>CM066032.1:452988436-458350936 GCA_033557465.1 Ichthyophis bannanicus | reverse complement strand
GCTGCCATCAACACCACCACTGCTCATACTGACCCTTGTCCAGCTTATTGGATAAAGAATATACGCAGTGATATCAGCCCATTAATCACAAGAATGATAAACTTATCGTTTACAACAAGATCCTTCCCCTCAGCACTCAAACAAACATCAATTAGACCTCTTCTAAAAAAAAACAAACTTGACCCTAGCAAAGTGGAATCATATAGACCCATTGCTAGCATACCATTCCTAGCTAAGATATTTGAAAAGGAAGCACAACGACAAATTCAAGACCACATCGATACTGTAGCCCCACTAGATCCTTATCAACACGGCTTCAGAGAATACCACGGCGTAGAAACCCTTCTCATCTCCCTTTTCAATGATATTATCTCCTTGATTGACAACATCCACCAAGGCTGTGTACTTATCTTCATCGACATAGCTGCAGCGTTCGACTCTGTTCACCACGGACTGCTCATCGAACGCCTAAAAGAAAAGGGCATTATCGGCCCGCCCTTGATTGGTGTAGATCATATCTTGAGGGAAGAGGTCAGCAAGTAAGATCAAGATCAACTAAATCAAAACCCTTCCACCAAATCCAGGGCATCCCTCAAGGATCATCATTATCATCTCTCTTGTTTAACATTTACGTCCAGCCCGTCTGTAACATCATAAGATCCTTCAATGTGCAATATCAGATATACGCCGATGACATTCTTCTCTATATGCCATTCTCCACAAAACAAATGGACCTCTCACCTCTTATTGAGTGTTTTGACGCAGTATCTGATTGGTTCCTATCTCAAAACCTCCGTATTCAACATAAACAAACGGAGGTACTATTCATCATGAAAAATCCAAATTTCACCCCGCCACTTCATATAAAAGTGAAAGAAGCTGAACTCCAAACAAAACCGGCAATTCGTTACTTAGGAATCACATTGGATCAATGCTTAGACATGAAAGTACATATCTCCCACATTGTCAAAGCCGTATATTTCAAGATCCGGTCTCTCAAACACCTACGAACATTACTGGACCCAAGTGATTTCCGAACTGTATATCAAGCCCTTATCCTACCCCATTTTGATTTCGCCAGTGCCATTCTCCAAGGACTCCCACAATCTTCACTGGCACCCTTACAACTTGCCATGAATGCCGCTGCTAGAGTTCTTTTTGGAGCAGTGAGGTATGACCACATCACACCCATCTTATTGCAGCTCCACTGGCTCCCTACACACGGAAGAATCCTATTCAAGACCCTGGTACTTACCTTTAAAGCCATCCACGGCATAACTGCTGAAACATTAGTCAATCTACTTCAGCCCACTCCGCCCAACAGATCCAGAAGATCCACAACAGCAAACACCCTAATTATACCAAATGCATCAACAAAATGCACATTAACAACATCCAACAGAGCATTCAGTTTTTATGCCCCCAAGTGTTGGAATACATTACCTCCAGAAATTCGAGCAATTACCGATCTCATGCAATTCAGGAGGGCACTCAAGCACCACTTATTTATACAATACTACAAGATAAATCATAATCCACCATAGCTGCACATAATGACTACTTTTAATACCTATCCGTAAATTGCTCATAAACCATTCCTCAAAGATTACTGTTACATATGTAAATAGCTGTTTTGCATGTCTCCCTAAGTTATCCAAGTTGTACTTCCCTGTTCTATGTAAAAACCAATACTTGTTATTTATGGTTCTTTGTTCCATGTAAACCGCGCTGATACTAAAAAGTGCGGTATATAAGAAAATAAAATAAATAAATAAATATGTCTAGATGTGTATATTAGGATATGGGTGGAGAAATGTATCAAAATATATATATATATATATATATATATATATATATATAATATACCTAAATATAGATACATTTGTGGGGCATGGTTTTGCACCACCAGAGTAATGATATAGGTATGTAGACATATATGGAGATGCTACATACAAGACAACAGGTTGAAGATACATGTCTACCACCCAGCCCCATAATTGTACATGGGGAATATAAAAGAAAAAGATTCTGCGCTCTACAAGAGGGTGAACCCACTTGGGATATGTATAGAGAATCTATTTCTGTGGATTGAGGGATGCAGGAAGGCAATCCAACAAGATAACCGTGATGTTCGCGTGAGAACAGATGATCATATGAATCTCTAAGGAACAAGGCGGGAGTTCCACAGAACACTGACATGGCAGATGTGCAGAAACGCAGAAGAAGATACCAGAGGGACCTACTGGAGGGACCCAGAGGTAGCATGCGTAAACATCAGCCTTGGATTTTCACGCAGAAGAACTGATATCTCGTGTTAACACCCCAGGCTAGAGGGTGTGGAGAACCCTCACAGGCATGGGAAGGGTTTATAAGCTTTTCCCTACTAATAGAGAAGCTTCAGAGACAAGGTCAATGCTCTATAGCAAGGCCCTCATAGTAGAAAGCTTCTCTGAAGACTGCAGAGAGCATTGTGCAGGAGAGATATGAGACAAACTGACTGAAGTCAGGTGTGTTGCCATATCCTAGGAGAGGAGATGGTTAGAATAATGTGAGAAAGCCTAAACGAGTAGGAGGATCCAAGATAGATGACGAATAGCTTGGAATCACTACTGAGGCTAGACAAAATTTTGAACAAGGGACTGGAACTTGGAAAAAGTACCAGTAATACAATTACTGTAACTCCTGCAGGCACAGCTGCTGACAGAAACAGCAGAGAGATTGTGCTGTGCCCAATAAAGAAAAACAGACAAGAAAAGAGAGGAGATATCCCCTCTCCCTGTCTGAGGAACGAGCTTGCTAGAGAAGCTTTTCAGTATGGTACCCCTCAGTCAGGGAAAAAACCCGGTTGAGAGGGTAGAGTAAGTAATTGGAGGGTGACGTACCCATGGGGTAAGTCAACTGAAGGAAAAAATGTTCAGTTGGGACAGAACTATCAGGGGATAGTTGCAACTGCTCTTCTAGAGAGTAAGAAGAGGAGAAGTCTGTAGTCCCTGAACAAAAATTTTCCGACAGGTTAGTACACTGAAAAGAAGAGCACAGTGAATAAACTTCTAATGGGTAGAAGTGAACTGTAGATTACAATTCCCGGCCCCTATGGTTGCTGGGAATGCCGAGACTGGCCAGAGCTGGAGGACTTCAGGCTAGGCTGAGGCGTCCCTTGTTTAGGTACAGCCGAATGATGGGCAGGAGATGAATGAAACTTTCTTTTCTTAGGGAAAGAAGGTTTGGTAGGACATTTCCTACCCCTTGAAGAAGGAGGTGGCTTAGAATGGTCTTTAGTGGAAGGAGAGTCAGTGGAGCACTGAGCAACCTGACGTAAAGCCTCCTTATTGAAGAGACCTTCTCCTGTACAAGGAGAATGAGCCAGTATAGTTTGTGCCCATCTGCTCAAGTCTGAAGCTTCAAGCCAGGCTCTGCGACGTGCTGCAATGGCAATAGCAGAGGATCTGCTAACGGACTCAAAAGAGTCTATAGAAGCACGAGACAGAAACCAGGATATATTCCGGCTGTGATTGACGAGCAAGGAATAATCAGTAGCCTTGGGCTCTGGTAAAAAAGGGATCAAAAGAGACAGTTTCTCCGTGACTTCCTGGAGTGTTAGACTCATGTGAAAAATATATGAAAGAATTCTGGAGGCCAGCATAGAGGTTTGGAAGGCCTGACGACCAAAAGCATCGAGTGTTCTTGAAGAACGACCTGGCGGATAAGAAGAATGCTTCTTCTTGCTCTTAACTTTCCTTAGTGCTGATTCCACTACAAGGGAACGATGAGAAAGTTGAGGCTTTTGAAACCCTGGAGAGGGTGGCACCCGGTACCGAACCTCAGTGGCTGTAGAAACTAGAGGAAGTCGTAAGGGCGATTTCCAGACCCTCAGAAGGAGATCCTGCAGAGCAGGATGTAAAGGAAGCATCATATTTTCCATTTGTGCCGGTAAGCCATGAGTAGCATCACAACCAGGGATAGAGATATTAAGAACGGTTGCCATAACCAGGAGAAAAGCCTGAAAAGACTGATCTCCTATGGGAACCATCCCTGGTAAGGCTAAAGAAAGAGGCTGAGCACCAGAGGACGTACAGTGGTGTGAAGAGAGAAACCTAGTAGATGGACAGGGATACTGGCATGTTAACTTAGAAGCAGTGGGTACTGCATCAATGCCAGGTATCGGTTCCAAACTAGGCATCGGTGGAATCGGTGCAAGAACAGGCATCAACATCGATACTGAGACAGGACCAGCAGTTGAAGTTGCTATCAGGGACTGCTGCAGTGGTACCGAGAGCATGAGAGAGTTATGGCTAGGATCTTCGGAACTGCCTATCTGGAAACGACAGGAGTCAGTTCCGGGACACGTCGGTACCCAGTCCTCGAGACTAGATATCGGTTCAAGACTCGGCATCGAAGAAAGCGAGGCTATCGATGCATGTCACGAGGGTTCCGACGCCGGTGGCAGTATCGGCGATGCCGATACCACTAAGGCAGCCTGGGTTACATCGATCGGTACCGACGGTACCGAGGATACCCGATGACCACCCCTTGCAAAGGGTAAGGCGGTCCACCTCGATGCCGATGCCAGAGTATCGGAACCGATCGACGCCGGTACCGTCCCGGAGCATGGCTGAGATATGGAAATGTCCATCGGTATCGTATCGGCCGGCCCCAAAGGCGCCGAGGATGGTAGAGGACAATTCCTGGTGAAGAGTGGAACACTCGACACTGAAGCCGATGCCGGGGTATTGGTACCGCTCGAAGCGGATACCCGCACCGTACACGGCTGGGATCGAGGGAAGTCAATCCGGTGCATATCGATCGGTCCCGAAGGTACCGAGGATGCCCGATGATGATCCCTGGTGAAGAGTGGAACACTCGACACCGGTGCCGATGCCGGAGGCTCGGTACCGCTCGAAGCGGATACCACCCCCGAGCATGGCTCAGGTATGTTCTGTGAGGGGTGAGCCCCAGGAACAACCTGAAACCCCTTTAACGCTTTGGAGCCCGAAGACTCCCGCAGGGGTAATGCCAATGGATTCTTGAGGGTAAGGCCGGAGCCGTCACCATGCTGGGCATGGGACATACCACTCAAGTATTGACTAGTCTTAACAGACTGTTTGTGGGTTACCTGATCCTGTGAAGTGGAGAAACCGGGTACCCTCACTGCCGAGGAAAAAACGGTATCGAGAGAAACTCTAAAAACTGAAGGTTTCCTCACAAAATTATCCCCTGACAAGTCAGGGGAAAAAGGGTCAGGACCCACACAGTTGAGACACCAACTATTGTTGTCTAAAAAGAAACAGGTGTTTCCACATCGAATGCACTTCTTAGGAAAAGAAGGCTCCATAATGAAGAGGCCTGGTAGGCCCAACAAGTTAAGGCAAAAAAACTGAAGAAAAAGTTTCTCAGAATTTAGTCAAAAATTCACCGGCGATACCGGTGGCAGCGGGGAATACAGCCGCGACCACAAGAAAACACAAACTAAAGTAATTAAAGTAAGTAAAAAGAAACGTTTCTGCGGTGACAGGAGGACGTCCTGCCAGCTCCGCGGAAAAACGAAAACTGAAGAGAGGCTCTGGAGAAGGCGGGAAGTCAGCGCGCAGGCGCGAGGGATGCTGCCAAAAGCTTTCTGATTGGAAGCTGGGCAGCGTTCCCGTGCAGGCTCCGTCGGTACCGACGTATCCATATGTGAAGACTTATTCCTGCTTGTTCCTGGAGATAAACTAATTACAGATTTAGAATCAGCATGAAAAACTGCTTTAGGAAGACCTAATTTCACTTTTGATGAAGAAAAAAAATATTTTGGTGTAAACCAGTGTAATGAGTGGATAATAAAGGAAAAGGACCTAAGGGGAATTATCTAACCTAGCGTGTTAATGCTGGTATTGGAGTGTTACGATCTGACAAAAAAAATTTTTGCAAGACTATGTTGTGCTGGGTATGGTGACATAATTTACCTATATGGATAATGCCACTGAATATACCTGTAGACACTGCTTGGATGACAATGCTTTTGAGCAACCAAGGCTACCCAGTGTCCCTACTGGAGTTCTACAATATAAGCTGGTGATGAATTAGCATTTTCCAGAACGGGATGTTTCTGGCTGCCCAGTTACACCATTCTGGGAGGACACTCCTTTGGGAGGGAAAATGCAAGTAATATATAAACCACTCTCAAAGGCAAAATTCTGTCTTTGGCACATAGCCACTGCACGTAATGCATTTGCCCTTAAGGGGCAGATGAAGGGTGGCTATTCCCCAGCTCCAAATGCCATCTTGAGTGGAACAAGAACATAAGAGAGACAGAAAAAAGAGCAGATGGGAAGGTGATTGTAAAACTTATCAGCAAACCCAATGATTCTTAGGAGAGAGTTCCTGCCTCTGAAGGGAATAGGGAAGCCACATTCTTGGAAGATGAAGGAGAGGATTCCAAGGTGTACATTCAAGTATAACAGACCAGCACATCAAAGCTAAGAGAAAATGCAGAGCAGTATTTGGGACCTGCATTACAGACCCTACCAACTCTAGGGAAAAGAAGCATCCAGAAGCTCATCAGTAAGCAGTGACACCGAAGCCTGGAGTGAGACCGAGGACAGTATCAGGGACTTCTGCCTGTATTACCACCAGCTCCAGCAGACATGGCCCTAGCACTAGGCAAACTAAGTGGCCACCAAGGGTGACATAATTTTAGGGTTGGCACAAAATAAGGTACAAGAAAGAACTCAAATCCATGTAATTAAATGAAAGAGTGATTGAATCAGACAGTACAAATTATCAGTTGCATTGGGTGAGTCATCTATCATCCAGCAGCACACCTGGGTAAACAATACAGGAGAAGTTTATGGCGGGAGGTGCACAACTGAAGATTCAATTAGGGTGCCAGATACCCTTGGGTTGACCCTATATACATTCAAGCCACATCTGTGGTGAAGAGCATTACCAGCTAGCCTGTGATACCCTTTACTGGCCTAGCAAGACAAGGCACGATCAAAGACTTTGTAGGCAATTGTTCCACCAACAATGAATATGCATGTGAGGAGCAGAAGGAAACAATGATGTCACATGACATACCAGTGAGGCCTTGGCAAATTGTCAGCATGGACTTATTTAACTGCTGGGAAAGAGTGCCTGTTGATAATGGATCACTGTTAAGACTTCTGGGAAACTGCACTGCTTCCAGACATGTCTGCTGAAACCATAATCAAGTGTTGCAAAGTACCGTTTGCATGCTGATCAAACGATCTCAGATAATGGCTCTGAATTTACTTGCATGCAATTTAGTTTTCTGCTGAGTGGGGGTTTGAACATGTTACTACATCACCAAGTCACCCACAAGCTAATGAAAAAGCTGAATCTGCTGTAAAGATCGTGAAGAACCTGTGCAAGACAGAAAAAAAGTATGGTGAAGAGCCATTGAAAACTATACTGTACTGCATTAGAGGAACACACCAGCAGAAGGCATGGATAGCAGCTCAGCAAGAAGTTTGATGTCAAGGAAACTGAAGACATTGCTGCGAATAGCCAGAAAAACTTAGACACAAGAAGCAAAGTGTTAAGTCAATAAAACCTGTGCTGAATATTGTGTGAACCTGCGAGTGCTATGTTATAAGGCAAAATACATATGATTGCTCATTTAATATGCTTGCCTTGCCCTGAGCTATTCAGAAAAAAATGATAAACTAAAATATATCTAGTCTTTTCCACTGTGTATAATGGTAGAGGAATTTAAAAAAACATACATTTTTGATATAAAACTGAAATTTATGCAGAAAAATAGCTTTCATTCACATTCACCATGCAATACTTAGTTTCAGGAGTAGATATGGACATCCAGTTTTCCCCAAGGTAAGGTTCATTGTATGGTGGAAAATTCTGTTTAAGATCTTGATGATTATTTTTAAAGCCTTCTTTCCATAATTTGCACTTGGTAGAAACACATGCCCAAGCTTTTACAGTGGATGGTCTGAAACTCTGGAACTCTCCTGCCTGTTAAGAACTATTACCCAGTTTATGACTTTCTAGAAATAATTGAAAGCACATTTATCTCAGTAAGCATTCCAATTGTTCTGAGATGTTTCATCATGCTCAAGTTATAATTAGATAGAACTAAAATAATCAGTCCTTGTTGTCTAGAACCAATGGTATTTGCTGAGCAGCATGCCTCTTTGGAAGATAATGATGTTTTTTGCCAATTATAATCCAGATATCCCAAATATATATGAAAGATGTATTGAGCTGGCATGTATCAGCATGCCGGTTGCAGTCTGGTTCTGCCAATTTGTTGGAAATTCCTACTTTGAAATTGGGCAGGGTGGCCATAACTCGGCCATTGGCCTCTTCCAGTGCGGCCCCAAAAATATGGAATGGATTGCTTGCATATGCCTGAAATGGTACTGTGATTTGCTTAAAGCATATCTATTTGGAAAACCTTTTCCTGCTTAAATCTTTTAGTTAATTTTTATACGAGAAATTTCAGAACATTAAAACAATTGGCTTTATCTTTCTTTGTCATAATAATGCATGTTTTTGTACACCACACATAATGGCTTTAATCAGTGGTTAAGATATATACATTTCAAATAAATAAATTATTGTAATCTTATATTGTCTTTCTATTATTACTTATACATCTTATCTTTAGCGCAACATGGCTATTTTTAATACTTTATATTTGTTTTTAATTTTTTGTTTTAATTGTGTGTTTTATTATAACCTGCCTAGATTTGTAGATTGTGCAGAACAAATTATTTTTCAAATAAATAAATGGTATGAGAGGGAAAAAGATGATACATGGATTGTCTAGAAAACTAGATGAAAGAAATAGAAACAATGGTTTTAAACTTTTTATTTCAAAAAACACAATCGAGCAAAAAAAAATTAGTTGATAGCATTCAGAATTAAGTACAAAGTTTCATATCCAATACCAGTTTTAGGCAGTGCATAGCACTTAAGAATGTAAATAAATAGCTTCTCAAAACAAAGCACTTTTCATATAGCTTAATACATTTAGACTTTGATTAAAGAGGGTCTGCAGGTGTAGCCAAGTCTCCTCAAGCTGTCCTGATAATGTTGATATCTCTTCTAACAGCGTTGGTTCAGATGGAAGGATTTTAAGATGCAACTACAACAAAACAAATGGAAAATATCAGACTTGAAAATAATAAATGTTAATTATATGATTTTAATATTTACGTTTTTGTTGACAAATTAATTATAAGAAATTACTCTGTGTGAACACTTTGGATTAATCTTGTAACCAGCTGTGTGCTCTTCAGTGTACATAAAAGTTATATATCTATATGTGTGGATATATATTTGCCAATTCCATACCATGTCAAACTATGCTGGGAAAACAAAGATATTCACCTGTAGAATGTGTTTTCCCATGGACAATGGAATAAGTACGCACATATGGGTGACATCACCAACGGCACCTGAGCACAGAAGCATCTTCCCAGTTACCCTCTAGAAGCTTTTGAAGGCACTCTATGCATATGTATGCCAATTTCTGGTTGCCACTGCCATATGGAAGTGCTTCAATCTGATATACTAGTTGAATGTAGAATATAACTCCACGTGGAGGAGGGAGGGTTTTGGGAGGACTTATCCTGCAATCCATGGAGAATACCTGCTACAGGCAAGTATCTTTGTTGTCATGACTCAGTTTGTTGGCCAGGCCATTGTCCTGTCCAACCAGATATGTAGCACTGGACTACATGAGAGACGGCATAGTTCCATATCCTGTTTCCTACTACAGGAGATATGATCCTGCGTCTCCCTGCTTGTTGATGTACATAATTGTGTGTTTGGATTATTATAATGTGGTTGACCAAGTGATTTCTAAAAGCCCTGAGAGAATTCAGTATCACTCTCATCTGATCTGATGGAATTTTTCCTGGGATGGCTATAAACCCTGAGTGTGAAAACAATTTACATGGGCTCCCCAGCCTAGTTTGGATGCATCTGTTATTAGTAATTTTTGGTAAGGAGGAATTTGGAATGGAACTCCTTTTTCCAGATTAGAATGAACCATCCACCAGGACAGGAAATCCCAGAGCGAAACAGTGACAGATATGACATCTCAGAGCCTTGAGTAGCATATGTCTACTACATGCAAGGATCCACTGAGCTAGTTTCATTTTGAGACTCTGTCCAGAAAACAATACCGCACCCCCATATCAAACAATTTTTTGTCAGGCTTAATTCACACTGATCAGATAGATTAACTGACCACTTAGAACTAGTCCATTTAACTTTGTTGCTAAGTGCTGTTGAGTCGATGTCGACTCATGGTGACCCTCTCAATAGCTGTCCTAAACTGTGTTCGGTCTTCTGTCAGGTGGCTCATTGTTGATAGAGTGGCACCCATAGCTGCTGTTACTGTATCAATCCATCTCATTGCTGGCTATCTTCTTTTGCATTGATCTTTTACCTTGCCAAGCATGGTGTCTATCTCTACTGACCTCTCTCATCGCAAGATGTGTCCATAGCTTGAAAGTAGATATCTTGTCATCTGAGCTTCTAAAGAAAGCTTAGGTTTGATCACCTCTAGAACTGACTGGTTTGTTCTTCAAGCAATCCAAGCTATACACAGTATTCATAGCCAGCACCATAATTCAAAGGTATCGATTTTCTTCCTATCTTTTTCACTGTCCAACTTTCGCATCCATATGACGTTATTGAAAATACCATGGCTTGAACAAGTCGAATCTTTGTATAGAGAGAGACATCTCTGCCCCTAAAATTCTTATCTAGGTCCTTCACAATCATTCTGCCAAGAGCAATGTGTCATTGGATTTCTTGACTGCTTGTTGTTTCTTTATTGATAATTGATCCAAATAGGTTAAAATTGTCAACTATTTCAATTTCTTCTCCATCAACGATGAACTTATTGATTTTGCCAGTTATCAGGATCTTTGTCTTCTTTACATTAAGGTACAGGCTCATTTTAAGACTATATTCCTTGATCTTGAGAAACAAATGTTTCCGATAATCTTCATTTTCAGCCAGTAATATGATATCATCAGCACAGCGAAGGTTGTTGATGAGTCTTCCACCAATCTTCACACCTTGGTTGTCTTCATATAGTCCTGCTTCTCTGATGATTTGTTCTGCATATAAGTTAAAAAAGGTAGGGGGAAAGTATGCAGCCTTGTTGTACACCTTTGCTGATTTTAAAACATTCTGTTTCTTCCTGTTCCATTCAAACTGTTGCTTCTTGCAATGAAATGTTTGTGCAAGAGCACTACTAGATGTTCTGGTATACCCATGCTTCTTAATGAGACCCAGAGTTTCTCATTGGTTACACAGTCAAAAGCTTTGCTGCAATCGATAAAACACATATAGATATCCTATTGGTATTCTTTTGTCTTTTCAAGAATCCATCTCACATTCGCGATGATGTCTCTCATTCCTCGCCCTTTCCTGAACCCTGCTTCCACTTTAGGCAGTTCTCATTCCAGGTATGGTTGTGGTCTCTGCTGAATAATCTTGAGTAGAATCTTGCTGGCATGAGGGATCAGAGCGATTGTGCGATAATTTCCATAGTCAGTTGGATCACCTTTCTTTAGTATTGATGTAAACACAGATCTTTTCCAGTCAGTTGGCCATGATGTTGTTGTTGTTAAGTGCCGTCGAGTCGGAGTCGACTCATGGCGACCCTCTGGATAGCTATCCTAAATTGTGTTCGGTCTTCAGTCAGGCGGCTCATTGTTGACAGACTGGTACCCATAGCTGCTGTTATTGTATCGATCCATCTCATTGCTGGCCTTCCTCTTTGGCGTTGTCCTTCTACCTTGCCAAGCATGATGTCTTTCTCTAATGATCTCTCTCTTCGCATGATGTGTCCAAAGTATGAAAGTCGAAGTCTTGTCATCTGAGCTTCTAAAGAAAGCTTAGGTTTGATCTCCTCTAGTACCGACTGGCCATAATATTGACTTCCAAATTTCCTGGAAGAGCCTTGTAAGTATGGTAACAGCTGCATCCAATTGCTGTAATACTTCAATGGGAATGCCATAAATGCTTGGTGCTTTGTTCTTTGATAAGACTTTCAATGCTGTTTTGACTTCTTCTTTCATCGCCAATGGTTCCTGATTATAAGGTAAAGGTTGGAACAGCTGTTGGTCCACTTGATCTTTATGGTATAATGACTCTGTATATTCATTCCACATTTTCTTGATCTTCTCAGCATCATTCAACATGGATCCTTAAGCATCTTGTAGCATTCCAATTCGAGGCTGGATTTTTTTCTTTAGCACTCATAATTTTAGGAAAGTCAATCTTATTCTTCCTCTAACAGTTTCTGATTTTATTTCCTTGCATGTGTCACTGTAGTACAGTGTGAACAACTTCCTGATCGACTTGATTTTTGCAGACAACAGTGCTATATTTGCTGACATGAATATAGAGACCACTGCCATCCTTTTCCATACTGCCCACATCGCCCAATCTTATGGCCTAAGAATCAATGTGGATAAGACCAAAGTTATGATCATGGATAGATCATAGGCCATTCTTCACCTCGATGGAATTCAAACTGAGCAGGTCCAAGAATTCAAATACCTGGGATAGCAGGAGATGAAGGTGGCATCCACCATTGAAATCCTCAGCAGAATTGGCAAGGCAACAGTAGCATTTGCCTCACTCAAATGGTGCCTCTAGAAGAAGGCCAATATCTCTATCAAGACCAAAATTCCCCTCTTCCAAACGCTGATCCTGCCAATTCTCCTGTATGGATCGGAAACATGGACTCTGCTCAAGTCTGACTTGAACAAACTCGAAGTCTTTCAAATGCGATGCATGAGACAGATTTTGGGTATTTCTCTTTGTGACTGCCATCGAAATGATATAATTCGGATAAAGTGCGACTATCAACCCTTAGCCGAAGAACAAATCCAAAAATGGAGACTGTGCTGATTTGGCCACGTTTGCAGAGTGAACACCCATCGGTTGCCACACAAACTCCTCTGGTGAGAAGAACCTGTCCACTGGAGGGTTCAATGAGCAGCACCAAATAAAATGTGGCTCAAACACTTCGAGGAAGACCTAAGGAACCAAAGACTGACCATCAATGAGTTCAGAAATGTTGCCACTGATCACCAAGGTTGGAAACGTACTGTGAGCAACACACAGAATCCAGCAGCATCTACAGCAGTGTATTGGATGAGAGGACAGCCTTCTCTTCAAATGCCAGCTAAGTATTAAAGAAGAAGACGACAGACTGTAATACTTCTTCTTCTCTTGTCTTGCTGCACGTTGGAAATCTCTGAGTTCTACGATTGCCTTGCTTTCTCCTCTGGCCTTAGCTTCCCTGCATTTCTGGGAAATTTTCAGAGTTTCTTCAGTCATCCATTTTGCCAATTTTTACTTTTTCATCTTTTTTAGAGACTTTTCACTTTCTTCCAATACAACCTTCTTGATGTCATCCCATAACTCTTCAGGAGCTCTGTCAATGTCCCTGTTTAATGTACATTACCAAGTTTAAATTTCAATGTAAACTGCTTTGATTGAAATGATAAAGCGGTATATAAAACCTGTTAAATAAAATAAATTTGCATCTAAAGCAGCAAATCAATTTTGCAGGCAGCCTTTAAATTCCAGTGGTATATTCTCAGGATTATATTTTGCTACATTTATGAGTGGCTTACTCTTTTTCAACTTTAGCTTAAATTTGCACACTAGTAGTTGGTGATCTGTACCACAGTTAGCTCCAGGTTTTGTCTTCATTGATGTTCTAGAGCTTTTCCATTGTTGACTTCCACAGATGTAGTCAATTTAATTTTTTTTACAATCCATTGGGTGAAGTCCATGTATACAGTCGCTGCTTGTGTTGCTGGAAAAAGGTGTTTGAGATGAATAGATTGTTGGTCTTGCAGAATTCTATCAGTCTTTCTCCAGCTTCATTTCTACTGCCAAGTCCATATTTTCCAACCACTTTACCTTCTTTGTTGCCAACTTTTGTGTTCCATTCACCCATGACTATCAGGATCATCCTGTTTGCATGTTCTGTCAATTTCAGCTTGTACCTGTTCATCCTCTTCTGCAGCAGTGGTTGGGGCACATACTGTGCTTGACTTATAGTTGTGTTGATGGGCATTCCTCATAGATGAATAGAAATTAAGCATTCACTGATTGCACTGTATTTCATTACAGTTCTTGCAAGTTTCTTCTTGATTAAAAAATGCAACGTCATTTCTTCTTTGTCTTTCATTTCCAGCATAGTAGACCATGTGATCATCTGATGCAAAGTGCCTGATGCAAGTCCATTTCAGTTTGCTGACACCCAAAAGATCGAGTTGTACACATTCCATTTCATTCTTGATCACCTCCAACTTCCCTTGGTTAATGCTTCATACATTCCATATCCAAATATGTAAGACATCTTTGCAGCTTCTGACTCTCATTTCATGTGCAGCTACATCAACAGTCAGACGTCCCGAGGGCTTCGATCCAACCACATCATAAACGTTGGCTTTACTCTGAAAAGCCTTCAGCTCTTCCCCAGTAGTCAGTTTTGTGCCTTCCGACCTGTGGGTCTCATCTTCCAGCACTATAGTGCAATTTATTTTGTTGTGATTATCCATTGGGTTTTCGTGGCAAGATGCAGAAGTAGATTGCCAGACCTTTCTTCCAAGCAGGTAATTATAGTGTTGTTGCCATTGTCACAGAAATGTGATCCTCTGCCACCAACACAATCCTTCACAGCACGACAAGCTGCAAACCAAGTGAGGGCATTTAACTTTACTAATTTCACAACACAGAATCCCACAAGTATCCAATAAATATCACCACTAAATGGTATCACTGAGATAAAATCAAACCATCTTGAAGTACTGCCTTGCTAACACAGAACTGTGTTTCTAACTTTTTACATATCTCACAGTTCTGCTCCAGGGCATAATTCACTTATCTGTACTTGTACTTCCATTAACATTTTTTCTTCCACGAAAATACCAACTGGTCTAAAGATCTGACAATGCTTTTACAGTACTTCCACAACATGGCTTCCTGTGTCTGAGGCATGCCAAGGGGATTAAGTATACAGCTGAAGCCAAGTGGCCTAATATCCTCAATTTATTCCATGCTGATATCTCCTAACTTGTCTCATTCTCTTCCTTGATGGTGACTAGCTTGGTGAATATTTCTTGTGGAAGAAAGTCTTTTGCCTGAGTCATGTCTAGCAGAGCTCCAATGAATTCTAATTCAGCTGACAGGCTTAAATTGAACTTATGATAAATTACAATGAACCTACCAACTCTAGCACCTGCCTGGCTGTTGGCATGGATTATTGAGCTCCTTCCTAAGTTTACTCTTGAACAGCCAATTGTCCAGATAGAGAAACATGTGCATGCCCAATCTGCACTGATACGCTATGACTACTGTGAGAGATATGTGAAAATGCAAGATGCTGATGTAAGGCCAAAGGGCAGTATATGATACTGGTAGTAGTGTTTCCCTATATCAAATTGCAGATACTTCCTGTGACTGGTCTATATCTGTATGTGGTGTGCACATCCTTAAAGTTCCATTTTTGATGAGGGAAATCATTCAGAACTTTTGTTTTACTAGATGTTTGTTCAGATCCCTCATGTCTAGGATGGGATGAAATCGGCCCATCTTTTTTGGGACTTGGAAGTACCTGGAGTAGAATTCTTTCCTTTCTTCCCCTGGTGGAGGGGGTTCAATTGCACTGGCCTCTAGAAGAGAAGAGAGCTCCTTTTGAGTATTTCCTGGTGCTGAGAGCTGATGTAAGAAGCTCTTGGTGAGCAATTTGATGGGATTTCAAATAGATGTAATCTGAACTTGAGCTGGATGAGCTTGAGAACCCAACTATCAGAGGTTATAAGGGGCCATTGTTTTGCATAAAGCTTTAGTTTCCTTCCTACTGGTAGGCTGTTATTGGTTATTTCTTCATGCTGCCAGTCAGAACCCTGTCTCAGGTTTCGGCTGCGGAACAGGGTGGACTTCTGGGTCCTTTGATGACAGGTACAAGAGCGAAGGCCCTGATTTATTTGGGTGGAGCGGGAAAGCAGGAGTGTACTTATGCCTATGAGAGTAATAGGTTTTCTTATGTCCCCCTCCCATGATACTTCCCAGATGTGGCAGAGGTTGGGTTTAAATGGGCATGAAAAGGGTTTTAAGAGTGTCACTGTGCTGTTTGATGAGAGATGCAGCTTCCTGTACCTTATCTCCAAAGAGATTCTCTCCATGGCATGGCAGGCATAGCATATAAAGTGTAATTATTCACATGTAACAGATGATTTCCAGGGAAAGCAGTAATCAGTCCTCACATATGGGTGACATCAGCACCGACAGAGCTTGCGCGGAAACACTTCCCCAGCTTTCAAAGAAAGCCTTTGGAATATGCTACCACGCATGCGTGGTCCCCTTCCCACCCAAGGGTGCCATCTTAGTCAGATGACATAGCTAGGATGGTAGTAAAAATGAAAACAGGGGAGAAGGGAGGGTTGTGAGGACTGATTCCTGCTGTCCCTGGAGAACACCTGTTACAGGTGAGTAACTATGCTTTCTCCAGGAACAAGCAGGAAGTCAGTCCTCACATATAGGATTCCCTAGCTCCAGGCTGCCAAGGACCGAACCACGACAGCACCACCGGCGGCCAAATTGGGCAGCCGTGAGTTTCAGAAGATGAGTCTTCAAGTGAGAGATTCTGCAAGACCTTAGCGTCCAATGGTACCATCACTCCAGTAGCCTACACCCCGAAAGGATTATGGAGTACCACTTGGCTGAAGGCACTGTCCCGTCGGGACTCGCTCTCCAGGCAGTAGTGAGCTGCGAACGTGTGAATTGAAGACCATGTGGTGGCCTTGAAGATCTCTGTCAACAGCACTGAGTGCAGGTTCGCCACCAATGTCGCCATCACTCTCACGCGATGCGCTGTGATCCGGTGTTCCAGGGAGAGCCCAGCTTGCTCATAGGCAAGGGCAAAACAGTCTGCCACCAAAGTGGACAGAGTTTGCTTAGTCAAGCCCCAGTGTGCTGGGGTCATAAGAAACGTAAAGCTGAGGAGCTCTGCGATGGCCCTGGGTCCACTGTAGGTAGAAGGACAGAGCATGTTTACAATCCAGTGTATGGAGTATAATTTTCTCCCATCTGGCATGAGGCCATGGGAAGAAGGTAAGAACCACCACCTCCTGGTTGAGGTGGAAAGGAGATACCAACTTTGGGAGGAATATGGGATGAGTGCAGAGTACCACCCTGTTCCTGTAGAATCTTGAATATGGTGGTTCTGCCACCAAGGCCTAAAGTTCACTGACTCTTCGGGTAGACGTGAGGGCCACCAGGAAGGCAACCTTCCATGAAAGATACCGCAGATGGCAAGTGGCTAGAGGTTCGAATGGCGGTCTGGTGAGCTGTGAGAGCACCACATTGAGGTCCCACTCTGCTGTCGGAGGTGGACAGGGGGCTTAGGCATCAGAAGGCCCGGAGGAACCAAGACCAGGGGCTGACCCAAGAGGGGTTTTCCCTCGATAGGGTGGTGGTGTGCGGCTATCACACTCAGGAGCACTCTCAATGAGTTGGATTTTAGCCTGGTATGCGACAAATGCAGTAGGTACTGGAGCACTAATTACACCTGTCAGGAGAACGGGTTCTCCCATCTCTCTGCACACCATACTGAGAATCTTCGCTATTTAAAGGCATAAGCTCGCCCAGTGGAGGGCTTTCGAGGGGCCAACAGGACTCCTCGACCTCCTTTCGGAGGTTGAAAGGGGCCAATGTTATCCTTTCAGCTGCCATGATTGGGGTGCAGGATGGAGCCCCCTTCCTGGGACAGGAGGTCCGGGGCACTTCCCAGCAGGACCTGGAGTGTCACCGACAAGGAGAGCAACAGTAGGAACCAGGGATGTCTGGGCCACCTGGGGGTGATTAGAAATAGTGATGCCCCCTCACGCTGGACCTTGAAGAGGGTCTTGGCCACCAGAAAGATCAGCGGAAAAGCATAGAGGAGGCCTTCCGTCCACGGGATCAGGAAGGCATCTGCTGCCACTCTCTCTGGGTGTGGCTGACGCAGGGCAGCTGAGTGTTGTCCAGGGTGGTGAATAGATCCATCATGGGCCTGCCCCAGAGGTGGAAAGCTGAGTGGTCACTCTGGGGTCCAGGCGTCACTTGTGTGGTCGGAGGACCCTGCTCAGCCTGTCCGCCAGGAGATTGGCCTCCCTCCCGGGGGGAACCGAGATCTTCTGGCTCTTGAGTTTCTTCATGGTCGACTATGAAGTTATGTGAGAGCTGGGGTTTGTGGAACCCTGGGCCCCTTCGGACGTGGTGCGTGGTGTTGAGGCACCGGCTCACTACTGGCACTGACACTGGTGTTTCCCACATCCGAAATAGTAGCTTCTTGAAGATCGGATGTACAGGCACCGTGAGGGCTTCCCTAAGTGGAGACTCATACTGTAGAATCTCCAACTCCTCAGTGCACAGGTCTTCCTCCTCCTCGGTTTGCACTGAGAGGGTCCTGACCATGTCCCTGACTAAGTCATGGAAGGACACGTCCTCCGGAGGAGTGTGTGCCAGGGGCAATGGGTCCGAAGGGATATCTTGGTGCTGCTTGGTGTCAGGAGAGGCTTCGTCGTCCATCTCTCACTCGGAGTCGAGTGGTGATGACGAATCTCAGGCCCTATGACTCCTCGCCTATAGGCCGATGTCAAGGGGTCGGCGGTCTGTGGAGGACCTGGGGTCCGAATCACGGACACTATCCAGGGAGGACCGGATGCCCAAAGAATGAGACCTGGATCTCAACAGGCACGAAGGGTTTACCCGAGGCCAGTGTTGCTCAGCTCGACGACCGGGGACTCTCTCGCAGTCGAGAGTCCGTCATCAGGGCGGATGTTGCGGACGAGCTGGCCATCATCACCTGCTGCAGGGCCAGGATAGTAGTGATGTTCTGCTCCAGGGCCACCATTCTTGTTTCCAGGCCAGAGGGCTCCACAGCCTTCAGTGCAGGTACCGAAGATCTCAGACCCGGTGCCAGCACTCTCACGAGTGCATCCTTGATGAGGACTATGGCCTCGAGGAACCTCGCACAGTCTCCACTGGCTGAGGAATCCTTCTTCAGGACCTTGGTGGGGCACTTCTCGGAGTCTCACGAGTCCTTCCAGGCGGTTTTACTGGTTTTCTCCAGTGCAACCTCAGCAGACTTAGAAGACTTCTTCTTTTTCTCTGAGTCCGAGGTCTTCTTGGAGGAGTCACCGCTGCGGGACTCCGAGGACGCTTGGGCCTCATGGGACGTGCTGGGCTTGGAGCTCGGTGTCGGGGAGGCAGGGGCTGAGTCAGACTTGGGGAGCAATTTCTCCTGCAACTCTGACCTTTTTCTAATGGTTTTGAGCATCATGGCCTGGCACAGGTCGCAGGAGGTGCTGTCATGGTCCAGGCCCAGGAAAGGCAAGCAGCAGTCAAGGGTGTCTGTTATTGACATGGTTTGACTGCGGTGGTCACATTTTTAGAACCCACCGGGAAACATGGGGGGGGGAACACCCAGATGGGATCAGCGACCCCCCCCCCCAGGTTAAAAAAAGCATGAACGCCGGTCAAGGAGACTTCAATAAAAAAATAAAGGGAGGAGAGGTCACGTGATGCGGCTGAGGTAGTGGTCGCATCTTGAGTGTGCTCCGATACCCCCAACCCAGACCGGCATATTAGTACCATGTAAAACCGCAGAAACCAGACGGGAGTGTGCCTAAGGTGTGTTGGAAGGTTTGCAGCTTCCCATAGTGTGGCTTTTGCTGATGAACGGCATGGCGACTGCTGGTAAAACGACGAGGCGAGACCGAGAGCGAGTGGCCGGCACGAGCAAGATGGCGGAGTCCATCCCGTCGCCAAACTCACCTAGATCCCCCGCTTCTCTGGAGGAGATGTCGGCAGCCATGGTAGTGGCCCTGTCGCCTCAATTCGAAGCCTTGCACGAAAAAATGGATGGGCTGCGCTCCTCAGTGGACACCCTGGGGAACAGACTCCGCGAGGCTGAGGATCGACTGGGCCAGACCGAGGAAAAGGTGGAGGTGCTGGTATCAGAGGTGGCAGGTCTAAAGACCCAACTTGGCCTGCAGGAGGCAAAACTTGAAGACCTAGAGAACCGGTCAAGGAGAAATAACCTACAATTCATGGGGATCCCAGAGACTGTTTTGGACAAGCAGTTGAACAGTTATTTGGAAGCACTAACGGCGCAAATATTGGGGGAGGAGGAGCTGGGTGACAAGCTGAGAATTGAGAGAGTGCACCGGGTAGGCGCCAAACAGGCACGAGATGTCCGCCCCAGAATCATTCTTGCAAAATTCCTCTACTTTCCACAGAAAGATATGATTCTACGAGCCGCTCGACGAAAGGGTGAAGTCATCTACAATAATTGTAAAATTCGTGTTGCACAGGACTACTCTGCAGCGCTGAGTCGGAAGCGTCGGGATTATGCCCCCGTATGTGAGAAGCTCATCGGCGCAGGCATCCGCTTCTCTGTTCAATACCCAGCCAAATTGCATGTGATGCATGAAGGGGCTCACCGGACTTTTGCAACGGCTGCGGAGGCTGAAGGCTACGTGAACCAACTCCTTGTCCGAGAGAAGGCAGTCTCAGCGTCTCCATCGTGAATCTCAACGAGGCTGATTGGTTTGTGATATTTGTGCTCCCTGTGGCAAAATGGTGTAGTAGCGGGCAAAAGACACAATAACTTTGTGTGTTTGGAACAGGGACATTGTAACCAAGTTACTTTGTGTCCCTTGAGCTCTTCCATTCGCTACAAACTTGCCACGTGCTGAACTCTAATATTGTTTCCAGTTGTATAAGCCTTATTAGCAACACTTGTTACTGTTGCTGCCTTCTGAGCCTCGGTGGAGGTTTGTCTCTTTCTCTCTCCCCCCCCCCTTTTTTCTCTTTCTCCTTTTCCTTTTTCTTTGAATTCTGCATTGCATTTTTCATTTGTACGGTTAAGTGCGGGTGGAGAGGGGGCCTCCGAACAATGGCGCCTCTTGGACAATTTTTTTTTAATATATACTTTTGGTTTGTGGTCCCCTTGGCCTTTACTTGTAGGCATTTAGAATGGTTGCGCCAGTTTTAACGGCCATGTTTTGATCCCTGTTTCCTTTATATAGCAGTGCTTAAGATGCTCGGCAGCAGTTCCTTCCCTTGTTGGGGGCAGTCGGGCCAGAGGAGCGTGGGCAGGTAATGCAGGCGGAGGGAGTGTTTAAGACATGCTGAGACCTATCAGAATGGGCGAGGAGGACCCGAAGCCGAGGTAACTCCGCCCAGATGGTCTTAGCTAATCTGGGGGAGAGGATCCTTCAGTGTGACGATATCTATGCCTTGTTTTTGCTGCGCTGCCTGCTTGTGACTCCTCCCCCGCTCCCCAGTAGTTGGGGCCAGGGGGAAGCCTAAGATTTCTTTTTTTTTGCTGTTGTTATTTCTATTCTTGGGGGGAGGGTGATCGGTACATACGGATACCAACTTGCGATGCCTCCTGGGTACACACGGTCTCCTGATGTTCCCCCCCCCACACTTTGGGGAAGATGTTTGGAGAGCATATGGGTGTGAACTAGGCAGGGGGGTGTGGGAAGAGGGGTGAGGGCGTGGTGCATCTCCGACCCACAGGGTCTCGAGGAAGACTCTGGGGCCTGTTCCTTAAGTGGGCACCCCTGGTGCCTCAGAGTGGCTGGAGGAATGAAGATGTCACCAGATAATATTCCCGGTTGTGAACCCAGGAGGTAAACTTGTTATTTTTGACCCTTGTTCTGTGTGGGGTGGTTTTTTTTTTACTGAATTAAATAGTAACAAGGGTAACTATGTGCCTCCGTGACGTAGGGATGTGAGTTGAAGAATGTTAAGGCATTGTTTAGTAGCGGGTGTGTCATGATTGGGGCTATTTATTTATTTATTTATTTATTTAACATGTTTTGTATCCCGCCTTTTCCTTCAATCAAAGCGGTTAATACAGCACAGAGTTAAACAAAGGTGAGGGAAACATACATTGCATTATAATTACATCACAACAAAACACTAGGAGTACAAACAGGGAACACAGTACATAACTTACATTACATTACCTTACATATACCTTTCCATAGTCGCGGGGCGCAGCATTTTCCACAGGGATGTTGAACCACTGCGGGGAATGGTAGCAGATGGGGTTGGGTTACGCCCCATAGGTGTGTCTTGTATGAGTGGAGGCCGGCGAGGATTTGGGCCTTATGGGATTGGAGTTAATGTGGGAAAGCGTAGAGTACAACGATAGGCATAGGCGGTAGGACCCCGGGTTAGATTGCGGGATAAAGCACCGCTTCTTGTGGGTGGGGGGGGGGGGGTCGGTTGCACTCAGAAGGGCCTCGGTGGGGCTTTCTTGGAGTGGGTAGGTGGAGAGAGCCATAAGGGTTTGAATAGTGGATTGGGGAGGGGGAAAGGGGGATAGTTTTATGGACTGGGGGGGATTAGGTTGGGGAGAAGAGGGAGATATGGGAGGGATGGGAGGGAGGGTGAGGTTGCGGGTGGGATGGGACCACTGGACCAAATGGGTTGGGGAGGTTGAGATGCTGATAGTGACTAAGGGTGGACCCCAGGCTGGGGGGGTTCATTTAGGAAAGATCTGGAATATCGGCTTACTTGCTGTGGGCTATTACGCTTTCAGCTGAAAGTCGTTTCCTGGAATGTGTGTGGGGTAGGTAACCCTGTTAAACGGTACAAGGTGCTGCAGGCTTTGGCCAGATTGCAGTGCGATATTGCCATCCTGCAGGAAACCCACCAGACTGCTGAAGAACATGCGAAACTGCAGAGAGATTGGGTGGGGCAAAGTTGGGATGCCCCGGCGCTTGGGAAAAAAGGTGGAGTGGTCCTACTGATTCACAAAAGATTGCGCTTTGACCTCGAGCAGCAATATGTAGTTCCTAAGGGTAGATACATCTTGTTACATGGTAACTTAGAGGGGAGGCCAGTGGTGCTGGGTAACCTGTATGCTCCAAATGTTTTGGATAAATCATTATATGCCTGTTTGGCCTCAAGGGTTGAACAAATGCCAGATGTTCCTCTGATTTTAGCTGGAGATTACAATGGGGTGTTGGATATTGACTTGGACACATCTGGAGGAGGGCGGGATAGCTGGCGGATCCCGGTTACCAGAGCACTCCAGGAACTACGGTGCCGACTGGGGTTGGTGGACCCGTGGCGTCTGCTCCATCCCTTGGAGCGGGACTTCACCCATCAGTCGAGAGCCCACGATTCCAGCGCACGGATTGATTATGTCTTGGTTTCTGAACGGCTGTTTGCACAGATTGGGGAAGCGGAGATTGGTCCAATGGCGATATCGGACCATGCACCAGTTTGGGTGGATTTGCAGTGGGGGGGGTCTTCCTACCTCGCAGCGAATCTGGCGGTTCCCCTTGGGGCTGTACACTGATACTGAATTCCATACCTACCTTGCACAGCGATGGGGAGAGTTTATGGATGTTCACGCACAACATAGAGATGAGCCAGAGCTATTGTGGGAAACAGCCAAAGTGGTCCTACGCGGCGACATTATTGCTTATGGAGCGTGGAAACGAAAATTAATCGTGTCACGAATAGTCCAACTGGAAAAACAGGTTGTAAAAGCCCGGCGGCGGTGTGCGGGAAATCCCATAGCGGTTAACAAACGATTACTTTGGGAACTCCAGTCATCTTTTAATGAGCTGATCCATCAAAGAGCAAAGAAATCTTTGATGTATTATAGGTATCAGCTTCACCGTTTTGGGAACAAACCAGGGAAGCTACTGGCGCGATGCTTGCGGGGTAGCAGAGGGACCCGCTCTATAGCAGCGCTGCGTGATGATCAGGGCCAACTGCATAAAAGCAGCCAGGCGATAGCCCAAGTGTTTCGTTCTTTTTTTCAGAAGCTATATCAGGGAAGTAAAGGGTCCACGACATCAATGGCCAGCTATCTCCAGGGGCTGCGGATTCCCACGCTGACCGTGGAACAACGCTCAGTGCTGGATGCACCGGTTACGGAGGAGGAAGTGCATAAAGTTATCATGGGGGCTAGCTGTTATAAATCACCGGGTCCGGATGGTTTTGGGGCAGAGTTCTATAAGTTACTAATTGGCCGGGTTGCCCCTGTTCTGACCGCGGTGTACCACCGGAGGGTGGAGCAGGGGAAGTTCAGGTGGGGAATGAACCACGCGTTTATTACGTTAATACCTAAACCTGGTAAAGACTCTATGCAGGCGGCTTCCTACCGCCCTATCTCGTTGTTGAATTTTGATTTGAAATTGTTAGCGAAGGTTCTGGCTGATCGACTGGCCGTTGTCTTGGGGGGCCTATTGCATGAGTCGCAGGTGGGTTTCATCCAGGGGCGGTATGCTGTGCGGAACCTGCGAAAGATATTAGCCTCTATGGAATGGGTGCGTGCGCGAGAGAAGCAATCATTGTTGATCAGTTTCGATGCAGAAAAGGCGTTCGACCGGGTCAACTGGGATTACATGAAGTTTCTTTTGCCTTGGTATGGGCTGGGTGACCCCTTTATTGGGATGGTGGACTTGTTGTATGCAAATCCTACAGCTAGTATTCTGTGCAATGGGGTGTTGTCTGACAGCTTTGACCTTGAGAGGGGCACTCGTCAAGGCTGCCCGCTCTCCCCGTTGTTGTTTGTGCTGACATTAGATCCGCTGTTGAGGAGTATAGCGGACTCCAAAGATATTCGTGGTGTCCGTATTGGGTCTTGTGGTTTCAAAGTGGCCGCCTTCGCGGACGACATCCTAGTCCATTTGTGCGACCCTCAGCAGTCGCTGCCGTGTTTACTTACCGAATTCTCCCGGTATGGCGACTTTGCGGGGTTGCGTATTAATCGAGACAAATCAGAGGCTATGGACATTGGGGGTCGGCTTCAGGGGCATTGGGGAGGGAGCTTCCCTTTGAGATGGGCCGGTGATTCTTTTATTTATTTGGGGATTGAGCTAACTAAAGATACGACGGCATTATATAAGCGGAAGTTTGAGCGTATCTGGTCTAAAGTCTGCTCACAGCTCCTAGCTTGGGCCCCTCTTCCACTATCTCTACTGGGCAGGGCAGCAGCATTGGGGATGGTGATACTGCCACGGGTCCTTTACTGGCTGCAAACTTTGCCGGTGCGGCTGCTGCGTCGTGATCTTCAGCGCATCGAACATGAATTCCGTGGGTTTCTTTGGAGGGGGGCCAGAGCACGTATACCGATGAACCGTCTGAGGGGGGGATGGAGATCTGGGGGAATTGGTGTACCCGATCTCTGGACCTATGCCCTGGCTTGCCAGGCTAGGCACCTGAGGGACTGGCTCGGTAATACTGAGGTGTACACTCCGAGGGAACTAGAGGAGGCCCTAGTGGCACCACATTCTTTGCTGGCGGTTCTACATTTACGGCATTCGGTCTTGCCGGGTTGAGTAACGAGCAGTGTGCTGGTCCAGGCGGCGCGGTATACCTGGCAGCGGTTGAACAAATTGTGGGGGAGCTCGCCGGAGATTTCGAGTTGGTTGCCGTTGCAAGGCAATGCCCAATTTCCTCCGGGTTCGGACTCGGCCCCCTTCCGTCGATGGGCGAAGCTGGGAATGCGGTCGTTGGGGCATGTAATTGACTTGGAAGGGCGGTGTAAACCTTTGGTAGAGTTGTGTCGGGAGTACGATTTGTGCCCCGCAGCTTCCTTATTTGCGTATTTGCAGCTTTCCCATTATGTGGGTTCAGTTGCGGGTCAGGAATTGATGGGAGACCATTCCGCACGGATATTAGAATTCTTCGCCCTTGGGGAGGGGACTACGCTTTCTATTGCAAACTTCAAAAAAGCATTGGAGCCTTATGTGATGCCGTTAGACTACTCGGCAGAGGAAGCTTCCTGGGCACGGGAACTGCGTTGTGAGGTGGCTCCGGGTTCTGTTCGTGCTGCATTGAGCCAGATAACCCGGCTAGCGGAAGGGGCTAGATGGCGGGAAATGCAGTTTAAATGTATTGTGCGAGCCCATTACTCCCCTAGGCGGGCACTGCGTAGTCACCTCACTGCCTATGGTGGGTGCCCGAAATGTGCTTGTCCATTAGCGGATTTGGGCCATATGTGGTGGGGATGTCCTCATATACGCCGCTACTGGCTTAGGATAGCAAATTATTTGAGCGGCTTACTACAACAACAGGTCTGCTGGACAGGGCGATTAGTGGTACTGGATCAGTTGGGAGCACTCCACCCCAAGGGCAGATGGCAGAAACTGTTGATACGGAAAGCATGTCTGGTGGGGAAAAGTCCTGTGTTGCGGCGATGGCTAGAGCCTGCAGCTCCCTCCTTCTGGGAATGGCGTAATGGGTTCCACCAGTTTATGCTTCTGGAGCGGAGGAGCGCGCGGAGACACCCTCGGAGTATTTTCCACACTTCTTTCCTTTGCTCACTAGGGAACCGAGATGCTCAACTTTCTCTGGGAAGAGAGACTTCACTCTTGCATATTGCACATGATGTTCTGCACGTGCATACCTATGAAGAGCTGGTAGGATGCTGTGCAAGACGTGAGCATAGCATTCTGAATATTTTCAACCAGAAGACTTCAGTGGCTGAGCCTCTTTCCCCAGGGGCATTCAAAGGTCGATCTTGGAACTTGTGGCCCTTTTGAGAGCAGATTTAATGATCATCAAGCACTGCGGCATTTTGAATCCAGGAACCTTCTGGACTCAATATTGAGTCAACCTTGTTGTTGTAAGGCTGAACAGAGAGAGGGGGTCCTCCCATATCTTCATCTGAACATCTTTTAGAATTCTGTGAATGGTACTGAGGAAGTAGAGTCCAGAGCTGGGACGTCTGTGTTTGATGGAAGGCTTTGTGGATAAGCAGTAGAGATTTGTATTTTATCCTTGCTTCAAGAGGTAGAATGTGAAGTTCTCTCAGGACAGGGGTGATGTGTTCGGGTTTCTTGACCCTTTGTATGATTCTTGCGGTGGTGTTGAGGGCAGTCCATAGGGGGGTGGTATGGGTGGTTGGGAGTCCATGATAGATTGCATTGCAGTAGTCCAGTTGGGGGAGCGTCATGGCCTGCATGACTGTTCTGAAGTCTTGGGGTCAATGAGTGGTCTGAGTCGTTGTACCATCTTTACCTTGAGGAATATCGCTCTAGCTGTTCTTTCAATGTGTTGCTTAAATGTAAGCGCTTAATCAATGATGATTCCCAAATATTTTATATAGGGTTGGACTTGTATTTGAGTGGTTCCCAATTTGAGGTGCGGCGGCGGGGTAAAAATTTGGTCCTTGGTTACGAAGAGGGCTTTGTTTTTTTTTAAAGTTGATGGATAGGTTGTTCTCTTGGAGCCAGTTGGTGACGTCAATGAAGCAGTCTGATAGCTGATTGTTGGTTGGGTTTGTGGTGGTAATGGGTCCATAAAGCATTATGTCGTCTGCGTAGATATGGTAGTTGATCTGATGAGAGCGTATTATTGAGCAGAGAGGCTGAAGGTAGATATTAAAGAGCATGGCCGAGAGGGTAGAGCCTTGGGGCACTCCCTGATGCTGTAGAAAGGGGGGGGGGGAGGTTGTCATGCTGGTGCGGATCAGTTGTTGGTCAGGTAAGAGTGGAACCACTGTAACACGATGTCCTTGATGCCAATCTCCTGTAGTTTGTGTAGGAGGGTGCTATAGGAGATGGTGTCAAAAGCTGCAGATATGTCCAGAAAGACCATGGCATAGCCGGACTATTTGGCCTGTATTCCTTTGATTAGGGTGTTCATTAGTGATATCATGAGGGTCTCGACCCCATGCGATGGGCGGAATCCATGTTGTTGTGGGTCCAGAGAGTTGCTTGTGTCTAGATGGTCTTGGAGCTGCTGTTGTACAATCTTCTCAATGATTTTGGCAGTGAAAGGGAGGCTTGCTATTGGTCTGAAGAATGCTGGGTCAAGGGGGTCCAGGTTATGTTTCTTGAGGGTTGGGCGAATGATGGAGGTTTTGAGGCTCTCCGGCATGTATCCTTGTTTGAGTGATTCGTTTGTTATGTGGGCTAGGGCCGGGCTTATGTCCAGTTTGGTTTTCTTTATCTACTCCACAGGGCAGGGATCTAGTGGGGAGGTAGTGGTGTTCAGGGATGAGATGGTGGATTCTATCTTTTCTTTGGTGACTGTTTCAAATGTACTCCATTCTGTGCTTTGCGCGGTACGGTAGGTTGTTGTTGCTGCTCCCACGGGAGAGCTGTGTGGTTGTTGGAACTGTTTGTTTTGACGTGCTAGCTGTTCTGGTGGTATGTTCGGGAGCTGGTTAGAGTGGTTGGGTGAGTTTGTCAGCTTCTTAACTATCTCGAAGAGTTCACTAGTAGTTGATGATATTCTCCCTAAAGCTCTTTAAAAGATCCCCCTTGAGGACCACCATTGACAAAGGTGTGATGGGTCATATTAGGATTGGTCAATGTAAACTGAATCTGCCAGGGATTATCTTCAGGCTAGCCCCAGCTCCTAAGACATTGGTGTGGCTCTACCAATACTAAGAAGGATGAGCGGTCCTCACATCAGAACCGCTTCAAGGATATCGGATCCCTTGAAGCTTCTTGATATCAGGCTCTGATTATCTGCATCACAGATGTAGCCTAGCCACTGCCTGATGTTCAGCGTAACTGGCCTTTGATACTGACAACCCTGAGGAGAAAAATTTTCTCTTCTTCAGGTGGGAATGAGTAGATGACTACTCCTGATGGACTGTTATTGATGTTTGATGTCGAGTGGGATTGATGCATCCTCAGCATTTGGTTTAGTTCCTTGGGCCATGGGGACCAATGCTGCCTATGCTAATGTTGATGAAGCAAACTTACTTCCATAATAATCCTTTTGTGCTGTTCTTCACTACCTCTGAGGCTTCTGTCATCTGTAGGCACAAGAAACAACAAAAGGACTCATGGCAGCACCCCCCCCCCCCCCCAAGCACTGCAGGCACCAATTATGGGCATCCATCATGGATATGGTCCTGTTGTACTGGGTGCACTTCTTAAATCTGCTTGGGAGTTTCTGGGACATATTGTCCAGAAAAATACTTGCAGCAAAATCAAACGATTCAGTGATAAAAGATCTCCTGGTCAGGAACGACCGAGGCCTAAAAGCAGCCTATAGTGGCAATGGGACAAAATAAAAAACGTAAAGAAATCATCTGAAAATCTTAGGTCGAGTAACTAAATAGGAAAAAAACAATGTAATGGTAGAAGCAGAGAGAAAATCTCACAAACAGGCAGCAAAATTACCAAGCTGTAGGCAAAAAGAGGAAACTTCAGAACTGCAGGGTGCCATGTCTTGTTGGCTGCATGGATCAAAGAAGAATGAGGTAATCCTGTGCAGTGGCGGCGGACAGAAAGTGGTACACATATGTGGTAGAGCGCTTCCAAAAGTTTTTGGAAGGTAGTTGTAAAGCTGCTCCCTCATTCAGACTCCATTGGTGGCAACACATACAGTAGTGGCCAAAAAATTAAGGCAGAGTGCAGGCGCCAGTATGGTGGTCCTGGAGCAGAACATCACTGCTATCCTGGCCCTGCAGCAAGTGATGATGGCTAGTTCTTCTGCCTCATCTACCCCAACGCCGGACCCTCAACTGCGAGGGAGTCCCCGGTTGTTGAGCCAAGCATCGAGTGTCCTAAGCCTCGAAAAGACCTTGGTGCTGATTGAGTTCCTGGTCCTGCTAGACAAATATCCGGTCCTTGCCGGCCAGTGTCCACGACTCGGACCCGAGGTCCTCCACAGGCCATCGGCCTTGACACAAGGAGTCGCAGGACATTGGATTCCTCATCACCACTCGACTCCGACTGGGAGACGGAAGACGAGGCATCCCTGGACATCAGAAGGCACCAAGATATTCCCTTGGACACGTCTCCCCCGGAGCCTCCCCTGGCTCCTCCTGAGGATGTAACCTTCCATGACTTTGCCAGGGATATGGTTAAGGCCCTCTCGGTGCAAACCAAGGTGGAGGAGGACCCTCGCACCGAGGAGTTGGATATTCTCCAACTTGTTGTTTAAGTTCAATGTATATTGTTGTTAACTACCTCATGTTAAATGTAATCTTCCAATTGTAATGTGACCACTTTGACTGCAGGATAAGGTGGGATACAAATCTGTCTAAATAAATAAATAAGACTCCACCTAGAGAAACCCTCACAGTGCCCATTCAGCTGATCCTCGAGAGGCTGCTCCTCTGAATGTGGGTGACGTTGGCATCCGTGCCCATAGTCAGCCATCGGCTCTAAGCTATGTACTGTGTCCGGAAAGGGCCGGGGTTTCGCAAACCCCAGCTACCGCATAACTCCATGGTCATTGAGTCGACCATGCAGAAGCTCAAGAGCCAGAAAACTCACTCTTCTGTTTCTCCTGGCAGGGAGGCCTGGGCCTTTGACGCCCTCAGGTGCAAATGCTATCAGGGCTCAATGCTGAGTTGCCAGATCCAGGCCTATGAACTCTACATAGGCATGTACTTAAAGGCACTGGCCAAAGAGCTGTCAGAATTTGCAGGCGGCCTCGTCGGGGAACCCCTCCAATGGTTTCACAACCTGACCTCGGGAGTGAGAGACTACTCCAAGTTCCCCTCCTGGGCTGCCTATGACGGCTTCGAGTTGGCGGCTCGAGTTGCGGTGGCCGGCATTACATAAGAACATAAGATATGCCATACTGGGTCAGACCAAGGTCCATCAAGCCCAGTATTCTGTTTCCAACAGTTGCCAATCTAGGTCATACGTACCTAGCAGTTTCCCCAAGGGACACAGGTTCCACAATGCTTGTATTGGTTCAAGCATTGATATCCTGGGTCCCTTCTTAATAATGGTTTATGGACCTTTCCTCCAGGAACTTGTCCAAACCTTTTTTAAACCAAGCTACACTAACAGCCTTTACTACATCCTCCGGTAACAAATTCCAGAGTTTGATTACACGTTGAGTGAAAAAATATTTTCTTTTATTAGTCTTAAATAGTTTACCCTGTAGCTTCAGTGCATGTCCCCTAGTCTTTCTATATTCTGATAAGGTAAACAATCGATCTACGTTTACCCATTCCACTCCGTTCATTAATTTATAGACTTCTATCATATCTCCCCTCAACCGTTTCTTTTCCAGGTTAAAGAGCCCCAACCTTTTTAGCCTTTCTTCATAGGAGTATCCTTCCATCCCCTTTACCATTTTGGTGGCTCTTCTCTGAACCTTTTCTAAAATCGCTATATCCTTTTTAAGATACGGCGACCAGAATTGTACACAATATTCAAGGTGCGGTCTCACCATGGAACGATATAGAGGCATTATAATATCTTTTGTTTTATTTTCCATTCCTTTCCTTATCATACCTAGCATTCTATTTGCTCTCTTGGCCGCTGCTGCACACTGGGCCGAGGGTTTTAACATGGTATCCACAATGACGCCTAAATCTTTTTCCTGGGTGGTGGTTCCTAATGTGGAACCTTGCATCGTGTAACCATAGTTTGGGTTGTTCTTCCCTAGGTGCATAACCTTGCACTTGTCCACATTAAATTTCATCTGCCATTTTGATGCCCAGTCTTCCAATTTATCAAGATCCTCTTGCAATTTTCCACAATCCTCTTGGGTTTTAACAACTTTAAATAGTTTTGTGTCATCTGCAAATTTGATAACCTCACTCGTTATTCCACTTATCAGGTCATTTATGAATATGTCAAAAAGCAGCGGACCCAGCACAGATCCCTGGGGTACACCACTATTCACCTTTCTCCAATGGGAAAATTGGCCATTTAGCCCTACCCTCTGCTTTCTATCTTTTAACCAGTTCCTGATCCACAATAGTACACTGCCTCCTATCCCATGACTCTTTAGTTTTGCCAAATGTCTCTGATGAGGGACCTTGTCAAAGGCTTTCTGAAAGTCCAGATACACAATATCAACCGACTCACCTTTGTCCACCTGATTATTCACGCTTTCAAAAAAACATAACAGATTAGTAAGACAAGATCTTCCTTGTCTAAAGCCATGTTGGCTGTCTCTCATTAGGTCATGGCTATCTACATGCTGAGTAATTTTATTCTTTATGATGGTTTCTACCATTTTTCCAGGTACTGATGTCAGGCTCACCTGTCTGTAGTTTCCCGGATCACCCCTGGAACCCTTTTTAAAAATTGGTGTTACATTGGCGATCCTCCAATCTTCAGGTATTACAGATGATTTTAATGATAGTTCACAGATTACTAATAGCAGGTCTGCAATCTCGTATTTCAGTTCTTTCAACACCCTTGGATGTATACCATCCGGCCCAGGTGATTTGCTACTCTTCAGTTTATCTAATAGTTGTAATACATCTTCCCGATGTATCGATATTTCCTTCAATTCTTCCGCACCTTTAAATACCACTTCAGTCATGGGTAACATATCTACATCTTCCTCAGTAAAGACCGAAGCAAAGAATTCATTCAATCTCTCCGCTATCGCCTTGTCGCCTCTTAGTGCTCCTTTAACCCCTTTATCATCTAATGGACCAACTGACTCTCTCACAGGTTTTTTGCTACGAAAGTACTTGAAAAGGTCTTTACTTCGCGTTTTTGCTTCCGCAGCAAGCTTCTTCTCAAATTCTCCCTTTGCCTGCCTTATCAATGCCTTGCATTTGACTTGCCAGTGCTTGTGCTGTTTCCAGGTTTCGTCGTTTGGCTCTTTTTTCCATTTCCTGAAAGATGCTTTTTTGGCAACAACAGCCTCTCTGACCTCACCTTTAAACCATGCTGGCAGTTTTATGGACTTCCTTCCACTTTTCTTAAAGCGTGGAATACAGCTGGTCTGGGCTTCCAAGATAGTATTTTTCAACAGCCAAGCCTGATGTACGTCTTTAACCTTTGCAACTGCTCCTTTTAGTTTTTTCTTAACTGTTTTCCTCATTTTATCATAGTTTCCCTTTCGAAAGTTAAAAGGTAGTACTGTGGATTTCCTTACTATCCCTCCTCCACTAATTAAATCAAAGGCGATCATGCTATGATCACTATTGCCAAGTGACCCCAACAACCTTATCTCTTCCACTAGATCTGGTGTTCCACTAAGGACTAGGTCTAATATGGCTTCCCCTCTGGTCGGTTCATGAACCAGCTGCTCCAAGAAGCAGTCATTTATTTCATCTAGGAACTTTATCTCCCTAGCATGTCCTGACGTGACACTGACTGACCCAGTCGATACCGGGGTAGTTGAAATCACCCATTATTATTACTGCACTGTAACCTTTGTTAGCTTCCTTGATTTCTTTGAGCATTTCATCATCCATTTGGTCATTCTGGCAAGGCGCTCGATAGTACACCCCCACTGCCATTGCCTTCCCCCTTTTACATGGAATTTCAATCCATATAGATTCTACAGCAGATTTTGTTTCCTGCAAAACTTTAATCCTTTCTGACTCAATGCCCTCTCTAACATAGAGAGCAACCCCTCCACCAATTTGATCAGCTCTATCATTACGATATAGTTTGTACCCAGGTATCACAGTGTCCCACTGGTTGTCCTCCTTCCACCATGTCTCTGATATTCCAATCATATCTAACCTTTCATTTAGTGCTATATATTCTAACTCTCCCATCTTATTTTTTAGACTTCTAGCATTTGCATACAAGCATTTTAGAGAATATATTTTACTCATATTAATTTGGCTATTGTTAGACATGGGTAATTTGGGATCTTTAAGCTCAGTCTGCTCCATACTTGAGGGCATTTGGGCTACTTTACTCTTTTGTGGAACCTCTCTGCTTTTGGTAGTATCCTTCAAAGATACATTCTTCCGAACCATCTGCTCTTGGGCGACTGTCGGCTTTCCCCAAATATCTAGTTTAAAAGTTGCTCTATCTCCTTTTTAAAGGTTAATGCCAGCAGCCTGGTTCCATCCTGGTTAAGGTGAAGCCCATCCCTTCGGAAGAGCCCCTCCTTTCCCCAGAATGTTCCCCAGTTCCTAACAAATCCAAAACCCTCATCTCTGCACCATTGTCTCATCCATGCATTGAGGCTCCGGAGCTCTGCCTGCCTTTTGGGTCCTGCGCGTGGAACAGGAAGCATTTCGGAGAATGCTACCCTGGAAGTTCTGGATTTCAACTTCCTACCTAAAAGCCTAAATTTAGCCTCCAGAACCTCCCTACCACATTTTCCTATGTCATTGGTACCGACATGTACCAAGACAGCAGACTCCTCCCCAGCACTATCTAAGACCTTATCTAGGTGGCGCGTGAGGTCCGCTACCTTCGCACCAGGCAGGCATGTTACCAGGCGATCCTCACGTCCACCAGCCACCCAGCTATCTACATGCCTAATGATCGAATCACCAACTATAACGGCTGTCCTAACCCTTCCCTCATGGGCACATGGCCCTGGAGAAGCTTCCTCGGTGCGAGAGGGTTTTACATCACCTGGAGGACAGGTCTTAGTTACAGGATCACTTCCTGCCACACCAGGGTGATGCTCTCCTGTCACGTGACCTCTCTCCTCCATGGCAACAGAGATGCTGCCAGACTGGAGGTGGGACTTCAGGACTATATCCCTGTAGGTCTCGTCTATGTACCTCTCTGTCTGTCTTATGCTTTCCAAGTCTGCTACTTTAGCCTCTAGAGAATGGACTCGTTCCCTGAGAGCAAAGAGCTCCTTGCACCTAGTGCACACGTAAGACCTCTCACCAACTGGGAGAAAATCATACATGTGACACTCAATGCAAAAGACTGGAAAGCCCCCATCCCGCTGCTGGACTGCTGTCTGCATCTTAGTTTTAAGTTTGTGTTTAGATCTAAGTTCTTTACTTACTAAGGGTTGCTATGGATATTTATAATAATAAAACTGTACCTAATACGTGTAATATACCTTGTTCACCTGAAGCTTAACTAATCTCAGGTCCTTAGTGTATGACTGATTTGGGTAATGAGCTTCACCTGAGAGCACCTCCTGTCTTTTGAGATGTGTAAGTACCTATATAAAACTACGATTATCCCAGGGGAGGGAGGGAGGGAGGGAAATAACACTTATTAAAAGAGGGCTGCTACACAGTACCCTGTCTTGTGCTGCTGAGTTAAGCTAAATTCTGATTTGATTTAAATTATAGCTCTTAGCTGCTGCTAGGCTCTAACGTCTTATGAAATTTAAACTACATTGGGGCCTGACACTAGGACTAGGTGCAATCTTCTTTTGGATGCCCCAATCCCCCTTGTAACCTCAATCCGGTACCTGGGGGTAATCCTAGATCCTGACCTCTCCTTCCTCACTCACATCTCCTTCCTTGTGCGCTGCTCCCACTTTTATCTTCATCAGATTCGAGCCATCAGACCTGTGCTCTCCCCAGCATCCCTCACAACTCTTCTTCTCTCATTAGTAATTTCACGTCTCGATTATTGTAATGTTGTTTTTGCCGGTATCCCCCACCATCAACTTCACCATCTATGGCTAATTCAGAAAACTGCCACTCATTTCCTCACTCATAGTCCTCGCTTCAGTCACATCACTCCCTCCTTGATCCACCTGCATTGGCTCCCCTTCCACCTTCAAATTCTAACACACATGGACCTGCACAAGCACACCCCTCAGTATCTCGCAGACTCAATACACTTTCGTACAGTATCTCGTAGTCTCCGGTCCCTGCACACCAACTGCCTTGTCCTCCCCTCTCCTGCCCGTGCCCACCCGGAGCAAACCTGGCATTCCACCTTCTTTTTTCTAGCCCCATCACTGTGGAATTCCCTTCCTCCCCTAATCTGTCAAGAAGAATAATTTCCCAAATTCAAGTCTCTCCTTAAAACCCACCTCTTCTGTAATGCCTATGACCGCCCTTTCCCTGACCCCCCTGTTTCCTCCTCTCCTTCCACTTGGGCTCTTTTTCTCTTTAGTCCTGTACGGGTGTTCACTTTCCTGTCTAGCACTGTAGTTCCTTTTCTGTTTCTGGCTTTCTAATAAATATTATTGTATACCGCCCAGATGGCTCCCGATGGGCAGTCTATCAAATGTTTTAATAAAGATAAAGATCAGCAGGGTTCTCACCCCAAGAGGCACAGGGATCAGAAGGCAAAAGCACCTAAGCTCCAGGCTCCAGCTCCCGTCTCCCACCCGGGGAGCTTTTGACTCCCAGGGCAGGGCCTCCCCTTCCCAAGGAGACCTTCACCAGTCCACAGGGAGGCGCCTGGCGCTGTTCGCCTACAGATGGCTCCAATCACCTTGGACCTCTGGGTACTGCAGGTGGTCAGGGACAGATATCTCCTCCACCTGCAGCAGATTCCACCCAGGTTCTTTCACAGTTGAACCTGTGCCCAGACATCTGTGGGGCAAAGGCTTCTACTCCAGGTATTTTCTTGTCGCAAACAGGACTGGGGGCCTCAGGCCCATCCTAATCCTGCAAAACTTAAACAGGTGTCTGGTGAGGGAGAGGTTCAGCATACTCTCCCTTGGAACACTGCTGCCTTACCTCCGCCAGGGAGAATAGCTTTGCTCCTTGGACTTAAAGAATGCTTGCACACACATCCTAATCCACTCCTCCCACAGGCAGTACCCTAAGGCTCATGGTAGGAGGAGGACACTACCAGTACAGAGTGCTACCCTTTGGCCTGACCTCGTCGCCAAGGGTCTTCACAAAATGCCTAGCAGTGGTCGCTGCCCACCTAGGCCTACAAGTGGCCTTTGTCTTCCCCTACCTAGACGATTGGCTCATCAGGGGCAGCATGGCCTCAGGAGCAGCATGGCCACAGGGGCCCATCAGGCCACAGGGCGCACAACCCTCCTCTGCAGCGCCTGGGGTTTATCATCGATTATTCCAAATCACATCTCACTCCATCCCAGAGCCTGGAATTCATAGGCACTCAGCTGGACATCCTGCAGGCCAAGGCCTTTCTTCCCACAGAAAGGGCAGAACACCTCAGGGAGCTAGCTGCGGAGGTGCAGTGCTGTCGGTCTGTGCCAGCCTGTCTAGGAGGTGAAGTACTTTTGTCCACTAAAGAAGTCCACAGTATAGGAGGTGAAGTACTTTTGTCCACTAAAGAAGAGCGGGACCTAGGCGTGGTTGTGTCTGATGATCTTAAAGTAGCTAAACAGGTAGAAAAGGCGACGGCAAAAGCTAGAAGGATGCTTGGGTGCATACGGAGAGGAATGGCTAGCAGAAAAAAGGAGGTGATAATGCCTCTGTATAAGTCTTTGGTGCGACCTCATTTGGAGTATGGTGTGCAATTCTGGAGACCGCACCTTCCAAAGGATGTGAACAGGATGGAGTCGGTGCAGAGGGTTGCTACTAAAATGATTAATGGGCTTCATTATAAAGCATATGAGGACAGACTTAAGGATCTTAATATGTACACCTTAGAGGAAAGGCGGGATAGAGGTGATATGATTGAGATGTTTAAATACCTCCGTGGCATAAATGTTCAGGGAGATAGATTCAGGAGTGATATGCGGAAATATTTCTTTACGGAAAGAGTAGTGGATCCGTGGAATAGTCTCCCAGTGGAGGTGGTAGAGATGAGGACAGTAACTGAATTCAAAAAAGCATGGGACCAACACAGAGGATCTCTAAATGTAAAAAGTGGACTGTTGTAGTTGTTGTTATGGAAGGACAGACTAGATAGGCCTTGTGGTCTTTTTCTGTCGTCATGTTTCTATGTCTCCTCCTCCACCTTCTGGGCCACATGGCCTCCATGGTCCCCATGATCCCGCTAGCCCGCCTACACATGCGGGCAAGCTCAGTGGTGTCTCCGCTCCCAGTAGATGCAAGTCACGGGCAGACTGCAGGACAGGATCAGGGTAACCTGCCAGCTGGTGCAGTCCCTCGGCTGATGGCAACTTCTTCGCCACCTCTGGCCGGGATGCCTCTCCAGGTACCCACACATCAGAGGGTCCTGACGCCTCCCTCCTCGGTTGGGGGACATATTGCGAGAACCATCGCACCCAAGGCAGCTAGTTCCAGGCAGAATCCCTGCTACAGATCAATCTTCTGGAACCCAGGGCAATATTCCTGGCCTTACATGCATACCACCACTGCCTGCAACACCAGCCTGTGCTGGTACAGACGTTCAACCAAGTTGCCATGTTCTACATCAACAAGCAGGGGGGGCACGGGGTCGTACTCCCACTGCCAGGAGGAGGTGGTCCTCCTTCCTTTGCAGCTCACATGTTCCTGAGGCCATCTACCTTCCGAGCCAGGACAACCTCCTGGAGGACAGACTGAGCAGGAGGAACCCCAGAGTGGCCTCACAACTCTTCCGCCTCTGTGGAACACCCATGATGGACCTCTTTGCTATCCCAGAGAATGCACAGCTGCCCCGCCTTTGCTTGCGGCAACCACATCCAGCAAGCGTGGTGGTAGATGCCTTCCTGATCCCGTGGACAGAAAGCCTCCTCTATGCCTTTCCGCTGACCCCTCTGGTCACCATGACCCTCTTCAAGGTCCAACACAAGGGGGCAGCACTGATACTAATTGCCCCCAGCTGGCTCAGACAGCCTTGGTTCCCACTGCTGCTCTCCCTGTTGGCGACACTCTCGGTCCTGCTGAGCCATGACATGGACCGCCTGTCTCAAGAGGAGGGCTCCCTCCTGCACCCCAATCTGGGGTCTCTAATGCTAAGAGCATGGCTGCTGAAAGAGTACTTTGGCCCCTTTCATCCTTCCACAACAAGATGAGGAAGTCCTGTTGGCCTCCTGTAAGCCCTCCACGAGGCGAGCTTGCATATTTAAGTGGCAAAGATTCTCAGTATGGTGTGCGGAGAGGCGGGAGAACCCAGTTTCCTGCCCAGTACAGCTAGTACTCCAGTACCTACTGCATCTGTCGTATGCTGGGCTAAATTCAAACTCAGTGTGAGTGCTCCTGATTGCGAACGTCGCACACCACCACCCTATCGAGGGGAAGCCCCTCTTGGGCCAGCCCCTAGTCTCTCAGTTCCTCCGGGGCCTCCTGTTGTCTAAGCCCCCTATCCACCCCCGGCGGTGGAATGGGATCTCAATGTGGTGCTCTCACAGCTCACCAGGCCACCATTTGAGCCTCTAGCTACTTGTCATCTGCGGTATCTTTCATGGAAGGTTGCCTTCCTGGTGGCTCTCACCTCCGCTCGCAGAGCCGCCATATGCAAGATTCTACAAGAACTGGGTGGTGCTCTGCACTCAACCCAAAGGTGATATCTCTTTTCCACCTTAACTAGGTGGTCGTCCTTCCCACCTTTTTCCCACGGCCTCATGCAGGTTGGGAGGAAACTATACTCCATACACTAGATTGCAAACTGGCCCTGTCATTCTACTTACAGCAGACTCAGTGCCATCGCAAAGCTCCTCAGATTTTCATTTCCTACGACCCCAGCAGGTTGGTGCTTCCTGTAACTAAGTGAACTCTGTCCACTTGAATGGCAGACTGTATTGCCCTTGCCTATGAGTGAGCTGGGTTCTCCCTGGAACACCGGATCACAGTGCATCGCATGAGAGCAATGGTGGTGAATCCATGCTCAGTGCCGGTGACGGAGATCTGCAAGGCTGCCACAGGGTTTTCAATTCATATGTTCGCAGCTCACTACTTCCTGGAGAGTGAGTCCCATCAGGATAGTGCCTTCGGCCAGATGGTACTCTGTAATCTTTTTGGGGTGTAGGCAACTCTTGCCCTCCTACCCTTCTGTGTTCAGGCTACTGGAGTGATAGTGCCGCTGGATGCTAGGGTCTTGCAGAGTCTCTCTGCTGGGGACTCATCTTCTGCAACTCAGGGCTACCCAAATCGGTCACCGTTGGTGCTGCCGTGGTTTGGTCCTCAGTAGCCTGGAGCTAGGGAGTCCCATATATGAGGACAGACTTCCTGCTTGTTCCTGGAGAAAGTGCAGTTACTTACTTGTAACAGGTGTTCTCAAGGACAGCAGGAATCAGTCCTCACAATCCTCCCTCCTCCCCTGGGAGTTGCCTCCCTACCTTGTTTTATTTTACTACTGTCCTAGCTATGTCATCTAACTGATCAAGATGGCACCCTTGGGAGGGGAGGGGACCATGTATGTGTGGTGGCATCTCCCAAAGGCTTTCTTTGAAAACTGGGGAGATGCTTCAGTGGGGGCTTCATTGCCGCCGACATCACTCATCTGTGAGGACTAATTCCTGCTGTCCCTGGAGAATACCTGTTACAGGTGAGTAACTACGCTTTCTCTAGGGGACAACTAGAAGTAAGGAGATCCTAGATTTTCTACTGGGAGAACTATTCTAGCAACTGGTAACAGAACCCACATGTGAAAGGGTTATGCTGGACTTGGTGCTTACCAATGGGGGAAAGTGTTTCTGATGTCATAGTGGAAGATCATCTCGCATCCAGTGATCACCGGAATGTGTGGTTCAGTATTAGGACTAGGACTGATAACATCCATTCAAAAGCGAGGGTCTTAGACTTTGGGAAAACTAACTTTGCCAAGATGGGACAATACTTCAAGGAGTCGTTAGTGGGATGGGAACAGCTGGGGTATGTAGAAAAGCAATGGGCAAAACTGAAGTGGCCATTTTAAGGGCAGCAAACCTTTTTGTTAGAAAGGTAAATAAATGTAAGAGGAAAAGGAGGCCACTATGGTTCTCAAAAGAAGTAACTGAAAAGGTGAAGAAAAAGTGTGGCCTTCATAAAATACAAGAGATCACAGAGAGAGGAAGACAAGCATCTATATTTGGAAAAACTTAAAGACGTTAGCAAACTAGTCAGGAAAGCAAAGATACAAAAATAAGAAAAAACAGACAATGAAATAAAAGAGATGGATAAGACTTTTTTTTCAGATATGTTAGTGAGAGGAGGAAGTGCAATAGTGGTATTATCAGACTCAAGGGTGAAGGGGAGGAATATGTAGAATGATGAGGTTAAAGTGGAATTGATTAACAAATATTTCTTTTCTGTGTTCATAGATGAAAGGCCAAGAGCAGGACCTCAGAAAACGCCCACAAGTAGGAATAGAAGTGACAGGGATCTTGAGCGATTTTCAGAAGACTGTGTTCGTGAGGAATTAGCTAAACTAAAAGTAGAGAAAGCAACAGGACCAGATGGGATACATCCAAGAATATTGAAGGAGCTCGGGGACGTTCGAGAAGCTCCACTATCTGACCTTTTCAATGCTTCTTTAGAATCGGGAGTGATGCCAGAGGGCTGAAGAAAGGCACATGTGGTTCTTTTACACATAAGCGGAAGTAAGGATGAGGTTGAGAACTACAGACTGGTTAGTCTAACCTCTATGGTGAGTAAATTATTGGAAACATTGCTAAGAGAGAGAATAATGAGGTTTCTGGAGCCCAATGGATTGCAGGATCTGAGGCAGCATGGGTTTACCAGAGGCAGGTCTTGTCAGACAAATCTGACTGATTTCTTTGACTGGGCGACCAGGGAGTTAGGCCAAGGGAGAGTCCTAGATTTGGTGTACTTAGATTTCAGTAAAGCCTTTAACACTGTTATACACAGGTGATTTATAAGCAAACTGAGCACCCTAGGGATGGACCCTAAACTGACTGACTGGGTTAGACATTGGTTGAGTGGGAGGCAACAAAGAGTACAGGTAAATGGAGCCCACTGTGAGGAGGAGATTACTAGTGGTATGCCGCCTGTCCTTGGTCCGATTCTTTTTAACATCATTGTTAGTGATATTGCAAAACGGCTATCAGGTAAGGTTTGCCTCTTTGCAGATGATACCAAAATCTGCAATAGAGTAGACACCCAGAAAGGAGTAGATAACATTGATCTAGTTAAGTTTAAAGAATGGTCGAGAATTTGGCAGCTGAGATTTTATGCTAAAGATTGCAGGGTCATGTATTTTGGGCTGTAAAAATCCAAGGGAGTGTAGGGGGCGAAGTATATCTGCCACGAAAGAACAGCGGAACCTGGGCGTGACTGTTTCTGATGATCTTAAAATGTCTAAACAGGTAAAAAAGGCAATGGCGAAAGCCAGAAGGATGCTTGGTGCACAGGAAGAATGGCCAGCAGAAAAAAGGAGGTGATAGTGCCTCTGTATAAGTCTCTGGTGCGACCTCATTTGGAGTGTTATGTGCAGTTCTGGAGGCCACACTTTCAAAAGGATATAAACAGGATGGAGTCAGTGCAGACAGTGGTTACTAAAATGGTTAGTGGTCTTTGTTATAAAGCATATGAGGACAGAAGAAGATATTAATATGTATATGTTAGAGTAAAGGTGGGATAGAGGAGATATGATAGAGATGTTTAAATACCTCCGAGGCATAAATGCACAAGAGAGCCTTTCAATTGAAAGCAAGCTTTGCTACGAGGGTACATAGGATGAAGGTGAAAGAGGATAGACTAATGAGTAATATGCGGAAATATTTCTTTACGGAAAGAGTGGTAGATGCGTGGAATAGTCTCCCAACATAGGTAGTAGAGACGAGGACAGTATCTGAATTTAAAAAAGCATGGGATAAACACAGAAGATCTCTAAAGGAAAAAAGGGGATTATTGTAGTTGATATGGAAGGGCAGACTAGATAGGCCATGTGGTCTTTTTCTGCGGTCATGTTTCTATATTTCTATGACAGAACCTGAAAGATTATTTGTCCAGCTAGGTTACTGAAACCAAAGACATCCCAAAGGATGTTCCTTGGGCACAGAGTATGCAGTGGAGGGGGGGGGGGGGGGCTAGGACTGGAAATGGGCTGATGGGGGGGTTAGAACTGGAAATAGGCTGATGGGGGGTTAAGAATGGAAATAGGCTGATCGGGAGGGGGTTAGAACTGGAAATGGGCTGATGGGGGGTTAGAACTGGAAATGAGCTCATCGGGGGGGGGGGGGTGATAGGACTGGTAATGGGCAGATGGGGGGGCTAGGACTAGAGTGGGCTGATAAGGGAGATAGGACTGGAAATGGGCTGGGACTAGAAATGGGCTAATGGGGGAGGGGAGGAGAGTGCTGCTGACCCTGGAAGAAAACTAGGGGCTAGGGCTACAAATGGGCTGATGCGGGAGGATGGTAGAATAGGACTGGAAGGGAGCGGATAATGAGAAGGTCTGCCAGGGGAAGGAAGGGGCAGAGGGGCAGGAAGGGAACTGACACGGGGAAGGAGGGGGCTGGAAAGGAGCTGACACCTGGGATGTACTGAAGGGGGACTGGAAGGGAGCTGACACTTGGGGATGGGAGTGGTAGGTAGTTGGGTAATGGGGAGTAGGCTGGAAGGGAGCTGACATGCAAATGGCACTGGAAGGGGGATGGACAGAGGGTAGGGCGACTGGAAGGGAGCTGACTGGGGGGGTGGCACTGAGAGTGGATGTGAGCTGATATCTGGGATGGTATTTAGACTAGAAGGGGCTGGACAGTGGGGAAGGAGGGGGACTGTAAGGGAATGGACACCAGTGGCAGACGTGGGAATGCAAGGCGGTTGACAGTGGAAGGTACCGGGAGGGAAGGACTGGAAAGGGGGCTGATACTGGGGAGGGTTACTGGAAATGGAAATGGGCTGATGGAAGAAAACAAAATGGGCTGATGGAAGAAAACAAAAGAGATAAGAAATGGCAGATGGACCATAGACCACAGAAAGAGAGCTAAGAGAAAACAAGAAAGCAGAAGCCTCAGACTGGGACCAACATGATCAGAGAATAAAATGGTCAGACAACAAAGGTAGAAAAATTAATTTTATTTCATTTTAGTGATTGGACTTTGTGCTATTTTTATATTTTACACAGTATTGGGGAATTGCATCTCTTATTTATCTGATGTTGCACTGCATGTGGACTCTGGCTTCTTGGGATTTCGATTTCAATTTTGTCTACATATTTTTTCATTTTTACTTTAGATTGTGGTTACTTATTCTGTACTTGGTGAGGGTCGATGTTGTGAGTATGTGACTGAGATCAGGTGTTATGTTAACATGGAGTTTGTACATAAAGCACAGTTACTTACTTGTAACAGGTGATCTCTGGGAACAGCAGGAATAAGTCTTCACATATGGGTACGTCGGTACCGACGGAGCCTGCGCGGGAACGCTCCCCAGCTTCCCAAAAAAGGAAAGCTTTTGGGAGCATCCCACAGCGCCTGCGCGCTGCCTTCCCGCCTTTCCTAACCAACTCTCCTCAGTTTGAGTTTAAAGCTGAGACAATAGAGAGAGAGAGGAAAGGAAAGATAGAAAAGAGATACAACTCCTAGGGGAGGTGGGTGGGTTGTGAAGACTTATTCCTGCTGTTCCCAGAGATCACCTGTTCCAGGTAAGTAACTGTGCTATCTCCAGGAACAAGCAGGAATGAGTCTTCACATATGGGGACTCCCTAGCTGAGATGCCTGGGAGATCCCCAAGGATATGAGACCCTGAAAGGGGTCTGCGTCCTCCTATGGATCTCAGGCATCCATCCAGGGAAGGAGGGCAGGAGTTGTTTAAGAATGGAACAGGTGTCTGAGGACAGCCTGACCAAACAAGGCATCCCAGCGGGAATCCTTGTCCAAGCAGTAATGGGCTGTGAAGGTATGAACAGAGGCCCAGGTGGCTGCTCGACAGATCTGGTCGATGGACAGAGAATTTAGATGAGCCATAGAGGTGGCCATGGCCCTCACATTATGAGCTGTGACATGGCTCTCCAGAGAAAGGTTCTTACTCTGGTAGGCGAAAGAAATACACTGAGCAATCCAATTGGACAGTGTTCTCTTAGAGACTGGAAGTCCCAAATGAGAAGGATCAAAAGCAACAAAAAGCTGGGAAGACTTTCTATGTTGCTGTGTCCTATGTAAGTAAAAAGCAAGAGCTCTTTTACAATCCAGAGTATGAAGATTCCTCTCTGCACTGGATGCATGAGGAGCTGGAAAAAAGACAGGTAGATATACCTCCTGATTAAGATGAAAAGGTGAGACCACTTTAGGCATAAAGTGTGGATTTGTCTTAAGGACTACCTTGTCATGATGGAACCTTGTATAAGGTGGATTAGCCACTAAGGCCTGCAGTTCACTGATGCGGCGAGCAGAAGTGACTGCAATGAGGAAAATAACCTTCCAGGAAAGACATTTCAAGGAGGTAGTGGCTAAGGGTTCAAAAGGTGGCTGCATAAGCTGACCAAGAACCAAATTTAAGTCCCATGCCACCGGAGGAGGCCTAATGGGAGGTTAGTTAAGTTAGGCCTCTCATGGATCTTGAAATAAGAGGATGAGAGGAGATAGGTTGTCTATTGATGGGCTTAAGGGATGCTGCAATAGCACTCAAATGGACTCTTACTGAATTTGTTTTAAGTCCTGCATTGGAGAGATGCAGGAGATAGTCTAACAAAGAAGTTAAAGGTAGTGCTAGAGGGTCAAGACCCTTTTCAGCACACCAAATGGAAAATCTTTTCCACTTAAAAGCATAGGAACGCCTGGTGGAAGGTTTCCTGGAAGCATGGAGGATATCCTTCACCTGCTGAGAAAGATTCAAGTCTTGAAGGTCTAGGCCTTCAGTAACCAAGCTCTGAGGTGAAGGGACTTGGGGTTTGGGTGCCACAAAGTCCCTTCCTCTTGAGACAGAAGGTCTGGAGCAGCTCCCAAGTCCAGGGAGGGGGCTTGGGAGAGATGCAGAAGTAGAGGGTACCACACTTGGCGTGGCCAGCGTGGAGCTATGAGGATCATAGATCCTTGATCCCTCTGGAGTTTGAACAGAGTCTTGGGAATCAAGGGAATGGGTGGAAAGGCATACAGGAAGGCATCCTTGGCCTGAACCCCCTGACACGGAATTCTGGAACAGAACCGGGGAAGTTTGGCATTCCACGGACTTGCAAAGAGGTCTATGTCCGGGGTTCCCCATTCTTGAAAGATTCTGAGTACCTGATCCATGTGCAGGGACCATTCGTGTGGAAGCAGAACTCGACTGAGTCTGTCTGCCCAAGAGTTTTGGATTCCTGGGAGATATACTGCCAGGAGATGGATTTGATGCTCTCTGGCGAAGGCCCATAATCTTAGAGCTTCGTTGCAAAGCGACAGAGAGCCAGTTCCTCCTTGCTTGTTTATGTAAAACATGGCTACCTGATTGTCCGTATGAATAAGGACTGTCTTGTAGCTGAGGAGGGTATGAAAAACCTTGAGAGCTAGAAACACTGCTCGAAGCTCCAAGTGGTTGATATGAAGAGAGGTCTCCTGTGGGGACCAAGTGCCTTGGGTGGAGAGGTCTTGTAGATGAGCTCCCCAACCTGTTTGAGAGGCATCTGTTGTGAGGGTTGCTTGGGGCAACAACTGTTGGAAGGGGGACCCCAGCAACAGATTTTGAGTGGACATCCACCATTGGAGAGACCAAAAGAGACGTTTGGAGGTTGCTATTTGGTCTGAGAGAGCTCCTGAAGCTTGAGTCCACTGGGTGGACAAAGTCCATTGAGCTGCTCTCATGTGTAGGTGAGCATAGGGTACCACATGTACTGTGGAAGCCATGTGGCCTAGCAGTTGTAGCATCTCCCTGGCAGTTAAGTGGCTCTTTGACTGAATCTGGGAGGCTAGCTGCACTAGACGTTGGCAACGGGCCTGAGGAAGGTAGGCCCTTGCAGTGGTGGTATCCAACCAGGCCCCTATGAATTCCAGGGACTGAGTAGGGATGAGCTGGGACTTTGGGAGGTTTACTACCAGTCCCAGATACTGCAGAATGCGCCTTGTGCGGTCCAGGGAAATCTGGGCCTCTGATTGAGATGGAGCTCGGATGAGCCAGTCGTCCAGATATGGGAAGACAAATATTCCCAGAGTGCGTAGAAATGCAGCAACTATTGCCATGCATTTGGTGAACACTCTTGGAGCAGAGGCCAGACCAAAAGGAAGGACTCTGTATTGGTAATGTTTTTCCTGGAAAAGAAAACGTAGGAATTTTCTGTGAGTTGGATGGATGAGTACATGTGTGTACGCATCCTTGAGATCTAGAGAACAAAGCCAATCCTGACTTTGAAGGTATGGAAGGAGAGTGCCCAGAGAAAGCATCTTGAACTTCTCCTTGCATAGAAATCTGTTCAATTCTCTGAGATCTAGAATGGGTCTGTATCACCCTGTCTTCTTTGGAATGAGAAAATAGGGGGAGTAGAACCCTGACCCTTGTTGAAGAAGAGGAACTTCTTCTATTGCCCTTTGGGCAAAAAGGGTAGTTATCTCCTGACCTAAAAGGTCGAGAAGAGATGTGGGAGAATTGAAGTGTCTCACCATGGTGTGGGGAGGAAGATCTGAGAAATGAAGTTTGTAGCCCTCTCTTATGATGGAGAGGGTCCACTGCTCTGATGTGATTTGCTCCCATCTGGGAGCAAAATGAGCTAACCTTCCTGGAATGGTGAGAGGTTCTGGCTGTGTTAAAGCCAGAAAGGCTAAGTTCTCTAGCATCAAGTCAAAAACCCTGAGGGGGTTGGGACTGCTGGGTTACAGCAGCCCCTGTAGACTTAGGCCTGGCCTGCTTAGGTTGCTGACGCTTAGCGGTAAAGCGACCTGTAGAAGATTGTTGGCCAGAAGTGGAAGGAAACCTGCACTTTTTGAAAAAAGTCTTTTTCTTGGCAGAAATGGAGGTAGACCTTGAAAGTCTATCCAGAGCAGAATTCTCTGCATCCATTTGAGTGGCTTTAATTTGCCACTCTTTGCCAAACAGATTTTCACCTGTACAGGGCAGATTTCCTAAGCCATCTTGAACCCAGGGTTCTAAATCAGAAGCCTGGAGCCAAGCAATTCTGCGAGCAGCTATGGCAATGCCTGAGGCTCTACTGGCACCTTCAAAGGAGTCAAAGGCTGCCCTGTTTGAAAACTTGGAGATATCCTGAGTATGCTTAAGCCACATGCGGAATTCTTCCCTTTTATCTTCTGGAATAAAAGGGAGGTAAGTGTGCAGCTTTTCTGCCACTTCTTTCAGAAACATACCCATATGAAGGCTATATGAGTTGATTCTGGCAATAAGCATACTGGCCTGGAAGATTTTCCTACCAAAAGCATCCAAGGTCCTGCATTCTCTTCCTGGAGGAGCAGAAGAGTGTCTCTTTGTACTCTTTATCCTCTTTATAGCTGACTGCACCACAATGGAATGGTGAGGAAGCTGAGTTTTCTGGAACCCAGGACAAGGAGGGACACGATACATAGTGTCCAACCTGCGAGAATGAGGAGAGAGAGTGAGAGGAGTCTCCCATAAATCAATCATGTGTTCATGAAGAATCTCATGAATTGGTAAGGTGACTGCCTCTTTAGGAGCCCTAGAGTATCCTAAAATATCTAATTTTTTTGCTCTAGGCTCTGATTCAGAGGTTACTGAAATAGCGAGTCCTTTAGCTACTTCTCTTATGAAGTCTTGAAAGGACAAGTCCTCTGGAGGAGACATTCTTCTTTTTGGAGAAGAAGTCTCCTCAGGAAGGGCTATGGATACTTCAGGAGACTCATCTGATGTATCAGAATCATCAGAGGAATCAAAGTATCGCCTGTCTCGATCCCACCTCTCCCGCAAACTGGCGATCTGTCACTAATCTTCCTTTCCTCTCAAAGATCCTCGAAAAACTGGTGTTCTCTCAACTTGCTTCTCACCTAGATTCTACTTTTGCCCTTCACCCCCGTCAATCCGGATTTCGTGTAGGTCACAGCACCGAGACCATCCTCACAGCCCTCCTTTCTGAATTGCACTCTGCTCACGACCGTGGTGATTTCTCCTTGGTGGTGTCTCTGGACCTTTCATCTGCTTTTGATATGGTCGATCATCGCACTCTCCTGGCTCGTTTGTCTGACTTTGGTATTGGTGGGACCGTTTTGCAATGGTTCCATTCTTTTCTGTCTGCACGCTCCTTCTCTGTACATTCCTCCCATTCCGCCTCCTCCCCATCCCTCTCCATCTGCGGCGTCCCCCAGGGTTCTATTCTCACCCCCCTTCTTTTTAATGCTTTTCTTGCTCTATTAGCCTTACTAATCCAACAATCTGGTATTTCTTTTTACATTTATGCTGACGACATTCTGCTGGTTCACCATACCTCTTCTTCGGTCCCAGACCTTGCCCCTCTCAATCATTGTCTTTCCACTGTTTCATCATGGTTTGCTTCTAACTTTCTGCATGCTAACCCTGCCAAGTCCTCCGCAATTTGGTTTTCTTTTGGACTCCCCTCTCCTAGCCTGTCACCTGTTATGTCTTCCCGTCCCATTCCTCCACCCTGCGGTATTTGGGCATTATCTTGGATTCGTCCCTCTCTTTTCACCAACATATCTCGGCTGTCATCCGTACTTCCTTTTTTCATCTACGTAGGATTTGGGCTGTCCGATCATCACTTCCCCCTTCCTCAGTTGTTACCCTTGTCCTGTCCCTAGTTATGACCCGGTTAGATTACTGTAACGTTATCTTCGCAGGTCTCCCCTCCTCCCAGCTCCGCCGCCTTCAAGTCGTACAGAACACCGCCGCTCGCCTCGTCACCGGTTCCCCAGCCCACTCCCATGTGTCCCCTTGTCTTCTCGCTTTGCACTGGCTCCCAGTCAAATTTCGTTTCATCTTTAAGGTTCTTATCCTCACGCACAAGGCCCTTCATTCCGGCACCCCTCAATACTTATCAGATGCTATCCATCTCCAGCCCTCTCCACGTCTTCTCCGTTCTGCCTTCGGTAACCGCCTCTTCCTCCCTTCCCCCTCTCAGGCCCACTTAGAATCGACCCGCCACTCCGCCTTCTTTTTCCTGAGCCCTGCCCTTTGGAACTCACTCCCTTTGCCTCTACGTTTAGAACTTTCCTATCCCCGCTTTAAGAACCTCCTCAAGACACATCTCTTCTGCCAAGCCTTCGACCTGCCCCCTTCTGCTGACGGTGCTCTGTCCTCTGGTCGTGCCCTCCCCCCATGATCATCCTCCTGATAGTCCGCCTCCTCCCTTTCCTTTCTTCCCTCCCCCTTCGCTACCCTCTTGCCCCTACTGGGCTCTTCTCTTTCTCTGTCTTTAATCTATCCCCCCCTTTCCTGTCCGTTTTTTGGCGTTCTTTTCTGACTTTGTTTCCGGTAGCCTGTGATCGTATTGTACACCGCCCTGATGCTTCGGCCTGGGCGGTCCATCAAATTCTCTGAACAAAGATAAAGATAAAGGGTGCTCTTCTAACGCTCGATACGCGTATCGAGCGGTATCGACATCGGGCGTCCCCGGTACCGGATCGGTACCGAGAAGTAGCCCTGGACAAGGAACCGCAGCAGTCGGTATCCTGGTTGATGTCGGTACCGGCATCGGCGGTGGTGCCGGTACCGGAGCCGATACCGACAACGGAGCTCGTTGCAGTACCGCCGGCGTCGCAGCTTGAATGAAGGCTGAAATAGCCTGCTGCATGGACAGAACATTCTGATCCATCGACGCCATGAATGCCTGGAGGTCGGTACCGGTAGATTGCGCCGGTACCCCAGAGCATTCTAACAGGTGATCGGTCGAGGCCGTGCCATCGATGTCAACCTGTAACCCCATAAGAGGAGCTTTGGAAGCCGGAGCTTCCCGCCGGGGTTGTTTGGCTGGTGCAGGATCCTCGAGGGCAAGCCCGGAGGCATCTCGATGCTTAGAGGGAGATCTACCCTTCGAGGACTTGCTAGGTTTATGTTTGGTTACCTGAGATCCTTCAGGAGAAGAAGACCTGGAAGATGTCGATGCTACTGCCGGTGCCTCAGCGGGAAACAGGACATGGAGCTTAGCTGCTCGGTTCTGTAACCCCCGTTTAGACATAAGGGAGCAGGACGGACAATCCGGAATGGAGTGTTCAGGACCCAAACATTTAAGACACCATTCATGGGTATCTGTAACAGAAATAGTACCGCTACACTTAGTGCATTTTTTGAACCCGGAGGTTGGTTTTTCCATGAGGGAAATTTTCTTGTGGGCCCTGAGGCCTTAAGAAGAAAAATACACCAAGTGAGGAAAAAATATCGAGATATATATATATTTTTTTTTTTAAAGAAAGAAAGAAAGAAAAGACCAGCGGTACCGGTCCGGAGTCGGGGAAGGCAGACACGCGACCAAAGAAATAAAATAAAATAAAGAACTTCTTCAGTGGTGACAGGGCTCGACCTGCTGGCTCCGCGGCAAAGAAGAACTGAGGAGAGTTGGTTAGGAAAGGCGGGAAGGCAGCGCGCAGGCGCTGTGGGATGCTCCCAAAAGCTTTCCTTTTTTGGGAAGCTGGGGAGCGTTCCCGCGCAGGCTCCGTCGGTACCGACGTACCCATATGTGAAGACTCATTCCTGCTTGTTCCTGGAGATAGATCTATACTGTACTGTAGTAATTTGACTTGTTCAGCTTTTCAAATAGGTGTATGGATGTTCCACGGCCCACTGTAGCATTTACAGTGGCGCTTTTTTTAGATGGGCTCCTTATGTGAGTTTTGGAAGTTTGTGCTGATAAGGTATGGTATGGTAGGTTTGCTCTTTGTTGTAGGGTTTTGTATTAGTTCACAATATGCCCAGTACTGGAGAATAGTGGTGGTTGTTGTTGTTGTTGTTAGTGAGGTGATCAGAATCAGTTTTTTTTTTAAATATTGAGTTCTGTGGGTGAATGTCCTAGTTCTGCTCTGCACCTACTGTGGATGCAAAATATATGTTGAAAAAGAAAAAGCAAGAACCATAACGCAGTTTATAACAACAAAATAAAAATGAGTTATAATTGCTGTCTTAGGGGCACGATTTCATACTTTGCCTCAGGCAGCAGATTGCCTTGAGCCGCCCCTGTGCTCCCCCCATTGTTGCCATACCCCTATCTCTGCTGGACTGGCTATTAGCATTTCAGATGTGTATTTGAATTTCTTTGGCCTAAATTCTACTGTGAAACTTTAAGAACATGTAATCTGCCAGTGTTTTTGACAGTATGTGTACTGCCAACTAGTGGTACAGCAGCATGGCAATATCTCCTGCTGTAAAACAGTGGCACCCCTTAGTTAAACTGTAAAAATCATCCTTTGAAATTTGACAATAGTGACATCTAATGGTCTGAGCTATTATCACACTTGGTTTTATTATTATTTCCATACCAATGGAATGTTTGGGTACAAAGACTTGCATGCTGAAATACATTTTTCAATTACAATTTTAAATGACAATACATAATTACCTTAAGAAACAAAGCAAGATAAGCTTGAGTCAGCTCGAAATCACGTTTTGTCTTCAGCATGCTTCCAATCATCCTTAAGAAGCTAAGCATCGCCTCTATGGAACCCCCACCTTCTGGAGCCAAGCCATGTAGCTCTGTTTCAATACTAGATGGTCCCATTTCTTTCAGCATATTAATTGGAGAATCATCTGTATTAAAATTTACCAACAAAGAGAAAACGTTCATACACTATTAATGCTCACATTGTCACAGTTATGCTTAATTCTAGTCTCTGCAGCATACAGCTTGCACTGAGATCATGTGATGACAAGACTTGAAGTTATGTGCTTACCAAGGACCACTTAACTATGTAATATACTCTTAATCATTGTATAACAAACATCAAATATGACATTAGCTGCCAACTTTCTGGAGCAGTTTAGATCCAACAACACACTACACCATCTAGAAATATGTTTAGTAATTTCCTTTGAACCTTTAATCTTGCATTCAACAAACATCAGTCTACTAGACACATGCTGCCATTGGGGAAATACAGGGTTCAGCTTTGCAACACTGAAGTGAATCATATGACTTTTCATTTCACTGTTCTTATTTTTGACCTTATTTTTGGTGTGTTACAGACTTTAGCTTCAGATCATAGGATTTGTCCTTTGATGTTCCTTTCCTTATCCCCTTTGCAATAAGGCTAATACATTCAATATATAAATAAAGAACATGTTACAAAAATCCCCCTTGATATTGTTGCTTACTCTATTTTTTTCAGTATTTTGCTAAGATTTAATTATGTATTTAACAGTTTTTTATACCGCTTTAGCATTTCAGTCAAAGTAGTTTACACTGTAACTTAAACTTTGTAATGTACATTAAACAGGCCCCTCAAATTTAGTGCTAGTGCTCAATATCTGTGCCTGGAACTCATACAGTGTAATATGTTCAGGCAACGTATCAAGATGTACCTGGAATTTCTTTTTAAGAAAGTCAGTGATGCCCAATGCAATTAGGACAACTTTTGTATTTTCCCTATAATCTCTCATGAAATAATGTCTCCAAGTGCGTTAGTTTTGCACCTATCATAATGGGAGTGAACTCCATTTGTATACTAGAGTATGCTCATTATGACCTCAATCACTCAAATTTACTGCCAGTGCTTGTCTTAATATTTGTGTTGTGCCAAACAGAGCTTCCCTCTGGAGTTCATAAGGTTTAATATACAGTACATAAGGCATTTCAAGTGCCTACTCCATATACTCTAAATTATATGGTATTTTCAATAAACTGCAATATATATATGAATAAGTGATGTTTGTATAAATATGTAATAGAGATTTTTTTAGATATATGACAGTGACTGTAGTAAGTGCAAAACTGCCACTGTAGCACTCAAAATAGATGGGGAGAAATATGTAGAAACTTGAGCAGGACAAAGCAGAATGGCTTAACAATATTTGTTATTGCTGTTCACTAAGGAAGGACAGAGATTAGGACTGCAGAAAACAGACACAAATAGGAAGAGACTGCAAACAATTTTCAGAAAACTGTGTTCGTGAGGAGCTTAAAGTAGACCAAGCAATGGGGCGCAATATGATACAACTGAGGGTACTGTGGGAAATTAGAAAAATTCTGGCTGCTCTGCTATCTAACTTTTTCAATTCTTCTTTAGACTTGTGAGGGGTTCCAGGGGACTAGAGATGGGCAAATGTAGTTCCTCCCACAAAAAAGGAAGTAAGGACAACGAAGGGAACCACAAATCAGTTTGATCTCAGTGGTCAGTAAATTAAAGGAATGAATGATAAAATAAATAGAGCAGTTTCTGTAATTCAATAAATTAAGGATCTAAGGCAGCATGGTTCTACCAGAAGTAGGTCTTGTTAGGTGAATCTGGAGAGCATTAGGTGTAGTGTACTTAGATTTCAGTAAGACCTTTGACATGGTTTGGCATAGGTAACTTACAAATAAAATGAGTGCCCTTGGTAATGGCTTACTAGGTTAAAACCTGATTAAAAGGAAGGCAACAAAGCACAGTGGTAAATGGTACCATTCCAAGAAAGAGAGTTATAAGTGGTGCGCCACAGGGATTGGCCCTTGGTTAGGTTATTTTATTAAGTAAGATTTTGTAAATCAAAAATTTAGAAGTTACTTATCAAATAAAACAGATGCAAAAATAAAACACAAGAAATTACAATACTAAATAAGCAAACACCACAGCACAGTATTCCATTCAATTCTATATGAAGGGGAGGCTATGAACACTGGTGGAAACATATAAGATAAAGGGAAGGCTATGAACACTGGTGGAAATATATAAGAAAAATCAAAAGGCAGACTCAGCTGTTACAATTTAATCCTATCAGGCCCCAACCCCCCTCACAGTTCAAAAGTATAAATAAACTTTATTCAACCACATTATTTATCTTGAAGAAAAAAATTACTTCCCCCATAGCAAATGCAAAAGATGGACAGTGAAGAAGGAAGACAGGAAGGAAATAAATGTCTTTGAATTATGGTGTTGGCAAAGAACACCATGTATATCATGGACCGCCTAAAGAACAAATCAATTGATACTAGAGGAAATCAATCCTAAGCTTTCTTTAGATGCTCAAATGACAAGACTTTGACTTTCATCCTTCGGACACCTCATGCGAAGAGAAAGATCATTAGAAAAAACATGCTTGGCAAGGTTGAAGGTCATTGTAAAAGAGGAAGGCTAACATTGCAATGGATCGATACAATAACAGCAGCTATGGATGCCACTCTATCATCAATTAGCCACTTGACTGAAGACCGAACACAGTTTAGGACAACTATCCAACGGGTCGTCATGAGTCGACATCAACTTGACACCTTAACAATATAGCAAACTAAACATTTCCAGAGAATTTTAAAAAAAAGTAATCTCAGCCACTTTATTAACAGAAGGAATGATGTCCTCCTCAGCTAGGCGAATCTGGCTACATCCGTAACAAGCAAGAGAAAATTAAATCTTACCTGCTAATTTACTTTCATGGAGTCCCTCCAGTCCAGGCCAATCCAGTCCAGACCAGACAGATGAGTTCTATCCACCCACCAGCAGCTGGAGAGTAAATATGCAAATCTTTGCTGATGTCACTCTTTAATAGTTGGGGAATATCCTCCTGATCTCCAGTATACCCTTGACAAGGCCATAGCGGAGAGAGTGAATGAATTCTTTGCTTCGGTATGATGATGATGTAGGGAAGATACCCATGAATGAAATGGTATCTAAATGTGATGAATTAACCGCTTTGACCCGGTGAAAGCGGGATATAAATACAGCTAAATAAATAAATGCATTGCAAGAACGGAAAGAATATTGATAAACCGGGAAGATGTATTACAACTATTTGATAAACTAAAGAGTAGCAAATCACCTGGACCAGATGGTATACATCAGAGGGTGTTGAAAGAAGGAAAATATGAGATTGCAGACCTATTAGTAATCTATAAACTATCATTAAAATCATCTGAAGCCTAGTGAATGGCCAATATAACGCCAATTTTTTAAAAGATTCCAGGGACGATCCGGGAAACTACAGACCAGTGAGCCTGACATCAGTAATGGGCAAAATGGTAGAAAACATTATACAGAACAAAATTACTGAACATGTAGATAGTCATGGTTTAAATGGAGAGATACAACATGGCTTTAGCCACGGAAGGTCTTGTCTTACTAATCTGTTATATTTTTTTGAAGGGCTGAATAAATAGACAAAGCTGAGTGGATCAATATAGTGTATCTGGATTTTCAGAAAACCTCTGACAAGGTCCCTCATGAGAGGCTCTTGGCAAAATTAAAAAGTCATGGGATAGGAGGCAGTGTAGTATTGTGGATCAGGAACCGATTAAAAGATAGAAAGCAGAGGCTAAGGCTAAATGGGCAATTTTCTCAATGGAGAAAGGTGAATAGAGGAGTACCCCAGGGATCTGTGCTGGGTCCGCTGCTTTTTAACATATTCGCAATTGACCGGGAAATGGGAACAACGAGTGAGGTAATCAAATATGCATATGACAGAAAATTATTCAAAGTTGTTAAAACCCAAGAGGATTGTGAAAAATTGCAAGAGGACCTTGATAAATTGGAAGACTGGACATTCAAATGGTGGATGAAATTTAATGTGGACAAGTACAAAGTTATGCACCTAGGAATGAACAACCCAAGCTACAGTTACACGATGCAAGGTTCCACATTAGGAACCACTATTCAGGAAAAAGATTTAGATGTCATTGTGGATGACACGTTGAAACCCTCTGCCCAGTGTGCAGCAGTGGCCAAGAAGGCAAATAGAATGCTAGGAATCATAAGTAATTGAAAAGGAAGCTCAAAATCAAATACAGGATCACATCGACACTGCATCCCCTCTAGACCAATGCCAGCATGGCTTCAGGGAGTTCCACGGTGTAGATACCCTCCTCACCACCCTCTTCAACAACATCATCACAGGCATTGACAACATCCGCCAAGGCTTTGTGCTTATTTTCCTGGCCATTACTGCTGCTTTTGACTCTGTACACCACGATCTGTTACTAGGGCGGCTAAAAGAAAAGGGCATCAACGACACTGCCCTGGCATGGTGCAGATCATACCTAGACCAGAGATGGCAGTATGTAACTTCAGGAACAGCAACATCCACACCTTTCCATCAAAAACAGGGTGTGCCACAAGGGTCATCCCTATCATCACTCTTATTTAACATATACATACAGCCAGTCTGCAACATCATCAAATCCTTCAAGGTCGACTGTCTAATATACGCAGACGACATTCTCCTCTACATGCCTTTCTCCACACTCAACATGGATCTTTCACCGATGACCAACTGCTTTGATGCAGTGTCTGAATGGCTGCAATCCCAAAACCTCCACATTCAACACAAAAAAACGGAGGTTCTCTTCATCACTAGAGACCCATTATTCACCCCCCCTTCACAGATAAAGGTGAAAGAAGCCGAGCTCCAAACAAAGCCTTCAATCCGATACCTTGGGGTTACCTTGGACCAGCGCCTGGATATGAAATTACATATATCCAACGTAGTCAGAGCGATTTATCTCAAAATCCGGACTCTCCGCAACCTTCGCTCCTTGCTTGATCCCGAGGACTTCCGGACTATATTCCAAGTGTTAACCCTACCGCACCTCGACTACGCTAATGCCGTATTTCAAGGCCTCCCACACTCCACCTTAAACCCTTTGCAACTTGCCATGAACACTGCGGCCAGAGTCCTCTACGGAGCATCAAGAAGGGACCATGTAACACCTATTCTAAAACAGCTCCACTGGCTCCCCATACACGGGAGACTGGTGTTCAAAACATTATTACTCACATTCAAGGCTATCAAAGGCATCACTTCCTCCTCTCTAATGGACCTCATTCAGACCGTTCCACCTAACAGAGCTAGGAGAACGATATCAACAAACTCGCTAGTAATTCCTAAGGCAGCAACTAAATGCTCACTAGCGACATCTAACAGGGCGTTCAGCTTCTATGCCCCTAAGTGCTGGAACACCTTACCACCTGAAATTCGGGCCATCTCTGATCTAACCTCATTCAGAAAGGCAATCAAATCCCATTTATTCCCCCACTACTACCAGAACATCCAATCACCGTCCTGACCACCAACCCCCATTGAACACCCAGCCCGATCTAAGAATAAACACTGTTGTATATACATGTAAATACATTGTAAATAGTTTCATTTAACTATTCTCCCATGTAGTATCCAAGTTCTCTTTCCTGTTCAATGTAAAACCAAACAGCTTGTTGTTCTGGTCTTTTGTTATATTGTAAACCACGCTGATCCCAAATAGTGCGGTATATAAGAGCTTGTAATAAATAAATAAATAAGGAAAGGAATGGAGAATAAAACAAAGGATATTATAATGCCCCTGAATTGTTCCATGGCGCGACCTAACCTTGAATATTGTGTGCAATACTAGTTGCTGTATCTTAAAAAGTATATAGCGAAATTAGAAAAGGTACAGAGAAGAGCCACCAAAATGGTAAAGGGGATGGAAAGAAATCTCTATGAAGAGAGACTTAAAAGGTTAGGGCTCTTCAACCTGGAAAAGAGATGGCACCCGATCAGCATTGCGGGTGGAAGCGGGAAAGAAAGCCCCTCCCGCTCCCTCCGCTAAGGCCAATCGGGTCCAGGCAACAAAGCAGCAGGACACTTTGAAACAGCAAGCGCCATCAGGTGCGCCTAACAGCCCCGCCAGAGGGCTCTTTGGGGTGGCCCTTAGGGAGGGATCGCTTAGAGTCTGCAGTAAAGAACAAAAAGTGCAAAAGTGACTGGACAACAGAATAAAAACTAACACTGAGCATCACACTCATCCATACCCCAGAAAAATACAAGATCACAGTGGTTCAAAGCCATGAAAGAGACACACAGCACTCAACAGAAGCTACCCACCCTCGCTCAACTACAGCAAGAAACATCAAGGTAACCTCTAAACAACCCAAGAATCACCACAAGGAAAACAATGCTTACCATTATACTATGCCTCTCCTCTCTACTCACACTTCTCCACCTCTCTACTCACATCCCCTACAGACATAGCGTAGTTATTCACCTGTAACAGGTGTTTTCCAGGGACAGCAGGAATCGGTCCTCACATATGGGTAACATCGGCACTGACGGAGCCAGCACGGAGCGTTTCCCCAGCTTTCAAAGAAAGCCTTTGGGAATGCTACCACGCTTGCGTGGGTCCCCTTCCCGCCCAAGGGTGCCATCTAGCTCAGTCATACAACATAGCTTAGGCAAAAGACAAAAAAGGTAAAGGAGGCAACTCCCAGGGGAGGAGGGAGGGTTGTGAGGACTGATTTCTGCTGTCCCTGGAGAACACCTGTTACAAGTGAGTACCTACACTTTCTCCAGAAACAAGCATGAAGTCAGTCCTCACATATGGGACTCCCTAGCTCCAGGCTGCCGGGGCCTGAACCATGACAACAGCAGTAGCGACCCAAGGGAAGTCGTGAGTTGCAGAAGATGAGTCCCTACCAAGAGACTCTGCAAACCAAAGCGTCCAGCATCACCATAACTCCGGTAGCCTGAACACTGAAGGGTTGGAGGACAGGAGTTGTCTATACACCAAGAATGCTTCTGATCACTGTCTGGCCAAAGGCATCGTCCCTGCGGGACTCACTTTCAAGGCAGTAGTGGGCTGCGAATGTATGGACTGAAGACCACGTGGCGGCCTTACAGATTTCTTGCATCGGCACTAGGTTGGCCACTGATGTGGTCATTGCCCTCACGTGATGAGCAGTGATCCGGCGCTCCAGAGAGAGGCCAGCTCCCTCATAAGCAAGGGCGATGCAGTCTCTGCTACCCAGGTAACTTAGTCACAGGTAGCCCCAGTCTGCTGGGGTCATAGGAGATAAAAAGCTGAGGAGCTTTTCGATGTGCCTTGATCCTCTGTAAATAAAAGGACACGGCCCTCTTGCAATCCAGGGTATGCAAGACGACCACTTCCCTGCCAGCGTGCAGTCATGGGAAGAAGGTGGTGAGAGCTACCCCCTGATTGAGGTGAAAAGTGGACAAAACCTTTGGGAGGAATTTGGGGTGCGTGCGAAGCACCACCTTGTTCGACTAGAACCTGGTATAGGGCGGGTCTGCCACCAGTGCCTGCAGCTCGCTTACTCTGCGAGCAGACGTCAACGTCACCAAGAAGGCCGCCTTCCAGGAGAGGTATCTCAAGTAGCAGGTGGTCAAAGGCTCAAAGTGGGGCCTAGTGAGCTGGGAGAGCACCACATTGAGGTCCCATTCTGCTGCCAGAGGGCAGAGAGAGGGATTGGATAGCAGGAGGCCCCTGAGGAATCTGGAGACCAAAGGCTGGCCTGACAGGGGCTTCCCCTCAATAGGGTGATGGTTAGCTGCTATGGCGTTGAGATGCACCCTCACCGAGATAGATTTCAAGCCCAAGTGTGAGAGGTGGATGGCTTCCGGGAGGCCAGGAGGATCTTTTGGGGAAACTGCTAGGTACGTATGACCTAGATTGGCCACTGTTGGAAACAGGATACTGGGCTTGATGGACCTCGGTCTGACCCAGTATGGCATGTCTTATGTTCTTATGTTCTTATGTTCTCGACCTCACCTGGGAGGTTGAAAGCGGCTAGTGCTACCCTTTTAGCAGCCACACTGTCAGCGTTAGGGACCCCAGATTGGGATGTAGCAGGGAGCCCCCTTCTGGAACCAGAGGTCCGGGTCTGGTCCCAGTGGTACTGGGGTTGCCACCGATAGGGAGAGCAGCAAGGGGAACCAGGGCTGCCTGAGCGCTATCAGGACTACTGAGGTGTGCTCTCTCTGGATCTTGAAAAGGCACTTGGCTATCAGAGGTGTTGGTGGGAATGCATAAAGCAGGCCTTATGACCAGGAGATCAGGAAGGCGTTCGCCGCCACCCTCCTGTGGTGTGGCTGAGCAGAAATTGGGCAGTTGTGAATTGTCCGGGGAGGCGAACAGGTCCAGCCAGGGTCTTCCCCAGAGGCGTAAAAACCTCCGGGTCACTTTTGAGTCCAGGCCAGTTGTCCTGACCCGGTAAGTACACTGCCCTCAGAAGGATATGGTTGCGCACTGCAAAGGAGTGGAGGACCACTGCCTCTTGACAGAGGGAGTAGGAGCCTGTACCCCCCTGCTTGTTCACATAGAACATGGCAACCTGATTGTCTGTCTGTATGAGGATCGGGAAGTCACTGAGGAGGTGGCGGAAAGCCTGAAGGGCCAGAAAGATGGCCCTGAGCTCAAGGAGATTGATTTGCAGGAGGGATTCCTCTGGAGACCAGGTGCCTTAGGTGCACTGGCTCTCGCAATGTGCGCCCCAGCCTACAAGGGAAGCATCTGTCGTCAGGACTCTCTGAGGGGTTGGTGCCTGGAAGGGCACCCCTGCCCTTAGGTGATGTAGGGACTGCCACCAGGTGAGGGAGGCTGCCAGCTGGTGGGTGACCTTCACTCTATCCCTCAGCCTGCCCATTGTCTGCGTCCACTGGGAACGGAGGCACCACTGGGCTGCCCGCATATGCAGGTGGGCCAGCGGCGTAATGTGAACTGTCGAGGCCATATGGCCTAACAGGTGGAGGAGTAGGCGAGCTGGCACCGAATTGGAGCACTGCATGTCCCTTGCCAGCTGCATCAGGCGGAGGGGCTCTCTCCATGGGGAGGAAGGCCATGACCTGTAGAGTGTCCAGCTGGGCCCCTATGAATTCCAAGTCTTGGGCCGGGGAGAGGATGGACTTGGGGTAGTTGATGATGAGTCCCAACTGCTGCAGGGTGTGGATAGTGAGCCTTGTGGCCTGCCTGGCCTCGAGAGCTGTGCTGCCTCTGATGAGCTAGTTGTCCAGGTAAAGGAAAACGTGGGCTCCTTGGAGGCGCACATGGGTGGCTACAACTGCCAGGCATTTTGTAAAGACCCTTGGAGAGGAGGCAAGGCCGAACAGATGCCCCCCCACCACAAATCTCAGGTAATGCCCGTGGGAGGGGTGGATCAGGATGTAGGTGTAAGCATCCTTGAGATCCAAGGAGCAGAGCCAGTCTCCCTAGCGGAGGTACGGCAGCAGTGTCCCAAGGGAGAGCATCTTGAACTTCTTCCTCACCAGGAACTTGTTCAAGTTGAGCAGGTCCAGGATAGGCCGGAGACCCCCTGTTCTTTTTGGGACAAGGAAATACCTTGAGTAGAAGCCCTTTCCCTAGAGATGCTGGGGTACCGGTTCCACCGCCATGCCGATGAGCAAGCTTGCGAGTTCTGTGGCGAGCAAGGCCTGGTGGAGGAGAGGCTGTGGTGGCTCTCTTAGGAAGAAATCTGGAGGGTTCTGCTGCAGATGGTGGAAATACCCGTCCTGCACCACCCGCAAAACTCACTGGTCTGTGGTGATGCTGGCCCATCTTGGCGAAAGACTAGTCAACCCCCTGTGGCCTGTGGTGGGCTTCCCGGGGGAGGGGAGGCCCAGCCTAGGGAGTCAAAAGCGTCCCCCGGGTTGGATGGGAGATGGTGTTTGGGGCTTGGAAGCCTTGGGCTTCCTAGGTCCATGTCCCTGGCCTTTTGGCTGTGAGGATTGGTGAGGCTGCTCCGAGTAAGGCTGGTAGTGGCCAGCCTGGGAGTAGTCCTTTTTCCTCTGAGAAAAGGGGCTTTTTCACGAGTATTTTTTCCTTGGGAGAGCTGAGGTCTTTTTGGATAGCCTCTGCCGGGTCACTACCTAGGCCTCAGTCTCCGCAGCCTTATCAGATATCGGTTTCCCGAATAGGTTCTCACCATTGCAGGAGACATCCAGGAACCTTTCCTGTACCACTGCTCCAGGTCCGAGGTCTGTAGCCATGCCAGGCTCTGGGCGCCGATGCCGGCAGCTACAACCCTGGCCGCAGACTCAAACCTCTCATAGGCGGCCCGGGAGAGGAATTTGGAACAGTCACAGATGCCTGCCGCTAGGGACTGGAACCTCTGCAGAGGTTCCCCGGTGAGACCCGCCGAGAGTTCCTGTATCAGGCACTTAAAGTACATTCCAATGTACAATTCGTATGCCTGTATTTGGCACCCGAGCATGGAGCCCATGGCGTCGAGGGCCTGGGCTTCCCTGCCTGGGGGAACTGAAGAGTAGGTCTTCTGACTCTTCAGTTTTTGCATGGAGGACTCAACCACCATCGGGTTGTGGGGGAGTTGGGGCTTATGGAACCCAGGGCTTTTCCGGACACAACAGATGGCATCCAGGTGCCAATTGACACCGGCACCCAGGCTGGGGACTCCTACATCTGGAGGAGCAATCTCTTGAGGATGGGTGGAACCGGCACCATGAGAATCTCCATGGGAGGGGACTTATATTGTAGGATCTCAAGCTCATCAGTGCACAGGACCTCCTCCGACTCTGTCTGGATCGAAAGAGCCCAGGCCATGTCACGAAGGAAATCATGAAAGGCCATGTCCTCAGGTGAGGAGTGGCACCGAGGCTCCGGGGGAGATGGCTCAGAGGGAACTTCCCAGTATCAAGAGGTCTCCGGAGAGGCCTCGGCCTCGGTCACCCAGTCGGAGCCCGAGGGTGTCAAGGAGTCAGCCTCAGGGGTGGCTCCGAGTAAACGGGCCCCACTCCCCGGAGGACCTGGGGTCCGATGCCCGCACTCCAGAGAGTGTGTCCTTGAGGACTATAGGTTCACGGGCCATGGCACGGACTCCGCCGGCCGAGGACTCTTGTCTCGAGATTTTCTGAGGGTGCTGCTTGGAGTCACCCGAGTCTCATCGTCGGATCTTGCCAGGTTTGATCAGAGGCACCTCCTTCAGGACCTTATTCTTCTTTCTGGGAAGGTCTAAGACCACAGCGAAGGAGCTGCTGCCGCAGGACTCTGAGGATGCCTGGACCTCTCGCGAAGGGCCAGTTTAAGAACATAAGATATGCCATACTGGGTCAGACCAAGGTTCATCAAGCCCAGTATCCTGTTTCCATCAGTGGCCAATCTAGGTCATAAGTACCTAGCAGTTTTCCCAAAAGACACAGGTTCCACAATGCTTGTGTTGGGTCAAGCAGTGATATCCTGGGTCCCTTTTAATAATGGTTTATGGACCTTTCCTCCAGGAACTTGTCCAAACCTTTTTTAAAAACAGCTACACTAACAGCCTTTACTACATCCTCCAGTAACAAATTCCAGAGTTTGATTATATTTTTTCTTATTACTCTTAAATAGGTTACCCTGCAGCTCCATTGCATATCCCCTAGTCTTTCTATATTCTGATGACATAAACAATCAATCTACATTTACCCGTTCTACTCCATTCATTAATTTATATCTCCCCTCAGCTGTCTCTTTTCCAGGTTGAAGAGCCCTAACCTTTTTAGCCTCTCTTCATAGAGGTATCCTTCCATCCCCCTTTACCATTTTGGTGGCTCTTCTCTGTACCTTTTCTAATAACGCTATATCCTTTTTAAGATACGGTGACCAGAATTGCACACGATATTCAACGTGCGGTCGCACCATGGAACAATACAGAGGCATTATAATATTCTTGGTTTTATTCTCTATTCCTTTCCTGATGATACCTAGCATTCTATTTGCTCTCTTGGCCGCTGCTGCACACTGGGCAGAGGATTTCAACATGTTATCCACGATGACGCCTAAATCTTTTTCCTGGATGGTAGTTCCTAATGTGGAACCTTGCATCGTGTAACCATAGTTTGGGTTGTTCTTTCCTAGGTGCATAACTTTGCACTTGTCCACATTAAATTTCATCTGCCATTTGGATGCCTAGTCTTCCAATTTATCAAGATCCTCTTGTAATATTCCACAATCCTCATGGGTTTTAACAACTTTAAGTAGTTTTGTGTCATCTGCAAATTTGATAACCTCACTAGTTATTCCCATTTCCAGGTCATTTATGAATATTTTAAAAAGCAGCAAACATAGCACAGATCCCTGGGGTACACCACTATTCATCTTTCTCCATTGGGGAAATTGGCCATTTAGCCCTACCCTCTGCTTTCTATCTTTTAACCAGTTCCTGATGCACAACAGTATACTACCTCCTATCCTATGACTTTTTAGTTTTGCCAAAAGTCTCTGATGAGGGACCTTGTCAAAGGCTTTCTGAAAGTCCAGATATACTATATCAACCGTCTCACCTTTGTCTACCTGTTTATTCACACCTTTAAAAACACACAACAGGCTCAGAGATGGGGAAGCCGGGACAGAGTCAGATCTTGGAAAAAGCTTCCCCTGCAACTCTGACTGTATCCTATTGGTTTTAGGGGTCATGGCCTGGCACTGATCGCAGGTGGAACTGTCGTGGTTCGGGCCCAGGCAGCAGATGCAGCAGTCGTGAGTATCAGTGACTGAGATAGTCTGACTGCAGCGGTCACATTTCTTGAACCCACCGGGAGTCATGGTGGGAATACACCCGGCCGGGGTTGAGGACCCCCAACTGAAAAAAGACACTAAGGTCAGTCGAGGTGGAACCTAGAGGAAACACGGGGAAATAAGGGAGCCGAGACCGGCATCGGTGGTGCCGCCTCGATGCTGGAAGGGAATTGGTATGCAAACTGGCAAAAGGAAGGAATTAAAGAACTTTTTACAGCAGAGTAGAGGACCAGGTCCATTGGGCTCTGTGGAAAAAAGGAGACTGAACTAGATGGCACCCTTGACCAGGAAGGGGACCATGCATGCGTGGTAGTATTCCCAAAGGCTTTCTTCGAAAGCTGGGGAAATGCCCGCGCATGCTCCGTCGGTACTGACGTCACCCATATGTGAGGACTGACTTCCTGCTTGTTCCTGAAGAAGCCAGCATACATACTAATCATTCACACAGTCCACTAATTATAACCCCACCTAACTATTAGAGAAACAAACCTAGACATACACAACACCTGATTCAAATAAAACTGATAACACCTAAGACCAAACCCCCTACACCAACTCATGCAAGAGAACCCCCCCTCTCCCCAATAAATGCACCCTTCTAAATGCTCGTTCTACAAGAAACAAAATACAGCTCCTATCAGATATACTACTGGACAGTCACATTAATATTCTAAACATAACAAAATCATGGTTCACTGAAACAGACATAGTCCTACTAAACCAACTTGCCCCACAGGACTAATACCTCTTCAGCTCCCCAAAGACAAAACAACGTGGTGGTGGCATCTGCATCCTAACTAGAAAGCGCCTGAATTTCCGCATTCTCAGAAACATCTGATAATGGTCTGCAGACACTAACAATCACAAACAAAAAAAATTACCATACTCCTTGTCTACAGATCTCCAAATGCTGACCCCGACCAACTTGACACAATCCTGGAAACTATCTCTAACAGCAACTCAAACAACAGCTACCTCATGCTACTAGGTGACCTTAACCTTACCTCAGCACCACCAGGCAAAGCAAAGACCTTCCTAGAAGCCATGTAATCTCTAGACTACATTCAAATCATCAATCAAGCCACCCACATCAAAGGCAACACTCTTGACATGATTTTCCTGCCACGTAACATACTCAACGAACACCTATCACTACTGATATCCCATGGTCAGACCACAAGATGATTTCATTAAACATACCACCTGAAATGAGCAAATAAAAACACCACACTCCAGAACACACCACACGCAGGTTCCACAACCGGGAAAAAGAATTCCTAGCAAGCATACTTCCAAAACTTCAAAACAGCTCTGCAGATGTCGACACCTTAATACAAAAGTGGAACAAAGCCATAGCGGATTTTGCAATGAAACCACCAACTTACAACAAACCATCCAGACAAAGAACAGCAACTTGGTACATACTCCTACTAAAAGACATGAAGAGAAGCCTACAGATTACTGAAAGAAAATGGAGAAACACAAAATCAAGTGACACCCTAGACACCTATAAACACAAACTACAGAAATACCAAGCAGCCACAACCCAAGAGAGAAAAGGCTACTACACTAAGCTAATCCAAAGCTCTCTAAGTCGCCTATGAGAGCTTTTTGACACAGTGAAATCACTAAGATACAACACACCAAACGGAAAAAACCAACCTCATACCACAAATGATGGCAAACTATTTCCAAGCCCTGACTTCTGCACACCCTATATTACAAACCCAATATACAACCTCAGCACATGAAACCACTCACCTAAGCACATGGAACTCATTTGCTAAAATATCTAGATAAAATCATTACAAGCAGCAACACAACTACCTCATCACTCGACTCTTGTTCAGTCAGCTAGATCAAGATAGCCAAACAAGAGCTTATTCCAACAGTTCTAAGAATCATCCAACCATTGTTACAACAAGGACACGTACCCATCTTAGCTCAAGTCTGCCTCCATCCACCCTTTAAGGAAAGAGACATCCAATGACATCAACCAGCCAACCTCTTACAGGCCCATAGCCAGCCTCCCACTCATGGCTAAAGTTTTAGAAAAAAATTGTTTATGACAACTCCAGGACTACATAGGTACACATCACCCACTTGACAACCAACACTATGGATTCAGACCACACCACGGAGTAGAATCCTTAATGACTGCCCTACTAGACAATCTAATTAAGGACAATGACAAACCCAAATCTGGCTTCATACTCATCTCTTCAGACATAAAAGTAGCATTTGACTCCACCCCACATGACCTCATAATTCAGCGAATATAAACTTTTGGATTATCAGACACACCACTCATATGGTTCAAGTCCTACCTGTTCAGACCACAAACTGAAAGTAAGATTAGACCACACAAATTCCACTCCATACATGCAATCTCAAGGAGTCCCATAAGGCTCGACCCTCTCATCATTATTATTCAACCTCTTCCTACAACCAGTATGCTCTGTAATAAAGACCTGAAACATCTTATACCATATCTATGCAGATGATGTAATGATATACGCATCAATCAACACATCAAATTCAGACATTATACCCATAACAAACTGCTTCTCCACAGTCTGCAACTGGCTCAAAAGACACAATATGAACATAAACCTCAAGAAGACAGAGGCCATGTTCATCACCAAAGACACTGGTTTCAAACCACCGACTTCCATAGCTATTGATGGCACCCAAATCCAAGTGAAACAAGATTTACAATACCTCAGAGTTACACTGGATCAACACCTCACCTTCACAGCACACATGCAAAATATTACTTGGAGCATTTACTTCAAGCTCAAAATGATCAAGCACCTCAAACCTTTACTAACCGACCATGACTTCCGCTCAATCCTCCAAGCAACCATCTTCCCCCACTTCGACTACTGTAATATCATCTTTCGAGGCATATCAACCATCCACCTTCTCCAACTTGCATTCAACACAGCTGCACAAATCCTTTTCAACGCAAAAAAACAAGAACACATTCCATCTCTTCTCAAACAATTGCATTGGCTCCCAATAATAGAACGGATACAATTCAAATCCATCCTCACAACCTTCAAAGTCCTCAACAACTCCTCATCATCATCACAACTCTATACTCTGCTTCAGTTCGTACTTGACAACAGAAGGCAATGAACTAGATCAAGGAACATGCTACACGAACCACCGGTGTTTATGAAAACCAGTGCTATCACATCCAAGAGAGCCTTCTCTCTTTATGCTCCACACATATGGAATTCTATTCCTGACAAACTAAGGACCACTATTGACATAATTTCCTTCAAGAAAGTCCTCAAAGACTCATAGCTTCAAAGACTGCTTCCTGGAAGCATAGCCTAACCCTCACCTTTTGTTCTACCCTCTCCCTTGTCTCTAAGTTCCCCCCATTCCCCCACCATCCCTGCCCACCACCCACCATACTTGACACCCTAAGAAATTTATAACTGTTACCTCCAAGTTGATGTCACTGTTTAAAGCAGGGGTCTCAAACATGCGGCCCGCGAGACAACTTTGTGCGGCCCGCGACGGAAGAAAACAAAAAAAACCCCAAAACCCTGGCTTCTGCTGCTGCCGTTGCCGCCGTGGCAGCGGCAGAATCAATTGTCAAATTCAAAAAAAAAACTGACTTCTGCTGCTCAAGCAGCTGTCCTGCGGCCCCTTCCCCTCTGCCCGGAGATCCAACTCTGCTCTATCAGCGGCGTGCTTTTCAAGCCGCGAAGAGAGTATTCCCCTCTCGCGCGGCTTGAAAAGTGAATAGGCTTAAACCGCGCGAGAGGGGAATACTCTCGTCGCGGCTTGAAAAGCACGCCGCTGATAGAGCAGAGTCGGATCTCCGGGCAGAGGGGAAGGGGCCGCAGGACAGCTGCTTGAGCAGCAGAAGTCAGTTTTTTTTAAATTTGACAATTGATTCTGCCGCTGCCACGGCGGCAACGGCAGCAGCAGAAGCCAGGGTTTTGGGGTTTTTTTTGTTTCCCTCCTTCGCTGGCCGGTAATGAGCTATGGAGGGGCTGACTGAAATGGGGTAATGGGGGTTAGGACTGGAAGTGGGCTATTGGCAGGGGGGGGGGTTATGACTGGTAATGGGCTGGGGGGGGGTTATAACTGGTAATGGGCTATGGTGGGGGCTAGGACTGGAAATGGGCAGATGGGGGTTAGGACTGGAAGTTGGCGATTGGCAGGGGGGGGGTTATGACTGGTAATGGGCTGGGGGGGTTATAACTGGTAATGGGCTATGGTGGGGGCCAGGACTGGAAACGGGCAGATGGGGGCTAGGACTGGAAGTGGGCTATTGGCGGGGGGGTTATAACTGGTAATGGGCTATCGTGGGGCTAGGACTGGAAATGGGCAGATGGGGGTTAGGACTGGAGGTGGGCTAATTGGGGGGTTAGGAATGGTAATGGCCTATGAGGGGAGGTAAGACTGAAAATGGGGTGATGGGGGTTAGGACTGGAGGTGGGCTGATTGGGGGGTTAGGACTGGTAATGGCCTATGAGGGGAGGTAAGACTGAAAATGGGGTGACGGGGGGGTAAGACTGGAAGTGCGCTATGGGGAGGTTAGGACTGGTAATGGGCTATGGGGGGTCTAGGACTGGTAATGGGCTGGGGGGGTTGCTAGGACTGGAAATGGGCTGAGTGGAAGGGGGGCTTGAACTGCAAATGGCTGATGGGGAGGGGGGCTTGAACTGCAAATGGCTGATGGGGAGGGGGGCTTGGAATGGAAATGGTCTGTGAGGGGAGGGAGCTAGGATTGGAAATGGGCTGATGGGGGGCTAGGATTGGAAATGGGCTGATGGTGAGGCTAGGATAGGACTGGAAATGGACTGATGCAGGGACTAGAAAGGAGCAGATGCTGGGTGGGGCTGGAACTAGAAGGGAGCTGATGTTGGGGGAGGATTAGAATGGGATGGAGCTGGGAAAGTGAAATGGAGAGGGGAAAAATATTTTGTCTGGCAGAGAAGACAAATCTACAATTGGCCAGGTATTGGGAGAGTAAGTGGGGATTGAGGATGGAGGGGTAAAATTTGAGTGGATGAAATAGGAATGAGGAAAGAGCAAAAGGAGAAAGATTAGTATGTTAAAGCAGATGTAGAGAGAGAGAATGGAAAAAAACTAGAAGAGAGAAGAAAGGACAAATGGACAGCAGACGATGGAGATAGCAGAAGACACGAAGAAACCAGAAGTGGCTGGAGCAATTGCAACTGAAAAAAAATGCAAAAAAGGTAGAAAAATATCTCTTTATTTTGAATTTATTAACTGGAATATGTCAGCTCTGGGAAATGTGCATCATTAATGTCTGTGCTTTAGTACAAGAAATTAATTTATAGTTTTATTTCTACAGTGCTGAGGTATTCTGTGTAATTCCTATTTGACATTGCTACTTGTTCTCTTTTCCCAGTAGGTCATGTATTGTTCTCTGAAATGTATTGATTTAATATTTGCAGTGTTGCCTTTTGATAGGTAGGGTCTGGTGCTTTGTGAGTCCTGGTAGTGCTGTTATGATACGGGGGGTTTGCTATGGGTTCCAAATGGGCAGTGTTAGTAGTAGTTCCTAATGTGCCTGGCGGTTGGCACTGGATTATAGTAATATAGAAATTTTCTAGTCTTTCTTTAGCCATGCACTCATTATGCAACATTATGCAAATATTTATGCAAATGAGGCCCCGTGTCTTATGCGGCCCCCGGGTTACTTTACAAGTCCTCATTCGGCCCTCAAAGCCATTTGAGTTTGAGACCCCTGGTTTAAAGTAAAATGTTCTGTTACAATGTAAACTGCTTTGACCGTAGGATAAAGCGGTATAGAAAAACTATTAAATAAATAAAAATATGATAGAGGCAAATAAATTAATGAAAGGAGTGGAACGAGTAAACGTAGATCGATTGTTTATGCCATCAAAAAGCAGAAAGACTAGGGGACATATGGAATTCGTTACCGGAGGATGTAGTAAAAGCTGTTAGTGTAGCTGGGTTTAAAAAAGGTTTGGACAAGTTCCTGGAGAAAAGGTCCATAAACTATTATTAATGAGGACCTGGGAAATCCACTGCTTGCCCCAGTACAAGCATTGTGGAACCTGTGTGTATTTTTGGGAAACTGCCAGGTACTTGTGATCTGGAGTGGTAACTGGGCTTGATGGACCTTGGTCTGACCCAGTATGGCATTTCTTATGTTCTTATAGCAGCCAACTACCATACCTATGAACTTCAAAACCAAGTAATTTTTAAACCAACCAGAAGAACTGTCCACTTCTGCTTTGACTCCACACCTTAATTTGTAATTTCCCCCATCCATCGCCTCCTACATCATGCATAAGAACATAAGATATGCCATACTGGCAGGTACTTGTGATCTGTAGTTTCCCGGATCACCCCTGAAACCCTTTTTAAAAACTGGCGTTACATTGGCCATCCTCCAGTCTTCAGGTATTACAGTTGATTTTAATGATAGTTCACAGATTACTAATAGTAGGTCTGTAATCTCATATTTCAGTTCTTTCAATACCGTTGGATATATACCATCCGGTCCAGGTGCCATTTCCTCCTAATTTTGTTTTTGTCTTTCTGCGTTGCAGAAGCTTAGGCCTACCCTGAGCCACTGCCAGCCAAAGTGGTAGAGTCCCCTGACTTAACACTCTACCAGCTCATGGCGAGATCACAGGAGCTCTGCAACCGATGCACTCTCTATTACGGGCTTGCAAAACTCACAAATGAAATTTGGATGGGTTCTGGATTGGACTGAAGAGACTCCATTAAAGTAAATTAGCAGATAAGGTCTAATCTTCCCTTCATCCACATCTCTCCAGTCCAGTTTAGACAGATGGGATGTACCATAGCAGTACCTAATGACGGGAGGGATCTGCAAGCCCCGCCCTTAACACCCGCTCACCAAAGTGTGCCTCCTGTTTTGCCTGCACTTCCAAGGGGTAATGTCTGACAAAAGTGTGTAATGACTATCACGTCGCTGCATGGCAAATGTCCACTGGCAGCACTAAGCTAAACTCCACCCAGGAAGCTGCCTGTGCTCTAGTTGAATGCGTGTGTAAGCCCACTGGGTCTGCCTTTCTGGTTAAATTTGGAACCCAGCAGAGAGCTTGTAGTTTCAATTTAATAGTCACTCAGGGCCTAGCATCAGCAAAGTACTTTTAGTTTAAATTTAAAAAACAGAAGAGAGCTTTCTGGTTAAATTTGGAACCCAGCAGAGAACTTGTAGTTTAAATTTAATAGTCACTCAGGGCCTAGCATCGGCAAAGTACTTTTAGTTTAAATTTAAAACACAGAAGAGGAGAGCTTTCTGGTTAAATTTGGAACCCAACAGAGAACTTGGAGTTTAAATTTCATAATACGTTAGAGCCTAGCAGCAGCAAAGAGCTATAATTTAAATCAAATCAGAATATAGCTTACCTCAGCAGCACAAGACAGAGTACTGTGTAGCAGCCCTCTTTTAATAAGTGTTATTTCTCTCCCTCCCTCCCCAACACCCACCCACCCCTGGGATAATCGTACCTTTATAGGTATTCACAAATCTTAAAAGACAGGAGGTGCTTTCAGGTGAAGCTCGTTACACAAATCAGTCATACACTAAGGACCTGAGATTAATTAACCTTCAGGTGAACAAGGTATATTAAACGTATAAGGTACAGTTTTATTAGTATAAATATCCATAGCAACCCTTAGTAAGTAAAGAACTTAAAGATCTAAACACAAACTTAAAACTAAGATGCAGACAGCAGTCCAGCAGCGAGATGGGGGCTTTCCAATCTTTTGCATTGAGTGTCACATGTATGATTTTCTCCCAGTTGGTGAGAGGTCTTACGTGTGCACTAGGTGCAAGGAGCTCTTTGCTCTCAGGGAACGAGTCCGTTCTCTAGAGGCTAGAGTAGCAGACTTGGAAAACATAAGAAAGACAGAGAGGTACATAGACGAGACCTACAGGGATATAGTCCTGAAGTCCCACCTCCAGTCTGGCAGCATCCCTGTTGCCATGGAGGAGAGAGATCACGTGACAGGAGAGCATCACCCTTGTGTGGCAGGAAGTGATCCTGTAACTAGGACCTGTCATCCAGGTGATGTAAAACCCTTTCGCACCGAGGACGTTTCTCCAGGGCCATGTGCCCATGAGGGAAAGGTTAGGACAGCCGTTATAGTTGGTGATTCGATCATTAGGCATGTAGATAGCAGGGTGGCTGGTGGACGTGAGGATCGCCTGGTAACATGCCTGCCTGGTGCGAAGGTAGCGGACCTCACGCGCCACCTAGATAAGGTCTTAGATAGTGCTGGGGAGGAGTCTGCTGTCTTGGTACATGTCGGTACCAATGACATAGGAAAATGTGATAGGGAGGTTCTGGAGGCTAAATCTAGGCTTTTAGGTAGGCGTGGTCTAGTAGTTAGGACAAGGTACTTCAGGCCGGAGGGCCGGGGATTCAAGTCCCACCTGGGGACAGCAATATCAGGCCGGAGGGACTGGGATTTCTAGTCCTGTAGGCACTCCTTGTGGTCTTGGGCAAGCCACTTAACCCTCCATTGCCCATGTTCCCTGTAAGTATTAGCATATGTGTCTCATATCCCCTCGTGTTAAATGTATCCCCCAATTGACTGCTTTGACCCGGTGAAAAGCGGGATATAAATACAGCTAAATAAATAAATAAAAATAAATAGGTAGGAAGTTGAAATCCAGAACTTCCAGGGTAGCATTCTCCGAAATGCTTCCCGTTCCACGCACAGGACCCAAAAGGCAGGCAGAGCTCCGGAGTCTCAATGCGTGGATGAGACAATGGTGCAGAGATGAGGGTTTTGGATTTGTTAGGAACTGGGAAACATTCTGGGGAAAGGAGGGGCTCTTCCGAAGGGATGGGCTTCACCTTAATCGGGATGGAACTAGGCTGCTGGCATTAACCTTTAAAAAGGAGATAGAGCAGCTTTTAAACTAGATAATAGGGGAAAGCCGACAGTCGCCCAAGAGTGGATGGTTCGGAAGAATGCATCCTTGAAGGATACTACCAAAAGCAGAGAGGTTCCAAAAAAGAGTAAAGTAGCCCAAATGCCCTCGAGTATGGAGCAGACAGAACTTAAAGATCCAAAATTACCCATGTCTACCAATAGCCAAATTAATATGAATAAAATACAATCTCTAAAATGCTTGTATGCAAATGCTAGAAGTCTAAAAAATAAGATGGAAGAGTTAGAATATATAGCATTAAATGAAAGGTTAGATATGATTGGAATATCAGAGACATGGTGGAAGGAGGACAACCAGTGGGACACTGTGATACCTGGGTGCAAACTATATCGTAATGATACAGCTGATCAAATTGGTGGAGGGGTTGCGCTCTGTGTTAGAGAGGGCATTGAGTCAGAAAGGATTAAAGTTTTGCAGGAAGCAAAATTTGCTGTAGAATCTCTATGGATTGAAATTCCATGTAAAAAGGGGAAGGCAATGGCAGTGGGGATATACTATCGACCGCCTGGCCAGAATGAACAAATGGATGATGAAATGCTCAAAGAAATCAAAGAAGCTAACAAAAGTTACAGCGCAGTAATAATAATGGGTGATTTCAATTACCCCGGTATCGACTGGGTCAGTGTCAAAGCAGGACATGCTAGGGTGATAAAGTTCCTAGATGAAATAAATGACTGCTTCTTGGAGCAGCTGGTTCATGAACTGACCAGAGGGGAAGCCATATTAGACCTAGTCCTTAGTGGAACACCAGATCTAGTGCAAGAGATAAGGTTGTTGGGGCCACTTGGCAATAGTGATCATAGCATAATCGCCTTTGATTTAATTAGTGGAGGAGGGATAGTAAGGAAATCCACAGTAGTACCTTTTAACTTTCGAATGGGAGACTATGATAAAATGAGGAAAATAGTTAAGAAAAAACTAAAAGGAGCAGTTGCAAAGGTTAAAGACTTACATCAAGCTTAGGTGTTGTTGAAAAATACTATCTTAGAAGCTCAGACCAGCTGTATTCCAAGCTTTAAGAAAAGTGGAAGGAAGTCCAAAAAACTGCCAGCATGGTTTAAAGGTGAGGTCAGAGAGACTGTTGTCGCCAAAAAAGCATCTTTCAGGAAATGGAAAAAAAAGCCAAACGACGAAACCTGGAAACAGCACAAGCACTGGCAAGTCAAATGCAAGGCATTGATAAGGCAGGCAAAGGGAGAATTTGAGAAGAAGCTTGCTGCGGAAGCAAGAATTCGAAATAAAGACTTTTCCAAGTACATTCGTAGCAAAAAAACTTGTGAGAGAGTCAGTTGGTCCATTAGATGACAGAGGGGTTAAAGGGGCACTAAGAGGCGACAAGGCGATAGCAGAGAGACTGAATGAATTCTTTGCTTCGGTCTTTACTGAGGAAGATGTAGGGATGTTACCCATGACTGAAGTGGTATTTAAAGGCGCGGAAGAATTGAAGGAAATATCGATACGTCGGGAAGATGTATTACAACTATTAGATAAACTGAAGAGTAGCAAATCACCTGGGCCGGATGGTATACATCCAAGGGTGTTGAAAGAACTGAAATATGAGATTACAGACCTGATATCAGTAATCTGTGAACTATCATTAAAATCATCTCTAATACCTGAAGATTGGAGAACATAAGAACATAAGATATGCCATACTGGGTCAGACCAAGGTCCATCAAGCCCAGTATTCTGTTTCCAACAGTGGCCAATCTAGGTCATATGTACCTAGCAGTTTCCCCAAGGGACACAGGTTCCACAATGCTTGTATTGGTTCAAACATTGATATCCTGGGTCCCTTCTTAATAATGGCTTATGGACCTTTCCTCCAGGAACTTGTCCAAACCTATTTTAAACCCAGCTACACTAACAGCCTTTACTACATCCTCCGGTAACAAATTCCAGAGTTTGATTACACGTTGAGTGAAAAAATATTTTCTTTTATTAGTCTTAAATAGTTTACCCTGTAGCTTCATTGCATGTCCCCTAGTCTTTCTATATTCTGATAAGGTAAACAATCGATCTACGTTTACCCGTTCCACTCCGCTCATTAATTTATAGACTTCTATCATATCTCCCCTCAGCCGTCTCTTTTCCAGGTTAAAGAGCCCTAACCTTTTTAGCCTTTCTTCATAGGAGTATCCTTCCATCCCCTTTACCATTTTGGTGGCTCTTCTCTGAACCTTTTCTAATAACTCTATATCCTTTTTAAGATACGGCGACCAGAATTGCACACAATATTCAAGGTGCGGTCTCACCATGGAACGATATAGAGGCATTATAATATCCTTTGTTTTATTTTCCAGTCCTTTCCTTATCATACCTAGCATTCTATTTGCTCTCTTGGCCGCCGCTGCACACTGGGCCGAGGGTTTTAACATGGTATCCACAATGACGCCTAAATCTTTTTCCTGGGTGGTGGTTCCTAATGTGGAACCTTGCATCGTGTAACCATAGTTTGGGTTGTTCTTCCCTAGGTGCATAAACTTGCACTTGTCCACATTAAATTTCATCTGCCATTTTGATGCCCAGTCTTCCAATTTATCAAGATCCTCTTGCAATTTTCCACAATCCTCTTGGGTTTTAACAACTTTAAATAGTTTTGTGTCATCTGCAAATCTGATAACCTCACTCGTTATTCCACTTTCCAGGTCATTTATGAATATGTCAAAAAGCAGCGGACCCAGCACAGATCCCTGTGGTACACCACTATTCACCTTTCTCCATTGGGAAAATTGGCCATTTAGCCCTACCCTCTGCTTTCTATCTTTTAACCAGTTCCTGATCCACAATAGTACACTGCCTCCTATCCCATGACTCTTTAGTTTTGCCAAAGGTCTCTCATGAGAGACCTTGTCAAAGGCTTTCTGAAAGTCCAGATACACAATATCAACCGACTCACCTTTGTCCACCTGATTATTCACTCCTTCAAAAAAACATAACAGATTAGTAAGACAAGATCTTCCTTGTCTAAAGCCATGTTGGCTGTCTCTCATTAGTTCATGACTATCTACATGCTGAGTAATTTTATTCTTTATGATGGTTTCTATCATTTTTCCCGGTATTGACGTCAGGCTCACCGGTCTGTAGTTTCCAGGATCACCCCTGGAACCCTTTTTAAAAATTGGTGTTACATTGGCGATCCTCCAATCTTCAGGTATTAGAGATGATTTTAATGATAGTTCACAGATTACTAATAGCAGGTCTGCAATCTCATATTTCAGATCGCCAATGTAACACCAGTTTTTAAAAAGGGTTCCAGGGTTGATCCGGGAAACTACAGACCGGTGAGCCTGACATCAGTACCGGGAAAAATGGCAGAAACCATCATAAAGAATAAAATTACTCAGCAGGTAGATAGTCATGGCCTAATGGGAGACAGTCAACATGGCTTTAGACAAGGAAGATCTTGTCTTACTAATCTGTTATGTTTTTTTGAAGGTGTGAATAAACATGTAGACAAAGGTGAGTCAGTTGGTATAGTGTATCTGGACTTTCAGAAAGCCTTTGACAAGGCTCATCAGAGACTTTTGGCAAAACTAAAGAGTCATGGGATAGGAGGCAGTGTACTACTGTGGATCAGGAACTGGTTAAAAGATAGAAAGCAGAAGGAAGGGCTAAATGGCCAATTTTCCCAATGGAGAAAGGTGAATAGTGGTGTACCCCAGGGATCTGTGCTGGGTCCGCTGCTTTTTGACATATTCATAAATGACCTGGAAAGTGGAATAACGAGTGAGGTTATCAAATTTGCAGATGACACAAAACTATTTAAAGTTGTTAAAACCCAAGAGGATTGTGGAAAATTACAAGAGGATCTTGATAAATTGGAAGACTGGGCATCAAAATGGCAGATGAAATTTAATATGGACAAGTGCAAAGTTATGCACCTAAGGAAGAACAACCCAGACTATGGTTACACGATGCAAGGTTCCACATTAGGAACCACCATCCAGGAAAAAGATTTAGGCGTCATTGTGGATACCATGTTAAAACCCTCGGCCCAGTGTGCAGCGGCGGCCAAGAGAGCAAATAGAATGCTAGGTATCATAAGGAAAGGAATGGAAAATAAAACAAAAGATATTATAATGCCTCTATATCGTTCCATGGTGAGACCGCACCTTGAATATTGTGTGCAATTCTGGTCACCTTATCTTAAAAAGGATATAGTGATTTTAGAAAAGGTTCAGAGAAGAGCCACCAAAATGGTAAAGGGGATGGAAGGATACTCCTATGAAGAAAGGCTAAAAAGGTTAGGGCTCTTTAACCTGGAAAAGAGACGGCTGAGGGGAGATATGATAGAAGTCTATAAATTAATGAACGGAGTGGAACGGGTAAACGTAGATCGATTGTTTACGTTATCAGAATATAGAAAGACAAGGGGACATGCAATGAAGCTACAGGGTAAACTATTTAAGACTATTTTACTCAACGTGTTACCGGAGGATGTAGTAAAGGCTGTTAGTGTAGCTGGGTTTAAAAAAGTTTTGGACAAGTTCCTGGAGGAAAGGTCCATAAACCATTATTAAGAAAGGACCCAGGATATCAATGTTTGTCCCAGTACAAGCATTGTGGAACCTGTGTCTTTTGGGGAAACTGCTAGGTATGTATGACCTAGATTGGCCACTGTTGGAAACAGGATACTGGGCTTGATGGGGGTGAAATACTTTTGTCCACTAAAGAAGAGCGGGACCTAGGTATGGTTGTGTCTGATGATCTTAAAGTAGCTAAACAGGTAGAAAAGGCGACGGCAGAAGCTAGAAGGATGCTTGGGTGCATACGGAGAGGAATGGCTAGCAGAAAAAAGGAGGTGATAATGCCTCTGTATAAGTCTTTGGTGCGACCTCATTTGGAGTATAGTGTGCAATTCTGGAGACCGCACCTTCAAAAGGATGTGAACAGGATGGAGTCGGTGCAGAGGGTGGCTACTAAAATGATTAGTGGTCTTCATTATAAAGCATATGAGGACAGACTGAAGGATCTTAATATGTACACTTTAGAGGAAAGGCGGGATAGAGTTGATATGATTGAGATGTTTAAATACCTCCGTGGCATAAATGTTCAGGGAGAGAGCCTCTTTCAATTGAAAGCAAGTTCTGCTACGAGGGGACATGGGATGAGGGTGAAGGGAGATAGATTCAGGAGTGATATGCGGAAATATTTCTTTACGGAAAGAGTAGTGGATCCGTGGAATAGTCTCCCAGTGGAGGTGGTAGAGATGAGGACAGTAACTGAATTCAAAAAAGCATGGGACAAACACAGAGGAACTCTAAAGGTAAAAATGGGACTGTTGTAGTTATTGTTATGGAAGGACAGACTAGATAGGCCATGTGGTCTTTTTCTGTCATCATATTTCTATGTTTCTATGGACCTTGGTCTGACCCAGTATGGCATATCTTATATTCTTATGCCTGGCAGTGTAGCAAATATGCCAATGCAATTGCTTCCTTCATCCATCGAGTGATGGATGCTTTCAAAACCGCCTCATCCTTATGTGGACCACCAAACAAGACAAACAAATACTCTGATTTCCGGAAAGGCTGAGTGCACTTGAGTTAACACGGAAGCACCCTGTGAACATCTAATTTCAGCAGGCGTTGATCCTCTGTATTGACCTCCGCCCTCACCAAATGAGGGAGCGTCACGAACTGGTTTACATGAAATGGCAAAACCACTTTCAGGAGGAAGGACGGGACAGGTCACAGTACAACTCTCTCTTTGGGGATAACCAGGAACGGTTCCTTACAGGACAAGGCCTGCAGCTCCAAGATTTGATGTGCAGAGCAAATAGCCACCAGGAAAACTACCTGCAAGGTCAAGTCCTTCAGCGTGGCATTGCCCAGCACAGACAAAACCAGATTAAGATCCCAAAGTGGCACGATTGCCCTCACTGGCAGATAGACTTGCTTGACTGCTCGGAAAAAGCGAGACACATTGGAGTAACCTGCCAACGGTCCATCTTGTACTTTGCCTTGGTAGCAGGCCAGAGCTGCTACCTGAACTTTCAGGGAATTCAAGGCAAGTCCCTTGTCGTGACCCAACTGCAGAAATGGCAGAATGTCTGCCACCGAGGCCCCAGGGGCCGAAGACCATAAGAGTCGCACCAATCTTCAAAAACGCGACACACTATCCTTAATAGTGCTTTAGTCCACCATCAGTTAGAAGCCCTTGAGAATATTAATCATTCTAAAAAATTTGCGCTTTCTAAATTTTCCTCGCACCCATTATCTTGCTCCATTGCTTTTGTTACAAAAATATTTTAAGGAGGTCTTGCTAATTGATGATGTGGGTTCTATTAAGTTTTCTTCAATTTATTATATTCCTTCGTTTTCCTCTGTTAAGACTTCCTCTACAGATATTGTACAGGAAGGGAACCCCAATGGCGCTGAGTCCTTAGACGTCTCTCAGTTTTTAGTCTTCTATTGACTTAATTCCTCAGCGTGCTACCTTGATTGTTTCTTTTATTTCATTACAGGATAAAAATTTGATTTTAAGTTTATACTTTAAAAAGAAAAATCAGGTTTTTTGTGGGGACTCTATATAAATATTCCCAGACGTGAGTAGGGTTACTCAGGTTCGTAGGAGAGCGTTTTTGGCCTTGAAAGATCGGACTTTAGCCGTTGGGGCTTCCTTTTTTCTGAAATATCCCTGTAAATGTATCTTGGTGTTAGAAGGCATTAAGTATGTTTTTCTCGATGTCGGACAACTTGAGGCATTTCTGATCAGTAAGGAATCTTCATGAGATATTATTTTCCTTTTTCTCTCCATGTAAATTGGGCTAAATAATTTTGTGATCCTGTTGCCTTGATTTTTGCTTGTTTATTCAGGTGACTGTCTCCTTTGATGTGGAATTGATTTTGTATGCTTACTTTATTTCAAATAAAGATTGCTTAAAACTTAAAAAAAAAAAAAAGCGACACACACGGATATAGGATAGAGATATAGACTGCTTCCAAACCTTTAAGAAAGCAGCAAGGACACCCGGAACATATTCCCGCCGTGTCAGCCGTGCCTGCTCAAGAGCCAGGCCGTAAGTGAGAATTGACCCACTTGGGGTATCACCACTGGACTTTGTGAAAGTAGATCATCAGGCAGACCAAGCCTGCATACCATGGTATCCTTGGCCAATCTGGAGTCACCAGAATTACTCAGCCGCTGTGCCAAGTGATCCAGTGCAGAAGTTGCCAGATTAACACCCATGGAGGGAAGGCATAAAGCAGACCCGCCTGTGGCCAAGGCTGAGCTAGAGCATCGAGCCCTTTCGACACTACTTTCTCTGCCTGAGAAGCAACTGGCTTTGGCATTGGCTGCTGACGCCATGAGCTCCATCACTGGCTGACCCGAACGGCAGACTAAGCAGACAAACACCGAGTCCTCTAGGGACTGCATCCAGGTGATGCCTGCTCAGGTAATCTGCTTGTACGTTGCCCCTGCTGGCCACGTGAGCCACTGAGAGACTGGTAAACTGTCATTCTGCCCAAGGCAAAATCAGCTCAACTTTGGTTGCTAGCAACATGCTGCCCATTTCCTTCTGCCTGTTCAAATAGGCTATGCCCTTTTTCCAAACGATTGATGGACCAAACACTTTTCTCTTTCATCCACTGTCCCTGGGTCACCTAGGACATGCAATGCGCCCCCCAGTCATACAGACTGGCATTGGTGGTCATCACCACCCAGTCCAGCGCATCCAGAGACACGTCCTTGCTCAAAATGCTCTTGTTCAACCACCATTGTAGTGCGGACTTAGTGTTCCCTAGACATTGAAGCCGGTGAGACAAGGGGTGCTGCTGAGGTGACATCTCGACAGCAACACCCTCTGAAGTGGTCTCATATGAGCCTTGGCCCAGGGAATCAGATCCAGCGCTACCACCATCAGCCCAGCACCTGAAGATAATGCCAGGCCGAAGGCTGCTCCATCCACAAAAACTGGCGCAGTAAGCTCTGAAGCTTATCTATGCACTCCTCTGGCAACATAACCAGGCCAGCCTTGGTATCGAACTGAGCCCCCAGATAAACCAGCTGCTGCGACAGGCTCAACTTGCTCTTTGCTGTGTTTATAACCCAGCCCAGGCCTTCTAAGAACAAGATCACCTGCTGTGTGACCTCCCAGCTCTCCGTCCATGACTTTGCCTGAATCAGCCAATTGTCCAGATATGAATGAACTGGGATGCCCTGCCACCTGAGAGCCATGGCTGCCACTAACATCACCTTGGTGAATGTCCTGGGTGCCATCGTTAGTCTGAAGGGGAGCGCCCGGAACTGAAAATGCCCTAGGGAGGTCACAAAGCGAAGGAACCTCTGGTGATCCAGCTGGATGGGAATGTGCAGGTACGTCTCTGTAAGATCCAGTGATGTGAGGAACTCTCCCCTTTGCACTGCCACCATGATGGAATGCAGGGTCTTCATATGGAAGCGGGGGATCCTCAAAGCTTGGTCGATGTGCTTGAGATCGAGAATGGGCCAAAAAGAGCCTTCCTTTTTGGGTACCAGAAAATAAATGGAGCACTGACTGGACCCACAATGGTTTCCGGGCACCCTGTGCATCCAACGTAAGTAGGTGCTGTAGAATATACCACACCGCTTTGCCTTTCCTGGCGTCTTGCAGGGTGACAGCATAAAATCATCCAGCTGTGGGTGCTGAAATTCGAGGGCATAGCCTTTGTAGATGACTTCCAGAACCCACTGATCCGATATTATTTGAACCCAGGAGTGGTAAAAGCGTTGAAGACGTCTTCCAACCCGCATGGCGGTCTCCTGGGCCTGCCTCGCTTCACTGGGCCTTTTTGGAAGCACTGGAGGAGCCTGTGTAGAAACCATAGCCAGTTCCTCTCCTCCGAAAGGACTGCCCATGTTACGGGAACCAACCTTGTGGAGAAAGGGCAAACCGGGCCGCTCGAAACTGGAGGAAATCTTGTGCCCCACTGAGACTGTGAGGATTGCCCCTTAGTCCCTCGCGGCTTATCTTCAGGCAGTCAGTCACCTTTAGACTCGCCAAGATCCTTAACCAACTCCTTGATAGTCTCAAAGAGGAGCTTACCTCGAAAGGGGAGCTTGCTCAACCGGACCTTGGACGACACATCCACCGACCAACTATGCAGCCATAGAAAGCGGCGAGCTGCAATGACCAAGGCCATACCTTTAGAAGAGAAGCATTGGCCAAGTAAGCAGTCGCCAATTCCAACTTGGGCAGCTCTGCTGGCTCTGAGCCAGATTCCCTGCGGAATTTGGGAAAAGCCTGGATCCAATGCATGTAGGACTGGGCTACATAAGCTTCACAGATGGAAGCCTGCAGAGACAATGCGTTAACCTCGAAGTCTGCTTCAGAAGAACTTCAAGGTGCCTGTCTTGTGGGTCCTTGAGAAGGGCTGCTCCACCCTCCACTGAAATCGTGATCTTCTTGGTCACCACTGTGACCAATGCATCCACCTTGAGGTTCTTAAGACCTCCTTCTCCGCTGGGGGAACCAGATAGAGCTGCCATTAACTGACCACCCCTCAGTCCCTCCTTGGGTACCTCCTACTCAGTCTCAATCATCTGCATGATGGCCTTATGGACCGGAAAGAAGTTCTGCGGAGTACGCATGCCCTGCAGGAGTGGATTCTTTAGCGCTACCTCCTCCTCTGCTGTCCAGAAAGGTATGTTCAGCGCCGCTAGGTACTGATAGATCACCGCCAAGAGCTCTTCTTTCCGAAAGAACTGCATAATGGTGGGATTCTCCCCCAGAGGAAGATACCCTTCCTCCAGTCCAAAATCTCCAGGACCCCCCTCTAAGCCCGAGGGACCTTCCCCCGGGTCCTCGACTTCAACCAAGGTATTTGAATCCAGATCATTCTCGTAGGACCCCTCAGCTACCTACGGGTGCCTGGCCAAATCCCTGCCCCCCATGGGTCCCGATGGTCGTTTGAGGAACACAGCCTTCGCCTTAGATAAGGCTTTATCTAATTCCTGGCTCTTCTCCAGCCTATAAACCCGATTTAGCAATAAAAAAAACTCTGGCAAGAACAGTGAACTCTTCTCTGGTTCATTGTCACAGATGTCATACGGATCCTGAGCCTCCTCGCCAAGTCCCTGAGTGGGCTGTTCCTCACCCGAAATGACCGCAGAGGAACCAGAGCTGCCTGACAAGATGGCTGCCAGAGAAGAAACACGGGAACATTCCTGCCAACTACGTGAAGGGGCTGTAACGTGACCTGCCATGGCGGCCAGGTCTCTTGCACAACCTGCATGCAAACTCAGCCCCCTGCGACGATTCTTCCAGGTCATGGCTCTCTCACTCATATGCCTTGCAGCAGCCTGCCAGTGAGAGACAGCTGTGCAGTGCGCCGCATGCAGCACAAGTCAGCTTGGAGGAGGGCAGGAACAAGCAGACCTCGAAGACCAGCCCTGGACGCCCAAAATTGCCTCTGCAGCCTAATAAGCACAACAGAAACAAACACACTTACGTGGAAGACAAATGGAAAGGCCAGCCAAAAGCTCCGAAACTCCAAATTTTTGCCACTGCCATCAGGATACACTGATGCAGACTAAACGACTTGCAGTGCTCCGCAGAAGACTCCCCCACCCACTAAAGGGCTTGGGGCAGACTGCCACAATCACTCAACACCTATGCAATTTTGGTTGTTATGTATTATTTTTTTGTTTTTGTAGGCTAAGATGCAGTCTGAAGTCTCTGCTAATCAAATAGCCTGTTCTGCTCTCCTAATCAAACAAAACACAACACTAAGAAATGGGTGACCAGAATTCCAGACAGATGTCTATACAGAAGCACACCAGCTACTGTAGATTGAAGTACTGGAGATCAGGAGGATATTCCCAAACTATTAATGAGTGACATCAGCAATGCTATGCATATTCAATCTTCAGCTGCTGGTGGGCAAATACAACCCATATGTCTGGACTAGACTGGAGGGACATGGATGAACACCTTTTGTCCATAAAACCTAACATCCTTAAACTTAAAGAAATTCCGAAACACCAACTTCTTATCAATTTTAGAACAGTGAGAGACTACAAAGACAGCTCTAATGAATATATCTTTTTGAGATATTTCTAGGAAGGTAGCAATGTCAAACTATCAGCTGAAACCATAGTGCCCACGCCCCCCTCTCCTCTTCATCAGCCCCATATCTCTAGAGTCTCTCCGTGTGGTATCATCAAGACATCTCTCAGATACATTTTCCACAAATCCTGGGAGTGATAACCTAGTTTTGGGAAGGTCTCAAATTCTTACTTCTAAACCAGATCTCCAAAACTTCCATCTTATTATGGAAGTAGGCCCAACCAAATGTCAAGAGAGATCCTGCTTCCCTAAGCTCTCCAGCTCCTGTTCCAGGTAGCCCATTCATCCTTCCTGCTCCTCCAACTTGGTCACTTTTCCTTTAGAAAACTAAGATGTCTGGGAAATAAAATCATTCAAACTATTCTTCATCCTGGGGCGTGCTAGCGAGCCTGGATTAAGATGGCCGTATGATCTAGAGACTCTTCCTCCCTCCTCTGACCTCTGGGCGATTTTTTGCCACTGCTGCTCACCAGGATGTGGTGCTTTGTGGTGGCTCAGGCAGTCTGGATTTGAACCGTGCCATCAGACCGCTGCTTAGTAATGGAGAAGAGAACAAACCCCTGTGTGTGCACCACTGCTCCAGTAAGGCCTGATGCACTGTAAACTCTGTCCTGTGCTTGACTCACACCGCACAGACTGCATGAGCTGGCAGTGCCAGAATGAAGAGGGTGCAGTGAGCTAACAGCAGCCTGAGAGAAGTGGCAACTGTAGAATTAACCTCTTCGAGGCACGTCTATTCGGGACCCCGGAGGTTTGCACCTTCTTGACTGTGACCTTATGGGTGGCCTACTCAGTGGTGGGTTCTGACTTCCGTGGCTCTCCATGTGTATGACTCAAGTATTTTTTTTATTATTATTGGTGAAAGTGCTTGCCTGCATGCCAGATTTCCGAAGATTGTAGCAGCCTGTGTGTACACCATTTCTTTTCTGTTAGAGTGCTACTATTGTGTTTTTTGGAATGCCTCTGTTAGGAAGGTGGGCCAAGGAAAACAATATTGTGTGTGTATAAGGAGCCTCACTTATTGCATTATATATGGTATGTGGAGGCCTCTCTACAGAGTGATTTTTTTTTATTTTGGATTTGGGTATGAGTCTCTATGATGGATAGACCCCCTCCTATGCAGCAGTACTAGCATACTTCTCCAGAGTTCCAACATGTAAGTAGTGAGGGATAACCTGGTGGACTGTGGCCCTTCTTCTAGGTTAGATAAGGATGTAGTGACTTTGCCCACAACTAAGGCAGATCTGATGGAAATCCTGCCGGAGCTGCGCCTCTTCAGAGCTGATTTTGGGAAAGCAGTGTGTGCGCTCAAAGCCTTGGATAAATGTTTCAAAATGAGATTAATATTGGAGAACAGGAAGATGGCGGTACTACAAGAGGCTCGTGTTTGAGTTGCCCTACAATTTTACCTCTTTTAACTTTACCTATGGCTTCTAAATGAAAAGGAAAAAGCCAAGCCAAGCTGGCTAAGACTGCTTCCTCTACTGTGGGGCAGCAAAAGATTGAGGCAGTCCTCCAGAAGGCTCTGGCAATTGAGAAAGCAATGAAGGAAGGCTCGGCTGCGTGGGAAGCCGGTGGGAGGACTCCCATGTTTGAGCAGGTGTCAGTTAGTGAACCGCGGCTGCATTTAAATGGCTCCCCATTAAGCTCAGAGAAATCTGACCCAAGCCTTAATCCCAACAGCCTGTTTTGTCTGGTTCTGTTGGAGATGAAACTGGCATGAGGTAAGGTTGTGCTCCTGAGAGGTCTGAAAGAATAGAGGCTTGTATCTTTCCAAGGACACGAAATACATATATTTCAAGATCTTTAACTGTATGCCCTTATTTATTTATTTAGCTGTATTTATATCCCGCTTTTCACCGGGTCAAAGCGGTCAATTGGGGGATACATTTAACACGAGGGGATATGAGACACATACACTAATACTTACAGGGAACATGGGCAATGGAGGGTTAAGTGGCTTGCCTGAGACCACAAGGAGTGCCTACAGGACTAGAAATCCCAGTCCCTCCGGCCTGAGATTGCTGTCCCCAGGTGGGACTTGAACCCCCGGCCCTCCGGCCTGAAGTACCTTGTCCTAACCACTAGACCACTCCTCCCTTGAACAGTGGAGGCGCTTCAAGCCACTTACTCAGCTGCTGCAGGAGAAGGAATTCGATATTGTTAGGGATTTCCCTTTCGCTTAACTTTTGAACTGGGCAACATGCAACACAATATAATGGAGATTAAGGATTGCAAGGAGATGTGGAATCCTTGCAGCAAGGAAGACAGCGGAAGTCTGGTTCCGGCAAGGATGCTCCAGAGTAGAAGGCCTCAACACCTAAGCAAAGAAAGGAGCCAGGTAGCAGAAGACAGCTGTATGAGGCGCTGTAGAATGCTTCAGGCTTCCCTGAAATTCAATGACTTTCCTATGGACATTTCTTGCTGTTGTTTTGCCCTCTGTTAGGGGTGAGGTTGGGGTTTGAATTTAGGGGAGGCTTCCCCAAGCTCTAGGGCAAATATGAGAGGCCTCTCTATTCCCTGAGCTGTGGGGATGTTTTCTGCATGTTTCATTTTGTTCTTTGTATGTAGGGCAAGGGTTTCTGCTGGGATAGTAAAGCTTTATTATGGGGAAGGATTTGGGCTTCTGGGGGGGGGGGGGGTGGAAGGTGGCCAATGGGTCCCCTTGATTTTTCTCTGCCTGTTTTTTTCCCCTTGTACTGTTGTTGAGTATCCAGCTCCCAGAGTCCTCCAGCCAATCCCTCAATCGGTTAGGACCTCGGGGCATCCAGCATGAAGAACATCTCCGCCACAATATGGCTCCCTGGCTAGGAAGTCCTCATTTGAGATCCCCTGTATATTTAGGGTAAGTTCTGGAGTTTCCCAGGGACAGTCCCAAGAGTTCTTAGAGGTGATCTCCCCCTCTGTTTGGGAGGAAACATGAGAAAAGTTCCTTCACTCTATGCAAATTGTATGCAAATGTGTCTCAACCCAGGATCCAACTCTCCCAGGCTTTCTGGTCTCCTGTTCTCAAACACTCAGGGATTTTATTGTTACAATTACTCAGATGGGTCAGATCAGACTATGGTCTGACCCTACTTGCCACCACCGACGTAGCCATCCCTGGCCAACTACAACAGCCCACCAGCAGGTAATAAATGATTCTCTCTGATCAGAATGAGAGATGGGCACCCCTTATACTCAGGTGGTTATCTTAAACCAAGGGTCCTGATAGTTCTTCCGTGGTGAGATGTATACACCATCACAACTATGCAGAATGTTGGGTATCAGGTGCAGGTGACACTTGTTGCTCAGTGAGCATTTTTTTCTTCTTCTGTTGGGGGTGTCCTCTTGATGTGGTGAGGTATGGAGGGGAGCGGCCTAGGACATCGGTGTCCCCTGTTTTATGCCATATTTATGGTTTGAGTTTCAGGGGGATGGGGTGGGGGGTTTTCTGGAAGGTTATACTGGAGTGGGGAAGTTGGGCTATGGGTTGGTGGGGAGTTTTTGAATGGTGGGAGGGTTTGTTGATGTTATTGGGTAAGGCATGGCATGCTTGATTGGGTTGAGCTTGTGATTCTGGGTTGGGGCATAAGTGGGGGTCATTCGGAAGGATTTGTGTGAGTGGATGAATTGTGCAGTCTCTTAATTGGGATGCATTAATGTTCTCAAAATGTTAATGCTCCCAAGAGTTTTGTTTTTGATGTCACAGTTTACGATTTCCTTGCCACAAAACTTCTTTTGGGAGCTGAAGGGTGAACTTACCGGGTATGTTTGGCAGGGGCGGCAGCCAAGGCTGGGTTGGAATACACTTACAATCCACTTCGAGGGAATTGGGGATGCCTAATTTTCTGCTTTATTACTGGTGTGCCTGTTTGAGAGTGACTGGGGTGGTACAATGAAGATGGCTCTGCTAGGGTCAAGTTGGAGGCCAGTTGGATGTCCCCGGTTCCTTTGCAGGCTCTTCTTTTTCTAGAGGAGCAGGCTGATACATGTAGGGTTCTCTCTAGCCCCTTTTAAGGTCCCTTATGGAAGGTTTGGCATGTGTTATGCAAAAGATCACACATTATCCTGTGCTTCTCCCCATTCATGCCTATTAACATGTTACCTTTTGTTAGGAGATTTCGGTGGAGGGGAGGTAGGGTTGGCTCAGTCTCCTGATTTTACTTCCTTTACTGAGGGAGCGGCATTTGCTTCCAAGGACTATATGGAGTCTGTATAGGGTCATCCTCTTAATTTTTTTCAGTTTTTCCAATTATACCATTTCATTACCCCAAACTCTTGGAGGGAGGAGATGTTGTGAACCCTGCGATTTTGGGAGCATGTCTTTTTTGAGTCCCGGAGGGTAACATAAGAACATAAAAAATAGCATTCTGGGACAGACCAAGTTCCATCAAGCCCAGAATCCTGTTTCCAACAGTGGCCAGTCCAGGTCACAAGTACCTAGCAAGTTTCCCAAGACACACAGGTTTATAATGCTTCTATTTGAGCAAACAGTGGATTACCTGGGTCCTCTTTAAACAGAAATTACACTTACCTGGTAATTGTCATTCCTTTAGGGACTCCAGTTTAGTCCTCCACCTCTGGGTTGTGCACCTCCTCCTGCTGCATGGAGACTGGGCATGTCAAAGTCGTGACTCACTGGATGTAGTCTGATGATCACTCCCCTCAGCCCCAGTGAACTATTGACAAAGCAAACTCAAAGGAGCAACAAATAAGTAGCCAATACAATAATATTCAGACTGTCTAACTACTATCTATGTGACAACTAAACGTCCCCCAGAACGGATAAACATTTTCTTGTACCTTGTTCCTCTGCCCTATACATATGCAGAGCTACAAAAAGAGGAAGAAGAGAGAGAAAGGAAACAGCCACCAACAAACCGAACTGTAGTAAGAACTCTATGTACCTGTAAATTTTCACTGCAAATAACTGAACCTCCACAGACAACGATACGATCCGGGTGGGAATGAGGACTAAACTGGAGTCCCTAAAGGAACGACAATTACCAGATAAGTGTAATTTCTATTTCCTTATCGGTCATCCAGTTTAGTCCTCCACCTCTGGGAAGTAACAAAGCAGTAATCAATGGGAGGGGCCTTTCCATCCTGCCCTCAATACAGCCGAGCCAAAACTTGCATCCTCCGCCGTTAACACATCAAGGTGGTAGTGTTTACTGAGGGTATGAAGAGATGACCAGGTGGCCGCTCTATAGATGTCCCCTGGCGGAACCAAGCAGTGTTCCGCCCAGGAAGTCGCGTGGGCTCTGGTCGAATGAGCTCGTAACCCCATTGGGACCGAACGACCCTGCTCTGAATATGCTGACGCAATCGCTTCTCTAATTCATCTAGAGCAGGGGTCTCAAACACGCGGCCCGCGGGCCGCATCCTTTGTGCGGCCCGCGATCCGCATCCTTTGTGCGGCCCGCGATGCATAGGGGGAAAAAAAAACCACCCCGGCTTCTGCTGCTGCTGCCGCCGCTGCCGTGGCCAGCAATAGCAGCAATATCGCAAGTCCCGCGGGCTCCGCTCCCCCCCCCTTCCTTCCTTCCTTCCTGCTTGCCTGCCAGTTCTCCGCTTCGGCTTCGCCTTTCAGAGCCGCGAAGGGAGAGCTTCTCCCTCGCGACTCTGTTCAGCCCGCTGGGGCAGATGGGAAATTTCCCATCTGCCCCAGCGGGCTGAACAGAGTCACGAGGGAGAAGCTCTCCCTTCGCGGCTCTGACAGCCACAGCCGAAGCGGAGAACTGGCAGGCAAGCAGGAAGGAAGGAAGGGGGGGGAACGGAGCCCGCGGGACTTGCGATATTGCTGCTATTGCCGGCCACGGCAGCGGCGGCAGCAGCAGCAGAAGCTGGTTTTTTTTTAAAGTTTAATTTTCCCGGGGGGGGGGGGAGAGAGGGAGGGAGCAGGACTTGATGGGGGGAGCAGGACTTGATGTGGGGGGGGGCAGGACTTGATGGGGGGGGGCAGGACTTGATGTGGGGGGGGGGGAGCAGGACTTGATGTGGGGGGGGCAGGAATTGATGGGTGGGAGCAGGACTTGATGGGGGGGGCAGAACTTGATGTGGGGGGGGGGAGCAGGACTTGATGTGTGGCTGGGGGGGAAGTACTGAAAATGGGGTGATGGGGGTTAGGACTGGTAATGGACAGATGGGGGTTAGGACTGGAGGTGGTCTGATTGGGGGGCTAAGACTGAAATGGGGTTATGGGGGGGCTAAGAATGAAGATAGGGCGATGGAAGGGTTAGGCCTGGAAGTGGGCTGTTGGGGGGCTTAGGACCGATAATGGGCTGGGGGGTCTAGAACTGGTAATGGACTGGGGGGGGGTGCTATGACTGGAAATGGGCCGAGTAGAAGGGGGAGCTTGAACTGCAAATAGCTGATGGGGACAGGGTCTTGGAATGGTAATGGGCTGAGTGGAAGGGGGCTTGGAATGGAAATGGGCTGATGGGGAGGGGGGCTTGGAAAGGAAATGGGCTGTGAGGGGAGGGAGCTAGGACTGGAAATGGGCTGATGATGCGGGGACTAGAAGGGAGCGGATGCTGGGTGGGGCAGGAGCTAGAAGGGAGTTGATGTTGGGGGACGATTAGAATGGGATGGGGCTGGGAGAGTGAAATGGAGAGGGGAAATATATTTTGTGTGGGAGGGAAGAAAAATCTACAATTGGCCGGGTATTGGGAGAGTAAGTGGGGATTGAGGATGGAGGGGTAAAATTTGAGTGGATGAAATAGGAATGAGGAAAGAGCAAAAGGAGAATGATTAGTATGTTAAAGCAGATGTAGAGAGAATGGAAAAAAACTAGGAAAGAAGAAAGGACAAATGGACAGCAGACGATGGAGAGTTAGCAGAAGACACAAAGAAACCAGAAGAAAGTGAATGGAACAATTGCAACTGAAAAAAAATGCACAAAAGGTAGAAAAATATCTCTTTATTTTGAATTTATTAACTGAAATATGTCAGCTCTTGGAAATGTGCATCTTTAACGTCTGCACTTTATTTAATACAAGAGGAAATCAATGTATAGTTTTATTTCTACAGTGTTGTACATTCTAAGTTTGGCTTTTGGGGTTCCCAGTTTAATTGTCTTCCTGTTTCTAAATTGTGATTCCTTGTTTGGTGATGGTGTATGTTCTGCATGTGTAACTGAGCTGAGGTATTCTGTTTATGTAATTCCTATTTGACATTGCCACTTGTTCTCTTTCCCGAGTAGGTCATGTATTGTTATTCTCTGAAATGTGTTGATTTAATATTTGCAGTGTTGCCTTTTGATAGTTAGGGTATGGTGCTTTGTGAGTCCTGGTAGTGCTGTTAGGACACGGCAGGTTTGCTATGGGTTCTAAATGAGCAGTGTTTCTAGTAGTTCCTAATGTGCCTGGCGGTTGGCACTGGTTTATAGTAATGTAGAAATCTTTTAGTCTTTCTTTATCCATACACTCATTAAGAGGCATGTTTACTAAAAGTTAGTGTATGGTAACATTATGCAAATGATGCCCTTATGCAAATGAGGCCTGCGTCTTGTGCGGCCCCCGGGTTACTCTACAAGTCCTCATTTGGCCCTCAAAGCAATTTGAGTTTGAGACCCCTGATCTAGAGATAGACGCCTTCGCCGCTGCCTCCCCTTTGTGAGGGCCTCTGAACAAGATAAACAGACGGTCCAATTTGCGAAAGGACTCCGAAACCTTCAAATACCTTCGCAATACCCGTTTGACGTCCAGCCGGCTCAAACTACGGTCCGAAGCGTTTCCCTCCCCTGAACCGAGTACCGGAAGGGAAATTGATTGATTCAAATGGAACGGAGAGACTACCTTTGGCAGAAACGATGGTACCGGCCGCAACATGACCTTTTCTCTAGAAAATGACAAAAATGGCTCTCGACAGGACAACGCCTGCAACTCTGAATTTCGCCTCGCCGAACAGACAGCCACCAAAAATACTGTTTTTAAAGTCAAATCTTTAACCAACGCCTGCTGTATCGGTTCAAATGGTTCACGCACCAGCACCACTAAGACCAAATTGAGATCCCATGGCGGGACGACAACTCTACAAGGAGGACGGAACCTTGATACGGCTTTAAGAAAGCACAACACATCTGCATGCGCCCTGAGTGCAACGCCCTGCACCTTGCCCCTATAGCAAACCAGGGCTGCGCAAAGAGCTGGCTGCCAAGCCGTTATCAAACCCCTCTTGCAAGAAACCGAGGACCAAGGGAATTGATACCATAGCCGCCCGAACTTGCTGCCTTGAGCACCAGTCCTCAAAAATATGCCAAATTTGAACATAAGCTAGAGACATAGATGTTTTACTCGCTCGGAGCAACATTGTGATCACCGCTGCCGAGTAACCTTTCTTTTTCAACCTCGCCCTTTCAATGGCCAAACCGTAAGCGAGAACTGATTCATCTGAGGCATACGAAGGGGTCCTTGAATCAACAGATCTTCCGAGACTGGCATTCTCTACGGCTTCCCGTTGAGCACGAATGAGATCGGCGTACCACGGACATCTTGGCCAGTTCGGAGCCACCAGAAGAACTCTCCTGTGATGAGCTTCAATCCTCTGCACCACCCGGCCTATTAGGGTCCCCGGCAGGAATACATACAGAAGCCCCGACAGCCAAGGTTGCATCAGAGCGTCGATGCCTTCTGACATCCTTTCTCGCCGTCTGCTGAAAAAGCGACTCGCTTTTGCTGACTGAAAGGTCGTTATGAGATCCATAACCGGTGGACCCCATCTGCGTACCAGAACCGTAAACACGTCCGGATGCAACTCCCATTCTCCTTCATCCACGTGAACCCTGCTGAGGAAGCCCGCCGTCACATTGTCCTTCTCCGCAATGTGCGCCGCCGAGATTGCTGGTAGCCGACTTTCTACCCAGGTAAACCTCGGTTTCCTCTTCCATGGCTGTACTTCGCGTGCCGCCCTGGCGATTTATGTAGGCCACCGTCGCAGAGTTGTCCGACAGCACTCTCACCGCCCGACCGGTGACCGTGGCTTCGAACTGCAGCAGCGCTAGATGAACCGCTCTCAGTTCCAGCCAGTTGATGGACCAAGACCTCTCGGGAATGGACCAGACACCCTGCGTGAAGAGACGTCGGCAATGCGCCCCCCACCCCACAAGACTCGCATCTGTCAACAGAGGGATCCACTCCGGCTGCTCCAGGGGCATCCCTCTCGTCAGGACTCCGGGACATAGCCACCACTGCAGGGATTGCCTGACTTGGTGCGGACAGGGTAGACGCTTGTTCAACGAGTCGGACTGATGCGACCACCGATGCAGATGCGCTCGCTGCAAGGTCCTCATATGAAACCTGGCCCATGGTACTGCTTCCAGGGTTGCCGCCATTGAGCCTAGCACTCGCAGGTAATTCAATGCCGAAGGCGCCGGATTGGCCCTGAACTTGCGGATCAGTTGCCGAAGGTTCTGAACTCATTGATGCGGCAGGAACACTGCAACCTCCTGAGTGTTGAACCGAACTCCCAGGTATTCGAGATCCTGGGAGGGCACTAGACGACTTTTGGATGGGTTGACCACCCAGCCTAGGTCCTGTAAAAACTGTACCACCTTAACTGTAACTTGAACACTCTCGGCCTCTGACTTCGCTCGAATTAACCAATCGTCGAGATAAGGATGAACCAAAATCCAGTCTTTCCACAACGCTGCCGCCAATACCACCGTGATCTTGGTGAAGGTTTGTGGCGCCATCGCCAGCCCGAACGGCAACGCTTGGAATTGATAATGTCCCCAAGGGAGAGCGAAGTAGGAACTTCTGGGGAGCTGCTCTGATGGGAATATGCAGATACACCTTCCTAAGATCCAGGGAAGTTAAATATTCCCCCTTGCATACCGCTACAATGACCGATCTTAAGGTCTCCATCCGGAAATGTGGTACTCGAAGACACCGATTTACTCCTTTTAGGTCCAAGATAGGCCGGAGCGATCCATCCTTTTTTGGCACTATGAAATAAATTGAGTATCGACCCGTACCGCAATCTGCTGCCGGTACCGGCACAATCTCAACCAGTTGCAAAAGCCGATCCAGTGTGCTGCGGACCGCCAGAGCTTTCTGCTGACCCTTGCAGGGAGACAGCACAAAAGAGTCCCGAACCGGTCTTGCGAACTCCAGTGCATATCCTTCGCGAATGATCTCTAAAACCCACTGGTCGGACGTTATTTGGGTTCAGGCAGGAAGGAACCCCCGAAGCCTCCCGCCTATCGGTTGACTTCCTGCCGAGACCCGCCAGCTTTCACTGGGGCTTCTGAGATGCAGCTGAGGATGTTGTTGCGAATCCCTTGCTTGCACCATGAAATCCACGAAACCCCTGGGCTCTAGACAGGAACCGCCCTCTCTGGAACCCAGCGAAACGAGCAGAAGGAAACCTCTGGAAATCTCGAAACTGACTCCGAAAGGCCGGAAAGGATTTCCCCTGCCAAGACTTAACCTCAGGAAGCCGCTCGCCCTTGGACTCCCCTAGATCTTTAACCAACTTGTCAAGATCCTCTCCAAACAACAACCGCCCCTTGAACGGCAGCTTGCTGAGACACGACTTGGACGAACCATCAGTCGCCCAGTTCCTTAACCATAGGGATCTGCGTGCGGCAACTAGCGAAGCCATACTATTAGCTAGAGCCCGAATCAAGTCATAATGTACATCCGCCAAATATGCAGTGCCGGACTCTAAACAATCGATCTCTCAAAGACTCTCCTGATCCAGCTGGGTAGACTGACGTAAACTCTGAGACCACCTGAGAAACACTCTTGCCACCCAAACACCACAAATGGACGCCTGTAAGGACAAGGCATCCGCCTCAAACGACTGTTTTAACAAACCATCCACCTTCCTATCTTGCGCATCCTTCAATGTCGCGCTACCTTCAACCGGAATAGTGTTCTTCTTGGTAACGGCTGACACTGCCGCATCCACGCGCGGAGAGCAAAACCGTTCCTTGTCCTTATCTGCTAAGGGATAAAGTCTGTTCATAGTCCTGACTCCTCTCAGGCCAGACTCGGGTTGATCCCATTCATCCTGGATCATCCGGTCCACCACGCGGTGCACAGGAAACACAACCTGAGCCTGCCGTACCGCTTGGATTATAGGATCTTCCCCACTCTCTTCCTCACCTGGTGGCGCTGGGACCAGCTTCAACATCTATAGGGATTCCGTAATGAGCGCCGTCAACTCGTCCCTCTGGAACACTCGAATGATTTTCGCCTGATCCTCAGGTTCCTGAATCTCGCCTTCTTCCAAGTCTTCCATTTCAGCCTCCAGGTCCATCTCCGCCTCCAAGGTTTTGTGCCACTCCACCTCTGAGGGGGAGGGCTCCAGAGGTCTTGATCACTTTGGAGGTCTAGGAACAATACTACTCCCGACTGCCAACCCGGGTTGAGGTGCCACACTAGGCCCTGCCACGGGCTCCAGTAATTTACCTTGACGCTGCAAACAGAAGGCTTGATGCATCAATAGGACAAAATCTGGACAGAAATCTTCGAGCTGCGACCCGCGTCCAAGGTCGCTTGCGAAGTAGCCGGACCAATGGTCTCCTCCTGACTATCCCCTAAAACCAGCGGTCCAGGAAGCTCTCCGTAAGTTCCGGACCACCCCCCCCCCCAGGGCCCTTGAGCAACCTTAATATCCATCTGCTGCTCAATGCTGGTGAAAACTGTGGCGCAGGCCCTGCAGATACCTAATTCCACTACTGTCCCTCTGTGGGTGCCGCAGACCACTGAGAGAGGCCGGGATGCCATACACCAGGTACTCCTACAATCTCCTTCTTAGACTCTGTCTTTTTTTTTTTTTTTTTTTGGACCAGCCCCACCAGGGAAAACAAAGTTCCAGACCAAACACCCCCTTGCACCAATCAACCCCCTTCCCCCCAAAGAATACACCGAAGAAGCCCAAGGGAAGTGAAAACCTAAGGGGATGCTCACAGCCTGTCAAAACAAACAAACAAAAAACTAACTCTGAGAAATTAAAAAGGAACTTCAGCTAATCTGCCCCCCTCGCGGCAGCGAAGCACTAGCATTAACAAAGGGGAAATTTAAAGCAATTGGGAAGCGCCTGCCACGCGATGAACACGCCACAAAATGGCCACCGCTACAGTCTAGAGGAGGGAAAAAAGGCGCCAAAATGCACCACGAGGGCAGACGGCCCTGCTGCGACTGTTCCTGCACTCACTAGAGCAATTACCTGCCTTTCTCCGCAACGGGTCCCCCGTCTTCAGCACCCGATCTGCGTCTGCAGGGCTCAAGCCGGCTCGCCCCCGCTCCACCTTGCCGCGAGCGGAGGGCTGCCAGGCGAGCAACTTGTCCCAGTGCTGTCAGGCTGAGGATGATCGCGGCTTTCAGAATCGCCAATGCACCTCCGTTGCCTGCCACAGAGCTTTTCCCCGTGCCGTCCAGGGGAAGAGATATGCTAGAAATTGAGCCCAAAGCCAGAAGCCCACAGAGAAACAGCAGGAACAGGCACAATAAATACGCTCCCCTAATTCCTTTTTTTTTTTTAAAGAAACAGTACCCAAATTGTGAAAATGAACTTTAAAGGAATCTTAGGGAAAGGAAGAACCCCCCCCCCCAAACTAATCTACGCTACTCTAAAGCTCCTTATGTGCTCCTCAAGTGAGCCCAGCACCTAGGCTCACTAAGTCCTCCTTCTGCATGGAGACTGGACACACTGGGGCTGAGGGGAGTGAGCAGCAGACTACATTCAGTGAGGTCACGACTTTGACATGCCCAGTCTCCATGCTGCAGGAGGAGGTGCACAACCCAGAGGTGGAGGACTAAACTGGAGGACCAATAAGGAATAATGGTTTATGAAACTTTCCTCCAGGAGCTTGTCCAAACCTTTTCTAAACTCAGTTACACTAACAGCTTTTACTACATCCTCCGGTAATGAATTCCAGAGTTTGCTTACATATTGAGTGAACAAATATTTTCTCTTATTAGTCTTAAATGGGTTACACTGTAGTTTCATTGCAAGTTCCCTAATCTTTGTATTTTTTAATGGTGTAAAGAATCGATCCACGTAAAGAAAAAAAGTAAAGCACTGTATTGCGTGGCTGTATAGGGCCATAATCTGAGGATCTCGTGAGCACTGCTCTGCCGCTTCCCTCCCTGAAGGGTACTTGGGTAGCAATTAGGGGAGGTTTAGGATTATACGCACTCTTGCTCAATCTCCCTTGTCTTTAGTGTCTACCCAGATCTGTATCCTCCTGCGCATGTACATTGTCCCTCCATTGTTGCTGAAATGGGGGCAGGATGATGATCTTTGCTGGCACACATTTGGGCTGAAAGGAGATTTTGAACATATGTGGTAGTGCTGTCCAAAGCTGCAGGTCTTTTGGTCTGCAGTTCATGCCCCCTTTGATTTACTTTATTTTTATTTATTTATTTTATTTAACTGTATTTATATCCCGCTTTTCACCGGGTCAAAGCGGCTTAACATTGAAGGGTGGGGGGACAGTGATCAATTTAGGGTGGGGGGATCTGTCACCAGGGGGCCAACATTAATGATCTGAACAAACATTAAGGACAAACAGTGGATGTGAGACTCTTAGTAGATAGATTTGAGGGTATGTTATGAGGTCTGGAGGAGTATTTAGTGATGGATGTTTGTTTCTGGTCCGAGGTATTCCTGGAACAGGATGGTTTTTAGTTGCTTCCTGAATGTTGAGGGATCTCCATTGTTTCTGATTTGACTTCGTAGAGAGTTCCAGAGGGATGGTGCGTACAGTTCGAAGGCTCTGTTGCAGGTCCGTTGATTGTATTTAGTTCGTTCGTGGGGAATGGTGAGGGTGTTGTTGGTGGTTTGTCTGGTTGTTCTGTTGTGGGTGGGTTGGGGCAATAGAGTGCGGAGCTGGGAAGTCTGAGTTTGGTAGAGGGCTTTATGGATAAGTAGGGCAGATTTGTATTTGATTCTTGCTTCGAGAGGGAGTATGTGCAGTTCTCTCAGGACTGGGGTGATGTGATCTTGTTTTTTTGCCTTCTGGATAATTCTTGCTGTGGTATTTAAGGCTGTTCGTAGTGGGTTGGTGTGGGTAGCGGGCAGTCCGTGGTAAATTATATTGCAGTAGTCCAAGTGGGGGAGCGTTATAGCTTGCATAACTGTCCTGAAGTCCTGTGGGTAAACGTAGACCTTCGTGTTGGGGCATTTGACTGTTGGAGAGGGAGAAAGGACTTTGGGTCGTCTGGTAAACTGCTTGCTGCTGGAGGCTTGGAATGTGATTGCTAGATATTGGAAGGGGATGGCTCCACCTTTGTTAAAGGAATGGTATGTTAAGGTTTGGGAAATATACCATATGGAGAAACTTACTTATGAGTTGAGGGTAAGCCTGGTATAACTAGACCTTTCCTCCAGGAACTTGTCCAAGCCTTTTTTAAACCCAACTATACTAACAGCTTTTACTACATCCTCTGGTAACAAATTCCAGAGTTTGATTACACGTTGAGTGAAAAAATATTTTCTCTTATTAGTCTTAAATAGGTTACCCTGTACTTCATTGCATGTCCCCTAGTCTTTCTATATTCTGATGACATAAACAATCGCTCTACGTTTACCTGTTCCACTCCATTCATTAATTTATAGACCTCTATCATATCTCCCCTTAGTTATCTCTTTTCCAGGTTGAAGAGCCCTAACCTTTTTAGCCTCTCTTCATAGGGGTATCCCTCCATTCCCCCTTTACCATCTTGGTGGCTCTTCTCTGTACCTTTTCTAATAACACTATGGAGAAATTAGACCTTACCTGCTAATTGTCTTTCCTTGAGTTCTCTCCGGGCCAGTCCAGGAACCTTAGGTTGGTCAACCTCCTCCAGCAGCTGAGAACTGAATTCTGAAAGTCTTGCTGACAGCCTAACCAGCTCCCCCTGTCGAACAAGACTCAGTCTACTACTGTCAAAGCAGTCTAAACCTACGTAGCACCAGCCAACCCAACAAGCAAACCCCTGTAGAACCTAGTAATATATTCCATCCTGCCTTTTTTTTTTTAATGGAGCCCCCCTCTTAACCCCAGAAGGGCCCCAAAATCCACTGCTGATGCGCTTCCCCGTCCAGACCCCAGAACATCCCACGAGCGGTCGAGCCCTTATCCTTGCCGAACCACTCGCAGACAAACCGAGTGGGCCCTGGACTGGCCCGGAGAGAACTCAAGGAAAGACAATTAGCAGTTAAGTTCTAATTTCTCCTTCCTCTTCGTCTCTCTGGGCCAGTCCAGGAACCTTAGGGAAGTACCAAAGCAGTACCTAAACTCAGGAGGGTCCTGCGAGTCCTGCCACAATAGCCGAGCCCCGACTTTTGCATCGCCTCTTGCTTGCACATCCAAGCGATAGTGCCTTGCGAATGTGTGGAGCGAGACCACGTAGCTGCTCGACAAATGTCCACCAGTGGGACCATCGCAAACTCCGCCCAAGAAGCCGCCTGGCCTCTAGTCGAATGAGCTTTGAGTCCTTCTGGCGGAGACTTACCTTGTGCCAGATATGCAGTCCCGATAGCCTACCCAATGGGCAATGGAAGCTTTTGATGCCGCTTTGCCCTTACGGGGGTCAGCAAACAAAACAAACAACCTGTCGGACTTCCGAAATGCCTTTGTCTTCTGGAGATAGCGCCGCAGCACTCGAGCCATATCCAACTTACGAAGCGCCTGATCCACCTTTTCCCCTTCCCAGCCCTGAAAGGTAGGAAGCGAAACGGACTGGTTCAAGTGAAAACTGGAATTCACCTTCGGGAGAAAAGATGGCACCGGCCTCACAGTCACTTTCTCTGCCGAAAACTGAAGGTACGGCGCCCTGCACGAGAACGCCTGCAGGTCAGCGACCCTCCTTGTTGAACACAACGCTACCAGGAAGGCAGTCTTCCAAGAAAACTCTCTCAAGTTGCCAGCTGTCCCTAGCTCAAAGGGAGGCCTCCAATACTAAGTTCAAATCCCAAGCGAGCACCACCTGTCTCACCGGCGGCCTGATATTCTTAGCCGCCCTAAGGAAGCGTTGAACGTCTGGCAGCAAGGACAACACGCCCCCTTGAACTCTACAACGAAAGCAAGCCAGGGCCGCTAGCTGCACCTTGAGAGTGCTGAGGGCTAGCCCTTTTTCTAGCTCCCCTGCAGGAACAACAATATATCTGGCAAAGCTGCAGAAAACGGCTTTACTCCATGCTCCTTACACCAAGTTTCAAAAATACGCCAAACGCGCACATACGCTAGAGAAGTCGACGGCCTTCTAGCCTTTAACATAGTACCTATCACCGACGCCGAGTATCCTCTGCACCGCAAACGTTCCCTCTCAAGAGCCAAGCCGTAAGTAACAACCGATCTACCTGGGGCATTAGAACGGGCCCCTAACTCAACAGGTTCATCTGACTGGGCAGCCGCCAAGGCCGATCCACTAGGAGTCACACCAGATCCGCATACCAAGGCCTTCTGGGCCAATCTGGGGCAATGAGAATCACCTTGCCGATGTGCCCCGCTATCCTCTGAATGACCCTGCCAATCACTGGCCACGGAGGAAACACATAAAGCAGCTTGTTGCGTGGCCAAGGTTGAACTAGACCGTCGAGTCCTTCTGACATGTGTTCCCTGCACCTGCTGTAAAACCGAGCTGCCTTGGTATTGCTGAGTGTAGCCATCAGATCCATAACCGGCTGTCCCCAATGCACTACAATGTCGTGAAAGACAGCCGCATTCAGCTCCCACTCTCCTGGATCCAGAAAATTTCGACTTAGGTAATCGGCCTGCACATTGCTCTTCCCAGCTACATGCACCGCCGACAGAGCCACTAGATGGACCTCGACCCACCGGAACAACTCCTGACTCTCCTCCAACAGGACTGCACTGCCCGTGCCGCCCTGCCTGTTGATATACGACACCGTTAACACATTGTCGGAGAAAACGCGAACCACTTTCCTCTGCACTAAATTGCTGAAATCTAATAGCGCTAAACGCACTGCTCTGAGCTCCAAGCGATTGATTGACCAACTGCTCTCCTCTGTGGACCAGCAGCCTTGCATCACCTGAGTCAGACAATGAGCCCCCCAACCCGAGATGCTGGCATCCATGGTGACCAACACCCATTGCGGGTCCTGTAAGGGAACTCCTGCCCGAAGATGTTCGGGGTCCAACCACCACAGCAAACTGTTGCGCACCTCCTCGTGGAGGACCAGTCGCCGAGATAGAGGATGTTCCTGTGGCGACCATTTGGATAACAGAGCTCGCTGAAGAGGACGCATATGCGCCCTGGCCCACGGAACCAGGTCCAAGGCCGCAGCCATGGACCCTAGGAGCTGCAAATACCTCCATGCTGTTGGCGCTTACAAACGCAAGAACGCCTGAACCTGCCACAAAATCTTTTGTGTCCTGTCCTCGGGTAGATATACTGACCCTATGCCTGTGTCGAAAAAGGCCCCAAGGTACGTAAGGCGCTGCACAGGCTGCAACTGACTCTTTGCCCGATGCATTACCCAACCGAGTTCCTCCAATAACTGAACCACTCGTCGGGTTGCTGAATCCGATTCCACCGGTGATGCAACGCGGATCAACCAATCGTCCAGGTATGGATGCACCTGAATGCCTTCCCTTCGCAATGTTGTCGCCACCACCACCATTACCTTCATGAATGTACGTGCCGTGGTGGCCAGCCCAAACGGCAATGCTCTGAACTGAAAATGACCCATGGGGATGGCAAAGCGAAGAAACCTTTGGTGCTCCGCCCTGATCGGAATTTACAGATCCGTGAGATCTATGGACGAGAGCACCTCTCCCGGCTTCACCGCCCGAATCACAGATCTCAGCGTTTCCATCCAAAAATGCGGCACTCTCAAACAGCGATTTACGATCAGGGGAGGCGTTCCAATATGGCGGCAGCAGTCTTGAGCGTGCGAGCATGCTCTTTTCCTATGGGGAAGAAGCGAAAGGGTAAGACAGGGCCGTTGCCTTCGCAGCCCTCTCTTACCTCGACGCTGGTTGCTCCTGTTTCTGGTCCTTTGGACGCTTACTTGGTGCGTGCCTCGCGGAGTCCAGTCGTTGCTGGTGGAGAAAGCCGATTGGCAGCTTCGTTGGAGTTGGAACACTCGGCGGCTGTCTTGGCGTCATCTTCCTCCCCAGCGTTGAGCCCTGCGCCGAAGGTCCCCCGTAGCTGCCCAGTGCCAGAAGGCTTCCTGGAGGTCCCCTCTCCTGTGTTAGCAGGAGAGGTTTGTGTCTCGCAAGGGCCGGGAAAAGGTGTGTCAGAGGAGCCAGTGAGTGGGGCTAGCTGTGAGCTTCACTCTACTCCATCGATGGCGCTGGTTGGAGGTGAGCGTGCTCGGAAGATTTCCTCCCTGGTGCGATGAGAGGATCCGTTGGCATCTATGGAGGCGGAAGGTTCAGTGGTTATATCAGAGGGGGCTTTTTTCCTACAGCGTCCTACAAACTTTACACTGGAGACTATATGGAATGCTATTGTTGCTTTAGGGCAGTGGTTCTTAACCAGTCCTCCTTGAACCCCTAGGCCAGTCGGGTGTTCAGGATAGCCCTAATGAATATGCATGAGATATATATGCATTAGAGATATCCTGCCAACCTGACTGGTTTGTGGCCCTCTAGGGCTGGATTCGGAGACCCCTGCCTTACATCTCTGTCATTTAAGAATGTGAGTGGCCAAGGTGCAGATCTCCAAGACATCAAAAAGGTTAGATAGAATTTGTCACATGCCTCTTTGCTTCTCACCACCACCAAAATATTGTCTATTAGACAACTTTTTGGTGGTGGTGAGAACTGAGGAGGCATGTGACACATTCTATCTACCCTTTTGATGTCTAGGACATCTGCACCTTGCCCACTCACAATCTTAAATGACAGAGGCGTAAGCCAGGGGTCTCCAAATCCAGCCCTAGAGGGCCACAAACCAGTCAAGTTGGCAGGATATCTCTAGTGCATATATATCTCATGCATATTCATTAGGGCTATCCTGAACACCCGACTGGCCTAGGGGTTCAAGGAGGACTGGTTAAGAACCACTGCTCTAGGGGAAGTTTTACAGCCTCAAATTTCATCTTTGTCTTCTAAGGTGAAAACAACGATAGAGACAGTGACTGAATTGGAGAGGAAAGTCTCCGGAATTTCTGTTGAAGTTGAAGCAGAAAGGAACAGAGTTACCAACCTTGAAGATCAATCTGATGTATTTAAAAAGAACTTTTTGCCGGTACCAACTAAATTAGAACAGCTAGATAATCTCTCTCAAGTTCATAATTTGAGAGTTGTTAATTTTCCTAGGCTGATTTCTGTCTCTGCTAGAGATATGTTCAAGGAGTATTTAGTAGAGGTACTGGGGGTCTCCCCTGAATTAATGCCATCCTTGGTAAAAATGTATTATCTTCCTAAGGCTAAGTGTGTTTCTTCTGCTGGAGCTTTAGGGGGTGGTTTAGAACAAGGGGATGTTTTGAACGTTACAGATTTGTTGGAAAATTCTGGCCTTGAGTCTCAGGAGCCTTCCACTTTGCTGATAACGTTTGCTTTACTGTCAGACAAAGAGTGGATGTTAAAACTTTTTTTCCAGAAAAATAAGTTTCCTTTCCATGGTTTAGCTGTCTGTATGTATCCTGATTTAGCGAGAGAAACCCAGAAGCAGCGTAGAGAGTTTCTTTTGCTCCGTCCTGGGGTTTTGCAGTTGGGCGGGCTCTCCTTTCTTAAACACCCATGTAAATGTTTGGTTAGATACCAATCTGTTTCCTACATATTTTTTGAGCCCTCTCAACTGTTAGCCTTTATAAATGCTAGGCGATTAGAATCCTCTATTGATTCCTCCTAGGGCTTCTATTAGATTTGGTCTGGACTTTACTTTTGACTTTTTTCTTGTTAGCTATGGATTTACATTTATGTGGATGTTCTCCCCTATGCAGTGGACGAGGGAGGGTAGACACTTTATTTTTGTTTCTATTGATTTTGTTTGATTAGGTATTCTGTTAAATGGGTACTTTCTATGTGTCACCCTGTTTCTGCAAGAAGGGTTTGTTTAAACTTTCTTGAATATATTGTAAAATTTCATAAACAGAAAATTAAAAAAAAACAAAACAAAACAAGACAGCGATTTACCTGCTTGAGATCCAGAATTGGCCGACATAACCCCTCCTTTTTGGGGACCACGAAGTAAATCGAATATTGACATAAGATATGACATACTGGGTCAGATCAAGGTCCATCAAGCCCAGTATCCTGTTTCCAACAGTGGCCAATCTAGGTCATACGTACCTAGCAGTTTCCCCAAAAGACATAGGTTCCACAGTGCTTGTACTGGGTCAAGCATTGATATCCTGGGTCCCTTCTTAATAATGGTTTATAGACCTTTCCTCCAGGAACTTGTCCAAATCTTTTTTAAACCCAGCTACACTAACAGCCTTTACTACATCCTCCGGTAACGAATTCCAGAGTTTGATTACACGTTGAGTGAAAAAATATTTTCTTTTATTAGTCTTAAATAGTTTACCCTGTAGCTTCATTGCATGTCCCCTAGTCTTTCTATATTCTGATAACGTAAACATTCGATCTACGTTTACCCGTTCCACTCCATTCATTAATTTATAGACTTCTATCATATCTCGCCTCAGCCGTCTCTTTTCCAGGTTAAAGAGCCCTAACCTTTTTAGCCTTTCTCCATCCCCTTTACCATTTTGGTGGCTCTTCTCTGAACCTTTTCTAATAACGCTATATCCTTTTTAAGATTCAGCGACCAGAATTGCACACAATATTCAAGGTGCGGTCTCACCATGGAACGATGTAGAGGCGTTATAATATCTTTTGTTTTATTTTCCATTCCTTTCCTTATGATACCTAGCATTCTATTTGCTCTCTTGGCTGCCGCTGCACACTGGGACGAGGGTTTTAACATGTTATCCACAATGATGCCTTGCATCATGTAACCATAGTTTGGGTTGTTCTTCCCTAGGTGCATAACTTTGCACTTGTCCATATTAAATTTCATCTGCCATTTTGATGCCCAGTCTTCCAATTTATCAAGATCCTCTTGCAATTTTCCACAATCCTCTTGGGTTTTAACAACTTTAAATAGTTTTGTATCATCTGCAAATTTGATAACCTCACTCGTTATTCCCCTTTCCAGGTCATTTATGGATATGTCAAAAAGCAGCAGACCCAGCACAGATCCCTGGGGTACACCGCTATTCAACTTTCTCCATTGGGAAAATTGACCATTTATCCCTACCCTCTGCTTTCTATCTTTTAACCAGTTCCTGATCCACAATAGTACACTGCCTCCTATCCCATGACTCTAGTTTTGCCAAGTCTCTGATGAGGGACCTTGTCAAAGGCTTTCTGAAAATCCAGATACACTATATCAACCGACTCACCTTTGTCCACCTGTTTATTCACACCTTCAAAAAAACATAACAGATTAGTAAGACAAGATCTTCCTTGTCTAAAGCCAAGTTGGCTGTCTCCCATTAGGCCATGACTATCTACATGCTGAGTAATTTTATTCTTTATGATGGTTTCTACCATTTTTCCCGGTACTGACGTCAGGCTCACCGGTCTGTAGTTTTCGGGATCACGCCTGGAACCCTTTTTAAAAATTGGTGTTACACTGGCGATCCTCCAATCTTCAGGTATTAGAGATGATTTTAATGATAGTTCACAGATTACTAATAGCACGTCTGCAATCTCATATTTCATTCTTTCAACACCCTTGGATGTATACCATCCGGCCCAGGTGATTTGCTACTCTTCAGTTTATCTAATAGTTATAATATATCTTCCCGATGTATCGATATTTCCTTCAATTCTTCCGCACCTTTAAATACCACTTCAGTCATAGGTAACATCCCTACATCTTCCTCAGTAAAGACTGAAGCAAAGAATTCATTCAGTCTCTCCGCTATCTCCTTGTCGCCTCTTAGTGCCCCTTTAACCCCTCTAACATCTAATGGACCAACTGACTCTCATAGTTTTTTTGCTACAAATGTACTTGAAAAAGTCTTTATTTCGCGTTTTTGCTTCTGCAGCAAGCTTCTTCTCAAATTCTTCCTTTGCCTGCCTTATTAATGCCTTGCATTTGACTTGCCAGTGCTTGTGCTGTTTCCAGGTTTCGTCGTTTGGCTCTTTTTTCCATTTCCTGAAAGATGCTTTTTTGGCAACAACAGCCTCTCTGACCTCACCTTTAAACCATGCTGGCAGTTTTTTGGACTTCCTTCCACTTTTCTTAAAGTGTGGAATACAGCTGGTCTGAGCTTCCAAGATAGTATTTTTCAACACCCCCCAAGCTTGATGTAAGTCTTTAACCTTTGCAACTGAATATCCTGAATAACCTGAATATCCTGAATAACCTTTGCAACTGAATATCCTGTTCATATGTAAACACAAAGTACTTTTGGAAATGTGTATGTTCACTGTTTATTGTAAACCGCGCTGAAGCTGAATAGCGCGATATAAAAGAGACTTTAAATAAATAAATTAATAAATTAAATAAATAAATAAACTGCTCCCTTTAGTTTTTTCTTAACTATTTTCCTCATTTTATCATAGTCTCCCTTTCGAAAGTTAAAAGGTAGTACTGCGGATTTCCTTACTATCCCTCTTCCACTAATTAAATCAAATGCAATCATGCTATGATCACTATTCCAAGTGGCCCCAACACCCTTATCTCTTGCACTAGATCTGGTGCTCCACTAAGGACTAGATCTAATATGGCTTCCCCTCTGGTCGGTTAATGAACCAGATGCTCTAAGAAGCAGTCATTTATTTCATCTAGGAACTTTATCTCCCTAGCATGTCCTGCCGTGACACCGACCCAGTCGATACTGCTAGGTACGTATGACCTAGATTGGCCACTGTTGGAAACAGAATACTGGGCTTGATGGACCTTGGTCTGACCCAGTATGGCATATCTTATGTTCTTATGTACCGGGGTAATTGAAATCACCCATTATTATTACTGCGCTGTAACGTTTGTTAGCTTCCTTGATTTCTTTGAGCATTTCATCATCCATTTGTTCATTCTGGCCAGGCGGTCGATAGTACACCCCCCCACTGCCATCGCCTTCCCCTTTTTACATGGAATTTCAATCCATAGAGATTCTACAGCAAATTTAGTTTACGCAAAACTTTAATCCTTTCTGACTCAATGCCCTCTCTAACATGGAGCGCAACCCCTCCACCAATTTGATCAGCTCTATCATTATGATATAGTTTGTACCCAGGTATCACAGTGTCCCACTGGTTGTCCTCCTTCCACCATGTCTCTGATATTCCAATCATATCTAACCTCTCATTTAGTGCTATATATTCTAACTCTCCCATCTTATTTTTTAGACTTCTAGCATTTGCATACAAGCATTTTAGAGACTGTATTTTATTCATATTAATTTGGCTATTGGTAGACATGGGTAATTTGGGATCATTGAGTGGAGGAGTGGCCTAGTGGTTGGGGCAAGGTACTTCAGGCCGGAAGGTCGGGGGTTCAAATCCCACTAGAGGACAGCAACCTTGGGCCGGAAGGACTGGGGTTTCTAGTCCCACAGGTGCTCCTTGTGGTCTTGGGCAAGCCACTTAACCCTCCATAGCCCATGTTCCCTGTAAAATAGTTATCTCCAAGTTATAATGCCCTGTTCAATGTAATTTCAGTTTGTTCAATGTAAACCGCACTGATGCAGAATAGCGCGATATATAAGAGAATGTAAATAAATAAATAAATCTTTAAGCTCTGTCTGCTCCTGTTTTAGAAGTGCCTCCAACTTCCGATCCTGAAGATCTTTAAGGGCAGTACCCCCTTCCACCGGAATCATAGTCTTTTTCGTCACTGCCGCAACTAAGGCATCAACTTTTGGCATCCGCAACAACTCCTTCTCCTCCTGCGGAACAGGGTAAAGCCACCCAATGGCCCGGTTACCCCGCAGGGTCGCTTCAGGACATTCCCATTCAGATTCTATCACTTCCTTAATCACTCTATGAACTGGGATACACTATATCAACTGACTCACCTTTGACTACCCATTTATTCACACCTTCAAAAAAACATAACAGATTAGTAAGACAAGTTCTTCCTTGTCTAAAGCCATGTTGGCTGTCTCCCATTAAGCCATGACTATCTACATGTTCAATAATTTTGTTCTTTATGATGGTTTCTACCATTTTTCCTGGTACTGAAGTCAGGCTCACTGGTCTGTAGTTTCCCGGATCACCCCTGGAGCCCTTTTTAAAAATTGGCGCTTCATTGGCCATCCTCCAATCTTCAGGTATTACAGATGATTTTAATGATAGTTCACAGATTACTAATACCAGGTCTACAATCTCATATATGTCAGTTCTTTCAACACCCTTGGATGTATACCATCCGGTTTAGGTGATTTGCTACTCTTCAGTTTATCAAATAGTTGTAATACATCTTCCCGGTATATCAATATTTCTTTCAATTCTTCCGCAGTATCACCTTTAAATACCACTTCAGTCATGGGTAGCATCCCTATATCTTCCTCAGTAAAGTCTCTCCGCTATGGCCTTGTCCCCTCTTAGTGCCCCTCTATCATCTAAAGGCCCAAATGATTCTCTTGCATGTTTTTTGCTACGAATGTACTTTAAAAAGTCTTTATTACATGTTTCGCTTCCAAAGCAAGCTTCTCAAATTCTCTCTTTGCCTGCCTTATCAATGCCTTGCATTTAACTTGCCAGTGCTTGTGCTGTTTCCAGTTTTCGTCATTTGGCTCTTTTTTTCCATTTTCTGAAAGATGCTTTTTTGGCAATAGCAGCCTCTCTGACCTCACCTTTAATTTTTCTTAAAGCGTGTAATACAGCTGGTCTGGGCTTCCAAGATAGTATTTTTAAACAACACCTAAGCATGATGTAAGTCTTTAACCTTTGCAACTGCTCCTTTTAGTTTTTTTCTTAACTATTTTCCTCATTTTATCATAGTCTCCCCCTTTTGAAAGTTAAAAGGTAGTACTGTGGATTTCCTTACCATCCCTCCTCCATTAACTTGCATCTTCTCTTTCCAAGATGATCCCAAATACCCTGCATTTCAGTTGCTTTGATATTAGTTTTTACATAGAGAGGAGGAGAAGTTTTTTGGCCATCTCTGTCCCTCATAAAAAAAATAAAAATTATAGCCAGGTATGGCCATATCTCATTCATGGGATTCATTGAATTATGTCTCCCTAATAGCACCAATATCTAAGCCTGTCTCTACCATTAAGTCTTGCAAATGTGGAGCTTTGTTGCCTAGACTGTATGAGTTTATCTTCATTGCTTTCCAGAGTTTTTTGTTGTTGTTTTTTTCATTTCCTTTATAGCTTTTTGCCTAGTTTCCTCTTATACTTTATTATTGGGAAATGAGTTGCTAAGATGGTTTATTTTGTGATTTTTTTCCCCCCACTACTGTAATGCCTTTCCCTCAGCACTTCCACTTGATACAGCAGTTGGGGAATGGGTAGAGATACCACAGGATTGCATGTGAGGAGATGGATGGTGTATATGAAATGTATGTGCATGTATGTGTTGGGAATGGTTATAAGATGTGTGTGTGGTTAAGGGGATGTAAGGAAAACACTTATTTCCCCTTGCAATATCTTTCCTATGTTCTCTCCCCCTCTTTCCCCTCCAAACACAGTCACTATCATCTACTTATCTTTACTTCAACTGGCTTCTAATCTGATCCAGCTCCCTCAACTTATGCTATATTCACTACATACTACAAACGATGCATGTGTATCAAAAATCATGCACCAGGCAGAATATAAATGCCTATAAAAATAAAAAAAAATAAAAAATGTATGGGCAGACATCTTTATACCCTGAATAATAGGTGTTCCTACTACAGCAAAATGCATCCAAGAAAAAGCATCTTGAAGTTTAAAGATAAGCAACAATTATTGAAAGTACTGATGAGAGTTCCTCATAGGAGGCTCATGAATAAACTGAGCAGTCTGAAGACAGGACCCAAGGTTCTGAACTGGATTAGAGAAAGGTTGACCGACAAGACGATAGAAGGTGGTGGTAAATGAAATCCTGCTGAACATCTTTGTAGGTAACAGTGCCAAAGGTTTAGAAAGAAAAGTGTATTTATTTATTTGGCTTTATATACCGCACTATTTGGAAATCAGTGTGGTTTACAAGGAACAAAAACATTTGTTACATAGAACAAGTTTGCCTTTTTGAAGATGTCATGAAGATTTGAAAGACAATGGACACCCCAGAGGGAGATGACAACATGAGAAATGGCCTATAAAAAATTTAATGCAGTAGGCTAATGCTTGATAGTTAAAATTTAATGCAAAGAAATGCAAAGTAATGCAGAAATCCAAAGAACAACGTGTGGTAGGGGATGAGAGGATGATGTGCACAGACCAAGAGAGATTTTCAGATGATATTGCCTGAAGACCTCAAGATTGTGAAGGAATATAACAAAGCAGTGGCCAAAGCCACCACATAGATCATAACCAGCTAAAAGGAGGAGGTGATAATGCCTCTGTACATATTGTTGCTGAGACCTTGCTTGGAGTATTATGTTCTGTTTTGGAGGCTGAATCTCATTAAGGATACCTGAATCAGTTCAGGGGAGAGTGACCAAAATGATATGGGGTTTATGCCAGAAGCTGTACGAGAAGACACTTGATGAATTAGAGGAAAGGAGGGACCGGGGAGATCTGATACAGATGCTTACATACTTGAAAGGTATTAATGAGCAAACAAACCTTTTCCAAAGACGGGGAAGCTGAAAAGATAGAGGATATGAAAAACTTAAAAGGAGGAAAATTTAAAAGCAACATCGGGAAATACTTTTCACGAAAAGGGTGGTGGATGCCTGGAATGTCCTCCCATTGGAGGCAATTAATTCAAAAAGGCATGGGGTAAGTACAGAGGATCCCTGTTGTATATAAAAAGGAGCATTCCTACTCAAAGCAAAACTTAAATGACTTTCACACTTCAAAAAAGCAAAGAGCCGGAGGTACTGTAACCTGCATGGAGCAGCAGTTACAAACTAAAATAAAAAGCACAAAGCGAAGATAACCTGAACAGGGAGTCAGTGGCATACTTAACACCTTGCTGGGAAGACTAGAAGGGCCATGCTAGTCTTTCTCTGCCATCATTCACTACATTACTGTAAGTCTGCCTGGAGGAAGGGGAAAGCGTAGTTACTCATCTGTAACAGGTGTTCTCCAGGGACAGCAGGAATCAGTCCTCACATATGGGTGACGTTGGCGCTGACGGAGCCCTCGTGCGGAGCAATTCCCCAGCTTTCAAAGAAAGCCTTTGGGATTGCATCACGTATGCACAGTCCCCTTCCCGCCCAAGGGTGCCATCTTGCTCAGTCAGATAACATAGCTAAAAAGACGGCAAAAATGAGAAAAAATTAATCAAAGGACAGCAACTCCAGGGGAGGAGGGAGGGTCGTAAGGACTGATTCCTGCTGTCCCTGGAGAACACCTGTTACAGGTGAGTAACTACGTTTTCTCCAGGAACAAGCAGGAAGTCAGTCCTCACATATGGGACTCCCTAGCTATAGGCTACTGAGAACCCATAGCTGAAAATGGCTTCCTCTAGAAGAGCCGCAGCAGCAGTGATAGGATTTTTCTCCGAGAACACAACCCCCATGGTAGCCTGATGCCAAAGGGTTGGAGGGTAGGAGTTGTCTAAACCTCAAATAGGTTACGGAGTACCGCCTGACCGAAAACACTGTCCTGCCGGGACTCTCTCTCCAGGCAGTAGTGGGCTGCAAAAGTCTGGCCTGAAGACCAAGTTGCGGCCCGGCAGATGTCTGCCAACGGAACAGAGCGGTGGTTAGTCAATGATGCGGCCTTAGCCCTGTGAGAGTGGGCCGTGATTCGGCCCGGCAGCTGGAGGTCAGCTGCTCTGTATGCCCAGGCGATGCTGTCTGCCACGCAGGTGGATAATGTGCGCTTGGAGACAGGTAGACCCAGTTTGCTAGGGTCATACGAGACGAAGAACTGGGAAGCCCTCCGATGTCCCTGTGTACGCTCCAGGTTGAAGGCGAGCGCCCACTTACAGTCCAGGGTATGCAGAACCACTTCTGCTCTGCTGGTATGTGGCCTGGGAAAGAAGGTTGGAAGAACCACCTCTTGGCTGAGGTGAAACGAGAAAACCACTTTTGGAAGGAACTTCGGGTGAGTACATAGGACCACCCTGTTTTTATAAAACCGTGTATACGGTCTATCTGATACTAAAGCTTGCAGCTCACTCACACGTTGAGCAGACCCGAGTGCCACCAGAAAGAGTGCTTTCCAGGAAAGGAAGCAGAGATGACAGGTGGACATTGGTTCAAAAGGTGGGCAAGTAAACTGTTGCAAGACCACATTAAAGTCCCATTCTGTAGCTGGTGGGCGAATCGGAGGCTTTAAGAGTAGGAGGCCTCTGAGGAATCGAGATCAAGGGGTGAGCTGAAAGAAGTTGCCCATCCACTGGAGAGTGGTTAGCTGATAGTACACTCAAGTGGACCCTGACAGAGTTAGACTTGAGGCCCAACTCTGAGAGGTGGAGCAAGTACTGTAATACCTGAGGTACTTGGCAAGTGAACGGGTCCTCCTTATTTTGGGCACACCACACCTCAAATCTACGCCATTTGAATACGTAGGATTTTCTAGTGGATTGCCTCCTAGAGGCCAGCAACACCTCCTCAACCTCCTTGGGAAGGAGGAGAGGAGCGAGTACTACCCTCTCAGCAGCCATGCCATTAAGTTGAGGGATCTGAGATTGGGGTGTAGTAAGGAACCCTGTTCCTGGTTTAGGAGGTCAGGCTGCACCCCCAGTGGGAGTGGAGTTTCGACCGCCATTTGAAGGAGAAGAGGGAACCAAGGCTGTCTGGGCCACCTGGGGGCTATCAGGATGACAGAGGCCTTGTCCCGAAGAATCTTGAACAGAGTGCTTGCCACCAGGGGTGTGGGTGGGAACGCATAGAGAAGGCCCTGTGCCCACTAGATCAGAAAAGCATCTGTTGCCACGCTCAGCGGATGTGGCTGCCTCGAGCAGAACCGAGGCAACTGGTGTTTTTGCGGACTGGCAAAGAGATCCATGGATGGGAGATCCCAGAGGTGGAAGATCTGCTGGGCTACATCCCGGTTCAGTTGCCACTTGTGAGGCTGAAGAAGCCTGCTCAACTTGTCAGCCAGGAGGTTCTCCTGACCTGGCAGATAAACTGCTCTTAGAGACATGTGATGCATCACTGCAAAAGAGCAGAGGTCCACAGTCTCCTGGCATAGGATGCGAGATCCTGTGCCTCACTGCTTGTTGATGTAGAACATCGCTACTTGATTGTCTGTCTGTATCAGCACTGACTGGTGCGCAAGAAGATGGCAGAAGGCTTGAAGAGCCAGGCGGATGGCTCAAAGCTCTAGAAGATTGATCTGAAGTGCTGCCTCTCGCGAGGACCACAGACCCTGAGTGCATGATCACTGGCAGTGGGCTCCCCAGCCCCGCACGGAGGCGTCTGTTGTCTGCACTCTGGTGGGAGAGGGAAGTTGGAATGGTACTCCTCTAAGCAAGTTGGGGGGGGTGAAGCCACCATTGCAAGGCTGTTACCAGTAGCTTGGAGATTGCTACTCTGTCCCTGAGGTGGCCAGTGGCTTGCGTCCACTGGTCTCTGAGGCTCCATTGAGCTGTGCACACGTGAAATCGAGCATATGGAGTAACATGCACCATGGAGGCCATGTGGCCCAGGAGGCGTAGGAAGACCTTTGCGGAGACTTGAGGTTTGTGCTGGACCTGCCGTACCAAGTCCAGCAAGCGCCTCGCCCTGCCTAGCGGCAGGTAAGCCCTTGCTCGAAGTGTGTCCAGTCTTGCCCCTATGAACTCCAAGTTCTGAGTGGGGAGTAAAGTGGACTTTTCGTGATTTATAACAAACCCCAGGTGCTGGAACAGAGTGACTGTGTGAGCAGTGGCCTGCTGTGCCTCCTGTGCTGATTGGCCCCTGATGAGCCAGTCATCCAGGTATAGAAAGACGAAGATTCCCTGGATCCTGAGGAAGGCCGCCAGCACTGCTAGGCATTTGGTAAATACTCTGGGAGCAGTAGCTAGGCCAAAGGGAAGCACCTTGTACTGAAAGTGTTTTCCTCCGACCACAACCTTGAGGTATTGTCTGTGGTCTGGGTGTATGAGGATGTGCGTATAAGCATTCTTTAAATCTAAGGAGCATAGCCAATCTCCCTGGTTGAGGTAAGGAAGGATCCCAAGGGAAAGCATCTTGAACTTTTCCCTCACCAGGAACTTGTTCAGATTTCGCAAGTCCAGGATGGGGCGCAGGCCTCCTTTTCTCTTTGGTATGAGGAAATACCTGGAGTAGAAGCCTTGCACCTGCAGGTGGTGGGGCACCGGCTCCACCGCCTGATCCTTTAGCAGACCTGCCAACTCCTGCAGGAGGAGGTTCCTGTGCAGAGGGGGCATGAGAGGCTCTCCTGGGAAAAAGGAGGTGGGCACCTGGTTGAAATGAAGGAAGTAGCCCTGCTGGACTACTTTCAAAACCCAGGCGTCGGTAGTAATGGCTGGCCACCTGTGGGCATACAGAGCCAGCCTTCCTCCTGTGCAGGGCCAAACCACTAGTGGGAGAGGAGCTATGCACTGGGAGTCAAAAAAACCCTCCTGGCTGGGTAGGAACCGGAGCCGGAGGCTTGGGGGTCTTCGGCTTACATGGGCCATGCCCCTGTCTCCTGGCCTGCAGCCCCTGTTGGGGAGCTGGGGTGGCCTGGTACATGGGGTAGTTTCTGAAAGCCATACCCTTCCTCGGGAAAAAGGGCTTTTTCCCCCGAGGCCTTCTTCTTGTGAGAAGGTGCAGATGTCTTCTTTGACAATCTTGTCCGGGTCAAGTACTCGGACTCTATTTCTGCAGCTTTCTCAGTCATGGGTTTACCAAAGAGGTTGTCACCTCGGCATGGGACATCGACCAACTTGTCCTGAACCCATGGCTCTAGGTCCGACGACATGAGCCAGGCCTGACGGCGTGCACCGATGCCGGCCAAAGCCTCGAAGCCGTCGTAAGCTGCTCGAGACATGAATTTCGAGCACTCCCAGATACCCATGGACAAGGCTTTGAAGCGCTGCAAGGGTTCCTCGGATAGGCCAGCCGAGAACCCAGCAATCTCCTTTGCCAGGTCCCACAAGTACATGCTCATGTACAGCTGGTAAGTTTGGACACGGCATGATAGCATCGAGCCCTGGTAGCACTTTCTGCCGAGGGCGTCCAGGTTCCGGGCCTCCCGGCCGGGAGGCACCAAGGAGTGTGTCTTTTGGCTTTTCAGCCGTTGCATGGCCGATTCCACAACCATGGAGTTGTGCGGCAGCTGCGCTTTCTGGAACCCAGGACTCTTGCGGACTCGATAGATAGAATCGACCTGCTTGCTAAGAATTGGCATCGAGGCCGGGAACTCCCACATGCGGAGCATCAGCCATTCCAACATCGGAGGCACTGGTACAGTAAGGGCCTCCTTCGGGGAGAGTCATACTGGAGAGCGTCAAGCTCTTTGGCTCGAGGCTCCTCATCGGCATCCGCCGGGAATGCCAAAGCTTTGGCCATATCCCGGAAGAAGTCCGAGAACCAAGTGTCCTCCGGAGGGGACCTATTCTGAGGCTCCGAACCCAGAGAGTCCGATGAGATACACCGGGTTCGGTAGGTGTCTGGGGAGTCTTCCTCCTCCATCTCCCACGCCGAGTCCTCCGAGGACGACTCCATGGGCTCCGGCCTCGAGGGCTTCGAGCCGGACTGCCCCGACACAGAGGGCACCGGCGTCGACGACCTCGGTCCCGAACGGGAGGTCGAGGGGGACCTTGGTCGAGGATCGACTCGAGGATCGGCTTGGCCTCCAGTGTCGATGACCTCGGTCCCGAATGGAAGGTCGAGGGGGACCTTGGCCGAGGATCGACTCGAGGATCGGCTCGGCCTCCGGCGTCGACGACCTCAGTCCCGAACAATAGGTCGAGGGGGACATTGGCCGAGAATCGGCTCGAGACCTGATCGACTAGAGGATCGGCTCGGCCTCTGGCGTTGAAGTCTCGGTGGTCGAGACGGATGGACCGGCGAGGCCGGCCATCAGCACCTGCTGCTCTCCAGGGCTACCAACCTGAGACCGAGCTCAGAAGGCTCTGCAGCTCCCGGCTCGTGCCCCGACATCGTCGGGCCCAACGCCGGCTCTCCTTACGAGGACAAGGTGAAATTAGACTTACCTGCTAATTGTTGTTCCTGGAGTGGACACAGTCTAGTCCCGAAACCTCTGGGTTGCCCATCTCGTCTAGCAGCTTGGAGACTAAGAAACTCCTTATTTTGTGACATCACCAGTATATCTCCCCGGTGTCCGCCTCCTGTCACCAGTACCCTATTGACAAAGCAGACTCACCGGAGAAACAAGTAAGAATTTAGTAACAACAGTAAATAACCCGAGCAAGAAAAGCTCGCAAACAGTGATAGAGGCCTCAAAACCCCCAAAGACTGTGACTAAAACTTGAACAGGCCACTCCTTCATTCTCCGAAAGAATAGCGAGCCTGAATCGGAACAAATGCTCCCCAAATTCGTCCAAACCCTTTCACTGAAGTCCCTTTCGGGTTTTTTTTTTTTCTGCGCGGAAACCATCAACACTAGAAGATCTCTTACCTGTGAACCTTTCCGCCACTTCAGGCTGCCCTATGTGCAAGAACACTGGGGGGGATACGGGACTAGACTGTGTCCACTCCAGGAACAACAATTAGCAGGTAAGTCTAATTTCACCTTCCTGATTGTGTCCCCAGTATAGTCCCGAAACCTCTGGGTCCGTACCAGAGCAGTGAACAAATACTCAATTACGGGAGGGACCAGGCAGGCCAGCCTGAAGAACTGCTGACCCAAACGAAGCCTCCTCTGACATCTGCGCATCCAGGCGATAGTGTCGAACAAAAGAATTCAGAGACGACCACGTTGCCGCTTTACAAATCTCCACCGGCGAAACCAACCGAACCTCCGCCCAGGAAGTAGCCTGAGCTCTGGTGGAGTGAGCCTTCAGCCCCTCTGGCACAATCCTGCCGTTCAAGACATAGGCCGACGCAATGGTCTCCTTAATCCAGCATGCGATCGACGCCTTGGAAGCCGCCTCACCTTTTCTCGGCTCAGCGAAAAGAACAAACAGCCTATCAGACTTCCGAAAAGCCGCTGTCCGGCTAAGATACTTCTTTAACGCCCGCCGGACATCCAAGAGGTGTAGCCTCCTTGACGAGGGACCATCCTTTTCAGCGGCAAAGACCGGTAGGGAAATATCTTGACTCACATGAAAAGCCGAGACCACCTTCGGAAGAAACGCTGGAACAGTGCGCAAAACCACCTTGGCTGCAAAGAAAGAGAGATAAGGCTCCCTGCAAGAGAGAGCCTGCAATTCCGAGACTCGTCTAGCTGAACAGACTGCCACCAAAAACACCACCTTCAAAGTGAGATCCTTGAGCGATGAACGCGCTAACGGCTCAAAGGGCGCCCGTTCCAACGCCTCCAAAACAAGGGGAAGATGCCACGTAGGAAAAACAGGCCGAGCCGGGGGCCTCACCAGAGACACCGCCCTTAAGAACCGCTTCACATCGCGTTGAACTCCGAGCGACTGACCCGCCACTCAGCCCCTGTAACATGACAAAGCCGCCACCTGAACCCGCAAGGAAGCCGCCGCTAGCCCTTTGTCAAAGCCATCCTGCAAGAAATCCAAGATCTGGGGAATAGAAGCCTTGAACGCCTCGCACTTCCTTACCCCGCACCATGCCTCGAAAATCCTCCAGAGAGGTAGAGCGTTTCCTGGACTTCAACAGGGTAGCAATCACCGCTGACGAGTACCCCCTGGATCTTAACCGAGCCCGCTCAAGAGCCAGGCCGTAAGCGAGAACCGACTCACGTGCGGCATGACCAGGGGCCCTTGCATCAAGAGGTCTGCTCTGCAGGGAAGATGCCAGGGCTTTGCCACTAACAACCTCACTAGGTCGCCGTACCAGGGACGACGCAGCCAATCCGGCGCTATCAGAATTACCATGCCTCTGAACTTCTCTACACTTTGAAGCACCCTTCCTATCAGAACCCAAGGAGGAAAGACGTACAACAGCTGACCCTCCGGCCAGACTTGCATGAGGGCGTCCAAGCCTTCCGACATCCTTTCCTTGCGTCTGCTGAAGAAGCAACAGACCTTAGCCGAGGCGAGGGTCGCCATAAGATCCATGACCGGCGATCCCCACCGACGGACCACCATCTCGAAGACCTCGGGATGGTGAATCCATTCCCCCGGGTCCACCGTCAACCTGCTGAGAAAATCGGCCTCCACACTGTCCGCTCCCGCTACATGTGCTGCCGACAGGTCCAAGAGATGTACTTCCGCCCAGCCGCAGAGGGCTTCGGCCTCTAGCGCCACACTGCTGGTGCCTCCTTGCTTGTTGACGTAGGCCACTGCCGTCGCGGTGTCGGACAACACCCGGACCGCTTTTCCTTCGAGGAACGTCCGAAAGTCCTGCAGTGCCAGAAACACCGCTCTCAACTCCAAGCGGTTGATCGGCCACTCCTTTTCCTGAGAGTTCCAACGCCCCTGCGCAAGCCTGCCCTGGCAATGCGCTCCCCAGCCCAGCATACTGGCGTCCGTCATCACCGCCACCCAGTCTGGGACCTCCAGGGACTTTCCCCGCTCCAACAAACCGGGACGTAACCACCAGTGCAGCGCTTGACGAACCCCCTCCGGACAGACTAGTTTCCGGGATAGAGGATCCCGCTGATGCGACCACCGGCGAAGCAATGCCCTCTGCAAGGGTCTCATATGCGCTCTCACCCAGGGCACTGTCTCTATAGCTGCCGCCATGGTGCCCAACAACTGGAGGTAATGCCACGCTGAGGAAGCCTTGGCCGTTAAAAAATTCTCCACCAGACTCCGCAGCACCTGTGCTCGCTGCCCTGTTAAGAACACTCTCCCGCTCTGAGTGTCGAAGCGCGCTCCTAGGTACTCCAGAACCTGGGAGAGCCGCAAGTGGCTCTTTGCTCGATTGACTATCCACCCGAGACTTTCCAAGAACGCTACCACCCGGGACATGACCCGCTCGCTCTCGGCCTGTGACTTCGCTCGGATTAGCTAATCGTCCAGGTAAGGATGCACGAGAATGCCCTCCTTGCGCAGCGCCGCCGCTACTACCACCATAACTTTGGTGAACACTCTCGGGGCCGTGGCTAGGCCGAAGGGCAACGCTTGAAACTGATAATGACCGAACGGCACCGCGAACCTCAGAAACTGGTGATGGTCTGCCCGTATGGGAATATGAAGATAAGCTTCCGATAAGTCCAGGGACATGAGAAACTCCCCTTTCTGCACCGCCACTATTACTGATCTCAGTGTTTCCATGTGAAAATGCGACACCCGCAGACGATTGACGCTTTTGAGATCTAGAATCGGCCGAACCCCTCCGTCTTTTTTCGGGATGACAAAGTAAATGGAGTACTGACCGCGACCGCATTGGTCTGAGGGCATGGGAACTATTGCTCTGAAGTTCAGCAGCCTCTGCACTGTCTCCCGGAGAGTCGCGCACTTTGCTACTGACTTGCCGGGAGACTGCACGAAGGCCTCCCGCACTGGCCGCAAGAACTCCAGAGCGTAGCCGTCGCGAATGATTTCGAGAACCCATTGGTCTGAGGTGATTTGGACCCAGGCAGGAAAAAACTCCTGCAAACGCCCCCCTACCGGAGTTAGGGGCACCTGGGCCCCCCTCATCTCATTGTGGCTTTTTGAAGTTAGAAGCGGAGGAGGAAGAGGGATCGAAACCCCTTTCTGCCCCGCGAAACCCCCGAAACCCCTGGTTTCTATTGGGAAAACGTCCCCTCTGCATCGAAGCTGGGACCGGAAACGGCGGAAGCTGCGTCAAAGCTGGGACCGGAAACGGCGGAACTCCCGGAAGTGCCCCCTGCCTCCGGGAGCGCCCTGAGACGGCTTGGGCTTATCCTCTGGTAATCTACCACCTTTGGACTCCCCGAGATCCTTTACCAGCTTCTCTAAGTCCTTTCCGAATAGCAAACAACCTTTAAAGGGCAGCTTACTTAACACCTAGCCTTAGAGGAACTATCCGCCACCCAATTGCGCAACCAGAGATACCGCCGCGCTGCCACCGCTGACGCCATACTTTTAGACAGGCCCCTCATAAGATCATAATGAATATCCGCCAGGTAGGCCGCCCCGGACTCTAATCGGGCAGCCTCGCTCGCCAGGGCACCCGGCTGCCCCTCCTGGACTTGCTGGGCCCAGAGAAGACAGGCCCTAGCTCCCCACGCTCCCCACACAGCGGCCTGCCGAGAAAGGGCATTAACATCGAAGACCTGCCTTAACAAAACATCCAATTTCCTGTCTTGACCATCCTTGAGGGCCGCACTGCCCTCCACCGGTATAGTCGTCTTCTTAGTAACCGCCGAGACGGCCGCGTCTACCTTCGGCGATTTAAAAACCTCCTTATCCTGGTCTAACAACGGATATAGGCGGCCCATAACTTGGGACCCTTTCAAAGGCGCCTCAGGCACGTTCCACTCTTCTTGAATCATTTCCTGAAACACCCTGTGCATCGGGAAAGCAGTCTGTGTCTTCCTAAACACCTGCAATAAGGGATCCTCCAGCGTATCATCCGCCATCGAGCCCGGCACGGACATATTGAGCACCTTTAGGGTCTCAACAATGAGAGCAGGCAGCTCCTCCTTTCAAAAGACCCTGACAATTCTAGCCTGATCTTCCCTTTCAGAGATCTCCCCTTCTTCCAGCTCTTCATCTATGGCCAAACTGCGATCCTCCTCATCTGACAACAGACCCTCCGAAGCTTCAGACTGAACGCTCAACTCCCCCTCACCAAGGGGCTGCTTGCTCCCGCTCAGGGTAACCTCTAACCTCGCGGTCGACTGACGCTTCTTTGCACCTTTGGCCTCCGTCGCCAGCTTCTGCTGCACCTGACCACCTAGAACCGTCTGCTGCAGCAGAGCAATGAACTGTTGTGAGAAGATATTAGCCAAGTCTGCCGGGAGGGCCGCCAGGGGGGCGGAAACGCCCGGTCCGGAGGATGGATCTGCCGTTGGCTTCCCCTCCAACAATCCTGTGACTAGGAGGGCCGAGGGCTCCAAAACACCCTCCTGAGTTTCAGCCGCCAGCGCGGGGGCCCGATTCAAGTCCCCAGCCTCACCCACACAGACTTGACAGACTCTGGTGCTGGAAACTTTCCTGGTACCACAGACCACGCACTGCGCCTTGGAAGGCATTGTTGACACAATGCCCTCTGCCCCTGTGGCCTCTTAACCAGACGCAGTGCCCGAACCGCTAGAGCACAAGCTAAACCAGACTGCTGATACAGAGCAAAAACCCCAGAGCCTGGTAGAAGACACAGACACCGGCTCTGAACGGCACGCCCACGGTTTTTTTTTTTTTTTACAAATGCGCAAACCGCAAACGGGTCTAAGTGCTGTAAAAAGAAAAGGCCACGAAACTGTCCCGGTCGGCTGCCCGACCACGCGGGCGGACCGCCTGTTAAAAGTGTGCCAAACTCGCGCGAGCAACAAGGGGCCTACGCTGCAGTCAACAACTCTTACCTCGAGGGCCTGTGAGACGAGACAGCAGCACGCTTAGCTGAATCGTGCCTTCTGCCGCCCCGGGAGCGCTCAGTCACTCAGGCTTCAATCAAACAGTCTGCCTACCCCAAAAGAGAGAGCAGGCTGCAGACGGCGGGAAAGAGTCGCCGGACGCGCTGGCAGGCAGACCTTCTGCGCGGCGCCGGCAGACTCTATATCAACTCTGGAAGCTTTCACCCCCGAAGCTGAGTACCGGCAGTGCACTGCCACCGGACACAGTCTCCGAACCGTCTTTTCACCCCCACAGACAGGTAGCGGAAAAGAAGAGGGGAAGGGGAAGGGGGGAAGTCAAAATGAAAAGACCGGGCTGTGCAAGTCGTCAAGTCACAGGCTCTTAAAGAAACAGAATCCCTTTAACCAAAGAACTGCTAATACCCAAAATAAAAAATATGTAGGCTGAAAATAGACTAAAAGAAATATTAGACTCAAAAAATAGAGTATCCTTAATCGTTTCTCCAGTGAGCATGGAACCTCCGGGCTCCCATCTATCCAGCTGCTTGGAGACTGAGGCAACTGGTGACAGGAGGCGGACACTGGGGAGATATACTGGTGATGTCACAAAAGAAGGAGTTTCTCAGTCTCCAAGCTGCTAGATGAGATGGGCAACCCAGAGGTTTCGGGACTAGACTGGGGACACGATCAGGAACAGCAGTTACCTTGTCTGACGTCTCCGGCTCCTTGCGAGGCTGCTTAGCTGGCTGCTCCGACTCCGAAGATCTGGGGTGGCAGTCCAGGCTCCGCGGCCTGGAACCCGAGGGCCCAAGCCGATCGGAAGTGTCCAGCGATGCCATCCTCACAAGCTTTTTCTTCCTCTGGTGTTCTCTGGAGGGAGACCCCCGTTCAGAAGACCCACGACAGTGCTCGGGCTCCGATTCCCGAGATGTCGAGGCTTCTGACGAGGCCGGGCCCGACCGGATGCGGACTCAGGAAAACTCCTGTCACGCTGATGCTGCCTGCTCTTCAAAGACTTCGAAGACATCTTACCACACGGCCCACATACCTGCGGGTCATGGTCAGGGCCGAAGCATCGGAGGCAGCAGCCGTGTGTGTCAGTGAGAGACATCAACCTCTTACACCGATCACACTTTTTAAACCCGCTGGCAGCCATCGGGGGAAAAAGGGCCCCTGTGAGGTCAAACAACCGGGCTGCCAGGGAAAAAGAAAAAGAGCGCGAATGCTAGTCACGAAGGACAAAAACCGAAACATATGACCGGACTCAATACCGACGTACCAAGCCGAAGGCGGGAGGGGGAACCGGCATCGAACCGGGAAGCCGAATAATTATTCAACTTTTCCACTTTTTCCATGGTGAAAAATGAGACTATGCCCGTTAGGCTCCGCGGAAAAAAGAAGACTGAGCAAGATGGCACCCTTGGGCGGGAAGGGGACCGCGCATGCGTGATGCAATCCCAAAGGCTTTCTTTGAAAACTGGGGAATTGCTCTGCATGAGGGCTCCGTCGGTGCCGACGTCACCCATATGTGAGGACTCACTTCCTGCTTGTTCCTGGAGAAAAGTGCTATTCTGTCACACTGAGTATACTCCTTTCAATTTGTTATAAGGTAGCTGAAACCAAAAAGATTTTCTTTGGAAAGGACAATAGAATGCATTCTATTTTCTGAAAATCTGGAAAACAAGATCCCTCTTTCTGGAGTTCAATAGAAAAAAAACATTACAAGATGGCTTAGTGAGATGAAATATCCCTTTTTATCTGACATGTCTGAGTATATTCTGTTATACACAGTGGATTTTCAGGACTGTTTTTCACTTTAATGGAGACTGAAATATTGGCAATGAAACACTGGCATCTGGGTAAGTAATGGTCTAATAAATTATAGATTACAGGAGTGTACTTGACTGTTTCCATTTTCTAACAGAGTAACATGCTTAAATAAAAGTCTCATCAAGTAAGTGTAAGGCTAATTATATGAATACATATTTCCCTTTATAGTAAGAGCACAATGACTTTACTAAAATATTTATTTATACAAGCATTGTTTTATTAATCAGTGCATCTGAGTTGTCTAAGAATTCATTCCAACTCTGTCTATCACATACAATGGGGTTGATACTTTAAATTATAGACATGGAAACAGAAAAAATGATAGCAGATAAAGACCATGTGGCCTATCCAGTCTGCCCATCCAAAAGAACTATTAAGTTCTACAATCCCTTCCTCTCCCTCAAGGATCCTGTTTTTATCCCATGCTTTTTTGAATTCAGATACAGTTCTCATCTCCACCACCTCCACTGGGAGACTGTTCCACACATCCATCACCTTTTCTGTAAAGAAATATTTCCTCAGATTACTCCCAAGTCTATTCCCTTTCTCCTTCATCTTATGACCCCTCATTTCAGAGCTTGCTTTCAACTGGAAGAGGGCCACCACATATCACTCCTTTCCCATATTGAGATCTTAAGCCTATCCCCATATGTCTTATGACGAAGATCACTGATCATTTTAGTAGCTGCCCTCTGGACAGACTACATCCTGTTTATATCCTTCTGAAGGTGGGGCCTCCAGAATTGTACAAATGACATCTCACTGGGGACTTGTACAAAGGCAATATTACCTCCTTTTTCCTGCTGATGTATTCCTCTTCCTATGCACCCAAGCATCCTTCTGGCTTTGGCTATCGCCTTTTCTAGATGTTTGGCAACTTTAAGATCATCCAATATGATCACCTCCAAGTCCCGCTCTTCTTTCATGCACCAAAGTACTTCACTCTCTATACTGTACTGCTTTCTTGGGTTTTGCAGCCCAAATGCATAACCGTACATTTTTTAGCATTAAATCTTAGCTGTCAAATTCTTGACCATTCTTCAAGCTTCACTAGATTCCTCCTCATGTTATCCACATCTTCCAGAGTCTCTATCATGTTCCAGATTTTGATATCATCCGCAAAGGGGCATACCTTTCCTGAAAGACCTTCCACAGGATCGCTTACAAAAATGTTAAAAAGGAACAGGATCAAGGGTCAATCCCTGCAGCACGCTGCTGGTAATGCTCCTGTGTTCAGAATGAACACAATTTACTATTACCGTTTGTCACTTTCCAGATCACCGGTGTCTTACCTAGTCAGTCACTTTAGGGTTCATCTTAAGAGCACTCAGTTTATTTACAAATTGCCAATGTGGAACAATGTCAAAGGCCTTGCTGAAATCTAAGTATACCACATCTAGTACTCTCCTCTGATCCAATTCTCGTCATCCAGTAAAAAAAAACCAATCAGATTCGTCTGACAAGACCTACCTCTATCTCTAGTAAAGCCATGTTGTCTCAGAGCCTAAAATACCCTGGATTCCAGAAATCACACCACCCTCTGCTTTAGCAGGGCTTCCATTACTTTACTTACCACAGAGGTCAGATTAGCTGGTCTGCAGTTACCAACCTCTAGAGCACAATCAGAATAACAAAATTCACATGAGGTTGGTAAAAACTGTCTATAGTAAGTATTCTTCAGACCCATGGACTAACTTGTGGTCTCTATAGGGCTCCATTTCATCCTCATGTACGATCAACCTTTACATGAACAAACTATACTCAAAATGATACTCAAAATGCTAGAAACTGTTAATAAGCACTAATAATCCAGCATAATTTATAATTATTTCTATTTCCAGATTATCATATTTCAAAGGAGATTCAAAGAATGGAACCTATTCCAATCTCACCATAATTCAATTTTTTAATAATCTGTTCAATAATTTTATATTGCATCTAAAAAGTCCATTTTCCATTCCAGTAAATCATTTAAAATCAAATTAATTTAACATGTGTAATCCAAAAACTGCTGTTTCCACAATGCATACATATTTAAAACAGATTATCACATAAATTTCTTTGAATTTGAACTCCCTCCTCCACATGTTTCATTAATCTGCATCAGGGCTGGAGGGTTTACCATTAATTTAACATTGTTTCAATATCTCCTTCTTAGGTAAACCACTCTTTCTTCTGGCAAACATGAAGCCATGCAGATGTCAGGCCTTAGGTAACATCTGAGGAATAAAATAAAATCAACTCTGCCTTTATATATATTGCAAACTGATTTAGAGACCATAAGCTGAAGATAAGTATTCAGAAATTGGAAGTACGTTGGGTGGTCAAAAGTGGGATTTCAGATAAGCTTGAATGATGATGCCTTGCCTATCTGACGATTAAGGATCACACAGTTCTTCTGGACTCTGATTTGGGATCTTTCTCCCCGTGTTACAGCTCTTGTGAGAACAATCTTTGAAGTTCGGGGGGTGATTTGTCAATTGCTGCTATATCTTCTGGTTACTACTTTAGTGAATACAAAATCTTGGGACCTAGTTAGTCAGGATGGCCAGCATGCAATACTGCATATATATTCAGCAGCATTATCCATTTAACTGGATTTGCTGAATAGACAGTGCCTGTCCATTTAGATTTAGGCCTGCTATATCTTCTGGGAAGGATGTTTTACATTATTATATTGTTTATTAGTTAGGTTTGCACAGATATAAATAGGTCAACCAGAGCTCAGTGATTTCAGTATTGAAGGATTGCTGAAAGAAGCTGCTCCTGCTGGAAAGTATTTACCTGCTGGGAAATTCTCAAACTCTTGGAGAATAGGCAATCATTTGGGTTAAAGCTGATAAAATCTGTGGCTATCTTAAAATTCTATGTTTTATAAGGTCACTTATCAACACTATGTAGCAAGCCAGCTTTTAGTTAGCATTTCTTGCCCTCCTACCTATCCCAGGCACAATCATTCACTTATAGGCTCTTAAATCTGTTAAGGGGAAAGGAGGCATCTAATTCACTTTCAGGTTTAACTGGTTATCTTCATCAGCAAGTTACTAGGCCTTAGAAATAGATAAATTAAGGCCTTGCAGTTCATGTTGGGGTGAATATTAAACAAAGTCCCTTAAACTTATTAGATATAATTGTATTGGTTCAAGATCCCTATTCTTTTAGCAACTTTAAATAAGTAAACAACTTAATAACTAAATAAATTTTTAATACTAAGATGCAGACAGCAGACCAGCAGTGAGATGGGGCTATCTAGTCTTTTGCACTCAGTGCCACATGTATGATTTTCCCCCCAGTTGGGTGAGAGGTCTTATGTGTACACTATGTGCAAAGAGTTCTTTGCTCTCAAGGAACAAATCCAATCTCTGGAGAGTAGAGTAGTAGACTTGGAGGAGCTTAGGCAGACAGAGAGGTATATATATGAGACCTATAGGGACACAGCAGAGAAGCCTCATCTCCAGTCTGGCAGCTTCTCCATTGCCATGGAGGAGAGAGATCACAAAAAAGGAGAGTATCAGCTTGGTGTAGCAGGAAGTGATCCTATAGCTAGGTCCTGTCCTCCAAGTGATGTAATACCCTCTTGCACTGAGAAGGTGTCTCCAGGGCCATGTGCCCATGCGGAAAAGGTTAGGATGACTGTTAGAGTTGGTGACCCCATTATTAGGCATGTAGATAGCTGGGTTGGCTGGTGGACGTGAGCATCACCTGGTAACTTGCCTGCCTAGTATGAAGGTAGCAGACCTCACGCGCCACCTAGACAAGGTTTTAGATAGTGCTGGGAAGAAACTTGCTGTCTTGGTACATGTTTGTATCAATGACATAGAAAAGTGTGGTAGAGAGGTTCTGGAAGCCAAATTTAGGCTTTTAGATAGAAAGTTGGAATCCAGAACTTGAAGGGTAGCATTCTCAGAAATACTTCCCATTCCACGAGCAGGACCAAAAAGGCAGGCAGAGCTCCAGAGTCTCAATGTGTGGATAAGACGATGGTGCAAGGAAGAGGATTTTGGATTTGTTAGGAACTGGGCAACATTCTAGGAAAGAGATGGTCGACTGGGCTCCACCTTAATGGGGGGGGGGGAGACAGGCTGCTGGCATTAACCTTTAAAAAGAAGATAGAGCAGCTTTCAAACTAGATAATGGGGGAAAGCCGACTGTCCCCCAAAAGCGCATGGTTCAAAATCATGTATCTTTAAAGGATACTAGCAAAACAGGGAAGATAAGGCATCTTGATAGAGAGGTTCCAATAAAGGTAAAAGTAGCCAAGATGCCTTTAAGTAGAGAGCAGACAGAACAGAAAGATTCCAAATTAGCTTTGTCAACTGATAACCAGATTGCTAATATGAACAAAGTAACACCTCTGAAATGCCTTATGCAAACTGTAGAATTCTAAAAAATAAGATAGGAGAGTTAGAATAAATAGCACTAAATGAAAGTTTAGATATTACTATCATTTCAGAGACCTGGTGGAAGGAGGACAACGAATGGGGCACAGTAATACCTGGGTACAAACTATTTTGCAATGATAGGTCAGATCACATTGCTGGAGGGATGACTCTAGATGAGTCAAACAGGATAAAATACATTGCAGAATATCTATGGACATAAATTCCATGTAAAAAGAGAAAGGCATTGGGACTGTACTACCATCCACCTGGCCAGAATGAACAGATGGATGATGACATGCTGAAACAAATCAAGGAAACAAACATAAGTTACAACACAGAAATAAGGGGTGATTTCAATTACCCTGGTATTAACTGGGTCAATGTCACATCAGGACATGCTAGAAAGGTAATTTCTAGATTAAATAAATGAATGTTTCATAAAGCAGCTGGTTCAAGAACCAACACAAATGTAAGCTATTTTGGATTTAGTCCTTAGTAGAAAACAGGATATGGTGCGAGAGATAATGGTGCTAGGGCCACTTGGCAATAGTGATCATAATATGAAGCATGGGTGTTTAAAAATATTATCTTGGAAGCCCATTCGGCGCAGAGGCCATATGTCCCAACAGGCAGAGTAAAAGCTGAGCGGGTGTACCTCTGAGGCTAGCCCCCTGAGGCGTTCTGATCTCTCCCGTGGAAGGAAGGCATTTGCACCCCTATAAACTCTAGGCATTGAGCTGAGATGAGGTGGGACTTGGGGTAGTTTATCAGAATCCTGTTCAGCTCCCACAGATCCATGATGGGCCCGAGGCCCCCTGTCCTCTTGGGGATGAGGAAATACCTGGAGTAGAAGCTGGTGCCCAAGAGGTGTTTTGGCACTGGCTCACTGGTTTGTCCTGGAGTAGGCCTGCAAGCTCGGTGAGGATCAGGGTCTGGCGAAGGAGAGGAGAAGAGGTCTGATGGGCTCTCCTGGGAAGTACGAGGGTGGCGCCCGCTGTAGATGGAGGAGGTAGCCCTCCCTGACCACTTGTAGCACCCAAGTATTGGTGATGATGGTTGGTCACCTGTGGACAAACAGGGACAGGTGGCCACCTGTAGGCTGCAGAGGATCCCCTGGAGGAGAGGAAGTCATGCCCAGGCAGTCAAAAGCTCCCCCCAGGCTGGGCTGGGGCCAGTGCCGCGGACTTTGGGGCCTTTTGCTTTTCAGGGCCATGCCCCTGATCTTTGTGCTTTTGGCCTTGAGGGACCAAGAAGGCCTGAAAATGCAGGGTACTGCCAAAGTACCCCTTCTTCCCCGGGGCTTTCTTCCGGTCTGTACCAAGGTCTTCTTCAAGAGCCTGGTTCTCGTTAGGAACTCAATTTCTATCTCTGCAGCCTTGTCTGCTATGGGTTTCCCGAAGAGATTCTCTCTGCTGCAGGGAACATCAATGAGTTTGTCTTGCACCCATTGTTCTAGGTCAGACGACTGCAGCCAGGCTTGGTGCCATGCCCCAATACCTGCGGCAGCCACCCTGGCCGAAGACTTGAAGCCATCGTAAGCTGCTCGAGACAAAAACTTCAAGCATTCTTTGACCGCCGAGGCCAGAGACTTAAATCTCTGTAGGGTTCCCCATTGAGGCATGCCGAAAATCCACAGAGCTCCCTCGACAGTTCCTTAAGGTACATGTCGATATAGAGCTGATAAGACTGGATCTGGAAGGTCAGCATTGTGCCCTGAAAGGCCTTCCGGCCAAGGGTATCTAAGGTTCAGGCCTCCCTGCCGGGTGGCACTGATGAATGAGTCTTTTGGCTCTTGAGCCTGTGCATGGCTGACTCAATAACCATCAAGTTGTGGGGAAGTTGGGTCTTCTGGAACCCAGGGCTTTGGTGCACTCGATACATGGAGTCGAGGCACCTGCTGACAATAGGTACTAATGCCGGTGTCTTCCATATCTGGAGGAAGAAGCGCTTGAGGATTGGAGGCACTGTCTCGATGGTGAGAGCCATGTCCTTCACAAAGTTGAGGAAAGCGACATCCTTGGGCAGGGAATGGCGTCGGGACATCGGAGGAGACTGGTCTGAAAGCATGTCTCAAGCCGGGTGTCCGGGGACTTTTCATCCTCGGTCTGCCATTCAGACTTGAAGTCCAAGTATGAGTCCGAGGCAGCGTGATCACCTCGGTCAAGGTCCGCACTAGGCAGTCTGCAACCTCCAGGGGGTCTGCAGTCTGGGTCGCAGGCACTCTCCGTAGAGGACCGATGTCCTGAGGAATGGGACCAGGACCTTGCCGGAGCCTTTGGGTCTCTCGAGGTGGGTGGCGCTTGAGTGTCGAGGTTGAAGGTCCCGTCGTCAGGGCAGATGAACTGGACATAAACACCCGCTGCATGGCTCTCTAAGGCCGCTATCCTGGTCTCCATTCCAGTTGGCTCCACAGCCTTTGACATGGGCACTGAGGACTTCTGGCCCAGCATCGGCATTGTCGAGGGGGAGTCCTTGATGAGGATGGCCTCAGGCATCCGAGGCTGGTTGGCGGATGCCGACAACTCCTTGCGGGGCAGCTTGTGAGGCTGCTCCTCGCACTCACACTGGGGACTGTGGGACCTGGAGTCGGATTTCCCACTCTTTCCAGACCTGTCCTCTGAGGAGGTCTTCAAGAATTTCATCTTCTTGTGTTCCACCTCTGGGGACTTCCTCTCAGAGGAACCGTGGCTGTGGGACTCTGAGAATGTTTGGGATTTGTAGGGTACTGAGGTACTGGAGAGGGTCCTGGAGCATGGTGTCATGGAGTTGCACTTTTGGAAGAGCTTTTTCTGCTGCTGACGATGGCACTTCATGGCCTTTGAGGTCATGGTTCTGCAAAGTTCGCAGTCCGAGTTGTTATGTTCCGTGCTAAGGCACTGGAGGCAGCAGTCATGTGGGTCGGTGAGGGACATCATTTTACTGCACCTATTGCACTTCTTGAAGCCGCTGGAGGCCATCGGAAAAAAGGGTGGTCCCCACTGTCCAGTAGGGGTCCAAGGCCTTCAGTCAAAAAAGGGCGTAAACGGTAGTCGAGGGACACATCGAGATTAGAAGGGAAAAAAAGAAGGAACAAACCCGAGGAGCGATGCTGAGGCGAACTGGCTTGGGGGTGGGAAGGAACCGGCATGCAAACCGGACAAAAACATATTTTAAAAAATCACACTTTTTCCGGGGGAAACTGGATGTCCGGAGGGCTTCGCGGAATAAAGGAGACTGAGGCAAGAGGGTACCCTTGGACAGGAAGGGGGCCATGTATGCGTGGTGCATCTCCCAAAGGCTTTCTTTGAAAGCTGGGGATATGTTTCCATGGGGCTCAGTCGGCGGCGACATCCATATGCGAGGACTGACTTCCTGCTTTTTCCTGGAGAACAACTCCTTAATGTCCAATATCTCCTAAATGCCTTTGGATTTGACACATAAAAAATTCAAATAAAAAAGACCAATTAAAAAATGAAATAGCAGGAAATAGTATAAAAACTGGGACAATGTCAAATAGTTCCTTGGGTCTGGAAAGTTCATGTGATGTTCCCTCTTCTTTAGTAGAGTGAGGGCACAGTATTGTTTCAGGGCATCGGAGTATGTTGTGTGGGTGTCTGTGTTCTTATGGATCTTCATTTGCGCTTGAGACATCTGAGCTTATTCTTCATCGATTTGAGCTCCGGGGTGAACCATGGTGCGGTCTATTATTCTGGGGGTTACTGTTAGGTTTGGTGGCATAGGACGAAATTAGGTCGTTCCATTGATCAATAATGCCATCTAAGTTGTCTGGGTCGTTCCGCTCTGTGTTCATGTGTATTAAAGGTTGGATTGTGATTATGAAAGATTCTTTGTCAAAGTCCGAAATCTCTGGGTGTGCGTCGAAGGGGGAGGGGGGGGGGGGGTGTATGATCAGAGCTGTTGCTAGGGAAGAAGAAAGTGAGGAGTCTATGGTCAGACCAGGGTACTGAAGAGCTCCGAGTCACTGAGGAGAGGTCATGTTGAGGCCAGTTTTCTGGGGTGGAGATGAGGTCTAGTGTTGCACCCTTGCTGTGTGTTGCTTCTGTTATTATTTGATTGAGCTGTAGCGCTTCCATGGCTTGTAGGAAGGAGGATGCATGCTTGTTTGGTAGTGTCAGTAGGTTAAGATCTTCAAATAGAATGAACCATTTATTTTTGTGATGTTCTGTGCATGGTTCTTCGATAAATGGGGAGAGATCACTGGTTCCTGATCGGGGGGGGGGGGGGGGTCTGTACACTAGGCAGATGGAGAGATGGGGGTGGTGATGGATATGGTGTCCATGTTTTGTGAGGAGTTGTGGTGCATGGTCTTGAATTGCAGTGATTCCTTAGCTATGGTGATTATTCCTCCCTCTTTCTTGTTAAGTCTAGGGCAATTGAAGAGTTGGGTAGGTGGGTATGGCCATTTGGTTTAGAAGGATATTGTCAATTTCTCCTAGCCAGGTTTCTGTATGCATGCAATATCAATTTGGTTGTCCTTTATGTGATCAACAAGGATAGGGATTTTGTTACATATGGATCTGGCATTGATGAGCATACATTTGGAGAGGGGGGTAAGGATGTGAGTTAGCCTGAGTAGAGGTAAGTAGAGGGTAAATTCTGAGGAGGTTGGAAGGGTTGTTGGTGCGTGATTTGATTAGGAGCGGTTGTAGTTTGCTATGCGGTTGTAAATAATAGGTATGATTGCTTACGGTGTAAATGCTGAGCTGTGATTGATTGTGTGTGTGATAAGCAGGATGAGGAAGAGTAACAAGTGGTGAGTCATGTTCGTTGAGGGTCTTGGCTGTGATATATGAGTTAAGGGAGCTGCCCTGGGAGCTCTGGACTCTGGTGCAGCTTGTGGTGTGGGTAATCTCTAAGGGTGATGTAGTGACCAGAGGTTGTATTTGGCTAATGATTGGTCTCCTCTCTCTGGTCTTATGTCTTCTTTGTCAGTCCCAGGTTATAGTTTCTTTTGCAGTACTCCATTGCTATTTGAGATGTCCAGAGGTTAGCTTGATGTCTTGTGTGCGTTGATGTGGTCCTGGCCTAAAGGCCACACCACAGGGCCCTCTGGCAAGGTCCTCAGGCACGGGTACACCTAGAGGCACTTGAAATTTAAAGGTCCTCTTCATGGCCTGATTGGCCTGCACGGTGGGGAGTGAGGAGGGGCTTCACCTACTCACTCCCTTCCCCGATGTGGTGGTCTTCCGGCATTGCTGGATGTTGACCCTGCTGGGGAGCTGGGAAGGCTCGATACTGAAGGTAGTTTCTGTAAGTCCTTCCCTTCCTTGAGTAAGGGGGCTTTTTACTCGGGGCCTTTCATCGGGGAAGGGTAGCGGTCTTCTTGGAGAGCCTAGTCCTTGTCAGGAAATCGTACCAACTCTGCAGCCTTATTAATCATGGGTTTGCCAAAGAGGTTCTCTCCATGGCAGGGAACATTGACCAATTTGTCCTGAACCCATTGCTCCAGGTCAGACGACTGTAGCCAAGCTTGGCGTCGGGCACTGATGCCTGCTGCGGCTACTCTAGCTGCTGACTCAAAGCCATAATAGGCTGCTCAAGTCATGAATTTGAAGCACTCTCTGACGGCGGAAGACAGGTTCTGGAACCACTGGAAGGGTTCCTCGGAGAGACCAACCAAGAACCTGGCCAGGTCCCTCAGGTACATGCCCATATACATCAGGTGTGCCTGGATCCAGCTGGTGAGCATCAAGCCTTGGTACCACTTTCTGCCCAGGCATCCTATGAAGAAAGGCTAAAAAGGTTAGGGCTCTTTAACCTGGAAAAGAGACAGCTGAGGGGAGATATGACAGAAGTCTATAAATTAATGAACGGATTGGACCGGGTAAATGTAGATCGACCGTTTACGTTATCAGAATATAGAAAGACTAGGGGACGTGCAATGAAGCTACAGGGTAAACTATTTAAAACTAATAAAAGAAAACATTTTTTCACTCAACGTGTAATCAAACTCTGGAATTTGTTACCGGAGGATGTAGTAAAGGCTGTTAGTGTAGCTGGGTTTAAAAAAAGTTTGGACAAGTTCCTGGAGGAAAGGTCCATAAACCATTATTAAGAAGGGACCCAGGATATTAATGCTTGACCCAGTACAAGCATTGTGGAACCTGTCTTTTGGGGAAACTGCTAGGTACGTATGACCTAGATTGGCCACTGTTGGAAACAGGATACTGGGCTTGATGGACCTTGGTCTGACCCAGTATGGCATATCTTATGTTCTTATGTTTGTCCAAGGTGTGGGCTTCCTTATCTGGGGACATAGCCAACTCTACCACCATGGAGTTGTGCTTTCTGGAAGCCTGGGCTCCAATGGACCCGATGCATCAAATCTAGTCATCGGCTCACAATGGGCACTGATGCTGGTGTTTCCTACATACGGATGAACAGCTGTTCCAGGATTGGGGGAACGGGCACTGTAAGTGCCTCCTTCAGAGGGACCGCATATTGGAGGATCTCCAGCTCCTCCGTGCGAGGATACTCCTCAGACCCAGTGTCAAATGACAATGCCTTTGACATGTCCTACACAAAGTTGAGGAAGGCCAGGTCTTGGAGGGAGGCAGGTCCATGGGTACATCGTGGTGAAGATGGGTGTCTGGGGATTCCTCGTTCTTGGTTTCCCAATCCGACTCATAGATGGTGGAGGAGTTGAGGCTGGGCTGGGTTTCGAAGTTGGACCCTGAGCCCAACTGTCTGTGCTCCTCGAGGCTCTGCAGGTGGAGTCATGGCCACTTATTAGGGAAGACCTTGGTCTTGAGGATTGGGACCAGGATCAAGACCAGTGTCGAGGATCGAGACCAGTGTCGAGGATCGACTCGAGGCCGATGGCGCTCAAGGATTGGCTCGACGTCTGCAGATGTCCTCAAGGTCGAGGCCCTGGTGGTCTGGGCAGATAACCTGGCGGAACAGGACATCAAAGCCTGCTGCTGGGCCATGAAAGCAGTGTGCCAAGGCCGCCATTCTGGTCTCGTCCAGATGTCTCTGCAACCTTCGGCAGGCACAGAGGATTTCAGGCTCGGCGCCGGTTCTGAGAAAGGGGAGTCCTCGACCAGGATAGCCTCAGGAGTCTGAGCCCAGTCACTGTTGGCTGATGAATCCTTTTGGGTGATTTTGGTAGGCTGCTCCCACTCCGATCCCTCGGACTTGCAGCGTGGCATTCCGGACTGAGCGCAGGACTTACCTGCCTTCTCCGACTTGTCCATGGATGATGCCCTCGAGGATTTCTTCTTCTCGTGCTCCACCTCTGGGGTGCTCCACTTGGAGGACTGCCGACCTTGGTCGGCGGCGGCGGGGTTACTTCGAGGCTCTGGGGTCCCGGAAAGGGCCTTGGAGCATGGCATCGCTGGAGACTTCGGGGCAGAGTCTGACCTTCAGAAGATCTCGTCATGATGCTGCTGACATCTCTTAATGGCCTTAGACATCTTTTTCAGAGGCCACAATCCAATGGGTTGTGGTCCACCCCAAAGCAACAGAGGCAACAGTCATGTATGTTGGTGAGGGACATGGTCCACGAGCACCTATCACACTTTTTGAAGCCGCTGGCAGAGGCCATGGGAGGAAAAAGGGCCCCAACGAGGTCTAAGACTCGGGGTTCTGCCAGTGAAAAGGGCACGTACTGCCTCGGTCAAAAAAAAAAAAGAAAAGAAAGGAAAATATGAACCTGAGACACAATGCAGAGGCAAGCAAGCTTGGGGGTAGGAAAGGGAACCGGTACTTGATTGGGGAAGAAAACTTCCAAGAGAAAAAAACGAACTCTTTTTCTGGGGAAAAAAGACACACTTCTGGTGGGCTCCACAGAAAAAGGAGACTGAGACAAGATGGCATCCTTGGGCAGGAAGGGGCCACGCATGCGTGATGCATCTCCCAAAGGCTTTCTTGGAAAGCTGGGGAGAGGCTTCCGCGTAGGGCTCCATCGGCGTCGACATCACCTATATGTGAGGACTGAATTCCTGCTTGTTCCCGGAGAAATTACCATATCTAAGTTGCACAGACATCTTTTATTTTGTTGTACACCTTTGAACATACAGAGTAGTTACTCACCTGTAACAGGTGTTCTCCAGGAGCAGCAGGAATCAGTCCTCACATATGGGTGACATCGACGTTGATGGAGCCCCTGCGGAGCATTTCCCCAGCTTTCTATGAAAGCCTTTGGGAATACTGCATGCATGCGCGGTCCCCTTCCCGCCTAAAGGTGCCATCTTGCTCAGTCTGATGACATAGCTAAAAAACAGCACACAAAAATGTAAAAATGAACTATGTACAACTACAACTCCCAGGGGAGGAGGGAGGGTTGTGAGGACTGATTCCTGCTGCTCCTGGAGAACACCTGTTACAGGTGAGTAACTACTCTTTCTCCAGGACCAAGCAGGAAGTCAGTCCTCACATATGGGTGACTCACTAGCTCTGGGCTACCAGGAACCCAGGCTGAACAAGAGAACTCCCTCTAGTCCCAGCATCAGAGCAAGGCTTTTCACTGAAAACAGAACCTCCACCGGTAGCCCAACGGAGGGCTGGAGGGCAGGAGTTGCCTAAACCTCAAAGAGATTCCGGAGTACTGCCTGGCCAAAAGCACTGTCCCTACGGGACTCCCTCTCCAGGCAGTAATGAGCAGCAAAAGTCTGGCTTGAGGACCAAGTTGCAGCCCTGCAGATGTCTGCCAACGGTACAGAGCGGAGATGAGCTACTGAGGCAGCCATAGCCCTGACTCGGTGGGCCGTGACCCGACCCTGCAAAGGAAGGTCAGCTGCCCTGTAAGCCCAGGTGATACAGTCAGCCACCCAGATGGACAAGGTACGCTTGGACACAGATAACCCTAAGTTATTAGGGTCAAAAGACACGAAGAGCTGAGTAGCCCTCCTATGCCCCTGCGTATGGTCAAGGTAGAAGGATAAAGCCCTCCTACAGTCCAGGGTATGCAGGACTGCCTCAGCCTAGCTTGCATGAGGCCTAGGGAAGAATGTTGGAAGAACCACCTCCTGGCTGAGGTGGAAAGAGGAGACAACTTTCGGGAGGAACTTAGGATGAGTCCTCAGGACTATCCTGTTCCTATAGAAACGAGTGTAGGGCCTGTCACAGACCAGAGCCTGAAGCTCACTCACTCGCCTGGCCGAGGTAAGGGCTACCAGAAAGAGAGTCTTCCAGGAAAGGAAGCGGAGAGGACAAGTAGCCATCGGCTCAAAAGGTGGGCGAGTCAGTTGCTGCAAGACCACATTCAACTCCCACTCAGGGGCTGGAGGACGGATAGGAGGTTTGAGCAGGAGCAAACCCCTGAGGAACAGGGACACCAAGGGGTGAACCGATAAAGAGTGTCCCTCCACCAGTGAGTGGTGAGCTGCTAGAGCTGAGAGGTGGACCCGAACAGAATTGGACTTAAGGCCCTGATTGGATAAGTGCAGCAGGTACTGAAGCACTACTGGCACAGAAAAGGAGAAAGGATCTTCTGTGCGTTGCTGACACCACAAAGAGAACCTTCTCCACTTCAGGGCATAGGTTTTCCTGGTGGATTGCTTTCTAGAAGCCAAGATCACCTCCTCAACTTCCTGAGGCAGGCCCCAAGGAGCCAACACTACCCTTGCAGCCTCCAGGCCATCAAATTGAGAGATTTGAGGTTGGGGTGCAGAAGAGAACCCCGATCCTGAGATAGAAGGTCGGGTTGCAACCCCAGAGGTAGTGGGGTGTCCACTGCCAGTTGAAGCAGAAGTGGAAACCAAGGCTGCCTCGGCCACCTGGGGGCTAACAGAAGTACCGAGGCCTTGTCCTGTAGAATTTTGAACAAGGTTCGGGCCACCAGAGGTGTGGGAGGAAACGCATACAGGAGGTCCTGGGACCAAGAAATCAGGAAGGCATCCGCTGCCAACCTCATGGGATGCGGTTGCCTGGAGCAGAACCTGGGTAACTGATGGTTCAGGGGACTGGCAAAGAGATCTATGGATGGCAGTCCCCATCTCAGGAAAATTTTTTGAACCGCTAATGGGTGCAGTTGCCATTCGTGGGGCTTCAGAATTCTGCTCAACCTGTCTGCCAGGGAGTTGTCCTGGCCAGGGAGGTAAACAGCCTTGAGAAACATGTGCTTGAGCGCAAACGAACAGAGGTCCTGTGCCTCCTGACACAGGAGCTTGGACCCAGTGCCGCCCTGCTTGTTCACATAGAACATGGCTACTTGGTTGTCCGTCTGTACTAAGACAGACTGGTGAGCCAGGGTTTGAGAGAAGGTTTTGAGGGCTAAGCGAATAGCCCTTAGTTCCAGTAGGTTGATTTGTTGTGTGGCCTCCCAGGGAGACCACAGGCCCTGGGTGCACTTGTCCAGACAATGTGCTCCCCAGCCTAGTAAGGAGGCATCGGTGGTTAACACTACTGTGAACCCAGGTATCTGAAAAGGCACCCCCTGTAGTAAGTTGGGGGGGGGGGTGCAGCCACCACTGCAGGGAGTTGAGGAATGGTTTGGACACCCGTACTCTGTCTCTGAGGCTTCCGGTGGACTGTGTCCACTGAGTTCTGAGGCACCACTGGGCAGGCTGCATGTGTAGCCGGGCATTTGGAGTCACATGCACTGTCGATGCCATGTAGCCCAGGAGCCTCAGATAGAGTCTGGCGGAAACCAGTGGCATGTTGAAAAACTGGTTTGCCAAGTCCTTCAGTCTGTATGCTCTGTCCTCTGGCAAGTAAGCCTTTGCTTGCAGGGAGTCCAGCCTGGCCCCTATGAACTCTAGGTTCTGGGAGGGAAGCAAAGTGGACTTTGTGAAGTTTATGACAAAGCCCAGGTGCTGAAGGAGAGAGATGGGTGGTTTGCCTGGCCTCCTGGCACGTCTGACCCCTGATGAGCTAGTCGTCCAGGTAGGGGAAGACAAAGATACCTTGATTCCTCAAGTAGGCCGTCACCACTGCCAGGCACTTTGTAAAGACTCTGGGAGCGGAGGTGAGGCCAAAAGGCAGTACCCTGTACTGGTAATGGTTTCCTCCCACAATGAACCTGAGGTACTTTCTGTGGTCTGGATGAATGAGGATGTGAGTGTACGCATCCTTTAGATCCAAGGAGCATAGCCAATCTCCCTGCTGGAGGTAGGGCAGCAATGTTCCAAGAGTAAGCATCTTGAACTTCTCTTTCTCCAGAAACTTGTTGAGATTTCTGAGGTCGAGAATAGGCCTGAGGCCTCCAGTTCTCTTTGGTACTAGGAAGTACCTGGAGTAGAAACCGTGACCTTGTAGGTGGGGAGGCACAGGCTCCACTGCCTTGTCGAGCAACAGACCCTGAAGTTCCCGAAGGAGGAGGTCTGTGTGCAGGGGAGGCATTGAAGGCTCCCCTGGAAAATAAGGAGGCGGCAATTGATGGAAATGGAGCATGTAGCCCTTGTGAACGATGCTTAAGACCCAGTTGTCTCCTGTAATGGATGGCCACCTGTGGGCAAACAGGGCTAGTCAACCTCCTGTGCAGGGATGGGCCAGTAGAGACGGAGAGGCTATGCTTTGGGAGTCAAAAACCCCCACCCTGCTGAGTGGGAGCAGGGGCCGGAGGTTTGGGGGTCTTCTGCCTATCGGGCCCATGTCCCTGCCCCTTGGCCTGCTGACCCTGCTGGGGAGGCCTGGTAATGTGGGAACTGTTTGTAGGCAGTTACCTTCCTCGGGTAGAAGGACATTTTACCCGAGCCCTTCTTTTTCTGAGAAGGGGCAGAAGTTTTTCTGGACAGCCTTGTCCTGGTGAGGTGCTCGGTTTCGAGCTCAGCAGCCTTCTCGGCCATGGGCTTGCCAAAAAGGTTTTCACCTCGGCAAGGGACATCGACCAACTTGTCTTGTACCCATGGCTCGAGGTCCGACGACTGCAGCCATGCCTGGCGTCGAGCCGTGATGCCGGCTGCCGCAACAAGGGTTGAGGCCTCGAAGCAGTCGTGGGCTGCTCGGGACGTGAACTTTGAGCATTCCCGAATCCCCGAGGACAAGGACTTGAACCTCTGCAAAGGATCCCTGGAGAAACAAGCAGAGAACCCGGCAAGCTCCTTTGCCAGGTCCTGCAAGTACATGCTTATGTACAGCTGGTAAGACTGGACACGGCAAGCAAGCATCGAGCCCTGGAAGCACTTTCTACCAAACGCATCCAGGTTTCGGGCCTCCCTGCCGGGGGGGCACCTCGGAGTGCATCTTCTGGCTCTTCAGACGATGCACGGCCGATTCCACCACCATGGAATGGTGAGGTAGCTGCGCCTTTTGAAAACCAGGGCTCTTCCGGAGTCGATAAATGGAATCGACCCGCTTGCTCAGTATCGGTGCCGAGGCCGGTGCCTCCCACATACGGAAGCCTCCCAGCATCGGAGGAACCGGGACAGTAAAGGCCTCCTTCGGAGGAGAGTCATACTGGAGGGCCTCGAGCTCTTCAGCTTGAGGCTCCTCCTTGGGGTCCGCGGGAATCGCCAAAGCCGTGGCCATATCCCTCACGAACTCCGAGAACCGAGTATCCTCCGGGGGGGGGGGGGATCTACTCCGGGGCTCGGACTGCGGTGAGTCCGACGGGACGCACCGAGTCCGAAAGGTGTCGGGGGACTCCTTGTCCTCCATCTCCCATGCTGACTCGTCCGAAGAGGAGTCAGGGGGCTCCGACCGCATGGGTCTGGGCAGCACCCGCCCCGACGCCGAAGGCACCGGCGTCGACGTCCTCGGTCCCGAACAGGAGGTCGAGGGAGACCGTGACCGAGGACGACTTCGAGCCTTCATGGTCTCGAGTATCGGCTCGGTCTCCAGGGTTGACTTCAACATCGATGTTCCGGTGGTCGGGGCAGATGGACCAGCGAGGCTGGCCATCAGCACCCGCTGCTGTTCCATGAAGGCAGACAGTCTGCACTCCAAGGCTGTCAGCCTGAGTCCAAGCTCAGGAGACTCAGCAGCTCCCGACTCGGGCCCCGGTGGCGCCGGGCCCGACGTTGGTTCCCTGGGAGGAGAGTCCACGAGGACAACAGGACTTACGTGTCCAGCAGACTCCGGATCCACACGAGGCATTTTGGACGGCTTCTCCTGTTCCAAGGGCCCGGGACGGTGGTCGGGGGTCCGAGACCTGGCCCTCGAGGGACCAGGGACCTCCTCCGACGCCGCCCTCACGAGCCGCTTCTTCCTCTTTCGTTCCCGCTCGGGGGACCCCCTTTCTGAGGAACCTCGGCGATGCTCGGGGTCAGACTCCTGAGACGTCGAGGCCGAATTCGAGAAAAGCTGTTCCTTCTGATGCTGTCGACTTCGCAGTGCCTTGGTGGACATTTTGCCACACGGGCCACAGATCTTAGGATCATGATCCGGGTCGAAGCATTGAAGGCAGCAGTTGTGTGTGTCGGTGGGAGACATTCGTTTCATGCACCGATCACACTTTTTGAAACCACTGGAAGCCATCGGGGAAAAAAGGGCCCCCGCAAGGTCAAAAGACCGGCCTTCCAGGGAAAAAGGAAAAAAGGGCGCGAACGCCAGCCACTAAGGGCAAAAAACGAAAAAAAGAAGACGGGCTCGATATCGGTGTACCGAACCCGGCGGGAAGGGGAACCGGCGTCGAACCGGACAAGAATTGCAACGAAATCGCAAAGAAAAATCTAACTTTAACCGGGGTGACTAGGACGGACGTCCGTTGGGCTCCACGGAAAAAGAAAGACTGAGCAAGATGGCACCTTTAGGCGGGAAGGGGACCGCGCATGCGTGCAGTATTCCCAAAGGCTTTCATAGAAAGCTGGGGAAATGCTCCGCAGGGGCTCCATCAACGTCGATGTCACCCATATGTGAGGACTGACTTCCTGCTTGGTCCTGGAGAATATTAAAATATTATGGCGACATACAATTGGAATATTTTCAATTATTTCTCAAGATATTGTACATGACATATCTAAAATGCAAGGGTGCCAATAATATTGACCACAACTTGTACAAATAGATTTATCTTGTGAACCTTTGAAAATGCTTAAAATCTTGGGATACAACTCACTAGTCAGAGCTTATGAGTGAAGGAATTTGTGACATTCTTGCTAGTATGGTTGCTTATGAGGAAGCAAAGGGGCACTGCTGCTGTTTCAAGAATTTCCAAAACCACGAGTGAAGAATAAAGAGGCAGATATGGTCCTCATCACTTTAACTTTATGCAGATAATCAGCAGTGCATCTCTATTTAAATTTAACACCTGCTATTTCTGTGGTGCCACAAATGGAAAACATTTTGGCCATCCTTTATCATGCCCCTTTTTAAAATAGACAAGTTTGGCTGTTTAGCAATTTGAACAGCCCAAATTATCCGTATATCTGGCCCAAATTAAGAAAACAATAAAAATCACTTGTGTGGTTGGCACCACTGCCACTCACATAAGTGCTTTTAAATAATCAGGTCAAAAACGTCTAATTGCTATAGGGCATTGCTACTGCTTGCCATATGAAATTCTGGAATACTTCACAGCAGAAGGCAAATCTTTCTTGCAAGATTTCCTTTTTCCATTCTCAAAGTGTTTCATAGCAAGATTTAAGAACACAAAAGTTAATTTGATGGTGAGACTTTAATTCAAAAAAACTTACATTTATGATTAGTTAGGGCTTCTTCAAGTTGCATATAGAAATTGGATTTTTGTGCCAATACTCCAAGGTTTACCACTTTAGACTACAACAAAAAAGGGTAGAATTCTCAGTATGAAAGTAAATTGTTCATAATTTAATGATTATATTTCATAAAGTACAACATACTCTTTAAATCTAATACATTTCCAGCTGTACATTACAATTCTCGCTGGTATGAAGAATTCAGACCAAGTATCTAAAGAACATGTAAGAAAAGAAATTGTTGACTATCTTCTACTATGAAAATCAATATACAATAGCAAATGCTTTTTCTTACCTGCTGTAAGTCTGCCTGATCCAAAGGTGCAAAATGAGGCAACAGACCAGGAACTGTTGGAATGAAGAACGGTGCAGTTTTGGGCACTTTTGGTGGTTCTTTTGGTTTATTCCTTTTCTGTCGATAAGAAAATGTCAGTTACAATTTTTATTTCACCACTCTCAAGCCTTATAAGCTGAAAGAAAATTCAAAGGAAAACCTGGCAAGAATTAGAGAACATATTAAGTTTTGTGTGATAGAAAATTCTTTGGGTTGAGTTCTAAGAAAAAGAAGGGCACAGAAAAGCATCTGAAAATGTTCCATATAGAGTATAATGAGCTGTGTTACAAATTATTTTATAGATTTAATACTGAAGACCGACCTAACCAAAAAGGCTCAATGTACTCCTGCAAGGAAAGCGTAGTTACTCACCTGTAATAGGTGTTCTCCAGGAGCAGCAGGAATCAGTCCTCACATATGGGTGACGTCGGCGCCGACGGAGTCCCCGCGGAGCAATTTTCCCCAGCTTTCAAAGAAAGCCTTTGGGAATTGCAGCGCGGATGCGCGGTCCTCTTCCCGCCCAAGGGTGCCATCTTGCTCAGTCAGATGACATAGCTAAAAGACAGCAAAAATTAGCAAAAACGAAAGCATATAACTGCAACTCCAAGGGGAGGAGGGAGGGTTGTGAGGACTGATTCCTGCTGCTCCTGGAGAACACCTGTTACAGGTGAGTAACTACGCTTTCTCCAGGACCAAGCAGGAAGTCAGTCCTCACATATGGGACTCCCAAGCTTAAGGCTACCGGAGACCCTAAGCACAAAAATGAGCTCCCTCAAGGTCATTAGCACAGAAGGAAGGAATCTTCTCTGAATATGTCTCCAACCGGTAGCCCAACATCCGGGACGGAGGGTAGGAGTTGCCTATACCTCGAAGAGGTTACGGAGGACTGCCTGTCCGAAAGTACTGTCCCTGCGGGACTCCCTCTCCAGGCAGTAATGGGCTGCAAAAGTCTGGCTTGAAGACCAAGTAGCGGCCCGGCAGATGTCTGCCAATGGAACAGAGCGGAGGTAAGCTACCGACGTAGCCTTCGCCCGAACACGATGAGCTGTGACTCTACCTTCCAGCACGAGGCCGGCAGCCTCGTACGCCCAAGCGATACAGTCCGCAATCCAGATGGACAGGGTACGCTTGGAGACAGGGAGCCCCAACTTGTTGGGGTCATAAGACACGAAGAGCTGAACAGCCTTTCGGTGCTCCCGCGTACGGTCAAGGTAGAAGGTCAACGCCCTTCTACAGTCCAGGGTATGCAGGACCATTTCAGCTCGGCTGGAGTGTGGCCTGGGAAAGTAGGTCGGAAGTACCACCTCCTGGTTGATGTGAAAAGGGGAAACTACTTTGGGAAGAAATTTAGGGTGAGTCTGTAGGACTACCCGGTTCTTGTAGAACCTAGTGTAAGGAGGATCAGAAACCAGGGCCTGCAGCTCACTAACGCGTCTAGCCGAAGTGAGGGCAACCAAGAACAAGGTTTTCCAGGAAAGAAAACGTAGCGGACAGGTAGCCATAGGCTCAAAAGGCGGACAGGTAATCCGCTGCAACACCACATTAAGATCCCAGTCCGGGGCTGGCGGGCGCAAAGGTGGCTTAAGGAGAAGGAGGCCTCTGAGAAACCGAGCCACCAGAGGGTGGCTGGAAAGAGGTCTACCATCCACCGGCATGTGATGCGCAGAAAGAGCACTGAGGTGGACCTTTACCGAGTTGGACTTTAGTCCAAGGTTGGAGAGAGAGAGAGCAAGTACTGCAAGACCACTGATGCTGAACAGGAGAAAGGATCTTGAGACTGCTGAGTACACCAGACGGAGAACCGACGCCACTTGAGGGCGTAGGCCTTTCGGGTGGAGGGCCTCCAGGAGGCCAAGATGACCTCCTCCACATCTGGAGGTAGCTGCAGAGGAGCAAGGACTACCCTTTCAGCAGCCAGGCCATCAGATGAAGGGACCGGAGATTGGGGTGTAGGAGAGTCCCCTGATCCTGCGACAGGAGGTCATGCTGAAATCCCAGTGGAAGAGGAGTGTCTACCGCTAGCTGCATCAGAAGCGGGAACCAAGGCTGTCTCGGCCACCGGGGAGCCACTAGGATCAGCGATGCTTTGTCTCTGAGAACCTTGAAGAGCGTCCGAGACACCAGTGGCATGGGAGGAAAGGCATACAAGAGGCCGGTGGACCATGGAATTAGAAAAGCATCCGCCGCTACCTGGAGAGGATGCGGCTGTCGAGAGCAGAATCTGGGCAGCTGCCGGTTCAGAGGACTGGCAAACAGATCCATGGTGGGGAGGCCCCACTTGAGAAAGATCCGCTGAACCACCAGCGGATCCAACCTCCACTCGTGCGGCTGGAGGATCCTGCTGAGCTTGTCGGCCAGGTAATTTTCTTGACCTGGGAGATAGACAGCCTTGAGGATGATGCCGTGGTGGACTGCCCAAGAGCATAGTTTTTGTGCCTCCTGACAGAGAAGGAAGGAGCCTGTTCCACCTTGTTTGTTCACGTAGAACATGGCAACCTGATTGTCCGTCTGTATCAGCACCGACTGGTGAGAAACCAGGTGAGAGAATGCTTTGAGCGCTAGGCGGATGGCCCTGAGCTCCAGGAAGTTTATCTGCTGAGCAGACTCCCAAGGAGCCCAGAGGCCTTGAGTGCATGTCCCCTGGCAATGTGCTCCCCAACCCAGGAGAGAAGCATCGGTCGTCAGGACCTGAGAATGCGTAGGGGGCTGAAAAGTCACTCCTAGTACCAGGTTTGGCAGATGACGCCACCATTGTAGAGAAGAGACCAGCTGGTCGGAGATCTGTACGGAGTCCGCTAGGCTCCCCGTGGCCTGATGCCATTGATTGCGAAGGCACCACTGAGCAGGACGCATGTTCAGTCGGGCATTGGGGGTCACATGGACCGTGGAAGCCATATGGCCGAGCAGTCGCAGAAAGTGCCTGGCGGAGACCAGCGCATTGCTGTGAAAGAGGCCGGCGAGATCCATGAGCCGCTGGGCCCTGTCCAGAGGGAGGAAGGCCCGCGCCTGAAGCGTGTCCAACCGGGCGCCGATGAACTCGAGATTTTGAGAGGGGAGCAAAGTGGACTTTGCGAAGTTTATGACAAAACCCAAGTGCTGGAGCAGAGCCACCGTGCGATGAGTGGCTTGAGTGGCCTCTTGGGAAGACTGGGCTCTGATGAGCCAGTCGTCCAGGTATGGGAACACAAACAGACCTTGAAGTCTCAGATAAGCTGCCACCACTGCGAGGCATTTGGTGAACACCTTGGGTGCGGAGGATAGGCCAAAGGGCAGCACTCTGTACTGGTAATGATTTCCTCCCACAACAAATCTGAGATATTGTCTGTGGTCCGGATGAATGAGGATATGAGTATATGCATCTTTCAGATCCAAGGAGCATAGCCAGTCGCCCTGCTGGAGGTAGGGCAGCAGGATTCCAAGGGTAAGCATCTTGAACTTTTCCTTTGCAAGGAACTTGTTGAGGTTTCGCAAGTCCAGGATGGGTCTGAGGCCTCCAGTTCTTTTTGGAATCAGGAAGTACCTGGAGTAAAACCCTTGACCCTTCAGGTGGTGGGGCACCGGTTCCACGGCTTGTTCCTGAACAAGACTTGCTAACTCCTGAAGGAGTAAGTCCCTGTGCAAAGGCAGTCTGGGAGGCTCCCCCGGAAAGTAGGAGGGAGGTACCTGGTGAAAGTGAAGAAGATAACCCTCTTGAACTATGTGAAGTACCCAGGTATCTGTGGTGATGTTGGACCACCTTTGGGCAAAGTGGACCAGCCGGCCTCCTGTGCTGAGAGAAACCAGCTGAGGGGGAGAGGCTATGCTGAGGAAGTCAAAAACCCCCACCCTGCTGAGCAGGGGCCGGTGGTGCAGGCTTGGGGGCTTGCTGCCTACGGGACCCATTACCCCGTCCCTTGGCCTGCTTTCCCTGTGGGGGAGCTGCTGAGGCCTGATACTGAGGGTAGTATTTATAGGCAGCACCTTTCCTCGGGTAAAAGGGCTTTTTCCCCGAGGCCTTCTTCTTTTGAGAAGGGGCAGAGGTCTTCCTTGAGAGACGAGTCCTGGTGAGAGTCTCCGTCTCGATTTGTGCAGCCTTCTCATCCATGGGCTTGCCAAAGAGGTTATCACCTCGGCAGGGGACATCGACCAACTTGTCCTGTACCCAGGGCTCGAGGTCAGACATCTGAAGCCAAGCCTGGCGGCGTCCACCGATGCCGGCCGCAGCTACTCGAGCCGAAGCCTCAAAACCATCATAGGCTGCTCGAGATATAAACTTGGAGCACTCCCGAATACCAGTAGACAAGGATTGGAACCTCTGCAAAGGTTCGTCGGAGAGACCAGCAGAGAACCCGGCTATTTCCTTAGCCAGGTCTCGGAGATACATGCCCATGTAGAGCTGGTATGTCTGGACTCAACAAGCAAGCATAGAGCCCTGGAAGCACTTCCTACCGAGGGCATCCAGGCTTCGGGCTTCCCTACCAGGGGGCACCGAGGAGTGCATTTTTTGACTCTTAAGTCTATGCATGGCCGATTCCACCACCATGGAATGGTGCGGTAGTTGTGCCTTCTGGAAGCCGGGGCTCTTGCGGACTCGATAAATGGAATCGACCCGCTTGCTTAATACCGGCGATGACGCCGGGCTCTCCCACATGCAGAAGAGAAGTCGTTCCAGCATCGGAGGAACCGGTACAATAAAGGCCTCCTTCGGGGGAGAGTCATATTGGAGGGCATCGAGTTCTTCGACTCGAGGCTCCTCCTCGGGATCCGCGGGGAAGGCCAAGGCCTTGGCCATATCCCTCACGAAGTCCGAGAACCGGGTATCCTCCGGGGGGACCGTCTCCGAGGTTCGGACTCGGGGGAGTCCGAAGGGACACACCGAGTCCGAAAGGAACCAGGTGACTCTTCGTCCTCAGATTCCCAGGCCGACTCCTCGGAGGAGGAGTCGAGCGGCTCCGGTCGGGCGGGCACCGATGCTATCCGCTCCGACGCCGAGGGAGTCGGCGTCGACGACCTCGGTCCCGAACGGGAGGCCGAAGGAGACCTCGACCGAGGATCGGCTCGGTCTCCGGGGTCGATTTGGAGGTCGACGTCCCGGCGGTCAGGGCAGAAGCACCGGCAAGGCCAGCGATCAATACCCGCTGCTGGTCCAAGAAGGCAGTCAGACTGCTCTCCAAGGCCGTCAACCTGAGTCCGAGCTCAGGAGACCCAGCAGCCCCCGACTCGGGCCCTGACGGCGTCGGGCCCGACGTCGGGTCCTTCGGAGGCGAGTCAACGAGGACAACAGTACTCACGTGAGCGGGCAAGTCCACCTCGAGTCGAGGATGTTTCGACGGCGTCTCCATCTCCGAGGACCCAGGACGGGAGTCGGGGCTATGCGACCTGGCCCTCGAGGAACCAGGAGCATCCACCGATCCCGCCCTCGTGGGTTTCTTCTTCCGATGATGTTCCCGGGTAGGAAACCCCCTCTCAGAGGAACTTCGACGATGCTCAGGACCAGAGTCCCGAGACGTCGAAGCCTCTGATGAGGTCCGAGCCCGGCCGGAGTCAGAGAAGATACGCTCCCGCTGATGCTGCCGACTCCTCAACGCTTTTGAGGACATTTTGTCGCATGGGCCACAGATCATGGAGTCATGATCTGGGCCGAGGCAGCGGAGGCAGAAGTCATGAGTGTCTGTAAGAGACATGAGTTTCTTACAGAGATCACACTTTTTAAAGCCGCTGGCAGCCATCGGGGGAAAAAGGGCCCCTGCGAGGTCGAATGACCGGGCTGCCAGGGAAAAAGGAAAAAGGCGCGAAATCTGTCACGAAGGACAAAAAAACGAAAAATAAGGGACGGACCCACAACCGGCGTCGCGAGTCCGAGCGGGAAAAGAACCGGCGTCGAACCGAAGAAAAAAGAGAAAAATAGAGAAAAAATCAACTTTTCTGCGGGGATTCACAGGCAACGTCTGTAGGGCTCCACGGAAAAAAGAAGACTGAGCAAGATGGCACCCTTGGGCGGGAAGAGGACCGCGCATGTGCGCTGCAATTCCCAAAGGCTTTCTTTGAAAGCTGGGGAAAATTGCTCCGCGGGGGCTCCGTCGGCGCCGACGTCACCCATATGTGAGGACTGACTTCCTGCTTGGTCCTGGAGAAAGCATAGATACTCACCTGTAACAGGTGATCTCCGGGAACTGCAGGAATTTAGTCTTCACATATGGGTGAGCTTGCGCGGGAATGCTCCCCATCGTCCAATAGGAAAGCTTTTGGGAGCATCCCACAGTGCCTGCGTGCTGCCTTCCAGCCGTTCCCAAATGTCCCTCTCCAGTTGAGTTTAAAGCTGAGACAAAGAGAGAGGGAAAGAGAGAAAGAGAGAGAGACAGAGAGATACAACTCCTAGGGGAGGTGGGTGGGTTGTAAAGACTAAATTCCTGCTGTTCCTGGAGATCGCCTGTTACAGGTGAGTAACTATGCTATCTCCAGGAACAAGCAGGAATGTAGTCTTCACATATGGGGACTCCCTAGCTGCAGATGCCAGGGAGAAGGCCCCAAAAGTTGTGTGCCCCTGTGAAAGGGCTCCACTTCCCCCCATGGATCTCTGGCATCCTACCAGGGATGGTGGGTAGGAGTTGATTAAGTATGGAACAGGTGTTGAAGAACAGCCTGATCAAACAAGGCATTACGGCGGGAGTCCTTGTCTAAGCAGTAATGGGCTGTGAAGGTATGAACCGAAGCCCAAGTAGCTGCTCGACAGATGTCATCGATAGACGCAGAGTGAAGATGAGCCATAGAGGCTGCCATGGCTCTCACATTGTGAGCTGTGACATGGCCTTCAAGAGGAAGGTACTTACTCTAATAGGCAAAAGATATACACTGTGCAATCCAGCTGGAAAGTGTTCTTTTGGAGACTGGAAGTCCCAAATGACTAGGATCAAAAGCAACAAAGAGTTGAGAGGACTCTCTATGTTGCTGTGTCCTTTGCAAGTAAAAGGCCAAAGCCCTATTACAGTCCAAAGTATGAAGATTCCTTTCAGCATTTGAGGCGTGAGGCCTTGGGAAGAATACAGGAAGGTAAACCGCTTGGTTTAAATGAAAAGGTGACACCACCTTTGGCATAAAGTGTGGATGAGTCCTAAGGACTATCTTATCATGATGGAACCTTGTATAAGCCACCAACGCTTGCAATTCACTGATGCAACGTGCTGATGTGATTGCAATAAGAAAGATGACCTTCCAGGAAAGGAATTTCAAAGAGGTACTAGCTAATAGTTCAAAAGGCGGCTTCATGAGCTGCCCAAGAACCAGATTTAAATCCCATGCCACCGGTGGTGGCTTAATGGGAGGCTTAGTTTATTTATTTTTATTTAGCTGTATTTATATCCCGCTTTTCACCGGGTCAAAGCGGTCAATTGGGAGATACATTTAACACGAGGGGATATGACACACATACACTAATACTTACAGGGAACATGGGCAATGGAGGGTTAAGTGGCTTGCCCAAGACCACAAGGAGTGCCTATAGGACTAGAAATCCCAGTCCCTCCGGCCTGAGATTGCTGTCCCCAGGTGGGACTTGAACCCCCGGCCCTCCGGCTTGAAGTACCTTGTCCTAACCACTAGGCCACTCCTCCTTAGTTAAAAGAAGGCCTCTCATACATCTCGCTAAGAGAGGATGAGAGCAAATAGGTTGTCCATTTAGAGGCTTGAAAGAAGCTGCAATAGCACTCAAATGAACTCTCACTGAATTGGTCTTAAGCCCTGCATTTGATAAATGAAGGAGATACTCCAGTAATGATTCCAGAGGTATCGCAAGAGGGTTAAGACCCTTCTGCGAGCACCATATGGTAAACCTTTTCCACTTAAATGCATAAGAGTGTCTTGTGGAAGGCTTCCTGGAAGCATAAAGGATATCCTTTACTTGCTGAGAAGACCGTGAAGTTCTAGGCTTTCAGCAACCAGGCCCTGAGATGCAGAGACTGGGGATTGGGATGCCACAGCATCCCGTCCTCTTGAGAAAGGAGATTTGGAGCAGATCCTAACTCCAGAGGCGGAGCTTGAGAGAGAAGTAGGAGCAGAGGGTACCACATTTGCCATGGCCAACGTGAAGCTATGAGAATCATATGACCTCTTGTCTCTCTGAAGCTTGAACAGGGTTTTAGGAATTAGGGGAATGGGTGGAAAGGCATACAGGAAAGTCCTGACCCCAATGGAGGAGGAAAGCATCCCTGGCCTGACAACCCTGAGCCGGAATTCTGGAACAGAACCGGAGAAGTTTGGCATTCAGCGGACTTGCAAAAAGGTCTATGTCCGGGGTTCCCCAAATTTGAAAAACTTTGGCCACCTGGTCTGCATGGAGAAACCATTTGTGTGGAAGCAGAACTCGACCAAGTCTGTCTGCCCAAGAGTTTTGAATGCCTGGAAGATACACCGCAAGGAGATGAATCTGATGCTCTCTGGCGAGGGCTCATAGTCGCAAAGCTTCGTTGCAGAGGGACAGAGAGCCTGTTCCGCCCTGCTTGTTCACACAGAACATGGCTATTTGATTGTCCGTTTGAACTAGGACTGTCTTGTAGCTGAGCTGGGTGTGGAATACTCGAAGAGCAAGGAAGATTGCTCTGAGTTCCAGGAGATTGATGTGTAGACAGGCCTCCTGTGGAGTCCAGGTACCCTGGGTAGAGAGGCCTTGCAGGTGGGCTCCCCAACCCACCTGTGAAGCATCTGTTGTTAGAGTGGCTTGGGGTGGGGGTTGCTGAAAAGGAGACCCCACCAAAAGGTTTTGGGGTGATTGGAGGGACAAAATAAGGCGATCTGAGTTTGCTATTTTGTCTGACAGGCAACCTGACGCCTGAGTCCACTGAGTGGATAAAGTCCACTGGGCTGCCCTCATATGGAGGCAAGCATAAGGAACCACGTGCACGGTAGATGCCATGTGGGCTAGCAATTGTAACATTTTCCAAGCAGTGAGGTGAGGTTTTAACACTGCTTGGGATGCTAACAGCACAATGCGAAGGCAGCAGGGCTGTGGAAGGTAGGCCCTTGTCTGTCTGGTATCCAGCAAAGCTCCTATAGACTCTAGGGACTGAGTGGGAGCAAGGTTGGATTTTGGGAAGTTTATGACAAGTCCCAAATACTGAAGGATGCGCATTGTGCGAGAGAGAGCAACCCTGGCCTCTGGCTCTGAAGGGGCTCGAATGAGCCAGTCGTCTAAGTAAGGGAAGACGAATATTCCTAAGGTGCGGAGAAATGCTGCCACCACAGCCATGCATTTTGTGAACACCCTTGGTGCAGAGGCCAGGCCAAAAGGAAGAACCCTGTATTGGTAGTGCTTCCCTTGACACAGAAAGTGAAGGAACATTTGGTGAGATGGATGGATGAGAACATGAGTGTACGCATCCTTGAGATCTAGAGAACAAAGCCAATCCTGACTCTGAAGGTATGGCAGCAGAGTTCCTAGAGAAATCATTTTGAATTTCTCTTTGAACAGGAATTTGTTCAATTCTCTGAGGTCTAAGATGGGTCTGTGTCCTCCTGTTTTCTTTGGAATAAGGAAATAGGGGGAGTAAAACCCTGTAACCTGTTGAGGAATGGGTACCTCTTCTATTGCCCCTTGGACAAGAAGTACAGTGACCTCTTGACAACTGGTCGTTGAGAGAGGTCTGAGAATTGAACTGTCTTACCATTGTAGGAGGGGGCATGCTGAGGAAATGAAGTTTGTACCCCTCTCTTACAATAGACAAGAGTCTAATTTTCTGCTGTTATCTGACCCCATCTGGGGGCAAAATGACATAACCTTCCTGGGATGGTGGAGGGTTCTGGACTGTTCAGGGCCAGGAAGGCAAAGTTCTCTAGATAGGAGTCAAAGCCCCTGTGGAGGCTGAGTCTGCTGAGCCAGTTGAGGCTTAGCTTCTTTTGTCTTTCTTTGCCTAGGTTGTTGCTGCTGTCCCTTTTGGGCAGACTGACCTAAACGATGCCCCTGTTGAGTATAGGAGGGATAAAACTTCTTCTTCTTACTGAAGAATGGTTTCTTAGAGGATTTTTTCCTTGCAGGATCAGCTGTAGATTTAGACAATTTATCCAAAGTGATATTGTCAGCATCTATCTCATTAGCTTTTTCCTGCCAATTCTTGCCAAAGAGATTCTCTCTCCTGTGCAAGGAATATTCCCTAGTTTATCCTGTACCCAAATTTCCAAGTCAGCTGCCTGGAACCAGGCAATCCTACGTGTACCTATGGCAATAGCAGAGGTTCTGCTTATGCACGCAAAGCAGTCAAAGGCTGCACAATTCACAAATTTGGAAACATCCTGAGCAGGTTTGACAAGGGCGAGGTAATCCTGCCTCTTATCATCAGGAAGGAGAGGGCTCATAAGCTCTAAATCTCCTGTGACCTCCTTAAGGAACATTCCCATATATAAGATTTGGAACTGATCCTTTCATAAAGCATGAAAGCCTGGAAGGTTCGATGTCCAAAGGCATCAAGAGTCCTACACTCACGTCCAGGAGGATTAGATGCATGCCTTTTTGCACTCTTTATCCTTCTCATAGCTGATTCCACCACCATGGAATGGTGTGGTAGCTGAGTCTTCTGAAACCCAGGACAAGGAGGAACTTGATACATGGTGTCGAGTCTACGAGAATGAGGAGATGTGGTTAGAGGTGTTTCCCATATCCTTAACATGAGATCATGCAAGATCTCATGAATAGGTAAGGTAGCTGCCTCCTTGGGAGCTTTAGGGTATTGCAGGATTTCTATTCCTTTGCCCTAGGCTCTTTTTCAGGAGCCACTATGATGGAAAGACCTCGAGCCACATCTCGGATAAAATCTTGAAAGGACATATCCTCTGGTGGAGACATCCTACGCTGAGGAGAAGAAGAATCCTCAGGAAGAAGTACTCTGGTATCGGCAGAGCTTTCAGAGTCTTCAGACTCATCCGAGGATTCAAAGTATCTCTGATCCGGGTGATCGTGCAAGGCACGGTACTGGCACCTATCGAAGTCGGCATCGGAGTGGTCCAGTACCAACCTGTCAATACCGGATGGATATGCATGACTTGGTCCCGGGAGAATACCTGCCGATGTCGATGCAGTCGGTGCCGGCACCGGAGTTGGTGCTGGTTGAATTGTCTGAAGCGGTTTCAGGGGCATTGAGGCCGTGAGAAGAGCCGCCAGACTGCGTTCAATAGCCAAGAATTTCTGGTCTATCGACGATGCCGATGCTTGGGTATCGGTACCGGATGAAGTGTCCGGTACCCCAGAGCATGGCACCAGTAGTTCTGCCGAGGTTGAAGCCTCGAGAACATCCTGGAGCCCCGTTAATGCTTTGGAAGCCGAAGCCTCCCGCTGGGGCAATTTTGCTGGTGAAAGTCCCTCAAGGACAACGCCAGAGGCATCTCGCTGTCTAGAAGGAGATCTACCCTTTGAGGATCGGCTAGATTTATGTTTAGTTACCTGAGATCCATGGGAGGAAGACGAAGCCCTGGAAGACGTCGATGCCACGGAGGCTGCATCGGAGGGAAAAAGGGTGCTAAGTTTAGCAGCTCGGTTCTGCCGGCCCCTTTTCAACATCATCCCACAGGCAACACACTCATAAATAGAGTGGTCAGGACCTAAACATCTGAGGCATCATGGGTGTCAGTGATGGAGATGGTACCGCCACACTTAGAACACTTTTTAAAACCCGAGGCGGGTTTTTCTATTCTGACGGAAAAATTGGGCCTAATGCCCAAAATGGCGCGTGGCACTTTTTCTGTGGTGACAGGATGTGCGACCTGTTAGCTCCGCGGAAAACGAAGAACTGGAGAGGGACAGTTGGGAAAGGCGGGAAGGCAGCACGCAGGCACTGTGGGATGCTCCCAAAAGCTTTCCTATTGGATGCTGGGGAGCGTTCCTGCGCAGGCTCCGTCGGTGCCGACGATACCCATATGTGAAGACTACATTCCTGCTTGTTCCTGGAGATTAATGTTATTCACCACCTCAAACTGATATACATACAGTATATAAGGAACTGTACATTCTTTTCCAGTGATTTGTCATATCTGAAATACTTCCTTACTTGAATATCCATAGCGAGTACAATAAAAACAGATAATACAATAAAATGAAATTTGATGATTAATCAGACAATCAAACAACAGAACTCTCCTAATAACAGCCTAGAGAATGTGTGCACAAAACAAGAATATTTAATGTTTTTTCAGAAAGACAATAAATTCACTTCCACTCACAGCTCAGCCAGAAGAACATACTACAGGAAAGAAGTCACAACAGCTAAAAGCTGCCTTCTCCACTGTGGTCAGCTTGGTATTACACATTGAACCAATCAACAAATATCCTGGTGAGAAGAACAAACATTATGTATGGGAACCTACTGCCCCAGAACATGTAATAAATATACAGGAAAATATTCTAATCAAAATTACCACCTTTTAGAGTGTAGCCACAAACATCACCATCCAAAGAAACTGACTCTTGAAAATTAAATATTGTGGAGTAAATATTCAAAAGTCACACAGAAGTGATTTCACTCACTCATCAATAATTTCAAAGGAAGAAAAAGACCTCAGTAGTGAAGGAAGTCAGTGTAAAATCAAACTTCTCAAATGATTCCAGCCATTACAATGGCTTACAGAGAACTACATCATGGGTCAGATAAAACCTCCTAAGACAATCTACTTGAATCAAAATCATTTGGGACAAATGCTACTTATCTGATGAGACCTCATTTGGAGTATTTTGTGCAATTCTGGAGACCACACCTTCAAAAGGATATAAGCAGGATAAAGTCGGTGCAGAGGGTGGCTACTAAAATGGTCAGTGGTCTTCGTTGTAAAGCATATGAGGACAGACTTAAAGATCTTAACATATATACTTTAGAGGAAAGGCGGGATAGAGGTGATATGATAGAGATGTTTAAATATCTCCATGGCATAAATGCACAGGAGAGCCTCTTTCGATGGAAAGCAAGCTCTGCTATGAGGGGACATGGGATGAGGGTGAAAGGGGATAGATTCAGGGGTAATATGCGGAAATATTTCTTTAAGGAAAGAGCAGTAGATGAGTGGAATAGCCTCTGTGGAGGTGGTAGAGATAAGGACAGTATCTGAATTAAAACAAAACATGGGACAAACACAGAGGATCTCTAAAGGAAAAAAGGGGACTGTTGTAGTTGATGGAAGGGTAGACTAGATAGGCCGTGTGGTCTTTTTCTAATGTCATGTTTATATGGTTCTATCTTAGTGCTTGGCTGACAGCAAACTACTACTCTGACACTCAGCGTTTTGCATTTGGTTGCTTCAACGAACAAGACATAATCATACGGTATGTCATCCACAAGCACTGTCATAGTGAAACTGTTTTCTACAAGCTTCTCGGGACACTGAAGGTAGCTATGATGATATGCTGGTAGAAAACAGTTTCACTATGACAGAGCTTCTGTATGGCATGTGATTCTGTCTTGTTCTCTGAAGCAACCCAAATGCGAAACGCCAAGCGTCAGAGTAGCGACCTTGCTGTCTGTCCAGCACTAATATAAGTAGCATTTGTCCCAAGTGATTTTAATTCAAGTAGATTGTCTTAGGAGGTTTTATCTGATCCATGATGTAGTTCTATGTAAGCCATTTTAATGGCTGGAATTATTTGAGAAGTTTGATTTTACGCTGACTTCCTTCACAACTGAAGTCTTTTTCCTCCTTTGAAATTATTGATGTGTGAGTGAAATCACTTTGTGTGTGGACTTTTGAATATTTACTCCACAATATTTCATTTTCAAGAGTCAGTTTCTTTGGATGGTGACAGTTGATGGTAACATTACAAAATGAAAGTTAATTTTGAATCAAATACGATATTCAACAGAGAGCCAGGGTGAGTCCATGAGAATTTGCATAACCTCAACAACCTCCTTAGCCCCTACAACTAGCTTGGTAGCCATATTCTACACAACTTGTTATCTGCAAACAAAACTCTTAGACTTCACCTGATAAAGAGAGTTACAATAGTCAGCCCTATCAATGTCTGCATCACCATGCATACAACTGCAGGAGACAAATAAGACTGCAACTGCTCCACCCTACGGGGATAATAAAAGCAGATTCTTATTACTAAATAAACATGGGAAACTATTTTAAGATGTAAATCCAAATGGACACCCAAGTTCAAACACTAGGGCTAGGTTTCATAGTTATATCACCCATGCCCACTAATGACTAAAGGGCAAGGGGCAAGAGAAAGGGAAAGAAGTTGCCTTAAGACAGTAGGAGGCATAATTTGGAAGGCCAGGTGTGGTTAATCAAGAAGCCAAAGGAGACTCTGAAAAAAGAGCTTGCTGACCAAGCAACAACCAGAGAAGCAGGCACCAAGATGCTGTCAGGGTGAGGATAACCTGAAAGCTATCATAGTGCTTGGGAATGCCCATGCCTGAGAAGCTAGATGCTTGCTGTTTTACCAGTTTGAAAGGCTATTCAGGAAGAGGGTATTTCTGGTTGTGGCAGGGAAGTTATGCCAGCCTCTATATAGATGCCCCTGGTAATGAGTAGAAATAGCATAGTTACTCACCTGTAGCACGTGTTTTCCGGGAACAGCAGAAATCAGTCCTCATATATGGGTGATGTCGGCACTGATGGAGCCAGCGCTGTATCCACTCCCCAGCTTTCATAGAAAGCCTTTCAGTGTTCTATCATGCATGAGAGGTCACCTTCCCGCCCAAAGGTGCCATCTTACCCCAGTATGATGATATAGCTTAAAGAAGAATAAAAAGAAAAACAACTCCATGGGGAGGAGGGCGGGTTGTGAGGACTAATTACTGCTGTTCCTGGAGATCACCTGCTATAGGTGAATAACTACACTTTCTCAGGGAACAAGCAGGAAATCAGTCCTCACATATGGGACTCCCAAGCTACAAGCTACAGAAAAAAACCTGTAAAAAGGTCACAGACGACCGAAAAATTGAACCGTGAATGCCAGCGGAGAGCGCAGATTGGCCCCAAGACCTCGACACAATCCAAGTGTCACCCAGGGAGGCAGCTCTCTAGTAGCCTGGATTCACAGAAAGGTCGAAGGGGTCGCATTATTCCCCAGATGACGGAGTACAGCATGGCTAAAGGCACTATCAAGTCGGGAGTCCTCTTCTAGGCAGTAATGTAATGCAAAGTATGGACCAAGGACCAGATGGCCATCTGGCAGATCTCCAACAAGAAGATGGAGCGCAGGTTAGACACGGAGTTTGCCATCGCTCTCGCACATTGTGAGCAGTGACGTGTCGCTCCAGGGAGAGACCAGCCTGTGCACAGGCGAAGGAGATGCAATCTGCCACCCAGGAGGTCAGGGTGCGCTTAGAGACCGCGACCCCAAGCCTGTTGGGGTTAAAGGAGATGAAGAGCTGCAAGGAGCGGCGATGGGCTTTCGTCTGCTCAAGATAAAAGGTCAATGTCCTCCTACAATCCAGAGTGTGGAGTGTGGCCTCCACCTGATGCACATGAGGTTGGAGGAAAAAAGGTAGGAAGGACCACCTCTTGATTCAGGTGAAAGGGGGAAACCACCTTAGGCAGAAACCTGGGATGGGTGCGCAAGACCTCCCTATTCCTGTGAAACCTGGTGAAGGGAGAATGTGCCACTAATGCCTGCAGCTCACTAACTCTACGGGTAGAAGTGAGCGCCACCTGGAAAACCACTTTTCAAGAGAGATCCTTGAGGTGATACGAGGCCAGTGGCTTGAAGGGAGGAACCATGAGCTTATCCAGAACCATATTCAAGACCCAGGCCATCGCAGGGGGATGAATGGAAGGCTGCGTGAGCAAGAGACCCCGCCTAAAGTGGCCCATGAGCAGATGGAAGGACAGGGGTTGTCTGTCCACCAAATGATGGTGTGCTGTCAGCACAATGAGGTGCACCCTCACTGAGTTGGATTTCAAGCCAGCTCGGGAAAGGTGCATCAAGTATTGCAACACTGTTGGTACTGAAGAGGAGACGGGGTTAATAATAATAAGAATCTCTGCCATTTGAAGGCATATGCTTGCCTCATCGAATCCTTGCGAGATGCCAGGACATCTTCAACACCCTTGGGCAGCTGAAATTGACCAATGGCTACCCTTTCAGCAGCCAGGCCATCAGGGCAAGAGATCTGAGGTTGGGGTGCAGGAGGGAGCTGAACTCTTGCAAAATCAGGTCCAGGGCGCACCCCAGGACAATCGGCGGCACACGAGATGGAATAGCAGGGCAAACCACGGCTGCCGGATCCACTTGGGAGCTATAAGGATCACAGAGGCCTGATCATGCAGAATCTTGAGAAGGGTCTTGAAGACCCGTGGGGCCGAAGGATACACGGACAGCAGTTCCTTGCTCCACGACCAGAGGAATGCGTTGACCACTACTCGATGTGGGGCTGGTATTCTGGAGCAGAAGAGCAGCAACTGGGTGTTGCTGGAACTGGCAAAGAGGTCGAGTGTAGGAGAGCTCCTTGTTGGAACAGGCGGCGTGCCATTCGAGGGTTCAGTCTCCACTCATGGGGCTGCAGAGCCCGACTGAGATGATACGTGAGGACACTCTCCTGTCCCGGGAGGAACACTGCCTGAAGGAGCATTCCCCTCTCCTGGGAGAAGTTCCAGAGATGAACCACCTCCAAGAGGTATGATTCTGTACCTCCCTGTTTACTGAGGTAAAACATCACCACTTGATTGTCTGTCTGAACCAGAACAACCTGGTTCAATAAGTGGTGCTGGAATGCTCGAAGAACATATGCAATGGTTCAGAGTTTGGGGAAGAAGATCTGATGGAGACACTCCTCTGCTGATCAGATGCCCTGGGTCTGCGGTCCACTGTAGTGGGCCCCCCCCCCAGCCCAACTTGGAGGCATCTGTCATAAGGGTTGCCTGAGGGGAAGGAGACTGAAAAGGCAATCCCACCAGGAGGTGCTGTGGCTTCTGCCACCAACTGAGGGACGCCACTAGTGACGGGGTCACCTAGACTTAGTCGTGGAGGTGGCCCATTGCCTGGGCCCACTGGGAGCTGACAGTTCACTGGGCTGGATGCGTGAAGAGGCCATATGTCCCAGAAGGCTCAGCATTAAGTGGGCTGGGGCCGCCATGCAACCCTGCAAGTCCTGCGCCAGGGCCACCAGGCACCGAGTTTGATCTAAGGGAAGAAAGGCCTTGGCCTGAACCGTGTCCAGGAGGGCCACGATGAACTCCAGGCACTGAGAAGGTTGCAGGTGAGACTTGGGATAGCTGATGACAAACCCCAAGTGCTCCAGGTCGAGGATGGTGCGGTGCCCCACCTGACGCACCTCGTTGGCAGAGCCACCCTTTATGAGCCAGTCATCCAGGTAGGAGAACACGAACACCCCCTGGAGGCACAAGTGAGCAGTGACCACCACCAAGCATTTCATTAACACCCGGTGGCGAACGCCAGTCCAAACGGGAAAACATGTTATTGGTCTGTCTTCTGATGATGAAGCGGAGGTACTGCCGGTGCAAGGAATGGATCAGGATGTGGGTATAGACTCTGAGTTCTAAGGAGCATAGCCAATCTCTCCACAGGAGGTAGGGCAGTAATGTTCCAAGGGAAACCATTTTGAACTTTTCATTTAGCAAGAACCGATTGAAGTCTCGCAGATCCAAGATAGGCCGAAAACCTCCTGTCCTCTTTGGAACCTGGAAGTGGCGGGAGTAGAATCCTGTTCCCCTTTGGAGGGGAACAGGGTTCTACACCATCTCGTCTGTCAGCAGGCCCACAAGTTCATGTTGCAGAAGCCTTCGGTGATGCACAAGTGTTCATTGACACCCTTGAGGTCCAAAATGGGCTGGAATGATCTGTCCTTTTTTTGGCACCACAAAATATATGGAATACCTACTCTTGTCCCGATCGACCAGGGGAACAGGCACCAGGGCCGCCATGATTAGCAACTTGTCCAATGCGATCTCCCATTGTTCACAGATCCACAAGGGGAGATGACGAAAGCATCCGGGATTGGCTCTTTGCATTCCAGGACATAGCCATACTGAATGATGTCTAGCACCCAGCGATCCTTGGTAACCCGGGCCCATTCCGGAAAGAAAAAGCGAAGCCTGCCTCCAACTGGAGGTACCAGGGAATGGGCTCCCAAACCTTCACTGCAAAGTTTAGGAGGAACCCCCTCGGAGAAGGCTGATTCCCTGGGTCCACAAGCTCCTCAAAAGGACTGAGAACGAGTCCAAAATCTGGAAGCAAAGGGGAAGAAAGACTTTCCAGCTAGTAGTGACAGGAGTCCTAAAGACCCCTGGGAATTTGATCAGTATGCCCGCGAGGCACAGGTGGAGGCTGACAGAAAGAGGGCTTCTGCCTGCTTCACAGGAACCCTGGACCTGTCCTCCGGAAGGTGGTAAGATTTTGTTTTGCCCAGATCCTTCACCAGCTGCTCCAAATTAGCACCAAACAGAAGCTTACCTTTAAAAGCCCGTCGGGACAAGCAAGCTTAGGAAGAGGGGTCCACTGCCCAGTGTCGGAGCCTGACCACTAGACAGAAGAGGTCATACATGGCATCAGAAAGGAAGGCTGTAGCAGACTCCAAAAGAGGGGTAGTATAATATGGCAGAAGAGACTGAATCCACTGGAGCAGGACTGGAAACATCAGGCCTGCACATACCAACTGAAGAATAGAAGCTGCCATGGGCGTTACGAGTGCGGTGCTAGGAACACGCGTTAAAGCCGCTCAGGTGGAACACACGCATAGACCATGCGACCAGTAGGCACACAAGAATAAAAGACGCTACTAACATGTGCAGAAAATGGCAGCAAACCCCTACAGTGCACCAACAGTCGCTAGCAGTCCACCCCGAATTGTGCCCCAGACGAACAGAATTGGGAGCCCCCAACAAGGACAATGACTAGGTCAAGCCTTGGTACTCACCCCCTGAGAGCTCCAGGCAGCAATCCATGCCAGGCTCAGCTCTATTTCTCTGAAACTGTTTCTTTGCTTTGCAGGGAATAACGAGTGAGGTTATCAAATCTGCATATGACACAAAACTATTTAAAGTTGTTAAAACCCAAGAGGATTGTGGAAAATTGCAAGAGGATTTTGATAAATTGGAAGACCGGGCATCAAAATGGCAGATGAAATTTAATGTGGACAAGTGCAAAGTTATGCACCTAGGGAAGAACAGCCCAAACTATGGTTACACGATGCAAGGTTCCACATTAGGAACCACCACCCAGGAAAAAGATTTAGGCGTCCTTGTGGATAACATGTTAAAACCCTCGGCCAGTGTGCAGCGGCGGCCAAGAGAGCAAATAGAATGCTAGGTATCATAAGGAAAGGAATGGAAAATAAAACAAAGGATATTATAATGCCTCTGTATCATTCCATGGTGAGACCGCAACTTGAATATTGTCGCCGTATCTTAAAAAGGATATAGCGTTATTAGAAAAGGTTCAGAGAAGAGCCACCAAAACGGTAAAGGGAATGGAAGGATACCCCTATGAAGAAAGGCTAAAAAGGTTAGGGCTCTTTAACCTGGAAAAGAGACGGCTGAGGGGAGATATGATAGAAGTCTATAAATTAATGAACTGAGTGGAACGGGTAGACGTAGATCGATTGTTTATGATATCAGAATATAGAAAGACTAGGGGGCATGCAATGAAGCTACAGGGTAAACTATTTAAGATTAATAAAAGAAAATGTTTTTTCACTCAACATGCAATCAAACTCTGGAATTTGTTACCGGAGAATTTAGTAAAGGCTGTTAGTGTAGCTGGATTTTAAAAAGGTTTGGACAAGTTCCTGGAGGAAAGGCCCATAAACCATTATTAAAATGGGACCCAGGATATTAATGCTTGACCCAATACAAGCATTGTGGAACCTGTGTCTTTTGGGGAAACTGCTAGGTACGTATGACCTAGATTGGCCACTGTTGGAAACAGGATACTGGGCTTGATGGACCTTGGCCTGACCCAGTATGGCAAATCTTATGTTCTTATGTTTAAGGTGTCTGGCAGGCAAATTCCTTTGTCTTCTGCAATCTTTGGGGGGGGGGGGGGGGCACTGAAGTTATGTAAGGTTGATGAACTCTTCCAGATCCTTCCAATTTTCTGGCTGCTCAATAGGCCCTTAACAGGATAAAAGTGTGAAGCTGAACCAATTTTCCTTCCTCCTATGGCTACTGAAAAGACCACAGTCTAGTGGAACCGCTACATCGTGGTCCAGTGAGAGTCATCCTCAAGGTGGTCATTCACAACCATTTAAATCAATCTTTTCCTCTCAATTATTCAGATTTTCTTCAGAGTGAAGAAAATCCATCCACTATTTGCTGAAGACAAAGAAATACTGAAGAGACCTCTGGTGACTGAGGCAGATTAGAGGCATGGGAGTGAAGTCATTGAAACCTGGCCATTTCATTGGTTCTTTGTCTCCACCAATCTGCTGGTAGGGAAACACAACTCACTTGTGTGGACTGGTCTAGCAAGACAATATGGAATTATTGTTATAAAACATAATTGGTGATCAAACAGTCACACTAAAATCACAAATCTGGATGCGATTTTGAACGCCTCCCTTTCAATGAAACCACATATAACGGAGATGGTAAAAAGTTTGTTTTTTAGATTATGGCTATGTAGGTGAATGAAAGATATTTTAGATTATGATAATTTTAGAAATGTGTTGTACTCTCTGGTTTTAACTGGACTAGATTACTGTATCTCCCTCTACGTGGGTCTTTCACATAGTCTAATAAGATTGCTGTGGATAAGGGTTCTCAATCCAGTCCTTGGGACAACCTTCCAGTCAGGTTTTCAGACATAGGCATAAATTGAAAGGGGGAGGGGAGGGGGCCCTCCAAATGTTGCAGGCACTAACGGTGAACTGGTCCCCCTACCCTTACTGCCAGTATAACTTCCTTACCCTTGGCGCTCCCCACTCCAAAGTAAGAAGGCAAACTACACCAATGTTTTCAGAAGAACCACACTGCCTCCACCATATACAATCTCTTTCATGCATATTCATTGTGGTTATCCTGAAAACCTGACTGGCTAATTGTGTCCCCTGGACTGGGTTGAGAACCCCTGTTGTAGATTATATCAAATACTGCAGACAGGAGTTTAGTGGAAATGGAGAGATAATTAGCATTTTATCCCAGTGCTCACCTCCCTACACTGGTGACCTACATTTTCATATAAGATTTAAGGTGCTAATTTTGATACATCAATCTTTGGCTAGTGAGGCATATCAGTGCAGTTTTAAGTACTGTATCTACAAGCCTGCTAGATCTTTACTCTCAGAGGGAGCTCATATATTTCACATTCCATCTGTGAGGCAGTTCTGTCTAAGTGAGACCAGGAAGGCTTTTACTGTTGCCAGTCCATCTGAATGGAACAAACTGCACTAGAGCTGAGGCTGATGGATAATATAGTGAGATTTAGAAAACAGCTCAAAATTTTCTTTGGCCAGGCATTTGGCAGCAATATATAATGCACTGAAAAGAGAGTGGGCAGACGTTTGGACTGAAGGACTGTATGTGAATGTTATAAGATTTTATTATGTTGAAAGGAGGATGAGGTGTTGAAAGGAGGATGAGGAGATAAAAGCATTTTTAATTAAATAAATACAAATATGAGGAAGAAAAAGAAATATAATAGGCCTCCTTCTTATAATGTCCAAAGAATCAGAAACCACAAGCCTTATACTAAAAAATAGATAAAATGATAAAAAAAATTACTGGCTGGGTAAGAAAGGAAATTAATTTTCTTGTACATACCTGGGTGTCCCTTTGGTTTGCAGATCTAAGATCTAATTTTCCTCATTAGCTAACTCGCAAATTTTTTAACCATTCCAACTGGTATGGGATATAGGCCAATTCCAATATCTTGCTAACACATGTCTTAAAGCCAAGTAAGAATGGGACGTTACTGTATCTCCCAGCAAAAAAATAGCTAAGGAAAACGGGACTTCAGTCAACAACCCTAGAGAAAATTGCCTGTACCTGCTTCCAAAAACATTTAATACACAGGCTCTCCTACCACATATGAGGCAATGAATCTACCTGGCCACAACTATACCAACAGATCTCTGAAATGCTAAGGTTCAACTTCAGCAGTTTGGGCGGGCTATGTGCCGCATCAGCGCATAGTACTTTTAGGAGAATAATGTAAGATTCTCAATAGGATCTGTACCTCAGTCAAGACCAGCACTATTAACAGAGAACTTTTGAAAGTAGAGAGCCAAATCTTAGACCAAAAGGTATCCAAACTCCTGGGCACCCAGAGAAGTTTCTCAGCTCCTAAAATAAGCATGCTTGGGGGATGAAAGCTCGAAATTATTTGTAGAGTATAAGTGGGGAAGCAGTCTTCTAAGGTTGCCTTCAAAGAACAGAGACTTGTAATCTTTTGGTGGCCTCAAAAAATGGGCCAGATACTCAGAAGCAGTATTGTTTATTGTACACCGCCTTGATTTTGTAGAAAGGCGGTTTTTATCAAGTAATAAACATAAACATAAACAAAAGATCTATTTTGAAAAATACTGATAAAAGGAATAAAGTCTTCCCAACTAGGCAATTGAGTACAAAGAAATAATAACCAAGGAAATACCAACATTTTAATGAAATTTCTCCTTCCAAGACAGAAGACGGCCATATTTTTTTCAATTTCCCAAAAATGCTTAATTTGTTATTCAATAGTTCAGGATAATTAAACTGGTATAAGAAATCTCAATTATTAGGAATAAAATTACATCAAAATATCTAAAATCTACCAAACGTCCAAAAGGCTCCAATTCTGAAAGGTTTATTGACTCGTAGTGGCACAGGACGTACTTGTAAGAAGAGATTTAGTAAAATTAACTACAAAATCAGAGATCCTTTGAAAATGTTCAACCAGTTGCACTGAGGTGAACAGGGAAGATTTCAGGTTTAATAGGTAAACAAGGCACAGTCAGCATAAAGCAAAGTGGAGTGTGTCTCGCTACCAATTGATATACTCATGGCTGAAGGCTCAATCATTAAAACAAATGATAGGGAAAGGGGACAAACTTTCTGCGTGTCTCTAGCCCAGAAGGATGGAGAGGTCCAGCCATTGACTTTATGATGGCTAGAGGCACAGCATTCTTTAATAAAAATACAGACAATACACAGAAGAGAGATGGCCACTTTATTTTATCAAAAGCTCTCTCAGCATACAAAGATAAGAACATAAGATATGTCATACTGGGTAGACCAAGGTCCATCAAGCCCAGTATCCTGTTTTCAATAGTGGCCAATCCAGGTCACAAGTACCTGGCAGGTTCTCAAAAGGCACACAAGTTCCACAATGCTTGTCCTGGGGTAAGCAGTGGATTTCCCTGGACCTCTTTAATAATGGTTTATGGATCTTTCCTCCAGGAACATGTCCAAACCTTTTTTAAATCCAGCTACACTAACAGGTTTTACTACATCCTCCGGTAACAAATTCCATAGTCTGATTACGTGTTAAGTGAAAAAATATTTTCTTTTATTAATCTCAGACCATGCCAACATCCATCGCTTTAATACAGCACAAGATATTGACTAAACACCTTCTATTTTCTGAGTCATTAGCTTTTGATGAATCCCACTTAATCTGAACGAACAGTATCTGGAATATGATTCAATTTGCGAGGACAAATATTTTATAAATATAATCCAGATTTAATAATGAAATGGATCTATATTGGCGCATAACATGGAGTTCCTCCCTTCTTTGGGAATAACTGAACTAGAGGCAACAGAGAAGAAATTCAGCATTTTCCTTGTAAGCAGGATGGAATTAAAAACTTTCAGTACTATGAGAAAGAACAACTCTGGAATGATTTTGTGAGGTTCAGCTGGGAGAGAGTCCTGGCCTTCTTGTTTTTAAGGCTCTTGACAACTCATGTCATTTTGGGATATAAGAAAAGACCTATCCGGGTGCTGGCAGACATCATTACTTACCTAAGGAAGATTCTGAAAGCCTTGCTATTAGGAAATAATGCTCTGAGCTGGGAAGAATACAATTTCTCATAAAACTGAGCAAAAGATGTAGCTGATTAGATATAGCTATTTCAGCACCACTATTTGTTTTAATCCTAGTAATTCTTTTATTTCATTCTAGCACAGTTAAGCTGCCAGAGCAACAATTGGAGTGTTTATTCACACAGTCATAAAATGTTTCTTCATGAGCTAAAGTAGTGTATGCACACTCCAGTAAATTAAGTTCACATCTATGATTTATCAGCTGACAAAATATATACAGTGCATATGCTCTGATTCAAGAAGCATTAATTGGGTTTGAAGAAAACAAATTTTTTCCTGTCTCAGGGTTTTGGAGTTTGGTGCGCTTTTTTTTTTTTTTTTTTTTAACAATGGAGACTACAGGGGAGATATGCCCTGCAAGGACAGCTTTGTCTACATCCCAAACCCTGAATATACCACTTTTATTACTATAGTTGAATTGAATGCATTCTTTCCATGCGGAGTTTCTGAACGAAGGCTTTGTCCGCTAATGGTTGCCTGTTCATAGATTAGCTTCTAGGCATGCTATACTTAGCAAGGTCTAGTCACTCTAGTGTGTCTAATGCTCACATGGGTGCCTACATGAACAGCAGTGATCACCATTTACGGACCAGTAAAATGTTGGAAGTGTCTGAAGGACGAGCTGGAGGGTGGGAGGACATAGGGAACGTGGAAAAGCAGTGGGCCAAATTGAAAAGGGCTTTAAAAAGTCATGGGATTGGAGGCAGTACAGTATATTGGATCAGGAACTGGTTAAAAGACAGAAAACAGGGCTAAATGGCCAATTTTCTCAATGGAGAAAGGTGAACAGTGGAATATCCCAGGGAACTGTTCTGGGCCCATACCTTCAAAAAAACATAACAGATTAGTAAAACAAGAGCTTCCTTGGCTAAAGCCATGTTGGCTGTCTCCCATTAAACATGACTATCTACATGTTCAGTAATTTTGTTCTTTATAATGATTTCTACCATTTTTCCCAGTACTGACGTCAGGCTCACAGGTCTGTAGTTTCCCGGATCACCCCTGGAACCCTTTTTAAAAATTGACGTTACATTGGCCATTCACCAATCTTCAGGTATTACAGATGATTTTAATGATAGTTCAAGAGATTACTAATAGTAGGTCTACAATCTCATATTTCAGTTCTGTCAACACCCTTGGATGTATACCATACGGTCCAGGTGATTTTCTACTCTTTAGTTTGTCAAATAGTTGTAATACATCTTCTTAGTGTATCGCTATTTCTTTCAATTCTTCTGCGGCATCACCTTTAAATACCATTTCAGTCATGGGTAATATTCCTATATCTTCTTCAATAAAGACCGAAGCAAAGAATTCATTCAGTCTTTTCACTATGGCCTTGTCCTCTCTTAGTGCCCCTTTTACCCCTCTATCATCTAATGGTCCAACTCACTCTCACAGGTTTCTTGCTACAAATGTACTTGAAAAAGTCTTCATTACACATTTTTGCTTCCACAGCAAACTTCTTCTCAAATTCTCTCTTTGCCTGCCTTATCAATGCCTTGCATCTAACTTGCCAGTGCTTGTGCTGGTTCCAGTTTTCATCATTTGGCTCTTTTTTCCACTTCTGAAAGATGCTTTTTTGACAGCAACAGCATCTCTGACCTCACCATTAAACCATGCTGGCAGTTTTTTGGACTTCCTTCCACTTTTCTTAAAGCGTGGAATACAGCTGGTCTGGGTTTCCAAGATAGTATTTTTCAAAAACACCCAAGCTTGATGTAAGTCTTTAACCTTTGCAACTACTCCTTTTAGTTTTTTCTTAACTATTTTCCTCATTTTATCATAGTCTCCCTTTCGAAAGTTAAAAGGTAGTACTGTGGATTTCCTTACCATCCCTTCTCCATTAATTAAAGCAAACACGAACATGCTATGATCACTATTGCCAAGTGGCCCCAACACTCTTATCTCTTGCACCAGATCTGGTGTTCCACTAAGGACTAGGTCCAAAATGACTTCCCCTCTGGTCAGTTCATGAACCAGCTGCTCTAAGAATCAGTCATTTATTTCATCTTGAAACTTTATATCCCTATGCCGTGACACTGACCCAGTCAATATCGGAGTAATTGAAATTACTCAATATTATTACTGTGCTGTAACTTTTGTTAGCTTCCCTGATTTCTTTGAACATTTCATCATCCATTTGTTCATTCTGGCCAGGCGGTCGATAACACCCCCCTCCCCCCCCCCACACACACACACTGCCATCGCCTTCCCCTTTTTACATGGAATTTCAATCCATAGAGATTCTACAGCAAATTTTGTTTCCTGCAAAAGTTTAATCCTTTGTGACCCAATGCCCTCTCTAACATAGAGCATGACCCCTCCACCAATTTGATCAGCTCTATCATTACGATATAGTTTGTACCCAGTTATCACAGTGTCCCACTGGTTATTTATTTATTTAATGCTTTTATATAAAATCAGTGCGGTTTACAGATAACATTTTGCACAAAGCAGGGAGAGCCTGCTTTGTACTTACATTGAACGGGTAATGCAACTTGGATTTAGAACTGGGGTAACTATATACAGTATAAGCATGATGTCACTGCGCAGATGTAGCGACATGGCTTACCCTAAGAACTATGTACAGGGATGTAATTTTATTTACAGGCTTGTCCTCCTTCCACCATGTCTCTGAGATACCAATCATATCTAACCTCTCATTTAGTGCTATACTGTATATTCTAACTCTCCCATCTTATTTTTTAGACTTCTAGCATTTGCATACAAGCATTTTAGAGACTGTATTTTATTCATATTAATCTGGCTATCAGTAGGCAGGGGTAATTTGGAATCTTTAAGCTCTGTCTGCTCCGTACTCAAAGGCTACTTTTGTCTTTATTGGAACCTCTCTGCTGATATACCCTAACTTAATTTTTTTGGTAGTATCCTTCAAGGATAATTGCTCTGATAATTGCTCTTGCGCAACTGTCAGCTCTCCCCTATTATCTAGTTTAAAAGCTGCTCTATCTCCTTTTTAAAGGTTAATGCCAGCAGCCTGGTTTCATCCTGGCTAAGGTGAAGTCCATTCCTTCGGAAGAGCCTCTCCTTTCCCCAGAATGTTCCCCAGTTCCTAACAAATCTAAAACATCCTTGCACCATTGTCTCATCCACACATTGAGACTTCGGAGCTTCGCCTGCCTTTTGGGTCCTGCATATGGAACGGAAAGCATTTTGGAGAACGCTACCCTAGAAGTTCTGGATTTCAACTACCTACCTAAAAGCCTAAGTTTAGCGTCCAGAACCTCCCTACCACATTTTCCTATGTCATTGGTACCGACATGTACCAAGACAGCAGATTCCTCCCCAGCACCATCTAAGACCTTGTCTAGGTGGCACGTGAGGTCCGCTACCTTCGCACCCGGCAGGCATATTACCAGGTGATCCTCACGTCCACCAGCCACCCAGCTATCTATATGCCTAATGATCAAATCACCAACTATAACAGCTGTTCTAATCCTTCCCTCATGGACACAAGGCCCTGGAGAAACATTCTTGGTGCGAGAGGGTTTTACTTCACCTGGAGGACAGGTCCTAGCTACAGGATAATTCCTGCCACATCAAGGTGATGCTCTCCTGTCAGGTGACCTCTCTTCTCCATGGCAACAGGGGATACTGCCAGACTGGAGGTGGGACTTCAGTACTATAACCCTGTAGGTCTTGTCTCTGTACCTCTCTGTCTTCCTTATGTCCTCCAAGTCTGCTACTCTAGTCTCAAAAGATCGGACTCGTTCCCTGAGAGCAAAGAGCTTCTTGCACCTAGTGCACACGTAAGACCCCTCACCAACTGGGAGAAAATCATACATGTGACACTCAATGCAAAAGACTGGAAAACCCCCATCTTGCTGCTGGACTGCTGTCTGCATCTTAGTTTTAAGGTTGTGTTTGGTATTTAAGTTCTTTACCTACTAAGGGTTGGTAGGGATATTTATAATAATAAACTACACCTAATACGTTTAATGTACTTTGTTCACCTGAAGTTTAATTAATCTCAGGTTCTTAATGTATGCCAGATGAGGACAAGCAGCTGCACCTGAGAGTGAATATGGCATCTCCTTTCCTTTGAGAGGTATATGCACTTATAAAGCTACAATTATCCAGGGGTGGGTGGATGTTAGGGAGGGACGGAGGGTAAAAGATCTAGTAAAAGCTGGCTGCTACACAGTCCCCTGTCCTGTGCTTCTAAGGTAATTTCCAGGGGGAGTCCCACAGCCCTTGCTTGCACAGAGGAAGTCTTGGGTTCTAAATTTAACCATAAATCTCTCTGCTGTGTTTTACATTTAACTGAAAGCTCTTTGCTGCTACTAGGCTCTGACTGAGTATGCAATTTAAACTAGAAGCTCTCTGCTGGGTTCTAAAATTTAAGCAGAAAGCTCTCTTCTATGTTTTAAATTTAAACTGTAAGCTCTTTGCTGCTACTAGGCCCCACCCTGTCTCCTAAGCCCCATTTCCTCCACCTGTTGACCCTTCCATCTCTCATATTCTCAACCTATTGCTCTCCGCTGCAACTTCCCTGCAGCCTTCAAGCATGCTGTAGTTACCTCTCCTCAAGAAACTCTCACTTGATCCCACCTGCCCTTCTAATTATCAACCCATCTCCCTCCTCCCCTTCATTTCTAAACTACTCGAATGCGCGGCTCACCATCGCTGCCTTGACTTACTCTCCTCTCATGCCCTCCTGGATCCTTTACAATCTGGCTTTCGTCCTTTACACTCTACTGAAACGGCTCTTGCCAAAGTCTCCAGTGACTTGTTCCTGGCAAACTCCAAGGGCCTTTACTCTGTCCTCATCCTCATGGGTCTGTTCGCCAGGCTCCTTCTCTGACCCTTTTTAAATCCAGGCTGAAAACTCACCTCTTCACTGCTGTTTTTGGATCTTGACTCACCTGATCTCCTTGTTTCTTTACCTTCCCCCGTTGTTTTATCCCTGTCTACATATTCTGCGTTGTCTGTCTTGACTAGATTGTAAGCTCTGATGAGCAGGGACTGTCTCTTACATGTCTGTGCAGCGCTGCATAAGACCTGTAGCGCAGAGTAGTTACTCACCTGTAACAGGTGTTCTCCAGGAGCAGCAGGAATCAGTCCTCACATATGGGTGACGTCGGCGCCGACGGAGCCCCCGTGCGGAGCATTTCCCCAGCTTTCAAAGAAAGCCTTTGGGAATTGCAGCGCGCATGCGCGGTCCCCATCCCGCCCAAGAGTGCCATCTTGCTCAGTCTGATGACATAGCTAAAAGACAGCAAAAAAATTAGCAAAATAAATCATATGACTGCAACTCCAAGGGGAGGAGGGAGGGTTGTGAGGACTGATTCCTGCTGCTCCTGGAGAACACCTGTTACAGGTGAGTAACTACTCTTTCTCCAGGACCAAGCAGGAAGTCAGTCCTCACATATGGGACTCCCCAGCTAAAGGCTACCGGAGGCCCCAAGCCGAAAAATGAGCACCCTCTAGCTCGTCAGTACGTAAGGAAGGAATCTTCTCTGAGAATGCCCCCGACCGGTAGCCCAACACCAGGGCCGGAGGGTAGGAGTTGCCTAAACCCCAAAGAGATTATGGAGTACTGCCTGTCCGAAAGCAGTCCGAAAGCGGGACTCCCTCTCAAGGCAGTAATGGGCCGCAAAAGTCTGGCTTGAAGACCAAGTAGCGGCCCGGCAGATGTCTGCCAACGGAACAGAGCGGAGATGAGCCACTGACGCAGCCTTCACCCTGACACGATGAGCCGTGACTCGACCCTCCAACGAGAGGCCGGCTGCCCCATAAGCCCAGGCGATACAGTCAGCGACCCATATGGACAAAGTATGCTTGGAGACAGGTAGCCCCAACTTATTGGGGTCAAAAGAAACGAAGAGCTGAACAGCCCTCCGATGCTCCCGCGTACGGTCAAGGTAGAAGGATAATGCCCTCCTACAGTCCAGGGTATGCAGGACCATCTCAGTCCGGTTGGCATACGGCCTGGGAAAAAAGGTCGGAAGAACCACCTCCTGATTGAGGTGAAAAGGGGAGACAACCTTAGGAAGAAACTTAGGGTGAGTCCGTAAGACTACCCTATTCCTGTAGAACCTAGTGTAAGGGGGATCAGACACTAGCACCTGAAGTTCACTTACTCGCCTAGCAGAGGTAAGAGCTACCAAAAACAAGGTTTTCCAGGAGAGAAAACAGAGAGGGCAGGTAGCCATAGGTTCAAATGGCGGACAAGTAATCCGCTGTAAGACCACATTTAGATCCCACTCTGGGGCTGGTGGACGTAAAGGAGGCTTAAGCAGAAGGAGGCCTCTGAGAAAACGAGCCACCAAAGGGTGGTTGGAAAGAGGCCGCCCGTCCACCGGCGAGTGGTGCGCTGAGAGAGCACTGAGGTGAACCCTGACAGAGTTGGACTTAAGGCCTAGATTGGAGAGGTAAAGCAAATATTGCAATACTACCGCTACCAAGCACGAGAAGGGATTCTCGCTGCGTTGAGCACACCATGCGGAGAATCTACGCCACTTAAGAGCATAGGACTTCCTGGTGGATTGCCGTCTAGAGGTTAAGACTACGTCTTCCATCTCTCTAGGCAGAAGTAGGGGAGCCAGGACTACCCTTTCAGCAGCCAGGCCATCAGATGAAGGGACTGGAGGTTGGGGTGCAAGAGAGATCCCTGTTCCTGAGACAGGAGATCGTGTTGAAACCCCAGAGGAAGAGGAGTGTCCACTGCCAGTTGAAGCAGAAGCGGGAACCACGGTTGCCTCGGCCACCTGGGGGCTATCAGAATCATTGAGGCCCCGTCCTTGAGGACTTTGAACAGTGTTCTGGACATTAGTGGCGTGGGAGGAAACGCATACAGTAGGCCTTTGGACCACGAGATCAGAAATGCATCCGCTGCTACTCTGAGAGGTTGCGGTTGTCTGGAGCAGAATCTCGGGAGTTGCCGGTTCAGAGGACTGGCGAAAAGATCCATGGTGGGGAGGCCCCACCTGAGAAATATCTGCTGAACCACCAACGGATTCAATCTCCATTCGTGTGGTTGCAGGATCCTGCTCAGTCTGTCCGCCAGGTAATTTTCTTGACCTGGGAGGTAGACAGCTTTGAGGAGGATTCCGTGATTGACGGCCCAAGAGCACAGCCGTTGTGCCTCCTGACAGAGAAGGAAGGAGCCTGTGCCTCCTTGTTTGTTCACGTAGAACATGGCAACCTGATTGTCCGTCTGGACCAGCACAGACTGGTGAGAGGTTAGGTGGGAGAAGGCTCTCAGAGCTAGGCGTATCGCCCGTAGCTCCAGGACGTTTATCTGCTGAGCAGCCTCCCAAGGGGTCCAGAGACCCTGAGTACATGCCCCTTGGCAATGTGCTCCCCAACCTAGAAGAGAAGCATCTGTCGTCAGCACTTGAGAATGCGGAGGGGATTGAAAAACCACTCCGAGTACCAGATTCGGAAGATGAAGCCACCATTGCAGAGGAGACGAGCAGGGCGGATATTCTTACTGAGTCTGCAAGGCTCCTTGGGGCTTGATGCCACTGAGTGTGAAGGCTCCACTGAGCAGGCCGCATATGCAGGCGGGCATTGGGGGTTACATGAACCGTGGAAGCCATATGGCCGAGAAGTCTCAGGAATTGCCTGGCGGAGACAAGGGATTTGCTGTGAAACTGGCTGGCTAGATCCATCAACCTGTGAGCTCTGTCCAGTGGCAGAAAAGCCTTCGCTTGAAGAGTGTCCAGCCTTGCTCCTATGAATTCTAAGTTCTGGGACGGGAGCAAAGTGGACTTTGCGAAGTTTATGACAAACCCCAAGTGCTGAAGTAGAGCCACAGTGCGAAGGGTGGCTTGACTGGCCTCCTGGGAAGACTGGCCCCTTATGAGCCAGTCGTCCAGGTATGGAAACACAAAAAGACCTTGAAGCCTCAGGTAGGCCGCCACCACCGCAAGGCACTTGGTGAACACCCTGGGAGCGGAGGTTAGGCCAAAGGGTAGTACTCTGTATTGGTAATGGTTTCCCCCCACAACAAATCGGAGATATTGTCTGTGGTCTGGATGAATAAGGATGTGAGTATAAGCATCCTTTAGATCTAAGGGGCATAGCCAATCTCCCTGCTGGAGGTAGGGCAGCAGGATCCCAAGGGTAAGCATCTTGAACTTTTCCCTCTCCAAGAACTTGTTGAGGTTGCGCAATTCTAGGATGGGTCTGAGGCCTCCTGTTCTTTTTGGTACCAGAAAGTACCTGGAATAAAAGCCGTGACCTCTCAGGTGGTGGGGCACCGGTTCCACAGCCTGTTCCTTTAGCAGACTTGCTAACTCCTGAAGGAGTAGGTCGCTGTGCAGAGGGAGTCTTGGAGGCTCCCCTGGAAAATAGGAGGGAGGTACCTGGTGAAAATGGAGAAGATATCCCTTTTGGACTATATGGAGCACTCGGGTATCTGATGTGACGGATGACCACCTGTGGGCAAAGTGGGCCAGCCAGCCTCCTGTGCTGATGTGAGCCAGCTGAGGAGAAAAGGCTATGCCTTCTGAGTCAAAACCCCCCACCCTGCTGAGCAGGGGCTGGTGTTGGTGGCTTGGGGGTCTTCTGCCTACGGGGCCCATGACCCTGCCCCTTGGCCTGCTGACCCTGTTGGGGAGCTGCAGAGGCCTGATAATGAGGGTATTGTTTATAGGCAGATGACTTCCTCGGGTAAAAGGTCTTTTTTCCCGAGCCCTTCTTTTTCTGAGAAGGGGCAGAGGTTTTTCTGGACAGCCTAGTCTGGGTCAGAGTCTCGGTCTCGAGTTCTGCAGCCTTTTCAGCCATAGGTTTGCCAAAGAGGTTTTCACCTCGGCAGGGGACATCGACCAACTTGTCCTGTACCCATGGCTCGAGATCGGATGACTGTAGCCAAGCCTGTTGGCGGGCACCGATGCCGGCCCCGAATACTCGGGCCGAAGCCTCGAAGCCATCGTAGGCTGCTCGAGAGATAAACATCGAGCACTCTCGAATCCAAGTGGACAAGGCCTGGAACCTCTGCAAAGGTTCCTCGGAGAGACCAGCAAAAAACCCGGCAATCTCCTTTGCCAGGTCTCGGAGATACATGCCCATGTAGAGCTGGTATGTCTGGACACGGCAAGCAAGCATAGAGTCCTGGAAGCACTTCTTACCGAGAGCATCCAGGTTCCGGGCCTCCCGGCCGGGAGGCACCGAGGAGTGCATCTTCTGACTTTTCAGTCGATGCATGGCCGATTCCACAACCATGGAGTGGTGCGGTAATTGTGCCTTTTGGAACCCGGGGCTCTTGCGGACTCGAGAGATGGAATCGACCCGCTTGCTCAACACCGGCATCGAGGCTGGGGTCTCCCAAATGCGGAAGAGCAGCCGCTCCAGCATCGGAGGAACCGGTACAGTAAAGGCCTCCTTTGGGGGAGAGTCATACTGGAGGGCCTCAAGCTCTTCGGCTCGAGGCTCCTCCTCGGGATCCGTGGGGAAGGCCAAGGCCTTGGCCATATCCCGCACGAAGTCCGAGAACCGGGTATCCTCCAGTGGGGATTGTCTCCGAGGTTCAGACTTCGGCAAGTCCGATGGGACACACCGAGTCCGATAGGTGTCGGGTGACTCTTCGTCCTCCGTCTCCCAGCCCGATTCCTCGGAGGAGGTATCGAGCGGCTCCGGTCGGGCGGGCACCGATGCCATCCACCCCGACGCCGAGGGTACCGGCGTCGATGACCTCGATCCCGAACAGGAGGCCGAGGGAGACCGTGGCCGAGGATCGACTCGAGCCCGCATGGACTCGAGGATCGGCTCGGCCTCCGGGGTCGACTTGGACGTCGATGTCCCGGTGGTCGGGGCAGATGCACCGGTGAGACCGGCGATCAATGCCCGCTGCTGTTCCATGAAGGCAGCGAGGCTGCTCTCCAAGGCCGTCAACCTGAGTCCGAGCTCAGGAGACCCAGCAGCCCCCAACTCGGGCCCCAACGGCGTCGGGCCCGACGTCGGCTCCCCTGGAGGAGAGTCCACGAGGACTACAGCACTCACGTGTCCAGGAGACTCCATCTCGATATGAGGTTGCTTGGCAGGCCTCTCCGACTCCGAAGACCCGGGATGGCTATCGGGGCTATGCGACCTGGGCCCTCGAGGAACCAGGAGCGTCCACCGATGCCACCCTTGTGGGTTTCTTCTTCCTGCACTGTTCCCGTGAAGGAGACCCCCGCTCAGAGGAACCCCGACGCTGCTCGGGGCCGGAGTCTCGAGACGTCGAGGCCTCTGACGAAATCCGGGCCCGTCCGAACGCGGAGTCAGAGAAGATCCTATCCTTCTGGTGCTGCCGACTCCTCAACGCCTTCGAGGACATTTTGCCACACGGACCACAGATCATCGGGTCATGATCGGGTCCGAGGCAGCGGAGGCAGCAGTCATGTGTGTCGGTAAGAGATATAAGTTTCTTACACCGATCACACTTTTTAAACCCGCTGGCAGCCATCGGGGGAAAAAGGGCCCCTGCAAGATCAAAAGACAGGGCTGCCAGTGAAAAAAGAAAAAATGGCGCGAACGCTAGTCACGAAGGACAAAAACCGAAAAAGAGAGAGTGGGCTCGATACTGGCGTATCGGGCCCAGGCGGGAAAAGGATCCGGCGATCCGAAGGAGAAAGAACAAAAACAGGGAAATCAACTTTTTCCTCGGCGAAAAACGAACTACGTCCGTCGGGCTCCGCGGAAAAAAGAAGACTGAGCAAGATGGCACCCTTGGGCGGGAAGGGGACCACGCATGCGCGCTGCAATTCCCAAAGGCTTTCTTTGAAAGCTGGGGAAATGCTCCGCACGGGGGCTCTGTCGGCGCCAACGTCACCCATATGTGAGGACTGACTTCCTGCTTGGTCCTGGAGAATATACAAATGCTCAGTAGTAGTAGTAGTGACTACAAGCTCTCTGCTGGGTTCTAAAATTTAAGCAGAAAGCTCTCTTCTGTGTTTTAAATTTAAACTAAAAAACTATTTGCTGCTACCAGGCCCTGATTGAGTACTAAATTTAAACTAGAAGCTCTCTGCTGCATTCTAAAATTTAAGCAGAAAACTCTCTTCTGTGTTTTTAATTTAAACTGAAAGCTCTTTGCTGCTACTAGATCCTGACTGATTTAACAAATACACTGGGTTCACAGATTAATCAGCTTTAATCTAAAGCATTCTTTTTCCCCCAAGATTTAGAAAAATTTACAGAAGTAAATACTTACAATTGCAGATCTCTCTCCAGAAGTAGCAGTCCCCTTTTGTAGTGCTTCAAGACTCAAAAGTTCAGCCACAGGGCCATGCAATGCATAATCCACAGCCAAGACCCAAACCTGTTACTCTCCACTCATATAAACACCAACTGCATGAACTGAGCCTTTGTGTTTGTCCGTGTCGCCATTAAGTCCAAGAATGGACAACCCCAGCAGGCTACAACATTCTGGAAAGCTCCCATTCCCCTGGATTGAGGGAGTGCCAACTGAGGAAGTCTGCTTCAACATTCTCTACAACAGCAATATGTTGCACTGAATGAGTCAACAGATGACATTCTGCCAAGAGATACAGCAGCCACATTGCCTGAGCCATTATCACGCTTTTGGTGCCTTCCTGCCAGTTGACATATGCTGTTTCTGTTGTGTTGTTGAAGAATACCCAGACTGCTTGCCCCTAAACCACATGTTGAATCCCAGTAATGCTAGCCGAATGCCATGAGCCTCAAGCCAATTGATCAGCCAGGATGCTTTGCAGGTAGCTGACCGACCTTGAGCCATCTGACCCAAACAGTGAGCCCTCCCCCCCCCCCCCCGGCCAGAGAGGCTGGCATCGGATGACACTAAAAACCAGTATGGATTCTCTGGGGGAATTCCCTTCAACAAATTCAAGGGAAGAAACTACCACAACAGACGTTTTGCCACAGTTGGTGTCAGGGAAGCCGGATGTCGTAATTCTGAGATAGAGAGAACCATCGTGCCAGCAATGCTCTCTGGAGCGAACTCATGTGGGTCCTTGCCCATGGAACAAGTTTACTTGTGGCTACCACTGTGCCCAGTAACTGCAGATAATTCCAAGCTTGGAGAGCCAGTTGACTCCAGAAAGCTGCTAGCTAGGTCAAGAGTTCGGACCATCTCTCATCAATTATCAAACTGCACCCTGAGGTACTACAGGGACTGCAAAGGCACCAGTTAACTTTTGGCGTGGTTCACCACCTAGTACAATCTTTCCAAAAACTGACTATTTAGGCCGTCCTGAGACAACCATCAATCTGAGATTTTGCCCTAATAAGCCAGTTATCCAGGTGCAGGTGCATCCAAGATCCCTTTGCAATGGAGGACTGACACCACTACCTCCAGAATCTTGGAAAAGGTTCTGGGAACCATCACCAGGTTGAAGGGTAGGGCACAAAACTATAAATATCTGCCCTGGATGGCAAAATGCAGAATCTTCTGTTGATCTTCTCAAATGGGAATATGGAAATAAGCCTCTGCTAGGTACAGGGAACACAAAAACTCTCCTGACCACTTGGCTGATAGATGTGAGGGTTTCCATCCAAAGAGAGAGACTTGCAGATGGGCACTGACTGCTTTGAAGGTCTAGAATCAGCTTGAAGTACCCATCTCTCTTGGGGACCATGAAGTAAACAGAATACCTTTCCTATGCTCTGTTGGACAATGGTTATGGGTACAATGGCTTGTAGATGGAGGAGCCTGTCTAGGGGCCATGATGGCAGCCTTCTTGACAGAACTGTACAGAAAGACTACGAAGGTGCATGAGATGGACTTGGCATACTACAGAATGTAACCATGTTGAATGATGTCAAGGACCCATTGGTCTGTGGTAACCCGGGCCCACTCCTGGTAAAAGAAGCAGAGATATCCGCCCACTGGAGGCACTACCAAATGGGCTCCCCGCCTGTCACTGGGCAGGGTGGAGGTAGTGATTCCTGAGAAGTCATCATCCATGGACATGTGGGCTCCCTGAAGGGGCTGAGCCTTTCCTCGAGGCTTGCCAAGTGAGGTTGATTGTTCACCCAGATGACAGCAATGGGAATCTTTTAAGGGGGGAATGAGATGCCAAAAGCTTTGCTCGTCCTTTCGGCCTACCCTCAAGGCAGGCATTGGGGGCTTAGTCTCATCCAAGTTCTTGACCAGATTCTTCCTCAAACAATAGTCAACTTTAAAAGGAAGCTTAGTCAGATGAGCCTTGGAGGCTGTATCAATGGACCAGTGATGCAGCCACAGCCAGTACCTAGCCACCATAGCCGCCTTAAACTCCCTCACTGATAGACAGATAAGCAGTCAGCCAGGAAGGCTGAAATAGACTCTAGACAGGCCAGTGCAAAATCCTCCAGGAGCTGCTGGAACCAGCGCAGAACAGCATGGGCTGCTAAGACCCCACAAATGGATGCACGCAGACTAAGTGTTGAAGCCAAGAAGACTGTCTTCAAAAACGCTACCACCTTGTGATCTTGTTCATCTTCAAGAGCAATGCCCTTTCACCACGTGAATAGTAATGAGCTTAGAAACAGCTGGCACCAACACATCCACCTTGGGGATGACGTATCAGCTCTCCATATCCACTTGAGGCAGGCAAACAACGCTCCCATAATCTTTCCTCGAAGGGTGGTGTCCAGGAGTCTCCCATTCTGTGAGGACCATGTGACACACTATCTGTAGAAGAGGAAAAGCTTCAGAGGATCTCCATAGACCCTCCAAGATGGGATCCACATCAGACTTCTATTTGTCCTCCATTGTCACCTCCATAATGCGGAGCAAGGAGACCTGAGCAATTAGAATGGACAACTCCTCTCGCCAGAACAAATGGATGACTAAAGAGTTATCTTCCTCTTCTACTGGGGTCAGCTCCCTTCTTCTAAATTGGCCTCACTAGCCAGGCTCCCAAGGTCCAAGCCCTCATTCCTGTCTCCCAAAGTTGCAGGTGGCATTGAGGCATCGCTCAGACAGTCGTTTTCTGCAGCAGGGCTCCAGTCTCCCAAATCATGGTAGGGGAGGGCCCGCTGCCTTCATTACCAAAGCCCCTTGGACTAAGAGAGGAAAGCCCTACCACAGCACCACATGTGGTGCATAAAGCTCATAAAATCCCATGAGAACTCCCCAGAGAGTATGAAAGCCTCTGGGCCGCCTCCTCCCATGCTTTTCATCAAAAGGACCAAGGGGGAGCTGAGAGACAGAAGCACCATGGTCAGGAGAAAAGGCAGCAGAGCCCATCTTCTTCATGTACTACTCTGGCCCCCGGAGGACTCCCCGGGATCAGCACCACATGGAGCATAGATACCAGCCTCCATTAAGTCAGGCCTCCGTTTGCCGTAAGTTCCTTGAAAAAGAGGGCATGAAGCTGATGGTAAATATCTTGTGTTTGCAGGAGACACACCTGAAGGTGTCGCAGGAGAAGTTCTTACAGATCCAAGGATAACAAGAGGGTGTTTTTAGCTTCTAATCATGGGGACATTGTTGATGGGGAAAAAACTGATAGAAGGTGGTGAAAGATAAGAAAGGCTGGCATCTCTTCCTAAAGGTTAAAATGGAGGGTAAAGATTTAGCAGTGGCATGCATATATGAGCCTAATGAGAGGCAGGGGGATTTCTATTAAGAAATATGGGAGGGGTTGGAGGAATTTGGGTTGATGCCTATCATACTGGGGGGATTTTAATTTAACGGTATATCCAAGATTGGATAACTAGGGTAGGGATTCGGTGGAGGGGAGTTGTTACAGAAAGCAATTGGTTAACATGGTGCACCTCCTTGAATTGGTGGATGTGTGGCAGGTGTGTCATGGAGCAAGGCTGGATTACACTTTTTATTCTATTCAGCATACCTTTTATAGTAGGTTGGACATGACTTGGGTAAGAGGGGGACTAGAAGGTGAAATTTTACTTATTAGATAATGTTTTTTCCTTGAGTCTTGCTAGATCAGTCCAAACATGTGGGTCATGTTCCCCTACAAGCAGATTGATGGAGACAAAAAAAATCAATGAAAAGTCCAGTTTTCAATTACATCACTCCCATGCCTCTATCCGCTTCAGCCACCAGAGGTCTCTTCAGTATTCATCCTAAAGCATGACAACCTCAAAGTGGGCAACAATCAGCAATCGAACAGTAACGAACTATGTACAGGAAAGCATAAACAGAAGGCTATCCATAGAAGATGAACCTGCAGAGCGCAGTATATAAATCATAATAGACCCAAGGGTATCACCGCAGAAGAACAGAGCAAACAAAGTTTCAGGGGGTGGGGGTCCTAGACTGGTCTAGCAGAACTCAACAAAAGGACATTATCTGATAATTAAAATGTCACCTTCCATATCGCCTGCTAGACCAGTCCAGACAAGTGGGATATACCAAAGCTACGAATCCATTGGGTGGGAAGAAAACACAGTAGCTCATCAAACTTAGTGCCAAAAGCCATGTCCTCCTGAGCATGGACATCCAAATGGAAATACTAGACCAAAAGGGAAAGTGATGCCCATGTTGCTGCCCGGCAAATGTTTGCAGGGGCTACCGAGTTCCTCTCCGCCCACGGGGACGCTGGCGCTCAGGTAGAATGAGCATGCAAACCCTCTGGAACCATCTGGTTCCGCAACAGATCCGCTAACTCAGCAGCCTCTTTAACCCAGCGCCCCAATGCAGACTTAGCCACCGCATCACCTGTGCGGGCCAGAAACAGCACAAAAAGATTGTCTGACTTACAAAAATAATTTGTAACCTCCAAGAACCGGAGAGGCACTCTCTGAACATCCACAAGGCAAATATCCTGACCATTCTCCCTGACTCTGCTCCTTAGAGAAAGAGGGCAGGCAAACCTCATGGTTTACATGAAAGGGAGAAGGCACAGGCCGAATGGAAACGGCCTCCTCAGAAAAAGATAGATAGGAATCTTGGCAAAAAGATCATCTTGAGCGTTAAATCCTTCAGAGTAGCAGGTTTCAATGGTTCAACGAGCTCCAATGTCAGGGCCCCAGGAAGGGATCACCAACTGAAGGAGAGGACGCAGATATTGAACCCCCTGACAAAGGCACGAAACATCCAGGTGTAAGGCTAGAGACTCACCAGTCAACAAACTTCTGAAACAGGCCACAGCTGCAACTTGATCCTTCAGGGAGCTGAGAGAAAAGTCCCTTCTCCAAACTGTCCTGCAGAAAAGGCCAACAAGAGATGGCACCTTAGCCACCTCAGGAGTCAGCTGCCATGCGCTGTGCCGCACCAGCACTCAAGGAACCAGACCTGCACTTATGCCAGGTTGGTAGATCTCCTCCAAGTTCTGAGAAGAGTGGCAAACCACCATCGAAGAGTAGTCCGTACATGCTAACTGTCTCTTTACAGGAGCCAAGTTGTAAGCGAAAAGGGAGCTGGGTCCTCCATGACAGGCAGCCCCCGACTCAATAGGCATCAGATCGCCGAATCACATTCCTATTCGTCCATCCAGCGCCACCAGGGGCCACACAGAAACACATATAGCAGGTGCTGACTTGGTAAAGGTTCAGCCAGGACACCAATGCCCTCAGACCCCGTCTCCGTGCGGCAACTGATGCAACAGCACACTTTAGCATTGGAGTCGGTTGCCATCAGATCCCTCTCAGGGCGACTCCAGCAGTGCAAAAACATCAGAAACACCTCCTGACTCAACTCCCACTCTCCTGGAACCACAGAGTGCCGGCTGAAAAAATCCATTTCCATAGTAACTACCCTGGCAATCTGCAGAGCCGACAAACCAAAAGGTTCTGCACCACCAGGCAAACAAGAGAGCCATCTCCAGGACTATCCCAGCACTCCTCGTGCTGCCTTGCTGATGGACATAAGCCACCACGGTGGCATTGTCCAAGAACACTCAAACTGCCCCGCCCTCACTGGGGGCCAGAAACGAAGAAGAATAATGGCTATCGCCTCAAGGCAATTGATGGATCACACTGCTTCCCTGCAGTTCCACAGGACCTGAGCTGTTCATCCTTGGCAATGGGCTCCCAAGTTCGAAAGGCTCACATCCATGGACAGAAGGGTCTATGAGCAATCGTCCAGCAGTACGCCCTTCCTCAGAAGACTGGTCTGCCGCCACCACCGCAGGCTGGCCATCACCATCACTGGGAGCGGGAGCCTGATCTCCAACCCCTGAGAACTCGGGGACCACTGAATCAGCAAGGACCGTTAGATCGGCTGCAAAAAAGCATGTAATCACGTCACAATCAATCTGAAGAGTTGAAGATTGATTGTGACTCTGGGAGCCTGCTGTGAACAGAAAAGCGCTAGGCAATCCAACAGCCTTTGACTTTGGTTTTGCAGGAAGACACTGCACATTCGAGTATCAAAACATACTCCCAGGAACTCCAGGGACTAGGAATGCAACAACTAACAACTTTTTCTTTGCCCAAATGATCACCCAGCCAAGGCTTATCCAAAAGGTACACCACTTGGAGAGCTAACTAAGATGCCTCTGAAAGAAAATGGGCTCAGATGAGCCAGTAGTCCGGATATGGGTGCACACAAATCCCTTGGCGCCATAGTGCTGCAGCCATCACTACCACCATGACCATGGAGAACGCCTTTGGAGCAGTGGAGAGTCCAAATGGGAGGGCGGTGAACTGAAGGTGAGAGCAAAGCATGGCAAAACGCTGATACTCTGCTGATCCCCTGAACTGGTATATGAAAATACACCTCAGCTAAATCCAGAGATGCCAGGAACTCCCCTCGGCATACTGCTTGACTCGTGGATCACAAAGCTTCCATCCAGAAGTACAGAAGAGCAAGCACTTGTTGACACACTTGAGGTCCAGAATGTTCCTTCCATGTCAGCACCACGAAACAGATGGATTAGTTGTCCTTGTCCTGATCATCCAGGAGAACAGGTAGCACTGCCTTCAGGAGAGGCAACTTGTCAAAAGGGATCCACAGAGTGATCCTGCTATTCCCAGCCCCACAAGAGGAGAAGACAAAAGCAGCCAGGATCGGCTCTTGCATTCCAGGACATAGCAGTACTGAATGGGGACTAGCACTCAGCGATCCTTGGTGACCCAGACCCATTCCTGAAGGAAGAGGTGAAGCCTGTCCTCAACCAGAGGAACCAGAGTCCCCAAACTGTTATTGCACAGTCTGGGAGTGTCCTCCTCTGGACGGGATCGGGTCCTTGGGCCCAAGCACTCCATGAAAGTACTGAGAACAAGCCCAAAGTCCATAGGCAGAGGGGAAGAAATGCTTTCTAGGCATGCAGCAATGGGAGTCCCATGATCCCCAGGAGTCTGACCAGCGTGCCTGCAATGAGTGGGCAGAGACTGATGGAAAAGGGGCTCTTGCCTGATTCACAGGACCCTCCGACCCATCCTCCTCCGAAAGGTGGTAAGATGTTGTCTCACCCAGGTCATTCACCAGCTTCTCCAAATCGGACCCAAGAAATGCATCCCTCTAAGGCTAAATGGGCAACTGGGCTTTGGAAGGTTAGTTTGCTGCCCTGTATCAGAGCCAAGCCAACACCATGTCACTATTGATAGAGCACAATCTCTGGTCGCCAAATGTAACAGACCATACATGGCATCAGAAAGGAAGGCCATAGCAGATTCCAAAAGAGGGGTAGACTCATCCGGCAGAAGAGTCTGAATCTACTGGAGCAAAGCTTGAGACGTCAGGCCTGCACATAACTGAAGAACAGCAGCTGTTGCAGTGAACTGGTTCTTCAACACAAATCTAACTTTTAATCCACAGTATCCTTTTTAAAGCCAATCTGCCTTCCACAGGAATAGTGGTCCGACTGGTAACTGCCATGGCTTGCGCATCCACTTTGAAAATATCAAATCACAAAATACACTCTTCCTCCAGGAGAGCGTGCATTTTCTTATACACCCTTAGCCCCTTGGGTGGGGAGTCGGGGGAATCCATTCGGACCAGAACTGGCACTTGAACACGTTCGGGAACAGAAAGACAATAGCGGATTTCCACACCCCTTGCAGGAGTGGATGCATCTTCGGTTCCTGCTCCATGCCTGGAGCATCCGCCAAGCTGAATGTGGATAAAACCCTGGAAATCAATACCTCCAGTTCTTCCTTCTGGAACAGCAGGATAACATTGGCCTCCTCACAATGCTCTGAAGGCGAGAGTACTTCTTTATCTACATCAGATATCTGAATCCAATTCACAGTACAAATCTTGGACAGATCCCAGCTAATCCTCATCTCCAGGACTCTTTGCTGGGGACTCAGCCACAGGCAATCGAACAGAGCTTCCACGCTCAGCCTGTCCCTCATGAGATTGCGTTCGGGGAAACCCAGAAGCTGCAGGGTCTGAATTTCCATGCCAGAATGACCAAGCCTGTTGTAAAAAGGAAAACAATTCCGGGGAGGACAATCCAAACTCCAGAAGCTCTCCTCATGGAACTTACCCTCCTACACCAAGGGACACAGTCACTGTCGATCCCCTAGAGGTCAGGGAGCGGCACACAGTACGGTCGTCCAAATCTCCAGCCAGCTGGTTATCCTTACCCGCAGCGCCATCCACCACCTCCTGCCCTTAGGCAGGCAAGGCTGGACTAATTGTATCCCCTGGTGTAGAGAGGGGGAGCAATCCCTCCAGGGACAACTCAGGAGCTGCCATGCTAGACAAGCAGAGTCCAGAAGCTTGCCACAGACCAAACGACGATTCCTGGAAGGAGATATAAAAGAGTTAAAGCAAGTATAACAACAGCATGTGCTAAGGCTCCAGCAAACCTAAAGGCACACGTTAACTGTGCTTTTACTGCAATGAGCATTAACTGTGCTTTTACTGCAATGCGTGTTACAACCGCTAGGGTAGGAACATGAATTAGAATTGCTTGGGCAGAGCACACGTACAGACCACGTGACCTCCACGTGCACAATAGGAGAAAACGCTACTAGCCTGTGCAGGAAACAGCAGGAAACCCCCACATTGCACCAATGATTGCCAGCAGTCTACTCTGAACTGCATCCTAGAGAAACAGAATCGGGAGCCCCCAACAAGTCTTGATACTCATCTCCTGAGAGCCCAGGGCAGAGTTCTACTCCCCTGATATTGTTTCACTAGCTTTTGCAGCACTGTGTTTAAGGTAGCTGACAGGCAAATTTCTCCGAGAGTCTTCTGCAATCTTTGGGAGAGATGGGGGGGGGGGGGGGACACAAGAGGGGGAAGGGGGTGTTGAGGCTATGTGAGGCTGCTGCAAATTCTGGATGCTCAACAGGCTCTTATCATGATACCTGCATGGAGTTGAACCAATTTTCCCTCCTCATATGGCTACTGAAAAGACCGCAGTCTAGTGAAGCCTCCCACGTCACGCTCAAGTGAGATTCACCCTCAAGGTATCATTCATGAGCATTTAATCAATCCTTTCCTCTCAATCTTCAGACTTCTTCAGAGAGGAGAAAATCCATTCACCATCTGCTGGAGACAAAAATACTGAAGAGAGCTTTGGTAGCTGAGGTGCATAGAAGCATGGGAGTTATTGAAACATGGGCTTTTCACTGGTTCTTTGTCTCCACCAGTCTGGTGGTAGGGGAACACAACCCACTTGTCTGGACTGGTCTAGCAGGATGATATGAAAACTTTAGTTGAAGATCTTTAGTTGAAGAACTTTAGTTGAGGGAGGAGTGGCCTAGTGGTTGGGGAAAGTTAACTCAGGCTGGAAGGTCGGGGGTTCAAATCCCACTAGAGAACAGCAACCTTGGGCCGGAAGGACTGGGGTTTCTAGTCCCACAGGTGCTTCTTGTGGTCTTGGGCAAGCCACTTAACCCTCCATTGTCCATGTTCCCTGTAAATAGTTATTTAGATTGGCCACTGTTGGTAACAGGATACTGGGCTTGATGGACCTTGGTCTGACCCAGTATGGCATATCTTATGTTTATTTTATTTATTTATATTCTCTTATATACCGCACTATTCAGCATCAGCGCGGTTCACATAGAACAAAAATCTCAGTACAGTCAACATGCATGAGTTTACAGATAACAAGGGAAGGAACTTGGATAACAAGGGTAATTATTTACAATCTATTTACAAGGATAACACTACTGCATAGGTACCTGTTACTAGGAGCGGTTACTAAGAATATAATCTTTACTTATGTTATCTCCAAGTTATAATGCCCTGTTCAATATAAACTGCCTTGATATCATGAAAGGCGGTATATAAGAAATGTTAAATAAATAAATAAATAAGATGCCAAGTTTAGACCAATAACGTGGTTCGACCATGCTCTGGTAAGAATTACACTCAATTTGGGGAAGGATGTGCGTGGATTAAGATTTTGGAGACTGAATGAGTCCCTGATGGAGGATCAGGAATGCAAACAAAGAATAGCAAGAGCCATAGAAGAGTATTTTGAGTTCAAAATAGGGGTGGTGGTTCCGCTGCAGGAGGTTTGTGATAGTATGAAGGCTATGATTAGGGGCAAATTTATTGGGGTAGCAGTAGCGTTAAAGAAGAGGAAAACGAAGGAGCTATTAAATCAAATAAGGGAGTTAGAAAGGGAGCATAAGAGGAACAGAGTGAAGGAGGCTGGGAAGAAATTGGAGGGGCTGAGAACTGAATTGGAAACACAGAGGGTGGGAGAAATAGCTTAAAATTTGGAAAGAGTAAAGCAGATGCAGTTTGAATTTTGGAACCAGGTGAGTTGCGTGTTGGCATTAAAACTGAAGGAACGAGCAAACAACAATTCTTTATCTTTATTTCGCATTTGATATACTGCCCAGGCCATGGCATCAGGATGGTTTACAATAAACAACAATGCTGCAGATAGGAAACAGAAAAAAATGCCATATATTGACAGGAAAGAGATAAGACAGGCAAAGGAACAGTAACAGCTATAAGAGCAGCAGGAGAGGCAGGAAAGTGAGACACACAAGACTAACACAAACTAGTGCATGGAATGTCATATGCCTGATGGATTAGGTGGGTTTTGAGGTATGTTTTGAATTTTGAATAAGACGGTTTGAGGTGGAATGCGGATGGCAGGGCGTTCCAGAGTGCAGGACCGATGATAAAGAAGGCAGCATGGCGTGTAAGTTCTAGGTGGGCCTGAGACGGAGAGGGAAGGGATAGGTGATTGGCATGGAGGGAGGGAAGTTGATGATAAGGAGTATGTAGGCATATGAGATTGGCCAAATACTGGGGGGTGGAGGTGTGAATAACTTTGTGAGTTATGATCAGGAATTTGTATTGAATTCTGAAGCGAAGAGGAATCCAGTGAAGCTGAATGAGGAGGGGCGTGATGTGATCTGAGCACTTGGCATGAGTGATGATACGTGCCGTGTTACTTTGTAGCAGTTGCAGACGCTGTAGTTGATATTGTGGCAGGCCCGCCAGGGAAATGTTACAACAGTCCAATCTATTCATCACCAGGGACAACAGCAGGGTGGTGACTACCATGGCTTGTGCATCCACAATACGCATGGCAGTAATAAGGGACAGAATGCTCTGATCTGGCGGCGTGCACAAAAGGAGCGGCAAATGAGGGACAGATGTTCCTGAAATGAAACTGGGCACCAGTGAGCAGGAATAGCTGGGTTGAGAATCGGCTTCTTAAGGAGTGGTCAAACAACAGCTGACTTCCAAGGGTCGGAGAAGATACCAGAAGAGAGAGTGGAATTAAAGATGGTCAAGTTAAGTGCTAAGAGGGTGAGAGAGGGCTCAGACAGCCAGTGGGAAGGTATGGGGTCTAACAGGCAGGTTGTTTTCCAGCATGTAGCAACAGCCTTATGTAGTTCCATTACTGAAATTGGATGTAAAGAGGGCTAGGCATGAGCCAGGGCTAGGTTAGATGGAAAGACTGGGGTGGATTCAAGAGGTAGCAGGACAGAGGAGAAAGTGGAAGTGGTAGAGGAGAAAAGGGGGGGCAGGAGACAGAGGATGAAGTGGAGGGGCGTAAATGTAGACCGCAGCATCCTATTTTGTCCCTGAAAAAAAAAGAGGCAAGCTTCGTAGGGTCTGGTGCACCGTCAGGATACACAGGACGGGTGGAGATTGTGGAAAAAGAGTGGCAGATAGAATAAAGTTGTCTAGTGGAGTTAGAGGATGAAGAGATAAGGGTAGCATAGAAAGATTGCTTGGCAGAGTGGACAGCCGAATGGTAATGGGCATGGAGGTGGCGGAAGTATGAAAGAGTATCAGGCGACAGACGATTGCGCCATAAACGCTTAGCACGCCAGAGCTGCGAAGGAGCAGGCGAAGATCGGAATGGTACCATGGCGAGTGTCTACACTTAGTTCAGGTTGAGGCTGGACGGGGTGGTGCTAAGTGGTCTAGGGCTGCAGTGAGCACAGTATTCCAAATGTCAACCTGAGAATTGGGGGACCGAGTGGCAAAATCAGAAGGAAATAGCTCGTCCGCGGAAGGGAATGATTGAAGGGTGGATGGAGTAATATGCTGCTGCAGGTGCCTAGGGGACTGGCCTCGTGGGTTAGCAGGGTCTGGCTTGATAGCTAATACTGGGCAAGTTATGGAGAAGAAAATGCAATAGTGATCAGACCCGGGAATCGCAAGGGTGGAAAAAGCCTCGAGGGTAAGCTTCATTCTGGAGGGCGTGAGGACAAGGTCCAGCATGCCCTCCAATTGATAAAGACTAGGAATGCCAAAAGGTAAGCAAAGGTTAGGGAGATTTTTAGGGAGTTTATGCTAAGTTGTACATTGCAGAGGTGAGGACTGGTGGGGAATACTTGCAGAACTGTCAAATGGTAAGGCTGGGGGGGATGATGTAGAGTGGCTTATTAAGAATATAACAGAGGGAAAGGTTTTGGAAGCAATAGAGTCCTTACAAATAAGGAAGGCCTCAGGATTAGACAGGTTAATGACAAAGGTTTACAAGATATTTCGGGAACTGTTAGTAAGACCGTTAGTATGGGTGTTCAATGCGGTGGTAGAGGTGGAAAGGGTTCTAAGAGCAATGGGGAGGGATTTTCAGCGGTGGCAACCAGCACAGTTAAAGCGGTTGGCCATCACTGCTTTAAATTTACCCAGATATTCAATGCTGGGGACACATATTTTGGTTGCCTGGATTGCAATCTTGCAATCCAGTCAGCGGTGATATTCAGCCACTGGCTGGATTACAAAACCTGCTAAAGTTAGGACAGTCATTCAGCTGTCCTAACTTTAGCCAGTTAGGGTTAACTGGGCAGCAGCTGAATATCATCACTGCCTGGTTAACCCATGGTGCCACCCCTGCTCCACCCCGATGCTACCCGCCTAGCATCGGGACATGTAGTGATGGCATCCAGGGATATTCAGCAGCACTAACAAGGTCTGCAAACCACATTATTCGCATTGAACATCCCTCCCCCCCCCCAATGTTATGGTGGTAACTGTTCTGCCCAAACCTGGGAAGGATGTCACTGTTTGTGGATCCTATAGACCTTTCTGGTTAATTAATTTGAATGCAAAGTTTTTGGCCAAACTGCTGGCAAACAGGTTGCGGGTATTTCTTTCCAAGTTTGTTAAAGAAGATCAGGGAGGTTTTATACTGGGATGACAGGCAAGTGACAACATACGTAAACTTCTTAATGTGATTTGGAAGACACAAGTAGACCAGGATTCTGATTACTGTGGATGCCAGAAAGGCATTTGAACACAGTGAGTGGGAGTTTATGTTTGCAGTCCTGAGGAAGATGGGGGTGGTGAACACTACTAGGGATGGATTCAGGTTCTATACGAGAAGCCTGCAGCTAGGATAAATGAAGGGTACTCAGAAACCTTTCCACTAGCGAGGGGTACGGGGCAAGGGTATTCTTTATCACCCCTATTGTTTACCTTAGTTTTTGAGCCTTTAGTGGAAATAAGGGGAAGGGGGGACATTAAGGATATTAGGGTGGGAAGGAAGAGCTATAAAATTGTGCGATTTGCCGACAATGTGATTTTTACAATGAGAGAGTCAATCTCACTGCCAATTTTGGTAGAGGAAATTAGGAGGTCCAGCAACATACTGGGGTATAAATTAAACTTGGGGAAAACAGAGGCGATGGTGTTTATTTATTTATTTAACGTCTTTTCTATACCGTCTTTCTATAAAACAAGAGTAAACCAAAGTGCATGTTACATTTAACATTAATATAGGTTGGGGTTTGGAGTTCAGGGAGAAAATGATAATTGCACTTACCTGGTAACTGTAGTTCCTGGAGGAACTTCAGTTCAGTCCTCCACCTCTGGGTTGTGTACCTCCTCCTGCAGCTTGGAGACTGGGCATGTCAAAGTCGTGACATCACTGGATGTAGTCTGCTGGTCTCTCCCATCAGCCCCAGTGAGCTATTGACAAAGCACACTCAAAGGAGCAACAAATAAGTAGCTTGTCAGACGGCTGCCTGGGTGAGAATCTTCACAGTCTTGACAATGCATATATTTATATGATTTTTGCAAGGTATTGTGGGTAATGTAGTTCATTCACACCAGACACAGCTGCTGACAATAATTTAGTTGTGCACAAGTGTTAAAGCCAATAAGATACTTCTTTATTTATGGGGTTATTTCTCCCAGCACAGATATGCTTGGTAGCACATAAATTAGGTTACTTGCTTGTAGTGTTTAACTTGGTAAAACAAAGTCAAAAATCAAAATCAGGAAAACAACCTTCAAACTTGTCAGGCAATTAGCTAATGTTTTCTTAGCATATCTCTAACAAACGAAAAGCCACAAAGAAAGAAATAAACTGTTCTTGTAAGGTTAACTTCTGATTACTTTCCACACAGATCCAGAAGTAATTCTCTCCTAGCTCACAAGCAATTAGGTGCAGCTCAATTGCTATCAGTTATCCAGCTGAAACCCTTTAGCATGCTGGCTTTCTACTGTGTGAGTCAAATCCTGCTTCAGGAGCTTTTCTTAGTGGAATAAAGAACAAATTTATATTTTCTTTGTGATGGCTGCTGTGCTTTATCACAGAAAGTTACCAACGGAGTTTGGATAGAGAGCAGTCCATATAAACAATATCTTGATCTGCTATTATTTCCCCTTCATCAACAAGCATAGGGTCACTATCATGAATTGGCACAGATGAATCTTTCAATGGAGCACTTTCAGGAGAACACTTATTTCCCTGCTGTCTTTCAAGGTTATAGCTAGGGCATAGATCAATGTTCATACCTGAGCTTCCATTGTTGCTATAGTTCATCTCTATAGCCTGGCCAGTATGTAGTCCAGTTCTTATGTCCAGCCTTCCAGTCCTGATCCCTGGACACTGGATCTCTCTTCACATACCTTCTGGCATAGGTCTTAGAGTCCCTTCCACGTGCAGCCGTCTCCCTCACAGGTAGCCTCTGGTGATTCCTTGTTCTGCAGCACCATTCCTCTGGCTTTCCCCAGTCCAATGGTCTATGCTGGCCCTTGGAATACCTCCCAGTATACGTACTGCCTTGGACTCTTCTAGACCTCTCAAAGGCTTTTCTCCTCTTCCTTCCAGAGGGTTTCTTTCCTTCTCTATCCGTCCGGTTTGGCTTCTGCTTCTGCTGATCCTTCAGATGAAACTGATGATCAAACTCAAGCTGATTCTCAGGATACTGAGGACAATTCTCTGAATATCCAAGGTGATCATCAAGATGGTCATCTGTAGAATAAACTCTACTCTTATTCTGCCTGGATGAGTGCTCCTCCCTAACACAGCGCAGCTGTGCTGAATCAGGCCCTGCCCTTTGAGATGAGTGCTTAGGGATTACCTCATAGCCCTCCTGATTGAACACACGTTTCCCCACTTCAGCTCCTCTAATGGCTCTTGGAAACCTGGTGCATTCTGGGACTGGTAGTCTTTTATGGCAAAATTCTGTTTTCTCATTTCTACCAGAACTGACAGGTTGCTTGTTCAGAGTCACTTCACCTTTTCTATAGCTCCTTCCTGAGCTATGATAAGCTTCCTTATCACAAGCTTATACAAAATTTTAAACTCTATACTGAAATTGAACATATAACCATTAACTGCGTAGCCTGAATATCCCCCTAATAAAGATCCAACCGCCTTCTACCTTCCCCTGCCGCCCTATACAGGATTAGGAAGAAAAGGGAGTAAGAATAGGCAGTAAGAGATAGAAAAAATCAGCGTTCTGAGAAAAAAGGCACCATTAATAAACGCACCTACCTGTAAACTTTACTTCTCCCAACTTAGCCTGTAATGCTAACAATAAGACCCCGGGTGGGAATGAGGACTGAACTGGAGTTCTTCCAGGAACTACAATTACCAGGTAAATGTAATTATCTTTCCTGATTGTTCCTCCAGTTCAGTCCTCCACCTCTGGGATGTAACAGAGCAGTAATATTTCTACATTTACATTTACATATTTCCCCTGGCAGAACCAAACTGTGTTCCGCCCAAGAAGTCGCTTGTGCTCTGGTCGAATGGGCTCGTAGGCCTGTCGGAACTGCACAACCTTGCAACAGATAAGCTGATGCAATCGCCTCTCTAATCCATCTAGAAAGGGACACCTTCGCCACCGCTTCCCCCTTGCAGGGCCCTCTGAACATCATGAAGAGACGTCCTATTTACAAAAGGTTTCTGAAACTTTCAAGTATTGCCGCAAAACTTGTTTTATGTCTAAACGGCGCAGACTACGATCCAACAAGTTCCCCTCCAGGGATCCTAGAACTGGAAGAGAAACCATCTGATTTAAGTGAAAAGGCAACACCACCTTTGGCAAAAAAGACGGAACTGGCCATAACACCACCTTCTCTCTAGAAAAGGACAAGAACGGCTCTCTACATGACAACGCCTGTAACGCCGATATTTGTCTCGCCAAACAAATGGCTACCAAAAACACTGTCTTTAAAGACAAATCCTTCACCAACACCTGGTGCATTGGCTCAAAAGGCTCTTTAACTAACGCCCCTAGGATCAAATTGAGATCCCACAGCGGCACCATAATCCTCCACGACGGCCGCAGTCTGCTCACTGCTTTAAGGAAACGCAACATGTCCGAATGAGCACACAGAGCAATTCCCTGCACTTTGCTTCTATAACACGAAATAGCCGCCAACTGAACTTTCAAGGAACTGGACGCTAGTACCTTATCAAACCCGTCTTGCAGAAAACTCAACATCAAGGGAACGGATACTGTAGCCGTCCGAACTTGCCGCCGAGAACACCAGTCCTCAAAAGTACGCCAAACACGGACATATGCAAGCGACGTGGACTGTTTCCTTGCTCTCAGCAACGTAGTGATGACTGCCCCAGAATAACCTTTCTTCCTCATCCTCGCCCTTTCAATGGCCAAACCTTAAGTGAGAACGCCTGAGGCATTTGAAGCGGACCTTGTAGCAACAGATCTTCCGACACCGGTAACCTCCAGGGATGCCTGTCGAGAAGGCGAACGAGATCGGCGTACTACGGGCGTCTTGGCCAGTCCGGTGCTACCAACAGCACTCTCCCCTGGTGAGCTTTGATACGCTGCACTACATGTCCTATTAGTGCCCACGGAGGGAAGACATAAAGGAGACCTTTCGATGGCCAAGGTTGCATCAGGGCGTAGATCCCCTCTGACATTCTTTCTCGTCGCCTGCTGAAGAAACGACTGGCTTTTGCTGACTGAAAGGTCGCCATGAGGTCCATGACTGGCGGACCCCATTTGTGAACTATTTGCACATACACATCCGGATGCAACTCCCACTCCCCAGCATCCACTCGGACCCTGCTGAGAAAATCCGCCATCACATTGTCCTTCCCTACGATGTGTGCCGCAGATATTGCTGGAAGCCACTGTTCCACTTAAGAAAACAGAGCCTCTGCCTCCTCTTCCATGGCCACGCTTCTTGTGCCGCCCTGCCGATTGAAGTAAGCCACCGTCGCCGAGTTGCCAGACAGCACTCTCACCACTCGACCCGTCACCGTTGCCTCGAACTTTTGAAGTGCCAGCAACACTGCTCTCAGCTCTATCCAGCTGATCGACCACTGGCTCTCTAGAACGGACCAAGTTCCTTGCGTGAACTGATCTCCGCAATGCGCTCCCAAGCCCAAGAGACTCGCATCCGTCAATAGTGGGAGCCACACTGGCTGCTCCAGAGGCATTCCTGCTTTTAATGAGTCCGGAACGAGCCACCATTGAAGAGACTGCCTGACCTTGAATGGGCAGGGAAGCCGCTTGCGCAGCGAATCGGACTGATGCGACCATTGTCGAAGCAACGCTCTCTGTAATGGTCGCATATGAAATCTGGCCCAAGGTACCGCTTCCAGGGTCGCCGCCATGGTTCCCAACACGCAAAGGTAAGTCCATGCCGAGGGAGCCTAAGTGGACCTGAATTTGCACACCAGTTGCCGAAGTGCATGAGCTCGACAGCCTGGCAGAAACACTGCTCCTTTCTGAGTACTGAATCGTACCCCCAGGTACTTAATCTCCTGTGAAGGTGTTAAACAGCTTTTTACCGGATTGATCATCCAGCCGAGACTCTGTAAAAACTTCACAACTTTGTCGGTCACCCGAACGCTCTCATCCTTGGTCTTTGCCCGAATTAACCAATCATTGAGGTACGGATGGACCAGAATTCCTTCCTTTCTTAATGCCGCCGCCACTACCACCATAATCTTGGTGAAAGTCTGTGGCACTGTTGCTAGACCAAAAGGCAATGCTTGGAATTGATAATGGCCCCAAGGAAGAGCGAACCGTAGAAACGTTTGGTGCGCCACTCGGATGGTTTGTAGCTTGTCATGCTGTGAGGGCTTGTGTGCATCAGTGATGCTGAGAGCTAAACTATCGGTAGTTTAACTACTGGCAGGGTCTCCCAAGATGGACAGGTCTTAGCTGAGGTGCCAGACCAAGACAAACCACCCATCTGGGCAGCAGCAGAATGGGATAGTGTTGACGGCAGAGGATCACATTTCTGTGACAACGGCAACAACACCAAACTTAAACTGCATGGAAGAAAGGCCCGGCAATCTACTTCTGTATCTTGCCATGAAAACCCAATGGATAGTTACAACAAAACAAATTGTGCTATAATGCTGGAAGATGAGACCCCAGGTTGGAAGGCACTCAACTAGCTACTGGGGAAGAGCTGAAGACTTTTCAGAGTAAAGCCAGCATTTATGATGTGGTTGGATCAAAGCCCTCGGGACGTCTAACTGCTGATGTAGCTGCGCATCAAATGAGAGTAAGAAGCTGTAAAGATGTCTTACACATTGGAACATGGAACATACGAAGCATGAACCAAGGGAAGTTGGAGGTGGTCAAGAATGAAATGGAACATGTACAACTTGATCTGTTGGGTGTCAGCGAACTGAAATGGACTGGCATTGGGCACTTTGCTTCAGATGATCACATGGTCTACTATGCTGGAAATGAAAGACAAAGAAGAAATGGTGTTGCATTTATAATAAAGAAAAAACTTGCAAGAACTGTAATGAAATACAATGCAGTCAGCGAAAGCTTAATCTCTATTCGTCTACGAGGAATGCCTATCAACACAACTATAATTCAAGTATATGCCCCAACAACAGCTGCAGAAGAGAATGAAATTGAAGAGTTCTATGAACAAGTACAAGCTGAAATTGACAGAACATGCAAACAGGATATCCTGATAGTCCTGGGTGACTGGAAAGCAAAAGTTGGCAACAAAGAAGAAGGCAAAGTAGTTGGAAAATATGGACTTGGCAACAGAAAAGAAGCTGGAGAAAGACTGATAGAATTCTGCAAGATCAACGATCTATTCATCTCAAACACCTTCTTCCAGCAACACAAGCGGCGACTGTACACATGGACTTCACCCAATGGATTGTATAAAAATCTAATTGACTACATCTGTGGAAGTCAACGATGGAAAAGCTCTATAACATCAACAAAGACAAAACCTGGAGCTGACTGTGGTACAGATCATCAACTACTAGTATGCAAACTCAAGCTAAAGTTGAAAAAGAGCAAACCACTTATTAATGCAGCAAAATATGACCTTGAAAATATACCACTTGAATTTTAAGACTGCCTGCAAAATTGATTTGCTGCTTTAGATACAAATGACAGAGCTCCAGAAGAGTTATGGAATGACATCAAGAAGGTTGTGTTGGAAGAAAGCGAGAAGTCTCAACAAAAGGTGTAAAAGAAAAAACGGCCAAAATGGATGACGGAAGAAACTCTGAAAATTGCCCAGAAATGCAGAGAAGCTAAAGCCAGAGGAGAAAGAAAGACAATCACAGAACTCAACAGAGATTTACCAACGTGCAGCAAGACAGGACAAGGAAAAGTACTACAACGATGCATGCAAGGAAATAAAAGCAGAAACTATTAGAGGAAGAACAAGATCGGCTTTCCTAAAGCTACGAGAGTTAAAGAAAAAGTTCCAGCCTCAAATTGGAATGTTACAAGATGCTCAAGGTTCTATGTTGAATGATGCTGAGAAGATCAAGAAAAGGTGGAAGGAATATACAGAGTTTTTATATGATAAAGATCAAGTGGACCAACAGCCGTTTCAACCTGTACCTTATGATCAGGAACCATTGGTGATGAAAGAAGAAATTGAAGCAGCATTGAAAACCTTATTAAAGAACAAAGCACCAGGCATAGAGAGCATTCCCATAGAAGTATTACAGCAATCTGATGCAGTTGTTACCGTACTTACAAGACTCTGCCAAGAAATATGGAAGACAACATCATGGCCAACTGACTGGAAAAGATCTGTGTTTATACCAATACTAAAGAAAGGTGATCCAACTGACTGTGGAAATTATCGCACAATCGCTCTGATCCCACATGCCAGCAAGATTCTACTGAAGATTATTCAAGAGACTACAACCATACCTGGAACAAGAACTACCTGAAGTGTAAGCAGGGTTCAGGAAAGGGCGAGGAACGAGAGACATCATTGCAGATGTGAGATGGATCCTTGAAAAGACTAAAGAATACCAAAAGGATATCTATTTGTGCTTTATCGACTATAGCAAGGCTTTTGACTGTGTAAACCATGAGAAACTCTGAGCCACATTAAGAAGCATGGGTATACCAGAACACACATTCTCTTGCACAATCTGTACCATTGATCAAGAAGCAACAGTTCGAACGGAACAAGGAGAAACAGAATGGTTTAAAATAAGCAAAGGTGTAAGACAAGGCTGCATACTTTCCCCCTACCTGTTTAATTTATATGCAGAACAAATCATCAGAGAAGCAGGATTGTATGAAGACAACAGAGGTGTGAAAATTGGTGGAAGACTCAACAACCTTCGCTATGCTGATGATACCACATTACTGGCTGAAAATGAAGATGATCTGAAACATTTGCTTCTCATAATCAAAGAATATAGTCTCAAAATGGGCCTGTACCTTAATGTAAAGAAGACAAAGATCATGACAACTGGCACAATCAACAGGTTCATCGTTGAAGGAGAAGAAATTGAAATCGTGAACAACTTTAACCTACTTGGATCAACTATCAATAAAGAAAAGCAGTCAAGAAATCAGACGCATTGCTCTTGGCAGAATGGCTATGAAAGACCTAGATAAGATTCTCAAGAGCAGAGATGTCTCTCTCCATACAAAGATTCGACTTATTCAAGCAATGGTATTTTCAATAACATCATATGGATGTGAAAGCTGGACAGTGAAAAAGATAGACAGCAAGAAAATTGATGCCTTTGAATTATGGTGCTGGCGGCAAATACTGTGTATACCATGGACTGCCCAAAGAACAAACCAGTTGGTACTAGAGGAGATCAAACCTAAGCTTTCTTTAGAAGCTCAGATGACAAGACTTTGACTTTCATACTTTGGACACATCATGTGAAGAGAGAGATCATTAGAGAAAGACATCATGCTTGGCAAGATACAAGGTCAACGCAAAAGAGGAAGGCCAGTAATGAGATGGATCGATACAATAACAGCAGCTACGGGTACCAGTCTATCAACAATGAGACGCCTGACTGAAGACCGAACACAATTTAGGATAGCTATCCAGAGGGTCGCCATGAGTCGACTCAGACTCGACGGCACTTAACAACAACAACAAGATCGAGGGAAGTCAAATACTCTCCCTGTCGCACCGCCACAATGACCGACCTCAGCGTTTCCATCCTGAAATGAGGCACCCGAAGACACCAATTCACCCCTTTTAGATCTAAGATAGGACGAAGAGCCCCGTCGTTTTTTGGCACTACGAAATAAATGGAGTGTCGACCGATGCCGTATTCTGCCACCGGAACTGGCACGACTGCTTCCAATTGTAACAGATGATCTACTGTACCGCAGACCGCCAGGGCTTTTCGTTGGCCTTTGCAAGGAGACAGTACGAATGAGTCCCGCACTGGTTTTGACAACTCCAGCGCATAATCCTCGCAAATTATCTCTAACACCCACTGGTCTGATGTTATTTGGGTCCAGGTAGGAAGAAATCCCCGAAGTCGCCTGCCTATCGGTTGACTTCCCACCGGAACCCGCCTCCTTTCATTGTAGTTTTTGAGATGCCCCTGCGGAACCCGCTGCAAAACCTCTACTTGCTCCACGAAACCCCTGGGCCCTAGCAGCAAATCTTCCTCTTTGGAAACCCCCCAAGCGAGAAGTACGAAATCTCCTGAAATCTCTAAACTGGCCTCGAAACGCCTGACCAGGCTTCCCTTGCTTTGGTCTATCCTCTCGGAGCCTCCCGCCCTTGGAATTCCTGAGATCCTTCACCAACTTGTCCAGGTTTTCTCCGAACAACAACCTCCCCTTAAACGGGAGCTTACTGAGAAAGGACTTGGACGACCCATCGGCCGCCCAATTCCTCAACCATAAAGACCTCCTGGCAGCCACTAAGGAAGCCATACTATTAGCTAGTGCCCATATTAAGTCATAATGCACATCCGCTAAATAAGCCGACCCCGACTTTAGGCGATCAAGCTCTCTTACGTCTTCCTGCTCTAGGCGAGGAGACTGTCGCAAACGCTGAGACCACCGGAGACACGCTCTCGCCACCCATGCTCCACAAATGGAAGCTTGTAAAGACAGGGCATTAGCCTCAAATGATTGCTTCAGCAAACCATCTACTTTCCTATCCTGCACATCTTTTAAAGCCAAGCTACCTTCTACTGGAATAGTGGTCTTCTTCGTAACCGCTGACATCGCCGCATCAATTCGCGGAGATCGGAACTTCTCATCGTCCTTCTCCGCCTGCCTCTAGCTCCACCTCGGCTTCATCTGTCTCTGCGCCCTCGCAATCTGAGGACAGCTGCTCATGCGTCCTTAACCTCTTTGGGGGCTTCGGCGCCAAGCTACCAGCTTCACCTGCCCCGGACTGTTGCAAAGGGCCAGGGAAAGACAAGGGCTCCGGTACCTTCCCTTGACGCTGCAAACAAAACGCCTGATGCATAATCAAAACAAAGTCTGGGCAAAAATCTCCAAGTTGCGGTCTCGACCCCAAGACCGTTAGTGCACCAGACGAACCCGCCGAGACCACCTGACTTGACCCTTGCGACGCTGGCAGCACTGCTTCTCCTACGGCCCCAGCCGCTGTATCCTGGGGATCATGAGGCACCGTAACCTCCATCTGCTGTTCCAGGCTGGTGTACACTGTTGCACAGCCCCGGAAAATGCCGGAGTCTGCCACTGTACCTCTGTGGGTGCCGCAGACCACGCGCTGCCATAAACCAGCCCGCCTGACATCATATATGGGCGATAAGCCACAAAACCAAAATTGGCCTTTTTTTTTTCTTTTTTAACAAAAAAGAGAAGGGAAGTTAAGCTAAGAGTGCCCCAAAGAAAAAAAGGGAATCCACCTGTGAAGCAAGAAACACCAAAAATAAGGATGAAGACAAATCCACAAGAAAGAGAAATTGAAACTACCTAACCAAAGCAAACAAATCTTCAAACAAAGCAAACAATCAGGTTTACCAAACTGACTAAACTTTTCCAATACAGAGCCCGAGCCTTCTAAAGCTCCAGGCTCCGAAATGCGACCGCCCGCCATGCTACGATCACGCAGCTCCCAAAATGGCCGCCGGCAATGAACACCGCGAAATGCGCCAACAGAGAAGTGCTTTAATCAACCTCTCCAGCTATGCACTCTGCTTTACCGGCCCGATCCTCCTACAAAATGCTGCCTTAAAACAACTTCTTACCCCTTTCAGGCAACGCTGTTGCTGTCACGGGGATCTGCAGCTCGTGCGGCCCCACTCAGCACCAGAGTGAGTGGGAGCCGCTGGCGAAATCACCTCCTCTCTGCCCTCTCGCGAAGCTGACCGCTTCCTCCGCGGCTGTCAGAGGAAAGAAGAGTGAGGGTGCCTGCTGCAGAACTCTCCTCCGTACTGGCAAGGAGGAGAGATCTAGCAGCCAAAGTTGTCCCACGTATGAGCAACCAAGAGGGAAGGCAGACCGGGGCCGGTGCAAGGCAGCAATGCAGTCCTGGTTTTTTTTCCCCCTTAAAACTATAGCCAAAATTTAGAAAAAAAAATCACCTAACACTACTTCTATGCTAGCTACCCTAACAGCTCCTTATCTGGAGAGGGATTGTAGATGGGCTCCCCACCCTGTTTGGGAGGCATCTGTTGTGAGGGTTGCTTGGGGCAACAAAGGTTGGAAGGGGGCCCCCAACAACAGATTCTTGGTGGACATCCACCATTGGAGGGACCAAAACAGACGCTTTGAGGTGAGTATTTGGTCGGAGAGCGCTCCTGATGCTTGAGTCCACTGGGTGGCCAAGGTCCATTGAGCTGCTCTCATATGAAGACGAGCGTGGGGCACCACGTGTACCGTGGAGGCCATGTGGCCCAGAAGTCGCAGCATTTCTCTGGCTGTCAAGTGACTGCTGGACTGAGCTTGGGAGGCCAAGCACAGCAGACGTTGGCCCCGGACTTGAGGTAGGTAGGCCCTTGCAGTGGTGGTGTCCAACTGGGCCCCTATGAATTCTAGAGACTGAGTAGGGGTAAGTTGAGACTTGGGAAGGTTTACCACCAGTCCCAGATACTGCAGAAGGTGCCTTGTGCGGTCCAGGGAAATCTGGGCCTCTGACTGAGATGGAGCTCGGATGAGCCAGTCGTCCAGATATGGGAATACAAAAATTCCCAGACCTCTTAGAAATGCGGCAACAACTGCCATGCATTTGGTGAACACTCTTGGAGCAGAGGCTAGACCGAAGGGAAGTACTCTGTACTGGAAATGTTTTCCCTGAAACAGAAATCTTAGATATTTTCTGTGGGATGGGTGGATGAGTATATGTGTGTACGCATCCTTGAGATCTAGAGAACAAAGCCAATCCTGACTGAAGGTATGGAAGGAGAATGCCTAGAGAAAGCATTTTGAATTTCTCCTTGTACAGAAATTTGTTCAATTCTCTCAGATCTAGGATAGGTCTGAATCCCCCTGTCTTCTTTGTTATGAGTAAATAAGGGGAGTAGAATCCTGTCCCTTGTTGAAGAAGAGGAACCTCTTCTATTGCCCCTTGGGCAAGGAGAGAAGAGACTTCCTGATCCAACAGGTCCAGGAGAGAAATGGGGGAGAATTGAAGTACCTCACCATGGTATATGGAGGAAGGTTGGAAAAATGAAGTTTGTAGCCCTCTCTGATGATAGAGAGGGTCCATTGCTCTGATGTGATTTGCTCCCATCTGGGAGCAAAGTGAGCTAACCTTCCGGGAATGGTGAGGGGCTCTGGTTGTTCTAGAGCCAGAAATGTTAAGTTCTCTAGGGGCAAGTCAAAACCCCTGAGGGGGTTGAGCCTGCTGAGGAGTGGTAGACGCTGCAGGCTTTGACTTTGCCTGTTTAGGTTGCTGACGTTTAGCAGCAAAGCGAGGCTGAGAAGATTGTTGGCCAGTATTTGTGGAAAATCTGGCCTTCTTGTAGTAAGGCCTCTTGAAAGACTTTTTCTTGGCAGGAGTAGAGGTAGACTTAGAAAGTCTATCCAAGGTAGCATTTTCTGCGTCCATTTGAGTGGCTTTAATTTGACAGTCCTTACCAAATAAGTTCTCACCTGTACAGGGCAGATTCCGTAAGCCATCCAGGACCCAGGGTTCTAGGTCAGAGGCCTGGAGCCAAGCAAGTCGTCGGGCTGCAATAGCAATGCCCGAAGCTCTACCGGCACCCTCAAAGGAATCAAAAGCTGCTCTGTTGGAGAACTTAGAAACATCTAGAAGCTGTTTCACCAGAGAAATGAACTCCTCTTTGCTATCCTCAGGGATAAAGGAGGCAAAATGTCGTATCTTTAGGGCAAGTTCCCTAAGAAACATGCCCATATACAGACTGTAAGAATTAATCCTGGCTATAAGCATAGTAGCCTGGAAAAGTTTCTTGCCAAAAGAGTCTAGGGTCTTACATTCTCGTCCTGGAGGGGTAGAAGAGTGCCTTTTGGTACTCTTAATCTTTTTCAGTGCAGACTTCACCACAATGGAATGGTGAGGCAACTGAGTCTTTTGAAAACCAGGAGAAGGAGGGACCCAGTACATGGTGTCCAACCTATGAGAATAAGGAGACAACGTTAGAGGAGCCCCCCATAAGTCCATCAAGTGTTCTTGAAGGATTTCATGGATAGGCAGGGTGACTGCCTCTTTAGGAACCTTAGGGTATCCTAAAATATCCAATTTCTTTGACCTAGGTTCTTTTTCAGAGGATGTGGTAATAGAAAGTCCTTTAGCTAGTTCAATAATGAAGTCTTGAAAGGACAAATCCTCTGGTGGAGACATTCTCCTCTTTGGAGAAGAGGGGTCTTCATGAAGAACTAGAGAAAGCTCATCAGAGTCCTCAGAGGAGTCAAAATCCTCAGAAGAAGCAGAGTATTCTCTATTTGCTTCCAACGCACGATACGCATACCGATCGGTATCGACATCGGGCGTACCGGGTATGGGATCGGTATCGGGTGAAAACCCGGATCCGGCATGCGGAACCGATCTGCGTTTGGAAGTCGATGGTCTCGGTTCCGGTATGGGAGACAATACCGGAACCGGACCCGGTACCGCTGAACGCGGTACCGAGGGCGTCGCAGCATGCTGAACGCGGTACCGAGGGCGTCGCAGCATTAATAAAAGCCAGCATGGCCTGCTGCATGGTCTGAACAGTATTGCTCATAGACGCCACTGCTGCCTGGATGTCGGTACCGGTATGGGCCAGTACCCCAGAGCAGTCCAACAGGTGATCAGTCGAGGCCGTGCCATCGATGTCAACCTGTAACCCCATAGATGGTGCTTTGGAAGCCAGAGCTTCCCACCGGGGTTGTTTGGCTGGGGCAGGATCCTCAGACTCAAAAGTGAGAGCCTCTCGATGCTTTGAAGGAGATTTGCTCTTTGAGGACCTGCCCGCAGAGGGTTTGGTTACCTGAGATCCATCCGGAGAGGAAGACCTGGATGACTGTGATGCTGGATTATCTGAAGCAAACAGCACATGGAATTTGTTGGCCCGGTTCTGCAACCCACGTTTAGACATCTGGGAGCAGGATGGGCAGTCCGGAATGGAGTGGTCAGGTCCCAAACACTTAAGACACCATTCATGGGTGTCTGTGACAGAAATAACAGCACTACACTTGGTACACTTCTTAAAACCAGGGGCTGGTTTCTCCATGAGGAGAATTTGTGTAGGCCTGAGGCCTAACCGAAGTCACCAAGTTGTGCAGAATAAAGATTTTTTTTTTTTTTTTTAAAGAAAGAAAAGAGAGACCGGCGGTACCGGTTTCGGTATGGGGAAGGCAGGTACGCGGTCTAAAGAAACAAACTAAAACAATAATTTCTTCAGCGGTGACAGGAACATGACCTGCTGGCTCCGCGGAAAAAGAGAAACTGAGGAGAGCTGGTCAGGAAGGCGGGAAGGCAGCGCGCATGTGCAGTGGGAGGCCCCAAAAGCTTCCTTCTGGGAAGCTGGGGAGCTTTCCCGCGCAGGCTCCGTCGGTACCGACGTACCCATATGTGAGGACTTATTCCTGCTTGTTCCTGGAGATAGGGAGTTTTTGCACATGTGTTGGGAAAGTCCCTTGATGAAAGCTCTTTTGGGGGGGAAGTGTGGGAGTTACTGTGGAAGATTATGGGGGTGAGAATGGAGTTGAGGCCATGTAGCACACTACTTAACCCTTTGAAGGCCTCCTTTAAATTTTTAATCCACATTCTGCAGCCGGGTTAATTCTTGCATATTTCAGGAAAATTGTACCCGTCTTATTCAATATGTTCTAATAGTGATCTTCCTTCTGCTATGGTCATGTATTATATACCATTTGATAGGAATATTTAGTCAGAATTTTGGATCCCAAGAGTTTTGGGCTCGGCCTGGAAAGGGTTAATGAACCTATGGAGGGGTTGGGAGAAGGCGTGGGGAAACTGTTGAGCTACTGTGTAATTGTGGTGAAAATGGAAATGGCATACTACTGTAAAGAGAAAGATGTGCTGTCTGGAAGTATTTTAATACACCATTTGGACTTGAAAACAATATCAAGAATGGAGAAGTAAATATCTCCATTTGATGTAGAAGGGATACAGTACTGTTGTTGCTTTGTTGTAATGGTATAAAGGATTACCTGATTTGGGGAGGGGGGCGGAGGAGGAGGAGTAGGAGGGAGGGGGTGAGGGGCAAACTAGCATGGGAGGAAGGACAAGAAATAGTTAAGTTGGCAATATGTATAGAAGTGCTACGCTTGTGAGGAAGTCTGTATTTGAAAATGTTATGATCAGTTTTGATGGTAAACTCGACAAAGTAAATTAAAAAAACAAAAGAAAATTACTCCAAGGTAAGTACTGCACACACTTGCACCTGGTATTTACTGTGCACAAATTTCCTGGTTTATATTATGTGCATATCTTATAAAGTATGTGCATAAATGTTAACCTCACTCCTATGAACAGCTTCAGTCAAATCAAATAAATTTATGCGTCTAAAGGCCGAATGCATGTAAGTTCACACAAAGATAGTCTCAGCAATTGTATAAACATTATTTCCTCGCACAACACAGTGGTTTATCCATGAAAATGTTTTTAAAATTACTCCTTTAGTGTCTCCTCTTTCAAAGCTTTCTGTTTATCTGGCATCCATTCTACAGCTTTTTCAAGTGCAGGACTGAGTTCATGGAACATGCGACTTTTACAGTTAATGTAAGAAATGCCATACTGGGTCAGACCAACGTCCATCAAAACCAGTATCCTGTTTCCAACAGTGCCCAATCCAGGTCACAAGTACCTGGAGGGTACCAAAAATGCACACAGGTTCCACAATGCTTGTCCTGGGTCAAGCAGTGGATTACAAAAAGAGGGCAACTGCTTATCTTTTGAGAAGAAACTTTAGGCTCTTTCTTCTGGCAGGCATCTGGATCAGAAGTTTGCCTTTAAGGTCAGAGTTGTTTTCTTCTATTCATTTCATTATTTTAAATGTTTGCAGTTTTGTCCTTTTTTTGTTTCGTCATGGAATGCTCTGTGTATTATTGTTATCTTTTATTTAATGTTCTATGTTTTATTTTTGTAACCTGCTAGGAGCAAGCTCCTTCAGATTGATGGGATAGAAATTCAATAGAAAGTAAATAAATATCTGTAAAATGGGAGCTATATAGTTCCAGTCTTGATTAGGAGTAAAAGCTACCAGGATTTTAAGGCTCCTAGAGGCAAATAATGGTGATTTTGTGGTTGAATAATTCTTTTTGGGCAAGTAGTGGGTAGACTGGAGGGTGACTCTGCCTTCTGTACGTCTCAACTATTTTTCTATGAGCCACACCAAATCTTTTTTTCCATATCATGTATGTTCAAAATATTCCCTTTTATGACAGCTACAATTCAGAAAACAACAGAATTAGCAAAGATAAAAACCTTCTACAGCCCATAAACAGCAATGGTCAATCAAGTCCAGTATTAAAATATCAGAGAGTTTTGGACAAATGTGTGGCGATGTGGTTACCTTGATTATGTCTAGACTCAAGAGATTTTTCCACCTTGACTGGGGTAATGTAGACAATGTCACTAGGTGCGCTTCCAGTTGCTCTGGCGATTCATATGCTATCATTTCATCCGTCTCATTTTCATCTTCTATGACCTCCACATCTTTCACAGTAAAATTGGCAAATTTAAATTGTGGATATGTCAAAAATAACTATTTCAATAGTGATAAAAATACAGTTTGACACAGTAGTAAAATGTGACACATATAGCCTTCACTTACTAATTAAGCTCAAATGCCATGCTACAAAGTGACTAATCAATTTGGATTATTTTAAAATGAAAGTCCTTAAACCTCAAATACAAAATGGATTCAGTTCTGTTCATTACAGCTCCAAGAGACTAAACAAAGCTAAGCTATCCGACTTTATAATTGCCTGTTTTTTATTTTTTTTATATAAATTTTAACTTTTGGCTATACATTTAGGAATATTTAGACTGCCTACATTCCTTGCATAGCCTTTAAATCAGATATCTGAGTGTGCCTTCAGTTCATATGAGGTCTACTGGCCAGGGACACTTGTGAATTATAGCAGCTTGGAATTGAAGTACACATTTGCTTTTAGATTTGCAGGAACCTGGTCTTCTACTTAAGTCTCCTACTTAATTCTGCAGCAAAGGTAAACATTTTAAGGTTACAGGGTCCTTTGCCTAGTGGGCTGATACATAAAAGATCGCTTTATAACAGTCTTAAATCAGCATATTGTGTATTCAATGCAATGAGGTTGGTGCTTTCATTCTAAGAAGAATCATTTAGAACCTAAGAGCTTGCCCTACATGCCTCAAATTAGCTGCTAAGCATAAAGAATTGACTCTACTAAGGGAAAAATTATCTGCAATTAAACACACCTCTTCTAGGGTACAAATTGAATAAAATCCACCACCGCTCCCACAAAGAATCAAACAGCCCAGGAACAAATGGATGACAGTGGGCTCTTGTAGGTTGTTAAAGGCTACTGAGAACCTGTACAAAATACCACGGTGACCAGAGAAGGTGAGCCTTGAGCTGCAGCAGTTAAGTCCCAACTGAGAGACTCTCGCAAGACCCAAGTGTCCGGGGGAAAACCAGCACTCCAGTAGCCTGAACACAGAAGGGTTGGAGGGCAGGAGCTGCCTACACTCCGAAGAGATTACAGAGCATGGCCTGGTCAAAGGCACTGTCCTGTCGGGACTCCCTCTCCAGGCAGGAGTGAGCTGCAAATGTATGGACTGAAGATTCGGTGGTGGCCTGGCAGATTTCCATAACAGATACGGAATGCAGATTTGCTACAGAGGTAGCCATGGTTCTGACATGGCGTGCCATGACCCGGTCGTCTAGTGAGATCCCAGCCTGCACATAGAAACATGACAACAGAAAACGACCATATGGCCTATCTAGTCTGCCCTTCCATATCAACCACTACCCTTTTTTCCTTTAGAGATCCTCTGTGTATAGAAACATAGGCAAGGCCAATGCAGGCCACCACCCAAGTGGACAGTTACTGGAAGCCCCAGTCAACTGGGGTCATAGGAAAAGAGCTGAGGCTCTTTGCAGTGGCCCTGAGTCCACTGCAGTTAGAAGGACAGGGCCCTTTTACAATCCAGAATATGGAGAACAGTCTCCACCTTACTGGCGTGAGGCCTCTGGAAGAAGATGGGGAGCACCATCTCCTGATTGAGGTGAAGGGTACACCACCTTTGGCAAAAACTGAGGGTGTGTGCGGAGTACCACCCTGTTCTTACTACTACTACTACTGAGATTTGTATAGCGCTACAAGTAATACGCAGTGCTGCACAGACATGTAAGAGACAGTCCCTGCTCATCAGAGCTTACAATCTAGTCAAGACAGACAATACAGCTGTAAACAGAGATAAAACAAGGGGGAAAGGTAAAGAAACAAGGAGATCAGGTGAATCAAGATCCAAAAGCAGCAGCGAAGAGGTGAGTTTCCAGCATGGATTTGAAAAGGGTCAGAGAAGATGCCTGGCATACAGACACAGGTAGTTTGTTCCAGGTGTAAGGTGCAGCAAGGTGAAAGGAGCGAAGTCTGGAGTTAGCAATAAAAGAGAAGGGAACAGATAGGAGCAGTATGCCAGAAGAGTGGAGTTCCCGAGGTGAGGTTTAAGGAGAGATAAAATAAGAAAGGTAGTGAGGAGCTGCAGAGTGAATGCATTTATAGGTCAGCAGGAGAAGTTTGAACTGGATGGGGAAACGGATAGGGAGCCAATGAAGTGACTTGAGAAGAGGGGTAATATTGGCACAACGAGGCTGGCGGAAGATTAGCCGCGTAGCAGAGTACTGAACAGATTGAAGGGGAGAGAGATGAATCAAAGGGAGACCAGCAAGGAGAAGGTTACAGTAGTCAAGACGGGATGTGATTAAGGAGTGGATAAGTGTCTTAGTAGTGTGTTCAGAAAGGAATGGGTGGATTTTATTGATATTATAGAGAAAGAAACGGCAGGTCTTAGATATCAGATGGATGTGTGTGTAGAAAAAGAGAGAGACGAGTCAAAGACAACCCCAAGGTTGCGAGCCAAGGAAACAGGAAGGAGTAGAGAGTTATCCACAGAGACTGAGAAAGAAGGAAGAGGAGTGGAGGTTTTAGGGGGAAGATAAGAAGCTCAGTCTTGGCCACGTTCAATTTCAAGTGGCGGTGAGACATCCAAGAAGCAAAGTCAGAAAGTCAGGCAGAGATCCGGGTCTGGATTGCTGGAGAGATTTCAGACGTAGAGAGGTAGATCTGGAAGTCATCGGCATAAAGATGGTACTGAAAGCCATGGGAAGAGATGAGCGCACCAAGGGACTGGGTATAGAGAGAGTGAAAAGGAGCAGACCCAAGACAGATCCTTGGGGTACACCAACTGAGCGCGGGATAGCAGAAGAGGAGTTGTCACCAGAACTAACACTGAAAGAGCAATGGGAGAGATAGGCGGAGAACCAGGATAGTATAGAGCCATTTAAAAGGACAGGGTATCGAGGAGAAGGTTGTAGTCAACAGTATCAAAAGCAGCAGAGAGGTCAAAAAGGATGAGGACAGAGTAAAGGCCCTTGGATTTCACCAGGAACACACACTGGAGACTTTGGCAAGAGCCGTTTCAGTAGAGTGTAAAGGATGAAAGCCAGGTTGTAAAGGATCCAGGAAGGCATGATAGGAAAGGAAGTCAAGGCAGCGGCAGTGAACCGCGAGTTCAAGTAGTTTAGAAATGAAGGGGAGGAAGGAGATGGGAGATAATTAAAAGGACAGGTGGGATCAAGTGAGGGTTTCTTGAGGGTCCAGGGACCTCCTCCGACGTCGCCCTCGCGAGCCGCTTCTTCCTCTTACGTTCCCGGTCGGGGGACCCCCTGTCCAAGGAACTCCGACGCCTCTCGGAATCGGAATCCCGAGATGTCGAAGCCTCAGACGAGGTCCGGGCCCGGGCAGAGGCCGAGTCCGAGAAAAGCCTTTCACTTTGCTGCTGACGACTTCGGAGGGCCTTGGAAGACATTTTTCCACATGGCCCGCACGTTTTAGAGTCGTGGTTCGGGCCAAGGCACCGAAGGCAGCAGTCGTGTGTGTCGGTGAGAGACATTATCTTCTTACACCGATCACACTTTTTAAAACCACTGGAAGCCATGGGGGAGAAAAGGGCCCCCGCGAGGTCAAAAGACTGGCCTTCCAGGGAAAAGGAAAAAGTTTTGGCGCGAACGCCTAGCCACGAAGGGCAAAAACCGAAAAAGAAAAAAGGGGGTTCAATACCGGTGTACCGATCCCGGCGGGAGGGGAACCGACGTCGAAACCAAAAAAAGAGCGAAATAACGCAAAGTAAAAAAACTTCTTTTATCCGGGAAAAACAGGACACACGTCTGATGGGCTTCACGGAAAAAAAGAGACTGAGGTAAGATGGCACCTTTAGGCGGGAAGGGAACCGCGCATGCGTGCCAGCATTCCCAAAGGCTTTCATGGAAAGCTGGGGAAATGCTCCGCTGGGGCTTCATCGGTGTCGAGGACACCCATAAGTGAGGACTGACTTCCTGCTTGGTCCTGGAGAATAGGTTCACCTGCCTTTCGGCGCACCACACCAAAAATCAACGTCACTTGAAGGCGTATGCCCTTCTTGGGGAGGCCTGCGGGAGGCCAGAAAGACCTCCTCCACGTCATGTGGGAGGTTGAAGGGAGCTAGAGCTACCCTTTCAACAGCCAAGCCATAAGCGACAGGGACCTCAGTTTGGGGTGCAGGAGAAAGCCCTCCTCCTGTGAATCGGAGCCGCTGCTGACAGACAAAGAAGCAACAGGAACCAAGGTTGCCTGGGCCACCGGGGGGCTACCAGAATCAGTGATGCCCTATCGTTCTGGACCTTGAAGAGGGTCTTGGCGACCAGTGGTGTTGGCAGGAAGGTGTAAAGGAAGCCTTCCGTCCATGGGATGAGGAACGCATCCGCCGCCACATGGGATGGGTGCAGATAGCAGGAGCAGAAGCGGGCTACTGCGCGTTGTCCGGGCTGGTGAACAGGTCCACTAGGTGGATGCTCAGATTCGGAAAAGCCAGGAGGCCACTCTGGGGTCCAGGTGCCACTCATGCAGCTGAAGGACTCTACTCAGCCTGTCTACCACAGCATTATCCAGGCGCGGGAGGTAGACCGCTCGCAGGAACATCCTGTTGCATGTCACATATGAGGAGAAGGCTACCGCCTCCTGGCAGAGGGAGTATGACCCCGTGTTTCTCCTTGTTTGTTGACATAGAACATTGTGATTTGATTGTCCATCTGGACAGTACCGACTGATGCTGTAACCAGTGTCAAAAGGCTCGGAGAGCCAGAAATATTGCCTGGAGCTCCAGTAGGTTGATCTGCAACTGGCACTCCGTCTGAGACCAGGTGCCCTGGGGTGCGGAGGTTCTCACACAATGAGCTCCCCATCCTCGCAGGTAGGCATCCGTAGTGAAGACCCTCTGAAGGTTGGTGCTTGGAAGGACATCCCGGTCTTTAGGTGGCCGGGGGACCAGTCAAGGGAGTCTGCCAGTTGACAGGTTACTTTTACCCTGTCTCGAAGCCTGCCTGTGACTTGTGCCCACGGAAGCGGAGGCACCAGAGCTGCCCTCATATGCAGGTGGGCGTACGGGGTCACATGGACCGTGGAAGCCATGTGGCCCAGCAGGCGGAGAAAGCGAGTGGGCACTGACGAGCGATATTGCACTTCTGCAGCTAGTGCCCTGAGGCATTCTGTCCTCTCTGAAGGGAGGAAGGCATTGGAGGGTGTCCAGTTGAGCCCCTATGAACTCCAGGCACTGTGCTGGAGAGAAGTGGGACTTGGGGTAGTTGATGATGAACCCTAGATGCTGCAGGACATGGATGCTTTGCTTGGTGGCGTGTGCACCTCTACAGCTGTGCCTTTCCTTATGAGCCAGTCGCCAGGTAGGGAAAGAAGAAAGCCCCTTGGAGACGAAGGTGGGCTGCGACCACCACTAGGCACTTGGTGGAGACCCTTGGCGATGACGCCAGCCCAAAAGGTAGCACCCTGTACTGGTAGTGATCTCTTCCCACCATGAACTGGAGGTACTGTCGGTGGGTGGGATGGATCAGGATGTGTATATAAGCATCCTTCAGGTCTGAGGAGCACAGCTAGTCTCCCTCCTGGAGGTAAGGCAGCAGTGTTCCAAGGGAGAGCATCTTGAACTCCTCCTTCACCAGAAATCTGTTCATGTCCCATAGGCCCAGGATGGGCCTGAGGCTCCCTGTTCGCTTGGGAATGAGGAAATATCTGGAGTAGAAGCCTTTGCCCCAGAGATGGTTGGGCACCAGCTTCACTGCCTTGTCCATGTGGTGAAGGAGAGGCCTTACAGGTTCTCCTGGGAAGGATGAGGGTGGCGTCTGTTGTAGGTAGAGGAGGTATCCCTCCTTGACCACTTGTAGCACCCAGGAGTTGGTGGTGATAGAGGACCACCTGTGGGGAAACAGGGCCAGGCACCCTTCTGTGGGTTGTTCAAGGCTTCCTGGGGGAGAGGAAGCCATACCAAAGGAATCAAAAACTCTCTCCAGGCTGGGCCGGGCCCGGGGCTGGTGCCTGGGTCTTAGGGGGTCTTTGACGTGGGGGTGGGGTCTTAGGCTTGGGGGGGCCATGCCCTTGCCCTTTGGACTGTTGCCCCTGCTGTGGGGCAGAGAAGGCCTGGTATTGTGGGGCATTACCAAACACCCTGTTCTTCCTCAGGAAGAAAGGCTTTCCTCCCCAGGGCCTTTTTATGAGGGTGCACTAAGGGTCTTCTTCATGAGTCTGGTCCTGGTCAGGAACTCAGTCTCTATCTCAGCAGCCTTGTCTGACATGGGTTTTCCGAAGAGGTTCTCTCCGGTGCAAGGGACATTGATAAGTTTGTCCTTGATCCACTGCTGGAGGTCAGACGACTGTGACCAGGCCTGGCGTTGGACCCCGATGCCCGCGACGTCCACTCTTTTCTGAGGATTCGAAGCCATCATATGCTACTTGAGATAGGAACTTTAAAGCACTCCTTGAATGCTGAGGTGAATGCTGAGGTCAGCGACTTGAACCGCTGAAGAGGTTTCCGCATCGAGGCCTGCCGAAAAACTGGCAAGCTCCTCGCCAGTTCCTTTAGGTACATACCGATGTACAACTCGTAGAAATGGACTCGGCAAACCAGTATGGAGCTCTGGTGGTATTTTCGGCTGAGGGTGTCCAAGGTCCGGGCCTCCCTACTGGGGGGCACCAAGGAATGGGTATTTTGGCTTTGAATTTGCGCATGGTCGACTTGACGACCATAGAATTGTGAGAGAGCTTGGATTTCTGGAACCCCGGGCTTCGGCAGACTCAGTACATGGTGTCAAACTGTCGGCTTACAATAGGCACCGACGCTGATGTTTCTCATATATGGAGAAGGAGGCACTCGAGGATCAGAGGTACAGGCACCGTGAGGGCCTCCTTCAGAGGGGCTTCTTACTGGAGGATCTCAAGTTCCTCGGTGCAGGCGTCCTCCTCCGCTTCAGTTTCGAACATGAATGCCTTTGCCATATCCCGCACAAAGTCAAGGAAGGCAACATCTCTGGGCGGGAAACGACGCTGGGACACCAGTGGAGATGGGTCTGAGGGCACGTCTCAGTGTTGCTGAGTGTCCGAGGATACCTCGTCCTTGGTTGCCCACTCTGACTTGAAGTCAGAAGAATCCAAGGCTCCGTGGCTCGAGGATGGGGCCTGAGCCCGAATTCCCACAACCCCCAGGGGACCTGTGGTACAAGCAGCGTGCAATTGCCAGGGAGGACCGGTGTCCGAGGAATGGGACCGGGACCTCGTCCGATGGGTCTCTCGAGGCGGGTAGCACTTGAGGATTGGCTTGACAACTGGGGAAGCCCTCTAGGTCGAGGGTCCGGTCGTCGGTGCAGATGAGCTGGAGGAACTGGACATCTGCATCTGCTGCTGTGCCAGGAGGGCAGTGATACTGTGCTCCAAGGCTGCCATTCTGGTCTCCATGCCAGATGGCTCTTAGACGTGGGCAATGATGGCTTTGGGCCCAGAACTGGTTCCGTCGAAGGGGAGTCCTCGATCAAGATGGCTCGGGGGTCCAAGGCCGGTCGCCCGATACTGAGGAGAAATGCTGAGGTGAGCTGGCTCGGGGGCAGGAGAGGAACCGGTACGTGTACTGGAAAGGAAATTTTTTAAGACAAAATGGTGAAATTAGGCTTACCTGCTAATTGTTGTTCCTGGAGTGGAACCAGTCTAATCCCGAAACCTCTGGGTTGCCCATCTCATCTAGCAGCTTGGAGACTGAGAAACTCCTCCTTTTGTGACATCACCAGTATATCTCTCCGGCGTCCGCCTCCTGCCACCAGTATCCTATTGACAAAGCAGACTCACCGGAGAAACAAGTAAGAATTTACCAACCACAGTAAACTAACCCGAGCTACAAGAACTCTCAAACATTGATAGAGAACGCTAAACCCCCCCAATACTGTGACTGAAAACTTGAAAAGGCCACTCCTTCACCCCAAGAAAGAACAGTAAGCCTCAACAGAAAACCAATACACCCAACCATTCTCCTCAACTCTTGCTTTTTTTTTTTTTCTCTTGGCTGAAATCAGCAAACTGAAAAGATGTCTTACCTGTGAACCACGCAGACCCTTCAGGCTTCCCTTTGCCAAAAAACACTGGGAGGGATACGGGACTAGACTGGTTCCACTCCAGGAACAACAATTAGCAGGTAAGCCTAATTTCACCTTCCTGATCGTGTCCCCAGTCTAGTCCCGAAACCTCTGGGTCCGTACCAGAGCAGTGAAAAACCTCAATTAAGGGAGGGACCTGGCAAACCAGCCTGAAGAACCACTGAGCCAGAAGAGGTCTCCTCCGCCCTCTGCACATCTAGGCAATAGTGTCGAACAAAAGAATTTAAAGACGACCACATCGCCGCTTTACAAATCTCCACCGGTGACACCAACTTGACTTCCGCCCAGGAAGCAGCCTGGGCCCTAGTGGAGTGAGCCTTCAATCCCTCTGGCACTACCCTACCTTTCAAGATATAGGCCGACGCAATAGCCTCTTTGATCCAACGCGCAATAGACGCCTTTGACGCCGCCTCTCCTTTCCTCTGACCTGCAAAAAGAACAAACAGCCTATCTGACTTTCGAAAAGCCGCAACAAAATGTCCTGGCTCACATGAAATGCCAAGACCACCTTCGGAAGAAACGCCGGAACAGTCCTCAAAACTACCTTAGTCGCAAAGAAAGAGAGATAAGGCTCCCTCCACGAGAGAGCCTGCAGCTCCGACACTCGCCTAGCCGAACAGACTGCCACTAACACCACCACCTTTAGGGTGAGATCCTTGAGTGACGAACGCACTAACGGCTCAAAGGGTGCTCGTTCCAATGCCTCCAAGATGAAAGGAAGATGCCACTTAGGGAAAACGTGCCTAGACGGCGGCCATACCAGCGACACCGCCCTTAAAAACCGCTTCACATCGCGTTGAACTCCGAGCAACTGGCCTGCAAATCTGCCTCTGTAACATGACAACGCCGCCACCTGAACACGCAAAGACGCCGCCGCTAGTCCTTTGTCGAAGCCATCCTACAAGAATTCCAAGATCTGGGGAATAGAAGCTTTTAAAGCCTCGCACTTCCTTGCCCCGCACCACGCCTCGAAGATCATTCAGACACGCACATACGCTAGAGAAGTAGACCGTTTCCTGGACTTCAACAAGGTAGCAATGACCGCCGCCGAGTACCCCCAGGATTTTAACCGCGCCCTCTCAAAAGCCAAGCCGTAAGAGAGAACCGACCCACGTGTGGCATGACCAAGGGCCCCTGCATTAACAGGTCCGCCCTGCAAGGAAGTCGCCAGGGCTTCGCCACCAACAACCTCACTAGGTCTCCGTACTAGGGACGACGCGGCCAATCTGGCGCTATCAGAATTACCTGACCTCTGAACTTCTCTATTCTTTGCAGGACCCTTCCTATCAGAACCCAAGGAGAAAAGACATACAGCAGCTGACCCTCCAGCCAGACTTGCAAAAAGGTGTCCAATCCTTCCGACATCCTTTCTCTGCGCCTGCTGAAGAAGCGACTGGCCTTTGCTGAGGCGAATGTCACCATGAGATCCATGACCGGCGATTCCCACCTGCGGACCACCATCTCGAAGACCTCGGGATGTAGAACCCATTTCCCTGGGTCCACCGTCACCCTGCTGAGGAAATCGGCTTCCACATTGTCTACTCCTGCCACATGTGCTGCCAACAAGTCCAAGAGATTCGCTTCCGCCCAGCCGCACAGGACTTTGGCCACTAGCACCACACTGCTGGTGCCTCCTTGCTTGTTGACGTAGGCAACTGCCGTTGCGTTGTCGGACAACACTCGGACCGCCTTCCCTCCGAGAAGCGACCGAAACTCCTGCATTGCCAGATAGACTGCCCTTAACTCCAACCGGTTGATTGCCCATGACCGCTCCTGAGAGTTCCAACGCCCCTGCGCAAACTGGCCCTGACAATGAGCTCCCCAGCCCAGCAAACTGGCGTCCGTCATTACTGCCACCCAGTCTGGGGCCTCCAGGGACCTTCCCCGCTCCAACGAGTCAGGAAGCAACCACCAGCGCAGCGCTTGACGAGTTCCCTCCGGGCAGACTAGTTTCCGGGACAGAGTATCCAGCTGATGCGACCACCGGCGAAGCAATGCCCTCTGCAAGGGTCTCATGTGATCTCTCACCCACGGCACGGTCTCTATCTCTGCCGCCATGGTGCCCAACAACTGTAGGTAATGCCACGCTGTGGGGGCTGTGGCCCTCAAAAAGCTCCCCACCAGACTTCGCAGGACCTGCGCTCGCTGCTCTGTTAAAAACACTTTCCCACTCCGAGTGTCGAAGCGAGCTCCTAGGTATTCCAGATTCTGGGAGGGCAGCAAGTGGCTCTTCGCCCGATTGACTATCCACCCGAGACTTTCCAAGAACGCTACCACCCGGGCTGTGACTCTCTTGCTTTTGTCCTGCGACTTCGCTCGAATTAACCAATCGTCTAGGTAAGGATGCACGAGGATGCCCTCCTTGCACAGCGCCGCCGCTACTACCACCATAACCTTGGCGAAGACTCTCGGTGCCGTTGCTAGGCTGAAGGGCAACGCCTGTAACTGATAATGACCGAACGGTACCGCAAACCTCAGAAATTTGTGATGCTCCGCCGTTATGGGAATATGAAGATCTGCTTCCGACAAGTCCAGGGACGTGAGGAACTCCCCTTTCTGCACCGCCACTATAACTGACCGCAGCGTTTCCATGTGAAAATGCGACACCCGCAGACATCGATTGACGCCTTTGAGATCCAGAATCGGTCGTACCCCTCCGTCTTTTTTTGGGACGACAAAGTATATGGAGTAACGACCGCATCCGTATTGGTCCGAAGGCACGGGGACTATCGCTCTGAGGTCCAACAGCCTTTGCACCGTCTCCCGCAGCGCCGCACATTTTGTCACTGACCTGCCAGGAGCCTGCACGAAGGCCTCCCGCACTGGACTCAAGAACTCCAGAGCGTAGCCCTCCCGAATGATTTCCAGAACCCATTGATCTGAGGTGATTTGGACCCAGGCAGGATAAAACTCCCGCAAACGCCCCTCTACCGGAGCTAGAGGCGCCTAGGTCCCCCTCATCTCATTGTGACTTTTTGAAGTTAGTAGAGGAGGAGGAAGAGTGACCGAAAACCCTCCCCGCCCCACAGAAACCTCAAAACCCCTGGTTTCTATTGGGAAAGCGCCCCCTTTGCCCTGAAGAGAACTTTTGGGAGCGAAAACGGCGGAAATCCCGTGAGTGTCCCCTGCCTCCGGGAGCACCCCGAGACAGTTTGGGCTTATCCTCTGGTAACCGTCCACCTTTGGACTCTCCGAGATCCTTCACCAGCTTCTCTAAGTCCTCTCTGAAGAGCAAACGACCCTTAAAGGACAGTTTACTCAATCTAGCCTTAGAGGAACTATCCGCCGCCCAATTGCGAAGCCACTGGTACCGCCACGCTGCTACCGCTGACACCATACTTTTTGACAGACCTCTCATAAGGTCATAATGAATATCTGCTAGGTAGGCCGCTCCGGACTCTAAACGGGCAGCCTCACTCGCCAAGGCACTCGGCTGCCCCTCTTGAACTTGCTGTGCCCAGCGAAGACAGGCTCTAGCCACCCACGCTCCGCACACAGCTGCCTGCAGGGAAATCGCATTGACGTCGAAAACATCCAACTTCCGGTCTTGACCATCCTTGAGGGCCGCACTACCCTCAACCGGTATTGTCGTTTTCCGAGTAACAGCCAAAACGGCCGTGTCCACCTTTGGAGGATTTAAAGACTTCTTTATCCTGGTCCAACAACGGATACAGCCGACCCATAACTCTGGAACCTTTCAAAGGCGCCTCTGGCACTTTCCACTCTTCCTGAATCATTTCCTGAAACACCCCGTGCATCGGGAAAGCCGTTTGGGTCCTTCTGAAGACCTGCAATAAGGGGTCCTCCAACGTATCATCCTCCGCTGAACCTGGCATGGGCATATTGAATACCTTCAAAGTCTCAACAATGAGCACAGGCAGTTCCTCCCGTATGAAAACTCTGACCACTGTAGCATGATCTTCTCTCTCAGAGATCTCCCCTTCATCCAGCTCTTCATCCAAGGCCAAACTGCGATCCTCCTCATCTGACAGCCACCAACTGGTCTCTCAACTACCCCTCAACATGAGGTTTCTTGCCCCCGCTCGGGGTATCCTCCACTCGCGAAGGCGCCTGCCACTTTTGTGCTCCGCTGGCCTCCCCCGCCGGCCTCTGTTGCCGAGAACCGCCAAGAACTGTCTGCTGAAGGAGAGCAATAAACTGCTGTGAAAAAATGTTAGTCAGGTCTGCCGGGAGAGCCACCTGCGAGGAGGGGGCATCCGTGCAGGATGAGGTACCTGCCACCGGTTCCTCCTGCCCTAACTCGTAGATTAGAGGGGCTGAGGTCTCTGAAACACCCCCCTGAGTATCAGCCTGATGCGCTGGAGCCAGGTCCGAATCTGCAGCCTCCCCCATGCAGGCTTTACATACCCCTGCGCTGGAGACTTTCCTAGCCCCACACACCACGCACTGCGCCTTGGACGGCATTGTTCCCCCAGAACCGCTGGGCTGCCCGCTGCCCTTATAGCTCCCTTAAGCAGACGCAGTGCCAGCTCACCTAGAGCGCCAGCCAACAAATGCAGCAACACAGACCAAAACAATGTTTGGAAAAAAACAGCCCCTAGCTCTCCATAGCGCGGTCTCCTGAATTTTTTTTTTCAACAACGAGCACCAGCCAAGGAGCTTACAAAATTGTGAAATTTCAAGGAAACTGTCCTGGGCCTGCTGTCTGACCACGCGGCCACCACGCGGTCAGGCCGACAGTCATATGCGCACCAAAACTGCGTGAGTAAAAGGCCCCCGCTACTAACAAGAACGCTTACCTCATGTGACTGAGAGTCGAGCCAGCGGCTCTTTTTAATCAATCGCGCTTGCCGCCGGTTCCAGGAACGCACAGCCGCTCCGGGCCCACTCACACACCCTGCATCTCAAAAAGCATTGTGCAGGCTCCGTGCGGCGGGAAGGAATCACCAGGCGCGCTGGCAGGCACAACTTCTGCGTGGCGCCGGCAGCCTCCTTGCTCAGTCCTGTTAGCTTTCCCCCATGAAGCTGGGCACCGGCACTACCCTGCTACCGGAAACAGCCTCCGATATGCTAGGCCCCGGCTGACCCCAATATCCAGAAAAACCTGGGCCAGGCAGGAGGGAAGGGGGGGGGGGAGGCGGCAAACAAAAAGGAAAGAGTCGGGCTGCTGCAAGCTGTATAGTCACAGACTCTTAAAGTAACAAGACTCCTATAAGTACAGTAAACCCCAAAGATTTAAACTAGACTACCCCTGACAATCCTCAATCGTTTCTCCAGTGAGACCGGACCCCCCGGGCTCCCATCTATCCAGCTGCTTGGAGACTGAGGTAACTGATGGCAGGAGGCGGACGCCGGAGAGATATACTGGTGATGTCACAAAAGGAGGAGTTTCTCAGTCTCCAAGCTGCTAGATGAGATGGGCAACCCAGAGGTTTCGGGACTAGACTGGGGACACGATTAGGAAAGAGACATTTTTTCTGGGGAAACGGGACAGACGTCCAGTAGGTTTTGCGGAAAAAAGGAGACTGAAGCAAGATGGCACCCTTGGGTGGGAAGGGGACCACGCATGCGAGGTGCATCTCCCAAAGGCTTTCTTTGAAAGCTGGGGGAGGTGCTTCAGAGAGGGCTCTGTCAGCGCCGACATCACTCGTATGTTGGGACTGACTTTCTGCTTGTTCCCGGAGAAAAAGTCTATCATGTTTCCTCTTTCCTCTAATGTATACAAATTAAGATCTTTAAGTCTGTCCTCACATATTTTATAACAAAGACCACTAACTATTTAAGTAGACACCATCTGCACCAACTCCATCCTGTTTATATCCTTTTGAAGGTGTGGTTTCCAGAATTGCACACAATACTCCAAATGAGGTCACACCAGAGACTTATACAGAGCATTATCACCGCCTTTTTTCTGCTGGCCATTTCTCACCCTATGCACCCAAGCATCCTTCTGGCTTTTGCAGTCGTCTTTTCTACTTATCTAGCCATTTTCAGATCATCAGAAACAATCATGCACTGGTCCCACTCTTTTTTCGTGTACAGAAGTACTTTGCTTCCTAAACTGTACTGCTCCCTTGGATTTTTGCAGCCCAAATGCATGACCCTGCATTTTTCAGCATTAAATATCAGCTGCCAAATTCTTGACCATTCTACAAGCTTAGCTAGATCCCTCCTCATGTTATCTACCTGTCTGTTTGTTCTATCTGTCTGTCTGTCTCCACATATTTATCTATTTGTCCTTATTGGTGGGTTCCCTTACCTACTCCATTGCTGTAGAGTTTTAAACTATCTTTCTCTTAGTCTACCTAAGTGACTACCCCTCCCCCCTGCTGAGCTATTGTTGTAGACCTCCATTTCCTGATCTGCACGTGGGCTTGCTCAGATTGCCTTTCTGTTCCTTGAGAAGAGGAGTGCTTTCCAGAGCTCTCCCAAAAGATGATTTTTGCTGAACTTGCTGCTTAACTGTGAGTTCTATCTCTCTGTCTGTTTGTCTCCACATATTTATTTTTTGTCCTTATTGGTGGGTTCCCTTACCTACTCCATTGTGTGTGCCCACAGTTCAAGAACAGCCTACTGGCCAGAGACACCTAGGTTCCCGCCCACCCTACCCCTCACCCCACGGGCTACATTGCCTATATAGTGGTCACATACGAGCCATCTATCGTTCCTAACTTGGGTTAAAGCCCACATCTTCTTCATCTTTTCTTCTTCTTCTTCCTCCTCTTCTGGGACTGCTTAATCAACATGTCATGTATTCAGTACAATAACTGCGGTACTTTCATTCAAAGACGAATCATTTGGAGCCTAAGAGCTTGTCCTATATGCCTAAAGTCAGCTGCCATGCATGAAGAACTGACTCTACTAAGGAAAGACCTAGCTGCCATGCATAACGAAGTGTCTCTACTGAGGGAGGAACTGGCTGCAATGAAGCACACCTCTTCTAGGATACAAACTGAACAAAGTCCACCACCACTCCCACAAAGAATCAAACACCCCAGGAACAAATGGATCACAGTGGGTTCTGGTACATTGCGACAAGTAACGCAGAGACATCCCATACATCAAGAGATATCCCTGCACAATGCCTTCTCTGCCTTGGTTAATGAGGATGCCCAATCCAAAGAAACTGAAGGGCCCTTGTCAGACAATGCCCAATCTCCTGCTAAAGCACCAAATATGAAGAAAACCTCACCAAACAGAAAACTACTACCAGCAGGAATACAAACCAACTTGTTGTAATTCTTATCGTAAATTTGATGTTATTATCCACTTGGGCACAAATAACCTGGCTAGAAACAGTGACTCTACAGCCCAAAAGGACTTCCAATCTCTGGGAGAGAAACGCAAGCCCATTGTTAACACTGTTGCATTCTCGGAAGTTCTACCTGTTCTTGGTAAGGGGACAAAAAGGCTGCATCACATTAACAGCTTTAGTACATGGCTCCAGTCCTGGTGCAAACAAGAAGGGTTGAGATTTATTGGCAACTGAGGCAACAGATGGACCAATAAGAGACTATACTGTGCTGATGGACTACATCTCTCTGTTGCAGGGAAAAGAATCCTAAATGAAAAATTCAGGCAGTATGTGGATATGCATTTAAACCAGGAAAAGGGGGTGACGGATGTGGAAGGTCAACATCTGCATGCCACCCCCTGGGGGCCTGGGGTTTTGGAGCCTTCTGCTTAGGAAGGCCATGACCATGTCCCCTGGCCTGCTGACCCTGTTGGGGAGCTGGGGAGGCCTGAAAAGGTGGGTAGTTTCTGTAAGCAGCTCTCTTCCTTGGGTAAAAGGACTTTTTACCAGAGCCCTTCCGCCAGGAAGAGGCAGCGGTCTTTTTGGAGAGCCTGGTCCTCGTCATGAACTCGGTCTCCAGCTCAGCAGCCTTGTCGGTCATGGGTTTGCTAAAGAGGTTCTCTCCTTGGCAGGGGACATCGACCATTATGTCCTGAACCCAATGCTCGAGATTGGACAACTGTAGCCAAGCTTGGCGGTATGCACCGATGCCCGCCACCGCTACTCGAGCCGTCGACTCGAACAAGTCATAGGCTGCTTGAGACATGAATTTGGAGCATTCACAGACTGCCTTGGCCAGGTTCTTGAACCACTGCAAGGGTTCCTCGGAGAGACCAGCTGAGAACCTGGTGAGTTCCTTCGCCAGGTCTCTCAGGTACATGCCCATGTACAGCTGGTAGGCCTGAATATGGCCAATAAGCATTGAGCCCCGCTAGCAATTTCTGCTGAGGGCATCTAGTGTGCGGGTCTCCCTGCCAGGGGGCACCAAGGAGTACGTCTTCTGGTAGCAGCTGTAACTTTTGTGAGCCTGGGCTCCGGCGGACTTGGTACATCGAGTTGAGCCGTTTGCTCACCACTGGTACCGAAACCGGTGTCTCCCACATCCAGAGCATCAGCCGTTCCAGGATGGAAGGAATGGGCACCGTGAGTGATTCCCTCAGAGGAGCCTCATACTGGAGGATTTCCAACTCATCCGCCCAAGGGTCCTCCTCCGACTCGGTAGGGAACACCAGGGCCTTTGACATATCCTTGATGAAATCAAGGAAGTTCATATCCTCTGGCGGGGACCGTCGAGGATTCGAGAAGGGAGAGTCAGATGGGACATCGTGGTGGCGACAGGTATCGAGGAACTACTCGTCCTCCGTCTCTCATTCGGAGTAGTCTATCGAGGACTCGTAAGAGGGCTGCTCCGTGGGACTTGGGGCCCCCGATGCCCTGCAGCTGGTGCCTGGCATATTTGCCAGGGATGACCACGGTCCCGTCGAGCGGGACTCGGATCACGATCTTGGCCGAGGATCAACTCGGCCTCCGGGGCCATCTTGGACATAGAGGACTCGGTGGTTGGGGCGGATGAACCGGTCATGCCGGACAACAGCGCCCGCTATTGGTCCATGAAAGCAGACAAACTTCACCCCAGGGCAGCCATTCTGTTCTCAAGACCAGAAGGCTCCACAGCCTTTGGCGTGGGCACCGAGGGACTCGGGCCTGACACCGGCTTCCCTGAAGGGGAATCCTCGATGAGGATGGTGTCTGGGAACCGAGCCTGATCCGCAGTCGGATCCTTTCAAGGGACCTTTGCAGGCCGCTCCTTCTCTGACTCCTCGGCCAAACATCTCAGACTGCGGGACCGGGACTGGGGAGCAACCGGGCCAGTGAGAACCGCTTTCGAGGGTTTCTTCTTCTTCCTGGGTTCCCTCGAGGGAGACCCCCTTTTCTGAGGACCCACGACAAGGCTCGGGAGGTTCTGTCCAAGACGTTGGGGCCTCAGAAGAGGCCCTGGCCTTCGGAAACACCAGGGAATCAGGGAAGAACTTATCGTGCTGCTGCTGGCGGCTCTTGAGGGCCTTGCTGGACATCCTTTTGTGGAGACCATAGGCCGCTAGGTCGTGGTCTGGCCCAAGGCAGCGGAGACAGCAGTCATGTGTGCTGGTCAAAGACATAATTTTAGAGCACCGATCACACTTCTTAAAGCCACTGGTAGCCATGGGGGAAAAAGGTACCCCTGCGAGATCGAGGACTCTCCGGGCTGCCAGTTGGAGAAAAATGGTGCGAAGATGCCAGGAAAACAAAGGAACAAAAAACTACAAAAATAGACCAAACTCGATGCTGAGGGAACAAGGGCAGTGGCGGGAAGTGTACCAGTGCGATACTGGAGGCGAGTATGAAACTTGGAGAGAAAAATCAACTTTTTAAGGGGACAAGCCAGACAAACATCTGAAGGGCTCCGCGGAAAAAAGGAGACTGAGCAAAAAGGCACCCTTAGGCGGGAAGGGGACCACATGTGTGGTGGCATCTCCCAAAGGCTTTCTTTGAAAGCTGGGGGGATGCTTCCGCGAGGGCTCCGTCTGTGCCGACGTCACCCATATGTGAGGACTGACTTCCTGCTTGCTCCTGGAGAAGGTTGCAAAACTTCAAGAAAAAGGATACTATTTCTAAACTGGAAAAGGTTACATTTATTGAAATAAAATAAATTTCAAAACCTACTCAAATCTTTTAGTTTAAAGTAATGCAGAGGGTAAATATAAAACATGCTTCTTTATCTTTCATGTACTAAATGCATTTCATGTTTTATTAATCTGTCTTGTACCTTACCCTTGGAAAAGCCTGAATATCAAATGAGCATAAATAAATAAATACTGAAAATGCAATCCCAAGGACATTAACCATCGACCCATTAGAAATGAAGTCAGATGATAAATTACAAATAGCATTAAAATAGGCTGCTCGCTCAACATGCATTTGGATCATGACATTCAGCCTAATGCTTATGATCTCTTTTCTTCTAGCACTGCATCCAGCTGCAACATCCACTGTGCATTGCCAAATTTGGTACTTTCACATTTCTCCCTTGAAACTCAATCAAAATATGTCTGGCACCTTGCTTTAATGCGTTTGAAAATTTATTACTTTATTTCAGATATAAGGGCTGATGAGTAATGTACTTGAGATTACATTTGTGTAATGTTGACCTAATCTGAGAAATCCTTTGGGCCTGACAGTCAATGCGATTAATGCCATTAGTAGACCTGCTAACCGGGTTAATCACAATGACTGGGATATCCACCGGCACTAGTGCGGTCAGTGATACTGAATATCTGAAGATGCTGTCATTCCATGCCCCGATGCTAGCCAGCGTTCTAGAGGTGGAGCGGATCGGCACCCAGGGACACTGTAGCTGGGCAATAGCGATATTCAGTCACTGCCCTGATATCGTTAAGTGATGAAAGTTAGGCACCTTAAAGGGCAGCCTAACTTTCTCCATCAAAGTTAACTGGACAGCAGCTGAATATCGCCGCTGCCTGGTTAGCTTCAACACTATCCGTCTGACCTGGATATTCAATGCCGGTGGACGGATATAGCCCCAGCATTGAATATCTGGGTCTTAGGTTCAGCAATAATGGCTACCCACTTTAGAACAGCTAGCTGCCATCACTGAATATTAGGCCCTTTATGTTTAATGTGGTACTTAGTATACTGCCTTTCATAACCATTGATTCATTTTGGTACTCTTGGTCTACCCTTGATGAATTAGCTGAATTCCACCCTCCCTTAAGTCAGGGTAAATTTCTTAAACACCGTGTTTACCTTGGACAGGACAAGTTCCAGGAAGCATTACTGTCGAAGGCTCATAATCCACGGGAAGCGGTCGCAATGACACTAGTGAATACAGGGACCTGTTGGACCTGAACAACCAAAGAGAAGAAGCAAACATGGAATATATCCCAAGATATTAATAGAGAAATGGATCATAAGCTACTTTTTGGTTATTTAAAAATACCCCTAATTATGTTTCTCTCTTTCTTTCTTAGTGCATGCCTTTCCGGTAGTAGTTTAAGGTGACTTACATTCAGGTACAGTAGGTATTTCTCTGTCACCAGAGAGTTTGCAATCAGTATATTTAACTGCCGGACCTGTTTCTTTAAACAAGAGATTGCTCACTTCCAATTACATTAACTTATAGTTTCAGTCTTAAAATGACCTTTTGGCATAGTTTTGTTTACAAAACTTCAGTTTTTCCTGTATACAGGGGGCACAATTTCAAATTATTTTTACCCATGTATAAATTTTGGAGCATTGCCCCTTAAAAAACACACACCAATCCAATAAAAGTATAACACTGAAAACACAGAACTGGCAGGCTGCCAAATAGAAATTACACTTATCTGGTAATTGTAGTTCCTGGAGGGTCCAGTTTAGTCCTCCACATCCAGGTAGTGCACCTCCTCCTGCAGCAAGGAGACTGGACCAATCAACTCTTTAGTAATCTAGCCTGTATACTGCTGGAACTCCCATCAGCCCTCCAGTGAACTAGTAACAAAGCAGACTCGAGAAAGAACAGATTAAAGAAAAAAGTATGGATCAGTATAGAGGACCCCTTAATCAGCTAAGTGACCCCCTCCCCAAACGAGAGGGCTCGAACTCTGCACCTTGCTTCCGTCCCCGGCACTTAAAAGAAACCGGCAGGCAGAGCAGCAAGCCGAAGAACAAACAACGCAACAGAAAACTCGAAGGGACGCAGAAACCCCTAGAAAAACTACAAGGTCCCTTGTCCCGCGGGGTTTTGTCTTTTTTTTTTTTTTGTACGAGCCGAAAACAGACCGACAGTGTCTCACAACGGACTTAGCGCGCTGCCCAGACCAAGTAGTCACCAAACTACTACTAAACTGGACCCTCCAGGAACTACAATTACCAGGTAAGTGTAATTTCTATTTCCTGAGCGGGTGTCCAGTTTAGTCCTCCACATCCGGGATGTACCAGAGCAGTTAACAATGGGGGGGGGGGATCTTGCCACGCGGCGTGCAAGATCGCTGACCCAAAACAAGTATCCCGTGCCGCCGCCACATCCAACCGGTAATGTCTACTGAAGGCATGGAGAGAGGACCACGTCGCCGCCCTGCAAATCTCCAACGGCGGAACCAGACTATGCTCCGCCCAAGACGTTGCTTGCGCTCTAGTAGAATGAGCTCGCAGACCCAATGGAACAGATCTACCTTGCAGAATATAAGCCGAAACGATAGCCTCCTTAATCCACCGAGAAATGAAGGCCTTCGCTGCCGCCTCCCCCTTTCGAGCGCCACCGAACAGCACAAACAAGTGATCCGACTTTCGAAAGGACTCGGAGACCTTCAGGTACCAACGCAGGATTCGCCGCACATCCAGCCTATGGAGAGCGGCGTCGGACCCCTGAGAAGACTCTGGGGAAAAAACGGGCAACACCACAGACTGATTCACATGAAAAGGAGCGATCACCTTCGGCAGAAAAGAGGGAACTGTCCGTAAAACCACCCGATCTCGGAAAAAGGACAAGAAGGGAGCTCTACAAGAAAGCGCTTGAAGTTCCGAAATACGTCGCGCCGAGCAAATGGCAATGAGAAAAACTGCCTTCAGCGTTGTCTTTAACCGAGGCATGACGAAGGGGTTCAAAAGGCTCCCGAACCAAAGCCTGCAGCACCAGGTTCAAATCCCAAGGTGGCAAAGTAACCCTGCGCGACGGACGCAACCGAAACACAACCTTCAGAAAACGCCGAATGTCCACATGCGCCGCAAGAGGGACATCCTGAATCTTGCCTCTATAGCACGCCAGAGCCGCCACCTGAACCTTCTGAGAACTAGCAGCTAGTCCCTTGTCAAAACCATCTTGTAAAAAACTAAGAATGACTGCCACCGAAGAAGTCGCTGCCCGGACGTCATGCTGGGAACACCAATCTTCAAAAATTCGCCAAACTTGAACATACGTAAGGGATGTAGAAGCTTTTCTAACTCGAAGAAGAGTAGCAATGACCGCCGGGGAATACCCTTTTCTTTTCAACCTAGCCCTTTCAATGGCCATACCGTAAGCGAGAATCGATCCACCTGAGGCATGCGCAGGGGCCCCTGAACTAGCAGGTCCACTAAGAGAGGAAGCCTCCATGGCACGCCGTCGAGCAGCCGCACCAGAACTGCGTACCAAGGCCGACGGGCCCAATCCGGCGCCACCAACAAAACCTTTCCGTGGTGAGCTTCGATGCGTTGAACTACCCTTCCGATCAGAGCCCACGGCGAGAAGACATACAGAAGCCCGAACTCGGGCCACGGTTGGATGAGTGCATCGATGCCTTCGGACATGCGCTCTCGCCGCCTGCTGAAGAAGCGACTTGTCTTCGCCGACCGGAAGGTCGCCATGAGATCCATGATTGGCGGGCCCCAACGACGAACTATTTGAACATATATCTGCGGGTGCAACTCACACTCTCCGGCGTCCACGTGCACCCGACTCAGAAAATCCGCCATCACATTTTCTTTTCCCGCGATATGCGCTGCCGAAATGGCCAGAAGTCGCACCTCCACCCAGGCGAACACCGCATCCGCCTCGTCTTCCATGGCTACGTTTCCCGTGCCTCCCTGCCGGTTGATGTACGCCACCGCCGCCGAGTTGTCCGACAGAACGCGAACCGCCCGACTCCGTACTGACGACTTGAAGACTTGCAACGCTAGCCGCACAGCTCGCAGCTCGAGACGGATGATCGACCACAAAGCCTCCTGTGGAGACCACGTCCCCTGCGCGAAACGTCCCTGACAGTGGGCTCCCCAGCCTGTTAGACTCACATTCGTGATGACCGGTAACCAAACTGGTTGTTCCAAGGGGACTCCCACCCGAAGCGACCTCGGGCACAGCCACCACTGTAACGCCTTCCGAACCCGTCTCGGACACGGCAACCGGCGATTGAGAGAATCCGACTGATTGGACCAACGACGGAGCAGGGCTCGCTGAAGAGGCTACATATGGAACCTGGCCCACGGAACCACCTCCAGAGTCGACGCCATGGTTCCCAGCACCCGTAGATACCACCATGCCGAAGGAGCGGGACTCGCCAAGAAAAACCGCATCAGACGACGCAACCCTTGAGCATGCCGAACCGGCAGAGACACCACGCCTGCTGACGTGTCGAAGCAGACACCCAGATATTCGAGAAGCTGAGTCGGAACCAAGTGACTCTTCTGCACATTGATCACCCAGCCGAGGCTCTGCAGGAGAGGCACTACCTTGTCCGTAGCCTGCAAGCTCTCCTCCGCTGACTTTGCTCGTATCAACCAGTCATCGAGATAGGGGTGGACCAGCACACCTTCCCTTCTCAAGGCCGCCGCCGCCGCCGCCGCCACCACCACCACCACCACCATTACCTTGGTGAAAATGCGAGGAGCTGTAGCCAGGCCGAAAGGTAAAGCTTGGAACTGAAAGTGACCCCAGGGGAACGCGAACCGCAGAAACATTTGATGAGCCGCTCTGATTGGAATATGCAGATAAGCCTCAGTGAGGTCCAGAGAAGTCAAAAACTCCCCCTGCCGCACCGCGACAATGACGGACTTGAGGGTCTCCATGCGAAAATGAGGAACCCGCAGACAGCGATTCACACCCTTGAGATCTAGAATAGGCCGCAAGGAGCCGTCCTTCTTTGGCACCACGAAATAAATGGAGTAACGACCGAGACCGCACTCGCTCTCCGGAATGGGAACGACCGCACCCAGTGCTAACAGACACTCCAACGTAGCACGAATGGCCAGTTCCTTCTGCTGCCCTCTGCTGGGAGAAGAACAAAAGAGTCTCGCGGCGGAACGGCAAACTCCAACGCATAACCTTCTCTGACCATTTCTAGGACCCACTGGTCCGTTGTTATGTGTACCCAAGAGGGAAGAAAGTTCCGAAGTCGACCGCCGATCACTTGGCTTCCCTCCGGGGCCCGCCTCACTTCACTGCGGTTTGCGATAAAGGAAGAGGCCGAACTGGAGGAGCCAGTTGAAAAACCTCTGCCAGCTCACCGAAAACCGCGAAAGGACTGCATCCTAGACGCAAACCTGCCTCGCTGAGAACTCCAAAGGCGGGAAGATCGAAATCTCCTAAAGTCCCGAAATTGACCCCTGACCACTGGTAAGCCCCTACCGGACTTAGGCCTGTCCTCCGGTAGTCTCCCACCTTTAGACTCTCCCAAGTCTTTTACCAACTTATCCAAATCGTCCCCAAACAACAACCTGCCTTTAAAGGGGAGTTTGCTGAGACGAGATTTGGAAGAAGGGTCGGCTGTCCAGTTTCACAGCCAAATGGATCTGCGCGCCACCACCAAGGAAGCCATACTATTAGCCAACGTCCGGATCAAATCATAATGGACATCCGCTAAATACGCTGAACCAGCCTCCAAGCGCGTGACCTCAAGCAACGCTTGCTGATCTAAGAGTGGATTCTGGCGCAACCGTTGAGCCCACCGTAAAGAGGTTCTAGCTACCCAGTCCCCACAGATAGAAGCCTGTAACGACAAGGCATTGGTTTCGAATGCTTGTTTCAACAATCCATCCACCCTCTTGTCCTGAATGTCCTTCAAGGCCGCACTCCCCTCCACCATCATTGCCGATACCGCCGCGTCCACCCGAGGCGACTTAAACCTCTCCTTATCCTTGTCTGCCAAAGGATAGAGGCGATGCATCATCCGGATCCCTTTCAAACCAGAGTCCGGCTGGTCCCACTCAGTTTGAATCATTTGAGCCACAACCTGGTGTACTGGGACCACCACCTGGGAATCCCGATCCGCCTGAATAAGAGGATCCTCGAAAGCCTCGCCGTCCCCCGGAGGCGGCGCAGCGAGATTGAGTGTCTGAAGAGCTTCCGTAATAAGAGGAATCAATTCCTCCCTACGAAACACCCGAACAATCCTAGCCTGATCCTCAGAGTCCGGAATCTCCCCTTCTTCAAGATCATCCATACTGCACTCCGGATCTACCTCCGCATCCATGTCTTGCCCTTCCAAATCCTCTTGATCTAAGTCTAAGGACCGAGGTCTCTTAGCCAGCTTGGAAAAAACACGTCCAGCCAGGTCCGCACTAGCAGGCGGAGGGGCCGGAGATGAGGACAAGGACTCAGGCCATTTGCCTAACCGCCCCAATTTGAAGGCCTGATGCATAATCAGCACGAAGTCCGGCGAAAAATCCGCAAAGGCAGAAGGGGGGTCCCCTGTTTCCACCGGAATCCCAGCCACCTGTCCCTTAGACCCATAAGGAACAGGTGGCAACAGAGGCCCCGGAGAAGCGTTTCCTTCAGCAGACAACGAAGATTCCAAGGGCTCTGTCTGAGAACTGCCCTCCATCTGTGGATCTATATCACAGGAGACCACAGCGCAGCTCCCGCAGAACCCTGAAGCTGACACTGACCGCCTACGCGAACCGCAGACCACACACTGCGGTTTTGAGGACATGAAGAACAGCCTATATCGCTATATCTGTGAGAAAGTGCTATCTTAATTAAGCCACATGTTAAGTGTTGTTAAGTGTCGTCAAGTTGATGTCGGCTCATGGCAACCCTGTGGATAGTTGTCCTAAACTCTGTTCAGTCTTCAGTCAGGGGGCTAATTGCTGATTGAGTGGAATTATAGCTGCTGTTATTTTATCAATCCATCGCATTGCTGTTCTTCCTCTTTTACGATGACCTTCAACCTTGCCAAGCATGATGTCTTTCTCTAATGACCTTTCTTTTTGCATGATGTGTTCAAAGTATGATAGCTGAAGTATTGTCCTTTGAGCTTCTAAAGAAAATTTAGGTTTGATCTCCTCTAGTACAGATGGATTTGTTCTCAGGGCTATCCATTATTCTTCGGCAACACCATAAGATAAGATTCTCAAGTGCAGAGACATCTCCATGCATACAAACTTGTCCAAGTCATGGTATTTCAATAACATCCGATAGATGTGAAAGTTGCACATTAAAGAAAAGAGACAGGAAGAAAATCAATGCCTTCAGATAGATCCGACCGTCCTTCATAGCCATTTTGCCAAGAGCAATGCGTTGTCTGATTTCTTGACTTCTTGTCATTTTTGTATTGGTTATTGATCTAAGCAGGTTAAAGTTGTCTACTATTTCTTCTCCATCAAGGATGAAATTATTGATTTTGCCAACTGTCAGGATCTTTATCTTCGTTATGTTAATATGCAGGCCCATTTTAAGACTATGTTCCTTGATATCAATAAGCAGATGTTTTAGATCATTTTCACTTTTGGCCAATAATGTGATATTGTCAGCATAGCGAAGGTTGTTGATGAATCTTGCATCAATCTTCACACCTCGGTTGACTTTACACAGTCCTGCTTTTCTGATGATACATTCTCAATATAAATTGAAGAGCTATGGGGAAAGTATGCAACCTTGTTGTACACCTTTGCTGATTCTAAACCATTCTGTTTCTCCTTGTTCTGTTCGAACTGCTTTTTCTTGATCGATGCAAAGGCTGTGCTTGAAAACTATCAGGTGTTCTGGTATAGCCATACTTTTTAATGTGGCCCAGAAGTTTTCATCATGTAAACAATCAAAGGCCTTGCTGTAGTCAAAACACACAAATAGATATCCTTTGGGCATTCTTTTGTTTTTTCAAGGATCCCTCTCATATCCGTGATGTTCCTCACCCTTTCCTGAATCCATTAAGACACATGACCATTACAGTTCTTAATTTTTAATGTTTAAGTAGTACGAGCTTAAAGTTGCCAGCTGGCTATTATAGCTTTGACCAGGAAGCAAACACTATGCAGGAGGCAGCCCAGAGGTGATATATATGCATTCTAGTTCCCAGCTGGGCCTTACCTTGCGTGAACGTCTCATTTACACGAAGCCATATTAGCTGAGTTGAGTATCATATTTACAGCTTTTTTTAAACTATGCACAAAGCCATTGATAATAAAGAAAAATATTAATTAATAATGTTTATGTTTTATTATAAACTGTTTACTCATCTAGTTTCATTTGAATATCATGGGATATGCTCATCTATAATACACACGATTAGATCATTAAAAAAAAAAGCATGTCTTTTTTAAAAATTTCCATGATATTTCTACTATGTTTACTGTGCAGGGTATCAGTCAAGACTGATGGGTCAAAAAGTAGGTGGTGTGACTACCACTACTGACATTAGTACCACTTCCATTTTTCCACTCCCCACCCAACACCTCCACTCTGTACTCCTATCTTCCCCACGACCTTTTTGCATCTTGGTCTCAATTTATATCACATCACCATGCTTTCAAATATAAGGCACTGAAATTATTCTTTAAATTTTTGCAGTGTAAGCAACTCAAAAATATTATTTGGAGCATTAAAATGTTCGAGTTTTTACCAGAGGCAAATTCCAAGATCGTCAATGTGTGAGGAAGCCAGAAAATCTCCTGTAGGTGACATGGTGATGCTGAGGGCAGCTGAATCCAACATAAAGCAGTCGATGAGGCTGCAGGACAAAGTAAGCAGAGGAGTCTGGATAACTATGCATTTGCTAAATCTACATTCTAACTGAAAATGTATTCATGCCAATATTAGAATAAAGAAGAGATCCAGATACACTCAGCACTGGAAGAACAACAGACTCTATGAAATTAATAGACAAATTTGTGCAACTTATTTCTGAACCATCAGATGGTGCTCTTTACGCACACACATGAACTGTGGCTACTTATTTTAAAAGCAAATTTTTGCCACACAATGGGACCAATACAGAAAGCTGACATTGAGTTGTGTGCTAAAAACCGTATACACGGTTTTCTAGCACAAGAGTAACGCAGACGTTGTGCACCTGTGTACAGCAAGCAAATGACATGCAAATGAGGTAGGCGCAGAAAGTCTGCGCTAAACTGGCAGGCACATGCACACTGTCATCATCTGTGTTAGCAGCGTCTAGATCTCACATATAAAAAGCCACTTGTGCGCATATGCTGGAATTCTGTGTGGTATATATCTCTGCTCAGAAGTTTACTCTGAGCAATAGTGGTATCTTTGAACACCGACATTAATCTGCACTGAAAGTAAGCTTGTCCGTACAGGGCTGTACACATGGATAGGGTACTTAATGACATTATATTACCAACAGCCCTAGGAAAGAGTTAATATTATTCCAGAGCTTATTATTCAGCAACAACCTTGAAAGACTCTGCTAAAATAATTAGACTGAAGGTTTCTAACAACAAAAGACACTAGTCTTGTTATAATAAAGATAAGTAAAGGGCGAAGTTGTCTCCCAGTCTCGGGTCAGAGATATCAAACTGTCAGTATTAGAATTAATTAGAATTAATGCCTACATAGTTATGTCTGGGAATATGTGTATGTCTCCTCATGATGACCTATGCTAATTAGAACTGAACTATGATGGTATGAATATATGTAATGCTTGACGTAGAACAATAAGGTGGAAATCATGCTGTATAATCAAATATTTACCTATAAATAAAGTGGCCGAAAGCTAAGATGACAGAGTAAACAAAGGCAGTAGCCTAGTTTGCTCTCCCAAAGCTTTGGTTGTTTTTATAATACAAGTGTGTTGTATATTATTTACTGATTGTTACAGATTCCCTTCTCATTGCTTTGTGTGTGGATTTCCCTTACTCCAAGAGCCCTGGTATGTTACCGGTGAGGGGAGGTGCAGAGAACACTTTTAGTTGGTGCCGTGCCGGATACGGATCTCTGCATTCAAGGCAAGGGCAGTAGGTGCCAGAAGATTTGTGAGTATTACCAGTGATGGGTAATCTGTTAAGTAGGCAGGCTCTGTCTCAGATGCGTGAATGGCATGACAGAGCTAGGGCTTTAGCGTTTAGGAAAGGTAGCCCTTATTGTATGCTTCTATTGTATGTATGAGAAGCATGGTGATGTAGCCATCGATTCCGTAGCACATAGGGATTCAGTGACTAGTGGTAATGAGGATTTGCAGTTTCCTTTGGAGGGAACTTTCTCTGTAGATATGAGTTAGCGGTTAAAGGTAAACCGTGCAATTGTGCTTACATGGTGGGAACGGATGGTACATGATGAAAAACATAGGAATGTTTATGTTTTGAAACAAAAGATGTTTGTGTTAGGAAATGTAACTAATGACCAGCTGAGTGAGTGAGGATCACTCGTGTAGCAGAACTAAGAGATAAAAGAAAATACTTAACGAGAAACAGAAGTTAGGGGGAGTAGAATTGTGTATTTTGGATATTTGGAATGTCTCCCAGCTCAAAGAATTGAGAGCACATTTGAACCAAGAAACGGAAAGTGTTGTACTTATAATAAGAATCTTAAAAGTAGCAATAGGTCATAGTGTTTCTGTTGCAAAAGAATTAAGTGTTTCTGATGAACTTATTGATAAAATTAAGAGAGATTTGTGTCTTTATGGTCTCAAACAATTAACAGTTATAATCCCACTTGGGCAGCTCTAGATAATTTGCTCAGAACTGTGGTTTTTTTAATGCAGCTGATTTTCATAGAGTCACTCATCCAGTTCGTGAAGATAACAAGATAATTGGCAATGGCCACTGACAGACCCTGTGACAGATTTTCAAGAAAAGGCACAAAGAGATAATTTTGTTTTATGTAGAGAAAAATTATTAGAATCTCTTAAAGTAGTATGCAAACCTGTAAAGGACTGGTCGAGATTAACATCTCTAAGGCAGGATAGGGGTGAAAAGGTTACAGATTTTCACACTAGGTGTATGCTAGCTTTTAAAGACTATTCTGGTGAGGCAGAAGACACACCTTCAGGATTCACTAATATTTTTGTAAATGGTTTAATCCCGAGAATAAAAGAAATTTTAGAAACTTCAATAATAGATTGGCCAGCTAGAACAGCTGATGCAATTCTGGAAGGGGCTCGATACAGTGAGTTGAAGTTTATCAAGGAACAGCAAGAAGAGCAAACTAAAATAGATGTGAAAAAGACTAAATTGCTCAATTTACAGATTGTTGATGCAGCCACCCATGGGCAGGGGGAGAGGCAGAAACTGAGCCAGAGGAGGTTATGGGAATCCTCAGCAAGGGCGTGGACAGTCCTTGTTATACTTGTGGTGAGCTTGGGCATTTGCAGCAAGACTGTCCACGGAATCGGAATCTTGATGGCCAGAGAGCTGATTTCCCTCCTCCCCCTCCGGTAACAGCTGAATTCACTCCCGTATATCAGTGCTTCTCTAACCCAGAAGATTGTGGAGATGATACATGGGATGCATGACTATTGTTAAGTTTGAATGTAACTCCTCAGGGTGAGTTAGAAGCTAAGCTGGGAGGATCTACTTTGAAGTTTGTTATTGATATGGGAGTTACTGCATCAGCAGTGCGTTTACAGGATTTGCCTGCCATTTATCACACTCAACTAGCACAAGCTCCGATAGTACATTGTGAAGGCATTGAGGGTAAGATAATACCTCATCGTAAACTTGAATTTTTACCTTTGCAGATTGGAGAGACTGTGTATCCTACTAACTTCCTTGTAGGAGACACTTTACCTGTGAATCTTTTAGGTCGAGATTTTTTGGCTTCACATCATGCTACTCTATCCTGGATGAGTGGAAAGTTATATTTCCAGCTGTATTCTCTCTCTGAAGTGCCGTCTCCTGCAGATGCCAGTACCATTCATCCTGCTCTTGGAGAACTTCCTTCTACCCTGTGGGCAGTGCCGGGATCTAATGTCGGATGTCTTTCTATCCCGCCTGTGAAAATCGTTGTGAAACCTGGAACTCAGCTTCCCAGGCTCAAGCAGTATCTACTACCAGCAGCTGCCATTGATGGAATTCGTCCTGTGATTGAAGATCTTCAGAAACAAGGTGTCATTTATTCTACAACTTCATCATGTAAGACTCCAATTCTTCCTGTACTAAAGGCTGACGGTAAGACTTATAGATTTGTGCAAGACCTGCGAGCAGAAGATTATGTGATTTTGCCTTCAGGGCTACCTGGTTTTCTGTTGTAGATTTGAGTTCTGCTTATTTTTCAGTACGAATTAGCAAAGAAAACCAATTTTTTATTTGCTTTCCATTTTGACAATAAGCAGTATACTTGGACCACTTTGTGTCAAGGGTACACTGATAGTCCTGCATATTTTACGCAGGTCCTAAGAACTGCATTGCATGATGTAAGACTCGACCATTCCTCTTTAATGCAATATGTGGATGACTTGCTTTTATGTTCACCAAGTTATGAGAGTTGTTTGTCAGATTCCTTGTCTCTTTTAACTCATATTGCTAATTTAGGTTTAAAGGTTAATTTGTCTAAGCTGCAATTTGTATCTCAAAATGTTACTTTCCTTGGTGTTGTTCTAACACCATCTGGTCATGCAATTACCTCTGCTAGATTGAAACCTATTTTGTTATTGCCTTTTCCAGCGACACCAGTGTTATTGCGTAGATTCCTGGGTTTATTAATCTTCTGTAAACAATGGCTTGCAAATTTCTCAGACCTTACTGCTCCGCTTTATGCTCTTATTGGGAAAGGAGGACCTGAAGGTCTCATTGTACCCACATTAGCACAGTGGGAAGCTTTTGTAAATATAAAAAACTGCACTGGGAAATGTGCCATGTTTATCTTTTGTCAGATTATTCTTTACCATTCAAACTGTATGTGGCTATTTCTGATTACTCTGCTACCTGTGTGCTTTTACAAGCTTTCCCAACTGGTTGCAAGCCAGTAGGCTATTTCTCAAAGCGATTTGATGCAGTGACTTTGGGACTTCCACCATGTCTACGTAGTTTGGTAGCAGTGGCTTTTGCAATTGAAATGACTGATTTTTAGTTTTACAGCACCCTCTTGAAGTATATGCAACCCTTCAACGCTTCTAGCTCCCTTGGCAAATCTTGTGGAGGAGGATGGGTCTCATGATTATTTCCAAACTATTTTGACATTTTCTCGAGCTAGACCTGAACTTTCCTCTATACCTTTACCAGCCCCGGATATAACTTTGTTTGTGGATGGTTCTGCTTTCAGAGATGAGATGGGCTATGCAGTCACAACAGTTAATGATGTAGTGGAATCAGCTTCTTTGCTGTTTACCAGTGCACAGCTAGCAGAAGTGTTTGCAAAGGGCAACCATTTTGCTGACCAAGAAGCACGGCAAGCTGTTCTTCGAGCATCGGTGTCACCGACATTGCTGTATTTAACACCATCTAATATGACTTTGTTTTCCCTTTCATCTCTCTTGAAGCAATATCAAGATACTTCCTTTGAAACCCAAACTCTGTGGACTTCGTGGGGTGCAACCTGTGATGCTCATGGCTACTGGAAAAAGGATCATCTGCTTATTTGTCCTGACAGTCTATTGTTTCCACTTGCCCTGTTCCTGCATCATAAGCATCACCGCTGTGGCTATGAATTATGCCTTTTTCGGTTCTACGGTATCACCTGAACTTTTTTTTCTTTGGCACAGCTTGTCTGCACTGTTTCAAGACCGGCAGAGTAGGGTCAGCTTAGGGTCAGTTATATGGATTTCTGCCTTCCGGACTCTCTTTTGATTTTGCAGCTTGTTTTGCAGATCTGCCCTGTGCCAGAGGAGGGAGGTGGTATTTGTTTGGTGGTCACTCGTCTTTTCTCTGGATGGGTAGCAGCTTATCCCACTACCAGTATGACTGCTGGGGTTGTCATCAAATTACTACTCACTCAGTTTATTCCTGTTTGGGGTGTTCCTTTTGTTCTTTCTTCTTATCTGGGTCCAGCCTTCGTTGCGAGTGTCTGGGAGGGTATTGAAAATTGTTTTGGTATAAAGAGACAACTACACACTCCTTATCATCCGCAAAGCTCTGGCCAGGTGGAACAGATGAATAGGACAATCAAAGGTCACTTACGCACTATGACACAGGATTGGGCTATAGATTGGACAGAAGCCCTTCCTTTTGCCTTTATGGCAGTGCGTAATTCCCCCAGCCTGACACCATATGAAATAGTTACTGGACGTCCAGCTACTTCTCCACATGAATTGGCAGTTATCCCGGATCCTCAATTGTTGCGCAGCGATATTTGGACTTATTGCTCATGGTTGCACTCAGTCCTGTCTGTTTCCCCTTTATTGCAGGTGAATCCTCAACGAGATGCTCCTTCAGAATCATCACATCCAGAAGTGAAGCCAGGGGACTGGGTCCTGATTAAGAATTTGCATCCAAAGACACTTCTGGCTCCCAAGTTCCTAGATCCATTACGTGTGCTCCTGGTGGGATACTCAGCTTGTAAAGTGGAAGGACATTCTCGTTGGATACATCTTACACAGTGTAAAAAGGCTCCTTCACAGGATTCAGAAGGTGGTTCCCTGCATCAGTGAAGCAAGAGATTGCAACGCAGAGACTCATTGGACAACAGTGATATTGCAGAAAAGACTATCGTGATTAAGTGCTTTTTGAATGGACTAATTATGCAAAACACATTCTTCCAGCATCTATACTGCTGCTTAGGTGGAGAAAGTTAGTTTGAATTAGTGTTTTACTGATATATAAGCAATGACTTTTTGGCACTTAACCTCTACTTCATGAAGAGATTGAGAATTAGAGGGTAGTTATAGCTATAATATATATCTACATTATATTAAGAAGAGTAGGTGTATTTTCATTTTGTCTTAGAACATTTATTTTTGGAGTAATTATAGTTTCAGATATTTAGAGGTTTGCTAAGAATGTTTCCTTATCTGGTCTTAGTTGTGCTGTGGCATATTATTGTTAATGAAGCAGTACTGCATTTAGAATCTTGGGAATGTTATGGGGAATACCCAAATATTTTTGAGTCACATTTACACTCAGTTACAGAAGACATTTTAATCTAATGGTCTCATACAAACACAGAACCTAGAGTAGTTAGCTCTATGCCTCTAAAGTCCCCTCCAATATGTTTTATGGCTCAAGGTACAGGGAAAAAGGTAGGGGACACTCCGTGGAACATCTATAGAATAGTAATGCTACATAATTCTTCTATCTGGTATAAGAAATCCCACGTAAGAAAATCCTATATTTCAGTAGTACAATTAATGCAAGTTCAAGGGAACCAAGTGCATGATTATGACTTGTTACAGTATAATAGTTCTGGCTACCCTTTGAATGACTTTAGTTCAGACTTAAACATACCTAACTGGAGTTTCCCTTTGTTAGGGTATTACCATCCCTGGGAACGTAATCAGTCTGCAGGAATTAAAGAAATGAGCAATACTCAGTGGGCTCTGAATAACTGTACACAGAATACATCTTGTACCCACAATTTGACAATTTGGGAAAATAGATTAGTGGCTTTAGAAGTTAGATTATTTTGTGTGTGGTAATCTTGCATATACAGAACTTCCTAGAGGTTGGTCAGGTACTTGCTATGTTGCCCAGTTAGACACCCCGTGGCGTTTTTGTTTACCTTACCAAAATATTACTTTATTATCAACCCTGAATACTTCTATAAGAAGAAAAAGGGATGTTTCCCCTCAGGATAAAGCCATAGCAGCTGCACAACAGTTGGTAGATTCTACAAGTCCTTTAACTAAATCTCAGATAGACATATTTACAGGAACTGTTTGGCTCTCAACCTTTGGAGCCATAGCATCCACCAGAGAGTATGGTACCCAGATTATGCGATTACAGGCAGTTGTTGAACTTACAGCCCTGGATCTCACTGAGGCTATTAGTGTGTTACAAGGTGCAGTGGACAAGGTGTCTGCTTATGCAGCCCAGAATCGAATGTCTTCAGGCTATCTCCTAGCGAAGGAAAATGGCGTGTATGGATTAATTTTTGATCATTGTTGCAGTATGCTTGATGATGAAGGAAAAATAGTGAAAGGCCTACTAGATAAGGTTAGAAATAGTACTTTTGTATCACGTAGTAGTTATGTAAGTTCTTTTTCTGATTTTTTAATTCTGTTTCTTCTTTTTGAAGTTCATTATCTAGGCCATTGCAAGGCATGTTAGCATCACTATTTGGCTTTTTAGGGATTATTATTTTAGGAGCATTAATTCTCTGTGTAATATCTGCTTACTGTAAGAAATCAGTGGAGGCACAGACCCCTAAGATGATGTTACAGATAGACCCAGAATCTAGTTACAATCCTTCTTTAATATCAATGTCTGAGTTTCCTTACCTTTGAAATGATTCTTTACAGAATCAGAGGAGGGACTGAAAGTAAGCTTGTCTGTACAGGGCTGTGTACATGGATAGGGTACTGTGATAAGGAAGCTTATCATAGCTCAGGAAGGAGCTATAGAAAAGGTGAAGTGACTCTGAACAAGCAACCTGTCACTTCTGGTAGAAATAAGAAAACAGAATTTTCCCATAAAAGACTACCAGTCCCAGAATGCAGCAGGTTTCCAACAGCCATTAGAGGAGCTGAAGTGGGGAAACGTGTGTTCAATCAGGAGGGCTATGAGGTAATCCCTAAGCACTCATCTCAAAGGGCAGGGCCTGATTCAGCACAGCTGCGCTGTGTTAGGGAGGAGCACTCATCAAGGCAGAATAAGAGTAGAGTTTATTCTACAGATGACCATCTTCATGATCACCTTGGATATCCAGAGAAGGATCATCAGTTTCATCTGAAGGATCATCAGAAGCAGAAGCCAAACCGGACGGACAGAGAGGGAAAGAAGCCCTCTGGAAGAAAGAGGAGAAAAGCCTTTGAGAGGTCTCGAAGAGTCCAAAGCAGTACGTATACTGGGAGGCATTTCAAGGGCCAGCATACACCATTGGACTGGGGAAAGCCAGAGGAATGGTGCTGCAGAGCTAGGAATCACCAGAGGCTACCTGTGAGGGAGACGGCTGCACGTGGAAGGGACCCTAAGACCCATGCCAGAAGGTATGTGAAGAGAGATCCAGTGTCCAGGGATCTGGATTGGAAGGCTGGACATAAGAACTGGACTACATACTGGCCAGGCTATATAGAGAGGAACTCTAGCAGCAATGGAAGCTCAGGTATGAACACTGATCTATGCCCTAGCTATAGCCTTGAAAGACAGCAGGGAAACAAGTATTCTCCTGAAAATGCTCCATTGAGAGATTCATCTGTGCCAATCCATGATATTGAACCCATGCTTGTTGAACAAGGGGGAATAATAGCAGATGAGGATCCTGTTTATATGGACTGCTCTCTATCTAAACTCCGTTGGTAACTTTCTGTTATAAAGTACAGCAACCATCACAAAGAAATACAAATTTGTTCTTTAATCTACTCAGAAAAGCTCCTGAAGCAGGGTTTGACCCACACAGTAGAAAGCAAGCCAGCTAAGAGGTTTCAGCTGGTAACTGCTAGCAATCGAGCCTCACCTAATTGCTTGTGAGCTAGGAGAGAATCACTTCTGAATCTGTGTGGGAAGTAATCAGAAGTTAATCTGAAAAGAACAGTTTGTTTCTTTCTTTGTGGCTTTTCATTTGTTGTTTTCCTGATTTTGTCTTTGTTTTTCCAAGTTAACACGGAAAGCAAGTAACCTAATTTATGTGCTACCAAGCATATCTGTGTTGGGAGAAATAACCCCATAAATAAATATCTTATTGGCTTTACCCAAGAGCACAACTAAATTATTGTCAGCAGCTGTGTCTGGTGTGAATGAACTACATTGCCCACAATACCTTGCAAATCATATAGATATATGCACTTGCCAAGAGTGTGAAGATTCTCACCCAGGCAGCCGTCTGACAAATGGCGTAGTTTTTCGGATTGCTTTTGCACAAAGGGGATTTACTTGCTGAGGATTACAACTACAGTTCAAGTTTAAAGCTGAAAAAAAAGATTTTCCCTCAACTACACTTTGGAGGAAAAGGGGTTGTTCCAGGAAGCTGTCCCAGGAGGAAAAGACCCTGTGCAGAGCTGGATTCATCACTAGCACAAGGTAATAAGTACCTGGGCATGTCTAGTGGTGGATGGGAGTAAGCACAGGGGTAATTGAAAAAAAAAAAAAAGAGTGTAGAAAAAAACACCTGTTTGGAAGGTGGTGCACTGTGTTTTTTTCTTTGTATTTTCTTACAGGGTTCAAGATGGATTCAAAGGAACTAGCTCAGTGGATGGCAGCCCAGTTCAGCAGGCAGCAGGAGCTAGCACAGCAGGCTCAGGACACTGCTATGAGAGCCTTAATGGACCAGCAGAGGCCAGTGCTTGATCTGGTGCAAGCCCTAGTTCAGCTGCAGAAACAAAGTGGAACAGATGCAAGACCAGCAGTAAATACTGGTACACCACATGTGGACAGTGTGGGACTCAATCAAGGGATTGGGGCATTTAGTTTTGGGAAGCTAACTCCAGATGATAATGTTGATGATTTTCTAGAGTCTTTTGAAAGAGTGGCACAGGCATTAGCATGGCCAGAGACCCAGTGGGCAGTAAGGCTGGCAGCCTCATTAACTGGAGAGGCGCTTGCAGCTTATAGAGCAATGCCAGCAGCCCAGGCTTTGATTTATAAGGATGTAAAGGCTGCTATTAGAGATCGCCTAGGGTTGTCTATTTCAGAGTATAGGCGAATGTTTAGAGCTACTACATTGAGAGTGGGTGAGACACCCAGGGCTCTGAGTCAGAGAATCAGAGGTTTAGCTGTAAAATGGTTGGAGCCTGAGCAAAAGACGGTAGAAATGTTATTAGATATTATAATGCTTGAACAATTTATGTCTGGGGTGCCTAAAGATTTGCACACTTTCCTTATACAGCAAAATTGTCAAAATCTTGGAGAGGCAACCATGCTGGCAGAGAGATTCTTGGAAGCCACGCAGGCTTGCCATAGAATGGGTGGCCCTCTGAAGATTGGTGCTGAGGCTAGATGTGCTGTATCAGAAAAGAAAATAATTAAAAATGTTTCTGAAAATGAATGTACTGTATCAAACCAGATGACACAGTGGAATAGAAAGAAATGTTTCAAGTGTGGAAAATGGGGACATTTAGAAAAGAGATGCCAGACACACACTAGCTTAGTGGGTGTGGATTTAAAACAGCCCAAAGAAGGATTTCTTTTGATGGTTGATGTGCAAGGAATTACCACAAATGCTTTGTTAGACTCTGGGGCAGACCAGAGTATGATGTCAAAAAGGCTTTGGAAGAGGATAGAGGCCCAAGAAGGATTTGTGCCTAGAACCCCTGAAAGCCAAGTTCACATCAGATGCATTCATGGTGCTGCAACATCATATCCCACCTATAGGCTAAAGGTTAAGTGCCTGGGGGAACAAGAGGAAGTCCTGTTAGCAGTGGTGCCTAGGCTACCCTTTGATTTGGTTCTAGGAAGAGACTGGCCAAGATTTAAGCAGGGTCTAGTGGAAGGACTAGGAAAGAAGGAGGGAGAAGGTTTAATGGTAATAGCTCCCGGGCCTTTATTTGGAAGTCCTCAGACCCCAGCTAAAAAGATGGTTAAGCGTCCAGAAAACCAAGCTACCCCAAAGCAGACATTCGTCCTAAAGTACCATAGGGTCACAGAGAAGGCCCAAGCTCCTAAGCGGGCAACCCCTCAAGCTGCTGGGTTTGACCTGTGCAGCATAGAAAATGTGACTGTACCTAGCCAAGGGAGAGCCCTGGTTGACACCGGTCTCCAAGTGGAAATACCTATTGGATGCTATGGGAGAGTAGCCCCAAGGTCCGGATTAGCCCTTAAATATTTCATTGATGTGGGTGCGGGAGTAATTGATCCCGATTACAGGGGCAATATTAAAGTTCTGTTATTTAATTTTGGACAGAATGATTATCACGTGAAGACAGGAGACAGAATTGCCCAATTGATCTGTGAGAGGCTAGGTTTTCCACCTGTGGAGGTGGTCACATCCCTGGAGAATTCTGAACGTGGAACCAAAGGCTTTGGTTCTACTGATGTCAAAGGGGTTAAAAGCCTAGCTGCCACCTGTGCCCGAGAGAGGGAGGTGAATGAAGAGGAAGATTTGGGACCCCAGGTATCTGATTGTAAAGAAAAATCAGAGCCCCAAATAGGTGAGGACCTGACAGTGGTACAACAGGAAGAAATTAGGAAGTTGCTTAAAGAATTCCCAGATGTGTTGACACCCATACCTGGGGAGACACATTTGGTTGCCCATGAAATAATAACTCCACCTGGGAAATTAGTTCGTCAAAGGCCATACCGCTTGCCTGAAGCCAAGAGACAGGAAGTAGTGGCACAAGTCCAGGAGATGTTGGACATGGGAGTAATAGAGGAGTCAAAGAGTCCCTGGAATAGCCCCATAGTCCTGGTGCCGAAGCCTGATGGATCTTTAAGATTTTGTATTGACTTCCGGCAGGTAAACGCCATATCAGTTTTTGATGCATATCCAATGCCAAGAATTGAAGAGCTGTTGGACCAGCTGGGTCAGGCTCAATACTTAACCACCCTTGATATGACAAAAGGATATTGGCAAATCCCTCTAACCAGGGAGTCGAAGCCGAAGACTGCGTTCAGCACCCCCGTTGGCCTTTTCCAGTTCAAGAGGATGCCTTTCGGACTGCATGGAGCAGCGGCTACCTGCCAAAGGTTAGTGGATCAGGTACTTCGACCCCACCAAAATTATGCTTTTGCATATATGGATGATGTCATAATCCATAGTAACACCTGGGCGGAGCATCTGAAGAGGATCAGGGCAGTCTTGTGCTCCATGAAGCAAGCGGGAATCACTTTAAACCGGAAGAAGTGTGCCTTTGCAAATAGGGAGGTAAAATACCTGGGCCACCTAGTGGGAAGAGGAAAAATTAAACCTCTAATGAGTAAAGTAGATAGCATCAGGAATTTTCCTCCTCCAACAACAAAGAAACAACTAAGAAGTTTCTTAGGACTTATTGGATACTACCGCAGGTTTATACCGCAATTCGCAGAGAAAAGTGCAATTTTCACGGATATGCTGCGGAAGAATTGTCCAAACCAGCTAAAGTGGACACCTGAAGCTGAAAAAGCGTTTTCAGTCTTAAAAGGAAAATTGTGTACAGGACCGGTACTGAAAGGGGTGGACTTCAAGAAACCCTTTCTCGTTCAAACGGATGCATCGGACGTAGGGCTAGGAGCTGTTCTATCCCAGTGTCATGATGGGGAGGAGCATCCTGTGATGTACCTGAGCAGGAAGTTGTCACCGGCTGAACAAAAGTATTCCACAATAGAAAAAGAATGTTTAGCTATCAAGTGGTCAGTGGAGGCGTTAAGGTTTTACCTTACAGGGAGAAAGTTCCAGTTTGTCACGGACCATGCCCCACTTAAGTGGTTGCAGCAAATGAAGAACCACAATGCCAGGTTGACACGCTGGTACATGGCCTTACAGGCATTTGATTTTCAAGTTGAACATCGTGCTGGGAAGTTACACAAGAATGCGGATGCCCTTTCCCGTATTACGGACTGTAGAGAAGAAGTTTCACCAGTGACACCAGTCCGTAATAACTTAAGCAGGGGGGTATGTGATAAGGAAGCTTACCATAGCTCAGGAAGGAGCTATAGAAAAGGTGAAGTGACTCTGAACAAGCAACCTGTCACTTCTGGTAGAAATAAGAAAACAGAATTTTCCCATAAAAGACTACCAGTCCCAGAATGCAGCAGGTTTCCAACAGCCATTAGAGGAGCTGAAGTGGGGAAACGTGTGTTCAATCAGGAGGGCTATGAGGTAATCCCTAAGCACTCATCTCAAAGGGCAGGGCCTGATTCAGCACAGCTGCGCTGTGTTAGGGAGGAGCACTCATCAAGGCAGAATAAGAGTAGAGTTTATTCTACAGATGACCATCTTCATGATCACCTTGGATATCCAGAGAAGGATCATCAGTTTCATCTGAAGGATCATCAGAAGCAGAAGCCAAACCGGACGGACAGAGAGGGAAAGAAGCCCTCTGGAAGAAAGAGGAGAAAAGCCTTTGAGAGGTCTAGAAGAGTCCAAAGCAGTACGTATACTGGGAGGCATTTCAAGGGCCAGCATACACCATTGGACTGGGGAAAGCCAGAGGAATGGTGCTGCAGAGCTAGGAATCACCAGAGGCTACCTGTGAGGGAGATGGCTGCACGTGGAAGGGACCCTAAGACCCGTGCCAGAAGGTATGTGAAGAGAGATCCAGTGTCCAGGGATCTGGATTGGAAGGCTGGACATAAGAACTGGACTACATACTGGCCAGGCTATATAGAGAGGAACTCTAGCAGCAATGGAAGCTCAGGTATGAACACTGATCTATGCCCTAGCTATAGCCTTGAAAGACAGCAGGGAAACAAGTATTCTCCTGAAAATGCTCCATTGAGAGATTCATCTGTGCCAATCCATGATATTGAACCCATGCTTGTTGAACAAGGGGGAATAATAGCAGATGAGGATCCTGTTTATATGGACTGCTCTCTATCTAAACTCCGTTGGTAACTTTCTGTTATAAAGTACAGCAACCATCACAAAGAAATACAAATTTGTTCTTTAATCTACTCAGAAAAGCTCCTGAAGCAGGTTTGACCCACACAGTAGAAAGCAAGCCAGCTAAGGGGTTTCAGCTGGTAACTGCTAGCAATCGAGCCTCACCTAATTGCTTGTGAGCTAGGAGAGAATCACTTCTGAATCTGTGTGGGAAGTAATCAGAAGTTAATCTGAAAAGAACAGTTTGTTTCTTTCTTTGTGGCTTTTCATTTGTTGTTTTCCTGATTTTGTCTTTGTTTTTCCAAGTTAATACGGAAAGCAAGTAAAGCGTAGTTACTCACCTGTAACAGGTGTTCTCCAGGAGCAGCAGGAATCAGTCCTCACATATGGGTGACGTCGGCGCCGACGGAGCCCTCGCGGAGCAATTTTCCCCAGCTTTCAAAGAAAGCCTTTGGGAATTGCAGCGCGCATGCGCGGTCGCCTTCCCGCCCAAGGGTGCCATCTTAGCCAGTCAGATGACATAGCTAAAAAAGACAGCATAAAAATTTGCAAAAAAACTTAAGCAGATGATTGCAACTCCAAGGGGAGGAGGGAGGGTTGTGAGGACTGATTCCTGCTGCTCCTGGAGAACACCTGTTACAGGTGAGTAACTACGCTTTCTCCAGGACCAAGCAGGAAGTCAGTCCTCACATATGGGACTCCCAAGCTTAAGGCTACCGGAGACCCTAAGCACAAAAATGAGCTCCCTCTAGCTCAGCAGCACAGAAGGAAAGAATCTTCGCTGAATTATTACCCACCGGTAGCCCACATCCGGAATGGAGGGTAGGAGTTGCTCAGACCTCAAAGAGATTACGGAGGACTGCCTGTCCGAAAGCACTGTCCCTGCGGGACTCCCTCTCGAGACAGTAATGGACCGCAAAAGTCTGGCTCGAAGACCAAGTAGCGGCCCGGCAGATGTCTGCCAGCGGAACAGAGCGGAGGTAAGCCACTGACGTAGCCTTTGCCCGAACAAAATGAGCCGTGACTCGACCATCCAAGGAGAGTCCGGCTGCCCCATAAGCCCAAGTGATACAGTCCGCAACCCAGATGGACAGAGTAAGCTTGGAGACCGGGAGCCCCAATTTATTGGGGTCAAAAGACACAAAAAGCTGAGCAGCTTTACGGTGCTCCCGCGTACGGTCAAGGTAGAAGTTCAACGCCCTTCTACAGTCCAGGGTATGGAGGACCGTTTCAGCTCGGCTGGAGTGTGGTCTGGGAAAGAAGGTCGGAAGTACCACCTCCTGATTGATGTGAAAAGGGGAGACCACTTTTGGAAGAAATTTTGGGTGAGTCCGTAGGACTACCCTATTTTTGTAGAACCGAGTGTAAGGGGGATCAGACACGAGGGCCTGCAATTCACTTACGCGTCTAGCGGAAGTGAGGGCTATCAAGAACAATGTTTTCCAAGAAAGAAAACGGAGAGAACAGGTAGCCATAGGTTCAAAAGGCGGACAGGTGATCCGCTGTAAAACCACATTCAGATCCCAGTCAGGCGCTGGCGGGCGCAGAGGTGGTTTAAGCAGAAGGAGACCTCGGAGAAACCTCGCTACAAGAGGGTCGCTGGAAAGAGGTCTGCCGTCCACCGGCACATGATGTGCTGAAAGAGCACTGAGGTGAACTTTGACGGAGTTGGACTTAAGTCCCAGATTAGAGAGGTATAGCAAGTACTGCAGGATCACCGACACCGGGCAGGAGAAGGGATCCTGAGACTGTTGGGTACACCAAACGGAAAAGCGACGCCATTTAAGGGCGTAGCATTTGCAGGTAGAAGGTCGCCGAGAAGCTAGGACGACCTCTTCCACCTCTGCCGGCAGGAGAAGGGGAGCAAGGACTACCCTCTCAGCAGCCAGGCCATTAGATTGAGAGATCTGAGGTTGGGGTGCAGCAGAGACCCCTGATCCTGAGTGAGGAGATCCGGTTGTAACCCCAGAGGGAATGGATCCTCTACCGCTAATTGCAGCAGGAGTGGAAACCACGGCTGTCTGGGCCAGCGAGGGGCCACCAGGATCATGAAGGCTTTGTCTCGGAGGACCTTGAAAAGAGTCCGAGAGACTAGCGGGATGGGAGGAAAAGCGTACAGAAGGCTCTCCGACCATGAGAGTAGAAAAGCGTCTGCCGCAACTCAAAGGGGATGTGGCTGACGAGAGCAGAAGCGAGGAAGTTGCCGGTTGAGAGGGCTGGCAAAGAGATCCATCGTGGGGAGGCCCCACTTTAGAAAGAGCTTCTGAACTACCAAGGGATCCAGGCGCCACTCGTGCGGCTGGAGGATCCTGCTGAGTTTGTCCGCCAGGCAATTTTCTTGGCCTGGGAGATAAACGGCCTTGAGAAGAACGCCGTGATTGACGGCCCAAGAGCAGAGCTTCTGTGCTTCCCGACAGAGAAGTAAGGAGCCCGTGCCCCCCTGCTTGTTCACGTAGAACATGGCAACTTGATTGTCCGTCTGGATAAGGACGGACTGGTGAGAGGTCAGGTGGGAGAAGGCCTTGAGAGCCAGGCGGATCGCTCTGAGCTCCAGGAAGTTGATCTGCTGAGCAGACTCCCACGTGGTCCAGAGGCCCTGAGTACGTGCCCCTTGGCAATGTGCTCCCCAGCCCAGGAGGGATGCATCTGTTGTCAGCACCTGGGCCGGCTGAGGTGACTGAAAAGGCATGCCGAGTACCAGGTTCGGCCGATGAAGCCACCACTGGAGAGACGAGGCCAGCGGGCCGGAGACGCGCACTAGGTCTGCTAGGCCGCCTGTGGCTTGTTGCCACTGCTTGCGAAGACACCATTGAGCAGGCCGCATATTCAGGCGGGCATTGGGGGTCACATGGACGGTGGAAGCCATATGGCCGAGTAGTCTCAGGAAGCGCCTGGCGGAGACCAGGGGCTGGCTGCGAAAACGGTCGGCTAGGTCCATGAGCCGTTGAGCCCTGTCGAGCGGTAGGAATGCTCGTGCCTGAGGAGTGTGCAGCCTTGCGCCGATGAACTCGAGATCCTGTGAGGGGAGCAAAGTGGACTTTGCGAAGTTTATAACAAAGCCCAAGTACTGCAGAAGAGTCACCGTGCGGCGTGTGGCGTTGGTGACCTCCGGAGCGGACGCTGCTCTGATGAGCCAGTCGTCGAGGTACGGAAAGACATAGAGGCCGTGAAGCCGGAGATGGGCCGCCACCACCGCGAGACATTTTGTGAAGACTCGCGGTGCGGAGGACAGGCCAAAGGTCAGTACTCTGTACTGGTAATGATTTCCTGCCACCACAAACCTTAGGTATTGGCGGTGGCTTGGGTGGATGAGGATGTGCGTGTAGGCATCCTTTAGATCCAAGGAGCATAGCCAATCTCCCTGCTGGAGGTAGGGCAGAAGGATTCCAAGGGTAAGCATTTTGAACTTATCCCGCACGAGGAACCTGTTGAGGTTGCGCAAGTCCAGGATGGGTCGGAGGCCTCCCGTCCTTTTTGGTACTAGAAAATACCTGGAATAAAAGCCTTGACCTCTCAGGTGGTGGGGCACCGGTTCCACCGCCTGCTCCTGTAGAAGACTTGCTAACTCCTGTAATTCCCTGTGCAGAGGGAGTCGTGGAGGTTCTCCCGGAAAATAGGAGGGAGGGACCTGGTGGAAGTGGAGAAGATAGCCTTCTCTTACGACTTGAAGCACCCAGGCATCTGAAGTGACGCTGGACCACCTGTGGGCGAAGTGAACCAGCCGGCCTCCGGTGCTGGGAGGAGCCAGCGGAGGGGGAGAGGCTATGCTTAAGGAGTCAAAAGCCCCCACCCTGCTGAGCAGGGGCTGGTGGTGCAGGCTTGGGGGCTTGCTGCCTACGGGACCCGTTACCCCGTCCCTTGGCCTGCTGGCCCTGTTGGGGAGCTGCAGGGGCCTGATATTGGGGGTATTGTTTGTAGGCAGCCGCCTTTCTCGGGTAAAAGGACTTCTTTCCCGAGCCCTTCTTTTTCTGGGAAGGGGCGGAGGTCTTCCTAGAAAGCCTAGTCCTGGTGAGAGTCTCCGTCTCGATTTGTGCAGCCTTTTCAGCCATGGGCTTGCCAAAGAGGTTTTCGCCTCGGCAGGGGACATCGACCAACTTGTCCTGCACCCAGGGCTCAAGGTCAGACGACTGAAGCCAAGCCTGTCAGCGGGCACCGATGCCGGCTGCGGCCACTCGAGCCGATGCTTCAAAGCCATCATAGGCTGCTCGGGATATGAATTTTGAGCATTCCCGAATGCCAGAGGACAAGGCCAGGAACCTCCGCAAGGGTTCCTCGGACAAACCAGCGGAGAATCCGGCTAGCTCTTTAGCCAGGTCCCGGAGATACATGCCCATGTATAGCTGGTAGGTCTGGACACGACACGCAAGCATAGAGCCCTGGAAACACTTCTTACCAAGGCCATCCAGGTTACGGGCCTCCCTGCCAGGAGGCACCGAGGAGTGCATCTTCTGGCTCTTAAGACGATGCATGGCCGATTCCACTAAAATGGAATGGTGTGGTAGCTGTGCTTTTTGGAAGCCAGGGCTCTTGCGGACTCGATAGATAGAATCGACCCGCTTGCTCAGGACCGGCGAGGAGGCCGGACTCTCCCACATGCGGAAGAGTAGTCGTTCCAGCATGGGAGGAACCGGTACAGTAAAGTGTTCCCTGGCGGGAGAGTCATACTGGAGGGCGTCGAGCTCTTCGGCTCGAGGCTCCTCCTCGGGATCCGCAGGGAAGGCCAAAGCCTTGGCCATATCCCTGACGAAGTCCGAGAACCGGGCATCCTCCGGGGGGGACTGCTTCCGAGGTTCGGACTCAGGTGAGTCCGAGGGGACACACCGAGTCCGAAAAGAATCAGGTGACTCTTCCTCTTCAGACTCCCAGACCGACTCCGACGAGGAATCGGTGGGGTCGGCCCGGGCAGGGCGCGGCGCCTGCCGCCCCGACGCCGAGGGAGTCGGCGTCGGCGACCTCGGTCCCGAACGGGAGGCCGAGGGTGACCTCGACCGAGGATTGACTCGAGTTCGCATGGACTCGAGGATCGGCTCGGTCTCCGGGGTCGACTTAGACGTCGACGTCCCGGCGGTCGGGGCAGCGGCGCCAGCGAGGCCAGCGAGCAGTGCCCGCTGCTGGTCCATGAAGGCAGACAGTCTGCTCTCCAAGGCCGTCAACCTGAGTCCGAGCTCAGGTGACCCAGCAGCCCCCGACTCGGGCCCCGACGGCGTCGGGCCCGACGTCGGCGGTCTCGGAGGCGAGTCCAGGAGGACCACAGGACTTACCCGAGCAGGCAGCTCCGACTCCAGGCGAGGTCGCTTCGAGAGGTGCTCCTTCTCCAAGGACCCGGGACGGCTATCGGGGCTATGCGACCTGGCCCTCGCGGAGCCAGGAGCGTCCACCGACGCCGCCCTCGCGGGTTTCACCTTCCGTCGATGGTCCCCGGAGGGAGAACCCCTGTCGGAGGAACTCCGGCGACGGTCCGAGCTGGAACCTCTGGATGCGGAGGCCTCCGACGAGGTCCGGGTACGGCTGGGGTCAGCGAAGATCCTATCCCGCTGATGCCGCCGACTTCTCAACGCTTGGAGGACATTTTGCCGCAGGCCCCACAGATCATTTCTTCATGATCCGGGCCCAGGCAGCGGAGGCAATTGTCGTGTGTGTCAGTTAGTGACATATTTCGGTCACACTGACCACACCGCTTGAAACCACTGGCAGCCATCGGGGGAAAAAGGGCCCCTGCGAGGTCAAAGGACCGGGCTGCCAGGGAAAAACCGAAAACGAAACTGACTAAGTCAGAAAAACCGAAAAAGAAGAAGAGGACTCGTGACCGGCGTCGCGAGTCCGGGCGGGAAAAAGACCGGCGTCGAACCGAAGGAAAAAAGAGAAAATTATGAGTAAAATCAACTTTTTCGCGGGGACACGACGGGTACGTCTGTAGGGCTCCGCGGAAAAAAGAAGACTGGCTAAGATGGCACCCTTGGGCGGGAAGGCGACCGCGCATGCGCGCTGCAATTCCCAAAGGTTTTCTTTGAAAGCTGGGGAAAATTGCTCCGCGAGGGCTCCGTCGGCGCCGACGTCACCCATATGTGAGGACTGACTTCCTGCTTGGTCCTGGAGAAACCGTGCTACAAGAGGGTCGCTGGAAAGAGGTCTGCCGTCCACCGGCACATGGTGTGCTGAAAAAGCACTGAGGTGGACTTTGACGGAGTTGGACTTAAGTCCCAGATTAGAGAGGTAGAGTAGGTACTGCAAGATCACCGACACCGAGCAGGAGAAGGGATCCTGAGACTGCTGTACACACCAAACGGAAAAGCGACGCCATTTAAGGGCGTAGCATTTGCGGGTAGAAGGCCGCCGAGAAGCTAGGACGACCTCTTCCACCTCTGCCGGCAGGAGAAGGGGAGCAAGGACTACCCTTTCAGCCGCCAGGCCATTAGATTGAGAGATCTGAGGTTGGGGTGTAGCAGAGACCCCTGATCCTGTGTTAGGAGATCCGGTTGAAACCCCAGAGGGAACGGATCCTCTACCGCTAATTGCAACAGGAGTGGAAACCACGGCTGTCTGGGCCAGCGAGGAGCCACCAGGATCATGGACGCTTTGTCCCGGAGAACCTTGAACAGAGTTCGGGAGACTAGCGGGATGGGAGGAAAAGCATATAGAAGGTTTTCCGACCATGAGAGCAGAAATGCATCTGCCGCTACCTGAAGGGGATGTGGCTGACGCGAGCAGAAGCGAGGAAGTTGCCGGTTGAGAGGACTGGCAAAGAGATCCATCGTGGGGAGGCCCCACTTCAGAAAGAGTTTCTGGACTACCAAGGGATCCAGACGCCACTCGTGCGGCTGGAGTATCCTGCTGAGTTTGTCCGCCAGGCAATTCTCCTGGCCTGGGAGATAAACTGCTTTGAGAAGAATGCCGTGACTGACGGCCCAAGAGCAGAGCTTCTGAGCTTCTCGGCAGAGAAGAAAGGAGCCCGTGCCCCACTGTTTGTTCACGTAGAACATGGCAACTTGGTTGTCCGTCTGGACAAGGACGGACTGGTGAGAAATCAGGTGGGAGAAAGCCTTGAGCGCCAGACGAATAGCTCTGAGCTCCAGGAAGTTGATCTGTTGAGCAGATTCCCACGCGGTCCAGAGGCCTTGAGTACATGCCCCCTGGCAATGAGCTCCCCAACCCAGGAGGGAAGCATCGGTCGTCAGCACTTAAGCTGGCTGAGGCGACTGAAACGGCATTCCGAGCACCAGGTTCGGCCGATGAAGCCACCACTGTAGGGAAGAGGCCAGCGGTCTGGAGAGGCGCACTAAGTCGGCTAGCCCGCCGGTGGCTTGTTGCCACTGCTGGCGAAGGCACCATTGAGCCGGCCGCATATTCAGGCGAGCATTGGGGGTCACGTGGACGGTGGAAGCCATATGGCCGAGTAGTCTCAGGAAGCGCCTGGCGGAGACCAGGGACTGGCTGCGAAAACGGCCGGCTAGGTCCATGAGCCGTTGAGCCCTGTCGAGAGGCAGGAAAGCTCGAGCCTGAGGAGTGTGCAGTCTTGCGCCGATGAACTCGAGATCCTGTGAGGGGAGCAAAGTGGACTTTGCGAAGTTTATGACAAAGCCCAAGTACTGCAGAAGAGTCACCGTGCGGTGTGTGGCATTGGTGACTGCCGGAGGGGACGACGCTCTGATGAGCCAGTCGTCGAGGTACGGAAAGACATAGAGGCCGTGAAGCCTGAGATAGGCCGCCACCACCGAGAGACATTTTGTGAAGACTCGCGGTGCGGAGGACAGGCCAAAGGGCAGTACTCTGTACTGGTAGTGATCTCCGGCCACCACAAACCTTAGGTATTGGCGGTGGCTTGGGTGGATGAGGATGTGCGTGTAGGCATCCTTTAGATCCAAGGAGCATAGCCAATCTCCCTGCTGGAGGTAGGGCAGAAGGATTCCAAGGGTAAGCATCTTGAACTTTTCCCGCACAAGGAACTTGTTGAGGTTGCGCAAGTCCAGGATGGGTCTGAGGCCTCCTGTCCTTTTTGGTATTAGGAAATACCTGGAATAAAAGCCTTGACCTCTCAGGTGGTGGGGCACCGGTTCCACAGCCTGGTCCTGAAGAAGACTTGCCAACTCCTGAAGGAGTAAGTCCCTGTGCAGAGGGAGTCGCGGAGGTTCTCCCGGAAAATAAGAGGGAGGGACCTGATGGAAGTGGAGAAGATATCCTTCTCGCACGACTTGAAGCACCCAGGCATCTGAAGTGATGTTGGACCACCTGTGGGCGAAGTGAACCAGGCGGCCTCCGGTGCTGGGAGGAACCAGCTGAGGGGGAGAGGCTATGCTGAGGAAGTCAAAAACCCCCACCCTGCTGAGCAGGGGCTGGTGGTGCAGGCTTGGGGGCTTGCTGCCTACGGGACCCGTTACCCCGTCCCTTGGCCTGCTGACCCTGTTGGGGAGCTGGAGGGGCCTGATATTGGGGGTAGTGTTTATAGGCAGCCGCCTTTCTCGGGTAAAAGGACTTTTTTCCCGAGCCCTTCTTTTTCTGGGAAGGGGCGGAGGTCTTCCTAGAAAGCCTGGTCCTGGTGAGAGTCTCCGTCTCGATTTGTGCAGCCTTTTCAGCCATGGGCTTGCCAAAGAGGTTCTCACCTCTGCAGAGGACATCGACCAACTTGTCCTGCACCCAAGGCTCAAGGTCAGATGACTGAAGCCAAGCCTGTCGGCGGGCACCGATGCCGGCTGCGGCCACACGAGCCGATGCTTCAAAGCCATCATAGGCTGCTCGGGACATGAATTTGGAGCATTCCCGAATACCAGATGTTAAGGCTAGGAACCTCCGCAAAGGTTCCTCGGACAGTCCAGCAGAGAATCCAGCTAGCTCTTTAGCCAGGTCTCGGAGATACATGCCCATGTATAGCTGGTAGGTCTGGACACGACAAGCCAGCATAGAGCCCTGGAAACACTTCTTACCAAGGCCATCCAGGTTACGGGCCTCCCTGCCAGGGGGCACCGAGGAGTGCATTTTCTGGCTCTTAAGCCTATGCATGGCCGATTCCACTACCATGGAATGGTGTGGTAGCTGTGCTTTTTGGAAGCCAGGACTCTTGCGGACTCGATAGATGGAATCGACCCGCTTGCTCAATACCGGCGACGAGGCCGGACTCTCCCACATGCGGAAGAGTAGTCGTTCCAGCATGGGAGGCACCGGTACAGTAAAGTGCTCCCGGGCGGGAGAGTCGTACTGAAGGGCGTCGAGCTCTTCGGCTCGAGGCTCCTCCTCGGGATCCGCCGGGAAGGCCAAAGCCTTGGCCATATCCCTGACGAAGTCCGAGAACCGGGCATCCTCCGGAGGGGACTGTTTCCGAGGTTCGGACTCAGGTGAGTCCGAGGGGACACACCGAGTCCGAAAGGAATCAGGTGACTCCTCCTCTTCAGACTCCCAGACCGACTCCGAGGAGGAATCAGTGGGGTCGGCTCGGGCAGGCGGAGGCGTCGGCCGCCCCGACGCCAAGGGAGTCGGCGGCGACGACCTCGGTCCCGAACGGGAGGCCGAGGGTGACCTCGACCGAGGATCGACTCGAGTTCGCATGGACTCGAGGATCGGATCGGTCTCCGGGGTCGACTTAGACGTCGACATCCCGGCGGTCGGGGCAGCGGCGCCAGCGAGGCTAGCGATCAGTGCCCGCTGCTGGTCCATGAAGGCAGATAGTCTGCTCTCCAAGGCCGTCAACCTGAGTCCGACCTCAGGTGACCCAGCAGTCCCCGACTCGGGCCCCGATGGCGTCGGGCCCGACGTCGGACCTCTCGGAGGAGAGTCCAGATGGACCACAGGACTTACCCGAGCAGGCAACTCCGACTCCAGGCGAGGTCGCTTCGGGAGGTGCTCCTTCTCCAAAGACCCGGGACGGCTGTCGGGGCTATGCGACCTGGCCCCCGCGGAGCCAGGAGCGTCCACCGACGCCGCCCTCGCGGGTTTTGTCTTCCGTCGATGGTCTCCGGAGGGAGAACCCCTGTCGGAGGAGCTTCGGCGATGTTCAGAGCTGGAGCCTCTGGATGCCGAGGCCTCCGACGAGGTCCGGGTACGGCTGGGGTCAGCGAAGATTCTATCCCGCTGATGCCGCCGACTCCTCAACGCTTTGGAGGACATTTTGCCACAGGCTCCACAGAACATTTCTTCATGATCCGGGCCCAGGCAGCGGAGGCAATTATCGTGTGTGTCAGTGAGTGACATATTTCTGTCACACTGACCACACCGCTTGAAACCACTGGCAGCCATCGGGGGAAAAAGGGCCCCTGCAAGGTCAAAGGACCGGGCTGCCAGTGAAAAACCGAAAACGAAACTGACCAAAATCAGAAAAACCGAAAAATAAGGGAAGGACTTGCAACGGCGTCGCGAGTCCGGGCAGGAAAACGACCGGCGTCGAACCGAATTGAAAAACGAGTAATCAACTTTTTAAGCGGGGACACGACGGGTACGTCTGTAGGGCTCCGCGGAAAAAAGAAGACTGGCTAAGATGGCACCCTTGGGCGGGAAGGCGACCGCGCATGCGCGCTGCAATTCCCAAAGGCTTTCTGTGAAAGCTGGGGAAAATTGCTCCGCGAGGGCTCCGTCGGCACCGACGTCACCCATATGTGAGGACTGACTTCCTGCTTGGTCCTGGAGAACCTAATTTATGTGCTACCAAGCATATCTGTGTTGGGAGAAATAACCCCATAAATAAATATCTTATTGGCTTTACCCAAGAGCACAACTAAATTATTGTCAGCAGCTGTGTCTGGTGTGAATGAACTACATTGCCCACAATACCTTGCAAATCATATAGATATATGCACTTGCCAAGAGTGTGAAGATTCTCACCCAGGCAGCCGTCTGACAGTACTTAATGACATTATATTACCAACAGCCCTAGGAAAGAGTTAATATTATTCCAGAGCTTATTATTCAGCAACAACCTTGAAAGACTCTGCTAAAATAATTAGGCTGAAGGTTTCTAACAACAAAAGACACTAGTCTTGTTATAATAAAGATAAGTAAAGGGCGAAGTTGTCTCCCAGTCTCGGGTCAGAGATATCAAACTGTCAGTATTAGAATTAATTAGAATTAATGCCTACATAGTTATGTCTGGGAATATGTGTATGTCTCCTCATGATGACCTATGCTAATTAGAACTGAACTATGATGGTATGAATATACGTGATGCTCGACGTAGAACAATAAGGTGGAAATCTTGCTGTATAATCAAATATTTACCTATAAATAAAGTGGCCGAAAGCTAAGATGACAGAGTAAACAAAGGCAGTAGCCTAGTTTGCTCTCCCAAAGCTTTGGTTGTTTTTATAATACAAGTGTGTTGTGTATTATTTACTGATTGTTACAGATTCCCTTCTCATTGCTTTGTGTGTGGATTTCCGTTACTCCAAGAGCCCTGGTATGCTACCGGTGAGGGGAGGTGCAGAGTACACTTTCATGCACAATGTTCTGAGCAAAATGGTTGCTGTCATGTGCCACATATGCATCCATTGACTCCAGCAGGATTCCTCTGCCTTTTCTTACAAACTCGTTTCAGCAAAGCCCAGAAAATGCTACAGGGGGGTTGTCCATTCACAAAACAGACAAATTCCTCCTCATCACTGATTGCAGACCCCTTATGTCTCCTTCGAGAAGGTATTAAAGTTTGGGCACTAAATTCAGTCTTTACTTCTGCACACTTCCCTGCATCTCGGCGGAATAGTTAATTGCTTGATTATCATGTAACCTGAATGGATTTACATGGGCTGTACGCTAGCACTGGCATCTGCGTAGTTATTACACTTTGTGCCTATCCCTTTTCTGCTTTGCGGTGTGACATCTATACATAAAAAATGCGGAGATGTCATGCTACCTATGTAGACTGTGTGCTAACGTTTCTGCATTGGCCCCTATGTTAAAATTATACAATACTCCATTCTAGTGGAACTCTGGAGCAGTACAGTTATGGAACATTATAGATCAGACCTACTGACACAGAGTTTAGAAACACATTTGAGAGCTATTTACTAAGCAATTCCTAGTATTCTATGTAATTCCACACCCCACCAAAACTTTTAAGAAAGAAGCTGTTACATGATAGGAAATGGGGTAGAAGCCCTTATACAGAGGTCATTTAAAGACACAAGGACACCACAGATGAGCTTTAAATTGTAAACTATTGCCACAATAGGGCTGAAATCTTTACAATAAAGTGGCCTATTAACTGATGTGTTTTCTCTCACTTTGTCTATGGGAAAAATACTTACACACAGCCAACTATGTGTAGACATGAATAAAGGTTAAAAAAAGGAACTTTTCTTTGATTCATGTATGGCTTTCATCCATTCCCACTAGTTTAGTTGGTTCAACAAAATCACAAATGATCCCATACAGCAAAAAGTGCTGCAACACGCTAAAAGTTCAAACAGGATGAAACTGAGAAATCTTAAGAAAGCCCCGACAGTTCCAAGTTTTGACAAAGTCCTTCTCAGTGAGATACTATCTTAAAGCTGTACAGCAGACTGAAGTTCTAACACAAAGATAAAGAATGCACCAGACACAGCAAAAAAATGTAAAATACTAAAAGAGGTTATCCAAAAACTATCCAACATGTGCCTTTATAAAATAGGCTCTTACAGTGACCCCTTGTAGTGCACATGCTCACACACAAATTTACACCTGTTCTGAAGAACCTGCTCTGGGCGTGCATATGTACATTTTATAAAATATATGTATGACTCACAACTCTACCTCCATTCTGCCCAAAAAACACCATCAGGAATGCCTACGCATAGCATACATACAAGTACATGCCTTCTTGTCAGTGTGCATATTTATATGTGTATATGTGACCCCACCACTATGTGCATATCTGAACACACTGCTAGGACCCTTATCCACTCTTTAGTCACCTCCTGTCTAGACGATTGCAACTTCCTCCATGCTGGTCTCCCTCTGAATCATCTCTCTCCCCTATTCAAAATTCAGCTCTATGGCTAATCTTCTGCCAGTCTCACTATGCTCACATAACCCCTCTTCTCAAGTCCCTTCATTGGCTCCCTATCTGTTTCTGTATCCAGTTCAAACTTCTCCTACTTACCTTTAAGTGCATTCATTCTGCTGCTCCTCACTACCTTTCCTCTCTTATCTCTCCCTACAACACTCTTTGGGAACTCTGCTCTTCTAGCAGATCACTTCTATCTCTGCCTATCTCTTCCACCACGAACTTTAGACTTCGATCTTTCCACCTTGCTACTCTTTATGCCTCGAAAAATTACCAGAGTCAGTATGCCCTTTTCAAATCCAAGCTAAAAACTCACTTTATCAAGGCTGCTTTTGGATCCTGAATCGCGTAGTCTCCTACTCTCCAACTATGTATTTCATTACCATTTCCCTAGATATATCCTAGTCCCCAGCTGTTGTGTTGTCTGTCTTGACTAGACTGAAAGCTCTAACGAGCAGGGACCATCTCTTACATGTCTCTATACAGTGCTGCTTATGTCTTGTAGTGCTATACAAATGATTAGTAGAAGTATTAGTAGCAGCAGTACGCAAAAGAGCCCTTTTCCACGTGTAAAACATGCGTTTCAGGCAGAAAAAGTGTACTTACTCACCTGTAACAGGTGTTCTCCGGGGACAGTAGGAATCAGTCCTGACATACAGGTGACAGTGCCGTGGAAGCATCTCCCCAGCTTTCAAAGAATGCATTTGGGAGATGCGCCACGCATGTGTGGCCCCCTTCTCGCCCAAGGGTGCAATCTTGCCTCAGTCTAATGACATAGCTAAGACGGCAAAAATTAAAATACAGTAAAGAAGAAACTCCAAGGGGAGAAGGGAGAGTTGTGAGCACCGATTCGTGCTGTCCCCGGAGAAGACCTCTTATAAGTGTGTAACTATGCTTTCTCCGGGAATAAACAGAAAGTCAGTCCTCACATATGGGACTCTGCAGCTATAGGCTACTGAGATCCTGTACAAAATTCTATGGCAGCCAGAAAAAGTGAGCCATGAGCTGCAGCAGTCAAGTCCCAACTGAGAGACTCTCACAAGACCCAAGTGTACAGCAGAGAACCGGCACTCCGGTAGCCTGAATACAGAAGGGTTGGAGGGCAGGAGTTGCCTACACCCTGGAGTACAGCCTAGTCGAAGGTGCTGTCCCATCTGGACTCCCTCTCCAGGCAGTAGTGAGCTGCGAAGGTATGGACTGAAGACCAGGTGGCAGCCCGGCAGATTTTCTTTACAGGTATGGAACGCAGATTTGCTACAGAGGATCCATGGCTCTGACACGGTGGACAATGACCCGGTGTTCAATGAAATCCCAGCCTGCTCATAGGCAAGGGCAATACAGTCCGCCACCCAAGTGGAGAGAGTTTGCTTAATTACCAGAAGCTCCAGTTGACTGGAGTCATAAGAGATAAAGAGCTAAGGTGCTTTGCGGTGGCCCAAAGTCCGTTGCAGATAGAAGGACAGGACACTCTAACAATCCACGGTTTGGAGAACGGTCTCCACCTTGCCAGCGTGAGGCCTCGGAAAGAAGGTGGGAAGTAACACCTTTTGACTGAGGTGGAAGGGGAACACCAACTTTAGGAAAATCTTGAGGTATGTGCGGAGCACCACCTTGTTCTTGTAAAATCTTGTGTAGGGAGGCTCTGCCATAAGAGCCTGGAGCTTGCTGACCCTGCAAGCCGACGTGAGTGTCAAGAGAAAGACAACCTTTCAGGAGAGGTACTGTAAGTGGCAGGTAGCCAGAGGTTGAAACAGCGGCTTAGTGAGCTGTGAGAGCACCACGATGAGATCCTACTCTTCCATTGGTGGGTGGATGGGGGGCTTAGACAACATGAGGCCCACGGAGAAAACGAGAAACAAGGGACTGAGCTGAGAGGGGCTTTCCTTCAACTGAGTGGTGATGTGCTGCAATAGTGCTGAGGTGCACCCTGACTGAGTTGGACTTCAGTCCCACCTGGGACAGGTGGAATAGGTATTGGAGTATTATCTGCACCAAGCAGAACTGGTTTGACTGTCTCTCAGTGCACCACACCGAAACGCTGCGCCACTTAAAGACGTATGCCCTTCTCATGGAGACCTTGCAGGAGGCAAGAAGGACCAGATCCATGACTCATGGGAAGTCGAAGGGAGTGAGAGCTACCCTTTCAGCAACCAGGCCATGAGTGACAGGGACTCCAGGATGGGGTGCAGGAGAGAGCCCTTCTCCTGTGACAGAAGTCCTGGGGTGTGGCCCAGGGGAATCAGAAAAATGCCACCAACAGGCAAAGAATTAGTGGGAGCCAACACTGCCTGGACCACCTGGGGGCTATTAGTATCAGTGATGCTCTGTTGCTTTGGACCTTAAAGAGGGTCTTGGCAACCAGTGGTGTTGGCAGGAAGGCATAGAGGAGGCTTTCCATCCACAGGCTGAGGATGGGGATGGGTGCAGCTGGTAGAAACAGAGGCAGGGCAACTGTGTGATGTCTGGGCTGGCGAACAAGTTCACTAGGGGGATGCCCTAGAGCCAGAAAAGCCGGGAGGCCACTCTGGGGTCCAGGCGCCACTTGTGGGCTATCTTCCTACCAGGCCAGCTTGTCAGCCAGGGCATTTTTCTGGTTTGGTAGGAAGATAGCCCACAGGAGCATCTCGTTACGTGTAGCATATGAGCAGAGGGCCACAACTCCTGACATAGGGAGTATGACTCCTTGCCCCCCTGCTTGTTGACGGAGAACAATGTGACTTGGTTGTCTGTCTGGACCAGCACCGACTGACGTTACAGGTGGTGGCGGAAGGCTTAGAGGGCCAGGAATATCGCCTGGAGCTCCACAAGGTTGATTTGCAACTGGCATTCTGTCTAGCACCAACAATCTTGTGTGCAGAGGTCCTCGCAATGAGGTTCCCCAACCCAGCAGGGACAGCGTCTGTAGTTAGGACCCTCTGGGGGGTGGGTGCCTGAAAGGGCATCCCGGTCTGAAGGTAGCAGGGAAGCTGTCACCAGTCAAGGGAGTCTGCCAGGTGCGGGTCACTCTTATCCTGTCTCGGAGTCTGCCCATGGCTTTTGTCCACTGGGAGCGGAGGCACTACTGTGCCGCTCTCATGTACAGGCGGGTGTATTGGGTCACATGGACCATGGAGACCATGTGGCCTAGCAGGCGGAGAAGGCAGGCGGGCAGTGACCAGCAGTGCTGCACCTCTGCGGTTAGCACCCTGAGGAATTCTGACCTCTCCAGAGAGAAGAAGGCCTTGGCCTGGAGGGTATCTAGCTAAGCCACCTATGAACTCCAGGCACTGAGCTGGGGAGGGCTACTACTGCTACTACTACTGAGCAGTTGTATAGTGCTACAAGACATAGCAGCACTACACAGACATGTAAGAAACAGTCCCTGCTCATCACAATTTACAATCTAGTCAAGACAGACAACACAGTAGGTGTAGATAGGGATACATCTAGGGAGAATGGTATGGAAACACAAAGGAGATTAGGTGAGTCAAGATCCGAAAGCAGCAGCGAAGAGGTGAGGTTTCATAACAACATAGTATATGACAGCAGATAAAGACCAGTATGATCCATCTAGTCTACCCAGCAAGGCGGCAAGAGTAGGTGCACCTGCTGTTCCATGCAGGTCACCCCTCCCCATGCCTTTGCTTAGGGGTGTACCCACCGCTCTGTGTCACCCCTATTTGTTGAGATATAAGAAATAGTTATGCTTATTTTGATTTTATCCTGTTGCTATAAAGGTATCCACTGTGTCTGTCCTATGCCATTTTGAATTGTCACTGTATTTGCCCCACTACTTCCATTGGGAGGGTATTCCAAGCATCCACCGCCCTTTTCAGTTAAAAAGTATGTTCTGACATTGCCTTTCAGTTTACCCCATTGCTGCTTCATGTTATGCTCTCTAGTTTTACAGTTTCCCCGTCTTTCTACATTGTTATCCACTCCCTCAGTAGAGTCCACTCTGTTGCAAATTTTTATGTCATCTGCAAAAAGACAGATTTTTCCATTCAGTCCTTCAGCAATATCACTCACAAATACATTGAACAGTACTGGTCCCAGGACCGAACACTGGGGCACACTGCTAATCACCTTCCTTTCATCCAAGCGAGTTCCGTTTACCATCACCTTTTGTCGTCTGTCAGTCAACCAATTTCTGATCCAGTTCACCACCTTTGGATCCATGCACAAGCTGTTTTTACTGATAAGTCTCCTATGAGGAACAGTACCAAGGGCTTTGCTGAAATCCAGGTAGAACACATACATTGCATACCCTTGATCTAGTTCTCTGTTCACCCGGTCAAAGAACTCAGTCAAATTTGTTTGACAAGATTGTCCTTTGTAAAACCATATTGCCTCAGATCATACAACCTGTTGGTTTTGAGAAAGTGCACTATTCGCTCTTTCAGGAGCGCTTCCATTATTTTTTCTGCCACCGAGGTAAGGCTCACGGGCCTGTAGTTTGTCACTTCTTCCCTACTGCCACTTTAGTGAAGATGTACCACATCAGCCCTTCTCCAGTCCTGTGGAACTTCTCCTGTCTCCAAGGATCTATTAAAAACATCCTTTAATGGCCCTGCACGAACCTCTCTGAGCTCTTTCAGTATTCTGGGATGTATCCCATCCAGTCCCATGGCCTTGTCCACTTTCAGTTTTGCAAGCTGTTTAAACACATCATCTTCAGTGAATGGTGTGGTATCTACTCCATTCCCATTTGTATATTTGTCAATCACAGGTGGTCCTTCTCTAGGATTCTCTTTACTAAAAACAGAACAAAAGTATTTGTTTAGCATTTTTGCTTTTTCAATGTCACTTTCCACAAATCCATTCCTGGCACAACTCGGATTTTCCTCCTCTCCTGAATATACCTGAAAAACGTTTTGTCGCCACACTTCACATCTTTAGCCATCTTTTCTTCTGCCTTTGATTTTGCCATCCTTATTTCTCTTTTTGTCTCTTTTAGTTTTATCCTATATTCTTTTCTGTGTTCCTCTATTTGTGAACGTCTGAATTTTGTGAAAGTTGTGTTTTTTGCCTTTATTTGTGCAGCCACTACTTTGGAGAACCAAATAAGTTTCCTTTTCTTCTTGTTTTTATTTACTTTCTTTACATATGTATCTGTTGCCCCTTTTATTGCTTCCTTTAGTTTAGCCCATTGCAATTCCACTTCCCTTATCCCCTCCCACCCTGCCAACTCCTCCTTCAGGTACTTGGCCATTTTACTGAAGTCAGTGTTTTTGAAGACTAGGACTTTGAGCTTGCTGTGAATGGACTCTTGTTTGGCTTTTATCTCAAACCACACCATGTGATGATCGCTGCTGCTCACATGGGCACCCACTTGGATATTTGACACGCTATCTCCGTTGGTGAGTAATAAATCCAGCATCACGCTTTCCCTGGTCAGTTCCATCACCATTTCTCTAAGTAATGCATCTTGGAAGGCATCCACAATTTTTTACTTCTTTCCAGATTTGCAGAAGGAATACTCCAATCCATTTCAGATAGATAAAAGCCACCCAATAAGATCACTTCCCCCTTCATGGCTATCTTTGCAATATCAATAATCAATTCGCTATCCATTTCTTCGGTTTGAGTTGGAGTCCTGTAGACTACACCGGTATGGATGACAATACCATCTCCTCTTTCCAACACAATCCACAGCGCTTCTTCTTTTCCCCATGTCCCCTGCATTTCAGCAGCTTTAATATTGCTTTTAACATATAGGGCTACTCCTCCTCTTTTTCTACCCTCTCTATCACTTCTAAATAGATTATAGCCAGCTATGGCTATATCCCATTCGTGCAACTCGTTAAAAACCATGATTCTATAATGGCCACAATGTCCAAGTCCATTTCCACTAGTAGGGCTTCCAGGTTAAGAACATTTTGGCTAGGCTTCCAGCATTTGTGCTCATTGCCTTCCAGCATTTGTTGACTGCCTTGTCTGTATTTTGCATGGATTTTGTTCTAAATGCCTCTTCCCACTTGCCATTGATCTGTGGTTTAAAAGTGTGGCTGGTTCCAATGTTATTATGCTTTTGCTGGGAGTGACGTCTTGAACTTGTCCTTCTCCATACATCACCCCTTTTCGTAGTTTAAATGCTTGTCCACATATTGCCTGAATTTTTCACTTAGGATCCTTTTCCCAGCGACAGAGAGATGTAGTCTTTTAGCACAGTATAGTCTCTTGTTGATCCATCTGTTTCCCCAGTCACCTATATATCTAAATCCTTCTTGTTTGCACCAGGTCTGGAGCCATGTATTAAAGTTGTTTATGCGATGCAGGCTTTCTGCCTTCTTATCAAGAACAGGTAGAACATCTGAGAAAGCGTAGTTACTCACCTGTAACAGGTGATCTCTGGGAACAGCAGGAATTTAGTCTTCACATATGGGTATCGCCGGTACCGACGGAGCCTGTGCAGGAACGCTCCCCAGCGTCCAACAGGAACGCTTTTGGGAGCATCGCTCAACACATGCGTGCTGCCTTCCCGCCTTTCCAACTGTCCCTCTTCAGTTAAGTTTGTAGCTGAGTGAAAGGATAGAGGGAGAGATGAAAGAGACAGAGAGATAGAGAGACAACTCCTAGGGGAGGTGGGTGGGTTGTGAAAACTAAATTCCTGTTGTTCCCGGAGATCACCTGTTACAGGTGAGTAACTATGCTATCTCCAGGAACAAGCAGGAATGTAGTCTTCACATATGGGGACTCCCTAGCTGAAGCCAGGGAGATAGCTCTAGGAAGCTGCCACCCAAGTAAGGTGGGCCATGCTTCCTCCCATGAATCTCTGGCATCCCACCAGGGTTGGTGGGTAGGAGTTGAATTAGGTCTGGAAGAGATTTTGAAGAACAGCTTGGCCAAAGAAGGCATCCCGCCGGGAGGCTTTATCTAGGCAGTAGTGGGCTGTAAAGGTGTGTACCGAAGCCCAGGTGGCTGCTCGACAAATGTCATCAATAGACACAGAGTGAAGGTTAGCCATAGAGGCTGCCATGGCTCTCACATTATGAGCTGTGCCGTGGCCTTGAAGAGGAAGACTCTTACTCTCATAAGCAAAGTATATGCATTGTGCAATCCATTTGGACAGAGTTCTCTTGGAGACTGGAAGTCCCAAATGACTAGAATCAAAAGCAATAAAAAGATGAGAAGACTTCTATGTTGCTGTGTTCTTTGTAGGTAAAAAGCCAAGGCTCTTTTACAATCCAAAGTATGAAGGTTCCTTTCTGCATTAGAGGCATGAGGCCTCGGAAAGAATACAGGAAGATAAATTGATTGATTTAAATGAAAAGGCGAAACCACCTTTGGCATAAAGTGTGGATGATTTCTAAGAACAACCTTATCATGGTGAAACCTAGTATAGGGAGGATCAGCCACTAAAGCTTGCAATTCACTAATGCGACGTGCAGACGTGATTGCAATTAGGAAGATGACCTTCCAGGACAAACGTTTTAGGGTTGTAGTGGCTAAAGGTTCAAAAGGCGGTTTCATGAGCTGCCCGAGAACTAGGTTTAAATCCCATGCCACCGGTGGTGGCCTGATGGGAGGCTTTGTTAATAGAAGACCTCTCATAAATCTTGTTATGAGTGGATGAGAGGAAATTGGTTGTCCATTTAGAGGCTTATAGGAAGCTGCAATTGCACTAAGATGAACTCTTACTGAATTGGTCTTTAGACCAGAATTTGATAAATGAAGTAGATACTCTAGTATCGATTCCAAAGGTATCATAAGGGGGTTTAACCCCTTCTGTGAACATCATATAGTAAAACGTTTCCACTTGAAGGCGTAAGAGCGTCTTGTGAAAGGTTTTCTAGAAGCCTGAAGGATATCCTTTACCTGTTGGGAAAGGTTAAGATCCTGAAGGTCTAAGCTTTCAGCAACCAGGCCCCGAGATGCAGGGACTGGGGATTCAGGTGCCATAGCATCCCGTTCTCTTGGGAGAGGAGATCTGGAGCATAGCCTAACTCCAGAGGTGCAGCTTGAGAGAGATGTAGAAGCAGGGGATACCACATTTGGCGTGGCCACCGTGGTGCTATGAGGATCATACGACCTCTGTCTCTCTGAAGCTTGAAGAGCATTTTAGGAATGAGGGGAATGGGTGGGAAGGCATGACCCCAGTGGAGAAGGAAGGCGTCTCTTGCCTGGCAATTTTGAGCCGGAATCCTGGAACAAAACCGGGGAAGTTTGAAATTCAGTGGACTTGCAAATAGGTCTATATCTGGGGTTCCCCAGATCTGAAATATCTTGGCCACCTGGTCTAGGTGGAGAGACCATTTGTGAGGCAGCAGTACTTGGCTGAGTTTGTCTGCCCAAAGGTTTTGAATGCCTGGAAGATAGTACCACGAGAAGGTGAATTTGATGCTGTCTAGCGAGGGCCCATAATCGTAAAGCTTCGTTGCATAACGACAGACAGCCTGTTCCGCCCTGCTTGTTCACATAGAACATAGCTACTTGATTGTCCGTTTGGACTACGACTGTCTTGTAGCTGAGCTGGGCATGGAATATTCGAAGAGCTAGATAGATTGCTCTGAGTTCCAGGAGGTTTATGTGAAGACAAGCCTCCTGTGGAGTCCAGGTACCCTGGGTAGAGAAATGATGCAGGTGTGCTCCCCATCCCACCTGTGATGCATCTGTTGTTAGGGTGGCCTGGAATAGGGGTTGCTGGAAAGGAGATCCCACTAAAAGATTTTCCAGTGATTGCCACCATTGTAGGGACAAGATCAGTCATTGTGAGTTTGATATCTTGTCCGACAGACGTCCTGTGGCCTGTGTCCACTGTGTGGATAGGGTCCACTGGGCTGCTCGCACATGAACCGTGGATGCCATATGTCCCAATAGTTGTAGTAGTTCTCGAGCAGTTAGGGAGGACTTCACCGCTGCTTGAGAAGCTAGCTGCATTATACGAAGACAGCGGGGTTGTGGGAGCAAAGCCCTTGACTGTCTGGTATCTAGACGAGCTCCTATGAACTCTAGGGACTGAGACGGAGCAAATTGGGATTTTGGGAGGTTTATGACCAATCCCAAGTATTGAAGGATTCGCATTGTGCGAGACAGTGCAGATCTGGCTTCTGGAACTGTGGGGGCTCGAATGAGCCAGTCATCCAAGTAAGGGAAGACGAATATCCCCAGGGTTCGCAGAAATGCAGCTACTACTGCCATGCATTTCGTGAATACTCTTGGTGCCGAAGCCAGACCAAAGGGAAGAACCCTGTATTGGAAATATTTTTCCTTGAAAAGGAATTGTAAGAATTTCCTGTGATCTGGATGGATCAGAATGTGAGTAAATGCATCCTTTAGATCTAGAGAACAAAGCCAATCCTGACTTTGAAGGTATGGCAGAAGAGTTCCCAGAGAAATCATTTTGAACTTTTCTCGGAACAGATATTTGTTCAATTCTCTGAGGTCTAGAATGGGTCTGTGTCCTCCTGTTTTCTTTGGAATAAGAAAACAAGGGGAGTAGAACCCTGCACCCTGCTGAAGAATGGACACCTCTTCTATTGCTCCTTGAGCAAGGAGTGTTGAGACCTCTTGATCCAGTAGATTGCCTGTAGAGGTTTGGGAATTGACCTGTCTTACGATTGTAGGAGGGGCATACTGTGAAAATGAAGCTTGTACCCCTCTCCCACAATGGACAGAGTCCAGTTTTCTGTTGTTATTTGTTGTCATCTGTTGGCAAAATGACACAACCTGCCTGGAATGTTTAGGGGTTCTGGCCTCTTCAGAGGCAGGAAGGCTAAGTTCTCTATGAAGGAGTCAAAGCCCTTGAGGGGGCTGGGCCTGTGGAGCTGGTTGAGCTCTAAGGCCTTTTGGCTTCTTTTGTCTGGATTGTTGTTGTTGACCCTTCTGGGCAACTTGACCCTGAGCTTGCCCTTGCTGGGTATAGGATGGATAAAATGTCCTCTTTTTGCTGAAAAAGGGTTTTTTATAGGGTTTCTTTTGGGCTGGAGTGGCTGTAGATTTTGATAATCTGTCTAAAGTGAGATTGTCAGTATCTATCTCATTAGCCTTCTCCTGCCAATTCTTGCCCAAGAGGTTTTCTCCTGTGCAAGGGATGTTTCCTAATTTATCCTGTACCCAAATCTCCAAGTCTGATGCCTGAAGCCAGGCAATCCGACGTGCACTAATGGCAATAGCAGAGGTTCTGGTGATGCATTCAAAGCCATCAAAGGCTGCACGGTTTACAAACTTTGAGACATCCTGAGCATGCTTGACCAGAGTGAGAAAGTCCTGTCGTTTGTCCTCAGGGAGAAGGGGGCTCATAAGCTCCAAATCTCCTGTGACCTCTTTGAGGAACATTCCCAAATATAAAATATATGAGCTGATCCTAGCTGAAAGCATGGAAGCCTTAAAAGTTCGACGCCCAAAAGCGTCAAGAGTCCTGCATTCACGACCTGGAGGATTGGATGCATGTCTCTTTGCACTTTTCATCCTACGCATGGCTGACTCCACTACCATTGAATGGTGTGGCAGCTGAGTCTTTTGAAAACCAGGACATGGTGGAACTTGATACCAGGTAGCGAGTCTCCTAGAATGAGGAGATGTGGTCAAAGGTGTCTCCCACATTCTGAGCATCAAATCATGAAGAATTTCATGAATGGGCAGAGTAGCTGCTTCCTTGAGAGCCTTAGGGTATTGGAGAATTTCCAATTCCTTTGCTCTAGGTTCTTTTTTCAGGAGCTACCGTGATTGAAAGGCCTCGGGCCACATTACGAATAAAATCCTGAAAAGACATGTCTTCCAGAGGAGACATTCTGCGTTGGGGAGAAGAGGAGTCTTCCAGGAGAAACACTCTGGTACCGGCAGAATCATCATAATCATCATAATCAGAGGATTCGAAGTATCTCTGATCCCGATGTTCATGCAAAACACGGTCTCGGTATTGATCGAAGTTGGTACCGAAATGGTCCGGTACCGATCTGTCGATGCCAGAAAAAGTCTGCATGGGAAGGATTCCCACCAGGGCCGGTACCGTTGGTGCTGGTACTGGCATCAGTACCGGTGCCAGTTGAACCACCGGTGTCAACGGTACCGCAGCTGTAAGGAGAGCTGCAAGACTGCGTTCGATAGCGAGGAATCTCTGGTCTATCGACGCTGCCGATGCCTGGGTATCGGTACTGGTAAAAGCGGCCGGAACCCCTGAGCATGGCACCAGTAGTTCTGCCGAGGTCGAAGCCTCGAGAACATCCTGGAACCCCGTTAATGCTTTGGAGGCTGAAGCAACCCACCGGGGCTGTTTTGCCAGTGTAGTTTCCTCAAGGGCAATGCCAATGGCCTCTCGATGCTTTGAAGGAGAGCTACCCCCTTTGAGGACCGGCTCTTATGTTTAGTTACCTGAGATCCATGGGAGGAAGACGAGGCTCTTGAAGACATCGATGTAATGGACCTGGTATCCGAAGAAAAGAGGGTACCGAGCTTTGCAGCTCGGTTCTGTCTTCCTCTTTTAGTCATCCCCATACAGGAGGAACATTTGGATGGAGAATGGTCAGGGCCTAAACATTTTAGACACCAGTCATGGGTGTCGGTGACGGAGATGGTACCGCCACATTTAGTACATTTTTTAAAACCACTAGCTGGTTTTTCCATCTTTTGGGAAAAATGGGGCCTAATGCCAAAAATGGCACCTAGCACCAAAAGAAAAGGTTTCTGAAGAGAAACAGCTCAAAAAATAAAATATATATATATATATATATTTTTTTTTTTTAAAAGAAGAAAAAGAAAGAACCGGCGGTACCGGTAGGTGTCGTGCGGAGGCAGGCACGACCACAAGAAAACAAGTTTAAAGAAGAAATTTTCTGCGGCGACAGGGTGTGTCCTGTCGGCTCCGTGGAAAACGAAGAACTGAAGAGGGGCAGTTGGAAAGGCGGGAAGGCAGCGTGCATGTGCTGAGGGATGCTCCCAAAAGCGTTCCTATTGGACGCTGGGGAGCGTTCCCGCGCAGGCTCCGTCGGTACCAACGGTACCCATATGTGAAGACTACATTCCTGCTTGTTCCTGGAGATTGCTATAGTGTTAACAATGGACTTGAGTTTCTCTCCCAGAGTCTGGATCTCCCAGAGTCTGGAAGTTCCTTTGAACTGCAGAGGCATTGTTTCTAGCCAGGTCATTTGTATCCAAGTGAATGACATCATCAATTTCTGCACTAACTATGCCAACAATTTGGTTCGTATTCCTGCTGATTGAAGAGCCTGGGAGGCATTTGACCATCTTCTCTCCTTTGAACTGTGTTCATAGTAGTAGTTTTCTGTTTTGTGATTTTTTTCTTCATATTTGGTGCATTATAAGTAGATTGGGCATTGACTCTCTCATTTAAGGGCACTTCAGTTTCCACGGATTGGGCACCTTCATTATCCAAGGCAGAGAAGGCATTATGCACAGACATCTCTTGATGTATAGGGTGTCTCTCTGTTACAGGTCGCAATCTACCAGAGCCCACTGTGATCCGTTTGTTCCTGGGCTGTTTGATTCTTTGTGGGAGCGGTGCTGGATTTTGTTCAATTTCTATCCTAGAAGAGGTGTGTTTAATTGCAGCTAATTCTTCCTTTAGTAGAGTCAATTCTTTATGCCTAGCAGCTGACTTGAGGCAAATAGGGCAAGCTCTTAGGTTCCAAATGATTCTTCTTAGAATGAAAGCACCATAGTTATTGCATTAAATGCATGACATGCTGATTATGATCTGTTATAAAGCGGTCTTCTATGTATCTGCCTTCTATGCAAAGGACCCTGTAATCTTAAAACATATACCTGTGTTGCAAAATTAAGTAGGAGACTTAAGTAGAAGACCAGGTCTCTGCAAATCTAAAAGCAAATGTGTACTTCAATTCCAAGTAGCTATATGACAATTGTCCCTGTCCAGTAGACCTTATATGAACTGAGGGCACACTCAGATATATCTGATTTAAAGGCTATGCAAGGAACGTAGGCAATCTGAATATTTCTAAAAACTTACAGCCAACAGTTAAAATTTATATTTAAAAAAATAGGCAATTGTAAAGTCTAAAAGCTTAGCTTTGTGTAGTCTCTTGGAGCAGCCTGGATTTGAAAAGGGCCAGAGAAGGTAGTTTGTTCCAGGCATAAGGAGCAGCAAGGTGAAAGGAGGGAAGTCTGGAGTTAGCAATAGAAGAGAAGGGAACAGATAGAAGCAATTTGCCAGAAGAGCAGAGTTTTTGGGGAGGGGTGCAGGGAGGTATAAGAGAGGAAAGGTAGTTAGGTGCTGCAGAGTGAATGCATTTGTGGTCAGCAGAAGAAGTATGAACTGGATGCAGAAATGGATAGGGAGCCAATGAAGTGACTTGAGAAGGAGTAATGTGAACATGACAAGGCTGGTGGAAGATTATTTATTTATTTAACATTTTTTATATACCGTCTTTCTACGAATCAAAACGGTTTACATAGAACAATAAAAAGCAGTGTATTTCAACTGTTTACAAGGAACGAATAACAGGATACAGAATAAAACAACATGAAGAACTAAATTTTATTATACAATTAATTACAGTGAACAACGATCAACTATTTACATATGTATGTGTGAAGCTACGGATGGGAGTATTGTAAAGTTTGATGGAACAAGGGCAGGGAGGTTAAAAATGAGGGGTTTAGGTATTAGGGTGGGAGAGAAAAATGATCAAGGAAGAGATGGGTCTTTAACTTTTTCCAGAAATCAGTGTGGCTCACGCAGTTGCGCAGCTCATGTGGAAGGGAGTTCCAAAGGGATGGAGCATAGAGGGAAAAGGTCCTGTGACATGTGGATTGTTTACAGCGTTTTTTAGTTGTAGGTATAGTCAGTAAGTTTTTAGTGATAGAACGGTGATTTCTAGTGTTGTTGGAGAAGGCAAGGAGAGGGGAGAGGAATGGAGCTGACTCCTTAGAAATAATTTTGTGTATTAGGGTAAGAACCTTGAATTTCACTCGGTGGTGAATTGGGAGCCAGTGGAGATCATAGATGATAGGTGTAATATGAGCTCGTCTAGGATTGTTTGTTATGAGACGCGCTAATGTATTCTGGGCTAGTTGGAGGGGTTGAATAGAGTTCTTGGGGAGGCCCTGATAGATCAGATTACAATAGTCAAGCGAGGGGGTTGTAAGGGCCTGACAGACAGTGCGAAAGGAGTCGGGGCTTAGGAGAGGTTTGAGGTTCCTGAGGGTGCGTAGAGATTAGCCGTGCAGCAGAGTATTGAACAGAGTGAAGGGGAGAGAGAAGATTCAGCGGGAGACCAGCAAGAAGTAGGTTGCAATAGTCATGACCGGAGGTGATTAAAAAGTGGATAAGTGTCTTAGTAGTGTGTTCAGAAAGGAATGGGTGGATTTTGTTGATGATAGAAAGAAAGAAACAGCAGGTCTTAGCTATCAGTTGCATGTGTGTGGAGAAGGAGAGAGAGAAGTCAAAGACGACCACAAGGTTGCAAGTCATGAAAACAGGGAGGAGTAGAGAGTTAGCCACAGAGACTGAAAAAGAAGGAAGGAGAGAGGAGAGTTTAGGGGAAAAAATTAGAAGCTCAGTTTTAGCCATGTTCAATTTCAAGTGGCGGTGAGGCGAGCTGGCTCGGGAATGGGAAAGGCACCGATACGCATACCGGATAAAACCAGAAAAAAAAAAGCACTTTTTCCGGGGAAAGGGCTCTGCAGAAAAAAAAAGAGATTGAGGCAAGATGGCACTCTTGGGCGGGAAGGGGATCATGCATACATGGTGCATCTCCCAAAGGCTTTCTTTGAAAGCTTGGGAGATGTTTCTGCGAGGGCTCCATCAACACCGATGTTACCCATATGTGAGGACTGACTTCCTGTTTGTTCCCAGAAAATGCTTTATAAAATTACCCTCTATGTATTGCCATTGCATGACCACTCCTTCTTGCCCAGGGCTGTGAATGCTGTGTTCAGACCCCTGGCCAGGCCAGGAAGTAGAAGACATAAAGCCAGCAATCAAACCCAGGCGCCTCCACATAGTAATACAAGGCACCACTGATATGGTCCCAAATTATCTAATTTAAAGGATATAATGAAAAAATTCATAAGTTTAAGTAGCATTCACATTTTTGTTCTTGTAAACATCAAAATGTATCAGTGCCCCTGAGGCAATGAGTCAAATCACTTTGATGACTTCATATTTCAGACAGGTTAAGCAATAAGGTCATTCATTAACTAGCAGCTGGTACTGGATCAAAAAGGCAGACTATTCATTTATGATAACCGCTCATCATTTTAATATGTGAAAACCAATAGCGTACATTCCAGTGCATGTCTAACTTCTCATATGTGAGTCTGAAATACGGGAAAAAATGTGGGAAGGACGGAGGCAAGAATGTGGATGACTAAGGGTCACACTCTGGTCCTTTTCTTGGGCTTGTTTATTTTTTGCTCCAGTTTTATATTTCCTAGTTGGATGGGAAGATATGCACTTACCCTGCTGTGCAGTCCTCCTTACTGTTTAGGGACCTATGGATCAGTTTGTCACCAGAGTGATGGCTGAGCACAATATTGGGGCCACAGCCATGCTGCCAGGAGCAAAAAGGGAAGGTGAGCCACTACCTCTGCTGGAGAGTGAAACATTGTTGACACTGGATGTTCAATCTCAGCTGGCAGACACAACATGACAGACTCATGAGTGAACAGATGGTGCACTGTCAGATGCTGTTGCTGCCCCTAACCACAGCAGGACTTGCAGTGTCTGGAACACTGCAAAGAGCAGCAGAGAGGGTAACGCTACTGGTGTTTCAGATTTCCAATAAGGCAGAAGGAAAGTCGGCCACTGAGGTCTTGGAGAGGAGCGGACTTAGGATGCACTGAGTAAGTTATCTGCTATCATGAAGCAACCTAGTTCCCCTTAAGACTTTATGGGAAGCAACTGTTAGGTTCAACTAGACTCTCTCCTCAAAAGTCACGTTATCAACCCAGTTTCACCGGTCTACTACATCAGTGAAATCTTTAAGCATAAAATGGTGGTGACTATTGATGGTGCGCACACACACATTGATGGGTTAGAAAAAGTGGAAAATGTTTGTGAAGAAGCTGCTGAGTCTCAAGTGGCTTTGATGAAGGATAATCACCTTTTGTATTGTAAAATAGGAACTCTGAGAATGCTACGCTTCATAAATCTTCCCAAAGTTTCCCCAGTTGCATGTCATATATGTTAGAAATTTTGATTTGAAGATTCCAGAGTAGTCCTGCCTTCCTACTTCTTGTGCCTATAAACCTGCTCCATTTGATAAGAAAAAACAAGATCAGGTTTTAATGGAGAGACTTGATACTTCTGTGGACTTATTAAACTTGACAGACTTTGGAAAAGGATGAGGCGGCATCTGTGAAACCAGCTACCTTGATAGTCAATTTTGTTTTGGAACTGGAGAACGATTGGCTCCTTAGACACTTTTTTCATAATCGGGAGACTCTGATTTCTTACTTGTAAAATATGTGCCTTCCCTGATGTGGCTAGAGACTAATGCAAAAGAGAAGGCAACAGTTTTTGGTTTTAAGACCTAGGATCCTTCAGCTGGGAGGTCTGTTTTGCTTTGTCTTTCCTTGCAAGCATGTGGTTAAATTACATTCAGTTAAGATATTTTTATGACCCAGTACATCTTACTGCCTCTCTCAATTACAGGTTGGTGGAGAGCCATATCCTGATCCTAGTGTTTTTGGTAACATCCACGTCTTTAAGAGCATTTCAGTTATGTTCTAGGTCATGAATTCCGATGTTGCCTTTTGGATATGTTTTCCTTTCAGGTTAATACAATAGTTTATTATTGCCTTGAATGGTGCACACTTCCTCCCTTCCCTAAATTGTGGGCTGGGTATTAGCTAAGGTCTTGTATTTAATTATTTTGTAACTTTTTTTGTTTGGATCACATATTTACACATTCTTATAAATTTAAAAAAACTGAATCTGAAACATGTTACATTTACATCTCATTTAAGCAAGTGTATTTGAAACCTGTGTTGGACTCAATCTGATCACCAATCCTTTACTCTAATTCTAATTTAAGTATCTAAAAGTAATTCTAAATGTAAATAGTTACCCAAGTTATCCAAGTTTTAGTACCTGTTTTTTGTAAGCACAGCTCAGCCAATGCAATGTGTAAGTTTTATGTTTACCGCACTGATGTTGAATAGCGCGGTATAAAAGAAAATGCAAATAAATAAATAAATATCTGTAAGTGAAGTTTACTGAATCTAATAATACAGAACTAGAAAATAGGAACAAATGAAAATATTCTGGACTGTTTTGGGGACCTTTTCTTTAATCCCAATTTTCCCAGTATGTGTCATTCTGCTCATTTGAAACTCAAACAGGATGCAAATTAAAGCCATCCTAGATAAAGGCTGAATGACGACTACACTAATGATTTCTGAGAAATGTATCGTCATCATTTCATTCATTATAGCTTCTTGAAAGACTAATTATGCACTATAAAAAATTCTTAGCAAGAAAAGCATGCATTTAAGTGGTTTTGAACAATGACAAATGCTGCGGAAAACACTATTAATTCATAATTCTAATAAAGATGTAAAGAAATACTGATGATTAAGAGTACAATATATAGTACACCATAGAACTAGTAGTCTTAACCACAATTATTCTATTTTTAATTTATGTACAAGGTGACATTTTACTTACCAGATGTTGTCCTTTCCTTGAGTCCTACTAGACCAGTCTAGAGAAGTGGGTTGTGTTCCCTTACCTGCAGATTGGTGGAGACAAAGAACCAATGAAAAGCCCAAGTTTCAATGACATCACTCTCATGCCACCAGATGTCTCTTCAGTATTCGTCCCAAAGAATATGGGAGAACACAGCCTTAATGTGGGCAACAATGAGTAAACAGTAGAGAACTATGTACAGGAAGGCAATGCAATGTGTGCCTTCAAGTCAGTCCTGACTCCTGGCGACCCAGAAGCTCCTGGGTTTTCTTGGCAGTGTCATCGGAAGTAGATTGCCAGGCCTTTCTTCCGAGGCAATGGAGGGTTAAGTGACTTGCCCAAGGCCACAAGGAGTGCTAGTGGGAATTGAACCCTGGTTGCTTGGTTACCAAGCCAGTGTTCTAACCACTAGGCTACTCCTCCACTCTGTACAGGAAGGCATAAACCTTAATATGGGCAACAATGAGTAAACAGTAGAGAACTATGTACAGGAAAGCATAAACAAAAACCTGTCCATAGAAGATGGACCTGCGGAGCCAAGTATATAAATCATAGCGGACCCAAGAGTACCGCCACAGAAGAACAAAGCAAACACAGTTCCGGGGGCGGGTCATGGACTGGTCTAGCAGGACTCAAGGAAAGGACATTATCTGATAAGTAAAATGTCACCTTCCATATTGTCCTGCTAAACCAGTCCAGACAAGTGAGACTACCAAAGCTAGGCCTCCACTGGACAGGAAGAAGACACAGCAGCTCAGAAAACCTTAGAGCCAAAGGCCATGTCCGCCCAAGCGTGGACATCAAGTGGAAATGTTTGACAAAAGTGAAACGTGATATCCATGTTGCCACCCGACAACTGTCTGCAGGAGCTACCGAGCTCTGCTCCACCTATGAGGACGTTTGCACTCAGGTAGAAAGGGCACACAAATCCTCCGGAACTGTCTGGTTGGACAACAGAACCAATGAGGTAATGGCTTCCTAAATCCAGCACCCCAATGCAGACCTAGCTGCTGTGTCTCCTTGTGCAGGCCAGAAAACAGCAGAAAAAGATGGTCTGACTTACGAAAGGAATTCGTAGCCTCTAAAAACTGGAGAAGTACCTTCCGGACATCCGCAAGGCAAAGATCCTTACCATTCAAGGGAGGAGTGGCTCAGTGGTTGGGACAGGTTACCTCAGGCCGCCGGGGGTTCAATTCCCACATGGGGACAAGCAACTTCAGGCCGGAGGGACTGGGGTCTCTAGTCCCATGGCCACTCCTTATGGCCTTGGGCAAGCCACTTAACCCTCCATTGCCTCAGGTACACTTAGATTGTGAGCCCTTCGGGGACAAGGGAATAAAAAGTACCTGTTAGTATACATGTAAACCACACTGATTCTAAAGAGCGCGGTATAAAAAATAAATAAATAAAAATTCCACCAACACTGCTCCTTAAGGGAAGAAGGGCAGGGAAACCACCTGTTCACAAGAAAGGGAGAAATCACCTCAGGGAAGAAGGAAGACACAGGCCAAAAGGAAATGGCCTCCTCAGAAAAAGATAAGTAAGGATCTTGGCAAAACAGACATGGCAGCTCAGAATCCTTCTTGTGGAACAAATTGCAACCAATAAGACCGTCTTGAGTGTCAAATCCTTCAGAGTAAAGTGCTTCAAAGGCTCAAAAGGCTACGACAGCAGGGCCCTGTGCATCAGACGCATATCCCAGGAAAGAACCACAGATTGGAGAGGAGGAAGCAGATGCCAAACCCCCTGAAGAAAATAAAAAAGATCTGGTGTAAGGCTAAAGACCCCTCACTCGGTTTGCAGCTTGTCGTGCTGTGAGGGCTTGTGTGCATCAGTGATGCTGAGAGCTAAACTATCGGTAGTTTAACTACTGGCAGGGTCTCCCAAGATGGACAGGTCTGAGCTGAGGTGCCAGACCAACACAAACCACCCATCTGGGCAGCAGCAGAATGGGATAGTGTTGACGGCGGAGGATCACATTTCTGTGACAACGGCAACAACACCAAACTTAAACTGCGCGGAAGAAAGGCCTGGCAATCTACTTCTATATCTTGCCATGAAAACCCAATGGATAGTTACAACAAAACAAATTGTGCTGTAGTGCCGGAAGATGAGACCCCCAGGTCGGAAGGCACTCAACTAGCTACTGGGGAAGAGCTGAAGACTTTTCAGAGTAAAGCCAGCATTTATGATGTGGTTGGATCAAAGCCCTCGGGACGTCTGACTGCTGATGTAGGTGCGCATGAAATGAGAGTCAGGAGCTGTAAAGATGTCTTACACATTGGAACATGGAACGTACGAAGCATGAACCAAGGGAAGTTGGAGGTGGTCAAGAATGAAATGGAATGTGTACACCTTGATCTGTTGGGTATCAGCGAACTGAAAAGGACTGGCATCGGGCACTTTGCATCAGATGATCACATGGTCTACTATGCTGGAAATGAAAGACAAAGAAGAAATGGTGTTGCATTTATAATAAAGAAGAAACTTGCAAGAACTGTAATGAAATACAATGCAGTCAATGAATGCTTAATCTCTATTCGTCTACGAGGAATGCCTATCAACACAACTATAATTCAAGTATATGCCCCAACAACAGCTGCAGAAGAGAATGAAATTGAAGAGTTCTATGAACAAGTACAAGCTGAAATTGACAGAACATGCAAACAGGATATCCTGATAGTCATGGGTGACTGGAACGCAAACGTTGGCAACAAAGAAGAAGGCAAAGTAGTTGGAAAATATGGACTTGGCAAAAGAAAAGAAGCTGGAGAAAGACTGATAGAATTCTGCAAGACCAACGATCTATTCATCTCAAACACATTCTTCCAGCAACACAAGCGGCGACTGTACACATGGACTTCACCCAATGGATTGTATAAAAATCAAATTGACTACCTCTGTGGAATTCAACGATGGAAAAGCTCTATAACATCTACAAAGACAAAACATGGAGCTGACTGTCGTACAGATCATCAACTACTAGTATGCAAACTCAAGCTAAAGTTGAAAAAGAGCAAACCACTCATGAATGCAGCAAAATATGACCTTGAGAATATACCACTGGAATTTAAAGACTGCCTGCAAAATCGATTTGCTGCTTTAGATACAAATGACAGAGCTCCAGAAGAGTTATGGAATGACATCAAGAAGGTTGTGTTGGAAGAAAGCGAGAAGTCTCTACAAAAGGTGAAAAAGAAAAAACGGCCAAAATGGATGACCGAAGAAACTCTGAAAATTGCCCAGAAACGCAGAGAAGCTAAAGCTAGAGGAGAAAGAAAGACAATCAGAGAACTCAACAGAGATTTCCAACGTGCAGCAAGACAGGACAAGGAAAAGTACTACAATGACACATGCAAGGAAATAGAAGCAGAAACTATTAGAGGAAGAACAAGATTGGCTTTCCTAAAGCTACGAGAGTTAAAGAAAAAGTTCCAGCCTCAAATTGGAATGTTACAAGATGCTCAAGGTTCTATGTTGAATGATGCTGAGAAGATCAAGAAAAGATGGAAGGAATATACAGAGTTTTTATATGATAAAGATCAAGTGGACCAACAGCTGTTTCAACCTGTACCTTATGATCGGGAACCATTGGTGATGAAAGAAGAAGTTGAAGCAGCATTAAAAGCCTTATCAAAGAACAAAGCACCAGGCATTGATAGCATTCCCATAGAAGTATTACAGCAATCTGATGCAGCTGTTACCGTACTTACAAGGCTCTGCCAAGAAATATGGAAGACAACATCATGGCCAACTGACTGGAAAAGATCTGTGTTTATACCAATACTAAAGAAAGGTGATGCAACTGACTGTGGAAATTATCGCACAATCGCTCTGATCCCACATGCCAGCAAGATTCTACTAAAGATTATTCAAAAGAGACTACAACCATACCTGGAACAAGAACTACCTGAAGTGCAAGCAGGGTTCAGGAAAGGGCGAGGAACGAGAGACATCATTGCGGATGTGAGATGGATCCTTTAAAAGACTAAAGAATACCAAAAGGATATCTATTTGTGCTTTATCGACTATAGCAAAGCTTTTGACTGTGTAAACCATGAGAAACTCTGGGCCACATTAAGAAGCATGGGTATACCAGAACACCTGATCGTACTCTTGCACAATCTGTACATTGATCAAGAAGTAACAGTTCGAATGGAACAAGGAGAAACAGAATGGTTTAAAATAAGCAAAGGTGTAAGACAAGTCTGCATACGTTCCCCCTACCTGTTTAATTTATATGCAGAACAAATCATCAGAGACGCAGGATTGTATGAAGACAACAGAGGTGTGAAGATTGGTGGAAGACTCATCAACAACCTTCGCTATGCTGATGATACCACATTACTAGCTGAAAGTGAAGATGATCTGAAACATTTGCTTCTCACAATCAAAGAACATAGTCTCAAAATGGGCCTGCACCTTAATGTAAAGAAGACAAAGATCATGACAACTGGCATAATTAACAGGTTCATCGTTGAAGGAGAAGAAATTTAAATCTTGAACAACTTTAACCTACTTGGATCAACTATCAATAAAGAAAAGCAGTCAAGAAATCAGACGACGCATTGCTCTTGGCAGAATGGCTATGAAAGACCTAGATAAGATTCTCAAGAGCAGAGATGTCTCTCTCCATACAAAGATTCGACTTGTTCAAGCCGTGGTATTTTCAATAACATCATATGGATGTGAAAGCTGGACAGTGAAAAAGATAGACAGGAAGAAAATTGATGCCTTTGAATTATGGTGCTGGCGGCGAATACTGTGTATACCATGGACTGCCCGAAGAACAAACCTGTCGGTACTAGAGGAGATCAAACCTAAGCTTTCTTTAGAAGCTCAGATGACAAGAGTTCGACTTTCATACTTTGGACACATCATGCGAAGAGAGAGATCATTAGAGAAAGACATCATGCTTGGCATGATAGAAGGTCAACGCAAAAGAGGAAGGCCAGTAATGAGATGGATCGATACAATAAGAGCATCTACGGGTACCAGTCTGTCAACAATGAGCCGCTTGACTGAAGACCGAACACAATTTAGGAAAGCTATCCAGAGGGTCGCCATGAGTCGACTCTGACTCGACGGCACTTAACAACAACAACAAGGCTAAAGGCGCACCAGCCAATGGACCTCTGAAATACGCCAAAGCTGACACTGAACCCTCAGGGAGCTAAGAGAAAGGCCCTTCTCTAGACTGTCCTGCAGAAAAGGCCGCCTCAGGAGCCAGCTGCAAGTGCACCGCACCAGCACACAAGGCACTAGACCCACACTTATACCTGGTCGGTAGACCTCCTCCGGGCTCTGAGCAGAGTGGAAAACCACGCCTGGAGAGTAGCCCAAACACACTATCTGTCTCCTTCCAGGAGCCAAGCCATAAGTGAAAAGGAAGCTGGGAGAAGCAGCCCTGAGACGGAGGCAAACAAAGAGGCGAAACTTGCAGGAGCCATATCAGATCTCTGAATCATGCTCTCCTCAGCCAACCCGGTGCCACCAGAATAATCCTTCCTAGGTGGCGCTCCATAAGCCAAATCGCTTGCCCCACCAGGGGCCCTGGAGGAAAATGAATACAGCAGGTGCTGACATGGACAAGACTGTGCCAGAACACCAATACCCTGGTTCCCAGTCTCTGCGACTGAAGAAGCAGCACAATTTGGCATTGGAACGGTTCATCAACAGATCCCTCTTGGGATTACCCCAGTGGCGCAGAGACAAATGAAACGCCTCCTGACTCAACTCCCTGTCTCCTGTAACCAGAGAGTGCCAGCTGAGAAATTCAGTTTCCACAGTATCCACCCCAGCAATGCACAGAACCAACAAACTAGGAAGTTTTTCGTGGTCCAGGCAAATAGGAGAGCCATCTCCAGGGCTATCCTTGCCGATGGATATAAGCCACCACTGTGGCAATTTCAGAAAACACCTGAACTGCCCAGCTCTTGACCGGGAGCCGGAAACACAGAAGATCAAACCTGATGGCCTTCACCTGAAGACAGCTGATGGACCACACCACTTCCCTGTGGTTCCAATGGCCCTGGGCCGTTTGGCCTTGGTAATGGGCTCTCCAGCCCGAGAAACTGGCATCTGTTGCCAGAAGGATCTATGAGCAATCATGCAGTGGCACACCTTTCCTCAGAAGATGGCTGCTGCCACTACTGCAGGCTGGCCATCACCATCACTGGGAGCATGAACCTGAGCTCGAACCACTGAGAACTCGGGGAACTCCGAGTCAATAAGGACCATTGGGGCATCTGCATATAAGCATGCACCCATGGCACCATCTCAATTGCTGCCGCCATCAATCCGAGGAGCTAAAGATCAACCCAGACTCTAGCAGCCTGCTGCAAACAGAACAGCGCTAGGCAATCCAACAGCCTTTGACTTTCTCCTCTGGCAGGAAGACTCCTCTGGCCTTTGACGTTCTCCTCTGGCAGTATCAAAACATGCTCCCCAGGAACTCCAGGACTAAGAATGCAACAACAGGCTCTTTCCCCAATTGATCATCCAGCCGAGGCTTATCAGAAAGGATACCACATGGGGAGCTACTCAAGATGCATCCGAAAGAGAATGGGCTCAGATGAACCAGTAATCCAGATATAAGCACACACAAATCCCTTGGGCGCTGTAACACTGCAGCCACCAACAGCATGACCTTGGAGAATGTTCTTGGGGAAGCGAAAAGTCCGAATGGGAGGATGGTGAACTGAAGATGAGAGCCAAGCACCGCAAAAAACACAGATACTTTGCTGATCGCTTGGATCGGGATATGAAAATACACCTCAGCCAAATCTAGAGATGCCAGGAATTCCCCTCAGCACAACACTTGAATCATGGATCGCAAAGTTTTCATACAGAAGCGCATGGCACGCAAGCACTCATTGACACACTTGAGATCCAGAATAGGCCGAAATGTTCCTTTCATGTTGGCATCAAGAAAAAGATGGAATACCTGAGAGGCAACTTGTCAAAGGTGATCCACACAGCAGCCCTGATGTTCGCAGACCCACAAGGGGAGAAGACAAAAGCAGCCAGGATTGGCTCTTTGCATTCCAGGACAAAGCCATATTGAATAGGAACTAGCATCCAGCGATCCTTGGTGACCTGGATCTATTCCTGAAAGAAGAGGTGATGCCTGCCCCCAACCGGAGGAACCAGGGAATGGACTCCCAAATCTTCATTCTGCAAGCCCAGGAGGGTCCTCCTCTGGATGGGACTGAGTCCCTGAGCCCAAGAACTCCACAAAAGGACTGAGAATGCACCCCAAGTTCATACACAGAGGGGAAGAAAGGCTTTTCCAGGCCAGTAGCCACGGGAGTCTGACCAGCGTTCCGAAGAGCAGCAGGTGGAGGCTGACGGAAAAGGGGCTCCTGCCAGCTTCACAGGTCCTTTGGACCTGTCCTCCAGAAAGCAGAAAGATTTTGTCTTGCCCAGGGTCCTTCACTAGCTTCTCCAAATCGGATCCAACATAAGCATCCCTCTAAGGCCAGATGGTCAACCAGGCTTTGGAAGATGAGCCCCACTGACCTGTGTCAGAACAAAGTCAACACCATGTCACTGTCAATAGGGCACAATCCCTAGCCGCTAGACATACCAGGCCATACATGGCATCAGAAAGGAAGGCCATAGCCGACTCCAAAAGAGGGGTAGAATCATCCAGTGGAAGAAACTGAATCCTATGGAGCAAGGCTCAAGACATCAGGCCTGCACATACTACCAACTGAAGAAGAGCAGTCGCCATGGCAAACTGGTTCTTCAACACAAATCCATCTTTCAGTCCAGAGTATCCTTAAGGCCAATCCACCTTCCACAGGAATGATGGTCCATCTGGTAACAACCATGACCTGCGCATCCACCTTGGAAATATCAAACCACACAATGAACTCCTTCTCCAGGAGAGCATGCATCCTTTTATACACCCTCAGCCCCTTAGGCAGGGACTCAGGGGAATTCTACTCTGACTGGAATAGGTCCTTTAGCATCTCGGAATGGAAAGACAGCACTAAATTTCCACACCCCTTGCAGGGGTGGATACATCTTCAGATCCTGCTCCATGCCTGGAGCATCCACCAAGCTCAAGGTGGATGAGATCCTGGGAATCAACACCTTCAGTTTCTCCTCCCAGAACAGGGGGATAACATCGACCTCCTCACAATCCTCTGAAGGCGAGAGTACTTCTTCCATTCACATCAGACATCTGAATCCAAGCCACAGTCCAAATCTCAGACAGATCCCCGCTAATCACAATCTCCAGGGGGTGATCTTTGCCGGGGACGCCTAGCAAGGCAACCAGACAAGGCATGTACTCTTAGGTTGCTCCTCAAAACATGTGCCCGGGGGAACCCAAAGGCCCCAGGGTCTGAACTTCCATGCCAGAAAGACAGGCCTGCTGTACAAAGAAAATAATTTTGGGGAAGACAATCCAGAGTCTGAAAGCTCTTCTCTTGGAAATGACCGCCCAACACCAGGCGCATAGCCGCTGCAGATCTCCTTGAGGACAAGGAGCGGCCCACAGCATAGTCACTGGAAACCCTGGCCGGCTGGACATCCTTACCCACAGTGCTATAAGTCACCTCCTGCCCTAAGGCAGGCAAGGCCAGACTAACTGCATCCCCCGGTTGGGGGGGAAGGGGGGGACAAGCCTTTCAGGGATGACTCAGAAGCTGCCATGCAATTAGAGCAGAGTCCAGAAGCCGGTGATGAAGCACTTCACTTGTAATAGGCCAAACAACATTTCCTAAAAGAAGATACAGGGAGTTAACAACTGCATGCACTAAAGCCATGGTGGCCCAAAAGGCATGTGTTAATGGAGCTTACACAGCAACGTGCATTAACAGCACACACACAGCAACAGACATTATAGGTACTTGGGTAGGAATGCGCATTGGAGCCGCTTGGGAGAAACGTGCATTGGAGCTGCTTGGGAGAAATGTGCACACCGACCATGCGACCAACAGGCGAACAATAGTAAGGGATGCCACTAGCACGTGCAGAAAATGTCAGGAAACCCTCACACTGTGCCAGCGATCCACCCCAAATTGCCCCCAGATGGACAGAATCGAGATCCCCCAACAAGGATAATGATGAGGTCAAGCCTTGGTACTCACCCCCCGAGAGCCTAAGGCAGAAATCCATGCCAGGCTCAACTCTACTCCCCTGAAATTGTTTCTCTGCTTTGCAGGCACTGTGCTTAAGGAGGCTGGCAGGCGGATTTCTCTGAGAGCCTTCTGCAATATTCGTGAAAGAGCAGGAGGGACAAAGGAGGGAGGGGGCATTGAGATTGTGTGAGGCTGCTGAATTCTTCCAGATCCTTCCAATTTTCTGACTGCTCAACAGACCCTTAACAGAATAAGAGCGTGGAGCTGAACCAATTTTCCCTCCTCCTATGGCTACCGAAAAGACCGCAGTCTAGTGGAGCCCTAAAGGTGGTTGTTCATGAGCGTTTAAATCAATCTTTTTGTTTCAATTATTCAGATTTTCTTCAGAGTGTTGAAATTCCATCTGCTGGAGACAAAGAAATACTGAAGAGATCATTCCCATGCCTCTATCCGCCTCAGCCACCACAGATGTCATTGAAACATGGGCTTTTCATTGGTTCTTTGTCACCATCAACCTGCTGGTAGGGGAACACAACCCACTCATCTGGACTGGTCTAGCAGGACAATATGGAAAATGTAGTTACTTACCTGTAATAGGTGTTCTCCAGGGACAGCAGGAATCAGTCTTCACATATCAGTGATGTTGGCATAGACGGAGCCCGGGTGGAGCATTTCCCCAGCTTTCAAAGAAAGCCTTTGGGAATGCTACCACACATGTGTGGTCCCCTTCCTGCCCAAGGATGCCAACTTGCTCAGTCAGATGACATAGCTTAGGCAAAAGACAAAAAGGTAAAGGAGGCAACTCCAAGGGGAGGAGGGAGGGTTGTGAGGACAGATTCCTGCTGTCCCTGGAGAACACCTGTTACAGGTGAGTAACTACGCTTTCTCCAGGAACAATCAGGAATTCAGTCCTCACATATGGGACTCTCTAGCTCCAGGCTGCTGGGGCCCGAACCACGACAGCAGCAGCAGCAACCCAAGGGAGGTCGTGAGTTGCAGAAGGTGAGTCCCTACCAAGAGACTCTGCAGACTCAAGCGTCCAGCATAACCATAATTCTGGTAGCCTGAACACTGAAGGGTTGGAGGGCAGGAGTTGCCTATACACCGAGAATGCTTCTGATCACTGCCTGGCCAAAGGCACTGTCCCTGCGGGACTCACTCTCAAGGCAGTAGTGGGTTGCAAACGTATGGACTTAAGACTACGTTGCAGCCTTACAGATTTCTTGCACCAGCACTGCACGTAGGTTGGCCACCAATGTGGCCATAGCCCTCACACGATAAGCAGTGATCCGGCGCTGCAGAGAGAGGCCAGCTTGCTCATAAGAGAGGGCCAATACAGTCCTCCACCTAGGTGGGCAGCGTTCGCTTGGTCACAGGTAGCCCTAAACTGCTGGGGTCATAGGAGATAAAAAGCTGAGGAGCTTTTCGATGGGCTTTGGTCCTCTGTAATTAAAAGGACAGGGCCCTCTTGCTGTCCAGATGACCTCCTCCCTGCTGGCTTGCGGCCGTCGGAAAAAGGTGGGGAGAACTACCTCCTAGTTCAGGTGAAAAGCAGACACCACCCTTTGGGAGGAATTTGGGATGCATGTGCAGCACCACCCTGTTCATATAGAACCTTCCCAGCTGGAGGCGGCACCATCGGTGCCGATCTCGGCTACCTTTTTTCCCCATGTTTTCTCGAGGTTCTACCTTGACACCACCTTTGGGAGGAATTTGGGATGCATGCGCAGCACCACCCTGTTCATATAAAACCAGGGCCTGCAGCTCGCTTACTCTGCAAGCGGACGTCAATGCCATCAAGAAGGCCATCTTCCAGGAGAGATGCCTCAGATGACAGGTGGCCAAAGGCTCGAATGACAGCCTAGTGAGTTGGGAGAGCACCACATTGAGGTCCCATTCCACTGCCGGAAGGTGGAGGGGGGGCTTGGATAGCAGGAGGCCCCTGAGGAATCTGGAGACCAAAAGCTGGCCTGAGAGTGTCTTCCCCTCTATAAGGGTTAGCTACTATGGTGCTGAGATGCACCTTCACAGAGTTAGATTTTAAGCCTGAGTGAGAGAGGTGAAGCAAGTACTGCAGCACAAGCTCTACCTGACAGGAGAATGGGTTCTCATTCCTTTCTGCACACCAGATGGAGAACCTCCTCTACTTGAAGGCGTAAGCCCTTCTGGTGGATGGCTTCTGGGAGGCCAGGAGGATTTCCTTGACATCACATGGGAAGTTGAAGGGGGCCAGTGCCAGTGTCAGCGTTAGGGACCCCAGGTTGGGGTGTAGCAGGGAGCCCCCTCCTAGGACAGGAGGTCCGGGTGCCACCCCAGTGAGAGCAGCAGGGGGAACCAGGGATGCCTGGGCCACCTGGGCGCAATCAGGATTACTGAGGCGTGCTTGCTCTGGATCTTGAAAAGACACTTGGCTATCAGAGGTGTCGGTGGGAATGCATAAAGTAGGCCCTGTGACCAGGAGATCAGGAAAGGCGTCCGCCGCCTTCCTCCTGTTGTGTGGTTGAGGACAGCAGAACGTGGGGAGCTGTGAGTTATCTGGAGAGGAGAACAGGTCCAGCCAGGGTCTTCCCCAGAGGCGGAAAAGTCTCCGAGTCACTTTTGGGTCCAGGCACCACTTGTGAGGCCGAAGGACTGGCTGAGACTGTCTGCCAGGCCCAGTAAGTACACCGCCCTCAGAAGAATATGGTTGTGCAATGTAAAGGAGTAGGGGACTACTGCCTCCTGACAGAGGAAGTAGGAGCCTGTACCCACTGCTTGTTCACATAGAACATGGCAACCTGACTGTCTGTCTGTATGACCTGAAGGGCCAGGATGACGGCCCTGAGCTTGAGGAGGTTGATTTACAGGAGGGATTCCTCTGGGGACCAGGTGTCCTGAGTGCATTGGCCCTCGCAATGTGCGCCCCAGCCTACAAGGGAGGCGTCTGTCATCAGGACCCTCTGAAGGGTCGGTGCCTGGAAGGGCATCCCTGCCCTGAGGTGATGTAGGGACTGCCACCAGGTGAGGGAGGCTGCCAGCTGGTGGGTGACCGTCACTCTGTCCCTCAGCCTGCCCGTTGCCTGCTTCCACTGGGCACAGAGGCACCACTGGGCTGCCCGCATATGCAGGTGGGCCAGAGGCGTAACATGAACTGTTGAGGCCATGTGGCTTAGCAGGCGGAGGAATAGGCGAGCTGGCACCAAACTTGGAGTAATTGATGATGAACCCCAAATGCTGCAGGGTGCAGATAATGAGCCCTGTGGCCTGCCTGGCCTCGAGAGGTGTGCTGCCTCTGATAAGCCAGTCGTCCAGGTAAGGGAAGATGTGGGCCCCTTGGAGGCGTACATGGATGGCTACGACTGCCAGGCATTTTGTAAAGACCCTTGGAGAGGAGGCAAGGCTGAACGGCAGCACCCTGTACTGGTAGTGCTGCCCCCCCCCCCCACCACGAATCTCAGGTAATGCCTATGGGAGGGATGGATCAGGATATGGATGTAAGCATCCTTGAGATCCAAGGAGCAGAGCTAGTCTCCCTGGTGGAGGTAGGGCAGCAGTGTCCCAAGGGAGAGCATCTTGAATTTCTCCCTCACCAGGAACTTGTTCAAGTTGCACAGGTCCAGGATGGGCTGGAGACCCCCTGTTTTTTTGGGACAAGGAAATACCTTGAGTACAACCCCTTTCCCCAGAGAATGGTGGCAGTCTCCTCAGCATTTCGAGGCAGGCATGCCTTTTCAGGCCCCAAGCCCCTCGAGGGTCTTCACCACGGATGCCTCCCTGCTCAGGAGCCCTGACCCTGAGCAAGCCTGCAAGTTCTATGGCAAGCAAGGTCTGGTGGAGGAGAGGCTGAGGAGGCTCTTCTAAGAAGAAGTTTGGAGGGTTCTGCTACAAATGAAGGAAATAACCCTCCTGCACCACCCGCAGGCCCCACTGGTCTGTGGTGATGCTGGCCCCTCTGTGGGCGAAAGACGCCAGTCAACCCCCTGTGGGCTGACGTGGGCTTCCTGGGGGAGGGGAGGCCCAGCTAGGGAGTCAAAAGCTACCCCCCAGGTTGGGTGGGAGCTGGTGTCTGGGGCTTGGGAGCTGTGGGCTTCCTCAGCCCGTGTCCCTGGCCTTTAGGTTGTGAGGTCTGGTGAGGCTGCCCCGAGTAAGGTTGGTAGTGGCCAGTCTGGGAGCAATCCTTTTTCCTAAGGAAAAAGGGCTTTTTCCCCGAGGATTTTTTCCTTGGTAGAGCCAGGGCTTTTTGGACAGCCTCTACCGGGTCACTACCTCATCCTCAATCTCCGCAGCCTTTCAGACATCGGTTTCCTGAATAGGTTCTCACCATTGCAGAGGACATCCAGGAGCTTTTCCTGTACCCACTGCTCCAGGTCCGAGGTCTGTAGCATGCCTGGTGCCGATGCCGATAGCTGCAACCCTGGCCGCAGATATAAACCTGTCGTAGGTGGCCCTGGAGAGGAATTTGGAACAGTCCCGGATGCCTGTTGCTAGGGACTGGAACCTTTGCAGAAGTTCCCCAGAGAGGCCCACCGAGAACTCCTAGTTCCTGTATCAGGCACTTAAGGTACATTCTAATGTACAACTTGCATGCCTGTATTCGGCACCAGAGCATGGCGCCCTGGTAGCAGTTGCGCCCCATGGTGTCGAGGATCTGGGCTTCCCTGTCGGTGGGAACTGAAGAATAGGTCTGTTGACTCTTCAGGTTTTGCATGGAGGACTCAACCACCATTAAGTTGTGGGGAAGTTGTGGCTTATGGAACCCGAGGCCGTTCCGGCCACGATAGATGGCATCCAGGCGCTGACTGACCACCAGCACCGAGGCCAGGGACTCCCACATCTGGAGGAACAATCTCGAGGATAGGTGGAACTGGCACCATAAGAGTCTCCTTGGGAGGGGACTCATATTGTAGGATCTTGAGCTCCTCGGTGCATGGTCCTCCTCAGATTCCCTTTGGTCAAAAGAGCCCGGGCCATGTCACGAATGAAATCATGAAAGGCCATGTCCTCAGACAGGGAGTGGCACCGAGGCTCCAGGGGAGATGGCTCGGAGGGGATGTCCTGGTGTCGGGAGGTCTCTGGGAAGGCCTCATCCTCGGTCTCCCAGTCGGAGCCAGAGGGCATTAAGGAGTCAGCCCTGGGGGTGGCTCCGGGGGAACTGGGCACCACCCCCCCCCCCCCCCCCCGGAGGACCTGGGGTCAGACTTCGAGAAACTCATCGGAGAGGACCGGAACCCTGAGGAGTGTGATCGAGACCTCAATCGACGCCAACGACTTACCCGAGGCCGCTGGTGCTCGGTGCTGAGTTCAATGCCTGGAGGCTCCCCCAAGGCCGGAGAGCCTGGTGTCAGGGCTGATGAAGCCAGGGGGCCAGACATCAATGCCCGCTGCAAGGCCAAGATGGAAGAGAGGCTCTACTCCATGGGCGCCATTCGTGACTCGAGGCCCGATGGCTGTGCAGTACTCGGCATGGACACTAAAGGCCTCGGGTCCGACACTGGCACTCCGCCAGCTGAGTTCTCTTGTCTCGAGACTTTCTGAGGGCACTGCTTGGAGTCGCCTGAGTCCCATCGAAGGACCATGCCAGATTTGATCGGAGGCATCTCCTTCAGGACATTCTTCTTCTTTTTGGGAGGGTCCAGGACTGTACCGGAGGAGCCGCCGCTGCGGGACTCCGAGGACGCCCAGACCTCTCGCAAAGGGCCAGCCTCGGGGCTCGGTGATGGGGAAGCCGGGGCAGAGTCAGACCTTAGGAGAAGCTTCTCCTGCAACTCAGACCGCCTCCTGTTAGTTTTAGGGGTCATGGCCTAGCACCAGTCACAGCTGAAATTGTCGTGGTCCTGGCCCAGGCAACGGATGCAGCAGTCCTGAGTATCAGTGACTGAGATAGTCTGACTGTAGTGGTTGCATTTTTTTATGCCACCGGGAGCCATGGTGGGAGCACAACTGGCCGGGGTCAAGGATCCCTGGGCAAAAAATGGTGCGAAGGCTAGTCGAGGTGGAACCTCCTCGAACTGGGAAGGGAACTGGTATGCAAACCAGACAAAAGGAAAGAATCAAATAACTTTTTTGGGAGAGTAAAGGACCACCTCCATTGGGATCCGCGAAAAAAAGGAGACTGAGCAAGATGGTACCCTTGGGCGGAAAGGGGACCACACATGCGTGATAGCATTCCAAAAGGCTTTCTTTGAAAGCTGGTGAAATGCTCCGCGCGGGCTCCATCGGTGCTGACGTCACTCATATATGACGACTGACTTCCTGCTTGTTCCTGGAGAATGAGAATTACAGCACACATCGAAGACAGATTTCTGTTCTCATTTCTGGATAGACATCAATCAGTTCTTTGATAGAGGGGGGGAAAGCCTCGTTTCCAGTTTAAAAAACAAAACAAAAAAAAACCTTACCATCCAGACGGAAGATCCCACACCTTAATACAGCAATCCATGGATGCAGTTATCAACCAACGCCCATCAGGACTGAAAGTCTACATACAAAATAGAATTCTCTCTCATGAGTCGTACAGTAGTATTTCTTGTGCTTCTTATCTGTACACACATCTTGGCTACATGCACCATCTTAAAGTATTTTCCACAAATGGTTCTAGAGCTCTCAAATACAATCTAAAAAAAAGTGGCACTATGCCCAGGAAAGAGGAATGGACATTTTTTCCCCAAAATGTTTTCACTCTGAAAATGGAATGCGATTTAAAAGGGTGGGGGGTGTGGGAAGAGAACAACAAAAATACCCCAAATATACAAAAACCCTTTGCCACACCAAAAAAATATTTGCATGGTGTATTTGTTTTTGTTGGACCGCAATCAGCATGACCCAAACATAGGCTTCTTTTTATCTGATGGTGGAGTCCTGTTAATCTCCCTTCTTTTGTCTGCTTAAAAATGGGTTACTCTCCATGACTAAGATGTCCATAACCTACAAATCCCAATTTAAATAGAAAATATCTACTTTATAGGTAGTTTTCACATTGATAATGAAATGTTATAAGCTCTCTGTAGTTTCCAAGTTTAAATGGCCCTTCCATAGCTCAGTCTTTTGGTTGTAGCTACTGTAATTGAAGCACATTTTCAGCATAGCACGAAAGGTAACCTTTTCTCTATTAATGATCATATTGATAAGAACCCGTGTCTTTAAAAAAAGCTTGGATTCTTTTCTTTCATCCCACTTACTGCTCTTAAGATATCAAGGGTCCAATTTCAAGTTGACTGCAGAGCAAGCCTGCCTTTTCGCCCCATGCTTTCACCACATACATTTACGCATGCTTCAAAAGAGGTTTATGGTTTATTGGGGTTTAATATACCGCCTTTCAAATTCATAGCAAGGCGGTTTACAATAAACTAAAAACAAAGATAGAAAAGTACTACAAAACCATTATAGGAAAGTAACATAAGAAAAGAAGTAAAGGCATATGGGGTGGGAGAGATATAAAGAGTATGGGTTACAGGTTGCAGGCACCATCTATCGATCACATTGCATCAGGTCCTCATGAAACACCGGGTAGAAAAGATGCTTTTTTAATGCAGACTTGAAAGATTTATATGACAGTTCAATGCGGAAAGTGAGTGGGAGTGCATTCCATAGGGTAGGGGCCATGAAGAAAAATGCTGTATCCCTAGTACTCCAATCTAGCATAGGAGACTGGAGGCATATCTAGGCGGTTGTCATGTAGACAGTGAAGGACCCTAGCAGGGCGTGAAAGGAAATCATGGAAGACAGATAAAGCACAGTTACTTACCTGTAACAGGTGATCTCTGGGAACAGCAGGAATTAGTCCTCACATATGGGTAAGTCGGAACCGACGGAGCCCGCGCGGGAAAGCTCCCCAGCTTTTCAGATGAAAAGCTTTTGGGGCTTCCCACAGCGCATGCGCGCTGCCTTCCCGCCTTCCTTACCAGCTCTCTTCAGTTCGAGTTTATAGCTGAGACAATAGAGAGAGGAAAGGAAGGTAGATAGATAGAAGATACAACTCCTAGGGGAGGTGGGTGGGTTGTGAGGACTAATTCCTGCTGTTCCCAGAGATCACCTGTTACAGGTAAGTAACTGTGCTATCTCCAGGAACAAGCAGGAATAAGTCCTCACATATGGGGACTCCCTAGCTAAGATGCCTGGGAGATCCCCCTCCAAGGGTAAACCATCTTCGTATGGATCTCAGGCATCCATTCAGGGAAGGTGGGCAGGAGTTGCTTAAGTATGGAACAGGTGTTTGAGGACAGCCTGACCAAACAAGGCATCCCGGCAGGAGTCCTTGTCCAAACAGTAATGGGCTGTGAAGGTATGAACCGAGGCCCAAGTGGCTGCTCGACAGATCTGATCTATGGATACAGAGTGAAGATGAGCCATAGAAGTAGCCATGGCTCTCACATTGTGAGCTGTGACATGGCCTTCCAGAGAAATGTTCTTACTCTGGTAAGCAAAAGAAATACACTGAGCAATCCAATTGGAAAGTGTACGTTTGGAGACTGGAAGTCCCAAATGAGAAGGATCAAAAGCCACAAAAAGTTGGGAAGACTTTCGATGTGGCTGAGTCCTGTTGAGGTAAAAGGCGAGAGCTCTTTTACAGTCAAGAGTATGAAGGTTCCTCTCTGCACTGGATGCATGAGGAGCCGGGAAAAAAACAGGTAGATATACCTCTTGATTAAGATGAAAAGGCGAGACCACTTTGGGCATAAAGTGGGGATTCGTCCTAAGGACCACCTTATCATGATGAAATCTGGTATAAGGTGGATTAGCCACCAAAGCCTGCAGTTCACTGATGCGGCGAGCCGAAGTGACTGCAATAAGGAAAAGAACCTTCCAGGAAAGAAACTTCAAGGAGGTAGAGTCCAAAGGCTCAAAAGGTGGTTTCATAAGCTGACCTAGAACTAGGTTCAAATCCCATGCTACCGGCGGAGGTCGGATGGGAGGTTTAGTTAGGGTCAGGCCTCTCATGAACCTTGCAACGAGAGGATGAGAGGAGACAGGTTGTCCATTTATAGGTTTTAAGGATGCTGCAATAGCACTTAAATGGACTCGTACTGAATTTGTCTTGAGGCCTGCATTGGAAAGATGCAGGAGATAGTCTAGTAGAGAATTCAAAGGAAGTGCCAGAGGGTCAAGACCCTGTTGAGCACACCAAATGGAAAAACGTTTCCATTTGAAAGCATAGGAACGCCTGGTAGAGGGTTTCCTAGAGGCATGAAGGATATCTTTCACTGGTTGAGAAAGATTAAACTCATGAAGGCTTAAGCCTTCAGTAACCAAGCTCGGAGATGTAGGGACTTGGGGTTTGGGTGCCACAAAGTCCCTTTCTCCTGAGACAGAAGGTCTGGCGCAGCTCCCAGGTCCAGGGAGGAGCCCTGGGAGAGCTGTAGAAGTAGAGGGAACCACACTTGGCGTGGCCAGCGTGGAGCTATAAGGATCATCGACCCGTGATCCCTCTGAAGTTTGAACAGAGTCTTGGGAATCAAAGGAATGGGTGGAAAAGCATACAGGAATTCATGACCCCAATGCAGGAGAAAGGCGTCGTTGGCCTGAGCTCCCTGACACGGAGTCCTGGAACAGAACCGGGGAAGTTTGGCATTCCACGGACTTGCAAAGAGGTCTATGTCCGGGGTCCCCCATTCCTGGAAGATTCTGTGTATCTGGTCCATATGCAGGGACCACTCGTGTGGAAGCAGAACTCGACTGAGTCTGTCTGCCCGAGAGTTTTGAACTCCTGGAAGATACACTGCCAGAAGATGAATTTGATGCTCTCTGGCGAAAGCCCATAATCTGAGAGCTTCGTTGCAAAGCGACAGAGAGCCCGTCCCTCCTTGCTTGTTGACATAGAACATGGCCACCTGATTGTCTGTCTGAACTAGGACAGTCAGGTTGGCAAGGAGGGTATGGAAGACTGTGAGGGCAAGGAAGATTGCTCGCAGTTCCAGAAGGTTGATATGAAGGGTGGTCTCTTGGGGAGACCAGGTTCCCTGAGTGGAGAGATGTTGAAGATGAGCTCCCCACCCTGTTTGGGAGGCATCTGTTGTGAGGGTTGCTTGGGGCAACGAAGGTTGGAAGGGGGTCCCCAACAACAGATTTTTGGAGGATGTCCACCACTGGAGAGATCAAAACAGACGTTTTGAGGTGAGTACCTGGTCTGACAGCAGTCCTGATGCTTGAGACCACTGGGTGGCCAATGTCCATTGAGCTGCTCTCATATGGAGACGAGCATAGGGCACCACATGAACCGTGGAGGCCATGTGGCCCAGAAGTTGCAGCATTTCTCTGGCTGACAAGTGACTTCTGGACTGAGCCTGGGAGGCCAAGCTTATTAGCCGTTGGCCTCGGACCAGAGGAAGGTAGGCCCTTGCAGTGGTGGAATCCAGATAAGCCCCTATGAATTCCAGGGACTGAGTAGGGATGAGTTGGGACTTGGGAATGTTTACCACAAGTCCCAGATATTGAAGAATACGCCTTGTGAGGTCCAAGGAAATCTGGGCTTCTGACTGAGATGGAGCTCGGATGAGCCAGTCGTCCAGATATGGGAACACAAAGATTCCCATGCCTCTTAGAAATGCGGCTACGACTGCCATGCATTTTGTGAATACTCTTGGAGCAGAGGCGAGACCGAAGGGAAGTACTCTGTATTGGAAATGTTTTCCCTGGAACAGAAATCGAAGATATTTTCTGTGGGATGGATGGATGAGTATATGAGTGTACGCATCCTTGAGATCTAGAGAACAAAGCCAATCCTGACTTTGAAGGTATGGAAGGAGAATGCCCAGAGAGAGCATTTTGAATTTCTCCTTGAATAGAAACTTGTTCAATTCTCTCAGATCTAGGATAGGTCTGAAGCCCCCTGTCTTCTTTGTTATGAGAAAATAAGGGGAGTAGAACCCTAACCCCTGTTGAGGAAGAGGAACCTCCTCTATTGCCCCTTGGGCAAGGAGAGAGGAGACTTCCTGACCCAACAGGGTCAGAAGAGATGGGGGAGAACTGAATTGCCTCACCATGGTATGGGGAGGAAGGCTGGAGAAATAAAGTTTGTAGCCCTCTCTGATGATAGAGAGGGTCCATTGCTCTGATGTTATTTGCTCCCATCTGGGAGCAAAGTGAGCTAACCTTCCCGGTATGGTGAGAGGCTCTGGTTGTTCCAGAGCCAGAAATGGTAAGTTCTCTAGGGGCAAGTCAAAACCCCTGAGGGGGTTGAGCCTGCTGGGGTGTAGCAGACACTGCAGACTTTGACTTTACTTGCTTAGATTGCTGACGTTTAGCAGCAAAGCGAGGCTGAGAAGATTGTTGGCCAGTATTTGTGGAAAATCTGGCCTTCTTGTAGTACAGCCTTTTGAAAGGTTTCTTTTTGGCAGGAGTAGAAGTAGACTTAGAAAGTCTATCTAGAGTGGCATTTTCTGCGTCCATTTGAGCAGCTTTAATTTGCCAGTCCTCACCAAATAGGTTCTCTCCTGTACAGGGCAGATTCCTTAAGCCATCCATGACCCAGGGTTCTAGGTCAGAAGCCTGGAGCCAAGCAAGACGTCGGGCTGCAATAGCGATTCCCGAAGCCCTGCCAGCAACCTCAAAGGAATCAAAGGCTGCCCTGTTGGAAAACTTGGAGACCTCTGAAAGTTGTGTCACCAGAGTAGTGAAGTCCTCCCTTTTATCCTCAGGGATAAAGGGGGCTAAATGCCGTACCTTTAGGGCAAGTTCTCTGAGAAACATGCCCATATAAAGGCTGTAAGAATTGATCCTGGCTATAAGCATACTAGCCTGAAAGATCTTTCTACCAAGAGTCGGGGGTCTTACATTCTCGCCCTGGAGGGGTAGAGGAATGCCTTTTAGGACTCTTTATCTTCATCATAGCAGACTTCACCACAATGGAGTGGTGAGGCAGCTGAGTCTTTTGAAACCCAGGAGGAGGAGGGACCCGGTACATGGTGTCCAACCTACGGGAATGAGGAGACAGGGTTAGAGGAGTCTCCCACAAATCCATCAAGTGTTCTTGAAGGATTTCATGGATAGGCAGAGTAACTGCCTCTTTAGGAGGTTTAGAGTATCCTAAAATATCCAATTTTTTTGATCTGGGTTCCTTTTCAGCAGATGTAGCAATAGAAAGTGCTTTAGCTACATCAACAATGAAATCCTGAAAGGATAAATCCTCCGGAGGAGACATCCTCCTCTTTAGAGAAGAGGGCTCCTCAGGAAGATCAAACTCAGCAGAGTCATCAGAGGAATTGAACTCATCAGAAGAATCTGAGTATTCTCTCTGTGCTTGCAATGCACGATACGCGTACCGATCGATATCGACATCGGGCGTATCGGGCATGGGATTGGTATCGGGCAAAAGCCTGAATCCAGCAAGCTGAACCGATCGACGCTTGGAAGTCGATGGTCTCGGTTCCGGTGTGGATACCGGAACCGGGGTCGGTACCGATGGAATCGGTACCGAGGGCGTCGCAGCCTTAATGAAAGCCAAAACGGCCTGCTGCATGGTCTGGACAGTATTGCCCATGGACGCCACTGCTGCCTGGATGTCGGTACCGGTATCGACCGGTACCCCAGAGCAGTCTAACAGGTGATCAGTCGAGGCTGTGCCATCGATGTCAACCTGTAACCCCATAGGTGATGCTTTGGAGGCCGGAGCCTCCCGCCGGGGTTTTTTGGTCTGGGCAGAATCCTCGAACTCAAGATTGAGAGCCTCTCGATCTTTTGAAAGAGATTTGCTTTTAGAGGATTTGCCCACAGAAAGTTTGGTTACCTGAGATCCATCCGGAGAGGAAGACCTGGATGACTGTGATGCTGGATTATCTGAAGCAAACAGTACATGGAACTTGTAGGCCCGGTTCTGCATACCACGTTTAGACATCTGGGAGCAGAATGGGCAGTCCGGCATGGAGTGGTCAGGTCCTAAACATTTAAGACACCATTCATGGGTGTCTGTGAGAGAAATAACAGCATTGCACTTGGTACACTTTTTAAAACCAGGAGCTGGTTTCTCCATGAGGAGAATTTGTGTAGGCCTGAAGGCCTAACAAAAGTTACCAAGCTGTGCTGAGAAAATAAAAAAAGATTTTTTTTTTTTTTTTTTAAAAGAAAGAAAGAGAGACCGGCAGTACCGGTTTTGGTATGGGGAAGGCAGGTACGCGGTCAAAAGAAACAAATTAAAATAACAATTTCTTCAGCGGTGACAGGAACACGACCTGCTGGCTCCGCGGAAAAAGAGAAACTGAAGAGAGCTGGTAAGGAAGGCGGGAAGGCAGCGCGCATGCGCTGTGGGAAGCCCCAAAAGCTTTTCATCTGAAAAGCTGGGGAGCTTTCCCGCGCGGGCTCCGTCGGTTCCGACTTACCCATATGTGAGGACTTATTCCTGCTTGTTCCTGGAGATAGTTAGTTATCAGTATATAGAGCCTTATAAGTTAGGATGAGAATTCTGTAGTTAATGCGGTAGTAGATAGGAAGCCAATGGTAATGACACAGAAGTGGGGTAATGTGATGAAATCTCCTTGCATGGGAGAGAATACAAACAGCGGTATTTTGGATTGCATGAAAGCGCTTTAGTTTGGATTGAGATATGGCCAGTGTATATGGAATTACAGTAATCCACACATGAAATTATGAAACTGAGAGTAAGTGTATGCTCAGCTGAGGGATCCAGAAAGAGGCAAAGGGCCTAGAGTTGACGAAGCAGGAGGAACAGGGACTGAAAAACGTGGCAAATATGCTTTTTGAAACACAGATCTGAGTCAAGAAAGACCACATGGTCTTTTTAACATCTTTGTTAGTGATACTGTGGAAGGGCTGTCGGGAAAGATTTGTTTCTTTGCAGATGATACCAAAATCTGCAGTAGAGTAGACACCCAGGAGGATGTACTGAAGATAACATGACAAGGGATCTAGCTAAGATTGAAGAATGGTCTAAAATTTGGCAGTTGAGATTTAATGTGAAAAAATGCAAGTTCATGCATTTGGACTGCAGCAATCCAAGGGAGCAATATAGTATAGGGGTGAAGTACTGTCCACAAAAGAAGAGCAGGGACCTAGGCATGATTGTGTCTGATAATCTAAAGTAGTTAAACAGGTAGAAAAGGTGACGGTGAAAGCTAGAAGGATGCTTGGGTGCATAGGGAGAGGAATGGCCAGTAGAAGGAAGGAGGTGATAATGCCTCTCTATAAGTCTTTGGTGCGACCTCATTTGGAGTATTGTGTGCAATTCTGGAGACCGCACCTTCAAAAGGATATAAACAGGTTGGAGTCAGTGCAGAGGGTGGCTACTAAAATTGTTAATGGTCTTCGTTATAAAGCATATGAGGACAGACTTAAGGATCTTAATATGTATACTTTAGAAGAAAAGCGGGATAGAGGTGATATGACTGAGACATTTAAAAACCTCCGTGGCATAAATGCACAGAAGGAGAGCATCTTTCAACTGAAAGCAAGCTCTGCTACAAGGGGTCATAGGATGAGAGTGAAAAAGGATAGACTCAAGAGTAATATGCAGAAATATTTCTTTACGGAAAGAGTGGTAGATGCGTGGAATAATCTCACAGTGGAAATGGTAGAGACGAGGACAGTATCTGAATTCAAAAAAGCATGGAACAAACGCAGAGTATCTCTAAAGGAAAAAAGGAGACTTTTGTAGTGGTTGATAATGGAAGGGCAGACTAGATAGGCCATGTGGTCTTTTTCTGCCATCATGTTTCTATGTTTCTAAGGTACTTGAAATACAGAGAGAGAGGAATGGGCTGGCCATCCAGGATGGGGGGAAAGGGTGGGTACTGAGGTGCCCCTGGTGAGCCAGATTGCTGAGGTCTTGGAGATATTAAGTTTCAACTGGTTTTCTATTAACCAGTTAGACACCTTATGCAGGCAGTTATCGAGTGTCGTGAGATTGGGGGAAAGAGTCAGTAAATGCCACTAGAAAACCATTGTTAACCTAATAGGCAGGAATGGCAGCCTCCTGGATGAGTAAGATAAGAGGCTGAGGAAAATATTAAACAGGAGAAGGGCCAGAACGGAACCCTGGGGGACCCCACTGGTGAGTGGGTAGGAACTGGAAGTGCGAGAGCCAACAGACTGAATAAGTGCGTTGAGAAAGAAAGCGTAGTTACTCACCTGTAACAGGTGTTCTCCGGAGACAGTCCTCACATATGGGTGACAATGGCATTGCAGAGCCCTCGCGGAAGCATCCCCCCAGCTTTTAAAGAAAGTCTTTGGGAGATGCGACCACTCATGCATGGCCCCCCCTTCCCGCCCAAGAGTGCCATCTTGCTCAGTCAGATGACATAGCTAAAAGACGGCAAAAATAAAAGATGGTAAAGAAGAAACTCCAAGGGGAGGAGGGAAGGTTGTGAGGACTGATTCCTGCTGTCCCGGGGAGAATACCTGTTACAGGTGAGTAACTACACTTTCTCCGGGAACAAGCAGGAAATCAGTCCTCACATATGAGACTCCCCAGCTACAGGTTACTGAAAGCCCATAGGAAAAAACAGAGCTCCCTCAAGAAGCAGCAATTGAGTCTGTGCCCACAGACCACAGTAGGACCCCTGTGTCCGATGAAACCAGCACTCCGGTAGCCTGAACACAGAAGGGTCAGAGGGTAGGAGTTGCCTAAACCCTGAAAAGGTTACAGAGCATAGCCTGGCCGAAGGCACTGTCCCATCGGGACTCTCTTTCCAGGCAGTAATGGGCTGCAATGGTATGGAATGAAGACCAGGCGGCCCGGTAGATGTCCACCATCAGGACAGAGTGCAAGTTTGCCACCAAGGCCGCCATGGCCCTGACACAGTGTAACGTGAAGCAGCCTTCCAGCAGGAGCCTCATAAGTGAGGGCAATACAGTCCGCCACCCAGGTGGACAGCATACGCTTGGTCACCGCCTCCTGCAGCTTACTGGGATCATAGGAGACTAAAAGCTGAGAAGCTTTGCGGTGGCCCTCAGTGCGTTGGATGTAGAAGGACAAAGCCCTCTTACAGTCCAAGGTGTGAAGGACCATCTCTGCCCGACTGGAATGAGGTCTTGAAAAGAAGGTAGAAAGCACTACTTTCTGGTTGAGATGGAAGGGCGACACTACCTTCAGCAGGAATTTGGGGTGCATGCGAAGCACCACTCTATTCTTGTAGAACCTGGTATAAGGCACCTTTGCAACAGGGGCCTGAAGCTCACTAACTCTGCGCGCGGAGGTGAGCGCAACCTGGAAAACTACCTTCCAAGAGAGGTAGCGAAGGTGGCAGATAGCCAGAGGCTCAAAGGGTAGGCGTGTGAGCTGCCCCAACACTACGATGAGGTCCCATTCGGTTGCCAGAGGGCAAACCAGGGGCTTTGATAAGAGCAGAACCCGAAAGATATGGGTCACCAACGGTTGGACTGAGAGGGACTTACCATCCACTGGATGGTGGTGCGCCACCAGGGCACTAAGGTGCACTTGGACGGAGTTAGACTTGAGCCTGGATTGAGAGAGGTGGAAAAGGTACTGGAATACCAGAGCCACCGGGCAGGAAAAAGGATCAGTCCCGTATTTGGCGCATCAAACAGAGAACCTGCGCCATTTGAGGGCGTAAGTCTTCCTAGTAGAAGCCTTGTGAGAGGCCAGCAGGATCTCCTCCACCTCAACCGGAAGGTTGAAAGGGGCCAGAGTCACCCTCTCAGCAGCCACGCTGTCAGCGACAGGGACCCCAGGTTGGGGTGCAGAAGAGAGCCCCCCTCCTGAGATAGGAGTGTCAGCTGGGGCAGTCCCCAAGGGGGTGGGGGCCTCTACCGTCACCTGCAGAAGCACTGGGAACCACGCTTGCCTGGGTCACCGAGGAGCTATCAGGATGAGCGAGACCCTGACGCAGAGGGTCCTGAACAAGTTCTTGGCGATCAGCGGCGTGGGAGTGAAGGCACACATGAGACCTCTCGACCATGAAACTAGGAGCACATCCACTGCCGCCCTGGAGGGGTGGGCCTGTCGGGAACAGAAGCGGGGCAACTGAAAGTTGTCCAGACTGGTGAACAGGTCCCATGATGGGTTCCCCGCAGAGCCGGAAAAGCCGACTGGCTACCCTGGGGTCCAGCTGCCACTCATGCGGCTGGAGAACTCTGCTGAGTCTGTCGGCCAGCAGGTTGTCCTGGCTTGGCAGGTACACCGCCCACAGGAGAATACCCTGTTGGATTGCATATGAGCAGAGGACCAGCGCCTCCTCATAAAGGGTACAACTCTCTGTAACTCCCTGTTTGTTCAAGTAGAACATCGCCACCTGGTTGTCTGTCTGGACCAGCTTCGGCTGGTGACACAGGTGGTGACAGAAGACCTTCAAGGACAGTGTATGGCTTGAAGCTCCAGGAGGTTGATCTGATGGGTGCTCTCGTCTGGTGACCAGTTGCCTTCAGTACGGAGATCTCCACAGTGGGCTCCCCAGCTGAGCAGGGAGGCATCCGTGGTGAGGACCCTTGAGGGGCTTAGGGCCTGAAAAGGCATGTCCACCTCAAGATGCTGGGGAGACTGCCACCAGGCCGGGGAGACCGCCGATTGGTAGGTCACAGAAACTCTGTCTCGGAGGCGGCCCGTGGCCTGAGACCACTGGTCCCAGAGACACCACTGTACTGCCCTCACGTGGAGGCGAGCGTCTGTGGAGGCCATGTGCCTAAGGAGGCGCAGAAGAAGCCGGGCGGGCACTAAGGGACGGTACTGAACGTCCTGAGCTAGAGACCTGAGATGATCGGCTCAGTCCCTGGGCAAGAAAGCCTTTGACTGAAGAGTGTCAATCTTTGCCCCAATGAACTCCAGGCACTGTGTTGGGAGGAGGTGAGACTTGGGGTAGTTTATGTAAAAGCCCAAGTGCTGAAGAACCTGGATGGTGCGTGCAGTGGCCTGCTGCACCCCTGAGGCTGTGCCTCCCTTTATAAATCAGTCGTCCAGGTAGGGAAAGACAAAGACCCCCTGGAGTCAGAGGAAGGTGGCCACGACTGCCAGGCATTTTGTGAAGACTCTTGGGCAGAGGCTAGGCTGAAGGGAAGCACCCTGTATTGAAAGTGCCTGCCCCCCACTACGAACCACAGGTACTGCCTGTGGTTGGGATGGATTAGGATGTGGGTATAAGCATCCTTGAGATTGAAGGAGCATAGCCAGTCTTTCTGCTGGAAGTATGGCAGCAATGTTCCAAGGGAGAGCATCTTGAACTTCTCACCAGGAATTTGTTGAGGTTGCACAGGTCGAGGATGAGCCTTAGGTCCCCTGTCCTCTTTGGCACAAGGAAGTAACTGGAGTAGAATCCCTTGCCCTTGAGGTGGTGAGGCACCGGTTCCACCGCTTTGTCTTTGAGAAGACCTGCCAAGGTCCCGGTGTAGGGAAGGCCTTAGGGGCTCTCCCGGGAAATAAGGGGAGGTGTCTGGGTCAGGTAGAGGAGGTAACCTTCCCTGACTACCCTTAGTGCCCAGGAATCAGTGTTGAGGGTCAACCACCTCTGGACATAGAGGGCCAGACGCCCCCCTGTGGGCTACTGATCTCCTTGGGGTAGAGAGGCTATACTCAAGGAATCAAAATCTCCCTCTTGGCTGGGCTAGAGCCGGTGCCTGGGGTTTTGGAGCCGTCTGCTTACATGGGCCATGCCCATGTCCCTTGGCCTGCTGACCAGGCCTGATAAGGGGGGTAGTTTCTGTAGCAGCTCCCTTCCTTGGGTAGAAGGGTATTTTACCCAGCCCCTTCCGTTGGGGAGGGGCAGCGGTCTTTCTGGAGAGCCTGGTCCTCGTCATGAATTCGGTCTCCAACTAAGCAGCCTTGTAATGTCATGGGTTTGCCAAAGAGGTTCTCTCCTTGGCAGGGGACATCGACCAATTTGTCCGAACCCACTTGCTCGAGGATGGACGATTGTAGCCAAGCTTGGCAGTGTGCACCGATATGAGCCACTGACTCAAACCCGTCATAGGCCCCCCGAGACATGAATTTGGAGCATTCACGCACTGCTTTGGCCAGGTTCTTGAACTGCTGCAAAGGCTCCTTGGAGAGACCAGCCGAGAACCCAGCGAGTTCCTTAGCCAGGTCTCTCAGGTATATGCCCATGTATAGCTGATAGGCCTGAATACCCTGGTAGCACTTTCTGCTGAGGGCGTCTAAGGTGCGTGCCTCCCTGCTGGGGGGCACTGATGAGTGCATCTTCTGGCTTTTCAGCTGAAGCATGGCCGACTCCAACACCATGGAGTTATGCGGTAGCTATGACATCTGGAAGCCTGGGTTCCAGCAGACTCGATATATCGAGTCGAGCTGTTTGCTCACCACCATCACTGAAGCTGGTGTCTCCCAAATTCGGAGCATGAGCCGTTCCAGTATGGGAGGGATGGGTACCATGAACGATTCCTGCAGAGGGGCCTCGTAATGAAGGATTTCCAACTCATCTGCCCGAAGGTCCTCCTCCGACTCGGTCAGGAATGCTAGGGCCTTAGACATGCCCTTGACAAACTCTAGGAAGCCCATGTCCTCGTGTGGGGACCAACATCGAGGCTCCAAGATGGGAGAGTCAGAAGGGACGCTGCGGTGGCAACGGGCATCGGGGGGACTCCTTGTTCTCCGTCTCCCACTTGGAGTAGTCCGTCGAGGACTCGTAGGAGGGCCGCTCTGCGGGCCTCAAGGGTTCTGATGCCCTGTGGCCAGTGCCCAGAAAGTCACCAGGGATGATCGCAGTACCACTGAGCGGGACTCAGAGCACGACCTCACCGAGGATTGGCTTGGCCTCTCCGGACATCTTGGATGTCGAGGGTCCAGTGGTTGGGGCGGATGAACTGGTCATGCTGCTGGTCCATGAAGGCAGACAAACTGCGCTCCAGGGCCGCCATTCTGGACTCCAGACTAGAAGGCTCCGCAGCCTTTAGCGCAGGCACTAAGGGATGCAGGCCCGACGCCGACTCCCCCAAAGGGATATCCTCAACAAGGATGGTGTGTGGGGACCAAGGCCGGGCCATTGTTGGATCCTTCCAGGGGACCTTCACAGGTCGCTCCTTCTCAGACGTCTCGGACAAGCGTCTCGGACTGCGGGACCGGGCGACACCTAGCCAGTCTGAACCGTTTAGGGACGCCGCCTTTGAGTGTTTTTTCTTCTTCCTGGGTTTCCTCGAGGAAGACCACCTTTCTGAGGACCCACGACGAGGCTCAGGCTTGGAGGGTTCCATTTGAGATATCGGGGCCTCAGACGAGACCCTGGCCTTTGGCTGCTCTTGAGGGCCTTGCTGGACATCCTCTTGAAGAAACCGCAAGCTGCCGGGTCGTGACCTGGCCCAAGGCAGTGGAGACAGCAGTCATGTGTGTCAGTCAAAGACATAATTTTAGAGCACCGATCACACTTCTTAAAACCACTGGTAGCCATGAGGAAAAAAAGTACCCCTACGAGGTCAAAGACTCTCCAGGCTGCCAGTGGGAGAAAAAAGGGGCGAAGATGCCAAAAAAAGAAAAGAATAAAAACTACGGAAAAATAGACTGAACTCAACGCCAAGGTCGGTATGCGGGAAGAGTACCGGCGCGATACTGGAGGTGAGTTTGAAACTCGGAGAGAGAAAAATCAACTTTTTCTGGGGACAAGCCAGACAATGTCTGAAGGGCTCTGCGGAAAAAAGGAGACTGAGCAAGATGGCACCCTTGCGCGGGAAGGGGACCACACATGCGTGGTGGCATCTCCCAAAGGCTTTTTTTGAAAGCTGGGGAGATGCTTCCGCGAGGGCTCCATCGGTGCCGACATCACCCACATGTGAGGGCTGACTTCCTGCTTGTTCCCAGAGAAAAGAGGAGAACCAAGTGAAAACAGTGTCACAAATACTAATAGCAGACAAACGAGAGAGCAGAATGGTATGGCTAACAATGTCAAAAGCTGCAGAGAGATCAAGAGACACAGCCAGTGCAATTTTACTGTTGTCGAGAGTGCCGTGAACCTCACTCAAGAGTGAGGTAAGAATAGTTTTGGTACTGTGTTCTGGTCAAAAACTGGACTGGTGGGGATGGAGGGCGTTCGTTTTTTCAATCTGGTTCCAAAGTTGAGTGAAGATGATCCTCCCAGTTACTTTAGAGATAAAAAGCAAATTGGAGGCAGGATGATAGCTGGCTTGGTCAGTAATGTTGAGAGATCTATGCTTGAGAAGTGGTCTTATAATTGCCTGTTTCCAAGGTTTAGGAACGATGCCAGAAGAATGGCTATTATTAATAATCATGAGAAAGATTGGCAGGAGGCCAACTGACACGTCACTAATCCAGTGAGAAGGGATGGGGTCAAGAGGAGAGTACGTTTTTCGAGAGGCAGAGATAGTTTTAGACAACAATACTGAAGTAGCCAAGTTGAAAGCAGACCAGGCATGTGCATAGACTCTAGCTGTGGAGTCTGTAAAAGTCGATGTGGGGAGAGGGTTGGTTACTGATAGGCTTTGGTGAAGAATCAAAATTCTTGTACTATAACTGGCTAAACAGTCAGGGGATAGGCCATCCCATTTGATGGTTGAAGTTATTGGCCTTGCGTCAGACAGTTGGGAAGCAATTCCGAAAAGCTTCCTGGGGCGGTTTTGTGCTTTTTCAATAACAGAAGAATAACAGGTGCAAATGTAGGTGATAAACGTATGGGGCTTTTAAAACGACAACCCTTTTGCATACTTTTTCTCCCTAGATTTCTGCCCATCCTGTGTTGCAGGCAGGCAAAGTAAGACAAAGTAGTAAGTGAGGGAAAATTTTAGATTGGGCTTTTTATGCAGATAAACAGCCATTTGCAAATGCAATGTGTGCCTTCGAGTCAGTCCTGACTCCTGGCGACCCAGAAGCTCCTGGGTTTTCTTGGCAGTGTCACCACACGCATAAAAAAGATTTGACAATTACCATCCAGGTGACCTAAAAGGGCTTAAATAAGTCAACTAAAGGATATATCAGAAAAATCAAATTACCTCCCATCTCCTTCCCCCACAACACAGAACAAGTTTTACTCCACTTTTAGGCATATACGTATACAATTACCATATCATTAATCTGTCCTTTGTGTCCAGAAAACCTCCTGACAATCTTTCTTATTTGTATATCAACCACACAGATGCTGAAATCATCAGATGCAATCCCAAGCATACCACTGTCAAAAATGAAAAACAAAGCATATGTAAAAGAGAATATCTAGAAGAAAAGAACTTTCTTCAGACAAAAAAAACCCAAAACAAAACTATTTAGTCTCTAGATATTTGATACAACATGATGTTGCCTGGGTTTGTTTGTTTTTAAGATGGATAGAGTTTAAGCATGTATTTTATTAAAAAATTAAAAAAAAATCACCAAGAAATAATATTGGTCAAAAATATGATGCAGTTATGCATGAAAATGTATTGTTGCACTAGCAGCCTATCAGAAAGACAGTTAGCATAATAACAGCTGGTGATATCACAATGCTCTTCAGACTCATCCAAATTTTTCCTGTGTTAACTGCATATGATCACGAAAATTAGCAAAGCAAATGATTAAAAGAAGTTTGTACTTTAAAATGAAAACACTGCATCCTATTTCCTATACCGCTCTATGGTGCTGCAGGGATTTTGTGCGTCACAGCCCAATTGTGCATGTGTTGGAATCCTTTAATGTGTGTCCTGCTGAGTGTTCATGCCTTTCTGACTGCTTCGGCTTGTTAAATATTCTCATGACCTCACCTGTCCCTGTGAAGTAACATCACACTTGGAGGTGAACTCAGATCAGTGGTGTGAACTAGAACACGTGCCTTGAATTTCCAAAATTTGATATGTCTGTCACTACCAGCTGTGATGGTCAGCTGGTTTAATCCATCTACAGCTACGCCTCTCACAGCATCTTCATGGGCTTTCAAGGACAAGAACATTAAAGGGAGAATTAATCAGTGTATGCCAAACTATTCAGATGAAAACATTAAAGAAGCTACATAAACAAACAAAAGCAAGAGAATTTGTAAATATAAAGTGGTAACAATAAGCATTACAAATAAATTCTCTCATCAATAATCAAACTGAAAGGGAAAAGGTTTCCCACTGATACTCCTTGTGATCCTGGGCAGCTCACATTACCTCTCTCTTTCTCAGATATCCACTTAAATTCTTTGGCAAAAATCAGTCCTCACATATGGGTAATGTCGGCACCAATGGAGCCCTCGCAGAAGCATCTCCCCAGCTTTCAAAGAAAGCCTTTGGGAGATGTCACTATGTATGTGTGGTCCCCGTCCCGCCCAAGGATGCCATCTTACTCAGTCAGATAACATAGCTAGAGCCGACAAGAAGATGGCAAAAATTACAGCAACTTCAAGGGGAGAAGAGAGGGTTGTGAGGACTGATTCCTGCTGTCCCTGGAGAAAGTGTAGTTACTCACCTGTAACAGGTGATCTCCAGGAACAGCAGGAATTAAGTCTTCACATAGGGGTATCGTCAGTACCAACAGAGCCTGTGCGGGAACGCTCCCCAGCGTCCAAAAGGAAAGGTTTTGGGACCATCCCACAGCGCATGCAAGCTGCCTTCCCGCCTCTCTCACTGCAGTTGAGTTTAAAGCTGAGCCAAGGAGAGTGAGAGAGAGAGAGAACTCCTAGGGGAGGTGGGTGGGTTGTGAAGACGTAATTCCTGCTGTTCCCAGAGATCACCTGTTACAGGTGAGTAACTACGCTATCTCCAGGAACAAGCAGGAATGTAGTCTTCACATATGGGGACTCCCCAGCTGAAAGATGCCAGAGGAATGACCCCAGCGAGCTGTGAACCTGTGTGAACAGGGTCATACTTCCTCCCATGGATCCCTGGCAGCCTACTGGGATGGAGAGTAGGAGTTGAATTTAGTCTGAAAGAGATGCTGTAGGACAGCCTGGCCAAACGAGGCATCCCGACGGGAGTCCTTGTCCAGACAGTAGTGGGCTGTGAAGGTATGTACTGAAGCCCAAGTAGCCGCTCTACAGATATCATCTATAGACACAGAGCGGAGATTAGCAAACGAGGCTGCCATTGCTGACATTATGAGCTGTAACATGGCCCTCGAGGGAAAGACCTTTACTATCATAAGTGAAGGATATGCAGTTTGCAATCCACTTAGATAGGGTTCATTTGGAAACTGGAAGTCCCAAATGACTAGAATCCAAAGCAACAAAGAGTTGAGAAGACTTCCTATGTTGTTCAGTTCTATGAAGGTAAAAAGCTAAAGCTCTTTTACAATCTAAGGTATGAAGGTTCCTTTCTGCACTGCAGGCATGAGGCCTAGGGAAGAATACAGGAAGGTAAACCGACTGGTTTAAATGAAAAGACGAAACCACCTTTGGCATAAAGTGTGGATGAGTCCTGAGGACTACTTTATCATAGTGGAACCTTGTATAAGGAGGGTCAGCCACTAAAGCTTGCAGTTCACTAATGCATCTAGCTGAAGTTATTGCAATTAGGAAAATGACCTTCCAGGAAAGGAATTTTAAAGTTGTAGTGGCTAAAGGTTCAAAAGGCGGCTTCATAAGCTGCCCAAGAACAAGATTCAGGTCCCACGCCACCGGTGGCGGCTTTATGGGGGGCTTTGTTAATAGTAGACCTCTCATGAATCTTGACACAAGAGAATGAGAAGAGATTGGTTGTCCATTCTGGGGCTTGTGAAAAGCCGCAATAGCACTGAGATGGACTCACACTGAATTTGTCTTAAGACCGGAATTTGAAAGATGAAGGAGATACTCTAGAAGCAACTCCATGGGCACGGAAAGGGGGTTAAGCTCCTTTCTGAACACCATATAGAAAACCGTTTCCATTTGAAAGCGTAGGAATGCCATGTGGAAGGTTTTCTCGAAGCTTGAAGGATATCCTTCACTTGCTGAGAGAGGTGGATATCTAAAGGTTCTATGCCTTCAGCAGCCAGGCCCCGAGGTGCAGGGACTAAGGATTAGGATGCAGAAGCTTCCCGTTTTCCTGGGAAAGTAGATCTGGAGCATATCCCAACTCTAGAGGAGTTGCTTGAGAGAGACGCAGAAGCAGAGGGTACCATGATTGCCTTGGCCAACATGGAGCTATGAGAATCATATAACCCCTGTCTCTCTGAAGCTTGAAAAGAGTTTTGGGAATTAGGGGAAAGGGTGGGAAGGCATAGAGGAAGTCCTGACCTCAATGGAGCTGGAAAGCATCGTTTGCTAGACAGTATTGAGCCGGAATTCTGGAACAGAACCGGGGAAGTTTGGCATTCTGTGGACTTGCAAAGAGGTCTATATCTGGTGTTCACCAGGTTTGGAACACTCGAGCCAGTTGGTCTGACTGGAGAGACCACTCGTATGGCAGTAGTATTCGACTGAGCTTGTCTGCTCACAAGTTTTGAATGCCTGGAAGGTATACCGCTAGAAGGTGAATTTGGAACTTTCTGGTGAGGGCCCATAGTCGCAAAGCTTCGTTGCATAGCGACAGAGAGCCCGTTCCGCCTTGTTTGTTTATGTAAAACATGGCAAACTGACTGTCGGTTTGGACCAGAACTGTCTTTTGACTGAGCTGGGCCTGAAATGATATTATAGTATTGTAAATGGCTCTTAGCTCTAAGAGGTTTATTTGAAGAGAGGCCTCTTGTGAGGTCCAGAGACCCTGAGTGGAAAGACAGTGCAAGTGGGCTCCCCAACCCAGCTTGGATGCATCTGTTGTCAGGGCGATTTGGGGCAGTGGTTGCTGGAAGGGGGAACCTACCAGGAGGTTTTCGAGGGACTGCCACCACTGTAGGGACAAAACGAGACATGTCAAATTCTTGATTTTGTCCATTAAGCGACCTGTGGCTTGTGTCCACTGCGAAGAGAGGGTCCACTGAGCCGCTCGCATGTGTAGGCGGGCATAAGGGACCACATGTACCGTGGATGCCATATGCCCCAGCAGTTGAAGCATTTCCCAGGCAGTTAGGAGGGTTTTCTTTACTGCTTGGGAAGCCAATTCTATTATTCGCAGACAGCGCGGCTGTGGCAGGAATGCCTTTGATTGCTGCGTGTCTAAGCGAGCCCCTATGAACTCTAGGGATTGAGAAGGGGTGAGGTGAGACTTTGGATGGTTGACTACCAGACCCAAATATTGGAGAATTCTCATGGCACGAGAAACAGCTCGTTCTGTTTCTGGAGCTGTTGGTGCTCTGATGAGCCAATCGTCTAAGTAGAGGAAGACGAATATCACCAGAGTTCTCAGGAATGTTGCTACTACAGCCATGCATTTTGTGAAGACTCTTGGGGCAGAGGCCAGCCCGAAAGGAAGGACTCTGTATTGGAAGTGGTTTCCTTGAAAGAGAAATTGAAGGTACTTCCTATGATTTACATGGATGAGGATATGCGTGTACGCATCTCTTAGATCTAGAGAACATAACCAATCCTGACTCTGAAGGTATGGTAAAAGAGTTCCGAGGGAGATCATCTTGAACTTTTCTCAGAACAGAAATTTGTTCAATTCTCTGAGGTCCAGGATAGTTCTGTATCCCCATGTCTTCTTTGGGATAAGAAAATAGGGGGAGTAGAACCCCCTCCCCCATTGGGATATGGGTACCTCTTCTATTGCTCCCTGAGCAAGAAGTGAAGAGACCTCCTGACACAGGATGTTGGTGACAGGGCCTTGAGAATTGAATTGTTTTATGATGGTAGGCGGGGGCATGCTGAGAAAGTGAAGTTTGTACCCCTGTCCTACAATGGACAGAGTCCAGTTTTCTGATGTTATTTGTTGCCATCTTTTGAAAAAATACCCAAGAATTTAATCCTCGGTCTGGTTAAATATAATCAATCATCAAAACCCAAAAACCAAACCCAAAAGTAAATATCCCCCTAATTTATCAATAAACTTTTTGTCGGAGAAGACTGGAGGCGACTGAAATGGAGTTCAGTCACACCAGACAGCCTCATCCCTTTTAATCATTTTTATACTAAAAACGTTGTACTTAGCTTGTAAAAAACATCTCAGTGAAGTGTCCCGAAACTTTTTAAACCATAAGCATTTTCACCACTTTGCGGGGGGAGGGCAGATGGGAGGCTTTGAGACCAAAAGGCCCTGTATGAATTGGGCAATGATGGGCTGAGCAGAAAGAGGTTTCCCCTCCATAGAATGGTGATGCGCCGAGAGCACACTCAGGTGCACCCTGACGGAGTTGGACTAAGTCCTGTGTGCAAGAAATGAAGCAAGTACTGTAGCACCATGTGCACCTGGCAAGAGAATGGGTCAACCCGCTGCTCTACGCACCACAGTGAGAATTTGTGCCACTTGACAGCGTAGGCCCATCTCGTGGTGTTCTTACGAGAGGCCAGAAGGACTTCCTCCATCTCCCTTGGAAGGATGGAGGATGCTAAGGCTACCTGTTCAGCAGCCATGCTGTTAAATTTAGGGACCCCAGGTTTGTGTGAAGAAGGGAGACTAATAAGAGAAAATATTTTTTCACTCAACACGCAATCAAACTCTGGAATTCGTTACCAGAGGATGTAGTAAAAGCGTTAGTATAGTTGGGTTTAAAAAGGTTTGGACATGTTCCTGGAGGAAATGTCCATAAACCAAGGGGACTCAGGAAATCCACTGCTTGCCCCAATGCAAGCACTGTGGAACCTGTGTCTTTTGGGGAAACTACTAGGTACTTGTGACCTAGATTGGCCACTGTTAGAAACAGAATACTGGCCTTGATGGACCTTGGTCTGACCCAGTATGGCATATCTTATGTTCTTATGTATGAGTCAGTCATCCAGGTATGGGAAGACGAAGGCCCCTTGGAGACTGAGGTAGGCAGCCACCACTGCCAGGCATTTGGTGAAGACTCTTGGTGCAGAGAATAGACCGAAAGGTAGTACTTTGTACTGGTAGTGGTCGCCCCTGACAATGAACCTTAAATACTGCCTGTGACTGGGATGAATAAGGATGTGGGTGAAAGCATAGTTTAGGTCCCTGCTGGAGGTAGGGCAGCAATGTTCCAAGGGAGAGCATCTTGAACTTCTCTCGTACCAGGAACTTGTTCAGGTTTTGCAAGTCCAGAGTGGGCCTTAGCCCCCCCCCCCCATACCCCCAGTTCTTTTTGAGACCAGAAAGTATCGGGAGTAGAATCTCTGCCCCTGAAGTGGTGGGGTACTGGCTTCATGGCTCTGTCCCTGAGGAGGCCTGCGAGTTCCTGCAGCAGCAGGGCCTGGGGCAGGGGAATCAGAGAGGGTTCTCCTGGGAAGAAGGGGGGGGGGGAAGTATCTGGTTCAAGTGAAGGAGATAGCCTTCTGTGACTACCTAGAGTGCCCAGGAATCGGTGGTGACTGCGGGCCACCAATGGGAAAAATATACCAGATGCCCCCAGGAAGGTAGTTGTTCCCCCAGGGGTGGAGAGGTTATGCTCTTGGCATCAAAACCCCATCCCCACGTAGGCAGGAGCTGGGATCTGGGGCCTGGGGCCTTAGGCTTGCGCAGGCCTTGTCCTGCTCCCTTGCCTTGGTGACCCTGCTATGGGATTTGGGGGGGGGCCAGATATTGGGAGCATCCTCAGTAAGGTTGGCCTTTTCTCTGAAAAGCGGCCTCTTCCCCGATAGTTTCTTCTTAGGAAGGGCAGAGGTCTTCCTTGAGAGCAGAATCCATATGAGGGACTCTGAATCGATCTCTGCCGCCTTTTCCTCCATCGGTTTGCCAAAGAGGTTTTCACTGAGGCAGGGCATGTCAAGGAGTTTCTCCTGGACCCATTGCTCAAGGTCCGATGCCTGGAGCCAGGCCTGGCATGGAGCACCGATGCCTGAGGCAGCTACCCTCGCATTTGACTCGAAGCCATCATAGGCAGCCCAGGACATGTACTTCAAGCAATCCCCAACTCACTTTGTGAGAGTTTGGAACTGCTGGAGGTGATCCCCATCGAGGCCCGCCAAGAAACCTGTGAGTTCCTTTGCCAAGTCCCGGAGGTACATGCCGATATATAGCTGGTAGGCTTGGATTCGGCAGCCCAGCATCGAGTCCTGGTAGAATTTACAGCTGAGGGCATTGAGGGTGCGGAACTCCCTGCCTGGGGGCATGGAGGAGTGAGTTTTTGGGCTCTTTTGCCAGTGCATGGTCGACTCCACTACCATGGAGGTGTGCGGGAGTTGCGACTTTCAGAAGCCGGGGCCCCACTGGACCCGGTACATGGTATTGAGGCATCAGCTAGCTATGAGTACCGATGCCAGTGTCTCCCACATGTGGAAGAGCCGCCTGAGGATGGTGGGGACAGAAACTGTCAGGGCCTCCTTGGGTGGGGCCTCATACTGGAGGATTTCATGTCCTTCTCTGACTCCGTGGTGAGGGACAGGGCTTTCACTATGTCTCAAACAAACTTGAGGAACAATGTGTCCTCAGGCAGGGACCAGCATCTCGACGCCGGGGGAGACAGGTCCGATGGGAGACTGCTGTTCTTCCGCATCTCCGGGGATGCCTCGTCCTCGGATTCCCAGTCAGAGTAGTCAGTCGAGGACATGACGACTGATGGCGCCTGGGGCACAGAGCCCGGGTCGGGGCCTCTGTGACCCACAGTGGCTGCTTGGACACCGCCACAAGCGCTCGCCAGGGAGGATTTTGCTCCCGAGGACTGGGAGCGAGATCAAGACCCACGCCAAGGATCGTTTCAAGGCTCTGGGCTCTTGAGGATCGCTTCGGTGGCTCAGGGAGTCCTCGAGTGTGAGGTCCCCATGGTCTCGGCATGCATACTGGCAGGGCTGTGCATTGACGCCTGCTGAAAGGCAAGGAAGACAGTAACAATGTGCGCCAATGCCATCATCCTGGCTTCCCACTCAGGAGTTGCAGCCTTCGATGCGGACACCAGGGTCAATGGGTTTGGCGTCTGTGAGGAGAGGGAGTCCTCGAGGAAACAAGCCTTGAGGGTCTGTGACCAGTCACTGGAGGCCCCCCTGTCTGTTCATGGAACCTTCTCTGGCCACTCCCACTCTGGTTCCTCGGTTTCTCTCCACGGACTGTGGGACCTGGCATGGGACTTGATCCACTTGTCTGAATCCCAGAATGAGGTCCTCAAGGATTTCTTCTTCTTTTTGTATTTCTGCTCCGGGAACCCTTGTCAGAGTGAATGCGGCCCCGGTCGGTCACCGCGGGGGCTTTATGCGACTCAGAGGACCCATGCAGGGCCTTAGAGTGCAAGGCTAACAGGGATACCTATGGAAGATGTCATCTTGCTTTTGCTGACGGCGCTGGATGGCCTTCGTGGGCAGCTTTTTACACAGGGCGCAAACCTCTGGGTCATGATCGGCTCCTAGACACCGGAGGCAGCAATAGTGTGTATCAGTGAAAGACATGATTTTTGCATACCGATTATACTTTTTAAACCCGCTGGCAAAAGAACCTCAACAAAGTCGAAGATCCTTGACGTGGCCAGTGGACAGAAAAAGGCACGAATCGCGCTGGGGGGGAAAAAAAAAAACAAAAAAAAAATCCCAAATCGGAAAACGGGTCTGAGACTCGATGCTGGGGCAACGAGCTCGGAGGCGGGAAAGGTATCGGTACAACTGGAGAAGAGAAAGGCAGTTTAATACACAAATAAATCAGCTTTTTCCGGGGAATTAAGACGGATGTCTGTTGGGTTCTGTGGAAAAAAGGAGACTGAGTAAGATGGCACCCTTGGGCCGGAAGGGGACCATGCATGCATGGTGGCATCTTCCAAAGACTTCCTTTGAAAGCTGGGGAGATGCTTCTGCGAAGGCTCCGTCGGCACCGATGTCACCCATATATGAGGACTGACTTCCTGCTTGTTAGCGGAGACAGCAGCTGCAGATTTATGTGCATGCTTTTTCCCTAGTCAATATTCAAAGGAAAAGTTTCCTCTTTGAAAATGGCTGTAAAGTCTGCATGATCCCATGTATGTTTGAAAGTTGCCACAAGAAAAGGGAGATTCTTTCAATGATGATTCTTTCCAAATACCATTGACCAGAATTAAAAACAATGGTCCCTTGGTAGAGCTCTACTAAGTTTATAGGGCTTTTCCCTAATGCTAGAAAAAGAGCACTTGGCAGTGTTCACCTTTGTCTTTGCCATAATGTCCTCTGTGAATGCCCGACTGAATATTGTACACATCCACATCTCCTGTCGAAAAGCCAATCACGGCAAAATTTCCACAACCGGTTATATCCACAGTCTTCAGAGGAAAACATAATGAAAGAGGGGAAAAAGCAGAGAGAGAAAACATTTTAGGCATCTGTGATCTATTTGTTTCCTGTGTCTGAGGGGAAGGGGGAACTGTGTCCCAGAAGCTACTGCATACATCCTTTTCTGGTACTCCCTGGAGTTGATTTTGTAGATACTTGGGTGTGAAGTGCAAGAGCTTATTTTCATGTGGTGCAGCTTGTCTGTGGATTATGAGCTGCTACCATTCCATCTTTGTGGTCTTTCAATAGGTGGCACGGTCAAACAAGCCTGAGAACTGGTGTCAAAATGTAATTTGACTTTCGGTGCGACTGCTACTTTGACTCTTGCAGACATTTCTGAGTGATGTTTCTATAGGAACTGTGTAGGAGCACTATTTTTTACGGGTGTAATTATTTTTGGTGTAATAGATTGTATTGATATTTCTGCTATTTCTGTAAAAAAAATAATATCAAGTAAGGTATTTTACATCATTCAATATTTCTATTTATACCCCATTTTTTCAAAAGATCTGGAGCAGCTTATAGTACATTAAAATACAGAATACAAACAGGGACACTATTTAAAACTACAAACCAAATAGATTTCACTACTGCATCAAGGACAAAACAACCTGAACACTGCCTCAAATAAATATAAAACAATAAAAAAATAATAACAGTCTATACACGTACAGCGCTGCATAAGCCTGGTAGCGCTATATAAATAGTAGAGTTTTACTACTTTATTTTAGCTATTTTTTTAATTGAAGTTCCCAGAAGCTGCCCCAGATCAATCAACAGACATCCCAGGGGATGAGATGTCTGGCCTTTTACTTTCAGTACAAAGTGGAGTCCATGCGCAATGCATTAAGTAATCGCCAAAATGCAGAGGTGGTTCTAGTTTTGACTTATACCCCTTCTGGTAATGATCCAGCAAACTATCCTAGAATATTGTGCTTGGTACAGGAGGTTACACGGATAGTTCTACGATTCAGAAAGGAGAATTGTATTTTAGATCCATGTCTTGCTGACATACTGCATAAACTGTCAGCAAAGGTTATTCTCTGGCTGATGGTATTTGTTAATGCAGTCTTGAAGGACGGTTGTTTTCCCTCCAGTATTTGCCAGATTGCTCTTATTCCAATCTTGAAAAAAATCTTGATTTGGATTTCAAGAATATTAGTAGTTATCATCTGAAAGCAAGTATTCCATTTCTAGCAATTCTGCTGGACCTCTTGGACCCAGCAATCTGGATTTAGGGACTTGTGTTGTAGAGACTATGTTGGTGGCATTATTAACTAAACTACGGAGGAGGGTGGTCAATGGGGGTGGCTAAATCTTTGCATTAAGATTGGACCTCTCCTAAGCCTTTGATCTGGATCATTATGAACTTCTGCTGGACAGGCTCAGCGAGTTACAAATCTCAAGGTTGGCTTTTGAGATGGTTCTCTCAGTTTTTACAGAAATGTTCCTTTAAACTTCAATGGCCAATGAAGTATAGAGTTCCTCAGTGCACCCTTCACTTCCTCGATTTAACTTTTTTTTCCAATTCTTTTTGGGAGGTATACTGCGATCTGGATATCTTATTTATATGCTGACAGTGTCTGCTATTTATGACTTGGTTAATAAATGCTTTACCAAGATAAAGTCCTGGATGGAGGCACACCTTCAAAAACTTAACATGGAAAACATGGAGCCCGATTCAGAGAGGGGAACATCCGGACATTCCAGAGGAAGACGAGTCAGTTAGGACAGATTCATGCCCGTGGATGACCCTGCATGCTCCTGCCGCCTGCATGGACATCCTCCCCGCAGGCACCCCCGTCTCCTGTGGCTTAGGCCCCCCCTCATTCCCACGGCTGGCCTGTAGGGCCTGGATTAGGCAGTGGGGACCCCCCCTCCCGTACCTGGCCTAGGATCCATGGGCCTGATTGCCAGGTCGGTGCTGCTTATTCCACCTTCAAGGTGGAATAAGCAGCACGTCCCCTTTGACCTGGCAGGACGTACAGGGCTGTGATCTGAATCGGCCCTATACGTCCTCCTGGCCCAGCCCCGCTCCCGCCCCCTCCCAGCTCTCCCCGTCCTACTGCTCAGGACTACGGGGAGAGCTGGAGGAGGATTCGGGCCGGGACAGCTTGTGGAACAGCAAACTGCGTCCCAGAATCGGGCCCATAATACTTCTTTGCATGGAAGGTACAAGAATTACCATGTTTATGGAGGGCTTCCTGAAAAAATTACATAATGCTATCTGAACTCCACCTATCTGTAACTGAGGCATTCATACTGAATCCTACATAACAACAGAACAAGTAGTAGGTCTTATGGGGCATAAAACCTTTGTTCAGCTACTGATTTTGCCAAATTTAGTTTTGTTTTGTTTTTTATTGAAATTCGTGTGTTAAGTGGTTCAGGCAGTTGCTCTCCCACTTTGACTACTCCAACATTATGCATCTTAAGGCATGGTTATAGCTGCTGCAAAGATAGTGTTGGGAGAGGGTACAAAGTAGGCCAGGACAACACCTTACCCTGAGCAGCTACCCTTGCTTATTTCAGCAAGGATTCTTTTTAAATTGCTGTCTTAGACATTCAAAATTACAAATGGTCTGTGGCTCCTGCTTACCTCTCTAGCCTGGTGGAGATTAATTCTCTCATTAGAACCAGAAGATCACCACTTGAGAAAAAGTTGCAATTTCCTTCAGCATCTGAAATATAATATGCTGGTGACCTATACTAAGACCTTATGAAGTGCAGCACCACTTTCACTGGATTTATGTACTGATCGTTCATATCTCTGTTCCGTAGGAACTTGAAAATGCTGTTCACAGAACATGTCAAGGATTGAAGAATTTTTCTAATATAGCTCCTGCTCTTGCCTGGAGGGTTGTGACATGAGGATTTAAACCTTGTTTATTATTTTATGTGCTTTATATATTATAATTTACTTTATGCATTTGATATTGTTTTATCATAAGTTTAGGTTTATAATAAACTTTTATACTACCCTTCAATTCTAACAACTTATTATTACAACTTATTATTTGCTTTCTACCATCAGAAAAAATATCTTAGTCCTATTTTATCTCCAAACAGTTACAACATAAAGTCTGAGTTTGTTTTTTATGATTGTTAAAGTTATAAAGAACAGAAACTATCAAGCCGTATATACAATTTGTCAAACATCATATGACTGTGCATGAAATTCACTGTTGCAGGGCCATCCTAAGAACAGCTGGTGGCATCATAATGGTTAAGTGTAACAGAATTGTTGGATTATGATAGAAATTTACATAAGAGGGAAATTTTGTAAGGGCTCTGACTAAAGGCAGGATAGGGAGAAAATATAGGACAATCCAAGCCATTAAAAAAAAAGTCAATAGGGACTTGGGAGGCTTGGGACAGGAGCTTCACAAGTATGGGGGGAGCTCTCAAAAGAAGCTCGCTGTAGATGAACATATGCTTTTTTGAAGGTGTGAATAAACAGGAAGACAAAGGTGTGTCGGTTGATATAGTGTATCTGAATTTTCAGAAAGCCTTTGACAAGGTCCCTCGCCAGAGACTTTTGGCAAAATTAAAAAGTCATGGGATAGGAGGCAGGGTACTACTGTGGATCAGGAACTGGCTAAAACATCGAAAGTAGAGGGTAGGGCTAAATGGCCAATTTTCCCAATGGAGAAAGGTCAATAGTGGAGTACCCCAGGGATCTGTGCTGGATCCGCTGCTTTTTAACATATTAATAAATGACCTGGAAATGGGAGAGAGGTAATCAAATTTGCAGATGACACAAAATTATTCAGTTGTAAAATTCCATGAGGATTATGAAAAATTGCAAGAGGACCTTGATAAATTGGAAGAGTGGGCATCCAAATGGTAGATGAAATTTAATGTGGACATGTGCAACATTATACACCCAGGAAAGAACAACCCAGACTATGGTTACGCGATGCAAGGTTTCACATTAGCAACCACTACCCAGGAAAAAGATTTAGGCGTCATCATGGATAACATGTCGAAACCCTCCACCTAGTGTGCAGCGGCTGCCAAGGGAGCAAATAGAATACTAGGTATCATAAGGAAAGGAATGGAGAATAAAACAAAGGCTATTAAAATGCCTCTGTATCATTCCACGGTGCGACCACACCTTGAATATTGTGTGCAATTCTGGTTGCCATATCTTAAAAAGGATATAGTGTTATTAGAAAAAGGTACAGAGAAGAGCTACCAAAATGGTAAAGGGGATGGAAGAATACACCTATGAAGAGAGGCTAAAAAGGTTAGGGCTCTTCAACCTGCAAAAGAGAAGGCTGAGGGGAGATATGATAGAGGTCTATTAATTAATGAATGGAGTGGAATGGGTAAACGGAGATAGATTGTTTATGCCATCAAAATATAAAAAGACTAGGGGACATGCAATGAAGCTACAGGGTAACCTATTTAAGACTAATAAGAGAAAATATTTTTCACTCAACATGTAATCAAACTCTGGAATTCATTACTGGAGGATATAGTAAAAGCTGTTAGCATAGCCGGGTTTAAAAAAGGTTTGGACAAGTTCCTGGAGGGTAGGTCCATAAACCATTATTAAAGGGGACCCAGGATATCACTGCTTGACCCAATACAAGCATTGTGGAACCTGTGTCTTTTGGAGAAACTGCTAGGTACTTCTTATGTTCTTAACTGCCATACTGGGTCAGACAAAAGGTCCATCGTCCAGTGTCCTGTTTCCAATAGTAGCCAATTCAGGTCACAAGTACCTGGATTATCCCAAACGTAGCAGCACGTTCCATGCTACTTATCCCCCAAGGGACAAGCAGTGTTTTTCTCTTGGATTACCTTAATAATAGTTTAAGGATTTTTTCTACAAGAATTTATCCAAACCTTTTTTAAACCCAGCTATACTACTTGCTTTTACCACATCCACCAGCAATGAGTTCTAAATACTAATTATATATTGAGAGAAAAACATTTTCTTGAATGTTTTAAATATATTATTTTGTAGCTTCATGGAATGCCCCCTAGTTCTTGTATTTTCTGAAAGAGTAAACAATCTAATTATGTCTACTCATTCCACTCCACTCAGGATTTTAGAGATTTCTATCATATCTCCCCTCAGCCATCTCTTCTCCAAGCTGAAGAGCCCTAACATCTTTAGCCTTTCCTCATAAAAGAGAAAGGCACAACAAAGTAATATGCCTCATACATTGGAAACTCTAAACACTACAAAATCACTGTGCCTGAAAAGAACTGGGATCATGGCCCTAAGAGAATTACAGAGAATGAAGAGGTTATGATCATCTGGGACATGCTCATTCCGTTGGATAAGAAACTGGATACGAGGAAACAGGTGTCAGTACCAAGTAATTATTCTGTGAATCACATGGAGAGGGAGAAGAACCTGAAGTATCAAGAAATGCATACAGAGACCAAGAAAACATGGTAGAAAGATACAGAAATATTTCCCATCGTATTGGGGGTTAAAGGCTTGATAAAGAAGAATTTCCAAGCACATCTTGGAAAACTACTCATACATATTACATCTTATGAACTTCAGAAAGAAGCTCTCTTTGGCACGATGCAAGTACTATGCCAAGAATTGCAGTAAATTTGAGACTGAGATCATACTCCACATACCCGGGCTTAGAAGGTTCATGACTGTCACGGTATGCGCAAAACTAATCCCTTTGGAGAAACTGCCCAGAGAGTCATTCTATATCCTTTATCATTTTGGTTGCTCTTCTCTATACCTTTTCTAATGTCTCTATATTTTTTTGAGATATGGAGACCAGAATAGCACACAATACTCAAGGTACAGTTGCACCATGAAGCGATACAGTGGCATTATGATATGCTTTGTATTATTCTCTAATGCTTTCTGTTTGCTTTTTTTGACCACTGTCACACAGAAGATTTCAATGTATTATCTATGATCACATCAAGATCTTTTTCAGGACAGTTAATCCAAATGGATTAGTTTTGCGCATACCGTGACAGTCGTGAACCTCACTTCTAAGACAGGGTATGAATAGTATGATCTCAGTCTCTCAAATTTACTGCTACTGCTCAGCATAGTAAGTGTAGTTATTCACCTGTAACAGGGGTTCTCCAGGAATAGCAGGAATCAGTCCTTACATATAGGTGACGTCGGTGCTGACAGAGTCCACGTGGATCATTTCCCCAGGTTTCAAAGAAAGCCTTTGGGACATGCTACCACGCATGCGTGGTCCCCTTCCCACCCAAGGGTGCCATCTTGCTTAATCAGATGACATAGCTAGGATGGTAGTAAAAAATACAACAAGATAGGGAGGCAACTCCCAGAGGTTGAGGGTGGGTTGTGAGGGTTGATTCCAACTATCCATGGAGAACACCTGTTATAGGTGAGCAACTGCGCTTTCTCCAGGAACAAGCAGGAAGTCAGTCTCAAATATGGGACTCTCTAGCTCCAGGCTGCTGAGGACTGAACTATGACAGCACCAGCATCGACCATCTGGGTAGCCGTGAGTTGCAGGCGAGTCCCTACTGAAAGACTCTGCAAGACCCTAGCATTCAGCAACACTGTCACTCCAGTAGCCTGAACACGCCGAGAATATTACGGACTACTGCCTGGCCAAAGGCACTGTCCCTGCGGGACTCACTCTCCATGTAGTAGTGAGCTGCAATTGTATGAATTGAAGACAATGTGGTGGCCTTACATATCTCCGTCACTGGCACTGAGCGGAGGTTGGCTACCGACGTGGCCATTGCCCTCATGCGATGTGCTGTGATCTGGCGTTCAAGAGAGAGGCCCGCTCGCTCATAGGCGAGGGCAATACAGTCCACCACTCAAGCGGACAGAGTTTGCTTAGTCGCAGGAAGCCCCCAGTCTACTGCAGTCATAAGAGATGAAAAGCTGAGGAGTTTTGCAGTGGGCCTGGATCCGCTATAGGTTGAAGGACAAGGCCCGTTTGCAAACCAGAATATGAAGCACTAGTTTCTCCCTGCCGGCATGAGCCACGGGAAGATGGTAGGGAGGACCACCTCCTGGTTGAGGTAGAAGAGAGATACTACCTTCGGGAAGAATTTGGAATGTGTGCTGAGCACTACCCTGTTCTTACAGGACCTTGTATATGGTGGATCCGCCACCAGGGCCTGGAGTTTGCTCACTCTTCGAGCGGATGTGAGGGCCACCAGAAAGGCCACTTTCCATGACAGATACCACAGATGGTAAGTGGCTAGCAGCTCAAATTGTGGTTTGGTAAGCTGGGAGAGCACCACTTTGAGCTCCCACTCTGCTGCTGAAGGACAGAGAGGGGGCTTAGATAATAGGAGGCCCCTGAGGAACCTGGAGACCAGGGGCTGGCTCAAGAGGGGTTTCCCCTTCGATAGGGTAATGTTGAGTGGCTATGGTGCTCAGATGCCCCCTCAGAGAATTAGACTTCAGACCAGTGTGGGACAGGTGCAGTACTACTTGCACGTGGCAGGAGAAGGGGTTTTCCCCTCTTTCCGCACAACACGTAGAAAACCTCCTCCACTTAAAGACGTAGGCTCGTCTGGTGGACGGTTTTCAGAAGGCCAGTAGGATCTCCTCAACTTCTCTTGGAAGGTTGAAAGGGGTTAGTGCTACCCTTTCAGCAGCCACACTGTGTTAGGGACCCCAGGTTGGGGTGCAGAAGTGAGCCTCCTTCCTGGGACAGGGGGTCTAGAGTTCGGCCCAGCAGGACTGGGAGTGCCACAGACAGGGAGAGCAGCAAGAGAAACCAGGGCTATCTCGGCCATCTGGGGCAATTAGTATGATTAACGCCCTCTCGCTCTGGACCTTAAAGAGTGTCCTGGTGACCGGGGGGGGGGAGGGGGGTGGTCGGTGGGAACGCATAGAATAGGACCTCGGGGGGGGGGTGTAAGAAGATAGCGGCATGATTTCGCCGGCTGTGAGATACGCTTTCTGAAGGACTGCTGGTGCTCGAGGAGTCCCCCTTTTGCTGTGCGATATGCGGTGGAGAAAACGGAAGCAGGCTCCCTTACCTCCTTTGGACCTGCTGAGTGCCTTGGGACAGCGTGTGCTGAGTGCGGTTTCATGGTCGGTGGTGGAGCGGCATCTTTGGCGGGGGCGGCAGGAGGAGGGTCGCTTCTGAGCACGTTGGGTATTTGGCTCTCTCCGGAGCAGCACACCCCCCCCCCCCCACCGCGACCCGGACGTTTGACCTCGGCCAGAGCTGTACTGCATCCGGGGATGACGGTGAGCACTCCGTTGAAACAGAGTGTGGGAGGAGGTCTGGCTGAGCTGAATTCCTCTCCCGGCGAGGAGGTACAGCGTGAGGCGAGTCGGAGAGAAGTTCCATCAGAAGTGGAGTCTGTGGCTGTGCCAGTCCGGGATGAGGTTGCTCCGGGGATTCCCTTGTTGGAGAGACCTGCGGTTTTCACATTGGAATCGCTGTGGGAAGGCCTGGCTGCTTTGAATACCTCCTAGACTAAAGTTTGGGGGTCTGTGAGTACTGAATTGCTGGGGGTTAAATCTACTTGTGCTATCTTCTCCAGTGTACATGAAGAGCAAGCAGAGCGAATTACCAGGTTGGAAGAGGATGTGGGACAGCTCTGGGACTTGGTTACTGCCCAGCTTAAAAACAGAACTGTATCCAATAAGCAAATGGAATATCTGGAAAATCAGGCCCGTCGATGTAAGCTACGGTTCCTGAATTTTCCTAGGTCACCTGTATTATCACCTATGGATATGGTGCGGAAATATTTCGGGGAAGTCTTAAAGATTCCCCCGGAACAGTTTCCGCCAATGACTAGGGTCCAGTATCTGTCTGTGAGATTAAGCGACCGGGTTTCCAATGTTCCCCCTACTTCCCCTGGGTTAGGAGACCTCACGGGGTTTTTGGAAAACTCCTTGGAGGTTGTTACAGGGAAAACTACTCTGCTTGTAACTATGGCATTGGAGTCGGATAAATTTTATGTCCTTAAAATGTATTTCAGAAATATTAATGAGGTTTTTCTAGGCTCTAATGTTAGAATATTCCCTGATGTTTCTCGTGTTACACAGCTGAGAAGGAAGGACTTTTTGGCCCTTCGCCCCAGGGTTTTAGCCTTAGGGGCTACTTTTCAGCTAAACTTTCCGGCAAAAAGTTGTGTTTTATTTAAGCAGAAAATGTATTTATTCTTTGAACCTAGGCAACTTCAGGACTTTCTGGAGGCTAGGGAGGAGGTAGTAGTAGAAATTTCAGTGCCTTTTCATTCGGCTGACGCATGAGTCTCTATCTGCCTTTGGTGTAGTATATTTCTTGATGTGGGACCTTTGGTTCTAACTGTGGGTTTTTAGCTAGTACTTCCCTATATTTCCTATACTTGTGGTCTAATATAATGGGGGATTTATTTTTCTTTTTTGTGTTAAATTATTTCTTGTTGCTTGTTGCCAATACCAATGTATTTTTTCATTCAATGATATTTTTTGGATGTAATAGTATTAATAATCGATAAATAAAAAATTTTAAAAAACAAAACAAAAGAAAATTAGGACCTCGGACCACAACATCAGGAAGGCATCTGACACTACTCGCTCCAGATGCGGTTGGTGCGAGCAGAAGCGAGGCAGCTGCATGTCGTCCAGAGAGGCAAATAGATCCATCACAGGTCTGTCCCAGAAGTGGGAGAGCCTCTTGACCACCCTGGGGTTAAAGTGCTACTCGTATAGCCGAAAGACTCTGCTCAGCCTGTCCGCTATGCAGTTGTCCTGGTCCAGGAGATAGACTGCTTGCAAGAGTATGCTGTTGTGAGCTGCAAAGGAGAGGAGGGCCACCGCCTCCTGGCAGAGGGAGTACAAGCCCATGGCTCCCTGCTTGTTGATATAGAACATGGCGACTTGATTGTCTATCTGAATCAATATGGACTGGTGTTACAGGCAGTGACAGAATGCTCGCAAGGCTAGGAAGATCGCCCTGAGCTCCAGGAGATTGATCTGTAAGAGTGACACCTCCTGAGACCAGCTGCCCTGCGTGAGGTGGTCCCCACAATGCGCCCCCCAACTCAGGAGTCAGGAGTCAGAGTCCGTGGTCAGGGTCCTCTGAGGTGCGGGTGTCTGGAAGGGCAATCTCGCCTAGAGGTGGTGCAAGTTTTGCCACCAGTTGAGGGCCTCTGCCAGCTGGTGGGTAACCCTGACCCTGTCCCATAGCCTGCCCGTGGCTTGAGTCCACTGTAAGCGGAGGCACCACTGGGCTGTCCGCATGTGCAAATGGGCTGAGAGCGTGACATGGACCATTGAGGCCATATGGCCTAGCAAGTGAAGGAGGAGACAAGCCGGTACCGACCGGCGGCATTGTAACTCTCCTGGCAGTTGCTGGAGGCATTCTGCCCTCTATCTTGGAAGAAAGGCCTTGACGTAACATATCCAACTAAGCACCTATGAATTCCAGGTTTTGGGTTGGAAAAAGATGGGATTTGGGGTGGTTGATGACAAACCCCAAGTGCTGCAGGAGGAGGGTTACACGCTCTGCAGCCTGACTGACCTCTGAGGCCATACCACCCCTGATTAGCCAGTTGTCTAGGTAGGGGAAGACAAAAGCCCCTTGTAGGCACAGGTGGGCGGCTACCACCACCAGGCATTTGGTAAAGACCCTTGGCGAGGAGGCCAGGCCGAAGGGTAGCACCCTGTACTGGTAGTGCCCTCTCCCTACCATGAACCATAGATACTGCATGTGGGAGAGGTGGATCAGTGTGTGTGTGTACTCATCTTTAGACCCAAGGAGCACAGCCAATCTCCCTGGTGGAGATAAGGAGGCAGTGCTCCAAGGGAGAGCATCCTGTTTAAGTTTCTCAGATTAGTAAGGGCCCGAGGCCCCCAGTTCTCTTGGGGACAAGGAAGTATCTGGAGTAGAAGCCTTTTCCCCATAGGTCCTTGGGTACAGGCTCTACTGCATTGCCCCTAAGCAGACCTGTGAGCTCTGAGAGCAGAAGGGTCTGGTGAAAGAGAGGTTGCATCAGCTCTCCTGGGAAAAACCTATGTGGTACCTGCTGTAGGTGGAGGAGGTATCCCTCCCCTACCACTTGGAGTACCCACTGGTCCAAGGTGATCTTGACCCACCTGTGGGCAAAGAGTGCCAGATGGCCCCCTGTGGGCTGGTGAAAGTCTCCTAGGAGAGGGGAGGCCCTGCTCTGGGAGTCAAAAGCTACCACTGGGTTGGGTGGGAGACGGGGCCTGGGGCTTCTGAGCCTTTGGTTTCTGGGCTCCATGGCCTTGTCTTTTGGGGGTGAAAACCCTGTTGCTGGCCAAAGAAGGGCTGGTAGTGGTGAGTTGGAATTGCCCCTTTTTCTTTGGGAAAAGGGGTCTTTCCCCCAATGGTTTCTTACTGGAAAAGGATAAGGTCTTTTTTGAGAGCCTCTGTCGGGTCAACACATTGGTCTCGATCTCAGCCTCTTTGTTGGCCATAGGCTTGCCAAACAGGTTCTCCCCAGTGCAGGGGACATCGGGCAGCTTGTCTTGGACCCTCTACTTGAGGTCTGAAGACTTTAGCCAGGCTTGGCGTTGGGCAGTGTTGCCAGCCGCTGCTACTCGGGCTGCTAATCCGAAGCCATCATAGGCCACCTGGGAGAGGAACTTAGAGCAGTGCTTTATCCTGGAGGTCAGGGATTGGAACCGTTGGAGGGATTCCCCAATGAGCTCGGCTGAAAACCCGGACAACTCCTGGGTTATGGCCTTCAGATACATGCCTATGTATAGCTCACAGGCCTGGATCTGACACCCCAGCATCGAGCCCTGGTAAAGCATAGTTACTCACCTGTAACAGGTGATCTCCGGGAACAGCAGGAATTTAGTCCTCACATATGGGTATCATCGGTAAAGACGGAGCCTGCGCAGGAACGCTGCCCAGCGTCCAATTAGAACGCTTTTGGGAGCATCCCACAGTGCCTGCGTGCTGCCTTCCCGCCTTTCCCAACTGCCTCTCTCCAGTTGAGTTTTAGAGCTGAGACAAAGAGAGCGAGGGAAAGGAAAAGAAAGCGATAGAGAGATACAACTCCTAGAGGAGGTGGGTGGGTTGTGAAGACTAAATTCCTGCTGTTCCCGGAGATTACCTGTTACAGGTGAGTAACTATGCTATCTCCAGGAACAAGCAGGAATCTAGTCATCACATATGGGGACTCCCTAGCTTTAGGTGCCAGGGAGAGACCCCAGAGGTTGTGTGTCCCTGAGAAGGGTTCCACTTCCCCCCATGGATCTCTGGCATGGGATGGTGGGTAGGAGTTGATTAGGTATGGAACAGGTGTTTGAGAACAGCCTGACCAAACAAGGCATCCAGATGGGAGTCCTTGTCCAAGCAGTAATGGGCTGTGAAGGTATGAACCGAGGCCCAAGTGGCTGCTCGACATATGTCGTCAATAGACACAGAGTTCAGATGAGCCATTGAGGTTGCCATGGCTCTCACATTGTGAGCTGTGACATGGCCCTCCAGAGAAAGGTTCTTACTCTGATAGGCGAAATAAAGACACTGAGCAATCCAGTTAGAGAGTGTTCTCTTGGAGACTGGAAGTCCCAAATGAGAAGGATCAAAAGCAACAAAGAATTGAGAGGACTTCCTATGTTGCTGTGTCCTTTGTAAGTAAAAAGCTAGAGCTCTTTTACAGTCCAAGGTATGAAGATTCCTCTCTGCATTTGATGCATGAGGTCCTGGAAAAAAGACAGGTAGGTAGACCTCTTGCTTGAGATGAAAAGGTGAGACCACCTTAGGCATAAAGTGTGGATGAGTCCTAAGGACTACCTTGTCATGATGGAACCTTGTATAAGGTGGATTAGCTACTAGTGCTTGCAATTCACTAATGTGGCGTGCTGATGTGATTGCAATGAGAAAGATAACCTTCCAAGAAAGGAATTTCAAGGAGGTGGTAGCTAAGGGTTTGAAAGGTGGCTTCATGAGCTGCCCAAGTACCAGGTTCAAGTCCCATGCCACCGGAGGTGGTCTAATGGGAGGCTTAGTTAGAAGGAGGACTCTCATGAATCTTGCTATAAAAGGATGAGAGGAAATAGGTTGCCCATTTAGAGGTTTAAGAGAAGCTGCAATAGCACTCAAATGGACTCTTACTGAATTTGTCTTAAGGCCTGCATTAGACAAATGGAGGAGATACTCCAGTAAAGATTCCAGAGGTATAGCAAGGGGGTTAAGACCCTTTTCTGAACACCAAATAGTAATCCTTTTCCACTTGAAAGCATAAGAACGTCTAGTGGAAGGTTTTCTGGAAGCATAAAGAACATCTTTCACTTGCTGAGAAAGATGAAGATCTTGGAGATCTAGGCCTTCAGCAACCAAGCCCTGAGATGCAGGGACTGGGGATTGGGATGCCATAACATCCCGTTCTCCTGAGATAGGAGATCTGGAGCAGACCCTATCTCCAGGGAGGGAGCATGAGAGAGATGTAGAAGCAGAGGGTACCACACTTGCCGTGGCCAATGTGGTGCTATGAGGATCATGTGGCCTCTGTCTCTCTGAAGCTTGAAGGGGGTTTTGGGAATTAGGGGAATGGGTGGAAAGGCATACAGGAAGTCTTGACCCCAGTAAAGGAGGAAAGCATCCTTGGCCTGAGCTCCCTGAGCCGGAATTCTGGAACAGAACCGGGGAAGTTTGGCATTCCACAGACTTGCAAAGAGGTCTATGTTCGGGCTTCCCCAAAGTTGAAATATCCTGGTCATCTGGTCTGCATGCAGAGACAGCACAGTTACATACCTGTAACAGGTGATCTCTGGGAAGAGCAGGAATAAGTCTTCACATATGGGTACGTCGGTACCGATGGAGCCTGCGCGGGAACGCTCCCCAGCATCCAATCAGAAAGCTTTTGGGAGCATCCCACAGCGCCTGTGTGCTTGCCTTCCCGCCTTTCCAACTGTCTCTCCTCAGTTGAGTTTTATAGCTGAGACAAAGAGGGAGAGAGAGGGAAAGGAAGAGAGACAGAGAGAGAGACAACTCCTAGGGGAGGTGGGTGGGTTGTGAAGACTTATTCCTGCTGTTCCCAGAGATCACCTGTTACAGGTAAGTAACTGTGCTATCTCCAGGAACAAGCAAGAATGAGTCTTCACATATGGGGACTCCCTAGCTTTTGATGCCAGGGAGAGAGCCCATAAGTTGTATGTCCCTGAAACAGGGCTGCACTTTCCCACCTGGATCTCTGGCAACCCATGAGGGATGGTGGGTAGGAGTTGATTAAGTATGGAACAGGTGTTTGAGAACAGCCTGACCAAACAAGGCATCCCGGCGGGAGTCCTTGTCCAAGCAGTAATGGGCTGTGAAGGTATGAACCGAGTGGCTGCTCGACAGATGTCATCGATAGACACAGAGTTCAGATGAGCCACTGAGGCTGCCATGGCTCTCACATTGTGAGCTGTGACATGGCCCTCCCGAGAAATGTTCTTGCTCTGATAGACGAAAGAAATACATTGGGCAATCCAGTTGGAAAGAGTTCTTTTGGAGACTGGTTGTCCCAAATGAGAAGGATCAAAAGCAACAAAGAGTTGGGAAGACTTTCTATGTTGCTGTGTCCTCTGTAAGTAAAAAGCTAGAGCTCTTTTATAGTCCAGGGTATGAAGATTCCTCTCTGCACTTGATGCATGAGGCCCTGGAAAAAAGACACGTAGGTAGACCTCTTGGTTGAGGTGAAAAGGCAAGACCACCTTAGGCATAAAATGTGGATTAGTCCTAAGGACCACCTTGTCATGATGGAACCTTGTATAAGGTGAATTAGCTACTAGTGCTTGCAATTCACTGATGCGGCGTGCTGATGTGATTGCAATAAGAAAAATAACCTTCCAAGAAAGGTATTTCAAGGAGGTAGTAGCTAAAAGTTCAAAAGGCGGCTTCATAAGCTGACCAAGAACCAAATTTAAATCCCATGCCACCAGAGGCGGTCTAATGGGAGGCTTTGTTAAAAGGAGGCCTCTCATGAACCTTGCTACAAGGGGATGAGAGGAAACAGGTTGTCCATTTACAGGTCTGAGGGAAGCTGCAATAGCACTCAGATGGACTCTTACTGAATTTGTTTTAAGGCCTGCATTAGAGAGAAGCAGGAGATACTCCAGCAACGATTCCAGAGGTATTGAGCGGGGGTTAAGACCCCTTCCAGAACACCAGATGGTAAACCTTTTCCACTTAAAGGCATAAGAACGTCTAGTGGAAGGTTTTCTGGAAGCATAAAGAACATTTATTTATTTATTTATTTATTTTATTTAGCAGTATTTATATCCCGCTTTTCACCGGGTCAAAGCGGTCAATTGGGGGATACATTTAACACGAGGGGATATGAGACACATACGCTAATACTTACAGGGAACATGGGCAATGGAGGGTTAAGTGGCTTGCCCAAGACCACAAGGAGTGCCTATAGGACTAGAAATCCCAGTCCCTCCGGCCTGAGATTGCTGTCCCCAGGTGGGACTTGAACCCCCGGCCCTCCGGCCTGAAGTACCTTGTCCTAACCACTAGACCACTCCTACCATCCAACATCTTTCACTTGTTGAGAAAGAGGAAGATCCTGGAGATCTAGGCCTTCAGCAACCAAGCCCTGAGATTCAGAGACTGGGGATTGGGATGCCACAACTTTCCGTCCTCCTGAGAGAGGAGGTCTGGAGCAGACCCTAACTCTAGGGAGGGAGCTTGAGAGGGATGTAGAAGCAGAGGGTACCACACTTGCCGTGGCCAATGTGGAGCTATGAGAATCATGTGGCCTCTGTCTCTCTGTTGCTTGAACAGGGTTTTGGGGATCAGGGGAATGGGTGGAAAAGCATACAGGAAGTCTTGAAACCCAGTGAAGGAGGAAAGCATCCCTTGCCTGAGCCCCCTGAGCCGGAGTTCTGGAACAGAACCGGGGAAGTTTGGCATTCCACGGACTTGCAAAGAGGTCTATGTCCGGGGTTCCCCAAATTTGAAAAATCTTGGATACCTGGTCCATATGTAGGGACCACTCGTGTGGAAGCAGAACTCGACTGAGTCTGTCCGCCCAAGAGTTTTGAACACCTGGAAGATAAAATGCCAGAAGATGAATGTGATGCTCTCTGGCGAGGGCCCACAGTCGCAGAGCTTCGTTGCAAAGCGACAGAGAGCCAGTTCCTCCCCGCTTGTTTATGTAGAACATGGCTACCTGATTGTCCATGTGGACAAGGACCGTCTTGTGGCTGAGCAGGGTGTGGAAAACTCGCAGAGCAAGGAAGATTGATCTGAGTTCCAAGAGACTGATATGTAGAGAAGTCTTCTATGGGGACCAGATGCCCTGGGTGGAGAGGTCCTGAAGATGAGCTCCCCAGCCAATTGGAGAAGCATCTGTTGTAAGAGTTGCCTGGGGTAGAGGCTGTTGAAAGGGAGACCCCAGCAACAGGTTTTGAGGGGACTTCCACCACTGGAGGGACAAAATGAGGCGAATTGTGTTTGCTATTTTGTCTGACAGGCAGTCTAATGCCTGGATCCATTGGGTGGATAAAGTCCACTGAGCTGCTCTCATGTGCAGGCGAGCATATGGTACCACATGAACGGTGGATGCCATTTGGCCTAGTAACTGTAATATTTCTCGAGCAGTTAGTAGGGGTTTTGACTCTGCTTGAGAAGCTAACTGCATCAAGCGAAGGCAGCGGGCCTGAGGAAGATAGGCCCTTGCCGTTGTGGTATCCAGCATTGCCCCTATAAACTCCAGGGACTGAGTAGGGATCAAATTGGATTTTGGGATGTTTATTACCAGCCCTAAATATTGAAGGATACGCATTGTGCAGGTTAGAGCAGTCTGGGACTCTGATTGAGTGGGAGCTCAAATGAGCCAGTCGTCCAGATAGGGGAAGACAAATATTCCCAGGGTGCGCAGAAAAGCAGCAACCACTGCCATGCATTTCATGAACACCCTTGGTGCAGAGGCCAGACCAAAGGGGAGCACTTTGTATTGATAGTGCTTCTCCTGGAAAAGGAACCGAAGGAACCTTCTGTGAGTTGGATGGATGAGAACATGAGTGTACGCATCCTTGAGATCTAGAGAACAAAGCCAATCCTGACTCTGAAGGTATGGCAGCAGAGTTCCTAGAGAAACCATCTTGAATTTCTCTTTGACTAGTAATCTGTTCAACTCTCTGAGATCTAAAATGGGTCTGAAACCCCCTGTTTTCTTTGGGATAAGAAAATAGGGGGAGTAGAACCCCGTGCCCTGTTGTTGAGAAGGCACTTCCTCTATTGCCCCTTGGGCTAGAAGAGTGGCAACCTCCTGCTCTAACAGGCTGAGGAGGGAGGTTGGAGAATTGAACTGGTGCACTCTGGTGAAAGGGGGCAAGCTGGAAAAATGAAGTTTGTACCCCTCTCTTATGATGGAGAGTGTCCAATGCTCTGCTGTGATTTGCCCCCATCTGGGAGCAAAGTGACATAACCTTCCTGGGATGGTGGAGGGCTCTGGTCCTTCTAGAGCAGGGGTCTCAAACACGCGGCCCGCGAGACAACTTTGTGCGGCCCGCGACGGAGGAAAACAAAAAACCCCCAAAACCCTGGCTTCTGCCGTTGCCGCCGTGGCAGCGGCAGAATCAATTGTCAAATTTTTAAAAAACCTGGCTTCTGCTGCTCAAGCAGCAAAATCAGCTGTCCTGCGGCCCCTTCCCCTGTGCCCGGAGATCCGAGTCTGCTCTATCAGCGGCGTGCTTTTCAAGCCGCGAAGAGAGTATTCCCCTCTCGCGCGGTTTCAAGCCGCGCGAGAGGGGAATACTCTCCTCGCGGCTTGAAAAGCACGCCGCTGATAGAGCAGACTCGGATCTCCGGGCACAGGGGAAGGGGCCGCAGGACAGCTGATTTTGCTGCTTGAGCAGCAGAAGCCAGGTTTTTTTAATTTACCGGGGGGGGGGGGTGTAGGACTGGAAATGGGCTATTGGGGGGGGGGGTATGACTGGAAATGGGCTATTGGCAGGGGGGGTGTAGGACTGGAAATGGGCTATATGGGGGGGGGGGTTTAGGAAAGGAAATGGGCAATTGGCAGGGGGGGGTGTAGGACTGGAAATGGGCTATTGGCAGGGGGGTTGTAGGACTGGAAGTGGGCTATTGGCAGGGGGGGTATGACTGGAGATGGGCTATTGGCAGGGGGGGGTTATGACTGGAGATGGGCTATTGGCAGGGGGGGGTTATGACTGGAGATGGGCTATTGGCAGGGGGGTTATGACTGGTAATGGGCTATGGTGGGGGCTAGGACTGGAAATGGGCAGGTGGGGGTTAGGAAGGACTGGAGGTGGGCTGATGGGGGGAGTTAGGACTGGTAATGAGCTATGGAAGGGCTGACTGAAATGGGGTAATGGGGGTTAGGGCTGGAAGTGGGCTATTGGCAGGGGGGTTATGACTGGTAATGGGCTATGGGGGGGGTAAGACTGAAAATGGGGTGATGGGGGGTAAAACTGGAAGTGCGCTATGGGGAGGTTAGGACTGGTAATGGGCTATGGGGGGTCTAGGACTGGTAATGGGCTGGGGGGGGTTGCTAGGACTGGAAATGGGCTGAGTGGAAGGGGGGCTTGAACTGCAAATGGCTGATGGGGAGGGGGGCTTGGAATGGAAATGGGCTGTGAGGGGAGGGAGCTAGGATTGGAAATGGGCTGATGGGGGGCTAGGATTGGAAATGGGCTGATGGGGAGGCTAGGATAGGACTGGAAATGGACTAATGGGGGGACTAGAAGGGAGCGGATGCTGGGTGGGGCTGGAACTAGAAGGGAGCTGATGTTGGGGGAGGATTAGAATGGGATGGAGCTGGGAAAGTGAAATGGAGAGGGGAAAAATATTTTGTCTGGGAGAGAAGACAAATCTACAATTGGCCAGGTATTGGGAGAGTAAGTGGGGATTGAGGATGGAGGGGTAAAATTTGAGTGGATGAAATAGGAATGAGGAAAGAGAAAAAGGAGAAAGATTAGTATGTTAAAGCAGATGTAGAGAGAGAATGGAAAAAAAACTAGGAGAGAAGAAAGGGCAAATGGACAGCAGACGATGGAGAGTTAGCAGAAGACATTTATTTATTTATTTTTATTTATTTAGATAGTTTTGTATACCGCCTTATCCTTCAATCAAAGCGGTCACAACACAATTGGGGGATACATTTAACACGCGGGGATATGAGACACATACACTAATACTTACAGGGAACATGAGCAATGGAGGGTTAAGTGGCTTGCCCAAGACCACAAGGAGCATCTGTGGGACTAGAAACCCCAGTCCTTCCGGCCCAAGGTTGCTGTCCTCTAGTGGGATTTGAACCCCCGACCTTCCGGCCTGAAGTACCTTGCCCCAACCACTAGGCTACTCCTCCCATGAAGAAACCAGAAGAAAGTGGCTGGAACAATTGCAACTGAAAAAAATGCACAAAAGGTAGAAAAATATCTCTTTATTTTGAATTTATTAACTGGAATATGTCAGCTCTGGGAAATGTGCATCATTAATGTTTGCGCTTTGTTTAGTACAAGAGGAAATTAATTTATAGTTTTATTTCTACAGTGTTGTTGTACATTCCAAGTTTGGCTTTTGGGGTTCCCAGTTTAATTATTGTCTTCTTGTTTCTAAATCTTTTAGTCTTTCTTTATCCATACTCATTAAAGAGGCATGTTTACTAAAAGTTAGTGTATGGTAACATTATGCAAATATTTATGCAAATGAGGCCCCTTATGCAAATGAGCCCCCGCGTCTTATGCGGCCCCCGGGTTACTTTACAAGTCCTCATTTGGCCCTCAAAGCAATTTGAGTTTGAGACCCCTGTTCTAGAGCCAGGAAGGCTAAGTTCTCTAGCAGAGAGTCAAAGGCCCTGAGGGGGCTGAGATTGCTGGGCTGGAGCAGGCATCGCAGCCTTTGCCTTGGTCTGTTTGGAGGATTGCTGACGTTTGGAAGGAAACTGAGCTGCAGAAGATGCTCTCTGACTATAAACAGGATAGGATCTTCCCTTTTTAGAAAAAGGTGTTTTCTTGAACAACCTTTTCTTAGCAGGAGCAGCAGTAGATTTGGATAGTCTATCCAAAGCAGAATTTTCAGCATTCATTTGATTGGCTTTTGCTTGCCAATCTTTACCAAACAGATTCTCACCTGTACAAGGGATATTTCCCAATTCATCTTGGACCCAGGTCTCCAAATCAGATGCTTGAAGCCAAGCAATCCTATGTGCTCCTATAGCTATAGCTGAGGCTCTGCTTACGCATTCAAAGGAGTCGAAAGCTGCACGTTTGGAGAATTTGGAGATATCCTGGGCATGTTTGAGCCCAGAGAGAAATTCTGGCCTTTTACTGTCCGACATAAAAGGACTTAAAGTCAGCAAATGGTCAGTGACTTCTTTTAAGAACATTCCCATGTAGAGACTATAGGAATTTATTCTCGCAGCCAGCATGGAAGCTTGGAAGATTCTTCTACCAAAAGCATCCAGGGTTCTACATTCACGTCCTGGAGGATTAGAGGTATGTCTCTTGGCACTTCTAATCTTTCTCATTGCAGACTCAACCACAATAGAGTGGTGAGGAAGCTGAGTTTTATGAAAACCAGGACAAGGAGGGACACGATACATGGTGTCTAACCTGCGAGAATGAGGAGAGGTGGATAGAGGTGCTTCCCATATCCTTAACATGAGATCATACAGAATCTTATGAATAGGCAAGGTAGCTGCCTCTTTAGGAGTTTTAGGATATTGTAAAATATCTAACTCCTTAGCTCTAGGCTCTGACCTGGGGCTACTGTAATAGAGAGACCCCGAGCCACCTCTCTGATAAAGTCTTGAAACGACAAGTCCTCTGGAGGAGACATCCTTCGTTTAGGAGAGGACTCCTCCTGTGGAAGAAGCATCGCTGCATCGACAGACTCTTCAGAATCCTCAGAGTCATCAGAGGAATCGAAGTATCGTCTGTCGGGATGCTCTTGCAAAGCCCGATACCCATACCGACCGGGATCGGTATCGGGAATCATAGGTACCGGGGTATCGGTACCGGAGGGCTGTAGAGGGCAGGGTACCGGCATGGCTGACACCGAAGCCGATGTTGATGCCACGGGTACCGGAATCGGTACCGATGGCGATACTGGAGCCGGTACCTGCGGAGTAGTCTGATGCGGTACCACGGGCGTAGATGCCACAAGGAAGGCCGCCAGACTGCGTTCGATGGACAGAATCCTCTGATCCATCGACGCTGCCAATGCCTGGAAGTCGGTACCGGTGGAGACCACTGGTACCCCAGAGCATGGCACCAGGAGATCTGTTGAGGCCACGCCATCTAGATCATCCTGGAACCCCGATAATGATGCTTTAGAAGCCGAAGCCTCAAGCTGGGGTAATTTTGCCGGTGCAGAATCCTCGAGGGCAAGGCCAGAGGCATCTCGATGCTTAGAAGGAGATTTGCCCTTCGAGGACCGGCTGGATTTATGTTTAGTTACCTGAGATCCATGTGAGGAAGAAGCAGCCCTGGAAGACGTTGATGCCACCGAAGCCGCATCAGAGGGAAACAGGGTACTGAGCTTGGCAGCTCGGTTCTGTCGACCTCTCTTAGACATCATGGAACAGGACACACAATCTCTAATGGAATGGTCAGGGCCTAAACATTTGAGATACCAGTCATGGGTGTCGGTGACGGATATAGTACCGTCACATTTTGTGCACTTCTTAAAACCTGAGGCAGGTTTTTCCATATTTAAGGGAAAGGTTTTGGGCCTAAGGCCCAAAACTGAAGTACACCTGAAGAAAAGTAAAAGTCTTCGGGTTTTTTTTGTTTTTTTTTTAAATAAGAACCGGCGGTACCGGTATAGCGTCGAGGAAGGCAGACGCGTACAGAAAAGAAATAAAGAAAAAATAAGGAAATTCTTCTGCGGTGACAGGAATACGACCTGCTGGCTCCACGGAAAAAGAACTGAGGAGAGACAGTTGGAAAGGCGGGAAGGCAGCACGCAGGTGCTGTGGGATACTACCAAAAGCTTTCTGATTGGACGCTGGGGAGCGCTCCCGCGCAGGCTCTGTCGGTACCGATGTACCCATATGTGAAGACTCATTCCTGCTTGTTCCTGGAGATCAATCGTGTGCAAGGAGAACTCGACTGAGTCTGTCCGCCCAAGAGTTTTGAATGCCTGGAAGATATACTGCCAGCAGATGAATCCGATGCTCTCTGGCGAGGGCCCATAGTCGCAAAACTTCGTTGCAAAGCGACAGAGAGCCCGTTCCCCCCTGCTTGTTCACACAGAACATGGCTACCTGATTGTCCGTGTGAATGAGGACTTTCTTGTAGCTGAGCAGGGAGTGGAACACTCACAGAGCCAGGAAAATTGCTCTGAGTTCCAAGAGATTGATATGTACACAACTCTCTTGTGGAGACCAGGTGCCCTGGGTGGAGAAGAATTGCAGATGAGCTCCCCAACCCTTTGGAGAAGCATCTGTTGTGAGAGTTGCTTGGGGTAAGGGTTGTTGGAAGGGGCACCCCAGCAACAGATTTTGAGTGGACCTCCACCATTGGAGGGACAAAATGAGGCGACTTGTGTTTGCTATTTTGTCTGACAGGCACCCTGATGCCTGGGTCCATTGGGTGGATAAAGTCCACTGAGCTGCCCTCATGTGGAGGCGAGCATATGGAACCACATGCACAGTGGATGCCATGTGGCCCAGCAATTGCAATATTTCTTGAGCAGTTAGATGAGGCTTTAGCGCTGCTTGAGAAGCTAACTGCACTAAGCTAAGGCAACGGGCCTGGGGGAGATAGGCCCTTGCTCTTGTGGTATCCAGAAGAGCTCCTATGAACTCTAAAGATTGAGTGGGAGTCAGACTGGATTTTGGAATGTTTATTACCAGCCCTAAATACTGGAGGATACGCATTGTGCAGGATAGAGAAGTATTGACCTCTGACTGTGTTGGAGCTCGAATGAGCCAGTCATCCAAGTAAGGGAAGACGAATATTCCCAGAGTACGGAGAAATGCTGCTACCACAGCCATGCATTTCGTGAACACCCTTGGAGCAGAGGCCAGACCAAAAGGAAGCACCCTGTATTGGTAGTGCTTTCCTTGAAAAAGGAACCGAAGGAACTTTCTGTGGGTTGGATGGATGAGCACATGGGTGTACGTATCCTTGAGATCTAGAGAACAAAGCCAATCCTGACTCTGAAGGTATGGAAGCAGAGCATCGAGAGAAATCATCTTGAATTTCTCCTTCAATCCAATATCACTGGATTGCCTGGATCTCACACCACTGACTAACTGCTTTGACGCCGTAGCAGAGTGGCTCCTATCACAAAACCTGAGAATACAACACAAAAAGACGGAAGTCCTTTTTGTCTCAAGGAACACTAACTTCACCCCTCCTAGTTGTATTAATGTAAAGGATGCCCAGCTCCAAGTGAAACCTGCAATACGTTACCTTGGAGTAACACTGGACCAAAACCTTGACATGAAGAGTCACATAGCCAACACAGTCAAGGCAATCTACTTTAAAATCAGATCCCTCAGACACCTACGCACACTACTTGAACCAGAGGATTTCCGTACCATTTATCAAGCCCTTATTCTTCCCCATTTCGACTTTGCAAACTCCATTCTACAAGGGCTACCCCGGTCCACCCTGAACCCCCTGCAACTGGCCATGAATAGTGCAGCGAGGGTACTCCTCGGAGCTTCTAGGAGAGACCACGTGACACCACTCCTAAAACAGCTACACTGGCTTCCCATTCAAGCAAGAATCAGTTTCAAGACTGTACTGCTAACATTTAAAGCGACCAAGGGGCTCACCTCTGCTTCTCTCTCCAACCTCATACTACCACTTGCACCACTTGCACCAAACAGGCCAAGAAGAACAGCAGAAATGAACACACTAGCTACCCCAAAGGATTCCACAAGATGTGCCAGATCAACAGCCAACAGAGCCTTCCGACTCTACGCCCCCATTTTATGGAACACCTTACCAGCACAAATCAGAGCAGTACCAAATTTGAGTCAGTTCAGAAAGTCATTGAAACATTTCCTCTTCCTTAAATATCTCAATGACAGCGCAGAAAATAACTCCCAGGTGAATAGCTGGAGTGGCCAGACAGACAGACCATCGCAACAGGCCAATTGCACAATGTAAATACAAACAGTTCCATGTACTGTTGTACCACCTTTGTATATAGTTAACCATGATATCTCTTGTCAGATAACACACCTTTGTATATAGTTTCCCCTATTTGCCAAGTTTATACTTCCTGTTAAATGTAATGACCAGACATATGTAAATTGTCGGATATTTTCTGTTCAATGTGAACCGCGCTGATGTCTAATAGTGCGGTATATAAGAATTGTTAATAAATAAATAAATAAATAAATACATTGAGTAGGGAGATCGGCCGATAATTGCTTACAGCTTGTGGGTCCCTGCCAGGCTTCTCTAACACAATAATCCTGGCTGCAGCGAAAGAACCCACCTGAGGGCTTTCTTCAACCAAGGCTTGGAAATATTCTTGCATATACAGACCTACTTCTTTAGCAAATACCTTAAAAATCTCTGACGGCAGGCCATCTGGGCCCACCGCCTTACCAGGTTTTAGCGACATTATGGCTTGCTCAATCTCTTCTAAAGAGATTGGGTTCCCCAATGCCCCAGCTGTTGCTGCGTCCAGCCTTGGTCGGTCAATCTTTTCGAATAACTGCTCAAATGCCTCTTGTGAGCACTCTTTCTCAGAGGTATAAAGTTCTGTAAAGAATACCCTAAAAGCTTCTGCTATCTCTTTGTCTGTCACCAGCAAATTTGGAATCCCTTCCACCTTTATAGCCGCTATACGACTAGCTTCTTTCCTCGCCTTTAGTGTGTTAGCCATCAAGCGCCCCACCTTGTTATTTTCCCAATAGTGCAGGCCTTCCTGCGCTCTAATATTGCGAGATACCTCATTAGTTAACAGTTGATTATATTTAAACCTCAGGCGCTGAAGGCGAAGCAGAATACATGGATCCTGTCTCTTAACCAAGATACACTCACCCGCTTTGATCTGAGCGTCCAATTCTTTGAGTTGTTCTCTACTCTGCCTAAACTGATGGATACTGTAACCTGTGATGACGGCTCTAATAGAGGCCTTAAAGCCCTCCCATCTCGCCCAGCTAGACGTCTCCTGAGGGAGGTTAATTTGAAAATATTCATTAATGGCTGCTCGTATTGTAACCCTAAAGTCCTCCTGCTCTAATAGGGCTCTATCAAAAAACCACTGGGTCTGGTTTGACTCCGACCGTCTGCTATTCAACAAGATGGAGACCGCTGCATGATCCGAAATGTGGGTAGCATGTATTTCTGCCGCCACAATACTAGCAGTCAAAGACTTGGAAATTAGCAAAAAATCAATTCTTGACAATGAGTGGTGCGGGGGGGAGTAAAAAGTAAACTCCTGTTCCTGAGGGTGGAGGAGCCGCCAAATGTCCACCAAACCGGATTCCTGAATAATTGAAGCCAACACTGAATGCGCTCTGGGAGGCTTACCAGATCTAGGGAGTTTCCTATCAACTAAGGCATCTATCACAAGATTAAAATCTCCCCCGACAAAAAGCGGACAGGTAGAATCCCTATATATTTCCTCTGCAAGGGTCCTAAAAAACTCCGGACTGTCACAGTTTGGGGCGTATATGTTTATTATAACTAATTCAGTCCGCCCAATTTGGAGCTGTACACTAACCCACCTACCACACTTATCCGTCAGTGAATACACCACCAACGGAGCTAAGGATCTCCGCACTAGAACTGCCACTCCATTGTGCTTCTGCATTGCCACAGAGTAAGCCACCACCATGAAGGGCTTGATGTTCAATTTAAGAGACTCCTTCGTATTGAGGCGTGTCTCCTGCAATAGCAATATATCTGCCTTTTCCTGCTGGCCATACTGAATTATTTTTTTCCTTTTTATAGGGCCATTTATTCCTTTGACGTTTAAAGGTAACACTTTCAGAAGCACCATCTTAAAATTACATCTATTACACACTGAATGGTCAAAGGCCTCTTTCTTCTTCTAACACATTTCCCAAGGTCGTTCCAGTTTGTTTGATCTTGATACAACCCTTCTATCTGACTGATTCCCATGCACACTGCCGCCCAACCCATAAGAAACCTTAAAACTAAATCCCAAAGCCTGATCCCAATGAACCTAGTGGGGAGCATAACATTATAACCCCTAATAGGTGAACCTTGTGAGGCAGAAGAAGCCCGGGCTAGAGCTCAATTTAACATTGCTATGCTGACCTTCCATCCACGGAAGAAAATAACCAACAGAAAAAATTACAAAGTAACAAAGTGCCCCTCTCCAAGTCGCTAATGTGTCCCCCCAGACATCTTATTAGAATTATTCCAGAGGTTTTTGCACAGTTATTAATTGCTCAAACAGCATCATCCCTCCATCATTAAATCAGGTACCCCGACTGGGCACCATTAATGAGATTCAAGCCATCAGCTCTGCTTCCTTACTGTCCAAGAAGGCCCTAAGGGCCTCGGGTTCGTCGAAGTTCCTAGTTTGATTATGAAGAGTCACCCTCATTCTGGCAGGATACAAGAGGCCAAAACGGGCTTGTAAGTGCTGAAGCCTAGGCCTAATCGCCAAAAAGTCCCTCCTCCTGTCTACCGTGCATTTCGCAAAGTCCGGAAAGAACATCACCTTATGGCCTTCATATTCTGTTGGTACGCGTGCACGCACTGCGTCCATAATTTGAGTCACTTGCTGAAACCTCAGCACCTTGAGGATGACTGGCCTTGTTTTCTTACTGTTTAACAGCGGCTGCGATGGAACACGATGGGCTCTCTCGATCTCGAACGGAAGATCAAACGAGATTTTCAATATCGTCGGTATAATCTGCTGCAGAAAAGCACACATATTTTTCCCTTCCGCACCTTCCGGTAGCCCAACAATCCTTATATTATTCCTCCTGGACCTGTTGTTATTGTCCTCGAGCTCTCTTTGCAAAGCCTTAATTTGCTTCGCGTGCTTGCTAATCTCCTGGAGCTTCTCTTCATGTGCTGCCACTTTCAATTCCACTTTATCTTGACGCACTACCAATGCCTCCATTTGCTGCTTCAAAACGCTTACATCTCCTTGCATCGACGATAGCGAATCGCTATTGTGTGTAATGATTTCCTTTATTGCTCTGACTTCAGCAAGTATCTCCTGCATCGCCTCCGGCCAATCTCGGCCCGCCGCCATTTTCTGGGGGGACGGTGGTTCCGTTTTGGATCTTTTCACACTAGAAGTCTGGCCTCCCACAAAGTCCAATCGGGTTTGTTTTGGCCCCGCCATCATCCGACCACCGTCCGGTCACCAACCGCTTCAATTTTGCTATGCTCACTTAAGAAAAGTCAGCATACACACCGGATTCTGCAAATAGCCCTTCAGAGCTCCGTCTCAGGCTTCCATTCCGCCGAGCTCCAGGCTCCGCCTCCGGAAGCTGAGTTTTATGGAACCCAGGACAAGGAGGGACACAATACATAGTATCTAACCTATGAGAATGAGGAGAGGTGGTAAGAGGTGTTTCCCACATCCTCAACATGAGATCATATAGAATCTCATGAATTAGTAAGGTAGCTGCCTCCTTAGGAGTTTTGGGATATTGTAAAATTTCCAACTCCTTGGCCCTTGGCTCTGTTTCAGGGGCCATGGTGATGGACAGGCCTCGAGCCACTTCCCTGATAAAGTCTTGAAAAGACATGTCCTCTGGAGGAGACATCCTGCGTTTAGGGGAGGAGGACTCCTCTGGAAGAAGTATCTCTGCATCGACAGAACTTTCAGAATCGCCGCTTTGACCCGGTGAAAAGCGGGATATAAATACAGTTAAATAAAATAAATAAATAAATAAATAAATAAGTCCTCAGATTCTTCTGAGGACTCAAAGTATCGTCTGTCCGGATGCTCCTGCAGAGCCCGATACCCGTACCGACCAAGGTCGGTACCGGGAAAGCACAGTTACTTACCTGTAACAGGTGATCTCTGGGAACAGCAGGAATTAGTCCTCACATATGGGTACGTCGGAACCGACGGAGCCGGCGCGGGAAAGCTCCCCAGCTTTTCAGATGAAAAGCTTTTGGGGCTTCCCACAGCGCATGCGCGCTGCCTTCCCGCCTTCCTTACCAGCTCTCTTCAGTTCGAGTTTATAGCTGAGACAATAGAGAGAGGAAAGGAAGGTAGATAGATAGAAGATACAACTCCTAGGGGAGGTGGGTGGGTTGTGAGGACTAATTCCTGCTGTTCCCAGAGATCACCTGTTACAGGTAAGTAACTGTGCTATCTCCAGGAACAAGCAGGAATAAGTCCTCACATATGGGGACTCCCTAGCTAAGATGCCTGGGAGATCCCCCTCCAAGGTAAACCATCTTCGTATGGATCTCAGGCATCCATCCAGGGAAGGTGGGCAGGAGTTGTTTAAGTATGGAACAGGTGTTTGAGGACAGCCTGACCAAACAAGGCATCCCGGCGGGAGTCCTTGTCCAAACAGTAATGGGCTGTGAAGGTATGAACCGAGGCCCAAGTGGCTGCTCGACAGATCTGATCTATGGAAACAGAGTGAAGATGAGCCATAGAGGTGGCCATGGCTCTCACATTGTGAGCTGTGACATGGCCTTCCAGAGAAATGTTCTTACTCTGGTAAGCAAAAGAAATACACTGAGCAATCCAATTGGAAAGTGTACGTTTGGAGACTGGAAGTCCCAAATGAGAAGGATCAAAAGCCACAAAAAGTTGGGAAGACTTTCGATGTGGTTGAGTCCTGTTGAGGTAAAAGGCGAGAGCTCTTTTACAGTCAAGAGTATGAAGGTTCCTCTCTGCACTGGATGCATGAGGAGCCGGGAAAAAAACAGGTAGATATACCTCTTGATTAAGATGAAAAGGCGAGACCACTTTGGCATAAAGTGGGGATTCGTCCTAAGGACTACCTTATCATGATGAAATCTGGTATAAGGTGGATTAGCCATCAAAGCCTGCAGTTCACTGATGCGGCGAGCCGAAGTGACTGCAATAAGGAAAAGAACCTTCCAGGAAAGAAATTTCAGGGAGGTAGAAACCAAAGGTTCAAAAGGTGGCTGTATAAGCTGACCCAGAACTAGGTTTAAGTCCCATGCCACCGGAGGTGGGCGGATGGGAGGCTTAGTTAGGGTCAGGCCTCTCATGAATCTTGCAATAAGAGGATGAGAGGAGACAGGTTGTCCATTTATAGGTTTCAAAGATGCTGCAATAGCACTTAAATGGACTCGTACTGAATTCGTCTTGAGGCCTGCATTGGAAAGATGCAGGAGATAGTCTAATAGAGAATGCAAAGGAAGTGCTAGAGGGTCAAGACCCTGTTGAGCACACCAAATGGAAAAATGTTTCCATTTAAAAGCATAGGAACGCCTGGTAGAGGGATTCCTAGAAGCATAAAGTATATCTTTCACTGGTTGAGAAAGATTATAATCATGCAGGCTTAAGCCTTCAGTAACCAAGCCTGGAGATGTAGGGACTTGGGGTTTGGATGCCACAAAGTCCCCTTCTCCTGAGACAGAAGGTCTGGCGCAGCTCCCAGGTCCAAGGAGGAGCCCTGGGAGAGCTGTAGAAGTAGAGGGAACCACACTTGGCGTGGCCAGCGTGGAGCTATGAGGATCATCAACCCGTGATCCCTCTGAAGTTTGAACAGAGTCTTGGGAATCAAAGGAATGGGTGGAAAAGCATACAGGAATTCCTGACCCCAATGCAGGAGAAAGGCGTCGTTGGCCTGAGCTCCCTGACACGGAGTTCTGGAACAGAACCGGGGAAGTTTGGCATTCCACGGACTTGCAAAGAGGTCTATGTCCGGGGTCCCCCATTCCTGAAAGATTCTGCGTATCTGGTCCATATGCAGGGACCATTCGTGTGGAAGCAGAACTCGACTGAGTCTGTCTGCCCGAGAGTTTTGAACTCCTGGAAGATATACTGCCAGAAGATGAATGTGATGCTCTCTGGCGAAGGCCCATAATCTGAGAGCTTCGTTGCAAAGCGAGAGAGAGCCCGTCCCTCCTTGTTTGTTGACATAGAACATGGCTACCTGATTGTCTGTCTGGACTAGGGCAGTCAGGATGACAAGGAGGGTGTGGAAGACTGTGAGGGCAAGGAAGATTGCTCGCAGTTCCAGAAGGTTGATGTGAAGGGTGGTCTCCTGGGGAGACCAGGTGCCCTGAGTGGAGAGGTGTTGGAGATGAGCTCCCCACCCTGTTTGGGAGGCATCTGTTGTGAGGGTTGCTTGGGGCAACGAAGGTTGGAAGGGGGTCCCCAACAACAGATTTTTGGAGGATGTCCACCACTGGAGAGACCAAAACAGACGTTTTGAGGTGAGTACTTGGTCTGAGAGCAGTCCTGATGCTTGAGACCACTGGGTGGCCAAAGTCCATTGAGCTGCCCTCATATGGAGACGAGCATAGGACACCACATGGACCGTGGAGGCCATGTGGCCCAGATGTTGCAGCAGTTCCCTGGCTGACAAGTGACTTCTGGACTGAGCCTGGGAGGCCAAGCTGATTAGTCGTTGGCCTCGGACCAGAGGGAGGTAGGCCCTTGCAGTGGTGGAGTCCAAATGGGCCCCTATGAATTCCAGGGACTGAGTAGGGATGAGTTGGGACTTGGGAATGTTTACCACAAGTCCCAGATATTGAAGAATACGCCTTGTGCGGTCCAAGGAAATCTGGGTTTCTGACTGAGATGGAGCTCGGATGAGCCAGTCGTCCAGATATGGGAAGACGAAGATTCCCATGCCTCTTAGAAATGCGGCTACGACTGCCATGCATTTTGTGAATACTCTTGGAGCAGAGGCGAGACCGAAGGGAAGTACTCTGTATTGGAAATGTTTTCCCTGGAACAGAAATCGAAGATATTTTCTGTGGGATGGATGGATGAGTATATGAGTGTACGCATCCTTGAGATCTAGAGAACAAAGCCAATCCTGACTCTGAAGGTATGGAAGGAGAATGCCCAGAGAGAGCATTTTGAATTTCTCCTTGAATAGAAACTTGTTCAATTCTCTCAGATCTAGGATAGGTCTGAAGCCCCCTGTCTTCTTTGTTATGAGAAAATAAGGGGAGTAGAACCCTAACCCCTGTTGAGGAAGAGGAACCTCCTCTATTGCCCCTTGGGCAAGGAGAGAGGAGACTTCCTGACCCAACAGGGTCAGAAGAGATGGGGGAGAACTGAATTGCCTCACCATGGTATGGGGAGGAAGGCTGGAGAAATGAAGTTTGTAGCCCTCTCTGATGATAGAGAGGGTCCATTGCTCTGATGTTATTTGCTCCCATCTGGGAGCAAAGTGAACTAACCTTCCAGGTATGGTGAGAGGCTCTGGTTGTTCCAGAGCCAGAAATGGTAAGTTCTCTAGGGGCAAGTCAAAACCCCTGAGGGGGTTGAGCCTGCTGGGGTGTAGCAGACACTGCAGACTTTGACTTTACTTGCTTAGATTGCTGACGCTTAGCAGCAAAGCGAGGCTGAGAAGATTGTTGGCCAGTATTTGTGGAAAATCTGGCCTTCTTATAGTAAGGCCTTTTAAAAGACTTCTTTTTGGCAGGAGTAGAAGTAGACTTAGAAAGTCTATCTAGAGTGGCATTTTCTGCATCCATTTGAGCAGCTTTAAATTTGCCAGTCTTCACCAAATAAGTTCTCACCTGTACAGGGCAGATTCCTTAGGCCATCCACAACCCAGGGTTCTAGGTCAGAAGCCTGGAGCCAAGCAAGACGTTGGGCTGCAATAGCAATTCCCGAAGCCCTGCCAGCAACCTCAAAGGAATCAAAGGCTGCCCTGTTGGAAAACTTGGAGACCTCTGAAAGTTGTGTCACCACAGAAGTGAAGTCCTCCTTTTTATCCTCAGGGATAAAGGGGGCAAAATGCCGTACCTTTAGGGCAAGTTCTCTGAGAAACATGCCCATATAAAGGCTGTAAGAATTGATCCTGGCTATAAGCATACTAGCCTGGAAGATCTTTCTACCAAAAAAAGAGTCAAGGGTCTTACATTCTCGCCCTGGAGGGGTAGAAGAGTGCCTTTTGGGACTCTTTATCTTCTTCATAGCAGACTTCACCACAATGGAGTGGTGAGGCAGCTGAGTTTTTGAAACCCAGGAGAAGGAGGGACCCGGTACATGGTGTCCAACCTACGAGAATGAGGAGACAGAGTTAGAGGAGTCTCCCACAAATCCATCAAGTGTTCTTGAAGGATTTCATGGATAGGCAGAGTAACTGCCTCTTTAGGAGCTTTAGAGTATCCTAAAATATCCAATTTTTTTGATCTGGGTTCCTTTTCAGAAGATGTAGCAATAGAAAGTCCTTTAGCTACATCAACAATGAAATCCTGAAAGGATAAATCCTCTGGAGGAGACATCCTCCTCTTTAGAGAAGAGGGCTCCTCAGGAAGATCAAACTCAGCAGAGTCATCAGAGGAATTGAACTCATCAGAAGAATCTGAGTATTCTCTCTGTGCTTGCAATGCACGATACGCATACCGATCGATATCGAGCGTATCGGGCATGGGATTGGTATCGGGCAAAAGCCTGAATCCAGCAAGCGGAACCGATGGTCTCGGTTCCGGTGTGGATACCGGAACCGGGGTCGGTACCGAGGGCGTCGCAGCCTTAATGAAAGCCAGAACGGCCTGCTGCATGGTCTGGACAGTATTGCCATGGACGCCACTGCTGCCTGGATGTCGGTACCGGTATCGACCGGTACCCCAGAGCAGTCTAACAGGTGATCAGTCGAGGCCGTGCCATCGATGTCAACCTGTAACCCCATAGGTGATGCTTTGGAGGCCGGAGCCTCCCGCCGGGGTTTTTTGGTGTGGGCAGAATCCTCGAACTCAAGATTGAGAGCCTCTCGATCTTTTGAAAGAGATTTGCTTTTAGAGGATTTGCCACAGAAAGTTTGGTTACCTGAGATCCATCCGGAGAGGAAGACCTGGATGACTGTGATGCTGGATTATCTGAAGCAAACAGCACATGGAACTTGTTGGCCCGGTTCTGCATACCACGTTTAGACATCTGGGAGCAGAATGGGCAGTCCGGTATGGAGTGGTCAGGTCCCAAACATTTAAGACACCATTCATGGGTGTCAGAGAGAAATAACAGCACTGCACTTGGTACACTTTTTAAAACCAGGAGCTGGCTTCTCCATGAGGAGAATTAGTGTAGGCCTGAAGGCCTAGCAAAAGTTACCACGTTGTGCTGAAATAAAAAAAAGATTTTTTTTTTTTTAAGAAATAAAGAGAGACCGGCAGTACCGGTTTTGGTATGGGGAAGGCAGGTACGCGGTCAAAAGAAACAAATTAAAATAACAATTTCTTCAGCGGTGACAGGAACACGACCTGCTGGCTCCGCGGAAAAAGAGAAACTGAAGAGAGCTGGTAAGGAAGGCGGGAAGGCAGCGCGCATGCGCTGTGGGAAGCCCCAAAAGCTTTTCATCTGAAAAGCTGGGGAGCTTTCCCGCGCCGGCTCCGTCGGTTCCGACGTACCCATATGTGAGGACTTATTCCTGCTTGTTCCTGGAGATTAACCGGTACCGGAGAATCGGTACCGGAGGGCATCGTAGAACAGAGTACCGGCATAGCAGACACCGATGCTGATGTCGATGCTATCGGTATCGGTGCCAATACCGATGCCTGTGCTAGTGCCGGTACCGGTGGAGTTGTCTGTCACGGTACCAAGGGCGTCGATGCCACAAGGAAAGCCGCCAGACTGCGTTCCATGCTCAGAATTCTCTGGTCCATGGACGCCGCCAATGCCTGGAAGTTGGTACCGGTGAAAGCCACCAGTACCCCGAGAGCATGGCACCAGGAGATCTATCAAGGCCGAGCCATCTAGAACACCCTGGAACCCCGATAATGCTTTGGAAGCCGAAGCCTCCCGCCAGGGTAATTTTGCCAGTGCAGAATCCTCGAGGGCAACGCCAGTGGCATCTCGATGCTTAGAAGTAGATCTACCCTTCGAGGACCGGCTGGATTTATGTTTAGTTACCTGAGATCCACGGGAGGAAGAAGCAGCCCTGGAAGACGTCGATGCCAGCGAAGCTGCATCAGAGGGAAACAGGGTACTGAGCTTGGCAGCTCAGTTCTGCCGACCTCTTTTAGACATCATGGCACAGGACACACAATCCGTGATGGAGTGGTCAGGACCTAAACATTTTAAACACCATTCATGGGTGTCGGTGACGGAAATGGTACCGCCACACTTGGTGCACTTTTTAAAACCCGAGGCAGATTTTTCCATGTTTTGGGCCTAAGGCCCAAAAAGGCGGGTGCACCTGAAGAAAACAGAAAAAGAAATATATATATATATATTTTTTTTAGAAATAGGCAAAAAAAAAAAAGACCGGCGGTACCGGTAGAGTGTCGAAGAAGGCAGACGCGACCACAAAAAGAAATAAAGAAATTCTTCTGCAGTGACAGGAACACAACCTGCTGGCTCCGCGGAAAAAGAAGAACTGGAGAGAGGCAGTTGGGAAAGGCAGGAAGGCAGCATGCAGGCACTGTGGGATGCTCCCAAAAGCGTTCTAATTGGACGCTGGGGAGGGTTCCCGCGCAAGCTCCGTCAGTACCGACGATATCCATATGTGATGACTACATTCCTGCTTGTTCCTGGAGATCACTTGCATCCAAGGGCGTTGAGGGCTCTAGCATCTCTTCCAGGGGGGACAGAAGAGTGGGCCGTCTGGCTTTTAAGTTTTTGCATGGTTGAATCGACAACCATGGAGTTATGTGGGAGCTGGGGCTTATGGAACCCTGGGCATTTCCGGACACAGTACATGGCACTGAGGCACCAGCTGACCACAGGCACCAATGCCGACGCTGATGCTGGAGTCTCCCACATTATATGCAGCAGCTGCTTGAGGATTGGCTGCACCGGCACCGAGAGTTTCCTTGGGTGGAGAATCATACTGGAGGATCTCCAGTTCTTTGGTGTGTGCTTCTTCCTCTGCTTTGGTTTGCACCAAGAGGGCTCTGGCCATATCCTTGACAAAGTCGTGGAAGGCCACATCCTCCAGAAGGGAATGGTGCCGGGGCACCGATGGAGACAGGTCCAAGGGGATGTCTGGGTGCCGTCTGGTTTCCAGGGATGCCTCGTCGTCAGTCTCTCACTTGGAATTGAGGGGTGACGATGAGTCCGAGACCCTGCGACTCCTTGCCTCAAGGCCAGCACAAAGGTGCTGGGGGCCTCAGGTAGACCTGGGGTTCAACTCGCAGAAACTGGCTGGGGAGGATCAGATGTCCGAGGAACAGAATAGAGACCTTGACCAGTGCCGAGGGCTTACCCGAGGCCGGTGGCGCTCAGAGCTCAGCTCGATGACCAGGGAATCCCCCACAGTCGGGGGCCTGGTCATCGGGGCAGATGATGTGAATAAAGCAGCCATCATTGCCTGCTGCAGTGCCAGGATAGCAATGATGTTCTGCTCCAGGGCCACCATTCTGGTTTCCAAGCCAGAAAGCTCCGCAGCTTTCGGCATGGGCACCAAAATTCTCGGGCCCAGTGCCAGCACTCTCGCGATTGCGTACTTGACAAGGATTACGGTCTCGAGGAACCTTGCATGGTCTCCGCTGGCTGAGGAATCCTTTTTGAGAACCTGCTCTGGGGGCGCGTCTTGCAACCGCCCAAGTCCCTCCAAGCGGTTTTACCGGGTTTCTCCGATGATACCTCGATGGACTTTGAGGAATTTTTCTTCTTTCTCTCGGGGTCCAGGGTCTTCTCAGAGGAGCCGCCATCGCAGGACTCCGAGGCTGCTCGGGACTCATGGGAAGTACTGGGGTTGGAGCTCGGCATCAGGGAAGCTGGTGCCAAGTCAGGCCTTGGGAACAGTTTTTCCTGCAACTCCGACCTCTTTTTATTAATTTTAGGCATCATGGCCTGGCACAAGTCACAGGAGATGCTGTCATGTTCCGATCCCAAGAAGCGTAGGCAGTAGTCATGGGTGTTGGTAACTGACATCGTTTGACTGAAGCGGTCACATTTTTTGAACCCACAGGGAGACATGGTACCTGGCCGGGGTCGACGACCCTTGGACGAAAAAGGGCGCAAATAATGGTCGAGGCAAACTTCAATCAAAAAAGGGAAAAGGGGCTGAGAACAGAGCCGGACTCGGCGCCAGCTCGAGGCAGGAAGAGGAGCCAGTACACAAATCGGGATAAACTAGCTTTTAAGGATATTAGCAAGGAATTTTTCTGGGAAAAAAGGACAGAGGTCCATTGGGCTCCGCAGAAAAAATATGGCACCCTTGGGCAGGAAGGGGACCAAAATGCGTGGTAGCATGTCTCAAAGGCTTTCTTTGAAAGCTGGGGAAATGCTTTGCACGGGGTCTGTTGGCGCTGACATCTCCCACATGCGAGGACTGACTTCCTGCTTGTTCCTGGAGAACTTGCATCATGCAAAAGACAGCCTCACTCTAGAGTTCATAAGATGTTACATGTATTGGTAATTTATCAAAGTATGCTTGAAAGTTATGAGAATATAAGATATGCCATAGTGGGTCAGACCAAGGTCCATCAACCCCAGTATCTTGTTTCCAACAGCTGCCAATCTAGGTCATAAGTACCTCGCAATCTCCCCAAAAGACACAGGTTCCTCAATGCTTGTATTGGGTCAAGGAGTGATATCCTGGGTCCCTTTTAATAATGGTTTATGGACCTTTCCTCCAGGAACTTGTCCAAACCTTTGTTAAACCCGGCTACGCTAACAGCTTTTACTACATCCTCCGGTAACAAATTCCAGAGTTTGATTACACGTTGAGTGAAAAAATATTCTCTTATTAATCTTAAATAGTCTTCATTGCATGTCCTTTGTCTTTTTATATTCTGATGACGTATACAATCAATGTTTACTCGTTCCACTCCATTCATTAATTTGTAGACCTCTATCATATCTCCCCTCAGCAGTCTCTTTTCCAGGTTGAAGAGCCCCAACCTTCTTAGCCTCTCTTCATAGGAGTATCCTTCCATCCCCTTTACCATTTGGTGGCTCTTCTCTGCACCTTTTCTAATAGCACTATATCATTTTTAAGATACGGCGACCAGAATTGCACACAATATTCAAGGTGCGGTCGTACCATGGAACGATACAGAGGCATTATAATATCCTTTGTTTTATTTTCCATTCCTTTCCTTATGATACCTAGCATTTTATTTACTCTCTTTACCACCGCTGCAATCTGGGTGGAGGGTTTCAAGATATTATCCATGATGAAGCCTAAATCTTTTTCCTGGGTGGTGGTTCCTAATGTGGAACTTTGCATCATGTAACCATAGTTTGGGTTGTTATTTCCTAGGTGCATAACTTTGCACCTCTCCACATTAAATTTCATCTGCCATTTTGATGCCCAGTCTTTCAATCTATCAAGATCCTCTTGCAATTTTCCACAATCCTCTTGGGTTTTAACAACTTTAAATAGTTTTGTGTCATCTGCAAATTTGATAATCGCACTCGTTATTCCCTTTTCCAGGTCATTTATTAATATATCAAAAAGCAGCGGACCCAGCACAGATCCCTAGGGTACTGCACTATTCACCTTTTTCCAATGGGAAAATTGGCCATTTAGCCCTAACTTCTGCTTTCTATCTTTTTTTTTTTTTTTTTTATTGAAAGGCTTTCAAAATATACAAATCGTCATGAACCACAAGGATCGTCACAGAAAATGTAGCAATAAGAATATAACTTCAAGACAAAACAGCATTCAACAATATGCCTTCATTTTTTTCAAAGTTTTGAAGATAAAAAAGCAAAAAACAGTAACCCCGCAGCCTCCCCTCCCCCCCCTAACCCAATACTCTCCTCCCTCCCCACCTCCCAATCCCCCCCACTATGGCTTGCTAATGCTCAAACATGGAAGTGTGATGGGCAAAAAGGGGCACACTCAGGGGGGGGCCCATCCCGCTTAGCCTGCACAATCATGCACCGTATTGAGAGATAAAGGGCGCCCACACCAACTCAAAGCGCGCCAGGCGCATCCTACTAACTGCCACCCCTCGTTCCATGGCATACATATCCCACATCCGTTCCAGCCAAGCCTGAAAGGAAGGGGCCAAGGCCTGCTTCCAGGCTGCTGCAAGGGATAGCCTAGCTGCATTCAGGCCTGCTTTCTATCTTTTAACCAGTTCCTGATCCACAATAGTACACTGCCTCCTATCCCATGACTTTTTAGTTTTGCCAAAAGTCTCTGATGAGGGACCTTGTCAAAGGCTTTCTGAAAGTCCAGATACACTATATCAACCGACTCACCTTTGTCTACCCGTTTATTCACACCTTCAAAAAAAACATAACAGATTAGTATAAGACAAGATCTTCCTTGTCTAAAGCCATGTTGGCTGTCTCCCATTAAGCCATGACTATCTACATGATGAGCAATTTTGTTCTTTATAATGGTTTCTATCATTTTCCCGGTACTGACATCAGTCTCACCGGTCTGTAGTTTCCTGGATCACCCCTGGAACCCTTTTTAAAAATTGGCATTACATTGGCGATCCTCCAATCTTCAGGTATTACAGATGATTTTAATGATAGTTCACAGATTACTAATAGCAGGTCTGCAATCTCATATTTCAGTTCTTTCAACACCCTTGGATGTATAACATCCGGTCCAGGTGATTTGCTACTCTTTAGTTTAGTTGTAATACATCTTTCCGGTGTATCGATATTTCCTTCAATTCCTCTGCAGTATCACCTTTAAATACCACTTCAGTCATGGGTAACATCCCTACATCTTCCTCAGTAAAGACCGAAGCAAAGAATTCATTCAGTCTCTCTGCTATAGCCTTGTCTCCTCTTACTGCCTCTTTTAACCCTCAATCATCTAATGGTCCAATTGACTCTCTCACAGGTTTTTTTGCTACGAATTGTAGCGCCCCCTGCTGGCTAGGCGGTTGCCTATAGGCAGTGGACGTACCTCCTATTGTCCCTTGGTAGTATGGGTTCCCCAGAGCCAAGGCTTCTGGGGATTGTAGTTGTGAAAAAAATGAGTAGCCGAGGGTGGAAGGCAAATACAGGAAAAATGTATTCTTTTCTTCTTTTGCCCTTTCAAACATACAGCAACAAAAGTAGGATACTTCTCCAAATAAAGAAAAAGGAACTTTCACAGTAACACCGGTAGCAACTGCTTCACTCAGCTTGTTATACCAGTAGTATATCTTTTTCCAGAGTTCAAGAATACAGCTTAAGGGTTCCTTGCTCAGTTCAGCCCAAATAACTGCTCTTCCAAACTGAGCACTATGCAAAGCACAACCCACTTTACTTCTGGCTGTTTATACGTTTAGGTAGTGACTTCTTAAGCATTCAAATCAGCACTTCTGAACCTTCTCTGCCAGCTTTAAAATGTTAAATCACAAAAAAAAACTCCACTTATGATGGAAAATCCAAAGTATCTATTACAAAACCATCATTAAAAAAAACCCAATATCTATATGCAATTTCTTATGTCGGAGCCTGCCGAGGGAGGGCTGGAACGGTATATCCAACCCCCTCCTGACGGCAAACTTCTTTTATTTTATTTCTCACCCCAATACCAGTGTATTAAATAGTCACTTATCTTTAAGAAATAGCAAAAAAACTCTTCTTATTTTCGTCTATGCTGCTAGACTTAAAGTGGGTGGCCATGATTCTTGCAATGATTGCAATTATTGTGCAACAACGATCTCCGGCCCCTGTTGGCAACATCTTGGCACTGGTCGAGAGTATACACGATGATGGAAAACATCATGTCTCACCCGTTTTGTAGTATATTTTATAAGATGCCCTTGTGGCCTTTTGTACGTGGGATGCACTACCCGCTCTATGCGTAAACGTTTAGCAGAACATGCTTCGCGGATTAAGAATAAGGTTTTGACAGCCCCATTGGCAGAACATTGTGATTCTTTGGCCCATGGTTTTGATGAGCTGGCTTGGACGGTCATCGATCATGTACCCTTTGATCCATGGGGAGGGGATCGAGAATTGAAACTGCAGCGTTTAGAACAACGCTGGATCTTTGAATTACATTCTATTCATCCTCATGGTCTGAATCGAGAAATTGAATGGACCACTATTTTGTGAAGTCAGCTTTGGAGTTCTCAGTCGTACTGAAGTTTTGACCAATGGCAGTGTGGATACCCCTATTGGTGGGGATATTCCCGCTTCTGATTGGTTGCTCCCCTGTTTAAAGCTTTGAGATTTTTTGATGCCATTGAATGTAGATTACCCGGGACCGCAGAGACGGCGTTTTTGTTGCATGAATGTAAAGACCAAAGCACTTGAAACAGGGCTTCCGCCCGAAACGTGCACGTCGTGCAACTTTAAGTCTAGCAGCATAGACGAAAATAAGAAGAGTTGTTTTGCTATTTCTTAAAGATAAGTGACTATTTAATACACTGGTATTGGGGTGAGAAATAAAATAAAAGAAGTTTGCCGTCAGGAGGGGGTTGGATATACCGTTCCAGCCCTCCCTCGGCAGGCTCCGACATAAGAAATTGCATATAGATATTGGGTTTTTTTTAATGATGGTTTTGTAATAGAAGCTTTAAAATGTTAGCAACTTAATTCCAAACATTTTTAGCAGATCAGGCAAGTACAAAGCTTCTGGATTTTCTTAGTTTTAAACCTTACAGCTTCTTCACCTTTGCTTTACACACAAAGAACAGTCCATTTGAGAGTCGGCAGAACTATTATCAGAATCATAGTTATCCACCTGCATTCTCTCATACTCGGGGTCAGTTAGCATCTGGCTGGAATCAGCTTGTGGGATTTCAGGTTTTATTTCTTCTAATAACTTTAAAACCTTCTCCCAATGAGACCTCTTTCTAGGTTGAGGAATGTTGGAAGGGCTGAGGGAATTCTTATCCTTCAATAAACTATGCAAGGTTTCAAATGGGCTCACCTTACTTCTAGTAACAAAGCTCTTTACAGACCTTCCTCGAGGTGAAGCTCTTCCCTCAGGTTCTGGCAGGACCACGCCCGTGCCCTGCTCAAAGACAGCACTTTCCTCAGGATAAACCCTCCTGTCTTCAGGGCCTGCTGTAATGCTCCTACAACATGGGCTTCCTTCAGAGCTGTAGTTTCCTGTGTGCTGGCTGCAACAAGAACCTTTCCTGAGGCTGCTTCTAGAACACCTCCCTCTCTCAGCTTCCTTGCAAGAACCTTCCCCTTCTCCTCCTGGTTCCTCGGTTGTCCCTTCTCTTCCTGGTTCCCCGGTTGTCTCTCCTCTTCCTGTTTCCTCAGGCTTAAATGACTGGGGCTGCCCTATGGCTTCAAACTCCGCCCCTGGGTGTTCCCCATTACCTACCCTGGTTGCCTTGGAGCTAGGGCGTGGCTTGCACTCAGCAACTCTATGTGTGTGGTTTTTTTCCTTGGCTGGAGTTTCAAAGTCAAAACTCCCTGAACTATTCTTCTGCTTAGGGGTAAATGTCTGTTTTCTATCCATTTCCCTGGGCTCCACTACAGTCTCGCCACCACAGAATGTACTTGAAAAAGTCTTTATTATGCGTTTTTGCTTCCACAGCAAGTTTCTTCTCAAATTCTCTCTTTGCCTGCCTTATCAATGCCTTGAATTTAACTTGCCAGTGGTTGTGCTGTTTCCCATTTTCGTCAGTTGGCTCTTTTTTCCATTTCCTTTTTTGGCAACAGCATCTCTGACCTCACCTATAAACCATGATGGCAGTTTTTTGGACTTCCTTCCACTTTTCTTAAAGCGTGAAATACAGCTGGTCTGTGCTTCCAAGATAGTACTTTTAAACAACACCCAAGCTTGATGTAAGTCTTTGACCTTTGCAACTGCTTTTAGGTTGTTGTTTTTTTACTATTTTCCTCATTTTAACATAGTCTCCCTTTTGAAAATTAAAAGGTAGTATTGTGGATTTCCTTACCATCCCTCCTCCATTAATTAAATCAAACGCGATCATGCTATGATCACTATTGCCAAGTGGCCCCAACACCCTTATCTCTTGCACCAGATCTGGTGTTCCATTAAGGACTAATGACTAAAATGGCTTCCCCTCTGGTCGGCTCATGAACCAGCTGCTGCAAGAAAGCATAGTTACTCACCTGTAACAGGTGATCTCCTGGAATTTAATCCTCACATATGGGTATCATCGGTACCGACGGAGCCTGCGTGGGAACGCTCCCCAGCGTCCAATCAGAAAGCTTTTGGGAGCATGCCACAGCGCCTGCGTGCTGCCTTCCCACCTTTCCCAACTGCCTCTCTCCAGTTGAGTTTTAAAGCTGAGACAAAGAGAGAGAGATAGGGAAAGGAAAGAGATAGATATAGAGATACAACTCCTAGGGGAGGTGGGTGGGTTGTGAGGACTAAATTCCTGCTGTTCCCGGAGATCACCTGTTACAGGTGAGTAACTATGCTATCTCCGGGAACAAGCAGGAATCTAGTCATCACATATGGGGACTCCCTAGCTTTAGGTGCCAGGGAGAGACCCCAGAAGTTGTGTGTCCCTGAGAAGGGCTCCACTTCCCCCCATGGATCTCTGGCATCCTATCAGGGATGGTGGGTAGGAGTTGATTAGGTATGGAACAGGTGTTTGAGAACAGCCTGAACAAACAAGGCATCCCGGCGGGAGTCCTTGTCCAAGCAGTAATGGGCTGTGAAGGTATGAACAGAGGCCCAAGTGGCTGCTCGACAGATGTCGTCAACAGACACAGAGTTCAGATGAGCCATGGAGGCTGCCATGGCTCTCACATTGTGAGCTGTGGCATGGCCCGCCAGAGAAAGGTTCTTACTCTGATAGGCGAAAGAAATACACTGAGCAATCCAGTTAGATAGTGCTCCTCTTGGAGACTGGAAGTCCCAAATGAGAAGGGTCAAAAACAAAAAAGAGTTGAGAAGACTTTCTATGTTGCTGTGTCCTTTGTAAGTAAAAAGCTAGAGCTCTTTTACAGTCCAGGGTATGAAGATTCCTCTCTGCATTTGATGCATGAGGTCCTGGAAAAAGACAGGTAGGTAGACCTCCTGGTTGAGATGAAAAGGCGAGACCACCTCAGGCATAAAGTGTGGATGAGTCCTGAGGACTACCTTGTCATGGTGGAACCTTGTATAAGGTGGATTAGCTACTAGTGCTTGCAATTCACTAATGCGGCGTGCCGATGTGATTGCAATGAGAAAGATAACCTTCCAAGAAAGGAATTTCAAGGAGGTGGTAGCTAAGGGATCGAAAGGTGGCTTCATGAGCTGCCCAAGAACCAGGTTCAAGTCCCATGCCACCGGAGGTGGTCTAATGGGAGGCTTAGTTAGAAGGAGGCCTCTCATGAATCTTGCTATAAGAGGATGAGAGGAAATAGGTTGTCCATTTAGAGGCTTAAGGGAAGCTGCAATAGCACTCAAATGGACTCTTACTGAATTTGATTTAAGGCCTGCATTAGACAAATGGAGGAGATACTCCAGCAAAGATTCCAGAGGTATGGCAAGGGGGTTAAGACCCTTTTCAGAACAGCAAATAGTAAACCTCTTCCACTTGAAAGCATAAGAACGTCTAGTGGAAGGTTTTCTGGAAGCATAAAGAAGATCTTTCACTTGCTGAGAAAGATAAAGATCTTGGAGATCTAAGCCTTCAGCAACCAAGCCCTGAGATGCAGAGACTGGGGATTGGGATGCCATAACATTCTGTTCTCCTGAGATAGGAGATCTGGAGCAGACCCTAACTCCAGGGAGGGAGCTTGAGAGAGATGTAGAAGCAGAGGGTACCACACTTGCCGTGGCCAATGTGGAGCTATGAGAATCATGTGGCCTCTGTCTCTCTGAAGCTTGAACAGGGTTTTGGGAATTAGGGGAATGGGTGGAAAGGCATACAGGAAGTCTTGACCCCAGTGAAGGAGGAAAGCAACCTTTGCCTGAGCTCCCTGAGCCAGAGTCCTGGAACATAACCGGGAAAGTTTGGCATTCCACGGACTTGCAAAGAGGTCTACGTCCGGGGTTCCCCAAAGTTGAAAAATCCTGGCTACCTGGTCTGCATGCAGAGACCACTCGTGTGGAAGGAGAACTCGACTGAGTCTGTCTGCCCAAGAGTTTTGAATGCCTGGAAGATACACTGCCAGAAGATGAATCTGATGCTCTCTGGCGAGGGCCCACAGTCGCAAAGCTTCGTTGCAAAGCGACAGAGAGCCTGTTCCCCCCTGCTTGTTCACGTAGAACATGGCTACCTGATTGTCCGTATGAATAAGGACTGTCTTGTAGCTGAGCAGGGTGTGGAACACTCGCAGAGCAAGGAAGATTGTTCTGAGCTCCAAGAGATTGATATGTAGACGACTCTCTTGTGGAGCCCAGGTGCCTTGGGTGGAGAGGTCTTGCAGATGAGCTCCCCAACCCATTGGAGAAGCATCTGTTGTAAGAGTTGCTTGGGGCAGGGGCTGCTGAAAGGGGGACCCCAGCAACAGGTTTTGAGTGGACTTCCACCACTGGAGAGACAAAATTAGACAACTTGTGTTTGCTATCTTGTCTGACAGGCAACCTGATGCCTGGGTCCATTGGGTGGATAAAGTCCACTGAGCTGCCCTCATGTGAAGGTGAGCATATGGTACCACATGCACGGTGGATGCCATGTGGCCTAGTAACTGCAACATTTCTCGAGCAGTTAGAAAGGGCTTTAGGAATGCTTGAGAAGCTAACTGCACCAAGCGAAGGCAACGGGCTTGGGGAAGATAGGCCCTTGCCTTTGTGGTATCCAGCAAGGCTCCTATGAACTCTAGAGACTGGGTAGGAGTTAGACTGGACTTTGGGATGTTTATTACCAGCCCTAAATATTGAAGGATACGCATTGTGCAGGATAGAGAAGTCTTGGCCTCTGACTGTGTTGGAGCTCAAATGAGCCAATCGTCCAAGTAAGGGAAGGTGAATATTCCCAGAGTGCGTAGAAATGCTGCTACCACAGCCATGCATTTTGTGAACACCCTTGGTGCAGAGGCCAGACCAAAAGGAAGCACCCTGTATTGGTAGTGCTTTCCTTGAAACAGGAACCGAAGGAACCTTCTGTGGGTTGGATGGATGAGAACATGGGTGTACGCATCCTTGAGATCTAGAGAACAAAGCCAATCCTGATTCTGAAGGTATGGAAGCAGAGCTCCGAGAGAAATCATTTTGAATTTCTCCTTGATAAGGAATTTGTTCAATTCTCTGAGATCTAAGATACGTCTGTATCCCCCCATTTTCTTTGGGATAAGAAAATAAGGGGAGTAGAACCCTGTGCCCTGTTGATGAAGAGGCACTTCTTCTATTGCCCCTTGGGCAAGAAGGATGGTAATCTCCTGACCTAACAGGTCGATGAGAGAGGTCGGAGAATTGAACTGCTTCACTATTGTGGGAGGGGGCATGCTTGAAAAATGAAGTTTGTACCCCTCTCTTATGATGGAGAGTGTCCATTGCTCTGCTGGTTTTTGCCCCAATCTGGGAGCAAAATGGCATAACCTTCCTGGAATGGTGGATGGTTCTGGTCCTTCCAGAGCCAGAAAGGCTAAGTTCTCTAGCTGAAAGTCAAAGGCCCTGAGGAGGCTGAGGCTGCTGGGCCGGTTGAGGCCTAGCAACCTTTGCTTTCTTCTGTTTGGGTGGTCGCTGACGTTTGGTTGAAAACTGACCTGCAGAAGATGCCTGCTGAGTATAAGCAGGATAAAATCTTTTCTTTTTAGAAAAAGGTGTTTTCTTGAACAACTTTTTCCTAACAGGATCAGCAGTAGACTTGGATAGTCTATCCAAAGTGGAATTTTCAGCATCCATTTCATTGGCTTTTTCTTGCCAATCTTTATCTCACCAGTACAAGGGATATTTCCCAATTTATCTTGTACCCAGAGCTCTAAATCAGATGCTTGGAGCCAAGCAATTCTACGTGCACCTATGGCAATAGCCGAGGTTCTGCTTATACATTCAAAGCAGTCGAAGGCTGCACGGTTGGAGAATTTAGAGACATCTTGGGCATGTTTGAGCCAAGTGAGAAACTCCTGCCTTTTATCCTCAGAGATGAAAGGACTTAAAGTCTGTAGATGATCAGTAACTTCCTTTAGGAACATTCCCATGTAGAGACTATAGGAACTGATTCTTGCAGCAAGCATGGAAGCTTGAAAGACTCTATGTCCAAAAGAATCCAGAGTTCTGCATTGTCACACCGCCCCCCTGGTGGCAATGGCGGGTCACAGCAGAAAGGGGGTGGACATGCAAAGTTTGTTTGTGGAGGAGTTTAGTTCAATTGCAGGGCCCAGGTTTTTATGGTCCTGGTAGCCTTCTGTATGCTAAAAGCTCCCAAGAATATCACAGTCCGAGAGTAGGGAAAAATAAAGGCTTTTATTTCCCATGTTGCAAATAGGTTCAAATAGCTCAGATTACATCAACACAAAAAGAATGTCCTTGCTCCAGGTTAAAAGAAAAAGAATCATGAACTGAAGAATCTGTTAACTTCACAGCAATGTCAAACGAAATACAGCATCAAACTTTACCCCAGACCACAGCTATTCCTCTGCTAGGGCTCAATTCTTTCGGTCAGGCAATAGCTACAATCCATCGGGAGGTCTGAGGGATCCTCCGGGAATTCCACCTGCATGGGCTCGCAGTCCGGAATGTCTAGGGCAGCGATGGCGAACCTATGGCACGCGTGCCAGCTGTGGCACGCGAAGGCCTTGCAGCTGGCACGCGTGAAGGTCCGCAAAAAAAGAAAAAGCAGGCTCTGGCTGCTGCCGCGGACGCGGCAGCATGCAGTGTCCCGCGGGGCCCCCTCCGCCCGCTAAGCCCCTCTGCAAGGGCTTTCAGATTCGCGAGGGAGACAGCGTCTCCCTCGCGTCTCTGTTAAGCCCGCAGGGGTTAATGGGAAATTTCCCATCAGCCCCTTTAGACGCGAGGGACTGATGGGAAATTTCCCATTAGCCCCTGCGGGCTTAACAGAGACGCGAGGGAGACGCTGTCTCCCTCGCGAATCTGAAAGCCCTTGCAGAGGGGCTTAGCGGGCGGAGGGGGCCCCGCGGGACACTGCATGCTGCCGCGTCCACGGCAGCAGCCAGAGCCCGCTTTTTCTGTTTTTAAATTTGCCGGGGGGGGGGGGGGTTGGGACAGCTAATTGGGTAGGGGGGGGGTTTTGGACTGCTAATGGGGTGGGGGGGGTTAGGACTGCTAATGGGCTAGGAGGGGGGGGGGGTTAGGACTGCTAATGGGCTAGGGGGGGTTAGGACTGCTAATGGGCTGTGGGCTGATGGGGGCTGTCTGGAAATGGGGTGATGGGGGGTTAGGACTGCTAATGGGCTGGGGGGGGTTTGGACTGCTAATGTGCTGGGGGGTTAGGACTGCTAAGGGGCGATGGGGGGTTAGGACTGCTAATGGGCTAGGAGGGGGGGTTAGGACTGCTACAGGGCTAGGGGGGGTTAGGACTGCTAATGGGCTGTGGGCTGATGGGGGCTGTCTGGAAATGGGGTGATGGGGGTTAGGACTGGTAATGGGCTATGGGGGGGTTAGGACTGCTAATGGGCTAGAGAGGGGGGGGTTAGGACTGCTAATGGGCTAGGGGGGGGTTAGGACTGCTAATGGGATAGGAGGGGGGGGGGTTAGGACTGCTAATGGGATAGGAGGGGGGGTTAGGACTGCTAATGGGCTAGGGGGGGTTAGGACTGCTAATGGGCTGGGGGGAGTTAGGACTGCTAATGGGCTAGGAGGGGGGGGTTAGGACTGCTAATGGGCTAGGGGGGGTTAGGACTGCTAATGGGCTAGGGGGGGTTAGGACTGCTAATGGGCTAGGAGGGGGGTTAGGACTGCTAATGGGCTAGGGGGGGTTAGGACTGCTAATGGGCTGTGGGCTGATGTGGGCTGTCTGGAAATGGGGTGATGGGGGTTAGGACTGGTAATGGGCTATGGGGGGGGTTAGGACTGCTAATGGGCTAGAGAGGGGGGTTAGGACTGCTAATGGGCTAGGGGGGGGTTAGGACTGCTAATGGGCTAGGGGGGGTTAAGTACTGCTAATGGGCTGATGGGGAGGGGTTATGACATGATGTGGGCTGATGGGTGGGGTTAGGACTGCAAAAGTCCTGATGGGGGGTTAACACTGGAGGTGGTCTGATGGGGTTAGGACTGGTAATGGGCTATGGGGGGGTTTAGGACTGATAATGGGCTATGGGGGGGCTGGGACAAGAAATGGGCTGATGGGGAGGGGTTAGGACTTGAGGTGGGCTGATGGGGTTAGGACTGGTAATGGACTGTGGGCTGATGGGGGGGTTAGGACTGGCAATGGGCTATGGGGGGCTGACTGGAAGTGGGGGGTTAGGACTGGTAATGGGTTATAGGGGGGGGGCTTAAACTGAAAATGGGGTGATGGGGGGTTAGGACTGGAAGTGGGTTGATGAGGGGGGGATAGGACTGGTATTGGGTTGGGGGCATCCTAGGACTGGAAATGGGCTGATGCAGGGACTAGAAGGGAATGGATGCTGGGTGAGGCTGGAAACTAGAAGGGAGCTGGTGTTGGGGGAGGATTAGAATGGGATGGGGCTGGGAGAGTAAAATGGAGAGGGGAAAAATATTTTGTGTGGGAGGGATAAAAAATCTACAATTGGCCGGGTATTGGGAGAGTAAGTGGGGATTGAGGATGGAGGGGTAAATTTTGAGTAGATGAAATAGGAATGAGGAAAGAGCCAAAGGAGAAAGATTAGTATGTTAAAGCAGATGTAGAGAGAGAATGGAAAAAAAAACCAAGAAGACAGAAGAAAGGACAAATGGACAGCAGATGGAGAGTTAGCAGAAGACACGAAGAAACCAGAAGAAAGTGGCTGGAACAATTGCAACTGAAAAAAAATGCACAAAAGGTAGAAAAATATCTCTTTATTTTGAATTTATTAACTGGAATATGTCAGCTCTGGGAAATGTGCATCATTAATTTTTGCGCTTTGTTTAGTACAAGAGGAAATTAATATATAGTTTTATTTCTACAGTGTTGTTGTATATTCCAAGTTTGGCTTTTGGGGTTCCCAGTTTAATTATTGTCTTCCTGTTTCTAAATTGTGATTCCTTGTTTGGTGATGGTCTGTTCTGCATGTGTAACTGAGCTGAGGTATTCTGTTTATATAATTCCTATTTGACATTGCCACTTGTTCTTTCCCCAGTAGGTCATGTATTGTTGTTCTCTGAGATGTATTGGTTTAATATTTGCAGTGTTGCCTTTTGATAGGTAGAGTATGGTGCTTTGTGAGTCCTGGTAGTGCTGTTAGGATACGGCGGGTTTGCTATGGGTTCTAAATGGGCAGCGTTTGTAGTAGTTCCTAATGTGCCTGGCGGTTGGTACTGGATTATAGTAATGTAGAAACCTTTTAGTCTTTCTTTATCCATATACTCATTAAGAGGCATGTTTACTAAAAGTTAGTGTATGGTAACATTATGCAAATATTTATGCAAATGAAGCACCTTATGCAAATGGGGCTTTAATTGACGTGCTGGCACTTTGAGGAAATTCTTTGGTTTTGTGCGGCAGTTTGGGCACTCGGGCTCAAAAAGGTTAGCCATCACTGGTCTAGGGGCTCTCCTTCAGGCTTTCTGTACAATGCTTGTATGATGTCCCAATGTTCAGCATCTAAAGGTAAGTCTTTGCTTTGTATACTTTTATAATGCGGACAGTCTCTCCTGCACACTGTTCCTTCTCTAGGAAGTTTCCTGTTTAGTACAGGTTTGTATTTTATAGCATAAATGCCTCTAGAAGGACAGCATTCTCCAGTGCCCTGCTCCTTCTGCGTCACAGCATTCATAAAATCATAGTTAGTAAAATGGTAATTACCTTTTCTTCTAAGGTTATCACAGTGAGGTGAGGGCTGAGGCCTGTTCCTGCTGGGTCTTGGTTTCTCAGGTGCCCAGGTAGACCTCTGGTTCTCAGGTCTGCCTTCTGCTGGGGTTAGGCCGTATTTGCGCCACAGCTCCTTTCTCCCAGGGCCTTGAAAGTTACCCTTCAAAATTCCTCTTTCATCTCTTTCTTTGCTGCTCCCTGTTGTGCCTTTCAACAGCTGCTGGCCCTTGCCAAACTCAGGCCTTGGACTCTCTGGTACAGTCCTCCTCCTTTCAGGGTTAGCTTCCTTACGGTATCTTTCCCTCCTGGAAAGTGTATCTTTTCCCCTTTTGAAATATTTAAAGCAAGTTTCTTCACCTGGCTCTGCTGAGTCTGCTAGGCCGGTTCCCTCTGTCAGGACTCCTATTCCTGGATCCTCCGGATCTCCATGCAAATCTGGAACTGGAACTCCTTGCACAACTCCCTGCCAGTTTCCTTGGCAGTCTCCTTTCGACTCTGCTTGCAAATCTCTTTGTCAGCCTTCCCCTTCTCCTCCTTCTTCTCACTTCCTCCAGTCATCTGGGTTTTAAAAAGGAATCCTTCCCTTTCTGGATTGGGTGTAGGCCGGTATTGCATCATTGGCTCTAGGGCGTGGTTCCTCAGTCCTCCAGAGGTCTCTCTTGCTCCCCCTATATGGCTCCTCGTGATGCTGCAGCCGGTGTCTGCCTCTTTTTTCTGGGTTTAAAACATTTTCTTCTGCCTGCAGCTGGTCTGCAGTGCCACAGCATTCACGTCCTGGAGGATTAGAGGCATGTCTTTTTGCACTTCTAATCCTTCTCATAGCAGATTCCACCACAATAGAGTGGTGAGGAAGCTGAGTTTTATGGAAGCCAGGACAAGGAGGGACACGATACATAATATCTAACCTAAGAGAATGAGGAGAAGTGGTGAGAGGTGGTAAGAGGTGCTTCCCACATCCTCAACATGAGATCATGTAGAATTTCATGAATGGGTAGGGTAGCTGCCTCCTTAGGAGTTTTGGGATATTATAAAATATCCAACTCCTTGGCCCTTGGCTCTGTCTCAGGGGCCACAGTGATGGACAGGCCCCGAGCCACCTCTCGGATGAAGTCTTGGAAAGACATGTCCTCTGGAGGAGACATCCTGCGTTTAGGGGAGGAGGACTCCTGTGGAAGAAGCATCGCTGCATCGACAGAACTTTCAGAGTCCTCAGATTCTTCTGAGGAATCGAAGTATCGTCTGTCGGATGCTCCTGCAAAGCCCGATACCCGTACCGAGCAAAATCGGTATCAGGGATAACCGGTACCGGGGAATCGGTATCGGCGGGCATCGGAGGACAGGGTACCGGCATAGCAGACACCGATGGCGATGTCGATGCTATCGGTACCCGTTGTGATACCGATACCGGTGGAGTTGTCTGTCGCGGTACCAAGGGCGTCAATGCCGCAAGGAAAGCCACTAGACTGCATTCTATGGACAGAATTCTCTGGTCCATAGATGCTGCCAATGCCTGGAAGTCGGTACCGGTGGGAACCGCCAGTACCCCAGAGCATGGCACCAGAAGATCTGTCGAAGCCGAGCCATCTAGAACATCCTGGAACCCCGATGATGGTGCTTTGGAAGCCGAAGCCTCCCGCCGGGGTAATTTTGCCGGTGCAGAATCCTTGAGGGCAACGCCAGAGGCATCTCGATGCTTAGAAGGAGATCTACCCTTCGAGGACTGGCTGGATTTATGTTTAGTTACCTGAGATCCACGGGAAGAAGAAGCAGCAGCCCTGGAAGACGTCGATGCCACCAAAGCCGCATCAGAGGGAAACAGGATACTGAGCTTTGCAGCTCGGTTCTGTCGACCTCTTTTAGACATCATAGCACAGGACATACAATCTGTGATGGAGTGGTCAGGACCTAAACATTTTAAACACCATTCATGGGTGTCGGTGACGGAAATGGTACCGCCACATTTTGTGCACTTTTTAAAACCTGAAGCAGGTTTTTCCATGTCAAGGAAGTTTTTGGGCCTAAGGCCCACAAAGGCGGGTGCACCTGAAGAAAAGGAAAAAACAGATAATTTTTTTTTTTTTTAAATAGAAAAGAAAAGACCGGCGGTACCGGTAGAGCGTCGAGGAAGGCAGACGCGACCACAAAAAGAAATAAAGAAATGTTAATTCTTCTGCGGTGACAGGAACACGACCTGCTGGCTCCACGGAAAAAGAAGAACTGGAGAGAGGCAGTTGGGAAAGGCGGGAAGGCAGCACGCAGGCGCTGTGGGATGCTCCCAAAAGCTTTCTGATTGGACGCTGGGGAGCATTCCCGCGCAGGCTCCGTCGGTACCGACGATACCCATATGTAATGACTAGATTCCTGCTTGTTCCTGGAGATGCAGTCATTTATTTCATCTAGAAACTTTATCTCCCTAGCATGTCCTGCCATGACACTGACCCAGTCAATACCATGATAACTGAAATCACCCATTAATTACTGTTCTTTAACTTTTCTTAGCTTCCCTGATTTCTTTGAGCATTTCATCATCCATTTGTTCATTCTGGCCAGGAGGTTGATAGTACAACCCCACTGCCATCGCCTTCCCCTTTTTACATGGAATTTCAATCCATAGAGATTCTACAGAAAATTTTGTTTACTGCAAAACTTTAATCCTTTTGACTCAATGCCCTCTCTGACATAGAGTGCAACCCCTCCACCAATTTGATCTATCATTATGATATAGTTTGTACCCAGGTGTCACAGTGTCCCACTGGTTGTCCTCCTTCCACCATGTCTCTGAGATACCAATCATATCTAACGTCTCATTTAGTACTATGTATTCTAACTCTCCCATCTTATTTTTTAGACTTCGAGCATTTGCATACAAGCATTTTAGAGACTGTATTATTCATATTAATCTGGTTATCGGTAGGCAGCGGCAATTTGGAATCTTTAAACTCTGTCTGCTCTGTACTCAAGGGAATTTGGGCTACCTTTGTCTTTATTGGAACCTCTCTGCTGATGTGCCCTAGCTTCATTTTTTTGATAGTATCCTTCAAGGATACATTGTTCCGAACCATGCACTCTTGGGCGACTGTCAGCTTTTCCCTATTATCTATTTTAAAAGCTGCTCTATCTACTTTTTAAAGGTTAATGCCAGCACCCTGGTTCTATCCCGGTTAAGATGGCCATCCCTTCGGAAGAGCTCTTCCTTTTCCTAGAATGTTCCCCAGTTCCTAACAAATCCAAAACCCTCATCCTTGCACCATTGTCTCATCCACACATTGAGACTCCGGAGCTCTGTCTGCCTTTTGGGTCCTGCACATGGAACAGGAAGCATTTCGGAGAATGCTACCCTTGAAGTTCTTGATTTCAAGTTCTTCTTAATCAAGTCTGTGAAACTGAATACAATGGGAAATAACTCTGTATCTTTCTGACACATTTTCTTGGTCTCCGACTGCTTTCTTGGTACTTGAAGATTTTCACCCTTTCAAGGTGAGTCACAGAATAGTCGCTTGGAACTAACACCTCTATAATCAATGTCATTCTGATATTTTTATCCCATATCACTATATCTGGCTTCCTCATATCTAGCTTTTTATCAGTATGAATGGGATTATCCCAGGTGATCATAACCTTTTCAGGCACAGTGATGTTGTAGTGTTTACAGAGTTCCAATGGATGATGTGTGCTACTTTATTGTGCATTTCTGTAAAGAAATTTACTGCCATCAGAACTTTACAGACGCCTATGAGGTGAGTTACTGTTTCCAACTGTTTCTTACAGAATTGAAAAATGTCAGTTTTGCCAATTTTTTCAATGGTCCCTATAAACCATCTCGTTCATAATCCACTGTCCTGGACTGCAACTATCAATCTCTCATCCTTCGGTTTAAGTTCACCTCTCTTTAACCATTCATGTGTCCATTCTTGATTGACAAAGGGTTCCTGGAGTAACTATTTCCCACTGTATTTGTGCATTTGCCACTTGATTTTCCTCATTTGCTGATCTAATTCTTTGAAGAGTTTTTTCTCTTGTTTTGCAAATTCTGTTGCTTCCTTCCCTGTGTGTGCTTGTGGATTCTCACTCATTCCTTCTAGTCATTGGAATGCTTGTCCAAGTTTGATGATGGGAGACAAATTCTGGGCGTCTACTTTCATATTTCAGCACTTTTTGCATATTTGGATCCGATGGTGCTGTCAGGTAGGCCTGAAGGCCTATGATAGTAGCTCTATAGATGTAATCAATCTCTATGAGGACTACCCCTCCTTAAGCTCTAGGGATGTACAGTCTCAGCATACACTAATTCTTGCAAATTACTTTATGGGCATGGATGAGTTTTCTTGTTTGCACATCCAGTTTTTCAAGATCTTTATAAGGCCAATCCACAATCCTAAAGCTGTATGACAGTACAGCACTGCCAGCTGATCGATGGCTTGTATCTTAATGATGTTAAAGCACTTTTCAATAACGATTTTAGTCTCCTGTAGTATTCTTTATTGATCTTTTTTCTCAGTAATTTCTGTTTGCGTGTCATACCTGTGTGGTGACTCATAATATAGATCCTAGCAATTCATATCTATTGAGTTATCCTTCTCTACATGCATCACACTTTGCATTTCAGCACATTTAATTTCATCTGCTATTTGGTTGCCCAGTCTCCCAATGTCCTCTGGCAATTTCTCACAATCTGTATGCAATTTTAACCATTTAGAATAATTTGGTATCAAATGCAAATTTAACCAACTTGCTTGTTGTTCCCAATTCCAAATCATTTATAAATATGTTAAAAAGCACTGGTTCCAATACAGGTCCCTGAGGTACTCCACCATTTATCTTCCTTCATAGAAAATTAACCATTTATCTTTATTCTGTTTTCTATCACTCAATCAGTTTCCAATCCACAATAGGATACTGCCTCCTATGCCTTGGCTTTTTAATTTCCTCAGGAATCTCCGATATGAGACTTTGTCAAACACTTTCTGAAAGTCTATATACATTATATCAACTGAATCAGCTTTATCCACACATTTATTCACGCCTTTAAAGAAATGGTGCAGATTGATGAGAAAAGCCTTTCTTTGGCTAAATCCATATTGACTTTGTCCCATTAATCCATGTCTATACATATGTCCAATAATTTTGTTCTCGATAATCGTTTCCACCATTTTGCCCAGCAGAGATGTTAGGCTCAGCAGGCTGTAGTTTCCCAGTTCATCCCTGGAGTACTGTTTTAAAACTGGTATTGCATTGGCCAACCTCATATCTTATGTTATCACAGACATTTTAATGATAGGTTATAAATTACTAATAGTAAGATCTAAAATTTCATCTTTGAGTTCTCTCAGTACTTCTGGATGTCTGGAGTGGAGGAGTGGCCTAGTGGTTGGGGCAAGGTACTTCAGGCCGGAAGGTCGGGGGTTCAAATCCCACTAGAGGACAGCAACCTTGGGCCGGAAGGACTGGGGTTTCTAGTCCCACAGGTGCTCCTTGTGGTCTTGGGCAAGCCACTTAACCCTCCATAGCCCATGTTCCCTGTAAAATAGTTATCTCCAAGTTATAATGCCCTGTTCAATGTAATTTCAGTTTATTCAATGTAAACCGCACTGATGCAGAATAGCGCGGTATATAAGAGAATGTAAATAAAAATAAAATAATATCCAAGTCCAAGTGGTTTGCTGCTCTTTGGTTTATCAATTTGTTCTATTACATCTTCCAGGTTCACCGAGATCTCATTTAGCTCTTCTGACTCACCACCATTAAACACCCTTTCTGGCATGAATAACTTCCCCACATCTTCCTCAGCAAAGATAAAAGCAAAGAATCCATTTAGTCTCTCAACTATGGCTTTGTCCTCCCCAAGTGCCTCTTTTACCCCTTGAATATCTAACCTTCCCAGGCTTCTTGCTTCAAATATACCTGAAAAAGTTTTTATTTTGAGTTTTTGTCTCTATGACAAGCTCCTTTTCAAATCCTTTTTCCTTCCTTAGCAGTATCTTGCATTTAACTTGTCAGTGCTTACATTGTTTCATATTTTCTTTATTTTTTGAAATATGTTTTATGACTTATAGCCTCTTTCACCTCACCTTTTAACCATGCTGGCTGCCATACGGCATTCCTTCTGCTTTTCTTAAAGCATGGGAATAGATCTGATCTGGGCTTCCAAAATTGTATTTTCAAACAACATCCATGTCTAAGGTAAACTCTTGACCTTTGCAGCTGCTCCTTTAGTCTTTTTCCAACCATTTTCTTCACTTTATCATAATCTCCCTCTTGAAAATTAAATGTTGACACAGTAAATTTCCTTGCATACTCACTCAGATTTGATCATAGTATGGTCACTAGTACCAAGTTGTCGCAGTATGGTTAACTCTTGTACCAAATCCTGTGTTCCACAAGGAACCAAGTCTAAAATAGCTCCTTCTCTAGTCCGTTCCAAAAATAGCTGAAGCAGTTGTTTATTTCATCTAGGAAATATACCTCCCTAGCAAGTCATGTGATATTTATCCAATCAGTTTTAGGGTGATTGAAATCACCCATTACACAGGTCTGCGACTAAAAAGCTGTTTGATTATTTTCATCTAATTTCCATGTATTTTGGTGTGCTGAAAACAAATAAAATATTGAAAAAACTCCTAGACGTCATGATTTGCCACAACATGCAAAATTGTCTTCAAATTTATTAAATTTTTTCAAATTACTATTAATTAATTCAAATTACTATTAATTAATTCACATAAGTGCATTTAAGATATAAAATGCCAAAAAAACCTTAAAGGGGTTGTCCGAGTTATGTAAAAAATATATAGCACTGTAAATCTGATGGTCAGCAATATATACATAAGCTAAGCAAGTTTTAAGTCCGTGCTTCTAATGGCAGAAGGGGTTAATCTTTCCTGAAGAATCCAGTGGGAGGGAGACACAGGGCAGATAGCAGCAGCTCCGGTCAGTGCAGGGGGGCGTGGCCAGCACTGTGACATCTCATGTACAGACACAGAGCTGCTCTCTCCTGCATGCCACACTTGTGCACGAATCATCATCAGGTTCTTGGTTCTAGGCTGTTCACACTTTTTCATCGCAATTTGTGTTAGCTCGTCATTCTTCAACCGTTATGTTATGGCTCCGCGAAAGTGTATTAATTCGCCAGACAGTTTCTGTTTCATCTGTGGTGAATATACAGTGTTGAAGCAACAGCAGAATATTACAGACTTTCTGAAAAAGTATACTTTGCATACTTTGGACTAAAAATTGGAGATCAAGATAAAGTCTGGGAGCCTCATAAAGTGTGTAAACGTTGTGTTGAGGACCTCCGAAACTGGTTCAAGGGTAAGAAAAAATCTTTCCGTTATGGGATTCCTATGGTATGGCGAGAGCAAAAGAACCATAATGATGACTGTTACTTTTGTTCATGCGATGTGAAAGGGTTTATTTCCAAATGGAAGCATTCCATTTCATACCCCAATCTTCACTCGGCAATTCGTCCCATCCCCCATGGCACAGATATACCAGTACCCAACCCCATGCTACCTTGGAAGAGATACCTAGCTCCGATGAAGGTGAAGTCATACCTGAACCAGATGACAAATCAAGTTCTGATTTTGAAGATGATACAAGACCAAAATTGTTTTCTCAGGAGGAGATGAATGATTTGGTAAGAGACTTGAATCTTCCCAAAGATGCCACTGAGTTACTCGGATCAAGGCTGAAAAGCAGGAATTTATTGTTGCCAGGAGTGTCATCTTCATGGTTCAGACATCGTGAAAAGGAGTTCGTTCCTTACTTCGCCCAGAAAGACAAGTTGGTTTATTGCATCGATGTTGAAGGTCTGATGGGTCAATTTAAAATCCAATATGATTCAGAGCAATGGCGTCTTTTTGTAGATTCTTCAAAAAGAAGTCTCAAAGCAGTTTTACTCCACAACAGTTTTTATGCTTCCATACCTGTAGGTCATTCCGTACACTTGAAGGAAACCTACGAGAACTTGGAATTGGTTCTTCGTAAACTTAAATATGAAGACCATGGTTGGCAAGTGTGTGGGGACTTGAAGGTCATAAGAACATAAGATATGCCATACTGGGTCAGACCAAGGTCCATCAAGCCCAGTATTCTGTTTCCAACAGTGGCCAATCTAGGTCATATGTACCTAGCAGTTTCCCCAAGGGACACAGGTTCCACAATGCTTGTATTGGTTCAAGCATTGATATCCTGGGTCCCTTCTTAATGATGGTTTATGGACCTTTCCTCCAGGAACTTGTCCAAACCTTTTTTAAACCCAGCTACACTAACAGCCTTTACTACATCCTCCGGCAACAAATTCCAGAGTTTGATTACACGTTGAGTGAAAAAATATTTTCTTTTATTAGTCTTAAATAGTTTACCCTGTAGCTTCATTGCATGTCCCCTAGTCTTTCTATATTCTGATAAGGTAAACAATCGATCGACGTTTACCCGTTCCACTCCGTTCATTAATTTATAGACTTCTATCATATCTCCCCTCAGCCGTCTCTTTTCCAGGTTAAAGAGCCCTAACCTTTTTAGCCTTTCTTCATAGGAGTATCCTTCCATCCCCTTTACCATTTTGGTGGCTCTTCTCTGTACCTTTTCTAAAATTGCTATATCCTTTTTAAGATACGGCGACCAGAATTGCACACAATATTCAAGGTGCGGTCTCACCATGGAACGATATAGAGGCATTATAATATCTTTTGTTTTATTTTCCATTCCTTTCCTTATCATACCTAGCATTCTATTTGCTCTCTTGGCCGCCGCTGCACACTGGGCCGAGGGTTTTTAACATGGTATCCACAATGACGCCTAAATCTTTTTCCTGGGTGGTGGTTCCTAATGTGGAACCTTGCATCGTGTAACCATAGTTTGGGTTGTTCTTCCCTAGGTGCATAACCTTGCACTTGTCCACATTAAATTTCATCTGCCATTTTGATGCCCAGTCTTCCAATTTATCAAGATCCTCTTGCAATTTTCCACAATCCTCTTGGGTTTTAACAACTTTAAATAGTTTTGTGTCATATGCAAATTTGATAACCTCACTCGTTATTCCACTTTCCAGGTCATTTATGAATATGTCAAAAAGCAGCGGACCCAGCACAGATCCCTGGGGTACACCACTATTCACCTTTCTCCATTGGGAAAATTGGCCATTTAGCCCTACCCTCTGCTTTCTATCTTTTAACCAGTTCCTGATCCACAATAGTACACTGCCTCCTATCCCATGACTCTTTAGTTTTGCCAAAGGTCTCTCATGAGGGACCTTGTCAAAGGCTTTCTGAAAGTCCAGATACACAATATCAACCGACTCATCTTTGTCCACCTGATTATTCACTCCTTCAAAAAAACATAACAGATTAGTAAGACAAGATCTTCCTTGTCTAAAACCATGTTGGCTGTCTCCCATTAGGTCATGACTATCTACATGGTGAGTAATTTTATTCTTTATGATGGTTTCTACCATTTTTCCCGGTAGGTCTTGTGCATGCTGCTCGGGCAACAAGCTGGGTATACCAAATATCCTTGTTTTCTGTGTCTATGGGACAGTCGAGACCGACTAAATCACTGGACCAAGAAGAGTTGGCAGCCGAGGGTGCTAACAGTCGGTGAAAAAAATGTCCTCCGAGTAACTTTGGTAACTTCCCATAAAGTTCTTCTACCACCTCTCCACATAAAATTGGGATTGATGAAGCAATTCATAAAATCACTTCCAAGAGATGGAGAATGCTTCAAATACTTGGTCACCAAGTTTCCAGGCCTGTCGGAGGCAAAATTGAAGGAAGGTGTGTTCGTCGGACCAGACATTAGAATTATTATGCTGCCAATTTTGTTAGCTTCCCTGATTTCTGATAACAATTCATCATCTGGCTGTTCATTCTGTTCTGGCAGATGGTAGTAAACCCCTAACATATTTTCTTCCCCTTCCTACATATAGGGGCACTTTTACTTATAGGGCGCTCTGGTGTTGGCCTAACACGGCAAAAACGCTGAAATGATGGTGTATTAGGTGCACCACCATGCATTAACTGTCAGGGGTATGGAAAGCAGTTCCCTGCTAGTTAATAAGAAGCCCTGTCCCATAGTGTGTGCGGTGTTAACATCAGTTCACCTACCTATTTTCCTTAGTGGAACACAGGATCTGGTGCAAGAGATAAGGGTTTTGGGGGCACTTGGCAATAGTAATCATTGCATGATCGCATTTGATTTAATAAATGGAAGAAGGACAGCAAGGAAATCCACAGTACTACCTTTTAACTTTCAAGAGGGAGACTATGATAAAATGAGGAAAATAGTTAAGAAAAAACTGCATGGAGCAGCTGCAAAGGTTAAAGACTGCCATCAAGGATGAGCGTTGTTTAAAAGTACTATCTCGGAAACCCAGACCAGATATATTCCATGCTGTAAGAAAAGTGGAAGGAAGGCCAAAAAACTGCCAGCATTTATTTATTTAAAAGTATTTCTATACCGCCTTCTCCTTCAATCAAGGCGGTCTCCACAGCAAACAAGCATGGTTTAAAGGCAAGGTCAGAGAGGTTGTTGCTGCCAAAAAAGCATCTTTCAGGAAATGGAAAAAAAGAGCCAAATAAAGAAAATTGGAAACATAAGCACTGGCAAGTTAGATGCAAGGCATTGATAAGGTAGGCAACGAGAGAATTTGAAAAGAAGCTTGCCAAGGAAGCAAAAATGCATAATAAATACATTTTCAAATACATTCATAGCAAAAAACCTGTGAGAGAGTCAGTTGGACCACTGGATGATAAAGGGGTAAGAGAGGCGCTAAGTGAGGACAAGGCCATAGCGGAGAGACTGAATTATTTGCTTCAGTCTTTACTGAAGAAGATATAGGGAAGTTACACATGCCTAAAATGGTATTTAAAGCTGATGCAGCAGAAGAATTGAAAGAAATATCAATATGCTGGGAAGTTGTAGTACAACTATATGATAAGTAACAAATCACATGGACCAGACAGTATACATCTGAGGGTGTTGAAAGAACTGAAATATGAGATTGCATACCTACTATTAGTAATCATTAAAATCATCTGTAGTACCTGAAGGGAGTGGAGTAGCTGCCTAGTGGTTAGAACACTGGCTTGGTAACCAAGCAACGAGGGTTCGATGCCCACTAGCACTCCTTGTGGCCTTGGGCAAGTCATTTAACCCTCCAATGCCTCGGAAGAAAGGCCTAACAATCTACTTCCGGTCACACTGCCAAGAAAACCCAGGAGCTTCTGGGTCACCAGGAGTCAGCATTTTCTCGAAGGATTGCATATATTAGGACCTTATGAGTGGAGAATAGCCAAGATAACGTCAATTTTTAAAAAGGTTCCGGGGTGATCCAGGAAACTACAAACCACTGAGCCTGACATCAGTACTGTGCAAAATGGTAGAAATCATTATAAAGAATAAAATTACTGAACATGTATTTAGCCATGGTTTAATGGAAGAGAACCAACATGGATTTAGCCAAGGAAAATCTTGTTTAGTAATCTGTTATATTTTTTTGAAAGTGTGAATAAACAGGTAGACAAAGCAGGAAATGGTTAAAAAATAGAAAGCAGAGAGTAGGGCTAAATGGCCAATTTTCTCAATGGAGAAAGGTGAATAGTGGAGTACCCCAGGAATCTGTGTTGGGCCTGCTGCTTTTTAACATATTTATACAAGACCTTGAAATAGGAATAAAGAGTGAAGTGATCAATTTTGCAGATGACATAAAATTATTCAAAGTTGTTAAAATACAAGAGGATTGTGAAAAATAGCAAGAGGATCTTGATAAACTGGAAAACTGGACGTCCAAATGGCAGATGAAATTTAATGTGGACAAGTGCTAAGTTATGCACCTAGGCAAGAACAACCCAAACTATGATTACACGATGCAAGCTGCCATCTTAGAAACCACCACCCAGTAAAAAGATTTAGGCGTCATCGTGGATAATATGTTAAAACCCTCTGCCTAGTCTGCAGCGGCAGCCAAGAAAGCAAATAGAATGCTAGGAATCATAAGGAAAGGAATGGAGAATAAAACAAAGGATATTATAATGCCTCTGTATCGTTCCGTGGTGCGACCGTACCTTGAATATTGTGTGCAATTCTGGTCGCCATATCTTAAAAAGGATATAGCAGAATTAGAAAAGGTACAAAGAGCAACAAAAATGGTAAAAGGGATGGAAGGATACCTCTATTACGTGAGGCTTAAAAGGCTGGGGCTCTTCAACTTGGAAAAGAGACAGCTGAAGAGGGATATGATAGAAGTCAATAAATTAATAAATCGAGTGGAACAATAAACGTAGCTCGATTGTTACATCATCAAAAAGTAGAAAGACTAGAGGACACACAATGAAGCTACAATGTAACCCATTTAAGACTAATAAGAGAAAATATTTTTTTTACCTAACGCGTAATCAAACTCTGGAATTCTTTACCAGAGAATGTAGTAAAAGCTGTTAGTGTAGCTGGATTTAAAAAAGGTTTGGACAAGTTCTTGGAGGAAAGGTCCATAAACCATTATTAAAAAGGACCTGGGAAATTCACTGCTTACCCTGAGACAACCATTGTGGAACCTGTGTGCCTTTTTGGGAACATGCCAGGTACTTGTGACCTGGATTGGCCACTGTTGGAAAAAGGATACTGGACTTGATGGACCTTGTTCTGACCCACTATGGCATTTCTTATGTTCTTGTGTAATGCCTCCTATTGTGGTGGCACTAGGAGATCCTGTGCTAACTTTGCAGAGCACACCATGCCCACTCTCTGTCCCAATCCCACCCACTCGCACCCTTAACACACGCTGGACAGTTAGTGTCAAAGTCGTCACGCGCTACCTGTCATGGCCCTGCGTTAGCTAGCAACGCGTGTCCTAATCAGCGCACGCCTGAACACATGTTGTCAGCTACTGCCCTTTGGCAAAAGGGCCCCAAAATTTCTATCCATAAATATTCAATAGCATATTTTGTTTCCTGCAGAACTTTTACTCTATTAGATTCAATGCTCTCTTTAGCATAGAGCGTCACTCCTCCACCAATCTGATTCACCCTACATTGCGCTATAATTTGTACCCTGGTATCACAGTGTCTTATTGGTTATCCTTCTTCCACCAGGTCGCCTAGATGCCTATTATATCTATCTCTTCATTTAGTGATCTATATTCTAACTCTCCCATCCTATTTTTTTTTAGCTTCTATCATTTGCATTGAGACATTTCAAGGTATGCTTGAATTTACAACCTTCTCAGCAGTTGACAGGGATAATTTGCAATTTTTAAACTCTTTCTGCTCTTTATTTAAAGGTACCTGAGCTACTTTGGCCTTTACTGCAATCTCTTTATCAGGATGTCCTAATTAATCTGTTTTGATGGAATCCTTCAAAGATACCTTACAAGTTCCTCAGCGACTTTCTGATTTCTCCCCTAGTTTTAGTTTAAAAGCTGCTCCATCACTTTTTGGAACGTTAGCATCAGCAGCCTGGTACTACTTGGTTAAGGTGAAACCCATCTTTGCAGATTAGCTCACCTTCCCAAGAATGTAGGCTAGTTCCTAACAAATCTAAAACTGAACAGGGCAGATATTCTATTCTACAAGGACTCCCACAATCCACCCTGAGTTCTTTACAGCTTGCTATGAATTCTGCTGCAAGGGTTCTACAAGGAGCGTCCAGGAGTGATCATGTTACACCTATCCTCAAGCAGCTCCATTGGCTCCCGATACAAGGCAGGCTTATGTTCAAAACTTTGATTCTCACATACAAGGCCATCCATGGTCTATCAGCCAACTCACTTACTGAGCTCATACAAACTGTACCACCAACCAGATCTAGAAGACAAATAGCGCTAAACACTCTAATAACGCCAAAGACCATAACAACATGCAGCCGATCAACAGCGAACAGAGCTTTCATGTTCTGCGCCCCAAAATGCTGGAACTCCCTACCACCTGACATCCGTGCCATAACCGACCTAGCCCAGTTCAGAAAGGCCCTTAAATTCAACCTATTTATCAAGTACTACCCTGTATGAAGTGCAATATAATAGTCACCCCACAAATTTAACCACAATTTTCTCCTGATCCTAGCACTCCTGATAATTTATGTAAATAGTTCTATCATGTTATCGATTTAACAGATTATATATTCTATGTATATAGTTCTCCCATGTTTTCCAAGTTGATACTCCTGTTAAGAGTAGTTACTCACCTGTAACAGGTGTTCTCCAGGAGCAGCAGGAATCAGTCCTCACTTATGGGTGACGTCGGCGCCGACGGAGCCCTCGCGGAGCAATTTCCCCAGCTTTGGAAGAAAGCCTTTGGGATTGCAGCGCGCATGCGCGGTCCTCTTCCCGCCCAAGGATGCCATCTTGCTCAGTCGAATGACATAGCGGAAGACAGCAACCATAAGAATGACTGCAACTCCAGGGGAGGAGGGAGGGTAGTGAGGACTGATTCCTGCTGCTCCTGGAGAACACCTGTTACAGGTGAGTAACTACTCTTTCTCCAGGACCAAGCAGGAAGTCAGTCCTCACTTATGGGACTCCCTAGCTTAAGGCTACCGGAGACCTCAAGCTGGAAAAGAGAGCTCCCTCCAGCTCAAGCACACAGAAGGAAGGAATCTTCTCTGAATACGAATCCGGCCGGTAGCCCACATCGGGGCCGGCGGGTAGGAGTTGCCTAAACCTCAAAGAGATTGTGGAGGACTGCCTGTCCGAAAGCACTATCCCTGCGGGACTCCCTCTCCAGGCAGTAATGAGCCGCAAAAGTCTGGCTAGAAGACCAAGTAGCGGCCCTGCAGATGTCTGCCAACGGAACCGAGCGGAGGTGTGCGACAGACGCCGCCTTCGTCCGGACACGGTGCGCCGTGACTCGACTCTCCAAAGAGAAGCCGGCTGCCCCATACGCCCAGGCGATGCAGTCAGCTACCCAGATGGACAGAGTACGCTTCGACACAGAGAACCCCAACCGATTGGGGTCAAAGGAAACGAAAAGCTGGGCAGCTTTCCTATGCCCACGCGTACGGTCAAGGTAGAAGGACAAGGCTCTTCGACAGTCCAGGGTATGCAGAACAGTCTCAGCTCTGCTGGTATGTGGCCTGGGAAAGAAGGTCGGAAGAACCACCTCTTGATTGATGTGGAAAGAGGAAACCACCTTAGGAAGAAACTTAGGGTGAGTCCGTAAGACAACCCAATTCCTGTAGAACCTAGTGTAAGGGGGCTCCGACACTAGGGCCTGTAGTTCACTAACGCGCCTAGCGGAGGTGAGGGCTACCAAGAAGAGAGCTTTCCATGAGAGGAAGCGGAGGGGGCAGGTAACCATGGGTTCAAAAGGCGGGCAAGTAAGCCTTTGTAAAACCACATTGAGGTCCCAGTCGGGAGCCGGAGGGCGCAACGGGGGCTTAAGCAGAAGCAGGCCCCTGAGGAAACGCGCCACCAAGGGATGTGAGGAAAGGGGCTGGCCCTCCACGGGCGAATGATGTGCAGAGAGAGCACTGAGGTGGACTCTGACAGAGTTGGACTTGAGGCCTAGATCGGAGAGGTGCAGCAAGTATTGCAGTACCACCGACACTAGGCAGGCGAAGGGGTCCTCAGAACGCTGAGAACACCAGGCGGAGAAGCGACGCCATTTGAGTGCGTAAGACTTCTGGGTAGAAGGTCGCCGAGACGCCAGGACGACAGCTTCCACCTCCGGGGGAGCGAGAGCGGGGCCAGGACTACCCTCTCAGCAGCCAGGCCATCAGGTGAAGGGCCCGGAGGTTGGGGTGCAGAAGAGTACCCTGATCTTGGGTCAGGAGATCGGGCTGAAACCCCAGAGGGAGAGGGGTGTCCACTGCTAACTGCAGGAGCAGAGGAAACCAGGGATGCCTCGGCCATCGGGGCGCTATCAGGATCACGTGGGCCCCGTCCCGGGCAACCTTGAAGAGCGTCCGGGACACCAGCGGCGTGGGAGGAAAGGCATACAGTAGGCCTGTGACCACGAAATGAGGAAAGCATCCGGGGCCACTCTGAGGGGATGCGGATGCCGAGAGCAGAACCGGGGAAGCTGCCGGTTCAGGGGACTGGCAAAGAGGTCCACGGTGGGGGTGCCCCACCGGCGGAAGATTTGCTGGGCAACGCCGGGGTTCAACCTCCACTCGTGGGGCTGCAAGACCCGGCTCAGCCTGTCGGCCAGGCAATTCTCCTGCCCAGGCAGGTAAACAGCCTTGAGGAGGATGTTGTGGTCGACAGCCCAGGAGCACAGTCGCCGGGCCTCCTGACAGAGCAGGAGGGAGCCCGTGCCCCCCTGTTTGTTCACGTAGAACATGGCCACCTGATTGTCCGTCTGCACCAGTACGGACTGGCGAAAGGTGAGGTGAGAGAAGGTCCGCAGAGCTAGGCGGATCGCCCGCAGCTCCAGGAAGTTGATTTGTTGAGCCGCCTCCCAAGGAGTCCAAAGGCCTTGAGTGCGCGCTCCCTGGCAATGCGCTCCCCATCCCAAGAGAGAAGCATCGGTCGTCAGCACCCGGGAGGGTACGGGAGACTGAAAGGGCATACCCCGTACCAGGTTGGGCAGGTGGAGCCACCACTGCAGAGAGGAGACCAGGCGGTCGGAGATCTGTAGAAGGTCCGCCAGACCTCCCGTGGCCTGATGCCATTGAGTGCGGAGACACCACTGGACAGGCCTCATATGCAGTCGGGCGTGCGGCGTGACATAGACCGCCGGAACCGGAGACGCACTGTGGAATCTGCCGGCCAAAGCCATGAGCCTGTCGGCTCGCTCTTGAGGCAAGAAGGCACGAGCTTGCAGAGTGTCGAGCCGAGCTCCTATGAACTCGAGATCCTGAGAGGGGCGCAACGTGGACTTCCCGACGTTTATGACGAAGCCCAAGTGCTGAAGCAGAGCCACCGTACGCTGCGTGGACTGCGCGACCTCTGTGGCCGACTGCGCCCGTACGAGCCAGTCGTCCAGGTAAGGAAAAACGAACAGGCCCTGAAGCCTCAGGAAGGCCGCGACCACCGCGAGGCATTTTGTGAACACCCTGGGGGCGGAGCACAAGCCGAAAGGCAGCACGCGGTACTGATAGTGTTCCCCGGCCACTACAAATCTGAGATATCGTCGGTGGTCCGGATGAATCAGGATGTGAGTATAGGCATCCTTTAGATCGAAGGAGCATAGCCAATCTCCCTGCTGGAGGTAGGGCAGCAAGATTCCAAGGGTAAGCATCCTGAACTTTTCCCGCTGCAGGAACATGTTGAGGTTACGCAAGTCCAGAATGGGTCTGAGGCCTCTCGTCCTCTTTGGGACCAGGAAGTATCTGGAGTAGAACCCCTGACCCCACTGAGGCTGGGGCACTGGCTCCACAGCCTGCTCCTCCAGTAGACCCTGCAGCTCCTGAAGGAGTAAGTCTCTGTGCAGAGGGGGCCTCGGAGGTTCCCCCGGAAAGTAGGGGGGAGGCACCTGGTGAAAATGCAAGAGGTAGCCCCTTTGAACCACCTGCAGCACCCAGGAATCGGATGTTATGGCTGGCCACCTGTGAGCGAAGTGGATCAGCCTGTCCCCCGTGCTGAGCGACGGGCGCGGAGGGGGAGAGGCTATGCTGGCATAGTCAAAAACCCCCACCCTGCGTGGCAGGGGGCTGTGCAGCGGGCTTGGGGGCCCGCAGCCTGCGGGGGCCATTCCCCTGACCCTTAGTCTGTGGGCACTGAGTGGAAGCCGCCGGTACTTGGTATTGAAGGTGGGATTGCTTATAGGCAAGCACCTTCCTCGGGTAAAAAGGCTTCTTCCCCGGACCCTTCCTCTTCTGCGTGGGAGCGGAGGTCTTTCGGGACAGTCGAGTCCGAGTGAGAGTCTCGGACTCGAGTTCCGCAGCCTTATCGGACATGGGCTTGCCGAAAAGATTGTCACCTCGGCAGGGGACATCGACTAACTTGTCCTGTACCCACGGCTCGAGGTCGGATGACTGGAGCCAGGCCTGTCGGCGGGCACCGATGCCGGCTCCAGCTACTCGGGCCGACGCCTCGATGCCGTCGTAGGCCCCCCGAGAAAGGAACTTCGAGCACTCTCGAATACTATCGGACAAGGCCAGAAACCTCTGCAAAGGTTCGTCGGAGAGACCAGCCGAGAACCCGGCGAGCTCCTTCGCCAAGTCTCGGAGGAACATGCCCATATACAGCTGGTATGTCTGGACCCTGCAGGCAAGCATGGAACCCTGGAAGCACTTCCTACCGAGGGCATCCAGGTTACGGGCCTCCTTACCCGGGGGCACCGAGGAGTGCATCTTTTGACTCTTAAGCCGATGCATCACCGATTCCACAACCATGGAGTGGTGTGGCAGTTGCGCCTTCTGGAACCCGGGGCTCTTGCGGACTCGATAAATCGAATCGATCCACTTGCTTAACACCGGTATTGAGGCCGGGCTTTCCCACATGCGGAAGAGCAGCCGCTCCAGCATCGGAGGGACCGGCACGGTAAAGGCCTCCTTCGGGGGAGAATCGTACTGGAGTGCCTCGAGCTCTTCCGCGCGAGGCTCCTCCTCTGGATCCGCGGGGAAAGCCAAAGCCTTGGCCATATCCCGCACAAAATCAGAGAAGCGCGTATCCTCCGGAGGGGATCGCCTTCGAGGCTCCGACTCGGGCGAGTCAGAGGGGACGCACCGGGTCTGAAAAGAGCCGGGCGACTCGTCCCCTTCCGTGTCCCAGTCCGACGCCTCCGTGGAGGAATCGAGGGGCTCCGTGCGGGCGAGGGTTCGTCCCGACGCCGATGCCGGTGTCAACGACCTCGGTCCCGAACGGGAAGCCGAGGGAGACCTCGACCGAGGATCGACTCGAGCATGCATCGACTCGAGGATCGACTCGGCCGCCAGGGTCGACTTGGGCGTCGACGTCCCGGTGGTCTGGGCGGATGCACTGGCGATGCCGGTCATCCAAACCCGCTGCTGGTCCAAGAAGGCAGAGATACTGCGCTCCAAGGATGTCAATCTGAGGTCAAGCCCAGAAGACCCGGCAGCCACCGACTCGGGCCCCGACGACGGTTCCATAGGGGAGTCCAGGAGGACAATAGTACTCACGTGCGGCTCCACCTCGAGTCGAGGAAGTTTAGAAGGTCTCTCCGCCTCCGAGGACTCGGGGCGGCTGGCGGGGCTATGCGACCCGGCCCGCGAGGGACCAGGTGCGTCCTCCAACGCCGCCCGCGCGAGTTTCCTCTGCCGACGATGCTCCCGTCCAGGGGACCCCCGCTCAAAGGAACTCCGACGGAGCTCCTGGCCGGAGTCACGAGACGTTGAAGCCTCCGACAAGGTCCGGGCCGGACCGGACTCGGGGTCAGAGAAGATTCTTTCCTTTTGCGATTGCCGACTCCTCAGCGACTTGGAGGACATCTTGCCACACGGACCACAGCTCCCAGAGTCATGGTTGGGTCCGAGGCAACGGAGGCAGAAATTATGCGTGTCTGTAAGAGACATTAATTTAGAACAATGATCACATTTTTTGAACCTGCTGGCAGCCATAGGGGGAAAAAGGTCCCCCGCGAGGTCGAAAGACCGAGCCGCCAGGGGTGGAAAATAAGTGGCGGGAACGCCAGTTAAAAACTGAAAACAAAAAAAGAAATGTGAACGGACTCCATAAGGAAAAAATCGAGGCCAGGCAGGAAAAGGACACGCGAACCGAGAAAACAACAAAGAATTAATCAACTTTTTCAGCGGTGGTAACAAACTACGTCTGTAGGGCTCCGCGGAAAAAAAGAAGACTGAGCAAGATGGCATCCTTGGGCGGGAAGAGGACCGCGCATGCGCGCTGCAATCCCAAAGGCTTTCTTCGAAAGCTGGGGAAATTGCTCCGCGAGGGCTCCGTCGGCGCCGACGTCAACCATAAGTGAGGACTGACTTCCTGCTTGGTCCTGGAGAATATGTAATACCGAACAGCCTGTTGTTCTGGTCTTTTATGTTCTCTGTAAACCGCGCTGATTCTGAATAGTGCGGTATATAAGAAATTGAAATAAATAAATAAATATGGAAAGCAAAACAACTACTACAGGACAGATCAACTGTGAAGCTCACCAACAGGATCAACAAAACCCTAATGAAACTTGAACAATCAAACCGGATCACAAGAGAAGAATGCTGGTGAATGAGAGTGACCATGTCCAACATCCCCTATATCTGGCCTAGTTGCTGAGATTGGGATGCAAAATCTCGAAAGCATCGTACTCCCACAAGTAAACCCAAAACTATGGGTACGGTATGTCAACAACACCTTCATCATAATAAAATGCAATCAAATCGAAGAAACATTCCAACTACTCAACAGTGTCTTCAAGGACATCCAGATTACAATGGCAACGGCCAAGGACAAAAAACTCTCATTCCTAGATGTTCTTGTCACGAGAACCAAATTTGGCAAATTCCACCTATCAGTCTACACACAGACCAAATCCTGAACTATTACAGCAGCCACCCAACGTGCCACAAACAAAGCTGCATAAAAATGCTATTCAGAAGAATAGAATCCCACTGCAACACGACAGAAGCTAAAAAAGAAGAAGAGAAACACTTATACAAGGCGTTAACAAGGACAGGATACCCATGGAGCTTCATCCGCAAATACCTGCAACCAAAAAGCCCTAACCTCCAGATCAAAAGTGCACTCCGACGACTCATCCTCCCTTACATCCAGAACACCTCTGAAATGACCGCAAGACTACTAAGACCATGGCATTACAACAGCCAACAAACCAACCGCGACCCTGAGAAGAATCCTGTCAAAACCGAAAGGAAAACCAGAGAAAGATCAAAGGACAAACGCTGTGTACAAAATTCAATGCGGTGACTTTGACAAGAACTATGTCAGCCAAACAGGAAGAAAACTATCCACAAGACTATACAAACACCAACTAGCCAGCAAAAAACACAACCCACTCTCCATGGTCTCAATCCACGAAGACGTGGAAGGACACAAATTCAACTGGAACACAAACTGAAATCATAGCATGAGCACAAACGAAAAGAGAAAGAGACTTTCTGGAAGCCTGGTTTTCCACCACAAAGTTGATATATTGACATAGACCCAATCTACCAATCCTTGTGGACCAAAGAGCTGAGGCGCCACAAAAACACCCGGGAATAGCAACCTTCAGGGAAGCCAACCAATCAATCCCTACCAACCAAAGAGCTGAGTCACCACCAACAAAGCTCAGAAACAGCAACCACACCTCAGCAAACCTCAGGGAAACCAACCAATCAATCCCTGCGAACCAAAGAGCTGAGTCACCACCAATCCTAATATAAGTACAAACTCAAGCATTCAAGCACACTACCATCTGGAACTCCACACTGATGATGTTCCCTCAAATGGTGACGAAACGTCTGCAATCAAACTATCAAGCTCAAAGAACAATCCAGCATCAAAATCTAAAATCTTGCTTCCTGCACCATTGTCTCACCAACTCATTGATATTCCAGAGCTCCGTCTGTCTCATGTGTCCCGCATGTGGAACAGGATGCATTTCTGAGAATGCTATCCTGGACATCCTGGATTTCAACTTCTACCTAAAAGCCTAAATTTGACTTCCAGAACCTCCCCCCCCCCCCTCACACACACACACATTTTCCTCTGCCATTGGTACTGACATGTACTAGGACAGATGGTTACTCCTTTCGCACTAGGCAAGTGATCAGGGAATTCTCATGCCCACCAGCAGCCAAACAGCTATCTATATGCCTAATAATTAAATCACCAACTAAGACAGGCATGCTAATCCATCCCCTCCTGGGAAGAAGCTCCTGGAGAAAGACATCCTTAATGAGAGAGGATACTGCATCTCCTGGAGGGCAGGTTCTGGTTATAGGATCACTTCCTGCCACATTAAGATTATGCTCTCCTTCCAGGTGTCCTCTTTCCTCCAAGGCAGCACAGACACTGCCCGAAAAGTGGGACTTCTCTACTATGTCCATGAAGGTCTCCTCTATGTATCTCTCTGTCTGTCTCAGCTCCTTCAAGTCTGCTACTCTAGCCTTCAGAAATCAAACATTCTCTGAGAGCCAGTGCCCTTTGCACAGAGGGCACACATATGACCTCTCACCAACTGGGAGATAATTATAGATGTGGCATTCAATACAAAAGACTAGATAGCCCCCATATTGCTATTGGACTGCTATCTGTATCTTTGTATTGATGCGTTGTTTAGTTGTTTAGAGTTGCTATGGGAGTAGGGATACCTAGATTAAAAGAAGGACTTCAGGATTTTTTAATATATTATCTGTTAATGTGATGTTTTATTTTCACTGAATGGTTAATAATCTATTAAGTGTTAATCACTGGCTGATTAAAATATTCTGTGATAACAAATTTCACTCTTAATTGGGAACACAGGCTATAAAATTAAGGGATGTGCCTGGGATGGGTGGATGGGAAAAAATAACTGTCTATTTTGTTTTAAAACTCTAAAAGGTCTTACTACAAACTAGGGCAAGTGTGAAGTAGCCTAATGGTTAAAGCACTGGCTTGGGAACCAAGAGAGCAGGGTTCGATTCTCCCTAGCACTCCTTGTGGCCTTGGGCAAGTCACTTAACCCTCCATTGCCTCAGAAGAATCAAAGTTATCAATGTCCCTGTTTAATGTACATTACCAAGTTTAAGTTACAATGTAAACCACTTTAATTAAAATGATAAAGAGGTATAAAAAAACAGTCAAATAAATAATCTAAAATAATATTTTCACTCAGGGATATATTATCTCAATTAGATTAAGGAGAACATGATATACACAGGAGTTGTAGTCAGAGGGGGTCACTGGCACACAAACTTGGTTTGTTTTCAGTTTAATAGGAATACTTGAATAAGATTCAAGAGGTGGTGGAAAGAGTGACGCAGCTAGCAATACTGATGTAATCAAAAGTTCTGATGTTTTTATATCTCCCCAAGCCTTCAGTGAGGGCTCATATGTTGAGCTGGCCAAGAAGCTGCTGCTCACTGGAAGAAGTCCTGCAGGGATGTGGAAGTGTCCAGATCCCTCTAGTGGAGAAATGATGAGAGTATGTGGGTTATGTGATGGAAATATAATTGCTGTCTGTTCAGGTCAAGTGGTGTGTGAATAAGGTGCAAGCACAGTGGGTCCTGATACTTCACTTTAAAGTAGCTGAACATTGGGGAGGGATTAGTTTATGATCCCATGTATGTGTGATAGTGCTGGGTATCATAGGAGCTAGGGGGAGGGAGTAAATTAGCTATGTGGGAGATGGTTCACTTTGAAGGTGATATAAAGTGATATTTCATGAGGACTGTAATATCACTGTAGGTTTTAGCGTAATAAAATCTAAGTATCAAAAAAATTAAAATTATAGTGGTCTCTTAGAGGATTATTTGTTTTATGCCTTATTTTATATTTGCTATATAATATTATTATGATTTATATGGCTGATGAAGGCATATTTTAGATAGTACACAGAGATCGGAATAGACACACTGAGGCCGGGATGTACACATTTCGAGTGGTATTTTAGAAAAGGCCGCCAAACATGGATCCTTATCTAAAACAGAGAAGGAGCACATTCATACTTGTTGATATGTGGAGCTGGAGAAGCCATTTTACTAATCTAGATATGAGAAATATCAGTGGAGGAAACTGAGCAATTTACATGTTCAAGTGCTGACACGTGTGGAAATTGGTATGTCACAACTTACATGTGTATGTCAGTCATTTTGCAAACTTATACGTACAAATGCCGCCAGTTAACTACAGAAGTCACTTTCTCAATTTAAATTTAATTTGGAAGCTGAAAAACACAATGGGGGATTAAGGAGAATAACAGCCTTAATCCCTCATATAAAGGGCTGGTCAGGGAGCAGCTGTAAATCCTGATGTGGACAATTTTGGACATACACATACATTCCCTATATGAAATGGGGACTGCAAGTGTAGATTTTCTTATTTGGAGGGGGTTTTTTCACTTTACTTTTTATTAATGCTCTAGAGATATAGAAGAATACAATATTCATAAAAGACTCAGTAACTTACAGTAGCTAACTCTATAACATATCTCAAATGATCTCATTCCAGAACAGAATTTCCTTTGAACCCTTCCCCTCTTCCTATCCTATAACTCATGTTGGGTGTTCACTTCCCCACAGCACTCTTGGATGAAATTATTAATGTTAAATTCTCTTTTATTCTGACAACCACTGAGTGAAGGTATACCAAATTCTGACAAAGTTATCCACCCTATAATATCATAAAGCTATGAGTTTGGCCTTAAGATAAATATGATACGGACGAGTTTGAACCATCTCTAGTGATGACAATTCTTCCTTTTGCCATGCTTGAGCAATAGTAATTCTGTCAGCTGTCATTCCCATAATGAGAAATTTAACTTCCTCTCATGCACCACTGCCATCTGCAAATGCAGTGGCTTCTTAATTATTGTGCCTAAGAACTGAAAAATGGACTGCCAAAAATATTGAACTTTTGGATAAGTCCACCATATTTATTTATTTGGCTGAATTTTTATGCCGCTTTTCACAGAGATCAAAGCGGTGTACATAGAACTTTGAACAGGTTAAACAACGTTTACATGGAACATTAACTTTGTACAATAAGGGTTAAAGAACAGAAACTTATTATCATAAGTTTAGGTAGGGGCTTGCTGCCTTTAACTATATAGTGTGTTCTTCGTAGAGGAGGAAGTGTTTGGGGGGTTGGGGGGGTGGAGGTGGGTGTGGAGGTGGGTCCAAAGTGGAGAGTGAACTGGTGGGTTTTGAGGCGTCGTCTGTGGTCTAAGGATATCCCTGATGGAGCCTTTTTCAAGGAGAAATGAGGATCTTTGTTGGGTTAATGATTGAAGTTCAGGCGGCAACGTGTTATGGAATTTAGAGGCTGTTAGAGGTGCAGTTGGAAGGAAGCGGCATTGAAGCCTAGAAGGAAAGAAGCGGCGTTGAAGCCTAGAAGATAAGTAGAGCTTTTGATTTATGGCTTTAAAGGAATAGCAACTTGCTTTTGATACTCTGTGTCCTTTACAGATTATGGTGGTGAACTTTCCTGATGATGTGTTGGAGAAACAAAATGAAATTTTTTATTTTTTTATTTATTTTTATTTATTTAACATTTCTTCTATACCGCGCTATTAAAATCAGTGCGGTGTACAATGAACAAAAACATACTGCAATGCATACAGGCAACATTGAGCTTACAAAGAACAGGGAAAATAACACATGGGATAACCGGGGGAACTATGTACAGTTAACTTTATACCAAGTATATATATACTTTAACTATGTACAATATTCTAAACTCGTATGGATATTGTGCGTGTATTCGTGTGGGTGGAGCAGGTAAATGGTTATCATGTGGGCTATCGATTAGTCTAACCATTTTCTGGATGTATTAGGGTGCTAAGGCGTCTGGGGTATGTGGTAAGCTTGGTAGATGTGTGAGTGTCCGGGATAACTACTGGGTAATATTTTGTAAACAGATGGTGTTTCACGGCTTTTCGGAATAGTATTAGGCTTTTGATGCCACGGATTTCATGGGGAAGTGTATTCCAGTTTAGAGGAGCGAATATTGAGAAAGCTCTGTTTGCCGTAGCTTTGATACACGATGTCATCATCTTAGGAACTATTAAGGTGTTCGTAGCAGTAGTCCTCCTGTTTCTATTTTCGAGGGTGCTGTGAATTAGCTTGCTGATTGGTGTAGGTGGGTAATTATTCATGGCTTTGAAGGTTAGGACTAGTGACTTATAGTGGAGTCTGGCTTGTAGGGGTAGCCAGTGTAGGTCTTTCATGATAGGCGTTATGTGAGCAGATCTTGGTGACCCAGAGAGGACTCTTGCAGCTGCATTCATAGCCAGACGAAGCGGATTTAAAGTTGATTGAGAGATCCCGTGGAGGATGATGTTTGCAAAATCTAGATGTGGGAGGACTAATGCCTGGAAGGTTGATCGGTAGTCAGTATAGTCAAGCAGGGGGCGGAGGTGGCGTAGTGTTCTGATCTTATGGTATATAGTCTTTGTCACATTCTTCACATGCGTTGTCATATCCAGGTGTTGGTCCAATGTGATGCCGAGATATAAGCTTCTTTAGAAGAGAGATAGAAGCTTTTTATATGTGGTTTAAATATTTAAAAAAATAATACAAAAAAGTACTTTTTCTGTAAGATTATTGAATAGTTTGGTGAGATAAATCATTATTTATAAGGGAGTTTTTGGGACAGATGATGCATGAAGCTTCAATCCCCTATGGTGATTAGTTTCGCCACATAGTGGGAGGTAATGCATTAGTCTGAGGTCTTTTCTCCCATATAAGAGGTATAGTCTTACATATGGGCTTACATATAAAAAGTTTAGGTTTAGTTGGAAGTTTGGGAGTGCAATAAGTTTAAATGTAGTTAATCTAATTGTAAGTCTAAGGATGTGGTTGTGGTTTATTTGTTAAAAGTCCCTTAGTAAAGTGTTATAATATAATTGAGGATTTTATATGCCATAAGGAGAATTTTATTTATTTATTTATTTGGTTTCATTTGTATACCGCTTCTTCCAGCGATTGTATTGCACTCTGCTCTGCAGTGGGAGCCAGTGAAAATGCTTGAGGATGGGAGTGATGTGATCGTGTCTGGAGCCGCCTTGGATGATCAGAGTTGACGTGTGGAGGGCTGTTTGCAGAGGAAGGAGCATTGATTTTGGGCAAAAAATGGGCAAAGATCCTGCCCACAGAGCTTCCAACATTTATTAGACCCTTCTGCCAGTGATTCTCAGAAGGTGCATCGGAGTAAATTATTATTATTAAAATACCCCCTATAGAACATTTTATAATTGTTCTCTATTAGACTGCTAGCTATAATGCCTTTAGCAAGGTTCTCTGTAAAAGCAGCCCAATCTCACTTTTCCCATACCACCCCACCAAGCTATATGAGGTGGCTTATCTTCAGGATTGTCCCCCATAGTATGGAGGAACTGAAAATGTCTTCCATCAGTCTAGGATCACCACCTAAGGCCCTTCTCACTTTTGTACTCAAACAATGCCTAGCCTGAGAGAAATGGTAGATCTCTCTTGGCTCTAATTGATATAGATCTCATACTTTCTCAAAATTTACAAGCCCTTCATCAGTGATAAACGTCCCAGGGAATGCAGTCTCAATTTATCTCATCTCAAAAAAACCCTTGTTTCTCATACCTGGAGGAAAATCAGTATTACATTCAAGAAGTGTAAATCCCAGAGCCCAATAATTTTATTCAATTTATTCCACAAAAAGGTTCTGAATATCTTGAAGCCCAGCTCTAAGTTCATGATCCAGAACATACAACGTCATTCCTGCTCTATGGCCATGCAATCCTTACTGTCCCTTATGTTTCATTATAATGCCACTCTCAGTTGGGAAACCTCACATAATCTTTGAGGTTTGGGACAGCCAAATCTCTTATCTTGGGCTCTATACAAAATCCTTCACAAAACCCTTGGGCACTTCCTCCTCCAAATATATCTAAAAACCTTTTGTTGGATTTTTTTGCAAAAGATTATCTGGAATCGCAATAGGAAGAGTATTAAAAAATAATAATTTAGGCAGAATCATCATCTTAACTCCAGCAATATTGCCCAAGCCAGGACAGGCTCAGTCTCTGCACAGTTCAAGGTCATATCTTATCTTTGCTATAAGGGGATGTAATTAAGTTCAAGAAGTTCCTCAAAATTAGAAAATAAAACTCTTAAATACCTAATTGCTCTATTGCTTTGAGGCTATGTTTGGATGCTGATCCCTTATTCTCCTGCTTATCACCTATCTGAATCTTGCCAATCCCCTAGATTTACCCTAGTCCCTAGCTGTGTGGTCTGTCTTGATTAGATTTAGGCTCTGATGAGCAGGGACTGTCTCTTACTTGTACATATACAGCGCTGCATACGCCTTGTAGCGCTATACAAATGATAAGTAGTAGTAGTAGTACTTTGGAGCTCACCACATTGATTTTAAGGGGTGGAAATAAGCCTGAGATCATCCCCAAAAAGTTCCAACTCGTTCAGAAGTGGGCCCAACAAACCTTGCGGGTTTACCGCCATATATAAAATGTTATCTGCAAAAGGCATGACTTTATATTGTGCATTTCCCATATATAAATCTTCCATCTGGTGGCGATCTCTAATCCTTGTGGCCAATGGCACCATAGCTAGAATAAACAAAAGGAATGATAACAAGCACCCCTGCATGGCATCTTGTTTTAATTCAAAAGCCTGTGTATATCCTGCATTCACTTTTATTCAAGCCAATGATTCTTTATATAAGATTTGAACCCATCTCAAGAAGCTTTCTCCTAGACCCAAAACAAAAAAAAAAAGGCCAGTAGACCCTGTCAAATGCCTTTTTTGGCATAGATGGCCGAATAATAACAGTCTGTCACTCTTTTTGGCCCTTCCATATCAAATTTAAAAACTTCCAAATATTATCAGCAGCCTACCAGTCTGGAACTAACCCTGAATGGTCCAGATGTACCAGCCAGAGTAAACAGCAAAGCATCTGGCTGGCTAGGATTCTGGTAAGCGGTTTTTAAGACTATATCCAACAACGGAATTGGTCAGCAAGATACACAAACCAAAGGATCCTTACTCTCCTTGTGGATCAGTGACATCAGGCACCCCTCATCAAGAAGGGCATTTTTGGGGGCCCCCATAAAGAATTCTATAATCTCACCAACCCTTCCACTAATTGGCTTTGGACGTTTTCATAGAATTTATTAGTAAACCCATCAATCCCAGGGCTCTTTGCCACAGGTAAGGATTTAATGACCCCCAAAACTTCAGAGGCCATGATGAGCTTCCCCACAGCCAATCCCCCTCTTTGCTCTCCTGACTTGGTAAAGGGAGATTCTGAAAATATTCCTTAATCTTCTCTGTGGCCAACATAAAGCCAATTTTTAAAAAAGGTTCCAGGGATGATCTGGGAAACTACAGACCACCGAGTTTGATGTCAGTGCTGGGCAAAACGGTAGAAACCATTATAAAAAACTAAATTATTGAACATATAGTCATGGTTTAATGGAAAAAAGCCAACATGGATTTAGCAAAGGAAAGTTCTTTTGCTAATCTGTTTTGTCCATTTTTGAAGGTGCAAAATTGTAAGCTCTTGGCACTGTGTAAGAGTACCCACATGCTGAAAGCGTTGTAGTTTGTTTTAAAAAATATTTGAATATAAAATAAACAGGTAGACAAAGGTGAGCCAATAATGTATCTGGATTTTCAGAATATCTTTTACAAGGTCCCTCATGAGAGACTTAAAAGTCATGGGATAGGAGGCAGGGTACTATTGTGGGGTTGGGGCTGGTTAAAAGATAGAAAACAGAGAGTAGGGCTCAGTGGCCAATTTTCTCAATAAGAAAGGTGAATAGTGGAGTACCCCAGGGATCTATACTGAGCCCGCTGCTTTTTAACATATTCAAAAATGACTTGGAAATGTGAAGAACAAATGAAGTGATCAAATTTGCAGTTGAGACAAAATTATTCAAAAATGTTAAATCACAAAAGGATTCTGAAACATTGCAAGAGGACCTTGAGAAATTGGAAGGCTGGGCATGCAAATGGCAGATAAAATTTAATGTGGACAAGTGCAAAGTTATGCATTTAGGAAAGAACAACCCAAACTACAGTTACACGATGCAAAGTGAATCATCACCCAGGAAAAGGATCTAGGTGCCACCATGGATAATACCTTGAAACCCTCTGCTCAATGTACAGCGGTGGTCAAGAAAGCAAATAGAAGATTAGGAATCATAATGAAAGGAATGGCAAATAAACCCAAGGATATTATAATGCCTCCGTATCACTCCATGATGCGACCATACCTTGAATATTGTCTGTAGTTCTGGTCACTATATCTAAAAAAGGATATTCTGGAATTAGAAAAGGAACAGAGAAAAGCGACAAAAATGATAAATGGGATGGAAGGATATTCCAATGAGGAAAAGCTTAAAAGGTTACATCTCTTCAGCTTGGAAAAGAGACGGCTGAGGGGAGATGTGATAGAGATATATAAAATAATGAGAGGAGCAGAATAGGTTAGCATAGATCAGTTTTTTACTTCTTCAAAAAGGAGAAAGATTAGGGAACATGCAATGAAACTGCAATGCAGCATATTTAAGACTAACTGGAGAAAATATTTTTTCACTCAACGCATAATCAAAACTCTTGAATTTGTTGCTGGAGGATGTAGTACAAGCTGTTAATATAGCTTGGTTTAAAAGCAGTTTGGACAAATTCATGGAGGAAAAGTCCATAAACCATATTAAAGTGGACTGGGGAAATCCACAGATTAACTCTGGGATAAGCATCATGGAATCTGTCCACCTTTTGGGAATTTGACAGGTACTCGTGACCTGGATTGGCCACTGTTTGAAATTGGATATTGGGCTCAATGGACCTTTGATCTGACCCAGTATGGCATCTTATGATCTTATGGTATAAAGTTCTTGATAAAATTCCACAAATCATTAATTTATTTGTTCTGCATTACAGAGAACCGCTCCCCCTTAACTCTAATTTGCAATGTTTGACTCCCATGTTGGAATTTTCTCAGCTTTCGGGTAAAGCACAGTTACTTACCTGTAACAGGTGATCTCTGGGAACAGCAGGAATAAGTCTTCACATATGGGTACGTTGGTACCGACGGAGCCTGCGCGGGAACGCTCCCCAGCTTCCAAAAAAAGGAAAGCTTTTGGGAGCATCCCACAGCGCCTGCGCGCTGCCGTCCCGCCTTTCCTAACCGCCTCTCTCCAGTTCAAGTTTTAAAGCTGAGACAAAGAGAGAGAGAGGAAAGGAAAGATAGATAGAGAGATACAACTCCTAGGGGAGGTGGGTGGGTTGTGAAGACTTATTCCTGCTGTTCCCAGAGATCACCTGTTACAGGTAAGTAACTGTGCTATCTCCAGGAACAAGCAGGAATGAGTCTTCACATATGGGGACTCCCCAGCTAGAGATGCCCGGGAGATCCCCAAGGTAGTGAGACCCTGAGAAGGGCTCTACCTCCTCCCATGGATCTCAGGCATCCAACCAGGGATGGAGGGTAGGAGTTGATTAAGCATGAAACAGGTGTTTGAGAACAGCCTGACCAAACAAGGCATCCCGGCCGGGAGTCCCTGTCCAAACAGCAATGGGCTGTGAAGGTATGAACCGAGGCCCAGGTGGCTGCTCGACAGATCTGGTCGATAGACACAGAATTTAGATGAGCCATAGAGGTGGCCATGGCCCTCACATTATGAGCTGTGACATGGCCCTCCAGAGAAATGTTCTTACTCTGGTAGGTGAAAGAAATACACAGAGCAATCCAATTGGACAATGTCCTCTTAGTGACTGGAAGTCCCAAATGAGAGGGATCAAAAGCAACAAAGAGTTGAGAAGACTTTCTATGTTGCTGTGTCCTTTGTAAGTAAAAAGCAAGAGCTCTCTTACAATCCAGGGTATGAAGATTCCTCTCTGCACTCGATGCATGAGGGACCTGGAAAAAAGACAGGTAAATACACCTCTTGATTAAGATGAAAAGGTGAGACCACTTTAGGCATAAAGTGTGGATTGGTCCTAAGGACTACCTTATCATGATGGAACCTTGTATAAGGTGGATTAGCCACTAAGGCCTGCAGTTCACTGATGCGGCGAGCTGAGGTGACTGCAATAAGAAAGATAACCTTCCAGGAAAGAAATTTCAAGGAGGTAGTGGCTAAGGGTTCAAAGGGTGGCTTCATGAGCTGACCAAGAACCAGATTCAAGTCCCATGCCACTGGAGGTGGTCTAATGGGAGGTTTAGTTAAAAGAAGGCCTCTCATGAATCTTGCAATAAGCGGATGAGAGGAGACAGGTTGTCCATTGAGAGGACTGAGGGATGCTGCAATAGCACTCAAATGGACCCTTACTGAATTCGTCTTGAGGCCTGCATGGGAAAGATGCAGGAGATACTCTAGTAAAGAATTCAAAGGTATTGCTAGAGGGTTAATACCCTTCTCAGCACACCAAATGGTAAACCTTTTCCATTTAAAAGCATAGGAACATCTAGTAGAAGGCTTTCTGGAAGCATGAAGGATATCCCTTACTTGCTGAGAAAGATGCCAATCTTGAAGGTCTAAGCCTTCAGCAACCAAGCCCTGAGATGGAGAGATTGGGGGTTTGGGTGCCACAACGTTCCCCCCTCCTGAGACAGGAGATCTGGGAGCAGACCCCAAGTCCAGGGAGGGAGCTTGAGAGAGATGCAGAAGTAGAGGGTACCACACTTGGCGTGGCCAACGTGGAGCTATGAGAATCATAGTCCCTTGATCACTCTGAAGCTTGAACAGGGTCTTGGGAATTAGGGGAATGGGTGGAAAGGCATACAGGAAGTCTCGACCCCAATGAAGGAGGAAGGCATCCCTGGCCTGAACTCCCTGACACGGAATTCTGGAACAGAATCGGGGAAGTTTGGCATGCCACGGACTTGCAAAGAGGTCTATGTCCGGGGTTCCCCAAATTTGAAAGATTCTGGCTAACTGGTCCATATGGAGGGACCATTCGTGTGGAAGCAGAACTCGACTGAGTCTGTCTGCCCAAGAGTTTTGAACTCCTGGAAGGTATACTGCCAGAAGATGAATATGATGCTCTCTGGCAAAGGCCCACAATCTCAGAGCTTCGTTGCAAAGCGACAGAGAGCCAGTTCCTCCCTGCTTGTTCACATAGAACATGGCTACTTGGTTGTCCGTGTGAATGAGGACTGTCTTGTAGCTGAGCAGGGTATGGAAGACTCTGAGAGCCAAGAAGATTGCTCTGAGCTCTAAGAAGTTGATATGTAGGGAGGTCTCCTGTGGAGACCAAATGCCCTGGGTGGAGAGGTCTTGAAGATGAGCTCCCCAACCCTTTGGAGAGGCATCTGTTGTAAGGATTGCTTGGGGTAACAATTGTTGGAAGGGGGACCCCAGCAACAGATTTTGAGTGGACTTCCACCACTGGAGAGACCAAAAGAGGCGCCTGGAGGTTGCTATTTTGTCTGACAGACTTCCAGATGCCTGGGTCCACTGGGTGGACAAAGTTCATTGAGCTGCCCTCATGTGAAGGCGAGCATAAGGGACCACATGCACCGTGGATGCCATGTGGCCTAGCAGTTGTAACATCTCTCGAGCAGTTAGGTAGGTTTTTAACTGAATCTGAGAGGCTAACTGCACTAAGTGTAGGCAACGGGCCTGGGGAAGATAGGCCCTTGCAGTTGTGGTATCTAGCAAGGCCCCTATGAATTCTAGAGATTGAGTAGGGGTGAGTTGGGACTTTGGAATGTTTATAACCAGTCCCAGATACTGCAGGACACGCATTGTGCAGGCTAGGGAAGTCTGGGCCTCTGACTGGGATGGAGCTCGGATGAGCCAGTCGTCCAGATATGGGAATACGAATATTCCCAGAGTGCGTAGAAATGCGGCTATTACTGCCATGCATTTTGTGAACACTCTTGGGGCAGAGGCCAGACCAAAGTGAAGCACCCTGTATTGATAGTGCTTTCCTTGATAAAGGAACGGAAGAAACCTTCTGTGTGCTGGATGGATGAGTATATGGGTATACGCATCCTTGAGATCTAGAGAACAAAGCCAATCCTGACTCTGAAGGAATGGAAGGAGAGTACCCAGAGAAATCATCTTGAATTTCTCCTTGCACAGGAATCTGTTCAATTCTCTGAGATCTAATATGGGTCTGTAACCCCCTGTTTTCTTTGGAATTAGAAAGTAGGGGGAGTAGAACCCTGAGCCCTGTTGAAGAAGAGGTACCTCTTCTATTGCCCCTTGGGCAAGAAGGGTAGAAATCTCTTGACCCAGAAGGTCGAGGAGAGATGTTGAAGAATTGAAATGTCTCACCATGGTGTGGGGAGGAAGGTTTAAGAAATGAAGTTTGTACCCTTCCCTTATGATGGAAAGGGTCCACTGCTCTGCTGTGATTTGTTCCCATCTGGGAGCAAAGTGAGCTAACCTTCCTGGAATGGTGAGAGGCTCTGGTTCTTTTAGAGCCAGAAAGGCTAAGTTCTCTAGGTGCAAGTCAAAGGCCCTGAGGAGGCTGAGGCTGTTGGGCTACAGTAGGCCTTGCAGCCTTAGACTTGGCCTGTTTAGGTTATTGACGCTTTGCAGCAAAACGACCTGCAGAAGATGTCTGCTGACCATAAGCAGGATAATATCTTCCCTTCTTGGGAAAATATGTCTTTTTGAACAACCTCTTCTGGACAGGATTAGAGGTAGACTTTGAAAGCCTATCCAAAGCAGAATTTTCTGCATCTATCTGAGTGGCCTTTGCTTGCCAATCTTTGCCAAACAGGTTTTCACCTGTACAAGGAAGATTTCCTAATCCATCTTGGACCCAGGGTTCCAAATCAGAAGCTTGTAACCAAGCAATTCTGCGTGCACCTATGGCAATGGCCGAGGCTCTGCTGGCCCCCTCAAAAGAGTCAAAGGCTGCACGGTTAGAAAACTTGGAAACATCCTGGGCATGCTTAAGCCAGGTAAGAAAGTCTTCCCTTTTATCTTCTGGAAGAAAAGGGAGAAAGGTTTGTAGATGATCTGTAACTTCCTTCAGAAACATCCCCATATAGAGACTATAGGAGTTGATTCTGGCAACAAGCATACTGGCTTGAAAAATTTTCTTGCCAATAGCATCTAAGGTTCTACATTCTCTTCCTGGAGGAGCAGATGAGTGCCTCTTTGCACTCTTTAACTCTTTCATAGCAGACTCCACCACAATAGAATGGTGAGGAAGCTGAGTTTTATGAAATCCAGGACAAGGAGGGACATGATACATGGTATCCAACCTACGAGAATGAGAAGAGGTGGTGAGAGTAGTCTCCCATATGCCTATCATGTGGTCATAAAGGATGTCATGAACTGGCAAAGTGGCTGCTTCTTTAGGAGCCTTGGGATACTGCAAAATATCCAATTTTTTGGCTCTAGGCTCTGTCTCAGGGGCTACTGAGATAGAAAGCCCCTTGGCCACTTCCCTTATGAAGTCTTGAAAAGACAAGTCTTCTGGAGGGGACATTCTTCTTTTTGGAGAAGGCGGCTCCTGAGGAAGAAGTACCGATGCTTCGACAGAGGCCTCCGATGCATCAGAGTCTGTCGCCTGTCTGGATGCTCTTGTAAATCCCGATACGCATACCGGGTGGTATCGACATCGGGAGTCATCGGTACCGGATCGGTACCAATAGGCATCATCAGACAGGGTACCGCTGCAGTCGACACCGAAGCTGATGTCGATGCAACCGGTACCGGCACCAGAACCGATATCGGAGCCGGTACCGACAACGAAGCTTGTTGCGGTACCAGCGGCGTCGCAGCTTGTATGAATGCCGTAATGGCACGCTGCATGGTCAGAACATTCTGATCCATCGACGCCATGAATGTCTGGAGGTCAGTACCGGCGGATTCCACCGGTACCCCAGAACATTGCAACAGGTGATCGGTCGAGGCCGTGCCATCGATGTCAACCTGTGACCCCATAGGAGGAGCTTTGGAAGCCGGAGCTTCCCGCCGGGGTACTTTTGCCAGTGCAGGATCCTCGAGGGCAAGCCCGGAGGCATCTCGATGCTTAGAGGGAGATCTACCCTTCGAGGACCGGCTGGACTTGTGTTTGGTTACCTGAGATCCATAGGAGGAAGAAGAAGCCCTGGAAGACGTCAATGCCACCGAAGCTGCATCAGAGGGAAACAGAGTACTGAGCTTAGCTGCTCGGTTCTGTAAACCTCTTTTAGACATCATGGAGCAGGACGGACAATCCGTGATGGAATGGTCAGGACCTAAACACTTAAGACACCAGTCATGGGTGTCGGTAACAGAGATGGTACCACTGCACTTAGTGCATTTTTTAAACCCGGAGGCGGGCTTTTCCATGAGGAATTTTCTGTTAGGCCTAAGGCCCAACGGAGTAAAAATACACTGAAGTGGAACAGAAGTATTCTTTTTTCTTTTAAAGAAAAAGAAAGAAAAGACCGGCGGTACCAGTCCGACGTCAAAGAAGGCAGACGCGACCAAAGAAATAAAATAAAATAAAGAACTTCTTCAGCGGTGACAGGAACATGACCTGCTGGCTCCGCGGAAAAGAAGAACTGGAGAGAGGCGGTTAGGAAAGGCGGGAAGGCAGCACGCAGGCGCTGTGGGATGCTCCCAAAAGCTTTTCTTTTTGGGAAGCTGGGGAGCGTTCCCGTGCAGGCTCCGTCGGTATCGACGTACCCATATGTGAAGACTCATTCCTGCTTGTTCCTGGAGATAAAACCTATGGGCTTTATTCCTCTGCTCAAAGTATACCTGCTTAGTTTTAGTAGGTCATAATTAATTTTTTTGAACTGGTGTTCCCCCAGGATTATTCTCGCAATAGCTAATTGTTTTTCTACTCTACTTAAGGACTCTTGAGTTTTTCTTCCAGAAATGCAATTTCTTTCCTGACTTCCTCCAGCTTACTTTCTTTTTCTCGCTTTTTATATATCCCCAAGGCTATAAAGCTTGCCTCTGAAAACTGCCTTCATGCAGTCCCAAATGGTACCCAGAAGTAATATATCCATTATCATTCATCTCAAGGTATTCGTGGATACGTTTTTGAATTTGAATACATATTTGTTTACCATTTAGCTTCTAGAACTGAGCATCCCTAGCTTTTCCCCTAAGATTTATTTATTTATTTAACAATTTTTCTATACTGTCTTATCTTAAAATCAAGGCGGTTTTCATTTAAACTTCAATTTTACAGAGAACTTGCGAGAGAAACAATTAAAACTTTATCCCATTACAGAATAACTTTCTTAGCAAACAAAGGGAGGGGGTGAACTGGGAGTGCTAAAGTATAACTTATGTACAATGTGACGTATATGCAATTGGTCATGTGGGGTGGGCATGTGATTCGAGTAGTGCTGTGGAGTTAGAGGTGTTTATTGAAGTGCTCAATGAAAAGAAGGGTCTTGAGCTGTTTCCGAACGTCCTTTAAGTCTGAGGTCGTTCTTAGTTTTTCCGGAAGAATGTTCCAAATAGAGGGAGCGGAAAGCGAGAGCAGTGGGTTTTTTTTGGCCTTTGTGAACAGGTTGGGTGTAGGTATGGTATTGATGTTGCTGCTTCTCTCAGGTCTGTTATTGGGTTTGGTACAGATAAGATCCTGCAGACCTCTGGCTGATAGGTTGTTTTTGATCTTGAAGATGGTAAGGGCAGATTTGTATTTAGCTCGTGATGTAATTGGCAATCAGTGTAGTTGGTGCAAGAGGGGAGTTATTTGCTAACATTGAGATGATCCCATGATGGTTCGGGCGGTGTTTTGGACCAAATAGACCCCAAACAGGGACATGGTCAAACCATGCTGCCCTATCGGTACCTCATTCCTTTAGTCACATATAGGTAGTCAATATGTGAGAAAGAATTATGGCACCATAGTAGTATATGTAGTCTCTCGTTCACCAGTTGCATGCTTTACAAATATAAATAAGGACATCTTGAGGAAACGCTTGAAGAAGTGACAATCTTTTTCAGTCCTGGAGGATTCTCCTTTGGATGTATCTAATTGAAATCCTCTCCTACTAGCAAATTCCCTTCAACATACCCACTCAATTTACTTGCTACAAAATCAAAAACAGTGCCCTGTATTCGGGGCATACAGGTTTACTAAAGGTTAAATTAGACTTACCTGCTAATTGTGGTTCCTTAAGGAACTCCAGTCTAGTCCCAGACCTCTGGGTTTAAGCACCTCCTCCCGCAGCTTTGGAGACTGAGCACGTCACACCTTTCCGTGACACCAGTATAAGTAATCCAGGGACCGCCTTCCCTAGTCAGTAACCTATTGACAAAGCAGACTCACCAGAGCAATAAGTAGAAACATTTCTAAAAATATCATATAACTCCATAACTATCTAACTTTATAGGGAAAACAACTGTTAATGAATCTTGAGCACCTGGCCCGTGACCAGAGAGCTAAAGAAATGAACCTGCTTGTACTTACGTGGACAAGACAACCAAGACCCCCTCCTCCCTTCAGAGACCACAGCCAACCTAGCCCCAGCCGAACTGAGTGCTAGCTGTTATCTTACTTCAGGCTACCGTCTACCATACTAGAAATCGGGAGGGATATGGGACTAGACTGGAGTTCCTTAAGGAACCACAATTAGCAGGTAAGTCTAATTTAACCTTCCTTATCGTTCCTCCAGTCTAGTCCCAGACCTCTGGGAATGTAACAGAGCAGTAAACACTTTAACGGGAGGGACCTGCCAAACCAGCCTGAAGCACCGCTGATCCGAATCTCGCATCCCCTTCCGCCTGCACATCGATCCTGTAATGCTTAACAAAGGACATCAAGGACGACCACGTAGCCGCCTTACAAATTTCTACCGCAGGTACCAAACTACACTCTGCCCATGAAGCCACCTGCGCACTTCGGCGTGGCCTTGCCCTTCAAAATATACGGCGAGGAAATAGCCTCTTTAATCCACCTTGCAATCAAAGCTTTAGACGCTGACTCTCCTTGTCGTGGGCCTCCAAACAAGACAAACAATCTCTCCGACTTTCTCAACGAAGTTGTCCTATGTAAATAAACTCTTAGAGCTCGACTAACGTCAAGCCGATGAAGACGACCGCTGTCCTTATCCCTGTCTCCTCTCTCGAAGACTGGCAAGGATATGACCTGATTCACATGAAACATGGACACAACCTTTGGTAAGAAGGAAGATACAGTACGCAAAACCACCTTTTTATCATAGAAGGACAAAAAAGGCTCCTTACACGATAAGGCCTGCAACTCCGAAATTCTTCTCGCCGAAGAAATAGCCACTAAAAATATTACCTTAAGAGTAAGATCCTTCAAAGTAGCCTTGGCCAACGGCTCAAAAGGTGCTCCTATCAACGCATCCAACAACAGGGTAAGATCCCAGGCTGGAACCGGAGCCCTACAAGGTGGCCTCAAGAGCACAGTCGCCCTTAAAAAACTTTTAACATCTGGATGAGTACCCAACACCATCCCTTGCACTTTTCCTCGATAACAAGAAAGCGCTGCCAACTGAACTCGGGACGCAGCCGCAAGTCCCTTATCGAAACCATCTTTCAGAAAAGCTAGAACCTGTGAAATCGACGCTCTTAATGCCAACACTTGCCTCTCTGCGCACCAAGCTTCAAAAATGCGCCATACTGGATATACGCCATCGAAGTCGATCTACGCCTGGTTGAAGCCACTGCCGTTGAGTAACCCTTGGCCGTCAACCTGGCCCTCTCAAGAGCCAAGCCGTAAGCGTAAACCGATCCACCTGAGGCATATTCAAGGGACCCTGCCCCAGCAGATCGTCCCTGACCGGCAATCTCCACGGTGGCGACACCAGAAGGTGCACCAGGTCCGCATACCACAGCCTTCTTGGCCAATCAGGGGCAATTAAAATCACCAGGCCTTTGTGCCTTTCGATGCACTGCAGCACTCGACCGATCAGCACCCACGATGGAAACACGTACAGGAGCTGCTCCTCCGGGCACCTCTGTATCAGAGCGTCCAGTCCCTCGGACATCCTTTCTCTTCGCCTGCTGTAAAACCTCTCTGCCTTTGTTGACTCGAACGTCGCCATAAGATCCATCACCGGAGGCCCCCAACGATGTATCAGCAACTCGGATACCTCTGGATGCAGGACCCACTCTCCGGGATCCACCTTGACTCTGCTCAAAAAATCGTCTGCCACATTGTCTACTCCCGCCACATGCGCCGCCGATAACGCCTCCAGGTGCAACTCTGCCCAGCCGAGAAGCTCCTCCGCCTCTTCTTCGAGAGTCACACTGGAGGTGCCCCCTTGCCGATTGATATATGCCACCGCTGTGGAGTTGTCTGACAGCACCCAAATCGCCTTTCCTTGCAACAACTATTGGAACTCCTTTAACGCTAATGTGACCGCCCTCAGCTCTAGCCTGTTGATCGACCATTTCCTCTCTAGATCGCTCCACTGACCTTGGGCAAACTGCCTGTCGTAGTGCGCCCCCCAGCCGAACAGACTTGCATCCTTTGTAAGCGGTCTCCACTCCGGCGACTCCAACGGCATCCCCTTCTCCAACTGCCCCACAGTCAGCCACCACTCCAAGGCCTGTCTCGTCTGCACCGGACAGACCAGCCGTTGCGACAACTGATCTGACTGATGCGACCATCTCCTAAGGAGAGCTCTCTGCAAGGGCCGCATGTGCCCTCTCGCCCATGGCACCAACTCCAGTGTGGCCGCCACTGTGCCCAACAGCTGCAAATAATGCCATGCCAATGGAGCCCTTCTCTTCAAAAACTCCCGCACTAACTGCCTCAATCTTAAAGCCCGGGAGTGCGGAAGAAACACTCTGCCTATCTTCGTATCGAAGCTCGATCCCAAGTACTCCAACTTCTGTGAGGACTCCAACTTGCTCTTTGCCATATTCACCACCCATCCTAGGCTCTGCAGAAACTGCACCACCCGACGGGTCGCTCCCACGCTCTCGTTCCTTGACTTTGCTCGAATCAATCAATCTCCAAATAAGGATGCACCAAGACGTCTTCCTTCCGTAACGCCACTGCCATCACCACCTTGGTAAAGGTGCGCGGCGCTGTTGCCAACCCGAAGGGTAACGCCTGAAACTGAAAATGCCCCATGGGGACGGCAAAACAGAGATACCGCTGGTGCTCCTACCGGATTGGGATATACAGATACGCTTCCGAGAGATCTAGCGAGGTGAGAAACTCTCCCTGACGCACCACTACTATAACCGATCCCAGTGTTTCCATGCGAAAATGCAATACCTTCAGGCACCTGTTGACTCCCTTGAGGTCTAGAATTGGCCTTGAGGATCCTTCCTTGTTTTGGAACCACAAAATATATGGAGTATCGACCGGATCTGCATTGGTCTTCCGGGACCGGTACTACAGCTTTGAGCACCAGCAAGTTTTCCAACGGCCCCCAGTCGTGCACTTGTCCGGCAAGGAGATAGAACGAAGGTGCCCCGCACTAGTCGAAGAAATTCCAGGGCGTACCCTTTCTGAATTACCTCCAACACCCACTGATCTGACGTGATTTTATTTATTTATTTATTTATTTTATTTTAACATCTCTTATATACCGCACTATTATCATCAGCGCGGTTTACATGGAACCAAACATATACATACAGAAAAACTGTAGTGCATTTTACAAGTAACAGGAATTTGAACTTGGTAATAAAGGGAAACTATGTACATTATGTAACTATATACAGTAGTCTATACACATTAGTCACAGTTGAAGTTGTCTTGACCTGAGTATGGATGTAGTATTTCTCTTGTGCAAAACTAAATTGGGAAATAGCTTAAGAAGAGGTGGTGTTTGAGACTTTTTCTGAATTGTGTTAGGCTGGTTATGGCTCTCAGTTCTGGTGGGAGTGCATTCCAAGCTATTGGGGCATGAATGCTGAAGGCTCTTTTAGATGTTTCCTTAGTGTATCTGACTGTTTGTCTTGGGATTGTTAATGAGTTTATAGCAGTTGATCTTCTGGATCTATTGGGAGTCTGTGTGTGTAAAAGGTTGGTGATCGTTGATGGTGCTTGATTGTTTAGGGCTTTGAAAGTAATGATTAGTATCTTGTAGTGGATTCTTGCGTTGGTTGGTAACCAGTGGAGTCTTTTTAGAATTGGGGTTATGTGGTCTGTCTTTGATATTCCTTCGAGAACTCTAGCAGCGGTGTTCATCGCCAATTGTAGGGGATTTAAAGTTGATTGCGGGAGACCATGTAGAATTGCATTTGCGAAGTCAAGATGAGGCATTACCAAGGCTTGGTAGACAGTTCTGAAGTCTGTGGGTTCAAGTAAAGGTCTTAAGTGGCGTAGTGTGCGTATCTTGTGATATATTAGTTTTGTTATGTTTTTTATGTGGGTCTTCATATTAAGGCGCTGGTCAAGGGTAATACCTAGGTATCGTATCGTAGGTTTTACTGTCAATTCCTTGTCCTTTATCTTTAAGGTAGTGGGAGGTGTGAAGTTTTGATCCCTTGTGATAAACATAACATCGGTCTTGCTATGGTTGATTCTTAGGTTCTGTGAGAGGAGCCAGTCTTCTACTGATTCAAAGCATTTTATCAAAGGTGTAAAATCAGGGTGGTTGATGGAGAATGGCATGTATAGGAGAATGTCATCTGCATATGCTAGGCAGGTAACATTAAAAGAGCGGATGAGGTCACAGATTGGTTGCATGTATATGTTAAACATTAGTGCTGAAAGAGAGGATCCTTGTGGTACCCCTTGATCTTGCAGAAATGGTTCAGATGTTTTTTCATCAATTTTTACTTGTTGCCAACGGTTATTTAGGTAGGATATACACCAGTCAAGTGCGGTTCCAAGTATTCCTTTTTCCTTAAGGCGATGGATAAGTATTTGATGGCTTACTGAATCAAACGCAGCTGAGATGTCCATGAATATAAGGATAAATCCTTGGTGGATATTATCTATTCCTGTGATTAATATGTATTGAATAGAGTGATGAGGAGGGTCTCAACTCCGTGGGCTTCTCTAAAACCGTGTTGTGCAATGTCCAGTGGAGCTTCAGTGTCTATGTGTTGTTGTATTTGACGTTGTACCACTTTCTCAATTATTTTTGGACCAAGGCAGGATTTGGACCAAGGCAGGATAAAACTCCCGTAGTCGACCCCCCACGGGTACTAAACCTGCCTGAGCCCCCCTCACTTCATTGCGATTTCTTGAGATTCGAGGAAGGGGATGCTCCAAAACCTCTACCTGCTCCCCTGAACCCTCGAAACCCCTGAGAGCAATACTGGAAACACCCACTCTGGAACTGACCAAACCGCGCCAGACAAAACCTACGAAATTCCCTCTGCTGGCTTCTAGAAGGAACCTGAGGACGACCCTGCTTCTGCTTATCCTCAGGCAGCCTCCCCCCCTTAGACTCACCAAGCTCTTTAACCAACTTATCCAAGTCCTCTCCAAAGAGGAGCTTACCTAGCCTCATTTTAGAAGCCCCATCTGCCGCCCAGTTACGCAGCCACAGATATCTACGCACCGCCACTACCAACGCCATACTTTTTGACAGCCCGCAAATGAGATCATATTGTATATCGGCCAAATAAGCCGCCCCTGATTCCAATCGGGCCGCCTCCTCATTCGCCCCTGCTTCCGGATCCCCTTTCATCTGTTGGGACCAACGCAGACATGCTCTTGCCACCCATGCCCCACAAATAGATGCATGCATGGAAAGCACATTGACCTCAAACACTTGTTTTAACAACGTATCTAAACGCCTATCCTGTGAGTCCTTAAGGGCTGAACTGCCTTCCACCGGAATCGTGGTCTTCTTACTAACCGCCGAAACCGCTGCATCTACTCTAGGGGATTTGAAAAGGTCTTTATCTGATCCTGCAGCGGGTAGAGCTGCAACATCACTCTGGCTCCTTTCATCCCTGCTTCGGGCATGTCCCATTCCTCCTGTATCATCTCCTTAAATACCCTGTGGATTGGAAAAGTTCTCTGGGACTTCCGCACTGCCTGTAACAGCGGGTCCTCCAAAGAAGAGTCTGCCGCCTGATCCGCTGCCGGCATGTTGAGCGCTTTCAGCGTCTCAGATAACAGTGCCGGCAACTCCTCTTGCTGGAAGACCCCAATGACCTGTGCCTGATCTTCCGGCTCCGCTATTTCGCCTTCCTCCAGATCCACATCCATGTCCGAATCATCCAAGTTCTTCGACAGGTCGTCGGAACCCCCTGCATGCTCCATCTTGTCTCCCGCTAATCTCGCCTTCTTACGAGGAACGGCATCCGCTCCCCCTTCCAGTAGATTCCCCAAGCGCTTATGTCCCGGGTCCTCCTCCACTTCACCCGCACCTTGCTTCCCAAGAGCCTGCTGGAGAAGTGCGATAAAATACTGGGAAAAAATTGCCGCCAGCCCCCCCCCCCCCAGCATCACCGGCTGAGAACTGACGGTCTCCAGCACCTTGGAAGGCCCCGGCGTAGGCTCTATAGTCAGCCTGACAGGGGAAAGAGACTCCGAAGACCCCAAAACTTCCCCCTTGGAAAGCTGTGCCTCCGTATCCTCCCTCCCTGCCGCTGCTTCCTGCGAACACCCTAGACAGACCCCATCCACCGAGACCGAGCTTCTCTTAGCCCCACACATCATACACTGAGGCCTGGAAGGCATAATTATGTACTGCTGTGACCGAGCCCCCCAGCTAGTGCAGTAGCACTAAAAAGGAAAGTAAAGACTCTCTCCTTCATATCCACACTTATCCTTGTTGTCTTTTTTTTTTATCGCGAGCCACCGCACTGCACTACACTACTAACTTATAGCCCCGAGCTAAAGAAAACCGGAGCCTCCGCACTTTCCCGCGCGACCAGCACGTGACCCGGGCCTGCTTGCTCGCCAACACAAGCTTTCCCCTCAGCCACGCTTCCCCCCGTGACTGCACGAGGCCTGAGCCACATCTGCTTGCCGCTGCAGCGATCCGTGCCCAAACACGCTCCGTCTCACTCCCCCCTGTCCCACTCACCTCAGGGGCTGTAGGAAACAGCAAGGACTGCTCCTCCGGCCTTCGCCGCCGTCCAACTGTCATTCGTCTGGCATGCATACACCTTCAGGACTCCTCACCGGATTCCCAGGTTCGGTAGCCAGAGGCCCCAGCAAACACTCCTGCACACTTCCCAGAGCCCTTGGACGCCCGGGAGGGGGGAGAGAGGGGGATCACTGCCACACCGCTGAGAAGCTGTCTGATCGCAGGGGCCAGCTACCAAAGATTTAAAGATATATTACCTCACTAAAAGAAATAAAGGAAATCCTCTTTTTTTTTTTTTAAACAATTCCACTAACTGACTAATCTACCAACTGCTTAATCATTCCTCCAGTGAGCCCAACCTCTAGGCTCACGCCTCCTCCAGCTGCATTGGAGACTGAGACTACTAACTAGGGAAGGCGGTCCCTGGATTACTTATACTGGTGTCACGGAAAGGTGCGACGTGCTCAGTCTCCAAAGCTGCGGGAGGTGCTTAAATCCAGAGGTCTGGGACTAGACTAGAGGGACGATAAGGAAGTATAGATTATTTATTTATTTGCAAAACTTTTATATACCGCCAATTCCCAGGATCAGTGGCGGTTTACATCAAACAACGTCAAAATACATGGAACAATGTGCAGCTATAAAACAGATACATGGAACTGTAAACAACTATATACAGGTAGGATATCGGATTTAGAACTATTTACAAGTTATTACTTAGTTTTTACATATATACATATTTAAAGAGTCATCTTAAGTTCAGTTATAGAAATTGTGGTGAATCAATTTGAAAAGGTGTATTCATGCTGAGTTATGGAGGATGGGAGGCCATATCTAAGTCACAATCTATATTGGAGTAGTGTTACTTGAACAGATATGTTTTTAGGTCTTTTCGGAATTTTTGTAGATCTTTTATCTCTCTTAATTGATCTGGGAGGTTATTCCATAAGGTTGGTGCTACAAATGAGAAAGCGCTGTTGCTTGTTGTATGTTCTGTCTTTCTTATTAAGTCGGGCACTAAGATGGTATTAAGGTTCATTCTGTTTTCAGGAGGGCTGTGAATCAGTGTGGATAGGTACAATGGGGCAATCTTATTAATTAATTTGAAGGTGGTCAATAAGATTTTATATTGAATCCTGCTGGAAACAGGTAGCCAATGTAGTGAGAATAGAATCGGGGTAATGTGGTCAGTTAGCTTGGCTTTGGAAATTACTCTTGCGGTAACGTTTTGGGCCATTTGAAAAATTTTTAGATTCTTCTTAGTTACGCCTTGTAGAATGCCATTACAATAGTCAAAATGGGGGGTTATTAAGGCTTGTGTGATAGTTCTAAAATCATCATTTTCTAACAGAGGCCTCAGTTGTTGAATGGAACGAAGCTTGTAATAAATTGTTTTGGTTATTTTCTTAATGTGAGTGGTGAAACTAAGGGTTTTGTCAAGGGTGACTCCTAGGTATTTAATCTCTTCTTTAATTGATAGTGTAAAATTTAGAAGTTTGATGTCAGTTGGTGGTGTAAAATTTGTGTTTCTTGATGTAAATAATACTTCAGTTTTTTTTAAGTTAATGTTCATATTGTTTGATCGGAGCCATTTTTCAGCTTCCATGAGGCAGGTTGCTAATTTGTCGTAGTTGGGATCAAGTATGTTGATTGAGGTGAACAACATAATGTCGTCCGTATATATGTGGTAGTTTATCTTATATTTTTTGAATATGGTGCATATTGGCTGTAGATAAAGGTTAAATAGAAGAGCAGATAGTGCAGAGCCTTGAGGTATTCCTTGTTCTTGAGGAAATGGAGGTTATGATGTTTGGTTAACTTGTACATATTGTGATCGGTCAGATATGTATGATTTAAACCAATCTAGAGTTATTTTCTGTAAACCTATCTGGCTGAGTGTCTTGAAATGAGTATATTATGGTTTACACTGTCGAATGCAGCGGATATATCAAGGAAAACCAGGATGAAGGCTTGTTTCGTGTTGTCTAAGCCCTTAATGAGAGTATCGAGAAGGGCAAGAAGTAGGGTTTCAACGCCGTGGAAAGGGCGGAACCCGTATTGGTGATCATCAAGGGGAGCGAATGTATCTATATAATCTTGGAGTTGAAGTTGGACAACTTTTTCAATGACTTTGGTCAGGAAAGGAATACTGGCAATCGGGCGATATGATGATGGGTCAGTTTCATTTAGAGCCTTATTTTTTTAAATCGGGTGGATTGCAGAGAGTTTGAGCTCCTTAGGTAATACACATTGCTGAAGGGATTTGTTTACTATATCTAAGATAAAGGGAGCAAGTTCTTGTTTTGTAGTCTTAATCCAAGAAACTGGACAGGGATCAAGAATGGATGTAGTTGTGTTAATTATATATATTATATTGAGCAATTGCTTTTTATCAATAAGCTGGAAGGAGTTCCATGCATTGTCATTGTTTATTGGATTTGGGGAGTCAGGTATTGGGATTAGAGATAGTTTAAGTTTGCTAGATCTTGTAGGTTGATAGGGACTAGTTGATAGTTAGCAGTAGAGGCTTTAGATAAAGATTTTACAATTTAGCACAGTTACTTACCTGTAACAGGTGATCTCCGGAACAGCAGGAATTAGTCTTCACATATGGGAGACGTCGCCGACGGAGCCCGCACGGGAATGCTCCCCAGCATCCAATCAGAAAGCCTTTGGGAGCATCCCCCGCACCTGCGCGGTGGCTTCCCGCCCTTCCTACTACCTCTCCCCAGTTGAGTTTCATAGCTGAGCCAGAAGGAGAGGAGAGGAAGGAATAGAGAGAAAGAGATACAACTCCTAGGGGAGGTGGGCGGGTTGTGAAGACTAATTCCTGCTGTTCCGGAGATCACCTGTTACAGGTAAGTAACTGTGCTATCTCCAGGAACAAGCAGGAATGAGTCTTCACATATGGGGACTCCCTAGCTGAGGATGCCAAGGGGAGATCCCGTAAGCCCGGCCCAGGACGGGATGGCATTTGCCCAACCTGAATCCCTGGCATCCCCCGAGGGATGGAGGGTAGGAGTTGAGAAGAGAGGAACAGCAAAACCCAAAGACTACAGGGAGAGTAGTCATTGGAATGCATGGAAGCATCATTAAGTTTTGTAATGAATTAATGACTTAGTACCATGTAGAGCTTACCTACTGAGTTGTAGGAAGTAGGACTGTGATGGAGGTACTGTAGACGCAGTAGCGAGGACTTCAAGGGAACTTCACCGCAGCGAGGAGGAAGTTCCAAATCCGGAAGGCCAGGAGATCCAGGAGTCAGCTGGGTCAGGAGAAGGACGGCAGGTCTTCAAGGAAGCTTTATGCAAAGCTGAGCACTCCCTTAGGAGCAAAGTCCATAACTCAGAGGACTAACAGTAGAAGACTGGCCAATCTGGATAGCCTATTCCGGAGAAGAGTAGGGGTGTACCCCGGAGCAGAAGGAGTACACAGCCTGCCCTAGCGAAGAGATAGGGAGACAAGGGTCTGAACCTCCGGGAGGAGGGCATAACTGAAAATAGAAGCTGTTGACTTCACAGCAGTAGAGTACAACCAGTCCGAGGGTCGATCTAAGGAATAGGCAGGCGGACTGGCCGGACCCCGGAGGGGGGGGGGGGGCGTGAGTACCGGCCATTGGGAAAAAAATAGGCGGCAGAACACAGGCACTGTGGGCATCCCCCAAAATGCGCCTATCGAACAGGTGATATCTGGCATATCTAGGCTGTTGGGCATGGAGAACGCCCCACCACGGCACTAACGCAGGTACGTCGAGGAAACTACCTCCATGAGCATAACACTGGTAAGGCGGACCTGCCAGTGATCCACAGAACGTCCACCTGGGGAGGTGGCGTCAAGATCCATCCGGGAGAGGGATCTATTCCGGTGGAACAAGGGCAGATCGGCGAACGAACAGCACGGTAGCGTGAAGGACAGAGGATAGCATCAGTCCGGAAGAACACACCAGGGGGTTCGAGGCCCTATAGGAGTCCCCAGGACCTGCACGCAGAAACTCGCCCCCCGCACTAATCGGGGGACATGAGGGCATAGTCCTTGGTAAGCATTGGGGGACTATAGCGGCTGGAAGGAAAATTCCGGTACGGAAGCAATCAGCAGGGGAATACTGGCCGAGAAGGGTTCGGGGACGTACCTAAGGGTAAGCCAGTTGACCGTGGGCCAGAGCTATCATGGAGTAGAGGTGGTCTCCCTTTACCAACGGAAGGAGAATACCTGAACCCCTGGATAAGCCCCCGAACCATTTACCCTACTGAACGAGCCCCAGAGTAGAGCTCAATTGTAAACTTCTGGTAAGAAGGTAAATTGCAGGCAGCCGCCCACCGGAGCCTAAAACTGCTTGGTATGAGAGTTCTGGCGCGGGCCCGGGGACTTCAACCCAGGGTGAGGGGTCGGTCCCTTGCTTGGGCGCACCTGGCAGGTGGGCGGAGGGGTGACATTTCCTCTTCCTAGGGAAGGAGGGCCTGGTGAGGGGCGCACCACCGCCGGGGGGGAAGCCGGGCCCTAGGATGGCTTCTAACGTTGGGAAGGTTAGCGAAGCACTGCGTGACCTGACGTAAGGCTTCGCTATTGAAGAGGTGATCTCCGTCACAGGGAGAATTACCCAGGTTATGCTGTGCCCGTCTACACAACTCGGACGCCTGCAACCATGCTGTACGGCGTGCTCTAATGGCAACAGCAGAGCATCTGCTGACTGACAGGAAGGAGTCTAGAGAAGCACGAGAAAGGAACCCAGAGGATAAAGAAGCAAGGAATATTCAAAGGCCTTGGTTGCAGACAAGAAGGGAGACAACAGAGATAATATCTCGGTGACCTCCCGGAGCGACAGACTCATATAAAAAATATATGAAATAATCCTGGAAGCCAGCATAGACGTTTGGAAGGTTTGACGTCCTAGGGAATCTAGCGTCTTCGAGGCGCGGCCTGGAGGGCGAGAAGAATGCTTTTCCTTGCTTCCGGCCTTCCTCAGCGCCGATTCCACCACAATGGAACGATGTGGAAGCTGGTGCTGCCGAAAACCCGGGGAGGGAGGCTCCCGATACAGAGCATGCATCGCAGTCGACAGTGCCGGAACCCTCAAAGGCGACCGCCAAGCCCCCAGCAGGAGATCCTGCAGGGAGGGATGCAGAGGAAGCATCACGGCGGCCCGTTCCGCAGGGCCTGGAGTTAGGTCCGGGATAGGGATGACCAGCAAGTCCGCCATGTCAAGGAGGAAATTCTGAAAAGACGGCTCTCCCGGAGGGGCTATGCCGTGGGAGGCGGTGGCGGAAGAGGCCGCCAGGGCACCGAGAAGCCTCTCGGGCTGATGCCCACTGGGCAGAGGAGGGGACCAACAGCCCCGGACCGGGTTGGTCAACAAGGTGTCGTCGGCTCCTGGAATTGATTCCAAGCTAGGCATCGAAGGGGTCGATGGCACCGACGGAGCCGCCGGAATCGGCCTCGGCCCCGAACCCGGGGGCGGCGCTGCCCCCGGCAACTGAAGCGGTTCCGTGGCAGCCGGAGGGCAGTGGCCAACGATCTCCGCTCTGCGTCGCGGGAGGGGACAGGGGCCGATCCCGAGACGTGTCGTGGCCAAGTCTTCGAGGCTGGATACCGATTCCAGGCTGGGCATCGAACCGAGCGATGAGATCGACTCCCTTCTAGAGGGCCCCGGCGGGGGCAGCTGCGCCCGCGGTGCTGATCCCGGGGAGCGGATCGGAACTGCGTAGATCGGCGTCGTGAGCATCAAGGGCCCCCGAGGACGAAGCTCGGTGGAGAGGGGGCCATCCGACGCCGGTGGGCAGCGGCAGGTGATCCCCGGTGGGGAGCGGGTCACTCGACACCGACGCCGACGGGTCGGCACCGCTGGAAGCGGATACCACCCCCGTAGGAACGCCATACCGGCAGGAGTCGGTCGGCCCCGGAGGCGCCGAGGACCCCGGCTGACAGCCCCCGGTGAGGAGCGGAATGCTCGACACGGACGCCGACGTCGAGGGGTCGGCACCGCCCGTAGCGGATACCACCCCCGCGCATGGCAGGGATGAAGGAACACCAGACTGGACCGATTCGATCGGCCCCGGACGATCCTCGGTGAGGAGCGAAACGCTCGACACCGACGCCGGGGGGTCTGCACCGCTCGAAGCGGGTACCTCCCTCGAGCACGGCTTGGATATAGGGAGGTCAGACTCGGTCGAGTCGATCGGCCCCAGAGGCGCCGAGGACACCAGCTGACGATCCCTGGCGAAGAGTGGAACACTCGACACCGGCGCCGATGCCAGGGAATCGGCACCGCTCGAAGCGGGTACCTCCCTCGAGCACGGCTCGGGAATGTTCTGTGAGGAGCGAACCCCAGGAACATCCCGAAACCCCGTAAATGCTTTGGAGCCCGAGGACTCTCGCCGGGGTATAGTAGCCAAGGGGGACTTGAGGGGTTGGCCGGAGCCGTCGCCATGCCGCGCATGAGACTCGCCCCTCAAGACTTGGCTAGTCTTAACAGACTGTTGCGTGGTTACCTGATCCTGGAAAGAAGAAAAACCCGATGACTGCGCCTTGGGCGTGAAAACGTCATCGAGGGATACCCGAAAAAGGGAAGGTCTTCTCCTGACACTGTAGCCCGGAGGACCCGGGGGGAAAGGGTCAGGCCCCAAACAAGAGAGGCACCAGGCATTGGAGTCCATGTGGAAAACTAAGTCCCCGCAGTGAGGGCACTTCTGGGGCTCCATGCTGTAAGCCCGGTAGGCCTCAGCGCCCAGAGGGAAAAAAGGTCCTGCTAGGCGACGAAAAATAAGTGAGAAAAGAAAAACAAAAGGGCACAGAGGTGCTGCTGTCGGCGGGAAAAGCCGCGACTACAGAAACAAGAGAAGAAAAGAAAAAGGTGAAAAGTTCTGCGGTGGCAGGAGGGACGTCCTGCCTGCTCCGCGGAAAACTAAAAACTGGGGAGAGGTAGTAGGAAGGGCGGGAAGCCACCGAGCAGGCGCGGGGGATGCTCCCAAAGGCTTTCTGATTGGATGCTGGGGAGCATTCCCGTGCGGGCTCCGTCGGCGACGGCTCCCATATGTGAAGACTCATTCCTGCTTGTTCCTGGAGATCAAATAATTCCCTTGGACGGTTAATAGATTTAGATAGGATTTTTGCATGATAGTGTTTTTTGGCGTTGTTAGCTGCTGATCTGTAGGTATTAGGAGTTGAAAAGTATAGATCCTGGAGTTCTGGTGTTTTTTTTGTTCTCCATTTATTTTCTATTTTTCGGAGTTTTTTTTTTAATTGAAGCTAGTTCATGTGTGTACCATTTTTCTGATGTTCTTTTAAGGAGCCTGTTAGGTTTAGTAGATAATGGTTTGGAAGCTGTTTTTATTAGTGTTCCAATTAGCAATGGCTTTGTCAAGATTGTTAGAGTCTGTAACAAGCTGATGTACAATTGTACCAAGGAAATCTTCTGATACAAATGGACGAAATCTTGGCCCTTGGTGTGATTTAGTATGATGAGGAGAAGAGGTGAAAGGAATAGGAATAGAAAATTGAATCATAAAATGGTCAGACCATGGGATTTGTGTTATGGTAGGAGGAGTATAATGAGGTATTTCAATCATATTTTCAGGAAGGAAAACTAAGTCAAGGATGTTTCCTTTGATGTGTGTAGGGTGTCTGATTGCTTAAATCCCATGTCTTCCACTGATTCTAGGAAAATTGAGGGTTGATTGTTATTGAAGGTTGCTAAATTAAAATTATGGTTGCTAAATTAAAATAAGATTATATTATTCAAAATACATTAACATAAGAACATAAGATATGCCATACTGGGTCAGAACAAGGTCCATCAAGCCCAGTATCCGGTTTCCAACAGTGGCCAATCTAGGTCATACGTACCTAGCAGTTTCCCCAAAAGACACAGGTTTCACAATGCTTGTACTGGGTCAAGCATTGATATCCTGGGTCCCTTCTTAATAATGGTTTATGGACCTTTCCTCCAGGAACTTGTCCAAACCTTTTTAAACCCAGCTACACTAACAGCCTTTACTACATCCTCCGGTAACAAATTCCAGAGTTTGATTACACGTTGAGTAAAAAAATATTTTCTTTTATTAGTCTTAAATAGTTTACCCTGTAGCTTCAATGCATGTCCCCTAGTCTTTCTATATTCTGATAACATAAACAATCGATCTATGTTTACCCGTTCATTAATTTATAGACTTCTATCATATCTCCCCTCAGCCGTCTCTTTTCCAGGTTAAAGAGCCCTAACCTTTTTAGCCTTTCTTCATAGGAGTATCCTTCCATCCCCTTTACCATTTTGGTGGCTCTTCTCTGAACCTTTTCTAATATCGCTATATCCTTTTTAAGACATGGCGACCAGAATTGCACACAATATTCAAGGTGTGGTCTCACCATGGAACGATATAGAGGCATTATACTATCTTTTCTTTCCTTTTCTTTTCCATTCCTTTCCTTATGATACCTAGCATTCTATTTGCTCTCTTGCCGCTACTGTACACTGGGCTGAGTGTTTTAACATGTTATCCACAATGACGCCTAAATCTTTTTCCTGGGTGGTGGTTCCTAATGTGGAACCTTGCATCGTGTAACCATAATTTGGGTTGTTCTTCCCTAGGTGCATAACTTTGCACTTGTCCACATTAAATTTCATCTGCCATTTTGATGCCCAGTCTTCCAATTTATCAAGATCCTCTTGCAATTTTCCACAATCCTCTTGGGTTTTAACAACTTTAAATAGTTTTGTTTCATCTGCAAATTTGATAACCTCACTCGTTATTCCACTTTCCAGGTCATTTATGAATATGTCAAAAAGCAGCAGACCCAGCACAGATCCCTGGGGTACACCACTATTCACTTTTCTCTATTGGGAAAATTGGCCATTTAGCCCTACCCTCTGCTTTCTATCTTTTAACCAGTTCCTGATCCACAGTAGTACACTGCCTCCTATCCTATGACTCTTTAGTTTTGCCAAAAGTCTCTGATGAGGGACTTTGTTAAAGGCTTTCTGAAAGTCCAGATACACTATATCAACCGACTCACCTTTGTCCGCCTGTTTATTCACACCTTCAAAAAAACATAACAGATTAGTAAGACAAGATCTTCCTTGTCTAAAGCCATGTTGGTTGTCTCCCATTAGGACATGACTATCTACATCAGGGGTCTCAAACACGCGGCCCGCGAGAGAACGTTGTGCGGCCCGCGACGGCTTCTGCTGCTGCCGTTGCCGCCGTGGCAACGGCAGAATCGACGGTCAATTTAAAAAAAAAAAAAACTGGCTTCTGCTGCTCAAGCAGCAAAATCAGCTGTCCTGCGGCCCCTTCCTCTCTGCCCGGAGATCCCCGAGAGTGCTTCCATCAGCGGGTGCTTTTCAAGCCGCAAAGAGAGTATTTCCCTCTCGCGAGGCTTGAAAAGTGACTAGGCTTAAGCCGCGTGAGAGGGAAATACTCTCTTCGCGGCTTAAAAAGCACCTGCAGATGAAGCACAACTCAGGGCTCTCGGCGCAGAGGGGAAGGGGCCGCGGGACAGCTGATTTTCTGCTGCAGCAGCAGAAGCCAGGTTTTTTTTTTAATTTACCTGGGTTGATGGGGGGGGGGGTGTGGGACTGGAAATGGGCTATTGGCAGGGGGGGTATGACTGGAAATGGGCTATTGGCAGGGGGGGTTATGACTGGAAATGGGCTATTGGCAAGGGGGGGGTATGACTGGAAATGGGCTATTGGCAGGGGGGGGGGTATGACTGGAATTGGGCTATTGGCAGGGGGGGTTATGACTGGACATGGGCTATTGTCAGGGTGGGTTATGAAAGGAAATGGGCTATTGGCAGGGGGTTATGACTGGTAATGGGCTATGGTGGGGGCTAGGACTGGAAATGGGCTATTGGCGGGGGGGGGTTATGACTGGAATTGGGCTATTGGCAGGGGGGGTTATGACTGGAAATGGGCTATTGGCAGGGGGGTTATGACTGGTAATGGGCTATGGTGGGGCTAGGACTGGAAATGGGCAGCTGGGGGTTAGGAAGGACTGGAGGTGGGCTGATGGGGGAGTTAGGACTGGTAATGAGCTATGGAGGGGCTGACTGAAATGGGGTAATGGGGGTTAGGGCTGGAAGTGGGCTATTGGCAGGTGGGGGTTATGACTGGTAATGGGCTAAGGGGGGGTAAGACTGAACTGAAAATGGGGTGATGGGGGGGGTTAAAAACTGGAAGTGCGCTATGGGGAGGTTAGGACTGGTAATGGGCTATGGGGGGTCTAGGACTGGTAATGGGCTGGGGGGGGTTGCTAGGACTGGAAATGGGCTGAGTGGAAGGGGGGCTTGAACTGCAAATGGCTGATGGGGAGGGGGGCTTGGAATGGAAATGGGCTGTGAGGGGAGGGAGCTAGGATTGGAAATGGGCTGATGGGGGGCTAGGATTGGAAATGGGCTGATGGTGAGGCTAGGATAGGACTGGAAATGGACTGATGGGGGGACTAGAAGGGAGCGGATGCTGGGTGGGGCTGGAACTAGAAGGGAGCTGATGTTGGGGGAGGATTAGAATGGGATGGAGCTGGGAAAGTGAAATGGAGAGGGGAAAATATTTTGTCTGGGAGAGAAGACAAATCTACAATTGGCCAGGTATTGGGAGAGTAAGTGGGGATTGAGGATGGAGGGGTAAAATTTGAGTGGATGAAATAGGAATGAGGAAAGAGAAAAAGGAGAAAGATTAGTATGTTAAAGCAGATGTAGAGAGAGAATGGAAAAAAAACTAGGAGAGAAGAAAGGGCAAATGGACAGCAGACGATGGAGAGTTAGCAGAAGACATGAAGAAACCAGAAGAAAGTGGCTGGAACAATTGCAACTGAAAAAAATGCACACAAGGTAGAAAAATATCTCTTTATTTTGAATTTATTAACTGGAATATGTCAGCTCTGGGAAATGTGCATCATTAATGTTTGCGCTTTGTTTAGTACAAGAGGAAATTAATTTATAGTTTTATTTCTACAGTGTTGTTGTACATTCCAAGTTTGGCTTTTGGGGTTCCCAGTTTAATTATTGTCTTCTTGTTTCTAAATCTTTTAGTCTTTCTTTATCCATACTCATTAAAGAGGCATGTTTACTAAAAGTTAGTGTATGGTAACATTATGCAAATATTTATGCAAATGAGGCCCCTTATGCAAATGAGGCCACGTGTCTTATGCGGCCCCCGGGTTACTTTACAAGTCCTCATTTGGCCCTCAAAGCAATTTGAGTTTGAGACCCCTGATCTACATGCTGAGTAATTTTATTCTTTATGATGGTTTCTACCATTTTTCCCGGTACTGACGTCAGGCTCACCGGTCTGTAGTTTCCCGGATCACCTCTGGAACCCTTTTTAAAAATTGGTGTTACTCTAGAAACGTCTGGAAATATTTGTATGGTCTGTCCACAAAACTTATCATTCTTTTTTTGAAAATAAGCACGAAGAACTCTATCTTTATCCATCATAGAAACAAACGTTACCAATAGGGTAGCTCTAGAATTTATAATATCATTATCTGACTCAATGAACTCTGAGATATTTAAAGGAGAAGAGGCTGGATGTTGCGACTGAACGCCCATCCCCACCTCTATCTCCCCACTAACCACATTCAGGGCCGGCCCGTCCATTGAGCGAGAATGTTTTTTGCACAGGGCCCCGCGTTTCAGGGGGCCCCGCGCAAAAAACATTCTTTTGTAAAAGTAAAATAAAAAAAAAATGAAAGAACCTGTCTCCTGCCGATGTCGGGGCTGCCGCGGCAGAATCGAGCGTGCCGCGGGGCCCCCCTGTACCCGGCACAGCCTCTTCTCCCCGTAGCAGCTCTCACTGTGGAGCTGCAGTCAACGCGCCGGCTTGCAGAGCGCGAGGGAAGAGTTTCCCTTTCGCGACTCTGTTAAGCCCGCGGGGGCTGATGGGAACTTCCCATCAGCCCCCGCGGGCTTAACAGAGCAGCGAGGGAAAAACTCTTCCCTCGCGCTCTGCAAGCCGGCGCGTTGACTGCAGCTCAGAAGAGAGAGCTGCTACGGGGAGAAGAGGCTGTGCCGGGTACAGGGGGGCCCCGCGGCACGCTCGATTCTGCCGCGGCGGCCCCGACATCGGCAGGAGACAGGTTCTTTCATTTTTTTTAACTTTCCCTGGGCTGGGCTGGGCTGGGCTGGGCTGGGCTGGGGGGGGGGGGGGGGTTAGGAGTGGTGCGGTGCTGTGCTGTGCTGTGCTGGGCTGGGGGGGGGGTTAGGAGTGGTGCGGTGCTGTGCTGGGCTGGGGGGGGGGGTTAGGAGTGGTGCTGTGCTGGGCTGGGCTGGGCTGGGGGGGTTAAGAATGGTGCTGGGCTGGGGGGGGGGTTAGGAGTGGTGCTGTGCTGGGCTGGGCTGGGTGGGGGGGGTTAGGAGTGGTGCTGGGCTGGGTGGGGGGGGTTAGGAGTGGTGCTGTGCTGGGCTGGGGGGGGGGGTTAGGAGTGGTGCTGGGCTGGTCTGGGGGGGGGTTAAGAGTGGTGCTGGGCAGTTCTAGGAGTGGTGCTGTGCTGGGCGTGTTAAGTGTGGTGCTGGGCTGGGGGGGGTGTTAGGAGTAGTGCTGGGCTGGGGTGGGTTAGGAGTTGTGATGGGCTGGGCTGGGCTGGGGGGGGGTTAGGAGTTGTGATGGTCTGGGCTGGGCTGGGTGGGGATTAGGACTTGTGATGGGCTGGGCTGGGGGGGTGTTAGGAGTCGTGGATCGCTGGACGGGCAGGGGGGGCTAAGGACTGGATAATGACACTGGGCTGGCGGGGGGGGGTTAGGATTGGTGATGGGCACTGGGCTGGCGGGGGGGGGGATGAGTGGTGATGGGCACTGGGCTGGCTGGGGGGGTGGGTTAGGAGTGGTGATGGGCACTGGGCTGGCTGGGGGGGGTTAGGAGTGGTGATGGGCACTGGGCTGGCTGGGGGGGTTAGGAGTGGTGCTGGGTGCTGGGCTGGGGGGGTTAGGAGTGGTGATGGGCGCTGGGGAGGGGTTAGGAGTGGTGATGGGCGCTGGCGGGGCTTAAACTAAAAATTGGGTGATGGGGGATTAGGACTGGAAATGGGCTGGTGGGATTAGGACTGAAAGTGGGTTGATGGGGGGGTTAAGACTGGTACTGGGCTCTGGGAGGGCTTAAACTAAAAATTGAGTGATGGGGGATTAGGACTGGGAGTGGGCTGATGGGGAGGTTAGGACTGGTAATGGGCTCTGGCGGGGCTTAAACCCAAAATTGGGTGATGGGGGATTAGGACTGGAAATGGGCTAGTGGGATTGGGAGTGGGCTATGGGGGGGCTAGGACTGGTAATGGGCTGAGTGGAAGGGGGCTTGAACTGCAAATAGCTGTTGGGGATGGGGCTTGGAATGGAAATGGGCTGAGGGGAAGTGGGGGGCTTGAACTGCAAATAGCTGATGGGGAGGGGGACTTGGAATGGAAATGGGCTGAGTCGAAGGGGGCTTGAACTGCAAATAGCTGATGGGAAGGGGGGCTTGGAATGGGCTCTTAGGGGAGGGAGCTAGGACAGGAACTGGGCTGATGGATGGGCTAGGATAGAACTGAGAATTGGGTGTTGGGGGGAGCTAAGATTGGAAATGGGCTGTGGTGGGGGCTTGGATTGAAATGGACTCATGGAGGGGCTAGAACTGGAAGTAGGCTCATGGGGGGCTTGGTTTAGAGATGGGCTGAGTGGAGGGGAGCTAGGATTTGACATGGGCTGATGGTGGGGCTAGGAAAGGACTAGAAATGGGCTGATGGGAGGCTGGTATTGGAAATGAGCTGATGAAGGGACTCGGATAGGACTGGAAATGGATGGGGGAGCTAGGACTGGAAATGGACTGATGAGGGGCCAGGACTGGAAATGGGCTGATGTGGGGACTAGAAGGGAGCGGATACTGGGTGGGGCTGGAACTAAAAGGGAGCTGATGTTGGGGGAGATTAGAAGGGGATGGGGCTGGGAGAATGAAATGGAGAGAGGAAAAATATTTTGTGTGGGAGGGAAGAAAAATGTACAATTGGCCGGGTATTGGGAGACTAAGTGGGGATTGAGGATGGAGGGGTAAAATTTGAGTGGATGAAATAGGAATGAGGAAAGAGCAAAAGGAGAAAGATTATTATGTTAAAGCAGATGTAGAGAGAGAATGGAAAAAACTAGAAGAGAAGAAAGGACAAATGGACAGCAGACGATGGAGAGATAGCAGAAGACACATACCAGAAGAAAGTGGCTGGAACAATTGCAACTGAAAAAAAAATGCACAAAAGGTACAAAGATATCTCTTTATTTTGAATTTATTAACTGGAATATGTCAGCTCTGGGAAATGTGCATCATTAATGTCTGTGCTTTGTTTAGTACAAGAGGAAATTAATTTATGGTTTTATTTCTACATTGTTGTTGTACATTCCAAGTTTGACTTTTAGGGTTCCCAGTTTAATTATTGTCTTCCTGTTTTTAAATTGTGATTCCTTGTTTGGTGATAGTCTATGTTCTGCATGTGTAACTGAGCTGAGGTATTCTGTTTATGTAATTCCTATTTGACATTGTCACTTGTTCTCTTTCCCCAGTAGGTCATGTATTGTTATTCTCTGAAATGTATTGGTTTAATATTTGCAGTGTTGTCTTTTAATAGGTAGGGTTTGGCGCTTTGTGAATCCTGGTAGTGCTGTTAGGATACGGCGGTTTTGCTATGGGTTCTAAATGGGCAGTGTTTGTAGTAGTTCCTAATGTGCCTGGCGGTTGGCACTGGATTATAGTAATGTAGAAATCTTTGTCTTTTTTTATCCATACACTCATGAAGAGGCATGTTTACTAAAAGTTAGTGTATGGTAACATTATGCAAATATTTATGCAAATGAGGCCACTTATGCAAATGAGGCCCCGCACCGAGTCTCCGCACATGGCCCCGCACCCCCCTTGGGCCGCCCCTGACCACATTACCAACAGGAACATAAAAAAGCTTAGAAATACTGATTGCCTTAGCATCACTAAAACACAGTATCTCCTGAAAATATTTTTGCAACAAAATCATAGGGGATAAAAAATGTGTCTTCGGAAAATTTAGTAACCGAAGGTTACAGGATCTAAGCATATTTTCTAAAAATTCATCTTGCCTATGTAACACCGATGAATCTACCGGAATCCTATCTAACAACGCCTTATGAGAAAGAAAACCAGAATCCTGAAAATCAGCTCGCTTTTCTAAAGATAATATTCTATCCTGATGGTTAGCCAATTTCAGAACAGTCTCATTAGAAAAATCCGAGATCTTCTTCAAAGAGGAACCTAAAGCAAGCTCCATACGGGAAACAATTGTCCAAATATCTTTCAGAGAAATATCCAATGGTGGAGTATGAACTTCAGCCAACAGGGGAAAAGAAATCGCAGTAGACATAGAAATAGATGACACCGTAGAATCCACTCTTAAAAAGGAGGTAGGCAACACTTCCAAAGCAGAGTTAACTATTAGTGGCTCAGTCAATGATGAAGCAACAGCAAACGCTGACTTAGAATCACCGATGGGCGGAGTTACGCCCATTTCGCTAGGAGAAGGAGTGAGGGAAGAAGTACTCACAGCTGACGTATCTGCAAGATCATTCAATGCCGACTGGGCAGAGGCAGCTAAATCATGTAACTGTACATGTGCATCCATTGGACCGATAGTCTTCACTGCCTTCACTTGCACAACAGGCGGCAACTTCTTTTTCCTTTTCCCCATAACAGGGACTAACCTCCTCAACCGACGTGGACCGAAGGGGCACGGCCTGCCCCTTTGGTCACGCCCCTTCGGGCACGCCCCCAGGGGGACGCCCGCGACCGCGTCCCGTGGTGGGGCAGATGATTTTAAAGCCCTCAGAGCAGCTCAAGAACCAATCGGGAGAGCCACTACAAAGTAAGAGTCCAGCTGAAATCGGCACCTCAGCGTCCCGCGGTGGGGCAGATGATTTTAAAGCCCTCAAAGCAGCTCAAGAACCAATCGGGAGAGACACTAGCACCAGCAATCATCCAAGGAAATGCAACAAAGTAAGAGTCCAGCTGAAATCGGCACCTCAGCGTCCCGCGGTGGGGCAGGTGATTTTAAAGCCCTTAGAGCAGCTCAAGAACCAATCGGGAGAGCCACTAGCACCAGCAATCATCCAAGGAAATGCAACAAAGTAAGAGTCCAGCTGAAATCGGCACCTCAGCGTCCCGCGGTTGGGCAGGTGATTTTAAAGCCCTTAGAGCAGCTCAAGAACCAATCGGGAGAGCCACTAGCACCAGCAATCATCCAAGGAAATGCAACAAAGTAAGAATCCAGCTGAAATCGGCACCTCCTTTTTTGGAGATGCGTCCCCGTGTTCTTGCTTTGGGGGCTTCTTTTTATTTAAAATTTCCATGTAAATGCCATGTTTTGTATCAGGGGAAAAGATATGTATTTGTTGAAGTAGAACAGTTAACTGTATTTTTGGATGGTAAGACTTAATGGCTCTTTCTTTGGTGTTGGTCTTTTCTTTTTCCCTTATTAGATTCACTGATATGTGAAATAGAGTTTGATTTATATTTCAGGAATCATTCAGGTTCTGAGTGTTGTATTATTTCGGCATCTCCTTGATGAGTATCAGGATGCATTTCAATGTAATTCTTTATGTTATCTTGTATTGATAATGGCTATTACCTTTGTGTTATTTTTTGAATTGTTAAGAAAATTCAATAAAAAAAAAAAAAAAATTGGTGTTACAGTGGCGATCCTCCAATCACCAGGTATTAGATATGATTTTAATGATAGTTCACAGATTACTAATAGCAGGTCTGCAATCTCATATTTCAGTTCTTTCAACACCCTTGAATGTATACCATCTGGCCCAGGTGATTTGCTACTCTTCAGTTTATCTAATAGCTGTAATACATCTTCCCGATGTATCAATATTTCCTTCAATTCTTCCGCACCTTTAAATACCACTTCAGTCATGGGTAACATCCCTACATCTTCCTCAGTAAAGACCGAAGCAAAAAATTCATTCAGTCTCTCTGCTATGGACCAATTGACTCTCTCACAGGTTTTTTGCTACGAATGTACTTGAAAAAGTCTTTATTTCGCGTTTTTGCTTCCGCAGCAAGCTTCTTCTCAAATTCTCCCTTTGCCTGCCTTATCTATGCCTTGCATTTGACTTGCCAGTGCCTGTGCTGTTTCCAGGTGTTGTCGTCTGGCTCTTTTTTCCATTTCCTGAAAGATGCTTTTTTGGCAACAGCCTCTCTGACCTCACCTTTAAACCATGCTGGCAGTTTTTTGGACTTCCTTCCACTTTTCTTAAAGCGTGGAATACAGCTGGTCTGGGCTTCCAAGATAGTATTTTTCAAAAACACCCAAGCTGATGTAAGTCTTTAACCTTTGCAACTGCTCCTTTTAGTTTTTTCTTAACTATTTTCCTCATTTTATCATAGCATCCCTTTCGAAAGTTAAAAGGTAGTACTGTGGATTTCCTTACTATCCCTCCTCCACTAACTACATCAAAGGAAATCATGCTATGATCACTATTGCCAAGTGGCCCCAACACCCTTATCTCTTGCAGTAGATCTGGTGTTCCACTAAGGAGTAGGTCTAATATGGCTTCCCTTCTGGTCGGTTCATGAACCAGCTGCTCCAAGTAGCAGTCATTTATTTCATCTAGGAACTTTAACTCCCTAGCATGTCCTGCCGTGACACTGACCCAGTCGATACCGGGGTAATTGAAATCACCCATTATTATTACTACTGCGCTGTAACTTTTGTTAGCTTCCTTGATTTCTTTGAGCATCATCCATTTGTTCATTCTGGCCAGGCGGTCGACTGCCATCGCCTTCCCCTTTTACATGGAATTTCAATCCATAGAGATTCTACAGCAAATTTTGTTTACTGCAAAACTTTAATCCTTTCTGACTCAATGCCATCTCCAACATAAAGCGCAATCCCTCCACCAATTTGATCAGCTCTGTCATTACGATATAGTTTGTACCCAGGTATCACAGTGTCCCACTGGTTGTCCTCCTTCCACCATGTCTCTGATATTCCAATTATATCTAACCTCTCATTTAGTGCTATATATTCTAACTCTCCCATCTTATTTTTTAGACTTCTAGCATTTGCATACAAGCATTTTAGAGACTGTATTTTATACATATTAATTTGGCTATTGGTAGACATGGGTAATTTGGGATCTTTAAGCTCTGTCTGCTCCATACTCGAGGGCATTTGGGCTACTTTACTCTTTTTTGGAACCTTTCTGCTTTTGGTAGTATCCTTCAAGGATACATTCTTCCAAACCATGCGCTCTTGGGTGACTGTCGGCTTTCCCCTATTATCTAGTTTAAAAGCTGCTCTATCTCCTTTTTAAAGGTTAATGCCAGCAGCCTGGTTCCATCCCGGTTAAGGTGAAGCCCATCCCTTCGGAAGAGCCCCTCCTTTCCCCAGAATGTGTAACAAATCCAAAACCCTCATCTCTGCACCATTGTCTCATCCACGCATTGAGACTCCGGAGCTCTGCCCATCCCTTCAGAAGAGCCCTTCCTTTCCCCAGAATGTTCCCCAGTTCCTAACAAATCCAAAAGCCTCATCCTTGCACCATCGTCTCATCCACGCATTGAGACTCCGGAGCTCTGCCTGCCTTTTGGGTCCTGCGCGTGGAATGGGAAGCATTTTGGAGAACGCTACCCTGGAAGTTCTAGATTACAACTTCCTACCTAAAAGCCTAAATTTAGCCTCCAGAACCTCCCTACCACATTTTCCTATGTCATTGGTACAGACATGTACCAAGACAGCAGACTCCTCCCCAGCACTATCTAAGACCTTATCTAGGTGGCGCGTGAGGTCCGCTACCTCCGCACCAGGCAGGCATGTTACCAGGCGATCCTCACGTCCACCAGCCACCCAGCAATCTACATGCCTAATGATCGAATCACCAACTATAATGGCTGTCTTAACCCTTCATTTTCATAAGAATTATCTTCCTTCTTTATCTCTACGAGATGCACATCAACCATCTGATGATTTTGGTTCTTAGATAATACCCCAACCCCACCCTTATTATTTATTTTTTTGAGACAAGCCAAACAGAATCAAATTCGGGATGGTGGATCCTGAACTCATCCTTGCTCAGTAGGTGTGTTTCTTGAATAAAGCCTATGCTTGCATTAAGGCTGGTTAGCTCCTTAAACATCAACTGTCATTTCCTATAGGAATTAAGCCAATGTACATTTAAAGTTATAACTTTCATATTTCTCATTATTTAATAAAGTAATACAGCTATCTCTGCAATTTTGCCATTATCCCCATCCATAGACAGTAGTAATAACTCTTACCACCCTCTAACCCCTTCAGACGCCCCACAAATAAAGAATCATATCAAGAATTCGACCCTCCCTCATAGAGGCCTGATGTACTAAAACCTTGGTTCACAAGAGTACACACACTAGAGAAAACACCTTGGATCCCATCTTCTCACCCACTTCCACGCCTGCTACCAGCAACCTGCACCAACCACAAATCATACCAATACCATGGTCAGACCATAAAGCCATCTTCTTCCACATCCCCTCATCCGCAATGGACCCAGTGACTTCCTTGTATTCTTCTGCACCTCTAGATCACTGCTTTAGACCTTTCATCAAAGAAACATTCCTTGAGGAAGTGGTCCTCAATCTTAAAACCAACACCTCTGACTTACTCGAACTGGCAAATACATGGAATTCCACCCTAAGCAAGGCTGCAATCCTTACACAGTCTATGAGAGCCAATAAAAGGAACCAATCAGCTATCTGGTTCACAGCTGACCTACGTAAATCCCTACTACATCTCAGGAAGCTGGAGCAAAAGTGGCGACACTCGAGACTTCCACAAGACTGCACCACTTACACGCAGATCCTACAAGAACATCGCAGTGCAATTAATCAAAGGAGAAAGGATTACCACACCAACATCTTTATGCATTCTCTTAACAGATCCTGTGAGCTTTTTGGCATCATACAGTCTCTCATAAAGGACACAACAAAGCAACATACAGAAGACACACTGCACCCGCAGGACTTCGTAACCCTCTTTCAGAACAAAGTCAATGGGTTTCCCCATAAAATAGTAAGCACTCCATCAGAGATCCTCCTATTGTAGGCACTCCTCCTACTGAAGACACTAACACCCCTGTATTAGACGCCTTTCACCCATATTCTGCTGAGCAAATAGAGGACATAACAAGAGGGCTCAACTCTACCACCTCTCCAGCAGATCCATGTCCTTCCCACTGGATTAAGTCAGCCTGCTCTGAATTAAGAGCCTACATCTCTAGAATTGTTCTCCTCTCCTTCCCAAAGGCCTGATTCCATCATCACTAAAAACTGCAATTATCAGACCCCTGCTTAAAAGTTCCATAGTGAACCCTGGTGACGTAAACTCTTATAGGCCCATATCTAGCCTTCCCTTCCTGACTAAGATAACAGAGAAGATAGCCCAGCAGCAAATCCAAGACCATATTTACATCCATGCTCCATTAGACAACCAACAACATGGATTTCGCCTACAGCATGGGGTCGAAACTCTTGTCACCTGATAAACAACCTAGCCATGGGCACGAACAAAACTAAACAGGGCTTTATCCTAATTTCCTTGGACATTGTATCGGCCTTCGATACAGTATGTCACAACCTCCTTCTTACTCGACTACAGATGAAAGGCATTCAGAACAGCCTTAGAATGGTGTAGATCATACTTATCAGTCAGACAACAAATGGCACGCATAGGTGCGCAAACCTCATCAGTCTCCTCTCAAACTCAGCGTGTACCGCAAGGATCTTCCTTATCTGCATTACTTTTTAATATTTACATTCAGCCTGTTTGCACTATTATCAAATCATATGGCATACTTTACCACATCTATGCTGACGATATACTGTTTTACACCCCTTTCTCCACAGACAATCCCAATTAAACTGGAATCACAGACTGTTTTAATGCACTCTCAGACTGGCTGAAACTACTAAGCGTCATTTGCAGGAAAACTGACTATTCATCACAAAGGACCCATCGTTCACACCCCCCTCCCACTTTACAGGTAAAGGACGCAGAGCTAAATACTAAACAAGAGGTATGGTACCCGGGCATCACCTTAGACCAGCATCTAAGTATGAAGTCGCACATAAATAACATCACTAAGGCAGTATACCTCAAATTACAGACCCTCCGTCACCTGTGACTCTTGCTTGAAGCTACAAACTTACGTACTGTCTTCCAGGCGCTTATCATCCCTCACTTCAATTATGCAAACATCATTCTTCATGGCCGTCCAGACTGCGCAATTCACCCGCTTCAAATGGCAATAAACACTGCAGCATGAACCATTTTTGGAGCCACTAGACATGAGCATGTAATACCAATCCTTAGGCAACTACATTGGCTCCCTATATCCAGTCACCTTAACTACAAAGCCCTCATAATGACATTCAAGATATTACACAACCTCTCTGCAATTGTCCTAAAAGAAATCATACAGTGGACACCAGACAATAGAATCAAAGGTCGATCATGACAAACACTCTCACCATCCCATCTATAACAAGAAAAAGCTCCCAGGCTGCTAAGAATTATACGCACCACCTCTCTGGAACAACCTCCCCAACCCAATCCTTGCCATCTCCAATCTGTCTACATTCAGGAAAGCACTAAAGACACATCTTTTCCAACTATGTTATGAACAGGTAACATAGACCCGCTTTGACTAAGCTCCTTCTCTTAGATACATAAATCTGCTTTGGACCAAGCTCCTTACCTCATCCAGATCCAACTACCCATCATGGCCCAATGACCATTATGTAAATAGTTCACCCAATTACCAGCCAAGTTGACTCCACCTGTTTAATCTAAAGTAACCGTTTTCTTTAATATCTGTTTTATGTTCGTTGTTCTTGTTCTTAGAAAACTTGTTCTATGTAATCAATGATTTTGTTCCTTGTAAACTGCACTGATGTCTAACTAAATAAATAATAAAATATATAATTGTATCCCATTCATACATCTATAGCCCAGTCACACCCCTGCACCCCAGAATCCCCTGAACACATTCATACAGAACCCCTCAAAAATAGAAGTTAAGCATCCATTAAGGAGCGAGCCCTTGTGGGTGTCTGTGGCTCCAAAATTTATCACAAGGAAATGCTGCTGTTCGTGGCTCTCGGAGAAATTCACTCCATGGCTCCAGCATAAGTTCAGGCTTGATCCTGTTAACGACAGAACCTTTCCTGCCTGTCACGACCTCTGTCATTTGGGGCCCACCAATTTAACCTTCTTGTTCTGATCTTCCACTGACAAGACCAGAGGAGCTTCTTCCATCCAACTCTGCATTCTTTTCTAGGCATCCCCCACCATCATTGCTTGGATTGTGGCTCTTGAGATGGCGAACTGAAGACCAAAAAAGAATAGCCACCTGTACCTCACATGGTCTACTCTCAGTCTCTTAGTAACCTCTTTAAAATCTCTACTATTATAGATAGGGGCAGCAGAAAGATAAGCAAAGAACCTCAATAAAAGGATCTTCCCATCTAATTTGGTCTAACTTCCTTGCATTACCACCTACTTGATAGCATAACAGGACAATATGTCCCTAGCAATGTTCCCTCTAATTTTCTGTAGGCTGTGTGCGCATAAAATATCAGCTGTGTGCAGCTTTTGAAGGAAGGTTACATTTTTGTGCGCCACATAACGACACTCGGAGTTATATACTTTAAAATTTGACTACACGTCAGAATACAGTATGTACACCACATTGATTTCAATCAAATTAAATGAAAATAGACGATTACTAAATGAAGCGGGAAATTTCTAGTAATTACAATCATAACTTTTACATTTTAAGATGTCTGTGTTGTTTTCTATCAGAATCAGAGCCATAATTTTTGTGAGCTCTGTTGTAAAGTATGTGCGCTCGCTCGGTGAGGTGTGTGCGCGCGCACACGTGCACAGCTTAGAGGGAACAGTGGTCCCTAGGTCTCCCCTCTCTTGGAGAGGCCAGTGTCTAATGTGCTCGCACAGCTTTAAAATACAAGTGTGAGTTCTCCAGCTTGGCTGCAGAGACAAAAGCTTTGCAAATTTGTTCAGTAAGAGCTACGTATATCTACAGCCCTTCAGCCTCTGGCAGCCTCCTCAGTCTCAAATTGCTCCACCAAGAGCAGTTCTCAATCCTCTACTTTATTCAGTATATCTGCATTAATACTGTCCTGTTCAGTCCATTTGCACTGTAAGCCACTAGGAGACAGTGTAAATGTCCACATCTATAGTATGTGTGTAAATTATAGTATTTTATAATCTATGTGCATACTTGTGCGCTCGACCCACGCTCTATCAAAATTCCACCCATGTGCATGCCCACTACTCGCTGACTCAAGTATTAAATCTGATTGCAACCCATTAATTCAGGTTTGCACCTCTTTTTTGAAGATGACAATTTTCCTGTTGGTTTAAACTTTCAACTGCTTGGATCGGCTCCGAGTTTAGCAATCTTGCCCACTTCATCAACAGGAACACTCCAGTACGTTCCCACCTGTTTGCTTTGTTCTTTTACAGGAGACATCACCACCATTTTAGGGTCACCTTTGGGCAGCATATCCATGCCACAAAACAAAAATGATTTTAAGTCAATTACAGCTTTCCTCCTGTCCATCACTGCAACTCCAGGTTACATGTGTAGATTTTGACCGGCTCAGGTCACGATCTAACCATGCCCCAACTCGTTCTCTTGCAATTTCTAAATATTATAGGCATCCATATGTAAACTGAGCCCTTTCTAAAACTGACATTTACACATGGATGCCCCCCTTTCTGTGTTATTTTATTGTATTTACTTCTTTGTACAATTTCATTTTAACTGGAAAAGTGGAATCTCCAGGAACAAGCAGGAATGAGTCTTCACATATGGGTATCGTCGGTACCGACGGAGCCTGCGCGGGAACGCTCCCCAGCGTCCAGAAAGAAAGCTTTTGGGGGCATCCCACAGCGCCTGCGCGCTGCCTTCCCGCCTTTCCCAACCGCCTCTCTCCAGTTCTTCTTTTCCGTGGAGCCAGCAGGTCGTGTTCCTGTCACCGCTGAAGAAGTTCTTTATATTTCTTTATTTCTTTGGTCGCGCGTCTGGCTTCTTCGACGTCGGACCGGTACCGCCGGTCTTTTCTTCTTTCTTCTTTAAAAAAAAAAAAAAAAAACTACCGTTTCCCACTTCTGTGCATTTTTTCCTTTTGGGCCTTACGCCTAGAAAAAATTTCCTCATGGAAAAGCCCGCTTCCGGGTTTAAAAAGTGCACAAAGTGCAGCGGTACTATTTCTATCACCGACACCCATGACTGGTGTCTAAAATAAGAACATAAGAACATAAGACATGCCATACTGGGTCAGACCGAGGTCCATCAAGCCCAGTATCCTGTTTCCAACAGTGGTCAATCTAGGTTATACGTACCTAGCAATATCCCCAAAAGACACGGGTTCCACAATGCTTGTACTGGGTCAAGCATTGATATCCTTTTTAATAGTGGTTTATGGACCTTTCCTCCAGGAACTTGTCCAAACCTTTTTTAAACCCAGCTATACTAACAGCCCTTACTACATCCTCCGGTAACAGATTCCATAGTTTGATTACACGTTGAGTGAAAAAATATTTTCTCTTATTTGTCTTAAATAGTTTACCCTGTAGCTTCATTACATGTCCCCTAGTCTTTCTATACTCTGATAGCGTAAACAATTGATCCACTTTTATCCGTTCCACTCCATTCATTAATTTATAGACCTCTATCATATCTCCCCTCAGCCGTCTCTTCTCCAGGCTAAAGAGCCCTAACCTTCTTAGCCTCTCTTCATAGGAGTAGCCTTCCATCCCCTTCACCAATTTGGTGGCTCTTCTCTGTACTTTTTCTAATAACGCTTTTTAAGATACGGTGACCAGAATTGCACACAATATTCAAGGTGCGGTCGTACCATGGAGCGATACAGAGGCATTATAATATCCTTTGTTTTGTTCTCAATCCCTTTCCTTATGATACCTAGCATTCTATTTGCTTTCTTGGCCGCCGCTGCACACTGGGCGGAGGGTTTTAACATGTTATCCACAATGACTCCTAAATCTTTTTCCTGGGTGGTGGTTTCTAATGTGGAGCCTTGCATCGTGTAACTATAGTGTGGGTTGTTCTTTCCTAGGTGCATAACTTTGCACTTGTCCACATTAAATTTCATCTGCCATTTGGATGCCCAGTCTTCCAATTTATCCAGATCCTCCTGCAGTTTTCCACAATCCTCTTGGGTTTTAACAACTTTAAACAGTTTTGTGTCATCTGCAAATTTGATAACCTCACTAGTTATTCCCTTTTCCAGGTCATTTATGAATATGTCAAAAAGCAGCGGACCCAGTATAGATCCCTGGGGTACTCCACTATTCACCTTTTTCCATTGGGAATATTGGCCATTTAGCCCTACCCTCTGCTTTCTATCTTTTAACCAGTTCCCGATCCACAATAGTACACTGCCTCCTATCCCATGACTTTTTAGCTTCGCCAAAAGTCTCTGATGGGGGACTTTGTCAAAAGCTTTCTGAAAGTCCAGATACACTATATCAACCGACTCACCTTTGTCTACCTGTTTATGCACACCTTCAAAAAAACATATCAGATTAGTAAGACAAGATCTTCCTTGTCTAAAGCCATGTTGGCTGTCTCCCATTAGGCCATGACTATCTACATGCTGTGTAATTTTGTTCTTTATGATGGTTTCTACCATTTTCCCTGGTACTGACGTCAGGCTCACCGGTCTGTAATTTCCTGGGTCACCCCTGGAACCCTTTTTAAAAATTGGTGTTACGTTGGCGACCCTCCAATCTTCAGGTATTACAGATGATTTTAATGAAAGTTCACAGATTACCAATAGCAGGTCTGCAATCTCATATTTCAGTTCTTTCAACACTCTGGGATGTATACCATCCGGTCCAGGTGATTTGCTACTATTCAGTTTATCAAATAGTTGTAATATATCTTCCCGGTGTAGCAATATTTCTCTCAATTCCTCTGCAGTATCACCTTTAAATACCACTTCAGTCTTGGGTAACATCCCTACATCTTCCTCAGTAAAGACCAAAGCAAAGAATTCATTCAGTCTCTCTGCTATAGCCTTGTTTCCTCTTACTGCCCCTTTTACCCCTCTATCATCTAATGGTCCAATTGACTCTCTCACAGGCCTTTTGCTACGAATGTACTTGAAAAAGTCTTTATTTCGTGTTTTTGCTTCCGTAGCAAGTTTCTTCTGAAATTCCCGCTTTGCCTGCCTTATCAATGCTTTGCATTTAACTTGCCAGTGCTTGTGCTGTTTCCAGTTTTCATCATTTGGCTCTTTTTTCCATTTCCTGAAGGTTGCTTTTTTGGCAGCAACAGCCTCTCTGACCTCACCTTTAAACCATGCTGGCAGTTTTTGGACTTTCTTCCACTTTTCTTAATGCGTGGAATACAGCTGGTCTGGGCTTCGAGGATAGTATTTTTAAATAACACCCAAGCTTGCTGTAAGTCTTTAACCTTTGGAACCGCTCCTTTTAGTTTTTTCCTAACTATATTCCTCATTCTATCATAGTCTCCCTTTCGAAAGTTAAAAGGTAGTACTGTGGATGCCTTTACTATCTGTCCTCCACTAATTAAATCAAACATGATCATACTATGATCACTATTGCCAAGTGGTCCCAACACCCTTATTTCTTGCACCAGATCTGGCGTTCCACTAAGGACTAGGTCCAGTATGGCTTCCCCTCTGGTCGGTTCATGAACCAGCTGCTCCAAGAAGCAGTCATTTATTCCATCTAGAAACTTTATCTCTTTAGCTTGTCCTGCTGTGACACTGACCCAGTCGATACCGGGGTAATTGAAATCACCCATTATTACTACTCTGTTGTGACTTTTGTTAGCTTCCTTGATTTCTTTGAGCATTTCATCATCCATTTGTTCATTCTGGCCAGGCGGTCGATAGTATACTCCCACTGCCATCACCTTCCCCTACATAAATGGAATTTCAATCCATAGAGATTCTACAGCAAATTTTGTTCCCTGAAAAACTTTAATCCTTTCTGACTCAATGCCCTCTCTAACATAGAGCGCAACCCCTCCACCAATTTGATCAGCTCTATCATTACGATATAGTTTGTATCCAGGTATCACAGTGTCCCACTGGTTATCCTCCTTCCACCATGTCTCTGAGAGTGCAATCATATCTAACCTCTCATTTAGTGCTATGTATTCTAACTCTCCCATCTTATTGTTTAGACTTCTAGCATTGGCATACAAGCATTTTAGAGACTGTATTTTATTCATATTAATCTGGCTATTGGTAGGCAGGGGTAATTTGGAATCTTTATGCTCTGTCTGCTCCTTACTCAAGGGCATTTGGGCTACTATACTCCCTTTTGGAACCTCACTGCTTTTGGTAGTATCCTTCAAGGATACCTTCGTCCGAACCATGCACTCCTGGGTGACTGTCGGCTTTCCCCTATTTTCTAGTTTAAAAGCTTCTCTATCTCTTTTTTAAAGGTTAATGCCAGCAGTCTGGTCCCATCCTGATTAAGGTGAAGCCCATCCCTTCGGAAGAGCCCCCCCTTTCCCCAGAATGTTCCCCAGTTCCTAACAAATCCAAAACCCTCATCCTTGCACCATTGTCTCATCCACGCATTGAGACTCTGGAGCTCTGCCTGTCTTTTGGGTCCTGCACGTGGAACAGGAAGCATTTCGGAGAACGCTATCCTGGAAGTTCTGGATTTCAACTTCCTACCTAAAAGCTTAAAATTAGCCTCCAGAACTTCCCTACCACATTTTCCTATGTCATTGGTACCAACATGTACCAAGACAGCAGACTCCTCCCCAGCACTATCTATGATCCTATCTAGGTGGTGCGTGAGGTCCGCTACCTTCGCACCAGGCAGGCATGTTACCAGGCGATCCTCACGTCCACCAGCCACCCAGCTATCTACATTCCTAATGATTGAATCACCAACTATAACAGCTGTCCTGACCCTCCCCTCATGGGGACATGGCCCTGGAGAAACGTCCTCGGTGCGAGAGGGTTTTACATCACCTGGAGGACAGGTCCTAGTTATAGGATCACTTCCTGCCACACCAGGGTGATGCTCTACTGTCACGTGACCTCTCTCCTCCATGGCAACAGGGATGCTGCCAGACTGGAGGTGGGACATCAGGACCATATCCCTGTAGGTCTCGTCCATGTACTTCTCTGTCTTTCTTATGTCTTCCAGGTCTGCTACTCTAGCCTCTAGAGAACGGACTCGTTCCCTGAGAGCAAAGAGTTCTTTGCACTTAGTGCATACGTAAGACCTCTCACCAACTGGGAGAAAATCATACATGTGACACTCAATGCAAAAGACCGGAGAACCCCCATCTCGTTGCTGGACTTCTGTCTGCATCTTAGTTTAAAGCTTGTGTTTAGGTCTTTTAAATTCTGTATATAATAAGGATTGGTGTAGATGCTTATACCAATAAAAGTGTATCTAATACCCCTAATACACCTTGTGTACCTGAAGCTTAAGTAATTAATCTCAGGTCCTCTGTGTATGACTGATTTGGATAACGAGCTGCACCTGAGAGCAGCCCCTTTCCTCTAAGATGTGCAAGTACCTATAAAACTACAATTACCCCAGGGGTGGGTGGGTGCCGGGGAGGGAGGGAGGGAGATAAGTCCTATTAAAGAGGGCAGTTACAAGGTACCCTGTCCTGAACCCTCAGCAGGGGGGAGAGGGGTACCACACAAAGCCCAGTTAGTTGAGAGAGGCAAGGTAAGTTATAACTGAGAAGGCTGAACTAGCACACCACTAAGACAAACAATAAATAATTAAATAAACAGTTAGACAAACAATAAATAAACAGCTAGAACTCACAGCAAGGTGTCACAGGAGGCAATATCCACTTCTCTAGCAGAGCACTGTAAAAAGCAATGCTCTTCTCTGATCAGAGAAAAGCAGACTAAAACAGACTATGCACACGTGGAGGAAAACAGGAAGAAGGCTACACAATACCTCAGCAGGTGGGGTCGGGGGAGGATTCACTCAGGCAGGCTAGGACAGGAAAAAAAGTTTAACACAGAGCAGGTTCTGGGGAGAGAGATTTAATTTAAAATGAACAGTTAACCTGGCTACCACACAAAGCCCAGTTAGTTGAGAGAGGCAAGGTAAGTTATAACTGAGAAGGCTGAACTAGAACACCACTAAGACAATCACTAAATAATTAAATAAACAGTTAGACAAACAATAAATAATTAATAAACAGCTAGAACTCACAGCAAGGTGTCACAGGAGGCAATATCCACTTCTCTAGCAGAGCACTGTAAAAAGCACTGCTCTTCTCTGATCAGAGAAAAGCAGACTAAAACAGACTATGCACACGTTTGGGTCCTGACCACTCCATCACCGATTGTGAGTCCTGTTCCATGATGTCTAAAAGAGGTCGACAGAATCGAGCGGCCAAGCTCAGTACCCTGTTTCCCTCTGATGCAGCTTCGGTGGCATCGACATCTTCCAGGGCTTCTTCTTCCTCCCATGGATCTCAGGTAACCAAACATAAGTCCAGCCAGTCCTCGAAGGGTAGATCTCCCTCTAAGTATCAAGATGCCTCCGGGCTTGCTCTCGAGGATCCCGCACCGGCAAAGTTACCCCGGCGGGAAGCTCCGGCTTCCAAAGCTTTATCTATGGGGTCACAGGTTGACATCGATGGCTCGGCCTCGACCGATCACCTGTTGTCATGTTCTGGGGTACCGGTGGTTTCCACTGGTACCGACATCCAGACATTGGTTGCGTCGATGGATCAGAATATTCTGACCATGCAGCGTGCCATCACGGCATTCATACAAGCTGCGACGCCTCCGGTACCGCAACAAACTCAGTTGTCTGTATTGGTTCCGGCACCGGCACCGATATTGGTTCAGGTGCCGGTACCGATTGCATCAACATCGGCTTCGGTGTCGACTGCAGCAGTACCCTGTTCTGTGATGCCCATCGGTACCGAATCGGTACCGATCATTCCCGATGTTGATACCACTCGGTACGCGTATCGGGCTCTGCAGGAGCATCCAGACAGGCGATACTTCGATTCCTCCGAAGACTCTGATGAATCAGAGGCTTCTGTCGAAGCATCGGTACTCCTTCCTCAGGAGCCCTCTTCTCCAAAAAGAAGAATGTCTCCTCCAGAAGACTTGTCTTTTCAAGACTTCATTAGGGAAGTGGCCAGGGGCCTCTCCATTTCAGTGGCCCCTGAATCAGAGCCTAGAGTCAAGAAATTGGATATTTTACAATATCCTAAGGCTCCTAAAGAGGCAGCTACTTTACCAATTCATGAGATTCTTTATGATCACATGTTGGACATATGGGAGACACCTCTCACCACCTCCCCTCATTCTCGTAGGTTGGACACCATGTACCGTGTTCCTCCTTGTCCTGGCTTTCATAAGACTCAGCTTCCTCACCACTCTATTGTGGTGGAGTCTGCTATGAAGAAGATAAAGAGTGCAAAAAGACACTCATCTAATCCTCCAGGAAGAGAATGCAGAACCTTGGATGCTTTTGGCCGGAGAATTTTCCAGGCCAATATGCTTGCTGCCAGAATCAACTCCTATAGTCTCTATATGGGGATGTTTCTAAAGGAAGTTACAGATCATCTGCAAACTTTATCTCCTTTTATCTCAGAAGATAAAAGGGAGGAGTTTCTCACCTGGCTTAAACATGCCCAGGATGTTTCCAAATTTTCCAACCGTGCAGCCTTTGACTCTTTTGAGTATGCCAGCAGAGCCTCGGCTATTGCGATAGGTGCACGCAGAGTTGCTTGGTTACAAGCTTATGATTTGGAACCCTGGGTCCAGGATGGATTAGGAAATCTTCCTTGTACAGGTGAAAACCTTTTTGGCAAGGATTGGCAAGCAAAGGCCACTCAGATGGATGCTGAGAATTCTGCCTTAGATAGACTTTCAAAGTCTACATCTGCTCCGGTTAGAAAAAGGTTATTCAAAAAGGCTTTCTTTCCCAAAAAGGGGAAATATTATCCTGTTTATGGTCAGCAGGCATCTTCCACAGGTCGTTTTGCTGCAAAGCGTCAGCAACAACCTAAACAAGCCAAGCCTAAGGATGCAAGGACTGCTACGGCCCAACGGCCTCAGCCTCCTCAGGGCCTTTGACTTACAACTAGAGAACTTAGCCTTTCTGGCTCTAGAAGAACCAGAGCCTCTCACCATTCCAGGAAGGTTAGCTCACTTTGCTCCCAGATGGGAACAAGTCACGGCAGAGCAATGGACCCTCTCCATCATAAGGGAGGGGTACAAGCTTCATTTCTTAAACCTTCCTCCTCACACCATGGTGAGACAGTTCAATTCTCCAGCATCTCTCCTCGACCTTCTTGGTCAGGAGATTGCTACCCTTCTTGCCCAAAGGGCAATAGAAGAAGTACCCCTTCTTCAACAGGGCTCAGGGTTCTACTCCCCCTATTTTCTTATCCCAAAGAAAACAGGGGGCTACAGACCCATATTAGATCTCAGAGAATTGAACAAGTTTCTATGCAAGGAGAAATTCAAGATGATTTCTCTCGGTGCTCTCCTTCCATACCTTCAGAGTCAGGATTGGCTTTGTTCTCTAGATCTCAAGGATGCGTACACCCATGTCCTCATCACTCCAACACACAGAAGGTTCCTTCGGTTCCTTTATCAAGGAAAGCACTACCAATACAGAGTGCTTCCTTTCGGTCTGGCCTCTGCTCCAAGAGTGTTCACAAAATGCATGGCAGTAGTAGCTGCATTTCTACGCACTCTGGGAATATTTGTATTCCCATATCTGGACGACTGGCTCATCCGAGCTCCGTCCCAGTCAGAGGCCCAGGTTTCCCTAGCCTGCACAAGGCATGTTCTTCAGTATCTGGGACTTGTAATAAACATCCCAAAATCCCATCTCACCCCTACTCAGTCATTAGAGTTCATAGGGGCCTTGCTGGATACCACAACTGCAAGGGCCTATCTTCCCCAGGCCCGTTGCCTACGCTTGGTGCAGTTAGCCTCACAAATTCAGTTAAAGTCCCATTTAACTGCTCGAGAGATGTTACAACTGCTAGGCCACATGGCATCCACCATGCATGTGGTTCCTTATGCTCGCCTTCACATGAGGGCAGCTCAGTGGACTCTGTCCACCCAATGGACCTTGGCATCAGGGTGCCTGTCAGACAAAATAGCAACCTCCAGTTGCCTCTTCTGGTCTCTCCAGTGGTGGAAGTCCACTCAAAATCTGTTGCTGGGGTCCCCCTTTCAACAGTCGCTACCCCAAGCAACCCTTACAACAGATGCCTTCCAAGGGGTTGGGGAGCTCATCTACAAGATCTCTCCACCCAGGGCATCTGGTCTCCACAAGAGACATCTCTACATATCAACCTCTTGGAGCTCAGAGCAATTCTTCCAGCTCTCAGAGTCTTCCACACCCTGCTCAGCTACAAGACAGTCCTCATCCACACGGACAACCAAGTAGCCATGTTCTACGTGAACAAGCAGGGCGGGACTGGCTCTCTGTCGCTTTGCAACTAAGCTTTGAGATTGTGGGCCTTCGCCAAAGAGCATCAAATTCATCTCGTGGCAGTGTATCTTCCAGGGGTTCAAAACTCTTGGGCAGATAGACTCAGTCGAGTTCTGCTTCCACACGAATGGTCCCTCCATGGGGACCAGATAGCCAGGATCTTCCGAATTTGGGGAACCCCGGACATAGACCTGTTTGCAAGTCCGTGGAATGCCAAACTTCCCCGGTTCTGTTCCAGGATTCCGTGTCAGGGAGTTCAGACCAGGGATGCCTTCCTCCTTCATTGGGGGCAAGACTTCCTCTATGCCTTTCCACCCATTCCCCTAATTCCCAAGACACTGTTCAAACTTCAGAGAGACAAGGGGTCTATGATCCTCATAGCACCACATTGGCCACGCCAGGTGTGGTACCATCTACTTCTGCATCTCTCTCAAGCTCCCTCCCTGGACTTGGGATCTGCTCCAGACCTCCTGTCCCAGGAGGAGGGAACGTTGTGGCACCCAAATCCCCAGTCTCTTCATCTCAGAGCCTGGTTGCTGAAGGCCTAGACCTTCAAGATTTGCATCTTTCTCAGCAGGTGAAGGATATTCTTCATGCTTCCAGAAAGCCTTCCACTAGACATTCCTATGCTTTTAAATGGAAAAGGTTTACCATTTGGTGTGCACAAAAGGGTCTTAACCCTCTTGCAATACCTCTGAATTCTTTACTAGAGTATTTGCTGCATTTATCCCATGCAGGCCTTAAAACAAATTCAGTAAGAGTCCATTTGAGTGCTATTGCAGCATCCCTTAAGCCTCTCAATGGACAGCCTATTTCCTCTCATCCACTTATTGCAAGATTCATGAGAGGCCTTATTTTAACTAAACCTCCCATTAGACCACCTCCAGTGGCATGGGACTTGAATTTGGTTCTTGGCCAGCTTATGAAGCCACCCTTTGAACCCTTAGCCACTACACCTCCTTGAAATTTCTTTCCTGGAAGGTTACTTTTCTCATTGCAGTCACCTCAGCTCGCCGCATCAGTGAGCTGCAAGCCTTGGTGTCTAATCCTTCTTATACAAGGTTCCATCATGACAAGGTAGTCCTCAGGACTAATCCACACTTTATGCCTAAAGTGGTCTCACCTTTTCATCTGAACCAGGAGGTGTATTTACCTGTCTTTTTTCCAGGACCTCATGCATCAAGTGCAGAGAGGAATCCTCCATACCCTGGATTGTAAGAGAGCGCTCGCTTTTTACTTACAAAGGACACAGCAACATAGAAAGTCCTCTCAACTCTTTGTTGCTTTTGATCCCTCTCATTTGGGACTTCCAGTCTCTAAGAGAACTCTGTCCAATTGGATTGCTCAGTGTATTTCTTTCGCCTACCAGAGTAAGAACCTTTCTCTGGAGGGCCATGTCACAGCTCACAATGTGAGGGCCATGGCAGCCTCTATGGCTTATCTGAACTCTGTGTCCATCGACCAAATCTGTCGAGCGGCCACCTGGGCCTCGGTTCATACCTTTACAGCCAATTACTGCTTGGACAAGGACTCCCGCCGGGATGCCTTGTTTCGTCAGGCTGTTCTCAAACACCTGTTCCATACCTAATCAACTCCTACCCCCCATCCCTGGTTGGATGCCCAAGATCCATGGGGGCAGGTAGAGCCCTTCTCAGGGACTCACAACCTTGGAGATCTCCCTGGCATCTCTAGCTGGGGAGTCCCCATATGTGAAGACTCATTCCTGCTTGTTCCTGGAGATAGCACAGTTACTTACCTGTAACAGGTGATCTCTGGGAACAGCAGGAATAAGTCTTCACAACCCACCCACCTCCCCTAGAAGTTGTATCTCTCTATCTATCTTTCCTTTCCTCTCTCTCTCTGTCTCAGCTTAAAACTCGAACTGGAGAGAGGCGGTTGGGAAAGGTGGGAAGACAGCACGCAGGTGCTGTGGGATGCTCCCAAAAGCTTTCTTTCTGGACGCTGGGGAGCGTTCCCACGCAGGCTCCGTCGGTACCGACGATACCCATATGTGAAGACTTATTCCTGCTGTTCCCAGAGATCACCTGTTACAGGTAAGTAACTGTGCTATACTGTGTTGTTGCATGGCTGCTTTTTTGGGTCACAAATGTCCAAATACTTTGCCAGCTTTCAGCTCAAATTCATAATCGTTTTCCACAAACTTTTATTCCTGAACTTGAGAATTTGGATCTAATTAAATCACACTCAATTCAATGTGCTGATTTCCTACATAACAATGGTCATCTTTTGATTTCTATACTATTATAACCATTCTCCCCATAACTACTGGAAACATTTAGTAGATCTGTGTCAAACAACAGTAAACAAATTCATGATTTAAGCTGGGTAAGAATTTGTGCCTTTTGTGCATCCCAAAACACAGTACAGGAGAACTGGTGTAGCAGGCAGCAACCTCACACACACTATATCTGGTGTAATTAATTTTAGAAATTTACAAATACTCCCCAATACACACAAATTTCTAAAGAGTAATGAAACTTACTGTGGCATATATGTGAAGTGGTTTAGTTTTCTTAAACCTTTCTGGTTTCAACTTATGTGCTCCCATGGACGTTTTCTGGTAGTTCCAGGTTGTACAGCTCACATATCCTTGATGACATGCAACAATTCCATCCCAATCACTCTGACGCGCCACCTCTGCAATACATGCAAACAATAACTCGAACAGGAAATGAGTGTATCATTTTTTAAAACAAAGCATGGTTTTTAAAATGTATAAAAGGGCACAAAGCTTTATGGTATATACTTTACAAAATGCCCTCAAGGGAGGAAATTTTATAAACTTTACGGCAATGTGAAAATGTTCATAATGGTACCTATTTGCTGCCTATTTTATAAAAGCAAAATAGGGTCCTATATGAGTTTATAAAAGAGGCTCCTATAATGACACTTAGTAGCATACCAGTTCTCATACACAAACACAACCTGCTCCAAAGAATGTGCAAATGTCTGTATGTTCTCCACATGTGTACTGTCAGACGGCTGCCTGGGTGAGAATCTTCACACTCTTGGCAAGTGCATATTTCTATATGATTTGCAAGGTATTGTGGGCAATGTAGTTCATTCACACCAGACACAGCTGCTGACAATAATTTAGTTGTGCTCTTGGGTAAAGCCAATAAGATATTTATTTATGGGGTTATTTCTCCCAACACAGATATGCTTGGTAGCACATAAATTAGGTTACTTGCTTTCAGTGTTAACTTGGAAAAACAAAGTCAAAATCAGGAAAACAACAAATGAAAAGCCACAAAGCAAGAAACAAACTGTTCTTTTCAGGTTAACTTCTGATTACTTCCCACATAGATACAGAAGTGATTCTCTCCTAGCTCACAAGCAATTAGGTAAGGCTTAATTGCTAGCAGTTATCCAGCTGACACCCCTTAGCTGGCTTGCTTTCTACTGTGTGGGTCAAAACCTGCTTCAGGAGCTTTTCTGAGTAGATTAAAGAACAAATTTGTATTTCTTTGTGATGGTTGCTGTACTTTATAACAGAAAGTTACCAACGGAGTTTAGAAAGAGAGCAGTCCATATAAACAGGATCCTCATCTGCTATTATTCCCCCCTTGTTCAACAAGCATGGGTTCAATATCATGGATTGGCACAGATGAATCTCTCAATGGAGCATTTTCAGGAGAATACTTGTTTCCCTGCTGTCTTTCAAGGTTATAGCTAGGGCATAGATCAGTGTTCATACCTGAGCTTCCATTGCTGCTAGAGTTCCTCTCTATATAGCCTGGCCAGTATGTAGTCCAGTTCTTATGTAGAGCCTTCCAATCCAGATCTCTGGACACTGGATCTCTCTTCACATACCTTCTGGCACAGGTCTTAGGGTCCCTTCCACGTGCAGCCGTCTCCCTCACAGGTAGCCTCTGGTGATTCCTAGCTCTGCAGCACCATTCCTCTGGCTTTCCCCAGTCCAATGGTGTATGCTGGCCCTTGGAATACCTCCCAGTATACGTACTGCTTTGGACTCTTCTAGACCTCTCAAAGGCTTTTCTCTTCCTTCTTCCAAAGGGTCTCTTTCCCTCTCTGTCCGTCCGGTTTGGCTTCTGCTTCTGATGATCCTTCAGATGAAACTGATGATCAAACTCAAGCTGATTCTCAGGATACTGAGGACAATTCTCTGGATATCCAAGGTAATCATGAAGATGGTCATCTGTAGAATAAACTCTACTCTTATTCTGCTTAGATGAGTGCTCCTCCTTAACACAGCGCAGCTGTGCTGAATCAGGCCCTGCCCTTTGAGATGAGTGCTTAGGGATTACCTCATAGCCCTCCTGATTGAACACACGTTTCCCCACTTCAGCTCCTCTAATGGCTGTTGAAAACCTGGTGCATTCTGGGACTGGTAGTCTTTTATGGCAAAATTCTGTTTTCTTATTTCTACCAGAACTGACAGGTTGCTTGTTCAGAGTCACTTCACCTTTTCTATAGCTCCTTCCTGAGCTATGATAAGCTTCCTTATCAAAGTACATATGCATTTCATAAAATGTGCACATATATCACCACCCAAACTCAGCTCCTGAAATGTCTAGGCGTGCATATGGCCAGGCAATTTTTAAATATGGAAAATGTTTCATAAAATTACACTGGCATTGGCGGAATCTACGCACTTCAGATTCCCTGACCATTTTCAAGCACTGCTACCTCTGGAAAGCCGTAGTATGGGAAATACAATCCCAGATGTTGAGGTTTTAATGAAAGAAGTGCCTTGGATTTAGTGGCAGTTATGAAGACATGATTCACGGACAAATAAGACTGGGATATAATTATACCGGGCCATACTCTATTCAAGAAGAACAGGGTAGGAAAAAGAAGAGGAGTGGCACTATATGTAAAAATAATATTAAAGCTATAGAATCACAGGACTTAAAAGGGAGCGAGGAATTTCTGTGGGTTAAACTTGAAAGAGGGAATCCATTTGCATTGTGTGATAAGGAAGCTTATCATAGCTCAGGAAGGGGCTATAGAAAAGGTGAAGTGTCTCTGAACAAGCAACCTGTCAGTTCTGGTAGAAATAAGAAAACAGAATTTTCCCATAAAAGACTACCAGTCCCAGAATGCACCAGGTTTTCAACAGCTGGGGAATTGCTCGGTGCGGGTTCCGTCAGTGCCGACGTCACCCATAAGTGAGGACTGACTTCCTGCTTGTTCCTGGAGAATGTCCCTTTAAATCAAAAATTTGCAGTAAAAGCAACAAAACAACAAAACTTAACTCAGTACATTTAGATGAATGATCTCCAAAGCAGAAGTTCGTCTAAACACCGTCAGCTAAGTTTATATGTTGTTTTGTTGCTTTTACTGCAAATTTTTGATTAAAAGGGACATTTTCAATTGTAGGGATTGAATCCTCACATTGGGGGTTGCTTTGGAGACCATTTGTCCAAAAGTACTCAGCTAAGTTTATGTTGCTTTGTTGCTCTAACTGCAAATCTTTGATTATAATGGACGTTTTCAATTGTAGGGGTTGAGTCCTCACATTGATACTGTCCAACAAAAAAACCCCTTTAGTTGGATGAGAGTTGGCTTTTCTATGTTTCGATAATAATCATGTCCTGGCAGTGCACAGTTTTTATACTATTTCCTACTATTTGATTTTTTTATTTGTTTCTCTAATGTGTCAAATATGTGTGCATAGTCCAAAGGCATTTCACTGGCCACATTGTTTTAGGAGATATTGGACATTAAGGGGTTGAACTGCAAAGGTGCTAATAATGTTGACCACAACTGTATGTGTATGCCTCTGTGTATGTCAAGGGCTTTGTGCCCATCTGCATAAATGTATTGGTGCATGGGTGCACATGTATATTTATGTATTGGTGCGTGTGCATGCATGTCTGTGTTACGGTATTTGTGTGTGCATGCACTTTATGCACGTACCCACATAATTTATAAAATATGGACCTACACTGCAACTTTCCCTCCACTGTGCCCGAAATATGCCCTGGGAATATCTACATGCATATCGCATATCAACAGGCATATTCTTTCTGTACATCTAATTTTTACACATGAAAGCAGTTCTGTAATTATATTAATGCCATTTTCTGCATGTAAAACAGGTTTACATGCAGATAAAGCTTTATAAAATTACTCTCTACAAGCTAACTCAATTGTTTTATTAATTTTTATTACATTTTATTGCACACCTTAGACAAATTCAAAACATGGTACAACAAATTAAAGAAAAAATAATACAAGTTCACCCCACCTGCCATAATCCTATAACTTAACAGCCCCAATGTATACAAACATTCCTAAATACTACCCACCACAACCCAGCCCAAGTCCCTCCCCCTACTGTCAAATATCATCAATCTCATAAAGGCTAAAGGTTATTTCACGTTCTTTCTAAAAGACAGATAACACAGGTACACTAAAAAAATTTTTTTTTAAACTGCCTCTAATGTTTCGATTGATTTTTACGTTTTTTGGTGCGCTGAATCCAAATCTGGTAACCAATTTGCTCCATCATGTACAGATTTTTTGCTACATTGGGTTAGCAGTTTGAGGTGAACGTTTCAGATTGAGTGCGATCGAGATAAAAGTTTCTTGGATGAATTCTTTATACTAATTGTTTAGTAGTTATTCAAATAAGAATAATGAAAATTGTAACAAGGCAGCACATAAGAATAGAGTAATGTCAACAAAACACACTGTGATGGTAGCAAAATTGTCTGCACTTAAAACAGCCACATACATGTGCACAAACATTGAGCATATAAGAGCGAGGTTAGACACAAAGCAATGCAAAGAAATGTGCAAAAAATGTTGTACAGGTATGTATGTAAAAATAGAAAACGCAAACCGCACCATTGCAATACATGAAGACAAACACCCGATGGTGTGAAAATAAAATTCTAATAAATGAGATCCAGCACTGTGGTAATAACTAGCAAATTTTTATTTCAAAGTTTAGTAAAAACACGATATTTGTCAACACAGTTTAGATTTTAAAGTCACTCTTGGGTCAATCAATCTCCTGGTGGGCCCGTTTCTTCTTCCCCCGAATGCTTCTCTTGGTGCGCTGCTTGGCGTATTTTTCATCTGGGGTTTCCCGCAGCAGCAACCAGCAGAAATCAGCCATCATAGTGGTGTTCCATCTTCCTTGGTACCTTCTTCTCTGCGTCCTTGATGTCCTGGTAAAACCTTTCACCTTGTTCTTCACTGTACACCCCCAAGTTTTCGGGAAAGTAGTTCACATGGGAGTGCAAGAAATGGACTTTCAGGCTCATGTTACAGCCTTGTTCTTTGAAGGCATTGAGCATCCTGGCAACAATATCCTTATAGTTCTCATCCCGCCTGTTCCCCAAGAATTTGAGAACAACATCCTTGAAGGAATCCCAGGCTTCTTTTTCCTTCTCAGACATCGTTTCAGCGAATGCTCCATCTGAAATGAGTTTCCTTATATCAGGGCCAACAAACACTCCTTCCTTTAGCTTTGCTTCAGAAAGTCGGGGGAACTTTGAGCAAAGGTACCGAAAGCACTCACCATCTTTTGGAAGGGACTTGATGAATTGCTTAATGAGACCCAACTTAATGTGGAGAGGTGGTAATAGAATTTTATCACGAGGTACCAAGCTCTCATGAAGAACATTTTTCTCACCGGGTCTCAAATACTCCCGAATTGGCCAGTCTTTTTTCCCCCAGTGTAGGTCGCGGGCCCGGCTATCCCACAAGCAAAGGAAGCAGGGATATTTGGTGAAACCGGATTGCTGCCCTAATAGCATGGATAGAATTTTAGTCTCCACAAATCATCCACTTATGCTCATCATAACGAATCTTCTGAAGAATCAGGGCCAAATTCTCGTATTTTTCTTGGAGAATAACAGAGTGAGCAATAGGAACTGAAGCGAATGTGTTGCCATTATGAAGAAGAACACCTTTTATGCTGTCTTTTGACGAATCAATGAACAGCCGCCATTCAGCAGGATCATACTTGAGTTTAAACTTTTCCATCACTCCGTATATATCGTTGCAAAATACCAAATCTTCCTCTTTGCTGAAATACTTCAAAAATTGTGTCTCGCGGTTGCGGTACCAATAAAAAGTTGTTCCTGGTGACAATAGATTTTTCTGTTTAAGCCGAGAACCTAGCAGTTGGGCAGCATCTTTTGGGAGTCCTAAATCCCGGACTAAATCATTCAATTCAGCTTGAGAGAAAAGTTCAGGTTTCGGATCTGGTTCAGTTTCAAACTCGGAAGTACTGGACTCATCGGGAAAAGCCATCTGATGAGTCTCATCATGATCAGAACCGTCCACACAAATATGATCCAAAGATTTTGGTGGTTCAGGCACAGTTACTTCGTTGCTATGAGGCATAGGCCTAATTGCTGAGGGAAGGTTGGGGTAACTTATTACGTTCTTATTTTTTAAGTTGTATCCCTTCACAATGCAAGAGCAAAAATAGCAGTCACTGCTGTGGTCTCTTTGTTCACGCCACATCATAGGTATTCCGAAACGAAATGCTTGTTTTTTACCTTTCATCCATAAGCGTAGATCTTCCTCACATGTCTTGCACACTTTGTGAGGAGCCCACGGTTTGTCTTGATCGCCTAACTTCAAACCGAAATAGGCGAAATATACTTTTTTAATAAATGCAGAAATGTTCCTCTGCCGCTTTTTCACGGTATATTCCCCACAAATAAAACAAAAACTGTCCGGAGAGTTGACGCAACCTCTGGCTCTGTGAGCCATCACAAATACACAGCACTGCAAACTACAACTGTAGTGAACCACTTCGGAATAAAGCTGGATTACGACTGAGCAAACAAAAGGTAATAATGAACTTGCAAGAAACTGAAATTTGACAGGAACGTTCATGTCGCAACCACCGTGTTTGAGTGAGCGAACGAGGCGAGGCGAACAGGAAAGAACATGCGCCAGCGCGAGTACTGGATTTAGCCCCCCGCCTCCCAATTGTCCTGTTAATGTATAAAATGAATACAAAACACTCTAAAATATCATGAGGGAGTGTTTCTAGTTAGTTAAACATTACAACCTCTATTTTGGGCCAAGAAAATAAACTGCAGTCGGCTAAAAAGAAATTATGTGAACATTCCTTATATGGGTAAGAAATCTAATTTTGCAAGAAAACATGACGTGATGGAACATTTTGGCTATTTTTCCTGGATTCAGCACCCCAAAATCTATAGGAATCAGTTGCAAAACTGGAGGTAGTTTTTTGGTAGTGTACCTGTGTAATTCTTCTTGAGCCACAACTCTAAGGGGATAGAATTCTTTAACTTGGGATCATATATGCAAATGTACACTAAGTGTACTGGAGCTGCAACCTCTCCAGCACACATAAAGAGGACTGATGCATCCTCATAGGTTTGTAGGCTAAATATTTATCCTTCAAATATGCAGGGTCTTCTAATTTCAAAGCCCGGAAAACCAAAGGATTTTGAACTGTATATAGCTTCTTCATAAACACATTTTTAAATACAGATATAAAGTGGTTCTAATCTAGAAAGATCCAGTTTTAACATTATTAAAATCTCCTTCTCAAGCCAATGAAATCCTTGTTTATCTTGCCATTGTATAAGGTGCATACTTTAGGGCGAGTATCCTTGAACTAGAATAGATACAGGGAAGGACAGTGAATTAGAAGGATGGAGGGTTCTCCTTTAAGAAAGGGCCTCTTAATCTAGGTCTCTATTCTTTAGAAAGAATAAGGGCGAGAGGGAACATGTTGTTTTACAAAAATGTTAACGTGTTTAGATATTTAGATCCCATCTCTTTCAATTTCTCAGGCTTATTCCTTAGCCAAATACCATATTAATATAAAACATAGTCATTTATTTAATATTTTCTAAAAACACTCATAACCATCCTACATCCTACAGAAAAAACTAAAAGGCCTTGGGTGTTTTTAAAAATACTATCTTGGAAGCCCAGACCAGCTGTATTCCATGCTTTAAGAAAAGTGGAAGGAAGTCCAAAAAACTGCCAGTATGGTTTATAGGTAAGGTCAGAGAGGCTGTTGTTGCCAAAAAAGCATCTTTCAGAAAATGGAAAAAAGAGACAAATGACGAAAACTGGAAACAGCACAAGCACTGGCAAGTTAAATGCAAGGCACTGATAAGGCAGGCAAAGAGAGAATTTGAGAAGAAGCTTGCTGTGGAAGTAAAAATAAATAATAAAGACTTTTTCAAGTACATTCATAGCAAAAAACCTGTGAGAGAGTCAGATGGACCATAAGATGATAGAGGGGTAAAAGGGGCACTAAGAGTGGACAAGAGTGGAGGAGTGGCCTAGTGGTTGGGACAAGGTACTTCAGGCCGGAAGGTCGGGGGTTCAAATCCCACTAGAGGACAGCAACCTTGGGCCGGAAGGACTGGGGTTTCTAGTCCCACAGGTGCTCCTTGTGGTCTTGAGCAAGCCACTTAACCCTCCATAGCCCATGTTCCCTGTAAAATAGTTATCCCCGAGTTATAATGCCCTGTTCAATGTAATTTCAGTTTGTTCAATGTAAACCGCACTGATGCAGAATAGCGCGGTATATAAGAGAATAAAAATAAATAAATAAATAAATAAATAAGACCATAGCGGAGAGACTGAATTAATTCTTTGCTTCGGTCTTTACTGAGGAAGATGTAGAGATGTTACCCATGACTGAAGTGGCATTTAAAGGTGATAATGCGGAAGAATTGAAAGACATATCGATACACCGGAAAGATGCATTACAACTATTTGATAAACTGAAGAGTAGCAAATCACCTGGACCAGATAGTATACATCCAAGGGTGTTGAAAGAACTGAAATATGAGATTGCAGACCTGCTATTAGTAATCTGTGAACTATCATTAAAATCATCTGTAATACCTGAAGATTGGAGGATGGCCAATGTAACACCAATTTTTAAAAAGGGTTCCAGGGGTGATCCTGGAAACTACAGGCCGGTAAGCCTGACAACAGTACTGGAAAAAATGGTAGAAACCATCATAAAGAACAAAATTACTGAACATGTAGACAGTCAAGGTTTAATGGGAGACAGCCAACAAGCAAGATCTTGTCTTACTAATCTGTTATGGTTTTTTTTGAACGTGTGAATAAACAGGTAGACAAAGGTGAGTTGGTTGATATAGTGTATCTGGACTTTCAGAAAGCATTTGACAAGGTCCCTCATCAGAGACTTTTGGCAAAACTAAAAAGTCATGGGATAGGAAGCAGTGTACTATTGTGGATCAGGAACTGGTTAAAAGATAGAAAGCAGGGTAGGGCTAAATGGCCAATTTTCCCAATGGAGAAAGGTGAATAGTGGAGTAACCCAGGGCTCTGTGCTGAATCCGCTGCTTTTTAACATATTCATAAATGACCTGGAAATGGGAATAACGAGTGAGGTTATCAAATTCGCAGATGACACAAAACTATTTAAAGTTGTTGAACCCCCATGAAGATTGTGGAAAATTGCAAGAGGATCTTGATAAATTGGAAGACTGTGCATCAAAATGGCAGATGAAATTTAATGTGGACAAGTGCAAAGTTATGCACCTAGGAATAGAACAACCGAAATTATGGTTACACAATGCAAGGTTCCACATTAGGAACCATCCCCCAGGAAAAAGATTTAGGCGTCATCGTGGATAACATGTTAAAATCCTCCATCCAGTGTGCAGTGGTGGCCATGAGAGCAAATAGAATGCTAGGTATCATAAGGAAAGGAATGGAAAATAAAGCAAAGGATATTATAATGCATCTGCATCGTTCCAGGGTGCGACCGCACCTTGCATATTGTGTGCAATTCTGGTCGCCATATCTTAAAAAGGATATAGCGTTATTAGAAAAGCTACAGAGAAGAGCCACCAAAATGCTAAAGGGGATGGAAGGATACACCTCTATGAAGAGAGGCTAAAGAGGTTAGGGCTCTTCAACCTGGTAGAGACAGCTGAGGGGAGATATGATATAGGTCTTTAAATTAATGAATGGAGTGGAACGGGTAAACGTAGATCGATTGTTTATGTCATCAGAATATAGAAAGACTAGGGGACATGCAATGAAGACTATTTAAGATTAATAAGAGAAAATATTTTTTCACTCAACGTGTAATCAAACTCTGGAATTTATTACCAGAGGATGTAGTAAAAGCTGTTAGTGTAGCTGGATTTAAAAAATGTTTGGACAAGTTCCTGGAGGAAAGGTCCATAAACCATTATTAAAAGGGACCCAGGATATCACTGTTAACCCAATATAAGCATTGTGGAACCTGTCTCTTTTGGGGAAACTGCTAGGTACATATGACCTAGAATGGCCACTGTTGTAAACAGGATACTGGGCTTGATTGACCTTGGTCTGACCCAGTATAGCATATCTTATGTTCTTATTTCAATTATTTCCATTTTTCATAAGCTTTCCAGATAATCAGGTAGTATTGTAGAAAATTTCTGTGTATCATAAACCTAGTAGGTAACCCAAGCTTACAATTTCTGCACTGCACTGCTGACTCAAACCAAAATGTATTTCATATTTCTGTACAAAAGACAGAAGGGGAGCAAAAACCTTAAATAGTTATCTCATGCTTTCTATACACAAATTGTTGTAAAAGAAATAATGGCAGGAGCATAGGGAGGGAGGTCGGGTACAATCATGTACATTCCCTGCTGCAGAATCGGGGCCTGTCTGGCCCGTCCAAGTGCCCCAATTCTGAAACCATGGGACCGTATAGCTCCCGCGGTTGCAGAATCGTGTGCAAATCCAGCCCATCCAGATTTTGGACGTCCGGACGTCCCCTGATCTGAACTGGCCTCAACATGAAAATGATTTCAGAAGATTATGTAAAAGAAAAATGTAAAAGTGTTACCGTTAGCTATCATCAGATTTCGGTTGAGAGAAGCAAGACTCACCTTCCTCATTAATACAAAAACATGGAGCACTACTCACCTGAAGCAAATGTAGTGATAGGTGGGAGTTGCATTGTGTCATACTGAAGGCCTTTTCTTTTAGATTTCTTTTTATTTATAGATCCTTAAAATAAATGCAAAAAATAATTAAGAAGAGGTTTGTTTCTTCCAAAAGTACCAAAAAACTGAACAATATGGCTTATGGCATAAATCATGTCTTTGTACATGCTTATTATTGTTTTTAATTATCCATCCTTTAACTCATGATTACCAAGTTTTTGTTTATTCAATATGTACTATACTGCCCTTCATTACAACATTAGAGTGGTTTAAAAACAATAACTTTAAGAGAATGAGGATCAGAAAAGAGAGAACACAGATAGAAGAACCAGGAAAATGCTCCAACTGCCACGGACAGACCATTGTTACCAGCTGAAGTAATCAAGCTCGAAGGCCACAGAAGAAAGTTACACCTTCAGGCCAGCTTTGAAGTTCTTACGGGAGCTTTTCAACCAAAGGTATTTAGGGATAGAATTCCACAGCAATAGCATAATATGTAAAATGTTGAGCTCTATGTACATTTAAGCCTAGCATGTGAAGGGGTGAAATCACCAGAAGCCTATCTTCCTGAGACCTGAGAACAGGACAAGGTGCATATATTAAAAGGGAGTTGTATAAGGGCAATGGGTAATCAGCATTCAAGTTCTTATGGACCAAACTCAAGAGTTTGAATTTTATGCTGTAGGTTATGCTGTAGTGCCTTTCAGGTTTGAGAAGTGTGACATGATCAGTGGCTTTAGCAAAATGAATATGTTTTATTGCCATATTTTGAACCAGATGTAGTTTTCTAATAGAGGTCATTGGGAAGTCATTGTATAAGGCATTACAATAGCAAAGTTTAGCTATAACAAGAGCATTTACAAAGGTGTATAATGCTTTATCATCTAAAAAGGCACAGAAGGACCTAATACAACAGAGATAAAAGAACTATGATCCCTCCGAGGTGCTGTTCTTCACTGATTCCATTCCTATCTCGCTTCTCGTTCCTTCTCCATTGCTCCCTCCACAGACCCACACTCCTTTTCCAAGGCTACCCCTCTTCCCTGTGGTGTTCCTCAAGGCGCTGTCTTGGCCCCCCTACTCTTTAATCTGTTCCTTGCACCACTGGCCCTCGGCATTCAACAAACCGGTCTATCCACCTTCTTCTACGCAGACGATATAATCATCATCCATCACACTAGCCCAGCACACCCAGATGTCACTCCCTTGAATTCCTGTCTATCTCTTGTCTCCAACTGGCTCTCCTCGAACTGCCTTCACCTCAATGTCGCCAAAACCTCAGCCACCTGGTTCACCTTCAGTGGTCCCTGCCCTTCTCTTGCCCCCATCTTGATCACTCTGTAATCCCCATTGCCTCCTCTTTTAAATACCTCGGTGTCCTTCTTGACTCACACCTCACCCTTAAAGACCACATTTCGCATCTAGCCAAGACATCCTACTTCTTCCTTCGACAGATACGTTCCATACGCCCTTTTTTGTCCCCTTCAGCTTTAACTACACTCACTTTATCCACTGTCCTATCACGACTAGACTACTGCAATTCTGTCTTCACTGGGATCACCAAAGTTCAACTCCGTCGGCTACAACTTATTCAAAACACTGCTGCCCGCATTATCTCCCACTCTTCTCGCAACGACCACATTACCCCCCTACTGATTCACCTCCATTGGTTGCCAGTCGACCATCGTATAAAATTCAAAATACTAACTCTGGTTCACCACGTCCTGCAAACACAAACGCCCCAGTACCTCACTGATCTTCTCCACTTCCACATCCCTACACGTAGTCTTCGTTCTCTTCACATTAACCGACTTCACCTCCCCCCACCATCTCGTGCACACCTACAGTCTACCCGTCAGTCTGCCTTTTTCTTCCTTGGTCCAGCTCTATGGAACTCTCTGCCCACTCCGCTCCGTCTGGAAGATCACCACCTTCAGGTCCCTACTTAAGTCCCATCTGTTCACCTCAGCATATAACCTTCCGGCCACACCCAGCTAACCTGGTTTATCTGTGTTTGTACTTTTCTTTGTTTTTTGTCCTCCCCGCTCTCAACCGCTTCACCTATTGCTTCTTATTATCTTTGTTTCCTGTCTCAACTATGTAGTTCCTTTCTATATATCCGGGCCTGTGCCCCTCCCCCAATTTGCTACTGTATTGTAAACCGCCCTGCTGTAATGAAGGGCGGTATATCAAATCTCTAAATAAACATAAACATAAACACTACAGCAGAAATCTGACTGCTGAAGCTAAACTCGGAGTCCAAGATACATCCCAGTATATTTAACAAACAGCATAATGGAGGCACTTTTCCTACAGGGTCTGAATAAGAGTAGGTGGCTGTTATCAGCTAGTGAGCCACATGCTCGAAGATTTGGCAGAGTTTAATTTGAATCTATTTTCTATGAGCCTCCAAGATACCTCAGATAAACAATTGAGGAGAGCATGGGATTGTAGGACTGATATCCTGTGGTGTGCTCTAAACCAAACAAGATGGATTTCTGCTACAAGAAACTTCTGCTGTGTTCCAAGCCTCAGACCTGCTGACCTTCAAGCAACTGCCTGCCAAGTGTTTGTATGTGTGCATACAGAAGACTATTGTTCCTAGTCAGGCACACGTGCAAGAACACCTGCTTCTCCAGCATTTATCAGCCACAGCCAGTTCTACTGGCCTTGCAAAGAGGTCTGAAACTGCAAGTCGTTATCTTCTACATTTTGTCTCTCACTATGGACTCTTTCTTTGCAGGATGACCACTAACTACTACTACTACTCTATTAATCATTTATATAGCGCTACAAGGCATACGCAGAACTGTACAGATACATATAAAGATAGTCCCTGCTCATCAGAGCTTACAAACTAATTGAGACAGACAAAACAACAGATAAGAATAAGGATAAAATAGGGAAGGGTAAGGAGACACAAGGAAAAAAACCAAGGGATAAATGGGCTTCTTCCCACCAAACCAGAAGCCTTATGGATCCTGGGACCTCAACAACTTCCTTACATCTCTGATGAACTTGCTGTCTGAGTAAAGGAGATCGACTTCACTTAAGCATGTAACCTGGGAGGTGTCTTTTTGGTAGCAGTTACCTCACTTAGAAAAATAAGTGAAACTCATGACTATGAAACATACACTGTTTCATCATAACAAAACAGTTCTTGCCTTGGTAATAACACTTTTCCATGTCAACAAGGAAATAGTGTCCCCTATGTTACGTCCAAAATATAAGAATACATGCCAGATGTTCCTTTGTGCTCTGGACCACAAACAGGCTCTAGCACAGGGATTCCCAAACCCGCCTCCCAGCCATTCAGGCTTCCAGGACATCCACAACGAACATGCATGAGAGAGACCCGCACCTGTTGACTACCTCTTGATTTGCCGTGACGCCTCGCAGAATCTCATGCCAACCAATCACCAAAATGTGATAAGGACTCATCACAAAGCATGATACAGTATTTCGGGGCTATTCTGTCATTTTGTTACTTAGTGCCATTTTTGTGTCTTTTGCCTTCCTTGCTATTTCTGCAGATACAGATACATATTGTGTGTGTGTCCAAGGCTGTTCCACTAACCTCATGACAAAATAAGACTCCCACAGAAACCTAAGGTTCTGTGCCCTCATGCAGCTTACCTCTGAACAGCTGGAGCCAGCGTTATATAGCCTAGCCGCCTCTTTTGGACTTCGTGCTGTTCCAGAGTCTGCTTCGGACCCCAGCTGCAATCGTCTACCTGGCAGAGCTAAGAGCTAAGGTACCGGTCTTACAAGTATGTCTTCCTCGGGGGTGGTTATTAGTCAGATAGATGTTTTCTGTAATTTTCCTAAGTGCAGAGCATGCCCATGACCTCTGGTTGCTAATCAGTGAGTTATTGCCACTATGTAATCAAATTACTGCTACAACTTATTACCTCTCATTAGTCTACTGCTAGTCTGTATATTTTTCTATTTTGCTATCCACAACAAAACCTAATATATACTGTATATCGCTGTCTATCATGGCTCATTTGCCAGAAAGTCTCACTGAAGCAGCAGACTCCCCTAGATGTAGCAGAGCATGCTTTTTCTTGTTTTGCTGCTAATACTCCCTACAGGGTCAATATAATGAGCCATTTGAACGTTTATCAACAAAGAAAAACCTGCTGGTGCCTTTGGATTGGATGAGGGAGAAAGAAAACTTAAGAAGAAATTAAACAGGAAAGGGGAGAAAATGGAACTCTGTGGCACATCACAGTATAACTGTTGATACTGGGAAATTTTTGAATCAAAACACTGGAAAACCCTGTAAGAAAGACAATTGGAACCATCTAAGTACGTACTATGTATTCCCAAATAAGACAACAGAATAACAAATCATGATCCATGAGATTAAAAGCTCCTGTGAGATCAAATCAAGCTAAAAAATAACTTTATTGGAATCCAAGCACTGTCTAATTTTATTGAGTAGGGCAAGCAGGTAGATTTCTGTGCCATGATGTCCTCTGGATGCAATACATCTGCCTTGTCTAGGTGATTGCAAAGCTAGACCAAGAATTTTGGCTATAAACGGAACCTGGTTCAGTCTCATCCACTGCCAGATAACAGAAGTGTCAACTTGCATGGAGTTTCTCTGCTGACATACCAGGCCAGACTAGTACCATTATGTCATTTATTTATTTATTTAGCTTTATTTATATACCACCTTTCTCCAGGTCAAAGCTGTTTACATAGAACAACTGCAAATACATTATAACTATGAATGAAACTATATACAGCAGAACATGCAAACAAGACTCCAGATGTATCTTAACTATATACACACTGTAACAATGATGCAAAACTATATAGAACATGTGAACAAGACCCTAGCGGGATTTTAACTATATACATTTCAGACTATGTACAGGGTAATGAAATCTATCCCCTCCTTCTCAGGCTCACTTGGAACAGACTCGCCACTCTGCCTTCTTTTTTCTCGGCCCTTCACTCTGGAACGCTCTACCACCTTCCCTCCGCCTGGAACCCTCATACCCAAAGTTTAAAGTATTGTTAAAAATTCCACCTGTTTCTACTTGTGATTCCCCACCTAAGTATTTTTGTTTTCTGTTTGTCTATTATGTTGATTTTACTACTGCTTCTACTCCTTTCCTATATTGCTATGGCGTTCCTTTTCCTTATTTCTGTAGCATAGACACATTTATTGTAAACCGCTCTAATGTCTCGACGAGAGCGGTATATAAAGTGAAGAAATAAAGATAAAGATAAGGGAGTGGGTTATGCAGTTGTGTTGAAATGTTCCATGAACAACAGTGTGTCTTTAGGTGTTTTCGGAAAGTCTTGAGGTCGGCGATGAGTCTGAGTTTGTCCGGTAATTTGTTCCATATGAAGGGTGCGTATAACTGGAGTGCTCTTTTACATACTTGCTGGTTTGATTTGGTTATGGTGTAAGGAATGACCAGGATGTTTATTGTGGAGGTTCGTTTGGTTCTTTGTGGATGGGAGAGCCGTAGAAATAAGCTGAGGTGCATTGGGGGGGGTATCTTGAGTGGATGGCTTTATGTGTTAACATTATGGTTTTATACTTCAGGTGGCTCTGCAGGGGGAGCCAGTATAGCTGTTTGAGTATTGGAGTAATATAGCCCTGTCTTGTTGCTTCTTGTAGTGTTCTTGCTGCTAAATGGAAAGCTGTTTGGAGTGGTAGAAGTGTGGACTGAGGTAGTCCTTGGTATATGGCATTGCAGTAATCTAGGTGGGGCATCACTGATACTTGCAGTACAGTCTAGAAGTCTTCTGGTTCGGGGAATGGTCAGTGTTGTTGTAGTGTCTTTGTTTTGTGGTAAATTATTTTGGTAGTTTTGTTTATATGGGGTTTGAATGTTAGATGTTGATCCAAGGTGACTCCAAGGTATTTGACCTCTGTCTTGGTTTTGAATGTGGTGTTAATCAGTGTTATCATAGATGGGAGGACAAATATGGTGTCTCTCGTTATGTAGAGAGTTTCTGTCTTGTTGAAGTTAATTTGTAGGTTGTCTTCTCTTAGCCAGTTAGCAACTTCCATGAAACAGTCTTGGTAGATAGACAGGATGGGTTAATTTGTGTTGATTGGTCCATATGTCATATCAACAGCAGCACAGATGTGGACGTTAAGACTGTGCGTTCTTATGATTGTGCAGAGCGGTCACAGGTATAGGTTGAAGAGTATGGTGGAGAGGGTGGATCCTTTGGGGACTCCTTGTGTTTGCTTGTAAGGGATGGAAGTGTTATTTCTAGTAACATAGTAAATGACGGCAGATAAAGACCAGTATGGTCCATCTAGTCTGCCCAGTAAGATGGCAAGAGTAGGTGCATTTGCCGCTCCGTGCAGGCCACCCCTTCCCATGTCTTTGTTTAGGTGTGAACCCACCGCTCCATGTAGGACAACCCTATTTGTTGAGAAATTAGATAGTTCAGTTTATTTTGATTTTATCCTGTTGCTATAAAGGGATCCACTGTGTCTGTTCCATGCCATTTTGAATTCCGTCACTATATTTGCCCCCACCACTTCCATCGGGAGGGCATTCCAAGCATCCATCACCCTTTCAGTGAAAAAGTATTTCCTGACATTGCCTTTCAATTTACCCCCTTGCAGCTTCATGTTATGCCCTCTCGTTGTACAGCTTCCCCTTCTTTGGAAGAGGTTTGTTTGTTCATTTCTCTTTAAGTATTTAAAGGTCTGAATCATATCTCCCCTATCCCTCCTCTCCTCCAAAGTGTTTATCTGTTGATGTCTATCTGTGAGGTAGGATGTGAACCATTTGAGCACAGTGCCTTGAATTCCACTGGTGCAGAGACATTGTAATAGGAGATGGTGATTTATGGTATTGAAGGCTGAGGAAATGTCCAGGAAGATTATTAAGAAGCCTGGGTAGGCTCATTGCATCCCTTGTGTTAGGGTATTCATTAGCATGGTTAGTCGAGTTTCCACTCCGTGGTGTGGGCAGAACCCATGTTGCTGAGGGTTGAGTAGGTTATGTTTTTCGATATGGTCCTGCAGTTGGTAGTGCACTGTTTTCTCAACGATCTTTGCTAGAAAGGGAAGGCTTGCAATGGTCTGTATGATGGGTCTGAGAGATCAAGGGTAGGATTTTTCAATGTTGGGCAAATGGAGGAGGTTTTCAGGCATGATGGCATGATACCCTGTTGAAGTAATGACTGTGTAATTTTAGTGATTACAGTGCCAAGCTCCTTCTTAGTTGCTTTAATTCAAGCTGCAGGGCAGGGATCTAGGGGAGAGACTGTTGTGTTCAGTGCTGTGATGGTGCCTTCTATTTTTCTCTCAGTAATTCTGGTGAAGGATGTCCAGGGGTCAGGGTGGCTGTTTCCAGTGGTGGGTGGGATGTAGATACTGGTTGGGGATGAAATTGCTTTTAATGTAGTGCTAGCTGTTGGAGGGTGATTAATATTTCTTGGTTTTCGGTAGAAAGTGTTTTAGTTAGCTGTTTCACTATGTTAAACAACTCTCTTGGTCGGTTGAGTGCTGATTTTAGTAGTTTTGAATGGTGCTCATGTTTGACTTCATCTGTTGCGGTGTGGTAGTCTTTCATCAATTGTAGATATGCCAATTTATCCTCAGCTTCCTACCCAAATGTAGGGTTGGAAAAGTATGAAAAATTTAAGTTGCTCTTATTGAGGGTCATCCTTTGACAGCCGTGAAAAGTTGCACCTGCATCCATGCCCATAATTAAAGGGATCTCATAATGGTCGTACTGCGGTTTCGGCCAGTGGCAGGGCGTGACTTTCCATCTTCCCTACATCAGATCTCTCCTCATGTGCTGAAGCTGCTGAGGCTATTCATGTGTCTGGCTGTTAGAATAGCATGATGGTGGTTAGCTGTTAAATGAGCACAAGGTCTATGAAAATCTCCCTTCATCAATACACAAGAGCCCTACTCCAGTCGAAAGACAGCCCTTCTCTCATCTGGTACCAGTATTTCCTCTATGTATCCTTGCAAATTAAGGAGAACTTTGAAGGGGAGGAACCAAAAATCTATTCTGTTAAAATACATTTTAGTGAGATGATCGTCACTTTACATGCCATTTGCTTTTCATAAACTACATGCATATCCATCCAAGTTCTCGTTTCTGGAATTCTTACAAGTCTGATTTCTTTTTTGCAGCCATCTGATTGATATGGACCAGGCTCTGGGCAAACTTAGTGAGTCGGAGAACATGTCATGTACCTTGAGAAAGGGGTATTATAGCAGAAATCGGGTTAGCAGAGCTAAAAGCTCAAGCAGCTATTCATCCTGGTGATGTCACGTCTTCTGATACAAAAACATACACTCAAAACCCCAAACAAGGCAGACCGTCTTCTGATACAGCATATTTTGCTGCTATAGATGCTGTTGCTTCTCTTTCCGCCTGTATTATAGTTTTTCCTGCTCATTCTTTTGTGGGAAGTCTTTGATTTTCTCTGTCAGCTTTGGGAAATGTGCATCTCTGATATCCTTGTATTCTGCACAGTACAAGAGGAAATGCATTTCTGTTTCTATTTCTCCAGTAATGTACTGCATGCAGTTTAGCTTCTTGTGGATTCCAGATCAGTTTTTATCTGCATCTTTCTATTTCTAGTCTGTGGTCATTTATTCTGTATTTGATGATGGTCTGTCTGTATTTTGCTTGTGACCAAGGTCAGGTATTCTGCTAGGGCATAGTTTTTGTGCAAGGATCTGTAGCAGTCCATCTTTGTATGTTTTCAGATCTATGCTTCCCAATAGGAGGTGTACTGATGTTCTAGACCAGGGGTCTCAAACTCAAATTGCTTTAAGGGCCAAATGAGGACTTGTAAAATAACCCAGGGACCGCATAAGATGCGTGGCCTCATTTGCATAAATATTTGCATAATGTTACCATACCCTAACTTTTAGTAAACATGCCTCTTAATGAGTGTATGGATAAAGAAAGACTAAAAGATTTCTACATTACTATAATCTAGTGCCAACCGCCAGGCACATTAGGAACTACTACAAACAAACACTGCCCATTTAGAACCCATAGCAAACCCGCCATATCCTAACAGCACTACCAGGACTCACAAAGCACCATACCCTACCTATCAAAAGGCAACACTGCAAATATTAAATCAATACATTTCAGAGAATAACAATACATGACCTACTGGGGAAAGAGAACAAGTAGCAATGTCAAATAGGAATTAAATAAACAGAATACCTCAGCTCAGTTACACATGCAGAACATACACCATCACCAAACAAGGAATCAAAATTTAGAAACAAGAAGACAATAATTAAACTGGGAACCCCAAAAGCCAAACTTGGAATGTACAACACCACTGTAGAAATAAAACTATAAATTAATTTCCTCTTGTACTAAACAAAGCGCAGACGTTATTAATGCACATTTCCCAGAGCTGACATATTCCAGTTAATAAATTCAAAATAAAGAGATATTTTTGTACCTTTTGTGCATTTTTTTTTCAGTTGCATTGTTCCAGCCACTTTCTTCTGGTTTCTTTGTGCCTTCTGCTAACTCTCCATTGTCTGCTGTCCATTTGTCCTTTCTTCTCTCTCCTAGATTTTTTCCATTCTCCCTCTACATCTGCTTTAACATACTAATCTTTCTCCTTTTGCTCTTTCCTCATTCCTATTTCATCCACTCAAATTTTACCCCTCCATCCTCAATCCCCACTTACTCTCCCAATACCTGGCCAATTATAGATTTGTCTTCCCCCCACACAAAATATTTTTCCCCTCTCCATTTAACTCTCCCAGCTCCATCCCATTCTAATCCTCCCCCAACATCAGCTCCCTTCTAGTTCCAGCCCCACACAGCACCCGCTCCCTTCTAGTCCCTGCATCAGAACATTTTCAGTCCTAGCCCCCCATCAGCCCATTTCCAGTGCTAGCTCCCTCCCCTCACAGCCTATTTCCATTCCAAACCCCCCTCCCCATCAGCCATTTGCAGTTCAAGCCCCCCCCCTTCCACTCAGCCCATTTCCAGTCCTAGCAACCCCCCCAGCCCATTACCAGTCCTAGCCCCCCCATAGCCCATTACCAGTCCTAACCCCCATAGCCCACTTCCAGTCTTACCCATCACCCCCATTTTCAGTCTTACCCCTCATAGTCCATTACCAGTCCTAACCCCCCCATCACCCCATTTTCAGTGTTACCCCCATCACCCCACTTTCAGTCTTACCCCCCTCGTAGGCCATTACCAGTCCTAATACCCCTCATAGCCCATTACCAGTCCTCGCCCCCCCCCCCATCGCCCATTACCCGGCCTCCCCCCGCCCCCCCCCCCATCAGCCCAGGTAGATTTTAAAAAATCCAAACTTGCTGCTGCTGCCGCCGCAGTATCAAGCATCCCGCGGGCCCCTCTGGCGTGAATTGAGCCGCCACTTTTGGAGCTGAAGAGAGAGAGTTTCTCTCTCGCTGCTCTTCAGAGCCGCGAGAGAGAAACTCTCTCTCTTCGCGGCTCTGAAAGCTGCCACTTTTGGAGCTGATGCTGCAGGGAGCAGAGGACTCTGCCGGGCAGGGGGGCGCCGCGGGACACTTGATACTGCGGCGGCGGCGGCAGCAGCAGCAAGTTTGGATTTTTTTTTACTCTACCAGCCAGCTGCTTAACACGCCGGGCCAAATGCATCGCAGGCCGCACAAGATGCTCTCGCGGGCCGCATGTTTGAGACCCCGGTTCTAGACCATATTTCAGTGTTTGGTTCACCTGTTTTTCATAGGAAGGGTTGTCACCATTTCAGATATGGGTATTAATGTTGGTTTGGTAGGGTAGGTTTGATATATATGTGTTGCGTATGTGCCTGCCAGGATTTTGTGTTACTTCACAGAGAGCCTGTGGTGGAGGACGTTTCTGTTATTGAGATGACACCAAAATTTGTATATTCTCTTTTGTATTGTGAATAGTAAGGAAAAGTGTCCTAATTCTGCTCTGCATCCATTATTGGGGGTGTTTCTGTGTACCTGGAGTAACTGTTCACAGAACTGGAGGTGCAGGTTTTCTATTAGGCTTTTGTCCCATTCTGAATAGTCAGACCCCAGATCTCTCTCATATATAACAGGATGGTTTGAATGAGGTTACCAAATAATTTTAAATGTAGTTGTACTTGTCCAGAGATTGCTTTGTGGCATATGGGACTCTTAGAACTTTTTCTTGGAGTGTCCTTATAGCCAGTTAAAATTCCTAGATGTACTTAATCTTAGTACAAAGGTACTTGTGTCTCTTGGGGAAACTGCTAGGTACATATGACCTAGATTGGCCACTGTTGGAAACAGAATACTGGGCTTGATGGACCTTGGTCTGACCCAGTATGGCACTTCTTATGTTATGTTCTAAAGCAGGGGTCTCAAACACGCGGCCCGCGGGAGAAGGTTGTGCGGCCCGCGACGGCTTCTGCTGCTGCCGTTGCCGCCGTGGCAACGGCAGAATCGACGGTCAATTTAAAAAAAAAAAAAAACTGGCTTCTGCTGCTCTGTCCTGCGGCCCGTTCCCCTCTGCGCGAGAGCCCTGAATGTGCTTCCTCTGCGGCGTGCTTTTCAAGCCGCGAAGGGAGTATTTCCCTCTCGCGAGGCTTGAAAAGTGAATAGGCTTAAGTCTCGCGAGAGGGAAATACTCTCTTCGCGGCTTAAAAAGCATGCCGCAGAGGAAGCACACTCAGGGCTCTCGCGCAGAGGGAAAGGGGCCGCGGGACAGCTGATTTTCTGCTGCAGCAGAAGCCAGCAGCAGAAGCCAGGTTGTTTTTTATTTACCTGGGGGGGGGGTATGACTGGAAATGGGCTATTGGCAGGGGGGGTATGACTGGAAATGGGCTATTGGCAGGGGGGGGGTATGACAGGAAATGGGCTATTGGCGGGGGGGGGTTAATACTTGAAATGGGCTAATGGCGGGGGGTTATGACTGGAAATCCGCTATTGGCAGGGGGGGTTATGACTGGAAATGGGATATAGGCAGGGGGGTGTAGGACTGGAAATGGGCTCTCGGCAGGGGGGGGTTATGACTGTAAATGGGCTATGGTGGGGGCTAGGACTGGAAATGGGCAGGTGGGGGTTAGGAAGGACTGGAGGTGGGCTGATGGGGGGAGTTAGGACTGGTAATGGGCTATGGAGGGGCTGACTGAAATGGGGTAATGGGGGTTAGGGCTGGAAGTGGGCTATTGGCAGGGGGGGTTATGACTGGTAATGGGCTATGGGGGTCTAGGACTGGTAATGTGCTGGGGGGGTTGCTAGGACTGGAAATGGGCTGAGTGGAAGGGGGCTTGAACTGCAAATGGCTGATGGGGAGGGGGGCTTGGAATGGAAATGGGCTGTGAGGGGAGGGAGCTAGGATTGGAAATGGGCTGATGGGGGGCTAGGATTGGAAATGGGCTGATGGTGAGGCTAGGATAGGACTGGAAATGGACTGATGCAGGGACTAGAAGGGAGCGGATGCTGGGTGGGGCTGGAACTAGAAGGGAGCTGATGTTGGGGGAGGATTAGAATGGGATGGAGCTGGGAAAGTGAAATGGAGAGGGGAAAAATATTTTGTCTGGGAGAGAAGACAAATCTACAATTGGCCAGGTATTGTGAGAGTAAGTGGGGATTGAGGATGGAGGGGTAAAATTTGAGTGGATGAAATAGGAATGAGGAAAGAGAAAAAGGAGAAAGATTAGTATGTTAAAGCAGATGTAGAGAGAGAATGGAAAAAAAACTAGGAGAGAAGAAAGGGCAAATGGAAGCAGACGATGGAGAGTTAGCAGAAGACATGAAGAAACCAGAAGAAAGTGGCTGGAACAATTGCAACTGAAAAAAATGCACAAAAGGTAGAAAAATATCTCTTTATTTTGAATTTATTAACTGGAATATGTCAGCTCTGGGAAATGTGCATCATTAATGTTTGCGCTTTGTTTAGTACAAGAGGAAATTAATTTATAGTTTTATTTCTACAGTGTTGTTGTACATTCCAAGTTTGGCTTTTGGGGTTCCCAGTTTAATTATTGTCTTCTTGTTTCTAAATCTTTTAGTCTTTCTTTATCCATACTCATTAAAGAGGCATGTTTACTAAAAGTTAGTGTATGGTAACATTATGCAAATATTTATGCAAATGAGGTCCCTTATGCAAATGAGGCCCGCGTCTTATGCGGCCCCCGGGTTACTTTACAAGTCCTCATTTGTCCCTCAAAGCAATTTGAGTTTGAGACCCCTGTTCTAAAGTATGTTCTACCTCTTGTTCATTTATGAAGAATTTGAAATTGTTGGAAGTTTTTTGGTCTTTTCTGGAAAATCCCAGTATTTGCAGTAGGCCTCTAGTAAGTTTAGATCCTCTTGACCTTCTGGGATAGAATGATCAGGTCATCTACTTGTAGTAGGCATTTGATTTCTTAGTCATATAGTTCTGTTCCAGGGGCTGAGGATCTCTCTAGTACCATGGGGAAATCATTGATATAGATACTGAAGAAGGTAGGGCTCAGACTACATCCCTGTCTCACCCCTCGTTCTTGTCTGAAGCTGTCTGTCCATGTTATGTATTTTTACCTTATAGTTGATGGATTAATACATTGATTTCATTATATTGTAGGTTTTCCTCCAAATTCCAGTTTGCCGTAGCTTAAGGTTGATGACAGGGTGCCATATAGAGTCAAAGGCTTTTGAGAACTCAATAAAATATTCAAATATTTTCACTGCCAAAGAGCTGCACCACCATGAGGTTATCTCCCTTCCCTAACGGCAACTCTTCATTCTCCAGGACTACTCCTCCTGGCTCAGAACCCCTGCAACAAGCTTTGGCAGCCAACACCACTAATCAGCTATCCCATTCATCCAATGCCTCCTACCTAGGCTTCTTGGCAGGTCACATAGTAACATAATATATGACGGCAGATAAAGATGAGTATGGTCCATCTAGTTTGCCCAATAAGGTGGCTAGAGTAGGTGTACCCAACGCTCCATGCAGATCACCCCCTCTATGCCTTTGTTTAGGGTTGTACCTGCTGCTCGGTGCAGGGCACTCCTCTCTTTTTGTTGAGGTATAAAAACATAGTTATGTTCATTTTGATTTTATCCCTTTGCTATAAAGGGATCCACTGTATCTGTCCCATGCCATTTTGAATTCCGTTACTGTATTTGCCCCCACCACCTCCATCAGGAGGGCATTCCAAACATCCACCACCCTTTTGAGTGAAAAAGTATTTCCTAATGTTGCTTTTAAGTTTACCTGCTTGCAGCTTCATTTTATGCCCTTTAGGTTTTCTGCTTCCCCTTCTTTGAAAAAGGTTTGTTTGTTCATCAATACCTTTTAAGTATTTAAACATCTGCATCGTATCTCCCGTAAACCTCCTCTCCTCTAGATTATACATATTTAAGTCTTCATGTCTCTTCTCATTTGTCTTCTAGCACAGGCATTTTGGACACCTTCCTCTGAACCATTTCAAGTCTTTTTATACCTTTTGTGAGATATGGTCTCCAAAACTGAACACAATACTCCAAGTGAGGTCTCAACATATTCATACAGGGGCATTAATACCTCCTCTTTACTGCTGGTTATTCTTCTCTGTATGCAACCCAGCATCCTTATGACTTTAGCCACCACCTTGTCACATTGTTTCGCCACCTTGAAATCCTCAGAAACAATCACTCTGAGGTCCTTCCCCTGGTCCGTGCACACCAACCTCTCGCCCCCTATCACATACATTTCCTTTGGCTTTCCGCATCCAAAGTGCATGGGTCTGCACCTCGTCACATTAAATTTTAACTGCCAAGCCTTAAGACTATTCTTCTAACTTTTGTAGATCTTTCCTTATGTTGTCCACTCTCTCAGAGGAGTCCATTCTATTGAAAATTTTTGTGTCACCTGCAAAAAGCCAGACTTTTCCCTTCAATCCTTCAGTAATATCACTCACAAATACATTGAACAGTACCGGTTCCAGGACCGAACCCTGGGGCACACCGCTAATCACCTTCCTTTCATCCAAGTGAGCTCCGTTTACATCACCTTTTGTCGTCTGTCAGTCAACCAATTTCTGATTCAGTTCACCACCTTGGGATCCATCCCCAGGCTGCTCAGTTTATTGATGAGGAACAGTATCAAAGACTTTGCTGAACTCTAGGTAGATCATATCTATCATACGCCCTTGATTTAGTTCTCTGGTCATCTAGTCAAAGAACTCAATCAAATCTATTTGGCATGATCATCCTTTGGTAAATCCAATAATACTAAAAAAAAGTCTTTCGGTAAAACCATGTTGTCTTGGATCATGCAACCTATTGGTTTCTAGAAAGTCAACTATTCTCTTTTTCAGGAGTGCCTCTACTACTTTTCTCACCACTGAGCTAAGGCTTACCGGCCTATAGTTTGTTACCTCTTCCCTATTGCTACTTTTGTGAAGAGGTACCACATCCACCCTTCTCCAGCCCTGTGAAACCTCTCCCTTCTCAAAGGATCTATTAAAAACATCCTTTAAAGGCCCTATCAGAACTTCTCTGAGTTCTTTCAGTATCCTGGGATGTATCGCATCCGGTCCCATGCCTTATCCACTTTCCGTTTTTCAAGTGCACCAGGACAGTAGACCTTATATGAATTGAGGATACATTCAAATTTCTGATTAAAAAGGCTAGGCAAGGAATAAGAACATAAGATATGCCATACTGGGTCAGACCAAGGTCCATCAAGCCCAGTATCCTGTTTCCAACAGTGGCCAATCTAGGTCATACGTACCTAGCAGTTTCCCCAAAAGACACAGGTTCTGCAATGCTTGTACTAGGTCAAACATTGATATCCTGGGTCCCTTCTTAATAATGGTTGATGGACCTTTCCTCCAGGAACTTGTCCAAACCTTTTTTAAACCCAGCTACACTAACAGCCTTTACTACATCCTCCGGTAACAAATTCCAGAGTTTGATTACACGTTGAGTGAAAAAATATTTTCTTTTATTAGTCTTAAATAGTTTACCCTGTAGCTTCATTGCATGTCCCTTAGTCTTTCTATATTCTGATAAAGTAAAAAGTCGATCTACGTTTACCCGTTCCACTCCGTTCATTAATTTATAGACTTCTATCATATCTCCCCTCAGCCGTATCTTTTCCAGGTTAAAGAGCCCTAACCTTTTTAGCCTTTCTTCATAGGAGTATCCTTCCATCCCCTTTACCATTTTGGTAGCTCTTCTCTGCATCTTTTCTAATAACGCTATATCCTTTTTAAGATACGGCGACCAGAATTGCACACAATATTCAAGGTGCAGTCTCACCATGGAATGGTATAGAGGCATTATAATATCTTTTCTTTTATTTTCCATTCCTTTCCTTATGATACCTAGCATTCTATTTGCTCTCTTGGCTGCCGCTGCACACTGGGCCAAGGGTTTTAACATGTTATCCACAATGATGCCTAAATCTTTTTCCTGGGTGGTGGTTCCTAATGTGGAACCTTGCATCATGTAACCATAGTTTGGGTTGTTTTTCCCTAGGTGCATAACTTTGCACTTGTCCACATTAAATTTCATCTGCCATTTTGATGCCCAGTCTTCCAATTTATCAAGATCCTCTAGCAATTTTCGACAATCCTCTTGGGTTTTAACAACTTTAAATAGTTTTGTGTCATCTGCAAATTTGATAACCTCACTCGTTATTCCACTTTCCAGGTCATTTATGAATATGTCAAAAAGCAGCGGACCCAGCACAGATCCCTGGGGTACACCACTATTCACCTTTCTCCATTGGGAAAATTGGCCATTTAGCCCAACCCTCTGCTTTCTATCTTTTAACCAGTTCCTGATCCACAGTACACTGCCTCCTATCCCATGACTCTTTAGTTTTGCCAATAGTCTCTGATGAGGGACCTTGTCAAAGGCTTTCTGAAAGTCCAGATACACTATATCAACCGACTCACCTTTGTCCACCTGTTTATTCACACTTTCAAAAAAACATAACAGATTAGTAAGACAAGATCTTCCTTGTCTAAAGCCATGTTGGCTGTCTCCCATTAGGCCATGACTATCTACATGCTGAGTAATTTTATTCTTTATGATGGTTTCTACCATTTTTCCCGGTACCGACGTGAGGCTCACCGGTCTCTAGTTTCCCGGATCACCCCTCGAACCCTTTTTAAAAATTGGTGTTACATTGGCGATCCGCCACTCTTCAGGTATTAGAGATGATTTTAATGATAGTTCACAGATTACTAATAGCAGGTCAGCAATCTCATATTTCAGTTCTTTCAACACCCTTGGATGAATACCACCCGGCCCAGGTGATTTGCTACTCTTCAGTTTATCTAATAGTTGTAATACATCTTCCCGATGTATCGATATTTCCTTCAATTCTTCCGCACCTTTAAATATCACTTCCGTCATGGGTAACAACCCTACATCTTCCTCAGTAAAGACCGAAGCAAAGAATTCATTCAGTCTCTCCGCTATCGCCTTGTTGCCTCTTAGTGCCCCTTTAACTCCTCTATCATCTAATGGTCCAACTGACACTCTCACAGGTTTTTTGCTACGAATGTACTTGAAAAAATCTTTATTTCGCGTTTTTGCTTCCGCAGCAAGCTTCTTCTCAAATTCTCTCTTTGCCTTCTTTATCAATGCCTTGCATTTGACCTGCCAGTGCTTGTGCTGTTTCCAGGTTTCATCGTTTGGCTCTTTTTTCCATTTCCAAATTTAGAATACAGGAGATCTAAATTTTCTTAAGCTTATAACCAAAATTTAGGTTGTTTGCCACTAGACTGTAGATCAAAGCAGCTGTGTAAAGATAGAAATTTGCAAGGAAAAAAACCCTTCTCCTATGCAAAAGGAACAAAGAGGAAAAGCAAAGTTGGGGATTGTTTTTTTACAGCTACCCTAACGCATCACAGTGGATAAGGTGACATTTTACTTACCAGATAATGTTTTTTCCTTGAGTCCTGCTAGACCAGTCCAGCCAAGTGGGTTATGCTCCCTTACCAGCAGAGTGGTGGAGGCAAAGAGCCAATGAAAAGCCCAGGTTTCAATGACATCACTCCTGTGCCTCTATCCACCTTAGCCACTAGAGGTCCCTTCAGTATTCATCCCAAATCAAATGGAAGATACAGAGTAAGCCTCACACAACATCAATGAGGGCAACAATGAATACACAACAGTAGAGAACTATATTCAGGAAGGTAGGAACAGAAGGCTGTCAGTATAAGATGAGCCTGCAGTCAAGTATAAAAATCATGGTGAACCCAAGGGTACCGCAGCAGAAGAAAAGAGCAAATACAGTTTCAGGGGCCAGGCCCTGGACTGGTTTTAGCAAGACTGACAGAAAGGAAGTTATTTGATAAGTATCCATATCGTCCTGCTAAACCAGACCAGATAAGTAGGATGTACAAAGCTACAACTCCACTAGGCGGGAAGATGACACAGCAGCTCACAATACCCTAAAGTAAAAAATCATGTCCGCCCTAGCATGGACATCCAAGCAGTAATGCTTGACAAAAGTGAAAAGTGATGCCCACACTGCTGGCCGCCCAGATAGAATGGGCAGGCAGACACTCCAGAACCGGCCTGTTCCATAACAGATATGCTGAGGCAATAGCCTCCTTAATTCAGCACTCCAAGGTCGACTTGGCCACAGCTTCACCCTTGTGAGGCCAGCAGACAGCACAAAAAGATGGCCTGACTTACGAAAGGAATTCACAACCTCCAAGTACCAGAGAAGCACCCTCTGGACATCCACAAGATGAAGATCCCTATCCTTCCTCCGACACTGCTCCTCCTGGTTCATATAAAAGGGAGACAGCACTTTTGGCAAAAAGGAAGGCACAGGTTGAAAGGAAATGGCCTCAGTTGAAAAGGACAGATAAGGATCTTGGCAAGAAAGAGCCTGCAGCTCAGAGATCCACCTTGCAGAACAAATTATGATCAAGAAGACAGTACAGGTAGTCGTCGACTTACGACCACGTCAGGTTCTGACAGACCGGTCGTAAGTCGATTTGGTCATAAGTCGGTCGTAAGAGCGTCTGCCATGTGGCCGCAGGCTCCGGTGGGAAATAGGCCTCTTCACCCTTCTCTGCCCTTGCTGCTCTCCTTCCCGGAACCAAAATAAAAAAGAAGATGCGGAAACCGCCAGCAACATGTCTGAGGCCAAAGCTTTTACCTTCCTCAGAAAGGGCTCTGCAATGCCAGTATCCAACTCTCACTCTTCGCGCTCAGCTGGAGACACGCGGCTTCGGTGCTGAGGAGGCCTCCAAGAACAATATGTTCCGCTGCTCAGTGCTAGACTATGGAGCTGGCCCCTCAGCCATGGGTTTAGAAGAGGTAGGGAGCATTAGAAGGTGGAGCCAGAAAACCGGTCGCAAAGTCAATCAGTCGTAAGTCGCATAGGTAGTAAGTCGACGACTATCTGTATTGAGCGTGTGATAAGGAAGCTTATCATAGCTCAGGAAGGAGCTATAGAAAAGGTGAAGTGACTCTGAACAAGCAACCTGTCAGTTCTGGTAGAAATAAGAAAACAGAATTTGTCCATAAAAGACTACCAGTCCCAGAATGCACCAGGTTTCCAACAGCCATTAGAGGAGCTGAAGTGGGGAAACGTGTGTTCAATCAAGAGGGCTATGAGGTAATCCCCACGCATTCATCTCAAAGGGCAGGGCGTGATTCAGCACAGCTGCGCTGTGCTAGGGTGGAGCACTCATCTAGGCAGAATAAAGGTAGAGTTTATTCTACAGAGAATTATCCTCATCTTGATCCTCATCCTCAGTTTCATCTGGGAGATCCTTATCCTCAGAATCAGCTTGAATATCCTCAGCTTGGACGTCTTCATCATCTGGAGGATCATCAGAAGCAGAAGCCAGAGCGGACGGACAGAGAGGGCAAGAAACCCTTTGGAAGAAAGAAGAGAAAAGCATTTGGGAGGTCTAAAGGAGTCCAGAGCAGTACGTATACTGGGAGACATTCAAAAGGCCAGCATACACCATTGGACTGGAGAAAACCAGAGGAGTGGTGCTGCAGAGCTAGGAATCTCCAGACGGTACCTGTGAGGGAGACGGCTGCACTTGGAAGGGATCCTAGGACCTGTGCCAGAAGGTATGTGAAGAGAGATCCAGTGTCCAGGGATCTGGATTGGAAGGCTGGACATCAGAACTGGACTACATACTGGCCAGGCTATTTAGAGAGGAACTCTAACAGCAATGGAAGCTCAGGTATGAACACTGATCTATGCCCTAGCTACAACCTTGAAAGACAGCAGGGAAACAAGTATTCTCCTGAGAGTGCTCCATTGAGAAATTCCTCTGTGCCAATCCATGATATTGAACCCATGATTGTTGAAGAAGGGGGAGCGGTCTTAGATACAGGCTGTGAATATATGGATTGCTCTCTGTCTAAACTCCTTTGGTAATTTACTGTTACAAAGTACAACAACCATCACAAAGAAATACAAACGTGTTCTTTAATCTACTCAGAAAAGCTCCTGCGTAGGATTTTGAGCCATACAGTAGAAATTAAGCCAGCTAAGGGGTTTCAGCTGGATAACTGCTAGCAATTGAGCCTTACCTAATTGCTTGTGAGCTCTGAGGGAATCACTTCTGAATCTATGTGTGAAGATAAAAGAAGTTAACCTGAAAAGAACAGTTTTTCCCTTCTTTGTGGATTTTGTTTGTTGTTTGATACACTGCTAAGAAAATATTAGCTAAAGCCTACAGAAAAAAACAGTTTGTTACCAACCAGGTCTTCATTCTTTTGCTATGATTGCCTGACAAGTTCAGCTGTTGTTTTCCTGATTTTGTTTTTCTAAGTTAAACACTGACAGCAAGTATCCTGTTTTATGTGCTACCAAGCATATCTGTGTTGGGAGAAATAACCCCATAAATAAATATCTTATTGGCTTTACACTCAAGCACAACTAATTATTGTGAGCAGCTGTGTCTGGTGTGAATGGACTGCATTTCCCATAATCCCTTGCAAATCATATTGATATATGCACTTGCCAAGACTGTGAACATTCTCACCCAGGCAGCCGTCTGACAAGCGTCAAATCTTTCAAGGCAGCACACTAAAACGGCTCAAAGGAGGCTGCCATCAGGACCCTGAGCACCAGAGATAGATCCCATGAAGGGATCACAGAACAAAGGGGAGAAATAGAAAACATGCGGGTGCAAGGCCAAGGACTTCGAAGTTGTCACCTGAACCTTCAGGAAGCTAAGAGAGAGGCTCTTCTCTAGGCCATCCTGCAGAAAAGAAAGCCAACAGGGAGGACCCTTGGTCATCTCAGGAGTCAAGTGTCGTGTGCCATACCAGCACTCAAATAGGAACCATATATCCATACATATGCTACCTTGATAGACCCTCCTCTGGCACCAAGTATGGTAGAGGGAACTTGTCCTAACCACTAGGCCACTCCTCCCTGGCCTAGCGGTTATTGCACCAATCCAATCACCACCATCTGTTGGAGAGAGAAATACTGGCGAATCCTTATGTTGCACCATCCCTTATACCAGTGATGATGTCACTGGAAAGTTCTAGTTCTCTGTCTCCAACAGCTGCTGGTAGGCAGGCATATTTGTCTGGATTGGTCTAGCAGGATGATAAGGAAATAGATAATGAGCTCCAGCCTAATAGTAAGACACTGAAATGCAACATATTTGTTTTGTGAAATTTTCTTTTACAGAGTCGATATCCCCAGATGTAGTCTTGGTAGAGACAAAACTTGGATGGATCAGAAATAAAAACAGGCAAAAAATTGGCTCTAATTTTCATTGAAATGTTTTTAATCATTGTCCATGTAATACACGCACTCCCACTTACCACGTCCTAAATTTTTATTGTACTTTTCATGTACAGTGGAGAAAGACTGTAAAGTTCCATCTTGGCCTGAAAAAAATCGAGAAAGCACATGAAGTCAAGGATGGAGAATAGATTTAATACCGTACATGGCATCACTTTGTCCAGGGGCCTCCCTGGATAAGTAGGACATATTACCTGCACTAAGAATCTGCTCTCCATTTTGTCCGTGGTATCTGATTTTTGTTGGTGGTGCACTGTGTCCCATTCGGAACGTCAGCAACCGACCAGAACCTCCAGGGCCATCAAAGATCCATTTCTGTTCAAGAAGCACACAAACCATTATTTTGAACAAAATGGCAAAAATCTAGATTAAATGGAAATAACACTTACCTGGTAATTGTTGTTCCTTGAGGAACTCCAGTTCAGTCCTCCACCTCTGGGTAGTGTACCTCTCTCCTGCAGCTTGGAGACTGGGCATCTCAAAACTGCGACATCACTGGATGTAGCCTGCTGGTCTCTCCCATCAGCCCCAGTGAACTATTGACAAAGCAGACTCAAAGGAGCAACAAATAAGTAGCTATCATATGAATTTCAGTTTTATACTCAACAAGAACTTAGAACGTATCACTTGTAACTAATCTTATAACGAAACTTATAACTAACCCCCCCTCCAGAAAGAAGGGGGACTGCTTCCTGCTCTTTCCCATTCCCCCCTTGAACCGAGCCACAGAAGGGAAGAGAGAAAGAGGACAGATAGACAGACTCAGCGCGATCCCGAGACTATAAGGGATTTTACCCACTCAGTTACTGGCACTTCCCCCCAAACTGAAAAGCCGCTCCTGAAGCAACCATCCCCAGGCGGGATTGAGGACTGAACTGGAGTTCCTCAAGGAATAACAATTACCAGGTAAGTGTAATTTCCATTTCCTTATCGTTCCTCCAGTTCAGTCCTCCACCTCCGGGATGTAACAGAGCAGTAATCATTGCGAGGGACCTTTCCAGTCGGAACGCAACACCACTGACCCGAAACAAGCATTGTTAGATTCCAGAACATCCAAGCGGTAGTGCTTACTGAAGGTATGAAGTGACGACCAGGTGGCCGCTCTGCAAATTTCCACTGGTGGAACCAAACTGTGCTCCGCCCAGGATGTCGCTTGAGCTCTAGTCAAGTGAGCCCGCAGACCCACTGGTACTGGGCGGTCTTGCAAAATATATGCTGACGCAATTGCTTCTCGGATCCATCTGGAAATTGAAGCTTTCGCCGCCACTTCCCCTTTTCGAGGGCCTCTGAACAACACGAATAGCCATTCCGACTTGCGGAAGGTTTCTGAAACCTTTAAATAGTGTCGCAGCACTCTATTTATAGCCAAGCGGCGCAAACTACGGTCTGAGGCACTCTCCTCCGCAGAACCCAGTACTGGAAGAGAAACCGATTGATTCAGGTGAAACGGAGAAACTACCTTTGGCAAAAAGGATGGAACTGGCCATATCATCACCTTTTCCTTGGAAAATGACAAAAACGGTTCCCTACAAGACAGCGCCTGCAATTCCGAGATTCGTCTCGCCGAGCAGATGGCCACTAAGAATATTGTTTCCAATGTTAAATCCTTAACCAACGCCTGATGTAAGGGCTCAAAAGGCTCTTGAACTAGTGCTCCTAAGACCAAGTTGAGATCCCACGGCGGCACCATTATTCTACAAGAGGGCCGAAGTCTAGACACCGCTTTAACCCATTTTGGATTAGCATATGTTTTACATACATAAGATTTCCATACTTAATGGTTATAAATTCAATGGAACTATGTTTAGCTATTATTGTTATGTCAAAAAGCGTTATATACAGATTTTTTTATCTGAGAACTAGTTAGTTTAATAGGTTTTCGAAGTTTGCTGATTTTGACGGTACTGGTGGCTCAACATAAAAAAAATCACAAAAAATAGTAAGTAGCTTATAATGCTGTAATAGATACTATTTTGCAAATAAAAGTATTTGTAGACTTTAGAAAAGGTTTAGATAACTAAGTTACTTAGTGTCAGAGTTATTGGTGCGTATATCAGCCCTGTATGTTTTTCATACGCTGGGCTAATATGTTGTCGAAACTAATTGCTGTCAAGCATTCTGTTCTAGGTGTTTCAATGGTGCAATATCGACGCACTGCATCAGAAGTGTTTTCATGTGTATCATATTCCACCGTCAGAATGGACTGTTGACAAACTATATTATATCATAATAAAGTGTTTTAAGTGAATGCAATTTCAATAGTATCATACAGTATGTTTATGTCAATGATATTGGAACTGAATCCTATCTTTTCTGAAGACGGACAATATACTAAATTGGACCAGTGTATGAAAAACATACACTATGTGAAACTTCTATTTTCTGCAAAGTTTTAATATTTTTTATTATTGCCGGTATTTCATAGTTGTTTGAGTGTAACAAATCTAATAAATCATCCAGAACAGAGAAAGAATATGCGAGCTGTCCAAAACGGGAATAGAAAGCGCAGCACATCGACGTGAGAACTCAGGGCCACTCCCTGGACTTTACCTCTATAGCAAGAAAGGGCTGCTAATTGAACCCTTAAAGAACTGGCTGCCAGACCCTTATCAAACCCTTATCAATTTGTCCAGGTCTTCCCCAAACAACCTACCTTTGAAAGGGAGCTTACTGAGCCGCGACTTGGAGGAACCATTAGCCGCCCAATTCCTTAAACATAGGTAATGCCGGGTGGCTACTAAAGATGACATACTATTCGCTAATGCTCTGATCAAATTGTAGTGAACATCAGCCAAATATGCCGATCCAGATTCCATGTGAGTCACCTCATGGTCCTGACTCCCTTAAGACCCGCTTCTGGCAGGTCCTACTCATCTTGTATCATCCGATCAACTACCCAGTGAACCAGAAACACCACCTGAGATTCCCGCACCGCTTGAATGAGAGGGTCTTCCAACCCCTCCTCCTCCGCAGGCTGCACTGCAGCTAGATTGAGCGCCTGAAGGGATGCTGTGATGAGTGCCATAAGCTCGCCCTTCCAGAAGACCCGAATGATTCTCGCCTGATCCTCAGGCTCCGGAATTTCACCTTCTTCAAGCTCCCCCATTCCAGATTCAAGTTCGAACTCGGCCTCCTCCGCCTCAGGCCACTCTGGGTCCTAGGGTGGGTGATCTAGCGGCCGAGCCCTCTTAGGGGCCCTCGCCCCCTTGTCGATGCCCTCCTCCTCCCCGGCCTGCTTCACCGGTGTCATAAGGAGCATTGACTCAGGCAACTTGCCCTGCTGTCGCAAGCAATAGGCTTGATGCATTATTAAAACAAATCCTGGGGAGAAATCCCCCAGCGGAGGTCCTGTGACCGTTGAAGGCAGCGCAATAGCCGACCCTGCGGTTCCCTCTGGCAAAGGCAATGATTGACGCTCTACCAGCAACTCTCCCTCGGCTCTCGTCGCCAGCAGTGCGACTCCTGTGCCACCCTGTCTGCCATCTGCTGCTCCATAGAGGTGGAAGCTGCCGTGCACCCCTGGCAGACTCCCGCGTCTGAGACTGTGCCCCTGCAAGTGCCACAAATCAGGCAATGGGGACGTGAAGGCATTAGTTAGTCCCGCTATGGGAGTATTACTGAGCTAATACTGAACAATTGTAACTCACACTCTCTCCTATTTATTTATTTATTTACTTTTTAAGGCCGAAGAAAAAACAGTCTACAGTGTCAAACTCCAAAATATCCTTGTCAAAGGCTTGAGTAAATTAATAATTGACTAATTAAATAAAACAAAGAAAATTAACTATATCTGTGCTTGCCTGCCTAGCGCTAAGCTACCTAAATCTCCATTGCGAGCTGATCCGCGGAGGTCCGCCACGCGACTAAGGCACGTGGGAAAAATGGCCGCGGTGTTTCCGGACCCTAGCTTGGCGCCCAAAGCACGCTGCTGGAAAAACAAAGTTTACACCGACCCACGGCCTGTTCACGGCGCAGCCCCCCTTCTCCGAACCCCCACTTAAACAAAATAAAGATTCTGCCTTACTGGCGTGATCCTCTGCTCAAGACCGCATGGCACCGCTCAGCACAGGAGCGAGCGGATGGCCGCGGAGTGAGCTTGCCTCTGTCCTGCACCACGTCCTGAAGAATCACGGCGGTCCGGGGTCAGCGGAGAATCGGGTTTGCGCTTTGCAGGGCTCTCCTCCGTACAGCCCAGGAGGAGAGAGCTGCTAGGGGAGACTGGCCCGTTGCAAGAAAAGAAAGAGGATGAGACAGGCAGTGGCCGGTTCTTTTTTTTTTTTTTTTTAATTAAAGAAACCGCAACTACAATAACAGAATTAAAGTATAGGGACCAAATAAAATCTAAAAGGCTACTCTAACTGCTCCTTATCTGTTCCTCAAGTGAGTCCAGCACCTAGGCTCACTACGTCCTCCTGCTGCATGGAGACTGGACACACTGGGGCTGATGGGAGAGACCAGCAGGCTACATCCAGTGATGTCATAGCTTTGACATGCCCAGTCTCCAAGCTGCAGGAGGAGGAACACTACCCAGAGGTGGAGGACTGAACTGGAGGAACGATAAGGAACCTAATGTTAAATAAATCTGATGAATGGTTATTGCAGAGTGTAAAAAGTTAGCAGCCTGACTGAAGATCGAACATAGTTTAGGACAATTATCTGCAGGATTACCACAAGTCAATATCGACACAACGGCACTTAACAACAACTAGCACAATCAGCTCTGTGAAGTGTTATGTAAGATATGTTTCATAAAACTAAGGCTGCATGACAAGGTATTTACTGCCTGTATGGCACTTCGTTAATATCATGTTGTGTCTTTACACTAAAAATAAAGGTTTCATAACAAACAAAAAACCCTCAGGTTGTTATCAAAAAACAATTATGCTATCAGCATCCGATCCTAATTGCATAAGTGTTTTGTTTATTTTATTTTTTTTTTTTTTAATTTCATACCAGCCAACAGATAAATTTTGCCCATAAGAGAATAGGAGGGGTCAGGGACATTACAGGAGGAAGGCCAAACATTATGTGGATAGCGGCAATGCTTAGCTGATATCCAGATAACTTTATTCGTTTAAGTGGACCATGAAAGTTTGAGTCCTATCTTTAAACTGATAACTTATTTGTTTAGGATTAGAACCACAGATTCAGCAATCTAACTTAAATAGACAGCCTGGCTAACAATCCATTTAGCGTATCCAGATATCATTAACCAGTGGCCACACCAATGAATATTGGTCTCCTATGTTTTGTTGAATATTTAGTTTCATGAGGGTCAAAAAGCAGAATAACAGCAGGATATTTTTTATAATAATGTGCACTTCTTTATATATTATATAGACACATAGTCCCATTTTGCATAGGATATTGAGGGAGGCAATGAGAGCCTCCTGTAAAATATGCAGAAGGATGTGCAAGCTTGCAAATGTATTTGTCAGCACGTGCAGCGGGATCAGCAATATTAAAAAGAAAACACAGAAAACAAAGAGCATCCTAAATGCTTACATTAGAGCTGCTGCAACCAGGAATATTTTGTGTTCTTGGCTACAATGTGATAGTACACCCCAAATCAGGCTTGCTATCCGTGGAAGAAGGAGATGGGTGGAGGGATCAAGTCCCCCCGCCGGACCCCCTACCATCAACACAATCCCTTCCTCTCCTGTTTTTACCAGGGCCTCCTTGGTTATCTAATGGGGGAGAGGGAGCAATTGGGTATCAGGTTCAAAATGACACCTCTGACCTCACAGCAGTATCATAGCATTACCACCAGAGGGGGCAAGCTGGCAAATAAGGGGCATATGTCACCAGCAAGGGCGCAAACTGGCAGCTCTGAACCCTAGTAGTACTCTTGTGCTACGACTGCTAAGGATCCTTATTAGGAAGCTGGACCACTAGTGGAGCACTGCGAGGCTGCTGCTAGGCTTAAAGCCACTATTCTGCACCTAGGCCTGCAAAGGGTCAGAAGCGTTCATGAAGCACTCCTGCCCCTCTCCTCCAGATCAGGAGGGATTTTTTTAAAATACAGCAGGTAGTGGTAAATGCATCCTGATAACACAGAAAATGCATTTGTGCTATCTGACAAAGCATTTATCATGAAGTGTCTGCCCTGTGTTGTAAATGCAGGACAGATGCTGGGCACCCTAAAAGTCATCACACATTAATTTTTGCACCTAAAACGAGGTAAGCATAAAAATTTGTTGTCCTTAAATATTTGCAGGGCCAAGTTAGGGAGCTAACTTTAGCTGTCTACGACTGAAAATTAGTAGTAGCTGACTATATTGTCCCGCCACTCTGTGAATGCCTTTAGAGACACCAATTTTCTCGGCTAAATTCAGAGGAGAGAATGAGGAAAGTTTCTCATCCTCGGGATCTAACCACCTTCTAACTAAGTGGCTAGATCCTGCTGAACATCGGCCTCTTACTCTCCACTTTTACAGTTCAGTCAGATATACTACTACTACTACAACTAATTTGTATAGTTCTACAAGACATATGCAGCGCTATACATACAGATGTAAGACACAGTCCTTGCTCATCAGAGCTTACAATCTAATCAAGACAAAAACAGCGAAACTGGGGACTAAGATACACAGTAGTGGACAAGAGAGTGAGGAGCATCAGGATCCAAAAGCAGCTTCAGGAGGTGGGCTTTTAGCCTGGATTTGAATAGGGCTAGAGAAGGAGTCCGAAGCATAGACTCAGGTAGTTTGTTCCAGGCATATGGAGCAGCAAGGTGGAATGTACAAAGTCTGGAGTTGGCAGTGGCAGAGAAGGGCAAAGAGAAAAGGAATCTGCCAGAACAGTGGAGTTCCTGAGGAAGGGTGTAGAATGAGATAAGAGAGGAAAGATAGTGAGAAGCCGCAGAATGAATGCTCTTGTAGGTCAGTGGAAGTTTGAACTGGATGCGGAAACTGATAGGGAACCAATGAAGTGACTTGAGAAGATGAGAATAGAGACACTGGCGGAAGATAAGTCATGCAGCTGAGTTTTGAGCAGAAAGGGGAGAGATATGATTCAGAGGAGACCGCCGAGAAGCAGGTTAAATAGTCAAGGAGGGAGGTGGCTAATGAGTGGATAAGGGTCTTGGTGGTGTGAGTTGAAAGGAAGGGATGAATTCTGCTGATGTTACAGAGAAAGAAGCAGCAAGTTTTAGCTATCTGTTGGATGTGAGCAGAGAAAGAGAGAGAAGAGTCAAAGATAAAGCATAGTTACTCACCTGTAAGGTGTTCTCCGGGGACAGCAGGAATCAATCCTTACATATGGGTGATGTCGACGCATCCTGTGCGGAATAAATCAACAGCTTTCAAAGAAAGTCTTTGGGAATTGCTACCACACATGCGGGGTCCCCTTCCCACCATCTTGCTCAGTCAAATGACATAGCTAAAAAGACGGCAAAAAAACAAATGAAAATAATAAGACTGCAACTCCAATGGGAGGAGGGAGGGTTGTGAGGACTGATTCCTGCTGTCCCCGGAGAACACCTGTTACAGGTGAGTAACTACGTTTTCTCCGGAAACAAGCAGGAAGTCAGTCCTCACATATGGGACTCCCCAGCTACAGGCTACCATGAACCTATAGCAAAAAAAGACTCCCTCATCGAGAGCCACAAGCAGCCGCAATGAAATCCCTAACCAGGAAAATAGGACCTGCGTCCAAGGAAAGTAGCACTCCGGTATCCTGAACACAGAAGGGTCGGAGGGTAGGAGTTGCCTAGACCCCAAAAAGGTTACAGAGTACAGCCTGGCTAAAGGCACTGTCCCATCGGGACTCCCTATCCAGGCAGTAATGAGCTGCGAAGGTATGAACCAAAGACCAGGTGGCGGCCCAGCAGATGTCTGCCAGAGGAACAGAGCGCAAGTGAGCCACTGATGCCGCCATGGCCCGTACCTTGTGAGCCATGACACAGCCTTCCAACAGAAGCCTCGCCTCCTCATAAGCCCGGCAATACAGTCCGCCACCCAAGTGGACAGCATATGCTTGGTCACCACCTCCCCGTTTACTGGGGTCATAGGAAACAAAAAGCTGAGAGGCTTTCCGGTGTCCTTAAGTATGCTGGATGCAGAAGGACAGGGCCCTCATACAGTCCAAGTTATGGAAGACCGCCTCTGTCTGACAGGCGTGTAGTCTGAGAAGAAAGGTAGGGAGGACCACTTCCTGGCTGAAGTGGAATGAGGACACCACCTTCGGAAGGAACTTGAGATATGTGCGAAGCACCACCCTATTCTTGTATAACCTGGTGTAAAGCCTCTCTGCCACGAGGGCCTGAAGCTCAGCGCAACCAGAAAAACCACCTTCCAGGAGAGATAACAGAGGTGACACTTTAGCCATTGGCTCAAAGGGCGACAGGGTGAGCTGCCCCAGCACCACATTCAGATCTCATTCGGTAGCCGGAGGGCGGACCAGGGGCTTAGACAGGAGTAGGCCTTTTAGGAAATGGGATACAACTGGGTGAACTGTGAGGGGCTTCCCATCCACCTGATGGTGGTTCGCCGCAAGGGCACTAAGATGCACTATGAAGGACTTGAGTCCCATCCTAGAGAGGTGGAGAAGGTATTGCAACACCAAAACCACCGGGGAAGAAAAGGGGTCGACCCCCTGCTCAGCGCACCAAAGTGCAAACCTGCACCACTTAAAAGCGTAAACCCGCATGGTAGACGCTCTGCGTGAAGCCAGCAAAACATCCTCCACCTCCTTCGGGAGGAGGAGTGGGGCTAGAGTCACCCTCTCAGCATCTACGTCATCTGCGAAAGGGAACTGAGGTTGGGATGCAAAAGAGAGCCCCTCTCCTGGGAAAGGAGCCATGGACCCCAAAGGAATGGGGGCCTCCACCGCTAGTTGTAGAAGAAGTGGAAACCACGGTTGCTTGGGCCACCGTGGGGCTATGAGGATGACTGAGGCTCTGTCGTGAAGAATCTTGAATAGAGTCTTGGCGATCAGAGGTGTCGGGGGAAGAGTATACAGAAGACCCTGCGACCATGAGACTTAGGAAGGCATTGGCAGCCACCCTGGCAGGGTGCGGCTGCCTTGAGCAGAAGCAGTACAATGAAAAAACTGGCCTAACCGGAGCGTATAATAATCCTAATCGCAATCAAAAACACTCCACTCAAAACTTTAACTTTAACTTCAGTGAAATAATTCATCTGAATGAACCACATTACCATGCGCGGCGTCTTTTCAAGTCACTTCGAGTCATATTAGTGCAACGCGGGCAGCAATTATCTAATCCTCCTGAGGAAATTCCTTCGTGGAGTGAAACGCAAATAAGGTACCGGGAGAAGCGTTGAGGCGCAGATGACACGCAACTTAAGCTAAGTCTTTTATCTATCACTTGAAGTTTGGGTAGAGGGGAAAATTTGGAGCAGATGTTAACCACACAAAATTTTGGAAAAAAATGAGAAAGAGCCCAGGAAGGTTGGTGATGTAACCAGTGCGTTGTTGCTTTATCAAATAAGCATTTCATTCAAGCACGCTATGTTGGTCTGAGACCTCCTGGTAATGTGGTTCATTCAGATGAATTATTTCGATAATCATTTTGAAATCCAAGTCTCTTGACCCCTTTGGCACTAAATTACTAAAAACAAGTTGATAGTAGATATTTTGAAGATGATAGAATGAGGAAAACAGTTAAGAAAAAACTAAAAGGAGCAGTTGCAAAGGTTAAAGTCGTACATCAAGCTTGGGTGTTGTTGAAAAATACTATCTTGGAAGCCCAGACCAGCTGTATTCCACGCTTTAAGAAAAGTGGAAGGAAGTCCAAAAAATTGCCAGCATGGTTTAAAGCTGAGGTCAGAGAGGCTGTTGTTGCCAAAAAAGCATCTTTCAAGAAATGGAAAAAAGAGCCAAATGATGAAACCTGGAAACAGCACAAGCACTGGCAAGTCAAATGCAAGGCATTGATAAGGCAGGCAAAGAGAGAATTTGAGAAGAAGCTTGCTGCGGAAGCAAAAACGCGAAATAAAGACCTTTTCAAGTACATTCATAGCAAAAAACCCGTGAGAGAGTCAGTTGGTCCATTAGATGATAAAGGGGTTAAAGGAGCACTAAGAGGCGACAAGGCGATAGCGGAGAGACTGAATGAATTCTTTGCTTCGATCTTTACTGAGGAAGATGTAGGGATGTTACCCACGACTGAAGTGGTATTTAAAGGTGTGGAAGAATTGAAGGAAATATCGATACATCGGGAAGATGTCCTACAACTATTAGATAAACTGAAGAGTAGCAAATCACCTGGGCCGGATGGTATACATCCAAGGGTGTTGAAAGAACTGAAATTTGAGATTGCAGACCTGCTATCAGTAATCTGTGAACTATCATTAAAATCATCTCTAATACCTGAGGATTGGAGGATCGCCAATGTAACACCAATTTTTAAAAAGGGTTCGAGGGGTGATCCGGGAAACTACAGACCGGTGAGCCTGACATCAGTACCGGGAAAAATGGTAGAAACCATCATAAAGAATAAAATTACTCAGCATATAGATAGTCATGACCTAATGGGAGACAGCCAACATGGCTTTAGACAAGGAAGATCTTGTCTTACTAATCTGTTATGTTTTTTTGAAGGAGTGAATAAACAGGTGGACAAAGGTGAGTCGGTTGATATTGTGTATCTGGACTTTCAGAAAGCCTTTGACAAGGTCCCTCATGAGAGACTTTTGGCAAAACTAAAGAGTCATGGGATAGGAGGCAGTGTACTACTGTGGATCAGGAACTGGTTAAAAGATAGAAAGCAGAGGGTAGGGCTAAATGGCCAATTTTCCCAATGGAGAAAGGTGAATAGTGGTGTACCCCAGGGATCTGTGCTGGGTCCGCTGCTTTTTGACATATTCATAAATGACCTGGAAAGTGGAATAACGAGTGAGGTTATCAAATTTGCTGATGACACAAAACTATTTAAAGTTGTTAAAACCCAGGAGGATTGTGGAAAATTGCAAGAGGATCTTGATAAATTGGAAGACTGGGCATCAAAATGGCAGATGAAATTTAATGTGGAGAAGTGCAAGGTTATGCACCTAGGGAAGAACAACCCAAACTATGGTTACACGATGCAAGGTTCCACATTAGGAACCACCACCCAAGAAAAAGATTTAGGCGTCCTTGTGGATACCATGTTAAAACCCTCGGCCCAGTGTGCAGCGGCGGCCAAGAGAGCAAATAGAATGCTAGGTATGATAAGGAAAGGAATGGAAAATAAAACAAAAGATATTATAATGCCTCTATATCGTTCCATGGTGAGACCGCACCTTGAATATTGTGTGCAATTCTGGTCGCCATATCTTAAAAAGGATATAGCAATTTTAGAAAAGGTTCAGAGAAGAGCCACCAAAATGGTAAAGGGGATGGAAGGCTACTCCTATGAAGAAAGGCTAAAAAGGTTGGGGCTCTTTAACCTGGAAAAGAGACGGCTGAGGGGAGATATGATAGAAGTCTATAAATTAATGAACGGAGTGGAACGGGTAAACGTAGATCGATTGTTTACCTTATCAGAATATAGAAAGACTAGGGGACATGCAATGAAGCTACAGGGTAAACTATTTAAGACTAATAAAAGAAAATATTTTTTCACTCAACGTGTAATCAAACTCTGGAATTTGTTACCGGAGGATGTAGTAAAGGCTGTTAGTGTAGCTGGGTTTAAAAAAGGTTTGGACAAGTTCCTGGAGGAAAGGTCCATAAACCATTATTAAGAAGGGACCCAGGATATCAATGCTTGAACCAATACAAGCATTGTGGAACCTGTGTCCCTTGGGGAAACTGCTAGGTACGTATGACCTAGATTGGCCACTGTTGGAAACAGAATACTGGGCTTGATGGACCTTATGTTCTTATGTTCTTACACACAGATGAAAAGTAACGTTTAAATGAAGAGCTTATTATCAAATAGAAGAGATTGCTCACCACTGAAGTTAAAGTTTTGAGTGGAGTGTTTTTGATTGAGCAGAAGCAGGGCAACTGGTGATTGTCCGGACTTGCAAACAGGTCCATCACTGGTTCCTCCCAGGCCTGGAAAAGCTTGCTAGCCACTACTGGGTCCAGCTGCCACTCGTGCGGCTGGAGAATCCTGCTGAGCCTGTCAGCCAGAACGTTGACCTGGCCCGGCAGGTATACCGCCCTGAGGAGAATGCCCTGCTGGAGTGCATAAGAGCACAGATCCAGGGCTTCCTGACAGAGGGTCCCCTTGTTTGTTCACATAGAACATGGCCACCTGGCTGTCCGTCTGCACCAGGACAGACCGGTTGCTGAGGCACTGCGGAAATGCTTTCAGAGCGAGATGGGTCGCCCGCAGTTCCAGCAGAATGATCTGCTGAGCACTCTTGTCTGGGGACCAAATGCCCTGGCAGCGGTACCCCTGGCAATGGGCCCTCCAGCCCAGCAGGGAGGCTTCGGTGGTGAGGACTATCAAGTGGTGAGGGGCCTGGAAGGGCATCCCCGCCTCCAAGTGACGGGGCGAGAGCCACCAAGCCAGGGACTGTACCAGTTGCCTGGTCACTGATTCTGTCCTGGAGATGCCCCGAGGCTTGGGACCATTGCTCCCTGAGGCACCATTGCGCTGTTCACATGTGGAGGCGGGCATCTGGAGTGACATGCACCGTGGAGGCCATGTGCCCGAGGAGGCGCAGCAGATGTCTCGCTGGCACTGTCTCGCTGGCACTGAGGGATGGCGCTGCATATCTCTGGCTAGCTGCGTGTCGATCCTTGCCCCAATGAATTCCAGCTCTTGTGATGGGCAAAGGTTGGAGTTGGGGTAGTTGATAACGAACCCCAAGTTCTGGACCTGGGTGGTGTGTGCCGTGGCCTGCTGCACCTCGGGGGCTCTAGTGCCGCTTATGAGCTAATCGTCGAGATAGAGGAAAGCACAGTTACTTACCTGTAACAGGTGATCTCTGGGAACAGCAGGAATACGTCTTCACATATGGGTACGTCGGTACCGAAGGAGCCTGCGCGGGAACGCTCCCCAGCGTCCAATCAGAAAGCTTTTGGGAGCATCCCTCAGCGCCTGCGTGCTGCCTTCCCGCCTTTCCAACTGTCTCTCCTCAGTTGAGTTTTATAGCTGAGACAAAGAGAGAGAGAGAAAGGAAAGGAAAGATAGATAGAGAGATACAACTCCTAGGGGAGGTGGGTGGGTTGTGAAGACTTATTCCTGCTGTTCCCAGAGATCACCTGTTACAGGTAAGTAACTGTGCTATCTCCAGGAACAAGCAGGAATGAGTCTTCACATATGGGGACTCCCAAGCTAAGATGCCTGGAGCCCTAGCATGTTGGAGAGTGAAACATGCTACACCTCATATGGCCAGGCATCCTGAGGTTGGAGGGTAGGAGTTGAAAAAGAGAGGAGCTGTAGAAAACAGCTAACCTAAGATAGGACTACAGGCAAGGAGTCCTTGTATGTATGATAATTATCATGAAATATATTGAAATGAACAATCACAATATGGACCTCACCTACTGGATTGCAGGAAGTAGAGAGGCTAATGGAGTCTACTGGGGATCCAGTAGAGGAATCTTCAAGGTGACCTCACTGAAGCGAAGGTGAAGGTCAAAATCTGGAAGTGACAGGTGACCCCAGGAGTCAGCTGGGGTAGTACAAAAATGGTAGGTCTTTAGTGGGAAGCTTTATGGAAAAAGCTGAAAACTCTTTTGGCTACAGAGTTACTCACAGTTAGTAGCAAAAGAGGAAGACAAACCGATTTGGACAAACTGACCTAGTCCTTGAGGGAAGAAGGGGTATGGGAAAAAACCCCGTATTCCCAAAGAAAGGACAGATGTCTGAGGAGTTGAAACCTCAGATCTATTGAAGATCCACCATGTCTTTCCTAACTGGTGAGAGGTAGGAAGATATTGGAGCATGGAGCTTCAGGGATACCTAAACCTAGGGTTATGGTAGGAGCTGTCAGTACCACAGCAGTGGTTGTGTGCATAATACCCCAAACATATTGTGGAACAGCATGAACATGTGCAAGCCCATATATATATGTGTGGATATACATATATATGTCTATAGTAAGATCTAGAGGGGCATAACATATGCACACGCAGCTGACAGACATATGTATCTATAGAGATGTATATAGATATATATACATATATGAATATATAGGTCTAAAGATAAATGTCTGCAATTAAGCAGACAGAGATATGCCTATAAGAACATTCACATGGGAGATGTGAAGAGGAAAGATTCATCCAATAACAAGAAGGTGGAACCTACTTGAGAAGATATATAGAGAATCTATTCCCACTGGTTATGTTGGTGCAGGAATGCTATCCAGTGAAATAAACCAGGATGGTTGCGTGAAAAAACAGAGGATAATATCAGTCTGTAACAGCAAGTCCTGAGTCCTGTAGAACTCTAGTATGGTAAATGGACAGAAAACGCATAGGATGAGATACCAGGTTGACCCACTCAAGGGACAAAAAGGGTATCATGCGTTTTTTAGTTAAATGTGTGCTGTCCATGAAGGATTAGGATACTATGAGGACAAGCTGCAAGGAAAAAAGAGCATATTCCCTGTAGGAATTGGACAACTCTTTAGACTTTCACGTAGAGAAGGCTTATGTCCTTTATTTTAAAAGGAGATAGTAGGGTGTGAAGAACCCTCACAGTCATGGGAAATGACTGAGGAAGCCTTTTCCAACCATATAGGATAGTCATTAGAGAAAAAAAACCCATGCTCTCTAGCAAGGGCCCATAGTGGAAAGCTTCTCTGTAGGATTGCAGAGAGCATTATGCAGGAGAATTGGGAGACAGAGCTGGCTGTTGGAGAAAATCCAGCAGCCACGTCAACTATGCTGCCAAACCCAAAGGAATTGGAGATGGCATGAATAGAAGATAGTGTGATAAGCCTGAAGTGATAAGGGCTATCCAAGAAAGATGTATGCACTGTCTTGGAAGCATTACTAAGGCTAGCAGAAAGTAGTGGAGGACAAGACTGGAAACTTGTGGAAAAGTACCAGTAGTCCAATCACTGGAACTCCTGCATGGGCAGCTGCTGAATAAGACAGCAGAGAGAATCTTTCTGTGTAAAACAGAAAGAGCAGACAGAACAAGAGAAGAATTCCTGTCCCTGTCTGATAAGCTGCCCAGGCAAAGTGAGGGAGTTTACTCAAGAGAAAAAACTCCACACTGGACTGGAAAGAAAGACTAGAAAGGCTAAGAAGCCCTCCAGTGGTATGGTACCCCTCGTACAGGGGAAACCCTGGATAAGAGGGTAGAGAAACAGGAGCTGAAGGGTGACTTACCATATGGTAAGTCTGTGGAAGGAAAAAATTCATGTTGGTACAGAAAACTATCATGGGATAGTTGTTAAACCTCTCTTCTTGGCAGGAAGAGAGGAGAAACCTGTGACCTAGAGACATGAATATCCTGACAGCTCAGCATACCTAGGAGCAACTGGATGTCCTGGGGAAAGGAATCCATGTGTAGAGTTTTGAATGAAAAACAGTAAAAAACTTCTGCAGAGAAGAAGTCAACTGTAGGTTGTAAACTCCAAGAGGCAGAAACAGATTAACCAGAACCCTATGGTTGCTGGCGAGAGTTTGGATTCTTCAGACTAGGGCGATGTGTCCCCTGCTTGGGAACATCTGTATGATGGGCAGGAGAAGAATAAAACCTTCTCCTCCTAGGGAAAGAAGGTTTGGTAGGGCATTTCCTACCTACTGGGGAAGGAGAAGGCTTAGAATAGCCTTCAGAAACAGGGAAGTCAGTGGACCACTGAGCAACCTGATGTAAAGACTCCTTATTGAAGAGATTTTCTCCAGTGCAAGGAGTAATACCCAGTGTTTGTTGTGCCCATTTGTTTAAGTCTGAAGCTTGAAGCCAGGCTCTACGTCGTGCCCCTATGACTATAGCAGAAGTTCTGCTAACAGACTCAAAAGAGTCTAGGGAAGCACGAGTAAGAAACCAAGAGATACTTTGTATATGACTAAGTAGTAAGGAATGGTCTGCAGTCTTGGGCTCTGAAATAAAAGGAGTCAAAAGATATAATTTCTTTGTGACCTCCTGAAGAGATAGACTCATATAAAAAATATATGAGAGAATCCTTGCTGACAGCATGGATGTCTGGAAGGTTTGACGTCCAAAGGCATCTAGTGTCCTAGACTCACGACCTGGTGGGTAAGAAGAGTGCTTCTTCTTACTTTTCACCTTCCTCATTGCTGATTCCACCACAATGGAATGATGGGGAAGTTGAGTTTTTTGAAACCCTGGAGAGGGGGGCACCTGATACAGAAGATCAGTTGCTCTAGAAGGTGAGGGTACCTTTAAAGGTGCTTCCCACATTCTTAGAAGAAGATCCTGCAAGGAATGATGTAAAGGAAGCATTATGTTTTCCTTTTCTTCAGTAGAAACAGAGCCTTGTGTAGGATCATGGCCAGGGATAGGAATAGCAAGAGATCTTGCCATATCCAGGAGGAAATTCTGAAAAGAAGGATCTCCAAAGGGAACCATCCCTGGACAGGCTAGACCTGAAGAACTAGCCTGGGCACCGGCGGATCCACTTAAGTATATAGGAATATAAGATCCTGTACGGTGCAAAAAAGGACCCTTAAGGGATGGATGCTGGTACTGGAGGTCAGTACCTGTGACGGTCAGTACTGCATCGTCCATGCCAGGTATCGACTCCAAACTTGGCATAGAAAGGAGCGACCCTGATGAAAGAAGCATGGAAGAAGCTGGCCCCGATGCTACTGCGGATGCCGGTACCGATGCTGATACCCGTAGCACTGTCGGAATCGAAGGCGACACCGACATCGGAGCAGTCATCGGTGGCTGCTTAATCGGTACCGAGGTAACTGAAGGCCTTTGGTAATCACCCTCGGTACCGAGCATCCGGTACCGGTAAGCATCGGTACCGAGACGTGTCGGTACCCAGTCTTCCAGACTAGAGATCGATTCCAGACTCGGCATCGAAGGAAGCGAGTCTATCGATGCATGTCCAGAGGGTACCGACGTCGGTGGTAGTATTGGCATTGATGCCGATACTGGAAAGTCAATCTGGAGCGTATCCATCAGTCCCGAAGGTACCGAGAAAGCCAGATGACGATCCCTGGTGAGGAGTGTATCCAACACCAGTGCCGATGCCGGGGTATCGGTACCGCTCGAAGCGGATGCCACCACCGAGCATGGCTCAGGTACGTTCTGTGAGGGGTGAGCCCCAGGAACAACCTGAAACCCCTTATAGGCTTTGGAGGCCGAAGACTCCCACCGGGGTTTTGAAGCCAAAGGACCCTCGAGGGCAAGGCCTGAGCCGTCATCATGCTGAGCATGAGACCTACCACTCGAGGGTTGGCTAGTCTTAACAGACTGTTTGTGGGTTACCTGATCCTGTGGAGAAGAAGAAATGGTCGGTGCCCTGACGCTGGAAAGGGACCCGGTATCGAGGGAAACTCGAAATGGAAAATCTCTTCTCACAATACTGCAGCCTAATGGCTCCGGAGGAAAACGGTCAGGACCCAAACAGATTAGACACCAGTTTTTGGAGTCTAAAAATAAAACTGTACCGCCACAGCTTAGACATTTCTTAGGAAAAGAGGTTGGCGGCTCCATGATGTAGAGGCCTAGAAGGCCCAAAAAATTTAAGACAAAAAACTGAGGGAAAATTCCCTGAATTTAAGAAAAAGAAAAAGAAAAAGAAAAAGAAAAAACACCGGCGGTATCGGTGGAGTCAGGGAGACAGCCGCAACCACAAGAAAACAAAAGAATTAAAGAAAAATTTTCTGCGGTGACAGGAGGACGTCCTGCCGGCTCCGCGGAAAAACGAAAACTGAGGAGAGACAGTTGGAAAGGCGGGAAGGCAGCACGCAGGCGCTGAGGGATGCTCCCAAAAGCTTTCTGATTGGACGCTGGGGAGCGTTCCCGCGCAGGCTCCGTCGGTACCGACGTACCCATATGTGAAGACTCATTCCTGCTTGTTCCTGGAGATGACAAAGATCCCCTGAAGCCTGAAAAAGGCAGTGACCACTGCCAGGCACTTTGTGAATTCCCTGGGAGCCGAGGCCAGACTGAAGGGAAGCACCCTGTACTGGAAATGATTGCCCCCCACCACAAAGCACAGCATTGCCTATGTATATTCTATGTAAATAGTTCCCCATGTTTTTTCCAAGTTGATTCTCCTGTTATATGCAACACCGAACAACCTGCCGTTCTGATCTTTTGTGTTATCTGTAAACCGCGCTGATGCCCGAATAGTGCGGTATATAAAAAATTGTAATAAATAATAATAATAAAAATAAATAATAAAATTAGGATGTGAGTATAAGCATCCTTTAGGTCTAAGGAGCATGGCCAGTCTCCCTGGCAGAGGTAAGGCAGGAATGTTCCAAGGGAGAGCATCTTGAACTTCTCTCTCACCAGGAATTTGTTGAGGTTGCACAGGTCAAGGATGGGCCTTAGGCCCCCTGTTCTCTTTGGCACTAGGAAGCACCTGGAGTAGAACCCCTTGCCCTTGAGGTGGTGGGGCACCGGTTCCATTGCCTGGTCCTCAATATGACCTGCCAACTCCTTCAGAAGAAGGTCCCAGTGAAGGGGAGACCTGAGGGGCTCTCCTGGGAAGTAAGGTGGAGGCAATGTTCCCTCTAATTTTCTGTAGACTGTGTGCGCATAAAATATCAGCTGTGCAGCTTTTGAAGGAAGGTTAAATTTTTGTGCGCCACATAACGACACTCTGAGTTATATACTTTAAAATTTGACTACACGTCAGAATACAGTATTACACCACATTGATTGCACTAGAAAATATTGTAGAACTTGTGAAAACCGTAAATACACAACTTTTAAATTTTAAGACGTCTGTGTTGTTTTCCATCAGAATCAGAACCGTAATTTTTGTGCGCTCTGTTGTAAAGTATGGGCGCTCATTCGGCGTGGTGTGTGCGCGCGCACACGCGCACAGCTTAGAGGGAACAGTGGGTGGAGGTACTTGGCTCAGATGGAGGAGGCAACCCTCCCTGATCACCTGTAATGCACAGGAATCCGTGATGCTAGTACCCCACCTGTGGGCATAAAAGGTGAGGCGACCTCCTGTAGGCTACTGAGCTCCGGTTGGAAGAGGGGCCATGCTGCAGGAGTCAACAGCCTCCTCCAGGCTGGGCCATAGCCGGAGCCTGGGGCTTGGGAGCCTTCTGCTTACGCGGGCCATGCCCCTGTCCCTCCTTGGCCTGCTGCCCTTGCTGGGGAGGCCTGGTAAGTGGGGTAGTTTCAGTAAACAGTGGACTTCCTCGAGTAAAAGGGCTTTTTACCCGAGCCCTTCTTTCGGGAAGGGGCAGTGGTCTTCTTAGAGAGCCTAGTCCTCGACATGAACTCGGTCTCCAGCTCGGCGGCCTTGTCGGTCATGAGTTTGCTGAAGAGGTTCTCCCCTTGACATGGGACATCAACCAATTTGTCCTATACCCATTGCTCGAGGTCGGACGACAGTAGCCAAGCATGGCGGCATACACCGATACCCTCCCGCCACGGCTACCCGGGCTGCCGACTCGAAGCCATCATAGGCCACCCGAGACAAACTTGGCGCATTCACGGACAGCTTTGGACAGGCCCCTGAAGCGCTGCAAAGGCTCCTCAGAGAGACAAGCTGAGAACCCGGCGAGTTCCTTCGCCAGGTCTCTCAAGCATATGCCCATGTACAGCTGGTAGGCCTGGATTCGACAATTCAGCATCGCGCCCTGGTAACACTTCCTGCCGAGGGCATCCAAGGTGAAGGCCTCCCCTGCCAGGGGCACAGAGTAGTGTGTCTTCTGACTCTTCAGTCAATGCATGGCCGACTCCACAACCATGGAGTTGTGCGGCAGTTGTGGTTTTTGAAACCCAGGGCTCCAGCGGACTCGATACATCGAGTTGAGCCGTTTGCTGATCACCGGCGTCGATACCGGCGTCTCCCACATGCGGAGCATAAGTCGTTCCAGGATAGGAGGAATGGGGACCGTAAGAGTCTCCCAAGGGGGAGCCTCGTACAGGAGGATCTCGAGCTTGTCAGCTTGAGGATCCTCCTCGGACTCTGTCGGGAAATCCAAGGCCTTGGACATATCCTGAAAGAAGTCCAGAAACCCCATATCCTCCAGTGGGGACCTTCTCCGAGGCTCAGATACCGGGGAATTGGACGGGACATCTCGATGGCAACGAGTGTCCAGGGACTCCTCGATCTCCCAGGCAGAGGCCTCCGAGGAAAGCTCATGGAGCTCTTTTGGCCTCGAGGGCCCCAGTACCATCTGCCCCGACGCCGGCAGACTCGCTGGTGATGACCTCGATCCCAATGAGCAGGAGGCCGAGCATGACCTCAGCCGAGGATCGTCTCGGGTCCACAAGGCCTCGAGGATCGTCTTGGCCTCCGGGGTCAACTTCGACGTCGAGCGCCAGGTGGTTAGGGTGGAGGAACCGGACATACCGGACATCAGTGCCCACTGCTGTTCCACGAAGGCAGCGGCACTGTGCTTCAGGGCCGCCACCCTGGACACCAGTCCTGGAGGCTCCGCAGCCCTTGGCTCGGACACAGACACACTCACCCCTGAAGCCGGTTCCCCCGGAGGGGAGTCCTCGACTAGGACAGTATGTACTTGCCTAGGCCGATCCACAACCGTTTCCTTCCGAGGAACCTTGGCTGGGCACTCCTTCTCAGACGCCTCGGGCAGGCGCTCGGGGTTCCGCGACCGGCCCCGAGAGGAGCCTGGCTGATCGGAGCCATCCAGAGATGCTGCCTTCGAGGGTTTATTCCTTGTTTTCAGTTCCCTCCGAGGACCCCCGACGACGCTCAGATATGGAGTGCTCCTCCCGAGGTGTGGAGGCCTCTGACCAGTTCCTCAGATGCATGGGGGAATCTGGAAAAATTGTATCATGCTGCTGCTGGCGGCTCCTCAAGGCCTTCGAGGCATCTTTTTGCACAGGCCACAGACCGGGTCGTGGTCCGGGCCGAGGCACCAGAGGCAGCAGTCATGCATATCGATGAGTGACATGATCTTCCTGCACCAATCGCACTTTTTGAACCCGCTGGTGGGGAAAAAGAACCCCAGCAAGATCGAAGACCCTTTGGGCTGCCGGTGAGGAAAAAAAGGGTGCGAAGACGCCCCGAAAAAGAGAAGAATAAAACTTAGTAGAAAAAAGAGGAACCGACCTCGTACCGAGGCCGGAGAGGGAAAGGGTACAAGCGCGAGGCCGGAGACAGCCAAAAAAAGGCACAAAAATCAACTTTTTCCGAGACAGGGACAGACGACGTCTGATGGGCTCCACGGAAAAAAGGAGACAGCAAGATGGCACCCTTGGGCGGGAAGGGGACCACGCATACATGGTAGCAATTCCCAAAGGCTTTCTTTGAATGCTGGGGATCTCCACCGCATGGGCTCTGTCGGCATCGACGTCACCCATATGTGAGGACTGACTTCCTGCTTGTTCCCCGAGAATCCCAAGGTTACAAGCTCAGGAAACAGGAAGGAATGTATGTCATCCACAGAAATAGAAAAGGGAGGAAGGGGAGGTGGGTTTAGGGGGAAAGATAAGAAGCCCAGTTTTGGCCATGCTCAATTTCAGATGGCTGTGAGACATCCAGGCAGCAATAAGCAGGCAGAGATTCGGGACTGGATTCTTGGAAAGATTTCAGGTGCAGTGAGGTAGATCTAAGAGTTGTCAGCATAAACATGGTACTGAAAACTATGAGAGGAAATAAGTGTGCCAAGGGACTGAGTGCATAGAGAGAAAAGGAGAGGTCCCATGACAGAGCCCTGAGGTACACCACCTAAAAACGGGATGGCAGTAGAGGAAGATCCACCAGAACATACACTAAAAGTGTGATGGGAGAGATAAGAAGAAAACCAGGACAGAACAGAACCTTTAAATCCAAGCGAGGACAGGGTATTGAGGAGAAGATTGTGATCAACAGTGTCAACAGCAGCAGAAAGGTCAAAGATGACGATTGAATAAAGGCCCTTGGATTTTGCAAAGAACAAGTCACTGGAGACTTTGGCAAGAGCTGTTTCTGGGGAATGTAGAGGATGAAAGCTAGATTCAGAGGATCCAAAAGGGCTTGAGAGGAAAGAAAGTCAAGATAGTGGTTGTGGACTGCTCGTTCAAGTAGTTTTGAAGCAAAGGGGAGGACAGAGATAGGCCGATAGCTGGAAAGACAGGTAGGGTCTAGTGAGGGCTTTTTGAGGATTAGTGCGACCAGACTATGTTTGAAGGTCATAGGAACAGTTGCAGTGGAAAGCGAAAAATTAAGGATATAACAGATTGAAGGGATAATGGCGGAAGAGGAGCTGGTAGTCAATTTAGAGGAGAACAGAAGATTTGCAGTTTCCTCTTCAGTGATTTCAGAAAAGGAAGAAAGGGTGACAGAAGGTGAAGGAAGGATTTGGGATTGAAGAGGGGGAGGTGAACCTGTGGAGAATTCAAGACTAATTTTCTGGACTTTGTCATGGACATAGTCAGCCAAGGTCTGGGACAGAAAGTAAAGGAGGGACCTTGAGAAGAGAGTTCAGCATAGCAAAGAGACAGCAAGGGTCGGAGGCAAGAGAGTTAGTCAGATGGACATAGTACTCTTGCCTGGTGAGTGCTATGGCTGACAAAGACGTTAGCATGAATCTGAAATATAGATAGTCAGCAAAGGTACGTGAATTAAGCCAAAGGTGCTTAGCTGAGGGGGCACAGGATCGTAGGTAGCGGGTTGTTGAGGACAGCCAGGGTTGAGAAACGCCTCACAGGGCTTGGAATGGGAGGAAAGCACAGTTACTTACCTGTAACAGGAGATCTCCGGAACAGCAGGAATTAGTCTTCACATATGGGAGATGTCGCCGACGGAGCCCGCACGGGAATGCTCCCCAGCATCCAATCAGAAAGCCTTTGGGAGCATCCCCCGCGCCTGCGCGGTGGCTTCCCGCCCTTCCTACTGCCTCTCCCCAGTTGAGTTTCATAGCTGAGCCAAAAGGAGAAGAGAGGAAGGAATAGAGAGAAAGAGATACAACTCCTAGGGGAGGTGGACGGGTTGTGAAGACTAATTCCTGCTGTTCCGGAGATCACCTGTTACAGGTAAGTAACTGTGCTATCTCCAGAAACAAGCAGGAATGAGTCTTCACATATGGGGACTCCCTAGCCGAGGATGCCCAGGGGAAATCCCGTAAGCCCGGCCCAGGACGGGATGGCATTTGCCCAACCTGAATCCCCGGCATCCCCCGAGGGATGGAGGGAAGGAGTTGAGAAGAGAGGAACAGCAAAACCCAAAGACTACAGGGAGAGTAGTCATTAGAATGCATGGAAGCATCATTAAGTTTTTAATGAATTAATGACTTAGTACCATGTAGAGCTTACCTACTGAGTTGTAGGAAGTAGGACTGTGATGGAGGTATTGTAGACGCAGTAGCGAGGTCTTCAAGGGAACTTCACCGCAGCGAGGAGGAAGTTCCAAATCCGGAAGGCCAGGAGATCCAGGAGTCAGCTGGGTCAGGAGAAGGACGGCAGGTCTTCAGGGAAGCTTTATGCAAAGCTGAGCACTCCCTTAGGAGCAGAGCAGAGTCAGAGGACTAACAGTATAAGACTGGCCGATCTGGATAGCCTATTCCGGAGAAGAGTAAGGGTGTACCCCGGAGCGGAAGGAGTACACAGCCTGCCCTAGCGAAGAGATAGGGAGACAAGGGTCTGAACCTCCGGGAGGAGGGCATAACTGAAAATAGAAGCTGTTGACTTCACAGCAGTAGAGTACAACCAGTCCGAGGGCCGATCTAAGGAATAGGCAGGCGGACTGGCCGGACCCCGGTGGGGGGGGGGGGGCGTGAGTACCGGCCAATGGGAAAAAAATAGGCGGCAGAACACAGGCACTGTGGGCATCCCCCAAAATGCGCCTATCGAGCAGGTGATATCTGGCATATCTAGGCCGTTGGGCATGGAGAACGCCCCACCCCGGCACTAACGCAGGTACGTCGAGGAACCTACCTCCATGAGCATAACACTGGTAAGGCGGACCTGCCAGTGATCCACAGAACGTCCACCTGGGGAGGTGGCGTCAAGATCCGTCCGGGAGAGGGATCTATTCCGGTGGAACAAGGGCAGATCGGCGAACGAACAGCACGGTAGCGTGAAGGACAGAGGATAGCATCAGTCCGGAAGAACACACCAGGGGGCTTGAGGCCCTATAGGTGTCCCCAGGACCTGCACGCAGAAACTCGCCCCCCGCACTAATCGGGGGACATGAGGGCATAGTCCTTGGTAAGCATTGGGGGACTATAGCGGCTGGAAGGAAAATTCCGGTACGGAAGCAATCAGCAGGGGAATACTGGCCGAGAAGGGTTCGGGGACGTACCTAAGGATAAGCCAGTTGACCGTGGGCCAGAGCTATCATGGAGTAGAGGTGGTCTCCCTCTACCAACGGAAGGAGAATACCTGAACCCCTGGATAAGCCCCCGAACCATTTGCCCTACTGAACGAGCCCCAGAGTAGAGCTCAATTGTAAACTTCTGGTAAGAAGGTAAATTGCAGGCAGCCGCCCACCGGAGAATAAAACTGCTTGGTATGAGAGTTCTGGCGCGGGCCCGGGGACTTCAACCCAGGGTGAGGGGTCCCTTGCTTGGGCGCACCTGGCGGGTGGGCGGAGGGGTGACATTTCCTCTTCCTAGGGAAGGAGGGCCTGGTGAGGCGCGCACCACCGCCGGGGGGAAGCCGGGCCCTAGGATGGCTTCTAACACTGGGAAGGTTAGCGAAGCACTGCGCGACCTGACGTAAGGCTTCGCTATTGAAGAGGTGATCTCCGTCACAGGGAGAATTACCCAGGTTATGCTGTGCCCGTCTACACAACTCGGACGCCTGCAACCATGCTGTACGGCGTGCTCTAATGGCAACAGCAGAGCATCTGCTGAGCGACAGGAAGTAGTCTAGAGAAGCACGAGAAAGGAACCCAGAGATATTCCTGCAGTGATAAAGAAGCAAGGAATATTCAAAGGCCTTGGTTGCAGACAAGAAGGGAGACAACAGAGATAATCTCTCGGTGACCTCCCGGAGCGACAGACTCATATAAAAAATATATGAAATAATCCTGGACGCCAGCATAGACGTTTGGAAGGTTTGACGTCCTAGGGTATCTAGCGTCTTCGAGGCGCGGCCTGGAGGGCGAGAAGAATGCTTTTCCTTGCTTCCGGCCTTCCTCAGCGCCGATTCCACCACAATGGAACGATGTGGAAGCTGGTGCTGCCGAAAACCCGGGGAGGGAGGCACCCGATACAGAGCATGCATCGCAGTCGACGGTGCCGGAACCCTCAAAGGCGACCGCCAAGCCCCCAGCAGGAGATCCTGCAGGGAGGGATGCAGAGGAAGCATCACGGCGGCCCGTTCCGCAGGGCCTGGAGTTAGGTCCGGGATAGGGATGGCCAGCAAGTCCGCCATGTCAAAGAGGAAATTCTGAAAAGACGGCTCTCCCGGAGGGGCTATGCCATGGGAGGCGGTGGCGGGAGAGGCCGCCAGGGCACCGAGAAGCCTCTCGGGCTGATGCCCGCTGGGCAGAGGAGGGGACCAACAGCCCCGACCGGGGTGGTCAACAAGGCATCGTCGGCTCCTGGAATTGATTCCAAGCTAGGCATCGAAGGGGTCGATGGCACCGACGGAGCCGCCGGAATCGGCCTCGGCCCCGAACCCGGGGGCGGCGCTGCCCCCGGCAACTGAAGCGGTTCCGTGGCAGCCGGAGGGCAGTGGCCAACAATCTCCGCTCTGCATCGCAGGAGGGGACAGGGGCCGATCCCGAGATGTGTCGTGGCAAAGTCTTCGAGGCTGGATACCGATTCCAGGCTGGGCATCGAACCGAGCGATGAGATCGACTCCCTTCTAGAGGGCCCCGGCAGGGGCGGCCACGCCGGCGGTGCTGATCCCAGGGAGCGGATCGGAACCGCGTCGATCGGCGTCGCGAGCATCAAGGGCCCCCGAGGACGAAGCTCGGTGGAGAGGGGGCCATCCGACGCCGGCGCCGATGTCAGGCGGCAGGCACTGCCAGATGCAGGGCCCCCTCTCGAGCCCGCCTGACCCGGAGGGAAATCCTTCCGGGGCATACGACCTGTCCCCGAGGGTACCCAGGTCGCCCGACGATGAGCCCCTGTGGGGAGGGAAGTGCAAAACTCCTGCGCCGACGCCGGGGTACCATTGCGGGACGGCGCTGATCCAGGCTGGATCGAAGCGATCGAAGACCCCGGGGCCCCCTTTCTTGGAAAGGGCGGGGCTCTCGACGGCCGCGAAGATGCCGGGGGGGTCGCCCGTCTGGGGCTGATCGACATACCCCGAGGCTCCCGGGGAAGGCCAACGGCGGTCCCTCGCGCTCGACGCCCCTGCCGTCTCCGGCGGAGCGGTGCCGCGCAAACCCGGTACCACACTCGCACAGGGCTGGGATACCGGCAACCCAGTGCGGGTCGAAGCGACCTGCCCCGAAGGGAGCGAGGCCAGATGACCATCCCCGGCAAAGAGTGGAACCATCGACGCCGACGCGCCCGAAGCGGGTACCACCTCCGCGCATGGCCTGAACGTAGGGCCGCCAGACTGTGTCGAGTTGGTCGGCCCTAGAACTGCCGAGGGCAGCAGCAGGTGATCCCCGGTGGGGAGCGGGTCACTCGACACTGACGGGTCGGCACCGCCGGAAGCGGATACCACCCCCGTAGGAACGCCATACCGGCAGGAGTCGGTCGGCCCCGGAGGCGCCGAGGACCGCGGCTGACAGCCCCCAGTGAGGAACGGAACGCTCGACACCAACGCCGAGGGGTCGGCACCGCCCGTAGCGGATACCACCCCCCGCGCATGGCAGGGATGAAGGAATGCCAGACTGGACTGATTCGATCGGCCCCAGACGATCCTCGGTGAGGAGCGGAATGCTCGACACCGACACCGATGCCGGGGGGTCTGCACCGCTCGAAGCGGGTACCTCCCTTGAGCACGGCTTGGATATAGGGAGGTCAGACTCAGTCGAGTCGATCGGCCCCGGAGGCGCCGAGGACACCAGCTGACGATCCCTGGCGAAGAGTGGAACACTCGACACCGGGGCCGATGCCGGGGAATCGGCACCGCTCGAAGCGGGTACCTCCCTCGAGCACGGCTCGGGAATGTTCTGTGAGGAGCGAACCCCAGGAACATCCCGAAACGCCGTAAATGCTTTGGAGCCCAAGGACTCCCGCCGGGGTATAGTAGCCAAGGGGGACTTGAGGGGTTGGCCGGAGCCGTCGCCATGCCGCGCATGAGACTCGCCCCTCAAGACTTGGCTAGTCTTAACAGACTGTTGTGTGGTTACCTGATCCTGGAGAGAAGAAAAACCCGATGACCGCGCCTTGGGCGCGAAAACGTCATCGAGGGATACCCGAAAAAGGGAAGGTCTTCTCCCGACACTGTAGCCCGGAAGACCCGGGGGGAAAGGGTCAGGCCCCAAACAATTGAGGCACCAGGCATTGGAGTCCATGTGGAAAACTAAGTCCCCGCAGTGAGGGCACTTCTGGGGCTCCATGCTGTAAGCCCGGTTGGCCTCGGCACCCAGAGGGAAAAAAGGTCCCGCTAGGCGACGAAAAATAAGTGAGAAAAGAAAAACAAAAGGGGCACAGAGGTGCCGCTGTCGGCGGGAAAAGCCGCGACTACAGAAACAAGAAAAGAAAAGAAAAGGTGAAAAGTTCTGCGGTGGCAGGAGGGACGTCCTGCCTGCTCCGCGGAAAACAAAAAACTGGGGAGAGGCAGTAGGAAGGGCGGGAAGCCACCGCGCAGGCGCGGGGGATGCTCCCAAAGGCTTTCTGATTGGATGCTGGGGAGCATTCCCGTGCGGGCTCCGTCGGCGACGTCTCCCATATGTGAAGACTCATTCCTGCTTGTTCCTGGAGATCCAGTGGATCTCAGAGCAGAGGAGAGTATAGTGTTATAGGAAGATAATGCCTCATCAAGAGACTCAGATGACATAATGGAGTAAAGATAGCAATGGAGAGAACTGAAGGGTAGATAGTGTGAACATTCCTAAACATGTTGGTGGAGTTTGGGTGAGACCAAGATGGGAGGTGGTTAAAGGTGAAGGTCAGATAAGAGAAGGACTGAGGTGGAGAAGCTTGAGGGTGAGCAGTTGAAGATGATGAGGTCAAGGCAGTGGCCATGCTTGTGAGTAGAAGCGGTAGAGTGCAACTGGAGGTTGAATGAGGTGGTTAGGGAAAGGAGCTTTAAGGCATAAGGGTCAGAATGGTCATCAGTGTGAATGTCAAAATCCCCAAGAATAAGGAAAGGAGAAGATGCATCCAAAAAGAATGAAAGCCAGGAGTCAAAGTCTGAGAGAAAGGTAGAGTAGACTTGTTGGAGGGGCGTCGATAAATGACAGCTACCCGGAGAGGTAGTGGAGTAAATAGGTGGATGGGCATGGACTTCAAAGGAAGCAAAGTAATTAGATGGAGGCAGGAGGAGGGACTGAAATTGGCAGGACAGAAAGTAGAAACCCAGCACTGCCACCACAACCAATGGGCCAAGGTGTATGGGAAAATAGATAACCTCCATGACAGAGGGCAGTGACTGAAGCACATTCTTCAGTGAGAAGCCTAGTTTCAGTAACAGCTAGGAGATGCAGAGTATTAGACATAAACAGATCATGAATGAAGGTAAGAGACAGCAAAAACATCTAAAAGTATTAACAAGAAAGATACAGAACATATCAACCAGATGTCCATAGATGACAAGGGAAAGACCAGATCACCACAATAAATTAAAAGCAGATTTCATTCATATATACAATGATATTAAGATATTACCAAAAAAGCAACAACTAACTCTGAAGACAGAAGAAATAACAACATACCCTTATAGCATTATCTGCACCGTTTGTGATAAGTATTGGCTCTCCATGAACAAAGGTCAGGCCAGCAATTGCTGTGGAATGGGCGTCCCGCATTTGAATGATTAGTTTTTTCTCTTCTAGATCCCACAGTCCAATGTGCCCAACAGGACTACCAGCAGCCATGACAGGATGTCCATCTGTAATCCAAAATCAGGAAGAAACATCATTTGTTCTGTCTGCTTATAAGAAATATTGAAAGTATAGTACTTGATGGATCCTTCCACTCTTCCGTACTTTCCATCACGTTTCTATGTTTCTATAGAGGATCTCTAACGGGAAAAAGGGGAGTGTTGTAGTGGTTGATATGGAAGGGCAGACTAGATAGAAACATGACCGCAGAAAAAGACCACTTGGCCTATCTTTGAAAGAGTATGCAATAATCCGACATACAACAAATATCGATGATGGGAGAATTCCCTGAATAAACATGGTTGTAAAATCAATTCCAAACTAAAGACAGTTTTTCAAAAAGAAATGGGCACGGATCATTTGAGAACATCTTTATTTCTCATATGGTATGTAAATAATACCACTGTTAAAAACAAAAGGACCTAAAGGAATAATGAACAGGATAGGGGAACCTTTACTGAATAAGATTTGAAAAAAAGAAAACATTTGGAAGGAATAGCCTCCTCTACAGATCTAATATTTTACAGATCTCAGTTCAAAAACTTAAGGGTAACTTTTCTGGTAATTCTTAACACAAAAAGAAAAATAAGGGGGAATTCCAGTACAGGTTTGTCATATATGGCTTTCCCCTTCTTCTCTTTGCATTTTTAGCCACTTCAAATTCTAAGTGCTTTTCTGCATTGTTCATTTTATTCAGCTGCTGTTTTATGGCTCTATTGTTTCCTCTTTAGAATTTATTCCAAGAACACTTGATAATTTTTCACAACATAAAGAGTTCAAAAACTAAGAAAATGTTATAATAAAAACTATAATGCAAATAGATAATACAATGACTGAAAAGGAAATAAGGTTAATACGACTGATCTAGTCTAACCAATTTACTATAACCAGTTGTTCCCAGCCAAATGGCTTTTCAGGAAATCTACAATGAATATGTATGAGATATATGTATGCGATGGAAGCAGTACATGCAAATCACTCTCATACACATTAATTATGGATACCCCAAAAACCCGAATGGCTAGGTGTCTCATCCAGGACAGTCTTGGGAGCCACAGCTGTAGATGCCATGTAATTTCTGGTTTTCCCTTTAAATCTTGCAAGTAGAGATCTTGTCTCTATCCCTGACTTTATTAAATTTTGTTTTTCTCTCTAGCACCTCCACTGAAAAGCTGCTTCATGCAGCCACATTTTTTTTTAATGTTTTACTCCTAAAGCCTAGCCCATTTGAGCCACATATCATGACCTGTCATTCTAGAACTTACTTTCTACAGAAAAAGTTACTTCTTGTGCATTTATCTCTTTGAAGTATTTGAATCTTAGGGGCTTGTTTACAAAGCCGCGGTAGCGGTTCGCGGTCGTTATTGGAGCCACGGCCCCATTGAAATCAATGGGGTCGCGGCTCCGATAACGATCGCGAACCGCTACCGCAGCTTTGTAAACAAGCCCCTTAATGTCATAGCCCCTGATTTCTCCTAAGCATATTTAGATCCTTAAGTCTCGTTTCAAAGGCACCTCTTTGGTCTTGCCTCCACCTAGTTCACATCCTTTTAAGGCTATCTATCCCTATAAGCCCTAGCATTCTTCAAGTTTCCTTAGATCAAGGAGTGGTCAAGTATTGATGGCTATGATTCAATGCCAAACATAATGTAGTCTCATCCACTGGGGGTACAGAAATCCAAGAAAGCAATATGAGCCATGGAGTGAGAAACCAATATGTACCAAACAAGAGAGAACACTTGTGAAAAGATCTACTCCTTATATCATGGCCATAGTATGGTTTCAAAAATCTCTTTCCTGGAGTGAGTTCTTAAGATTGCATAAATGAACACGTGAACACAGTCTGTTTGAAGTCAGAACAGTGAGAACAGCTAAGTAGAAATGAATATGAAAATATAATTATTAATATCTCATCAGGGATTTGGATTTGGGATTTAATTCCTCACCTTTCCAAGTGAATTACAAATTCAGGTACAGAGGTTATTTCCCTGTCCAATGCCACAAGGAGTGTCTGTGGGAGAAGCCAGATTTTCTAAATCACTAGTCAACTGTTTTGTTCTTTTTTTTAAATCTGAAAATGGAAGTATATACTGCTCCACCTTGGCAAGATTGCAGCTTTCATTCATTTTAAACCCTTTTTTCCTTAAAACAGAACGCCGCTACAAGAAACAATCCAAGCAGTTTTTTTTTAAGCATTGTTAAGAATTATTCATGGCAAACTTCTTTTCCTATGATTTGAAGGCTCTATTGCTTTACATTAATGAGTTGTGAAATATACCTGTTCGGAAAGAAATTGAAGTGATGGGACCCCAGTCTTGTTGAAATTTCATCAGTGTTTCATCAAACTTTATGTTGTGTACAATGATTTGGCCAGATACCAGACCTATTGCAACTACATCCAGTGCTGGAGCCTGCAAAACAGGGATAATTTTAAAGATTACAATTTACTTTTACAATCTGTAAGGTGAATATATTTTCATAATTATTGAGACAAAACAATTATATTACAAATGTATGCATTTATTTAACAGAATTTGATATGGTGAAATTAGGTCTTCCCTGATAATTTGCTTTTCTCAAGTCCCTCCTGTCCAGTTCAGACCAGTGGGGTGTCATGCTCAGTCTCCAAGCTGCTAGTGAGGCATATCAACTTTTGATGACATCACGGCATATAGACAGATGGCACCACCTACCAGCCTCATATTCAACTGACAAAGCAGAACTCACGAGTGACAATTAAGAATCAACGGTAAATAACACAAAAGTAACATTCTCCCAACAGGTTACAACCTCCCCACTAAGAAATCAATCGTACCAATCTCCTCCTCTCTGCTTTATTAGGATTTCAGTTCATTTGTAATCAGTGTCCGTTTTTGTTGTGTTTTTTTTTTTTTTTTAATGGAGAAGCCCATGGTGCCCCCACAAAAGGAGTCCCGCCCCGCAGAAAGCTCCTCGCCGTATCCCAGCTTTTTTCATACCAAAAGATGTCGTCTTCATTCCTGGGATTACCGAAAAAAACACACCATACATGTGTCCACGGGTTATAGGGAGAGTCCTGGACTGGAATGGGGGACTTAAGGAAGCCAATTATCAGGTAAGTCCTAATTTCACCTTCCTTATTGTCCCTACAGTACAGTCCAGACCAGACCAGACCAGACCAATGCGATGTACCAAAGCAGTACTAACCTCAGGAGGGACCTGAGAGCCGAGATTGAAGCATTGCCACCCCAAACCTTGCATCTCCTGCCATCTGAATGTCCAGGTGATAACGTCTCACAAAGGTATGCAAGAATGACCAGGTGGCCGCCCTACAAATGTTTTATCAGTGGAACATGGCCAGCTTCCATTCACAATGCCGCATACGCCCAGTAAAATGCACCTATAACCTCCTGGGCAACTCTTTTCATCAGCAAATCTATGGTTATGGCCTCCCACATCCATCGGTAGATTGATGCCTTGGAAACTGCCTCACCCTTTCTTGGACTGCCAGAAAGGACAAACAAATGATCCGATTTCCTGAACGGCGTCATCCATCTCAGGTAGCATTGCAGCATGCAGCAAACAACTAGCAAATGTAGCTGAGACTCCTCAGCCATAGCTTCCCTTCCCAGGAACACTGGGAGCATCACTAACTAGTTGAGACTATCTTGGGCAGAAAGGAGGGAACTGGCTGCAACACCACCTTCTCCTTGGACATGGCTAGGAACAGATCCAGACAGGATAACGGCTGTAGTTTCAAGATCCAACGAGCCGAACAGATTGCCACAGGAATGCTGCTTTCAACATCAAATCCTTCAGGGTGGATGCACCCAGTGGCTAAAAAGGTGCCTCTGTCAAGGCCGACAAGACCAGACTGAGGTTCCACGGGGGAACAACCACCCTCGCCTGTGGCCGAACATGCGTCACTGCCCTAAGGAAACATACAACATCCAGATGGTTCACCAAGGACTGACCCTGCATCCTACCCTGTTAGTATGTCAGCACTGCCACTTGCACTCTCAAGGAATTACACGCCAGGTCTTTGTCTAACCCCACTTGTAGAAAGGCTAAAACATTTGGCACCAAAGCCAACAGTTATTTTCCAAGTACCAGTCCTCACTCTCCAGACTCGTACATATGACACTGTGCACCTTCAACAGAGCTGCGATCACGGATGACAAATTACTACTACTACTACTATTCAGTACTTGCAAAGCACCACGCACGCAGTGCTGCACAGCTAACCTACAAGAGATAGCCAACATACAAGAGACAGTCCCTGTCCGTCAGAGTCATGCTCATCGGAGCTTACAATCTAGTTAGAACAGTACATTAGTTAAAACAGTATAGAGCATTAGTCAGTTCTGCACAGGGTACGGTGTGGTATAGTTTGGTCAGTAGTTTGGGCATAAACGATGACGGGGGTTAGGGTAGGATGAGGAAGGAGTCAGAATCTGAATGCAATGGTGAAGAGGTGGGTCTTCAACCTGGATTTGAAGAGGGTCAAAGAGAAACACAGAAACATAGAAATATGATGACAGAAAAAGACCACATGGCCTATCTAGTCTGTCCTTCCATATCAACAACTACAACAGTCCCCTTTTTACCTTTAGAGATCCTCTGTGTTTGTCTCATGCTTTTTTGAATTCAGTTACTGTCCTCATCTCTACCACCTCCACTGGGAGACTATTCCATGGATCCACTACTCTTTCCGTAAAGAAATATTTCCGCATATCACTCCTGAATCTCTCTCCGTTCACCCTTATCCCATGTCCCCTCGTAGCAGAACTTGCTTTCAATTGAAAGAGGCTCTCTCCCTGAACATTTATGTCACGGAGGTATTTAAACATCTCAATCATATCACCTCTATCCCGCCTTTCCTCTAAGGTGTACATATTAAGATCCTTCAGTCTGTCCTCATATGCTTTATAATGAAGACCACTAATTATTTTAGTAGCCACCCTCTGCACTGACTCCATCCTGTTCACATCCTTTTGAAGGTGCGGTCTCCAAAATTGCACACTATACTCCAAATGAGGTCGCACCAAAGACTTATACAGAGGCACTATCACCTCCTTTTTTCTGCTAGCCATTGCTCTCCGTATGCACCCAAGCATCCTTTTAGCTTTTGCCGTCGCCTTTTCTACCTGTTTAGCTACTTTAAGATCATCAGACACAACCACGCCTTCTTTAGTGGACAAAAGTACTTCACCCCCTATACTATATTGCTCCCTTGGACTGCTGCAGCCCAAATGCATGACCTTACATTTTTTAACATTAAATCCCAGCTGCCAAATTCTAGACCATTCTTCAAGCTTAGCTAGATCCCTCCTCATGTTATCTACACCTTCCTGGGTGTCTACTCTATTGCAGATTTTGGTATCATCCGCAAAGAGGCAAACCTTACCCGACAGCCCTTCCGGCTATATCACTAACAAAGATGTTAAAAAGAATTGGACCAAGGACAGATCCCTGGGGCACACCACTGGTAACATCCTTCTCCTCAGAGTGAGCTCCATTTACTTGTACTCTTTGTCGCCTCCCACCCAACCAATTTCTAACCCAAGCAGTAACTTTAGTATCCGTCCCTAGGGTGCACAGTGTCAAAGGCTTTACTGAAATCTAAATACACCACATCTAGGGATCTCCCTCGGTCCAACTCCCTGGTCACCCAGTCAAAGAAATCATTCAGATTTGTCTGCCAAGACCTGCCTCTGGTGAATCCATGCTGCCTCAGATCCTGTAATCCGCTAGACTCCAGAAACCTCACTATTTTCTCTTTCAGCAGCGTTTCCAATAATTTACTCACCAACGAAGTTAAACTAACCGGCCTGTAGTTTTCAACCACATCCCTACTTCCGCTTTTGTGTAAAGGCACCACATGAGCCTCTCTCCAGTCCTTTGGCACCACTCCCAACTCCAACGAGGCATTGAAAAGGTCAGTCAGTGGAGCTGCTAGAACGTCCCCAAGTTCCCTCAGTATTCTAGGGTGGATCCCATCCGGTCCCATCACTTTGTCTACTTTAAGTTGAGCTAGTTGCTCACGAACACAGTCTTCTGAAAATTGTTCAAGATGTCCCTCGCTTCTGTTCCTATTGCTGGGTGTTTTCTGAGGTCCTGTTGTGGTTCTTCATCTGTGAACACAGAACAAAAATATTTGTTAAGCAATTCCGCTTTATCCTTATCAGCTTCTACATATTCCTCCCCTGCACCCTTGAGTCTGACAATACCACTTTTGCCCTTCCTCTTCTCACTAATATATCTGAAAAATGTCTTATCCCCCCATTTTATTGCACTGGCTATTTCCTCCTCCTTTTGAATCTTTGCCTTCTTGACTACTTTGCTAGCTTCTCTAAGTTTTTCCAAATACAGATGCCTGTCTTCCTCTCTCTGTGATCTCTTGTATTTCATGAAGGCCTCCCTCTTTTTCTTCACTTTTTCAGCTACTTCTTTCGAAAACCATAGCGGTCTCCTTTTCCTTTTACCTTTATTTACCATTTTAACAAAAAGGTTGGTTGCCCTTACAATATCCCCTTTCAGTTTTGCCCACTGTTTTTCTACATCCCCCAGCTGTTCCCATCCCACTAACGACTCCCTCAGGTATTGGCCCATCTTCGCAAAGTTAGTCTTCCTAAAGTCTAAGATCCTCACCTTTGAATGAATTCTAACAGCCCTAGTCTTAATACTGAACCACACCATCTGGTGATCACTGGATGCAAAATGATCTCCCACTACAACATCAGAAACACTTTCACCATTGGTAAGCACCAAGTCCAGTATGGCCCCTTCACGTGTGGGGTCTATTACCAATTGCCTGAATAGTTCTCCCTGTAGAGAATCCAGGATCTCCTTACTTCTAGATGATACTGCAGCAGGAATGTGCCAATCAACATCTGGCATATTGAAATCTCCTATCAGTAGCACTTCCCCTTTCTTAGCAATGCTGCGTATGTCTTCAATTAACTCTCTGTCTACCTCTTCCTCTTGTGAGGGAGGTCTGTATATCACACCAATGCAAATAGATAGGTGTTGAGCAGTTCCCAAAACTGAGGAGGTTACTAGAGTTCAGCAACCTACTGTGCTCAAGGAAAGTTCCACTAAAGCTCCAAAAAGAAAGTAACCTTGCTTTAAAAATATACAAAAAACCCTTTTAAGAGCTCCCAGTCAGAGAGCTAGCAATTTAATATAATAAAATAAACCCTCAAATCCTTACTGTTGGTTGATCTGTAGAGCCCCTGATAGGAAAGCCTCAACAGGGCAGGGCACTGGAGCCTTTTATGCAGGCCTCAGCTGCTCTCAGGTAATCAGGCCCACTAACTCCTGATTAGGTGTTAGCAGTTCCCAAAGCTGAGGAGGTTACTAGATTTCAGCAACCTACTGTGCTCAAAGAAAGTTCCACTAAAGCACCAAAAAGAAAGTAACCTTGCTTTAAAAATATACAAAAAACCCTTTTAAGAGCTCCCAGTCAGAGAGCTAGCAATTTAATATAATAAAATAAACCCTCAAATCCTTACTGTTGGTTGATCTGTAGAGCCCAATAGGAAAGGAGGGTGCCTGGCGCACAGACGCAGGTAGGCTGTTCCAGGCGTAAGGTCATAAGGTGAAAGGAGCGCAGCTGGGAGTTTGCGGTGCGGGTGAAAGGCATTGAAAGAAGTAATTTGTTAGCGAAACGCAGATTTCGAGAGGGGACGTAGGGAGAGATAAGAGGTATTGAGGAGCAATAGAGTGGATGCATTTATAGGTTAGCAGGAGAAGCTTGAATTGGATGCGGAACTGGACAGGGAGCCAGTGAAGCGACTTAAGAAGAGGAGTAATGTGGGTATGGCGAGGTTGGCAGAAGATTAGTCGAGCGTGATTTTGTATAGATTGGAGGGGAAGGAGGTGGCTCACGGGAAGACCAGCGAGAAGTAGGTTGCAGTAATCGAGGCAAGAGGAGATTAAGGAGTGGATAAGCATTTTGGAAGTGTGTTCATAGAGGAAGGGGCAGATTTTGCTGATGTTGTAGAGAAAGAAGCGGCAGGTCTTAGCTACAAGCTGGATATGAGCGGAGAAGGAGAGAGAGGTGTCAAAGATAACCCCTAGATTGCAGGCCAAGGGAACAGGAAGGATAGTAGATCCATCCACATGGATTGAGAGGGGGAAGTGGGGGGAGGATGAGTTAGGAGGAAAGACAAGGAGTTCCGTTTTGGCCATGTTCAATTTTTTTTTTTTTTTTTAACTTTTATTTTCATTTTGCAACAAACAAAAGAAACACACCAAAGGAGACAAAACAAGTATACAATAAGGAAAAGTAAACCCAATTACCCCCCACCCCCATGCTTCTTCTCTGGCTGATTAGGTCAGCATGTGAGCGCTTCCAGTTAACAATGATTATACATCAAAACGGTCAAAAGAGTATCTACGATACAGAATGATCATGGGACCAAAATATATACAAATTTAGACAGTCAGATGAGAGCATTTAGCAGAATGTACATAGTCATTGAGCATCTTACATTTAGACCAATAATGAGAAGTCTGAACGGGGGAAGCAAACATACAAGGTATTTGTTCATATGTATTGTAGAGACAAACATGATTCCACCATGCATTGGGGCTCAGATGGGAGCTATTTTCCAGTATTTCTTAATTAGGGAAATAACTATATCAAGCATAAAGTCCAAAAGGAAGTCCAAAAGGAAGTAAGCCGTTTTTGGAAGAGAGGAGATCCCCGCAACTAGGCGAAGTCTCACCATCCTCCAAGAAAGGGGCTCCTGAAAGTGCAAAATACAAAATAGACTGGATACGACCCCAGACCCGACGTTAGTAATACTGTAGTGCGGGACATTCATACATAACATGAGGTAGTGAGCCAATGGCCGCATGGGATGTCCAACAACTATTGCCCTGAGTAGTGTTCCAGTTGGCTAATCTGTCAGGAGTGTAAAAACAACGGTGGGCTAGAAAGAAGAGTGTCTGAGTAAGTGAGGCGGATCGGGAAACCCGTGTCACTCCACTCCAGACAAGGCACCATTACTCCAAGGTCAAGTCACATGCAATTCTCTCTCCCATGCTTCTGCGCAATAGGGGTATCGCTAGTTATAGCATTACATAAAGTTTTGTAAAATTGGATGCTACCCCCGGGGAACTACCGATAGATCGGATGTCTCCGATCAACCTTGTATAGGGGATGCCAATGGCGGAAGTACCCTAGCACTCCGAAGGCAATGCCGAAGTTGCTTCGACTGAGAGCAGTGCCTTGCGGGGAGACCAAATTCAGTTTGCAATTCACTAAAAGTTTTCCAGCGACCATCTTGGAACAACTGATTAGGAATCCAAATGTCCCTAGTGTACCAGGGGCTCCACACTATCGACTTATGTTGTATTCGAAATCAAGTAGTGTACCAAAGCGGGAGCCTGTCAAACGGACAGAGTCAGGAGTCTAAAGAGTGCATTAGAGTACTAAAGGCACCTAAAGTGTCTAAAAGCATTGGGGGATAGTGGGAGTCTGATGGGAGAGTCATACCAGGAAGAAAAGTAAGAGGAATCGGTTTGCAAAGATCCACTTCTACGTCTAGTCACACAGGTCTACTCGGTACTGGATCTTCCAGCCAACGAGCGCCTTGCATGAGAAGAAAAGAGTGATGGAACACTTGATTAAAATCACCACCAAGTATTGATGGAGCATTGGCAGAGGCCTATGCCAACTGCGCAATACTTGCATAGTAAGCAGGGTCGTCTACATTCGGGGCATAAATGCAAAAAACACATGAATTCACTATCTCCAACCTTAAGGTGTGCACGGGCCCATCTACTCTCCTTGTCAGCGCTAGTATCTATTACAGTAGCTTGCAAAGACTTCTTAACCAGAATGGCTACCCCGCACCGTTTGGAAACGGCGGGAAAATAGGCAGCCACCATGTTAGACTTAGCATTGAGTCGCAGTATTGCAGCAGAGTTTAGATGCGTTTCCTGAAGAAATACAAAATCAGCATGCTCATGGCTAAGATAGCTAAGGAGTTTCTTCCTTTTGATTGAACTATTAATGCTTTTTACGTTGAGTGATAAAATTTTACAGAAGGCCATTCAGAAAATTAAAAGTTCTGAGCATGATAGCGCACATAATTTCACAATATCCCTCATGTTGACTGTATCTGGCTGTACATAGGACATGAAAGAAAATAGGCTAAGATAATACAATGGAGCGCCCCGCATTAAAAAAGAAAACCGCAGTGCGGTAGAGAAGAAGCAAAACCCCAGAAATTACTGGCGACCATGTGTCTGCGGGGAGAAACCCCCGAGAAGGCCAAAATTGAGACAAAAAAAACACATGACCTGTAGGACTGTACGTGCTCCGAATCCGACCGAGGCACACATCATGGAGGGATAGGAGACCAAAAAACAAAAGGTCAGATAGAGAAAGAAAGAAAGTCCAGGTAGTCTCTGTGCTTGGCTATGACCGCCGCATCGGGCCCTTCAAAATGGCGGACAGAGCCGGCAGACAAAAGTCCAAGTTTTGGATTAGCGCATCTGCTCTGCTTCTTTGGAGTCCAAAAATGTTGACAGTAGATCAGGATCTTCGAATGTCCTGGTTTGGTTGTAAAGAGTCACGCGGAGCTTCGCTGGATACAACAGGCCAAAGCGAGCCTGTAGCTGTTGAAGTCGAGGACGAAAAGCAAGGAGTTTCTTCCGACGGTCAACGGTGGGCTTTGTAAAATCAGGGAAGAAGGAGACTTTGTGACCTTCAAATTCCAAATGATGATTCGTCCGGGCAGCATTTAAAATTTGTTCCACTTGTTGATATCGTAGCAAGCGAAAGATAATAGGCCGGGGGGTCGTTCGGTTGAGCGCCATGTGGGCAGGAACACGGTGCGCACGATCGATTTCCAGTTCTCTATGAAAAGTGATCTTCAGCAAGGAGGGAAGAGTTTTGAGCAGGAATTCTCTTATATCTCCGGCTTCCACCCCCTCCGGTATTCCAATGAGCCTCACATTGTTGCGACGGGCTCGATTATTGCTATCTTCTAACTCCTTTTGAAGATTCTGTATCTGGCGCTCAGCCTGGTCCAGTTTGCCCAAGCGCACCACGTGCGAGTCGAGGATCCCCGCCATATTGTCCTGCCGTAATGAGAGACTTTCAAGTCGGTCCTGGAGCACTCCAAAGTCTTCTCGCATGGCTCGAAGCGCTTCTCCATTGGACTGCACCAATTCCTTCACGCCGCGTATTTCCTCCAAAATCTCCAGGTGCATTTCGGGGTTTTCACGAAATGGAACCATCTTCTGTGGGGAGGACACCTCTGTTTTGGAGCGTTTTCCGTGAGAAGAAGAAGGAGACCCGAAGTCCAAGCGCGCTGGTTTATGGGCCGCCATCCCCCCCGATGTACCCCGGTCAGCTCGGAGCGAAATAGTAAGTTTGTATAGGTATTAAGTCAGGATTCTAAGTAGGCCTCTCGGGAGCTTCAACGCAAAGCGTCTTACCCGCTGGACATCAGGCTCCGCCCCCCCCCCGCCATGTTCAATTTTAATCGGCGATGAGACATCCAGGTAGCAATGTCCGAAAGACAGGTAGAGATCTTGGACTGGGTTGCCGGAGGAATATCAGGTGTGGAGAGGTAGATTTGGGAGTCGTCGGCATAGAGATGGTACTGAAAGCCATGGGAGGAGATAAGCGTGCCAAGGCCTTGGGTATAGAGAAGAGGAGGGGGCCCAAGACAGATCCCTGGGGTACACCTACATGGAGTGGGGTAGGGGAGGAGGAGCAGCCACCAGAACATACACTGAATGAGCGATAGGAGAGGTAGGAGGAGAACCAGGATAGTATGGAATCCTTGAAGCCAAGCAAGGAGAGGGTGATGAGAAGGTCGTGGTCAACGGTGTCAAAGGCAGCAGAAAGGTCAAGAAGGATGAGGATGGAGTAGAGGCCCTTGGATTTAGCCAGGAACAAGTCGTTTGTGACTTTTGTGAGTGCCGTTTCAGTGGCGTGTAGAGGACGGAAGCCGGATTGAAGTAGGTCCAGGAGGGCCTGGGAGGTGAGGAAGTTGAGGAAGCGACAGTGGACTGCTCGTTCTAATAGCTATTGTTTCTTTGGGTGAACTGAGATAATTACGGTTCTTATAGATATGATTCCATCTATTGTGAAAGTATTTTATTATAAAGTTTAATATGAATGATTTTGCAATATTAGATATAGACACACTCTAATGGTATTGATATCAGAGTAATAATTTATTCAATTGACAAGTATACGACTCTAAAGAAGTGACCATTGTTGGATTTGTGAAAGTATTTTATTTGGCATTGGGGAAAAAATCTCCCTATTCAGACTGGCTGGATAATCAACCTGTTGAGGCATTAAATGTTACCGCTTTGTTGGAGTCTTCATTAGAGGAGACTCCGAGTCCATCTACTTTAATGGTTACATATGTTTTACTATCCGATAAGGAGTGGCTGTTAAAGCTGTTCTTTAAGAAACAACGTTTACCTTTTAAGGGGTTGATGGTTCAGATCTACCCAGATCTAGCTAGAGATACTCAGAGGCGGCGTAGGGAATTTCTTTTGCTTTGCCCTGGGGTTTAGCAGTTGGAGGGGCTCTTTTTTCTTAAGCACCCATGTAAGTGCCTGGTTAAGTAGCAGTCTGTTTCTTATATTCTTTTTGAGTTTCCCAGCTGCTAGCTTTCATAAATGCTCGTCGCTTAGAAGCATCCATTTCTATTGAGTCACAGGAATTTGTATTGACTGAGTAGTGTCCTGCTGCCTTTTCTTTTGCAACTTGCGATTAATATATTGTTATTTTGTTAGGTTCTCCTCCAAATTGAGGGCTAGAGTGAGTTAACTGTGTAATGTTCTTTTCTCTTTAAAGGGTATATAATTTATTATTATGGTTTCTTATTGTTTAGCTCTGTTTTCTGTACAAGATGGATACTGTTATTTCTTGGTTTATTGTAAAACTTTCATAAATAAAAAAATAATAATAATAACAATCATTTTGTTAAAGTTGATTCTAATATTTCCTTATTACATGCTGCTTGCACCTCTGCTATGAAGGACAGTTTGGCTATTCACCGACTCCTTGAGGCACTGGAGAATGCCCAACGGTCATATAATTTGCGATTTTTAAACTTTCCTTGCACACATTCTCCTCCAGAAATATTTCAGGAAGATTCTGGGGTTTTCTGAAGTGAAAGGTAAAGAAATCTCTAATATTTATTATCTTTCTAAACAAAAGGATGTTTCCAATTCTGGTGGTTTAGGTTTAGATCGGTTGTCACCAATAGACACTTTAGATGTATCTTCCTTTTGGAAAATTCAGCAGACAATATACCATCTCGGGCTACGTTAATATTTACTTTTTGTTCTCTTAATGATTGCAATCAGGTTTTGCGTTTTTTCAGAAGAATATGGCCTTTTGTGGGCAGTGTATAAATGTATTTCCTGTTACAAAGTCGAGGAGGAACTCATTCCTGGTGCTGAAACCTGCTGTTTTGGCACTAGGGGTGACTTTCTTCCTCAAATTTCCCTGCAAATGTATTGTTTTTACCAAAACATTCAGTATGTTTTTTTACAAATCCTCCCAGTTAGAGATTTTCCTGCAGGGCAAGTGAAGTAGGGTTTGTTTTTGTTTTTTCTTTTTCCTTTTCCTTTATTTTTTTTCTTTAGGTTTATTTCACTGGAATGGCTAGTTTCAAAGGTATTTAAGTTAGTTGGAAGGTCTTCCTGCTCTCTTGATGTGGACTTGACAGTAGATTGAAGTTACTTCTTATATGTAGCGGGCTCCTTCCTCATTTGTTGAGAATGGAATATATATTGATTTTGTTTCCTTCCTTATACGTGTAATGTAGGATGATGCTTGAAAATAATTTTTAAAAAAGGGTAATAACATGCATTATTTTACTATAATGAAATATGGCACTGTAATCATTGAATACTGAGATGCAAAGCATGCAAAACATCTCATTATTATTCAAATTGAATTACACAGCTTGCTGTGATTACCACAAGCCTCGTTATTCATGAAAAAATAAAACCAGCTCACAGCTGCTGTTATTGTTCCACTAGGAAAACTGGAATTCTATAATGATTCGGTGGTTCCCACCTCCTGGCACCACCTAGGAATCACACACACACACACACACACACACACCGGCACCAGGTTCACGAGACTACTCCTAGAAGATTGTGGGCGCTATTTTCAGCCCTGCGCTGGTGCAGACGGGAATGAGCAGAAGTCATTCACCTTTGAGCTCCACTAGACCACTATGCTTGCTTGAAGGTAGGCCCAGAGAGGGCCTTAAGGGGGGTGGGTTTGAATCAAGGTCTGGGAGGGGTGGAGGGCTTAATGGAAGGGGCGCAGCTCTGATGGAGACTTTGGGTGAAGAGTCTAAGGCATATGTTTGGGGGGGGGACATTTGGTGGGGGAGGGGCCAGATTCCTTGCTGGTGCCAAGGGGGTAGGGACCCCTGGATCACTGGAAGGAACACAGTCCCTTAAGATAGTATCTGGGAGCATCGGGCTGTACATTAGAGGTACAATACTCTCAGCTGGGAAAAATAATACCAGCTTTGAGCTAGAATTTTTTTTTCCTTGAAATAATGCGGCTTGCGGTAATCACCACAAGCTGTGTTATTCCTTTACCGTGGGAGTCACTAACCTGAGGTACTGAGTTTGCGCAAGTCAGACTCCCATGGTAAACTAAGTTGCAGTAAAATGCTTAGTAACTATCACCCAAAGACTCTCAAAAGTGAGACTCATTCACATGTGAAGGAACATTTTAGAAAGGCTGTTTAGATGCCCCTGGAACTTACAAATCCAAAGATCTGCAATTCCATGGGAGGGGCAGCAGAGAAGGTGGACACATGTAAATGTTTCTCCACCCCAAAAGATAAATATCTCCGCTAACAAACATGGATAGGGATATGCAGAATAAAAAGTCTTGGATACATGACAGGAATTGGGCGATTTTATAAATGTGCATGTGCAAAATATGGATGTTGGCGGAACCAGCAACATGTGGATATGTCAAAAAAAAAAAAGTGTGTGTGTGTGTGGGTGTGTGTGTGTGTGTGTAAAAAAATAGAGACATAGATATAGATATATATCTCCGAGCCTACTATTTTGAAACACAGACATGCAGCACCATGGTAGTAGAGAAGGAGGCCGTGATATTCACTTGCTATCTTTCTATGGGAATTGAGGGTAGCCCAGTGGTTACAGCACTGGCTTGGTAACCAAAAGACCAGGGTTCGATTCCCATTGGCACTCCTTATGGCCTTGGGGAAGTCACTTAACCCTCCATAACCTCAGAAGAAAGGCCTGCCAAGAAAACCCAGGAGCTGCTGGGTTGCCAGGAGTCAGCATCAACTTGAAGGCACAAAAAAAAATCATTCTATGAAGGGGAGAAAATTATTATGGAGATAAAGAGGGAATGCCTCATCATCCCTACTGTTGAGTGCTGGCCGAAACAAGCACTTTTGAAATGCCTATTTGTGCCGACAAACAGGTCTAAATATGGACATATCTGCTGGCAAGTTCAAACATGCAGCACCGTGGTGAAGTTGGAGATACACGTGGCTCTTTTTGTTGCCATTCCAGACACACTTCCGCCATGCCTCCTAGTGACAAGGGCACGATCGCGTTGGACACATGCAAATTTGTTTCTTTTTTAAATGGTTCATGGGGAGCAGATATGATTTTCCCATGTGAATGGGCATTTTCAAACATGCAAATCGCAAATATAGCTTCTAAAATTACCCCCTTAATCTAAAAATCACAATACCCAATTAAAATAGAAAAGCCAAATCATATGTAGGAAACAAACCTGATTCGAGTCAGATGACTCAGGATCTCAAATCACACTGCCCATTCTTAACAACACTATAGCAGCTCTTGAGTAGCAGTCCATGGACAGTATGAATAGTTCGGAGCAGCTACAACCTACTGTTACTGCAACTTCAAACAATTGGAGTAAGGAATAAAATATTGGAATGGTTCCACTTTTATTTCACAAATCGTCAACAACAGGTAAAAATAGGATCTAACAAATCAGCCCCATACTTGCAAAACTATTTATTTATTTATTTGTGCGCTTTTCTATACCGCCCCTGATCTCTGGAAGGAACAAGGTAACAACGATGACATAGAACATATTAACTATTTACAGTGAACAGTTTAAACATATAAATCAATGTATACATAATAACTATTTACACCAATTAGGGATATATCAGTTTAGTTTACATAAATCATCGTGTATATATAGCTTTGCTTTCAAGGGAATTGTGTGAAACATGGTATGGCCTACGGGAGCGAGTAGGCTGGAGTAAGGGAAATGATATATGTATTAGGTAGGATCAACTTGTTTTTGATGATCAAAACGTTCCTGCAAAATCAGATCAGTGGTGTGCTGTATGTTGTTGAAATGATGGATGAAAAGGTATGTTTTAAGCTCTTTTCTGAAGGTTAGGAGGTCTTTAATCTCTCTTAGGTTGGTTGGTAGATTGTTCCATTGACTGGGTGCATAGTACGAAAAAGCAGAGTTGCTTGTTATCTGCATTGTTTTCCTTATAGCGTCAGGTATTAGAAGCATGTTAAGATTGACTCTTCTTCTCGTTCTGTTTTCTGGAGGGGTCTGGATTAAGGTTGAGAGATGAGAGGGGGCTATTTTATTAATGAGCTTGAATGTGGTAACTATGGTTTCTCCAAGGCTCAGCACTATCCTCCCTGCTTTTCAACATATATACATACATACAATCATTATGCTCAGTCAAGCAGTCAACCAAAGTCTGCTGCTACATATGCGTAGATGACATCATGCTCTACATACCCTTCAAAACAGCCAAACCACTATATATTACAATAACAAGCTGCTTTAACAATGTTATCTACTGGCTAACAGAACAATCACTGTCAATTAACTACAAAAAGATGGAGATACTATTGATCACTAGAGATGAAACATTCATCCCACCACCAACTCTAAAAGTAAATGATATTGATCTGAAATTACAGCCCAAAGTTAGATCCAAGGTAGTCACTCATCTGTAGCAGGTGTTCTTCGTGGACAGCAGGAATAAGTCCTCACATATGGGCAAAGTCACAGACGGAGCCCAACATGGGAACGTTCCCCAGCTTCTATTGGAAGCTTTTAGAGGCTCCACGGCACCTGCGCGCCTGTCTTCTCGCCTGCCACAGCACCATCTATGATAACAAAGCTGTAGCAAAGACAACTCCTCGGGGAGGTGGGAGGATTGTGACAACTTATTCCTGCTGTCCATGAAGAACACCTGCTACAGGTGAGTAACTACCTTTCCTCCATGGACAAGCAGGAATGAAGTCCTCACATATGACACTCCCAAGACACCGGCTACTGAAAACTGAGGAGGCCAAGGAAGCCCAAAGAGACAAATTGAACAAAGAACTAGAGAAACTATGTATAGCACTGGTAGTTCCCAAAGAGGAACTCATCTGATTCAGCTTCTTCACCACACACTTTCATTCACTATCAATGATGCTTTTTTTTTTTTTTGGGGTAGCCTGGACAGACAATAGGGCCTTGGTGGGATGGAGTTGGATTCTAAACTCCAAACAGATGAAACAGATGCTGGAGTACAGATTGGCTGAAGCTGCTGTTGCGTTGGCAATCCCCATCCAGACAGTAGTGAGATGTGAATGTGTGGACAGAAGACCACGTTGCAGCCTTGCAGATCTCTTCCTTGAAGTGCGAGTGCAAGTTGCCATTGACGCTGCCATGGTTCTGACATTGTGAGCCATCACATGAGCATCAAAGCTCTGGCCAGCCTGGGCATAAACGAAAGAGATGCAGTCTGCCAGCCAAATTGAAAGAGTGCATTTGGAAATGGCAGCCTCTAGTTTGCTGGGGTCAAAAAAGGATGGAATTTCAGTGGACCTTCGTCCGCTCTAGGTAGAAGGCCAAAGCTCACTTGTAGTCCAGTATGTGCAGCACCACTTCTCCTCTATGGGTGAGGCCTTGGAAAAAAAGTTGGCAGAACGAATGATTGATTAAGATGAAAAACCAGTACCACCTTTGGGAGGAATCGAGGATGAGTGCACAAGATCACTCAATTATGATGGAACTGGGTGTATGGTGGATTATCCACTACAGTCCGGAGCTCACTAACACGGTGTGCTAAGGTCATTGCCACCAGGAGCAAGACTTTTGAAGCCAAGAACGTCAAAGGGCAGGAATTGAGCGGCTCAAAGGCAGTTAACATGAGCTGCACCAGAACCACATTGGAGTCCCAAGCCACTGCCGGAGGCTTGAAAGGAGGTTTCTAGAGGAGCAAGACTCATGTGAAGTGAACCACTAAAGGCTGAGTCAATATGGACTTTCCCTCCAAGCCACAATGATAAGCCCAAATTGCAGAGGTGGACCATGGCAGAACTGGACTTGACACCCGACTCTGAGACCTTCTGATCGAGGTCCTCCTAGAGGTCAACAGAACATCTGTTACTCCATTGGACAGGTTACGCTCCAACAGTACTAGCCTCTCAACATCCAAGTAGTGAGGGCCAAGGATATGACAGTGGTTTTGAGTATCCTCCCACCCTATTGTGATATAAGGGTACAGCCCAACCACAGAGGCTCCCACTGGGAGAGCTGAAGCAGAAGGGAGAACCACGGCTGTCTAAGCAAAAACGGCGCAATGAGGATCATCATACCCCTGTGTGCCTGGAGTTTCAGCAAGGTCTTTGCTATGAGAGATATGGGAGGATACACATATAGTAGGCCCTTCCCCCAATGCAGGAGGAAAGCATCTGGTGCCAGCCTGCTGTGCAAGGCTTCCCTGGAGCAGAGCTTATCCACTTGGGACATTGTGCTGAGTTGCGAATAGATCTATCGAAGGGCTATCCCACTTCCGAAAGATCAAGGCCATGACATCTCTATCCAGAGTCCACTCATGCAGCTGGACGATGTGACTCAGCTGGTCTACCAGGGTATTCTGTTCCCCTGGCAGATATGTGGCTCTTAACTCCATACCATGAGTGATGGCAAACCTCCACAACTGGACCGCCTCTCAGCACAGAAGATATGAATCCATACCCCTCTGCTTGTTTATGTAGTTCATTGCGATCTGATTGTCAGTCTGAATCAGCACAATCTGTTGGCTAGGCAAATCCGGAAAGCCCTGAGGTCATTCACTATGGCTAGTTATACCAAGAAATTGATCTGGTGCAGGCTCTCCTGTTCGGACCAGATGCCCTGAGTGTGGAGGCCATCCAGATGCGCTCCCCAACCCAGCTTAGATGGGTCTGTTGTCAATGTCTTCTGGGGTAGCACCTTTTGAAAATGGAGACCCTTGAGCAGGTTCTGATGATCCAACCACTAGTGTAGGGACTCGACAAGAGGTAAGGTGACCGCCACCCAGTCGCAAAGACAGCCAGTGGCCTGTTTCCACTTAGTGTGCAGTGTTCATTGAGCTTGTCTCATTGACAGATGACCTATAGGACATGCACCGTGGAGGCCATGGGGCCAAGCATGACCAGAATCACAAGAGCAACTGTCTGACGACTCCACTGGGTTATCACAGACCAAAGCCATCAATCTTTGAAGTTGGTCCAGCAGGAGAAAGGCCTTTGTTTGAATCATGTTGAGGAAAGCCCCTATGAACTCCAGTTCTTGGGTGGGCTGAAAGTAGACCTTGGGTAACTGACTTCAAAACCCAACAGCTCTAGCACCTGGATGGTCAACTATGTTGATTGCTGGGCTCTATCTGGAATGGTGTTTTTGATGAGCCAGTTGTCCAGATAAAGGGAGACAAAAGTCCCTAGTGTTCTGACATAGGCCACTATCACTGCAAGGAACTTTGTGAAGACGTGGAGCACCGAGGCCAGTCTGAAGGGTAACACTCAGTACTGAAAGTGTTGTCCCTCCCAGGACGAATCTGAGATATTTTCTATGGACAGGATGGATCGGTATGTGGGTACACGCATCCTTTAGATCCAGGGAGCATAGCCAATCATCTTTTTGAAGATAAGGGAGCAGGGTACCTAGAGATCCATCTTTAACCTTTCTCACACCAGAAAGGTATTGAAGTTTCTGAGGTCCAGGATGGGCAGAAATCACCCCCGTCTTTTTGGGGACCAGAAAGTACTTGGAGTAAAGCCTTCACCTGATCTACTCATGGGGTATGGGCTCGATAGCGAGATCAGACAGAAGGGCAGAGATTTCCTTCCGAAGTGAATCCAAATGCAGAGGATCAAGAGGATGCGCCCTCATGGGGCAAGGAGGCAGCAGCTCTGCAAGGTGCAACATGTAACCATTTTGGATTATCTGTAGCACCCACGAGTCTGAGGTTATGAGGCCACCTGTGACCAAAAAGAGTGAGCCGTTCTCCCACCAGAGGATTCCCTTCTATGGTCACCGGCAAATTGGCTATGCTCTGGCATTATCAGTCAAAACCACACCTCAGGCTTGGGTTGCGGGATAGGCTGCCTTCTGAGGCTTCTCCAGACACTGCGGGCATGAAGCCTGTGTCTTTTGTTGGGAAGTCTGAGGACCAAGAAAGTACCTGCGCTTATGTGGATAGTAGGCCTTCTTCTGGTCTCCACCTCGATACCTCCTGCGATAAGCAACAGGATCGTACATGCGTCTTGAGAGTCTAGTAAGGGTAATGTGCTGCTTCTCTATGATGCCAGCTTTCTCCTCCACTTGCTCTCTGAAGAGGTTCTCTCCCCAGCACAGCACATCTGCAAGCTTATTTTGCACCGACTGTTCCAGTTGGAAGACTAAAGCCAGGCAAGCCTGTGGAGTCCAATACCCATTGTCGCCACTCTGGAGACCATCTTAAAGGCATCGTACATCGCCCTGATCAGGAACTTCAAGCAGTCTTTGCAATGGCCCAGGAACGGGCACAAGTCAGTGATCACGTAAGATGTCCTTCAGGAACACGTTCATAAGAGTGTACTCTAACATGGAGTTCTGGAATCATCTCCTCCCGAATGAATCCAATATCTGAGTTTCCCTATCCAGGAGCGTTAAGGAATGAGTCTTGATGCTCTTAATCCTTTTCAGGTTGGATTCCACCACTAAGGAGTGGTGTGGAAGCTGAGGTTTCTCAAATCCGGGGCCTTTTGAAACCGGTAACATAGAGTCTAGCCTTCTATTGACCAATGGCATAGTGAGGGGGGTTCTTCCACATTCTCATTTGCAGCCTCTGTAGGATTCAGTGCACCGGCACCATCACTGCTTCCTTAAGAGCCAAGGAGTCCTGTAGGATCTCCAACTCCTCCAACCTGGGGCTCATCCTCTGTTTCCAATGAAAATGGGATGGCTTTAGCCATATCCCTCATGAAGTCCTGGAAGGATATGTCTTTCAGAGGAGACTTCCGCCATTCACACAGAGGGAAGAGATCTGAAGGAAGTTCAGGAGACCTGCCCTCCAATAGGTTCTCTGATTCCACATCAGTCACCCAGCCATCAGAGTCAGACTCCGAAAGGAAGTCAAAGTACCTCTGAGACTCTTCCCAGTGTTCCCTCCAGCCTCGAGGAGAGTGGGACCATCAAAGGATCGATGATGCATCGAGTGATTCTGGGGTTTTCTTGAGACATCAATCAGAGCCTAATAAAGTCGAGAGAAAGATGGCTCCACCGGGAACCAGTGTCGGATCTCTTTGATGTCCTAATGTTGATGCCATCACAGACACACCATGTGTCTCGAGGATGGACTGGACAACGTTCGATGGCGATGTCCTGGTCATCAAAGCGCCAGCCAGCTGTTTCTCCAGCATTGATGTGATGTGCCTGAAGGCGTTCATCCATGGCTGTCGATTCCGAAGGCCTGAGGAGCTTCGACTAATGTCTCCAACATTCCTGCAGGGGTATCTTGTCTGTCTTAATTAGATTGTGAGTTCTGATGAGCAGGGACCATCTTGCCTTGTAGCGCTATATAGACGATTAATAGCAGTAATATCGGCATAGGCTCAGTTGTTGGGAGACGGTCAGTGCTCTTCCAAAACTCTGGCAGTCGATTCCTCTCTTCAGGAGCACCTTGGCAGGCCATTCGCAGCCATCACTCTCAACATCACATTGGAAAGGGCTCCGATGACAATGCACATGGGACTTAGTCCAGTACTCAGAAGTGTCCCCCTTTGAGGCTGATAGAGTCAATGTTGTGTCCTTCTTCAATTCCAGGTGGAGACCGACCAATAGCCAATGTTCCAGGGCACTACAGGCGCTCAAATCCGATTGAGCCCAGGAACCTCTCAATGTCTTATGCACCTTCGGTGGATCCTAGAGGAGCCATAAAGACCAATGCCAGTGCAAAGATGCTGAATCAGACCTCTGGGCAAAGAGGGATTCTCATTGCTTCTCTCAACCTTTCAGGCTTCTCCTTGTCATTGAAAAAGCCCAAAACAAAAGGCAGAACAATCAGCGGGCCTGATACTATCAATGGCAGGCACAAAAGTCAAAACAAGCACAAAAAAAGGCCCACGAAGGGAAAATACGTTTAAAACCCAGCAGAGGGTTTTTAGTTTAAATTTAATACTCAGTCAGGGCCTAGTATCAGCAAAGAGCTTTTAGTTTATTTTAGAACTCGGCAGAGAGCTTTTATTTCAAATTTAAAAACACAGCAGAGAGCTTCTATTTTAAGTTTAAAACTCAATCAGGGTCTAGTATCAGCAGAGAGATTTAATTTAAATCAAATCACAGTACAGCTTAGCATAACAAAATAGGGTCAACCTTCTTTGAACAAAAAGAAATAAATTGTTTCTAGAGACCTTTACAAAGAGGCCTTCTAGATAGGGTGCAAAAGATCTGTGAAAGTGTTTTAAATAGGTGTTAAAGCCAAGTGACAGATCAAAGGGGCAATTTGAAAGGCTCCCTCTATTAAAGCAAGGGCTGTGTGAATCACCCAGGAAATTGTTCACAGATTATTTTAGAAGCACAGGTCTGGGACCAGTGTAGCAAACCAGCCTTTACTAAGTGTTAGTTCCCTCCCATAATCTTAGCTTTACAGAGTCTTATAGCTATTAAAGAGAGAGGGGTATTCAAATTCAGTTTCAGGTTTAGCTGGTTTATCCTCACCAGGAATAGATGAATTAAGGACCTGAAATTAATTAATCTTAAGGTCAAGAAAGTCCCTTAAACTTATTTGGTATAGTTGTATTATAGTACAAGTATTCCTAGTAATTTCAAATAAATAGCTAAAAAAACTTTCAAACTAAGATGCAGACAGCAGTCGAGTAGCGAGATGGGGGTTATCCAGTCTTTTGCATTGAGTATCACATGTACAATTTTCTCCCAGTTGGTGAGGGGTCTTACTTGTACAATAGGTGCAAGGAGTTCTTTGCCCTCAGGGAACAAGTGAGATCTCTGGAGACTAGAGTGGCCGACTTGGAGGACATAAGGAAGTCAGAGGGGTACATAGACAAGACCTATAGGGATGTAATACTGAAACCCCTCCTCCAGTCTGGCAGCCTCTCAGTTGCCAGGGAGGAGAGATGTCATGTGAAAGAAGAGCATCACCTTGGTGAGGCAGGAAGTGATCCTGTACCTATGATCTGTCCACCAGGAGATGTAAAACCTTCTCGCACAAAGGAGGTTTCTGAAGGGCCATGTGTCCATGAGGGAAGGATTTGGACGGCCATTTTAGGGGGTGATTCAATCATTAGACATGTAGATTGCTGGGTGAATGGTGGACATGAGGATTGCCTGGTAACATGCCTGCCTGGTGTGAAGGTAGCTGTCCTCATGTGCCACCTAGACAAGGTGGCATGTGGGGAGGAGTGTGTTGTCATGGTATATGTTAGTACCAATGACATAGGAAAATGTGGGAGGGAGGCTCTGGAGGCCAAATTTAGGCTTTTAGGTAGGAAGTTGAAATCCAGAACTTCCAGGGTAGCATTCTTTGAAATGCTTCCTAAGCCACGCGAAGGACCCAAAAGGCAGGTGGAGCTTTGGAGCCTCAATGCGTCGATGAGACAATAGTGCAAAGAGGAGGGTTTTGGATTTCTTAGGAACTGGGCAACATTCTGGGGAAAGAAGGGATGGGCTCCACCTTAACTGGGATGGAGCCAGGCTGCTGGCATTAGCATTTAAAAAGGAGATAGAGCAGCTTTTAAACTAGATAATAGGGGGAAAACCGACAGTCATCCAAGAGGGCATAGTTCGGAAGAATGTATCCTTGAAGGATGCTAGCAAAAGAGGGAAGTTAGGACATCCTAACATGCAGGTTTCAAAGAAGATAAAAGTTACCCAGCTGCCCTTAAATACAGTGCTGAAAGATTGCAAATTACCCCTATCAACTGATAACCAGAGTTATATGAATGAAATACAACCTCTAAAATGCCTGTAATGCTAGAAGTCTAAAAAATAAGATGGGAGAGTCAGAGTATATAGCTTTAAATGACAGCTTAGATATGATTGGTATCTCAGAGACATGGTGGGAGGAGGACAACCAATGGGACACTGTGATACCTGGATACAAACTATATCGCAATTATAGGGGAGATCAAATCGGTGGAGGGGTTGCACTCTATGTTAGAGAGGGCATTGAATCCCACAGGATTAAATTTTGGAGGAAACAAAATACGCTGTAGAATCTCTATGGATAGAAATTCCATTTTAAAAGGGGAAGACAAAGGTAATGTCACTAGGGATGTACTTCCGACTGCCTGGCCAGAATAAACAGATGGATGATGAAATGCTGAATGAAATCAGGGAAGCTACAAAAGCTACAACACAGTAACAATGGGTGATTTCAATTACCCCACTATTGACTGGGTCAATGTCACAGCAGGACATGCTAGGGTGATAACGTTTCTAGATGAAATAAATGACTGCTTCCTAGAGCAGCTGGTTCATGAACTGACAAGAGGGGAAGCTATTTTGGACCTAGTCCTTAGTGACAAGTAGGATCTGTTGCAAAAGATAAGGGTGTTAGGACTACTTGGCAATAGTGACCATAACATTATCACATTTGATTTAATAAATGAAAGGAGGAGGGCAAGAAAATCCACAATACTACCATTTAATTTTCAAAAGGGAGACTACAATAAAATGAGGAAAATAGTTTAGAAAATACTAAAAGGTTAAATATTTACATAAAGCGTGGGCATTGTTTAAAAGTACTATCTTGAAAGCCCAGACTAGATGTATTCCACGTTTAAAGAAAAGTGGAAGGAAGGCCAAAAAATTGCCAGCATGGTTTAAAGGTGAGGTCAGAGAGGCTGTTGCTGCCAAAAAAGCATCTTTCAGGAAATGGAAAAAGGAGCCAAATGACAAAAATGGGAACAACAAAAGCATTGGCAAGTTAGATGCAAGGCACTGATAAGGCAGGCAAAGAGAGAATTTGAAAAAAAAAAGTAGCCATGGAAGCAAAAATGCATAATAAAAACTTTTTCAAGTACATTTATAGCAAAAGACCCATGAGAGAGTCATTTGAACCATTGGATGATAGAAGGGTAAAAGGGGAGCTAAGTGAGGACAATGCCATAGCAGAGAGACTGAATTCTTTGCTTCACTCTTTACTGAAGACGACTTTCATAAGCAAGTCCCTTGACAATATATCAAGAAGATCAGTCAACCACCACCTTCTTTTACTCCCAGCCTCTATCTCCCGCACTAACTGTGCCACCTCCGACAGAGCTTTCTCCTAAGCACCCACAACTTCAAACTCCCTCCATTCAGAAACCCGCACCTTATTGGACACTGAGGAATTTAGGTGTAAACTAAAACCCACCTCTTCTTAGAACACTTTGGAACAGACACATAACTACACACCTTGCTCACCCCTCTAAACAACCTCAGCCCCCCTCCCTCTTACTTGAACAGCCACTAGCACCTCACCCCCTTTTGTCACATTGACTGTTACCACTCTAAGCAAATCTGTTCATGGTTTGCTCATCAATAACCAGGTGACCAGTTGAGTTTTAATATTGCTATTACTTTTAATAGTCATAATGTTACCTACATTCTATGTAAAATTACGTTCATTAGACCTGTTCTATGTATACCGCTGTGATCTGTAGATACAGTGGTATAAAAGAGCTGCTAAATAAATAAAATAAAGATGTAGGGAATTTACCCGTGCCTGAAATGGTATATAAAGGTAATATATTGAAAGAATTGAAAGAAATATTGATAAACTGGGATGTATTACAACTATTTGATAAATTGAAGGGTAGCACATCACCTGGACCGGATACTATACATCCAAGGGTACTGAAAGAACTGAAATAAGAGATTGCAGACCTACTATTAGTAATCTGCGAACTATCATTAAAATCATCTGTAGTAACTGAAGATTGGAGAAGGGCCAATGCAACATCGATATTTAAAAAGGGTTCCAGGGGAGATCCAGGAAACTACATACTGGTGAGTCTGATGTCAGCACCGGGCAAAATGGAAGAAAACATTATAAAAATAAAACTGCATTTATATAGTCATGGTTTAATAGAGAAAGCCAACATGGATTTAGCCAAGCAAAGTCTTGTCTTACTAATCGGCTATATTGTTTTTGAAGGTGTGAATTAAGAGGTAGACAAAGATGAGTCAATTGATACAGAGTAGACATTTATTTATTTATTTAACAGATTTTATATACCGTCTTTCTACAAATCAAGACGGTTTACATAAAACAATAACAGCAGTATGTTTCAACAGTTTACATGGAACAAGTAACTGATAAAAAGGGTAACAAGGAGAACGTTTAACAGAACAAATAACTATTTACAGCAGTAAAAAACCAGGATGGACATGGCTAGATGAATAAATATAGAAAATTAGAGAATAAGGCAGGGGCGGGGAGGTGTCAGTAGAGAATTAGGAGCTAAGGTGGGAGGGAGAAGTGTTCGAGGAAAAGTAGCGTTTTTAGTTTCTTTCGGAACTCAGTGTGGGTTGGGCAGTTGCGCAGTTCATGAGGAAGGGAGTTCCATAGGGAAGGAGCATAAAGGGAGAAAGCCCTATTACTGATAGTTTGTTTGCAGTATCTTTTGGCAGTTGGGATAGTCAGTAGGTTTTTGGTAATAGAACGGCGGGTTCTATTGTTAGTAGGGAAGGGAAGGAGATGGGAGAGGCATGGAGCTGACTCGTTGGAGATGATTTTATGTATAAGGGTAAGCACTTTGAATTTAATCCTGTGATGAATAGGGAGCCAGTGGAGATCATATAGGACTGGGGTGATGTGTGATTGTCTAGGGCTGTTGGTTATAAGTCGCGCAATCGTGTTCTGGGCTAGTTGGAGCGGTTGTAAGGTGTTCTTGGATAGGCCATGATAGATTAGATTGCAGTAATCAAGAGATGGGGTAGTGAGGGCCTGGCAGACAGAACGGAAGGAGTTCGAGCTTAAGAGGGGTTTGAGGTTTCGGAGGGTACATAGCTTTGCGTAAATTGCATTGGAAGTTTTCTTTATTTGGTTAGAGAAGGAGAGGTTCTGATCAAGAATAATACCAAGATATTTCACTTGGTTTTTTATAGTAAGAGTGAAATCTCCAATAGTAATGGTTGGAGGTGGGGTGTAAGAAGTATTGAAAAACACCTGTAGAACTTCAGCCTTGGCTTGATTAATTAGGAGGTTGTGTTGGGAGAGCCAAGATTTTAGGGTGATTAAGCAAGCGCTAAGTTTAGTAAAGTCTGGGTTAGCCAGATTAAATGGGGTAAAGCACATCATGTCATCTGCATATAATTGGTACTGAATGTCATAGCTTTGGAAGATGTTGCAAACAGGTTGAAGGAAAATATTAAATAGGAGGGCTGACAGGCTAGATCCTTGGGGGACACCTTGTTTAAGAGTAAATGGGAGGGAGGTATCACTACCAATACGGACTTGTTGGGTTCTGCCATCTAGGTAGGAACGGAACCAGTTTAGAGTTGATCCTCTGAGTCCTATTTCATAGAGTCTGCTTAAGAGTTGATGGTGAGGAAGGGAGTCAAATGCAGCAGAAAGGTCAAGGAATATGAGTAGGCAACCTTGGGTAGGATTAAGGGTGTGTAAGTACAAAGAGTCTAGTAGGGAGGTAAGGAGAGTTTCAACTCCATGGTTTTTTTTTAAACCATGTTGGAATAGGTCAAGGGGGGAGTGATCATCAATATAGTTTTGAAGTTGGGTTTGAACTAGTTTCTCGGTTATTTTAGCAAGGAAAGGGATGCTAGAGATGGGTCTGTAGGAGGAGGTAGGGGAAGTAGGGTCAAGTTTTGTTCCTTTTAGGATTGGCCGGATAGTGGCACACTTGAGTAGAGGCAGAACAGATCCAGTTTGGAGAGATGCTTGTATAATAGACAAGATGTAGGGGCTAAGGGAACCTCTAGTAGATTTGATCCAAGGGACAGGGCAAGGATCAAGGGAAGAAGTGGAGGCGTTAAGGTCTTTTATAACACTAGAAACGTTTTCAAGAGTGGGGGGAACAAATTCGTTCCAAGATGTTAAGGGGGTTGGATCATGCAGCTGGGTGCTGTAGTCAGGAAAATGTTGGTGGTTATTGGTTAAGGAGGTCGGGAGGAATTTAGAGATCAAGTGGTTAGCTATAGCTTGTGCTGTTATTTGCCACAGGCCCGGCGTCATACCTGGTCTCCTGCCTCTCAGAATCACCCATTCCTGCCCCCGCCCCAACACCCCTTAGAAGTGTGTTATATACCAGGCAATATCCATTCACCCGGGCTTTACCTGAATACACTTACCGTATTAGTTGTGTCGTGTGCTGGTCGTTGGTCGCTTTATAGTTCACTTTCATGAAACGTTTTCGGGCAGACACAACAAAGTGTCAAGAATTTGGTGATTTTGGTGGGCTTTTCCAATTTTGTTCTAACTTGCCTATGCCTTGCCTTCAAATTGGTTCAAACCACTGTGACTTTTGCTTGCCTCTGCGATTTTATTTTGCCTAGCCTTTGCGTTGATTCAACACTGTGTGCAGAATTTATTAAATTGTGTGTGGTGGTATTTGAACTTCTTTGGCTTTATTTGATTTTATCTGGTTTGCTGGACGGGTGTTTTGAGGTTTTTTGATGATTGTTTGGTGGTTTTGATTACACAGGTACACTAACAAAAAACTGCCTCCAGTTTTGCAACTGATTCCTATAGATTTTGGGGTGCTGAATCCAGGAAAAATAGCCAAAATGTTCCATCACGTCACGTTTTCTTGCAAAATTAGATTTCTTACCCATATAAGGAATGTTCACATAATTTCTTTTTAACCGACTGCAGTTTATTTTCTTGGCCCAAAATAGAGGTTGTAATGGTTAACTAACTAGAAACACTCCCTCATGATATTTTAGAGTGTTTTGTATTCATTTTATACATTAACAGGACAATTGGGAGGCGGGGGGCTAAATCCAGTACTCGCGCTGGCGCATGTTCTTTCCTGTTCGCCTCGCCTCGTTCGCTCGCTCAAACACGGTGGTTGCGACATGAACGTTCCTGTCAAATTTCAGTTTCTTGCAAGTTCATTATTACCTTTTGTTTGCTCAGTCGTAATCCAGCTTTATTCCGAAGTGGTTCACTATAGTTGTAGTTTGCAGTGCTGTGTATTTGTGATGGCTCACAGAGCCAGAGGTTGCGTCAACTCTCCGGACAGTTTTTGTTTTATTTGTGGGGAATATACCGTGAAAAAGCGGCAGAGGAACATTTCTGCATTTATTAAAAAAGTATATTTCGCCTATTTCGGTTTGAAGTTAGGCGATCAAGACAAACCGTGGGCTCCTCACAAAGTGTGCAAGACATGTGAGGAAGATCTACGCTTATGGATGAAAGGTAAAAAACAAGCATTTCGTTTCGGAATACCTATGATGTGGCGTGAACAAAGAGACCACAGCAGTGACTGCTATTTTTGCTCTTGCATTGTGAAGGGATACAACTTAAAAAATAAGAACGTAATAAGTTACCCCAACCTTCCCTCAGCAATTAGGCCTATGCCTCATAGCAACGAAGTACCTGTGCCTGAACCACCAAAATCTTTGGATCATATTTGTGTGGACGGTTCTGATCATGATGAGACTCATCAGATGGCTTTTCCCGATGAGTCCAGTACTTCCGAGTTTGAAACTGAACCAGATCCGAAACCTGAACTTTTCTCTCAAGCTGAATTGAATGATTTAGTCCTGGATTTAGGACTCCCAAAAGATGCTGCCCAACTGCTAGGTTCTCGGCTTAAACAGAAAAATCTATTGTCACCAGGAACAACTTTTTATTGGTACCGCAACCGCGAGACACAATTTTTGAAGTATTTCAGCAAAGAGGAAGATTTGGTATTTTGCAACGATATATACGGAGTGATGGGAAAGTTTAAACTCAAGTATGATCCTGCTGAATGGCGGCTGTTCATTGATTTGTCAAAAGACAGCATAAAAGGTGTTCTTCTTCATAATGGCAACACATTCGCTTCAGTTCCTATTGCTCACTCTGTTATTCTCCAAGAAAAATACGAGAATTTGGCCCTGATTTTTCAGAAGATTCGTTATGATGAGCATAAGTGGATGATTTGCGGAGACTTTAAAATTCTATCCATGCTATTAGGGCAGCAATCCGGTTTCACCAAATATCCCTGCTTCCTTTGCTTGTGGGATAGCCGGGCCCGCGACCTACACTGGGGGAAAAAAGACTGGCCAATTCGGGAGTATTTGAGACCCGGTGAGAAAAATGTTCTTCATGAGAGCTTGGTACCTCGTGACAAAATTCTATTACCACCTCTCCACATTAAGTTGGGTCTCATTAAGCAATTCATCAAGTCCCTTCCAAAAGATGGTGAGTGCTTTCGGTACCTTTGCTCAAAGTTCCCCCGACTTTCTGAAGCAAAGCTAAAGGAAGGAGTGTTTGTTGGCCCTGATATAAGGAAACTCATTTCAGATGGAGCATTCGCTGAAACGATGTCTGAGAAGGAAAAAGAAGCCTGGGATTCCTTCAAGGATGTTGTTCTCAAATTCTTGGGGAACAGGCGGGATGAGAACTATAAGGATATTGTTGCCAGGATGCTCAATGCCTTCAAAGAACAAGGCTGTAACATGAGCCTGAAAGTCCATTTCTTGCACTCCCATGTGAACTACTTTCCCGAAAACTTGGGGGCGTACAGTGAAGAACAAGGTGAAAGGTTTCACCAGGACATCAAGGACGCAGAGAGAAGGTACCAAGGAAGATGGAACACCACTATGATGGCTGATTTCTGCTGGTTGCTGCTGCGGGAAACCCCAGATGAAAAATACGCCAAGCAGCGCACCAAGAGAAGCATTCGGGGGAAGAAGAAACGGGCCCACCAGGAGATTGATTGACCCAAGAATGACTTTAAAATCTAAACTGTGTTGACAAATATCGTGTTTTTACTAAACTTTGAAATAAAAATTTGCTAGTTATTACCACAGTGTCGGATCTCATTTATTAGAATTTTATTTTCACACCATCGGGTGTTTGTCTTCATGTATTGCAATGGTGCGGTTTGCGTTTTCTATTCTTACATACATACCTGTACAACATTTTTTGCACATTTCTTTGCTTTGCTTTGTGTCTAACCTCGCTCTTATATGCTCAATGTTTGTGCACATGTATGTGGCTGTTTTAAGTGCAGACAATTTTGCTACCATCACAGTGTGTTTTGTTGACATTACTCTATTCTTATGTGCTGCCTTGTTACAATTTTCTTTATTCTTATTTGAATAACTACTAAACAATTAGTATAAAGAATTCATCCAAGAAACTTTTATCTCGATCGCACTCAATCTGAAACGTTCACCTCAAACTGCTAACCCAATGTAGCAAAAAATCTGTACGTGATGGAGCAAATTGGTTACCAGATTTGGATTCAGCGCACCAAAAAACGTAAAAATCAATTGAAACATTAGAGGCAGTTTAAAAAAATTTTTTTTTAGTGTACCTGTGTTATTGGTGCCAGTATGATAAATTCTTACTTTTACTTTTAGAACTGCATGTGTGGTTTTGGCATCTCCAGTCCTTGTATTGCACATCATCCAGAGGTCTTAAGTTCCTGTTGATCTTTAATACTTTGGGACAGTTACAGTTTGGACTAGATTCAGCCAGTGTTTATACTAACTTAGCAGATTTGGCCTTCTTACATCCAGCCACCCCAGTATAACGAAGATGAGTGTTCCAAAGAAGAGCAAAACCTACCACTTTCATCATGAATGGGAAATGGACTACTTCTTCATCATGGTGAAAGACAAGTGGTGCTGTCTAATTTGTAATGCCCCAGTATCCTTGCCCAAAAAGGGTAATCTGGAATGTCATTATAAGGCTCTGCATAGCAATAAGTTTGATGCTGATTTTCCACCCAAAAGTGAAATTCGTAAACTGAAGCTCAAAGAACTTAAATCGAAAATGGCTACTCAGCAACAGCTGATGGCGAAGCCAAGGTCACATTCGGTTAATGCAACCATAGCATCCTTCAAGGTCAGCAACCTGATCGCAAAGAAATGCAAACCTTTCACTGAAGAGGAATTTGTAAAAGATTGTTTTCTTGAAGCAGCTGACAATCTTTTTGAAGGATTTAAAAATAAGAAAGAGATCAAAGCTGCTATTCAAGATGTACAATTGTCAAGAAACACCGTCGTGCGGCGAACAGAAAAGATGTGTGGAGACACAACTGAACAATTGTTGGAGGATGTTTCAAATTGTGTTGCTTTCTCACTCCAACTGGATGAATCTACAGACATAAGAGACATAGCCCAGTTACTAGTCTTTATCCGGATGGTTTTTGAAGACTTCAGTGTTAAAGAAGAACTACTTGGAATGATTTCTTTAAAAGGGAGAACTACCGGTCAGGAAATATTCAGTTCTTTCCATTTTTTCGTGACAAAGTGTAACCCTCCATTGCACAGACTTGTTTCCATCACTATTGATGGAGCAAGGGCAATGACAGGTGAAGTTAACGGTTTCATAGCCCTCTCTGTAGACAGCATGACGACTTCCCAGATTTCCCTTCTTACCACTGCATCATTCACCAGCAAGTTTTGGCAAGCAAGAGACTCAATACAAAGACTGTCGTGGACATCACTTTCAAAACTGTAAATCCAGTTCGTGGAAGATCACTTCAAAGACGGCTTTTCAATCTTACTCTTGACGAAGGGGCAGCGGAAATCATTTTGCACACAGATGTAAGATGGCTAAGTAGGCACAAATTTCTGCAAAGATTTCGTGATTTGCTGAATGAAATAAGAAGTATTTTGAAGGAGAGGGGAAATGACCAAGCAGAGTTGGAAGATGAGGAGTGGTTATGTGATCTGGCATTTCTCACTGACTTTACAGGCGAACTAAGTGATATGAACCTTGAACTACAAGGTAAAAACAAATGCATTGGCGAGATGAGTACAGTTTCATCCTACAAGAGCAAATTTGAGCTAATGATGACTGACCTTGCAAACAAGACTTTTGATCATTTTCCTAATATGCAGGACTATCTGGGACAATATCCAAATTTTGTTTTTCAGAACGAGAAGTATATGACAGAAATCTGTTCTGTTATCCAGGAATTCAAAAACAGATTCTGTGGCTTCCAAAAAATTGGAACAGTTGTGGAGTACTTGTCATAGCCATTCAAAGTAGATGTGGACATTAAAGAAACTGCAGCTGCTCTCAGTAAAAATTACTGATTGAACAAGCCATCTCTTGAAAATAAAATATTAACCCTTAAAAATGACATTTTTCTAAAGACCCGTGCTGAGCAAGAATCATTTTGGAAGCTAGTGCCTAGAGACAAATTTCCCAACTTGAGAAGATGCAGTGAAGCTGTACACTCCTGTTTCGGTTCAACTTATTTGTGTGAATCTGCGTTTTCCCATCTGAAAATGACAAAGAGTACACAACGTTCCAACATGACAGATGAACATCTCCAGGATTATCTGAGACTGGCCATCACGCAATATTCACCCAACTTCAAAAAGCTGGTGGATGAAATGCAGGCTCAGACATCTTACTAATGAGCAAAAGCGAAATATTAAAGATTGTGCAAGATCAGCCTGGATCAATACTCGACCTAAATTTAACACAAATTACTCAATAAAAGTTAAAGAAAGTTATTAAGACAGTTAAATAAAGTTATTACTCAATAAAACTTTAAGAAAAAATGTACTTTCCATTTCCTCTCACAGTTCTTACTGGATGTTCGTCTCTCTGTGTTGTTTTTGCTTAATTTGCTTAACAGCTGATCACAAGTAAATGACAGAAGGTTCATTAAAAATGGGGGGGGGGAATCCTCCAACTTTATTAGGTTAAAATGTAATTTGAAACTTAATTTTCATGGTGGTAGATCACCGGCACTTTTGGCCGGAAAAAGTAGATCACGACCTGTTCGAGGTTGGACATGCCTGATATAGTGTATCTGGATTTTCAGAAAGCCTTTGACAAGGTCCCTCATGAGAGACTCTTGGCGAAAGTAAAAAGTCATGGGACTGGAGGCAGTGTAATATTGTGGATCAGGAACTGGTTAAAAGATAGAAAGCAGAAAGTAGGGTTAAATGGGCAATTTTCCCAATGGAGAAAAGTAAATAACAGAGCACCACAGGGATCTGTGCTGGGCCCGCTGCTTTTTAACATATTCATAAGTGACCTGGAAATGGGAATAATGAGTGAGGTGATCAAATTTGCAGATGACACAAAATTCTTCAAAGATGTTAAAACGCAAGAGGAGTGTGAAAAATTGCAAGAGGACTTTGATAAACTGGAAGACCATACATCCAAATGGCAGATGAAATTAATGTGTAAAAATGCAAAGTTATGCACCTAGGCAAGAACAACCCAAGCTATGGTTACACAATGCAAGATTCCACCTTAGAAAACACCACTCAAAACAAAGATTTAGATGCCATTGTGGATAAAGCGTGTTCTGCAGGGACAGCAGGAATCAGTCCTCACATGGCAACCTAGTTGTCAGTCTGTATCAGCACTGAATGGTGTCACAGGCAGCAGCAGAATGCCTGTAGGGCCAGGAATATCACCCTGAGTTCCAGACTGATCTATAGCAGGGATTTTGCGTGGGACCAACTGCCTTGTGTGCGATGGTTCTCGCAAAGTGCCCCACAACTGAGGAGGGAGGCATCTGTGGTCAGGACCCTCAGGGGTATGGGTGCCTGAAAAGGCATCCCAGCTTGGAGGTGGGGAGGAAGTTGCCACCAGTCGAAGGACTCCGCCAGCTGAGGGGTCACCTTCACCCTGTCCCGCAGGCTGCCCACAGCTTGAATCCACTGAGAGCGGAGGCACTACTGAGCTGTCCGCATATGCAGGGGGGCTAGCGGGGTCATGTGGACCGTGGAGACCATGTGCCCAGAAGGCAGAGGAGAAGGCAGGCTGGCACCCAGCGACAGTACTGCATCTTCGCTGCTAGTTCCCAGAGGTCTGCCCTTTCCCTGGGAAGAAAGGCCTTGGCCTGCAAGGTGTCTAACTACTCCAGACTCTGGGCTGGAGTGAGATGAAATTTGGGGTAATTGATGATAAACCTCAGGTGCTGCAGCAGGAGGGTTGTGCGCCCTGTGGCCATGCTGCCCCTGATGAGCAAGTCGTCTAGGTAGGAGAAAACAAAGGCCCCTTGTAGTTGCAGGTGGGCAGCGACCACTGCTAGGCACTGTGTAAAGACCTTGGGGAGGAGGCCAGGCCGAAGGGTAGGACCCTGCTTGGTACTGCCCTCCTCCTACCATGAACCTTAGGTACTGCCTGTGGGAGGGGTGGATCAGTATGTGTTTGTTTAAGCCTCCTTTAGGTCCAAGGAGCAAAGCCAGTCCATGGCGGAGGTAGGGCAGCAGTTTACCAAGGAAGAGCATCTTGAACTTCTCCCTCACCAGGAACTTGTTTAAGTTTCACAGGTCTAGGATGGGCCCATGGTTCCCGGTCCTTTTTGGGACAAGTTCCTGGATTAGAAGCCCTTGCCCCACAGGTGTCTGGGTTCAGACTCTACTGTTTTGTCCCTGAGAAGACCTGTGAGCTCTGTCAACAGCAAGGTCTGGTGAAGGAGGGTTCTTACCGGCTCTCCAGGAAAGAACCTGGGTGGAATCTGCTGCAGATGGAGGAGATATCCTTCCCTGATCACCTGCAGTACAGAAAGGTCCGAGGTGATTGAGGCCCATCTGTGGGTGAAGAATGTCAGGAGCCCCCTTGTGGAATGGTGAAGGTTTCCTGGGGAGGGAATGCCCTGCCCTGGGAGTCAAAAGCTCCCCCCCCCCCCCGGGCTGGGTGGAGGCTGGGCCTAGGGCTTAGGTGCCTTTGCCTTCTGAGCCCCGTGCCCCTACCTTTTGGGGTAAGAACCCTGCTGCTGGCCAGGGTACTGGTGCCCCTATTTATTTTTATTTATTTATTTAAAAATCTTCTGTACCGCCTTATCCTTCAATCAAAGCGGTTTACATTATGTACTCAATACAAACAGGTACTGGATACATTCCCTTGTGACTGTCTCTTACATGTCTGTACAGCGCTGAGTATGACTGGTAGCGCTATAAAAATGCTCAGTAGTAATAGCAGTAGCCCCCAAAGGGCTCACAATCTAAGTGTACCTGAGGCAATGGAGGGTTAAAGTGGCTTGCCCAAGACCACAAGGAGTGTCTATAGGACTAGAAACCCCAGTCCCTCCGGCCTGAGATTGCTGTCCCCAGGTGGGACTTGAACCACCGGCCCTCTGGCACCATGTCCTAACCACTAGGTCACTCCTCCCTGTGCCCCTATGTAAAGGCACCCTTCTTTCTTGGGAAAAAGGTCCTTTTCCCTAATGTTTTTTGCGGGGATGGGGTGAAGTCTTCTTAGTGAGCCTCTGACAGGTCACCATGTCTGCTTTGATCAAAGCAGCTTTGTCAGCCATTGGTTTGCAGAAAAGGTTCTCACCGGTACAGGGGACATCCAGCAGTTTGTCCTGTATCCACTGCTCAAAGTCGGAGGACTGTAGCCAGACCTGATGCCAGGCCCCATTGCCGGCCACAGCAACTCGAGCCACTGACTCAAAGCCATCATAGGCAGATCAAGAGAGGAACTTGAAGCAGTCCTTCACTCCCGAGGTCAGGGTCTGGAAACGTTGGAGGGGTTCCCCAACGAGGCCTGCTGCAAACCCCAGCAACTCTTTGGCCAGTGCCTTTAGGTACATGCCTATATAGACTGGATCAGGCAACCGAGCATCAAGCCCTGATAGCATTTATGTCCAAAGGTGTCAAGGGCCCGGGCCCCCTGCTAGGAGGGACGGAGGAGTGGGTTTTCTTGCTCTTAAGCCTTTGCATGGTCGAATCGATGACCATGGAGTTGTGTGGAAGCTGGGGTTTATGAAACCCCAGCCCTTTCCGGATGTGGTACATAGCGTTGAGCCAATGAATAACTATAGGCACCGACGCTGGGGTCTCCCACATTCTGAGTAACAGCCTCTTTATTTATTTATTATTTATTTATTTATTTTATTTTATTTAACATCTCTTATATACCGCGCTATTAAAATCAGCGCGGTGTACATCGAACAAAATATACTGCAATGTGTACAGGTAACATCGAGTTTACAGAGAACAGGGGAATATAAAACATGGAATAACAGGGATAACTATGTACAATAAACAATATACTATTTATATGCTTTAATTATGTACCATATTTAAACTCGAGTGAATATTGAACATGTATTCATGGGTAGGATGAGTCTATAGTAGTAAGGTAGATTTTCGTGGGGACTACCCGTTTTCTGGTTGGATTAAAGTGCTAGGGTGTTTGGTGTGAGTGGGAGGCCTGTTGGCTGTGTGGGTGTCCATGGACACTTCTGGGTAGTATTTTGTGAATAAGTGATGCTTTACGGCTTTGCGGAATTGTAATAGACTCTTGAGGATTGGCTGTATGGGCACCGTGAGGGTTTCTCTAGGTGGAATCTCATACTGGAGAATCTCCAACTCTTTGGTGCATGGGTCCTCCTCTGCTTTGGTTTGTACCGAGAGGGCTTTGGCCATATCCCTGACAAAGTCATGGAAGGCTATGTCCTCAGGAGGAGACGGATCCGAGGGAATGTCTCAGTGCCTTCTGGTGTCTGGGGATTCCTCATCCTCCAACTCCCACTCTAAGTCGAATGGTGACTAGGGAGTCCGAGGCCCTGTGACTCCTCGAGTTGACGCTGGTGCCGAAGGACCGACGGCCTGCAGAGGACCTGGGGTCCAAGTCACGGACACTGGCCAGTGAGGATCAGATGCCCGATGAACTGGACCACGACCTTGACCAGTGCTGAGGAATTTCTCAAAGCTGGAGGTGCTCAATGCTCGGCTCGATGACCGGGGACTCCCTCAGAGTTGAGAGCCCAGTCTTCGGGGCAGATGAGGTGGAACAACCGGCCATTATTGCCTGCTGCAGGGCCAGGATAGCAATGATGTTCTGCTCCAGGGCCACCATTCTGGTTTCCAAGCCAAAAGGCTCTGCAGCTTTCGGTGCGGGCACCGAGGATTTTGTGCCCAATGCCAGCATTCTAGGGAGTGCGTCCTTGACAGGTCTAAGGCCTTGAGGAACCTTGCACAGTCTCCGTCAGCTGAAGAATTTTTTTTTAGGACATTAGTGGGGCGTTTTTCTGAGTCGCCCAAGTCCCTCCATGGGGTTTTACTGGGTTTCTCAGGTGCAACCTCGGCAGAATTTGAAGATTTCTTCTTCTTTTCTAGCTCCGGAGTCTTCTCGGAGGCACCAGAGTAGTGGGACTTTGAGGATGCCTGGGCTTCTCGAGATGTGCTGGGCTTGTAGCTCAGTGCCAGGAAGGAGGGTGCCAAGTCGGACCTGGGGAACATCTTCTCCTGCAACTGCGATCGTTTCTTGTTGGTTTAGGTTGACATGGCCTTGACACAGGTCGCAAGTAGTGTTGTCATGGTCTGAGCCCAAGCAGTGCAGGCTGCCATCATTGGTGTCAGTAACAGACATAATTTGACAGTAATGGTCAAATTTTTTTATACCCACCAGAGGACATAGTGGGAGACACCCGGACGGGGTCAACGACATCCTGGCAAAAAAAGGCACAATCGCCGGTTGAGGGAGGCCTTGACCAAAAAGGAGTCGAGAATGGTGCCGGAAAGCGCCAACTCGAGGCGAGAAGAAAAACCGGTATGCCTACCAGAAAACTAAGCTTTAAGAACAATTTTGTTAAGGAGACTGAGCAAGACAGCACCCTAGGGTGGAAAGGGGACCACACATGTGTGGTGGCATCTCCCAAAGGCTTTCCTTGAAAGCTGGGGAGATGCTTCCACGCGGGCTGCGTCGGTGCAGACATCACCCATATGTGAGGACTGATTTCCTGCTTGTTCCTAGAGAATACATTGAAACCCCTTGCCTAGTGTGCAGCAGCGACCAAAAAAGCAAATAGAATGCTAGGAATCATAAGGAAAGGAATGGAGAATAAAACCAAGAATATCGCCGCTTTGACCCGGTGAAAAGCGGGATTTAAATACAGCTAAATAAATACATAAGATTATAATGCCTCTGTATCATTCCATGGTGCAACCACACCTTGAATACTGGGTGCAGTTCTGGTTGCTGTATCTTAAAAAGGATACAGCAGAATTAGAAAAGGTACAGAGAAGAGACACCAAAATAGTAAAGGGGGTGGAAGAATACCACTATGAGGAAAACCTTAAAAGGTTAGTGATCTGCAACTTGGGAAAGAGATGGCTGAATAGAGATATGATAAAGGTCTATAAATTAATGAATGGAGTGGAACAGGTTTTCGTAGATCGGTTGTTTACACCATCAAAAAGTAGAAATATTAGACATGCAATGAAGTTACAATGTAACCCATTTAAGACTAATAAAAGAAAATATTTTTTTACTCAATATGTAATCAAACTCTGGAATTCGTTACCAGAAAATGTAGTAAAAGCTGTTAGTGTAATTGGGTTGAAAAAAAGGTTTGGACAAGTTCCTGGAGAAAAGGTCCATAAATCATTATTAAAGAGGACCCAGGAAATCCACTGCTTACCTCAGGGTGAGCAATGTGGAACCTGTGTGCCTTTTTGGGAACCTGACAGGTATTTATGACCAATAAGAATACAAAATCCCTCACAATCAAGAGTAGGTCACAATACATCTCACAAACTCTAGATAAAATACTTCAAAAGACTTGGACAACCAACAACAAAATTCAACCATGCAGTTACCATAAACATGTGCCAGAGAAACCATCAGCACGCTGTGGACTCACCCACAGAAATATCTGTTTACCAAAGAATCCCAGCCATATCATTCACAGGTCTCATCTGGACACACAAGTTTTATCATTTCAAGCTATCAGCCAAAGAATTAACAATACACAGAATTTTAAAAATTCAATCCACATTCAATCACATTTCAGACAAACATGTCTTGTTTCAGGGAAACATTTAGAACAAAGATAACTGCAAACAAAAAGCTAGCTCACCGGCTAGTATCTCACCACCCAGCCAATGCTTCAACATAAAGCCCAGACCTCATCATCTAAATCGATACACACCTGACTTTAACAATGAATTAAAGAGGCCCATTCAATCTGATTGTTCAAACCCATTAACTGCAATGAGTTCAAACGAAAGATCCATTTCTGTTTGAGGTAAAGCACAGTTACTTACCTGTAACAGGTGATCTCTGGGAACAGCAGAAATAAGTCTTCACATATGGGTACGTCGGTACCGACGGAGCCTGCGCAGGAACGCTCCCCAGCGTCCAATCAGAAAGCTTTTGGGAGCATCCCACAGCGCCTGCGTGCTGACTTCCCGCCTTTCCAACTGTCTCTCCTCGGTTGAGTTTTATAGCTGAGACAAAGAGGGAGAGAGAGGGAAAGGAAGAGAGATAGAGAGAGAGAGACAACTCCTAGGGGAGGTGAGTGGGTTGTGAAGATATTCCTGCTGTTCCCAGAGATCACCTGTTACAGGTAAGTAACTGTGCTATCTCCAGGAACAAGCAGGAATGAGTCTTCACATATGGGGACTCCCTAGCTTTTAATGCCAGGGAGAGAGCCCATAAGTTGTGTGTCCCTGGGACAGGGCTGCACTTCCCAACTGGATCTCTGGCATCCCATGAGGGATGGTGGGTAGGAGTTGATTAAGTATGGAACAGGTGTTTGAGAACAGCCTGACCAAACAAAGCATCCCGGCGGGAGTCCTTGTCCAAGCAGTAATGGGCTGTGAAGGTATGAACCGAGGCCCAAGTGGCTGCTCGACAGATGTCGTCGATAGACACAGAGTTCAGATGAGTCATGGAGGCCGACATGGCTCTCACATTGTGAGCTGTGACATGGCCCTCCAGAGAAATGTTCTTGCTCTGATAGGCGAAAGAAATACATTGGGCAATCCAGTTAGAAAGTGTTCTCTTGGAGACTGGTTGTCCCAAATAAGAAGGATCAAAAGCAACAAAGAGTTGGGAAGACTTTCTATGTTGCTGTGTCCTCTGTAAGTAAAAAGCTAAAGCTCTTTTACAGTCCAGGGTATGAAGATTCCTCTCTGCACTTGATGCATGAGGTCCTGGAAAAAAGACAGGTAGGTAGACCTCTTGGTTGAGGTGAAAAGGCGAGACCACCTTAGGCATAAAGTGTGGATTACTCCTAAGGACCACCTTGTCATGATGGAACCTTGTATAAGGTGGATTAGCTACTAGTGCTTGCAATTCACTGATGCGGCATGCTGATGTGATTGCAATGAGAAAGATAACCTTCCAAGAAAGGTATTTCAAGGAGGTGGTAGCTAAAGGTTCAAAAGGCGGCTTCATAAGCTGGCCAAGAACCAAATTTAAGTCCCATGCCACCAGTGGTGGTCTAATGGGAGGCTTTGTTAAAGGGAGGCCTCTCATGAACCTTGCTACAAGGGGATGAGAGGAAACAGGTTGTCCATTTAGAGGCTTGAGGGAAGCTGCAATAGCACTCAAATGGACTCTTACTGAATTTGTCTTAAGGCCTGCATTAGACAAATGAAGGAGATACTCCAGCAACGATTCCAGAGGTATGGCACTGGGGTTAAGAACCTTTTCAGAACACCAGATGGTAAACCTTTTCCACTTGAAAGCGTAAGAACGTCTAGTAGAAGGTTTTCTGGAAGCATAAAGAACATCTTTCACTTGTTGAGAACGATGAAGATCCTGGAGATCTAGGCCTTCAGCAACCAAGCCCTGAGATGCAGAGACTGGGGATTGGGATGCCACAACTTTCCGTCCTCCTGAGAGAGGAGGTCTGGAACAGACCCTAACTCTAGGGAGGGAGCTTGAGAGAGATGTAGAAGCAGAGGGTACCACACTTGCCGTGGCCAATGTGGAGCTATAAGAATAATGTGGCCTCTGTCTCTCTGAAGCTTGAACAGGGTTTTGGGAATTAGGGGAATGGGTGGAAAGGCATACAGGAAGTCTTGACCCCAATGAAGGAGGAAAGCATCCCTTGCCTGAGCCCCCTGAGCCAGAGTTCTGGAACAGAACCGAGGAAGTTTGGCATTCCACGGACTTGAAAAGAGGTCTATGTCCGGGGTTCCCCAAATTTGAAAAATCTTGGATACCTGGTCCATATGTAGGGAGCACTCGTGTGGAAGCAGAACTCGACTGAGTCTGTCTGCCCAAGAGTTTTGAACATCTGGAAGATAGACTGCCAGAAGATGAATGTGATGCTCTCTGGCGAGGGCCCACAGTCGCAGAGCTTCGTTGCAAAGCGACAGAGAGCCAGTTCCTCCCTGCTTGTTTATATAGAACATGGCTAACTGATTGTCCGTGTGGATAAGGACTGTTTTGTGGCTGAGCAGGGTGTGGAAAACTCGCAGAGCAAGGAAGATTGCTCTGAGTTCCAAGAGATTGATATGTAGACAAGTCTCCTGTGGGGACCAGATGCCCTGGGTGGAGAGGTCCTGAAGATGAGCTCCCCAGCCCATTGGAGAAGCATCTGTTGTAAGAGTTGCCTGGGGTAGAGGCTGTTGAAAGGGGGAGCCCAGCAACAGGTTTTGAGGGGACTTCCACCACTGGAGGGACGAAATGACGCGACTTGTGTTTGCTATTTTGTCTGACAGGCAGCCTAATGCCTGGGTCCATTGGTTGGATAAAGTCCACTGAGCTGCTCTTATGTGAAGGCGAGCATATGGTACCACATGAACGGTGGATGCCATGTGGCCTAGCAACTGTAACATTTCTCGAGCAGTTAGTAGGGGTTTTAACTCTGCTTGAGAAGCTAACTGCATCAAGCGAAGGCAACGGGCCTGAGGAAGATAGGCCCTTGCCCTTGTGGTATCCAGTAACACCACTATAAACTCTAGAGACTGAGTAGGGATCAAATTGCATTCTGAGATGTTTATTAACAGTCCTAAATATTGAAGGATACTCATTGTGCAGGTTAGAGCAGTCTTGGCCTCTGATTGAGTGGGAGCTCGAATGAGCCAGTCGTCCAGGTAAGGGAAGACAAATATTCCCAGGGTGCGCAGAAAAGCAGCAACCACTGCCATGCATTTCGTGAACACCCTTGGTTCAGAGGCCAGGCCAAAGGGGAGCACTTTGTATTGATAGTGCTTCTCCTGGAAAAGGAAGCGAAGGAACCTTCTGTGAGTTGGATGGATGAGAACATGAGTGTACGCATCCTTGAGATCTAGAGAACAAAGCCAATCCTGACTCTGAAGGTATGGCAGCAGAGTTCCTAGAGAAACCATCTTGCATTTTTCTTTGACTAGGAATCTGTTCAACTCTCTGAGATCTAAAATGGGTCTGAAGCCCCCTGTTTTCTTTGGAATAAGAAAATAGGGGGAGTAGAACCCTGTGCCCTGTTGTTGAGAAGGCACTTCCTCTATTGCCTCCTGGGCTAGAAGAGTGGCCAACCTGCTGCTCTAACAGGTTGAGGAGGGAGGTTGGAGAATTGAACTGGTGCACTCTTGTGAGAGGGGGCAAGCTGGAAAAATGAAGTTTGTACCCCTCTCTTATGATGGAGAGTGTCCAATGCTCTGTTGTGATTTGCCCCCACCTGGGAGCAAAGTGATATAACCTTCCTGGGATGGTGGAGGGCTCTGGTCCTTCTAGAGCCAGGAAGGCTAAGTTCTCTAGCAGAAAGTCAAAGGCCCTGAGAGGGCTGAGGTTGCTGGGCTGGAGCAGGCCTCGCAGTCTTTGCTTTACTCTGTTTGGAGGATTGCTGACGTTTGGAAGGGAACTGAGCTGCAGAAGATGCCCGCTGACCATAAGCAGGATATAATCTTCCCTTTTTAGAAAAAGGTGTTTTCTTGAACAACCTTTTCTTAGCAGGGGCAGCTGTAGATTTGGATAGTCTATCCAAAGCAGAATTTTCAGCATCCATCTGATTGGCCTTTGCTTGCCAATCCTTACCAAACAGATTCTCACCTGTACAAGGGATATTTCCCAATTCATCTTGGACCCAAATCTCCAAATCAGATGCTTGAAGCCAAGCAATCCTACGTGCACCTATAGCTATAGCTGAGGCTCTGCTTATGCATTCAAAGGAGTCGAAAGCTGTACGGATGGAGAATTTGGAGATATCCTCGGCATGTTTGAGCCCAGTGAGAAATTCTTGCCTTTTATCTTCAGACATAAAAGGATTTAAAGTCTGCAAATGGTCAGTAACTTCTTTTAAGAACATTCCCATATAGAGACTATAAGAATTAATTCTCGCAGCAAGCATGGAAGCTTGGAAGACTCTTCTACCAAAAGCATCCAGGGTTCTACATTCACGTCCTGGAGGATTAGAGGCATGTCTCTTGGCACTTCTAATCTTTCACATTGCAGACTCAACCACAATAGAGTGGTGAGGGAGTTTTATGGAAACCAGGACAAGGAGGGACACGATACATAGTGTCCAACCTGCGAGAATGAGGAGAGGTGGTTAGAGGTGCTTCCCACATCCTTAACATGAGATCATACAGAATCTCATGAATAGGTAAGGTAGCTGCCTCCTTAGGAGTTTTAGGATATTGTAAAATATCTAACTCCTTGGCTCTAGGCTCTGACTCTGGGGCCACTGTAATAGAGAGGCCCCGAGCCACCTCTCTGATAAAGTCTTGAACAGACAAGTCCTCTGGAGGAGACATCCTTCGTTTAGGAGAGGAGTACTCCTGTGGAAGAAGCATCACTGCATCGACAGACTCTTCAGAATCCTCAGAGTCATCAGAGGAATCGAAGTATCATCTGTCCAGATGCTCTTGCAAAGCCCGATACCCGTACCGATTAGGATCGGTATCGGGAATCACCGGTACCGGGATATCGGTACCGGAGGGCTGCAGAGGGTAGAGTACCGGTATAGCGGACACCGATGCCGATGTCGACGCCACCGGTACCGGGATCGGTGCCGATGTCGATGCCAGAGCCAGTACCGGCAGAGTAGTCTGTTGCGGTACCACGGGCGTTGATGCCACAAGAAAAGCCGTCAGACTGCGTTCGATGGAAAGAATCCTCTGATCCATCGACGCCGCCAATGCCTGGAAGTTGGTACCGGTGGAAGTCACCGGTACCCCAGAGCATGGCACCAGGAGATCTGTCGAGGCCATGCCATCGAGATCATCCTGGAACCCCGATGATGATGCTTTAGAGGCCGAAGCCTCCCGCCGGGATAATTTTGCCGGTGCAGAATCCTCGAGGGCAAGGCCAGAGGCATCTCGATGCTTAGAAGGAGATCTACCCTTCGAGGACCGGCTGGATTTATGTTTAGTTACCTGAGATCCATGTGAGGAAGAAGAAGCCCTGGAAGACGTCGATGCCACCGAAGCCGCATCAGAGGGAAACAGGGTACTGAGCTTGGCAGCTCGGTTCTGTTGACCTCTCTTAGACATCATGGAACAGGACACACAATCTGTTGTGGAATGGTCAGGGCCTAAACATTTTAGACACCAGTCATGGGTGTCGGTGACGGAGATAGTACCGCCACATTTTGTGCACTTTTTAAATCCTGAGGCAGGCTTTTCCATAGTTAAAGGAAAAAGGTTCTGGGCCTAAGGCCCAAAACTGAAGTGCACCTGAAGAAAAATACATGGAAAAAAGGTTTTTTGGGGTTTTTTTTTTTAAAAGAAAGAACAACGACCGGCGGTACCGGAACAGTGTCGAAGAAGGCAGACGCGACAGAAAAGAAATAAAGAAAAAAATTAAGGAAATTCTTCTGCGGTGACAGGAACACGACCTGCTGGCTCAGCGGAAAAAGAACAACTGAGGAGAGACAGTTGGGAAGGCAGCACGCAGGCGCTGTGGGATGCTCCCAAAAGCTTTCTGATTGGACGCTGGGGAGCGTTCCCGCGCATGCTCCGTCGGTACCGAAGTACTGTGACCAACTCTCCTTTAAAACCCCCAGTATCAGTAGGTAGGGTTTAAGCGAGTGGTTTTTCCCCACTGAACAGCTACTTTCACAAATCCTAAAGCAGAGCTTCTTGGGAGATGTAGTCCCTTCGCTGACCAATGAGGAGCAGTTGTGGATTCCAAAAGTGGTTCAAGCAAACAAAGGATTTATTTCCCCTCCCGGGGTTGGATTTTTAACCAGGAAATAAGGTAACACAAAACCAGGTACTTTCTGGTATAAGGACAAATTAAAGGTTTTCAACATAAAGCTTACTTCAGCATAAACACATTAGTTTCCAGCATTTCAAGGTAACAGTTCTGTTTCTTCACAGCTGTATGCTTTTAACTCCAAGCAGTGCTGCCTTTCCCTTTAAAGCATGAACTCAGCGTAATGATATTATCTCATTAGAAAGAGTTATCGTACAGTCCATTACTTCTTCCTTATTATTTACATGCTCTGGCTCAATGTCCATTAATTCTTCCTCTGAAACAGGAAATGTTTGTAACTGCAACCTCGGTGCCACGCCTTTCCTTACTGCTCCAGGCTTCACTTGATACTCCTGAATTAAGTACTGGTTCAGGTAAGCATTCTCAGTACAGTCCTTCTCATTACAGCCCCAACCCTCTGGGTAAATGAAATCACTGTAATTATTAGCACCCCAGCCTTTAGGCTTACCTTTAAACCTAGCTGGCAGAGGTTTTCTCAGTGGCTTTGAACTGGCTGTAGGTTCCCAACCTCAGCTGTGCACGGAAGGTTTCAATTGCCTTCCTGACTTTCTTTCTTTTCTGTACTCCCCAGAATACGGCAGGTAATCCAGACTGCCTTTGCTGTATCCTTCCCTTGGGGTTTCTGTTCTCTTCCTGAAGGGAAGCTCCGTTTCACCCTTCCACGGAGACTCTGTCCTTCTCCTTTCACTGCTCTCTTCACTGCAGCTCTCGTAGCCCACCTGGCTGCCTGCTTGGCTGCTCGGCTCACCTCCTTCGCCTTTGCCTAACTCACCTAACTCAACTGTGACCTCTTTATTAGAGTGACTTCTAGGGTAGAGCTTGACTCCTCCCCCTAACAGGTGTGCTGAATCAACTTGTGACTCATTCTTTAAGTGGTAGCACGGGCGTATCCCTTTCCCTTGTGCTTGGTTTCTGTGGTAACCAGAAGCCACATGCTCTTGTTTACATCTCAGCACAGCTCCTGCTTCCTGCTTTTTAGCTTCTTCTAACGGGCTGGAAGGACCCACTATGTCACAGTACCCATATGTGAAGACTCATTCCTGCTTGTTCCTGGAGATTTCAAATAACCTTGATAATCACCCCCTCGCCAGTCCATTAACACCTGGTCTAGTATTCTCCATTGAAACTGATCAGCAGCATGTCCACATTCCACAAAATGAGCTACCAAAGGTGCCATCATTATTTTATTAGCTATTCTGCTATGATGTTCACCGAGTCGTTTACGAACAGAAAGAATCGTGCAACCCGCATAGATCTTTTGACACGGGCACATAAAGCGTAGTTACTCACCTGTAACAGGTGATCTCCGGGAACTAAGCAGGAATGTAGCCCTCACATATGGGGACTCCCTAGCTGAAGATGCCAGGGAGATAGCCCCAGGAAGGTGCCACCGTCGAAGGTGAGAATCCTTCCTCCCATGGATCTCTGGCATCCCACCAAGGTTGGTGGGTAGCAGTTGGTTTAAGTTTGAAAGAGATTTTGAAGAACAGCTTGGCCAAAGAAGGCATCCCGACGGGAGGCTTTATCTAGGCAGTAGTGGGCTGTGAAGGTGTGTACCGAAGCCCAGGTGGCTGCTCGACAAATGTCATTGATAGACACAGAGAGGAGATAAACCATAGAAGCTGCCATGGCTCTCACATTGTGAACTGTGACATGGTCATGAAGAGGAAGACCCTTACTCTCATAAGTAAAGGATATGCATTGGGCAATCCATTTAGATAAAGTTCTTTTGGAGACTGGAAGTCCCAAATGACTAGGGTCAAAAGCTACAAAACGTTGTGAGGACTTTCTATGTTGTTGTGTTCTTTGTATGTAAAAGGCTAAGGCCCTTTTACAATCCAAAGTATGAAGGTTTCTTTCTGCATTAGAGGCATTAGGCCTTGGAAAAAATACAGGAAGATAAATTGATTGGTTTAAATGAAAAGGCGAAACCACCTTTGGCATAAAATGTGGGTGAGTTCGAAGAAAAACCTTATCATGATGAAATCTAGTATAAGGAGGATCAGCCACTAAAGCTTGCAATTCACTAATGCGACGGGCAGAGGTGATTGCAATTAGGAAGATGACCTTCCAAGTCAAAAACATAAGGGCTGTAGTGGCCAAAGGTTCAAAAGGCGGCTTCATGAGCTGCCCGAGAACTAGATTCAGATCCCATGGTGGCTTGATGGGAGGTTTAGTTAATAAAAGGCCTCTCATAAATCTTGATAGGAGTGGATGAGAGGAAATTGGTTGTCCATTTAGAGGCTTATAAGAAGCTGCAATTGCATTAAGATGGACTCTTATCGAATTGGTCTTTAACCAACCAGATTTCTCTCCAATTATAAGATGCTTTGAAGCGGTAGCAGATTGGCTCCTCTCTCAAAATCTCCGCATTAACCATAGCAAAACAGATGTACTATTCATCTCGCGAAACCAGACGCTCACGCCACCTCCCTCACTTCTAGTCAATAACATTGAACTAAAGTCCAAATCTACAATTCGCTACTTGGGCATCACCCTCGACCAGCGGCTCGACATGTCAGCACATGTTATAAACACAACTAAAGCAATCTATCATAAGATCCGATCACTACGCCATCTCCGCCCACTGCTTGACTTCCCTGACTACCGCTCAATATTCCAAGCCTTCGTCATCCCACACCTCGACTTTGCCAACATTATCCTACTGGGACTCCCACAGTCGACTCAACCCGTTACATCTTGCCATGAACTCAGCTGCAAGGGCAGACCACATAACGCCAGTTCTAAAGAACCTACACTGGCTCCTGCTGTGGGCCAGAATCCACTTCAAGGCTCTTGTCATGACGTTCAAGGCCCGTAAGAACCATCCACCCACACCCATCAGTGATCTTCTCAACAGCACTCCAGACAATAGAACTAGGAGATCTACTTCATTGAATAAACTCGAAGTCCCAAAACTGTTGATAAAATGTAAGAAAACAACAGCAAGTAGAGGCTTCTCCATTTTTGCACCTATGGCATGGAATGCCCTCCAAGCCGAAATCCGGGCCATCTCAAACCTGGCACCATTCCGAAAAGCCCTCAAACATCACCTATTCTTACAATAAGAACATAAGATATGCCATACTGGGTCAGACCAAGGTCCATCAAGCCCAGTATTCTGTTTCCAACAGTGGCCAATCTAGGTCATATGTACCTAGCAGTTTCCCCAAGAGACACAAGTTCCACAATGCTTGTACTGGGTCAAGCATTGATATCTTCAGTCACTTCTTAATAATGGTTTATGGACCTTTCCTCCAGGAACTTGTCCAAACCTTTTTTAAACCCAGCTACACTAACAGCCTTTACTACATCCTCCGGTAACAAATTCCAGAGTTTGATTACAGGTTGAGTGAAAAAATATTTTCATTTATTAGTCTTATATAGTTTACCCTGTAAGCTTCATTGCATGTCCCCTAGTCTTTCTATATTCTGATAACGTAAACAATCGATCTACATTTACCCGTTCCACTCCGTTCATTAATTTATAGACTTCTTTTTTTTTTTTTTAACTTTTATTTTCATTTTGCAACAAACAAAAGAAACAACACACCAAAGGAGACAAAACAAGTATACAATAAAGAAAAGTAAACCCAATTACCCCCCACCCCACGCTTCTTCTCTAGCTGATTATGTCAGCATGTGAACGCTTCCAAACAACAGTGATTATACATCAAAACAATCAAAAGAGTATCTGCGATACAGAATAATCATGGGCCAAAGATATATACAAATTTAGACAGTCAGATGAGAGCATTGAGCAGAATGTACATAGTCATTGAGCATCTTCCATTTAGACCGATGATGAGGAGTCTGAATGGGGGAAGCAAACATACGAGGTATTTGTTCATATTTACTGTAGAGACAGACATGATTCCACCATTCATTGGGGCTCAGATGAGAGCTATTTTTCCAGTATTTCGTGATTAGGGAAATAGCAATGCCAAGCATAAAGTCCAAAAGGAAGTAAGCCGTTTTTGGAAGAGAGGGGATCCCCGCAGCTGAGCGAAGTCCCACTATCCTCCAAGAAAGGGGCTCTTGAAAGTGCAATATAGACTGGATACGACCCCAGACCCGACGCCAGTAATACTGTAGGGCGGGACATTCATACATAACATGAGGTAGTGAACCAATGGCCGCATGACATGTCCAACAGCTATTGCCCTGAGTAGTGTTCCATTTGGCTAATCTGTCAGGAGTGTAAAAACACCGGTGGGCTAGAAAGAAGAGTGTCTGAGTGAGTGAGGCGGATCGGGAGACCCGTGTCACTCTACTCCAGACAAGGCTCCATTGCTCCGGGGTCAAAGTCACATGCAATTCTCTCTCCCATGCTTTCTGCGCTATAGGGGTATCTCTAGTTATAGCATTACATAAGGTTTTGTAAAAATTGGATGCTACGCCCGGTGAATTACCGATAGATCGGATAGTCTCCAACCAACCTTGTGTAGGGGAAGCCGATGGCGGGAGCACCCTAGCACTCCGAAGGCAATGCTGAAGTTGCACCAACTGAAAGTAGTGTTTCGCTGGAAGACCAAATTCAATTTGCAATTCACTAAAAGTTTTCCAGCGACCTTCATGAAACAACTGACTAGGAATCCAAATGCCCCTAGTGTACCAGGGGCTCCACGCCATCGGCTTATTTTGTATTCGAAATCGAGTATTGTACCAAAGTGGGAGCTTGTCTAACGGACAGAGTCGGGAGTCTAAAGATTGCATAAGAGTATTAAAGGCACCTAAGGTGTCTAAAAGCATTGGTGGAAAGTGGGAGTCTGATGGGAGAGTCATACCAGGAAGAAAAGTAAGAGGAATCGGTTTGCAAAGGTCCTCTTCTATGTCTAGCCACACAGGTCTACTCGGTACTGGATCTTCCAGCCAACGAGCGCCTTGTTTGAGAAGAAAAGATTGATGATACTTCAGGAAATCAGGGAATCTGACACCCCCATTTTCCTTATCTGCTTGCAGCTTATGTTTCGCTATCCTAGGTGTCTTGTTTTGCCACAAGTATCTAGTCAGAAGGCCCTCTATATCTTTATATATACGGCGAGGTAAGAGACAGGGCAACATTTCTAAGATATAATTCACTTTCGGAACAATCATCATTTTTATGGTGTCTAATCGACCCCACCAGGTAAGTGTTAAAGGAGTCCAGCGGTGAGTAAGCGCCCGGACTTTAGAGGTTAAGTCTTTGGCATTGAAGGAGATAGTGTCTTCCAAAGGAGAACAATAGTGAACCCCAAGGTATTTGACCATGCGAGGTTGCCATAAAAAGGGGAAGGGTTGCATATCTGCCTGATGAAGCAAAGGATTTAAGGGAAAGGCTACCGACTTGGTCCAATTTATCTTATAACCGGACAGTTGTGAGTATTTACCAATTTGCTCTAGGACAGCCGGTACTGAGTCTATAGAGACAAAAAGCATAAGGTCATCAGCATACGCTGAAATTTTGATTTCCCTATGGGTGAAGGGGACTCCATGAATCTCCTCCGATTGCCGGATTAGTAAAGCTAAGGGTTCGAGTGCGAGATCGAAGAGAAGTGGAGACAGTGGGCATCCCTGGCGAGTGCCGCGTTGAAGGGGAAAAGGCTGAGACTTTAAAGCGTTGGCACATATACTGGCTGTAGGCTGTGCGTACATGGTGCGAAGACAACGGAGAAAACCTTCCCCGAATCCGTACCAGCGGAGGACTGCAAACAGGAAGGGCCACTCTAAGCGATCAAAGGCCTTCTCAGCATCAAGTGAGAGACCAACAAATGGGCGATCAAGATTAACTGCGGTAGTCAGTACATGGCATAGAGTCCGAGCATTGTCAGCAGTTGATCTACCCGGAATGAAACCGCATTGATCTGGGTGTATTAAGGTAGGCATCCTATCAGAGAGCCGGGTAGAGAGAATGGTGGCAAATATTTTATAGTCCGCGTTTAGGAGGGAAATTGGACGATAATTAGCTGTGAGTTGCGGGTCTCTCCCCTCTTTCTCAAAAACTACGACATTTGCCATTGAAAAGGACCCAGAAGGAGAACCCTCCTCGGCCAGAGCAGAAAAATAAAGTTTCAAAACTGGAGCTAAGTCAGCGTGAAAGGTTTTGTAGAATTCAGCAGGGAGACCGTCTGGGCCTGCGGCTCGACCTGAGGCACATTTCTTGATAGCAGAGTGAATTTCTGAGACAGTAAAGGGTGTGTCCAAGGCCACTCTATCTTCGTCAGATAGGGTCGGTCTTTGTACCCCTGAAAGTAAGCGTTCAAATACATCTGGCTCAAAATCACATTCAGATTGATAAAGCCGAGTATAAAAATCACGAAAGAGTTCTAAGATTTCGGTATCTTTAGTGACCAAGCCCCCCCCGACGGATTACGGAGGGCGGTAACACGCTTGGCTTCTTTTTGACCTTTTAGGGCATTTGCTAATAATTTGCCAGCACGATTATTTTCCCGATAATATAGCCCTTGTTGTGATTCAATATTTTTAACAGCAGCAGTGTACAAAAGCTGATTGTATTGAAAACGCAAGCGTTGTAAACGGAGTAAAATACATGGGTCAGTACGGGACGTGAGAAGACGCTCCCCAGCTTGTATCTGCTGCTCTAGAATCAGTAATTGCTGCTTTCTTTGTTTCCCCTGCCGAATTTGATAGCTAGTTATAGTTGCGCGAATAGATGCTTTAAAACCCTCCCACCAAGCCCAGCTCGCTGTGTCATGGGGTGAGTTAAAATGAAAATAATCTTGGATAGCGGCCTTTATATCAACCTGAAAATCTTTTTGACCCAGTAAGGATCTATCAAAAAACCAAGCTCGGGGAGAATCGTCCCGCGCAGTGACATGTAATGATAAAGATATGGCAGCATGATCTGAAATATGGAGAGGATGAGTCCTAGTCGTGTCTACTTGAGAAATCAGTGCTTTGGAAATGAGAAAGAAATCTATTCTAGATTGGGAGTGATGGGGGGCAGAAAAGAAAGTGAACTCTAAGTCGGAGGGGTGAAGCAGCCTCCATATATCTACCAGCGCAAGATCTTGCATCAGAGCTGTAAGGGTAGCAAGACTCTTGGGTGGACTACTCGTTCTAGGCGGCTGTCTATCTATCAGAGGGTCTAACACTTGATTAAAATCACCACCAAGTATTAGTGGAGTATTGGCAGAGGCCTGTGCCAACTGCGCAATACTAGCATAGTAAGCAGGGTTGTCCACATTCGGGGCATAAATGCAAATACATGTAAATTCACTATCTCCAACCTTAAGATGTACTCGGGCCCATCTACCCTCCTTGTCAGCGCTAGTATCAATTACAGTAGCTTGCAAAGATTTCTTAACCAGAATGGCTACCCCGCACCGTTTGGAAACGGCGGGAGAATAGGCAGCCACCATGTAAGGCTTAACATTGAGTTTCAGTGTTTCAGCAGAGTTTAAGTGCGTTTCCTGAAGAAACGCTAAATCAGCATGCTCATGGCTAAGATAGCTAAGGATTTTCTTTCTTTTGATTGGACTATTAATGCCCTTTACGTTGAGTGATAAGATTTTACATAAGGCCATTCAAACAAGTTAAAAATTCTGAGCATAATAGCGCACATAATTTCACAATGTCCCTCATATTGACTGTATCTGGCTGTACATATGGCATAAAAGAAAATAAGCTTAGATAATACAATGAAGCGCCCCACATTAAAAAAGAAAAACCGCAGCGCGGTAGAGAAGAAGCAGAACCCCAAAAATTACTGGCGACCATGTGTCTGCGGGGAGAAGCCCCAGAGAAGGCCGATATTGAAAAAAAAAACACATAACCTGTAGGACTGTGCGTGCTCCGAATCCGACCGAGGCACACATCATGGAGGGATAGGAGACCAAAGACAAAAAAGTCATAGAAAGAAAGAAAGAAAGTCCAGGTAGTCTCTGTGCTTGACTATGACCGCCGCATCGGGCCCTTCAAAATGGCGGACAGAGCCGGCAAATAAAAGTCCAAATCGTTGGATTAGCGCATCTGCTCTGCTTCTTTGGAGTCTAAAAATGTTGATAGTAGATCAGGATCTTCGAATGTCCTGGTTTGATTGTGGAGAGTCACTCGGAGCTTCGCGGGATACAACAGGCCAAAGCGAGCCTGTAGCTGTTGAAGTCGAGGGCGAAAAGCAAGGAGTTTCTTCCGGCGGTCAACGGTAGGCTTTGCCAAATCAGGGAAGAAGGAGACTTTGTGACCTTCAAATTCCAAATGATGGTTCGCCCGAGCAGCATTTAAAATTTGTTCCACTTGTTGATATCGTAGCAAGCGAAAGATAATAGGCCGGGGGGTCGGTCGGTTGAGCGCCATGTGGGTAGGAACACGGTGTGCACGATCGATTTCCAGTTCTTTATGAAAGGTGATCTTCAGCAAGGAGGGAAGAGTTTTGAGCAGGAATTCTCTCATATCTCCCGCTTCCACCCCCTCCGGTATTCCAATGAGCCTCACATTGTTGCGACGGGCTCGATTATTGCTATCTTCTAACTCCTTTTGAAGATTTTGTATCTGGCGCTCAGCCTTGTCCAGTGTGCCCAAGCGCACCGCGTGCGAGTCGAGGACCCCCGCCATATTGTCCTGCCGTAATGAGAGACTGTCAAGTCGGTCCTGGAGCACTCCAAAGTCTTCTCGCAGGGCTCTAAGCGCTTCTCCATTGGACTGCACCAGTTCCTTCACGCCGCGTATTTCCTCTAAAATCTCCAGGTGCATTTCGGGGTTTTCCCGAAATGGAACCATCTTCTGCGGGGAGGACACCTCTGTTTTGGAGCGTTTTCCGTGAGAAGAAGAAGGAGACCCGAAGTCCAAGCGCGCTGGTTTATGGGCCGCCATCCCCCCAAGGTACCCCGGTCAGCCCGGAGCGAAATAGTAATTTTGTATAGGTATTAAGTCAGGATTCTAAGTAGGCCTCTCGGGAGCTTCAGCGCGAAGCGTCTTACCCGCTGGACATCAGGCTCCGCCCCCCCTAATTTATAGACTTCTATCATATCTCCCCTCAGCTGTCTCTTTTCCAGGTTAAAGAGCCCTAACCTTTTTAGCCTTTCTTCATAGGAGTATCCTTCCATCCCCTTTACCATTTTGGTGGCTCTTCTCTGAACCTTTTCTAAAATCGCTATATCCTTTTTAAGATACGGCGACCAGAATTGCACACAATATTCAAGGTGCGGTCTCACCATGGAACGATATAGAGGCATTATAATATCTTTTGTTTTATTTTCCATTCCTTTCCTTATCATACCTAGCATTCTATTTGCTCTCTTGGCCGCCGCTGCACACTGGGCCGAGGGTTTTAACATGGTATCCACAATGACGCCTAAATCTCTTTCCTGGGTGGTGGTTCCTAATGTGGAACCTTGCATCGTGTAACCATAGTTTGGGTTGTTCTTCCCTAGGTGCATAACCTTGCACTTGTCCACATTAAATTTCATCTGCCATTTTGATGCCCAGTCTTCCAATTTATCAAGATCCTCTTGCAATTTTTCACAATCCTCTTGGGTTTTAACAACTTTAAATAGTTTTGTGTCATCTGCAAATTTGATAACCTCACTCGTTATTCCACTTTCCAGGTCATTTATGAACATGTCAAAAAGCAGCGGACCCAGCACAGATCCCTGGGGTACACCACTATTCACCTTTCTCCATTGGGAAAATTGGCCATTTAGCCCTACCCTCTGCTTTCTATCTTTTAAGCAGTTCCTGATCCACAATAGTACACTGCCTCCTATCCCATGACTCTTTAGTTTTGCCAAAAGTCTCTCATGAGGGACCTTTGTCAAAGGCTTTCTGAAAGTCCAGATACACAATATCAACCGACTCACCTTTGTCCACCTGTTTATTCACTCCTTCAAAAAAACAAAACAGATTAGTAAGACAAGATCTTCCTTGTCTAAAGCCATGTTGGCTGTCTCCCATTAGGTTGTAACTATCTACATGCTGAATAATTTTATTCTTTATGATGGTTTCTACCATTTTTCCTGGTACTGACGTCAGGCTCACCGGTCTGTAGTTTCCCGGATCACCCCTGGAACCCTTTTTAAAAATTGGTGTTACATTGGCGATCCTCCAATCTTCAGGTATTAGAGATGATTTTAATGATAGTTCACAGATTACTGATAGCAGGTCTGCAATCTCATATTTCAGTTCTTTCAACACCCTTGGATGTATACCATCCGGCCCAGGTGATTTGCTACTCTTCAGTTTATCTAATAGTTGTAAGACATCTTCCCGATGTATCGATATTTCCTTCAATTCTTCCGCACCTTTAAATACCACTTCAGTCATGGGTAACATCCCTACATCTTCCTCAGTAAAGACCAAAGCAAAGAATTCATTCAGTCTCTCCGCTATCGCCTTGTCGCCTCTTAGTGCTCCTTTAACCCCTTTATCATCTAATGGACCAACTGACTCTCTCACAGGTTTTTTGCTACGAATGTACTTGAAAAGGTCTTTATTTCGCGTTTTTGCTTCCGCAGCAAGCTTCTTCTCAAATTCTCTCTTTGCCTGCCTTATCAATGCCTTGCATTTGACTTGCCAGTGCTTGTGCTGTTTCCAGGTTTCGTCGTTTGGCTCTTTTTTCCATTTCCTGAAAGATGCTTTTTTGGCAACAACAGCCTCTCTGACCTCACCTTTAAACCATGCTGGCAGTTTTTTGGACTTCCTTCCACTTTTCTTAAAGCGTGGAATACAGCTGGTCTGGGCTTCCAAGATAGTATTTTTCAACAACACCCAAGCTTGATGTACGTCTTTAACCTTTGCAACTGCTCCTTTTAGTTTTTTCTTAACTGTTTTCCTCATTTTATCATAGTCTCCCTTTCGAAAGTTAAAAGGTAGTACTGTGGATTTCCTTACTATCCCTCCTCCACTAATTAAATCAAAGGCGATCATGCTATGATCACTATTGCCAAGTGGCCCCAACACCCTTATCTCTTGCACTAGATCTGGTGTTCCACTAAGGACTAGGTCTAATATGGCTTCCCCTCTGGTCGGTTCATGAACCAGCTGCTCCAAGAAGCAGTCATTTATTTCATCTAGGAACTTTATCTCCCTAGCATGTCCTGACGTGACACTGACCCAGTCGATTCCGAGGTAATTGAAATCACCCATTATTATTACTGCACTGTAACTTTTGTTAGCTTCCTTGATTTCTTTGAGCATTTCATCATCCATTTGTTCATTCTCGCCAGGCGCTCGATAGTACACCCCCACTGCCATTGCCTTCCCCCTTTTATATGGAATTTCAATCCATATAGATTCTACAGCAGATTTTGTTTCCTGCAAAACTTTAATCCTTTCTGAGTCCATGCCCTCTCTAACATAGAGAGCAACCCCTCCACCAATTTGATCAGCTCTATCATTACGATATAGTTTGTACCCAGGTATCACAGTGTCCCACTGGTTGTCCTCCTTCCACCATGTCTCTGATATTCCAATCATATCTAACCTTTCATTTAGTGCTATATATTCTAACTCTCCCATCTTATTCTTTAGACTTCTAGCATTTGTATACAAGCATTTTAGAGAATGTATTTTATTCATGTTAATTTGGCTATTGTTAGACATGCGCAAATTGGGATCTTTAAGCTCTGTCTGCTCCATACACGAGGGCATTTGGGCTACTTTACTCTTTTGTGGAACCTCTCTGCTTTTGGTAGCATCCTTCAAGGATACATTCTTCCGAACCATCCGCTCTTGGGCGACTGTCAGCTTTCCCCTAATATCTAGTTTAAAAGCTGCTCTATCTCCTTTTTAAAGGTTAATGCCAGCAGCCTGGTTCCATCCCGGTTAAGGTGAAGCCCATCCCTTCGGAAGAGCCCCTCCTTTCCCCAGAATGTGTAACAAATCCAAAACCCTCATCTCTGCACCATTGTCTCATCCACGCATTGAGACTCCGGAGCTCTGCCTGCCTTTTGGGTCCTGCGCGTGGAACAGGAAGCATTTCGGAGAATGCTACCCTGGAAGTTCTGGATTTCAACTTCCTACCTAAAAGCCTAAATTTTGCCTCCAGAACCTCCCTACCACATTTTCCTATGTCATTGGTACCGACATGTACCAAGACAGCAGACTCCTCCCCAGCACTATCTAAGACCTTATCTAATATTACCCTGACACCATTCCCGACACTTACACTGCCCCCACCTTAACTCCCTACCTAGCCCGTCCCTCAGATCATCTTCCTGTAGATAACGGCTAACCATTATCTCTCCTTACCGGCCTCCTTGACCCTCCAGGCAAGCCTCTGGGTAAACGTCTTATCTTTATTTATCTGTAAGAGGATTATAATTTGTAAGAGTATTATAATTTGCATCTAAATGTGTACATAGTTTTTTCCTCGTTTTTTCTCCATGTTTACATTCCCTGTTCAATGTAAAAAACTCGATGTAACTTGTTACATTCTTGTATGTTCTGTTTCAAATGTAAACCGCACTGATTATAATAGCGCGGTATATAAGAAAAATAAATAAATAAATAAATAAATAAATAAAATAACCCAGAATTCAATAAGTGAAGGAGATACTCTAGTATCGATTCTAAGGGTATGAACAGGAAGTTTAAGCCCCTCTTGGAGCACCATATAGTAAAACGTTTCCCCTTGAAGGCATAAGATCTTCTTGTGGAAAGTTTCCTAGAAGCCTGAAGGATATCTTTTACCTGCTGGGACAGGTTGAGATCCTGGAGATCTAAGCCTTCACAACCAGGCTGTGAGGTGCAGGGACTGGGGATTTGGGTGCCATAGCGTCCCGTTCTCCTGGGAAAGGAGATCTAGAGCATGCCCTAACTCCAGAGGTGCCGCTTGAGAGAGATGCAGAAGCAGGGAATACCACGTTTGGCATGGCCATTGTGGTGCTACGAGAATCATGTGACCCCTGTCTCTCTGAAGCTTGAAGAGTGTTTTGGGGATAAGGGGAATGGGTGGGAAGGCATAAAGGAAGTCCTGACCCCAGTGAAGGAGGAAGGCATCCCTTGCCCGACAGTTGTGCGTCAGAATCCTGGAACACAACCGGGGAAGTTTGGCATTCAGTGGACTTGCAAAGAGGTCTATGTCTGGAGTGACCCAGAGATGAAATATCTTTGCCACCTGGTTAGGTGGAGTGACAACTCGTGAGGTAGCAGTACTCGACTGAGTTTGTCTGCCCAAAGGTTTTGAATGCCTGGAAGATATACCACTAGAAGGTGAATTTGATGCTCTCTGGCGAGGGCCCATAGTCGTAAAGCTTCATTGCATAACGACAGAGAGCCTGTCCCGCCCTACTTGTTCACATAGAACATGGCTACCTGATTGTCCGTCTGGACTAGGACTGTCTTGTTGCTGAGCTGGGCATGGAACACTCGAAGAGCTAAATAAATTGCTCTTAATTCCAGGAGGTTTATGTGTAAACCAACCTCCTGTGGAGTCCAGGTGCCCTGGGTAGAGAGATGATTCAGCTGTGCTCCCCAACCCACCTGTGATGCATCTGTTGTTAGGGTGGCCTGAAAGAGGGGTTGATGGAAAGGGGACCCCACTGTCAGATTTTCTAGTGATTGCCACCATTGGAGGGACAAAATTAGTTATTGAGAGATTGTTATTTTGTCCGACAAATGACCCGTGGCCTGTGTCCACTGTGTGGGAAGGGTCCACTGAGCTGCTCGCATGTGGAGGCGAGCATATGGGACTACATGAACTGTGGATGCCATGTGTCCCAGTAACTGCAGTAGCTCCCGAGCAGTGAGGGATGATTTGCCTGCTGCTTGGGAAGCTAGCTGCATTATGCAAAGACACCGGACTTGTGGAAGGAAAGCCCTTGCCTATCTGGTATCCAGACAGGCTCCTATGAATTCTAGGCATTGGGAAGGAACTAGTTGAGATTTCGGGAAGTTTATTACCAATCCCAACTATTGGAGGATTCGCATTGTACGGGACAGTGCAGTGCTGGCCTCTGTCACTGTGGAGGCTCGAATAAGCCAGTCGTCTAAGTAAGGGAAGACGAAAATCCCCAGGGTTCGTAGAAATGCAGCTACTACTGCCATGCATTTTGTGAATACCCTTGGTACTGAAGCCAGACCAAAAGGAAGAACCCTGTACTGGAAATGTCTTCCCTTGAAAAGGAAATGTAAAAATTTCCTGTGATCTGGATGGATGAGAATGTGAGTGTATGCATCCTTAAAATCTAGAGAGCAGAGCCAGTCCTGGCTTTGAAGGTATGGCAGAAGAGTTCCCAGAGAAATCATTTTGAATTTCTCTCGAAACAGATATTTGTTCAATTCTCTGAGGTCTAGAATGGGTCTATGTCCTCCTGTTTTCTTTGGAATAAGAAAATAGGGGAAGTAGAACCCTGCACCGTGTTGAAGAATGGGTACTTCCTCTACTGTCCCTTGGGCAAGAAGTGTGGAGACTTCGTGATCTAGCAGATTGTCTGCAGAGGTTTGTGAATTGAATTGCTTTAGAATTGTAGGAGGGGGTAAGCTGTGAAAATGAAGTTTGTACCCCTCTCCTACAATGGACAAAGTCCAATCTTCTGCTGTTATCTGATGCCATCTGTTGAGAAAATGGCATAACCTGCCGGGAATATTGGGGGGTTGAGGACCCCTCAGAGGCAGGGAGGCAAAGCTCTCTAGGAAGGAGTCAAAGCCCTTGAGGGGGCTGACCCTGGAGAGCTGGTTGGGCTCTCGGGCCTTTTGGTTTCTTTTGCTGTCTAGTTTGTCCCTTCTGGGCAACCTGACCTAGAGTCTGACTCTGCTGGGTATAGGAAGGATAAAACTTCCTCTTTTTGCTAAAAGAGGGTTTTTTATAAGGCTTCCTTTTGGTTGGAGTGGCTGTAGACTTTGACAACCTATTTAAGGTAGAATTGTCAGCATCTAACTCATTAGCCTTCTCCTGCCAGTTCTTGCCGAAGAGATTCTCTCCCGTGCAAGGAATGTTGCCTAACTTGTCCTGTACCCAAGTCTCCAAGTCTGATGCCTGTAGCCAGGCAATCTGTCGTGCGCCAATGACAATAGCAGAGGTTCTGCTGATGCATTTGAAGCAAAGTCTGCACAACTGACAAACTTGGAGACATCCTGAGCATGCTTAACTAGAGTAAGAAAATCTTGTCTCTTATCATCTGGGAGAAATGGGCTCATAAGTTCCAAGTCTCCTGTGATTTCTTTGAGGAACATGCCCATATATAGGATATATGGCTTGGTTGCCTGGTTGTTAATATGTTTCATGGAAGTCTTGGCCTAGTTGTCTATTTTACTTGTCTATACTTTATTGTACTCTTTGCTTTCCTATTTTATTATGGCGTTCTTTTTTATGTTTTTGCATTGCTAACCTTTTATTGTACACCGCTTTATGTTTCGACGAAAAGCAGTCTATCAAATGCTAAAATAAAGATAAAGATATGAACTGATCCTAGCTGAAAGCATGGAAGCTTGAAAAGTTCTGCGTCCAAAAGCATCCAAAGTCCTGCATTCACGACCTGGAGGATTGGATGCATGTCTCTTTGCACTTTTCATCCTACGCATGGCTGATTCCACTACCATTGAATGGTGTGGCAGCTGAGTTTTCTGAAATCCAGGACATGGTGGAACTCGATACATAGTATCAAGTCTCCTAGAGTGAGGAGTAGTCAGAGGTGTCTCCCACATTCTGAGCATCAAGCTATGCAGAATTTCATGGATAGGCAGAGTAGCTGCCTCCTTAGGAGCTTTAGGATATTGGAGGATTTCCAATTCCTTTGCTCTGGGTTCCTCTTCAGGAGCTACTGTGATTGAAAGACCTTTGGGCATATCACGGATGAATCCTGAAAAGATATGTCCTCTGGAGGTGACATTCTGCGTTGGGGAGAAGAGGGATCTTCTAGGAAAAACCCTCTAGTGCCAGCAGAATTGTCAGAGTCTTCAGAATCGGAGGAATCAAAGTATTCCTGACACCGATGCTCTTGCAAAGCACGATCCCGGTACCGATCGAAGTCGGTACCGAGGTGACCCGGTACCGTTTTGTCCATTCCAGCCAGAAGTGGAATGGGAAGAGTTACCACTGGGGCCGGTACCGGCATCGTCGGTGTCTGTACCGGCATCCGTGCCCTTGGGACCACCGATACCGAAGCTGAAAGAAGGGCTGCGATACTGCGTTCGATAGCAAGAAACCTCTGGTCTATCGACGCTGCCGATGCCTGGGTGTCGGTACCGGTGAGGACGGCCGGAACCCCTGAGCATGGCACAGGTAGTTCTTGCAAGGTTGAGGCCTCGAGAACATCCTGAAGCCCCATCGAAGCTTTGGAAGCCGAAGCCTCCCTCCGGGGCTGTTTTGCCGGTGTGGTTCCCTCAAGGGCAATGCCAATGGCCTCTCGATGCTTAGCAGGAGAGCTACCCTTTGAGGACCGGCTTTTGTGTTTAGTTACCTGAGATCCATGGGAGGAAGAAGAGGCCCTTGACGATGTCGATGCAATGGATCTGGCATCTGAAGAAAAGAGAGTACCGAGCTTTGCAGCCCGGTTCTGTCTTCCTCTTTTGGTCATCCCCATGCAGGAGAGACATTCAGTTGGAGAATGATCAGGTCCTAAACATTTTAGACACCAATCATGGGTGTTAGTGACAAAAATGGTACCGCCACACTTAGTACATTTTTTAAAACCACTTGTTGGCTTTTCCGTGATTTAGGAAAAATGGGGCCTAATGCCCAAAATGGCACCTAGCACCAAAGAGGAAAGTTTCTGAAAAGAAACAGTCTAAGTTAAAGGGGTTTTTTTTTTTTGGTATGAAAAGAAAAGAACCGGCGGTACCGGTAGGTGTCGTGCGGTAGGCAAACGCGACCACAAGAAAGAATTTTAAAGATAGAATCTTCCTGCGGTGACAGGGAATAGGTCCTGTTGGCTCCACGGAAAATGAAGAACTGAAGAGGGACAGTTGGAAAGGCGGGAAGGCAGCGCGCATGTGCTGAGGGATGCTCCCAAAAGCGTTCTTATTGGACCGACGATACCCATATGTGAGGACTACATTCCTGCTTGTTCCTGGAGATTCATATATACCACGTAGCTCGAAAGGCAAGAGGTCTGCTGCCATACAGTAAAACATTCAAATGTACAGGGGATGAATCCAGGTAGGACCCGTAATAGCATTATGGCACCAATGACAATGACATGGTTCCCTTCAGCAGAAGCCCCCTTCCTCTGCAGCAAATCACGAATATTTCTACCTCGTTTATATGCTATGGATGGAGGTTCTTCAAGGATACCTGGCAAAATCCGCAGGGTGCCCCAATGTTGTTTGATCAAACAGCAATACATGGTGCCATATTAGAATAAGGTAAAACACATACCCAATGGTCCTCCTGTTGCACAGACCCTTGTTTAGAGGACAACAACCACTCTCTGTGAGCATATCTAGCATGCTTGAAAGTTTAATTAATTACAGACATAGGATATCCCTGATCTATCAAGCGTGCCTTCAGATCATCCGCCTTTGCCAGAAAATCAGTGAAGTAAGCACAGATTTGTCACAAACGCAAAAACTGTCCAACCAGCAAATTATGTCAAAGATATTTAGGATAATCACTAGTAAAGCGCAATAAGGTATTACGTTCCACTGATTTGCAATAAAGAGAAGTGATCAAACTATTAGAATCATGCTGAACAGAAACATCCAAAAATTCAATCATATCTGAAGAAAACTTCATAAACTTCAAAAAAGGATGTAAGCCATTAATCCACTGCTCAAACATTTTAAATGCTGCAAAGGAACCTCGCCATATCAAAAATATATCATCCAAAAATCTATAACACATGGCCATAGATGAATAAAAAGAAGACTTATAAATATATTCATCTTCAAAATTAGCCATATATAGAGTAGCCAAAGATAGTGCTACAGATGCTCCCATGGCAATGCCATGATGCTGTAAATAAAACTGTCCATCAAAATAAAAATAATTACGAGTAAGCATGATCTCCAAAAGACTAATCAAAAAGTCACGTGTGTATCGATTTAGATGAGGTCTGGGCTTTATATTGAAGTATTGGCTGGGTGGTGAGACACTAGCCGGTGAGCTAGCTTTTTGTTTGCAGTCATCTTTGTTCTAAATGTTTTCCTGAAGCAAGACATGTTTGCCTGAAATGTGATATCATGTCGGATGATAGATTGAATTATTAAAATTCTATGTATTGTTAAATCTTTGGCTGATGGCTTGAATTGTTAAAACATGTGTGCAGACGAGACCTGTAAGAACATAAGTACATAAGATATGCCATACTGGGTCAGACCAAGGTCCATCAAGCCCAGTATTCTGTTTCCAACAATGGCCAATCTAGGTCATATGTACCTAGCAGTTTCCTCAAGAGACACAAGTTCCACAATGCTTGTACTGGGTCAAGCATTGATATCTTCAGTCACTTCTTAATAATGGTTTATGGACCTTTCCTCCAGGAACTTGTCCAAACCTTTTTTAAAACCCAGCTACACTAACAGCCTTTACTACATCCTCCGGTAACAAATTCCAGAGTTTGATTACACGTTGAGTGAAAAAATATTTTCTTTTATTAGTCTTAAATAGTTTACCCTGTAGCTTCATTGCATGTCCCCTAGTCTTTCTATATTCTGATAACGTAAACAATCGATCTACGTTTACCCGTTCCACTCCGTTCATTAATTTATAGACTTCTATCATATCTCCCCTCAGTCGTCTCTTTTCCAGGTTAAAGAGCGCTAACCTTTTTAGCCTTTCATAGGAGTATCCTTCCATCCCCTTTACCATTTTGGTGGCTCTTCTCTGAACCTTTTCTAAAATCGCTATATCCTTTTTAAGATACGGCGACCAGAATTGCACACAATATTCAAGGTGCGGTCTCACCATGGAACGATATAGAGGCATTATAATATCTTTTGTTTTATTTTCCATTCCTTTCCTTATCATACCTAGCATTCTATTTGCTCTCTTGGCCGCCGCTGCACACTGGGCCGAGGGTTTTAACATGGTATCCACAATGACGCCTAAATCTTTTTCCTGGGTGGTGGTTCCTAATGTGGAACCTTGCATCGTATAACCATAGTTTGGGTTGTTCTTCCCTAGGTGCATAACCTTGCACTTGTCCACATTAAATTTCATCTGCCATTTTGATGCCCAGTCTTCCAATTTATCAAGATCCTCTTGCAATTTTCCACAATCCTCTTGGGTTTTAACAACTTTAAATAGTTTTGTGTCATCAGCAAATTTGATAACCTCACTCGTTATTCCACTTTCCAGGTCATTTATGAATATGTCAAAAAGCAGCGGACCCAGCACAGATCCCTGGGGTACACCACTATTCACCTTTCTCCATTGGGAAAATTGGCCATTAAGCCCTACCCTCTGCTTTCTATCTTTTAACCAGTTCCTGATCCACAATAGTACACTGCCTCCTATCCCATGACTCTATAGTTTTGCCAAAAGTCTCTCATGAGGGACCTTGTCAAAGGCTTTCTGAAAGTCCAGATACATAATATCAACCGACTCACCTTTGTCCACCTGTTTATTCACTCCTTCAAAAAAACATAACAGATTAGTAAGACAAGATCTTCCTTGTCTAAAGCCATGTTGGCTGTCTCCCATTAGGTTGTGACTATCTACATGCTGAGTAATTTTATTCTTTATGATGGTTTCTACCATTTTTCCTGGTACTGACGTCAGGCTCACCGGTCTGTAGTTTCCCGGATCACCCCTGGAACCCTTTTTAAAAATTGGTGTTACATTGGCGATCCTCCAATCTTCAGGTATTAGAGATGATTTTAATGATAGTTCACAGATTACTGATAGCAGGTCTGCAATCTCATATTTCAGTTCTTTCAACACCCTTGGATGTATACCATCCGGCCCAGGTGATTTGCTACTCTTCAGTTTATCTAATAGTTGTAAGACATCTTCCCGATGTATCGATATTTCCTTCAATTCTTCCGCACCTTTAAATACCACTTCAGTCATGGGTAACATCCCTACATCTTCCTCAGTAAAGACCGAAGCAAAGAATTCATTCAGTCTCTCCGCTATCGCCTTGTCGCCTCTTAGTGCTCCTTTAACCCCTTTATCATCTAATGGACCAACTGACTCTCTCACAGGTTTTTTGCTACGAATGTACTTGAAAAGGTCTTTATTTCGCGTTTTTGCTTCCGCAGCAAGCTTCTTCTCAAATTCTCTCTTTGCCTGCCTTATCAATGCCTTGCATTTGACTTGCCAGTGCTTGTGCTGTTTCCAGGTTTCGTCGTTTGGCTCTTTTTTCCATTTCCTGAAAGATGCTTTTTTGGCAACAACAGCCTCTCTGACCTCACCTTTAAACCATGCTGGCAGTTTTTTGGACTTCCTTCCACTTTTCTTAAAGCGTGGAATACAGCTGGTCTGGGCTTCCAAGACAGTATTTTTCAACAACACCCAAGCTTGATGTACGTCTTTAACATTTGCAACTGCTCCTTTTAGTTTTTTCTTAACTGTTTTCCTCATTTTATCATAGTCTCCCTTTCGAAAGTTAAAAGGTAGTACTGTGGATTTCCTTACTATCCCTCCTCCACTAATTAAATCAAAGGCGATCATGCTATGATCACTATTGCCAAGTGGCCCCAACACCCTTATCTCTTGCACTAGATCTGGTGTTCCACTAAGGACTAGGTCTAATATGGCTTCCCCTCTGGTCGGTTCATGAACCAGCTGCTCCAAGAAATAGTAATTAGATCTTACCTGCTAATTAGTGTTCCTGAAGGAACGACAGTCCAGTCCCTTTACTTCTGGGTTGCGCAACCCTTCCAGCAGCTTGGAGGCTGAGCCAAACCTTTTTGGAGGTGGGGCGGTATAAATACCACTGGGACCACCCCTCCACTCCAGTAATCGACTGAAAAAGCAGACCTACAGATTTTCCATTAGCAAACCGACATAAGAACTTATCTATCCAACATTGTCTAACTATGTACAATAACCTATCTTTTTCTTTTTTTTTTTTTTTCAATAGAAAATGGTTAATGCGAGGAAGAGAGAGTGAGAGAGAGAGAGAGAGAGAGAGAGAGAGAGAGAGAGGGAGAGAGGGGCCGGACAGAGGAGAAATGCTTGAGGTTGCCCGATCCGGCTTTCTTCCGTGTCCCTTCCTCCTGGAATGGCCCCACGCTCGGTCCAGAGTTACCTTCTGACTGATAGGTCCTAACCGGGTGGGATCAGGGACTGGACTGTTGTTCCTTCAGGAACACTAATTAGCAGGTAAGATCTAATTACTATTTCCTTATCGTCACTCCAGTCCAGTCCCTTTACTTCTGGGATGTACAAGAGCAGTTCAATCCTGGGTGGGGACCGGCAAACCGGACTGAAGGACCGCCAGACCAAACCGAGCATCCGCTGCGCTCTGGATGTCCAGCCTGTAGTGCTTGGTGAACGTATGTAGAGAAGACCACGTTGCTGCCCTGCAGATATCCACTGGAGGGACTAAGCTGAACTCTGCCCATGACGTAGCCTGAGCCCGGGTGGAGTGCGCCCGGAGCCCCGCTGGCACCTGTTTCCCTTTCAGGATGTATGCGGAAGCAATCGCTTCCCTGATCCATCTGGAGATGGAGGCCTTGGCCGCCGCTTCTCCCTTGTGTGGACCCCCAAACTGAACGAATAGTCGCTCGGACTTCCGGAAGGGGGCTGTGCGGGAGAGGTAATGTTTCAAGGTCCTCCGGACATCCAAGAGCCGCAGTTTGGTATCCCTTCCTCCGCCCTCCTCGACGGAGAGGACCGGAAGGTGAACTGCCTGGTTCATATGAAAAGGAGAAATGACCTTGGGCAAGAAGGAGGGGACCGGACGTAGAACTATCTTGTCCTTGAGAAACAGTAGGAAGGGGGGCTGAGCGGACAGCGCTTGTAGTTCGGAAACCCGCCTTGCTGAGCAGATCGCGACCAAAAAGACTGTCTTCAGGGTTAAGTCCTTTAAGGAGGCCCTCTTCACTGGTTCAAAGGGTTCCTTGATCAGAGCGTTAAGTACTAGGTTGAGGTCCCAAGGGGGGACGACTGACCTCTGTTGAGGGCGCAGGCACCTCACCGCCCTTAGGAACCTGGAGACATCCGCGTGCGCCCCTAGGGGCTTTCCGCGGACCTTCCCTCTATAGCATGCGATTGCCGCTAGCTGAACCCGCAAGGAGCTGTGAGCTAGCCCCTTGTCAAAGCCTGCCTGTAAGAATTCTAGAACCTCGGGGACTGAAGCGGAGAGGGGTTTTTGTCGGTGCTCCGCGCACCACGCTTCGAAGATGCGCCAAGTCCTAATATAGGAGAGACAGGTCGAACCCTTCTTAGCGTTTAACAGGGTAGAGATGACCGCTCCTGAATAACCTCTCTTTAGGAGCCTCGCCCTTTCAATAGCCAGGCCGTAAGCGAGAACCGATCCACGTGAGGCATCCATAATGGACCTTGTCTCAGCAGGTCCCTTTTGCAAGGAAGACGCCAAGGTCGGTCGGCGATCAATCTCATCAGATCCGCATACCAGGGACGGCGAGGCCAATCCGGGGCTATGAGGATTATGTATCCCTGATGGGACTCCACTCGTTGTAGCACTTTTCCCGATCAGAGCCCAGGGAGGGAACACATAGAGAAGGCCCTCCGAGGGCCACTTCTGGGCCAAGGCATCCAGGCCTTCGGACATCCTTTCCTTGCGCCGGCTGAAGAACCGTTCCACCTTGGCGGACGCGAACCTCGCCATGAGATCCATGACTGGCAGATCCCAATGGGCTACTATCCGGTCGAACGTCTCCTGCTCCAGCTCCCACTCCCCCCGTGGTCTATCTTGCACCTGCTGAGATAGTCTGCCGTGACGTTGTCTATGCCTGCCACGTGCTGGGCCGAGAGAGCTTCCAACCGAGTTTCTGCCCACTGGAACAGAGTGCTCGCCTCCTTCTCTAAGGCGGGACTGCTGGTGCCGCCCTGGTGGTTGATGTAAGCCACCGCGGTAACATTGTCTGATAGCACGCGAATTGCTCTTTTTTGTACTAAGGCCTCTAGAGCTCTGAGCGCCAATACTACGGCCCGCAATTCCAGTCTGTTGATGGGCCATTGGGCTTCCAGCGGAGTCCAGTTGCCTTGAACTAACTGGTCCTCGCAGTGAGCTCCCCAGCCTGCCAGACTGGCATCCGTCGTCAGTAATAACCACTGGTGAGGCTCGAGGGGCATCCCGCGATCCAGATTCTTCGGGGACCGCCACCAGTGCAGCGTCTGTTTGGTCCGTGGCGCGCAAGGTAACTGCATTGATATGGGGTGACGTTGCGGCGACCACCAACGCAATAGGGCCCTCTGCAGCGGCCGCATGTGGGCCCAAGACCATGGTACCACCTCTATTGCTGCTGCCATTGTTCCCAGGACCTGTAGATAATGCCGCGCCGTAGGGTTTCGTCTGCCCAGAAACTGAGTGACCAGGAGTCTTAGCTCTCTTGATCTTGATTGAGACAGAAACACCCTGCCTCTGCTGGTGTCGAACCTTGCCCCGAGGTACTCCAGTTCCTGGGAGGGAGTCATCCTGCTCTTCGCTCGATTGATGACCCACCCCAATTCTTCTAGTACTTGAATCACTCTTGTCGTCACGGTGTGGCTTTCCTCCTCGGACTTTGCCCGGATTAGCCAATCGTCCAGGTAGGGGTGTACTAGAATTCCCTCTTTTCGTAGAGAGGCCGCTACCACCACCATCACCTTGGTGAATGTCCTTGGAGCCGTGGCTAAGCCGAAGGGAAGGGCCTGGAATTGAAAATGGCCCCTTGGCAGTGCAAATCTCAGGAATTGTTGATGGGAATCCCTGACCGGGATATGCAGGTAGGCTTCTGTCAGATCGAGGGATGTTAAGAACTCCCCGCCCCTGACTGCTGCTATGACCGAACGTAGGGTTTCCATCCGGAAGTGTGGAACTCTGAGGCAGCGATTGACCTGTTTTAGATCTAGTATCGGGCGAAAAGACCCTTCTTTCTTTGGAACTACGAAGTAAATCGAGTACCGACCAGTACCCGAGCGTTATCAGACGGGTGAGGGTTGTCTCCACCGCCACTCTCTTTGCCGAAGAACCGCAGGGAGACTGAACGAAGGCTGGATGTATTTGTTTTGCGAATTCGAGAGCGTAGCCCTCTCTGATAACCTCTAGAACCCATTGATCGGACGTGACCCGGGACCAGGCAGGAAGAAAAACACCTTAGGCGACCGCCCACCGACGGCTCTCCCCCCTGGACCCCCGTCACCTCATTGTTTTCTATTTCCTTGAGAGGAGGAGAAGGAGGACGAGCCAAAACCTCGGCCTGCTCCTCGAAACCCTCTAAAACCTTGTCCCTTCAAGGGGAAACGGCCCCTGGAAAAGGGGTTTGTCCTAGCTGGGCGGAACCTTCGGGAGTCCCTGGACTGGTTACGCACTGGGGCTAAGGGTCGCCCTTGCTTTGGTCTGTCTTCAGGTAGCCTGCCCCCTTTAGACTCGCCAAGGTCCTTTACCAACTTCTCCAAATCTTCTCCGAATAACAGCTTCCCCTTAAAAGGAAGGCGGCTCAGGCGTACCTTCGAGGAAGCGTCCGCTGCCCAATTCCGTAGCCACAGATAACGTCTAGCTGCCACCACCGAGGCCATGTTCTTGGCTAGGCTTCTGATGAGGTCATACTGACTATCCGCCAGGAAGGCTGTTCCGGATTCCAGTCTAGCAGAGTGGGCCTGAGCCTCGCCAGATGGGCCCTCTGCTGCCTGCAGCTGTTGAGACCACCTTAAGCAGGCTCTCGCCACCCAAGCTCCTGAAACCGAGGCCTGCAAGGCAAGGGCACTCACATCAAAGGCTTGTTTCAGGAGGGTATCTAGCTTTCTGTCTTGAGAATCCCTCAAGGCGGTGCTGCCCTCAACTGGAATAGTAGTCTTCTTAGTAACTGCTGATACCGCTGCATCCACCCTTGGAGACTTCAGTAGCTCTCTGTCAGTCTCTGGTAGGGGGTATAGGCGAGACATGGATCGGACTCCCCTTAGACTAGACTCGGGTTGGTCCCATTCTTCCTGGATCATCTGGCGCACCACTCTATGGACAGGGAAAACCCTCTGTGATCTCCTGATGGCCTGAATTAACGGGTCCTCCACCGTCTCCTCCTCTGTTGGCGTATCTGAGGATACATTGAGGACCTTTAAGGACTCATCAATTAGAGCCGGGAGTTCTTCCCGCCGAAAGACTCTAATTATCCTGGAATGATCTTCTTCAGGGATCTCCTCTTCTTCCAGTTCCTCTTCTTCCTCGTCCCAGTCTTTGTCAGAGCCCTCCTCCTCTGGAGAGCCCTGGGAAAGGGAGGAGAGAGGTTCTTCCCCGCCCAAGCGTGGGCATTTGGGTGGGAGGCCTGAGTCAGAGATGCTTGTCCTCTTGGATACGGTCTCGGCCGACGGGGCATTCCCCCCTGTACCCGAACCCTGCTTGCACAAGCAATAGGCCTTGTGGAGTAAAAGAATGAAGTCTGGGGAGAAAAAATCCCCTGTACTCCCTTCCCCCGAGGGAGGGGGTGAAGCAGGAGGGGGGGAGGGGGTAAATCTGCGATTGAGGCTGAAGGAAGCTGGGACCCCCCCCTCCCCTTGTAAGGGGTCTCCAGCACTCTGAGAGGACTCGGACATGGCCAAATTAATTTCTTGTTCCACGGAGGCAGCTACTGCAGCACAAGCCCTGCAGACTCCTGCCTCCGAGGAAGTGCCCCTACGTGTGCCACAGGAAAGGCATCTGGGCTTAGCCGCCATGCTCTTGTTCCCAGGTACCTCAGTTCCTGTTTGGAGGGATAAGCAATAGTTCAGATCCCCAGCTACCAGGATAGCAGAAAGTGCAGCTGCCAGGAATTGTTCTCTCCTTCCTTAGATCAAATTTGTACTTGAGGGAGAGAGAGAGAGAGAGAGAGAGAGAGAGAGAGAGAGGGGAACTAGCAGGCCCTCTGTTCTCTATCAGCGAAGCATGCCCCAGAGGCTAAGTAAATTAGCAGATAGAAATATTAAATTATAGAAATTAAAAATTAACATTAAAATAAAATTTAGACTTAAAAACAAGCAAAGCCGATTAAAGAAACTGCGAGTAGTTCTCTTTGGTACTTGCGGTTTGAAGCTTGGTGGACCCAGCTCAGCGATCTCTGCCCGTTGGCTCTACACGTGGTAGGCCTCACCACGTGGAGCCTGAACGGGGGATCGCGAGCGCGTTCTCCGGGTCGCTGTTCTCCCTCCGGAAAAAAACGCCGCTGAGGCAAAGGATGCCGACAGAGGCTGTGCCGACTCCTGAAGAGTAGTGCTGAGCAGGGAAGACTCCTCCGCCGCGACCGGAAGACCCGGGGATCGCCGCCGCGTCCTTCAGCTGCGGGGCGAGACCGGCGGTCGCAATCTACCTCCCGGAGATGCCTCCAGCGCTCAGCCATCTGAAGAGCTTCGGCGCGAGGCAGGACAAGGCGGGGAAATCCAGAAGATCTCAGGCAAACAGCCAGCACCCCTCTACCTCCGGAGCCCGGCCCGACCGGGGGGGGGGGGGAGGGGGAAGAGAGCAGAGAGTAGTTAAAGGAGCAGAACTCTCAATCTAATTGACAGGCACTAGGAAATGAAACCAAAGAAATTAAAAGTAATAAAGTAATAATTTTAAAAGTAATTTTAAAGGAATTTAGTTGAAGGAAGACTCCAGTAAGCTCTAGGCTTACGGAACCCTCCAGTTGCTTGGAGGCTGAGAATACTGGAGTGGAGGGGTGGTCCCAGTGGTATTTATACCGCCCCACCTCCAAAAAGGTTTGGCTCAGCCTCCAAGCTGCTGGAAGGGTTGCGCAACCCAGAAGTAAAGGGACTGGACTGGAGTGACGATAAGGAAGCAGTCATTTATTTCATCTAGGAACTTTATCTCCCTAGCATGTCCTGACGTGACACTGACCTACTGACCTGTGAATGATATGGCTGGGATTCTTTGGTAAAAAGATATTTCTGTTGGTGAGTACACAGCGTTCTGATGGTTTCTCTGGCACATGTTCATGCTAACTGCATGGTTGAATTTTGATGTTGGTTGTCCAAGCTTTTTGAAGTATTTTATCTAGAGTTTGTGAGATATAGGTATTTGTGACCTGCAATGATCACAGCTGGAAACAGGATACTGGGCTTGATGGACCTTGATCTGACCCAGTATGGAATTTCTTATGTACCCTGCATCCATTACAAATGGCACAATACATAGCAGCCCGTATCATCCAAGGAGCTCTAAGATCCAAACATATCACGCCAATAATGACACCTAGACTGGCTCCCCATATCAAGCCGAATAGAAAATCCTATTAATATTCAAAATCAATAACAACCAATCATCCCCCCACCTTCAATCCCTGCTACACAAGACTCAGAAACAGCACCAGAAGACAAAGCAACCCCTAGTGGTTGGGGCAAGGTACTTCAGGCCGCAAGGTCGGGGGTTCAAATCCCACTAGAGGACAGCAACCTTGGGCCGGAAGAACTGGGGTTTCTAGTCCCACAGGTACTCCTTGTGGTCTTGGGCAAGCCACTTAACCCTCCATAGCCCATGTTCCTTGTAAAATAGTTATCTCCAAGTTATAATGCCCTGTTCAATGTAATTTCAGTTTGTTCAATGTAAACCGCACTGATGCAGAAAGAGTAGTTACTCACCTGTAACAGGTGTTCTCCAGGAGCAGCAGGAATTAGTCCTCACTTATGGGTGACGTCGGCGCCGACGGAGCCCTCGCGGAGCAATTTTCCCCAGCTTTCGCAGAAAGCTTTTGGGAATTGCAGCGCGCATGCGCGGTCCCCTTCCCGCCCAAGGATGCCATCTTGCTCAGTCTGATGACATAGCGGAAAGACAGCAAAATGTTAGCAAAAATATGCAATAAGAATGACTGCAACTCCAAGGGGAGGAGGGAGGGTAGTGAGGACTGATTCCTGCTGCTCCTGGAGAACACCTGTTACAGGTGAGTAACTACTCTTTCTCCAGGACCAAGCAGGAAGTCAATCCTCACTTATGGGACTCCCAAGCTTAAGGCTACCGGAGACCTCAAACCTAAAAGAGCTCCCCAAGCTCAACAGTACAGAGGGAAGGAATCTTCTCTGAATACGAATCCGGCCGGTAGCCCAACACCAGGGCCGGAGGGTAGGAGTTGCCTAAACCTCAAAGAGATTGTGGAGGACTGCCTGACCGAAAGCACTGTCCCTGCGGGACTCCCTCTCCAGGCAGTAATGAGCCGCAAAGGTCTGGCTTGTAGACCAAGTAGCGGCCCAATCTGCCAATGGAACAGAGCGAAGATGAGTCACGGACGCAGTCTTCGCCCTGACACGGTGAGCCGTGACTCGACTCTCTAAGGAGAGGCCGGCTGCCCCATAAGCCCAGGCGATACAGTCAGCTACCCAGATGGACAAAGTACGCTTAGAGACAGGCACCCCCAACCGATTGGGGTCAAAAGACACGAAAAGCTGGACAGCCTTTTATGCTCCCGCGTACGGTCAAGGTAGAAGGACAAGGCTCTTCTACAGTCCAGGGTATGCAGAACAGTCTCAGCCCGGCTGGAATGCGGCCTGGGAAAGAAGGTCGGAAGAACCACCTCCTGGTTGATGTGAAAGTGGGAGACCACCTTCGGAAGAAACTTAGGGTGAGTCCGTAGGACAACCCTATTCCTGTAGAACCTAGTGTATGGGGGCTCCGACACTAGGGCCTGTAGCTCGCTTACGCACCTAGCGGAAGTAAGGGCTACCAAGAAGAGCGTTTTCCATGAGAGGAAACGAAGAGGGCAGGCAGCCATGGGTTCAAAAGGCAGACAAGTAAGCCTTTGCAGAACCACATTGAGGTCCCAGTCAGGAGCTGGAGGACGCAACGGAGGCTTAAGCAGAAGGAGGCCTCTGAGAAAACGCGCCACCAAGGGGTGCGAGGAAAGAGGCTGGCCCTCCACCGGCGAATGAAGCGCAGAGAGAGCACTGAGGTGGACTCTGACAGAGTTGGATTTGAGGCCCAGATCGGAAAGGTGAAGCAAGTATTGCAGCACCACCGATACTAAGTAGGAGAAGGGGTCCTCAGACCGCTGAGAACACCAGACAGAGAAGCGACGCCATTTAAGGGCGTAAGATTTCCAGGTGGAAGGTCGCCGAGACGCTAGGACGACGGCTTCCACCTCTGGAGGAAGCAGAAGCGGAGCTAGGACTACCCTTTCAGCAGCCAGACCATCAGATGCAGGGCCCGGAGGTTGGGATGCAGAAGAGTACCCCGATCCTGTGTCAGGAGATCGGGCTGAAACCCCAGAGGAAGAGGGGTGTCCACCACTAGCTGTAGAATTAGAGGGAACCACGGTTGCCTCGGCCACCTGGGCGCTACCAGGATCACGGAGGCCCTGTCCTGGACGATTTTGAACAATGTCCGGGACACAAGTGGTGTGGGAGGGAAGGCATACAGCAGACCCGTGGACCACGAGATGAGGAAAGCATCCGGCGCTACTCTGAGAGGATGCGGGTGCCGGGAGCAGAACCTGGGAAGCTGTCGGTTCAGGGGACTGGCAAAGAGATCCACGGTGGGAGAGCCCCACCGGCGGAAGATCTGCTGGACCACTGCGGGGTTCAACTGCCATTCGTGCGGCTGCAGAATCCGGCTCAGTTTGTCTGCCAGGCAATTGTCCTGCCCTGGCAGGTAAACAGCCTTGAGGAGGATGTCGTGACCGACTGCCCAAGAGCACAGTCTCCGAGCCTCCTGACATAGAAGGAGGGAGCCCGTGCCCCCCTGTTTGTTCACGTAGAACATGGCAACCTGATTGTCCGTCTGCACCAGTACAGACTGACAAAACGTGAGGTGAGAGAAGGCCCGCAGGGCTAGGCGGATCGCCCGTAGCTCCAGGAAGTTTATCTGCTGGGCGGCCTCCCAAGGTGTCCAAAGGCCTTGAGTGCATGTCCCTTGACAATGCGCTCCCCATCCCAGGAGAGAGGCATCTGTCATGAGCACCCGGGACGGTGGGGGAGACTGAAAGGTCATGCCGAGTACCAGGTTGGGCAGGTGAAGCCACCATTGCAGAGAGGAGACCAGGCGGTCGGAAATCTGTATTAGGTCCGACAGCCTCCCTGTGGCCTGATGCCATTGAGTGCGAAGGCTCCACTGAGCAGGTCTCATATGTAGACGGGCATTCGGAGTGACATGGACCGTGGAGGCCATGTGCCCGAGCAGCTGCAGGAACCGTCTGGCCGAGACCGGTGACGTGCTGTTGAACCTGCCGGCCAGAGCTATGAGCCTGTTGGCCCGTTCCAGAGGCAAGATGGCACGCGCCTGCAGAGTGTCCAGCCGTGCCCCTATGAACTCGAGATCCTGAGAGGGGAGCAAAGCGGACTTTTCGAAGTTTATGACGAAGCCCAAGTGCTGAAGCAGAGCCACTGTGCGTTGAGTGGCCTGAGTGACCTCTGGAGCAGACGGTGCCCGGATGAGCCAGTCATCCAGGTATGGGAAGACGAAGAGGCCTTGAAGCCTCAGGAAGGCTGCCACCACTGCCAGGCATTTCGTGAATACCCTGGGAGCGGAGGACAGGCCAAAGGGCAGTACTCGGTACTGATAATGATTCCCTGCCACCACAAATCTTAGATATTGCCGGTGGTCCGGATGAATAAGGATGTGGGTATAAGCATCCTTTAGATCCAAGGAGCATAGCCAATCTCCCTGCTGGAGGTAGGGCAGTAGGATTCCAAGGGTAAGCATCTTGAACTTTTCCCGCTGCAGGAACTTGTTGAGGTTGCGTAAGTCCAGAATGGGTCTGAGGCCTCCTGTTCTCTTTGGAACCAGGAAGTACCTCGAGTAAAACCCGTGACCCCACAGGTGCTGGGGCACTGGCTCCACAGCCTGTTCGTGAAGCAGACTTTGAGGCTCCTGAAGCAGTAAGTCCCTGTGCAGGGGGGGTCTTGGAGGCTCCCCTGGAAAGTAGGAGGGAGGCACCTGGTGAAAATGCAAGAGGTAGCCCTTTTGAACCACCTGCAACACCCAGGAATCGGATGTTATGGCGGACCACCGGTGGGCAAAGTGGGTCAGCCGGCCCCCAGTGCTGGGTGGAGGCCTCTGAGGGGGAGAGGCTATGCTGGCATAGTCAAAAACCCCCACCCTGCTGGGCCGGGGCCTGCGTAGTGGGCTTGGGGGCTTTCTGCCTCCGGGATCCGTTACCCTGCCCCTTAGGCTGCTGCCCCTGATGGGGAGTTGCTGAGGCCTGATATTGTGGATGGTGTTGTTTATAAGCAAACACCTTCCTTGGGTAAAAAGGCTTTTTCCCCGAGCCCTTCTTCTTCTGTGAAGGGGCAGAGGTCTTTCTGGATAGGCGAGTCCTGGTGAGAGTCTCTGACTCGAGCTCCGCCGCCTTTTCGGCCATGGGTTTGCCGAAGAGGTTTTCACCTCTGCAAGGGACATCGACCAACTTGTCCTGCACCCACGGCTCGAGGTCGGATGACTGAAGCCAAGCCTGACGGCGAGCCCCGATGCCGGCTCCGGCTACTCGAGCCGATGCTTCGAAGCCATCGTAGGCCGCTCGAGAAATGAACTTCGAACACTCTCGAATCCCTGTGGACAAGGCCTGGAACCGCTGCAAGGGTTCCTCGGAGAGACCAGCAGAGAACCCCGCAATTTCTTTTGCCAGGTCTCGAAGATACATGCCCATATACAGCTGATATGTCTGGACTCAACAAGCAAGCATAGAGCCCTGGAAGCACTTTCTACCGAAGGCATCCAGGTTCCGGGCCTCCTTACCCGGAGGCACCGAGGAGTGCATCTTTTGACTCTTAAGTCGATGCATGGCCGATTCCACCACCATGGAATGGTGCGGTAGTTGTGCCTTCTGGAACCCGGGGCTCTTGCGGACTCGATACATGGAATCGACCCGCTTGCTCAACACCGGCGTCGAGGCCGGGCTCTCCCACATGCGGAAGAGAAGCCGCTCCAGCATCGGGGGAACCGGTACAGTAAAGGCCTCCTTCGGGGGAGAGTCATATTGAAGGGCCTCGAGCTCTTCGGCTCGAGGCTCCTCCTCCGGATCCGCGGGGAAGGCCAAAGCCTTGGCCATATCTCTCACGAAATCGGAGAACCGGGTATCCTCCGGGGGGGACCGCCTCCGAGGCTCTAACTCGGGCGAGTCGGAGGGGACGCACCGAGTCTGAAAAGAACCGGGTGACTCGTCCTCCTCCGTGTCCCAGCCAGACTCCTCCGAGGAGGAATCGAGCGGCTCCGTGCAGGCGGGAGCCGGGGACCTCCGCCCCGACACCGAGGCCGGCGTCGAGGACCTCGGTCCCGAACGGGAGGCCGAGGGAGATCTAGGTCGAGGATCGACTCGAGCTCGTATGGACTCGAGGATCGACTCGGCCTCCGGGGTCGACTTGGGCGTCGACGTCCCGGTGGTCGGGGCAGATGCACTGGCGAGGCCGGTGATCAATGCCCGCTGCTGGTCTATGAAGGCAGCGATACTGCGCTCCAAGGTCGTCAATCTGAGACCAAACTCAGAAGACCCAGCAGCCCCCGACTCGGGCCCCGACGGCGTAGGGCCCGACGTCGGCTCTCCCAGAGGAGAGTCCAGGAGGACTACAGCACTCACGTGTACAGGCGACTCCACCTCGAGACGAGGAAGCTTCGAAGGCCTCTCCCCCTCCGAGGACCCAGGGCGTCCGACGGGGCTATGCGACCTGGCCCTCGAGGGGCCAGGAGCGTCCTCCGACACCACCCTCGCGGGTTTCTTCTTCCGACGGTGTTCCCGGCCGGGGGACCCCCGTTCAGAGGAACTCCGACGATGCTCGGAGCCGGAGCCACGAGACGTCGAGGCCTCTGACGAGGTCCGGGCCCGACCGGACGTGGGGTCAGAGAAGATTCGCTCCTTTTGCGACTGCCGACTCCTCAGCGCCTTCGAGGACATCTTGCTGCACGGACCGCAACTCACTGAGTCATGTTCGGGCCCGAGGCAGCAGAGGCAGCAGTCATGAGTGTCGGTAAGAGACATAAGTTTGACACAACGATCACACTTTTTAAACCCACTGGCAGCCATCGGGGGAAAAAGGGCCCCTGCAAGGTCGAAAGACCGCGCTGCCAGGGAAGAAGTAAAAAGTGGCGGGAATGCCAGTTGGAGAGAAAAATATGTGAACGAGCCCGATAGAAGATATCGAGGCCCGGCGGGAAGAGGACACACGAACCGAGAAAAATAACAAGAAACAAAATAAAAGAAAATCAACTTTTTCAGCGGCGACAACAAACTACGTCTGTAGGGCTCCGCGGAAAAAAGGAGACTGAGCAAGATGGCATCCTTGGGCGGGAAGGGGACCGCGCATGCGCGCTGCAATTCCCAAAAGCTTTCTGCGAAAGCTGGGGAAAATTGCTCCGCGAGGGCTCCGTCGGCGCCGACGTCACCCATAAGTGAGGACTGACTTCCTGCTTGGTCCTGGAGAATAGCGCGGTATATAAGAGAATGTAAATAAATAAATAAATAAAATAAAAAGTGTAGAAGGTGATCTCTGGGAACAGCAGGAATTTAGTCTTCACATATGGGTATCGTCGGTACCGACAGAGCCTGTGCGGGAACACTCCCCAGCGTCCAATAGGAAAGCTTTTGGGAGCATTCCACAGCGCCTGCGTGCTGACTTCCTAACTGTCCCTCTCAAGTTGAGTTTATAGCTGAGACCAAAGAGAGAGGGAAAGAGAGAAAGAGAGAGAGATACAATTCCTAGGGCGGGCTGTGAAGACTAAATTCCTGCTGTTCCCGGAGATCACCTGTTACAGGTGAGTAACGTCACTATCTCCAGGAACAAGCAGGAATGTAGTCTTTACATATAGGGACTCCCTACCTGCAGATGCCAGGGAGATGGCCCCAGGAAGTTGTCAGCCCTTGTGAAAGGGCTATGCTTCCCCCCATGGATTCTCTGGCATCCTACCAGGGATGGAGGGCAGGAGTTGACTAAGTCTGAAAAAGGTGTTGATGCCTGACCAAACAAGGCATCCCGGCAGGAGTCCTTGTCTAAGCAGTAGTGAGCCGTGAAGGTATGTACCGAAGCCTAAGTACCTGCTCGACAGATGTCGTCGATAGACACAGAGTGAAGATGAGCCATTGAGGCTGCCATGGCTCTCACATTGTGAGCTGTGACATGGCCTTCAAGAGGAAGGTTCTTACTCTCAAAGGAAAAGGATATGCATTGTGCAATCCAGTTAGATAGAGTTCTTTTGGACACTGGAAGTCCCAAATGACTAGGATCAAAAGCAACAAAGAGTAGAGAAGATTTTCGATGTTGCTGTGTCCTCTGCAAGTAAAAGACTAAAGCTCTTTTACAGTCCAAAGTATGAAGGTTCCTTTCTGCACTAGAGGAATGAGGTCTCGGAAAGAATACAGGAAGGTAAACCGCTTGGTTTAAATGGAAAGGCGAAATCACCTCTGGCATAAAGTGTGGATGAGTCCTAAGAACTACCTTATCATGGTGGAACCTTGTGTAAGGAGGATCAGCCACTAATGCTTGCAATTCATTAATGTGACGTGCTGATGTGATTGCAATGAGGAAGATGACTTTCCAGGAAAGGAATTTCAGAGATGTAGTGGCTAAGGGTTCAAAGGGCGATTTCATGAGCTGCCCGAGCACCAGATTCAAGTCCCATGCCACCGGTGGTAGCTTAATGGGAGGCTTTGTTAAAAGAAGACCTCTCATAAATCTCGCTATGAGAGGAAATAGGTTGTCCACTTAGAGGCTTGTAAGAAGCTGCAATAGCACTAAGATGAACTCTTACTGAATTTGTCTTAAGATCCGCATTTGACAAATGAAGGAGATACTCCAGTATCGATTCCAGAGGTATCGCAAGAGGGTTAAGACCCTTCTGCAAGCACCATATGGCAAACCTTTTCCACTTAAAGGCGTATGAGCGTCTTGTGGAGGGTTTCCTAGAAGCATAAAGGATATCCTTTACCTGTTGAGAAAGGTTGAGATCCTGAAGCTCTAGGCCTTCAGCAACCAGGCCCTGAGATGCAGAGACTGTGGATTGGGATGCCACAGCATCCCGTTCTCTTGGGAGAGAAGATCTGGAGCAGATCCCAACTCCAGAGGTGGAGCTTGAGAGAGATGTAGAAGCAGAGGGTACCACATTTACCGTGGCCAACGTGGAGCTATGAGAATCATATGACCTCTGTCTCTCTGAAGCTTGAATAGTGTTTTGGGGATGAGGGGAATGGGTGGGAAGGAATACGGGAAGTCCTGACCCCAGTGAAGGAGGAAAGCGTCCCTTGCCTGACAATGTCGAGCCGGGATTCTGGAACAGAACCAGAGAAGTTTGGCATTCAGCGGACTTGCAAAGAGGTCTATGTCCGGGGTTCCCCAAATCTGAAATATTTGGACAAGCTGGTCTGCATGGAGAGACCATTCGTGTGGTAGTAGAACTCGACTGAGTTTGTCTGCCCACGAGTTTTGAATGCCTGGAAGATACACCGCAAGGAGATGAATCTGATGCTCTCTGGCGAGGGCCCATAGTTGCAAAGTTTCGTTGCATAGCGACAGAGAGCCTGTTCCGCCCTGCTTGTTCACACAGAACATGGCTACCTGATTGTCCGTTTGAACTAGGATTGTCTTGTACCTGAGCTGGGCGTGAAATACTCGAAGAACAAGGAAGATTGCTCTGAGTTCCAGGAGGTTGATGTGAAGACAGGCTTCCTGTGGAGTCCAGGTACCCTGGGTAGAGAGATTATGCAGGTGGGCTCCCCATCCCACCTGAGATGCATCTGCTGTTAGGGTGGCTTGGAATAGGGGTTGCTGGAAAGGAGATCCCACGAGAAGATTTTTGAGCGATTGCCACCATTGGAGGGACGAAATAAGACGGTCTGAGTTTGTTATTTTGTCCGACAGACAACCTGAGGCCTGTGTCCACTGAGTGGATAAAGTCCACTGAGCTGCTCGCATGTGGAGGCGAGCATAAGGAACCACATGCACGGTGGATGCCATGTGGCCCAGCAGTTGTAGCATTTCTCGAGCAGTGAGATAAGGTTTGAGCACTGCTTGGGAAGCTAGCTGTATTATGCGAAGACAGCGGGGCTGCGGAAGGAAAGCCCTTGTCTGTCTGGTATCCAGATGGGATTGAGTGGGAGAAAGATTGGATTTTGGGAGGTTTATGACTAGTCCCAAATACTGAAGGATTCACATTGTGCGAAACAAAGCAGAGCTGGCTTCTGGCACTGTAGGGGCTCGAATGAGCCAGTCGTCTAAGTAGGGGAAGACGAATATTCCCAGAGTGCGGAGAACTGCAGCTACCACAGCCATGCATTTTGTGAATACTCTTGGTGCAGAAGCCAAGCCAAAGGAAAGAACCCTGTACTGGAAGTGCTTTCCTTGAAACAGGAATTGGAGGAATCTTCTGTGATTTGTATGGATGAGAATATGAGTATACGCATCCTTGAGATCTAGAGAACAAAGCCAATCCTGACTTTGAAGGTATGGCAGCAGAGTTCCTAGAGAGACCATTTTGAACTTCTATAGGAACAGATATTTGTTCCATTCTCTGAGGTCTAAAATGGGCCTGTATCCTCCTGTTTTCTTTGGAATAAGAAAATAGGGGAAGTAGAACCCTGTACCCTGTTGCAGAATGGGTACTTCCTCTATTGCTCCTTGTGCAAGGAGTGTTGTGAATTCTTGACCTAAGAGATTGTCGAGAGAGGTCTGAGAAATGAACTGCCCTACCATTGTAGGAGGGGGCATGCTGAGAAAATGAAGCTTGTACCCCTCTAGTACAATGGACAGAGTCCAATTTTCTGCTGTTATTTGGTACCATCTGTGGGCAAAATGACATAACCTGCCTGGGATGTCCAAGGGTTCTGGACCCTTCAGGGGCAGGAAGGTGAAGTTCTCTAGAGAGGAGTTAAAGCCCCTGAGGAGGCTGAGCTTGCTGAGCTGGCTGAGGTTTTACCGCTTTTGGCTTCTTTTGTTGTCTAGGTTGTTGCTGTTGTCCCTTTTGGGCAGGCTGACCTGGACGGTGTCCCTGTTGGCTATAGGGAGGATAAAACTTCTTTTTCTTATTGAAAAATGTTTTTTTTAGAGGATCTTTTCCTTGCAGGATCGGCTGTAGATTTGGACAATCTATCCAAAGTGATATTGTCTGCATCTATCTCATTAGCCTTCTCCTGCCAATTCTTGCCAAAGAGTTTTTCTCCTGTGCAAGGAATGTTTCCTAATTTATCATGTACCCAAATTTCCAAGTCAGATGCCTGAAGACAGGCAATCCGAAGTGCACCAATGGCAATAGCAGAGGTTCTGCTTATGCACTCAAAACAGTCAAAGGCTGCACGATTTACAAACTTGGAAACATCCTGGGCATGTTTGACAAGAGTAAGATAGTCCTGTCTTTTGTCATCAGGAAGAAGGGGGCTCATAAGCTCCAAGTCTCCTGTGACCTCTTTAAGGAACATTCCCATATACAAGATATAGGAACTGATCCTAGCTGAGAGCATGGAAGCTTGAAAGCATCGACACCCAAAGGCATCGAGAATCCTGCATTCACGACCTGGAGGATTGGATGCATGTCTCTTTGCACTTTTCATCCTACGCATGACTGATTCCACTACCATTGAATGGTGTAGTAATTGAGTTTTTTGAAAGCCAGGACAAAGTGGAACTCGATACATAGTATCGAGTCTCCGAGAATGAGGAGATGTGGTTAGAGGTGTTTCCCACATTCTTAGCATAAGATCATGTAAGATCTCATGAATAGGCAGAGTAGCTGCCTCTTTGGGAGCCTTAGGGTATTGAAGAATCTCCAAATCCTTCGCCCTAAGCTCTTTTTCAGGAGCTACTATGATGGAAAGGCCTCTGGCCACATCACGGATAAAATCCTGAAAGGACATATCCTCTGGCGGAGACATTCTGCGCTGAGGAGAAGAGGAATCCTCTGGGAGAAGTACTCTTGTATCGGCAGAGTCTTCGGAGTCATCAGACTCAGAGGATTCAAAATACCTCCGATCCCGGTGATTGTGCAGTGCATGGTACCGGTATCGATCGTAGTCGATATCGGGTTGCTCCGGTACCAATCTGTCGATGCCGGAGACAGAAGCATGACTCGGTATGGGTGGCATACCCATCGACGTCGATGCCATCGGTACCGGTATCGGTTGAGGTGTCTGAAACGGTTTTAATGGTACCGAAGCCGTGAGAAGAGCTGATAGACTGCGTTCAATAGCAAGAAATCTCTGGTCTATCAACGCTGCCGATGCTTGGGTGTCGGTACCGGTAGAAGCAGCCTGAACCCCAGAGCATGGCGCCAGTAGTTCTGCCGAGGTTGAGGCCTCGAGAACATCCTGGAGCCCCGTTGATGCTTTGGAAGCTGAAGCCTCCCGCGGGGGCAGTTTTGCCAGTGAAAATTCCTCAAGGGCAACACCAGTGGCATCTCGATACTTAGAAGGAGATCTATCCTTTGAGGACCGAATAGATTTATGTTTAATTACCTGAGATCCATGGGAGGAAGATGAGGCCCTGGAGGACGTTGATGCAACAGACACCGCGTCTGAGGGAAAAAGGGCGCTAAGCTTTGCAGCTCGATTCTGCCGACCCCTTTTTGACATCATTCCACAGGAGAAGCACTCCGAAGTATAGTGGTCAGGACATAAACATTTGAGACACCAATCATAGGTGTCGGTGACGGAGATGGTACCGCCACACTTAGAACATTTTTTAAAACCAGATGTTGGTTTTTCCATTTTTAAGGAAAAATTCGGCCTGGTGCCCAAAATGGCGCCTAGCACCAAGGAAAAATGTTTATGAAGTAAAACAGCTCAGAAACTATAGTTAGTTAGTTGTTTTTTTTAAGAAGAAAGAAGAATGAACCGGCGGTACCGGTATAGCGTCGAGGGAAGGCAGACGCGATCACAATAAACAAAGATTAAAGACAAACTTTTTCAGCGGTGACAGGGTATGGGACCTGTTGGCTCCGCGGAAAACGAAGAACTAGAGGGGGACAGTTGAAAAGGCGGGAAGGCAGCACACAGGCGCTGTGGGATGCTCACAAAAGCTTTCCTATTGGATGCTGGGGAGCGTTCCCACGCAGGCTCCGTCGGTACCGACGATACCCATATGTGAAGACTACATTCCTGCTTGTTCCTGGAGATATATGTTGACAGTACCACCAATCAGTTAGTTACACCCATCTACCCCAGATTAATAATCTAGCAGCCTGGCTAAATTATACCCCTCCCCCACCACATGAATAAATGTTCATTTGCTAACAATGTCACAAATATATTTATCAATGTAAGCACATTGGCAGCTCCTTGTAAAATGTCAAAGTTGTTACTATTATTTGTAAACCACTTTGACCTCGCGAAAAGTGGCATAGAAAAATAGTTAAATAAATAAATACAAAGAAAAGGTCATGGTTAGGGATGAACCAAGTGATTTGTTCCCAGGAGTCTATTTTTGCTTCCCGTGCACTTCTGGTCTGACTGCACAAACAGATATCAGTGAAAGGTGGCATGACAAATGAAGGGTCTGAATATTTCTCAAACTTAGGTCAAGTTTTATTTTAATTATGTTTTTTATGATTTTTATTTTAAATCAATTCTTTCTGTGATGTTGTATCTTTTGTGTATCTATTTTACAATTGTACATCAGTTAGAACTAACAGAAATTACTAGGATATAAATAATTTTCAGAATAAATAAGTTGACCCAGACTGAACATAATAAATACATTTCAGACATGCCTGTTTGATATATCCAGATTTGTATGCATTTGTTGTAATCTGCTAAGAACTCATTGGGATCCTACCAAGTATTTTTGACCTGATTGACCATGGTTGGAAACAGAATAGTGATTTTGAGGGACCTTTGGTACAAATAAGTATGGCAGTTCTTATGATCTTAATATACATGTTTGAAATAATAAAAGGAGGTAACCAATTTCCAGAACTGTATTTCTTCTTAAATGATTATGACACTGAACAGGGTACAATGAAGAATGGTACCGCTTGTGTCACTCTACTTGTCTACTGTATGTAAGTTGTATTGTTAGCAACGGAACAGAAAATTGTATACGACTAACAGCAACAGCATTAATCTTAGTCTATTGTAACATTTATAAATTTCCTGCTGTTCCATATGACTTTTCCCAGTAATACAGAACCTACCTGTTGAAGTGCTGTCACACCTGAGTCCCATCCTTGGCATGTGTATAAAAGTTTACTGTCAAAAAAAAGAAAAGGTTTTACAAATTCATATCAAAGCATCCTGCTCTCGAAAAAAGCTTCCGCATTTTTGGCGACTCTACTAGTAAAATAAAAGCTAGCACAAAAAAGTAGCAGAAAGTGGAAAAAATAGAATAGAATAAATATTAGAAATATTAGCCAGAAAGGGAAATTAAATACCTCCCCTAGTATAAATGCACAGAAGGCAGGTCTCTTTCAATTAAAAGAAAATTCTAGAACGAGGGATCATAAGAAGGTGAAAGGAGGCAGATTCAGGAGTAATCTAAGAAAATATTTATTTACAGAAAGGGTGGTGAATGCGTGGAACAGCCTCCCAGTTGGGTGCTGGTGATGAGGATTTCTGAATTCATAAAAGTATTAGACACATGCAGAGGACTTCTGAGGGAAAGGAAGAAATTGTAGAGCTTAGTAGTTGGTATGTATGTATGGGCAGACTGGATAGGCCATTATCTGCAATCATTTTCTATAGTTCTAGAAAAATAAGTGTTCACTTTTCCAACTCCTTTGATCTCAATATATTAAAGCAAAAACTGCCTTCTATTTGTTGAAAAATTGGCTCCAGACTTGCAGATGAGCTCTAACCTAAGAACTGTAGAGGGAAAAAAACACCAGGACCATAGATTTTTCCAGCTGGGGGCCTAGAAAACAATTTACTGGTTTGTTATCCTCCTCATCACATACTAAGGTATCATTGTAGTTGCCACTTTAAAATGCATTCAGTTGATGACCAGAACCTGGCAAGAAAATGAAGAAAGAGCAAAAACCTGCAGGCTATTTTTTTGTTCCTAGTTACTTCAAATAAAATCCTTTATCTAAAAGCTCAACACATTAAAAAAATTGCCATAGTAGTCTTCTGTATTGCTATGCAGGCTTGAAAAAAGGACACTGCTCTTTTAAACTCTGTACTGAGAATACATTTACATTACTTAAAACTAATCATCGGCGTTATACAACCCAGGCATATGTATTACACCTGTGCACCATTTTGAGAGCTGCTCTGTGAACTATGAGTAATATAATGAAGGTCTCAGGCATCCACATTCAAAACAATTAGAACCAAAATGTAAAGATCCCTGGAAGCAGAGAAGGAAAGCCTCACTCAGAGCAAAACTACCCTCCCATGCCTGAATATGGTGCTTCAACTATATGACCGAGGCACTTTATTTGTGTGAAGTGTTCACAATGAAGGGCTTTTTTCACTAGTATTTTGTGAGCAATGCTCATGTCATGGATTTTCTATGCCAACAAGCTGTGCTGCTTACTCTTTCAGTGCACTGGTGCTATGAATGACACTCACTGACAGTTTCATCATTTATTGCTATAAAATCCCACATATTGCAATAAAAGGTGAAATTAGTTCTTACCTGGCTTTCCTCGAGTCCCTCCAGTCCAGTCATGTGAGTTATCACGCATCACCAGCAGCTTGGAGACTGAGCATGCAAAGTCTGGATGACAATACCCTACATAGGCAGCTGGCACCTCCTATTAGTATTCTATTGACAAAGTAGACTCCAAAGAGCAACAATTAAGAAAACAAACCATTTCATTTCCCCTGCAAAACTTCCCTCCCCACTCAACTAATATCTGAACACCACCCTTCTCTTACCAGTACTTGTGTTCTTCTCCTTTTCTTTTCTTTTCTTTGCATGGCAAACCTAGCAGTCCACAGTACCTGCACAGGAGTCCCGCCTAACCAGATGGCTGACCATTCACCCCCGGCTCATAGACTACTTGGGTGTATTCTTCAGAACTGGGATCGCCATCACGTATCGCAAACACGTCCCCAGAATATGGGGAGAGTCCTGGACTGGACTGGAGGGTCTCAAGGAAAGCCAATTAGCAGGTAAGACCTAATTTCACCTTCCATATTGTCCTTCCAGTCCAGCATAGACATGTGGTATCTACCATAGCAGTAGGACTCTCGGGAGGGACCTGTGAGCCCACCTGAAACACCACCAAACCGAACTGCACATCTGCCGCCACCTGCACATCTAGGTGGTAATGCCCCCACCGACTGACCAACTGCGCAAACACCATCACAATGAGGGCCCACTTGCCAGGGTCCAGGAAATTTCAACTTAATCGGCTGCCACATTCTCTCTGCTGGTTACGTGGGCAGCCAAAATCGCTTCCAAGTTTGCCTCTGCCCAAACCAATAGCAGAGCCACTTCGTCCTCTAGCTGCATGTTTACCATACCGCCCTGACGATTGATGTAAGCCACCATGGTGGCATTACCCTGACCATCTTCCTGTGACAGAACAGTCAAAATACCTTCAAGGCCAAGATAGCGTACTTACTTACCTGTAACAGGCGATCTCCAGGAACAAAAGGAATCACATATGCGTGACATTGGTACCGACAGAGCCCGCTTGGGAACGCTCCCCAGCGTCCAATAGGAAAGCCTTTGAGAGCACTCTACTGTGCCTGCATGCCTGCCTTCACACCTTCCCAACTCCTGAGTTCGTAGCTGAGAAGAATAATAAAACAAAAGAACCCTACAACTCCTAAGGAAGGACGGCGGATTGTGAAGACTGATTCCTGCTGTTCCTGGAGATCACCTGTTACAGGTGAGTAACTATGCTATCTCCAGGAACAAGCAGGAATGCAGTATTCACATATGGGACTCACTAGCTCCCAGGTATCAGACTGGTATGGAGGAGGGGGGAGCAGTGATGCCTGAAGCTAAAAGCTTGTAGCTGAAGAGTCTGGAAGAGTTGTGGGTCGATGGACTCGATTTCAGGAGGCAACACTCCCCCAATGATAGTCTGGTCTCTTGTAGAAGTCCAGGACAGAGGGTAGGAGTTGGGTTTAAGTCCCAAAGATGTGCTGGAGTACAGCTTGGCCAAAGACAGCATCCCAACAAAAGTATGAATGGAGGACCAGGTATCTGCCCGACAGATCTCTTCAATGGATAGTGAACGGAGATTGGTTACGGAGGCTGTCATAGCCCACACATTATGAGCAGTGACATGAGCCTCTAATGAGAGTTCTGCTTGTACATAAGCAAAAGAAATGCAATCTACTATCCATCTGGATAAAGTATGTTTCGTCACCAGTAGACCTAATTGACTAGGATAAAAGGAGATGAATAATTCAGAGGATCTTCTGTGATCTTTAGTTTTATCCAAGTAGTAAGCCAGTGCTTGCTTGCAGTCTAAGGTGCGTAGCGCTGCTTCCACCCGAGACGCATGTGGTCTAGGGAAGAAAATAAGGAGGATTACCAACTGGTTTAGATGGAAGGAGGAGACTACATTCAGAAGGAAATACGCATGGATACACAGAACCACCTTGTCATGGTAGAACCAAGTAAAGGGCGGATCCACCAACAGAGCCTGCAGTTCACCGATGCTGCAAGCTGAAGTAAGGGCAATGAGGAATGCGTAGTTACTCACCTGTAACAGCTGTTCCCTGGGAACAGCAAAAATCAATCCTCACAAATGGGTGACATCGGCGCCAATGGAGCCCACGCGAAGCATTTCCCCAGCTTTCAAAGAAAGCCTTTGGGAATGCTACCACACATGCATGGTCCCCTTCCCACCCAAGGGTGCCATTTTGCTCAGTCAGATGACATAGTTAAGATGGCAATCAAACACAAAAACAGAAGTACGGCAACTCCAAGGGGAGGAGAGAGGGTTGTGAGGACTGATTCCTGCTGTTCCTGAGAACACCTGTTACAGGTGTGTAACTACGCTTTCTCCAGGCACAAGCAGGAAGTCAGTCCTCCCATATGGGACTCCCTAGCTCCAGATTGCCGAGGACCAAACCACGACAGTACCACCGGCGACCCGTAGGGTGGCTGTGAGTTGCAGAAGGTGATCATATCTAAACAGACCGCTCTCAACAGATCAGAATAGGATCACAGACTTCAAACCCATTCAAACTCCTCCAGGGATTTCTGCAGGATTCAGCACTATCCTCCCTGCTTTTCAACATCTTTATACAACTCCTCTGCAAGGTCATACAGGAATACAAGATCCTTTACCACCTTTACGCCGACAATATCCTCATCTATGCCCCATTCTCCATCAGCAACCCAGATTACTCCACAATAAGCCAATGCCTAAAGCTGGCTTGGCCTCCACAACCTACGCGCATCAACCCCAACAAGACTGAAGTTCTGTTTATAACCAGGCATCCCTCCAGCTACAATAAGCCTTACAAATCTAACTTTACAAGTAAAACAACAAGTAAAACCCTGGGCATAACTCTGGATCAAAATCTGAACTTCAACACACATATCAAGAACATCACTGGATCAGTATACCACCGTATCGGAACCCTGAGAAGCCTTAGACCACTCCTTGACCATACAGACTTCAGAAACATCTGCTAGGCATTCATCACCCCCATCTTTGACTACGCTATCATCATCTACTAGGGCCTCCCAAAATCCTCATTACAGCCTCTGCAGCTAGCGCAGAATATAGCAACCAGACTTCTCACAGGATGCAGCCATCATGATCACATATCACCCATACTGAAACAGCTACACTGGCTCCCCATCCACAGCAAAGTAAGGTACAAGGTGGCGCTAATAGTATTCAGGACAATCCTCCAGCTTTCTGAAGATTCCCTACAGGCTCTGCTGGACAAACCTCAATGTCAGAGATTGTGCAGAAGTGCAAATCACTCTCTCCTAGCAGTACGTGCCTCAATCACCCACAGCAGTGCCTCAAACTTTAACAGAGCTTTCTGCTTCTATACTCCAACATGTGGAACTCACTACCGCCAGACTTTCGCTCCCTCACAGACATTGGAGACTTTCGCTGAAAGTTAAAGACACTTCTTTTCCTGGAGTTCTTTGCTCTGACACTTAGCCGCAGCTGAATAGCCCTTCACACATAGAACAGTGACCATTACAACAACCATAACTCTTTAATACCAGCCTCCAGACTCTTCACCAAGCCCACAAGCACATCACCCTTACAGTCCAAAGAGCAGCCCACAACTCTTTTTCTGCCATCTCTAATTTGCATATTACTTTGTACAGATAACTTAGTTTCCAAAGGTTGTATACTACTTTGTGCAGTTAGCTTTATTACCAAAGGTTCCAAGGTTTGCATTCTACTGTTACTCTGTTGCCTTGTTAACTGTGCCATAGTTTAATTGACTCAGTTTACTTTGCTAAGAATTGTTCTATGTAATCCACTGTGACTAGTAGATATGATGGTATAAAAGAGTTGTTAAATAAATAAATCTCTACCAAAGAAGTTATTTGGGCAGCGGCCCAAAAACTGGGCAAAATTAAGTGGGAAAATCAAGAAGTAGAAGTTTATGGTGACTTATTCCTTATCACTATACAAAAGCGGAGAGCCTATCAAGCCATCACAAAGAGACTCCGGGATGAGCGCATCCGGTACCGATGGTTCTTCCCAGTGGGCCTCCAGTTTATCATATCTGGCACCACAACCACAGCTAAATCTATTGATTTGGCTATTAAAGCCATGCAGCAAGCAGCCTGCTCGAACTTGCTTACAACTCCAGTAGAGGTGGAAATCCTCTCCGGAAGAAAGGGATTGGTGGATTCTACTGGATAGTCTTGGGTGCCAGATGGAGACCAGCGTCTACAGTGGCAGAAGAAAGAGACCGGAGGGGAGAATCATCGTTGATCTGATCAGAGGTGGCAATTGTGGACTCGTTCTCTGGTTAAGGACTCTTTGATAGACTGGGGAAATTGATTTGAGTGCTGTGCATGTTACATGTGAGGATGAGGTATATTTGATGGATAGAAAGGTAGTTTGTATGAGTGGTCTGTGTGGCTTGGTGACTGTGCCTCCCTAAAAATGGGATGTATTTGAGGGTTCACCTTGGGTTTGAAGGGATAGTTAGTTAGTTAATTATGTTAGTTGAATTTGGGGTTTTACGTGGAAATAAGATGACCTGGATGTGTTGTCACGCCTCTAAAAGGTTCCAAAGCCTGGAGGAGAGGGGCTGGTGGTAGGGGTGTTGGTCAAGGGAGAGGGGAAGGGGAAGGGAGGGAGAGGGGAAGGGGGGGAGGAAGGCAGGGTGGAAGACAGAGGAGGCTAGGAGGAGGAGGATACTTTTGGGGATCCCAGGGAAGTAAGGTGAGGGCTAATGAGGGGAGATATGGCTGACTACCAAGTGGTGACACTGAATGCCAGGGGCCTAAATATGTCCTGTAAATGTCAGTCATTGTTTAAAGAATTGGGAAGACTGCAGAGTGATATAGTGTTCATACAATAGACCCATTTGCTGAGTAAGGATGAGGGTAGGGTGGCCAGCCATCGTTTCCCCCTCCGGTACTTTGCATCTAATGTTTTAGAGAAAAAGAAAGAAGGAGTAGATATTTTATTATCTGGGAAACTTCCCCATCAAGTGATAGCAGTGTGTGAGGACAAAAGGAGGTGTTTTCTAAGTGAGCGGATCTTGTAGTAGACTGATCTGACTATGTTTCCTATGTGGGCCTTCATATCCAGGCGTTGATCTAAGGTGACTCCCAGGTATCGTATTGAGGATTTAGAGTTCAGCTCAGCTTCTTTTACTTTAAAATATTGCGGTGGGGTAAAGTTGGGGTTCCTCGTAATGAAGAGTACTTCCGTTTTCTTATGTTGTATTCTGAGGTTTTGGGAAAGAAGCCAGTCAGATATTGCATTGAAACAACTCGTCAGTGGGGAGAGGTCCAGATTCTCAGTAGAGAAGGGTATGTAGAGCAGGACATCATCTGCGTATAACATGCAATCAACATTGAAGGACCGGATGATATTACAAATTGGCTGCATGTAAATATTGAACAAGAGCGCAGAAAGGGAGGATACTTGTGGGACTCCTTGACTTTGGTGGAAAGGTTCAGAATTTATCCCTCCAGAACGAACGTGTTGCCATCTTTCGGACAGGTAGGATCTGCACCATTCGAGCGCTCGTCCATTAATGCCTTTGTCAGTCAGTCATCCTAAAAGAAGCTCGTGATTCACTGAATCAAAAGCTGCAGCGATGTCCAGAAAGATGAGAGCAAATCCTTGACGGATGTAATCAATGCCTGTGATTATCTTGCAGAATAGTGTGGGGTAAGGAGGGTTTCCACGCCATGGAATTCCCTAAAACCATGTTGGCATGGGTCTAACGGTGCAGCGGAGTCAATGTGATCCTGCAATTGACGTTGAGCTTCCTTTTCAATGATCTTCGCAAGTAGTGGAATGCTGGATATGAGTCTGTAGGATTCCACCTGTTGGGGATCGAGCTTGCAGTTTTTTAGCAGAGGTCTAATGGAGGTGTGTTTAAGGGCTGAAGGGAAAGAGCCGGTTGAGAAGGAGAGGTTAATTATTTTGGACAGTACTGGGCTGAAGTGACTGCGAAGCTCCTTGATCCAGAAGGCTGGGCATGGATCAGACTGGGCAGTAGTGGTATTAAGGGCAGCAATAGTGTCCTCAAGTCCTCTCTTGGTGGGGGTAGAAAACATGGTTAGTGTTGTTTGGCAGTCTTGCTCTATTGCGGAGGTTGTAGTAGAGGTTTTGTTGGTCTGGCATATCTTGGATTGAAGATAGGTTGCGAAATCTTGTGGGTGTATCTCGAATGGAGGTCCAGAGGATGGTTCTTTTGATAAGGTCTTAACCAGGTCGAAAAGGTCATGTGGTTTATTAAGCGATCTCTTTAAGGTGTCAGAGTAGTACTGCTTCATCGTGTTGGTGATTGCGTTGCGATGAGCGGCCAGATGACAGTTGTATGTTGTCTGGTCATTTAAAGAATGAGATCTTCGCCAGCGTTTCTCTAGTTTCCGTAATTGGTTAAGTGATGCTTTAAGATCGGCTGAGTACCATGGGGCACTCACCCTTTTACCTGGGGGCCTGTTGGTTGGCGTACGTTGGGCAATTGAGCTGAGGCAATTGTTCCAGTGAGAAATATGTTGAAACCCTCCAACCAGTGTGCAGCCACGGCTAAGAAAGCAAATAGAATACTAGGAATCATAAGGAAAGGAATGGAGAATAAAACCAAGGATATTATAATGCCTCTGTATCGTTCCATGGTGCGACCACACCTTGAATATATTGTGTAATTCTGGTCACCTTATCTTAGAAAAGATGTAGCAGAATTAGAAAAGGTACAGAGAAGAGCCACCAAAATGGTAAAGGAGATGGAAGGATACCTCTATGAGGAAAGGCTTAAAAGGTTGGGCTCTTCAACTTGGAAAAAAGGCGGCTACGGGGAGTAGCCTAATGGTTAGAGCAACTGCCTAGTACCCAGAAGATCAAGGGTTCAATTCCCACTGGCACTCCTTGTGACTTTGGGCAAGTCACTTTACCCTCCGCTGCCTCGGAAGAAAAGGCTGGCAATCTACTTCCGGTGATACATTGCCAAGAAAACCCAGAGGTAGCTGGGTCGCTATGAGTCAACACTGACTTGATGGCACAAAAAAAAAAAAAGGGGAGATATGATAGAGGTCTATAAATTAATGAATGGAGTGGAACGGATAAACGTAGATTGGACAAGTTCCTGGAGGAAAAATCCATAAACCATTATTAAAGAGGACCTGGGAAATCCACTGCTCATCCCAGGACAAGCATTGTGGAACCTGTGTGCCTTTTTGGGAACCTAAACATATACTTGTGACTTGGATTGGCCACTGTTGGAAACAGGATACTGGGCTTGATGGACGTTGGTCTGACTCAGTATGGCGTATCTTATGTTCTTATGTTATGTTCTTATGATATTTGGTTTGCTGAATGACAAAGAACTGCAACTTGGATATTACCTTCTTTTTATCTACAAAACCCTTTGTACAGTCCTGGTTTTATTAACACCCTCATAGGATCACAAATTTCTCTACAAGCTAAGCTAGATTCAACTTGTAAGAATTTAGATTTCTTACTTGGATTTTACATTCCACAACTGCAGACTTCCTTGATGGCTTCCAAGCAGAATTTTGTTCAGATAAGTACTAGGATGCATAATTGCAGAGACAGCAAAGACTTTCTTATCAAAATTCAATTGTAGATATTCTTCTGCAAACAAAAAATGGATCTTGTTAAGACAAAGTTTGCTGGGTATAAATTTCTTACACATTATGGGGGAAATTTTATAAAACGATACAGGTGCAAAAAGTCCAACAAGATGCCTATTTAAAGCCTATTTCATAAAAGCAACACAGGTGCCTATATGCTTTTATAAAATAGGCTCTCAGAATTAGTTACAATAATGCACAAATACCAATGCACAAATTAACAGCAGCTTCAAAAAAGATGTAAATTTGTTTGTGTACTCTAGGGCATGTACAAGTATATTTCATAAAATACATACATACATTGCAACTCCACCCCTGGCCTTTGCAAACTACACCTCTAGAACACCTGCACTCAAATCGCATAAAAGTGGGCAAACTACTTTCACGTGTCCACTCCTTATGTACCACTGTGCAGTTTTTATAAGCCCTTTCTCGCATGTAAAACATGTTTTATATATTAAAAAATGCTTTATAAATTTACCTCCTAAAAAAGTAAAAACATACTTTATACCTTTTATGGTTTATGGCAGGGGTGGGCAATTTACGGCCCACGGGCCGCATGTGGCCCGCCACAGAGTTTTCTGCAGCCCGCGGAATCGCTCCTAGGCACCATGTGTGCTGCCTCCCTGCTCCTCTCTTCTTGTCCCCCTCCCACACACGGCATGCGGGAGAGACCCGGGAGCAACAGGAGCCGCCAGCCCTGGCACACAGCGAGCAGACGCAGTGGCTGTGGCTCCGGCTCCGCCGCTCCTCCCTCCCAGCTCCTCTCGCGCAGTGCCATGCACAACTCCATCTACCAGCCGGAGGGGGAGACAGGCTGCGCCGGACTGGAGGCTGCGGGGGAACAGCGGCATATGTTGGACAACAGCAGCAGCCTGACTCCCGGCACAGCACCTGACCTCTTCGCCAGCTTCCCCCAGCTGAGTTACTCCATCTTAGCCGGATCAAGAGCAGGGGGAGCAGCCTGTGCCTGTGCCCAGTTCCGAGCACATCGCAGAGATCATGGGCAGACAAAGGTGAAAATGGGTCGTAACTCTTTGATGTCGATTTTCAATTTCTTTAAGGAAACTCAAAATTTCAGAGGCATAGAAAATTATATCAGAAAGGGGCTGATGCAGAAACTTTAGCGTGCTGTCTGCGTATAGGTAGCGTGACATCTGCGCATGTTTTTTTTATGTGTAGATGTCACACTGCAGTGCAGAAAAGAGATCAGCGAGAATGTAATCATTGCGCAAAAGCCAGCAGCAATGCTGGCACACAGCCCTTGTAAACCATTCAAATTGCATGATAATCAAGCAATAAGCTATTCCTCCTAGAAACAGAGAAAAGCGCAGAAGAGGGAAGACTTAACTTAACACCTACTCAAAGGAAACGCAAGAGGCCTGCGCTCAGTGCTGAGGAGGAATTTATCTTTGTTTCATGAGCAGACAACCTCCCCATTGTATTTTCCGGGCTTTTCTGAAATTAGTTCTTTAAAAAAAAGGCAGATGAACTGTGCTGGAAAGAATGTATGCACATATGTTTGTCTATATTTATTAAAACTTGCTATACTGCCCTAGCCTGAGTAGCATCGGAGCAGTTTACATCAACTTGATTACACACATAGAAAGGAATGCCAGTTAAAAAAGAAACTTCCAAAATAAACCTAAAAGAGTATCCCACATCTATATCCTACCTAACAAAAGAGATCACTCGAACAGAAAGAAATTTTTGTCGGAGCTACTGCCATGAAAACTTACGCTCTCTCGAGGCAGAATGCTCCTTTTTAATCAGAAATTTTTTAAAAGGGATAGCAACACCCCAAAATACCCAAAAGGATATAAACAACCCATAGGGTACAAAACCGAATGTGAAAATGAGTCCTGTGATAGTAAAAGGCCGTAGCCTGCACTCCACAATATAGCTGCCTAATGTTAAACACGGGTACATAGCTCAAGTCCAGACTCCCGTGGGTCCATCAGAAAAAATTCAAAAGCAGCAGGAGTATCGTCTTCGACGAGGGGAACCTTCCCACCACCGTCAATGATCTGTAATCCAAACAAATGCGTTGGTGAACAGTATGTTGACACAACGTTGCGTTTCGGGCGTATACATTTCTCAGCCCTTCTTCAAAACCATAGCTGACGTAAAAGAGGAAAAACCCCAACGCAATTTAAAATGTCAATGAATCAGCTGATCACATTCGTAACCAATAGGAACCTGGCCAAAATTTAAAGGTATATTCCTTCAAAGAATACTCCACCAATCTAATGAGGAGTTGAGACCTCCCGGGGTTAGTGACTGATTTACAGTTCACCCCGAAGTATGATTTTTGGTCCCTTGAATTTTTGGATCTTAAATTATTTAAAGATCGCGGGGTAGTTAGATCCACGCTTTATCGGAAAGCCGTACAGCGGAACACCCTGCTGCATTTTCAGAGCTATCACCCCAGCTCCCTTCGCAGGGGGCTTCCAGTGGGTCAATTTATCCGGTTGCGAAGGCTGTGCTCCACGTTGGAGGATTTCAAAAAGGAAGCAAAGGATTTAAAGCTTCGGCTTCAGCAGCGCGGATATCCTGCGCTTGTCATTCAAAAGGCCTATTGTAGAGCCCGTTTCATCCATCCTGAGTGGTGGCAAGACACAACTAAAACACGGGAGGTTGGTTCAGGGCCCCGTTCACCGTTTGTGGGGGTTTTACCCTTCATGCCCCGCACTCGGGATGTGGTTAACATTCTTCGGAAACATTGGTCCATTTTATCTCTCCATTCATGTTTTGATAGACCTTTGATGTTGGGTTTTCAGAGAGGTAGGAATTTAGCAGATTATTTGATACATACTACAGATCGCCCGTCTACCCCTGAGTTAGTGGGACATTTCTGTTGCCAATCCTGTGATTTTTGTTCATCTACATTAGAGGGGGTGGGCTGGACTCATCCGAATACGCAGCATACCTATTACAGTCGGTGGCACACCACCTGTCAATCCTGTTTTGTAGTCTATCTATTGCTTTGTCCCTGTGAAAAATTTTACATAGGGAAGACTATTCGTCCCATGAAGAAACGTCTTCAGGAGCACCGGTCTCGGATAACCACAAGGGTGTTAACAGCCCCGGTGGTCCAACATTGCATTGATTTTCAACATTCTTTCTCGGACTTACGTTGGCGGATTATGGATTATATCCCTGAAAGATCCCGGGGAGGTGACCGGGGGGCAGCTCTTCTCTATCGTGAGCAACGCTGGATTTTCCTCCTACAGTCACTAACCCCGGGAGGTCTCAACTCCTCATTAGATTGGTGGAGTATCCTTTGAAGGAATATACCTTTAAATTTTGGCCAGGTTCCTATTGGTTACGAATGTGATCAGCTGATTCATTGACATTTTAAACTGCGTTGGGGTTTTTCCTCTTTTACGTCAGCTATGGTTTTGAAGAAGGGCTGAGAAATGTATACGCCTGAAACGCAACGTTGTGTCAACATACTGTTCACCAACGCATTTGTTTGGATTACAGATCATTGACGGTGGTGGGAAGGTTCCCCTCGTCGAAGACGATACTCCTGCTGCTTTTGAATTTTTTCTGATGGACCCACGGGAGTCTGGACTTGAGCTAAGTACCCGTGTTTAACATTAGGCAGCTATATTGTGGAGTGCAGGCTACGGCCTTTTACTATCACAGGACTCATTTTCACATTCGGTTTTGTACCCTATGGGTTGTTTATATCCTTTTGGGTATTTTGGGGTGTTGCTATCCCTTTTAAAAAATTTCTGATTAAAAAGGAGCATTCTGCCTCGAGAGAGCGTAAGTTTTCATGGCAGTAGCTCCGACAAAAATTTCTTTCTGTTCGAGTGATCTCTTTTGTTAGAGTTAAAAAAGAAAAGCAGTAGACAAGATAAAGAAAAGCAGTGCAGCCCTTCCTTTGGGCCGAGCATCCCTGCAAAAGCCTCACTGAAGAAATGAGTTTTTAGGAGCATCTTGAACTTTTTATGAGAAGACTCAGAATGGAATGGGCATTCCATAGAGATGAAGCCTGAAAGTAGAAAGCAGAATGGCATGAGGCTTCTATACAGGCAAGGGAAACAGGGGCAATATTTAACAGATTTCTTGCATGAAAATCAACAAGAGTAAAAATAGATCCTCTGTGACGGACATAAACTTGAAAGCAGTGATGAGGATCTCAACAAGCAACCTCACTCCTGATTTCAAAAGAATTATAAAAAAGTGTGAGAGTTTACATTTGTCTCATTAAATTACTTGTGCTGGCTGATGTGTAATTTGCACATAAATAAAAATTCAATGAAACCTTTTCTGTGTACCACTATTGTTTTAGTTTTATTTATTAATTTATTATTATTATGCAATTTACACTTCGCATTAAATGAAATGTAATTTTAACTAATGAATACGATCAGTTTTAGAAGGTGCAGCCCTCCGCTAACCACGGCCCTCTCAAAGTGGCCCCCGAGCCAAAACAATTGCCCACCCTTGGTTTATGGGTTTTTTTGTGTTTAATATACCAAGAAAACAGTAAAGCGGTTTACAATCAAAATAGTACATGAAAAAAGGAAAGGGAACTACAATGGAAGGAAAGAAAAGACGAAAGAAAAATTACACATGCCATCTTGTGAGTGGGGCCTTCACACCAGCACACACCAGCTATGAATCTTTCCTAGTCCCTTCTAGTGCTCATTCAATCCTATCTCCCTCCTTTATTTATTTCTTGGTATTTTCTATACTGTTGTCCAAATTATTATTAAAATGGTTTACAGTTAAAACTTAGTCAAAGATTTAAAAAGAAGAGATAAAGAAAGAATAAAAACAACATAAAATCAAAAGAAAGGAGAAGTAGGAAGGAGATGGAAATGGAAGAAAGGAGAACAATATTGGGCATGTGGAAGTTCTGTAGGAAAAGATGAAGGCGACTATGAAAGGGTGCCCCTGCTCAGGCTGAGGAAAAAAAAAAGTTTTGAGATCAGCTTTACATTTTTAATAGTTTGATTCTGAGTGGAGAAATGGAGGAAGGGAGTTCCAGAGTGACAGAGCTGTAAAATAGAAAGTCAGGTGGTGGTAAACTGTGGCAGATTAGCAGGGGGGAGATAGAGCACATTTACATCTTGGGACCACATGGACTGGAAGTGGAGGGAATGAGATGAGAAGACAGGTAGAAGGGGTGGCCAGTATAAACGGACTTGTGTGCAATGAGGAAGAGTTTGAATTTAACCCAGCAAGTGACGGGGCGCCAGAGGCAGTGAATGTAGAGTGGTGTAAGATAATATTTTCAAGAGCAACGAATAAGTTTGAGAGTGATATTCTGTACGTTTTGAATGAGGATATAGGAAGGTCAAGGTAAACCACTTTGCCACAATCGAGTCTGGATGGAATCATTGCTTGAGCAGCTGTACTGAAAGCGGCACTAGTGAGATAGGATTTATGGAGTGGAGCTGATGCAGACAGAAGAAGCAGGACTTCACCATGGAAGAGATTGGCAAGTCAAATAAGCGAAAAGGGTCAAAATAAGCAACTGAGAAGGGTGTCAGTAACGTAAGGTCTTGGCCTGAGAGCTGGGGAGCTATAGGAGGACAAATGTTACATCCATGGCATGGGACTTAAGCACGATAAGCTTCAGTTTCTGGGAGGCAACAGCATCAAGACATTTATTTAGGGGAGTAAGACTGGGGGACTAAAGATTGGTAAGATAAGGTGAACATCATCTGTATAAAAGTAAGCATCGATACAAAGGGATTGAGTGAGAATGGCCAAGGGACTAATGACGAGAATGAATAGAAGAGGTGAAAGAATTGCACTTTTGGGTACTCCATAATTTAGTGTAACTGGGAGATATGGTAGAATCAAAAATGATGAAGAAACTTCTATTACTGAGAAAAGAGGTGAACCAGTGAAGGACAGTACTTGTGATACCAAGATCTGTCAGTCGATAGAGACTAGGAAGTCAGTACTGCCAAAATAGAAGGTAGAGTGGATATCACTTATCATGGAAGTGAGTATTTTGATACTGTGACATGAGCGGAAACCTGATTGTTTAGAGTGAAGTGCATTTGATGCTTCGATGTGCTGGGGGTCAGATGTATCAGGACAATCTTTCCAGTAAATTTTGACATGAAAAGAAGGTTAGAAATAGGTCTATAATCTGAAGGTCAGAATGCTCAAACTTAGGAGTAATACGAGGGCCGTTTTTTTTTCAACCTCCGATAGGCTATAAATAAAAGACAAGTTCATATAAAACAATAATTTTATTACCAAAAGATTGGTACACTTACGGTTACTTTTCGACATAATCACCGAAGAGATTGAGACATTTGTCATATCTGTGGACAAGCTTTTCAATACCCTCTGCAAAGAAAGTTGCCGCCAATGAATTCAAGTAGTCCTTGACGTTGGTTTGAAGGTCCTCATTGGTTTGAAAGCGCTTTTGTGGCCGTCCGTCAACATTTTTGGGACCCAACGTGCACAAAGTTTTTTGTAGCCTAACCGTTCAGTAACAACAGAGTACAAAACAGACCTTGAAACCTCTGAAATTCCGTAGACAAAGCAGTAATGGTGAATCTGCGGTTTTCTTTAACCATTCTGTCAACTCGTTGCACCAGGTCATCTGAAATGACAGATTTGCGTCCTTGGCCCAACACCATCACTCATGAAGTTTTCCCCATACACACGACTCATTCTCCGATGGATTTCTGCAGCACTATGGCCTTCAGCCTGTAGAAAACGAATCACACTTCGCAATTCACACTTGGAGGGAGCATCAATCATGGTGGACATGTTTACGTGGCTGTAGCACAACGCCGACTGACGCCTGAATGTCAACAATGGCGGAGTGTGTAGTGCAAGAGCTGCGCAGTCGCCTACAGCGCATGCCCGCTTTCTGCTGCCCACGTAGCGTCTGCACGGAGCGATCGGAGGTTGAAAAAAAAACGGCCCTTGTAGTAGTATGTTTAAGAGAATGCATTTCACCAGAAGAAAGATGATACAGATGATAGAGGAGAGATTCGAGACAGGATCTTTAAACAGCCGTGACAGTAGAGGATCAGACGGAGGAAGCTATGGAATGCATATTGGTCTATTAAAAGAGAACCATGAAGCAGGGGGAGGTTGAGAATAAGTGTGCATGGATGTAGGGGGAGAAGAGATTTGTTGCTGGGTCAGTGAGATCAGGGAGACCTGAATGATATCAACTTTGGATTTAAAGGAAATAGAAAGTTCATCAGTTGTTAAACCGAAAAGAGTGGAACCAAGGAATTCTGAGATGGGTCTGGTGAGGTTAGAGATCACATTGAAGAGCTTTTGAGCATTATTGCTGTAAGCTTGGATGATGGTGGATTAGTAAATCTATTTATCTCGCCAAAATCATCAATTCCATGACATCATTCACATCACTGCTGGACCCAATGCCTTCCCCCTTCATCAAAAAACCTTAATTGTACTTACTCCAGTCAATCTTTATTCTAGCCAATTGGAGTCTGTCAGAAGATTTTTTCCCAATATGCTAGAAGGATGCTATTATCCACCCAACTACACCTTAAGAAAACTTCACTGGATCCTTGCTCGTTAGGTAACTATCATCCCATCATCATCGCATCCTTTATTCTGAATGTTACAGTTGCATTTTTCCCCTCAATAAAACAAATATTCTACACCACCATCATCAATCTGGCTTCTGAGAGCATCACAGGACTGAAACTTGTTTAGTGTCCTTACTCAGTGAAGTCAGACAATATCTGGATTCTGGTAAGATCACTTATTTTATTCCTGGGCTTACCATTGGCATTTGACACTGTTAGTTATCAGATCTTACCGTCTCGGCTAGCTGATTAGGGAGTACCTGATACTGTTCTCAACTGGTTTACCACATTTCTTACAGGCAAAACTTTCAGAGTGAGAATAAATCCTCTCTAAATAGCATTGTCTCAAATGTGGAATTACCCCAGGGGTCTGTTTTAGCCTCTCTGCTCTTTAATTTATTTATTGCGCCCCCCCCCCCCAGTCAAGCTCATACAATCTCTAGGGATTAGCCCCTTTGTTTTTGCCAACGACATCCAGCTTCTTTATACAGTATTGAACCAAATACACCAGACCTTTCAGCACTAAATTTCTCTCAGATAGAAAAGTGACTTGAACTGAACTGCCCAAACATAATTTTGAAAAATGCCAGACAATGTGGGTAGCCTACAGTGATGCTATTCCCACTGGTCCCTCAGCTTAATGCTCATTCAGTTGCACTTAAACATCCTGAAAATCCTAGCCATTACCTTTCCTCTTTTTCGAGGAGCACATCTCCTCCATAGTAAACTAATGCTTCTACAACTTCTGGCTCATCAGATCCACTAGAGCACTAGACAAAGATGCTGTTCTAATTCCTATTCATGCTCTCATTACACATCAGTTGGACTATTTTAATGCCCTGTATAACAGAATATGTCAACTAACTCTCAGAAGACTTCAGCTCACTCAAAATATTATCATTTGATTATCATACTCTGCCAAATCTGACTATATCACTCCTCTACTTAGAGAAAACCACAGGATGCCTATGTAACACAGAGAAATTTAAGACCCTTATTCTTGCTTTTAAAACAGTGTGCACAAACCAATCCACCCAGTTTTTTCAATATCCTAATTCCACATGCTCCACTTTGCTATATTCTCATGACAAGCTTTTTTTTCTTTCCTCCGCATTCCTGTGCACACTTCGCACCCATTCACAGTTCAGCTTCCTGTATCTTGGCCACACTCTTGTGGAACACACTTCCCAGCTATCTCTGACGTGAGCCCTCTCTGCCAAAATTCAAGTTCGGCCTTAAAACATTTTTTCTTCTCCTAGGCCTTTGAGAATTAGTGGCTCAGGGCATGCTGTGTGTAGGATTTGCTGGAAGGGATACTATTCTTTATCTTTTATTTCTCCACTATCCTGAGAGCTAATTCTTTTTCTTTTCTTGCTTCTTCTGTCTTTTAGTCATAGTATTTTTTTTAACCATTGTGATGTCAGAACTGCGGTATAATAAGAACATGAATAAACACAAATATAAACATACCAACCTACAAGCAAATTTCTTTTTCTTTTCTTTTTTTTTTTAAATTTGGTTCCAACAGGCATGCCCGTTCATGTTGTTGAAGTAGTAAATACTCTATCAACCACTTTTTGTGGGCTCATGATTTAGCAGAAACCTTAGGCCTGATATTCAAAGGCATTTAGACGATTTGCAAACCATGTAAATGCCACTAAGCAGGATATTCAGCGGCACTAACATGGTGCTGAATAGCCACGCATCAGATATTCTGGAGGCGGCACCCTGGGATAACCAGTTAGTGGCAATATTCAGCTGTTGACCGGTTATCCCTTGGCAGCGAATGTTAGGCACAGAAAAGACTGTCCTAATGTTTGCCACTGAAGCTAACCCTGCAGCGGCTCAATACCACCGCTGCCCGGTTAGCTTTCTGCTTCAGCGGCAAACCCGAATATTCAATGCCAGTGGTTGGATATGGCTCTGGCATTGAATATTCAGGTTCAGTGTTCGCTAGCTGCCACCGCTGAATATCAGACCCTTTATTCTTTCAAGTACTGATGATAAACAAGTTGCTTTTTTGTACATGGACTTTCCTAAAGACAGGTAAAAACATACAGCAATACACACGAGCCACCATTTCTGCAGTTTGAGATGACACATCTTCTGAAACAATTTTGTCCCCTTCACATCCTCATATTCCAGACAGAACAACCCAGTCTCAATGTGCAGTGTTGTACATCTACTGTATAGCAGCACTGCCTTGGAAAATGAGCAAAATACAATCAAGTGGTTACTTTTGCAGGACTCTTAAGGTTGCTAGCCAAAAGGAGGACACAACTGCCAAAAGGAAACCACATCCTTTTCCTGTTTATGTCTATTAGGGATTTTTCAGCTTACAATTTCCAAATCCCTCTAGTAAAGACAAAGATTTTGTTATGGAAATTAGTTTTATCAGTAGCGATATTTGTATTCAATTTGTTTCTGTTCCACACACATGCCGTTGCAAGTTATACTTACTATCTGTGCATCCTGAAATTTCAGGACTGGCACCGAAACAGAGTTAGTTGCGCACAAGAACTAGTTAGGAGGTTAAAAGTTCAAGAGTTTCCCTTTTGCCCTCGATTTTGTACAGTAATAAAGGAGAGTTTACATATTGGCTTTACCTGGCAGGCTGTACAGGGGACTTAGAGGTTCACTATTAATGAGTACTGTGATGATAGACTCAAACTTGCAGCTGGGAATGCACACACTCAAGTAGCTAAGTCTACCTGGCAGGCTCCATCCAGGCAATGGTCATGCTAATATTGCTTGCTATTCAGATCATTACAGAGCTTTATGGTTGGATGTGAGAAAGGTAAGCTGCAGGAGGAACTAGGAAGGGATCGTGTGTGTTCATTTACCCAAGATGGAGGAGTATGTCCGTCCTGGATAACGAGAGACATCTTGCAGGCAGTCATACCCAGTGGCTGACTGTTAGGCTGTATCCTTGGAAGTGTAGACAAAGTAACTGAGTAAAGTGGATGGGCCAATTGATCTTTTTCAGCAGTCATTTATGATGTTACTTTGTAAGCAGGTTAAAACCATTCCTATATCTCAACAAACGTAAATTTTTGCTTCCTTACCTTCTGATTGTACATCCCAAATAATAAGAATGTTATCAAGATCCACAGAGATTACATGATCACCAAAGGGTTGAATAAGATGAATCTCTGCATTGTGGCCTTCATAGGTATGAACTACCTGCAATCAAAACACATTTTTCTCACATCAAACTTGAAAAATGTCTGAGACATGCAAATGATAAATTAATATTATATATTTCTAAAGTACTATACCAATACACATAAGAGACAGTTACCACTCTAGACCAGTCTAGACACATAGATTTATGCTCTCCGATCGGAGGATCCACTTATTTGATGACATCAGTGATATAGGATCCTATGCAGTCCACCTCCAGCCAGTATTTCTAGACCCAAGCAAAACAATGCAGCCCCCTCAGAACCACAAGAGGTCAAGTAATACCAACTTGGTCAACCATAGTTCTATGAAAAGCCCCAAAGAATACATGCGAAACAGATCCAAGAACAGAGACTAGGGGACAGTGTCCTTTTAGAGACTGGAAGTCCCAAATGACTAGGATCAAAAGCAACAAAGAGTTGAGAGGAATTTCTCTGTTGCTGTATCCTTTGCAAGTAAAAGGCCAAAGTTCTTTTACAGTCCAAGGTATGAAGGTTCTTTTCTGCATTTGAGGCGTGAGGCCTTGGAAAGAATATAGGAAGGTAAACCACTTGGTTTAAATGAAAAGGCGAAACCAACTTTGGCATAAAGTGTGGATGAGTCCTAAGGACTACCTTATCATGGTGGAACCTTGTATAAGGAGAATCAGCCACCAATGCTTGCAATTCACTGATGCGACGTGCTGATGTGATTGCAATGAGGAAGATAACTTTCCAGGAAAGGAATTTCAAAGAGGTAGTGGCTAATGGTTCAAAGGGCGTTTCATGAGCTGCCCAAGTACCAAATTCAAGTCCCATGCCACCAGTGGTGACTTAATGGAAGGCTTTGTTAAAAGAAGGCCTCTCATAAACCTCGCTATGAGAGGATGAGAGGAAAAAGGTTGTCCATTTAGAGGCTTGAAGGAAGCTGCAATAGCACTCAAATGGACTCTCACTGAATTGGTCTTAAGCCCTGCATTTGATAAATGAAGGAGATACTCCAATAATGATTCCAGAGGTATCGCAAGAGGGTTAAGACTCTTCTGCAAACACCATATGGCAAACCTCTTCCACTTAAATGCTGTCGCCCCCGCCTGGCCAGGTAGGTAACTGGTAGCAGGTGAGGTCGCCTTTTGGCTTTAAAATAAGATTCCCTCAAAATGGCTGCCAGGAGGGCTGCTGGGAATTGTAGTCCTATATTAAAGCAAGGAGTTGTGACTCAAGGGTTCAGGCGTAAGACAGAGAAATTTATTCAATGTATTCAGGGGTTCCTTCATACACAGGACGCGAGGGGTAAATTATATAAAGGAGGTTTTTAATCCACAGTACAGCTTCAAAAAGAAACAGGAATAACTTTGCTTTCTATTCCAAACTTCAAAGAAACAGGCACAATCTTGCTCGTAAATCAAAATTGCCACTTTCCAAAACTTTTAAACTCTTAAAGGTTTTCTCCTTTGCAGGAACAAACTTCTGGCAGCAAAATAAACTTTTAAATGTCCCTTGAACATTTACATCCAGCTCTCAACCTTATCAGTTGAACACAGCTGTTTCTTTCAGTTGTGACGTCTTCAGAATTAGGCTGCTTCCTAAGCACGGCATACATACAATTGCTCTCTAGGACTCTTCCACATCAGAGACCTGACATATAGCACATTGTAAATCCATGCTACTGTTCTCCACACTTGTTATGTCCATTTCCTCTACACTATCTCTCTCACTTACATCAAAAGGTATCTGAACAGAGAGCTGGCTATTTTCTTTCTCTATTAATTCGTTTAACTTCTTAAGTAGAGCCTGCTTTTGCAGTAGCTCTTCTGTTAAGTGAGTTACTCGGTGCTTGGATAAACTTTCTCCCTTTATCCTGGTACTTTGTCTATAACTAGAATTAGCTTTCCCTTCTAGAGCTAATTCTCGTGGGTATTTCCTGTCTAGGAATTGAGAAGGACACACTTGCCTTGATTCTGAGGTATTTAGAAACTCTCTCTGCTCTGCAAGCCAGTCATGCTGTCTCTCAGCTGCAGCACCTTCATTTGCTTGCACCAGCCTCTCGTTCCTTGCTTCCTCAGCTGTGCTTGGCAATCTCTCATCAAGCTTCTCTCTTCGGCTTCCAGTGTTTCTTACACTCTGCCTTTCATGCTCTGCAAGCACTCTCTCACTTGCTCTCCATGCTCCTTGTCTTTCTCCTTGTCCTTCTCTTTCCTTGCTGCTTCTCCGTCTTCTTATTCTTCTTCTTATCCTATCTGTGTTACTGCATATCAGCTTTTTAAACTTTCCTTCCTCCTGAGCCACACCTTGCTCCCAGCACATGTGACTAGGGTCAAGCTTCTCCCTGACGTGCTGCTGTGGGCGGGGCTTAGGGATGACTATTCTCTGAGTCACAGACTCTTGGTTACTAGGGAAACCCTTGATACATTCTGCCTTAAAGTGACAGGACTCATTTTCCTGTGTATTTCTAGGTTCAGCAGTGGTTTCCTCACCACATATTCCCCTTCTTAAGATATTACGGGCTGGGGTTCTCATAAAATCACAGCACGTAATTCTCCTATAAGCCTTTCTGTTGTTTTCTGCCAACTGTGAGGCCCGCGTTAAGCGTCCTCGCCTATCCCTAAGAAATTGGGGAACCTCTAGGGGTCTAATTGTAAGGACCTTCTGACAAGCCGGACAGGCCTTGCAGAACCTGGTCACTTCTCTATGAACCCCAGGCCAATAAAACCGGGATAAAACCTGCTTTAAAGTACCCTGAATGTCTTCGTGTGCCCCTACTAGAGGATCGTGGGCTAACCTTAGGACCACAGTCCTAAAGGTATTTGGGACCACTAATTGTCTCTGTGTGTCTCCTGTAAAGGGATCTCGACTTTCCCGATACAGAATGCCTTGGTACGTTAGGAATCTGGGCAATATCTCCCGTCCCTCTCTAGCAAACTTGAAAGCATAATTCAGAGCAGGATCTGCCTCTTGAGCTTTCGCAAAAGAAGGGAATTTTGCCGCTAACTCTTCAGGAACCCAAGATAAACCTATATCTGGTTGGATCTCCTCCCTATTTTGAGACCTTACTCGCTTCTCAGGGTGCTTCACCCCCTTTCCATCTTTCGGAAACAAAGGCCTTAAGAATGCCATTGTAGCACCTGCCTTGGGCTTACTTGTTCTATTTATAGGAGCTGTCCCTACACCTTCCTGAGAGGGTAGAACCTTCGCCTCCCCCTCTAGGGGCTCCTCCTCTAGGGCCTGTTGGGCTTGGGACTGGGCTCTCGTGGACACTAAGCCTTTCTTCACCCCAACCCTTGTTGCACACCTCGTTGAAACTGGGGCCAGTCTCGCCCGAGGACTACCTCCTGGGGTAACCTGGGAACAATAGCGACCGGGACCTCCCTCTCTATGCCCAACCCTTTTATGCGGACAGAGTAAACAGGATAGGTACACGCCGTTCCGTGAACGCACCGAATGTTTACATTGCCCGTGGGTGTCTGAGGTGTTTTTAAACCTGGGGCTGTTAACCTTCTCCACAATCTTTTGGAAAGCATTGATTGATCCGATCCGGAATCAAGCAGTGCTTTAACTGGTATGCCTTGTACTGTCACCTCCAGTAAAAAGCCTTCCCCTTTCTTACTAGGGTCACTCAACACTAGGGCTGTTTTCATCTTGCACTCACGCATTAAATGTTGTTCACTTCCACACCGGTAACATGCACGCTTCACTTGCATCCTTCTATTAGTGGGAACACCAACATTCTGTACATTCTTGCTATCCACATTCAATCTAGCTTCAGACATTTTAGTACAGGCTGCAGACTTATCCTTAGCTATCACTTCAGCTTCTAGGAATCGCTCTGACATAGTTATAGCCTCTCTTGTGTTCTTACATCCTTGTAACATCAAGAAATTTTGCATCCTTTCAGGTACTGCTGCAAAATACTGCTCCAGAACGAGCTCATCGATCAGTGTTTCCACCGACTTATGTTCTGGTTCTAGCCATTTAACTACCAGCATTTTCAATCTGTGGTAAAGCGCTCGTGGTGTCTCCTCCACGCGCAATCTTGCATTTCTAAGCTGGCGTCTGTAGACTATAGGAGTTAGGCCGAGCCTATCTTTTATAGCCCTCTTGACCTCCAAATAGTCATTGGCCAACTCAGCGGGAACGGTTTGGTAGGCTGCCAATGCCTCACCAGTAAGTGAGACAGCTAACCTTACCGCCCACTGTTCGGGTGGCCATCTGGCTATTTGTGCCACTTTTTCAAATGCCTCCAAGAAAGCGTCTACACTTTCACCATCTCTTAATTGTCCAAAACTAAGGGTCTCTTTGGACCCGAGTCCAAAGGTATGGGCTAATCCCAATGAAAAACCTGTGGTAACTGGATCAGGCTCTGGTGGTTTCTTATGTTCCTTCACCCAGGCCTCCATAAGCTCCACCAGCGGTTTCTGCTGGGCCTGCAGTTGACTAGCCGCTTGTGCTTGAAGCTCCAACGATAAGTCTCTTTGCCTCTTGAGCTCCGCTGCTGCCCATGCAAGGATATCTTGGTCTCCATCGTTGTCTCTGTTTCCTGTAGAATGAAACAAACACAGAACACCCAAGTGCGATTCCCAACACTAGGTATGCGTTCCCTTCTACCTGCTGCTATCGCCCCCACCCAGTACCAGTATCCTTAACTTTCCCTAGTTAAATACGGTGTACCTGGTACTAGTGGTGCGTCTCGCTCAGCAACAGTGTAGGACCTCGACAGGTCTCCGGACCCTCCGGCTTTGCAGGAACTCTGGACTCTCAGTCTCAGCCGCTTGCAAGTCTCCGGCGTCCTTCTGTCAGACTCTGGAATCCGTCGTATGCGTTCTCCTGGTGCGCAGTCGTGCTCCAGCTGCAATCCAGCGAACTGTGTTCCTCTGTGGCGTGGCCTGCTCCGCATCCACACTATTACGCTCTCTTCTGTGGCGTGGCCCACTCGGCATCCAAACAACTACTCCTCTGTGGTGTGGCCCACTCGGCATCCAAACAACTACGCCACTCTGTCGCCCCCGCCTGGCCAGGTAGGTAACTGGTAGCAGGTGAGGTCGCCTTTTGGCTTTAAAATAAGATTCCCTCAAAATGGCTGCCAGGAGGGCTGCTGGGAATTGTAGTCCTATATTAAAGCAAGGAGTTGTGACTCAAGGGTTCAGGCGTAAGACAGAGAAATTTATTCAATGTATTCAGGGGTTCCTTCATACACAGGACGCGAGGGGTAAATTATATAAAGGAGGTTTTTAATCCACAGTACAGCTTCAAAAAGAAACAGGAATAACTTTGCTTTCTATTCCAAACTTCAAAGAAACAGGCACAATCTTGCTCGTAAATCAAAATTGCCACTTTCCAAAACTTTTAAACTCTTAAAGGTTTTCTCCTTTGCAGGAACAAACTTCTGGCAGCAAAATAAACTTTTAAATGTCCCTTGAACATTTACATCCAGCTCTCAACCTTATCAGTTGAACACAGCTGTTTCTTTCAGTTGTGACGTCTTCAGAATTAGGCTGCTTCCTAAGCACGGCATACATACAATTGCTCTCTAGGACTCTTCCACATCAGAGACCTGACATATAGCACATTGTAAATCCATGGTACTGTTCTCCACACTTGTTATGACCATTTCCTCTACACTATCTCTCTCACTTACATCAAAAGGTATCTGAACAGAGAGCTGGCTATTTTCTTTCTCTATTAATTCGTTTAACTTCTTAAGTAGAGCCTGCTTTTGCAGTAGCTCTTCTGTTAAGTGAGCTACTCGGTGCTTGGATAAACTTTCTCCCTTTATCCTGGTACTTTGTCTATAACTAGAATTAGCTTTCCCTTCTAGAGCTAATTCTCGTGGGTATTTCCTGTCTAGGAATTGAGAAGGACACACTTGCCTTGATTCTGAGGTATTTAGAAACTCTCTCTGCTCTGCAAGCCAGTCATGCTGTCTCTCAGCTGCAGCACCTTCGTTTGCTTGCACCAGCCTCTCGTTCCTTGCTTCCTCAGCTGTGCTTGGCAATCTCTCATCAAGCTTCTCTCTTCGGCTTCCAGTGTTTCTTACACTCTGCCTTTCATGCTCTGCAAGCACTCTCTCACTTGCTCTCCATGCTCCTTGTCTTTCTCCTTGTCCTTCTCTTTCCTTGCTGCTTCTCCGTCTTCTTATTCTTCTTCTTATCCTATCTGTGTTACTGCATATCAGCTTTTTAAACTTTCCTTCCTCCTGAGCCACACCTTGCTCCCAGCACATGTGACTAGGGTCAAGCTTCTCCCTGACGTGCTGCTGTGGGCGGGGCTTAGGGATGACTATTCTCTGAGTCACAGACTCTTGGTTACTAGGGAAACCCTTGATACATTCTGCCTTAAAGTGACAGGACTCATTTTCCTGTGTATTTCTAGGTTCAGCAGTGGTTTCCTCACCACAATGCATAAGAGCATCTTTTGGAGGGTTTCCTGGAAGCATGAAGGATATCCTTTACCTGCTGGGAAAGGTTAAGACCCTGAAGTTCTAGGCTCTCAGCAACCAGGCTCTGAGATGCAGAGACTGGGGATTGGGATGCCATAGCATCACGTCCTCTTGAGAGAGATCTGGAGCAGATCCTAACTCCAAGAGGCGGAGCTTGAGAGAGATGTAGGAGCAGAGGGTACCACATTTGCCTTGGCCAACGTGGAGCTATGAGAATCATATGACCTCTGCTCTCTGAAGCTTGAACAGGGTCTTGGGAATTTGGGGAATGGGTGGAAAGGCATACAGGAAGTGCTGACCCCAGGGAAGGAGGAAAGCATCCCTGGCCTGACAACCTCGAGCTGGAATTCTGGAACAGAACCGGGGAAGTTTGGCATTCAGCGGACTTGCAAAGAGGTCTATGTCCGGGGTTCCCCAAATTCGAAAAATTTGGGCCACCTGATCTGCATGGAGAGACCATTCATGTGGAAGCAGTACTCGACTGAGTTTGTCTGCCGAAGAGTTTTGAATGCCTGGCAGATACACTGCAAAGAGATGAATCTGATGCTCTCTGGCGAGGGCCCATAGTCGCAAAGCTTCGTTGCATAGCGATAGAGAGCCTGTTCCACCCTGCTTGTTTACATAGAACATGGCTACCTGATTGTGCGTTTGAACTAGGACTGTCTTGTAGCTGAGCTGGGTGTGAAATACTCGAAGAGCAAGGAAGATTGCTCTAAGCACCAGGAGGTTGATATGAAGACAGGCCTCCTGTGAAGTCCAGGTACCCTGGGTAGAGAGGCCATGCAGGTGGGCTCCCCAACCCACCTGTAAAGCATCTGTTGTTAGAGTGGCTTGTGCTGGGGGTTGCTGGAAAGGAGACCCCACCAGAAAGTTTTTGGGTGACTGCCACCATTGGAGGGACAAAATAAGGCGATCTGAGTTTGCTATTTTGTCTGACAGGCAACCCGATGCCTGAGTCCACTGAGTGGATAGGGTCCACTGGGCTGCCCTCATAAGGAAGCGAGCATAAGGGACCACATGCACGGTGGATGCCATGTGGCCTAGCAACTGTAACATTTCCCGAGCAGTGAGGTGAGGTTTTAGCACTGCTTGGGAAGCTAACTGCACAATGTGAAGGCAGCGGGGCTGTGGAAGGTAGGCCCCTGTCTGTCTGGTATCCAGAAGAGCTCCTATAAACTCTAGGGATTGAGTGGGAGCAAGGTTGGACTTTGGGAACTTTATGGCAAGTCCTAGAAACTGAAGGATGCGCATTGTGCGAGACAGAGCAACCCTGGCCTCTGGCTCTGAAGGGGCTCGAATGAGCCAGTCGTCTAAGTAAGGGAAGATGAATATTCCCAGGGTGCGGAGAAATGCTGCCACAACAGCCATGCATTTTGTGAACACCCTTGGTGCAGAGGCCAGTCCAAAGGGAAGAATCCTGTAATGGTAGTGCTTCCCTTGAAACAGAAAGCGAAGAAACTTTCAGTGAGTTGGATGGATGAGAACATGAGTGTACGCATCCTTGAGATCTAGAGAACAAAGCCAATCCTGACTCTGAAGGTATGGCAGCAGAGTTCCTAGAGAAATCATTTTGAACTTCTCTTTGAACAGGAATTTGTTCAATTCTCTGAGGTCTAAAATGGGTCTGTCTCCTCCTGTTTTTTTTGGAATAAGGAAATAGGGGGAGTAAAACCCTGTACCCTGTTGGGGAATGGGTACCTCTTCTATTGCCCCTTGAGCAAGGAGCACAGTGACCTCTTGACCCAACCGGTGGTTGAGAGAGGTCTGAGAATTGAATTGTCTTAGCATTGTAGGAGGGGGCATGCCAAGGAAATGAAGCTTGTACCCCTCTCTTACAATAGACAGAGTCCAATTTTCTGCTGTTATCTGACCCCATCTGGAGGCAAAATGACATAACCTTCCTGGGATGGTGGAGGGTTCTGGGCCGTTCAGGGCCAGGAAGGCAAAGTTCTCTAGATAGGAGTCAAAGCCCCTGTGGAGGCTGAGTCTGCTGAGCCGGTTGAGGCTTAGCTACTTTTGGCTTCCTTTGCCTAGGTTGTTGTTGCTGTCCCTTTTGGGCAGACTGACCTAAACGATGTCCCTGCTGGGTATAGGAGGGATAAAACTTATCTCCAGGAACAAGCAGGAATAAGTCCTCACTTATGGGGTACGTCAGAATCGACGGAGCCTGCGCGGGAAAGCTCCCCAGCTTCCCAGAAAGGAAGCTTTTGGGGCCTCCCACTGCACATGCGCGCTGCCTTCCCGCCTTCCTGACCAGCTCTCCTCAGTTTCTCTTTTTCCGCGGAGCCAGCAGATCGTGTTCCTGTCACCGCTGAAGAAATTATTGTTTTAGTTTGTTTCTTTAGACCGCGTACCTGCCTTCCCCATACCGAAACCGGTATCGCCGGTCTCTCTTTTCTTTTCTTTAAAAAAAAAAAAAAAAAAATCTTTATCTTTGCACAACTTGGTGACTTCGGTTAGGCCTCAGGCCTACACAAATTCGCCTCATGGAGAAACCAGCCCCTGGTTTTAAGAAGTGTACCAAGTGTAGTGCTGTTATTTCTGTCACAGACACCCATGAATGGTGTCTTAAATGTTTGGGACCTGACAACTCCATTCCGGACTGCCCATCCTGCTCCCAGATGTCTAAACGTGGTTTGCAGAACCGGGCCAACAAATTCCATGTGCTGTTTGCTTCAGATAATCCAGCATCACAGTCATCCAGGTCTTCCTCTCCGGATGGATCTCAGGTAACCAAACCTTCTTCGGGCAGGTCCTCAAAGAGCAAATCTCCTTCAAAGCATCGAGAGGCTCTCACTTTTGAATCTGAGGATCCTGCCCCAGCCAAACAACCCCGGCGGGAAGCTCTGGCTTCCAAAGCTCCATCTATGGGGTTACAGGTTGACATCGATGGCACGGCCTCGACCGATCACCTGTTAGACTGCTCTGGGGTACCGGCCCATACCGGTACCGACATCCAGGCAGCAGTGGCGTCTATGAGCAATACTGTTCAGACCATGCAGCAGGCCATGCTGGCTTTCATTAAAGCTGCGACACCCTCGGTACCGCATCCAGCGGTTCCGGGTCCGGTTCCGGTATCGTTTCCCATATCGGAACCGAGACCATCGTCTTCCAAACGCAGATCGGTTCCGCAAGCCGGATCCGGGTTTTCACCCGATACCGATCCCATACCCGGTACGCCCGATGTCGATACCGAACGGTATGCATATCGTGCGTTGAAAGCAAATAGAGGATACTCTGATTCTTCTGAGGATTTTGACTCCTCTGAGGACTCTGATGAGCTGTCTCTAGTTCTTCCTGAAGACCCTTCTTCCCCAAAGAGGAGAATGTCTCCACCAGAGGATTTGTCCTTTCAAGACTACATTATAGATCTAGCTAAAGGACTTTCTATTACCACATCCTCTGAAAAAGAACCTAGATCAAAGAAACTGGATATTTTAGGATACCCTAAGGTTCCTAAAGAGGCAGTCACCCTGCCTATCCATGAAATCCTTCAAGAACACTTGACGGACTTATGGGAGGCTCCTCTAACGTTGTCTCCTTATTCTCGTAGGTTGGACACCATGTACCGGGTCCCTCCTTCTCCTGGTTTTCAAAAGACTCAGCTGCCTCACCATTCCATTGTGGTGAAGTCTGCGCTGAAAAAGATTAAGAGTACCAAAAGGCACTCTTCTACCCCTCCAGGGCGAGAATGTAAGACCCTAGACTCTTTTGGTAGGAAAATCTTCCAGGCTAGTATGCTTATAGCCAGGATTAATTCATACAGTCTGTATATGGGCATGTTTCTCAGAGAGCTTGCCCTAAAGGTAGGGCATTTTGCCCCCTTTATCCCCGAGGATAAGAAGGAGGAGTTCCTTTCTATAGTGAAACAGCTTCTAGATGTTTCTAAGTTCTCCAACAGAGCAGCCTTTGATTCCTTTGAAGGTGCCGGTAGAGCTTCGGGCATTGCCATTGCAGCCCGACGACTTGCTTGGCTCCAGGCCTCTGACCTAGAACCCTGGGTCCTGGATGGCTTACGGAATCTGCCCTGTACAGGTGAGAACTTATTTGGTAAAGACTGGCAAATTAAAGCCACTCAAATGGACACAGAAAATGCCACCTTAGATAGACTTTCTAAGTCTACCTCTACTCCTGCCAAGAAAAAGTCTTTCAAGAGGCCTTACTACAAGAAGGCCAGATTTTCCACAAATACTGGCCAACAATCTTCTCAGCCTCGCTTTGCTGCTAAACGTCAGCAGCCTAAACAGGCAAGGTCAAAGCCTGCAGTGTCTGCCACTCCTCAGCAGGCTCAACCCCCTCAGGGGTTTTGACTTGCCCCTAGAGAACTTAACCTTTCTGTCTCTAGAACAACCAGAGCCCCTCACCATTCCCGGAAGGTAAGCTCACTTTGCTCCCAGATGGGAGCAAATTACATCAGAGCAATGGACCCTCTCTATCATCAGAGAGGGCTACAAACTTCATTTTTCCAACCTTCCTCCATATACCATGGTGAGGCACTTCAATTCTCCCCCATCTCTCCTGGGCCTGTTGGATCAGGAAGTCTCTTCTCTCCTTGCCCAAGGGGCAATAGAAGAGGTTCCTCTTCTTCAACAAGGGACAGGATTCTACTCCCCTTATTTTCTCATAACAAAGAAGACAGGGGGATTCAGACCTATCCTAGATCTGAGAGAATTGAACAAATTTCTGTACAAGGAGAAATTCAAAATGCTTTCTCTAGGCATTCTCCTTCCATACCTTCAGAGTCAGGATTGGCTTTGTTCTCTAGATCTCAAGGATGCGTACACACATATACTCATCCACCCATCCCACAGAAAATATCTAAGATTTCTGTTTCAGGGAAAACATTTCCAGTACAGAGTACTTCCCCTTCGGTCTAGCCTCTGCTCCAAGAGTGTTCACCAAATGCATGGCAGTTGTTGCCGCATTTCTAAGAGGTCTGGGAATTTTTGTATTCCCATATCTGGACGACTGGCTCATCCGAGCTCCATCTCAGTCAGAAGCCCAGATTTCCCTGGACCGCACAAGGCACATTCTGCAGTATCTGGGACTGGTGGTAAACCTTCCCAAGTCTCAACTCATCCCTACTCAGTCTCTGGAATTCATAGGGGCCCAGTTGGACACCACCACTGCAAGGGCCTACCTACCTCAAGTCCGGTGCCAACGTCTGGTGTGCTTGGCCTCCCAAGCTCAGTCCAGCAGTCACTTGACAGCCAGAGAAATGCTGCGACTTCTGGGCCATATGGCCTCCACGGTACACATGGTGCCCTACGCTCGTCTTCATATGAGAGCAGCCCAATGGACCTTGGCCACCCAGTGGACTCAAGCATCAGGAGCGCTCTCCGACCAAATACTCACCTCAAAGCGTCTGTTTTGGTCCCTCCAATGGTGGATGTCCACCAAGAATCTGTTGTTGGGGGCCCCCTTCCAACCTTTGTTGCCCCAAGCAACCCTCACAACGGATGCCTCCCAAACAGGGTGGGGAGCCCATCTTCAACACCTCTCCACTCAGGGTGCTTGGTCTCCACAAGAGTCCACCCTTCACATCAACCTCCTGGAACTGCGAGCAATCTTCTTTGCCCTCAAAGTCTTTCATACCCTCCTTGTCAACCTGACCGTCCTAGTCCATACAGACAATCAGGTGGCCATGTTCTACATAAACAAAGAAGGAGGGACAGGCTCTCTGTCGCTTTGCAACGAAGCTCTCAGATTATGGGCCTTCGCCAGAGAGCATCAAATTCATCTTCTGGCAGTGTATCTTCCAGGGGTTCAAAACTCTCAGGCAGACAGACTCAGTCGAGTTCTGCTTCCACACGAATGGTCCTTGCATATGGACCAGATACGCAGAATCTTTCAGGAATGGGGAACCCCGGACATAGACCTCTTTGCAAGTCTGTGGAATGCCAAACTTCCCCGGTTCTGTTCCAGGACTCCGTGTCAGGGAGCTCAGGCCAACGACGCTTTTCTCCTACATTGGGGTCAGGAATTTCTATATGCCTTTCCCCCCATTCCTTTGATTCCCAAGACTGTTCAAACTCCAGAGGGATCACGGATCGATGATCCTCATAGCTCCACGCTGGCCACGCCAAGTGTGGTTCCCTCTACTTCTGCATCTCTCCCAGGGACCCTCCCTGGACCTGGGAGCTGCACCAGACCTTCTCTCTCAGGAGGAGGGGACTTTGTGGCACCCAAACCCCAAGTCCCTACACCTCAGAGCTTGGTTACTGAAGGCCTAAGCCTTCATGACTTCAATCTTACTCAACCAGTGAAAGATATCCTTCATGCCTCTAGGAAACCCTCCACGAGGCGTTCCTATGCTTTCAAATGGAAACGCTTTTCCATTTGGTGTGCTCAACAGGGTCTTGACCCTCTAGCACTTCCTTTGAATTCTCTATTAGACTATCTCCTGCATCTTTCCAATGCAGGCCTTAAGACGAATTCAGTAAGAGTCCATTTGAGTGCTATTGCAGCATCTTTACAACCTATAAATGGACAACCTGTCTCCTCTCATCCCCTTATTTCAAGGTTCATGAGAGGCCTGACTCTAACTAAACCTCCCATCCGGCCTCCTCCGGTAGCATGGGATTTGAACCTAGTTCTAGGTCAGCTTATGAAGCCACCCTTTTGAACCGTTGGTTTCTACCTCCTTGAAATTTCTTTCCTGGAAGGTCATTTTCCTTATTGCAGTCACTTCGGCTCGCCGCATCAGTGAACTACAGGCCTTAGTGGCTCATCCACCTTACACCAGGTTTCATCATGATAAGGTGGTCCTTAGGACGAATCCCCACTTTATGCCCAAAGTGGTCTCGCCTTTTCATCTTAATCAAGAGGTATATCTACCTGTCTTTTTTCCAGCTCCTCATGCATCCAGTGCAGAGAGGAACCTTCATACTCTAGATTGTAAAAGAGCTCTTGCTTTTTACCTCAACAGGACTCAGCCACATCGAAAGTCTTCCCAACTTTTTGTGGCTTTTGATCCTTCTCATTTGGGACTTCCAGTCTCCAAACGTACACTTTCCAATTGGATTGCTCAGTGTATTTCCTTTGCTTACCAGAGTAAAAACATTTCTCTGGAAGGCCATGTCACAGCTCACAATGTGAGGGCCATGGCCACTTCTATGGCTCATCTTCACTCTGTATCCATAGATAAGATCTGTCGAGCCGCCACATGGGCCTCGGTTCATACCTTCACAGCCCATTACTGCTTGGACAAGGACTCCCACCGGGATGCCTTGTTTGGTCAGGCTGTCCTCAAACACCATACTTGAACAACTCCTGCCCACCTTCCCAGGATGGATGCCTGAGATCCATACGAAGATGGCGAACCCTTGGAAGGGGATCTCCCAGGCATCTTAGCTAGGGAGTCCCCATAAGTGAGGACTTATTCCTGCTTGTTCCTGGAGATAGCACAGTTACTTACCTGTAACAGGTGATCTCTGGGAACAGCAGGAATTAGTCCTCACAACCCACCCACCTCCCCTAGGAGTTGTATCTTCTATCTATCTTCCTTTCCTCTCTCTATTGTCTCAGCTATAAACTCGAACTGAGGAGAGCTGGTCAGGAAGGTGGGAAGGCAGCGCGCATGTGCAGTGGGAGGCCCCAAAAGCTTCCTTTCTGGGAAGCTGGGGAGCTTTCCCGCGCAGGCTCCGTCGGTTCCGACGTACCCCATAAGTGAGGACTAATTCCTGCTGTTCCCAGAGATCACCTGTTACAGGTAAGTAACTGTGCTTTTTCTTCTTGCTGAAGAATGGTTTCTTAGAGGATCTTTTCCTCGCAGGATCAGCTGTAGATTTAGACAATCTATCCAAAGTGATATTGTCAGCATCTATCTCATTAGTTTTTTCCTGCCAGTTCTTGCCAAAGAGATTCTCTCCTGTGCAAGGTATATTCCCTAGTTTGTCCTGTACCCAGATTTCCAAGTCAGATGCCTGGAGCCAGGCAATTCTACGTGCACCTATGGCAATAGCAGAGGTTCCGCTTATGCATTCAAAGCAGTCAAAGGCTGAAAAATTCACAAACTTGGAAACATCCTGCGCATGTTTAACAAGAGCAAGATAATCTTGCCTTTTATCATCAGGGAGGAGAGGGCTCATAAGCTCTATGTCTCCTGTGATTTCCTTGAGGAACATCCCCATATACAACTTATAGGAACTGATCCTAGCAGAAAGCATGGAAGCCTGGAAGGTTCGACGTCCAAAGGCGTCAAGAGTCCTACACTCACGTCCTGGAGGATTAGATGCATGCCTTTTTGCACTCTTCCACTGATTCCACCACCATGGAATGGTGTGGTAATTGAGTTTTCTGAAAGCCAGGACAAGGAGGAACTCGATACATGGTGTCGAGTCTACGAGAATGAGGAGATGTGGTTAGAGGTGTTTCCCACATTCTTAACATAAGCTCATGCAAGATCTCATGAATAGGCAGGGTAGTTGCCTACTTAGGAGCTTTAGGGTATTGTAGGATTTCTAATTCCTTTGCCCTAGGCTCTTTTTCAGGCCACATCTCAGATAAAATCCTGAAAGGACATATCCTCTGGTGGAGACATCCTACGCTGAGGAGAAGAGGAATCCTTGGGAAGACGTACTCTGGTATCGGCAAAGTCTTCGGAGTCTTCAGACTCATCCGAGGATTCGAAGTATCTCCGATCCGGGTGATTGTGCAAGGCATGGTACCGGTACCGGTACCGATCGAAGTCGGTATCGGAGTAGACCGGTAACTGACTTGTCGATGCCGGATAGAGACGCATGACTCGGTCCCAGTAGAATACCTGCCAATGTTGATGCAGTCAGTGCCGGTTGAATTGTCTGAAGCGGTTTCAGGGGCATTGAGGCCGTAAGACGAGCCGCCAGACTGCATTCAATAGCCAAGAATCTCTGGTCTATCGACGCTGCCGATGGTTGGGTGTCGGTACCAGTTAAAGCGGCCAGAACCCCAGAGCATGGCACCAGTAGTTCTGCCGAGGTTGAAGCCACGAGAACATCCTGGTGCCCCGTTAGTGCTATGGAAGCCGAAGCCTCCCGCTGGGGCAATTTTGCCGGTGAAAGTCCCTCAAGGGCAACACCAGAGGCATCTCGATGTCTAGAAGGAGATCTACCCTTTGAGGACAGGCTAGATTTATGTTTAGTTACCTGAGATCCATTGGAGGAAGATGAAGCCCTGGAAGATGTCGATGCCACGGAGGCTGCATCGGAAGGAGAAATGGTGCTAAATTTAGCAGCTCGGTTTTGCCGGCCCCTTTTTGACATCATCCTACAGGCAGCACACTCTGAAATAGAGTGGTCAGGACCTAAACATTTGAGGCACCACTCATGGGTATCGGAGACCGAGATGGTACCGCCACACTTAGAACACTTTTTAAAACCTGAAGCGGGTTTTTCCATCTTGAGGGAAAATGTTGGGCCTAGTGCCCAAAATGGCGCGTGGCACCTGAAGAGAAAATTACTGGAAAGACTCCAGAAAGAAAGGTTTTGTTTTTTTTTTTAGAAAAAAGAAAGAAGAACTGGCGGTACCGGTGTAGCGTCAAGGGAAGGCAGACGCAACCACAAAAAAGAAGAATAAGAAGGAATTTTTTCTGCGGTGACAGGATGTGTGACTTGTCGGCTCCGTGGAAAACGAAGAACTGGAGAGGGACAGTTGGGAAAGGCAAGAAGGCAGCACGCAGGCGCTGTGGGATGCTCCCAAAAGCTTTCCTATTGGACGCTGGGGAGCGTTCCTGCGCAGGCTCCGTCGGTACCGACAATACCCATATGTGAAGACTACATTCCTGCTTGTTCCTTGAGATAAGATGAACCCAGTAGTGTTTGCTGATGGCAATAAAAAAAATAAAGAGCTACGGTCAGCTGCTTCCCTAGCAACATGTAAACTGTTGAAGCCTAACTTAGGCCAGTGGTTCTCAACCTTTTTTTCTGTTGTGATACACTTGACAGACCGTATTTATGTGTATAATACATGTAATGGTACAATCTGCGGCTGATCAAAAAGAGAGATCTCACATATCATTTTATTATAGTTTAAAAAATAATGCTTGGGCTAGTGGCAATATTTATCATTGGAACAGAACAGCAGAATTAGGAAATGGTTATAGTGATTTCAAGTACCTGTCTGCTTGCTTTGCCCTTTCCCCAGCCCACAGGGAAAGCACAGACTTGCTGTCTGTCAAAAATCTGGGGACACACCTCCCAGCTCTTGGTGACATACTGGTTAAGAAGCACTGGCTTAGGCTAGAATTTGGAAGAAGCTTGTCCTGACAATGCATGTGGCAAGCCATTAGTATAAGATTGTTTTACATATTTAGCTCCGTTATGAAACAAATTTAATACTGCTGGTTGAATACACAATATCTTTTTGCATGAAAAATAATAGCAATTAACTTCATAAAAACCTCTTTGTTGCGGGCAAAAGCTTTGAGATGTTTCCCATATGAAACAAAGACCAACATTCTGTCTGCTGCCAAGCATGTGATGTCTTCTGGAACAGCATTGCCTGCAAGTGAAAACAGCATAATTCACCATAAAGGCATTGACATTATCGAGAATAAACTGCTCTGCAGCTACCACAAATAAAATAATTAAGAGTGGTTCCTCACAAACGGTATAAAAAAATCTAGACATGTTTATAGTAAGACCAAAGTAATTTGAGCCATTACAGCATTAAACTCGGAGAGCAAGCCAAACACATGCACACAAGAAGCCTGCACTATCTTGGCTTGCTCTCCAGGCATTGCGTGGCTAATTTGCATAAGAGTATTTTGATGGCATCAGGGATGATCGCAGCATCGGCGAAAGCCTCCAATGCCATTAGAATACTGTCGGGGGCCGTACTCGACAAAAAAAAATCTATGGTGGCCCAGTGGACCATCACCCCCCATATTTTGATGGCACCAGGGACGATTGCGGCATCACGAAAAGCCACCGATGTCAACACACTGACGGGGGCTGATGCCTAGACAACAAGTAATTATCTGGTGGTCTAGCGGCCCATTGAACCCTCCACCCCAAAGAAAAATTAAAATTACCTGGTGAAGACTTCCGGTTTGGCAAATGAGTTGATAGGTCGCGTTCTGATCAGCTCCGGGTAGCCTACCCTGCAAATCTGCTATAAAAGCCCACTTTATGTGGATTTCCCTACTACCTGATACTTGTGTGTGTGGCAGGAGGCGGTGTACCTGGGACGGCGTGCCAGTAGCAGGATAACTTGCCAGATGGCATCGAAGACGGTGCGGCGGGAAAAGCCGCGAGTCCCAGAGGCCAAGATGGCGGAGGGGGCGCCCAGTAGCCCGGGATCGGGAGGCGCCCAGGGGCTGGTTGCGGAGGTGTCGGCTGCAGTGGTCCAAGCGCTTGATGCCCGCTTCCAAGATCTTAAGGAGCAGATCCACGCTGTTGATCAGCGCGTGGCCGACTTCACGGGGTGGATGGAGCAGGTGGAGACGCGTGTCTCTACTGTGGAGGATATTCTACATCCACTGCAAGCCAAGGTGGAGGCCCTGGAGACTCTTGTTAAGCAACAGGGAGAAAAACTGGATGATTTAGAGAACCGTGGGAGGCGCAAGAATCTGCGGTTTGTGGGCATCCCTGAAACTGTCCTGGATGGCGCTCTCTACGGATTCCTGATAGACTGGATTGCGAAGCTGCTGGGGGGACAGGGGGACAACTTGGTACGACTAGAACGGGTACATCGGTTGGGCCCGCGGCGCGACCAAGCGCGACGCCCGCGTGCAGTAATCGCCCGCTTCCTGGACTACTGCCAGAAAGAGGAAGTCCTCCGGGCTGCTCGGAGTCGCAAAGGGCCAAATCACGATGTTGAGCAAATCCTGGTTTTCCATGATTACTCTGCCCTGGTCAGTCAGCAGCGTCGGGCCTTCTCCAATAGCTGTGCACAACTGCTTAAAAAGGGAGTACGCTTCTCTCTTCTTTACCCGGCCCGTTTGCGGGTGGAATTTCAAGGCCAGCCATGCTATTTTTTGACTCCTGAGGCGGCGGCTACTTTCCTGGAGTCCTTGAACAGACCTGCAGACTCTAACTCCTGAGATAATAATTGGACTTGGTGAACTGTGTCCGAGAATAAGGAGGACGCCCGGGGGATAGGAACCGAAGTGAGGAGCCTGTGGTGGGAGCTTGTGCAATGAGACATAGGCATATAGTGGCCTAGGCTGCCGGGCTCCTTCCTTCATGTGTTTTTTCCTTCCCTTTTTCAAGTTTTTTCACTCTTTGTCTATTACCTTCTTGCTACTGCCTTGGGCTGCAATATGAAGGGAGTTGGGAGGAGACACTTATGCAGCGGGCAAGTTACTTAGTTGCGTTTCGGTCTGTGATAGCTACAAAGTAACCGTTTGCAATTGTATCTGTGGTTAATAACACTGTTACTGTAGAAATGGGAGTTTATGTAAGTGCACATTCTTTCTTTTCTTTTAGCTGATTCCTGGCCCATGTAATTTGTCGGGAAGGAAGGGCAGGGGGAGGGACTGGTGTGTATTCGGGGGGGCCTGGTCCCTGGGGTTGAGGGCTCGGGGGGGGGGAGAGAGGATGAGTGTTGGTCCCTTGGGGATTTGGTAGCTAGCTGCATGGTCAGTTGTGGGGAGTATGAGCGAGGGAATAGGAGGGTAGTGGGGTGACACTGTGCCGGTGCATTAATATAGGCCTGGCTCTCTTGACTTAGGGCCTTGGGGGGGGGCCTGGGTGAGGCAACTTGGGACGGAGAGGTATGTTCGGTGGGAGAAGGGTAGGGTGGGGGGCCTGGCACGCCATGTGAAGGGGATGGATGTAACCTAGGGGTAGAGAGGTACCGGGGAGGATATGGGGGATTGGTAGGGGGAGAACTGTACTCCCATGCAGCTGGGTTGTGGGGACTATTGAGAGTGTGTATGTGTCAAGGGTGGCCCCGATTGCCAATGGAAGTGTCTGACCTGTGGGACGGACTAGGTGGGGTGGAGGGGTGTGGTGGGGAGAGGGGGAGAGGGGGGGAGGGGGGGGCTGGGGGAGGGGGGGGATGATAAGGGATGGGAGGACTCACACTCTGGGGTTTAAGAATTGGCAGCACAGTATTACCTTGGTAGATGATAACGGGGGGTTTCAGGCTGGGGGAGCCCCTCTGGTACGTTTAGACTTTTCTTTTTGGAGGAGCCTTGACACTGCCCCATCACTCTGAGGGTTATTACCTGGAATGTTTGTGGCCTGGGTAACCCCCATTAAAAGACATAAAGTACTCCAAGCACTAGCCCGACATAACTGCGATATAGCCCTGCTACAAGAAACCCACCAGACGGCTGAGGAGCATAGTAAACTTTGTAGGTCCTGGGTGGGGCAGGTCTGGGGATCCCCGGCTGCTGGGAATAAGGGGGGGGTTGTTATTTTAGTTCACAAGAGGATTCGATTTGTGGCGGAGACTGTTATCACGGATGATGTGGGTAGGTCTCTTCTGATTCATGGTCAATTGGAGGGGAGGCCGGTGACCCTCGGGGCTCTCTATGGACCTAATGTATCTGACTCTGGTTTTTATAGCAACTCGGCCTCCAGATTGGAGCAGCTCCCCGAGTGCCCCTTGATCCTGGGGGGGGACTTTAATGGGGTCATGGATGTAGGATTGGATACGTCTCGGGGGGTGGGACGAGGGAGAGGGGGATGTCCTCTCGGTTGTTACAACGCTTCTGTAAGAGACTGGATGTAATTGATCCGTGGCGGCTGTTGCATTCCTCTGAGAAAGACTTTACACATCAATCCAGAGCGCATGGCACCAGTGCCCGTATAGATTATTTGTTTGTATCGAGGGAGCTGTTTGCTCACACAGAGGAGGCTCAGATTGGTCCCTTGGAGGTGTCAGATCATGCTTTGGTCTGGCTGGATTTGAATTGGGGGGCCGATGTTGCTCGGACGCGTCTTTGGCGATTCCCTTTGGGGTTGTACTATGATGTGCAGTTTCGTCATTTCCTACGTCAACGATGGACTGAGTTCGCAGGCGACCATCAGGTGCACGAGGACCACCCTGAATTGATATGGGAAACGGCGGAAGTGGTTCTTAGGGGGGATATCATAGGATATGTAGCACGGAAGCGTCGGATGCTCGCGGAACGTATCATTGCATTAGAACAACAGGTTACTAAACTTCGGCGTAGGTGTGCCCAACTACCGTCGGTCGAGAATAGGAAGCGGCTTTGGGAGACCCAAGTAGATCTTAACGAGCTTTTGCATCAGAAAGCCAAGAAATCGGTTCTTTATTATCGCTATCGGTTGCATTGTTATGGCGATAAGCCTGGGAAATTGTTGGCTCGTTGTTTGAGGGGCAGGCGAGGCTCCACTCTGGTGGCGGCCCTTCGGGATGATAAGGGGACCATGTATAAGGAGAGTGGGGATATTGCCAGGGTTTTTCGGGGGGTTTTCCAGTCACTATACAAAGCTGAGTCTGGATCCGGTACGACCCTGCCTGACTACTTGCGAGATCTGAATTTGCCGCGGCTTACAGAGGAGCAGAGGGAGGTGCTGGACCAGCCCCTTACTTCCCAGGAGATACAGTTGGTTATTTCTGCGGCCAGTTGTTGTAAGGCCCCAGGACCGGATGGCTTGGGTGCGGAATTTTACAAGATACTTGGTGATTGTGTTAGTCCTGTGTTAAGGGAGGTGTTCAGTGTGAGGGGGGACCGGGGGGCCTTTCGTTGGGGGCAGAATCATGCTCATATTACTATGATTCCCAAACCGGGTAAAGACCCGATATTAGCAGCCTCTTATCAGCCTATTTCCCTCCTCAACTTTGACTTAAAGGTTCTTGCGAAGGTTTTGGCCCTACAGCTGGCTGAAGTATTGGGGAACTTAGTTCATGAAGCACAAGTGGGCTTTGTTAAGGGGCGATACGCCGTTCGGAATCTTCAAAAAATTCTGGCCTCCTTGGAATGGGTGCACGCTCGACAGATACCCTCGCTACTTGTCAGCTTCGATGCCGAAAAGGCATTTGATAGGGTGAATTGGCAATATCTATGGGGGCTGTTGCCACACTACGGAATAGGGGATGCCTTCTGTAAAATGGTGCAGAGTTTATATATAACACCGACGGCGGGGATACTGTGCAACGGAGTGCTTTCGGAAGGTTTTGCATTGGAGAGGGGTACGCGTTAGGGCTGCCCCCTATCTCCGTTGTTATTTGTTCTTTCACTGGACCCTTTGATTCGCAAGGTTGTGAACTCGGGTGCGATTAAGGGTGTGGTGATGGGCTCGCAGGAGTTTGTAATTTCGTCTTTCGCGGATGATCTGTTAGTCCATGTGACTTCCCCGGTTGCTTCTCTTCAGAGTCTGTTGGAGGAATTTGGGCAATTTGGGGCCTTGGCTGGCCTCCGCATTAATCATGATAAATCTGAAGTGTTGGATACTCTGGGGATCTTCGTGGGTCCGGGGGGGGGCCCTTTCCCCTCCGGTGGGCGGTGGAGGAATTTGTTTACTTGGGAATAGTGCTGCCTCGTCAACCCCAAGTGCTATATAGACGCAATTTGGATCGTATTTTGCGGCGTTTGACGACACAGTTGCAGGCCTGGGAATCCCTTCCATTGTCTTTGTCTGTGAGAATTGCGGCGGTACAGATGGTTATATTACCACGTATCTTGTACTGGTTACAGACCTTGCCCGTTTGGTTACTATGTCGGGACCTGCGTCGGGTTGAAGCCTCTCTTAAGGGGTTTCTTTGGAGAGGGAAGCGGGCTCGGATACCGTGGGGTAGGTTGTTGGGGAAATGGAAGGACGGGGGTATGGGACTGCCTGACTTGAAGATGTATGCTTTGGCGTGTCAAGCGTGACATCTGGGAGATTGGTTAGGTGGGACGGATGATTATACGCCTCGGGCTGTGGAGGAGTGTTTAGTGGTTCCGTGGACCTTGTTGGGGGTTTTGCATGGGCGATATAGCGATTTGCCAGAGGCGGTCCAGAGGAGCGCCTTAGTGGACTCGGTTAGACGTACTTGGCAAGAGCTTAATAAATACTGGACGGCACCATGGGGTGTTTCCAGTTGGTTACCCCTTCGAGGGAATTTCAGTTCCTCCCGGGGTCCGAAACGACGGCGTTTAGAGACTGGTGGGCACGTGGGATACGGACGGTGGGACATCTCATAGAACCCTCGGGATGCTGCAAGTCTTTTTTGGCCCTGAGCCGGGAGTATGATTTGCCTACTAAGCACTGTTTTGGTTATATGCAAGTTTCTCACTACGTGGCCTCATTACCGAGGGAGGCGCTGCACATCGACCGTTCGGCCAAGATTTTGGAATTTTTTGGGAAAGGGGAGGATAGTCCCCCGTCCATTTCCCAGTTGAAGAGTCGGTTGGATTGTTACCGGGTACTTCCCGACTACCGGGGGGTTGAGTTGGCTTGGGCTGTTGAATTGGGTGGGGAGGTGGCTCCGGGGTTGGTCGGCAAGGCTTTGAAACGAATTGTTCGTGTGGCGCAGGGGGCCCGTTGGAGGGAGCTCCAATTTAAGTGTGTGACTAGAGCTCATTTCTCACCACGGAGGGCTTTTCGTAGTCAGTTGGGGACGGATGGCAGTTGCCCTCGCTGTTCGGAACCCTTGGCGACTTTGCTGCACATGTGGTGGGGTTGTCGTAGAGTGCGGCCTTATTGGGCGAGGATACGGGAATTTCTCAGTCAGCTGTTGCAGCAGCGGGTTAGATGGACTGGCTTCTTTGTGGTTTTGGACCAGCTGGCCCCTCCCTGGCCTGTGAAGGCAGGGGAACGTATGCTTTTGCGGAAGGCCTGTCTGGTGGGTAAAGGGCCGATTCTCCGGTTATGGAGAGAACATCAGCCGCCAACCTTCAGCAAATGGCGGAATAGTTTTCATCACCTGATGCTGATGGAGCGCTGGCTTGCGAGGGGCAGTGTCAAGCGCTGGACAGTGTTCATGTCAATATGGGAACCCTATATTCAGCAACTAGGGGCTCGTAGCCGCAATGAAATCCTCCAAATGGGGAGCTGAATGGTTAAGGGGGAGGTGGGGTGAGTAGTTGGTGCTTCCAATTCTTGTTCTAGTTTCTACTTGGCTGATGATGGAGTGTGTGGGGGGGGGCGGAAGGGAGGGTGGGAGGATGGGGGGTGGGGGGGGAGGGGATAATATGATAAAAACCACCTGTTATATTTCTCCTGTTGTCTTCTGGAGGGGATAAGAATACACCCCTCGTGGAGGCTTTGTTCACTGTTCTTTTTTGCCTGTATTTATTGGTGAATTTAAATAAAGTATTTAAAAAAAAAATTACCTGGTGGTCTAGCGGTCTCTAAATCTAAGCCCCCCCCCCCCCCATACCTTAAAATAGGTGGGAGCGCTGCCTTCGCGCTTCCACTCTGGCCTGCCATATTGTAAAATGGCAATGCCTGGCCCCATGCAATGCATCCTGGGATGCACCAGGTGAGGTCAGACTGTCATATAAGGTAGTCTATGCCTTTTATGGCAGTCTAATCCCGCCCAGTGAATCCCAAGATGCACCGTGCGGGGCCAGGGGCACCATTTTACAAGATGGCAGACCAGACGAGAGCCCTCCCGCCTATTTTAAGGTACAGAGGGAGTTTGGATTTTGGAGCCACTAGACCGCCAGGTAATTTAAATTTTACTTGGGGGTGGGGGGAGTTCAAGGGCCTGCTAGACCACCAGGTAATTACTTTTTGTTGGGAATGGCCCCCAACAGTATTTTGATGGCATCGGGGGACTTGTTCCCTCTAAGCTGTGCGCATGTGCGCGCGCACACACCTCGCCAAGCGAGCGCACATACTTTACAACAGAGCGCACAAAAATTACGGTTCTGATTCTGATAGAAAACAACACAGACGTCTTAAAATGTAAAAGTTGTTGTGTATTTACTGTTTTCACAAGTTCTACAATATTTTCTAGTGCAATCAATGTGGTGTACATACGAGGGGGTACCCAAAAAAAACAGGAATAACATTGCCGTGGGCGAAGCTTGTGTAGTACGCACTTCTGCCGTTAGGCGTGTATAGTGCAACTCATTGTCAGTTCAGTGCCGCCAGTGTTGTCGACCTGGCTTGTTCTGTTCATCTGCAGTGATTGTTTTTGCTAGCGCTGTTTTGTTCTTGTTTCTTTTTTTATGATGACAAGTTTAAGTGAACAACATGCAGCTGTGAAATTTTGTTTTCTACTCGGTAAAAATGCTGCTGAAACTGTTTTAATGTTGAAAACAGCTTATCAAGATGACGCTATGGGAAAAAGTCAAGTGTACCAGTGGTTTGCTCGGTTTAAAAATGGCGACATGTCGATTGATGACAAACCTCGTTCTGGGCGTCCATCAACTGCCCGAATCGACGAAAATATTGAAAAAATTAGAGAGCTTGTGCTCACAGACCGTCGACAGACAATTGATCAACTGTCAGAGATTAGTGGGTTATCTTGGAGCTCGGTTCAGCGAATTTTAACAGAAGATTTGGGAATGAAAAGGGTTGCTGCCAAGTTTGTTCCTCAGGTTCTAACTGACAATCAAAAGGAACATCGAGTTGAAACATGTCGTGTTTTGAAACAACAGCTTGAAACTGATCCAGATTTTCTGTCAAAGGTCATTACAGGTGATGAGTCATGGTGCTATGGTTACGACCCAAAAACAAAGCAACAGTCAAGCCAATGGAAGACGTCATCGTCACCCCGTCCAAAAAAATGTCGTCAAGTCAAATCAAACATCAAAACAATGCTGATTTGCTTTTTTGATGCCAAGGGGGTAGTTCATTCAGAGTTTGTTCCCCCAGGTCACACCGTCAATCAAACCTTTTATTTGGAAGTTTTAAGAAGATTGCACAACAGTGTTCGTCAAAAAAGACCCGATTTGTGGCAGACAGGAGACTGGTTCTTCCACCACGACAACGCACCTGCACACACAGCCATCTCTGTTAGACAGTTTTTGGCTAAAAATGGCATGGTTCTGCTGTCCCACGCACCTTACTCACCTGACCTGGCTCCGTGCGACTTTTTCTTATTTCCACGCATGAAAAGGGGCATGAAAGGACACCGATTTGACAACAATGAAGAAGTCAAGAAAAAAAAGAGGGAGGAGCTGTCAGCCCTTTCTAAAGATGATTACAAAAAATGTTTCGAACAGTGGAAGCACCGGTGGGACAAATGTATCAGTTGTAATGGAGAGTATTTTGAAGGGGATAAGGTTGTTTTGTAAAGAATTTGAAATAAATAGCTTTTAAAAAATAATTCGGTTTTTTGGGTACCCCCTCGTACTGTATTCTGACGTGTAGTCAAATTTTAAAGTATATAACTCCGAGTGTCATTATGTTGCACACAAAAATTTAACCTTCCTTCAAAAGCTGCACAGCTGATATTTTATGTGCACACAGCCTACAGAAAATTAGAGGGAACATTGGTCGGGGGGGGAGGAATGGGGCTACTGGACCAACATAGATTCTTTTTTTGTCAGGCACAGCCCCCAATAGTGTTTTAATGGCATCGGGGGCTTTGCCTAATGCCTGATCATCTGAGGAGAAGAAGATTTAGGCATCGGGGAAAGCACCCGGTACCATCAAAATACTGTCAGGGGCACACGTAGAGTAGTTACTCACCTGTAACAGGTGTTCTCCAGGAGCAGCAGGAATCAGTCCTCACATATGGGTGTCATCGGCGCCGATGAAGCCCCAGCGGAGCATTTCCCCAGCTTTCCATGAAAGCCTTTGGGAATGCTGGCACGCATGCGCGGTTCCCTTCCCGCCTAAAGGTGCCATCTTCCCTCAGTCAAATGACATAGCTAAGAACAGCACACAAAAAATGAAAAATAAACTATGTACAACTGCAACTCCAAGGGGAGGAGGGAGGGTTGTGAGGACTGATTCCTGCTGCTCCTGGAGAACACCTGTTACAGGTGAGTAACTACTCTTTCTCCAGGACCAAGCAGGAAGTCAGTCCTCACATATGGGTGACTCCCCAGCTCTGGGCTACTGAGGAACCCAGGCTGAACAAGAGGCCTCCCTCTAGTCCCAGCAGCAAAGAAAGGCTTTTCAAGGACATATCCTCCACCGGTAGCCCAACAGAGGGCAGGAGTTGCCTACACCTCAAAGAAATTCCGGAGTACTACCTGGCCAAAAGCAGTCCCTATGGGACTCCCTCTCCAGACAGTAATGGGCTGCAAAAGTCTGGCTTGAAGACCAAGTTGCAGCCTTGCAGATGTCCACCAAGGGCACAGAGTGGAGATGAGCCACTGAGGCAGCCATTGCCCTGACACGATGGGCCGTGACCACTGTTCCCTCTAAGCTGTGCGCGTGTGCACGCGCACACACCTCGCCGAGCAAGCGCACATACTTTACAACAGCGCGCACAAAAATTACGGCTCTGATTCTGATAGAAAACAACACAGACTTCTTAAAAGTTAAAAGTTATGATTGTAATTACTAGAAATTTCCCGCTTCATTTAGTAATCGTCTATTTTCATTTAATTTTATTAAAATCAATGTGGTGTACATACTGTATTCTGACGTGTAGTCAAATTTTAAAGTATATAACTCCGAGTGTCGTTATGTGGCGCACAAAAATTTAACCTTCCTTCAAAAGCTGCACACAGCTGATATTTTATGCGCACACAGCCTACAGAAAATTAGAGGGAACACTGGCCGTGACCCTACCCTGCAAAGGAAGGTCAGCCGCCTTGTAAGCCCAGGTGATACAGTCAGCCACCCAGAAGGACAAGGTACGCTTGGACACAGGCAACCCCAACTTATTGGGGTCAAAGGAGACGAAGAGCTGGGTAGCCCTTCTATGCCCCTGCGTACAGTCAAGGTAGAAGGATAAGGCCCTCCTACAGTCCAGGGTATGCAGGACTGCTTCAGCCTGGCTTGCATGAGGCTTAGGGAAGAATGTTGGAAGAACCACCTCCTGATTGAGGTGGAAAGAGGAGACAAACTTAGGGAGGAACTTTGGATGAGTCCTAAGGACCACCCTGTTCCTATAAATCCTGGTGTAAGGCCTATCACAGACCAGGGCCTGAAGCTCACTTACTCGCCTAGCCGAGGTAAGGGCTATCAGGAAGAGTGTCTTCCAGGAGAGGAAGCGTAGTGGACAAGTAGCCATCGGCTCAAAAGGTGGGCGAGTCAGTTGCTGCAAGACCACATTCAGCTCCCACTCAGGAGCAGGAGGACGGATGGGAGGCTTGAGCAAGAGCAAGCCTCTGAGAAACCTAGACACCAAGGGGTGCCCAGTGAGTGGTGAGCTGCGAGAGCTGAGAGGTGGACCCGAACAGAATTGGACTTAAGACCCTGCTTGGATAAGTGCAGCAAGTACTGAAGCACTACTGGTACAGTAAAGGATCCTCTGTACGTAGCTGACACCACATAGAAAACCTCTTCCATTTGAGAGCATAGGTTTTTCTAGTGGACTGCTTTCTAGAGGCTAGGAGAACCTCCTCAACTTCCTGAGGCAGGCCCCAGGGAGCCAAAACTACCCTTGCAGCCTCCAGGCCATCAAATTGAGAGATTTGAGATTGGGGTGCCACATCAGGCCCATGGGGGTGAGGGGGGGGGGGGGCACACACTACAGGCAGAAGGGCTGATAAGCCAGAGGAAGGGAAGGAGCTGGAGGGAAAGAAAAAGAAGACTAGTTGAACCAAGGGAGAGCATTAGAGCCAGAAATAGGAATAAAAAAGCAAACAAGAAACAAAAAAGAGCAATAAGCACAAAAGGAGAAAAAAGGAAAAAGCCTTTCCTTCTGAATAAAAACAAAGAACACTGCAGATCTTTGAAAACAAGGAAGCAGATTTATTAAGGAGCATAACCATACCAGGCATTTGGTTGCTAACATCAAGGTGTCCCACAATAAGGAGGGAAAGAGAAAGCATAGTTGCTTACCTGTAATGGGATGTTCTCCGTATACAGCAGGGGTATGCAGCCACACTCTAAGTGCTGTCCACTGACAGCGCTCGGGCCCAGCTCTCCTCAAGCTCAGAGAAGTCCAAAGGACTTCTCTAAGCATATGCGCCACTTCCCACCCTGCATTCCTGCTCTGCCTCTTCAGTCAATTTCAAAGCAGGTGAGCAGGTCAGAAGTACTGAGAACGGGTGACAGCAACTAGTAAATGAACTCGAGAAGAATGGCAACTGGTCTCAGATTCTGTAGGCTTAAAGCAGTGGTCAGCAGGAGGCACGTAGAATGGTGGTATTTATTTGCAGACGTTGAGTGAGGAATGTATCTTTCGTGACAGGATGCAAATGAGTGAGTGTGGCTGCATACCCCTGCTGCATACGGAGAACCCCCATTACAGCTAAGCAACTATGCTTTCTCCAGATAGAAGGAGTGGGTATGCAGGCACACTCTAGGAGAGTCCACAGCTGAGGGCCACTGAAAAATCTATTAACATGTGCAGCTCAGGCAAAATTGGGAGGTGGAGACTTCATACAAAGAGGTTTCGCAGGACAGCTTGGCTAAATGCAACATCAGTGACTGAAGAGTGATCCAAGCTGGAGTGCTTTGCAAAAGTATGAACAGATGACCATGTGCAGATCTCTTGAGGTGGAATTGCAGCTAGATTAACAACGGTAGCTGCAGTAGCACGGAGACGGTGGGGTGAGGTCCACCTGCAGGTAATAAAAGTAATACAGTCTGCAATCCAGAAGGAAATGATCTGTTTAGATGTGGGTCTTCCTGGGTCGTTAAGGTTAAAAGTTACAAACAGCTGAGAAGACCGACAAAGTTGCTTGGTAGCTTGCAGATAATAGAGTAAAGCACGTTTGCAATCCAATGAATGTAGTGCTTCTTCAGGAGAATATAGCCGAGCCGCTAGGAAGAAGGCAGGAAGCACTATGGATTGATTGAGGTGAAAACTGGAGACAATCTTTGGAAGAAATTTAGGATGGGTACATAACAGGACTTTATCATGAAGGAACTGAGTATATGGAGGATAATGTACCAGAGCCTGGAGTTCGCCGACATGTCTGGTTGAAATGATAGTGACGAGGAAAATAGTTTTCCAAGGTATTTTAATGAGGCTGATCACAAGGACTCAAAAAGAGGCTTCATGAGTTCTGAGAGAATGACACTGAGGTCCCAGGCTAGAGCAGGAGGCTTAGTATTCATGAGGCCCTTCATGAAGAGGGACACTAGAGGATGCATGATAATCGGTTTGCCACCCTCATGACGATGGTACACAGCAACGGCAAAGAGATGGTAACGAACTGACAAAGTCTGTAATCCAGAGTTACAAGTGAAGAAGGTAAGTAAGAACCTGACAGAGGGCACATGATGGGGTCTAACCCCTGTGACAAAGCCCAGTGAGAAAAATGAGTCCATTTAGAACCATAGGAGCGCTGTGTTGAAGGGCGTCGAGACACCTGGAATATCTCATGGACATCGGGTGTCATGGAATGGATAGGAGTAGCTAGTTGGTCAACTTCCAAGCAGCTAGAGCAAGTGATTGCAGGTTGGGATGGAGGAGATGACCTTTCTGCTGCATTAGGAGGAAGGGATAAAGTAGAAGAGGCCAGGGTCCATGTTGAGTCATGGCAGGAAGATGCGGGTACCACATATGTCTGGGCCATCGAGGGGCAATGAGGATCAGAGTCGCTTTGTTTGTACAAACCTTGAGTAATGTCAAAGAAATAAGAGGGAACAGTGGAAAAGCATACAGGAGAAGATTCACCCAAGAGATTACATAAGAACATAAGATATGCCATACTGGCTCAGACCAAGGTCCATCAAGCCCAGTATTCTGTTTCCAACAGTGGCCAATCTAGGTCATACGTACTGTGACGCTGCAGCAGTACCTGAAGCCATGGAAATAAATACTGACCCGGTGGCAAGACCTGGTATTGCAGGAAGAGGCAGTAAAATTCCTTCCCAGCACAGATCACAAGGGAACAATCAGTCAGATCAGCCTAACCCGGGGGAAGGGAGGAGCGAGGTCACTGATTGGGCGCACCCTGCTAGGAGGTGGGCTTCCCAGGACAGACGTACCCTGTATAACAGGAAGAAGGAAAATGAAAGCAGAGGCAGAGGAGGAAGGAGGAGAAACAGAGACCGAGAGAGCAGCAAAGACAGAGAAAGCCAGAAGGCAGCTGGAAAAGCAACAGAGGCGTATGGGGAGAAGAGTTGGAATGAAAATCCCAAGGAGAGAAAGAACCAGAGGACAAGCTGGTTAGAGAAACAGAACTGGTTGAGAAGCCAGCCAAAGGAACCACAGAGGGGAGCATTTACCAAACCAGGATACAGATACCAGAGAGGCTCAGTGCAGCAGGAAACCTTCCAGGACTCAGAGGAGGGCGTGGCACAGAGAGACCCAGGTGGGAAGCCTAACGGTTTGGAACCAGAAGCTCAGCCGTGGAAATACTGGCAGCCGGTTGAAGAATCTCCCTGCATTCCTCATCAAGGTACTTTTAACTGCAATAAGAGTTTTTATGACAAGCCAAACTGTGTTATTGGTAGTTCTGAAACCCAGGGAAAGCCTAGGATCTATCCAGACAGTTGGCTACAGCCAGAACCTCCAGCAATTAAACCTTGTGTCTCTTTTAAAACTCCTGAAGAAAGCAGGAAAGGAGCTAGCCTTAGAAATACTGCAGATATCTTTACCAGAGATATTTACCAGAGGATTTTAGAAGCATCCAAAGGGGAATTGCCAAAGGAAAACCCTCTGCCTGCCTATGATGTAAGATTTCCAGCACTTGCTGATAGAGACAAGTGGGGGAAGGGTAATTACAGCACCGTGCCTAAAGAGAGTGTGTGTAACGGTTAGTATAGCAGTGAATGAAGCAAAGCCTCCCAGTCTCTGTATACCACAAGGAGAAGCAGTTTCCTCACCTGCTCCTCACAGCCAGCAAGCTCAAGTATTATTAAGAGGGCTTCACGCTTTCTTAGAAAAGCATCTTGTTCCTGAGCAGACAGTGTCAAGCCCAAACCCACAAGCAACGCTGTTAAATCCTTTGCCTATGTTAGACCAGCCCATGGACTGCTCGACCTGCCTCATAGACAAGGTTTAAAGGGAAGCAAGAGCTTGTGTAGTGATCTGCTATAAGAAGTGCTATAGTACATGTTGGGAGTGCATGAACCCAAGAGCTTATGCGGATAAGAAAATAAGCTGATTGTTTTCACTCAATTGTACTGCATGAACTTTATAATTTCCTGTTTGTAGCTGGATAAAAATATAAGACCCACATGCCAGGAATGTGGCTGTCTTGAATATAAGTTTAAGTTGGACATTATTGAAGAAGCAGTCTCTTTTCAACTTTCTGTTTGGCTATAAAATATTACCCTTCAAAACCTGTACAAAGTCCTATCTTTGGAGCGGGAGAAATAAACCCTAATAAAGAAATAAATTTTCTCTATTCGTGCCTTGCCTGTTCACTCGGTCACCCACAACTACAAGATGACCTCCAGGCTAGCCCTACCTTAAACCCTCAAGGTCAAGGTACGGGCACTAGGGGCGCTACAGTACCTAGCAGTTTCCCCAAGGGACACAGGTTCCACAATGCTTGTATTGGTTCAAGCATTGATGTCCTGGGTCCCTTCTTAATAATGGTTTATGGACCTTTCCTCCAGGAACTTGTCCAAACCTTTTTTAAACCCAGCTACACTAACAGCCTTTACTACATCCTCCGGTAACAAATTCCAGAGTTTGATTACACGTTGAGTGAAAAAATATTTTCTTTTATTAGTCTTAAATAGTTTACCCTGTAGCTTCATTGCATGTCCCCTAGTCTTTCTATATTCTGATAAGGTAAACAATCGATCTATGTTTACTCGTTCCACTCCGTTCATTAATTTATAGACTTCTATCATATCTCCCCTCAGCCGTCTCTTTTCCAGGTTAAAGAGCCCTAACCTTTTAAGCCTTTCTTCATAGGAGTATCCTTCCATCCCCTTTACCATTTTGGTGGCTCTTCTCTGAACCTTTTCTAAAATCGCTATATGCTTTTTAAGATACGGCGACCAGAATTGCACACAATATTCAAGGTGCGGTCTCACCATGGAACGATACAGAGGCATTATAATATATTTTGTTTTATTTTCCATTCCTTTCATTATGATACCTAGCATTCTTTTTTCTATCTTGGCTGCCGCTGCACACTGGGCCGAGGGTTTTAACATGGTATCCACAATGACGCCTAAATCTTTTTCCTGGGTGGTGGTTCCTAATGTGGAACCTTGCATCGTGTAACCATAGTTTGGGTTGTTCTTCCCTAGGTGCATAACCTTGCACTTGTCCACATTAAATTTCATCTGCCATTTTGATGCCCAGTCTTCCAATTTATCAAGATCCTCTTGCAGTTTTCCACAATCCTCTTGGGTTTTAACAACTTTAAATAGTTTTGTGTCATCTGCAAATTTGATAACCTCACTCGTTATTCCACTTTCCAGGTCATTTATGAATATGTCAAAAAGCAGCAGACCCAGCACAGATCTCTGGGGTACACCACTATTCACCTTTCTCCATTGGGAAAATTGACCATTTAGCCCAAACCTCTGCTTTATATCTTTTAACCAGTTCCTGATCCACAACAATACACTGCCTCCTATCCCATGACTCTTTAGTTTTGCCAAAGGTCTCTCATGAGGGACCTTGTCAAAGGCTTTCTGAAAGTCCAGATACACAATATCAACCGACTCACCTTTGTCCACCTGTTTATTCACTCCTTCAAAAAAACATAACAGATTAGTAAGACAAGATCTTCCTTGTCTAAAGCCATGTTGGCTGTCTCCCATTAGGTCATGACTATCTACATGCTGAGTAATTTTATTCTTTATGATGGTTTCTACCATTTTTCCCGGTACTGATGTCAGGCTCACCGGTCTGTAGTTTCCCGGATCACCCCTGGAACCCTTTTTAAAAATTGGTGTTACATTGGCGATCCTCCAATCTTCAGGTATTAGAGATGATTTTAATGATAGTTCACAGATTACTAATAGCAGGTCTGCAATCTCATATTTCAGTTCTTTCAACACCCTTGGATGTATATCATCCGGCCCAGGTGATTTGCTACACTTCAGTTTATCTAATAGTTGTAATACATCTAACCGATGTATCAATATTTCCTTCAATTCTTCTGCACCTTTAAATACCACTTCAGTCATGGGTAACATCCCTACATCTTCCTCAGTAAAGACTGAAGCAAAGAATTCATTCAGTCTCTCCGCTATCGCCTTGTCGCCTCTTAGTGCTCCTTTAACCCCTTTATCATCTAATGGACCAACTGACTCGCTCACAGGTTTTTTGCTACGAATGTACTTGAAAAGGTCTTTACTTCGCGTTTTTGCTTCCGCAGCAAGCTTCTTCTCAAATTCTCCCTTTGCCTGCCTTATCAATGCCTTGCATTTGGACTTGCCAGTGCTTGTGTTGTTTCCAGGTTTCATCGTTTGGCTTTTTTCCTTTTCCTGAAAGATGCTTTTTTGGCAACAACAGCATCTCTGACCTGGCAGTTTTTTGGACTTCCTTCCACTTTTCTTAAAGCGTGGAATACAGCTGGTCTGGGCTTCCAAGATAGTATTTTTCAACAACAGCCAAGCCTGATGTACGTCTTTAACTTTTGCAACTGCTCCTTTTAGTTTTTTCTTAACTGTTTTCCTCATTTTATCATAGCCTCCCTTTCGAAAGTTAAAAGGTAGTACTGTGGATTTCCTTACTATCCCTCCTCCACTAATTAAATCAAAGGCGATCATGCTATGATCACTGTTGCCAAGTGGCCCCAACAACCTTATCTCTTGCACTAGATCTGGTGTTCCAGTAAGGACTAGGTCTAATATGGCTTCCCCTCTGGTCGGTTCATGAATCAGCTGCTCCAAGCAGCAGTCATTTATTTCATCTAGGAACTTTATCTCCCTAGCATGTCCTGACGTGACACTGACCCAGTCGATACCGGGGTAGTTGAAATCACCCATTATTATTACTGTGCTGTGATTTTTATTAGCTTCCTTGATTTCTTTGAGCATTTCATCATCCATTTGGTCATTCTGGCCAGGCGCTCGATAGTACACTCCCATTGCCATTGCCTTCCCCCTTTTACATGGAATTTCAATCCATATAGATTCTACAGCAGATTTTGCTTCCTGCAAAACTTTAATCCTTTCTGACTCAATGCCCTCTCTAACATAGAGAGCAACCCCTCCACCAATTTGATCAGCTCTATCATTTCGATATAGTTTGTACCCAGGTATCACAGTGTCCCACTGGTTGTCCTCCTTCCACCATGTCTCTGATATTCCAATCATATCTAACCTTTCATTTAGTGCTATATATTCTAACCCTTCCATCTTATTTTTTAGACTTCTAGCATTTGCATACAAGCATTTTAGAGAAGGTGAAATTAGACTTACCTGCTAATTGTTGTTCCTTGCGGAAGTCTAGTCTAGTCCCGGACATCTGGGTATAAGCACCTCCTCCCGCAGCCTTGGAGACTGAGCCCATCACCTTTTTTGGTGCCAGCAGTATAAGTAGGGAAGGAACCGCCTCCTCGAGCCAGTAACCTATTGACAAAGCAGACTCACCGAGGAATAAGCAAGTATAAATAACATGTTGTATAAATATCTATTACTGTGGGGTTTCTTTTGGTTTTTTTTTTATGGAAAATGGAACCGATATCACTACCTCCTAACCAATGTAACTGCCAATAAAACCAAGCGCAGAACAGCTGTACCCGGCAAATACACCAGACAAGGCCTAAGCAAGATCGCCCAGCCGCGTCTGGCCCCCTCTCGAAAAACCTCCAAAAAGGTACTGTTATCACATATTCTGAGAGACCTGCTCCGCCCCACCCCTGGACCACAGGCCACCCTGCCTTGCCGCAGCCAAGCGCTACCAACTTCAAAGTTCTTCAGGCCACAGATCCAAGTCCAAAGAAGGGAGGGTCACGGGACTAGACTAGAGTTCCGCAAGGAACAACAATTAGCAGGTAAATCTAATTTCACCTTCCTTGTCGTCCCTCTAGTCCTGGACATCTGGGGATGTAACACAGCAGTAACACTTCAATGGGAGGGACCCGCCAGACCAGCCTGAAGAACCGCTGATCCAAAACTAGTATCTCTGTCGGCTTGCACATCAAGCCTGTAATGCTTGACAAAGGAATGCAGCGAAGACCAAGTCGCCGCCTTACAAATCTCTTCCGCAGGCACCAACCGGTACTCCGCCCAAGAAGCCGCTTGCGCCCTCGTGGAATTAGCTCTTAAACCTGCAGGGACAACCTTATCCCGTAACAGGTACGCCGAAGCAATAGCCTCCTTAATCCATCTCGCAATCGAGGCTTTGGACGCCGCTTCCCCTTGCCGCGGCCCTCCAAATAGAACAAATAATCTATCCGTTTTACGGAAAACAGCCGTTCTCTGCAGATACGCCTTCAAAACCCGACTGATATCCAAGCGATGCAACCGCTGTCCGGCACTGTTGGACACGTCCTTTGCAAAAACCGGTAAAGACAGAGCCTGATTCACATGAAAAACCGATACTACTTTTGGCAAAAAGGAAGGTACTGCGCGTAACACCACCTTTCTATCACAGAAGGTCAGAAACGGCGCTCTACACGATAAGGCCTGCAATTCCGAAATCCTCTGCGCGGAAGCAATAGCAACCAAGAACACCACCTTCAAAGTGAGATCCTTCAACGTAGCCGAAGCCAAGGGCTCGAACGGCGCCTTGACCAACGCCGCCAGCACCAAGTTGAGATCCCAAGGCGGAACCTGCACCCGGAAAGGAGGTCTCAACAAAGAAGTCGCCCTCAAGAACCGTTTCACGTCCGGGTTGGCACCGAGCACCAAACCCTGCACCTTACCCCGATAACAAGAGAGCGCTGCCAACTGAACCTTCAAGGATGCTGCCGCTAGACCCTTATAAAAACCGTCCTGCAAAAAGTCGAGAATCTGCGGAATGGAGGCCCGTAACGCGACCACTCGCCGCACTTCGCACCAGGCCTCAAACAGACGCCATACTCGGATGTAAGCTACGGACGTCGACCGCCGCCTGGACTTAGCAAAGTGGCAACAACCGCTGACGAATACCCTCGGGCCATCAACCGCGCCCTTTCAATAGCCAGGCCGTAAGCGAGAACTGAGCCACCTGAGGCATTAGCAAGGCACCCTGTCCCAACAAATCCTCTCTGACCGGTAGCCTCCACGAGACCCCAACAGGAGTCTCACCAGATCGGCATACCACAGCCTTCTGGGCCAGTCCGGCGCTATCAGAAGCACCTGTCCTCTGTGCATCTCTATACGCTGAATCAGACGTCCTATCAAGGCCCACGGAGGAAACACGTAAAGGAGCTGCTCCTCCGGCCACGCCTGCAACAATGCGTCCAAGCCCTCGGACATCCTTTCTCGCCTTCTGCTGAAGAACCTTTCTACTTGAGAACTGGAACTCCCCAGCACTGCACTAGCATCTCGAAGACCTCCTGATTGAGGACCCACTCGCCCGGGTCCACCGCGTTCCGACTCAAATAATCGGCAGTCACATTCTCCATGCCGGCTACATGTCCCGCGGACAACGCCTCCAGATGCACCTCAGCCCACGCGAGAAGCTCCTCCGCCTCCGCCTCTAGAGCCACACTGCTGGTGCCCCCTTGACGATTGACATACGCCACCACCGTGGCATTGTCCGACAGGACACGAATTGCACAGCCCTGCACCTGGGACTGGAAGGCTCCTAGCTCCAGGGAGACTGCTCGGAGCTCCAACCGATTGATCGACCACTGCCTTTCCTGACACGACCACTGTCCTTGAGCAAACTGCTGCTCGAAGTGCACCCCCCAGCCGTAAAGACTGGCATCCGTATATTACTATATAATATTACTATATTATATTACTATGACTCTATTCTGTTCTATGTAAATATCTCTATTCTGACTCTATTCTGTTCTATGTAAATATCTCATGTATATAGTTTAACCCGGTTCTCCAAGTTGGTACTCCTGTTCGATGTAAACCAAACAGCTTGTTGTTATGGTCTTTATGTTATAATGTAAACCGCGCTGATGCCGAATAGTGCGGTATATAAGAACTTGTAATAAATAAATAAATAAATAAATCCGTCGTCAACGGCTTCCAATCGGGCGACTCCAGCGGCATACCCCTTTCAAGATTCCTGGGATCGAGCCACCACTGGAGAGATAGCTTCACTGGCTCCGGACACACCAACAGCCGGGACAACGGATCCGACTGATTGGACCACCGCCGGAGCAGCGCCCGCTGTAACGGCCGCATGTGCGCCCTGGCCCAAGGCACCAGATCTAGCGTGGCAGCCATCGTCCCTAAAAGCTGAAGGTAATGCCACGCCGACAGGGCCTTCCTCCTCAGGAACTCCCGAACAAGTCGCTGCAGGCCTTGGGCCAGGGCGAGCAGAAGGAACACTCTGCCAGCTCACACCTCCTTCAGCTGCCTTGGAGACTGAGCTTACTGGCTCAAGGAGGCGGTTCCTTCCCTACTTATACTGCTGGCACCAAAAAAGGTGATGGGCTCAGTCTCCAAGGCTGCGGAAGGAGGTGCTTATACCCAGATGTCCGGGACTAGACTAGAGGGACGACAAGGAATGTATTTTATTCATATTAATTTGGCTATTGTTAGACATGGGTAATTTGGGATTTTTAAGCTCTGTCTGCTCCATACTTGAGGGCATTTGGGCTACTTTACTCTTTTGTGGAACCTCTCTGCTTTTGGTAGTATCCTTCAAAGATACATTCTTCCGAACCATCCGCTCTTGGGCGACTGTCGGCTTTCCCCTAATATCTAGTTTAAAAACTGCTCTCTCTCCTTTTTAAAGGTTAATGCCAGCAGCCTGGTTCCATCCCGGTTAAGGTGAAGCCCATCCCTTCGGAAGAGCCCCTCCTTTCCCCAGAATGTTCCCCAGTTCCTAACAAATCCAAAACCCTCATCTCTGCACCATTGTCTCATCCACGCATTGAGACTCCGGAGCTCTGCCTGCCTTTTGGGTCCTGCGCGTGGAACAGGAAGCATTTCGGAGAACGCTACCCTGGAAGTTCTGGATTTCAGCTTCCTACCTAAAAGCCTAAATTTAGCCTCCAGAACCTCCCTACCACATTTTCCTATGTCATTGGTACCGACATGTACCAAGACAGCAGACTCCTCCCCAGCACTATCTAAGACCTTATCTAGGTGGTGCGTGAGGTCCGCTACCTTTGCACCAGGCAGGCATGTTACCAGGCGATCTTCACGTCCACCAGCTACCCAGCTATCTACATGCCTAATGATTGAATCACCAACTATAACGGCTGTCCTAACCCTTCCCTCATGGGCACATGGCCCTGGAGAAACGTCCTCGGTGCGAGAGGGTTTTACATCACCTGGAGGACAGGTCCTAGTTACAGGATCACTTCCTGCCACACCAGGGTGATGCTCTCCTGTCACGTGACCTCTCTACTCCATGGCAACAGAGATGCTGCCAGACTGGAGGTGGGACTTCAGGACTATATCCCTGTAGGTCTCGTCTATGTACCTCTCTGTCTGTCTTATGCTTTCCAAGTCTGCTACTTTAGCCTCTAGAGAATGGACTCGTTCCCTGAGAGCAAAGAGCTCCTTGCACCTAGTGCACACGTAAGACCTCTCACCAACTGGGAGAAAATCATACATGTGACACTCAAAAGACCTGAAAGCCCCCATCCCGCTGCTGGACTGCTGTCTGCATCTTAGTTTTAAGTTTGTGTTTAGATCTAAGTTCTTTACTTACTAAGGGTTGCTATGGATATTTATACTTTAGGATAAGGCAGTATAAAAAACATGTTAAATAAAAGAAATAAAATAGGAAGGCATCCACCATCCATTCTCTTAGGCTGGGACGAAAGGAGCAGTAGAGCGGATACTTGACATTGTGTGCTAATGTATAGAGATCCACTTCAGTAGTACCCCAGGACTGAAAATGGGGGAGAGAACATCAGGGTCCATAGACAACTCGTGAGAATCAAGGCGCCGACTGAGGGAGTCTACTAACTGGTTCTGTATTCTGGGAAGGTAAATTGCAGTAAGGAAGACCCCAATGGATTTGGCGTAGAGCTCTAGGCAGACGACTTTGTGGCAGAGTCGATGGGAGCCAGAGCCGCAGCTGCCTTATTGATGTAGAATATTGTAACTTGTTTGTCGGTTTGCACAAAGAGTGAGTTGTTTCGGACCCAAAGTTGGAAAGTCTGAAGGGCATAGTAGACCACTCGCATCTCCAGCAGGTTGATGTGCAGAGAAGATTCCTTGATGGACCATTGACCCTGGGTCGTGAGATGTAGGGGATGAGCTCTCCAGTCCATCCAGGAGGCATCTGTGGTTAGAGTAAGTTGATGCGGTAGCTGTAAAAATGGATGTCCTACCGTGAGGCTGGACAGAAGCGTCCACCACTATAGGGAATGGTGCAATTGACGATTGGGAATGGACAGAGGAACTTGGTATCAAAGGGATTGAGTATGTTGATTCCAGTTGAGCTTGAGGTGCCACTGGAAAGAGCGCATGTAAAAGCATGCAAGGAGAACGACGTGCACGAAGGCTGCCATGTGTCCTAACAGGCACAGGATAGTGTGTGCTGAAGCCTGTCGAGAAATTAGCAGGTGTGTAGTGAGCTATTGTAGATTGGTAGTTCTGCTTGGAGGAAGGTAAGTTCGCGATACAGTTGTGTCTAATGTCACGCCCCGTCGTCCGCCTAGGCAGTTGCCTGACGTCGGATAAGGTGTGATAATTACTTTCAAGATGACTGCCCAGTGCAAGGGCTCCTGGGAGTCGTAGTTCAAAGCACCTGTAGTTGTGAGCTAAATAAAGCTGGAGCCGAGTTGAAAGCAAACAGGAATATTTTTTTATTTTTAAGCCTCCCTTGGCATAGAGAACTTCAATATGAAGCTTGGCATTACATGAAAACTTGAAGTAACAAAATACAAGATAAGAAAATCAAAACAGCTTTCTTCAGCATTAGAAAAAATCCTTCTTCTGGCAAATAAGGCTTTTTCTCCAAAATTCAGAGCTTGTTCCTGGTTCTTAATTAGAGCACATGAGACTTTAAAACGTTAGGCATTCTTACGTCTCACTCAGCACAGCAAACACTCTAATTAAAACTCTTCTGGCTCTAAAAAGGTTAGGTAATCCAAACAAACTGTACCTTTCTGTAGCAGATGCAAAAGACAGTTCTTTACTTGACTACCTGTGACAAATCACATTCCATACAAATCTCTGGATCAGTTAATGGAACCTCTTCTTCAATCTCCATTGATTCACACATAGAACCGGAGAGGTCTGAGTCCTCATCAGCAGACACCTGTGCTTCTGCTCGGGGAACAGAATACCTCTGCTTCTCAATTACTTCCTGGTTCTGTAATAAACTCTGTAGTAGCTCTAACACATTAGCTCTCTCATGGTTAAAGACTTTTCCATATGCTGGCTTCTGGCTCAATGCATAAAGCTTGCTGGCTATTATGTCTTCCTGAGACTTGGCTTTGTTAAGATAATCAGTTTTACCTCTGAGACGTCCTTTCAAGAATGGCTCTCTGCTCTTGCTGAAGCCATATGGTTTCAGGATATCTGCAGCCTGATTATCTCCCCTCCCGGAATACAGCTCCTGACCTGAATAAGGTTTCTCTTCAGCCTGTTCCTCTGAGAATGGGGTCAGTCTCCCTTCCTCTCCTGGGAAGTGTGTAATGCTGGCAGCTCCTTTCCTTCCAGCTGCACTCCTTGAGCTATCCTCTGAGTTCAACGCTGAGCTCCGTCCTGAGCTCCTCAGTGCACTCCTCAGTGAACCCTTCCGTGAAGTATCATCTGATCTCTCCTGTGAACTAACTTCCTTTGCCCTCATGGGTTTATAAGCATGTGACTTGCTGCTCTCCTTCCACCCCGCCCCCAGCTGAGTTGTATCAGCACCCTTAGCTATTATGGACCTGGGGCGTGGCTTCTGCCTAGCAAGTTCTGACTGACTGTTTTTTTCAATGCTGACTTTGGTTTTAAAGTGAGCCTTTTTTTCTTTTTCCCTCTGCCTAGGGGAAATTTCCTGTATTCCCTCTATTTCCATGGGAATCTGACCATCTTCGCCATCACACTAAGCGAGCTCCGATGAAGTCCAGAATCTGACGAGGCTCGCACTTGGACTTTTGGAAGTTGATGATGAAGCTGAATTGCTGCAGGAGCAAGGCTGTTGTGCAGACAGATGTCAAAGTTGAAGCCTTGTTGGGACCTGAGATAAGTCAGTCATCCAGGAAGGGATAAATACAGAGGCCCTGTTTGTGAAGGTGTGCCCGGCAGCTGCCAAGCACTTTGTGAAGACTCTTGAAGCTGAAAAGAGCCCAAAAGGTAGAAGTCTGTACTGGTAGTGCTTTGTCTTGAAGTGGAACCTGAGGTATTTCCAATGTTGAGGGTGAATGGGAATACGGGTGTAGGCATCTTTGAGATCTAGAGAGGTGAGCCAGTTGGCCTGATGCAAGAGAGGTAGAATGGTGGCCAGGGACGCCATTTTGAATTTTTCTTTCTTGATATACAGGTTGAGGTCACAGAGATTGAGGGCAGGGTGAAGGCCTCTGGACCTTTTGGGGATGAGGAAGAACTGGGAGTAGAAGCCCCGGTTGTGCTCCAAATCTGTACAAGCTCAATTACATGGCTGCAGAGTAAGGCTGATATCTCCTCTTCCAGGATGGGAAGGTGAAGAGGAGGAATTTGGCTTGGCAGGGGCAATCCTTGAGGGGGGATAGCCATGAGATTGAGTTTTAACTGGATGTGAGATGCTGAGAACCCATCAATCTATGGTGATGGCATGCCAGGCATCCTGGAAATGCTGTATTCATCCTCCTACAGGTAGTCAAAAACTGGGAGTCGCCTTGGTGGGTTGTGCTGAGGTGACGGCAGATTGCTTCCTGTCTCTTTGTCTGGGACAATGAGGATAAGTAGGAGCAAGCTAACATTGGGGTGGAGGCCGAGAATAAGGCTGAAAACACCGCCTAGAGCAGCGATGGCGAACCTATGGCACGCGTGCCAGCTGTGGCACGCGAAGGCCTTGCAGCTGGCACGCGGGAAGGTCCACATTTTAAAAAATAAAAAAAAGCCGTCTTCTGCCGCTTCCGGGGCCGCCGCGGCAGAATCGAGTGTGCCGCGGGGCCCCCCCTGTGCCTGGCAGAGCCTGCCCTCCAGATCCTGCCTTCCCCGGTATCAGCTCCCTGTTTCCAGCTTGTCACACGCGCCGGCTTTCAGAGCGCGAGGGGAGAGTTTCTCCCTCGCTGCTCTGTTAAGCCCGCGGGGGCTGATGGGAAGTTCCCATCAGCCCCCGCGGGCTTAACAGAGCCGCGAAAGGGAAACTAGTTCCCTTCGCGCTCTGAAAGCCGGCGCGTGTGACAAGCTGGAAACAGGGAGCTGATACCGGGGAAGGCAGGATCTGGAGGGCAGGCTCTGCCAGGCACAGGCGGGGGCCCCGCGGCACACTCGATTCTGCCGCGGCGGCCCAGGAAGCGGCAGAAGACAGCTTTTTTTTATTTTAAATTTTGGCTGGGCTGGGCTGGGCTGGGGGGGGTTAGGAGTGGTGATGGGCGCTGCGGGGGGATTAGGAGTGATGATGGGCGCTGGGGGGTTAGGAGTGGTGATGGGCACTGGGGGGGTTTAGGAGTGGTGATGGGCACTGGGGGGGTTTAGGAGTGGTGATGGGCACTGGGGGGGTAGGAGTGGTGCTGGGTGCTGGGGGGGTTTAGGAGTGGTGATGGGCTATGGGGGGGGGCTTAAACTAAAAATTGGGTGATGGATTAGGACTGGAAATGGGCTGGTGGGATTAGGACTGGAAGTGGGTTGATGGGGGTTAGGACTGATAATGGGCTATGGGGGGCTTAAACTAAAAATTGGGTGATGGGGGATTAGGACTGGAAATGGGCTGGTGGGATTAGGACTGGGAGTGGGCTGATGGGGAGGTTAGGACTGGTAATGGGCTATGAGGGGGCTTAAACTGAAAATGGGGTGATGGGGATTAGGACTGGAAATGGGCTGGTGGGATTAGGACTGGGAGTGGGCTATGGGGGGCTAGGACTGGTAATGGGTTGGGGGGGTTGCTAGGACTGGAAATGGGCTGAGTGGAAGGGGGCTTGAATTGCAAATAGCTGATGGGGACGGGGCTTGGAATGGACATGGGCTGAGGGGAAGTGGGGGGCTTGAACTGCAAATAGCTGATGGGGACGGGGCTTGGAATGGAAATGGGCTGAGGGGAAGTGGGGGGCTTGAACTGCAAATAGCTGATGGGGAGGGGGACGGAATGGAAATGGGCTGAGTGGAAGGGGGCTTGAACTGCAAATAGCTGATGGGAAGGGGGGCTTGGAATGGGCTCTTAGGGGAGGGAGCTAGGACAGGAAATGGGCTGATGGAGGGGCTAGGATAGGACTGGGAATTGGGTGTTGGGGGAGCTAAGTTTGGAAATGGGCTGTGGTGGGGGCTTGGATTGAAATGGACTCATGGAGGGGCTAGAACTGGAAGTAGGCTCATGGGGGGCTTGGATTAGAAATGGGCTGAGTGATGGTGGGGCTAGGAAAGGACTAGAAATGGGCTGATGGGAGGCTGGTATTGGAAATGAGCTGATGAAGGGACTCGGATAGGATTGGAAATGGACTGATGGGGGGCCAGGACTGGAAATGGGCTGATGTGGGGACTAGAAGGGAGCGGATACTGGGTGGGGCTGGAATTAAAAGGGAGCTGATGTTGGGGGAGATTAGAAGGGGATGGGGCTGGGAGAGTGAAATGGAGAGGGGAAAAATATTTTGTGTGGGAGGGAAGAAAAATGTACAATTGGCCGGGTATTGGGAGACTAAAAAAGGAGAAAGATTATTATGTTAAAGCAGATGAAGAGAGAGAATGGAAAAAAAACTAGAAGAGAAGAAAGGAGAAATGGACAGCAGACGATGGAGAGATAGCAGAAGACACAAATAAACCAGAAGAAAGTGGCTGGAACAATTGCAACTGAAAAAAATGCACAAAAGGTACAAAGATATCTCTTTATTTTGAATTTATTAACTGGAATATGTCAGCTCTGGGAAATGTGCATCATTAGTGTCTGTGCTTTGTTTAGTACAAGAGGAAATTAATTTATAGTTTTATTTCTACAGTGTTGTTGTACATTCCAAGTTTGGCTTTTGGGGTTCCCAGTTTAATTATTGCCTTCCTGTTTCTAAATTGAATGAAATCATTAACACATTATAAATTGCCAATAAATTGAAATGAAAACCAAAGGATTGTGAATCAAATTGATTCTCTGACAATACAAAGATTCCAAACTTTACAAATGATGTTACATAGTTCAGGCAACTTTATAAAGAGTTTTTAGATACTAAAATCTTGTTGTTAAGGTTTAATTGACGTGCTGGCACTTTGAGGAAATTCTTTGGTTTTGTGCGGCAGTTTGGGCACTCGGGCTCAAAAAGGTTAGCCATCACTGGCCTAGAGTAACACTGCTGGAAATACTGGTAATGGTAAACTCTCCTGTATTAAGGATGGGTAGGATGGCAGGATTGTTGAGCTTGCTCCAGTGGCTGAGCTGAAAGTTCCCTAACTGTGGAGGAGTGGTCTTTCACCTCTCCAACAGCCTCCTGCACTTTAGAACCGAAGATCCTCTCTGAGACCAGAAACCTGGAGCCAAGTTGTTCATCTGGCAAAAACGGATGTAGCTGTGGTCCAGGCAGCTGAATCAAATGCATTGTAGGCAGCCCAAATTATGTAATAGAGGCACTCCTGCAGGATGTCTTGAAAGCTCTGATCTTCCGACCCTGGCATAGGAACCAGGCCCAGCATCTACGAGAGAAGATCATGATAATACCAAAACATCTGAAGTTGTTGAGCTAGTATTTTCAGAGTTAGCATACCACTCTGAAAAGTCTTTCTGCAGACTGAGTCCAAAGTCCATTGATCTTTTCCTGGCGGAGATTGGGCATGAGCTTTGGAAGACTTAGCCTTCTTGAAGACCGCCTCAGAGATGACAGACTGATGAGGGAGTTGTTGATGTTGGAATCCTGGCGTGGGCAGTACCTTGTATTTAAAATCAAGGTGATGAGCCGTGATGTGTCCCCATGTCGGTGTGCTCCATGCTGACACAAGAAAGTCCTGCAGGACCTAAGAGACTGGTATGGTTAGGATCTCCTTGGGAGTACTACAAGCCCTTAAGATGGACTGAAAGTCTTTCTTATAAGTGGGAATTTGAGAAGCACTAAGGGATAGCACCCTAGATAGCTTCTGGAGAAACTTTGGATAAGATAAATCTTCAGGACGTTCGTACTCTATTGCTGAAAATGGTGTTACCTCAACGTCTCCCAGGATGGAGAGCGCTGCATCCCACTGGTGGGTGGGAGTAGGTTGGACTTGTTTTCAAGGAGGCATCATCACCAAAAGGTCCTGGATCTCGGCAATCTCTGAGGGTTGGAGACTGGTAAGAGGGAACTTGTGTGGAGGTAAGCATTCAACAGAAGGAGCAGTCAGCAGGAGTGATGCATTGTTCTGGATGAAACAGCATAGTAGTTGTAGGAGTGGGTCTTTAAATAGGGATGTATCGTTCGGTGGAGGAGGTACTGGAGATGGGGTCGGAATGGGGTTTGAATGATGTCCCGCTTTCTTGGTTGTGAGGGAGGTCTCTGACGACTCGCCCCCTTACTTATACTTGCGGCCTTTCGATACCTCAGAGCTGTGAGAGCTGGCAGGGTCACTTTTGTGACTATGCTTTGATTTAGCCCCATATTTCTGACTTATCAGGGTATCCAGCCTTGGAGAGTGTCCAGCGGAGGCCGAGTTGGGAGGAGATGGAATCTAACCTCTGGCTTGATTTTTGAGATTTTGAGTTGATTTTATCAACATTGGCGCCAGTAGGGGATCTGCCTCCGGATAGCCCCTTCAGGTCCCGATCGTGCCCTGTCTGGGCTCAATGGAATTGGGGTTGATGCAGGAGCAGAAGACATATTGAAGGAGAAGGTCTTACCTGGAAAACAGCCTTCTACTACTGGAAGCACAGGTCTTGCTGCTCGTCTTCTTCCTTTTTTTCTTTTAAACTGCACTGCCGGCTCCTGACAGACAGCAGAGAAAAGCTTCGGGGTGGAGGAAAAAAGAAGCCACTAAGTGTTCTCCAGTGTCGCGGTGCACTGTCAGGTTGTTTGGGGTGGGGGTTGTTTTTATAGTAGAGACAAGAAACTGTATGGTAAAAACCCTAGTGATAACCACAATAGCAATGCAATTTGTTTTTTTAACCGGAACTGCCCGGGGAACGGGAAATACCACCACCACTAAAGAAAAAGTGAAAACAAAGAAAATAATCACACCCAACATGAAGTTCCAATGGAGGAGGGGAGAACCGTGTACCACTGTCTGAGGAATGGAAAGACCGAAGAGACAGAGCGGGAACGCAGGGTGGGAAGCGGCACGCATGCCAGGAGAGAGCCGGGCACGAGTGCTGCCAACTGACATCACCTACAGTGTGCCTACATACCCCCTGCTTGTATCCAGACAAATTTATTTTTTTAAGAGTATTTGGTATACTGCCATTCGAACATTAATAGACATCATGGCGGTTCACAACCTGAGTTAGTTTGGCAAAAAACACACAAAGAACAGACAGCAAAAACAGAAAATAAGCATCCAAGCAACAAAGCGAGGGGGATGCAGAGGACAACAATATATACCCTTAGACAAAGTTACGCAGAACGCCAAAGGTGAGGGTATGATGTTATGACAAATAATTTACCTATAATCCCCTGCACGACCAATCACTATACCCTCCCCCACCCCTATGTAAATACCCCATTCACTAGGGCCCTTCTGCATGCTTCCCCCCTTGTTAGATGTTTATTTTGTTCCTGAAACTATGTGAACTGCTTTGATTGAAGGGTAAGGCGGTATAGAAAACCTGCTAAATAAATAAATAAAAGCACATAGATCAGCAATGGCCAGTTCAAACTAAATCATAAGAAGTCAGTAAAAGAAATAATCATGCACAGCTGCAGTACGATATAGACGTGTGTGCTGACTGCTGCCTACTTACTCACTGCAACTATGCCCAGTTTCTTCACCTGTAAGAGAAAAAAATCAGGAATGTTTAGGATGGAAACTCTAAGACAACTTACAAATATACATTTTCAAGCGTAAAAAGGTCAGAAATTCAAAGACTAAATGATTTCTCTATGAATCTGTACAACAAAAATGTATTCACCATCTAATATACTTAGGGGGGCTACTTGCTATGCTGCAGTAGATCTTGGATTTTGCTGCAGCTGAATTTAGTGTGGGAGTCACTAGCCTGTGGTAACAAAGTACCACAGGTTAGTGACTCCCATGGTAAAGGAATAACACAGCCTGCGATCTACCTCACAAGCTACATTATTTCAGGGAAAAATAATACAGGTGTTAATTTTTTTTAGGCAGGAGCATAAGGCCACTACTACGCGGCCTGATTCTCCCAGCCACCATCTTAAAGAGACCAGTGTGGCTTAAAAATGGCAAGACCTCCCCTGCCCCTCCTAGTCCAGAGCTCTGAATCCTATAGAAGACAACACAACAGTTATCTAACACAGATTCCCCTTTCCCACCCCAACCCTAAAATAACCCAAAGCTCCCCAAGCCCACCTCAAGTGCTCAGTGGTGGTCCAGTAGCCATAGGGAAGGAGCAATCAACTGCTCCTGCTCCATTGGTGCTGGGCTCAAAATGGCACCTCTTGAACCCTAGAGTTGGTCTTGCAGTACTACCAGTAGGGTTCATGCTGCGTATAAGGCATATTAGGCAATGCACATTGGGGTAATATAACATAACATGTGTTACTGTAGAATAACACACAGATTTTGTTCTTTAACATGTGTTAAAAGGTAAATAGCATACATTATTGCCTTACTCATATATTTTTTTAAAAGACATGCAGTAAACTGAGCATCATTGAATGAACTTTCTCCTTTCACGTGGCTTTCTACCCCTGCTTTCTATCATTAATATATCATCAGAGCCTCATTACAACATAAGATTCATTTCCAAACTAAGCCACAGCCATAACGGGGTGATGAAAATACATGCACAAAGTAAGGGGAAGAAGTCAAAAGCTCTTCTCACACTTCACTCCCCGCTCAGCCTCATTTAAAGACTCTATGAAACACACATAGCACAGTTCCATTAACAAAGAAATGAGAGGGAAACAGAGCTGCGTTAAAGGATTGTACCGTGCATATCAATTCATTTATATCAGGATTATTGAAAACTCAAGGGGAAAAAGACCCAGAACGTGCACAAATAGCAACTTGTAATACTTGCTTTCCCAGTGTAGGAAAGCAATTAAGTATTTCTGAGATGTAATATTGTAAGGGTTACTAGGAAGAGATGAGGATAGATAACACTGTATTAAAGTTCCAACTCAACACACAGATTTTTTTTACTGCACTTGAAAGAATTAACACCTTGATATACTTCATGGCAAGGCATGACTTTTCAGGTCCAGCTGCAGTAGCCATAAAATGTTTTAGAAAAGACATGGAGATCATAATTAAGACGTCAAGGTTGTGACGTTCACAATTGCAGCGGTACTTTAGAAAAGGCTCTGTTAAGCGTGGAGCCTTTTCTCGTAAAATACAGAATAAGGAAGTGGAGGAATCCACATGTATGTGCCGATATGTGGAGCCATTTCGCAAATTCACACACAGGAAAACTCAACAAGGTAAACATGGCTGCTACATACGTTTAATTTTATTTTTATTTATTTATTTACATTCTCTTATATACCGCGCTATTCTGCATCAGTGCGGTTTACATTGAACAAACTGAAATTACATTGAACAGGGCATTATAACTTGGAGATAACTATTTTACAGGGAGCATGGGCTATGGAGGGTTAAGTGGCTTGCCCATGTTAAGGGACGGATTTCAAAACACACAATGGAACTACCGACACATACACGTATATGATGCCTATTTTGCAAGTCTATACATACAAATGCCGCCAATTAACAACAGAGGTAGCTATCTCCTCTATCTAATTTAATTTTTGAGGAGGAAATAAACAACAGGGGATTAAGAGAAATTTCCTCTTAAACCCTTCTGTAAAGAGCTGGCCAACGAACACTTTTGTAAAACCAAAAATATGACGTAAATCTCAATGTGGACAACTGCAGTCATACATGTGTATTCCCTATATGAAATGAGGAATACATGTGTAGATTTCTGACCAGCCCAGATCACTCCCTAACCATGCCCCCAACACACCCATTGAAAAATGTATGTGTTAAGAACAACCATATGTAAATTGATTCTTTTCTAGAATCACCATTTCCATATGTATTATTTTACATGTGTAAATTGCAAATAAGGCTTCTCAAATAACCCCCTAAATCAACCTGAGATTATTGGGGGGGAGGGGGTTGGGAAGGAGAATACCTTTCAAGTCACTATATTCTGTTACATATGACAGTACTCACTTGCATGTCAACTGATAACACTGTCAGCAAGCTAAGACAAATGAAATACAGAGCCCATCTTGTAGATGGCTCATCACTTGGACAAAAGGGAAAAAATTTCATATACATGTAAACGGGCACTTGTAAACTTAGGTTGCACCTAAACGTATGCATGGTGCAAACGGGCACGTATTTTAGAGCAGGCATGCTAAAGGGAGGAGTTTGTATGGAGTCACGATTTACAAACTTAAATACTGACACTGATGCCTGCTCCCAAGCAGATATGTCTGCAATTCTCAGATAAGCCAACATGTAAATAGTTAGCTACTCCTCAACATAAGTTATGTGTAATGTAGCTATGCTGTTAAATTGTACATTTTTGTTATATTGTAAGTTAAAATTGTACATTTCTGTTATATTGTAAGTTCAGTGTAGATTGTCTTCACTGAACAGTTACTGTTACATGTAAACCGCGCTGATGCTGAATAGCGCGGTATATAAGAAAAATAAATAAATGTCCACACCTTCTACAAAGCCATGATTTCTGTGAGAACTGTGTTACGAGGGGACACAGGATGAAAGTGACAGGGGATAGACTCAGGAGTAATATGCGGAAATATTTCTTTACGGAAAGAGCGGTAGATGCATGGAATAGTCTGCCAGTGGAGGTGGTGGACACGAGGACAGTATCTGAATTCAAAAAAAGCATGGGACAAACACAGAAGATCTCTAAAGGTAAAAAGGGGACTATTGTAGTTGATATGGAAGGGCAGACTAGATAGAAACATGACGGCAGAAAAAGACCATATGGCCTATGTTTCTAGTATTTTATAAAGATACATAGACACCTATATGTCTTTATAAATGAAGTGAAAGATAGGCGTTTTGCTGCCTAACAAACCTGTGCTATAAAATTACCCTTGAGATATTCGGGGCAGAACCCATTCTGATGATGTAGCCATGCAGCAGTTCCAGAGCGCTGCTACGCTACACTGGTGGCAGGAAGTGCCAGCACCCCACACCCTGCCATTTGCATTCCCCAGTTGCTCATCTGCCCCTGCCGATCAGCCTAGGTAGTTTTTAACTGAATGCAAGGTAAATAAGTGGTGATTCCAAGGACTCGCGTGTGTTCTATAAAACACTTAGCGGTCCTTTTACTAAAGTGCGTTCAGCAATTAACACGTGGTTTTGCATGCTGTAACTGTCTGCTCAAGCCCATGGTAACTGTTACCGCAGAGGCATGACAGTTACAACACACTGATTCTCACGCTAAGTGCATTCAAGCACTGGGTTGCTGAATGGCAGGGAAGGGGCAGAAAGTGGGCATGGTGGGCAGTTAGCACAGGGGGACATATCACATGCTAACTGCCAATGTTGCTATTAGTATGGGTACACCTTAACAGCCTCAATAGGTGGAGCCAAGTGCACCCACAGTAACGACACCACACGTTATCTGTCGTGAAAATCTGGTCATTACCCCATAAGTTACCGTGAAGGCTCTGCACTGAAAGCACGATATTCTTTTGCACTAAATGTGTGTTTGGTGCAAAAAACTAACACACTTTAGTAAAAGGGCTCCTTAGGAATCAGTATGTTACTTTCTACCCACATTATCTCTCTCCCCTTTTTTTCCCCCACCATCACTCTCTTCCATCCTCCTCCATAGCTCCTCTCCCCTTTACTTCTTCTTCCCATTCACCTCTACTTCGTTCCTCTCTTTTGATTTCTCTCCTGCCTTTCCTGAAACACAGTACTTTGCTGACAAACAGGCTGATGAAGAAAACCGGTACAAGACGCACGCTGAAGACGACTTTAACACAGCCCAACAACATATAATTTTTAACACCGGATGTAGCAAAGATAGGACATGCAAATGAGCCATCGCAGCGTTAAACTGGGAAAGCAAGCCAAACACATGTGCTCAAGAGGTCTGCGCTGGTTTGGCTTGCTCTCCGGATACCGCATGGCTAATTTGCATAGTAGCCCCAACAGTATTTTGATGGCATTGGGGGACGGTCACGGCATCGGGAAAGGCCCCCAATACCATCAAAATACTGTTGGGGACTGTGCCCCACAATAAAATGATCCCTGGTGGTCTAGTGGCCCCTCCCCCCATTAAATAAAATAGCAAATCACCTGGATCAGATGGTATACATCCAAGGGTGTTGAAGGAACTGAAATATGAGATTGCAGACCTACTATTAGCAATCTGTGAACTATCATTAAAATCATCTGTAATACCTGAAGATTGGAGGGTGGCCAATGTAACGCCAATATTTTAAAAGGGTTCCAGGGGTGATCCGGGAAACTACAGACCGGTGAGCCTGATGTCAGTACTGGGAAAAATGGTGGAAACCATCATAAAGAACAAAATTACTGAACATGTAGATATTCATGGCTTAATGGGAGACAGCCAACATGGCTTTAGCCAAGGAAGGTCTTGTCTTACTAATCTGTTATGTTTTTTTGGAGGTGTAAATAAACCGATAGACAAATGTGAGTCAGTTGATATAGTGTATCTGGACTTTCAGAAAGCCTGTGACCTCACCCGGTACATTCTGGGATGTACCGGGTGAGGTCATACCGCCGTGGCAGTCTGACCTTATCCGCTGCATCCCAGGATGCACTGCACAGGGCCAGACACCGCCAATTTGCAAGATGGCAACACAGAGCAGGAGCACATAGGCAGCGCTCCCGCTTAAGGTGACTTTGGGGGCTGCCAGACCACCAGGTTTTTTTTTATTTAATGGGGGGTGGGGGGAAAGGGACCACTAGACCATCAGATCCTTTTTTTTATTTAATGGGGGGTGGGGGGAAAGGGGCCACTAGACCACCAGGGATCACAGGCACAGCCCCCGACAGTATTTTGATGACATCAAGGGCTTTTTTCGATGCCTGATCATCTAAGGACGAGATGGATCTAGGCATCAGGGAAAGCACCCGGTGCCATCAAAATACTGTCGGGGGCACGTGTTAGAGGTTTACTTCTACTCATACTCTGAAGTAAAAAATTTGGCGCTATGGCTGGTTGTGAAATCCTCTACACCTGTCTCTGCATCAGGTGTAGCTATGATTTGCATACCAGCCTGGCTGATTATAATAGATTTAAATAATTCACGTTCATTTAAATACGCGTTGTGTTAGTTGTAAACGCCGGTAGAAAAACTAGTGCCCATCTGTTTCCTGCATTTGCAGGATCGTTAAAAGTGCTTAAACGTGGCATTAGGGGCTCATAAAGGCTGCACTAGCTTTCTGCATCGGCCTGATAGCAGCTGCAACACGGAGAACAGATGAGAAGCCTCCTCCTACAGCTTTTGGTTAGTGCCTTAACAATAAGAGCTAAGAGAACTAGGCGAGAAGAAAGTACTTCCTATCTACTCCTTTCTAACACAGCTGTCCGTAACAAAAAAGTGGGCATCACTTACCAGTTTTACTGATCAAGAAAATTCAAATACAAAATCACTTTCTAAAGGGCTGGCAATCTTTGTTTCAGTCCAGGGGAGCTAGATTTGGGGTCTCACATACCCAGAACATAACTGTGGAATCATAGCAGGGCCTCCAAATTTCTGTACATTCCTCACTTGACTGGGCTATCCAACAACAGGAATGATGTATTAACTACTTCACAGGGTATAAAAAGAAATATGCAAACAATTGAAATGTATACTGTGAATCATAATTAGTACCTTCCTGCCAACTGCACAGCCCCATTCTTCCTTCAGTGTATGGCACATGCCTTATAAACGCCATGATCTCCTCTCCAACCAGCTCTCTGACAGCAACATACACAAGGATGAAAGGCAGTTTAGGTGGTTGGGTGATGCTTCTAGCCTCTCTAACAGCTGTCTTGTCAGTGCATAAGGCAGGAGAAAGTGGACAAACATCTCCTGAACAAATTTCCTTTTTCTAGAATAGGATATAATATACCCAAATAGTAACTAACTGCATCACAAAGGAGAGCCAACTGAAAATTGACCAGTAGCTCCCCTCATGTATGCCACATTCATAGGACAGTTCAATAGGTGCAAGAAGAGGGAAAAGCATACTCATACCCCAAGCTACCTAACCTAAGCTTTCTTTAGAAGCTCAGATGACAAGACTTTGACTTTCATACTTTGGACACATCATGCGAAGAGAGAGATCATTAGAGAAAGACATTATGCTTGGCAAGATAGAAGGTCAACGCAAAAGAGGAAGGCCAGCAATGAGATGGATCGATAAAATAACAGCAGCTACGGGTACCAGTCTGTCAACAATGAGCCGCCTGACTGAAGACCGAACACAATTTAGGATAGCTATCCAGAGGGTCGCCATGAGTCGACTCCGACTCGACGGCACTTAACAACAACAACCCCAATGCATGCCCCAACTTAAAAAGGTTGTTATATTTAGCCTGCTGCTCTTAAAGTATCTATGTTGTAGGCAACTGTTCTTGCCACTTAGTGAAGTTGGAGTATGTAACCCCTCTTTCCTATTCCTTTTGCTTTTAGGTTTTTCTCTTTTTTTTTGGTTCATTTATTTTGTTTCATTACATGCATAAGTTTGCAGTTACAAACATAAATGAAACAAAAGAAAAAAGTGCAATCCATACTATATGGATGTTCTCAGTAGCAGCTCTGACTCTGTGGAATGCCCTGCCTGCAGCACTGTGTATGGAGTCAAATCTCGTAACTTTTCAGAAGGCATTGAAAACTTTCCTTTTCCCTTGAGCGATATTATGAGGAGCAAGCAAGTAGGCTATTGTTCAGCTGGTATGTGCAGTAGTGCAGCAGTGGTTGGGAAGGGGTTGGATTAGGGGGGGGAGGGGGCTATCAGGGTCCTGCAGGGCCTGTGTTTTATTCTGCTGTACATTGCCTTTGAATGGCTGGTCTGGTCCCTCCCTCCTCTGGGGTGAGCATTCGTCAATAGAGGGAGGGATCAGGCCAACATACAAATGCGGAGTCGGAAAGACCCACATGGGTTTTTTTCAATTTGAGGTCCTGCTGCTGCCACCACCGCCACCAAGGGAACACAAAAAACAGCAGAGGGACAAGGGCAGCATGGGGAGAGCCAAGGACAGCAATCCCAAATGTGCCCCTATTTTTTTACACCCCATGCAGCTGCCACCTCTTGAGTTTGTTCATTACATCTTACTGCATTGTATGCCTGGAACAGACTATCTGAGTAACTACGTCAGGATCCATTTCTGATCCTGTTCAAATCCAGACTAAAAATCCACCTCTTCAAAGCTGCTTTCAGATCCTGCTCCCCTTATTTGCCTGTTTTAACATCCATATGTTTGTTTTTTTAATCATTTCCCTCAAGAACTATCCTACTACTGATAACTTATATAGCCCTGCAAGGTGTACAAACCACTGCATGGGATTGGTCCTTGTTCATCAGAGCTTACAATCTAGTCAAGATGGACAATACAACTAGGGAAAGGTAAGGAGACACATAGGAGCCTAAGCGATCAGGATCCTACCCCATTTATTTTGTGTGTCTGTCTTGAGTAGTCTGTAAGCTCTGTTGAGCAGCGACTGTCTCTTACCTATTTATGTACAGCACTGTGCATGCCTTGTAGCACTACACAAATAAGTATTAGTAGTAATGATCTTCTTGCTGCATTTGAACTGTGCACATGCTGCAGGTGACAGCTTACAAATGGGGGGGGGGGGGGGAGGGTGCACCATGGAGTATCTGCAGTACGTAAGGAAAAGCTCCCAGCATCTAAAATTTATCATCTGCAGGCCTGGAACCCCCCTGCCCATACAAAGAAGGTGACATTAATGGAAGAAGAAAGAGAAACAAATCATAAAGCCAAAAAAGTAATCCAAAACAATAAACAAATGATCTAAAACGCTAAACGGTCAATTAACCCCGACAGCACCTAAAATCTAAGGTACCGTGCTTCCTCCCCAGTGCTGTCTATGCGGTAGCTACACGCTGTAACTGTGAGGTGAGAATGGAACAGGCAGCAGGCGTCGATCCCCCTAGCGCCGCACTCACGTTGTATGTGTGAAAGCTACGGCCCACGACGACCGCTACGTAGAACTGGCGGTGCTTGCCGTGATAGCGTACGACGTGAGGCACGTGGCCAGAGTACAGTCCCAGTGTCCGGAACCCAGCGAAGAGCGCACTGCCGCCAGCACTAGCCGCCATTGCTCCGGCTCGTGTGCGCACTTCCGCTTCCGGGCCGACTATCTGGAGGCGACAGTTCCGGCGCTACAGAAAGAGACAGAGAGGGCGGTACGTGCGTTTTGAATTGGTGCGATACATTAGCTGCTCTGTACGGGTACCAGTGTCTATCAACAATGAGCCGCCTGACTTGAAGACCGAACACAATTTAGCCAGAGGGTCGCCATGAGTCGACTCCGACTCGACGGCACTTAACAACAACAACTATTACGCCTAGTAACCTTACTATTAAAGTAGGGAGGGAAGAGACATAATCTTTCTTCTCCCGGGGCATCACCTGAATAGGGCGAATTAGTCCTGATTTTGCTTTTTGCTCCGATGCAAATGTTCTTGAGGATCTCAGCAGGCATATCAGAACTATTAATCTATCATGACGCATACAATAGAACACAACCTTTGCTGAATAGGGAGAACCGATAACACAGGGCTGCTACAGTGATGCCAGATTTTAAAGTTTGTTTATGGCCCAAAAGCCGCCCAAGTAATCAAGGGAAAGGGGGTCCCTAGCCAAAAAGTAGCCAAATCTGCATCATATGAATTAAAGGTTCATATAAATTATATTTTCAATAATTATCTGATTTCTGGAGTGTTAAAACATATAAACTTGTGAAAAAATACGTCCTGTTTTAAATTTGCTATTAGTTTCATGAAATGTCTCTTTATACATTCTTTAATAAGGTAAGCAATTGTTATGTATTTACTTATTCCACTCATTTATTTATTTATTTAGACAGATTTGTATGCCACCTTTTCCTTCAATCAAGGTGGTCACGTCACATCACAATTGGAGGGTTACATTTAACATTAGGGCATGTGTAAACATTTAGACAGCACAGTTATATAACAGTATTTAAACAGTACAGTTGAAGTAACATTTAACATAAAGGTATTTACTAACGTGGTGTGATGAATTTGTGTGTGTGGATGGGATGGGTGTGTGTTTAGTTGGTGGAGGTAGTAGTGTTGCTGTTTGGGTAAGAAATGTTGCTTGAATGCTCATAGGTTTCTATAAATAACCATGTTTTGAGGTCTTTGCAGAAGTCCATGAGGTCTTCTAAAGCTCTCAGACTCATTGGTAGGGAGTTCCATATTGAGGATGCCAGTAGTGATGGTGCTCTTTTTGAGATTGTTTGTTTGGTTTTGTGATAGCCTGTAGGTGTGCCAATCATCATGTTGTTGGTTCTTCTTGGTCTATTGTTGATGTCTCTTGTTATAACATTTTGGAGTGCGTCCTCTGAGAGATGGTGAATGACTTTGAAGATTATCATGATTATTTTGTATTTAGCTCTTGCCACCATTGGGAGCCAGTGTAGTTGTTGTAGGATGGGACGGAGCATTGGTTTGATTTGTCTTACTGTTTTCAATCGATGATATGCCTTGTTTTTAGTTTTGGTGATGTGGGATTTTAGGTTCAGAGCTCTGTCTAGTGTTATGCCCAGATACTTGACTTCTTCTTTGACTACTATGTGTTTGTCTAGGATGCTGATAGTTTGTGGAGGTATAAAGGTGGGGTTCCTGGTGACGAACATTGCCTCAGTTTTGTTGTAGTTGACCGTTAAGTTGTTGACTATGAGCCAGTCATTCATGTCTTCGAGGCATTTTGTTATTGTTGTAGCATTTAGTGCTAGTAAGTTGATTGGAGCGTACACCATGATGTCATTAGCACAGATGTGGTAGTGTAGTTTGTGGTGCTTGATGATGTTGCATATGGGCTATATGTAGATAGGGCTGAGCCTTGAGGTATTCCCTGCATTACGGGGAATTGTATGGATTTCTTTTGATCGTATTTGACTTGTGTTCGCCCATCCAGGTATGATGTGAACCACTTCAGGGTATTCTTGCATAGTCCTATCTGTTGTAAGCGTTGCAATAGCTTACGGTGTGACACGGTATCAAAGGCCGCCAAGATGTCCATGAACACCAGCAGGAAGCCGTTTTTTATGTTGTCTATGCCTCTTAGGAGATTGTCAGAGAAGGAGGTGAGTAGTGTTTCCACGCTGTGTTGGGGCTTGAATCCATGCTGATGTATGTCCAGTGGAGCATTGATATCTATATGGTCCTGAAGTTGCCTTTGGACTGCTTTTTCCACGACTTTAGCACTCATGATGTATAGACCTTTTATATCTCCCCCTAGCCATCTCTCTTCCACACTGAAGAGCATCAATTTATTAATTCTTCTCTCCATAGGGAAGCTGCTCAATCCCTTTATCATTTTAGTTCTTCTCTATACCTTGCTTACTTTCACTATATCTTTTTTGAGTTGGGAAAACTCAAACTACACTGGTCACCCATGGACGGATATGGATGCATAATATTTCCCGTTTAAATCTACATTACTTTCCAAATAAGCCCTCACATTCTGTTTGCTTTTTGGTCGCTGTCATACGCTGATCCAGGGATTTCAACTTACTGTCCACAGTGGTTAACATAAGAACAAAAGATTTGCCACACCGGATCAGACCAAAGTCCATGGATACTACTGGACCAAGCCCACGGCCAAGCCTTTTTCCAACAGTGGCCAATCTAGGTCACAGATACCTAGCAATTTCCCTAAAAGACACAAGTTCCACAATGCTTTTGGGGCAAGCAGTGGATATGCCGGGTCCCCTTTAATAATGGTTTATGGACCTTTCCTCCAGGAACTTGTCCAAACCTTTTTTAAACCCGGCTACACTAACTGCTCTTACTACATCCTCTGGTAACAAATTCCAGAGTTTGATTACACGTTGAGTGAAAAAATATTTTCTCTTATTAGTCTTAAATAGGTTACCCTGTAGCTTCTATATTTTGATGGTGTAAACAGTCGATATACGTTTACCCATTCCACTCCATTCATTAATTTATAGATCTCTATCATATCTCCCCTCAGCTGTTTCTTTTTTATTTATTTATTTATTTGAACAGCTTTTATATACCGCTGCTTCCAAGGGTCAGCAGCGGTTTACATTACAACATTACAGATACATAGAACGTTATGAACTATATTACATTATAACATAACATAAATTGCATAGAACAGTATTGATGAATTACAATATAACAGGAACATTATTGAACTATAATACATTAGAACTATATTACAAGTAATGACGTTTGCCTTAGTTTTATATATGAGAGAGGAATCTTTATAGTGTTAAATATCATTTGCAGTTATCGTTGTTCCAGTTGTGGATATACATTTGGATAGGGTAGGAAAATTCAATTTATGGTGGTTGAGAAGCTATGCTTGTTTTATTATTGGTGTAATGTTGACTGAATAGATACGTTTTTAGATCTTTTCTGAATGTTAGAAGATCTTTAGTTTCTCTTAATTGATTTGGAAGATTGTTCCACAGTATTGGAGCAACAAGCGAAAAGGCACTGTTACTTGTTGAGTGTTTTGTTTTCCTTATTAGGTCTGGAACTACTAATGTGTTGAGGTTATTTCTCCGTCTTATCCTATTTTCGAGATGGCTGTGAAGAAGTGTAGTTAAGTATGAAGGGGCAATATTATTAATTAATTTAAAAGTGGTTAACAGTATTTTGTATTGTATCCTACTGAATATTGGTAACCAGTGTAGTGTGTATAAAATAGGGGTAATATGGTCAGATAGTTTGGCTTTGAATATGACTCTTGCTGTTACATTTTGGGCCATTTGTAAGATTTTGATGTTCTTCTTAGTTATTCCATGTAGTATACTATTGCAAAAATCGAAGTGTGGTATAATCAAAGCTTGTGTGACGGTTCTGAAGTCTTCGTCTTGTAATAGGGGTCTTAGTTGTTGGATAGAGCGCAGTTTGTAATAGATTGTTTTTGTTAAGTTTTTGATGTGTGTTGTAAAACTGAGAGTTTTGTCAATGATAACTCCTAAATATTTTATTTCTTCCTTATTTGGAAGAGTCGCATTAAGGATTTTAATGTCAGGTGGGGGAGTATATTTTGTGTTTTTTGTTGCAATCAGTACTTCAGTTTTTTTAATGTTAATAGCTAAGTTGTTTAAACGAAGCCATTCTTCAGCTTCTGTAAGGCAGTTTATTAGATTGTTGTGATTTGGATTAATTATGTTGGAGAATAGCATAATGTCGTCGGCATATATATAATAATTAATCTTGTATTTTTTTAATATGGTACATATTGGCTGGAGGTATATGTTAAATAATAGAGCAGATAGTGCAGAGCCTTGGGGTACACCTTGTTCCTGAGGGAAAGGGGAAGAAGATGATTGATTAAGTTGAACATATTGTGAACGATCAGATATGTATGATTTAAACCAGTCTAAAGTAGTTTTCAGTAATCCTATTTGCTTAAGTCTTGAGATAAGTATATTGTGGTTAATGCTGTCAAATGCAGCTGATATGTCAAGGAAAACTAAAATAAATGCTTGTTTAGTATTGTCCAAACCTTTGCTAAGAGTGTCGAAGTGTAATGAGCAGGGTTTCAACACCATGAAAAGGGCGAAAACCGTATTGGTGTTCATCAAGTGGGGCAAAAGTGTCTATATGATCTTGTAACTGTAATTGTACAGCTTTTTCTATAATTTTAGTTAGGAAGGGGATGCTAGCTATCGGACGATAGGATGATGGGTCATTTACGTTTAATGTCTTGTTTTTTAATATGGGGCGGATTGCAGATAATTTTAGTTCTTTAGGTAATACCCCTTGCAGGAGTGATTGATTCACTATATTTAGGATAAAGGGTGCTAGTTCCTGTTTTGTTTGTTTGATCCAGAGAACTGGGCAGGGGTCAAGTATGGATGTGGTTGTATTGATATTCGATATTATATTGAGTAGCTGTTTCTCATCTATTGATTGGAAGGTGTTCCAAGTGTGGTTATTAGAAGATGGTGTAGTAATGAAGGGTAAAGGTATCATTGTTAATTTAAGTTTGCTAGCAAAATAGTCTGCCATATCTTGTATGTTAATTGAGGCTGATTGTTGATTATCTATAGGAGCTTTAGATAATGCTTTTACTATTTCAAACAATTCTCTAGGGCGATTAATGGCTTTATTTAGAATCCTCGCATGGTATTGTTTTTTGGCATTGTTTGTTGCTGATCTATAAGTGTTTAGAATTGTGAAGTACAGTCAAACCTCGGTTTTCGTTGGCCCCGGTTTTCGTCGGTTTCGGTTTTCGACGTCTTTTCAGACTGAAATCTTGTCTCGGTTTTCGTCTATCGCCTCGGTTTTCGTACTGCAATACACGCTGGTCTGCATACACTGCCTGCCCAGTCCCGGCAGCACTACCCCCCCCCCCCCCCCGGACTCACCGATCGCGTGTGCCAGATCTGAAAACCAAAAGTACTGCAATAGTGTACATACACCTTCGCGCTGGTCTGCATACACTGCCTGCCCAGTCCCGGCAGCACTACCCCCCCGGACTCACCGATCGCGTGTTGAGATGCGAAAGTCAGGTGAGCAACATCCTCGAGCCAGAGATGCAAGGATTGCACAGAGAGGAAGGCAGTTTAAACAATTTGTCTGCCAAAAATACCTCTGGAGCACCATCTTGTGGCCAGAAGTGGGATTGACTCTCTATAAAATGTATTTTTTGTGAATTTTTATTTATTTATTTATTTATTTATTTTATTTATTTCAATTTTTTATATACCGCGCTATTTACAATCAGCGCGGTTTACAGAGAACCAAAGACCAGAACAACAGGCTGTTCGGTATTACATAAAACAGGAAAATAAATTTGGATAAGATAAACATGGATAATATGGGGGTAAAACTATATACATTGAACTATATACATAGAATATTGATCTGCTAATTCGATCACATGAGAGAAGTATTTAAGTAATATTATCAATAATGTTTGGAAAAGGAGGGGATTCTGTTTAGTTTGTGGTACAATATTATGTACATTATGTGGGGTAGTATTTGATGAATAAGTTATGTTTGAGGGCCTTTCTGAATTGGACTATGCCTGTTATGGCACGAATTTCGGGTGGTAGGGAATTCCAATGTTTTGGTGCGCAAAACATGAAGGCTCTGTTCGCTGTTGCTTGGCTACAGGTTGTTATGGCCTTCGGCATTATTAGGGTGTTTGTCGCTATTTTTCTTCTGGTTCTAGTTGGAGGTAAAACTTGTGTGAGATCAGTTAGAGAGTTTGCAGATAAACCATGTATGGCCTTGTATGTGAGAATTAGGGTTTTGAATATGATTCTGCCTTGTATCGGGAGCCAGTGAAGATGTTTGAGAATTGGTGTCACGTGACTACTCCTGGATGCTCCTTGTAGAACCCTTGCAGCAGTGTTCATGGCAAGTTGAAGAGAACTTAGGGTGGATTGTGGGAGACCTTGTAGAATTGAATTTGCGAAATCGAAATGTGGTAGGATGAGTGCTTGGAAGATAGTTCTAAAATCGTCTGGGTCCAGTAATGAGCGTAGATGCCTGAGTGTGCGTATCTTAAAGTATACAGCCTTTGTTATATTGTTAACGTGTGATTTCATATTGAGACGGTGGTCCAGTGTGACTCCAAGGTATCTTATTGCTTCCTTGGTGGATAGATCAGCTCCTTTGACGCTTATTTGTGCTGGTGGTATGAAGTTAGGGTCTCTTGTAACAAAGAGAACTTCAGTTTTCTTATGTTGGATGCGGAGGTTCTGTGAGAGGAGCCACTCTGATACGGCATTGAAGCAATTTATTATGGGAAGTAGATCCAATTGCATTGTAGAAAATGGCATATAAAGTAGGATGTCGTCTGCATATATCATACCTTCCACGTTGAAAGATCTGATGATATTGCAGATGGGCTGCATGTAGATGTTAAACATGAGAGATGAAAGAGATGACCCTTGTGGTACTCCTTGTTTTTGGTGGAAAAGGTTTGATTCTCCTGTTGTAGATTTTACATATTGCATTCTGGTGTCCAGGTAAGATTTGCACCATTCCAGCGCTGAACTACCGATGCCTTTTTCCTTCAATCGTGTAATGAGTATCTCGTGATTTACCGAATCAAACGCTGCTGCAATATCTAAGAAGATTAGCACGACGCCTTGGCGGATGTTGTCTATATTGGTGAGTATGTTATTGAGGAGGGTGGTGAGGAGTGTTTCAACTCCATGGTGTTCTCTGAAGCCATGTTGAAAATGGTCGAGAGGAGCTGTGGAGTCTATGTGGTCTTGAATTTGGCGTTGCACCTCTTTTTCAAAAATTTTTGCTAGGAGGGGAATGCTAGCGATAGGTCTGTATGAGTCAGCCCTTTTAGGGTCTAATTTGGAATTTTTTAGTAATGGTCTGATGGATGTGAGCTTTAGAGCAGATGGGAATGATCCAGTTGAGAAAGAAAGGTTCCTTATCGTCACTCCAGTCCAGTCCCTTACTTCAGGGTTACGCAACCCTTCCAGCAGCTTGGAGGCTGAGCCCAACCTTTTTGGGGTGGAGCGGTATATATACCACTGGTGCCACCCACCAACTCCAGTATACTCAGCCTCCAAGCAGCTGGAGGGTCCCGTAAGCCTAGGGCTTACTGGAGTCCTTCTTTCCTCTTAAATTCCTTTTTATTTAATTTAATTTATTTAATTTTAGTTGGATTTGATTTATTTAACTCATTTGATTTACAGGATCTTTGGTATCCTATTTGATTCTCTCCGGAGTACTCTTCCCCCCCCCCCCTTCCTCCCTCCCTCCCTCCCTCCCTCCCCGCCCGCAGCGTACTGAGACTGATTCTCTGCGGATCGGGCAGCAGCGAGGAGGAAAGTCCACAGCTCCTCTCACTGCCCGTGCTGCCTATTCTCCGGTCTGCCTGCCTCAGATCCGGCCCGTCTTCGCGCCGAAGCCCAGCTGGCGGCTGAGCGCTGGAGGACGCGCCGTGCACGCGGGGAGAGCCGAATCGTCTTCAGCCCCCTTCTCTTCTTACGGCGACGCGCTGTTTCAGCGGCGGAAGAGAAGTGCGGCGGGCAGCGGGAGCTCCGAAAGTGTTCGGGCTTCAGTTTCCTCTCTCCCCCTTACCGCCGGAGCGCGGGGGACAGCAGAGGCCAGCGTTTGCAGGCGATTCATCTAGGGCTCCACGTGGCTGCGGCCTAGCACGTGTTGAGCCCCTAAGGAGAACGGCGGTCTCGGGCCTGGAACTGAAGAGCTCCTGAACCGCAAGTATACAGCTTAAGCTGTTAGCAAATTTATAGAAGTTTTCCTGCTACAGCTTTTCTTGGCGTTTAATGAGATTTTGAGGGGGAAATATTGCAACATAGCCCCCCCCCCCCAGCCACGGAGAACTTGCTGGGTCTAATATTGTAAGGGGGGGGCCGGTTATTAGCCTAATTTAGTTTAGTTAATTTATTTTAATTTATTTTTATTGATTTTAATGTAATTAAATTGGATTTAATCTTGTTTATTGATTTGGTTTAGTCTGAGGGGGAACAGTATTTTTGTGTTGGGGGAGGCAACTGGATATCTCTCCCAAGAACATGACGGCCAAACAGAGGTGTCCCTCTTGTGGCACTAGAAGGGGCACGGCATCTGAGGCAGGGGTCTGCAGGGGCTGCGCCGCTGTCGCTTCCTCGGTGGAACAGGAAATCAGCCTGGCCATGTCCCAGGCCTCGCAGGGGTCCTCTGATCCCTTAGAGGGAGAAGCAGCGCCTCAGCTGTCCCCTCCCTCGCACTCAGAGACCCTCCTTCCCCCAGCTCCTTCCTCCTCCCTGCCGGCAGGAGAAGGGGGAGCAGGGGACTTCTTCTCCCCTGATTTCATTCTCCTGCTGCACCAGGCCTATTGCCTGCGTAAGAGGGGTCTTGGCCCAGGGGAAGCAGGTCCGTCGTCTGAAGGCAAACTGGTCAGACCCATGAGATCTAACTCCCAGGACTCGGGGATTTCCTCGAAGCGTCCCAGGCTGGCAGTTGAAGAGCCCCTCACTCCACTTTCCCAGGACTTGCCAGAGGAGGAGCCCTCGGAAAAGGAGGAGGAGGAAGAGGAGGAGCTGGAGGAAGGGGAGATCCCGGAGGAGGACCACTCTCGCATAATCAGAGTATTCAGGCGGGAGGAGTTGCCCGCTTTAATTAATGACTCCCTGAAAGCTCTCAACGTAGCCTCGGATACTCCCGCAGAGGAGGAAGCCTTGGAGGATCCCTTGATTCAGGCCGTCAGAAGGTCCCAGAAGGTCTTCCCTGTCCACAGAGTGGTACGTCAGATGATTCAGGAGGAGTGGGATCAACCAGAGTCAGCGTTGAGAGGAGTCAGGGCCATGTCTCGGCTCTACCCCCTCCCTGAGGCAGACAAAGAACTTCTGAAGTCCCCCAGAGTGGATGCGGCAGTCTCGGCAGTAACGAAGAAAACCACCATCCCAGTGGAGGGCAGCGCGGCGCTGAAGGATGCCCAGGACAGAAGATTGGACACGCTCCTTAAGCAAGCCTTCGACGTGAGCGCTCTTGCCTTACAAGCCTCAGTTTCGGGAGCATGGGTGGCACGAGCATGTTTGAGGTGGTCGCAGCAACTCCAGGCGGAGGAGGGTTCCTCCGATGGGGTCCTAGCCACCTCGGCAAGGTTGGAATCAGGTACGGCCTTCTTGGCAGATAGCCAGTATGACCTCATCCGGAGCTTAGCAAAGAACATGGCCTCGGTGGTGGCAGCCAGACGCTACTTGTGGCTCCGGAATTGGGCCGCGGATGCCTCCTCCAAAGCTCGCCTGAGTCGCCTCCCCTTTAAAGGGAAACTTTTGTTCGGAGAAGATTTGGACAAGTTGGTAAAGGACCTGGGCGAGTCCAAGGGCGGCAGACTTCCGGAGGACAGGATCAAGCAAACACGATCTTCTGCCCCTTCTCGGAACCAATCCAGAGAACCCCGGAGGTTCCGCTCGAACAGACCTAACCCTTTCCTCAGGGGTCGTTTTAACGCTAGGGGTCAAGGTGCCAGAGGGTTTCGGGGCAGAGGTTTCTCATCCTCTTCCTCCTCCTTCTCCTCGGGTCCCAGAAAGCAACAATGAGATACAGGGGGTCCGGGAGGTCGGATTGCCGGTAGGCGGTCGCCTGAGGCAGTTTCTTCCCGCCTGGTCCCGAGTCACATCAGATCAATGGGTGCTGGAAGTGATTCGAGAAGGATACTCCCTCGAATTTGCAAAGCAAATACTCCCAGCTTTTGTTCAGTCTCCCTGCGGCTCCGCAGCAAAAAGAGAAGCTGTGGAGTCGACACTTTCCCGCCTCATAGCTCTCGGGGCCGTAGTCCCGGTGCCCCCTGACCAATGCGGTACGGGTCGGTACTCGATTTACTTCGTCGTCCCAAAAAAGGAGGGATCCTTTCGCCCGATCCTCGACCTAAAACAGGTCAACCGCTGCCTCAAGATACCTCACTTCCGGATGGAGACCCTAAGGTCAGTGATAGCGGCCGTGAGGGCCGGAGAGTTCCTAACATCGCTGGATCTGACAGAAGCGTACTTACATATCCCGGTCAGAAGGGCCCATCAGCAGTTCCTCAGATTCGCGGTACCTCGAGGTCATTTTCAATTTCAGGCGCTACCCTTCGGGCTAGCAACAGCGCCCAGAACCTTTACCAAGGTGATGGTGGTAGTAGCGGCCGCCCTACGAAAGAAGGGAATCTTAGTGCACCCCTATCTGGACGACTGGCTGATCCGGGCAAAGTCAGAGGAGGAAAGTCGCCAAGCAACAGCCGAAGTAGTTCAAGTTCTGGAAGAACTAGGATGGGTCATCAATCGAGCAAAGAGCAGTTTGGTTCCATCACAGGAGCTCGAATATCTCAGAGCAAGTTTCCACACAGGCAAGGGCAGGGTCTTTCTGTCCAGCTCAAGGCTAAAGGACCTGAGAACTCTAGTCTCACAGTTCATGGTCAGACGGCTTCCTTCAGCGAGGCATTACCTGCAATTGTTGGGTACCATGGCGGCGGCAATAGAAGTCGTCCCGTGGGCCAGAGCTCACATGCGCCCCTTACAGCGGTCTCTATTGCGGCGGTGGTCTCCGCAACAGCACCCCTTGTCTCGACTGCTCCCCTGTGCTCCTCGGACCAGACACTCTCTTCTCTGGTGGAGGTGCCCAAGGAACTTGAGTCGCGGAATGCCCCTAGAGCCTCCTCAGTGGGTACTCTTGACGACAGACGCCAGCCTGGCAGGCTGGGGGGCTCATTTCGAGGACCAGTTTGTCCAGGGGCAATGGTCGGCAGTAGAATCCCTTTGGCCTATCAACCGCCTGGAATTGAGAGCGGTCACACGAGCGCTCAGGGCTCTTCAGCCTTCAGTGCGAGGGAAAGCGATTCGCGTCCTCTCCGACAATGTCACCGCCGTGGCGTACATCAATCACCAGGGGGGCACCAGCAGTCCGGCATTGGAAAAGGAGGCGGACTCCCTGTTCAAGTGGGCGGAAGTCCACCTGGAGGCGCTCTCAGCACAGCACGTGGCAGGTACGGACAACATCATGGCCGATTACCTCAGCAGGTACAAGATAGATCACGGCGAGTGGGAACTGCATCAAGAGGTCTTCGACCAGATAGTGGCCCGGTGGGGTCCCCCAGTAATGGACCTCATGGCACGGTTCACATCCGCCAAAGCAAGCCGATTCTTCAGCAGGAGAAAGGAAAGGATGTCCGAGGGCCTGGATGCCCTGTCTCAAAGGTGGCCCACGGAAGGGCTCCTTTATGTCTTCCCCCCTTGGGCTCTAATCGGGAAGGTCCTCCAGCGGGTGGAAGCTCACCGGGGTCTAGTAGTCCTTATTGCCCCGGATTGGCCTCGCCGTCCTTGGTATGCGGATCTGGTAAGGATGATCGCCGACCGACCATGGCACCTTCCGGTCAGGAAGGACCTACTCAAGCAAGGACCAGTTCAGATGCCACACGTGGATCGATTCTCGCTTACGGCATGGCTATTGAAAGGGCGCGGCTCTTGAAGCGCGGCTACTCACCGGCAGTAATCGCGACCATGTTGAGCGCGAGGAAGCGCTCCACCTGTCTTTCCTACGTAAGAGTCTGGCGTATCTTTGAAGCATGGTGTACAGAACGCCGGAAGAATCCCCTGTCGGCCTCGGTCCCGGAGGTGCTGGAGTTCTTATTTTTGCTAGGAGGGGAATGCTAGCGATAGGTCTGTATGAGTCAGCCCTTTTAGGGTCTAATTTGGAATTTTTTAGTAATGGTCTGATGGATGTGAGCTTTAGAGCAGATGGGAATGATCCAGTTGAGAAAGAAAGGTTCATGATTCTTGCAATGAATGGGCTGAATACACTTCTAAGGTCCTTTATCCAGAAGGCTGGGCAAGGATCGGTTTGAGCGGTGGAGGTATTGAGTGAGGAGATTATGTCTTCAATTTGTTTAGCTGAGGGTGCAGACAGTGAAGATAAGGTATTTTGGCAAGTTGATTCTTGAATAACTGTATTCTGTAGCTCATCTGTCTGTAGGAGTTTAGATTGCAAGTAATCGGCAAATTCTTGTGGGTGAATATCACATTTTTGTTCTGAAGATGGTTCATTGGATAAAGATTTTACTAGGTTGAACAGATCACGAGGTTTGTTTAGTGATCTTTTGAGCATATCTGTGTGATACTGCTTCCTTTTGTTTGTGATTGCTTCACGGTGAGTTGCTAAATAGAGATTGTAGGCTGTACGATCATCAATGGCCAGTGATCGGCGCCAGCGTTTTTCGAGTCTTCTGAGGTGCATAAGAGAAGATCGCAGATCGGGCGAGAACCATGGAGCTGAATAGTTTTGGGTGTCTGGAACGGATTAATTGAATTTACATTATTTCCTATGGGAAATATTGCTTCGGTTTTCGTACGTTTCGGTTTTAGTCAGACTTCTTAGAACGGATTAATCATGAAAACCGAGGTTTGACTGTATAAGTTTTTTTGTAGGTCTGGTGTTTTTGTTTTTCGCCATTTCTTTTCAGTTTTGCGGAGGTTTTTTTTGATGGAGGCTAGTTCAGTTGTATACCATTTTTCTGATGATCTAGTATGATATTTTTTTTGTGTTTTGTGTATCGGTTTAGATGCTGATTTTATGGTTGTATTCCAAGTAGATGTAGCTTTATCAAGGTTAGTTATGTCAGTGGATAGTTGTGGAATGATTGAGTTGAGAAATTCTTCAGGTGAAAATGCTCTAAATTTGGGTCCATGATGAATTTTAGGTTGATGAGAGGAGGTAGTAGAAGGTATATTAATAGAGAAATTTATTATAAAGTGATCAGACCATGGGATTTGTGATATTATAGGGGGGGTATATTCATGTGTTATGGTGAAGGACAAGGGGAGAAATACTAAATCTAGAGTGTTTCCTTTAGTATGAGTAGGTTGATTAATAATTTGTTGATTAGCCCAAATCTTCCATTGATTCTAAAACTGATTCTCTTATATACCGCACTCTTCGATATCAGTGTGGTTTACATGGAACATCAGGTGTTTTACGGTGGGGGATTACACCGTAATTACATATAATAGGTAGCTCAACTTGGATAACAGTATTAACTATTTACATCTGTATGGCTAACAGAAAAGTAATTAAACGTTATACATCACTTTGAGGGTATTTACATGTGGTCGTGTAGCTTTGTTGTGAGAGAGGGTGTATCTACCTCCAGGTAGCATTTGAGGAAGAGGTAGTGCTTCAGTGCTTTCCTGAATTTAGCTAGATCAGGAATTGCTCATATATTGGGTGGGAGAGCGTTCCAGGATCTGGGTGCGTAGAGGCTGAAGGCCCTGTTTACAGTTGTTTGTGTACAATGGGTCATTGCTTTTGGGATTACCAAGGTGTTTATTGCAGTCTGTCGTCTGACTCTATTTGGGGGAGTAATGTGTGTGAGGTCGGCAAGTGAAGAGGGGGCGAGGCCGTTGATGGTCTTGAATGTTAGTAGCAAGATCTTGAAGGTGATCCTACAATGGATTGGGAGCCAGTGGAGACTTTTGAGGATGGGTGTTATATGGTCTCGCCTTGAGGTCCCATTTAGAACTCTAGCTGCAGCGTTCATGGCGAGTTGGAGCGGGCTCAGGGTGGATTGTGGAAGCCCTTGGAGGATTGCATTGGTGTAGTTAAGATGGGGAAGGGTTAGTGCCTGAAAGATTGTTCGAAAGTCGTCCGGTTGTAGTAAGGGGTGCAGATGCTTGAGTGACTTGATCTTATGGTATGTTGATTTTACCATGTTGCCAATGTGTGTCTTCATATCCAGTCTTTTGTCCAGTGTAACACCCAGGAAGCGAGCCCTATGTTATGTTTATGTTGGCGAGCCCTAACCTTTTTAGCCTCTCTTCATAGGGGTAGCCTTCCATCCCCTTTACCATTTTGGCGGCTCTTTTCTGTACCTTCTCTAATAACGCTATATCCTTTTTAAGATACGGTGACCAGAATTGCATGCAATATTCAAGGAGGGGTCGCACCATGGAATGATACAGAGGCATTATAATATCCATTGTTTTATTCTCCATTCCTTTCCTTATGATTCCTAGCATTCTATTTGCTTTCTTGGCTGCTACTGCACACTGGGCGGAAGGTTTTGACATGTTATCCACGATGACGCCTAAATCTTTTTCCTGGGTAGTGGTTCCTAATGTGGAACCTTGCATCGCATAACCATAGTTTGGGTTGTTCTTTCCTAGATGCATAACTTTGCACTTGTCCACATTAAATTTCATCTGCCATTTGGATACCCAGTCTTCCAATTTATCAAGGTCGTCTTGCAATTTTTCACAATCCTCATGGGTTTTAACAACTTTGAATAATTTTGTGTCATCTGCAAATTTGATTACCTCACTCGTTATTCCCATTTCCAGGTCATTTATGAATATATTAAAACGCAACGGACCCAGCACAGATCCTTGGGGTACTCTATTATTCACCTTTCTGCATTGGGAAAATTGGCCATTTAGCCCTACCCTCTGCTTACTTTTAACCAGTTCCTGATCCACAATATTTTATTTATTTATTTTATTGGTTTTATATACCATGCTATTTAACATTCAGTGCGGTTTACAGCGAACAAGAACAGAAATTACATAGAACAAGTTTAAATAATCACAGCAACTTACATAGAACAATACAGAGGCCCGTACCCCTAATGCATCCTCCATAACAACCTGGAATCAGTTTGACCCCCCATCTCTTGATAACATAATAGTCATCAAAAACCTCAATACCTCCACTTCTACCCTCGACCTATGCCCAGTCACATGGATTAAAAGTACAAAGGAAATACTCAGCCCCTTCTTTCGATCAATAGTTACAACTTCCCTCAGAACTGGAATTATGCCAGTGCCTCTGAAAAAGAGTTCCATTCGACCCATCCTAAAAAGGGAACAATCTGGACCCCACATCACCAGCCTTCTACAAACCAATATCAAGCATCCCCCTCCTAGCAAAAATAACTGTAAAGATCGTCCAATCTCAGCTGCAAAATTACATTGATGACCCATACCCCTTTCAAGATGGCTTCAAAAGGAATCATGGTGTGGAAACCCTGATCACGTCTCTCCTAGACTCAACAATACCATACACCCAATCACCCAACCAAGGCTGTCTACTAATCTTCCTTGACATCTCGTCTGCTTTTGACTCCCTCCCTCATAAACAGCTCCTCAACAGACTCCATGGCATTGGTCTTAGAGACACCACTCTAAACTGGTTCCATTCATACCTTGAAAACAGAACACAACAGGTACGAATTGGCGATAAAAGCTCCCTACCCTTTACCCCTTCCCAAGGAGTCCCTCAAGGATCTTTGCCCTCCTCTTTAACATCTTCCTTCAACCCATATGCAAAATCTTTCAAGAATGTCACATACATTACCAATTATACACTGATGATATAATGTTCTTCACCCCCTTCAACATTTCTATGCCAAACTTTACCAACATCAGCAACTGCTTTACCAAGCTAAGACAATGGCTCCACCAACACAGCCTTATAATTAACCAAACCAAAACAGAAGCCATCCACATCTTCTCCAACCCATCTTTTGTTCCTCTGACTTCTATTATTGTCTGAGATTACGCCATCACTGTAAAGACCAAAGTCAAATATCTAGGTTTAATAATAGACCAAAATCTTATCTTCCAGGAGCAGATAAAAAGAACAACTAATGCTATCTACTTGAAAATACAAATCCTGAGGCATTTCCGCCCGTTGCTAAACCCTGACTCGTTCCAAACCGTCTGCCAAGCCTTAACGACCTTGACCTTTAACTATTGTAACCTCATATATCATGGTGTTCTAAAACACAGCCTACACCCCTCCAGATGGTGCAGAACACATTTGCGCGCCTAATAACCAACACACCCAGGCATATCACCCCTGTCCCCTAGGACCTCCACTGGCTACCTATTCAGGCCAGGATAAAATTCAAAACCATCATCCTAATAAACAAAGTACTACACAATGAATCTGCCCCCTGTCTCCTCTCTAAACTAAACTGCACCAGACCACGCAGATTAAGCACAACAAACATCTTAAACATACCCTCACAGAACAAAAAGAGCTCACAATCCACATGTAACTGAGCCTTCTCCCTCTATGCCCCTTCTGTATGGAACATCTGAACTAAGAGGATGCTCTGACCCCTCGGAATTCCACAAAAAGCTTAAAACCTTCCTCCTTAGTGAATACTTTACCCTGCCCCCCCTAAACCTCACTCCTCCAAAACTAACCAAAATCAATTCCCATCTTCTCCCCACCTCATTCTTCTCCCCCATGTTCCTCCCACCTCCCCCTGAGATATGTAAATAGTTCTGTTGAAAGTGTTCCACCACTGTTCAAACTGTTGTTATTTGTAAAACAGCTATGAAAACCTGTTACCTCATGTTCCATGTAAGCCATTTTGAATTGTAGAAAGACGGTATATAAAAAATGTTAAATAAATAAATATTGAGAACAATCAATAGTACACTGCCTCCTATCCATGACTTTTTTTAATTTCGCCAAAAGTCTCTCATAAAGGAGCTTGTCAAAGGCTTTCTGAAAATCCAGATACACTATATCAACAGACTCACCTTTGTCTTCCTGTTTATTCACACCTTCAAAAAAACATAACAGATTAGTAAGACAAGACCTTCCTTGGCTAAAGCCATGTTGGCGGTCTCCCATTAAGCCATGACTATCTACATGTTCAGTAATTCTACCATTTTTCCCGGTACTGATGCCAGGCTCACTGGTCTGTAATTTCTCAGATCACCCCTGGAACCCTTTTTAAAAATTGGCGTTACATTGGCCATCCTCCAGGTATTACAGATGATTTTAATGATAGTTCGCAGATTATTAATAGTAGGTCTGCAGTCTCATATTTCAGTTCTTTTAACACCCTTGGATGTATACCATCCAGTCCAGGTGATTTGCTACTCTTCAGTTTATCAAATAGTTGTAACACATCTTCCCAGTGTATCGATATTTCTTTCAATTCTTCTGCGGCATCACCTTTTAAATACCATTTCAGTCATGGGTAACATCCCTACAACTTCCTCAGTAAAGACCGAAGCAAATAATTCATTCAGTCTCTTCGCTATGGCCTTGTCCCCTCTTAACTCCCCTTTTACCCCTCTATCATCTGATGGTCCAACTGACTCTCACAGGTTTTTTGCTACTAATGTACTTGAAAAAAATCTTTATTATGCGTTTTTGCTTCCACAGCAAGCTTCTTCTAAAATTTTCTCTTTGCCTACCTTATCAGTGCCTTGCATCTAACTTGCCACTGCTTATGTTTCCAGTTTTCGTCATTTGACTCCTTCTCCATTTCCTGAAAGATGCTTTTTTGGCAACAACAGCCTCTCTGACCTCACCTTTAAATCATGCTGGCAGTTTTTTGGACATCCTTCCATTTTTCTTAAAGCGTGGAATACAGCTTGTCTGGGATTCCAAGATAGTATTTTTAAACAACACCCACGCTTGATGTAAATCTTTTAACCTTTGCAACTGCTCCTTTTAGTTTTTTCTTAACCATTTTCCTCATTTTATAATAGTTTCTCTTTTGAAAGTTAAAAGGTGGTACTGTGGATTTTGTTACCATCCTTCCTCCATTTATTAAATCAAACGCGAACGTGCTATGATCACTATTGCCAAGTGGCCCCAACGCCTTTATGTCTTGCACCAGATCTTGTATTCCACTAAGGACTAGGTCCAAATGGCTTCCTCTCTGGTTGGACACCAAACCAGGCAGCACACTGCCACGCAGGCAAACAGCAAACAGTACAAAAATGTAGGCAGGCGTAGGCTCTCACCAATACTTTATTGATCCATGTACGTAAAAGGGAGACCTGACCCGACACAGGCCGTGTTTCGATAAATTCTTCTTCAGGGGTTGGCTCACCTCATACTAAAAACACATTATAAATAAATTAAAAACACAAGCATAAAAACCATAAATAAACGGAATACATCATGTGTAACACCGTAAAGAACGCGATAAAAAATAAATAAATAATAAGCTTAAAACATATAATAAAAATTACAAAAATTACTATTCATAAACTCATAAATATGAACTTATATTAATATATATCACACAAATATGTTAAAAAACAGATAAAACATAAAAACTATTTGGATGTTAAAACAAAGCTCCCTTTTAAAACTAAAGTAACACAATGTGTATGTGAAACACTAATGGCAAATGGATATTAATCAAAAATTAGAAAATAATAAAGTGAAGAAAAAACATATTGTAGGTACCATTAATACCACATAAATAAAATCAATAGTACAAATAAACATGTCAATGTGGCACGGAGAAACAAAACATGGAGAAAAAACAAGAGAGATGGAGAACAAGGAGCAGGAGTGAAAAAAACTTTACCTTAAAAACCGTAATAAGGATACGCCAATACAGTTAATTTGTTGCACTGAAATTGAAACAACCTTTTGTAACTGCAAAGAGGATGAAAAAAAGGGGGGAGGGAGGGTGAGTATTTGTATTAAAAAACATTTATATCCAAATAGTTCATCGATTTCTTCAAACTTTAAAAATGTCGTTAGTTATAAACATATCAGGCTATCAGGATGTGAACACACAAACCTTTAATAAGTGGTATCATTTAAGAGATCAATCTAATTACAGAATGTGATTTATCCCTAACAGCATATAGTGATCGTAATCTCTTAGGTATAGGGGATGCGGCCATGCTGCAACCGTTCAAAAGTAAATGGAAATTACACTTACCTGGTAATTGATGTTCCTTGAGGGAGTACAGTTCAGTCCTCCACCACTGGGTAGTGCACCTCCTCCTGCAACATGGAGACTGGACAAGTCAAACTTGTGACATCACCGGGTATATCCTGCTGGTCTTCTCCCATGATCCCCCAGTGACCTACTGTCAAAGCAGACTCAAAGGAGCAAACAAACAACCAGTTAAAGTACTAAATACAAAGCTATGCTCAAACTTCAACTTTAAAATCACAGGGCCCCAAAAAGAAAGGCCGAAAACACCCTCCTCCGTGCCCCTGTCCCCCTGCGCACCAAACAGCGGAAGACAGAGAGCTAGAAGGAAGGAGAACTAAGGAAGAGTATAGGCAGAAAAGGTTGCTCTCGCGATTACCTGCCAATCAGAGCCCGTTGCCGACTCTAGGATCCGAAAGCATACTCGGAACTGACGCCTCGCGTCTGAAACATCCATCCCCGGGCGGGAATGAGGACTGAACTGTACTCCCTCAAGGAACATCAATTACCAGGTAAGTGTAATTTCCATTTCCTTATCGGTCCTACAGTTCAGTCCTCCACCACTGGGATGTACCAGAGCAGTAATCATTGGGAGGGACCTATCCAGTCGGCTCGGCCCCTAAACGAACAGAGCAGGCACCGACCCCAGCCCGCTCCTCACGTCAACAGGCAGTAAGCCAACCAGGAAGACACGACCGAGAGCCCACTTGGATCCTCTTCACTGGTGAAAACAGCACAGAGCTCTGCCCCAAGCAGCGCTAGTGCTTCAGAAAGACAAACTCGCCATCGCAAACACACTGAACGCCCTAGAAACAGACCTACTGAGAAGGCTACCGGAGCTCCGCCTGAAAAATCCGCTTGAGCTCCCCCTTGGCTCTCGACCCCACCAGGGTGTCAAGTGTTAGCAACCACTGCTCTCCCGCAGAACCCGCCTCCACGGAGGGACAGGCAGCGAAGAGACCTCCCAGAAAGCGACGGAACCTCACCTAAGGTCCAAGGAACGCAGGTTACAAGCAAAGTGTTCTTGCGTAAGTCCCAAACCGACAACTAAACAGGCACAGCCGGATTCCACGAAGGAGAATGGAACCGAGGTCCATCCAGACAGAGGTGGGAAGCAAAATGAGGGAAATGGAAAAACCACCAGCGTCAAACACCCTATTTGTCACACCTCTTAAGGGCTTTATTCTTTGCAACACAAAGTAGCTCTACAGCTATGTCCTGGACCAGTTGGAGTCTTTTTAATTGAGAATGTGGAATGCAGCTAAGCAATGAGTTGCAATAAACCAAGCGTGATCCACCAAGGGCATATAAGAGAGTGTCAAGTGCCCCAGAGTCCAGCGTTGTTTCAGAAGATGTGGAGTCTTACATGGTGTGACAAAAAAGAAAGGAGACTCTGGTAGCCACGCCCACGACGCAATGCCAGTAGGCCAACCGCTTACATCACCTGGATATGCCCTCCGGAATTGGAGGAACCATGCAGAAGTAGCAATCGCCGACGTGATCCATGGGCCCTCTCCAGATCATTGGAACCGCAAAAGACTTTGATGGTCTTTTCCCATCCATCCACAGCCTGAGATCTGCTACACATGTATTGCAGCATATGTGTGGCGCCTAGCTTTTATCCTGATCTTTTATTCTGGAGCCAAAATATAAATTGTAGGCTTTCTGAACCGCCACAGTCATATGCCATTTTTGTGATGTAAAAGTCACATCACCACAACTAGAGCAGAAATTATCGGCATGATTAACACCAGGACGAGGAATCGCCAAATATGCTGTGAGTGACCTATCGGTATAAAATAAATATGGGTTGTTTTTTTTGTTTTGTTTTTTACTGTCAAGCGAGGCAAATTTAAGTAGTGACTGCATCAACTGGTTTTTGGACAGTTATTTCAATTGGTTGCAAGTAAAGATTATGCAAGCTCACGCAAATGTTGCAGAATACACTGGTAATGGTCCCCACTGACTAATGAAGAGCACATATCTTAGCAACCAGACCCAGTCGGCCATTTTCACTATGACCTCTGAAAGGCATAGAATGGACCGGGCCACGGCCCCGTACCAATGCGTCGACGCTATCCAGTAGCCTCATATGTCCTCTGCTAAACATCGACCCGTCGCCGCAGACTGACAGGTCGCCATGAGGTCCAATATGGGCTGACCGCATCTGAGCACACGCGGCGCGCACACCGCCTGATGCAATCTCACTCCTCCGGCAAACACTCGGACCCCGCTAAGGACATTCGCCACCACAGTGTCCCCAACGAAACGCAGGCCGCCAAGGCTTCAACCGCGCACGCTGTCCCTTCTCTCGGGCCACCCTGACCACCCGACCGACTCCACCCTGCCGATCGAAATAGGCCACCATCCCGGAGATCTCAGACAGCACCTACAGCGCTCGATCCGCTACCTTGTCCGTGAACGCCTGCCACGGCTGACGTACCGCGTACTGTTCCAGTCAGACGATGGAACACTGGGCGTGCTGCGTACACTAAAACGCCTTGTACATAAAGGATCCCCAAAATGTAGCTGAGTCTAACCACGCTCCGGCCAAGCTCCCGGAAGAAAGGGACAGAACCTTATAAAAAAGAAGTGGGGACAATTAGGAAGGCTTTCCTGTTTGATTATTCTTTTTTTTTTTTGTTTTTTGTTTTTTTCCGTTTTACAACTCCATAAGGGCCACAAGGCACACAACCGAACAGGGCATTGTCCAGAGAACGCAAGGCCCCTCCTCCAGGCTGACTTCACAGCCTAAACTGGCAGTCATCTTGGCTGATGCCGAGCAGCGCGGAAGCCAACTTGTAAGCCCAGCATATGAAGTATGCCTACTAGTACAGCATTCCACAATGGAGGGACATGTAACCGGACGGCTTTGAATATGAACCTACAGATATCCCGCGCTTGCTCCAAGACAAGCACTGTGCAGCCTACTGGTCTTCTCGGAGCACCGCCACGACCCGAAGACCTAAACCGGCCAGCAAAAGACGTACGCTGGGCCCGAAGGAACCTGGTTGAACGGATCCCAGCACTCCCTGTATCGTTAGGATCGGAGCCTCCCCCCAAGGACTCAGCCCTGGCTGGAACCGGCTGAGCATAACTCCAGGCCCTGCGGCGAGCCCCCACGAAGAAGTGGGACGCAACGATGCCTTGAGGAAAGGGAAGGCCCAATGGGTGAAGCAAGTTGCTAGCCGACCAAGGGAGCAAACCCCACATGCGCACCTCAATGGAAGGTCGGAAGAACCGAGGATTCTGGTCCCACAGGTGCGCCTGCTAGCCTTTAACAACATACACCTCCGCAGGTACAAAAAACTTAAATTGTGAGCACCTTCAGGGGTAAGGGGAATAGACGACAGCCTCTGACTGTTGACCACCTTGTCTTGCACAACAGACAGCAGCACCCCGCCAAACAAATGATTGGGAATATATGACCTCAGAACCCCAAGACAGAGGTAAAACAGTAGAACGTGCAGTGGACGTGAACTTCCAGATCTGCCAGCCCCCCTGCCCACATTGAGAAGAGGCAGAGAAGAACTGGACCGGCGGATCTGGAGGGGTGCCTCCTGGACAGCCGGGCCACCGAAGGGAAAGCTGATGACTGAGGCCCAAACTCCTCAGGATGGTCCCGTCTTGCATTGGCAACCCCATGCAACACCATGACAACCCCGCTCACGATATCCCAAGCGATCTCTGTCATTGCTGCAACAATCACCTGAGCATGAGATCACAGACGGAACACGGACATGCAGACGCACTCAAGGAGAGTGCACCTAAGAAGTATGAGCCTATCCAACATCCAGCACCACATGTCCAGGTGTCTCACTCCTGTCACCCAAAACACAGGACGCTTGAACCTAGGTGACCGTCATAGCAAAGACAGGGAGGCCTGACTGCCGCTATCAACCCTTCCAGGACCCTGGAACACTAAGCCCCGGACTGTGCCATCCAGCAACACTTCTCACGATCCCCAGCAGGGGCCTTTCCCCAGATGGCCCAGATGGGCAGTGTTCCCGCCAAATGGGCAAGCTGCGCTCTGATAACATAGTGCAGAAAACCAAATCAAAGTGTCTTAACCTAGCTAATTTTTGTCTAATAGTGATTATTCATAATATCAGCCAGGCTCAATCATAACATTAGTATTAATGATCTCTAAAGATTGAAGAGTTACTAATGTAACACTAATTTTTTTTTTTTTTTTTTTTTTTAAGTGCTTCAAAGGCGATCTTGGAAACTACAGACCAATGAATCTGAGTTCAGTGCCAGTTAAATGATAGAACTTGTTCTGAAAAGCAGCACCAAGCTGTCTATTCAAAGGGTTAATAAACATGTGAGTAAGCCAAATGATATGTATCTGGATGTTTTAGAAGGTACTTGACAAAGCCCCTTATGAACTTCTCCTGAGGAAGGAGATGATGTGCTATTATAGAATGGGAAATGGATCAAAAACAGGAACACAATAGGACTAAATGGCCAGTTTTCTCACAGGAGACCCGTAAATAGTGGAATGTCTCGGGATCTGCACTGGAACTGGCATCTGGTAACATCTACTGCACTGAAATGATCTGGAAAAGAGATCAGCAAGCATGGCGATCAAATTTGCAGATGGCATAACGACATTTAGAGGCTGTCTGCACAATTTCCAAGCGTATAAACATGGAAATAGCATCCTTATGTAAATGACAATTTCAGAAAGGGCTCAATTTGTAGGTGGTTGTGCCGCCGATGACCCTGAATGGCCAAATCCTAGCACGGAAACCTGCTGCTGACAGACGTCGCTAACTGCCAGAATGCAGACAAAGGTAAAGGCACCCCCCCAAGAAGTAAAACCCAAACCAATCACATTGCATTCAAAGAACTATAAACTATCATGAAATTAAAAGGAAATTAAAATTAGAATTAAAATTAAAAGTAACAGCAAAAGGAAGTCCTTATCTGGGTGTAGCCGCGTGGAACAGCAGCATCTGCTCAAACGCGGGGCTGCTCCGCTCTCCCCCACGAGGCCTCAGCCCTGCCGAGAAAATGGCGCCAATCCGAAGCAGGCCCGTTTGGCGCCAAACACCACAGAGGCGGCAACAGCTCAGAGCCTCTCCATGCGGACTCGAGAGACTCCCTTGTGGCATCGGGATGCAGCAGTTACCCCGCTGTAGCTGCGGGGTGAAGAGCTGTCCAGACACGCTGCTGCCTCGCGCCACCAGAAGTAGCAGGCGCTGTGAGCCCCGGCCCACCAGCTAAAGAACCTCGAACGGCCTGAGGCTCCGCCACGATGGGAATCTGCCGCATGGACACTGCCAAAATGCAGGTGTTCCACAGAGCTCTCCCCCGTACAGTCCTGGGGGAGAGATCATCACCGGGCACAGAGACCGAAGAATCCCAAGCAGAGAGGCTAGCTGGCAGCGTGAACTTTGAAAAGGGACAGAACCCCCCTTTACACTAAGGCAGACTAGGTGAAAATAAATAAAGTAAAAGTAAATGAAATTAAATGAAAATGAATTCAATTTACAGGATTACACCTAAAGAAGGGCAAAAGAAATGCAAGGTAAATCAAATCCTGACTAACTGCTCCTAAACTGCTTCTCAAGTGAGCCCAGCACCTAGGCTCACTACGTCCTCATGCTGCATGGAGACTGGACACACTGGGGGATCATGGGAGAAGACCAGCAGGATATACCCGGTGATGTCACAAGTTTGACTTGTCCAGTCTCCATGTTGCAGGAGGAGGTGCACTACCCAGTGGTGGAGGACTGAACTGTAGGACCGATAAGGAACCCTCTGTGTACTACCTAAAAACTAAATAAAGGGATTTGTATTAGAAAACTTTGTACATTTAAAAAGAGGGTTGATCTGTTCAATTTTAAGAAACATTAGTTAAAAGCATGCCTGGCTGTCGGGTTAAAAAGAGCCAAAGACTAAGTGATGATATCTTTTTTTAAAAATTATAAAGATCCGTCTAAATACGGAATTCAAAATGTAATTGATCACCAACGGTATATAGTAATTATGATCCTTATAAGCGTGGGGAACACTATCATACTGACACCGTTCAAAAATAACTCTGTTTGTTAACTAAAAACTGTTTTACCAACCCGCCTATGACCGAAAGGACAACGTCTTCCTAATTGTATAATGCTCTCTTCAAACTATAAGCCGCATGTACGCTGGCATTTTGGCTATACGGATCTTTCTATAAGGAAATGAAGCAGAACAATAAACAGAATAATAATTTAAAGTGTCGACATGCAAGCTTATCAGAGGCCACCAGAGAAACAAATTAGATTTTTATATAAAACAGTTTCACCATTGTATGAAACCGCGCTTTGCAGAATCGTCGAATTGAGGGACCCCTACATGTACAAATTTGAAAATACTTTTCTCAAAACTCATCCTTTTGAATCCAGAGTCAAATTGTGGATTCGATATATCGATGACATTTTTATCATATGGGATGGTTCTATGGAAGATTTGTCCGCATGTAATATATGGATAAATGACTTAGATCAAAATTTACGCTTTCAAATTACCTATGATCCGGTGCAAATTCCATATTTAGATCTAGTAATTCAGAGAGAAGGGAAGGGATTTATTACGAAACTGTACAGAAAACCAACTGACAGGAATCAGTTGCTCCATTACCAAAGTTTTCATAATCCTGCACTAAGAAATAATTTACGTGTCGGACAATTTCTTAGAGTTAGGAGGAATTGTACCACTGACGTAGAATTTGAATCACAGGCCAAAGACCTCAAAGAAAGATTTGAAGCACGCCAATACCCTCAGCGATATATCTATAAAGCCTATTCTAGAGCACGCAATTATTTACGGACAAAGGCAGACAAATTACATGATAATAAAAGCAAAAGAGATACCAAAATGGTTTGTCCGCTACTATATTCTTTACAGTCCCATCGGATTGTTAACATTCTTAAAAAAGAATGGTATTTAATTCGGGCAATTCCTGGTTTTCAAGACACCCAATTTATGGTGGCGCACAAACGCAACATTAATCTCCGTAATCTATTGGTGCCTTCCGCTTTCACCAAAAAAAAACCCCTTTCTGTTCATAAGGGGCTATACCAGTGTGGTCATTGTTCTGTTTGTTTAAATGTTTTACCTATAAGGAAGGTTTTTATACATCCAGTAACACAGCAGCCATTTCACATTGATGATTTTTCCAATTGCGATACCACACACGTTATTTACATTATACAATGTCCATGTAGTCTCCTATATGTAGGTAAAACCAAACGGAGTGTTCGTGTGCGGATAATAGAACACAAAAGCTGCATTAAGAGACAATTGACAGACAAACCGCTGGTGCAACACTGGATAGACAAAGCACACAAATTGTCAGATTTGAAATTCTGTGTTGTTAAAAAAGTGAGATTGAATTGGAGAGGCGGAAATATAGAGAAGACTATTCTCCAGCTGGAACAGAAATACATTTTTGCTCTCAACACTCTCACTCCACATGGGTTGAATGCCAAACGTGGTTTTTCTGTTTTCTTGTAAGGAAGGCCTATTTGGTAGATACTTTCGTCATTAGGATCATTTTATAGTCAGGTTGTGCTTTATCCCTATAGCGTGTTTTACATATTCATACTTTTATATTCTTATATATTTATTTACCTATATATTTATTTGGTTCTTTGTTTTATTTATTTATTTATTGATTGACATATATAGATTACATTCATTTTAAGGTGCTTCTTAATGTAAAGGTCGGTGGTTTTTATTGTGTTCTTAGTTTGTTTGTTAGTTATTGGGTTGAGTAGATACGATTTGTATTTATATTTAATTGTACAGTCCCTGTTGTGAATTTAGGTAGTGCCTTCGTTATATTTATTATGCGAGTGTCAGCTTCACTTTTCACAAAACGAGATCTCTTTTTGTCGTACTAGGTTTTTAATTTTATATCTTAGGTTTTTCATTCATTTGTTTCCGGTGGACAATTTTTTACGTATGTGTTGTTTTTTCAGCCACTGTCTGTTTTTAATTCCCTTACGTTGCAGATAATATTCATAAAGATTGGTGCACATATCATTTTTAAACGGACTAACATTGAATTTTTTTATATATTCCCTTTTGCGCGCCTGCCGGCGTTTTTCGAGGCCTACACGCATGCGCTAGCGTCTTTTTTAATCAGCAAGGTGCCGCTGAGCATTCGATGCTGCTTTTATGGTTTCCGAAGTATTGGCAGTTCGAGGATGTATTGTGTCATATTTACAATTAGTATTAGGCATGCCAAGGGTGGTTTTTATGTTATTGGTTCAAATGTCTTCAGACACATTTTCTCTCTTTTTTTAAGTGGTAAAATGTTTCGGCAGCAGCTGTCACGGAAAGACACTGTTTGCGCCCTGTAGGGGTCCCTCAATTCGACGATTCTGCAAAGCGCGGTTTCATACAATGGTGAAACTGTTTTATATAAAAATCTAATTTGTTTCTCTGGTGGCCTCTGATAAGCTTGCATGTCGACACTTTAAATTATTATTCTGTTTATTGTTCTGCTTCATTTCCTTATAGAAAGATCTGTATAGCCAAAATGCCAGCGTACATGCGGCTTATAGTTTGAAGAGAGCATTATACAATTAGAAAGACGTTGTCCTTTCGGTCATAGGCGGGTTGGTAAAACAGTTTTTAGTTAACAAAACAGAGTTATTTTTGAACGGTGTCAGTATGATAGTGTTCCCCAGGCTTATAAGGATCATAATTACTATATACCGTTGGTGATCAATTACATTTTGAATTCCGTATTTAGACGGATCTTTATAATTTTTAAAAGATATCATCACTTAGTCTTTGGCTCTTTTTAACCCGACAGCCGGGCATGCTTTTAATTAATGTTTCTTAAAATTGAACAGATCAACCCTCTTTTTAAATGTACAAAGTTTTCTAATACAAATCCCTTTATTTAGTTTTTAGGTAGTACACAGAGGGTTACTTTTGAACGGTTGCAGCATGGCCGCATCCCCTATACCTAAGAGATTACGATCACTATATGCTGTTAGGGATAAATCACATTCTGTAATTAGATTGATCTCTTAAATGATACCACTTTTTAAAGGTTCGTGTGTTCACATCCTGATAGCCTGATATGTTTATAACTAACGACATTTTTAAAGTTTGAAGAAATCGATGAACTATTTGGATATAATAAGTTTTTTAATACAAATACTCACCCTCCCTCCCCCCTTTTTTTCATCCCTTTTTTTCATCCTCTTTGCAGTTACAAAAGGTTGTTTCGATTTCAGTGCAACAAATTAACTGTATTGGCGTATCCCTATTACGGTTTTTAAGGTAAAGTTTTTTTCACTCCTGCTCCTTGTTCTCCATCTCTCTTGTTTTTTCTCCATGTTTTGTTTCTCCATGCCACATTGACATGTTTATTTGTACTATTGATTTTATTTATGTGGTATTAATGGTATCAACAATATGTTTTTTCTTCACTTTATTATTTTCTAATTTTTGATTAGAAACTTGATTTGTGAAACACTAATTTGCCATTAGTGTTTCACATACACATTGTGTTACTTTAGTTTTAAAAGGGAGCTTTGTTTTAACTTCCAAATAGTTTTTATGTTTTATCTGTTTTTTTAACATATTTGAGTGTGATATATATTAATATAAGTTCATATTTATGAGTATATGAATTGTAATTTTTGTTTATTATATCTGTTAAGCTTATTATTTATTCATTTTTTATCGCGTTCTTTACGGTGTTACACATGATGTATTCAGTTTATTTATAGTTTTTATGCTTGTGTTTTTAATTTATTTATAATGTGTTTTTAGTATGAGGTGAGCCAACCCCTGAAGAAGAATTTATCGAAACACGGCCTGTGTCGGGTCAGGTCTCCCTTTTACGTACATGGATCAATAAAGTATTGGTGAGAGCCTACACCTGCCTACGTTTTTGTACTGTTTCCTCTCTGGTTGGTTCATGAACCAGCTGCTTCAAGAAGCAGTCATTTATTTCATCTAGAAACTTTATCTCCCTAGCATGTCCTGCTGCAACACTGACCCAATCAATATCGGGGTAATTGAAATCACTCATTATTATTACTGTACTGTAACCTTTGTTAGCTTCCTTTATTTCTTTGAACATTTCATCATCCATTTGTTCATTCTGGCCAGGAGGTCGATAGTACACCCCCACTGCCATCCCCTTCCCCTTCACCTTTTTTACATGGAATTTCAATCCATAGTGATTCTACAGTGAATTTTGTTTCCTGCAAAACTTTAATCCTTTGTAACTCTATGCCCTCTCTAACATAGAGCGCAAACCCTCCACCAATTTGATCTGCTCTATCATTATGATATAGTTTGTACCCGGGTATCACAGCATCCCACTGGTTATCCTCCTTCCACCATGTCTCTGAGATACCAATCATATCTAACCCCTCATTTAGTGCTATATATTCTAACTCTCCCAACATATTTTTTAGACTTCTGGCATTTGCATGCAAGCATTTTAGAGGCTGTATTTTATTCATATTAATCTGGCTATCGGTAGGCAGGGGTTCCAAGATCCTTTTCCTGAGTGGTGACTCCAAATATAAGATTATAAGCCCTCTGGAGACACGGAAATGTTTACTGTACCTGAAGATAACTCGCCTTGAACTACTACTGGAAAGGCATGAGCTAAATACTGCTGAATAAATAAATTAAAACACAGTATCATGTTGGTGGGGGTGGAGGCAAATATAGTGATGGAATACAAAATGGCATGGGACAGACACACTGGATCCCTTTACAGCAAGAGGATGAAATCAAAGCACTTAAATATCTTTTAATATAGAGGGGCTGGCCTGCATAAAGCAGCAGGTACAACCTTAAACACAGGCATAGAGGGGAGGGGTGATCTGCACAGAGTTGCGATTACTACCACGCTAGCCACCTTACTGGGCAGACTACATGGACCATACTGGTCTTTATCTGCCGTCATATACTGTGTTACTTATAGTTAACATTATACAGTACATCACATTGTACTTTTCCACACTAAGTTTCATTTCCCTTTTAGAGACCCAGTTTCACCAGGTTCCCCTGCAACTTCTTAGTCTACTTCTGGTTTAACAGCGCTGACTAATTTTGTCTCCTCCTCATATTTGATCACTTTACTTGTTCCCACATCTAGATTCCATATCGTCCTGCTACACCAGTCCAGACAAGTGCATTGTATTCCCCTACCAGCAGATTGGTGGAGACAAAGAACCAATGAAAAGCCCAGGTTTCAATGACATCATTCCTATGCCTCTATTCACCTCAGCCACCAGAGGTCTCTTCAGTGTTTCTTTGTCTCCAGCAGATGGTCGATGGATTTTCTTCTCTCTGACAAAATCTGAGGTTTGAGAGGAAAAGATTGATTAAATGCTTGTGAACAACCACCTTGAGGGGTGACTCTCTCACTTGAGTGCGACGTGGGAAACTCCACTAGACTGCGGTCTTCTCGGTAGCCATAGGAGGAGGGAAAATTGGTTCAGCTCCACGATCTTAAGATAAGAGCTTGTTGAGCAGCCACAAAATTGGAAGGATCTGGAAGAGTGCAGTAGCCTCGATGCCTCCTCCCTCCTCCTCCTCTGTTCCCCCCCTGCTCTCTTGAAGATTGTAGAAGGCTCTCAGAGGGGTCTGCCTGCCAGCCACCTTAAATGAGGTGCTGCAAAAGCCAATGAAACAGTATTAAGGGAGTAGAACTGAGCCAAACCTGCCTGGGGCTCTCAGGCCTGACCTCATCATTGTCCTTATAGGGGGCTCCTGATTGCATCTGTGGGCACAATTTGGGGTAGACTGCTGATGACCATTGGTAAAGTGTGGAAGTTTTCTGCCGTTATCTGCATGTTAGCATTTTCTCCTATTGTGCACCTGGCGATTGCGCAGTCTGCACGCGCATTCCATCCATGTGCTCCAATGTGCGTTCCTACCCTAGCGCCTGTAACACGCATTGCAGTAAAAGTGCAGTTAACGTATGCTGCCATAAAAGTGCAGTAAATGTGCGCCGCAGTTAACACGTGCCTTCAGGCCCCCATAGCATTAGTGTGCACTGTTGTGATACTTGCTTTAACTCTCTGTCTTCTTCTAGGAAACGGTGTTTGACCTGTGTGCCCATTCTACCCAAGCACAAGTGTCCTCATAGGTGGAGCAGAGCTCAGTATCCCCCTTCAAACATTTGTTGGGCAGCAGCGTGGATATCACTTTCCACTTTTGTCAAGCATCACCGCTTGGATGTCCATGCGCGGGCGGACACAGCCTTGGTTCAAGTGTTCAGCGAGCTGCTGTGTCGTCTTCCCGCCCAGTGAAGTTGTAGCTTTGGTACATCCCACTTGTCTGGACTGGTCTAGCAGGACAGTATGAAAGATGGCATTTTACTTACCAGTTAATGTCCTTTCCTTGAGTCCTGCTAGACTAGTCCAGGGCCCATCCTTGAAAATGTATTTTCTTTTTTTCTTCTGCTGTGGTACCCTTGGGGTCCGCTATGATATTTATACTTGGTTTTGCAGGTTCATCTTTTGACAGCCTTCTGTTTATGCTTTTCTGTACATAGTTCTCTGCTGTTGATTATGCATTGTTGCCCACAATTGAGGTTGTATGAGGCTTGCCATATTTCTCCTGTATTTGTTTTGGGATAGATACTGAGGAGACCTCTGGTAGCTGAGGCAAATAGACGTGTAGGAGTGATGTAATTGAAACCTGGGCTTTTCATTGGTCCTTTGTCTCCACCAATCTGCTGGTAGGGGAACAAAACCCACTTGTCTGGGCTGGTCTAGCAGGACTCAAGGAAAGGACATTAACTGATAAATAAAATGTCACCTTATCCTATAAATATGTTAAAAAGCACTGTTCCCAATACAGACCACTGGAACACTCAACAGTTTATCTCTCATTGGATAATCTATTAATGTCCCCAATCCACAGTAGGACATTGCCTTCTATCCCATGACCTTTTAATTTCCTAGCAAGTCTGTCATGAGAAAGGCTGACAAATTGCAACAAAAATGGAACTGCAGGGGCTCTATGATCCCAAAATAACACCTGCTGCCCCCACCAAAACAACTACAAGAGCTCAGTGCCTCAGCATAATACTTTCCACCCTTCGAAAAACAATATAACTTGGTGTTCCCAACAAAACATCTCCCAGCTTCACAAAAACACCACTAGTATCCCTTTCCAATCCACTCTTTCTACTTGCACATCATGTCCAACAGTTTCTCCTGTCTTACCCCCTGCCCTTTTCCTTGCTCTTTGGCTCCCTTCCCTTCACCCCTTTCTTTTCTCTGGTTATTTCCAACACCCTCTCTCCCCCTGCTGTTCTTCCTTTAGCTCCCTCTCCCTAAACTCCCCTTTCTCTTTGTTTCCTTCCATTCCTTTGGCCTGTAGTCTCCTCCTTGCATACTGACCCTAGCAGATTGCTCCCTCTCACCCTCTGCCTTTCCCCTCGCTTTCTGGCTCCCACCCTTTTACCACACATTTCCTTCTTTTTTTGATCCTCACCCCTTTCTTTTCCCCTGTTGTCCTCTCATCCCAAGTTCTCCTTTCTTCCCCCATTCTGTTTCTTCATGCTCTGTACCTCCTCTTTGCTTCCCATCCATTCACCCCCATTTTTTCCCCACACTTCTCTCTGTTCCCCCAATCGTCTCTCTTCCACTTCCATCCCCTCCTCCTCTCTGCTTCCCCACCCTCTAACCAGCTGCAGTATTCCCTACTCAGCCCTTTTTGTCTTTCCCTTTCCCAACTTGTATCTCTCCCCTAAACCTTTCTTTCCTCATTATCCAAGTATTCTACCCCCCCCCCAACCGACTAATCCTCAAACTAGAGAAAAATACCTTCTTCATCCCTTCTACCTCCTGTGGCCCTCTGCATCTCTTTCTCTCTAGTGAGAAGTTCAATGGCAGGTAGGGTGGCTAGCTGCCCAGTTTTCAACCACACAATCCGGTTTTTAGTCTCCGGGCAACAATCACCAAGACTGATTACATTTCCCTTCTCGGAACATGTGTAGGCAGCACAGCCGCAGTAAAGGCAAGGAGCATGCATACACCTGCAGGGAAACTCGTGCATGCTTTTCACTGTGCACCATCCCAGACAATGTGAGGCTGCCTCATCACTCATTGTGCTGTCCTCCAGCTCTGGCTCCACTCCGTCCATTTAAAAAGCCCTCGGCTGTGCTGCTTCTGCAGCCAAGGGCACACAAAGAGAAAGCAGAATCGGACAATTGGTGTATGTGTCAGACAGAGATGCCTCTAACAAGTTCTCCGGTGTCTGCAGCTGTTACTTGAAAAGTGAGGCCCTTGTGCCTGCCCTGCCCAACTGCAGCAGCCAGAAGGCCTTGTACTCTTTCGTTCCTGCCTCCCCTGGTGGTTGCAGATGTCACTGTTCCTGAGTCCCGATTAATCTTCTCCCAGCTTCATTGAGGATCCACCTCTTTCCTGCCTGAGCAGGACCAGCAGCAAGTCTCCATGGCCCTGTCCTGCCCTAGACCTGCTGATGTAAGTGCTGCCGCCCATACCTGTACAGTGCACTTCCTGATGCTTTCTGCCAGTAGCACCTGTTCCAGCCAGCCAATCTCTCCTCCCCTGGGGACAGTCCCAGGCCCATCTCCAGCCATCCAACTTGCACCATTGTTGCCCACACTCCTCTTGTAGCAGCAGATAAGCATGCAATAAATAAAGCCAGGAGTCGTTTCAAGGATCCAAGCCAGTTTAATGTGCACATGGCTCCAGCAATAATCAAATTCAAAATGGCTGAGCAATGGTTTCTAGCAAAACAACAGCTTTTATAGCGTTCTTCTCCATTCTAGGTATAGAGAAACTTTTCATTGGTCCCAGTACCCCTCTCACCCATCTATTGGTCCCGGTACTGATATGGCTACCCAATAGGGACTCTGGTCTGGGCCCAGCACCTGGTTGCCCCCCTTCTAGTCCCAATTACAATGGTCAGTGTCTCCAACTTGTTACTTCTCTCCTCCAAGGTCGCTGAGCTTGTTAAAACATATGGGAAGCAGAGGCACTGTGACCTTGCTCTCTGCAGAGTTAATTAATTCCATAGAAGCATAGCACACCTTATCAGTACCAATTAAACTTGTTTTTCTTCTATTTTCCAAGTTTCGTTTCTGCTTAGCTATGTTCAGTTAAACTGAGTTAAGTTTCGATTCTTATAGCTACAGTATTCACAAGTGGGGGTTGGGACTCAGGCCTCACTTATAGGCCTTTCACAATAGTAAACCATACTAGGCCATAGCCTACCATATTCCTAGGCCATAGCCTACCACATTCCCCCCTTTGATTATTCTCACCCGCAAGTGAGAAAGGGTGAGAATCAAATCACATAATACTAGGTAAAGGTATCACTCTGTGGTATAGGGTAGTAAGTTCACATAGCTAGCATCTTTGTAGCTGCCTTATGCTCTACAGTGTTATTAATAACTGAAGTTATCATTCGCAAGCAAGCAAAGTAGCAAGAAACAAGGGAGCAACAAGCAGATAGTCAAAGTCCATAGTTTGGCAAGAGTGGGAAAAAGAACTAAAGGATTAGAAGGTTCGGTTGCATCTTTGTTGTGCTGTCGTAAAGCTTCTGATTTAGACAGACCAGCTGTCCATCCTTCGTAGTAGATTGTGGTCCAGTCCGAACAAAACACAAACTGTCAACAATGGGGTGGGCCAATACCCACTCACTAGTAGTATTATGTAAATCAGTCTGATTGTATAGGATAGAATAGTTCAGTTCTTGCGTCTCCCAGGGCCACTGATCTCCCATCTTAGTTCCTCCACAATAGAAACAGTCAGAAGTGTGGAGACTAGATGCTATTGCTCCAGCAAGTTCAAGAAACAAGTTCTGGTGGTGGTATGAGGAATTGCAACGGTGGCTTGCATAGCCTTGTAGAAAGTCAAGATCTAGAACAACTTTTGGATTGGAGAGTATACCAATGCAAGTATAGGGAGAATGATAAATCAAGGTCTGAGTGACCTTCGGTCCAGTTCATGTTGTACTTATACAGGCTGCCCAGGGAGATAAGGCAAAAGTCATTTCAAAGCACTCCAAGGCTGCTGCCAAAATAAAGCAATAATAATAATTCATAATGGGCATAGTCTCTGGAAAATTGGTGGAACTGTCGACTTCCACAACAGATAACAGATGTAGGGTTGATTGTAGATCCTCAAGCTTCTGCCGTACGTAGACCTACCAGCTTTTTGGCAGGAGTAGGGCTGTAGATTCCAAAGTATCACTGTCCTCTGGGATGTCTCAATTTCTTAAAATATCATAGCATAGTCTCTTAGGCTATTATTGCTTCCTTAGAGCAGTTCACTCTTTAGGAGATCAAAACAGTCTTTTCAGAGTATTTAAACATAGTCTCTTAGAAGATTCAATTTCTTGACACAACACAGTCTCTTTCTGATGATTGCAGTTTTTTCCAGATGCGAGGCTTACCTTCAGATAAACAAACAGTCTTGAAACAGTGCAGTTTCTGAGGGACCAATAAGTCTTAGGTCCGTGGTTGTTGTCGTAGGGTGAGGTGCAATGGAGTCTCAGGATGCTATACAGTAGTCCAGTGATCAGGTTCAAGAGCAGCTGCTGGCTTCCCTTGATTATGATGGGTCCAAGGATCAAATTCTGCGACTTTTACTGCAGTTGGAGTTGACAGGATGACGACATAGGGTCCTCTCCAATGCAGGGCTAACAGTATCTTTCTCCACTCTTTGATCCACACCGAGACTCCAGGCTTGAAAGGATGCAGGGGTGCAGGCAAATTGATGAGTAATCGATTTTGTACTCAGGTATGAAGACTCCTGCAAAACAGAACTTAAAACCAATAGTTCATGTCTAATAATTTCAGATCCTATCTGTCTCATATCTCCTTTTATTTCCTATACAATAGGCAGGGGTTGCCCATACAGAATCTCAAAAAGGGAAACTCCTAAAGACTTAGCAGGGGCTAAGTATATCCTAAGAAGGGCTATGGGAAGAACCTGGGGCCACTTCAGGTAAACCTCTTGGCAAAGTTTAGACAACTGAGATTTCAGGGTTCTATTCATACATTCTACTTTTCCTAAATTCTGAGATCTATAGGCAGTATGTATCTATTAATATCGATATCTTGGGGCTATACTTAATGGACTTGCTTCCTAAGGTTATCCACCCTCATTCTTTGTACAGGGCCCCATATGCATGCAAGGTTGTAAGGGTATACTTGAAATCTGGGTACACATTTAGACAGGGCTCGTTTCCTATTGTTAGTGCTCTAGTGAGGACTATCAGTTCAGCTTTCTGTGGTGAAGTTTCTGGGGCCAGGGCTGAGGACTCAACTACCAAATCAGGGGTCACCACTGCATATCTAGCACAACAATGTCCATTGATGATGAAACTGCCTTCAGTCACAAAGAAAGTCTGTTCAGGGTTCTCCATAGGGACATCAGTCAAATCCAGGTGGCTTGAGAATACAGTGTCCATAATCTCTAAACAGTCATGATCAGGGGATCAAGACTAACTGATAACATAGCAGGATTGAAAGCTTGACTGACCCTTCAGTTGTATCTGGGGTTTTCACACAACATACTCTAATATTTCAACATTCATAGATTTGTTAGCTAGTAATTTCCTTTGTGTTTCATAATGGTTAGAACAGAGTGTGGTACAGTAACTTGAAGATTCTATCTCAAAGTGATTTTTCTTTTAGTTTTTGCTTACTAGGAAGGCTATAGCTGTAACAGCTTCTCAAATAAGGTCCAAGAGATTGAGTCAACACTCCCAGAACATTTCCTTGCGACTCATGAACATAGAGACTGCAAGGTTTTCTGGACATCGGGTAGACCCAGAACTGGTGATAACATCAGAGCGGTTTTCAAAGATCAAAAGACTGCATTCCTATTCAAGTCCCCATTCCAATGGAGACTTTTTCATTCCTTTGGTAGCTTGATACAATGTGATACAATGGTTTTGCTAGCAGCGCAAAATTGGGGATCCATATACAACAGTACCCTGTGGCACCCAAGAAGGCTCTCACTTGCCTCCTGGTGGTTGGAGTAGGAATACTGCATACAGCTGCTTTGCGTTCTGGTAAGGGTTCCAGGCGTTGAATTCCGCTGGACAACTGGAATCCTAGGTATTTAACTTGTTTGACATAATTATGCTTTGGCTCTTGAGACTTTGTATCCAGCCTCATTAAAAAGGTGCAAGAGTTCACTGGTGGCTGGTGGACATTCACTTTCTGAGTTGGTGGTTATGAGCAAGTTGTCCACATATTGAAGTAGAATTTTTTCTTTTTTTTTTTTTCTTGAGTTTCTGGATAACTTGTCAAATCTTTTGCTGAGTGAGGCGAGTTCTTGAATTCTTGAGGTAATCTTGTCCAGATGAGTTGGCCCCGCCTCCTTGTAGTGGGGTCTTGGGCTAAGCGTATGCAGAAAAAAACATCTTTTTAAGTCCAGAATGATGAAATGTATAGCTTCAGCAGAGATCAGTTCCAAGAGAATATAAGGATTTTGGTACCACTGGTTGTATAGTTTCAGCTGCATCATTCATTCTTCTTAGATCCTGCACTGGGCGGTAATCACCTGTCCCAGGCTTCTTGACTGGCTTGAGGGTGACAATGGCAGGGGCTATGTTCTTCGCTAGGCCAGGTGGATTATCTTCTGCCCATCCTCCAGGTGGGGCTATGAGGTTGGTAAGTGTACAGCTTGTTGCTTTGGATGCAGGTGAATAGAACCGCCATTCTTCTTCTTGGGGACAGTTAACACCATCAGGCCAGCAGATTTTGAGTTTCATTTTTTCCTTCTTTCAACAGAGGATATCTGTGCTTGAAGCTTTGCAAGCAGGTCTCGGTCCAAAAATGGAATAGGGCATTCAGGCATATACAGGAACTGGTACATTATTATTATTATTTTTTTCTAATTCACACATGTGGTTCTGCAGAAAAGGCTTTGCGAGAAAAACACAGGGGCTACTGGCTTTAGTATTCTGCTCCTGTATCCCCCATAAAAGTCCATATATTGGTCCCCTATTTTTCAGACTGACTCCTGGGGACGCAGGGAAACTGGAGAGTCCGGTCTGGCCTAGTCTTCATCCATGCTGTAGCCCTCTCAGGCTGCCACTCACGCTATAGCTGCTCCACTCTCGTGCTGAAACACTGTGCTTGGTTTTATTCTGTCTATGATTCTACAATCAAGTACTCCCTCCTGGGGTGGAGTCAAGATGCGGGCATTCACTTCTCTAATGTCCTTCTTTTTCTATAATGGGCGTACTCACACCCAGTTTTTCACTTCCTCTGTTCCTTCGATTAGGATAACCTCACATCATTCAACTAAAATATCATTCACTTTCTCTGTTACATTTATTTTCACAATTCACACACCCTCTGATTAACTTTCATTTAACCATTATGCCCGCAAATTCATCCAGTTCTCTGCAATTTCCGTTCATTAGTTCAATCAAGTCCTAAAACTTCTCAGTGCAGTTTTTTTTTTCAGTTCTAAACAAGTCTGGTCAGCTGACTTTCACTTCTAGTCCGGAGGGGGTGGACATTCCCCTGTTGCAGAGGTGGCTAGCAAACTACTTGGGAATCTGTAGTCCCCCCCCCCCCCCTCTCCTGGATTCTGTTTCTCCTAGCAATGCTCTATCCAGGAGGTTGATTTTTTTTTTTTTTTTTTTTTTAAGGATCCACTTCTCTGCTGTGGGCACATTAGTTCACGCCCACCGGGGGGGGGGGGGGGGTTGACATCATCGGTGGACTGGGCTCCATCCCCCCCTTAAGCACTCTGAACTGAACTACTTACAGAGAGAGAGAGACGAGACAGGATATCTAGAAATTCTGGGGCAAAATCCTGATTGGGACAGAGACATTTCATAATCTTCAGTAAATCCCTTACTGAAATTCTTGATCATACTTGAAAAGACACTTATTATTTCTGTAAACATAGGGCAGGCAGGAAACACTTAGATTGAGCACATACATCCATTATGCTTCTTATAGAGAGAACTATAGCTATCTGTCAGCATGTCTCTGCAAAAGAAATTATTTTTTTAGTTCAGGAAGCAAATATTTAAAAGACATTCCGGATATTTTTCATAAAATACAGTACACCTTTCCTTTTTTTTTTTAAATACAGAAACACAGATTAATTTATCTTAAAAGCCAATATTGTAAAGGTCAGTGTAGCTAACTGATTTGTTCATTAGTAACCAGCACAGAGGGGAAGCATGCATTCAAATGACTTATACTCATTCATAAAAAGATAAACTTTGTTTTTAAAACTTTTGGTTAAACAGAGCTAGTGAAACCAGAGAAAAAACTAATTATAAATTCATCACGCTTCGATTAAATGAAGAGACTTTTCAAATCGGGAGTCCCTTTTCATTCCTAGGAGAAATCTCCTGCAGTCTCCAGCTGTCTCTCCAGAACCTTTTTTTTTTTTTTTCTTCAGGCTATGTGGAAGCCACACCCCTCGACTCGCTGGGGCTTAACTGTGCTCAGGAAAAAAAAAAGGATTTCTCATTCCCACACACAGAGAGATGCCAGAAAAAACAATTTAAATCAGTGTCAAGTCGTGATCTAATAATTACTTTGTAGGTCAGAGGAAAATATCATTTCCTATTTGAATCATAAAACACAGGGCAAAGCTAAGCCCACAAATATATTATACCTATCTGACCGGAATAACTAATCTTACCCTACACACTATAACTGAACTAAACCCGTCACCTCCTGGATAGTTCTGCAAAGTAACAGCAATATAACAGGCTCAATTGACTTAGAAATGCAGACAGAGCAGAGAATATAACTAAAAACTGTTTGCGGAGCTCTGATGATTAATACAACCTTCAAAACTAAAATTCTGACTAAATATTCTTATTGAATGGTACACAATACATGACCACAGCAGGAGGAACATTACTATCAGAACAAAGTGAATAAAAACAGGTAGAAACGGGTATAATTGTCCTGATTAGTCCAGCAGCAGATCGTTGAAAAACATGCCTGCATAGGGTTAAACAGCACCAAACATTCTCCTGCACAGACAACGCCCCCTGTCAGCTTTTTCACTGTGCTAAAACCAACTGGGTGAGACCAGCTTTTTGATTTCTAAAAATGACCGTAGGTGTTTTGGGTCTTCATTCTGCTCTATTAATACAATTTCTTAACCAGTGAACTGTCACAAATTACTCAACATAATAATCTCACATTTATAACAGAAGGGGAAACTCGTGGTTTCAACAGATAACAAAAATCAAATACACAGGACGGACAATACACCAAACGCTTCCTCCGTTTCGCGACCTAGACGCAGTCACCCGGCTAGGTACTGCGCTAGTCCAGAGTCCACTCTGCTTGGTCCGTACTGCCAGACCTCTCATTCACACTTCATTCACACAATCATGCTAGCAACCTATCTTAGAATGCATTCCTTTCTATCTATTCTGACTAGTCTTTTTCCCAATTACAAAAAGGATGAGGGTTTCACCCGGCGAATTCCCATGCGGGGTTACTCGGCCCTTCCTTGAGAGCTCTCTTACCAATTCCCAATATCTCGAGATTACAAATTCCAAGTTCCACTGGCAGTACTGCTCTTTCTATTTCTGTCTAGACATACCTGCTCTGACCAGGCTGAATCATGATTCTCTATAACAGCTGTACCTAGCGAATACTCATGCAAGGATTTTCAAACAAAGACTTAAGTCTTACCAAAGTTTTCAAACTGCAGTTCTAACTCATCTGTCTAGACAGGTTTTCAAAACTATACTTACCAGATCTGGTTCCCAAGCTTCTGAGTTGGATCCTGGACTCCCCTGGGTCAGAAGTGTTGGCCAGCTGGACTCAGTGCCTGCCGGGGCCAGGCAGAACTCCCTCCGATACAAGAGGATCGGTGGGCCCAGGGAAATTCCCCTGCGTCGGATTGGCATGGTTCCAACTGGACCAAACCTCAAGGCGAATTACGTGGATTTATTCACTTGAACACTATCCACCACTCGCACTTCCCGGCCAACGCACCAAGAATGTAGCAGCAGATAAGCATGCAATAAATAAAGCCAGGAGTCGTTTCAAGGATCCAAGCCAGTTTAATGTGCACATGGCTCCAGCAATAATCAAATTCAAAATGGCTGAGCAATGGTTTCTAGCAAAACAGCTTTTATAGCGTTCTTCTCCATTCTAGGTATAGAGAAACTTTTCATTGGTCCCAGTACCCCTCTCACCCATCTATTGGTCCCGGTACTGATATGGCTACCCAATAGGGACTCTGGTCTGGGCCCAGCACCTGGTTGCCCCCCTTCTAGTCCCAATTACAATGGTCAGTGTCTCCAACTTGTTACTTCTCTCCTCCAAGGTCGCTGAGCTTGTTAAAACATATGGGAAGCAGAGGCACTGTGACCTTGCTCTCTGCAGAGTTAATTAATTCCATAGAAGCATAGCACACCTTATCAGTACCAATTAAACTTGTTTTTCTTCTATTTTCCAAGTTTCGTTTCTGCTTAGCTATGTTCAGTTAAACTGAGTTAAGTTTCGATTCTTATAGCTACAGTATTCACAAGTGGGGGTTGGGACTCAGGCCTCACTTATAGGCCTTTCACAATAGTAAACCATACTAGGCCATAGCCTACCATATTCCTAGGCCATAGCCTACCACACTCTGACCCAACTCTATCATTTCCTGTCCTGGCCCAGCCTGCTTGACAATGGCTCCACCACCTCTGTGGCTAAACTGAAAACGATCAGAGAGAGAGAGCTACAGCTGAGCAGGACAAGTGCTGAACTGACAGCTAAAAGTATCCAGCCAGGAGGCTGGTGAGGTGCTGATGAGTAACAATGCGTCCAACCCTGCCCCCTCCCAGTTGCTGCAAGTGCCTCTGGCACTGACAGCCTTTACATTATGAGCTCTCTGGAGCATTTGCTTTGCTAATCTTTTTATTACGATTATCTGTTAGAAACTGCTTCAGAGAGCTCATGCTGTTAGAATAGTGGCAACTGCTTCCTCATCTTGCCATTTTTTTAAAGGCAGGCCAGGGCCTGTATATATCAAGCAAACAACTTTAAAATGTACACAAAATAGTACTGGTAAACAGTGCAAGTGAAACTGGTGGGCTAGGGGGAAGTGATGGGGAAGAGATCATTAAAATTGTCAACTAGCCCTATCATGTACATTTTAAATGTTAAAGTTGTTTGCTTAGTATATTGATCTTTATATAGTATCCAGCCACCTTATCTGGCCTCCAGATTATCATCTTATTCATTCTTACAACCCCTGCATTCCTCACAGAAGGGATTTTTGTGACTCTTATCTTTGGGAAAGATAATCTACTAGATGTGCTTTTAGTTATGTAGGACTGAGTTGATGGTGTGAGCTCTCAATGGAATTAAGACAGAAAACATGACTCTTTGGTTGTGCCATTGGCTTGGAAGAAAAGTTGGGGGCGATGCAGAGAAGAGTTACCCACCTACAAAATCTGTTTGAACCACCAGAGTTCGGCAGATACTGGAGAACAAAAAAAAGTGAATTAACAGACTGAAATTGAAGAGTTCTCAGATGCACAAAAATTGTTTGATTCTCAAGAACTTTCTGATTCATGCACTGAAATTGATAATGCGGATTTTGACCTACCAGATGACAACGCTGTGGATTCAGTGGACATGGAACTATATGAGGCAGCCGTGTATGCTGAAACAACTTATTTGCTGGAAAAAACTAGGATCCGTAGAGGTAAGAGAGGGGTTCTTTTTTTTGTCGCAAGAGTTTTACAAGGCTTGTGGTGTCCATGTATTTTAAAAGGTGTTATAGAAGAGAGAATTCATTTCACATTGACATTTTTTTTGTAGGGAAGTAATGGATCTTCACCCCCACAAGAGCCAGTGTACATATCAGCAGGTAATCTCTCCTGCTTGTGCTTTTTCTGTTTGTGTCAAAAAGAACCGATGGGGGTTGAAGGTAACCTAAAAACAACAGAAAATCAAGACCTGAAGATGTGTGTGATGTTAGCTGGTGAACTGACATAGGACTTTGCAAAACCCCACTAGTACAGTCTTTACTGAAAAGGCACATTTAAATCGGTTATACGGGCAACAGTATATTCAGTGGTGGGATTCTGCCTGTTCACGCGAAATGGTTCCTAACATTTCCTATGTTCTCCAAACTGGTCCCCAAAGTATTTTGATGGCATCGGGAGAAGCCCCCGATGCTGTCAAAATACTGTTGGGTGTTTTGATCCCGCCAGTGCAGATGCAGCAGTGACACGGCCAGTAGGGACCGATTCGGCAAATGCAGGAAACGCTAGGAACTGGTTCACGTGAACCGGTGTGACCCGCCTGATTCCCATCACAGACCAAACTGGTTCCTAGGAGGTTTCAAACCCCATCACTGGGTATATTGCATTATAAAGAAATACTTGCGTGGGGTGATAGAAGAAGACTGCGTGGCCTGTGTAATAAGGGCATCAGGCCAAAGACATCATGATTGCCTGAGGTGGGAGCAAAAGGATATACAACAGAAACTCAGGATAACTTGTGCCAGGCTGTGTCTGGAACATGTTGTAAATGTGGCCATAATAGTAGGTAATAAAATGGAAACATTGATCCAGTGAATGAAAATTGTAATCTTTTGCTTGATCTCATCAGAGGTATTAATACATGTAGAAATCCAAGACAGCTGCTCAGTGGTTTGGTTATCTCTGTGCGAGAGAAAACCATGTAGAGTTAGTGGAATGTTTAATCTGTGACACAAATTACAGGTCGTTCTTCAAAAATATCATGAAGTGCTGTAAAAATGTCCTTTTTTATATGTTTATATTTTCAGGCTCTATTAGCTGAATATGAACATGCAAATGACGAAAAAATAAAATGTATTTTTATATATATAAAAAATCTAAACCTGTAACATTCAACTGAATCAGTTTATAAGATTAAAACATTTTGAACATACAACTTTGTTTTAGGAATTCCTAGTTAATAAGTTATCTCCTAGAATTTACTGTCTGGGAAAAGGGGGGCCATCCCAAGCTAAAACTAAAGACGATATAAGATTATGAGGAACAGAGCTCTAGATGGCTAATTCACCTAGAGTATGGGAATGGATAATGCATCAAAAGAATTTAGCAGAGAGTTGGATGGGTTTAAAATACACACTACATTACAGCAGAGTCAACCATGACAGAAAAGATCATGCAGTCTCCATAGATTGTTAGAAGATTACATTGGGTCTCTTCAGCTGTCAAGAAGTGGATCTTTTTTTTTTTTTAATATTGGTTATGTAATGTTTCTATCTCTGGATTTATGAATGTCTTTTTTAAAACAGGCATGGGAGTCTCTGCCTCTCTGTGCTCTGGGAAGAGGAGTGCTCTCGTAGTGCTCTGCTAGAGCGGTGAATTTTTAGCTCTTGTGAGCGAATTTGCTGTGAGTTCTATCTGTCTGTCTGCATACTATTTATTTATTAGTCCAACAAACAAGCACGAATCCACGTGCTATGTAAACCCAGTAACACAACGTGGACAGCAGTAAGGATGGAAATTCTTTATTTGGTCACCTTTAGCCTATGGCCCGACACAGGCCGTGTTTCGCTACCTTCTTCAGGGGCAGGCTAAACTAAAAACATAAACAATAATAATAAATAACATCATAAATAAAAACATAAATAAATAGCCATAAATACCATCACACCAAGTGTGAAACCTAAGATAATCAACACAGAAATAAATAATTAAATACCATACTAAATCAATAATATATATACTTACAATTGCATAATGATAAAGGAAGACATCATATTCTATGTTTGTATCTAACTTCACCTACAACTCATAACTAGCACAGCCAATAAAATTTATAAATAGATAATAAATAATAAACAATAACAGTAAATGAATAAATACATCATCACTCTAAAAATATATATATTTTATGGTGAGTATAAAACATATAAATAAGAATCTGATGGCTAAACTTATAAAAACATAGATAAAAGAATAAATAATACAATCATGTAAAGTATACTTAAAAAGGGGACATAAAGGATTGTATGGTATGTGTACATTTGCATAAACAAATGTACACATACCATACAAATGCTGGGTGGTTGACGGATATCCCTGTTTATGCTGGAATTAAGATAACTTCCAAAAAATATTTTAGAGTACGGAGGTAGTTTAATGATGATTATGGTGATTCTAAACTGCGGAGGCTGTTGTAGACTACGGGGTTCCCTATGGGAGGTAGATCTCCGTTTTTTAGTATAGTAGAAAATAAAATAACGTTGAGTCAATAAATAAATATCTTTAAACTAGACCTTTGGACTTCCGGTGGCATGGTGAGCTGAGAGGACGCGTTCTTCTTGGCTCTGGAGCCTGTTCCTTCCCCCCCCCCCCCCCCCCGACGACACAATAAAGCTATTCTTGCTCATTCTTCGTGGTAAAGTGGGGGAATAATTGTGCGAGTGATCGGAGCTCCATTCCTAAAATTTTGCCTCTGGGGAGTGTGTCATATGGCCACAAGAATCCCCCGCCGAGACCGAACACGCGGTGGGGAGGCCAAAATGGCGGATGGCACACAGGAAACCCCGGGGCCGCTGGTGGCGGAGGTATCAAGAGCGGTGGTGGGGGCCCTGGAAGAGCGGCTAGGGGGTCTGTCGACCCAGATGCAGGAGGTGGCTCAGGCGGTCTCGGAGTTCACCAGGAGAGTCGAGCATGCCGAGAACCGCATAGGCTCCTTGGAGGACATGCGAGTACAAGACATTGCCCGGATTAAGAGCCTAGAGGACGCCTTGGCGCAGCACCAGGACAAACTGGAAGATCTAGAGAATCGCAGTAGGCGAAACAACCTGCGGTTTATCGGCATCGAAGAGTCTGTGCCTGAAAGAGATCTGCGGCGGCATTTGGAGCAATGGATGTCAGCTAATCTGCCTATATCTGCTGATGTGGGGGAGATAGTGCTGGAACGGGCGCACCGGCTGGGGCCCACTCGAGCTGGCGAGCACAGACTTTTTGGTGGTGGTGAGAATCGAGGAGGAATGTGACACATTCTATATACCCTTTTGATGTCTAGGACATCTGTACCTTGCCCACTCACAATCTTAAATGACAGAGGTATAAGGCAGGGGTCTCCAAATCCAGCCCTGGAGGGCCACAAACCAGTCAGGTTGGCAGGATATCTCTAATGCATATATATCTCATGCATAGTCATTAGGGATATCCCGAAAACCTGACTGGCCGGTGGGCCCCATAGGACTGGGTTGGGGACCACTGCCGTACACTATTAGACTGACTAAACCTGAGAAAGAGTTAATTCTGTTCAGAACTTTGCTTAGAAATAAAACCTCATATATTAGCTTACTAAGTGAAGGTTTACATGTCCTGAAATAAAGAAAGGGCAGGTTGTACTCCAGTCTCAGGGATACCAGATAGCTGTCTCAGGGTTATTAGCTAAAATACTCTCAGGGTTAGTAGATATCAAGAAGTGCTCAGGGTTAGTAGATATCAAGTTATCAGCAGTAAACAATTATGTCAATTAGGTCAGTTGTGGCTTGGAATCCTGTATGTCTCTTCATAATGACCTATGTAGCAGTAAACAATTATGTCTTAGGCTCCATGTATGTCTCCACACTGACCCACACTGAATAAAGTTGACCTACAATATGATAAATACATGACGTATAATGATAAAGTGAAATTATGCTGTATCATCTAAAAAAGCCTTATAAATAAAGTGAACCATGGCTAGTAAGTTAGAGTAAACAGGGAGAACGTGCTTCTCTCAGTTTCTCTCCACGAAAGCTTTGGTGTATTTTCTATAGAACTGTGTTGTATTTATTGATGTCTTTTGATAACCTTCCCATTGTTTTTGAATGTAGCAGTCTGTAGCTCCAAGAACCCAGTAAGGTTGCTGGTGCGGAGAGGGTTAAATAAGCTCTTCAGTCAGCCTTTTCAGGTGTTTTGGTACTAGGGGTTTGAATCCTCTCACTAGAGAATAGTCTCTGCAGTGCCCCTAATTTAGAAGCTTCACAAACGTCAGAGTTATCTGGTCTGGAGTTTGCAGCAGGTACTAGTCTTTCAATCCAACGTTTCACAGTAGAGGGGGAGGGTTCCAGCTCCTGCTCATTAAAACTAGCCTTTATCTCTTTTGCCAATTTATCAGATATAAAATGGTCAGTTTTACCTTGAGGCTGTTTCTCTGTGTCAGCACTGGTGCTCTTTTCACCTCTCCAATCCTCCCAGCTGTAGCAATTGTTTGACTGGCCTGCCCGGCTTCTCCAATTGTCTGTGCTTTTACCTTTGAATGCTGGCTTTGTCTGAGTGCGTGCCTTTCTCTTGGCACCTTCTCTCACACAGGCTGTTCTGCCTGGACTCTCTGGTCTCAGACTCTAGTCTTGGCTTTCTCTTGCCGTCCACCTGGCTCTCTGGATATTTTCCTGACCAGCTTCTTTGTAGGTTCTCCAATCGGGTCTCTCTTCGAGTCTGTCTTCCTTCCCTCTGCACGTGGTTTTTAACCCTGGCTTCCTGCTTCCTTGTGACCAATCAGAACGGAGGTTAGTCTCCACCCTTGCACTAGGGCGTGGTTTGCTTCCTACAGGGAACTGCCTTTTTCTTTGACGTAGGCTGAGTTTTCCTTGTAGCTGTGCATTGTCATACGTTTTCATGGGGATTTCTGGATTCTCTTCTGTGTCCATGTTTTCCATCAGGCTTTCACCATCACAATATATTATTGATTTAGTATGGCATTTAATTATTTATTTCTGTGTTGATTATCTTAGGTTTCACTCTTGGTGTGATTGTTTTTATGGCTATTTATTTATTTATGTTTTTATTTATGATGTTATTTATTATTGTTTATGTTTTTAGTTTAGCCTGCCCCTGAAGAAGGTAGCGAAACACGGCCTGTGTCGGGCCATAGGCTAAAGGTGACCAAATAAAGAATTTCCTTCCTTACTGCTGTCCACGTTGTGTTACTGGGTACTATTTATTTATTGACATATCCCCAAAACTACCTACTAAGAGACTCATGTCAATTGTCTAAGTCATTGCTATCTGTTCGGATCATCAATATTGGCCCCCTCGGTGATGGCACCCCCCCTCTGTAAATTGATTACTGTCCTCTTCCCCCCCCCCCCTTTTTTTGTTAAACCGCTTTGACCCGGTGAGAAGCAGTATATAAATGCAGTTAAATAAATAAATTTGTTTGTCTTTATTGGTATGCTCCCTCATCTCTCTGTCCCCTTTATTTTTTGCACTTCAGCTTTCTCAGCTGTATATTGCAGAGCAGAATCCAGGCTGCCAATCAGAGCCCAGCTGAACACTGAAACAACTGCCACTACTGAGGCTCAAGAGTGAGATTGGGGAAAACAGGAGAGCATCAGCTGTTTAGCTTTAAAGTATATTGCAGAGCAGAATCCAGGCTGCCAATCAGAGCCCAGCTGAACACTGAAACAACTGCCACTACTGAGGCGCGCCCGCGCCTTGCGGGCCCGCGCCTGAGGGCCTCGCAAGAGGGCCCTTTGGCGTGGCCCTTAGGAGGGGCACGAAAGGAGGATATACTATCAGACCGGAATAACCGAAACAGATAAAGTGAGTAAAGTTACTATGTAGAACCTTCCTGTACAGTGAACCTTGCTCTAGCAGAGAAATCACACATGATGTGCACATGAAGTAGCTAGATTCGTATTGCCTTCTTTTAAAAATTGGTTATGTTGTTATTACTCATCCTACTGTAGATATCCTTTTAAAGATAGCACACACAGACATTAAGTGCTAAAGATTTATTCCTTTTATCCTTAACTACTATGGCTACTCCAGCCTACCATCCTGTCTTTCTTTTACCCACTCAACACTACATTCTTCAAGGTAGAGATCCTTTTTTACAACCCCTTTATATTTGGTTACCTACTCTCATGCCAATATACCATATATTCCTCAACTCACTAAGTTCACATATAACATCATTATACAAATACAACGACTTTAATCAACACCAGCAAACAAATTCAAAGATTCATCACAAGAGGTATTATACTCCAAATACAATTTCTATCGAACTAATGAACACAAGGTCAGTAAGAAACAAGATTCACACAATCAGAGACCATATCAGTGACCAACAGCCAGATATCCTATGTATCACTGAATCCTGGCTAACTCCCACTGACAGCGTCCTCCTCAACCAACTGGTCCCACCTTCATATTCTGCCTTTAACAACCCTCGCTCTCAGAGAAGAGGAGGCGGAGTTTTGATCATCACAAAAAAATCTTTACATCTAAAAAATATAGCCTCTAATTCCTCTGACGAATCCAGCACTATCACAGTGGGTAACAAACACCTAGCCATCAGCCTACTATATAGAGCACCTCATGCCCCAGCTGAAGAGCTAACCTCCATTTTAGAAACCGTCTGTGCAGTCAACTCTCACCATAAACCTCTAATTTTACTAGGAGACTTCAACCTCAACTCCTCTTCCAATATAGATAAGGAAACCTTCTTGCAAGCTATGGACTCCTTACAATATACCCAATTAATAAACGCTCCCACCCACAAATACGGATCCATGCCAGATCTCATCTTTGCCCCCAATCACATCATAAATAATGGCAACTTCTCATCACCCATAATTACCCCAGTTCCATGGTCAGATCACCATAGAATTAAAATAGAATTCAAAAGCACGTTTGACAAGCTCGATAAAATAAAAGCTACTACGTTCACCCCAAGAAGGTTCAAAGCCTTCAATAGAGATAAATTCTTACTAGACACAATGCCTCACCTTAACTCAGCTGAACTTGATTTGAACAAACAAGTAAACAATTGGTATGACACCATCAGCACTGCAGCCAAGGCTATAACAGACTCAAAAAAGATCAAAAGGAAACATCACGCACCATGGTATTCAAATAACATACGCGATGCTAAGAGAGAATTAAGGAAGTTAGAACGCCAATGGAGACGATCCAAATCTACCACCTCTCAGGATTTATATTTAATTCAGCAAAAGAGTTATAATGATCTCATCAACAAATCAAAAAAAGAATACCACACAAACACTATCCAGAAAGCTTATAACAAACCTAGAGAACTTTTTGAGATAGTAAAATACCTAGTTAATGAACCTTGTTCTGATAAAGACATCCTGATCAACCCTCAAGTGTTTGCGGATTATCTACGAGAAAAAATAGGCCAGACTCCACCTTTAAAACAATCTGAAAAAAACAATCTTATTTTACCAAGTACAATTTGGAACAAGTTTCATATTCCCTCAACTAAGCAGCTTTCAGACATCATTGCTGCACTTAACACAAGTACCGCACCCACAGATCCTTGCCCAGTACCTTGGGTCAAAGCTACTAAGTCAAACTTCATTAATTTTATACACCACCTCGTAACCAACTCCCTAAATCAAGGAATCATGCCAGAACAGCTGAAATTAGCCACAATAAGGCCTATCCTTAAGAAAACCAACCTTGAAAAAAACAATCCAGCTGCATATAGACCAATTTCCAGCTTACCACTCCTGGCAAAAATTATCGAGAAGGTAGTACAACTACAGCTCCAAGACCATATTGATGAGCATGCGCCACTTGACATACATCAGCATGGCTTCCGCCCGAACCATGATATCACTCAAACCATAGACAACTATAATAGAGGAACCTTAATGATTTTCTTAGATATTTCAGCGGCCTTTGATTCAGTGGACCATTCAATACTATTAGCCAGACTAAAGAGCATCGGTCTAACTGGCACCGTCCTAAACTGGTTTGAGTCCTACCTAATTGGTAGACAGTTCCAAGTTAAAGTCGGTCTAAACACTTCACATCATACAGTTATCAAACAAGGCGTACCGCAGGGATCTGCACTCTCATCACTTCTTTTTAACCTATTTATCCAACCAATATGTCACATAATATCAACTCATCATATAGACTACACAATTTACGCAGATGATGATATGATCTACACTCCGATTGATATCAACTGCCCAAACTACAACAAGATTTCAAACTGCATTACCAGCATTTCCATTTGGCTGTCAAATAACAACCTTGCAATAAACTTGAAGAAGACTGAAGCACTTATTGTCACTAGAAACACCAACTTTAATCCCCCACCGTACATCACATGCAACAGTACTGAGATTCCAATTAAGGATGAAGTAAGATACCTTGGGGTAACCCTCGATAAGAAGCTAGACCTGCGATCTCACATAAAGAAAACTGTTAAAAGCGCTTATTACCGAATGAAAATAATTAGACGCCTCAAGCCTCTTATCTCTAATGAACACTTTCGTACAGTCTGCCAGGCACTTATTACCCCCATTCTGGATTTTTGCAACCCTATCTACAATGGGCTGTCAAAACATGCTCTCAAACCTCTTCAAATGGCACAGAATACAGCAGCCAGAATAATTAACGGTTCCACTAATCATGACCACATTACCCCCATCCTTAAAGATCTCCACTGGCTCCCTATAACCCTTTGCATAAAGTATAAGTTAATCATAAACATCTTCAAAATGAAGCACAACAGTTCTGCATCCATCCTCCATGCCCTCTTATCCCGTGATACCAGCAACAGACCTAGAAGATTATCCACCTCAAACACCCTCAATACCCCAAGAAACTTCGCTAAATCACGCAAATGTACATCACAACGAGCAATTTCTTTGGCTGCCCCTTTGATTTGGAACTCTCTCCCCCCCTGATTTACGTGCAATTGATGTTTTAAGTGACTTTCGTAAGCAATTAAAAACTTTACTTTTTATTGAGCACTATGGATCAACAAATGACTAAGATATCATCTATTGTATATATTTTATAAATAATCCATTATTTTGTTAACCCTTGTTATTTTTCCTACATTACCATATGTTGTCATGTCTATACTGATTGTTTCCCTTGTTTATACCTTGTATTTCTTGTGACCGCTTTGATTGAAGGAAAAGGCGGTATAAAAAACTTGTTAGATAAATAAATAAATAAATAACTTACCCTGCCTCTTTCAACTATCTGGCCTGTCTGTGTTGGCCAGGTTAACTGTTAATTTTAATTCAATATCTATCCCTGCTCTGTCTCCAGAGCTTGCTGAGTTTTTAAACTTTTTTCCTGTCTCTGCTCTTGTCTACCTGAGTGACTAACCTCTCCCCCCCCCTGCCGAGGTATTGTGTAGCCCTTCTTCCTGTCTCGTCTCACATGTGCCTAGTTCTGTTTGCCTCTCTGTGCTCTGGGAAGAGCTGTATAACTTATACCCCACCCCTCTACCCACCCACCCCATGGCTCGCTGTCTTTTATTGCTATCATCTGCTCATTACCTACCTCATATCCAGCTGCTGCCAATCTCTTTGACTCACCCACCTTCTATATCCTCTTGCCTTTGTTCTTCTCTCTATTCCTCCTCTATGGCTCCTCATCACATTGTCTTTCTCTTCTTTATACTCCCTAACTATCTCCCCTCCCACCCGCACCTTCGCTCCTCCCCTCCTTTTCTCCTGTTTACCATCCTCACTTCCCCTCCATTCTGTCTTATATCCTATCATCGGCTCTTGAACTGCACCACTTTCTACCTCTAATTCATCCATCTCCCCTCTCTCTAAGGCAGCCTCACCCTCGTTTCTGCCATACTGTCTCCTCTTTGCCCCATACTCTGCTACTCCTTCTCCTTCTGTCATCTGGAGATATCAACCCCAACCTTGGCCCCTCTAGACTTCTGTCACACTCTGAGAAGAGATCTTCATGCAACACATTTAATCTTATTCATACCCCTCTCCTTTCCCCTTCCACTCTCTCTTTCTCATGTGCCTTGTGGAACGCACATTCTGTCTTTAATAAACTTGCTTTTACTCATGATCTCTTTATTTCTAATGCTCTTCATCTTCTTGCTCTGAGACCTGGCTCCTCCCAGGTGATACTGCATCTATTACTGCTCTCTGTCATGGTGGATATCAGTTCTCCCACACGCCTTGTCCCGCTGGTGCCGTGGTGGTGGTGTTGGGCTTCTACTTTCTCCCTCCTGTCAATTCCAATCCCTCCTGCTGCCTCAGTCTCACTCCTTTCCCTCTTTTGAAGTTCACGCCATCTGCCTTTTCACTCCACTTCCTCTCGGGGTAGCTGTTATTTATCGACCTCCTGACAAGTCTGCTTCTGCCTTTGTCTCTGACTTTGTCTCGTGGCTTTCCTTCTTTCTGGCTTCCTCTTCCCCCACTCTTATTCTCAGGGATTTTAACATTCATGCCAATAACCCCTTTGATCCCTATGCTTTAAAGCTCCTCTCCCTTACCTCCTCGTTTGACCTCCAGCTTTGCTCCACTGCTCCCACTCACCAGCATGGCCATTGCCTTGATCTGGCATTTTTCTCTAGTTGCTTACCCTCCAACTTCTGTAGCTCAGTTCTTCCCTTATCTGACCGTCACCTTTAAAGCTTCAATCTTCATCTCCCCCTGCCTCAACCTCGTCCTATCTCCTCCAACCTATTTAGAAATCTTCATGCTGTTGATCCTTTGGTTCTTTCTTCCACTATGTCATCTAAGTCTGTTGATGAAGCGGTAGCTTCCTTTAACACTGCACTCTCCTTTGCTCTGGATGCTCTCGCTCCGCCCATACCACATCCTGTGAGGCGTTCTGCACCCCAGCACTGGCTTTCATCCACTACCCGCTATCTACGTTCCTGTGCTCTCTCTGCTGAGCATACTTGGCTCAAATCCCGCTCCTTTGCTGACTTTCTACACTTCAAATTCATGCTTGTCTCTTTCCAGTCAGGCATAGCTCTTGCCAAACAAGACTGTTATGTCCATCTGACCAACTCTCTTACTTCTGACCCTCGCCGTCTCTTTACTACTTTCAACTCTCTCCTCAAAGTGCCTCCGCCTCTGATCCCTCCCTCCCTTTCTGCCCAAACCCTGGCTGACTATTTCCATGACCAAATCCACAAGATCACCCTCCAATTCCCCACAAAGTCAGCTACTTCCCCTCATCCCCCTCTTTCCTCCCAACTTTCCTCCCCTACCTCTGCTACCCTCTCTTCCTTTCCTGTGATCTCTAAAGAGTAAACTGCCCACCTTCTTTCTTCCTCCAAACTTACCACCTGCTCCTCTGATCCTATCCCCACCCGCTTCCTAAGCCCCATCTCCTCCACTGTTGTCCCTTCCAACTCTCATATTCTCAGCCTTTCACTCTCCACTGCAACTGTCCCTGCAGCCTTCAAGCATGCATTGGTCACACCTCTCCTCAAGAAACCCTCACTTGATTCCACCTGTCCTTCTAATTATTGACCCATCTCCCTCCTTCCTTTCGTTTCTAAACTACTTGAACATGCTGTTCACCACCGTTGCCTCGACTTACTCTCCTCTCATGCCCTCCTGGATCCTTTACAGTCTAGCTTTCGTCCTTTATACTCTACTGAAATGGCTCTTGCCAAAGTCTCCAGTGACTTGTTCCTGGCAAAATCCAAAGGCCTTTACTCTGTCTTCATCCTTCTTGACCTCTCTGCTGCTTTTGGCACTGTTGACCACAACCTTCTCCTCGATACTCTGTCTTCACTTGGTTTTAAGGGCTCTGTACTATCCTGGTTTTCCTCCTATCTCCTCTTTCAGTGTGTGTTCTGGTGGCTCCTCTTCCTCTGCTATCTCACTCCAAGTTGGTGTACCCCAAGGATCTGTCTTGGGTCCATTCCTTTTCTCTCTCTATACCCAGCCCCTTGGTGCACTTATCTCTTCCCATGGTTTTAAGTACCATTTTTATGCTGATGACTCCCAGATCTACCTCTCTATGCCTGAAATCTCTCTGGCTATCAAGACCTGGATCTCTGCCTGCCTTTCTGACATTGCGGCCTGGATGTCTCACCACCACTTGAAATTGAACATGGCCAAGACTGAACTTCTTATCTTTCCCCCCTAAAACCTCCCCCCCTCTTCCTCCTTTCTCAGTCTGTGGATAACTGTACTCCTTCCTGTTTCCTCGGCTCACAATCTTGGTGTTGTCTTTGACTATTCTCTCTCCTTCTCCACATACATTCGTCTGATAGCTAAGACCTGACGTTTCTTTCTCTGTAGTATCAGCAAAATCTGTCCTTTCTTTTCTGAACACACTACTAAGACGCTTATCTACTCCTTAATCACCTCCCGTCTTGACTACTGTAACCTACTCCTTTCTGGGCTCCCTTTGAATCATCTCTCTCCTTTCAATCTGTTCAGCACTCTGCTGCGTGGCTAATTTTCCACCAGCCTCGTCATGCCCACATTACTCCTCACGTCACTTCACTGGCTCTCTATCCGTTTCCGCATCCAGTTCAAACTTATCCTACTGACCTATTTTATTTATTTATTTAGAGTACATTTGTGTACCGCTACTTCCAGCGATCAGCAGCGGTTTACTATACATATAAGGTTCAATACAGTACAAATCAACATGATAGACATTTCGATTAAGGGGATACACACACATCACAGCAGCTGGATTACTAAATGTACACTTGATTGAAAAGGGGTGTCTTTACATACGAGGTATATACATATTTACAGGTCAGCGGTTGTAAATTCTCTTGTGAAGTGACTAGGGTAGGTTGTAATGAGTCTGGAAAAGATGAGTCTTAAGCTCTTTTCTGAAGTTTTTCAAGTTGCTATTTAAACGTAGCTCGACAGGGAGCTGGTTCCAGAGAAGCGGAGCTGCGTATGAAAATGCTCTGCTGCTCGTAAATGCTTTGACTGTTCTAATGTTATTCGGGACACAGAGGGTATTGAGATTTGCTGTTCTTCTGTTTCTGTTTAGAGGTTGCATGGTGATTAAGTTGGTGAGGTATGAAGGTGCTATATTGTGAATGAGCTTGAAGGTGGTTATTATTGTCTTGTATTTGATGCGGGCAGTAATGTGGAGCCAATGTAGCTCAATTAGTGTTGGTGTGATGTGCTCGGCGAAGCTTTTTTTCATGATGATTCTGGCAGTAACGTTTTGTGCCATTTGAAGTATGTTTAGGGTTTTCTTAGGTAATCCTTGCAGTATGGCGTTGCAGTAGTCCAGGTGTGGGGTGATGAGAGCTTGAGCCACTGTTCTGAAGTCAGAGTGTTCAATGATGTTACGTAGTGGTTGCAGAACTTTTAGTTTATGGAATACGGCCTGGTTGGTTAACCGGAGGTGTTTGTCCAACTTTAGGTTGCTATCAAGCATTACCCCTAGGTATTTTATTTCGGTCTTTGTGTGATAGAGGTGGTTGTTAAGAGTGATTGTTGAGGGAGGGTTGAATTCCGGTTTTCTAGAGATATACATCACCTCTGTTTTTTTATTTATTTTATTTATTTATTACAGTTTCTTATATACCGCGCTATTCGGCATCAGCGCGGTTTACATCATAACATAACTACCATGGTGACAAGGTGTCTGGTTTTACATTGAACAGGTAATAAAACTTGGATAACAGGGTTAACTATATACATAACTATATACATAAGCTATTTACACTGCAGGATAGGTAGAGTCAGATCATGAGTAAGGGGGCATCTATAAGGGGTGATTTCTTGAGAGGGATATCCAGTCTCAAAGGTTGTCTGGGAAGTATTGGGTGAAGAGGTAGGTTTTGAGTGCCTTTCTGAACTGATATAGATTGTTTATGGCCCTAATGTCAGGGGGTAGAGTATTCCAGCATCTGGGGATATAGAAACTGCATGCTCTGTTTGTGGTTGTCTTGTTGCACTTTGTCGATTCCTTTGGTGTGATTAGCATGTTGATGGTTGTTGCTCTTCTAGATCTGTTGGGGGGTACCATGTGGAAAAGATGCGTGAGAGATGGGGGGGAAATGCCTTTGATTGCCTTGAATGTTAATAGAAGGGTTTTGAAGGTGATCCTCCCATGGATAGGTAGCCAGTGCAGTTGTTTGAGAATGGGAGTTATGTGGTCGCTTCTGGAGGCTCCGTAGATGACCCTGGCTGCGGCATTCATGGCCAACTGTAAGGGGGCTAGTGTGGATTGGGGAAGCCCTTGTAAGATGGCATTTGCAAAATCGAAATGTGGCAGGATCAGTGCTTGATATATGGTTCGGAAATCCTCTGGTTCCAACAGGGAGCGTAGGTGTTTGAGTGAACGGATTTTAAAATAGACGGCTTTGACTATGTTTCTTATGTGGGTTCTCATGTCCAGCCGTTGATCGACAGTTACTCCCAGGTATTTTATTGCCTCTTTAGTCTGGAGATCAGCTTCCTTGACACTGACGTGGGGTGGGGGCGTAAAGTTGGGGTCTCTGGTGATGAATAGCACTTCTGTTTTTTATGTTGGATGCGTAGGTTCTGTGATTGGAGCCAAGTTGAAACTGCATTGAAGCAGTCCGTGAGTGGGGTCAGTTCCATGTGGGTTGTGGAGAAAGGCATGTATAAGAGGATGTCATCAGCATATATCAGGCAGTTCACATTGAATGATCTTATGATATTGCAGATAGGTTGCATGTAAATATTGAAGAGTAAGGAGGATAGTGAGGAGCCTTGGGGAACCCCTTGTTTTTGATGGAAGTGTATTGACTCTTCTGATCCAGACTTCACATACTGCCATCTGCCATCCAAATAAGATTTGCACCATCCTAGTGCACTGTTGCAGATTCCTTTCTCTTTCAATCTTTCGAGGAGTATTTCATGACTGACGGAATCGAATGCTGCTGCTATATCTAAGAATATAAGCACACAGCCTTGACGGATGTTGTCAATTCTTGTGATGATGTCGTTAAATAGAACAGTGAGCAGTGTCTCGACCCCATGATGTTCTCTGAAGCCATGTTGACAGTTGTCTAAAGGAGCGGCAGCATCAATGTGGTTCTGAATTTGTCGTTGTGCCTCTTTCTCTATTATTTTGGCTAATAGAGGGATGCTGGCTATTGGCCGATAAGAGTCAACTCTTTGGGGGTCAAGTTTGGGGTTTTTCAGTAGGGGCCTAATGGAGGTCTGCTTGAGTGAAGTGGGAAAGTATCCTGTTGTGAAGGAGATCTGCATTATATTTGCGATGAACGGGCTGAACACATCACGTAGTTCCTTGATCCAAAACGCTGGACATGGGTCAGTCTGAGCCGTAGAGGTGTTAAGGGTTGCTATGGTGTTCTGGATAGATTTAGTGGGTGGTGTGGAGAGTGTGTTCAGTGGGGATAAGCCTGTTGGATCTTGGTATGAAATTACTGACCCCTTGTTAGTTTGCACGATCTTGGATTGCAGGTAATCGGCAAATTCTTGTGGGTGAATCTCGCTATGTTGTTCGGGAGATGGTTCCTTTGAGAGGGCTTTGACCAAGTTGAAGAGGTCCCGTGGTTTGTTCAGAGACCTTTTTAGGGTGTCTGTATGGTATTGTCTCATTTTAGTAGTGATTGTTTCACGATGTGTTGCAAGGTGGGTGCGGTAAGCAGACTGGTCATCAGCTGAACGCGATCGCCGCCATCGGCGTTCAAGTCTACGTAGTTGTGCGAGAGAGGATCGTAGCTCAGGGGAGAACCATGGGGCGGATCTTTTTTTTCTTGCTGTATTTTCCTGGTTTGAGCATTGAGATAAGGCAAGCAGGCTGGAGTTCCATTGAGAGATTAGTTCGTCAAGGTCTTGTGAGCTATAGTCAAGTAGTGATGGGATCTCCGAAAGGATGTGTTCTCTATCGAAGGGGCGAAAGCATCTGGTGGCAGTTCTAGAGGTGTTGCTTGTGTGTTGACTTCTGTCTGGCTGGTCAGGGTTGATGGGTATCTGGATAATGATCAATTTGTGGTCGGACCAGGGTACCTCTACGATTGATACTGGAGGATTGTTGTTTTGGATCATGACTGGTTGTGGGGTAAATACCATGTCCAGAATGTTCCCCTTTGTATGCGTGGGTTCATTGATGATTTGTTTGAATCCCAGGTCTTCCATTGCTTCAAGGAAAGCATTTGCGTGGTTTTGGGGTAAAGAAGGGAGATTGAAATCACCCATTATCCAATTTGGTTTTTTGGGATTGAGTGTGTTAGCTGCAAGGTCAACAATGGTTGGCAGGTCATCAGGAGAAGAAGAGGGTGTTCTATACAGCAAGTTGAGGGAGCATTGTTGGTTTGCAACAGAGAGGATGTCCATGTTATTTGTGCTAGAGGAGTCCACAATGAGGAAATTGAGGTCTGATTTGGAGATTATGAGAACCCCTCCTCCTTTTTTGTTTTCTCGATGTTTCGTGTGGATGAAGAAATTGGTGGGTAGAAGTTGGTTGAGGAGGACGTTGTCTTCAGAGGAGAGCCATGTTTCAGTTATCATGAGTATTTCAAGGTCATAAAATGAGATACAGTCTCGGATCACAGGCCATTTGTTGCGGATGGAGCGTGCGTTGATGATGGCACATTTTAGGGGTCGGCATTTCAAAGGTTTTTCCTGGCTGGGAGTTTTGGATATCTGGAGTGCAATATGTATCAGGTGGGAGTGGCGCGTATGCGCGTCATTTCCTGGGTTGAGGTACGGGGGGCCATTCCATCTTTTTCCATGGCTATTCAGGATTGGAATCTTGCCATGTGACGTGTAAAGGGCCTGGGAGGTTCTAAGCCAGTGGGTGAGAAGGTAGACGCTAAGAATGACAGCAACGTGGAGTGCCATTCTAATGGTTTGGATTGCGTGCGATAGACTGTGGCTACAAAGTGGTGAAGAGTGATGTTGGAGAAATAAGGTGTGGATATGAGGCACAATATAGAGAGGCACAGTATAGAGAGTATATCCTTCAGAAAGTGAGGATTTCTATGAGAGCGGTTCTATGAGGATGCAAGATCAACCAATTACAGTTTACATGCAGTGACATTGATTACTTTTGATGCTATGTGCAGTCTTGGGGTAGTACACGAAATATTACAGGCTAGCAAGCTAACATTGACACTCAAGATTAGGAAATTTGCAATATTGAGGCGATACAACAAAAATTACGGGCTATCAGACTATATTGACATAGTTTACATGGTGTGGCATTGACTAATGTGATGAGATGTGGTTTATAGACATGTTGTTTTGACGCAACCATGTTTGCAGCTTGCCTAGGCATTCTTCTATTTGGTTGTAATTTGGTTGATTTACGTCGAGTGGAGCATAAAGCATTAGGTCATCTGCATAAATATGGTAACTGATCTTGTGGGTCCGGAAGATTTCGCAGACTGGTTGAATGTATAAGTTGAAGAGGAGGGAGGAGAGAGCAGAGCCTTGAGGAATGCCTTGGGTTTGCGGGAAAGGGTTTGCCTTTTAATCGTTGAAGTAGACCTGCTGCATTCTGTTTGATATGTAGGAAGAGAACCATTTTAGCGGGGTTCCTTTTATTCCTATGGCTGCGAGTCTGTCAGGAGTATACTGTGGTGTACAGTGTCGAATGCTGCTGATATGCTGCTATAAATGCATTCACTCTGCAGCTCCTCATACCTTTCTTCTCTTTTCTCTCCTTACAACCCCCCTCGGGAACTCCGCTCTTCTGGCAAACTCCTTCTATCTGTGCCCTTCTGCTCTATTGCTAACTCCAGACTTTGCTCCTTTTACCTTGCTGCACCTTACGCCTGGAACAAACTACTACCTGTGTCTGTACGCCAGGCACCTTCTCTGACCCTCTTCAAATCCAGGCTGAAAACTCACCTCTTCACTGCTGCTTTTGGATCTTGACTCACCTGATCTCCTTTTTCTTTTCCCCTTGTTTTATCCCAGCCTACTCCTTCTGTGTTGTCTGTCTTGACTAGATTGTAAGCTCTATGAGCAGGGACTCTTACATGTCTGGGCAGTGCTGCGTATGACTTGTAGCGCTATACAAATGCTCAGTAGTAGTAGTAGTTGTCTGGTTTTATAAATATGCTCTCTTTCCAGAAGAAGGCATCAGAGAAAGTTAAAAAGGAAGTAATTTAATTTTTTTTAAATTTTCCATCAGGTATGCTTTAAAATGTATCTCGTCCTTATTCTTTTTATTTCCCTTTTAGACCAAGAAGCTGTTAAAAGCAAGTCGCTCAATCTATAGATTGTAAGGAAGCTGAACCAGGTGCTTCAGCCAATTACATGGTGAGTAGAAGTGGAACTTTATTTATTTTAAATATTGGTTATGTAATCTTTCTGTCTCTGAATATATGATTCTCTAAAAACAGGCACGGGAGTCCGGTTTTATAAATAAGCTCTCTCTTACCAGAAAAAGGCAACAAAGACATTTAAAATTAAGTTTTATGTTTTTTTTTATTTTCCATCAGGTGTGCTTTAAAAATGTCTCACCCTTATTCTTTTTATTTCATTTTAGACCAAGAAGCTGTTACAAAACAAGTTGCTCAGTCTACAGATTCTAACCGCCAGTTCCTTACTAAAAGCCAAAAGATAAAAATAGTGAGTATTCTGGTATCATTCCATGGTGCAACCCTGCCTTGAATATTGTGTGCAATTCTGGTCGCTATATCTTAAAAAGGATATAGCGTTATTAGAAAAAGTACAGAGAAAAGCAACAAAAATGGTAAAGGGGATGGAAGGACACCTCTTTGAGGAAGGGCTTAAAAGGTTAGTGCTCTTCAACTTGGAAAAGAAATGGCTGAGGGGAGATATGATATAGGTTTATAAATTAATAAATGGAGTGGAACGGGTAAATGTAGATCAGTTGTTTGCACCATCAAAAAATAGAATGACATGCAATGAAGCTGCAATGTAACCCATTTAAAACTAAAAAGAGAAATATTTTTTTCTCAATGCATAATAAAACTCTGGAATTCATTACCGGAGGATGTAGTAAAAACAGTGCAGCTGGGGTTAAAGGTTTGGACAAGTTCTGGAGGAAAGGTCCATAAACCTTTATTAAAGAGGACCCAGGAAATCTATTGCTTGCCCCAGGACAAGCATTGTGGAACCTGTATCTTCTGGGGAAACTGCTAGGTACTTGTAACCTAGATTGGCCACTGTTGGAAACAGGATACTGGACTTGATGGACCTTGGTCTGACCCAGTATGGCATATCTTATGTTCTTAAAAGAGAGATTTTTATTCCTCCTAGTTATTAAGACTATTGTAAAAGAAAAAAGTGTATTAGTCCTCTGGTTTCTTTTTAGACCAAGAAAATATTAGAAAATCTGAGTCAGCTACCATGAATTCAAGAAAGAAGTCTTACAGGAAAAGAATATACGGCGAAAGCTTCTCAGACAGTGAACCCATGCACACAGACAATGAACACAGAGACTGTGGTAAAAGCCTTGTATTTGATAACAGTATTTCAGAGAACAGGACAAATGTTGCATTAGACCCTTCTGAAGAATCAGAACCACTTAGCTATGTCCACTTTGTGAAAAGGTGGGAACATAAATTGGACAAGTTTAATGATGTTATTTATTCATAAGAATTTTATTTTATTAATTTAGACAGGGTAATTTCATTACCTGAAGCTCAAAATGCCATTCGACAAGGTATCTAACATATTCTGGACGAAGGTAGCAGCAGAGTTTCACCTGATGATTGTGTACAGGTGCATCTACATTCATCTTTTTTTTTTTTCACAATTCCTTGTATTCTGGAAAGTTAAACCCAGAAGCATTGGATGCTGATGATTTCTTAGACCAGATCGCTGAACTCCTTCGGAGTCACAGAGAAATCCAGATTTATTATATATTCCATGTGTTTGTACTTGTAATAAGAAATCAGGGCAGTGGGGCCTGTAGGGTCTTAAAGACTACGGCCCAATATTGATTTCCTGAGCGTCCCTCCAGTCTAGTCCCGGAATCCTAGGGTTGTCAACCTCATCCAGCAGCTTTGGAGACTGAGAAACTTCATGGCTGTGATGTCACTGGTATATAAGCCCCGGTAGCTCCTCTTCTCACCAGTTATCAGTCTCCAAAGCAGCTGGTGAGGTGGTGAGCCCAGGGATTCCAGGGCTCAACTGAGGAACAATTAAGCAGATTTAGTTTTAATATAGTTAGGGTTTGTTCAGGAGAATACCTTAAAAATTATTTAGCCTTATTTGAAATTATTTGAAATTCTTTGAAATTATTTAATTTCTGGAAGGCACTTATTTCTGACCGTCGGTTGCTCTGAGGTCCTCGGGTCCCTTTCACCTTTTTTTTCTTTCATTCCTCTGCCCGCGGGGGTGAGCTAGGAGCCGCAGTCTGCCTGGCTGTGTGCTGGGGGAGAGGATCCGCTGCTGCTTACCCGGTCTTGACCAGGAGACGGGAGGCAGTAAGCTGTGTGCTCAGCGCGCAGAGGGCCTGCCTGCATGCGCTTGGAGCCGAGCTGCCCGTTTAGTGCTGTGCCGGGAGTTGCTTCCACTACGGCGATTTCTGCAGTCCGGGGGCTTCCGGGGGCAGGAGAGCTTCCATTGTGGAGAATCAGTGGTTTGTCATTCATCGTGAGGTAAGAAGCTGCTTTCAGCGGCGTTTTCATTTTATTCCGGGGCAGGCCGCACCACATGTAATTTGAGCGGGAAAACCGCTTCTTTCCGTTGGGGGGACTTCAGAGGCCCATAGACGCCTTCAGCAGTGGCGTTTTTGTCAGTTTCCTTCAGATCTGGATCGGGGGGAACAAATTGGACCGTGGTGTCTCTCTAATATTAAAAAAAAAAAAAAACGGAACTTTAAAGACACACATCATTATTTGTCTTTTGGGACACGGTATGCCTGCCAAGCAGCTGTCTGTTATGTGGAGCCAGGAAGAGTTCTGTGTCTCCGGAGGGAGTATGTAGGGGCTGTACTCAGGAGGCAGGCACTGCGGATCTACCGCCGGAGGGGATAGGTGCCGAGAAGGGGGGTTCCCTAGAGATGCTGGAGCCCATTATTGCCCCTCTGCCGACTCCTGAGTCACTGCCCAGTACTTCGGGGGCACAGGATCCCTCCACTGTCGCAACTGCCTTCTTCTGTGGCTTTGGCGGCTATCTTTTCAGCTGATTTTTTGTCGTTGCTTCAGAAGACGTTGAGTAGTCCTCAAGGGGGGTCCTGTGGCAGGACCTTCAGGAGAGGGGCTTAGTGGTAAGCGATCGGGTTCCCCCTTCGCGCCCGAGGTTGAGGGAGGGCTGCTGAAGAGGGCCAGGATTGAGAGGGATCGCTCGGAGCAGTCTGTCCTGTCAGAGGACATTCATGCAGAGAACGCCCTTCTGGATGACGGGCTGGAGGAGGATCTTGAGGAAGGTGAGATTAAGGATCAGGAGGATCAGGCTAGAGTAGTCAGAGTTTTCCGGTGGGAGGAGTTGCCAGCTCTTATAGCGGAATCTCTTAAGACTCTAAACATGCCAGCGGGGGGTCCGACTGAGGAGACGGCCTTGGAGGATCCCTTACTGCAGGCTGTGCGTAAGATGCAGAGGGCTTTTCCGGTGCACCAAGTTATTTAAAGAGATGATTCAGGAAGAATGGGATATGCCCGAGGCCGCGCTAAAGGGATCTAGGGTGATGTCCCGTCTCTACCCCTTGCTGGATCAGGATAGGGAACTCTTTAAGGCGCCGAAGGTGGACGCTGCCATGTCGGCGGTGACTAAGAAAACTACCATCCCAGTGGAAGGAGCGGCGGCGCTCAAGGATGCGCAGGATCGTAAGTTAGAGGCCTTGCTGAAGCAAGTTTTTGAAGCAAATGCGTTATCCCTGCAAGCTTCTATATGTGGAGCTTGGGTGGCTCGAGCCTGTTTGCGGTGGGCGCAGCACATTCAGGCGGACGGCTCGGTGGAGGAGACCGAGGAGGCGTCCAGGTTGGAGTCCGGCACGGCGTATCTGGCTGATATTCATTATGATCTCATCCGCGGCTTAGCGAAGAGTATGGCTTCGGTAGTAACGGGTAGGAGATGTCTGTGGCTGCAGAATTGGGTGGCGGATAGTTCGTCAAAGGCAAGGTTGAGTAAACTTCCTTTCCGCGGCAAGTTGCTATTTGGTGAGGATTTGGAGAAATTGGTGAAGGACTTAGGAGATTCCAAGGGCGGTAGGTTGCCGGAGGATAAGCAAAAGCAGGGACGGTCTGGACCCGGTCTGCAAGGGCAGCAGTGGTATTTTCGCCGTTCTCGAAACCCGAGGTTTAGTCAGGGACAGCGAGGGCGTTTTCCTTCACGTGGGCAAGGTTTTCGGGGGTTTCGAGGGGCAAACAGGGGTTTCACACCCGCTGCCTCTTCCTCCACTTTCAGAAAGGCACAATGAAGTCAGGGGGGTCCAGGTGGGGCTGGTTCCCGTAGAAGGTTGTTTGCGGGAATTTTACCCTGCCTGGGCCCGACTCACTTCCGACCAGTGGGTGTTGGAGGTGATTCGAGAGGGTTACGCATTGGAGTTGCAGCGACCAGTACGCGATTCTTTTGTTCAGTCCCCGTGCAAGGCGAGCGCGAAGCTCCAGGCAGTACAGGAAACGGTACAGCGGTTTTTGGATCTCAGGGCGGTGGTACCGGTTCCTGCCGACCAGTTAGGCAGCAGTCGATACTCAATTTATTTTGTGGTGCCAAAGAAAGAAGGCTCTTGGCGCCCCATTCTAGACCTCAAGAAGGTAAATCGCTGTCTTCGTGTATCGCATTTTCGAATGGAAACCCTCAGGTCGGTTATTGTAGCAGTCCAAAAGGGGGAGTTTTTGACATCCTTAGACCTGTCGGAGGCCTACCTTCACATTCCAATAAGGAGGGAACATCAGAGATTCCTCAGGTTTGCTGTGCCTATGGGGCATTACCAGTTTCAAGCTCTTCCCTTTGGTCTGGCAACGGCGCCTCGCACATTTACCAAGGTAATGTTGGTAGTGGCAGCGGCTCTGCGAAAGGACGGTGTCTTGGTGCATCCGTATCTGGACGACTGGTTGATACGGGCCAAGTCCCGAGCGGAGAGTGTGGCTGCTATGGACAAGGTGGTGTCGTTGCTTCAGAGCCTCGGTTGGGTGGTCAACGTAGCGAAGAGCAAGTTGGAACCGTCTCAGAACCTGGAATATCTCAGGGCCCGTTTCGACACGAGGGTTGGCCGCATCTTTCTCCCTCAGCAGTGCGGGCTCGCGCTTCGGTGGTTGATCACTCAATTTCTCAGCATGTGCTGTCCCACCGCCTGGGAGTATCTTCAGGTGTTAGGGACCATGGCAGCGACTCTGGAGTTGGTACCGTGGGTGCGGGCCCACATGAGACCGTTACAGCGGGCATGTTGAGGAGGTGGTCGCATCAGAGGGATCCCCTATCTCGGAGGTTGGTCTGTCCGCCGCAGACTCGTCAAGCCCTGCGTTGGTGATTGCTTCCGGGGAACTTGGAGCAAGGCATGTCGTTGGAAGCTCCGGCCTGGATACCGCTGACCACAGATGCCAGTCTTCAGGGCTGGGGCGCCCATTGCCAGGGTCAGATTGCCGAAGGGGAGTGGTCAGTCCATGAAAAAGCTTGGTCAATCAACAAGTTGGAGTTGAGGGCAGTAACATTAGCGCTTAGAGTTTTGCCCATATCTTCAAAGGCAGGCCGTTCGCGTATTCTCGGACAATGCGACAGCGGTGGCTTACATAAATCGGCAGGGGGCACCAGCAGTGTAGTGCTGGAGTCCGAGGCAGACCTTTTGTTCGAATGGGCAGAGAAAAATCTGGTAGCAGTGTCGGCAGCGCACATCGCGGGGGTGGACAATGTGCAAGCCGATTTCCTGAGTCGCATGAGGGTAGACCCAGGGGAATGGGTTCTACATCCGGACGTTTTCGCGATGCTGGTGCAGCGCTGGGGGTCGCCAGTCATGGATCTTATGGCGACCTTTCAGTCGGCAAAGGTCAGTCGGTTCTTCAGCAGGAGAAGGGAGAGAATGTCCAAGGGGCTAGATACCCTGGTTCAAGAGCGGCCGCAAGAGCGTCTTCTGTACGTGTTTCCTCCGTGGGTATTAATCGGGAGAGTAGTACAGCGCATCGAGCGTCACAAGGGCCGAGTGCTCCTCATTGCTCCGGATTGGCCTCGACGGCCGTGGTACACAGACTTGGTTCGACTCTTGATAGCGGCTCCCTGGAGACTGCCAGTGCGGACGGACCTGTTGTCTCAGGGGCCTCTGTTCATGCCTCAAGTGGATCGATTCTCGCTTACGGCCTGGCTCTTGAGCGGGCATGGTTAAAGTCCAGGGGGTATTCGGGGGCCGTGATAATGACCCTTCTGAAGGCGAGACAGAGGTCTGCTTCTCTGGCGTATATTAGAGTGTGGCGTATTTTTGAAGCATGGTGTGTGGAAAGGAATGAGGTTCCTTTAAAAGCGTCAATCCCACAAGTGTTGGATTTTTTGCAGGACGAGTTTCAAAAGGGCTTAGCTGCCGCTTCGTTGCAGGTTCAGTTGGCGACTCTGGCCTGTTACAGAGGTAAGGTGCAAGGTCATTCCCTGGGAACTCATGCAGATGTGAAGCAGTTTTTGCGGGCGGCGGTGTTGTTGAGGCCACCGCGTAGGCGTATAGTACCATCCTGGGATTTGCCGTTGGTATTGGAGGTGTTAGGGAGAGCGCCGTTTGAGCCCTTGGCGACGTCGACGCTGAAAGATCTGACCCTAAAGGTAGTTTTTCTGGTGGCTATTGCGTCGACGAGGCGAGTGTCGGAGTTGCAGGCGTTGTCTTGTAGAAAGCTCTTCCTGTACTTCTCGGATTCTAAAGTGGTGTTGAGGACAGTGCCATCCTTTTTGCCCAAGGTAGTTTCGGCGTTTCATGTAAACCAGATGGTGTCACTGCCAGTTTTCACAGCTAAGCGAAAAGGTCGCGTGGCAGATCAACAGTATTGTTTGGATGTTAAACTGGCTTTAAAGAAGTATATCGCTCGGACAGCTAGTTTTCAGAAGTCGAACAGATTGTTCATTCTGTTTGCGGGAGCTAGGCACGGAGAAGCGGTATCTAAGGGCTCGATTGCTCGGTGGTTAAAAGAAGCGATATCGTCGGCATATCTTTTGCGAGGTCGTCAGGTGCCTGTTGAATTGAGGGCTCATTCCACTCGGGCACAAGCTACCTCTTGGGCGGAGTGTAGCCTGGTTCCAGTGGAAGACATATGTAGAGCAGCGACGTGGTCTTCCTCTCACTCTTTTGTCAAGCATTACCGTCTGGATGTGCAGGCGGAAAGAGATACCCGGTTTGGTGCGGCAGTGCTTCAGGCGGGGCTAGCAGGGCCCTCCCGTTGATTGTTTCACTGCTCTGTTACATCCCCTAGGATTCTGGGACTAGACTGGAGAGACGCTCAGGAAGGTTAAATTAGACTTACCTGCTAATTGTAGTTCCTGTAGGAACTCCAGTCTAGTCTGGGGTCCCGCCCGGAGTGAAGGCTGCTAGATGGCCTGAAGCAGAGCTGTGGTTACAGGTAAGCAAGTTTGTGGTTACCGCTGGGGGTTTAGTGGTACCTGGGGCGGTTACAGTAGGGGATCGGTGGGGTGCCGGCATGCTCGAGGTGGGGGCGGAGGACCTCATGGCATGGTTGATTGGTATCATTTATGTAAATAGTTGGATCCTTGATACGTCATAGTTAGCATGGCAAGTTAAGGGAGGAGTAGCCTAGTGGTTGGGGCAAGGTACTTCAGGCCGGAAGGTCGGGGGTTCAAATCCCACTAGAGGACAGCAACCTTGGGCCGGAAGGACTGGGGTTTCTAGTCCCACAGATGCTCCTTGTGGTCTTGGGCAAGCCACTTAACCCTCCATTGCCCATGTTCCCTGTAAGTATTAGTGTATGTGTCTCATATCCCCGCGTGTTAAATGTATCCCCCAATTGTGTTGTGACCGCTTTGATTGAAGGATAAGGCGGTATACAAAACTGTAAAAATAAATAAAAATAAAATAAGTTTGCCTTATTATTGCTCTATATCTACTTACTTGTTGCTCCGGTGAGTCTGCTTTGTCAATAGGTAACTGGTGAGAAGAGGAGCTACCGGGGCTTATATACCAGTGACATCACAGCCATGAAGTTTCTCAGTCTCCAAAGCTGCTGGATGAGGTTGACAACCCTAGGATTCCGGGACTAGACTGGAGTTCCTACAGGAACTACAATTAGCAGGTAAGTCTAATTTAACCTTAGGATGGCTATGCACCGCTTGGCACATAGCCGTCTCCACTGGCCCTTAGCCTCTATCAAAAACAAGAGGCTTCTGACTACACTCAGTGGTGCAAAATTTGTACATAATTGATTTCTACAGAAAAGAGTGTGCACTTGCGCGCAGACCAGATTAATGTAAGCGTCAAATAGCAAAACCTTTCTTAAATTCTCTATGGGGTAAATTTGCTCAAAGAACAAACCTGCTTACCACAAGCATTGTGAAGGAACCTGATGATCCTTTTTAAATATCTGTTTTCTCCTGAATTTATCAATGATGAAACAGCCTGTGTGTCTTGGAGGCACTCAAAAGACTGCTGCATATTGCCAAGTAGCACAAATGTTTTCATTGCCTGTTTTACAATCTTCTAGAAAGTTTGCAAGAGTGTTGCCTGTACCATCATACAGATTCTGTAATTTTTCTAAGTCGAGAGGGTGAAGGGAACCCACCCTGGGGTGATTATTTAGGGGAGCTCACAAATGAGATACAAACTCTGATATGTTCATTTGCAGGTATCAGCAACAACCAATAAGTTGGACGATAGAGACTGCTGTGATTTTTAAAAACACAAAAAGTTGTGAATGACAAAAGGGTGAAGGAGGAGGATTGGTCACACCATTTTTCTTGTATTTTAGCAGGACCATCCAATTCAGGCAAGAGCTTCTTTGTTAAAAAGGCATTAAAACATGCTAGTTGTGTATTGACTGTCATGTCTGACAATATTGTATGGTGTTACAGTTGTTGGCAACCTTTGTATAAAGAAATGTTAAATAAATATCCTTTTATTATATTTATGGACACTTTGCCTGATACTTTTAATGATGACCAAATATTTCCAACCAATAAAGTAAACTTGGTTATTGCAGATGTTCTAATGGATACTGCCTGTAAAAGTGGTGAAATAGAGAAAGCCTTTACCAAGTATGTGCATCACAGAAACCTGAGCATCATATATATTGTTCAGAATGTTTTCTGTCAAGGCGAAGCAAGCCAAACTTTAAATACCAAATACATGGTGCTCTTTAAGAATCCTAGAGATAAGTTACAGATATACCCTAGAAAATTGGAAATCTCCAGGAACAAGCAGGAATGAGTCTTCACATATGGGTACGTCGGTACCGACGGAGCCTGCGCGGGAACGCTCCCCAGCTTCCCAAAAAGGAAAGCTTTTTGGAGCATCCCACAGCGCCTGCGCGCTGCCTTCCCGCCTTTCCTAACCAACTCTCCTCAGTTCTTCTTTGTCGCGGAGCCAGCAGGTCGAGCCCTGTCACCGCTGAAGAAGTTCTTTATTTTATTTTATTTCTTTGGTCGCGTGTCTGCCTTCCCCGACTCCGGACCGGTACCGCCGGTCTTTTCTTTCTTTCTTTAAAAAAAAATATATATATATATCGATATTTTTTCCTCACTTGGTGTATTTTTTTCTCTTAAGGCCTCAGGGCCCATAAGAAAATTTCCCTCATGGAAAAACCAACCTCCGGGTTCAAAAAATGCACTAAGTGTAGCGGTACTATTTCTGTTACAGATACCCATGAATGGTGTCTTAAATGTTTGGGTCCTGAACACTCCATTCCGGATTGTCCGTCCTGCTCCCTAATGTCTAAACGGGGGTTACAGAATCGAGCATAAGCTCCATGTGCTGTTTTCCGCTGAGGCACCGGCAGTAGCATCGACATCTTCCAGGTCTTCTTCTCCTGAAGGATCTCAGGTAACCAAATATAAACCTAGCAGGTCCTCGAAGGGTAGATCTCCCTCTAAGCATCGAGATGCCTCCAGGCTTGCCCTCGAGGATCCTGCACCAGCCAAACAACCCCGGCGGGAAGCTCCGGCTTCGAAAGCTCCTCCTATGGGGTTACAGGTTGACATCGATGGCACGGCCTCGACCGATCACCTGTTAGAATGCTCTGGGGTACCGGCACAATCTACCGGTGCCGATCTCCAGGCATTCATGGCGTCGATGGATCAGAATGTTCTGTCCATGCAGCAGGCTATTTCAGCCTTCATTCAAGCTGCGATGCCGGCGGTACCGCAACGAGCTCCGTTGTCGGTATCGGCTCCGGTACCGGCACCAGCGCCTATGCCGGTACCGCCTGCATCGACATCGACCAGAATACCGACTGCTGCGGTTCTTTGTCCAGGGCTACTTCTCGGTACCGATCCGGTACCGAGGATGCCCGATGTCAATACCGCTCGATACGCGTATCGAGCGTTAGAAGAGCACCCTGACAGGCGATATTTCGATTCCTCTGATGATTCTGATACATCAGATGAGTCTCCTGAAGTATCCATAGCCCTTCCTGAGGAGCCTTCTTCTCCAAAAAGAAGAATGTCTCCTCCAGAGGACTTGTCCTTTCAAGACTTCATAAGAGAAGTAGCTAAAGGACTCTCTATTTCAGTAACCTCTGAATCAGAGCCTAGAGCAAAAAAATTAGATATTTTAGGATACTCTAGGGCTCCTAAAGAGGCAGTCACCTTACCAATTCATGAGATTCTTCATGAACACATGATTGATTTATGGGAGACTCCTCTCACTCTCTCTCCTCATTCTCGCAGGTTGGACACTATGTATCGTGTCCCTCCTTGTCCTGGGTTCCAGAAAACTCAGCTTCCTCACCATTCCATTGTGGTGCAGTCAGCTATGAAGAGGATAAAGAGTACAAAGAGACACTCTTCTGCTCCTCCAGGAAGAGAATGCAGGACCTTGGATGCTTTTGATAGGAAAATCTTCCAGGCCAGTATGCTTATTGCCAGAATCAACTCATATAGCCTTTATATGGGTATGTTTCTGAAAGAAGTGGCCGAAAAGCTGCACACTTTCCTCCCTTTTATTCCAGAAGATAAAAGGGAAGAATTCCGCATATGGCTTAAGCATACTCAGGACATCTCCAAGTTTTCGAACAGGGCAGCCTTTGACTCCTTTGAAGGTGCCAGTAGAGCCTCAGGCATTGCCATAGCTGCTCGCAGAATTGCTTGGCTCCAGGCTTCTGATTTAGAACCCTGGGTTCAAGATGGCTAAGGAAATCTGCCCTGTACAGGTGAAAATCTGTTTGGCAAAGAGTGGCAAATTAAAGCCACTCAAATGGATGCAGAGAATTCTGCTCTGGATAGACTTTCAAGGTCTACCTCCATTCCTGCCAAGAAAAAGACTTTTAAAAAGTCTTTTTTCAAAAAGGGCAGGTTTCCTTCCACTTCTGGCCAACAATCTTCTACATGTCGCTTACCGCTAAGCGTCAGCAACCTAAGCAGGCCAGGCCTAAGTCTACAGGGGCTGCTGTAACCCAGCAGTCCCAACCCCCTCAGGGTTTTTGACTTGATGCTAGAGAACTTAGCCTTTCTGGCTTTAACACAGCCAGAACCTCTCACCATTCCAGGAAGGTTAGCTCATTTTGCTCCCAGATGGGAGCAAATCACATCAGAGCACTGGACCCTCTCCATCATAAGAGAGGGCTACAAACTTCATTTCTCAGACCTTCCTCCCCACACCATGGTGAGACACTTCAATTCTCCCACATCTCTTCTCGACCTTCTAGGTCAGGAGATAACTACCCTTCTTGCCCAAGGGGCAATAGAAGAAGTTCCTCTTCTTCAACAAGGGTCAGGGTTCTACTCCCCCTATTTTCTCATTCCAAAGAAGACAGGGGGATACAGACACATTCTAGATCTCAGAGAATTGAACAAATTTCTATGCAAGGAGAAGTTCAAGATGCTTTCTCTGGGCACTCTCCTTCCATACCTTCAAAGTCAGGATTGGCTTTGTTCTCTAGATCTCAAGGATGCGTACACACATGTTCTCATCCATCCATCTCACAGAAAATTCCTACGTTTTCTTTTCCAGGGAAAACATTACCAATACAGAGTCCTTCCTTTTGGTCTGGCCTCTGCTCCGAGAGTGTTCACCAAATGCATGGCAATAGTTGCTGCATTTCTATGCACTCTGGGAATATTTGTCTTCCCATACCTGGACGACTGGCTCATCCGAGCTCCATCTCAGTCAGAGGCACAGATTTCCCTGGACCGCACAAGGCGCATTCTGCAGTATCTGGGACTGGTGGTAAACCTCCCAAAGTCCCAGCTCATCCCTACTCAGTCCCTGGAATTCATAGGGGCCTGGTTGGATACCACCACTGCAAGGGCCTACCTTCCTCAGGCCCGTTGCCAACGTCTAGTGCAGCTAGCCTTCCAGATTCAGTCAAAGAGCCACTTAACTGCCAGGGAGATGCTACAACTGCTAGGCCACATGGCTTCCACAGTACATGTGGTACCCTATGCTCGCCTACACATGAGAGCAGCTCAATGGACTTTGTCCACCCAGTGGACTCAAGCTTCAGGAGCTCTCTCAGACCAAATAGCAACCTCCAAACGTCTCTTTTGGTCTCTCCAATGGTGGATGTCCACTCAAAATCTGTTGCTGGGGTCCCCCTTCCAACAGTTGATGCCCCAAGCAACCCTCACAACAGATGCCTCCCAAACAGGTTGGGGAGCTCATCTACAAGACCTCTCCACCCAAGGCACTTGGTCCCCACAGGAGATCTCTCTTCATATCAACCACTTGGAGCTTCGAGCAGTGTTTCTAGCTCTCAAGGTCTTTCATACCCTCCTCAGCTACAAGACAGTCCTTATTCATACGGACAATCAGGTAGCCATGTTTTACATAAACAAGCAAGGAGGAACTGGCTCTCTGTCGCTTTGCAACGAAGCTCTAAGATTGTGGGCCTTCGCCAGAGAGCATCAAATCCATCTCCTGGCAGTATATCTCCCAGGAATCCAAAACTCTTGGGCAGACAGACTCAGTCGAGTTCTGCTTCCACACGAATGGTCCCTGCACATGGATCAGGTACTCAGAATCTTTCAAGAATGGGGAACCCCGGACATAGACCTCTTTGCAAGTCCGTGGAATGCCAAACTTCCCCGGTTCTGTTCCAGAATTCTGTGTCAGGGAGTTCAGGCCAAGGATGCCTTCCTCCTTCATTGGGGTCAGGGCTTCCTGTATGCCTTTCCACCCATTCCCTTGATTCCGAAGACTCTGTTCAAACTCCAGAGGGATCAAGGATCTATGATCCTCATAGCTCCACGCTGGCCACGCCAAGTGTGGTACCCTCTGCTTCTGCATCTCTCCCAAGCCCCCTCTCTGGACTTGGGAGCTGCTCCAGACCGTCTGTCTCAGGAGGAAGGGACTTTGTGGCACCCAAACCCCAAGTCCCTTCACCTCAGAGCTTGGTTACTGAAGGCCTAGACCTTCAAGACTTGAATCTTTCTCAGCAGGTGAAGGATATCCTCCATGCTTCCAGGAAACCTTCCACCAGGCGTTCCTATGCTTTTAAGTGGAAAAGATTTTCCATTTGGTGTGCTGAAAAGGGTCTTGACCCTCTGGCACTTCCTTTAACTTCTTTGTTAGACTATCTCCTGCATCTCTCCAATGCAAGACTCAAGACAAATTCAGTAAGAGTCCATTTGAGTGCTATTGCAGCATCCCTTAAGCCCATCAATGGACAACCTATCTCCTCTCATCCTCTTATTTCAAGATTCATGAGAGGCCTAACTTTAACTAAACCTCCCATTAGGCCTCCTCTGGTGGCATGGGACTTAAATTTGGTTTTTGGTCAGCTTATGAAGCCACCTTTTGAACCCTTAGCCACTACCTCCTTGAAATTTCTTTCCTGGAAGATTATTTTCCTCATTGCAGTCACTTCTGCTCGCCGCATCAGTGAACTGCAGGCCTTAGTGGCTAATCCACCTTATACAAGGTTCCATCATGACAAGGTAGTCTTTAGGACAAATCCACACTTTATGCCTAAAGTGGTCTCACCTTTTCATCTTAATCAAGAGGTATATTTGCCTGTATTTTTTCCAGCTCCTCATGCATCCAGTGCAGAGAGGAATCTTCATACTCTGGATTGTAAAAGAGCTCTTGCTTTTTACTTACATAGGACACAGCAACATAGAAAGTCTTCCCAGCTTTTTGTTGCTTTTGATCCTTCTCACTTGGGACTTCCAGTCTCTAAGAGAACACTGTCCACTTGGATTGCTCAGTGTATTTCTTTTGCCTACCAGAGTAAGAACCTTTCTCTGGAGAGCCATGTCACAGCTCATAATGTGAGGGCCATGGCCACCTCTATGGCTCATCTACATTCTGTGTCCATCGACCAGATCTGTCAAGCAGCCACCTGGGCCTCTGTTCATACCTTCACAGCCCATTACTGCTTGGACAAGGATTCCCGCCGGGATACCTTGTTTGGTCAGGCTGTCCTCAGACACCTGTTCCATTCTTAAACAACTCCTGCCTTCCTTCCCTGGATGGATGCCTGAGATCCATAGGAGGACGCAGACCCCTTTCAGGGTCTCATATCCTTGGGGATCTCCCAGGCATCTCAGCTAGAGAGTCCCCATATGTGAAGACTCATTCCTGCTTGTTCCTGGAGATAGCACAGTTACTTACCTGTAACAGGTGATCTCTGGGAACAGCAGGAATAAGTCTTCACAACCCACCCACCTCCCCTAGGAGTTGTATCTCTTTTTCTATCTTTCCTTTCCTCTCTCTCTCTATTGTCTCAGCTTTAAACTCGAACTGAGGAGAGTTGGTTAGGAAAGGCAGCGCGCAGGCGCTGTGGGATGCTCCCAAAAGCTTTCCTTTTTGGGAAGCTGGGGAGCGTTCCCGCGCAGGCTCCGTCGGTACCGACGTACCCATATGTGAAGACTTATTCCTGCTGTTCCCAGAGATCACCTGTTACAGGTAAGTAACTGTGCTTTCTTTTTAGAAAGCGTCGAAGCCACCAGAAAGCTATATGGCTATCTCATTGTGGATTTAAACATCACAACGTCTGAGGCTTTCTGCCAGATTGGACTATGGTATACTGTAAAAAAAACACAACCTCCTCCCCCCCCCATAAAAAGAAGTGAGTATGTAACCAGTCCTTCATACATGCTTGTGTGTCCGACAACATGTCTACCTGTGTAAAGAGAAACCTGCCCCTTTTAAAATGTTTAGTTCAAGCCTCTTCGCAGCACAGAAAAGCCATCCTGAACACTGTTTCTAATGAGAGCAATTTCAGTGATAGCAGCCACCAAATCAACACCCTAAAAGTTAACCTTCCACTTCCATGACACCAGATAAAGGTTTTAAAAGGGAAGCGTCACGCCATAAAGAGTCTGTGCGATAAAAGACTACCCATTAAAAAAAAGAAGCAATTAGTGAGACAATCAGGTGGTTTTATTGGACCCTGTTAAGTTTTGCTTTACCATTGATAACAGTGCTTCTGGCAAATCGCTAATGCAGCACACTGAAAAAATGTACCTAGTCCCCAGTCAACAACCTGAGCGCTTGAGAAACCTTTCAGATCGGGAAGAAAATATTAGAACCGCAACCATTCATAGGTTAGATAAAAAAAATGAAAAGTATCCTTCAAAGCATTGGTATGTCGGAACATGAAAAAGCTAAACGTTACTCAGAAGTGTTACAGTGCTATCTCATGCTTAACAGACAAAGGAATATGGAAAAATTAAAAATAAACTTGTATAATCTTGTGCCTATAGATACATCAACAGGCGCATCTCTAGAAAATTTTATACCTCCAGACCCTGCAATGTGATAGGCGATGGCCTAGTTCATCCCCATAACTTCAGGGCGGTTTGCAATGTTACAAGCAGAAGGAAAGGAAAAGGAACTACAATTTATGTAAAGGAAAGAAAGACTAATGCACACTCAAACATACAAGGAGAGGGTGAACGGAGCAGAGGATTAGGGAATCATGGGGGAAGGTTAAAGGCAGAAGAAAAGAGGTGGGTTTTCAGAAGAGAGCGGAACTTGGGGTAGGCGAAGAGCAGTGTGAAGGGAGTTCCACAGGGAAGGACCAAGGTAAAAAAAAAGACTGATTGCTGGGTGGATTGGAGGTGTGCCTGGGCGGGGGAAGGGAGATGTAGGCGGTTGACGTGGGCCGAGCGAAGGCTGCGGGAGGGAGTATGGGCTGGCACGCCTCAAGGAAAATCCCTCTGAAGGTTACTGAACCGTACACGAAGACCAAGAACCGTTTCCTCATAAAAAACGTACATTCTCGCAGCTACCAGTGGTTGAGTATATAAAAAATGTATTTTCAATAAAATAATACTTTTAAAAACTAAAATAAAGGCTGCAGACAGTGGCTTTATTTCAAAATCCAATTAGAGGGTTACTTTTTATTTAGAAACAGCATAACATTCATGGTAGGAAATACACCTCTGGGTTATGAATCGTATTTTGAAAAGATCTACACAAAGTTTGTTTTCTTTGTTGCTTTTTACAAAATTTTGCATTAAACTTCATAATACATTTCTAAAATATTTTCAAAAGATGACCCTTTACAGTGGTGATATAAGAAAAATATACAGTGATGAGCACAGGCTTTGGTCAGTGGGTGCTGTAAGTGCCTGTTGTGGTGTAAAACAGCTTTACACTGTTTATTGAAAAAGCTCATAATGCTGGTAGGAAAGAATAAGCTATCTGGGGGTTGTCCATAAGAATCAAACATTTCCCTGTTCCATCTCCACTCACATAGAGGGCTAACCAGTGTTCTCCAGGTAGGTTGTGAGGAAATGTGTTTATCACCAAACTCACGGGCTTCCCTGATACTTGTACATCAACAAGCCAGTCACTGGGCAGCATATCTAAAAAGGATTCTGCAACACAGGGTCCTTCTTTAAAATACAAAATATCTGTATGGTGTTCATTATCATGAATGGTCAAAAACAACATTCCTTCTATGATTAATTTCTATCACATTGTCAAAAAACCCATAAACAATCATGTTCACTCTGTGGGGTAAAGCTCTGGCAAAATATATTTCAGCCCGCAGGTTACCGGTTTCAATCAGCGAGTAGTGGTTTGCACACTCCTGATCAGGCGAAAGGTCAAAGGCCAGCAAGGTATAATCTTGCCATGCAGTCTGTCAGATGTTTGCCAGTTGTATATATTCTCTCACACAACTACCATTTTCAAAGACAGATTGAAGAGGTTTTCCACATACAGAGCAACAAAATTAATATAACATTTAAAAATTGAATGGGTTTTTTTTTAGCATAATTACTGAAAGCATAATTATCCACAAATCTCAACACAATGAGCTTTGGTGACTGCCCCAAAAAGAGATTTTCCTGGTTAGTCACACAGGCTCCGGCCAGTATGCTAAACACCTTCAGCCCCACACAGTCTATGGCATACTTAACATTAGCTTCCTGATCGGCCTCCAGTCTAGTCCTGACCCTTTGGGGTTTAGCACCTCCTCCCGTAGCCTTGGAGACTGAGCACGTCACTCTTTTGGTGACCCCTGGTATAAATAGGCTAGGATCAGCCTACCTACTCCAGTAAGCTCAGTCTCCAAGGCAGCTTGAGGAGTATTAAACCTAGGAGGTTAAGGACTCACTTGAGAAATGGTTAAGGAGCTTCTGATGCTAGTTAATTAGTTGAAATTTGATTACCTTGGGAAAAAAAAAGAAAGGAAAGGTCTTGGGCCTGCAGTTTTAGGCTGCAGAGGCTGTTGCCTGGCTCTCCCTCCCTTCCCTGGGTACCTGGAGGGAGAGCGGGGTAGGTCAGCTAAACGGAGCCTCCGACTCCCGAATCCACCGCATGGGTGAGGAGTCGGATAGCCACGAGTCGGGAGTGCAGGATCTGCGGGCAGCAAAGGATCACATCGGCGGTCCCAGAGGCACTCACTCCGGCGGAAGCGCAGGGCTCTCTGTTCCTCCCGACCCTGAGGCCGATGGTAGGCTGAGCGCAGTCAAGGCGGCTCATACTGTCCGGGAGTGACAGCTTCGGTGAGTAGCAGTTAGACAGCCGACGGTAGTTGCCACGAGGCGGCAGAGAGCATCGGGAATCAGCTTTAGACGCGCGCGTTGGTTTTCTATCTGGGTAGGCCTGAGCTGCGTGTAGTAAAAGCGCGGGAGAAGCGTTGGCAGCCTCGCGGCTCTCGGGTGCCAGTTGTGAGCTCATAGGGGGAGATCGCTAGCGGGGGAAGGAGTTTCTTCTGCGGGGGGATCCCCAAGTGTTGTTTTTTTTAAAACAGCATACCCTCTAAGCCCATGTGTTTGTTCTGTGGGTCTAAGAAGGGCTCACTCTCTGAGACCAGAGTGTGTAAGGCATGCCTTCAGGAGGCTGCTGCCGCAGAGTTGGACAAGGAGAGGGTTGAGGGGCAATCTCCAAGCTTGCCGGACCCTCTATCTCCTGCGGTTGTGGTGATGGAGCTGGTGGCAGGGCCGTCTTCGGCTGCGGATGCTCCAGCCTTGGTCCAGGGGGGCTTGGAGGCAATATTCTCTCAAGAATTTGTAGCCCTGCTTCAGCAAGCCTTGGGGGTGAATAAGGCAGCGGGGGCAGGGACGAAGGAGCATGAAAAGCGCCCGGGTTTCAGATGGACGCCGGGAGGGATAGTATTCCGGTGAAAAAGCCGAGGCTCCTTCTGGACAAGGAACGGTTACTGGATCCAGAGGAGCAGTCGGAAACAGTGGAAGATCTGGAGGAAGAAGAGGATTTAGAGGAAGGGGAGATCACAGAGCAGGAGGATCAGGCGAGAGTGGTTAGGGTGTTCTGGCAAGAAGAGTTGCCGGCGCTAATCACGGAAACGCTAAAAGCGCTTAACATTCCTGTGGCAGGCACAGGGGAGGAGCCTACCCTGGAAGACCCGCTTTTGCAGGCGGTGCGCAAGTCCCAAAGAATTTTTCCCCTACATAGGGTGTTTGGGGAAATGATTCAGGAAGAATGGGACATGCCTGAGTCAGGGATGAAGGGGTCGAGAGTGATGGCGCGGCTTTATCCTCTGGCGGAGCAGGATAGGGATCTGTTTAAGTCCCCTAAGGTGGATGCGGCGGTAGCAGCCGTGACCAAGAAAACTACCATACCTGTAGAGGGTAGTGCAGCCCTTAAGGATACGCAGGATAGGCATCTAGACACTTTGTTGAAGCAGGTCTTTGATGTTAATGCCCTTACCATGCAGGCTTCTATTTGTGGAGCATGGGTGGCCAGGGCCTGTATGCGATGGTCACAACGGATTAGGGGAACTCAGGTGGACGATACGGTAGAGGAAGCGGCCCGGTTGGAAACGGGCGCCGCCTATTTAGCGGTCGTCCCAGTATGATTTTATTTGCAGTCTGGCCAGAAGCATGGTGTCGGTGGTAGCGGCACGACGGTGTTTATGGCTTTGTAATTGGGCGGCAGACGGTTCCTCTAAGGCTAGGTTGAGTAAGCTTCCCTTCCGGGGCAAACTGTTTGGTGAAGATTTGGATAAGTTGGTTAAGGATCTGGGAGACTCGAAGGGCGGAAGGTTGCCAGAAGACAAGCAGAAGCAGGGGCGGCGAAGAATCAGCAGAGGGATTTTCGGCGGTTTCGGCCGCAAAGGTTTGGTCAATTTCAAAGAGGTCGAGCGGCTTACCGCTCCCAGAGTTTTCGAGGGTTCAGGGGAGCAGGCCCCAGGGTTTGGAGCTTCCTTGACCTTTAAGAAGTCTCAATGAAGTGAGGGGGATCCAGGCGGAGTTGATTCCCATAGGCGGTCGATTAAGGGAGTTCTATTCCGCCTGGGTCCGAGTTACCTCAGATCAGTGGGTGCTGGAGGTCATCCAGAAAGGATATGCGCAAGATTTCCAGCGTCCGGTGGTCGATGCCTTCGTTCTCTCCCCTTGCAGAGCCCATTCAAAGTGGGTAGCGGTACAGGAGACATTAGATAGGCTGCTGGCTCTCAGAGCAGCAGTGCCGGTTCCGGAGAACGAGTGCGGCGACAGTCGATACGCCATATACTGTACTTCGTAGTCTCAAAGAAAGAAGGCACCTTCTGACCGATTCTGGCCCTGAAAAGGGTGAATCGGTGCCTCCGGGTATCCCATTTTCGGTTCGGTTATAGTAGCGGTAAGACAAGGAAAGTTTCTCACATCGTTGGACCTGACGAAGCCTATTTGCACATTCCAATCCGCGAAGAGCATCAGTGTTTCCTCCGTTTCACTGTTCCGATGGGGCATTTTCAGTTCCAGGCATTACCGTTTAGGTTGGCGACGGCCCCACGTACTTTCACCAAGGTGATGGTAGTGGTGGCAGCGGCATTGAGAAAAGAAGGAGTGTTGGTTCATCCGTACCTGGACGATTGGTTGATCTGGGCAAAATCGAAGGAGGAGAGCGAGATCGCCACCCGGCGGGTGGTGCAGTTCCTCCAGTCGCTGGGCTGGGTAGTCATTGCGGAAAAGAGCAGGCTCGAGCCCTCGCAGGTCCTGGAGTATTTAGGGGCCCGGTTGGACACAGGGGTAGGAAGAGTCTTTCTACCAGACAGCAGGGTGCTAGGGCAAAGGTAGCTTGTTCGTACCTTTCTGGAGAGACCGGAACCCACGTTGTGGCAGTATCTGCAGCTGTTGGGGAAGATGGCGGCCACGCTAGAGGTAGTGCCCTGGGCCAGAGCCCACATGAGACCATTACAGAGGGCCTTACTCCGGAGGTGGTCAAATCAGTTCGACCCGTTGTTCCACAAGTTACCCTGTCCGTAGGAGACAAGGGAGGCTCTGCAGTGGTGGTTACAACCCGGGCGTCTCGAAAAAGGGATGCCCTTGGAGGCCCCGGGTTGGCGACCTCTCATGACGGATGACGGTCTTTTTGGGTGGGGTCGCATTTCGACGGCCGTTTTGCCCAGGGTCAGTGAACGGAGAAGGAAAAGCAGTGGTCCATGAACAGGCTGGAGCTAAGAGCAGTAAGGTTAGCTCTAGGGGCCTTTCAGCAAAGGCTACAAGGAAAAGCGATCCGAGTGCTCTCGGACAATGCCACAGCGGTGGCATATGTCAATTGTCAGGGCAGCACTGGCAGCATAGCTCTAGAGGAAGAGGCGGAAGAGCTCTTAGGCTGGGCCGAGGAACATCTGGAAGCGTTGTCGGCGGCGCATGTAGCAGGGGTGGACAATGTGACAGCCGATTTTTTTTTTGAGTCGAGTCAAGGTGGATCCAGGAGAGTGGGTTCTCCAGCAGGAGGTGTTCGACTTGATAGTACAACGCTGGGGGATTCCGGTGATGGATCTCATGGCGACCTTCGAGTTGGCAAAGGCCGCAAGGTTTTACAGCAGAAGGCAAGAGAGAATGTCAGAAGGCCTGGACGCTCTGATGCAGGCCTGGCCAGAGGAGCAGCTTCTTTACGTCTTTCCACCCTGGGTGTTAATAGGGCGAGTGCTGCAGCGGATCGAGGGTCACAGGGGTCAGGTAATTCTGATTGCTCCGGATTTGCCTCGAAGACCATGGTATGCGGACCTCGTATGGCTCTTGGTGGGCCGGCCGTGGTGGCTGCCGCAGATAAAGGATCTGCTAACGCAGGGACCGTTGAATATGCCTCGGGTGGATCGATTCTCGCTTATGGCCTGGCTCTTGAAAGGGCGAGATTAACAATGAAGGGATATACGCCATGGGTCATTTCGACTTTGTTGAGGTCCCGGCGCCGTTCTACTTAGTGATAGTGTTAGTGATATAGCGGAAGGGCTGTCGGGTAAGGTTTGCCTCTTTGCAGATGATACCAAAATCTGCAATAGAGTAGACACCTAGGAAGGTGTAGATAACATGAGGAGGGATCTAGCTAAGCTTGAAGAATGGTCTAGAATTTGGCAGCTGGGATTTAATGTTAAAAAATGTAAGGTCATGCATTTGGGCTGCAGCAATCCAAGGGAGCAATACAGTATAAGAGGTGAAGTACTTTTGTCCACTAAAGAAGAGCAGGACCTAGGCGTGGTTGTGTCTGATGATCTTAAAGTAGCTAAACAGGTAGAAAAGGCAACAGCAAAAGCTAGAAGGATGCTTGGGTGCATACGGAGAGGAATGGCTAGCAGAAAAAAGGAGGTGATAATGCCTCTGTATAAGTCTTTGGTGTGACCTCATTTGGAGTAGATTGTGCAATTCTGGAGACCGCACCTTCAAAAGGATGTGAACAGGATGGAGTCGGTGCAGAGGGTGGCTACTAAAATGATTAGTGGGCTTCATTATAAAGCATATGAGGACAGACTTAAGGATCTTAATATGTACACCTTAGAGGAAAGGCGGGATAGAGGTGATATGATTGAGATGTTTAAATACCTCCGTGGCATAAATGTTCAGGGAGAGAGCCTTTTTCAATTGAAAGCAAGTTCTGCTACGAGGGGACATGGGATGAGGGTGAAGGGAGATAGATTCAGGAGTGATATGCGGAAATATTTCTTTACAGAAAGAGTAGTGGATCCGTGGAATAGTCTCCCAGTGGAGGTGGTAGAGATGAGGACAGTAACTGAATTCAAAAAAGCATGGGATCAACACAGAGGATCTCTAAAGGTAAAAAGTGGACTGTTGTAGTTGATGATATGGAAGGACAGACTAGATAGGCCATGTGGTCTTTTTCTGTCATCATGTTTCTATGTTTCTACTTCGGTAGCGTATGTTAGAGTGTGGCGGCTGTTCGAGTTGTGGTGTAGTGATAAGGGAGTTTCGGCCTTAAAGGTGTCAGTTCCACAGGTTCTTTTGTTCCTACAGGATGGATTTGATAAGGGATTAGCGACCGCTTCCCTACGAGTGCAATTGGCAGTGCTGGCATGTTATCGTGGAAAGGTGCAAGGGGTCGGGCTTGCCATAATCCGGACATCAAGCGTTTCCTGCGGGCGGTATCTCTTCTGCGGCCTCAATGCAGAGCGACGGTACCATCATGGGATCTTAACTTGGTCCTGGAAGCACTGGTTAAGGAACCTTTTGAGTCTTTGGGAAGAGCAACGTTGAAGGATCTTACGCTCAAGGCGATTTTTCTGGTGGGTTATCTGCTCGGCCCAAAGGGTTTCAGAGTTGCAGGCATTGTGTCAGGAGCCTTTCTTGTCTTTTCAGAGCACGAAGGTAGTGTTGAGAACGGTTCCCTCTTTCTTGCCTAAGGTGGTATCGCCGTTTCATTTGAATCAGGGAGTGGTACTGCCAGTGTTCAGGTTGGAGAGCAAGAAGGGGCCCGATGAGAAGCTACATCAGCTGGATGTAGGGCGACTGTTATGGAAATATTTGCTCAGAACGGCGCCGTTCCGCAAGACAGACAGACTGTTTGTATTGTTTGGGGGTCTCAGACAAGGAGAGGCAGCATCTGTCCTCTATTGCTAGGTGGCTGAAAGAGATTATTGCGTCAGCTTATCTATTGTGGGGCAAGACCGTGCCGGTAGGGCTTAGGGCTCATTCCACAAGGGTGCAAGCAGCGTCATGGGCGGAGGTGAGCTTGGTGCCAGTGGTAGAAATTTGTAAAGCGACAACGTGGTCGTCGCTTCATACCTTTGTGAAGCATTACAGGTTAGATGCTCAGACGGAGAGGGACTCCTGTTTTGGGTCGGCAGTGCTGCAGGCCAGTCTGGCAGGTCCCTCCCGATAATTTGTTCACTGCTCTGTTACATCCCCAGAGGTTCAGGACTAGACTGGAGGCCGATCAGGAAAAGATAATTAGACTTACCTGCTAATTGGTTTTCCTGGAGGAACTCCAGTCTAGTCCTGTATCCCGCCCTGGAATGAAGTCAGATCCTGCCCTGCAGAAGTAGAGGTCACGGACGTTCAAGGAGGAGGGCGACTGGCGGGCGGGCCAGTTTATGGCGAAGGGGGGGATAACAGGTACATCTGGGGAGAGGGGTACAGAGGGCTGTCTGACTGGGGGTCCCAGGTATAGGGTGAGGTAAGGCCCCAGCAGCTTCACAAGCAGAAAGTAATTTCTAGTGTGTGTGTGTGTGTGTAGTTCACGAAGCTTGTTTGAGGAGTTTGCAAAAAAAAAAAAAAAACCCAAAGACAAACAAAACACAATTTAATTCAATGAAGTTTATTTGTTTATCTATTTAACTACTTAATTATTGCTCTTGTGAGTCTGCTTTGTCAATAGGTTACTGGAGTAGGTAGGCAAATCCTAGCCTAGTTATACCAGGGGTCACCAAAAGAGTGACATGCTCAGTCTCCAAGGCTGCGGGAGGAGGTGCTAAACCCCAGAGGTTCAGGACTAGACTGGAGTTCCTCCAGGAAAACCAATTAACAGGTAAGTCTAATTATCTCTTTAAGCAGAGCTTCCACATGTCCCAAGAGCACTCTAAGGGAAATTTTAACTCTCTTTACAAAGAGGGTAGCGTTTAGGATAAAGAGTTTATAACTTTCGTTGACAGTCCTACTCATTAAGCAGAATGATGGATATTCTGAGCCGCGTTTAGTGGGGATGTATGTCCATACGGACATACATCCCTGCTAAACGGCAGAGGCGGATTCCCTATCCGGTGGATGAGCCTGCAGGACCCTTCCCAAAGAGGTGAGATGGGCAGGGGGCCTGACACAGCCCAATCCCAGCATCGGAAGGGCCGATCGGGGTCAGGTGGCAGGGAAGATGACAACTTTAAAAACTGCAGCCGATCAGAGCTCCTGTGTGGAACCATGGTGCCATGGCGATGGGATGCCGTGGCACCATGCAGGAGCATGGCTGGGCTAGCCGGGGAGACATCTGGGACGTCCAGGCTTATGCCCCGATTCTGCTCCCGTGTGGCCATCTAGCTTCTGCGGGAGCTGAACTGGGTGCATATCCTGGCCGTCCAGATTCTGTACGGCCTGGACATGCCCCGACCAGAATTGGCCTCAATTTGTTTTTGTTGCAAGTCAATTTAATTTTGAGATCCACTCTATTAATCAATAGCTTTTCTTGAAAAAATATATCACTATGTAAATGCCCCCAACAGCTCCACCTTGTGAATAGAGGCTGTAAATTGGGCCTTTTCAGTAAAACTGACATTGTGAGATCCTATATCTCTCACATTATGCTATCCAGCTTTGTCCTTGTAAAACAGACTGCTTGTAAACTATGATTTGAGGGGTCCTTCACCATAACTGAGGAGCAGCTCTATGAGAGCTCTGCAGGGATAGCAGCTGGCTAAAAATAAATGTGATCGGGTAATTCACCAGCACTTCTTTGGCTGTTGCATCGATGTTTGCACCGTCTTCTTGCACAAATTATAGGTCAAGTGCCAGAGAGCGCTATTTAAATCAATGTTGTGTCATCATGACCAGTGATGTAGAAGTCTAAAGGGGCTGTTTCTGACAATGCTGACAATGGAGGTATTTCAACATAATGCTTTTTTCGATACTGGTTTGGGTTACATGGTTACATAGAAATATGATGACAGAAAAAGACCACATGGCCTATCTAGTCTGTCCTTCCATATCAACAACTGCAACAGTCCCCTTTTTTCCTTTAGAGATCCTCTGTGTTTGTCCCATGCTTTTTTGAATTCAGTTGCTGTCCTCATCTCTACCACCTCCATTGGCAGACTATTCCACGGATTCACCACGCTTTCCGTAAAGAAATATTTCTGCAAATCATTCCTGAATATATCCCCCTTCACTCTCATCCCATGTCCTCGTAGCAGAACTTGCTTTCAATTGAAAGAGGCTCTCCCCCTGAACATTTATGCCATGGAGGTATTTAAACATCTCAATCATATCGCCTCTATCCCGCCTTTCCTCTAAGGTGTACATATTAAGATCCTTAAGTCTGTCCTCATATGCTTTATAATGAAGACCACTAACCATTTCAGTAGCCACCTTCTGCACCGACTCCATCCTGTTCACATCCTTTTGAAGGTGCGGTCTCCAGAATTGCACACTATACTCCAAATAAGGTCGCACCAAAGACTTAAACAGAGGCACTATCACCTCCTTTTTTCTGCTAGCCATTCCTCTCCGTATGCACCCAAGCATCCTTCTAGCTTTTGCCGTCGCCTTTTCTTGGGGTTGGGGGCTAAGTGAAACAGGTCCTGTTCCGATTTAATGCTTTCTTCATAGCCGTGGTGTACAAAAGCCATGGTGCTTTTTAGAATAGAGCTGATGCTTCTCTTAGACTTTTGGTTAAGCTTCTGAGACTTGTCACGCTCGGATTTTGTTTTTAAAGGCTTGGGAGGTCCTTGCGGTAACTCCTGAGGCTTGGTTCTCTTTCTTTCAACAGTTCTTCTAATCACAGCCAGATCCTGCCTGCTCTGTAGAATGGTTCACTTTATTTAGAACGGCCATTGTGACATGACTTGTGACATCTTTGGCAATGTTTTTATGAAAACCATTTTTATTGATTTTAGACATACTCAGAAACACATCCACACATTAAATAACTTCCTCATAAGGCTTCACATAACAAGGCAGAGACCAACTGACATACGGTATCTATGATATCACATAAAATAACTCCTAAAATTACCCACATAACAGTATATAGGGCATGGCCTCGTTGCTCATAGGATGTGCTGCCTCTGCTTCTAACAGCCCTCCTCCACAGAGGAGGAAGACGCGCACCCAGCCCAACCCCCCCCCCCCCCCGCTTCCACCCTCCGCCCTCCTTACGCTCTTATTGCTTACTACGACCAGGCCTTGGCTCACTCAGCTCTGGCCCAATTAAGCTACAACTATGCACAGGACTCCACACTCTATGTATGTCATTCCCAGGCCTCCCCCGCTAGCAGTCGTGCTGTACGCTGCTCCATACCCATCAGATCCTCCATCGCCCGCTCCCACTCCCCCACTGTCGGGGCCGTATCTTCCAGCCAGTGCCGCAATATACATTGCTTTACTAACACAAAGCCCTTTGTGCACAGCTGACGCTTATCCCCCCATAGGGGTTGCTCTCCTTCGTAGGAGCCAAAAAGGAACCATTTTGGAGTTACTTCCACCTGACACCGTAGCCACTGCCCTAGGCGCTGCCCCACAGCCCTTGGATATGCATGCAACACCAGAACCTATGTGCAAACCCTCCCTGCTCCACTTTGCAAAGGCTACACACATCTGTCGCCACCAAACCCACCCTGGCCGCCCACACGTTATGTACATATGCTCTCCAAAGAAATTTATATTGCGTTTCTCGCAGTTGGATTGTATCAGAAAGAGACCTAACCGCAGCAAACGCCCCATGCAAATGTTCCACTGTTGCCTGCGGCACCCCATCCTTTTGCCACCTTTCTGCTAATGTGGCCACTCTTACATTATCTTCCTCAGGGTTTAACACCTCCTCCAGCCTGCCTGCTGATATCCAACATTCCACCCTTCGCCAACATCTGTTCATTCTCCTTTCTCAATGTAAATACATAGTGCCACACCTGGAAATAGAAATATTGGTCCCGGGGCCCTAATCCAAACCTCTCCCGCAAGGCCGCAAAAGAATCTACCTCTTCTCTCCCTTCCATACGCAGCTGCCCAACATATTGCAGCCCTCTGGCCGCCCACACTTTCTCCACCGAGGCCCCCATTCCCGGGAGAAACGCCACATTGCCCCCCAAGGGCATACAATCAGTCAAGTTCCATTGAACCCTTCGACACTTGCAGAGGGCCTTCCAGGCCACCCACACTGCACACCAAAAACCAGATTGTCTGCACACCTTCGGGATCGCTCCATGGGCAGCCTGCACCACTGCCAATCTTTGCTGCGGGGCCACTATTTCATCTATAATTTTTAATGGAACTACCTCCGACGTCCCTTCCACCATATCTCGCAGCACTCTCGCCCAACATACCATGTTGTACCGCCGCACCGAGAGTAGCCCTGCCCCTCCACTGGCTCTAGGCTGCATCGGGGTATCCAGCGCAATCCGAGCTCGCCGACCCTGCCACAGAAATCTGGACAGGTGGCTCTGCATGATTTCGACATCTCTATGCCGAAGCCACAGTGGGAGGTGTCGCATTAAGTACGTCCACTGTGGGAGCTCCACCATATTAAACAACGCTATCCTACCACTCAACGATAACGGCAGCTCCCTCCATTTCTGTAAGCATCCCGCCGTCCCCTCCAGCAAAGGCTGTATATTTACCTTGTATATCTGTTCCAACCGCTCAGGGATCTGGATACCCAAGTAACGTATCTGCCCCCCGCCCACACCAGCGGGAAGTTACCAACCCAAGACGCCCTGCAGCAGCCCCCAACATCTAAGCCGAGGGACTTGGTTACATTGATTTTCAGGCTGGAGAAGGTGCCAAATGACTCAATAACACTTAGTGCTCGTTCTAAGGATCTGTGTGGGTTCGTTAAACACAGCAGCATATCATCTGCAAATGCACTCTCTTTCATTTCCCCCGCCTCCCACCCTATCCCTGTCACCTCCTCGTGCCGCACCAATTTTACTAATAAAGGCTCCAGATGTAATATAAAGAGGAGCGGTGACAGGGGGCAACCCTGCCTAGTCCCCCTCTTCAGTAGAAATGCAGAAGAGGTCTCTCCCCCCACCGCGATGAAGGCCCGTGGCTCAGAGTATAAAGCTCACACCCAACCTACAAACGGCCCCACGAAACCAAAACGCCTCAAGGCTTCAAACATATAGTCCCACGAGATGCGGTCAAAGGCCTTCTCCGCATCCAGGCTGGCCAGCAACAAGGGTGTCTTCTGCTGGAGGCAGCGTTCCATGCCCAACATTACTTGTAAGATGTTCCGTGCGGCCATTCTGCTCCGCACAAAGCCTGCCTGGTACGGGCCAACAATGTGAGCCAATATATCCTGCGCCCGGTCTGCCAAGATCGACGCCAGGAGCTTCATATCAAAATTAATGAGCGAGATAGGTTGATAAGAAGCCGGGTCCTTCCCTGCTTTATGAATAAGTGAAATCGAAGCTGTCCGCATATCCCTTGGAAAGCATCCGGTGTCTAAGGCCTCCGCATACACTGCTGCTAGCGTAGGCACCACCTGCAGCTCCAGAATTTTGTAAAACTCTGCGCCATATCCATCGGGACCCGGAGCCTTATGTGGCTTCCCTGCTTTAATAGATTTCTGGATCTCCGCCCCAGAGATAGGTCGATTCAACGCCTCCCGCTCTTGAGGAGTCACCTGCGGGAGATCTACACTATCCAGAAAACTCCGTTCTTGCACCCTATGCGCTGGCTCTGGAGTATATAACGCACTATAGAAGCGCTAAAAAACTTCCGCTATTTTTCACGGTTCTGTCTGCCTATCGCCTTTACCATCCTTAATTACGGTCACGAGCTTGGCTCCACTCCAATCTCTCACCAATCGCGCCAATAATTTCCCTGACCGGTTCCCAAACCGAAAAAATTGGTGCCGGTAATATCGCATATCATATACTGCCCTCTCCTGCAAATACCTATTCATTTGCCTCTGCACCTCCAAATACTCCTGTATCGTTCCCCCTCCTGGCCTTCGCAGTGATTCCTGTTTTTTCTGTTGAAGCTCCTGGGCCAGCCCCACCAGCTTCTCATTCACCCTCTTCCGTTCGCTAGCCACATATGCGATAATCTGCCCCCTAACTACCACCTTCCCTGCCTCCCAAAACGTAGCAGCGGAGGCTACACTCCCGTCATTGTCTTTGACAAACTCCCTCCATCGTGCCCGTACAAATTCTTGGAATTCTATTCTATGCCATAAATGCCAGGGGAAGGACCACCTGCCGCCCACTCTGTGGCGTCCTCTCCATACCATGCTCATCATTGTGTGATCGGACACCAGAATTGGCCCAATCTCCGCCCTGCTGACCCTACCCAGATCTGCCTGTGATACTAAAATGTAATAAATCCTGGACCAAGATTGATGGGCCCTTGACAGATGTGTGTAGTCCCGCTCCCCCCCCCCCCCCCATGCAATGTCCTCCAAACATCAAGCAGTCCCCCCATCCTACAGAGGTAGTTTACTCCTCTCGAAACCCATCCTTTGGTTCCCTGCGATGGGGTCGACTTGTCAAACACCGGGTCATGCGGACAATTAAAATCTCCCGCTAGGATTATCAGTACTTTAGGGGCCCCACTCACCTTCTGCACTAGGGATCTGAAGAACTCGTGGCTGTACACATTAGGGGCATAAATATTCCCCAAAATCAATTCCTCCCCATTTACCCGGGCATGGACCCACAGAAATCTTCCCAGAGGATCATTGTCCTCCCTTATCACCTCTACTTGAAGCTGCTTATCCATCAGAATCGCCACCCCTTTTGTCTTCCCTCTTTCCACCACATATACCTGCCTGACCCAAGCTCTTTTCAGCTTGGCATGCTCCTTCCCACTAAGATGCGTCTCTTGTAAAAATGCTACCTGTGCACCCTGCTTTCTTAGCGCTTGCAATACTATGGCGAGCTTTACTGGTGTACCTAGGCCTCCTACGTTCCAAGAAATAAAGTGCAGCTCACTTCCCATTAGCCTCCACCCCCCTCTCTCTACCTTTCAAGCCCCACATCATTTCCCCTCTGACTGAGAGCTGCCCAGCCTCAGCTCCCAGCCTTACTCTCCGTGGTTTGCTCCATGCTAGTGCCCGGTGCCAAGGCCCCCCTTTCACCAACTTCCCACCCTCCCCACTCCACGTACCCCCTCCTACCCAGCTGCTGTCCCCCCCCCATATCAACTCCAGCCCCCCCCTCGTTCTTGCCCTCTCCCTCCCAACCCTCGCAACTTCTTTATCACCCTCCCCCCTCCCCCACCTGATCCCCATCCCCCCTCCCCCTTAAAAACAACTATTCATCCTACCCCTGGCCCGCTCTGCCAGGCTTGAGTCCCACCTCCGTGTGCTACAGGGCTGTCCCGCCCCTCCCCCCTTAGTATATCCCGCACTCCCCAACTTGCAAAGCCACTACCGCCTCGAGACATACTCATATCCCCATACTCAGCATTAGATTACAGGCAGATACTTATAACTAATGATATCTATGGGCCTTATGGTTATACACAAGGGCGCATTGCCCGCCTCCATAATTGCCCAACTCAAAGCACCCCCACCACCCATTCCCATCCACACTTAACCCAGCATCTAACATAATAACTCAACATCAAGAACAGTAATGCAAATCCACAACAGGAACAATAATACTAATCCACGTTGTCTGAGAGCAGCATATCACCATATCACATATGTCCCGCTCCCACTGTTTCTACTCGCTGTCCACTCTGCTGCGCTCTGTCGGCCCCCTGTGCCTTCTCCAACTGGTGGCAATCCTCCTTCTCCTCAAGGCACCCGGCCGCTCTCCGACTTGCATTTCTCCAGCTCCTCGACAAATTTCTGCGCCGCAGCCACCGATGTCCACACATGGTTCTTCCCCTCGTGGTACACACGGAGGGTGGCTGGGAACGCTAGAGTGAAGCGGAGCTGCTTTTTAAATAAGGCTGCACACATCGGTGAAAACTCTTCACTTTGCAGCCACCATCGCCGAATAGTCCTGAAACAGCAATACTCTCTGATTATCCAATATCAGGTCTCGTTTTTTCTGGAACGCTTGTAGGAGCTGCCACTTGTGCTGAAAGTTCAGGATCCGCGCTATGATCACTCTGGGCTTCCGTCGGGTGTCAGTCTTAGGCCCCAGACGGTGTGCACGCTCCACCTTTAGTTGCCCAACCAGGCCGTCCAATCCCAGCTCTTTGGGCAGCCAGTTCTCCAAAATAGAGACCCAAGATCGCATCAGTCTTTGTCTCCGGGACTCCCATGATTCTTAAATTATTCCATCGTGAACGTTTCTCCAAGTCATCTACCTTATCGAGCAGGGTTTCGATCTTCTTGCGCAACGTGTCCATTTCCCGGGTCCGCTTCCCCTCTTCATCCTCCATCTCCGACACCTGATGCTCCAGTTCATCGATTCTCTGATTAAACTCCATGAGCGTCTCAACCCACCGTCTCTATCTTGTTAAGAATTAAATCAAATTTAGGCTCCAAGAGTTTCGCCACCTCCCGTGCAAGCTCCTTGGACCCCGATTCCATACTCTCACCCCCTGGGGACCGTGGCTGCGCCATGCTGGTTGCTTGTCCCACATTAGAGGAGGCCCCAGGCTTCTGAGTTTTCTCACATTCTCGTCGCGCCGGGAGAGGCATATTTGGGTCCAATTTTTCTAGACGGCACCTCTACACCACACTCTCTTCGAATCGTGCGTTTTCGGTGCCCTCCGTTGGGGTAAACTCTCCAAATTTCAGTTTAATATCGGGGCAGCCCTGGAGCGAGTAGAGAAACCTCTTACTCGCTCATGCGTCACGTGGTACTCCTCTGGCAATGTTTTTTGTGGCACCTATCATGTGTGGCTTATTAATTTCAAAACTTCTTTTCAAAAGTAGCATAACTTTTCTAAAGAGACTACAAAATACACCACCTACACTAGCGCTGTACAAGACAGGGGCTCCATGATATCCAGAAAGTCCATAGCCGGCTTCTGTTGTATAATAATTTTTGTATGCTTTGGTGTCTCCATTTTAAAAAACAGCCTTCCAGTGTGCAGATGAAGCTTAAGGTTCACCTTCCCATATCTGTTCTGATCCATCTTATTTCAAATGTGATGGTGTCGATGTGCTGTTTGTTCACAGGGACATAGTGTTGTTTATCATAAGTGTGGGTGATAAACTCATCCCTAAACCCCTCAGTTGGAACACAGTGCAGCAGTGGCACAAAATTGTCACCTACTAACTACTGCTCTACAATATCTGTGTACAGGTAGAGGGTATTAAAACCGCTTGTGATATCCGGTGGAAAATGTGAATGCTGTGTATTAAAATTAGCTTCTAACTCCAAAATGGTTACCAAATCACCCGTAGCAGAAATAACAGCCTTATCCTCTGATTTTATTTGGATTCTTCATGTGTTGGGTTCATAAACGATTCATGGTAATGTGGGATAAATAAATAAAATACTGGATAAATACTGGGCTTGATGGACCTTGGTCTGACCCAGTATGGCATATCTTATGTTCTTATGGGATTATAGATGCTGCTTAATGTCCTGATTCATGGATTCCACTAAATTCTGCATAGTCGCATAATGCCCTCTCCTGATTGTAATGTGGTGTTGTGCATTTCCTACTCCAGAGGTGACAGCATACTTTTGGTCTTCCTTAATATTCTCCCAAGTATTGTAGTTCCATTAGCCCTACTTCCCACAGTCCTTGTAAATCCAGCAGTCTTGCTAGTTGTGTGGTAAAATTAGAGCTGGTATTTTGGGGCATTACTAGGCAGTGTGATATAAAAGCCCCCATCAGTCATCTCTTATTTTTATTTTTAATGTGGCTTCAAAAGAAAAAAATCAAATGTCTTGAATCTCTGATGCCTTCACCCAACTATTAAATTTATCAAGCGACCTTCTCCATTTCATGGGGCACAGTTTGTTCCTACCCCACCCTTTTACCTCTATAAGAACATAAGATATGCTATACTGGGTCAGACCAAGGTCCATCAAGCCCAGTATCCTGTTTCCAACAGTGGCCAATCTAGGTCATACGTACCTAGCAGTTTCCCCAGAAGTCACAGATTCCACAATGCTTGTACTGGGTCAAGCATTGATATCCTTGGTCCCTTCTTAATAATGGTTTATGGACCTTTCCTCCAGGAACTTGTCCAAACCTTTTTTAAACCCAGCTACACTAACTGCCTTTACTACATCCTCCGGTAACAAATTCCAGAGTTTGATTATACGTTGAGTGAAAAAATATTTTCTTTTATTACTCTTAAATAGTTTTACCCTGTAGCTTCATTGCATGTCCCCTAGTCTTTCTATATTCTGATAACGTAAACAATCAATCTACGTTTACCCGTTCCAATCCGTTCATTAATTTATAGACTTCTATCATATCTCCCCTCAGCTGTCTCTTTTCCAGGTTAAAGAGCCCTAACCTTTTTAGCCTTTTTTCATAGGAATATCCTTCCATCCCCTTTACCATTTTGATGGCTCTTCTCTGAACCTTTTCTAATAACGCTATATCCTTTTTAAGATACGGCGACCAGAATTGCACACAATATTCAAGGTGCGGTCTCACCATGGAACGATATGCAAAATGCAATGTGTGCCTTCGAGTCAGTCCTGACTCCTGGCGACCCAGAAGCTCCTGGGTATTCTTGGCAGTGTCACTGGAAGTAGATTGCCAGGCCTTTCTTCCGAGGCAAAGGAGGGTTAAGTGGCTTGCCCAAGGCCACAAGGAGTGCTAGTGGGAATTGAACCCTGGTTGCTTGGTTACCAAGCCAGTGTTCTAACCACTAGGCTACTCCTCCACTATGGAACGATATAGAGGCATTATAATATCTTTTGTTTTATTTCCATTCCTTTCCTTATGATACCTAGCATTCTATTTGCTCTCTTGGCCGCCGCTGCACACTGGGCTGAAGGTTTTAACATGTTATCCACAATGACGCCTAAATCTTTTTCCTGGGTGGTGGTACCTAATGTGGAACCTTGCATCGTGTAACCATAGTTTGGGTTATTCTTCCTTAGGTGCATAACTTTGCACTTGTCCACATTAAATTTCATCTGCCATTTTGATGCCCAGTCTTCCAATTTATCAAGATCCTCTTGCAATTTTCCACAATCCTCTTGGGTTTTAACAACTTTAAATAGTTTTGTGTCATCTGCAGATTTGATAACCTCACTCGTTATTCCCTTTTCCAGGTCATTTATGAATATGTCAAAAAGCAGCGGACCCTGCACAGATCACTGGGGTACACCACTATTCACCTTTCTCCATTGGGAAAATTGGCCATTTAGCCCTACCCTCTGCTTTCTATCTTTTAACCAGTTCCTGATCCACAATAATACACTGCCTCCTATCCCATGACTCTTTAGTTTTGCCAAAGGTCTCTGATGAGGGACCTTGTCAAAGGCTTTCTGAAAGTCCAGATATACTATATCAACCGACTCACCTTTGTCCACCTGTTTATTCACACCTTCAAAAAAACATAACAGATTAGTAAGACAAGATCTTTCTTGTCTAAAGCCATGATGGCTGTCTCCCATTAGGCCATGACTATCTACATGCTGAGTAATTTTGTTCTTTATGATGGTTTCTACCATTTTTCCCGGTACTGACGTCAGGCTCACCGGTTTGTAGTTTCCTGGATCACCCCTGGAACCCTTTCTAAAAATTGGCGATCCTCCAATCTTCAGGTATTACAGATGATTTTAATGAAAATTCACAGATTACTAATAGCAGGTCTGCAATCTCATATTTCAGTTCTTTCAACACCCTTGGATGTATACCATCCGGCCCAGGTGATCTGCTACTCTTCAGTTTACCTAATAGTTGTAATACATCTTCCCGATGTATCAATATTGCCTTCAATTCTTCCACACCTTTAAATACCACTTCAGTCATGGGTAACATCCCTACATCTTCCTCAGTAAAGACCGAAGCAAAGAATTCATTCAGTCTCTCCGCTATCGCCTTGTCGCCTCTTAGTGCCCCTTTAACTACTCTATCATCTAATGGACCAACTGACTCGCTCACAGTTTTTTTCCTATGAATGTACTTGAAAAAGTCTTTATTTCGCGTTTTTGCTTCCACAGCAAGCTTCTTCTCAAATTCTCCCTTTGCCTGCCTTATCAATGCCTTGCATTTGACTTGCCAGTGCTTGTGCTGTTTTCAGGTTTCGTCGTTTGGCTCTTTTTTCCATTTCCATTTCCTTTAGAACCTTATTGATACAGTATATTCTGTTCTGTTGTGGGGTAACTTTTAGTAATTCTTCAAGATAAAAGGAATCTTGTATGGCTTTGCCACCATAATCATGTATTTTGCATGTTGGTTTCTGACCCCTGTTTAAAACGTCCGTTATTATAAATATCTTGTCAGTCCACATTTGCTTGTAACCTTTTCAAATTTTCCTTAGTTTTGGAAAATCTTACATGATCTCCATTTTTAAGAGGCCTTTGGTGTGTTCACATTTAGGGTTGCCAACTTTTTCACAGAGAAAAACCCGACACCTGTGGCTCGCCATGCTCCACCCATTCTCCGCCCCTAGTCCCACCCCAGCCCCACCCACAAAAATTACCGCGGATACGTGTAGGCTAACTTCCTTGGTCAGATAATAATTAAACTGGGAACCCCAAAAGCCAAACATGAAATGTACAACACTGGAGAAATAAAACTATAAAGTAATTTCCTCTTGCACTAAACAAAAATGCAAAGATGTTAGCAATAGACACTTCCCAGACCAGACATATTCCAGTTAATAAATTCAAAATAAAAAGTATTTTTCTACCTTCTGTTTGGGCATTTTATTTTTCAGTTGCAATTGCTCCAGTCACTTTCTTCTGGTTTCTTTGTGTCTTCTGCAAGCTATCCATTTGTCCTTTCTTCTCTTTTAGATGTTTTCCATTCTCTCTCTATTTCTGCTTGTTTCCCTTTTGCTCTTTCCCCCAATTCTTTCCTTATTCCTTTATCATCCATTTAAATTTCACCCTTCCATTCTCAAGCCCCTCTTACTCTCCCAATACCCGGCCCATCGTAGACTTTTCTTCCACACAAAATATCTTTTCCCCTCTCCATTCTCATTCCCCATCCATTCTAGTCCTCCCCCAAAATCAGTTCCCTTATAGTTCTAGACCCACCCAGCATCCACTCCCTTCTAGTCCCATTCTCCCATGCCCCCCATCAGCCCATTTCCAGTCCTATTCCAGCTCATCAGCCCATTTCGAGTCCTATTCCAGCTCATCAGCCCATTTCCAGGGCTAGCCCTCACATCACAGGCCATTAGAAGTCCTAGCCCCCCCACCATCACAGCCCATTTGCAGTCCTAACCCCCCTAATCACAGCCTATTTCCAGTCCAAGTTCCCCCTCCCTCCACCATAGCCCATTTCCAGTCCAAGTTCCCCCTCCCTCCACCATAGCCCATTTCCAGTCCCCGTTCCCCCCCTCATAGCCCATTTCCAGTCCAAATCCCCTCCCCATAGCCCTTTTCCAGTCCAGGTCCCCCCCCCCCGCCTCATCACAGCCCATTTGCCGTCCTAGCCCCCCACCATCACAGCCCATTTGCAGTCCTAGCCCCCCTAATCACAGCCTATTTCTAGTCTAGCCATTATAGCCCATTTCCAGTCCAAGTTCCCCCCTCATAGCCCATTTCCAGTCCAAGTCACCCCCCTCCCCATAGCCCTTTCCCAGTCCAGGTTCCCCCCCCCCCCATCATCACAGCCCATTTGTAGTCCTAGCCCCCCCCCCCCATCAAAGCCCATTTGTAGTCCTTGGCCTCCCCCCCCCTGACTTCACCACCACCCCCCCTTAGTGCAGCTTCACCCCCTGCCACTTAGTGTAGCTTTGCCCCCCTTAGTGCAGCTTCACCCCCTTAGTGCTGCTTCATTCCCCCCCTTAGTGTTGCACCCCCCTTAATGCTGCTTCCACCCCTCCCCCCACTCCTCAGTGCTGCCTCTGCTTTGCCCCGTGCAGCTGCTGCTTCTGCTTTTTACAGAGCAGCAGCTGCAATAAACTTAATTTGAAAAGAGAAACCTGAGGAGCCCTCCGGTTGTCCTTCTGCAGCCCCTGAGGAAGTGACGTCAGAGGGAGGAGGGCTCCTCAGGTTTCTCTTCCTTTTCAAATTAACTTTATTGCAGCCGCTGCTCTGTGAAAAGCAGAAGCAGCGGTTGCACGGAGGATCGATTGCGTTCGCATTCGCGCACTGTGGAGAAAAGTTGTTTTTTTTTGCTCTGGCCGCTCCCGATCTCGCAGCCAGAGCAAAAAACCGGCTTTTCAAGGGCCGGTTCTATATCTGTGCTGGCAGCTGGCCTGGCCATGGAAAAACCGGCCAGGCTGGCTGAAAACCGGTCAGTTGGTAACCCTATTCACATTTGATGCTATCGCCATAGACTGTTTTCCAGATCTGCAGAGAGTTTGTGGATGTCCCATCTACAGGCCTAGCCTGTATCAAAACTTGGTCTGATCCCCATTTCCAGAGAGCACCCTTCACCGGGGTGCTTAGCCACAGGCAATCAAAGAGAGCTTCTACTCTTAGCCTGCCCCTCACCAGACTGTGCTGGGGAGGAACCCAGAGGCCACAGAGTCTAAATTTCCTTGCAAGAATGACCAGGCCTATTGTAAGTAGGAACAGAATTCTGGGGAGGACAATCCAGACTCTGGAAGCACTCCTTATCGAAATGCACTCTTCCCCCCCCTCCCCCTCCCCCTCCCCCTCCCCCAATACACCAGGGGACAAACCTGCCAATAATCCTCTAGAGGATGGGGAATGGCCAATACCACAGTTGCTGGAAACTCTGGCTGGCTGGTTATCCTTACCCACAGTGCCTTCCACCACCCCCTGCTTGAGGCAGGCAAAACCAGACCAACTACATCCCCCTGCTGAGAGGGGGGAAAAATGTTCTCTCCAGGGAGGATTCAGAAGCTGCCATGCAAGAAGAGCAAAGTTCAGAGGGTGTACCTTGTTTGTCTTTCCTGGAAGAAGATTTAAAGTAAGTGCATTAGCAGCACATGCTAAGGCCATGGCAGCTGTAAGGCACGTGTTAACAGCATTTTTACAGCAATGTGCAAAATGGCTGCTTGTGTAGGAATATGCATTAGAACCACTTGGGCAGAACGCTGCTGGGACCACATGACCGCCAGGCGCACAATAGTAAAAAGTGCTAGTAATGCATACAGAAAATGGTGGGAATCACACACCATGCCAACAGTCACCAGTGGCCCACCCAGAATTGCATCGCAGATGAGCAGAATTGGAAGCCCCAACAAGGACAATGACGTGGTCAAGCCTTCGTACTCACCCCCCTGAGAGCTCCAGGGAGAAAACTCATGCCAGGCTCAGATTGTCTCCCTTATAACTGTTTCTCTTGCTTTTCAGACATTGTATTTTGAGGTGGCTGCAGGCAGATTCTTCTGAGAGCTTTCTATGATCTTCAGGAGAGAGCAGGAGGGACAGAGGGGCATTAAGGTCATGCGAGCCTGCTGAATTCTTCCAATCCTTCCAATTTTCTGGCCACTCAACAGGCTTCTATCATAAGCGCAAGGAGCTGAATCAATTTTCCCTCCTCCTATGGCTACCGAAAAGACTACAGTCTAGTGGAGCCTTCCATGTCATGCTCAAGTGAGAGAGCCACCCTAAAGGTGGTTGTTCATGAGCATTTAAATCCATCTTTTCCTCTCAATTATTCAAATTTTCTTCAGTGTGGAAAAAATCCATCCACCTTCTCCTGAAGACAAAATAAAATAATACTGAAGAGACCTCTGGTGGATGAAGTGACTAGACACATGGGAGCGATGTCATTGAAACCTGGGCTTTTCATGGTTCTTTGTCTCCACCAATTTGCTGGTAGCGGAACACTAGCCACTTGTCTGGACTGGTCTAGCAGGATGATATGGAACCTCATTTGGAGAGCTGTGTGCCATTCTGGAGACCAAACTTTCAAAGGATATAAACAGGATGGAGTTTGTGCAGTGGTTGGCTATTGAATTGGTCAGTTGTCTTTTTCCATAAAGCATATGGGGACAGACTTAAAGATCTCAGACTGTATACATTGGAAGAAAGGCAGGAGAGGGGAAATATGATAGAGATGTTTAAAGATCTCTGTGGCATAAATGCACAGGAAGGGCCTGATACTCTCTTGGGCAGGCTATGTGCTGCTACGGCGCATAACCGTGCCCGCTGACCCTTATTGAAGGCCCCGGTATTGAATATCCAGGGAAGCAGCAGTAGCTAACTGGGCAGCAGCGGTATTGCATGCTGCCCGGTTAGTTCCTGTGCCTAAAAGATACTGTAGACAAGTTTTTTTCTTGCCTATCTTTTAGGCAATATCACTGCTGCCCGTTTATTAGTTGTCTCCGCCTCTGCTCCTCCCCAGAACGCCCATGACACGCCCCAATGCTAAGCGGTTAGCATTGGGGCACATAAGGGCCAAAATTGGGAATATTCAGTGGCACTAACTATGTAAACCATGTAACTGTCCTTCGACTATCGAACCCAAAGTGTCCATCTTTGAATGGAAAGGAAGCTTTGGAATGAGGAAGAATAAGATGAATATATAAAGGAATAGACTCAGGAGTAATCTGAGGAAATAATTTTTTATAGAAAGGGTGGTGAATGTGTGGAACAGCCTCCTAGCAGAAAATGAGGAGTGTATCTGAATTCAAGAAAGCAAGTGACAAGCACAGAGGATTTCTAAGGGAGAGGAAGGGATTGTAAAGCTTGAAAGATGGTATGGATGGGCAGACTGGATAGGCTATGTGGTCTGTATCTGCTGTCATTTTATAGGTTTCTATTATGCAGCTCTCTCTCATGAGCCTGAGTCTTCAGTCCAAGGGCATGAGTTCTCCAGTCCCATGGATGCATTTATGCATTCATTCCTGGGGTATGCTTTGAAGTGGAATTGCTGGCCCCTTTGCTTGTGGAATTGTCTATGTTGCCTAATATCGTACTTTCCATTTTCTGGATTCTAATGTGTCTCTAAAGTAAACGAGACTCCCCCCCCCCCCCCCCCCCAGGTCAGAAAAAGCATGAGCATTCCAACATTGCTTAAACCAGCTTTGTATAAATGGCTGCTGCAGAGTCAACCTCCAGAAACTGGGCTTGACTCTGGTCCAGAATACGACCTGTGTTCATAGCAAAGGGCAAACAATGCCTCACCTATTCAAGTATGGCCATTACAGTAGCTGTACACATTTGATGATTTAAGAGCTATTGCTAACTGTGTCCAGAATCACCATCACTGATTTAAGTTGATATGAGGGATACAAAATGATGATGTGGAGCATTCTTTATCATTTGCCTTTTTCTCTTTCAGCTCTATCATGGCATGCTGGTCCCCTTGTAAGAGGATCATATGATGGATGGTCTGGTGCCAAGGGAGAAGAGAAGGAAGGAGTATCCCATAAGAGACAGAGAGACCCTCCAACCCCCAAGAGAGAACAGCACCACCTTAACAAGTGACAAAAAAAAGAAAATATAAGTTTATCTTTTCTCACTCTTTCATATCATTCAAATATGTGTTATTTTCCTTTAGGCTATGGTACTGCTGGTTGGTGCAATTTTGAATTATGGCACAAGAGGAGCAGGAGTGATTGAGGATTGCTCTTACCCCAATTAGGACTGGAAACACATGATAGTAAGTGGGGAGAGGGAATCGTGGAATTGCAGGAAGTTGTAGACCTGCATGAGAGTGATTTATGTTTATCAGTTGGGGGAAGCAGCACTGGGGGTTTCTCTTCAGCATGGGAGGGAGCAAATACTCAACAAAATTTCATTGGTTTTTCTGACATTTTGAATTGGAAAGGACATCCATTGAAATAAATTTTATTGCATTTTCCCTGTTGTCTTGTAACAATAGCACTCCCTTAGGAGTTTCCCCCTATTTTTATATGCTCCTTTCTTAACGTAGTCTAGTCAGTGCAGCAATGGCCCTTGATTAGGAGCCATGGATCGTGGCTACCTCCAGAAAATAGTAAGTGTGCACCTTGAATTTTGGTCACATGCTGCCACCACTGCATCCCCAATACCTGTCCAACTACGGGAGAAAAAGCTTCATCTGAGAGTTAAACCCAGGTGTCCCACATAACTGTGCACGGTGGTGCCACTGAGCCACTAGAGTGGCTTCGTATAGAAAATGCTACCTCCTTCAAATACTAGGTTTGCTCACTTGTTAATATTCTGCTGTTCTGGATGGTTTTAAGGGAGTCTGCTTGCTGGCAAGAACTCAAAATTGACAATATTAGTGCTGGCAATCCATCAACCTTCAGTCTCTCTACTCGGCAGCAGATACTCCTCCCATTATCTTCTGATTCCCTGCTCTCACCCTCTCTCCAGGTGTGGCAGGTGTAGGCCTGTGATCCACAGTGTCTGACATAAGCAAGCCTAACTAGCTTGACCTGTAAATGAAGCTTGTGAGGAGGCCCATAGGAATTGCACATTCCCCAATATGTTGCTATAGAATTAAGAACTCAGTAAAAGTATTGAATTAGCTTAGACAAGCAGAACAGATGGAAAAATACAGAAATTCATGTTTAAAACTGCTGACAGAGAAGTTCTAGAGCCCTGCTTCCCTGCACGTAGCAACTAGCCCAATAGCCTTGAAAGAAGGAAAGTAACAAGTTAGTGAACTGACCATTGTAATTGGGACTAGAAAGGGGGTAAGCAGGTGCTGAGCCCGCTGAAAGAATATAATTGGATAATCATATCAGTACCGGAACCAATAGAAGGAGTACGGGAGGTAGGTACGGGAGGTTACCGGGACCAATGAAATGTTTTTCTATACCTAGAATGAAGCTAAAGTCTATAAAAGTTGTTGTATTGCCAGAGAACTTTGCTCAGCCATTTTGAAATTGACTTTGCTTGAGACTTGTGCACAAATAAATGATTTGGACCTTCTGAACAGACTCCTGGTATCATTGGTTTGTCTGCGCTCTGCTGCTACATATTCTTGGTGCGTTGGCCGGGAAGTTGTGGAATCAGAGTGTATATGGGGCAATATACCACGACATTCCGCCTCTATAGGCTTGGTCCTGCCGGGATCGCGCCCTACCGACGGGGGCTGCTTCCTGGTGCTGCCGGTCCATTGCATCGGAGGAAGTTGGTCGGACCTCGGCGGGTGCCGGGCCCGGCTGGAGCCAACGCCTCGAACCCGAGTGAGGGGAGTCCGAGGTCCAACTCATGCGCCTGCTTGGGAAGTTTGAGGACCGGATCCGGTGAGTATAGTTTTGATTTGTTGTCTAGACAGATATAGAAAGAGCAGTGCTGCCATTGGAACTTGGAACTTGTAATCTCGAGAATTTGGAACTTGGAAATTGGTAAAAGAGCTTGATCACCTCTCAAAGACGGAACGAGTACCCCCGCATGAGTATTCGCAGGGCGAAACTCCCGTCTTCTTGTATTTTGGTAATTGAACAAGACTAGTCAGAATAGATAGAAACGAATGCATTCTGGGATACGTTGCTAGCATGATTGTGTGAATGAAGTGTGTATGAGAGGTCTGGCAACACAGATCAAGCGAAGGCGGACCCCTGACTAGCGCATTTCCTGACCGGGCGACCGCATTCAGGTCGCGAAAAGGGGGAAGCGATTGTCGTCTTGTCTTGTTATTTGTTTCCCTTATACGTTTCCAGGACCGTGAGGACCCCTTACCCACGGTCCGCCCTCCTTTTCCCTTCTGTTTGTTGTTGCGCGCACACATCGAAATGGGAGGGGCGGGGTCTACTAGGAACACTCCATTAGAATGTATGATCGCACATTTTTTTTTTTTCAAAATCTGTTTATTAAATGCTGGTTCAACAATACAGCTAGGATGTAACAAAACATGGATACATATTTTCATAAGTTTTGCCCTCCTTCATACCTCCCCCCTCCCACCAGAGACTACAGCCAGGAACATCCTACCAAACCAATTCCCTGGACAGGGTTGAGTCTTATCCCCAACCAGGAGCCCTCAAAATCCCTGAGGGAAGAGGGGAGAGAGAGAAAACAAGGGCACCCCTAGAATCGCAAACTCCTCTAGTACTCTTAACTCTTATGATAACTCGGAAACACCCTCCCCCCACCCCCCCCCCATCCCCCCCATCCCTCCCACCCCCCCCCCCCACACCAGAGCCAAGGGACCTCCCACTGGGAATTCACACTTCCACTATCCCATTCCGCCACCTTCGCCCTCCCCGCAACCAACAAGCCAGGGTACAGGGTTACCCCATAGCTAATACCTCGCTTCTAGCTTTAGAACCTAAGTTCTGGATGTAGGGGGTCCATATCAGTAGGAAGGAGGCCCAGCGCTGAGGGGTCCCCCTGGCCGCCCTGCTCTCTTGTAGCATGAGATGATGAAAGCTACTACGCCACTCCCAAAAAGTAGGGGCTAACATCTCCCTCCACTTACGAAGAATGGGGCCTTTCCCCACCAAACAAGCCTTGCGCGTTAGGATACGCCCCCATTTCCCCTTGACCTGTAGAGGCCCCAGATAATCCAAAGCTACCAACGGGCCCGACCACCGAACTGGCTGGTGCAGTAAAAGACCTATATAAGCCTCAATACGCGCCCAATACGCTTTAATGTGCTTGCAACCCCACCACATGTGGCCCAAGTCTGCTAACGGTGAGGCACACCGAGGACAACCCCCACACTCCGTTAGCCCCGTGCGCAATGCTCGCCTCGGGGAGAAGTGGACCCGTGTTATACACTTGAATTGCGTCTCCCGCCACCTGGTGCCCTCCACCAATCGGGCTATCCGCCGTAAGGCCGCTCCAACCGCGCCGGGAGGAACTGCGCATCCGAGTTCCTGCTTCCAAGCCTGCTCCTCTTTGGTGAAGTCCCAGGGAGTGCCATACTGGTCCAACTTACGTTTCAGCAGTGCTACTTTAGGTGGACAGTCCGTCCCCAGGGCAAAAAAGTCAATAATTCTCGCAGAATGATCCTCTTGCAACCCCGGCTGCGGCAGAGATTCGACATAATGCCGTAGTTGGAAGTAGGCAAAGTGGGAGGTCCCCTGTTGCAAGTCATAGTCTTTACAGAGCATGTCCAATGGCTTACAGCAACCCTCTAGTGTAACCACATGTCCGAGACACGTTATCCCCTTCCCCCTCCACTGCCTAAATACTGCGGAGTCCGTACCCGGCTTAAAGGCAACATTTCCTTGCAGGGGAAGCCAGCTAGAGACCCGCGGAGAACTGCCCCAAGTCTTATTAAGTCTCTGCCAAGCCCTCCTAAGCGGGGTCACCAACACGCTAGCTCGCACCCTAAGTGGCAGCAACGTCCCATCCAAATGCACCACAGCCTCCAGCGCGTGTGGGGACAGGAAGGCCGCCTCGAAGGTCCTCGGCGTATAATAATCAGTAGCACCAAGCCAATCCCCTAGGTGTCTGGCCTGACAAGCCATAACATACTGAGACAGGTCTGGAAGTCCCATCCCCCCCACCTTCCAGCTACCCCTCAATCTGGCCAAGGGTATCCGGGCACGAAGTGCCCCCCAAAGAAACTTTCGGACTTCCCTGTCTACCTTTCGAAGGTCCTTCTGCAGCAGCCACACCGGCAAGGTTTGTAACCAATACAGCAGCCTGGGAAATATAATCATACCTATAGCCGCCAATCGGCCCGACAAAGACAAGGGAAGGGGGGTCCAAGCCTGCAATTGCGTCTGAACCTTTGTGAAAAATCTAGCAAAGTTCAGCTTATACAGCGCCTTAGGATCCCGGGGCAATAAAATACCCAGGTATAGAAATGCCTCCTCCGCCCATCGAAGAGGGAAGACGCCCTGCCAAGTTCCCCGCAGTGAACCCCCAACATCCAGCGCCTCAGATTTGTCCCTATTTATCCTCAGCCCTGCGAATGTACCGAAGAGAGTGAGCTCCTCTAGTAGGGCACCGAGCGATTGCTGAGGCGAAAGCACATGTACTAAGAGATCATCTGCAAATGCCGCCAATTTAAATTGTTGAGCTCCTACTTTTACCCCCTGTATACTAGGAGAGGACTCAATACGTCGCACCAACGGGTCTAAAGATAGCACAAAAAGCAATGGGGAAAGAGGACACCCCTGCCGCGTTCCCCGCTCGAGTGAAAAGGAGTCGGATATCACACCATTACAGGAAATAGCTGCTGTCGGATCTGAATAAAGTAAGTCCACCATCTTACAGAACATCTCACCAAGACCATACTGAGGCAGGAGGAACTGCAAGTATGCCCAATGAACCTGATCAAAGGCCTTCTCGGCGTCAAAACTAATTAGCAGTGATGTTAAGTTGCGCTCCCGGACCCACTCGAGGGAAGCCACTATTTTCCGCAGGTTTCGAACGGCATAACGTCCTTTGACAAACCCGACCTGCGATGCGTGTACCAGCTCGCCCAGGACGTCCGCCAAACGGACAGCTAAGATTTTTGCTAACAGCTTTAAGTCAAAGTTTAGTAAAGAGATAGGCCTGTATGAGGCAGCTTGAGTGGGGTCTTTTCCAGGCTTGGGTATCAAGATGATATGGGCATGGTTGGTTCCCCACTTAAAGACGCCTCGATCAATCCGGCAGCGATACATTTCTACTAGGGCCGGTGATAGCTTCTCGCCCATTAGCTTGTAAAGTTCTGCCCCAAACCCATCAGGGCCCGGAGCGCGGCCACAGTTGGCCTATTGTATCTCTTTGAGCACCTCACCCACGGACACCGGTGCGTCCAGGCGTGCCCTTTGGGCCGCCGTGAGCCGGGGGAGCTGTAGCTCCCGAAAGTACTCCAGCATATCCAATGGAGATCCAGGTCTTTTGGCATAAAACGACTGAAAGTAGGTGCGGAACACCTGCGCTATCTCCCTACTGTCCTTTTGTAAGTGCCCCTGACCATCCCGCACGGCGGCTATCAGACCCGTCCCTCTACTTCCCCGAAGACACCTCGCAAGGAGCTTCCCTGGCTTGTCTCCGAACCGATAAAGTTGATAGCGGTAGTACATGTGAGACTTTTTTGCCCGTTGGTGTATGAGCTCATTGAGAGCTACCTGGGCCTCCCACAACCTTTTTCGATTTGCCAAGGTGGGGTCATTTGCGCACCGTCGGCGTTCTTTCACTGTCTGCCTTTCCAAATGAAGGATCCTGGCCGCCAGCATCCTGCGTTTCCTAGCTACGTAGGCGATTGTCTCCCCCCGCAACACCACCTTCGCCGTTTCCCACAACAACTCCGGGTCAACCTCCTCTTTCTCGTGGTTCTTTTGGAAATCAAGCCAACATCGCAGGATATGCCCCCGGAAACCCCCATCATGATATAGGTCTATGGGAAAGCGCCACGTCCGGGAATGTGAAGCTCGGGCTCCCCAAGTGAGACTCACCCATATAGGAGCATGATCAGATATTTCCATGGGGCCAATCTGCGCGTCCTCCACCTGCGCGAAAAGCCTCTCTGAAACAAGGGTATAGTCTATCCTAGCATGTGACCCATGGGCCCGAGATTGGTGGGTGAAATCCCGTTCCATAGGATGTAATAAACGCCAAGGATCCACCAGGCCCAATCGAAGACGTAGGGCCTGCAGAGCCTTGGTGGTCGGAGCCCGAGATCTCTCCCCTGCTCCCAGCTCCGTATCCAACGCAATATCCAAGACGCCATTCAAATCGCCCGCCAACACCAGAGGAGCCTCCGGCCACTGCTCAATCCGAGAGGCCAGCCGAGCATATAGTGCCTTATCCAGGACATTGGGGCTATATAGGGACCCCAGAATAAGAGGCTTGCCAGATAGAGTGCCATATAGCAAGCAATAGCGGCCCTCCGGGTCCGCATACTCCCGCAGTGCCTCAAACCGAAGGCGCTTGTTAACAAGAATGACCACCCCCCCCTTTTTTCCTAGGGCCGGGGCCCCCCACACCTGCCCCACCCAATCCCGTTGCAATTTCGCATGTTCAACCGCTGTTTGGTGGGTCTCTTGTAGCATAGCCACATCACAGCGAAGACGGGCCAAGGCCTGCAAGACCTTATACCGCTTGATGGGGTTGCCAATGCCACACACATTCCACGATACGATCTTCAGATCACAAATCTATTACCTATGTCTTCCCATGCACATCTGCCCATCGAGAGGAGGGTGGCTGTCCCAGCCCGCAGCCATCCCCCAAGAATCCCGGATAGGCAAAGTGTTAGTCTTCCCAGTGGTGTGCGGTTCCCCTCTGGCCTTTCCCTCCCCCCACCCACCCCCTTCCCCCTCCTCTTCCAGTCCCTGATTGCTGTAGGAGTATACCCCCTCCCTCCCTCCCCCTCCTTTCCCAACCCCCTCTCAGTCCCCAAACCTAACCCAGCCAAAAGGCTGAGACTCCCTGTAGTAGTCGGGCTACCCCAGTATTAGTAGTTCAAGTCTCCCCTACCAAAGAGACGCCCCGCACACCCCCCCCCCCTGCAGCCCCATCAAGCTTTAATAGGAGGCACTCTACGTATCCCTCGTCTACCCAGGGCCGCCACCCTCCCGACGCCCCCCCCTCCAAGGGGGGAGAGTCGGCAACGCAGCGGCCCCGCCCAGAAGAGGGCTCTCCCCCCCAACGTAGTCTGCGAGCAGCGTAGGCAGGTTCGCCAGCGTCAAAGTGCCCACCCCTGAGTTCAAATCCCAGGTCCCTCCCGCCTCCCTCCAATCCCGATTCCAAGAAGGGGGGAGGGCATGGCGGCCATTCCTGGCGCCACCCAAGTACCTCCCCACATCGCGGAACCCAGGCGGACACCCCGTTCCTGCACAGTCCCCGCACAAGAACTGCCTGCCACATCTGCGCAATGGGAAAAGCTAGGTGCAATACATAATCTGTTCCCTCCCCGCTTTAAACACTAGCCCGTAATAGGAAGGCACGAACTGGCTGGGGCGGGGTAAGAAAACAAACAAAGGGTGATAGGGAGAAGGGCAGAAAAACAAGAGAACAAACCAAACAGAAAAGCGCCTCCACAACACCCACCGGGTGGTCCGGACCGCCTCCCACCCCTGGAGAGCAACGGAACCAGACCACCCCGTGGCGTCGCCGCTCCCCTCCCCCCCTCCACCAAGGTCGGCCCTGAAGACTCGTGTGTTCCCCCCCCCACCCGCCCCATACCAGAACCAGATCAGGCAGCCCCCCATAAGTCTTGGGGCTTCGCAGTTAACGTCATGTATGCCTCATTGTCCGGGGCCGAAAGACTGTCCAGGAAAAAAAAAAACAGAAAAAACAAAAACACAATGCTGCCATAGTCCCAGTCAGCGCCGCCAAAGAGAAAAAGCCAAGCAACACAGTTACCTAGATAATGCAAAACTGTTACAAATTGTTACTCGTTGTTGCGAACTGTTGCTCCCCGCTGCACAGTTAACACAATTAACAGAGCTACAATGTCTCACCGGCAGATAGAGTCCACTTCTATGGGGTGGCTGCTGCAGAATCCCTCAGCTGTTCCACGAAGGCCAACGCCTCAGCTGGGGAGCCCAAGAAGCGTGTCTGTCCAAGGTGCTCCACTCGCAGACGGGCCGGATACAGAAGTGAAAATCGCAGCCCCTTGCTACTCAATTGGGAACACACCGCTGAAAAGGCTCTCCGTTGCTGGCTAACCAGCGGTGAGTAGTCTTGGAAGACCAATATTCTGTCCGGGGTTCCCATGTCTCGCCGAGAGTTTCTGGCTGCGCGTAGCACTGCTTCCTTTTGACGGTAGTCCATAAACCGGGCTATCACCGCACGTGGCCGGCCTGCCTGTTCCCGCCTGGGGCCCAGCCGGTGCACTCTCTCCATTTGTAACGGCGCCTCCAGCCCCCCGTTAGGAAGTTTTGCCACCCAGCCCTGCAGGTAGCCAGGGAGGGCATTGTCTGCAATATTTTTGGGGATACCGACAAACCGCAGATTATTTCGGCGTCCCCGATTCTCCAGGTCTTCTAGCTTCTCCCCTTGTTGCTTAACAGTCGCCTCCAACGCCTGCACCTTTGCGACCAGGGAGTGCTGCGTGTCTTCTAGCCCCAATATTCGGGTTTCCGCTTGGTCGAGCCGACCCGTGAAGTCGGTAATGGATTGAGCCACAGAGTGCAGTTGATCCCCCAGCTCCCGGAACCGATCGTCCAAAGCGCGCACCACCGCCGCGCTGACTTCAGCGACCATGGTGTTCTCACAGTCAGAGGCTGGACTCGGCGGGTCTCCCTCGGCCATTTTGGTGTCAAGGTTCCGAGCTTTCTCCCGCCGCGAGGATTTAGTCGCCATCGGACTGCCCCCGGTCATCTGGGAGGGCCCCGCAGTTCTGCGACCCCCTTCTCCACCGCCCGATGTTAGCGGTGGGGGCATTCAGCCTCTTGGTAGCAGGATTTTTAGCAGTTTTGTGGGGTATGGTGCCCGGAGCCGATCAGCACGCGTCTGGTCAGCTCATTACCACACCGGAAGTCTCCTCTGATGATCGCACATTTTAAAGAGGGATATTCAGGAGATTATGGTATTAAAATGACTGCAGCCCGTTTACAGATTTTGTGTACTAGGGAGTGGCCCGATCTAGACCCTACCTGGCCCCGAGAGGGAACCTTAAATGTAGGAATTATCCAGTTAGTTCATAGTAGAGTGCGGATAGCGCACCCTGATCAGTACCCCTATATAGATTCTTGGTTAAGTATTTGTGAAGATCCGCCCCCTTGGGTGCAGCGCTGCTATGAAGAGCAGTGCAGAATAATGTTAGCAAAAACAGATCATAGTCAGAAAACATAAAATAAACAGCCTAGCAAGAAAGGGAAAGATGAGAAGTCCAGGAAAAAGCCCATCCTGGTCGATCCTGATTCCCCAGAAGTAATTCCCCGACAGCCTAGAACCCCGGGCCCAGTAAGAGTAGCCCGGCGTCCTGCCCCAGAGCCCCGAAGACAGCGGTTGCGGGACCCAACCCCCGTGCCACCTCCCGAAGAGCAGGAAGATGAGCTCCCTTTAGTTGAAGATGATTCTACTGAAACAGAGACAGAGAAAGGCGAGTCAGATTCAGAAACAGAGAGGGAAGAAATTGAGAATTCCCTGAGTGAGACTGACAGTGTAGAAGCGACCGCCAGTGTTAGCCTGCCAGTCAAAAGTAAATCCAAGACAAAGCATATAGCAAAGAAAGTAATTCGTGATAAGCCTGTAGAAAAGAAGAAAAAGAGCCCTGATAGGAGAAGTACGAAAATATCGCTTAGATCCCAAAAGACCTCTACTGCTAAGATGATGCCCTTACGGCAAGTCCCGGGAATACCTGTAAGAAATGATGATAATGAGGTGGTAGCGGGACCCCTAAGCTATGTGTATGTCCCTTTCTCTACAACTGATTTGTTAAATTGGAAGTCGCATTATGCCTCCTATACTAATAAACCCCAAGAGCTTACAGAATTAGTGAATACTATTATGGAAACCCATCAACCCACATGGGCAGATTGCCGTCAGTTCCTGTCCACCTTATTTACTACGGAGGAGCGGACACGAATTAGAAAAGCAGCAATAGACTGGCTGGCAGATAACCCTGTAGCTCCAGAACGAGGAGAAGAAAGAATAGACCATCGGGAAGCGGCCCAGAGGCAATTCCCGAATGAAGACCCCCAATGGGATCCGAATACTGAAAGAGGATCCAGAGCCCTAGCCCGTTTTCGCCAAGGCTTGTTACAAGGCCTGAAAAGGGGGGGGCCAGAAAGCTATGAACCTTTCCAAAGTTACTGAAGTTAACCAAGGCATAGATGAGAGTCCAGCAGTGTTTTATGAAAGATTAACTGAAGCATACAGAATGTATACTCCCTATGATCCCGATGCACCAGGAAGTTTATGCATGGTGAATTCTGCTTTTGTAAATCAGTCTCAACCAGACATTAGAAGTAAATTACAGAAATTAGAGGGGTTTGCGGGCATGAATGCAACACAGCTATTGGAAGTCGCTCATAAAGTGTATGTGAATCGTGATAATGAAAGACAGAAAGAATGTGATTGAAATATGAGAAAGAAAGCTGATTTTTTGGCCGCAGCCATAGTTGAACAGAAAAGGGGAGGTGTCCCTAGTCGAAGGAGCAGAGGAAGGGGGCGGGGCCGAGGTGGAAGCCGGCCCCAGCAGCTAGGCGTAAACCAATGCGCCTATTGCAGAGAAGAAGGACATTGGAGAGATGCATGCCCGCAACTCGAAGACGCCCACGAAGATGATGAAAGCAATCATCAATGGAGAGAAGAAAGACGAGGCCGTCCCCGACATCACGGAGGAGCCAATCGAGAACAATTCCAGCGAGAAAGAGGAGAAGCCGTGCAAGCATTGGCGGCAACAGCCTATGATGAAAATGACGTGGATTAGGACAGACCGGGCTCCGAATTTGCTTTAGGTCTCCAGGAGCCTATGGTTGGAATACAAATAGGAGACCAAGTTGTGAACTTTATGGTTGATACTGGAGCAGAACATTCAGTAGTGGACAAGAAAATAGCCCCATTTTCTACAAAAGCAGTCACCATTATAGGAGCAACTGGTGCCAAAGCTACAAAACCTTTTCTTCAGAATCGCATATGCAGTCTAGGAGGACAGCAAATAACTCATCAATTCCTTTACATGCCAGAATGTCCAGTGCCACTACTGGGACGAGATATGTTAGCCAAGCTACAAGCCCAAATATCCTTCACTGAAAGAGGAGAAGTGCAAATGACAGTAAATTCGCAAGCCAAACCAGCAGGAATAATGCTGCTCACAGTTCCCCGAGAAGAAGAATGGAGATATTACAGTGATGATTCTGTCCAAGACACCTATTTCGAACAAACCTTGAAAAGTATTGATGCCCCACCTGGAGTATGGGCAGAAGGCAGTCCTCCAGGCCTAGCCAAACATATAGCTCCAGTAATTGTAATTCTCAAGCCTAGTGCTACACCAGTACATGTCAAACAATACCCTCTCCCTAGAGCTGCAATTGAAGGCATCCACCGCCACTTGCAAAGATTACTGGAACATGGCCTATTGAAAGTATGTCAATCCCCATGGAACACCCCACTTCTGCCAGTGAAAAAGCCTGGAACAGATGACTACCGCCCAGTGCAAGATCTAAGAAGAGTGAATGAAGCAGTTGAAACTATACATCCAGTTGTACCCAATCCTTACACTCTTCTAGGACTGATTCCTGCTGAAGCCACCCACTTTACTGTTCTAGATTTGAAAGATGCATTCTTCTGCATAAGATTAGCCCCCGTGAGTCAGATATTATTTGCATTTGAATGGCAGGACCCCATCTCTGGAAGAGGGGGTCAACTTACCTGGACACGATTACCCCAAGGATTTAAGAATTCACCTACCATCTTTAGTGCTGCACTGAATCAAGACCTTTCCAGCTATCCAGTGGCCCCGGGGAAGAGAGTGCTTCTCCAATACGTGGACGATCTGCTGATAGCTGCTGTATCAGAAAATGAATGTATACAAGCCACCAAAGACCTCTTGCAGTTACTAGATGAAGCTGGATACAAAGTTTCCAGAGCAAAAGCACAACTATGCCAAAAAGAAGTAAAATACTTGGGCTTTCGTATAACCCAAGGAAGTCGAAAATTAGGCAGAGAGAGAAAAGAAGCAGTATGCAGAATTCCAACCCCAACAACCAGAAAGCAAGTCAGAGCCTTTCTGGGAGCAGCAGGATATTGCCGAATCTGGATACCCAACTTTGCCCAAATTGCCAAACCACTGTATGAAGCCACAAAAGGAGAAGAAAAGTCGCCACTGGAGTGGGGACCTGAGCAGGATACAGCCTTCAAGACGTTGAAGGAAGAATTGATGTCATCACCAGCCCTTGGACTACCAGATGTTCATAAACCTTTCCACCTGTTTGTACATGAAGCACAAGGAAATGCCTTAGGCATGTTGACTCAGAAATTGGGAAATTGGGAACGACCTGTAGCATACCTATCGAAACAATTGGACACTGTGGCCAAAGGATGGCCACCCTGCCTGAGAGCAGTTGCAGCTACAGCGTTGTTAGTGAGTGAAGCAGACAAGCTCACACTAGGACAGAATATACGAGTCACTGTGCCACATGCAGTCCTTGCCCTTATGGAACAAAAAGCAAATCATTGGCTCACCAATTCCCGAATGTTGAAATATCAGAGCATGCTATGTGAAAACCCACAGATACAATTGGAAGTGAGCCATGCCTTGAATCCAGCCACATTGATACCCATTAGTGAAGAACTCCCAGAGCATGACTGTATAGAAGTCATGGACACTGTATTTTCAAGCCGACCTGATTTGACAGATGTGCCCATAGACAATCCTGACCAAATCTATTATGTTGATGGAAGCAGTCTCATCATCGATGGACGACGCTGTGCCGGATATGCAGTAGTCACTCAACATGAAGTTGTTGAATCATCAGCTCTAGCCTCAGGCACATCAGCCCAAAAAGCAGAATTGATAGCACTCACCCGAGCACTACGACTAGGTGAAAAACTTGTGTTGAATGTATATACAGACTCTAAATATGCCTTCACCACCTTACATGCCCATGGAGCTCTCTACAAAGAAAGAGGACTCATCACATCCGGAGGAAAATCAGTTAAGTATGGCCCCGAGATACTGATGCTACTTGACGCAATATGGGCCCCAACTCGTGTAGCTGTCATGCATTGCAGAGGACATCAAGCAGGAAAAGGAGAAGTTGCCCGAGGAAACAGATTTGCAGATGCCTCAGCACGACAAGCAGCCATGACAGGACAAGTTTTGCCACAAGCCACACCGATGCAGGCAGCATTGTTTCCAGTACCCTTGAACACATGGACACCACGATATACCACCAAAGAATTAGACTACTACTGTAACAGAGAAGATGGAGTACTGAAAGATGGGTGGATTGAACTGCCACCAGCAGAGGACAGTCAACCCCCAAGACAAATAGTAATTCCTGAATTGTTAGGACCAGCCTTTGTCAAAGCTTTCCATGAAACCACACACTATGGGAAGACTGCTATGGAAAAAGCACTTAGACCACATTTCTATATTGCCATGTTACCAGCTCTATCAGCCTCGGTAGCACGCCAGTGCCAAATTTGTGCCAAAAACAATGCCAAGCAAGGTCCCACACCACCACCCCGAGTTCAGTCAGGAGGTGTAACCCCCATGCACCACCTGCAGATTGATTTCACTGAAATGCCAAAAGCCAGTGGATACCACTACCTATTAGTATTAGTTTGTACTTTCTCTGGGTGGGTAGAAGCTTTCCCAACCAGAACCGAAAAAGCCAGAGAAGTCACCAAAGTTTTATTAAGAGAGATTGTCCCTAGATTTGGAATTCCAGCAGTAATAGGGTCAGACAATGGACCCTCATTTGTTTCTCAGATTACCCAACAGTTAGCAAAAGCCCTACAGATACAATGGAAACTCCACACTGCATATAGACTCCAGAGTTCAGGGAAAGTTGAGCGAATGAATCGTACCTTAAAAGCCCAAATGTCTAAGCTTTGCCAGGAGACACACTTGAAGTGGCCCCAAGTGCTCCCAATAGCTTTACTCAGAATACGCTCAGCTCCTGTGAAGTCAACAGGTTTTTCCCCTTTTGAAGTTCTGTACGGTAAACCCCCACCAATAGTGCAAGGAATTAAAGGAAGTCTAGCCCAAATTGGTTCAGAAATAACCAGGCAAGAACTCCTAGCTCTTAGTTTTGTTCTGCAGACTCTCCATGCGTGGATCCAAGACCAGTTGCCTATCAACCTGACTGAACCCCTGCATCCCTACCAGCCTGGTACCTCGGTGTGGATCAAAGATTGGAAGAAGACACCGTTGGAACCCCATTGGAAGGGACCATACACCGTCATCCTGTCTACCCCAACTGCAGTAAAGGTAGCGGAGATCGACGCCTGGATCCACCACAGCAGAGTCAAGCCCGCAGCAGCTCCAGAACCTGAGCAGTGGACAGCGGAACAGCATCACGATGCACCTTTACGAATTACTCTGAGACGGCAACCAGCAGCGTAGACACTTTATCACAGTGCCTTGCAGTAGCCAAGTCTTTCGAAGAGGATTGCTGTTTTCCATGCAGCAACAGTTTTGTTTCAATGAACCCAATCTACGTGTGATTTTGCACACTGCTTTGATACTACATTGATTAACCATACTTCAAAAGCCAACTAAAACTGCTAAGTTGGTTACTGTGTGATGGACAACTTGAGGATCTTCAATCAACACTCAGCACCCGTTGAAATTGCTTAATTAGCGCACGGGACGAAGAAAAGATCGTCGTGGTCAAGATTTGCAAGCTGAGGATTCAGAAGAACTCCAATCAACATGTATTTTTATCTGTGCTTAGCCCTGGTTGCCTGTTTTGGAGGTTTTGAAATGACTCATGCTTTACCTCCATGTACTGCTTGCGTTACTTCTACTCGAACTGGACTAAAAGTAACTCAGACTTTGGTTTATCATTCTCACTATAAATGCACTGGTAAAGTGACTCGGTGTGTTTATAACACCACTGAACTAAATATTTGCATTAAAGGTAGCTCCAGAGTATGCTATAACCCGCATCAGAACCCATCATATTATACGCTGGAAATGCGATGGAATGATGCAGACGGACCTATAATTAATGCTACGCGACCACTTAAAGATGCTAGTATACCTGCTGTTTTATATTTTGATGCATGTGATGTTATAAATAGAGATGGTCGTTCCAGATGTGGTACCTGGGAAAAAGCCTATCGTAATGATCATAAGTATATGTGCCCAGAAGGTGCCACGGGATGGAGAAAGTGTACTGGTAAGAAAGAGTCCTATAGTACTGCCCCAGCTGCAGATTACTATTGCCCAAACTGAGAGTGTGTTTTTTATGCTACATGGAATGCTGGTATTACAGATGAACAGAGAGATAAACGAGTTGCCACTTTGACTAAGTCAAAAACAGATGACAAATGTAAGAAAGGTGCTTGTAACCCTTTGCAATTAAGGATCCGTAATCCTAATGCATGGAAACAAGGATATAAGTTTGGTTTACGTATTGCAGGAGGAGCAGTAGATCCAGGAACGATTGTGTATATAAGATTGAACACCCAAGCTTATAAGTCATCTAAATACCACATCCATAACACTTTTTATGAAGCTATGCATGTAAATAAGTTTGAAATTCCCCATCCATCCCAGAATTTATTTTTAGAATTAGCTGGAGCAGTAGTATCCAGTCTAAAGATTTCAGATTGTTATTTCTGTGGCGGAACCCAAATGGGTGACCAATGGCCATGGGAGGCCCAAGAATTGAATTATTCTCTGACTTACAATCAGACTAAATTACACAAGACTACTAGTGAATGGGTGTTAGCGCACTCAATTATTGGACGTCTTTGCTATGCTAGAACTGGACCACAGTTCACCCAACTGGTAGGACAGCTGGTCTGTCTTAGCCAGAAGTTCTATAATGCCACTACCAAGAAGACATCATGGTGGTCAGGAAGTAAAGAACCTGAACCTCCTAACCCATTAGCCAGATTTCCTGAACTTGCTAGTTTATGGACTAACCTTGCCAAAACTCATGCTTGGCAAGCCCCACCTGGTCTGTATTGGATCTGTGGAAACCGAGCGTATGCTCAACTCCCATCACACTGGGGAGGAGCATGTGTCTTAGGGACCATCAGACCTTCTTTCTTTCTCCTACCCACAGAGCATGGAGAACAATTAGGATACCCAGTGTACACTACCCACAGACACAAAAGAGCATTGTGACAGAAGAGAGCACCCCTCCAAATAGGCAAATGGGAGAAGTGGGAGGGTGATGATTGGCCACCAGAAAGAATTATTGAGTATTATGGGCCTGCCACTTGGAATGACGATGGTATGTATGGTTATCGGACACCAATCTATATGATTAATCGTATTATTCGCTTACAAGCAGTAGTTGAAATAATAACTAATGAAACTAGCCATGCTCTCACACTTTTAGCTAGACAGAGCACCCAAATGCGCACTGCCATATACCAGAATCGTCTAGCACTTGATTATTTGTTAGCAGCCGAAGGAGGAGTATGTGGTAAACTGAATTTAACCAATTGCTGTTTGAAAATAGATGACAAAGGTCAAGTAGTTGAAGAAATTGCTGAAGATATGCGCAAACATGCTTATGTGCCAGTACAGACTTGGCACCCACTAAGGTTACCTAACTGGTTTGCTAACCTTTTCTCATGGCTAGGAGGACTGAAGACTTTTCTAATACTAGTATTACTGATTGTTGTTATTTTTCTATTGCCATGTATAATCCCATGCTGTATGCGTTCCATACACAGTGCTATTGATAGTACAGTAGAGCGGAAGACTGCAACTAAGATAATGGCTTTATATCAATCTCGTCCTCCTGGATATAGCCGAACTCCTCTAACCTCAGTATAATTATTGTAAAGTGATTAAATTCTCACACCTTATTAACTAATAGGGTGAGATTAATCAAAGGGGGGAATGTGGCAGGTGTAGGCCTGTGATCCACAGTGTCTGACATAAGCAAGCCTAACTAGCTTGACCTGTAAATGAAGCTTGTGAGGAGGCCCATAGGAATTGCACATTCCCCAATATGTTGCTATAGAATTAAGAACTCAGTAAAAGTATTGAATTAGCTTAGACAAGCAGAACAGATGGAAAAATACAGAAATTCATGTTTAAAACTGCTGACAGAGAAGTTCTAGAGCCCTGCTTCCCTGCACGTAGCAACTAGCCCAATAGCCTTGAAAGAAGGAAAGTAACAAGTTAGTGAACTGACCATTGTAATTGGGACTAGAAAGGGGGTAAGCAGGTGCTGAGCCCACTGAAAGAATATAATTGGATAATCATATCAGTACCGGAACCAATAGAAGGAGTACGGGAGGTACGGGAGGTTACCGGGACCAATGAAATGTTTTTCTATACCTAGAATGAAGCTAAAGTCTATAAAAGTTGTTGTATTGCCAGAGAACTTTGCTCAGCCATTTTGAAATTGACTTTGCTTGAGACTTGTGCACAAATAAATGATTTGGACCTTCTGAACAGACTCCTGGTATCATTGGTTTGTCTGCTTTCTGCTGCTACACAGGCAGCAGACATTTCTCTTGCCCCCCCCCCCCCCCCATATGCCTCTGACTCCCCATCTTCCTTCTGCTTTACCTCCACCTACTCAGATCTCCTTAGCAACAGCAAAGAGAAAGCGGTTATAGCAGCAGACTGCAAGCGTGCATAGGACCCATGAATCCACTGCATGATGACAATTCCTTCTGTGACCCTGCCTACTCCCATGCATGCTCCCTGTTTATAAAGGAAACCTGGGGGCTGGGGAGAAGTGTAAGGCTCTGAGTTCATGATGAATTCACAGGCTTATTTACAGTGCTCTGTTGTTGGCTAGAGAACTCTGAGCTGAGTACTAAGACTGCTGAAGTCTGCTGGAGTTGGGGAAAAGGAGGAGAGGAAGCCAAGGCCCACTGGGAGAGAGAGGATCTGAGATTCACCAGGACAGAGTGATTTGATGTCTGCTGGGAGTGGGAAGAAAAAAAGGTGAGTGTAGTGGGAAGGAGAGGGAAAGCATGCTGAGGTTTGCTAGGAGGAAGAAATGGAGTATTTATTTATTTTATTTATTTATTTGGTTTCATTTGTATACCGCTACTTCCAGCGATCAGAAGCGGTTTACTCTACACATCAAACATTGGTTACATATGGTAAGAATCAACAATTTACATTTTCATTGAGGTGTACTTGACTGTACATTTATACATATTTACATTTTATATTGTTTTTCTTGCTTTTTTACAGATTTGAATATTGAAATTTTGTTTTCATTTATACAGTGTAAGGCATCTATATAGTATTTAAACAGTATGGGCCATGTACAGTTTTGTTTCAGTGGTTGCAATATATACATTTTGGTACACTGGGGGAGGTGTGAGGAAACAAAGGAAGCCAAGATCTACCTGGGCTGAGAGGGGAGAAAAACAGGATCCACCAAGGAAGAGGAAGCCAAGTTCCAGTAGAATTGGGAAATGGGAAGAAGGGGTCCAAGGTCTACCATTGGGAAGGAGAGGAGGGATGAGTTCTTCCAGTGGAGGGAGGGAGCAGAAGTCTACTAGTTCTGAGGAGACCAGGCAGAGAACTGAAGAGAGTGAGGAGTGGAGAAAGATGGAGTCAAAGTCTGCTAATGAGATAAATGGAGCCTGAAGCACACTGGTGGACAGAGGGGGAAGAGAAATTAAGCTGAGATCTGCCAATGCTGAGGAGAGGAAAGTGGGCCAATATCTGCCAGGGAAGGGGAAAGAAGTTGCAGAGGTCTGCTGGAGAGAGATGGGTGCTGATCATTTTATTTTATTTTATTTATTTGTTTATTTAGACAGATTTGTATACCACCTTATCCTACAATCAAAGTGGTCACATCACAATAGGAGGGTTACATCACAATTGGAGGGTTACATTTAACATGAGGGTACTTAACAACATTATACAATTATACATTTTGGAGTAAGACTGCTTTACACCCTATCCAATTCATATAGGGAGCAACTGTCAAGCAATGTACATATTTATATAGTCCATGGTACTTTTTATTTATTTGTATTTATTTATTTATTTAACATTTTTATACCGCATTTTCCATGTGATCAAACGCGGTTTACAATTTATTTATTTATTTATTTATTTATTTAACGTTCTTATATACCGCACTTTTATCATCAGCGCGGTTTACAGTAAACATAAAATACTCACCGATAGCAACAGGCTGTCGTGAGTTTACATATAACAGGAAATCTAATTGGATACAACATAGGGGAGAACTTTGTACATATAAGTTATATAACTATATACAATTGTATTCTTCTTGTTGTACAGGGAGTGATAGATCGTTACATTGGATTGTAATGTGGTGTTGGCTATGTTGGAGTGGGGTATTGAGAGAAGTATGCAAGGAACAGGTGGTGTTTTATGGCTTTTCTAAATTGTTTTAGGTCTTTGATATCTCTTATGGTGGGTGGAAGATCATTCCAACATTTGGGAGCGAAGTAAACGAATGCTCTTGCAGTTGTTGAGTGTGAACATTTTGTAAAGTCCGTCGGGATGATTAGAGTATTAGCTGCGACTGATCTTCTAGATCTGGTGTGGGGGGTGTGAGTGATGAGAGTGGAGATTGCTAGGGGAGCTAAGTTGTTAATGGCTTTGAATGTGATGAGTAGTGCTTTATATGTAGTCCTACAGGATATTGGGAGCCAGTGTAATTCCTTTAAGATGGGAGTTATGTGATCGTTCCTTGATGCACCGTTGAGGATGCGGGCAGCAGCGTTCATTGCTAATTGTAGCGTGTTTAGAGTGCTTTTTGGGAGGCCATGTAGAACTATGTTTGCATAGTCAAAGTGTGGAATGACTATGGCTTGGAAGATGGTTCGGAAATTGTCAGGGTCGAGCATGTTTTTGAGGTTTCGGAGGGTTCTGATCTTGAAGTAGATGGATTTCACTGTTCGGTTTATGTGTTCTTTGAAGTCCAGTCGGTGATCAAGGGTTACGCCTAGGTATTTTACTGTGGATTTGATTGGAAGCTCTGCGTCCCGTACTTTTAGAGCAGTCGGGGGTGAGAATTCTTTATTCTTCGTGATGATTAGGGCTTCTGTTTTTTTGAAATTTATTCTCATATTCTGTGTGAGGAGCCAGTCTGTAATTGCATCAAAACACTCTATTAGTACTGTGTAATCAGGTCGAGTAATGTTGATTGGTATGAAAATCAGCACGTCATCTGCATAGATTAGGGAGGATACTCCAAATGAGCGAGTGATCTCACATATCGGTTGCATGTAGATATTAAAGAGTAACGCCGAGAGGGAGGATCCTTGAGGGACGCCTTGTTTCAACTGGAAAGGTTTTGAGGTGTTTGATTCTGTTCGAACATGTTGCCAGCGCTCTTCAAGATAAGATTTGCACCAGTCCCATGCTAAACCCTGGATGCCCTTGCATTGGAGTCGGGTTAGGAGTTTGTTATGGTCAACAGAATCAAACGCTGCAGAGATGTCGAGGAATATTAGTGCAAAGCCCTTTTTGATATTGTCAGTACCACAGATGAGGGTGTTGATTAAAGAAGTCAGCAAAGATTCCACACCATGGGCTTCTCTGAATCCATGTTGACTGGGGTCCAGAGGTGATGTGGTGTCTATATGCTGTTGGATCTGAATCTGTGTGACCTTCTCTATTATCTTTGATAGCAGGGGGATGCTGGAGATTGGACGGTAAGATTCTTCTTTTGTTGGGTCTAGCTGGTTGTTTTTTAGAAGAGGTCTTATGGAAGTCTGTTTAAGAGCTGATGGGAAGATGCCTGTGGTGAATGATTGATTTATGATTTCGGATATGAATGGGCTGAGCTCATGTCGTAACGCATTTATCCATTGTGCTGGACATGGATCATTGGGTGCAGTGGTTGTATTTATTCTGGTGATAATATCTTCGACGTGCTTTATTGAGGGGGATGTGAGCTTGATGAGTGGGTTCTCCTGTAAGAAAGTTTGGGCATTAGATAGGGGAGAGGTTGTTGATGTCTTGATGGTTTTGGATTGGATGTAATCGGCGTACTTTTGGGGGTGTATAGCATCTTGATGTGGTGGAGTGGGCTCGGTGGTTAGTACTTTCACTAGGTTAAAGAGTTCTCGTGGTTTGTTTAGAGAACGGTTGAGGAGATCGGAGTGAAAGGCTTTTCTTCTGTTCCATACTGCTTCGCGGTGCGTTTCTAGCTGTGATAGATATGTTGCTTGATCGGTAGAGTTCTGGGATTTACGCCATTTTCTCTCTAGTTTTCTTAGGAGTATGAGGGATTTCTTTAGCTCTGGGGAGAACCATGGTAAAGATGGTCTTTTATCTGAATGTTTATGGTGTGTTGGGTGAATGTTGGGTGTAGATGGTACTGAAAATTCGTTAAGGGTGTTATTCCAGTTTGCGACTAGATCATTGATGTTGTTGGAAGGTGGTTGGGAAAGCTTTGGAAGTACAATTTTTTTTAACATCATTGTAGATTGTACAGAAACAAGTACAAATTCTATTACAGGGAACGTTATCAGAACTATCAACATAGAAGCTAATACAATTTTGAACTATGTACATAAGCGTGCCTAGGAGTTCTAAGCAGCTGGAGTTGAATGATCTCTAATACAAAAATTTAAAACTATGTACCTCTCGACTTTACATCAGTTTTCAAAGGAAAAAAGTACATTTGAAAATTGGGTTGGGAAAAATAATGCACAAATCTGCCCCTACAGTTTGTGTGGGGATTTCTCCGACATTAATTTCTGTGCATACTTTTAGAAACATAAACGTCTATGTTTAAATCTACTCTCTGCTCCGATCTCCCCTCTGGGAACTCCTCCCTGATGTAAGGGTAAATCTCAATGCCCTCAAAGTATAAATACTCAGGGAAATGTGAATGTTCCGACCTGGACAACCCATTTCCTAAGTACAGCCCCTCTGCAAAATGGGATTTATAGCCATGTTATTTAAAAGGTTTCTGCTTTAACACTAGATTGTGCATAGATTTCTCCACAGATAGTACAGACCGTTTTCAAAAACTGTATAGCTGTCTAAAGTCGTTTTATGCAGGCAAATGGCTTTGAAAATTGTCCTCAAAGGGTTATAAATATTTTGTCAGAAATAAACATGTCTAAAATAAATCACCAACACACCGCTGAATAAAGTCATAAATAGTTTTATATCATATTATCAGGTACGCCTAAGAGAGATTGGCATTTAATCCCCTTAACTGTTGGTTTACTATTGATAATTATATATTCATGTAATGTTTCCATAATTGACATATAGAAGGATTTATTTCACATGAAGTTTCTTTGTTTGATATTGATTGATTCTTTATTTTTCTTCTTTTTGTCACCTTGGAGCGAGCTGTGCATCTGTTAGGCTAAAACAAAATTGACAGTGTAGTTTATATTTTTCATAAAATGAACCATCCTTCTTTTCAAAATAGAGCCTGTTGAACCTTTTCCTTTATCAATACTTTTGTATCTGATGTTTTTTTTTTTAATTTCTAGTTTTATTGTTATTGTCATAGAACCAATTTAGTAACTTAAAGTAAAAAATTAGAGCAGCTTATTGAGTATAAACAAATCTGTCCTCCTCATTAGTGCTTCCTGGCTTTAAATTCCAAAAGCAAGCTGGGATGGATAGTAAGTACTTGTACAGAAGCCTGTAGAGCAGTGGTTCTCATCCCAGTCCTTAGGTTTCGCTTGGCCACTCGGATTTTCAGGATATTTAGAATGAATATGCATGAGGTAGGTTTACATACACTGCTTCCATTGCATGCAGCTCTGTCTCATGCATATTCTTTGTGGATATCCTGAAAACCCAACTGGCCAAGCAGTCCCTGAAGACTGGATTGAGAACCACTGCTGCAGAGGACCCTATAAGGCTGCCTATGCATGAACTCTGGGGCGATGCCCATGAAATGAAGTAGATCATATGAGAAGCTTTGCAAGGCTTCTACAAAGGTAAGTAGCCATTTTTGCTGCTTATGCTATTTGCAGGTCCTCCTCATCCTTCCTGCCCACATTGCTCTCAGTTTTGCTGATCATATTCCAGGGATACACAAGTTCAGTCCTCAGGGTCACAAACAGGTCACGTTTTCAGGATATTCCTAATGAACACATGGTAGATCTGCATACATACCTCTATTATATTGAAATCTACCTCATGCATATTCATTAGGGATATTGTGAAAATCTAGCCTGTTTGTGACCCTTGAGGACTGAACTTGTGCAATCCTGTTATATTTTTTCCATCTCACTTTGTCCTTTTCTGCTTTTGTTTGTGCTTCCTTAGGGCTGCTCATTGCATAACTAGATCCTATTTTCAGTTTGATCTGTGTTCAACTCGGGGCCACACTAAGAGCTGTGCGAGCAATGCAACTGCACAGGATGGAAGGGGGCACTGATCTCATCACTAGGCAGGGACGGCTCTGTAATGAGGCCGAGTGAGGCGGTGGCCTCAGGTGACAACGTTTTGGAGGCGGCAAAAAATGCCCCCAAAAAGACCGCCTCACTCGGCCTTCAAAATAAAAAAAAAAATGAAACAAAACTGCAGGACAAGCTGCTGCCTCTGCTTCTTGACAGCGGCAGAATCAGTGGCCTCACGCCCCACCCCCCACTGCCCCGGAAGAGCTTTGATGGCGCCTTGGCACACCTTTGCAGAGCTGCGAGAAGGAAAAACATTTCTCTTCTTTCCCGTGGCTCTGTTAAAGTTGAGCCCACCGGCGCTGAGGGTAATCCAGGCATTTCCTGTCTCATACGAGACAGAAAATGCCTAATTACCTTCAGTGCAGACTCAACTTTAACAGAGCTGCGGGAACGAAGAGAAACACTTTTCCTTCCCGCGGCTCTGCAAAGGTGAGCCGGGGCGCCAGTTAGGAAATGCAGGGCTTGACTGGTAATGAGCTGGGCAGGGCTGGGCTGGGCTGGGAGGGGTTAGCCCCAGAAATGGTCTGCTTGGGGGGGGGGGGTGGTAGGACTGGTAATGGGCTGACTAGGGGGGTTAGGATTGGTAGAGGTTTGATGAAAGGGCTAGCACTGGTGATGGGCTAATGGGGGGGGGGCTAGAACTGGAAATGGGCTGGTCGGGGGAGTTAGGACTGGAAATGGGCAAACTGGGGGGGCTAGGACTGAAAATGAGCTAATTTGGGGAGTTAGGGCTGGAAATGGGCTTATTGGCGGGTTAGGACTGGTAATGGGCTGATGGGGGGCTAGCACTGGAAATGGGCTGATTGGGGAGCTAGAAATGGAAATGAGCTAGGACTGGTAATGGGCTGATGGGGGAACTAGGACTGGAAATAGGCTGGGACTGGAAATCAACTGATGGGGGAGGAGAGAGCTGCTGGCACTAGAAGAAGACTGGGGGCTAGAACTGAAAGTGGGTTGATGGGTGAGGAGGAGAGAGCTGGGGGCTAGGGCTACAAATGAGCTGATGCAGGAGGATGGGAGAATGGGACCAGAAGGGAACAGATGCTGAGATGGTCTGCCAGGAAGGTGGGGGCAGTAAAGGAGCTGACATGGGGGGGGGGGGCAAGTGGGGGCAAGAAGGAAGCTGACACGGGGGGGAGGTAAAGGTAGGAAGGGAACTGACACAAGGGGAAGGAGGGGGCTGGAAGGGAGCTGATACTTGGGGATGGTATTGGTAGGTGGCTGGGTAATGGGGAAGAGGCTGGAAGGGAGCTGACATGTGGGAATGGCACTGGAAGAGGGATGGACAAGAGGGAAGGGTGATTGGAAGGGAGCTGAGGGGGGTGGCACTGGGAGTGGAAGTGAACTGATACCTGTGATGGTATTTGGACTTGAAGGGACTGGACAGAGGGAAAGGAGGGGGACTGAAAGGGAATGGACACCAGTGGCAGTCGTGGGAATGCAAGGCGGTTGACACTGGAAGGTACTGGGAGGGGAGGACTGAAAAGGGGGCTGATACTGGGGAGGGTTACCAAGATTGGAAATAGGTTGATGGAAGGAAGTGAAGAAAACAAAAGCAGAGATAAGAAATGGCAGATGGACCAAAGACCACAGAAAGAGAGCTAAGAGAAGACAGGAAAGCAGAAGCCTCAGATCGGGACCAGCATGTTCAGAGAATAAAATGGTCAGACAACAAAGGTAGAAAAATCATTTTATTTCATTTTAGTGATTGGACTTTGTGCTATCTTTATATTTTACACAGTATGGGGGAACTGCATATCTTATATATCTGATTTTGCACTGCAGGAGAAGTTTGGCTTCTTGGGGTTTCAGTTTAAATTTTATCTACATATTTTTATTTTTACTTTAGATTGTGGTTACTTATTCTGTATTTGGTGAGGGTCTGTGTTCTGAGTGTGGGACTAAGCCCAGGTGTTCTGTTAACATGGAGTTTGTACATAAAGATCTGTACCGTACTGTAGTAATTTGACATGTTCAGCTTTTCAAATAGGTGTATGGATGTTCCAGGTCCCACTGTAGTATTTACAGTGATGCTTTTTTTGGATGGGCTCCTTATGTGAGTTTTGGAAGTTGGTGCTGATATGGTATGGTAGATTTGCTCTATAGATACTCAGTGACTTTGTTGTAGGGTTTTGTATTAGTTCACAATATGCCTGGTACTGTAGAATGTTTGTTGTTTGTGAGATGATCAGAATCAGATCTTTTTTTTAAGATATTGAGTTTATGGGTGAATTTCCTGGTTCTGCTCTGCACCCACTGTTGAAGGGGGTTCTGTGGATGCAAAATATATGTTGAAAAAGCAAGAACCATAACACAGTTTATAACAACAAAATAAAAATGAGTTATAATTTAGTTTTATAAAATGTGCTGTGGTTCTCGCTCTCTTTTAGTTCCTTGGTGTACAAACGTCTTGCATTTCCTCCATATAATCTGATCGACGTTTTGGTTTGGTTCAGTCTCTGACTGGAGTTTTGAGAAAGCCCCGCCCCATCTCATCCTTCACCTCAGGCAGCAGATTGCCTTGAGCCGCCCCTGTCACTAGGCTTCCAGGAAACTCAAAAAGTGAGAGTTCCTGCACATTGCTTGGAGGGGAGGGGGGTGCTCCAGGTTTGTGAGTAACACATGTTGGATTTCTAGCTTGGTACGGTCCTGGTTCAACTTAGCTATTTTTAAACATCATAAAACAGAACTGCCTTCTACCCTAGCTATAAGTGGGGCTTCTGATTTTAGGTTTTAATTGATAAACACTGACAAAATTCTTCTGGTGGCAAAACTGTAAAATAGATATTTATTAGATAAATACCACAAAAACTCCACTTCCCTTAGTACAAACTCTCCCCCTCCTCTTGCCTGCCTTGAATTTCTCCACTCTCCGTGCTTCTTTCATGGCAGTGGTCTTCTATTTGATTCCACGGAAAAGGTGCCCCACAATTGCCTCTCACTAGAAAAACACCGATAAACACAGAGCTTTTGTACTCTGAAAGAATTATACTTATCTAGAAAGTAAATAGCTACATTTACAATTTATTAACATTTAATAATAGAAGCATTGGTTTTGCAAGGAATGTAGGGCCATGGTTGAATTGGATGCGAAGAATGCTGTGGTTTCTTGCGTGCAAAGCAGGGCCTGCCCATCCATTGTGCAAGAATGTTGTTCACAAAGAGCCCCGCACTTCAGGAGGCCCCATGTGAACTTCATTCTCACACAGTGGTGCTCTTGAAATGACGGCTTCAGAGGGAGCCGGGGAAGCCCACGCGAGGCCTCGGCTCACCTCTGCATAACCGCCAGTGTGAAGAGCAGAGTTTTCCCTCATGCTGGCAGTTGTGTTCTAGTGAAGCGCGCGAGTGCCAGGAAATGCCCTTTAACCTTTCCCCCCGGAAAATTATCCCCCTAGTGAAACAAATCAAGCAGTCCAATACCCAAGAATCACCATAAATATGTAGATAAACTTATCTTTTTGTCAGAGTCAGCTGTAGGAGGGAAAGTACCAAGACCCGTCCCTCTCCAGGCGGCAGACTTCTTTTATTCTTTATTTAATATCATCCAGTCCTCTTACGATAATCTTCTCGATTTTTAAATTATCAATAGCTTAATATCTCTATAGTTCAAACCATGTCGCTGCTCTTGAGAAAAGTAATCAGCACGATGTGCACGTTTCGGGCTGAACGGCCTGTATCAACCTTTCCCGGCATACAGTGCGCTACACTAGGACACAGCTGCTAGCGTGAGGGAAAATGCTACTCTTCATGCTGGTGGCTGTGCAGAGGTGAGCCAGGGCCTCACGTGGGCTTCCTCGGCTGCCTTTGAAGCCGCTTAGACAGACGTGGGACTCTTTGGGGGGGAAGGGGGGCTAGGATAGGACTAGAAAAGGCTGACAGGGGGAGCATGGACTGGAAATGGGCTGATGGGGGATGTCTAGCACTGGAAATGAGCTGATGGGGAGGGCTAGGACTGGAAATGGGCTGATTGGGGACTAGGATTGAAAATGGGCTGATGGGGGGAGCTTGGACTGGAAATGAGCTGATGGGGGGGCTAGGACTGGAAATGGGCTGATGGGGGGAGCTTGGACTGGAAATGGGCTGATGGGGGACTGGAATAGGACTGGAAATGAGCTGATGGGGGAGAGCTAGGACTGGAAATGGGCTGATGAGGGCTAGGATTGGAAATGGGCTGATGGGGTGCTGGAATAGGACTGGAAATAACTGATGGGTGGCTAGGATTGAAAATGGGCTGATGTGGGGAGCTTGGACTGGAAATGGGCTGATGGGGGACTGGAATAGGACTGGAAATGGCTGATGGGGGGGGGGGGCTAGACACACACAAGCAAAAGCAGGCAACAAGGTCCCTTGGAAGAAAACAAATTTATTAGGTCTGCCCTACATGTGTTTCGGCCAATCTGGCCTTCCTCAGGGGCCTGTGACCACTAAAAACAGTTTATTTAAAATGTTTTGAATACCCACATATATGCACACTGGATTTCTATCTAGTAGCCATCTAAGATTGGTCATTTCCCACAATTTTAGATAATTTACAACCTGACAATTGCTGTTTATACTCTGTTCTATATTTTGGGCACACTTCTTCTCTCCAACATCCTGTCCTTTTATGCCATTCCAATTTATCGTAATGAAGAAGGCTTTGTACGCTGTTGTGATTCCAATTTGTTTTTACATTATTCCTGATGGACTTTATATTTTGTATATAATCCAATACACATGCTCTTCTCTTTTTAGTTTTCTGCAATTTGTTTGGTTACACTTTGTTGGTACATAATTACCAATTCGTGGCTTTTGGTGAGTTTTTATTCTATGCTACTGTTTACATGTTTTACATCTTATATATACGTCACCTTAATTATTTGGGCTATCAACAGTATTTATTTGTTTTATATGCATGTAATAATCTGTTTTTAGCCTTTAATGCTTAATGGTTTAATTTTAATTTGTATATGATCAATTTTGATTACTATTATCATTTGTATGTTAATTCTTTTATTTATTTATCTTTGTAAGTTTATATTTATCATCAGCTTATCCTTGTCCCACCTCACTAGTATTGCTTTGTTTATTATTATGATTATTTATTTATGTATTTTTATGTTTTTAGTGGTCACAGTCCCCTGAGAAAGGCCAGATTGGCAGAAACACATATAGGGCAGACCTAATAAAGTTGTTTTCTTCCAAGGGACCTCATTGCCTGCTTTTGTTTCTGTGTTTCTCGGACTGCAGGTAGGGTACATTTTTGATGGTGGGTCTAGGATTAGAAATGAGCTTATAGGGGGGCTAGAACTGAAAATGGGCTGATGCAGCGGCATGGGAGAATGGGACTAGAAGGGAGCGGGTGCTGGGTGGGGCTGGAACAAGAAGGGAGCTGATGTTGGGGGAGGACTAGAAGGGGGTGGGGCAGGGGGAATGAGGATGGAGAGAAGAAAAGATATTTTGTGTGGGAGGGAAGAAAAATCTACGATTGGCCGGGTATTGGGAGAGTAAGTGGGGAATGAGGCTGGAAGGGTGAAATTTGAGTGGATGATAAAGGAATAAAGAAAGAAATGGAGGAAACAGCAAAAGGGGAAATATCAGTATGTTAAAGCAGATGTAAGAGAGAATGGAAAAAATCTAGAAGAGAGAAGAAAGAACAAATGGACAGCTAGCAGAAGATATGAAGAAACCAGAAGAAAGTGACTGGAGCAAGTGCAACTGAAAAATAAAATGCCCAATCAAAGGGCAGAAAAATACTTTTGTATTTTTAATTTATTAACTGGAATATGTCAACTCTGGGAAATGTGTATCGCTAATGTCTTTGTGTTTTTGTTTAGTACAAGAGAAAATTCATTTATAGTTTTATTTCTCCAGTGTTGTTGTACATTCTAAGTTTGGCTTTTGGGGTTCCCAGTTTAATTATTGCCTTCCTTTTTCTAAATTGTGATCCCTTGTTCTTTGTTTGGTGATGGTCTATGTTCTGCATGTGTAACCGGGCTGAGGTATTCTGTTCATGTAGTTCCTATTTGACAGTACGACTTGTTCTCGTTCCCCAGTAGGAGATTCATTGGTATTCTCTGAGATGTATTGGTTTAATATTTGCATTGTTGCCTTTTGTGATAGGTAGGGTTTGGTGCTTTGTGAGTCCTGATAGAGCTGTTATGATATAGCGGGTTTGCTATGATTTCTAAATGGTCAGTGTTTATAGTACTTTCTAATGTACCTGGCGGTTGGCACTGGTGTATAGTAATGTAGAAATCTGGTAGTCTTTATCCAGACACTCATTAAGAGGTATGTTTACTAAAAGTTAGCGCATGTTAGAATTATGCAAATATTTATGCAAATGAGGCTCCTTATGCAAACGAGGCCCCACAATGAGTTTCCGCACATGGCCCTGCACCCCTCTTGGGTCGCCCCTTATGTAAAGAAGATGTAACGTTAATGTTGGCATCCTGAAGCTAATAGTAAGAGTACACCCCTGATGAAGCATGCATTTTGCGAAATGCTGCTTGTGCAGACTGTGGAAGTAAACTGCATTTTGTTCAAGCACTTCAGAGGTAAGTTCATTTTTTGCTATTAAAATTTGAGACTGAAAAGTTTGAAAAATTAGAATAAATAGATAGGGGGTGGGTTTCTCTAATCTGTGAAGATTAGTCCTGATATTCAACTGAAAACCATAAGTATAACAGGTTTTAATGGTAGAAATATACATAAGGATACAATTTGAAATCATCCCCCCACCCCCCTTTAATATTTTTATGGTTAAGTGATTAGTATAATATTTTTCAGTGATTTGTTTTTTGATCGGGTGAATTAGCTATACTTATATACAGGGATTATTCATTACGCCAGTGTTTTCGGGCTGTGATCCCCCCCCCCCCCAGTAAAAATTAATGTACCCTGCAGTTCTATCTGTTCTTTCCCTTCTCTCCAGGATGAATTCTAGTGTTAGTTGATTATGCCGCTGAAGGCCCCTCCTCCTGTTGAGCCTGTGCAGGCCGAGTTATCATGTCCTGTGGGTCCTGCACAGGCCAATGACCTTGTTGTCTGTTTTTAAAATCTTTACAACCCAAATGAAGATTTCGTGACCCCATTTGGGATCACAACCCACAATTTGGGAACCACTGTATTAAACTATGGCAAACATGGAAAACTACTGTGCAAAAGAAGAGAAAGTAGATTTTTATCATCAACTGAAGGCACAATCTTTGCTACAACATAAATAATTTTAGCTGCATTTAAAGGAGGTGTTCTTCGGGCATGTTTAATTTGGGGGGGCTGTCAAATTAAAATTTATAGGCATAGTTTTCCATGTGGAAAACACATTTTACAGATGGAAAATAGCTATTACAAAATTGTGTGAACCTAGGCACATATATGTGCCAACAACAGCTCATGCACTTTTGTGTGGTACATGTGTAGGTGTCCTTGGGGGCAGTGTTTGGGTAGAACAGGGGCGGAGTTATGAGGTATGAATGCACTTTAAATTATCTGCATAACCACATAAAGGGGAAAGTGTCTCAGAGCAGAGTTGTGCGGTAATGGAGATGGGGAAAATATTCAAAGGTGTGCCCAGGGCAGAGTGGAGCTGGCATCTATCACTAACTGGGCAGCGGCGATATTGAGCTACCACCCGGTTAGTGATACATGGCAAAAGCCTAACCTTCATCACGTATCGCTAACCAGGTAGTGGCTCAATATTGACACTGCTCAGTTAGCAATCGGCAAATGCGTGCAACCCAGATATTCAATGCCTGGGCTGGATATGGCCTGGGCATTAAATATCTAGGTTTAAAGTTCAGCATCGATGGCTAGCTGCTGGCACTTAATGCTGAGCCCTGTGAAACCAATGGATGGTAATAATTACTTTTGATTTAAATTAAGAGATAGCTTACCGATCATTTTTTGTGAGTATGCCGTATTTGTTCATCATTACATGATTTTAAAAAAGTCATGATTCTTAAGCAGTAGTTCCTAGCTAAAGGTTATCCAGCCTTCATTGTTAGAAAAGCTCATCTTTGAGCACGATATGTAAAGTGGGAGCTTCTTCTTGATTATAAATCATAAAAAATAGCAGATAATCTGATGTGTGTTTTCCCTTATCCTACTATGGCACAGCAATTAATAAGCATACTTTTCCAACACTGGCCAAATCTAACTCTATAGCCAATCTTTTGTGAAACCCCTCTTATGACATGACATATAGCGGTAAAACTTCAGGGGAATATTTACTCAATTTAAACAGAGTTTACAATTGCATTGTGAAAATGCCACCCAGCCTGCAGAAATTGCAGATGGTATGATTTGACATTGGAAGGACCAATATGGTTAAAACCTTAGATGGGACGATGTTATAACGCTTTTATCATTATACAAATTGTATATTAGAGTAAATGATTTATTTAGTTCTATGTCTCTGTTCTGTATTGTATGTAGGGCATACCAAACGGAAGATGTGATTTCTGCTGAATGAGCACTGTAGTAGGAGTGCCACTTGAAACTTGACAGTCCCATCTTGTAGAGCACTGAATGACTAAGGGCCACTCATTGGAGGATCTGAGTGGGAGAATTTTTGATAAAAGTGAAGCTAATCAGTGAGGTGGAGACTGTAATTGTTTGAATTATCATAATTCTGGATTTATCATTTAAATACCATTGCTCTAAATGGTCTAAATCTGGATACTGAATAGGTTTCTCTTCTGTGATTGGCAATTCTGATCATGTGATTTTGCTCTTAAACACTAGCACCATCTTTTCTTCTTTCAGAATCATTTGGCTATGGACGTTGGATGGCTCTTAAGATAACTGAGTCTGTGAAATGAGAGCAGTAATTCTGAAGACTGCTTCCTGAAGCAGAAATGCATCCTTGGGAACATGAGAGGATGTCGGAGCATATGATAAAGTGCATAACTTAATAGTGATTTTTGAATATGGTGGAGTATAGAATATTGATAATTTCTGAATGAATTATTTCACATATTTCTAGTCTTTTTGAGTGAAGTGTGGATCCAAAACCATTATATAAAGTTATTTGGGACTGACGTGAGATAGAAATACTTTTTGTCAACTACTGATGATAGCTGCAGAAAGCCTGTTTTTGCACTCTTTTAAAGTCAATTAATGGATTGAAACTGTTTGCTTTAATAGCTTTTCCCTTGTTGGAGTAGAGAACATCAGTGTTTCATTAACTTTCAGGTGTTATGCATATGTCCATATGTATGATGGCATCAGATGATAAGAAATGGGAGAGTGTATATGGCTATTTTGTAGAACATATCAATAAAATATTGCAGTGTCTGGCTCTTTCGGAAGAAAATGCGAATGTATCTAAAGGAAGCTCCGAGATGGATTTGTTGAATCTGCATAAAAGATCTATTAGAGCAGAACTCTATGTTGAGAGTCTGGCCCAATACATTAAGAACATCTAATCCCTAGAGGACTCAGGATACTTAAAGAACTTGAAAGTATTTCTGTCTAATGATCAATTTATTGCTAAGTGGAATGCAATATAGAATGTAGTTTAGTTCTTATGATGCTTATTATTGAGACCTGCTTCTGAGGCTGCAATTGAGTTTAAAGGATTGATTGAACAGACATCTAATAAGTTGAAATAAACCGTGACTGTAGAAGAATATACTTAAATATGTGGAACTCCAGGGGCAGATTACTAAAGTTTAAAGAGTCACTCAAGATATCTAAAATTACCAAGAGATGAAAAAGATTACACTCAAGAATCCATATGTCCCTAGATGAGTAAGAATAATTTTAAATCTACCAGGAGATGAGTTGCCTTTGAAGAATCCTGAGTATTTGGAGAGGCATGGTGATGAATCTGTGGGTAGAGGGAATGATGTGTTTGGATAAGAAGATCTATTAGACCAGAGGTTTATCAAGAAATGAGGTGAGTTTGAGGACACTGCCCAAGGCAAAGAGGTGTATAACGAGACATAGAGAGGCAAGGACCAGTAAGTTGCTCACAATCTCACAAACCTCCACTATAATTAATTTATCAGATGTATCTTTATCTAAACAACAAGAGTCAGTGAGTGAATTGGGATTAGGCTTTGTGCCAACCCCTGTGTATGATTCTTTTAAATAGGAGGTTTATTTTGTTTCTTTTATTTACCTCATGCCTTTTCAGTAGTAACTCAAGGTGAGTTGCATTCAGGTAGAGTAGATATTTCTGTTCCCTATAGGGCTTACAATCTAAGGGGCATGCTTACTAAAGTGTGGTAAGGAGCGTGGGGCTAACGCACGGAAATCACACATTAGTACCTCACTGGAGCCCAGCAGGTGCATTAAACACAAGGGGGTGTGTGGCCACAGTACTCTACTACCACCACACTCACCGTGGCACTAGCATCATAGTAAAGGCACAGTCCAGCGCATGCGCACAGTGTGTGCGGTCTCTGCGTTAAATTGAGTTTTACATTTTCCTGTGCTTGTTTTCTAATCCACTTGAGAGTGTGCAGAAAGTGGAGCGACTAGCCTCTACACCCTATCACGGCAGTGCTAAGTCCCTTTTCCTCCCTGCCCACATGTGGCTGAGCCCCCTTTCTCCTTTCTGCACTGGAAAGAGCAGCTCCATTATAAGCCTTTGCTCCTAGCACCTGGCTCAGATCAGACACAACGGCTTGCTTGTGAGTCCTGAGCCGGGTCTGTCTGTATTGATTGATATGTATATTTTTTTACCTTATCTGTAGTTTTTGCAATATTGTTCAGCTCCCTCCTGTCTCTCTCTTGCTCTACTACCTCTACTGCTTATCATTTGTATCGCGCTACAAGGCGTATGCAGCGCTGTACACAAATATAGAAGAGACCATCCCTGCTCATTAGAGCTTACAATCTAATCAAGACAGACAACACAACTGGGGACTAGGGTAAATCTAAGGGCATGGTAAAAACGCACAGAGGTCTGAACAGCCAAATAAGAGGATCAGGATCCCAAAGCAGCCGTAACGAGATGGGTTTTTAGCCTGGATTTGAATAGGGGCAGAAATGAAGCCTGACATACTGACTCGGGTAGCTTGTTCCAGGAATATGGAGCAGCAAGGTGGAAAGAAGTCTGAAGTTAGCAGCAGCAGAGAAGGGCACAGGCAAACGAAATCTGCCAGAAGAGTAAACGTCTTGAGGATGGATGTAGGGGGAGACAAGAGAAAAAAAGTAGTGAGCCGATGCAGAATGAATGCACTTATAGTTCAGCAGATGTTTGTGGATGCAGAAACAGATAGGGAGTCAATGAAGTTGAGAAGAAGGATTATGTGAGCATAGTGACACTGGTGGAAGATTAGCAGTGCTGCTGAGTTTTGAACAGATTTAAGGGGGGAGAGAAGATTCAGAGGGAGGCCAGCATTTTCAAACGTGTTTCAGGTCTAGCCTGTGCTCTTGCATCTCCACAGCTGTCCACAATCTCTCCTGGTTTCTCTCCTAAACCAATCTCCTAAGGCTGTGCCCCCCAGTGTGCCATGGCCGGGAAAGCCCCCACTCTGCCATAATGCTAGCAGCCCTAGTACAATCCTCTCCTCTCTGGGCCCGTGCCACCAACCCCTTACATTCCTATTCTTTTTTTTATCATTTTCTGATCTTCTCTAGGTTCCTTTGTTTGTTTGCCCTCTCTCCCTCTGGTGTCCTTCCTCTTTCTTTGTCTCTTCCCTTTAGAGAGGTATTTTAATACTTTTTCTTTCTTCTCTTCTTCCTGTTCATTCTGCTTTCTTCATTTCTCTTTTTTATATCGCTCTTCTACTTTTTCATCTCCTTTCTTCTTCATTATTTTCCAGGATCCTCTCTTATACCCTGTCCATTTTCCTCTTCCCATCATAGGTCCTTGCTCCTTCTCAATCCACCCAATATCCAGTCCTCTCTCCCTCCTCCTCTGCCTTGTTTCTCATCCCTCCCACCCATCCCCTGGCTAACTGTCTCTTATAGCTACTCTGTGCTCATTATCACTATTACTCACAGGTGCACCCTAATCCCCTGAGATCTCTCTCCTGCCTATCCTTCACGTATTTCTTCTGACTTTTACTCTCCTCTCCATCACTTTTTTATGGCTCCACATCACTTTCTCTTCCTATTGTTGACACTCCCTAATCTTCTCCCAGAAGACTCAGCTTCAGTTGCTTCCTTCTGTCACGGCGGCTACCAATTCTCTCACATGCCTCGTCTCACTGGCCATGATAGTGGTTTTTAGTTTCTACTCTCTCATTCTTGCCAATTTCAGCCCCTCTGTCTGTCTCATTCTCACTCTTTTACATCCTTTAAAGTCTACTGCATCCACCTTTTTCTCTACTACCTCTCCGGATAGCTGTTACTTATTAACCCCTTGCCAAGTACATTTGCACCTTTCTCACAGAATTTAACTCGTAGCTTTCCTTCTTTCTGGATTCATCTTCCCCCTCCTTTATTCTCAGGGATTTTAACATTCATGTTGATAACCCCTTTAATCCTTATGCTTTAAAACTCCTTTCCCTTACCGCCTCATTTAACCTCCAGCTGTACTCTACTGCTCCCACTCATCAGCATGGTCACTGCCTTGATCTTGTCTTCTTCTCTAATTGCTTACCCTCAAACTTCTGTACCTTCTTCCATTATCTGACCATCACCTGCTAAGCTTCACTCTTCATCACCCCCACCTCAGTCTCGCCTAGTCTCCTCCAACCTCTTTAGAAATCTTCATGCTATCGACCCATCAGCTCTCTCTACTACTGTCTCATCAACTCTTTACTCCACTATGTCATCTGAGTCTGTTGATGAGGCAGTAGCTTCCTATAAGACTGCACTCTCCTCTATTCTGGATGCTCTTGCTCCTCCCATGCAACGTCCTGTGAGGCCCAGGCTGTCTTCAACTACCTGCTACCAACATTCCTGTGCTTGCTCAGCTGAGCGCATGTAGCTCAAACCCCGCACACTTGTGGACTTTCTACACTTCAAATTCATGCTTGCCTCTTTTAGTCAGCTATAGCACTCACCAAGCAAGACTATTATGTCCACCTGAATAACTCTCTTGTCTCTGATCCTCACCATCTCTTTACAACTCTCAACTCTGTCCTCAAGGTGCCTCTGCCTCTGATCCCTCCTTCCCTTTCTGCCAAAAGTTTGGACAACTTTGTCCATGACAAAGTCCATAAGATTACACTCAAATTCTCCACTAGGTCAGCTCCATTCCCTCTTCCTCCTCTTCACTCCCAACTCCTCCCCTCAATCTCTGCCACCCTTTCTTCCTTTTTTAAGATCTCTGAGGAGCAAACCAAACATCTTCTTTCCTCCTCCAAACTCACTACCTGCTCTTCTGATCCTATTCCCATCTTCTAAGCTCCATCTCCTCCACTGTTATACAGGGTGGCCAAAAGAAAGTGAGAACATCTCGTAAATTAAAAGCTTAACTAGTTTACTTAACCTTTTTTAGCTATATAAAGTCTTTATTTTGACAATTTCCGGTCGCCATCTTTTTTTTAAATTTGTCAATCGTTTACATCTGTCTTTTTGAATTTTTAAATACCTTATATGCTATGAGATGTTCTCACTTTTTTTGGGCCACCCTGTACATTCCATCTGTCTTATTCTCAACCTATCGCTTTCCACTGCAACTGTTACAGCAGTCTTCAAGCATGCTGTAGTTACACCTCTCTTCAAGAAACCCTCACTAGGCCCAATCTGTCATTCTAATTATCAACCCATCTCCCTCCTCCCCTTCATTTTTAAACTACTTGAAAATGCGGTTCACTGTCATTGCCTTGACTTTACTCTTAAGCCCTTCTGGATCCACTGCAATCTAGCTTTCGTCTTTTACATTCTATTGAAACGGCTGTTACCAAAGTTTCCAGAGACCTGTTCCTGGCCAAATCCATGGGCCTTTACTCAATCCTCATCCTTCTTGACCTTTCTGCTGCCTTTGACATTGTTGACTACTACCTTTTCTTTGATACTCTGTCCTTGCATGGTTCTAAGGGTTCTGTGCTATCCTGGTTCTCTTCTTATCTCTCCCACCACACTTTTAGTCTTTGTTCTGGTGGATCCTCATCTACTGCTATGCTGCTCTCAGTTAGTGTACCCCAAGGATCTATCTTGAGTCCACTCCTTTTCTCTCTATATATCCAGTTCTTTGCTGCACTCATCTCCCATGGTTTTCAGTACCATCTTTATGATGATGACTCTCGGACCTACCTCTCTACACCTGAAATTGCTGCCTGCCTATCTGACATTACTGCCTGGATGTCTCACTGCCATTTGAAATTGAACATGGCCCAAACCGAGCTTCTTATCTTTCCCTCTAAACCCACTCCCCCCCCCCTCTTCCTTTCTCTACCTCTGTGGATAATGCTCTACTCCTCCCTGTTTCCTCGGTTTGCAACCTTGGGATCACCTTTGACTCCTCCCTCTCCACACATGTCCAACTGATAGCTAAAACCTGTCATTTCTTTCTCTATAATATCAGCCAAATTTGCTCCTTTCTTTCTGAACACATTACTAGGACACTTATCTGAGGCAGCATGGATTCACCAGGGGCTGGTCTTGTCAGACAAATCAGATTAATTAATTTGACTGGATGACCAGGGAATTGGACTGAAGGAGAGCCCTGGATGTGGGGTATTTAGATTTCAGTAAAGCATTTGACACTGTTCCACACAGGCAACTTATAAACCAACTTAGCACCATTGGGATGGACCCCAAACTTACTGCTTGGGTTAGAAATTAATTGAGTGGGAGGCAACAGAGTACAGGTAAATGGAGTTCACTCTGAGGAGAAGGAGGTTACCAGTGGAGTGCCACAGAGATCTGTCCTTGATCTGATTCTTTTTAACATCTTTGTTAGTGCTATTGTGTAAGGGCAGTCAGGTAAGGTTTGCCTCTTTGTGGATGATACCAAAATCTACAACAGAGTAGACACCCAGGCAGGTGTAAATAACATGAGGAGGGATCTAGCTAAGCTTGAAGAATGGTCTAGAATTTGGCAGCTGAAAGTTAATGCTAAAAAATGTAGGATCATGCATTTGGGCTGCAACAATCCAAGGAAGCGGTACAGTACAGGGGTGATGTACTTCTGCCCACAAAAGAAGAACGGGACCTAGGCATGATTATGTTTGACTATCTCAAAGTAGCTAAACAGGTAGAAAAGGCAATGGTGAAAGCTAGAAGGATGCTTGGGTGCATAGGGAGAGGAATGGCCAGCAAAGAAAGGAGGCGATAGAGCCTCTGTATAAGTCTTTTGTGCATCCTCATTTGGAGTATTGTGTGCAATTCGAAAGACTGTACCTTCAAAAGGATATAAACAGATTGGAGTCGGTGCAGAGGGTGGCTACTAAAATGGTTAATTGTGGTTGTTATTAAGATCCTTAAGTCTGTCCTCATACTTTATATGTGTACTTTAGAGGAAAGGCGGGACAGGTGTTTAAATACCTCCATGGCATAAATGCACAGGAGGAGAGCCTCTTTCAATTGAAAGCAAGCTCTGTTACAAGGGGGGACATAGGATGAGGGTGAAAGGGGATAGACTTAGGAGTTATATGAGGAAATATTTCTTTACGGAAAGAGTGGTAGATGTGTAGAATAGTCTCCCAGTGGAGGTGATAGAGATGACAGTATCTAAATTCAAAAAAGCATGGGACAAACATAGAGGCTCTCTAAAGGAAAAAAGGGGACTCTTGTAGTGCGTGATATGGAAGGCAGACTAGATAGGCCATGTGGTCTTTTTCTGCCGTCATGTTTCTATGTCTAGACTATTGCAACCTCCTCCTTGCTGGTCTCCCTCTGAATCATCTCCCTTCCTTTCAATCTGTTCAAAACTCAACTGCGTGGCTAATCTTGCACCAGCCTTGATATGCTCATATAACCCCTCTTCTCAAGTTGCTTCATTTGGCTCTCTGTCTGTTTCTGTATCCAGTTCAAACTTCTCCTATTGACCTATAAGTGCACTCATTCTGCTGCTCCTCACTACTTTTCCTCTCTTTTCTCTCCCTTGGCAACTCTGCTCTTCTGGAAGATCACTTCTATCTCTGTCCTTTTCTTCTACTCCCAGCTCCAGACTTCGATCCTTCCACCTTGCTGCTCCTTATGCCTGCAACAAACTATCCGAGTCTGTATGTCAGGCTTCATCTGTGGCTCTTTTCAAATCCAGGCTGAAAACTCACTTCTTTGAAGCCACTTTTGGATCCTTATCTGTGTAGTCTTCTGCTCTCCAAATATGTGCTTCCTTTCCATCCCCCTAGATATATCCTAGTCCCCAGCTTTTGTGTTGTCTGTCTTGACTAGATTGTAAGCTCTGATGAGCAGTGACCGTCTTTTACATGTGTCTGTACAGTGCTGTGTATGCCTTGCAGTGCTCTACAAATGATCAGTATTAGTAGTAATAGTAGAATGCTACAAGTGTGATACTGTGGACAGTAAGAACTGTGCCCCTCTCACCCATACAAGAAGGTAGCAACTGGGCAGTCCAGAACAGACTGATGACCAGGAGTATGCTAAACAGCTGGCAAACTCAAAGCACAGGGGCTAAGTACAAGAGCATGGGCCATGCAAATCAGAAAGCAAACATATGCAGAGAATATGTGCTGCATCTCAAACCATAGGTGGTGGGATGCAAATGTGGCATCTGGAGATGCTGAAGGCTATGTATGGAAAAAGGCCAAGGCAGAGAGGCTTGCATCCTGGAGATGAATGCATGGCTGCGTGGATGGTGTCATCGAGAGCGTTTTGGTTTCCTAGACCATGGGATGCTGTTCTAAGGGTTGCAGAGCAGAGATGGCATCCATCTGTCCAAGAAAGGTCAACGCATCTTCGGTAGTAGACTGGCTAATCTACTGAAGAGGGCTTTAAACTAGATTCGTTGGGGATAGGTGAAGAAAGCCCCCAGGTAAGTGAAAGCCCCCAGATAGGTGATACATTAAATACCTTTATGGAAATGGGTAACAGGGGTAACATATGGAAAGCAGTGTGTATTAATGCCCGTAGCATGGGAAATAAGATCCCTGATGTTGAAGCTTTGGTGGGAATGGCTGACTTGGATTTAGTGGCAGTTACAGAAACATGGTTCACAGAAAACCATGACTGGGATGTAACTATACCTGGCTATACTCTATTCAGAAAGGACAGGGTAGAAAGAAGGGGAGGAGGAGTGGCACTATATGTAAAAACTACTATTAAAGCTTTGGAATTACAGAGCTTAAAAGGGAGAGAGGAGGCATTGTGGGTTAAACTTGAAAGAGGGAAAGAGAAATCTATTTGCATTGGTGTGATATACAGACCTCCCTCACAAGAGGAAGAGGTGGACACAGAGTTAATTGAAGACATACGCAGCATTGCTAGGAAAGGGGAAGTGCTACTGATAGGAGATTTCAATATGCCAGATGTTGATTTGCACATTCCTGCTGCAGTACCATCTAGAAGTAAGGAGATCCTGGATTCTCTACAGGGAGAACTATTCAGGCAATTGGTAACAGACCCCACATGTGAAGGGACCATACTGGACTTGGTGCTTACCAATGGTGAAAGTGTTTCTGATGTTGTAGTGGGAGATCATTTTGCATCCAGTGATCACCAGATGGTGTGGTTCAGTATTAGGGCTAGGGCTGTTAGAATCCATTCCAAGGTGAGGATCTTAGACTTTTTAGGAAGACTAACTTTGCGAAGATGGGCCAATCCCTCAGGGAGTCGTTAGTGGGATGGGAACAGCTGGGGGATGTAGAAAAACAGTGGGCAAAACTGAAAGGGGGTATTTTAAGGGCAACCAACCTTTTTGTTAAAATGGTAAATAAAGGCAAAAGGAAAAGGAGACCGCTATGGTTTTCTAAGGAAGTAGCTGAAAAAGTGAAGAAAAAGAGGGAGGCCTTCATGAAATACAAGAGATCACAGAGAGAGGAAGACAGGCATCTGTATTTGGAAAAACTTAGAGAAGCTAGCAAAGTGGTTAAGAAGGCAAAGATTCAAAAGGAGGAGGAAATAGCCAATGCAATAAAATGGGGGGATAAGACATTTTTCAGATATATTAGTGAGAAGAGGAAGGGCAAGAGTGGTATTGTCAGACTCAAGGGGGCAGGGGGGGGGGGAATATGTAGAAGCTGATAAGGATAAAGCGGAATTGCTTAACAAATATTTTTGTTCTGTGTTCACAGATGAAGAACCAGGAGCAGGACCTCAGAAAACACCCACAAATAGGAACAGAAGCGAGGGACATCTTGAACAATTTTCAGAAGACTGTGCTCGTGAGAAACTAGCTCAACTTAAAGTAGACAAAGCGATGGGACCGGATGGGATACACCCTAGAATACTGAGGGAACTTGGGGACATTCTAGCAGCTCCACTGACTGACCTTTTCAATGCCTCGTTGGAGTCGGGAGTGGTGCCAAAGGACTGAAGAGAGGCTCATGTGATGCCTTTACACAAAAGCGGAAGTAAGGATGCGGTTGAAAACTACAGGCCGGTTAGTTTAACTTCGGTGGTGAGTAAATTATTGGAAACGCTGCTGAAAGAGAAAATAGTGAGGTTTCTGGAGTCCAGCGGATTACAGGATCCAAGGCAGCATGGATTGACCAGAGGCAGGTCTTGTCAGACAAATCTGATTGATTTCTTTGACTGGGTGACCAGGGAGTTGGACCGAGGGAGAGCTCTAGATGTGATGTATTTAGATTTCAGTAAAGCCTTTGACACTGTTCCTCACAGGCGACTTATAAACAAACTGAGCACCCTAGGGATGGACCCTAAAGTTACTGCTTGGGTTAGAAATTGGTTGGGTGGGAGAAGACAAAGAGTGCAAGTAAATGGAGCTCACTCTGAGGAGAAGGATGTTACCAGTGGTGTGCCCCAGGGATCTGTCCTTGGTCCGATTCTTTTTAACATCTTTGTTAGTGATATAGCGAAAGGGCTGTCGGGTAAGGTTTGCCTCTTTGCGGATGATACCAAAATCTGCAATAGAGTAGACACCCAGGAAGGTGTAGATAACATGAGAAGGGATCTAGCTAAGCTTGAAGAATGGTCTAGAATTTGGCAGCTGGGATTTAATGTTAAAAAATGTAAGGTCATGCATTTGGGCTGCAGCAATCCAAGGGAGCAATACAGTATAGGAGGTGAAGTACTTTTGTCCACTAAAGAAGAGCGGGACCTAGGCGTGGTTGTGTCTGATGATCTTAAAGTAGCTAAACAGGTAGAAAAGGCAACAGCAAAAGCTAGAAGGATGCTTGGGTGCATATGGAGAGGAATGGCTAGCAGAAAAAAGGAGGTGATAATGCCTCTGTATAAGTCTTTGGTGCGACCTCATTTGGAGTATAGTGTGCAATTCTGGAGACCGCACCTTCAAAAGGATGTGAACAGGATGGAGTTGGTGCAGAGGGTGGCTACTAAAATGATTAGTGGGCTTCATTATAAAGCATATGAGGACAGACATAAGGATCTTAATATGTACACCTTAGAGGAAAGGCGGGATAGAGGTGATATGATTGAGATGTTTAAATACCTCCGTGGCATAAATGTTCAGGGAGAGAGCCTCTTTCAATTGAAAGCAAGTTCTGCTACGAGGGGACATGGGATGAGGGTGAAGGGAGATAGATTCAGGAGTGATATGCGGAAATATTTCTTTACGGAAAGAGTAGTGGATCCATGGAATAGTCTCCCAGTGGAGGTGGTAGAGATGAGGACAGTAACTGAATTAAAAAAAGCATGGGACCTACACAGAGGATCTCTAAAGGTGAAAAGTGGACTGTTGTAGTTGTTGATATGAAAGGACAGACTAGATAGGCCATGTGGTCTTTTTCTGTCATCATGTTTCTATGTTTCTGTGTAAAAAGGCAGAATGTCACAGTGTCTATTTTGGGGAACAGGGATATGAAGCCCTTCATTCTGAGGCACCAAGGGTGTTCGTTCACCTAGCCTGCAGGGAACACAGTGCAAGGCCTTTGGTGGGAAGGATAGTCTACACAACTCTTTCCTCTTCTCTGATCATGGCTTGGGCAGCACCTTAACCATTGTGAGTGAGTTCCCAAATGTTTAGAGAAGGGGGGATGCAAGGGCCAGGAGGATCTGGAGACAAAACACAATCAGCACACTTGCTCAGAACAACCTGCACATGGAGACTGTGATGTCAAGCAGCACTCCAATGGCCCACCATATAGTAAACGTAGCTCTGGGGGTCTACCAGCTACTAAAGGGAGAGGAGTATCACAGCCATCCACCCACAGAGAACCACCCAAGCCTCTTCTTTCTGGGAGGTGCTGTGTGAGTAAACCACATGTAAACAGATCAGTAAGCTCCTACACTAGAGGCCCACAATCAGAGATAGAAGTAATAGGTTGCTGCTCAGGTTTGGTAGGCCTCAGTCACATCCTTCTATGATCAGGGTGAGGGGCCATCAGCCCACAGATACCTGGCCTATGGCAGCACCATGGCCCCCCAGGTGCATGTATTCACTGCCATATATACCCCCATGCACCAGAGCCAGTGGGTCAAATGGCTCCTGTGCTGCCAAACCGTCATTTAGCCATATAGTGCAGCATGTAATTTGCATACCCCTCTCCCCACTGTACTCTTTTGGCTTCAACTCTGCCTCTGAGGCAAGTACTGATTGCAGCACGGAGCACAGGTGCTATCTGCTGACACCTCCTCAGCACACACCAGCAGGCCATCTGAAACCTATCCAGTGTATTTGCAGGCGTGAACAGCAGTCCATCAGGACAGCTTTTGCTGTGTCCATAGATGTTTGCCCACTGTCCCAGCAGGGTGACTTCAGACCTGCAGGCCCTGGTATTAAGGTTGTCAGGCTGGTGTATTCCATCACCATGATAGCTGTACCATGCAGCACCTCCAAAATGATGGCCTAGCCATGCACCTTGTTATTCTGCTCCCATTTCCTATTGGCACCCTATTGTTTCAATGCATTAGCCTTGCTCCTGCCCTTCATATTTCTTAACACTCATGTATGAACCGTGCGGTTGGTGCTCAGAAGCATAGCATATGCAGCTAGCACATAGTCAGAGGCAGGGGTTAACTGCCCCTGCGCAAGAGGAGTAATTTCATATCTAACATGCGAGTAGCACACTCACCCCTGGCACAAACAATGACTCTACCCAGTCTCTGCCTTCACCCCCCCTTATTCGTACATTGCTCCAGTACGTGGAATTTTTAGCATGGTGACATTTGCCATGCACGCACCTTTCTGCCTCATGGGCAAAACGCACACCAACTGCATGCAAAACCCCATACTAGCAGGGAGTGCCCTTTAGTAAACATGCCCCTAAGCTTATACCCGAGGCAATGGAAGGTTATTTGACTTGCCGAAAACCACAAGGAGAATAAGTGGGGATTTGAACCCTAGCTTCCCTGGTTCCCAGCCTGCTGCTCTAACTACTAGGTTATTCCTCTACTGCATATAACAAAAACTATGCTAGCTATAAAACAGTTTGATAATTTGCAAAAGAGACAACAGACAGAAGATATTAACCAGTAATTCTACTAGCCTAGCCTGCTACCCTTAGGTAGCACTAAACAATGAAATACAACTAATTCAGGATATATAATGAAGCAGCAATTTCACAAGTACTTTCTGCCCTGAAACTGACCAAAGATTTCAGAGGTTTATACGTAAATTACAATTTTTTTAAAAATCCTGTTGGTCTGGATATTTCTATAGTATGCTCCATTTCTCGCAAGTTTAAATGTCTAACAAAATTCTCCATTTGTGTCAATCTCCGGTGAACATAAAGCTTCTCTTGAACCATCATGTTTAAAATACTTTTCACTTCTTTAAATCCACTTTCCAAAGCAGAAACTTGCACATCTCCTTTTCAAACAAGTCCTTTTTCTGAGCAAGGGCCCCAACTGTCTATACTAAATTAGTAATGCCCACAGAAGATTTAGAAATGATAGCCTCCATCTTGACCAACACTGCCAGATTGAATTAAGAGTTATCTCAAAGGTCTTCAGCACCGGGCTGCAATACATCTTGAACAAATTAGTTGAATGTTCAGTAGTTGTGATGTAAAAAATCCCCTTTTTCCTTTGCAACACTGTAGGGCAGACTGCTGCAGAAACTGCTGAGATCGCAGCTACAGGAGATGATCCCAGCGCCTCCCCAGAGATGTTAGACCCTACACCCTCCAGCAGGGCCACCAAAGACTGTGAGACAGCCATCAGATTTCCCACATCCGTCAAATTGCTCCACTGGTACTTCGATGTTGAATGGTCTCGAAGTCTGAGACAGAACTCAACCCTAGACTGCGTCAGGTCTCCACCACTCAAAGTGGTAGCAGGGGAACCCTCAGTCACTCCAGAAGAATGCTTCAGGTATTCATCAATGCTACCTTGACCAAGGCCATAAGGGACAGACTTCAGCTTAGTGTTCCGTTTGTGAGGCATCAGAAAAAGGCAAAATGAAGATAAACTATAGCTTGGTCGGGAGCATCTGCCAAGCCCCTAGTATGATGCCGTCATCTTGGATCCCCATCCTAAAAGGAGTATTTTAAAGAGTAATCTCTATGAGATGGGGAGTCAGTGCTCTTCTGCAAATAAAGGAGCAAAATGATCATATTTCCTTGCATTATGAAATAGTTTAACTGTAGTGTTTTAAACAATCTGGAGTCACTAAATATCTGATGATATTGATCCGTGAAGTAAAGAATTACAGTAGTCCAGATGTGTAATAAGAAGTGAGTAAATTTAAATTCCCAAAGTCCTAACACAGAAAAGAGAATGGATCAAACAAATAAGTCTCAAATAAAAATGTGACTTTGGTATAATATTTGAGATTTGCTGTTGAAAGATTAAATCTTGACCATTAATATCTCCTAAGATCTTAATTGAGGGAGCTTAATGATATTGTAACTCCCAAAAGCTGTAATGAAGGAAAGTTAAAGGTTTTCTTGTACCCAAGAAAAAACATAGCCTCTGTTTTGCCTGGGTTTAACTTCAAATTATTGGTCGCTAACCAGCCTTCAATAGTACCTAACATAGTCTGACATGATATGAGTCCATTCTGAGTAAAACAGCCAGAGATACCCCCGGCCTGCTTGTCTCTTGGAAGGGGCCTGCTGGATCTCATTGGGAAGACCTACTGGTTCCTGAGGAGGCACCTTCTGAATTTCTAGGTCACTGGGACTCATGAAAGGACTGACCCTTCTTAGGCTTGGGCATAAATGTTCAGGGGGAGAGCCTTTTCAATTGAAAGCAAGTTCTGCTACGAGGGGACATGGGATGAGGGTGATGGGGGATAGATTCAGAAGTGATATGCGGAAATATTTCTTTACGGAAAGAGTGGTGGATCTGTGGAATAGTCTCCCAGTGGAGGTGGTAGAGATGAGGACAGTAACTGAATTCAAAAAAGCATGGGACAAACATAGAGGATCTCTAAAGGAAAATAAGGGGACTGTTGTAGTTGTTGATATGGAAGGACAGACTAGATAGGCCATGTGGTCTTTTTCTGTCATCATATTTCTATGTTTCTATAGGAGGAATAGGCTCTTCATGGCCCTAAAGCACCCCCACGCTCCCCACAGATCCCTGCATGGGGAGCTCTGAGCACTCTGGGCTTATCTTCCAGGAGTCTCTGTGGGTGGGCCTCTCCATGGTCCTTCACCAGCTTCTCCATATCCTTTCCAAAGAGTATCCTGCCTTTAAAAGGGATCTTGCTCAGCTGCAGCTTGGAGGAGGCATCAGCAGGTCAATTCCAGAGCTAGAGCCATCTTTGGGCAACTAAAGTTGCTGTCGAGTACTTAGAGGAGATTCTGATGAAGTCGTACAAGTTGTCCACTACAAACGATATTCCATACTCTAACCTTGCTATCTCTATGGGCTGCTTGGCAATTGCTGGATCAGCATAAAAGCGCTCAGGCGACCACGCCTGCATAAATTGCTGCCTGAGTACCTAAGGCCAAAGCCATGAAAGAATTCTTGAAGAGGGCTTCTACCCTCCAATAATGTCTCCTTGCGTGAAGCACCTCCTTCCACAAATGCATTTCCTCTTGGGATAGAGGATATAACTGAACCAGGACCTTAGTGCCCCTCAGGCCCAGCTCCATTGTCTCCATGAGCTTTTGCAAAGGATCTGGGAGGAGAAAGAAGCTGGAGGGAATCCACAAGTCCTCCAGGAAAAGATCAGCTTGAGAAAAACTCCACCAGAAGGGACTCCGAAAGGCACAGAGCCACCATGGCATCCTGAATTGGGGTAGAGAGATCCTCCATTTGAAAAAGGCAGATTATGATGGATCTTTTCTCTCCATCAGGGGAAGTTCCCCTTCCTCCACTGACTCATCCAGCAGAGACAAGGAATCCTTATCATCACCCAAGCCTTCCCCCAGAGGAGACATGGCTGGACTCCTAGAGGATCAAACCGGCAAAAAAAAGGGTAGGAGCACTTAACCTCTCTGTCACCAGAGAGGGAGATGCCAGAGGGCCCCCCATGTTCCCTGTAGGAGAGAGCAAGGCCTCAGACCCCCATGAAGGGGGCTGTCATGCAGCTAGCAAAGACTGAAAACAGCTTGTGAGGTGTTTCAGGATCTGTTGCTCAAAATCAGCTGAGAATGAGTCCCAGGGCACTGAGGGGCCCACCAGCTAGAGCCCAAGGCTGCTGCACCACATTCCTTTTCAGCTGGGAACATGTAGTGAGAAAACCACAGAAAACGTGGCCAAAGGCAACAAAATCAGCATTGAGTCCCAACATTGCCAAAAAATGTGTCCCAAGACTTCTCCATCACACTCAGGGCAAAAGATGCAGCTGCAGAACTCAGTGGGAACCCCACTTAGCACACCTCCGTGAACCAGGCATGGCTGCAGAGCTCAAATGAGATCAAAAGAAAACACTACATAGAAACTCGTTGAAAAAGCAAAACCATGATGAAAAAGGAATTCCTGAATGGTAAGTGAATTCTTGGATCTGCCAGTCCAGCTGGAGAAACCCGAAAAGGGCCCCCCAGCTGTCCCTGCAGGACTGAGAAATCCAAGCTGCCTCAAAGACTTTTTCTTTTTTTTAAGTAAAACTGCTTTATTCAACAGCACAGAGAGCCAATTAAGGAAACAGGACCAAATGAAATAAAAAATAGTTTAAAAAAAAAGGTGCACAGCATGCAGATACATGACCGTGAGAGAGGAGGAGGGCCTGGGCTAGGGTTGCCAACTGGCCCAAGATGCACCCGACTGGCTTGATCTTGGCCTGGTTTATGCTATTGCATGCAGGGACTTGTATATAGAGAAATCATAACTACATATCCCTACATGCAGTGGAGCAAACCCAGGCCTGGATCAAACTTGTTGGGCGCCTCTGGAGCCAATTGGCAACTCTAACCTGGGCCCAGACTTACCAATCCCCCTCAGTGGCACCGTGGGGTCCTCCCAGGGCCGGGCCATCCACTAGGTGGGCTAGGTAGCTGCCTAGGATGGCAGACCACAGTGGGCAGCACGGCACCCATGGCAGGCCATCTACTTTGGCATACATGACCTGCCCCTTCTGACCCCCCTCCAACAGGAAGCTGTGTCAGAGAAGGGTCAGAAGCGGCAGGCCATGTGTGCCGAAGCACATGGCCTGCCACAGACCACTACTGCACCGAGCTGAGCCGTCCACCCCATCCCATTCAGTTGATGGAATCAGCTGCAGCAGAGCGAGGGTGGTACCGCTTGGCACGGGGGGGGGGGGCGTGGTGTGGCTCAGCAGGAGGTCGGCACAACCGGGGCTTCTGCCTGGAGTGGCAGAAACCTTTGGGTTGGCCCTGGGTCCTCCTGCTTGCTTTCCAGCCCACCAATGCTGGAACCTGTTGGTAACAGCAGTGGATACAGGGCAGTTGTTAACTTGAGGAGACAATGAGTGTCCCCGTCCTCCCAGCAAACAGTGGGCCAAAGTCTCAATCACACAGACTACAAGCCCATGATCAGGGCCAGGAGAGTTAGCATATCTGCACTGCCGCACTAGTCTACACACACTGCTACCTGCTGGAGGCAGACAATACCGGCTTCTCTCAGTGCTGTACCAGGGTATATACAAGTGATCCTCACTGAAAGATGCTTGAGAGCATAACCTACTCATTTGGAAATGTTGAGTGATGATTGCTCATTTATACAGCCTATACTCAATCACACATGATTCATTTAAGAGGGCTAGATAACAGCACCAGTAACCTGATGCATTGACAATTCCTCTAGAGAAAAGGGTCAGGATACAATATATAATGATATTCCTGGATGTGACATCTGCATTCTATTCTGTACAGCATGATTTACTACTTCGTCAATTGCAAACCATAAGAATGGGAGCAACCATACTGTGCTGGTTTCAGTCATATTTGGCAAATCATGAACAAGTTTATGTTGGGATGCTTGCTTCTTATTATATGAGATAAAAAAGGGGTTCCTCAAGGGTCATCTCTAGCAGCATTATTATTTAATCTATATTTACAGCACTGTGTAATATCCTTCGGCTGTACAACATTCTATATTATCTCTGTGCTGACAATAAATTGGTATATGCTCCAATGAAGATTTTGAGATCAGGGATGGTATACAATCTTCAGCAATAGTTAAGGACTAGAAAGGGGGGCTGTTACTTCTGGAGAGAAATCTGAAATTGTGAGTATATACTTCTGGGAATTTTTCTGAAAGGAATTTTTTTCTTTTAAAGCTAATTAATCTGTGAACCCACTATTTTTTGTTAAATCAGTCAGGGCCTAGTAGCAACAGTTTAAGATTCAATTTAAAACACAGAAGAGAACTTTCTGGTTACCTTTCATACCCAGTAGAGAGCTGTAGTTTAAATTTCATAGTCACTCAGGGCCTAGCATCAGCAAAGTACTTTTAGTTTCAAATTAAAACACAGAAGAGAGCTTTCTGGTTAAATTTAGAATCCAGCAGAGAGCTTGTAGTTTAAATTTCATAATAGGTTAGGGCCTAGCATCAGCAAAGTACTTTTAGTTTCAAATTAAAACACAGAAGAGAGCTTTCTGGTTAACTTTAGAATCCAGCAGAGAGCTTGTAGTTTAAATTTCATAGTCACTCAGGGCCTAGCATCAGCTAAGTACTTTTAGTTTCAAATTAAAACACAGAAGAGAGCTTTCTGGTTAAATTTAGAATCCAGCAGAGAGCTTGTAGTTTAAATTTCATAATAGGTTAGAGCCTAGCAGGAGCAAAGACCTATAATTTAAATCAAATCAGAATATAGCTTACCTCAGCAGCACAGGACAGGGTACTATGTAGCAGCCCTCTTTTAATAAGTGTTATATCCCTCCCTCCCTCCCCACACCCACCCTCCCCTGGGATAATCACAGCTTTATAGGTACTTGCACAACTTAAAAGACAGGAGGTGCTCTCAGGTGAAGCTCATTACCCAAATCAGTCATACACTAAGGACCTGAGATTAATTAAGCTTCAGGTGAACAAAGTATATTAAACTTATTAGGTACAGTTTTAGTGGTATAAATATCCATAGCACCCTTTAGTACGTAAAGAACTTAAAGATCTAAACACAAACTTAAAACTAAGATGCAGACAGCAGTCCAGCAGCGGGATGTGGGCTTTCCAGTCTTTTGCATTGAGTGTCACATGTATGATTTTCTCCCAGCTGGTGAGAGGTCTTACGTGTGCACTAGGTGCAAGGAGCTCTTTGCTCTCAGGGAACGAGTCCGTTCTCTAGAGGCTAAAGTAGCAGACTTGGAAAGCATAAGACAGACAGAGAGGTACATAAACGAGACCTACAGGGATATAGTCCTGAAGTCCCACCTCCAGTCTGGCAGCATCCCTGTTGCCATGGAGGAGAGAGGTCACGTGACAGGAGAGCATCACCCTGGTGTGGCAGGAAGTGATCCTGTAACTAGGACCTGTCCTCCAGGTGATGTAAACCCCTCTCGCACCGAGGAGGTTTCTCCAGGGCCAAGTGCCCATGAGGGAAGGGTTAGGACAGCAGTTATAGTTGGTGATTCGATCATTAGGCATGTAGATAGCTGGGTGGCTGGTGGACGTGAGGATCGCCTGGTAACATGCCTGCCTGGTGCGAAGGTAGCGGACCTCACGCGCCACCTAGATAAGGTCTTAGATAGTGCTGAGGAGGAGTCTGCTGTCTTGGTACATGTCGGTACCAATGACATAGGAAAATGTGGTAGGGAGGTTCTGGAAGCTAAATTTAGGCTTTAGGTAGGAAGTTGAAATCCAGAACTTCCAGGGTAGCGTTCTCCGAAATGCTTCCCGTTCCACACGCAGGACCCAAAAGGCAAGCAGAGCTCTGGAGTCTCAATGCGTGGATGAGACAATGGTGCAGAGATGAGGGGTTTGGATTTGTTAGGAACTGGGGAACATTCTGGGGAAAGGAGGGGCTCTTCCGAAGGGATGGGCTTCACCTTAACGGGGATGGAACCAGGCTGCTGGCATTAACCTTTAAAAAGGAGATAGAGCAGCTTTTAAACTAGATAAAAGGGGAAAGCCGACAGTCGCCCAAGAGCGCATGGTTCGGAAGAATGTATCCTTGAAGGATACTACAAAAAGCAGAGAGGTTCCAAAAAAGAGTAAAGTAGCCCAAATGCCCTCAAGTATGGAGCAGACAGAGCTTAAAGATCCCAAATTGCCCATGTCTACCAATAGCCAAATTAATATGAATAAAATACAGTCTCTAAAATGCTTGTATGCAAATGCTAGAAGTCTAAAAAACAAGATGGGAGAGTTAGAATATATAGCACTAAACGAGAGGTTAGATATGATTGGAATATCAGAGACATGGTGGAAGGAGGACAACCAGTGGGACACTGTGATACCTGGGTACAAACTATATCGTAATGATAGAGCTGATCAAATTGGTGGAGGGGTTGCACTCTATGTTAGAGAGGGCATTGAGTCAGAAAGGATTAAAGTTTTGCAAGAAACAAAATTTGCTGTAGAATCTCTATGGATAGAAATTCCATGTAAAAGGGGAAGGCGATGGCAGTGGGGGTGTACTATCGTCCACCTGGCCAGAATGAACAAATGGATGATGAAATGCTCAAAGAAATCAAGGAAGCTAGCAAAAGTTACAGTGCAGTAATAATAATGGGTGATTTCAATTACCCCGGCATCGACTGGGTCAATGTCACAGCAGGACATGCTAGGGAGATAAAGTTCCTAGATGAAATAAATGACTGCTTCTTGGAGCAGCTGGTTCATGAACCGACCAGAGGGGAAGCCATATTAGACCTAGTCCTTAGTGGAACACCAGATCTAGTGCAAGAGATAAGGGTGTTGGGGCCACTTGGCAATAGTGATCATAGCATGATCGCCTTTGATTTAATTAGTGGAGGAGGGATAGTAAGGAAATCCACAGTACTACCCTTTAACTTTTGAAAGGGAGATTATGATAAAATGAGGAAAACAGTTAAGAAAAAACTAAAAGGAGCAGTTGCAAAGGTTAAAGACGTACATCAAGCTTGGATGTTGTTGAAAAATACTATCTTGGAAGCCCAGACCAGCTGTATTCCACGCTTTAAGAAAAGTGGAAGGAAGTCCAAAAAACTGCCAGCATGGTTTAAAGGTGAGGTCAGAGAGGCTGTTGTTGCCAAAAAAGCATCTTTCAGGAAATGGAAAAAAGAGCCAAACGACGAAACCTGGAAACAGCACAAGCACTGGCAAGTCAAATGCAAGGCATTGATAAGGCAGGCAAAGAGAGAATTTGAGAAGAAGCTTGCTGCGGAAGCAAAAATGCGAAATAAAGACCTTTTCAAGTACATTCGTAGCAAAAAACCTGTGAGAGAGTCAGTTGGTCCATTAGATGATAAAGGGGTTAAAGGAGCACTAAGAGGCGACAAGGCGATAGCGGAGAGACTGAATGAATTCTTTGCTTCGGTCTTTACTGAGGAAGATGTAGGGATGTTACCCATGACTGAAGTGGTATTTAAAGGTGCGGAAGAATTGAAGGAAATATCGATACATCGGGAAGATGTCTTACAACTATTAGATAAACTGAAGAGTAGCAAATCACCTGGGCCGGATGGTATACATCCAAGGGTGTTGAAAGAACTGAAATATGAGATTGCAGACCTGCTATTAGTAATCTGTGAACTATCATTAAAATCATCTCTAATACCTGAAGAATGGAGGATCGCCAATGTAACACCAATTTTTAAAAAGGGTTCCAGGGGTGATCCGGGAAACTACAGACCGGTGAGCCTGACGTCAGTACCGGGAAAAATGGTAGAAACCATCATAAAGAATAAAATTACTCAGCATGTAGATAGTCACGACCTAATGGGAGACAGCCAACATGGCTTTAGATAAGGAAGATCTTGTCTTACTAATCTGTTATGTTTTTTTGAAGGAGTGAATAAACAGGTGGACAAAGGTGAGTCGGTTGATATTGTGTATCTGGACTTTCAGAAAGCCTTTGACAAGGTCCCTCATCAGAGACTTTTTGCAAAACTAAAGAGTCATGGGATAGGAGGCAGTGTACTATTATGGATCAGGAACTGGTTAAAAGATAGAAAGCAGAGGGTAGGGCTAAATGGCCAATTTTCCCAATGGAGAAAGGTGAATAGTGGTGTACCCCAGGGATCTGTGCTGGGTCCGCTGCTTTTTGACATATTCATAAATGACCTGGAAAGTGGAATAACGAGTGAGGTTATCAAATTTGCAGATGACACAAAACTATTTAAAGTTGTTAAAACCCAAGAGGATTGTGAAAAATTGCAAGAGGATCTTGATAAATTGGAAGACTGGGCATCAAAATGGCAGATGAAATTTAATGTGGACAAGTGCAAGGTTATGCACCTAGGGAAGAGCAACCCAAACTATGGTTACACGATGCAAGGTTCCACATTAGGAACCACCACCCAGGAAAAAGATTTAGGCGTCATTGTGGATACCATGTTAAAACCCTCCGCCCAGTGTGCAGCGGCAGCCAAGAGAGCAAATAGAATGCTAGGTATGATAAGGAAAGGAATGGAAAATAAAACAAAAGATATTATAATGCCTCTATATCGTTCCATGGTGAGACCACACCTTGAATATTGTGTGCAATTCTGGTCGCCGTATCTTAAAAAGGATATAGCGATTTTAGAAAAGGTTCAGAGAAGAGCCACCAAAATGGTAAAGGGGATGGAAGGATACTCCTATGAGGAAAGGCTAAAAAGGTTAGGGCTCTTTAACCTGGAAAAGAGACGGCTGAGGGGAGATATGATAGAAGTCTATAAATTAATGAACGGAGTGGAACGGGTAAACGTAGATCGATTGTTTACCTTATCAGAATATAGAAAGACTAGGGGACATGCAATGAAGCTACAGGGTAAACTATTTAAGACTAATAAAAGAAAATATTTTTTCACTCAACGTGTAATCAAACTCTGGAATTTGTTACCGGAGGATGTAGTAAAGACTGTTAGTGTAGCTGGGTTTAAAAAAGGTTTGGACAAGTTCCTGGAGGAAAGGTCCATAAACCATTATTAAGAAGTGACCAAAGATATCAATGCTTTACCCAGTACAAGCATTGTGGAACTTGTGTCTCTTGGGGAAACTGCTAGGTACATATGACCTAGATTGGCCACTGTTGGAAACAGAATACTGGGCTTGATGGACCTTGGTCTGACCCAGTGTGGCATATCTTATGTACTTATGTAATTGTTTCCCTGCTGTTGTTGAATGGCTAGCCAACCGTGGGCTATCAGTAAATTTTTCCAAATCAGAGGTAGTAGCTATCACTCATGACCCCAGGTATGATCCCCCCCCCCCTTGGTTGATATTAAAGGTGGCTGATACTCACCTGCTAATCAAATCAAAAGTGCGTTACTTAGGGGCTATTCTAAATGAAGTTATTACAACATCTATGGCTGCTCTTGGAGGTGATAATTTTTTCAGGCATTATTTCAGCCTGTGTTAGACTATTGCTACAGCATCTTCCAGGGTTTGCTAGTTTCTACTCTGAGTTGCAAATGATGCAAAACATTGGCTTCCAATAGATTAAGATACAATATGAGATAAGTATAGCAATTTTTAAGACTATTCATAAATGTTTAGCTAAGTTCTTTCATTAATTCTAAAAGGTTTTTCGTGCAGTCATCCAAGTAGACAGTGCTCCCAGAACACATATAAGGTTCCACCACTGAGTGCAGCGATGAATCATATAACCCATGATAAGAGCTTTTTTCATATATGCCACATATATTTGGAACAGTCGGATGAGCGACTGAAGAGGAATAACAGACATTCTGACTTTTAGGAAGCAGTTGAAAATGTAGTTATTCCTATAAGCGATTGGCTAATTGGAATATGCAGCTAAGTTGATGGAACTATTAAGAAGTATAGAGCCCATTCTTCAAAAAAACAGATATTCAAATGCCATGGTGGACAAGCATGGTGCTTAAATATCAGCGGGATATTCAGTGCAGTATCTGCTGCTGAATATGCGGGTTGAGTGGCGCTATCCAGATGAGTGTTGACTGAAAATCCCTCTAACACGATAAAGTTGGCATTTATCCAGACAGCGCCAACACTACCCTCACTCCACCCATGGACTGCCCTCACACTAACCGGATAGTGCCGGAGTGATCTCATGGACTGCCAGTGACACTGTCCAGAGAGTGCCGAAGAATATCGCAGTCAGCACTCAGCCAGCTAACCTCCCCTTATCCAATCTGCTAAGGGTTCTGGATACTGGCCCCATAAGATGTATCTGTGATTATTATGTCTATATCATGTGTCAGTGTGTGATATTTTTTGTATCTGATGCTAATAGTGATGTTTTTCATTCTTCAATCTGACCTGAAGTGATAAGGTGAGTTATAAGTAGCCTAAAGAAAGAAAAGAAATTCTACTGTATATAGTTTTGAGAGGTAACTGAAAAGACCTTTGCTAAGATTACCCGAAATTGTATTGAAACTCTCCAAATGCAGATTGCTGTCTATCTAGGAAATGCTGTTCCTTTATATGCAGATATAAAGGAAATGAAGATTGTTTATGTTTTTAATTACCCTTTATACCTATTGAAACAGATGATTAATGTTGGCACCTGGAAGGATGACCTTTACATCTGTGTCGATGCATGTGAATTTTTAGCTTATCAGCATGATGATCCCCATCAGTACCTGATACCCAACCTAGAGATGTGTCAGCTAACAAAGGACATCCATTGGTTGTGCTCTGGTAAACCCTTTTTAAAGGACGCCAATGAAGCTGCTGTTGTAAATGATGTCTGTTTTAGTCAGTACATCTCTGAGCGAAGTTACTGTGACGATAAACAAACATGACATTTCCAACTGGTTGCTCCTACCAGCTAATGTATGTTTAATTGCTGTGCCGAAGAACTCCATTGTCCTGGATGGAAGTGGATCCTTGTACTCCCTGGAACCTGAACCAGTACTGGCTCATACTGAAATCTTGAATGTGTTCCAGGGACACAAGAACAACTTTCATCAGGACCTGAACTACTTCTCAAAATTTTGGGCTTTCTCTTGATCACAAGGGCATGTAGATTACAGACTGACTTTGATTTCAGTGATGAGAGCAAATTGTAGATTGATTATATGAGAACTTATTCATTCCTATGTTTGCTGTACTCTTTCGATGACTGATATTAGCTTATCATATGCAATTGATATGGGCTTTGTTCTGCCTAGTGCAAGGGTGCGCAAACACCCATCAGCTGCAATTGTGGCATTATGTGGAATGTTTGCACAGTTCTGATTCCCACTGAGGTTCCGTATTAATCTTAGGGTATGACAAGGATGTGCGCATACGTCTGGGTCTTATGATACAAAATTATAGTCATCACTTTACATGTGTTATATAAACCTTAAGAAGCATTTATCTTCATACACCCTGCATTATATGAAGTGGCCACATAATTGGTGCCTTGAGTTATGCTACTCATGTTACATGTTACCCATGTTGACAATCAATTTTGCTTTCCCAATATTATTTCCTTAGGAGTGTAACCACTTATGTAAATTGTTCTGTCTTTGATTTCCACTTGTACTGCAGTCATTAGTAAGGTTTAAGATGTGAAACATTCTTTCCAATGACACCCATTTTTAAAAGGGGGAGCTGTAGGGACTATGGCAGCAGTCTATTTGTATGGAACAGCACAAATTTAGCATGACGGACTCTGCAAGCCAAGACTTCTGGAATGCTATGGACTAACTCAGCTACACTGAACAGAGATAGGCCCTGGCCCTTTGATTCATCTAAACATTAACAGAATCCAGACACCATTGGATTCAGCCTCAGAGAAATCCTGTACCATGCCAAGAAGCCTAGCCTACCACATAGATTTAGAATGCCGTTAATCCCTGGAAATGAGCTATGAGCAATTTGATGTACTCTTTGGGATCTGTTAGGTACTTCTGACCTGGAATGACTACTGTCAGAGACAAAGAGCCCCAGGCAGAAAGGGGCCCATCTGGCCCATCCTGGCATCCAAAATCTGGACCTGCTGAATTTGCACCTGATTCTGATCCCACGGGAGCTATATGGCCTTGCGGGATCAGAATCAGATGCAAAGAGCTTGGACAGGCAGGACATGCCTTGATTCAGGCCCTTTGGATGCCCCACTTCCTCCCCGTCCACGCTGCCATTGCTCCTGCATGGAGCTCGGTGTCATGGCGTCCCGTCGCCATAGCCCTGGGACGCCATGCAGTAGTTGTGTTCTCCCCTGGGTCCAGAATAGCTTGCTTTTCCTGCCGCCTGACCCCCAAATGGGCATGCTGAGGCTGGAGTCAGGCTGCGGGGAATCTCCTGTGCCCTCCCTACCTTTTGGAAGGGTCCACCACCATAGATTGCCACACTCAGGGTGACTTATTCCACCCCAAGGTGGAATAAGTCACCCGTCCTTTTCATCCAGCATGGATGTACAAGGCCACAACCAGTATCAGCCCTGTATGTCCAGGATCTGGGTCCTGCCTCCGGCCCACCCTGTCTCCTCCTCCTGCCTGCCCCCTTCTGCCCCATTCAGAGCTCCCCGCACAGCAGCCCTGAACGTGCGGGGAGCTCCAGACCAGGAATCAGGTCCCGATGAATAGTGGGGTTTGGACAGCCACCCCGGACACCCAACCTTGCTATTCGTGACTCTGCATGCCGCCCAGGATGCTGGGCTCAAAGGGCCTAGGTCTGACTCAGCATGGCTTTTGTTGTATTCTTATAACCTAAAATAAAACATTTATTATTGGACACTAAAAAAAGGAAAGCCAAAAATTTCTTACCTTTTCAAAATGTGAGCAGTGCTTTATAAAACTAGTCTTAGTATTTTTCCAAAGTGCTGAGTGCCTGCAGGGACGGGTGTAGTTGAATATGCATTCCAAAATTTTTTCTTTCTCCTAGAAAAAGACATCATGAGGGCCACCTATATGTGAAGGTCATGTAGGTGTCTATTAATTTTACATGTTAACATTTATGCCTGATCCCGAACAGGCGTAAATGTCCACAGCTTCAATCTAGTTGCTATTTCTACTGGACTTGTGCTAGTATTTTATAATGATACATAGTGCCTATATGTCCCTTGATTTTTCACACTATTCTTGACTTTTTAAAATATGTCCTTAATCATTTTCCTATGATGGTATCATCAACAAAGCTTTTTGTTAGGAAAGTAAATAGGAGGGAAATGAGGCCACTGTGATTTTGAAATAAATACCTGAAAAAGTAAGGTAAAGAGAAACAAAGTTAGCATTCGTAAAGTACAAGAGATTGTAGAAAAAAAGAAAGACAAAAATATCTGGAAAAGCTAAAAGAAGCTGTGAAAATAAGAAAGCAAAGATATAAATGGAAGAAAAAATAGCTAATACAGTAAAAACAGGGGAAACAACTTTCTTTAGATAGGCCAATAACAGAAAGGCGTGTGAAAATAGGATTGTAAGAGATGAACAGGAGAAATTGCTTAACAAATATTTATGTTCCGTGAGGAAAGGATGAGCATAGGACCAAAGAAAACTACCACAAATAGGCATGGACAAATGGCCAGCAGTTAAAAAGGAGATGATATTGCCTCTGTGTAAGTCTGTGATAAGACTGTTGGCAATTCTGGAGGCTGCACCTTCAAAAGGATATAAACCAGATGAGCTGGTGCAAAGGGTGGCTAAATTATGAATGGAATTTTCAGTTTGTCCTGGCACCAAATAATTTATTTACATTTTTTTTATACCGCGATTTCCTACAGATCAATTGCACATGCTTGGGAAAAAACCTTGAATTTCCATTCATTGACTTCTTTTTCAGCTATCAACCACACAACACTGACAGATACACTGGAGCTAATCTGGCAGGGGGAGAAGGTCAGGAAGGGGTCACCAGCAACCAGCACAAGGCACTTGAGCCAAACATGCTGCAAATCTTTAACAGCAGCCAGAGAAACATATCACTTCCTGACTTCTGCAAATCCTATGGGCGATGAGGTCACAGCAGGGCTACAAGACAAGCCCTAGAGAACCAGTCTGTCTTTTGACTTTCAGAGTGAGGTAGAGACATTGGGGGTTAGGATTGGATGTTGAAAAAAAAGGAGTGAAAAAACATAGCACCTTCAAGTCTGTCTATTTCTGCCACTGCTGCCTGCATCACTCTGTTGGCACTGCTCCCATGGCTTGCCTCACTGCTGCCCTCCAACGCTCCCCTGCCGATTTGGGTGGTTAACCTTACCCTTCTAGCTGTATAGCTATATGAACAGTATGGTATGGCACCACTCCTCCTCCTCCTCCTGCTTTGCACCTTTGTGGGTACCTTAGGCATGACATTGCCTTAGTAGTAGTAAGTCCCCAGTTGTGTTGACTGTCTTGACCAGACTGTAAGCTTTTATGAACAGGGACTGTCTCTTACATGTTTCTGTACAGTGCTGCGTACGCCTTGTAACGCTATATAAATGATAAGCAGTAGTATTAATACCCTCTTCAAATGCCATGCCCTCTCATCTTCCTCCTACTTTACACCTTTGTGGGTGCCTTAAGCTTGTCATGCCGGTTTGTTGTCACTGTTCTAGCTGCATGACTCGATGACCAGTACACTTACACTTTTTCGGGGCCATTCCTCTTCTTCCTGCTTTGCGCCTTTGTGGATGCCTTTGATCACTTTATGCCTGTTTGGGTGTTCTGCCACCCACTTTGACATACAATTCCTAACAACCCAAGTCAGGGAGAAACTGAATTCAGCATAGGTGAGGGACATTACCAGCCTACCACTGTTGGGGGGTCTTGAGCTCTCTCTTCCAAGTTCTTTTCAGATTTCCATTATTGTACTTGTTTGGAGGTTCATGCATGAGAGCTCAGCTACTGCTATACCCTTGAGAAAATAATGGTATTTCCTCTATCAGGAGCGATGAGCATGGAACTCTGATGGAGGAAGGACACATCCACCTAGCCAGCCTGATTGCCGAATCAACCTTAGCTATCATGGAATGATAAATTGCCCTCACATTCACCATCCTCCATTACTGTATTTGTCATAGAAACATAGAAACATGATGACAGAAAAAGACCACAAGGCCCATCTAGTCTGTCCTTCCATAACAACTACAACAGTCCACTTTTTACCTTTAGAGATCCTCTGTGTTGGTCCCATGATTTTTTGAATTCAGTTACTGTCCTCATCTCTACCACCTCCACTGGGAGACTATTCCACGGATCCACTACTCTTTCCATAAAGAAATATTTCCGCATATCACTCCTGAATCTATCTCCCTTCACCCTCATCCCATGTCCCCTCGTAGCAGAACTTGCTTTCAATTGAAAGAGGCTCTCTCCCTGAACATTTATGATATGGAGGTATTTAAACATCTCAATCATATCACCTCTATCCCGCCTTTCCTCTAAGGTGTACATATTAAGATCCTTAAGTCTGTCCTCATATGCTTTATAATGAAGCCCATTGATCATTTTAGTAGCAACTCTCTGCACCGACTCCATCCTGTTCACATCCTTTTGAAGGTGCGGTCTCCAGAATTGCACACCATACTCCAAATGAGGTCGCACCAAAGACTTATACAGAGGCATTATCACCTCCTTTTTTCTGCTAGCCATTCCTCTCCGTATGCACCCAAGCATCCTTCTAGTTTTTGCCGTCGCCTTTTCTACCTGTTTAGCTACTTTAAGATCATCAGACACAACCACGCCTAGGTCCCGCTCTTCTTTAGTGGACAAAAGTACTTCACCTCCTATACTGTATTGCTCCCTTGGATTGCTGCAGCCCAAATGCATGACCTTACATTTTTTTAACATTAAATCCCAGCTGCCAAATTCTAGACCATTCTTCAAGCTTAGCTAGATCCCTCCTCATGTTATCTACACCTTCCTGGGTGTCTACTCTATTGCAGATTTTGGTATCATCCGCAAAGAGGCAAACCTTACCCGACAGCCCTTCCACTATATCACTAACAAAGATGTTAAAAAGAATCAGACCAAGGACAGATCCCTGGGGCACACCACTGGTAACATCCTTCTCCTCAGAGTGAGCTTCATTTACTTGTACTCTTTGTCGCCTCCCACCCAACCAATTTCTAACCCAAGCAGTAACTTTAGGGTCCATCCCTAGGGTGCTCAGTTTGTTTATAAGTCGCCTGTGAGGAACAGTGTCAAAGGCTTTACTGAAATCTAAATACACCACATCTAGAGCTCTCCCTCGGTCCAACTCCCTGGTCACCCAGTCAAAGAAATCAATCAGATTTGTCTGACAAGACCTGCCTCTGGTGAATCCATGCTGCCTCGGATCCTGTAATCCGCCGGACTCCAGAAACCTCACTATTTTCTCTTTCAGCAGCGTTTCCAATAATTGTCGACTAAGAAGCTGTAAATTTTGAGTCATCCACTAAGAAACCCTTGGTTTGTTTTGAATGATTTGGATGCACTCTACAAATGCTTATTTCACCCCAGTACCTATTCTATCAGGAGGGATAAGCATGGTGTGGTGAGGGAGGAAGGGCATACCTACTTAGACAACTTGATAGATCAGCGGTTCCCAACCTTTTTTGTACCGCGACCCTTTTTATCATTGGTCAACTTGTGACGTCCCCCAATGATAAAATCAAATGCATCTCTCTTCCTTTACCGTTAACGCATTGTCGCTGTCATCATTTGTTGAATTATTAATATATTATAGGCCTTTGCAATATGTTTTTATTTATAAAATTTACTTATTTAAACCACAATAACAAGTAACAATATTTTATTTTGAAATTATTATGATTTTGTAGTCAATGGTTTTAGTATGCTTTATTCAAAAAGACTGACGAAGGGCAAAAATGTTAGCGTTGTCAAACCTAAAAAGTAGGCCTATGCTATCAATGCGAAGGTTGTGCTTGTTTCCTTCTCGCCAGATGTGAAATTCTCGGCTCAGTCTTTGCGAGAGCACAACGAAGATCATCTTCTGCAGCAAGTCTATTTCGGTATTTACTCTTGACAAGCAACAAGCTTGAGAAGCCGGTTTCCCACAGATATGTTGTTGGAAATGGAAGAAGTAGACACAACACAATCTCAGACAGTCCAGGATACAATTGAAAATACTTGATCCAGAATTTAATTACTGACATTGAAGAAAAATAATTTTTCGCTGCATCGCTGTTAATGAGTTCAATGAACTCTTCTTGTGCAATCTCAGGAACATCCTCACTTTAACTGTGAATGGACTCTGGCAAGTGCAAATGGTGTGCCAGGTAAATTTGGAAAATATGCTGAAATTTCTTCTTTCAGGAAAAAGATACCGTATATGATCCCTCAACAAATTTTTATTTCATTTTTGTTGGGCATAAATCACCAGGAGGAGGCATTCACAAGCCTACCCCCAAAATGTAATACATGCCCCTTTTATTCAACCACTTAGGTTTAAAACACGAAACTTTAAATATTCAATGCTTTTCCAGCATGAAAAGAGAAAATTGTACTTATCTTGTGTATATGCGCGACGTGCACGTTTCGGGGGATAAGACCCCCTGTATCAAGCGCCACCAAACGTAATTCAATAGGAACTCAATCCACCAAGAAACTGGCACAAAACGCCGAACAGCTGGCTGTTTAAAAATGAGGATAACTGCTAGAGATTGGCTGACAAAGAGCCATCACTCAAAACCAGCATCCAATCACGAAAGGGAAAACCCCACCAACCAGGGGAAAACCTAAACATGAAAGGATGACCTCACATCGCTCCTAGCCAATCAATCTCACAATTAAGTCCCAGAGGAGTCACAGATTGTAAAAGGAAAATCCATCGTTGCTCAAGGCGCCGAAGTTTAAAAATGCGATCTCCCCTCTGAGGATCAACTGGAACGTGATCAATCACCGTCCAGCGCAAATGTTGGAACTCATGTTGGAACGCTAAACAATGTGAAACCATTGGGGCTGTAAGGACCTTCAATCGAAGATGACTAGCATGTTCAATCAAACGAGTCTTAATCTGCCGGGTAGTACTACCAACATAACGTAGAGGGCAAGGGCAATCAATAGAGTAGACCACATAAGTTGAAATGCAAGTCGTGTTTCAACTTATGTGGTCTACTCTATTGATTGCCCTTGCCCTCTACGTTATGTTGGTAGTACTACCCGGCAGATTAAGACTCGTTTGATTGAACATGCTAGTCGTCTTCGATTGAAGGTCCTTACAGCCCCAATGGTTTCACATTGTTTAGCGTTCCAACATGAGTTCCAACATTTGCGCTGGACGGTGATTGATCACGTTCCAGTTGATCCTCGGAGGGGAGATCGCATTTTTAAACTTCGGCGCCTTGAGCAACGATGGATTTTCCTTTTACAATCTGTGACTCCTCTGGGACTTAATTGTGAGATTGATTGGCTAGTAGCGATGTGAGGTCATCCTTTCATGTTTAGGTTTTCCCCTGGTTGGTGGGGTTTTCCCTTTCATGATTGGATGCTGGTTTTGAGTGATGGCTCTTTGTCAGCCAATCTCTAGCAGTTATCCTCTTTTTTAAACAGCCAGCTGTTCGGCGTTTTGTGCCAGTTTCTTGGTGGATTGAGTTCCTATTGAATTACGTTTGGTGGCGCTTGATACAGGGGTCTTATCCCCCGAAACATGCACGTCGCGCATATACACAAGATAAGTACAATTTTCTCTTTTCATGCTGGAAAAGCATTGAATATTTAAAGTTTCGTGTTTTAAACCTAAGTGGTTGAATAAAAGGGGCATGTATTACATTTTGGGGGTAGGCTTGTGAATGCCTCCTCCTGGTGATTTATGCCCAACAAAAATGAAATAAAAATTTGTTGAGGGATCATATACGGTATCTTTTTCCTGAGACATTACCTTTTGATTACCGTCTGGGGTTACATTGTGGCTTGAAATTTCTTCTTTCAGCATTTCTAAGTGCTGTTTGACAGAAATTATAATTCCATTTCTTGTGTCAAGTTCAATCTCGTTTTCTTCAAAGAAAGCGGATAAGTTGAGCAACATGTACGTTCTATTTTCAGCTAACGTTTTCTGCCAAAGCCGAAGTTTCATTTCTATCTATCTATTAAACGTTTATATAGTGCTACTAGTCGTACGCAGCGCTGTACAGACATGTAAGAGACAGTCCGTGCTCATCAGAGATTACAATCTAGTCAAGACAAAACAGAGCTAACAGTCTAGTCAGGCAAAACACTAAAACACGGCACTTACAATCATGTCAAGACAAAACACAGAAGTCAGGATCTGAATGCAACAGTGAAGAGGAGGGTTTTCAACTTGGATTTGAAAAGGGCTAGGGAGGGTGCCTGGTGTACAGACAAAGGTAGCCTATTCCAGGTGAAAGATGCAGCAAGGTGAAAGGAAATGCTTGAAATGCTTGGATCTTTTCGGACAAATCTAGGCACATTGCGTCTGGTCCTTGCAGTGATAAATTTAATTCGTTCAATATTGCAAATATGTCAACCAAGTAAGCAATTTTCAGCAGCTGCTTTTTGTCACTGAAAAGTGCTTCAAATTGTGGTTTTGCTTTTTGCTTAAAAAACGTTTTTAGTTCATTGTGAAGATCAAAGATGTGCTTTAAAACCTTTCCTTTTGATAGCCATCTCACCTCAGTGTGTAGTAAAAGAACATTATTGGATGCATCCAAATCATTACAAAGTTTCGTAAACAGTCGACTGTTTAAAGCACTCACTTTTACGAAATTAACGGCACTTACTACATTTATCATAACTTCTTGCAGCTCTTGTGGCAGCGTCTTCATTGCTTAAACTTGTCTATGAATCATACAGTGAGTTCTGATGGCTTTCGGCGACTCATTGAACACCAAATGTTGACATCCCGACCGACATCCTAGCATAGCTGGAGCTCTGTCTGTGCAAACACCACAAACCTTGTCGATGGGGATATCGTGTTTTTGCAGGAATGAACAAAATATTTCAAACACATGATGAGCAGTTGTTGTCGTTTCAAGCGTCTTGAAAAAAAGGAACTCATCTTTAAACTGGCCATCATTAATATATCTCACGTAAACCAGTAACTGAGAATAGTTTGAAACATCTGTGGATTCATCAAGCTGGATGCTAAATAGTCCAAGTGGAGCGGATTTAATTTCCTGGATTACTTGGTCAAGGATATCAGCAGACATATCTTCTATTCGTCTACCGACAATGTCGTTAGACAAGGAAATTGGACTCAATTTCTATACAAATTCATCTCCAAGCATGACTTGAACGATATCTTTTGTTCCTGGTAACAACAATTCCTCGGCAATGGTGTGAGCTTTCTTGGTTTTGGCGATTCTGAGAGCCACCATATATAAAGCTTCAACAGCGGCTATGTTTTGCTGGTAGAACCTTTCGCCAATATCAAGTCTGCTTTTCTTGATTCCATCAGCTTTGTTCTTAAAATACCAAATATCCTTGCCTACAAAGGTGGGATGCTTATGTCAAAATGCCGTTTCAGTTTGTTTGACTTCATGGATTCTGCTAATAGAACTTCGTTACAAATAACACATTGTGGTTTCTCAATCCCTGCTGAAAATATGGAGGTGAAACCATACCTTAAAAAGTCATCACAATATTTTCTTTTCTTGGTATTTTTCTCTCTGTCATTCATTTTCAATGGTGTTATATAATATTACATAGAAAATTAAATTTTAGTAGGACCCATGTCTGCCATTACAAAACCGGAAGTGATCTAAATAACGTCTCGAGGTGAATCGTTTCTGGCGAACAGGTAAAAGTAAGTAAGGATAGCCTAAGTAATATATAAATTGATTAAATTCAAAGTATTTGGCATTTTAGGCTTTGCGATCAAATTAAAACAATAAATTAGAAAAGAAATAATAATTTACGGGATTTGTCAGGTGACCCCTGGTAAATCCTGAGGCGACCCCTGTGGGGGTTGCGACCCACAGGTTGAGAACCGCTGTGATAGATGAATCTACTGTAGCTATCATGAGGTGATAGACTGGCCTCACATTTGTCTTCCACCATTAGAGTACTTATCGACTATTGGTCTTCTGCCACAAGTACTAACCTTTCATTAGAGGGGCTCCCAGCCTATTTTGCTGCTGTGTTCATCTTCCTCAACTCTTCTGGGCTATTGCTGCCAGTGTTGCAGCCCCACTCCCACTTCTTTTGGGGCCTTGACCATGATGCATCCTCTTATTCTTATTTGAAACCCTCAACATGTCATCTAAGTAGTCTGTAAATGCATCTTCCATCCTAGGGGATCTTCCTCTGTACTTAACGTTCTTATGCTGGGATCAAAGTCCTCAGTGTCAGGATTCTACCTTTTGAGCACACAGCTTAGATAGAATTACCCCATTCCTGTGGCCTGGTCTTATGCCATCTTTTCTGCTGTTGATTTAGCTCTCCTTTAGTGTTTTAGAGCCTTGTAGCCAATTTGAGTGCTGTGCTGGTCCTCCTGGCATAATCTAGGGCTGTGCTAGTCTCCTTGCTATTTTACTCTTCTCAACGTGCCTTGGTGTGCTTCCACCAACTGTGGTGATGTTTTGCCCTCTTCCACTATCTTGAGGTGTTCATTGCATTCTTTGTACTGCTTTGCCTTTCTGATGGCTGCTTCTGGTATTCATCCTGTCACATTATGCACTCTTTTCACCTCTTCTGATGACCTTGGTGGGCTTATGGCACTCTTGATGACTTGTAGTGCTGATACAGATGCTTGCCATCCACTTTCAAGCAGGATGTGATTGAAACAGATGGCAAGCCTCCCTGTTCCATTGCAAACTGGTATCTCCAATAGACTTTATTGGGAGCAAATGAAATGAATACATGAATGGTTCCAGTTCCCAAAGACTAATCAAATGGCATATTCTGATAAATAAAAACAAGCCCAAAATTTCTGGTGTGCGCAAACTATTTTCAGTAGATTCCATTAACCTCAAAGAAGTGCCTCTGATATGTCTTCTTATCCTGGCTAATAGATTATCTGTGACAATGTCTTCATGTTGGTTGATTTATGTCATTCTGGTGTACTGACAGCACAGTCTGGATATGAGTCCAATCCTGCTGCTTCCTAGTATTGTTAGGGGTTCTAGATTGCTTCCCAGAGAGAGTGCAGAAATGTGAGATCACATCCCAGTCTAAACCTCCATTTCTTTAGATCAAAGTTCACCTTTCAGGGTCTCCTCTCCCTTTTGTACCTGAAATGTTGTTTTCTAGTAGCTGGAGAAGTAATTAAAACAGGTGTATGATGGGAGATCATGGCCACTAGAAGTGATATTCTCATCCATATTTGCAGAGATCCTCTGCTAATATGGTGTGGTCTTAGTTGCCTTCTTTAATCTCAATGTGTGATTTCATTATTCAGCAAGTGGGCTGTGGGTTGCTCTTATACATGAGTTTCTTCAAAATAATTCAATGAAGAAATTATGTAATTTTTAGCTACATTTGATTTTTCCTCACTGCATTTAAGAACATAAGAACTGCCATACCGAGTCAAAACATAAGAACATAACATAAGAACAAAAGAAATGCCATACTGGATCAGACCAAGGTCCATCAAACCCAGTATGCTGTTTCTAACAGTAGCCAATCTAGGTCACAAGGACCTGGCAGGTTCCCAAAAGGGTACGCAGTTTCCACAGTGCTTGTACCGGGATAAGCAGTAGATTTTCTGGGTCCTCTTTAATAATGGTTTATGGACCTTTGCTCCAGAAACTTGTCCAAACCTTTTTTAAACTCAACTATACTAACAGTTTTTACTACATCCTCTGGTAACAACTTCCAGAGTTTGATTACGCGATGAGTGAAGAAATATTTTCTCTTATTACTCTTAAATGGGTTACATTGTAGCTTCATTGTGTGTCCCCTAGTCTTTCTACTTTTTGATAGAGTAAACAACCTATCTACATTTACCCATTCTCCATTCATTAATTTATGGACCGCTATTGTATTTCCCTTCAACCAGAGGCGGTTCTATCATTAGGCCAACTGAGGTGATGGCCTTAGGCGGCAATTTCTAGGGGGCTGCACTGATGTGCAGCTCCCTAGAAACTGCCTATGATGGAACCGCCAGATTCATTCTTTAAAACTAAACGAAAGCAGCCGTGGGAACATTTCTCCGTACCCATGGCTCTGCTTTCAAACTGCTGGTCGCGTCCATCTTCCTGGAGCCGGTGCGGGGGCCGAGGTCATCGCTTCCGCCGCCCTTCCGCTGGCAGTGGAAGCGGAAGGGCGGCAGAAGCGATGACCTCGGCCCCCGCTGGCTCCAGGAGGATGGACGCGACCAGCAGTTTGAAAGCAGAGCCGCGGGAACGGAGAAAAGTTTGTTCCCGCGGCTGCTTTCCTTTCATTTTAAATAATGAATCAGTGAGGTGAGGAGGGAAGGGTGCAAACAAGGGGGGGCTTGGAATGGAGCAGACAAGGGGGGTTTGGAATGGAGCAGACAAGGGGGGGCTTGGAACAGGGGGGCTTGGAATGGAGCAGACAAGGGGGGGCTTGGAACAGGGGAGCTGGAAGGAAGCAGACTGGGGGGGGAGCTGGAAGGAAGCAGACAGGGGGGCCAGAGCTGGAAGGGATCTGACAGCCGGGGGGGGGGGGGGGGGAAAGCTGGAAGGGAGCTGATACCCGGGGATGGTACTGGAAGGCAGATGGACAGTAGAGAGGGGGAGCTGGAAGGGTGCTGACATGGGAGGGGGCACTGGGACTGGATGTTCGCTGATATCTGGGATGGTATTTTAACTAGAAGGGGCTGGACGATGGGGAAGGAGGGGGACTGGAAGAGAATAGACACCAGTGGCGGTACTGAGAAGGCAAGGGGGTTGGTACTGGGAGGGGAGGCTGTAAAGGGGGCTGATACTAGGGAGAGTTACTGGGACTGAAAAAAGGCTGATGGAAGAAAATGAAGAAAGCAAAAGGGGAGACAAGAAATGGCAGATGGACTATAGACCATAGAAAAAGAGCTAAGAAAAGACAGAGGAAAATGGAAACCTCAGATCGGGATCAGCATGATCAAAAATCAGACAACAAAGGTAGAAAAAATAATTTTATTTTCAATTTAGTGATTGGACTTTGTGCTATCTAAATTTCACACAGTATCGGAAATTGCATCTCTTATCTGGTGTGGCACCGTATGCGGAGTCTGGCTTCTTGGGGTTTCATTTTAATTTTTGTCTACATGTTTTTATTTTTGTTTTAGGTTGTGGTCACTTATTCTGTACTTGGTGACTGTCTGTGTTCTGAGTGTGCGACCAAGGCCAGGTGTTCTGTTAACATGGAGTTTGTACGTAGGGATCTATATTGCAGTAATTTGATTTGGTCAGCTTTTCAAATAGGTGTATGGATGTTTTGGGGCCCATTGCAGTGTTTATAGTGCTGCTTTTTTCTTGGTAGGCCCCTTATTGTATGAGTTTTGGAAGTGTATGCTGATATGATAAGGTAGATTTGGCCTTGCAGATCTTAGTGACTTTAGTAGGGTTTTATATTAATTCCCAATATGCCTGGTACTGGAGAATGTTTGTTGGTGAGATGACCAGAATCAGATTTTTTTTTTTTAATATATTGAGTGGGTGAATGTCCTCTGCTCTGCACCCATTGTTGAGGAGGGGGTTCTGTGAATGCAAAATGTATGTTCAAAAAGAAAAAGCAAGCACCATAATGCAGTCTATAACAACAAAATACAAATGAATTATAATTTGGAGTTATAAACTGCTGTGGTTCTCGCTCTTTCTTTTAGTTCCTTGGTGTGTGAACATCTTGCATTTGCTCCACATTATCTAATTTACTTTTTGATTTGGTTCAGTCCCTGACTGGAGTTTTCAGAAAGATCCCCACCCCGGGGTGGGGGGGGGGGGGCAGCCATCTCATCCCTCGCCTCAGGCAGCAGATTGCCTTGAGCCGCCCCTGCCTTCAACCATCACTTTTCTAAGTTGAAGAGCCCTAACCTCTTAAGCCTTTCCTCTTAGGGGTATCCTTCCATCCCCTTTACCATTTTGGTGGCTCTTCTCTGTACCTATTCTAATTCTGCTATATCCTTTTAAATATATAGCTACCAGAATTGCACACACTATTCAAAGTGTGGTCGCACCATGGAACGATACAGAGGCATTATAATAGACACCCCAACACAATCCAATCCCACAGGTTACGCAATAAGTATATTTCTTACGCTGCACATAATATAAATAATAAGCTGTACTGTATATAGTTTATTTTTTGTATAATGTTTCCCATTGTTAATTCCTGGTTATTTGCCCTGTTATATGTAAACTTATGACAGCTCGTTGCTCATGTGAGTATTTTCGTTCACTGTAAACCGCACTGATGATAAATAGTGCGGTATAAAAGAAATGTAAATAAATAATAAATAAATAAATAAAATATCTTTAGCGTTATTCTCCATCCTGGTTAATGTGGAGCCCATCCCTTTGGAAGAGCCTCTCTCTTCCCCAGAAAGTTGCCCAGTTCCTAACAAATCCAAAATCCTCTTTGCACCATCATCTCATCTATGCATTGAGATCCTGTTGGAAAAAATAAAATTGCAGAGATGATAATTTCTAACCGATCATTAAAATTTTATGCACATATTTATTCATGTCTTCAAAGAAATGGAGCAAATTGTATTTTAATGATCGGTTAAAAATTAGCCCTTGTACCAAATCCTATGTTCCACAAAGGCCTAAGTTTAAAATAGCTCCTTCTATAGCATTTTCTGAACCAATGAAGCAGTAATTTATTTCATCTAAGAACTTTTCCTTCTTTGCATTTGATGTGACATTTGTCCATTCAATATTGAGGTAATTGAATTCACCCTCTGTTATGATATGTTGCCAATTTTGTTAGCTTCCCTCATGTCTGATAACATTTCATCATCTATCTGCTCATTTTGACCAGTGGACAGTAGTAAACCCCTACCACAATTTTCTTCCCCTTCACACACTGAATTTCTATCTATAAAGATTCAATGGTACATTTTCTTTCCTGCAGAACTTGTATTCTATTTGACTCAATGTTCTCTTTAACATATAGAGCCACACCTCCACCAATTTGATCCATCCTATGATTGTGATACTGTTTGTACCCTGCTATCAGTGTCCTAATGATCAGGGCCGGCCCGTCCATTGAGCAAGAATGTTTTTTGCACAGGGCCCCGCGTTTCAGGGGGCCCCGCGCAAAGAACATTCTGCTTTTTTTTTTTTAAATTACATTTAAAAAAAAAACCTGTCTCTGGCTGCTGCCGCTGCCGTGTCCGTCGCAGCAGTGGCAGAATGGAGTGTCCCGCGGGGCCCCCTCTCCTCGTTGAGCCCTCTGCAAGGGCTTTCAGATTCGCGAAGGGAGAGTGCTCCCTCGCGTCTCTGTAAAGCCCGCAGGGGCTAATGGGAAATTTCCCATCAGCCCCTCGCGTCTAAAGGGGCAGATGGGAAATTTCCCATTAGCCCCTGCGGGCTTTACAGAGACGCGAGGGAGCACTCTCCCTTCGCGAATCTGAAAGCCCTTGCAGAGGGCTCAACGAGGAGAGGGGGCCCCGCGGGACACTCCATTCTGCCGCTGCTGCGACGGATGCGGCAGCGGCAGCAGCTAGAGCCAGGTGTTTTTTTTTTTTTAAATTTGCCAGAAGGGAAGGGAAGGGGGGGGGGGTTTAAGACTGGTAATGGGCTGAGGGGCGGTTGGAGGCTGGCTGGAAATGTGCTGGGGGGGGGTTAGGACTGGAAATGTGCTGGGGGGGTTTAGGACTGGAAATGTGCTGTGGGGGGGTTAGGACTGGAAATGTGCTGGGTGGGGGGGGGGGTTAGGACTGGAAATGGGCTAGGGGGGGGTTAGGACTGCTAATGGGCTGGGGCTGATGGAGGCTGACTGGAAATGGGGTGAGGGGGGGGGGTAGGACTGGAAATGGGCTGGGGGGGGTTAGGACTGGAAATGTGCTTGGGGGGGTTAGGACTGGAAATGGTCTTGGGGGGGTTAGGACTGGAAATGTGCTGGAGGGGGGGGTTAGGACTGGAAATGTGCTGGGGGGGGTAGGACTGGAAATGTGCTGGGGGGGGTAAGTACTGGAAATGGGATGGGGGTGGTTAGGACTGCTAATGGGCTGGGGCTGATGGAGGCTGACTGGAAATGGGGTGAGGGGGGGTTAGGACTGGAAATGGGCTAGGGGGGGTGAGGACTGGAAATGCGCGGGGGGGGTTAGGACTGGAAATGGACTAGGGGGGTTAAGACTGCTAATGGGCTGGGGCTGATGGAGGCTGACTGGAAATGGGGTGGGGGGGTTAGGACTGGAAATGGGCTGGGGGGGTTAGGACTGGAAATGGGCTAGGGGGTTAAGACTGGTAATGGGCTGGGGGTTGATGGAGGCTGACTGGAAATGGGGTGATGGGGGGTTAGGACTGGAAATGGGCTGGGGGGGGGTGGTTAAGACTGGTAATGGGCTGTGGGCTGATGGGGCTGTCTGGAAATAGGGTGATGGGGGGTTAGGATTGCTAATGGGCTATGGGGGGTTAGGACTGGCAATGGGCTATGGGGGGCTGACTGGAAATGGGCTGATGGGGTTAAGACTGGAAGTGGGCTGATGGGGGGTTAGGACTGGTAATGGGTTATAGGGGGGGCTTAAACTGAAAATGGGTTGATGGGGGGCTAGGACTGGTAATGGGTTGGGGGATTGCTATGACTGGAAATGGACTGAGTGGACGGGGAGGCTTGAACTGCAAATAGCTGATGGGGAGGGAGCTTGGAATGGAAATGGGCTGTGAGGGAAGGGAGCTAGGACTGAAAATGGGCTGATGGAGCAGCTAGGATAGGACTGGAAATGGGCTGTTGGGGGGGAGCTAAGATTGGAAATGGGCTGTGGTGGGGGCTTGAATTGAAATGGACTCATGGAGGGGCTAGAACTGGAAGTAGGCTCATGGGGGGGGGCTTGGACTGGAATTGGGCTGAGTGGAGGGGAGCTAGGATTTGACATGGGCTGATGGTGGGTCTAGGAAATGACTAGAAATGGGCTGATGGGGGGGCTAGGATTGGAAATGAGCTGATGAAGGGACTCAGACTGAAAATGGATGGGGGAGCTAGGACTGGAAATGGGTTGATGGGGGGCTAGGACTGGAAATGGGCTGATGCAGGGACTAGAAGGGAATGGATGCTGGGTGAGACTGGAACTAGAAGGGAGCTGATGTTGGGGGAGGATTAGAATGGGATGGGGCTGGGAGAGTAAAATGGAGAGGGGAAAAATATTTTGTGTGGGAGGGATGAAAAATCTACAATTGGCCGGGTATTGGGAGAGTAAGTGGGGATTGAGGATGGAGGGGTAAAATTTGTGTGGATGAAATAAGAATGAGGAAAGAGCAAAAGGAGAAAGATTAGTATGTTAAAGCAGATGTAGAGAGAGAGGATGGAAAGAAAACTAGAAGAGAGAAGAAAGGACAAATGGACAGCAGACGATGGAGAGTTAGCAGAAAACATGAAGAAACCAGAAGAAAGTGGCTGGAGCAATTGCAACTGAAAAAAAATGCACAAAAGGTAGAAAGATATCTCTTTATTTTGAATTTATTAACTGGAATATGAAAGCTCTGGGAAATGTGCATCATTAACGTCTGCGCTTTGTTTGGTACAAGAGGAAATTGATTTATAGTTTTATTTCTACAGTGTTGTTGTACATTCCAAGTTTGGCTTTTGGGGTTCCCAGTTTAATTATTGCCTTCCTGTTTCTAAATTGCGATTCCTTGTTTGGTGATGGTCTATGTTCTGCATGTGTAACTGAGCTAGGTATTCTGTTTATGTAATTCCTATTTGACATTGCCACTTGTTCTCTTTCCCCAGTATTCTCTGAAATGTACTGGTTTAATATTTGCAGTGTTTCCTTTTGATAGGTAGGGTCTGGTGCTTTGTGAGTCCTGGTAATGCTGTCAGGATACAGCGGGTTTGCTATTGGTTCTAAATGGGCAGCGTTTGTAGTAGTTCCTAATGTGCCTGGCGGTTGGCACTGGATTATAGTAATGTAGAAATCTTTTAGTCTTTCTTTATCCATACACTCATTAAGAGACATGTTTACTAAAAGTTAGTGAATGGTAATATTATGCAAATATTTATGCAAATAAGACCACTTATGCAAATGAGGCCCCGCACCGAGTCTCCGCACATGGCCCCGCACCCCCCTTGGGCCGCCCCTGCTAATGATTATACTCCTTTCACTAGGTCTCTGTGATGCCTATTATATCTCTCTTTTCATTTAGTGCTATATATTCTAACTCTACAAACTTATTTCTTAGGCTTTTAACATTTGTATAGAGACATTTCAAGATACGTTTGTTTGAATTTATGACCTTCTTAGCAGCTGATAGGGATAATTCAGTCTTTCAACTCTTTCTGTTCTATTTTTAAAGGCAACTGGACTACTTTTAACCTTTCTCCATGGACAAGCAGTCTGAGGCAGCCATGCCTAGGTGTGCCATCCCCAGGGACTGGATTAGCTCTCCCTAAGCTTAGAGGAATCCTTTTTTTTTTATTTCTCTGAGCCTGTACCCTCCCCTTCCTGTTCCAGCCCTTGGCCTTCCTCCCTCAGTTTTTTCCATCCGCCTTCCAGGACGGACAGACATCCAGCTCTCTCCACTTTCTTCATCAACCACAAAATAAAAAAAGAAGAGAACCATGGAAAAAGGATCCTACAAGAAGTGTCCAGGCTGCAGCAGGCATCTCAAGCACCCATATCAGGATTTCTGCCAGACCTGCCTGCCAGCATACCACGTGCAGACCACCTCAGAGCACAGGGGCACAACACATAAAGAGGATTGGGGCTGGATACAAAAACGGGCAAAACCAGCGTACAAGAAACAGAGCACTGAGCCCTCCAACTGCATCCAAGGGGGACAGACAGAGCCCCCTGTGGTCAAAAGAGCACTTAAGTGGACTTTCCAGGGCAGGTAAGCCCTTTTTCTGCACTCTCAGGCCATGCCCACAGCAGCGCCGCCAAAAACAGCACCAGCAAGGGCTCAGCTCTCTCCTGTGCCAGCCTCTTGGCTCCCTCTGTCATCCCCAAGGCCCCAGCTGCATCTTTTCCCTTGGCTCTGCGGCCCCCGTAACCCCCTCGGACTTCAGCTCCAGCCCCCCTTGATGCTATGCTCTCCTACCCCTCTCATCGGCACAGGAATCAACTCCCAGGCAGCACTGCCGGCACGAGGATTCTTCGCATATGCAGCATAAGGCCTCCGATCGTCGCGCTGATATCACAGCTCCTCCCCCTGATGTCATCCCATGCCTCTCAGGAAAGACGCTGCGATAAATGCAAAAGAAAGGACTTGGTAGACAGCAGCAATTACAGAGGAAGGACTTCTTATCACAAAGCAATTTCAGCAGGGGAGCCACACATGGGGGAGCCACACACAGCAGCTGCAAGCAGGGGCTTCCTACTCTGCACGGAAGAACATGCAGTTTTGCGACCCCAAACATCCAAGACCCCCCCTCCACATCCCTGATGGAGCACTGGACCAAGTTCCTGATGGACCAAGGAACCCTGACGGACCAAGGAACCCTGATGGAGCTCTGGACCAAGTTCCTGGCTCAACAGCTCCCAACAGCTCCTTCTCTGACCCTACTCCCGAACACAACAATGATACTTCCAGCCTTGTCGCTCTTAGCCCAGGACCTCCACTCTTCTCCAGGACCCACAGCTTCACCAGGGTCCCCAGCCATGGAGGAAGAAGGCGAGCTAACATACTCCAAGGAGTCAGCCTAGAGCTCAGAGGAAGACGACGACCCCTGAGCCTCATGACATGCCACAGATGACACCCCCCCCCCCGGCACCCGCCCCTTCCCCAGAGGACCTCACCTACCCAAAGTTTCTCCAGAAACTCTCTGCAAATCTTGAACTAGCGGCAAACAGTGCCCCTGACCCAAAAAACAATGGTCTGGGAATCCTAAAATACCTTGTCTCCCCCGAGTCTCTAGTGCCCCTGCCTATACATCAGGTACTTCTGGACTGCAGGGATAAGGTGTGGCAGACCCCGGCAACAACCCCCACTGTGACCAAGAGATTGGAACTCAAGAACCAGGTGCTTCCCACTCCTGGCTTCAAAGCGGCTCAACTTCCACACCAATCCATCATGGTAGACTCTGCTCTAAAATGATCCAAAAGCACATGACAAAAATCAAACATACTGTCAGGAAAAGACAAGCTCCTCGATGGAGTCGGCAAAAAAGTCTTTGCAGGCACCACACTGAATGCAAAGATTGTCTCCCCTCAATTCTAGATCGCTGCTTACCTCAACCAGCTGCTTCAGCGGACCAAGGACACTATCACGTCCCTCCCACAGGAGGCAAAGGAACGCTTAACACCATTGCTACAGGAAATGGTGTACTGCAACAAGCATCTGGTCAGAGCGACCTTCGACGCTTTTGAAACCGCTGCCCGTACCACAGGAACGGCTATTGCCACCCACCACACAGCAAGGCTGAATGCTTCCAGACTGAGAGATGACATACACGAATGCATAGCCAAGACTCTTGTCTCAGGGACAACCATTTTGGTAGTAAGGTGAAGGAGACAGTGGATGGAATCAAGGATGAATGCAACCACCATATAGACTCTCGCCACTGATGGACTACACCGCCAGAGGCCTTCAAAGCCATATGGCGGCTATAAGTCCATTTACCCATGCAAGAATAATACATATAGCAATGCCTCCAACCGCAGCAATGCGGGATATCAGAATACCCAGCGCTACAAGAACAGTTACCGATATTAGTCACTTTCTCGGGACAAGAAACCACAAAAGACCCAAACCTCCTCCTCTTCAAGGAACAACCAAGACTTTTGACCACCAACAACCTGCGGATGCACAACGATCCCCTGCGGACATCCCTGTCGGGAGTCGACTCTCCCTCTTCTCAGGAGCATGGGAGGGCATCACTACCGACCACTGGGCCATCAACACCATCCATAGGGGCTTCCGCATTCGCTTCAAAAAACCTCGTCCACCCCGACTACCTTCCCACCAACCCTGGGCAAGGGTGTAATATAACCAGTAACTACTCAAAGAAGCACACAACCTCCAGTGACTGGGCATCATAGAACTGATCTCAGCCTCACAGCTCAACCAGAGCTTCTACTCCTGCTTCTTCTTCGTCGCCAAAAAATCCGGCGGCTGGCACCCCATCCTCGACCTCAGGCGGCTCAACAAGCACATCCTAAAGGAAAGATTTTGCATGCACTCCCTTGGCACCTTCCCCTGATACTGGAGAAAGATTGGCTTACATCTCTGGACCTCCAAGACACATACATCTACATACCTCTGCACCTGTCTCAAAGAAGATTCCTTCGCTTCACAGTGGGAAGCCAGAATTTCCAGTACAAAGCCCTGCCTTTTGGCCTATCCTCAACACCATGAGCCTTCACAAAGCGTGTCGCGGTCACAGCGGCCCACCTATGCAAGGCAGGCATATACATCTTTCCCTACCTTGACGACTGGCTGATCACAGCACGATCCCGGGGAGCAGCTCGGACAGCCACTCATAGAAACATAGAAACATGATGACAGAAAAAGACCACATGGCCTGTCTAGTCTATCCTTCCATATCAACAACTACAACAGTCCACTTTTTACCTTTAGAGATCCTCTGTGTTGGTCCCATGCTTTTTTAAATTCAGTTACTGTCCTCATCTCTACCACCTCCACTGGGAGACTATTCCACGGATCCACTACTCTTTCCATAAAGAAATATTTCCTCATATCACTCCTGAATCTATCTCCCTTCACCCTCATCCCATGTCCCCTCGTAGCAGAACTTGCTTTCAATTGAAAGAGGCTCTCTCCCTGAACATTTATGACACAGAGGTATTTAAACATCTCAATCATATCACCTCTATCCCGCCTTTCCTCTAAGGTGTACATATTAAGATCCTTAAGTCTGTCCTCATATGCTTTATAATGAAGCCCACTAATCATTTTAGTAGCCACCCTCTGCACCGACTCCATCCTGTTCACATCCTTTTGAAGGTGCGGTCTCCAGAATTGCACACTATACTCCAAATGAGGTTGCACCAAAGACTTATAGAGAGGCATTATCACCTCCTTTTTTCTGCTAGCCATTCCTCTCCGTATGCACCCAAGCATCCTTCTAGCTTTTGCCATCGCCTTTTCTACCTGTTTAGCTACTTTAAGATCATCAGACACAACCACTCAAACCACAACAGGCCTGCTCCAGTCTCTGGGCTTCCTGATGAACCATGACAAGTCAAACATGCAGCCATCTCAGGTTGCAGAATTCATAGGGGCCTGCATTGATACCACTCAAGCAAAAGCATTCCTGCCAAGGCAACGAGCAGACAAGATCATCACACTAGCCAGACAGATCGCTTCGTCCAGCGAGACCTCGGCACAGACCCTCCTCCATCTCTTGGGCCACATGGCAATGGCGGCAGTACACGTCATCCTTCACACAAAACTACAAATGCGCCAGCTTCACTGGCATCTTCGGAGGGCCTTGGACCAACACAGACAACCCCTGCACCACAGGGTCAGCATAGACCACCACACCCGCAAGAACCTTGGCTGGTGGCGGACACGGAAGAACCTGCAGAGGGGCAAGCCATTAAGACCACCTCACCTGCAGATCACCCTTACAATGGATGCATCAAAACATGGATGGGGGGCACACCTGAACAACCTCTGCATGCATGGGAACTGGTCCCAAGCAGAGACACACTTCCAAATAAACCTCCTCGAACTCAGAGCCATAGGGAACGCACTACGAGACGTCCGCCCTTGGGTACTGTGGAAGACCATTCTGGTCCAGACAGACAACCAGATGGCAATGTTCTATATCAACAGACAAGGGGGCATGGGCTCACTAACCCTGTGCAGGGAGGCATACCTCATCTGGATCACAGCCATCTCCCTGCAGTTCCACCTGCAAGAAGCCTACCTACCCATGGATGACAACACCCTGGTGGACTCCCTGAGCCGGCAGCTTGCCCCATATGAATGGTCGCTCAACTGCTCTGTCGCCTCCAGTCTTTATCTATGGTGGGGGACCCCAGCAATCGACCTATTTGCCTGTGAGGAGAATGCAAAATGCAGACACCTGCTCCAGAAACCCCTCCATCCACAGGGTAGCTGCGGATGCATTTTCCATAAATTGGAGCCCTCAGCTCTGCTACGCCTACCTGCACACTCCCCTCACCAGAGCGATCCAGAAGTACACACACGACAGAGCGAAAGCCATCTTCATCACACCCTTTTGGCTGAGGCAGCCCTGGTTCCCGTTCCTCCAACAGCTGCCAGCCAACAGCACCTCATCTTACCTACTCATCCAGACCTCATCTTGCAGAACAAGGGTCAGACATTCCATCCCAATCTTCAGACCCTGGAACTGATCTCATGGATGCTGGTCACCCCTGAGGCCCCTCCATCTATCATAAGACATTATGAAGGTTCTTTTGTCGGCCAGGCATCCGGCCACCCAGCACTCCTACAAGGTGAATTGGGATAGATTCCGCTCATGGTGCAACAGCGAAAGACTGATCTCCTTCAAATGGCCCATACCAGCACTTCTACAGTACCTGCTCACGTTTTCATGCAATGGCCTGAAGCCCTCCTCCATCAAAACACACCTAAGCGCCATAGCCGCTTACCATGACAGGGTGGAAGGAAAATCCTTGGCAACACAGCTGCTAGTCTCACAATTCATGAGAGGCCTCAACCACTTGCACCCACCGGTCAGACCTCCTGCCCCAGAGTGGGACCTGCACATTGTACTGAACCAACTCATGGAGCACCCATTCTAACCACTTGAACAATCGCCTCAAAGATTTCTCATATGGAAGATCCTCTTCCTCATCGCCATCACCTCAGCATGCCACAACAGCGAACTTCAGGCCCTTGTCAGCTACCCCTCATACTCCCAGATACATCACGGCTATTCTCAGGACTTGCCCAAAGTTCCTACCAAAGATCGTCTCTCCTTTCCACATCAACCAATCCATCATCCTCTCCAGCTTCTACCCAGAGCCACATACGTCACAAGAAGAGCTCTGCCTGCATATCCTGGACTGCACACGCACCCTGCAGATCTAGATCGACAGGACCACACACACGAGGAAGGCCTCACAACTCTTCCTCTCCTACGACCCAAACAGAATGGGCCACCAGGTGATGAAACACACCATGTCCAGATGGCTGGCAGACTGCATCTCAGACTGCTACATTCGTGCCAACCTCCCGCAAGGAGAGAGGGTGCACGCTCAACTATGAGCGATGGCAACCTCCCTGGCTCACCTGCACACGGCTACATCCAGTCATTTGCAATGTAGCCACGGAGGCATCAATCCACACTTTTACGAAGCACTACTGCCTTGACCGTGCCATAGATACGGATGCCACTCACTTCAGCAGGGCGGTCCTGCAGGCAGCCACAGCTGCCACACGCACGACTGAGTGCATGAACCCAAGGACTCTCTCTAGAACAGTCTACTGTTTACACTGTTGTTGAATTACTGTTTTTTTCCCAGCACTGTTTGCACTGTTTTTTGCACCATTTTTTGCACCGTCATACACTGTTTTGCTGACACGGTCTTGAACTGTTTACACTGCTCCTTTGCACTGTCGGTTACCCAGCAGTTCTCAGCTGTTGGTACTGTTACTCTGTTGGTACAATAAAACTGCTACGTTTTCGTAAACCTTACGGTCTACGGAGCTCCTCTGTACTTCCAGCCTCCAGCCTCATCCTACCACAGCACTGGGATATGAAGAGCATAACAGGGCTCGCTCAAGGCCCAAAAGACATCACCTCCACGCCCAGCTCGGGAGTCACCTAGGCGTGGCTGCTTGTCCATGGAGAAAGTGGGGTTACTCACTGTAATGAGGTTCTGCGTGAACAGCAGGATGAGTCAGCCATACACTCCCACCCGCTTCCCCTTCGGATGAGCCTCCGGGCTATCTCCAGGCTAGGGAAACCCTGAGGGAGGAAGGCCAAGGGCAGGAGCAGGAAGGGGAGGGGACAGGCTCAGAGGAATACAAAAAGAAAGGGATTCGTCTGAGCTTAGGGAGAGCTAATCCAGACCCTGGGGATGGCACACCTCGGCATGGCTGACTCAGACTGCTGTCCACGGAGAACCTCGTTACGGTGAGTAACCCTACTTTATAATAGCCTGTTTATCAGGATGCCCTAACTTCAAAGATACCTTACTCTGAACCAGTTTAAATGCTGCTCTATCTGCTTTTTTAAATATTTACGCCAGCAACTTGGTTCCACCCTGGTTAAGGGGGAGCCCATCTTTACAGAAAAGGCTCCTCCTTTCCCCAGAATGTAGCCTAGTTCCTAACAATTCTAAAACCTTTCTCCCTGCACTACTATCTTGTCCATGCATTGAGACTCTGGAACTCTGCCTGTCTCTTGGGTCCTACATATGGAACAGGAAGCATTTCTGAGAATGCTACACTGGAATTTCAACTTTCTACCTAAAATCCTAAATTTGGCTTCCAGAATGATGCAATCACCAACTATATGAACCGTTCTAACTCTTCCCTCTTGGGCAGAAGCCCCTGGGAGACACATCCAGGGGCTTCTGACTCTTGGTGTGCATCCTATACTATATTTTAGCATTTATTTGCATGCCCATCGATTCATTTATTTATGTGAAACATATTTGCAGGTGCATTATGTTGCCCATGCCTGCACTTTTTTAAGCTTTGGCTTTTGTTTGTGACTAATACTAATCTTCTATTTTTTCTTCCACTCTGCATACATAATTTAATTTAATTTAACATTTCTTATATACCGCCTTTCATGATATCAAGGCAGTTTACATTGAACAAACTGAAATTACATTGAACAGGGCATTATAACTTGGAGATAACTATTTTACAGGGAACATGGGCAATGGAGGGACTGATTTCCATATATATATATATATATATATATATATAGATAGATAGATAGATATAGAGAGAGAAGTCATTTTTTAAGGATGTTTATTTGCTTGGAGAGCATCCTGCATGTACTATTAATTCATATTGAGTTGTGTGCTGAAAGAGCTTGAAACTTTTTACATTGGTCATGTTTAGACTTGGAGCTCCCAGTAATTTTATTTGTCAAAAGTGAATATCTTTTTATTAGAAAAAATTCTGAGATCCTAAATGGGTCAAGCCTAATGCTAAAGGTTGTGTAGAAGTCTTCTAAACATGGTTCCTACCGTAATTCTTGGGCACATACCCTGTGTCTGCAGGACTATATTATGGTTGCTGTTACAGGCTCTAGCCAATAGATGGCTCCTGAATCCCACTACACACTTTTCAACAAAAGTTCTGCCTTTACTCTTGCCTAATTATAAGGAGCTCAGCTCAGGATCCTTCAATGCAATGTGTGCCTTCGAGTCAGTCCTGACTCCTGGCGACCCAGAGGCTCCTGGGTTTTCTTGGCAGTGTCACCGGAAGTAGATTGCCAGGCCTTTCTTCCGAGGCAATGGAGGGTTAAGTGACTTGCCCAAGGCCACAAGGAGTGCTAGTGGGAATCGAACCCTGGTTGCTTGATTACCAAGCCAGTGGTCTAACCACTAGGGATCCTTCATCTCAGAATTATTCTCCCTTTCCGAGAGTCCAAGAACATTATATTCATAACGAGCACCCCACTGGCCCTGACACAGTAGACGAACTTGGATCTTCCATTCTGGAGAACAGATCATTACAGCCGATCCACAAATTATGCTTCCTTATCATACATCTATATGAATCCAATAATTAATTAAGGACCATAAATCTTACAAGACCTTGTTACTATTGTGAGTGTCGTCGACTCATGGGACTCTATGGATCTGGAGGGTAATTTTATACAGAGCTGTGGAAATTTTCCCTTCATTTCTGCATCATATTTATGGTATTTTTATGATTTACAAGTAAATTATGCAGGCATTATTCTATAAACACACTTTCACTGCGCACCAGGGGCAATCTGCTGCCTGAAGCGAGGGATGAGATGGTGCCCTCCCCTCTGTAGTGTGTGTGTGTGTGGGGGGGGCTTTCTCAAAACTTCAATCAGGGACTGAACCAAACCAAAAAGCCAATTAGACTATATGGAGGAAATGCAAGATGTTTGCACACCAAGGAACTAAAAGAGAGTGAGAACAACAGCACAGTTTATACAACTAAATTATAACTCATTTTTATTTTGTTGTTATAAACTGCATTATGGTTCTTGCTTTTTCTTTTTGAACATATATTTTGTATCCACAGAACCCCCTTCCTCAACAATGGGTGCAGAACAGAACTAGGACATTCACCCAAATATCTTTAAAAAATTCTGATTCTGATCATCTCACTAACAAACATTCTCCAGTACCAGGCATATTGTGAACTAATACAAAACCCTACAACAAAGTCAATGAGTATCTATAGAGCAAATCTACCATATCATACCGTATCAGCACCAACTTCCAAAACTCACGTAAGGAGCCTACCCCAAAAAAGCATCACTGTAAAACTGCAGTGGGCCCTGGAACATCCAAACACCTATTTGAAAAGCTGAACAATTCAGATTGCTACAGTACAGATCCCTACATACAAACTCCATGTTAACAGAACACTTGGGGGCTTGTTTACAAAGCCGCGGTAGCGGTTCGCGATCGTTATCGGAGCCGCGGCCCCATTGATTTCACACACTCAAAACACAGACCCTCACCAAGTACAGAATAAGTGACCATAACCTAAAAATAAACATACGTAGATAAAAATTAAACTGCAACCCCAAGAAGCCAGATTCTGCATACAGTGCAGTAACAGAGAAATAGAAAGTGATGCATTTCCACGTACTGTATAAAATATAAAGATTGCACCAAGTCCGATCATTAAATTGAAAATAAAATTCTCTTCTAACTTTGTTGTCTGACCATTTTATTCTCTGATCATGTAGGTCCCAATCTGAGGTTTCTGCTTTCCTCTATCTCCCAGTGCACCCACTTGTCTACTTTCCCCCAGGGACGGCATGGTGGTGATGCAGGACCATATGTGGAGACTCACTGCAGCATCATTTGTATAAATTTAGTATACTTTATTTTAAAATGTATATGCCACCCATCTAAAATTCTAGGTGGCTTCTAAACATACACATGCAATTTAGTAAAACAGATGTTACAATAAAACAAACAATAATAAAACATTAAATTTGATTAATGAAAAGCCACTTACACAGCCCCACCCCTCCCAATCAAACCATTATAAGTATCTGCACATCAGATTTATTTAGCTAGAACCAGTTTATTGATGAGGGGGAAAGTTATAAAATGAGAAACCAATCTTGGTAGCCATGAATTCAAACACTGGCTTAGATTGTGCTAGAGTTGTAAAAATCCGGAACTCATCAGTTGTAAAGCTATCAGGCTACTAAACAAAATTAAACTGAGACATTCCCTTAAAATGTGAAGTTTCCTTGAATCTGAACTTGACAAAATATTTTAAATTTCAGTCTGGCAGCATAAAGAACGCAAAACTGCAAATCTCAAAAACAATACATAGTCCAGTATCCCTCCCCCTCCCCCAACCAACACCCTACAGTTGACTTCACCAAGAACCCAGAGTACAGGGCCTATAAAGGAAAGAATGGTCTAGTGGTTGGGGCAAGTTACCTCAAGCTGGAGGGTCAGGGGTTCAAATTCCACTAGAGGACTGCAACCTTGGGTTTGAAAGACTGGGGCTTCTAGTCCTACAGGTGCTCCTTGGGTAAGCTACTTAATGCTCCATTGCCTCAGGTACAAAAAATGTAGATCATGAGCCCTTTGGGGACAAGCGATAGATATATGTATATACAGTATCACTTTGACTTGTAGAAAAGTGGTATATAAGCCTAGCTAAATAAAACTAAATCTACTATTCTATAACAGCCATAACTTCCAAAACTCATACAACATGGAGCATACCCAGAAAAGGACAGTAACATCAATATTGCAGTGGGCCCTAGAACATTCATATTCCTAATCAGAAAACTGAACAAGCCAGATTACTACAGCTCCCTACATAGAAACTATATGTTAACGGAACATGTAGCCTCACTCACACATATGCAGAACAGAGATAAATCTTCACCAAGTAGGGAATATATCAGTACAAGCTAAAAACAGATATATGTATTCAAAAAATGCTTTTACACATTACTGTTAGGTTTACAGGATTTCTTTCCTAAAATTATACTTTACTGCAGAGTGAGACAAGAGAAAGAACTCTCACACACAGGCATCTACATTGTCGGCAGAACTAACATAATGGTTCAGCATAATTAGCATGAGTGCAAATAATGCCACCTCAGTATGTGGCCTTAACTGCACTGGAAGCTGTTTTGTCATGCCATCAAGTCAAGTTGACTCCTGGCAACCCAGCAGCCCCTGGGCTTTCTTGGCAAGGTATGACCAGAAGTAGATTGCCAGGCTTTTTCTTCCAAGGCAATAGAGAGCAAAGCAACTTGCCCAAGGTCACAAGTAGTGCCAGTGGGAATCAAACCCAGATCTTCTGGGTGCTAGGCTACTCCTCCACTATATATTCCATAAAAAAAAAAACAAAGGAAATGCAAGATGCTCACACACCAAGGAACTAAAAGAAAAAGTGAGATCCACAGCACAATTTATAAGACCAAATTATAACTCATTTTATTCTGTTATAAACTGCGTTATGGGTCTCACTTTTTCTTTTTGAATATATATTCTGCATCCACAGAAACCTCTCCCTCGACAATAGGTGCAGAACAGAAGTAGGGCATTCACCCACAGGAGTCAATATATTTAAAAATAATCTGATTTTGGTCATCTCACTAACAAATCTTCTCCAGAACTAGGCATATTGGGAACTAATATAAAACCCTACAAAAGTCATGTAAGATCTACAAGGCCAAATCTACCATACCATACCAGCATAAACTTCCAAAACTCATATAAGGGGCCTACCCTGAAAAAAGCAACACTATAAATACTGCGGCGGGCCCTAGAACATCTAACACCAATTTGAAAAGCTGAACAAGGCAAATTACTACAGTACAGTATAGATCCTTATGTACAAACTCCATGTTAACAAGGACTCAATCACACACTCAGAACACAGACTCTCACCATATACAGAATAAGTGACCTCAACCTAAAGTAAACATAAAAATATGTAGATAAAAATTAAACTGAAACCCTAAGAAGCCAGACTCTGCATGCATTGCAACATCAGATAAATAAGAGATGCCATATTGTGTAAAATATAAAGATAGCACAAAGTCCAATCACTAAATTGAAAATATAATTATTTTTTCTATCTTTGTTGTCTGACCATTTTATTCTCTGATCATGCTGGTCCTGATCTGAGGCTTCTGCTTTCCTGTCGTCTCTTAGCTCTCTTTTCTATGGTCTATAGTCCATCTGCCATTTCTTGTCTCTTCTTTTGTTTTCTTCACTTCCTTCCATCAGGCTATTAACAGTTCCAGTAATCCTCCCCAGTATCAGCCCCCTTTGCAGTCCTCCCCTCCCAATACCTTCCAACATCAACCCCCTTGCATTCCAAGGACTGCCACTGGTGTCCATTCCTTTCTAGTCTCCCTCCTTACTCACTGTCCAGCCCCTTCTAGTCACCTACCAGTCCCATCCCCAACTGTCAGCTCCCTCCAGTCCCACCCCAAGTGTCAGTTCCCTTCCAGTCCCTTCAGTACCATCCCCAGGTATCAGCTCCCTTCCAGCCCCCTCCTTCCCCTCATGCCAGCTCCCTTCCTGCCCCCACATCCCCCGTCAGTTCCCTTCCAGCCCCCCTTCCCCCCCTTGTCACTCCCTTCCAGCCCTATATTACCACCATGTCAGCTCCTTTCCTGCCCCACCTTCACCCCTTGTTCCTGCCCCCAACTTCCCCCTCATGTCAGCTCCCTTCCTGCCCCCTGCTCCCCATGTCAGTTCCCTTCCTGCCCCCATATTCCCCTCATGTCAGCTCCTTTTCTGCCCCCTCCTTCTCCTGGCAGCCGCAGCTCCTGTGTCTTACAGAGCCGCAGCTGTGATAGCATTAGTAATTTAAAATAAAAGCAAAACCGGTGTGGAATCTTCTGGCCTCTCCTTTGCAACCCCTATATCCCAGTTTTGCTTTTATTTTAAATTACTATTTATTTATTTTATTTATTTATTTATTTATTTACATTCTCTTATATACTGCGCTATTCTGCATCAGTGCGGTTTACATTGAACAAACTGAAATTACATTGAACAGGGTATTATAACTTGGAGATAACTATTTAACAGGGAACATGGGCTATGGAGGGTTAAGTGGCTTGCCCAAGACCACAAGGAGCACCTGTGGGACTAGAAACCCCAGTCCTTCTGGCCCAAGGTTGCTGTCCTCTAGTGGGATTTGAACCACCGACCTTCCGGCCTGAAGTACCTTGCCCCAACCACTAGGCTACTCCTCCACTTACTAGTGCTATCGCAGCCGCGGCTCTAAGATGCAGGAGCCGCGTCTGCCAGGGGAAGGAGGGGCAGGAAAGGAGCTGATCCGGGAGGAAGGTGGGGGCAGAAAGGGAGCTGACATGAGGGGAGGGAAGGTGTGGGGGCTGGAAGGGGGTTGATTCTACCATTGCAGAGAAGCAGCGGCAGCAGCTTGTCCACCTTTTTTTTTTAACTTTGAAGGAGAAGTGAGGCGGCTGATTTGGGAGCATTTTTTGCTGCCCCCAAAAGTTTGCCGCCTGAGGCAGCCGCCTTACTCTGCCTCATTATAGAGCCACCCCTGGTGTGCGCATGGGCAGAGTGTGCATATATGTACATGTTATAGAAAACACGGAAGAGCGTATAAGATAAAAACAACAACATTTATACCATCTCTAGAGCTGGTGTAAGCAATCACACCTTAAATTTACATGCCTCAGCAGCCAAACAGATTTGACTTTATGGAATAGGCACAATTTATGTGCATAAAAACACACCTTAACTACATGACTTTTTATAGAATTACCCCCATGTGGTGTAATCCAAAATTATTGACATAGGTCTCATCATCAGTCCATTATTCATGTAATTTGTCTAGACCATACAAATCATGAAATTCATATTAATTCTCTATAAAAAATGCTTTTAGTTATGCAGTTTTTCCCAGATTCAAAAACATTTATTCCGTTATTATGACAGTCTTTTAAAATGAACAGTTCAAAAGTTTACATTGTTTTTCTTTCTGCAAGGAAGTCTAATACATTTTCCTTCAGACAGTTTAACATCTGAACTGAGAAAAAGGGCTATTGCAATAATAGCTTGCTGTGATACTATATAGCTACAAAATAATGCAAACGTTTCACCCACCTCTGGACAATTATGAAATGTAATTTCACCACAGCTGAACTACAAGAAAGTCATAAGAATCCAATCACTCACAAAAGAAAATAAATGTGCATGGTAAAGATATACTTGCATATTAATTTATGGCAGAATTTTGTTGCCATGTAACTCAGATTCTGATTATACATTTTCTTTTTGTCTTTACATTAATAGACTGCTGTTTGCAAGTAGAAACTCCAAAGCGTTAAAATACAATATCAGTATTAATATTAAAATACTCTTCTTTAAATTTTAGCTTAACCTTTTCAGAAGGTAATCGTTATTAATCATTAGCAATTGATGTCACAGTGCAAAAATAATGATATAACTGACATTTTGTAGTTTTTTATTATTTAATAAAACTGACAATAAGATGTCAGAAATCACCTGATAATACTCACTACTAAGGGCAATGCTGCTATTAGAATATAAAATTAGAAAAGAGGGCCTAAAGAAAATACGCTTTCATGTTTTACATTCCAGATGCAGTTATGGCCGTTGAAGATAGAGTTACTTACTTCTTTCTTCAAGATCTTGCTAATAACGTGCACATAGTCTTCTTGAATTTGTTCATGGAAACAGCTGGAGAAGTTAAAACAACCTAGTGAGAGCACCAACCCAGCCATCAGCAGAAAAATGATCAACCTGTAAAAAACTGATGGAGAAGAGAAAAAGATTAGTGGGTTGTGTGGATGCAACATTGCCTCAGCATCCAAAATAGAAGCCTGGGTGAACAGGTGAGCCAGTGGTATCTTTTACTAAATGGCTCCTGAACTTCTGCTTTTCTCTGGTGGTTTTACCCATAGTGTTATGTGTTTGAAGATAATTTCTCACTGATGCTTTCAAGTCCCTATTCATATTTATATGATAATATATGCATGTATTCCCCCGGTTTTGGTTTCAACTGACTCTCCACTCTTCAGAGTTAAAATGATTCATACATTAAGTCATCATGTGTCATTAAAAGTCCGATCTAGGACAGATGATACTGTAAAAACCGAAATCCAATGGCATAAGTTCAGTTGAAGGGTCACAAAATAATAATTTTGGAAAAGACCTCCAGAATGAGGTAAGCCACCTCAGGAGATACGGGAGCGGCTGCACATGGTCCCCATCTTCTTTGGGGTCCCCTGCAGGGCAAGCGCTGTTTGGCTGGAATCTCACACGTGTATGCACGTTCTGGGGCAGAACACAGGCAAAGTCAAGACTTGCACACATTGGGGCCAATATTAAAAAATGCTGATAGTTTAATACCACTGGGATAGACAGTGGCAATATCTAGGTAAGAGTTGCCGCTGAATATCCAGGCTTAAGCGCGCTAACCAGGTAAATGCCATTATTCATCCAGTTTCCATGATTTGCAGCGCTTGTTGAATCACAAATTAGGCCAGGTTTTTTGGACAGGGAGCCACTGAAAATCGCACATGAAAATCACGCTGTCCAGACAGTGCCGCCGAATACCACAGTCTGCCTCCTTAGCCAGCTTGCCTCCCATTAGCCGGCCGGCTGGCTAAGGACTTTCAGTATAGGCCCCGCTGTTTATAAAATATGCATGACTGGGCACATTTTATGTCTGCTCTCAAGCATAAATATCAATGGCTTTAATCTAGGCATGATTTCTGCCGTGTTTGTCCTACTATTTTATAAAGACATCTAGACACCTATCTGTCTTTATAAAATAGATTTAAGATAGGTGCCTACTCGGCCTGTTATACAAGTTCCCTCTCTAGAGGTGAAATTATAATAATCTACAAGAGTTGTATGAACTTGTTTAAATGTTAGTTACTGGATCTAATAAATGCATAAAACATTAAGAGCTGTCTCAGAAGCGTGCAATGCAGAAATACTTTAATATATTTGACTCTAAGAGGCAGATATTCACTAGGTTTATGCTCCCTAATGTGGCTACACCTGTCCTATACTATATCCACTCTCTGCCTTGGCTTATTTCAGTCTGTATACATCCGCTATCTGTGGGGCAACCCTGTCTGCCTTCTCACAGTTTGCTTTATGGCAATGCTCCCCTGGTCAGGCCTGTGTGAGCATGGGAGGGGGATCTCTGTGCCATCATACCAAGTAACCAGCCTGCAGATATGCCACCATTCTCATAGCTGGCATAGATCCTTGACTGTGGAAGGATGTAGGCCTCATGGCACAATCTGGAGAATGTTGGCACAACATCAGTCATGTCCAGGGGCGGATCTGCTGTGAAACTAATGAAGCTTCAGCTTCAGGGCCTCTAATCTCAGAGAGGCCCCAGAAGTAACTTTAGTCCACATTGCTTAAAAATTTTGAATCTATTGTATGAGAAGGGGTTTTTAAAAAATAATATTGGAGGTCACAAGGGGCAATGAGCCAGTGAGGACGGGCTCTGATCGGCTCCGGGAACTCCGCCGCAAAAACCTACTTTATGCTAGCAGCTGACCCCTAAAAACGCTCTGACACTATGCAGAAGAGTTATAGACCCCCACCTTGTTGAGCCAGGAGTGTTTGGGAACATTGGCTGAGCGGTGCGTGAATGTCCTCTAAGGTGGTGAGGAGGGACAAGGCACGAGGCCCGGAGGGGAAGATGGCGGAGAGTGCGTCGGCGAGCCTGTAGGCTGAGAATATGCACACCATGATTACAGAGGTTTCTGCAGCAGTGGTAAAAACATTGGAGATGCGATTTTGCATGCTCTCTGAACAACTAGCTCAAGTTGGACAGGCGGTGGCAAAATTTACTCACCGCATGGATCTGGCAGAGCAAAGAATTTCAAACCTCGAAGACAGTCAGAAACCTCAGACTGCTAAACTAAAGTCACTAGAGGATCTGATCAATCAACAATGGGAGAAGTTAGATGACTTAGAAAATTGAGGGAGGCGGAAAAACCTGAAATTTGTTGGCATAGAGGAATCAGTCACAGATGCTGAGTTGCGTGGATTTCTGGAATCCTGGATAGAGATGCATCTGCCCACAGCTAATCAACTAGGCCCTATAAAAAAAGGATGTGTACATCGACTCGGAGCTTGCCACAGGCCAAATCAGCAACCTAGAGTGGTGATTGCCTGTTTTTATGAGTTCAGGCAGAAGGAAGCAATACTTCGAGCAGCCCAGGCTCAGAGCGTACGCGCTGGTGCGGAGGGTCAGATAAAGAAGTTACTAATATTTCAAGACTACTCCATCATGGTGAGCCAGAAATGGTGGGCATATTCAACGATCTGTGGACAGTTGGTACAGCGTGGTATAAAATTTTCTTTGCTATACCTGGCACACTTGCGGATTGAGCACCAGGGGCAAACCAGATATTTGGAAACGCAGGAAGAAGCGACAGCTTTTTTGGGTAGTTTGAAGCCCTAAAGCATCACACTTAATGGAGAACTGTGGAGGCTCAGTGTTCTCGAATAGGACTTGGGATAGGTCATGCTCCTTTGATAGCCTAAGGTACTTGCAATCGTAAAGCTCAATCGCTGGCTATTGAGGGCATTGTCCTGGCCTGGGGTAACTCCAGGAGCTGGGCCCTCAGGTCAGAACTACAGATCAAAGATTCATAGCCTCTCATTGATTCGGAGTTAATAATTACAATGTTGGAGCAACTTGAAAATAGATTGTACAAGGGGGTTAGGTAATACACTTTGCTTTGAATGCTCCTTTTCACCAGGCAGTTCACTTGGACAACTTGGGCAGGCTGACGGGGAAACAGTGTGACTCGTCCTGGGGAATTTGAACAAGTTCAGTAGAGCGCGATTTGATTGTATGTCTATGGAACTGAGGAACTGGAGATCCCTAACATAATTGTTTAAAAATCTGCCCATCTTGTGTGTTACTAGTATTGCTGTATATGGTTATATGGGACTTATTTGGGGACATTTGTTCACTAATTTAAGTAAGTGATGGTGGAACATACACTGTATATGAAGAGGGAGATATCCTACCTATTTTCTTCTCCTCTCCATTTTTTTTTCTTTCCTCCATCTTCTTTTTCTTCCACTCCACCCCCCCCCCCCTTTCACTCCTATTGCAAGGGTGCGCATGGAGTAAACTCTTTTGTACTGGGAACAGAATGCCTCAGCAATATAAGAGAGGAGTCCCAGTTGGGCTGGGGGATTTTGGTCTGAGGTGGGGTGGAGTGATCTCTGACCCCCCCCCCCCCCACCCATGTCCCGATCTCCGGATGGCTGGGGTTGGGATTGGGCAGCTGATAATTGCATGGGCTCAGCGGAGCATCTCTTAGGAGGATTTGTATGCACATACTCCTATTCAGGGGAGGGGGAGTGGGCGGGGTGGGATGATGGTTAATAGATTTTAGTAATTAAGGCGGAAGTGGAAGGGGCGGGGGGAAGGGGAATATTAAGGTAAGAGTGATACAGGATCGAGGTGGGGCGAGAGTTGGATGCGGTAGCGAAGAAGAGAGATTGTCTAAGGAAGACCACTGATTAGTGGCGATCATGAGGGGGGGGGGGGGTGTGGACCAGCTAGAGAAAGGTGGGGAGAGTAGTATAGTAGCGAAGATAGCTAGGCGCTGACTGACTGATAGGAATAGAAGAACCCGGATGTCTACGTGACCTCAGGAGAAGCCTTTAGGAAGGCTAATGGAGGAGATGGAAGGAGGAGAAGGGGGAGACAGTAGCGAGAGGGGGCAATGAGATTTGGAGAGGGGGGCCTGGGCGCTGTGCAGAAGGGGTTAACATTATACCAATAGGATTACTAGACAAGGAAGGTGGTGAGTCCTGGGCTGGGGGGGGACGTCACCGAGACAAGGAAAATTGGGATGCTACACAGAATAGAAACGAATAAGTACTGATAGGGGAGTTAAAAGTGGTGACATGAAATGTGTGTGGTATTGGGTCCCCGGTTAAACGCCATAAGCTATTAAAAAAACTAAGGGATTGCCATTCAGACATTGCGCTTTTACAGGTGACTCACCAATCAGCTGAGGAACATGCCAAGCTGTGCAGATGGTGGTTGGCAGAGGTCTATGAAGCTCCTGCACGTAGTAGGAAAGTTGAGTTGTGATACTAGTTAGGAAGGGGTTGGGGCTTAAAGTGATTGGAACAGAGATCCACTCAGATGGCAGATATGTATTTATCCAATGGGAAATCTCAAATCAATTAGTAGTTATAGGCTCAGTATATGTCCTTAACACCTATAGTGCTTCTTTCTTCCAGGGCATGGTCCAACGCATTGCGGCCATAGAGGGCAGTTTTTTAATATTAGGGGGAGACTTTAATTGTACTTTGGACAATACTGTAGACCGCTCTGCTCACAGGATGAGCAATCAGGCAGGCTCCTTCGTGGTATATGTGAGGGATATGATTTACTTGATGTTTGGCGCATACTACATCCTACTGAGTGGGACTGGCACTTGGTCCAGGCTAGACTATTTTCTTGTCTCCTCTGGACTATTGCGCCGAGTCCGGCGAACAGATATAGGATCTATTATTATTTCAGATCACGTGATGGTATCCCTTGTCCTGGACATGGGTACTCTGGGAAGTAGGTCTGTGTGGCGTTTTATTTATTTATTTAAACGGATTTCTATACCACCTTATCCTGCAATCAAGGCGGTCTGAACAGCAAACAATCAATAAGATACAGTGTTTAGTGCGCACATGCAGTGTGTAGTGTATGCGTGTGAGTGTGAGTGTGTCTGATCGTTGATTCTTGGTGTGCTATTTACAGAGTGTGCTATTTACAATGCTGTGGGTATCATGTCCTTGCTTAATTACTATTATAGTGACATGGGGTGGGTATTGAGGTGTCTGTTGCATGGTTTAAGTAATGTGACCTTAGTGTTCTATGAAGAGGGTCGTCTTCAATAGTTTCCTGAAATCCTTAAGGTCTGTTGTTGAACGCAGTTCGTCGGGGAGGGCGTTCCAGATTGTTGGTGCCGCCTTTGATAAGGCTCGTTTTTTGGTGTCCTTGCGTTCCCTGTTGATGTGTTTAGGTGTGTTGACACGGTTGGAAGTGCCTCTTCTCCTCGGTCTTGTGCTGTTGTCGGGTTGTATGAGTGGGTGTAGGCTGAAAGCTGATGACAGTTGTTTGATTTTGAAAATGTTTATGATGGTCTTGTATCTAATGCGGGCACTGATAGGCAGCCAGTGGAGCTCTTTTAGGGTGGGTGTGACGTGTTCTTGTCTTGTGGTGCCGGCTATTATGCGTTTTCCTTTAGAGGTAATGGGGGAACTTATTTCCTGACATTTCTTCGGATTAAGTGGAAGGAATACTCTTATTTTAATGCCCAACATCTTGATAATCCAGCCTTGTTTTGGGAGGCAGGGAAGGCAGTATTAAGAGGGGACATAATTGTATATGTAAAAATAAAATGCGAAAAATTGAATAATCAGATAATACAATTGGAGAGGGCCCCAAGGCAGGCTTGGTGGCAATATGTAGCCAGGGCCACCATAGACACTAAGAAGGAAATGCTGAGTATACAACAGGAATCAAATTCTCTGATTCATGCCAGAGTTCAGAAATCAATGTTTTATTATTGATACCACCTTTATCGCTTTGGCAATAAAGCTAGCAAGCTCATGTCATCTCTCATTAAGGCTAAGGGAGGCCCACAGTGTGTGGGAGCATTACAGGATGCCACCAGCCATCTGCAATCCATGCCGGAAGGAGCTGAGCGCATCTTTTGGGAATTTTACCGGACCTATATCAAGCAGACGCATCACACAGCAAAGGCATAGTGGAATATGTTTTCCAAAGTGGCCTGCCGAAATTGGCCCAAGAACAAACAGCTGTACTTAATACCCCTATAGAACCGCAAGAGGTGCAGCGTGCCATGAAAGAGTTAAGAAATGTGAGGGCACCTGGGCCCGATGGGATGCGCGGGCAATTTTATAAGATCTTGCACTTCCTCTGGTGGACTATTATACTGACCTTGTGGAGAAAAAATTCTTCCCATATGAACATAACAAGGCACTCATTATGTTTATAGCCAAACCGGGGAGGGACCCAACCTTGGCAAGATCTTATTGCCCTATCTCGCTACTTAATGTTGATATTAAACTTCTTGCCAAAATCATGGCTGACCGCCTGGCTAATTTCCTCCCATCCTTCTTGTTGTTAAATGCCGTCATGAGTCGGTGTCGACTCATGACGACCCTCTGGATAGTTGTCCTAAATTGTGTTCAGTCTTCAGTCAGATGGCTCATTGTTGACAGACTGGTACCCGTAGTTGCTGTTATCATATCGATCCATCGCATTGCTGGCCTTCGTCTTTTGCATTGACCTTCTATCTTGCCAAGCATGATGTCTTTCTCTAATGATCTCTCTCTTCGCATGATGTGTCCAAAGTATGAAAGTCGAAGTCTTGTCATCTGAGCTTCTAAAGAAAGCTTAGGTTTGATCTTCTCTAGTACTGACTGGTTTGTTCTTCAGGCAGTTCATGGTATACGCAGTATTCGCTGCCAGCACAATAATTCAAAGGCATCAATTTTCTTCCTGTCTATCTTTTTCACTGTCCAGCTTTCACATCCATATGATGTTTTTGAAAATACCATGGCTTGAATGAGTCAAATCTTTGTATGAAGAGAGACATCTCTGCTCTTGAAAATCTTATCTAGGTCTTTCATAGTCATTCTGCCAAGAGCAATGCGTCGTCGGATTTCTTGACTGCTTGTTGTTTCTTTATTGATAGTTGATCCAAGTAGGTTAAAGTTGTCCAATTTCTTTTCCTTCAACGATGAACTTATTAATTTTGCCAGTTGTCATGATCTTTGTCTTCTTTACATTAAGGTGCAGGGCCATTTTAAGACTATGTTTCTTGATCGCGAGAAGCAAATGTTTCAGATCATCTTCACTTTCAGCCAGTAATGTGGTATCAGCAGCAAAGCGAAGGTTGTTGATGAGCCTTCCACCAATCCTCACACCTCTGTTGTCTTCATACAATCCTGCTTCTCTGATGATTTGTTCTGCATATAAATTAAAGGGATAGGGGGAAAGTATGCAGCCTTGTTGTACACCTTTGCTTATTTTAAACTATTCTGTTTCTCCTAGTTCCGTTCAAACTGTTGCTTCTTGATCAATGTACAGATTGTGCAAGAGAATGATCAGGTGTTCTGGTATACCCAAGCTTCTTAATGTGGCCCAGAGTTTCTCATGGTTTACACAGTCAAAAGCCTTGCTGTAGTTGATAAAGCACAAATCAATATCCTTTTGGTATTCTTTTGTCTTTTCAAGGATCCATCTCACATTCTCGATGATGTCTCTCGTTCCTCGCCCTTTCCTGAACCCTGCTTGCACTTCAGGTAATTTGTGTTCCAGGTATGGTTGTAGTCTCTGTTGAATAATCTTCAGTAGAATCTTGCTGGCATGTGGGATCAGAGCGATTGTGTGACAATTTCCACAGTCAGTTGGATCACCTTTCTTTAGGATTGGTATAAACACAGATCTTTTCCAGTCAGTTGGCCATGATGCTGTCTTCCAAATTTCTTGGCAGAGCCTTTTAAGTATGGTAACAGCTGAATCAGATTGCTGTAATACTTCTATGGGAATGTCATCAATGCCTGGTGCTTTGATAAGGCTTTCAATGCTGCTTCGACTTCTTCTTTCATCACCCATGGTTCCGGATCATAAGGTACAGGTTTAAATGGCTGTTGGTCCACTTGATCTTTATCATATAAAAGCTCTGCATATTCTTTCCACTTTTTCTTGATCTTCTCAGCATCATTCAACATAGAACCTTGAGCATCTTGTAACATTCCAATTCGAGGCTGGGATGTTTTATTTAACTCTCGTAGCTTTAGGAAAGCCAGTCTTGTTCTTTCTCTAATAGTTTCTGCTTCTATTTTCATGCATGTGTCATTGTAGTACTTTTCCTTGTCCTGTCTTGCTGCACGTTGGAAATCTCTGTTGAGGTCTGCGATTGTCTTTCTTTCTCCTCTGTCTTTAGCTTCTCTGCATTTCTGGGCAATTTTCAGAGTTTCTTCCACCATCCATTTTGGCCATTTTTGCTTTTTTGCCTTTTCTAGAGACTTCTCACTTTCTTCCAATAAAACCTCCTTGATGTCATTCCATAACTCTTCTGGAGTCTGTCATTTGTATCTAAAGCAGCAAATCGATTTTGCAGGCAGTCTTTAAATTCCAATGGTATATTCTCAAGGTCATATTTTGCTGCATTCATGAGTGGCTTGCTGTTTTTCAACTTTAGCTTGAGTTTGCATGCTAGTAGTTGGTGATCTGTACCACAGTCAGCTCCAGGTTTTGTGTTTGTTGATGTTATAGAGCTTTTCCATCGTTGACTTCCACAGATGTAGTCAATTTGATTTTTGTACAATCCATTGGGTGAAGTCCATGTGTACAGTCACTGCTTGTGTTGCTGGAAGAAGGTGTTTGAGATGAATAGATTGTTGGTCTTGCAAAATTCAATCAGTCTTTCTCCTGCTTCATTTCTGTTGCCAAGTCCATCCAACAGATCAAGATGTACACGTTCCATTTCATTCTTAACCACTTCCAACTTCCTTTGGTTCATGCTTCATACATTTCATGTCCCAATATGTAAGACATCTTTACAGCTTCTGACTCTCATTTCATGCGCAGCTACATCAGCAGTCAGACGTCCTGAGGGCTTTGATCCAACCACATCATAAATGCTGGCTGTACTCTGAAAAGTCTTCAACTCCTCCCCAGTAGCTAGTTGAGTGCTTTCCGACTCGGGGGTTTCATCTTCCAGCACTATAGTACAATTTGTTTTATTGTGACTATCCATTGGGTTTTCATGGCAAGATGCAAAAGTAGATTTCCAGGCCTTTCCTCCACGTAGTTTAAGTTTAGTGTTGTTGCCGTTGTCACAGAAATGTGATCCTCCGCCACCAACACCGTCCCATTCTGCTGCTGCCCAGATGGGTTTTCATGGCGAGATAGAGAAGTAGATTGCCAGGCCTGCACAGTTTATAACACCAAATTTTAATTCATTTATATTGTATTGTTATAAACTCTGTTATGATTGTTGCTTTTTCTTTTTGAACATATATTTTGCATTCACAGAATCCCCTCCCTCAACAACAGGTGCAGAGCAGAACTAGAACATCCACCCACAAAACTCAATATCTAATTTAAAAAAAAACCCTGATTATGGCCATCTCAATAACAAACATTCTCCTGTACCAGGCATATTGTGAACTAATAGGAGTGGAGGAATAGCCTAATAGTTAGGGCACTGGCTTAGGAACCAAGGGCCTGATTTTCGATAGGCATCTACATGGTTACAGCCCATGTCCAAGGCTCATTCTGCGTTGTTTATTGTTGTGAGGGTAGAAGGCTAATTGGGGATGCTGAACTCAATGTAAATCATATTGAGAATGTGTCTTTTATGTATTCAATGACTCAGAAGAAAAGCAAATAATGAAGGGGACAAATGATCAGCAAAACAAATTATTGAGCTCAATAAAGTTTGTCGCTGATCATTTTGACCCCTCGCTTTTTGCTTTTTTTTGTTTTTTGTCGCAGGGGTGTCCCTTTTTGTTTTTGTTCTGCTTTTTTGTTCCATGACTCAGAACCAGGTTGGCTTTGAAATGCCTCATTGTTCATTCTTTAACATCTTAGTCCTCACTATTCAGATTTCCAAGGATGCATTTTCCTTGCACAGGACAAAACGCAAAACCTTAGAATCAATTTCAACAAGACAGATGTTCTATTCATTACTAGGAACCATTCTTTCATCCCTCCTGCTTCAATTAAGGTCAGAGATGCAGTGCTTACAACTAAATCCATCATCCACTATTTAGGTGTCACTTTATATCAGCACCTTGACATGAAAGCTCATGTCAGTAACATTACCAAAGCAATATATCATAAGATTTGAACAATTCATCACCTATATCCCCTATTGGAGCCTACTGATTTTCGTACAGTTTTTCAAGCCCTCGTGACCCCCCATTTCGACTATGCCAATGCTATATTCCATGGTCTCCGTAAGGCCACTCTTAATCCAATACAACTGGCTATGAATGCTGCTGCCCACTTCCTACATGGAGCTTCGATAAGAGACCATATAACTCCTATTTTGAAGCACCTCCATTGACTTCCCTTCCATTACAGGCTAACCTTCATAGTAATGCTTCTTACTATAAAGCTCTTAATAAACGATCTTCTACCTCCCTCTTAGACCTTGTTCACCTCACCCCTCTGAATAGACCTAGAAGATCTATAGCTGATAATACACTCACCATTCCTACCTCTATAACAAAATGTTCCCATGCGACCATGAGCCGTGCCTTTTTGTTTTATGCTCCCACACTGTGGCATGCCCTTCCTGTCTCTATCCGGACTATTTCTGATATTGCACAATTTAGGAAGGCCCTAAAGTGTCACCTTTTCAATCAATATTTTTCTCATGTTGGTGACATCACATAGCACAACATGTTACCATTTACATTTTATTAATTACTCAGCCTAATTACTCCCCATGTTTATTCCACGTTGTTTTTTCCTGTTCTCTGTATAGTTCAATGTATGTTTCTTACTGCATTGTACAAATTAATGTTCATTGTAAACCGCACTGATTCATAACAGCGCGGTATAAAAAAGAATTAAATAAATAATGTGTTAAATGTTTGTGTAGCTCTTTCAAAGAGCAGTTTACTGCAGCTTCCTTTCCAGCCCCACTTGCAAAATTTGACTCCAAAATTGTACAAAGTAGAAAAATCATTGTTCATAGCTTTAATGAACTTGCAAATCTATAAACGTAAGCCTGAAGCAGAGCCAATAAACAATTTAGCAAATGGTCATACATGTTAAGAACTATCAAACTATCTGAATGCATATTTTAAGTTCTGCAATGTTGCCCATTTTAAGTTCTGCTAAGTTGCCCATGTTCCCTGTAAGTATTTAGTGTATGTGTCTCATATCCCCACATGTTAAATGTATCCCCCAATTGTGTTGTGACCGCTTTGATTGAAGGATAAGGCGGTATACAAAAAACTGTCTAAATAAATAAATAAAAAAATTCTGCACTTATAAACAGTTTGTAGGCAAAGATGTGTTTGAGTGGGAGCAGGAACAATTAAACAGCTTGTCAAATTTTCTATTTCAGTGTACAAAAATTTCTAGTTTCCATAGTAACTAAAATAATAATAACATTTGTTTCTTAAAATATCAAAACACACAGTTTGACTTTTCTTAATTCTTACAACCCTGATCTAAAATTCACAGTGCACAACTGAGCTTGTTCAGGGGTAAGGGCATTTCATTTTAAAAACTGCTGCAACTAGATAAATTAAAAATGTAAAAAACACCTGTTGTTCCGTTGGAGACTGGCAGCTGCCGATGGTAGCTGGATTTGTATTTTTTAAACCTCGGGTATTCCAGTAGGTGCGGGTGCTGCCATGTGCAGGCTGCAGCTGTTTTGGTTGTTTATTTTAATGGAGGGGCAGCGCTGGGCTGAGAGAAATATCCTCGGGTGAGCCACGCTCCCACGGCCATCACCGATTGCCAGATTGGGGCAACAGGAGCACCTTGGCTGCTCCCAATCTGGCAGGGAGAGAGAGGAGGCATGGCTGCCAGCAGCAGGAGGCCCGCAACCCTCACAGCTCCCTTAGGAGGAGTTACACCATCCCTATTGATGGCTGCTGCTGGGGCTACTGGGGGATTGGGGGGGGGGGCGGCTGAAGCCGTGCCGGGTACCAGGGCTGCGAGTGAGCTTGGGTCGGGCCAGAGCAATGTCGAGGGCAGGAGGAGAGGTGCTGTCTGCTAGCATCGGGTCTGCTCTTGCTCCTGGGGCTGGCAGACAGCATCAGGGGGCCCGGGGTTGGAGAAAGCAGGCAGGCACTGTTGGGTCTTGGCTTGGGCCTATAGTTCTTGAAGGCAGAGCCAGCCTTAACGAGCGGTCGCGGAGTCTTTTTTTGAATGCTGCAGCTGCAGGAAAAGAGGTCGGACCATCGGGGAGTACTAAAGAGGGACATCAAGGTGAGGGTTCCTGGATAGAGGTGAGTGTGGCCAGTGCTGGGAAGGCAGTCCTGGGAGTGTGGCCAGTGCATGGAAAGACAGAAGCAGGCCAGAGGGGGCTAAACTAAAATGAAAATAGGCTGATTTATCCATCGGCGGCACTCCGGCTGTGTTTTAATTTTAGATTTTGCCACCTCTGGCCTGCCTCTGCCTTCCTCAGGCAACAGTTTGCCGCCCCCAGCAAACTGCTGCTTGAGACCACTGTCTCAATTGGCTTAATGATAGAACAGCCCCTGGTGCATTCTGGTGTCCATGATTATAAGTGGACGAGGAGGGGATCCATCATTATTAATTAGTTTTGATGCCGAAAAAGCATTTGACGGGATCAGTTGGAATTTTATGTATCAGGTGTTAGAGGCAATAGGGATTGGCGTTTGTTTCTTGGAGGTAATTTGCCTGTTATATGCGGATCCTTGTGGAGTCATACTGGTCAATGGCAGTTGCACTCAGGCATTCCCGTTAGGGCGCAGTACAAGACAAGGGTGCCCACTCTCATTGCTGCTTTATATGTTAACCCTTGAGCCCTTACTATGCATGATTCGTATGAACCCAGATATAGTTGGGGTCAAAATGGAGAGGGATGAGGAATTTCGGGTCGCTGCTTTTACAGACGGCATACTGGTACTTTTGACAGATCTGGTACGGGGGCTCCTGATCCTTTTGAGCTTGTTCAAGGAATATGGCCATTACTCAGGGCTAAAACTTAACCTGGACAAGTCGGAAGCCCTCCCTTTGAAATGGGACCTTCGTCCGAATTGGCTTGGGCCTTTTCCGCTGTTCCATGTAAACCACGCTGATGCTGAATAGTGCGGTATATAAGAAACTGTAAATAAATAAATAAATAAAGTGGGCAACCAGGCAATTTAAATATTTGGGGATTCAGTTGATGGCTAGCCTTTCCGATCTATACAAGGCCAACATTGAGATATTACTAGAAGGCTCCAAACAAAAGGTACAGAGGTGGAAAGATCTTCCTTTATCGCTTGGCGAATAGCTTTGTATAAAATGGTGCTTTTTCCAAGGTGGCTTTACAGACGATAACGATAATAATCAAAGGTCGGTATCTCCGCATAATGGAATAGCAGCTAAATACTTTGCTTTGGAGGGGTAGGAGGCCTAAGATCAAATTGAAGGTATTGCAAAATCTTTGGGGCCGAGGAGAGATGGGTCTCCCAGACTTGGCCCGATACAACATGGTATGCCTGTTAAGGCGTGTCCAAGATTGGTTATGGGACAATTTGGATTACATGCTTCTGGCATTGGAACAGAGCCTGGCAGCTCCACATCACTTGCGCTATATTTTATATGTGCCCATTGTATAATGCCCAGCTGAGGTAAAGACAAATTTATCTTTTCTCCTGGTTAGACAAGATTGGCAGTATTTTACAAAATTGCTGGGGCAGTCGCCTATATCATCACCATACCTGCCAATTCGAGGCAACAGAGGATTTTGGCCTGGGATAGATACAGCTAGCTATGTCAAGTGGGAGGAGAAAGGTATAGTTATTATAGAACAACTTCTTTCGTGTGAGGGGGTGTTGCTTTCTTTCGAAGACATGAAGAAGCCATATGCACCACAAAAGGAAGATAATTACCCATATTTACAGATACGAAGTTATATACACATGCTCCCATTAAGATCATTACAGGGCAGTTTTTGCTCTAAAATAGAAGAGTTGTTATTAGGAGGAGAACAGAAGATAAAAGTCTCGAGTCTCCATAAGGCTGTTTTGGAAATATTGCCAGAAGTGGTAGAAACGAAGCCAGCGGAGCAATGGAGTAGTGATCAACAGGTCAGAATTAGTGAATGAGAGCTGATAGTAGCCTACTTGGATTCTGGAATGACCCCCATAGTATCCAGGCAACCAATGCTCCAATTCATATAAAAAAGAAAGAGCCAACAGAACCTATCAAAGGCCTTGTCCACACTGAGAATTACCATCAGCCTCAATCTTTGGCATCTATCTGCCAGATGTACAATATTGAACATGTGCCGAGTGTGTTATGGGAAGATACCACCTGGCCAAGATGAATCATACCAGACAGGAATTTTTCTCGCTATAATGGAAAATAACGACATCTGAAGTAATCAGGGAGACAGGGTGATACATGTATCCAGTGCTTTTCTTCACCTTTTTATGAATGAGTGTGATAGTGGCTTCAGAGAGATTATGTGTGTCAGCATGAGAAAAATGCTTTTGAAAGATTTTTTAATTTGAAGAAAATTACCTATTACACAATTCTGAGAATCTTTGATTTTAGTAATAACAGTATTATCCGACTACCTTCCGGGTTCTATTCCTGGGTGCTGGGCGAAATCAGGCAACACAGACCTGGACATTTTCATTATATGCCCCCTCCCCCCTCTCCATATCTGGAGCATGCTATCAAACAGCTCAAGAGCAGTAGCAGATGTCGATATGTTTGAGAAAGAATTAAAAAACATACTTGTTTTAACAAGCTTTAGCTAGAGTGCAAATAACAGGTAGAGATGGAAAAATGGGACACAATGGATGAAAAAAAGTTATTGTTGATATCTCGTTTGTTATTGCAATTCTTATTATTGATTTTCTTGGTTCTCCACCTTGACCTGTAGTGATGGGGCAGGCTATAAGCAATTGTCAGCAAGTAAGTAAATCAATAAACCAAAATCAATACTTCTACCTAACTGCATGGGCCTGCAGGGATCCTGCTGTATTACGATGCTCATAAAACCTGAGCTTGGAATGTTACAGAACGTGTTCTTCCTGAGTTATCTGAATGTCCTTCAGTTCCTCCCATGCAGCCAGGCAGGCACAATTTACCTTAGGAGAACAAATTGGCTTATGTCCAAGCTACAATGAGGCAATACTCCACATTGACTCTTCCTGCCTGGCTCTTCTCTCCCTATTCAAGAAGCTGGCCAAAAACATAATTTTCCCTCAAAGGAGCACATTCAATGTCTCCCAAGTCCATGGGCATAGTTTGACTGCTTCATTATGTTTATCTTAAAAAGAATATTACATGGCTAGGAAGCCAGTATATCAAACAGGCGAGGGATGAGATGGCATCCCCGAGATACTCAAAGAGGGAGCGGAGGTTCTCATTCAGTGACTTTGTAAAAAAAAAAAAAAAAAGGAAAGGAAAATATTTCCAGGCTGTATAATTAAAATGCAGCAAACATTGTAGCGGTTTAATTATTTAGCCTGGCACTCTAAGATTAAAAAAATATCGACACCTGTAAATATATATTCTGCAAAAAACAAAGGAGATGAGAAGGACAGAAGAGAAGGGGAGGCCACCATCGCGGCCGGATCCCATCCCCCACAGGGCAGATGAGAACAGACTGGTTGTGTTCGCAGTCATCTCCTGGGGCAGTGCCTCCTCACCCCCTCTCCCCCAAACTACTATGCCCATGCCATAGTGAGGGAGTAATCAGAGGCAAGATTGTGGTAGTTAAGTCTTTTACTGTATTTGAATTAGGAGAACAAAACCTCTGCACACCAACAAAGTTAGGCTGAAGCCACCGATGTGCTTGTCGCTCTCCCAGGGAGCCCTAACAAAATGGCCACATTACAGGGCTATGATCAAACAGACAGTAAAAAATGATCTAACCAGCTGTACACATTTGAAGGCAATTTTATGAGAGGGTGCGCTGGTTTACGAGTAGAGTGTGATTCTGGAGACTGCACCTTCAAAAGGATATAAACAGGATGGATTCGGTACAGAGGGTGGCTACTAAAATGGTTAGTGGTTTTCATTATAAAGCATATGAGGAAAGACTTACAGAACTTAATATGTACACCTTAGAGGAAAGGCGGGATAGAGGTGATATGATTGAGACGTTTAAATACCTCCGTGGCATAAATGCACATAGAGAGAGCCTCTTTCGATTGAAAGCAAGTTCTGCTATGAGGGGACATGGGATGAGGGTGAAAGGGGATAGATTCAGGAGTGATATGCGGAAATATGTCTTTACGGAAAGAGTAGTGGATCCGTGGAACAGTCTCCCAGTGGAGATGGTAGAGATGAGGACTGTATCTGAATTCAAAAAAGCATGGGACAAACACAGAGGATCTCTAAAGGAAAAAAGGGGACTGTTGTAGTTGTTGATATGGAAGGACAGACTAGATAGGCCATGTGGTCTTTTTCTGTCATCATTTTTCTATGTTTCTAAGAAGGCACCTCTTTTGGCCCAATTTTATAAAGACGCATTGGCACCTATGTGTCTTTATGAGCTATGGGCTCGATATTAAAGGGATTAACATGGTTAGCAGACCTGCTAAATGTGTAAATCCCCCTGGTCAGGGATATTCAGCGGCACTAAGACTGTTAGTACTGCTGAATATCTGCAGGTGCAGTCACTGCATGCCCTGATTTTTGCAGCCTAAATGCATGACCTTGCATTTTTTAGCATTAAATCTCAGCTGCCAAATTCTCGACAGGTAGATAAAGGTGAGCCAGTTGATATAGTGTATCTGGATTTTCAGATAGCCTTTGACAAGGCCCCTCATGAGAGACTCTTGAGGCAATTAAAATGTCATGGGATAGGAGGCAGTATATTACTGTGGATTGGAAACTGGCTAAAACATAGAAAACAGAGATTAGGGCTAAATGGCCAGTTTTCTGAATGGAAAATGAGTAGTGCAGTACTCGGGGATCTGGGCTGGGCCCAGAGTAATATAGCAACATAGGGATATGTCTACTAAACCACGTGGTAAGCAGCAAACCTGCGTGGTATCGTTCCCAGGGGAAGTCTTGCAGATACTGCAGAGGTTTGGATTTCCTGTGAAGACTCCGCATTACCTGACTTGGCAAATACTGTGAGAAAAGTCCCGCAGGTACTGCAGGTCTCTATGGTAAATCCATGGGGTGCGGATGGTAGCGATCTGGTGCACAGAGCTGTCAGCAGCTCTGCCTAATCAGTACCGTACCCCCTCATATACAATGATTGGACTTCCCACCAGTGGCGGGATTCGATCCAAACAAGAAGCAGTTCGAATTGATCCCACCACTGACAGGTGGCAGCATGGCATGCGTTTGTTTTGCCGGCGCTGCCCGCTCAGGCCACTGGAGGCCACCACAGGGCAGCAACTCACTGGTAGCTGAGCAGCTCTATCCCCCTACCCGCCAGCGGTTTGACGGCATTGGGGGCTTCCCCTGATGCCGTGGCCCCCCGATGCTGTCAAACCACTGGTGGGTGGGGGGATTCCCGCCAGTGCAGCACCAGCATCAGGATGGTGTTTTTGGCCTGGTTTGGCGAACATGGCTTGTGGCAGAAATCGGTTTGTGCAAACTGGGCCAAACTGGCTGAATCTCACCACTGCCTCCCCCCTCCATAGTATTATAAGGGCCTTGGTGCTGCGATCCACAGTACCAACAATATTAAAAAAATAAAAGTGTGGGCTCGTTTCAGCACCAGTCCCCCTTTCCTTGAAGGATATATGTGTCTCCAGATGTCAACTAATCGAAGAAGCTTAATCAGGCAGGCTAGACTAGAAGAGAGCAGAACTGGCCAACAGGGCCGGTGGAAGGATATGAGGCTCCCTAGGCGAACCCTCATTCGTTCCGCCCCCCTGCTCCCACCCCCACTCCCACTGCCATCCTCTTCAGGACCTGCAGTGGAGGGAATGGCATTAGAACAGTGACACAGAGCTTCCCCAATGCCTCCAGTGCACTTTGACCAGCTGCTTCCACCATGTTGTTGCTTTAATGTTATTGTCACCGCTGCAGGTCCTGGAGAGCGGTGGCAGTGAAGGCAATGGGCCAGCATGAAATGTTAGTGCTTTAGGAACTGCCTAGTTTGCCTAATGGGTAGTACCTGCCCTGCCGACCAAGTACACAAGGAAGACCAATCTAAACCAGGATCAAGCATGATAGTCCAATCCCCACCTATTAGCATGTACTCAGACAGTATTGAACTGGTGCAGTATATCCATAAATGCCTAGAAAAACGTTTGTTCCTCCTTACTGGAACCATAAACATTTACAAAGGTAAAATCTACCAAATAAAGGGAGCACTTCCAGATAACAAACAACTCCCAGGATCAGAATATGATTTCAAACTTATTTTTGACATGTTTGTGCATTCGAGTCAAAGTGCCACTGGGGCCTAGCTGCAACTTGGGGGTTGGGTTAAGGGGCCACTGTAATTGAGACCTAACTTGGGAGGTATTCATGGGGTTATGCAGGCCATAACTTTTCAAATGTAAATATATGGGAGCAGGTACCAACAGAGTAGGATGAAACTTGGGGAGCCTTTGAGAGAGCATCAGTGATATATGAGGACTAGAGCATTGCTATTCCACTAGGCTGTGACTTGATGGGGGAGTTGTCAGGATGTAGTATGTGAGACCACAGGTTGGGTTGTGAGTTTATAGGGGCTATGATTAACTGCATTAGCTCCAAGAGGAGTCCAGGGGCCACTGCAATTGAGATCTTAACTTGTGAAGGGCATTAAGAGTCTTGGTGGCATCGGTGACTGGGACTTCAGGTTTGAGTGCATGGGTGAATCAGTGACATAAAGGACCAATCATCCAATCAGCAATCTGAAAAGTGGGAGGGAGAGAGTTGTTAGGTTTCTTTATATTAACCACCACTCTCACTTTGGTTTAGTTGTAAAGGTAAACGTGATTTGCAGGTCATGGTTTACAATATCATGTCTATACTGTCTTTTTTGTAACATTATTATTTATATGGAAATGCAAACATTACAGCTGTCAAGGCTCCACAATCTTCAGTAACAAGCATTTTCAGTAGTAAAAAGCATTTCCTGTTTCTCGTAAGAAACAGGAAATGCTTATTATTGCCTTTAGAAATTCCGTGGTCCAGCAGTTTAAAAGATAACAGAGCCTTGGGAACAAATAAATGTTCCCACAGCTGCTTTCTTTTCTGAAGGATGAATCAGTGAGGGGAGGGAGGGCAGATGATACAGGAGGGAAGGGAAGGAAAAAGGCCAGAAGGGAGCTGACGGGGGGAGGGTCTGGAAGGGCGCTGACAGGGAAGGGGGGGCTGGAAGGTGACTGGGTAATAGGAAGGGGGTTGGAAGAGAGCTGACAGGGGGAAGGTGGGGGCTGGAAGGGAGCTGATATGGGGGGTTGGAAAGGAGCCGAAAAGAGGGGAAGGAGGTGGTTGGAGGGAAGGTGGGGGCTGGAAGGGAGCTGACAACTGGGGATGGCACTGGGAGGCAGATGGACAGAGGAGAGGGTGACTGGAGGGGAACTGACTCGGGAGGGGGCAATGGGACTGGAAGTTCACTGATACCTGGGATGGTATTTGGACTAGAAGGGGCTGGACAGTGGGGAAGGAGGGGGACTGGAAGGGAATAGACACCAGTGGTGGTGCTGGGAATGCAAGGGGATTGACCCTGGAAGGTATTGGGAGGGGAGGCTGTAAAGAGGGCTGATACTGGGGAGGGTTACTGGGACTGGAAAAATGTTGATGGAAGAAAATGAAGAAAGCAAAAGGAGAGACAAGAAATGGCAGATGGACTATAGACCATAGAAAGTGAGCTAAGAGAAGACAGAGGAAAACAGAAACCTCAGATCGGGAACAACATGATCAAAAATAGTCAGACAACAAAGGTAGAAAAAATTATTTTATTTTCAGTGGAGATTTTCAGTGAAGATTTCTTCAGTGACTTTTGCAGTGTTTTATATTAGTTCACAAAATGCCTGGCACTGGAGAATGTTTATGTTGTTGTTAGTGAGATGACCAGAATTAATTTTTTTTGGACTATCACAGCCTGTTTGTATGATGCTAAGTATTTACTGCTCGGTGTTTTTATTTTGGTCATGCATTTGCTCTTTCATGGCAATTTTCTTACAAGACTGGAGTTGAAGGAGAAATACTAATATCACTTGAAAAGAATTTACAAAGCGGTTTTGGGGAAAAGGAGGGTAGACTGCAGCCAACATTAATAATAATGAGGGAAGGGCACTGATTTATAGGTTGCAGGGGGGCACTAGAAACCCTGGCACTGGCCCTGGTTGCAGTACATGCTAAGTTTGACTTCTTTGGGTTCCCAGTTCAATTTTTGTCTTCATATTTTTATTTCTACTTCGTGGTACATTGCTTTGTATTTGGTAAGGGTCTTTCTGTATTTTGCCTGTGATCTAGGTGCAATATCCTTAGCGTGTAGTTTGTGGGTAGAGATCTGTAGCAGTCCCACTTGTTCTGTTCTACCAGTAGTATGTGTATTGGCATCATAGGGCCCGTTGTAGTATTTGAAATGCTGTCTATTCATAGAAAGTGTTCTTGCTATTTGAATCATACAAATTAATGGGCCTGCATTTAACTCATAAAAACTGCTAAGTCAGACTAAAGGGCATGTTTACTAAATGGTGGTAGCGGCTTCGTGCGATATTGGAGCCACGGCCCCATTTCCGATATCGCACGGAAGCCGCTATGGCCATTTAGTAAACATACCCCTAAAAGTCTGTGAGGGCCATGTGTACAGTGTGTGATACTGTATATACCCCCATCATCCATGATGTGTTTCCTGACAGCAAAAAGGTTGAAAATCACTGCTTTAGATGTTTCTACCTCCTTTCCTTGTTTTTTTTTAAGAGTATAACTAGCATGTCTCAGATGTTAACTCTGGGGTCCCCGAAAAACTCACATTTGGCTATGCTACTGGAGTGTACAAACCCCAGCATACATAAATGGATGTGAGCTAACTTGTGCTCCTTCCTTGGGTCCCAGCTGCAAGCAGTGCTACCTATGTGCCCTGTGCATGGAACTGAAATCACACATGCCCATGCTGCTGGGGCCCCAGGAAGGAGCACAACTCACATCCAATTAGGTAGGCTGGAGTTCATGAGCCACATATCCTGCCGCACTGGAGAGAAACATTGCGGCACTGTTGGGGGCAGAAAGAGAGATGATGCACTGTTGGAAAGGAGAGTGGATATGCTTGATGATTTTGGGGAACAGGGGAAGGAGAGAAGGGCGATGCTGGCCTGTTGAGGGGAGAATGGGTGACTATACAAAAAACTCCCACAGGCTACTATGCTCCCTTATTCTGCCCCTGTAATCTGCTTATACTCTCTACACCTCCCATGTATTGACACACTCTCCCTTACATACTCAGGTTGATGTGTGCGTGATTCCCCCAATCCTAACCACCAATCCCACCCTATCCCTCCTTTATCTCCAACAAGCAAAGAGCCCTTAAGGCCGCTAACCGGTTCACATGCATTTTAGCACTGGGAAACTGGTAGCCAAGAACACTAATGCACATGCATGTCAGCTACTGGCTGCTTAAATGCACGGCAAGTGGCCATTGCGCACTAGGGAAGAAGGTGGGCAGATTAGGGAAGTGTGGATGTGGACAGCACATTGCCACTATCATGAGGGCAATTGCTGGACACCCAATGGCAAAGTGGCAATTAGTGCGAGTGCACAGAACAAGGCCTTTATGGGTTTTGTTAGGTGCACCTACATTAATTGTGCTGTTCTTTCTGGTTTGCCGGCTGCTGGGACGTTGCTGGGCATGCCCCCAAATAGAAGGCTTGATGGTTGCACTTAACTATGTGTTAGTTTTGCTGCTGATCACACAGTAAATGCAACCCTTTAGTAAAAGGGCCTTATAGTGACAGCAAGGGACCCAGGTAGTTAAAAATCCTTCCATTTTTCCTTTTATCATACTGGAGAATTTTTCAAAACACACGAGTTCCCCAACTATCATATACCACGCACCACACTTGGGTCTGCCTCTCTTTTCCAAATACAAGCCACCACCATTCTCGCAACCGAAAGCAAAAATTCTACCAAGCTTTTATTTTCATGTACAGTACATCCAACCGCTCACAAGCCATATAGCCCACAAACATACCACTGGATCTTTAACACAACTCACCCTCGTAATTTCCAATATCTTCCCAGCACCCCATCCAAAAATGCTTGAATTCGTTTGCATTCCCATCAGATGTGGAAGAATGCATTCTGCCCAGAGCATCCCCTCCAGCATTCCCCTCCCATTCTCCATTTGCATGCTAGTCAACAACACTGGAGTCAGATATAGCGGGATAGAGGACATATGATAGAGATGTTTAAATAACTCTGTGGCATAAATGCACAGGAGGAGAGTCTCTTGCGATTGAAAGCAAGCTCTTCTACGAGGGGATATAGGATGAGGCTGAAAGGGGATAGACTCAGGAGCAATATGCGGAAATATTTCTTTACGGAAAGAGTGGGAGATGCGTGGAATAGTCTCCCAATGGAGATGGTAGAGACAAGAATAGTATCTGAATACAAAAAAGCATGGGACAAACACAGAGGATTCTCTAAAGGTAAAAAGGGGATTATTATAGTTGATATGGAGGCAGGGTTGTACCTAAGACTGTGCGAGTGGTGTGGCCGCACAGGGCGCAAGTACAGAAGGGGCACCGATAACATCACTGGGCTTCCGGAAGGCTCAAAAAGAGTAAACAACTGGACGTGGCCAGAAGGTTTTACTCTTCCCTGATGTCTCACGAATAACCCAGATGCGCCGTAAGGCATTTCTGGAATTGAAAGATCGGGTTTTGGCAGTGGGAGCTTCGTTTTTTCTCAAGTTCCCCTGCAAATGTGTAGTGGGCCTTTCAGGGAAGATTTATAGCTTTCTGGAACCTGATTACTTATTGGCTTTTTTGATTGCTCAGGAGTCCTTGGTTCCAGTGACGAATTAGTATTAAGGGTAATAAATATGTTTTAGTTCTAGCTCTGCTAAGGTTTAATGTGATTAATGGATGATTTTCCTTTCTTTGTAAATTTTGAATTCCACTCTCCCGTAATGTGGGCTAGTATGTATGATGTGATGGGTAGTGATGGTCTAGAGTTGTCCTATCCTTTGATTGTAATTTTTTTTAGTTATTTTCCTTCATATTGCATTTATTGTTCTATATGTAAAATATAGGAACTTAATAAAATATAAATAAAAAAAAAAAAAAAAACAACTGGACGTGACTGGGTGGAGTGGGGGCACCAGATTCGTTAGTCGCACAGGGCATACTTCTAGCTTGGTACGGTCCTGTATGGAGGTAGGCCATGAGGTCTTTTTTCTGCCATCATGTTTCTATGTTTCTAAAATAATTTTAAACTGCATCTGCCTGCAAGTCAACATTATTGGCACCCTTGCATTTTAGGTATGTTGTATACAATATCTTGAGAAACAACTGGAAATATTCCAACTGTATGTCATTATAATATTTTAATAGTATGTTCAAAGGTATACAACAAAAAAAAAGATGTCTGTGCAACTTAGATGTAGTAATTTCTGAGAAAAAAGCAAAATATAACCTGGACAGGATTTATTTATTTATTTTATTTTATTAATGGCACCCTTCACTAATATTTGGTTACAGAACTTTTAGCAGTGATGACAGCCTCCAAATGTTTCTTGTAGCCATCTATAAGTCTCGTACATCTGCTGGTCATTTCTCCCACTCTTCAACTGTGATTTGTTCCAGCCCAAGATGTTTCCAGGATTCCTTTTACCAATGGCAGATTTCAGCTCTTTCCGAAGGTTCTCAATTGGATTGAGATCAGGGCTCATTGCTGGCCTGTTTAAAACAGTCCATTTGTTCCTTTTTCACCATTCTTTTGTACTTTTGGATGTATGTTTTGGGTCATTGTCCTGCTGGAGGACCCATGACCTTCAACCCAGACCTAGCTTGCTGACACTGGATAGCACATTTCTCTCCAAAATACCTTGGTCGTCCTCTGACTTCATGATTTTTTAAATATGTTCCAGGCCTCCAGTTCCTGAGGCAGCAAAACAGCCCCACAACATTATGGAAGCTCTACCATATTTAAATGTAGGAAGGGTGGGGTTTTTCTTTTTAACTTATAAGCTTCATTTCTTCACCTGTAAATGTATCGCCAAAGAGCTCAAGTTTGGTTTCGTCTGTCCACAGAACATTTTTCCAGACAGATTGTGGTTTCTCAGGGTGGGTTTGGGCAAAGATTAGGTGTGCCTTTTTATGTATGTCTTTTGAACAGTGGGGTCCTCCTCGGTCTTCGCCCAAGAAGTCCTCCTTTGTTTAGTGTGCGTCGTATGGTGCAGGCTGAAACCACCACTCCAGATTGCTCCAGGTCAGCCACAAGCTCTTTAGATGTTGTACGGGCTGTTTTTCCAACAGTTCACACTAACCTTCGAAGACTCTTGGATTAATTTTCTTCTTTCCACCACATCCTGGGAGGTTCTTGACAGTTCCATGAGCAGAAAACTCCTTAATAAAATTGCAAACTGTAGACAGAGAAACTAAGTTCTTTGGAGATGGCTTTGTATCCGTTTGAAGTTGGATGTTTCCTGATAATGACTTTTCTGATGGTCTCAGGCAGCTCTTGTGTCTTCACCATTGTGAAAATGGAACAGGGAGTGAATGTGACTATTTTAAACATCAGAACTATCATTCATTGGTTGATTGAAGTTTGTGAGTATTGACAAATGATCACAGATGCATCTAATTTTAATGCGATGAGGATGTGTTTTTTCTGTTCAAACTGTTTTGAATTGTTTATAAGGGTGCTAATAATGGGTTTCTTATGTGAGTGAATAATCTTGTCCTGGCAATGTCCCAGTTTCTATACTATTTCCTTTTTTAATTGGTCTTGTTTTATTTCATTCTTTTCTGTGTCAAATATGTGTGCATATATAGTCCAAAACCATTTCACTTAGGAGATATTGGTCATGAAGGGGTTGAACTGCAAGGGTGCAAATAATATTGACCACAACTGTAGAACAGTGATATCCATGCTGAAGTATCACTTTACAATTGCAATCTCCCAAATTTCCCTCAGACAATTATTCAGGGTGTAAAATGCTTAATCCACTTGGTAAGAAAAATTTTCCATAACACTTGATATACCTTAAATAGTGATCCCTTACACCTGCTCCCCCCATAAAGTGCATCTTCCCCTCCAATTGCTCTGTTTGGATTGGTCCAGTTATCTTCCTTCATCATGAAATACTGCAACTGAAAATATTGAAAGAAAGGAATCTTATAATCTCCTTGTCTTTCTGACTGCTGCATGGACATAAAGCACCCCCGCCCCTCCCATCCTGCAACAAATCTTCAAAATACGTCAACTCATTATTACTCCATAATAATCTCAACTCTCTAACACCCCTCCCCTCCCACAGGAAAGAAAATCCTCAATTTTGCGTTGGAAAAAGATCACCCTTCGCCCACAGCACCTCCTACCCTGCCTCCAAATTTTCACCATGTGGCTTGGCAGGAAAATATCTAATTGCCCTGAACACTGCTGCTTTAGAATAAAGAGTCAATTTAGGATAACCCACTCCCCCCTCCTCCACTGATAGTGTCAATCTCTTCCAACTCATCCGAACCTTTTTTCCCACCCCATACAAATTTAATCAGCCACTTCTCCATTTCTTTTTTAAAAGCTGTGCAAATAAAAATATCGGAAGCCATGCAAATAAAAATATTAACATTAGTACCATCACCATTGTAAGAGATGTTTTCCTTGTAAATCAACTAAGAGTCCACCCTTCCAGTCTGCCCTACTCCTCTTCCACCACCTGTCTCAAAGGAATATAAATAAACTCATACAATTGTTCTAGCTATTCTGATATGTGTACCTCCAAATATCTGATTCCCTATGTGGCCACTCTAAATGAACAATCATCTGGAGGCAGCTCACTCTTATATCCCATTACCAAGACTTCAATTTTGACCAGATTAACTGTAAATCCTGATACTACCGGAAACCCATGTATCTCTTCAAAAAAGAGGGGATAGAAGACACATGGTCCTTCTGAGAAATCCTCATGTTATCTGCATACAGGGACACCCTTCGAGTGATCCCTCCCCACCAACTGCAGCTGAATGATGGAGTTATCCCTCAGCCGACAAGCTAATGGTTCAATAGCCAGCTCAAATCATAGGGGTAAATAGGGACACCCCTACCTTGTGCCCCTGTAGAGCAAAGACTCCTCAGAGCAAGTCCCATTCGTTGACACTCTCGCCCTCAGCTTAACATACAATGCCTTAATTCACCTAAAAAAAATTCACAACTGAATCTTTCCAGCACTACAAACAGATGCCTCCAATCCACTCTATCACAGGCCTTTTTGGCATCCATGGCTACATACCAGGCCATCTTTTTTTCTCTATGCACTGCTCATATAACATTTAAAACCCTCCAAACATTAGCCGTAATTAGTTGGTTCTTTATAAACCCAGTCTGATCTAAGTACACCATATCTTGAATGATACCTTCTAACGTGTTAACTACAGTAAAATCTTCACAAAATCTTCACATCAACTTTTAACAAAGGTATTGGGGTGGTAACTATCACAGTTGGAGGCAGGTTTGCCACTTAAATGCAGCATAATCATCTCAGCATTGTAAGATGAATTGGGTAGGGACCCCACTATTAAACTTTCACTAAACATGGGCTGCAACAGTGACACCACTTTTCCTTCATCACCTTGTAATACTTTGCTGGAAATCCATCCATACTAGCTGCTTTCCCTGCAATCTAACTCTTAATGGTTGCCTTTGCCTCCAGTGTTGACATGTCCCTATTTAAAATACATTTCTGTTGATTGTCTTCCGCACCCAACTTTTATCCAAATAACCCACTGGTGTCCATTCCCTTTCAGTCTTTTCTGGATATTCTTATCATGAAATCTTCCTATGGTTTTTGTACAACTATCTATAGAAAACCAACCAATAGGAATAAGCTGCTGCAATATGACAGCTTTCATATTAGCAGTCTCAAGAAAAATCTTCCAATTTCGCACTTTTTATGGCTTCGTAGGCTCTGCACTGATTTAGATGAATTTGATCTGCAATCGAAAGATATGGCTTTACGTTTCAGGGAACGTGGATACCCTGTTGACTGTATTAAGAAGGGTTTCCATAGGGCTCTTATTTCAGATAGACAAGAATTGTTAAAGGTGAAAAGTAAAAACTTTCATGATAATTTCATCTGCACCCTGCGTTTTTCAAGTTTGTCTGCAAATATAGCCAAGATCATGCGGCGACATTGGCATATCCTTCAGATATTACCATGTTTTCAGAATCAAAGATTGACAATTGCCTATCATAGAGGGAAGAATCTCAGGGACAAGTTGGTTTCTACTTACCTCCCGAACCCCTCAAGTAGATGCCCCCTATCTAAGTCAGGTCACAAGAAATGTGGAAAGTGTTCAGTTTGTCCGAATGCGATAGCCCTTGATATTTTCATAATCCAAAAATAGGCAAATGATATAAATTACGTCACACCTCTGATTGCAATTCTCAGTTTGTCATCTACGTTGTTTTGTGCCCCTGTGGGATGCTGTATGTCAGAGAAACTAGATGAACGGTTAAGGTTTGCATACAAGAACATTTGAGCTGTCTAAAGCGTAAGGTTGTCAAGGCTTCTCTCGTCGACCACTGGGTACAATATGGACAAAGAGTAAATGATTTGTCCTTTTTTTGTACTGAAGATTATCCATCTGTCACCACAGGGAGGAAATATAGATACTATACTTTTGCGAGAAGAACAATGCTCGATTTTCGAGCTGTTGATAGTACATCCTGATAGCCTGAATAAAGAGATTGAATATCAAGTTTTTTTCTGAGTCTGTTTTCTCTTAGTTCATTTTTATACTATAGATTGAATATCAACTTTTATTCTGAGTCCATTTTTGAACTGCAGGTTATTCCTCCACCACGAAGGGGAGGAAGTACTGTATAAGATACATTACTGCAAGAAAAATAGTGCTTGATTTTTGGATTGGCAGCGGTAACATCAGAAGTTTTTTTGAGGTCCCCTTTTTTTAGGTCTTTTTTTATGCCATTTTCCTTCTCTCCCCTCCCCCTTTCCCCTTTTCCCCTCCCCCTCCCTTTCCTTCCCTTTACCCTCCCCCCTCCCTCTTCCCCTCCCTCTTCCCCTCCCTTCTCTCTTTCCTCTTTCCTCCTCCTTTTTACCTTTTCCTTCCCTCCTTCCCAGACCCCCCTTTTCTCCTTTCTGTTCATCCCCCCCCTTTCCCTTTTCCTACCTCCCTTCTGGACATCGTTTTATACGTCTTTTGATTTTGGTACTTCTCTAGGAGAAGGGTTCCATTTTATTTTACTTGATTTTAAGGGGGTGCCTTTGGGGTATTATGTCTCTTTTTCTAGGACAATAATATATGAGTAGTATTACTCTGATATAATTTTATATTCTTGTTTGTCTCTATATTGGTTTATTTTAACAGTATCTTCTAACTAAAAAGCCTGTTATACGGTAGCATTGCGCATATGGACAGTAGTATCCTTTGAATAAGATGCCTTTCACAGTTATGTTTATATGAGCAGGTGCACCTCATGTTATCAATTTGGCACTGGTGGAAGGCTCCCTAATTCTTTTTTTTTATATGTATGTTTTATTCTAAAGAGCATTTTCTTATATTTAAGAAGGTGGGATTTGCACTTGGAGCTTTTCAACACAACAGAAACGGCTACACAGTGATACAGCGTTGATTACTTCTATAAAGAGTGGATTATCCTATTAAGGGCTGATTCTTCTCCTTTTTCTTTTTAAAATATTTGGGGAAGTTCCTTTTTTATTTAGGTTTGCCTGTTTTCTGTGTAATGAGCACAGCTCAGTTATTTTTTTTTAAAGGGAAAGTGTATTTGTTTGACATGATAACATTTTCTAGTGCTGTGTCTAGATTTATTATCTTACTTTGGTTCTTCTAGGAGCACTCACTTGCTAATCTACATATGAATTAGTGCACAGGTCTTAAGGGAGGTTATCTGCTCACTTGCTGATCTATATGTGCATTAGTGCACAGGTCTTAAGGGAAGTCATGTGCTCTCTTGGTAATTTACATATGTATTAGTGCACAGGTCTTAAGGGAGTTCATCTGCTCACTTGCTAATCTACATATGAATTAGTGCACAGGTCTTAAGGGAGGTCATCTGCTCATTTGCTGATCTATATATGCATTAGTGCACAGGTCTTAAGGGAAGTCATGGGCTCTCTTGGTAATTTACATATGTATTAGTGCACAGGTCTTAATGGAGGTCATGTGCTCACTTGCTAATTTACATATAAGAACATAAGAACATAAGATATGCCATACTGGGTCAGACCAAGGTCCATCAAGCCCAGTATCCTGTTTCCAACAGTGGCCAATCTAGGTCATAAGTACCTAGCAGTTTCCCCAAAAGACACAGGTTTGACAATGCTTGTATTGGGTCAAGCAGTGATATACTGGGTCCCTTCTTAATAATGGTTTATGGACCTTTCCTCCAAGAACTTGTCCAAACCTTTTTTAAACCCAGCTACACTAACAGATTTTATTACATCCTTCGGTAACAAATTCCAGAGTTTGATTACACGTTGAGTGAAAAAATATTTCCTCTTATTAGTCTTAAATAGATTACCCCGTAGCTTCATTGCATGTCCCTTAGTCTTTTTATATTCTGATGACATAAACAATCGATCTACATTTACCCATTCCACTTCATTCATTAATTTATAGACCTCTATCATATCTCCCCTCAGCTGTTTCTTCTCCAGGTTGAAGAGCCCTAACCTTTTTAGCCTCTCTTCATAGGAGTATCCTTCCATCCCCTTTATCATTTTAGTGGCTCTTCTCTGTACCTTTTCTAATAACGCTATATCCTTTTTAAGATACGGTGACCAGAATTGGACACAATATTCAAGGTGTAGTCACAACATGGAACGATACAGAGGCATTATAATATCCTTTGTTTTATTTTCCATTCCTTTCCTTATTATACCTAGCATTCTATTTGCTCTCTTGGACGCCGCTGCACACTGGGCAGAGGGTTTTAACATGTTATCCACGATGACGCCTAAATCTTTTTTCCTGGATGGTGGTTCCCAGTGTGGAACCTTGTACCATGTCACCATAGTTTGGGTTGTTCTTTCCTAGGTGCATAACTTTGCACTTGTCCACATTAAATTTCATCTGCCATTTGGATTCCCAGTCTTCCAATTTATCAAGATCCTCTTGCAATTTTCCACAATCCTCTTGGGTTTTAACAACTTTAAATAGTTTTGTGTCATCTGCAAATTTGATAACCTCACCCGTTATTCCCTTTTCCAGCGGCGTTTTTTACAAGGAACAACACAGAGGGACGTGGGCAGCAGTTAACTCTGAGAAAGATCTCCTGAGGAAACTCTCGCAAGAGAGTGAAACGCACAGGCGCCAAGTGAGGCGTTGAGAAAACATTCTACAAAGGAGAAGAATTATAACCACTAAGTTTTAGTGGATTGAAAAACATCATAAAGATAAGCTTATCAACAATATTTTATCAAAACACATATTAACTTAAGAATTTTGTCACAAGGGAAAAAGCAAAATTACGGGTGTTATTAGCATCACACAAAAAAAGCCACTTTGTAACTTCGCATCAAAAAGAGTAACAGACCCAGTAGTCATTGATGTTTGCAAGGCACGCTGATTTTCATTAAATACAGTGATTATCGGTGCCAAGGTAATCTGAGACTACATATTGGGCAATGAAAGCTTTATGTTAAAGAAGCATTACCAAACACCCTACCCTCAGCTGTAAGTTGAAGTGGAGCTATTTGTCTATAATTATCCGGCATGTGAGATCAGAGCAATTGTGCGATAATTTCCACAATCAGTTGGATCACCTTTTTTTATTATTGGTATAAACACAGATCTTTTCTAGTCAGTTGGCCATGATGTTGTCTTCCAAATTTTCTGGCAGAGCCTTGTAAGTATGGTAACAGCTATATCAGATTGCTGTAATACTTCTATGGGAATGCCATCAATGCCTGGTGCTTTGTTCTTTGATAAGGCTTTCAATGCTGCTTCGTCTTCTTTTTTCATCACCAATGGTTCTGGATGAAAAGTTACAAGTTGAAAGGGCTGTTGGTCTACTTGATCTTTATCATATAAAAACTCTGTAAAATGCCTAGAATACTGCCATCCTAAGCTAGTAGTTTGTACTCCCATGCACTCTTTTATACTGATTCTCACTTATTGTCATAAATGTGTTCAAATTATATTATATTATATTGTACATAGTCAAAATATAAGTTAAATATCATGTATCATAATACTTTACCTTTGCTCTTTTAAAATTCTTCCTAATATGTATTTCACATCATTTTTATTAAAAGTTTTTCAAAATTAAACACTACAACCATAAAAGGAACAGAAATACACAACTAGTCAGCAAACTACTACAGCCCCAACTTAGCCCCCCCTCCACTACTCCCACCCTCCCCTCCCCGCACAGCATGGATAACTCAGCATATTTCACAATTCAGAAACCCACCAACAGTCAGCATGTGGAGACCCAGGGCACTGGGCAGCTCTCCCCTCCCGCAGCGTAAGGTATAGTGAATGAAGCTTCTCCCCAGGGAGAAAGGTAGGAAACCATAAGGGAGGAGAGAGTTAGAACTACCCCAAAAGGGACATTACCTAGAACAAGGAGTGGCTATTACAAGACAGCCCTGCAACATGGGCCGCATCATCGTGGCAGGAAACTTCACAAATAGCTCAAGTAGCACATCTCCAGGAACCTCAGCCTCCAACATTGAGCACTGCGCTCCGCTCCTTGGGGGACATCTGAGAGATCACAGGAGACCAAAGTTCCCAAAAATCATCCCAACTCCTACCACCCCTTTGCTGTGCGGTCATTTTTTCCATAAGCAGCAAGTCGAACATGGAGTGTTCCCACAATCCCAAAAGGGGGGGTGAGGAAGAAATCCATCGACTCAGCAACGCCCGCTTGACCATAAGAAATCCCCGTTCAAAAAGTGCTCTACGCCAATACGGGAGGGGAACAAAGCCCAACGCCCAGTTATGGAAAAGGCACACCTCTCTCTGTATGGCACATTCTGACCCAGTCCAGCTCTGCAGTTTAGCACATACTCGCACCCATAAGTCACGCACCTTCGGGCAGCCCCAAAATTTATGGAACAAGGTCCCAACCGCACCATCGCACCATGTACATAGTGTAGTAGATCGTAGCCCTACATAGAAGGCCCATTGATCACTAGCATAGGCTCTCCACAAGAATTTGTATTGCATTTCTTGGAGATAGATCCACTTCACGCCTTTCGGGATCCCCTCAAACGCTATGCGTAAGATTTCTGCCGTCATCTCATCTACACCATCGCTCCTCCACCGATCCGCAAGTGCAACAAGAAACTCATCTCCCCCAGAAGGCCGGAGTACTTGTCGACTGACCGCCTCTCCTGGGAGACGCTCCTCTAACCTCTCCAAGACAAATCGGGGGGGGCGGGATGCCATCCAACTCCCGACTTTCCCACTTATCGAGGCCAAGTAATGGCGCACCTGGAGGTAGCCATAGAACTCTTGGGCACGAAGGTTAAAACGGCGTTGTACTTGTTGGAAACTGTCTAAAATACCAGCATCCCACGAATACAAATCCTCAAAACATACCAGTCCCCTGGCTGCCCAGGCACAAAAGACATTACGCTGTGAGAAACCAGGTCCAAAGTCCGGGTTACCGACCAAAGGTAACAGCGGAGACAGTCGCCTGTCCCAAGCAAATCTCTGACAAAGGGCCTTCCAAGCGGCACGTAAGGTCTCGAGATATCTCCTCCCCACCCCAAGCCGAGACTTCGGTGGCAGCTGGTCCACATGTAAGAGATACAATGCATGATAAGGAGCAAAAGCCGCCGTCAACTGTCTGGTTAGTGCCCCCCCTCCCGGGCCTTCCAGGATCTCCCGGATGTGACGAGTCAAATAGCGAAGATTGTAATTGCGCAGGGAGGGCATTTCCAAACCACCTTCCTCACGTCTACTCTGCAACGCCCGCAAAGGTATACGCGCACGTCGACCGCCCCATAAAAACGTTCGAATACAAGTCTCCAAACGTCGCCAATCCCTATCCAAAATCCAGAGCGGTAGCATACGTAGAACATAGAGCCACCTAGGAAATTCTACCATGGTAAACAGTGCAATCCGCCCTCGCAAGGACAATGGAAGACCTCTCCAGCCTAGCAACGTCTTCTGGCTTCGGGCTAACAATCTTGGCACATTCGCACAGTACAGATCCGCAGGCCGATCCGGCAACTGTACCCCGAGATAGGTAATCTGGCGATCTGCCCACACCAGTGGAAACTCCCCCTCCCAGCGAGGCCGCACTCTACCCCCAACATCTAAAACCACCGACTTCGTAGTGTTAATTTTGAGACCCGAGAAGTTCCCATATTCCCGTATCAATGTCAGCGCCGTTTGCAGCGACATGCGCGGATTAGTAAGACAAAGCAGCATGTCATCTGCAAAAGCGCAGACCTTCAGTTCATCCTCTCCCCCCATTCGAAGCCCAGTAATGCCAGGGCTAGCGTGCAAGGCCTGGAGTAACGGCTCCAAAGCAAGAACAAAGAGCAGTGGGGAGAGTGGACAGCCCTGTCTAGTACCCCTCTGCAGTTCAAAGGGTTCCGAGAAGATACCATTAATGCCAACACGAGCCATAGGTTGCACATATAGTGCCCGAAGCCAGTGCATGTAAGCGCCTTGAAATCCAAAGGCCTCCAATGCATCCCAAAGATAGTGCCATGCCACTCTGTCGAAGGCCTTTTCGGCATCTAGACTAACTAGCAGCAAGTCTTCAGCGTTCTGCAAGCAGTGATCCATACCTAAAAGAAGTCTAGCAATATTCCAAGAGGCCTCCCGGCCCTGTACAAACCCGACTTGCCTCTCATTGATAAGAGACGGTACGATAGGAGCAAGTCTGTTCGCCAGCACAGACGCCAGCAGCTTTAAATCACAATTTATAAGAGAAATCGGACGATAGGAGGCAGGATCCAGCGGATCCTTCCCCGGTTTGGGGATCACCGTAATATCCGCGCATCGCATATCACGTGGAAAAATCCCCGCCTCACGTGCCTCTTCAAACATCACCACCATAGAAGGAGCCAAGCTTTGAGCCAAGATTTTGTAATATTCCATGCTAAAGCCATCCGGGCCCGGAGCTTTATGGGACTTACCTCTGCTGATGCCAGCCAATAGCTCTGCCACCGTCAGCGGAGCATTCAACTGCTCCAAAAATGTCGCCGAGAGGCGCGGCAACGCCAGTTTCTGCAGGAAAGTCGTCCCCTGGACGTAGTCTCTCTCCTCCTCACTATAGAGGTGCATATAAAAGGCACGAAAGATCTTGGCGATTACTTCCGACCGATTGCGCAAATGACCTGTCCCATCCCGTAACACCGGTATAAACCGGGTTCCCCCAGATTGCCGCACAAGTTGTGCTAGCAGTCTCCCAGATCGATTACCAAATAAATGTAGCCGATGTTTACAGTGCTGCATCGAAACCGCCGCACGCTTCTGAAGCAGCTCATTTAGAACTCTCTGCAAGCGAATATATTCCCTCTGGAGGGCATTATCTCCATGCCTACTGAGTTTACGCTGTAGCATGTTTAAATCACGTTCCAACAGCAACACACTCCGGTCTAAGTGCTTACGCCGACGAGCGGTATACGAGATAATCGCTCCTCGCATCACTGCTTTACTAGTCTCCCAAAACAGCAGGGGAGAACATTGCGGAGTATCGTTAAAGGAAACATATTCTTCCCACTGTTTTACCAGATAACTCCGAAAATCTTCATCTTCCCACAAATATACAGGAAAGCGCCAGCCTGCTCTCGCCGGTCGCGCACAGTCCCAAGTGATCCAGACCATCCCATGGTCCGAAATCATGATCGGTTCGATCTCTGCCTGCAAGACACGCGTAACACCTCTTTCACTAATCAAAATAGAGTCTATGCGAGACCAAGTTAGATGTGCTCTCGACTGATGGGTATACATGCGTTCCCCAGGGTGCAGCATGCGCCATACATCCACCAAGTCTCCGTGCCGACAGAGATAGCTAACTCCCCTACGCGACCAGGCACCCTCCCCCCGATTATGTGATTTATCAAGGCATGGATCATGCGGACAATTAAAGTCCCCTGCCACGACGACGCTAGCCCGCCCCGCACCCTTCAGCAAGCCCAGCAAGTGAACAAAAAAGGCATGGTCGTATACATTTGGGGCATAAACATTCAGTATCCACAAAGGTTCAGCATACAGTGTGCCCTGCAACAAGAGATATCTCCCATGAGGGTCTGCATGAGTTGTGTGTACTTCAAAAGGTACCCCTCTCCTCACTAACACCGCCACCCCTGCCTTTTTTGTACCAGAGGCGGCTCCATAGGAGAGCGTTACCCAATTTCGCCTCAGTTTCTGATGCTCCGTGGCGCTCAAATGTGTCTCTTGTAGCAGAGCAATATGCGTTCCCTTTCTTTTCAACCCCTGCAGAATTTTAGTACGCTTTATCGGGGAGCCTATGCCTCCAACATTCCAAGACACAATCTTTATCTCAGGCATATTTCCAGTGCCATGAACACCCCCAGGTCAGACTAGCATATGATCGCCTAGAGACGCCCAGCCTCATCTCCAGGCGCTGTATTCCAAGTCCCTTGATACTTAACTTACCCTGCTGTGCACTCAAAACCCCAACAATTCCCCTTCCCCATGTTACTTTCCTCTTAGTCACCTCCTCCCATATCTTCCCTCCCAAACTCCTCCCACCCAACCCCCCACCCACCCCCAGCCGCATCCCCCTAAGCCCCTCCCCACTATCCCCCCTCCCCCGCTCCAGTACTTTACGATATCGCCCCCTCTTCCCCCCTCCCAAAAACAATACTCCCAACTCTTCCCTCCCCCCTTCCACCCTAAAAATTTCCACCATAATCCCCAAATACAGAGAATCACAATCCACACTTCTGGACCGTCACCCCTCACTGCCCTCTCACATACAGAGCCTCAAGTGCAAAAACAGCCACTCATAGTAAACCCCCCAGGGGTTGATCTTATGTGCTTAATACTCTAAAGTCAACATGGTGAGTGTACTAGTGCAAGGAACGATGAACAATACTCACATAACTGCAAACAAAATAAGAAGTAGGCTAGCATAGACAGTACACACACATCAAGACTGCATTGTCGCCTCCATCACTCTAGACACAAAGATTCAGTCTAGGTGACCTGCGGTGGACATAACTAGGGGCCAGGCACCCCGAGCCACATGTCCCAATCAAGAAGCAGTGTCCACTACAGGCGTCATCCCCGTACTTCTCACCATCCCGGCTAGGAAAGCCTTGGCCTCTGGGACTCGATGAAAAGTATGAGTCTTTCCTTCATGATACACTCGCAGCACTGCAGGATATATAAGGGCAAAACGAATCCCCTCCTTCGCCAATTGCCCACAGAGCGGGGAGAATTCCTTACGTTTTGCCGCTAAATCGGCAGAGTAGTCCTGGAACATCAAAATCGAGTTATTGTCCAGTTGCAGGGAACGCTTCTTGCGGTATGCTTGAAGCAGGGCCATTTTATGCTGGAAGTTTAATAATCTGGCCAATACCGGCCGCGGCCTCTCCCCAGAGCCCCGCTTCGGTCCCAAGCGGTGTGCGCGTTCCACGATGACTCGGCCTATCAAGCTCTCTAGGCCCAGCTCCGTCGGTAGCCACATGTCAAAAAGTCCTGCGAGTTGCTGATCCGACCAGGCCTCTGGCACCCCCACCAGCCGCAAGTTGTTACGGCGCGATCGATTTTCAAGATCGTCCGTTTTCGCAAGCAGCGCTGCAATGGCCTTTTGGTGGCGGTCTATAAGATTGTCGCGTTTCACCTCGCCCTCCTCCAACGCTGTGATGCGGTGCTCAGCCTCTTCCACTCGCCGGGTAACCTCGCCATATGCCTCAGCCATGGAATCGAGCTTAAGCAGAATAGCATCGAATTGAGGTGCCAATAATTTAGCTACCTCTTGGGCAAGGTCCTCCGCTCCCGATTCTCCAGTTCCGGAGCCCGGGGATGATCCAGGGGAGCCTAGACTCGTTGCAGGCCGCGTGGCCGGCGCCATCTTAGAGTCGCGGGTCCCATGCGCTTTCTCCTTCTCGCGTTTTGCTGCTGACCGCATAAGGATACCGCGTCTCCCACGGAAGCTCGAAGCTCACCGCACACAAGGGGTCACCGGTCTACTTGCCGCACAATATGCACCCCCAATGGCTCTCAATTAGTGCAGGTTTCTTGCCGTTTTAGGGAGACGGTCCAGGAGCGCGCCGAGGACACGTCCTCACTCGCTCATGCGCTCACGTGACCTCCCCTAATATGTTAACTGTAGCTCACACTATGTTTATGTTATCTTCACACAATGTTATTATGTAATTTGTTGTTCCACTGTAAACTGCCTTGATTTTTGAAAAAGCAGTATAGAAAACAACTAAATAAATAAAATGCATAAATAAATAAATAAATAAAATTCTTTCCACCTTTTCTTCATCTTCTCAGCATCATTCAATATAGATCCTTGAGCATCTTGTAACATTCCAATTCGAAGCTGGAGTTTTTTCTTTAACTCTCATAGATTTAGGAAAGCCAATCTTATTCTTCCTCTAATAGTTTCTGTTTCTATTTCCTTGCATCATTGTAGTACTTCTCCTTGTCTTTTCTTGCTGCACGTTGGAAATCTCTGTTGCGTTCTGAGATTGTCTCTCTTTCTCCTCTGGCTTTAGCTTCTCTGTGTTTCTGGGCAATTTTCAGAGTTTCTTCGGTAATGATTTTGGGCCATTTTTGCTTTCTCACCTTTTATAGAGACTTCTTGTTTTCTTCCAACACAACCTTCTTGATGTCAACCCATAACTTTTCTGGAGCTCTGTCATTTGTATCTAAAGCAGCAAATCGATTTTACAGGCAGTCTTTAAATTCCATTGTTATATTCTCAAGGTCATATTTTGCTACATTCATGAGTGGCTTGCTCTTTTTCAACTTTAGCTTGAGTTTGAATACTAGTAGTTGGTGATCTGTACCACAGTCCGCTCCAGGTTTTGTCTTTGTTGATGTTATAGAGCTTTTCTATCGTTGACTTCCACAGATGTAGTCAATTTGATTTTTGTACAATATATTGGGTGAAGTCCATGTGTACAGTCGCCGCTTGTGTTGCTGGAAGAAGGTGTTTGAGATGAATAGATCATTGGTCTTGCAGAATTCTATCAGTCTTTCTCCAGCTTCATTTCTGTTGCCAAGTCCATATTTTCCAACCATTTTGCCTTCTTCTTTGTTGCCAACCTTTGCATTCCAGTCACCCGTGATTATCTGCATATACTGTTTGCATGCTCTGTCAATTTCAGCTTGTACTTGTTCATAGAACTAATCAGTTTCATACTCTTTTGCAGCTGTTGTTGGGGCATATGCTTGAATTATAGTTGTGTTGATAGGCATTCCTCATAGATGAATAGAAATTAAGCGTTCACTGATTGTATTGTATTTCATTACAGTTCTTGCAAGTTTCTTCTTAATTATCAATTCAACACCATTTCTTCTTTGTCTTTCATTTCCAGCATAGTAGACCATGTGATCATCTGATGCAACGTGCCCAATGCCAGTCCATTTCAGTTCACTGACACCCAACAGATCAAGTTATACACGTTCCATGTCATTCTTGGCCACCTCCAACTTCCCTTGGTTCATACTTCATATGTTCCATGTTCCAATATATAAGACATCTTTGGAGCTTCTGACTCTCATTTTATGCGCAGCTATATCAGCAGTCATATGTCCTGGGGGCTTTGATCCAATCATGTCATAAATGCTGGCTTTACTCTGAAAACTCTTCAGCTCCTCCCCAGTAGCCAGACCAGTGCCTTCTGACTTGGGGGTCTCATGTTTAGCACTATAGTGCAATTTGTTTTGTTGTGACCATCCATTGGGCTTTCGTGGCAAGATACGGAAATAGATTGCCAGGCCTTTCTTCCATGCAGTTTAACTGTAGTGTTGTTGCCATTGTCACAGAAATGTGATCCTCCACCGCCAACACTGTTCCATTCTGTTGTTGCCCAGATGGGTGGTTTGTCTTGGTCTGGCACCTCAGCTGGGACCTGTCCATCTTGGGTGGCTGCCAGTAATTAAACTACTGATAGCTTAGTCCTCAGCACCACTGATGCACACAATCCCTCACAACACGACAAGCTGCAAGCCAAGTGAGGGTCTGTGTACTGAGATATCTTAAAAGTTGCATGAATTTGCATGATATAACAAAGACTAAGACTAAAATTCTAAGGAATGGAATGGCTTCAGATAAATTTCCTTGTATCAACACGTTCGTTTCCTACTCATGTGGCGGGACACATGCTGGACCTCATTTTTACCTCCATGGTATCATCTCTACAGTTATCCCTCTCTCAAGGCCTGCCTCTGCCTTGGACCGACCATCTGGGTGTTCTGATTCAACTCACCTGCCCAGCACCTCATGTCTCGACAACTTTATCATGCCACAAGTTTGATCATGCCTCGTCCCTATTCATCAAATCCCACTGGCTGCCTCTTACCTTTCAGATTCAATTTAAACTCCTCACTCTCACTCATAAGATCATGCACTCTGGCACCCTCGCTTATCTATCATCTCATCTCATCCCTCATGTTCAACCACGAGTCCTCCGTTCAATTCATGAAGTCTTCCCCTTCCCTCCCCAGCAGAAGCTCGCTTTGAGATCACTCGGCACTCTACCTTCTATTTCTTGGGACTCAGCCTCTGGAATTCCCTTCCCATTGTTCTCCACCTTGAGTCCTCTTCCTCCAGGTTCAAATCTGCCCTGAAAATGCATTTATTTCAATTGGCTTTCAATCTCTTCTTGCAGGCTCTCTAGGATTCTGTCCCTGCTCCCTATATTTCCCCCTCTACTTTCCCTTTGTCTCTTCCTCTAGCTTTCCTATGATTTTTTGGAGTTCATTTTTCTTTCTATATGTTTTTGGTTTTAATCTGTACATTGTACACTGCTCTGTTGTCCCAAAGGGTGGTATATCAAATTTTAATAAACCATAAGGTATTTTTAAAAAATGATACAAGTTAACAGTTTTGCTGAAAATTGAATTACTTGTCAATGTGAAAGCAAGTTTATTTGATTAAAGGGAATTGCAAAAAAAAGACAAAAAAAAAAGAAAGAAAAAAAAAGAAAGGTGAAACAACCAATATGATTGCATATAGTGGATTCAGTCTGGATGCTGGCCTTGTGGAAGAGTCTGGAAGTGCATATTATCTGTGAAGCAAATGTCTTGTCGCTAGTGGAATAGGTAAAGCAAAGTTATTGCCTTCTAACACCACAAACACCAAGGGGTATGTTTACTAAACCTTCTTAACGTGCGTGCGGCGGTAGTGTGCAGGATGCCATAAAAGGAGTGGGCGGTCCGGTTAAAAAGTAACAAGTGCGTTAACGCGCGCTAGTATATGCGGCGCACCATACCGCACAGAAAGGGAGTAGCGTGCGTCACCGCGCGTAAATCCTAAGTAGGCGCGTTGAGCTACAAACATAGCAATAGAGGTGTAGTACAATGGTTAGTACACTGACAGATGCTCCAGGGGTCCTGAGTTTGACTCCCAAGTGGGCCAGCTGAATAATAATACTTTTACCCAGTGCAGTCAGAGGCATATGCCAGTTGTATTTATATCTGTGCTGCCAGCAAACACACCGTCAAAGTGCCGTAACATAAGGTGCCGCATAAGGCACACCAGAGGGCATATCATAAAGTGCAGTCTGCCAAGGCACCCTATAATGTTGCCTATGGGGAGCCTTATAAGGTGCTGTATAGGGTGTTGTATAGGGTGCCCCATGAGGCACCGCAAGGTCACAGCACTTTTTCTGATGGCAGCACTGTGCATGTTAATGCATGGATACCTAAGTAGGCGTGCTGAGATGCAAACATAGACGTAGAGGTGTAGTACAATGGTTAGTACACAGACAGATGCTCCAGGGGTCCTGAGTTCAACTCCCAAGTGGGCCAGCTGAATAATAATACTTTTACCCAGTGCAGTCAGAGGCATATGCCAGTTGTAGTTATATCTGTGCTGCCAGCAAACACACCGTCAAAGTGCCGTAACATAAGGTGCCGCATAAGGCACACCAAAGGGCATATCATAAAGTGCACTGTCTGCCAAGGCACCCTATAATGTTGCCTATGGGGAGCCTTATAAGGTGCTCTATAGGGTGTGGTATAGGGTGCCCCATGAGGCACCGCAAGGTCACAGCACTGTTTCTGATGGCAGCACTGCGCATGTTAATGCATGGATATCTAAGTAGGTGCGCTGAGATACAAACATAGCAATCGAGGTGTAGTACAATGGTTAGTACACTGACAGATGCTACAGGGGTCCTGAGTTCAATCCCCATGTGGGCCAGATGAATAATAATACCTCTACCCAGTGCTTTCAGAGGCATGTGCCAGTTCTATTGAAAACTGTGCTGCCAGCAAACACACCCTCAAAGTGCTATAACATAAGGTGCCGCATAAGGCACTCCAGAGGGCAGATCATAAAGTGCACTGTCCGCCAAGGCACCCTATAATGTTGCCCATAAGGAGCCTTATAAGGTGCTGAATAGGGTGCTCTATGAGTCACAGCACTGTTTTTGATGGCAGCAATGTGCATGTGAACGAATGGAAATCGTAAGTAGGTGCGCTGACCTACAAACATAGCAATAGAGGTGTATTACAAGGGTTAATACACTGACAGATGGTACAGGGGTCATGAGTTCAAGTCCCCAGTGCACCTAATGAATAAAGTTGGCAGAGGGAATCCCTTTTTTCTGCTATCAACTGTACAACAATCTGTGCTGCCATCTAAAGATAACTGCACCCTAGTGCCATAAAGTAATGCACCTTTTAGGGTGCACCAGAAGGCACATCTGAAACAACCACGCCAGCGAAAGTGGGGTATGATGTGCCCCAGAGACCATGTTGAAAGGTTGCCAACCTCCAAGGCACCGTAGTAGGCACCCCAGAAGCTGCCTGAACCGAAGGTGTGCTGCAAGATGCCCCAAGGATGTACAAGTGAACCCACAAACTGTGGTCAAGAGCAGAAAGTTCACCCAATTAAAAGGGCAAGAGAGGTATGTGCCAAACACCCACATACCCAAACACTGCACAGAGCAGTAAGGAAAGACAATGCATAAGTAATGGAAGGATGTAGATCAGAGCTGATGGACCAGACAAAGCAGCCCCCAGCCTATGTGGCAGTTAGAAAAATGGACAGACATATTGGGAGCAGCTGTAGCTATGCACAGAGCGGTGGTAATGTACTATGCAGTAATGACAGTGTGTGGCAGAGGATGGGAAGATGAGTGCAGCAGAGGAGGTAGAAGTGGCAGGATAGGTGCAATGTCAGGATGAAAGTGGAGTAGCAGTGACATGCAGAGCACACACATGAGAGGCAAACAGGGAGAGCTGCAATGCAGGACTGTGTAGGAGTGCAGGATGTGGGGTAGCAGCATGCATATCAGGGTAGGATGATATACAGCTGGCAGATACATGTAGATGGAGAGAAGGATGGTTCACAACAGTGTTGAGGGTACAACGTGCTCACAGCACAGCTCTGCACAGAGATGACTGTCACAGGAATGAAAAGTAGTCCTGCAGGACAGGCATACAAATGAAAGAGAACAGAGAGGAAGCTAGCCTATGACCAGTAGCACAAATGGCAATGCACAAACCGGTAGGCCACGCCACCAACATGAGTGCATTAGCAAAGGCTGCATACAAAAATAGTGCAGGGCAGCACACGTGACGCCTGCTGGCTGCCAGGACAGACAAACCCCCAACAGTAACCATGTTGAAATGCACATGCAGATCTGCTGTGTACAGATCAGATCACAGTCTGTACTTGGTACCAGAGCCACATAGAACTACATGCACACACACAATGAAATGTCATGCAGTGGACACAGCATGCAAAAGAGGAACGTACCTGAACCCCAAGGGCAGCATAGGATGCCATGTGGAGCTGCTGCAAAATCTGGAACAGGGCAGGTGAGAAGTGAACATGCAAACAGGTATACCACACAACAGCTGAACCACAGCAATACCAAACCCCCAAAGCGGACTGCCATGTAAACACCATAAAGAAAGAGACATATGTAACACCTAATATGTGATGGCTAGGCAGCACAGAGTGCACACCTTGGTGTACACTGAGTAGATGGAAGGGTGTGTGCAGAGGTGATGAACCTGCTGGTACCCAATGGTCATGTTAGCATGACAGAGAAGAAAAGGATAAACCCCATCTTGGGACCAAACCTGCAACCTATCGTGTTAGAACACATGCCTGCAACCACTACCCCAAACAACCACAATGAGCACACTGAGCACAATGCAAAAAAAAAAAAAAAACCCAAAGGGAGGGTGTGCATGGGAAGTTGTAATACCCAGTGATGTGGTAAATGGCTGGCAGATACACAACTGCCACCGTACAAGGATGTGAGCACAAGTGGGCCATGTACATGACCAGCAAATCAGTAGATACACATGTCAATGTGAGCAAAGAGTGGAGGAGTAGCCTAGTGTTCAGGAAACTGGCTTGGTTACCAAGCAACCAGGGTCCAACTCCCACAAGCACTCCATGTGGCTCTGGGCAACACATGTAACCCTCCAGTACCTTGGAAGAAAGGCCTGGCAATCTACTTCAAGTGACACTGCCAAGAAAGCCCTGGAGTCTCTGGGTCACAAGGAGTCAGGACTGACTCAAAGGCACACATTGTACTGTATGTTTGTCACCATGATCAAGCAGCAGCAGAGACAAATGTATATCAAACACATATATTTATTTGGGTTTATCCTCACAGATAGTGCTGATACCGATACCGCCATCATAATTTCAAGGTAAGTGGATCCCAAGTGAAACACAGAAACACATTTAGCAGGGCAGCAACCCACATTATACAGAAAGGTCACTGGCCCGTCCACAAATGAAGGGCAGGAGACATAATGTGCAGCAGGTCCATGGTATGCACCATTTCACAGGCCCCACCCCCCACATGCTGCTGCACGCCTCATGTGTGTTACTCACATATGAGTGCATGTAGACAGTAGGTGGTGCATGATGAGGGACCAACACACCTCAATCATGATCTGTTCTGCAAAACATATCTATCTGGCAAACACAGGAGGCACACAAATGAAAACAGCATCTGTTGCTAACATGTTGTAATTTGAAGAAAACATATCGAAAGTAATGTCTCAGCTCTCACATAATGCCTGATATAGGAATCAACATTGCAACAATGTAACCCTAAGCAATCATCAACTGCACAATGAGGATATGCTAACAGGTAGCAGAGGCACATCAACACAGAGAGAATTCAAGTCAAAAGTACCTGCAGAAACATGCAGAGATAACACCATGCAGGGGATCCCCCTGCACTGGTTGGTGTGTAGACAGTGTCTGTACACATATAGCACAGTACAGGGAATGCACAATTGAAGGGAGACACCGGACACTCACACTGCGACACTCCAAATAGAACGGGGCAATGTGAGTGTCGGTACCTCAGGGGATAAACAGGACTGTGCGGACATGCAATGCAAGGTTTGTAAAACAATGCAGAGCATCACGTCTGTACAGTAAGCAGACTCAAAAAAGAGTATAGAGAGATGGAAAGTAAGAGTCAACATGTCACAGTAAATCACACAGAAGCCATATTGCCACGTGCTGTGTCTCTCCAAGATACTCAGTCATATGCACATGCACCATGTACATCTCAACATGCTACAGTGATGCCACACACGCAGGGAAACACCCTTGTTGATTGAAAACATAAATCCAGGATGCTGGTGGTCATTAAAGCAGTGTTGTGGCAAAACCTGTATCATGTCCAGGTGGAGAGTAGGTGGACATATACAACAGGACCTCTCCATCGCTCCCCCTATGCCACATGCATGGCTGTACGCCTGTGTTGAAACAAACAGATGAGTGTATCCTGTGTTCCATGTCACACACATGGCCAAAACACAACAACACCACAACTGTGGAGGAATGTAGATCATACAGTGACAATGTCAGTCCCTGCTGCACACGTGGGGACCAGTACACAGTGTGCAAAGTCCAAAGCGTATATGCAATCCAACATGTCAGGTGAAGACTATCCTTGCAACCCTGGGAATGCATAGTCAAGTGTCACATCCCAATATGCCACAGTACATGAAAGGTCATGTGTGTCCCCTGAGATGAGCATGACTCCCAGCCAGAGCATGGCAGCAACAGTGTGTTGTATATGTCTGTCATGGATAAAGTAGCGATCCCAAAGTAATACTGTCCATCCTAGGCATGTGTCCCACTTGCAGAGGTCAAACATCCTATGGCACCATTTCCCCAGGGATAGCTCCATGGTGGTGTGTCCCCCAACTGGTGGACGATGGCGATGCTGGATGCGCTCCAGTGGATATGTCCAGTTTGTTCTCTGCCCTGTCAGAAGAGTAGAAATAATGTATTGGTATGCAGTGTCCAACAGCAGCACAAAATGCAGAAGGCAACCATGAATATGCACATAATAAAATGACACACAGGCAAACATAACATGAGCACAAAACAGAACACAGTGCAGGTTGGTCAGATGTGGAATTGGAACTGCAGACACGGCTGTCACATGGATATGTTCATCTCCATGGCCATGTCCATGTTACACAAGTGTATCACAGCGCCACCCCATGTGCATCAGCGATTGTGAACAGAGAGGCAACATGAAATATCTCTGAAACAAACCATAAATCATTACCATGTAAAGCAAGATGTCAGTCCCCCCCCCCCCAAAAAGGTTAAACCTACCATCTGCGTGCAGCAGGTGTATGTCATGGATCCCCTGGGTCACTCAGTGAAGGGAGACGACGTCACCCCAATTGGAGAAATCACCATGTAACCATGTCCAGCCACTGTTGATGCATGTCCACATCATGGCGATATCTGAGTTCTGAAAAATAAGGTCCAACAGTCGTATGTCACAACACAAGACACAGGTCTGCACACAATACACAACACATGTCCACAATATTCACATGGTAAACAGCAGTAAGGAAGAGATAGCACAGTCAGCACTGCCCCCCAGCTGTACAGACCCCACACACCACATGATAATGTAACATGCCTGCACACTGTACCAACACACAGTCAACCCTAAGAAACACACCCACACAGTATTCTAAGGTGATTGTGCCAGCAGTAGCATATGGCTGGGATGTTCCCAATTGGAGATGTGTGGACTGAAAGGCCCTGTGAAATCAAACGAAACACTGGTGTTGTCTGATGGTACACTGTTGGGGAAGGGTGCACGTGTAGCCCACCACCACAACACCTAGGACACCCACACACATGAAGCTCTGTTGGCTGTGTCACAGACACAGTTTTTCAGAGGACAAACTGGACAGGAACACATGGGGATATGTGTGCCAACACCAAGATATGGCTTATGGTGGTGCAGGGAAAAGAGGTAAACAACAACATATGTACAATCTGACACATCACCGAGGACATGTGTCTATCCTGCCTGTCAGCACAGACAATGTAGCCGTACATCCACCTACCACAGACCACTGCATGTTGGATGACTGACAGTCACCTGCCAATGCACGTCCGCACCAGGAGCCGCAACAGGTATGTCCTGCGGAGTAGGAAACACAAGGGAAACATACATATGTCATTTGCCAGTTATGCAACACACACTGCACCTTCCTGTCCTCAGCTCGCAGACCCCCCAAGATCCTTCACAGACCTACTGTTCACCAGCACACCATACAGATCTATGTCATGTGAGAGATATCTCTGAAGTGTGAATGCCAAACTACAAGGGTCTGCACTCTGTCTGTCTCCCCATCTCTCTGTTCATGTACAGAAGGGTGAACAGAAGTGTTGCGTCCCTACTGTGTCCCTGCATCAATCCACGGCTGCAGTAACATCCTGTGTCCCCCATATGTCCCCCAATGCCCCTCACTGTGCGTTCTGGTGTCCCAATGATGTCTGATACCCTGCTGTCAAGTACTGTAACACAAGGAACTATGCAGGGGCACCTCCCCATCGGCTGACCCTATACAGTTCAGTGGTGTGTATAGCTCCTACCATCATTTACATCAACAGCTGTGTGATGTTGAGCTGCAAATCTACATCTCAACGGCTGAGTTATGCCTGCCAAACCACACCCCAATGTGTGCATGTGACCACACCATGATGGCTGCATGTCATACTGCTGTGTGACATGGATAATGGAAAGGCATGGATAGCCCATATGTGCACCTAAACCCTCCCCCCCCCCCCTCAGAGCGATGTTGTGTGTGTGGACATAAGTCGTCCTCTCCAGGGTCAGCAATGTAGTTGCTGCAGTGGACTGCACCTACCCCCTCTGCCCATCTTCCCAGCTTGAGTGCTGTGGTACATGTGCAGATGTCATCAGATACATGTGCCCTGATCCCCCTGACAACAACACTGAAACCTGACTCCACACCCACAGTTAGCCCACAGCTTGCCTACTGTAACCCACACCCTGCTGATCTGGCATGAATAATCTCTGTCAGCATACAAATATGCACCACTGCATTGCACAGCTATTCTATATCCCACACAACTAGCACAATACACCCCCCCCCCCCCCCGGCTGCATACTGCACAGGTTCTCTATTCTTCCCGGAATCTTTGAGAGGGCTATGTGATGATCTCTAGATTCAGGCACACTGTGGTGTTGCAATAATGTCCCTCACGGATACCACATACCAGGGATCCAGTTACCACAGATCACATCGATATTGGTATGTATCACATTTAGCGGCATACTAAAACAACTAATGCACAGACCCTGCACATCTGAGCATACCAACCACACAATCAGCTCAAAACACCAACTGTAAGACACAGACATCTAGACAACTGGCCCCATCCATGGTCTGCTCCCGCATTGTTAACGCCATACCACATGCCTCTCATCCTGCCGCCCCAAAGTATCAAAGCCAACTACGTGTGCCTGCACATCAGCCCCTATCACATGCAGCCACAAACCAGGTATGGCAGCCCTACACCGCACCAAAGCCTAAAACACCACACTCACACAAGCCACCTCCACCTGCTGTTGTGCCCTGCCCACATCTGATGTGGATTGGGCATGAGTAGATGTGAAGCTGGTATGGCTAGCCAGTCTCAGTTACATGTCAGTGCAGTATTGCATCGTACAGATATCATAATACAAATGGTAACTAGTATTAGCAGTACACACATATCTAAACAAATGTAGGTAATAACATATGCAGTACTTACACGAGAAGAGCTCTGCAATCAGCTGTCGCCTGACTGCTGTGCCCTCACGTGTGTCGCCATGGGTAGGTGCAGGGGGGCATGTAGGGTCCTCCTCCAGACCCTCATTAATATCGACAGGGATGTGGTGCCTGAGAGCAATGTTGTGCAGGATGCAACAGGCTATAATGATCTCTGCCACAGTCTGTGGTCTGTATTGTAAGTCCCCGCCTGTCCTATCCAGACACCTGAAGCGACTCTTTAATACGCCAAAGGTGCGCTCTATGATGGAGCGGCTGGTGGCATGGGCGCTTGTTACTTTTTAACCGGACCGCCCACTCCTTTTATGGCAAGGGAGAGAGAGGGAGAGAGTGATACAACCCCGGGGGGAGGTGGGTGGGCAATACAGACCTATACCTGCTGTTCCCAGAGATCACCTGTTACAAGTGCATGACTATGCTATCTCCAGGAACAACCAGGAAGTTGTCCTGATATGTTGGGACCCCCTAGCTGAAGGTACCAGGATAGGACCCCCAGAGGTGGGGAGCCCCTGGGAAGGGGTAACAGGTCCCGGCATGGATCTCCGGCACCGTATGAGGGATGGCTGGTAGGAGTTGAGTATGTATGGGAAAGGTGGCGGGGAACAGCCTGGCCAAAGGAGGCATCTCTGTGGGAGACGTTATCCAAGCAGTGGTGGGCCGTGAAGGTGTGAACCGAGGATCAGGTAGCTGCCTGACAGATATCGTCAAGGGGTACAGAGTGCAGATGAGCCATAGACGCCGCCATGGCACACACAATGTGAACTGTGCTATGGCCCCCCAGAGAACGGTGTCTGCTCAGGTATATATGAGAGATACACTGACCAATCAAGTTGGATAGTGTTCCCTTGAAGACAGCACGACCCAGGTGAGAGGGATCAAAGGCTACAGAGAGATGCGAGGACCGTCTATGCTGATAAGTCCCTTGCAGGTAGGAGGCAAGAGGCCCTCCACAGTGCAAAGTATGGAGAGTCCGTTCTGCATGTGATGCATGGGGCTGCGGAAAGAAAACAGACACCTAAATCTCCAGGTTTAAATGGACGGACGTGACCACCCTGGGCATGAGGAGTGGATGTGTCCCAAGGACTGCCCTAGCAAGGTGGAAACATGTATCAGGTGGGTCTGCCCCTAGAGCTTGCACTGCACTGATACACCCTGCTGATGCGATTGCAAAGAGGAACAGGACCTTCTAGGAAAGGAGCCCCATGGACGTGGTGGCTAAAGGTTCACAAGGCTGCCTCATAGGCTCCCCCAGAAGCAGGTTCAGATCCCATGCAACCGTTGGAGGCTTCATGGGAGCTGTTGGCAGAAGATGCCCTCTCAGGACTCCTGATATGAGATGGCACAGGTTGCCCATTGATGGCTGTGCACGAAGATGCGATAGCACTGACATTGACTCGACATGAATGAGTTCTGCCACTGGCATTAGAAAGGTGACAGAGACATTCCAATAATGAAACCACTGGAACCACAAGAGGGTTGATACCCCTCTGTGCACACCAGATGCTCAACCTTACCCACATTAAAGCATAGGAGCGATTCGTGGTTGGTCTACCGGAGGCATGAAGGACGTTCCGTACGTCCTGACGGAGGTGACGGCTTAGGGGGTAAAGGCTGTCAGAAGCAAGGCTCTGGGATGCAGAGACTGCGTATTGGGATGCAATAGCACCCCATCCTCCTGTGACAGTAGATCTGGAGCAGACCCTGATTCCAGGGGTGGAACCTGAGAGATGCAGATGCAGAGGAAAACACACCTGGCGTGGCCAATTTGGGGCTGAGAGGATCATAGCACCTCTGTCACTCTGAAGCCTGAACAAGTGTGCGGAGGTAGGGGGATGGGCGGAACGGCATACAGGTAGTCCGGTCCCCAATGGCGGGGGACAGCATCCCTGGCCGGACAACCCTGAGTCGGAAACCGTGACCAGAACCGGGGCCGTTTGGCAATCACTGTACGTGCAAAGAGGTCTATATCTGGAGTTCCCCAGAGTGGGAAGACACTGGTGACCTGGTCCATGTGAAGGGAACATTTGTGTGAGGGCAGACCACGACTGAGCCTGTCTGGCCAAGAGCTGTGAATGCCTGGAAGGTAGACTGCCTGGAGAGGACTCTGATGCCCTCCGGCAAAGGCCCATAGTCCTCTGGTCTGTCGCATGGCGACAGAGGGCCTGTTCCCACCTGCTTGCCCACGTCGGACATAGCTACGTGATTGTCTGTGTGAGCTAGAGCCCTCTTGCCGTGCAGTTGGTTGCGGAACACCTGGGGAGCTAGACCTATTGCGCCAAGTCCCAGATGAATGGTATGGCAAGGAATCCCCTGAACAGACCAGCTGCCCTGGGTGGAGAGGTCCTGGAGGTGAGCTCCCCACCCCATCTGAGAGGCATCTGTTGTCAAGGGTGTCTGAGGGGGCCCAATAGAAAGGGTGAAACCATCAACAGATACTGAGATGCATGCCACCATGGGAGAGACTAAATACAGAGCATTGATACCGGTAGCCTGTCTGATAGGCTGCCTGATGCTTGGGTCCAATGAGTGGACAATGTCCATTGGCCTGCCCCAATATGGAGGCATGTGTAGGGGACCACATGTACTGCGGGGGCCAGGTGACATGAACGTTGTCGTATCCCCCGAGTGGTGAGGTGCGCCCCCAGCACGGCTTAGGAAGCTAACTGCACAATGCGGTGACAACATGGCCAAGGACGATAGGCCTTTACCTCCCTGGTGGCTAGTTGTGCACCTGTAATCTCCAAGGGTTGAGTGGGGGTAAGATTGGATCTGGGCAGGTTGCTAACCAGACCAGAATACTGGAGAGGATGCAGTGTGCAGGGTAGAGGATGTGTTGCCGCGAGCTCTGAGGGGGCCCAAATGAGCCACCCATCTAGGTAGGGGGTGACGAATATCTCGAGGGTACGCAGACACACTGCTACCACAGCCATGCACATCGTAAACACACTTGGAGCTGAGGACAGGCCAAAGGGAAGGGCGCAATACTGATAGTGCATCCCCTGGCAGAGAACACATAGGAATCGTCTGTGGGTTGGGTGGAGGGGGACATGAGTGTACGCAGTCTTGGGATCCAGGGCACATAGCCAATCCTGACTGTGAGGGAATGGTTGAGGTGTCCCCAGAGAATGCATTCTGACTCTGTCTCCCAACAGATGTCCTGTCAGTTCACGGGGGTCCAACATGGGCCTGTCGCCCCCTGTCATCTCTGGGATACATAAGTAGGGGGAGTAACACCCTGTGCCCTGTTGGAGGATGGGCACGTCCTATATTGCCCCTTGGCCTGGAAGTAGATGGACGTCATAAAGCAAATGTTTGCCCTGAGAGGTGAACCCTCCTACTACTGTTGGAGGGGGCAGGCATCTGATGGGAGGCTTGTGGCCTTCACCGACAACGCCTGGGGTCCATCTCTCCTTTGTTATGTGGCTCCATCTGTGGGCAAATCTACAGAGCCATCCTAGGATGGGGATGGGGTCTGGCCCCCTAGGAGCCAGGAAACGCACGGTCCCTTGCAGGGGGTCCAAGCCCCTGAGGAGGCTGAGCCTGCTGTGCCACCAGGGACAGGGAGGCCTGTGGCCTTCTCTGTTTAGCTGACTGCTGTCCCTTTCTAGCGGGGTGGCCTGCAGGTTGTCCCTGTTGGTCGTAGGACTGAGAGGATCTCTTCCTCATGGAGCAGGGATGCCTCCTGAAAGCTCTGTGTTCTGCAGTATCTGTAATGTTTGAAAGCCTACTCATGGCGAACCTGTCAGCATCCAATGCATTGGCTGTCCCTTGCCAGGTTCTCCAAAGGGCTCCCCCCATTACAAGGGGTACTACCCAGTTTGTCCTGTACCCAGTGCTTCAGGTCGGTGGCATGGAGCCCGGCATTTCATCCTGCACTTATGGCAATGGCCGAGGCCTACTATGTCCCGCAAAGCAGTCGAAGGCTGCTCTCTTGCCAAATTTGGACATGTGCTGGGCATATCTGCCATGAGTCTGATGACCAAATCACCTGTCGTCTGGGATACAAGGGCTCAGACGTTCCAGATCCTCAGAGGCCTCCTTCAGTAACATTCCCATAGATAGATGATAGGAGCGTATCCTGGCTGATAGCATTGATGCCTGGAAGATACGGTGTCCAGAGGCATCTAGGGTCATGCATCTACGACCAGGAGGATTAGAGGCATGCCTTTGGAACATCTGATCCTCCTCATCGCAGACCCCACCACGATTGGAAGGTGAGGGATCTGTGTTCCCCAGACACCAGCTGATGGAGGGACACGGTACATGGTTTTGAATCCACGAGATCATGGAGAGGTGGTTAGAGGTGTCCCCCACATTCGCAGTAGGCGATCATGCGGGATCTCATGCACTGGTCACATTGCTGCCACCTGGGGAGATTGGGGATATTGAGGCATCACCACCTCCACTGCCCTGGGCCCAGGTTCAGCAGCTAGAGAGATAGCCAGACCCTTTGCGACAACTCAGATGACATCCTGTAAGGACATGTCCGCAGGGGGGGGACATCCTCCTCTCTGGAGAGGAGGGTTCCGCAGAGATAGGCACACCGGTATCCGCAGAGCTGTTGCACCTATACGATCCAGCAGAATATGTGATCTACCCTCTGTCTGGGTGCTCCTGGCAGCAATACCCATACCGATCTGCATCGGATGGTCCTGGCACTGATGTATTGGTAACAGCCCGACTCGGTAACGTGTGCGCAGGCGCCGAGGTTACTGACACCAGTAACGGTATTGGGGTTTGCCAAAACAGTGCTGGCACCGGTGGGCAGGTCTGGGGCGGTACAGAGGCCTTTGCTGCCGCAAGTTGAGCCAGCGGACTACATTCGTCTACCAGGATTCTCTGCTCCATCAATGATGCCAATGCTTGTGTAGTGGTGCTGGCAAGGATAGCCGGTACCCCACAGCATGGCTCCAGGGGCACAGACAGGGTGTAGGCCTCGGGGACGTCCTGACCCCTGATATTGGCTTGGGGGCTGGAGCCTCCCGCCGGGTCTGTGTGGCCAGCGTATGTTCCCCACGAGCAACGCCAGAGGCATCCTGCAGCCTGGAAGGGGATCAACCCGTAGAGGTGTGGCCAGATGTGTGTTTGGTTACCTGAGATCTATGGGAGGGTGCCAAAGCCCTTGAGGATGTCGATGCCACTGAGGCTGCGTCGCAGGGACAGAGGGTACTGGAGCTCGCTGCCTAACCTGTACGACCTTTAGTCGATAACATCCCACAGGCCACACATTCGGACATGGGATGATCAGGTCCCAAACCCATGAGACAGCACCCGTGGGTGTCGGTGACATAAACAGTACCACCACATGTTGAGCATGTGTTGGATCATGAGGAGGGTTCCCCAAGGATAATGGCCAACTATTTGGGCCTTTGGCCCGAGGTGGCACGTGTACCTGAGAAGAAACATCAGGATGGTAGGAAAGTACGCCCTTATTTGTCTCTGAGCTGGTAACCGGCAGTGCCAGGATAGAATTACAGAAAGGCAGACGCAACCACAGATATATGGCAGTGAGACCATGCTCCTGCGGTGACAGGAACGACAGCCTGCTGGCTCCACAGAGCACAATGAACTGGGGAGAAGCAGTTGAGAATGGCGGGACACCAGCATGCAGGCACTGTGGGATGCTCCCAAAGGCTAGCCCATTGGACACTGGGGGGCATTCCCGCACAGGCTCCATCGGTACATATGATACCCACACGTGCAGACTAATTCCTGCTTTCCCAGGGGATCCACCAAGACAGGGTCATCTGGGCCCCCTACGTGATAGTCACCACTACATGGGTTGTGATATGCATCACAGTGTCCATACATGGTCTTCAATGTGTAGGGTGCCCAGATGTCCTGGACCTATCAGGATTTTCATGGGTTCATGAGGCTTGTCCTGACTCTGGAAATGCCTGGATTGGGACCTGCCATCTGAGCTGTCATCCTGATCTTCCCGGAGCTGTTGTAAACCTTCAGAGTATGCAGGTTAAAGATGCTACCAGTGATCCGTAAGATGGAACATTTCAATCAGGTCTGTGTTTATAAGCCACGATGTAGGGTAGCATAGCTGTCTTCCGGGGCGTCCCGCACAACTGTGGACATAGTGTGAGACTATACCCGCTTTAGGCACCTGCCTAGACATGGGGTATAGCTTGGGTTGTTAAAGGAAAACTCTGTAGTCGTGTCCAAAGTGTAAATTAAAGCTGGGCTTTATTCCCCTTCCCTTGAGGATTGCCTTTTGAATACATCAAACGAGGATAACACAAAATAAACTGTTGCTTCACAGGTAAATAAAAGTTTCTTCCAAACAATACTTATGCTTCTTCTTGCTTCTTTTTAACAAAGAGATTCTATCTCATCTGAAATGCATAAAGCACACTCCATCGGTTCTGGAATGACCTCTGGGTTTGAACTTTCCCACTGCATAACCTCAGGACCTGGTCCTGTATACGGGCACCATGTTTCTGTATCACTGCTTTCAGAACCTTGCCCTCGGGAGACCTCAGCTTCTGGGAGAGGAGACTGCTTTGTACAGTCAGATATACAGGGAGCTGTGCTTGGGGTTTCTTCCCACCACCCATTCCAATAGGGGATTTCTAGCACCCTGTAAGCCTGGCTTTTTATACAAGGACCCACTTCTTTCCCTCTATAGAAGACAGGGTACTTATCTTCCTTCTGGGTGAAGATTGCTTCCAGCCCTTCCTCCTCTAGCCAAGGCTTCTTCTCTGGGGTGCAAACTGCCTTTCTCCGTGAGTACCAGACACTGGGCTTAGCTGAGCTGAAATCACTTCCTGGTTTCAGGGAGCTTTCTTGGGTGTGACCTTTGCTCTCTGCCTGCTTGGTTGCTTTCCTCTGCACGAGGACCCCTCTGGCTTGGAAGTCTTTTGCACTGTTCTTCCCAGCCCTCTCGGGTTCAACAGCCTGCTTCCCTTCAGCCCTGGTTCTCCAAGACAGCGTGTCTCTCTGTGTTTGCTCCGGAGTCCTTGTCTCTATTCCCTTCTGAGACTGACTCCTCTGCCTGAACTCCTTCTCTCCCCGATCTCCCGTGATCTCACTGATCTCCCTGATCTCCTCTTGTGGGATTTCCCACCTGGTTTTATTTCCCTGCTTGTTAGACGTGGAACGTGACTCTTCCCTCAGGTGAGCCTGATTGGAACTCTGAATTTCTACTGCGTCACTAATGCCATGAGGAAAGTTTGTTTCTCCATTCTTTGCTCCCCTGCAATGTGAATGTATCAACTGCACATGTGGCTGTGAGGTAAGCTCTTCTTTTACATTTCCCTTTATTATTTCATGCTCAGTGCTGTCTACCTCATGACAATAGCAATGTGCGTATGTGGTCTTTTGGTTGCGCAGATCCGTCAAATGCTGTGCTCTGTAATGGTTGGTTGGCATAATGTTTGTGATCCCTACGTCAAACGGGGCTGTGGAAAGAGAGTACATTCTCTGTGCAGACAGCAGTGGGCGGTTGCTAGGTCTCACTTGCACGGTACAACAGTCAACTGCATCATAGACTGTTCTGAGCGTGTATCAAAGGTATCTGGGCACCTCAGCAATGTGTGCCAGCAATGTTGGCTGGACAGCCCCAGAGATATACCCATGTGTGTCCCATGCCCCTCACGTCCCCTCACCTATGTTAGATGGCCACTGTGCAAGGTGCATATGGACGGATCATGCTGCAACACAGGTATGTGGGGGCTTTTGTGTCCCACGACCCATCATTGGGCCCCATGACATGCTTGGGAATGGCTCATGGGACACAGAGGTCAGACCATGGTCATGTGTTGCGATATGTGGCATGCATGGGAGTGTGACAGACTGATCCTGTGGGATATGGCTGACATGTACATGTGTGACAGTTGCCTTTGCAGGGGGTATAGCACATATCACCGTGTCCTCCACCCACAGGCACTTGTCAGGTGCTGGAGCAGATAAGGGGTGAGATCAACTGGAACACGGCAGAGCTGCAACAGCTGCGGACAGCAGCGGAAAGGATTGCCACTGCACTGGAGGCCATGCTCGCAAGGATGCCACAGCCAGCACCAGCCCCAGAGGCTGCACCACCAACACAGCAGATGAGGGGTGGTTTGGGCCGTGGGCGACGGGGGCAGCCACGCAGGAAGTGACATGTAGGTGTGGTCTAGTGGTTGGGGCAACGTACGTCAGGCCGGATGGTCGGGGGTGAAACTCCCAGTAGGGATAGCTACCCTGGGTCAGTAGGATTGGGGTTACAAGCCACACAGGTGCTCCCTGTGGACCTGGGCAAGCCGCATGACCCTCCATAGCCCATGTTCCCTGTAAAATAGTTAAGTCCACTTCATAATGCCCTGTGAAAAGTACAGTCAGGTTGCTCAATGTACACTGCAGTGATGCTGATTGGAACAGTGCATATGTGTATGTATTGTACAGTAAACACATTGATACAACATCTGTTCATGTGCATGTTTGCCAGGGTAGACAGGCCGATATCCCTGTTGACCTGTAACTGCCTTGCAGTCATGGTTGATGTGGACATATCATATATGTACACCGCACTGACTGCAACTGGGGCAGTAGATGTAACACATCACATACTCCTACAAATACATACATATCTGACCTCTGCTATCCTGTGTGCGGTTCTCCGATGTGTGGCAATGTACTACCCCATGTGGCCTGCACCTCATGTTGTTCCCCTGCCCTCATGTGGATCACCCATGTCCCTGGGTGGTGGGGTGTCCGTACTGCCGGCTATCACTGCACAGAGGTCACCACATGTCCTGTGTGGGATGGACTGTGCCAGGTCTCAGCACCAGGACCTCATAGTGGGTTGATAGCCATCCACACCTGTTGCACATGACAGATGTCATGGTGCTGTATGTCTGGTGTTGGGATCTGTCACCATCTCCCATCCCTGATACCCCCAAACTTTGGTCAGACATGTGTGAACATTCTCCCTGCCCACAACATGGCCTACGTGGCTGCCCTCTCACATTGACTTGCATGCGGCACAGACAAATAGGGGTGTATTACATAGGTCGGCTGCTCATACATGCATGCACATAAAATCACCCACTGCCGATCCCTGTGACATGCATTGTCCTGGGCCGCCCTCAAAGGCCATCCCCCTGAGCAGCTCCTGGGTTCAGCAGCACATCTTAACCTCCGTGCACAGACATAGCTATTTGCAGGTTGTGCTATTGGCACACCAGCATGCTGCACCATATATGGTTCCCGCACATTGCACACAGCATGTACGTGCCTAGGTATTATGGGATATGCTCCACATTGCCACATCTCAGTCTCAGCCATGGACTCACACGCCTATGCATATGGCCAGACCCCACACCTGTGTGTGGAGAGGGTCCATGTATGACACCCATGTTTACCATGCATACACATACCTATCTACACACATGTCCCATGCTTATGTCCATTGTCCATCAGTAACAGAAACACATGACCATTCGTATGTTTTCCCAAAACTGTATTTACAAAAATGGTGCAAATTGACACGAACATCGTAACGGTTTATATGTGAACATCTGTTGTCCCATACATAGTCATTCCCACCCAGTGTGGTGTGTCCATCACAGTGCAGTCCATTTCACCAGGACCCTGCTATCCTGTTGGGTCATGGGGACGGGACAGCACAGGGCACGTGTGTGGGCGCCCCAGGGGCCGTCACACACTCCTGGGACGCCCATCAGTGGATGGTGTTTGAGAGGCCGCATCCGTGCGTGCCACAGGCTGCCTCTTGGCGACCAACCGCTGGAAGGACCCTGCCAGCACACGCACGGTGCGTTCCAGGACCCCCAGTCATTTGGCTATGCCATCCATTGCCACGGACAGGTCATGTACACACCTATGATCACATACACACATGGTGCCAGGTGTGTATGAGGTGGTGTATGCATGGCTTCTGTCCATGGCAATGGGTGATGTGGACACAACAAACCAGGCACCACTTCCACCCACATGTGTGTGCTGGCAGGGACCCATAGTGCCCTGTGCTGTCCCGTGCTCCACCCAGACCTCCCCTCCCTCAGCAAAATCCGCCTCCCAGTCCACCCCCACCTCCGCCCCTAGGCCCTCCCACCCACCCTGAGCACACCCCTCACCCTCCTCCTCCCCCTCCCCCTCCGACATGACCCACACACATTCAGTTGCCCCCCTGCCCCACCCCCCACCTCACCCATTCCCCCGTTGCCCACGTCAGACACAGGGCCTCTGCTGCCTCCTCCCCAGACCCCCCCTCCTCACCCTCTTCTTCCTCCTCGGCCAGCTCCATTGGCCCCTCCTCATCTACATCTGCTGCCGCTGCCACCGCCGCTGCTGCCTCCACATCCTCATTCTCCTCCTCCTCCGCCTCCCCCTCGGGCCATCTCTGGCGGGTGGACCATGGCCGGTTCTGCCATGCTAGCACGTGTGTCCGAGCTGTGTGGTCCTCCTCTGTGGGGAATTACAGTTATTAGCACACTCTTACATGACACACATGACACATTTGAATAGTTTGGCCCCACAAGGCCTGGTGGGCCACTGTGACCTCATTTAATGAGCCACAGAGGTTGCGACACTCACCTCCCCACTGTGACATGGGCTGCCTTCGTACCCACTCCAAGTGGCCGGGATACCGGAGCCTCATCTCCCTGGCCTTCTTCCGTAGATCTTCAACCTAGTGGGGGGAGACAATGGGAGGGTACATTACTGCCATATCAACCAGGTGGGTGGTCCACAGATGTGACACATCTCCGTGCAGGGCATCGTGCTGCTCCTGCTCCTCTGCTCAGTGTGTCCTGTACCAGCAGTTGCTGCTGCCCCCACATGTGTGGCCATGTGTGCAGTCACACATATGTGTCCCATGCATTACACCCTGGATGCACCATACCCTGTCCCTACAATCTCCCTGCACAACATGGCAGCAGCATGCCACCTGTGACATGGCTAGGCTGATGTTTCGAGGGGACCTCGCCAACCCCCTGTGTGGTCTGGCAAACACATGAGTATTTGCCTGACCTGAACATATCAGCTGACTAGATATGTTGCCACAAACTGGGTACACAGCAATGACATATGGATGTGTTTCGCACCATATCTATCAGGTCTCATGGCCCCCAGGGGTGGGCTGCTGCACACCATATCCACAGCTGCACCTACCATACAATCAGGATACAGACCTGACCTGTTCTATGAGCCATGGGCCTCAGGGGGATAGGGCACATGTGTGTCATGACACAGCATCACCTACCACAATATCTGGATGCCATACCCACCTTTGCTGACAGGTCTCAGGCCCCCTGGGGACAGGGTGTCCTAGCACACATCTTCTGCGACACACACCATAGCAGCAGGACGACTAACTGGATGCATTCAACAGGTTTCCAGACTCCTGGGAATCGGGTAGATTATATGATATCAGGAGCAGCATACATCATTTCACCAGGGTGACTGGGGAGCCACTTTGATGGGCCCTCAGGACTCCTGGGGATAGGGCAGATGTGTTAAACTGCATGGGCACACACAGCCATATCACCAGGGAGACTGACAGCCCACTTTGATGGGCCCTCTGGACTCCTGGGGATAGGGCAGATGTGTTAAACTGCATGGGCACACACAGCCATATCACCAGGGAGACTGACAGCCCACTTTGATGGGCCCTCAGGACTCCTGGGGATAGGGCAGATGTGTTAAACTGGAAAGGCACACACAGCCATATCACCAGGGTGACTGGGGAGCCACTTTGATGGGCCCTCAGGACTCCTGGGGATAGGGCAGATGTGTTAAACTGCATGGGCACAAACAGCCATATCACCAGGGAGACTGACAGCCCACTTTGATGGGCCCTTTGGACTCCTGGGGATAGAAACATAGAAACATGATGACAGAAAAAGACCACATGGCCTATCTAGTCTGTCCTTCCATAACAACAACTACAACAGTCCACTTTTTACCTTTAGAGATCCTCTGTGTTGGTCCCATGCTTTTTTGAATTCAGTTACTGTCCTCATCTCTACCACCTCCACTGGGAGACATTTCAAAAACTATAGCAACAGAAGCTGTCACAGAGCAGCAGTTACAACCCAAAATAAAAAGCATAGGATGTGAGTAACCTGCATGGAGAGGCAGTTATAACAGGGCCGGTGCAAGGACATGAGGCACCCTAAGCGAGTCGCCCCCTGCTCCTGCTCCCACCCTCCTCACTGCTGCTGCTGCCCCTCTCTGGGACCTGAAGCATTTACCAGAACATCCGGTGCTCTAGGCTTTCCTGTTTTTCATCTTCTCCAATGAGCAGCCGCTTCCACCCCCATGCAAACAGGAAGCTTGCATTGAAGGGTACGGAAAGCAGTTCCAACATATAGAGTTGGAGGTTATGGTAAGTGTTGCATCACTTTTGAAAAGTTATTGCTGCCATTGTGGGCCCCAGAGAGGAGTGGGAGCTGCGGACATGGGCCACACTCTGACCACTGCCACTCTTGGTGACCGCCTAGTTCACCGAATGGGAGTGCCGGCCGTGAGTTACAATCCAAAGTAAAAAGCATAGAACCGGGGTCATCTGCATGAAGTGGCCTTTATGACCCTAAACAACTTGCTGGGCAGACTACATGGGCCATGCTGGTCTTTACTATTTATTATTTTATTTTCTTGAGGGAGGGCAATTTTCAGAGTGAAAATTTATACATTTAAATCATTCTCTACCCATATAAACAGCTTTTGGAAGCCGACAGTTCCCTTTAAGTTGCTGTAGTAAATGCATGTATAATATGTCTCTAAAGTGTGTTTTTTGCCACGTTTTAATGTACTGTTCTCTAAAGGGGACTGAATGTTTAGCAAATGATGCATTTTAATGCACGGCAATAAGCCACTTTAAAATACATGTTATTGTGTATTTTTTGTGCAGTTTAATAGATAGGCCTCAGCAAGAGAGATATGATTGTGAAATCCTTTTCAATTAGCTGTCCTACTTTTCTCTCATCCTTCCTCTTATCTGCCTTCCTAACATTTTATTTATTTATCTATATTTATATACCACCTTTCTTCAGGTCAAGGCGGTTTACATGGAACAAAATGCAACTTACATTGTAACAGCGGTATAGTATGCAATTAAAGAGCTTTTGGCTCTTAACTATATACAGGTTTGACTATATACAACGGTAGTAGTAGGTGATTGTGCATTATTCTTCTGGGAGAGGAGGGGTCATTCGCTTGTGTTGAAATGTTCGGTAAACAGGTGAGTCTTCAACTGTTTGCGGAATGTCTTAAGGTCAGTGATGTTCCTGAGCTAGTCCGGTAGTCTGTTCCATATGGAAGGTGCGTAGAGTTGGAAGGATCTGATGTGGGGAGTGATGAGAGTGTTCATTGTAGAGGTTCATCTAGATCTGTGTGGTTGGGAGGGCTGTAGAAGTGTGCGGAGGTGTTTGGGGGGAGGGGTCCGAGTGGATTGCTTTATAAGTTAGCATGATAGGTTTGTATGTTATACGGCTCTGCAGTGGGAGCCAGTAAAGCTGTTTGAATATTGGGGTGGTGTGTTCTTTTCTCATTGCGGCTTGTAGGGTTCTGGCTGTCAAGTGGAGAGCTGTCTGGAGAGGTAGGAGTGTGGATTGTGGCAGTCCTTGGAAGATGGCATTGCAGTAGTCCAGGTGGGGTATTATTGATGCTTGGAGTACAGTACAGAAGTCATCTGGCTCGAGGAGTGGTCGGAGGCGCTGGAGTGTCTTTGCTTTGAAGTAAACTGTTTGGGCAATTTTGTTTATGTGTGTTTTGAAGGTTAAAGTATTGGTCGAGGTGATCCTTAGGTATTTAACCTTGGTTTTGGTTTTGATTGTGGTGTTATTCAGCGTTATCGTGGGGGGTGGGGAAAATAGATAAATGCAGTGTTCCTTGTTATGTAACATAGAAACATAGAAACATAGAAATATGATGACAGAAAAAGACCACATGGCCTATCTAGTCTGTCCTTCCATAACAACTACAACAGTCCCCTTTTTATCTTTAGAGATCCTCTGTGTTTGTCCCATGCTTTTTTAAATTCAGTTACAGTCCTCATCTCTACCACCTCCACTGGGAGACTATTCCACGGATCCACTACTCTTTCCATAAAGAAATATTTCCGCATATCACTCCTGAATCTATCTCCCTTCACCCTCATCCCATGTCCCCTCGTAGCAGAACTTGCTTTCAATTGAAAGAGGCTCTCTCCCTGAACATTTATGCCATGGAGGTATTTAAACATCTCAATCATATCACCTCTATCCTGCCTTTCCTCTAAGGTGTACATATTAAGATCCTTCAGTCTGTCCTCATATGCTTTATAATGAAGACCATTAATCATTTTAGTAGCCACTCTCTGCACCGACTCCATCCTGTTCACATCCTTTTGAAGGTGCGGTCTCCAGAATTGCACACTATACTCCAAATGAGGTCGCACCAAAGACTTATACAGAGGCATTATCACCTCCTTTTTTCTGCTAGCCATTCCTCTCCGTATGCACCCAAGCATCCTTCTAGCTTTTGCAGTCGCCTTTTCTACCTGTTTAGCTACTTTAAGATCATCAGACACAACCACGCCTAGGTCCCGTTCTTCTTTAGTGGACAAAAGTACTTCACCTCCTATACTGTATTGCTCCCTTGGATTGCTGCAGCCCAAATGCATGACCTTACATTTGTTAACATTAAATCCCAGCTGCCAAATTCTAGACCATTCTACAAGCTTAGCTAGACCCCTCCTCATGTTATCTACACCTTCCTGGGTGTCTACTCTATTGCAGATTTTGGTATCATCTGCAAAGAGGCAAACCTTACCCGACAGCCCTTCTGCTATATCATTAACAAAGATGTTAAAAACAATCGGACCAAGGACAGATCCCTGGGGCACACCACTGGTAACATCCTTCTCCTCAGAGTGAGCTCCATTTACTTGTACTCTTTGTCGCCTCCCACCCAACCAATTTCTAACCCAAGCAGTAAATTTAGGGCCCATCCCTAGGGTGCTCAGTTTGTTTATAAGTCACCTGTGAGGAACAGTGTCAAAGGCTTTACTGAAATCTAAATACACCACATCTAGAGCTCTCCCTCGGTCCAACTCCCTGGTCACCCAGTCAAAGAAATCAATCAGATTTGTCTGACAAGACCTGCCTCTGGTGAATCCATGCTGCCTCGGATCCTGTAATCCGCTGGACTCCAGAAACCTCACTATTTTCTCTTTCAGCAGCGTTTCCAATAATTTACTCACCACCGAAGTTAAACTAACCGGCCTGTAGTTTTCAACCACATCCTTACTTCCGCTTTTGTGTAAAGGCACCACATGAGCCTCTCTCCAGTCCTTTGGCACCACTCCCGACTCCAACGAGGCATTGAAAAGGTCAGTCAGTGGAGTTGCTAGAACGTCCCCAAGTTCCCTCAGTATTCTCGGGTGTATCCCATCCGGTCCCATCGCTTTGTCTACTTTAAGTTGAGCTAGTTTCTCACGAACACAGTCTTCTGAAAATTGTTCAAGATGTCCCTCGCTTCTGTTCTTATTTGTGGGTGTTTTCTGAGGTCCTGCTCTTGGTTCTTCATCTGTGAACACAGAACAAAAATATTTGTTAAGCAATTCCGCTTTATCCTTATCAGCTTCTACATATTCCCCCTCTGCACCCTTGAGTCTGACAATACCACTTTTGCACTTCCTCTTCTCACTAATATATCTGAAAAATGTCTTATCCCCCCATTTTATTGCATTGGCTATTTCCTCCTCCTTTTGAATCTTTGCCTTCTTGACTACTTTGCTAGCTTCTCTAAGTTTTTCCAAATACAGATGCCTGTCTTCCTCTCTCTGTGATCTCTTGTATTTCATGAAGGCCTCCCTCTTTTTCTTCACTTTTTCAGCTACTTCCTTCGAAAACCATAGCGGTCTCCTGTTCCTTTTGCCTTTATTTACCATTTTAACAAAAAGGTTGGTTGCCCTTAAAATACCCCCTTTCAGTTTTTCCCACTGTTTTTCTACATCCCCCAGCTGTTCCCATTCCACTAACGACTCCCTGAGGTATTGGCCCATCTTCGCAAAGTTAGTCTTCCTAAAGTCTAAGATCCTCACCTTGGAATGGATTCTAACAGCCCTAGTCCTAATACTGAACCACACCATCTGGTGATCACTGGATGCAAAATGATCTCCCACTACAACATCAGAAACACTTTCACCATTGGTAAGCACCAAGTCCAGTATTGCCCCTTCACGTGTGGGGTCTGTTATCAATTGCCTGAATAGTTCTCCCTGTAGAGAATCCAGGATCTCCTTACTTCTAGATGATACTGCAGCAGGAATGTGCCAATCAACATCTGACATATTGAAATCTCCTATCAGTAGCACTTCCCCTTTCCTAGCAATGCTGCGTATGTCTTCAATTAACTCTCTGTCCACCTCTTCCTCTTGTGAGGGAGGTCTTTATATCACACCAATGCAAATAGATTTCTCTTTCCCTCTTTCTAGTTTAACCCACAATGCCTCCTCTCTCCCTTTTAAGCTCTGTAATTCCAAAGCTTTAATAGTAGTTTTTACATATAGTGCCACTCCTCCTCCCCTTCTTCCTACCCTGTCCTTTCTGAATAAAGTATAGCCAGGTATAGTTACATCCCAGTCATGGTTTTCTGTGAACCATGTTTCTGTAACTGCCACTAAATCCAAGTCAGCCACTCCCACCAAAGCTTCAACTTCAGGGATCTTATTTCCCATGCTAGGGCATTAATACACACTGCTTTCCATATGTTACCCCTTTTACCCAATTCCATAAAGGTATTTAATGTATCACCTACCTGGGGGCTTTCACTTACCCCCGGGCTTTCTTCACCCATCCCCAATGAATCTAGTTTAAATCCCTCTTCAGTAGATTAGCCAGTCTACTACCGAAGATGCGTTGACCTTTCTTGGACAGATGGATGCCATCTATGCTCTGCAACCCTTGGAACAGCATCCCATGGTCTAGGAAACCAAATCGCTCTCAATGACACCATCCACGCAGCCATGCATTCATCTCCAGGATGCGAGCCTCTCTGCCTTGGCCTTTACCCTCAACAGGGAGGATTGAAGAGAACACCACCTGTGCACCTAACTGCTTCACCCTCTGTCCCAGAGCCATGTCCAGTTGGCCATTCCAACATGCCCACCCTGCTGTTGTGGAACATGTGCATGCCATAGGAAACCTGTCCAATGGAGAGGGAAACCATGATCAGTGCTATTTCACTGTGGGATCATTCACCTTGTATGGGGACGGAGAGTGGACCCTTCCAAAATTCATATCTTTTTTTTTGGAGCTTTCTTGGGAGTGTTTTTTGATGTTTCCTATTACTATCACTGTTGCCCAGCTTGGTTATGTTTTTTGGATTTTTTGTTGGTGTCCTTGTCAATGTTTATTTGTACTTTTGATCCGTGCACATGTATCACACTTATCCCTTTTTTGTAGGTTTCCCTGGTTTTGCTGTACATTGCTGACAGAAATGGTTTCTTTTCCCTTTAAATCAGCTTTAACGCGAGGTTTTCACTTGTGTTAGTTTTGGCCTCAGATTTCACATCGTTAGTGTGCGGGGAGCCTCTCCCCTCCCACTCTCCACCCATTGACCCCTTCTCTCCGCCCCTGGGGAGCCTTCCTCCGCCTTCCGGGAGCCTTTCCCCGCCTTCAGCGCTCGTTTGCGCCGCTGTGCGCGTTAGCGCGCGCTAAGGCAACTTTGTGCCCCGTAAAGCGCCATTATCGTGCGCTAAGGTACTTTAGTGCGCAATAATTGCACAGCACACACATTAAGAAGGTTTAGTAAACATACCCCCAAGACTGATTAACTAAATTAGTATCACTGATTGAGGTAAATTCAAGATTTAAATTCAAGAGATTAATTCAAGAGATTAATTGATCCTTTACTACTATACTGTTTTATGCTGAAAAAACAGTGTAACAAAGAGAAACATTAAGTTGTTACAAATGACAATTGATGTTCTAGCTGGTTTACATCTTATATTTTAAAAGTTTTGTGGTTATGAATGCATTACCTTTTGTTGAGCACAATTCTTGATACCATCTATGTAATGACCCTTTTGTATCTGTTCCTGTTGTTTTGTGTCCTGATAGTCACATTGCTCCTTCCTTTGTGAGCTGAGATGTGTAAGTTAATCAGATAGTTATACTTATTTTGATTATTGTCGGTAATGTGAGTCAAACCATTACCAAAGATAAAAGCCTTCCTAAGAATTTTTGGTAAACAATTGAAATGGTTTAATTTATTCACCATAAACTGCCAGTTATGTTTTAATCTTTGTTACCCCTTAAGTAGTAAGTACTCTGTAAATTGTCGAGTTGGAAAGTAAATCAAACATAATTAGTGATATAGAGTGCACCTGACAAGAAAGGTGTGTCTATTAGCATGTGGCCTAACATTTAATTTGGTAGATAAACAGAATAAATTAAGGAATGTAGATGCGAGTTAGATGTGTGCTACAAGGACCAGCACTAACTTGGTCTATATATAGTCATATAATTTGGAATAATTTAATGCTAGGAGTAGATGTCTTATAATTAATTAGTATTGGATAAGACAATCCTATTCAACAATTCTATATTACTATTAAGTATAAGTATTCATGCTTGTTTGCAATTGCATGGAATCAGAGGGGTGTTGTAGTAGTGAGTTTTGGTTCTGAAAATTATATACTGCATGTGCTGAATCCTACGGACTGAAGACAATGACTACTGTGAATGAAAAAAAGTCTGCAATGCTACTGAATGTGTGGACACCGAGTAAGAGCAAAGATCAGTGGTTCCAGCAGGACGACTCATATATATGCAGCCATGAAGCCTGGGGGCACCAGGGTGGTTCTATCATTAGGCAGGGTGAGGCGGCTGCCTCAGGCAGCAAATTTTGGGAGCAGCAAAATGCCCCCCAAAACAGGCCAGTGGTAGCTGCCTTAAAAAAATGCAAATCATAATCCCGTCAGCAGCATTCTGCTGCTGCCGCTTTTTCTCTGTCTGCAGTGACAGCGAACGTTTGACTTCAAATACTCAAAAAAGAAAAGTATAGGTCTCTGTGACTATGCGCTGGGAAGGACTGCAAATGCCCGCCCCTTTTGACACATCATTCGCATCAGAAAGGGTGGGCGTTTGTAAGCTTTTCAAGCACAGAGTCGCAAAGATCCGCACTTTCTTTCCTGGTGTGTTTCAAGCAGGGCCAGCATACCTGGTAAGCACAGCAGGGGGGCATCAGCGCTAGCCCCCCTTCCCTCTTGACAAGCCCAAAAAGATGAGCTCTGCTGCCCGCGGGACTTCCTGTTTCCACAGGCACAAACTTCCTTTCTGAGCCGCAATTGCCTCTTCATCACGATTGCAACCCAGACAGGAAGATCGTGGCCGCAGAAACAGAAAGTCCTGCGGGCAGAAGAGCTGCAGGCCAAATCAAGCCTTTGTAGGCACTGAGAGAGGAGTGCAAGCAGACTACAGTGGTGTGTGGTCAGTGCCCAAATGCCATCAGGGCTGTGAGGTGGTCCTACCTTCCCTAGCACAATTTATGCTGACTGCGATTGCCATGGTCAGCTGCTCCCCTCCTTTGCCGCATTTTGCACTTTTAATGGCAGCTGCAAGGCAGGACCCTGAGCTGACAGCTATTTCCATCCCAAGTCAGCCGGCTGAAGGCTCATGATGTGCACTGCACTTACCACAACTCCTTTAAGTGTTGCTCCCCTCCTCCAGGCTCTTAATGCTGTCTGTCAGAATCAAGTCATTGGGCCAAGAAATTAAAGACAGAGACTGGTTTTTCATCAGGAGGTAGGAGAAGAAATTTAAGTGAAAAGACTGTGCTATTGAGTCTTCCTGACCTTTTGGGAAGAAGACAGAGTGAGGACTCTGAGTTTTTAAGGTGCACCAGGAAGAGAAGGAGCAGAGAGAGATGTCTGACTATGGTGTGGGGTTGAGAAGCTAGGAAAGAAGGGAATGGGAGCAAAAAAAAGGGGGATGATTGGGGTGGCAGGAAGGGAAGTGAGAACATTTGGGGGAAACAGAAGGGATGAGGGGGTAAAAGGAAAACTGGCTGGAAGAGGTAAAAACTAGATCCGTCAGATAAGATTTAAGTTATTCTACTTCAAGTAAGCAAGTTGGACTAAAACAATCTGGTACATCTGTCTGGTGCATCTGTTCAGTGGCCCAATATATTACCTCCCACCACACAGAAGCAATAAAAGAGGAACAGCAGCCCCTACATATCACCTTTATGTTTGTGTGACTGAACACCTTTTGCTGCTTCTATTGGGGTGGGATGTGATATGTTAAGACCACTGAGCCCTTTTTGTTGCTTCTCTAAGGGTGGGAGCCTCCCATTCCCACAGAAGCAACAAGAGGGGCTCGGTGGCCCCAACATATCTCCATTGAAAGATTATATGTTGGGGCCACAGAGCCCCTCCTGTTGCTTCTGTGGGGGTGAGAGGTGATATGATGAGGCTGCCGACCCCCTCAAATTGCTCTACTGAATTTTAAATGTCACCGCATGCCACAGAGTGCAAGAGCAGTTGTTGGAGGCCATAGAGAGAAGAGCAGAGAAGTTGGGATAACTTTTAAGGGGTGGTGATTGACAGGAAGATGGAGGGAGGAGGGTGAATGGAGGGCAGGGGGTGAGAGTAAAAAGGGGAAGTGAGAAAGGGATAAAGTTGGGGATGGGGAATAGAGAGGTGGGGGATATCAGGAGAGAGGCGGGAGAATGGAGGGAAGATACTAGACATAGGGATGTAGGGCTAGCGAGACAGGGAGATACTGGACAGAGAGAGGGCATAGGGAGATGAAAGGGTAAATGAAGATGGAGAGAAAATGTCGGAGGGGTATCACAGAAAAACAGAGGGCAGATGCTGGACAAGGAGGGTCACAGAAAAACAGGGGAGATACTAGACACGCAGGTCACTGGAGAGTGGAGGGTAGATCTGGACGTGGAGAGGTACAGGGGGATGGAGGGGAGATGCTAGATGCAGGGGTAGAATAGAGAGGGAGAAGGGACATACTAAACCCGGGAGTGGAGGAGTGGCCTAGTGGTTGGGGCAAGGTACTTCAGTCCAGAAGGTCAGGGGTTCAAATCCCACTAGAGGACAGCAACCTTGGGCTGGAAGGACTGGGGTTTCTAGTCCCACAGGTGCTCCTTGTGGTCTTGGGCAAGCCACTTAACCCTCCATAGCCCATGTTCCCTGTAAAATAGTTATCTCCAAGTTATAATGCCCTGTTCAATGTAATTTCAGTTTGTTCAATGTAAACCGCACTGATGCAGAATAGCGCGGTATATAAGAGAATGTAAATAAATAAATAAATAGGGAGATCAAGGAGAGATTCTGGACATGGGAAGTGGACATAAGGAGAATAGGCCCAGAGAGAATCAAGATTTTTGAGATGGAGTAGGGATACTGTACATGGGGGGTTATAGGGAGACTATAAGAAAATGCTAGAATGGAGGGTGGAACAGAGGGAATCGAGATATGCAGGACACAGGGTAATAGGGAGAGAGAGGGGAGAAGATTGACATGGGGTAAGTAGGGTGAGAAAGAGCTGGAGAGATGCTGGCTATGGGAGGGGGTGGTAAGATGACAGAAGAGATACTGGATACAGGAGGATAGGAAAGAAGAGGGGGGCCATAGAAGGAGAGATAGCAGAGATACTGGACGGAGGGAAAGAGAGAGAGGGGAGGTACACTGGATAGGGAGGGGTGTTGGGATATCTTGGCGTAGGGATAGTTTTGCTCCTTCAGATGCTATCTGTGACTGTAATCATGGCCTGCCTGCAGTTTGCACGATGGAGAAAAGAAAAATGTCCTGTGGGCTAAGAAAGTATATGCTACAATACAGCCTTGCGGCCTGCTGTAGACGTACGTGGAGTCAGGCTCAGAGAGAAATACAGGCCTGCTCAGTGAATTAATTAGCAGAACACATACTTTCAGCCTTGAGCACCAGGAGATGAGACCATAAAACAGGCCAAGGAATGCAGGAAAGATTTGCTTCACAGCACAGATAAGGAGCACAATTAAGCAAAAAACCTTGAGAGCACCATCTGCAAGGGAGGGTAGCCCTAAGGCATAATTGGCATTATTCATGGGAGGGGGCCTCAGAGAAGGAGTTCTAGCAAAGTTTTCTTTCTTTGCTAGTAACTCTGACTTTTACAGAATGACATCAGACTTCTAGAAGTTTTTGTGACGGAGAATATCTTTATAAGGGGAAGGCTCTATTACTCAGTGGGCAGTCTGCTCCCCAATTCCGGTGAGGGAAGTGGACTGTCCACCACCTTTCTCAGACAGACATTTGCTCAAAGCAGTTGCTGTTTGTTTGTTCTGGTACCCGAATAAAAAGCATTGTATTCGAGCAATTTGCAGTCTGAGTGATTTGTTGCTAATTGGTAATTGGTGATATCTAGAAAAACAGTTGTTGTGGGATACAGGGCCCCACAAATGGTGCCGAAACCTACTGGGTGCCGCATCTCACTTCTAAATTGAGTGTAGTCACTCCTAACCTTTTTCTAAATTGCCCAGGATTCTTCGGACTACGCTTTTGGCTGCGTTCTTGTCCGAAAGGCTCCCTCCTGTTTTAAAAGGCAACAACAGGGGATGTGAATTCCTTCTCATTAGGAGAAGAGGCTACCTCCTGTTCTTCACATAAAAAAACAAAACAAAAACAAAAAAAATAGAACAGGGGAAGAGGTTTCCTTCTGCTGGCCTAGAAGACGTGATTCCCTCCTGCCAGTTCAGGAGACGTGCATGCGGTCCCTGTGTGACGCAGTGACATCTGGATCCCCTAGGAAGACTCTGCTTTTGAGTATTTGTTTCCTGTCTACCCCATCAATGACAGAAGACTTGCCGGTGCGTGAGTAGTGACTTTATGCTTTTATGTGATCACTGTTCTGCTATTGTGCTGCTATGTAACTGATTAGGGTGTTCTGTAAATATTAGGGAAAGTAAGTTTTGTTTTTGTTGCCCAGACTTTAGATCTTTAAAATCCCCGGATTGCTTGGTGTATATGTGAGACTGTACGCCCCAAGAAATTGGAGCGAAGCGCCTGTGTGTCCTTATCCACGGTTCCGTATCTCCGCGAGGGGAACGGCTGGGTTTGGACGAAGCGTAAGAACTGTGTGTGTGTGTTTGAGTCCTGGATTTTGTAACTTCGTTTCCTCTGCAGATAAAGAGGTTTGATTTTTATATATATATATCGGTAAAAAGTGAAGTTATTAACAGGATCTTGCCTGTAATTAAAGTGTCCCCAAACAGTGAAAACACCAGGTTTACATAAAAGGAAGAGGGACAGTGAAGGAGAAAAACAGATTGTTATAAATAACAAAAAGAGAGGAAAACTCCTTATCTGGGATGCTCACAGACCAGAGACGGCAACAATTAGATCAATTGAAAAGAACTAGTCTAGTTACATAACAATGTACACATCAATTGTAATTATGGAGTTCTGAACTTCAAGGTTTGTTCCTTGAACATTGCGGGTCACCTGGCCAGTGACTAGCTGTGTTGAATGAATAACTGCCTCTACAGGAGATGAAGTACAGAATTTTTTTTTCTCGGTGAAGTATAATTCCTCTGTAATTAGCTTTCTAAGTATCTTTTTAACTGATTGCAATGCAATGCAGTATGAATGAATGGGAAGATCTTCCATGCTTTGATGTCTTTAGCTAAACAGTGTCATTTGTGTGTGCCGTGACGAAGGTCAAGAAAACATTCAGTGTTTTATAGGAAGGATAGAAGTTAGTAACCTCACTGGAGAAAAACGAAACAAAACCAAATTGAATTGCTTGCCATGTTAAGTCCAGTAAGTTTTGGAAGAAAGTAAATGATACAACTACATTCAAACAAGTGAATTATGTAATTAAAAACAATATTATATATATATATTCCATAAAAGTATTAGAAATAGAAGACCATTAACAGCTGTGATAACTGCAGTGATTCAAAAAAATTCCTTTGCTTTTTAAGCCTGGTTTAGCTCTGCATAACACTCGCACAATTTATGTTTTCTTAATTGGCTTTTCTGGTCCCTGGAATTGACCTGCCTAGAAGTTCTTTACTAAATCTGAGAAAATCAGACCAGGAAGATGGAAAATTAAGGGAACTGCTTTTGTTTTGAACTTTAACCTTCAAAGTAGAGGTTAAGAATCTTGAAGGACAATGTGGCATTCTGAATTGATTGTTACCAGATTGCAACCTGAGAATAATTTAATTCCTGAGTGAATAAGACAGTAATCATGTTTGGATTTTATCTTTGATATATATTTGGTTCTCACTGCGTGTGCTATTGAAAGAAAAAAAAATTTAACTAAAGAGGGGATATATTGTGCACCTCATGGAGGACATAATTATTGTTCATAAATTACAGTAACAACAAAACAGAGCTGCAACTATGCTTATTTAGGATTTAATATTCTCAAACAACGTTTTGTTTTATTTTAACCCTTAGTGTTTATGACTGCTCTGTTTTCCTTCAGCTGCATGGTAATTTACGGCTGCTTTGAAAGTTAGGATTATTTGCCTAAGATAACTCCAAGGCTGGCTTCCAAGCGCTGAGTAGTTTGTCTTAACAAATAATGATAATAAAAATAACTTCTTTGGTTTCAAATCAGCTTAATACCAGTCACTGGTAAGGTTTTAATTTAAGTGAGAAAAATGTCATTGGAATGCATGTTGCTCGAACTGTAAGATTCAAATTAATTACTTTGCATTGTTGAGCTCTGTGCTGGGGGCTGGTGAACAGGCCAGTTCAGTAAATTCACCTGTTTTTCTGTATTTGAATTTTATGTGTCAGTGTCTAGGAAAAAAAAAAAAAGTATTCTTTGTTTTGATTTAGGATGAGCACATGTCTCCATTTTAGTATTACACCAATTCCTCATACGGTTATAAGAATCTAAATTTGTATTTTCTGCCTAACTATAAAAATACAAAAAAACCCAGGGGAAAACATGTTATGAGGGGTGACGTGGTATATTAAAAGAAAAGATACTAAGTTTTAATAATTGTCTAATGTTCTTAGCAGCCCTGCCAAATAAAGATGCTGCCTGGTTGAGTTACGTGGGATTGATAGTACTCCAAGAAGAAGGGGGAGGGGGAGTACAACATTCTTTTGTTTGTGCTTGTAGACTTCAGAGTGGAATGAGTGAAAAAACAGTCTGATAAGAAGTTACTTCAGATCTGATGCAGTACAAGAAATTGAACTGGCTCTTCAGTGCTGTTGGCTGTGCCTGTGGACAACAGCGACCCCTACTGAAACAGCATCATGTGGACTGTTGTATGACTTTTTGAACTGGTTCAAGCTTGTTTGCAATTTATGTAGAATAGTATAAACAGTGTTGTGTGTTCTCTCCTTCTGCTCTCTCTCTGGGATGTGGCAAGTGTCTGCTGTATTATATTTTAATGTAATCATGTATTGTTGAATATCAGGGTTTCACTACTGTTGTACTTAATCCTTATCTTTGATGTTAGACATTTTTTATCTCTTGTTTTTCTTCCTTCCAACTCCATACATTTTGTTTTTATGCCTGGACGCTAGTGCAGCAGTCTATTTCTGTTTTTGTTCTAAACCATGCTTAAGGCTTACCTCTTTAAGGCTGTTTTTGAATAAGTGATTCCCACATTGTCTATTTGATATGGCTAATTACACTAGAGAGGTTAGACCAGAGCCTCTCTGATTTACTTTGCAGGGCTTCGGATCCTGTTCCAGGAGTTTGCTGATCATGTGGTGACTACATAGTTTGTACCCAGCTCATCATTGTCAACTTGTTTTCATAGGGACTACTGTTTATAGCAAGAAACTGTGTTTGTGCATCCTGGGACTGCTCTACTTTTTCAGGACTCCTGCTTCCCCATTCTGCTGCCTGCTTAAATGATACCGACACTCGGACTCATGTCAGTCATTTGAAAGTTTCTCCAATTGTCACCTCTGTTCTATCTACTTCCTTCGTGTATGAACTGTTGTTGACCAAGATGTTTGCTGCCAAACCTGCTCCTTGGGGCACCATTTGTTTCCTCCTTGCTGTCTCCATCATGTTTGTACTACTTATTGAGTTCCTTCATCCTGATGGACAATTAGCTTTACTTCTGCATGTTCACAATACAACCCACATCTCCAAAGAAGTTCTCAATCACACCCCTGCCTTGAACTGAACTCTTATCAGGAACTTTTTGATTCCCTTGTGTTCTCCATTGCTATTATTCTTTTGTGCTGTTTGGATTTTGTCCTTTCTAGTCAGATAAGTATGATGTTTATTTTATATGATTGGGACCGCTCCCTGCTCACAATGTATTGTCGCTTCCCTGCTCTGGTCACACTGTGGGCCAAAACCCCCTTGTACCGCAGTCATTATGATTTTTTCTCCTTTTTGGGTGGGTTACGGGGAATTCTAATTTTCATGCTGATGTTTATTGCTTGTATTCTTATTATGTGTTGTGCACTTCCTCTCCTGATTGCATTTGGATGTACATTGATTTAGTCTTCTGCTAAAACCCTGTATATTCTATCTAGGGACCAGTGTGAGCTGCCGCCTCTTGGATGATCCTTTCCTGTCACAAATGGTTCTTGTTCATAGTCTCTAAATTTGGGTTTCCTGCCTTTGGCCCTCACCTCAGAAAAAGAAAAAAAATAGAAAAAATTGGAGAATGTTGGGATATCTTGGCGTAGGGATAGTTTTGCTCCTTCAGATGCTATCTGTGACTGTAATCATGGCCTGCCTGCAGTTTGCACGATGGAGAAAAGAAAAATGTCCTGTGGGCTAAGAAAGTATATGCTACAATACAGCCTTGTGGCCTGCTGTAGTCTGGAGGCCTTGCTTTGAGTAGAAGTACGTGGAGTCAGGCTCAGAGAGAAATACAGGCCTGCTCAGTGAATTAATTAGCAGAACACATACTTTCAGCCTTGAGCACCAGGAGATGAGACCATAAAACAGGCCAAGGAATGCAGGAAAGATTTGCTTCACAGCTAGGGTTGCCAACTGGCCGGTTTTCAGCCGGCCTGGCCGGTTTTTCCACGGCCAGGCCGGCTGCCGGCGCAGAGGCAAAACCGGCCCTTTAAAAGCCGGTTTTTTTGCTCTGGCCGCAAGATCGGGAGCGGCCTGAGCAAAAAAAACGGCTTTTCTCTCCGCTTCAGAGGGAGCCGGGGAAGCCCGCGCGAGGCCCCGGCTCCCACTGAACAGCCTCCAGCGTGAAGAGCCTTTACCTTCACGCTGGCGTCTGTTCCTGTGAAGCCGCGAATGCTGGGAAAGGTTAAAGGGCAACCTTTAACCTTTCCCAGCATTCGCGGCTTCACAGGAACAGCCGCCAGCGGAAGGTAAAGGCTCTTCACGCTGGTGGCTGTTCAGAGGGAGCCGGGGCCTCGCGCGGGCTTCCCCGGCTCCCTCTGAAGCCTCAGACAGCCGCGATGCTGGTCCGGGGGGGGGGGGGGCAAGGACTGCATGGGGGGGGATGGGGGGGCCTGGGCTGGAAAATGGGTAAGGGGGGGGGGGACTTGGACTGGAAAAGGGCGAAGGGGGGGGGACTTGGACTGGAAAAAGGCTAAGGGGGGGGGACTTGGACTTGGACTGGAAAAGGGCTAAGGGGGGGGGACTGGGACTGGAAAATGGCTATAGGGGGGGACTTGGACAGGAAAAGGGCAAAGGGGGGGACTTGGAATGGAAAAGGGCTAAAGGGGGGGACTTGGACTGGAAAAAGGCTAAGGGGGGGGGACTTGGACTGGAAAAGGGCTAAAGGGGGGGACTTGGACTGGAAAATGGCTAAGGGGGGGGGACTTGGACTGGAAAAGGGCTAAAGGGGGGGACCTGGACTGTAAAAGGGCTAAGGGGGGGGGGGACATGGACTGGAAATGGGTTGTGATGGGGGTGGAGGGGACCTGGACCAGAAAAGGGCTATGGGGGGGGGGAACTTGGACTGGAAATAGGCTGTGATGGGGGGGGACCTGGACTGTAAAAGGGTTATGGGGGGGGGGGACATGGACTGGAAATGGGTTGTGATGGGGGTGGAGGGGACCTGGACTGGAAAAGGGCTATGGGGGGGGGGGGGGACTTGGACTGGAAATGGGCTATGGTGGAGGAAGGGGGATCTTGGACTGGAAATAGGCTGTGATTAGGGGGGCTAGGACTGCAAATGGGCTGTGATGGTGCGGGGGGACTCGGACTGCAAATGGGCTGTGATGGTGCGGGGGGACTCGGACTGCAAATGGGATGTGATGGTGGGGGGCCTAGGACTGGAAATAGGCTGTGATGGGGGACTTGGACTGGAAATGGGCTGTGATTGGGGGGGGGAGCTAGGACTGGAAATGGCCTGTGATGTGAGGGCTAGCACTGGAAATGGGCTGATGAAGAGCTGGAATAGGACTGGAAATGGGCTGATGTGGGGCATGGGAGAATGGGACTAGAAGGGAGTGGATGCTGGGTGGGTCTAGAACTATAAGGGAACTGATTTGGGGGGAGGACTAGAATGGATGGGGAATGAGAATAGCGAGGGGAAAAAAAATATTTTGTGTGGAAGAAAAGTCTATGATGGGCCGGTATTGGGAGAGTAAGAGGGGCTTGAGAATGGAAGGGTGAAATTAAACGGAGGATGATAAAGGAATAAGGAAAGAATTGGGGGAAAGAGCAAAAGGGAAACAATCAGTATGTTAAAGCAGAAATAGAGAGAGAATGGAAAACATCTGAAAGAGAAGAAAGGACAAATGGATAGCTCGCAGAAGACACGAAGAAAGAAACCAGAAGAAAGTGACTGGAGCAATTGCAACTGAAAAATAAAACGCCCAAACAGAAGGTAGAAAAATACTTTTTATTTTGAATTTATTAACTGGAATATGTCTGGTCTGGGAAGTGTGTATTGCTAACATCTTTGCGTTTTTGTTTAGTGCAAGAGGGAAATTACTTTATAGTTTTATTTCTCCAGTGTTGTACATTTCATGTTTGGATTTTGGGGTTCCCAGTTTAATTATTATCTGACCAAGGAAGTTAGCCTACACGTATCCTCGGTAATTTTTGTGGGTGGGGCTGGGGGCGGGGCAGGGGTGGGACTAGGGGCGGAGAATGGGTGGAGCATGGCGAGCCACAGGTGTCGGGTTTTTCTCGGTGAAAAAGTTGGCAACCCTATTCACAGCACAGATAAGGAGCACAATTAAGCAAAAAACCTTGAGAGCACCATCTGCAAGGGAGGGTAGCCCTAAGGCATAATTGGCATTATTCATGGGAGGGGGCCTCAGAGAAGGAGTTCTAGCAAAGTTTTCTTTCTTTGCTAGTAACTCTGACTTTTACAGAATGACATCAGACTTCTAGAAGTTTTTGTGACGGAGAATATCTTTATAAGGGGAAGGCTCCATTACTCAGTGGGCAATCTGCTCCCCAATTCCGGTGAGGGAAGTGGACTGTCCACCACCTTTCTCAGACAGACTTTTGCTCAAAGCAGTTGCTGTTTGTTTGTTCTGGTACCCGAATAAAAAGCATTGTATTCGAGCAATTTGCAGTCTGAGTGATTTGTTGCTAATTGGTAATTGGTGATATCTAGAAAAACAGTTGTTGTGGGATACAGGGCCCCACAGGGGCGAGAGATGGAGAGAGTAAGCAAAAGACTGGGGAATAACGGACCAGGGAAGAAGAGGTGTGGGGAATGAAAGGAGTGGGGTGAGAGTTGAAAAGTGGTAGGTAGATGGAGTAAAGGGGATTCAGGACTGGAGAATAAGAAGGCGTAGTGAAATCTGAGTGGACAGAGAGAAAAAAAATAAATGGAAGAAAGCTGAAAGGAAAGAAAAAGATCCATATCCAACATGGAAAGAAGTGAAGAAAACAAAAGGATTGGCAGATGGAGTAAAGACTGTAGAAAGACAACTAAGAGAAGAAAGAGGAAAGCAGAAACCTCAGAATGGGACCAGCATGATTAGAGAATAAAATGATCAGGCAACGAAGGTGGAAAAAAATAATTTTATTTTTAATTTAGTGATCAGACTTTGCGCTATCCTTGTGGTATGTCTACTAAGATGTGTTAGGTTTTTGCAGCTAATGTTGTGTGTTAGTGCTGCTAGTGCCGTGTTAGCTGTAAAGGCCGTGTGTTATCTTCTGGGGGCATATTTCCCTAGCAAATAATGCTGCCAAACTGCAGTGATCGCGGGGCAGCAGTACTGCAGATGCAGCTAACACTACACATTGAGGTGATGTTTGTTGCACCTGTGATATCTGTACAACATGCAGTTAACATGCGCTGTCAATGCCCATGGTAATCACACATTACAGGTACTCCCACTCTCTGCCCTCTCTCCACCCCGGTGCTCAGTTAATGCACGATCTGCAGATAGCGCAGGGCTTTCCTGTGCTATCTGCATTTACCCAAGTTAGCTGTTACTACCTGGTGATAATCCCACGTTATCGCCATGTTAGCAGCTAATGCACCTTAGTAAACATGCCCCTTTATATTTTATATAGTACAGGGAACTGCATCTCTTTCTGTTTATCTGATGTTGCACTGCATGAAGAATCTGACTTCTTGTGGCTGCAGTTTCATTTTTATCTACATATGTTTATATTTAGGTTGTGGTCACTTATTCTGTACTTGGTGAGGGTCTGTGTTCTCAGTGTGTGACAGAGGCCAGGTGTTCTGTTAACATGGGGTTTGCACATAAGCAGGGGCGGTTCTACCATTAGGCCAACTGAGGCTGTGGCCTCAGGCGGCAGTTTCTAGGGGGCAGCACTCCAGCTGGGTTTATTTCTGATTTGCCGCTCCCTAGAAACTGCCTACGATAGAACTGCCAATCTTCAATCAGGAGCAGGGCCAGCGCTACCCGGTAAGCTGGGTAAGCGCAGAATGAGGGCACCGGTGGGGGGAAGGGGGAGGTCAAAGTCGCTGCCGCTTCTGTTTCGGCTTCCGCCACTGCTGCCGCTTCCACTTCCAAAAAGAAAGCAGCCACAGGAACATTTCTCTGTTCCCCCGACTCTGCTAACTTTTAAGCTGCTGGGTAAGCGACTCAACAGTTTAAAAGTTAGTAGAGCCATGGGAACAGAGAAATGTTCTCGCGGCTGCTTTCTTTTTTTTTTGAAGGATGAATCAGTGGGGGGGGGGGGGGGGGGAAAGGCGCCAGAAGGGAGCAGACATGGGTGGAACATTTCTCTGTTCCCGTGACTCTGCTAACTTTTAAACTGCTGGGTCGCGGAGATTCTTTCTTTTTTTTTAAAGGATGAATCAGTGAGGGGGATGGAGGGAAAGGTGCCAGAGGGGAGCAGACATGGGGGAGACCTGGAAGGGAGCATAAACGGGGGGGTGAGCTGGAAGGGAGCAGACAGGGAGCCTGGAGGGGGAGCAGAAATGGGGGGGGGGGAGCTGGAAGGGAGCAGAAACAGAGGGGTGCTGGAAGGGAGCAGACAAGGGGGCCTGGAAGGGAGCAAACATGAGGGGGATCTGGAAGGGAGCAGAGCAGACATGGGGGGGGGGGGGGAGCGGGAAGAAAGCAGACATGGGGGGAGCTGGAAGGGAGCAGACTGGGGGACTTGGAAGGGAGCAGAAACGAAGAGGAGATGGAATGGAGCAAAGCAGACATGGGGGGAGCTGGAAGGAAGTAGACATGGGGGAGAGCTGGAAGGGAGCAGACAGGGGGGCTGAAAGGGAGCAGAGCAAACATGGGGTGGAGCTGGAAGGGAGCAGATGGGCGGGCTGGAAGGGAGCAGAGCAGACATGGGGCGGGGAGCTGGAAGGGAGCAGACATGGGGGGAGCTGGAAGGGAGAAGACACTTGGGGATGGGGCTGGAAGGTGGCTGGGTATTAGAAGGGGGGTTGGAAGAGAACTGACAGGGGGGAAGGTGGGGGCTGGAAGGGAACTGACACCCGGGGATAGCACTGGAAGGCAGATGGACAGAGGAGAGGGTGACTGGAAGGGAAATGACATGGGAGGGGGCACTGGGACTGGAGGTTTGCTGATACCTGGGATGGTATTTTGACTAGAAGGGGCTGGACGATGGGGCAGGAGGGGGACTGGAAGAGAATAGTCACAAGTGGCGGTTTTGTGAAGGCAAGAGGGTTGGCACTGGAAGGTACTGAGAGGGGAGGCTGTAAAGGATGCTGATACTGGGGAGAGTTACTGGGACTGAAAAAAGGCTGATGGAAGAAAATGAAGAAAGCAAAAGGAGAGACAAGAAATGGCAAATGGACTATAGACCATAGAAAAAGAGCTAAGAGAAGACAGAAGAAAACAGAAACCTCAGATCAGGACCAGCATGATCAAAAATCATCAGACAACAAAGGTAGAAAAATAATTTTATTTTCAATTTAGTGATTAGACTTTGCACTATGTATATTTCACACAGTATGGGGAACTGCATCTCTTATCTGGTGTGGTGCCGCATGCGGAGTCTAGCTTCTTGGAGTTTCATTTTAATTTTTGTCGACATATTTTTATGTTTGCTTTAGGTTGTGGTCACTTATTCTGTACTTGGTGAGGGTCTTTGTTCTGAGTGTGTGACCAAGGCCAGGTATTCTGTTAACATGGGGTTGGTATGTAGGGATCTGTACTGCAGTAATTTGACATGCACAGCTTTTCAAATAGGTGTATGGATGTTTTGGGGCCCATTGCAGTGTTTATAGTGCTGCCTTTTTCTGGGTAGGCCCCTTATTGTATGAGTTTTGGAAGTATATGCTGGTATAGTATGGTAGATTTGGCCTTGCAGATCTTCAGTGACTTTAGTAGGGTTTTATATTAGTTCTCAATATGCCTGGTACTGAAGAATGTTTGTTGTTGGTGAGATGACCAGAATCCGTTTTTTTTTTAATATATTGAGTTCTATGGGTGAATGTCCTACCTCTGCTCTGCACCCATTGTTGAGGAGGGGGTTCTGTGAATGCAAAATATATGTTCGAAAAGAAAAAGCAAGCACCATATCACAGTTTATAACAACAAAATACAAATGAATTATAATTTTGAGTTATAAACTGCTGTGGTTCTCGCTCTTTCTTTTAGTTCTTTGGTGTGGGAACATCTTGCATTTGCTCCACATTTTCTAATCAGCTTTTTGGTTTGGTTCAGTCCCTGACTGGAGGTTTGAGAAAGATCCCTCGCCTCAGGCAGCAGATTGCCTTGAGCCGCCCCTGGGGGGGACAGTCACTGAAACTCTGTCCAAGATGTGCATAGCACAGCCCATTGTGAAAAGAGATGCTGCTGAAGAATTTGGTGTTATTATGGGTGTCATGATGCGAATGTGGGTATAAACCTCTGAACTACTGAAAGATCTATGGAGGGCAGTTGGCCACTGCTAGCAGATAGTGCTTACAAGAACAATTAGCAGAGCCTTATTCTCTGTACACATTCTTCTTGAGATCTAGCAAGGACAAACAGTGTCATATGTCTTTGGGTAATTTGCAGGATGATTGTAATCCTTTTTCTATATTGTTAAATAAAACATATGTATAAAGAAATCCATTCATTGGCTTCTCACAACCAGCAAGATGAAGTTCACCTATAGACCAGATGTGGTGCCTACGACTCTGAAGGTGGTTCCCCACATCGGTAAAGTGAAGTGGAAGGCATTCCTTACTGTGGCAGAAGACTTATTCTGGACTTGGTCATGTTTGAGCTAACAGTTTTTTGTAACAATTCTTTAGAGAATCATAGAGGGGACTGTAGAAAGAGACTTATATGGGCACTGGAGTCTCATGGAGAAAGTCTGGTGAGTGAAAGCAACTTAAAAAGTGCTCTCAGTGTTACAAGGGATGTTTATGAATAACAAAGGCAGCCAAGGTTACATCTTGCAAGACAGGGAGCTTTGGTTTGCAGGAAGCTTGTCCTGATTAAGCATGAGCAATATGTTTATGCTTGGCATGACCTGTAACATGTAGATATAGATAAACAAAAAGTAAAGCAAAAAACATGATGTAGAATGATAAGATGAAATTGTACAATGTGGCATTTTTCCCCAAATAAAAGAAGGAGCTGTGGCCAAGCTAATGAAGGGAATTACAGGAGACTTCTCAGGTTTGTGGGTCTGTGACTTCCTTTCTAAAGCTTTAGCAGAACTTTGTCATTGTTAAGATATAATTCTATGTGTGTTGTGGTTTCATTTCTTCTCATTTGCTGCTGGGGCCAGAGATAGAAAACCAAGAGCTGAGGAAGAATCCTTGTGTTTGTTGCCCCCAGCTTGGAATTCATTACATGCAACACTTCATGCCTCAATGCTTTCTATCTGACTTCTTCCAGTATTAATCTCCTGTAAATCTAGAAGATGTATACAGCAATTTGATAAACTAAAGAGTAGCAAATCACCTAGATCAGATGGTATACATCACAGGGGGCTGAAGGAACTCAAAAATGAAATTGCAGACCTACTATTAATAATTTGTAAGCTATTATTAAAATTCTCCATATTACCTGAAGACTGGACAGTGGTCAATGTAACACCAATTTTTTAAAAGGGTTCCAGGGATGATCCAGGAAACTACCGACCAGTGAGCCTGGGTGCCCCGCTATGCCCCAGATGAGCTGGATTACTTTTTCTGTAAGGAAGGGGGAGTTCTGAATGACCAAGGCTGGATAATCCTACCCCCGTACAGGAGGAACCCCCCGCCTGGCCCCACTGTTACCCCGAATCCCTGGGCCCCGCTTTTGTTAAAGACTTCCATCAGACTACCCATTTTGGAAAAACCGCCATGGAAAAGGCTTTGAGGCCCCATTTTTACATCTCCTTGCTTGAGCCCTTGGCCACTTCAGTAACCCAGCGGTACCTGACCTGTGCAAAGAACAATCCGCGACGGTCCCCTGCCCCCTCCAGGAACTCAGTCCGTAGGTACAGCGCCAATGGAAAACATTCAAGTAGACTTCACTGAGATGTCTCGGGCAAACAGCTACCGTTACAGCATCCTTTTGGCTTTTGCTGTCATCTTTTCTACCTGTTTAGCCACCTTAAGATCATCAGAAGCAATCACCCCCAGGTCCTGCTCTTCTTTGGTGAACAGAATACTTCACCCACTATACTTATTTATTATTATTATTTAGCAGGTTTTATATATTGCTTTATCATTTCAGTCAAAGCAGTTTACATTGTAACTTAAACTTGGTAGCATACATTAAACAGGGACATTGATAACTTGGATTTTTTTGAGGCAATGTAGGGTTAAGTGACTTGAACAAGGCCACAAGGAGTGCTAGTGGGGTTCAAACCCTGGCCTCTGGATTCCTAAGCCAGTGCTCTAACCATTAGGCTACTCCTCTACTCCACTATACTGTACCACTCCTTTGAATTTTTGCAGGCCAAATGTCTGACCCAGCATTTTTTGCATTAAATCTCAGTTGCCAAATTCTTGACCATTTTTCAAGCTACACTAAATCCCTCTTCATGTTATCTACTTCTTTCTGGGTGCCTTCACTATTAAAGATTTTGGTATCATCTGCAAAGAGGCAAACTTTACCTGACAACCCTTCTGCTACATCACTTACAAAAATGCTAAAAAGAATCAGACCAAGGAGGAATACCACTGGTAACATCCTTTTCCTCAAAGTGAGCTCCATTCACCTGTACCCTTCGTCACCTCCCATTAAACCAACTTCTAACCCAGTCCATCTCTAGAGCGTTCAGTTTATTTATAAGCTGCCTATGTGGAAAAGTGTCAAAGGCTTTACTGAAATCTAAGTACAGCACATGTAGCACTCTCCCTCAGCCCAACTCATTGAGGTATTGTCCCATCTTGACAAAGTTAGTTTTCCTAAAGTCTAGGACGCTCACTATTGAATGGTCTATATCAGCCCTTGTCCTGGTACTGAATCTCACAATCTGGTACTTAGATGCAAGATGATCACCCACTATAACATCAGAAGCACTTTCCCCATTCGTAAGCATCAGGTCCAGTATAGCCCCCTCATGTGTGGATTCTGTTACCAGTTGCCAGAACAGTTCTCCCTGTGGAGAATCCAGGATCTCCTTACTTATAGATGACACATAAGAACTGCCATACTAGGTTAGACAAAGTTTAATCAAGCCCAGTATCCTGTTTCCAACAGTGGCCAAACCAGGTCACAACTACCTGGCAAGTTCCCAAAAAGGTACATAGGTTCCACAATGGTTCTCTAGGGGTAAGCAATGGATTTTACAAGTCCTCTTTAAAAATGGTTTATGGACTTTTCCTCCAGGAACTTGTTCAAACATTTTTTTTAAACACAGCTATATTTACAGCTTTTATTACATCCTCTGGTAATGAATTCCAGAGTTTGATTACAGCAGGGATGTCCCAGTCAGCATCTGGCATATTTAAATCATTTATTAGTAGCACTTTTCCTTTCATAACAATACTGTGAAAATTTCATTTAAATCACTGTCCACTTCTTCTTTCAGTGAAGGAGGTCTGTATATCACAACAATGCAAATGGATACGCCATTCTCTTTTTCCAATTTAACCCACAGTGCCTTCTCCTTCCCTCATAAGCCCTGAAATTCTGTTGCTTTATTATTATTTGTTACATATAGTGCCATCCCTTCTTCCTTTCTTCCTAGAATAAATCATAGCTTGGTATAATTACACCCCGGTCATAGTTCTCCGTGAGCCATTTCTCCAATACCCATTTTACCCATCTTCTAGAACTTACTGAGAAAGCGGAAATCAGTAAATTCAGGCATACTAATTCTCTCCTCATCTTCTGTCACCTATATCAGCATTCCCTTGAACTTCTGATCAAACCACTCCAATACCCAGGCCATTAATTGCGTTTTTAAAACTTGAATCTCCTTCTAAACTGTGGTGAAATCTACCTATGCCTTTTCCCCAACAGCCACATGGCCATCAGCTTTCCTGCCAACCTCCACCTTATTGGCTGGCACATCTTGCTGGGGCTGGAGTTTTCTATCCTTTTCTGAATATATATCTTTTAAGGTTTGACCAGCTTTCACTTTCAGGATCTTGGGCATAGCAATAGCAAAGACTATACTTGCCGGGACACAGCTAAATTGTGTTATAATGAGGCTGTCGTGGAGCTCAAATTGCACAAACTACAGTTACAAGATACAAGAATCCACATTAGGAATCACCACACAAGAAAAGGATCTGGGGCATCATCATGAATAATATGTTGAAACTCTCTGCCCGGTATGCAGTTGTGTCCAAGAAAGCAAATAGAATATAGGAATCATAAAGAAAAGAATGGAGAATAAGACAACGGATATTATGATGTCTTTGTATTGCTCCATGGTGCAACCGCATCTTGAATATTGTGTGCAATTCTGGTTGCCATATCTTAAAAAGGATATAGTAGAATTAGAAAACTTACAGAGAAGAGCCACCAAAATGGTAAAGGGAATGGAAGGATATCCCTATGAGGAAAGATTTAAAATATTAGGGCTCTTCAACTTGGAAAAGAGAAAGTTGAGGGGAAATATGATAGAGGTCTATAAAATAATGAGTGGAGTGAAACGGACAATGTAGATTGGTTGTTTACGCCTTCAAAAAGTAGAAAGGCTAGGGGACATGCAATGAAACTACAATGTAACACATTTAAGACTAATTGGAGAAATTATTTTTTCACTTATTGTGTAATCAAACTCTGGAATTCATTACAAGAGAATGTAGTAAAAGCTGTTAATGTAGCTGGATTTAAAAGAGATTTGGATGAGTTCCTGGAGGAAAAATCCATAAATCATTATTAAATTGGATTGGGGAAATCCACTGCTAACCCCTGAGATAAGCAACATAGAATCTTTCTTCTTTTTTTATTAATTTTTATATATAGTTTTTCATAAACAACCAACAAAAGAAAGAACAAGTTTAACAAATAAAACAAAAAAAGTCATTGAATAATCCAGTACAAAATACAAGAAAACGATAATAAGAAAACATGGGGACTAAAAATGGTTCTGAAAAAGATTCCTATAGGGACATCCTTATGGCTGTGGTTAAGGATTGCCATTTAAGTAATGAATAGTCAATCCGCTTAGTAGATAAGTACGTGATTTATATTGGATATATAGACAAACCGTATTCCACCAGTGATGACCTTCCAGGGTGGAAGCAGCATAGAATCTTTCTGCCTTTTAGGAACCTGGCAGATATTTGTGACCTGGATTGGTCACTGCTGGAAACAGGATACTGGGCTCGATGGACCTTTGGTCTGACCCAGTATGGCATTTCTTATGTTCTTATGTAAAAGACTTGAGAAAAAGTGTGAAAAGATGACAGACACAGATGAAGGAGCTTTGTGGTATATTACTATATTGGAACAGTGTTTAATTGATCCTGTACAACCTCTGAAGAGAGAGAAAATATTAAAGCAATCTATGTTTTGCACAAGTCTTCAGTAACGTTTAGTTGTAGCATCCCATTTGAGTCTCCAAGTGTTTCTGGTGATGTGTGAGAACATAAACTTTGGGCCTTGATGGGAAATTTTTTCTTTCTAGTGGAGAACTTGCCCCAGAGGCAAGAGGGCATACATCAAGTGAAAGTGGACAGAGGACCAGAAAAAATATAAATGTTCTATATCCTATTGGGGAGTGCCACTCCCTATGGTTTACCCAAAAAGGGGTTTACACCAGTTTTAATACCACTTAGGACTAAGACCAGTTTGTAGAGCCAATTGTGGCTGACACAGATATTGAAATAATCATGCACTCTGATTTCCACACGCCTTGTCCAAGTTACATGATCAGTGCAACTATGATACTTACTTAAGCACATAGGTCCTGATATAAGGATTTATGCTTCTAACTTTGAGAGTTAGGCTTCTAAATTAGCCTCTTTGAAAATGTATTAGGGTTGAGTGCCTAAATTCTTTCTTAAAATTTCACTAAGAGGCCAATTCCATTTTGCATGTCCTGCCCCTGTACAGAATCGGAGCGCGCAGCGGTAGCACCTGATTCTGATTCTGCGGGGGCTAGATGTGCCTGCGGAATCAGAATTGGGTCTACTGGCCTAGGCATGCAGGCCAGGCCCCAATTCTGATCGGCCACATGCCCAGCGACCAACCCAGCTAACTCAGCCAGGCTCTTGAATGGAGCCGCAGTGCCATGGTGTTCCGTTGCCATAGCACCGCGGCTCCATTCAGGAGCCGCAATTCCCGGCTGCAGAAAATAAACATCTTTCCACTCAGCCCAACCCCCAATATGGCCTTCCATGGCCAGAGTCAGGCTGCGAGTAAACCCTGTACCCCCTCACCTCTTGTCTGTGGCCTGGCTCTGCCATCCCCTGATGTCCAGGGAGACTTATTCCACCTCCAAGGTGGAATATGTCACCCAAGTACCTGGCCGACCCCGGACATACAGGCCCAACCTTGGAATTGGCCCTGTACGTCCAGAGTCATGTTTCTGCCTACCGCCTGTCCTCACTCCTCCCCCGCCCTTGAACAGAGCTCTCCGCACAAGTCAGCTAAACGTGCGTGGAGCTCTGTGGCCGCCAGCACGGGCTGGACGTTTAGTAGATCTGAAAAATCCAGTCTGAGACGTGGACAGCAGTAGGAAGACCTTCTTTATTAAATAATCAAAAAGCCTATGGCCCGACACAGGCTAAATAATCAAAAAGCCTATGGCCCGACACAGGCTAAATAATCAAAAAGCCTATGGCCCGACACAGGCCCGTTTATTTATTTTATTTTATTTACATCTCTTATATACCGCACTATTTGCGATCAGCACGGTTTACATAGAACAAACAATATCCGACAATAAACAATGTACAGATGTACAGACCTGCTAAACGCAGATTGGAATGACCCCCTACGCTCTTAAATTTAGGAGCATAAAATGCAGGTGGCAATGGGAGAAGATTTACGGCAGAAAGAAAAGTTAAGAGCTTAGCAATGATTTTTAGCATGAGGCACCTACATAAGCCTCATAAATCTAGTCAAATGAATGGTAGGCCTATATTTAGGAGCATATATTTTAAATTCCTAAATTAGGATGAATTTTTAGTTTAAAATGTAGGCTTCTGAAAATAGGGCACAAATTTAGGAGCCCTAACTTAGGAGCATTTTTTTTTTTAATATCAAGCCCATACATTTCTCTTCAGAACCTGTTTTATTCAAATTCTGTTCAGGAGGATAACAGCTTATGTATAGTGACAATTATAGTTTGAAAAAGTACAATCATTCTCTCATAATTCCCATGAGCTATGCAAACAATTAGATCTAGCTTTCTCCCACTCAGTAAGATAACAAGTATTATACAATACATCTGATGACAGCTGGCAGTTCATTGCTGTAGAAGATGATGCTGATCAGCAGGGAGGAGTAGAGAGATACAGATTACCGACAGGGCAGGGGTCTGCCTAGCGAGTCTTCCTGGAGGTCACTTATATATGCAGATAAGACAGAGCAAGAGAAAGCTAAGTAGGCTATTGCTGGTAGTATCCATCAACATTCTCCTTAGGCAGGGCGGGCAGGAAGCCCCATCTATTCTTTGTAGTCCCCAGAAATATTGCTATCAATTTGCAGGTGTGGCACCAGGTGATTGATCCAGGTATGGGTCTAAGGGTTTGAACCAGCAAATCAGAGAAGTTCCTCTGGAGATTAGGTATTTGCATGAGGTCTCCTGGCCAGGTCAGTGTTGCCAGTTCTCTGTGATTTAGAGTGGGCCAGTTTATGGTACTGGGCCCCTTAGACAAATTCCAGAGGTGTTTGTTTTCTGTCAATGTCTACCTCTAAGACAATGGATACAGTGTTTCTGAATTTGAGGTGAAAGGTGTTGTGTGCAGCTTGCCAGACATGTAATAAAGCAGAGTTCACTTAGTATGGCCAAGCTGCAACAGACTCCATTTTGTTCAGTTGTCCTCTACTATTGCTCTCATATGCAGTGGCCCATGTAGTTTGTGCCCATCACCTCCATAGATCTCCCCCTTTTAAGATGTGGGGCACAGTAATAGATGACACACATCTTAAACCTAACTACTGGCTAATAGTGCAAGTGGGAATTTGTAAGATAATGATTTATATTTGTGTATATGTGGTCATACTTTTAGTGCAATACTAGTAGGTTAAAGTGATACAATACTGATTGTCAGCACTTCTGTGTGATACATATTACTTGGTGTATCAATACTTCTGAAGTATAACTCAATTATGGTACTAATTACAGTATGTGGTGTCTACTTACTTATGGCGTAAAATGCACACAATATGCATAAGGCGTATAAAAATACATGATACTCATTGTACATGTAATACGCGAGGTAGATAAAATTGTGACATAAGACTGCATAGTTAACATACATTCTTGTTATACCCTGAGAAAGTAATCTCATTGGAAATCATTATTGACACGAAGACTCCGCATAATCCCACAAACACATAATGCTATTAGAGTCAATGCAATAGGATAGCATATAGTATATGACAGCAGATAAAGACCGTCATGGTCCATCTAGTCTGCCCTGCAAGGTGGCAAGAGTAGGTGTGCCCGTTGCTCCATGCACGTTACCCTCCCCACAGGGGAGGCCCAAGGGGGGGTGTGAGGCCATGTGCAGAGACTCATTGCGGGCCTCTTTTGCATAAGGGACCTCATTTGCATAAATATTAGCATAATGTTAACACGCCTCTTAATGAGTGTCTGGATAGTGAAAGACTACCAGATTTCTACATTACTATACTCCGGTGCCAACTGCCAGGCACATTAGGAAGTACTATAAATACTGCCCATTTAGAACCCATAGCAAACCCACCGTATCATAACAGCACTACCAGCACTCACAAAGCTCCAAACCCTACCTATCAAAAGGCAACACTGCAAATATTAAACCAATACATCTCAGAGAATACCAATACATCTTCTACTGGGGGAAGAGAACAAGTGGTATTGTCAAATAGAAACTACATGAACAGAATACCTCAGCTCGGTTTCACATTCAGAACAAGACAATCAGCAAACAAAGAACAAGGAATCACACTTTAGAAATAGAAAGACAATAATTTAAACTGGGAACCCCAAAGGCCAAAGTTGGAACATACAACAACCTGGAGAAATAAAACTAAATTAATTTCCTCTTGTACTAAACAAAAACACAAAGACATTAGCAATGTACATTTCCCACAGCTGACATATTCCAGTTAATAAATTCAAAATAAAAAAGTATTTTTCTTCTTTTTGTTGTTTGGCCATTTTATTTTTCAATTGCAATTGCGCCGGTCACTTTCTTCTGGTTTCTTCGTGTCTTCTGCTAGCTGTCAATTTGTCCTTTCTTCTCTCTTCTAGATTTTTTCCATTCTCTCTTCTACATCTGCTTTAACATACTGATCTTTCCCCTTTTGCTCTTTCCCCCATTTCTTTCTTTATTCCTTTATTATCCACTCAAATTTCACCCTTCCATCCTCAATCCCCACTTACTCTGTCAATACCCGGCCAATCGTAGATTTTTCTTCCCTCCCACACAAAATATCTTTTCCCCCTCCATCCTCATTCCCGCAGCCCCATCCCCTTCTAGTCTTCCCCAACATCAGTTCTCTTCTAGTTCCAGCCAAACCCAGCATCCACTTCCTTCTAGTTCCATTCTCCCACTCCCTTGCATCAGCCCATTTCTAGTCCTAGCCCCCAATCAGCTCATTTCCAGTCCTATTCCAGCCCCCATCAGCCCATGTCCAGTCCGACTTCCCCCCACTCAGCCTATTTCCAGTCCTACCCTCTCCATCAGCTCATTTCCAGTCCTATTCCAGCCCCCATCAGCCCATGTCCAGTCCGACTTCCCCCCACTCAGCCTATTTCCAGTCCTACCCTCCCCATCAGCTCATTTCCAGTCCTATTCCAGCCCCCATCAGCCCATTTCCAGTCCAAGCTCCCCCCCAACAGCCCATTTGCAATTCTAGCTCCCCATCAGTCATTTCCAATATTAGACCCCCATCAGCCATTTCCAATCCTATTCCAGCCCCACATCAGCTCATTTCCAGTCCAAGCTCCTCCACACTCAGTCCATTTCCAATCCTACCCCGCAAAAGCCCATTTCCAGTCCTAGCCCTCCCCATTAGTTCATTTGCAATCCTAGCCCCCCCCCCCCAGTCAGCTCATTTCCAGTCTTAGGCCCCCCCAAACTCAGCCCATTTCCAGTCCTGCCCCCCACTCATCCCATTTCCAATCCTACCCCCAAAAACACATGTCCAGTCCTAGCCCTCCCCATCAGTTCATTTGCAGTCCTAGCCCCCCCAATCAGCTTATTTCCAGTCTTAGGCCCCCCCAAACTCAGCCCATTTCTAATCCTAGCCACCCCCTCCCACTCAACACATTTCCAGTCCTGCCACCTTCCCCCATTCAACCCATTGCCAAACCTAGCCCCCCCCCCCCCACTCAGCCCATTTCCAATCTTAGGCCCCCTAGCCCCTCTCTGAAGAGCCCTGCTGCAGACTTAGAGGCCCCGGCTCACCTCTACAGCGGATCGCGGCTCCGGCAGGCTCAGCAGAGCTCCCTACAGCTGCCGAAGTAGAGAGCATTGTTTTCCTTCACTTCGGCAGCTGTATTGTAATGCAGATTGCTGGCGCGCAGAGAGCCGGAACACAGGAAATGTCCTTTGACCTCCAGCATGCCAATGATCTGCATTACAATACAGCTGCCAAAGTGAAGGAAAACAACGCTCTTCACTTCGGCATCTGTAAGAAGCTGTTGCTGAGTCTGCCGCGAGCTGCTGTAGGGAGAGTTGAACATGTGCAGGATGTTGTTGGCACGGGGCCCCCTGAAGCACGGGGCCCTGTGTGAACATTCTCGCACAATGGACAGGCTGGCCCTGCCTCCTCATGCCTTTGTTTAAGGGTGTACCCACTGCTCCATGCAGGTCACCTCTGCTTGTTGAGATATCAGAGACAAAGTTTATTTTGATTTTATCCTGTTTCTATAAAGGGATCCACTGTGTCTGTCCCACGCAATTTTGAATTCTGTCACTGTATTTGCCCCCACCACTTCCATCGGGAGGGCATTCCAAGCATCCACTACTCTTTCAGTGAAAAAGTATTTCCTGACATTGCCTTTCAGTTTACCCCCCTTGCAACTTCATGTTATGCCCTCTAGTATTACAGCTTCCCTGTCTTTTAAAAAGGTTTGCTTGTTCATTAATACTTTTTAAATATTTAAAGGTCTGTATCATATCTCTCCTGTCCCTCCTCTCCTCCAGAGTATACATATTTAGGTCTTGAAGTCTCTTTTCATACGTCTTCTGGCACAAGCTCCTAATCATTTTGGTCACCTTCCTCTGAACCATTTCCAGTCTTTTTATATCCTTTGTGAGATATGGTCTCCAAAACTGAACACAATATTCCAAGTGAGGCCTCACCAGAGACTTGTACAGAGGCATTAGTACCTCCTCCTTTCTGCTGGTAATTCCTCTTTGTATGCAATCCAGCATCCTTCTGGCTTTGGCCACTGCCTTGTCGTACTGTTTCGCCACTTTGAGATCCTCAGAAACAATCACTCCAAGGTCCTTCTCCTGGTCCGTGCACACCAAGCTATTGCCCCCTTTCTCATACAATTCCATTGGATTTCTGCATCCCAAGTGCATGACACTGCACTTCACATTAAATCTTAACTGCCAAGCATTAGACCATTCTTCCACCTTTTGAAGATCTTTCCTCATGTTATTCACTCCCTCAGGGGAGTCCACTATGTTGCAAATTTTCGTGTCATCTGCAAAAAGACAAACCTTTCCATTCAGTCCTTCAGCAATATCATTCACAAATACATTGAACAGTACCGGCCCCAGGACTGATCCCTGGGACATGCCACTAATCACCTTCCTTTCATCTGAGTGAGTTCCGTTTACCATCCCTTCTGTCGTCTATCAGCCAACCAATTTCTTATCCAGTTCACACCCTGGGACCTATCCCCAGGCTGGTCAGTTTATTGATAAGCCTCCTATGAGGAATAGTATCAAAGGCTTTGCTGAAATCTAGGTAGATCACATCCATCACATGCCCTTGATCTAGTTCTCTGGTCAACGAGTCAAAGAACTCAATCAGATTTATTTGGCATAATCGTCCTTTGGTAAAACTGTGTTGCCTCTGATCATTCAAAAAAATCCACTATTTCAGGAGCGCCTCCATTATTTTTCCTGCCACCGAGTTAAGGCTTACTGGCCTATAGTTTGCCACTTCTTCCCTATTACCAGAAGTGGCAAACTACAGGTCAGTCAGTTTATAATACTGCAACAATTTATAACAATTTACAGTACAAAAGACTTGTCTGATTTTAGGTTGTCTGCATATGTCATTAAAGTTCTATTAAAGACAGAGGTGATGAGACAGTGACCTTTTGCATTTCAAATATCTGATAATGGGTAAGGAAACCATTGCCTCTATTCAACCCTTTTCTGTCAATGTCAAAGTATTTGTTCATTCTAATTTCAAATGTTTTCCTTTCTCATGTATTTCTGAGATTCCCTTGCAGTACTTTTATTGTTGAGTCATTAAGGAAGTGATCTTCCTTTGAGAAGTGCTCACCCACTCAGTTTTCATTTGATATTTTCTGTAACAATTTATGATATGCCTATGAAGGTTGATATGTGTTCTCATTTTTCAGCTGGTTTCTCCAATGCCAAGCCAAAAACTGAGAATACATATCAATCAACATTCATAGACACCTCATAAATTAAAGCTACATAGCTAGCTTAGCTGACCTCACCCCACTCATGCAACCTGAGCTCATTCAGTCTATCTTGCTACTGCATTGGTCCACCTAGGGTACACTCTCAGCTCTTACAGACAGCGGCGCCTCCCCTTCCACCCATTTCAACTGCATTTCGGCCCTTCATAATAGCCCATGTTCTGTTCTTTATCTAACTTCCTCATGGTCTCATTCCAAGCAATCGTGAATACTTCCCTCAGGGAAGATGTTCCTCCATACCTCAGGTTCCAATGCCAGGACAAAAGTTCTCAGTTCCAGGCCTCTAATTTGCAGGCATACATCTCGGCTGATCTTTTCCATACTACCTGCATTCTTTGAGTCTATCCTGGTGCTGGGGGCATGACCCTCCTCTTTTTTATGGCCTTTCAACCAGTCTCCGTGGCCATTTCTTCAAATGGGTTAGTTTTGTGTATTAATCACAACAGAAAAACCACATTAAAAGTAACAATACAACAAGACCAAAAAAACCTCCTAGCTACATCAATTACCTTATAAACTAATACTCAACCCAATTTAGTTACATTGGGCCTGATTTTCGAAGCCCTAGACACATGCTACATGTGTAAAAGCTGGCCTTACCCATGTAAAACTGCCATAACTGTGTAAACCAGATATTCAACAAGGCGACTGGAATCATTGATGCCCAGCTACCTGCACAGTGCCAGGCACCGAGGGCACAGAACAGGGGCGTGCCGCTGTGAAATCTGCATAAAGCAGATTTCTGAAACCCGTGTGCACTGACATTGGACGTCACTAACCATGTCGGCCTAAGCGATGGTTCCTGGCGCATAAGATGGCTAATGGTAATCAGCGAACCCGTGTAGTGGCAGAACAGTGCACAGTAGAGCAAGAGGAGCATGTGCAGGCCTGTACCCAAACTGTGCAGATGTAAAGTGATGCTGGACAAGCAGAGAAGCCATGTGGGCCATGCACATGGTGATCCAGAGGTGGAGATGTACCCGCCGTGCCTGGGCACAGTGGAGGATACAGCAAGCAGTGCATACTCATCAGCAGGCTGTAGCCCAGCACCCGAGACACAGGTACCGTGCCCCACGTGCACACAGGCCCAGGGTGAGATACCTGCAACTGATGGAGGAGGAGGTCTACCAGAGATACAAACTGGATGGGGCAACGATAACTGAGCTGTGCAGCATTCTCAGTGTGGACCTGGAGCCCTCCACATCCAGAAGCCAGGCCCTGCCAGTGGTCATGATGGTGATCACCGCTCTGGGATTTCTTGCAACTGGAAGCTTCCAGCATGTGACAGGGGTGACTGTCAGAATCACACAGTCTACTGCCAGCCACTGCATAGGAACCTTCACCAGGGCCCTGTTGCGGAAGATGTACCACCCCATAGCCTTCCACCAGACACAGCAGATATGGCAGGAAACCATGCAGGCATTTTACAATGTTGCATCAGTGCTTGAATGTATAGACTGCACCCACTTACACTGCAGGCACCACGGCTGGAGCAGAAGACATACCGGAACAGGCATGGGTACATATTGATGAACATGCAGGTTATTGTGGACGCCAACATGGGACTTCATTGAAGTGTACGCCTGCTACCCAGGGTCCTGCCTGACATGATGCATTTGTCCTTGCCCAGTCCAGCCTGGGACAGGCAGCAGCCAGAGATCAGCTCGGAGATGCATGGCTGCTAGGTGAGTGTGCACATGTGTGAGCCCTAGGACAGTCCCAGAATACATGTCTGCTGTAGTATGATGCTATGTGTAATGCAAACAGATGGTGATATATGTGTTTTGTATGTATCACAACACATGAGCACCACTGCGTGCACATGCTCTGCTGTTCCGCAGAGAAATGTGCACTGCGGGCTATAATGCGTATCATGGTGACAACCAGGGGAAGCCCTGTGGCCAAAAGCAGGCAGCATGCACCAACATATGGAATGCAGAAGAACACGAGCTAGCACCATGTAGCACAGTCACATGGCAGCAGTCCGTGTAGGGCACATCCATGTCTGCCCCGATCCCAGCCCGCAGACCCCCCCAACCGCATCCCTGTGCCATGCCCCTGACCCCCCTCCAAACAGGCCTGCCTATGTCACCATCAGCCATTGCCCTCCTCCCAAATTTATTTATTTATTTATTTATTTATTTATTTGACAGGGTTTTTTTATACCGCTTTATCATTTCAATCAAAACGGTTTGCATTGTAACTTTAACTTGGTAATGTACATTAAACGGGGACATTGATAACTTGGATTTTTCTGAGCAATGGAGGGTTAAGTGACTGATTGCCGCACAAGCCATATGCTGGTGTCACCTCACTGCCACAATGTCACTGACTTGTAGAAATGGCACCCTGTCCTGCTAGTATAGGGTGTGCTGTATGCTGTCCATAGTAGCCCATAGACTAAACTCAATGCATGTCCCAATGCTCATGTTCACATCTCACATTGCCCCCACAGGTGACCGTGGATATCCCCTGAGGATCTGGCTGCTGACCCCAGTGTGCCACCCCATGAGCCGGCAGGAGGAATGGTACAATGGCACCCTTCAGCAGACCCGAGCAGTTGTGACGTGCACAATAGGGGTGCTGAAGAGTTGTTTCCAGTGCCTCAACAGGAGTGATAGGCAACTCCTCTACAGCCAGTGCGGGTATGCAAGATATTTGCATTGTGCTGCATACTCCACAATCTGGCATGGATGCATGGAATGCTGGACCTAGAGCCAGCAGCTGTGTAGGAGTGGAGGCTGCAGAGACAGCATATGGTGATGGTGCAGAGTCCGGGAGCCAGCAGCAGGCCAGAGTACTGGCCCACTGTGCGTGGATGATATGTGACAGTTTCTGAGGTGATTGCCCCACACCAGCACCAGGATAGGACACACACAAACACCAATAAAGTGCCCATTACCATGCAATGGTTTCAGACTGATACTTTTATTTATTTATTTATTTAACAGTTATTTCTATACCGCTCTTTCCCAAGTATCAAGTGCGGTTTACAGGGAACAATAAGTTATATGGTATGTGGTGTAGCATACCTAGTCGTTTTACATAGAACAGATGAAACTATTTACAAGTAACAATATAACATTTAAACAGGAATTTTGGAACCTATATACATTGTAGGTACTTGCAATTATATCATATATGTATCAATATTTTAATGCATTAATTGTTTTAAATGTGACAAACCACATAATTATAAAGTTAGGAGACTCGTCATCTGTATATATGTGTGGTATGGTTAATTAATATGTGGTTATGTCATTATTTGTTATTTGTAATGAACTATGTAGTGTTATGGTATGTTTGTTAACCTGTGTCTCTTTGTGTATTCTGCTTTGGTAGTGTATTGTAGTGTAATGTGAATAAGTGAGTTTTTAATTTTTTTCTAAATTCCTTTATGTCTGATAGTAGACGAATGTTGTCAGGTAGATTATTCCAGAGGATTGGTGCTGAGTGTGAGAAAGCCCTCTTGTTGGTTTGTTTTCTAGCTTTTGTGTAATCTTTTGGTATTGCTATAGTGTATGTGTTTCTGCTCCTTTGTGATCGTTTATCTATTTCTACGCTAATGAGTGTATTGAATGCAGATGGTGCTAGGTTATTTATAAGTTTAAATGTGGTGACAAGAATTTTGTATTTTATTCTGCTGTTAATAGGTAACCAATGAAGTTCAGCTAGAATCGGTGTGATATGTTCTATTGGGCTTATATTCATTATAATCCTTGCTGCTATGTTCTGAGTTATTTGTATCTTTTTAATATTTTGTTTTGTGATGCCGTTAAGGATTATATTTGCAAAATCAAAGTGTGGGGTTATGATAGCTTGAATTATGGTTATAAAATCTTATAAGTGAATCAGTGGTCTTAATTGTTTCAATGTCTTGAGTTTGTAATGTATGTTTTTTGTCAGGTATTTTATGTGTGAGTCCATATTGAGTTTATTGTCCAGTATCACACCTAGGTATTTTACTTCTTTTTTTGTGTTGATCTCATGGTTATCTAGGGTAATGGTGCTTGGGGGTGTGTATGTTTGATTTTTAGTGATAAATAGAACATCAGTTTTTGTAAAATTGATGAGTAAATTCTGATCCTTAAGCCATTTTGTTAGCTCTTTAAAACATTTTGTTATTTGTTGAAGAGGTGGGTGCGGGATTTTAAATGGCAGGTAGAACATTATATCATCGGCGTAAATATGGTAGTGGACGCCGTGACGTTTAAAGATGTTACTGATTGGTTGTAAGTAAATGTTAAATAGTAGTGCTGATAGTGCGGATCACTGCGGAAGGCCTTGTGTTTGTTTGAAAGTGGTGGATGTTTGGTTGAGAATTCTTACTGTTTGGGTTCTGTTTGATAGGTAGGATTTGAACCAGTTATAAACAGTAGATGTTATTCCTATTTGTTGAAGTCTGTTTAGCATTGTTAAGTGATTGATGCTGTCAAAAGCTGCAGAGATGTCGAGGAATACTAGGATGAAGGCTTGTTTAGAGTCGTCAATTCCCCTTAATAGTGTGTCATAAAGGACTGTTAGCAATGTTTCTACCCCATGGAATGGTCTGAAACCATATTGGTGTTCGTCAAGGAGGTTCAGTGTATCAATGAAGTCCTGTAGTTGAGTTTGGACTATTTTCTCGATAAGTTTGGCCATGAAAGGAATACTCGATATGTGTCTGTATGATTTTGGGGATAATTTGTCTAAAGTGTTATTTTTAAGTATAGGTCATATTTGAACGTGTTTGAGAGATTGTGGTAAATAGCCTTGTTCCAGGGATAGGTTGACCAGGGGGAGAATGAAGGAAGAGAGTATTGAGAAAGTCTTTTTTATCCAATCCACTGGGCATGGATCAAGATATGAGGTTGTTGTATTAATGTTAGTTATTGTAGTTTTGAGAGTGGTCTTTGATATTACATTGAATTTAGACCAGTTGTCCGGGGTAGTGTGCTTCATTTCTGTAGGTGTTAGTGGGGGAGTCTTTTGTGGTTTTGTTTTATTGATGTAGTATTCTGCTAATTCTTGTGGGGAAATATCTATGGATATTTCGTCTGAATTGAATGTTTTGTTTGTTAGGTTCTGTATTATACAGAACAATTCCCTTGGTCGATTAATGGCATTGGTGAGTATATTAGAGTAGTAGTTTCTCTTAGCATTGTCTGTTGTTTCCTTATATATATGTAGAGTATTTATGTATTTCTCATAATTTATTAGTGATTTGGATTGTCTCCATTTCCTTTCTTCCTTTCTTAGTTGTCTTTTCAGTGTTTTGAGTGACATGTCAAACCATGGGGCATCTCTTTTTCTAATTTTATTGTCTTTGCTATTATGGTGTGACTGGTTTGGTTTTCTTTCCGCAGCCATGGAGATTGTTTTGTTCCAATTTTTGATAGATTCTTCAAGATTTGTGGGTGTTAGAGTTAGGTATGGTATTATTTGGTCTAGAAAATCTTCTTCATTGAACCTTCTGAATCTCTTGGTATGTTGAGGGTGTGGTCTTTTTGTTTGATTGTTGTCAGTGATGGTAATATTGAATTTCAGGAGGTAGTGGTCGGACCAGGGGACGGGTACGTTTGAGAATGATTCGGTGTTATATAGGCTGTGGAGTGACTTTGGTAGGAAGACCATGTCAAGTGTTTTTCCTTTATTGTGTGTGTGTTCTGTTATTATTTGGTGGAAGTCCAAATTGCTTATCGCATCTAAGAAGAGATTTGATTGGTTGTTGGGTGTTGAGGGGAGATTAAAATCACCCATTAGTATTACAGGGTTTGTGTCTGTAGATGATGCCAGTAATTCAATTAGATTGTCAGTATTATCTATGTTGTATTCTGGTGGTCGATATATTAGGCATAACCTTATGTTTTTAATTTTTATGGTAAGCATGTCGACATTATCAATATTACCAGATGAAATTAGTTTTGCATTGAGGTTTTTCTTTATTATTATGAGCACGCCTCCACCTTTTTTATGTGTTCTGTGGGTATGGAAGATATCATATTCAGGTGTCTTTAATTGATTTAAGAATACTGAGTCTGTATCTTTGAGCCAGGTTTCTGTTATACAGACAATATCTGGTTTATCGTCACTGATGATGTCTGTAAAGATTGGTAGTTTGTTTCTCATGGATCTTGCGTTGATGAGTTGGCAGGTGAGGGTTGTGTATTTCTGTGTATAAAGTGGTTGTGGTGTGTCACATTCTGGTGCAATTGTTATATGTATAAGTCTAGATTGCCTGGGTCTGGGGTTGGGTCCTATTTTGAACGGAGATATTAGGTTGTCATAGTGTGATGCACTTTGTATTATAGGGATTGGTCTATTATCCTTATTTTTTATGCATTTTGTTAGGTCTATCAGTGTGAGGATTATGATACTAATAAGTACAACCTTGATAGGGGAGGGAAGTTGAGTATGCATTGTCTGCTTTTTGATTAGCTTTTGTAGCTTATTATGTGGTAAAAGGTTCTTAGAAAATGGAATTGTGCTAGTGAGTGGGTTATATTTCTCTTAGCTAGGTCTTAAATGTTAATTCTACTTGGTTACAGTATATTAAACCTGTAACGTAAGCCTAGGTGGAGGTTGTTACATTAATTGTGTGATATTGGCAGCGTTTGTAGTAGTATCGTAATTACTGTGTGTTAATGTGAAAGTCTGCAACAGTAATCTTGATAAATCAGTAACATTAATATCAGAATATTGGCAAAATTTGTATCTAATCTTAAATTACTATGTGTTAATGTGAGACTGCAACAATAATCTTGATGAGTCAGTAACATTGGTAGCAGAAAATTAGCAACATTTGTAGCGGATTCCTAACTGCTATTTATAAATGTGAATTCAGTGTATTATAGTAACTATAAGCAGGATATCATACATTTCAGACAGGTATATATACTTGCAGGATTTGTTCACAGGAAGCAGACATTTGGGAAGTAGATCAGTGCTCTATGGCTCGTAGTGTTCGTTGATGAGCATGGGGAGGACAGATCCGTGAGAAATTGCTGTGTTGTTTGAGAAGTACACACTCAACCGTAAGGGAGCACAAGTTCAAGCTTTTTGATATTTGCTTTGCTGCAGAGTATAACAACTTGTCGTGACTTTGCTCAGGCAATGTTCTCTTACGCCTCACTGAGTGGCACTGCCTAAGGGCCATGCCAAAGGGCCCTCTGGCGAGGCCCTCAGGCGCGGGTCCGACAGGCGCGGGTACGCCTTCCCAGCGCTGCTTTAAAGTCTTTGTTGGGCTGCCCCGATTGGGCAGCACGTGCTGTGTGGGAGTTCCTTTGTGCTCCGGCGTGCTCGATCCTCACGCCGGAGGAAAGCGAATTAGCGCCGGAGTGCTGGAGAAGAGGAGATGAGAGCGATAGCGCCTTCCCAGCGCTGCTTTAAAAGCTTTGTCGGGCTGCCCCGATTGGGCAGCACGTGCTGTGTGGGAGTTCCTTTGTGCTCCGGCGTGCTCGATCCTCACGCTGGAGGAAAGCAAATTAGCGCCGGAGTGCTGGAGAAGAGGAGATGAGAGCGATAGCGCCTTCCCAGTGCTGCTTTAAAGGCTTTGTCGGGCTGCCCCGATTGGGCAGCACGTGCTGTGTGGGAGTTCCTTTGTGCTCCGGCGTGCTCGATCCTCACGCCGGAGGAAAGCGAATTAGTGCCGGAGTGATGGAGAAGAGGAGATGAGGAGATGACTTTATTTCCCCCATGTGTTTCCCCTGCCCCTGGACTCCCTGATTGCCATGGCACTTGCTGACTCATGCACTGTGATTCAGTGGAGCGATGTCCGATGACATGCTGGCAGTGTCATCACCCTCTCCAGCAGGGCAGGCTGATGGACATGGTCAGGGCTAGCAGGTGGCTGTGCTATTGCGCTGGCAGCCCCAGCACCCACCCCCCTGTGCCTGCATGAGGCCCACCAAACTGCGCAGGGAACCAGTGATTGATGCCTAGTAAGTTGCAATCTCCTTCATAAGTCACAGGTGCCCCTCCATGTTGCATCCATGTGCAATCTGTGATCCCGCCACTCCTCGTGCTCCACCTCCCTTGCCTCTTCCTCAGCCTGCAGGTCCTGCTGGATACTTTGCAGCTTGGACAGTATGCCATCTGTACCAGCCACCAGGAATGCACTCTCCTGCAGTAGTTCCTGGTCCAGGTCACTGCCCCCTACACCACAGGGTCATCCAGGATGGCAAATTATAGCTCAGCGAGTGGGGCACCTCCATTCTGGCTGGTACATTGGACTGTTCCTCTGTTCTGGGTGGTGCACTGGACCACTCCTTTGCACTGGTAGGCACACCAGCCCCGATAGCTGTGCTACATCCTGGCTGTGCATTGACATCATCTGCGGTGGTTGGTGAGGCTCCCCCTGCTGCATCTGTCCTAGGCTGGGAGGGCAGGGCCCCTGGCAGGTCTGTGGGAGAGCAAAAGTGGCAGAAGTTATTGAAATGGGTTGCCAGGTTGGCCTATGGGGTGGCACCAGGCCCATTATAGGACTGGCAGGAGGTGAATGGTCCATTCTGTACCCACTCCGCACAGCAGTCAAGGTCCAACAGATGGACAGGCATGCCCTGGGTAGACAGAGGCATGGTGGGGACACATACATGGCTGTCACGGTCCCACCCAGGCCATGGGGCTTACCTACTCACCCTCCTGTGTGTCTGTGATGGAGTTGTCAAAGCCTGCATACCCTGAGAAGGCAACCTCCTCCACATACTGCAGCACCTGCTCCTACAGAGGGGTGAGTCTGCACTGCTGCACAGGTGGCAGCCTGCTGTTGCTGGCCCTCTTCTCCTTTGCTGCCTGCCATACTATCCACCATTTCTTCTTTATGTCCTCCACATCCCTGTTGTGGTAGTGGACTGCATTGACCCTGCGGATGATGTCTCGCCATGCTGTCAGCTGGGTGCTGGCATCCTCTGCCACAAAGAGGACAGTGTGATGCTGCAGGCAGAGCCCCAGGGCCATAACTGTCTCAGAGGGCATAAAGTTCACCTTCCATATGTGCTTTGATGCAGTCGGCGCCTTGTCAGCCATTGTGTAGCCACGTGCTATGGTGGTGTTTGGTTATCCACGTAGGTCCTCCTACACATATGCAGTTATGACGTGCATCAGAGCCATGCCCTGTCCAAAAGCATATCCGGTGCCCATGTAGGCTCCTGAGTGCTGACATTTTAGTTTAGAATACCTTTTGGTACATATCACAACTGTTTTTCATTTTATCTGTGAGGTAACATTTTTATATTAATATATGTGTGGTTCTCTTCTCTTCTTCTTTTGGTTCATGGCAAATGTCTCAGTTCATTTTTTTGTTTTAGTTTTCCTCCCCCCCCTCCCCCCCTTCCCCCCCCTTCCTTCTTCCCTCTTCCTCCCTCCTTCCCCCCCCTCCTTTTCCTTTTCCCTCCCTTCCTCTCTCCCCCTCCCCTCTCCCCCTCCCCCCCTCTCCCCCTCCCCCCCCTCTCTCCCCTCCCCCCCCTCCCCCCCCTTTCCCCCCCCCCCTTCCCCTCCTTCCCCCCCCCCCTCCCCCTTTGGGTATTAGTATATAAATGTTCATTGATAAGGTGATTCAGTGGTTATGATTTTATTATTTATTATTGCTTATGGTATGATGTATTATGTACTTTGTTGCTCCTGTCTTCGTTTTTATTTGAAATTTTATTTATATAGCGTTCCAACCCAGTTTTTGATATTTCTATATAAATGTTTTTATATTGTGACTGATTATGTTTAAATTTCTTTTTTTAATATATGGTTTAATATCTTTTTTATATATATCTTGTTATAAGTGATTTATTATGATTTTGATTGTTCCTCTTTTTTAATATATGTTTTAATTTACGTTTCAATATATGTTTTATTATATATTTGAGTGCAATAATTGAATGTTTTTGTTTCTAGTTGCCCTATACCCCTGATGAAGTTTTATTAAACGAAACACGGCCTGTGTCGGGTGGGCACCAACTTTTTGGTTTGTGAATAAAAACGCCTCTTTTCAATATTAGATGATTGTTTGTTCTTCCTTGAACACATCACGTTCCCCCACTGTGTTTTGTGCCTGACGTGGTTGGTTGCTCTTAGTTGGACCCAGGCTCCTGAGTGCTGACATTTCAAAAATCTGCATGACAGCTAGCTGCCATAGGACACTATAGCTGCACAACACTGCATGATGGTAACATATGCATGCATGGCTTCCCAGACTGCAATACCCGGGTAGGTCTCATAGCACAGTATGCAGGCATGGCAACCGAGGCCTATGGATAGGTGCATGCTGTCGCTCTGACTGTATGCCTCCATGAGGCAGGGGACACCATGCATGTGTAGCACCGCTGTGCTGCACCCGTGCAGCCCACAGATGGTCCTGTGTGGGTATGGCAGAGAGGCACTATCCACGCAGAATGAGCTGTGGGCACAGAAGCGCTACCCATGCTGTGCTGTACCCATGACCATCTGAATGTGTGGTGCGTGAGTGCCAAACCCGCACACATGGACAAACCCACAGGGTACACACCCCATGCCCACAGACCCCAGACCTGGTCCCCCTGACCATCCATGCAGACACAATGCCCTGCCCCCACAAAATGGACAGCACAGTGTGTTTGCAAAAAGAGAACTGTTTATTAACAAACATCACAACTATGACAATGTGCCAACAATGGCATACAGACAACAGCGGTACATGCCACAGACTGCCCCATTACAGCTTATTACAGGAAATGCACTGGCATGGGGATGGCCTATGGTGCCAGGGGGTCCTGCTTGTGCCCTCTGACAGTATTGGTGAGGGCATCCATGCACTCTGCAGTGGTCCATGCTGCAGAGCACACCTCTTCCCTAAGGATCTGCACCTCCACCATCAGGGCAGAGAGAGCCCAGTCACTGGATGGATGTGGAGGTGGTGGCACAGAGGAGCCTGGTGTGGCACAGCCATGGCATGCCCATGGGTGCTGGAGTGGCTCTGGAGGTCCCAGCTGTGCAGAGTGGACCATGGCTCCACTGGCTGTTTTTCCTGGCCTGTATTGAGCCATGTGGTGGGTACATGGCCCCCTGGTAGGGATGTGGGCAGGCATGGCTGTGTGCTGTTGGGCACAGCTGGGGAAGTGCAGCTCCACTTCTGGGCCCCCTGCTAGGTGCCTGCTGGTGGTGTCCTGCGCCACATCACCATACCTGGAGCGCTTGGTGGGTGGTTCCTGCATCCCCCCTGTTACCCCCTCCAATCCCTCCCCCACCTCTTCTGACTCCCCGCCATGTCACTGGTCTTCCCATCCCTCCTTCTCCTCCTCTTCTGACTCCCTGCCCTGCCCCTGGTCCACCTATCCCTCCCCTCTGACTCCGCACCCTGTCCCTGGCCCTCTCTCCCCATCCTGCCCCTGATTCTCCAATCCCTCCTTCTCTGACTCCTCTGCCTCCCCACCCTGTCCCTGGCCCTCTGATCCCTCTTCCTCTGACTCCTCTGACTCCCCACCCTGCCCCTGGCCCTCCGATCCCTCCTCCTCTGACTCCCCATCCCACTGCTGTGCCATGGCCCCCTCACTGCCCTCTTCCTCTGTTGTGATGTCCTCTGACAGAGTTTTGCTGGACAACTCCTCGTCCCCTCACTGCTGGAGGTACTGCTACTCTATGCTCCCCTAGTTGGCTCTGTGGCACTGCACCACTGCTCCTGGGTGGTGGGCGTGGTGGGCCAGCAGTGTCCAGGGCCCCCCTAGTGCCAGCTGTGGGTGGTTATTGTCCAAACAGGCATGGCCCTGGGGTGGGTCTGGCACATCTCCAGGGGGCCAACATGTGCATCGTACAAACAACTGTCAGCCCACGTGGGCATGCCACCCCCCATTGTGCACACTGCAGGCTCCCCCCTTTGTCCACCTCCAGCCAACTCTGTTCTCCCCCTCACATGCCCAGCTGTAGCCTGCCATCCCCATCCCAAGTGATGGGCACGCAATGGGGGGAGTGTGGGCAGGTGCACAATGCACACCTGGGGCTACTGCTGGTGGTGCGTGCCCCTGTACCGTCCTTCTGTGCCATGCCCAGGCCTTGTGTGTGCACAGCAGCATGTCATGGGTGCCAACTGGTGCACGCATGGGATAGTGGACTGGGGGATGGCATGGCTGTCCATAGTCCATTCCCATCATTGTGTACAGAGAGAGTCCACCACCAGGTGGTCTGCCTGCACCAGTCCAGCAGCCATGGCTGCCACCCCCTGCATCTTCTGGGCTCCACTGTGTACCCCACTGACCTTCCTTGGCCACCAACTGCTCCCTGATTCACTGCAGCTGGCTCGGTCTCCTCCGGTGCAGTGTGCAAAAGTGGCACTTCAGGGCCGTGAGGGTGCATCGCATGCCATATTCACTGTAGGAAAGGGGGGACACACATGGGCTCAGTTGGATGCTACCATATCACCTGTTGCGCATATCTGTATCCTGCTGCAGTCTGGTGACCTGCCAATCCTGAGGGCAGGGGCATACCCATGGGTGGCAGGTGAGGGGTGCATGTGATGGTACACCTCTGGTATCTGCCACCATATTCCTGCCCACTGCTCCCCTGGCCCTTTGAGACATGCCTTGTGCCACCAGCAACGGTGCCATCAGGGCCACTGCCTCACCTGTGTCACCTGTCTGGCCCCTTCAGCCACCTCTGCAGTCCTCCCCCTTTTCTTGATCCTATCTGCTTCCCACAGGCTTTCCTTTATTGTAATAATACAACTCAATACAATAATGTGCGGCGTTCCTTTGAAGCGGTCGTTTTGAAGTTTTTCTCTAGATAGAATCGCTGAAAACAGAGTTGGCATGAGACGTCTGCAGCAGTAAAGTAGGTAGACCATACTGCCAGGGACTACTGAAAGAGAGCTTTAAAGATTGTTTACATTGGATAAAAGGGGTGATGGGTTGCTTATTATTATTTTTGTTTTTTTAGTGATAATAGTCGAGAAGTTGAGAAGGTTGATGATCCCTTGAAGAAACGGTCATTGTGAAACACGATGTTGGTGCCAGGGGGAGGCATTGGGATCAATGGGAGCGATAAGAACAAGAAGCTTAAAGTATAAGTAAAACGTTTGATATCTATTAAGCATTGCTGAATTCAAAACGGAGACAGAAGTCCATTAAGGTCTTAGTAGGCTCCCAATGGTAACGTTTTTAGTCTTGATCTAATAGAAGTGAATTAAAAGAAGTTGAAGGTCATTGATGCAACATAAACATAAGTGTTGGACATTTTTGGGTCCATAAAAGTGTTAAGATAAGTCTGAGACCTTCAATTGAATAATTGAATAAGTAACCGAGTTTGGCATTTGTTGGTTCAAAATTGAGCGTTAACACGAAAGAGTTGCACAGGCTTTCCTTGGCACCATGGTACTTCGTTGTGAGTCATGTGTGGCCTTGGCTGTCGGCACGTGTCATGCTAGGAGGCATCCACTGCCTCAGGAACAATGTCACTGCATAATTTGTTATGCACCATGAAGGACAGGGTGTCACAGTTTGTGCATCCTCGCCATTACACATCTGTCATGTTCTGTGGCATCACATCATTGACATACTACCACAGCCAGCCAGGGGATGGTGGGCAGTGGTGACAGATCTGCTTGCAGGACAGACGGGAGACACATATGTGGATTCTGGCACTGGCCTCCTTGGGCCCCTGCACCGGAGTCGCAGGGGCTAGGGTTTGGGGGTGGTGTCCAGGGCGTCTGCACTGGCTAGTGGGGTCCCCTGGAGTGGGAAGCCTGACCATGAAGCTCCTAGCACCAGGTATTGCCTTTGCTGTGCATGCCCTGTGGTGCTGCTGCCAACCACCACCAGGGGATGCAGCGGACTCACCATCTGTTGTGTGTGGATATGCCTCTTGCTGCGGGCAGTCAGGGCTGGCACTTATACCAATGCATGGCCCATCCTCCCACCAAGGCCTGTTTGGCATACATTGGGGCTCCCACCAGCATGTGGCTTGGCGACACAGCCCTGTCTCCCTGTGCAGACACACAGCTGTGCCTTTCAGGGTGTGTGTGGCCTAGCATGGTGCTCAGCCCCCCTCTGCCGATTGAGGCTTCCTTACCTGTGCAGTCGGAGCTGGATGCCCCTCCATATTGCTGTTGACAGCCGTAGGTTTGGCAGACAGCCCTCCCTGGGGTAGAGAACCCTCTCATGGTGCAGCACGGATTGGGCAAGGATCTTGCTCTCGTTGGGGCTGAAATTGATGGTTCTCCTCGGTGCCATACTGCTGGTGTCTATCCACCCAGTCACAGGGGGCTCTTGCACAGGCAACCCACGAAGCCTGCATAATGGTGGCATCTCTGCACGGGTACGCCAACAGGCGATACCCAGGTTCATGCATACTAGCCATCCTGCTTCTCTGGCCGCTGGTATGGGCACATACATGGGTATTACAGGTCCAGCAGGCGCAGAGCCTGGATTACGGCCCTGAGTTTACCCGTATATACCATGGTGGGCGCCTGCCACTGTGCTCCGTCTGTGGTGCATTTTTGTTTCTTGCCCATTTTGGTGGCACATGACTCACGATTCAAGCACTTTTCCTGAACGGATAACTTTCAGCGGGTATGGCAGGCCTCAGTGCCTTGTTGAAATTCAGGTCAATTAACTCATATCAACAAGGGACTTAGCAGAAAAGAGCACCTTGAATTTTAAATAGGGGAGAAAAAGAAGTGAGGGTGACAATGTATCCTTCGATGTGGCAGCAAAACTACCATAGGGGAAGCTGTATAAATCACATCATTGGTCTTAAAAAAAAGTCCCAAACTTTATTAAATAATTACAGAACCACCAAATCAATGGAAAAGCACTTTTCCACCAACAAAGTCCTTACGTATTAAATTATAATAAGGTAAAAAAACCTCATCACTTCATCATATAGCAAATTAAAAGTCACAAGACTTCATTTTGTAATGCTGCTTTCACAAAACAGCTCAAGGCCAACTGGCGTACGTCACTGTCCTAGATAGAAACAAAACAGTATTATGGTATAGAGTAACATTCAAAACGCACAATACTGTTCCACTTATCTATCAACCATCTTTCAGTCTTTCAATCTGCCAATGTCCCATTGACATGAAAGGAAGAAAATTTAAAAGCAACATCGGGAAATACTTTTTCACGGAAAGGGTGGTGGATGTCTGGAATGACCTCATGATGGACATAGTAGAGCCAAAAATGGTGACAGAATTCAAAAAGCTTGGGATAGATACAGAGGATTCATTTACAGCAGGGGTTCTCTAGCCAGTCAGGTTTTCAGGATGACCAGAATGAATATGCATCATAGAGATTTGTATACAATGGAGGCAGTGCGTGGAAATCTCTCTCATGCATATTCATTGTGGTTATCCTGAAAAACCTGACTAGCTAGGTGTGTCCCCAGGAATGGGTTGAGCACCCCCCTTTACAGCAAGAGGATGGAATCAAAGCAACCTTAAATGATTTTTACATTTCAAAAAGTATAGCAACAGAAGCTGTCACAGAGCAGCAGTTACAACCCAAAATAAAAAGCATAGGATGTGAGTAACCTGCATGGAGAGGCAGTTATAACAGGGCCGGTGCAAGGACATGAGGCACCCTAAGCGAGTCGCCCCCTGCTCCTGCTCCCACCCTCCTCACTGCTGCTGCTGCCCCTCTCTGGGACCTGAAGCATTTGCCAGAACATCCGGTGCTCTAGGCTTTCCTGTTTTTCATCCTCTCCAATGAGCAGCCGCTTCCACCCCCATGCAAACAGGAAGCTTGCATTGAAGGGTACGGAAAGCAGTTCCAACATATAGAGTTGGAGGTTATGGTAAGTGTTGCATCACTTTTGAAAAGTTATTGCTGCCATTGTGGGCCCCAGAGAGGAGTGGGAGCTGCGGCCATGGACCACACTCTGACCACTGCCACTCTTGGCGACCGCCTAGTTCACCGAATGGGAGTGCCGGCCGTGAGTTACAATCCAAAGTAAAAAGCATAGAACCGGGGTCATCTGCATGAAGTGGCCTTTATGACCCTAAACAACTTGCTGGGCAGACTACATGGGCCATGCTGGTCTTTACTATTTTACTATTTTATTTTCTTGAGGGAGGGCAATTTTCAGAGTGAAAATTTATACATTTAAATCATTCTCTACCCATATAAACAGCTTTTGGAAGCCGACAGTTCCCTTTAAGTTGTTGTAGTAAATGCATGTATAATATGTCTCTAAAGTGTGTTTTTTGCCACGTTTTAATGTACTGTTCTCTAAAGGGGACTGAATGTTTAGCAAATGATGCATTTTAATGCACGGCAATAAGCCACTTTAAAATACATGTTATTGTGTATTTTTTGTGCAGTTTAATAGATAGGCCTCAGCAAGAGAGATATGATTGTGAAATCCTTTTCAATTAGCTGTCCTACTTTTCTCTCATCCTTCCTCTTATCTGCCTTCCTAACATTTTATTTATTTATCTATATTTATATACCACCTTTCTTCAGGTCAAGGCGGTTTACATGGAACAAAATGCAACTTACATTGTAACAGCGGTATAGTATGCAATTAAAGAGCTTTTGACTCTTAACTATATACAGGTTTGACTATATACAACGGTAGTAGTAGGTGATTGTGCATTATTCTTCTGGGAGAGGAGGGGTCATTCGCTTGTGTTGAAGTGTTCGGTAAACAGGTGAGTCTTCAACTGTTTGCGGAATGTCTTAAGGTCAGTGATGTTCCTGAGCTAGTCCGGTAGTCTGTTCCATATGGAAGGTGCGTAGAGTTGGAAGGATCTGATGTGGGGGGTGATGAGCGTGTTCATTGTAGAGGTTCATCTAGATCTGTGTGGTTGGGAGGGCTGTAGAAGTGTGCGGAGGTGTTTGGGGGGAGGGGTCCGAGTGGATTGCTTTATAAGTTAGCATGATAGGTTTGTATGTTATACAGCTCTGCAGTGGGAGCCAGTAAAGCTGTTTGAATATTGGGGTGGTGTGTTCTTTTCTCATTGCGGCTTGTAGGGTTCTGGCTGTCAAGTGGAGAGCTGTCTGGAGAGTTAGGGGTGTGGATTGTGGCAGTCCTTGGAAGATGGATTGCAGTAGTCCAGGTGGGGTATTATTGATGCTTGGAGTACAGTACAGAAGTCATCTGGCTCGAGGAGTGGTCGGAGGCGCTGGAGTGTCTTTGCTTTGAAGTAAACTGTTAGGGCAATTTTGTTTATGTGTGTTTTGAAGGTTAAAGTATTGGTCGAGGTGATCCTTAGGTATTTAACCTTGGTTTTGGTTTTGATTGTGATGTTATTCAGCGTTATCGTGGGGGGTGGGGAAAATCGATAAATGCAGTGTTCCTTGTTATGTAACATAGAAACATAGAAACATAGAAATATGACGACAGAAAAAGACCACATGGCCTATCTAGTCTGTCCTTCCATAACAACTACAACAGTCCCCTTTTTATCTTTAGAGATCCTCTGTGTTTATCCCATGCTTTTTTGAATTCAGTTACTGTCCTCATCTCTACCACCTCCACTGGGAGACTATTCCACGAATCCACTACTCTTTCCGTAAAGAAATATTTCCGCATATCACTCCTGAATCTATCTCCCTTCACCCTCATCCCATGTTCCCTCGTAGCAAAACTTGCTTTCAATTGAAAGAGGCTCTCTCCCTGAACATTTATGCCATGGAGGTATTTAAACATCTCAATCATATCACCTCTATCCTGCCTTTCCTCTAAGGTGTACATATTAAGATCCTTCAGTCTGTCCTCATATGCTTTATAATGAAGACCACTAATCATTTTAGTAGCCACTCTCTGCACCGACTCCATCCTGTTCACATCCTTTTGAAAGTGCGGTCTCCAGAATTGCACACTATACTCCAAATGAGGTCGCACCAAAGACTTATACAGAGGCATTATCACCTCCTTTTTTCTGCTAGCCATTCCTCTCCGTATGCACCCAAGCATCCTTCTAGCTTTTGACGTCGCCTTTTCTACCTGTTTAGCTACTTTAAGATCATCAGACACAACCACGCCTTTAGTGGACAAAAGTACTTCACCCCCTATACTATATTGCTCCCTTGGATTGCTGCAGCCCAAATGCATGACCTTACATTTTTTAACATTAAATCCCAGCTGCCAAATTCTAGACAATTCTTCAAGCTTAGATAGATCCCTCCTCATGTTATCTACCCCGACCTGGGTGTCTACTCTATTGCAGATTTTGGTATCATCCACAAAGAGGCCTGAAAGCCCTTCCGCTATATCACTAACAAAGATGTTAAAAAGAATCGGACCAAGGACAGATCCCTGGGGCACACCACTGATAACAATTCTTCTCCTCAGAGTGAGCTCCATTTACTTGTACTCTTTGTCGCCTCCCACCCAACCATTTTCTAACCCAAGCAGTAACTTTAGGGTCCATCCCTAGGGTGCTCAGTTTGTTTATAAGTCGCCTGTGAGGAACAGTGTCAAAGACTTTACTGAAATCTAAATACTGAAATCTAGGGCTCTCCCTCAGTCCAACTCCCTGGTCACCTAGTCAAAGAAATCAATACGATTTTTCTGACAAGACCTGCCTCTGGTGAATCCATGCTGCCTCGGATCCTGTAATCCGCTGGACTCCAGAAACCTCACTATTTTCTCTTTCAGCAGTGTTTCCAATAATTTACTCACCACTGAAGTTAAACTAACCGGCCTGTAGTTTTCAACCACATCCTTACTTCCGCTTTTGTGTAAAGGCACCACATGAGCCTCTCTCCAGTCCTTTGGCACCACTCCCGACTCCAACGAAGCATTGAAAAGGTCAGTCAGTGGAGCTGCTAGAACGTCCCCAAGTTCCCTCAGTATTCTCGGGTGTATCCCATCCGGTCCCATCGCTTTGTCTACTTTAAGTTGAGATAGTGTCTCACGAACACAGTCTTTTGAAAATTGTTCAAGATGTCCTTTGCTTCTGTTCCTATTTGTGGGTGTTTTCTGAGGTGCTGCTCCTGGTTCTTCATCTGTGAACACAGAACAAAAATATTTGTTAAGCAATTCCGCTTTATCCTTATCAGCTTCTACATAGTCATCCCCTGCACCCTTGAGTCTGACAATACTACTCTTGCCCTTCCTCTTCTCACTAATATATCTGAAAAATGTCTTATCCCCCCATTTTATTGCATTGGCTATTTCCTCCTCCTTTTGAATCTTTGCCTTCTTGACTACTTTGCTAGCTTCTCTAAGTTTTTCCAAATATAGATGCCTGTCTTCCTCTCTCTGTGATCTCTTGTATTTCATGAAGGCCTCCCTCTTTTTCTTCACTTTTTCAGCTACTTCTTTCGAAAACCATAGCAGTCTCCTTTTCCTTTTAACTTTATTTACCATTTTAACAAAAAGGTTGGTTGCCCTTAAAATATCCCCTTTCAGTTTTTCCCACTGTTTTTCTACATCCCTCAGCTGTTCCCATCCAACTAACGACTCCCTGAGGTATTGGCCCATCTTCGCAAAGTTAGTCTTCCTAAAGTCTAAGATCCTCGCCTTTGAATGGATTCTAACAGCCCTAGTCCTAATACTGAACCACACCATCTGGTGATCACTGGATGCAGAGGGCCTCTGTCTTGTTATAGTTAATTTGTAGGTTGTTGTCAGTTAGCCAGTTTGTTACTTCGGTGAAGTATTCTTGGTGGGCTGATAGCGTTGGTTGGTCTGTGTCAATTTGTCCATATATCATATTGTCATTGACGTAGACATGGAGGTTTAAGTTGTGGGTTCTTATGATTGTGCAGAGTGGCCATAGGTAGAGGGAACAGCATAACGGAGAGGGTGGATCCTTGTGGGACTCCTTGAGTTTGCTTGTATAGGGTGGAGGAGTTGTTTCTGATCTTTATATGTTGATATCTATAAGTGAGGTAGGATGTGAACCATTTGTGTACAGTTCCAATTGTGTGTTGTAACAGTATTTGGTGGTTTATGGTGTCAAAGGCCAACGAGATGTCCAGGAAGATTAACAGGAAGCCTTGAATGGCTCGTTGCATACCTTGCGTTAGTGTGTTTAGTAAGGTGGTTAATAATGTTTCCACTCCATGCTGTGGTTGAAAGCCATGCTGGTGGGGAACTAGGAGATTGTTTCTGTCAATATGGTCTTGCAGTTGGTGCTGTACTGTCTTCCCAATGATTTTTGCTGTAAAGAGTAGGCTTGCAATGGGTCTGTATGATGCTGAGTTTGAGGTGTCCAGGGTTGGTTTTTCAGTGTTGGGCATATGAAGGAGGTTTTTAGGCATGTAGGCATGGTGCCTTGTTGAAGTATCAATTGTGTGAATTTGGTTATTGACTGCTTTTATCCATGATGTAGGGCAGGGATCTATGCGAGAGGTTGTTGTGTTTAGAGCAGTAATGATGTTTGTCTTTCAGTAATTTGGTTGAAGAAGCTCCAGGTGTCTGGGTGGTTGTCTCCGGTAGAGAGTGGGGTGTTGATATTTGGTTGCGGCTGGAGCTGTTTGTAGTGTTGGGCGAGTTATTGGTGGGTGACTTTGGTTTCTTGGTTATCGGTGGATGCTGTTTTTGTCAGCTGTTTCACGATGGAAAAAGTCGGTTGATTGCGGAGTTTAGTAGCTTAGTGTGATGTTCTCGTTTTACTTTATCTGTTGCAATGTGGTATTCTTTCATCAATTTTAGATATTGTATTTTGTCTTTGTTTTGTTTTATTTTTAGCCATTTTCTTTTATGTTTGTGGAGTTGCCTTTTCAGGTTTCGGAGGGTTGGAGAATACCAGTCAGTCTTGGGTTGCTTCATATGTAGATTTGCAGCCATGTTGCTCTTGGGGATGTTGGTGGTGATTGCTGCATTCCTGATAATATTGTTCCAATTCTCAATGAGGATCTCTGGGTTGGTGGAGTCTATAGGTAGTTGTTCAAGGGTTTCTTGGATGAAATTATCCCTATTGAATGGTTTAAACCTTCTGGTTGATGGCTGCTGGTTGGGATTTATTCTGATGGGGCTCTGTGGGAGTGAGAACTCGATGAGTTTGTGGTCATGGGATTGGGTACACTTGTATAGAGTGGGGGGTGCTTGCTTTGGTGTTCTGGTTATTGGAGAAGATTAGATCCAGTGTTCCTTTTGTGTGTGTGGGAGTGTTCACTAGTTGTGTTAGGTCCATTGCCGTCATTGCTTGGATAAAGGACTGCGCATGGTTTTGTTGTAGCAAGGGGAAGTTAAAGTCTCCAGGAATAGTAGTTCCATTCTGGTTTTTGATGCTGATATTACTGTATTCAGTATTGTTGATAGGTCGTTAGTATTGGAGGTCAGTGTCCTGTATATGAGGCAAATGGTAGCCGTTTTGTTGGAGATGGTGATGGAGTCAGATTCATTGGTGCTGTTGTTTACTTGGAAATGGAGGTTGATGTTTTTCCTGGCTATTCTCATCATGCCTCCTCCTCCGGATTGATCGGGGACTTATTAGGGCAAAGTGTAATGAACTTGTGTGTGGGGACTTGGGTGGTGTTGAGGTGATTTGAGGGGAGGAGTTCTTTATGTATATTAGTCGTCTTGTGGTTTGGTGAGTGTTATGTGAGAGTTGTGTGTCCATTTTGACAGATGATTTGTTGGTGGGCCATAGTAGGGGTGCTGAGGTAGTCGGAGGATTGAGTGCCATGGTAAGCAACAAGAGTGCTAGCAGCAAGTAGAGCAGAGGGTATATGGTGAGCATGTTAGGTGGTGGGTTAGATGATTGGGGTCTGTGTTATTTACCTTCTGGTTGTTGTTGTCATTGGGGCTCTGTTTCTGGAGATCGTATGATATGTGAGGGGCTGTGTGGTGCTTCCTGGGTCGTATTGTTGTAGTGATGTTCTGCCCCATGGTGCTTGTGGGGTTTTTAAGATCCGTTGTTTCCAGCTTGGTGAGAGCATCGGGGTTGTGTTTTTTTTGTCTTCTTGTGGTGGGGTGTTATGGAGGTCGATATTGTGATATTGTTCTTGGGCAAGGGGTGTATTCTCTGTTGCTATTTTCACCTATGGTCCCTGCTTAAGGGCCACACCAAAGGGCCCTCTGGTGAGGACCTCAGGCGTAGGAGTGCCCTTTGATTTAAAGTCCTGCGTTGGTGGAAGCAAGGTCCCCAATTGGCCTCAGCAGCAGAAGGGTGGGAGTATCCTGTGTTCCTGCTCTTCTGGTGTGGGACGCCGATAGGGGTCTGAAGGTGCTTCTCAATCCCCCCGTGGCTCATTGCCACCAAACTTTGCATGGTAACGCTGCCAAAGTTCAAAATATTTGTTAATAAAGAATAAAGGAAGTGAATCCTAAATGACATAGCATGAAATTATGACTCACTTTGTAGAAAGCAATAGATGAGTAAGGATTGCGACAGGAAATTTGAAGAGGTGGAGATCATATCTTTCCCTCAGAAAGTATAGTAACCCCTAGTGAACTCAACCAATGAGTCACCTACTGTTAAAACCTTTCACCTGGGTTTGTTAGGTATTTTATGGCTTTATTACATAGACACGGTTTGAATTTTAAAAAATAGGAATTTCAGCTACTTTTCTGCAGAAGAGCAAAGGAATGTGTGCCTTTGAGCCAATGCTGGCTCATGGGTTTTCCTAGCAGTAGATTGCCAGACTTTCCTTCTAAGGCAGTGGAGGGTTAAGCAACTTGCCCAAGGCCACAAAGAATGCTAGTGAGAATCAAACACTGGTCTCTTGGTTCCCAAGCCAGTGCACTAACCACTAGGGTAATCCTCCACTTGTGCTATCTACATATGCAATATAAGCATGAGATTCCCAATTTAAAAACAATATATCTTTAATAAATAATAAAAAGGATTCTCAGGCAAAAATAAACATCAAGGCATACATATATTGTAATTAAACAAACATCATGTGTACAAAATGGGGAAAAATTTTTAACAGGTCCCTTATGTTTAGAGGGCGAGTAGCTGCCTATTCTAGCCTATTTTATAGACAGTTGGGTGTCTATTTGTCCTTGTAAAATGCTAGGGAGTCTGTTAGCTAATGCAGCAAAAAAGTGCAGAGAGAGCAGTGTTAGCTGCAGGAGTCATGCATTACCTGTTGGAGACATGCAGCAGATAATGCACTGAAAATGCAGAGCACGTGGTCCAACAGCAGCCTGGATGCAGCTAATGCCACCATTAGGCTTGGAAACAGGTGTAAATGTTAGCACATAAAGTACACTTGTACATGGGTATGTTATAAAGTATGTATCTAGTTTACCCCTACCCTACCAAAAATCCATCCCAGGACACAGCAACACCATGTCATGTAAAAATCTGTGGCTTCTTGACACCATGCATACTTTTACATGTGTAATCCTTGGGGAAAATTTTTATAAAAGCCCTCAGCAGCAAAAATAATTGAATATCATTTTATCCATCATTAGAAAAGAAAACAAACAGATACAATACCATAATAACAAAGAAAAAAAAACATAAAAGTCAACAAAGCATATCACTAAAAACATTGAAAAATTCATATGATCGCCATAGAGCGGTGGTTCTCAGACCAGTCTTTAGAACACACCTACCCAGTCAGGTTTTCAGGATAACCACAATCAATATGCATGAGAGAGATCTGCATTCAATGGAGTCAGTTTTCCTCATGCATTTTCATTGTGGTTATCCTGAAACCTGACAGTTCTCAACCCGAGAACTGGGTTGAAAACCTCTGACATAGAGAATAGAGGGGATGGGTGAGCTTCTGGTGTAGTGAATTGCTTTGGTGGTGTGAGAGCCAGAGGGAAAAGGGTTAACAGAGTAATACAAGAAAAATCATTGAAATGTCTGGATGCTGGAATTGTACTGAGGTGCGTACGTGCAGCTTTGAGAGGTATGTGACATCATATGGAAAAGTATGTGAAAACACACTTAACAGTAAATGGTGGACAGAGAGAGGGTAAAAGGCAATCATGAGATATAAACATGCCAGCTTAGCATGAAGAAGAAAATATGGCCCCCCAGTATAGTTATCAGAACATGGGGAGTTAAAGAGATATATTTCTTGGGAACTGAGGGGTGGGAGAGAACCAAACAAGAGAACCAAGCCAGAAAACCAGGTAAAAGGGGGCAGAGGTCAGATAACAATATAAATCTGACAAGTCCCAGACTAATGATGCAGACATGGGCCAAGATAGGTCAACGGAGAAGGGTACAGACATGAGTAGAATAACATCACACAAGTGGGGCCCCAGACAGCTGGAACAAGAATGATCTAATTAGAGAAGAATGCCCCAATAGTAAGAATCGTCCTGAGCAAAGGTATATATTGTGACAGGACCAGATGTATGAGGAGTTCGTTTCCTGCGCAGTGGAGGCTGCGTGGGGTATGGATTCCCTGGGTTCCCCTCAGTATCTCCTTTTGTCGAGTGAGAGTTTTGTGTGAATGGCAGTATGTATTGTTTTGTGCATATGTCTATTACACTGTTTCTCTTGTGTCCAGGGAGGCCTGTCATGCATTTTCTCACTAGCTGTTGAGTCAGGAAGTAAGAAAGGCAGGCAGGATCAGACATTCTGACTTGTAATTGTTTAGATCTAAGATATGACAGAATGACCCTGTTTGCTTGCAGTGAGAGGTGGTAAGATTTGTAATTCCACTGGACTGTTTTCCTTTGTTCTTAGCTTTCTGTTTCTGTAAGATAGGGAATAATAAAAAGATATTTGGGAAGAAAAATCTGTGAGAATTTTGTACCAGGTACGAGTATAATCTGCAGGAGGTGTGATTTATTGGGAAGAGGTGGTAAGCTCTCCCTGTTTGTGTATGTGAGGTTTTCGTTTGTTTTCCCCTCTTGCATGGAAGAGAAGGGGCGGCAATCTGCCTGGCCAACGGATTGCCACCCCCCCCCCCCCCCCGGTTCCGTACACTGGTGGCCCATACGGGGAGTCGTCACGATGTTTGACGGCTTCGGACGCAGCAGCAAGAGGATTTTGAGGAATTCTTTCTCTCGAGAAGGTAAGCCACAGATTTTTCATTTATTTCTAAATAGCTATAGTTTGTTGTTGTTAGTTCATTGCCTCTTATGGACAAAGCTATTTAGTGAACCTATTTTACCGGTGATAGGTTTACACATTATAAAGCTGCTATATAGTTCTGAATACTAGGATTTTTTGTCTTCTCTCTTCTTCCTTTTTATTTTCCTAAAAAGAGAACACTTTATGGTAAAATCTTTTTATTCATATGAAAAAAACATACAAAATAAGCCAATATGGCCAACAACATTTTTCGAAGTGGAACAGTATAAAGCTACTAACACAAAGTCACTACAGAAAGGACAAACCAAGGACAACCGTTTAGGTCAGCACATAATTAAACAAGGTACTCAACAAGTAGCCTTATGCAGAGTATACAGAAAAAGAGAGACTGTCTCCCCCACAGCCCTCCCAGTACTGGAGATCATGCCCCACCTCCATGTTTCACACCAGACATCCAAAGCAGGCAGCTGATCTACAGCGGCGATGTCATGTCAGGCAGTCTGCCAACCCAGCATCTAACAAGCGGGGACAGCCCGCTCCCACAGCGAAAAACACCAGTCGTTAAGGCAGAATGCCCAAGGGACAGGTGGAAAGACAGAGAGACAGCTAGAAAGGGGGTGGAAGAAGGGAAGAAGTCAGAAAAAGTACAAACATCCGACAACGGAGCACCAGCATAGGACTGCAGTGATCCACCTAAACTACCCCCAGCCCTCAACCGACCCACCCCAGAACCGCCCCTCCTGTGCGCAACTGCCCCCCCTCCCCCTCCCCACCCCCAACCCTCCCAGTGCTTGGCCAGAGGACCACCCCCGCCCCACCTATCACCACCAACCAAGACCGCAGACCCAGGGTTGATTCTTCTCCCAGGCCTACCCGGCTCGCCTTAGGGCCGCAGGCCGGGGCATCCTGCCTAACCACCCGCCCCACCCACCCCCCCACACCCCCCCTAATGGAACACACTGAGCAAACCAATCAAGGGACCGCCACCAAAGCCACCTGGCACTAACCCTGATTCCACCAGACACAGACAACCATCAAGCACAGCCACACACCGCCGGACCAACCCTATAAGCATTCCCCCAGAATACGCCTACGTGTCCATGCAGGTAATAGTTGCACATGAGGCCCCCACATCTGCAAGAAACGGCTCCAACGCCGCTCGACTCCAATAGCATGCAGCCGATCCATAAGCATGGCGTCATGCAGTCGAAGTCTCCAGAGCCCATACAACGGCCCCCGTACCTCCAACCACTGATGCAACACCGTCAGACGCACCAACAGCAACACCAAACGCAACCAGCGCAATTGCACAGACCCCAGCACGCCCCGCCATTCATCCTCCCAGACATCCAACACCACATTCCGGGCGCTAAGAGGCGCCAAACGTAATAAGCATCGACGAAGATGGTCACCCACCCGACCCCAGAAAACCTGGACCGTGGGGCAACTCCAGAACATGTGGCCCAGCGTCGCCCGATCTTGGCCGCAGCGAGGACAACAGTGCCGCACCCCAATTCCTGCCCTCCAAGCCCTCACAGGAGCAAAATAGAGACGGCGCGTAATCCGATACTGGGTATCACGATGAATCACTTGAGTACTTAGAGTCGGGATAGCCTCCAACCCCCCCAGAAGTTGCTCCACACTGACCACCTCCCCCAACTCCCCGGTCCAAACTGTCGCCAAAGCAGCCACCGCTAGGGACGATACTCCCTCCCATAGCATTTTATAAAGGCCAGATACGCGAACTCCCCCCTCTCCCCCCAGCAACGCCAACTCAAGCTCCGTACAGACCGCCCCACCGAGCGCTGCCCGAGGGAGCGTATGAAGATAACTCAGAAGCTGATGGTAGCGGAAAACATCCCAAGCCCCCAACTGATAGGAGCGACGCAACTCGGTGAAGGACATCATAGCCCCCTCAGAAGTTACCACATGCTCCAAATTCACCACCCCCAAAGACTCCCAGGCCTGAAAATGAGACCGCCCCAGACCCGGTTCAAAGTCTGCGTTACCCCGAATGGGAATATAGGGGGTGTACCACGCGGAAATCCGATGGCCAGCACAAAAGGAGCGCCACGCCTGCCGAATGGGCCGAAGGAGATACTCTCGAAAATCCCTGGGGACAGTCCGAATCGTCTTGGCATGCAACAAGTACCGCAGGCGAAAGGGCATCAGCACAGCCTCCCACATCTCCAAGGGAGAACAAACGGCCAAATCCAATAACCAATCTCGGACATACCGCAGCAAACATGCCACATTATAGCGTCGGATATCCGGGAAACCCATTCCACCCAACCCCCAAGGTTGCTGCAAGATCGCCAGACGAACCCGAGGCTTTCGCCCCCGCCAGAGGAGCCGGTTAAACAGATGCTCCAGCTGCCGAAGATCAGTTCGTCTCAAGAACAACGGGAGAATCTGAAGCGGGTATAGTATTTTAGGAAAGATCGCCATCTTGCAAAGGGCTATTCGGCCCCCCAGAGACAGTGGCAAGTCACTCCACCTATCCACGCAAGCCGTCACCTCCCCCAAGATCTTAGAGACATTAAGACGGTAGAGATCTTCCAACCGCGCCGGCAGATAAATGCCTAAGTACTTGAAGTGCCCCTTCGCCCATTGCAAAGGGAAGGGCCCTTGCCACCCCGAATGCCCGGCGGGGACCAGAAAAAGCGCCTCTGATTTATCAAAGTTGAGGCGGAGCCCCGAGGGCTCCCGTTAATATGGGATGGAGCAAGGACACAGAGATCCCTGAGGATTCCCCCTTAGGCACCTATTAAAGGAGGTGCCAGAGCTGGATAGGGAATTAGTGAAGGAATGCCACTAGAAATGGGTGAAAGGAATGCAGGGACTGACTAAACCTTGGCCACAATTTGGGGCAGAAGATATGGACAGTCTGGCAGATGTCCAGATTTGGATAGAAGCCACCAAACCAAAAGCAAAAAGCAGAGAGAAACATATGCAGTGTTTAAAACTTTGGGCTAAGTTAGGACGGCTGGAGGAGACTAAAAATACATCGCCCCCACCTTATGCCCCGGCAGTAAAAACCTTGATGCTCACAGATCAGGAGGGTGCTTCTGCTCCGCACGGACTGGTGGCTGATGGCTACCAGCAGCCGCCGGTGCAGAAGACTCCTGTGGAGCTAGGGAAAAGCAGCCTAGTGCACCCATTCAGCCAGCAGAGACTCCCTATCAGGAAGCCCAGAAAGAGCTGCAGAGATTAGAGAGTAAGAATCGGGTTCAACAAGAAGCAGAATCCCAGTGGATGAGGGTAGAGGGAACATTGAAATCCACCAAGGTAGAGCCACCCCCAGGGGAAAAGGAGACGAGACAATTAACTCGGGAGCTGAGAGCGGTAGAAAGGGAGATACAGAATCTTAGGAAGCAAGTATATGATGTGGATTTACAATCCACTTCCTTTAAGTCAGGAGAGGGACCATTCCTTTTATCAGGAAAGAAATTAAGAACAGTAGGATTTACTGGGGAATCCAAAAGTCTGAGTTACACCCAAACTTTAGAAATAGTGATAGAAGGAACTAAGGTGATAGCCCCCCTTCTATATGCATCAGAGTCACCAGCCAATCTTTTGGGAAGAGATTTGTTGGGGAAATTTGATATCCAGATACAATGTACTATGTGCCCAATTATGTTGCCACCGGAGTTAAGAACCTCCCAGGCACACCGGTGGGAGGAACAGAATCCAGTATGTGTTTTAGACAAAGAATCAGCAGAACACTTGCAGCAGTTGGTAGTTCAGGTGTGGGGAGATAAGGTGGTGAATTTAAAACCTTGCCGCCAGATAATGTGGTCACTTTTGCAGTGCGCAGAGAGATGGGAGACAGGGATTAAGCGGGTTCAGGTATTGTCACTTAATTATCAAGAGGAATGTGGAGCAGTGTATGCAATAGGATCTATAGAGGGCTGTGAGGACTTGTGGTGGGTAAGAGTAGTATTTTGGAAAGGGGGGAGCACTTCAAAGGACCTGATTTGGCTTTTGAAACATCAAGTGGAGATGAGAGGGGAAATAGAAGGAGAAGAATATCCTTTACAGGTATTCTTTTTAACAGGAATGGTTAAGGATGAGGATTTCTTTCCCGATCTGGAGCCACATGAATACTTTCCGTATCAAAGGCATCAGTTCAGTTTGGGATCTGAGAAATCCTGGGAGGTAGGATCCAGGATTATGGATCAGGCCCCCCGGAGGTATGGGCAGCAAATGATCTAGATGTGGGATTACCTCGGGAGGTAAAAGCAGTGGAGATTATTCTTAAGGAGGGGTGTGAAGGGCCAAGGGTGACGCAGTATCCTCTGTCAGCAGAAGCGTGCAGGGGAATCAGAGAGCAGGTAAAAGAATTGGTGAAGCAAGGAGTTTTATACTGCACTCGGAGCCCCTATAACACCCCCATATGCCCAGTACGTAAGCCTAATGGTAAGTGGAGGTTGGTACAGGATTTGAGGAAGTTGAATGAAATGGTGGTAGTGGAGTTCCCAGTAGTACCAGATCCAGTGGGAATCTGGACAGGAGATAGTCCCCTGTATGAATGGTTCTCTGTGGTGGATTTAATGGTTCTCTGTGGTTGGACCCTGTCTTTAACCATGGCTTCCCAGGAATTGTTTGCATTTGTGTACAAAGGACAGCAGTATACCTGGTCCCGACTACCACAGGGGTATGTAGAGAGTCCCTCAATTTTTAACAGAGTTTTGAGTCAGGATCTGCAAGATTTTAGAGAGAGATGGGAAGGGAACTCTGTGACCTTGTTGCAATATGTAGATGATCTTATGCTATGCACAGACACACTGGAGAAGCATGAGGAAGGTTTTAGAGGCACAGGGCTATAAGATTAGTAAGAAGAAAGTCCAAATGTGTCAGCAGGAGGTAGTTTTCCTTGGACAGAAAGTGTTAAGAGATGGGAGGAGAGTGGCAGAAGACAGACAGGGTTAAGGGCAGTAGCAAAACCCCAGACAGTAACCCAGGTGTGTACGCTCCTAGGGCAATTGAATTTTTGTAGGCATTGGGTGCCCCATTATACTGCGAGAACAGCAGCTTTAAGGAAATTGCTGAAGGGCATGAGACCTAAAGATGGTAAGAAAGTAGTGTTGGTATCCCCTGAGGAATGGGCACGGGTGGAGAGTTTGATTCAGGATATAATAACAGCTCAGCCGTTAGATAGCCCTATACTGGGCCGACCTTTGGTCATTCATGTCACCCAGGATGACCAGGGTTGGACAGCGGTTGTGACTCAGGAGGACAAAGGAGGAAGAGGTCCCCTTGCATTTCTTTCAGGTACATATTCAGAAATTGAAAAGAATTTTACTATGTGCGAGTGGGCAGTTGTTGCCTGTGCATCTGTAGTAAAAGCCGCAGAAAGATGGATTGGAGACTTAGTTGAGATACACACCGCCCATGAAGTCCCAGCGCTTTTAGGTGCTCCCAGAACAGGATTTACAGCACAAAGGATGGCTAAATATCTAGCCACTCTAGATGCTCCATATATAACTTTCCCTCCTCCCTCTACAAGGTTGCCCTATAAGGGATTGATTCAGGAGCAACTAGATCCAGGACATGTCTGTCAGGTGGGGAAAGACAGGGCATATGTGCAGGATACACCCATTGGAGGAGGAAGGCAGATATACGTAGATGCTTCAGCGCTTGGTCCCCGAGAATCCCACAGGAATAGGGGTAGCTGTAGTGGAAAGAGGGAGCACAGAGTATCAGGGATTGAGAGTGGTACAATCACTCTCTCCTAGATATTATACTTCCCAGTCTGCCGAATTGTTGGCAGTGCTGTTAGCTATTGCTCTAACCATTTCAGATCCTGTGACAATTATTTCTGATTCCGAATATGTAGTGAACACTGTATCAGAATATTTACAGACGTGGGACAGGACAAGATTTAAACGGGGTTGTGGAAAGGCAGTAAGTCATTTGTCTCTGCTAATTTTGCTTCAGGAAATGCTAGCAAGTAAACATCTCTAGCAGTACCAATGGCAGTTGTTAAATGTAAAGCACATCAAAGGACAGGAGAACACTGTGAATGGAATAATCAGGCAGATTTTTTAGCTAAACAGGCAGCGGTGAGAACTCCACTTGAGCTGTCTCCTTTAGCAATAGTACAAGCTGTGACATTACGGTCTCGAGGAGAGACAGACATGCAGGATTTACTGATAGATACACAGACTGCAGCTACAGCAGAAGAGAAGAGAAGATGGAAAGCAGCAGGATGTGAAATGAATCAGAGAGGTTTGTGGGCACACCCAAGCGGAGCATTGTGCATATCTCTAGTTGCACTACAGCTGGTGTTGCCGTCTCTGCTTGGAACGGCACATCAGTCTCCCAGAGCTATGCTTGGAAAATTAAGAGAGAGTTGGTGGTGTCCAGAGATGAAGCAAACTGTGATTCAATATGTGTCTTTGTGTAAAATATGCTCACAGGACAATTCTTACGCTATGCGAATAATCCCCATAGGCGCTATGTTATCACGTCCTTCAGGACCTTTTCAGAATCTTCACATTGATTTCACTGACATACAGATTGTGGTACATGGGTACAGGTACTTGCTAGTGTGCGTATGTGCTTTCTCTCAGTGGACTGAAGCCTTCCCTTGCAGGAGAGAAACAGCAGGAATAGTAGTGAAGCACCTGGTGGAGGATATTATTCCCAGGTTTGGTTGTCCTCAGAAAATCCAGACAAATAATGGCACACATTTTCGTAATAAATTAATTCACAAACTTACTGAGGGGTTGGGGTGCAACATTCTTTAGTTTGTGCTTGCAGACTTCAGGCAAATGGATTGGTGGAGCGAGTGAATGACATTCTGAGTAAGAAGTTATGTAAGATCTGATGCAGCACAAAATTGAACTGGCACTTCAGTGATGTTAGTTGTTCCTGCGGACAACAGCGACCCCTACTGGACAGCTCTCCAGGGGAATACCTGTACCTACAGAACTGTAACTGGTCTCGCTGAACTGAGCCCTTCCTTGTCAGCCCTTGCAGAGAGACATGAGTTAACCTCTTGACGGTCCAGGCAGAAGAATCTCAGCAGTGACATCATATCACCAGAGTGCATTTGGCTCCTTACTGAAACAGCATAATGTGGACTTTTGTGTGACTTTTTGGACTAGTTCAAGCTTGTTGCAATTTAATTGGTGGTGGTATAAAACCAAGAGTATGTAAAATAGTACAAACAGTATTGTGTGTTTTCCCCTTCTGCTCTCTCGTGCATTGTGCTTTAATGCTGTCATGTATCCAGGAATATCAGGATTTCACTGCTGTTGTACTTAATCCTTATCTTTGCTGTTAGGCCTTTCTGTCTCTTGTTTTTTCTCTCTTTTTTTTCTTCCGCTGCCAACTTCATATGCTGAGCTTTGCTTTGTTGCTTTTTATGCTTGGAACAAACTATCTGAGTCATTGCATCAGGGTCTATTTCTGCCCTTTTTCTAAGCCATGCATAAGGCTTATCTCTTTGAGGCTGCTTTTGAATCAGTGATTCCCACATTGTTTATTTGTTCTGGCTAATTACACTAGTGAGGTTAGACCTGAGCCTCTATGATTTGCCCTGAGAGCTCCAGCTAACTTTACAAGGGTTTAGGGAGTAGGGGGTACCTAAAGATTTCATGCTGTAGTGTGTTATTTTTGGTATTTCTACCTCATGTTAGTGTTATTTGCCTTTTCTAATTCTTCTCCCCTGTCATGGATCTCATGTATATACTTATCTGCCTGTCAAACTTTTCAGAGTCTGTGAACTCTCGCACTTACACTTTTTGCTAGCTGGTTTTTCCCCTCAAGGACGATTGTTTAGCTCTGTTACTGTCATTAAAGTTACTATGTCCATGTTGTTAAATAGGAACCAAATTCTAAAACAGATGCAGAAGGTTAGGTATGATCCTGTGAGAGTTTAAAAATGTCACCATTTCAGGCTTTCAAGTACTGTCTGAAGAGATATGCAATGTTTCTTTAATATCTTATCAAAAAATCATTTAGCTCTGGACTGTCTGTTGGCTCTCACAGTTTGTGTTTTATTCGGTCTCTCCTGCTACACCTACATTTCCTCCTGACCCATCACATGATAATATTATAGAAGTCATTAAACACTTACAGGAGTTTGCTGATGAAATGAAAAAAAGGAGGGTGACTGGTTTGCTTGGGTCTTTAAATGGTTTTCTGGTTTAAGGAACTTTTCTCATTGTTATAATACTGGATTGTTCATCTCATGCTATGCTGTACTTGGTGCCTACCTCTCTTGTGCTCCCCAGCATAAGTCCACCATGATCCATGTCCCTACCCTCATGAGCCACGGCGCAATCAGGCTTTGCCCATTTATGACAGTGTTTGTCTCAGTGTCTCCCATGAGTCTTTCCGAATCAGGAGGGCGAATGTGTTCCCACATTCTACTCCTGAAGGGGGGGGGGGGGCGGGGCAGTGTGAAAGCCAGAGGGGAAAGGGTTAACACAGTAATACAAGAAAAAAATCATTGAAATGTCTGAATGCTGGAATTGTATTGAGGTACGTACGTGCAGCTTTGAGAGGTATGTGACATCATATGGAAAAGTGTGTGAAAACACACTTATCAGTAAATGGTGGACAGAGAGGGTAAAAGGCAATCATGAGATATAAACATACCAGCTTAGCATGAAGAACATATGCCCCCCCCCCCCCCCCAGTATAGTTGTCAGAACATGGGAAGTTAAAGAGATATATTTCTTGGTAACTGAGGGGTGGGAGAGAACCAAGCAAGAAACCCAGGTAAAAAAGGGCAGAGGTCAGATAACAGTATAAATCTGACAAGTCCCAGACTGATAATGCAGATATGGGCCAAGATAGGTCAACGGAGAAGGGTACAGACATGAGTAGAATAACTTCACACAAGTGGGGCCCCAGACAGCTGGAACAAGAATGATCTAATTAGAGAAGAATGCCCCAATAGTAAGAATCGTCCTGAGCAAAGGTATATATTGTGATAGGACCAGATGTATGAGGAGTTTGTTTCCTGCGCAGTGGAGGCTGCGTGGGGTATGGATTCCCTGGATTCCCCTCAGTATCTCCTTTTGTCGAGTGAGAGTTTTGTGTGAATGGCAGTATGTATTGTTTTGTGTATATGTCTATTACACTGTTTCTCTTGTGTCCAGGAAGGCCTGTCATACATTCTCTCACTAGCTGTTGATCAGGAAGTAAGACAGGCAGGCAGGACCAGACATTCTGACTTGTAATTGTTTAGACATCTGCATCTAAGATAAGACAGAATGACTCTGTTTGCTTGCAGTGAGAGTGGTAAGATTTGTAATTCCACTGGACTGTTTTCCTTTGTTCTTAGCTTTCTGTTTCTGTAAGATAGGGAATAATAAAAAGATATTTGGGAAGAAAAATCTGTGAGAATTTTGTACCAGGTACGAGTATAATCTGCAGGAGGTGTGATTTATTGGGAAGAGGTGGTAAGCTCTCCCTGTTTGTGTATGTGAGGTTTTCGTTTGTTTTCCCCTCTTGCACGGAAGAGGAAGGGCGGCAATCTGCCTGGCCAACGGATTGCCCCCCCCCCCCCCGGTTCAGTACAGTGGGAATTCCTGTTTAAAGATGCTGGGACCGCTAAGAGGTGCTTCATTTGCTGTGGAAACACTGGTGATTTGAAGTGCAGTGCAGTATGGTGCAGTCTGCTTTGTAAATTGAGAAAATATGCCCAGTTTTTAAAGAAATTTCTTCAGGCAAATCCCGGGCACCAGGTCTCCATGGTGCATAAAAATGGCATCCTGGCATCTGGGATTTTATGCCCTGATCTCCAGCAGATGGACAAGCAGGATTCACCAACACGTTGGCCTCTTCCCCAATCTCTTCTAACTACAAGCCCGGGCCAGCCACTAACTCCAGCTGCCTGAGAAAAAGACAGGGCTTAGTGACGGTGGGAGCTTCAACTCTGTTTTATCCGAGGGTGTAAATTCGCTGGCCTGCAAAAGTGCTTTTAAAGGTTGCAGAGCATACAGATTTTAACTATTGGTGATATTATTTTGTCTCATTTCCTAAAGCTTCTTGTTAAAAAAGAAATTGACTGCCCACACTGGTAAAACAATTTGAAGTATTTGTAGAATAAGAAACATAAAGAAATAAAGACATTTATTAAATATTATGTTATTTTCTGCCAACAATGCAGATGCCTGTATGTGAGGTTCTATTCTTTCTCTGGTTCCATCTTCATTGACTGCATGAATGCCAGTAGGACCTGGAGATGGAGCAAGATAAAGCCAGAATATCACAGGTCCAATCAAGAAATAAAAAAAGTTGAAAAATGCTCACTCAATGTGTGACAAAATGGCATGTTTTCCCTTCCTCCATTTGCAAACTAATGCGTATCTGTGGGGGAACTGAGTGTGAAGGACATAGATAGTAAAATCTGTCTTGTTAGGTTAGCAGAAGCTGTGGAGCCCTATATGAATTTTTTCTGTATATTTGCCTCTATTTTCAGTCTGTGTAGCTGGGGGGCTAGGCTGAGGGGCTGTGTGAATGGGGAGGGAGCACTGGGTGGGTGGATAAGGCATGGAGCTGTGTGTGCAGGTGAGTGTAGGACTGTGTATGTGCGTATAGGTGCGTGGGATGAGGAGCTATGTATGGGGAGAAGCTAGGGGAGGGGTTGGGTATATGTGCGGGGGAGGGGGGGGCAGGGTGTCTGTGTAAAGTGTGCTTTTCTTCATATGCAAGTATTCTGACCCCTTCCTCCTATCCACTCAAGTTCTCAAATCTTTTGCACTCTTCCCTAACTTCCACCCTCTCCTCCACACTCTCTCTCCAACCCCCATCCCCTCCTTCCATTCTGGTCCTCTGCTCTTCCTCCCCATCCCTCCCTTCCTCAACTTCTAACTTTTTAAAAACAATTTTCTGCATGGAGTCCCAGCCATATTATTCATGGAGTCTGCGGCCACTTTCAGTTCTCTGCTGGAGGGGGAATGGGGTTCCCGTCGATATGCTGCTCTGTTATTTGCTCCAGCCATAGCTGCAGCTGCCTTCACACCCTCTCCCCAGTGGGTGAAGCAGCTCCCATGCCAGTGAACCACAAAGCTGCTGACAATGAGAAACCCATGGTAACTGGCTACTGAGCTCCCCGCTGCTAAGGTCTGCAGTGCGCCATCCCCTCTCTCTTCCTCAGCTGGCAAATTACAGCAGACAGCCCTTGTCTGCTTCTTCCTGAGCCAGCGGGAGATTGGATCCCCACCAGCAGTCCAAGAAGTGTTGTCTATATGTCTCTCTTTATTGGAACACATGGGGGCTTGTTTCCTTCGCACAAGCACAAACAAACCTATGTGTGCAGATAGACAAATGGCGGCACCCCAACATGTGTAATCGCTTGAGCAAAACCCGCCTAAAAACACATCCTGTGATCCAGCAAGGAGAAAGCATGGATTTATTGGGGAGGCAAGGGTAACTGATTTTACAACCCCCATCGGAGCTCTGGTAGCTGTAGGATCAGAATGGCCCTAAATGAGATCTTTTGCAGTATCGGTTGGGTATTTAAGGATGTGATTTTCATGACTGGCAGTCTGTGGAAAGCTGTTTGTTTTATCCAAGCATGGCACAGTAAACATTTTAGGGGAAAAAAGCAGTCTGATTACTAATGTCTGGGCTTTCTGATCCAGTTCATGAACAGTGGCGTGCCTGGGCACAGCAAAGCATGCTGATATGCTGGCATGCTCTTAAGAGGAAATGATTTGCATTCAGAAAGTTAGCTAGGTCTATAGACAACTTGTATATTAACATGGAAGGCCTATATGAGTACATGGAAAACTGTTCTTTACATTATAAAATACCTTATGGCTTTATTGCATTGTAGATGTACTTTTACATAACCAGAATGAACTACTCATCTCTTGTTTATTATTGCAATCTTTATTTTGCATAGAATCTGAACTAGATCGCTGTACAAAACTGTATAGTAAGGTTACTAGAATTTTGGAAGCAAATCTGGGACACCTGGGCAGAGCTGAGCTAGACTGGAAGAGGCAGGAGTTCTCCCTCTTCGATCATCTGTTCCCCATATAGTTCGAAATGACCCGCTTATTCTCCTATTTACCACCCATGTGTGTTATAAACATTTCCTCTTAGTTTTGCCCTAGTCCGCTGTTTGTTGGGTTTGTCTGTCTTGAAAGAGATTGTAAGCTCTAATGCAGGGATTCTTAACCGGGATATAGGAACCAAATGATGGGGGTATGGGACTGGATCTATGAACAATTAAAAAAGATGTTGCTAGATTAAAATTTAGATTATTAATTATCACAGTTATCAACACAGAATGAGATGGTAAAACATTGCCTGTGGAAACACTTCAATAATTTTGGAAGTCCTAAGTACAAATGTTGAGGGTTACTTCTCAGATATTAATGATTTTAGAATGGAATCTTTTGGATCATGAACCCATTTTTGTTTGATGTATCTACGATGAGTGACAATGATTTGGCAAAGGAGGATTTCATTGAATTCCAAGAAACCCCAAGAAAAAAAGCCGGTTACGAAAAGGCTGGTCTAGATTATCAGGCAGTTTTTGAGCAAATCATAACTTATCCTAGTTTGGCGATGAGGGCAATGAATGTTTTGGCTCCTTTCACAGCTACTTATCTCTGTGAAACAAGATTCTCTAAATTGCTAAACCTGAAATCAAAGTGGAGAAATGGCTTGATGTATCAGATGACATGCGAGTAACATTTCAGTAACTGTTCCTCTAATTCCTGTTTTATTGCACAAAAACAATAGCAAAAATCTTACTAGTTGTGGCTAGCTTGTGGATTCTGTGATTTGAATAAATATGATAAAATCCTTAAGATTTTCTTCAAACTGTTCTGTTTCTAGCTATATATAATTTCGACAGTCTGGCGATGGAGATATGGGGACATACTGGGCAATCCATTGGGGGTTCTGTAGTCATAAAATGGTTAAGAACTTCTGCTCTTGTCCGAAACACATGTAGGGCTGATCCCCTAATACAATTTTTTCCTTCCAGGGGTTCTCCATTCCTGCTCTTGCTTTTTGTTCTTATCTGCATATGTACAGTGCTGTGTATGCCCTGGAGCGCTATACAAGTGATACGTATTAGTGGTAGTAATTCAGTCATTTCAAAAGTTAAAAAAAAGGCAATGGCAGCCCTTCGAGTATAAAAGCATATACATACATGCTTAAATTGTATTTTATATATAAATAAATATTCCATATTTTTCTAAAATTCCCTTCTTTTTTTCAGAAAAAAAAGTTAATTTTATATCTTCTCCTACCAGGATAGCGAAGGCTGCATTAGAGGGGTAGGCAGGAGAAGCAATGTCCTTTGCCTCTGTCCCCATTGAAATTGGGGACAGGAGGTGGTTATAGTCCATGGAGTCTGCGACACTACCTCAAAATTGAAGACAATCCCCAAAAATCAGGAACATCTGGTAACCTTACTGTATAGACTTCCTCTTTTTTCCATGAGTTAACCCTGGCAATCTTGTATGCACATTTTATTTATTTATTTCTGGGTTTTATATACTGCTTTATTCATGTAATCAAGGCGGTTTACAAGAACTCAATAAACTAACACTGCTCAAGGCGGTTTTCAAGGGACATGCATGTCTTTGGTGAAGAGGTCTGTTGTTAGGGTCCAAAATGTCCAGACAACAAAGATAGTAAACAGTATATTTTGATTTACAGATTCAAATTTGTGAACTTTGGGAATGTGAATATGCACCATCTCTTTATTTTATTTATTTATTTAACAGGTTTTTTTATACCGCTGTTTCATTTCAATCAAAGCAGTTTACATTGTAACTTAAACTTGTATTTTTTTTTTTTTTGAGCAATGGAGGGTTAAGTGACTTGCCCAAGGCCACAAGGAGTGCTAGTGGGAATCGAACCCTGGTCTCTTGGTTCCCAAGCCAGTGCATTGCATTTATACAGTACATTGCATAACGGATGTTGTGCAGTGATCTCTGGAAGCTTTTTCTCTGATTTGTTTGCACTGGCAAAGGCAGACTTGCAGCTTTCAGACTGTGTATGGCAAGTTCCCTCACTTGGTTTGCAGCTTGTCATGCTGTGAGGGCTTGTGTGTATCAGTGATGCTGAGGGCTCAGCTGAGGTGCCAGACAAAGACAAACCATCCATCTGGGCAACAGCAGAATGGGACAGTGTTGGTGCGGAAGATCACATTTCTGTGACAATGGCAACAACACTAAACTTAAACTGCGTGGAAGAAAAGCCTGGCAATCTACTTCCATATCTTGCCATGAAAACCCAATGGATAGTCACAGTAAAACAAATTGCACTATAGTGCTGGAAGATGAGACCCCCAGGTCAGAAGGCACTCAACTGGCTACTGGGGAGGAACTGAAGACTTTTCAGAGTAAAGCCAGCATTTATGATGTGGTTGGATTAAAGCCCTAGGGACGTCTGACTGCCGATGTAGCTGCGCATGAAATGAAAGTCAGAAGCTGCAAAGATGTCTTACATATTGGGGCATGGAGCATACAAAGCATGAACCAAGGGAAGTTGGAGGTGGTCAAGAATGAAATGGAACAGGCACAACTTGATCTGGTGGGTGTCAGCGAACTGAAATGGACTGGCATGCATGGTATACCATGTGATCATCTGATGCATGCATGGTATACCATGCATCAGATGATCACATGGTATACCATGCTGGAAATGAAAGACAAAGAAGAAATGGTGTTGCATTTATAATTAAGAAGAAAATTGCAAGAACTGTAATGAAATACAGTGCCAGAGGCCGTCAGAGAGATAGCTAGGGTTCTTTTCCTGGTGGATCATTCATTGGTGGGTTATATTCTGGGGGTGAAGGAAGAGTTGGCATGACAGGCAACAGGACCCTGGAAGTAACTTCAGGTGCTATCACTGTGGTTACACCAGCTGGGCTGCATGAGAGAAAAAATATTACTGTAACTCCAGGTCTGTTCAAGATTGATTCTTCCTTTTTGGATGGGTTTACTCTGGCGCATCCTGAGGTTTTTACCTTGGATTCTATTTGCTAGACAATTCTAGACCTGGGTAAACCTTAGTCCCTCAGATAAAGGTTCTAGCAGCCAAGTTACAGGAACATGGAGCCAAGTTGAACAAGTTACAAACGGAGGTTGTAGAAGTGAGGTCGACGATGAAAGATCTTATATGAAAGTTCAGTCTTCAATACAATTAAATACAGTATTGCTTAAGGACATTACCAATTTGAGGAGAAATGTGGAAGTGCTAGAAATGTTATTAGAAATGCTAATTTGAGGGTTATTAACTTTCCTAAGTCTTCATTAATCTCCCCACGAGAAATGTTTAAGAGGTACATAATGGAGACTTTGAACGTGCCTGAAGTCTTGATACCTCCTATAGCTAGAATTTATCATTTACCACAAGCACGATGAAAGCCAAACAATCAGCTTGCAAAAGAGCTTTCTCCATATATGCTTGCTCACTATGGAATGAGCTACCTGCCTCGATACGAGCCATCAAGGATCTATCAGACTACAGGAAAGCTATAAAGACTTATCTCTTTATGGAATACTATGGATCCACCCTAACAGCACATTACTCAAACATAACTGTTACAGTCTACAGCAACAATCCCAGTTAAACCCTGCCATGGACTGTACCCTCAACCCATAAATAACTACTTCATGTATAAACTATTGCTGCCTTAATGTAAATAGTTGTTTTTGATGGATTTGTTAGATGGTTTTGCTCTATTAGAGAATCCCAGTATGGAATCTGTTGTACTTACGACATCGATAATGACTTTGGCATTAAGATCTGACTGGGATTGGCTTTTATGATTGTTTTTCAGATTCTGATACACTCTTTTTGAACTGTTTGATTATGATATTTCATGACATAACCAGGGAGACACAGAGGAAACGAAGCAATTTATGCTCCAAGACCTGGGATGCTTCAGACGGATGCTCTATTCTTTTTAAATACCCCTGTAGATGAACAGTGAAATATCAGTCTGTTAGTTTCAGGTCAATATTGTTTTTAAACCCCAGCCACAGCATTTAGAATGAAACCACTGGAATCCAGATATCCTCTGTTACGAAATATTCGGTTTCCCTGCTGACCGCCGCCGCTATCCAGATAGCAAACTATATAAAGTTAGGACTGTCTTTTTTGTGGTTTGTTCTCTGGTTAGTTGACTGAATATCGTTGCTAACTGGATAACTCCAGGAGGCGCTCTTGCTCTGCCTACGGGTCGGATAGTGCTGCTGAATACCACCATCAATGGGGCTCATGCAGATAGAAGGTGTGCTAACCGCATAAGTCCCACAGATTGTTGGACCCTATATTTTTTTTTAACGTGTCCAGCTGACACTTTATTAACAGCAAAACAATTTTGACTACTACTAACTAGCATCAGTATTTAATCATTGATTTAGTTAATTGGATTGGCGAGGTATAGAATTGTTTTTCCTTCATTTGTGAAAAGGAATTTTTTTTGCTCCCATTTTTCCATCTCTTGACTCCCTGTTATGGTGGGCTGGGCATATACATTGGAATAGAAATGCTTTTTTGAATGTTCTCATTTCTTTGTTTTAGTTTTGGCTTCTTAGAGGTCCACCCACACTAACCCAAGTTCCTAAAAAGTCTAATTACTTGGAGTTTCACTCAGTTAAAACTGCCCCTTGTTTAATAACTCCACATAAATCCCACGTAGTTTAGCTTTTTCCAGGCTTGATCACTCAAACTACAGTTAGGTCTGAAAAACCTGTTTTGCCAGGACTTTGACCAGTTGTAAAATGAAAGTAAATAGTAGCTAGGGTTGAAGAAAGCAGTGAGTGTGGCTGACTGTGAGTATCTGATTATGGAAGGTCTGGCAAGGACAAAGATATGATATCAATATGCAGTGGGGGAGTAGGCCAGTGGTTAGAGCAGTAGCCTTGTAACCAAAAGGGCAGGGTTAGAGTCTCACTAGCACTCCTTGTGGCCTTGGGCAAGTCACTTTACCCTCCATTGCCTCAGAAGAAAGGCTTGGCCATCTATTCAGGTCACTTTGCATGGACCATACTGGTCTTTATCTGCTGTCATTGATCTGTCATTAGGGCACATATTGTCAAGAGTTCAGTGGCAGGGAAATTGTTCCTTTGCAAGTTTGTTAGCGCATACATAAGCATGCACAAACATGTGAGGCTACTGAAATGCTGTAGTTCATGTTTCCCCTCCACTGCAATAGGCTGTCTTGAATGGTGAAGCTCCACAGTGGAGGGAGTTTGGCGAGACTTCAGACCATGAGATCAGCCCGAACTTTCTGCATCGTGGGGTTCCAATATAGAGAAAACTGATAATGGTGGAGGAAGTGTGAACTGGCATGTTTCTGAGGAGCTGCAGTCAGTGACAAGAAAAGGTGTGCGAAAGAGGGACTAGATGAAGGGAGGGGATAACAGAGAGAGAGAGAAAGAGAGAGGCTGGATGAAGCCTGGGAGGTCATGAGATAGAGAGGTTGGGGAAGGATGGTGGGTTGTTATGAGAGAGAGAGAGAGAGACAGATTGGAGGAAGCCTGGTGGGGGGTCATGAGAGAAAGACACACATGCATGCAGTCTCTGACATTCCCTATGACACACACATGTATGCGCGAAGCCAACAACACTCACCATGACATTCCCCATGAGAAATACACACCCACATGCACCCCCTAATCCTCACAATAACACACATATGACTCTTGCACACACACAGTCACACATGCATGCATGCAGCCCTCGATGCACATACACACAACCCATGACAAATACACACAACCAATGACACTCCCCATGACACACCCATATATGCACCCACCTTGCTCCTGATACCCCCGACATATACACGCAGACAGGCATGTGCACCCTCCTGATACTTCACATGAGACACACATATAAACCGCCCACATGTCTGCTTCTAGAAGTGCAGGAAATGCGTCGTTGTATCACACGGCTAGGGTACACTTTTCAACTTGTTATTTTTGTAATGGGTCACAGTTGTCTTGGTATTCCCTGCAGCAGCATGATAGCAAAATGCTGTCAGCATCATGTGATTTACAAGCTGCCTATGGGCTGGAAGGGGTGGTCTCCCTCAACAACTTCTTATACTGTATAAAATAAGTAGCAGCTTGGAAGATTTTGAAGAATATAAGGGTTTTATATATATTTTTCAGTTTTAAAATACCCAAAGAACATTGATAAGGGAAAGTTTTAAGAATCATGGTAGAGCTGTCACATATTACTATTTGAGGTATAAAAAAGATTTGGAGGTTTTCAGACCTGTGATGAAAGCAGGACACAGAAGGTTAAAAATAGCTCTGTGCCTTTGTGGTTTTGGAGGTCTTTTCCTCTTAGACAATTTATCAGCTGTGGTTTAAGTGAGTAACAGGATCACTTTAAAAAGTTTAATCATGATTTGGACATCTGAAGATGTCAAAATCGCAGAGATGACTCCATGGCCATTCCACAAATGATGTTCGTAGACGTCTCCAGTGCAGGGGCATCCAAGTAGGCAAGGGGGTGTGGTGGAAGCATATTTGGGCAGGAGCAATGGACTTAAACATCCCTGTGTGATCTCTGAGATGTCTGCAGGCATGTCCATGTTTATACTTACTCCAAGCACAAACAGGCAACAAGAAAGTGATTGTTTTTACCTTAAAACATCCAGAGGATCGTTAATTAGGAGAGAGGACGTTTCAAGATGGCCGCTGAGTTGAGCGTCTTAAAGTATGCCTAAACGCAAGAGTAAGCTGCGAGTTTTCCCCTCGGACCCCCAGCTACCTTCCACAGGTCCTATGGACCGATTTGTGCTACTTACGCAGGCACAAAAGCAGGAGATCTGCTCTGCTGGGGTGGAGGTGGCTGAGGAGATTGATTCGTCGCCTGTGGAGTTGGAAGTATTGTTGTCTCCTGTTGAGAGGGAGATTCCGCTGTGCCCTGCAGTGCTGACCGTGAACTCTGAGGTTTTGGCACGTCCCCCTCCGGAAGGTGGGAGTGGAGACGCCGTCAGAGGGGCGACAGCCTTGCTCGGAGATCAGCTTCCTCACGGTGATATCGGGAGGGTTTCAGGTGCCCAGCTTATCACGGAGGACTTGATGGTTCCTGCTGCACTAGGTGAGGGTTTTATTCCCCCTTCTACATCTATGTTGACTTCGACTCCTGTGTTTCCTATTTCTTCGAGGCCGAAGGTTTTCACACTTGAGTCAATATGGGAGGCCATTACTTCTTTATCGATGGTGGTTCAAAGTCAGACCAGAGCTTTATCTGTGCAAATTCATGACAACTCTGAATAAATTATATTCTTGAAGAATGTGAATGTTGGTGTTAAGTCTCAAGTGAAAGAACATAGTAGTCAACTGGTAACATTATCTAATTTGACTTCTACATTGGTTAAAGATAATGTGGCACTTAAGAGTAAGTTGGAAACCTTGGAAAATGCTGCTAGAGCTGCGAATTTAAGGATCTTGAATTTTCCTAAAATGAAGGGCATTTCAGCCCTGCATATGTTCAAGCAATACTTACAAGAAATCCTTAGTGCCTGTGGAATTAACTCCACCCTTGATTAGGGTTTATTATCTACCTCAGGGGAAAAAAGAACCAGCAGACTCTGAAGAACTTGCAAATATGGATGTTCTAAATGTTTCAGATTTGTTAAAGGACTCTGATCCAGGGACATGTGTTCCAGCTACATTGTTGGTGACTTGTGCACTTGCCACTGATAAGGAATGGCTGTTAAAAATGTTTTTTAAAAAGAGGTTGGAGACCTTCTATGGCCTATCCATTTCAATGTTTTCAGATATATCCAAGGAAACACAGAAGAGGAGACGGCTTTTTCTTCTTCATAAATCTGGGGTTCAGCAGATTGGGGGTTCATTCTTCTTAAGATTTCCCTGTAAATGTTTAGTGATTTATAAATCGGTTAGATATATGTTTTTCCAACCGGCTGATCTTGCGTCATTTATCAATGCTAAATTGAAAGATAAAGTCTAGACTGTGATAATTTATCAAATACTCTCATGTTAAAGCCTGTGTACTCAGGGTTTATCTGGTATTTCCTCTTATGCTGAATTGTTAAGAATTTTCATTTAGGGCTACTAGAGTTTCTCCTGCTCTGGTAACCAATGCTTTTCTCTCTCCCTGCGCTATGTGGACTACCCGTGGTCTTAGGTTTATATTCTTTGTTTTTGATATTTTATTTGGGCTAATATACCTTTGTGTCACTGTCTACTTCAAGAAATGTTCTTGATGTTTATGTATAATGCAATAAATATTAAAATAAAATAAAAACATCCAGAGAAGATAGAGAATTAAATGACTAACCCTAGATCATGAAGTCCCACACTGAGATTTGAACCCTAACCACACTATGCTTAAGCCACTGCTCTAACCATTATGCTATTAGAGGTCTTGGTTGTGATAGTGCATGCTAACGGTACCAGCAGCATAAAGTGCCCTATGGGCAGAGAGTAGGCGGAGAGTGGGGGGTCAATGGGCGGGGAGTGGGCGGGAACAAGGCTTGCTCCCTTAACGACGGCACCTTAATGGCAGGAACCCTAACGCATATCAAAGCCTCATGGAAAGAGTGTGTTTTGAGGAGAGAGAGCCTATTTAAATGTCTGTAATGTGTTGCACAGACAGGGGAGCCCAAGAGAGTGATAGTACTGCTCCATTAGCAGCAACAGCTTAGTACCCAAGTATGAAAGGGCACTATGTTGATGGTGCAAATGGGGCAAAGGAGGGAGCACATGGGTCACGCAGTGGGGGCCGCTGGTGCCCAGGGCAGACCAGGCAGTTGCCTAGGTGGCACGTAAGAACATAGGACTTAAAAATATGCCATACTGTGTCAGACCAAGATCCATCATGCCCAGTATCCTGTGTTCAACAGTAGCCAATCCAGGTCACAAATACCTAGCAGTTTCCCCAAAAGACATACAGATCCACAGTGCTTGTTTTGGGCAAGCAGAGGATATTCTGGGCCCCTCATTAGTAATGGTTTATGGACCGCTCCCCAGGAGCCTGTCTAAACATTTCCTGAAACCCAGCTACAATAACAGCCTTTACGACATCCTCCAAAAATGAATTCCAGAGTTTGAATACACGTTGACTGAGAAACCATTCACTCCCAGTAGTCCTGAATGGCTTATACTGTAGCCGCATTGCATGTCCCCTAGTCCTACTACATTTTGATGGTACAAACCATCGATCTACGTTTACCCAATCCACTCCAGACTATTTTTTATAGACCTCTAACATAACACCCCTCAGCCATCTCTTCCCCAAGTAGAAGAGACATAACATTGGCAGGTGGTGATGGGGTCCCTGGAGAGGCAGATGGTTGTGGGGGGGGGGGGGATTTGTGGCCGTCCATGTATGCCTCTGCATACCCCCAGACCCTACGCCCTAGGCACCTTCCAAACTGCATGTTGGCTGGCCTGAGACTGCGCACCACCAACACTGACAGCCCATGGACATGTCAGCATAGTGTGGGGGGTGTTGGCGGATGGGGCAGTGGCACCTGCCTGCAGCAGACCAGAGCCATGCCCTTATCCAGTGTGCCATGCACAATGCAACATGTCCCAAGGTCTGTCTGATAGGAAACATGTCATCTCCAGGGACTGCTATAATCATGTGGCAGCACTGTGGTATACTACACAGAGTTGGTGTGTGTATATATGAGTGAAGGGTCACAAGTTTGGATCCTGGCTGTGGATTAGGCAGTACATGTCCTTGTGGCTAAATTTTATCCCAAAGTGCAGGTACAACACCAATATGTACAACCCCCAATGAATCGGCTAACAAGGGTACAAACACCCACATAGAGAGGCCCCACTATCCTTAGCAGGATAGAGAGTCAGGCTGACAGCACCAGCACACTGAGCCTGTTAACATCAGAGCACACTACTAGCTCCTGCACAATGAACACACCTTAACAATGTCTGAACTGAGACTGGGACCAGAGTGACAGGCAGGAATGCCAACCATCTCCATTTTTGCACAGTGCATTGATGTGTGTGTGTATGTCTATCCATTGTTTTGTGGCTTCCTACACCTCACTGAGCCTCGCAGTGCCTAAGTTGTTTCATCATTAGCCTGCAAATGTGCATGATGAGGAGCAAAGTATTATGGGTATGGCTTGAAACAGGGCGGATTGGCCAGGATGTGTCTGCATCGGGGGTAGAGCATTGACTGGAACGTCATAGTGCCCAACTGCCACGTGCATGAACCAGGTGGCTACAGCATGTCATGTTGGGAGGGCACTCCCACTCTGACCGAGCAGTGACCACAGCTATGTATCCACATAGTGTATATAGAGTCTTGTTCCAGCAATGTGGGTGGATTTCCTGTTCTGGGAGCCCATTCACTGAACCAACTGCTGGGTGTCCATGCTGTATTTCCCAGTACTGGTTGCATGTGGTTGTTCTGTGCACATGCAATGTGTACTGACCAGTGGCCTGTCTGCAGTTGATATGTGCATGGCTGGTAAACCCAGTGGTGGGCAGCAAGTGCAGTCTGACAGTGCTTGTTGTGGGCGAATGTAAGACCAAGGCAGTCGGAATATGAGGCATTCCAGGCCTGCTCCCAATGGTAGTGGAAGGGCAAGTAGGACCCTAGTAACAGCCCCATGCAAGTCTAGACACCCCCTTACTTCTTCCCCCCTAATTGGCAGACATGACATCAGCATTGTAACACTGGGTATTGGCATGCACTGTTCTAGGTGGGTCCCCATCAGATAGGGGCAGAGCACAGGGCCAGATGCAATTGGTGTATGCTGCAGGACACAAGGTGACTAGCATAATCACATTGCAGATAATACCTGCCACACATGGGCAGTGATGGGGATCTACAGCATGGGTAGTAGAGACCATTTCCAGCACTACAGGTACTAGGAACCTGGTGCTGGGCTCCCATCCTCACTCTCAGGGTGACTGCAGAAACTGCTCAGTAGCATGGTTTGTAGCTGCTCTGTGCTTGTATCGCACACTGTAAGTGCATCTTACAGAGTTGAGGTAATGGATATGTGCATTCTCCATTTGGAGATCAGCTGTAGACTGCTGTTCAGCATGTGCACTGCATCATGGGTACTGGTGGGGCTTACCCTATGCCGGCACGCACAGCAGACATTTTAGGCAGTGACTTGCAGTTTCTTTGTATCCAGCCATTGCTGTGTAGCAAGGTGTGGAGGTGTACCCTACTGGTTAGTGCAATATCTCCATAAGTAGGGGACAGGGGTTTGATTCCTGCCTGTTCTTTTTCCTTGTGTGCTACTCAGATTATTTTCATACCTGTAACAGTTAGGGCTCTGCACATCGGTGCTGCTAGCCCATAACACCTTCTCCTCAGCTGCCATCCATCCTTCGGCCCATCTATCTGCCTTTGTCAGCTATGTACAGTCATGTCGTCTTGTGCAGGCTACTACTCCATGACTTACACTGGTACTCTTTTCTGTATTTCAGCTCTTCGCGCTCGCCTCTCCTGTGCCTGATCAGCATGTCACCACTCCTACTCTGTTCTTCTGTCGCTGCAAACATCCTGTCGCTTCTGCTCCGCTGGAGGACAGGTCTTCCCCATTGTATGCCATACACCGACATTGCAGCACTTTACATTGGCACCACCCTGTGCATTGATAAAGCTGCCTCCCACATGCTCGCCCGCTTTACTGATACAGCAGGTCCATCAACGCCCACCAGTCCTTCCTTCCATCACCTTTATATTGACATTTCTTGGTGCTCTATCCAGTGTTTGGGTTATAGCTGTTTTCATGCCTTAAGGTGCATACTTTCCATATCTCATATCTCCTTAGGACACCTTGTTAGAGCACCTTGTCTCTCCTTAGGACATCTTGTCACCTTACCGCACTTGGTCCTGTTAGCTCACATTAAATGGCCCAAGGTACCCTAATGCCAGCAATCCCCCTATCTACCCACTGCCTTATATGGCTTCAAGCACCTCAAGACTGCCCTTACCGCCAGTGACTTTACCGCAGTTTAGTAAACATACCCCTGAGAATTTTTAAACAATCTAAGTGCTCTGGACTTGATCTCATTGTTAAGAAACATTTGTTGGCTAAGAAAGATATTGATTTCGAAATGAAGAAAGTTTCAGCAGTAGAGGAATTTGAGCAGCAATAAAGAAATTCTAATTCAAGTGAATAAATCTTGATCAGAATTGAGAAGTTTGAAATTTTTAAAAAATTACAGTGAGATGAAAAAGGGTTATTGAGTGACTGCTGTTCCAAATAAGTGTAATTTTTTCATCTATTCGTTTTTCTATTCTTCCATCTAATTTTATGAAGAAAGGCATTCATGTTTGAGTTTGGTAAATTTAAGAAACATTGAAAAAATGAAGTGATTTTTGTGGAAAGTATTAAGAATGAATTTTTTGTAGATCAAAGTTTTGTAGATGAAATAAAATTCAAAATTGTGATAAATGATTTTTTCTGGATCTATGATGGTTGATGAAAACATTACACAGAAAATGAACTTGTGATTGACTTATGCACTATCCTTTTTCTCCTTAAGAACATAAGATATGCCATACTGGGTCAGACCAAGGTCCATCAAGCCCAGTATCCTGTTTCCAACAGTGGCCAATCTAGGTCATACGTACCTAGAGGTTTCCACAAAAGACACAGGTTCCACAATGCTTGTATTGGGTCAAGCATTGATATCCTGGGTCCCTTTTTAATAATGGTTTATGGACCTTTCCTCCAGGAACTTGTCCAAACCTTTTTTAAGCCCAACTACACTAACAGCCTTTACTACATCCTCTGGTAACAAATTCCAGAGTTTGATTACATGTTGAGTGAAAAAATATGTTCCCTTATTTGTCTTAGTTTACCCTGTAGCTTCATTGCATGTCCCCTAGTCTTTCTATATTCTGATAACATAAACAGTCGATCTACATTTACCCGTTCCACTCCGTTCATTAATTTATAGACATTATCATATCTCCCCTCAGCCGTCTCTTTTCCAGGTTAAAGAGCACTAACCTTTTTAGCCTTTCTTCATAGGGGTATCCTTCCATCCCCTTTACCATTTTGGTGGCTCTTCTCTGAACCTTTTCTAATAATGCTATATCCTTTTTAAGATATGGCAACCATAATTGCACACGATATTCAAGGTGCGGTCTCACCATGGAACGATACAGAGTCATTATAATATCCTTTGTTTTATTTCCCATTCCTTTCCTTATGATACCTAGCATACTATTTGCTCTCTTGGCCACCACTGCACACTGGGCCAAGGGTTTTAACATGTTATCCACATTGGCGCCTAAATATTTTTCCTGGGTGGTGGTTCCTAATATGGAACCTTGCATCGTGTAACCATAGTTTGGGTTGTTCTTCCCTAGGTGAATAACTTTGCACTTGTCCACATTAAATTTCATCTGCCATTTTGATGCCCAGTCTTCCAATTTATCAAGATCATCTTGCAATTTTCTACAATCCTCTTGGGTTTTAACAACTTTAAATAGTTTTGTGTCATCTGCAAATTTTATAACCTCACTTGTTATTCCCTTTTCCAGGTCATTTGGAAGCGCCATCGGACGCGCAGCACGCGCTGCAGCCGCCGCCGCCATCGACGGGCTCCCCCTGAGTAGGGTTGAGCCGGAAAGCACAGGGCAGAGCTCCTCCCTGCATCGGAGCTCGGCACAATCACCAGGAATGGCGGGTTCTTAAATTTTGAAGTGCCATCGGGCACACTCGCGCCTGGCGGGTCTGTGCCTGAGTGCCTCGCTAGAGGCGCCTCTGGCGTGGCCCTCAGGTGGGAGACCCAGGTGGAAACGCAAGTAGACAAACAGAGCAGCACTGAAGGTTTGCTACCCACCTCATTGCTTCGATCCAGGTAGTATCATGTCCCGTGATCACTACAGCATTGTCTGAAACAACTAATGCTGCCTCATTGCTTATTTTTATTTATTTATTTTTTATACTGCGCTCTTTAGAATCAGTGCGGTTTACATGTATACTAACAGGTACTTTTTATTCCCTTGTCACTGAAGGGCTCACAATCTAAGTGTACCTGAGGCAATGAAGGGTTAAGTGACTTGCCTAAGGCCACAAGGAGTGGCCATGAGACTAGAGACCCCAGTCCCTCTGGCCTGAGGTTGCTTGTCCCCATGTGGGAATTGAACCCCTGGCCTGGAAATCACCGGGAGCGGCGGTTCTTCAATTTGGAAGCGCCATCGGGCACACAGCACCCAGCCTTCCGGCCTGAGGTAACCTGTCCCAACCACTGAGCCACTCCTCTCTTATAGGTCAACATTGCTGCTATGCCTGCCACTCCATTGTTGCCTCACTGCTTGAAGGTTAACATTTGCTGCTTTTCCTAAACACTCCATTGCTGCCTCATTGCTTGTAGCTTAACATTTACTGCTTTGCCAGGACACTCCATTGCTGCCTCATTGCTTGTAGGTTAACATTAACTGTTTTGCCAGGACACTCCATTGCTGCCTCATTGCTTGTAGGTTAACAATTGCTGCTTTAACTGGACACTCCACTGCTGCTGTCTCATTACCTGGACAATCCATTGCTGCATCCTATTGCCTGCATTGAACTTGCTTCCCATTGCTTACATTGAGCTCTACTGCACTGAACTTGCTTCCCACTGCTTACATTGAACTCTACTGCATTGAACTTGCTTCCCACTGCTTACATTGAACTCTACTGCACAGGCTATAGTCTCCTCACTACCCCATTGCTTCTACTCTAACCTATACCGCATAGCGTATAGTCCCCACTACCCCATTGCTTGTGTTTTAACCTATACTACTTAGCGTGCAGTCCCCATTTATAAATACCCCTTTGCTTGTACCTTAACCTATATTGCTTAGTGTGTAGTCCCCACTTTTAACTCAACATATGCTGTATAGTGTATAGAATCTTAGGGGTATATTTACTAAGCAGTCTTAATGTGCAGCCGGCGTTAGTGTGCAGGATGCCATATAAGGTAGTGGGCGTTCCGGTCTTAAGGTAGCATTTAGGGTTATCATGCGATAAGGTACTTTTCGTGCGATAGAGGGAGCCGTGGCACGTTAATGCACGTTAGCCTTAATTAGGTGCGCTGACCTACAAACATGGCAACAGAGGTGTAGCACAATGGTTGATACATTGACTGATGAAACAGGGGGTCATGATTTCAATCCCCCAGTGGGCTTGATGAGTAAGGCTGTCTGAGGCATTGCTCTTTACTTTAAATCAGTGCTGTCTGAGGCATTTTCTTTTTTAAATTTAAATTAGTGTGCCAGCAAACACACCCTCACAGTGCCGTAACCTAAGGTGCCGCATAAGGCGCCCAATAAGGCACTCCAGAGGGCACATTATAAAGTGCATTGTCTGCCAAGGCACCTTATAATGTTCCCTATAGGGCACCTTATAAGGCGCCTTATAGGGCGCTTTATAGGGTGCCTTATAGAGCGCTTGAGAGGGCGCCTTATGAGGCACCTTAAGGCTACAGCACTGTGAGGGTGTCTTTGCTGGCAGCACTAATTTAAATTAAAAAAGAAAATGCCGGACTTCCGGTGACATCAGGAAGCGGGATGGCGGCTTTCTGAGTGAGCTCTGCGGCGCTCGGAGAGAAAGCTAAAAATAAAGCGACCCTAACCTGGTGCTGGGAGACGGGCAGAGAAGGCAGATGACCAAGGTGTCGGAGCGTAAGTCGGTGAAGCAACGCCTGGCGGAATATCGTTCCCCCTACGCGATGTCGGGGGATACGGAGAGTGCAGATCATGCTGGCAAGATGGCGGAGGAGGGAGGAGAGCGCTCCGACTTGGAGGGCGAGAAGAGCCTGGACCCAGCTTCTTTAGGAGGCCTGAAGGCATGGCTGACTGACTTTAAGGAGGAGCTGAAGGCCGAAATGAGTCGGTACCAGAAGGAGCTGAAGGAGACTCTGGGCCCGTTGCGGCAGGAGGTGAAGGAGCTGGGGGCCAGAGTGGACGGTGTGGAGGAGACGCTGGTCCACCACGCGGCCACGCTGGGAGATTTGTGAGCGGGATGGGCTGAGCTGGCCCAAGCGCAAGAGCTCCTGAACGCTAAGGCTGAAGATCTGGAGGACAGATCGCGGCGGAATAATGTGCGGGTGAGAGGTGTGCCGGAGGAACAAAGATTTAAGAACTGTGAGGAGACCTTACTACAGCTGTTTGGAGCCCTCTTGCAGGCGGCGGAGCCAGCGGGAGAGGGGGAGAGACTGCAGCTGAGCATAGAGAGGGCCCATCGAAGCCTTGGTCCCGCTCGGGACAATAAACCCAGAGACATTATTGCCTGTTTGAGCTCCTTCAAGGCGAAGGAGAAGCTGATGGCAGCAGCACGGAAGGCTGGGCCCTTTAAGTGGGAGGGTGCCACGATCGAACTGTATCAGGATCTGTCTACCCGCACGCTGCAGTGGCGGTGGGAGCTGAGAGGGATCACAGCAGTGCTTCGCAGAGAAGGATGGCGGTACAAATGGCTGTATCCCTTTGGACTAATGGTGACAGTACAGGGCACCTCGCGCAAAATTCAGAAGGCAGAGGGGGCCTGGCAGGTGCTGAAAGAGTTGGGAGTGAAGAACATACCAGAGAGCCAGCTGCGAGGACAGCCGCGGGAGCAGAGAGTCCAGCACAGGAGTGAGGGGATGAAGTGGCAACGTGTGGAGAGCAAGAGCAGGCGGCTCACTAGACTGTCCAGAGAGCAGGCTCAGCAGAGAGCGGTGGAGGAGGCAGCAGGGGACTGAGGGGGGAGGAGTCCTGCGGGAGCAATTCACTGTGTCCGGAGGAACCTGCTATAGGCTCCTTGGTACTTTGGACTGGTTTGCTTTTTGGGTAACTGTTTGCTGTTGGGTTGAATGAGGGGGACTGAGCAGGCATGTCTAGGGGGGGCTAGGTGGGAGTGGGGAAGGAGGGGGGGGTCTCTTGAAGGGAGGCTGGGGACGGGTATTGGTAATGTCTTGGAAGGAGTTGGGCAGACAGGAGTATTGCTGCTATCAGTTACAGAGGGTCCAGGGGGAGGGGGAGGGGGGACGAGGGGAGCGTGAGAGGGTGGGGTGACATGAGCGAACGCCACGGAGAGTCACCGGGAGCACTGGGGAAGGCTCCGGAGGGAGTGGTAATGAGGGGAGGAGGGGGGGGAGGGGAGGGAGGGGGGAGGGAGGGAGAGGGGTGGGAGAAGCCCGGCACATTGTAGATAGGGAGGGGGGGGAATGGGGACTGCTATGGGGGATAGGGGAACGGTAGGGTCAATCAATGCAAAGGGGCTGAATGATCCCCGCAAACGGCACCAGTTGTATCGGGAGGTTATGAGATTGGGCTGGGAGATCGTGCTGGTGCAGGAGACCCATTTGCGGAGGAAAAATGAGGGGTTGCTATGTCATGCATTGTATCCGCAACAGTATTTTGGGGGCATAAGGGGGGCAGAGGCGAGCAAGAAAGGGGGGGTTGCTATACTGGTGCGACAGGGCAGTTCATTTAGGGTGAGAGTTGAAGCACGGGATCAGGATGGTAGGGTGTTGCTGTTGGGGGAGAATGGGAGGGGGAACCTGTTACCTTGGTTAATGTGTATGCGCCCAATGTGTGGCAGGCCCAGTTTTGGAAGGGGGTGAGTGCCCTACTGGCTCAGCACGCCCAAGGGAGAATTCTTCTTACTGAAGTCTCCTACCTCTCCCATTGCTCCTTCAGTGTATGTTCTGGCAGCTCCTCCTCCTCTCCCACCCCGCTCCATGTTGGTGTACCCCAAGGATCCGTCTTGGGCCCCCTCCTTTTCTCCCTCTATACCCAGTCCCTTGGCGTGCTTATCTTCTCCCATGGCTTTCAATACCATCTTTATGCCAATGACTCCCAAATCTACCTCTCCACACCTAATATCTCCCCAGCAATTCAGACCAGGATCTTGGCCTGCCTTTCTGACATCGCTGCCTGGATGTCTCATCGTCACTTGAAGCTGAACATGGCCAAAACTGAACTCCTTGTCTTCCCCCAACTCCTCCCCTCCTCTTCCCTCCTTCTCAGTCTCCGTGGATGGATCTACGATCCTTCCCGTTCCCTCGGCCCGCAATCTGGGGACAGGGCCGGCTCGCCCATTGTGCAAGAATGTTGTTTGCACAGGGCCCCACATTTCAGGGGGCCCCGCGCAAACAACATTCTGCATCTGCCAGTAAATTTAAAAAAAAAAAACTTGCTGCCGCTGCCACCGTGGCAGCGGCAGAATTGAGCATCCCACGGGGCCCCCCTGCCCGGCAGAGTCCTTCATGCGGCCTCAGTACCCTAAGTGCTGGCTTTCAGAGCCACGAAGGGAGAGATTCCCTTTTTCGCGGCACTGTTAAGCCGCTGGCACTGATGGGAAACAGGATTTCCTATTTCCCATCAGCCCCGTGGGCTTAAACAGAGCCGCAAGACAGGGAAACTCTCCCTTTGCGGCTCTGAAAAGCCCATGATGAGGGAGCTAGGTTGCATGGAGGACCCTGCCAGGCAGGAGGACCCCACGGGACACTCGATTCTGCCGCTGCCATGGCGGCAGCGGCAGCAGCAGCAGCAAGTTTGGTTTTTTAAAAATCTACCTGGGCTATGGGGGAGGCTAGGACTGGAAATGGGCTGATGGGGGGCTAGGACTGGTAATGGGCTATGGGGGGATAGGACTGGGAATGGGCAATGGGGGGGGTAGGACTGGGAATGGGCTATGGGGGGCTAGGACTGGAAATGGGCTGATGGGGGAGGGGGCTAGGACTGGTAATGGGCTATGGGGGGGATAGGACTGGGAATGGACTGATAGGGAGTTTAGGACTGGTAATGGGCTATGGGGGGACTGAGACTGAAAATGGGGTGATGGGGGGTTAGGACTGGTAATTGGCTATGGGGGGGGCTAGGATTGGTAATGGTCTAGGGCAGGGGTCTCAAACTCAAATTGCTTTGAGGGCCAAATGAGGACTTGTAAAGTAACCCGGGGGCCGCATAAGACGTGGGGCCTCATTTGCATAAGGGGCCTCATTTGCATAAATATTTGCATAATGTTACCATACACTAACTTTTAGTAAACATGCCTCTTAATGAGTATGGATAAAGAAAGACTAAAAGATTCAGAAATAGGAAGACAATAATTAAACTGGGAACCCCAAAAGCCAAACTTGGAATGTACAACAACACTGTAGAAATAAAACTATAAATTAATTTCCTCTTGTACTAAACAAAGCGCAAACATTAATGATGCACATTTCCCAGAGCTGACATATTCCAGTTAATAAATTCAAAATAAAGAGATATTTTTCTACCTTTTGTGCATTTTTTTTCAGTTGCAATTGCTCCAGCCACTTCTGGTTTCTTCGTGTCTTCTGCTATCTCCATCGTCTGCTGTCCATTTGTCCTTTCTTCTCTCTTCTAGTTTTTTTCCATTCTCTCTCCCTACATCTGCTTTAACATACTAATCTTTCTCCTTTTGCTCTTTCCTCATTCCTATTTCATCCACTCAAATTTTACCCCTCCATCCTCAATCCCCACTTACTCTCCCAATACCTGGCCAATTGTAGATTTGTCTTCTCTTCCAGACAAAATATTTTTCCCCTCTCCATTTCACTTTCCCAGCTCCATCCCATTCTAATCCTCCCCCAACATCAGCTCCCTTCTAGTTCCAGCCCCACCCAGCATCTGCTCCTTTCTAGTCCCTGCATCAGTCCATTTCCAGTCCTATCCTAGCCTCACCATCAGCCCATTTCCAATTCTAGCCCCCCATCAGCCATTGTCCAATCCTATCTCCCTCCCCTCACAGCCCATTTCCATTCCAAGCCCCCCTCCCCATCAGCCATTTGCAGTTCAAGCCCCCCTTCCACTCAGCCCATTTCCAGTCCTAGCAACCCCCCCAGCCCATTACCAGTCCTAGACCCCCCATAGCCCATTACCAGTCCTAACCTCCCCAGAGCGCACTTCCAGTCTTACCCCAACACCCCATTTTCAGTCTTACCCCCCCCCCATAGCCCATTACCAGTCATAACCCCCCCCCCTGCCAATAGCCCACTTCCAGTCCTAACCCCCATCTGCCCATTTCCAGTCCTAGCCCCCACCATAGCCCATTACCAGTTATAACCCCCCAGCCCATTACCAGTCATAACCCCCCCCTGCCAATAGCCCACTTCCAGTCCTAACCCCCATCTGCCCATTTCCAGTCCTAGCCCCCACCATAGCCCATTAACATTTAAAACCCCCCACCCCATTACCATTAAAAACCCCCCCCCCCTGCCAATAGCCCACTTCCAGTCCTAACCCCCATCTGCCCATTTCCAGTCATACCCCCCCCATCTGCCCATTTCCAGTCATACACCCCCCCCCCATTTCCAGTCATACCCCCCGACAGAGAAAAACAAAAAAAAAACCCCAAAACCCTGACTTTTCTGCCGTTGCCCGCCGTGGCAGCGGCAGAATCAATTGTCAAATAAAAAAAAAAAAAGACTTCTGCTGCTCAAGCAGCAATATCACCTGTCCTGCGGCCCCTTCCCCTGTGCCCGGAGATCCGAATCTGCTCATCAGCGGCGTGCTTTTCAAGCCGCGAAGAGTATTCCCCTCTCGCGCGGCTTGAAACCACGCGAGAGGGGAATACTCTTCGCGGCTTGAAAAGCACGCCGCTGATGAGCAGATTCGGATCTCCGGGCACAGGGGAAGGGGCCGCAGGACAGGTGATATTGCTGCTTGAGCAGCAGAAGTCTTTTTTTTTTTTATTTGACAATTGATTCTGCCGCTGCCACGGCGGCAACGGCAGAAGTCAGGGTTTTGGGGTTTTTTTGTTTTTCTCTTTCGCGGGCCGCACAAAGTTGTCTCGCGGGCCGCATGCGTCCCGCGGGCCGCGTGTTTGAGACCCCTGGTCTAGGGGGTTGCTAGGACTGCAAATGGGATGGGTGGAAGGGGGGGGGCTTGAACTGAAAATAGCTGATGGGGAGGGGGGCTTGGAATGGAAATGGGCTGTGAGGGGAGGGAGCTAGCATTGAAAATGGGCTGGGGGGAGCTAGGACAGGAAATGGGTTGATGGAGGGGAGCTAGGATTTGACATGGGCTGATGGTGGGGCTAGGAAAGGACTAGAAATGGGCTGATGGGGGGCTGGGATTAGAAATGAGCTGATGGAGGGACTCGGATAGGACTGGAAATGGATGGGGGAGCTATGACTGGAAATGGGCTGATGTTGTGGCTAGGATAGGATTGGAAATGGGCTGTTGGGGGGCTAGGACTGGAAATGGGCTGATGCGGGGACTAGAAGGGAGCGGATGCTGGGTGGGGCTGGAACTAGAAGGGAGTTGATGTTGGGGGAGAATTAGAATGGGATGGAGCTGGGAGAGTGAAATGGAGAGGGGAAAAATATTTTGTGTGGGAGGGAAGACAAATCTACAATTGGCCGGGTATTGGGAGAGTAAGTGGGGATTGAGGATGGAGGGGTAAAATTTGAGTGGATGAAAAAGGAATGAGGAAAGAGCAAAAGTAGATAGAGTAGTATGTTAAAGCAGATGTAGAGAGAGAATGGAAAAAAAACTAGAAGAGAGAAGAAAGGACAAATGGACAGCAGACAATGGAGAGTTAGCAGAAGACACGACGAAACCAGAAGAAAGTGGCTGGAGCAATTGCAACTGAAAAAAAATGCACAAAAGGTAGAAAAATATCTCTTTATTTTGAATTTATGAACTGGAATATGTCAGCTCTGGGAAATGTGCATCATTAACGTCTGTGCTTTGTTTAGTACAAGAGGAAATTATAGTTTTATTTCTACAGTGTTATTGTACATTCCAAGTTTGGCTTTTGTGGTTCCCAGTTTAATTATTGTCTTCCTGTTTCTAAATTGTGATTCCTTGTTTGGTGATGGTCTATGTTCTGCATGTGTAACTGAGCTGAGGTATTCTGTTTATATAATTCCCATTTGACTGCCACTTGTTCTCTTTCCCCAGTAGGTCATGTATTGTTATTCTCTGAAATGTATTGATTTAATATTTGCAGTGTTGCCTTTTGATAGGTAGAGTATGGTGCTTTGTGAGTCCTGGTAGTGCTTTTACGATACGGCGGGTTTGCTATGGGTTCTAAATGGGCAGTGTTTGTAGTAGTTCCTAATATGCCTGGCGGTTGGCACTGGATTATAGTAATGTAGAAATCTTTTAGTCTTTCTTTATCCATACACTCATTAAGAGGCATGTTTACTAAAAGTTAGTAAATGGTAACATTATGCAAAATGGTAACATTATGCATTATGGTAACATAATGGTAACATTATGCAAATATTTATGCAAATGAGGCCCCACCCCCCCCCCCCCCACCCCCTTGGGCCGCCCCTGTCTGGGGTTATCTTTGACTCTTATCTCTCCTTCTCCACACATATCCAGCTCATAGCTAAAACCTGCCGCTTCTTTCTCTACAATATTAGGAAAATCCACCCCTTCCTCTCTGAACACACGACCAAAACGCTCATCCACTCCTTAATCTCCTCTTGCCTCGACTACTGCAACCTACTCCTTACCGGTCTCCCCACGTGCCATCTCTTTCCCCTTCAATCTATACAAAACTATGCTGCTCGTCTAATCTTCTGCCAGTCTCGCCTTGCCCCCATTACTCCTCTTCTCAAGTTGCTTCACTGGCTCCCTGTCCAATTCCGCATCCAGTTCAAACTTCTCCTGCTGACCTATAAATGCATTCATTCTATGGCCCCTCAATACCTCTCATCTCTTATCTCTCCCTACATCCCCTCTCTAGAACTTCGCTCCGCTAACAGACTACTTCTATCTAGGCCTTTCACTCGCACAACTAACTCCCGACTTCGCTCCTTTCACCTTACTGCGCCTCACGCCTGGAACAGCCTACTTGTGTCTATACGCCAAGCACCCTCCCTGACCCTCTTCAAATCCAGGTTGAAGACCCACCTCTTCACTGTCGCCTTCAGATTCTGACTTCTATCCTTATCTCAACCTGACTCCCCCCAATTTTCATGACCAAATTGTTAAGACCATATTGTGCTTTGCACCAAATTGACTATGCTCTGTATTGTCTCAACTAGATTGTATTGTCTCAACTAGACTGTAAGCTCGGACGAGCATGACTCTGATGAATAGGGACTGTATCTTTTATGTATGTCTGTACAGCGCTGCGTGCGTGGTGCTATATAAATGCTTAATAGTAGTAGTAGTAGTCATTTATGAATATGTCAAAAAGGAGCGGACTCAGCACAGATCCTTGGGGTACACCACTATTCACCTTTCTTCATTGGGAAAATTGGCCATTTAGCTCTACCCTCTGCTTTCTATCTTTTAACCAGTTCCTGATCCACAATAGTACATTGCCTCCTATCCCATAACTTTTTAGTTTTGCCAAAAGTCTCTGATGAGGGACCTTTTCAAAGGCTTTTTGAAAGTCCAGATACACTATGGGGTATGTTTACTAAACTGCGTTAGTGCGATTCGCGTTAGGAGCCACGGTAGAGACAGAAACCCCAAATAAGGACATGGGCGGTACATCGTTTCCGAGAATGCGCCGAGAACGCGCGTTACAAGGCGCCATAAATGAACGAGTGCTACAGGGCACGTTACCGCGTGTTAATCTTAAGAAGGCGCGCAGGTATACAAGCACAGCAACAGAGCTGTAGCACAATGGTTACAACACTGACTGATGGTACAGGGGTCATGGGTTCGATTCCCCAGTGGGCCTAATGTATAAGGCTGGCTGAGGCAGCACCCTTTACATTTAAGTAGTGATTGTTGAGGCATTTGACGTGTATTTTAATTAGTGCTGCCAGCAAACACACCCTCACGGTGGCATAACCTAAGGTGCCGCATAAGGCACCCCATAACGCACTCCATAGGGCACATTATAAAGTGTACTGTCCGCCAAGGCACCCTATAATGTCCCCTATGGGACACCTTATAAGGCTGTGAACAAAGCCTGGCTGGCTGCAGAAGGACTGCACATGACCACACAAACTGGCTGCTGTGGTTACCAGGATAGGGTTAACCCACACGTACCCATGATGCACTGCACATGCAAATCAGCAGTCGAGAGAAGGGCACAAGATTGGGTATGCACCCCCACAGCATCTCGGCCTGGTAGGGGGAACAGACCGTGTGTGGCACTGCCACAGAGTAGCCACAGACAGTCACATTGTGCGGGTACTGTGCCCACCCTGAGGTTGAGGTGGGGCACCCAGCACCAGGTCCACAGCACCTTTCATGGCTGAAATAAGCCATGCTGCAGGTCCCCATCAGTGTGTGATAGGTAGTTCCGTTAGACACACCTAGGATACATCTGTGTCCTGCTGTATGTCTCAGTCATGTCTAGTTTCTATGGGCGATGCTGCACCCAGAATAGTGCATATCCTGTATTGGTGCCATGGTTACCTGCTGTAGGTGAAAGAAGGAGGAGGAGGAGGAGGAGGAGGAGGAGGAGGAGGAGGAGGAGGAGGAGGAGGAGGGGGGGTGTATGGACCCATAGACAGATTATGTACCACCACACAACCCACCCTATGGGACTCAGGGTGGGAAACAGGATCACCCACCAATAGATCCACAGTCTACCTCCCCGCAATGGCAGCAGTAGAGGGGACCAGCAACCCCAGTTCTGCTGGGGAACAGACAGAGCGGTACACATCCATAACACAATAGCAGACAGACAGCAGGCCTGGAAATGCTCAGCTGCCCCCCACCATTATCTGACATTCTCCAGGAGCAAGCCTCCAGCCGCTGCACCCTACAAGGTGTTCCAGCAAGACACATACTAGCTGCAGACAGTCCGCCAGCTAGTCCATAGTGCATGGTCCTGGAGGAGATGCATGTACCCAGAACGGGGATGTTAGCATATACACCAAGCAGATAAGTCAGTGATTGGGCCCCAAAAGAAAACCCATATATATCACATGAGAGAAACGCTATATAGCGCTATGGGGGAACCTAGCCATGCCATGGTCACTGCTCAGTCAGGGTGAGAGTGGCCTCCCAGCAGGACATGCTATGGCCACCCTGTCCGTGCAGGTGGTGGCCAGGCACTACAATGTCCGAGCCATTGCCCTATGCCGTGTGCAGATGCATCCAGGCCAGGCCACCCTTCGAGGCTATTCCCACGGTACCTTGCTCCTCATTATGCACATTGGCAGGCCAATACTGGCAACAGTGCTAGCAGTGTGGGCTGTGGAGGGTGTTGGCAGCCAACACACACTGGATAGACAGACACACACTCCCCACACCTATGCCAGCATTGTGCAACTATAGAGGTGTTGGGCAGCCCAGGCCACCACACCAGTCCTGGGCACAGTGCAGGCATGGCTATGGTACGCAATACTGTAGGAGTCACTCCCCAGGTTGGTAAACACTGTCAGACACAAGACCTGTAGCACACTCCACAGACATCAGAAAGGTTGCTATGATACAGCTCCCTCAGAACAGTGTACTTAACCTAGGAATTGCTATCTGCCAGTACTCATAGCAACGTTTTGATAGATGTGTACCATATTCCCCGGTTTAGGGTGGCATTACTAAGGTATGCAAGTTCTAGTATTGGGAGATGCACGCAGAGCCCAAAGTCCTGCCTCTCCAGGAGGCTTTGGATAATGGGGCCTGTGGGTGTGTCTGCCCCTGTTGGCTGCTGCTTTACGGCAGAGGTTCCCAACTCCAGTCCTGCGGTGCCAAACACTGTTCGGGTTTTCATGCTGTCCCTCATGAATATGCATGAGATACATCTGCATACCATGGGGGTGGCACATAGAAATGCAGCACAGGCATCTTTATCAGAGGCAGCATGGAACCGGAATGGTGTTTGGCCCTCCAGGACTGCATTTGGGAGACTCTGCTCTAGGTAATGTGCATGTTTATGGTGTCTGTGCTCTGTAGGGTAAACTGTAGGTGTCTTGGGCATTTTTACGTCATCTGCAATAAAGGTGCTGTCTGTATTAGCATGTTGTAGTAGTGGATAAAATATGAGGACTGGGTTGGCAGGAACCACAGCTGGGACTTGCACCTGTGACCCTCTGCTTCTGAATACACTGGTTTTGTGCACTGCACCACCTTGTTGTCACAGAGTCAGTACATTCCTTGGTGATACCATGACTGTTCGTCAGATGGGGCCTGTCTGTTGCAGTACACAGCACCCACCTACACAGGGCTAGGCCACGGTCTGCTCTGGGCAGCTGCCACTGCCCCCTCCACCACCAGTATCCCTCAGCCACCATGGTGACATGCCCTTCTGCTGGTGGTGCGCAGTCTCAGGCCATCCAGTGTGCAGGTAGGCGCCTGCCTATGGTGCGAGTTCTGGGGTAGGGGTGCCTGCATAGGTGTCCACGCTTCCCCCCAGCACCGCCTGCCAATGTTCCGTGCCCTTGGGGATAGCTGCTGGGTACTATCCCCTGTGACACTGTGGGAAACACAGTCGTGCCCATGTTGGGCCTTCAGCAGTTGCTGTCTGGCTGCTCTGCTGCTTCAGCATTCGTATGGGCCACCTAGGCATCGCCCTAGTCCACACTGTGGCCCAGCTGCACCACAGCATATGCCGCCTGCGGCCCTCTGTATCCCCTTCTCCGGCATCTGTCCAGTTGCCTTTCTGACATGCCCTCCCTGATGTTGCGGGACATGTGCATGCCATACGAACCCTGTCCGATGGTGGGGAAAAACCTGAGCAGCGCTATATCACTGTGGGCTCATTCACCTTGTATGGGGGCGGAGTATAGACCCTTCCACGATTTATATCTGTTCTATGGAGCTTACTCAGGGGGGAGGGGTTGATGTTTCTCATTGCTACCACTATTGGCCAGCTTGGTTATGGTCTTTTTCCAGTTTGTTGGGGTCATTTTCAGTGTTTATGTGCCCTTTTGTTCTGTGCACATGTATCACACTTATCACTTGTTTTAGGTTTCCCTGCCAGGGCTGTACATTGCTGACACTGAAATGGTTTCTCTCCCCTGTAATGTGCATTTAACGGCAGGTTTTCATTTGCGTTGGAATTGAGCTCTTCAGATCAGCGCGTTAGTGTGAAGGGAGCCTCTCCCCGCCCTCTCTCTGCCCATTGACCCCTTCTCTCCGCCTTCTCTCCACCTTCTGCGGTGTTTTACCGCGCCGCGGGAGTTTACGATCGTTAACTACGGTTAACGCGCGTTATGTAACATTAACGATCGTAAGCACATCATAACGCGCGTTATTATGCACTTACGATTGTTAACGTTACATAAAGCGCGTTATTTACGATTACCGCAGTTTAGTAAACATACCCCTATATCAACTGACTCACCTTTGCCTACCTGTTTATTCACACCTTCAAAAAACATAACAGATAAGTAAGACAAGATTTTCCTTGTCTAAAGCCATGTTGGCTGTCTCCCATTAAGCCATGACTATCTACATGTTCAGCAATTTTGTTCTTTATGATGGTTTCTACCATTTTTCCCGGTACTGACGTCAGGCTCAAGCATCTGTAGTTTCCTGGATCACCCCTGGAATCCTTTTTAAAAATTAGTGTTACGTTGGCCATCCTCCAATCTTCAGGTATTACAGATGATTTTAATGATAGTTCATAGATTACTAATAGCAGGTCTGCAATCTCATATTTCAGTTCTTTCAACACCCTTGGATGTATATCCTCCGGTCCGGGTGATTTGCTACTGTTCAGTTTATCAAATAGTTGTAATACATCTTCCCATTGTATCGATATTTCCTTCAATTTTTCCGCACCTTTAAATACCACTTCAGTCATGGGTAACATCCCTACATCTTCCTCAGTAAAGACCAAAGCAAAGAATTCATTCAGTCTCTCTGCTATCACCTTGTCGCCTCTTAGTGCCCCTTTAACCCCTCTATCATCTAATGGACCAACTGACTCTCTCACAGGTTTTTTGCTATGAATGTACTTGAAAAAGTCTTTATTATGCGTTTTTGCTTCCACAGCAAGCTTCTTCTCAAATTCTCCCTTTGCCTGCCTTATCAATGCCTTGCATTTAACTTGCCAGTGCTTGTGCTGTTTCCAGTTTTCATCATTTGGCTCTTTTTTCCATTTCCTGAAAGATGCTTTTTTGGCAACAACAGCCTCTCCGACCTCACCTTTAAACCATGCTGGCAGTTTTTTGGACTTCCTTCCACTTTTCTTAAAGCGTGGAATACAGCTGGTCTGGGCTTCCAAGATAGTATTTTTCAACAACACCTGAGCTTGATGTAAGTCTTTAACCTTTGCAACTGCTCCTTTTAGTTTTTTCTTAACTATTTTCCTCATTTTATCATAGTCTCCTTTTCGAAAGTTAAAAGGTAGTACTGTGGATTTCCTTACCATCTCTCCTCCACTAATTAAATCAAACGTGATCATGCTATGATCACTATTGCCAAGTGGCCCCAACACCCTTATCTCTTGCACCAGATCTGCTGTTCCACTAAGGACTAGGTCCAATATGGCTTTTATTTGTGAATCCAAGGAATTTCTATGGGAGTTGTTTGTTTTTTTGATCTATGGAGTGCCCATTAGTTGCTATTTTTCACTTTTGGGATATGCCAGATACTAGTGACTCGGACTGGCCACTGTTTGAAATGGGATATTGGGCTTCATAAGAACTGACATACTGGGCTAGATCTATGTTCTTATGGTTAAATTGGTAACATTCTGGTGAGGGGAGGTTCCTTGCTATATGAGGTATTTTTTGTGATGTATTGATCCATTCTGAAGGGTGGGGAGCAGAGTATATAGGGTAACTTTATAAGTCACAGGAAAGCATTAGGTGAAGGACACGGTCTGACGAGCTAGGGATACATCTGTGAGTTATGCTTCTAGAGTCCAGGAAAAGAAAAGGAACATCTTTTAAATCAACCACAAAGACCTGTTGGAATAGGTATATTTTTATATTCTTCCTAGAACCAGAATAAGCCGGACTTTGATCTTTACTGCAGCCAAGAGGCTGATATTCTGTCATGCTGGCAGTCTTTTGTCCTACCTTGGTCTTCCATTTTGGAACATCTGCAGCTGGGCTTGTCAGTGACTGCAAGACCCTGTCTTCTATTAAGAGGAAGGCCTATAGGCAGGCAGTGGACCATTTGGCAAAGGGCCATGCCAAAGAGACCTTTGTGTGGCCCCTCGTGGGGGCTGTGTTATGAAGTATTGTGAATAACTGCCGTCATTAAGACACGTAATCCTTTGAACTCAAAATGGGTTGTTTAAATGGTCTGTTGGGATTTGTATTCATTCTTATTTTTGAAGCTTTGGGTAGGAGTGTGTGTGATTTTGTAGATACTAGTCCTATACAGGTTTGTTTATGTAGGAGATGCTATATGGTTGGAAGGGGGGAATTAGCAGTTTCTGTCAGAGAGAGCGCTTGTTGAAGTACCTGTAGAGCCTTACAAGCTAGCTTTTAAAACTTTGCAGATGTTTAAGTTTTGGTTATTGAATTCTTGCTCCCTGACCTGAAAAGTGGCCCAAGTGGCAGAGCTTTTAGTGGATAATGATTTACGTTGGCCTGCACTGACCAAGACTTGGCTAGGAAATGGAGATGTTTTCACAATGCATGCCTTCGACCTCCTGGCGACCCAGCAGCTCCTGGGTTTTCTTGACAGTATGCCGGAAGTAGATTGCCAGGCCTTTCTTCCAAGGCAATGGAGGGTTAAGTGACTTGCTCAAGCTCAGAAGGAGTGCCAGTAGGAATGCAAACTCTGGTTTCTTGGTTACCAAGCCAGTGCTGTAACAACTAGGCTACTCCTCCACATGCAGATGTTTTTACAATGGCTCATTGTTGTCCTCCTGATCATTATTGTTATCAGATTCCTCGATTACTTGGAAGGGGTAGGAAAATAGGTTTGGTCCTTCAAGATGATCAACACTTTCAATTAGTTGATACCATCTGTGTGGAGGGATGTGAGGGACTTTATGTATAAAATCAAGGTGGGTTAAGATTATTAGTTTATTATTTGAAACTGCCCTGAAATTATTTGGCTTTAACTGTGTTAAAGGAATTTCTGGCTGGGGCCCAATTGTCATCTGTAGATTTTATTATGATACTGTAGGAGATTTTAATAGTCATATAAGAGACAGATTAGCTTATGAGGAAGAGAGTTTTCAGACTTCTATAAAAGATCTAGGGCTGTGTTAAATTGTGGATATATTGACACATAAAGAAGGTTGGTCACTTCATCTGATCTTTTCATCTTTTATGGATGGGGGATGTGAATCACATAAAAAGCATCTGCCTCCCTTGGGCAGATCACATTTTAATTACAGCAGTAGCTCAATGGATTCAGCCTGGGTGTCATTCTAGGTTTCGTTGGTGCAAAGGAGACTATGAAGGGATTTTTCCAAGGAGGAAATAGGGGCAGCTGTAGGTCTTTCTGGTTTGGATCTTGAGGGGCTAGACCATGGGGCACAGGTACAGAAATGGCATTGGAAATTAACTGGAGCAGCTGATCAGTTAGCGCCAATAAAGTTGATTAATCAGTAGAATGCTCAAAAGAACAGGGCAGGTTGGTATCATCCAGGCTTGTGCTTACTAAAGAGGCAGAAATGGTAATTAGAGTGTAAGTGGTGAAAGAATAAGATTGAGGATGCTTTGAATCACTATGGACCTCATATGTGGTTTTATAGGCAAAATATACTTAAAGCAAAGATGTTATTATTTCTCAACAATTGGAGAAAATGGGAAATAGAGCATCACATTTATTCTCTACTTTAAAAGTGTTATGTCCTCATCATTGTCTGACAGGTGCAATGGCTCTAGTATGACAGCTCATCAATTTTAAGGAAAAAGTAGAGTTGATTAGGCAAGATTTTAGGAGTAATGATAGGGGGTTGGAGGGGGATGAAGGAATTGGAGTTGCAGAGGTTGTATGTGTCCCTATTTTAGACTGTTTTCCTCTGTGACACTGGATCAGGTTGTCACCACACTATCTGGCTGTAAGTCAATCTTGTGCCCTAGATATAATTCTAACTGGGTTCTTCATAAAGTGCTGAGAATGGATGGCCCCATTGCTTTTGCAGTTGGTTAATTTGTCCTTGCAACAAGGGTCGATTGTGGAGGAATTGACCTGTGCAATAGTGAATTCAGTTATGAAAAAAGCATGACTGATGTTAATGATCTTGCCACATATCACCTATCTCATGTGCCTGGATGGTAGGCAACTGGGCTTTCAGGTAAGCCATGGGACTGAAACTATTTTAGTATCACTGTTGAGTAAGATTTCTTTAGCCATTGATGAGGACAAAAACATGTTATTGATGTTTTTAGATCTGTCTTCAGCATTTGACATTATGGCTAATACTTTACTCCTTTGGAGAGTGTCCCAATTGGGGGTGAAGGTTCTGCTTTACAGTGGTTTACTTCTTATTTATGTTCTCATTGGCAAAATGAAGCTTGGGAAGGGGTGAATTCAGATCCCTAGCCTCTTAACCGTGGGCTCCCTGAAGGATCTGTGCATTCTCCCCTACTTTTTAATTTGTACATTTGCCCATTGACAACTATTTTTCACCATTTTGACATTTATTCCTATTTGTTTGTGGATGTAGGTTGCTGTAGATGAAAATTAGGAGTCCACATTGCAAAAATTGAATCCCTGCCTTCAGGCCACTGCAACTTGGTTGCAGGCTTCTAATTAAAATTAAAGGGCATGTTTACTAAAGGCTAACATGAAAATATTACCCCACAGTAGCAACTAACGTGGTTGAAATGGAGATATCGAAGGCACTTACTTATGATATCTGCATTTCACACATTGTAGGCAGGGGTGAGATCAGAGTGGAGAATGTTTCACACAATTGTGGGGAATATTTTACATAACGGCTGCCAAAATTGGCTACACTATGGCTACAGGTAATGCCACCTAAAGAGGTGGCACTAGCTGGAGCAGATTGTGCTTGGGCCACTTTGCGGTCACTGCTGATTGGCAGCAGTTGTCTTCACAATACCCGATCACACCCCATGACCCAAATGTGCCCCCCTGCCCTAAAACCATTACCGGTGCCTCAGATGTACAGATGTGTGGCACCGACAATCAGAAAGTACTGAACTCCCTTACCTTAAGCAACGATTGCCCCCAGACAGCTCCCAATACCCACTGGGAACTGTCCTGGGAGGGAGATCTGTGCACCTCCTGACAAAGACCAATATCCCTGCTAGTTAGTCAGGCCCTTTCACCCCCTCCATACAAATCCACATAAACAACCCTGGCTAGCCAGTCGGGCTTCCTCCCCCACCTCCCTTCCCTCTGCCATATCAATAACTCCAAATCCCAGCTAGTCAGTTGGCCTATGGGGCTCCCAGGCACCCCCCCCCCCCCACACACACACCTGTCTTCCATTACCTTACATTCCCTGGTAGTCTCATAGTCACCAGGGACAGGAGCGTCCTCCCCACTCCTGCCCCTGTCATCACCAATCCACAAAATGGCGGCAATCATATGATGCTGCCCCCTAGCATGTGAGCTCTGCCATTTTGTGGAGTAGTGGAGTATATATAATTCCATATAAAATTTTATGAACTAGACAAAACATTTGAATAAAATAGATGATCGAACAGGAAGCCAGTATAGTTTAGATTTAAAAAGCTGATGCTTTATCCCTAAATTTGCTTCTCCTGATCAACTTGGCTGCCTGATTTTGCAAAAATTAGATACTCTGAGACATAGCAACATAGAGGCACATTCTAATGTGTGCATCCAGGCCCCTATACATCCGATCAGAATCGGGATGCACAGAGGCAGATCAGATTCTGATCCTGCAAGGGCTAGATGTGTCCCACGGGATCAAAATTGGGTCTAGGGCCTGTACATGCAGGCCGGAACCCTAATCAGATCAGCCTGCACATATAGATCCCTGCCAGACTAACTCAGTCAGACTCCTGAATGGAGTCGCCGTGCCATGGTGTCCTGTTGCCATGGCACCATGGCTCCATTCAGGAGCCGCGATCCCCGGCCACCAACCACAATCTTCTTTCCCTGCAACTCAGCCTCTGATCTGGCCTTCCATTGCCTGGGTCAGGCTGCGGGGAACCCCCTGTACCCCCTTACCTCTCTGCTGCTGCCTGGGCATGCTGTCCCCCGAAGTCCAGAGGGACTTATTCCATCTCCGAGGTGGAATAAGTCCCCTGTCTAGATCTGAGGCCCTGGACATACAGGGCCGACTTCAGAATTAGCCCTGTACATCCAGGGTCATGGGCCAACCACTGCCCACACTCAAGCCATCTACGCAATGCCCCCTCCCACCCCCATCTAAGCCTCCCTGTACAAACTCCTTATTCATATGGTGAGGCTTTTGCCGGGGGTGGAAGGAAGGAGCAAATATTATTCACAGTACAGAATAGACCCCATAGTAAATGAGGATAGATAGAGACCAGCATGGTCCATCAAGCTTGCCCAGCAGGGTGCAAGAATTGTAGAGTTATATGTGCCGCTCCAGGCAGGTTACTGCTCTCTAGAAGTTATTTATGTTTGTTTTGATTCCATTTTCTTGCTAATGAGCGATCCTCTGTGTCTGTCTCGTGCCTTTTTGAATTCTGTCACTATTTCTTTCTTTCTTTATTCAATAGTAGAACAATATTTATATAATAGAAAAGTTCTTAGACGCATTCCCACAGCATTTCTACTAGACTTGGCCCATTTTGCACTTTGTGAAAATTATTTCTGTTTTCATGACTTATTTTACAAACAAATTAAGGGAGTAGCCATGGGCTCATCTATGGCCCCAGACATCACCAATCTATATGTCTTTGAGTTTGAAAAAAAGTATATACAAGACAATCCGTTTAAAAGCAATATTAAATTGTGGATAAGATACACAGATGACATTTTTGTCCTATGGGATGGATCATTGCAACTTCTATCAGTATTTAATGATTGGATAAACAGCTGTGATGTCAATTTGCGATTTCAGGTAACATGATTTTCAGCAATATATCATATTTAGATTTACTTATCAAAAAAACAAATGAGGAATTCTGTACTACACTTTATAGGAAACCCACAGATAGGAATCAATTATTACATTTCAAAAGTTTTCATAATCTGGCATTCAAGAACAATCTACCCACTGGGCAATTCCTGAGAGCACAGAGGATATGTACTTCTAATCAAGATTTTGAACAGCAAGTCACCATCATGAAAGATAGATTTAAAATAAGACAATACCCTTTGAATCAGATTAACAAAGCTTACAATATAGCCCGCCAGTCCTCCCGAGATCAGTTGTTGAAGCCACAACAAAAGAGGACAAATGTAGGAATCCTGTGCCCCCTTCTTTATTCTCAGCACTCCGATAGTATTGTGAGAATTTTAAAGAAACATTGGCATTTAATTCAAACTCTCCCAGGTTTTCATGATTTAACCCTTACCGTGGCACACAAATGTAATGTAAATTTACATAATATGCTAGTTCCATCGGCATTTATTGAGCGGAAATTTCTCTCAAAATATAAGGGGCAATTTCAGTGTGGTAGATGTTCTGTGTGTGTTCATGCTATTCCGGTTAGTACATCCATCCGATAAGCAAACAAGTATTTTACATTGATGATTGTTCAAATTGTCTCACTAGTCATGTGATTTATATTATACAATGCCCCTGTAATAAATTATACTTTGGCATGTCCACTCGCCCTATTCGCCACAGGATCATTGAGCATAGAAGTTGCATTAATTAATTAATTTATTTATTTATTTATTTAACGTCATTTATATACAGCCTTATCCTACAATCAAAGCGGTTTTCACAGCAAACAATAAAGGGAAGGGCAAGTGTTATCATGCAGTGGTGAGTGTTTGTGTGTTAGTGGTGGGGGTGGAAGATTTAGGTGAGATTTCTACCTAGTGCGCTATATACTGTGATGAGGTGAGTGCAGCCCAGCTAGGGAAAACTAAAAAAAAGAAGGATTTTTTTTCATTGCGGGGGATGGGAGCCCAAAATCCTAGGCTCCATACTAGAAGCACTGAAAGAAACCTAGAGGGCAGAGCCAAAGGTAAGCCAATCACAGACCACAGGACAACCCTGCAGAGGAGTAGGAGGTCCAAGTGGGAGGAGCTAGGAAGGGAGTTGCCCAGCTCAACAGTTAACAGAGGAAGAACAAACAAAAGAGAGAGGCACAGTTTGAGTTGGAGGCAGGAGGAGGAAGGAGCTGTGAGCAGAAGGTACAGGAGGAGTGCAGGAGCAAGCACCAGTGGCAGCTGCAATTCAAGGCCGAGCCCAGGTTCAAGTCCAATTCCCAGGAGGCACAGACAGGAGAGGTCTGGGGCCAAGCTGTGGAAAACCCTTGCAGCCAAGGAGAGCAGCAAATGGAGGAACCATTACAAAGGCAGCCAAGAAAGGTATGAAGGGAATGAGCAGTGCCACCAGAATAGTTCTTGCTCTGACTCAGAGGAGACCTTCAGACACCTGAAGCCTCAGCACAGCAAGAAGTATCTCGGGAGGGAGGTTAAGCAGGAGAGACACACAAGAGACCGGCTTGGAGGAGCCAAGGCCAGGCAGTGTGAGAGACTGTTTAACATTGCAAAGACTCTTAAGGAAAAGTTACCAGAGCACTTTCAAAGAGCACCTAGCTGTAGCTCAATTGAGAGCATGGAGGTAGGCCCTGAAGAAAGTATTATTGAGTCAGAAGCCTCTGAGATGGAATGTGAGCTGTGCACTAAAATACAATAGTATTGTGAGTTAGAATACAGTGAAATACAGAAGGAAGCTGTTGCAAGTTAAAGGCAGTTTTCAAGAGTTGAAAGAGAAGAGTAACCCTGAAGACAAGAGGTTAGGAATCTCTCTTAAGAAGTAAAACTGCAGAACTTCAGTAGAGGCCCAAACAGCTAGAACTGTTTGTAAGGGCGTGGCAACAGCAGGTTGGAAGCTGTGAAGAGTTTTACAAATGCTTTTGTTTTGTAAGGGCAAGCAATTGCAGTGAAGAATAGAAACTGCTGTGAGTTTTGTTTGGACATTTTTCATTTGGAGAAATTATCCTGTATTTCTTTTGTCTGGAAAAAGTGCTTAAAGAATTTTTATGTTCATCACTTGCCAACTTTGGAAACCGAATAAAAATTTCCTGTGCGCTTTAAAATACCACTTGGTTTTTCTTATTGACACAACTACAACCCTCGAAGGGATACAGATGGCCAGCCATCCCTACTAGGCAACCGCCTGGTAGGGGCGCGAGCGTCACAGGTGGCGTAGTTCTTGGATGCGGTGTTCCAGTGGTCAAGAAGAGCATCTTTGAGCCATACCTCTGGACGGAGAACTCCAGGAAAGGCGGTGACCGATCGAGGAAACGGAGGGAAAAACCGGAGCGGATTCGGATCGGGAGCGCTGTGACTGGTGGAAGTGCTGAGACCTACATCAGAATCAGGTAACCCGTAAACTGGAAGGGGTAGGCCTGGATTCTAGTGTAAGGGGGCCACCAGCTGCTCACTAGGGGAAGTGAGAGGAAAAAAAAAAAAAAAAAAAGTGCTGCACTTTGTGTGTGTCTTGTCTGTTTTGTTGCAGAGACTACAATCCAGGATGGAAGTAGCGGACGTATTGGCTTGGGTAGCGGACCAATTCGCGAAGCAGCGGGAGATGGCAGCGTTGAGCCAGGAGCAGGCGACCTCCATGTTGCGGGCCCAACAGCAACCCCTGCTGGAAATGATGGCCAAATTGATCCGGACTCAGGAAGAAGCAACAAAGCAAGCACAGGCTGTTCCAAAGACTCAACCTGTTGGTACAGGGGGGGGGAAGGATTAGCCTTCGGACCTTTTGCATGTGGTCGCTTAAGCAAGGATGATAACCTTGACGACCATATAGAGGCGTTTGAGAGAATAGCTGGTCTAGCTCAGTGGCCTAAAGAACAGCTAGCTGTAAGGTTTGCCACTACTCTAAGCGGTGAGGCATTAGCTGCTTACAGGGAAATGCCAGTTGATTCTATTCATGATTATGAGCATGTTAAAGAAGCTATAAGAGAACGGATGGATTTAAGTTCCTCCTCTTATAGGAGACTTCTAAGAGCATCTGTATTAAAAGAAGGTGAAACACCACAAGCTCTGTATTATAGAGTTAAGAGCCTAGTCTTTAAATGGCTACTGCCGGAAAAGAAAGATATAGAGTCTATTATTGATGCAATAATACTAGAACAATTTATTGAAGCTGTTCCTATAGACATGCAAAGCTTTTTGATAAAACAAAACTGTAAGAACACCCGAGAAGCCATAGTCTTGGCAGACTGCTTTCTGGAGGCCCAGAAACTGAGCCTAAAGAAAGGGGGCGTTTTTCAAGGTACAGGTGTGCAGGAAAAGAATGCAGCCTTGAGTAAACATAGGACAGAGAGAGATAAGCCCAAGGAAAAGTTCAACCTGCAAAGAAAGTGTTTTTCTTGTGGTGAGCCTGGTCACCTCAAGAAAAATTGTAAGACAAAGAAAGCCTTTGTGATAACACACCCCAAGGAGATAGGTGAAGGATTCCTCCTATCGGTAGAGGTAGAGGGAATAAAGACAGAAGCACTGTTAGATTCAGGGGCAAGTCAGTCCATGATCTCCAGAAAGTTATGGAAAGTGATAGAAGCCCAGAAGCAGTGTGCCCAAGAGTCCTCAAGGGGGCAGGTTAAAATTAAGTGTGTGCATGGGGCTGCCTCTACCTACCCACTTCAAGCCGTTAAGATAAAGGGCTTAGGCAGGGGAAGGGAGGTAGCAGTAGCAGTAATACCAAGACTCCCTCATGAGATTATACTGGGCCGAGATTGGTCCCCGTTCAGGAAGGGAGTGGAGAAAAAGCTGCAGGAAAAGGCAGGCCTGGTAAACACAGGCCTAGAGGTAAAATCTCCAGGGAAAGGGAAAAGGGAAGCTGGCCACCCCAAAGTTGCTACAGGGGGAATAATACCTGCTCCCCTGTTTGGAAAAAGAGTAGACCCGGGGAGGTCAATAGTCCCTAAGGAAAAAGTACAGGCACCCAGGTTTGTCATCAGGTTTTGTAGAATTAACCCTGAGGCTAGGATTCCCAAGCGGGCCACTGAACAAGCGGCTGGATTAGATCTATCTAGCGCAGTTGAGGTAGTTGTACCCAAGCAAGGAAAGGCCGTAGTAAACACTGGACTGAGGGTAGAAATACCGCCTGGGTGTTACGGACGGATTGCACCCAGGTCAGGCCTTGCCCTTAAAAATTTTATAGATGTAGGCGCAGGAGTCGTAGACCCTGACTACAGGGGAGAATTAAAGGTTCTCTTATTTAACTTCTCCCAAGAAAATTTTAAGGTGAACCCCGGAGATAGAGTGGCCCAATTAGTTTGTGAGAGGGTAGGTTTTCCACCCGTAGAAGAACATAAGAACATAAGAACATAAGAAATGCCATACTGGGTCAGACCGAGGTCCATCAAGCCCAGTATCCTGTTTCCAACAGTGGCCAATCTAGGTCATATGTACCTAGCAGTTTCCCCAAAAGACACAGGTTCTGCAGTGCTTGTACTAGGCCAAGCATTGATATCCTGGGTCCCTTTTTAATAGTGGTTTATGGACCTTTCCTCCAGGAACTTGTCCAAACCTTTTTTAAACCCAGCTATACTAACAGCCCTTACTACATCCTCCGGTAACAGATTCCAGAGTTTGATTACACGTTGAGAGAAGAAATATTTTCTCCTATTTGTCTTAAATAGTTTACCCTGTAGCTTCATTACATGCCCCCTAGTCCTTCTATATTCTGATAGCGTAAACAATTTATCCACGTTTATCCGTTCCACTCCATTCATTAATTTATACACCTCTATCATATCTCCCCTCAGCCGCCTCTTTTCTAGGTTAAAGAGCCCTAACCTTTTTAGCCTCTCTTCATAGGAGTAGCCTTCCATCCCCTTCACCAATTTGGTGGCTCTTCTCTGTACTTTTTCTAATAACTCTATGTCCTTTTTAAGATACGGTGACCAGAATTGCACACAATATTCAAGGTGCGGTCGTACCATGGAGCGATACAGAGGCATTATAATATCCTTTGTTTTATTCTCCATCCCTTTCCTTATGATACCTAGCATTCTATTTGCTTTCTTGGCCGCCGCTGCACACTGGGCGGAGGGTTTTAACATGTTATCCACGATGACTCCTAAATCTTTTTCCTGGGTGGTGGTTTCTAATGTGGAGCCTTGCATCTTGTAACTATAGTGTGGGTTGTTCTTTCCTAGGTGCATAACTTTGCACTTGTCCACATTAAATTTCATCTGCCATTTGGATGCCCAGTCTTCCAATTTATCCAGATCCTCCTGCAGTTTTCCACAATCCTCTTGGGTTTTAACAACTTTAAACAGTTTTGTGTCATCTGCAAATTTGATTACCTCACTAGTTATTCCCTTTTCCAGGTCATTTATGAATATGTCAAAAAGTAGCGGACCCAGTACAGATCCCTGGGGTACTCCACTATTCACCTTTTTCCATTGGGAATATTGGCCATTTAGCCCTACCCTCTGCTTTCTATCTTTTAACCAGTTCCCGATCCACAATAGTACACTGCCTCCTATCCCATGACTTTTTAGCTTCGCCAAAAGTCTCTGATGGGGGACCTTGTCAAAAGCTTTCTGAAAGTCCAGATACACTATATCAACCGACTCACCTTTGTCTACCTGTTTATGCACACCTTCAAAAAAACAGATCAGATTAGTAAGACAAGATCTTCCTTGTCTAAAGCCATGTTGGCTGTCTCCCATTAGGCCATGACTATCTACATGCTGTGTAATTTTGTTCTTTATGATGGCTTCTACCATTTTCCCTGGTACTGACGTCAGGCTCACCGGTCTGTAATTTCCCGGGTCACCCCTGGAACCCTTTTTAAAAATTGGTGTTACGTTGGCGACCCTCCAATCTTCAGGTATTACAGATGATTTTAATGAAAGTTCACAGATTACCAATAACAGGTCTGCAATCTCATATTTCAGTTCTTTCAACACTCTGGGATGTATACCATCCGGTCCAGGTGATTTGCTACTATTCAGTTTATCAAATAGTTGTAATATATCTTCCCGGTGTAGCGATATTTCTCTCAATTCCTCTGCAGTATCACCTTTAAATACCACTTCAGTCTTGGGTAACACCCCTACATCTTCCTCAGTAAAGACCGAAGCAAAGAATTCATTCAGTCTCTCTGCTATAGCCTTGTCTCCTCTTATTGCACCTTTTACCCCTCTATCATCTAATGGTCCAATTGACTCTCTCACAGGCCTTTTGCTACGAATGTACTTGAAAAAGTCTTTATTTCGTGTTTTTGCTTCCGTAGCAAGTTTCTTCTCAAATTCCCGCTTTGCCTGCCTTATCAATGCTTTGCATTTAACTTGCCAGTGCTTGTGCTGTTTCCAGTTTTCATCATTTGGCTCTTTTTTCCATTTTCTGAAGGTTGCTCTTTTGGCAGCAACAGCCTCTCTGACCTCACCTTTAAACCATGCTGGCAGTTTTTTGGACTTTCTTCCACTTTTCTTAATGCGTGGAATACAGCTGGTCTGGGCTTCGAGGATAGTATTTTTAAATAACACCCAAGCTTGCTGTAAGTCTTTAACCTTTGGAACCGCTCCTTTTAGTTTTTTCCGAACTATATTCCTCATTCTATCATAGTCACCCTTTTGAAAGTTAAAAGGTAGTACTGTGGATTCCTTTACTATCTGTCCTCCACTGATTAAATCAAACATGATCATACTATGATCACTATTGCCAAGTGGTCCCAACACCCTTATTTCTTGCACCAGATCTGGCGTTCCACTAAGGACTAGGTCCAGTATGGCTTCCCCTCTGGTCGGTTCATGAACCAGCTGCTCCAAGAAGCAGTCATTCATTTCATCTAGAAACTTTATCTCTTTAGCTTGTCCTGCTGTGACACTGTCCCAGTCGATACCGGGGTAATTGAAATCACCCATTATTACTACTCTGTTGTGGCTTTTGTTAGCTTCCTTGATTTCTTTGAGCATTTCATCATCCATTTGTTCATTCTGGCCAGGTGGTCGATAGTATACTCCCACTGCCATCACCTTCCCCTTCATAAATGGAATTTCAATCCATAGAGATTCTACAGCATATTTTGTTCCCTGCAAAACTTTAATCCTTTCTGACTCAATGCCCTCTCTAACATAGAGCGCAACCCCTCCACCAATTTGTTCAGCTCTATCATTACGATATAGTTTGTATCCAGGTATCACAGTGTCCCACTGGTTATCCTCCTTCCACCATGTCTCTGAGAGTGCAATCATATCTAACCTCTCATTTAATGCTATATATTCTAATTCTCCCATCTTATTGTTTAGACTTCTAGCATTGGCATACAAGCATTTTAGAGACTGTATTTTATTAATATTAATCTGGCTATTGGCAGGCATGGGTAATGGGGAATCTTTATGCTCTGTCTGCTCCTTACTCAAGGGCATTTGGGCTACTATACTCCCTTTTGGAACCTCACTGCTTTTGGTAGTATCCTTCAAGGATACCTTTGTCCGAACCGTGCGCTCCTGGGTGACTGTCGGCTTTCCCCTATTTTCTAGTTTAAAAGCTTCTCTATCTCTTTTTTAAAGGTTAATGCCAGCAGTCTGGTCCCATCCTGATTAAGGTGAAGCCCATCCCTTCGGAAGAGCCCCCCCTTTCCCCAGAATGTTCCCCAGTTCCTAGCAAATCCAAAACCCTCATCCTTGCACCATTGTCTCATCCACGCATTGAGACTCCGGAGCTCTGCCTGTCTTTTGGGTCCTGCACGTGGAACAGGAAGCATTTCGGAGAACGCTATCCTGGAAGTTCTGGATTTCAACTTCCTACCTAAAAGCTTAAATTTAGCCTCCAGAACTTCCCTACCACATTTTCCTATGTCATTGGTACCAACATGTACCAAGACAGCAGACTCCCCCCCAGCACTATCTATGATCCTATCTAGGCGGTGCGTGAGATCTGCTACCTTCGCACCAGGCAGGCATGTTACCAGGCGATCCTCACGTCCACCAGCCACCCAGCTATCTACATTCCTAATGATTGAATCACCAACTATAACAGCTGTCCTGACCCTCCCCTCATGGGGACATGGCCCTGGAGAAACGTCCTCGGTGCGAGAGGGTTTTACATCACCTGGAGGACAGGTCCTAGTTACAGGATCACTTCCTGCCACACCAGGGTGATGCTCTCCTGTCACGTGACCTCTCTCCTCCATGGCAACAGGGATGCTGCCAGACTGGAGGTGGGACTTCAGGACTATATCCCTGTAGGTCTCGTCCATGTACTTCTCTGTCTTTCTTATGTCTTCCAGGTCTGCTACTCTAGCCTCTAGAGAACGGACTCGTTCCCTGAGAGCAAAGAGCTCCCTGCACTTAGTGCATATGTAGGACCTCTCACCAACTGGGAGATAATCATACATGTGACACTCGATGCAAAAGACTGGAGAACCCCCATCTCGTTGCTGGACCTCTGACTGCATCTTAGTTTAAAGCTTGTGTTTAGGTCTTTTAACTCGGTATATAATAAGGATTGGTGTAGATGCTTATACTAATAAAAGTGTATCTAATACCCCTAATACACCCTGTGTACCTGAAGCTAATTAATCACAGGTCCTCTGTGTATGACTGATTTGGATTAAGAGCTGCACCTGAGAGCAGCCCCTTTCCTCTAAGATGTCCAAGTACCTATAAAACTACAATTTCCCCAGGGGTGGGTGGGTGCTGGGGAGGGAGGGGGGGAGATAAGTCCTATTAAAGAGGGCAGTTACAAGGTACCCTGTCCTGAACCCTCAGCAGGGGGATGTAGATGAGCTTTCATCTACCACCAGGGACTCCAAGGGATTCGGATCTACAGGCCTAGGTGAGATAGAGGGGTTAACTGCCTGTTGTATAGAGAAGGAAGAAGATGACTTAGGACCTCAACTAGTGAAAGGCAATAGAGATCCTGTTTATAGGATTGGGGAAAAGCTCTCCTGGACACAGCAAAAGGAGTTGTCCGGAATGCTGAAGGACCTCTCGGACGTCCTTACCCCCGGTACCGGGAGAAAACAGGGCTGGTCGCGCACGAAATTGTGACCCCGCCTGGTGAAGTAGTGCGCCAGCGACCGTATAGACTCCCGGAGGCAAAGCAGAGAGAGGTAGTGTCCCAAATAAAAGAAATGTTAGAGATGGGCATAATTGAGGCTTCCAAGAGCCCTTGGAACAACCCCGTAGTTTTGGTCCCAAAGCCGGACGGATCTATGTGCTTTTGCATAGATTTCCGGAGAGTAAATGACATTTCACGTTTCGACAGCTACCCTATGCCTAGGATAGAGGAGATCTTGGATAGGCTAGGGCAGGCCAGGTATCTGACTACATTGGATTTAACAAAGGGGTATTGGCAGATTCCCCTCACCAGGGAATCTCGGCCAAAAACAGCATTTAGTTCCCCAATAGGGCTTTTCCAATTCCGTCGGATGCCCTTCGGGCTCCATGGAGCAGCCGCAACTTGTCAACGATTGGTTGACATGGTCCTCCGCCCTCACCAGCGGTATGCAGCGGCCTATATGGACGACATCGTGGTTCATAGTGCACGGTGGGATGAACACTTGACCCAGGTCAGGGCAGTGTTGCGGGCATTGAAGCAAGCCGGCCTTACTATAAACCCGGCTAAATGTATGTTTGGGGCATCGGAGGTAAAATACCTAGGTCACATGGTTGGACAGGGTATGGTAAAACCTCTCTTTGACAAGGTGGAGAGTGTAAAAAACTTCCCGAGACCTGTTACAAAAAAGGATCTTAGGGGTTTCTTGGGGTTAGTGGGGTATTATAGGCGGTTTATCCCACACTTCGCAACCGAAGCAGCCGCATTAACTGAGAGGCTTAGAAAGAATGCCCCTAATATCTTGCTCTGGGATCAGGAGGCGGGACAGGCCTTTGTGAGGTTAAAAGAGAAATTGTGTGAAGCTCCTGTATTACGTGGGGTAGATTTTTCTCTACCTTTTATTATTCAGACCGATGCATCGGAAACAGGCCTAGGGGCGGTGATGTCTCAGAAGCCGGAGGGCTCTGAGCACCTAGTAATGTTTTTAAGTCGCAAGTTAACTCCTCCAGAAAAAAATACTCAACCATAGAGCGTGAGTGCCTTGCTATAAGGTGGGCCATTAATGCGCTGAGATTTTATTTAACTGGACGGAGATTTTTACTGGTGACTGATCACTCCCCACTTAAATGGCTAAATAAAATGAAAGACAGCAACGCTCGTTTAACAAGGTGGTACATGGCCCTACAGGAGTTTGATTTTAAGAGAGAGCACAGGGCCGGGAAGCTTCATACGAATGCAGACGCCTTATCCCGTATTTCGTGCTGTTCGCGGGATAAAGCGACAGCCCGAAATAGTCTAAGGGGGGGGGGGGATATGTGATGAGGTGAGTGCAGCCCAGCTAGGGAAAACTAAAAAAAAGGATTTTTTTTCATTGCGGGGGATGGGAGCCCAAAATCCTAGGCTCCATACTAGAAGCACTGAAAGAAACCTAGAGGGCAGAGCCAAAGGTAAGCCAATCACAGACCACAGGACAACCCTGCAGAGGAGTAGGAGGTCCAAGTGGGAGGAGCTAGGAAGGGAGTTGCCCAGCTCAACAGTTAACAGAGGAAGAACAAACAAAAGAGAGAGGCACAGTTTGAGTTGGAGGCAGGAGGAGGAAGAGCTGTGAGCAGAAGGTCCAGGAGGAGTGCAGGAGCAAGCACCAGTGGCAGCTGCAATTCAAGGCCGAGCCCAGGTTCAAGTCCAATTCCCAGGAGGCACAGACAGGAGAGGTCTGGGGCCAAGCTGTGGAAAACCCTTGCAGCCAATGAGAGCAGCAAATGGAGGAACCATTACAAAGGCAGCCAAGAAAGGTATGCAGGGAATGAGCAGTGCCACCAGAATAGTTCTTGCTCTGACTCAGAGGAGACCTTCAGACACCTGAAGCCTCAGCACAGCAAGAAGTATCTCGGGAGGGAGGTTAAGCAGGAGAGACACACAAGAGACCGGCTTGGAGGAGCCAAGGCCAGGCAGTGTGAGAGACTGTTTAACATTGCAAAGACTCTTAAGGAAAAGTTACCAGAGCACTTTCAAAGAGCACCTAGCTATAGCTCAATTGAGAGCATGGAGGTAGGCCCTGAAGAAAGTATTATTGAGTCAGAAGCCTCTGAGATGGAATGTGAGCTGTGCACTAAAATACAATAGTATTGTGAGTTAGAATACAGTGAAATACAGAAGGAAGCTGTTGCAAGTTAAAGGCAGTTTTCAAGAGTTGAAAGAGAAGAGTAACCCTGAAGACAAGAGGTTAGGAATCTCTCTTAAGAAGTAAAACTGCAGAACTTCAGTAGAGGCCCAAACAGCTAGAACTGTTTGTAAGGGCGTGGCAACAGCAGGTTGGAAGCTGTGAAGAGTTTTACAAATGCTTTTGTTTTGTAAGGGCAAGCAATTGCAGTGAAGAATAGAAACTGCTGTGAGTTTTGTTTGGACATTTTTCATTTGGAGAAATTATCCTGTATTTCTTTTGTCTGGAAAAAGTGCTTAAAGAATTTTTATGTTCATCACTTGCCAACTTTGGAAACCGAATAAAAATGTCCTGTGCGCTTTAAAATACCACTTGGTTTTTCTTATTGACACAACTACAACCCTCGAAGGGATACAGATGGCCAGCCGTCCCTACTAGGCAACCGCCTGGTAGGGGCGCGAGCGTCACAATACATAGTGAGCTATAATACATTCAATTGTACTGACTTAGGTTGGGGGAGGGACTGAGGTCTGTCTCAAGGGGTATGACCATAGTGTTCGATGAACAGGGTTGTTTTCAGCTGTTTTCGGAAGTCCTTGAGGTCTGTGTTTAGTCTCAGTTCATCTGGGAGGGTGTTCCAGATGGCTGGAGCAGCCAGGGAGAGTGCTCGTTGCGTGGTGTCCTTTCGGGTCTTGGCGAAGTCTTTTGGGATGCTTACACGATTGGAGGTGCCTCTCCTCCTTGGTCGCATGCTTGTGTCGGGTTGTATGAGTGTGTGTAGGCTTATGGCAGATGTGTGTTGTTTGATCTTGAATATGTTTATGATAGTTTTGTATTTGATGCGTGAGGTGATTGGGAGCCAGTGTAGATCTTTCAGTATGGGTGTGACGTGATCATGGTTTGAGGTACCAGATATAATGCGGGCGGCTGTGTTTTGTGCCAATTGTAGCTGTCTGAGGGTCTGTTTTGGTAGCCCGTTGTAGATAGGATTGCAGAAGTCTAGTAGTGGGGTTATTAGAGCTTGGCATACAGTGCGAAAGTGCTCTGGGGCGAGGAAGGGTTTAAGTCTTCTGATGAGCCGCATTCTGTAGTATGAACTTTTGGTTGTTCTGCTTATATGTGCTTGGAGGTTCAGTTCTTTGTCCAGGGTGACCCCGAGATACTTTACTTCTGATTTTATAGGTATGAGGGTGTCTTTTATCTTGATGTTGGGTGGTAGGATGAAGTTTGGGTTTCGCGTGATGATCAGTGCCTCCGTCTTACTGTAGTTTATTGAGAGGTTGTTTTTTTGAAGTCAGTTTGACATGTGTGAGGCAGTTTGTTATTTTGGAGTAGTCCGGGTTGTCGACTGAGATGGGTGTATAAATCATGATGTCATCTGCGTAGATTGTATATTGTATGTTGTGATCTTTCATGATGTTGCATATTGGCTGGATGTAGATGTTGAATAATAGTGCTGAAAGGGCAGAACCTTGTGGCACTCCTTGAGATACTCTTATTGGTCGGGAGGTATTGTGGCCTACCTTGACCTGTATTTGTCTGTTAGTCAGGTAAGAATGGAACCATTTGAGGGTGGATCCATGTAGACCGATGTTCTGAAGTCTTTCCAGTAGAGTCTTGTGGTCAACTGTGTCAAATGCCGATGAGATATCTATGAAGATCATTAGGATTCCTTTCTTAGTGTTGTCTATGGTGCGGAGGACGCTGTCGAAGAGGTATATCAGCAGTGTTTCTACCCCGTGGTCGGGGCGGAACCCGTGTTGGTTGTTATCCAGAGGAGCATGGATGTCTATGTGCTCTTGTAGTTGGTTCTGTACTGTTTTTTCTATTATTTTTGCTACGAAGGGTATGCTGGAGATGGGTCTGTATGCTGCTGGATTGTTCTTGTCGAGTGCTGATTTCTTTGGGATGGGTCTTATTGTGGCAAGCTTCAGTTGATTTGGCATGTACCCTTGTGTTAGTGAGGCATGTACCATTAATAGGAGTTTGGTTGATAAACCCCTGGTCACTCATTGGTTAGAGTATAAACATAAAATATCTGATTTAAATTTTTTTGTGATCAAAAAAGTTAAGTTAAATTGGAGAGGAGGCGTTGTTGTTAAAACCATTTTGCGCCTGGAGCAACGGTACATTTTTGCCCTGAACACTCTATGCCCTAATGGACTAAATATGGAAAATGATTTATCAGTTTTCCTTTAGAGATTGTCCCATAGGATATAGTCATAGGTTTTAAATAACTTTTTAAAATAACTAATATTTTTTAATATTATTTTCATTAATGAATTTGAAAAAAAAATACATGTTTGGTTAAATCTATATTGGGGTTTTTTTTTGACATGGGAGGAGTGTGCTGGGGTTCCACCATAGATTGCATATCAGCGCTTTTAGGTTTTTTGCAATTCCCTGCTGTCTCAATGTGGCATTTATACGACCAATCTTTTAACTGCTTTTTTAGTTCTGGTGATTCTTGTACACATATTTATAAACACACAAATTGATTTTTGTAGCTTCAGCCCTTTGGCTTTTTAATCCTGATTAGGATTTCCAGATTCAAATAATGTAGAAAGGTTTTAGAATAGCCTTCTTTTCTAAATCATGACATCTGTTTTATGGGTGATAATTTGCATATTCCTGTCAATCTTTAGCGGTGGCTTTATTTCCCGCTCAAACCATTTGGTCCATAACGCAGACGCTGGCGTTTTTCAGTATAGTTGACTGAAGGTTTCGTCTGAAGAGCGATCAAAAGGTGTTACAGCTTTCATTTTTTTGAAATTACACAAAAAGTGCGGGTAAGTCTAAGATTGTTTTTTATGGCTTGCACTTATGACTTCTTCTGAATCTAAAAGCGACTGGCTCTATAACCGCATGGATTTCAACACTTTTAACAACAAGTTGAAAACACACTTATGATATTGGATGCAAGTTTTATTTTCTAACGTAATATTTCTAATACGGAGTAGATCAGCCACTTTTAGTTCCATCGTAATTTTATAATAGGTATACTGCCTTCTGATTTAATAGGGAAGGGGTAACATTTGCTTACAGCTTCGAGTTTTTACGATTTTTCATTATGATGGTTAAGTTGCAGACTCCTAGTAAGGTTCATTGTTGGATTTACTTTTTCCTTAATTCATTCTGTTTATAGTGTATATGCTGGCGGTTAAAGCATAGTCAGCTGCGTCTCTCGTGTGCAGAGCAATGGATATCGCAGTTTGTGCTTTTGAAATCATATAGAAAATGCAGGTAGGTTTAAAATTATACTTGCACGGCTCAACTTCATCATGTCCTTTTTTACGATGTAACTGTTTTTTAAAAAAACTTTTAAGGACTCGACACGCATCCCTATGATAACGTCAGTAAATTGCAAGCATTTTATGACGGTTCTTATATATTTAAGAAATGCACCCTGGCTACTTCTGCCTTCATGCCTTCATATTCACTTATTTGTTAATGGCTAGCCATCTTGGGATAGAATGTCCTGTATTTGATTTAGTAATGTGAGTTTTTTTATGGTACTATTGGCGACGGAGTGAGTATTTTATATAGTGCCAGGGTACTTGCCCATACCAATATTGAGTGCCTCTGTTGAAATGATATTATTTAAAAGGGGCAAGTTTAGATATAAAGGTTTAAAGTCACCTTGGTTTGAAAGACAGATGCCAATAATCTCCTTTACTTTCCGCTTTTTTCTTCATATTGCGCTTCTTCTTTTTGTTGCCTAATACTGCATTTACATATAGTATAACACTTCACTTCTACTCTTTTTTTTTATACAAACACAGATTGAATCGTAAATATAATAGAATACAAAGGTATGTTTTTTGTTTTTAAAGTTTTTTAGTCACATCAATGTTTAATTTGATGTTATGTTATATTGTTTCTGATTTTATCTATTAATTTTGTTAGTTAATTAATTAATATACAAGTTTCACTGATAGCTATACATTTAAATGTTTGGTTTTTATATATATCTTTTATATCCATGTATTCATTATGTATTAATGTTTATACATGTACAAATCAAACTACTTTCATGGTGCTTTATGTTTTTAAAAGTTTTTTATATTGTTGTTGTTGTTGTTGTTAAGTGCCGTCGAGTCGGAGTCGACTCATGGCGACCCTCTGGATAGCTATCCTAAATTGTGTTCGGTCTTCAGTCAGGTGGCTCATTGTTGACAGACTGGTACCCGTAGCTGCTGTTATTGTAGCGATCCATCTCATTGCTGGCCTTCCTCTTTTGCATTGACCTTCTATCTTGCCAAGCATGATGTCTTTCTCTAATGATCTCTCTCTTCGCATGATGTGTCCGAAGTATGAAAGTCGAAGTCTTGTCATCTGAGCTTCTAAAGAAAGCTTAGGTTTGATCTCCTCTAGTACCGACTGGTTTGTTCTTCGGGCAGTCCATGGTATACACAGTATTCGCCGCCAGCACCATAATTCAAAGGCATCAATTTTCTTCCTGTCTGTCTTTTTCACTGTCCAGCTTTCACATCCATATGATGTTATTGAAAATACCATGGCTTGAACAAGTCGAATCTTTGTATGGAGAGAGACATCTCTGCTCTTGAGAATCTTATCTAGGTCTTTCATAGCCATTCTGCCAAGAGCAATGCGTCGTCTGATTTCTTGACTGCTTGTTGCTTCTTTATTGATAGTTGATCCAAGTAGGTTAAAGTTGTTCACGATTTCAATTTCTTCTCCTTCAACGATGAACCTGTTGATTATGCCAGTTGTCATGATCTTTGTCTTCTTTACATTAAGGTGCAGGCCCATTTTGAGACTATGTTCTTTGATTGTGAGAAGCAAATGTTTCAGATCATCTTCACTTTCAGCCAGTAATGTGGTATCATCAGCATAGCGAAGGTTGTTGATGAGTCTTCCACCAATCTTCACACCTCTGTGGTCTTCATACAGTCCTGCTTCTCTGATGATTTGTTCTGCATATAAATTAAACAGGTAGGGGGAAAGTATGCAGCCTTGTCTTACACCTTTGCTTATTTTAAACCATTCTGTTTCTCCTTGTTCCGTTCGAACTGTTGCTTCTTGATCAATGTACAGATTGCGCAAGAGAACGATCAGGTGTTCTGGTATACCCATGCTTCTTAACGTGGCCCAGAGTTTCTCATGGTTTACACAGTCAAAAGCCTTGCTATAGTCGATAAAGCACAAATAGATATCCTTTTGGTATTCTTTAGTCTTTTCAAGGATCCATCTCACATCCGCAATGATGTCTCTCGTTCCTTGTCCTTTCCTGAACCCTGCTTGCACTTCAGGTAGTTCTTGTTCTAGGTATGGCTGTAGTCTCTTTTGAATAATCTTCAGTAGAATCTTGCTGGCATGTGGGATCAGAGCGATTGTGCGATAATTTCCACAGTCAGTTGGATCACCTTTCTTTAGTATTGGTATAAACACAGATCTTTTCCAGTCAGTTGGCCATGATGTTGTCTTCCATATTTCTTGGCAGAGCCTTGTAAGTACGGTAACAGCTGCATCAGATTGCTGCAATACTTCTATGGGAATGCCATCAATGCCTGGTGCTTTGTTCTTTGATAAGGCTTTCAATGCTGCTTCAACTTCTTCTTTCATCACCAATGGTTCCTGATCATAAGGTATAGGTTGAAACGGCTGTTGGTCCACTTGATCTTTATCATATAAAAACTCTGTATATTCCTTCCACCTTTTCTTGATCTTCTCAGCATCATTCAACATAGAACCTTGAGCATCTTGTAACATTCCAATTCGAGGCTGGAACTTTTTCTTTAGCTCTCGCAGCTTTAGGAAAGCCGATCTTGTTCTTCCTCTAATAGTTTCTGCTTCTATTTCCTTGCAAGTGTCATTGTAGTACTTTTCCTTGTCCTGTCTTGCTGCACGTTGGAAATCTCTGTTGAGTTCTGAGATTGTCTTTCTTTCTCCTTTGGCTTTAGCTTCTCTGCGTTTCTGGGCAATTTTCAGAGTTTCTTCCGTCATCCATTTTGGCCGTTTTTGCTTTTTCACCTTTTGTAGAGACTTCTCGCTTTCTTCCAGCACAACCTTCTTGACGTCATTCCATAACTCTTCCGGAGCTCTGTCATTTGTATCTAAAGCAGCAAATCGATTTTGCAGGCAGTCTTTAAATTCCAGTGGTATATTCTCAAGGTCATATTTTGCTGCATTCATGAGTGGTTTGCTCTTTTTCAACTTTAGCTTGAGTTTGCATACTAGTAGTTGATGATCTGTACCACAGTCAGCTCCAGGTTTTGTATGTATATGTTTTTATATTACTGGTTTTGTATTTATATGTTTTTATGTGTTGTATTTCTAGCCAAGTTTAGCCCCTGATGAAGGCATAGTGAAACATGTTCTGTGTCGGGCCATTGGCTGAAGGTGTTTAAATAAAAGTATTCTTCCTCTGCTATCCATGTTTTGACTGGGTTTGAGTGGTGCTTGGGCCCTCCCCCCAAAGGAAAAGGCCTTCTGCCCCTCCATCCCCCTCCCCCACCCCCCGGCTTATGTTGTTTCCTGCTTTCATATTTGGCTCCTTTTTACATTTTCTTAAATTTGCTTTTTTAAGCTGTAACAGCCTCTTTGACCTTACCTTTAACCATGCTGGCAGTCGTTTCACCTTCCTTCCACCTTTCTTAAAGCATGGAATACATATGGTCTGGGCTTCCAAGATAGTATGTTTAACCAACGTTCATGCTTGATGTAAACATGTCCATGCTTCCCTCTACTAATGAGCTTCCTACAGCAATTGTATTCTGCATAGCGTGGGGCCACCAAGCACTTTAAAATGCTTCCAAACCTGTGAGGTTATATGAAAATTCCCTTGTACTTTCTTGGGGGGGGGGAGGGGCTGCTTCTCTTGGTGCTGCTGCTACATGTGTGGTTGTAGATGGCAAAGAGGATAAAAAGTCAGGGGCATTCTTCACTCCCTTTTGTCCCTTCTACTTGTGTGATGCTCTTGGCCTTCCTCTTCACCAGCTGGTACACTAGCAGCCTCTTCAACACCCTCTTCTAACAGCACACTTTCAATATCTGATGAGTCGGATGTAAACTCCACCCATGTGGATCCCTAAAATTCTGTATCTGCCAAGACCATCTCCACGCACTTTCCAACAGGAAATACAGTGAGCCTGCTACTAGGCTAAGTTCCTTTCAGCTGCTGCTTCTCTCATGTCGCCCCGCCATGCATGTCAACCTCCCTTTTCCCATCTATGAAGATCACACTGGCAGGGCTGGTGCAAGGATATGAGGCATCCTAGGCAAACTTCATTCCTGCCGTCCCCAGTGCCGGCACTACGGCCCCTCTCTGGAATCTGCAGCAGCAGCAAGTGTGGCAGGTGCAGGCCTGTGACCCACGGTGTCTGAACATAAGCAGGCCAGCATGGCTAAGCTTGACCTGTAAATGAGGCCTGTGGAGAGGCATATAGGATTGCACATCCCCCAATATACTGCTATTGTAAGATAGAACTCAGTAGAAGTATTGAATTAGCTTAGGTATGCAGAACTGTAGAACTGAAAGATGGAAAAATACAGAAAAGACATGTTTAAAAGTTACTGATAAGAAAAAGAACATCTGCAAAGAAATAATTAGGAGTGCTGACAGATGAGTTACAGAACCTTGCTCTTCTGCACGCACAAATTGGTTCTATGGCCTTGAGAGTGTGAAAGTAACAAGTTGATGAACTGACCATTGTAATTGGGACTAGAAGGGGGGCAGGCAGGTGTCATGCCCACAGAAGGGACATAATTGGATAAACTTATCAGTACCGGGACCAATGGAAGAGGTACGGGAGGTACGGGAGGTTACCGGGACCAATGAAATGTTTTTCTATACCTAGAATGGAACAAAAGTCTATAAAAGTTGTTGTAATGCTTGAAAACTTTGCTCAGCCATTTTGAAATTGACTGGTTCGAGACTTGTGCACAAATAAATGATTTGGACCTTCTGAACAGACTCCTGGTATCATTGGTTTGTCTGCGCTTTGCTGCTACATATTCCTTGGTGCGTTGGCCGGGAAGTTGTGGAATCAAAGTGTATATAGGGCAATATACCACGACTTTCCGCCTCTATAGGCTTGGTCCTGCCGGGATCGCGCCCTTCCGACGAGGGCTGCTCCCTGGCGCCACCGGTCCCTTGTATCGGAGGGAGCTGGTCGGACCTCGGCGGGTGCCGGGCCCGGTTGGAGCCAACGCCTCGAACCCGAGTGAGGGGAGTCCGAGGTCCAACTCATGCGCCTGCTTGGGAAGTTTGAGGACCGGATCCGGTGAGTATAGTTTTGATTTTGGGTCTAGACAGAAATAGAAAGAGCAGTACTGCCATTGGAATTTGGAATTTGTAATCTCGAGATATTGGGAATTGGTAAGAGAGCATGATCAACTCTCAAGGAAGAGCCGAGTAACCCCGCATGGGAATTCGCTGGGTGAAACCCTCATCCTTTTTGTAATTGGGAAAAAGACTAGTCAGAACAGATAGAAACGAATGCATTCTGGGATATGTTGCTAGCATGATTGTGTGAACGAAGTGTGAATGAGAGGTCTGGCAGCACGGACCAAGTGAAGGCGGACCCCTGAGTAGCGCATTTCCTGACCGGGCGACCGCGTTCAGGTCGCGAAAAGGGGGAAGCGATTGTCGTCTTGTCTTGTTATTTGTATTCCCTATACGTTTCCAGGACCGTGCGGACCCCTTACCCACGGTCCGCCCTCCTTTTCCCTTCTGTCTGTTGTTGCGCGCACACATCGAAATGGGAGGGGCGGGGTCTACTAGAAACACTCCATTAGAATGTATGATCGCACATTTTAAAGAGGGATATTCAGGAGATTATGGTATTAAAATGACAGCAGCCCGTTTGCAGATTTTGTGTACTAGGGAGTGGCCCGATCTAGACCCCATCTGGCCCCGAGAGGGAACGTTCACTGTAGAGATTATTCAGTCAATACACCGTAGAGTGCGGGTAGCGCACCCTGATCAGTACCCCTATATAGATTCCTGGTTAAGTATTTGTGAAGATCCGCCCCCCTGGGCGCAGCGCTGTTATGAGGAACAGTGCAGAATAATGTTAGCTAACACAGATTCTAGACAGAAAATGGAACAGCCTAGAATGAAAGAGCAGGATAAGAAAGCCAAGAAGAAGCCCATCTTGGTAGATCCTGATTCCCCAGAAATAGTCCTCAGGCAGCCCCGAACCCCAGGTCCAGTAAGAATAGCCCGGCGTCCTGCCCCAGAACCCCAGAGACGGCCAGAGCCGAGGCGGGACCCAACCCCTGATCCCCCTCCCGGAGGAGAGAAAGAGGCAGAATTAGTGGAAAAAGAAGAGGAGGACATAAAAAGCGAGTCAGAAGTGGAGATAGAAGAAGGAGAAAGAGAGAATCCCCCAGACGAGGAGGACAGTGTACAAATAATTGAGAAAGCCAGCGCTAGCACTAGCACGCCAGTAAAAGAGAAACCCAAAGCAAAACCTGTAGAGAAAAAGAAAGCGACTCCTGCAAAGGCAACGACAATAACCCTCAGATCCCAAAAGACACCTATGGCGGCCAAACTGTTTCCCTTACGGCAAGTCCCGGGAGTGCCCGTAAAGAATGATAATGATGAAGTGGTAGCGGGACCCCTAACTTATGTATATATCCCTTTCTCTACAACTGATTTATTAAATTGGAGGTCGCATTATGCCTCCTACACTAGTAAGCCCCAGGAGCTGACAGAATTAGTAACTAGTATTATGGAAACTCACCAACCCACTTGGCCAGATTGCCGTCAGCTCCTGACCACCCTATTCACAACAGAAGAACGAGCAAGAATTAGAAAAGCAGCTATTGAATGGATGGCAGAAAACCCCGTAGCTCCGGGACCAGGGCAGAATATAATAGACCGTCGGGAAGCAGCTCAGAGAGAATTCCCGAATGAAGACCCCCAATGGGATCCAAATACAGATGAAGGATCCACAGCCCTAGCCCGCTTTCGTCAAGGTTTTTTACAAGGCCTGAGAAGGGGGGGCCAAAAAGCTATGAACCTTTCCAAAGTTGCAGGAGTTATCCAAGGGATAGATGAGAGCCCAGCAGATTTTTATGAGAGATTAACTGAAGCATACAGAATGTATACTCCCTATGATCCCGAGGCACCAGGAAGTTTGTGCATGGTGAATTCTGCTTTTGTAAACCAGTCTCAACCAGACATTAGACGTAAATTACAGAAATTAGAAGGGTTTGCGGGCATGAATGCAACACAGTTAGTGGAAGTCGCTCATAAAGTGTATGTGAATCGTGATACTGAAAGACAGAGAGAATGTGATAGAAAGATGAAGAAGAAAGCTGATTTTTTGGCTGCGGCCATAGTTGAAAAGAAAAGGGGAGGTGTCCCTAGTCGAAGGAGCAGAGGAAGAGGGCGGGGTCAAGGCGGAGGCCGGACCCAGAGACTAGGCGTGAACCAATGCGCCTATTGCAGAGAGGAAGGACATTGGAGAGATACGTGCCCGCAACTCGAAGACGCCCAGCAAGATGACGACAACGATCATCAGTGGCGAGAAGAAAGACGAGGCCGTCCCCGAAATCGCGGAGGAGCCAATCGAGAACAATTCCAGCGAGAGAGAGGAGGAGCCATTCAAGCATTGGCCACACAAGCCCACGATGAGGATGACGTGGATTAGGACAGACCGGGCTCCAAGTTTGCTTTAGGTCTCCAGGAGCCTATGGTCGGAATACAAATAGGAGACCAAATTATGAACTTTATGGTTGATACTGGAGCACAGCATTCAGTAATAGACAAAAAGATAGCCCCATTCACTACAAAAGCAGTCACCATTATAGGAGCAACTGGTGCCAAAGCCACAAAGTCTTTTCTTCAAAACCGAATATGCAGTCTAGGAGGACAGCAAGTAACTCATCAATTCCTTTACATGCCCGAATGTCCAGTGCCACTACTGGGACGAGATATGCTAGCCAAACTTCAAGCACAGATATCTTTCTCTGAACAAGGAGAAATGCAAATGACAGTAAATCCCCAAACCAAACAGCAGGAATAATGCTGCTGACAGTGCCCCGAGAAGAAGAATGGAGGTATTACGTTGATGACTCCATCCAAGATACCTATTTTGAACAAACTTTAAAGAACATCGATGCACCACCTGGAGTATGGGCAGAAGGCAGTCCCCCAGGCCTAGCCAAGCATATAGCTCCAGTGATTGTAACCCTCAAGCCTAGTGCTACACCAGTGCACGTCAAACAGTACCCTCTTCCAAGAGCCGCAATTGAAGGCATTCATCGCCACCTACAAAGATTGCTCGAGTATGGCCTACTAAAAGTATGTCAATCCCCATGGAACACTCCACTTTTGCCAGTAAAGAAACCTGGGACAGATGATTATCGCCCAGTGCAAGATTTGAGAAGAGTAAATGATGCCGTGGAAACCATACATCCAGTTGTACCCAATCCTTACACTCTTCTAGGACTGATACCTGCTGAAGCTACCCATTTCACTGTACTGGATTTGAAAGATGCATTCTTTTGCATAAGATTAGCCCCTGTAAGCCAAATATTGTTTGCATTCGAATGGCAGGACCCCATCTCTGGAAGAGGGGGCCAACTCACCTGGACAAGATTACCCCAAGGATTCAAGAATTCACCTACCATCTTTAGCGCTGCACTGAATCAAGACCTTTCAAGCTATCCAGTAGCCCCGGGGAAGAGAGTGCTTCTCCAATACGTGGATGATCTGTTGATAGCTGCCGTATCAGAAAGTGAATGTATACTAGCCACCAAAGACCTCTTGCAGTTACTAGATGAAGCTGGATACAAAGTTTCCAGAGCCAAAGCACAGCTATGCCAAAAAGAAGTGAAATACTTGGGTTTTCGTATTACCCAAGGGAGCAGAAGATTAGGCAGAGAAAGAAAAGAAGCAGTATGTAGAATTCCAACTCCAACAACCAGAAAGCAAGTCAGAGCCTTTCTGGGAGCGGCAGGATATTGCCGAATCTGGATACCTAACTTTGCCCAAATTGCCAAACCACTGTATGAAGCCACAAAAGGAGAAGAAAAGTCACCACTGGAGTGGGGACTTGAGCAGGATACAGCCTTCCAGAAGTTAAAGGAAGAATTGATGTCATCACCAGCACTTGGACTACCAGATGTCCACAAACCTTTCCACTTGTTTGTACATGAAGCACAGGGAAATGCCTTAGGCATGTTGACTCAGAAATTGGGAAATTGGGAGCGACCTGTAGCATATCTATCGAAACAATTGGACCCTGTGGCCAAAGGATGGCCACCTTGCTTGAGAGCAGTTGCAGCTACAGCGCTACTAGTGAGTGAAGCAGACAAACTCACATTAGGACAGAACATACGAGTCACTGTGCCACATGCAGTCCTTGCCCTTATGGAACAGAAAGCAAATTATTGGCTCACCAATTCCCGAATGTTGAAGTACCAGAGCATGTTATGTGAAAACCCACAGATACAACTTGAAGTGAGCCATGCCTTGAACCCAGCCACCTTGATACCCATCAGTGAAGAACTCCCAGAACATGACTGTATCGAAGTCATGGAGACTGTGTTCTCCAGTCGACCTGACTTGACAGATGTGCCTATAGACAATCCTGACCAAATCTATTATGTTGATGGGAGCAGTCTCATCCTTGATGGACGACGCTGTGCCGGATATGCAGTCGTCACTCAACACGAAGTAGTTGAATCATCAGCTCTAGCCTCAGGCACATCAGCCCAGAAAGCCGAATTGATAGCACTCACCAGAGCATTGTTGTTAGGAGAAAAACTTGTGCTAAATGTATATACAGATTCCAAATATGCCTTCACTACCTTGCATGCCCATGGAGCTCTCTATAAAGAAAGAGGACTCATCACATCCGGAGGAAAATCAGTCAAGTATGGTCCCGAGATATTGATGTTACTTGATGCAGTTTGGGCCCCAACACGTGTAGCTGTCATGCATTGTAGAGGACATCAAGCAGGAAAAGGAGAAGTTGCCCGAGGGAATAGATTTGCAGATGCCTCAGCACGACAAGCAGATTGCCCCACAAGCTATGCCAATGCTTGCAGCTATTGCCCCACAAGCTATGCCAATGCAAGCAGCATTGTTTCCAGTACCTTTGAATCTATGGACCCCACGATATACCACCAAAGAATTGGATTACTATTGTGACAGAGAAAATGGAATACTGAAAGATGGATGGATTGAGCTGCCACCAGAAGAGGGCAGTCAACCTCCTGGATGAATAGTAATTCCTGAGTTGTTAGGACCATCCTTTGTCAAAGCTTTCCACGAAGCCACCCACTATGGGAAGAGTGCTATGGAAAAAGCACTCAGACCACATTTCTACATCCCTCTGATGACAACCATATCAGCCTCAGTAGCACGTCAATGTCTAATCTGTGCCAAAAATAATGCCAAGCAAGGCCTTATTACGGCACCTCGAGTTCAGTCAGGAGGTGTCACCCCCATGCACAACCTCCAAATTGATTTCACTGAAATGCCAAAAGCCAATGGATACCATTACCTATTAGTATTAGTTTGTACTTTCTCTGGGTGGGTAGAAGCATTCCCAACCAGAACTGAGAAAGCCCGAGAAGTTACCAAAGTCTTAATGAGAGAGATTGTCCCCAGATTTGGAATCCCAGCAGTAATAGGGTCAGACAATGGACCCTCATTTGTCTCCCAAGTTACTCAGCAGTTAGCAAAAGCTTTGCAGATACAGTGGAAACTCCACACTGCATACAGACCCCAGAGTTCAGGGAAAGTTGAGCGAATGAATCGTACCTTGAAAGCCCAAATGTCCAAGCTTTGTCAGGAGACACACTTGAAATGGCCCCAAGTGCTCCCCATAGCTTTACTCAGAATACGCTCAGCTCCTGTAAAGTCAACAGGATTTTCCCCTTTTGAAGTTTTGTATGGTAAACCCCCACCAATAGTGCAGGGAGTCAAAGGAAGTTTAGCCTAGATTGGTTCAGAAGTAACCAGACAAGAACTCCTAGCTCTTAGTTTTGTTCTGCAGACTCTCCATACGTGGATCCAAGACCAGTTGCCTATCAACTTGACGGAACCCTTGCATCCCTACCAGCCTGGTACTTCGGTGTGGATCAAAGATTGGAAGAAGATACCGTTGGAACCCCATTGGAAGGGACCGTACACCGTCATCCTGTCTACCCCAACTGCAGTAAAGGTAGCCGAGATCGACGCCTGGATCCACCACAGCAGAGTCAAGCCCGCCGCCGATCCTGAACCAGAGCAGTGGACAGCAGAACAGCATCCTGATGTACCCTTGCGAGTTACTTTGAGACGGCAACCAGCAGCTTAGACACTTCATCACAAGTGCTTTGCAGTAGCCAAGTCTTTCGAAGAGGATTGCTGTTTTCCATGCAGCAACAGTTTTGTTTCAACGAACCCAACTTGTGTGTGATTTGACACACTACTTTGAGACTACATTGACTAAGCCAGACTGCACAAGACAACTGAAATTGCTAAAAAGTTGGTTAATGTATAATGGACATCTTGAGGATCTTCAATCAACACTCAGCACCCGTTAAATTGCTTCATTAGCAAACGGGACGAAGAATAACAGACCGTCGTGATCAAGATCAGCAAGCTGAGGATTCAGAAGAACTCCAATCAACATCAACATGTATCTTTGTTTTTGCTTTGCTTTGGTTGCCTTCTTTGGAGGTTTTGAACTGACTTATGCTTTACCTCCATGCACTGCTTGCATTACTTCTACTAGAACTGGACTGAAAGTAACTCAGACTTTGCTTTACCATTCTTACTATACCTGCAAGGGAACAGTAACTCGGTGTATCTATAACACCACTGAACTAAATGTTTGCACTCATGGCAAAATCAAAGCATGCTATAATCCGCATCAGAATCCATCCTATTACACGTTGGAAATAAGATGGAAGGATGCAGATGGACCTATATTAGCTGCTACACCACCACTTAAGGACATTACTAAACCTGCTGTTTTGAATTTTGATGCATGTAATGCCATTAATAGAGATAGTTATTCCACCTGTGGTACATGGGAGAAAGCGTATCGAAATGACCATAGGTATATGTGTCCAGAAGGTGCCACAGGATGGAGAAAATGTACAGGTAAAAAGGAACCAGGCTATAGTACTGCCCCAGCAGCAGACTACTATTGCCCGTATTGGGGATGTGTTTTTTATGCTACCTGGAACACTGGTATAACTGATGAGAAAATAGATAAGCGGATGGCTACTCTAACCAAGCCAACCACTAATGATAAATGTCAGAAAGATGCTTGTAACCCCTTACACTTACGTATACACAATCCCCATGCATGGAAACAAGGATATAAGTTTGGTTTACGTATTGCTGGAGGAGCAATAGATCCAGGGACCATTGTGTATATCAGATTGAATACACAAGCCCACAAGTCATCTAAATATCATATTCATAATACCTTTTATGAAGCTATGCATGTAAATAAGTTTGAGATCCCTCACCCTTCACAGAATTTATTTCTAGAATTAGCCGGAGCAGTAGTATCTAGTCTGAAGATCTCAGATTGCTATTTCTGTGGCGGAACCCAAATGGGAGACCAATGGCCATGGGAAGCCCAAGAATTGAATTATTCTATGATTTACAATCAGACTGAATTACACAAGACTACCAGTGAATGGGTGTTAGCGCACTCAATCATTGGACGTCTTTGCTATGCCAGAACTGGACCCCAGTTCACCCAAAAGGTAGGACAGCTGGTCTGTCTTAGCCAGAAGTACTATAATGCCACGACCAAAAAGACAGCATGGTGGTCAGGAATCAGACATCCTGAACCTCCTAACCCTTTAGCCAGATTTCCTGAACTTGCTGGACTATGGACTAACCTTGCCAAAGTCCAAGCCTGGCAAGCCCCACCTGGCCTATATTGGATCTGTGGAAACCGAGCATATGCGCAACTCCCGCCACACTGGGGAGGAGCATGTGTCTTAGGAACCATCAGACCTTCTTTCTTTCTGTTAAACACTGAACATGGAGAACAATTAGGATACCCTGTATACACTACCCACAGACACAAAAGAGCATTGAGACAGAAAAGAGAAGCCTTACAGATAGGCAAGTGGGAGAAGTGGCAAGGTGATGATTGGCCACCAGAAAGAATTATTGAGTATTATGGACCTGCCACTTGGAATGATGATGGTATGTATGGTTATCGTACTCCAATTTATATGATTAATCGTATTATTCGCTTACAAGCAGTAGTTGAAATAATAACCAATGAAACTAGTCATGCTCTTACGCTCTTAGCTAGACAAAGTACTCAGATGCGCACTGCTATATACCAGAACCGCTTAGCACTTGATTATTTGCTAGCAGCTGAAGGAGGAGTATGTGGTAAGCTGAATTTAACTAATTGCTGTTTGAAAATAGATGATAAAGGTCAAGTAGTTGAAGAAATTGCTAAAGATATGCAAAGACATGCTTATGTGCCAGTACAGACTTGGCACGCATTGAAATTTCCTAACTGGTTTGCTAACCTTTTCTCTTGGCTGGGAGGATTTAAGACTTTCATAGTTTTAGTACTAATCCTTGTTGCTGTTATCCTCTTATTACCATGTTTAATCCCATGTTGTATGCGTTCCATTCATAGTGCTATTGATAGTACAGTAGAGCGGAAGACCGCAACTAAAATAATGGCTTTATACAAAGCTAGTCCTAGTAGAAATCCTTCAATCATGATGTGATTCTTCTAAAAAGTGATTTAATTCTCACACCTTATTGAGTAATAGGGTGAGATTAATCAAAGGGGGGAATGTGGCAGGTGCAGGCCTGTGACCCACGGTGTCTGAACATAAGCAGGCCAGCATGGCTAAGCTTGACCTGTAAATGAGGCCTGTGGAGAGGCATATAGGATTGCACATCCCCCAATATGCTGCTATTGTAAGATAGAACTCAGTAGAAGTATTGAATTAGCTTAGGTATGCAGAACTGTAGAACTGAAAGATGGAAAAATACAGAAAAGACATGTTTAAAAGTTACTGATAAGAAAAAGAACATCTGCAAAGAAATAATTAGGAGTGCTGACAGATGAGTTACAGAACCTTGCTCTTCTGCACGCACAAATTGGTTCTATGGCCTTGAGAGTGTGAAAGTAACAAGTTGATGAACTGACCATTGTAATTGGGACTAGAAGGGGGGCAGGCAGGTGTCATGCCCACAGAAGGGACATAATTGGATAAACTTATCAGTACCGGGACCAATGGAAGAGGTACGGGAGGTACGGGAGGTTACCGGGACCAATGAAATGTTTTTCTATACCTAGAATGGAACAAAAGTCTATAAAAGTTGTTGTAATGCTTGAAAACTTTGCTCAGCCATTTTGAAATTGACTGGTTCGAGACTTGTGCACAAATAAATGATTTGGACCTTCTGAACAGACTCCTGGTATCATTGGTTTGTCTGCGCTTTGCTGCTACACAAGGACTTTAAAACAGCAATTCAGTGCTTATCAAAAGGTTCCAGTGCCGCATGCTTTTGATGCTTCTGCCCCCTCCAACCCAGACTTCCTGTTTGCATAGGGTCAAAAGCACTGGCCCAACATCCCTTATCTCACTCCCCTGGGCCTACTGTCGCCACATCTCCCAACATCTGAGGCAGCAATTAAAAAGACAAAAAACACATGCGTTTTTGTGACTCCGACACACTTCAAAGGCTCTCCCAGGCTCTATCTCTAACACAAAAAGTATGCATCAGCGGGGGGCAGGGTCAAGTGGGCCTTCAATTCTTCCGCACCTTTAAATACACTGACCAATGGTACTGGTGACATGAGTTCAATCCCTCAGTGTGCCTAATGAACAAGGCTGGCTGAGGCATCTCCCTTTATGTTTAAGTAGTGCTTTTTGAGGCATTGTAGTTTTATTTTAATTAGTGCTGCCAGCAAAAACACCCTCACAGTGGCGTAACCTAAGGTACCCTATAAGGCACTCCAGAGGGCACATTATAAAGTGCACCTGTCTGCCAAGGCACCCTATAATGTCCCCTATAGGACACCTTATAAGGCACCTTATGGGGCACCTTAAGGTTACAGTACTCTGAGGGTGTTTTTGCTGGCAGCACTAATGTAAATTAAAAATAGACAATGCCTCAAACAACCCTATCAAATAACCCCACTGTGGGCTAGAACCCATGACCTTTGGCTCCACAGTCACTGAAGTAACCAGTGGGCTACAGCTACTAACAAACCCCTGGCTGGCTACAGAAGGACTGCATGTCACCACACAAACAGTCTGCTGTGGCTACCAGGATAGGGGCAACCCACCCGTACCCATGATGCAAAGCACATGCATATCAGCAGTCTACAGATGATCACAAGATGGGGTATGCACCCCACAGCACCTCAGCCTGGTAGGGGGTGCCAACGGTGTGGGTTAGTGGCACAGAGTAGCTACAGACCGTCACATTGTGTGGGTATTGTGCTCTCCCTGAGGGTGAGGTGGGGCGGCCAGCACCAGGTCCGCAGCACCTTCAATGGCTGAAATAGGCCATGTTGCAGATACCCATCAGTGCCAGTGTGTGTGATAGGTAGTTCCTGCAAACACACCTAGGATACATTAGTGTCTATCTGAAGTTGTCAATCAGGTCTGGCCCTTATGGGCTATTATGCACCCAGAATAGTGCATATTCTGTCTTCATGCCATGGTAACATGATGTAAGTGACAGGGGGGTGATTGGACCCATAGGCAGATTATGTACCACCACCCAACCCACCCTCTGTGGCTCAGGGTGGGAGATAGGATTCCCCCACCAACAGATCCACATTCTACCTCCCTGCAACAGTGGCAGTAGAGGGGGGCCATCAACCCCAGTCACACTGGGGAACAGACACCCTACAGGGCAGCCAATGCAGAGTTGTACACATACCTAAGGCAATGGCAGGAAGACAGCAGGCCTGGAAATGCTCAGCTGTCCCCCACCACCATTCAACATTCTCCAGCAGCAAGCACAGTGAGTCACCAGCCCCTGCACAGTGTTCCAGCCATACACATATAACTGCAGACAGTCTGCTAGCTAGTCCACAGTGCATGATCCTGGAGGAGATGTGAGCACACCCACCAAGCATATAAGTCAGTGATTAGGCCCCAGAGAAAAGAACCTATATATTTCACTGAAGAGAAATACAATATAGCACTATGGGGGAGCCTAGCCATGCCGCGGTCACTGCTCAGTCAGGGTGAGAGTGACCTCCCAGCAAGACATGCTGTGGCCACCCTGTCGGTGCAGGTCGTGGCCGGGCACTACAATGTCCAAGCCATTGCCCTATGCCCTGTGCTGATGCATCCAGGCCAGGCCACCCTGTCCAGGCTATACCCACAGTACCTTGCTCCTCATTATGCACATTGGCAGGCCAATACTGGCAACAGTGCTAGCAGTGTGGGCTGAGGAAGATGTCAGCAGCCACCACACACTGGATAGACAGACACATACTCCCCACACCTATTCCAGCATTGTGCAACTATAGAGGTGTTTGGCAGCCCTGGCCACCGCACCAGTCCTGGGCACAGTGCAGGCATGGCTATGGTATGCAATACTGTTGGGGATCACTCCCCAGGGTGGTAAATACTGTCAGACACCAGCCCTGAAGCACACTCCACAGACATCAGAAAGGTTGCTATGATGCAGCTCAATCAGCAAATTGTGCTTAACTTAGGAATTGCTATCTGCCAGTAATCATAGCAACCTTTTGGTAGCTGTGTACCGTATTCCCAGGTTTAGGGTGGCATTGCTAAGGTATGCAAGTGCTAGTATTGGGAGATGCACGCAGGGCCCAACATCCTGCCTCTCCAGGAGGCATTGGATAATGGAGCCTGTGGGTGCGGGTGTGTCTGCCCCTGTTGGCTGCTGCTTTACGGCAGAGGTTCCCAACTCCAGTCCTGGTGGGCCAAACACTGTTTGGGTTTTCATGCTGTCCCTAATGAATATGCATGAGATACATCTGCATACCATGGGGGTGGCGCATAGAAATGCAGCACAGGCATCTTTATTAGAGATAGCATGGAACCTGAATGGTGTTTGGCCCTCCAGGACTGCATTTGGGAGACTCTGCTCTAGGTAATGTACATGTTTATGGTGTCTGTGCTCTGTAGGGTAAAATGTAGGTGTTTTGGGCATGTTTACGTCATCTGCAATAAAGGTTCTGTCTGTATTAGCATGTTTTAGTAGTGGGTAAAATATGGGGACTGGGTTGGCAGGAACCACAGCTGGGACTTGAACCTGTGACCTTCTGCTCCTGAACACACTGGCTGTGTGCACTGCACCACCGTGTTGCCACAGAGACAGTGTATTACTTGGGGATACCATGATTGTTCGTCAGACAGGGCCTGTCTGTTGCAGTGCATGGCACCCACCTACACAGGGCTAGGCCATGGTCTGCTCTGGGCAGCTGCCACTGCCCCCTCCACCACCAGTATCCCTCTGCCACCATGCTGACATGCCCTTCTGCTGGTAGTGCTGGTGGTGCGCAGTCTCAGGCCATCCAGTGTGCGGGTAAGCAGCTACCTATGATGCGGTCTCTGGAGTAAGGGTGCCTGCATAGCTGTCCACGCTTCCCCCAGCACCGCCTGCCAATGTTCTGTGCCCTTGGGGGTACCTGCTGGGTACTATCTCCTGTAACACTGTGGGAAACACACTCGTGCCCATGTTGGGCCCTCAGCAGTTGCTGTCTGGCTGCTTTACTGTTTCAGCATTCCTACGGGCCACCTAGGCATCACCCTAGTCTGCACTGTGGCCCAGCTGCACAACAGCATGTGCCGCTGCAGCCCTCTGTGTCCCTTTTTACAGCATCTGTCCAGTTGCCCATTCCGACATGCCCGCACTGCTGTTGTGGAACAGATGCATGCCATAGGAAACCGTTCAATGGAGAGGGAAAACCATGATCAGCGCAATTTCACTGTGGGCTCATTCACCTTGTATGGGGACGGAGCATAGACCCTTCCAAAATTCATATCTTTTTTTTGGAGCTTTCTCAGGAGTGTTTTTTGATGTTTCCCATTAATATCACTATTGCCCAGCTTGGTGATGTTTTTTTAAATATTTTCTTCTGGTCATTTTCAGTTTATTTGCCCTTTTGTTCCGTGCACATGTATCACACTTATCACTTTTTGTAGATTTCCCTGGCTTTGCTGTACATTGCTGACGGAAATGGTTTCTTTTCCCTTTAAATCTGCTCTAACGCCAGGGTTTCACTGGCATTAGTTTTCAGCCCCGGATTCCACGGTGTTAGTGTGCAGGGAGCCTCTCACCTCCCACTCTCCACCCATTGACCCTCTCTCTCCGCCCCTGGGGAGCCTTCCTCCGCCCTCTGGGAGCCTATCTCCACCCGCATCGCTCATTTGCGCCGCTGCACGCGTTATCACACGCTAAGGTACCTTTGCGCCCGATAAAGCGCCATTATCACGCAATAAGGTACCTTATCGCCCGATAACGTAGCCGGGCGCACATTAAGACGGTTTAGTAAAATACCCCTAAGTGGATCAGGATCCAAAAGCAGCATCAAAGAGCTAGGTTTTCAGCCTGGAGTTGAAAAGGGCCAGAGATGAAGCCTGAAGCATAGACTCAGGTAGTTTGTTCCCGCCTTAAGGAGCAGCAAGGTGAAAGGATTGAAATCTGGATTTGGCAGTAGACGAGAAGGGCACAGATAGGAGGGATCTACCAGAAGAGCGGAGTTCCTGAGGAAGGGTGTAGGGAGAGATTAACGAGGAAAGCTGGTGAGAAGTCGCAGAATGAGTGTGCTTACAGATCAGTAGGAGAAGTTTGAACTGGATATGGAAATGAATAGGGAGCCAGTGAAGCAACTTGAGAAGAGGGGTTATATAAGCATATTGAGGCTGAAGGAAGATTAGCCATGCAGTGACTTTTGAGCAGATTGCATGGGAGAGAGATGATTCAGAAGGAGACCAGCAAGGAATAGGTTGCAATAGTCTATTTTATTTATCTATTTATTTAACATTTCTTTTATACCACCTTTCAATGTATCAAGGCGGTTTACATTTAACAATTGGGAATAACTTGTTAACTTATGTACATTATTACTTTGCAATGGTATTACTTATGCTGACTCCTGGCAACCCAGAAACTCCTGGATTTTCTTGCCAGTATAACTGGAAGTAGATTGCCAGGCCTTTCTTCCGAGGCAATGAAGGGTTAAGTGACTTGGCCAAAGCCACAAGGACTGCCAGTGGGAATCAAACTGTGGTCTCTTGATTACCAAGCCAGTGCTCTAACCACTAGGTGACTGCTTCACTCCATAGCCATAGGTGTAGCTGGGTATAAAAAAGGTTTGGACAAGTTCCTGAAGGAAAAATCCATAAACCGTTATTAAAGAACAGCCGCCAGATCTGGAGCAGAGGCAGCATGGCAAGTTACCTACAGCTGTAAGTAACATTGGCCATGCTGGCTGTGCTGTATGTGCCTGGCAGGGGTGCAACCCCCGTCCTGGTCAGCATGTAGGGGAGGCCACACCCACCATCCCATCCTTGGTATGCCACTGAACCTACCATCATTGATGAGACTTGAGCTCTCTTTTCAAAGTTCTTTTCAAATTTCCATTACTGTACCTATTTGGGGGTTCTAGCCAGGGAGAACAGCTATGGTTACACCCTTGACCGAAGAACAATATTTCTATCAGGTGGGTTGAGCATGGAGCGCTGAAGAAAGAAGGGAATATTTTATTTATTTAATTTTTATTTATTTAACTCACATCTTTCTAGTAGCAGTTCAAGGTGAGTTACAATCAGGTACTATATGTATTTCCCTGTCTGTACCCAGACGGCTTACAATCTAATTTTGTACCTGAGGCAATGGAGGGTTAAGTGACTTGTCCAAGGCCACAAGGAGTATCAGTAGGATTTGAACCCTGGCTTTTCAGGCCCCAAACTGCTGTCCTAACCACTAGCTGAATCAACCCTGCCATGGGAAGACAGACTGACCTCACATCCACCAGCCTCCATTACTGTTACTCATCGACTATCGGTCTTCTGCCACAACTATTAGCCTTTCATTGTAGGAGCTTCCAGTCATTGGTCTTCCTCAGCTCCTCTGGACTGCTGTTGCCAGTGCCACAGCCCTACTCCCATTGCTTGTGGGACCTTCACCACAGTGCATTCTCTGATTCTTAATTAAACCATTCAGCATGTCATCTAATCAGTCCATGAATGCTTCTTCCACCCCTCTGCACTGAAGGTTTCTGTGCTGAGACCAAAGCCCTCAGTGTCAGGACTCTTAACTTGCAAACACACAGCTTAGGTAGACTCACCCCACTACTGTAGCCTGGGCTTGTGCCATCTTTTATGCTTTTGATTTTGTTCTTTGGTATCTTAGGACCTTGCAGTCAATCTGAGTGCTGATCTAATCCTACTGGCATAATTATTTTATTTTATTTATTTATAAAATGTATCTCTCATCTATCTTTTTGTCATAGGCGAGTTACAATACACCATACATAAAATAAAAACACAAAATAAAACAATGACAAGCAAAAATAAAATTACTAAACACAGAACACAAAATAAAATATCATTTCTTCCCAATAAATAATAATAAGATCTTGCTGATGTCAGCTAAAATGAAATGTTATCTAGGGGTAGTTAACAAAAAGCCTGTGTAAAACAAATTGCTTTCAGCTGCTTTGGAAAATGTTTTGGAGCATTCCATTAGACTAGCGGTTCCCAACCCCCTCCTCAGGTACCCTCAGGCCAGTCAGGTTTTCAGGGTATCCACAATGAATAGGCGTGAGATAGATCTGCATACTATGGAAACATTGCATGCAGAACTATCTCATGCATATTCATTGTGGTTATCCTGAAAACCTGGCTGGGTTGGGAACCATTGCATTAGGCGAAGTGAAATACTGTAAGCAACTTATCCTACTTAGTTAGGTCTGTTACAGAAAACATCCTAATTCTAGTTTCACCAAACGGACTTGACAAAATGCTGGAATTTCTAGCTGCTGTGAGAGTCTACTGTCCTCAATGCACGTGCAGGTTTATACATTTTTAACACAGTGTTTAAGCATGTTTGGGAAGCCCCAGCCAGTGGGTTAGCATTGAAACTTTAAATTTGACACACCAGGAAATGGGAAGCCACTGTAAGGCTTGTAGGAAAAGAGTAATGTGTTTCTTGCAAAGCGTGCAAGTCAAAAGATGTGCTGCCAGGTTTTGGACCTCTTGCAGTACTCTAAGGGACATCTTTACTAAACTGTGATACCGGTTTAGCAGACTGTGGGTTTGAGTGTTGCGCTAAAAGGTAAAGTGGGCCCTGGTGCCAAAAATACCATGCTACCCTGGAAGCGCATGCAGGGGCAGGGACTGTGAAATTGGGGCAGAATGCAGGTATTGCCGTTGTGTCACTGCTAGTGCGGGCATTAGTGGCCCATGCTAACCATGTTTTCCGCCCTTAGTGCACATAACACTCCTCATTGGGTGGCTTTAAGTGCACCCACATGCTGGCTTGCAGAGGGACAGAAACACATGATGCCTGAAGTTAGTGCTGATTCTCCCATGCTAGTAACGAAGCCCACACGTGTTACCGGCACGGGCTTTAGTAAACATGCTCCTAATAGAGCTATTAGGCAATCCTAAACACAGTATATTACAATAATCTATTCTAAGGCCTTCTAACCAATCTGGGTGCTGTGCTGGTTCTCCTGGCATAATTTAAGGCCTTGTAGCCAATGACATTCCAAGAGCTGCCTGCATCTGGAACAGGCACCCCCCTCGTGGTGTGTCCTCCCCCCTCTCCCCCAGCCAGGCCCGCACCCCGAAACCAGAGTGGCAAACCTACCTTAACATGGTGGGTGGCTTTCCACGCTGCCTCCACTCCAGGCCCAGCAGCTGTTCCCTCCCGTCCAAAGTCTCACAAATGAGACTTCCAGGTGGTACACCTAGCCAGTTAGGTATTTGGGATTACTGCAATGAATATGCATGAGATAGATTTACATACAATGCATTTCCAATCTCTGTTGATTTTTCATTCGTAAAATCTTACTGATTAGCTGAGTCAACAGGAGAGGATTGAGAAGCACCCTGTTAGCATATGTTTTGATAAGAGTTCCCCTAGATCACGATGCATGTGCTGCTCCCTTCTGCAGGCACATTGCATCTTTGCACCAAATCACATGCACAGGTTCTTAGTAGTTGGTAGGGTCCTTGTCCTGAAAGTAATGATAGCAAGCAATTGCATCTTCGTGCTGTTGCCAGTTTCATTCAACTTGTTAATGATTTAAATGATTACTAAGCAGCTAAGAATTAAAAAAAAAGTTTCCAAGGAGACTTAGATCAGATATCCATCACAATCTTTAGAAATGACACCATTGGTAAAGGTAGAAACTCAAGATATGATACAAACAAGCTTAGGATAAAGGAAGCTTGTTTGCATCATATCTGGCGTTTGCATCACAAGTTTGCATCACAATCTTTAGAAATGACACCATTGGTAAAGGTAGAAACTCCAGATATGATGCAAACAATCTTCCTTTATCCTAAGCTTGTTTGCATCATATCTTGAGTTTCTACCTTTACCAATGGTGTCATTTCTAAAGATTGTGATGGATATCTGATCTAAGTCTCCTTGGAAACTATTTTTTTAAATTCTTAGCTGCTTAGTAATCATTTAAATCATTAACAAGTTGAGTGAAACTGGCAACAGCACGAAGATGCAATTGCTTGCTGTCATTACTTTCAGGACAAGGACCCTACCAACTACTAAGAACCTGTGCATGTGATTTGGTGCAAAGATGCAATGTGCCTGCAGAAGGGAGCAGCACATGCATCGTGATCTAGGGGAACTCTTATCAAAACATATGCTAACAGGGTGCTTCTCAATCCTCTCCTGTTGACTCAGCTAATCAGTAAGATTTTACGAATGAAAAATCAACAGAGATTGGAAATGCATTGTTTGCATCATATCTGGAGTTTCTACCTTTTTAATTTCTCTAATGAGTCCTATTCTGATAGACTCATGATTCTCCCTCTATCACCCAGGAAACTGTTAGCAGATTACTTTAGAAGCACAGGTCTGGACCTGTGTAGCAAGCCAGTCTTTACTAAGTATTAATTCTCTCCCACCAACCTTGACTCCCACCCATCCGAAGCATAATCTTAGCTTTATAGGCTCTTAAACCTATTAAAGGGGGAGAGATGGTCAAATTCACTTTCAGGTTCAGCTGGTTATCCTCACCAGGAATAGATTAATTAATTAATTAATTAAGACCCTGAAATTAATTAAACTGGAGGTGAATAAAGTCCCTTAAACTTAAGTGGTATAGTTGTATCAGTACAAGTATCCCTAGCAATTTTAAGTAAACAACTTAAATAGCTAAACAAAATCTTAAAACTAAGATGCAGACACCAGTCAAGTAGCGAGATGGGGTCTAGCCAATCTTTTGCATCGAGTGTCACATGTATGATTTTCTCCCAGTTGGTGAGGGGTCTTACATGTGCACTAGGTGCAAAGAGCTCTTTGCCCTCAGGGATTGAGTCTGATCTCTGCAGGCTAGAGTAGCAGACTTGGAGGACATAAGAAAGACAGAGAGGTACATGAGATCTACAGGGACGTAGTAGTGAAGTCCCACCTCCAGTCTGGCAGCCTCTCAGTTGCCATAGAAGAGAGAGGTCATGTGAAAGGAAAGCATCATCTTGGTTTCTCCAGAGCCATGTGCCCATGAGGGAAGGGTTAGGATGTCCAATATAGTTGGTGATTCGATTTAGGCATGTAGATAGCTGGGTGGGTGGTGGATGTGATGATCACCTGGTAACATGCCTACCTGGTATGAAGGGAGCGGACCTCATGCACCAGCTAGACAAGGTATTCAAAAGTGCTGGGGAGGAGTCTGCTGTCTTGGTACACAGCACCACTGACATAGGAAAGTGTGGTAGGGAAGTTCTGGAGGCTAAATTTAGGCTTTTAGATAGGAAATTGAAATCCAGAACTTTCGAAATGCTTCCTGTTCCATGTGCAGGACCCAAAAGGCAGGAAGAGCTACAGAGTTTCAATGCATGGATGAGACGATAGCATAAAGAAGAGGGTTTTGGATTTGTTAGGAACTGGACAAAATTCTGGGGAAGGGAGGGGATTTTCTAAATGGATGGAACCAGGCTGCTGGCATTAACCTTTAAAAAGGAGATAGAGCAGCTTTTAAACTAGATAATAGGGGAAAGCTGACAGTCGCCCAGTAGCACCTCATTCAGAAAGATGTATCCTTAAAGGATACTAGCAAATGTAGGAAGTTAGGGCATCCCAACAGAAAGATTCCAATAAAGATAAAAGTAACCCAGATGCTCTTAAGTACAGAGCTGAAAGATTCAGAGTTACCCCTTTCAACTGATAACCAAATTAACATGAATAAAATATAACCTATAAAATGCCTGAACACAAATGCTAGAAGTCGAAAAAATAAGATAGGAGAGCTAGAATATATAGCTAAATGAAAGGTTAGATATAATTGGCATCTCAGAGATCTGGTGGAAGGAGGACAACCAATGGGACCTGTGATACCTGGGTACAAACTAAACCAAATTGGTGGAGAGGTTGCGCTCTATGTTAGAGAGGGCATTGAGTTACATAGGATTAAGATTTTGCAGGAAACAAAATACACTGTAGAATCTCTATAGATAGAAATTCCATGTAAAAAGGGGACGGCAATGGCAGTATGGGTGTACTACTGACCCCCTGGCCAGAATAAACGGATGATAAAATGCTGAAAGAAATCAGGGAAAGTAACAAAAATTGCAATACAGTAATAATAGGTGACTTCAGTTACCCTGGTATCAACTGGGTTGGTGTCACAGCAGGACATGCTAAAAGTTTCTAAAAGAAATAAATGACTGTTTCTTGGAACAGCTGTTTCATGAACAGACAAGAAGGGATGCTATTTTGTACTTAGTCCTTAGTGGAATACAGCATCTGGTGCAAGAGATGAGGGTTTTAGGGCCACTTGGCAATAGTGATGATAGCATGATCACATTTGATTTAATAAATGGAAGGATGATGGCAAGGAAATCCACAGTACTACCTTTTAACTTTCAGAAGGAAGACTGACAAAATAAGGAAAATGGTAAAGAAAAAACTGAAAGGAGCAGCTACAAAAGTTAAAGATTTACATCAAACATGGGTGTTGTTTAAAAGTACTATCTTGGAAGCCCATCAGATGATTTCCATGGAAGGAAGGCCAAAAACTGCCAACATGGTTTAAAGGCAAGGTCAGAGAGGCTGCTGTAGACAAAAAGGCATCTTTCAGGAAAAGGAAAATGGAGCCAAATGACGAACACGGAAAACAACATAGGCATTGGCAAGTTAGATGCAAGGCATTGATAAAGCAGGCAAAGACAGAGTTTGTAAAGAAGCTTGCCATGGAAGCAAAAATGCATAATAGAAACTTTTTCAAGTACATTTGTAGCAAAAAACCTGTGAAAGAGTCAGTTGGACTACTGGATGATAGAGGAGAAAAAAGAGCACTGAGGGGACAAGGCCATAGCGGAAAGACTAAAAATTCTTTGCTTCGGTCTTTACTGAAAAAGATGTAGGAAGTTACCCATGCCTTAAATGGTATTTAAAGGTGATGTAGCGGAAGAATTGAAAGAAATATCGATAAACTGGGAAGATGTATCACAACTGTTTGATAAACTGAAGAGTAACAAATTACCTGGGCTGGATGGTATACATCCAAGGGTGTTGAAAGAACTGAAATATGAGATTGCAGACCTACTATTAGTAATCTGTGAACTATCATTAAAATCAACTGTAGTACTTCAAGACTGGAGAATGGCCAATGTAACGCCAATTTTTAAAAAGGGTTCTAGGGGTGATTCGGGAAACTACAGACCGGTGAGCCTGATGTCAGTACTGGGCAAAATGGTAGAAACCATTATAAAGAATAAAATTACTGAACATGTAGATAGTTATGGTTTAATGTGAGAAAGCTAACGTGGATTTAGCCTTATCTTACTAATCTGTTATTTTTTTTGAAGATGTGAATAAACAGGTAGACAAAGAGCCCCATTCCAAGCAGGGCATGTTCGGGTCGTCAGTCCATCCAAAAACTGGACAGGCCAATTGTATACCCGATTTCCACACCCACGGGTGCTAGACGTTTCCACGGGTATAGAATCAGGTACTTAGACAGGTCGGTCGTGCCCCAATCCCACGGCGCTGGACACCCATCAGATTCCCCAGTTAGCCCTCCCTATGCTCCTGCTGGAGCTCCAGTCCAGTGCCGTGGCATTTTGCTGCCATGGTACCGGGACACCATGCAGGAGCTCGCATAGCCCGCTGTAGAAGCAAACACTATTTTCCTGCCACCTGATTCTCAAAGGGGCCTGCCAGGGCTCATGTGCTGGAGGGGGGGGGGGGGGTTCCAGGCTCAATCACCATCTTCGGAGGGACTTATTCCACATCCGAGGTGGAACAAGTCTCCCGTCCATCTTGGCCTTGCCAGACATACAGGGCCATGACCTGAATTGGCCCTGTACGTCCGGGTGAGTGAGCCTGCCCTCCCTCCCTCTACCCATGCCCCATCTCCAGTCCACCTCCCACCCCCATCCAGCATTGTGGCCAAAGTGTATCTGAATTTTGAGAAAGCCTTTGACAAGCACCCTCACGAGACATGGGATTGGATGCAGTGTAGTACTGTGGATCAGGAACTGGTTAAGAGATAGAAAGCAGAGGGTAAGGTTAAATGACCATTTTCCCAATGGTGAAAGGTGAATAGTGGAGTACCCCAGGGATCTGTGCTAGTCCTGCTGCTTTATAACATATTCATATATGACCTGGAAATAGGAATAACAAGTGAGGTGATTAAATTTGCAGATGAGACATAATTATACAAAGTTGTTAAAATACAAGAGGATTGTGAAAAATTGCAAGAGGACCTTGGTAAATTGGAAGACTGGACATCCATATGGCGACAAGTGCAAAGTTATGCACCTAGGAAAGAACTACCCAAACTATGGTTACACACAATGCAAGTTACCACCTCAGAAACCACCACCCAGGAAAAGTTGTCATTGTGGATAATATGTTGAAGCCCTCCACCCAATGTGCAGTGGCAGCCAAGAAAGCAAATAGAATGATAGAAATCACTGTTCTACTGCCAAAATGTTTCCAAAATAAAGTCAGTCACACTTTACTAATTCCTGGGTGCTGAGAATGAAAATGATGCTTAAAGTTGTTTATTGGCTCTAGTTTTCAATTTACACTATTGGGTCAGTATATACAACCACAACTTTGGAAGTGCTAAGGATGTGAGAGTTTTAATAGGAAGGGATCTCAATTTAAACCATAAATTACTAAAATATATGCACATCTTCGACTGGACTTGTGATAAATCTATGTTTTTGTTTGGACAGTGCTTGCTTTTCAGGCAAAACAATTAATAAATGATGCAATTTGAAGATGCTATTGCATTATACATGATATGAATTGCATCATGTTATTCCTAGAAGTCATAGATGATGCAGTCCTAACTCATCTTAATTACATCACTCTTCAGAACAAATAGCACAACATTTTTTTTAATGAACATGATGTGTCAGCTTGGGTGGATGCATCCCGTTTGAGCTCCGGACCCCCCAGCTCCATACCGGCAGATTTGCACCGTCTTTGTGAGGCGCAATAGTACTTTTACAGTCCCTTCAAGTGCTAACGATATGAGAGGCTTACTTCTGGGGGCCGGAGGAGAATGGCATCTGCAGTGAAAGCCGGGAGGAGAGACAAGGACCAAGGAGCGGGGCTCCAGAAAATGGCGGATTCACCCCCAGCGCCTTGCACAACGACCTCAGCGGTTTCAGTGGAGGAGATTTCAGCGGCGGTCTTGGGCACGCTCTCCACGCAGTTTGAATCACTGCAGAATAAACTAGATGTCTTGCAGAACTCCGTCGGTGTTCGGTGCCCGCATGCAAGAGGCGGAGGCCCGAATTGCGCACGCAGAGGAGGAAGTGGAAAAGCTAACACAGGAGCTAATACAGGTACAGGCCACCCTGAGAGCCCAAGATAACAAATTGAACGATCTTGAGAACCGTTCGAGACGTAACAATCTCCGGTTTCTGGGTATTTCGGATGTGATCGTGGATAAAGACCTGAGACATTTTATAGAAACTTTATCTGTCTTGCTAATGGTGGAGGAAGGAGAGAGGGCTCAGGTTATTATTGAAAGGGCCCACAGAGTAGGCCCCAAGAAATCAAGGGACCCAAGACCCAGGGTGGTCCTGGCAAAGCTTTTACAGTTTAAGCAGAAGGAAGCAGTCCTGCGGGAGGCCCAGAAACGCAGAGTTATTGAAGCGGACAATATGAAAATCATAATTACGCAGGACTACTCCGCAGCACTAAGTCAGCGCCACAGGGCTTATGCACCTTTATGCCAGAAATTGATATCTGCTAACATCAGGTTTACTGTGCAGTACCCGGCGCGCCTGCATGTTGTACATGAAGGAAAGCATCAGGTTTTTGACTCAGCAGAAGAGACTTTGGCATATGTGGAACAACTAGAGAGACAAGCTACCAGTCTAGTGGCAGAGGAACCAAGAACACCATGAGAACATTACGAGTGGGGTATGAGTTGCCTGCGGACTGAGTGAGTGAAGGAGGGCTTGAGCTTCAAAAAACTTGCTGTATCATAATTATCTGAGAGTGTCTATTAGCCCATAGAGTGCAAACCAGAAGTGAGACTTTGAGGTCCTCTCTCAGGGGGCAGTTTTGTGCAAGCACACAGTAATGTAACAACAGCCAGTTTGTTATTCATGTGATTGGGGCACCAAGCAGTGTGGTTTATGGCCTGTTATGTTTGCCATTGGAAATGAATAGGATGTGAGGGGGAGGAAACTGGAGGGGGGAGCAGGGGGAGTCTGGACACATCTAGCGTGGCTGGGTAGAAGAGGACCGCTAATGTGCTGGGAGGAGGACAGGAGGGAGGGGGTGGGGGAGGGGGAAGGGAGAAGGGGGTAGAGTAAGGAGGGGTGCAGGGGATCAGAGGGGGGGAAGGAAGGGGAGGTTTAGAGGAACGGCGCAAGGGGAAGAGGGGTTTCAGTGACCAGTGGGGGGGGAAGTCGCAATCTAGGAATCTGAGAGGGACAACCTGAAAGTCTAAGGGGAGAAATTAAGAGGAAGCTCCAGGCTGGGGGGGCTTCCTCTGTGAAAGTAAAGTTAGTACTGCGGATAGGACCTGACACTGCCTTGACACCCTGAAGATAATTTCATGGAATGTTTGTGGACTGGGAAGTCCAGTGAAGTGATATAAAATTTTGAAAGCTCTAGCTAGGCAGCAGTGTGATATTTCGCTGCTGCAAGAAACCCACCAGACTGCCGAGGAGCACAGCAAACTTTGCAGGGATTGGGTGGGCCAGGTATGGAAAGCGCCGGCAATGGGTAAAAAAGGGGGAGTGGCTATATTACTCCACAAGCGGGTGCGATTTGTAATGGAACGCAAAGTTGCTGATCCCAATGGGAGATTTGTGCTGTTGCAAGGAGTGTTAGAAGATAGGGAGGTACTATAGGGAGATTTGTATAGCACCAACATGTTAGATCAGGATCTATATAATTGTTTAGCAGCAAAAGTGAAACAACTACCAGAGGTCCCGCTGATTCTAGGTGGAGATTTCAATGGGGTATTTGAAGTGGACATAGATACCTCTAGAGGGACTGGAACACGGGAAAGAAATCAAACAGCTCAGGTGCTGCAAAGATTTTGCGCCCGGTTGGGTCTGGTGGACCCATGGAGATTATTACACCCCTCAGAGAGGGATTTTACCCATCAATCCAGGGCACATGGCACTAGTGCACGGATTGACTATCTTTTGATATCAGAGAGCCTCTTTGCATATACTGGCGAGGCACAAATCGGCCCAATAGAGATTTCGGATCATGCTATGATCTGGCTAGATTTGCAGTGGGGGGGGGGGGGGAGGGGGAGGAACTAGATATACCCGCATATGGCGGTTTCCCTTGGAACTGTATAAGGATACCCAGTTCCACTAGTTCCTCCGCCAACGCTGGCAGGAATTTGAGGAAAACCACCAATGCCATCAGGAAGATCCAGAATTGGTTTGGGAAACCGCTAAAGTGGTGTTGAGGGGGTGATATAATTGGATTCACAGGAAGGAAGTGGAGATTGATAGCAGAGCAAATTATTAGGTTGGAACAGCAAGTAACTCAGGGAAGACGTATTTGTGGGCGTTTTCCTACAGCACAAAATAAGAAGAAACTGTGGGAAACCCAAGTGGCTTTGAATGAGTTGCTACATCAGAGAGCCAAGAAGTCGTTATTGTACTACCGATATAAGTTATACTGTTATGGAGACAAGCCGGGTAAATTATTGGGACACTGCTTGAAGGGTCAAAGAGGTGCGAAATTAGTGGCGGCAATTCGGGATGACCAGGGAAAACTCCAAAAGGACAGGGTGGCAATAGCCGAAGTATTTAAGGGTTTTTTCCAAAAGCTATATACAGCAGAGGTGGCATCCCCCTCTAGTATGGAGGAATATCTGAAGGAACTAGATCTGCCCAGAGTGAGTGTGGAACAATGTGCCCAACTAGGATGCCCGATAACGGTACAGGAGGTGCAGCAAGCGATCTCCAAGACTAGTTGCTATAAGACACTGGGCCCCGATGGGTTTGGTGCCAAATTTTATAAACTATTGTCGGAGGTGTTAGGTCCTCTATTAGTGGCTACGTACCGTCAAAGAACGGAGAGAGGTACTTTTCAATGGGGTAACAATCAAGCGCACATTACTTTAATACCTAAGCCAGGCAAGGACCTGATTCAGGCAGCCTCGTATAGGCCTATCTGTTTATTGAATTTTGATTTGAAAATGTTGGCAAAGATATTGGCGGACCGCTTAGCGGGAGTCCTGGGTGAATTAGTGCATGAATCCCAAGTAGGTTTTGTAAGGGGAAGGTATGCGGTGCGTAATTTGCGCAAGATATTGGCCTATTTGGAGTGGGTACAGGATCAGCAATTGCAGTCACTATTGGTGAGTTTTGATGCAGAAAAAGCATTCAACTGGGTTAACTGGCAGTATCTGCAATACTTGTTGTCTCTATATGGACTGGGGCCTTCATTTTATAAAATGGTGAAGAGTCTGTATGTAAATCCGACAGCAAGGGTGCTTTGCAACGGGGTTTTATCAGAGCCATTTTCCCTGAATAGAGGTACAAGACAAGGATGCCCACTGTCCCCGCTTTTGTTTGTTTTATCTTTGGATCCTCTAATTCGTAGAATAGAACTAGATAGAAAGATACATGGAGTGTGTATGGGCGCACAGAGTTTTAAGGTATCGGCTTTTGCAGATGATCTGTTAGTTCACTTGCTTGCCCCAAGGGAGTCTTTACCTCGGCTAATGGCGGAATTTTCGTCTTTCGGTAGATTTGCAGGCCTGCGTATTAATGAGGATAAGTCAGAGGCATTAGATGTCTCGGGGCAACTCCAGGGATGGTGGGAGGGGGGGACTTCCCACTGAAATGGACGGCAAATAAGTTTGTCTATTTGGGCATAGTATTGACGAGACTGTCACAAGAGCTATATGCTTGTAACTTCGATAAAATTATGTCTCGTTTGCGGATTCAGCTGAAAGCATGGAATCCTCTTCCGTTGTCTTTGTTGGAGAGAGTGGCAGTGGTGCAGATGGTGGTGTTGCCACGAATTCTATATTGGATGCAGACCCTTCTGGTGTGGCTGTTGCGGCGGGATTTGCATTGCCTAGAAAAGGAAATACAGGGGTTTCTGTGGAAAGGGGCTAGAGCTCGTATTCCATTGAACCGTTTGATTGGAAAATGGAATAAAGGTGGAATTGGGTTTCCAGATCTCTGGCTTTACACATTGGCTTGTCAGGCACGGCATATTGGAGACTGGTTAGGTGGAACAGAAACCTATACACCTAGGGCGTTGGAAGAGGCCCTGGTAGCCCCTCATACGGTACTAGCAGTATTACATATGGAGAGTGCCTGGCTGCCGAGTAGAATTAAGCAGAGCGGTATGTTGAATTCTCTGCGACGCACGTGGAGAAAATTAAATGGATATTGGAAACGAAATTGGAAGGTATCGAGCTGGATACCGATACAAGGTAATGCGAGCTTCACCCCAGGATCAGAATCAAGTGTTCCGAGCCTGGAACGAGAAGGGAATCCGAAATTTAGGACATGTAGTCAATCCCTCTGGTAAATGCAATCAGTTCTCATCACTGTGCAGAGAGTATGAGTTGTGAGCTAACCAATATTTTGCCTATCTGCAGATTGCTCATTATGTGGCTGCGTTGCCGGCAGAGGAACTCAGCGTAGAAAGATCAGCACAGATTTTAGAATTTTTTGAACTTGTGGGGGGGGGGGATAGTCCCCCGTCAATAGCCGGGCTGAAAGCAAGACTTGAGTGTTATGGAGTTGAGGCAGAGTATGGGAGGGTTGAGATGGCTTGGGCCCTAGAACTATGACGAGAGGTGCCACCCGGTTCCATTAAGGCTGCTCTGGGGCCGATCACAGAATTGGCGGAGGGAGCGCGATGGAGGGAAATACAATTTAAATGTATAACTCGAGTGCACTTCTTGCCCAGAAGAGCTTTGCGCAGTAACATTACTCAAGACGGTAGCTGCCTTAGATGCTCAGAGCCTTTGGCTAATCTAATGCACATGTGGTGGGAGTGTAAGCGTATTCGCCCATACTGGACTCGGATCAGTAACTTTATAGCTGGGATAGTACAGCAGAGGATCTCCTGGACTGGTTCACTTGTGGTCCTGGACCAGCTGAGCCAATCCATTCCCAAGGGGAGATGGGAGCGTTTATTGGTGCGGAAGGCATGTCTGGTGGGTAAAGGCCCGATACTTCATAGATGGCGAGATCAGATCCCGCCGACGTTTTGGGAGTGGCGCAATAACTTTCATCAGCTGATGCTGGTAGAACGATGGAGGGCAAGGGGCAGTGTGCGGAGATGGTCCTCTTTCTTGTTGATTTGGGAACCATACATTCAGAATCTGGGACCATATTGTAGGAATGAAATTGGTGGGATATTAGTGGTGGGGGGGAAGAGATGAGATACGGGTAAAGATAGTAAGGAGAGAGAGGGGGGAGAGATTTGGAAGGGCTTAGGGTGCTGCAGAGTACGGTTGGGATTTATGATTGCGACTGGGAGGGGGGAGAGAGGGAGGGGGGATCAAACTTTAAAAGGGGAAGGTGATGGCAGTAGGGGATGATGAACTACTAAACGTAATCAGCAAGCTAACAAAAGTTGAAACAAGTAATAATAAAGAGTGATTTCAATTACCCTACTATCAACTGGATCAGTATCATGATAGGACATGCTAGGGAGATATATAATATTTCCAGATGAAATAAATGACTGCTTCTTGGAGCAGCTGGTTCATGCACTGGCAAGAGGAAAATATTTTGGACCTAGTCCTTAGTGAAACACATGATCTGGTGAAAGAGATAAATAAGGGTGCCGAGGCCACTTGGCACTTGGCAATAGTGATCATAGCATGATCACATTTGATTTAATAAATGGAGGAAGGACAGCAAGGAAATCCACAGTACAACCTTTTAACTTTCAAAAGAGAGACTATGATAAAATGAGTAAATAGTTAAGAAAAAACTAAAAGCAGCAGTTGCAAAAGTTAAAAATTTACATCAAGCATTGGCATTGTTTAAAAATACTATCTTGGAAGTCCAGATCAGCTGAATTCCACACTTTAAGAAAAGTGGAAGGAAGGCCAAAAAACTGCCAACATGGTTTAAAGGTGAGGTCAGAGAGGCAATTGTAGCCAAAAAAGCATATTTCAGGAAATGGGAAAAGAAGACAAATAACGAAAACTGGAAACATAAGCACTGGCAAGTTAAGTTCAAGGCATTGATAAGGCAGGCAGAGAGAGAATTTGAAAAAAAGCTTGCTGTGGAAGCAAAAATGCATAATAACTTTTTCAAGTACATTCGCAGCAAAAAACCTGTGAGTCAGTTGGACCACTGGATGATAGAGGGGCAAAAGGGAGAACAAGGCCATAGCGGAGAAACTGAATGAATTCTTTACTTTGGTCTTTACTGAAGAAAATGTAGGGAAGTTACCCATGCCTGAAATGGTATTTAAAGCTGATGCAGCAGAAAAATTGAAAGAAATATTGATAAACTGGGAAGATGTATTACAACTATTTGATAAACTGAAGAGTAGCAAATCACCTGGAACAGATATATGTACATCCAAGGGTGTTGAAAGAACTGAAATATGAGACTGCAGACCTACTATTATTAATCTGTGAACTATCATTAAAACCATCGGTAGTAGCTGAAGTTTGGAGAATGGCCAATGTAATGCCAGTTTTCAAAAACGTTTCCAGGGCTGATCTGGGAAACCAGAGACTGGTGAGCCTGATGTCAGTACCGGGAAAAATGATAGAAACCATTAAGAACAAAATTTCTGAACATGTAGATAGTCATGGTTTAATGGAAGACAGCCAACATGGCTTTAGCCAGGGAAAGTTTTGTCTTACTAATCTATTTTTTTTTTGAAGGTGTAAATAAACAGGTAGACAAAGTTGGGTCGGTCGATGTAGTGTATCTTGATTTTCAGAAAGCCTTTGACAAGGTCCCTCATCAGAGACTATTGGTGAAATTAAAAAGTCATGGGATAGGAGGCAGTGTACTATTGTGGAATTGGTTAAAAGATAGAAAGCAGAGGATAGGGCTAAATGGTTAATTTTCCCAATGGAGAAAGGTGAATAGTGGAGTACCCCAGGAAACTGTGCTGGGTCTGCTGCTTATTAACACATTCGTAAATAACCTGGAAATGGCAATAAAGAGTAGTTACTCACCTGTAAGAGGTGTTCTCCAGGAGCAGCAGGAATCAGTCCTCACATATGGGTGACATCGACGTCGATGGAGCCCCCATGCGGAGCATTTCCCCAGCTTTCTAAGAAAGCCTTTGGGAATATACCCACGCATGCGCGGTCCCCTTCCCGCCCAAAGGTGCCATCTTGCTCAGTCAGATGACATAGCTAAAAGACAGCACAAAAACACAAAAGAACTATATACAACTGCAACTCCAAGGGGAGGAGGGAGGGTTGTGAGGACTGATTCCTGCTGCTCCTGGAGAACACCTGTTACAGGTGAGTAACTACTCTTTCTCCAGGACCAAGCAGGAAGTCAGTCCTCACATATGGGTGACTTATGGGCTACCAGGAATCCAGGCTGAAAAATAGAGCTCCCTCTGTGAAGTCTCAGCATCAGGGAAAGAATTTTACTGAGAAGAGATCCCACCGGTAGCCCAACAAGAGGGCTGGAGGGCAGGAGTTGCCTAAACCTCAAAGAGATTCTGGAGTACTGCCAGACAAAAGCACTGTCCCTACGGGACTCCCTCTCCAGGTAGTAATGGGCTGCAAAAGTCTGGCTTGAGGACCAAGTTGCAGCCCTACAGATGTCTGCCAACGGTACAGAACGGAGATGAGCTACTGATGCAGCCATTGCCCGGACACGGTGGGCTGTGACTCGACCCTACAAGGGAAGGTCTGCTGCCCTGTAAGCCCAGGTGATACAGTCTGCCACCCATATGGACAAGGTACGCTTGGAGACAGGCAACCCCAAGTTGTTTGGGTCAAAGGAGATGAAGAGCTAAGTAGCCCTTCTATGACCCTTATTACGATCAATGTAGAAAGACAAGGCCCTTCTACAGTCCAGGGTATGCAGGACTTCCTCAGCCTGGCTGGCATGGAGCCTAGGGAAGAATGTTGGAAGAACCACCTCCTGATTGAGGTGGAAAGAGGAGACTACCTTCGGGAGGAACTTAGGATGAGTCCTAAGGACTACCCTGTTCCTATAGAAACGAGTGTATGGCCTGTCACAGACCAGGGCTTGAAGTTCACTCACTCGTCTGGCCGAAGTCAGTGCCACTAGGAAAAGAGCCTTCCAAGAAAGGAAGCGGAGAGGACACGTAGCCATCGGTTCAAAGGGAGGGCGAGTAAGCTGCTGCAAGACCACATTTAACTCCCACTCAGGGGATGGTGGACAGAGAGGAGGCTTCAGCAAGAGCAAGCCTGTGAGGAACCGGGACACCAAGGGGTGAACCGATAAAGAGTGCCCTTCCACCTGTGAGTGATGGGCTGCCAGAGCAGAAAGGTGTACAGAATTGGACTTAAGACCCTGATTAGACAAGTGCAGCAGGTACTGAAGCACCACTGGCACAGGGCAGGAGAAAGGGTTCTCCTGGCATTGGTCACACCACAAGGAGAACCGTTTCCACTTCAGGGCATAGGTTTTTCTGGTGGATTGCTTCCTAGAGGCCAAGACCACCTCTTCAACTTCCTGAGGCAGGCCCCAGGGAGCCAGCACTACCCTTGCAGCCTCCAGGCCATAAAATTGAGAGTTTTGAGATTGGGGTGCAGAAGGGAACCCTGATCCTGAGAAAGAAGATCGGGTTGCAACTCCAGAGGGAGTGGAGTGTCCACTGGCAGCTGTAACAGAAGCAGGAACCAGGGCTGCCTCGGCCATATGGGGGCTACCAAGATGACCGAGGCCCTGTCCCTTAGAATCTTGAACAAGGTTCGGGCCACCAGAGGCGTGGGAGGAAACGCATACAGAAGGCCCTTGAACCATGAGATCAGGAAGGCATCCGCTGCGAATCTCGTGGGATGTGGTTGCCTGGAGCAGAACTGGGGCAGCTGCCGGTTCAGGGGACTGGCAAAGAGGTCGATGGATGGAAGTCCCCATTTCAGGAAAATGTTCTGAACCACCAAAGGGTGCAGTTGCCATTCGTGGGGTTGCAGAACCCTGCTCAATCTGTCTGCCAGGAAATTTTCCTGGCCAGGAAGATAGACTGCCCTGAGCAACATATTGTGTCGAAGGGCAAAAGAGCAAAGGGCCTGTGCCTCCTGACACAGGTGCCTGGACCCCGTGCCCCCTTGTCTGTTCACATAGAACATCGCTACCTGGTTGTCTGTCTGCACCAAGACAGACTGGTGGGCCAGGATATGAGAGAAGGCTTTGAGGGCTAAACATATCGCCCAGAGTTCCAGCAGGTTGATTTGTTGCGTGGCCTCCCATGGAGACCACAGACCCTGTGTGCACTTGTCCAGACAATGTGCACCCCAGCCCTGCAAGGAGGCATCGGTTGTGAGTACCACAGTGGAAACAGGTACCTGAAAAGGAATTCCCTGTAGAAGGTTGGGGGGGGGGTGTAGCCACCACTGCAGGGAGTTCAGGAATGGTTTGGACACCCTTACTTTGTCTCTGAGGCTTCCTGTGGCCTGCCTCCACTGAGTCCTGAGACACCACTGTGCAGGCCTCATATTCAGGTGGGCATTGGGGGTCACATGCACCGTCGATGCCATGTGGCCCAGGAGCCGTAGACAGAGTCTGGCGGAAACCAGCGGGTTGTCTAGAAACTGGCTGGCCAAGTCCATCAGCCTTTCCGCTCTGTCCTCTGGCAAGTAAGCCTTTGCTTGCAGGGAGTCTAACCGTGCTCCTATGAACTCCAGGTTCTGGGAGGGGAGCAAAGTGGACTTTGCGAAGTTTATGACAAAGCCTAGTTGCTGAAGGAGAGAGACAGTACGGAGGGTGGCTTGCCTGGCCTCCTGGAGAGTCTGACCCCTGATGAGCCAGTCGTCCAGGTAGGGGAAGACAAAAATACCCTGGTTTCTCAAGTAGGCCGCCGCCACCACTGCCAGGCACTTTTTGAAGACCCGTGGGGCAGAGGTTAGGCCAAAGGGCAGTACCTTGTACTGAAAATGGTTTCCTCCCACCACGAACCTTAGGTATTTTCTGTGGTCTGGATGAATGAGGATGTGAGTGTACGCATCCTTCAGATCTAAGGAGCATAGCCAATCTCCCTGCTGGAGGTAGGGCAGCAGTGTTCCAAGAGTAAGCATCTTGAACTTTTCCTTTTCCAAGAACTTGTTGAGATTTCTCAAGTCCAGAATGGGCCGGAGACCTCCAGTTCTCTTTGGCACACGAAAGTACCTGGAGTAGAAGCCCTGGCCCAGCAGGTGGGGAGGTACAGGCTCCACCGCCCTGTCTTGGAGAAGACTTTTCAGTTCCTGGAGGAGTTCTTGATGCAGAGTAGACCTTGGAGGCTCCCCTGGATAGTAGGGGGGGTACTTGTTGAAAATGGAGCAGATAGCCCTTCTGGACTATGCTCAGTACCCAAGCATCTCTTGTGATGAGCGGCCACTGGTGGGCAAACAGGACCAACCAATCTCCCGTGCTGAGATGGGACAGCAGAGGTGGAGAGGCTATGCACTGGGAGTCAAAAACCCCCTCCCTGCTGAGTGGGAGCAGGAGCTGGAGGCTTGGGGGCTTTCTGCCTATGGGGCCCATGTCCCTGCCCCTTGGCCTGCTGACCCTGCTGAGGAGCTGGGGAGGCCTGATAGTGAGGGAAAGGTTTGTAGGCAGATGACTTCCTCGGGTAAAAGGCCTTTTTCCCCGAGCCCTTCTTCTTATGAGAAGGGGCAGAAGTTTTTCTGGACAACCTTGTCCTTGTCAGAGTCTCAGTCTCGAGCTCAGCAGCCTTTTCGGCCATGGGCTTGCTGAAGAGGTTTTCACCTCGGCATGGGACATCGACCAACTTGTCCTGCACCCATGGCTCGAGGTCCGATGACTGTAGCCATGCCTGGCATCGAGCACCAATGCCGGCCACCGCTACTCGGGCCAAAGCCTCAAAGCCATTGTAGGCCACCCGGGAGATGAATTTGGAGCACTCCTGGATCCCCGAGGACAAGGTCTTGAACCTCTGCAAAGGTTCCCCAAAGAGGCCAGCAGAGAACCCGGCTATTTCCTTAGCCAGGTCCCGCAAGTACATGCCCATGTACAGCTAGTAGGACTGGACACGGCAAGCAAGCATTGGGCCCTAGAAGCACTTTCTGCCGATGGCATCCAGGTTCCAGGCCTCCCTACCGGGGGGCACCGCAGAGTGCATCTTCTGGCTCTTCAGACGATGCATGGCCGATTCCACAACCATAGAATGGTGCAGCAGCTGCGCCTTCTGGAACCCAGGGCTCTTCCGGACTCGATACATGGAATCGATCTGCTTGCTCAAAACTGGCGCCGAGGCCGGTGCCTCCCACATTCAGAAGAGGAGCCATTCCAGCATCGGAGGAACTGGCACAGTAAAGGCCTCCCTGAAGGGAGAGTCATACTGCAGGGCATCAAGCTCTTCGGCTTGAGGCTCCTCCTCGGGATCCACAGGGACAGCCAAAGCCTTGGCCATGTCCCTCACAAACTCTGAGAATCGGGTGTCCTCCGGAGGGGACCTACTCCGGGGCTCGGACTGCGGTGAGTCCGAAGGGACACACCAAGTCCGAAAAGTATCGGGGGACTCCTCGTCCTCCGTCTCCCATGCAGACTCATCCGAGGAAGAGTCGAGGGGCTCTGACCGTGCGGGCTCCGGTAGCACCCGCCCCGACACTGGGGGCATCGGCATCGACGCCCTCAGTCCCGAACGGGAGGTCAAGGGGGACCATGACCGAGTCCGGACTCGGGCCTTTATGGCTTCGAGAACCGGCTCGGTCTCCGGGGTCGACTTGGATGTCGACATCCCGGTGGTCGGGGCAGATGCACCTGTCAAGCTGGCCATCAGCACCCGCTGCTGATCCATGAAGGCAGACAGTCTGCACTCCAAGGCTGTCAGCCTGAGTCCAAGCTCAGGAGACTCAGCAGCCACCGACTCGGGCCCCGGCGGTGCCGGGCCCGACGTCGGCTCCCTGGGCGGAGAGTCCTCGAGGACAACAGGACTTACGTGCTCGATGGACTCTGGCTCTATACGAGGCACCTTAGGCGGCTTCTCCAGCTCCAAAGGCCCGGGGCGGCGGTCAGGGGTCCAGGACCTGGCCCTCAAGGAACCAGGGGTATCCTCCAATGCCGCCCTCACGAGCTTCCTCTTCCTCTTATGCTCCCGACTGGGGGACCCCCTTTCAGAGGAACCCCGATGAAGCTCGGGGTCAGACTCCCGAGATGTCGAGGCCTCTGACGAGGTCCAGGCTCGGCCGGAGTTAGAGTCAGAAAAAATTCTCTCCTTCTGATGCTGCCGGCTTCTGAGTGCCTTGGTGGGCATCTTTACACATGGGACACAGACCTTGGGATCATGGTCTGGCCCGGAGCATCGCAGGCAGCAGTCGTGTGTGTCGGTAAGAGACATGAGCTTCTTACAACGATCACACTTTTTAAAACCACTGGAGGCCATGGGGGAAAAAAGGGCCCCCTCAAGGTCAAAAGACTGGCCTCAAAGGGAAAAAGAAAAAGAGCGTGAACGCGTGCCACAAAGGGCAAAAAACCGAAAAATAGAGATCGGGTCGATACCGGTGTACCGAACACAGGCGGGAAGGGGAACCTGCGTCGAATCGGACAAAAAACAGAGCGAAAAACGCAGAAAAAAAATCAAACTTTTCCGGGTGACATGGACTCACATCCGTTGGGCTCCATGGAAAAAGAAAGACTGAGCAAGATGGCACCTTTGGGCGGGAAGGGGACCGCGCATGCGTGGGTGTATTCCCAAAGGCTTTCTTAGAAAGCTGGGGAAATGCTCCGTATGGGGGCTCCATCGACGTCGATGTCACCCATATGTGAGGACTGACTTCCTGCTTGGTCCTGGAGAATGAGTGGGGTAATTAAATTTGCAGATGACACAAAATTATTCAAAGTTGTTAAAACCCAAGAGGATTGTGAAAAATTGAGGACCTTAATAAATTGGAAGACTTGACGTTCAAATAGCAGATGAAATTTAATGTGGACAAGTGCAAAGTTATGCACCTAGGAAAGAACCTCCTAAACTATAGTTGCACAATGCAAGGTTTCACATTAGGAACCACCACCCAGGAAAAATATTTAAGCATCATTGTAGATAACATGCTGAAACCCTCTGCCCAGTGAGCAGTGGTGGCCAAGAAAGCAAATAGAATGCTAGGAATCATAAGGAAAGGAATGGAGAATAAAGCAAAGGATATTATGATGCCTTTGTATCATTCCATAAACAAAATAAAACCCCACCTATGATGGAAAATCACAAATGAACTAGTATAGAACCATCATATAACCTAACCCATAAACTCAGTCACAATTTTCTTATGTCGGAGCCCACCGGGGGAGGGCTAGAACAGTATACCTGACAGTGAGGTGGTTCCCGCTTCCGATTGGGATTCCCCTGTTTAAAGCCTCGGGTTAGATAATGCCATTGATTAAGGAATACCCGTGTCCGCAAAGACGGCGTTTTTGTTGTTGCACATCTGAAGAAACTTGAGCACTTGATACAGGGTTTTACCCGAAACGTGCACGTCGTGCAACTTGTGTTTAGCAACGTGGAGGACAATGCGATAATAAGAAGAGTTGATTTCTTTTTAAAGATAAGTGGTTATTTAACACATTGGGGTGAAAAATAAAATAAAAGTATACTGTTCTAGCCCTCCCCCGGTGGGCTCCGACATAAGAAAATTGTGACTGAGTTTATGGGTTAGGTTATATGATGGTTCTATACTAGTTCATTTGTATCATTCCATGGCACCTCAAATATTGTGTGCAATTCTGGTTGCCATATCTTAAAAAAGATGTAGCAAAATTAGAAAAGGTACAGAGAAGAGCTCCCAAAATGATAAAGGGGATGGAAGGATACCCCTATGAGGAGAGGCTAAAATGGTTAGGGCTCTTCAACCTGGAAAAGAGATGGCTGCGGGGAGATATGATAGAGGTTTATAAATTAATGAATGGAATGGAACGGGTAAATGTAAATTGATTATTTACACCATCAGAATGTAGAAAGACTAGGGGACATGGAACGAAGCTACAGTGTAACCCATATAAGACTAATAAGAGAATATATTTCTTCATTCAACGCATAACCAAACTCTGGAATTTGTTACTGGAGGATGTAGTAAAAGCAGTTAGTATAGCTGGGTTTAAAAAAGGTTTGGACAAGTTCTTGGAGGAAAGGTCGATAAACCATTATTAAAGGGGACCTGGGAAATCCACTACTTGTCTCACTACAAGCATTGTGGAACCTGTGTCTTTTGGGGAAACTGCTAGGTACTTGTGGCCTAGATTGGCCACTTTTGGAAAAAAGATACTGGGCTTGATGGACCTTGATCTGACCCAGTATAGCATATCTTATGTTAACATCAACCACGTTTTCTGTAATTGCCACTTCACTTCGTCTACCAGGATGTTCTTCATCTTCAGTGCTGAAATGTCCTGTCCTATATTTAGCAACCCAGTTCTTGACTAGAGTAGGAAGGAAATTATCACCTAATGTAACCGACATAGCATCATAGATTTTTTTGGCAGAGTTCCCTTTTAAGAAAAGATATTTCATCACTGCTCAGCACTCGTGACATGAAATCTCTGTTTTGCGATATTCTGGCTTCAGATCTACAGGAAAAAAATAGTATACAAGTTACAATCATGAAATGTTGGCCAGTCACATTCAAAATTATGACATTCAGTATTATATAGTTATTTTTAGTTAAAAAGGTGGTGGAAATAGGGAAAGCCAAAGAATTATCAACAGGCTCAAAAGGTGCTAAGTACAAAAGCCTGATGGGGGAGTGGCTAAATCTAAGATGGCAGCAGAATTGGAGTGAGCAACATGCCTAAGTGTAAAGGCAAACCTCGGGCTCTACCCACGGAGCCCTTACCTGCTATTTCCAGACCTATGGATCGTTTTGTGCTGCACTCCAAGGAACAGATTGGGGAGATTAGAGTGGGCTTGGTTGCGCCGGCTGAGGAGGCTTCGGCATCTTCCGCCCTGGAGATATCGCTCTCCCCTGATGAACGCGCTCCTCCTGCTGTTCCGGGTTCATCCGGGACTCCATCGGCACACGGATCTGTGGTGCCACCTGCTCAGGGCATTGCTGTGAGTCTGGAGTGGGGCGTGCTGATTGGCTGAGCCCGATGGTGCGCTGCCTGGGATTGGGGTGGCTATTCCCGGAGAACAACAACGTGCAGAGGTCGCTGGAGCCACCTACTCGGTGGAGGGTGCTGGCGTAGAGAAGGCTGAACCTGGTATATCTAAAGCTGTATTGCCACCCCTGATTACTCTTTCTCGCCCTGCTAAGGTGACTCTGGAGAACATTTGGGAAGCCATTAATCAACTCTCTCAGGTTGTAAATCAGCAATTGGCTTTATCTTTTTCTAATGTTTCTAAAATGGAGAATAACATTACAAAGCTATCTAATGATATGGTGGAAATCAAAGAGAACGCAGTGGTTTCTGATCAGAAACTTGTACAGGTTTCTGAATTAACTGAATCCTTGATGAAAGATAAGATTGCGTTGAAAGCAAAATTGGAGATATTAGAAAATGCTACCAGGGCCTCTAATATTCGGTTACTAAATTTTCCGGTTGTTCCGGTGGTAGCTCCAGTGGAACTGTTCAAGAAGTACCTTCAAGAATCTTTAATGATACCTACTGAGTTAATACCTCCAATATCAAAAGCGTATTACTTACCAGCTGGGAGAAAGGAAGTGAAGCGGGATGGGGGCTTTCCAGTCTTTTGCATTGAGTGTCACATGTATGATTTTCTCCCAGTTGGTGAGAGGTCTTACATGTGCACTAGGTGCAAGGAGCTCTTTGCTCTCAGGGAACGAGTCTGTTCTCTAGAGGCTAAAGTAGCAGACTTGGAAAGCATAAGACAGACAGAGAGGTACATAGACGAGACCTACAGGGATATAGTCCTGAAGTCCCACCTCCAGTCTGGCAGCATCCCTGTTGCCATGGAGGACAGAGGTCATGTGACAGGAGAGCATCACACTGGTGTGGCAGGAAGTGATTCTGTAACTAGGACCTGTCCTCCAGGTGATGTAAAACCCTCTCGCACTGAGGAAGTTTCTCCAGGGCCATGTGCCCATGAGGGAAGGGTTAGGACAGACGTTATAGTTGGTGATTCGATCATTAGGCATGTAGATAGCTGGGTGGCTGGTGGACATGAGGATTGCCTGGTAACATGCCCGCCTGGTGCGAAGGTAGCGGACCTCACATGCCACCTAGATAAGGTCTTAGATAGTGCTGGGGAGGAGTCTGCTGTCTTGGTACATGTCGGTACCAATGACATAGGAAAATGTGGTAGGGAGGTTCTGGAGGCTAAATTTAGGCTTTTAGGTAGGAAGTTGAAATCCAGAACTTCCAGGGTAGCATTCTCTGAAATGCTTCCTGTTCCACGCGCAGGACCCAAAAGGCAGGCAGAGCTCCGGAGTCTCAATGCGTGGATGAGACAATGGTGCAGGGATGAGGGTTTTGGATTTGTTAGGAACTGGGGAACATTCTGGGGAAAGGAGGGGCTCTTCCGAAGGGATGGGCTTCAACCAGGCTGCTGGCATTAACTTTTAAAAAGGAGATAGAGCAGCTTTTAAACTAGATATTAGGGGAAAGCCGACAGTCGCCTAAGAGCGGATGGTTCGGAAGAATGTATCTTTGAAGGATACTACCAAAAGCAGAGAGGTTCCACAAAAGAGTAAAGTAGCCCAAATGCCCTCAAGTATGGAGCAGACAGAGCTTAAAGATCCTAAATTACCCATGTCTAACAATAGCCAAAATAATATGAATAAAATACATTCTCTAAAATGCTTGTATGCAAATGCTAGAAGTCTAAAAAATAAGATGGGAGAGTTAGAATATATAGCACTAAATGAAAGGTTAGATATGATTGGAATATCAGAGACATGGTGGAAGGAGGACAACCAGTGGGACACTGTGATACCTGGGTACAAACTATATCGTAATGATAGAGCTGATCTAATTGGTGGAGGGGTTGCTCTCTATGTTAGAGAGGGCATTGAGTCAGAAAGGATTAAAGTTTTGCAGGAAACAAAATCTGCTGTAGAATCTATATGGATTGAAATTCCATGTAAAAGGGGGAAGGCAATGGCAGTGGGGGTGTACTATCAAGCGCCTGGCCAGAATGACCAAATGGATGATGAAATGCTCAAAGAAATCAAGGAAGCTAACAAAGGTTACAGCACAGTAATAATAATGGGTGATTTCAACTACCCCGGTATCAACTGGGTCAGTGTCACGGCAGGACATGCTGGGGAGATAAAGTTCCTAGATGAAATAAATGACTGCTTCTTGGAACAGCTGGTTCATGAACCGACCAGAGGGGAAGCCATATTAGACCTAATCCTTAGTGGAACACCAGATCTAGTGCAAGAGATAAGGTTGTTGGGATCACTTGGCAATAGTGATCATAGCATGGTCGCCTTTGATTTAATTAGTGGAGGAGGGATAGTAAGGAAATCCACAGTACTACCTTTTAACTTTTGAAAGGGAAACTATGATAAAATGAGGAAAACAGTTAAGAAAAAAATAAAAGGAGCAGTTGCAAAGGTTAAAGACGTACATCAGGCTTGGCTGTTGTTGAAAAATACTATCTTGGAAGCCCAGACCAGCTGTATTCCACGCTTTAAGAAAAGTGGAAGGAAGTCCAAAAAACTGCCAGCATGGTTAAAAGGTGAGGTCAGAGAGGCTGTTGTTGCTTAAAAAGCATCTTTCAGGAAATGGAAAAAAGAGCCAAACTACGAAACCTGGAAACAGCACAAGCACTGGCAAGTCAAATGCAAGGCATTGATAAGGCAGGCAAAGGGAGAATTTGAGAAGAAGCTTGCTGCGGAAGCAAAAACGTGAAGTAAAGACCTTTTCAAGTACATTCGTAGCAAAAAACCTGTGAGAGAGTCAGTTGGTCCATTAGATGATAAAGGGGTTAAAGGAGCACTAAGAGGTGACAAGGCGATAGCGGAGAGACTGAATGAATTCTTTGCTTCAGTCTTTACTGAGGAAGATGTAGGGATGTTACCCATGACTGAAGTGGTATTTAAAGGTGCGGAAGAATTGAAGGAAATATCGATACATCAGGAAGATGTATTACAACTATTAGATAAACTGAAGAGTAGCAAATCACCTGGGCCGGATGGTATACATCTAAGGGTGTTGAAAGAACTGAAATACGAGATTGCAGACCTGCTATTAGTAATCTGTGAACTATCATTAAAATCATCTCTAATACCTGAAGATTGGAAGATCGCCAATGTAACACCAATTTTTAAAAAAGGTTCCCTGGGTGATCCGGGAAACTACAGACCGGTGAGCCTGACATCAGTACCGGGAAAAATGGTAGAAACCATCATAAAGAATAAAATTACTCAGCATGTAGATAGTCATGACCTAATGGGAGACAGCCAACATGGCTTTAGACAAGGAAGATCTTGTCTTACTAATCTGTTATGTTTTTTTGAAGGAGTGAATAATCAGGTGGACAAAGGTGAGTCGGTTGATATTGTGTATCTGGACTTTCAGAAAGCCTTTGACAAGGTCCCTCATGAGAGACTTTTGGCAAAACTAAAGAGTCATGGGATAGGAGGCAGTGTACTATTGTGGATCAGGAACTGGTTAAAAGATAGAAAGCAGAGGGTAGGGCTAAATGGCCAATTTTCCCAATGGAGAAAGGTGAATAGTGGTGTACCCAAGGGATCTGTGCTGGGTCCGCTGCTTTTTGACATATTCATAAATGACCTGGAAAGTGGAATAACGAGTGAGGTTATTAAATTTGCAGATGACACAAAACTATTTAAAGTTGTTAAATCCCAAGAGGATTGTGGAAAATTGCAAGAGGATCTTGATAAACTGGAAGACAGGGCATCAAAATGGCAGATGAAATTTAATGTGGACAAGTGCAAAGTTATGCACCTAGGGAAGAGCAACCCAAACTATGGTTACACAATGCAAGGTTCCACATTAGGAACCACCACCCAGGAAAAAGATTTAGGCGTCATTGTGGATACCATGTTAAAACCCTCGGCCCAGTGTGGAACAGGTAAACGTAGATCGATTACCTTATCAGAATATAGAAAGACTAGGGGACATGCAATGAAGCTACAGGGTAAACTATTTAAGACTAATAAAATAAAATATTTTTTCACTCAACGTGTAATCAAACTCTGGAATTTGTTACCGGAGGATGTAGTAAAGGCTGTTAGTATAGCTGGGTTTAAAAAAGGTTTGGACAAGTTCCTGGAGGAAAGGTCCATAAACCATTATTAAGAAGAGACCCAGGATATCAATGCTTGAACCAATACAAGCATTGTGGAACCTGTGTCCCTTGGGGAAACTGCTAGTTACATATGACCTAGATTGGCCACTGTTGGAAACAGAATACTGGGCTTGATGGACCTTGGTCTGACCCAGTATGGCATATCTTATGTTCTTATGTAAGCGTGCTGTTGGTCCTTTAGAGATGGACTCTCTTATATTTCTGCATTACTTCAGTCTCCCCAAGAAGAACTAGCGGTTTCCACGTTATTGGTGACTTTTGCATTGTCCTCTTATAGAGACTGGCTTGTTAAAGTATACTATAAAAAGAGAGCTAATTTGTTTATGGGAAAAAAGATTTCTATATTCCCGGATGTAGCCAGAGACACCCAGAAAAGGCATAAATGTTTTCTTTTGATGAGATCTGGGGTGCTTCAGATGGGTGCTTCTTTCCTTTTGAGGTTTCCGTGTAAATGTATTGTGGTTTACAAATCTCAGAAATATGTATTTTTCAGCCAGGGAGGCTTGTCTTCTTTTGTTAGTACCCATTTGGTAACATCTTCACCTTTATAAGGGGGGCCTCTTCATCATTAATTAGAGTTTCTCGTCTTCTGCCACCAGGTGTTAATTTTGTAGTTAATTGCTTCTATTTCTTCACTGTCGGGTCCTCCTACCTTCAGTGTTATTTCTTATGCTTTCTCCCTCCTCTTGAGGACTACTGATGCTTCTGATTGTATTTGTAATTAGTTGAATGTTGCTTAAAAAATTGTGGAAGTATGCATCTTTTCTCTACAAGCAGTTTGCTTGATTATTTTGTTTGGAAACTTATTTAAAAAATGGTGCTAAGTACAAAGGTAAATGAATACAATTAATTTTCATCTTTAAACCTGGGCAAGCATTTTAATGGAAAGAAGGAATAAGGATGAATCCACCAGAAGACATATGGAAAGAAGCAAAAGAATTTGCAAAATAAGAGAAAAATCTCTTTAACAAGTTGAATCAGTAGTTCCTCCCACTGCTTCCCTTGTTTCTCCCAAAATATGAAATAGCAGAAACCCCTCATCAAAAGTAATTTGCAGTCACACTTGCTCACCAGTATCAATATTCAAAAATGGCATTCACTAATTCAATGACGCTTTTTCCCGTGTGCATGTGGATACATCCAAGTATCGCACAACAGAACTGTTGTATCTCCTATCTGAATAAATTTGCTTACATGTTCTCCAAGAACAGCAGATCATCAGTTTCCACAAGTGTATCAAGCACCAAGATCACTGGTGCATGTTATTGTACAAAAGTTGAATTAATCTTCAACACATTTCTTGCTTCTGTTACTATATACCCAACTGCAGAACTTCATGGATGACCACGCCTCCCTAGACCCTTTCCAACATGACTTCAAAAAGAACCATGGTGTTGAAACTCTTATAACGTCTCTCTTAGACTCAGTGACCCAATACACTCAAAATCCTACTCAAGGTTGTCTACTAATCTTCCTTGACATATCCTCTGCTTTTGATTCATTCCCCCAGGATCAACTCCTTGACAGACTCCATGAAATTGGCCTACGAGATACAACCCTGAACTGGTTCCGTTCCTACCTGGAACACAGAACACAACAGGTACGCATAGGTAACAACACCTCCCAGCCTTACATCCAAAAGCAAGGAGTTCTGCAACAGTCTAGCCTATCCGCACTCCTTTTCAACATCTTCCTCCAACCCCCCTATGCAGAATCTTTCAAGAACGTGGTATCCAATATCAGATATATGCAGACAATATCATGTTCTTCACCCCATTCAACATAACAAACCCTAACTTTTCAAATGTAATCAAATGCTTCACAAATCTAAGACACTGGCTCAGTTGTCACAATCTCATAATTAAATCAATCTAAAACGAAAGTTCTCCAAATTTTTTCCAGTCCTTCCTATACCCCCTCCCCCCAATATCTCTTGCCCTTGGCAACTTTACCCTCCCCATAAAAAAATCAATTCAAATATCTCGGATTAATACTTGACCAGAACCTCATCTTCCATGACCAGATAAGGAAAACAACAAATACAATCTATTCTAAACTACGAACTTTGAAGAACCTCCAAACTTTACTTAACCCTGACTCTTTCCACACTGTCTGCCAAGCACTTACCACCCCTACCCTTGACTATTGTAACTTCATCTACCAAGCACAGCATCCATCCCTTCCAAATGGCACAGAATACAATAGCTCGCTTAATCACAAATACTTCCAGACATTCCCGCATCACCCCAATCCTCTATGACCTCCACTGGCTCCCCATGCTTTCTAGAATAAAATTTAAAACAATCACACTTATACACAAAATCATCCACAACGAATCAGCCCCCTGCTTATCCTCACTCCTATCCAAAACCAAGAACACCAGATCACGTCGACCTAATACCATCAACATCCTAAGCATACCAGCAGCAAAGAAAAAAAAGCAAGCAATCCACCTGTAATAGGGCCTTCTCCCTTTGCGCCCCCTCTTTATGGAACGCCCTTCCATTCAAACTTTGTACTTGCCCTCACCATTCTGATTTCTGGAAGAAACTCAAAACCTATCTCTTCCAAGAACACTTCTCCCTGCCCCTGAAGACTTCCCTCCGCTAATGCTCCCAAACACTCTGCGCCACTACATACTCCTACTCCTTTATCACCCCCATTCCCCCTCCACCCATTTCTCCTTACCCCTGCCTCCACCTAACGCCCCCCACCCAATAATCAACATATATATATGTAAATAACTCATGGTTTAAACTATAAATATTAATGTTCAAAAATTTACTGTTCCATGTAAAGCAGCTGTGTTACACTGCTACGTTATGGTCCTTGTTAACCGTCTTGGATTGTAGAAAGACGGTATATAAAACCAGTTAAATAAATAAATATACATCCCATAACCTACGTACCTTATACCTTAATATCTTACGTTAAACGAAGCTCACACCTCTTATCAATTTTATTGAAAGCACTGAGTTCCCTGTAAACCGTTTTGACTTGTAGAAAGATAGAATAAAAAAGATGTTAAATAAATAAGTGTGTAATGTCATTAAATGGAGCCTGGGCCAGATATATGTAAACAAAGATTTCAGAATTCTTTTTTTAAAATGAGGCGCATTGTTTATGAGTAGGACTTTATGCATTAGCATTGACAATTTTTATTCTTTTTTTCCAAGAATATCTGTATGGGGCAAAATAGCTCTCCAAAAATTTAACAAAATGTAACCAAATTTATCATGTGGATAAAACCAGTGAAAAATGGGTCAGATTGGACTGGGGGTTCCAGAAAAGTAAGCTCCCTAAAGAATGACCCAATGCATTTCTATGGGAGAAGATGTTCCAGCTTCTGAAGCATAGAAGCTTTGATATACTGAAACATAGTGAATAGGGAATCGCTCCTTTCAATCTGTCTCTCCACTCACTCTTCTTTACTTTCCTGGTCTCTCTCACACACAAATAAAAAACGTACACAAGCATTGCAAGCTCCTCCTTGCTGGTCTCCCTCAGAGTCATTTAAGACTAATAAGAGAAAATATTTTTTCACTCAACGTGTAATCAAACTCTGGAATTTGCTATCCGAGGATGTAGTAAAGGCTGCTAGTGTAGCAGGGTTTAAAAAAGGTTTGGACAAGTTCCTGGAGGAAAGGTCCATAAACCATTATTAAAGTGGACCCAGAATATCCACTGCTTGCCCCAATACAAGCATTCTGGAACCTGTGTCTTTTGGGGAAACTGATAGGTACTTGTGACCTAGATTGGCCACTGTTGGAAACAGGATACTGGGCTGGATGGACCTTGGTCTGACCCAGTATGACATATCTTATGTTCTCTCATCTTCAATCTGTTCAGAACTCTGCTGTGCAGCTAATCTTCTGCCAGCCCCAATACACTCATATAAACTCTCTTCTCAAATTTCTTCATTGGCTCCCCTTCAGTTTCTGTATCTAAGGGGCTTGTTTACAAAGCTGTGGTAGCGGCTTCCACCCGATATCGGAGCCTAATTCAATGGGGCCGTGGCTCCAATATCGGGCGGAAACCGCTACCGCAGCTTTGTAAACAAGCCCCAAAGTCATACTTCTCCTTCTGACTTATAAATGCATTCACTCTACTGCCCCTCACTACCCTTTCTCTCTCCCTACACCCCTCCTTTTGAATTCCACTCTTCCTCTAGCTTTGTTCTCATGTCCTTTTCTTCCACTGCCAACTCCAGACTTCGATCTTTTCACCTTGCTGCTCCTTATGCTTGGAACAAACTTTCTGAATCAATATGTCAGGTCTCATAAGAACATAACATAAGAACATAAGATATGCCATACTGGGTCAGACCAAGGTCCATCAAGCCCAGTATTCTGTTTCCAACAGTGGCCAATCTAGGTCATATGTACCTAGCAGTTTCCCCAAGAGACACAAGTTCCACAATGCTTGTACTGGGTCAAGCATTGATATCTTCGGTCACTTCTTAATAATGGTTTATGGACCTTTCCTCCAGGAACTTGTCCAAACCTTTTTTAAACCCAGCTACACTAACAGCCTTTACTACATCCTCCGGTAACAAATTCCAGAGTTTGATTACACGTTGAGTGAAAAAATATTTTCTTTTATTAGTCTTAAATAGTTTACCCTGTAGCTTCATTTCATGTCCCCCTTTTCAAATCCATGCTAAAAGCTCACCTCTGAGGCCATGTGGTCTTTTTCTGCCGTCATGTTTGTAACTCCCTTGTGCTCCTTTCCCTATTTGAACCCCTTGTTTCTCTTATATTGTACTGTCTGCCTTGATGAGATTGTAAGCTCTAACTAGCAAGGCCCATCTTCTAAATCTTCTTGCACAGTGCTGCGTACGCCTTGTAGTGCTATATAAATGATTAATAGTAGTAGTAGTGGTGGTGGTATACATATACACAAACAAAAACAGACACGCATATACCCTCCCTCCGCCACAGTGCTGCCACACATCTAACAATGCTGCATTGGTTCTTAGTGATTTGGTGTGCATTTTTGTTGTTGTAGTAAATTATACTGTGAAACCTATGAAAATTAAATTAAATTATAGGTTGTTATGTATTGCAATACCAAGTGACTAATGCACAAAGCAATTGAATTGTGTAGCTTTCTACTGCTTGTTATATCTAATGCCAACTAATGCTGGAGAAACCTGCCAATACATGCTGTGTGACACAGTGGCACCCTGTGGTTAAAATTGTAAAATCTATCCTTTGAAATCATGTCATATCTAATGGTTTGATATTTCATCATACTTGGTTTAGAAAGAATAATAAAATGATAGCAACAGAACACTTATGTAGTGCTCCATTCATACCATCCCAACCTTTTCCCTTCCAGATCAGAAACGCACACATAGAGGGGTTGGAAATAATTCCATGAGCCATGCTTGGCCTACTTGTTCTATTTATTATTTGATATATTGCAGCTCCCCATAGGTATCAACATGATTTACAATAACATCTCCTACTTAAGTGGCAGGCAAATTCCACACTATTCATTTTTACATGGTAGTCATAAAACCAAGTTACTTACCTGTAGGGGGCATTCTTCATGAACAGCAGCATGCAAGTCTTCACAACATAAGAACATAAGATATGCCATCCTGGGTCAGACCAAGGTCCATCAAGCCCAGTATCCTGTTTCCAACAGTGGCCAATCTAGGTCATATGTACCTAGCAGTTCCCCAAAAGACACAGATTCCACGATGCTTGTATTGGGTCAAGCACTGATATCCTGGGTTCCTTCTTAATAATGGTTTATGGACCTTTCCTCCAGGAACTTGTCCAAACCTTCTTTAAACCCAGCTACACTAACAGCCTTTACTACATCCTCCAGTAACAAATTCCAGAGTTTGATTACACGTTGAGTGAAAAAATATTTTCTTTTATTAGTCTTAAATAGTTTACCCTGTAGCTTCATTGCATGTCCCCTAGTCTTTCTATATTCTGATAATGTAAACAATCGATCTCCGTTTACCCATTCCACTCCGTTTATTAATTTATAGACTTCTATCACATCTCCCCTCAGCTGTCTCTTTTCCACGTTAAAGAACCCTAACCTTTTTAGCCTTTCTTCATAGGGGTATCCTTCCATCCCCTTTACCATTTTGGTGGTTTGTTCTCTGAACCTTTTCTAATAATGCTATATCCTTTTTAAGATACGCGACCAGAATTGCACACAATATTCAAGGTGCGGTCGCACCATGGAACGATACAGAGGCATTATAATATCCTTTGTTTTATTTTCCATTCCTTTCCTTATGATACCTAGCATTCTATTTGCTCTCTTGGCCACCACTGCACACTGGACCGAGGGTTTTAACATGTTATTCACAATGACGCCTAAATCTTTTTCCTGGGTAGTGGTTCCTAATGTGGAATCTTGCATCGTGTAACCATAGTTTGGGTTGCTCTTCCCTAGGTGCATAACTTTGCACTTGTCCACATTAAATTTCATCTGCCATTTTGATGCCCAGTCTTCCAATTTATCAAGATCCTCTTGCAATTTTCCACAATCCTCTTGGGTTTTAACAACTTTAAATAGTTTTGTATCATCTGCAAATTTGATAACCTCAATCGTTATTCCCTTCTCTAGGTCATTTATGAATATGTCAAAAAGCAGCAGACCCAGCAAAGATCCCTGGGTACACCACTATTCACCTTTCTCCATTGGGAAAATTGGCCATTTAGCCCTACCCTCTGCTTTCTATCTTTTAACCAGTTCCTGATCCACAATAGTACACTGCCTCCTATCCCATGACACTTTAGTTTTGCCAAAAGTCTCTGATGAGGGACCTTCTCAAAGGCTTTCTGAAAGTCCAGATACACTATATCAACCGACTCACCTTTGTCTACCTGTTTATTCACACCTTAAAAAAAACATGATTAGTAAGACAAGATCTTCCTTGTCTAAAGCCATGTTGGCTGTCTCCCATTAAACCATGACTATCTACATGTTCAGCAATTTTGTTCTTTATAATGGTTTCTACCATTTTCCCGGTACTGACATCAAGCTCACCGGTCTTTAGTTTCCCAGATCACCCCTGGAATCTTTTTTAAAAATTGGCGTTACGTTCGCCATCCTCCAATCTTCAGGTATTTCAGATGATTTTAATGATAGTTCACAGATTACTAATAGCAGGTCTGCAATCTCATATTTCAGTTCTTTCAGCACCCTTGGATGTATATCATCCGGCCAGGTGATTTGCTACTCTTAAGTTTATCTAATAGTTGTACTACATCTTCCCGATGTATTGATATTTCCTTCAATTCTTCCGCACCTTTAAATACCACTTCAGTCATGGGTAACATCCCTACATCTTCCTCAGTAAAGACCAAAATAAAGAATTCATTCAGTCTCTCCGCTATCGCCTTGTTGCCTCTTAGTGCCCCTTTAACCCCTCTGTCATCTAATGGACCAACTGACTCTCTCACAGGTTTTTTGCTACGAATGTACTTGAAAAAGTCTTTATTATGCGTTTTTGCTTCCGCAGCAAGCTTATTCTCAAATTCTCCCTTTGTCTGCCTTATCAATGCCTTGCATTTAATTTGCCAGTGCTTGTGGTGTTTCCAGGTTTCGTCGTTTGGCTCTTTTTTCCATTTCCTGAAAGATGCTTTTTTGGCAACAACAGCCTCTCTGACCTCACCTTTAAACCATGCTGGCAGTTTTTTGGACTTCCTTCCACTTTTCTTAAAGCGTGGAATGCAGCTGGTCTGGGCTTCCAAGATAGTATTTTTCAACACCACCCAAGCTTGATGTAAGTCTTTAACCTTTGTAACTGCTCCTTTTAGTTTTTTCTTAACTATTTTCCTCATTTTATCATAGTCTCCCTTTCGAAAGTTAAAAGGTAGTACTGTGGATTTCCTTACTATCGCTCCTCCACTAATTAAATCATACACGATCATACTATGATCACTATTGCCAAGTGGCCCCAACACCCTTATCTCTTGCACCAGATCTGGTGTTCCACTAGGGACTAGGTCCAATATGGCTTCCCCTCTCGTTGGTTCATGAACCAGCTGCTCCAAGAAGCAGTCATTTATTTCATCTAGGAACTTTATCTCCCTGGCATGTCCTGTCCTGACACTGACCAGTCGATACCGGAGTAATTGAAATCACCCATTATTATTACTGTGCTGTAACCTTTGTTAGCTTCCTTGATTTCTTTGAGCATTTCATCATCCATTTGTTCATTAGGGCCAGGCGGTCGATAGTACATCCCCACTGCCATCGCCTTCCCCTTTTTACATAGAATTTCAATCCATAGAGATTCTACAGCAAATTTTGTTTCCTGGAAAACTTTAATCCTTTCTGACTCAATGCCCTCTCTAACATAGAGCGCAACCCCTCCACCAATTTGATCAGCTCTATCATTACGATATAGTTTGCACCCAGGTATCACAGTGTCCCACTGTTTGCCCTCCTTCCACCAGGTCTCTGAGATTCCAATCATATCTAACCTCTCATTTAGTACTATATATTCTAACTCTCCCATCTTATTTTTTAGACTTCTAGCATTTGCATACAAGCATTTTAGAGACTGTATTTTATTCATATTAATCTGACTATTGGTAGGCATGGGTAATTTGGGATCTTTAAGCTCTGTCTGTTCCATACTCGAGGACATTTGGGCTACTTTACTCTTTTTTGGAACCTCTCTGCTTTTGGTAGTATCCTTCAAGGATACATTCTTCCAAACCATGCGATCTTGTGCGACTGCCGGCTTTCCCCTATTATCTAGTTTAAAAGCTGCTCTATCTCCTTTTCAAAGGTTAATGCCAGCAGCCTGGTTCCATCCCAGTTAAGGTGAAGCCCATCCCTTCGGAAGAGCCCCTCCTTTCCCCAGAATGTTCCCCAGTTACTAACAAATCCAAAACCCTCATCCTTGCACCGTCGTCTCATCCACGCAATGAGACTCCGGAGCTCTGCCTGCCTTTTGGGTTCTACGCATGGAACAGGAAGCATTTCAGAGAACGCTACCCTGGAAGTTCTGGATTTCAACTTCCTACCTAAAAGGCTAAATTTAGCCTCCAGAACATGGGAGATGCCACCAATGCAGCCCCCATGCAGGGATGCTATTCCAGCTTAGATTACTTTAAAAACTTTTGAAGTCTCACGCTACATGTACATTACTTCTCGCCTGCCGTTGTCATATGGGACCATCTCACTAACATAATTGCTCAAATTACAATACAATTCGTTGGGGAGGAGGGAAAGTATGTGAGGACTTGTATCCGGCTTTCCACGGAAAATACCTGCTGCATGTAAGCAACTTGGTTTTCCTTGAGAACAAACAAAACATCAAGTCCTCACAACATGGGACTCCCTTGCTAGAGGCTTCTTTCAATAGAAAAAGGGGAAAATATCAAAATAATAAACCTACATGGTGCTCCAACAGGCAGACATCAACATTTTTTAGGAGGTTAGCGACCTTTTTGATGTATTTTAGAAGTTAGCCTGGAAATGAATAGAAATGGGCCTAGGAGGAATGGAGTTGTATTCTAATCCACAAATTGATTCTGGAAGACAGACTGGCCAAATAGTGTAGTTACCCATCCGTGACAGGTGTTCTCCGGGGACAGCAGGAATCAGTCCCCACATTTGAGTGACGGTGCCAATGGAGCTTGTGCGGAAGCATCTCCCCAGCTTTCAAAGACAGCCTTTGGGAGATGCACCATGCATGCATGGTCCACGTCCCGCCCAAGGGTGCCATCTTGCTTCAGTCTAATAACATAGCTAAGACAGCAAAAATAAAATACAGTAAAGAAGCATCTCCAAGGGGAGGAGGGAGGATTGTGAGGACCTATTCCTGCTGTCCTCCAGTAGTGAGCTGCGAAGGTATGGACAGACCACCAGGTGGCAGCCCGGCAGATTTCCATAACAGGTAAAGAACACAGATTTGCTACAGAGGTAGCCATGGCCCTGACGCAGCGCGCTGTGACCCCGTGGTCTAGTGAGATCCCAGCCTGCTCATAGGCGAGGGCAATGCAGTCCACCACCCAAGTGGACAGAATTTGCTTGGTCACTAGAAACCCCAGTTGACTGGGGTCATAGGAGACGAAAAGCCGAGGTGCTTTGCGGTGGCCCTGAGTCTGATGCAGATAGGACGGCGCTCTCTTACAATTCAGAGTATGGATAATGGTCTCCGTCTGGCTGGCGGGAGGCCTCAGGAAGAAGGTGGGGAGCAACACCTCCTTATTGAGGTGGAAGGGGGACACAGCACCTTTGGCAGGAACTTGGGATGTGTGTGAAGCACCACTCTGTTCTTGTACAACTTCATGTAGGGTAGATCTGCCATCAGAGCCTGGAGTTTGCTGACCCTGCGAGCTGACTTAAGTGCCACGAGAAAGGCAACCTTCAGGAGAGGTACCACAGGTGACAAGTAACTAGGGGCTCAAATAGCAGGTCAGGGAACTCTGAAAGCACCACATTGAGATCCCACTGCGCTGCTGGTGGGCAGACAGGGGGGCTTGGACAACATAAGGCCCCGCAGGAAATGACAGATAAGGGAGCTGGCTTGCCCTCGACAGAGTGGTGGTGCATTGCCATAGTGCTCAGGTGCACTCTGATTGAGTTGGACTTCACTGAGCAGAACGAGCTCTCCTGCCTCTCAGCACACCACACCAAAAATTGTTGCCACTTGAAGGTGCACACCCTTCTCGTGGAGGTCTTGCAGGAAGCCAGAAGGACCTCCTCCATTTCTCATGGAAAGTTGAAGGGAGCTAGAGCTACCCTTTCAGCAATTAAGTCATGAGTGATATGATAGAAGTCTATAAATTAATGAACGGAGTGGAACGGGTAAACGTAGATCGATTGTTTACCTTATCAGAATATAGAAAGACTAGGGGACATGCAATGAAGCTACAGGGCAAACTATTTAAGACTAATAAAAGAAAATATTTTTTCACTCAACGTGTAATCAAACTCTGGAATTTGTTACCGGAGGATGTAGTAAAGGCTGTTAGTGTAGCTGGGTTTAAAAAAGGTTTGGACAAGTTCCTGGAGGAAAGGTCCATAAACCATTATTAAGAAGGGACCCAGGATATCAATGCTTGAACCAATACAAGCATTGTGGAACCTGTGTCCCTTGGGGAAACTGCTAGATTGGCCACTGTTGGAAACAGAATACTGGGCTTGATGGACCTTGGTCTGACCCAGTATGGCATATCTTATGTTCTTATGTTCTTATGACCCCAGGTTGAGGTGCAGGAAAGAGCCCTCCTCCTGTGAAAGTAATCCTCGGGTGTGGCCTAGACAAACAGAGAAACAGCAGGAATCAAGGTTGCCTGGGCCACTGGGGGACTACCAGGATCAGTGATGCCCTGTCGCACTGCACCTTGAAGAGGGACTTGGCGACCAGCAGTGTTGGCAGGAAGGCATAAAGGAGGCCTTCTGTCCATGGGATGAGGAATGCATACACTGTCACCCCGGATGAGTGCGGCTGGCAGGAACAGAAGCGGGGCAATTGCGTGTTGTCTGGGCTGGTGAACAGGTCCACTAGGGGGATGCCTCAGAGTCTGAAAAGCTGGGAGGCCACTTTGGCATCCAGGTGCCACTCGTGTGGCTGGAGGACTCGCTCAGCCTGTCTGCCAGGGAGTTGTCCAGGCCTGGGAGGTAGAAAGCCTGCTGAGGCATCCCGTTGCGTGTCACATATGAGGAGAGGACTACCGCCTCCTGGCAGACAGAGTATGACCCCGTGCCCCCTTGTTTGTTGACATAGAACATTGTGACTTGGCTGTCCATCTGGACCAGCACCAAGTGGTACTGCAATTGGTGGCAAAAGGCTTGGAGGGCCAGAAATATTGCCCAGAGCTGCAGGAGGTTGATCTGCAACTGGCACTCCATCTGGGTCCACGTGCCTTGGGTACAGAGGTCCTCGCAATGAGGCATCCGTACTAAGGACCCTCTGGGGGGTGGGTGCCTGGAAGGGCATCCCGGCCTGAAGGTGGCAGAGGATCTGCCACCAGTCGAGGGAGTCTGCCAGTTGGCATGTCACTTTTACCCTATCTCAAAAGCCTGCCTGTGGCTTGTGTCCACTGGCAGCAGAGACACCAGGCAGGTGTATAGGGTTACGTGGACTGTGCAGGACATGTGACCCAGCAGGTGGAGGAGAAGGCAAGCGGGCACCAACCAGCAGTGTTGCACCCTGAAGCTGGTGCCCTGATGCATTCTGTCCTCTCTGGAGGGAGGAAGGCCTTGGCCTGGAGGGTGTCCACCTGAGCCCCTATGAACTCCAGGCACTGAGTTGGGGAGAGGTGGGACTTAGGAATCACCGATGATGAACCCCAGATGCTGCAGGGCATGTATGGTGTACGCAGTGGCATGGTGTACTTCTGCAACTGTACCTCCCCTTATGAGCCAGTTGTCCAGGTAGGGAAAGTCGAAGGCCCCTTAGAGACAAATGTGGGCTGTGACCACCGCTAGGCACTTGGTGAAGACCCTTGGCGATGCCACCAGACCGAAGGGAGGTACCCTGTATTGGTAGTGACCTCTTCTCATCACGAACCGGAGGTATTGTTGGGGGTTGGGATGGATCAGGATGTGTGTATAAGCATCCTTCTAGTGTAAGGAGCACAGCCAGTCTCTCTGCTAGAGGTAAGGCAGCAGTGTTCCAAGGGAGAGCATCTTGAACTTCTCTCTCACTAGAAATCTGTTCAAGTCCCATAGGTCCAGGATGGGCCTTAGGCCCCCTGTTCGTTTGGGAACTAGGAAATATTTGGAGCAGAAGCCTTTGCCCCAGATATGTTTGGGCACTATCTCCATCGCCTTGTCCTTGAGGAGGCCTGCGAGCAAGGTGAGGAGCAGAGTCTGGTGAAGGAGAGGGTGGCGTGTGTTGCAGGTGGAGGAAGTATTCCTCCTTGACTACTTGCAGCTCCCAGGAATCTGTGGTGATGGAGGACCACCTATGGGCAAACAGGGCCTGATGCCTCCCTGTGGGCTGCTGAGGGCCTCCTGGGGGAGAGGAGGCCATACCCAAGGAGTCAAGAACTCCCTCCAGGCTGAGCTGGGGGTCGGTGCTGATGCCTGGGCTTTAGGCTTGTGGGGGCCATGCGCTTGCCTCTTGGACTGCTGCCCCTGCTGTGGGACAGAGAAGGCCTGGTACTGTGGGGCATTACCAAACACCCCCTTCTTCCTTGGGGCCTTCTTACGGAGGTGCACCGAGATCTTCTTTGAGAGTTTGGTCCTGGTCAGGAACTCAGTCTCTATCTCAGCAGCCTTGTCTGACATGGGTTTTCTGAAGAGGTTCTCTCCAGTGCAAGGGACATTGACGAATTTGTCCTGGACCCATTGCTTGAGGTCAGACAACTGCAAACATGCCTAGGGTTGGGCCATGATGCCCGCGGTGGCCATTTTGGTTGAGGACTTGAAGCTATCGTATGCTGCTCGAGACAGGAACTTTGAGCACTCCTTGATTGCCGAGGACAGTGACTTGAACTGCTGAAGAGGTTCCCCATCAAGGCCTACAGAGAAACCAGCGAGCTCCCTCACCAGTTCTTTTAGGTACATGCTGATTTACAACTGGTAGGATTGGACTTGGCGAACTATTATCGAGCACTGGTAGCATTTTCTGCCGAGGGTGTCCAAGGTTTGGGACTCTCTATCCAGGGGCACCGAGGAATGAGTCTTTTGGTTCTTGAGTTGCTGCATGGCTGACTCGACAACCATAGAATTGTGAGGGAGCTGGGTTTTTTTGAACCCCGGGCTTCAGCGGACTTGGAACATAGAGTCGAGCCGTCTGTTCACAATGGGCACAGATGCCGGTGTTACCCACATATGGAGGAGGAGGTGCTCGAGGATCAGAGGGACGGGCACCGTGAGGGCCTCCTTTGGAGGGGCCTCATACTGGAGGATCTCAACTTCCTCCGTGTGGGGGTCCTCCTCCACATCAGTCTTGAACTCGAGCGCTTTTGCCATATCCCGCACAAAGTCAAGGAAGGCAACATCCTCGAGCTGGGAATGGCATTAGGACACTGGAGGAGATGGGTCAGAGGACACATCTCTGTATTGCCAGGTGTCCGGGGGCTCTTCATCCTCGGTCTCCCAGTCTGACTCAAAGTCAGAGGAAGAATCAAATGTTCCGTGGCTCCTGTGGACGGGCCCCAAGCCCAAAGGCCAGTGACCCCCAGGTGACCTGTAGTCCGAGCTAAGTGCACTCACCAGAGGGGACCAGTGTCCTGGGGAATGGGAACAGGACCTCGTCCAATGCCTCTCTCAATGACCAGGGAAAACCCTAGAGGTTGAGGGTCTGTTCATCGGGGCAGATGAACCAGAGGAACCGGACATCAACACTTGCTGCTGGGCCAGGAGAGCAGAGATACTGTGCTCCAAGGCCGCCATTCTTGTCTGCTTGCCAGATGGCTCCACAGCCTTCGACGCGGGCACCGAAGGCTTTGGACCCGGCATCTGTTCCATCGAGGGGGAGTCTTCAACCAGTATGGCCTCAGGGGTCCAAGGCCAGTCGCCTGATGCTGACGACTCCTCCCTGGGGCAGCTTGTGAGGCCGCTCACACTATGACCCCTCGGACTCATGCCAGGGACTGCGGGGCCTGGTTTGGAATTTACCCACTTTTCCAGATCTGTCTTCTGAGGCGGTCCTCAAACTCTTCTTGTGTTCCACCTTCAGGAGTTCCTCTCTGAGAAACCGCAGCTGCGGAACTTTGAGGCAGCCTGGGCATCGCAGAGCACAGAAGTACCAGAGGGGACCCTGGAGTGTGATGTTGCTGGGAATTCCTGCTCAGAGTCGGATCTATGGAATAACTTCTCCTGCTGAAACTGATGGCTCTTGATGGCTTTTGCAGACATGTACTTGCAAAGGTCACAGCCTGAGTTATCATGGTCTGGCCCAGGGTAACAGAGACAGCAGTCATGTGGATCAGTGAGGGACATCATCTTGCTGCACAGATCACATTTTTAAAAACCACTGGAGGCCATGGGCTAAAAAGGGCACAAAGCACCGATCGAGGGACACCTCAAGAAAAAAACAAGAAAACAAACCCGAGGAGCAATGCTGAGGCAAGCTGGCTCGGGGGTGGGAAGAGGAACTGGTATGCGTACCAGAAAGGATGATTTAAGTTGAAAGAGACACACTTTTTCCAGGGGAATGGGACAGACGTCCAGTGGGCTCCATGAAAAAAAGGAGACTGAGGCAAGATGGCACACTTGGGCGGAAAGGGGACCACGCATGCATGGTGCATCTCCCAAAGGCTTTCTTTGAAAGCTGGGGAGATGCTTCTGCATGGGTTCCATCGGTGCCGACATCACCCACATGTGAGGACTGACTTCCTGCTTGTTCTGGGAGAACTGCTGTTGTACTGAGAGTCTCTTAGTTGTGTGATGTGAATGTATGTTGAGAAGTCCATGCTGTAGCATTGCAAATTTCCTATATGGGCTACTGATGCAGCCATAGTTCTGACACTATGAACCATTACATCACCCTCAAGACTCATACCTGCCTGGGCATGAGCAAAGGAAATGTAATCTGCTCACTAAGTGGAGAGTGTGTGATTGGTAACAGCAGTCCCTGGTTTATTAGGGTCAAAGAAACAAAGGTTATGTTTACTAAAGCCTCTGGCCAGGCACTAGTTGCACCCGCTGTGCAGGCACAGTTCAAACACAATCTCTATACAGGTAACAGCATAGAGCCATCCCATACAGAGAACAAGCAAGACACACATAGCAGTACTGCACAGAGGCTAATCAAGCGGTGGCCTAGGACAGCAGCAATTGGAGTAGGGGTGGGGTGTTTAATGTGCAGCAGTTAGGACAGCAAAACAAATGACCCCATCAGCCACAAAAACCTGAACCATGAGCAGAGGATTGTACTCCCTGGGATAATGTGCACACATATACCTATAAAGCAATGGTAGTCTGGAAAGCATGGTGTGCTGGTCTGCATATGCACAGGCAAGATGTGAGAGGGCATCTGTGATGAGCTAGGGAGGAGTTGGGAGATAGGATATGTGCTCTATGAATCTAGCAAAGGGGGCCACTCAGTCAGGGTTGGCGATGGTTAAACACAGTTGAGGGTGAGGCTTGCAAATTAAGTGTCACATTTCCAAGTCAGGTACTTCAGTTTGCAGGTATCCTATGGCACTGCAAGAGGCTGGCAGAAAGGCTTCAATAGAAACAAGCCCCACATACAAATAAGAACTATTGTAAAAGCTGTAGAGAGATGGGTTTACTTTCTGCGTGATGGTAGTATGTACCAGTTGCCAGGACCACTGCAAGGGCATTCTGCACACTAGGCAAACCTTAAACTTTACATCCCCCCCCCTTTCCCCCCACTTGAGATTTTGATAGCTGAACTCAACACTCATGATCACCCCTCTCACAAGAATTCTATAAAAATGCATAACTGGACATCATACTTTTAAGTATCAAGATTTGCTTTATGCCAACAGCAGAGAGAAGAGAGCACTCAAATCTGTCTGCCCATGGGAGATGGGATCCCTGATCGCAGGAGTGAAAGGCTGCAGCAATCACAGCAAATACTTTTCCTGTCTGCTCATGGGAGATTGGATCTCTGTGGGCAGACAAGAGTGTTTGCAACGATCATGGTGGACTCCCCCCCCCCCCTCCTGCCAACAGGGATCCAGTCTCTCGCAGGTAGGCTGGAGTCTGCCGTGATTGCAGCCATTCGCTCCTGTTCTGTTCAAGGGACATGGAATCCTCACAGGCAGGAGGGCAAGGCCACGGGAGGCTGGGGTGGAGCTTGCTCTCTCCCCCCCCCCCCCATTCAAAGAGGTGTTCTGTGGCCCCTGCCTGACATATCCTAAAAGTAGTCAATTCCATGCTACTTAGCCCCAGGGATAAGCAATAGTTTTCTGTCGGATTCCCTTAATAATAGTAACATACAAACATAGTAGCATACATAGTATATGATGGCAGATAAGGACCAGTATGGTCCATCTAGCCTGTCCAGGGTAATGCCCAGGTAAGGTACCTCACTTCATCCTTGACTGTTACAGCTTTGTTTAGAATGCTGATTGTTTGTGGCAAAATGAAAGTGGAGTCTCTAGTGATGAACATAGCCTCTGTTTTGTCATAGTTGACCATCAGGTTGTTAGCGGCGAGCCAGGCGCTCATGTCTTCAAGGCATCTTGTTGTCATGCATCAGGAAACATGAACACTTTTTGACCATGAAACAAAAAAATCCTTTAAGAATTTTTATTTATTTATTTATTTATTTGATTTTTCTATACCGCCCCTTCCAAAGATCAGGGATGGTTTACAGATAACAGAACATTTTACCTAGAATAATGGTTTAACTTTTTACAAAGTAACTTTTTGGGAGTAACAAAACTGTTGAATATACATTTGGCTACAAAGTATTACAGGACAATAATAAACTATATACAAAATTTCAGGTTAGAAGAATTACATTGAGTTTGTGATTGTTGGAGGTGGGTGTAGTTCAGGGGGGGGGGGTGGTGAGTGTTTGCGAGGACATGTCTGTATTTGGGTTCAAATCTGAGTTTCTGTAATGAGTAGAAAAGAGGTATGTTTTGAGGTCACTCCTAAATGTCTGGAGGTCTTTGATTGAGCGAAGTGTGAGAGGTAGCGAGTTCCAGAGGTTGGGGGCAGTAAATGTGAAGGCTCTGGAGCTTGTAGTTTGTTTTGTCTTGCAGATAGAGTGGGTGATTACAAGGGAGTTGCTAGCATTTTGTCTGCGGACTCTAGTATCTGGTTGGGTGTGGAGGAGGGTTGCTAGAAAAGATGGGGAAATGTTATTGATTAACTTAAATGTTACAATTAGTAGCTTGTATTTTCTTTGGCTTAGGACTGGGAGTCAATGTAAGTTATATAGGATGGGTGTTATATGATCGGTGAGGTGGGCCTTGGAAACTATTCTGGCGGTGATATTTTGAGCTCTCTGAAGTATGTTTGTGCTTTTGATTGGTAGACCCTGTAATAGACTATTACAGTAGTCAAAATGCAGTGTGATGTTGGCCTGAACTACAGATTTGAAATCATTGATGTCTAGCAGAGGTCTTAAATGTTGGATAGTTTTTAGCTTAAAAAAGATAGTTCTTGCTGTTTTATTTGGGGGAGCATGCTGAGAGATTGATCCAGTATTATGCCAAGGTATTTCACCTCTTGTTTGACAGGAAGTACAACATTATTAATTGTGATGGATTGAAGGGGTGTATGGTTTTGATTTCTCAAAATATATAGGGCTTCTGTTTTTTGTAATCAACCCTTTCAAGGCCTACTTTAAATTTTTAATCCACATTCTGCAGCCTGGTTAATTTTTGCATATTTCAGGAAAATTGTATCCGTCTTATTCAATATGTTCTAATGTAGCAGCAGATAAGCATGCAATAAATAAATCCAGGAGTCTTTTCAAGGATCCAAGCCAGTTTAATGTGCACATGGCTCAAGCAATAAGCAATTTCAAAATGGCTGAGCAATGGCTGTTAGTAAAACAACAACTTTTATAGCTTTCTTGTCCATTCTAAGCATAGGCAAACTTTTCATTGGTCCCAGTACCCCTCTCACCCATCTATTGGTCCCGGTACTGATATGGCTACCCAATCGGGACTCTGGTCTGGGCTCAGCACCTGGTTGCCCCCCTTCTAGTCCCAATTACAATGGTCCGTGTCTCTAACTTGTTACATCTCTCCTCCAAGGTCGCTTAGCTTGTTAAAACATATGGGAAGCAGGGCACTGTAACCTTGCTTTTTGCAGAGTTAATTAATTCCATAGAAGCATAGCACACCTTATCAGTACCAATTAAACTTGTTTTTCTATATTTTCTAAGTTTCGTTTCTGCTTAGCTATGTTCAGTTAAACTGAGTTAAGTTTCAATTCTATGGTGTCATCATTCAGGGGGGTTTTCATTCCTCTGGGCCTAACTACAGGCTTCAGTTACAGGTCAAGCTGCTCAGGCCTGTCTGCTTAGTTCAATTAGCATGGATCATAGGCCGTCGCCTACCACATTCCCCCCTTTGATTATTCTCACCCGCATGTTAATAAGGTGTGAGAATCAAATCACATAATACTAGGTAAAGGTATCACTCTGTGGTATAGGGTAGTAAGTTCACATAGCTAATATCTTTGTAGCTGCCTTATGCTCTACAGTGTTATTAATAACGGAAGTTATCATTCGCAAGCAAAGTAGCAAGAAACAAGGGAGCAACAAGCAGATAGTCAAAGTCCATAGTTTGGCAAGAGTGGGAAAAAGAACTAAAGGATTAGAAGGTTCGGTTGCATCTTTGTTGTGCTGTCGTAAAGCTTCTGATTTAGACAGACCAGCTGTCCATCCTTCGTAGTAGATTGTGGTCCAGTCCAAACAAAACACAAACTGTCAACACTGGGGTGGGCCAATACCCACTCACTAGTAGTATTATGTAAATCAGTCTGATTGTATAGGATAGAATAGTTCAGTTCTTGCGTCTCCCAGGGCCACTGATCTCCCATCTTAGTTCCTCCACAATAGAAACAGTCAGAAGTGTGGAGACTAGATGCTATTGCTCCAGCAAGTTCAAGAAACAAGTTCTGGTGGTGGTATGAGGAATTGCAATGGTGGCTTGCATAGCCTTGTAGAAAGTCAAGATCTAGAACAACTTTTGGATTGGAGAGTATACCAATGCAAGTATAGGGAGAATGATAAATCAAGGTCTGAGTGACCTTCGGTCCAGTTCATGTTGTACTTATACAGGCTGCCCAGGGAGATAAGGCAAAAGTCATTTCAAAGCACTCCAAGGCTGCTGCCAAAATAAAGCAATAATAATAATTCATAATGGGCATAGTCTCTGGAAAATTGGTGGAACTGTCGACTTCCACAACAGATAACAGATGTAGGGTTGATTGTAGATCCTCAAGCTTCTGCCGTACGTAGACCTACCAGCGTTTTGGCAGGAGTAGGGCTGTAGATTCCAAAGTATCACTGTCCTCTGGGATGTCTCAATTTCTTAAAATATCATAGCATAGTCTCTTAGGCTATTATTGCTTCCTTAGAGCAGTTCACTCTTTAGGAGATCAAAACAGTCTTTTCAGAGTATTTAAACACAGTCTCTTAGAAGATTCAATTTCTTAACACAACACAGTCTCTTTCTGATGATTGCAGGTTTTTTCAGATGCAAGGCTTACCTTCAGATAAACAAACAGTCTTGAAATAGTGCAGTTTCTGAGGGACCAATAAGTCTTAGGTCCGTGGTTGTTGTTGTAGGGTGAGGTGCAATGGAGTCTCAGGATGCTATACAGTAGTCCAGTGATCAGGTTCAAGAGCAGCTGCTGGCTTCCCTTGATTATGATGGATCCAAGGTTCAAATTCTGCGACTTTTACTGCAGTTGGAGTTGTTGACAGGATGACGACATAGGGTTCCCTCCAATGCAGGGCTAACAGTATCTTTCTCCACTCTTTGATCCACACCGAGACTCCAGGCTTGAAAGGATGCAGGGGTGCAGGCAAATTGATGAGTAATCGATTTTGTACTCAGGTATGAAGACTCCTGCAAAACAGAACTTAAAACCAATAGTTCATGTCTAATAATTTCAGATCCTATCTGTCTCATATCTCCTTTTATTTCCTATACAATAGGCAGGGGTTGCCCATACAGAATCTCAAAAAGGGAAACTCCTAAAGACTTAGCAGGGGCTAAGTATATCCTAAGAAGGGCTATGGGAAGAACCTGGGGCCACTTCAGGTAAACCTCTTGGCAAAGTTTAGACAACTGAGATTTCAGGGTTCTATTCATACATTCTACTTTTCCTAAATTCTGAGATCTATAGGCAGTATGTATCTATTAATATCAATATCTTGGGGCTATACTTAATGGACTTGCTTCCTAAGGTTATCCACCCTCATTCTTTGTACAGGGCCCCATATGCATGCAAGGTTGTAAGGGTATACTTGAAATCTGGGTACACATTTAGACAGGGCTCTTTTCCTATTGTTAGTGCTCTAGTGAGGACTATCAGTTCAGCTTTCTGTGGTGAAGTTTCTGGGGCCAGGGCTGAGGACTCAACTACCAAATCAGGGGTCACCACTGCATATCTAGCACAACAATGTCCATTGATGATGAAACTGCCTTCAGCCACAAAGAAAGTCTGTTCAGGGTTCTCCAGAGGGACATCAGTCAAATCCAGGTGGCTTGAGAATACAGTGTCCATAATTTCTAAACAGTCATGATCAGGGGATCAAGACTAACTGATAACATAGCAGGATTGAAAGCTTGACTGACCCTTCAGTTGTATCTGGGGTTTTCACACAACATACTCTAATATTTCAACATTCATAGATTTGTTAGCTAGTAATTTCCTTTGTGTTTCATAATGGTTAGAACAGAGTGTGGTACAGTAACTTGAAGATTCTATCTCAAAGTGATTTTTCTTTTAGTTTTTGCTTACTAGGAAGGCTGTAGCTGTAACAGCTTCTCAAATAAGGTCCAAGAGATTGAGTCAACACTCCCAGAACATTTCCTTGCGACTCATGAACATAAAGACTGCAAGGTTTTCTGGACATCGGGTAGACCCAGAACTGGTGATAACATCAGAGCGGTTTTCAAAGATCAAAAGACTGCATTCCTATTCAAGTCCCCATTCCAATGGAGACTTTTTCATTCCTTTGGTAGCTTGATACAATGTGATACAATGGTTTTGCTAGCAGCGCAAAATTGGGGATCCATATACAACAGTACCCTGTGGCACCCAAGAAGGCTCTCACTTGCCTCCTGGTGGTTGGAGTAGGAATACTGCATACAGCTGCTTTGCGTTCTGGTAAGGGTTCCAGGCGTCGAATTCCGCTGGACAACTGGAATCCTAGGTATTTAACTTGTTTGACATAATTATGCTTTGGCTCTTGAGACTTTGTATCCAGCCTCATTAAAAAGGTGCAAGAGTTCACTGGTGGCTGGTGGACATTCACTTTCTGAGTTGGTGGTTATGAGCAAGTTGTCCACATATTGAAGTAGAATTTTTTCTTTTTTTTTTTTTTTTCTGGAGTTTCTGGATAACTTGTCAAATCTTTTGCTGAGTGAGGCGAGTTCTTGAATTCTTGAGGTAATCTTGTCCAGATGAGTTGGCCCCGCCTCCTTGTAGTGGGGTCTTGGGCTAAGCGTATGCAGAAAAAACATCTTTTTAAGTCCAGAATGATGAAATGTATAGCTTCAGCAGAGATCAGTTCCAAGAGAATATAAGGATTTTGGTACCACTGGTTGTATAGTTTCAGCTGCATCATTCATTCTTCTTAGATCCTGCACTGGGCGGTAATCACCTGTCCCAGGCTTCTTGACTGGCTTGAGGGTGACAATGGCAGGGGCTATGTTCTTCGCTAGGCCAGGTAGATTATCTTCTGCCCATCCTCCAGGTGGGGCTATGAGGTTGGTAAGTGTACAGCTTGTTGCTTTGGATGCAGGTGAATAGAACCGCCATTCTTCTTCTTGGGGACAGTTAACACCATCAGGCCAGCAGATTTTGAGTTTCATTTTTTTCTTCCTTCAACAGAGGATATCTGTGCTTGAAGCTTTGCAAGCAGGTCTCGGCCCAAAAATGGAATAGGGCATTCAGGCATATACAGGAACTGGTACATTATTATTATTTTTTTTTTCTAGTTCACACATGTGGTTCTGCAGAAAAGGCTTTGCGAGAAAAACACAGGGGCTACTGGCTTTAGTATTCTGCTCCTGTATCCCCCATAAAAGTCCATATATTGGTCCCCTATTTTTCAGACTGACTCCTGGGGACCCAGGGAAACTGGAGAGTCCGGTCTGGCCTAGTCTTCATCCATGCTGTAGCCCTCTCAGGCTGCCACTCACGCTATAGCTGCTCCACTCTCGTGCTGAAACACTGTGCTTGGTTTTATTCTGTCTATGATTCTACAATCAAGTACTCCCTCCTGGGGTGGAGTCAAGATACGGGCATTCACTTCTCTAATGTCCTTCTTTTTCTATAATGGGCGTACTCACACCCAGTTTTTCACTTCCTCTGTTCCTTCGATTAGGATAACCTCCTCACATCATTCAACTAAAATATCATTCACTTTCTCTGTTACATTTATTTTCACAATTCACACACCCTCTGATTAACTTTCATTTAACCATTATGCCCGCAAATTCATCCAGTTCTTTGCAATTTCCGTTCATTAGTTCAATCAAGTCCTAAAACTTCTCAGTGTATAATGCAGTTTTTTTTCAGTTCTAAACAAGTCTGGTCAGCTGACTTTCACTTCTAGTCCGGAGGGGGTGGACATTCCCCTGTTGCAGAGGTGGCTAGCAAACTACTTGGGAATCTGTAGTCCCCCCCCCCCCCTCTCCTGGATTCTGTTTCTCCTAGCAATGCTCTATCCAGGAGGTTGATTTTTTTTTTTTTTTAAGGATCCACTTCTCTGCTGTGGGCACATTAGTTCACGCCCACGGGGGGGGGGGGGGTTGACATCATCGGTGGACTGGGCTCCATCCCCCCCTTAAGCACTCTGAACAGAACTACTTACAGAGAGAGAGAGAGAGACGAGACAGGATATCTAGAAATTCTGGGGCAAAATCCTGATTGGGACAGAGACATTTCATAATCTTCAGTAAATCCCTTACTGAAATTCTTGATCATACTTGAAAAGACACTTGTTATTTCTGTAAACATAGGGCAGGCAGGAAACACTTAGATTGAGCACATACATCCATTATGCTTCTTATAGAGAGAACTATAGCTATCTGTCAGCATGTCTCTGCAAAAGAAATTATTTTTTAGTTCAGGAAGCAAATATTGTAAAGGTCAGTGTAGCTAACTGATTTGTTCATTAGTAACCAGCACAGAGGGGAAGCATGCATTCAAATGACTTATACTCATTCATAAAAAGATAAACTTTGTTTTTAAAACTTTTGGTTAAACAGAGCTAGTGAAACCAGAGAAAAAACTAATTATAAATTCATCACGCTTCGATTAAATGAAGAGACTTTTCAAATCGGGAGTCCCTTTTCATTCCTAGGAGAAATCTCCTGCAGTCTCCAGCTGTCTCTCCAGAACCTTTTTTTTTTTTCTTCAGGCTATGTGGAAGCCACACCCCTCGACTCGCTGGGGCTTAACTGTGCTCAGGAAAAAAAGGATTTCTCATTCCCACACACAGAGAGATGCCAGAAAAAACAATTTAAATCAGTGTCAAGTCGTGATCTAATAATTACTTTGTAGGTCAGAGGAAAATATCATTTCCTATTTGAATCATAAAACACAGGACAAAGCTAAGCCCACAAATATATTATACCTATCTGACCGGAATAACTAATCTTACCCTACACACTATAACTGAACTAAACCCGTCACCTCCTGGATAGTTCTGCAAAGTAACAGCAATATAACAGGCTCAATTGACTTAGAAATGCAGACAGAGCAGAGAATATAACTAAAAACTGTTTGCGGAGCTCTGATGATTAATACAACCTTCAAAACTAAAATTCTGACTAAATATTCTTATTGAATGGTACACAATACATGACCACAGCAGGAGGAACATTACTATCAGAACAAAGTGAATAAAAACAGGTAGAAACAGGTATAATTGTCCTGATTAGTCCAGCAGCAGATCGTTGAAAAACATGCCTGCATAGGGTTAAACAGCACCAAACATTCTCCTGCACAGACACGCCCCTTGTCAGCTTTTTTCACTGTGCAGTAGGATAAACGAACTGGGTGAGACCAGCTTCTTGATTTTACAATGACTAGCCCAAATGTTTGCGTCTGTTTCCTTTTCTTAATACTATTTCTTAATCGGTAAACTGTCACAAATTACTCAACAGAATAATCTCACATTTATAACAGAAGGGAAACTCGTGGTTTCAACAGATAACAAAAATCAAATACACAGGATGGACAATACACCAAACACTTCATCCGTTTCGCGACCTAGACGCAGTCACCCGACTAGGAACTGCGCTAGTCCAGAGTCCACTCTCGCTTGGTCCGTGCTGCCAGACCTCTCATTCACACTTCATTCACACAATCATATCTCAGAATGCATTCCTTTCTATCTATTCTGACTAGTCTTTTTCCCAATTACAAAAAGGATGAGGGTTTCACCCAGCGAATTCCCATGCGGGGTTACTCGGCTCCTCCTTGAGAGTCGATCATACTCTCTTACCAATTCCCAATATCTCGAGATTACAAATTCCAAATTTCAATGGCAGTACTGCTCTTTCTATTTCTGTCTAGACATACCAAAAACCCAGTCCTGTCTGCTCTGACCAGGCTGAATCATGATTCTCTATAACAGCTGTACCTAGCGAATACTCATGCAAGGATTTTCAAACAAAGACTTAAGTCTTACCAAAGTTTTCAAACTGCAGTTCTAACTCATCTGTCTAGACAGGTTTTCAAAACTATACTTACCAGATCTGGTTCCCAAGCTTCTGAGTTGGATCCTGGACTCCCCCGGGTCGGAAGTGTTGGCCAGCTGGACTCAGTGCCTGCCGAGGCCAGGCAGAACTCCCTCCGATACAAGAGGATCGGTGGGCCCAGGGAAATTCCCCTGCGTCGGATTGGCATGGTTCCAACTGGACCAAACCTCAAGGCGAATTACGTGGATTTATTCACTTGAACACTATCCACCACTCGCACTTCCCGGCCAACGCACCAAGAATGTAGCAGCAGATAAGCATGCAATAAATAAATCCAGGAGTCTTTTCAAGGATCCAAGCCAGTTTAATGTGCACATGGCTCAAGCAATAAGCAATTTCAAAATGGCTGAGCAATGGCTGTTAGTAAAACAACAACTTTTATAGCTTTCTTGTCCATTCTAAGCATAGGCAAACTTTTCATTGGTCCCAGTACCCCTCTCACCCATCTATTGGTCCCGGTACTGATATGGCTACCCAATCGGGACTCTGGTCTGGGCTCAGCACCTGGTTGCCCCCCTTCTAGTCCCAATTACAATGGTCCGTGTCTCTAACTTGTTACATCTCTCCTCCAAGGTTGCTTAGCTTGTTAAAACATATGGGAAGCAGGGCACTGTAACCTTGCTTTTTGCAGAGTTAATTAATTCCATAGAAGCATAGCACACCTTATCAGTACCAATTAAACTTGTTTTTCTATATTTTCTAAGTTTCGTTTCTGCTTAGCTATGTTCAGTTAAACTGAGTTAAGTTTCAATTCTATGGTGTCATCATTCAGGGGGGTTTTCATTCCTCTGGGCCTAACTACAGGCTTCAGTTACAGGTCAAGCTGCTCAGGCCTGTCTGCTTAGTTCAATTAGCATGGATCATAGGCCGTCGCCTACCACACTAATAGTGATTTTCCTTCTGCTATGGTCATGTATTATATACCATTTGATAGGAATATTTAGTCAGAATTTTGGATCCCAAGAGTTTTGGGCTCGGCCTGGAAAGGGTTAACATTAAGGTTGTTGTCTTTTAGCCATGACTCCATTTCATTATGCAGTCTGATAGCTTGTGAAGGTACTGTAGGATTGTTTATGTCTATGGGGAGGGTCAACATAATGTTGTCAGCACAGATGTAATATCCAATATCAAATTTTCTGAAAATGTTGGTCATTGGTTGCAGGTATAGGTTGAAAAGGAGGGCAGAGAGAGCTGAACCTTGAGGTATTCCTTGGTGTTGGGGGAATGACTGTGATGTGTTTTGGCCTATTTGTATATGAAGTTTGTGGTTTGAGATGCATGATTCGAACCATTGTAAGACTGTGCCTCCTAATCCTATTTGTGCTAATCTTGAAATGAGGGTGTCATGGTTAATGTTGTCAAATGCTGAAGCTATGTCAATGAAAATAAGAATGAATGCACGGTTAGGGTTATCTATACCTCTGATAAGGTGGTCCATTAATGTTATCAGCAAGGTTTCTACTCTGTGAAATGGTTGAAATCCAAATTAGTGGGTGTCTAATGGGGCATTAAGGTCAATGTAATCTTGGAGTTGAAGTTGAATGACTTTTTCTATTATTTTGGCAATAAAAGGTATGCTGGCTATGGGTCTGTATGCACTTGGGTCCTGTTCATTGAGTGTCTTGTTTTTAAGTATAGGATGGATTGATGATGTTTTGAGGTCTGTGGGCATGATGCCTTGGGATAGAGATTGGTTAATAATGTGTAGGATGTATGGTGCGAGTTCTGATTTTGTGGATTTGATCCATGATACTGGGCATGGATCCAAGGGGGAGGTTGTGGTGTTGATGTTTGCTATGTTTAGCAGGTGTTTTTCATCTATTGGGTAGAAAGAGTCCCATTTGATGAAGTTTGCTGGGTAATCTAGGGAGAAGGTAGTATATCTAGAGTTTTTATCTTTAAGCTTGGATGCAAAGTAATTGGCTAATGTTTGTGGGCTGATGTTACATATTTCTGACTCAGTCTGGTTTGTCTTGGTAAGTGATCTTATGATAGAAAACAGCTCTCTTGGACGATTAAGGGAACAGTTTACTATTTTGATGTGGCAATCCCTTTTTGTTTTATTTTGTCTAACTAGTGAGCAAATTATGGTAGAGTTGTTTGTTTTCTTGTGCTTTATTTAGACCACTTTTTTTCTTGTTTTCTTAATTGCCTTCTTAGTTTTGTAAGCTCATGTATATACCATTTTTCAGAGTTTTTAGTGGTTTTCTTATGGTTTGTAATAGGGGGAGTAGAAGGTTTTTGAATAGTAGAGTTCCATATATTTATAGCGGTATTAATGTCCGTGGAGTGAGCCAGAAGTGCAACAGAACAAAAGCAGCTGTCACGTCTAAAAAAACAGAACCCAGTCCAGAGACGTGATAATGTGGAAAACCAGAGCTTTAATATAACCAATTGACAACCCGACACAGGCCGTGTTTCGTAATCCTTCGTCAGGGGTTTGTCTAAAAACATGCTAAAAACATAAATATATAAATACATGAGACATGTAAAAAAACAGATGTATCAATACATATTAAAGTGAAAATACAAATTGTATAAACAACATCAATGAATAAAATAATAAAAGAAACAGAAATGCCATATTGTACATAACTAAAAAATGAATATATAAAAAAAGTTATATATTTAGAGTGACAATAAAACAGCAAACAAGGATGTGACACATAAAACCATAAATACCTCTGGTAAAGAACATTAGACACAAGGTCTGGTACTCTATAAAAGAACATAATAGATATAATAAATATGAATGTAAGAATATACAGTAAAATAAATAAATATACATTAAAACATTAAAGATAAAAAATAAAGAAAGTGGAAAATAACATGCAAAAACGCAACTCTGTATTATGTGGGAGAGAGGACAAAAACACCACATGGAGTGAGCTGGGACACTTACAAGCTAGGGCAGAATGTTGTCCAGAAAGGTGTCTTTATTAAAGTGGGCAAATCACTTAGTTTGAAGTTTTGTGTCTGACTTCAGGGTCTGGGAGTTGATTAGTGGTATATGGAAGATCACCAGATGATGGTCGGACTATGGGACCTCAGTTATTACAGGGGGTGTGTACAAGTAGTGGTTCATAGTTTGGTATGGTATGAAGATGAGATCAAGCAAGTTACTCTTTATGTGTGCTGGTGAATGTATAATTTGATGAAATCCCATGTCTGTCATCGAGTCTAGGAATGTGTTAATGGGGTTGAGGGATGGGAGATTGAGGTCTCCTAACATGATGTGAGGTTTCTTCATTGATGTGGAACATGCTGATTCTAGTATGTGAGTTAGGTTGCTGTGGTCAGGTGATGGTGGTCTATATAGGAGACATAGTGAAATATTCCTGTTCCCTATTTCAAGGATATCCATTCCTTCTATGTTACTTGAAATTGTAGGGGTAAGTTTGAGTTCCCCCCCCTCCTCTTTTTGAGTCATGGTGGCAGTGAAATAGATCATATCCTTGAATTTGTAGTTGGTTTATAAGTACATTGTCAGTGGGTGAGAGCCATGTCTCAGTAGCACTGAGGATTTTGGTTTTTCATCCCGGAGTAGATTGGTAATTATCAAATCTTGTTTCTTATGGATCTCAATATGCATTTTAATGGGGGGGGGGGGGAGATTGTGGAGGTTTGTCTGTTGATGTAATTGAATAGGTTGGATTTAGCCTGTTTCGTATTTGGTGGTTTTCTTTTGATGTGGCCTATGATTGGGTGGGTGCAGGTTTGTCTGGTAGTTTATAAAGTTTCTTGAGGGGTTATGTATGATGGGGATTGAATTGTAGGAATTTGTATCATGGTTATGAGTATCAGCATTTGTTAACAGGGAAGTTTGCAGGATAAGGTGGAGTAAGCAAATGCAAGTTTTTATGGAGTCCATTGTGGGTAGATTTAGTTTTTTGAGGTGGAAATGGTTTAATATTTAGGTTACTAAGTATGGGTCAATTAATGTGAGGGTGCATTTTATAGGCTACAATAAACATAGGATATTTGACATGCGGTGTTATATGGAATACAGCAAAAGTATGAACAGAGGACCAGGTTGCTGCTTTACATATCTCATCAATCGCTAAAGAGCGCAGATTCGCCATGGAGGCAGCCATTGCCCGAACATTATGTGCAGTGACGTGACCCTCAAGAAAGAGTCCTGCACTGTCATAGGCAAAGGAGATACAATCTGCTATCCAGCTAGAGAGAGTTCGCTTGGATATTGGTAGTCCTAGGTGACTGGAGTCAAAAGCGATGAAAAGTTGGGAAGCTTTTCTGTTCTCCAGCGTTCTCTGGAGATAAAAGGCCAAAGTACGTTTGCAATCCAGAGTATGAAGGGTTACTTCCGCCCTAGAAGAATGAGGTCTAGGGAAAAAACAGGGAGGTACACAGACTGGTTTAAGTGAAAGGGCGAGGTCACCTTTGGCATAAAGCGAGGATGAGTCCTAAGGACTACCTCATCATGATGGAAACGCGTATAAGGAAGATCAGCCACCAAAGCCTGAAGCTCACTGATGCACCTTGCTGAAGTGAGGGCAATACGGAAGGTGGACCTTCCAGGTAAGAAACCTCAGAGAAGTAGTGGCTAGGGGTTCAAAGGGCGGCTTCACAAGCTGTCCTAAAACAACATTAAGGTCCCATGCCACTGGGGGTGGCTTAATGGGAGGTTTAGATAATAAAAAGACCTCTCATGAAGCATGCTACAAGTGGTTGAGAGGAGATGGGCTGACCATCCAAGGGCATGTGGGAAGCCGCTATGGCACTTAGGTGGACTCCTACCAAATTGGTTTTGAGTCCAGAGGAAGAGAGGTGGAGAAGATATTAAAGTAATGCTTCTACTGGAGCTGAAAAGGGGTTAAGATCCCTTTTTGAACACCAGAGAGAGAATCTACGCCACTTGAAGGCATAGGAGCACCTTGTGGAAGGTTTCCTAGAAGACAAAAGGATAGCTTTCATCTGTTGAGAGAGGCTGATGCCCTAGAATTCTATGCCTTCAGCAGCCATGCTGTAAGGTGTAGAGACTGTGGATTGGGATGCAGCAGTACCCCGTTCTCCTGTGAAAGGAGATCTGGAGCAGACCCCAAATCTACTGGTTGAACTTGAGAGAGACGTAGAAGCAGATGATACCACAGTTGTTTTGGTAAACACAGGGCTATAAGAATCATGAAGCCCTTGTCTCTCTGGAGTTTGAAAAGAGTTTTGGGGATGAGGGGAATGGGAGAGAAGTAGTATAGGAAGCGTTGACCGCAGTGAAGATGAAAGGCATCTACCACTTGGTTATTCTGAGCAGGCATTCTGGAGCAGAAGCGGGGAAGTTTGGCATTCTGAGGACTTGCAAACAGGTCTATGTCTGGGTTCCCCAAAAATGAAAGATGTGAGCAACCTTGTCTGCATGGAGAGACCACACGTGGGGTAGTAGTACCCGACTAAGCTTTTCCGCCAAGAGATTCTGTTTGCCTGGGAGATATAAAGCAAGTAAATGAATCTGATGTTTGTATGGCGAAGGACCACAGGTGTAGGGCTTCACTGCAAAATGTCCAAGAGCCTGTTCTGCCCTGCTTGTTCTAGTAGAACATGGTTACCTGATTGTTTATCTGAACTAGAACTGTGTGGAAGCGAAGGTGGTGGTGGAACACCTTGAGAGCATTGTGGATGGCTCTGAGTTCCAGAAGATTTATATGGAATTGTGACTCCTGATGAGAGCAAAGACCCTGAGTGGAGAGGTTGTCCAGATGAGCCCCCCCAGCCCAATTAGGACACATCCGTCATCAGGGTACATTGATGTAGAGGCTTCTGAAAAGGTGATCCTACGAGAAGGTGTTCTGGGGATTGCCACCACTGGAGAGATGAGATGAGATGTGTAGAGTGTATTATCCTGTCTCTCAAATGACCGGATGCTTTAGACCACTGGGAAGTTAGGGTCCATTGAGCTGCATGCATATGTAGATGAGCGTATGGAACCACATGTACAGTACATGCCATATGGCCCAGGAGTTGCAGCATTTCTCGAACAGTGAGAAAGGTTTTGAGGCATGCTTGGGATGCAAGCTGGATGAGTTGATCACAATGGGCTTGGGGCAGAAAAGCCCTTGACTGTTGAGTGTCTAGGAGGGCTCCTATAAACTCCAGAGTTTGAGAGGGAACAAGCTGGGGACTTTGGCAGATTTATTATAAATCCTAAGTGTTGCAGCACCTGCATGGTGCGCGTGATAGAAAGATTGGCCTCTAGAGATGTGCTTGCTCAAATGAGCCAGTCGTCTAAGTAGGGGAAGACAAATATCCCTAGAGTCCTTAGGCATGCAGCTACAACTGCCATGCATTTTGTAAAGACTCTTGGGGCAGAGGCAAGGCCAAAAGGCAGGACTCTGTACTGATAATGTTTCCCCTGGAACAGGAACCTTCTGTGTGGATACGAATGTGAGTATATGCGACCTTTAGATCTAGAGAACAGAGCCAATCCTGACTCTGGAGATAGGGGAGAAGAGTACCTAGGGAGATCTTGAATTTCTCCCGGAGTAGATACTTGTTCAGTTTTCTGAGGTCCAGGGTGGGCCTTTATCCCCCTGTCTTCTTTGGAATAAGGAAGTAAGGAAAATAGAAGCCCAGATCTTGCTGGGAGAGTGGCACTTCCTCTATTGCACCTTGTGAGAGAAGGGAGATGATCTCCTGCAATAACAGAGTGGTGAGAGGGGGTTGAGAACTGAACTCTCTTGGAGGAGACTGGGTGGGTAGATTTTGGAAGTGAAGCTTGTACCCTTCCCTTATTATGGAGAGAGTCCAGTGTTCTGATGTTACAAGATGCCACCTGTGGGCAAAGTGACAAAGTCTGCCTGGAATGTGGATGGAATCTTGTATCTCCAGAGGCAGGACAGCTTTGTTCTCCAGAAAGGAGTCAAAGAGCCTGAGGAGGTTGAGTCTGCTGGGATGGCCGAGACCCAGGAGTCTGAGCCTTTCTTTGCTGTTTTGGTTGTTGCTGCCCTTTTTGGGGCGCATGGATGGGACAGTGCAGCGCAGGGGTGTAAGAAGGGTAGTACTTCTTTTTCTTATTGAAAAAGGGTTTCTTTGATGTCTTTTTCTTAGCTGGGTTGGCAGTAGATCTAGAGAGTCTATTAAGAGTGGAGTTCTCAGATTCTGAGAAGCCTTATCCTGACAGTCTTTGACAAAAAGGTTTTCACCTGTGCAAGGTATATTACCCAGCTTATCTTGAACCCACTGTTCAAGATCAGAGGCTTGGAGCCAAGCAATCCTGTGTGCACTGATGCATATAGCTGAAGTTCTGCTGAAGCATTAAAAACAGTCGAAAGTTGCCCTGCTAACAAATTTTAAAAAACCCCAAAAAAATCCAAAAGCAAACACTCAAATATAACAAAAAAATATATAATTAAATACAAATTGTGAGTTTTCAGATTCAGCGTAGTATAAAGAGGCATATGAATGTGCTTAGGACTATCCCTGGATTAGAGAAGAAATCTATTAGATGTGTGTGGAAGTGGCAACGCAATCTGCAGGATCTTTTATGCCCCTCGGTACTGCGCCCTCTTTGTAGACCAGATTCGGTGAAGGGCCATAGGGTGTGTGGAAACTGTTCAATATGTGATGTTTCTGTGACTATGTCTCAATTTAGTTATAGAGATAGAACTTTTCAATTGAAAAAATACACTTCCTGTGCTTCATGTTTTGTGGTATATGGGATTTTTTGCCCATGTGATTAATTATATATATAGGTAAAACTAGCAGTGTGTTTAGGAAACTGATTTTGGAACATAAGAGTAGGATTACATGTCAGGTAATGGAAGCTCCTATTGTTTTGCATTGTAGTGAAAAGGGCCACTCATTTTCTGACTTGCGGTGTTTTTGTCTTGATCAGGTGGTAGGGGGCATGATGGTCATACTCGGGAACAAACTTTAGTGATATGTGAACAAAGGTGGATTTATATGGTAGGTACGGCCACAAGCGGCAGCTCTTCAGGCTGTTGAAAGTGGGCTCCGTGGCCGAGGTGATTTGTCAGAAGACCTGATAAGTTTTTTGTTACAGTTAACTGAATAAGCGATTTTTCAGAACCACTTTATTTTTGAAAATACGATTTACCATCAGATTTCGGGGGTTGCGATGGGGCGACGGTGGCTCCTTCCATCACTAATCTGTTCATGGGTTTGTTCGAGTCACGGATATCTGGATCCCCTTTTGTTTCTTGCATTAGGCTCTGGTGTCGTTTTATAGATGATGTGTTTGTATTGTGGAGTGGCACTTTGAGTTTCAAGACTTTGTGGTGTGGCTAAAGAACTGTGATGAGAACATTCAGTTCACTAGTACTTGTAATGAGAGTGAAATTGTGTTTCTGGATGTGTTGGTTCAGAAGGGTTTAAATTGTTGGAAAACTTTGGTTTATAGGAAAGCAACTGATAGAAACACATTTCTACATTATGAGAGGTGCTCACCCTTTGCAGCTTCGGGATAGTTTACCTTTCTCGCAATTTGTTCGTTATCGTAGGAATTGTTCTGACGATGATGATTTTAGGTTACAATCGAGAATTTTAGCAAAAGGGTTTAGTTCTAGGGGTTACCCCGAGAGGGTTATTCGAAAGGCATATAAGCGGGCTTGCTTTAGTAATAGAGCATTGTTGTTGACACCTCGTGAAAGGTTGGATCAGAATGATTGTGACCAGGTAAATTTAATTTCTAGTTATTCCCCGTTGAGTTTTCAGATTCAGCGTAGTATAAAGAGGCATATGAATGTGCTTAGAACTATCCCTGGATTAGAGAAGAAATCTATTAGATGTGTGTGGAAGCGGCAACGCAATCTGCAGGATCTTTTATGCCCCTCGGTACTGCGTCCTCTTTGTAGACCAGATTCGTTGAAGGGCCATAGGGTGTGTGGAAACTGTTCAATATGTGATGTCTCTGTGACTATGTCTCAATTTAGTTATAGAGATAGAACTTTTCAATTGAAAAAATACACTTCCTGTGCTTCATGTTTTGTGGTATATGGGATTTTTTGCCCATGTGAATTATTATATATAGGTAAAACTAGCAGTGTGTTTAGGAAACGGATTTTAGAACATAAGAGTAGGATTGCATGTCAGGAAATGGAAGCTTCTATTGTTTTGCATTGTAGTGAAAAGGGCCACTCATTTTCTGACTTGCGGTGGTTTTATTTATTTATTTATTTTATTTAACACTTATTTATATACCGCATCTTCCAGCGTTCAGTTGCGGTGTACAATCAACAACAGTCAACAATGCAGAGCTTGTTTTACATAGAACAATGATAACTTTTTACATAGAACATCTTAACTTACACAACAACGGGTTTAAAAACTAAGCGGAATAATTCAATAATTCAACTAAGACAGAATGTGTAACAGTTTTGTCTTGATCAGGTGGTAGGGGGCGTGATGGTCGTACTCGGGAACAAACTTTAGTGATATGTGAACAAAGGTGGATTTATATGGTAGGTACGGTGATCCCTGATGGTCTGAATGCTCAGATTGAATGGGGTAGCTGTATTTAAGTTGGTAGTGTAAGTTTGGTGAAAATAGAATGGGTGGAGTTTGTTGGTTTGGAGGCTTTTCGATCTGATTGGTTAGGAGGTATTTAAAAGGAGCAGCTGTGTAGTCGGATGCATGCGTGTTGTTTTGGAACTGTTAGGCTGGTTTACAAAGAGCCGACAGCAGTACAGGTGGTTGTTTGCGTGTGGTGCCTTGATATCTTAAGGGTGAGTAAGGGAGTTTTTAAATATTTTTATGTAGGTATGACTTTGGATGAATTTGCTGTATATTGATTGTTGCATGTTTTTGCTTTTGTTTTTATTTATTAGTTTCCCCCTGAAGAAGCGATTTGATTTGCGAAACGCTTGTAAGCGCTTGGATTGAGGCGTTGGGACTGGATTGACCGTGTTTAACTGCAAATGTTGCAAAATAAGTTTGCTTTGTTCACGGCTGTCCTTTACCTGTTTGGGAATTCTTATAGAGGAGGTCGTTGATGTGAAATGGGCCTATGAATATTGGTGTTTGTGATTGAGTGATTTGATGTCACGTAGAACACCGGCCCGCTAATACTGAGACCTTCCTCTGTAGTAGAATAATTTAGTGATGAATACAACTTAAAGTTGTTTTGAAGGATCATACCACAATTTGTATTTAATTATATATTTTTTGTTATATTTGAGTGTTTGCTTTTGGATTGTATACACTCTTAATAGAGACCGGAAGATTTTTGAAACACAAAGCTGCTAACAAATTTGGAAACATTTTGGGCATGCTTCACAAGGATGAGATAATCAGCTCTCTTGTTGTCAGGGAGAAGTGGAGCCATCAACTCCAAATCCCTAGCCATCTCCCTAAGGAACATACCCATGTAGAGTATGTAGGAACTGAATCTAGCTGATAACATGGAGGCCTGAAAACATCGATGATCAAAAGCATCGAGGGTTCTCGATTCTCTGCCCGGAGGATTCGAGGACTGTGTTTTAGCACTTTTAATTTGATGCATTGCCGGTTCCACCACCTTGGAATGGTGTGGTAATTGCGTCTTCTGGAAGCCAGGGCACTCCAGTACCCGGTACATTGTATCGAGCCTTCGAGTATGCGGAGAGATGGTTAAGGGTGTCTCCCACATTCGAAGCATAAGGTCGTGAAGTATTCAATGAATAGGGAGAGTAGCAGCTTCCTTTGGGGCTGCGGGGTATTGAAGAATTTCGAGCTCCTCATCCCGAAGTCTCTCCGAAGTCACCGTAATGGAGAGGCCCGGAGCAATGTCGCAGATAAAATCTTGTTAAGACATGTCCTCCGGAGGGGACATGTGACATTGTGGGGACGGAGATGGATCCTCTGAGAGAATTCTCATTTCCCGTGTACAGGCTGATTCGTCATATGACGAATCGGAGTCAGAAGACTCAAAGTATCGACGGGCAGGATGCTTGCACTCTGCCCATACTCGATACCACTTGAAACCGGTATCTGAAAGTTTCAGTGCTGTAACCTCAGTACCGGAGACGGACTCGAGGGCCGGCATGGGTGGTAGCGTGGTAAGCGGCAAAAATGTCGATGCAGGCACCTTCGGTACCGATGGCTGAAGAATCGACTGTAGAGGCTTTACCAGTATGGAAGCCGCTAGCAAGGCCACTAAGCTCCGCTCAATACGCAGGATATGTTGATCCATGGAGATTGCCGATGCCTGTGTATCAGTACTGGAGTTGCAGGCCATGATCCCTGAGCATGGCACCAAGAGCTCTCTGGAGGTAGAGGCCTCGGGAGCATCCTGGGACCCCATTAAGGCTTTGGAGGCAAGAACCTCCCGCCGGGATTGCTTGGCCGATGTGTCTCCCTTCAGGGCAACGCCTAGGGCATTGCGATGCTTAGAAGGAGATCTACCCTTGGAGGGCTGGCTAGTCTTTGATGAAGACCTGGGTTTCGATACCTGAGATCCCTGGGAGGAAGATGAAGCTCTCGATGATGTCGATACTACCGACACTGCATCGGTGGCAAAGAGGGTGCTGAGTTTCGCAGCTCTGTTCTGCAGGCCTCTCTTTGTCATCTTCCTACAGAGAGGACATTCAGACGGTTGATGATCCGGTCCCAAACATTTTAGACACCAGTCAAGGGTGTCTGTGGCTGAAATTGTACTGCCACATTTGGAATACTTCTTAAAACCACTAGCTGGTTTGTCCATTTTGGAAAAAAAGGCCTAAGCCTAAGATGGTATCAATGTGCCCTGAGAGAAGAGATTCTCCTCTCATAAAAGCTTTTTTTTTTTTTGAAGAAAGAAAGTGAGCACTGACAGGGTCGATACCAGCGTCGACGGGAAGGCAGATGCGACCACAAAAAAATAAGAAAAAAATAAAATTTTCTGCAGTGACAAGAATTGCTTCTTGTCGGCTCCGCAGAAAATAAAGAACTAAGGAGGGAGAGTTGGAAAGGCGGGAAGGCAGCTACGCAGGCACACTGGGATGCTCCAAAAAGTTTTCCTATGGGACACTAGGGAGTGTTCCCGCGCGGGCTCCGTTGGTACCAACGTCACCCATTTGTGAAGACTACATTCCTGCTTGTTCCTGGAGATACCAACTTGCTCTCCCTACGCACAGTTTTAAAGGTTCTGCAGATATTCCATAGCACATTTACAAAAATATCCATATACTTTACATTTCTAAATATGCACAAAAAACAATCTTTCAAATATTACTTGGGAAAAAAAATAAACTAAGTTTTTCCGAGGCTTGAGCATATTTAACTTTTGGGTTTTTTCCCCATTGTTTCTTTTTTTATTAAGCTCTCTTATTGTTTAGTTTCTCTTTTTTCTCTAGTTTCCATTCTTCATTCCTTCACCGTTTCCCTTACTCCACCTTTTTATTACAGTATGTTTCAATCTCCCACATAACTCTCTCCAAGACATTCTATAGGTGGTTTTTCCTTCCATTTCTCCAATTTGCTCGGTCCAAAGTGTTCTACTACCTTTCCTTTTTCCTCCCTCCCCCCCCCCACCCCTCCTAGCTGGTTGAGTCCAGACTTGCTACTGTATTTGAACTGCACAGGGGTCACTAATTTTTTGTGGTATGCTGCATGGTTCAAATTGCAAAGATTAGCAGGAGGAAGATGTAGCCTAAGTGTGTCTTTCTTTTTGTTTCCTCCTGCCTTCAGGTTGAATGTATGTGGGGTGGGGTGGGGAGAGGGGGAGAGAAAAGAAAAGAAAGGTGGATTGTCTTATGTAAAAGGAGATGGTAGGCAGGGGAAAGTAAAGAGGAGACCTAAACCTGCCCCTCCCCTACCTTTTACCCTCACTCAATCCTTGGCCAGCTTGTTTTTTTTGATTCTGTGATGACTGCCAAAAATCCTGCAACAGCCACCATACCATACTCATTCTTACAAAATTGGGAGAAACCAGCAGCTGAGTTTATGGTGTTACAAAAGCAGCAGAGAAACAACATCAAACAGGTCTAGTTAAAAAAAAGCCACAATGAATATACACAAAATATTTGTAATATATCTGTAAAATATATATATATTTTGTTATTACAAGTTGGATAATGAGGGTGCCCAATCTGTGGAAACTGAAGTGCCCTTAAATGGGAAAATCAATACCCAATCTACTGATAATGCACCAAATACGAAGAAAAAAATCATAAAACAGAAAACTACTACTACTTGCAGATTCCATCATCAGAGGCACCAACTTGGGAACACAGCTCAAAGAAGAGAAGATGGTCAAATGCCTCCCAGGCTCTTCAGCCAGCAGGAATACGAACCAAATTGTTGGTATAGTTAGTGAAGAAAGTGAGCACTCCAAAATTGACATTGTCATCCACTTGGGTATAAATGATCTGGGTAGAAACAGCGCATCTGCAGTTCAAAGGGACTTCCAGAATCTGGGAAAGAAACTCAAGCCCATTGTTAACACTATAGCATTCTCAGAAGTTCTACCTGTTCTTGGGTAAAGGGGCAGAAAGGCTGCATTGCATAAACAACTTTAATATAGATGGATCAACAAGAGACTGTACTCTGCTGATGGACTACATCTCTCTGTTGCAGGGAAAGCATAGTTACTCACCTGTAACAGGTGATCTTCGGCAACAGCAGGAATTAAGTCTTGAGATATGGGTATCGTCGGCACCGACGGAGCCTGTGGGGGAATGCTCCCCAGCGTCCAAAAGGAAAGCTTTTGGGAGCATCCCACAGCACATGCATGCTGCCTTCCCGCCTCACTACATCTCTCACTTCAGTTGAGTTCAAAGCTGAGCCAAGGAGAGGGAGAGAGAGAGAGAGAGGGAGAGAGAGAGAGAGAGAGAACCCCTAGGGGAGGTGGGTGGGTTGTGAAGACTTAATTCCTGCTGTTCCTGGAGATCACCTGTTACAGGAGAGTAACTACGCTATCTCCAGGAACAAGCAGGAAAGAGTAGTTATTCACCTGTAACAGGTGTTCTCCAGGAGCAGCAGGAATCAGTCCTCACATATGGGTGTCATCGACGCCGATGAAGCCCCAGCGGAGCATTTCCCTAGCTTTCTATGAAAGCCTTTGGGAATGCAGGCACGCATGCGCGGTTCCCTTCCCGCCTAAAGGTGCCATCTTACCTCAGTCAAATGACATAGCTAAGAACAGCACACAAAAATGCAAAATAAACTATGTACAACTGCAACTCCCAGGGGAGGAGGGAGGGTTGTGAGGACTGATTCCTGCTGCTCCTGGAGAACACCTGTTACAGGTGAGTAACTACTCTTTCTCCAGGACCAAGCAGGAAATCAGTCCTCACATATGGGTGACTCCCTACCTCTGCGCTACCAGGAACTCAGGCTGAACAAGAGAACTCCCTCTAGTCTCAGCAGCAAAGAAAGGCTTTTCACTGACACAACCTCCACCGGTAGCCCAACAGAGGGCAGGAGTTGCCTAAACCTCAAAGAGATTCCGGAGTACTGCTTGGCCAAAAGCACTGTCCCTACGGGACTCCCTCTCCAGACAGTAATGGGCCGCAAAAGTCTGGCTTGAAGACCAAGTTGCAGCCCTGCAGATGTCTACCAAGGGCACAGAGCGGAGATGAGCCACTGAGGCAGCCATTGCCCTGACACAGTGGGCCGTAACCCGACCCTGCAAAGGAAGGTCAGCCGCCCTGTAAGCCCAGGTGATACAGTCAGCCACCCAGATGGACAAGGTACACTTGGACACAGCCAACCCCAACTTATTAGGGTCAAAGGATACGAAGAGCTGAGTAGCCCTTCTATGTCCCTGCGTACGGTCAAGGTAGAAGGATAAGGCCCTCCTACAGTCCAGGGTATGCAGAACTGCTTCAGCCTGGCTTGCATGAGGCCTAGGGAAGAATGTTGGAAGAACCACCTCCTGGTTAAGGTGGAAGGAAGAGACAACCTTTGGGAGGAACTTTGGATGAGTCCTAAGGACTACCCTGTTCCCATAGAAGCGAGTGTAAGGCCTATCACAGACCAGGGCCTGAAGCTCACTAACTCGCCTGGCCGAGGTAAGGGCAATTAGGAAGAGTGTCTTCAAGGACAGGAAGCGTAGAGGGCAAGTAGCCATCGGCTCAAAAGGTGGGCGAGTCAGTTGCTGCAAGACCACATTCAACTCCCACTCAGGAGCAGGAGGACGAATAGGAGGCTTGAGCAAAAGCAAGCCTCTGAGAAACCGGGACACCAAGGGGTGAACCGACAGAGAATGTCCTTCCACTAGTGAGTGGTGAGAAGCTAGAGCTGAGAGGTGGACCCGAACAGAATTGGACTTAAGTCCCTGATTGGATAAGTGCAACAGATACTGAAGCACTACAGGGACAGTACAGGAGAAGGGATCCTTTGTACGTAGCTGACACCAGACAGAAAACCTCTTCCATTTGAGAGCATAGGTTTTCCTTGTGGACTGTTTCCTAGAGGTTAGGACAACCTCCTCAACTTCCTTAGGTAGGCCCCAGGGAGCCAAAACTACCCTTGCAGCCTCCATGCCATCAAATTGAGAGCTTTGAGGTTGGGGTGCAAAAGAGACCCCTGATCCTGAGACAGAAGGTCGGGTTGCAACCCTAGAGGCAGAGGAGGATCCACTGCCAGCTGAAGCAAAAGTGGAAACCAAGGCTGTCTCGGCCACCTGGGAGCCACCAGCAGGACAGAGGCCTTGTCCTGGAGAATCTTGAACAGAGTTCGGGCCACCAGAGGCGTGGGAGGAAACGCATACAGGAGGCCCTGAGACCATGGAATCAGAAAAGCATCTGCTGCCATCCGCAGAGGATGCGGTTGCCTGGAGCAGAACTTTGGCAGTTGCTTGTTCAGTGGACTGGCAAACAGATCTATCAAAGGGAGACCCCATTTCAGGAAGATCTTCTGAACTACCAAGGGATGCAGCTGCCACTCGTGGGGCTGCAAAATTCTGCTCAACCTGTCGGCCAGGTAGTTTTCCTGGCCTGGAAGGTACACAGCCCTGAGGAGCATGTTGTGCTTGAGGGCAAATGAACAAAGGTCCTGAGCCTCCCGACAAAGGAGCCTGGACCCAGTTCCGCCCTGTTTGTTCACATAAAACATGGCTACCTGGTTGTCTGTCCGAACCAGGACAGATTGATGAGCCAGAGCAGGAGAGAAAGCTTTGAGAGCCAAGCGAATAGCCCTGAGTTCTAGAAGATTGATCTGCTGTGCAGCCTCCCAAGGAGACCACAGGCCCTGGCTGCATTTGTTTAGACAATGAGCTCCCCAGCCCTGCAGGGAGGCGTCTGTGGTCAGTACTACTGTGTACTTTGGAATTTGAAAGGGCACCCCCTTTAGCAGATTGGGTGGATGCAGCCACCAGTTGAGGGAGTCCAGAAATGGTCTGGACACCCTTATCCTGTCTCTGAGGCTGCCTGTGGCTTGTGACCACTGATTCCGAAGGCACCACTGTGCAGGCCTCATATGGAGCCTTGCATTGGGGGTTACATGTACTGTCGAAGCCATGCGGCCAAGCAGCCTCAGGCAGAGTCTGGCGGAGACTAGTGACCTGCTGAGAAACTGGTTTTCCAAGTTTATCAGTCTTTGGGCTCTGTCGTCTGGCAAGAAAGCCTGTGCCAGCAGAGAGTCCAGTCGAGCTCCTATGAACTCCAAGTTCTGGGAGGGGAGCAAAGTGGACTTTGCGAAGTTTATTACAAACCCCAGGCTTTGAAGAAGAGCAATAGTTCTGAGGGTGGCTTGTCTGGCCTCCTGGCACGTCTGACCCCTGATGAGCCAGTCGTCCAGATAGGGGAAGACAAAGATTCTCTGATTTCTCAGGTAGGCCGCCACCACTGCCAGGCATTTGGTAAAGACCCTGGGAGCGGAGGTGAGGCCAAAAGGCAGCACCCTGTACTGATAATGGTTTCCTCCCACAATGAACCTGAGGTACTTTCTGTGGTCTGGATGAATGAGGATGTGAGTGTACGCATCCTTTAGATCTAAGGAGCATAGCCAATCTCCCTGCTGGAGGTAGGGCAGAAGTGTTCCAAGAGTAAGCATCTTGAACTTTTCTTTCTCTAGGAACTTGTTGAGGTTCCTGAGGTCCAGAATAGGTCGAAGGCCACCGGTTCTTTTGGGCACCAGGAAATACCTGGAGTAGAACCCCTGACCTTGCAAGTGAGAAGGCACAGGCTCCACCGCCCTGTCTACCAACAGACCTTGAAGCTCTTGGAGGAGAAGATCTGTGTGCAGGGGAGGCCTTGGAGGCTCCCCTGGAAAGTATGGCGGAGGCAGTTGGTGAAAATGTAGTGCATAGCCCCTGTGGACTATGTTCAACACCCAACTGTCCCCAGTGATGTGGGGCCACTGGTGGGCAAAGAAGGTGAGGCGACCTCCTGTGCAGGGTTGGGAGAGCAGGGACTGAGAGGCTATGCTCAAGGAGTCAAAAACCCCCACCCTGCTGAGTGGGAGCAGGGGCTGGAGGCTTGGGGGTCCTCTGCCTATGGGGCACATTACCCTGCCCCTTGGCTTGCTGACCCTGGGGTGCAGCTTGGGCAGCCTGATACTGAGGGTACTGTTTGTAGGCAGTGCCCTTCCTCGGGTAAAAGGGCTTCTTACCCGAAGCCTTCTTCTTGTGAGAAGGGGCAGAGGTCTTTCTGGACAGCCTTGTCCTTGTAAGATGCCGAGTCTCGAGCTGTGCGGCCTTCTCGGCCATAGGCTTGCCAAAAAGGTTCTCACCTCGGCAAGGGACATCGACCAACTTGTCCTGAACCCATGGCTCGAGGTCCGATGACTGCAGCCATGCCTGGCGTCGAGCCATGATGCCAGCTGCCACAACTCGGGCCGAAGTCTCGAAGCCATCGTAGGCGGCGCAGGACATAAACTTTGAGCAGTCCCGAATCCCCGAGGACAAGGACTTGAATCTCTACAAGGGCTCCCCGGAGAGACCAGCGGAGAACCCGGCCAACGCCTTGGCCAGGTCTTGCAAGTACATGCCCATGTACAGCTGGTAAGACTGGACACGGCAAGCAAGCATCGAGCCCTGGAAGCACTTTCTGCCTACACCATCGAGGTTCCGGGCCTCCCTGCTGGGGGGCACCACGGACTGCATCTTCTGACTTTTCAGGCGATGCATGGCCGATTCCATCACCATGGAATGGTGTGGTAGCTGGGCCTTTTGAAAGCCAGGGCTCTTCTGGAGTCGATAAATCGAATTGACCCACTTGCTTACTACCGGCGCCGAGGCCAGTGCCTCCCACGTCCGGAAGAGGAGCCGGGTCAGTAAAGGCCTCCTTCGGAGGAGAGTCGTACTGCAGGGCCTCGAGCTCTTCGGCTCGAGGCTCTTCCTCGGGGTCCGCCGGGATAGCCAACGTGGTGGCCATATCCCGGACTAACTCCGAGAACCGGGTATTCTCCAGAGGGGATCTACTCTGGGGCTCAGACTGCGGTGAGTCAGATGGGACGCACCGAGTCTTGAATGTGTCGGGGGACTCCTCATCCTCCGTCTCCCAGGCGGACTCATCCGACGAGGAGTCAGGGTCTGACCCCGCGGGGCCCTGGAGCACCTGCCCCGACACCGGAGGCACCGGCGTCGACGCCCTCAGTCCCGAACGGGAGGTCAAGGGAGACCGCGACCGAGGTCGTCCTCGAGCCATCATGGACTCGAGTATCGGCTCGGTCTCCGGGGTCGACTTCAATGTCGATGTCCCGGTGGTCAGGGCAGATGCGCCAGACAGGCTGGCCATCAGTGCCCGCTGCTGCTCCATGAAGGCAGACAATCTGCACTCCAAGGCTGTCATCCTGAGACTCAGCTCGGGAGACGCAGCAGCCACAGACTTGGGCCCCGGTGGTGCCGGGCCCGACGTCGGCTCTCTGGGAGGAGAGTCCTCGAGGACTACAGGGCTTACGTGTCCAGCAGACTCCGGCTCCACGCGAGGAACTTTGGCAGGCTTCTCTTGTTCCACGGGCCTGGGGCGACGGTCGGGGGTCTTAGACCTGGCCCTCGAGGAGCCAGGGACCTCCTCCTCCGACGCCCTCACAAGTCGCTTCTTCCTCTTGCATTCACGGTCGGAGGACCCCCTGTCCGAGGAGCCCCGACGGCGCTCGGGATCCGAATCCCGAGATGTCGAGGCCTCAGACGAGGTGCGGGCCTGGCCGGAGGCTGAGTCCGAGAAAAGCCTTTCTTTATGCTGCTGGCGACTTCGTAGTGCCTTGGAAGACATCTTCCCACATGGTCCACACGTCTTAGGGTCGTGATCAGGACCGAGGCACCGAAGGCAGCAGTCGTGTGTGTCGGTGAGAGACATCAACTTCTTACACCGATCACACTTTTTAAAACCGCTGGAAGCCATCGGGGAAAAAAGAGTACCCGCGAGGTCAAAGGACCGGCCTTCCAGGGAAAAAGCAAAAAAGGGCGCGAACGCCAGCCACGAAGGGCAAAAACCGAAAAAGAAGAATCGGGCTCGATACCGGTGTACCGAACCCAGCGGGAGGGGAACCGGCGCCGAACCGGGAAGAAAAAATAGCGAGAATCGCCGAAAAAATCAAACTTTTATCCGGGATGACAGGACACACGTCCGGTGGGCTTCTCGGAAAAAGAGAGACTGAAGTAAGATGGCACCTTTAGGCGGGAAGGGAACTCCGCATGCGTGCCTGCATTCCCAAAGGCTTTCATAGAAAGCTGGGGAAATGCTCCGCTGGGGCTTCATCGGCGTCGATGACACCCATTTGTGAGGACTGACTTTCTGCTTGGTCCTGGAGAATGTAGTCTTCACATATGGGCACTCCCCAGCTGAAAGATGCCAAAGGAATGACCCCAGCAAGCTGTAAACCCATGTGAACAGGGTCATACTTCCTCCCATGGATCCCTGGCATCCTACCAGGATGGAGGGTAGGAGTTGCATTAAGTCTGAAAGAGATGCTGTAGGATAGCCTGGCCAAACGAGGCATCCTTGTGGTCTTGGGCAAGCCACTTAACCCTCCATAGCCCATGTTCCCTGTAAAATAGTTATCTCCAAGTTATAATGCCCTGTTCAATGTAATTTCAGTTTGTTCAATGTAAACCGCACTGATGCAGAATAGCGCAGTATATAAGAGAATGTAAAAATAAAATAAATAAAAATAAATAAAATCCCGACGGGAGTCCTTGTCCAGACAGTAGTGGGCTGTGAAGGTATGTACCGAAGCCCAAATAGCCGCTCTACAGATATCATCTATAGACACAGAGTGGAGATTAGCAACAGAGACTGCCATTGCTCTGACATTATGAGCTGTAACATGGCCCTTGAGGGAAAGACCTTTACTATCGTATGTGAAGGATATGCAGTTTGCAATCCACTTAGATAGGGTTCGTTTGGAAACTGGAAGTCCCAAATGACTAGAATCAAAAGCAACAAAGAGTTGAGAAGACTTCCTATGTTGCTCAGTTCTTTGAAGGTAAAAGGCTAAAGTTCTTTTACAATCTAAGGTATGAAGGTTCCTTTCTGCATTGGAGGTGTGAGGCCTAGGGAAGAATACAGGAAGGTAAACCGACTGGTTTAAATGAAAAGACGAAACCACCTTTGGCATATAGTGTGGATGAGTCCTGAGGACTACTTTATCATGGTGGAACCTTGTATAAGGAGGGTCAGCCACTAAAGCTTGCAGTTCACTAATGCACCTAGCAGAAGTTATTGCAATTAGGAAAATGACCTTCCAGGAAAGGAATTTTAAAGTTGTAGTGGCTAAAGGTTCAAAAGGCAGCTTCATAAGCTGCCCAAGAACAAGATTCAGGTCCCATTCCACCGGTGGTGGCTTTATGGGGGGCTTTGTCAATAGTAGACCTCTCATGAATCTTGACACAAGTGAATGAGAAGAGATTGGTTGTCCATCTTGGGGCTTGTGAAAAGCCGCAATAGCACTGAGATGGACTCGCACTGAATTTGTCTTAAGGCCAGAATTTGAAAGATGGAGGAGATACTCCAGAAGAAACTCCATGGGCACGGAAAGGGGGTTAAGCCCCCTTTTTGAACACCATATAGAAAACCTTTTCCATTTGAAAGTGTAGGAATGCCTTGTGGAAGGTTTTCTCGAAGCCTGAAGGATAGCCTTCACTTGCTGAGAGAGGTGGATATCTAAAAGTTCTATGCCTTCAGCAGCCAGGCCCAGAGGTGCAGGGACTGAGGATTGGGATGCACAAGCTTCCCGTTCTCCTGAGAAAGGAGATCTGGAGCATATCCTAATTCTAGAGGAGTTGCTAGAGAGAGACGCAGAAGCAGAGGGTACCATGATTGCCTTGGCCAACATGGAGCTATGAGAATCATATAGCCCCTGTCTCTCTGAAGCTTGAAGAGAGTTTTGGGAATTAGGGGAAAGGGTGGGAAGGCATAGAGGAAGTCCTGACCTCAATGGAGCTGGAAAGCATCGTTTTCTAGACAGCATTGAGCCGGAATTCTGGAACAGAACTGGGGATGTTTGGCATTCTGTAGACTTGCAAAGAGGTCTATATCTGGTGTTTCCCAGGTTTGGAACACTCAAGCCAGTTGGTATGACTGGAGAGACCACTCGTGTGGCAGCAGTATTCGACTGAGCTTTCTGCCCACAAGTTTTGAATGCCTGGAAGGTATATCGCTAGAAGGTGAATTTGGAGCTCTCTGGCGAGGGCCCATAGTCGCAAAGCTTCGTTGCATAGCGACAGAGAGCTCATTCCGCCTTGTTTGTTTATGGCAACCTGATTGTCAGTTTGGACCAGAACTGTCTTTTGACTGAGCTGGGCCTGAAATGCTATTATAGCATTGTAAATGGCTCTTAGCTCTAAGAGGTTTATTTGAAGAGAGGCCTCTTGTGAGGTCCAGAGACCCTGAGTGGAAAGATCGTGCAAGTGGGCTCCCCAACCCAGCTTGGACGCATCTGTTGTCAGGGTGATTTGGGGCAGTGGTTGCTGGAAGGGGGAACCTACCAGGAGGTTTTTGAGGGACTGCCACCACTGCAGGGACAAAATGAGATGTGTTGAATTCTTGATTTTGTCCGTTAAGCGACCTGTGGCTTGTGTCAACTGCGAAGAGAGGGGTCCACTGAGCCACTCGCATGTGTAGGCGGGCATAAGGGACCACATGTACAGTGGATGCCATATGCCCCAGCAGTTGAAGCATTTCCCGAGCAGTTAGGAGGGTTTTCTTTACTGCTTGGGAAGCCAATTCTATTATTCGTAGACAGCGTGGCTGTGGCAGGAATGCCTTTGATTGCTGCGTGTCTAAGCAAGCCCCTATGAACTCTAGGGATTGAGAAGAGGTGAGGTGAGACTTTGGGTGGTTGATTACCAGACCCAAATATTGGAGAATTCTCATGGCATGAGAAACAGCTCGTTCCGTTTCTGGAGCTGTTGGTGCTCTGATGAGCCAGTCGTCTAAGTAGGGGAAGACGAATATCCCCAGAGTTCTCAGGAATGCTGCTACTACAGCCATGCATTTTGTGAAGACTCTTGGGGCAGAGGCCAGCCCGAATGGAAGGACTCTGTATTGGAAGTGGTTTCCTTGAAAAAGAAATCGAAGGTACTTCCTGTGATTTACATGGATGAGGATATGCGTGTACGCATCTCTTAGATCTAGAGAACATAACCAATCCTGATTCTGAAGGTATGGTAAAAGTGTTCTGAGGGAGATCATCTTGAACTTTTCTTGGAACAGATATTTGTTCAATTCTCTGAGGTCCAGGATAGGTCTATATCCCCCTGTCTTCTTTGGGATAAGAAAATAGGGGGAGTAGAACCCCCTCCCCCATTGGGATATGGGTACCTCTTCTATTGCTCCTTGAGCAAGACGTGAGACGACCTCCTGACAAGAATTTCGGTGACAGGGCCTTGAGAATTGAATTGTTTTATGACTGTAGGCGGGGGCATGCTGAGAAAGTGAAGTTTGTACCCCTGTCCTACAATGGACAGAGTCCAGTTTTCTGATGTTATTTGTTGCCATCTTTTGGCAAAATGGCATAATCTGCCTGGAATGGTCAAGGGCTCTGGACCCTTCAGAGGCAAAATGGTTAAGTTCTCTAGGTAGAAGTCAAAGCCCCTGCGGAGGCTGTACTTGCTGAGACGGTTGAGCTCTTTGAGCTTGCGGCTTTCTTTGTTGTCTAGATTGCTGCCCTTTCTGGGGAGCATGAACTGGACAGTGAATTGAATGGGAATAAGAATGGTAAGATTTTTTCTTTTCGTTAAAGAAAAACCTCGCCTGTTTTTTTCTTTGATGGGTTGGCTGTAGACTTTGATAGTCTATTCAAGGTGGTATTGTCAGATTCAATCTGATTAGCCTTGGTCTGCCAATCCTTCCCAAACAGGTTTTCACCTGTGCAAGGAATGTTTCCTAACTTCTCTTGCACCCACTCCTCTAAATTGTTTGTGCTTATTTATTATGGTAACTTGCTGTTCCGTGTATTTCTCCTTCTCCTACCTGTATGACTGTCTCTGTCCTTTATTCTGTCCTATCATATAAATGGCGTTCTTTTCCTATTTCCTTGAATGATATAGTATTGTAAACCGCTCTAATGCCTTTGGGCCTGAGCGGTATATCAAATCTGAATAAACATAAACAAACATAAATCTGATGCTTGGAGCCAGGCAATGCGCCGTGCTCCGATAGCAATAGCAGAGATTCTGCTAATAGCTTCAAAGCAGTCAAAAGATGCACGGTTCACAAATTTGGAGACATTTTGAGCATGCTTGAGCAGAGTGAGGTACTGAACCTGTTTATCTTCGGGAAGAAGAGGGCTCATGCGTTCCAGATCCGCTGTAACCTCCTTTAGAAACATTCCCATGTAAAGGGAATATGAGCTAATCCTAGCTGCTAGCATGGAGGATTGAAAACATCGACGCCCAAAGACATCAAGTGTCCTCAATTCACGGCCTGGTGGGTTGGAAGAATGCGTTTTAACACTCTTTATTCTCCGCATGGCTGATTCCACTACCATGGAATGGTGTGGTAACTGAGTCTTCTGAAACCCTGGAGAAGGTGGGACTCGGTACATGGTATCGAGGCGTCGAGAATGTGGTGACACCGTTAAGGGAGTTTCCCACATTCTGAACATCAGATCTTGAAGGATCTGATGAATGGGCAGCATCGCTGCCTCTTTGGGAGCCATAGGGTAATGCAGAAATCTTAGTTCTTCTGCCCTAGGTTCCTTCTCAGGAGTAACCGTGATTGAAAGCCCTTTAGCTACATCACGTATAAAATCCTGAAAAGACATATCTTCTTAGGAGACATTCTGCGCTCAGGAGGAGGAGATGGATCCTTCAACAGTACTGCTCTTGTATCGGTAGAGTCATCGGACTCAGAAGACTCATCGGAGCTTTGCATCGATCGATGCTGGTACCGATGAATATCGGTACCGTGGCGTTTCGATTCCAACCCCTCGATGCCGGAGAAACTCTCGAGGCTCGGCATGGGAGGAAGCCGTCCCACCTGAGTGGGTGCCACTGGAGCTGGTACCGGTGTCGGTACCAAGCTCATTTGAACTGTCTATAGCGGTCTTAGCTGTACCGAGGCAGCTAAGAGGGATGCTAGCTGCGTTCTATAGCAAGGATTCTCTTATCCATTGCTAATGTCGATGCCTGGTCGGTAACGGTGGAAGCGGCTACGACCCCAGAACATGGCAACAGAGGTTCTGCAGAGGTGGAGGCCTCTGGAACATTCTGAGACCCCGTTTGTCCTTTGGAGACCAAAGACTCCCACTGGGGCAATTTTGCCGGTGTACTTTCCTCGAGGGTAGTGCCAGTGGCATCTCGATGCTTTGCAGGAGATTTACCCTTCAAGGATCGGCTAGTCTTTACAGACTTTTGTTTAGTTACCTGAGATCCATGAGAGGACGATGAAGCCCTGGAGGACGTTGATGCAACTGACATCGTATCAACAGTGAAAAGAGAACCGGCTTTTGCAGTCTGTTCTGCAGGCCCCTTTTGGTCATCTTTCTACAGGAGAGACACTCCGCTGGACAATGTTCAGGACCTAAACATTTGAGACACCATTCGTGGGTGTCTGTGACAGAAATAGTACCGCCACAGTTTGAACATTTTTTTTAAAACCACTAGTTGGCTTCTCCATGTCTGGAGATTTTTGGGCCTAGTGTCCAAAATGGTGCCTAACCCCAGGAGGGTGAGGCACCGAAGAAAAGAAAGAAAAGTTTCTTTTTTTTTTTTTTAGAATAAGAAAAGAGAACCGGCGGTACCGGTAGGCGTCGAATGAAGGCAGACGCGACCACAAAAAACAAGAAGATAAAGTTTTCTGTGGTGACAGGAGAGGCGTCCTGTCGGCTCCGTAGAAAACGAAGAACTGAAGTGAGAGAGGCCGTCTGCAGAGGCCGCATGTGTGCAATTGCCTATGGCAGAAGTTCAAGAGTGGCTGCCATGGTTCCTAGGAACTGCCAGGCTGTCGGTTCCATCCTTCCCAGAAACTGCAGCACTAAGCCGCGAAGCCCCTGAGCATGATGACTGACAGGAATACCCCCCTGAACAGGTACCGAAGCACACTTCCAGGTACTCTAGTGCCTGAGCTGGAACCAACAGATTGTACCATTCGCGCAGCAGCTCAATTGCCTTCGTCCATAGACTTTGCTCCATCAAGGTATGGAAGCACCAGAATTCTTTCCCTGTGGAGCGCCGCCGCAACTACCACCATGACCTTGGTGAAGGTATGCAGTGCTGTTGCAAAAAACTGGAAATGCCTGAACTCTCATGAGTGACTCCTGGACGCGGGAAAGGCATGGCTCAGCTTTTGCTTATCCTTGGGCAGATGCCTGCCTTTGGACTCTCCTAGGTCCTTCACCAATAAGTGCTAGTCTTTCCCGGGGAGCAGTCTCTCCCCCTAGGGAAGCTTGCTGAGTTGGGCCTTAAAAGAACTATTCGCTGTCCAATTATGTTACCAGAGCTGATGGCGGGTCTCCATTCCCGACCCATGTTCTTCGAGAGCTCTCGATGACAACGACGTGGATATCTGCCAGATAAGTTGCAGACTCTAATCTGGTTGCCTCCCCAGCCTGGTCCACAGCTTCCTCCCCTTGCTGCTGAACCTGCCACGACCAGCGGAGGCAGACTCAAGTCACCCCGACTCCGCCAAAGGAGGCTTGTAGCGAAAGGGAATATATATATTATAAAAGCCTGCCACATGCAGGAGTCCAACTGCCCTAAACTTGGATGTTCTTGAGTACTGCCCTGTCTGCAACCGGGATTCTTGTCTGCTTTATAACTGCCAAAAACACTACATCCATCATAGGGACCAAACGCTAGCGGTCCTTATTTGACAGCAGAGAGAGGCGAGCCCTAGAACTTACCCCTCAAGACTCGGCCTCATGCTACCCAGCACTTTTTCCTGATTAGCTTTCATTCATTTCTGCCTCTGATCCTTTACCTGAACCTTCTCAGGAAAGCCACAATGTCTCAACAAACTGTCAGTTACATCTCCTGAGCCGGCACACAGACACTCTGAAATCTGCCCAGTAACAAGAGAATCACACACTTAGTTAGGCCTTTTAAAAGGGTCTTCAACAAGACACTGCACTGAACAAGACTGATCTGAATAACACCAGGAATGCTCACGAATGCGGCCTTTTGGAGGTTCACCCCACTCAATACCATCACCTACCCAGCCCTGTGGTCTGGCCAGCATGGTGAGTCTCTCCTTCTTCCAGGTCTCAGACCACATCTAACTCCATGTCCAGGCCCTCTTCATCCGGACCTTCGGACAATGTAGCCTGTCCCTGACCCTCCACTGAAGGTCTGGGCCTCTTTGTGGCTACTGAACCCCAGCCCACTCTCAAGAGGAGCCCCTATACTCGTGGCTTCATGCTCAAACACTGAGGGACCCCCTGCCGGCCCCCGCTGGTGCCAGCTGAACACCAGAAGAAGAAGGAGTACCTAATCAGGAAAAGAAATTACCCGGGACCCCTACCTAACTCTTGACTCTTCGCCGCAGAGGGTCCGGGAATGGCCAACGGACAGGGAATTACCTCCTGCAGTGGCAGCACGCAACCCACAGAGATTTGCACCTCCCTATGCCCGCAGACAGCGAGAGCGCCCCTGACTCCTAGGGTGTGTTCGAAAATGCTCAGGCTGGGGATCTTAACTTGCCGCAAATGGAGCCAATGTGGTTAACCCAATAACTGAAAGAAATGAAGTGTTTAAAATGAAAAGAAACCCCCTTAAATTGACCAAAAAACAGCTTCCCCGCTGCCCCTGTCCTACCAAGGGACACCGAGTGAGGGTTTCACAACTACCAGAAAAAAAACCACGGGAACACTGTGGTAGACTATGGCCTATATAATAGCCTGTACATGTGTGAGCCTGCAAGCTAGGCCGGAGTCCCAACCCCCACTGCTAGAAAGAGTAGTGCTGAGAAAGACCAAAGTCAGTGAAGGCTGAGGATCTGCCTTAAACCGCTCTAAACTGCTTTTGATAAGTTTATTTATTTATTTATTTAGTATACATTTGTATACCGCTACTTCCAGCGATCAGCAGCGTTTTTTGATTACAGATTGGAGATTGTCAAATCATGACAGGAAATTTTTGAGGTATAAACACATTGATTAGACAGGAAAGCACAGCACACAGAGAACTATTTTACAGGGAACATGGGAACAAGTTTGTATTAATTCTTTATTCCATGCTTTTATGCTGATGCAATGACCTTGTAGCAGGAATGTATTATGTCTAGAAACTGAGCCTGTGTTAACATAGCCTGAGAAGGGGGAACAGGGCCCAGTGCGGGGGTCCCAGATTGGATAGGTGCAGGGGGCGTTGGGACCAATAGAAAGTCTGCCTGTATCAAACTGTGAAGCTTGTATATAAGGAAGTTGTTCCTGTTCGCCATTGCTCAGTCCTTTGATGCTTGGGCCTTGTGTACAATAAATTGGTTTGGATCCTTGAACTGACTCCGGGTATTATTTATTGCATGCTATCAGTGCTGCCACATGTCTTGGTGCGTTGTCCGGGAAATGTGAGTAGTGTGATGGTATTCACGTAGATATACCACGACTTTTCGCCTCACAAGGATTTGTCCGGCCTGGAGCCGCCCCTGGCTGATTGCAGGAGGGCCTTCGGCACCACCCATCCTCTTGTATCGGGGAGGGCTCCTCCTTGCCTCCGCTGGTGGCTGGTTCTGGCCGGCCTACACCTCGAACCTGAGGGGAGTCCGGGATCCAACCCATGATCCGGTGAGTAGAACTGTTCTGCTAATCAGTCAGTCGGGATTCTGGAATAGCGCCTGAGAGTCTGATCCCTCTCGGGGCGGTCCTAGTAAGTCTCAGAAGTCTTAAAGGTATAAGCGGAGACTGAACCCACCCAACCCCCCAGTCAGTCAGGTTTTTTGGGAACGTCCGGATTTTATTCTGTCTTGAATGTCTGTGTGTGTGAATGTGGTCTTGAATACAGCCCAAGCGAAGTGCTGCCTCCTGACTAGTGCAGGTCGCAAGAACAGCGAAAGTGTTTGGTGTTTGTCTTAGTGTCTGTTGTTTTTACCGATTAAGGAAAAGTATTACAGTAGAATCTCATCTCAGGAGTCTTTACAAAGACAGCTGTCTCACTGATGTTACGTGAGTCTCAGAGAGGGCGGGGGCGTGTCTTTCACACAGCCCGGAGACAAAGACAGGAATGTATCCTTTACTTAACGCTTTGATGGTTTCAATTGTTCTACGCTCTGCAGCTGGGTTAATTTGTGCTTATTTCAGGAATATTGTACCTGTTTTATTCAATATGTTTTAATAGTGATGTTCCTTCTGCTATGGTCATGTATTATATATCGTTCTTATTAACCCCGTTCAAGTGTTCGAGTTCCTCAATGCATTTATGGGCTTAACCTTGTCTTGTATTTTTTATGTTCCAGTTGTTAGCAAACACTGTTGAAAAAGAAATGATAGAGAAATTAATGAGACTGCTTTTGTTTTCCCTTTGACCTACGAAGTAGAGGTTAAGACCTCTGATAGGACTATTAGGCATCCCGAGCCAGTAACTACAAGAAATGCTTGAAATTTTGTCTCTGATATATCTGGGTTTGACTGCATAAGTATTTGTTCATAACTTACGGGAACAACAAAACGAGCTGTAACTGTATGCGTCTAGGATTTAGTGTTTACAGCTGCTTTGTCTAGTAATTTACGGCTGCTTTGAGAGCCGGGAGAGAGACCTACTGTTTATCTTAATGCCTGTCTTTCCCGAATTGTAAGATGTGTACTGTGTTTTGAAAGGGTCTTTTAAAGTCTCAGTTTCAGAAGTACAGTCTTAGTTAAAGCCTTTATATAGGTTCAGACAGTTGTGCTTAGTCCACAGGGAAATGCAGCCCGCCCCCTTCAACATGTGGGGGAAGGGGCAGATTCTGTTGAAATGTATGACAAGGAGTTTTAGCAAGGGCTTGGGACTTGGCCGTGCAAAAAATGTGAAATGTTTGTGAAAAGATAAAGTGTCCATTTACACTACAAGCGGGCATTCATTTGCCAGTTCAGGGTCACCCACAGCCAGCGCCCGAAAACATGAAGTAGAACCCAGATAGTCCCAATTGCTGTATACCTTCAGAAGTACAACTACCAGTAAAAGGGCTTACTCACCTTTCATACCACTGATCTTACTGAACTGAAAGCTGCATTATGCCTCCTACACTGAGAAACCATAGGAATAGATTGAACTAATGAACAGTATTATGCAGACCCAGCAGTCTTGATGGCCCCAAGCGCAGGCAGCCCTCACTATATACCCCATGTGATCCAGCAGCCCAGGAGAATTTGCGTATGGTAAATGCAGTTTTTGTCAGTCAGTCCCAGAGAGATATAAACCAGACATTGCAGAAACTGGATGGATTTGCGGGCATGAATACAGCACAGTTAATGGAAGTTGTTCAGAAAGTTTGTGAATTGTGAAAATGGATGTGACAGAGAAAGCGAATGCAAAATAGATCATTTTGCTGTTGAACGACGTGGAGGAGGTTTCCTAGCCGAAAGAAGGGGTCGTGAAAATGATCAGTCCCCACTGGGTGCGAATCAGTGCGCCCATTGCAGAGAAGAAGGACACTAGAGAAGGGAATGCCCACATTTATCTTGACTCCACCCCCAGGAGGGGAGGAGGGAGTACTTGATTTCATAGTCATGGAAGAATAAACCGAGCACAGTGTTCCAGCAAGAGAGGGAAGAAGCTATTGAGGGAATGGCAGTTGCAACAGGCTATGACATGGATGAAGACTAGGCCAGACCGGACTCCAAGTTCACCGTGAGTCCCCAGGAGCCTATGGTCTGTTTGCAAATAGGGGACCAATATATGGTAAATGCAGGAACAGAACACTCAGTGGTGAAAGCCAGTAGCCCCTTTGTAGTCTCGATGCATCACCATTGTCAGAGCCACTGGGAACAGGGCCACCAAGCCATTCCTGCAGAATCGCATGTGTGAACTAGGAGGACCAGAAAATAGCGCACCAGTTCCTGTATATGCCTGAATGCCCTATTCCACCTTTGGGCCGAGATATGCTTGCTAAGCTTCAGGCACAGATATCCTTTGCTGAAAGGGGAGAAATGCAAATGACTGTGAACCCAAAGCCTGCTGGATTGATGGTGCTAACTGTTCCCCGAGAAGAAGAGTAGCGGTTCTATAGTGCATCTCCAATCAAGCCAGCTAGTTCCTGTATACCCACCAACCTTATAGCCCCACCTGGGCAGAAGATGATCCACCTGGCCTAGCGAAGAACATAGCCCCTGTCATTGTCACCCTCAAGCCAGGAGCGGAACCAGTGCATGTGAAGCAGAATCCTCTTCCTCGACCAGCTATTGAAGGTATCCATCACAAGCCTAGTGACGTTCAGAAAGGCCTTAAAATATCATTTGTTCCTAATATACTACCCTGAAGCTACTCCGAATGAACATAGCCCTCATGCTGGTCTTTCCCACTTTACCCCAGTAGAAAATGGTTAATCATGCCAGTTCATACCTGCACACTCTACCCATACCGTATTTATACTGTACTTGTGATTTATTTATTTTCCACTACCATGTAATTAATAATTACCATTTACTTGTGATTTATGTATTTACTACTACCATGTAATTAACCAAAAATATACCATGTATAGTTAACCTTGCTTACCACCACATTTTTGTATATAGTTAACCCTGTTTACTGCCAAGTTTTTGTACCCTGTTCATTGTAAAAAACCAATGCTGACCATGTCATTGTGTTTTAAATTTGTTCATATGTAAACCGCACTGATTAAAAGAGCGCGGTATATAAGAAATATAAATAAATAAATAAATAAAATTAAAAAATCCACTGCCATCTGATGAAACTGCAGTATGGACTTCTCAAGGAGTGCCCCCCTTCTCCCAGTTAAGTAAACCTGGGATAGGGGATTACTGCCCAGTACAAGATCTAAGGCGGATAAAGGATGCAGTTGAGACCATACACCCAGTGGTACCAAATCCTTATATTCTCTTGGGACTGATCCCCGCTGAGGCTACTCATTTTACCGTCCTGGACCTGAAAGATGCCTTTTTCTGTGTATGTCTAGCCCCCACCAGTCAACTTTTGTTTGCTTTTGAATGGCAAGACCCCACAACAGGAAGGCGGGGTCAACTCACCTGGACTAGATTACTTCAAGGATTCAAGAATTCACCTACTTTCTTCAGTGCTATTTTAAATCAAGATCTTTCAAGCTACTATGTGAACCCAGGAGAAAGGGTTCTTCTCCAGTATGTGGACAACTTGCTCATAGCCACCAACTCAGAAAGTGAATGTCTATAAGCCACCAGTGAACTCATGCACCTTTTAATGAAGCTGGATACACAGTCTCAAGAGCCAAAGCGCGATTATGTCAAACAAGTTAAATATCTGGGATTCCAGTTGTCCAGCGGAATTAGACGCCTGCGACCAGAACGCAAAGAAGCTGTATGCAGTATTCCTACTTCAACCACCAGGAGGCAAGTGAGAGCCTTCTTGGGTGCCGCAGGGTACTGTCGTATATGGATCCCCAATTTTGCGCTGCTAGCAAAACCCTTGTATCAAGCTATCAAAGGAATGGAAAAGTCTCCATTGGAATGGGGACTTGCATAGGATGCAGCCTTTCGATCTTTGAAAAACCGCTCTGATGTGATGTTATCACCAGCTCTGGGTCTACCAGATGTCCAGAATACCTTTCAGTCTCTATGTCCATGAGTCACAAGGAAATGTTCTAGGAGTGTTGACTCAATCTCTTGGTTTTGGCAACGGCCAGTAGCCTATCTGTCAAAACAATTGGATGTAGTTGCAAAAGGCTGGCCCCCTTGTTTGAGAGCTGTTGCAGCTACAGCCCTCCTAGTGAGCAAAGCTGACAAGCTCACCCCGGGACAAAATCTTCAAGTTACTATACCGCACTTTGTTCTAACCATTATGAAACACAAAGGAAACTTCTAGCTAATTCACGAATGTTGAGGTATCAGAGTATGCTGTGTGAAAACCCCCAGATACAATTGACAGTCAGTCAAGCTCTGAATCCTGCTACGTTGTTACCAGTTGGTCTTGACCCCCCTGATCATGACTGTTTAGAAACTATGAACACTATATTCTCAAGTCACCCTGATTCGACTGATGTTCCTCTGGAGAACCCTGGACGGACTTTCTTTGTAGATGGAAGCAGCCCTGTCATCATTAATGAACATTGTTGTGCCAGATATGCGGTGGTGACCCTTGATCTGGTAGTTGAATCCACAGCTCTGGCCCCAGAAGCTGCAGCACAGAAAGCTGAACTGATAGCCCTCACTAGAGCACTAACAATAGGGAAAGTGTACACAGATTCCACGTATGCCCTTACAACCTTGCATGCACATGGGGCCCTGTAAAAAGAATGAGGGTTGATAACCTCAGGAAGCAAGTCCATTAAGTATGATCCCGAGATATTAACATTATCAGATGCATATTGCCTACAGACCTCAGAATTTAGGAACAATAGAACGTATGAATGGAACCCTGAAATCTCAGTTATCTAAACTTTGCTGAGTTCACCTGAAGTAGCCCCAGTTCTGAGTTCTTCCTATAGCCCTTCTCAGGATATGTTTAGCCCCTACTAACTCTTTAGGCGTTTCCCCTTTTGAGATTCTGTATAGGCGACCCCCGCCTATGGTACAAGGAACAAAAGGAGATATGAAACAGATTGGATCTGAAATTACTAGGCAAGAACTATTGGTTTTAAGTTCTGTTTTGCAGATTCATCAGCTGCCCATCAACCTCTACATCCTCTCAAGCCTGAAGTCTTGGTGTGGATCAAAGAGTGGAGAAGGACACCGTTGATACCGCATTGGAAGGGACCTTATGTTGTCATCTTGATAACCCCAACAGCAGTTAAAGTTGCAGAGCTTGAACCTTGGATCCATCACAGTCGAGTAAAGCCAGCAGCCGCCCCTGAACTTGGTCATTGAACTTCCATAAATGATCCTGAAACTCCATTGCGGCTCACTTTGCGACGACAACCACTACTGTAAGAGACTAAGAATCTACATCCCTACTCCTGTCACACGTCGTGGGAGCCAGGGTGCAGTGAAAGCTGTGGGGTCCCGTGGAATGACTTTTGCCATACTCTCCCCCCTGTGCAGCCTGCATCACTACTACTCAGACTGGAATACAGATTACTCGTCTAAGTTTTATGATGCCACCACTAGAAAGATGTCATGGTGGACAGGTGTAAATGCTCCTGAACATTGTTTAGCACTGGCTTATTTGTTAGCAGCTGAAGGTGGAGTGTATGGAAAATTGAATTTAACTAACCGTTGTTTGCAGATTGATAATGAAGGCCAATTTGTCGAAGACATAGCCGAACAGATTCAGAAGCAAGCCTATGTGCCAGTCCAGAAATGGCATAGACTGGAACTTGATGGATGGTTTGGTTCCATGTTTTCAGGACTGGGTGGCCTGAAAACTCTTGCGTTAGTTGTATTATTAATATTGGCTGTGTGCTTGTTTCTCCCATGTCTCCTACCCCATTGCTTGCGCACTATAACTTCAGTTATTGATAGCACTATGAAGCGGCAGACAGCAACTAAAGTGTTGGCTATGTGGCAATATTACCCTATATACCCCAAGATGATGCTGTTACACAAGTATAATATGTGATTTAATTCTCACCCTTTCTAATTTGCGGGTGAGAATAATCAAAGGGGGGAATGTGGTAGGCTATGGCCTATATAATAGCCTGTACATGTATGAGTCTGCAAGCTAGGCCGGAGTCCCCACCCCCACTGCTAGAAATAGTAGTGCTGAGAAAGACCAAAGTCAGTGAAGGCTGAGGATCTGCCTTAAACCGCTCTAAACTGCTTTTGATAAGTCTGTATTAATCCTTTATTCCATGCTTTTATGCTGATGCAATGACCTTGTAGCAGGAATGTATTATGTCTAGAAACTGAGCCTGTGTTAACATAGCCTGAGAAGGGGGAACAGGGCCCAGTGCGGGGGTCCCCGATTGGATAGGTGCAGGGGGCGTTGGGACCAATAGAAAGTCTGCCTGTATCAAACTGTGAAGCTTGTATATAAGGAAGTTGTTCCTGTTCGCCATTGCTCAGTCCTTTGATGCTTGGGCCTTGTGCACAATAAATTGGTTTGGATCCTTGAACTGACTCCGGGTATTATTTATTGCATGCTATCAGTGCTGCCACAACACCACATGAGGCACAGGCCTACAGCAGGAGAAACAAACAGGCAACCCCTCTGAGCCTCCCACGCCGCTGAACACTGCCAGCCACGCGGTGCTAGGCTGCATGCCGAAGCCGAATGCAACTGCCTCAACCGGTATGTGTCGTTCCGCTGTATATCTCCCTTACTTATTCCTCATCTACCTGAGCAGACCAACACTTTCCTTTGTATCCTTTCTCCCTGGAGGCAAAGTGGTAAATCCCTTAAAATTGACAAACCCCTGCCTCCCTGCTATACCCGATCCTAAAGATCAAAGCTGAATGAGAATTTCACCCTGACAAATCACGGGAATGCTCCACGAGGCACGGACCCAAGGTGGGAGAAAGCACAGTTACTTACCTGTAACAGGTGATCTCCGGAACAGCAGGAATTAGTCTTCACACGTGGGAGACATCGCCGACGGAGCCTGCACGGGAATGCTCCCCAGCATCCAATCAGAAAGCCTTTGGGAGCATCCCCCGCGCCTGCGCGGTGGCTTCCCGCCCTTCCTACTGCCTCTCCCCAGTTGAGTTTCATAGCTGAGCCGGAAGGAGAGGAGAGGAAGGAATAGAGAAAAAGAGAGATACAACTCCCAGGGGAGGTGGGCGGGTTGTGAAGACTAATTCCTGCTGTTCCAGAGATCACCTGTTACAGGTAAGTAACTGTGCTATCCCCAGGAACAAGCAGGAATGAGTCTTCACACGTGGGGACTCCCTAGCTTAGGATGCCCGGGGAGATCCCATAAGCGCAGCCCAGACGGGATGGCATTTGCCCAGCCTGAATCTCCGACATCCCCTGAGGGATGGAGGGCAGGAGTTGAATAGAGGAACAGCGAATCCAAAGACTACGGAGGCAAGTCTTTAGAGTGCAGAACAGGCACCATTAGGATACAGCAAAAAAAAAACCCCCAGGCTACGGGAGTAGTCAGAGGGGTGCATGAAGAGAATCATTAAGCATGTAATGAGTAAATGACCTAGTACCATACAGAGTTTACCGGCCATTAAGTTTTAATGAATTAATGGTTTAGAACCCTGTACTGCTTACCCACCGGGTTGTCGGAAGTAGTCCTGTGATGAAGGCACTGTAGACGCAGTAGCAAGGTCATCAAGGAAACTTCACCGCAGCGAGGAGGAAGTTCCAAATCCAGAAGGCCATGGGATCCAGGCGTCAGCTGGGTCAGGAGGAGGACAGCAGGTCTTCGAGGAGTCTCACGGCAAGCTGAGCACTCCCTTAGGAATAGAGTCCATAACTCAGAGGACCAACAGTGGAAGACAGGCCGAACTAGAGAGCCTATCCCGGAGAGAGTAGAGGTGTACCCCGGAGCAGAAGGGGTACACAGTCTGCCCTAGCGAGAGATAGGGAGACAAGGGTCTGGACCTCTGGGAGGAGGACCTAATTGAAAAAGGGGACTGTTGACTTCACAGCAGTAGGGTACCACCAGTCCGCGGGCCGATGGGGGAATAGGCAGGCGGACTGGCCGGACCCCCGGGGGGGGGGGGGGGAGGTGAGTACTGGCCATAGGGGGAAAAAGGCAGTAAACACAGGTACTGTGGGGATCCCCCAAAGGTGCCTGCCAAGCAAGTGATATCTAGTATATCTAAGCCGGTGGACATGGGGACGCCCCCTCCGGTACTAACGCAGGCACGCTGGGGGGTCTGCCTCCATGAGCAGCACTCAGGTAAGGCAGATCTGCCATCGATCCCCAGAACGTCCACCTGGAGAGGTGGCCGCAAGATCCGTCAGGGGAGGGATCTTTCCCGGAGGGCAAGGGCAGATCGGCGAGCTAAGAGCGCGGTAGCGCGGGGGACGGAGGATAGCATCAGTCCGGTAGAATACCGCAGGGGTTGGAGGCCCTAATGTGTCCCCAGGACCTGCGCGTAGAAATTGTCCCCCGCACAATCGGGGGACATGAGGGTATAGTCCCTGGTGAGTATAGGGGGACTATAGCGGCTGGAGGGGAATTCCAGTACGGAAGCAATCAGCAAGAGGATACTGGCTGAGAGGGGTTCGGGGACATACCGAAGAGTAAGTAGGGTGACCGTGGGCCATAGCGATCACGGCGTAAGGTGGTCTTCCCTTTCCCACGGAGGAGAAGACCTGAACCCCTAGATAAGTCCCCGAACCATTTTCCAACTGGACGAGCCCCAGAGTAGAGCTCTAGTCTAAACTTCTGGTAAGGAGGTTAAGTGCAGGCAGCCGCTCACCTGAGCCTAAAAATGCTTAGTATGAGAGTCCTGGCGCGGGCCCGGGGACATCAACCCGGGGTGAGAGGTCCCTTGCTTGGGCGCATCTGGAGGGTGGGCGGAGGGCTGACATTTCCTCTTCCTAGGGAAGGGGGGTCTGGAGGGGCGTTTACCACCACCGGGGGGAAGCCGGGCCCTAGGCTGGCTGCTAACTCTGGGAAGGTTAGCAAAGCACTGTGCGACCTGACGTAAGGCTTCGCTATTGAAGAGGTGATCTCCGTCGCAGGGAGAATTACCCAGGATGTGCTGTGCCCGTCTACACAACTCGGACGCCTGCAACCATGCCGTGCGGCGTGCTCTAATGGCAACAGCAGAGGCTCTGCTGACCGACCGGAAGGAGTCCAGCGAAGCACGAGAAAGGAACCCGGAGATATTCCTGCAATGATAAAGAAGCAGGGAATATTCAAAGGCCTTGGTTGCAGATACGAAGGTGGATAACCGAGATAACCTCTCGGTGACCTCCCGAAGCGACAGACTCATATAAAATATATATGAAATAATTCTGGCCGCCAGCATAGACATTTGGAAGGCTTGACGTCCTAGAGTATCCAGCGTCTTCGAGGCGCGGCCTGGAGGGCGAGAAGCATGCCTCTCCTTGCTTCCGGCCTTCCTCAGCGCCGATTCCACCACAATGGACCGATGTGGAAGCTGGTGCTGCCGAAACCCCGGGGACGGAGGCACCCAGTACAGAGCCTGCATCGCAGTCGGCGGTGCCGGAACCCTCAAAGGCGACCGCCAAGCCCCCAGCAGGAGATCCTGCAGGGCGGGATGCAGAGGAAGCATCGCGGCTGCCTGTTCCGCAGAGCCTGGGCTCGGGTCCGGGATAGGGATGGCCAGCAAGTCCGCCATGTCAAGGAGGAAATCCTGAAAAGGCAGCTCTGCCGGAGCAGTTACGGCGGGAGAGGCCGCCAGGGCACTAAGAGGCCGCTCGGGACGATGCCCACTGGGCAGATGAGGGGACCAACCGACCCGGATCGGGGCAGTCAACATGGCGTCGTCGGCTCCTGGAATTGATTCCAAGCTAGGCATCGAAGAAGTCGATGGCACCGACGGCGCCGCAGGAACCGGTCTCGGCCCCGAACCTGGGGGGCGGCGCTTCCCCCCTTGACTGGAGCGAATCCGCGGCCGCCGGAGGGCAGGGGCCAGCGGTCTCTGCTCTGCGGGAGAGGACAGGGGCCAATCCCGAGACGTGCCGTGGCCAGGCTTTCAAGGCTGGATGACGACTCTAGGCTGGGCATCGAACCGAGCGAGGACATAAGAACATAAGATATGCCATACTGGGTCAGACCAAGGTCCATCAAGCCCAGTATTCTGTTTCCAACAGTGGCCAATCTAGGTCATACGTACCTAGCAGTTTCCCCAAGGGACACAGGTTCCACAATGCTTGTATTGGTTCAAGCATTGATATCCTGGGTCCCTTCTTAATAATGGTTTATGGACCTTTCCTCCAGGAACTTGTCCAAACCTTTTTTAAACCCAGCTACACTAACAGCCTTTACTACATCCTCCGGTAACAAATTCCAGAGTTTGATTACACGTTGAGTGAAAAAATATTTTCTTTTATTAGTCTTAAATAGTTTACCCTGTAGCTTCATTGCATGTCCCCTAGTCTTTCTATATTCTGATAAGGTAAACAATCGATCTACGTTTACCCGTTCCACTCCGTTCATTAATTTATAGACTTCTATCATATTTCCCCTCAGCCGTCTCTTTTCCAGGTTAAAGAGCCCCAACCTTTTTAGCCTTTCTTCATAGGAGTAGCCTTCCATCCCCTTTACCATTTTGGTGGCTCTTCTCTGAACCTTTTCTAAAATTGCTATATCCTTTTTAAGATATGGCGACCAGAATTGCACACAATATTCAAGGTGCGGTCTCACCATGGAACGATATAGAGGCATTATAATATCTTTTGTTTTATTTTCCATTCCTTTCCTTATCATACCTAGCATTCTATTTGCTCTCTTGGCCGCCGCTGCACACTGGGCCGAGGGTTTTAACATGGTATCCACAAGGACGCCTAAATCTTTTTCTTGGGTGGTGGTTCCTAATGTGGAACCTTGCATCGTGTAACCATAGTTTGGGTTGTTCTTCCCTAGGTGCATAACCTTGCACTTCTCCACATTAAATTTCATCTGCCATTTTGATGCCCAGTCTTCCAATTTATCAAGATCCTCTTGCAATTTTCCACAATCCTCCTGGGTTTTAACAACTTTAAATAGTTTTGTGTCATCAGCAAATTTGATAACCTCACTCGTTATTCCACTTTCCAGGTCATTTATGAATATGTCAAAAAGCAGCGGACCCAGCACAGATCCCTGGGGTACACCACTATTCACCTTTCTCCATTGGGAAAATTGGCCATTTAGCCCTACCCTCTGCTTTCTATCTTTTAACCAGTTCCTGATCCACAGTAGTACACTGCCTCCTATCCCATGACTCTTTAGTTTTGCCAAAAGTCTCTCATGAGGGACCTTGTCAAAGGCTTTCTGAAAGTCCAGATACACAATATCAACCGACTCCTTCCTCGAGGCCCCCGGCGGGAGTGACTGCGCCAGTGGTGGAGATCCCAGAGCGTGGATCGGAACCGCGCCAACCGGTGCCACGAGCATCAAGGGCCCCCGAGGACGGTGCTTGGAGGAGAGGGGGTCATCTGATGCCGGCGCTGATGTCGATCGGCGGGCACTGCCCGGGGCCGGGCTCCCTCTCGAACCCGTCCAACCCGGAGAGAAATTCTTCCGGGGCATAAAGCCCGTCCCCGAGGGGACCCCGGTCACCCGACGTCGAGTCCCTGCGGGGGGGGGGGGGGGAGTGCAAAGCACCTGCGCCGTCGGGGTACCGTTGCGGGGCGGCGCAGACCCAGATTGGGTCGAAGCGGTCGAAGATCCCGAGGCCCCTTCTCTAGGAAAGGGCGGGGCCCTTGACGGCCGCATCGAAGCCTGGGAGTCGCCCGTGCGCTGGCCGACATACCCCGAGGTCCCCGGGGAAGGTCGATGGCGGTCCCTCGTGCTCGACGCCCCTGCCGTCGCTGGCGGAGCGGCGCCGCTCGAACCCGGTACCATCCTTGCGCGGGGCTGGGATACTGGCGACCCGGCGCGGGTCGAAGCGAGCTGCCCCAAGGGGAGGGAGGCCAGATGACCATCCCCGGCGCGGGGCGGAACCACCGACGCCCGCGCCCTCGAAGCGGGTACTACCTCCGCGCATGACCTGAACGTAGGGCCGTCAGACAGTGTATAGTCGATCGGCCCCCGAGGTGCCGAGGGCAGCGGCTGGCGATCCCCGGTGGGGAGCGGGTCACTCGACACCGACGGGTCGGCACCGCCCAAAGCGGATACCACCCCCATAGGAACGCCATACCGGCACGAGTCGGTCGGCCCCGGAGGCGCAGAGGACCGCAGCCACCAATCCCTGGTGAGGAGCGGAACGCTCGACACCGACGCCGAGGGGTCGGTACCGCCCGAAGCGGGTACCGCCCACGCGCATGGCAGGGATGGAGGAACGCCAGGCTGGACTGAGTCGATCGGCCCCAGAGGCACCGAGGACAGCAGCTGACGATCCTGGGTGAGGAGCGGAGCGCTCGACACCGACGCCGATGCCGGGGGCTTAGTACCGCCCGGAGCGGCTACCACGCCTGAGCATGGCTTGGATGTAGGGAGGTCAGACCCGGTCGAGTCGATCGGCCCCGAAGGCGCCGAGGACACCGGCTGACGATCCCTGGCGAAGAGTGGCACACTCGACGCCGATGCCGGGGAATCGGCACCGCTCGAAGCAGGTACCTCCCTCGGGCATGTTCTGTGAGGAGCGATCCTCAGGAACATCCCGAAACCCCGTAAATGCTTTGGAGCCCGAGGACTCCGGCCGGGGTATATCAGCCAAGGAGGACTTGAGGGGTTGGCCGGAGCCGTCGCCATGCCGCGCATGAGACTCGCCCCTCAAGACTCGGCTAGTCTTAACAGACTGTTGTGTGGTTACCTGATCCTGGAGAGAAGAACAACCCGACGACCGCGCCTTGGGCGCGAAGACGTCGTCGAGGGATACCCGAAAGAGGGAGGGTCTTCTCCCGACACTGTAGCCCGGGGAATCCGGGAAAAAAGGGTCAGGCCCCAAACAGGAGAGGCACCAGGCATTGGAGTCCACGTGGATAATTAAGTCCCCGCCATGAGGCTGGGGGGAGGAAGGCTCCATGCCCCGGTCCTCAGCGCCCAGAGGGGGCGACGAAAATTAAATGAAAAATAATTAAAAGAAAGAAAGAAAAAAGGGGGGCACGGAGGTGCCACCGTCGGCAGGAAAGCCGCAACTACAGAAAAAAGGAAAAATTTCTGCGGTGGCAGGAGGGACGTCCTGCCTGCTCCGCGGAAAACGAAAAACTGGGGAGAGGCAGTAGGAAGGGCGGGAAGCCACCGCACAGGCGCGGGGGATGCTCCCAAAGGCTTTCTGATTGGATGCTGGGGAGCATTCCCGTGCGGGCTCCATCGGCGACGTCTCCCACGTGTGAAGACTCATTCCTGCTTGTTCCTGGAGATAAGCAAACCACTCCTCTGAAAGCTGCCGCCACACGGTCCAGACTGTTTGCTGACGCCAAGTGCAATGGTCTAAAGCAAACCCAAATGCACCTTAACTCTTCCCCTTTATCTGAGCAGAGTAATGCATTGTGTCCCCTCTCCCCTAATGCACTCGGCCTCTTCTGCTTGGCTTCAGCGCTGCAGGAGGTGGGAGAGCCCAGGAAGCTGCCAGTACGCTGGACATGTAACCGTGATGGCTCCTCAACCAGTAATGGGTTCAAGAGCCGCTGGTATTCTCTGAGAGCCAAGTCTCTTCTAATCACTCCAGCAGTGGTGGCTCCTCACCCGTTGACGATTCGGGAGCTGCCTGTATCCCCCGGGAGCAGGGTCTCCTCCAACCGCTTCCCCGAAGAGCCATGGGGGGGGGGGTCCTTTTTCCAAGCCACTTGCTTTGCACTAGCTCCCAAAGCTTCTACCTTTTTTTTTTTTTTGGAAAACAACACAGCCAACTTCTGCAAGACAGACAAAGAAAAAGAAATTCTAGCCTAAACCTAAATTCCTGGCTCACTATCTCCTCCAGCTGCTTGGAGACTGAGCATACTGGAGTTTGTGGGCGGTCCCTCTAGTATTAATACTGGTGTCATCAAAAGATGACATGCTCAGTCTCCAAGCTGCTGGAGGAGGTGCACTACCCAGAGGTTCAGGATTGGACTGGAGGGACGATAAGGAACCTGTGATTGATAAATATACAAAAGGAAATGGAGTAGATACGCCATTCACAGAAGATGATGTGTTTGAAAGCTTGCAAAATTGAAAGTGGACAAAGCCATGGGACCGGATCGGATATATCCTAGGATACTGAAAGAGCTCAGAGGTTCTTGTAGGGCTTTTAAAGGATGTTTTCAATAGATCCTTGGAGACAGGAGAAGTTCAACAGGACTGGAGAAGGGCTGATATAGTACCTCTTTACAAAAGTGGTAATAGGGAAGAAGTGACAAACTACAGGCCAGTAAGCTTTACTTCAGTGGCAGGAAAAGTAATGCAGGTGCTCCTGAAAGAGAGAATAGTGGACTTTCTTGAAATCAATAGGTTGCATGATCCGAGGCAACATGGTTTTACCAAAGGACGATCTGGCTGAAACACAGATAAGCTTATTCCTTTCTATCTCTGCTGTTTTTTTTATTGCAAATATAGAATACTAAGGGTTGGTTAAACTTTAGGTATTGGGAAAATTGCTAATTGCTAGTCCTACATTACATTTGGGGATAGTCAAACTGCTTGATTTCCTTGTGTAGCCTTAACAGCTTCTGAGTGTGCCCACAGTTCAGGTTTAAGTCTACTGGGGCAGGTACACTTGGATTCCTGCCCACCCTACCCCTCACCCCACCCACCCCTGGGGCTGCATTGCCTATATAGTGGCCAATAGCTTGGGATATGCCCACATTCTCTTAACCAGCATGTCTTGTATTCAATGCAATACCTGCAGTACTTTCATTCCAAGAAGAATCATTTGGAGCCTAAGAGCATGTCCTATGTGCCAAAGGTCATCTGCCATGTATAACGAATTGACTCTACTAAGAGAAGACCTGGCTGCCATGCATAAAGAATTGTCTCTACTGAGGGAAGAACTGACTGCAATGAAGCACACCTCTTCTAGGATACAGACTGAACAAAGTCCACCAACGCTCCCACAAAGAGTCAAACACACCAGGAACAAATGGATCACAGTGGGTTCAGGTAGATTGCGATCTGTGACACAGAGACATCCCTGCATAATGCATTCTCTGCCTTGGTTAATGAGGATGCCCTATCCAAAGAAACTGAACGGCCCTTAGAGGAGTCAGTCAATGCCCAAGCTCCTGCTAAAGCACCAAATATGAAAAACTCACCAAACAGAAAACTACTACTACTTGGAGATTCCATCATCAGCGACACCAACTTGGGAACACAGTTCAAAGGAGAGAAGAAAGTCAAATGCCTCCCCGGCTCCTTAGCTGGCAGGAATACAAACCAAATTATTGATGTACTTAGCGCGGAAAGCAAACACTCAAACTTGATGTTGTCATCCACTTGGGTACAAATGACCTGGCTAGAAATAGTGCCTCTACAGTCCAAAAGGACTTCCAATCTCTGGGAGAAAAACTCAAGCCCACTGTTAACACTGTAGCATTCTCAGAAGTTCTACCTGTTCTAGGTAAGGGGGCAAAAAGACTAAATCGCATTAACAACTTTAATACATGGCTCCAGACCTGGTGCAAATGAGAAGGATTCAGATTTATTGGCGACTGGGAAAACACATGGACCAACAAGAAACTATACTGTGCTGATGGACTACACCTCTCTGTCGCAGGGAAAAGAATCCTATGTGAAAAATTCAGGCAGTATGTCGATTTGCATTTAAACTACAAAGGGGGTGACGGACAGGGAAGGTCAACTTCTGGACGTCACCCCCTGCAAAAGCAGAACAGAAACAACCACACTTTTAAACAACACATCAAAAGCAACTGGGAAGAAGTGGGTAGAATAAAATCAAGGCAAAATACACACAAGCCAGTTAAATGCTGGAAAGCAATGAGCACAAATGCTCGAAGCTTAACCAACAAACTTCCGGACCTGGAAGCCCTAATGGTGGAAAAGGACTTGGACATTGTGGCCATTACAGAAACATGGTTTAATGAATCGCATGATTGGGATATAGTCATACCTGGCTATAATCTATTCAGAAGAGACAGAGAAAATGGAAAAGGGGGAGGAGTAGCCTTGTATGTCAAAAGCAATATCAAAGCTACTGAAATGCAGGGTGCATGGGGAAAAGAAGTGCCGCTCTGGATCATGTTGGAAAGAGGAGATGGCACTGTCATCCATACTGCTGTAATCTACAGACCTTCGACTCAAATTGAAGAGAGAGATAACAAATTGATTATAGATATTGCCAAGATAGCAACAAATGGGGAAACGATCATATTGGGTGACTTTAATCTACCCGATGTGGATTGGATTACTCCTTCTGCAAATCTGGAAAGAAGCAAAAAAATTGTGGACGCTATACAAGATGCATTACTTAGACAAATGGTGATGGAACCAACCAGGGAAAGCTCAACGCTGGATTTGGTGTTCACCAACAGTGATAGCTTGTCTAATGTCTGGGTGAGTGCCCCTGTGAGCAACAGTGATCATCACACAGTGTGGTTTGAGATAAAAACCAAGGTGCAATCCAATCATAGCAAGCTCAAAGTCCTAAACTTCAAAAACACTGACTTCAATAAAATGGCCGAGTACCTAAAGGAGGAGCTGACAGGGTGGAAGGGGATAAGGGAAGTGGAATTGCAATGGGCTAAACTAAAAGGAGCAATAAAAAGGGGAAACACATAAATATGTAAGAAAAGTAAATAAAAACAAGAGAAGGAAAACTATTTAGTTTTCCAAAAGAAGTGGCAAAAAACCCCACAGCTTTCGCAAAATAAAAGCGGCGCCCCTGCACTAGGAGCGCCGCTGCCGGGACTGAACACCGCCCCTCCTCTGCTCCTGCCCAATCGGGCAGTGGGAGCCCGTTCCAGCTCCTGCCCAATCGGGCAGTGGGAGCCCGTTCCAGCTCCTACCCAATCGGGCAGTGGGAGCCGCCAGCTGAGCACGATAAAAGCGGCGCCCCTGCACTAGGAGCGCCGCTGCCGGGACTGAACACCGCCCCTCCTCTGCTCCTGCCCAATCGGGCAGTGGGAGCCCGTTCCAGCTCCTGCCCAATCGGGCAGTGAGAGCCGCCAGCTGAGCACGATAAAAGCGGCGCGCCTGCGCCTGGCGGGCCCGCGCCTGAGGGCCTCGCCAGAGGGCCCGCGCCTGAGGGCCTCGCCAGAGGGCCCTTTGGTGTGGCCCTTAGGCGCGGCACGAAGGCGAGCAGAAGGAAACAACAACAGACACAGCAGCGCCGACAGCATCACCGCAGAATCAAACAAGGAGCAGACCGAGACGAAGGACGTCAGAACCGCAAGTAGAATTCGCACAGAACCTCACACACTCCACACCTACAAACTCCCACTTCCACCACCCACACCTTAACAGATCCGGCTCTCCCTCCACGGGCCAGGCTCCTGCACCAAGGCACCCTACACAGATCCGGCTCTCCATTCACGGGACAGGCTCCCGCACCAAGGCACCCTACACAGATCCGGCTCTCCATTCACGGGACAGGCTCCCGCACCAAGGCACCCTACACAGATCCGGCTCTCCATTCACGGGACAGGCTCCCTCCACGGGACAGGCTCCCGCACCAAGGCACCCTACACAGATCCGGCTCTCCATTCACGGGACAGGCTCCCTCCACAGGACAGGCTCCCGCATCAAGGCATCCTACACAGATCCGGCTCTCCATCCACGGGACAGGCTCCCGCACCAAGGCACCCTACACAGATCCGGCTCTCCCTCCACGGAACAAGCTCACGCACCAAGTTCAGCTCTCCCCAAACAGACAACAGATGAAGTCTCAAGAAAACAGACATCACCCTAACAGAACATCACAAGGGGGGAAAAAAAAAAATGCACGCCACATACTTCCTACCACTCTACCTACTCGTCACACAACTCCTCCCACCAACCACACACCTCCACTACCCACAAGCAAACACAATATGGCATCCACCAACTGCATTACCATATTCAGATCCACAGCACACACACAAAGACACTCAGAGCTTACCAGGCAAAGCGACCAAACAGACACAAATCAAACTCCCACACATGCACAAAGGAAACTCATGGAACAGCAACCTCAGCAACGAAAACAACAACGATTGAGCTCATAAACGCCAGATCTGTCTGCAACAAGATACACACTATTGTAGACCACATAGAAGAGCGACAGCCCGACATAATATGCATCACAGAGACATGGCTCAACCCTACCGACAACGTACTACTCAACCAACTAGTACCGGACAACTACTCAGCGTACAACTGCCCACGCACCCACAAGCGTGGAGGAGGAGTCCTGATAATAGCGAAAACAAAGCTAAAGTTCAAGACACAGAACTTCACCGATACACAGCAATGTAACACAATTAGCATCAAAAACAAGAACATTGCAATCTGCCTAACCTACAGAGCACCCAGAGCCCCACCCGATGAACTAGCCCTCACTCTCGAAGAAGCCTGTGCCATAACAACAAACAACAAACCAGCGCTAATGATTGGAGACTTCAATCTCAAGTCCACCAATGCCAAAGACGCAGAGGCCTTCCTTCAAGCAATGACCTCACTTCAATTCACACAATCAATGCACCAACGCACAGACATGGATCATCCCCAGACCTCATCTTTGCATCCAATTACCTAACATCAAGAGACCTAATTTCTCCACCCACCATTACCTCAGTGCCATGGTCTGACCATTACTTAATCGAGACCAAGCTGCGATATCAAGAGGACCAGACGAACGAAAGAGCTAACATCTCACACACACAAAGACGATTCAAGCATTTCGACAGGGACGAATTCATACAGGACACAATACAACACTTGAACGTTACCACAGATGACCTCGAGGAACACGTTTCCAGCTGGAACAGCATTCTAGCTAACGCCGCCAAACCATCTGGTGGCGGGATCGAGAAACACCACCACATCAAGAGACAAAACAAGCCATGGTACTCAGCAAAAATACGACAGGAAAAGAGAGAGCTCAGGAAGATTGAACGGAGATGGAGAAAAAACAAAGCAACCACCGACCAGCATCTTTACCTAACAAAGCAAAAACAATACAATGAACACATCAACCAATCAAAGAGGGAATTCCACACAAACATGATAAATACTTCCATCAACAAACCCAGAGAGCTTTTCGAAATAGTAAAGATCCTCACAAAAGAGCAAACGACAGAAGGCGAAGTACAAGTTGATCCACAGGATTTCGCCGATCACATCAAAGACAAATTTCACTCCACAGAGCGAACAACAACTAGTGGGACCACCAGGTCGGACGTACACCCCAAAACCTGGGGCACATTCTACTCACCCTCAGCAGAACAGATATCCCACATCATCTCTACAATCAATACAAGCACTGCCCCTACAGACCCGTGCCCAGTGTCATGGGTCAAAGCCACCAAATCCTGCTTCATCCCCACCATACATAAAATGGTACACAACTCACTCACTCAAGGACTCATGCCAAAGCAACTAAAGCTTGCCTCAGTAAGACCAATCATAAAGAAAACAACTCTCGACAAAAAGATCCAGCAGCATACCGACCAATCTCCAGCATACCCTTCCTTGCAAAAATCATCGAAAAAACGGTTCAACTACAACTTCAGGAACACATCGACAAACAAGAAACACTCGATGACAACCAACACGGATTTCGTCCCAACCATGGAGTCAAAACGCTACTGATCTACCTCTTCGACAGCATACTAAGAATAATCGACAACACCAAGAATGGAATCATAATGATCTTCATCGACATCTCCTCAGCCTTCGACACAGTGGACCACAACACGCTCCTGGAAAGACTAAAGAACACTGGTATACACGGTATCACATTGAAATGGTTCCACTCGTACCTAACCGAAAGACAGCTACAGGTCAAGTTGGGACACAACACCTCCCGACCCATAATCGTCCGACAAGGAGTACCTCAAGGATCCGCACTCTCAGCACTTCTATTTAACATCTACATACAACCAATATGCAACATCATGAAAAAGAACAACATTCAATACACAATATATGCAGACGACATAATGATATACACCCCGATATCAATCGACAACCCGGACTTCTCTAAGATAACAGACTGCCTCACCCAAATGGCAAGTTGGTGTCAAAACAACAACCTAGCAATAAACTACAACAAGAACGAAGCCTTAATCATCACTCGGAACCAAAGCTTCATACACCCACCAAATTTAAAGATACAAAGCACCACTATACCAATAAGATCAGAAGTGAGATACCTCGGAGTTACTCTGGACAATAAACTCAATCTCAAACCACACATAGACAAAACAATCCAAAAAGCCTACTACAAGATGCGAATCATCAGGAGACTGAAGCCGCTCCTCGCCCCGGAACACTTCCGTACCGTCTGTCAAGCACTGATAACCCCACTACTGGACTTCTGCAATCCGATATACCTTGGACTACCGAAACAAGCCCTCAAACCACTACAACTGGCACAAAACACTGCTGCACGAATCATATCAGGAACTGCAAGACAGGAGCACATCACACCCACCTTAAAGGGCTTACACTGGCTTCCAATCGGTGCACGCTTCAGATACAAAACTATCATAAACCTATTCAAGATAAAACACCACACATCAGCCAACAGCCTGCACACCCTCATACAATCAGACACCAGTACGCGTCCCAGAAGAAAACAAACACACAACTGAGTCAGCACCCCAAGTGAATACAAACACACACGCAAGGACACAACAGACAGAGCACTCTCAATGGCCGCTCCAACAATATGGAACAAACTCCCGGACGAATTGAGGGCCGCTACAGACCTCAAAGACTTCAGAAAACAGCTGAAAACCATGCTGTTCATAGAACACTATGGACACATCACATAACTTCAGAGAATGAATAACAGCACATGATGCCGCCTAACCAATGTATGTATGGAATATGTTTTTGCACCACTGTATATAGCCCACTCTGTACATAGCTAATACCAATCTAGCACACAACACAACACACACTCAATTTCCCCCACTGCATGTATAACACACTCACTTGACCCGATTGTTTGCTGTGATACCGCCTTGATTATTAAGATAAGACGGTTTAGAAATACTGTTAAATAAAATAAATAAATAAATAAAATTCAAAAGCTTGCAAACCGAAGAACACAGAAACGAATACAGGATCAAACTCAAGGAGACAAAAAGAGAAATAAGGATAGCAAAATCAAAGGCAGAGGAAAAGATGGCTAAAGATGTTATGTGCGGCGACAAAACTTTCTTCAGGTATATTCGGGAAAGGAAGAAGATCAGAGGTGGAATTGCAGGACTCAGAAGTGCTGGAAACGGACTCGTGGAAAATGACATTGATAAAGCAAAATTACTAAACAAATACTTCTGCTCTGTTTTTACTAAAGAAAATCCTGGAGAAGGACCACAAGTGACTCCCAAATATAAAAATGGGAATGAGGTAGATACCACACCATTCAAAGAGGATGAGGTTTTAGAACAACTTGCAAAACTGAGATCCAGGATTGGCCTCAGTGACCCGTCTTTTTTGGGAACCACGAAATAAATGGAGTATCGCCCCATTCCATACTCTGCCACTGGCACGACAGCTCCCAATTGTACCAGGTGGTCCAGTGTTAGACGCACTGCTAAAGCCTTTAATTGACTTCGGCAGGGAGACATGACAAAAAAAATCTAGTATTGGTTTCGTGAGATCCAAGGAATAACCTTCGCGGATGATCTCCAGCACCCACTGGTTGCATGTTATTTGGGTCCAAGAAGAGAGAAATCCCCGAAGCCGCCCTCCTTTCGGATAGCTCACTGCCGGGACCCACCTTATTTCATTGCGGTTTCCGAGCAGCACTTGCGGATGCCGCTCCAAAACCCCTGCTTGCTCCACGAAACCCCTGGGCTCGAGAAGGAAACCTTCCCCTTTGGTAATCACCAAACCGAGAAGTACGAAATCGCCTGAAATCCCTAGGCTGTCCCCGAGAGTCTGAAAAGGACTTGGCTTGCTTAGGCTTGTCCTCAGGCAGCCTTCTGCCTTTGGACTCCCCCAAAATCCTTTACCAACTTGTCAAGATCCTCACCAAACCACAACTTCCCTTTAAAAGGGAGTTTACTGAGCTGAGATTTGGAAGAACCATCGGCCAACCAATGCCAGAGCCACAGCGACCTGCGGGCAGCCACCAGGGACGCCATGCTATTAGCTAAAGTCCTGATCAAGTTGTAGTGTACATCCACAAGATAAGTCAAGCCCGACTCCAGCCGCTCCAGCTCCCGCACCCTGTCCTGTTCCAACTGGATCGACTGTCGTAAGTGCTGGGACCACTGTAGACAGGCTCGCGCAACCCAAGCTCCGCAAATGGAAGCTTGCAAAGCTACTGCATCCGCGTCGAAGGATTGCTTCAACAAACCATCCACCTTCCTATTATGCGCATCCTTTAAAGCGGAGCTACCTTCCACCGACATAGTGGTCTTTTTAGTAACGGCAGAAACCACTGCATCCACACGCAGACAGCGAAATTTGTCCTTGTCATTATCTGTCAAGGGATATAGCCTATTCATGGTCCGTATCCCTCTGAGCCCCGCTTCTGGCTGATCCCACTCATCCTGGATCATCCTATCCACCACCTTGTGGACGGGAAACATCACCTGTGTGCGATGCACCGCCTGAATGACAGGATCTTCGCCATCCTCCTCTTCCACCAGCTGCGCTGTAGCCAACTTTAGCGTCTGGAGAGACTCCGTAATCAGCGCCGTCAGCTCATCCTTCCGGAAAACTCATATAATTCTCGCCTGATCTTCTGGCTCCGGAATCTCCCCTTCTTCCAACTCTTCTGTATCTCCATCCAGATCGAACTCTGGCTCCTCGGGGTCTTGCCAACCCGGATCTGAAAGAGGGGGCTCCGGTGGACGAGCTCTCTTTGGCGGCCTCGGTGCAATGCTCTTGCACTCGAAAATCCCGGGCTGAGGCATCGCCAACGAAAAAGAAATGGGACCAGGCAATTTACCCTGACACCGCCGACAAAAGGCCTGATGCATAAGCAAGACGAAGTCTGGGCAAAATTCCCCGAGCTGCGGGTCCGGTTCCGGTTCCGGTAAAACCCCCGACAGCTCAGCTGAGGACTCTGGCTCGAGAATATAAGGAACAGCCCCTCCCGTTTCTCCTTCCACCCCCGACGTGGCTCCTTGAGGCCCTGGGACAACTGATGTCTCCATCTGCTGTTCCACACTGACTGAAACAGCCTAACAACCCCGGCAGATGCCAGAGTCCGCTACCATGCCTCTGAGGGAGCCACAGACGACGCACTGCGGGCGTGCTGACATGTGGGCCACTGTTCACCAGCCCCAAACGGGAAACAGACACCAAAACAATTTTTTTTTAAAACTCCATTCTCTTGCTTCCTTCCCCTTATCTGCTCCTTTTCATTTATATCCCAGAAGAAAATTAATAAATAAACAAAGCCCGAAACTAAGAATAAAACCCAAACAAAGGAAACTGCCCTCTAACCTTCAAAGAATAGAGGGAAAATCAAAACGGGGAGAAAAACCGACGAAATACAATAAGACAACCACGACGAAGTAACCTCCCCCCCCCCCCCCGGTGAGGCCTAAAGATTGCCGCCGCACTGCTCAGCCATGCGGCAATTGCTGCGCGTTCAAAATGGCCGCCGCTGTGTTGAGCGGAGATTTATTTATTTTATTTATTTACTTACATTCTCTTATATACCGCGCTATTCTGCATCAGTGCGGTTTACATTGAACAAACTGATTTGGCGTGCAAAGTACTGGCGCTGTATTTCAGCCTGCTCAACCCCCTCCGGAGAGCGACCCCGATGGGGAAGGAAGACTAGACTTACTGGATGCCCGGCTCGCCCTTCAAGCTGCGCGCTGCTCAGCGACCAAGCCAGCAGCGTTGATAGCAAGGGCCAGGGTCTCAGGTGAGCACAGCGTCCGGTCTGAGGCTCTGCGGGGTGCGGAAGTGTTCAGCAGTCTGAGGGCTCACTCCCTGTATGTCAAGGGACACAGAATCAGAAAGCCTTGGGACGGCAGAGAAGTTTCTGTGTAATACCCTTTTTTCTCTTGCTTTTTTTTTTTTTTTAAAGAAATTTAAAGGAACAGTACTCCACTAAATTTAGAAACAAGTAAATCAATTTAAAAGCCCCCAAACAATGATCAAAACCAGATTTTGATACAAGGGAAAGTGATCCTAATCAAATTCTAACTAAATCTTAAGTAAATTCTGCTTATTCGATCCCTCAAGTGAGCCCAACACCTAGGCTCACTATGTCCTCCTGCTGCACGGAGACTGGACACACTGGAGCTGATGGGAGATACCAGCAGATTACATCCAGTGAGGTCACAAGTTTGACACACCCAGTCTCCAAGCTACAGGAGGAGGTTCACAACCCAGGAGTAGAAGACTAAACTGGAGGAACGATAAGGAACTGTCTATTTGAAGATGATACAAAAATTTGCAACAGAGGGCGTGGATAACATGAGGAAAGATCTGCAAAACCTGGAAGAATAAATCTTAACTGCCAAGCATTAGACCAATGTGAAGACAGAGTAGTTACTCACCTGCAACAGGTGTTCTCCAGGAGCAGCAGGAATCAGTCCTCACATATGGCTGACGTCGGCACCGATGGAGCCCTCGTGCGGAGCATTTCCCCAGCTTTCAAGGAAAGCCTTTGGGAATGCAGTGCGCATGCATGGTCCCCTTCCCGCCCAAGGGTGCCATCTTGCTCAGTCTGATGACATAGCTAAAAGACAGCAAAAAATCAAAATGAAGTATATGACTGCAATTCCAGGGGAGGAGGGAGGGTCGTGAGGACTGATTCCTGCTGCTCCTGGAGAACACCTGTTACAGGTGAGTAACTACTCTTTCTCCAGGACGAAGCAGGAAGTCAGTCCTCACATATGGGACTCCCCAGCTCTAGGCTACCGGGAACCCTAAGCTGAAAAATGGCTCCCTCTCAAGAGCCTCAGCATTCGTGATAAGAATATCCTCTGAGAACGCCCCCGTACGGCAGCCCAACACAAGGGCCGGAGGGTAGGAGTTGCCTAAACCTCAAAGAGATTACGGAGTACCGCCTGTCCAAAAGCACTGTCCCTTTGGGACTCTCTCTCGAGACAGTAATGGGTTGCAAAAGTCTGGCTTGAAGACCAAGTTACGGCCCGGCAGATGTCTGCCAATGGAACAGAGTGGAGATGAGCTACTGATGCGGCTTTCGTCCTGACACGGTGGGCCGTGACTCGACCCTGCAAGGGGAGGTCGGCTGCCTTGTATGCCCAGGTGATACAATCTGCTATCCAAATGTACAACATACGCTTGGAGACAGGTAACCCCATCTTATTAGGGTCAAAAGAGACAAAGAGCTGAGTAGCCCTTCGATGCCCCTGCGGTATGATCTATGTAAAAGGACAAGGCCCTCTTACAGTCCAGGGTATGCAAGACTGTTTCAGCCTGGCTAGTATGCGGCCTGGGAAAGAAGGTCGGAAGAACCACTTCCTGGATGAGGTGGAAAGAGGTGACCACTTTTGGAAGGAACTTGGGATGGGTCCGTAGGACCACCCTGTTCCTATAGAACCGTGCGTACAGCCTATCAGAAACCAGAGCTTGTAGTTCACTCACACATCTCGCCGAGGTAAGAGCCACCAGGAAGAGCGCTTTCCAAGAGAGGAAGCGCAAATGGCAAGTAGACATCGGCTCAAACGGTGGGTGAGTAAGTTGCTGCAAGACCATGTTCAAATCCCACTCTGCTGCTGGTGTATGAACCGGAGGCTTGAGAAAAAGCAGACCTCTGAGAAATCAGGACACCAAGGAGTGAACCGACAGATTGTCCTTCCACCAGTGAGTGGTGCGCTGACAGAGCACTGAGGAGGACCCAAACAGAGTTAAGGCCTAGGTCTGACAGGTGAAGTAGATACTGCAGTACTACTGGCACAAGGCAAGATAAAAGATCTTCGTTGCGCTGAGCACACCATACCGTAAACCTACGCCACTTGAGGGCATAGGAATTTCTGGTGGACTGCCTCCTAGAGGCCAAGACCACCTCTTCAACCTCCTTAGGTAGAAGTAAGGGAGCTAGCACTATCCTTTCAGCAGCCAGGCCATCAGATCGAGGGACCTGAGATTGGGGTGCAGAAGGGAACCCTGCTCTTGAGACAGGAGATCGTGCTGCAACACCAGAGGGATCGGAGTTTCCACCGCCAACTGCAGCAGAAGTGGAAACCAGGGCTGCCTCGGCCATCTTGGGGCTACCAGAATCACCGAGGCCTTGTCCCGGAGGATCTTGAACAGAGTTCGGGCCACCAGGGGCATGGGAGGAAACGCATACAGGAGGCCCGTAGACCAAGAGATCAGAAAAGCATCTGCTGCCATCCGCAGGGGATGCGGCTGTCTGGAGCAAAACCTGGGCAGCTGACGGTTTTGTGGACTTGCAAAGAGATTGATGGATGGAAGTCCCCAGCGGAGGAAGATCTGCTGGACCACCAATGGATTCAACTGCCATTCGTGAGGCTGGAGAATCCTGCTTAGCTTGTCTGCTAGGAAATTCTCCTAACCAGGTAGATAAACTGCTTTGAGAAACATGCCTTGATTGACTGCAAAGGAACACAGGGCCAGTGCTTCCCGACATAGGAGCCTGGACCCCGTGCCCCCTTGTTTGTTCACGTAGAACATTGCCACCTGATTGTCCGTCTGAACAAGGACAGACTGGTGAGATAGGATTGAGAAAATGTTTGCAGAGCTAAGCAGATTGCTCGCAGCTCCAAAAGATTGATTTACTGCGTTGCCTCCCAAGGAGACCACAGGCCTTCAGTGCACATGCCCTGGCAATGTGCACCCCAGTCCTTTAAGGAAGCATCAGTCGTCAGCACCCTTGTGTGTGCTGGAGCCTGAAAAGGTACCCCCCTGAGAAGGTTTGGGAGATGTAGCCACCACTGTAAGGAGTCCAAAAGTGGTTTGGACACCTCTACTCTGTCTCGGAGGTCACCTGTGGCCTGCGCCCACCGAGCTCTGAGGCACCATTGAGCAGTCCGCATGTGCAGGCAGGCGTTGGGAGTCACATGCACCGTGGATGCCACGTGGCCCAGGAGCCGCAGGTAGTGCCTGGCGAACACATGAGAACTGCTGTGGAACTGGTTGGCCAAGTCCATCAGCCTGTGAGCCCTGTCCTCGGGCAAGTAGGCTCTTGCCTGAAGGGTGTCTAATCTTGCCCCTATAAACTCTAGGTTCTGAGAGGGGAGCAAAGTGGACTTTTCGTAGTTTATGACAAAGCCCAGATGCTGAAGAAGCGAGACAATGCGAAGAATGGCTTGTCGGGCCTCCTGAGGAGACTGGCCCCTGATAAGCCAGTCGTCCAGGTATGGGAAGACGAAAATTCCCTGATTTCTGAGATAAGCCCTGGAAGCACTTTCTACCGAGGGCATCCAGGTTCCAGGCCTCCCGGCCGGGGGGGGGGGGCAGGGGGAAGGAGTGCATCTTCTGACTCTTCAGGCGGTGCATGGCCAATTCCACAACCATGGAGTTGTGCGGTAGCTGTGCCTTTTGGAACCCAGGGCTCTTACGGACTCGATAAATGGAATCGACCCATTTGCTAAGAACTGACTCCGAGGCTGGTGACTCCCACATATGGAAGAGCAGCCGTTCCAGCATTGGAGGAACCGGTACAGTAAAGGCTTCCTTTGGAGGAAAGTCATACTGGAGGGCATCGAGCTCCTCAGCTCGAGGCTCCTCCTCGGCGTCCGCAGGGAAAGCCAAAGCTTTGGCCATGTCCCTCACGAAGTCCGAGAACCAGGTATCCTCTGAGGGGACCTTCTCTGAGGCTCGGACTCCGGTGAGTCCAAAGGGACGCACTGGGTCCAGAAGGTGTCCGGGGACTCCTCATCCTCCGTCTCCCACGCTGACTCCTCCAAGGAGGAATCGAGCGGCTCCGGCCATGTGGGCCTCGGTGCCACCCGCCCTGACACCGAGGGTATAGGCGTCGATGACCTCGGCCCCGCACGGGAGGTCAAGGGGGACCTTGACCGAGGATCGACTCAAGACTTCATTGACTCGAGGATCGGCTCGGTCTCCGGGGTCGACTTAGACGTAGAGGTCCCAGTGGTCGGGGCAGATGCACCGGTCAGACCAGCGATCAGCACCCACTGCTGTTCCATGAAGACAGCCAAGCTGCTCTCCAAGGCCGTCAGCCTGAGTCCAAGCTCAGGAGACTCAGCAGCCCCCGACTTGGGCCCCGACAGCGTCGGGCCCGACATCAGTTCTCCCAGAGAAGAGTCCATGAGGACAACAGCACTTACATGACTCGGGGACTCCGGCGCCACGCGAGGCAACTTGGACGGCCTCTCCGACTCCGAGAGCCTGGGGCGGCGGTCAGGGCTACGCGCAAACTGGCCCTCGAGGACCCAGGAGCCTCCACCGACGCCGCCCTCCTAAGCTTCTTCTTCCTTTTGTGCTTGTAATTGTTTCTGAGGATCTCAAAGTGGCGAAAAAGTGTGACAAGCTGGAGGCCAAAGCCAGAAGGATAATGAGTTGCATACAGAGAGAAATTACCAGCAGAAAGGAGGAGATATACTAATGCCACTGTATAAGTCGCTGGTGAGGCCTCACTTGGACTATTGTGTTCAGTTTTGGAGACCATATCTCAGAGAGGATATAAAAAGATTGGAAGCGATTCAGAGGAAGGCAACCAAAATGATTTGGAGCCTGTGCCAGAAGACATACGAAGAGAGACTCAGAGATCTAAATATGTATAATCCAGAGAAAAAGAGGGACAGTGGAGATATGATACAGACCTTTAAATACTTAAGGACTATTAATGAACTAACCTTTTTCAAAGACGGGAAACCTGTAATACTAGAGGACATAACATGAAGCAGTAAGGGGGTAAACTGAAAGGCAATGTCAGGAAAAGCATAGTTACTGACCTGTAACAGGGTGATCTCCGGGAACAGCAGGAATTTAGTCTTCACATATGGGTATCCTCGGTACCGACAGAGCCTGCGCAGGAACGCTCCCCAGCGTCCAATAGGAAAGCTTTTGGGAGCATCCCACAGTGCCTGCGTGCTGCCTTCCCGCCTTTCCCAACTGTCTCTCTCCAGGAACAAGCAGGAATGTAGTCTTCACATATGGGGACTCCCTAGCTGCAGATGCCAGGGAGATAGCCCCAGAAAGTTGTGTGCCCTTGTGAAAGGGCTCCACTTCCCCCCATGGATCTCTGGCCTCCTACCAGGGATGGTGGGCAGGAGTTGATTAAGTCTGGAACAGGTGTTGAAGAACAGCCTGACTAAACAAGGCATCCCGGCGGGAATCCTTGTCTAAGCAGTAATGGGCTGTGAAGGTATGTACCGAAGCCCAAGTAGCTGCTCGACAGATGTCATCGATAGACAGAGTGAAGATGAGCCATTGAGGCTGCCATGGCTCTCACATTGTGAGCTGTGACACGGCCTTCAAGAGGAAGGTTCTTATTCTCATAGGCAAAAGATATACACTGTGCAATCCAGTTGGACAGTGTCCTTTTGGAGACTGGAAGTCCCAAATGACTAGGATCAAAAGCAACAGAATTTGAGAGAATTTTCTATGTTGCTGTGTCCTTTGCAAGTAAAAGGCCAAAGCTCTTTTACAGTCCAAAGTATGAAGGTTCCTTTCTGCATTTGAGGCATGAGGCCTTGGAAAGAATACAGAAAGGTAAACCGCTTGGTTTAAATGAAATGGCGAAACCACCTTTGGCATAAAGTGTGGATGAGTCCTAAGGACTACTTTATCATGATGGAACCTTGTATAAGGAGGATCAGCCATCAATGCTTGCAATTCACTGATGCGATATGCTGATGTGATTGCAATGAGAAAAATAACCTTCCAGGAAAGGAATTTCAAAGAGGTAGTGGCTAATGGTTCAAAGGGCGGTTTCATGAGCTGCCCAAGAACCAGATTTAAATCCCAAGCCACCGGTGGTGGCTTAATGGGAGGCTTCGTTAAAAGAAGGCCTCTCCTAAATCTCGCTATGAGAGGATGAGAGGAAAGAGGTTGTCCCATTTAGAGGCTTGAGAGAAGCTGCAATAGCACTCAAATGGACTCTCTGAATTGGTTTTAAGCCCTGCAAGGAGGTACTCCAGTAATGATTCCAGAGGTATCGCAAGAGGGTTAAGACCCTTCTGCGAGCACCATATGGTAAATCTTTTCCACTTAAATGCATAAGAGCATCTTGTGGAAGGTTTCCTGGAAGCATGAAGGATATCCTTTACCTGCTGGGAAAGGTTAAGACCGTGAGGTTCTAAGCTTTCAGCAACCAGGCCCTGAGATGCAGAGACTGGGGATTGGGAAAGAAGATCTGGAGCAGATCCTAACTCCAGAGGCGGAGCTTGAGAGAGATGTAGGAGCAGAGGGTACATTTGCCGTGGCCAATGTGGAGCTTTGAGGATCATGTGACCTCTGTCTCTCGGAAGCTTGAACAGGGTTTTGGGAATTAGGGGAATGGGTGGAAAGGCATACAGGAAGTCCTGACCCCAATGAAGGAGGAAAGCATCCCTGGCCTGACAACCTCGAGCTGGAATTCTGGAACAGAACTGGGGAAGTTTGGCATTCAACGGACTTGCAAAGAGGTCTATGTCCGGGGTTCCCCAAATTTGAAAAATTTGGGCCACCTGGTCTGCATGGAGAGACCATTCGTGTGGAAGCAGAACTCGACTGAATCTGTCTGCCCAATTGTTTTGAATGTCTGGAAGATGCACCGCAAGGAGATGAATCTGATGCTCTCTGGCGAGGGCCCATAGTTGCAAAGCTTCGTTGCACAGCGACAGAGAGCCTGTTCCGCCCTGCTTGTTCACATAGAACATGGCTACCTGATTGTCCATTTGAACGAGGACTGTCTTGTAGCTGAGCTGGGTGTGAAATACTCGAAAAGCAAGGAAGATGGCTCTGAGCTCCAGGAGGTTGATATGAAGATAGGCCTCATATGGAGTCCAGGTACCCTGGGTAGAGAGGCCATCCGTGCAGGTGGACTCGCCAACCCACCTGTGAAGCATCTTTTGTTAGAGTAGCTTGGGGTGGGGATTGCTGAAAAGGAGACCCCACCAGAATGTTTTTGGGTGACTGCCACCATTGGAGGGATAAAATAAGGTGATCTTGCTATTTTGTCTGACAGGCAACCTGATGCCCGAGTCCACTGAGTGGATAAGGTCCATTGGGCTGCCCTCATATGGAGGCGAGCATAAGGAACCATGTGCACGGTGGATGCCATGTGGCCTAGCAATTGTAACATTTCCCGAGCAGTAAGGTGAGGTTTTAGCACTGCTTGGGAAGCTAACTGTACAATGCGAAGGCAGCGGGGCTGTGGAAGGAAGGTCCCTGTCTGTCTGGTATCCAGAAGAGCTCCTATAAACTCTAGGGATTGAATGGGAGCAAGGTTGGACTTTGGGAAGTTTATGACAAGTCCCAAATACTGAAGGATGCGCATTGTGCGAGACAGAGAAACCCTGGCCTCTGGCTGTGAAGGGGCTTGAATGAGCCAGTCATCTAAGTAAGGGAAGACGAATATTCCCAGGGTGCGGAGAAATGCTGTTACCACAGTCATGCACTTTGTGAACACCCTTGGTGCAAAAGCCAGGCCAAAAGGAAGAACCCTGTATTGGTAGTGCTTTCATTGAAACAGGAATTGAAGGAACTTTCGGTGAGTTGGATGGATGAGAACATGAGTGTATGCATCCTTGAAATCTAGAGAACAAAGCCAATCCTGACCCCGAAAGTATGGCAGCAGAGTTCCTAGAGAAATCATCTTGAACTTCTTTCTGAACAGGAATTTGTTCAATTCTTTGAGGTCTAGAATGGGTCTGTGTCCTCCTGTTTTCTTTGGAATAAGGAAATAGGGGGAGAAAACCTCTGTGCCCGTTGGGGAATGGTCACCTCTTCTATTGCTCCTTGAGCAAGGAGCATAGTGACTTCTTGACCTAACCGGTCGTTGAGAGAAGCCTGAGAATTGAACTGTCTTACAATTGTAGGAGGGGGCATGCCGAGGAAAAGAAGCTTGCACCCCTCTCGTACAATAGACAGAGTCCAATTTTCTGCTGTTATCTGACACCATCTGGGGGCAAAATGACATAACCTTCCTGGGATGGTGGAGGGTTCTGGGCCGTTGAGGGCCAGGAAGGCAAAGTTCTCTGGACAGGAGTCAAAGCTCCTGTGGAGGCTGAGTCTGCTGAGCCGGTTGAGGCTTAGCTGCTTTTTGCTTCCTTTGTTGCCTAGGTTGTTGCTGCTGTCCCTTTTGGGCAGACTGACCTGAACGATGTTCCTGCTGGGTATAGGACTGATGAAACTTTCTTCTTGCTGAAGAAAGGTTTCTTAGAGGATCTTTTCCTCGCAGGATCAGCTGTAGATTTGGACAATCTATCCAAAGCGTTATTGTCAGCATCTATCTCATTAGCTTTTTCCTGCCAATTCTTGCCAAAGAGATTCTCTCCTGTGCAAGGTATATTCCCCAGTTTGTCCTTTACCCAGATTTCCAAGTCAGATTCCTGGAGCCAGGCAATTCTACGTGCACCTATGGCAATAGCAGAAGTTCTGCTTATGCATTCAAAGCAGTCAAAGGCTGCACGATTCACAAACTTAGAAAAATCCTGAGCATGTTTAACAAGAGCAAGATAATTTTGCCTTTTATGATCAGGAAGGAGAGGGCTCATAAGCTCTAAGTCTCCTGTGACTTCCTTAAGGAACATTTCCATATACAAGATATAGGAACTGATCCTAGCAGAAAGCATGGAAGTCCTACACTCACGTCCTGGAGGATTAGATGCATGCCTTTTTGCACTCTTCATCCGTCTCATGGCTGATTCCACCACCATGGAATGGTGTGGTAATTGAATCTTCTGAAACCCAGGACAAGGAGGAACTCGATACATGGTGTTGAGTCTTCGAGAATGAGGAGATGTGGTTAGAGATGTTTCCCACATCCTTAACATAAGATCATGCAAGATCTCATGAATAGGCAAGGTAGCTGCCTCCTTGGGAGCTTTAGGGTATTATAGGATTTCTAATTCCTTTGCCCTAGGCTCAGAAACAGGATAAAATCAAAATACACTTAACTTTCTCTGATATCTCAACAGAGGTGACTTGCACAGAGCGGTGGGTACATTCCTAAACAAAGGCATGGGGAGGGGTGACCTGCTTGCAGTGGCAGGTGCACCTATTCTTGCCACCTTGCTGGGTAGACTAGATGGACCATGCTGGTCTTTATCTGCTGTCATATGCTATGTTACTATGCAAATTGCATTAATTGCGTTAAGTGACACTGAACCCATAGAAATAAAAAGGCTGTGGGCACTTAACACACATTTATTTCAGTAACACACATTAAAACCTTTAGTAAATATGTCCCTACATTACACAGAAAATACAAAAAGGCTGATCATGAAAGTTGAGACATAGTTTACTTTATTTCCTCATTTTTACAATTCATCAAATTTTAGCACAGCTAGTTTGTTTTAGACATAAACAAAAAGCGAAATGGTGCAAAATATATCTAATCAAATAACTATTTTCCAGAAGGAAGGAAAGAAAGAAATCTATATGGGATATTACATGGTCATATTAAAAATATGAATTTATTTTATAAGATAGCCATTGCTTTTTATGACTTGAGTACTGTTAAAAGATTTGACAAACTACATTTTTCCATATTCAGAAAGGCCATATGAAAGACTCATGACTATCTTTGTTTCTTTAGACCCATTCTGGCGTTAAAATTATTAAACAAGCAAAATAATTGCAATTTGAGATCATAAACTCTTTTTCTAGGCATTTCCTTGAAACAAGCAAGGAATGTTATCTTTTCTCCCAGTTTTACTAGTTTTGTATTCCAGTAACTAGCAAATGTAATCTAATAAACCCTACCTATACATGGATACCTATATTATAGAAAGGGATTACCATTACGGCCACAGATCAAAATTTTGTCCATCTGAACAAAAAAGATGAATAAATTCTAAAGACTAAATTCAGCGGTTGCAGATCAGTTTAGCTTGTATGTGTGTCTTGTAAAGGGTGCACCCTATGGAGATAGTTAAACCAGATTTGAACTAGAAGTTAAAAAAAAAAAAAGTAGTTCCTTCTTCCTAAACCCTCATAAAGGTAACCCCCCCCACACCATTAATGGTACCTTATATATTTACCTTATTATAAAGCACTCTCAAATTTCATATTTGTTACTTTATAAAGATTTTGGTTGTAGTTAAAAAGGCAAAATATGCACACAGTCTCACAAAATAGAACAAGTTTTTTAAAATTTAAAAATAAACTTTGCCAGTGAATTGAGTGTTCCAAGGTGCAGCACATACGGCACTATCTACCGTACAGTACAGATACAGCACCTGCAAGAGCAGCGCAAGCGTCTGTATGCTACCTTGATCTGCAAGACTGAGCCTAGAGGTGTGGCAGCAATTCAGTCTGCATGCCTTTTCAGTCCATAGCAGGGTCCACGAACTTGATCCTTAAGGGCCGCAACCCAGTCAGGTTTTCAGGATATCCACACTGAATAGGCATTTAATCTATTTGCATATAGTGGAGCCAGTGCATGCAAATATAATCTCATATATATTCACTGGGGAAATCCTGAAAACCTGACTGGCCCTCAAGAGCTCAGTTTGAGAACCCTTGATCTATAGCCTTATTACGGAGTATGCTAGTTTCAAATTATTATGTGATGTTTTATTTTTATTTTAACAAACATGTATTTGTCTTCTTAACACTGGACACTGGACAGTGAACACAAACTCATTTTACACAGGCAAACAGGCATCTTTCAGATGGTAACAGTTAATTACTGATTTGAGCCATTCTTGAATCAATAATCTTAAGGTAAAAGGTTTTGACACCAAATGCCAACTTGACATTTTTCTGTGCATGGTTATGCTAATGCTAGAAAACTGACAAGGGAATGTGCTACTGATGCACTTCCATTACACTATTCTATGTCAGACAAAACCCATTAATATATATTATACTTCAATTGTGTGACATCTCTAAGAACTTATAATACATGGCCAGGCAGGTCATTCATAAATCATGAAATAGAAACAAGTATAGAACTCCTTAAGAGAGGCATTCATTTTTTGTGCCATTGTTTTACTTTTTGGTTTAATGGTTCCAGAATGTTTGCTTTAAGATGAATGCAACAAACTCAGCTAACTAATCTCAATCACTAGTTTTGTAAGATGTCTTAAATGTAGGGGCCTATTAAATACTGCTATTAGAATGCACTAACAACGTGGTCACTGCATTAACTACGAACACACTAATTGCGGCTGTTAACATCTAATGTGGAGGGGGGAGGAAGAGAAGAGGGACTACACAGGGCTGGATGTTAGCAAAGGCATCATAGGCACATGCCTACGGTACCAAACTCTGAAGGCACCCAAAAATTGAGGCTTTGGAACCCTCCCCCCCCCCAGATCTGTAGGGAGGCGGTGGAAGCCTCTCCCCACTGGTCCGCTACCTACAGGAGCTCAATTCTTAAATCCATCCCTGACTGTAAACTGCAGTTAATGTGGAGGTATTTACCATGCATTAACATTGTAGTTGCCTACACCTATTTGGGTGGTGTTAACTGCAATATAGTCAACATGTGATAATGACATTTCCGCTGCATTACCTGTTTAGGAAACTGCTAGCGCCACCAAAAACGTTAGTGCAGAAGTTTTTAGAAATGAATGTAGAAGTAGAACAACATTTTGCCCCACTTAATGGCTTTTTTCATAAACACAGTATCTCATTAGATTATTAATTAATTAATATTTAGGGCCCTATTTTACTAAATATTTTTCAGTTTAAAAATGTATTTTAAATTAATCCACATGAATGCCAGGCCAAACAGTGTTAAATGTGCCCTGTTTTGTTTAACCACCAACATTATTTAGGGCAAATTTACTAAGCTTTTTGCAGCAAACACAGAATGGGATGATAGCCTTAATAAATCAAGCCCTAAGTGTTAAAATTCTCTAAAGTAGTTCAGTGCCCATAGGGCAGATCTGGGTAGTTCTAACCATCAAGCTAATTTTGCCTCCAATTCCAAAACTTTTCAATGTAGTGGAAAAGTAGAAATATAAGTACAAAAGATCACAGATTTTGTGCCTTTTTAGGATTTCCCCTGCAAATACAAAACACTAATTAAAATGTATTCTCATGATTAGATAATTTAGGAAAAACAATTCAATATATCCACATAAACTAAAAGATGTTTTTAAGCATGCAAATACTTTGCAGACCTTATAGCACATTACTTACAATACATAACATTTTTTTGTAGACAACTGCAATAGCAATCTGAACTGGTTACCAAGTTTAAGGTTAATTTACAACTATTTAGATTTCAATCTATTTCATATACATGGAACACCATTATGGCACATCATTTCTGCAATTTTATAAACAAACAGATAAGGGGCAAACATATAGTAGGCTGATAACCTGCACGTCTTTATACATCCTTTCCAAAATAGCAAATAATTTTCTATTTAATTTTCCCATCCTCTCAATGTCTCACAAGAGGTTCTGGCAGAAGCTAATTCTAATGAGATCTTTTTAGTTTAATCTAATTACTAGAAAAGGAACATTTTAAGAAAAAGCAAACAGCCATTATGAATGTCTCTTACTTTTTCAAATGTTTTAAATTATATATTCATCCGTATCCACTGAGTAGATCGCGTAGACATCATCCCTTTTTACATTTTTAAATCTTAATTTGATTTGCTTGTGATAGCTACACCAAACGAGGTATGAGTATTGTTTATGTAGCATTTTCTAATAGCATGGAATAAATGATTTTTGTGATTTGCAGAACTGCTGCATGCAGTGCATATTGTACTATCACAGCCCCAAACCCCTTATAAAAACCTAGCATGCCTTCTTTCTGTTTTATAGAACACATACAGTCTCTCGTTCCCTCATATTGGGTGTTGATAGGAAGCACTTCATAGCCAAGATCTGTATTGTCTATTATTGTGCGTGTTCCTTGAATGTGAAGCCGATGCACAACTGTCTCCAATGGATAAAGGCAGACATCAGCACAAAGGCTGCCAGCAAAACTTGCCATAAGTTCAGGGAAATAAGCATCCAGCATACTCTGTACTTGACTAGAGCTCTCTGTCAGAAGACTAGTGGATTTTTTTTTCTTTAAGATAAACAAAACAATCTTTTGGACAATTGAGCTGATGATGTAATGAAGAACTCCATGAAGAACAGTGGGAAAAGTCAAGACTAAGAGAGGAAGCAGTCGTTTGCTATGAGGGACTCCCATGCCCATCGCTCTCCCCATTCCCTCCTTAATACAGTCCAAAATTCCAGGATTATCTCGAATAATTTCACTCTATAAAGACAAAAAAAGAAATAAATATAAAAGGCTTATTAGTGAGACCCAAAGTATAGAACTTGAAACGTTAAGGATGTATACTGTTAATGAGATTTATACTCTATAGGACAAGGCAGCCATTCAGAAGATGTGAGCTGAGAAGCTGTATAATACATATATATATATGATTTATTTAGCTAGGCTTATATACCGCTTTTCATTGGGTCAAAGTGGTTTACAGTGAACAGAACATCAGTTACATAGAACAAACAACACTTTAGATAACAATTAACACAAACAGTTAAATGGAATAAACACCACCTTAGTTATATAGAGAGCTATATACAAATGGTATATTCTTTAACGGTTTAAAAGTGCAGATTCTGTCTTGATGGTTTCAAGTTGGGGGGGGGGGGTGTTAGTTGGAGGATCCAAAGTGTTCAGAGAATAAGAGGGTTTTAAGGTGTCTGCGGAAGGAGGGGAGGTTGGTGATATTCCTTATTGTGTCTGGCAGAGAGTTACAAAGGGATAGTGTGTAGAGTTAAAATGCTCTGTGGCAAATTTTTTGTTTGAATTTTGTTGTAGATTGCAGTATGGTAAGTTTATTGATTATAGTGAGTTTCTGAAAAAGGGATTGGAGGTGGGTGGTCGGGTGGGAGTGTAGCGCTTTGTGCGTAAGGGGCAAGGATTTATATTTGATTCTACTGGGGAGGGGCAGCCAGTGGAGCTGTTTTAGGATGGGATTAATGTGGTCATGTTTAGCAGCTCCCTGAATTGTATGTGCTGCAGTGTGTAAAGCAGTTTGAAGGGGGAGGAGGGTGGCTAGTGGCAGGCCCTGGTAGATACTGTTGCAATAGGCTGCATGAGGGAGAGAAAGGGCTTGACGTGCTGAGCAAAAGTCTATTGGTTCGAGGAGGGGACGGCGTTGTTGCAGGGTCTTCATTTTGAAACCGATTGTTTTGGCTGTCATCATTACTTGAGCTTTGGAAGAAAGTTGTTGGTTGAAAGTGATCCAGAGGTATTTCAGCTCCAGTCAAATATTTATCTGAACGTTGTTTAGTCTTATTGTGGTTGAAGGGATGAATAAGGAGTCCCTTGTAATAAACAGAGCTTCAGTCTTTTTGTAGTTGATTGATAGGTTATTGATTGCTAGGTTATTTTCTGTAAGCCAGTGGGAGACGTCTGTGAAGCAGTCCTGAATTTGTGTATGTCGGTTGTTTTATGTGGAGTGGACAATATAGCATGATGTCGGCATATAAGTGAAAGTGGATGATGTGCTTTTTAATGATTGAGCAGAAGGGTTGGAGATATAAGTTGAAAAGGGGTGTGGATAGTATGGAATCTTGGGGTACTCCTTGCGTCAGTTGGTATGGTTTGGAGGTGCTCATATCCAGATCCAGTTTTATCTGCTGTCATCTGTCAGTGAGGAAGGACTAAAACCATCTTAAAACGGTATCTTGGATTCTGTATGATTGTAGTCACTGTAAGAGCTACCATGGTTGACTGTATTGAACACTGCAGAGATATTCAGAAATATCAGAAAGTAGGATTGTAAACGGTCTTGTATTCCTTGGGTCAATATGTTGATGAGTAAGGTCACCAGGTTTCTACTCCATGCAGTGGGCAGAAACTATGCTGTTGTGAATCAAGTAAGCAAATTTTCATCAATGTAGTCTTGAAACTGGAGCTGTACAATTTTCTCGATGACTTTGACCAGGAAATGGAAGCTGGCAATAGGTCGGTATGATGCGGGGTCTGTAGGGTCGAGGTTTGGTTTCTTTAAGGTGGGGTGGATAGGGGATAGCTTGGGACAGTATGGCATTGTTCCTTGTTGTAGCGTTCATTTGTTGTTTTGGTGAGGACTGGGCTGAGTTTGATCTTTGAAGCTTTGATCTGGTTGGCTGGGAATGGGCCAAGTAGTAAGGTGGAAGTGTTAAGCGTTGTTAGAATACTCTGATCTCTTTGCTAGTGATAATACAAAAGGTGGATCAGCAAGTGGTTTTAGGAAGAATAGTAATGGGAAGGGAGGTGATGAGGTTTGTAGTGTACAGCTAATTGTTGGTGGCTGATGGCAGGCACTGGGTTGTGGTTGGTGGGTGGCTCTGTGAGGCGCCTTACTAGGTCAAATAGTTCTCGCGGCCGATTGATAGAGGTAATATAAAACAAAACTTACTATTCCTTTTCGTCCCTCTAGTCCAGTCCCGGAACCTGAGAGTTGTGTATCTCTTCCAGCAGCTATGGAGACTGACACCCGTCATCGTTTTGACAAGACTGGTATAAGTAGACAAGGACCGCCTCTCCCCACCAGTTTTCAGTCTCCATAGCAGTTGGAGAAGGTGCTGAGCCTAGGTTCTGGGCTCAGGCTAGTGGCAAATAAGCAGAGTGTTCATATTGATTTTAAATTGAAAATGATTTTATTTTGGTTTTGCTTGGTGTTAGCGCGCAGATCGCGTTAGAGCAGGGCTGCACAGGTTAGCTTGCCTCCTTGTCTCTCTCTTTCCTGTCCTCTTGCTCCCCTCCTCCTCCTCCCCCCCACCCCCTCCGCCGCACACGAGAAGAGGCAGTTGAAGATCTGGCAGGAAAAGCCTCCCTGCTCCCGAACCCGCTTGAAAGGGTGAGGAGCAGGTGGCAGGCGCAGCCGGCAGTGGTGGACGCGGGCAGAAGGCTGAAGCAGCCTGTGGCAGTGCGCCTCTCCGCCTGGAGCTGAAGCCACCGTTTTGGCTTAGCTCCGGCGGCGGATTGAGGATCCACCCTCCCTCCCTCCTTCCCAGACAGCGGTGAAGCCGCGATAAGCGTTTCCTTTAGTTGCGGGGGAGCCGGCCACGTTCAGAGAGGCTGGAGAACATGGATCGCGCCGTTTTGGTGGGCGATCGTGTTCGGAGGGCCTGGCCGCGTGGCGTTCGCACAGGAAGCAAGGGAGAGACATTGTGAGTTCTGTGAAAGCCTTTTCGTCTGCAGGCTCATAGAGCCAGGGGAGTTCCAGGCAGTTGACACTTCTGGGGTGTTTTTTTGTGGTCCTGAGGGCTCTGGAACTTTAGTTTAGCCCGACAAAAAACAAAACAAAACAAAACCTTTCTGAAGAACGGGATATCCCTGAGAGGGGCGTGTTGACACCCAGGGGGGTCAATTTCCGGGGGCTCCTCGCTCAGGGGTAGCATGCTGGCTAGGCCTCGGTGCCTAGTGTGTGGTTCGCGGAGAGGAGCACTCCTAGAGTCCGGGGTTTGTAGAGGCTGCACGCAGGAAGCAGCGTTAATGGAGCAGGCGTTGGAGGGGGGCAGGGGGTTCTGTCCCAGAGTCAGGAAGACGGCCTGCTTTCCTCCCTGGACCCCTCGGAGCCCGTAGCCGGGCCATCTACGGCGGCGGGACCGTCTATTCAGCCGGGACAGGGCCCAGCAGGGGTTCCGCCCGTGGTCCCTCCGGATTTCTTTTTGCAGCGTTTTCTCTTCTGCAGCTTGGTGTGGCCACGCTCACAGCCGGAGCTTGGGGGGAGAAATACCTGGCAAGCCCGCTGGGCCCGTAGGCGGCCAGTACCCCGGCTAAGAGAAATAAGACTGCGGGGGTAGAGGCATTAGCGGATACGCCCTCAGAGGATTTGGAGACAGCGGCCGTGGATCTCGAGGATGATTCGCTGGAGGAGTTAGAAGAGGGCGAGTTGCCGGATACGGATCAGTAGGCCAGAGTAGTTAGGGTGTTTAGGCAGGAGGAGTTGCCAGCGCTGCTTACTGAAACCCTCAAAGCGCTTAATATGCCGGCCGCAAGTCCAGCATCGGACGAGACCTTAGAGGATCCATTGTTACAGGTGGTACGGACGACGCAGCGGGTATTTCCTATTCATACAGTATTTAGGAACATGATTCAGGAAGAGTAGGATTTGCCCGAGGCGGCCTTAGGGGATCGAGGGCTATAGCTAGATTTTATCCATTGTCGGACACGGACAGGCACCTGCTCCGTTCCCCAAAGGTCGACGCGGCGGTGTCGGCGGTTACCAAGACGACGACGATCCCAGTAGAAGGGTCGGCTGCGCTTAAGGATGGACAGGATAGGAAATTAGATACGTTGCTGAAGCAGGTGTTTGACATAAGCGCTCTGTCCATGCAGGCCTCGATCGCGGGGGCTTGGGTGTCGAGAGCGTGTCTGCGATGGGCTCATCGACTGCAGGTGGATCAGGCGGGTGAGCAGGTGGATGAGGTGGCTCGCCTGGAGTCTGGGTCCGCCTATTTGGCAGATATTCATTATGACCTGATTCGGGGGCTGGCTAAGAGAGCATGGCTTCGGTGGTGTCAGCCCAGAGGTATTTGTGGTTACGGAACTGGGTGGCGGACAGTTCTTCCAAGGCTCGCCTTGGTAAGCTCCCTTTTAAGGGGAAGTTGTTGTTCGGTGAAGATTTGGACAAGCTAGTCAAGGATCTGGGAGAGTCCAAAGGTGGTTGGCTGCCGGAAGATAAGGCAAGGCCGTCCTAACCCAGCTCCCAAAGGTTCACAGAGAGAGTTTCTTAGGTTTCATTCGCCTCGCTTTGGGCAGTCTCAGCGTGGCAAGTTTCCAGTGCGAGGCCAGGGGTTTCAGGGATTTCGAGGGGCAGGTAGGGGTTTTGCACCCTTCTCGTCCTCGAGCCTTAAGAAGTCACAATGAGATGAGGGGGGCTCTGGTGGGGTGCGTGTCAGTAGGAGGGCGCCTACAGGACTTTTACCCGGCCTGGGTCCAGTTAACGTCGGATTAGTGGGTGTTGGAGGTTATTCGAGAGGGCTACGCTCTGGAGCTCCAGTCGCCAGTGGTAGACTTGTTTGTCCAGTCTCCGTACAGGGCGCGGCTCAAGCTCCGGGCGGTGCAAGAGACGTTGCAGCGACTGTTGCGGCTTCGGGTGGTGGTGCCGGTTCCACCGGGTCAGTGCGGGTACAGTGGGTACTCCATCTACTTCGTGGTGCCAAAGAAAGATGGCACATTTCGGCCCATTCTAGACTTAAAAGGGGTGAATCTCTGTCTCTGGGTGCCTCATTTCCGCATGGAGACATTGAGGTCAGCGATTCTGGCAGTAAGAAAGGGAGAATTCTTTACGTCGTTGGATTTGACCGAGGCCTATTTACATATTCCCATTCGCCGGGAGCACCAACAGTTTCTTCGGTTTGTGGTGCCTATGGGGCATTTTCAATTCCAAGCCTTGCCGTTTGGCCTGGCGATGGCTCTGCGGACATTCACCAAAATTATGGTGGGGGTGGCAGCAGCTCTTCGCAAGGAAGGGGTGCTGGTGCATCCATATTTGGACGACTGGCTGATTCAGGCAAAGTCGGAGGAGAAGAGCGCGAAAGCCACTTCCCGGGTGGTGCAGATGTTGCAAAGCCTGGGATGGGTGGTGAGCTTCTCCAAGAGCAAGCTGGTTCCGTCCCAATCACTGGAATACCTGGGGGCGCGGTTCGACACGGCACAGGGGAAGGTCTTTCTCCCAGTTGCACGCTTGCAGGGCCTGCGGGAGCGGGTGAGGAAGTTTCTGTCTCAGCCGGCTCCCACAGCCTGGCAATATCTGCAATTGCTTGGAACAATGGCGGCCACGATAGAGGTGGTGCCGTGGGCCAGGGCTCACATGAGACTGCTGCAGAGGGCTCTTTTGAGGCGCTGGTCACATCAGTCAGATGCGCTGTCCCAGTGGTTGGTCTGTCCGCTGGAGGTGCGACAAGCGCTTCACTGGTGGGTCCGGCGAGAGAACATGGAGAAGGGAATGCCCCTGGAGGCCCCGGCTTGAAGGCCCCTGACAACGGACGCCAATCTCACAGGATGGGGGTGCATATTTCGAGGGAAGGTTTGCGCAGGGGGCAGTGGTCGGTAGTGGAAAAGGAGTGGTCGATCAACCGGCTGGAGATGAGAGCGGTGTATTTGGCCTTGTTAGAGTTCCAGACGTGGCTGGTTCGATCGGCGGTTCGAGTGCTCTCTGACAATACGACCACGGTAGCCTACATCAATCGGCAAGGCAGCACGGGGAGTGCGGCATTGGAAGCCGAGGCGGGCCAGTTGTTGGCCTGGGCCGAACTAAATCTGGTGGCCATCTCAGCACAGCATGTAGCAGGGGTGGACAATGTAGAGGCAGATTATTTGAGTCGGTGCAAGGTGGATCCAGGCGAATGGGTGCTTCAACCGGACATCTTTGCTCTAATAGCGGAGCGCTGGGGCATGCCGATTATGGATCTGATGGCGACCTTCGAGTCAGCGAAAGCGGCTCGGTTTTACAGCAGACGGCGAGAGCAAATGTCGGAGGGGCTCGACGCACTGATGCTGAAGTGGCCTGTCGAGGGGCTCGTCTACATTTTTCCGCCGTGGACCCTCATCGGACGGGTGGTGCAGTGCATAGAGAGGCACCGGGGTCTCATGATTCTGGTGGCGCCGGACTGGCTGAGGCAGCCGTGGTACGCGGATCTGGTTCAGCTACTGGTAGACAGTCCGTGGCGGCTTCCATTGCGGGAGGATCTGTTGCTTCAGGGGCTGCTTTGCATGCCTCAGGTGGATCGATTCTCGCTTACGGCTTGGCTCTTGAAAGGGCGAGGATGAGAGCCAAGGATTATTCGGCAGCAGTTATTTCTACTTTGCTGAAGGCAAGGCACACTTCTACTTCCTTAGCTTATGTGCGGGTCTGGCGTAATTTTTCTTTTTTTTTTTTTAATTTAAATTTTATGCAATTTACAATATTCGAAAAGCAAAAATGATATGTAGCATACAAACAGCATACAAAATAAATAACAGGGGAAAACAAGAAAAAATCCAAATAGCAATAATTAATCAACCACCCAAAATAACATATCCCCTATTTAAGATTTAGTCCCCAAGAAGAAACAACCCCAATAAGGTTCCAAACAGGTAATAAAAGAAAAAGAACATACAAAATATCATCTCATGAGCAAAGAATAACTCACATGGCAGCCAATACAGGAGCTAAACCCTCACCCCCCTGTTCCCTAGCCTGAAGAAATTGCAAAAGTTGCACAGATTCAAAAAAAAAGAAAATGCTTAGTTTGATATAACACAGCGCATTTACATGGATACCTCAATTTAAATTGGGCACCCAGGGCGGTAACTCTCTGGCGTAAAGCCAGAAATTCTTTCCGCCTCTTCTGGGTGTCCCTTGACAAGTCGGGGAATACTAAAATTTTTGAGCCCATGAACTGGGAAAAGGATAATCTACGGAAATAAAGCCTAAGGACCGTATTGCGGTCAGATTCAAAAGCAAAGCTGACTAACAAAGTTGCTCTACTGGTCACTACTTCCAAAGAAGACTCTAGGAATTCAGACAATTCCATCTGGCCCGGTCCGCCCTTCCCCCCTGAGCCCCCCTCCGCCACAGAACCCGAATCAACAACAACATATTGAACCCTGACAATGGGTGGCAAATTATCATGTGGCATCAGGAGAACCTCAGCAAGGTATTTACGCACCAGAGCCAAGGGTTCTAACAATGGTGACCTCGGAAAATTCAGAAAACGTAAGTTATTCCTCCTTAAGGAATTGTCCATAAATTCCAACCTCCTTAATGTAATCAAACGTTCCTTGGAAACATTATCACCCACTACACGCATTTCTTCCACTTTTGACTCAAGTTTTGTCAACTTGTCAGCCTGCTCAGCACACTTTGCCTCCACCGCGGTACACCGACCCTTGAGAAGAGGAAACTCTTGAGATAAAACACCCACCACTGGAGCAAGGGACGATTGGAGAGAAGAGATCACCTCCCATAAGCAGTCTAAAGTCACCTTGGCTGGTTTCTTCAAGCCGCAAATCACCCGCGTCTCAACCGCTCCTGGTACTATGATTTTCCGTCGGGCACCTCCCGAAACCTCTTCGTTGGAGGGCGTCTTCTCCACCACTCCAACCCGCTGGACACCAGAGCTCGACGCTACTGAAGAGGAGGAGCCCCCGAACATGGCCTCGACCTCCTGACCTGGAGGTACTCCCGCGTCTGCTCCCTCCTCCCAATCTCCTCTGGGTTGCGGCGGCAACAGCTGAGCTGGACTCAAATCCACGCTATCACTGCTCAGCTCCTCTAAACCACACAGAGGAACCGCTGAAGCCATGTCAGCTGGACGCGGGGTGCAGAAAGGCACAATTGAGGATTGCACCGAACCACCTAAAGGTGTCGAGGATACCGGGGGCTTCGATGTAGACTGCTTCCTCTTCTTCCCCATTAGTACGGCGTCCACCTCACAACCTCTCCGCTCACCGACAGCCAGCAACTACTCATCCGCCATCTTGGAACCCCTTTCTTCTCGGGTCTGGCGTAATTTTGAGGCCTGGTGTACGGATCGAGGGATTTGACCTTCAGTGGCGTCTATTTCACAGATCCTTTCGTTTTTGCAGGATGGTCTGGAGAAAGGGCTGGCAGCTAGTTCTTTGCGGGTGCAATTGGCAGCGATCTCGTGCTACCGAGGCAAGGTTCAAGGAGAGGTCTTAGGGGCACACGCGGACGTGGAGAGGTTTTTGCGGGCCGTGTTGCTTCTCAGGCCTCCTCGTCGGTGCTCAGTTCCTCCGTGGGACCTGAATCTGGTATTGGAAGCATTGGTAGGAGCCCCCTTTGAGCCGTTAGGTAAGGCGTCTCTGAAGGATTTGAAGTTAAAGACGATTTTCCTGATGGCCATAAGTTCAGCTCGCAGGATTTCGGAATTGCAAGCTTTGTCCTGTAGGGAACCGGAAAAAAGAAGACTGAGCAAGATGGCACCCTTGGGCGGGAAGGGGACCGCGCATGCGCGCTGCAATTCCCAAAGGCTTTCTTTGAAAGCTGGGGAAATGCTCCGCACGAGGGCTCCGTCGGCGCCGAAGTCACCCATATGAGAGGACCGACTTCCTGCTTGGTCCTGGAGAAAGGCCCTTGCCCTTTTGGTATCCAGCAAAGCTCCTATGAACTCTAGAGACTGAGTGGGAGTTAGACTGGATTTTGGGATGTTTATGACTAGACCCAAATACTGAAGGATACGCATTGTGCAAGATAGGGAAGTCCTGGCCTCTGACTCTGATGGGGCTCGAATGAGCCAGTCGTCTAAGTAGGGGAAGACGAATATGCCTAGAGTGCGGAGAAATGCTGCTACCACAGCCATGCATTTTGTGAACACTCTTGGAGCTGAGGCCAGACCATAAGGAAGCACCCTGTATTGGTAGTGCTTTCCCTGGAAGAGGAACCGAAGGAACTTTCTGTGAGTTGGATGGATGAGAACATGGGTGTATGCATCCTTGAGATCTAGAGAACAAAGCTAATCCTGACTCTTTAAGGTATGGCAGCAGAGTTCCTAGAGAAATCATTCTGAATTTCTCTTTGAACAGGAATTTGTTCAATTCTCTGAACAAGATAGGTCTGTATCCCCCTGTTTTCTTTGGGATAAGGAAACAGGGGGAGTAGAACCCTGTACCCTGTTGATGAATGGGTACTTCTTCTATTGCCCCTTGGGCAATTAGTGTAGAGACCTCTTGATCTAACAGGTTGATGAGAGAGGTCTGAGAATTGAACTGTCTTACCATTGTGGGAGGGGGGCATGCACAGAAAGTGCAGCTTGTACCCCTCTCTGATAATGGAGAGTGTCCAATGCTCTGCTGTTATCTGCTCCCACCTGGGGGCAAAATGGAATAACCTTCCTGGAATGGTGGAAGGCTCTGGTCCATTGAGGGCCAGGAAGGCTAAGTTCTCTAGATGAAAGTCAAAGACCTTGTGGAGGCTGAGACTGCTGAGACGGTTGAGGCTTAACAGTTTTTTCCTTCCTTTGTTTGGGTGGTTGCTGAGTTTTCCGGACAGGTTGACCTGCAGAACGTGCCTGCTGAGAATAAGCAGGATAATTTTTTTTCTTTTTAGAAAAGAATTGTTTCTTAAAAGATTTCTTTCCTGCAGGATCAGCTGTAGACTTGGACAGTCTGTCCAAGGTGGAGTTTTCAGCATCCAAATCATTGGCTTTCTCTTGCCAATCTCTACCAAACAGGTTCTCACCAGTACAAGGAATAATTTTCCAGTTTGTCTTGTACCCAGAGCTCCAGATCAGATGCCTGGAGCCAAGCAATTCTACGTGCACCTATGGCAATGGCAGAGGTTCTGCTTATGCACTCAAAACAGTCAAAAGCTGCACAGTTGACAAATTTCGAAACATCTTGGGCATGTTTGACCAATGTGAGAAAATCCTGTCTTCTATCCTCAGTAAGAATAGGACTCAAAGCCTCTAAATCATCTGTGACCTCCTTCAGGAACATTCCCATGTATAGAATATAGGAACTGATCCTGGCAGAAAGCAAGGAAGCTTGGAAGACACGACGTCCAAAAGCATCCCGAGTTCTGCACTCATGTCCTGGAGGATTAGAGGCATGCCTCTTTGCACTCTTGATCCTTCCCATAGCTGATTCCACTACAATAGAGTGGTGAGGAAGCTGAGTTTTATGGAACCCAGGACAAGGAGGGATGCGATACAGAGTATCCAGTCTACAAGAATGAGGAGAGGTGGTAAGAGGTGTCTCCCACATTCTCAACATGAGATCATGCAAGATCTCATGGATGGGCAAGGTAGCTGCCTCCTTAGGAGTTTTAGGATATTGTAAAATTTCCAACTCCTTTGCTCTGGGCTCTGTTTCAGATGCCACAGTAATGGACAGACCTCGAGCCACCTCCCTGATGAAATCCTGAAAGGAAATGTCCTCTGGAGGGGACATCCTACGTTTAGGGGAGGAAGACTCCTCTGGGAGAAATATTCCCACATTGACAGAACTGTCAGAATCCTCAGACTCTTCTGAGGACTCGAAGTATCTTCTGTCAGGATGCTCTTGAAGAGCCCGATATGCGTACCGACCGAAGTCGGTACCGGGAGTAATCGGTACCGGTGTATCGGTACCGGAGGGCATCAGATGACTGGGTGCCGGCAATGTGGACACCCATGTCGATGCTATCAGTACCGGTACCGATACCAGTGCCGGGGTCGGTGCCGGTACCAGTTGAAAAGTCTGATGCGGTTCCGAGGGCGTCGACACCGCAAGGAGAGCCGCCAGACTGCGCTCAATAGCCAGGACTCTCTGGTCTAGCGACGCTGCCGATGCCTGGATGTCGGTACCGGAGAAGACCGCCGGTACCCCAGAGCATGGCACCAGTAGTTCTGCCGAGGTCGAGGCCTCGAGATCATCCTGGAGCCCCGATAATGCTTTGGAAGCCGAAGCCTCCCACGGGTCAATTTTGCCGGTGCAGAATCCTCAAGGGCAACGCCAGAGGCATCTCGATGCTTAGAAGGAGATCTACCCTTTGAGGACCGGCTAGACTTATGTTTAGTTACCTGAGATCCACGGGAGGAAGACGAAGCCCTGGAAGACGTTGATGCCACCGAAGCTGCATCAGAGGGAAACAGGGTACTGAGCTTGGTGGCTCGGTTCTGTTGACCTCTCTTGGACATCATGGCACAGGCCATACACTCCGAGATGGAATGATCAGGACCTAAACATTTCAGACACCACTCATGGGTGTCGGTGACGGAAATGGTACCGCCACACTTGGTGCACTTTTTAAAACCGGAGGATGGTTTTTCCATTATGGAAAAATATCTTGGGCCTAAGGCCCAAAATGGCACGTGCACCTAGAAAAAAAATTGGGAAAAAACTAAGGATTTATTTATTTTTTTTTTTTTAGAAAAGAAATACAGAAATAAAGAAAAGAACCGGCAGTACCGGTAAAGCGTCAGGGAGGCAGACGCGACCACAAAAAAGAAGGAAAATTTTCTGCGGTGACAGGAATACGACCTGCTGGCTCCGCGGAAAATGAAGAACTGGAGAGAGGCAGTTGGGAAAGGCGGGAAGGCAGCACGCAGGCGCTGTGGGATGCTCCCAAAAGCTTCCTGGTTGGATGCTGGGGAGCGTTGCCACGCAGGCTCTGTTGGTACCGACGTACCCATATGTGAAGACTACATTCCTGCTTGTTCCTGGAGATAAATACCTACAATCTCAATGTCGCTAAGACTGCTGCTAGATTTGCACTAATATTTTATAAAGACACACAGGCACTTATGTATTGTCATAAAATTGGGTGAAAATAGATGTTATTTTATTTTATCTATGTACTACTACTACTAGTAATCATTTAAATTGCTCTACAAGACGTATGCAACACTGTACAAACACTTATAGAAGGCAGTCCCTGCTCATAGAGCTTGCAATCTAATTAAGATAGACAGCACAATACAAGAGAAAGGGTTCAATAGGGAGAAGAGACACAAGAGGAAAAAGATTAGGATCCAAAAGCGGCCTCAAAGAGGTAAGCCTTTAGCATGGATTTGAAGAAAGACAGAGAAGAGTCTTGACAAAGATAGAAGAAGTTTGTTCCGGGCATAAGGATCAAAAAGACTGAAGTCTGGAGTTGGCAGTAGAAGAAAAGGGCATAGAGAGAAGAAAGCCAGAGGAGGGAGTTCACGAGGAGGGGTGCAGGGAGAGAGGAGATAGGAAAGGTAATGAGGGGTAATGAAGTGATTTCAGAAGAGGGGTTATATGAGTGTATTGGGGCTGAGTTCTGAACATATTGAAGAGGAGAGAGATGACTGAGGGAGACAAGCAAAGAGGAGGTTGCAGTAGTCAAGACGGGAGGTAACTAAAGAGTGGACAAGAGTTTAGTTGTGTGTTTAGAAAGGAGGGGGCAAATTTTGTTAATGTTATACAGAAAGAAATGACAGGTTTTAGCAATCTGTTGAATATGTGTGGGGAAGGAAAGGGAGGAGTCAAAGATGATCCCAAGGTTGTGGGCTGACAAAACAGGAAGAAGAGGAGCATCGTCAAGAGTGATAGAGAAAGGAGGAAGGGGGGAGGAGAGTTTAGGGAGAAAGATAAGAAGTTTGGTTTTAGCATTGTTCAATTTCAGACAGCAGCGAGACATCCAGGCAGTGATATGAGCTTGGAGTGTAAGAGAAATGTCAGGTGAAGAAAGATTTGAGAATCATCAGCATAAAAATGATACTGAAAGCCATGGAAAGAGATGAGGGCACCAAAGGATAGGGTGTAGTGAGAGAAAAGGAGAGGGCCTAGAACAGACCCTTGTGGTACACCAGCTGAAAGAGGGATGGCAGTAGAGGAGGAACCACCAGAACAAACACTGAAAGAGCAATTGGAGAGATTGGAGAGATAAGAAGAAAACCAAGACAACACTGAGCCCCTGAAACCAAGAGAGGATAATGTGTCGAGGAGGGGGGGGTGGTCAACAGTAGCAGAAAGGTCAAGAAGAATGAGAACTGAGTAAAGGCCTTTGGACTTAGCCAGAAAGAAGTCACTGGAGACTTTGGCAAGAGCCGTTTCAGTAGAATAAAAGGGACGAAAACCAGACTGGAGTGGATCAAGGAGGGCATGAGAGGAGAGAAATTCAAGGCAGCGGCTGAGAACTGCACGTTCAAGAAGTTTGGAAATGAATGAGAAAAGGGAGATGGGTCGGTAATTAGAAGGACCAGTAGGGTCAAGTGAAGGTTTTACGAGGAGAAGAGTGATCACAGCATGCTTGAAGGCTGCAGGGAAGGTTGCAGTGGAGAGTGAAAGGCTGAGAATATGCAAGATGGAAGGGATGACTGAGGAGGAGATGGAGTTGAGGAGATGGATAGGGATAGGATCAGAAGAACAGGTAGTGAAGTTTAGAGGAGGAAAGAAGAAGGGAGGTTTCCTCTTCAGAGATTTTAGAAAAGGATGAAAGAGTGGTAGAAGCTGAGGGGAAAAGTTGGTATTGGAGAGGGGGAAGAGGGGGTGAAGAAGAATTAGTAGGGTAATCTTATTTCCATGACAAAGTCCATATGCATTTAGTGCATGTCTTTCCAGTATTAGTTCAAGGCAAGTTAAAATCAGGTACAGTAGGTATTTCCCTGTCCCCAGAGGGCTTACAATCTAAGTTTGTACTTGAGGCAATGGAGGGTTAAGTGACTTGCCCAAGGTCACACGGAGTACCAGTGGGATTCTGCACCACAATGCAGAAAATTGCAATCACCGTGCAGATGCCACGCCAGTGCTTGCGCACAGCCCATGTAAATGCATTCACATGATATTCAAGTAATTAGTTATTTCGCACAGATGCAGAGAAGTGCGCAGAAGAGCAAAGACTGAACCTAACGCTGGAACTTTAACACCTACTCGAAGGAGATGCGAGGAGCCTGCGCTCAGTACTGAGGAGGAATTTATGTCTATTTTGTAAACGGATAAACCCTCCCCCCTCCCCCCGTAGCATTTTCTGGGTTTTGCTGAAATGAGTTCTTAAATAAATGGCAGGGGAATCATGCTGGAACGAATGCATGTGCATATGAAGAATTATATGTGGTATATGACAGCAACCATTCTGCTCAGAATAATATCGGTGACATCACCCACATGTGAGCACCACTTCTGCTTGTCCTCAGAGAATTACTGCACAATCTGTGGGTAAAAAATACTTATGGGCTTTGCAGTTACACAAGCGCTATAAGAATTTCTCCAACAAGGGCAATAAATTAGATGTCTGAACATTGGTTTGAAAGTTGCCCCTCAGAACTGATAAAGGTAAATTTGCTATGACTAGTGCTCATATTTTTACATATGGAAATAAAGGAACGGGGTTAAATCTGAGAACCGAAACTATGCACAGGGATTTACTGTATTTATGAAACCCCAATGCATATTTTCACTATGGTACTTTGTACTTGTTTCAAAGTAGTGCAAAATATCTACATTCCCTACTAACCTAAATTATCATGTGAACAATTTCACAACACAGACAAAACATTCAGATAGCTCAAGAGTTACCCACAGTGCAATCACGCTGCTCTGCATCTAAGTAATAGTGAAGTTGCTGAAGAGATCTTTCTGTCTCTAAACTCTTGTGTGAAGACTTCACTTATACCATCCTCATTCCATTAAAAAAAACAAAACATGCATTTCACTGTGATTTTACTCTTTTCTCAATTAGTTTTGTTTTAGGCACCCAAAGTGCCATCATCTGGTTTTGAATGATAAACAAAAATGCCCAAGTAAATTGAGCAACAGTTTTGGTTCAAATCTCGGTGAATTTCCTATGACAAAAATCTTATCTTTGTCCGTTCATGTGACCCCCCCCTCCCCAAAGCATTTAAAAACATAGTAACAATAAAATTTTAATATCCCCTGCAGCCTAGCTTTATATTGTTTGGCTGAGTTAGGTGTATCTGTTCAAAAGTTACAAAGCAGGAGATGGGGACAAACTGCAATACACACAAACATTGATACACTCTAAGCCTTCGCATATCAAACCAAGTCTAAAAATAAGCACACTACACAATATCTTAAATAACACAGGTACACTACCAAAAAACTGCCTCCAGTTTTGCAACTGATTCCTATAGATTTTGGGGTGCTGAATCCAGGAAAAATAGCCAAAATGTTCCATCACGTCACGTTTTCTTGCAAAATTAGATTTCTTACCCATATAAGGAATGTTCACATAATTTCTTTTTAGCCGACTGCAGTTTATTTTCTTGGCCCAAAATAGAGGTTGTAATGGTTAACTAACTAGAAACACTCCCTCATGATATTTTAGAGTGTTTTGTATTCATTTTATACATTAACAGGACAATTGGGAGGCGGGGGGCTAAATCCAGTACTCGCGCTGGCGCATGTTCTTTCCTGTTCGCCTCGCCTCGTTCGCTCGCTCAGACACGGTGGTTGCGACATGAACGTTCCTGTCAAATTTCAGTTTCTTGCAAGTTCATTATTACCTTTTGCTTGCTCAGTCGTAATCCAGCTTTATTCCGAAGTGGTTCACTACAGTTGTAGTTTGCAGTGCTGTGTATTTGTGATGGCTCACAGAGCCAGAGGTTGCGTCAACTCTCCGGACAGTTTTTGTTTTATTTGTGGGGAATATACCGTGAAAAAGCGGCAGAGGAACATTTCTGCATTTATTAAAAAAGTATATTTCGCCTATTTCGGTTTGAAGTTAGGCGATCAAGACAAACCGTGGGCTCCTCACAAAGTGTGCAAGACATGTGAGGAAGATCTACGCTTATGGATGAAAGGTAAAAAACAAGCATTTCGTTTCAGAATACCTATGATGTGGCGTGAACAAAGAGACCACAGCAGTGACTGCTATTTTTGCTCTTGCATTGTGAAGGGATACAACTTAAAAAATAAGAACGTAATAAGTTACCCCAACCTTCCCTCAGCAATTAGGCCTATGCCTCATAGCAACGAAGTACCTGTGCCTGAACCACCAAAATCTTTGGATCATATTTGTGTGGACGGTTCTGATCATGATGAGACTCATCAGATGGCTTTTCCCGATGAGTCCAGTACTTCCGAGTTTGAAACTGAACCAGATCCGAAACCTGAACTTTTCTCTCAAGCTGAATTGAATGATTTAGTCCGGGATTTAGGACTCCCAAAAGATGCTGCCCAACTGCTAGGTTCTCGGCTTAAACAGAAAAATCTATTGTCACCAGGAACAACTTTTTATTGGTACCGCAACCGCGAGACACAATTTTTGAAGTATTTCAGCAAAGAGGAAGATTTGGTATTTTGCAACGATATATACGGAGTGATGGAAAAGTTTAAACTCAAGTATGATCCTGCTGAATGGCGGCTGTTCATTGATTCGTCAAAAGACAGCATAAAAGGTGTTCTTCTTCATAATGGCAACACATTCGCCTCAGTTCCTATTGCTCACTCTGTTATTCTCCAAGAAAAATACGAGAATTTGGCCCTGATTCTTCAGAAGATTCGTTATGATGAGCATAAGTGGATGATTTGTGGAGACTTTAAAATTCTATCCATGCTATTAGGGCAGCAATCCGGTTTCACCAAATATCCCTGCTTCCTATGCTTGTGGGATAGCCGGGCCCGCGACCTACACTGGGGGAAAAAAGACTGGCCAATTCGGGAGTATTTGAGACCCGGTGAGAAAAATGTTCTTCATGAGAGCTTGGTACCTCGTGATAAAATTCTATTACCACCTCTCCACATTAAGTTGGGTCTCATTAAGCAATTCATCAAGTCCCTTCCAAAAGATGGTGAGTGCTTTCGGTACCTTTGCTCAAAGTTCCCCCGACTTTCTGAAGCAAAGCTAAAGGAAGGAGTGTTTGTTGGCCCTGATATAAGGAAACTCATTTCAGATGGAGCATTCGCTGAAACGATGTCTGAGAAGGAAAAAGAAGCCTGGGATTCCTTCAAGGATGTTGTTCTCAAATTCTTGGGGAACAGGCGGGATGAGAACTATAAGGATATTGTTGCCAGGATGCTCAATGCCTTCAAAGAACAAGGCTGTAACATGAGCCTGAAAGTCCATTTCTTGCACTCCCATGTGAACTACTTTCCCGAAAACTTGGGGGCGTACAGTGAAGAACAAGGTGAAAGGTTTCACCAGGACATCAAGGACGCAGAGAGAAGGTACCAAGGAAGATGGAACACCACTATGATGGCTGATTTCTGCTGGTTGCTGCTGCGGGAAACCCCAGATGATAAATACGCCAAGCAGCGCACCAAGAGAAGCATTCGGGGGAAGAAGAAACAGGCCCTCCAGGAGATTGATTGACCCAAGAATGACTTTAAAATCTAAACTGTGTTGACAAATATCGTGTTTTTACTAAACTTTGAAATAAAAATTTGCTAGTTATTACCACAGTGTCGGATCTCATTTATTAGAATTTTATTTTCTCACCATCGGGTGTTTGTCTTCATGTATTGCAATGGTGCGGTTTGCGTTTTCTATTCTTACATACATACCTGTACAACATTTTTTGCACATTTCTTTGCTTTGCTTTGTGTCTAACCTCGCTCTTATATGCTCAATGTTTGTGCACATGTATGTGGCTGTTTTAAGTGCAGACAATTTTGCTACCATCACAGTGTGTTTTGTTGACATTACTCTATTCTTATGTGCTGCCTTGTTACAATTTTCTTTATTCTTATTTGAATAACTACTAAACAATTAGTATAAAGAATTCATCCAAGAAACTTTTATCTCGATCGCACTCAATCTGAAACGTTCACCTCAAACTGCTAACCCAATGTAGCAAAAAATCTGTACGTGATGGAGCAAATTGGTTACCAGATTTGGATTCAGCGCACCAAAAAACGTAAAAATCAATCGAAACATTAGAGGCAGTTTAAAAAAAATTTTTTTTAGTGTACCTGTGTAATTATCAGCAGGAAGTAAGCAACTATCCTTCTGCCAGCTTGGGGGTCAATTAGGAGGGGCAAAGGGGAATCAGGGGTTTCCTTTTCTTTAAAGACCTGTTAACAATCAAGGGATGCTCTTCCTCAGTACACAAGACTCCAAAAGAATGGTAGCCAACACTCGTACCGAGTTTATCATTACTTTTCTGTACTGGCAGTGATTGTCTTCACTACATGCTAAAAAACCCATACTAAATTTTAGCGTACTACTAGTTCATAAATATCAAGAAGAAAAAACCCATGGTCTTCCATTAAAAGAAACAGTAAACTTTCTGCTCCAATTCAATCATCATCTGCTGGGACACTTCTGTAGGTCACCTTGAGTTCAAATGTGCAAGGGTCTAGGCAGATCCAGGCCAAGGACAAGGCAGTCATGAACAAAATAAATTGGGGCACCTCACAAGGTTTCATACTAACAAATATCATAAAACTATTATTTTTAAAACTGTACTTAAATTCTAAGAGTCTTTATTTTTCTTAAAAGATAAACTAATGCAAGTGAAAAAAAATACAGCCCCATTTCCAGTGCAGTGGAACCTCTGACAGATCAGAGCCATGAAATATACAAAACCATTTCCTTCCAATGCTTCTCAGAGTTTTTCCTCAGCAAAAAGGAATTGTACACATTTCAGAAAGGGCAACATGTTTTTTCTTCTGTTTGTTTCTTCTGTTGTGTTAAAGAAAGATAAAACAGTTTACACTAGTAAAAGCAGTCTCCAAATTATCAAATTTCTTTAAAGGATAATATAGCAACAAACATTTTAAAACAACAAAAGGACTGATAAAGTCTGATAGTTTACCTGTACAGTCTCAATCAAGCTTGCTGAATAAAAAGGTGTTGCTATCACATAGGTCAGTCTGTAGAAATTCAAAACAATACAAAGTCATTAATTGAATGAATGTATCCCTCCCCTTTTCAGCCACCATAAATAGCAGGTGTCTTATTTAACTGAAGATATAAAAAAAAGCTATCCTCTCAATACTGCTGATTTACTCACCATATACATATTATAGAATTCTTAAAAAGGAAGACAGACCTCAGTACACCAGTCTCAAATGCCATCAATTAGGTCATTTAAATATAAACATCATTGATCAGAAAAACCTTCCATGCTGTATCGGGGAACGGTGCGAGCACTCGAGCGTGTTAACAGATGTGGCATAAAAAACTCACCAGTTTAATTCCCTGATGCAGCCTATGCGAAACACTGTCAGTGTCTGAACATGAGTTAAGCATCTATGAAAGATAAGTGCTGGCTGTTGGGCTAACTTTAAAGAAATCTATTTGATTTTCTTATTGTTAAGTGCTGTTGAGTCAGTGTCGACTCATGGCAACCCTCTGGGTAGTTGTTCTAAACTGTGTTCGGTCTTCAGTCAGGTGGCTCATTGTTGATAGAGTGGCATCCATAACTGCTGTTATTGTATCAATCCATTTCATTGCTGGCCTTCCTCTTTTACGTTGAACTTCAACCATGCCAAGCATGATGTCTTTCTCTAGTGATTTCTCTCTTTGCATTATGTGTCCACAGTACAAAAGTCAAAATCTTGTCATTTGAGCTTCTAATGAAAGCTTAGGTTGATCACCTCTGCTACTGACTGCTACAGTCCGTGATATACATAGTATTTGCCAGCACCATAATTCAAAGGCATCGATTTTCTTCCTGCCTATCTTTTTCACTGTACAACTTTCGCATCCATATGACGTTACTGAAAATACCAGGGCTTGGACAAGTTGAATTGTTGTATGGAGAGAGACACCTCTGCTCTCATTTATTTAACAGGTTTTATATACCGCTTTATCGTTCCAATCAAAGCGGTTTACACTGAAACAAACCTAGAAATATAGAAATATGACGACAGAAAAAGACCACACGGCCTATCTAGTCTGTCTTTCCAGATCAATGACTACAACAGTCCCCTTTTTTCCTTTAGAGATCCTCTGTTTGTTCCATGCTTTTTTGAATTCAGATACTGTCCTCATCTCTACCACCTCCACTGGGAGACTATTCCATGGATCCACCACTCTTTCCGTAAAGAAATATTTCCGCATATCATTCCTGAATCTATCCCCCTTCACCCTCATCCCACGTCCCCTCGTAGCAGAACTTGCTTTCAATTGAAAGAGACTCACCCCCTGTACATTTATGCCACGGAGGTATTTAAACATCTCAATCGTATCACCTCTATCCCGCCTTTCCTCTAAGGTGTACATATTAAGATCCTTAAGTCTGTCCTGATATGCTTCATAATGAAGATCACTAACCATTTTAGTAGCCACCCTCTGTACTGACTCCATCCTGTTTATATCCTTTTGAAGGTGTGGTCTCCAGAATTGCACACTATACTCCAAATGAGGTTGCACCAAAGACCTATACAGAGGCACTATCACCTCCTTTTTTCTGCTAGCCATTCCTCTCCGTATGCACCTAAGCATCCCTCTAGCTTTTGCGTCGCCTTTTCTACCTGTTTAGCTATTTTAAGATCATCAGACACAACCATGCCTAGGTCCCGCTCTTCTTTAGTGGACACAAGTACTTCACCCCCTATACTATATTGCTCCCTTGGATTGCTGCAACCCAAATGCATGACCTTACATTTTTTTTAACATTAAATCCCAGCTGCCAAATTCTAGACCATTCTTCAAGCTTAGCTAGATCCCTCCTCATGTTATCTACACCTTCCTGAGTGTCTACTCTATTGCAGATTTTGGTATCATCCGCAAAGAGGCAAACCTTACCAGACAGCCCTTCCGCTATATCACTAACAAAGATGTTAAAAAGAATCGGACCAAGGACAGATCCCTGGGGCACACCACTGGTAACATCCTTCTCCTCAGAGTGAGCTCCATTTACCTGCACTCTTTGTCACCTCCCACCCAACTAATTTCTAACCCAAGCAGTAACTTTAGGGTCCATCCCTAGGGTGCTCAGTTTGTTTATAAGTCGCCTGTGAGGAACAGTGTCAAAGGTTTTATTGAGATCTAAATACACCACATCTAGGGCTCTCCCTCAGTCCAACTCTCTGGTCACCCAGTCAAAGAAATCAATCAGATTTGTATGACAAGACCTGCCTCTGGTGAATCCATGCTGCTTTGGATCCTGTAATCCGCTGGACTCCAGAAACCTCACTATTTTCTCTTTCAGCAGCGTTTCCAATAATTTACTCACCACCGAAGTTAAACTAACTGGCCTGTAGTTTTCAACCACATCCTTACTTCCGCTTTTGTGTAAAGGCACCACATGAGCCAAGTCCTTTGGCACCACTCCTGACTCCAACGAGGCATTGAAAAGGTCAGTCAGTGGAGCTGCTAGAACGTCCCCAAATTCCCTCAGTATTCTAGGGTGTATTCCATCTGGTCCCATCACTTTGTCTACTTTAAGTTGAGCTAGTTTCTCATGAACACAGTTTTCTGAAAATTGTTCAAGATGTCCCTCGCTTCTGTTCCTGTTTATGGGTGTTTTCTGAGGTCCTGCTCCTTCATCTGTGAATGTACATTAAACAGGGACATTGATAACTTGGATTTTTCTCAGGCAATGGAGGGTTAAGTGACTTGCCCAAGGCCCCAAGTGGTCTCTGGGTTCCAAAACTAGTGGTTCTTACTCATTAGGCCACCCCTCCACTCTCTTGAGAATCTTGTCTAGGTCCTTCATAGTCATTTTACCAAGAACAATGCATTGTCAGACTTCTTGACTGCTTATTGGTTTTTTATTGATCCGAGCAGGTTAAAGTTGTCAAATATTTCAATTTTTTCTCCATCAATGATGAACTTATTGATTTTGCCAGTTGTCAGGATCTTTGTCTTCTTTACGTTAAGGTGGAGGCTCATTTTAAGACTATGTTCTTTGATCTTCAGAAGCATATGTTTCAGATCTTCTTCACTTTCAGCCAGTATTGCGGTATCATCAGCATAGCGAAGTTTGTTAATGAGTCTTCTACCAATAAGTGTAGTGAAAATATTTAAAAAGCACATTATATTAAGAAAAGAAAAATGACTGGATGGAGGAAGGTTTTCTGGCCAGTGATGTTGATATTTAAATGGCCTGATTGATGGTCTATGTGAGTGATGTACTGAGGCCTTTTTCCCTTCCTTGTTAAGAATTCTATAATATATATACTGTGAGTAAATCAGGTTTGCCGGTCCAAAGCGGTAAGCGGGTAAGAGAAATAAAAGTTCATAGTTATCCGCTGAGGGTTCTGGTGCTGAGATGGGACGGATGGGTACGGTGCCTAGGTAAGAGCAAGTGCGAGTTCAGATAAGCCTCCTCCTCTTTGGGGGGTTGGGAAGTCCCTTCTGGGGGAGGCGGGTTTTGGTGTTTGCAATTTGTTTTACAGTTTAGTGACAGTTGGTAGAGAGTAGTTACTCGCCTGCAACAGGTGTTCTCTAGGAGCAGCAGGAATCAGTCCTCACATATGGGTGACGTCGGCGCCGACGGAGCCTCCATGCGGAGCATTTCCCCAGCTTTCAAAGAAAGCCTTTGGGAATGCAGCCACGCATACATGGTCCCCTTCCCGCCCAAAGGTACCATCTTGCTCAGTCCAATGACATAGCTAAAAGACAGCAGGAAAAAGCAAATGAACTATATACAACTGCAACTCCAAGGGGAGGAGGGAGGGTGGTGAGGACTGATTCCTGCTGCTCCTGGAGAACACCTGTTACAGGTGAGTAACTACTCTTTCTCCAGGACCAAGCAGGAAGTCAGTCCTCACATATGGGTGACTCCCTAGCTCTGGGCTACCAGGAACCCAGGCTGAAAAATAGAGCTCCCTCTAGAGCCTCAGCAACAGTGAGAGAATCTTCTCGGCGACCACATCTGAACGGTAGCCCAACACCAGGGCCGGAGGGTAGGAGTTGCCTAAACCTCAAAGAGATTACGGAGTACCGCTTGCTCGAAAGCACTGTCCCTACGGGACTCCCTCTCAAGGCAGTAGTGGTCCACAAAAGTCTGGCTTGAAGACCAAGTAGCAGCCCGGCAGATGTCTGCCAACAGAACAGAACGGAAGTGAGCTACTGATGTGGCCTTTGCCCTGACCCGGTGGGCCGTGACTTGACCCTCCAGGGAGAGGCCGGCTGCCCTGTACACCCCAGGCGATAAAGTCTGCCACCCAGATGGACAATGTACGATTAGTGACAGGCAACCCCAATTTATTAGGGTCAAAGGAAATGAAGAGCTGAGAAGCCCTTCTATGCCCCTGCGTATGTTCTAGGTAAAAGGACAGCACCCTTATACAATCCAAGGTATGCAAGACAGTTTCGGCCGTACTGGCATGCGGTCTGGGAAAGAACATCGGAAGTACCACCTCCTAGTTGAGGTGGAAGGAGGACACTACCTTGGGAAAGAACTTAGGATGAGTCCTCAAGACTACCCTGTTCTTATAGAACCTGGTATACGGCCTATCCGAGACCAGGGCCTGAAGTTCACTCACACGCTTGGCTGAGGTGAGTGCCACAAGAAACAACACCTTCCAGGATAGGAAACGTAAGTGGCAGGTAGCCAACGGCTCAAAAGGTGGGCGAGTCAGTTGCTGCAAGACCACATTGAGATCCCACTCAGTGGCCAGTGGACGAATAGGAGGCTTGAGCAGAAGCAGGCCTCTGAGGAAGCGAGACACCACAGGGTGGCCCGAGAGGGAATGTCCATCCACCGGCGAGTGGTGAGCTGAGAGGGCACTGAGGTGGACCCGGACAGAGTTGGACTGAAGTCCCAGGTTGGAGAGGTGGAGCAGGTATTGCAGTACCACCGGGACCGAGCAGGAGAAGGGATCCTCCTGCTGTTGAGAACACCAAGTGGAAAACCTACGCCACTTCAGAGCATAGGCCTTCTGAGTGGAATGCTTCCTGGAGGCCAACACCACCTCTTCAACCTCCTTTGGTAGGAGCAAGGGAGCAAGGACTAGCCTTTCAGCAGCCAGGCCATCAAATTGAGAGATTTGAGGTTGGGATGCAAGAGGGACCCCTGATCCTGGGTCAGAAGGTTGGGTTGTAGCCCCAGAGGAAGTGGAGCATCCACCGCCAACTGCAGAAGAAGAGGGAACCACGGCTGCCTGGGCCACCTGGGGGCTATCAGGATCACCGTGGCTCGGTCCTGCTGGGTTTTGAATAGAGTCCGGGCCACCAGACGTGTGGGAGGAAATGCATACAGCAGGCCTTCAGACCAGGGGATCAGGAATGCATCTGCCGCTGCCCTCAGAGGATGCGGCTGTCTGGAACAGAACTTGGATAGTTGCTTGTTCAGTGGACTGGCAAAAAGATCCATGATTGGAAGTCCCCATTTCAGAAAGATCTGTTGGACTACCCGAGGATCCAACTGCCACTTGTGAGGCTGCAGGAGTCTGCTTAGCCTGTCCGCCAGGTAGTTTTCCTGGCCTGGGAGGTAAACCGCCCTGAGGGTTATGCCCTGATGGATAGCCCAGGAGCAGAGAGCTTGTGCTTCCAGGCACAGGAGTCGGGATCCTGTGCCTCCCTGCTTGTTCACGTAGAACATAGCCACCTGGTTGTCCGTCTGAACTAGGACAGACTGATGAGAGAGGACCCGAGAGAAAGTCCGTAAGGCTAGTCGAATGGCTCTCAATTCCAACAGGTTGATCTGCTGAGCGGCCTCCCACGGAGACCACAGGCCTTGGGTGCAGGTCCCCTGGCAATGTGCCCCCCAGCCTTGCAGGGAAGCATCGGTTGTCAGTACCTGAGTGTGTGGGGAGGCTCGAAAAGGAACTCCCCTGACCAGGTTCGGGAGATGCCTCCACCAGCGTAGGGAGTCCACCAAGGGTTTGGACACCTTTATCCTGTCTGACAACTTCCCTGTGGCCTGTACCCACTGTGCCCTGAGGCACCACTGAGCCGACCTCATGTGCAGACGGGCATTGGGGGTGACATGCACTGTGGAAGCCATGTGACCTAAGAGCCGGAGGAAGTGTCTGGCAGAGACCAGAGAGTTCGCCTGAAACTGGCCGGCCAACTTCATCAGCCTGTGAGCTCTGTCCACAGGCAAATAGGCCTTTGCATGAATGGTATCCAACCTTGCTCCTATGAACTCCACGTCCTGTGAGGGGACTAAAGTGGACTTTGGGAAGTTTATAATGAACCCCAGGTGCTGAAACAGGGATATGGTTCTGAAGGTGGCCTGCCTGGCCTCTTGTGGAGACTGGCCCCTGATTAGCCAGTCGTCCAAGTAAGGGAACACAAAGATCCCCTGGTTACTGAGGTAGGCCACGACCACCGCCAGGCACTTTGTAAAGACCCTGGGGGCGGAGGTGAGGCCAAAGGGAAGCACTCTGTACTGGAAGTGGTTCCCTCCCACCACAAATCTGAGGTATTGCTTGTGACTTGGATGGATGACGATGTGAGTATAAGCATCCTTCAGGTCTAAGGAGCATAGCCAATCTTCCTGCTGGAGGTAGAGCAGTAAGATTCCAAGGGTAAGCATTTTGAACTTTTCCCTCTCCAGAAACTTGTTCAGATTTCTCAAGTCTAGGATGGGTCTGAGGCATCCTGTTCTTTTTGGTACCAGGAAGTACCTCGAGTAGAAGCCTTGCCCTTCCAGGTGTTGATCACACAAAAAACCAAACCTAAATCATGCGACCCCCATTTATAATCATTTTTTGTCGGAGCAAAATCTCATCAGTTTAACCAGCTTTGTTGGACTGTAATAGACCATGTTCCTTTGGATCCTCGAGGGGGACATAGGGAGGATCGTCTTCAACGTCTTGAGCAGCGATGGATTTTTCTCCTGGGTACTGTGGAGCCAGGTGGTTTGAATCGGGAGATTGACTGGCAAAGCCTTTTGTGAATGATGAGGTCGTCATTGCTCTATTTATCCAATCATAGCTGGGATTCCCCGTCATGTGGGGTTTTCTCTGCTTTTGTATTGGTGGGTTCTTCTTTTAAAAAACGGTGATCGGACATTGCGAAATAAGACAACAGCTGCTTTGACGGCGTTTTTGTGTTTGGCTGCTATATATGATGTTCTGGGATTTTGCACTTGATACAGAGCATAGGAGCCCGAAACGTGCGTGTCGTGCATCTGGACACTATATACCAGCGTTTAAAGGAATTGAGATAAGTTTATACTATTTTGATATTGATTTTGAGAAATATGAAAATTTTGGTGAAGAACCTTTCTTGAGAAAAAGTAGCTGCCCGCTTGGTGAAGGTCGTTTTCCATTTCGACCTTCCTACGGTTTAGCTCCAACAAAAAATGATTATAAATGGGGGTCGCATGATTTAGGTTTGGTTTTTTGTGTGATTTGCTGTGTCCGGACCTAAAGGGTTTAATTTGTAATAGCTTCCAGGTGTTGAGGCACCGGTTCCACCGCCTGATCCTGTAGCAGACCTTCCAACTCCTGAAGGAGTAAGTTTCTGTGCAGAGGGGGTCTTGGAGGCTCCCCTGGAAAGTAGGAGGGGGGTATCTGGGTGAAGTGGAGCAGATAGACCCTCTCGATGATGCTTAACACCCAAGTATCCCCTGTGATGGCTGGCCACCTGTCTGCGTACAGGGTCAGCCGACCTCCTGTGCCCTGGAGAGGAGGAGAGGCTATGTTGGCATAGTCAAAAAAACCCTCCCTGATGAGCAGGAGCCGGAGTAGGAGGCTTGGGAACCTTCTGCCTACGGGGCCCATGACCCTGCCCCTTGGCCTGCTGGCCCTGTTAGGGAGCTGCAGAGGCCTGGTAGTGAGGGTAGGTTTTGTAGGCAGTGGTCCTCCTCGGGTAAAAGGCCTTTTTCCCCGAGCCCTTCTTCTTCTGAGAAGGGACAGAGGTTTTCCTGGACAGCCTTATCCGGGTAAGAGTCTCGGTCTCGAGTTCTGCAGCCTTTTCAACCATGGGCTTGCCAAAGAGGTTTTCACCTCAACAGGGGACATCGACCAACTTGTCCTGTACCCATGGCTCGAGGTCCGAGGATTGTAGCCAGGCCTGGCGGCGTGCACCGATGTCGGCCCCTGCTACTCGGGCCGAAGCCTCAAATCCATCATAGGCTGCTCGAGAGATAAACTTCGAGCACTCTCGAATACCAGAAGACAAGGCCTTGAACCTCTGCAAGGGTTCCTCGGACAGACCAGCAGAGAACCCGGCAATCTCCTTTGCCAGGTCTCGAAGGTACATGCCCATGTACAGCTGGTAGGTCTGGACGCGGCAAGCAAGCATAGAGCCCTGGAAGCACTTTCTTTTTTTTTTTTTTTATTAAGTTTACAATTGATACAACAACCAACCAAAAGAAACAGGACAATCCAACTCAATCACACCAGGTCCACTGGATAGACGGCAGAGCAGGTTTTATTCTCACCATGGTCCTCGCTGAATATAGCTGTCCCCACGCTGTCCGCCCAACAGTTAAGAGGGAGGCAAGCGTCTCAGCAAGGCACCAAGCGGTGGCAGTTCCCGGGGCTCACGAGCAGGCCCCCTTCACCTCCAACTCAATCACACCAGGTCCGCACTTTCTACCGAGGGCATCCAGGTTCCGGGCTTCCCTGTTGGGAGGCACCAAGGAGTGCATCTTCTGACTCTTCAGGAGATGCATGGCCGATTCCACAAGCATGGAGTGGTGCGGTAGCTGTGCCTTTTGGAACCCGGGGCTCTTGCCGACTCGATAGATGGAATCAACCCGCTTGCTTAGAACTGGCATCGAGGCCGGTGCCTCCCAAATGCGGAAGAGCAACCGCTCCAGCATCGAAGGAACCGGTACAGTAAAGGCCTCCTTGGGAGGAGAGTCATACTGCAGGGCCTCGAGCTCCTCGGCTCGAGACTCCTCCTCGGGGTCCACCAGGAAGGCCAAGGCTTTGGCCATATCCCGTACAAAATCCGAGAACTGGGTATCCTCGGGGGGGGGGGGGGGGGGACCACGTCCGAGGCTCAGATCCCGGTGACTCCTCTTCCTCAGTCTCCCACGTTGATTCCTCCAAGGAGGAATCGAGCGGCTCCGAGTGGGCGGGCACCGACGCCATCCGCACCGACGCCGAGGGTACCAGCGTCGACGACCTCGGTCCCGAACGGGAGGCCGAGAGTGACTCGAGTTCGCATGGTCTCGAGGATCGGCTTGGCCTCCGGGGTCGACTTGGACGTCGAGGTCCCGGTGGTCGGGGCAGATGCGCCAGTGAGGCCGGCGATCAGTACCCGCTGCTGCTCCATGAAGGCAGACAATCTGCTCTCCAAGGCCGTCAACCTGAGTCCAAGCTCAGGAGACCCAGCAGCCGACGGCGTCGGGCCCCACGTCGGCTCCCCTGGAGAAGAGTCCACGAGGACTACAGTACTCACGTGACTCGGGGCCTCCGACTCTACACGAGGATTCTTTGCAGGCCTCTCTGACTCTGAAGACCCGAGACGGCGATCGGGGCTATGCGACCTGGCCCTCGAGGGGGCAAGAGCGTCGACCGATGCCGCCCTCGTGGGATTCTTCTTCCTTCAGTGCTCCCTCGAGGGGGACTCCCTCTCAGAGGAGCCCCGACGATGCTCGGGGTCAGACTCCCGAGATGTCGAGGTCTCTGACGAAGTCCGGACCCGTCCAGACGCATAGTCGGAGAAGAACCTCTCACGCTGGTGCTGACGGCTCCTCAATGCCTTCAAGGACATTTTGCCACAGGGACTACAGACCTTAGGATCATAGTCAGGCCCCAGGCACCGGAGGCAGCAGTCATGTGTGTCGGTGAGAGACATCAGTTTCTTGCACCAATCACACTTCTTAAAGCCACTGGCAGCCATCGGGGGAAAAAGGACCCCTGCAAGATCAAAAAAATCAGGCTGCCAGGGAAAGAAAAAAGTGGCGCGAATGCAGTCTCTAAGGACAAAAAACGAAAAAAGAGAGATCCGGGCTCGGCACCAGTGTACCGAGTCCAGGCGGGAAAGGGAACCGACGTAGAACCGAAGAAAAACACTCGTCTCAACGCAGGAAAATCCACTTTTTCCACGGGTGACAAGGACACACGTCCGTAGGGCTCCGCGGAAAAAAGAAGACTGAGCAAGATGGCACCTTTGGGTGGGAAGGGGACCGCGCATGCGTGGCTGCATTCCCAAAGGCTTTCTTTGAAAGATGGGGAAATGCTCTGCATGGGGGCACCGTCGGCACCAACGTCACCCATATGTGAGGACTGACTTCCTGCTCGGTCCTGGAGAATGAGCAAGATGGCACCTTTGGGCGGGAAGGGGATCGCATGGGGGCTCCGTCGGCACCCATATGTGAGGACTGACTTCCTGCTTGGTCCTGGAGAATATTGTTTAATTTGTCTCTCAGTTAAGTCTGCTTTGTCAATAGGATACTGATCAGGTGGGTGGTGCCAGAGGTATATATACCCTAGGGTCATCAAAAGGATGATGTGCTCAGTCTCCACGCTGCTGGAAGGGGGGCACAACCCAGAAGAAAGGGACTGGACTTCCTTCAGGAACGCTAATTAGCAGGTAAGGTCTAATTACTCTTTTTCTCTCCTGATGTAACAGTTGATGTCCTGAAGGTCTAAAATGGGACATAATTCTCCAGTCTTTTTTGGAATCAGGAAGAAACACGAGTAGAAGCCTTTATCGCACTGTTTGTGAGGAACTAGTTTGATGACTTGGTTGAATAGAGACTTCCTGTTCCAGGATTTGTAAGTGTAGAGCGGACGGCGTAGGCGTATTAGAACAAGGATGAGACTGGAAGCTGTAAAAAGTTGATAATTTATTTTATTTATTTAAAAGGATTTATATCCCGCTTTATCCTACAATCAAAGCGGTTTTCACTTCAAACGAATCAAAAGCAAAGTGCAGAGGTGTCGGCATGCAGTGTTCGTATCGTAGTGCGTGTGTTGGTATAATAAGGGTGTAGCTTTATTATAAGGTGCAATATATACAGGGTGAGCTATCTACAATGTGCAATATATACAGGGTGAGCTATCTACAATGTGCTATATACAAAGTGAGTGCTATATACAAAGGAGTTTGAGAAGTTTTCTAAAGTCCTTAATGTCCACCGTTGATCTTAAGCCAGCAGGGTGGGCGCTGCCAGGGATACTGTTCTCTTTGAGGTGGTTTGCCTCCTTTTGGTGAAGTCTTTGGGGGATGTGATGGTGTCCGTGGTGCCTCTCCTCCTGTGTCTGGGGTTTGAGTCGAGACCTATGATGGACTGTAAACTGTTCGTTGAGAGGCCCTGTTTGATTTTGAGAATGTTCAGTATGGTTTTATATCGGACTGGAAGTCAATGGAGAAGAATCATGATGGGGGTGATGCGATCACGTCTTGCGGAATCAGCTATTATGCGAGCAACGGTGTTCTGTTTGGTGTGGTTGTCGTGACTGAGGTTGGCTTGTGGGATGATTTAGGTGATTGGTGGTCTTCATTGAATTGTTCGATGAATAGGGTGGTTTTGAGTAGCTTCCGGAATTTTTATATCTGTTGTCTGGGAGGACATTCCAGATAGCAGCGGCAGCAAGAGAGAAAGCTCGCATGGATGTGGATTTGTTGGTTTTTGTGAACAGACTGGGTGTTGGTATGTTGCTTTTGGTACAGTTTGTCTGGTCTTTTGCTTGTTTTGGTTTCGATGAGTTCCTGTAGTATCCCCTTTTGACTATGTTGAGTACCCATACCTCTCTGTGCTGAATTATGCCTGCTACTGGCAGGTAATAAAAAACTAGAAGAGGTTTTGGGGGCAGGAGTTGGGTTGGAGGGTCGTTTCCTATCCCGTTGCCTGGAGCACCGAGGGTAAGTCGAGGCAGCGAGGTACTGAGATGGCTGCCTGGAATATGGCTGATGTTTTTGGCGAGGGTAAAATTGTTGAAAATATTGATAATGGTAAGCTCTCCAGTAGTGAGGAAGCTGAGAGAGTCTGGGCTGGAATGCCGGTTCCACTGGCTGCTCAGTCTACACCAGTCTACCAGACTCTTAACAGACTTTATAGCAAAACTTCACAAATTCAGAAAATCAAAATTAAGAAAGGAGAAAAACGGGTCTCAGAATCATCAGGACCACATATGAATTACATTAAATGTACTCACATCACATCCCCAGTACATCAGCAACCCGAAAAAAAGCGTAGTTATTCACCTGTAACAGGTGTTTTCCAGGGACAGCGGGAATCCGTCCTCACTTATGGGTGAAGTCGGTACCGACAGAGCCCGCATGGAGCAATTCCCCAGCTTTCAAAGAAAGCCTTTGGGATTGCTGCCATGCATACATGGTCCTCTTTCTGCCCAAAGGTGCCATCTTGCTCAGTCAGGTCCCCTAACTAGAGCCCTACTAAGCAGATGACAAGGGAAGGACAAAAATAGCAACTCTTCAGGGGAGGTGGGAGGGTAGTGAGGACTGATTCCTACTGTCCCTGGAGAATACCAGTTACCGGTGAGTAACTGCTTTCTCCAGGAACAAGCAGGAAGTCAGTCCTCACTTATGGGACTCTCCAGCTACAGGCTACCGAGCCTGTAACCCAAAACGTCTCCGCGAGGCTGTGAGCAGAAGTCGATGCCTGAAGGAGCCCGAGTCTTCGGGTCCTCTGGGCGAAGCTCTCGGTAGCCGTCAAAGAAGTGTTGGAGGGCAGGAGTTGCATATACCCCGAACAGATTACGGAGTACAGCCTGGCCGAGGGCGCTGTCCCGGCGGGACTCACTTTCCAGGCAGTAGTGTACAGCAAAAGTGTTCGCTGAAGACCAGGTCGCAGCCCGGCAGATGTCCATTAGAGGCACTGAGCAGAACAAAGCCACCTTGGCTCAGACACCGTGTGCAGTGACCCGTCAATCCAGTGGGGCTCCCACCTTTGCTTGGGCAAAGGTAATGCAGTCCGCCACCTAGATGGAGATGGTGCATTTGGTGACTGCCTGCCCCAGGCGATTGGGGTCGTAAGCGGCAAAGAGCCGGTGGTACTTGTGATGAACCTGGGTATGCTACAGGTAGAAGGCAAGAGCCCTCTTGCAGTCAAGTGGATGCAACACCGCCAATGCCTGGTCAGCATACGGCCTCGGGAAGAAGGTCGGTAAGACTATCTCCTGATTGAGATGAAAGTCCGAGAGCACCTTCGGTAGGAACTTGGGATGGGTGCGGAGGACCACCATGTTCCCATAGAACCCGGTGTATGAAGCCTCAGCCATGAGGGCCTGAAGTTCGCTGATTTGACGAGCCAACGTCAAAGCCACCAGGAAGACCACCTTCTAGGAGAGATGCCAAAGCGAGCATGTCACCATCAGCTTGAAGGGTGCTCGTGTAAGCTGCATCAGCACCACGTTGATGTCTCACTCCGCCGGAGGAGGTCAGATGGGAGGCTTGGAAAGCAAGAGACCTTGCATGAAGTGGGAGACCAAGGGTTGCTCCGAGAGGTGTTTTCCCTCGACGGGGAGGTGGTTTGCTGAAATGGCACTCAGGTGTACCCTGACCAAATTGGATTTCAACCCTGCCTTCGAGAGGTGGAGGAGATAATGGAGGATCCACCAGGTAGAGCAGGAGAACAGGTTGATCTGGAGCTCAGAACACCAGGCCGAGAAGCATCGCCACTTAAAGGTGCTCGCCCGTCTCGTTTCCTTCCTTGACGCGAGGGGAACCTCCTCGACCTCCTCCGGGAGGTGCAGCAGAGCCAAGGCGACCCATTCAGCAGCCAGGTTGTAAGGAACAGCGAGGCCAGGTTCGGGTGGAACACCCGACCCTCCTCCTGTGTCAACAGGCCCGGGGCACAGCCCAGGTAGACTGGTGGCTCGCACGAGAGCCGGAGCAGAAGCGGGAACCAAGACTGACGAGGCCACGAGGGAGCCACGAGGATCACCGAAGCTTGGTCCCACTGAACCTTGTGGAGGGTCTTCGCAATGAGAGGGAGTGGGAGGGAACACGTAAAGAAGGCCGGAGATCCAGCTCAAGAGGAATGCATTCAGGGCCACCCTGCTCGGGTGCGGAACCGAGCCGCAGAAGCGGGGAAGCTGTGCATTCACTGGGCTGGCGAATAGGTCCATGGATGGGGTCCCCCACCGATGGAACAAGACACCGGTGATCTCCGGATCCAGGTGCCACTCATGTGGGCAGAGGATCCTGCTGAGTTTGTCCACGAGGACATTCTCCTGGCCTGGGAGGTAGACCACTCATAGGGTCATCCCCTGGCGAAACGCAAAGGAGCCAAGGAGGATCGACCTCTCGGCAGAGGCGGCAGAATCCTGTTCCCCCCTCCTTGTTTATGTAAAACATGGCTACCCTGTTGTTGGTCTGCACGAGCACTGACTTCCCCTTCAGATAGCCCTCGAAGGCCCTCAGGGCCCATCGGACCGCCCAAAGCTCGAGCAGGTTGATCTGCTGTCGAGACTCCTCGGGAGACCACTGCACCTGGGTGCACAATGCACTGTAGTGGGCTCCCCACCCCAGCAGGGAAGCATCCGTCGTTAGGATGTGCTCGTGCTGTGGGGTCTAGAAGGGCATTCCCCGAAGGAGACTTTGGGGATCACGCCACCAACCCAGGGAGTTGTGGAGATTGCAGGAGATCTGGATAGGGTCTCTAAGGTAGCTGAAGGCCTGGCTCCATTGTGCCCTGAGGCACCACTGGGCTGTCCACATGTACATGCAGGCGTGGGGGACCACATGGACGGTGGAGGCCAGGTGTCCTAAGAGGCGCAGCATGGCCTGTGCCGTAACCCAAGCCCTGCTCTGAACCTGGGCCGCCACGGTCCGTAGGTGGTCTGCCAGGTCCACGGGCAGGAAGATGGTCGCTCGCTCCATGTCGAGGCATGCGTCGATGAAATCTAGGGTCCGCACCAGCTCAAGGTGGGACTTGGAGTAGTTGACCAAGAAGCTGAGAGGTTTGAGGAGAAAGATCGTGCGCGACACCGCCAGGATGGGCTTCATCGATCGAGGTCCCCATGACGAGCCAGTCGTCGAGGTAGGGGAAGACGGGTATGCCCTGCCGCCTGAGGGAGGTGTTGGCCGCGGACAAACACTTTGTGAAAGCTCACGGTGCAGACGCGAGCCCAAAGGGGAGCACTCTGTATTGGTAACGTTCCCCCTGCACCTTAAGCAGCTTAAGACAACACTATTCATCGAATACTACAGGGACGTCACATGATCTACTCGCCAGTCAAGACCGCAGACCAACCCCCCTTTCCCCATGTTCATAGGAATGTATAATAGCGCACGCTGTAAATAGCTCAACATGAATCTACTGTACACCACCACACACACACGCACTGTATCACTACATGAACACACATAACCCATTCTTGTTGATTGTTTGCTGTGTAGACCGCCTTGATTGAAGGAGGAGGTATAGAAATCCTTTTAAATAAATAAAATAAATAAAGAGCAACAGGGAGCAGCCTGTGTTGGGGGTGGATTAGGATGTGGGCTTCTTACACCCAACTCCAAATGGTGCAAAACACTGCAGCACGCATCATTACAGACACTCCAAGAACTGAGCAGATCACCCCCGTCTTATAGCAACTGCACTGGTTCCCAATGATGGCCAGAGCAAAATTTAAAATAATCCTGATCATCTTTAAAATCATTCACCATCTCTCAGCAGATGCACTAAAAGATATCATAACAAGGGATATCAGCAATAGACCAAGAAGGACCAATAATTACAACATGATCGGCACACCTGCAGGATATCACAAGACTAAACAAACAACTTCAAGAAAAGCTCCTTCACTACTGGTGTCCATACTTTGGAACTCCCTCCCAACGAGCCTGAGGGCATTAAATGACATCATAGACTTCAGCAAGGCCCTTAAAACCCTGCTCTTTACAGAAACCTATGAGCAGACAGACAACAGTCTCCACCTGAACGGTAATGCAGCTACCTCAACCAACTCAATACCCACTCATCCCAACTAGACATACGAGTTGATTGTATAATGTTGTTAAGTACCCTCATGTTAAATGTAACCCTCCAATTGTGATGTGACCACTTTGATTGTAGGATAAGGTGGTATACAAATCTGTCTAAATAAATAAATAAATAAATGTGGGCGTAAGCGTTCTTGAGATCCAAGGACCATAGCCAATCACCCTGCTGAAAGAAGGGCAGCAGGACGCCAAGCGATAACATTTTGAACTTCTCCCGCCCCAGAAACTTGTTTAGGTTCCAGAGATCGAGGATGGGGCATAGGCCCCCCCGTCATTCGGAACGAGAAAGTAGCAGGAGTAGAACCCACGGCCTTGAAGGTGCAGCGGTACCTTCTCAACAGCCTGTTGGGCGAGGAGGTTGGACAGCTCCCACTGCAAGAAGGTCTGGTGCGAAAGAAGCAGAGTAGGCTCCGCTGGCGAGAAGGGAGGAGGGTACCTGTCCAGGCGGAGACGATATCCATCCCGGACCACTCGGAAGACCCAGGTGTCCAAAGTGATCGACGCCCACTGCGGGGCGAATAGGGACAGGCGTCTCCCCACCAGCGGAAGTGCTGCTGGGGGGTGAGAGGCTATGCCGTTGGCATCAAAAACCCGGTGTGGGTTGGGGTGGCGCCGGTTGCTGCGCCTTAGGTCCTTTAGGCTTGCGGTGGCTATGCGTACCTCCCTTCTCCGGTGTGCCGGGAGCCGGCACGGGGTTGGGCGGGAAAGGTGGTTAACTCTGGTAGGGGAGCCCCTTTCTTTGGAAGAATTGCTTGCTGCTTCTTCCGAGGGAGGGAGGAGGTCTTATGCGAGAGACAAGTTCGAGTGACAAACTCGATTTCTATCTCAGCGGCCTTATCCTCCATAGGTTTAGCAAACAGCTACTCACTAAGGCAGGGGACGTCCAGGAGCTTCTCCTGGACCCACTGCTCCAGGTCTGAGGATTGGAGCCATGCCTGGCGTTGGGCCCCAATGCCGGCTGCTGCCACTCAGGCGAAGGACTCAAACCCGTCATATGCAGCACGGGAGAGGTACTTCGAGCACTCCACGATGGATCTCAGGAGGGTTTGTAACCTGAGAAAGGGTTCACCCCCGAGGCCTGCGGAGAACCTGCCGAGCTCTTTGGCAAGGTCGCGCAAGAACATGCCCACATACAACTGGTATGCCTGGATGCGGCATGTGAGCATGGAACCCTGATAGGCTTTGTGACCAAGGGCATCAAGGGCTCTTGACTCCCTGCCCAGGGGGTGGGGGAGGGGACCGAAGAGTGTGACTTCGGGCTCTTTTGCTTCCACATCACCAACTTCACTACCATGGATGCATGTGGAAGCTGGGTCTTCTGGAACCCTTCAACAACCAGGCCGTGAGGTGCAGGGACTGGGGATTCGGGTGCCATAGCGTCCCATTCTCCTGGGAAAGGAGATATGGAGCATGCCCTAACTCCAGAGGTGCCACTTGAGAGAGATGCAGAAGCAGGGAATACCACGTTTGGCATGGCCATTGTGGTGCCATGAGAATCATGCGACCCCTGTCTCTCTGAAGCTTGAAGAGCGTCTTGGGGATGAGGGGAATGGGCGGGAAGGCATAAAGGAAGTCCTGACCCCAGTGAAGGAGGAAGGCATCCCTTGCCTGACAGTTGTGTGCCAGAATCCTGGAACAGAACCGGGGAAGTTTGGCATTCAGTGGACTTGCAAAGAGGTCTATGTCTGGAGTGCCCCAGAGACGAAATATCGTTGCCACCTGGTCTAGGTGGAGTGACCACTCGTGAGGTAGCAGGACTCGACTGAGTTTGTCTGCCCAAAGGTTTTGAATACCTGGAAGATATACCACTAGAAGGTGAATTTGATGCTCTCTGGCGAGGGCCCATAGTCATAAAGCTTCATTGCATAACGACAGAGAGCCTGTCCCGCCCTGCTTGTTCACATAGAACATGGCTACCTGATTGTCCGTCTGGACTAGGACTGCCTTGTAGCTGAGCTGGGCGTGGAACACTTGAAGAGCTAAATAAATTGCTCTTAACTCCAGGAGGTTTATGTGTAAACCAACCTCCTGTGGAGTCCAGGTGCCCTGGGTAGAGAGATGATTCAGGTGTGCTCTCCAACCCACCTGTGATGCATCTGTTGTTAGGGTGGCCTGAAAGAGGGGTTGATGGAAAGGAGACCTTACCGACTGCCACCATTGGAGGGACAAAATTAGTCATTGAGAGATACCATCTGTTGACAAAGTGGCATAAACTGCCCGGAATATTGGGGGGTTGGGGACCCCTCAGAGGCAGGAAGGCAAAGCTCTCTAGGAAGGAGTCAAAGCCCTTGAGGGGGCTGAACCTGGAGAGCTGGTTGGGCTCTCGGGCCTTTTGGTTTCCTCTGTTTTCTAGTTTGTCCCTTTTGGGCAACCCTGCCTGGAGTCTGAGTCTGGTGGTTATAGGAAGGATAAAACTTCCTCTTTTTGAGGGCTTTTTATAAGGCTTCCTTTTGGCTGGAGTGGCTGTAGACTTTGACAATCTATCTAAGGTAGAATTGTCAGCATCTAACTCGTTAGCCCTCTCCTGCCAGTTCTTGCCAAAGAGATTCTCTCCCATGCAAGGAATGTTGCCTAACGTGTCCTGTACCCAAGTCTCCAAGTCTGATGCCTGTACCCAGGCAATCCGTCGTGCACCAATGACAACAGCAAAAGTTCTGCTAATGCATTTGAAGCAGTCAAAGGCTGCACGATTGACAAACTTGGAGACATCCTGAGCATGCTTAACCAGAGTAAGAAAGACTTGTCTCTTATCATCTGGGAGAAATGGGCTCATAAGTCTCCTGTGATTTCTTTGAGGAACATTCCCATATATAGGATATATGAGCTGATCCTAGCTGAAAGCACAGTTACTTACCTGTAACAGGTGATCTCTGGGAACAGCAGGAATAAGTCTTCACATATGGGTACGTCGGTACCGACGGAGCCTGCGTGGTGTGACCCCGCTCACCACTCAGCCCCAGTATTAAGGCTGTTAAAAAGTGGGACACAGTTAAAGTTACTTTGTTTGTGCTGTTTGCCTGGTATTCTTATGTAGTTGTAGCCCAGTGATGACAGCCAAAGTTAGGTTAAGGGTGAACAATATATTTATTGTCGCACAGGGTTTCTTCCCCCAAAACAGAGCAAAAGAGAAGATACATGTTTGTAACAAATAAAGTCCAAAATGAAACAGTCCTCCTGATACTTCTCAGGGTACAGATGCAACTCAAAAATCAGCTTCTTATATTTCCTCCAACTTTCCAAGATAACAGCATTGCTTCCAAACACCAGTAAGGCTTTCCTAATAAAACTTTTAAAAAGAAACTTCTCAGTGTTGTGGTTTTTATTCCACATGTGCTTAACAACAATTAGGCTTCCACAGCACCCTTATATACATAGGATACAATTAAACTGCACCTTAGAACTCCTTCTTACAGATGCCACAATCCATCTCCGAGTCACTGCTAGAGGATAAGGGATTGTCTGTCTGCATCGGCTCACTCTCAAGATCTGGGGTTTCTTGAACACAAGGATAAAAAGAATCCACAGACTTCAAGTGTTTAAGGAGAGTCTGTATCTGCTTCCATCTACTATCCTTACGTCTCCTAGGCACTTGCAGGGTTTCAGGCTTATTGGCCCTCTTAAACAGTTCATAGAAAGGATTTCTCTCTTCCCTGTCTCGCCCGGATATCACTCTCTGGTTGGGCGGAACATATCTCTTCTGACACTGCTTTACAAGTTCCTTTAATACAGCCTGGTCCTCAAAAATCTGACTCTAGCTCCGTGTCCCGTTGCTGGCAATTAGTAGCTTGCTGACGTGCAGCTGGGCTATACTCTGAACTGCAGCTTCTGACCCGTTCTCTATTACAAGGAAACACTTGTACTTTATGAGCTGGGGTTTCCCTTCTACCCAGCTTTTCTCTTATCAATCTGGTTCTAAGAAAAGTCTCTGAGGAGTTACTTCTATCTCTCTTAGGTAAGAACTCTAATCTTTGCTTCAAAGGTTTATAGGAGTTTCTGACCTGATTCTCCTTTGGCTGAGGGCTGTTCCTCCTTCCAGGAAGCACTTTCAACTGCCTCCCCCGAGACGTGGCTGTTCCTGGGCAAAGTGGCTGGCAATCTTCCAAGTACTTGGTTCCCACCTGGCTCTCTTTGCTTCCCGCTCTGCCTCTTTGGGACTTCAAGTCTCTGCCTGGACCTGACTTTCCTAGCCCTCTGGAAAAAAAAGGCTCTGACTCCAAGGCTGCATCCAATCCCCTTGAGTCAGTTTCTCCCCACTGTGTCCACTGTGGGGCTCCTTCCTCCTTCCTTCTCCTTTCCCGTTCTCCTCCTCTTTCTGCTTCCTCCTCGTCTTTCTGCTTTCCCTCCTCTCTTCTCCTTGAATCTACTACTTCCTGGTTATGAGGACCGAGTTGTCCAATCGGGCGTAAGTCCACCCCTTTCCCTGATAGGATAGCTCTCCTGGTTAGCCTGGGGCTAGGGTGGGGCTCCCTTTCTACTCTTTCGTGTAGTGAAGCTTTGTGTGCAGAGGTTTTAACCCCTTCCTGCCCTGTATTTCTGGCAGGTTCAGAGGACAAAGAGTATTTAAAACCCTTTTTCTTACTCTCTAAAGCCTCTGCCTTGTCACAGCGGGAACGCTCCCCAGCATCCAATCAGAAAGCTTTTGGGAGCATCCCTCAGCGCCTGCGTGCTGCCTTCCCGCCTTTCCAACTGTCTCTCCTCAGTTGAGTTTCATAGCTGAGACAAAGAGAGAGAAAGAGGAAAGGAAAGATAGATATAAAAATACAACTCCTAGGGGAGGTGGGTGGGTTGTGAAGACTTATTCCTGCTGTTCCCAGAGATCACCTGTTACAGGGTAAGTAACTGTGCTATCTCCAGGAACAAGCAGGAATGAGTCTTCACATATGGGGACTCCCAAGCTAAGATGTCTGGAGCCCTAACATGTTGAAGACTGAAAACATGCTACATCTCATATGGCCAGGCATCCTGAGGATGGAGGGCAGGGGGGGTTGCATAGAGAGGAGCTGCAGAAAAAACAGCTAACCTAAGAAAGGACTACCCTCAACAAGGAGTCCATGTATGTATGATCATTATCAAAAGATATATTGAAATGAACAATCACCATAATATTGAAATGAACAATCACCATATGATGCTCACCTACTGGATTGCAGGAAGTAGAGAGGCTGATGGAGTCTACTGGGGATCCAGTAGAATAATGTTCAAGGTGATCTCACTGGAGTGAAGGTGGAGGTCAACATCTGGAAGGGAGAGGTGACCCCAGGATTCAATTGGGGTAGCACAAACACGGCACGTCTTCAGTGGGAAGCTTCATGGAAAGCTGAAAACTCTTTTGGCTACAGAAGTATTCAGAGGTAGGAGCAAAAGAGGAAGACTGACCGATCTGGACAAACAGACCTAGTCCTTGAGGTAGGAAAGGGTATGAGAAGAACCCCATACTCCCAAGAAAGGACAGATGTTTGAGGAATTGAATCTGAAATCCACTGAAGATCCACCATGTCTTTCCTAACTGGTGAGGGAGGAAGACTTTGGGGCATGGAGCTTCAGGGATACGTAAACCTAGGATATGGTAGGGCTGTCAGTTCCACAGCAGTGGTTGTGTGCAAAATATCCGAAACATACTGTGGAACAGTATGAAGCTGTGCAAGCCCACTGTCAGAAACATACAGGAAGGTAAAAACCTTTATGAGCATAGACAGTCAGAGGGATAAGTATGGAAATACATATCTACCTATAATACGTATCTGGACAGATACACACATATATGTAGAGATATGTGTATATACATATATATATATATATATATACATACATATACACAGGTATATAGATATATCTATATCTATAATAAGATCTAAAGGGCATAGCATATGCACACTTAGCTGACAGACAGATACATCTACAGAGATGTATATAGGTATATATATATAGAGAGATATATATATAGATATATATTCCTGAATATATAGGTCTAAAGATAGATGCCTGCAATAAGCAGACAGAGCTATGCATATCAGGACATTCACATGGAGATGTGAAGGGAAAAGATTCATCTAAGAACAAGGAGGTGAAACCTACTTGAGAAGATATATAGAGAATCTATTCCCCCAGAGATGATGGTAAAGGAATGCTATCCAGTGAATTACCAGGATGGCTACGTGAAAAAACAGAGGATAATATCAGTCTGTAAACAGCAAGTCCGGAGTCCTGTGGAACTCCAGCATGATAAAAGGACAGAAACGCATAGAATGAGATACCAGGTTGACCTACGTGAGGGACAAAGGAGGTATCAGGCGTTTTTCAGATTAATATGTGCTGTTCCTTGAAGTATTAGGATACCATGAGGACAAGCTGCAAGAAAAAAAAGAAAAAAAAAAGAGTATATTCCCTAAGGAATGGGATAACTCTTAGACTTTCACGTGGAGAAGGCTTATGTCCTTTTCCCTCTTTTTTTTTTTTTTTAAAAAGAAGATAGCAGGGTATGAAGAACCCTCACAGTCATAGGGGATGACTGAGGAAGCATTTTTCAACCATGATGGATAGCCATTAGAGAAACTCTATGCTCTCTAGCAAGGGCCCATAGTGGAAAGCTTCTCAGTAGGATTGCAGAGAGCATTATGCAGGAGAACTGGGATGTAGAACTGGCTGATGGAGAAAACTGACAGCCACGTCCACTACGTTGCCAAACCCAGAGATTGGAGATGGCAAGGGTAGAAGATAGTGTAAGAAGCCTGTAGTGAAAAAGATTATCCAAGAAAGATGTAAAAAACTGTCTTGGAATCACTACTAAGGCCAGACATGAGTGGTGGAAGACAAGACTGGGACTTGTGGAAAAGTACCAGTAGTCAAGCACTGGAACTCCTGCATCGGCAGCTACTGAATAGGACAACAGAGAGAGTCGGTCTGTGTCAAACAGAGAGAACAGACTGAACAAAGAGAGCAAGCTGTCTGCAGAGCTGCCTAGATAAAGAAGGGAGTTTCTCAGGAGAAGAAACTCTACAGTGAAAAGAAAAAGACAAGAAAAGTCTTTCAATGGTATGGTACCACTCTTATAGGGGAAACCCTGGCGAAGAGGGTAGAGATAGAAGCTGAAGAAGGACTTACCACATGGTAAGTCCCTGGAAGGAAAAAATTCATGCTGGTACAGAGAAACTATCATGTGATAGTTGCTAAACCTCTCTTCTAGTCAGGAAGAGGTGGAAAACTCTAACTTATAGACATGAATAGCCTGACAGTTCAGCATAGTGAAGAGTAAATGGATTTCCTGAGAATAGGAATCCCTGAGCAGAGTTTTGAATGGAAAAAACAGTGAAAAACTTCTGCTGAAAAGAAATTAACTGTAGTTATAAAAAGATTAATCAGAAACCTATGGTTACTGTGTTTATTCAGCCTGGCTAGATTGGATTCTTCAGACCAGGGCGAGACTTCCCCTGCTTGGGAACATCCGAATAATGGGCAGGAGAAGAGGAAAACCTCTTTCTTTTAGGGAAAGAAGGTTTGGTAGGGCATTTCCTACCTGCTGAGGAAGGAGAGGGCTTAGGATGGCCCTCAGAAACAGGAAAGTCAGTGGAGCAATGAGCAACCTGACGTAAGGACTCCTTATTGAAGAGATTTTCTCCAGTACAAGGAGTATTACTCAGTCTTTGTTGTGCCCATCTACTCAAGTCTGAGGCTTGGAGCCAGGCTTTACGACGTGCTCCTATGGCTATAGCAGACGTTCTGCTAACAGACTCAAGAGAGTCTAGGGAAGCACGAGAAAGAAACCAAGAGATATTTTGGCTATGACTAGAAGTAAGGACTAGTCTGCAGCCTTGGGCTCTGATAGAAAAGGAGTCAAAAGAGATAATTTCTTTGTGATCTCCTGAAGGGATAGACTCATATAGAAAATATATGAGAGAATCCTTGTTGCCAGCATAGATGTTTGGAAGGTTTGACGTCCAAAGGCATCCAGTGTTCTAGATGCACGCCCTGGCGGGAAAGAAGAATGTTTTTTCTTGCTTTTAACCTTCCTCATTGCTGATTCCACTACAATGGAATGATGGGGAAGTTGAGGCTTTTGAAATCCTGGAGAGGGGGGCACCTGATACAGAAGATCAGTTGCTGTAGGAGGTGAAGAAACCCTTAAAGGTTTTTCCCATACCCTCAGAAGAAGATTCTGCAAAGAGTGATGTAAAGGAAGCATTATATTTTCCTTTTCTGCAGAAAAATCCTGAGAAGACTCATAGCCAGGGACAGGAATATTAAGGAAGGTTGCCATGTCAAGGAGAAATTTCTGAAAAGAAGGATCTCCGATGGGAACCATCCCTGGACAGGTTAAACCTGAAAAGGCAGCCTGGGCACCGGAGGATGTACCTGTCCGGTGCAGAACAGGATTTGTAATGGATGGACACTGGAACTGGCAGTTATGAGTTGAGACAGTCAGTAGTGCATCATCCATGCCAGGTATCGACTCCAAACTAGGTATAGAAAGGAGCGATCCAGGTGAAAAAAGCATGGAAGGAGCTGGTCCCGATGATACTGCCGGTACCGACATTGATACCGATACCGGTAGCTGTGCCGGAATCGCCGAAGCAGTCAGCGGAGGCTGCTCAAACGGTACCGAGGAAACTCGAAAGTCTCGGTAAATATCCTCGGTACCGCGCATCCGGAATCAGTGTGTGTCGGTTCTGAGATGCGTCGGTACCCAGTCTTCCAGACTAGATATCGATTCTAGACTTGGCATCGAAGGAAGCGAATCTATCGATGCATGTCTAGATGGTACCGGCGTCAGGGGTCGTATCGACGGAGCTGCTGATACTGGAAAGTCAATCTGGGTATCGATCGGTTCCGAAGGCACCGAGTACACCAGATGACGATCCCTGGTGAGGAGTGAATCGCTCAACACCAGTGCCGATGCTGGGTTATCGGTACCGCTCGAAGCGGATGCCACCCCCGAGCATGGCTCAGGTATGTTCTGTGAGGGGTGAGCCCCAGGAACAACCTGAAACCCCTGAAATGCTTTGGAGCCCGAAGACTCCCGCCGGGGTTTTAATGCCAATGGGTTCTTGAGGGCAAGGCCGGGGCCGTCAGCATGCTTAGCATGAGACATACCACTCAAGGATTGGCTAGTCTTAACAGACTGTTTGTGGGTTACCTGATCCTGTAGAGAAGAAATGGCTGGTGCCCTGACACAGGGAGGGAAAACGGTATCGAGGGAAACTCGAAATAGAGAATCTCTTCTCACAGCATTGTAGCCTGACGGTTCAAGGGAAAAGGGGTCAGGGCCCAAACAGGTTAGACACCAGTTATTGGAGTCTAAAAAGAAAACTGTATTTCCACAGTGAAGGCGGCTCCATGATGGAGCGGCCTTATAGGCCTAAAACTTTTAAGACAAAAACTGAGGGAAACTCTCCCTCACTTTGAGCAAAAGAAAAGAAAAAAACCCCACCGGCGGTACCGGTGGCGGCGGGAAAACAGCCGCGACCACAAGAAAACAAGAATTAAAAAATTAAAGAAAAAAGTTTCTGCGGTGACAGGAGGACGTCCTGCTGGCTCCGCGGAAAAACGAAAACTGAGGAGAGACAGTTGGAAAGGCAGGAAGGCAGCACGCAGGCGCTGAGGGATGCTCCCAAAAGCTTTCTGATTGGACGCTGGGGAGCGTTCCCGCGCAGGCTCCATCGGTACCGACGTACCCATATGTGAAGACTCATTCCTGCTTGTTCCTGGAGATAGCATGTAAGCTTGAAATGTTCTGTGTCCAAAAGCATCCAGAGTCCTGCATTCACGACCTGGAGGATTGGATGCATGTCTTTTTGCACTTTTCATCCTACGCATGGCTGACTCCACTACCACTGAATGGTGTGGCAGCTGAGTTTTCTGAAATCCAGGACATGGTGGGACTCAATACATAGTATCAAGTCTCCTAGAGTGAGGAGAAGTAGTCAGAGGTGTCTCCCACATTCTGAGCATCAAGCTATGCAGAATTTCATGGATAGGCAGAGTAGCTGCCTCCTTAGGAGCTTTAGGATATTGGAGGATTTCCAATTTCTTTGCTCTGGGTTCCTCTTCAGGAGCTACTGTGATTGAAAGACCTTTAGCCATATCACGGATGAAATCCTGAAAAGACATGTCCTCTGGAGGTGACATTCTGCGTTGGGGAGAAGAGGGATCTTCTAGGAGAAACCCTCTAGTGCCAGCAGAATTGTCAGAGTCTTCGGAATCGAAGTATTCCTGACCCCGATGCTCATGCAAAGCACGATCCTGGTACCGATCGAAGTCGGTACCGAGGTGACCCGGTACCACTTTATCCACTTCAGCCGGAGGTGGAATGGGAAGAGTTACCATCGGGACCGGCATCGTCGGTGTCAGTACCAGTGTCTGTACCGGTGTCGGTGCCCTTGGGACCACCGGTACTGCAGCTGAGAGAAGAGCTGCGATACTGTGTTCGATAGCAAGAAATCTCTGGTCTATCGACGCTGCCGATGCCTGGGTGTCGGTACTGGAGAGAACAGCAGGAACCCCTGAGCATGGCACAGGTAGTTCTTGTGAGGTTGAGACTTCGAGAACATCCTGAAGCCCCATCGATGCTTTGGAAGCTGAAGCCTCCTGCCGGAGCTGTTTTGCTGGTGTGGTTCCCTCAAGGGCAATGCTAATGGCCTCTCGATGCTTAGCAGGAGAGCTACCCTTTGAGGACCGGCTTTTGTGTTTAGTTAAGTGAGATCCATGGGAGGAAGAAGAGGCCCTTGACTATGTCGATGCAATGGATCTTTGCGGCCCGGTTCCGTCTTCCTCTTTTGGTCATCCCCATGCAGGAGAGACATTCAGTTGGAGAATGATCAGGTCCTAAACATTTTAGATACCAATCATGGGTGTCAGTGACGGAAATGGTACCGCCACCCTTAGTACATTTTTTAAAACCACTAGTTGGCTTTTCCATGATTTTGGAAAAATGGGGCCTAATGCCCAAAATGGCACCTAGCACCAAAACAGGAACGTTTCTGAAAGAAAACAATCTAAGTCTAGGGTTTTTTTTTTTTTTTCTTTTAGGAAAAGAAAAGAACCTGCGGTACCGGTAGGCGTCGTGCGGTAGGCAAACGCGACCACAAGAAAGAATTTTAAAGACGGAATTTTCTGCGGTGACAGGGAATAGGTCCTGTTGGCTCCTCGGAAAACGAAGAACTGAAGAGGGACAGTTGGAAAGGTGGGAAGGCAGCGCGCATGTGCTGAATGATGCTCCCAAAAGCGTTCCTATTGGATGCTGGGGAGCGTTCCCGCGCAGGCTCCGTCGGTACCCATATGTGAGGACTACATTCATGCTTGTTCCTGGAGATAGCAGCATGCCCTACACAGATCCCAGGAGGGACTGTGCCTCGTGCTGTCCAGGGCTGCACCGCCAGATGTCCCATCACCTCCGCTGCCCAATCGGGGCAGTGCTGCGGGAATAAAAGAAACCGCCAGCTCCGGGACCGTCCTCTTCAGCCCTACACAGATCCCAGGAGGGACTTGCCTCGTGCTGTCCAGGGCTGCACCGCCGGACGTCCCATCACCTCCGCTGCCCAATCGGGGCAGTGCTGCGGGATTAAAAGAAACCGCCAGCTCCGGGACCGTCCTCTTCAGCCCTACACAGATCCCAGGAGGGACTGTGCCTCGTGCTGTCCAGGGCTGCACCGCCGGATGTCCCATCACCTCCGCTGCCCAATCGGGGCAGTGCTGCGGGAATAAAAGAAACCGCCACCCCACAATCCTACGGCAGACAAAATCCTGAACTCTCTCTCATCTTTACAGCAGCTTGAGCTCCCCTGTGGTCGAGCTCGCTCACCAACGGCATAACGCTCACGAACAACATAACACCAACAAGCAGACAACACGCCACAAGGACCTGAAGCAACAGATTTCACCAAACGACTGTTCTCCCCTGCTTCTTTGCAAGTATAACCTCACAACATCATTGCTACATTGTTATTACACTACTGCCGGTAATCTTACTAATAATAATCACCACTGTACTGTTACCAGTAGCCATATTGCTATTATACTATTGTCAGCAGCCCGACTGATACCTAATTACTACACTGTTGCTTATATACTTGTGTCAGTGGGATAATATTATTGGCAGTAGCCTGACTGATAGCTAATTATTCTACTATTGTCAACAACCTTACTATTGCTATTTTACTGTTGCCACCAGCCATACTGATACCTAATTACTTAATTATCATACTGTTACCAGTAACCTCACTGCCAGCATAAGCTACCATTGTACTGCAACTCGTTTCTGCTCTATTACTACTATACTGTTGTCAGTAGTCTCCGTCCCACACCTGCACCATGACCCCACCCACAGCATCAACTTCACTACATATCCTTGCAGCCTATTGCATGCTTCTTGCCCTCTTTCACCACTCCCAAGCCCTCACCTATAACTCCATCCCTGTCTTACATAACGCATGGAGGAGACAGCACATACCTCCTTACACGCAACCTGAAAGACATGGGCAAGCCCTACACCCCCATCTCATCTACGTCGCCATCCAACAGACCCTCCCACCCAAACCTGAGACTCACATCCCACCCCATAACCTGAAGTGTGCACTCATTAACTCCCGCTCCATCCGCAAGAAATGGCCTGCCATTACCGCTATGCTAGCTGAACACGATCTCGACATCCTATGCATCACAGAAACATGGATGTCTGCCGTAGACTCTGTCCTCCTCCATCAACACGTCCCTCCTACCTTTGCCATACACTCATATCACAGGACAGACCGCACAGGGGGTGGAGTAATCATCCTCACTAAGGAAAGTCTACAATTCCAGCCCATCACCTCCAACAGTTCCCCCCATCTCGACTACATATCCATAGCAAACAAGAACCACACTATCAACCTGCTATATAGAGCACCTTCCCCAATACCTGATGACCTCTCAGTAATTGTCGACCTAGCATGCAACCCTAGCAAACCCCGTACAGCAAACTGGGTATTAGGGGACTTTAACCTCCCTGCACTGCAAGACACCCAAGCCATAGCCTTCCTTGATGCCCTCAAAGCACTAGGATACACCCAACTTGTTAACTCCCCCACTCATATCAAGGGAAACATCCTCGACTTGATATTTGCTCCTCAAATAGCCAACTATCCCTCTCACAAGTTCAATCTCTCACTGAGCCCAGTACCATGGTCTGACCATAGCCTGATCAGATTCTCGCTGCCTTCCCTCCATGGTTCTAACTACCCTCCCACCCCAGTTGACAACACCATTACTACTCAGACACGCTATCACCCATTCAACGAGCAGGAGGTTATGGAGAGAGTACGCCCTATCCTTGAAATACCCGACCTCAACCTCGATGACATAATATCATTATGGAACAAGTCCCTCAACGCAGTAAACAACGTCCCAATTACCAAGAAAAACTACAGGGGTAGGAAAAAAGCACCTTGGTATTCATCTGAACTGACAACGTCCCTCCGGCAGTTACGTCAACTCGAGAAACGATGGCGCAGGTCAAGGACAACTGAGAGCCAGGAAGCATATAACACCCACCTCGACGCTCACAGAACAGCCGTATCCACAAGAATGAAACAATACCACTCAGATGTCCTACTGAGAGCCATAAACAAACCGCGAGAGCTATTCAATCTGGTCAAGAATCTGGCAAAGGAGCCCTCCTCCAACCAAACAAAGTCGCCCGACCCTCAGGAATATGCGGAATACCTTCGCTCAAAGACGAGCCAACACATTGCCCCTGTAAACTACCACCCCCCGGAAGATCCGATCACGCTACCTTCATACTCCTCCCCTTTAAATGGGACAGCAGACAACCTTCACATTCTTAACTCCTTCTCCCCCCCAACAGCAAGGGAGATCCAAGATACCATCACATGCATAAACACCACCACGGCTCCGAGTGACCCGTGCACGGCACAATGGGTAAAAGCGCTAAAATCAGACCTCAGCCCTTTCCTCGCCAAACTAATAGGAGCATCCTTCATGTCAGGGATATTCCCACAGAACCTGAAACAATCCTCAATAAGACCCTTACTGAAGAACAAAAAGCTCGACCCCTCAAAGATGGATTCCTACAGGCCTATATCGAGCATCCCGCTCCTAGCTAAAATCATGGAAAAAACAGTCCAACAGCAACTGACCCATCACATCGAAAACAACGCTCCTCTTGACTACTGCCAGCATGGATTCAGAGAGTCCCATGGAGTGGATACCCTTCTGACTACATTATTCAACTCCCTCACAATTGGGCTCGATAACATCAGAAAGGGTTTCGCCCTCATCTTTCTGGACATCGCAGCCGCCTTCGACTCGGTGGACCACAAGATACTCCTCTCCCGCCTTGCTGAGAAGGGCATCCATGGAAACGCTCTAGCATGGTGCGCCTCATACCTGAGTAACAGATGGCAGCATGTCCGCTCCGGATCCTCATTATCAGACCCTTTCCACTGGAAAAAGGCGTCCCGCAAGGCTCATCCCTATCAGCCCTGTTATTCAATATCTACATGCAGCCCATCTGCAGCCTTATCCGGTCCTTTAACATCAATTGCCTAGTATATGCTGACGATGTCTTAATGTTCACCCCAATAGACTTAGACCATCCAAACCTTGACCAGCTCTCCTCCTGCTTCAACGCCGTCACAGACTGGCTACACAACCAAATGCTCAGAATAAATCTAAAAAAGACTGACGTCTTATTCATTGGAAGAGACCAGTCATTTACTCCCCCCTCTTCAATCAAGGTGAACAACGCAGAGCTCATCTCCAAGACAACGATCAAATACTTAGGCGTAACACTCGATCAGCACCTTGACATGCATGCGCATGTAGACAATACCATCAGAACAATCTACCATAAAATACGGACACTACGCCTCATAAAGAATACTCTGGAACCAAATGACTTCAGAACAGTCTTCCAGGCCATAATAATGCCCCACTTCAACTACGCCAACTCCATCCTACTTGGCCTCCCAAAGAACTCGATAAACCCCTTGCAGCTTGCGATGAACACCGCAGCTAGAACCCTCTATGGAGCGTCTCGTAGGGACCATATCACCCCTATTCTGAAGAGCCTTCACTGGCTCCCCGTCCAATACAGGATCACATTTAAGATCCTAACCATGACATTTAAAGCAGTTAATGGTATCACCGCAACTACCCTGTCTGATCTGATCCAACCTACCCCAGACAACAGACTAAGAAGAACCACATCCTGCAATACCATCCCCCTCCCAAAAGACATCACAAAATGCAACAATTCCACCAGAAACCGTGCCTTTGCCTTGTTTGCCCCCTAATGTTGGAACTCCCTCCCAACAGAAATCCGAACCATAAACAACCTCCCCCAATTCAGAAAAGCCCTCAAGCACCACCTATTTCTTCAACACTTCTGTAACTCCGACAACATCACCTAGACAATATCACATGACCCTACAGTCTCTCAACCCAACGCCGCCTAACCAATCCCCTATGATAACTTTCCTCCGCACTTAATCAGCCCTTTTAGAGCTTGTATCATAAATTCAACTATGATGCAATCCCCTTTTGTATATAGTGTATAAAGTTCACCTGTTATCCATGTTTAAATTCCTTGTTTGATGTAAGTTCAATGTATGGCTGTTCCACATTGTACAAACCTGTTCCTTGAAGACGAATAGTGCGGTATAGAAAAACATTAAATAAATAAATAAATAAATAAAGATGAAAATCTTTAAAATGGAGGACTGCAGGTCTTGAAGGATTTGATGCACTGATAAGAGTTAAAATCTGTTTGGGTGCACTGCAAGTTCTAAGTATAGAATGGAAATCCCACTTATTGGTAGGGGTCTGAGAGTCATTCAGAGCCAGGGCCTTAGAGACCTTCTGTAGGAATTTAGGATAAGAGAAGTCTCCTCCTTATTTATTTATTTTAAATTTTTATACCGCGTTTTCCAGCAGATCAAATGCGGTTTACAAAGAACAACATATGAATTGTACAAAACAGTACGTATTCAATTACGTGGAACAGTTTCAACTATGTACATTAACATTATAACAAACTATATAATTGATAGTTATATTTATTTATTTAGACAGATTTGTATGCCACCTTATCCTTCAATCAAGGTGGTCACATCAATATACATTTTATTCCTGAGCAAATATTGGGGGATGCATTCTAGGTGAAGAGGCACACTTAGACTGGTTATGTGGTGAGGTGGACAGGCTCTGTGTTAGTGATTACATTACCAATCCGAAGTGTTGAGTGAACAGATGTGTTTTAAGGTTTTTTTTTTTTAAATGCAGAGGTCTTTTATCTCTCTTGTTGTCTGAGAGCTTGTTCCAGAGGGTGGGGGCACAATGGGAGAATGCCCTGCTGTTTGTGATTTTTGGGCTTTCCTGTAATCTGGGGCTATTGTGAGTTTGTTTTTTATTGCAATCTTGTTGTGTATGAGTGTTTGAATTGGGTCTTGATGACCAGTGATGTCGGCAAGAGGGCGTAAAGGAGGCCTTTCATCCATGGAATGTGGAACGCACCACTGCTATCTGGGATGGGTGTGGCTGGTGGAAGCAGAAGCGGGGCAACTTTGTGTTGTCTGGGTTGGTGAACAGGTCCACCAGGAGGACACCCAAGAGTCGAAACAGCCACTTTGGGATCCAGGTGCCACTCATGCGGCTGGAGGACTCTGCTCAGCTTGTCCGCCAGGGCACTCTTGGCCGGGAAGGTAGACTGCCCTTAGGAGCACCTCACTGCATGTTGCATAGGAGCAGAGGACTACAGCCTCCTGGAATGGGGAGTACTACCCCATGCCCCCTTTACTTGTTCACACAGAATATTGAGACTTGGTTGTCGGTTTGGATCAGCACCGACTGGACCTGCAGCCAGTGGCGGAAGGCTCTGAGAGCCAGCCATATCACCCAGAGCTCCAGAAGGTTGATTTGCATCTGGGATTCCATATGGGACCAGCTGCCTTGCGTCTGGAGACCCTCATAATGTGCTCCCCAAACCAGTAAAGAGGTGTCAATGGTAAAGACCCTCCAGGGGGTGGGTGCCTGGAAGGGCACCCTGCCTGAAGGCGACAGGGAATCTGCCACCATCCGAAGGAGTCTGCCAGCAGGCAGGTCACTCTTACTCTGTTCTGGAGCCTGCCCATGGCTTCTGTCCACTGAGAGCAGAGGCACCACTGGGCCGCTCATGTGCAGTTGGGCATATGGGGTCACGTGAATTGTGGAGGCCATGTGGCCCAGCAGGCAGAGGAGAAGCTGGGCGGGTAACGACCGGCATCGATGTACCTCTGTGGCTAGCCCCCCCCCCGAGGCATTCTGAGCTTTCCTGAGGGAAGAAAGCCTTGGCCTGGAGGGTGTCTAGCTGAACCCGTATAAACTCCACGCGCTGAGCCGGAGAGAGGTGGGACTTGGGTTAGTTGATGATGAACCCCAGATGCTGCAGGGCGTTTATGGTATGTCCTTTGGCATGTTGCGCCTCTGCAGCTGTGCTTTCCCTTATGAGCCAGTCCAGGTAGGGAAAGATGAAGGCCCCTTGGAGATGGAGGGGGGCTGCGACCACCGCTAGGCACTTGGTGAAGACCCTTAGCAATGAGGCCAGCCCAAAGGGCAGCACCCTGTATTGGTAGTACCCTCCTCAGGATGTATGTGTAGACATCCTTCAGGTCCAAGGAGCATAGCCAATCTCCCTGCTGGAGGAATGGCATCAATGTTCTAAGGGAGAGCATTTTGACCTTATCCCTTAACAGAAACCTATTCAGATCCCACAGATCCAGGATGGGCCTGAGGCCCTCTGTTCTCTTGGGGACAAGGAAATACCTGTAGAAGAAGCCGGTGCTCCAGAGATGTTCTGGCACTGGTTCCACTGCCTTATCCTTGAGGAGACCTGCGAACTCAGTGACGAGCAGGGTCTGGAGGAGGAGGAGAGGTCTTACGTGCTCTCCTGGAAAGTATGAGGGTGGCGCCTGCTGTAGGTGAAGCCCTCTTTGACAACTTGTAGCACCCAAGTATCGGTGGTGATAGTGTACCTACCTGTAGGTAAACAGGGCCAGACGCCCTCCTGTGCACTGTAGGGGACCTCCTGGGGGGGGGGGGAGGAGAAGGTCATGTCCAGGGAGTCAAAAGCTCCCCCCCCCAGGTTGAGCTGGAGCCGGCGCCTGGAACTTAAGGGAGTCTTTTGCTTACGGGGGCCATGCCCCTGCCCTTTGTGCTGTTGGGCTTGCTGTGGGGCTGAGAAGGCCTGGAACTGTGAGGCGTTGCCAAAACCACCCTTTTTCCTCAGGAAGAAGGGCTTCTTTCCTGGGGCCTTCTTAATGGGTTGCACAGAGGTCTTTGAGGGTCTGATCCTTGTTAGGAATGCAGTCTCTATCTCTGCTGCTTTGTCTGCCATGGGTTTCCTGAAGAGGTTATCACCAATGCAGGGGAACATCAATAACTTTGTCCTGAACCCATTGTTCGAGGTCAGACGATTGCAGCCATGCCTGACGTTGGGCCCTGATGGCCTTTGCAGCCACCCTGGCTGATCACTTGAAGCTGTCGTAAGCTGCTTGAGACAGGAACTTTGAGCACTCTGACCGCCGAGGCCAGACACTTGAACATCTGGAGGGGTTCCCCATCGATGCCTGTCAAGAACCTACAGAGCTCCTTCAACAGCTCTTTGAGGTACATGCCGATGTAGAGCTAGTAGGACTAGACCCAGCATGTCTGCATCGAGCCCTGAAAGGCCTTCCGGCCGAGGGCATAGAGGGTCCGGGCCTCCCTGCCGGGGGCACATAAGAATGAGTCTTTTGGCTCTTGAGTCTGCGCATGGCGGACTCAACGACCATCTAGTTGTGGGGAAGTTGGGTTTTCTGGAACCCAGGGCTTCAGCGGACTCGGTACATGGAGTTGAATCGCCTGTGGACAATGGGCACCAATGCCAGTGTCTCCCAAATTCAGAGAAAGAGGCATTTGAGGATTGGCAGGATGGGCACCGTGATGGCCTCCTTCAGAGGGGCCTCATACTGGAGGATCTCCAGTTCTTCTGAATGAGAGTCCTTCTCTGCCTCAGCCTCGATGGTAAGCGCCCTAGCCATGTCCAACACATAGTCGAGGAAGGCAACATCCTCTGGCAGGGAATGGCATCGGGACACTGGGGAGATAGGTCCAAAGGCATGTCTCGGTGGTCTGGGTTTCCTGGAGGCTCCTCGTCCTCAGTTTCCCAATCGGACTCGAAGACCAAGGTCAAGTTCGAGGTTTCGTGATCACCGTGGTTGAGGCCCGAGCCTAGGAACCCGCGACCACCAGAGGGACCTGCGGTCTGAGCTGCGTGCACTTGTCGGAGAGGATTGGTGACCTGAGGAATGGGACCGGGACCTCTACTGGTACCAATGACCTTTTTGAGGCCGATGGTGCTCGAGGATAGGCTTGACATCTGGGGAGGCCCTCGATGTCGAGGGTCCCATTGTCAGGGCAGATGAACCGGACGAACCAAACAATTGCTCGCTGATGGGCCATGAGGGCAGAGATACTGTGCTTTAAGGCCACCATCCTGGTCTCCATACTAATTGGCTCTGCAGCCTTCAATGAGGGCACTGAGGATTTCGGACCCAGCATCAGTTCCATCGAGGGGGAGTCCTCGATGAGGATGGCCTCGTTTGTCCAAGGCCAGTTGGCAGGTGCAGACTCCTCTTTCTGCGGTAGCTTGTAAGACCACGCCTGGTCTGAACCCTCAGACTCACACAGGGGATGCCGGAGCCTGGAGTGGGATTTCCCCTTCTTCCCAGACCCACTTTCCGAAGTGGTCTTAGAGGACTTTGATGTCTTGCATTCCACCGCAGGAGATTTCCACCTCTGGAGATTTCTCCCCGGGGGATTCACAGCTGCATGACTCTGAGGCAGCCCGGGCTTCCCGGGGCACTGAGGTATAGGAAGGGGATCTGGAGCACGGTGTCGCCGGAGACTCCGGCGCAGAGTCAGACTTGTGGAAAAACTATTCCTGCTGCAGCTGACAGCTCTTGATGGCCTTTGGGTCATGGTCCTGCAGAGATCGCAGTCCAAGTTGTCATGTTCTGGGTCGAGGCAGCAGTCATGTGGATCGGTGGGGATCATCATCTTACCGCACTGATCGCACTTCTTGAAGCCATTGCAGGACATCGGGAAAAAGGGGGCCTGCAGTCAAAAAAGAGCACGAATGCCGGTCAAGGGAAACCTCGAAGAAAAAAACTTAAAACAGTGAAAAGAACCCGAGGAATGATGCCGAGGCGAGCTGGCTCGGGGGTGGGAAAGGAACCAGATAAAGAGGACACTTTTTCCTGGGGAAAACTGGACAATGGAAAAAAGGAGACTGAGGCAACATGGCACCCTTGGGTGGGAGGGGGACCTCGCATGTGTGGTGCATCTCCCAAAGGTTTTCTTTGAAAGCTGGGAAATGCCTTCGTGCGGGCTCCATCAGCGCTGTCACTCGAACGTGAGGACAAACCTTCCCGCTTGTTCCCGGATAAAGCGTAGTTACTCATCTGTAACAGGTGATCTCCGGGAACAGCAGGAATTTAGTCCTCACATATGGGTATCATCGGTACCGACGGAGCCTGCGCGGGAACGCTCCCCAGCGTCCAATAAGAACGCTTTTGGGAGCATCCCTCAGCACATGCGCGCTGCCTTCCCGCCTTTCCAACTGTCCCTCTTCAGTTAAGTTTGTAGCTGAGTGAAAGGATAGAGGGAGAGAGGAAAGAGACAAAGAGAGAGAGAGCGACAACTCCTAGGGGAGGTGGATGGGTTGTGAGGACTAAATTCCTGCTGTTCCCGGAGATCACCTGTTACAGGTGAGTAACTACGCTATCTCCAGGAACAAGCAGGAATTTAGTCCTCACATATGGGGACTCCCTAGCTAAAGATGCCAGGGAGATAGCCCCAGGAAGGTGCCACCGTCAAGGGTGAGGATCCTTCCTCCCATGGATCTCTGGCATCCCACCAGGGTTGGTGGGTAGGAGTTGGTTTATGTTTGAAAAAGGTTTTGAAGAACAGCTTGGCCAAAGAAGGCATCCCAATGGGAGGCTTTATCTAGGCAGTAGTGGGCTGTGAAGGTGTGTACCGAAGCCCAGGTGGCTGCTCGACAAATGTCATCGATAGACACAGAGTGGAGATTAGCCATAGAAGCTGCCATGGCCCTGACATTATGAGCTGTGACATGGTCCTGAAGAGGAAGACCCTTACTCTCATAAGTAAAGGATATGCATTGGGCAATCTATTTAAAGTTCTTTTGGAGACTGGAAGTCCCAAATGACTAGGGTCAAAAACTATAAAAAGTTGTGAAGACTTTCTATGTTGCTGTTTCTTTGTACGTAAAAGGCCAAGGGCGTTTTGCAATCCAAAGTATGAAGGTTCCTTTTTGCGTTAGAGGCGTGAGAACAGGAAGGTAAATTGATTGATTTAAATGAAAAGGCGAAACCACCTTTGGCATAAAATGAGGGTGAGTTCGAAGAACAACCTTATCATGATGAAACCTAGTATAAGGAGGATCAGCCACTAAAGCTTGCAGTTCACTGATGCGAAGGGCAGAGGTGATTGCAATTAGGAAGATGACCTTCCAGGTCAAAAACTTAAGGGCTGCAGTGGCTAAAGGCGGCTTCATGAGCTGCCCGAGAACTAGATTTAGGTCCCATGCCACCGGTGGTGGCTTGATGGGAGGTTTGGTTAATAGAAGGTCTCTCATAAATTTTGATATGAGAGGAAATTGGTTGTCCATTCAGAGGCTTATAAGAAACTGCAATTGCACTAAGATGGACTCTTACCGAATTGGTTTTTAACCCAGAATTCGATACGTGAAGGAGATACTCCAGTATCGATTCTAAGGGTATGAGCAGGGGGTTTAATCCCCTCCTGGAGCACCATATAGTAAAACGTTTCGACTTGAAGGCATCACTGTATATAGCCCACTCTGTAAATAGCTCACACCAATCTAGCACACAACACAACACAACACACACTCAATTTCCCCCCACTGCATGTATAACACACTCACTTGACCTGATTGTTTGCTGTGATACCACCTTGATTATTAAGATAAGGCGGTTTAGAAATACTGTTAAATAAATAAATAAGATCTTCTTGCGGAAAGTTTCCTAGAAGCTCGAAGGATATCTTTTACCTGCTGAGACAGGTTGAGATCCTGGAGGTCTAAGCCTTCAGCAACCAGGCCATGAGGTGCAGGGACTGGGGATTCGGGTGCCATAGCGTCCTGTTCTCCTGAGAAAGGAGATCTGGAGCGTGCCTTAACACCAGAGGTGCCGCTTGAGAGAGATGCAGAAGCAGGGAATACCACGCCTGGCGTGGCCATCGTGGTGCGATGAGAATCATGCGACCCCTGTCTCTCTGAAGCTTGAAGAGTGTTTTGGGAATGAGGGGAATGGGTGGGAAAGCATAAAGGAAGTCCTGACCCCAGTGAAGGAGGAAGGCATCCCTTGCCTGACAGTGGTGTGCCGATATCCCAGAACAGAACCGGGGAAGTTTGGCATTTAGTGGACTTGCAAAGAGGTCTATATCTGGAGTGCCCCAGAGATGAAATATCTTTGCCACCTGGTCTAGGTGGAGTGACCACTCGTGAGGTAGCAGCACTGGACTGAGCTTGTCTGCCCAAACGTTTTGAATGCCTGGAAGATATACCACTAGGTGAATTTGGTGCTCTCTGGCAAGGGCCCATAGTTGTAAAGCTTCGTTGCATAATGACAGAGAGCCGGTTCCACCCTGCTTGTTCACATACAACATGGCTACCTGATTGTCCGTCTGGACCAGGACTGTCTTGTAGCTGAACTGGGCGTGGAACACTCGTAGAGCTAAATAACTTGCTCTTAATTCCAGGAGGTTTATGTGTAAACCTACCTCCTGTGGAGTCCAGGTGCCCTGGGTAGAGAGATGATCCAGGTGTGCTCCGCAACCCACCTGTGATGCATCTGTTAGGGTGGCCTGAAAGAGGGGTTGATGGAAAGGAGACCCCACTGTCAGATTTTCTAGTGACTGCCACCATTGGAGGGACAATATTAGTCTTTGAGAGACTGTTATTTTGTCCGACAAATTGCCCGTGGCCTGTGTCCACTGTGTGAAGAGGGTCCACTGAGCTGCTCGCATGTGGAGGAGAGCATATGGGACCACATGAACTTTGGATGCCATGTGTCCCAATAACTGCAGTAGTTCCCGAGCCGTGAGGGAGGATTTTCCTGCTGCTTGGGAAGCTAGCTGCATAATGCGAAGACACCAGGCTTGTGGAAGGAAAGCCTTTGCCTGCCTGGTATCCAGACAGGCTCCTATGAATTCTAGGCATTGGGAAGGAACTAGTTGAGACTTCGGGAAGTTGATTTCCAATCCCAAGTATTGGAGGATTCGCATTGTATGAGACAGTGCAGTGCTGGCCTCTGCAACTATGGAGGCTTGTATGCGCCAGTCGTCTAAATAGGGGAAGACAAAAATCCCCAGGGTATGTAGAAATGCTGCCACTACTGACATGCATTTCGTGAACACCCTTGGTGCTGAAGCCAGACCAAAAGGAAGAACCCTGTACTGGAAATGTCTTCCCCTGAAAAGGAAACATAAAAATTTCCTGTGATCTGGATGGATGAGAATGTGTGTGTATGCATCCTTTAAGTCTAGAGAGCAAAGTCAGTCCTGGCTCTGAAGGTATGGCAGAAGAGTTCCTAGAGAAATCATTTTGAATTTCTCTCGAAACAGATATTTGTTCAATTCTCTGAGGTCTAGAATGGGTCTGTGTCCCCATGTTTTCTTTGTGATAAGAAAATAGGGGGAGTAGAACCCTGTTCCCTGTTGAAAAATGGGTACTTCTTCTATTGCCCCTTGGGCAAGAAGTGTGGAGACCTCATAATCTAGCAGATTGTCTGCAGAGGTTTGTGAACTGAACTGCTTTAGAATTGTAGGAGGGGGTATGCTGTGAAAATGAAGTTTGTACCCCTCTCCTACAATGGACAAAGTCCAATCTTCTGCTGTTATTTGATGCCATCTGTTGATAAAGTGGAATAACCTGTCCGGAATATTGGGGGGTTGGGGATCCCTCAGAGGCAGGAAGGCGAAGCTCTCTAGGAAGGAGTCAAAGCCCTTGAGGGGGCTGAACCTGGAGAGCTGGTTGGGCTCTCGGTCCTTTTGGTTTCTTTTGCTGTCTAGGTTGTCCCTTTTGGGCAACCTGACCTGAAGTCTGGTGGGTATAGGAAGGATAAAACTTCCTCTGTTTGCTAAAAGAGGGTTTTTTTAAAAGGCTTCCTTTTGGCCGGAGTGGCTGCAGACTTTGACAATCTATTTAAGGTAGAATTGTCAGCATCTAACTCATTAGCCTTTTCCTGCCAGTTGTTACCGAAGAGATTCTCCCCCATGCAAGGAATGTTGCCTAATTTGTCCTGTACCCAAGTCTCCAAGTCTCCAGGCAATCCATCGTGCACCAATGGCAATAGCAGAGGTTCTGCTGATGCATTCAAAGCAGTCAAAAGCTGCATGATTGACAAACTTGGAGACATTTTGAGCATGCTTAACTAGAGCAAGAAAATCTTCTCTTATCATCTGGGAGAAATGGGCTCATAAGTTCCAAGTCTCCTGTGACTTCCTTAAGGAACATTCCCATATATAGGATGTATGAACTGATTCTAGCTGAAAGCATGGAAGCTTGAAAAGTTCTGGGTCCAAAAACATCCAGAGTCCTGCATTCACGACCTGGAGGATTGGATGCATGTCTCTTTGCATTTTTTATCCTACGCATGGCTGATTCCACTACCATTGAATGGTGTGGTAGCTGGGTTTTCTGACAACCAGAACATGGTGGAACTCGATACATAGTATCAAGCCTTCTAGAGTGAGGAGAAGTAGTCAGAGGTGTCTCCCACATTCTGAGCATCAAGCTATGCAGAATTTCATGGATAGGCAGAGTAGCTGCCTCCTTGGGAGCTTTAGGATATTGGAGGATTTCCAATTCCTTTGCTCTGGGTTCTTCTTCAGGAGCTACTGTGATTGAAAGACCTTTGGCCATATCACGGATGAAATTCTGAAAAGACATGTCCTCTGGAGGTGACATTCTGCGTGGGGAGAAGAGGGATCTTCTAGGAGAAACCCTCTAGTGCCAGCAGAATTGTCAGAGTCTTCAGAATCTGAGGAATCAAAGTATTCCTGACTCCGATACTCTTGCAAAGCACGATCCCGGTACCGATCGAAGTCGGTACCGAGATGAGCCGGTACCGCTTTGTCCCCTCCAGCCAGAGATGGCATAGGAAGAGTTCCCACCGGGGCTGGAACAGTCAGTACTGGCATCACCGGTGTCAGTACCGGCATCGGTGTCAGCATCGGTGCTCTTGGGACCACTGGTACCGCAGCCGAGAGAAGAGCTGCAATACTGCGCTCGATAGTGAGGAATCTCTGGTCTATCGACGCTGCCGATGCCTGGGTGTCGGTACCGGTAAGGATGGCCGGAACCTCTGAGCATGGCACAGGTAGTTCTTGCGAGGTTGAGGCCTCGAGAACATCCTGAAGCCCCATCGATGCTTTGGAAGCCAGAGCCTCCCGCCGGGGCTGTTTTGCCGGTATGGTTCCCTCAAGGGCAATGCCAACAGCCTCTCGATGCTTAGCAGGAGAGCTACCCTTTGAGGATCAGCTCTTATGTTTAGTTATCTGAGATCCATGGGAGGAAGAAGAGGCCCTCGACTATGTCGATGCAATGGATCTGGCATCTGAAGAAAAAAGGGTACCGAGCTTTGCGGCCCAGTTCTGTCTTCCTCTTTTTGTCTTCCTCTTTTGGTCATCCCCATGCAGGAGAGACATTCAGTTGGAGAATGATCAGGTCCTAAACATTTTAGGCACCAATCATGGGTGACAGTGACGGAAATGGTACCGCCACACTTAGTACATTTTTTAAAACCACTAGTTGGTTTTCCATGATTCAGGAAAATGGGGCCTAGTGCCCAAAATGGCGCCTAGCACCAGAAGGGAAAAGTTTCTGAAAGAAACAGTAAAAGTTTTGTTTTTTTTTTAAAAAGAAGGAAAAGAAAAGAACTGGCGGTACTGGTAGGCATCGTGCGGTAGGCAAACGCGACCACAGAAAGAAGTTTAAAGATGTAATTTTCTGCGGTGACAGGGAATAGGTCCTGTCAGCTCTGCGGAAAATGAAGAACTGAACAGGGACAGTTGGAAAGGTGGGAAGGCAGCGCGCATGTGCTGAGGGATGCTCCCAAAAGCGTTCTTATTGGATGCTGGGGAGCGTTCCCGCGCAGGCTCCGTCGGAACCGACGATACCCATATGTGAGGACTACATTCCTGCTTGTTACTGGAGATAGACAATTTACCTAATGAGTGGAGTTCTTAAGGAGGCATGGAAGGGGAGGTAAGAGAGGAGAGGTGATGAGGAGCCAGTAGGAGAAGTTATATGAGGAGTTATGTGAGCACAGCGATACTGGCAGAAAACTAGTCAGGAAGCTGAGTTTTGAACAGATTAAAAGGGAGAGAGAAGGTTCAGCAAGAAGCCAGTGAGGAGCAGTTTGCAGTAGTTGAAGTGGGAGATCAAAGTGCATAAGGGCTTTGATAGCGTGTTCAGAAAGGAAGGGTCAAAATTTGCTTTTATAGAGAAGGAAGCAATATGTGCAGAGAAAGAGAGAGGTGTCAAGGTTAAGTACGAGCTGAGGAGATGATCTCTGGGAAAAGAGGAAAGTGGGTTTAGGGGGAAATGATAAAAAGCTCAGTTTTGCCATGGTATGTTTCAGATGGCAGCAGGACAACCATGCAGCAATATCAGATAAAGCAGATGATATTTGGGCCTGGCTTCCTGGAGCAATTTCTGGTGCAGAGAGGTATATCTGGGAGTCATCAGCAAAAACAAGCTACTGAAAACCATGGGCTGGCAAGTCTTGCTAAAACTAGCTTACCAGACTGAGAAAGGAGTTGTGCCATAATGGGGAGGGAGGGGGTGTTATGTTTCCGTGCTTAGCCTGTTTTTCTGTACTATGATTGTGACTTTGCTTAAGTTACTTGGATTGCACTGGTTGATTGTTTTTGTTATATAATGCTATGTGTGCCCCAGACTCTGAACTATGGGGGGGGGGAGGAGGCTTAATGAGGTTACACTTGTTAGTTTAATGTGTTTTGGGTTAAGTCATGGCTATGGTGGGGGGAGGTAAGGATCAGGTGGACATGGTGGGGGTAGACAGATAGTGGTAGAAATTGATTGTTTATTGGGGATTCATTGATATCTTTTCTGTTGGATGTGAAAATGTTTAAAAAACTGAAAATAAAAAAATAGTATTCATACTTTCTGGGCTAGGGGGAACACGCTCTCTAATGCAAACCCTATGTCCTGACATTCTTTACCATGTGGGGAGATTTTGGCATTTTGAAGGCAGTAAAGGCTTGTTTTATTAGAAATATGTTTGGAAGTTAGACTGGGGAGGGGCATATTGTCTTATTAAATGCTGTTATGTGTTATCCCTTATGTATGCTGCACTTCACTATAAATGCTAAGGTGATACAGCAAAAGAGATACAGAAAAATAAATTCTTACCCTTTTAAAAGAAGGTGCCCTGCTATTTGCTTAAGATTCCACTTATGGGAAAGTTCCCTGGTGGAGGAAGGAAAAAACAACAACAAAAAAAAAAAAAAACAAAGAAAGAGATGATCTCTGGGATACTTAAAAATATTACACAAATTAGAAAAAAGTTACTTTGTACAAGATATCCACAATCAATATTTATACAGGTTGAGTATTCCTTATTTAAAATTCTAAAATGCTCCAAAATCCGAAACCTTTTGAGCACAGACATGACACCATAAAACTCCACACTTGACCTCATGTGATGGGTTGCAGCCAAATGCAGGGGCACAACAGTTTATTCAGCATCCCCACGGGAAAAAGACCTCCCAGCCCCCTTCAGCTGCGATATATCTTTTACGCGCACACCCAGGGTAATAAAACGGCACATGTGCAGGCCGGATGCACCAAAAGCAGCTTCCCCACAATGCCCCGACATGGGGCCAAGACCTTCATGCATTACTCATAGCATCGTAGGTGGAGACTGAAAGCCTGCTGCTGTTTGTTGTTGCTGTTTAACCGCTGATACAGGTACTGTTCTCGCAAATATTCCAAAATCCGATAAAATCCAAAATCTGAAACACTTCTGGTTCCAAGCATTTCAGATAAGGATTTCAGATAAGGGATACTCAACCTGTAATATAGACTTACTTTATATATTACATTTCATATTCCAATTTAACACACCAAATTGCATCAAAGCAGATCACAACAAACATTGATATACTGGGTCTGAACCAGATTATTTTGCATATTCAGTTATTCTGAAAACCAGGCCTGTTTTCAGCCTTAATCCAAGCTGCCTACATCTATCCCAAGCACAGGGGCACAAACATGAGAAACTAATGAAAAAGGTCATAAAATCTGTCTGTACAGACCAGTGGTTCTCAACCATTATGCTGGGAAATAATGGTGAGTCACCAAAATTTGACGAACAGCAAGCCCATGCTTTCCCTAGCAACCGCATGTGACTGAACTGCATGGGGAAGGGGCAAACAAGGAGTCAAGTACTTGAAATCCCTGCAACCACTTCTTAATTCTGTTCCCCCCTCCCCTTTACAACCCAACAACCCAACCACTTTTTTTTTTTTTTTTAACTATAACAAAATGATATTTGGGCTCTCTTTTTATTTATTTTATTTAATTTTTTTAACCCAGTTTTATATACCATGTTCAATCAGAGATCGTAGTGTTAAGTGTATCACGCCAAAACAGAAAAAATGTTGAGGACCACTGGAATAGACCAAGATAGAGCAGATATTAATACTAACCCAGTCCTAAAGCAAATGTTTGACAAAGTAGTCATCCTTATACTTAAAATTACCTCAAAACCCAATCAATCTTAAAATGGCAATGTTAAGTAATACTAAGGTTGTATTTTATTTTCTTTGGTGCCCTTGGAATAAGTGGTATAGGAAGCATGGTAAAGCCATGCAGTGAAATCAAATGATTAGAAACCATTCATAAAAAGAGAACAACTCAGAAATTCAGTTGTCAGATATTTTCATGAAATGCATATATTGCAAGAGTTCATAATTAAGATTAACATATATTTACCATGTGTATGCCAGTCTAACCATTTTATCTCACTAATCTCTTACATTATTTTGAAGGTGCGAACAAACAAGTAGACAAAAGGTGAGCCAGTTGATATACTTTCATGAGAGACTCTTGGCCAAATTAAAAAGTCATGGAATAGGAGGCAGTGTACTATTATGGATCAGGAACTTGATAAAAGATAGAAAGCAGAGAGTAAGGCTAAATGGCCAATTTTCTCAATGGAGAAAGGAAACTAGTGGAATATCCCAGGGATCTGTGTTGGACCCGCTGCTTTATAACAGATTCATAAATGACCTAGGAATGGAATAATGAGTGAGGTGATCAAATTTGCAGATGACACAAAATTATTCAAGGCTGTTAAAACACAAGAGAATTGTGAAAAATTGTAAGAAGGCCTTGATAAATTGGAAGATTGGGCATACAAATGGAAGATGGAATTTAATGTGGACAAATGCAAAGTTATGCATTCAGAGGGTAATTTTAAAGACTTGGTCATGATTTAGGACATCTGAAGATGTACATGTAGATGTTGAAATCATGGAGACAACTCTGAAGCCATTTCACAAATGGCATTTACAGATGTCTCTGGTGAGGGGATATCCAAGTAGGCAAGGGGGTGTGGTGGAGACATTTCTGAGGAGGTGCAATGGACATACATGTCTCTGTTCGATTTCAGGAAAAGGAAATCTGCAGGCATGTCCACATTTAGAGCTGCTGCAGGTACGAATAAGTATCAGGAAAGTGCTCATTTTGGCCTTAAACATCTAGAAAGTGTAGAGAAGATGGATAGTTAAGTGATTAGTCTAAGATCACAAAGACCCACACTGGGATTTGAACCCTGCCCACCCTGTTCCCAACCCTCTACTTTAACCATTATGCTATTAGATGTCCTTGTTCTAAGATACTATTCTGGGGATGTCTATGTAGACATCTCTATAGATGTCCATATCAAGCATGTCCACATTTCTGAAATTGTGCCTGAACTTGCACATACCTGGCTTTTTTTTTCAGACATTCTGCCTTTTGACATCCCAGATTGCACTTGGACATCCCATTGTAAAATGTGCCTTTTAGGGAAGAAGAACCCAAACTATGTTTACACGATGCAAGATTCCACATTAGGAACCACCACCCAGGAAAAGGATTTGGGCATCATCGTGGATGATACGTTGAAATCCTCTGCCCAGTGTGCAGCAGCAGCAAAGAAAGCAAACTGAATGCTAGGAATCATAAGGAAAGGAATGGGGAATAAAACAAAGGATATTATAATGCCTCTGTATTCTTCCATGGTGTGACTGCACCTTGAATACAGTGTGCAATTCTGGTCAACATATCTTAAAAAGGATATAACAGAACTAGAAAAGGTACAGAGAAGAGCCACCAAAATGGTAAAGGGGAGGAGGGATACTCCTATAAGGAAAGGCTTAAAAGGTTAGGGTTCTTCAACAGAGAGGAGATATGATAGAGGGCTCTAAATAATGAATGGAGTGAACAGGTAAATGCAGATCGCTTATTTATTGCTTCAAAAAGTAGAAAGACTAGGAGACACGCAATGAAGCTACAATACAGCCCATTTAAGACTAATAGGAGAAAATATTTTTTCACTCAACGCATAATCAAACTCTGGAATTCATTATTGAAAAATGTAGTAAAAACTGTTTGTATAGCTGGGTTTAAAAAAACATTATTAAAGAGGACCAGGGAAATCCACTGCTTAGCCCTAGAATAAGCAGCATGAAATCTCTGTACCTTTTTTGGGAACCTGACAGGTACTTGTGACCTGGATTGGCTGTAGTTGGAAACATAATACTAAGCTTGATAGACCTTGGTCTGACCCAGCATGGCATCTCTTCCTTATTAATATTCATACAAAGTTAAAGACTTTGATTGTTAATTGTGAATTTCAACTGGTCAGACTGTTTGATGCTCTTGAGCTTTTAGTGAACCGGTTTAGACAATTCAGAATAGGATTTCAATAGTTTTGTTTACTTTTGTCTGACATGTCTTGGATATATTTATTGGGGCCGATATTCAAAGCCCTGTATATTTAATTTTCATGGGAAGTTAGCTGTGGTGTTTAAATATCGTTCAGAAATTCAGTGGCAGTATCCAGATAGTGGCTGTCACTGACTATCTGGATTGTGTGGCCACTCTCTACATAGTGGTAGTTTTTAGCTACTATTTAGATAAGTTATCTGGACAGCAACTTAGGTCAGCTTTTTCTGTGGCCCAAGTTATCTGGGTAACTTATTAGCCAGCTGAAAATCACCACTATCCAGATAAGCACCACAATTATCCAGATACTGGCTGCACTGCCCTTGCTTTGCCCAGGGACTGCTCCTGCACTAACCGGATAGTGCCAATGAAGTCTGTGGAGCCAATTCAGCAGTACTAGGCTGGATAGTGACACATTCTCTCAGTACCCATTGTGTCAAGTGTATATTGTTTTGTGGTGTATTGTCTATTTAAGTCTATAGGTTTGTCCATTTTATGTTCAGGATGTAGTATTTTTATTGTACATCATTTAAAAAGTTTATGTATTCATTTGACATTAGCTCAAATCTTTTCTGTAGCTCAAGGTGAGTTACATTCAGTTGTGCTAGGTACTTTCCTGTCCCTGGAGGGTTTACACTCTAAGTTTGTATCTGAGGTGATAGAAGGTTACATGACTTGCTCAAGATCGCAAGGAGAGCCTGGGATTTGAATCCTGGCTTCTCAGCCCACTACTCTACCAGGCTACTCCTAACAAAAATAGGACCTAATGAAGGGAGTTCAACTAAAATTATTTTAAACTTGGCTGACTAAACTAAATTGGGCTAAACGAGGAAATCTTATTTTGTGCTGATTTTATAATACTTAATAGCACCAAAATTGCTTAAATAAAATTGATCAGTAATTATTATAATACTGTCAGTATGATACTTCATGTGGCAGGTTGATTACTGCTCGCTAATTGGAATAGCCAGTATTCTGCAAAGCCACTAAGCACTAGGTCAAAAAGAAAGAGAATTACTTCAGAAACCACATGTAGATCAAAACCTGACAAAAGCATGGATAATAAAAGGTGAATTTAAAATAAAGATGAGAGCTTGATAACTGCAACAAAGGACAGCAGACTAGACTGCTCAAAGCCAAAACATAGAAAACTGGTAAAAGAAATGTAGAAGAGGTGCAGGACTGGACTGGAGTTCCTCCGTGAAGTCAATTAACAGGTAAGGACTAATTTAACTTTGTGTGGCACAGAACTGGGAATGGTTACACTTCTCAACCCTGGGTTCAACTTCAGAGAGATCCTTGCTCATTCCTGGAAAGAAGCTATGAAAAACAGATCTACTTTTTGGTATCTGCCAGGTACTTGTGACCTAGACTGGTCACTGCCTGGACCTTGGTCTGACTCAGCAAAGCTTTTTTTTAATGTTCTTATGGCTTATCTAGAAAGGTACAATAAGGTAGCACAGCTCATCCACTGGAAACTGTGTAAACACTACCAGTGCCATGATTTTATTATTTATTATGTATTTATTGTATACCTATTGAGTTTTATGTTACCTCACATTGATGCCCTGTAAGAATCAAGATTGAACAGACATAGGAGGAGGCTTCTACGAAAATGCAATTTGGGTATCACAACATTTTGCACAAACACGTCTTTATCATTTCACTAGAGAAGTTCTTTAAAACACAGTATGCATACTGACTAAAATAAAATACCGTGGCAAAGGTGTAAATTCACTGATGATTCCTTCAGCACCAAGCGTTATTCCCTGTACTATGAATGTGCTTCCCATTCCTTTCCAAAGAGCTCTTGGACCCTGCAATTTTCAAGATTCCAATATAAATTTATATTTGTAAACAATTGATGTGATAAACATGTACTGTATGCACACAATTCAAATGCTCAATAGCCCACCATCAAAACTAAGTGAAAAGATCCCCAAAGTCTAAAAACCCTAGAAACAAAGGAAATGTATACATACAGCAACTATACAAAGTTATGCACAAATAGGAGAGGCTTTTAAGAATAATAATGAAAATCAGATTGTGGCAACTGTGAGCATGTTATGCACATTTTCACTAAAACCGATTGCTTAATGCCTGTTCTCCCTCAACCATTAGGAAAGTGTAGTTAGGAACAGCAGAAATCAGTCCTCACATATGGGTGATGTCGGCACTGATGGAGCCTGCGCAGATTCACTCCCCAGCTTTCAAAGAAAGCCTTTGGGAATAAGATCGCACATGCGTGCCACCTTCCCACCCAAGGGTGCCATCTTACCTTAGTTTAATAAAGCATAAAAAGAAAAACAAATTCCAAGGGGAGAAGGGAGGGTTGTGAAGACCGATTCCTGCTGTCCCTGGAGAAAGCGTAGTTACTCACCTGTAACAGATGAACTCTGGGAACAGCAGGAATTTAGTCTTCACATATGGGTAACGTCGGTACCAACGGAGCCCGTGCGGGAACGCTCCCCATCGTCCAATAGGAGAGCTCTTGGGAGCATCCCACTGCACCTGGTAGCTGCCTTCCCGCCTTTCCAGCTCTCCCTCCTCAGTTGAGTTTGTAGCTGAGATAAAAGGAGAGAAGAGGAAAAGTACAACTCCTAGGGGAGGAGGGTGGGTTGTGAAGACTAAATTCCTGCTGTTCCTGGAAATCATCTGTTATAGATGAGTAACTACGCTATCTCCAGGAACAAGCAGGAATGTAGTCTTCATATATGGGACTCCCTAGCTCAGAGATGCCAGAGAGATGACCTCAGAGTGAGCTGTGGTTCACAGGCATAAGTAAATAGGTCATATATTTTCCAAGGATGTCTGGTATCGAAACCCAGGATGGAGGGTAGGAGTTGATCTAAGTCTGAAAGAGATGCTGGAGAACAGCTTGGCCAAACAAGGCATCCCGGCATGAGTCCTTATCCAGGCAATAGCGAGCAGCAAAGGTGTGGACAGAAGACCGGGTTGCTGCTTTGCATATCTCATCAATCGCTATAGAGCATAGATTTGCCATAGAGGTAGCGATGGCCCGAACATTATGTGCAGTGACATGACCCTCGAGAGAGAGACCTGCACTTTCGTAAGCAAAGGAGATGCAATCCGCTATCCATCTGGATAGAGTTCGCTTGGCTATTGGGAATGCCAGGTGACTCGAGTCAAAGGCGAAGAGGGGAAGCTTTTCTGTGCTCTCGAGTTCTCTGGAGATAAAAAGCCAAAGCATGTTTGCAATTTAGAGTGTGAAGGGTTGCTTCTGCCCTAGAGGAATGAGATCTAGGGAAAAATACAGGGAGGTAAACCGACTGGTTTAAACGGAAGGGCGAGACCACCTTTGGCATAAAGTGGGGATGAGTCCTAAGGACTACCTTATCATGGTGGAATCGTGTATAAGGAGGGTCAGACACCAAAGACTGGAGCTCACTAATGCGTCTTGCTGAAGCGAGGAAAATAAAGAAGGTGACCTTCCAGGTGAGAAACTTCAGAGAAGTGGTGGCTAGAGGTTGAAAGGGCGCCTTGAGAAGCTGTCCTAAAACAACATTAAGATTCCATGCCACTGGAGGTGGCTTAATGGGAGGTTTAGTTAATAGAAGACCCCTCATGAAGCGTGCTACAAGCGGTTGAGAAGAGATGGGCTGACCATCCAGGGGTATGTGAAAGGCCGCAATTGCACTTAGGTGCACTCTTACCGAATTGGTTTTGAATCAAGAAGAAGACAGGTGGAAAAGACAGTCAAGTAATGCATCCATTGGAGCTGAGAAGGGGATAAGATCCCTTTCAGAACACAAGAGAGAGAATCTACGCCACTTGAAGGCATAGGAGCATCTGGTTGAAGGCTTCCTAGAAGCTAAGAGGATATCTTTTACCTGTTGAGAGGGGTTGATATCCTGGAAGGCTATGCCTTCAGCAGCCATGCTGTAAGATGTAGGGACTGCGGATTGGGATGCAGTAGTGTCCCATCCTCCTGCGAGAGATCTGAAACAGACCCCGAATCTATTGGCTGAGCTTGAAACAGACGAAGGAGGAGATTATACCATGGTTGTTGTGGTCAACGTGGGGCTAGAAGAATCATGTAGCCCCTGTCTCTCTGGAATTTGAAAAGAGTTTTGGGAATTAGGGGAATGGGAGGGAAGGCATATAGGAAGCCTTGACTCCAGTGAAGTTGAAAGATTGTTCTGTGGAGGCGTCCTGGAGCAGAAACAGGGAAGCTTGGCATTCTGAGGACTCGCGAACAGGTCTATATCTGGGGTTCCCCAGATCTGAAAAATGTGAGCGACCTTGTCCGCATAGAGAGACCACTCGTGGAGTAGCAGGACTCGACTGAGTTTGTTCGCCAAAACATTCTGCTTGCCTGGAAGATACACCGCAAGTAGATGAATGTGATGCTATATTGAAAAAAAACAGAGATGCAGGGCCTCGGTGCAAAGGGTCCAAGAGCCTGTTCCGCCCTGCTTGTTCAAGTAGAACATGGCTACTTGATTGTGTCTGGACTAGAACTGTCTGGAAGCGAAGATGGTCCTGGAACACCATGAGAGCATTGTGGATGGCTCTCAGTTCCAGCAAATTTATGTGGAGTTGTGACTCCTGATGAGACCAAAGACCCTGAGTGGAGAGATTGTCCAGACGAGCTCCCCAGCCCAATTTGGATGCATCCGTCATAAGGGTACAATGATGTGGAGGAATCTGAAAAGGTGACCCTACGAGAAGGTTTTCTGGGGATTGCCACCACTGGAGAGAGGAGATTAGACGTGTAGAGACCATTATTTTGTCTCCCAGGCAACCCGATGCCTGAGACCACTGGGAAGTCAGGGTCCATTGTGCTGCGCGCATATGTAGACGAGCATATGGAACATGCACCGTTGATGCCAAATGACCCAGAAGTTGTAGCATTTCTCAAGCAGTGAGAAAATTCTTCAGGCATGCTTGAGATGCAAGCTGATTGAGTCGAGCGCAGTGAGCTTGGGGCTGAAAAGCCTTTGCTTGTTGCTGTAGGTGGAACCATACAGTTGAATACGAAGAGAAGAGAATTCAGTTATTAAAGAACATTCCATCAATTTGTTACATTGGACGTGTTTGAGTTGTTTTACCGAGAGTTTGCTTGTTGAATGTCTACGAGAGCCCCTATGAACTCTAGAATTTGAGAGGGAACGAGTTGGGACTTTGGAAGATTTATTACAAATCCCAAGTGCTGCAGCACTGCATGGTGCATGAGAGGGAAAGATTGGCCTCTAGAGAGGTGCTTACTTGAATGAGTCAGTCATCTAAGTAAGAGAAGACAAATATCCCTACAGTCCTCAGAAAAGCAGCTACTACTGCCATGCACTATGTAAAGCCTCTTGGGGCAGAGGCGAGGCCGAAAGGCAGGACTCTGTATTGATAATGTCTCCCTTGGAACAGAAACAGAGAAACACAGAAGCATGACGACAGAAAAAGACCACATGGCCTATCTAGTCTGTCCTTCCATAACAACCATTACAACAGTCCCCTTTTTTCCTTTAGAGATCCTCTGCGTTTGTCCCATGCTTCTTTGAATTCACATACTGTCCTCATCTCTATCACCTCCACTGGGAGACTATTTCACGAATCCACCACTCTTTCTGTAAAGAAATATTTCTGCATATCACTCCTGAATCTATTCCCTTTCACCCTCATTCCATGTCCCCTCGTAGCAGAGCTTGCTTTCAATCGAAGAGGCTCTCCTACTGTGCATTTATGCTACAGAGGTATTTAAACGTCTCAATCATATCACCTCTATCCCGCCTTTCCTCTAAGGTGTACATATTAAGATCCTTGAGTCTGACCTCATATGCTTTATAATGAAGACCACTAAACATTTTAGCAGCCACCCTCTGTACTGACTCCAGCCTGTTTATATCCTTTTGAAAGTACGGTCTCCAGAATGCACAAAATACTCCAAATGAGGTCGCACCAAAGACTTATACAGAGGCACTATCACCTCCTTTCTTCTGCTGGCCATTCCTCTCCCTATGCACCCAAGCAACTTTCTAGTTTTTGCTGTTGCCTTTTCTACCTATTTAGCTACTTTAAGATCATCACGTCTAGGTCCCACTCTTCTTTAGTGGACAAAAGTACTTCACCCCCTGTACTATATCGCTCCCTTGGATTGCTGCAGCCCAAATGCATGACCTTGTATTTTTTAATATTAAATTTCAGCTGCCAAAATCTAGACCATTCTTCAAGCTTAGCTAGATCCCTCCTCATGTTATCTACACCTTCCTGGGTGTCTACTCTATTGCAGATTTTGGTATCATCCGCAAAGAGGCAAACCTTACCTGACAGCCCTTCCGCTATATCACCAACAAAGATGTTAAAAGAATCAGACCAAGGACAGATCCCTGGGGCACACCACTGGTAATCTCCTTCTCCTCAGTGAGCTCCATTTACCTGTACCCTTTGTCGCCTCCCACTAAACCAATTTCCAAACCAAGCAGTAACTTCAGGGTCCATCCCTAGGGTGCTCAGTTTGTTTATAAGTTGCCTGTGAGGAACGATGTCAAAGGCTTTACTGAAATCTAAATACACCATATCTAGGGCTCTCCCTCAGTCCAACTCCCTGGTAACCCAGTCAAAGAAATCAATCAGATTTGTCTGACAAGACCTGCCTCTGGTGAATCCATGCTGCTTCGGATCCTATAATCCGAGGGACTCCAGAAACCTCACTATTTTCTCTTTCAGCAGCGTTTCCAATAATTTACTCACCACTGAATTTAAACTAACCGACCTGTAGTTTTCAACCACATCCTGATTTCCGCTTTTGTGTAAAGGGACCACATGAGCCTCTCTCCAGTCCTTTGGCACTTCTCCAGACTCCGAGGCATTGAAAAGGTCAGTCAGTGGAGCTGCTAGAACGTCCCCAAGTTCCCACAGTATTAGAAGATAAGATATGCCATACTGGGTCAGACCAAGGTCCATCAAACCCAGTATCCTGTTTCCAACAGTGGCCAATCTAGGTCATACATACCTAGCAGTTTCTCCAAAAGAGACAGGATCCACAATGCTTGTAGTGGGTCAAGAATTGATATCCTGGGTCCCTTCTTAATAATGGTTTATGGACCTTTCCTCCAGGAACTTGTCCAAACCTTTTTTAAACCCAGCTACACTAACAGCCTTTACTACATCCTCCGGTAACAAATTCCACAGTTTGATTACATGTTGAGTGAAAAAATATTTTCTTTTATTAGTCTTAAATAGTTTACCCTGTAGCTTCATTGCATGTCCCCTAGTCTTTCTATATTCTGATAAAGTAAACAATCGATCTACGTTTACCCATTCCACTCCGTTCATTAATTTATAGACTTCTATTATTTATTTATTTTTTTATTGAAATTTTTCAGTCATATACAATAACCAAATTAGATACAGGACACCTTACTGAATATAAAATTACAAGAAATTGCAATCCGCAAAAACATTAAATAGTACATGCAGTCCACATCATGGGAGCCAACTACAACTATCCTAACAAGGAAAATCTCACACAGGAAAAAACAAGCCATAAAGGCCACATATCAGGAGGAACCAGTATCAATGCTATCTAACCCTGCTGAGCCCTGTCGGTCAATCAGAAATTTTTCCAGATGAGTTACATCCTGAAAAACAAATGAAGTACCCTCATAACTGATTAGGCACTTACAAGGAAAACGTAGGAAAAACGTTGCACCCAGTGCTAAAACTTGAGGCGTTAAAGATAGAAATTGCCTCCGTCGCATCTGGGTGCTACGTGACACATCTGGAAAAATGTTTACCTTTTGCCCACAAAATAAGGCGGACTTTACTTTGAAAAAGGCTTTCAGTATACGTTGTTTCACCACAATAGAAAATAAAGTAACCACCAAAGTGGACCGTACAGTGATATTATCAGAAGAGTCTTCCAGAAAAGCAGTGAGGTTAGCTACACTAGGAACAATCTCATCTACTTCTGCATCAACAACAGACGGCTTTTTAGTGCCAGAAGGAATATAATATATCTGTTTAACATCTATAATATCTGACAAGGCAAGTACTTCTTTCACATATTTATCAAACAAAATCTTTGGAGAAAGCAAAGATGTGTAAGGAAAATTCAAAAATCTCAAATTACAAGCACGCATGGTATTCTCGAGGGCCTCCAACTTGGAATGTAAAATCATAGAATCTTTAATACCAATCACATTTATGGACTGCAGTGGAAGCACCTGGGATTCCAGCTTATCAACTGCCTTATCAAGTAAGGATACCTTCTTATCAAGTTACTGCATAGCCACCACAGCATCTTGTGAGAAGGACGCTAAAGAACTAAAAGTTGCAGACACTTTAGCATCTATACACCGCAAAGCCCCCCATAAATCCTTCAATGTAACTTCAGTATCAGGGGACAGAACTGGAAGCTCCATAGAGCCCTCCAGTGCTGACAACTGAACAGGACTAGGCAATTTAATTGCAGCCATATCTCTGCTAAACTGTGGAGAGACCCCTGAACGATCAACAATAGGGCAGGGGGGAGGAGACCTCCCTCCCGGGCTCAGGGACACCCCCTCCGGCGAGGACTGTGCCAGAGGAACCGGAGCAAAGTGTTTGTCTAGTGGGCCAACTGGTTTCCCCCCACCAGCATCAGCCGCCTGGACCTTCGCCTGTGGCTTTGCCTTTCTTTTCCCCATATCAACAAGCTCTACTAAACAGGAAATAAGCACAGAGCAAAACCCACAGCATACAGATCAGGAAATCAAGACCTCTGACGTCCAGCGTCGCTGCGGCGTCGAAGGGGCGTCTAAGGGGCAGGATCTGCCCCTTCAAACACGCCCCACGGCCGCGCTCCACGGTCGCGGAGAAGAAAGTTCTCACTTTATGCAGAAGAAAGACCCCTCGAGTAGCAGGCTGACCGAGGAGTGCCTGCAGTGGACCGGCAGCAGCAGCAAGGAAGTCCCCGCACTCCAACAGCCCTTAGCAGGGCACGCACACTCCTCCCTCGCTCTCCGGTAACAGCTCCACTCCCAGATGGCAGCAAGGAGGATTTTAAAGCTCCGGAGGACCCCCCGAGTAGCAGGCTGACCGAGGAGTGCCTGCAGTGGACCGGCAGCAGCAGCAAGGAAGTCCCCGCATTCCAACAGCCCTCAGCAGGGCACGCACACTCCTCCCTCGCTCTCCGGTAACAGCTCCACTCCCAGATGGCAGCAAGGAGGATTTTAAAGCTCCGGAGGACCCCCCGAGTAGCAGGCTGACCGAGGAGTGCCTGCAGTGGACCGGCAGCAGCAGCAAGGAAGTCCCCGCACTCCAACAGCCCTCAGCAGGGCACGCACACTCCTCCCTCGCTCTCCGGTAACAGCTCCTAATTTATAGACTTCTATCATATCTCTCCTCAGCCGTCTCTTTTCCACATTAAAGAGCCCTAACCTTTTTAGCCTTTCTTCATAGGAGTATCCTTCCATCCCCTTTACCATTTTGGTGGCTCTTCTCTGAACCTTTTCTAATAACGCTATATCCTTTTTAAGATACGGCGACCAGAATGGCACACAATATTCAAGGTGATGTCTCACCATGGAACGATATAGAGGCATTATAATATCTTTTGTTTTATTTTCCTTTTCTTTCCTTATCATACCTAGCATTCTATTTGCTCTCTTGGCCGCTGCTGCACACTGGGCCGATGGTTTTAACATGTTATCCACAATGACGCCTAAATCTTTTTCCTGGGTGGTGTTTCTTAATGTGGAACCTTGCATCGTGTAAACATAGTTTGGGTTGTTCTTCCCTAGGTGCATAACTTTGCACTTGTCCACATTAAATTTCATCTGCCATTTTGATGCCCAGTCTTCCAATTTATCAAGATCCTCTTGCAATTTTCCACAATCCTCTTGGGTTTTAACAACTTTAAATAGTTTTGTGTCATCTGCAAATTTGATAACCTCACTCGTTATTCCCCTTTCCAGGTCATTTATGAATATGTCCAAAAGCAGCGGACCCAGCACAGATACCTGGGGTACACCACTATTCACCTTTCTCCATTGGGAAAATTGGCCAATTAGCCCTACCCTCTGCTTTCTATCTTTTAACCAGTTCCTAATCCACAATAGTACACTGCCTCCCATCCCATGGCTCTTTAGTTTTGCCAAAAGTCTCTGATGAGGGACCTTGTCAAAGGCTTTCTGAAAGTCCAGATACACTATATCAAACGACTCACCTATGTCCACCTGTTTATTCACACCTTCAAAAAAACATAACAGATTAGTAAGACAAGATCTTCCTTGTCTAAAGCCATGTTGGCTGTCTCCCATTAGGCCATGACTATCTACATGCTGAGTAATTTTGTTCTTTATGATGGTTTCTACCATTTTTCCCGGGTGCATCCTATCCAGTCCCATCACTTTGTCTACTTTAAGTTTAGCTAGTTTCTCACGAACAGTCTTCTGAAAACTGCTCAAGATGCCCTTCGCTTCTGTTCCTGTTTGTGGGTGTTTTCTGAGGTCCTGTTCCTGGTTCTTCATCCGTGAACACAGACCAGAAATATTTGTTAAGCAATTCCGCTTTATCCTCATCAGCTTCTACATATTCCTCCCCTTCACCCTTGAGTCTGACAATACCATTTTGCCCTTCCTCTTCTAACATATCTGAAAAATGTCTTCTCCCCCCATTTTATTGCACTGGCTATTTCCTGGAGGAAGACAGGCATCTATATTTGGAAAATACAGAGAAGCTACCAAAGCAATCAGGAAAGCAAAAATTCAAAAGGAGGAGCCTCCTTTTGAATTTTTGCTTTCCTGACTGCTTTGGTAGCTTCTCTATATTTTCCAAATATAGATGCCTGTCTTCCTCTCTGTGACCGCTCATATTTCATAAACACCTCCCTTTTTCTTCACCTTTTCCGCTACTTCCTTCAAAAACCATAGCGGTCTCCTTTTCCTTTTACCTTTATTTACCATTTTAACAAAAAGGTTGGTTGCCCTTAAAATATCCCCTTTCAGTTTTGCCCACTGTTTTCCTACATCCACCCCCTGTTCCCATCCCGCTAATGACTCCCTGAGGTATTAGACCATCTTGGCAAAAATAGTTTTCCTAAAGTTTAAGACCCTTGCTTTTGAATGGATTCTAACAGCCCTAGTCCTAATACTGAACCACACCATCTGGTGATCACTGGATGCCAAATGATCTCTCACTATAACATCAGAAACACTTTCACCATTGGTAAGCACCAAATCCAGTATGGCCCCTTCACATGTGGGTTCTGTTACCAATTGCCGGAATAGTTCTCCCTGTAGAGAAAGCTTAGTTATTCACCTGTAATAGGTGATCTCCGGGAACAGCAGGAATTTAGTCTTCACATATGGGTATCGTCGGTACCGATGGAGCCTGCGCGGAAACACTCCCCAGCGTCCAATAGAAAAGCCTTTGGGAGCATCCCACAGCGCCTGCGCGCTGCCTTCCCGCCTTTCCAACTGTCCCTCTCCAGTTGAGTTTATATCTGAGACAAAAGAGAGAGAGAGAGAGATACAACTCCTATGGGAGGTGGACGGGTTGTGAAGACTAAATTCCTGCTATTCCCGGAGATCACCTGTTACAGGTGAGTAACTACGCTATCTCCAGGAACAAGCAGGAAAGTAGTCTTCACATATGGGGACTCACCAGCTGCAGATGCCACGGAGATGGCCCCAGGAAGTTGTTAGCCCTTCCGTATTTAAGGTGCGGAAGAATTGAAGGAAATACTGATACAACGGGAAGATGTATTACAACTATTTGATAAACTGAAGAGTAGCAAATCACCTGGGCCAGATGGTATACAACCAAGGGTGTTGAAAGAACTGAAATATGAGATTGCAGACCTGCTTCATTAAAATCATCTGTAATACCTGAAGATTGGAGGATCGCCAACCTAACGCCAATTTTTAAAAAGGGTTCCAGGGGTGCTCCGGGAATCTACAGACTGGTGAGCCTGACGTCAGTACCGGGAAAAATGGTAGAAACCATCAGAAAGAACAAAATTACTCAGCATGTAGATAGCCATGGCCTAATGGGAGACAGCCAACATGGCTTTAGACAAGGAAGATCTTGTCTTACTAATCTGTTATGTTTTCTTGAAGGTGTGAATAAACAGGTGGACAAAGGTGAGTCAGTTGATATAGTGTATCTGGACTTTCAGAAACCCTTTGACAAGGTCCCTCATCAGAGACTTTTGGCAAAACTAAAGAGTCATGGGATGGGAGGCAGTGTACTATTGTGGATCAGGAACTGGTTAAAATATAGAAAGCAGAGGGTAGGGCTAAATGGCCAATTTTCCCAATGGAGAAAGGTGAATAGTGGTGTACCCAAGGGATCTGTGCTGGGTCCGCTGCTTTTTGACATATTCATAAATGACCTGGAAAAGAGAATAACGAGTGAGGTTATCAAATTTGCAGATGACACAAAACTATTTAAAGTTGTTAAACCCCAAGAGGATTGAGGAAAATTGCAAGAGGATCTTGATAAATTGGAAGACTGGGCATCAAAATGGCAGATGAAATTTAATGTGGACAAGTGCAAAGTTATGCACCTGGGGAAGAACAAACCAAACTATGGTTACACGATGCAAGGTTCCACATTAGGAACCACCACTCAGGAAAAAGGATTTAGGCGTCTCAGTGGATAACATGTTAAAACCCTCGGCCCAGTGTGCAGCGGCAGCCTAGAGAGCAAATAGAATGCTAGGTATCATAAGGAAAGGAATGGAAAATAAAACAAAAGATATTATAATGCCTCTATATCGTTCCATGGTGAGACCTCACCTTGAATATTGTGTGCAATTCTGGTCGCCGTATCTTAAAAAGGATATAGCGTTATTAGAAAAGTTTCAGAGAAGAGCCACCAAAATGGTAAAGGGGATGGAAGGATACTCCTATGATCCTATGAAGAAAGGCTAAAAAGGTTAGGGCTCTTTAACGTGGAAAAGAGACGGCTGAGGGGAGATATGATAGAAGTCTATAAATTAATGAACGGAGTGGAACGGGTAAACGTAGATCAATATCAGAATATAGAAAGACTAGGGGACATGCAATGAAGCTACAGGGTAAACTATTTAAGACTAATAAAAGAAAATATTTTTTCACTCAACGTGTAATCAAACTCTGGAATTTGTTACCGGAGGATGTAGTAAAGGCTGTTAGTGTAGCTGGGTTTAAAAAAGGTTTGGACAAGTTCCTGGAGGAAAGGTCCATAAACCATTATTAAGAAGGGACCCAGGATATCAATGCTTGACCCAGAACAAGCATTGTGGAACCTGTGTCCTTTGGGGAAACGGCATCTTTTGGGGAAGCTGCTAGGTACGTATGACCTAGATTGGCCACTGTTGGAAACAGGATACTGGGTTTGATGGACCTTGGTCCGACCCAGTATGGCATATCTTATGTTCTTATGTTCTTGTGAAAGGGTCATACATCCCCCCATGGACCTCTGGCATACTACCAGGGACGGTGGGTAGGACTTGATTAAGTCTGAAAATGGTGCTGAAGAACAGCCTGGCCAAACAAGGCATCCCGGTGGGAGTCCTTGTCTAAGCAGTAGTGGGCTGTGAAGGTATGTACCGAAGCCCAAATAGCTGCTCAACAGATGTCATCGATAGACACAAAGATGAGCCATTGAGGCTGCCATGGCTCTCACATTGTGAGCTGTGACATGGCCTTCAAGAGGAAGGTTCTTACTCTCATAGGCAAAGGATATGCACTGAGCAATCCAGTTAGATAGCGTTCTTCTGGAAACTGGAAGTCCCAAATGACTAGGATCAGAAGCAACAAAGAGTTGAGAAGATTTTCTATGTTGCTGTGTCCTTTGCAAATAAAAGGCCAAAGCTCTTTTACAGTCCAAGTTATGAAGGTTCCTTTCTGCACTGGAGGCATGAGGCCTTGGAAAGAATACAGAAAGGTAAACTGCTTGGTTTAAATGGAAAGGCGAAACCACTTTTGGCATAAAGTGTGGATGAGTCCTAAGAACTACCTTATCATGGTGGAACCTTGTATAAGGAGGATTAGCCACTAACGCTTGCAATTCACTGATGCAACGTGCTGATGTGATTGCAATGAGGAAGATGACTTTCCAGGAAAGGAATTTCAAAGATGTAGTGGCTAATTGTTCAAAGGGCGGTTTCATGAGCTGCCCGAGCAGCAGATTTAAGTCCCATGCCACCGGTGGTGGCTTAATGGGAGGCTTTGTTAAAAGAAGGCCTCTCATAAATCTCGCTATGAGAGGATGAGAGGAAATAGGTTGTCCACATAGAGGCTTGTAAGAAGCTGCAATAGCACTAAGATGGACTCCTACTGAATTTGTCTTGAGACCCGCATTTGACAATGAAGGAGATACTCCAGTATCGATTCCAGAGGTATCGCAAGAGGGTTAAAACCCTTCTGCGAGCACCATATGGTAAACCTTTCCACTTAAAGGCATACGAGCGTTTTGTGGAGGGTTTCCTAGATGCAAGAAGGATATCCTTCACCTGTTGGGAAAGGTTAAGATCCTGAAATTCTAGGCTTTCAGCAACCAGACCCTGAGATGCAGAGACTGGGGATTCGGATGCCAGAGCATCCCGTCCTCTTGGGAGAGAAGATCTGGAGCAGATCCCAACTCCAGAGGCGGAGCCTGAGAGAGATATAGGAGCAGAGGGTACCACGTTTGCCGTGGCCAACGTAGAGCTATGAGGATCATATGACCCCTGTCTCTCTGAAGCTTGAATAGGGTTTTGGGGATGAGTGGAATGGTTGGGAAGGCATATAGGAAGTCCTGACCCCAGTGAAGGAGGAAGGCGTCCCTTGCCTGACAACATCGAACCAGAATTCTGGAACAGAACCGGGGATGTTTGGCATTCAGCGGACTTGCAAAGAGGTCTATGTCCGGGGTTCCCCAAATCTGAAATATTTGGGCAACTTGGTCTGCATGGAGAGACCATTCGTGTGGAAGCCAAACTCGACTGAGTTTGTCTGCCCAAGAGTTTTGAATGCCTGGAAAAAACACCGCAAGGAGATGAATCTGATGCTCTCTGGTGAGGGCCCATAGTTGCAAAGCTTTGTTGCATAGCGACAGAGAGCCTGTTCCGCCCTGCTTGTTCACATAGAAAATGGCTACCTGATTGTCCGTTTGAACTAGGACTGTCTTGTAGCTGAGCTGGGCGTGAAATACTCGAAGAGCAAAGAAGATTGCTCTGAGCTCCAGGAGGTTGATGTGAAGACAGGCCTCCTGTGGAATCCAGGTACCCTGTGTAGAGAGTTCGTGCAGGTGAGCTCCCCATCCCACCTGTGATGCATCTGTTGTTAGGGTGGCTTGGGATAGGGGTTGCTGGAAAGGAGACCCCACCAGAAGGTTTCTGGGTGATTGCCACCATTGGAGGGCCGAAATAAGATGGTTTGAGATTGTTATTTTGTCCGACAGGCAGCCTGAGGCCTGTATCCACTGGGCTGCTCGCATATGGAGACGAGCATAAGGAACCACATGCACGGTGGATGCCATGTGGCCTAGCAATTGTAGCATTTCCCGAGCAGTGATATAAGGTTTGTGCACTGTTTGGGAAGCTAGTTGTACTATGCGAAGACAGCGGGGCTGCGGAAGTAAAGCCCTGGTCTGTCTGGTATCTAGATGAGCTCCTATGAACTCTAGGGACTGAGTGGGAGCAAGATTGGATTTTGGGAGGTTTATGACCAGTCCCAAATACTGAAGGATTCGCATTGTGCAAAACACAGCAGAGCTGGCTTCTGGCACTGTAGGGGCTTGAATGAGCCAGTCGTCTAAGTAAGGGAAGACAAATATTCCCAGAGTACGGAGAAAGCATAGTTACTCACCTGTAACAGGTGATCTCCGGGAACAGCAGGAATTTAGTCTTCACATATGGGTATCGTCGGCACCGACAGAGCCTGCGCGGGGATGCTCCCCAGCGTCCAATAGGAAAGCTTTTGGGAGCATCCCACAGCACCTGTGTGCTGCCTTCCCGCCTTTCTCAACTGTCCCTCTCCAGTTGAGTTTATAGCTGAGACAAAAGAGAGAGAGAAAGAGAGAGAGAGATACAATTCCTAGGGGAGGTGGGTGGGTTATGAAGACTAAATTTCTGCTGTTCCCGGAGATCACCTGTTACAGCTGAGTAACTATGCTATCTCCAGGAACAAGCAGGAATGTAGTCTTCACATATAGGGGAACAACCATGGTGTTGAAACCCTTCTTACCTCCCTATTAGATTCATTATACCTCTACACCCAGAACCCTTCCCAAGGATGTCTCCTCATATTCCTTGACTTATCTGCTGCCTTCGACTCCCTTCCCCACCACCAACTCCTAAACAGATTCTATGATATAGACTGAGAGGCACAACTCTAAACTGGTTCCGTTCCTATTTAACCGATAGAACCCAACAAGTTCGTATTGGAAATGATACCTCCCTTCCTTTCACCCTAAAACAGGGTGTCCCCCAAGGATCCAGTCTATCCGCTCTTCTTTTCAATATCTTCCTTCAGCCTGTCTGTAAGATTTTCCAAAACCATGGCATTCAATACCAGCTATATGCTGATAACATGATGTGCTTCACCCCATTTAACCTCTCAAACCCTAACTTTTCTAAACTAAATGAATGCTTAACCAGTCTTAAATCTTGGTTCTCCCAGCACAACCTCATAATCAATCAATCCAAAACTGAGGTTCTTCAGGTATTCTCCAATCCCGCATACACCCCACCCCCCTCCCTCACTATTGGCGATCTCACACTCACCATAAAAAACAAGTGAAATATCTTGGCATTATCCTTGATCAGTCCCTCTCCTTTACTGAACAAATAAAGAGAACCACCATTACAATATACGCTAAGCTATGTATCCTCCGAAACCTCAAGCCTCTCTTAAACCCTGACTCTTTCCGTACTGTCTGTCAGGCCCTTACAATCCCTTCTCTTGATTACTGCAACCATATCTATCAGGGCCTCCCCAAGAACACTATAGAGCCACTTCAACTAGCCCAAAATAAGTTAGCGTGGCTTATAACCAACAACCCAAGGCGATCCCACATTACACCAGTTCTCTATGATCTCCACTGGCTCCCTGTTCAACATTTATTTATTATTATTTATTTATTTTATAACTTTTATATACCGCGCTATTTGTTATCAGTGCGGTTTACATACAACAAGGGTGCACAGTCAGAAGTCTGTTCTGTGCTTACATTGTAACAGGAGTTTAAACTTGGAACATACATTGTAACAGGAGCATAAACTTGGAGCAACAGGGGAACTAAAAACCTATGTACAAAATATAATTAGCTTTGGATTGTATATACAGGAGGTCTAAGGCGGGTTCAAGATACTTGTGACAGGGTGCGGTTTGTAGACATTGGCAGGTGTTAACATAGAGTTAAATTCAAGGTGATAACTCTTATTCATAAAATCATTACCAATGAATTAGCTCCATGCCTCTCTCCACTCCTTTCCTCCTCCAACAACACAAGAACACGCCGCTCTATTACTAAAAACCTTCTCACCATCCCTACAACTAAGAGACATTGCAAGCAATTGACTAATAACAGGGCTTTCTCACTCTATGCTCCATCCTTATGGAATACCCTTCCCCACGAACTGCGGAACTGTTCAAACCACTCAGAGTTCAGAAAGAAGATAAAAACCTCTCTTCCTTGAACATTTTTCCCTTCCACCTTAGTACTTAACCCCTATACACTCTCCTCCCTACATTTGGCCTCTCAAATCCTATTATACAGCCTATTGGTTTCCTTGTAAATACCTATGTAAATAGTTAATCACTGTTTATTGTAATTAGTTCTCATCCTTTATCCCATGTATTCCTGTTACCTTGTTCCTTGTAAACAGTTGAAACATACTGCCAAAATGTTCTGTGTAAACCGTCTTGACTTGTAGAAAGACGGTATATAAATTTTGTTAAATAAATAAATAAAATAAATAAGGACTACCTTATCATGGTGGAACCTTGTATAAGGAGGATCAGCCACCAACGCTTGCAATTCACTGATGCGACGTGCTGATGTGATTGCAATGAGGAAGATAACCTTCCAGGAAAGGAATTTCAAAGAGGTAGTGGCTAATGGTTCAAAGGGCAGTTTCATGAGCTGCCTAAGTACCAGATTCAAGTCCCATGCCACCGGTGGTGGCTTAATGGGAGGCTTCGTTAAAAGAAGGCCTCTCATAAATCTCGCTATGAGAGGATGAGAGGAAATAGGTTGTCCATTTAGAGGCTTGAAAGAAGCTGCAATAGCACTCAAATGGACTCTCACTGAATTGGTCTTAAGCCCTGCATTTGATAAATGAAGGAGATACTCCAGTAATGATTCCAGAGGTATCGCAAGAGGGTTAAGACCCTTCTGTGAGCACCCTATGGTAAACCTCTTCCACTTGAATGCATAAGAGCGTCTTGTGGAGGGTTTCCTGGAAGCATGAAGGATATCCTTTATCTGCTGGGAAAGGTTAAGACCCTGAAGTTCTAGGCTCTCAGCAACCAGGCCCTGAGATGCAGACTGGGGATTGGGATGCCACAGCATCCCGTCCTCTTGTGAGTGAAGATCTGGAGCAGATCCTAACTCCAGAGGCGGAACTTGAGAGAGATGCAGGAGCAGAGGGTACCACACTTTCCGTGGCCAACGTGGAGCTATGAGAATCATATGACCTCTGTCTCTCTGAAGCTTGAACAGGGTTTTGGGAATTAGGGGAATGGGTGGAAGGCATACAGGAAGTGCTGACTCCAATGAAGGAGGAAAGCATCCCTGCCTGACAACCTCAAGCCGGAATTCTGGAACAGAACGGGGGAAGTTTGGCATTCAGCAGACTTGCAAAGAGGTCTATGTCCGGGGTTCCCAAAATTGGAAAAATATGGGCCACCTGGTCTGCATGGAGAGACCATTCGTGTGGAAGCAGAACTCGACTGAGTTTGTCTGCCCAAGAGTTTTGAATGCCTGGAAGATACACCACAAGGAGATGAATCTGATGCTTTCTGGCGAGGGCCCATAGTCGCAAAGCTTCGTTGCATAGCGACAGAGAGCCTGTTCCACCCTGCTTGTTCACATAGAACATGGCTACCTGATTGTCTGTTTGAACAAGGACTGTCTTGTAGCTGAGCTGTGTGTGAAATACTCGAAGAGCAAGGAAGATTGCTCTGAGCTCCAGGAGGTTGATATGAAGACATGCCTCCCGTGGAGTCCAGGTACCCTGGGTAGAGAGGCCGTGCAGGTGGGCTCCCCAACCCACCTGGGAAGCATCTGTTGTTAGAGTGGCTTGGGGTGGGGGTTGCTGGAAAGGAGACCCCACCAGAAAGTTTTTGGGTGACTGCCACCATTGGAGGGATAAAATAAGGCGATCTGAGTTTACTATTTTGTCTGACAGGCAACCTGACGCCTGAATCCACTGTGTGGATAAGGTCCACTGGGCTGCCCTCATATGGAAGCGAGCATAAGGAACCACATGCACGGTGGATGCCATGTGACCTAGCAACTGTAACATTTCCCGAGCAGTGAGGTGAGGTTTTAGCACTGCTTGGGAAGCTAACTGTACAATGCGAAGGCAGCAGGGCTGTGGAAGGAAGGCCCTTGTCCGTCTGGTATCCAGAAGAGCTCCTATAAACTCTAGGGATTGAGTGGGAGTAAGGTTGGACTTTGGGAAGTTTTCTGACAAGTCCCAAATACTGAAGGATGCGCATTGTGCGAGACAGAGCAACCATGGCCTCTGGCTCTGAAGAGGCTCGAATGAGCCAGTCGTCTAAGTAAGTGAAGATGAATATTCCAAGAGTGTGAAGAAATGCTGCTACCACAGCCATGCATTTTGTGAACACTCTTGGTGCAGAAGCCAGGCCAAAATGAAGAACCCTGTATTGGTAGTGCTTTCCTTGAAACAGGAATTGAAGGAACTTTCGGTGAGTTGGTTGGATGAGAACATGAGTGTACGCATCCTTGAGATCTAGAGAACAAAGCCAATCCTGACTCCAAAGGTATGGCAGCAGAGTTCCTAGAGAAATCATTTTGAACTTCTCTCTGAACAGGAATTTGTTCAATTCTCTGAGGTCTAGAATGGGTCTGTGTCCTCCTGTTTTCATTGGAATAAGAAAATAGGGGGAGTAAAACCCTGTACCCCATTGGGGAACGGGCACCTCTTCTATTGCTCCTTGAGCAAGGAGCATAGAGACTTCTTGACCTAACCGGTCATTGAGAAAGGCCTGAGAATTGAGCTGTCTTACAACTGTAGGAGGGGGCATGCTGAGGAAATGGAGCTTGTACCCCTTTTGTACAATAGACAGAGTCCAATTTTCTGCTGTATCTGACACCATCTGGGGGCAAAATGACATAACCTTCCTGGGATGGTGCAGAGTTCTTGGCCGTTGAGGGCCAGGAAGGCAAAGTTCTCTAGACAGGAGTCAAAGCCCCTGTGGAGGCTTAGTCTGCTGAGTCAGTTGAGGCTTAGCTGCTTTTGGCTTCCTTTGTTGCCTAGGTTGTTGCTGCTGTCCCTTTAGGGCAGACTGACCTGAACGATGTCTCTGCTGGGTATAGGAGGGATAAAACATTTTCTTCTTGCTGAAGAATGGTTTCTTAGAGGATATTTTCCTCGCAGGATCAGCTGTAGATTTGGACAATCTATCCAAAGTGATATTGTCAGCATCTATCTCATTAGCTTTTTCCTGCTAATTCTTGTCAAAGAGATTCTCTCCTGTGCAAGGTATATTCCCGAGTTTGTCCTGTACCCAGATTTTCAAGTCAGATGCCTGGAGCCAGGCAATTCTATGTGCACCTATGGCAATAGCAGAGGTCAAAGCAGTCAAAGGCTGCACGATTCACAAACTTGGAAACATCCTGAGCATGTTTAACAAGAGCAAGATAATCTTGCCTTTTATCATCAGGAAGGAGAGGGCTCATAAGCTCTAAGTCTCCTGTGACTTCCTAAAGGAACATCCCCATGTACAAAATATAGGAACTGATTCTAGCAGACAGCATGGAAGCCTGGAAGGATTGACGTCCAAAGGCGTCAAGAGTCCTACACTCACGCCCTGGAGGATTAGATGCATGCCTTTTTGCACTCTTCATCCGTCTCATGGCTGATTCCACCACCATGGAATGGTGTGGCAATTGAGTCTTCTGAAACCCAGGACAAGGAGGAACTCGATACATGGTGTCGAGTCTACGAGAATGAGGAGATGTGGTTAGAGATGTTTCCCACATCCTTAACATAAAATCATTCAAGATCTCATGAATAGGTAAGGTAGCTGCCTCCTTGGGAGCTTTAGGGTATTGTAGGATTTCTAATTCCTTTGCCCTAGGCTCCATTTCAGGAGCCAGTGTGATGGAAAGACCTCGGGCCACATCTCAGATGAAATCCTGAAAGGACATATCCTCTGGTGGAGACATCCTACGCTGAGGAGAAGAGGAATCCTCGGGAAGAAGTACTCTGGTATCAGCAGAGCCTTCAGAGTCTTCAGACTCATCCGAGGATTCGAAGTATCTCCGATCCAGGTGATCGTGCAAGGCACGGTACCGGTACAAATCGAAGTCGGCATCGGAATGGTCCGGTACCGACTTGTCAATGCCGGATAGAGACGCATGACTTGGTCCCGGTAGAGTACCTGCCAATATCGATGCAGTCGGTGCCGGTTGAAGTGCCTGAAGTGGTTTCAGGGGCATTGAGGCCGTGAGAAGAGCAGCCAAACTGCGTTCAATAGCCAAGAATCTCTGGTCTATTGATGCTGCTGATGCTTGGGTATCGGTACGCGTTAAAGCGGCCGGAACCCCAGAGCATGGCACCAGTAGTTCTGTCGAGGTTGAAGCCTCGAGAACATCCTGGAGCCCCGTTAGTGCTTTGGAAGCCGAAGCCTCCCACCGGGGCAATTTTGCCGCTGAAAGTCCCTCAAGGGCAACGCCAGAGGCATCTTGATGTTTAGAAGGAGATCTACCCTTTGAGGACCGGCTAGATTTATGTTGTTACCTGAGATCTATGGGAGGAAGATGAAGCCCTGGAGTACGTCGATGCCACGAACGCTGCATCGGAGGGAAAAAGGGTGCTAAGCTTAGCAGCTCGGTTTTGCCGGCCCCTTTTTGACATCATTCCACAGGCAACACATTCTGAAATAGAGTGGTCAGGACCTAAGCATTAGAGACACCACTCATGGGTCTCGGTGACGGAGATGGTACCGCCACACTTAGAACATTTTTTAAAACCCGAAGCGGGTTTTTTCCATTTTGAGGAATAAATTGGGCCTAGTGCCCAAAATGGCTCATGGCACTCGAGAAGAAAGTTACTGGAGAGAGACTCCAGAAACAAAGGTTTTGGGGTTTTTTTAGAAAAAAGAAAAGAACCACCGGCGGTACCGGTATAGCATCGAGGGAAGGCAGACGTGACCACAAAGAAGAAGTATAAGAAGGGAATTTTCTGCGGTGACAGGATGTGCGACCTGTCGGCTCCGCGGAAAATGAAGAACTGGAGAGGGACAGTTGGGAAAGGCGGGAAGGCAGCACGCAGGCGCTGTGGGATGCTCCCAAAAGCTTTCCTATTGGACGCTGGGGAGCATTCCCGTGCTCCGTCGGTACCGACAATACCCATATGTGAAGACTACATTCCTACTTGTTCCTGGAGATAGGCTCCTACCACAGCCATGCATTTTGTGAACACTTTTGGCACAGAAGCCAGGCCAAAGGGAAGAACCTTGTATTGGTAGTGCTTTCCTTGAAACAAGAATCGGAGGAATCTCTTGTGATTTGGATGGATGAGAATATGAGTATATGCATCCTTGAGATCTAGAGAACAAAGCCAATCCTGACTTTGAAGGTATGGCAGCAGAGTTCCTAGAGAGACCATTTTGAACTTCTCTCGGAACAAATATTTGTTCAATTCTCTGAGGTCTAAAATGGGTCTGTGTCCTCCTGTTTTCTTTGGAATAAGGAAATAAGGGGAGAAGAACCCTGTACCCTGATGGGGAATGGGTACTTCCTCTATTGCTCCTTTAGCAACGAGCATTGTGACTTCTTGACCTAAGAGACTGTTGAGAGAGGTCTGAGAATTGAACTATCTTCCAATTGTAGGAGGGGGCAAGCTGTGAAAATGAAGCTTGTACCCCTCGTACAATGGACGAGTCCAATTTTCTGCTGTTATTTGGTACCATCTGTGGGCAAAATTACATAACCTGCCTGGGATGGTTGAGGGTTCTGGACCGTTCAGGGGCAGGAAGGCAAAGTTCTCTAGAAAGGAGTCAAAGCCCCTGAGGAGGCTGAGCCTGCTGAGCTGGCTGAGGTTTTGCAGCTTTTGGCTTCTTGTTGTCTAGGTTGTTGTTGTTGTCCCTTTTGTGCAGTCTGACCTGGACGGTGTCCCTGTTGGGTATAGGAAGGATAAAACTTCTTTTTTTTATTGAAAAATGGTTTCTTAGAGGATCTTTTCCTTGCAGGATCAGATGTAGATTTGGACAATCTATCCAAAGTGCTATTGTCAGCATCTCTCTCATTAGCTTTCTCCTGCCAATTCTTGCCAAAGAGATTTTCTCCTGTGCAAGGAATGTTTCCTAATTTATCCTGTACCCAAATTTCCAAGTCAGATGCCTGAAGCCAGGCAATCTGACGTACACCAATGGCAATAGCAGAGGTTCTGCTTATGCACTCAAAACAGTCAAAGGCTGCATGATTTACAAACTTGGAAACATCCTGAGTATGTTTGACTAGAGTAAGATAGTCTTGCCTTTTGTCATCAGGAAGGAGGGGGGTCATAAGCTGCAAGTCTCCTGTGACCTCTTTAAGGAACATTCCCATATACAAGATATAGGAACTGATCCTAGCTGACAGCATGGAAGCATCGACGCCCAAAGGCATCGAGAGTCCTACATTCACGACCTGGAGGATTGGATGCACATCTCTTTGCACCTTTCATCCTTCTCATGGCTGATTCCACCACCATTGAATGGTGTGGTAATTGAATTTTTTGAAAGCCAGGACAAGGTGGAACTCAATACATGGTATCGAGTCTTCAAGAATGAGGAGATGTGGTTAGAGGTGTTTCCCACATCCTTAGCATAAGATCATGTAAGATCTCATGAATAGGCAGAGTAGCTGCCTCTTTGGGAGCCTTAAGGTATTGGAGAATTTCCAACTCCTTTGCCCTAGGCTCTTTTTCAGGAGCTACTCTGATGGAAAGGCCTCGGGTCACATCACGGATAAAGTCCTGAATGGACATATCCTCTGGGGGAGACATTTGGCGCTGAGGAGAAGAGGAATCCTCGGGGAGAAGCACTCTCGTACTGGCAGAGTCTTCGGAGTCTTCAGACTCATCAGAGGATTCAAAATACCTCCGATCCCGGTGATTGTACAAAGCACGGTACCGGTATTGATCGAAGTCGGTATTGGGTTGTTCCGTTACCGATTTGTCGATACCGGAGACAGACACATGACTCGGTATGGGTGGCATACCCGCTGATGTCGATGCAGTCAGTACCAGTTCCGGTACCGGTGTCGGTATCGGTTGAGGTGTCTGAAGCAGTTTCAACAGTACCGAAGCCGTGAGAAGAGCCGCTAGACTGCGTTTGAAAGCAAGGAATCTCTGGTCTATCGACGCTGCCAATGCTTGGGTGTCGGTACCGGTAGAAGCGGCCGGAACCCCAGAGCATGGCGCCAGTAGTTCTGCCAAGGTTGAGGCCTCGAGAACATCCTGGAGCCCCGTTTGGATGCCGAAGCCTCCCGCCGGGGCAGTTTTGCCGGTGAAAATTCCTCAAGGGCAACGCCAGGGGCATCTCGATACTTAGAAAGAGATCTACCCTTTGAGGACCGGCTAGATTTATGTTTAGTTACCGGAGATCCATGGGAGGAAGATGAGGCCCTGGAGGACGTCGATGCAACAGACACTGCGTCTGAGGGAAAAAGGATGCCAAGTTTAGCAGTTCGTTTTTGCCGGCCCCTTTTTGACATCATTCCACAGGAGAGGCACCTTAAAATAGAGTGGTCAGGACCTAAACATTTGAGACACCAATCATGGGTGTCGGTGACGGAAATGGTACCGCCACATTTAGAACATTTCTTAAAACCTGAAGTAGGTTTTTCCATTTTTAAGGAAGCAATTTGGCCTAGTGCCCAAAATGGGCCTAGCGCCAAGGAAAAAAAAATTCTAAAGTAAAACACCTCAGAAATTATAATTTTTTATTTTTTTTTTAAAGAAAGAAGAAAGAACCGGCAGTACCGGTATGGCGTTGAAGGAAGGCAGACGCGACCACAAAAACAAAGATTAAAGACAAAATCTTTCTGCGGTGACAGGGTATGTGACCTGTCGGCTCCGCGGAAAATGAAGAACTGGAGAGGGACAGTTGGAAAGGCGGGAAGGCAGCGCGCAGGCGCTGGGGGATGCTCCCAAAGGCTTTCCTATTGGACGCTGGGGAGCGTTCCCGCGCAGGCTCCGTTGGTACCGACGATACCCATATGTGAAGACTACATTCTTGCTTGTTCCTGGAGATTCCAGGATCTACTTACTTCTAGATACTGCAGCTGGAATGTGCCAATCAACATCTGGCATATTGAAATCCCCTATCAGTATCACTTCCCCTTTCCTAGCAATGCTGCGTATGTCTTCAATTAACTCCCCGTCCACCTCTTCCTCCTGTGAGGGAGGTCTGTATATCACGCCAATGCATATAGATTTCTCTTTCCCTCTTTTTAGTTTAACCCACAGTAGTTCCAAAGCTTTAATATCATTTTTTACATATAGTCCCACTCCTCCTCCCTTCTTCCTAACTGTCCTTTCAGGAACCTTCTGTGTTGTGCGTTAATAAGTATGTGAGTATATGCCTCCTTTAGATCTAGAGAACAGAGCCAATCCTGACTTGAGACAAGGCAGAAGAGTACCTAGGGAGATCATTTTGAATTTCTCCCGTAGTAGATACTTGTTCAGTTCTCGGAGGTCCAGTATGGGCCTGTATCCTCCTGTTTTCTTTGGAATGAGAAAGTATAGAGAATAAAAGCCCAGTCCCTGTTGGGAGAGTGGTACCTCTTCTATTGTACCTTGCGAGAGAAGGGAGGTGATCTCTTGCAACAACAGATAGGTTAGAGGGGGTTGAGAACAGAACTCTCTTGGAGGAGTCCGGGGGGGGGGGGGGGTTACACTTCGTAGATGCTTTTACCCCACCCGTATTATGGAGAGTTCACTGCTTTGATGTTACAAGATGCCACCTGTTGGCAAAGTGACAAAGTCTGCCGGGAATGTGGATGGGCTCTGAAATCTCCAGAGGTAAAACAGCTATGTTCTCCAGAAAAGAGTCATAGACCCTGAGAAGGTTGGGTCTGCTGAGGTGGCTGTGACTTAGGAGTCTGAGCCTTCCTATGTTGTTTTGGTGACTGCTGCCCCTTCTGGGGAGCATGGATTGGACAGTGCACCGCAGGGTTGTAAGAAAGGTAGTATTTCTTTTTCTTGTTGAAAAAAGCCTTCTTCGCTGTCTTTTTTTCTAGCTGGGTTGGCAGTAGATCTAGATAATCTATTAAGAGTGGTGTTCTCAGATTCTAGCTGAGAAGCCTTGTCCTGCCAATCCTTGCCGAAAAGGTTTTTACCAGTGCAAGGGATAGTACCCAGCTTATCTTGAACCCATTGTTAAAGATCAGATGCTTGGAGCCAAGCAATCCTGGGTGCACCGATGCATATAGCTGAAGTTCTGCTGATACATTCAAAACATTCAAAAGCTGCCCTGTTGACAAACTTTGAAACATTTTTGGCATGCTTTACAAGGGTGAGATAATCAGCTCTCTTATCATCAGGGAGAAGAGGAGCCATCAACTCCAAATCTCTAGCCACCTCCCTAAGGAACATACCCATATAACGTATGTAGGAACCGATTCTGGCCGATAACATGGAGGCCTGAAAACAACATCGACCAATAGCGTTGAGGGTTCTCGATTCCCTACCTGGAGGGTTCGAAGAATGTGTCTTAGCACTTTTTATTTGACGCACTGCCGATTCCACCACCATGGAATGGTGTGGTAATTGCATCTTTTGAAAGCCGGGACACTCCGGTACCCGGTACATTGTATCAAGTCATTGAGTATGTGGAGAGATGGTTAGGAGTGTCTCCCACATACGAAGCATAAGGTCGTGAAGTATGCAATGAATAGGGAATGTAGCAGCTTCCTTTGGGACTGCAAGGTATTGAAGGATTTCAAGTTCCTCAGCCCTAGGTTCTTTCTCCGAAGCCACTGTTATGGACAGACCCCGAGCAACATCGCGAATAAAGTCTTGGAAAGACACGTCCTCCGGAGGGGACATGCGATGTTGTGGAGACAGATGGGTCTTCCAGGAGCATTCTCATTTCCTGGGTATTGGCCGAATTGGTCCGAAGACTCAAGTATCAACAGGCAGGGTGTTAGTGCTCTGCACGTACTCGATACCATTCGAAGCAAGTAGCTGAAGCTTGAGGTGCTGGCACCTCAGTACCAGAAATGGATTCGAGGGCTGGCAGGGGTGGTAGCATGGTAAGCAGCAAAAAAGCTGATGTGGGCTCTTTCGGATGTCTGAGGAATCGACTGTAAAGGCTTTACCGGTACGAAAGCCGCCAGTAAAGCTGCTAAACGCCGCTTGATGGCCAGGATATGTTGATCCATGGAGGTTGCCAATGCTTGTGTATCAGTACCGGAATTGCGGGCCACGATCCCTGAGCATGGCACCAGGAGCTCTCTGAAGGTGGAGGCTTTGGGAGCATCCTGGGACCCCACTAAGGCTTTGGAGGCAAGGTCCTCCCGCCGGGGTTGTTTGGCTGGTGTGTCCCCCTCCAGGGCAATGCCCAAGGCATCTCAATGCTTAGGAGATCTACCCTTGGAAGGCTGGCCAGTCTTCGATGAAGACCTAGGTTTCGATACCTGAGATCCTTGGGAGGAAGATGAAGCTCTTGAAAACGTCAATACTAAAGACACTGCATCGGAGGCAAAGAGGGTGCCCAGTTTTGCAGCTCGATTCTGTAGGCCTCTCTCTGTCATCTTCCTACAGAGAGGACATTCTGACGGTTGATGATCTGGTCCTAAACACTTTAGACACCAGTCATGGGTTTCCGTGGCCAAAATTGTATTGCCATATTTGGAACACTTCTTAAAACCGCTGGATGGTTTTTCCATTTAGTAAGGGGAAAGGGCCTAAGCCTAAGATGGCGTTGATGTGCCTGAAGGAAGAAAGTTTTCTTTCCTCACTGAAGAGATTTTGTTTTGTTTTGTTTTTTTAAAGAAAAGAAAGAAAGCAAGCACCAACGGAGTCTGTACCAGCATCGATGGGAAGGCAGACGAGACCACAAAAAAATAAGAAAAAAACCAAAATTTTCTGCGGTGACGGGAATTGCTTCTCGTCGGCTCAGCAGAAAATGAAGAATAGGAGGGAGAGCTGGAAATGCGGGAAGGCAGCTACGTAGGTGCAGTAGGATGCTCCCAAAAGCTTTCCTTTTGGACGCTGTGGAGCGTTCCCACGTGGGCTCCATCAGTACCGACGTTACCCATATGTGAAGACTGCATTCCTGCTTGTTCCTGGAGATCACCTGTTACAGGTGAGTAACTATGCTTTCTCTGGGAACAAGCAGGAAATCAGTCTTCACATATGGGACTCCCCAGCTACAGGCTACCAAAAAAACCTGTAGGAGCCCCTGACACAAAAAACGAAGTGAATGGAGCAGCAAGGAGCATTGAATGGCTTGATGTCCAGAGTTGCAGCTGCAGCACTGAGCATGAAATCACTGAGCATGAAATCACCTCATCAGTAGCCGGAATACAATGGGCTGGAGGAAAGGAATTACACTATTCGCTAGTACTGCCTGGCCAAAGGCACTGTCGCGCAGTGAGCTTTCTTCTAAGCAGTAATGCACTGTGACTATATGGACTGAAGACCAGTAGTGGCCTGGCAGATGTCCAACAGAGAGATCAACTGCAGGTTGGCCACAGAGGTAGCCATGACGCGCACATTGTTTATTTTATTTATTTATATTCTCTTATATACCGCGCTATTCTGCATCAGTGCAGTTTACATTGAACAAACTGAAACAGGGCATTATAACTTGGAGATAACTATTTTACACGGAACATGGGCTATGGAGGGTTAAGTGGCTTGCCCAAGACCACAAGGAGCACCTGTGGGACTAGAAACTAGAAACCCCAGTCCTTCCGGCCCAAGGTTGCTGTCCTCTAGTGGGATTTGAACCCCCGACCTTCCGGCCTGAAGTACCTTGCCCCAACCACTAGGCCACTCCTCCATTCCACATTGTGCGCGGTAAGAGTAGTTACTCACCTGTAACAGGTGTTCTCCAGGAGCAGCAGGAATCAGTCCTCACATATGGGTGTCATCGACGCCGATGAAGCCCCAGTGGAGCATTTCCCCAGCTTTCTATGAAAGCCTTTGGGAATGCAGGCACGCATGTGCGGTTCCCTTCCTGCCTAAAGGTGCCATCTTACCTCAGTCAAATGACATAGCTAAGAACAGCACACAAAAATGCAAAATAAACTATGTACAACTGCAACTCCCAGGGGAGGAGGGAGGGTTGTGAGGACTGATTCCTGCTGCTCCTGGAGAACACCTGTTACAGGTGAGTAACTACTCTTTCTCCAAAACCAAGCAGGAAGTCAGTCCTCACATATGGGTGACTCCCTAGCTCTGAGCTACCAGGAACCCAGGCTGAACAAGAGAACTCCCTCTAGTATCAGCAGCAAAGAAAGGCTTTTCACTGACACAACCTCCACCGGTAGCCCAACAGAGGACAGGAGTTGCCTAAACCTCAAAGAGATTCCGGAGTACTGCTTGGCCAAAAGCACTGTCCCTACGGGACTCCCTCTCCAGACAGTAATGGGCCGCAAACGTCTGGCTTGAAGACCAAGTTGCAGCCCTGCAGATGTCTACCAAGGGCACAGAGCGGAGATGAGCTACTGAGGCAGCCATTGCCCTGACACGGTGGGCCGTAACCCGACCCTGCAAAGGAAGGTCAGCCGCCCTGTAAGCCCAGGTGATACAGTCAGCCACCCAGATGGACAAGGTACGCTTGGACACAGCCAACCCCAACTTATTAGGGTCAAAGGATACGAAGATCTGAGTAGCCCTTCTATGTCCCTGCGTACAGTCAAGGTAGAAGGATAAGGCCATCCTACAGTCCAGGGTATGCAGAACTGCTTCAGCCTGGCTTGCATGAGGCCTAGGGAAGAATGTTGGAAGAACCACCTCCTGGTTAAGGTGGAAGGAGGAGACAACCTTTGGGAGGAACTTTGGATGAGTCCTAAGGACTACCCTGTTCCCATAGAAGCGAGCGTAAGGCCTATCACAGACCAGGGCCTGAAGCTCACTAACTCGCCTGGCCGAGGTAAGGGCCACTAGGAAGAGTGTCTTCCAGGACAGGAAGCGTAGAGGGCAAGTAGCCATCGGCTCAAAAGGTGGGCGAGTCAGTTGCTGCAAGACCACATTCAACTCCCACTCAGGAGCAGGAGGACGAATAGGAGGCTTGAGCAAAAGCAAGCCTCTGAGAAACCGGGACACCAAGGGGTGAACCGACAGAGAATGTCCTTCCACTAGTGAGTGGTGAGCTGCTAGAGCTGAGAGGTGGGCCCGAACAGAATTGGACTTAAGTCCCTGATTGGATAAGTGCAACAGATACTGAAGCACTACAGGGACAGTACAGGAGAAGGGATCCTCTGTACGTAGCTGACACCAGACAGAAAACCTCTTCCATTTGAGAGCATAGGTTTTCCTTGTGGACTGTTTCCTAGAGGCTAGGACAACCTCCTCAACTTCCTTAGGTAGGCCCCAGGGAGCCAAAACTACCCTTGCAGCCTCCATGTCATCAAATTGAGAGCTTTGAGGTTGGGGTGCAGAAGAGACCCCTGATCCTGAGACAGAAGGTCGGGTTGCAACCCTAGAGGGGGATCCACTGCCGGCTGAAGCAAAATTGGAAACCAAGGCTGTCTCGGCCACCTGGGAGCCACCAGCAGGACAGAGGCCTTGTCCTGGAGAATCTTGAACAGAGTTCGGGCCACCAGAGGCGTGGGAGGAAACGCATACAGGAGGCCCTGAGACCATGGAATCAGAAAAGCATCTGCTGCCATCCGCAGAGGATGCGGTTGCCTGGAGCAGAACTTTGGCAGTTGCTTGTTCAGTGGACTGGCAAACAGATCTATCAAAAGGAGACCCCATTTCAGGAAGATCTTCTGAACTACCAAGGGATGCAGCTGCCACTCGTGGGGCTGCAAAATTCTGCTCAACCTATTGGCCAGGTAGTTTTCCTGGCCTGGAAGGTACACAGCCCTGAGGAGCATGTTGTGCTTGAGGGCAAGTGAACAAAGGTCCTGAGCCTCCCGAGAAAGGAGCCTGGACCCAGTTCCGCCCTGTTTGTTCACATAAAACATGGCTACCTGGTTGTCTGTCTGAACCAGGACAGATTGATGAGCCAGAGCAGGAGAGAAAGCTTTGAGAGCCAAGCGAATAGCCCTGAGTTCTAGGAGATTGATCTGCTGTGCAGCCTCCCAAGGAGACCACAGGCCCTGGCTGCACTTGTTTAGACAATGAGCTCCCCAGCCCTGCAGGGAGGCGTCTGTGGTCAGTACTACTGTGTACTTTGGGTGGATGCAGCCACCAGTTGAGGGAGTCCAGAAATGGTCTGGACACCCTTATCCTGTCTCTGAGGCTGCCTGTGGCTTCTGACCACTGATTCCGAAGGTACCACTGTGCAGGCCTCATATGGAGCCTTGCATTGGGGGTTACATGAACTGTCGAAGCCATGTGGCCAAGCAGCCTCAGGCAGAGTCTGGCGGAGACTAGTGACCTGCTGAGAAACTGGTTTGCCAAGTTTATCAGTCTTTGGGCTCTGTCTGGCAAGAAAGCCTTTGCCAGCAGAGAGTCCAGTCTGCCTCCTATGAACTCCAAGTTCTGGGAGGGGAGCAAAGTGGACTTTGCGAAGTTTATTACAAACCCCAGGCTTTGAAGAAGAGCAATAGTTCTGAGGGTGGCTTGTCTGGCCGCCTGCCACGTCTGACCCCTGATGAGCCAGTCGTCCAGATAGGGGAAGACAAAGATTCCCTGATTTCTCAGGTAGGCCGCCACCACTGCCAGGCATTTGGTAAAGACCCTGGGAGTGGAGGTGAGGCCAAAAGGCAGCACTCTGTATTGATATTGGTTTCCTCCCACAATGAACCTGAGGTACTTTCTGTGGTCTGGATGAACGAGGATGTGAGTGTACGCATCCTTTAGATCTAAGGAGCATAGCCAATCTCCCTGCTGGAGGTAGGGCAGAAGTGTTCCAAGGGTAAGCATTTTGAACTTTTCTTTCTCTAGGAACTTATTGAGGTTCCTGAGGTCCAGAATAGGTCGAAGGCCACCAGTTCTTTTAGGCACCAGGAAATACCTGGAGTAGAACCCCTGACCTTGCAAGTGAGGAGGCACAGGCTCCACCGCCCTGTCCACCAACAGACCTTGAAGCTCTTGGAGGAGAAGATCTGTGTGCAGGGGAGGCCTTGGAGGCTCCCCTGGAAAGTATGGCGGAGGCAGTTGGTGAAAATGTAGTGCATAGCCCCTGTGGACTATGTTCAACACCCAACTGTCCCCAGTGATGTGGGGCCACTGGTGGGCAAAGAGGGCGAGGCGACCTCCTGTGCAGGGCTGGGAGAGCAGGGACTGAGAGGCTACGCTCAAGAAGTCAAAAACCCCCACCCTGCTGAGTGGGAGCACGGGCCGGAGGCTTGGGGGTCTTCTGCCTACGGGGCACATTACCCTGCCCCTTGGCTTGCTGACCCTGGGGTGCAGCTTGGGCAGCCTGATACTGAGGATACTGTTTGTAGGCAGTGCCCTTCCTCGGATAAAAGGGCTTCTTACCCGAGGCCTTCTTCCTGTGAGAAGGGGCAGAGGTCTTTCTGGACAGCCTTGTCCTTGTAAGGTGCTCAGTCTCGAGCTGTGCGGCCTTCTCGGCCATGGACTTGCCAAAAAGGTTCTCACCTCGGCAAGGGACATCGACCAACTTGTCCTGAACCTATGGCTCGAGGTCTGATGACTTCAGCCATGCCTGGTGTCGAGCTGCGATGCCGGCTGCCACAACTTGGGCCGAAGCCTCGAAGCCATCGTAGGCGGCGCGGGACAAACTTCGAGCAGTCCCGAATCCCTGAGGACAAGGACTTGAATCTCTGCAAGGGCTCCCCGGAGAGACCAGCGGAGAACCCGGCCAACTCCTTGGCCAGGTCTTGCAAGTACATGCCCATGTACAGCTGTTAAGACTGGACATGGCAAGCAAGCATCGAGCCCTGGAAGCACTTTCTGCCTACACCATCAAGGTTCCGGGCCTCCCTGCCGGGGGGGGCACCGCAGAGTGCATCTTCTGACTTTTCAGGCGATGCATGGCCAATTCCACCACCATGGAATGGTGTGGTAGCTGCGCCTTTTGAAAGCCAGGGCTCTTCCGGAGTCGATAAATTGAATCGACCCACTAGCTTAGAACCGGCGCCGAGGCCGGTGCCTCCCACGTCCGGAAGAGGAGCCGTTCCAGCATCGGAGGAACCGGGACAGTAAAGGCCTCCTTTGGAGGAGAGTCGTACTGCAGGGCCTCGAGCTCTTCGGCTCGAGGCTCTTCCTCGGCGTCCGCTGGGATAGCCAACGCGGTGGCCATATCCCGGACAAACTCCGAGAACTGGGTATCCTCCGGAGGGGATCTACTCTGGGGGTCAGACTGCGGTGAGTCCGACGGGACGCACAGAGTCTTGGATGTGTCCGGGGACTCCTCATCCTCTGTCTCCCAGGCAGACTCGTCCGATGAGGAGTCAGGGTCCGACCCCGCGGGGCCCTGGAGCACCCACCCCGATGCCAGAGGCACCGGCGTTGACGCCCTCGGTCCCGAACGGGAGGTCGAGGGAGACCGCGACCGAGGTCGACCTCGAGCCATCATTGACTCGAGTATCAACTCGGTCTCCGGGGTTGACTTCGATGTCGATGTCCCGGTGGTCGGGGCAGATGCACCAGACAGTCTGGCCATCAGTGCCCGTTGCTGCTCCATGAAGGCAGACAGTCTGCACTCCAAGGCTGTCATCCTGAGACTCAGCTCGAGAGACGCAGCAGCCACCGACTCAGGCCCCGGCGGCGCAGGGCCCGACGTCGGCTCTCTGGGAGGAGAGTCCTCGAGGACTACGGGGCTTACGTGTCCAGCAGACTCCGGCTCCACGCGAGGAACATTGGCAGGCTTCTCTTGTTCCACGGGCCCGGGGCGACGGTCGGGGGTCTTAGACCTGGCCCTCGAGGAGCCAGGGACCTTCTCCGACGACGCCCTAATGAGCCGCTTCTTCCTCTTGCGTTCCCGGTCAGGGGACCCCCTGTCCAAGAAGCCCCGACGGCGCTCGAGATCCGAATCCCGAGATGTCGAGGACTCAGACGAGGTCCGGGCCCGGCAGGAGGCTGAGTCCGAGAAAAGCCTTTCTTTCTGCTGCTGGCGACTTCGTAGTGCCTTGGAAGACATCTTCCCACATGGTCCACAAGTCTTAGGGGTTGTGATCAGGACCGAGGCACCGAAGGCAGCAGTCGTGTGTGTCGGTGAGAGACATCAACTTCTTACACCGATCACACTTTTTAAAACCGCTGGAAGCCATCGGGGAAAAAAAGAGTCCCCGCGAGGTCAAAGGACCGGCCTTCCAGGGAAAAACAAAAAAGGGCGCAAACGCCAGCCACGAAGGGCAAAAACCGAAAAAGAAGAATCGGGCTCGATACCGGTGTACCGAACCCAGCGGGAGGGGAACCGGTGTTGAACCGGGAAGAAAAAATAGCGAGAATCGCCGAAAAAATCAAACTTTTATCCAGGATGACAGGACACACGTCCGTTGGGCCTCTCGGAAAAAGAGAGACTGAGGTAAGATGGCACCTATAGGCAGGAAGGGAACCGCGCATGCATGCCTGCATTCCCAAAGGCTTTCATAGAAAGCTGGGGAAATGCTCCGCAGGGGCTTCATCGGCGTCGATGACACCCATATGTGAGGACTGACTTCCTGCTTGGTCCTGGAAAAATGTGATTCTCCAGGGAGAGTCTAGCTTGTTTGAAGATGAAGGAGATGCAGTCTGCCACCCAGGTGGACAGGATATGCTTGGAGACCGCAATTCGAAGCCTGTTAATATCATAAGAAACTAACAGCTGCGACAAGTGGTGGTGGGGCTGTGTATTCTGAATGTAGAAGGGCAGGGCCTTCTTGCAAGCCAGGGTGTGCAAGGAGACTTCTGCCCGGGAGGCATGAGACCCAGGAAAAAAGGTGGGAAAGACCACCTCCTGATTCATGTGGAAAGTGGACCTACTTTATGCAGGAACTTTGGGTATGTCCGGAGAACTACCCTGTTTTTGTGGAATCTGGTGTAGGGGGTGTCCGCCACCAACGCTTGCAGCTCACCCACCCGACCCGTCTGGCCGAAGTGAGTGCTACCAGGAATACCACTTTCCATGACAAGTACTTTCGATGGCATGTAGCCAGAGGCTCAAAAGGGGGAGCCATTAGCTTCCCGAGAACAACATTCAGGTCCCATGCCACAGGCAATGGCTGGATAGGGGGGGGGGGGTCACGAGAGGAGAAGCCCGCTCATGAAGCAGCCAACCAGTAGGTGGCCATCGATAGGATGGTGATGCGCCACTAGGGTGCCAAGGTGCACCCCAACAGTATTGGACTTCGACCCAGGCTGGGAGAGGTGCAGGATGCCCTGCACAGAGCAGCAGAAAGAGTTGAGATGCTTGTCTGAGCACCAGACAGAGAATCTACGCCACTTGGAGGCATATGTGTTGACATGTAGAGTCCTTGCGGGATGCCGTAGGATGTCCTCTACCTGTCTGGAAAGTTGGAGGTGTGCTATGACTAGCCTCTCAGCAGCTATGCTGTCAGGGCGAGGGACCAGAGATTGAGATGGAGAAGGGTCCCGTTCTCCTGTGACAGCAGGTCTGGGTCCTGGCTCAGAGTTATCGGGTCCATTTTGGACAACTGCAGGAGCAGGGAGGAACCACTGCTGTCAGGACCACCAAGGGACAATTAGGATTACTGAGGCCCCGCTGGACTGGACCTTGAGCAAGGTCTTGGGGACCAAGGGCGTAGGTGGGTACGCATACAGGAGGCTCCCGGCCCAGTGCAGGAGAAAGGCGTTTGCTGTCATTTGGCCTAGAGCCAGCCTCTCTGAGCAGAAATGTGGCAGCTGCACATTTTTGGTGCTGGCAAAGAGGTCCAACATCGGGGTCCCACTGTGTTGAAAGACAGAATTGGCTACCTCCGGGTTGAGTCACCATTCGTGAGGCTGAAGCATTCTGCTGAGCTGATCTGCAAGCAGATTTTCTTGGCCCATACCATTCTCAGTGGTGAAATTCCATAGGTGACCCACCTCCAGGCAGAGGAGGTAAGAACCCATGCTCCCCTGCTTGTTGATTTAGAACATAGCTACTTGATTGTCCATCTGGATTAGCACTACCTGGCCCATCAGATGGGTGTGGAAAAACCTGAGGGCACTGGTCACTGCCCAGAGTTCCAGGAGGTTGATCTGGAGGGCACTCTCCTTCTGCGTCCAGGCGCTCTGTGACCGCAGGCTGTCGCAGTGAGTTCCCCAGCCAAGCTTGGAGGCGTCCGTAGTGAGGAAGTGGTGTTCCGGAGGGGCCTGAAAGGGCAGGGCAAGCTGGCCCTGAGGTTCTGTAGGTTCTGCCACCAGGCGAGGGAGACTGCCAAAGGCCGGGTGATCCAAACCCAGTCCTCCAGATGGTCCGTGGCCTGGGTCAACTGAGAGCTCAGAGTCCACTGGACCTACCACATCCAGAGGTGTGCCTGCGGAGTCACATGGACTGTCAAGGCCATGTGTCTCAAGAGGCGCAGCAGATGTTGGGCGGACACCGTCGAGCGGGTCTGTACCTCCACTGCTAGTGATGCCAGGCGCTGTGCCCTGTACAGAGGGAGGAAGGCTTTGGCCTCTGTAGAGTCCAGGAGGGCTCCAATTAACTCCAGGTGCAGAGTCGGGAGAAGATACGACATTGGGACGTTGATTACAAACCCCTGAGTCTGCAGCACCCTGATGGTGCGGTGAGCCGCACTGCAGGCCTCCTTTGGAGAGCTGGCCTTTATGAGCCAGTTGTCTAGATAAAGGAAAATGAAGACCTCCACAAGTCAGAGGTGAGCGACAACGACCGCAGGAACTTGGTGAATACCCTGGGGGCTGAGGAGAGGCTGAAGGAGAGTACCCTGTACTAGTAGTGGTAACCTCAGACGACGAAGCAGAGGTACTGATGGTGTCAGGGGTGGATCAGGATGTGGGTATAGGCATCTTTGAGAGCCAAGGAGCATAGCCAGTCTTCCTGGAGAAGATAGGGCAGCAATGATCCAAGGGAAAGCATCTTGAATGTCTCCTTGACCAGAAAGCAGTTTAGGTCCTGCAGATCCAGGATGGGCCGATAGCCGCCCATCTTTTTTGAGATGAGGAAGTACTGGGAGTAGAACCCTTGGCCCCAAAGAGGCTGAGGTAAAGGCTCCACCGCATAGTCCCTGAGTAAAGTCTCAAGTTCCTTCTAAAGGAGCTCTCTGTGTACAGAGGTCACAGGAAGCTCCTCTGGAAAGTACAGAGAAAGCGTCTGGTGGAAGTGCAGGAGATAACCCTCCCACACTATCTGCAGCACCCAAGCGTCAGTGGTAATGCCCGGCCAGTGATGGGCAAAATGGACCAGACATCCTCCTGTGTGCTTTGGGCATTGGCCCTTTGGGGGATGACAGGCTATTCCCAAGGAGTCAAATCACTGCCTCCCCCCTCCCCCCCAGGTTGCATTTGGGGTGCTCTTTGAGGCTTGGGGACTTTTGGGAGCCGTGATTCTGGCACTTGGCCTGCTGACCCTGTTAGGGAGCTTGGTAGGCCTGAAACTGGGAGTATTTCCCATAAGCCTTTTTCCCCAAAGCGTTCTAACAGGAAGGGTCAGCAGTCTTCCTGGACAGCCTAGTTCTGATCAGAAACTGTTTCCAGCTCGGCCTCCTGGTCCGTCATGGATTTGCCAAAAAGGTTTTCTCCCTGGCCTGGGACATAGGCCAGTCTGTCCTGTACCCCTGCTCCAGGTCCGAAGACTGTAGCCAGGCCAGGCGGCAGACACTAACGCCCACCGTAGCCACACGGGCCATGGACTCTAAGTCAAAGGCTACCCGAGTTCGAAATTTGGAGCAGTCTTTGACTGTGGAGACCAGGGTATGGAAGTGCTCAAGAGAGTCCTCTGCCAGTCCAGTAAAGAACCTGGCAAGTTCCTTTGCCAGGTCCCTGAGGTATATTGCCCATGCACAGCAGGTATGCCTGGATCCAGGCAGTGAGCATCAAGCATCGACCTGGAAACAACACATATCAAAACAAAATGGTGCAGTTCTCCCTACCTGGGGGCACCATGGAGTGCATCTTCTGGCTTTTGATCCAATGCATGGCTGACTCCACCACCATGGAGTTGTGTGGCAGCTGTTCTTTTTGGAACCCAGGGCGCCTGCTGACTCAATACTACGAGTTGAGCCGGCGGCTCATTATGGGCACTGTCACCGGGCTCTCCCACATCTGGAACAAGTGTTCCAGAATAGGGGGGAATCGGCACCGTCAGTGCCTCCTTCAGAGGGGCCTCTTACTGGAGGATCTCCAGATCCTTGGCACGGGACTTGTCCTCCAGCTCCGCAACACAGGAGATGGCCTTTGCCATCCCACAGATGAAGTCGAGGAATGCAAGGTCCTCGGGTGGTGATCACTGGCACTCCTGCAGTGGAGACAGCTCAGATGGTACATCTTTGTGGAGCACAGTATCAGGGGACTCATTGTTGGTCTCCCAGCCGGACTCAGAGCCAGAGAATACCTCTAATCCAGGGTGGTGGTCGAGCTGATGCCCCACCAGCATTGGGGAATGTGGTGCCTGACGCCCAGGCTCTGATGTACTCAGGGGCGAAGTGCACCTTGGCCCCGAGTCAAAGAACCGCTCCAGAACAGGTTGGATTTCCTCTGGAAAGGTTCTGACCATGAAGGGCATTGTGGTCAGCGTCAGTGACCCAGAGGCACCGGGTCTCGGGTCTCACTGCGCTGCAAGGAAGACATCCAGGTTTCTTTCCAGGGCCGCCATACTGACCTCGAGGCCAGTAGGCTCTGCAGCCTGCAGGTCAGGTCTAGACAGCATCAAGCACACAGCTGGGTCCCTCTGAGGGGAGTCACCAATGGTGATCGCGCCAGGGGACAGGGCCCGATCCCCCGACGTGGTGCGAGTCTCCCCCCGCCAGGGCAGCTTCGAGGGTCGCTCCTGGCCATCGCCTTTGGTGTCGGGTCGAGGGCTCAGAGCCTGCATATTTTATTTTTTATTTATTTGTATTTAAGAGTTTTTTATACCTGCCTTTTCCAGAAATTAAAGCATTTACAATGAATGAATCTATTACATCAAACTCAAGTATAACATTGAAGATAAAGTGCAGTTACTCACCTGTAACAGGTGTTCTCTGGGGACAGCAGGAATCAGTCCTCACATATGGGTGACATCAGCACAGAGTGAGCCCTTGCAGAAGCATCCCCCCAGCTTTCAAAGAAAGCCGTTGGGAGATGCCACCATGCTTGCATGGTCCCCTTCCCACCAAAGGGTGCCATCTTTCTCAGTCAGATGACATAGCTAAAAGATGGCAAAAAAACCCCCAAAAACAAAAACCGAACATAAAGAAGCAACTCCAAGGGGAGGAGGGAGGGTTGTGAAGACTGATTCCTGCTCTCCCCAGAGAACACCTGTTACAGGTGAGTAAATACGCTTTCTCTGGGAACAAGCAGGAAGGCAGTTCTCACATATGGGACTTCCCAGCTACAGGCTACCGAAAGCCCATAGCGAAAAACACAGTCGCCCTCAAGGGCAGCCGTGAGCAGCAGCAATTGAGTCCATAGCTACAGACCACAGTAGGACCCCTGTGTTTTATGAAAACCAGCACTCCAGTAGCCTGATCACAGAAGGATTGGAGGGTAGGAGTTGCCTAAACCCCGAAAAGATTACGGAGCATATCCTGGCCAAAGGCACTGTCCCATCGGGACTCCCTTTCTAGGCAGTAATGGGCTGCGAAGGTGTGGACTGAAGACCAGGGGGTGGCCTGGCAGATGTCCACCATCGGGACGGCACGCAGGTTTACCACCGAGGCCACCATGGCCCTGACACGGTGCACCGTGACACAGCCTTCCAGCAGGAGCCCTGCCTGCTCATACATGAGGGCAATACAGTCCACCACCCAGGTTGACAGTGTGCGTTTGGCGACGGCCTCCCCCAGACGACTGGGGTCATATGAGACAAAGAGCTGAGCAGCTTTGCGGTGGCCCTGAGCACAATGCATGTAGAAGGACAAGGCCCTCTTACAGTCCAGAGTGTGAAGGACTGTCTCACCCCTACTGGAGTGAGGCTTTGGGAAGAAGGTGGGAAGTACCACTTCCTGATTGAGATGGAAGGACGACACCACTTTCAAAAAGAATTTAGGGTGCATGCAGAGCACCACTCTGTTCTTGTAGAACCTGGTATAGGGCGCCTCTGCCACTAAAGCCTGTAGCTCGCTAACTCTGTGAGCAGAGGTGAGTGCGACCAGAAATGCCACCTTCCATGAGAGGTAGCAGAGGTGGTAGGATAGCCAGAGGCTCAAAGGGCGGGCGAGTGAGCTGCCCCAATACCACACTGAGGTCCCACTCTGTCACTGGAGGGTGAACCATGGGCTTCGATAAGAGCAGACCCCTTAGGAAGCAGGTCACCAGCGGCTGGACCGAGAGGGGTTGCCATCCACCGGGTGATGGTGCACCCTGACGGTGTTAGATTTAAGCCCGGATTGCGAGAGCTGGAGAAGATACTGTAACACCAGTCCCATTGGGCAGGAGAACGGATCAGTCCCATGCTTTGCACATCAAATTGAAAACCTGCACCATTTGAGAGGCTAGCAGGATCTCCTCTACCTCACCCGAGAGGCTGAAAGGGGCTAGGGTCACCCTTTCAGCAGCCACACCATCAGCGACAGGGACCCCAAGATGGGGTGCAGAAGAGAGCCCCCCTCCTGAGACAGAAGCCCTGGAGAGTTCCCCAATGGGATGGGGGTCTCCACTGATAGTTGGAGGAGTAGTGGGAACCACAGTTGCCTGGGCCATTGAGGGTCTATATCAGGATGAGCAAGGCCTTGTCACGGAGGGTCCTGAACAGGGTTTTGGCAATCAGCAGCGTGGAAGGGAAGGCATACATGGGACCCTCCAACCACGAGACAAGGAATGCGTCCGCCGCCACCACCCTGTAGGGATGGGCCTGCCAGGAGCAGAAGCAGGGCAAATGGTGGTTGTCCAGGCTGGCTAACAGGTCTAATCAGGGTTCCCCCCAGAGCCAGAAGAGCAGGTCGGCCACACTGAGGTCCAGCTGCCACTCGTGTGGCTGGAGGACCCTGCTCAATCTGTCAGCCAGTAGGCTGTTCTGGCCTGGCAAGTATACCGCCCGCAGGAGTATACCATGTCGGACTACATAGGAGAAGAGGATCACCGCCTCTTGGCAGAAGGCACGAGACCTTGTGCCCCCCTGTCTACACAGAACATCGCTACCTGGTTGTCCGCCTGGACCAACACTGGTTGGTGATGTAGGCGGTGGTAAAAAGCTCAGAAGGCCAAGTGTACTGCCCACAATTCCAGGAGGTTGATTTGCTGGATGCTTTCATCCTGCGACCAGCTGCCCTGGATGCGGAGTTCCTCGCAGTGAGGCGTCCGCCGTGTGAACCTTTAAGGGGCTTGGAAATCCATCCCCACTTCAAGATATTGGGGAGTCTGCCATCAGGACAGAGTCTCCGCCAACTGGCGGGTCACTGAGACTTTGTCTCGGAGGCCCCTGTAGCCTGTGCCCACTGGTCCCGGAGGCACCACTGCACAGCCCTCATGTGGAGGCGGGCGTCTGTGGTGACGTGGGCCGTGGAGGCCCTATGCCCGAGTATGCACAAGAGAAACTGAGCGGGCACCGAGGGACAGTGCTGTACTTCCAGTGCCAGGGCTCCAAGGCAGTTGGCTCGGTCTTTGGGCAGGAAGCCCTTTGCCTGGAGGGTGTCCAGTCTGGCCCCGATGAACTCCAGACACTGTGTCTGAAGGAGATGGGACTTTGGGTAGTTCATCACGAACCCCAAGTGCAGTAGGGCCTGGAAGGTGCGCGCATTCATCTGCTGCACCTCCGAGGCCATGCCTACCTTTATGAGCCAGTCGTCCAGGTAAGGGAAGACAAAGAGCTCCTAGTGGCAGAGGAAGGCAGCCATGACTGCCAGGCATTTTGTAAAGACCAATGGGGTGGAGGCCAAGCCGAAAGGCAGGACCCTGTACTGATAGGGAGGAGTAGCCTAGTGGTTGGTGCAAGTCACCTCAGGCTGGTTCAAATCCTGCTAGAGGACAGCAATCTTGGGCCAGAAGGACTGGGGTTTCTAGTCCCATAGGCATTCCTTGTGGCCTTGGGCAAGCCACTTAACCCTCCGTTGCCTCAGGTACAAAAACAGATTGTGAGCCCTTCGGGGACAAGGATGAAATATATATAAAGTACCTGAATGTACATCGCTTTGACTGGTAGAAAAGCAGTATATAAGCCTAGTTAAATAAATAGTGTTCGCCCCCCCACCATGAACCGTACTGCCTGTAGATGGGGTGAATGAGGATGTGGGTATAGGCATCCTTTAGATCCAAGGAGCAAAGCCAATCTCTCTGCTGGTGGAAAAGCAGCAATGTTCCAAAGGAGAGCATTTTGAACTTCTCCCTTACCAGGAACTTGAAGTTGTGCAGGTCGAGAATGGGCTTTAGACCCCCTGTCCTTTTTGGCACGCAGAAGTATCTGGAATAGAACCCCTTGCCCTTGAGATGGTAGGGCAATGGTTCCATCGCTTTGTCCTCGAGAAGACCTGCAGTAGAAGGTCCCAGTGAAGGGTAGACCTGAGGAGCTCTCTCGGAAAATAAGGAGGAAGTGTCTGAGTCAGATGAAGGAGGTACCCTTCCTTGACCACAAAGTGCCCAGGAATCGGAGGTGATGGTTGGTGATCTTTGGCCATAGTAGATCAGATGTTCCCCTGTGGGCTTCTGATCTCCTTGGGGTGGAGAGGCTATGCTCAAGGAGTCAAAAACTCCCCTCTGGCTGGGCTGGGATCGGCGCCTAGAGTTTGGGAGCCTTCTGCTTACGAGAGCCATGCCCATGTCCCTTGGCTTGCTGACCGTGTTGGGGAGCCAGGGAGGCTTGAAAAGGCGGGTAGTTTCTGTAAGTAGCCCCTTTCCTCGGGTTAGAAGGGCTTTTTACCCGAGCCCTTCCGGCGGGAGGGGCAGCGGTCTTCTTAGAGAGCCTGGTCCTCGTCATGAACTCGGTCTCCAGCTCGGCAGCCTTGTCGGTCATGGGTTTGCCAAAGAGGTTCTCTCCTTGGCATGGGACATCGACCAATTTGTACTGAAACCATTGCTCGAGGTCAGATGACTGCAGCAAAGCCTGGCATCTGGCACAGATGCCCACCACCACTACTCGAGCTGCCGACTCAAATCCGTCATAGGCTGCTCGAGAAACTTGGAGCACTCACGGACGGCCTTGGCCAGGTTCTTGAACCGCTGCAGGGGCTCCTCGGACAGACCAGCTGAGAACCCGGCGAGTTCCTTCGGTAGGTCTCTCAGGTACATGCCCATGTAGAGCTGGTAAGCCTAGATGCGCCGATGAGCATCGAGTCCTGGCAACACTTTCTGCCAAGGGTGTCCAAGGTGCGTGGGGGGGGGTGCGTGGGGGGGGGGGGACCGAGGAGTGCATCTTCTGACTCTTCAGTCGATGCATGGCCAACTCCACCACAATGGAGTTGTGCAGCAGTTGTGACTTCTAGAAGCCTGGCTCCTGCAGACTCGATACATCAAGTCGAGCCGCTTGCTCACCAATAGCACTGACGGCGGTGTTTCCCCACATATGAGCATCAGCCATTCCAGGATGGGAGGGATGGGCACCGTGAGCGATTCCCTTGGAGGGGCCTCATACTGGAGGATTTCTAACTCATCCACCCGAGGATCCTCTGATTCCGTCGGGAACGCTAGGGCCTTGGACATATCCTGGACGAGGTCAAGGAATCCCATGTCCTCCGGTGGAGACCGCCACTGGTGCTCCAAAGCAGGAGAGTCCGAAGGGATGTTGCGGTGGCGATGGGTGTCGGGTGACTCCTCATCCTCCCACTCGGAGTAGACTGAAGACTCAAAGGAAGGATGGTCCATAAGCCCCGGGACCAAACCTGACCTGCGGCCCTCTGAGGCCCTGCGGTTGGCACCGAGCGCACTGGCTGGGGACAATCATGGCCTCATCAAACAGGAACCAGATCAAGACCTCGGCTGAGGATTGACTCGAGGCCGAAGGACCTCAAGGATCGGCTCAGCCTCCAGGGACGTCTTTGACATCGAGGGCCCAGTGGTCGGGGCAGATGAACCAGTAGTACTGGACATTAAAGCCCACTGCTGGTCCATGAAGGCAGACAAACTACGCTCCAGGGCCACCATTCTGGATTCCAGGCCAGAAAGCTCTTCAGCCATCAGTGCGGGCACCAAGGGACTTGGGCCTGATGCCGGTTCCCCTGAAGCAAAGTCCTTGATGAGGATGGTGACTGGCAACTGAGGCCGGTCCGAGGTCGAGTCCTTCTGGGAGTCCTTTGCAGGCCGCTCCCTCTCCGAACCCTCAGACGAGCATCTCGAACTGCGGGATCTGGCTTGGGGCGTACCCAGCCTGTCGGAGCCATCCTGGAATGCCACACCTTAGAAGGCTTTCTTCTTCTTGGATTCCCTTGAGGGAGACACCCTCTCTGAAGAACCACGGTGCCACTTGGGTACAGATTGGCCCACCCAAGATGTCATGGCTTCAGATGAGGCCCTGGCCTTCAGAGGTACTGGGGACTTGGGGAAAAACTTATGCTGCTGCCGGTGGCTCTTAAGGGCCTTGCTGGACATCTTTTTGCAGAGACCGCATTACAGTAGGGGTTGTGGTCCGGCCCAAGGCATTGAAGGCAGCAGTCGTGTGTGTCGATCAAAGACATAATTTTGGTACACCGATCACACTTCTTGAAGTCACTAGCAGCCAAGGGAGAAAAAAGTACCCCAGCGAGGTCAAAGACCCGCCAGGCTGTCAGTTGGAAAAAAAGGCACAAAGATGCCAAGAATGAAAATCTACAAAAGGGACCCGAACTCGTTGCCGAGACAGCGAGGTCGGGTGGCAGGAAGAGTACCGGTGCAGTAACGGAGGTGAGTATGAAACTCAAGTCGAAAAATGTTTTCCAGGGACAAGCCAGGCAGACGTCTGAAGGGCTCTGCGGAAAAAAGGAGACTGAGCAAAATGGCACCCTTGGGCGGGAAGGGGACCACGCATGCGAGGCAGCATCTCCCAAAGGCTTTGAAAGCTGGAGGGATGCTTCCACAAGGGCTCCATTGGTGCCAACGTCACCCGTATGTGAGGACTGGTTCCTGCTTGTTCCCAGAGAACTCTAAAATGTAGTATTATAACCTAATGCAATAGGATAGATATAGGATCTCAACGTGAATTATTTACATGTGGCATATTTAGAGAGTGTATATGCATTTAAACTAACTACTTACATAAGACATATTTACAAAAAGTATACGAGTTCAACCAACTGTGTCAGCCTGTTCTGGAGCAGTTCTCCGGCTCGGGGCAGAGGACTTACCTCTGGTGTCAGGGTCGGAATGCGTCTTCGACCTTGACTTGGACGATGACTTGAGCCCACGGGGGAGGTCCTCGAAGGACGTTCTCCTGTCCGAGGCTCTGTGACCTCAGGGCTTGGATCAAGCAAACCCACACGTCCCTGAGGGCAGCGACTCCCTGCTCAAGGACGGCCCCGCGGTCGAATCCTTCAAGCTAAACAAGTCCTTACACTACTGCTATCGCTTCTTCCGGCTCTTGGTTGCATCTGCAGGCAGAGTGGGCAGGAAGTGACGTCGTAGTTGGGCCCTAAGCCCCGAAGACAGCAACTGTGGTGGTCGGTGATGGATATGGTGCAGGAGCATTTGCCACAGTGCTTGAATCCATTGACCGAAGACATAGCAGGAAACATGCGCCCGCAGGTTCAAACTCACACGTCTCGGTCAGGGAAGGCACAAAAAGACAAAATGTACCCAAAAAACACAGGACACCAAGACGAGGGCATAATCGGATGACAGGAAGGTGATCGAGGAACCGAACCAGCAAAAAGCATGAAAAAACAAACTACGAAGATAGAGAAAAAAAATCAACTTATACCAGGGACACAGACGGGATGTCTGCAAGGACTCCGTGAAAAAAAGAAGACTGAGGTAAGATGGCACTCTTGGACAGGGGAAGGTGACCATGCATGCATGGTCTAACTCCCAAAGGGTTTCTTTGAAAGCTGGGGAGTGAATCCACGTGGGCTCCTTTGGTGCAGATGTCACCCATATGTGGGGATCGACTTCCTGCTTGTTCCCAGAGAAAGGGGATTTAGAGATACAACATATAATGCTAGAATATCGTTTGTAAGCTTCTCTTTTATTTCTTATTGAATCTTGCACCAGCACCACCTCAAACTTGGTATTATACAAAATCAAACCTATTATCCTCTTTATCAATATTACACATTTCAGTTCCTCAAGCTTCCTGAATGCTTTAATCTCACGTTTAGGCCTTGGCTAATTCCGGCTGCTTCTTCCTCCATATTTACATCAGTTTCTTCCTGTCCATGTCAACTGCCAAACACTTACCTATGCCCTTATTGATGTTGGTCTGCAACCTCCTCCTCCTCCTCAATGGCCCCACTCATCTTTCTTCACTGCAATCAACCTAGGATGCTGCTGCTGCTGCAAGAACCATTTTCCAGTCTCAACAATTTGACCTCACTTTCCTCTTTTCGAATGCCTTCACTAGTCCATCTCTTTCTAAAGTATAGTAGCATACGATGTATGCAATTCCAAAATATTTACATGCTTATTGGAAGAAAACCAAAAAAAGGAAACCGATCGATACAAGCTTTGTATCGCGTGTACTGAGCAGTTTGGGAGTAATTTTATAAAACCTTTTCTATAGTACTTGCTTTACATGTGAAAAATGGCTATTATAATACTGTGCAGCCAAATACGCACACAGAAGTAAATGCGCCATCAAGGCTGTACACATTTACATGTGCATCATTGCATAAGTATTTCCAGGGATGTAATTTGGGCAGAATTGTGATATATGGATATTTTATGAAATATCTATTTAAAAAAGTTATAAACTGATTAATACACAGACTACATGCACACATTTGCACCTTTGGAGCAGGTATAAATTTGTTCGACAGAAGGTGACCATTTACTTACCAGTTAATGTACTTTCCTTAAGTCCTGCTAGACCAGTCCAGACAAGTCGGTTGTGTTCCCCTACCAGCAGAGTGGTGGAAACAAAGAACCAATGAAAAGTCCAGGTTTCAATGATATCACTCCCATGCCTCTATTTGCCTAAGCTACCAGAAGTCCCTTCAGTATTGTCCCAAAGCTTATGGAAGACACATGGCAAGCCTCACATAACCTCAACCATGGGTAACAATGAGTGATCAACAGTAAAGAACCATGTACAGGAAAGCAAGGCTGTCAGTCGACAATGAACCTGCAGAGTCAAGTATAAAAATCATAGTGGACCAAAGGGTACCACAGCAGAAGAACAGAGCAAATACAGTTTCAGGGTCAGACCCTGGACTGGTCTAGCACAACTCAAGGAAAGGACAATAACTCATAAGTAAAATGTCACCTCTCAGATCGTCCTGCTAGATCAGTTTAGACAAGTGGGATCTACCAAAGCTACAACTCCACTGGGCGGGAAGAAGACGCAGCAGCTCGCAAAACCCTTGCGCCAAAGGCCATATCTCTCCAGTGTAAATGCTTGACAAAAGTGGAAAGTGATGCCCACGTTGCTGCCTGACAAATATCTGCAGGGGTTATCTAGTTCCACTTCGCCCACGAGAACACTTGTGCTCGGGTAGAATGGGCATGCAAATCCTCTAGAACTGGCCAGCTCCATAACAGATACACCGATGCAATGGCCTTCTTTAACAAGTGCCCCAAAGTCAACTTAGCAGCCACATCACCCTTGTGTGGGCCAGCAAACAGCACCAAAAAAGGATGATTTAACTTACAAAAGGAATTGTAACCTCCAAGTACTGGAAAAGCACCCTCTGGGCATCCACAAGAATAAATACTTACCCTTCCCCTGATAGCTCCTTAGAGAAGGAGGGCTGGCATACCACCTGGTTCACGGGAAAGGGAGAAGGCATCTTAGACAAGAAGGAAGGTACAGGCCGAATGAAAATGGCCTCTCGAAAAAGACAGATAAGGATCTCGGCAAGATAGAGCCTGTAGCTGGAAAATCTGCCTTGTGGAACAAATCGCGACCAAGATGACTGTCTTGAGCATTAAATCCTGTAAAGTAATGCGCTCCATGGTTCAAAAGGCACCGCCATTAGGGCCCTGAGCACCAGACGCAGATCCCAGGAAGGGATCACAGACTGGAGGGGAGGACACAGACTCCAAATCCCCTGGTGAAAGCACAAGATGTCTGGATGCAAGGCTAGAAACTTACTAGCCACCAGACCTCAGAAATAGGCCAAAGCTGCTACCTGAACTTCCAGGAAGTTCAGAGAAAGACCCTGCTACAGGCCATCCTGTAGAAAGGCCAACAGAAATGGCAGCTTGGTTGCCTCAGGAGCCAACTGCCGAGCACTGCACCATCGCTTAAAAGAGACACAAGATCTGCACATATGCTAGCTTGGTAGATTCTCCTCCGGGCTCCAAGCAGAATGGAGACCACCATTGGAGAGTATGCCTTTCAAGAGCCAAGCCGTAAGTGACAAGGGAACCAGGTCCTCCAGGATGATCGGTCCCTGCCACAAGAGGTCCCGAGACGGAGGCAACCGAAGAGGCGGCGCTTGCAGCAGCCGCACCAGGCCAATCTGGCGCCACCAGAACAATCCTGCCCGGGTGGCATTCTATACACTTGAGTCACACACCCCACCAGGGGCCATGGAGGAAACACGTACAGTCAGTACTGTGTTGTCCAAGGCTGGGCCAGGGTGCCAAAGCCCTCTGACCCCATCTCTGTGTGGCAACTGAAGAAGCGGCAAACTTTGGCACTGGAGCAGGTCACCATCAGATCCATTTCAGGGAGACCCAGTGACGCAGAATCAACTGAAATGCCTCCTGACTCAACTCCTATTCTCCAAGATCCAGAGAGTGCCACAGAGGAAGTCTGCTTCCACACTGTCCATGCTGGCAATGTGCTAAACTCACAAGGCTAGGAGGTTCTTCTCCACCAAGGCAAACAAGAGAGCCACCTCGGAAAGCCTCATGCCACCTGGTCAATTGACATAAGCCACTGCTGTGGCATTGTCTGATAACACTCGAACAGCGCAGCCCTTTATTAGAGGTTGGAAATGCAGAAGAGCCAACCTGAGGGCTTTCGCCCCGAGGCGGTTGATGGACCACACTGCTTCCCTGTGGTTTCAACCAGCCCTAGGCCATACGGTCTTGACAATGGACTCCCCAGCCAAAGAGATTGGTATCCGTCGGCAAATCGCCCAGTGGCATGTCCGTCCTCAGATGACAGGACTGCTGTCACCACCACAGACTGCATTTCACCATCAATGGGAGTGAGAGCCTGCGCTCAAATTCCTGAGAACTCAGGGACTGCCAAATCAACAAGGACCGCTGGAGAAGTCGTATGTGAGCACACACCCACGGCATCATCTCTACAGCCACCGGCATCAATAAGAGGAGCTAAAGATAATCCCAGACTCTGGAAGCCTGCTGTGAACCGAACAGCGCCAAGCAATCTAACAGCCTTTTTATGTCTTACTCTGGCAGAAAACTCTGCCCACTCAAGAGTTGAAACATACTCCCAGAAAACTCCTGGGACTGGGAAGACCACAGCTAGCTCTTTCCCGATTGATCATATAGTCAACTTTCTAAGGAGGACACAGATCCCTTGGAGTTGCAGCGCCACAGCCACCACCACCATGACCTGGGAGAACATCTTCGGGGCAGTGGAGAGCCTGAAAGGGAGGGTGGCAAACATGAGAGAGAGAGCCAAGAACCGCAACATGCAGATACTTCGCTGATTCACCTGGATTGGGATATGAAAATATGCCTCGGTCAGATCCACAGAAGCCAAGAACTCCCCCGGCGCACTACCTGAATTGCAGACAAGGTTTTCCATCCAGAAACACAGGGCACACAAGTGCTTGTCGACCCCCTTGAGGTCCAGAATGGGCCGGAATGAACCATCCTTTTTGGGCACTATAAAACAGATGGAGTATCTGCCCTATCCCCACTTGTCCGATGAGAAGGGCATCACTATCTTTAGGTGCAGCAACTTACCCAAGGTAATCCACATAGTGGCACTTGGTCGTAGATCCACAAGGGGAGATGATGAAGGCATCCAGAATCGACAAACTAAATGGTGTCTGGCACCCCGCGATCCTTGGTAATCCGGGGTCATTCCTGAAAGAAAAGGCAAAGCCTATCTCCAACTGAAGGAACCAGGGAATAGGCCCCCAAACCTTCACTGCATAGCCCAGAAGGGTCCCCTCCTCTGGAAGAGACAGAGGCCCTGGGCCCACAGGCTCCATGAAAGGGCAAAGAACGAGCCCGAAACCCAGAAGCAGAGGGGAAGAAAGGTTTAACAAATTGGTAACTACGAGAATTCCGAGACTCCCGGAAATTCAGCCAGCGCGCGCCCTCAATGGATGGGCAGAGGCCAACAGGAAGGGCACCACTCACTTCACAGGCCCCTTGGACCCATCTTACAGAAGGTCACATATATTTTGTCTTGCCGAGGTCCTTTACCAGCTTCTCCAAATTGGCTCCAAACAGAAGCTTCCCCTTAAAAAACACTTGGGCCAACTGAGCTTTGGAAGATGTGTCTGTCGCCCAGTGCTGGCGCCAAATCCAGTGCCATGACACAGTCATCAGGGTACCATCTGCGGCCACCAAACGTACCAGGCATCAGAAAGGAAGTCTGTAGCAGACTCCAAAAAGGGGTAGTATCATCCGGTGGAAGAAATTGAATCCACTGGAGCAGGGCTTGAGATGTCAGGCTGGTACATACTGCCAGCTGCAGAATAGCTGCCACCATGGCAAAACTGGCTCCTCAACCACGAATCCACTTATGATCGAGAAAATCCTTTAAGGCTGATAAGCCTTCTACGGGAACATTGCTAACTCTTGCTAACCATGTAAATAACTTGCCATTTTTGGTTCCTTGTAACATAGTTATGTTCCTTTTATTAATAGCTTACACACTGTTTTCCATGTATCATAGTTCTTATGTAATACTTAATGTTTAATGTAATGCAATATTGCACTGTTCTGCTGTATTGTTGTTTTAAGTTCCTTGTAAACCGCCCTTGATCTCTGGAAGGGGCGGTATAGAAAAGCACACAAATAAATAAATAAAAATAAACATTGATTTGTCTGGTAATTGCCTTGACCTTGGGAATGCCAAACCACTCAACGCACTCCTTCGGGAGAGAGGAGAGGCGATCTTCTTACACACCCTTAACCATTTAGGCAGGGAATTGGGAGAGTCCCACTCCGACTGGCTCATATCCTTGATCACATCCAGAAACAGGAAGACAGTAGTGAATTTTCGCACCCTTTGAAGGAGTGACTGTACCTTCGGCTCCTGCTCCGTGCTAGAAGAATCCACAAGTTCAAGGTGAGAATGAGATCCTGGCAATCAACACCACCAGCTCCTCCTTCCGGAATAGGCGAATCACACAGACCTACTCATAATCTTCTGAAGGTGAGAGTACTTCTACATCCACGTCAGTGCCCAGTACCAAGCCAACTGAATCCAAGTCACAGGCAAAATCTCAGACAGCTCCCAGATATTCCCTATCTCCAGGGGGCGCCCCATGCTGGGGACACTTAGTCAAAGGCAATCGAACAGGGCTTCCACTTTCTGCCTGCCCTGCATGAGACTGCACCCAGGTGCACCCAAAGGCGGCAGAGTCTGAATTTCCACGCCAGAAGGAACAGGCCTGCTACAAAAAAGAAAGAATTTCAGGGAGGACAATCCAGAGTCCGAAGTTGTCCTCTCAGAAATGACCTCCCAACACCAGGGTGCCACAAACACTTAGAAGACTATGAGCAGTTCACAGCACTGCTGCCGGATCCTCTGGCCGGCTGGATATCCTTACCCATAGTGCCATCCGTCACCTCCTGCCCTGTGCCAGGCAAGGCCGGACTAATTGCCTCCCCTGGCTGAAAGAGGGGGAGCAGGTCTTCCAGGGACAACTCAGAAGCTGCCATACAAGAAGAGCAGAATCTGGAGATGAAGCACCTTGCTTTCCACAGGTCAAACAACGTTTCCTGGAAGAAGACAGAGAGTTAATTATAACAGTACGCACTAAGGCTGCAGCAGGCTAAAGGTGCATGGTAATTGCGTTTTTATTGCAGCGTACGTTGACTGTGCTTTTACTGTGGCGCATGTTGACTGCGCTTTTACTGTGGCGCATGTTGACTGCGCTGTTTGGTGCAACGCATGTTACAGGCGCTATGGAAGGAACGCATGTTAGAGCTGCTTGGGCAGAATGCATGTTAGGACCATGCGACCGACACAAGCACATTAGATAAAAACGCTACTAACGCATGCAGAAAACCCCCACACGGCGCTAACGGTCACCAGCAGTCCACCCCAAATTGCATACCAGACAGACGAAATCGGGAGCTCCCAACAAGGACAGTAAGGAGGTCAAGCCTTGATACTTCCCCCTGAGAGCCTGAAGCCAAAAATCCATGCCATGGTCAGCTTTAATCCCCAGGAACTGTTTCTCTGCCGTACAGCACTGCATTTAAGGTAGCTAGCAAGCAGATCCCTCTGAGAGCCTTCTGCAATTTTCAGGAGAGAGTGGGTGGGGGGAACAGAGGAAGAGAGAGGAGGCGATGAGGTTGTGTGAAGTAGTTGTACTCTTTCAGATCCTTCCAAATCCTTCCATTTTCAGGCTGCTCATCAGGCTCTTATCTAACAGAGTGGAGCTGAACCAATTTCCCCTCCTCCTATGGCTACCAACAAGACCGGAATCTAGTAGAGCTTCCCACGTCGTGCTCCAGTGAGAGATCAACCTGCAGGCTGTTGTTCATGAGCATTTCAAATCAATCCTTTCCTCTCAAATCCTTAGAAATTTCTTCAGAGAGAAGAAAATCCATCCACCATCTGCTGGAGGCAAAGAAATACTGAAAGGAACTCTGGTGGCTGAGGTAAATAGAGGCATGGGAGTGATGTCTTTGAAACCTGGGTTTTTCATTGGTTCTTTGTCTCCACTAATCTGCTGGTAGGGTAACACAACCCACATGTCTGGACTGGTCTAGCAGGACGATCTGGAATACGTCTGTTGTAAGGGATCGTTCTGAGACCCTATTTTATCTTACCATTATAAAATTGGCAGGCTTTTAAAAACATTTTTACATAGGGACCACCTTATAAAATTCCTCCTTCTGTGTTAAATACTCTTGGTGACTGCAATAACCATCAGCATTAACATTTTAACAAATATATTTTTCTAAATAAACAAGCTGTAAAACTTAGCCCTTCAAGTCCTTTTACCAGTTTCTGTTTTACACATTTTTTAGACTTATTTCTTTATTCACTTCTTCCAGCCTTTCTATTCTGGTGTCAGTTTCCTTACTTGCTCTGATGCTTCCTCTCCACTTCTAAGAGTTGCTCTACTGAGATTCATGCACTGCTACCCAATGTAGACAACCCAAATTTCTCAGTTTTTCTGAAAGCTCAAAGGCTGGCTGCCCTTTTTCTTAGTTCCAGTACCAAATGGACACTCGAGTCACAGGTGCCAGATTAAAACATGGTCTTTTATGTTAAGACACTGAGAAAGCATGTGACAGCCAGAGATGAAAGAGACAGGGAGAGTTGAAGTAGTAAGAGGCAATGACGGAAAGGAAGAAAAAAAGGGCCTGTGATGATATGAGTTTCCTTGGTTTAAAAAAAAAGAAGACTGCACAGGCCCTTTCTTTTAAAGGTCAGTTCTCTCACATCCCAAATTACTTCAGTATTCTACATAGCAACTGTCTTTTAACATACTACAGCTGGAAGAGTATTCTGTACAATCATATTAAAGTTACTGTACTAAAATATTCTAAGTTTTATGTTGCAAACTAGGACTGGTTTTTGCATCAGTGCAAATATATACCTGGGTTTTACTGAAGCTGTACATAACATTTATGATCGTAAATGGTGTCAGATGGTAATTTTTAGCATGATAATTAACCTGTTGAAAAAACAAAAAGAAATGCATACATTATTTCTTTAAATACTAAGTAAACACTTGGTTGTTAAAGAATGCACTGTTAACATGGTGTTTCTTAACAGATAAAATCCCCTGCATGTTTGTTTTGACTAGATAGTAAGTACTATTAAAAAGAAATGTGTAGTTCAGAACAGGGCAACAGAAATTAAGTAGTAGAACAACAAAATGGAATGTTTCCACTAGAAAGAGGCTAGATCCAGACGACAGCAAGTCTAATCATTACAAGGTATTTCTGTGTCCAACACAGCACATGTACAAAAGCTATCATCTCAAAACCCAATTTATTACCTTAAAGATGAACATTTTTCAGTCTTTCTGAACATTTAAGGAAGATATTCATTTTCATTGCATTTCAAACAAAAATAAAGACAAAATTACCTGGCACTGACGGCGAAGAACGATACAAGGATGAGCCAAAACATTTTCTGTAAACAGACTTTTAAAGAGAAATAAAAGAAAATGTTAAGAAATTAACATAAAATATTGCCTCAAATAATGTCTTCAAAACATGGTGTAATCAAATAATTTAAAATGTAAGACAGGAATAATTTTGATTTGTTTTATTTAGCTCGTGCCTTTCCAGCAGTAGTTAAAGGTGAGTTACATTCAAGTACAGTAGGCATTTTGTGTCTCCAGAGGGCTTACAATCTAAGCCTGAAGCTGAGACAATGAAGTGTTCTGTGACTTGCCCAAGGCTGCAAGGAGCATCTGTGGGATTTGAATTCTGGCTTCCCTGATTCCCAGCCTGTCACTCTAACTACTAGGTTAATGCTCTACTCCATATAACAAAAATGACGCAAACTAAACATTTTGATGACTTTGCAAAAGAGAAAACACACAGAAGATGGCGACCAATAAAACTACTAGTCTGGCAAAAGTCTATTCTTTCAATATTACCTCTAGGTAACACCAAGCAATGAAATACAACTAATTCAGGATATATAATGAAGCCGCAGTTTCATTAGTACTTTCTGCCCTGAAACACAGCAAAGATGAATGCTGAATTACAGCAGTAGTACTAAGACTGTTGAAACCTGGAACGCTTATGTTTTGTTCTTAGGATTAATACTGTCCTGATATTTCTTAGACTTTAACAAAACGTGCACATCTTTTAGAGAGACTACATCCACCAAGACCAAGACAAACCACCCATCTGGGCAGCAGCAGAATGGGATAGTGTTGACGGCAGAGGATCACATTTTTGTGACAACGGCAACACCACCAAACTTAAACTATGTGGAAGAAAGGCCCGGCAATCTACTTCTGTAGCTTGCCATGAAAACCCAATGGATAGTTACAACAAAACAAATTGTGCTATGGTGCTGGAAGATGAGACCCCCAGGTCGGAAGGCACTCAACTAGCTACTGGGGAAGAGCTGAAGACTTTTCAGAGTAAAGCCAGCATTTATGATGTGGTTGGATCAAAGCCTTCGGGAAGTCTGACTGCTGATGTAGCTGCGCATGAGAGTCAGAAGATGTAAAGATGTCTTACACATTGGAACATGGAACGTACGAAGCATGAACCAAGGGAAGTTGGAGGTGGTGAAGAATGAAATGGAACGTGTACAACTTGATCTGTTGGGTGTCAGCGAACTGAAATGGACTGGCATCGGGCACTTTGCATCAGATGATCACATGGTCTACTATGCTGGAAATGAAAGACAAAGAAGAAATGGTGTTGCATTTATAATAAAGAAGAAACTTGCAAGAACTGTAATGAAATACAGTGCAGTCAGTGAACACTTAATCTCTATTCGTCTACGAGGATTGCCTATCAACATAACTATAATTCAAGTATATGCCCCAACAACAGCTGCAGAAGAGAATGAAATTGAAGTGTTCTGTGAACAAGTACAAGCTGAAATTGACAGAACATGCAAACAGGATATCCTGATAGTCATGGGTGACTGGAACGCAAAAGTTGGCAACAAAGAAGAAGGCAAAGTAGTTGGAAAATATGGACTTGGCAACAGAAATGAAGCTGGAGAAAGACTGATAGAATTCTGCAAGACCAATGATCTATTCATCTCAAACACCTTCTTCCAGCAACACAAGCGGCGACTGTACACATGGATTTCACCCAATGGATTGTATAAAAATCAAATTGACTACATCTGCGGAAGTCAACGATGGAAAAGCTCTATAACATCAACAAAGACAAAACCGGGAGCTGACTGTGGTACAGATCATCAACTACTAGTATGCAAACTCAAGCTAAAGTTGAAAAAGAGCAAACCACTCATGAATGCAGCAAAATATGACCTTGAGAATATACCACTGGAATTTAAAGACTGCCTGCAAAATCGATTTGCTGCTTTAGATACAAATGACGGAGCTCCGGAAGAGTTATGGAATGACATCAAGAAGGTTGTGTTGGAAGAAAGCGAGAAGTCTCTACAAAAGGTGAAAAAGCAAAAACGGCCAAAATGGATGACAGAAGAAACTCTGAAAATTGCCCAGAAACGCAGAGAAGCTAAAGCCAGAGGAGAAAGAAAGACAATCGCAGAACTCAGAGATTTCCAATGTGCAGCAAGACAGGACAAGGAAAAGTATTACAATGACACTTGCAAGGAAATAGAAGCAGAAACTATTAGAGGAAGAACAAGATCGGCTTTCCTGAAGCTACGAGAGTTAAAGAAAAAGTTCCAGCCTCGAATTGGAATGTTACAAGATGCTCAAGGTTCTATGTTGAATGATGCTGAGAAGATCAAGAAAAGGTGGAAGGAATATACAGAGTTTTTATATGATAAAGATCAAGTGGACCAACAGCCGTTTCAACCTGTACCTTATGTTCGGGAACCATTGGTGATGAAAGAAGAAGTTGAAACAGCATTGAAAGCCTTATCAAAGAACAAAGCACCAGGCACTGATAGCATTCCTATAGAAGTAATGCAGCAATCTGATGCAGCTGTTACCATACTTACAAGGCTCTGCCAAGAAATATGGAAGACAACATCATGGCCAACTGACTGGAAAAGATCTGTGTTTATACCAATACTAAAGAAAGGTGATCCAACTGACTGTGGAAATTATCGAACAATCGCTCTGATCCCATATGCCAGCAAGATTCTACTGAAGATTATTCAAAAGAGACTACAACCATACCTGGAACAAGAACTACCTGAAGTGCAAGCAGGGTTCAGGAAAGGGCGAGGAACGAGAGACATCATTGTGGATGTGAGATGGATCCTTGAAAAGACTAAAGAATACCAAAAGGATATCTATTTGTGCTTTATAGCAAGGCTTTTGACTGTGTAAGCCATGAGAAACTCTGGGCCACATTAAGAAGCATGGGTATACCAGAACACCTGATCGTTCTCTTGCACAATCTGTACATTGATCAAGAAGCAACAGTTCGAACGGAACAAGGAGAAACAGAATGGTTTAAAATAAGCAAAGGTGTAAGACAAGGCTGCATACTTTCCCCCTACCTGTTTAATTTATATTCAGAACAAATCATCAGAGAAGCAGGATTGTATGAAGACAACAGAGGTGTGAAGATTGGTGGAAGACTCATCAACAACCTTCGCTAAGCTGATGATACTACATTACTGGCTGAAAGTGAAGATTTATTTATTTATTTATTTGGCTGCATTTATATCCCGCTTTTCACCGGGTCAAAGCGGTTGGGGGATACATTTAACACAAGGGGATATGAGACACACACTAATACTTACAGGGAACATGGGCAATGGAGGGTAAAGTGGCTTGCTCAAGACCACAAGGAGCACCTGTGGGACTAGAAACCCCAGTCCTTCCGGCCCAAGGTTGCTGTCCTCTAGTGGGATTTGAACCACCAACCTTCCGGCCTGTAGTACCTTGCCCCAACCACTAGGCCACTCCTCCCTCGATAATCTAAAACATTTGCTTCTCACAATCAAAGAACATAGTCTCAAAAGGGGCCTGCACCTTAATGTAAAGAAGACAAAGATCATGACAACTGGCATAATCAACAGGTTCATCGTTGAAGAAGAAATTGAAATTGTGAACAACTTTAACCTACTTGGATCAACTATCAATAAAGAAGCAACAAGCAGTTAAGAAATCCAACAACGCATTGCTCTTGGCAGAATGGCTATGAAAGACCTAGATAAGATTCTCAAGAGCAGAGATGTCTCTCTCCATACAAAGATTCGACTTGTTCAAGCCATGGTATTTTCAATAACATCATATGGATGTGAAAGCTGGACAGTGAAAAAGACAGACAGGAAGAAAATTGATGCCTTTGAATTATGGTGCTGGCGGCGAATACTGTGTATACCATGGACTGCCCGAAGAAAAAACAAGTCGGTACTAGAGGAGATCAAACCTAAGCTTTCTTTAGAAGCTCAGATGACAAGACTTCGACTTTCATACTTTGGACACATCATACGAAGAGAGAGATCATTAGAGAAAGACATCATGCTTGGCAAGATAGAAGGTCAACGCAAAAGAGGAAGGCCAGCAATGAGATGGATCGATACAATAACAGCAGCTATGGGTACCAGTCTGTCAACAATGATCCGCCTGACTGAAGACCGAACACAATTTAGGATAGCTATCCAGAGGGTCGCCATGAGTCGACTCCGACTCGATGGCACTTAACAACAACATCCACATTTTTTAAATCTTCTGTTTTGTAGTTCATTCTTTCATTGTTTTACTATATTCATCCTCTATGTTTATCAGAATGATGCCCGCAAGAGGTTCTAATAAAAGAGCAGGTCAGAAGTAGCATGATTTACTTAAATTCATAATGGTGGGCATGAATAAGCAGAAAGAATCTTAAAACAAAACCTAACAAAAGAAATGAAGTGAAATGGGATAATAAAGCGTAGCTACTCACCTGTAGCAGGTGTTCTCCATGAACAGCAGGAATAAGTCCTCATGTATGAGTGACGTCACTGACGAAGCCCCGCATGGAACGCTCCCCAGCTTCCAAAGAAAGCTTTTGGGAGATACACCATGCATGCACGCCTGCTTTCCCGCCCCCATGGCACCAAGAGTAACTACGCTTTCTCCGGAAACAAGCAGGAAGTCAGTCCTCACATATGGGACTCCCCAGCTATGTCTCCCCTCTCCTAATTCATTTGCACTGGCTCCCTCTTCAATATCATATCAACTATAAAATTCTTATTACTGTTCCCAAAGCTCTTTACACTGGGACCCCACAGTATTTATCTGATCTGCTCCAGTTTCATACTACCCACTGCCTCCTCAGGGCCATCCATGTCAACCATCTGGTCCTCCCTGCGGCTACCAAGGCACATCTTGATCAGACTCGGAAGTCAGCCATCTTTTACTGGGTCCTGCATTATGGAACTCTCTACCCTCCTACTCTCCGCTCTGAACCACTTTTGTCAAATTCAACATACTACTGAATTTCAGATTGCCTTTGACATCTCCCACAGCAGTTCTCAGCAAGTCACCCGCCACTCGCTCCCTTCCCCTCTGACCTAAGACACCCTCTAGACCTTCTCTGAGTTCTGTCCTCTTCTGTCCTGTCAAAATTCTGGCGTTGCTTTCATTTTTCTTTTTAATTATATAGATATTGTAAATCGCTCTGAGGCACTGTCCACTAGGGTGGTATATCAAGTGTTTAATAAAGATAAAGATATTCTTCAGCATGATAACATAGCAGGAATGAAAAAGGCAACTCTCCAGGAAAGTAGGCAGGTTATGAGGACTTATTCCTGCTTTTTACCTGCTACCAGTGAGTAACTACGCTTCCTCTGTGAACAAACAGGAAATAAGTCCTCACGTATGGGACTCCAAAGTTACAGGCTTCCAGAACCAGAGAAGATAAGACCAAAGAGGTAGTCCCACCAAAGGATTCATCTGATTTAGTATCCTCAGCAGAATTCGACCGAGGGGATTTTGAGCAGGTAGCCTGGATGGACAGAAGGGCCAGTGGATAGGAGTTGGCTCAAAGACCCAAAGAGATGCCGGAGTTCGGCCTGGCCAAAATTGTAAATAGTTTACTGCTATGGTTGTCTTTAAACCTATGATCACCCTGCTATGAAGACTACTGTTGTATTGTTCTAATTGTGAAGCTCTGTTATCTGTTACTGTTCAATGTAATCTTGTTCAATGTAAACCTGCTCTAAACCTGTTCTATGTATTAAGTTGTTATACTGTAAACCACACTGATTTAAAATAGCACGGTATATAAAACCAAATAAATAAATTGCTGTCCCGTTGGAAATCACCACCCAGACAGTAGTGGGCTGCGAAGGTATGGACCAAAGACCACGTTGCAGCCCTGCAGATTTCCTCTGCAGACACAGAACTGAGGTTGGCCACCGATGTAACCATCACATGGACATTATGAGCCATGACATGACCATCAAGACTCAACCCAGCCAAAGAAAACGCTTAGGTAATGCAGTCCGCTAGCCAGAAGGATAGCGTATGCTTTGAGACAGCAATGCCCAGCCTACTGGGTTCGAAGGAGACGAACAGCTGGGTGGACCGACAGTGCACCTTTGTGTGCTCCAGACAGAAGGCCAACACACACTTACAGTCCAGCGTGTGCAAGGCCGCCTCACCATGGTTCGCGTGAGGCCGGGGAAGAACATTGGAAAGACAATGGACTGGTTGAGATGGAACACCAAGACCACCTTCGGCAGAAAGCGGGGGTGTTACAGAGCATCACCCAGTTCTGGTGAAACCTGGTATATGGAAGGTGAGCGACCAGAGCTTGGAGCACACGTACACATCATGCCAACGTGACGGCCACCAGGAAGACGACCTTCCAGGTCAAGAATTTCAGTGGGCATGAATCCACTGGTTCAAAAGGAGCCTGCACCAGCTGGCCGAGGACCACATTGAGGTCCCAAGCGACCATAGGGGACTTCGAAAGAAGCAGACCCCTTACGAACTGAGCCACCAGAGGCTGGGCCGTAATGAGCTTCCACCTTCAGCCGCGATAGTTAAGCCCCAATCGCGCTGAGATGAACTTGCACAGAATTAGACTTCAGGCCGGAGTCGGAGAGGTGCAGAAGGTACTCTAACAGCTGGTCCATGGCACAGGAGAAGAGGTACAGCACCCTGCCTGTGCACCAGGTGGTAAATCTCCGCCACCAGTGCATAGGCCTTGCGTATCGAGTCCTTGTGGGATGCTAGCAGGATGTTGGTAACGCCCTCGGGGGAGGTCAAGCTCCACGAGGACTACCTTCTCAGCATTCACGCCATGAGTGCCAGGGAGCAGACGATGGGGTGCAGCAGGGAGTTACCCTCCTGAAAAATGAGGTCTGGGTCGGAGCCTGGGCAATGAGGCTCCCTCAGTGAGAGCTGGAGCAGCAGAGGGAACCACAGCTGCCAAGGCCAGTAAGGGGCAACAAGGATCATGGAGCCCCTCTCAGCCTGTAACCTCAGGAGAGTTTTTGCCACAAGTGGGATTGGGGGGTAGGCATACAGTAGGCCCTTTCCCCAGTGGAGAAGGAAAGCATCTGAGGCCAGGCGACTGCTGGCTGGCCTCTGAGAGCAGAATCAGGCTACCTGGGCATTTTGCACCGCAGTGAAAACATCCACCACCGGAGTGCTCCACTCCTGGAAGATCAAGTCAACTTGTGTGAAACACCTGGCGGAGACGAATCGCTAGGCCAATGAGCTCACCAGGCAGATAAGTCACTCTGAGGTCCATGCCATGGAGCAGGGAGAATTTCCAGAGGCGAACAGCCTCCCAGCACAGGAGGTATGATCCAGTGTTCCCTTTCTTGTTCACATAGAGCATCGCCACCTGGTTTTCTGTTTGATTCAGGCCACCTGATTCGCTAGGTGCGCACAAAAGGTGTGGGGGGGGGAGCATTCGCTATGGCCCAAAGCTCAAGGAAGTTGATTTGATGGAGACTCTCCTGCCTGGACCACAGCCCCTGGTTGCCTAGACCATCCAGGTGCGCACCCCTGCCGAGCTTGGACGCGTCTGTCGTGAGCATTTGATGGGGTGCCGCCGGCTGGAATGGTAGACCCCACAACAGGTGTTCTGGCTTGAACTACCATGCCAGGGACTGCACCAGTGGTGTGGTGACCACTATCCTGTTTCACAGACAGCCCGATGCCTGCTTCCATTGCGTGCACAAGGTCCACTGGGCCTGCCGTACGGCGAGGCGGGCCTGAGGAGTGACATACATAGTGGCAGCCATGTGTCCGAGGGCTCACAACAGCTTGCGGGTCATGGTGTGGCACTGGCACTGCAATGCACCCACCTCGACGAGGCGCTGCAGGCGGTCTGCTGGCAGAAACGCCCACACCCAAGTGGTATCGAGGAGGGCCCCTGATGAACTCCAGCTACTGCGTCAGCTGGAGGTGGGACTTTGGGGTTGTTGACCATGAAGCCAAGGCCTTGAAGCACCTGAATTGTAAGCGCAACATACTGCTGAACACTGGCCAGTGTGGGACCCTTGATCAGCCAGTTGTCCAGGTATGAAAGACAAAGACCCCCTGGGTGCAGAGGAAGGCAGCCATGACCGTCAGACACTTCATAAAGACCCTGGGGGCTGCAGCCAGCCCAAAGGGAAGCACTCGGTACCGATAGTGCCAGCCGCCCAGCACAAACCGAAGGTATTGTCTGTGATGTGGGTGGATCGGAATATACATATATGCATCATTCAGATCCAAGAACTATAGTCAATCATCCTGTAGGAGGTACAGGAGCAGCGTCCCTAATGAGACTATAGTGAATTTTTCATGCACCAGGAACAGATTGAGGTTTCACAGATCCAGAAATGACTGATTCCATGGGTCTTTTTGGGGACCAGGAAGTACCTGGAGTAGGAGCCCTGCCTGATCTGAACCAGGGGACTAGCTTGATGGCAAGGTCAGACAGCAGGGCCTTGACCTCAGTCTGCAGCAAGCTCTGGCGCGCGGGGTTCATGGAGTACACCCAGGGGTCATATGGAGGTGGCAGCTGGGTGAAGTGAAGTCGATATCCATTTTGAACAATCTTCAACACCCAGGTGTCAGAGGTTATGAGGGTTCATACAATAAACTAAACAGCTCTACTAATTAACCATCACGCAATAATGTATCAACTCAGCATAAAAAAACAAGGGAATGACAAACCTCAGAAACCTCAGACACCTACCATAGTTCACTTTTTAAGGTGAGCTTCGGCGTTCAATCAGAGGTCATATACATCAACGGTCTGCACATTCGCATTCAAGATACCATCCATTAAATAAACATATACCCCAATAAATTATCAAATACAATGTTTCCACGTGTCATAACACTTCAAATACTTCAAAACAGCATAATTTATAACTCCTGGTATCTTGGCTAACTCCATTCAAAGGTGGATTGGATCCCGATGCCTACTAGGACGTCCCTTCCACGTTTCGCATCAGCTGCTTCAGGAGAATGCAATTCCAATCCTACAACAAACATGCCACAATGCTGTATTCACTTACTACATGTATCAAAGAAATCACCCAGACATAAATTTCGAACAGAAACACCATTACCTGATCTCACACACGTCAACGAAGCTAGACGCGCTTACTCTAGCTTACCACCATTAACCACGGGATGATTCTTCAACAATTTCCCGATCATCCAACCTCTACTAGACCTCAATCGCACTGATCCACCTATACAACCAACTAACTCCTCCCATATACTGCTACCACCAATCCATGCCAACCTACGACACACAGCCCCCCCAATCAATACCCACATTAAGACCGTCATATATTATGGTCCCCAGCTGAAAAGTCCAACGCTGTTCTCTATAGAGCAACTGTTGATCACGTGTCCTACATTTAAACCCCGTACATATTTGTTCCAAACAAAAACATCCTAAATCCAAAAATAACATGACCCTTCCTAAGACAATAGAGGTTATGAGGGGCCATTGGTGGGCAAAATAGATGAGCCACCCACTGATCTGTGGGGGGACCTCGACAGACAATGGTCGGCTCACTATGCTCCTGAGGATGCCAACAAAAATCCACACCCGGCTTAGGCTGGGGAGTGGGACTGCGCCTTCAAGGTCTTCTCCCTCCTTGGTGGGCGGGGAGACTGTGCCTTAGGCTGTGCAGGCGGCTGGGCCTGGAAATAGTGGACTAGCATGAATAGAAGGCCTTCCTGACCTGATGTTTCTTCCACACAGGGTCCATGGTCTTTCTGGAGAGCCTGGTGAGGGTCATCTGCTCCTTCTCCAGCTCCTCGGCTTTCTCCTCTATAGGTTTGTCAAAGAGGTTCTCACCCCGGCCGGGGACATTGGCAATCTTGTCCTGAACACACTGCTCCAGGTCCAAGACTGCAGCCACACCATTTAGCCAGCGGCGATGCCCACAGTCGTCACTCTGCCTGCAGATTCAAAGGCGTCATAGATGCCCCACACCATGAACTTTGAGCAATTCTTGCTGTGAGCCACCAGGCCCTGAAATGACTCCCGACTGTCTTTGGAAACAAGGGTGGCAAAGTCCTCTAGGTCCGACACGACATCCTTGAGGAACATGCTCATGTAGGTCTGATAAGCCAGAATCCTAGTGATCAGCATGGAACCCTGGAAGCACTTCCAACCAAAGGAGTCCAGGGTACAAGCCTTGCGGCTCGGTGGAATTGAGGAATGCGTCTTAGCATTCTTTGCGCACTTTAAAGCTGACTCCACCACAATGGAAGTGTGGGGCAACTGAGGCTTCTCAAACTGCGGGACCTTCTGGACCCAGTACAGGGAACCGAGCTGGCAGCTGACGACCAGAAGCACGAGCAACGCTTCCCACAGAAGCCCACAGCAGCAAGAGGACATGGTGGACAGGAACTGTCACCACCTCCCGGAGCTGAGGGGTACTGGAGTAATTCCAGTTCCTCTGCCCTCTCTTCCTCTTCTGATTCCAGCAAAAAGGGGATGGCCTTGGCCATATCCCTAATGAAGTCCTGGAAGGACATGTCCTCCAGGGGCAACTTAGGCCGTTTGGGTGAAGGCGACAAGTCGGATGGGATGTCTGTGGACCAAAAGGTCCAATGTAGTCCATTCCACCTCGGTTTCCCAGAGGAAATCTAAGCAGTGATGAGCTTCCTCCTCCTGCCGGCTCCACGGCTTGGGGGAGGGAGGAAGCCAATGGCCCTCATGCCACCCGGCATGCCAATGTCCATGGACTCCGATACACTGGAGTGGAAGATGGCTCCGGTACCCGGAGTAGATACAGATTTCCCACCCAATTTCACAACCTCAGCAGGTAGCACATGGGTTTCCAGGATAGGCTGGAAGGAGTGCAGCGACGACACGTTCCACACTGCGAAGCCTGCATTCCATAAGTCTTCCACTGCTGCCAAGTGAGCTTCTAGGGCTCTAAAGCATGCCTCCAGTCATGGACATCGGCACAGACTCCTCGGGTGGGGATTCCATGATAGGTGCATTGGGAGACATCCGGCTTTCCTCCTCGGCAATGGGAATGGACTCCGCTGTTAGGGTCGGGTTCTCCCGATGGGGAAGCTTGGCTGGCCACTCCCAGCCATCGCTCTCCACATCGTCCAGTGATGGACTACAATGACGCTGCACCCAGAACGTCTCCTAGTGCTCACCCTTCAATGTTGATGGGGTCTCTGCAGGGAGTCTCCCCTCATACCTCAGGCCCCACTGCTCCAACTAAGCAAACTTCTCTTTCCCCTTGGCTGCCACAGGACTTTTCACAGGTGTAGATGAGGGGGGGGGAGCGGGTCAAGACTGAAGATGTTGAATCAGATGAGCTGAAGAGGGAAGACTCCTACTTTTCACAACCCTTCAGCCCTGGGTGCATCATTTGCAAGCACAGCTCGCAGGACACTGGCTCGTGGTTGGGCCCAAGGCATTGCAAGCACCAAGTATGTCGGTCGGTGGCAGAAATGGTCTTGTCACGCTTTGTGCATTTCTTAAAATCATTAGCTGGCTTAAACATGCTGAAAAACACAGTCTCGGCAAAGTAGAACTGAAAAACTGCTGTGGGTGGGAAAACACCCCAAAGGGTTTCGGAAAGCCCATGCAAAAGCATTGAAATAAAGCACAAAAAAAAAAACCTAAAAGGGGAAAACGCCTAACCGAAGACAGGTGGAAAAGAAATAAAGAGAAAAAAAAAACAGCCACGAAGGCCAGATAGAAAACGTTTTTCCAGACTGCGGGAACATGTCCTAGGGGCTCTGCGGAAAAAAGAAGAATGGATAGTATGGTGACACAGCAGGCACGCAAGTGTGGTGTACATCCCAAAAGCTTCTTTTGGAAGCTGGGGAGCGTTCTGTGCAGGGCTTCATCAGTGACGTCACCCATACGTGAGGACTTATTTCCTGCTTGTTCACAGAGAATGTCCTTAATCAATGGAATTATGATGCCTCTCAAACATTCTTCCATCGAAAAAGCGATTCTATGGATTTATGAATCAACAGAAGCAAAAATTATAAATCATACAAGCCTTCAAAAACACCAAGAGGTTTTATGTCTACTTTATTATAAATATATAAGAGATTACCAGTGAATTAGATAAAAAATTATCAATTAGAAAATAAAGGATTAGACTAGCAGCTCAGTTGCAGTGCCAAGCAGAGTGGTCTAGGTTTACTTCGAGCTCACGGTATTTGCTCTCCAGGCTTGGTATGTTATACAGGCAGCATGCACAATGCCTGGAAGGTTACAGTAAGTCTGTCATGATTTAGGGTCCATGATTGCAGGATGCTGTAAGGAGACCTAGTGCATGGTTTCTTGCTAAGGGCTTTCTCTATAATTAGACTACAGAAAGATGGGAGAGGATACAATAGAGAAAGAATCCCCAGGGTACTTGCTAATGAAAGATCTCAGCAGAAGATTTTATGCCTGGTACCCAATGGGGTTGGAACCCAAAAGGAGCAGTCAACCCACGTGAGTTATTCAGGATAGTGAGGTGAATTACCAGGACACCCCTGGTCTCCAGCCAGCCTCTATTTTTTTTTTTTAAGGAAGAATGTTATGAAATAAGCCATGTTGTTGTTGTTGTTGTTGTTAAGTGCCGTCGAGTTGGTGTCAACGCATGGCAACCCTCTGGATAGTTGGCAAAAGACCGAACAAAGTTTAGGTCAACGAGCTCATTGCTGATAGAGTGATATTCATAGCTCCTGCTATTGTATCGAGCCATCTCATTGACAGCCTTCATCTTTTACGGTGACCTTCTACCTTGTCAAGCATTACGCCTTTCTCCAATGATCTCTCTCTTCGCATGATGTGCCCAAAGTATGAAAGTCAAAGTCTTGTCATCTGAGCTTCTAAGGAAAGCTTAGGTTTGATCTCCTTTGGAACTGACTGATTTGTTCTTCGGGCAGTCTACTACTACTACTATTAAGCACTTATATAGCGCCACGCACGCAGCACTGTACAGGCATGCATACATGAGACATTCATACAAACAAGAGACAGTCCCTGCTCATCAGAGTCATGCTCGTCCGAGCTTACAATCTAGTTGAGACAATACAGAGTATTAGTCAATACGGTGAAAAGTACAGTGTGGTCTTTATAATTCGGCCATGAAAATTGACGGGAGGTTGAGATAAAGGAAGCATACAAAGACAAGGAGTTCAATCTTGGCCATATTCAGCTTCAAGCGGCGATGAGACATCCAGGCAGCGATGTCGGAAAGGCAGGCAGAAATCCTGGTCTGGATGGCTGGCGAGATATTAGGTGTAGAGAGGTAGATTTGGGAGTCATCGGCATAGAGATGGTACTGAAAGCCATGGGAGGAGATAAGGGCGCCAAGGGATTGGTTATAGAGAGAGAAAAGGAGGGGGCCCAAGATGGATCCTTGGGGTACGCCAACATGGAGTGGGTGGGAGAGGAGGAGGAGCCACCAGAGCATACCCTAAAGGAGCGATGGGAGAGGTAGGAGGAGAACCAGGATAGTACGGAGCCCGTGAAACCAAGCGAGGAGAGGGTGGTGAGGAGAAAATTGTGGTCAACAGTGTCAAAGGCAGCGGAGAGGTCTAGGAGGATGAGGACTGAGTAGAGGCCTTTAGATTTAGGAACAAGTTATTGGAGACTTTTGCAAGAGCCGTTTCAGTGGACTGTAGGGGATGGAAGCCGGATTGTAGTGGGTCCAAGAGGGTCTGGGAGGTGAGGAAGTCAAAGCAGCGGCGGTGGACTGCTCGTTCCAGTAGTTTAGATATGAAGGGAAGGAGGGAGATGGGTCGGTAATTAGAAGGACAGGTGGGATCGAGTGAGGGTTTCTTGAGGAGAGATGTGACAACAGCATGTTTGAAGTCTATGGGGACAGTTGCAGTGAAGAGTGAAAAGTTGAGAATATGAGAGATGGAGGGGACAACGGTGGGGGAGATAGGGTGAAGGAGATGGGTGGGGATAGGGACAGAGGAACAGGTGGTCAGTTTGGAGGAGGAGAGAAGGAGTGCAGTTTCCTCTTCAGAGATCGTAGGGAAGGAGGAGAGGGTAGCGGAGGAAGTATGGATGGGGGGAGAATTGGGGAGGGGGGAGATAGATGAAGAAGTGGGGAACTGGAGGGTAATATTGTGTTATTTTGTCGTGGAAGTAATCGGCTAGGGATTGGGCAGCGAGGGAGGGCGGGACCAGGGGCGGGGGGGACCTTGAGGAGAGAATTTATTTTTATTTTATTTTTATTTATTTATTTATTTTTTATACTGCGCTCTTTAGAATCAGTGCAGTTTACATGTATACTAACAGGTACTTTTTATTCCCTTGTCCCCGAAGGGCTCACAATCTAAGTGTATCTGAGGCAATGGAGGGTTAAGTGGCTTGCCCAAGGCCACAAGGAGTGGCCATGGGACTAGAAATCCCAGTCCCTCCGGCCTGAGGTTGCTTGTCCCCAGGCGGGAATTGAACCCCTGGCCCTCTGAGATAACCTGTCTCAATTGAGGGTATTAAAGAGGCGGCGAGGATCAGAGGCAAGGGAGTTAGTCAGATGGACGTAATATTCTTGTTTGGCTAGTGCTATGGCTGACTGGAAGGAGCCAAGCATGAATTTGAAGTGTAGAAGGTCTTCTGGGGAGCCGGATTTGGACCAGGTACATTCAGCAGAACGGTCACAGGTGCGTAAATAGCGGGTTGTGGATGACAGCCAGGGCTGGGGAGCAGAACATCTGACTGGACGTGGGGTGGGTGGGGCAAGAGTGTCAAGAGCCGAGGATAGTGCAGCATTATAAGAGGAAACTGCTTCGTCGACGGACTTGGAGGACATGATGGAGGGAAGAGATAGAGAAATGGTGGAGGAGAGAGTCAAGGAATCAATATTATGGAGGTTTCTAAATAGGTCTGAGGAGACAGGACAAGTTTGAGACAGTGGAAGCTGAAGATTAAAGGTTAAGAGGTGAAGGTCAGATGAGGGAAGGATTGAGTTGCGGAAGTTTGAAGGAGGGGCATTGGAGAACAGTATCAGGTCAAGGCAGTGGCCGTGCAGGTGGGTGGGGGCAGTGGAGCAAAGTTGGAGGTCAAACGAGGAGGTGAGGGCGAGGAACTTTAAAGCATGGGGATCAGAGGGATTATCAACGTGAATGTTAAAATCGCCAAGGATAAGAGTAGGGGAAGAGGGATCCAGAAAGACGGAAAGCCAGGAGTCTAACTCGGTAAGGAAGGTTGATTTGGATTTGTCGGGAGGGCGATAGATAACAGCTACTCGGAGGGGAAGTGGTGCGAAGACGCGAATGGAGTGGACTTAAAAAGAGAGGAGTGTGACTGAGGCAACAGGAGGGGTTGGAATTGGCAAGAGGGAGAAAGTAGAAGCCCAACACCACCACCACGGCCAGTGGATCGAGGTGTATGGGAGAAATGGTAGCCCCCGTGGCAGAGAGCAGTAGTAGATGTGGTATCGTCAGGGAGGAGACAGGTCTCAGTTAGGGCAAGTAGGTGTAGCGCATTCGAGTTAAAGAGATCGTGAGTAAAGCACAGTTACTTACCTGTAACAGGTGATCTCTGGGAACAGCAGGAATTAGTCCTCACATATGGGTACGTCGGTATCGACGGAGCCTGCGCGGGAACGCTCCCCAGCTTCCCAGAAGGAAAGCTTTTGGGAGCATCCCACAGCGCCTGCGCGCTGCCTTCCAGCCTTTCCTAACCAACTCTCCTCAGTTCAAGTTTAAAGCTGAGACTAGAGAGAGAGAGAGAGGAAAGGAAAGACAGAGAGAGATACAACTCCTAGGGGAGGTGGGAGGGTTGTGAGGACTAATTCCTGCTGTTCCCAGAGATCACCTGTTACAAGTAAGTAACTGTGCTATCTCCAGGAACAAGCAGGAATGAGTCCTCACATATGGGGACTCCCTAGCTAAGATGCCTGGGAGATCCCCAAGGGTATGAGACCCTGAAGGGTTCCTCGTCTTCCTATGGATCTCAGGCATCCATTCAGGGAAGGAGGGCAGGAGTTGTTTAAGAATGGAACAGGTGTCTGAGGACAGCCTGACCAAACAAGGCATCCCGGCGGGAGTCCTTGTCCAAACAGTAATGGGCTGTGAAGGTATGAACCGAGGCCCAGGTGGCTGCTCGACAGATCTGGTCAATGGACACAGAATGAAGATGAGCCATAGAGGTGGCCATGGCCCTCACATTGTGAGCTGTGACATGGCCCTCCAGAGAAAGGTTCTTACTCTGGTAAGCAAAAGAAATACACTGAGCAATCCAATTGGACAGTGTTCTTTTAGAGACTGGAAATCCTAAATGAGAAGGATCAAAAGCAACAAAAACCTGGGAAGACTTTCTATGTTGCTGTGTCCTGTGTAGGTAAAAAGCAAGAGCTCTTTTACAATCTAGAGTATGAAGGTTCCTCTCTGCACTGGATGCATGAGGAGCTGGAAAAAAGACAGGTAAACATACCTCTTGATTAAGATGAAAAGGAGAGACCACTTTAGGCATAAAGTGAGGATTTGTCCTAAGGACTACCTTATCATGATGGAACCTTGTATAAGGTGGATTAGCCACTAAGGCCTGCAGTTCACTGATGCGGCGAGCAGAAGTGATTGCAATAAGGAAAATAACCTTCCAGGAAAGAAATTTCAAGGAGGTAGTGGCTAAGGGTTCAAAAGGTGGCTTCATAAGCTGACCAAGAACCAAGTTTAAGTCCCATGCCACCGGAGGAGGTCGAATGGGAGGTTTAGTTAAAGTTAGGCCTCTCATGAATCTTGCAATAAGAGGATGAGAGGAAATAGGTTGTCCATTGAGAGGCTTAAGGGATGCTGCAATAGCACTCAAATGGACCCTTACTGAATTCGTTTTAAGGCCTGCATTGGAGAGATGCAGGAGATATTCCAATAGAGAATTCACAGGAAGTGCCAGAGGGTCAAGACCCTTTTGAGCACACCAAATGGAAAATCTTTTCCACTTAAAAAAGCATAGGAACGCCTAGTGGAAGGTTTTCTGGAAGCATGGAGGATATCCTTCACTTGCTGAGAAAGATTGAAGTCTTGAAGGTCTAGGCCTTCAGTAACCAAGATCTGAGGTGAAGGGACTTGGGATTTGGATGCCACAAAGTCCCTTCCTCCTGGGACAGAAGGTCTGGCGCAGCTCCCAAGTCCAGGGAGGGGGCTTGGGAGAGATGCAGAAGTAGAGGGTACCACAATTGGCGTGGCCAGCGTGGAGCTATGAGGATCATAGATCCTTGATCCCTCTGGAGTTTGAACAGAGTCTTGGGAATCAAAGGAATGGGTGGAAAGGCATACAGGAAGCCCTGACCCCAATGAAGGAGGAAGGCATCCTTGGCCTGAACTCCCTGACACGGAATTCTGGAACAGAACCGGGGAAGTTTGGCATTCCACGGACTTGCAAAGAGGTCTATGTCCGGGGTTCCCCATTCCTGGAAGATTCTGAGTACCTGATCCATGTGCAGGGACCATTTGTGTGGAAGCAGAACTCGACTGAGTCTGTCTGCCCAAGAGTTTTGGATTCCTGGGAGGTATACTGCCAGGAGATGGATTTGATGCTCTCTGGCGAAGGCCCATAATCTTAGAGCTTCGTTGCAAAGCGACAGAGAGCCAGTTCCTCCTTGCTTGTTTATGTAAAACATGGCTACTTGATTGTCCGTATGAATGAAGACTGTCTTGTAGCTGAGGAGGGTATGAAAGACCTTGAGAGCTAGGAACACTGCTCGAAGTTCCAAGTGGTTGATATGAAGAGAGGTCTCCTGTGGGGACCAAGTGCCTTGGGTGGAGAGGTCTTGTAGATGAGCTCCCCAACCTGTTTGGGAGGCATCTGTTGTGAGGGTTGCTTGGGGCAACAAAGGTTGGAAGGGGGACCCCAGCAACAGATTTTGAGTGGACATCCACCATTGGAGAGACCAAAAGAGACGTTTGGAGGTTGCTATTTGGTCTGAGAGAGCTCCTGAAGCTTGAGTCCACTGGGTGGACAAAGTCCATTGAGCTGCTCTCATGTGTAAGCGAGCATAGGGTACCACATGTACTGTGGAAGCCATATGGCCTAGCAGCTGTAGCATCTCCCTGGCAGTTAAGTGGTTCTTTGACTGAATCTGGGAGGCTAACTGCACTAGACGTTGACAACGGGCCTGAGGAAGGTAGGCCCTTGCAGAAGTGGTGTCCAACCAGGCCCTATGAATTCCAGGGACTGAGTAGGGGTGAGCTGGGACTTTGGGAGGTTTACCACAAGTCCCAGGTATTGCAGAATGCGCCTGGTGCGGTTCAGGGAGATCTGAGCCTCCGACTGGGTTGGAGCTCGGATGAGCCAGTCATCCAGATATGGGAAGACAAATATTCCCAGAGTGCGTAGAAATGCAGCAACTATTGCCATGCATTTGGTGAACACTCTTGGAGCAGAGGCTAGACCGAAAGGAAGCACTCTGTATTGGTAATGCTTTCCCTGGAACAGAAAACGTAGGAATTTTCTGTGAGATGGATGGATGACATGAGTGTACGCATCCTTGAGATCTAGAGAACAAAGCCAATCCTGACTCTGCAGGAATGGAAGGAGAGTGCCTCCTTGCATAGGAATTTGTTCAATTCTCTGAGATCTAGAATGGGTCTGTATCCCCCTGTTTTCTTTGGAATGAGAAAATAGGGGGAGTAAAACCCTGACCCCTGTTGAAGAAGAGGAACTTCTTCTATGGCCCCTTGGGCCAGAAGGGTAGTCACCTCCTGATCCAGAAGGTCGAGGAGAGATGTGGGAGAATTGAAGTGTCTCACCATGGTGTAGGGAGGAAGGTCTGAAAAATGAAGTTTGTAGCCCTCTCTTATGATGGAGAGGGTCCACTGCTCTGATGTGATTTGCTCCCATCTGGGAGCAAAATGAGCTAACCTTCCTGGAATGGTGAGAGGTTCTGGCTGTTGTAGAGCCAGAAAGGTTAAGTTCTCTAGTATCAAGTCAAAATCCCTGAGGGGGTTGGGACTGCTGGGTTGTAGCAGCCCCTGCAGGTTTAGGCCTGGCCTGTTTAGGTTGCTGACGCTTAGTAGCAAAGCGACCTGTAGAAGATTGTTGGCCAGACGTGGAAGGAAATCTGCTCCTTTTGTAAAAAGGCTTTTTGAAAGGTTTTTTCTTGGCTGGAATGGAGGTTGACTTGGAAAGTCTATCCAGAGCAGAATTCTCTGCAGCCATTTGAGTGTCTTTTATTTGCCACTCTTTGCCAAAGAGATTTTCACCCATACAGGGCAGATTTCCTAAGCCATCCTGAGCCCAGGGTTCTAGATCAGAAGCCTGGAGCCAAGCAATTCTGCGAGCAGCTATGGCAATGCCTGAGGCTCTGCTGGCACCTTCAAAGGAGTCAAAGGCTGCCCTGTTGGAAAACTTTGAAATGTCTTGAGTATGCTTAAGCCAAAGGAGGAACTCATCCCTTTTATCCTCTGGAATAAAAGGGAGAAAGTTGTGCAGTTTTTGTGCAACTTCCTTTAGAAACATAACCATATAAAGGCTATACGAGTTGATTCTGGCAATAAGCATGCTGGCTTGGAAGATTTTCCTACCAAAAGCATCCAAGGTCCTGCATTCTCTTCCTGGAGGAGCAGAAGAGTGTCTTTTGGTACTCTTTATCCTTTTCATAGCTGACTGCACCACAATGGAGTGGTGAGGAAGCTGAGTTTTCTGAAATCCAGGACAAGGAGGGACATGGTACATAGTGTCCAATCTGCGAGAATGAGGAGAAAGGGTGAGAGGAGTCTCCCTTAAGTCAATCATATGTTCATGAAGAATTTCATGAATTGGCAAGGTGACTGCCTCTCTGGGAGCCTTAGAGTATCCTAAAATATCTAATTTTTTTGCTCTAGGCTCTGTTTCAGAGGTTACTGAAATAGAGAGTCCTTTAGCCACTTCTATTATGAAGTCTTGAAAGGACAAATCCTCTGGAGGAGACATTCTCCTTTTTGGAGAAGTAGGCTCCTCAGGAAGGGTAATGGATACTTCAGGAGACTCATCTGATGAATCAGAATCATCAGAGGAATCGAAGTATCGTCTGTACGCTTCCAACGATCGATACGCGTATCGATCGGTACCGACATCGGGCGTCCCCGGTACCGGATCGGTACCGAGAAATAGCCCTGGACAAGGAGCCGGAGTCGGTATCCTGGCCGATGTCGATGCAGTCGGTACCGGTATCGATGCAGTCGGTACCGGTATCGGCGCTGGTACCGGTACCGGCGCCGGTACCGACAATGGGACTCGTTGCGGTACCGTTGGCGTCGCAGCTTTAATAAAAGCCATTATAGCCTGCTGCATGGATTGAACAGTGTGATCCATGGACGCCACGACTGCCTGGATGTCGGTACCGGGAGAAAGTGCCAGTACCCCAGAGCAGTCTAACAGGTGATCGGTCGAGGCCGTGCCATCGATGTCAACCTGTAACCCCATAGGAGGAGCTTTGGAAGCCGGAGCTTCCCGCCGGGGTTGTTTGGCTGGGGCAGGATCCTCAAGGGCAAGCCCGGAGGCATCTCGATGCTTAGAGGGAGATTTGCCCTTCAAGGACCTGCTAGGATTATGTTTGGTTACCTGAGACCCATCAGGAGAGGAAGACCTGGAAGATGTCGATGCCACCGCCGGTGCATCCGTGGGAAACAGCACATGGAGCTTGGCTGCTCGGTTCTGTAACCCTCGTTTAGACATTAGAGAGCAGGATTGGCAATCCGGAATGGAGTGTTCAGGACCCAAACATTTAAAACACCATTCATGGGTATCTGTAACAGAAATTGTACCGCTACACTTAGTGCATTTTTTGATCCCGGAGGCTGGTTTTTCCATGAGGGAAAAGTTTATTGTGGGCCTGGAGGCATAAGAAGAAAAATACACCAAGTGAGGAAAAAAAAAATATTTTTTTTTTTTTTTAGAAAGAAAAGAAAAGAAAAGACCGGCGGTACCGGTCCGGCGTCGGGGAAGGCAGACACGCGACCAAAGAAATAAATTAAAATAAAGAACTTCTTCAGCGGTGACAGGACCACGACCTGCTGGCTCCGCGGAAAAGAAGAACTGAGGAGAGTTGGTTAGGAAAGGCGGGAAGGCAGTGCGCAGGCGCTGTGGGATTCTCCCAAAAGCTTTCCTTCTGGGAAGCTGGGGAGCGTTCCCGCGCAGGCTCCGTAGGTACCGATGTACCCATATGTGAGGACTCATTCCTGCTTGTTCCTGGAGATAAGCAAGTTTGCTAGAGACTGAGCATGCATTCCATTGGGCACATGAGAACGGGAGAGTGGAAGGGGAAAGGAGAGGGATGTGGATAAGGTTGGCCAAGTTACGTGAGGATTTCTTTCCAGAGTAAGACAGCGGTCTGGGGGGCCATTGCGTAAGGATCTATTTTTAGAGTAATACAGAGTTCTAGAGGGGGCAGGGTATGAGTGGATGTCTGTGCCCTTTGTGAGGGACTTGAGGGAGGGGGTGAAAGGGGGATGAAGGGGGATATCAATCATAATAGATGGGTTACGCAAGGGTCTCTTTTTAGAGCAACACAGCGCTCTAAGGGGGATAGGGTAGGGGGTGATATCTCTGGATGAGTGATTAGGGCATGAGTGAGGGAGGGTGGAAGGGGAAAGGAGAGGGATGTGGATGAGATTAGATAGAGTACGTGAGGAACTCTTCTTAGAGTGAGAAAGAAATCAAGGGGGGCCAGGGTTGGGGTTGATACTACCTGAAGAGAGAAGGAGAAGGAGTAGTAGAGAGCGGAGTAATGCGGAGGCAATACGGCAAAAGCGAGGGCAATACAGCAAAAGAGAGAGGGGCAGGTTGAATGAAGGGGAGGGTGTGATGAAGCTCGAGAGCAGATGCTAGGTTAGAATACAGAATGGAGGGAGAAGTGAGGAAGGTGGAGGGAGAGTAGGGGGGAGAGGAGTGAGGGTGCTGGTAGGAGGGGAAGCAGTTGGGGAGTATGAGGAAGAGAAGGACAATGTGATGTGGGGCCATAGTAGAGGAGAAGTGGGGGGGGGGGGGCTAAAAGATGTATGATATCTTACAAGCAATGAGGTGGCTAGGGATTCTAACACTAAGCAGTATATGTTGAGTTACAAGTGGGAACTATATGCTATGCAATCTAGGTTAAAAATACAAGTACTGGGTAGTGGCGAGGCTATAGCCTGTGCAGCAACGATCAATAGGCGATGAGTAGCAAGTTCAATGCAAGCAAAGTCAGGTAAAGCAAAGATCAATATAGGCAATGTCCAGGTGCAATAAGATCAATATAGGCAATGGGCAGCAAGTTCAGTGCAAGCAATGTCCTGGCAAAGCAGTAGTGTTAACCTACAAGCAATGAGGCAGCAATGGATTGTCCAGGCAACGCAGTAATGTTAACCTACAAGCAATGAGGCAGCAATGGATTGTACAGGCAAAGCAGCAGCGTAAACCTACAAGTAGTGGGATGGGAGTGAGGCAGCAGAGGGTCCAGTAGGCTATGCTGTGCAGAATGTTGTGAGGTGCTTATCCGTCAGGGTAGCTTGGTGGTGTCTCAGTCAGGGCAGCATGTTGTACGGTGAATGGTGGACGGGTTATTGTTGGGGATGCGCTATGTTTAGATTGCTGGAGGAGGGGGTGCTCATGCTTAGGTGCAGGCCCACCCGGCGCGGGTTGCCAACAGCAGCCCAGTGCTTTTGAAGGCCAGGAGGGCCGCGGTGATTGGTCGGGCCGGTGGGGAGCGGGGAGGAGCTTACCTTCCCGCTCCCTGCAGGGCTGGCTGGTCGTCGGCAACAGAGAGGCTTTCCCTGCACAACCCGGTGCTTTTGAAGGCCAGGAGGGTCGCCTGAAGGCCAGGAGTCTATGGCATACCCAGTATTCGTCGCCAGCACCATAATTCAAAGGCATCAATTTTCTTCTTGTCTATCTTTTTCACTGTCCAGCTTTCGCATTCATATGTTATTGAAAATACCATGGCCTGGACAAGTCAAATCTTTGTATGGAGGGAGACATCTCTGTTCATAAGAAATCTTGTCTAGGTCCTTCATAGCCATTCTACCAAGAGCAATATGTCATCGGATTTCTTGACTGCTAGTCCTTTCTTTATTGATCGTTGATCCAAGTTAGTTAAAGCTGTCAACTATTTCAATTTCTTCTCCATCAATAATGAACTTATTGATTTTGCCAGTTGTCAGGATCTTTGTCTTCTTAATATTAAGGTGCAGACCCATTTTAAGACTATATTCCTTGATCTTGAGAAGTAAATGTTTCAAATCATCTTCACTTTCAGCCAGTAATGTGGTATCATCAGCATAGCGAAGGTTGTTGATGAGTCTTCCACCAATCTTCATATCTCTGTTGTTTTCATACAGTCCTGCTTCTCTGATAATTTGTTCAGCATATAAATTAAAGAGATAGGGGGAAAGTATGCAGCCTTATCATACACCTTTGCTGATTTTAAACCATTCTGTTTCTCCTAGTTCCGTTCGAACTGTTGCTTCTTGATCAATGTAAAGGTTGTGCAAGAGAACGATCAGGTGTTCTGGTATATATCCATAATGGCAGCAAGCTTCAGCGTGCTCAGAGTTCACGACCACATAAGAACAGAGGGAATCCTCATCTATCAAGATTTCTCTGCAGCACAGAAATAACTGCGGCAGTAAGCTCCATCCACAGGGGGATCTCCCTTCCTCAAGATTTCACTGTAACACAAAGGCAACCAAAAGAAAATCGTGGTTATAAGCTCCTCCCACTACCTCGTCACCCCGGAGCGACCACTACGCTGCATAACGTCTTTGCATTCTAGGCGTGCCTATGTCTGACATGCCCCAACCTAAGGGGTGGCAATTAGGTATGGCCCGTGTGTGTGACCATTTCCACCATAATCATCACAGTGAACCTAAAGTCATCACTGACCAGCTCCTGCCAACCCCAAGCAAAGTTTTCCAACCTATATTGCTCAAGACACCCTATGAAGGTAAGCAATAACCTAGCTGGTTGCCAGTTACGCTCCTAATAGTACAACACCAAGACCAGTTGCTTCATATTTTAAACTCTCAGCAACTTCACAAATATCAACACAATGCAAAGCAAGATGTTTATCTTGCTGACCATAAAATGCATCATATCTTTAATCATTCTATCCGAGTCCTTAATGCCAATTGCCAAAAACATCCCAATCATACATACTTACAGAATCCATGCAATAAGAGATCCCTCTCAAAGAATGAGAAGCAAATCTTATAGTTTCTTGAAACAAATTGAAATAAAAGACCAAACTGCACTAAGATACCAATCTCATACGGAACTCAATCTACTAAACTTAAAGGGCATGTAATCAACACTCGCTCAGTTAGGAAAAAAATCCCACTAATAATAGATTACACAAAAGAATATGACCTAAATATTATGGCCCAATATTGAGTTGACAGTCTATGTGCCCCTAAGGCGCATAGCCCCACCTGCCGATCCTTAAACCTGAATATTCAATACCAGGATCATATGTGGCCCTGGAATTGAATATCTGGGGATCTCCGCACATGCCGGAAGCCACAGTAGCTAAATGGGTAGCAGTGATATTGCATGCTGCCTAGTTAGCTCCTGCACCTTAAAAGGTAGGCGAGGACAGCACTAGGGTGCGTAGGGGAGTTATAAGGGGATATTCAATGGCACTTTATAAATGCTTAGTAGTAGTAGTAGTAGTAGTAGTAAATCCCTTTCGAATATCGGGCCCTATATGTCTAAATGAAATGTGGCTCACTGAAAAAAACATCCTCCTCATAAATCTGCTTAAGGTACCAGGATATGAGCTCTTCAACAGTACTAGAAATGGCCGCAGAGGAGGAAGTGTTCTTATTACAAAAAGCAAATTCAACCTCTACAAAATCATTAGTTAGCACTGAGTGCCTTGATATGATTCCCATTGAAAATAAATATCATCATTATGCTTTGCCTACAGATCTCTCAAATCAGATGATGCAGTTCTGTCTAACATTCTAGAAATAGTATGTTCAAACACCGCTCAAAATAAGCAGCTCATTCTAGTAGATGACTTCAATCTTTCTGCCTTACCCCTAAAACAAGCAAATACATTTGTAGAAGCTATGGAATTTTTAGATTACAGACTGTTGGCAGCTCTACTCACAAGGGAGGAAACATACTAGACCTAATTTTCACCCTGACCATTACTAAATCCTAATAAAAATCCAGAGACTCAAACTGTCCAGGTTCACTGGCCTGACTACGGTTTAATCTCATCCCAGCTTCCATACAGTCACCCAATACATCACAACAATTCTAATATAAACACTGGATGCCATTTCAGACACTTTGACAAAACAGTCTTTTCTAGATGAAGTCTCTCCAGTGCCTGACACACGCTCAAACAATCCTAATGACCTCATCAAGAACCGGAATGAAATCATAAGTGAATATGCTACAATACCACAAGCTAGACAGAACAAGACTCTTATTAACACCATTTCGAAAAGCCCAGAATTAAAACAGCTGAAAAAGAAACTCAGAAAACTAGAACGCAGATGGCGCCATTCAAAAAATAACCAAGATAAAAATAGCTATTTGTATAATGTGAACATTTACAGGTACAAAGTCAATCAGCATAAAAAGGAGTATCATACAAGGCTCATCACCACATTTCCAGCAGCGGATGGTCTCTAAAACAACACGCCGAGACAAGGGAAGAGTGGCCGACAGCAAGATGGCAGAAGCAGCACCATCCAGCCTACGCTCTCCTCAAGCGTGGTATCCAAGGGTTTTACTGTGGTAGTACAAGCTTTGGATGATCGGTTCCATGCACACTCAGGTCAAATGACGCAAGTTGGACAATCGGTGGCAGATTTTACCGGTCGGCTTGATCAGCTGGAGAAACACATCTCAGATGTACAAGATGATCAGGGGTCCCAGAACAACCGCGTGGCACTATTGGATGTGCTGGTCCAGCAGCAAGGAGAAAAACTTGAAGATTTAGAGTACTGTGACTGCCGGAAAAAACATCCAGTTTGTTGGACTGGAAGGAACGGTGACCAACGCGGAGCTGAGATGGGTACCTGGAAACTTGCTGCCACTAAATCTCCTCTTGGACACCCAAACAGGCCCTATCGAGCTGGAACGTGTTCACTGCCTGGGTGCATGGAAAGCAGACAGCCAGTGTCCCAGGGTTGTCATCATGCAGTTCCACGATTACCTTCAGAAAGAAGCGGTGCTGCGGGCAGCTTGCAGCCCCCATAGCCCAGATGACTCGGCCAGAAAAAGTGTAGTTACTCACCTGTAACTGGGAAAAACGGGAATCAGTTCTCACATATGGGTGATGCCGACGGAGCCCGCGTGGAGCATTTCCCCAGCTTTCACAGAAAGCCTTTGGGAATGCTACCATGCATGCGTGGTCCCCTTCCCACCCAATGATGCCATCTTGCTCAGTCAGATGACATAGCGAAAAAGGAAATAAAACAATGTAGGGAGGCAACTCCAAGGGGAGGAGGGAGAAATGTGAAGACTGATTTCTGCTGTTCCCGGAGAACACCTATTACAGGTGAATAACTATGTTTTCTCCAGGAACAAACAGGAAGTCAGTCCTCACATATGGGACTCTCTAGCTCCAGGCTGCCGAGGACCAAAGCAGGACAGCACCAATGGCGATCAATCGGGTAGCCGTGAGTTGCAAAAGGTGAGTCCCTACTGAGACCTTAGCATCCAGCGACACTATCACTCCAGTAGCCTGAACAGAGAAGGGTCAGAGAGCAGGAGTTGCCTAAACCCCAAAAATATTCTAGAGTACTGCCTGCCTGAAGGCAATATCCCTGCGGGATTCACTCTCCAGGCAGTACTGAGCTACAAACATATGAATCAAAGACCATGTGGCGGCCCTGCAGATTTCCGTCACTGTCACTGAGCGGAGGTTGGCTACTGATATGGCCATAGACCACATACGATGTGCAGTGATCCAGTGCTCAAGGAAGAGGGCCCACTCGCTCGTAGGCGAGGGCAATGCAGTCCGCCACCCAAGTGGACAGAGTTCACTTCGTTACTGGGAGCCCCAGTCTGCTGGGGGTCCTATGACACAAGAGCTGAGAGCTTTGTGATGTGTCTGGGTCCTCTGAAGATAGGACAGGTTCCGCTTACAGTCCAGCGTATGCAATATGATCTCCTCCCTGTCAGCATGAAGCCGTGGAAAAAAGGTGGGAAAGACCATCTCCTGGTTGAGGTGGAAGGGAGATACCACCTTGGAGAAGAATTTGGGGTGTGTGCGGAGCACTACCCTAATCTTGTAGAACCTTGTATATGACAGATCCGCCACCAAGGCCTGGAGTTCGCTCACTTTCTGAGCGTATGTGATGGCCACCAGAAAGACCACTTTCCAGGAGAGGTATCTCAAATGGCAGGTGGCCAGAGACTCGAATGGCAGCCTGGTGAGTTGGGGAGAGCACCACAGTAAGGTCCCATTCTGTCAGAGGGCAGAGAGGAGGCTTCGATAGCAAGATACCCTGGAGAAACCTGGAGACCAGGGGCTGGGTTAAGAGGGGTTTTCCTCTACAGGGTGATGGTGTGTGGCTATAGCACTCAGGTGCACCCTCACCGAATTAGACTGCAGGCTGGCGTGCGAGAGGTACAGTAAGTACTGTAGCATTAGTTGCACACAGCAGAAGAAAGTGTTATCTCCTCTCTCTGCACACCAGACAGAGAATCTCCTCCATTTGAAGGTGTACGCTCGTCTGGAGGAGGGTTTTCGAGAGGCAAGGAGGATCTCCTCGACCTCCCCCGGGAGACTGAATGGAGCTAAGGCTACCCTTTCAGCAGCCATGCAGTCAACGCTAGAGACCCCAGGTTGGGGTGCAGGAGGGAGCCCTCCTCCTGGGTCAGGAGGTCTGGAACCCGACCCAGCGGGACTAGAAGCGCCACCAACAAGGAGAGCAGCAGAGGGAACCAGGGTTGTCGGGCCCATCTGGGAGCGATCAGAATTATTGGTGCCTGCTCGCTCTGGACCTTGAAGAGGGTCTTGGCCACCAGTGGTGTCAGTGAGAAGGCATAGAGGCGGCTCTCGGACCACAGAATCAGGAAGGCATCCACCGCCACCCTCCCTGGGTACTGCTGGCATGAGCAGAAGTGGGACAACTGTGTATTGGCTGGGGGAGGAGAACTGGTCCCATTCATGGGCCTGCCCCAGAGGCTGAAGAGTCTTTGCGCCAGCATGGGGTTCAGACACCATTCGTGTGGGCAGAGAAGTCTGCTGAGTTTGTCTGCTAATCAACTGTCCTGACCTGGAAGATATACTGCTCATAGAAGCATTCCGTGGCATACTGCAAAGGAGAGGAGAGCCACCACTTCCTGGCAGAGGGAATACGAACCCCTGCCCCCCTGCTTGTTCACATAAAACATGGCAACCTGGTTGTCTGTCTGGAATAGCACTGAGCGGTTGCACAGGAGGTGGCAGAATGCTCGCAAGGCCAGGGAGATGGCTTTGAGATCTAGGTGGTTGATCTGCAGGAGCGATTCCTCCTGTGACCAGCTGCCTTGAGGGCGGAGGTCTCTGCAGTGTGCCCCCCAAGCCAGGAGGAAGACGTCCGTGGTCAGGACCCTCTGCGGTGCAGATGCCTGGAAAGGCATCCCTGCCTGGAGGTGGCATAGGAACTGCCACCAGTTGAGGGAGTCTGCCAGTTGGCGGGTGAACCTGACCCTGTGGTGCAACTTGCCCGTGGTCAGAGTCCACTGAGAGCGGAGGCACCACTGGGCTGCCCGCATATGCAAGCGGGCTAGGGGCATGATGTGGACTATGGAGGTCATGTGGCCCAGAAGATGGAGGTGGTGGTGAGCCGGTACGAACCGGTGAGTCTGCACCTCTCCCGCCAGCTGCACGAGGCTATGAGCCCTTTCCTTTGGGAGGAAAGCCTTGATCTGTAACATCTCCAGCTGGGCACTATGAACTCCAGGAGAGGTGGGATTTGGGGTAGTTGATGAGGAACCCTAGGTGCTGCAGGAGGCGGACTGTTCGCCCTGCGGCCTGGCTGGCCTCAGAGGCCGTGCTGCCTCTGATGAGCCAGTCATCCAGATAGGGGAAGACGAAGGCTCCATGTGGGCGGTCACAACTGTCAGGCACTTCGAAAAGACTTTTGGCGAGGTGGTCAGGCCAAATGGAAGCACCCTTTACTGGTAGTGCTCTCCTCCCATCCCAAACCTTAGATATTGTCAGTGAGAGGGGTGGATCAGGATATGGGTATTCGCATCCTTTATGTCTAAGGAGCACAGCCAATGTCCCTGGTGGAGGTAGAGCAGTAGAGTTCCAAGGGAGAGCATCTTGAACGTCTCCCTCACCAGAAACTTGTTCAGATTCCACAGGTCCAGTATGGGCCTGAGGCCCCAGTTCTTTTGGGGACAAGGAAATACCTGGAGTAGATCCCCTTTCTCCACAAATGTCTGGGTAGAGGTTCTACCGCCCTATCCTTGAGCAAGCCTGCGAGCTCTGAGAGGAGCAAGATCTGGTGAAGGAGAGGCCGAACCGGCTCTCCTGGGAAGAACTTTGGGGGTATTTGCTGGAACCTGAGGAGATAGCCCTCTAACACTTGCAGGACCCACTGGTCCATGGTGACCCCTGCCCACCTGTGGATGAAGAACGCCAGGCTGGGGAGGGTCTCCCAGGGGAGAGGAGACCCTGCCTGGGGAGTCAAAAGATCCCCCCAGGCTGGGTGGGAGCTGGTGTCTGAGGCTTCTGAGCCTTTGGCTTCCTCTGCTCATGACTCTGGTTCTTGGGCTGGGGGCCCTGTTGCTGTTGCCCCGAATAGGGTTGGTATTGGCCATGGTGAAAAGACCCCTTTTTCTTCGAGAAAAGCAGTCTTTTTCCTGACTGTTTCTTCCGGGGGAGGGTCGAGGTTTTTCGAGAGCCTCTGCCTGATCACAACCTCAGCCTCTATCTTGGCTGCCTTGTCAGCCATGGGCTTGCCAAACAAGTTTTCCCCGGTGCAGGGGATACTGAGCAATTTTCTTGTACCCATTGCTCGAGATCGGAGGTCTGCAACCAGGCTTAGCGCCGTGCTCCTATTCCTGCTGCTGCTACTACTCGGGCTGTGGATTCAAAGCCATCGTAGGCGGCATGGGAAAGGAACTTAGAGCATCCCTGGATCCCGGCTGTCAGGGTTTGGAACCTCTGGAGGAGTTACCTGGTAAGGCCTGCAGAGAAGCCCGCCAGTTCTTCTATGAGGCCCTTGAGGTACATGCTTATGTATAATTCATAGGCCTGTATCCGACAGCCCAGCATGGATCCCTGGAAGCACCTGCACCTGAGGGTGTCAAGGGCTCAAGCCTCTCTGCCTGTGGGAACAGAAGAACTAGCTGACTCCACGACCATGGAGTTATACGGGAGCTGGGACTTTTGGAAACCCGGGCCCTTCTTGATGCGGTACATGACGTTGACGCGTCGGCTGACCACCGGCACTGAAGCCGAGGTCTCCCATATCCGCAGGAGCAGCCTCTCGAGGATGGGCTGTACTAGCACCGTGAGAGTCTCCTGGGGGGGGGGGGGGACTCATACTGGAGAATCTCCAGTTTTTCGGTGTGCGGGTCTTCCTCTGACTTGGTCAGGACCAAAATGGCCCAGGCGATGTCCTGTAAAAAGTCATGGAGGGCCCCGTCCTCGGGGGGAGAATGGCACCGGGGCTCCGGGGGAGACTGCTCCGAAGGGATGTCTCTGTATCGAGAGGTCTCTGGAGAGGCCTCGACGTCAGTCTCCCAATCAGAGCTGGAGGTCGTCGAAGAATCCAAGGCTTGGGACCTCCCACGCCTCGATGCCGGCCCCAAGGAACTGGGGTCCTCCAGTGGATCTTGGTCGGATTCCCGGAAACTGACCGGAGAGGACCAGTCACCCAATGATCGGGACAGAGATTTTGTTCGGTGCAGGGGGCTCACCTGAGGCTGGTGGCGCTCGGGGCCTGGCTCGACACCCGGGGACTCCCCAACAGTTGGGAGGGGGGGGGGAAGAGTCTGGTTGTTGGGGCAGATGATGCGGACAAACCTGACATCATTGCCTGCTGCAAGGCCAGGTCGGCAGAAATATTCTGCTCCAAGACCGCCATTCTGGATTCAATGCCAGAAGGCTCCGTAGCTGTCTGTGTGGGCACCGAGGGCCTAGGGCCTGACTCCGGCACTCTTGCGAGTGCATCCTCGACGAGGACCACGGCCTCGAGGAGCTCCGCATGGTCACTGCCAGCCGAGAACTCCTTCTTAGAGACCTAAGGGGGTACTGCTTGGAGTCGCCCGAGTCCTGCCACGGGACCTTTCCAGGTTTTACCAGTGGAACCTCGACTGGTTTCAAGGATAATTTCTTTTCTTTCTGGTTGTTTTTTTTATGGAGGAGCCACCACCACAGGACTCTGAAGACGCCCAGGTCTCACGAGAGGTGCTCGGTTTGGGGCTCAGTATTGAGGAAGCCAGGGCTGAGTCGGACCGCAGGAACATCCTGTCCTGCAACTCCGACTTTTTCTTATTGGTTTTCGGCCTGGCATAGGTCGCAGGTGGTACTGTCATGGTTCGAGCTGAGGCAGCGTAAGCAGCAGTTGTGGGTGTCTGTAACAGACATGTTTGACTGCAGCAGTCACACTTTTTGAACCAACTGGGGGACATGATGGGGAACATCTGACTGAGGTCGACGACCCCCAAGCAAAAAAAAGGCGCGAACCCCGGTTGAGGGCAAGCCTCATCAAAAAAAGGGGGAGCAGAAGGCGGCACCAGCTTGAGGCGGGAAGAGGAACCGGTACACAAACCGGGAAAAAACAACTTTTAAGGATAATTTTTAGAGGAATTTTCCAGGAAAAATGAGACAAGCATCCATTGGGCTCTGCGGAAGAAAGTAGACTGAACAAGATGGTGCCCTTGGATGGGAAGGGGACCACACATGCGTGGAAGCATTCTCAAAGGCTTTCTGTGAGGAAATTCTCTGCACAGGCTCCGTCAGCGTCGATGTCACCCATATGTGAGAACTGGCTATTCGGTAGAAGTAAGCCAGCGACACCACACACTCTCGTTGGTCTGCAGTCAGCTTGTGAATCGTGGCATGCACTTCTCATTGCAATACCCGGCACGTCTCCTGGTTGACCAACAAGGACAGCCTCGGTATTTTGAGACGCCAGCGGAGGCCCCCGCATTTGTGGACATTCTTTCTTCATAACGGGCATGGAGCAAACTATAAAATTTGAGACTTTGTGGTTAAGGACTTTTAGAACTCTGACAGCCCCATGGCCGCACCTTGGATGGGCTGAGAGACCTTGACTGATGGACCTGGTGGGAAGTGTTACCCCCGCAGGCCAGCCATGAAATAGAGAGAGCATGTTGGCAGCCCTTAAGCTAGGTGATGGCCTCCTCACCAATCCCATGTTGCCTTAATTGCCTTAACGTGATTGTATGTGCCTTCAATGTAATGATTTAATGCACCAATTTGTCTAATTCCTAACAGTAGGAAGTACGCCTGCAGCATGTGTGCTTCTTGCGCTACGCAATGTCCCCCTTAATTATCACAGAAACTGCGCCAGAGAGCATGGTCCTTGTCTCCCTGGGTCACCAGACCAGCTCTGTAATCTCTTTCTTTTCGCTCTTTAGAGAAATGAGCATGGCTGATCTAGGCTCTAGACAATCATTTTTTATTTTATTTTGTGCCATCAAGTCAGTGTTGACTCATAGTGACCCAGCTACCTTTGGGTTTTCTTGGCAATGTATCACTGGAAGTAGATTGCCAGCCTTTTCTTTTGAGGCAATGGAGGGTAAAGTAACTTGCCCAAAGTCACAAGGAGTGCCAGTGGGAATTGAACTCTTGATCTTCTGGGTACTAGTCAGTTGCTCTAACCACTAGGCTACTCCTCCACCTAGACAATCATACTGTTGTGTAATTACACTTTTTGTATTACCCTCTAGATCCCTTTGTTTCCTTTGCTAGCCCTGGTGTCTTTTACTTCCCGCTTCTATCTCTACTGCTACAAGATTAATGCTGTACTATTGTATCTTCTTGGTCCTGCGTTCTAGGTCCCGTTTCTGGCCTATCTCTGGAAATGGCATGAAATGGCTGCGCAGCTTTGCGGCGATGTGGATTGGCTGAACTGCTGTGGATCTAACTCTGTCCCTGCGTCTTCCCTCTTCCTTCTCTATTTCTTACTTCTTAGTGCCTTCTGCATGGGCCTAGCTATTATGTGTGACGGCATAGCCAGTGCAACGTGGGAGAGACACGGCCTCATCCAGGGAACTGTCTCAAGGACTCTTTTTTTTTTTCCTTTCTTCTGATTTCAGATTTCATTCCTTTTGTTCTCCTCCTTGTCCCCAATAAAGCGACTATAGTAATGTGTTATCCAACGGTGGGGAAGCAGTGTTGGTGCAATGTGATGGGGGTGAATGTCTGGTGAACAATGGAGGCATGATCGTATGAGTCTGATCTGAGCAGGTGGGGTAGCTAACCAGCAACAACAGTACTATCACATTTTTAGAGGCCACGGAGGACCTGCTGGTGATTGGACATTAGTATGGCTATCGCACCTGACGGGGCCTTGGCCAACACCCTTGTCACTGTGGGCTTTATTTTTATGGGAGCCTCCTTTCCTGGACATAGGGCAGTAGGATCGGGTTGGATGTGGGGGCTATGAGTCTGGTGACTGTGCTGGTGAATGGCTGTTGTGTGGAAAAGGGTAGGATAATTCGCAGTGGGTGGGGCCTGAACATCATCTTGACCACTAGAGGACTCCACTTAAATGCAGGGGTATTTGATGGCTGTTGAGAAAATAGGTGTGAATGTAGAACCTGGCTGGTTTAACTTCAAGCGACTCCGTGGCTGCTTTGGAATATGGCAGATGGCCCTATGCTGGGCGGGATCATGCTGCCTTTGTCACTGGTGGAATCAGGCTAAGAATACTTGTGACCCTTGGGATACTGGATAAGGATTTTACAGTCATTTCCTGGAATGTTTGCAGGATTGGCTCCCCTATCAAGCGCCATCAAATTTTGAAACGCTTGCGGGATAGTCATGTTGTTATCGCATTACTACAAGAAACCCATCAGTTAGCTGCGGAGCACTCCAAGCTTCGCCGGTGATGGGTAGGGGAAGTGAATGGAGCCACGGTGGTGGGTTGGAAAGCCGGTGTAGTCATCAATAAGCACTCAGGGTTTGAGGTCATTAAAATGGTATTGAATCCTGACTGGCCCTATGTCTTTGTCCTGGGGAAATTGTGTGACAACAGGTGGTCTAGAATCTTTTTTACGGGCCTAATGTATATGATGCCTCATTTTTTGGTCGCCTGATCTGATATATCAATGATATGGGAAATATATGTTAGATTAGAGGTGGCGATCATAACTGTGTCCTGGAGCCGTCCTTAGACCGGTCTTGGGGCATTAGAGATAGTGACCACAGGAGAGCACAGCAAGTAAGAGGCCTATGTGATGGGTATGATCTCCTCAATATCTGAAGGGTTTTACACCCTGAAGAAAGACTATACTCACTAGTCATGTGCACATGGCACATGGTTTCGCATTGACGTCTTTCTTATATCCACCGGGTTGGTAGATAAGTGGTCTGGACAGACACGGGCCAGTGGTGATCTTGGATCACTCAGTGGTGTCATTGGTGTTGAGGTCGGATGCCAGCGAGTTGGCAATAATTAGCAATTTTCCTTGGAAGAGATGGGCGATGGTCACTTTGCATATTTCCTCAGCTCTAAGTGGGAGGAATACACAGAGTTCAATGCTCGGCATCAGGCGAATCTGCCCTTGTTTTGGGAAGCTGGCAAGGCTGTACTGAGGGGAAAAATCATTGGTTATATGAAGTCCAAGCGCAAGCGGCTTAATCATCGGCTCTTACAACTAGAGTGCAAACTTAGGGTGGCGCAGAGCCGTTTCTTGGCTTCCGCAACCGCAGCCCATATGTCTGCTCTGCTAGCCATCCAGCAAGAACTAAACTCACTATTGTACCAGTGGCCAGGAAATACATCTTTTTTTATCACCATAGACTACCGTTTTGGTAACAAGGCTAGCAAACTCTTCTCGTCATTTCTGCATTCTAGTACTGGCCCAAGTTATGTCGGAGCTATGAAAGAAGGTTACACGTAACAGCTGAGATGATCGAAAAAATTTTTTGCGGCTTTTACCAACAGCTATATAACAGTTATACCAGGCGAAAGGGTCTTCTGGTGAGCAGGGCACCCCTATCTAGCAGAGTGTGGGCTCCCTCATTTGACTGCAGAACAGAGATACAGCGCGGAATTAAGAGCTTGTGGAGCAGTAGAGTACCCTGGCCCAGACAGTTTCCACAGTGAATTTTATAGACTCCTTGGAGACAAGGTTGGGGCTCCCCTAGCAGACTATTACGCTGATCTGATGGAGAAGGGCAACTTCCCGTTTGAATCCAATAAAGCAGTGATCACAGTACTGGGTCAAACCGCCCAATCTAATTATTAAATGTCGACATTAAATTACTGATAAAGATTATGGTGGATCGCTTGCCAGCATTGATCCATGCAAACCAGGTTAGTTTTGAGAAGGGACACAGTGTCACCATGAGCATGCGATGAATGCTCGCGTCTATGTATGTCAGCACACGAGAGTCACGCTCTTCTACTCTTATTAGTTTTGATGCAGAGAAAGCATTTGATATAGTCAACTGGGAATTCATGTATCAGGTGTTATCAGTGGGTCCGAGCGGGTTTTTCGTTGAAACCGTACGGTTACTATACTCTGATCCCAGGGGTGTGATCCTCATCAATGGCAAAATTACAGCTTACTTCCCGCTATGGAGAGGCACTAGGCAGGGCTGCCCGTTATCACCACTGCTTTTTGTATTACTCTAGAGCCGTTGTTGTGCCATATCCGCACAGAGGCCCTCTTGCAAGGGGGATCTGAATAGGGTCAGAGGAATTCCAAATAGCTACATTCACAAATGACATCCTTGTCCATCTTGAAGAGACTCCATGTCCTTTTCTATCTCTTTGAGTCACGTCACCGGGCTTAAGCTTAATCTTGACAAATCTGAAGCTCTCCCGTTGAATTCAGCTATCAGAATACCTGGTCTGAGACCGTTCCTTTGAAATGGGCAGAGGGACAGTTCAAATATCTAGGCATCCAACTTCCGGCTCGGCTCACTGCGCTACATGCGGTAAATTTGGCAGGATTGCTGAGCAACTTTGTATGCCGTGTTCAGAAATGGCAAGATCTTCTGCTTTCTTTGGGGGGGGGGGGGCCGGGTCGTAGTGTTTAAGATGGTACTCTTCTCTAAGTGGTTATACGAGTATACTCTGCAGGTTCTCCCCTTAGTGCTCGGCAGAGATGACCTCCATAGAGTTGAGAAACAAGTTAATGTTCTGTTATGGAAGGGGAGACGCCTGCGAGTTAGCCTGGCAATTCTCCAAAGATCCTGGGAACAAGGTGGAATGGTATTCCCAGACTTGAAGCATTATAACATGGCTTGTTTACTTAGGCACACTAAAAACTGGCTTTAGGGTATGACTGACTACATGCCCTTGAATATGGAACAGTCCTTGGCTAGGCCTCTGCATTTGAGATTCATTTTGCATGCGGGGACCTCTAGATGTTCAACAGAGACCTGTCCCGATATATTATTCCACCCTATATGCTATGCCTAGCGTTACCAGGTATCAGTGCTTGGTGGGTAGTCTTCTTGTTCCTTCAATTTCCCACTGTGAGCTAATAATAGTTTTCCGCCCGGATTGGATTCACCTGATCACATCAGATGGAATAGAGTGGGTATTAGCAGTTTAGAACAACTTATCTCTGAGGATGACTGTATGCTCCCATTCTAGGAATTACATGGGGCTGATATTTTCCCCTTTATGCAAGCACCCAGTTATGTGTGCAGCCTACCTCAAAGACCGCTAGTCAGTAGTCTCTGTTCCTGGATAGAGGAGATGCTTATGGGCGGAGACCAGCGAGTTTGCATTTCACACACAGAGCCCTCTCTGGGGTGCTCCCAGCAGCGTCTGAAGAGAAGCTAGCCGATGCTTGGAATAAGGATCTGGAGATTTCTGTCGACAGTGGGGGGAGGGGGGGGATCTGCTTTGTCTGCGATGGACAGTAATCTGCTTTTGACAACTCAAGTGGTGCTTCGGGATCTACAATTCAAGCCATTGCATCGTCTTTATTTCTCTCCTCAGAGAGCATGGCGGACGGGGGTGGCACCTACTGATGAATGTCCCCATTGTGGGACCACAAGAGCGAACCTCGGGCATATGCTGTGGTATTGTTCGATTGTTAAGAGATATTGGACCAGAGTGCTGACATATTTCTTTACTCTGAATCGAGAATGACACCAAGATATCGGAAAGCAGCAGCTAGGGCAATGGATAAGCCCTAGATTGTTGGGTTAAAGACTGGGTCTGGGGCACCCCCTGTTATCCAGGTTGCTGTGGATTTTTCTGAGTTTAGCTGAAGGCAGTTAGTCCTTATCCAATCAGAGATCAGATGCAGACAGTGATTAATTGGGGCAAGATCAGGGGTAATGCCGTCAACAACGGAGACAAGAAGAATGTCATCTACATAGATATACGTTGTGACTCCAATACCCTGAATCGCAGTAAGTAATAGGCTCAGAAATATATTCAGTAGGATGGGGGCAAGAATGGAGCCTTGAGGAACCCCACACTAGAGGGGGAAGTAGGAGGAGAAGTCACCAGCGACTTGCATAGAGAAAGTGCAGCCTGAAAGAAAAGACTGGAACCATCAAAACTCATTTCCAAAGATACCAATAGAAGAGAGATATGAGAGCAGGAGAGTGTTATTAACTAGGTCGAAGATCAAGAGACATCACCAAGATCTGATTACTGCAGTCAAGGGTGCTGTAAAGATCGCTTAGAAGAATTTGTAGCTGCTTTGGATAGTTTGCAAGACCCATCCATCTGAGTTTACAAGGGGCCACACCTTTGGGCTAAAATATTGAGCCTTCCTCCTGCAGGAGAGTCCTCTGCTGCGGCTACAGGTAGAATGGCTATGCTCTGTCAAAAACAGTGAAAACTCTACCCTAGGTTTTGGCTGAGGAGTGGGCTGGGCCTTCTGAGGCTTCTCTCATTTTGTTTGAGATCAAAGGAGTCTGTTTAGTTTGGGAATAGTGAGAACCAGAATAATACCTATACCTCAGAGTAGTAGGTCTTTTTCTGGCTATCACCCTGATACCACTTGCAATAGGATATGCACCTTGAGAAGTTTTGAAGGGTAATGTGCCAGCCTTCTCTTCGACCTTCTCTCCAAAAAGATTCTCCCCATGGCATGGTACATTAGCAAGCTTGTTCTGCACAGATTGTTGAAGATTTGATACCTGAAGCCAGGTGAATCTCCAGGCACAAATACCTGCTTCAGAAGCTCTTGATACAATTTCAAAGATATCATAAATCACTCAGTGCTTCACCGGGAAAGATAGTGTTCCAATTTCTCTGGGTAAAGAAACTGCAACATATCAATGCCACGTATGATGTCCTTCAAGAACATTCCCATGTAGAGCTGATAAAAGGTCAAGCGGGCCGCAAACATAAAAGTCTTAAATATTTTCCTTCCAAAAGAATTCAATGTCAGAGTCTCTCTCCCTGAGGGAGATCATATTTTTACTCCTTCAATGGCCTCCTTAATCCAGCACCTCAAAATCGACTTGGCCACCGCATCACCCTTGTACGGGCCAGCAACCAGCACAAAAAAATGGTCCGACATACTAAAAGAATTCATAACCGCCAAGAACCACAGAAGCGCCCTATGGACATCTACAGGGCAAAGATCCTTACCATTCCCCACTACACTGCTCCAAAGTGCCTGGTTCACATGAAAGGGAGAAACCACTTTAGGGAAGAAGAGGCACAGGCTGAATGGAAATGGCCTCCTTAGAAAACAATCTCAACTAAGATGACTAGCTTGAGCATCAAGTCCTGCAGAGTAGTGTTTCAACTGCCCAAAGGGCTTCAACATCAGGGTTCGGAGCACCAGACACAGATCTCAGAAAGGGACCACAAACTGTAGAAGATGCAGACACCGAACCCCCCTGAAGAAGGTACAAAACATCCAGGTGTATGGCTAGAGACTTTACCAGCCAAACAGCCCTCTGAAACAGGCCAAAGCTGCCACTTGAACCTGCGCCAATAGTCACCAGCAGTGCACCCCGAATTGCATCACAGGAAGACGGAATCCAGAGCCCCCAACAAGGGCAATAACTAGGTCAAGCCTTGATACTCACCCCCTGAGAGCCCCAGACGGAGGATACATATCAGGCTCAGCTCTACTCCCCTGAAACTGTTTTTCTGGCTTGGCAGTACTGTATTTAAGGTGACTAGCAGGCAGATTCCACGACGACCTTCTGCAATCTTTGGGCAAGAGCAGGGAGGACAGAGGAGAAGGGAAGGAGAGGACGATGAGGTTGTGTGAGGCTGCTGAGTTCTTCCAACTTTCTGGCTGCTCAACAGGCTTTTATCCAGGGTAAGAGCGTGGCGATGAACCAATTTTCCCTCCTATGGCTACCGAAAAGTCCGCCAAATAGTGGAGCCTCCCACATCACGCTCAAGTGAGAGAGTCACCCTCAAGATGGTCATTCAATCTTTTCCTCTCAGTCTTCAGGTTTTTTTTTTCCTTAAAAGTCCATCCACCACCTGCTGGAGACAACAAAATACTGAAGGGACCTCTGGTGGCTGAGGCAAATAGAAGTGATGTCATTGAAATAGTAATTACACTTACCTGGTAATTGTAGTTCCTTTAGCGACGACAGTGCAGTCCTCAACTTCTGGGTTGTCAACCTCCTCCTGCAGCTAGGAGACTGGCATGTGCAAAATCATGACATCACTGGATATATCCTGTCAGCTCCCCTCCTACTTCCAGTGTGAACTATTAACAAAGCAGACTCAAAGGAGCAAGAAATAAGTAGCTAGTACGTGACAGACAATCAGAAATTTTTTTTTTTTTTTTTTTTAAACACTACGGCAACAGTGCGCCCGTCTGGTGTTCCATCCCTGCCTGCCATGCAACAGCCGCAGAGACAAGAGTCAGACTACAAAGACAGCGAAAAGAAACAGGAGAATGGAGTCGGCTCACCTGTATAAATTCTTCAATCCGAAACTCCACTCCGGAACCCTGAAAATGACCGAAAGAGGGCGGGATGGAGGACTGCACTGTCGTCGCTAAAGGAACTACAATTACCAGGTAAGTGTAATTACTATTTCCTTAGCGCTCCGCAGTGCAGTCCTCAACTTCTGGGATGTACCAGAGCAGTACCTAATGGGCGGGATCGTTCCGGACGACAGACAACACAGCCGACCCGAAGCGAGAATCCTTCGCCGCCTCCACATCTAAACGATAATGCTTACTAAAGGTATGCAAGGACGACCACGTAGCCGCCCGACAAATATCCCCCGGCGGAACCAATCGATGCTCCGCCCAAGAGCAAGCCTGCGCCCTGGTGGAATGCGCCCGTAAGCCCGACGGCACCACACGACCCTGAAGCAAATAAGCCGCCGAAATTGCCTCCTTCAGCCACCTGGCGATAGAAGCTTTCGCTGCGGCCTCCCCTTTACGCGCGCCGCCAAACAGCACAAATAAACGATCCGACTTACGAAAAGAATCGGTGACTTGCAAGTAACGACGCAACACTCTTCGAACATCCAACCGGCGTAGATCGCGATCGAGGGGAGGCTCAGAGCGAGAACCGAGAACCGGCAAGGTAACCACTTGGTTGATGTGAAAAGGAGAGATCACCTTAGGTAGAAAGGATGGCACGGTACGCAACACCACCTTATCATCCGAGAAGGTCAGGAACGGCTCCCTACAAGACAGGGCTTGCAACTCGGAAATACGCCTCGCCGAGCAAATTGCCACCAGAAAGACAGCTTTCAAGGTGAGATCCTTCAGAGAGGAGCTTTTCAACGGCTCAAAAGGAGAGCGAGACAAGGCCCGAAGAACCAAATTAAGATCCCAGGCGGGAACGCCAACCCGAAGGGAAGGCCGCAACTTGGAAATCGCCGTTAAAAACCGTCGAACATCCGGATGAGACCCCAACGACACACCATTGATCTTACCTCGATAACAGGCCAACGCCGCCAGTTGCACCCGCAAGGAGCTGGCCGCCAGCCCTTTCGCGAAACCATCCTGCAGAAAATCCAGAATAACGGGAACGGCCACCGTAGCCGCCCGGATCCAATGTCGAGAACACCAATCCTCGAAGATGCGCCAAATCCGCACATAGGCCAACGACGTGGAGCGCTTTCTAGAGGCGAGCATCGTGGCAATCACCGCTGCCGAGTATCCCCGCTTTCTTAAGCGTGCCCTTTCAATGGCCAAACCGTAAGCGAGAACCGATCCACTTGCGGCATGAAAAGAGGACCCTGAACCAGGAGATCCGATCGCACCGGGAGCCGCCAGGGACGACCGTCCAGGAGGCGAACTAGATCCGCATACCACGGCCGACGAGGCCAATCGGGAGCCACCAGAAGAACTTTCCCTGGGTGACGACCTATCCTCTGAACGATCCGACCGATCAACGCCCACGGGGGGAAAACGTAGAGAAGACCCTGACGCGGCCAAACTTGGAGAAGCGCATCTATGCCCTCCGACATCCGCTCTCTTCGCCTGCTGTAAAATCGAAGGACCTGTGCAGATAGGAAGGTCGCCATGAGATCCATCACCGGCAGACCCCAGCGCTCCACAATCTGACTGAAGACGTCGGGATGCAACCGCCATTCCCCGGCGTCCACGTGAACTCTGCTGAGAAAATCGGCCGTCACGTTGTCTTTTCCGGCAATGTGAGCCGCCGAAATCAACGGGAGACGCGGTTCCACCCAACGGAACAACTGATCCGCCTCCTGCTCCATTGCGGCACTTCCCGTGCCGCCCTGCCGATTGATGTAAGCCACCGTCGCCGAATTGTCGGACAGCACCCGCACTGCTCGACCCCGTATCAAGTGCTGAAAAGCCTGAAGAGCTAGAAAGACGGCCCGCAGCTCCAGGCGATTGATCGACCACGATGCCTCCACTCTTGACCATAGGCCCTGCGCAAAGCTGTCCTGGCAGTGTGCCCCCCAGCCCGTTAGACTGGCGTCTGTCAAGAGAGGCAACCACTCGGGTTGATCCAGGGGCATCCCGGTCGCCAAAGATTGAGGGAGAAGCCACCACCGGAGGGACCCGCGGACTGTCAAGGGGCAAGGCAGCCGCCTGCTTAAGGGGTCCGCCTGATGCGACCAGCGACGGAGCAGGGCCCGCTGCAACGGACGCATGTGTACCTTCGCCCACGGGACCACTTCTAGAGTCGCTGCCATGGTGCCGAGCACTCGCAGGTAGTCCCAGGCTGTCGGAGCCGGAGTGGCTCGGAATCTCCGAATGAGCGCGCGCAAGGCTTCGGCCCGCGGAGACGGAAGAAACACGCGTCCCGAACGCGTGTCGAAACGGACTCCGAGGTATACGAGATCCTGGGTAGGTTCCAGATGACTCTTCGCAAAATTGATCACCCAACCCAGGCTCTGCAAAAAACGGACCACCTTGTCCGTCACCTGCAGACTTTCCTCCCTGGTTTTCGCACGAATCAACCAGTCGTCTAGATAGGGATGGACTAGGATCCCTTCGCGCCTCAAGGCCGCCGCCACAACCACCATTATCTTCGTGAAGGTGCGAGGAGCCGTCGCCAGACCGAAAGGAAGCGCCTGGAACTGATAATGCCCCCACGGGAGAGCAAACCGCAGAAACCGTTGATGAGCCTCCAGAATGGGGATATGCAAGTACGCCTCCGTCAGATCCAGCGACGTCAAGAACTCCCCGGGACGCACCGCGACGATAACTGACCGCAAGGTCTCCATGCGAAAGTGCGGTACCCGCAGGCAGCGGTTGACCGCCTTGAGATCCAGGATGGGCCGCAAATCTCCGCCTTTTTTGGGCACCACGAAATAAATCGAGTAGCGCCCCGTACCGTAATCGCTTTTGGGCACCTCCTTTACCGCACCCAACAGTAACAATCTTTGGAGGGTGGTGGCTACCGCTGCCGCTTTGGAGACCCCCTTGCACGGGGAGCGGATAAAGGAATCCCGAACGGAGTGAGCAAACTCGAGGGCGTAACCGTGCTGAATGATATCGAGGACCCACTGGTCCGAGGTAATGAGGGTCCAAGCGGAGAGGAACTCCCGCAGACGGCCGCCTACTGAAACGCCCACCGCCGGGACCCGCCTCATTTCATTGTGGTTTACGAGACGTGGAAGGGAAGGCTGCAGAGAAGCCTCTCGCGGAACCTCTGTAGCCCCGAAACCCCTGCGCGCGGGTCTGGAACCGGCCCCTAGAAAAACCCACATAGCGAGGGGACCGAAACCGGCGAAAATCACGAGACTGACCCCTAACCGAGGAAGTCGAACGAAGCGGCTTAGGCCTATCCTCAGGGAGGCGACCAGCCTTGGACTCCCCCAGGTCCTTGACCAGCTTGTCCAAATCTTCTCCAAAGAGAAGACCGCCTTTGAAAGGAAGCTTACTAAGACGAGATTTAGACGGACCATCCGCCGCCCAATTCCTGAGCCAAACGGAACGCCTGGCCGCCACCACCGAAGCCGTACTATTCGCCAACGCGCGAATCAAGTCATAATGAACGTCCGCTAGATACGCCGCCCCAGACTCCAGGCGATCTAACTCCTTCACATCCTCCTCCTCGAGGTGTGAGGACATACGCAACCGCTGGGCCCAGCGTAAACACGCCCGAGCCACCCACGCGCCACACACTGACGCCTGCAACGAAACGGAATCGGCCTCAAAGGTCTGCCGCAACAAGCCATCGACCTTCCGGTCCTGGGCATCCTTCAAGGCCGCACTCCCTTCAACCGGGATAGTGGTTTTCTTAGTAACCGCCGAAACCACCGCATCCACCCGCGGAGCACGAAAACGTTCTTTATCCGGCTCCGCCAAGGGATACAGACGAGACAGGGTGCGAAGGCCCCGCAATCCGGCTTCCGGCTTATCCCACTCATCCTTTATCATTTTGTCCACTACCCGGTGCAAAGGAAAAACAATGCGCGATTGGCGCTCCGCCTGAATAACCGGATCTTCGATCTCTACATCCTTCGCCACCGGAGACGCCATATTCAGGACCTTCAAAGACTCTGATATGAGCCCGGGCAACTCCTCGCGGCGAAACACTCGAATAATCTTGGCCTGGTCTTCAGGCTCGGGAAGCTCCCCTTCTTCGAGATCCAGGGGATCCCCCTCCGTATCCCAGGCCTCCTCAGACCCCTCAGGCCACTCCTCATCCGCTACCACTGCTGCGGACTTACGAGCCTTCTTTGGAGCCGGTGGGGGGACACTCGAAGCCCCCTCCACGTCCTGAGTGACTGCAAGGGACAGCAGAGGAGCCGACCCCGGCACCGCGCCCTGCTGTCGCAAACAGAATGCCTGGTGCATTAGCAGAACAAACTCGGGACTAAAACCCCCGGGTCCCACCGCCAGGCCGGTTGGCGGGGGCGCCGAGGGCCCAGCCGACCCCTCGGGCCGGGCCTCCGGCGCACCCTGGCGTGAAGGATGCTCAGCCTCCATGTCTGGAAGCTCAGCCATGCCTGCGGGCTCTGTAACCTCTAACTTCTGTTCCATAAGAGAGGAAAGGGTCGCGCAACCCCTACAGACCCCCAAAACCGATAAAGGACCTCTCCGGGCTCCACAAATAATGCAGAGGGGCCTCTGTGGCATTGGCCTGACCAGAAACGGTATGCCAGCAAAAAGCACACGAAGGGAAACACGCCCCCCCCCCCCCCCCCCGGGGAGAAGCCCTCCGCGGGAAAGAAAAGGGAGAAGAAAAGAATCTGAAACGAAACCCAAACAAAAGAATAAAATAAGGATAAAATAAGAATAAAATAACTGTTGCAGATACCAAAAACAAAGGAGACTTACCGCAAGGCCCCGGAGCCCAGGAGAGCGAAAAGCACGCGGCGGGCAAGCGCAGTCAAAATGGCCGCCGCGTCCAAAGTCCCACGGCAAAAAGGGCGCCAGAAACAGCGAGCAGCTAGAAAAACAGCCCCGATGTTTCTTAGCCCAACGGAGCCTTTGCCGCTGCCGCACAGACCGCCTCGGGGGAAAGGAACCCCGCGATCAGCTGCCTCAAGGACCAGCACTCGGGGAAAACACCGGAGGTCCTCAGCCGACGAAGGGCTCTCCCCCGTATGGTCCGGGGGGAGAGAACTTCCACGGAGCCCGAACAGCCTGCTATTAAAGGACCCGATGAAGAAATAAATAAAAGAATAAAATAAGAAAAAGCAATTAACTGAGCTAGGCAGGCAGGGCTGACACGGAGGAGAGACAGGAGGCCCCACTAGTGCTGAGCACTGACCCCTCCTCCCTGCAAACGGGCTGACTAAATTTAAAGAAACAGAAGCCCAGTAATTAAAGAAAGAAAGAAAGAGAAATTAAAAAGGGGATAAAAACAACAAATGCCCAAAAAAAAACACGAGCTGCTTATTATTTCCTCACAGTGAGTCCCAACCCGGGGCTCACAACAACCTCCTGCTGCAAGGAGACTGGTCACACTGGAAGTAGGAGGGGAGCTGACAGGATATATCCAGTGATGTCATGATTTTGCACATGCCAGTCTCCTAGCTGCAGGAGGAGGTTGACAACCCAGAAGTTGAGGACTGCACTGCGGAGCGCTAAGGAAATCTGGGTTTTTCACTGGTTCTTTGTCTCCACCAATCTGCTGGTAGGGGAACACAACCAACTTGTCTGGAGTGGTCTAGCAGGATGATATGAAAGATCTATTTTAATAAAATAGTTTAGCCTTAAGAAATTTGAAAGGCAACTTACTGAAAATTAGTATGGGATTAAATTTGTACGTTTTAAGACTAGTAAAAAGAAGAAATGCAATACAGGCACAATTTGTGAGACAGAGAAAGTCAAAATATATGCAAATTTTGGTTAAAGTTGTATATCCCATTACTCCCCTAAATACAGGCCTCTAGTGCAGTGCTTTTCAAACCTTTATCCTGTATGACCCCATTTTAACAACTAAAAATTCACGTGACACCAGGTTATGATGAAATTAAACTGGCAGATCTCCAGCTTCCTTCTCCTCCCTTCACTCATCTAAAAGCAGGAAGGTGGCAGCAGCAACAGTAGTGGCAATACGAGCAGCAGTCAGCACAGGGTCCCTTGTGTCAGTGTGTTCTTACAGACCCCCAGTACTCAAAACAGGCTTCCTGTTTAACAGGAAGCTTACCCGGGAGGGGGCAAGGGCTATGAATGTTCACTGACTCACGGGCCACATGCTGACTGGTGACTGCTACTACATAGCATAGGTTACAGTGAAAGTCCAGAAAGAAGGGGAGATAGCCATGTTTCTGTGGTCCCAGCCCTAAGTTTGGGAACCACTGCTTTAGTGGAAGAACCTTGGGGTTAAATGTGTAGTCCCTGCCAGAAGATGGGATAAGAATACAAGCATGGAGATAAGAAGTCAGCATGGAGAAGAAGCAGGTGAAACTACCTAGTTCTTTAGTTGGGCAAACTAATATTCCTGTGGCATCTCAACCCTAAAGGATCTATTCTATCAACTATTAGAAATGTAAGTACCATAGAAAACAAAATGACTTTCAGCTGGGCTCAGGTGAACAGAGTGCAACGTGAAACTCTTAAGGGAAAACAGTTCCCTCCATTCAGTCAGGGAAATCAGTCTTGTACTGAAATCTCCAATACTCCTATTGCAGCAAGTAAGGGCTGGTATAGGTCTACTTAAGAATTTCCCCCTCAAATTCCTGCATCATAGCATAACTGTATTCTACAGGAAGCAGTTGCTAAATTTCTCAGTTTCTGTGAAAATCAATCCGTTTAACATGACCTTGTAAAACTCAGAAGCTGGAACCATTTTGGCTAAATAATTAATGATTTGGAGTTTATAGACCCACAATATTTTCTTTACTATGGAGTCATCAGCCAGTCTATCTACTACACCTAATTGAATTTAATAGGTCAAACCCTACAGTTGTTTAAACTCCCTGGAGATCAGCTACACATGTATAGTACACAACATTCTTTTATGATTATAAAACACATCTGCCAATGATTCAGTCTTGCTTTTATTAAAATGAAAAAAAAGATCTCACCTTGCAAGTCCAATACCAAATCCTGCAAATTTATTCAGCTGCTCTGAAATAGAAAAACAGCAATTAGACCATTGCTAGTCATATAGTTAGTGAGATGCAAGATTCTTGTGGCCTTCCCACTGCATAAGAAATACATATGATTAGGATTTTCTTAAGCAAGCAAAAAGTACTATTATGAATTTTATTAGATTCAATTCACACTATAGAACAGTTTCCACTCAACCAGTCTGCATGTTTAAAATAACTGCTCTCTTCAGGACCGTGTAAGCCAATCCCTTGAGTGGTTCTCAAGAATAATTCTTGAGTCACTATAGTGGCCCTTCAGCATTGTCTCATAGGCATATATTGCATTGCATTGCAGCACCTGCTAAACCACTTTAAGAACTGCAACATAGACAGGGCTTCCAAGCACTCCTTAGAATTGTTTATGTCACTGCAGCAGTAAATTAGCAATAAGTATAGTATCATAGTAGATGACAGTAGATAAATGCAAAATTAACCCATCCAGTTTGCCTAGTAAAATAATTAGGGTTGTAACTGCCATTCAGTGCAAGTTATTTCCCCCCTCTCCAGCATATCTTTTTAGAATTGGAAAAAGTAATTTCACTGCTATTTTAAATTGAAGCACTCTGTACATGGTTTCCATCCTTTTGCTATTTAGTGATCCTCGGTATATTATCCCATGCCTTGTTTGAATTTCATTGCCATTATCTCCATCTTCTCCTGCAGGAGGGCATTCTCTAGGCATCCATTACCTTTTCCATGAAGAAATATTCCTTGCTGTTGCTCTTAAGTCTCCTTCCTTGCAGTTTCACATCATGTCCCCTAGTTCTACAACTTCCCATCCTTTAGAAAAGGTTTGAGCATTAATACCTTTCAGATATTAAGCATCTGAACTATATCTCCCCTGTCCCTTGTCTCCTCTAAGAGGTATACAATAGTTAGGTACTTGAGTCTTGTGCAGACCCCACACCATTTTGGGGTCACTTTTTTTCTGCACTGTCTTTAGTCTCTTTATGTCCTTATATCATTGTTATAAGATTACATACATACAGTGCGATCAAGAAGTCTCTCTGCACTGAATGCTGAATTGAAAGGAGAAAGGCAAACCTATCAGACTGCGTGCAAATGCCCCCAGATGCAGTTTGTCCCACCGCGGGTGGTCACTGATCCCAGGGGCACCAACGGCAGTGTACCTTCCCGCCCGAACCAGAGCAGCTCAGTCGCACACAGTCACAGCTGAGTCGCTCGTGTTTTGGCAGGAGAGTTTACCGCTTTGTCCCAGGACACGTGGTTACTTACTTGCACTGTCCAGAGAGGCACAGGGGAGATCGGCGATGCCAGAGGTACTCAGGGGAAGCAGCGCTTGGTTGGTGACCACCCGCGATGGGACAAACTCTGCATCTGGGGCCATTTGCACGTAGTCGGGTAGGTTTGCCTTTCTCCTTTAAGTTCAGCACTCAGTGCGGAGACACTTCTCAAATGCACTGCACAATCTTACAACACAAATTAAGGCATAAAGAGAAAGGTGACATTTTACTTACCAGATAGTGTCCTTTCCTCGAGTCCTACTAGACCAATCCAGACAAGTGGGTTGTGTTCCCTTACTAGCAGATTGATGGAGACAAAGAACCAATGAAAATCTCTGGTTTCAATGACATCAGTCCCATGCCTCTATACACCTCAACCACCAGAGGTCTCTTCAGTATCCATCCCGGAGCATATGGGAGAACATGGCAGGCCTCAACACAACCTCAATGTGGGCAACAATGAGCAATCAAACAGTAAAGATTTATGTACAGGAAAGCATAAAGAGAATGCTGTTCATAGAAGATGAACCTGCATAGCCAAATACAGAAATTTAGTTGACTGAAGAGTATCGCTGCAGTAGAACAAAGCAAGCACAGTCCCAAGGGCTCAACTAAAGGACATTATCTGGTAAGTAAAATGTCACCTTCCATATTGTCCTGCTAGACCAGTCCAGACAAATGGGATGTACCAAAGCTATGCCTCCACTGGGCGGGAAGAAAACAAAGCAGCTCGCAAAACCTTAAAGCCAAAAGGCCGGGTCCACCTGAGCGTGGACATCCAAGCAGAAATGCTTGACAAAAGTGGAAGCGATGCCCACGTTGCTGCCCGTCATTTATCTTTTCTTCAGGGGCTACCGAGCTCTGCTCCACCCCAGAGGATGCTTGCACTCAGGCAGAAAGGGCACATAAAACCTCCTGAACTGGCTGGATCAGCCATAGATCTGCCGAGGCAATGGCCTCCTTAATCCGATGCCCCAATGCAGACTGAGGCACCGTGTCACCTTGAGTAGGCCAGCAAACAGCACAAAAAGATGGTCCGACTTACAAACGGAATTTGTAACCTCTAAGAACCAGAGAAGCACCCTCTGGACATCCACAAGGCGAAGATCCTTACCATTCCCCCTACACTGCTCCTTAGAGGAGGAGGACAGGCAAAGCGCCTGGTTCACATGAAAGGGAGAAACCACTTCAGAGAAGAGGAGGCATAAGTAAGGATCTCAGTAAGACAGACCCTGCGACTGAGAAAACTGCTATGCAGAACAATCGCAACCAAGATGACTAGCTTGAGCATCGAGTCCTGCAGAGTACCGCACTTCAACTGCCCAAACGGTTCTGACATCAGGGCCCAGAGCACCAGACACAGATCCCAGGAAGGGACCACAGACTGTAGGAGAAGACGCAGACACCAAACCCCACCTGAAGAAGATGCGAAACATCCGGGTGTATGGCTAGAGACTTACCAACAGCCATTTGAAACAGGCCAAAGCTGCCACCTGAACCTTCAGGGAGCAAAGAGAAAAAAGGCCCTTCTCCAGACCATCCTGCAGAAAAGGCCACAGAGACAGCATCTTGGATGCCCCAGGAGCCAGCCACCGTGCCTGCACGAGCACTCAAGGCCCAGATCAGCAGTTATGCCAGGTTGGTACATCTCTGGGCTCTGAATAGAGTGGATCATCACTGCAAGACAGTAGCTCATATGCACTGTCTCCTTACAGGAGCCAAGCCGTAAGTAAGAAGGGAGCCCGGTCCTCCAGGACAAACAATCCACAACACAATAAGCCATGAGACAGTGGCGCTTACAGGAGCCCTATCAGATTGGCACATCATGCTCTCTTTAGCCAACCCGGCACCGCCAGAACAATCCTTCTCAGGTGGCACTCCAAACGATGAATCACACATCCCCACCAGGAGCCATGGAAACACCTACAGCAGATGCTGACCTGGTCAAGGATTGAACCAGGGCACCAAGGCCTTCTGACCCTATCTACATGTGGTGACTGCAGAAGAAGTGGCACGTGAGTAGGTCGCCATCAGATCCCTCTCAGGGCGATCCCAGCAGTGCAGAAACAACTGAAAATATCTCCTGACTCAACTCCCCCTCCTGGGACCAGAAAGTGCCAGTTGAGAGAATCCGTTTGCAAAGTATCCACCCTAGTAACATGCAAAGCCGACAAAACTAGGAGGTTCTTTGCTGCCCAGGCAAATAAAAGAGCCACCTCCAGGGCTATTCCAGCACTCCTTGTGTTGCCTTACTGATCAACATTGTTTAATGTCTTTCTTGCTCCTCTAGCTTTATTAATTCAACAATCGGGACTGTCAGCATACTATTATGCCGACAATATTCTTATTCTGCACCACACTTCATCTTCATAGCCTGATATTTCCCCTCTCAATAACTCATCACTGATTTCCGTTTGGCTCTCTACTAACTACCTTGTCCTCAATATCACCAAAACCTCAGCCATTTGGTTCCCGCACGGAGGCAGTTGTCCATCCTTGTCTCCCTCTCTCTCAGCTACACCTATTAATTTATTTTTTATTTGCATACATTTTTATACCGCCCCGTCCAGAGATCAGGGGCAGTTTACATTATAACGATAAACTAGAACAATTACATGTAACAAGGTTTAGAACTTTATACATAGAACTTTGGTCCCTAAGCTCCACTATCTTGGTGTACTGCTAGACAAAAATCTCTCCTTCCATGATCACATCTCACAGTTATCCTGGAGTTCCTTTTATTACCTCCACCGTATTAGAGCCACCCGGCCATTTCTTTCCCCACAGGCCTTAACTACCCTTCTTCTTTCATTAGTCATTTCCAGGGTGGACTTTTGCAATGTCGCCCTTGCTGGTGTCCCCCAATACCAACACCACAGGTTACAGTTAATACAAAATACTGCAGCCCAGCTCATAACCCATGCCTCCCATCGAGATCATATTACCCCTGTCCTCTATCAACTTCACTGGCTTCCGCTGGATTTTCGGGTTCAATTCAAGATTCTCACTGGTACACCAAGCCATTTATACTCATAGACCTCAGTATTTGGCAGACCTTCTTGTGTTTCATACTTCCACCCGAAGTCTCCGCTCATGCTAGAGGACAGCAACCTTGGGCCAAAAGGACTGGGGTTTCTATTCCCACAGGTGCTCCTTGTGGTCTTGGGCAAGCCACTTAACCCTCCATAGCCCATGTTCCCTGTAAAATAGTTATCTCCAAGTTATAATGCCCTGTTCAATGTAATTTCAGTTTGTTCAATGTAAACCGCACTGATGCAGAATAGTGTGGTATATAAGAGAATGTAAATAAATAAATAAATAAATGCTAGTCAGCTCCAGCTCCCTTCCCCCACCTATGCAGTTACAATCTACCCAGCAATCAGCCTTCTACTTTGGCCCCTCTCTGTGGAATTCCATTCCTACTGCACTCCGCCTAGAGGAATCCTACCCCAAGTTTCATTCCCTTTTGAAGGCCCACCTCTTTTCCGCTGCTTTTGACCTTCCCTCCTCTGTCCCCTGATCCCTTTTTTCCATCTACTGTTTTTGATTGTTTCTATATGAATGCATCTTCCTTCCCTCTTTCCTATTGAAAATTGTAGTTCCTCCTTCACCTCTGGGGCTTTAGCCTCATTTTCCTTTGTTTTTGGAATATTGTGAACTGCCCCGATGTTATGTGAGGCAGTATATCAAGTAAACAAATAAACATAAAACATAAGCCACCACCGTGGCAGTGTCCGAGAACACATAAACCGCCTGGCCCTTGACCAGGAGCCAGAAATGCAGAAGAGCCAACCTGATAGCCCTTGCTTCAGGGCAGCAGATGGACAACACTGCCTCCCTGCTGTTCCAATGGTCCCAGGCCATTCAGCCTTGGCAATGGGCACACCAGCCCGAGAGATTGCCATTCGTCACTAGACAAATCCATGAGCAATCATCCAGAGGTACGCCTTTCTTCAGGAGACTGGGCTGCTGTCCCCAGCACAAGCTGGCCTTCGCCATCATTGGAAGCAAGAGCCTGAGCTCGAACTGCTGATGAAGATCAAACCAGACTCTGGGAGCTTGCTGAGAACAGAACAGTGCTAGGCAATCCAAAAGCCTTGACTTTTTCCACTGGCAGAAAGACTCCACACATTCAATATCGAAAACTCTCTCCCAGTAGCTGCAGGGACCGGGAATGCAACAACTGGCTTTTCCTCAAATGATCACACAGCTGATGCTCATCAGAAAGGACACCACTTGGGGAGCTACCCAAGACGCCTCTAAAGGAGAATGGGCTCGGATGAGCCAGTAGTCCAGATGTGGGTCCATACAAATCCCTTGGCACTGCAGACACCACCACCATGACCTTGGAGAACGTCCTTTGGGCAGTGGAGAGTCTGAATGGAAGGGCAGCAAACTGCAGGTGAGAGTCAGGCATGACAAAACACAGATATTTGCTGATCCCCCAGAACGATATGAAAATATACCTCTGCAAAGACTAGAGATGCTGGAAACCACTTCTGCACACCGCTTGAATCTTGGATCACAACGTTTCCAGCCAGAAACGCATGATGCACAAGCGCTCATTGACACACTTGAGATTTAAAATGGGTCAGTATGTTCCTTCCATGTCTGCCACCACGAAAACAGATGGAAAACCTGCCCTTGCCCCAATCATCTGGGGGGACCGGCACCACTGCCTTCAGGAGAGGCAACTTGTCTAAGGTGAGCCGCATGTGGCCCTGTTATTCGCAGACCCCTAAGGGGAGAACATACAAGCAGCCGGGATTGGCTCTTAGCACTCCAGGATATACTGAATGGGGACTAACACCCAGCACTCCTTGATGACCCAGGCCCACTCCTGAAGAAGAGGCGAAGCCTGCCCCCAAACCAACCTTTTTTGCAGCCTGGGAGGGTCCATCTCTGGATGGGATCAGGTCCCTGAGCCCAAGTGCTCCATGAAAGGACTGAGAACAAGCCTGAAGTCCATAAACAGAACCAGGTTGGTTGCGATGGGAGTCCCACCAACGCGCCGTGAAGAGCAAGCAGAGGCTGATGGAAAAGGGGCTCCTGCCCACTTCACAAGCCTCTTGGACCTGTCCTCCAGAAGGCAGAAAGATTTTGTGTCATCCAGGGCCTTCACCAGCCTATCCAAATCAGACCCAACAGAAGCATCCCTTCTAAGACCAGATGGGCAACCAGGCCTTGGAAGACGAGTCCATTGCCCTGTGTCCGAGCCAAGTCAATGCAGACATGGCAGAATCCCTGGACACTAGACATACCAGACCGTACATGGCATCAGAAAGGGAGGCCGTGACTGACTCAAAAAGGTGGGTAAAATCATCTGAGACGTCAGGCCTGCACATACTGCCAACTGAAGAACAGCAGCCACCGCAGTGAACTGGATCTTCAACACAAATCCATCTTTCAGTCCAGAGTTTCTTTAAGGCCATTCCGCCTTCCACAGGAATGATGGTCCATTTGGTAACCGCAAGGACTATGCATCCCACCTTAGAAACATCAAACCAGACATTGCACTCCTTCTCCGGGAGAATGTGCATCCCCTTATACATCCTTAGCCCTTGAAGCAAGGAGTTTGGGAAATCCTACTCCAACTGGAACAGGCCCTTGAGCACCTCTGGGGCTGGGAAGACAGTAGTGGATTTCTGCACACCTTGCAGGAGTGGATGCATCTTCAGTTCCTGCTCTGTGCCTAGAGCAATCGCCAAGCTCAAGGTGGACGAGACCCTGGGAATCAATGCCTCCAGTTTCTTTTTCTGGAAAACGTAGTTACTCACCTGTAACAGGTGTTCTCCGGGGACAGCAGGACTCAGTCCTCACAAATGGGTAACATCGGCGCTGACAGAGCCCTCACAGATGCATCCCTCCAGCTTTCAAAGAAAGCCTTTGGGAGATGACACCACGCATGCGTAGTCCTCTTCCCGCCCAAGAGTGTCATCTTGCTCAGTCAGATGACATAGCTAAAAGATGGCAAAAATAAGATAAAAGATGGTAAAGGAGCAACTCCAAGAGGAGGAGGGAGGATTATGAGGACCGATTCCTTTTGTCCCCAGAAAACATTTGTTACAAATGAGTCACTATGCTTTCTCTGGGAACAAGCAGGAAGTCAGTCCTCACATACAGGACTCCCCAGCTACAGGCTAATGAAAGCCCATAGCAAAACACACGGTCGCTTTCAAAGGGAGTCGTGAGCAGCAGCAATCGAGTCCGTAGCTGCAGACTACAGTAAGATCCCTGTGTCCGATGGGAACCAGCACTCTGGTAGTCTGAACACAGAAGCGTCAGAGTGTAGGAGCTGCCTAGACCCCGAAAAGATTATGGAGCACAGCCTGGCCGAAGGCACCGCCCTTTCGGGACTTCCTTTCCAGGCAGTAACGGGCTGCAAATGTATGGACTGAAGACCAGATGGCAGCCCGGCCGATGTTCACCATTGGGACGGAACACAGGTTTGCCACCGAGGCTGCCATGGCCCTGATACGGTGCACCATGACTCAGCCTTCAAGTGGGAGCCCTGCCTGCTCATAGGCAAGGGCGATACAGTCCGCCACCCAGGTAAATAGTGTACGTTTGGTCACCACCGCCCCCAGATTACTATGGTTGTACGATACGAAAAGCTGAGCAGCTTTGCAGTGGCCCTGAGTATGTTGGATATAGAAGGACAAGGCCCTCTTACAGTCCAGGGTGTGAAGGACTGTCTCCGCCCTACTGGTGTGAGGTCTTGGGAAGAAGGTGGGGAGTACCACCTCCTGGATGAGGTGGAAGGATGATACCACCTTCGGAAGGAATTAAAGAGAGCACCACCCTGTTCTTGTAAAACCTGGTATATGGCGCCTCCACCATTAAGGCCTGAAGCTCGCTAATTCTGCAAGCGGAGGTGAACACAACCAGAACGCCACCTTCCACGAGAGGTATTACAGATGGCAGGTAGTCAGCGACTCAAAAGGCGGGTGAGTGAGCTGCCCCAATACCACGTTGAGGTCCCACTCGGTCGCCAGAGGGCGAACCGGGGGCTTCGATAAGAGCTGACATCTTAGGAAGCAGGTGACCAGCAGCTGGACCGAGAGGGGTTTACCATCCACTGAGGTTTGCGAGAGGTGGAGAAGGTACTGTAAAACCAGCCCCACTGGGCAGGAGAACGGGTTGGTCCCGTGCTCTGCACACAAAGTTGAAAATCTGCGCCATTTGAGGGTGTATGCTTTTCTAGTGGAAGCATTTTCGAGAGGCCAGCAGGATCTCCTCTACCTTACCCAAGAGGCTGAAAGGGGCTAGGGTCACCCTTTCAGCAGCCATGCTGTCAGCGAAAGCAACCACAAGTTGGGGTGCAGAAGAGAACCCCCCTCCTGGGACAGAAGCCCTGGAGAGTTCCTCAAAGTGATGGGAGTCTCCACTGATAGCTGGAAGAGTAGTGGGAACCATGGCTGCCTGGAGGGACTATCAGGATGAGCAAGGCCTTGTCGCAGAGGGTCCTGAACAATGTCTTGGCAATTAGTGGTGTGGGTGAGAAGGCGTACATGAGGCTTTCAGGCCATGAGATGAGGAACGCATAAGATGAGGAATGATGGCCACACTAGGGTCCAGTTGCCACTCGTGCGGCTGGAGGACCCTGCTCAATCTGTCAGCCAGTGATTTGTTCTGGCCTGGCAGCAATGTTCCCTCTAATTTTCTGTAGGCTGTGTGCGCATAAAATATCAGCTGTGCAGCTTTTGAAGGAAGATTAAATTTTTGTGCGCCACATAACGACACTCGGAGTTATAAACTTTAAAATTTGACTACATGTCAGAATACAGTATGAACAACACATTGATTGCACTAGAAAATATTGTAGAACTTGTGAAAACCGTAAATACACAACAACTTTTAAATTTTAAGACGTCTGTGTTTTCTATCAGAATCAGAACCGTAATTTTTGTGCGCTCTGTTGTAAAGTATGTGCGCTCACTTGGCAAGGTGTGTGCGCGCGCACACGCGCACAGCTTAGAGGGAACAGTGCCTGGCATGTATACTGCCCGCAGGAGTATATCCTGCTGGTCTGCGTAGGAGCAGAGGACCACTGCCTCTCGGCAGAGGGCATGAGACCCTGTGCCCCCATTTGTTTACATAGAACATTGCCACCTGGTTGTCCGTTTGGACCAATATCGGCCGGTGACGTAGGCAGTGGCAAAAGGCTCAGAAGGCTGAGTGTATCGCCCGTAGCTCCAGGAGGTTGATCTGCTGGTTGCTCTCGTCCTGCGACCAGCTGCCCTGGGTGCGGAGTTCTTCGCAGCGGGCCCCCAGCCGAGCAGGGAGGTTCCGTGGTGAAGACCCTTAAGGGCGCTCAGGGCTTGAAAGGGCATCCCCGCCTCGAGGTATTGGGGAGTCTGCCACCAGGTCAGGAAGTCCGCTAACTGGCGGGTCACTGAGACTTTATTTATTTATTTATTTTATTTGTGTGCTTTTCTATACCGCCCCTTCCAGAGATCAGGGGCGGTTTACAAAGAACAAGTAAAATCAATTGAAAACATTGAACACTGAATTACATAGAACATTTTAGCACAAAAATAACTATGATGCATGGAACATGTTTAACTATTTACAGAGAACTATTTACAGCAGTGGTTTACAAATTACTAAATATCATATAAGAGAACAATGTACTACTGGAGTGGTGAGTGATACTTTGAGTTAGGTAGGATAAACATGCGTCAGTTGCGTTGTGTATTCTTGTGTTGTGTGTTCAAGAGTGGGCTGTAAGTTGTAGTAGTGTTGGGCGAAGAGATATGTTTTAAGCTCCTTCCTAAAATAAATAAGATCTTTAATCTCTCTCAGGTTGAGTGGTAGCTTGTTCCATTGACTGGGTGCATAATAAGAGAAGGCAGAATTGGTTGTTATTTGCTTTAATTTTCTCACAGAGTTAGGAATTAGAAGCATGTTGAGGTTTGCTCTTCTTCTTATTCTGTTTTCTAAGGGGGTATGAATTAATGTTGAAAGATGTGAGGGGGCTAGGTCATTAATGAGTTTAAAAATGGTGACTAGGGTTTTATATTGAATCCTACTGGCTATAGGTAGCCAGTGGAGATCGTATAAAATTGGGGAAATGTGGTCAGAAAGTTTAGCTCTAAAAATGATCCGAGCTGTGACATTCTGAGCTCGTTGTAGGATGTGTAGGTTCTTCTTAGATGTACCTTGGAGTAATCCGTTGCAGAAATCTAAATGTGGCATTATAAGAGCCTGGACAACTGTTCTAAAATCACTAATGTCAATGAGGAGTCTGAGTTGCTGGATGGTTCTGAGTTTAAAGAATATGGTTTTAGTGGTCTGTTTTATGTGATGTGACATGCTTAGTGTTTTGTCTAAAGTAACTCCTAGATATTTTACTTCCGATTTGACTGGAAGGGTGATGTCCATCAGGTTGACAACAGATGGGGGGTGAAGTTAGAGTTTCGGCATACAAAAAGACCTTCAGTCTTTTTGAAGTTTAGATCCATATGAATTGAGCTGAGCCACAGAGCTGCTTTGGATAGACAAGTAGAGATTTTATCATAGTTAGGGTTATCTATGTCACAGGGGGCGAACAACATGATGTCGTCTGCATAGATGAAATAGTTTAGATCGTGGCGTTTAAAGATTTTGCAAATCAGTTGAAGATAGAGATTGAAAAGTAAGGCAGAGAGAGATGATCCTTGTGGGATACCTTGCTCTTGTGGGAATGGAAGAGAGGGGGAATGATCTAACTGAACATATTGGAAACGGTTTGATATGTAGGATTTAAACCAGTGAAACGTTTTTCCTTTTAAGCCTAATTGTGATAACCTGGATAAGAGGGTGCTGTGATTCACACTGTCGAAGGCTGAAGAAATATCAAGGAAGATAAGCAAGAAAGCCTGTTTAATATTATCCATGCCTTGGATTAGTGAGTCGAAAAGGGATATAACTTTGTCCTGGAGGCGTCCCATTGCCTATGTCCACTGGTTCCGAAGGCACCACTGTGTGGCCCTTATGTGAAGGCAGGCATCTGGGGTGGCGTGGACTGTGGAGGCCATGTGGCCGAGTAGGCACAGGAGCCGAGTGGGTACTGAGGGGACAGTGCTATATATCCAGGGCCAGGGCCCTGAGACAGTCGGCTCGGTCTCCAGGCAGGAAGGCCTTTGCTTGGAGGGTGTCCAGTGTTAACCCCTATGAACTCCAGACACTGGGTCAGGAGGAGGTGGGACTTGGGGTAGTTTATCACAAACCCCAAGTGTTGCAGGACCTGGATGGTGCGTGCAGTTGCCTGCTCCACCTCTGAGGTCATGCCTCCTTTTATGAGCCAGTCGTCCAGGTAGGGAAAGACAAACACCTCCCTGGAGGCGGAGGAAGGCGGCTATAACTGCCAGGCACTTTGTAAAGACCCTTGGGGCAGAGGCCAAGCCGAAAGGCAGTACCTTGTATTGGAAGTGCCCCCCCCCCCCTCATGAACCACAGGTACTGCCTGTAGTTGGGGTGAATGAGGTTATGGATATAAATATCCTTCATATCCAAGAAGCATAGCCAATCACCCTGCTGGAGGTAAGGCAGCAATGTTCCAAGGGAGAACATCTTGAACTTCTCCCTCACCAGGAACTTATTCAGGTTGCACAGGTTGAGGATGGGCCTTAGGCTTCCTGTCCTTTTTGGCACAAGGAAGTACACAGAGTAGAACCCTTTGCCCCTGAGATGGTGGGGTACTGGTTCTACCACTTTGTCCTCGAGAAGACCTGCGAGCTCCTCAGTAGAAGGTCCCAGTGAAGGGAAGACCCGAGGGGCTCATCTGGAAAGTAAGGGGGAGGTATTGAGTCAGACTGAGGAGGTAGCCCTCCCTGACTATCCGAAGTGCCCAGGAATTAGTGGTGATAGTTAGCCATCTTTGGGCATAGTGGATCAGGTGTCCCCCTGACCTCCTTGGGGTGGAGAGGCTATGCCCCAGGTGTTAAAAGCTCCTGCCTGGCTGGGCCGGGGCTAATGCCTGGGGTTTGGAAGCCTTCTGCTTACGAGGGCCATGCCCATGTCCCTTGGCCTGCTGACCCTGCTGGGAAGGCCTGAAAAGGTGGGTAGTTTCTATAAGCAGCCCCTTTCCTTGAGTAGAAGGGCTTTTTACCCAAGCCCTTCCATCAGGGAGGGGCACACGTCTTTTTAAAGAGCCTGGTCCTCGTCATGAACTCGGTATCCAGCTTGGCAGCCATGGGCTTGCCAAAGAGGTTTTCTCCTTGGCTTGGGATATCGACCAATTTGTCCTGAACCCATTGCTCGAGATCAGACAACTGTAGCCAAGCTTGGCATAGGGCGCCGATGCCTGCCGCCGCTACTCGAGCTGCCGACTCGAAGCTCTGAAGTGGAAGAACCCTAGGGGATCTCGCGATGGTGACAGGTGTTGGGCAACTCCTCGTCCTTCGTCTTCCACTCGGAGTCGTCCATCGAGGATTCTATGGAAGGATGGTCAGCGGCCAGGGCTGACCCTAGTCCACAGTGGCCCCACGGCTGGCACAGAGTGCATTGGCTGGGGATGTTCGCGGCCCCGTTGAGTGGGAGCCAGATCGAGACCTCGGCCGAGGATCGACTCAAGGCCAAAAGGTCTCGAGGATCGGCTTAGTCTCTGGGGACGTCTTCAACATCAAGGACCCGGTGGTAAGGGTGGAGGAACCAGTCGTACCAGACAACAGCACCTGCTGCTGGCCCATGAAGGCAGACAAACTGCACTCCAGGGCCGCCATTCTGGACTCCAGACCAGAAGGCTCCGCAGCCATCGGCATGGTCACCGAAAGATGGTATCTGGCGGCTGAGGCCAGTCTGAGGTCAAGTCCTTTCAGGGGACCTTTGCAGGCCACTCCCTCTCTGATCCCTCAGACAAGCGTCTCGGACTGTGGGACCTGGTTTGGGCCTTATCTGGCCTGTCAGATCCATCCAAGGATGCCACCTTTGAGGTCTTCTTCTTGGGGTCTTTGGAGGGAGACCCCCTCTCCGAAGAACCACGGTGCCACTCAAGTTCCATAGAGCACCCCGAGATGCTGTGGCTTCAGATGAGACCCTGGCCTTCAGAGATACTGGGGACTCGAGGAAAAAAACTTTTTGTGCTGCTGCTGGCGACTCTTGAGGGCCTTGTTGGACATCTTTTTGCAGAGACTGCATGCTGTGGGGTTGTAGTCCAGCCCAAGAGAGACACACCAATCACACTTTTTAAAATCACTGGTCCATGGGGAAAAAAAAAAGTACCCCAGCGAGGTCGAAGACCCGCCGAGCTGCCAGTGGGAAAAAAGGCGTGCAGATGCCAAAGAGGAAAAAACTACAAAAAGGATCCAAACTCGATGCAGAGACAGTGAGGTCGGGTGGCAGGAAGAGTACCAGTGCAGTACCGGAAGCGAGTATGAAACTCAGGCTGAAGCACCAACTTATTCCTGGGACAAGCCAGACAGACGTCTGAAGGGCTCCGCGGAAAAAAGGAGACTGAGCAAGATGGCACCCTTGGGCGGGAAGGGGGCCACGCATGTGTGGTGCCATCTCCCAAAGGCTTTCTTTGAAAGCTGGGGGGATGCTTCCGCGAGGGCTCTTTCGGCGCCAACGTCACCCATATGTGAGGACTGACTTCCTGCTTGTTCCTGGAGAACAGGCAGATAAAATAGGCCTCCTCACAATCCTCTGAAGGTGTGAGTACTTCTTCATACACATCAGACATTTGAATCAAGCCACAGTCCAGATCTTAGACAGTTTCCAGCTGATCCCCATCTCCAGGCCCTGCTTAGTCATGGAGAAACAAAAACAGGAAGCGGCAGATTCAACACCCAATAAATTTATTATAACCAAATAAGTGGCCTAAGCCCAACACAGGCCGTGTTTCGTATACAAACTTCCTCAGGGGCTATCAGGACACACTAAAAAATAAATTGTAAAACCATATTAGTATGAACAAACAATAAATACACCAAAAACGAGGGGTTAAAAAATATATGAAAAATAGAAAATTATAACACGAATATACAATATTCATAAAATAAAGGCGAAATGGACTACATCAAATGACTTGCTAAAAAAACTCATCAATAATAATCAATTAAAATCATAGAAAACCATATACAGTCACTGAAAACGAATCCTAATCTATTCAATAAACTGTACTATGGATCTAATGATATATAAGTCTATACAATGAACTGTTCTATAGATCTGATGACATAAATATGTATACATACATATGTAAAAATACATAAATAGAATAAAATAAATAAATAACTAAAAATACTAAATGGAATCCAATAAAAAATTAAAAAATTACCAAATTAAAGAATTATCAGGCAATTTGTAATCATACCAACATGTACAACAGAAAATATAAAAATGCCATATACAAACATTAAAAATTGAATCCTCACATATTAAATAAATTATACTATAAGTCAGTTAACATATGAATATGTATACATACATATACCTTAAGTATATAAATAAAAATTATCAAATAAATAAATAACTAAAAATACTGAGAGGAATACAAAAAATAAAATCAGACATATATAATTGTACATGAATATACCAAAGATGTGAAAAAGTAAAAAAACAACTATGTACAATCAAAGATGAGAAGGGATGAGGAGACTAGAGGAGTAGGTCTAATTGAATAACAATTATGTTAATACTAAAAAACTATATGTAAAATTGAACATTACCTGTGGGTGTGATATGCATAGACTACACCAAGCTCAAAAGAGACAATGGAGGTCGCCACTAACAGAAAAACTTCTGAAGATTAAAAAAAGCGGAAACAGTTACGCCAAAATAGACAATAAAAAATAAAATCATGTACGGATATTGCACTCTACCTTAGAAGAATAAGAGCAGTTAAAAAAATATAAAATATAAATAAACAATAAATAAAGTATATAAGAGATAAGAATATACTACTATATACTGGGGAATAGAAGGTGTTGGATACTACCCCCATAAAAATATAAATATATTTCTAATTGTAAAAGAATATTTCTAATTGTAAAAAAATGTACCCCCATTTAAAATACATAGTCATACACATAAGTCATTGGTAGAATAATACATCAGATAAAAAAGATAAAAATGTGTAGGTAATACAAACTGAAAAGAGAAAAAAGAAAAAAAGGGGAGACAAAAAAAGGGGGGGAGAAGGGGAAGGAAAGAAAGGGAGGGGGGAGGAAGAAGAAAGGGAAAAAGGGGAAGGAAAGAAAGGGAGGGGGGAGGAAGAGGAAAGGAAAAAGGGGGAAGGGTGAAGAAGGGGGGGGGAGGAAAAGGAGAGGGTGGGAGGGAAGGGGAAAGGAAAAACAAGGGGAGAGAGGGAAGGAAAGGGAGAGAACCGGAAAGGAAGGGAAGGAGGGAGGGGGGAAGGGGGGGGAAGAGGGGGGGAGGAAGAAAGGAAAGGGAAAGGGGAGGAAGGGGGAGGGGGAAGGGGAGGGAAAGGAAAAGGGGGGGAGGGAGAGGAGAGGGAGAAGGGAGGGGGAAGAGGGGAGGAGGAGAGGGGGGAAGAAAAGAGGAAAAGGGGGGGGGGGAGGGGAGGGAGGGGAAAAGAAGAGCTGTATCCAACCATTGTAAACCCAAACTAACTCCAATATTAGAGGAACATATTGTCTCTCTAGAGATCTATATAGGGAAAACCCATACTATTAAGAAATGGGGACACCAGACAGTGCTCAAAAAAGAAATCCAAATGGACACATCCCGACATTATAATCTCTCTTGCCTTCACAAAATCCGATGGATACCTCGTACCACGTGATCCACTACAGGATTCTGAAATAATGTTCATAGAACCTTAGAAAGGAAATGCATAATGGGTTATTATGGGACCAAACATAAAGTGCAGAAAAAATCTGATATAGACACTAAAACAAAAGGCGAAAACTCCAATCTGCCAAGACCAAAGAAGCATTGTAAACTCCTACAAGAAGACTGAATCAGCTGCACATGTCCATTTAAAAATTCATTCAAGAGAAACCCAACCAAAAAACTAAAGTAGATAATGAAATTCAGAAAAAACCTTATTCTAAAAACAGAACACATTAAAAAGCGAGGAGGAACTGTTAGGAAAAGGATATAGAAAGAAGGCTATAAGAATCAAATGTCACCCAGCCTGAGGGGAACACAAATCGTAATGCATTGCCTTAAAAAACTTTCAAATACAGGAAAACCGCCTGAAAAAGCCAAGTTAAAAAAGAGAGAATAAAACAATAAAAACCCGTAGTAATATCGAGTGCAAAGCCTACTACATTATATATGTGAGAAACCTAATGAAGGCCAAACAAACAGCACACCCACAAGAAGCCGTTTCAAAGTTACTTAAATAGAAATTACAATGTAACATTCCAATTGTGTTAATAAGCGCACACAGTGATATCGAGAACATAAATACTAAAGCCTGCGACAGTGTAAATGTAAAAAGACCTTAAGGATCTTGATCAAACAAACCACCTGCAGAAGCCGTTTCACATTTCTCAAAGAGATGAAGAACGCCGATGCATGCGCATTAAATAGGAGGGCAAACCGGAAGTATAAAAAAGGTATGGATAATCAAACAACAAAATATACCATACTATAAAGCAAAACCCTGAAGAAAAACTTGATCAAACAAACCACCTACAGAAGCCGTTTCACATTTCTCAAAGAGATGAAGAACGCCGGTGCATGCGCATTAAATAGGAGGGCAGACCGGAAGTATAAAAAACAAGGGTATGGATAATCAAACAACAAATTATACCATATTATAAAGCAAAACCCTAAAGAAAAACTTAACTCAAGTCATATGATCCACCAAAGGGGGGGTCGGAGATCTTGAACCATCATTTAAAAACTAAAATCCTGCCGATGAGATCCAGATCCCGTCAAACAGAAACCAAAAAGTGCTCCACTCTAAAAAAGGGGTTTAAACCATTGACTAAAGCTGCGAGCAACCAAAATAAATAATATATAATGAATCTGATAAACTAAGCTGGGGAACCAAAAATAAGGGGGAGGAAGGGGAGGGAGAGAAGGGGGGGGGGGGAGGAGGGGGAAGGGGGGAAGGGGGGGAGAGGAGGGGGAGGGCGGGGGAGGGGGGAAGGGGAAAGGGGAGGGAGAAGGAGAAAGAGGGGGGGGGGGAAGGGAGGAGGAAGAGGAGGGGGAAGGAGGAGGGGGGAAGGGGGAGGGGGAGGAGGGGGGAGGGGGGGGGGAAGGAGGGGAGAAGGAGGGGGAGGGAGGAAAGGGAGAGGGGGAGGGAAAGAGGAAAAGGGGGGGGGAGGGGAGGGGGAGGAAGGGGGAAGGGAGGGGAGAAGGGGGGAAGGGGGAGAGGGGAGAAGGGGGGAAGGGGGAAGAGGGGAGAGAAGGAGGAAGGAGGGAGGGGGGGGGGGGAAGGAGGGGGAGAGAGAGAGGGGGAGGAAGGGGGGGAGGGGGGGGGGAGGAAGGGGGGAGGGGGGGGGGGAGGAAGGGGGGGAGGGGGGGGGCAGGGGGGGGGGGGGGGAGGAAGGGGGGGAGGGGGAGGGAGAGAGGGGGAGGAAGGGGAGGGGGGATGGGGGAGGGAGGAGAGGGAGAGAAAGGAAGAAAACAGCACAAGAACAGAATACTAAAAGTATGAACAAGTATCCTATAAGAACACAGAAGGGGAGAGAGGGGGGGAAGGGAAGAGGAAAGAGGGAGAAAGGGGGGGGAAGGGGGGGGGGAAGAAGGAGAGGGGGGGGGAGGGGGGAAAAAGGAGGGAGGGGAGGAGGGAGGGAAGGGGGGGGAGGCAAGGGAGAAGGGGAAGGGAAGGGAGGGAAGGAAGGGTGTGAGGGAGAAAACACAGCACAAGAACAGAGTGCTAAAAGTATGAACAAGTATCCTATAAGAACACAGAAAGGTCTTGTTCTAAATTCAGACCCCGAGGAGTTAACGTGTCCATTAAAAAAATATATTTTTGTTCAAGCCTTAATAATGTCTTGTCATTATCCCCACCCCTCCAGTTGGGTATCACCTTCTTAATCACAAAAAAACGCAAATCTGATAGGGAATGATTGTTCTCAAGCCAGTGCTGAACCAATGGTTTATCATCCAACTTCCTTCTAATACTACTCTTGTGTTCAATTATCCTAACCCGTATTGTACGTTTAGTTTTACCAACATATAACATTTTACATGGACAGAGGATTACATATATTACGTTTGTAGTATCACAGTTAGAGTGATCATGTATATAATATTTTTCGGGTGATGGGATGTGTGAAGAATCTTCGAACCGGAAAAGAGTGTATGCATACAGAGCAGTGTCCACAATGATATTGACCTTTATAACTTGAGGGGGGTTTTCTCTCAGTAAGAGCTGAGGATACAAGAAGATCTCGGAGATTGGCACTTCTTTTATGAGCTAGGCTACCATTAGTTCCATTTTCTCAAAACCTGGAACGGCTTGTACCAAGTGCCATTCTTTTTTTAAAATATCAATAATCTTATGGGAGATCAACGAATAGTTTAGAGGACAAACCATTTTGTCATGTGCATTGTCCCTACGACGTAGTCTGAGTAAGTCAGCCCTTGATGAATCCCTCGCTCTGACATATGCTTTATTGATAGCACAGACGGGGTATTTGCGCTCTTGAAATCTCTCTCGTAAAGCTGAAGATTGATCCTCAAAATCTGCATCCGAGGTGCAAATCCTCCTAACCCGTAGGAATTGTCCAACCGGTAAGTTATTTTTAAAAGCGGGATTATGGAAACTTGAATGATGAAGTAGAGTATTACGATCGGTAGGTTTTCTGTAGAGTGTAGTGGTAAATCCTGACCCATCTCTCTTAATCATTAGATCCAAGTAGGAAATCTTAGCCGCATCATAGGTAACTTGAAACCGTAAATTGCTATCTAGGCTATTAATCCCATGCATTAAATTCTGCTAATAACTCAACTGTGCCTTCCCATATAATAAAAATATCATCGATATATCTTATCCACAACCGGACGTTATCCTTGTATAAGAAATCTTTCAAAAAAAGTTCTTCGAAATTATGTACATAAAGATTCGCAACATCTGGCGCAAAGGAGGACCCCATGGCCACACCCTTAATTTGCTGGTAAATCAACCCTCTAAAACAAAAATAGTTCTTACAAAGTGCAATCTCAGCTAAACCAAACAAAAAAGCGGTAGGGATGCGCTGATGGGACTCTCTAATCAAAAAACACTTTTCAACAATACGCAGGGCTTCTACTTGTGGTACATTGGTGTACAAAGATTCTACATCCAAGGTAACCATAATTGTATCAGGACCTAAGTCATTGAAGGCGGAGAGTATTTCGATTACATGAGCTGAGTCCCTAACGTACGAACTCATTTTTAACACAAAGGGTCGAAGAATGACGTCCAAAAATTTAGAGATGGGTTCTAGCAAGGACCCTATAGCCGAAACTATGGGTCTACCGGGAGGGTTGTCTAAAGACTTGTGAATTTTAGGTAATACATATATAGTGGGCATGACAGGATTAGTGACTGTGAGGAAATCTCTCTCTTTTCTTGTCAAATGTCCAGTTTCGTAGGCAATCGAAACTAGATTGTCTCTACTACTCTTAAGGGCTTCTGTCGGGTCTTCATTGAGTCTAAAATAAAATGCTTTATCATGTAGTTGTCTATCAATTTCTGCGATGTACTTCTCTTTATCAAGAACAACAACAGCACCCCCCTTGTCTGCGGGTTTAATAATAATCTTAGAATTAGTCTGCAATGATCTTATAGCTTTCTTTTCATCTAGAGTCAAATTGTTGAAAGGTAAACGAGTATTGATCTTTAAATCATGTATCTGTTTTAAAACGAGTTTTTTCAAATGATTCTATTAAGGGATCCGTTTTAGGAGGTGGTACCCAAGTGGAGGCCCTAATAATGATAGACTGATCGGCTACTTGGGTCCTAGAATCTTTAAAAAAATCCCGTATTCTAATCCTACGGAAAAATTTGTACAGATCAATCTCAGTGTTAAAAAGGGTCAAAATGATGTACAGGTATAAAAGATAACCCCTTAGCAAGAACCGATACCTCATCAGTAGTCAGATTATAATTTGAAATATTGATAACATTGTCACCTAATACCTCTTCTCGTATGATTCGTCTCTTGTTGTTTGATTATCCATACCCTTGTTTTTTATACTTCCGGTCTGCCCTCCTATTTAATGCGCATGCACCGGCGTTCTTCATCTCTTTGAGAAATGTGAAACGGCTTCTGTAGGTGGTTTGTTTGATCAAGTTTTTCTTCAGGGTTTTGCTTTATAGTATGGTATATTTTGTTGTTTGATTATCCATACCTTTTTTATACTTCCGGTTTGCCCTCCTATTTAATGCGCATGCATCGGCGTTCTTCATCTCTTTGAGAAATGTGAAACGGCTTCTGCAGGTGGTTTGTTTGATCAAGATCCTTAAGGTCTTTTTACATTTACACTGTCGCAGGCTTAGTATTTATGTTCTCGATATCACTGTGTGCGCTTATTAACACAATTGGAATGTTACATTGTAATTTCTATTTAAGTAACTTTGAAACGGCTTCTTGTGGGTGTGCTGTTTGTTTGGCCTTCATTAGGTTTCTCACATATATAATGTAGTAGGCTTTGCACTCGATATTACTACGGGTTTTTATGTTTTATTCTCTCTTTTTTAACTTGGCTTTTTCAGGCGGTTTCCTGTATTTGAAAGTTTTTTAAGGCAATGCATTACGATTTGTGTTCCCCTCAGGCTGGGTGACATTTGATTCTTATAGCCTTCTTTCTATATCCTTTTCCTAACAGTTCCTCGCTTTTTAATGTGTTCTGTTTTTAGAATAAGGTTTTTTCTGAATTTCATTATCTACTTTAGTTTTTTGGTTGGGTTTCTCTTGAATGAATTTGTTTAAATGGACATGTGCAGCTGATTCAGTCTTCTTGTAGGAGTTTACAATGCTTCTTTGGTCTTGGCAGATTGGAGTTTTCGCCTTTTGTTTTAGTGTCTATATCAGATTTTTTCTGCACTTTATGTTTGGTCCCATAATAACCCATTATGCATTTCCTTTCTAAGGTTCTATGAACATTATTTCAGAATCCTGTAGTGGATCACGTGGTACGAGGTATCCATCGGATTTTGTGTGAAGGGCAAAGAGAGAGATTATAATGTCGGGATGTGTCCATTTGGATTTCTTTTTTGAGCACTGTCTGGTGTCCCCATTTCTTAATAGTATGGGTTTTCCCTATATAGATCTCTAGAGAGACAATATGTTCCTCTAATATTGGAGTTAGTTTGGGTTTACAATGGTTGGATACAGCTCTTCTTTTCCCCTCCCTCCCCTCCCCCCCCCCTTTTCCTCTTTTCTTCCCCCCTCTCCTCCTCCCCTCTTCCCCCTCCCTTCTCCCTCTCCTCTCCCTCCCCCCCTTTTCCTTTCCCTCCCCTTCCCCCTCCCCCTTCCTCCCCTTTCCCTTTCCTTTCTTCCTCCCCCCCTCTTCCCCCCCCTTCCCCCCTCCCTCCTTCCCTTCCTTTCCGGTTCTCTCCCTTTCCTTCCCTCTCTCCCCTTGTTTTTCCTTTCCCCTTCCCTCCCACCCTCTCCTTTTCCTCCCCCCCCTTCTTCACCCTTCCCCCTTTTTCCTTTCCTCTTCCTCCCCCCTCCCTTTCTTTCCTTCCCCTTTTTCCCTTTCCTCTTCCTCCCCCCTCCCTTTCTTTCCTTCCCCTTCTCCCCCCCTTATTTTGTCTCCCCTTATTATCTATTTTCTCTTTTCAGTTTTTATTACCTACACATAATTATATTTTTTATCTGATGTATTATTCTACAAATTACTTATGAGTATGACTATGTAATTTAAATGGTGGTACATTTTTTACAATTAGAAATATTCTTTTACAATTAGAAATATATTTATATTTTTATGGGGGGTAGTATCCAACACCTTCTATTCCCCAGTATATAGTAGTATATTCTTATCTCTTATATACTTTATTTATTGTTTATTTATATTTTATATTTTTTAACTGCTCTTATTCTTCTAAGGTAGAGTGCAATATCCGTACATGATTTTATTTTTTATTGTCTATTTTGGCGTAACTGTTTCCGCGTTTTTTTAATCTTCAGAAGTTTTTCTGTTAGTGGCGACCTCCATTGTCTCTTTTGAGCTTGGTGTAGTCTATGCATATCACACCCACAGGTAATGTTCAATTTTACATATAGTTTTTTAGTATTAACATAATTGTTATTCAATTAGACCTACTCCTCTAGTCTCCTCATCCCTTCTCATCTTTGATTGTACATAGTTGTTTTTTACTTTTTCACATCTTTGGTATATTCATGTACAATTATATATGTCTGATTTTATTTTTTGTATTCCTCTCAGTATTTTTAGTTATTTATTTATTTGATAATTTTTATTTATATACTTAAGGTATATGTATGTATACATATTCATATGTTAACTGACTTATAGTATAATTTATTTAATATGTGAGGATTCAATTTTTAATGTTTGTATATGGCATTTTTATATTTTCTGTTGTACATGTTGGTATGATTACAAATTGCCTGATAATTCTTTAATTTGGTAATTTTTTAATTTTTTATTGGATTCCATTTAGTATTTTTAGTTATTTATTTATTTTATTCTATTTATGTATTTTTACATATGTATGTATACATATTTATGTCATCAGATCTATAGAACAGTTCATTGTATAGACTTATATATCATTAGATCCATAGTACAGTTTATTGAATAGATTAGGATTCGTTTTCAGTGACTGTATATGGTTTTCTATGATTTTAATTGATTATTATTGATGAGTTTTTTTAGCAAGTCATTTGATGTAGTCCATTTCGCCTTTATTTTATGAATATTGTATATTCGTGTTATAATTTTCTATTTTTCATATATTTTTTTAAACCCCTCGTTTTTGGTGTATTTATTGTTTGTTCATACTAATATGGTTTTACAATTTATTTTTTAGTGTGTCCTGATAGCCCCTGAGGAAGTTTGTATACGAAACACGGCCTGTGTTGGGCTTAGGCCACTTATTTGGTTATAATAAATTTATTGGGTGTTGAATCTGCCGCTTCCTGTTTTTGTTTCTGCTCGTTTGAGCGGCTAGCGCTGTTTCTTTGTGGACCCCTGCTTAGTCATGGGCAATTGAACAGGGCTTCCACTCTTAGCCTGCCCCTGACAAAACTGCGTTCAAGGGAACCCAGAGGCCGCAGGGTCTGAATTTCCATGCCAGAGTGATCAGGCCTGTTGTAAAAGGAAAAGAATTCCGGGAAGGATAATCCAAACTCTGGAAGCTCTCCTTGCAGAAATGACCCCCCTATTCCAGGGGATCCAGTTGCTGTCAATGCCCTAGAGGATGGGGAGCACCACACAGTATGGTTGCTGGAACCTCCAGCTGGCTGGTTATCCTTAGCCACAGCACCACCCACCATCTCCTGCCCTTAGTCAGGGCCAGACTAACTGCATCCCCCCGTGTAGAGAGGGGGAACAATCCCTCTAGGAACAACTTAGAAGCTGCCATGCTAGAAGAGCAGAGTCCAGAAACCAGAGATGAGGCACCTTGCTTGCTGCAGGCCAAACAATGATTCCTAGAAGAAGATATAAGTTAAGGCAAATATCACAAGTGCACGTGTTAAATGCACTTGGGCAGAATGTGTGACTGCCAGGTGCGCAATACGAGAAAACACTACTAGCGCGTGCAGAAAACCCCCAAACCACCCCAACAATTGTCAGCAGTCTGCCCCAAATTGCGTCCCACATAGATGGAATCGGGAACCCCCAACAAGGACAATACCTAGGTCAAGCATTGGTACTCAACCCTCCCAGAGAGCCCCAAGTAGAGGATCCATGCCGGGTTCAGCTCTACTCCCCTGATACTGTTTCACTGGCTTTCCAGCACTGCATTTAAATTGCCTGGTAGGAAGATCCCTCCGAGAGCCTTCTGTAATCTTCGGGAGAGAGCAGGAGGGAACAGAGGAGGAGGAGAGAGGGGGTGTTGAGGTTATGTGAAGCTGCTGCACTCTTTCAGATCCTTTCAATTTCTGGCTGTTCAACAGACTGTTATAAGTGCATGAGGTTGAACCAATTTTCCCTCCTCCTATGGCTACCAAAAAGGCCACAGTCTAGTGATGCTTCCCATGTCGCGCTCAAGTGAGAGTCACCCTCAAGGTGGTCGTTCACAAGCATTCAATCAATCTTCAGAATTTTCTTCAGAGAGGAGAAAAATCCATCCACCATCTGCTGGAGACAAAGAAATACTGAAGGGACCTCTGGTGGCTGAGGCATATAGAGGCATGGGAGTGATGTCATTGAAACCTGGGCTTTTCATTGGTTCTTGCCTCCATCAATCTGCTGATAGGGGAACACAACCTACTGGATTGGTCTAGCAGGACAATATGGAAAATAATCTTACTGAATTTAAATTAAAATAGATGGTTGGAAAGGGAACATAGAGTCTCATATCATCCAGCCAGTATGAGAGATGAGCCATAGCTGGGTGCTTCTGAAAGACAACTAGTAGCTGCAATCAAATTAAATTCTAAGTGGTAGAAGGAGGAGATATTGATGCTGTCATTTTGAGAAATCCATTTTAAATGAAATTCAATCAAGATTTTTCTACATTCAAAGTTTCTGCAGTTTTTCCTAGTTGTTCCCTATATTTACTTTTTGTATGTTTTTCCAATATGGCTCAATTATGCTTACCCTATAAATGTTGTTCCTTAAGTCCTGCCAGACTATTCCAGACCACCGGGCTATATACCCTCTCCAGCAGGTGGAAACGGAGCCAAACTGTTCACCGCCTTAGCAGGGAGATGATTAGTATTTTACCAAGGCTCTCCAAAACTGGCACTTTTGGTACATTCACCGTTTTCTGTTCTGCTATTCATAATTTTCTCATAAAGTATTCATTATACTGTACTGTAAGTTCTGCTAACTTGTAGCATTCTCACTCTTGCTCATTTCCCTCCCTGACTGTGGACTGGATGCTGGTCTGGTCTGGCAGGACCCAGGGAACAATTATAAGGTAAATATAACTGAACCTTCCTCTTCATCACAGCCAGATCAATCCAGACCACTGGGAAGATGTCTCACAGCATCCCCGTCATACCAGGTGGGAAGGCCCCTCTGCGGTCGCAAAGACTGCCACCCTGAAGGTGGTTGTGACCTGGCAGGTGCAGTCTATAATGGCACAAGGAGGAACGCAACATAGAAACATAAAAAATAAACAGCAAAACCATACAGTTTATCCATTCTTCCCATCTATAATTCCTTCCTCTCAGATTCTCTGTGCATATTTCATGCTTTCATAAATATACACAGTCCTTGTATCCACCACCTCCACTTAGATGCTGTTCCAAGCATCCACAACACTTTTTATAAAGAAATATTCCTCTAGATTATTCTTGAGCCATATCCCTTTTCATACTTATCTTATGACACCTCATTCCAGACTTCCTTTCCCGCCTTCTGTGCATTTATACTGCAGAGCCAGTGTACTGTATTTTATGAAAAATATCCGGAATGTCTTTTAAATATTAGGTGCTGGGCCCCATATGCACCAGCTTTTTATTAAACTGGCTTGGATCCTTGAAAAGACTCCTGGATTTATTTATTGCATGCTTATCTGCTGCTACAATACCATGGAGGAATTTAAAAGTCTACCATCTCTCTTCTCTCCTACCTTTCTACCAAAGTATACATATTTAGAACTTTTTGCTATTAGTTTTATTTAAAATTATTTTGAGGCTATACATCCAATCAATAAAGCTGAATGAAAGAAACAGCAGCAATACATATAAAGAAACCAGAAATCAAAGGAAATAGATACACAGTTTAGACCACACCATTTAAGGCCAAGAAAGGAATAAAAGATTAAAAAAAGGGAAAAAAAATAACCAAAGACGGACAAACAAGGGTTCTCAGGGCTACTGGTTTGCTCCAGCCTTGAAGACATCTCCTGAAATAAACCTGACCTGACTTCTTCTCTAGCCAACAGAAAATCTCTAAACTGACTAACCTCAAAGAAAATAAAATGATTACCTCCCCCCTTAAAAAAACAACAAGGAAATATTAGGAGGCGCCCAAAGTTAGGACTCTCATCCTTAAGGCCAGGTACCCCTGGCATCTAATCTGGGTGTTATAAGAAAATTCAAGAAAACAAATTCTACTTTAGACCCTAAAAAAGTCTCATGAATATTTCTGAAGAAAAGTCTCTTGTCAGGTTGCAGAGCAAAGGTGATGACCATTGTTGTTCTGTCTGTTATTGCTTTGAACAAACTTTCAGGAAAGCCCATCAAGTTTATAACTTCTTCAGCACTTCCCACCTGATCATTTAAACCACCTCCATTTCCCCCAGGGACAGACAAGTAATAGGCACAAGTTATAGGAGGGAGATTATCCACTGGTATTTTTTTTAATTTATAATTTCTTCCAACAACATACATTTTTTTTATCAACCAAAATCGTAATTTTTTCCAGTACAACTAGCAATAAGAATTAATTAGACTTACCTGCTAATTGTTGTTCCTTAAGGAACTCTAGTCCAGTCCCGGAACCATAGAGTTTAGAATCTCCTCCAGCAGCCTTGGAGACTGAATGACATCACAGCTCTTCTCTCTCTGGTATAAATAGGCAAGGACCGCCCCCCCCCCTTCCACCAGTATCTATTGACAAAGCAACTCAGCAGAGCAACAAATAAGTAGATAAAGAACAACAAGATAAACTAAATAAACTTTGGTTAGAATCTAAAAACCTGTGCATATTCTAACCTTCTCCTCGACGAAGGACCTTGTAGAATTGCCAAAAATGTAGAAACAAAACCACGCTTCTGCGGGGTTCCCATTGTGGCTCCACTCCGCGTCCTCCGGAACCCCACTCCTCTTCCGGAGACATCCTCTCCAATTTGACCCCTTTTACTAAGATAAAAACGGACAACACCTTCAGGCTGCATACCCTGGGAGGGGTCCGGGACTGGACTAGAGTTCCTTAAGGAACAACAATTAGCAGGTAAATCTAATTAATTCTTCCTTTTTGTCCCTCTAGTCCAGTCCCGGAACCATAGAGGATGTAACAGAGCAGTGCACATCAACGTGAGGGACCAGAAAACCCAGCCTGAAGCACCGCTGAGCCAAAACGAACGTCCTCCACCGCCTGCATATCTAACCGATAGTGCTTCGAGAATGAATGCAACGATGATGAAGTCGCCGTTCAACAAATGTCCGCGACCGAAACCAAACTGTACTCCGCCCACGACGCCGCTTGCGCCCTGGTCGAGTGCGCTCTGAGACCTTCTGGAACTACCCTACCTTTCAAAAGGTAATCCAACGCAATAGCCGCCTTTAACCATCTAGAAATGGATGCTTTCGCTGTCGCCTCACCCTTCCGCGGCCCCCCGAAAGCCACAAACAGTCTGTCAGTCTTCCGAAACGGCTGTGTCCGCCGAAGACACTTCCGAAGAACCCGACGAACATCTAGGGGATGTAACCTGCCTTCCGATTTCTCCTTTTGCTGCTTAGAGAATACTGGAAGCGACACCACGTGATTGACATGAAAGGCCGAGACCACCTTCGGCTGAAAGTCCGGCACTGAGCGTAGCACGACCTTATCATGGAAGAAAGACAAATAAGGTTCCCTACAGGATAAAGCCTGTAACTCCAAAATCCTCCTTGCGGAACAAATAGCTACCAGAAATACCTTCTTTAACGCGAGATCCTTCAGGGTGGCGATGCTTAGCGGCTCAAACGGTAGCTCAAGCAAAGCCTCCAATACCAGATTCAGCTTCCATGTCGGCACCGAACAGCGTACCAACGGACGAAGAAGCAAGACAGCTCTCAGAAAAAGCCTAATGTCACTGTGAGATCCTACCGGCTGACCAAGCACTTTTCCCCTATAACAGGAAATCGCCACCAACAGCACTCGCAAGGAACTGGCTGCCAATCCCTTCCGCACTCCATCCTGCAAAAAGGAAAGGACCTGCGAAATCGAAGCCCTCAACGGCTGAATATTACGCTCCACACACCAAGCTGCAAAGATCCTCCAGACCCAGACATACGCCAGCGAGGTGGAACACCTGCGTGCCTTTAGCAAGGTAGAAATGACCGCCGCCGAATAACCCTTAGCTGTCATCCTAGCCCGTTCAAGAGCCAAGCCGTAAGCGAGAAACCGACTCACCTAGGGCATGCGCAACGGACCCTGCCGTAGGAGCTCCTCCCGCTGCGGTAACTACCACGGATCGTCCACTAACAGCCATACCAAATCTGCACACCACGGCCTTCAGGGCCAATCGGGCGCGATCAGAATCACCCGACCGCGATGTCTCCCAACGCGCTGCACCACCCTGCCCATGAGGGCCCAAGGTGGAAAAACATAAAGGAGAACTCCCTCTGGCCACCTTTTCGCTAATGCATCTAGCCCCTCTGACATCCGTTCCCAGCGCCTGCTGAAAAACCTTGCTACCTGCGCCGACTCGAAGCTCGCCATGAGAGCCATTACCGGAACACCCCAGCGCCTCACCAGAAGAGCAAACACCCCCGGATGTAGCACCCACTCCTCGGGGTCCACTCTGTGACGACTGAGGAAATCCGCTTCGAGATTGTCTACGCTGGCCACATGTTGAGCTGCGAGAGCCTGGAGATTGTGTTCGGCCCACACCCACAGCTGACCCGCTTCGGCTTCCAGTGTAGCACTTCCTGCGCCCCCCTGCCGATTGATGTAGGCTACCGTTGACGCATTGTCTGACAAGACTCGGACCGCCTCCCGACCGAGAGTGTCCTGAAACTCCTGTAGCGCCAGAAACACTGCTCTCATCTCCAACCTGTTGATGGACCGAGATGTCGTCTCCTGAGACCAATGACCCTGGGCAAACCTGCCTTCGCAATGAGCCCCCCCCAACCCAGGAGGCTCGCGTCTGTCGTAAGCAGTCCCCAGGACGGCGGTCCAGTGGCATGCCGGCTTCCATATTCTCCGTTCTCAACCACCATCGCAGCTCGTGACGCACATTCTGAGGGCAAACTAACCTCTGCGATAGGACATCCAACTGAAGCGACTAACGACGGAGGAGCGCCGCCTGTAACGGCCGCATGTACGCTCGGGCCCACGGAACCACTTCTATCGTGGCTGCCATTGTTCCCAACAACTGCAGGTACTGCCCTGCTGTTGGAGCCGGACTCGATAAGAAACGCCTGACAAGTTGTCGCAGACCTAGAGCCCGGGCCCTGGGCAGGAACACCTTCCCCTGCTTTGTTTCGAAGCGCGCTGCAAGGTACTGCAGGGATTGCGATGGTACCAACCTGCTCTTTGCAAAGTTGACTACCCAGCCCAGGCCTTCGAACATCTGGACCACCCGGGCCGTCGCTGCCGAGCTGTCCTCTCTCGACTTCGCTCGGATCAACCAATCGTCCAAATATGGGTACACCAGTACTCCCTCTTTGCGGAGCACCGCCGCCACCACCACCATGACCTTGGGAAACGTCCGTGGCGCCATTGCCAGCCCAAAGGGCAGCACTTGAAATTGAAAATGTCCCATGGGTACCGCAAATCTCAGCCACTTCTGATGCTCTTGCCGAATCGGGATGTGCAGGTAAGCATCCGTGAGATCTAACGACGTCAGGAACTCCCCGGTCCGGACCGCTGCCAGCACGGAACGCAAGGTCTCCATCCAAAAATGGGTAATCCGGAGACAACGGTTCACCCTTGTCAGAGCCAGGATCGGGCAAAATGTGCCGTCCTTCTTTGGCACTACGAAATAGATGGAGTAGCGACCAGAACCGCACTGCTCTGCGGGCACCGGCAGCACCGCCTCAAGCTGCAGCAGCCGCTGTAGCGTGTCCTGGACCGCCTGCCTGTGCCCAGGGCTTAGCAGGGAGAACGGACAAAGGAACCTACGATGGGTCGATGGAGTTCTAATACATACCCCTCTCGAATGACCTCCAGGACCTACTAATCTGACTTAATTCGAACCCAGGCAGGGTAAAACTCCCGCAACCGACCTCCCCTGGGAACTACCCTCTCCTGAGCCCGCCTTATCTCATTGTGTCTGTTTTGTGGCCGAGGGACTGGAAAGGAGCGAACCCCCGGCCTGCTCCCCTGAATCATCTAAATCCCTGACCCCCAAGCGGGAACTTCCCCCGCTGGGACTGTCCATAACGGGGAGAACGAAAACTACGAAAGACTCTCGGGACCTCCCTGAATCCCTCAGAACTGCGGCCCTGCTTCGGCTTGTCCTCTGGGAGACGTCCCCCCTTGGACCCCCTGAGGTCCTGGACCAACTTATCTAAATCCTCCCCAAATAAAAGCGTACCCCCAAAGGGTAACTTGCTAAGCCGAGCCGTAGACGAACTGTCCGCCGACCAGGTTCTCAACCAGAGATACCTCCGAGCTGCTACTACGGAGACCATCCCCGTAGCCAAGCCGCGGAGATCAGAATGAATATCCACCAAGTACGCGGTTCCCGACTCCAGTCGCGTGGCATCTTCAAGCTGCCCTTCCAGATGGTCTCCTGCAACCTCTGGGACCACCTCAAACCGCCATGTGCCACCCAAGCCGGTCTGCATGGACAGCGCGCAAACATCGAACACCTGCTTCCACAGAGTGTCTAACCTCCTGTCCTGAACAGCCTTCAGCGCTGCGGTCCCCCTCCACGGGAATCGTGGTTTTCTGAGTGACCGCCGATACCGCCAGAACTACCTTTGGAGAACGAAACAGCTCCCTATCGCGGTTCGCGAGCAGATAAAGGCGAGCCAACGCTCTAGCCCCCTTCAGGGCCGCCTCTGGCAAATCCCATTCTTCATGTATCATATTCCGAAATACCCTATGGAGGGGAAACTCTCTCTGGGATGTCCGCACCGCCTGCAACAGCGGATCTTCTAATGTCCCTTCCGCTGCTTCCTCGCTGGAAGGCAGGTTTAGTGTCTTTAGCGTCTCCGAAACCAGGGCTGGAAGCTCTTCACACCAAAAGACTCTGACTACCCAGCACTACTGCTCCGAGTCAGGCAATTCTCCGTCTTCCAGCTCATCTTCCGAGAACTCTTCCCTTTTTGGCGTTCCCCTCGCTCAGGCCATCAGCGAGGTAAGGCGCGGGACCCTCCGAAGTGGCCCTACACCTTTTAGCCACCGGAGCACCGTTCCCCGAACCAACCAGAGAGGCCGAGCGCTTCTGACTCTGGGGTCCGTGAGGAAGAGCTGACATCGCGGGCTGAAGGAAGGCAAAAGCCTGCTGCATCAAGGCAACGAAGTTCGGCGGAATCCCAGTCGCCTCCCCCGCCTGTCCCTGCTCCTGTGACCCGGCGGAGCCGCCGCCTGAGGAGGGCCCCGGCACTGGCTCCTCAGGATCTAGAGACGGAGATAACAGTGCCTCAGCGCCTGTACGAATAGCCTTCCGGCCTGCTAGGGGCTGTCCCGGCTCTCCGTCCATATGCTGCGCCTCTAGGGAGCAAGGGACATCGACTCCTGATTCCAGCACTGAGCTTTTCCTCCTGCCGCACACTAGACAGGGTGGATTTGCAGGCATAGCAGCCGCCTCAAAGAACTGCTCTAAACCACCACGGGAACTCCCCCTCCCCCCCGCTGGCCTTGAGAGCCAGCTCCGGAAGGAAGGGCTCTCTCCGGGTTGGAGACCTGCAAAAAACAGCCTAGATACACCTGCTCAATATTTCAATAAGGGAAAAGTACAGCATAGCTCGTTTCCCTTTGAACTTCTCTTTTTTTTTTTTTCAACAGGCCAACGCTCTGTAAGCGCCTGATGAGCCTATAGCAGGTCTGCAGCAAACGAGGCTTAAAACGCTTCCAAAAAGCCGCTATTAAAAAAACCCGCGGTTTTCAAAATGGCCGCCGGGACTTTTCCCAAGCAGCAAAAAAGTGTCCGGAGGGCAAAGAACTCCTTTATGAGATCCCCGCTGAGGCAGGGACTTCCCTCTCAACTCCCCTCCAAGAAACAAGTAAAAGAAAATTCAAAAAGAAAGAAAAAACGCCGTTAAAGTCGGCAAGACCTACTTACAGTTCCCTGCTTCAACCTGAGGTGCTGCAATGAGGCAGACACGCGCCGGAGCTCAGCCTGCTCGTGGCTTTGGCTCCGACGGTGCTCCCACCACCAATCTCACTGTCCCTTAGAGATGGCTGGGGCTAAGCCTTCCACCTGCTCCTCACCCTTGCTTGCGGGTTCGGGAGCAGGGAGGCTACTTCTTCTGCTCTGTAAAGCTGCTCCTTCTCACCAAGGGGCAGCCCCCCCCCCCTCCCACGAGAGGGAAAATTGAGGGAGAAAGGAGGAAGCAGGACTGGAGCTAGAGGGAAGGAAAAAAAAGTGGCTATTTATTTTAGAAAGGCAACCAAACAAAAAACATCAAGAATTAGAAAAGGAAAACAAAGAAAAAATTCCTAGCTCTGCCTATTTGTGCTGGGCCTATCCCTAGGCCCAGAATCTCTTCAGCTGCTTGGAGAGTGAAGTACTGGTGGAAGGGGGCGGTCCTTGCCTATTTATACCAGAGAGAGAAGAGCTGTGATGTCATTCAGTCTCCAAGGCTGCTGGAGGAGATTCTAAACTCTATGGTTCCGGGACTGGACTAGAGGGACGAAAAGGAAGCAGCAACGTTACTTCCCTATCTCCAGTTTCCCCCCATCCCCCCTAATGGAAATATGACTCCAGGCAGGTTTAGGTTTCTTCTGCAATTTCTGATCATGTAGCACAACACCAGATATGGAACATTACAAAAAGAATTACTTACATCCATCATTACCCTCCCATCCCCGGTTGTGAGCATCTCATTAGCCTCTATATTCCAAACTCACTCACAACCAGAATTAAGCCAGTTTACATGGGGCAACCATACCTGCTGAAACAGAGGCATCTTCTGCAGCTTAATGGCAGTGATTTTACACATCTGGTAGACAAAGTCTAACTGCTGCAAAATTTGTCTCCTGTTTGGCAGCTTCACACTTTTCCAATTAAGTGCAACTTCCATCCTGGCAGCCACCATGAACATTAACACTAGCCTTCTTAATTTACCATCCAGATCCACTGGTAGGAGATTAAGCAATACCAAAGTGGCCTCCAATCCAACCTCCTGACTAATATCCTTCCCACTAATTCCAACACCTTCTCCCAAAAAGGTCTAATCTTAGGACATCTCCACCATACATGCATAAAGTCGCCTTCTTGGCCACACTCCCTCCAACATAAACTCGACTGCTCCCCAATTAAACACACTAGTCGCACTGGTGTCAGATAGTACCTATACAATACTTTATACCTATTTTCAATTAGGGCCACTAAGAGGGACAACCTAGCATTTGGCAGGTATATCCTACTCCAAACTTTCCACCCCCCCCCCCCCAGCTGTATCTCTCTTTCCCAAGTCTTAACAAAAGCTACCTCCTGACTCACCTCAGGGAGCAGCAATTTATATATCCCAGATAGCAATCCTCTCATACCCTTATATTTGACATGCAAGCATTCAAAAGGGGATAAGGCTGAGCTCCCAGGGGAGCAGACAGACAAAAGGGTAAAATGAGCTGGAAGAATGGTCTAATGCTTGGCAGTTAAGATTTAATGTGAAAAAGTGTAGTATCATGCACTTGGGAAGCAGAAATCCAAGGGAATTGTATGTGATAGGGGGCGAGAAGGTTGGTACCTAAGAACATAAGATATGCCATATTGGGTCAGACCAAGGTCCATCAAGCCCAGTATCCTGTTTCCAATAGTGGCCAATCTAGGTTATAAGTACCTAGCAGTTTCCCCAAAAGAGACAGATTCCACAATGCTTGTACTGGGACAAACAGTGATATCCTGAGTCCCTTTTAATAATGGTTTATGGACCTTTCCTTCAGGAACTTGTCCAAACCTTATTTAAGCTCAGCTACACTCACAGCTTTTACTACATCCTGTGGTAACAGATTCCAGAGTTGATTACGCGCTGAGTGAAAAAATATTTTCTCTTATTATTCTTAAATGGGTTATATTGTAGCTTCATTGCATGTCCCCCTAGTCTTTGTACTTTTGATGGCGTAAACAATCGACCTACATTTACCCGTTCCACTCAATTCATTAATTTATAGACCTTTACTTTATTCTATCATCTGATCGCCCTGATGCCTTTGCCTGGACGGTCAGTGTACAATAAACCAAACGGCTGCAAAAGACAGGAAAGGAACGCCAATTGCAAATAGGACAGTAGAGAGGACAGGGAACACAGAGAGAGTTTAGAAAAGAGGACAGCAGTAACAAACAGAGAAGCCAGGTTATGAAGCAGAGGCAGAAACTTCCAGGGGGGGGGGGGGAGATCGAAGGCAATGCCGAAGAACTGAGTCTTTAGCATTGCCTTAAACCTCTGAAAAAAAGCTATTATATCTCCCCCTCTGCGGGCTCTTTTCCAAGTTGAAAAGCCCTAACCTTTTAAGCCTTTCCTCATAGGGATATCTTTCCAGCCCCTTTACCATTTTGGTGGCTCTTCTCTGTACGTTTTCTAATTCCACTATATCCTTTCTAAGATACAGTGACCAGAATTGCACACAACATTCAAGGCATACAGAGGCATTATATTTGTTTTATTCTCCATTCCTTTCCTCATGATTCTAGCATTCTATTGCTTTCTTAGCCGTTGCTGCACACTGGGCGGAGTATTTCAACATGTTATCCATGACACCACCTACATTTTTTACCTGGGTGGTGGTTATTAATGTGGAACCTTGCATCGTATAACCATAGAACAACCCAAACTTTCCTAGGTCCATAACTTTGCACTTGTCCACATTAAATTTCATCTGCCATTTGAATGTCCAGTCCTCCAATTTATCAAGGTCCTTTTGCAATTTTTTACAATCCTCTTGAGTTAAGAACTTTAAATTATTTTGTGTCATCTGCAAATTTGATCACCTCACTCGTTATTCCCATTTCTAAGACATTTATGAATATGTTAAAAAGCAGCGGGCCCAACGCAGATCCCTGGGGTATTCCACTATTCACCTTTCTCCATTGAGAAAATTGGCCATTTAGCCCTGCTTTCTATCTTTTAACCAGTTCCTGATCCACAATAATACACTGCCTCCTATTCCTTGACTTTTTAATTTCGCCAAAAATCTCTCATGAGGGACCATGTCAAAGGATTTCCGCAAATCCAGATACATTATATCAATGTCTCACCTTCAAAAAATATAACAGATTAATAAGACTTTCCTTGGCTAAATCCATGTTGGCTTTCTCCCATTAAAACGATGACTATCTACATGATCAGTAATTTTGTTCTTTATCATGGCTTCTATCATTTTGCCAGGTACCAATGTCAGGTTCACCGGTCTGTAGTTTCACCGATCACCCCTGGAACCCTTTTTAAAAATTGGTATTACACTGGCCATTCTCCAATCTTCAGGTACTACAGATTATTTAAATGATAGGTCAGAGATTACTGATAGTAGATCTGCAATCTCATTTTTCAATTCTTTTAACACCCTCTGATTTATACCATCCGATCCAAGTGATTTACCACTCTTGAGTTTATCAAATAGATGTAATATATCTTCCCAGTTTATTGATATTTCTTTCAATTCTTCAGATATCTCACCTTTAAATACCATTTCAGGCCTGGCTAACTTCCCTATATCTTCTTCAGTAAAAACTGAAGCAAAGAATTCATTCAATCTCTCCACTATGGTCTTGTCTTCCCTTAGCACCCCTTTTACCCCTTCATCATCCAATGGTCCAACTGCCAGGTTGAAACAACTCGCAGGTACCGGGACTGGACTGGAAGGACAATAAGGAACATAGAGTGCAACCCCTCCAGTAATTTGATCTACCCTATCATTGCAATCGATTTTGTACCTAAGTATCAGTGTCCCATTAGTTGTCCTCCTTCCACCCAGTCTTTGAGATATTTAACCTTTCATTTACTGCTATATATTCTAACTCTCCCATTTTACTTTTTAGACTTCTAGCATTTACAACCGGGCATTTTAGAGGCTGTATTTTATTCATATTAATCTGGATATCAGTTGATAGGGGTAATTTGGAATCTTTCAGCTCTGTACTTAAGGGCATCTATGTTACTTGTATCTTTATTGGAATCTCTGTCGGGATGCCCTAACTTCCCAATTTTGCTAGCATCCTTCAAGGCTACATCCTTCCGAACCATGCACTCTTGGGCACAGGTCAGACTGCCCCCATTACTATATCTAGTTTAAAAGCTGCTCCATCTCCTTTTTAAATGTTAATGCCAGCAGCCTGGTACTATCGTGGTTAAGGTGGAACCCATCCCTTCAGAAAAGCCCCTCCCCTTCCACAGAATGCTGCCCAGTCCCTAACGAATCTAAATCCTTCTTTGCACCTTCCACACATTCAGACTACGGAGCTCTGCCTGCCATTTTGATCCTATGCGTGGAACAGGAAGCATTTTGGAGAATGCCATCCTGGAAGTTCTGGATCTCAACTTCCTACCTAAAAGCCTAAATTTGCCCTCCAGAACCTCCCACTCACACTTTCCTATGTCATTGGTGCCAACATGCACCAAGACAGCAGACTTCTCCCCAGCACTATCTAAAACCTTGTCTAGGTAGCATGTGAGGTCCGCTACCTTTGCACGAGGCAAGCATGTTACCAGGTGATCTGCATGTCCACCAGCCACCCAGCTATCTACATGCCTAATGATCGAATCACCAACTGTAACGGCTGTCCTAACCCTGCTCTCTGGGCACATGGCCCTGGAGAAACCTACTCAGTGCGAAAGGTTTTAATCAACGGGGGGCAGATCTTAGCTATAGGATCACTTCCTGCCACACCAAGGTGATGCTCTCCTTTCACGGGACCTCTCTCTTCCATGGCAACAGAGGCTGCCAGTTTGGAGGTGGGACTTCAGTACTACGTCCCTGTAGGTCTCATTTATGCACCTCTGTCTTCCTTATATCCTCCAAGTCTATCACTCTAGCCTCCAGAGATCAGACTCATTCCCTGAAGGCAAAGAGCTCCTTGCATCTAGTGCAAACCTAAGACCCCTCATCAACTGGGAGAAAATCGTACATGCAACACTCAATGCAAAAGACTGGATAGCCTCCATCTCACTGCTGGACTGCTGTCTGCATTTTAGCTTTAATGTTTTCTTTAGCTATTTAAGTTGTCTACTTACTTAAAGTTGCTAGGGATACTTGTGCTGATACAACTGTACCTAATAAGTTTAAAGGCTTTAGTTCACCTCAAGATTAATCTATTCCTGGGGAGGGTAACCAGCTGAACCGGCAGTGAATTTGACAGCCTCTTCCCTTTTAATAGGTTTAAGAGCCTATAAAGCTAAGATCACGCCTTGGGTGGATGGGAGTCGGAGTAGGTGGAAAGAAAAAAACACACCTAGTAAAAGCTGGCTTGCTACACATTGCCCTGACCTGTGCTTCTAAGGTAACCTCTTAATTTCCTGGGTGATTCACACAGCCCTTGGTTTGATAGAGGGAGCCTTTCAAATTGACCCTCTGACCTGTCACTTGGCTTTAACACCTATTTAGAACAGTTTCACGGGTCTTTTGCCCCTAATTGGAAGACCTCTTTTTAAAGTTCTCAAGAAATAATTTATTTCTTTATCCTATTCTTCCTTCTATGCTAAGCTATACTCTTAATTTGATTTAAATGGGTCTACTGACTGCGGTTTACTCACCCTCAGAGCCCCAGGCAGAGAAACCGTGCCGAGCTCAACTCTATTCCCTGAAACTGGCTGTGCAGCACTGTATTTAAGATTGCTGGCAGGCAAATCCCTTCAAGAGGAAACAGATGGTGTCATCAGTTTCAGCTGCTGTGTCATTCCATCCAGGTCAAGCTGGAATCATTAGCTATCCAGGGCATTACCAGTGCGATGCACTGACTCCTTCTCACTGGAATCACCAGACCAGCACCTCAGAAGATGCATCACCTCCACTGTTTCTTCAACCAGGTAAGCAAACTTCCAGCATATCTTTTAGTGCGCAGTCAGTTCATTAAGGCATCTTTAAAAATGTAGTGTGCACTAAATTGATTTAATATGAGTTCATCAACAGCATGTCTTAATTTGTTGTCTGGTGTGTGCCAAATTAATTAAGGCACACTAAACATTCCTTAACAAAATGAGCATGTGAAGCTAACATGGACAGACTAGATAGGCCATGTGGTCTTTTTCTGTCGTCATATTTCTATGTAAGAGCCTTCTGCAAACTTTGGGAAAGAGCAGGGAGGACAGAGAAGGAAGAAGGGAGCGTTGAGGTTTCGTGAGACTGCTGCACTCTTCCAGATTTTTCCAAATCATGGCTGCTCAACAGGCTCTTATGATAAGTGCATGGAGTTGAACTAATTTTCTCTCCTCCTATGGTTACCGAAAAGACTGCAGTCTAGTGGAGCTTCACACACATGCTCAAGTGACAGTCACCCTCAAGGTGGTCGTTCACGAGCGTTTAATCAATCTTTTCCTCTTAATCTTCAGATTTCCTTCCGAGAGGAGAAAATCCATCTACCATCTGCTGGAGACAAAAATACTGAAGAGACCTCTGGTGGCTGGGGTGAATAGAGGCATAGGAGTGATGTCATTGAAACCTGTGCTTTTCATTGGTTCTTTGTCTCCACCAATCTGCTGGTAGGGGAACACAACCCACTTGTCTGGATTAGTCTAGCAGGATGATATGTTAATAGTCTATAGAAAAGAATATGCTTTGAAAAAAACATCTGAAAAAAATAGTGAAACTAAGAAAGCAGAAAGGGGAAGAGCCAAAGGAAAGATGCATCAGAGCCCATCTTACCAACCCCATAGTATCCTCCTGCCTGTTCTTCAGCTCAACTAGTGCCAGGAGCCCATGGATAGCAGGACTGGACTCAAAGCAAGATGTTGCCTGAAGGAGATAGGGGCATAACCAAGCTCTGGACATCGCTGGGCTTAGTGGTCTCTGACACTGGCCACTGGACCCTAGTCTGGTCCAGGGGACACAGGCTTATCTGCACTGCTAGACCAGTCCAAACACCTTGCCACCTGCTGAAGGCAGATAAAGCACAGTTACTTACCTGTAACAGGTGATCTCTGGGAACAGCAGGAATAAGTCTTCACATATGGGTATGTCGGTACCGACGGAGCCTGCGCGGGAACGCTCCCCAGTGTCCAAAAAGAAAGCTTTTGGGAGCATCCCACGCGCATGCGCGCTGCCTTCACGCCCATTTACTTCCCTCTCATCAGTTGGGTTTGTAGCAGAGACCGAAGGAGGGAAGTAGACAAATTAGAGAGAAAAAGAGAGAGAGCGAGAAAACAACACCTAGGGGAGGTGGGTGGGTTGTGAAGACTTATTCCTGCTGTTCCCAGAGATCACCTGTTACAGGAACAAGCAGGAATAAGTCTTCACATATGGGGACTCCCAAGCAAAGATGCCTGGAGGAGGCCCCAGCATGTTGCAAATCTAAAAATGGGCCATGCTTATCCCTCAAAACCTCAGGCATCCAAGGGATGGAGGGTAGGAGTTGAACTAGAAAAGAAAAAAAGAGGTGCTGTGGAACAGCTTGACTAAACAAGGTATCCAGAGGGGAGTCCTTGTGTAAATCATAAATATTAGAAAAATATTGAGTCCCAATTTTCTAATGTGGATCTCACTCAAAAATATTGCAAAAATACTTGTTGAGGGTAATATGGGTCTGTGGTTGAGAGCCAGTACATTATCCTCAAAGAAATTCCCTCAATGTGAAATAGAGGGAAAAAAATAAATTTTGCAATACAGGAAGAGATGAGAAGCGCTCATGGCCAGAACTAACCCCAGAAGAAGTACTGGGGTAGTTCAATGAGGTTGGACTTTTGAGAAATAGCTAAAACTTCTGTAAAGTCCAAAAAATTGAACTTCTTGTCCTTGGAGCAGAATAAGGTCCTAGGAAAAAGTAGAGATAATCTGACTGGTTTGGATGAAAAGGCAGAAATACCCTTTGCAGAAAAAAGGGGATAGGTCTTTAAGACCCCCTTTATTCCAATGAAAGACAAAGACATTTGTACTAGGCATTGAGCCTCCAACTTCTTGAAGATCAGTAAAAGTCTTTCGTAAGTGATGTCACTTATGATGATGACCTTACATGTAGAGCTTCAGATGTGACATAACCTAAAAGGTAACGGGTAAAAGAAGGTATTTCCTAATTTACCATAGAAATTGGTTATCCATTGAGTTTTATGGTATGCTGGGGCAGCATTAATATGGACAGTAAACAAATCTTTCAAAGTCAGATGTTGTATAGAGATTGACGCAATAACAAGAAGGATTAAGACCTACTTGAGAATATTGATGGAGAATCTCTGTCTGGTTAAATATGGAAGAACTATAGAGAATGTTTCATGGAAACTGGTATTATGTTCTTCACTTACAGGGATAGGACTAGACTTCTTGAAAAGATCTAGCCCCTGAAATAACAAGGTCTCGAGACGTACGTGAATGAGTGCAGAGGAGATCCTTAGTCTTAAGACAGCAAGTCTGGATCCTTCTATAATTTCAAATAGTAGCTGGAGAAAAAGACGCAATATAAGGTGATACTCATATTGCCCTCATAAAGAGGCAAACATGGTATCATGCATTCTCTTGTTCAACATAAGCTACCATGAAGTATAGGAAATTAGAAGGAAAGTAGTGAATAAGGACCAACTGCAGTGAAAAAAATGCATCCCTGTTGTGGAAGTTCCAGTGAGATGTGGAACAAACCAGGGAATTGTGCAATTTTCTACGCTTTCACGTGGTCTAAACCCTGGTTACCTTTTCTTAAAAGGAAATTTTAAGGAATATGGTAAGAGTAGGAAAAAAACAAACAGTCATGTAGGAGCATGACTGGCAGAGTCTACCAGCTGAAGCCCTTCTTAACTATCTGGCCGCTACCTATTAGGAGTAGCTCTGAGGCTCTCTGGCAAAGGCCCACAGTTGCAGAGCTTTGTTGTAGAATTGCAGAGAGCATGTTGTAGGTTGCTTAGATCTGGCTGTTGAATTGCCAGTGTGCAACTTAATCTATTCTGTTTGAGCCAAAGAGAATGGAAGGTGGCTAAGAATAGTAGACAGGCCTGATGCCTACAACAATAAATAGTCCAAATGAGTTCTGGACCTCTTTTTGGAATTATCTGTTAAGGCAGCATAAAAAGTTAGGTCCTATAGATTGGAGAGGACCGGAAGACATAATTTGGAGTAGTGATACCCAACTTCTGTCCGAAAAGCTGCCTTAAAAAAAAATATCTGAGAAGAAGATGAACCGCAAAGGGGGATAAAACTCTGTATGGAAACTACTTACTGTAGTAGGTATTGAAGAAAATCCTATGGCTTAGAGAATAAGCCCTCCAGTTGATTAATAGTACTCTTAGAGACTGAATGTCTGGGCTAAGAGGGATAGAAAGTAATACAGAGTTGAGAAGACTTACAATTTGGTAAGTCTTTGAAGAGATAGGGTCCCCTTGCAGTTAAAAGTATGAGATATCCTCGTACAGGAAACTGACAAGGTGAAGGATATAGCTCACCCTGTTGTTAGTTGTTAGTCCTCCTTTTGTTTTAAAAGGAGAAACATGTTATCTCTGGGGTATGATAGTCCTTAATAGCTCTTAGAGCTAGAAGGATAGATTTCTCTTGTAGCAAGAGATTCATGCCCAGAGTCGAGGATTGAGTCAATGTATGACTGATATCTCAGCATGGATGAGATGAATTTTAGACGCTTCTGTTGAAAAGAAGTAGGCTCAAAAGTTCTAAACCTCACACAGAAAAAGTGAATAAAATATCAGAAACCCTGTGATTGCTGGGTTTGCTGAGCCTGTTGAGGTTTTGATTCTCTTAGCCTGGTGTGATGTTGCCCATCTTTGGAAACATCTGCATAATGGGTAGAAGATGGATAAAACTTTTTTCCCCTAGCGGAATAAAGCTTTTTAGGAGATTTTTTATTAGCTGGGATAGAGGAAAGTTTTGACAATCCTCTGAAAGCAACAGCATCAGTGCTTAACTGCTTAGCTTGAAATAAGGCCTCCTTGTTGAAGAGATTTTCACCAGTACAAGGAGTATTTCCCAGCCTTTCCTGAACCCATCTGTCCAAGTCTGAAGCTTGGAGCCAGGCTATGCGTCATGCTCCTATGGCTATAGCAGAAGTTCTGCTAAAAGACTCAAAACAGTCCAGGGAAGCACGATTAAGGAACCTAGAGATATTTTGAGCATGATTGACTAATAAGAAATAGTCTGCTCTTTTATGCTCTGGAAGAAAAGGGTTCAAAAACTTTAAGTTCTTTGTGACCTCTTCAAGAGATAATCCCATATAGAAAATATATATGAGATAATTCTTGCTGAAAGCATGGATGCCTGAAAGCATCGACGTCCAAAGGCATCTAAAGTCCTAGACTCACGACCTGGCGGATAAGAAGAGTGCTTCTTTGCACTCTTATTACACCTCATTGCTGATTCTACAATAATACCGGTAGAATGATGAGGAAGTTAAGTCTTTTGAAAACCTGGAGAAGGTGGCATCTTGTACATAGTGTCAAGTGTCTTAGAATGTGGGGAAACCGTTAAAGGAGTTTCCCACATTCTCAATAGTAGATCTTGTAAGATCTGATGCAAAGGAAGCATGATCACCTCCTTTGGAATCCAGGGGAATTGCAATGTCTCTGAATCCCCCGGTAGGGATTCTTTACCAGGTATAGAAATGCCATATCAAGCAGAAAAGCTTGAAAAGAAATCTCCCCCAAGGAGGACCCTCTAAAATGAGGGGTAAAGGCTAGACTTGTTGAAAAATCAGCCTTGGTACCAATGGATTCATCCCAGTCATCGGGATCGGAAGACTTGAAAGGATGAAGCATCGGATTTTCTTTAAAGCGATGTCTTCGGTACCGCCCGAGGTCGGTACCGAGATGAGTCGGTACCGAATCCTCCATGCTAGAGATCGATTCCAGGCTCGGCATCGAAGGAAGCAAGTCTATCGAAGCAAGCATGGACAGTACCGACACCAATGCCGATGTCAATACCGGTACCGGTACTGAAGCCAATATCGATACTCGAGGAATGGTCTGCAGCAACTCTAGCGGTACCGAAGTAGCCGAGAGCGCTAGACTACGTTCATCGGTGAGGAGTGTTTCATCCATCACCATAGCCGATGCCGGGGTGTCGGTACCGCTCGAAGTGGCCACAACCACCGAGCATGGCCCAGGTATGTTCATCGAGGTAAGAACCCCGGGAACAAACTGGAGCCCCGTTAATGCTTTGGAGCCCGAAGACTCCCGCCGGGGCTTTATTGCCAAAATGTCCTCGAGGGCAAGGCCGGAGCCATCTCGATGCTGAGAAGGAGATCTACCACTCGAGGACTGGCTAGTCTTTACAGACTTTTGTTTGGTTACCTGATCCTGTGAAGAAGATATTCTAGCTGGTGACATCAACTTCGATGTGAACCGGGTATCGAGTTGTGCTCGATCCTGAAGACTTCTTCTGTTTGAGCTCCAGCAGGAGAGACACTCCAGAGGGCAATGGTCAGGACCTAAACATTTTAGACACCAAGTATGAGTGTCTGAAAATATATCTGTACCGCCACACTTTGAGCATTTCTTAAGGATAGTGGCTGGCTTTTCCATAATGGAAGGATAGAGGCCTAGTGGCCTAGAAACCGTCAGGTACTAAACAGGAAAAAATTTCTAAGAAAAGAAGAAATTCTTCAGAAAAAAAGAAAGAAAAGCACCGGCGGTACCGGTGGCGTTAAGGGAAGGCAGACGCGACCACAAAAAACTAAGAATAAAAAGAAGAATTTTCTGCGGTGACAGGAATACGTCCTGCCGGCTCCGCGGAAAACTGATGAGTGGGAAGTAAATGGGCGGGAAGGCAGCGCGCATGCGCATGGGATGCTCCCAAAAGCTTTCTTTTTGGACGCTGGGGAGTGTTCCTGCGCAGGCTCCGTCGGTACTGACGTACCCATATGTGAAGACTCATTCCTGCTTGTTCCTGGAGATATAATGGCTTCTCTCACTGTTGCACCAGTACTTAGAGCCTTGGAAAAGTATTCATCCTCCTGGTTTTTGTCCTGTTTTGTCGCATTACGTACAACCTTGAATGAAAATGGAGGTTCACTTGGATGTTAGATAATGGACCTAACAATATAGACCAAACTGGTGAAGTGGAATGACAATAAAATACCTTGTATATATCATAAAAGAAAAGTCAAAACTGAAAAATTGTGAGTGCATATGTAATCATCCCTTTTGCTTTGAATCCCTTAATAAGATCTGGTCCGACCAATAAACTGCAAAACTCACATAATTTGTTGATTCGAGTCCACCTGTGTGCAATCAGTGTCACATGATGCCTGTATAAATATACCTGTTCTGAAAGGCCCCCGACTCTGCAACACCACTAAGCAAGCAACATGAAGACCAACAAGCACTCCAAACAGGTCAGAGACAAAGTTGTGGAGAAGTATAGATCAGGGTTGGGTTATAAAAAAACATATCCCAAATTCTGAATATCCCATGGAGTAATATTAAATTCATTATAACAAATGGAAAGAATATGGCCCCACTACAAACCTGATAAGAGAAAGCTGCCCATCAAAACTCACAGACCAGGCAAGGAGGGCATTAATCAGAGATGCTACAAAGACACCAAGGATAACATTGAAGGAGTTGCAAAGATCCACAGCGGAGATGGGAGCATCTGTCCATAGGACCACCTTAAGCCGTACACTCCACAGAGCGGGGCTTTAATGGAAGAGTGGCCAGAAAGAAGCCATTGTTTAAAGAAAGAAATAAGAAAACATGTTTGGAGTTTGCACAACAGCATATGGCAGATCCCCCCAAACACATGGAAGAAGGTTCTCTGGTCAGATATGACAAAAATTGAACTTTTGGACCATCATGGTAAACGTCCATGTGGACGCAAACCCAACACTTCCCATCATCCTGCGAACAACATTCCAACAGTTAAACATGGTGGTGGCGGCATCATGCTGTGGGGATGTTTTTCATTGGCAGGGACAGGCAAACTGGTCAGGACTGAAGGAACAATGGATGGCACTAAATACAGGGCAAGTCTTGAGGAAAACCTGTTTCAGTCTGCCAGAGATTTGAGACTGCGACGGAGGTTCACCTTCTAGCAGGACAATGACCTTAAACATACTGCTAAAGCTGGTTTAAAGGGTAAAATGTAAATGTCTTGGAATGGCCTAGTCAAAGCCCAGACCTCAATCTAATTGAGAATCTGTGCATGACTTTGAAGGTTGCTGTACACCAACGCAACCCAACTAACTTGAAGGAGTTGGAACGGTTTTGCCTTGAGGAATGGGTGAAAATCCCAGTGGCTAGATGTGCTAAGCTAAGAAAGACATACCCCAAGAGACTTGCAGCAGTAATTGCAGCAAAAGGTGGCTCTACAATGTATTGAATTTGGGGGGTGAATACATATGCACAATCCAGATTTCATTTTTTTAAAATTATTGGTAGGTTGTGCCAGCTGCCCAAGTACACTGATGTCATCAAAAAGATGACATGCTCAGTCTCCAAGCTGCTGGTGGAGGTTGACTACCATGTGGTCAGGACCAGGGACTGGAGGGACGATAAGGAAAGATATTTTGCACCTTCTAAGTCATAGGCATGTTGTGTATGTCACATGGTGCTATCCCTCAAAACTCCATTTGAGGGGATGAATACTTTCACAGGCACTGTATGCAGCATGAAAACATCACTGAAAGTTGTTGAAGTCTGCCTCCACCTGCTGGCAAGGAAGCATAACTCACTTTGCTGGACTGGTCTAGCAAGATGCTATGAATTTATATTTTATGAGAAGTGCTTCTCTCTCAATGCTTACTCACTCTTTTTTTTAATGGAATCACAAAAACAAAAAAAAGATTTCTATTTTGCTGATGAATACACAAATCTTTCCTATTGTATAACATAGGGGCATATCTACTAAGCTGGGCTAACAGTACATGCTATTTATTTTATTTATTAGAAAATTTTATGCCGCATTTTCCAGTAGATCAAATGCGGATTACAATAAACAATATTTGAATTGTACATCAAACAGTACATATTCAATTACATGGAACGGTTAACTATATACATTAGGAATGTCATGAAACAGTCTAATACATAGAACTATATACATATTTAATTTTTTAGTACAGTATTTAGGTTTAGTCTAGGTACATTACTGAATGCTATCAAATTGGAACACCACTTAGGCAAGCGCCAGAATACGTTGATTTCTCTTCACAATATGATGTATACAGCTTGGTTTATTGAGCTAGGTAGAGGTGATTGGCGATTGTTAGACTATGTTAATAGTCGGTAGCTAGGTTAGTAATTGAAGAGTGATGGGGGAGTGTCACGTATGGGTTCATTTGTGTATGGGGTTGGTGGAATTTGTATTGTTGGACACATTTAGGTTTCCATAGTGTTGTTTAAATAAGTACGTTTTTAGTTTTTTTGCGGAAGGTGGTGAGGTCATTCATATCTCTTACATCTGGGATATTATTCCAGAGGGTTGGGGCAAAGAGGGAGAATGTTCTGTTTGTCACTTTTAAAGATTTTCTGAATTCTGAAGGGTGGAGAGTTTGTTTTTATTACAACCTTGTTGTGTTCGAGTGTTTGCTTCCTTAATGGTGAGAGAGTGGTGAGGTATGAAGAGGCTATATCTTTAATTAGTTTAAATGTAGTTTACTAGTATTTTGTAGTGTATGCGACCCTGGATTGGGAGCCAGTGAGGGTTGTATAATATTGGAGTAATGTGTTCTCTTGGCGTTCAGTGTTATCCTTGCTGCAACATGTTGTGCAGTTTGGAACTGTTTTAAGGTTTGTTTTGGTAGGCCTTGGAGGGAGATGTTGCAGAAATCGAAGTGGGGTGTTATGATTGCATGGAGCACTGATTTAAAAATCACGAGAATGTAAAAGTGGGTGGAGTTGCTTTAACATTCTGAGTTTGTAAAATATTTTTCTTGTTGTTTGTTTTGTGTGTGATGTCATGCTGTATGCAGTCTAGAAAGACTCCAAGGTATTTCACCTCATTTTTGACAGAAATATCTGTGTCACGAATCCTGATAGAGGTTGGGGGGGATGAAGCTTTGCTTCCTTGTTATATAAAGGGCTTTAGTTTTACTGAAGTCGATCATAAGATTGTGAGACTTGAGCCATTCTGCTACCTCTGTGAAGACGTCTGTGATTATTTGGATCGTGTTGGAGATGTTGAATGGGAGATATAACATTATATCATTCGCATATATATGATAATTTACGTGGAATTTCTTAAAGATTGAGCATATGGGCTAGAGATATATATTAAACAAGAGGGCAGAGAGAGCGGATCCTGGGGGTAGGCCTTGTTCTTGGTTGTAGGGTTCAGCTGTATGTTATCCAGTTTTTACCTGTTGAGTTCTATCGGAAAGATAAGAAGTAAACCACTGAAGCACTATGCCCTTAATACCTATTTGCTGTAGTCTGCAGAGCATAATGTGATGATTTATGCAGTCAAATGCTGCGGTGATATCTAGAAATAGGAGGAGGAACACTTGTTTGGAGTTGTCTGTACTGCACATGAGACAGTCAAACAGGAGAAAGAGGAGTGTCTCTACTCCATGGTATGGGCAAAAGCCATACTGGTGTTCGTCAAGGGATGCATAGGTATCGATGTGATCCTCGAGCTGGATTTGCACTCTCTTTTCTATCAGTTTGGACATGAAGGGGAAGCTGGAAATGGGTTTGTATGATGTGGAGTGTTTTTGTCCAGGGTGGTGTGTTTCAGAATGGGGCGTATCAATGCATGTTTCAGGGGGGGAGGTGGGTATGTATCCATGTTGAAGGGAGAGTTTAACAATTGGTAGGATGAGAGGAGAAAAGTTCCGCTTTAGTTGCTTTTATCCAAATAACTGGACATGGGTCGAGATTGGAAGTGATTGTGCTTATTTTGGATATGGTGTTCCCAAGTGCATCCTTTGTGGTCAGGGAGAATGTTGACCAGGCAGACTTTGGTGTTAATTCCAGTATGCTTATGATGTTTGTAGCTAGGTCTTGATGTTTTAGCTTTTCCTTATAAAAAGTAGCTAATATTTAAGGATCTTGTCTCTTGACTTTATAATTTTGAAAAACTCTCTAGGGCGGTTGAGTGTTTTTGATAAGGTAAGAACATAAAGATATGCCATACTGGGTAGGACCAAGGTCCATCAAGCCCAATATCCTGTTTCCAACAGTGGCCAATCTAGGTCATACGTACCTAGCAGTTTCCCCAAAAGGCACAGGTTCCACAATGCTTGTATTGGGTCAAGCATTGATATCCTGGGTCCCCTCTTAACAATGGTTTATGGACCTTTCCTCCAGGAACTTGTCCAAACCTTTTTTAAACCCAGCTACACTAATAGCCTTTACTACATCCTCCGGTAACAAATTCCAGAGTTTGATTACATGTTGAGTGAAAAAATATTTTCTTTTATTAGCCTTAAATAGTTTAACCTGTAGCTTCATTGCATGTCCCCTAGTCTTTCCATATTCTGATAACGTAAACAATCGATCTACGTTTACCCATTCCACTCCGTTCATTAATTTATAGACTTCTATCATATCTTCCCTCAGCTGTCTCTTTTCCAGGTTAAAGAGCCCTAACCTTTTTAGTCTTTCTTCATAGGAGTATCCTTCCATCCCCTTTACCATTTTGGTGGCTCTTCTCTGAACCTTTTCTAATAAAGCTATATTTTATTTATTTATTTACATTCTCTTATATACCGCGCTATTCTGCATCAGTGCGGTTTACATTAAACAAACTGAAATTACATTGAACAGGGCATATATCCTTTTTAAGATACGGCGACCAGAATTGCACACAATATTCAAGGTGCGGTCTCACCATGGAATGATATAGAGGCATCATAATATCCTTTGTTTTATTTTCCATTCCTTTCCTTATGATACCTAGCATTCTATTTGCTCTCTTGGCCGCCACTGCACAATGGGCCAAGGGTTTTAACATGCTATCCACAATGACGCCTAAATCTTTTTCCGGGGTGGTGGTTCCCAATGTGGAACCTTGCATCGTGTAACCATAGTTTGGGTTGTTCTTCCCTAGGTGCATAACTTTGCACTTGTCCACATTAAATTTCATCTGCCATTTTGATGCCCAGTCTTCCAATTTATCAAGATCCTCTTGCAATTTTCCACAATCCTCTTGGGTTTTAACAATTTTAAATAGTTTTGTGTCATCTGCAAATTTGATAACCTCACTCGTTATTCCCTTTTCCAGGTAATTTATGAATATGTCAAAAAGCAGCAGACCCAGCACAGATCCCTGGGGTACACACCACTGTGCACCTTTCTCCATTGGGAAAATTGGCCATTTAGCCCTACCCTCTTCTTTCTATATTTTAACCAGTTCCTGATCCACAACAGTACACTGCCTCCTATCCCATGACTCTTTAGTTTTGCCAAAAATCTCTGATGAGGAACCTTGTCAAAGGCTTTCTGAAAGTCCAAATACACTATATCAAACGACTCACCTTTGTCTACCTGTTTATTCACACCTTCAAAAAAACATAACAGATTAGTAAGACAAGATCTTCCTTGTCTAAAGCCATGTTGACTGTCTCCAGGAGTCAGGACTGACTCAAAGGCACACATTGGATTTTGAATCTACATGTTCAGCAATTTTGTTCTTTATGATGGTTTCTACCATTTTTCCCGGTACTGACGTTAGGCTCACCGGTCTGCAGTTTCCCAGATCACCCCTGGAACCCTTTTTAAAAATTGGTGTTACGTTCGCCATCCTCCAATCTTCAGGTATTACAGATGATTTTAATGATAGTTCACAGATTACTAATAGCAGGTCTGCAATCTTATATTTCAGTTCTTTCAACATCCTTGGATGTATACCATCCGGCCCAGGTGATTTGCTACTCTTTAGTTTATCAAATAGTTGTAATACATCTTCCCGATGTATCGATATTTCCTTCAATTCTTCCGCACCTTTAAATACCACTTCAGTCATGGGTAACATCCCTACATCTTCCTCAGTAAAGACCGAAGCAAAGAATTCATTCAGTCTCTCCGCTATCGCCTTGTCGCCTCTTAGTGCCCCTTGAACCCCTCTATCATTTAATGGACCAAATGACTCTCTCACAGGTTTTTTGCTACGAATGTACTTGAAAAAGTCTTCATTATGTGTTTTTGCTTCCACAGCAAGCTTCTTCTCAAATTCTCCCTTTGCCTGCCTTATCAATGCCTTGCATTTAACTTGCCAGTGCTTGTTCTGTTTCCAGGTTTCATCGTTTGGCTCTTTTTTCCATTTCCTGAAAGATGCCTTTTTGGCAACAACAGCCTCTCTGACCTCACCTTTAAACCATGCTGCCAGTTTTTTGGACTTCCTTCCACTTTTCTTACAGCGTGGATAGAGCTGGTCTGGGCTTCCAAGATAGTATTTTTCAACAACACCCAAGCTTGATGTAAGTCTCTAACCTTTATAACTGCTCCTTATAGTTTTTTCTTAACTATTTTCTTCATTTTATCATAATCTCCCTTTCGAAAGTTAAAAGGTAGTACTGTGGATTTCCTTACTATCCCTCCTCCACTAATTAAATCAAAGGCGATCATGCTATGATCACTATTGCCAAGTGGCCACAACACCCTTATCTTTTTCACCAGATCTGGTGTTCCACTAAGGACTAGGTCCAATATGGCTTCCCCTCTGGTCGGTTCATGAACCAACTGCTCCAAGAAGCAGTCATTTATTTCATCTAGAAACTTTATCTCCCTAGCATGTCCTGCCGTGACACTGACCCAGTCGATACTGGGGTAATTGAAATCACCCATTATTATTACTGTTCTGTAACTTTTGTTAGCTTCCTTGATTTCTTTGAGCATGTCATCATCCATTTGTTCATTCTGGCCAGGCAGTTGACAGTACACCCCCACTGCCATCGCCTTCCCCTTTTTACATGGAATTTCAATCCATAGAGATTCTACAGCAAATTCTGTTTCCTGCAAAACTCTAATCCTTTCTGACTCAATGCCCTCTCTAACATAGAGCGCAACCCCTCCACCAATTTGATTAGCTCTATCATTATGATATAGTTTGTACCCAGGTATCACAGTGTCCCACTGGTTGTCCTCCTTCCACCATGTCTCTGAGATTCCAATCATATCTAACCTCTCATTTAGTACTATATATTTTAACTCTCCCATCTTATTTTTTAGACTTCAAGCATTTGTATACAAGCATTTTAGAGACTATATTTTATTCATATTAATTTGGCTATTGGATGTTGGAAAAGTGTTCCTTCTTTTTAGAGTTTATGGTTTCTCTGTAATGTTTACGTTTAGTCATATAATGTGATCAACAAGCAATAGATTTTGTGTAGCGCCATTTGCACAGGTCGATTTTCAACTGTTTAAGTTCAGGTTTGAACCATGCTGCATTTTGTTTTTTAGCATTGGCTGGATGTTGTGTGTTAATGACTGCTGCATTAGATAGTGTCATTCCAAGTTGTAATTGCTTCATCTAGATTTTTTGGGTCTGGAGTTAAGTGCTGAAGTGCTTCTTTCAGGAAGTTATCTGTCAAATTTCTTGAATCTTTTGGGTTGTGGCGAGTATGTGTGTTTTATGGAAGTTGGAGTTTTATGAAATGACGAGATGCACTTCTAATGTAGGGTTGTAGTCACATTAGGTAAGAACACTAGATCAAGTAGTTCCAACAAATAATTAACACTCATGCACATGCTAAAGGGAAGTCCATGTTGTTTATGGAGTTTAGGAATGCTGAAGCATGATTGTGGTGTAGTGATGCTAGGTGAAGTCACCTAGTAATATTAGCAGGTGTTTGTTAGTGGATGAGCATATTATCTCTGTTGTTATGTCTAGATTATCAGGTTTGAAGCTTGGGGGGGGTGGTCTGTAAGCTAAAAAGACATACTCGCAATAAAAAAACAGCTGTCTCTATGTTATTTGAGGTGATTAAGGATGCATTTGGCTCTTCTTTTATGATTAAGAGGACTCCCCCTCCTCTCCTTGTAGATCTGTGAGTAAAATATGTCATAACCCGGAGCTTTCAATTGGTTAATTAATACAGAATCTGTGTCAGATAGCCATGTCTGTTTACCCTGTTTACTGCCAAGTTTTTGTACCCTATTCATTGTAAAAAACCAATGCTGACTGTATCATTGTGTTTAAATTTGTTCATTTGTAAACCGCACTGACTAAAAGAGCGCGGTATATAAGAAATAAAAATAAAATAAATAAATGTCTCAGTTATGCAGACAAGGTCAGGGTTATTGTCTGTTAGAATGTCTTGGAATAGTAGTAACTTATTCCTTATTGACCGTGCATTAATAAGGTAATGTTTTAAATTTTTAGGGTGTAGTGAGGTTATGTTTGGGGGTGAGGGATTTGTTCTTAGATGAATGTTGATGAGTCTATTGAAGTTCTGCTTGTTGGTGTATATCGGTCTGTGGTATGAATGTGTGGGGAGGTGCCCGATAGGGCTATAGATGGTGGAAATGAAATGGTGATATGTGGGATTGAATGCATGGTTGAGTATTATAGTGCAGATTAATGCTGTTTTCTTTTCCATGGTAGTTGTATTGTGGCTGAGAGTGTCAAGGGGGGGGGGGGGGAGTAAGGAGGGAGAGGGTTTTAAGGTTAGTAATGAGTGGTGCAAGGAACTGGAAGAGCTTGTCCAGTAATAGCTATTGGCTAGTTAGTAGGTGTGGAGGAAGATGATAGGTCCTTATGACTAAATTCAGCTTATGGAAATTGAAAGAAAGGTGAGCATTGTGCATTGGCTTGGAGGGCTGCAATGAAGAGACTTGGGCAAGTTGAATGTGAAGCAGGGTGCAATCAAGCTCAAAGTATGCCCTGAGAAAGAAATGTTCAAATAAATAACCCCCTGCTCAGGGTAAACAAACAGAAATCAAAACTAAACCCTAGCAGACAAAAAGGGAGGACTCCTCCTACTATTCATACGAATAAAATCTTATTATTTATGTTCGTTTTTTGTCGGAGCAGTCATTCAAAAGGGGAAGAACAAAAACCTCCCCCTCGCCGTGACCGCTCCTTTTAATCATTAGAAAGATATATTAACTGTATTGCACTTAGCTTATTTTTCTGGAGCTTGAAAAAAAACGCAAAGATCAAGATGAACTACGTGGCCCCGTTTCGGATCAGACGAATTTCTGACCCTGCATCAGGTGCAATAAATCTCGCAGTTGTATAAGCTTTATCTTTCAAGCAATTAGAAGTCCAATGTTTTAAAAAATAGGTGTGTGACGTAAGTGCTAGATGAACATGTGACTAGCTCTAAAGATTCACAGCCATTGGTCTTTAGAAGCAACCAATAGAGCCCGGGGTAACCCTACATCCCAGGGAAACCCCCGTTCTTATTGGCCAGCAAACAAAATCTAAATAGCACAGGCAGAATAATCCTTGCCTTGGGGCGCCTTTAAATTTAAAGTCCAGCTGGGTGGCCTGATTGGGCCTTGCAGAGGTGATCGGGGAGGGGCATTTCTTCCTGCTCACCTCCCCGATGCCGATCAGGCCTGCTCTTGGTCCAGTAATGTGTGCAGAGGCCCTATGTTAATCAATGCTAACTATCGACCCAGCTTAGTAAACATGCTCCATAATAAATGATGGCAGAAAATACCAGTCTGCCCATGCTAAGCATACATTCTTGCTGCCAACCACAGAATGTGACCGCCTATAAGATTTTGCCTTTCTACTTTAAACTATGATTGAATGGAGTTCTTGCTGTTCATTATATTTTATTATGAACCGCTTTGGTACTCACCTGAAAGGCGGTATACTAAGCAAGCGATAAAGAACTTTACCATCTTGTGAAAAAGAGCATACAAGATCCCACTTAGCCCCATCTGCAACTATCTTTCTCAACCCTAACCACAATGCTCTGTAATAATAGCCTTTAACACTAGAAGCCCCAAAGTGCAACAACTGACGCAAATGCATCTTCGAAGTTGTATACCAGCGCCACTGCTAGAACCATATCAGTCATGTTCCATGACTTTGTTATCAAGGTCCAGATGTTCAAATATGTGCATCGAAAATTAATGACAGATGCACCACCTAGCGGGAAAATGAATTTATACCTATAAGCCCCAAAGTACGTCAACTGACGCACTCAATTGTCTTGGATGCGTCAATTGACATGCTTTGGGGCTTCTAGGTGGCGCATCTCAATCACTGTTTACAGTTTTACTCCGACGTTACAAACAATAAACACACGATGACATCATGTAATGAGTCACATACTGCACGTATTTAACAAATTAGTAACTTCACATTAATTCACATCTGCATTTCATGCTAAACGTAGTCGTGATAACAACTGACGCTCTTTGGGGTTTCTAGGTAAAATTCCTTTTGGGGCTTTTAGTGTTAAATACTAGCATGGTTGTTGTCCAAACATATGGCAGAGTTCTTATGGAGCCTGCCATACAGATCTGGCCATGTGAGTGCCTGTGATTCCACCAGGAATTCTAATTTTAAAAAGTGCTGATAAGAAGAAATAGCTGGAAAGCTATAAATGCAATTGTTTATTGCTAGCCCTATTGGAGGCAGCAGACCTAGATATTGTTGCTCATGGGAGCACTATAAATTGGATATGGCCATATTGGGCTATAATTTCTTTGGGAAGAATAAGGATGGCGGAAGGGGGTGGGGTTGAAGGAAAAGTATTGTTTGAGGGGGAGAGGGGGGGTTAATGTAAAAGAAGAATATCCAAGCTACTAAAATGCAAGGAGTCTAGGAGGCAATGTAAATTATCTCAAAAGTGATGGCATTTCCATCCACACTGGTGTGGTCTAAGGTGGAAAAACTGGACCAAGATCAGGTCCAGGATATATTATTACGAATGGGAAAGAAGAGGGAGGTAACAGCTGACTTTTTATGAAAAAAATCAAACATCTTACAGGTGTGTTTTCCCCCTACAACTCTCAGTCTACACACTTACTGAGATTATCTGACTTTCAACCGTAGTAAGAAAATAATTAATAATTATGCAAGCAACAGAAAGCCTAACAAAATGCATTACTGTTTCCTGCAGAGATAAAAACACTCAACATAGCACCTTTCAGTTTGCAGTAAAGAATAAAAATACTATTTATCTTGTTTATAACCAAGAAAGAGAAAATTTCACAACTCTTCTCCCTCTCTCTCCATAACACAGATGAACTGTGAAGTAAGTCCACGTTTTGTATTTGTATTTTAGATTTATTATTTGCCATTCCAAATCTAAGCACAAGACAGGTTACATATTCACATACATGGGATATTTCCCTGCCCAAATGTATGTTATAGGTAAGGCAAAGGCAGGGAGGGGACCTAGGTTTTAAACCTGGTTTCCCTATTTGACACTCATGGGCCAGTGCAGAACAGTAACATAACATAGTATATGACAGCAGATAAAGACCAGTATGGTCCATCTAATCTGCCCAGCAAGGCGGCAAGAGTAGGTGCACTTGCCGCTGCGTGCAGGTCACCTTTCCCCATTGCCTTTGTGTAGGGGTGTACCCACCACTCCTTGTAGGTCACCCCTATTTGTTCAGATATAAGAGATAGTTATGCTTATTTTGATTTTATCCTGCTGCTGTAAAGGGATCCACAATGTCTGTCCCGTGCCATTTTGAATTCTGTCACTGTTTGCGCCCCCACCACTTCCATCGGGAGGGCATTCCAAGCATCCACCACCCTTTCAGTGACAATGCATTTCCTGACATTGCCTTTCAGTTTACCCCCTTGCAGCTTCATGTTATGCCCTCTAGTTTTACAGCTTTCCCGTCTTTGGAAGAGGTTTTGTTTGCCCATTAATACTCTAAGTATTTAAAGATCTGAATCATATCTCCCCTGTCCTTCCTCTCCTCCAGAGTGTACATATTTAAGTCTTCAAGTCTCTTCTCATAAGTCTTCTGACACAGGCTCCAAATCATTTTGGTCGCCTTCCTCTGAACCGCTTCCAACCTTTTTATATCCTTTGCGAGATATGGTCTCCAAAACTGAACACAATATTCCAAGTGAGGCCTCACCAGTGATTTGTACAGTGGCATAGTACCTCTTCTTTTCTGCTGGTAATTCCTCTCTGTATGCAACCCAGTGTCCTTCTGGCTTTTGCCACCTCCTTGTCACACTGTTTTGCCACCTTAAGATCATCAGAAACAAAGCACACCGAGGTCTTTCTCCTGGTCCGTGCACATCAATTTCTTACCCCCATCACATACAAATCCCTTGGATTTCAGTTTCCCAAGTGCATTACACTGCACTTCTTAACATTAAATCATAACTGCCAAGCATTAAGACCATTCTTCCAGCTTTTATAGATCCTTCCCCATATTCCCCACTCCCTGAGGGGAGTCCACTCTGTTGCAAATTTTGGTGTCATCTGCAAAAAGACAGACTTTTCCATTCAGCCCTTCGGCAATATCACTCATGAATATATTGAACAGTACCGGTCCCAAGACCAAACCCTGGGGAACACTGCTAATTACCTTCCTTTCATCAGAGTGAGTTCCGTTTACCGTCACCCTCTGTTGTGTGTCAGTCAACCAATTTCTGATCCAGTTCACCATCTTGGGACCCATCCCCAATCTGCTGAGTTTATTGATAAGTCTCCTATGAGGAACAGTATGAGGAAAAGGCTTTGCTGAAATCTAGGTAGATCACATCCATCGCATGCCCTTGATCTTGTTTTCTGGTCACCCAGTCAAAGAACTCAATCATGACTTGTTTGGCAAGATTGTCCTTTGGTAAACCATGTTGCCTCGGATCATGCAACCTGTTGGTTTCAAGGACGTCCACTATTCGCTCTTTCAGTTTGTCACTTCTTCCTTATTATCACTTTTGTGGAGAGGTACCACATCAGCCCTTCTTCAGTCCTGTGGAACTTCTCTTATCTCCAAGGATCTATTAAAAACATCCTTTAAAGGCCCTGCAAGGACTTCTCTGAGCTCTTTCAGTATCCTGGGGTGTATCCCATCTGGTTCCATAGACTTGTCCACTCTCAATTTTGCAAGTTGTTCTAACACATCATCTTTTGTGAATGGTGTGGTATCTACTCCATTCCCATTTGCATATTTGTCAATCACAAGTAGTCCTTCTTCAGGATTTTCTCTAGTGAAAACAGAGCAGAAGTATTGGTTTAGCATTGTTGCTTTTTCAATGTCATTTTCCACAAATCTGTTCCCAGCACTGCAATTCCACCTCTGATTTTCCTCCTCTCCCGAATATACTTGAAAAAAGTCTTGTCGTCACACTTCACATCTTTAGCCATCTTTTCTTCTGCCGTTGATTTTGCTATCCTTATTTATCTTTTTTGTTTCTTTTAGTTTGATCTTGTATTCTTTTCTGTGTTCCTGTTTGTGAGCTTCTGAATTTTGTGAAAGCTGTGTTTTTTGCCTTTATTTGTGCAGCCACTTCTTTGGAGAACCAAATAGGCTTCCTTTTCCTCTTCTTTTTATTTATTTTCCTTACGTATGTAATGTGTTGCACCTTTTATTGCTTTCTTTAGTTTAGCCCATTGCAATTCCACTCCCCTTAACCCCTCCCACCCTACCAACTCTTCCTTCAGGTACTTGGCCATTTTACTGAAGTCAGCGTTTTTGAAGACTATGGGGTATGTTTACTAAACTGCGTTAGTGTGATTCGCGTTAGGAGCCGCGTTAGTGGAAGAAATGCCAAAAAAGGACATGGGCGGTACATCGTTAGTGCTAACGCGCCGCGCAGCAACGATCGTTACAGGGCGCATTACTGCGCGTTAAGCGTAAGAAGGTGCGCAGACACCCAAATACAGAAACAGAGCTGTAGCACAATGGTTACTACACAGACCGATGGTACAAGGGTCATGGGTTCGATTCCCCAGTGTGTCTAATGAATAAGGCTGGCTGAGGCGTCATGTGTAACCCTTTGAAAGCCTACTATAATATTTTAATCCACAGTCTGCAGCTGGGTTAATGTCTGCATATGTCAGGAAAATTGTACCCGTCTTATCCAATATGTCCCAATAGTGACGTTCCCTCTGCCATGGTCATGTATTATATACCATTTGATAGGAATATTTAGGCAGAAGTTTGGATCCCGACAGTTGTGGGTTTGGCCTGGAAAGGGTTAAGTATTGGGCTGTGAGGAAGTTTAGTTGTACTGTAATAGTGCTGCCAGCAAACACACCGTCATAGTGGCGTAACCTAAGGTGCCACATAAGGCACCCTAGAAGGCACTCCATAGGGCACATTATAAAATGCGCTGTCTGCCAAGGCACAGCATATAAGGCACCTTATAAGGCGCCCTATAGGGCACCTTATGAGCCACCCTAAAGTAACAGTACCCTGAGGGTGGTTCTGCTGGCAGCATTAATATATAATAAATATAGACAATGCCTAAGACAGCCCTATCGATGAACCCCACTGTGGGTTGTGAACCCATGACCTCTGGCTCCATGGGCAGTGAAGTAACCAGTGGGCTAGAGCTGCTAATAAACACCTGGCTGGCTACAGGAGGACTGCACGTCACCACACCCACATTCTGCTGTGGTTACCAGGGAGATTACATACCACCACCCAACCCACCCTCTGAGGCTCAGGGTGGGGGACAGGATCTCCCGCCCACAGATCCACTTTCTACCCCCCTGCAATGGTGGCAGTACAGGGAACCATCACCCCAGTCCTGCTAGGGATCAAACACCCTACAGGGCAGGCAATGCAGAGCAGTACACATCCATAACGCAATAGCAGACAGACGGCAGGTCTGGAAATGCTCAGCTGCCCCCCCCACCATTATCTGACATTCTCCAGCAGCAAGCCTCCAGCCGCTGCACCCTGCACGGTGTTCCAGCAAGACACATACTAGCTGCAGACAGTCCGCCAGCTAGTCCATAGTGCATGGTCCTGGAGGAGATGCATGTACCCAGAACGGGGATATCAGCATACACACCAAGCAGATAAGTCAGTGATTGGGCCCCAAAAGGAAACCCATAAATATCACATAAGAGAAATACTATATAGCACTATGGGGGAACCTAGCCATGCCATGGTCACTGCTCAGTCAGAGTGAGAGTGACCTCCCAGCAGGACATGCTATGGCCACCCTGTCCATGCAGGTGGTACCGGGCACTACAATGGCCGGCCATTGCCCTATGCGGATGCGGCCAGGCCAGGCCACCCTATCCAGGCTATTCCCACGGTACCTTGCTCCTCATTATGCACATTGGCAGGCCAATACTGGCAACAGTGCTAGCAGTGTGGGCTGTGGAGGGTGTTGGCAGCCACCACACACTGGATAGACAGACACACACTCCCCACACCTATGCCAGCATTGTGCAACTATAGAGGTGGTGGGCAGCCCAGGCCACCACACCAGTCCTGGGCACAGTGCAGGCATGGCTATGGTACGCAATACTGTAGGAGTCACCCCCCAGATTGGTAAACACTGTCAGACACACGACCTGTAGCACACTCCACAGACATCAGAAAGGTTGCTATGATGCAGCTCACTCAGAAAATTGTACTTAACCTAGGAATTGCTATCTGCCAGTAATCATAGCAACCTTTTGATAGCTGTGTACCATATTCCCAGGTTTAGGGTGGCCTTACTAAGGTATGCAAGTGCTAGTATTGGGAGATGCACGCAGAGCCCAAAGTCCTGCCTCTCCAGGAGGCTTTGGATAATGGGGCCTGTGGGTGCGGGTGTGTCTGCCCCTGTTGGCTGCTGCTTTACGGCAGAGGTTCTCAACTCCATTCCTGCGGTGCAAAACACTGTTCGGGTTTTCATGCTGTCCCTCATGAATATGCATGAGATACATCTGCATACCATGGGGGTGGCGCATAGAAATGCAGCACAGGCATCTTTATCAGAGGCAGCATGGAACCTGAATGGTGTTTGGCCGTCCAGGACTGCATTTGGGAGGCTCTGCTCTAGGTAATGTGCATGTTTATGGTGTCTGTGCTCTGTAGGGTAAAATGTAGGTGTTTTGGGCATGTTTACGTCATCTGCAAGAACGGTTCTGTGTGTATTAGCACATTATAGTAGTGGGTAAAATATGCGGACTGGGTTGGCGGAAGCCACTGCTGGGACTTGAACCTGTGACCTTCTGCTTCTGAATGCACTGGTTTTGTGCACTGCACCACCATGTTATCACGGAGATGGTGCATTCCCTGGTGATACCATAACTGTTGGTCAGACAGGGCCTGTCTGTTGCAGTGCATGGCACCCACCTACACAGGGCTAGGCCACGGTCTGCTCTGGCCAGCTACCACTGCCCCCTCCACCACCAGTATCCCTCAGCCACCATGCGGACATGCCCTTCTGCTGGTGGAGCTGGTGGTGCGCAGTTCAGGCAATCCAGTGTGCAGGTAGGCGGCTGCCTATGGTGTGGGTTCTGGGGTAGGGGTGCCTACATAGACTCCACGCTCCCCCCCAGCCCCGCCTGCCAATGTTCCGTGCCCTTGGAGGTTGCTGTTGGGTACTATCCCCTGTGACACTTTGGGAAACACACTCGTGTCCATGTTGGGCCTTCAGCAGTTGCTGTTTGGCTGCTCTGCTCTTTCAGCATTCGTATGGGCCACCTAGGCATCGCCCTAGTCCGCACTGTGGCCCAGCTGCACCACAGCATGTGCCGCCTGCGGCCCTCTATATCCCCTTCTCCGGCATCTGTCCAGTTGCCATTCCGACATGCCTGCCCTGTTGTTGCGGGACATGTGCACGCCATAGGAACCCTGTCTGATGGTGGGGAAAACCCTGAGCAGCGCTATTTCACTGTGGGCCCATTCACCTTGTATGGGGACAGAGTATAGACCCTTCCACGATTTATATCTGTTCTATGGAGCTTACTCGGGGGGGGGGAGGGGTTGATGTTTCTCATTGATACCACTATTGACCAGCTTGTTTATTGTTTTTTTCCAGTTTGTTGGGGTCATTTTCAGTGTTTCTGTGCCCTTTTGTTCTGTGCACATGTATCACACATTACTTTTTTTCTGTTTCCCTGCCTGGGCTGTACATTGCTGACACTTAAATGGTTTCTCTCCCCTTTAATATGCCTTTAACGGCAGGTTTTCATTCGCGTTGGAATTGAGCTCTGAAAATCAGCACGTTAGTGTGAAGGGAGCCTCTCCCCGCCCACTGACCCCTTCTCTCCGCCCTCTCTCCACCTTCTGCGTTATTTTACCGCGCCGCGGGAGTTTACGATCGTTAACTATGCTTAACGCGCGTTGTATAACGTTAACGCTCGTTAGCGCGTGATAACGCGCGTTATAATGTGCTAACGAGCATTAACGTCATACAACGCGCGTTATTCACGATTACCGCAGTTTAGTAAACATACCCCTATGAGTTTGCTGTGATTGGATTCCGCCTTGGCTTTTATCTCAAACCACAGTGTGATGATCGCTGCTGCTCACATGGGCACCCACCTGGATATTCGACATGCTATCTCCATTGGTGAGCACTAAATCCAGCACGGAGCTCTCCCTGGTCGGTTCCATCACCTTTGTTTAAGTAACATATCTTGGAAGGCATCCGTAATTTTTTTACTTCTTTCCAGATTTGCAGAAGGAACACTCCAATCCGTATTGCGTAGATTAAAGTCCCCCAATATGATTACTTCCCCCTTCATGGCTCTTTTTGCAATATCAACAATCGATTTGCTATCCTTTTCTTCGTTTTGAGTTGGAGGCCTGTAGACCACACCAGTATGGATGACAGTGCCATCTCCTCTTTCCAACACAATCCAGAGTGCTTCTTCTTTTCCCCACGTCCCCTGCATTTCAGCAGCTTTAATACTGCTTTTGACTTACAGGGCTACTTCTCCTCCTTTTCTACCCTCTCTTCTAAATAGATTATAGCCAGCTATGGCTATATCCCATTCATGTAACTCGTTAAACCATGTTTCTGTAATGGCCACAATGTCCGTTTCCATCATTAGGGCTTCCAGATCAGGAACTTTGTTGGCTAGGCTTCGTGTATTTGTACTCATTGCTTTCCAGCATTTGTTGAATGGCTTGCCTGCCTTTTGCATGGGGTTTGTTCTACATGCCTCTTCCCGTTTGCCATTGATGTGTTGTTCAAAAGTGTGGCCGTTTCCAATGTTTTTCTTTTGCTGGAAGTGACATACTGAACTTGTCCTTCTCCATCCGTCACCCCCTTTCCCTAATTTTGTACACAGGTTAGCTTGGTTTTGACGCACAATTTTGTGTGCTAATAATAATGCAAGAAAGGTTTTACAGACAAGCTTTGAGCAGACAGCAGCTCATAGTTCATTTAAATAGATGTTAATAAAGCGGTTAGCTATATAGTACGGATGCAGAGAAGTGTACAGATGGCTATGCAACAATGATTTGAGACGACATAAAGGGTATTTCATTGTTCTACATTCAGCACCAGTGAGGAGTTTATACCCATTTCTTCTTTTGTGTGTATATGATGGAATGTTACTCTGCACATAGCAATTCTGTAACTTTATTATTTATGCACAGAATAGCATTGTATCATATGCATGGATGCTATGTGCCTCTAAAATGCTAAACTGTGTATGGTGCTTCGGAGTTGCATGCACATAAAACCCATACATATAATAGAATGCTATTCTGTGCATTAACAGTAATATTGCAAAACTGCTAGGCACAGAATAATACCCTATCATAGGTGCCGAAACAGCTGCTGCTAGCACAGATCCACATGTACATGTGTCTAGCATTCATTCATGAGTCTCTGCATACTCTCATGTTAGTGCATGGTTTTTGCACACAGCTCATTTGCATGCTTTTTGTTTATAGCACTGGGGAGCTAACTTTCTAGGTTAAGCTTGTGTTGGAATGCTGTGTGCTGAGCTTTAGCGCATAGCTTTAATGCAAGGTAACTGCATCAGCCCCTCACTTTTCTAACTGTTGAGCTACGCCTCCACTGGTATTTCACCAGAATCCTTTCATCAGCCTCGCTAAACCATGAGCTCTCAACCCAGTCCTCCAGACACAAATAACCAGTCAGGTTTTCAGGAAAGCACAATGAATATACATGAGACACATTTGCACACAATGGGGGCAATGTATGCAGAGTTCTCTCATGCATATTCATTGTGGTTATCCTGAAAACCTCACTGGCTAGGTGTAACCCGAGGAGTGTTTTGAGACAACTCTAAACTAATCATCTGGAGACATTGATGGTACACAGCCCAACTCAAAACATTATCACCGAAGAATAAAATCATATTTTAAAAACTGGAAAACTAAAACCAAAATTATTTTCTGAACCCTTCTGATGTTTTTGCGATGCCTCCTCCCCGGTCCTTTAAAATCAGTTACTTCTACTTTTGAGATGCCCAGCGGAGGAACAGAAAGTCATAGACAAGCTTAGCCTTGCAGGTGACCAAGCCATGCAAATTTCAGTGCTCTTCAGCCTACATTTATGCAGGCCTATCCTATCTTATGAATATTCATTATGCCTACAGAGAGAACCAAACTTGTAACCCTCCCTCTACCCGCTGATAGCTACCTACGGATTGGGTGGAGAGAGCAGAAGGGCGGGTGCCGCGGTGCCTTACTCACCACTGCCGCTCACGGAGCCTGCCACACTCTCCTCGCAGACAGGAGTGCCGGCCCCGTACTGCGGCGTGCGCTCTCCCCAGTGCAAGTTGCGGCTGCCAGGGATGTCCGGGGGGCTGCTCACCCAGTGGTGGGACGGTGGCGGTTCGGAGGAGGAACCGAACGACCTTGCGGCGGAGCTCGTTCCGAGTGCCTCCTCCCTGCCCCCAGCGCCGCCTCGGTAACCCAAGCCATCGAAACCTTCGGGTCGCTGAGGATGCATGAAAGGAGCGCGAGCACTGTGGGACTCGGGCACCACAACTTTCAACGTAAACAACGAGGGCAGCAGCGGCGCCGTCTCACGACCCGCGATCACCACAGTAACAGCAGCAGTAGCGCGCGCCTACTCTTCCGGGTGTCAAAGCGCGACCTACTACGTCACCCATGACCCGACCCGCCAGGAAGTTCCTGGGGTGGGATGGGGCGGGGCGGCCGTTGGGAGTTGTAGTCCTCCAGTGCTCCGCTGTCCAAACCAAAATCTGCAACTGTTTAGCCACCTTTCATCCATGTATTCAGAACCAAAAAACAGGAATAACAGAGTCTTGTATCCTGAGCACTGAAATCCTGCTAGGTAGAAATAAAGGTCAACTAGTTGTAGGTGCTATCGTTTCATAGGAAAATGTATGAAATTTGATTTAAAGATACATATAGGCAAACTGCAAGCGCAGCAGCATTCTTTTTTATTGATTTGTTTGAATGCTGTGGGGCAACAGCAAATGCCAAAGATCTCGCTAATTTGTTCAACGTCAAAGTAATTAGCTCCTGCTGCCTAGCTGCCTTCTAGTTTCACTTCTTGGTTGCTAGTAGTGACTCAGCAGAGTGTAAGGGGTATGTTTACTAAACCACGGTTACCAGCGATAGGTGCAGCGTTAACGTGAGCAATGCCATATAAGGAAGTGGGCGTCCCGGCAGCAAGGTAGCAATGGCCAACTAATGCACGTTGAAGGGCACCTTGGCCAGTTAGCACACATTAACGGGACATTGCACATTAAAGCTAACAAACAAAACACATTACAAGGCTGACAAGGCACTTTATAAGGTGCCCTATAGGGCGCCCTATCCTAAGGCGCCCAAAAAGGCACCTTAGGTTATGGCACCTTATAAGGCACCCTATAACGTGCCGTATAAGGTGCCCTAAGGATGTTAAGGTGACCCAAGATATGGTACCCCAAGTTGGCAAGCATGAAATGTAAGGTCAAAAAACAGATGTAACCCTAACACTGCACAGAGCACCAAGGAAAGGCAATGAACAAGTGATGAAAGGATGTAGAGGTGGGAGCTGATGGATCTGCCAAATCTGCATGCAAATCTATGTGGCAGCCGGTAAAGTGGACAAACATATCGGCGGCAGCTGTACCGATGCACAGGGTGTTGGTAATGTAAAGTGCTACAATGACAGTAGGTGGCAGAGGATGGGAATACGTGTCCACCAGTGGAGGTAGAGGTGGCAAGATAAGTGCAATGATAGGAGGACAGAGGAGTAGTAGTGCAATGCAGAGCAGACACAGGAGAGGCAAGCATGAAGAGCCGCAATGCAGAAAAGGGTACCAGTGCAGGACATGGGGTAGCAGCCTGCACATGAAGACAGGATGCCACACAGCTGACAGACACAGATAGACTTTCTATGTTTGGAGGATCCTAGTTGAAGTTGTCATACTGCACAATCTTCGTGATTTGGGTGTTTTTCTTTTTCCTGCACGCCAAAGTAACCTAAACACTGGGTGGTTTATGTCCCCCCATCCTAGTGGTCCAAGTAGGACTCCTTTACTTTTACATATTGGATCAGACTAACATTACGTGGCAAGAGATAGTGCTGCTTAATACAGCCATTTATGCCCCTGAGAAGGCTCAACGAAACACAGCCTGTGTCGGGCCAATGGCTGGAAGTGTTTAAAGTATATTCTTCCTTTGCAATCCACGATTTGTACTGGGTTAGGTTGTTGCACGTGGATCAGTGCTTGTTTGTTAGACACAGATAGACAGACAGAAGGATGGTTGGCAACTGTGATGAGGGTATTATGTGCTGGCAGCACAGATCTGCAGAGATATGACTGTTACAGGAATGACAAGTAGTTGTGTAGGACAGGCATAAAAAAGGAGAACATAGAGGAATTGAACCCATGACCTCTGTATTAACCAGTGGGCTACACCTCTATGGCTTTTATCACAGCAATAGCTGGCTACAGAAAGACTGCAGGTCACCGCACAAACTTTCTGCTGTGTTTACCAGGCTAGGGTAAACCCACCAGTACCCATGATGCAATGCACATGCAGAACAGCAGTCTACATCTGATCACAGGATGGGGTATGCACCTCTACAGCTCCTCAGCTTAGGAGGGGGAACTGACCGTGTGTGTTACTGGCACAGAGTAGCTATAAGCCATGACATTGTGCGGGTTCTGTGCTCACCCTGAGGGTGAGGTGGTGCGCACAGCACCGGGTTGGTTGAGATAGGCTTTGCTGCAGGTCCCCATCAGTGCCAGTGTGTGACAGGTATCCCTTGCAGACACACCTAGGATAATCCTGTGTCCATCTGTATTCTCCGGTCATGTCTAGCCCTTGTGGACCATGACACACCCAGAATAGTGCATATCCAGTGTGGTTGCCATGGTCACTTGCATGCGGAATATGCAACACCACTTATCAAACCGCCCTCTCTGGGTCAGGGTGGTGGACAGGATCTGCCCCCAACAGACCCACACTCTACATGTTTGCAATGGAGGCAGTAGAGGGGCATGATGAAGGGCTGTGGAACCAGCAACCCCAGTCCTGCTGTTGAAAGGGCACCGTCCAGGGCAGTTGATGCAGATCTGTACTTGTCACAGGGGCACTGGCAGACAGGCAGTAGGTCTGGAAAAGCTCAGCTGCCCCCCCCCCACCACAATCTAACATTCATCAGCAGAGGGCACAGTCAATCTGCACCTGTTGCACCCTGCAAGGTGTTCCAGCCTTACACGTACTAACTGCAGATAGTCTGCTAGCCAGTCCATAGTGCATGTTCCCAGAGGAACTATGTGCGCCCAAAAGTGGGATGTAAGCACAGACACCAAGCAGATATCTCAGTGATATGGGCCCCAGAATAGGAAACACACAGATATCACTTGAGAGAATCACTGTATAGCACTATGTGGGAACCTACAGATGCCATGGTCACTGCTCGGTCAGAGTGAGAGTGACCTCTCAGCATGACATGCTGTGGCCACCCTGTCCATGCAGGTGGTGGTCAGCCACTACAATGTGCCAGCCATTGCCCCACACCCTGTGCAGATGCATCCTGCACAGTCCGCCCTGTCCGGGCCATACTCACAATACCTCGCTCCTCATTATGCACATTGGCAGGCTAACACTGGAAACAGTGTAAGCATTGTGGGCCCAGTGAGGAGTAGGCAATCACAAAACAATGGATAGACATACACATACTCCCACTCTATTTCAGCATTGTGCAAAGATAGGGGTGGTTAGCAGCCCTGCTTGCCACACTAGTCCTGAGCACTGTGCAGGGATTGCTAAGGTATGCAGGTGCTAGTAGTAGTGCTTTGGTGGTAACTGCTGCTCCGCACCAGGCACAACAGCCTGACTCTCCATGCGGCTTTGGATAGTGGAGCCTGTGGGTGTGAGTGTGGGTGTGAGTGTTTCTGCCCCTGTTGGCCGATGCTCTAGGGAGTGCACATGTTTATGTTGTATGTGCTCTGTAGGGTAAAACGTGGGGACATGGTCTGCAGGAGCCACAGCTGGGACTTGAACCTGTGACTTCTGCCCCAGGACACCCTGGCTGTGTGTACTGCACCATACTGTTGCCACAGAGGCAGGTCAGTCCCTGGGGATACCATGACTGTCCATCAGACAGACCCTGTCTGTTGCACTGCATGCCACCTACCTGATCAGGGCTTGGCCTTGGTCTGCTATGGGCAGATGCCACTGCCCCCTCCACCACTAGCACCCTTCCCCGACATGCCCATATGCTGGTGGTGCGCAGTCCCAGGCCATCCAGCACTATGCTGTTGCTGCACATGTAGCACTACTATCACTTTTCTTGGGCTCCCTGCCTATGCTGTACATTGCTGACACTAAAATGGTTTCTCTCTCCTGCAAATGTGCCTTTAACGCCAGGTTTTCACTCGCGGTAATTTTCGGCCCTTAATTTCCCAGCGTTAATGTAGCAGGAGCCTCTCCCCACCCACTCACCCCTTCTCACTGCCTCTCTACACCCTCTGTGCAGCCGGAGACGTTAACGCACACTAACGTTCCATCAGGTGACGTTACCACGCATTAACGTCGCTTATCGCATGATAACGTAGCTGCTGCTACATTATCACAGTTTAGTAAACATACCCCTAAGTAATTCCTCCCACCTTATGCCTCCTACAGTAGAAGGTAGACCAACTAGCAATGTATTTCCTGGAAGGAAAAGTTGCTGAGCGGGCATTGATTTTTTCAAATCGGCTTTTGAATGGAATTCTTTATACAGTTTAAAAAGAAGATATGTTCAAATAACTTTCCAATTTTTCCCCTGTGAAAAAGTTTTGATTGTGTCAAAATCATCATTTGGAAATAAGATAATGGAAAGTAGTGGAAGTGGGGTAGCCATTGCCCAAATTTATGCCAGAGTCAGGTAAGAATAAATCACAGGTGTAGTTTGGGGGAGCGATATAGAGTGATAGCATCATACCAAATTCTCCTGGGGGTAGTTTGTGTTTTATTAAAACTTGACAATAAACCGTTATTCACTCCTTAGTCACTTTCAGTCTTGACAACTGCAACTTTCTCTTTGGTAGTCTACTTCAGTGTCATCTCTTTCCTCTTCAATCTGTCCAGAACTCTGCTGCGCAGCTTATCTTCTGCCAGTCACGTTACACTCATGTAACCAGCAGCATACCTAGCCCTGTACGAGTGGTGCAGCCACACAGGGCGCAAAAGGATTAGGGGTGCATGTCAGGGTCCGCATTTGAATGGCTGGCCTGGTCCCTCCCTCCTTTGACACAATCTACATCAGAGAAGGGAAGGAGAGACCCGACCTGTCTACAAAGTCTGCCTCACTGCTGCTGCCACCGCCGCCATTTCCAAGAAAACAAAAAAGTGGCGGTGGCAGGGCAAGGCAGGGGAGGAGGGCACACCAGAAGAGGAAATAGCATCGGGTACAATTATGGCTTGGTACGGCCCTGCATGTAACCCCTCTTTTCAAATCATTTCACTGGCTCCCCTTTCGTTTCCACATCCAATTCAAATGACTTCTCCTAACCTATAATTGCATTCACTCCATTGCCCCCCATTATCTTATCTCTCTCCCTACACCCCTCCCTGTGATCTCCGCTCTTCCTCTGGTTTTTTCTCTCTCTGCTCTTCTCTTCTAATGCTAACTCTAGATTCTGATCCTATCACCTTGCTGCCCCTTATGCCAGGAATAAGCTTCCTCTGTCCTTATGTCAAGTCTCCTCTCTCACCTCTTCCAAATCACTGCTTAAGGCCTACCTCTTTGAGGCCGCTTTTGATTCCTAATCTTTATTCCCTTGTGTTTCCTCTTCCTATGACCTTATCTTCTTTGTACTGTACTGTCAGTTTGTTTTCTAGATTGTAAGCTCTATGATCAGGGACTGTCTTCTTATATGTCTGTACAGCACTGCATACGCTCTGTAGTTCTTAATAAATGATCAATAATAATTATTAATATTGCTTCCCTACCCCTTTGTCCATGCAAATTATACATACAGGGTATATATATTTGGAGTAAACTGAAAGGTTTGTTCAGTATATTAGAGGGAATAGTCTAATTTTTCTTTATTAAATCATGACATACTAACTTCCAGGGGCAGATTGCCCTTATTTATTTATTTAACAAGTTTTTATATACCACCCCTTCCAAAGATCAGGGACGGTTCACATAGAACAACTGAGAACACTTTACATTGAACATGATAACTTATGGACAGTTAATGTATGGAACTATCTTACAGACTATGTACAGTTTTGGAGTAACTATGTACAATCTTGCAGTAAAGGGTAGCATTCTTAATGAGCCAGTGGGTCTAGGCAGCTTCCATAATTCTCAATGAACAAATATGTCTTTAGGTCTTTTCTGAACTGGAGATCTTTGACTGTTCTTAGGTTATCCGGGAGGGCATTCCATAGAGCAGGGGCAACATAAGAAAAGGCTCTGGAGCTGGTAGAGTGATTGGTATTATGGATGTGATTTGGTATAATATAGGTGTTTTGTGAGCAATTTCTTCATAGTCTAGATTCCTTAGGGGATATGAGGGAAGACAGGGCAGTTGATCATATTCAAGCACCATAACAAAATATCCTTATCAAGTATTTGTATTTCATCCTTGCTCCAACTGGTAACCAAGGAAGGTTGTAGAGGATTGGGGTGATGTGATCAGTGTGGTGAGCGTTATATAAGATGCGTTCTGCCAAGTTCTGGGCCACTTGTAGCTGGTGAATAGATTTCTTTGGGAGTCCTTGTAGGATGCTGTTGCAGTAATCAATGGGGGGGGGGGTTATGAGTGCTTGTAGGACTGTTCTAAAGTCATGTTCTTCTAGGAAGGGCCTTTGGTGTTGGATCATGCATAGTTTGAAGTACACAGTTTTTGTGATTGATTTTATATGGGAAATCATATTTTATGACTGGTCTAGGATTACGCCAAGGTATTTTACCTCCTCCTTGACTTCAAGTTCAATTTCTTGTAACTGAATTTTGTTAGGTGGGGTGAAGTTTGGATTTCTGTGGACAAAGAGTACTTCTGGTTTTTTATAGTTGATTTTCAGGTTGTGTGCAGCAAGCCAAACCGTTATATCGCTCAGGCATGTGGTTATCTGTGAGTAGTCTGGGTTAGAAGTGTCTAAGGGATGATATATCATTATATCATCTGCACAGAGATCGTATTGTATGTTATGTTTTCTAAAAATGTAGCATATTGGCTGTATATACAGGTTAAACAGTAGGGCAGATAAGGAGGAGCCTTGAGGGATGCCTTATTTTTGTTTGAAGATGGTAGATGATTTCTGGCCAAACCAGACCTGTTGTGAGCGGTTTGACAGGTAGGATTTAAACCACTGAATGACTGTTCCCTGCAGGCCTATCTGTTTTAGTCTTCTGATAAGTGTTTGGTGGTCAATGCTATCAAATGCAGAGGCAATGTCTATGAAAATTATTATGAATGCTTGCCTGGCTGAGTTCAAACCATGTATAAGTTTGTCTAAGAAAGAAAGCATCAGGGTCTCAACACCATGTTGGGGACAAAACCCATACTGTTGTTCATCAAGGAGCAAGTTTAGCTCAATACAATCTTGAAGTTGTAACTGGACTGTTTTTTCTATAATTTTTGCTAGGAATGGCATTCTTGATAGGTCTATATGAATTAGGATGGTGTTTGTCAGCAGTTGCTGATTTTAGAATTGGACATTTAGGTGTGCCCTGCGGACCATCACAATTGTACTGCTGAGGAGTCCAGATGGGGGAGCTAAAGGTCAGCAGCACCAACCAGCTTCTGCACAGCACTGCAGCCTAAAGGTAAAGTGAAAAGTAAGTGCAGGGCCCCTAAGTCGCTGCAGATGTTCAAGACCCTACTGCATTCCTGTCCCTTCTTTTGTCACAGGCTTCCTATTACTAACAGTAAGTCTGTGCCAAAGGAGGGGGCAGGGATTTGTATGCCTGCAGAACAATAATTCCCAACCTTTTTTCCATCGGGACACATATGATGGACAATGCTTACATATGTGAAATATTGCATATGTGACCCTCACGGACTTTTTGTCTGACACAATATAGTAGTTAAATGTAAACATGCTCTGCATCGGCAAAAAACCCTGCAGCAGCTGCAGATCAGAATTAGAACATTTCTCCATGAAAGACACCATACAAAAATATTTTGATTTTCAGACCACAGTAGCATCAATTCCTATGATTCAACCAGCTAGAATCCTTGGGTAAGTTGCTCAACCCTCTTTTGCCTCAGATTCAAACAGGGGAGGTCATTCCAGGATGGGTATAAAGCTGGGGACATATCCGGCCACTAGCACTGAATATCCGGGTTGGGCAGATAGCACCACAGTGATCTTCAGCTGCTGCCCAGTTAGCTAAAGTGGTGAAAATTAGGTGAACCTTTCAGGTGCCTGATTTTTGCCACTTTGGAATAGCCAGCTAGCAGCTGAATATCACTGCTAGCCAATTATCCCTGGGTGCTGCCTCCACTGCACCCCTCCCCCCAGAATGCGCTGACACTAGTTGGCTAGAGTGGGGGAGTCTGAGAGATGCAGTTTGTCATAAGAGGCCAGAGTTGCACAGGAATTTTGAATGGTTGCTTGGCAGGAAGCAACTACTGCCAGTACAATGGGTAGTGGTAGTTGCTCCTTGCAGTGGTTTTAATGTGGCGAGCCATGCTAAATTCAGGGGGATGGCAGTTGTAATCTTCTAGTCTTGTAATCTTCTAGTCTAGTCTCCGCTTGGTCCTGGGTTCATTTCACAGAGACTGTAGGGTAAGCAGCACAGATAAGACAACCAAGCAGGCATGGCTTGGAAACAGGTCTTTATATAGAAATAGGCTTATTACATAGGTATAGAACAGAGTTATAAGGTTGTTAGAAAGCTGCTTCAGTTTACTTCAATGAATCTGTGTGTGTGTGTGAGAGAGAGAGAGAGGCAAGAACATGTGGGTCAGAGCCTCATAGTAAGAAGAATAGGGAGAGAGAGAGAAAGAGGTGGGGGAGGGGAGAAAAGTATGGGTCAGAGCCTCATGGCAAGGTGTGTCCGATGAATAGAGGAAGAGAGAGAGGGGGGAGGGGTGAAGAGAATTGATTACACAGGTACACTACCAAAAAACTGCCTCCAGTTTTGCAACTGATTCCTATAGATTTTGGGGTGCTGAATCCAGGAAAAATAGCCAAAATGTTCCATCACGTCACGTTTTCTTGCAAAATTAGATTTCTTACCCATATAAGGAATGTTCACATAATTTCTTTTTAGCCGACTGCAGTTTATTTTCTTGGCCCAAAATAGAGGTTGTAATGGTTAACTAACTAGAAACACTCCCTCATGATATTTTAGAGTGTTTTGTATTCATTTTATACATTAACAGGACAATTGGGAGGCGGGGGGCTAAATCCAGTACTCGCGCTGGCGCATGTTCTTTCCTGTTCGCCTCGCCTCGTTCGCTCGCTCAAACACGGTGGTTGCGACATGAACGTTCCTGTCAAATTTCAGTTTCTTGCAAGTTCATTATTACCTTTTGTTTGCTCAGTCGTAATCCAGCTTTATTCCGAAGTGGTTCACTACAGTTGTAGTTTGCAGTGCTGTGTATTTGTGATGGCTCACAGAGCCAGAGGTTGCGTCAACTCTCCGGACAGTTTTTGTTTTATTTGTGGGGAATATACCGTGAAAAAGCGGCAGAGGAACATTTCTGCATTTATTAAAAAAGTATATTTCGCCTATTTCGGTTTGAAGTTAGGCGATCAAGACAAACCGTGGGCTCCTCACAAAGTGTGCAAGACATGTGAGGAAGATCTACGCTTATGGATGAAAGGTAAAAAACAAGCATTTCGTTTCGGAATACCAATGATGTGGCGTGAACAAAGAGACCACAGCAGTGACTGCTATTTTTGCTCTTGCATTGTGAAGGGATACAACTTAAAAAATAAGAACGTAATAAGTTACCCCAACCTTCCCTCAGCAATTAGGCCTATGCCTCATAGCAACGAAGTACCTGTGCCTGAACCACCAAAATCTTTGGATCATATTTGTGTGGACGGTTCTGATCATGATGAGACTCATCAGATGGCTTTTCCCGATGAGTCCAGTACTTCCGAGTTTGAAACTGAACCAGATCCGAAACCTGAACTTTTCTCTCAAGCTGAATTGAATGATTTAGTCCGGGATTTAGGACTCCCAAAAGATGCTGCCCAACTGCTAGGTTCTCGGCTTAAACAGAAAAATCTATTGTCACCAGGAACAACTTTTTATTGGTACCGCAACCGCGAGACACAATTTTTGAAGTATTTCAGCAAAGAGGAATATTTGGTATTTTGCAACGATATATACGGAGTGATGGAAAAGTTTAAACTCAAGTATGATCCTGCTGAATGGCGGCTGTTCATTGATTCGTCAAAAGACAGCATAAAAGGTGTTCTTCTTCATAATGGCAACACATTCGCTTCAGTTCCTATTGCTCACTCTGTTATTCTCCAAGAAAAATACGAGAATTTGGCCCTGATTCTTCAGAAGATTCGTTATGATGAGCATAAGTGGATGATTTGTGGAGACTTTAAAATTCTATCCATGCTATTAGGGCAGCAATCCGGTTTCACCAAATATCCCTGCTTCCTTTGCTTGTGGGATAGCCGGGCCCACGACCTACACTGGGGGAAAAAAGACTGGCCAATTCGGGAGTATTTGAGACCCGGTGAGAAAAATGTTCTTCATGAGAGCTTGGTACCTCGTGATAAAATTCTATTACCACCTCTCCACATTAAGTTGGGTCTCATTAAGCAATTCATCAAGTCCCTTCCAAAAGATGGTGAGTGCTTTCGGTACCTTTGCTCAAAGTTCCCCCGACTTTCTGAAGCAAAGCTAAAGGAAGGAGTGTTTGTTGGCCCTGATATAAGGAAACTCATTTCAGATGGAGCATTCGCTGAAACGATGTCTGAGAAGGAAAAAGAAGCCTGGGATTCCTTCAAGGATGTTGTTCTCAAATTCTTGGGGAACAGGCGGGATGAGAACTATAAGGATATTGTTGCCAGGATGCTCAATGCCTTCAAAGAACAAGGCTGTAACATGAGCCTGAAAGTCCATTTCTTGCACTCCCATGTGAACTACTTTCCCGAAAACGTGGGGGCGTACAGTGAAGAACAAGGTGAAAGGTTTCACCAGGACATCTAGGACGCAGAGAGAAGGTACCAAGGAAGATGGAACACCACTATGATGGCTGATTTCTGCTGGTTGCTGCTGCGGAAAACCCCAGATGAAAAATACGCCAAGCAGCGCACCAAGAGAAGCATTCGGGGGAAGAAGAAATGGGCCCACCAGGAGATTGATTGACCCAAGAATGATTTTAAAATCTAAACTGTGTTGACAAATATCGTGTTTTTACTAAACTTTGAAATAAAAATTTGCTAGTTATTACCACAGTGTCAGATCTCATTTATTAGAATTTTATTTTCATACCATCGGGTGTTTGTCTTCATGTATTGCAATGGTGCGGTTTGCGTTTTCTATTCTTACATACATATCTGTACAACATTTTTTGCACATTTCTTTGCTTTGCTTTGTGTCTAACCTCGCTCTTATATGCTCAATGTTTGTGCACATGTATGTGGCTGTTTTAAGTGCAGACAATTTTGCTACCATCACAGTGTGTTTTGTTGACATTACTCTATTCTTATGTGCTGCCTTGTTACAATTTTCTTTATTCTTATTTGAATAACTACTAAACAATTAGTATAAAGAATTCATCCAAGAAACTTTTATCTCGATCGCACTCAATCTGAAACGGTCACCTCAAACTGCTAACCCAATGTAGCAAAAAATCTGTACGTGATGGAGCAAATTGGTTACCAGATTTGGATTCAGCGCACCAAAAAACGTAAAAATCAATCGAAACATTAGAGGCAGTTTAAAAAAAAATTTTTTTAGTGTACCTGTGTTATCAGAGCCTCCTGTCCTTCATGTCCGATGAATAGTGGAAGAGAGAGAGCAAGAGGAAGTGTTTCTGTCCTTTATAGTGAATTCTCTAGCACCTCCCTTTGAGGTCTGCTATTGTTTCTAGCAAGGAGGGGCTGCAGACCAATCTTCTCTAGCACCTCCTTTTGAGGTCTGCTATTCTTGATTTAGCAAGGAGGGGCTGCAGACCCATCTCAACAGGCCCTGAGACTTACATCAACAGGGGGTCAGAGTTAATCTCATCTTGTAAACTGCCCTATTACCTTTGGAGACTGAAATCACCAGAGTAACAAAGCTGCTTGAAATCCAAAGTCTGGGGAGCAGCCATGACACCTGAGTCATGCTGACAGCGGTCCCCACCTCCTACATCTTGTGCAGTGCCACAGGCTAGTAATGCGGCCCAAACCGATGTTACTAGCGTGAGGGTTTAGTAAACGTGCCCCTATATAAATTATTTTGGCTCTAGTGCAATTTTCTAAGCAAAAATATAGTTGATTGACCTATTCTGCTCAGATATCAGCAGTGACTAAGAAATGTAGGGCCTAATATTCAAAGGGAGTAACATGGTTAGCAGACCTGCTAACTATGTTAATCCCCTTGGCAGACTATTCCTCTGAATATTTGCAGGTGCTGCTGCTACTACATGCCCCAATGCTAATCGGTTAGCATCGAGGCATTCTGCGGCAGCACCTGGTGATATCTGGGCAGCGTGATATTGAGATGCTGCTCAGTTATTGCAAAGTGGCAAAAGTCAAGCACAGTAAAGGCTGGCCTAGCTTTTGCCGCTAAAGCTACCAGGGCTGCGACTGAATAGAGCTGCTGCATGATTAGCTTCATCACTATACGGGCAGCCTGGATATTCAATGCCAGGACTCAGCTATGGCCCCAGCATTAAATATCAGGGTCTAATGTTCAGCTGTGGCAGTTAGCCACTTTAGCAGCACTAGTTGCCGCCACTGAATACTGGGTCCATAAGTTTTATTTTAGAATGTTCGGGGCAGTTAAACCTTTTCTAAATGATCATTCAGTGCGGCTGCTGATATATGCTTTTATGACTTCTCAGTGAAACTAGGCAATGCTGTATATTATGGTACAACTATGGCAAATTGTAAAATGCTTCTACAACTGCAGAACACTGCAGTTAAACTCTTACATCGCACTACTCGATTCAAACATGCAGCAGCATTACTTCAAGAGGAGCATTGGTTGCTTATGTTGACTGCAGTAAAATTAAAATTATTGTAATGACTTTTCAGGTTTACTACATAGGGTTATCGCTTTACTTATCTTCCACATTGTCCTTTACACTTTGGCTAGAACACAGACATTTTCTCAAGATAAATGACTTACTTTACCTTCTTTAGCTAAAGTTAGATTTGAATACATTAGATCCTCTGCCTTTTTTTTTTTGCATAGCTTGTGAAATACATTGCCCGGTCAGATTAGCAGGGTACACAAAATGAAGAAAGCACTAAAGACATGGCTTTGGCCAAGGGTTTGGTGGGATATGAAGGCAAAAATAACCCCCCTTGTGGGTCATGTTTTCTTCTTGCTCAAATTGTATCTTGAACCTTTTGGGCGATGTCTTTGTTGTTTTGGTTATCTCTCTTGTCTGTTTCACACTACTATTAAACACCATTTAGAAGCTTTCTTATGAGCGGTATAGTAAATGTCATAAATAATAAAACATTTGGGTGCTAGTCAGCACTTTAAAAGCAATTGGGGGTTCACCATATAAAGGGAATTCATTCAAATTAGTCAATGCCTTCAACCAGGTGATAACATCATTATTTTCAAGACCTTTATAAAATGGGCATAAAATAGGTGTTACTTTTTATCAGTTCCTATCTGAACATCACAAAAAAAGATCGCGGTAGGTAATTTTATTAGTGAGCTTATGTTTATTTTTTTCCTGTGTAGGTAATGGCAAATATTCAAAATAAAAGTATGCCTATTCTTCCTGTTTTGAAAATTACTGCAGAGAATTTATGCACTTAAAATTTATACCTGCTCTTTGGTATGCACAAATTTTCTGGGTTAATTTATAAATGCAAATCCTTCTCCAGTTCTGCTCCCAGGAAATGCCTCCACTCCGTATGGGTAAATTTACTTGTGTATGGACTGTAATTTCACACAGATATAACGTGCAATTTTATGAGCTCCTACATAGAAGTGATTTTTCAAATTGCCCTCTTAGCAGATAATATTCAGAAGTATTTCTGCAGAAATGGGCTATTATAACATGGTCCCCCTCATATGCAAATAAACATGTGTGCATAGAGCCTGTACATATGTACATTAATCCAGATAGAGCAGAGCCATTCCTATAGGCAAGCTTTGGAGAAGGTTTAGTGCTTACATCCAGACTTCAGACAATGCACATACATGCACATAAGTGAATCCTGCATTGTTAAGAGCAGGTGTAACTATCGATACATAAATTTCCTGGGGTAATTTTTAAAAGCAGAAGACTATGCACAGTCATTTTAAAATTCACCAGCACCTACATATGGAAAAGGATGCTTGTACTCTTTACAGATGTGCTTGGTTTTAAATGTATCCCCTTTGTGCCATTTGGGTCCCTTTTTGTATATGTCTCCTATTCCCAGAATGCATGCAAGTGATGCCACAAAGTAGAGCCAAGAAAATGTGGAAGATTGATATAGAAATAATTCCATAGTGCTGGGTGCCACAGACATGATTAAAAGAAAATTCCAGGCACACTTTGTTACCTATGAGGCACATTCCAACATGTGCATCCAGGCCCCTGTGTGCCCGATCAGAATTGGGACACACAGAGGTAGACCCGATTCCAGTCCCGCGGGGGCTAGACATGCGCTGCGGGATCAGAATCAGGTCCAGGGTCTGTACGTGCAGGCTGGGACCCGATTCCGATCGGCCTGCACATATAGATCCATGCCCAGCTAACTCAGTCAGGCTCCTGAATGGAGCCGCAGTGCCATGATGTCCCGTTGCCATGGCACCATGGCTCCATTCAGGAGCCACAATCCCCAGTTAACAATCACACTTTCCTTTCCTCACAGCCTGACCCCAATCTGGCCTTCCATGGCTAGGGTCAGGCTGCGGGGAACCCCCTTCATCCCCTCACCTCATTTGTGCTGCCTGGGCCTGCCGTCCCCCATCCAGTCCGCTGACCCCAGATGTACAGGGCTGACTTAAGAATCCCAACGGGACGTCCATCCCTGCTATTCAGGGGACAAAATAGATCTCTATGCATATTACATCATATAAACTCCAGAAGGAAGTTCTTTTTAGCATAACGGCACTACAGTGGAGAGCATTAGCAGTAAATTTGAGAGAGATCATACTTCACATACTCTGGCTTAGGAGTGAGGTTCATTACTGTCATGGTATGTGCAAAACTATTATCATCCAAATATCAATCACCTATCAACTGGATCCTTTTGTCTGCAGAATAAGGGCACCAATCCTCATTGATCAGAAAAACCCTCTTTAAGTTGTATTTATGTTCCTTTTCTTATTTATCAAATAATTTATTTAAAGAAACCCCATTCCATCTATTTGAGAAATAAAAAAGGATCATAAAACGTAAGAGGGTTTTTTCTGACAAATGAGAATTGGTGCCCTTATTCTGCAAACAAAAGGATCCAGTTGGGGACCGAAGGGACTAACTGAGGTCTTTTCCCCTCTATATTTACTTATTTATTTACCAATTCATTAAAAATGATTGGGAAGTTTATTATTTTTAGAATATTTAAGATGAAAGTCAACGGTGCACTAATATTTAATATTGAGAAACACAGAGAATAGTGGAGATTTATGACAGGTGATTGATGTTTGGATGATATTAGTTTGCACCTGTAGTAGCCTTTTGGACATTGGCGATGTGCAAAACTAACCTATTTGGAGACATTGCCCCCAGTAGAACCATGTTTGGCATCAGACCGGTTTAAGAGTTGAGCTAATTCAGGGAAGTAAGAGAGAATAAACTAAAGGGGACATAATGTGTTAGAGTAAATTAGAAACCTCTGCTTGTGTTCATTTGCTAGGCAGCCTACATTGAAATGAAAGAAATAAAAGATTTTGGAAAAAGTTTGAAGTGGGGCTTAGTACATAAATATATTGGTCCTACAGGACAAAAGATGGACTTTAACAAATTCTATTAATCCCATAACTAAAGGAGATATAAAAATGTAGCTTTACAGTTGGCTAAAGATTAGGAGTAGACCCACTGGATATGAAAACGATAGTGTAAATTCAAAGAAGAAAAATAATGCTGCTGGTTCTGAAAAGTGAGGCAGGATACATTTTTCTTTAGCTTCTTGACCCACAGAGATTTTGGAGGTGACAAGATTAATCTGCCTGTCTTTGTCCCTTAGTCACACTGTGTAACAGCACGGACAGGAGCTCTGTGATGTTAAAGACCCAAATTTGGATTGTGTTTCGCTATAGAGTTCATGGCTCTAGATAGGCTTGTGCAAGACTGTATAATTATTTGAAAACTTATAAGCTACTCAGATTTTTAAAAGCTAGGAAACATTTTTTCCTCTTATAGTCTGTCTCTATGTGCCTTTGATGTTTTTTCATTTATTTCAAACTTTGGTCTTATCTCTTTTTCACTTTTCTCTGCCCTCCCGCCAGCCATTTTCTTGCCTGTTCTCCACTATTCTCTTCCTCCTTGCAGACCAGTGGCAGGGAGCTGTCTTAGGCCACTACTCCATGTAGTACAATAACAGGGGGCTACTCTGGACCATGACATTGGCCCTTCTTTGTGACTCAAGGTACGGACTGCCTCAGGCCATGGTTTCAGCCTCTTTATAGGCTCTGGCAGCAGAAGGCTGACTCAGGTTAAGGCCTGGCAGTCACTATAGTCTGGGTGGAACCAGGGTCAACCCCAGATTTGATTCAAGGTATTGGTACCCTAGGCAAACCTTAAGTCTTATGTTCCCTCTGGCTGTGAGAATTTATTGTTTAGCTCTGAATGCCTTGCTCTTTGCCACCCCTGGCGATAGTCTAGTTTGCCTGGTATTTGGGCTGGCCCTGGGTGGAACATCCTCTTGAACCTTAATATTGCAGGCACCTAGGGCTGTCTGGCATCTCCTCTGGAACCTAGGTCAGCGCTAGGCATCGTGCACCAAATTTCAGTTGCCAGGCATTTAGACGGCTGGCACTGTATATTTTCAGCCCTGGGACTGTACTGTTCAATGTGTTTGTGGGTGATAGTGCCGAAGGGTTAAAAGGAAAAGTTTGCTTTTTTTCAAATAACATGAAGATTTTCCATAGAGTGGACAACTCAGAAGGAGTAGGCAACATGAGAAAAGATCTACAAAAATTAGAATGGTCTATTGCTTGGTAGTTAAGATTTTATTTATTTATTTAACATTTCTTATATACCGTCTTTCATGATATTAAGGTGGTTTACATTGAACAAACTGAAATTACATTGACCAGGGCATTATAAATTGGAGATAACTATTTTACACGGAACATGAGCAATGGAGGGTTAAGTGGCTTGCCCAAGACCACAAGGAGCTCTGGTGGGACTAGAAACCCCAGTCCTTCCGGCCCAAGGTTGCTGTCCTCTAGTGTCCTTCTTAATGTGAAGAAGTGCAGAGTGATGCACTTGGGATGCAGAAATCTAGAAGACTTATATGCAGTAGGGTGTGAGAGGCTTTTGTGCATGGACTAGGAGAGGGACTTCCAGGTAGTGGTATTTCAAAGCCCTGTGGGCATCCTTGGCGGGTGCCCCCCCCATGCAGCTGGCACCTCCCCTTCCGGCTACTGCACCCACCTGCAGGCCCACACAGCAGAACCAGTACAGCAAACGTTATAGCTGTGAGTGACTTGCCATGCTGCCTCTGTTCCAGGACCAGCTGCTGTTGTCTCCCAGCTGAAGTCTCACAATCAGGAGAGAACAGCCTTTGGACCTGGAGCAGAGACAGTGCAGCAAGTCACCCACAGCTGTAAGTATCGTTTGCTGCACTAGCTCCACCATCTGGGCCTGGCAGGGGTGCACTCTCTCTTGGCCATCATCTGGGGTAGGCTGCACCCACCTCCCTGTCCTTGGTACGCCACTGCTTCAGGGTGATAGTGTCTTGGTATCTCAAGGTGGCTAAACGATGTGACAAGGTGGTGGTCAAAGCCAGAAGGATGTTACGCTGCATAAAAGAGGAATAACCAGCAGGAAGAAGGTGGGATTAATTCCCCTGTACAAATTGTTGATGAGGTCTCATTATTATGTTCAGTTTTAGAGGCCATATGATGTGCAATCAAAAAATATTGAGACTTGTACAATAACACAAGAAGTATAAAACTGACAGTTATTATATTCAATCTCCTTCAAAATAGTCCCTTTCTGATAAAACACACTTTCTCCAGCGTTCCAGCCACTGCTGGAAACAATTTTGAAATGCTTCTTTCATTATGCTGTGAAGCGGCTGTGTCGAATTTTGCTTAATGGTCTCCAAGTCGTTGAATCGCTTTCCTTTCAGTGGTAATTTCAGTTCTGGAAACAAGCAAAACTCACAGGGTGCGAGGTCAGGTGAGTACGGAGACTAATGGACTTGCTCGATTGGTGTTTGGCCAAGAACTGCTGGATAAGATGTGATGCATGAGCTGGGGTGTTATCGTGATGAAGCAACCATTCACCATTCCTGTGCGACTCTGGCTTCTTACGACGAACTGCATCTCTCAAACGAGTCAGAACTTGGATGTAGTATTCCTTATTGATGGGTTGGCCTTTTGGAGCATACTCATGATGAACAATACCCTGGAAATAAAAGAAAACTGTGAGCATGATCTTGACATTGCTCCTCACCTGACGGGCTTTCTTGGGTCTGGAAGAGTTTGGAATCTTCCATTGTGAGGCTGAGCCTTAGTTTCTGGGTCATAACCATAAACCCATGATCCATCATCAGTAATAATCTTTTTGATGAAATCTGAGTTATCTTCAACGCATTCCAGCAACTCCCCTGGCTGCAGACAGTCAATCTTCATTTTGGTCAGGGGACAGGAGTTTTGGCACAAATTTTGCAGAGATACTTTCTATTTGAGGATAAGATGTAAGAATGGACAACCGACCTGAAACTGAGGTCCATGTCCTCAGCAAGCTCCCTGATAGTCAATCGACAATTTGAGCGTATTGCAGCATGCACTGCTTCAACTTTGTCTTCATTCCTGCTCATAGATGGCCTTCCAGAATGTTCATCACTGTCAACACTGTGGGTGGCCTCTTGGAAACATTTAAATTGGTCATAAACTCGTACATGACTCATGCATTCATCCCCATACACTCGCTATAACTTGTCATAAGTTTCTTTGTATGAATCTCCAAGTTTTTGTCAGAATCTAATGCAAATTTGCTGTTCAATTTTTTCATTCATCATAAATCTGATGAACTGCTTTTACATGATATCAAACATCATGAGATTAAAAAAAAAAGTACAGGTGTGCTTCAGCCATACTACACTCTGCATATGCAGAGCACAGAACTAGGTCACTGCATGCTTAATAGCATCGTGGTGCGACGTATTGTTATATATCTACACAAGAAGTCTCAGTACTTTTTGATCACACCTTGTACCTTGAAAATGTTTAGAGGAAGACAACCAAAATTATATGGGGCCTGCACTTGAAGACATATGGGAAGAGACTTGAAAACTTAAATATGTTTATCCTAGAGGAAAGGAGGGACAGAGGGATATGATGCAGACATTTAGAGCCCGATTTTCAAAGGCATTTACACAGATAACTTCCCTAGTTACCTGTGTAAATTTATTTATTTATTTATTTAATTGGATTTCTATACCGCCTTATCATGTAATCAAAGCGGTTTAACATACGAAAAACACAAAACGCAAAAGTGAAAACAATCAGTGATAATAGGTACATAGTTTGATAAAAATATGACATAGTGTCTTGGAATAAGTTGCGCTATCTACATGGTGAGCTATACTATAATGTGAGCTATTATACAACATATATATGACTGATTTTTCCAAAAAATTAATTAATTGTTTACATGACCGTAGTATTCAATAAACAAGACCGTTTTCAGTTGTTTCCTAAAGTCATTGAGGTCTTGAGCTGCTCTTAAATCATAAGGTAGAGAGTTCCAGATGGTAGGTGCCGCAAAAGAGAATGCCCGCTCTGAGGTTACCTTACGTGTTTTTCTAACATCATTTGAGGTGCTGACTCTGTTGGAAGACTCCCTTCTTCTTGGTCTGTTGCTGATATCTGACTGAATGAGAGAATTCAGGCTTTCTGCAGAACAGTGTTGTTTGATCTTAAAAATATATATTATTGTTTTATATTTAATACGAGATGCTATGGGTAGCCAATGAAGCTCTTTCAAAATGTGAGTTATATGCTCTTTACTAGATAATCCAAAAATTATTCTTGCAGCGGTGTTTTGCGCTAGCTGTAAAGGCTTGAGAGACTGTTTAGATAAACCCAGGTATATAGGATTACAGAAGTCAAATAATGGGGTAATTAACGCTTGACAAACATTTCGAAAGTGAACGGTCTCGAGAAGGGGCCTTAGTCTTCTGATGATCTTCATTCTGTAGTAGGCATTTCTGATAGTCTTACTTATGTGTGAATTAAGATTCAATTCATTATCCAGAGTCACACCAAGATATTTTACTTTTGATCTAATAAGAATAGTTGAGTTATCTATCATGATGTCAGGTGGATGTGCAAAATCATGGTTACGAGTTACGAACAAAGCTTCTGTTTTGCTAAAATTGATTTCCATGTTGTTGTTTTTACACCAAGTAGACATTTTTGAGAGACACTCTGTAATGCTGGAATAATCAGGGTTATCAATAGAGACAGTTGTGAATATCATAATGTCATCAGCATAAATAGTATATTTAATGCCATATTTCATCGGAATGTTGCATATGGGCTGTATATAAATATTGAAAAGAAGAGATGAAAGAGCTGAACCTTGTGGTACACCTTGTATAACTTTTATGGGTTGAGATGTTTTTTGCCCTATCTTTACTTGTAAATGTCTCTCTGTCAGATAGGAATGGAACCATTTTAATGTGGTCCCATATAGACCAATTTCTTCTAGTCTATCTAGTAACCTTTTGTGATCTACAGAGTCGAATGCAGCAGAAATGTCTATGAAAATCATTATGATACCCTTCTTAATGTCATCTATGGTACGGAGTATGCTGTCAAAGAGGTAAATCATTAAAGTTTCAACTCCGTGGTTTGGGCGAAAACCATGTTGGTTGTCATCTAAAGGCACGTGAACATCAATGTGTTCTTGAAGTTGCATTTGTACTGTTTTTTCAATGATCTTCACTAAAAAGGGTATACTGGATATTGGCCGGTAAGCAGCCAGGTTGTTCTTGTCTAGCGATGTCTTCTTCGGTATTGGTCTAACAGTGGCAAGCTTTAATTGCTCTGGTAACATATCTTGCGTGAGGGAATTTTGCACAATGTTGTGTATGATGTGAATAAAACTTGACTTTGTGGTCTTAATCCATGATACTGGACATGGATCAGTGGGAGCAGTGCTTGTATTTATAGAAGAAATGATGTGGGAGAGTTGCTCATTTGAAGGAGAATAGAATGTATCCCAGATCCTGGAAATCGAGTCTAAATTTAAGTTAAGTCTACATATTGTTTTTTCCTTAGAGTGGAATTTTTCCTTGATATAGTCTGCATAACTCTGCGGTTCAATTTGAGCTTCACCTTCTGTTTTTTGCTCTTTTGTTAGACTCTTCACGATTTCAAAAAGCTCTCTAGGTTTGTTGATGGACGAATTTATTATGTTTGTGTGGTATTCTTTTTTAGAGTGTTTAATACGTTCGTCATATTGCTTTTGTTTTGTTAAGTATAGTTGCCTTAAAACTGTTGTCTTGTTTATTCTCCATTTACGCTCTGTTCTTCTGAGCTCTCTTTTCATCTGACGTATAGCTATTGAATACCATGGCTTGTGATGGAGCCTATTAATCCTTTGTTTCTTTGGTCTCATGTCTGTCGTTCTGGCTGCATTGGAAATAATGCAGTTCCATTTGGTTACTTGTGCCTCGAGTTCCACTGAATCTGTGGACAGATGAGGTAAAGTGTCCTGTACAAATGAATCCCTATCAAAGTTCTTGAACCGTCTGTGAAAGCAATTGTTGTCTAGGCTCATATAACTATTTTTTGCTTGTAATACAATCTTTATCCTAATTATGTAATGATCTGTCCAAGGAACTGAGGTGATGGTAGGAGTTGAAATTAGACCACTTAAAGTTAGATCATTGGATGCAAAGATGAGGTCAGGCGAATAACCATATATGTGTGTAGGTGCATTAACTATTTGGGTGAACTGCAGTGAAGACATTGCTTGAAGGAAGGCCTCGGAGTCTCTGCAGTTAATTGACTTGAAGTTAAAGTCACCTAGCACTATGGAGGGCTTGCAAGGTGAAGTGATGGCACAAATAGTCTCGAGCGTTGAGGCCAGTTCAGCAGGAGACACTTTTGGTGCTCTATAACGTAAACTAATAGCTATGTGCTTGTTCTCAATGTTAATGGAATTACATTGTTGCGATTCTAAGATACATTGTACTCTGAATCTTAAACTCTTTTTTGCAATTAAAAGGACACCTCCTCCACGTCTGACAGAACGATAGCTACTATAAGCAGAGTATGAGTCTGGGACAATCTGATTGAGAATTACATTATCAGTTGGATTTAACCAGGTCTCTGTGATGCAGAGCACATCAGGTTGAGCTTCTTCTATATGGTCTACTATAGTATGGATCTTGTTGCATACAGATCTGTGATTTTTGAAAGGCACCTACATGGGTAGTGCCTTTTGAAAATCCTGGATAAGTCCCTAACGCACCCAGATGCTAAGCAGTTAGCATCGGGGTGTGTTAGGGGCGTTCCTGGGTGGGGACAGACAGAGGCAGAGGAAAGGGCTAAACAGGTAGCAGCGATTTTCGATGCTACCCATTTAGCCCTCTGCACCTTAAAGATAGGCGAGGAAAAACCTTGCCTATCTTTAAGGCGCAGAGGGCTAAGCGGGTAGCATTGAAAATCGCTGCTACCTGTTTAGCCTCAGCGGCTGCCGGACAAAACCAGATTTTCATCTGGGTTAAGGGGGTTGGCGAGCTCTGGCCCCACCAAAATTTCCCTGTGTGCTTCATCCCTTGCTGGTAGCATGCAGAATCTAAGGCTGCCGCGTGCGGATAAAAATTGAAGCATCTACCAGCAAGAACATCATCCCCCGCTGGTGGCAACAAGCCAATGTACCACTGTAACTGTTTCCCCAAGTTTTGGTTTTGTAATACAGACAAACAGTATTTGTTCTACCCCTAAAAAGGGCATCTCATAGAATCAGACTGTGGTAATACTGAGCCAGTAAGGAAGTCTGCACAGCTCTGTCATTTTCTTTTACCATCCATTTTCCACTCGTACTCTCATAGACTTATGGACCTTGAACCCTCGTCTTTCCAGGAATGCTGCTTTTAGCTGCGTTTTGTAATGAAGAAAAACAAAGGTTGTGGTTGTTAAAGATTCTGGTCTTTATCACTATAGCAGCTTGGAGAGCTGTGGTAAAATAACTATTAAATTCAGAAGCTGTTTGTACCCCTTGAATAACTGCATAATCATTAAGAATATAGGAACTCATCTTTTTTTGCTCCCTTTCAAAGCGTGTCTGATCTGTACATTTTCTGTGGGCTCAATATTAAGGCATTTACGTGGTTTACAGACCTGTACACCGTGTAAAAGCACCTAAGCAGGATATTCAGCGGTACTAACACGGCTAGTGCCGCTGTATGCCGCGATGCTAACTGATTAGCATCAGAGCATTCCATAGGTGGTACCTGGGGATAATCGGTCAGCGGCAATATTCAGCCACTGTCCAGTTATCCATCAGCAGGGAAAGTAAGGCGCTGCAAAAGCTGGCCTAACCTTTGCTGCTGAGGCTTACCAGGCAGTGGCTGAATATCACTGCTGCCTGGTTGGCTTCCTGCTTCTGCGGCTGACCCAGATATCCAATGCCGATGACCTAGCATTCAATATCCAGGCGTAGTGTTCAGCAGTGACACCTAAGTACTGTAATCACACTAGCCGCCTCCACTGAATATCATGCCCTGTGGTCTCTAGACACATCACATTGAGAAAAATATTTCTTTGCCTGTCTATGATAGTTATCCGGTGGGATGAGTGCCATGATTTTGGGTTCTAAGAACAATCTGAACATAGCTATACACACGGATGCAAGGATTATGTACGAGACAGTGACTAAACAGTTTGTTATAATTTTTGATCCACCACTATCACCCAGCTCTACAACCATATCTTTCTCTGTCATTTTCATGATTTCAGTTTTGCAGACCTGTTGCAAAATGACTGCATCCTGTTGGAAATAAGCCAACTGTTTTTATAAATTGAGGGGGTCATTCTGTGCCTCGAATAGAGGGGATGTACATACTGCCTACATGTACATCCCTGCTATTTGTTTCCCTGCTGCTCTCGGTGCAAATGCTCCCCATACGAACAGCGCTGATATATAAGAAGCCTTAGACTGGGGCTGGAGGGGGTGGTCTGGACGTGGACCGAGGGTGGGATATGTGCGGGCTGTGACCCCGGATGTACAGGGCCGATTTTGAGGTCAGCCCTGTATGTCCAAAGTTGGCCACGTAGATGGGGGACTGCGGCACTGGGCCAAGATACAATGGTGAGGGGGTGAAGGAGGTACCCCACAGCCTGAACCTGGCCATGGGAGGCCAGATCGAGGTTCAGGCTGCGGGGAAAGCGCAATTTGGGTCGGCAAGTGGGGATTGTAGCTCCGTAATAGAGCCACAGTGCCATGGCAATGAGACATCATGGCACTACAGCTCCATTATGGAGCCTGGCTGAGTTAGCCGGGGATCTGTTGGGTATGCGGCCTGCATGTCTTAGCCGGTAGACCTGATTCTGATCCAGCGAGCATGTCTAGCTCCCGCGGGATCAGAATTGGGTGCTACTGCTGTATGCCCAGATTCCGAGGGGCCGCAGAGGGGCGGGACAGCCAGAATAGAATTGGCCTCTAAATGTTTTATGCTGATTGTCCTTGTACCATTGTAAAAATTCCTTTTTTTTCTTCAGGCAGCATGTGCCCAATACCATAATGCTCAATATCCAGCATATGGCCCACATAATTTTGATTTTCCCTGAGTATTAGAAACATGGGGAAAATACCCTTACAGCCTAGAAAACCCATAGCTTGCGAAAGTTTGTTGTGTCATGGGGAGGAAATTTAGAGAGGGTCTATAAAATGAATAGCCAAGGATTCAGTGGTGATTTGTAAAGGTTTACTGCTCTGAACCAGCATACTTATGTTCCTCTTTTCCTTTAACATCTGGTTAAGAACGAAGGGCCCAATATTCTGCTGTTTGGATCTTGGAAGGGCTATGCGTTCCTTGGCGCACAGCCTTCCCCACCAACCCCTGAACCGGATATTCAATGCTGTGGCGACGGCATTGAATATCTGGTGATCACTACCAAAGCCGGAAGCCGCTGAGGCTAACCATGCAGTAGCGATATTGGATGCTGCCTGGTTAGCTTCTGCGCCTTAAAGATAGGCAAGGGTTTTCCTCACCTATCTTTAAGGCACCGATCGCTAACCAGTCAGCATCCACTGCTGCCTGGTTAGGGCCATTCTCCACCTCTCACTGCTGCATTCTCCATATCACTGCTGCAGGGTTAGGGCCATTCTCCACCTCTGCTTCAACTCAAAACGCCCCCAACACGCCCTGCTGCTAACCAGATAGCATCGGGGTGCTTAGGGGACTTAGATGGGGATATTCAACAGCACTAAACTTGTAAGTGTTGTGGAATATCCCCATCTAGGGCATCTATGCAGTTTACCGGGCTGTAAATAGTGTAAATACCTTTCAAATATTGGGCCCAAAATACCTATCATAACCTTTAGAATTGTGAGCTATGAAGATATAAGGGTCTATTTTGTCCCGCGGGACATCCATCTCCGCTATTCGCCCCCCTTGCCGTCCCAGACGAAGCCTCCCCGTACAAACAAGGAGTTTGTATGGGGAGGCTTAGACGGGGGTGGAGAGGAATGGTGGAGAGGCAAAGTTAGGGTGGGCAGTGAGTGGTCTGCGGCCCCGGACGTACAGGGCCGATTCTGAGGTCGGCCCTGTACATCCGGGGCTGGCAGACTGGACAGGGAATTTATTCCACCTCCAAGTCTCCCTAGACTTTGGGGGATGGGAGGCCCGGCCAGCAATGAAAAGGTGAGGGGTCCAGTAGATTCCCCGCAGCCCAACCCTGGCCATGGGAGGCCAGATCAGGGATCAGGCTGGGGGAAAGGAGAAAGGGTTCAGCAGCCGGGGATCACAGCTCCTGAATGGAGCCATGGTGCCACGGCAGCCGGACGTCATGGCACCGTGGCTCCATTCAGGAATCTGACTGAGTTAGCTGGGCAGGGGCCTCTATGTGCAGGCTGATGGGAATCAGGTCCCGGCCTGCACATACAGGCCTAGACATGATTCTGATCCCACGGGGGGCTAGACATACCCCACGGGATCAGAATCCCATCTACCTCTTTGCGTCTGGTTCCGACCAGGATGCACAGTATGGAATGTGCCTCATAGCCCTTAAATATTTTTGTCACAAAAAAATCTGTATAAAGGCAGAAAGACATTCAAGGTCCTTGATGTCCCATTTTCTTTTACTGTTCAAGTCTGTCGTATATACGTAATTGGGTATATGTCAGCCCATTTCTTGCATACATTCACAATCATCAGAGGGTTTTTTGTTTTTGAGAGGATACTCAGTGGTACTGAATACCGACACCTTTTTCATTGCCTGCTAAAATTGACCTATGGTCCTCATGTATTAATTGAAGAGCCCTGCCTATGAGTATGGCAAACTTAGACCTTACCTGCTAATTGTCTTCCTTGAGTCCATCTAATCCAGTCCAGTACGTGTGGGTTATCAGCCTCTACCAGCAGCTGGGAACTGAGCATGTCAGATTTCTGCTGTCATATTACAAGAGCTCCCTCCATAGGCTCCAGAGACCAGTATCCTATTGATAAGGCAGACTCCAAGTGAGCATAGTAAGGTTACCAACATGGGCAAATATTCCAAGTATACAAACCCAAGGGCAAAACTAAGTCCCTCCCAAAAAACTGTGCTGCAGAAAAGAAAACTGTGAGAACTATGTACAAAGGAAAAAGATGACAAGAAGGCAGAGTCATACTTCCCATAAAATAAAGAAAACATTCAAGAGGACTCCCCGGTGTATAATGATGTTCTTCTTAAGGAAGCCCTCCCGGGACAAACAGCTGGACTCATCCAGTGCTCCTAGGGTTCAAAATACAGAACATCATTCCCACAGGGAGGGTCCTGGCTGATGGACTCAAGGAAAGACAATTAACAGGTAACGTCTAATTTTGCCTTCCTTATCATCCCTCCAGTCCAGTCCAATATGCGTGGGATGTACAGAGCAGTAACTAAACTTGGGAGGGACCCGCGAATCTGGTCTGGAGTACTGAAGCTCCAAAAGGTGCATCATTTGAGGTTTGCACATCCAGATAGTAATGACGTGAAAAGGTATGCAAGGACGATGAAGTGGTCATCCTGCAAAAGTCAGCTGCTGGAAATAGTCTAAACTCCACCCAGGAAGCCAATTGAGATCTTGTCAAATGTGCCTTTAGAGTAGCCGGGACCGGCCTACTCTTTAACACATAGGCAGAGGTGATTGCTTCCTTGACCCACTGGGCAATGGAAGTCTTGGCCCTTTGCAGCCCCCCAAACAAAACAAAGAGATGAGCGGGCTTACAGAATGACTCCGTTCTCTTAAGATACCGATGCAAAGTTCTGCGCAGGACCAGACAGTGCAGCTGCCAATCCTCCTCAGTATCCTGCAAACCATTAAAAACCAGAAGGGTCACGGCCTGATTGAGATGAAAATGCAACACTACCTTCGGTAAAAAAAAGATGGAACTGGTCTGAATACCACTTTTTTATTAGAGGAGACTAGAAGGTGCTCCGTACAAGACAGAGCCTGAAGCTCTGAAATTCAACACATCGAACAGATTGCCATGAAGAAAACTGCCTTCAAGGTAGCTCTCGAGAGAGGCTCAAAAGGTGACTGTGTAAGAGTCAACAGCACCAGATTGAAGTCCAACAGAAGAACAATAGCCTGCAAGGGTGGTCACACTTGCTTTACTGCCCTGAGAAACTGGACCACATCGAGGTGAACTGCCAGCGAGAACTCCTGGTAACACAAGAGAGCCACCACCTGGACTCTGAGGGAATTTAAGGCCAACTCCTTGTCCAGTCCAGCCTGCAAGAAGGCCAGAACATTTGGAAGAGGATAAAAAGGCCTGGAGTCCGTTGTCCCCACACTAACTCTCAAACACTCTCCACACTCTGACATAAGCCAAGGATGTTGAATGCTTACAGGCTGTCCAGAGAGTGTCTACCACCACATAATTTTTTTATGTGTCATTGTACTATCATTCAAATATGTATGTGAGCGGTCCTTTGCTTCTCTAGACATATCGTCATTATACATTTATTTATATGTATTTATTATTTATGACCAATTTGTGGTTTTTAAGTTTTTACGTTTTCATATTTATTATTTTTTCTTTGAGGTTTGCTCCCTCAAAAAAAACCCTGAAGGCGACTTATGAGCTGAAACGCGTAGGGGCTAATAAAAGGGGTTTCAAAACCTGAATCTGATATTCACCAGTCTCTTGTACCCGCTTTTTGGTTTCCTCAATAGTAGTAGTAGGAAATGCAGCACCCGAAGGGCCCGGTTTATATGCTTGAGGTCTAAGATGGGACAGAAGGAACCCTCTTTCTTGGGGACCACAAAGTAAATGGAGTACTGACCAGATCTGGATTAATCATTCGGAACAGGAACTACAGCCTGGAGGTTCAGCAAATGTTGTGAGGCATCCTGGACTGCCTGCTATTTTGAGTGAGTTTTGCAAGGGGACTGCACGAAGGCCTCTGAGAGAGTACGAGCCAATTCCAAAGCATACCCCTCTGATAACTTCCAGCACCCATTGGTCGGTGGTAATAGACACAAGGTGGAGTAAAACTGTTGAAGACGACCCTCTATTTGAACTACTGCCTGGGCTTGCCGCGTTTCATTGGGACTATTTTTGAGAAACTGCAGAGGTGGAGAAGTACCCCCTATTGGAACCTCTGTAGCCTCAAAAAGGCTGGCCTCTCAGAGTATAGCGACCTCACTGAAAAGAGACAAATCGAGTAGATTGAAACTTTCTGAAAACCCTAGGCTGACCCCTTGGGACAATCCCCTGCTTTGGCCCTTTAGGATGGTCTCTCAGCAACTGAGCACCCTTAGACTTGGCCAGATCTTTAACCAATTTGTACAGAGCTTCTCCGAAGAGCAACTTGCCTTTAAATGGAAGCTTGCTGCACCTAGTCTTAGAAGACACATCAGCTGACAAGTTTCTTAACCACAGAAAGTACCTGGTCACAATAATCGAAGCCATGGTCTCGGCCGAAGCTCGTACCAGGTCATAAAAGGCATTCACCAGGTAAGCCAAGGCAGACACCAACTTAGCTGCCTCCAGCTTAACCACCTCCAGCACTATTGCTTGTGATTCTAGTTCTGCTGTCATCAAACCTTGGATCCAGTGAATGAAAGTCCTGGTTACATAAGCCCCAGAGATTGAGGTCCAAAGAGTCAAAGCACTAGTATCAAATGCTTGCCTCAAAAAGGTCTCAAACTTGCAGTCCTACAGGTCTTTCAAGGCTGCTCTGCCTTTTACCAGAATGGCGGTCTTTTTGGTCACTGCCAACACTAAAGCATACATCTTAGGCATCTTAAGCAGATGTTTTTACTCCTGAATAGGGTACAGATGGCTCATGGATCGACCCACTCTAAGGCTGGCCTCCGGCACCTCCCATTCTGTTTCTATCATTTTCTTGATGACTCTGTGCACTGGAAAGGTAATTTGTGAGGATTTAAATCCCTGCAGAAGTGGGTCCTCCAGGGGTTCCTCTGCTACTGCAGGGACTGGTATAATGTTAAGTGCAGCCAGCGAGTGTGCAATCAGCGCGGCCAGCTCCTCCTTGTGAAAAAACCTCTAACCACCTTGGGATCCTCACCTTGAGGGATCTCCCCTTCCTCTAGTTCAGTAACCACTGTCCCACCCCCCCCCCCCCGCCCCCCCCAGAGGATTCTGTGAGTGGAGAGACTGAGGCAAGGCCTGGTTTAACCATGAATCATCCTCAATCTTTTCCTTTTTAACTGGAAGAACCTCCACAGCAAGAGAGGTCTCCTGCAGGGTGTTAGACAAATTCTCTGACCCAGACTGTTTGGAAACTTGTGCCCCAAGTGTTCTCTTTAGTAAAAATGCCTTGTGGAAAGCTAAAATGAACTCCGGGGGAAAACCTCTTTTCAGCCTTCCCAGGAATAGTAGTTTGAGCGGTCTCTGGTGCTGAAACTAAATGCTTCTTTTTTTTTTTGGCATTTCTTAGTTTGCTGAGGTGAAATAGCCACTGGAGAGGAAACAGCTGCTGTTCCTGCCAAAACTGCAGCAGCCCCAGACTGAGAGGAAGCCTGTACTGCTAACTTTGAAGAAAACATTATGTCCTCAGTGTTAAAAAATACTTGGGCAAACATTCCCTGCTTGACACAACCTCTGCAAAAGCCTTCTGCCAACAAACCGAGGCTCCCCCCACACGCAGCACAGCAGGAGGGAGCCTGTAATAAGCAGGAGAAAGCAGCCACAAGGAGAGATAAAAAGACAAGTACTTACTAATCAGGATGCTCTGAAATGAAAAGGCAAACTCCCCCCAGCACTAAAAACCACCTGCTGTTCTGCCTATAAGATGCTGAAATCACCATCATATACAGCTTTGGTTTCAGTTTGAATTTAAAGGCACAGAAGCATATAAATACCTGAGGCAGAGTTGAAGGGAGGATAATAGGAAAGTCAGCAGAACCCCCTTAAAGGAATGCTGGACTCTCCGGCTTGGAGGGAAAGGGACCTGGACCACCAGGTATTTGACCCCTGGGCTACACCTGACCCACTCAAGGGTCCCAGTGCAGAAGAGGCAGACCCTGCCAGCTGCCACCAGTGAAAGGTTTCTCAGAGGAAATAGCCCAGCTTGTAAGCTCTCGAGAGCTGCTCAGCTACTGCTAGTAATCTGCAGCCTCCTGTTATTTTCTCTCTTTCTTCTGTTTTCCTTATTTTTTTTAAGCCTGAATACATTCTTCCGGTGTAGTTCAGCCACAGGGAAACTCTCCCAGCTGCAGGGAACTGAATATAGGTATCCGGACCCTATGGACGGAGTTCTTGTACTATGACATAAGAAATCTGATATGCTCAGTTCCCAGCTTCTGGTAAAGGCTGATAACCCACACAGACTGGACTGAGAAACGATAAGGAACAACACCTTTTTTTGCTAGGAAAAATGCAAAGACAATCTAAAATATATATGTTTCAGATGTTGTAGGCTTACCAATAGGGGGCATAAAACATAAGTAGTTGCCACCCCCAGTTAAGGGTTCACAACACAACATACATTGCCTACCCTTACATTTATGCTTCTTATCCACATAAGCCTCATGTTTCTGGCCCAATGTCTTAGATAAACATTCCACTTATTTTTTCAGTGCCAACTGTGTGTGTCTATCTAAACAGCCTTTAGAATAACAACAGTTTGCATGCAGGACATCTCTATTCTACACAAACATTGTTCACATGTATTGGTGTCAAATATGACACCATAAACTACAGCTACTACTGAACATTTGTAAAGCGCTACAAGACGTATGCCACGCTGAACAGACACATGTAAAAGACAGTCCCTACTTATCAGAGTTTACCGTCTAGTCAAGATAGTCAACACAGTAGCTATAGACATAGAAAACATCTAGGGGGAATGGTAAGGAAACATAAAGGAAATTAGGCAAATCAAGATCTCAAAACGGCAGCGAAGAGGTGAGTTTTCAGCCTGGATTTGAAAAGGGCCAGAGATGAAATCTGATGTACAGGCTCAGGTAGTTTTTTCCAGGCATAAGGAGCAGCAAAGTGTAGAGTTAGCAATAGAAGAGAAAGGCACAGATAGTAGCGATTTGCCAGAAGAGCAGAGTTTCCGAGGAGGGATGTAGGAAGAGATAAGAGAGGAAAGGTAGTGAGGAGCTGCAGAGTGAATGCACTTATAGATCAGCAAGAGAAGTTTGAACTGGATTCAAAAATGGATAGGGAGTCAATGAAGTGACTTGAGAAGAGGGGTTATATGAACATGATGCTGGAAGAAGATTAGCCACGCAGCAAAGTGCTGAACAGATTTAAGGGGAGAGAGACCTGCAAGGTGTAGGTTACAAAGTCAAGACGGAAGGTGACTAAAGAGTAGATAAGTGTCTTAGTAGTGTGTTCAGAAAGGAATGGGTGAATTTTGGTGATATAGAGAAAGAAACGGTAGGTTTTAGCTATCAATTGGATGTGTGTGGAGAAGGAGAAGGAGAGAGAGGAGTCGAAGACGACCCCAAGGTTGCAAGCTGAGGAAACAGAGAGGAATAGAGAGTTATTCACAGAGACTGAGAAAGGAAGAAGGGGAGAGGAGAATTTAGGAGGAAAAATAAAAAGCTCATTTTTGGCCATGTTCAATTTCAAGTGGCGGTGAGACATCCAAGCAGCAATGTCAGAAAGGCAGGCAGAGATCTGGGCCTGGATTGCTGGAGAAATTTCAGGTGTAGAGAGGTAGATCTGGGAGTCATTGGCATAAAGATTATTGTATTACTGTCCTTTATGTATGCAGCATGCATTTTATGTCTCCACACGTATATTTATTTATAGTGATTTTGTTAATTTTTAATCTTTTAATTTTTTATTACCCTTTACACTATTTATGTATTTCGACTTTTCATAATACCTATGTATTCACACAGTTCCTATATATTTTAACTTTGGTATAGCATAGTCGCCATGCCACAATGAGCCATTATCATTTTTTAAATTATACATATTTATGCTTTTAATTTTTAATTATATTTTTATTATTTCTGTACTTTTATGTTTTTAATGGTCACAGTCCCCTGAAGAAGGCCTGTGTGGCCGAAACATGTGTAGGGCTGACCCCCTAAAAAAATTGTTCCTTCCAAGGCTTCTCCGTCTCCTGCTCTTCCTTGTGTGCTCTGTACTCAAGGGCATTTGGGCTACCTTTGTCTTTATTGGAACCTGTCTGTTGATGTGCCCTAACTTCATTTTTTTGGTAGTATCTTTCAAGGATACATTGTTCCAAACCATGTGCTCTTGGGCGACTGTTGGCTCTCCTCTATTATCTTTTTAAAGGTTAATGCCAGCAGCCTGGTTCCATCCCAGTTAAGGTGAAGCCCATCCCTTCAGAAGAGCCCCTCATTTCCCCAGAATGTTTACCAGTTCCTAAGAAATCCAAAACCCTCATCTCTGCACCATTGTCTCATCCACGCATTGAGACTCTGGAGCTCTGCCTGCCTTTTGGGTCCTGCGCATGGAACGGGAAGTATTTCGGAGAACGCTATCCTGGAAGTTCTGGATTTCAACTTCCTACCTAAAAGCCTAAATTTAGCCTCCAGAACCTCCCTACCACATTTTCCTATGTCATTGGTTCCGACATGTACCAAGACAGCAGAGTCCTCCCCAGCACTATCTAAGACCTTGTCTAGGTTGTGCATGAGGTCCGCTACCTTCACACCAGGCAGGCATGTTACCAGGTGATCCTCACATCCACCAGCCACCCAGCTGTCTAGATGCTTAATGATAGAATCACCAACTATAATGGCTGTCCTAACCCTTCCCTCATGGGCATATGGCCCTGGAAAAACCTCCTATGTGCGAGAGGAGGACAGGTCCTAGCTATAGGATCACTTCCTGCCACAGCAGGGTGATGCTTTCCAGTCACATGACCTCTCTCCTCCATGGCAACAGGGATGCTGCCAGACTGGAGGTGGGACTTCAGGACTATATCCCTGTAGGTCTCGTCTATGTAGCTCTCTGTCTTCCTTATGTCTTCCAAGTCTGCTACTCTAGCCTCCAGAGATCGGACTCGTTCCCTGAGAGCAAAGAACTCCTTGCACCTTGTGCACATGTAAGACCCCTCACCAACTGGAAGAAAATCATACATGTGACACTCAATGCAAAACAGTGGAAAGCCCCCATCTCACTGCTGGACTCCTGTCTGCATCTTCGTTTTAAGTTTGTGTTTAGATATTTAAGTTCTTTACTTACTAAGGGTTGCTGGGGATACTTATACTAATAAAACTATACCTAATATGTTTAATGTACTTTGTTCACCTGAAGTTTAATTAATCTCAGGTCCTTAATGTATGCTGATGAGAAAAAACAGCTGTACCTGAGTGTGAATATGGCACTTTCTTTCCTTTAAGAGGTTTAAGTACCTATAAAGCTACGATTATCCCAGTGGTGGGTGGGTGATGGGGAGGGAGGGAGGGAAAGAAGACTTATTAAAAGCTGGCTGCTACACAGTATCCTGTCCTGTGTTTCTAAGGTAATCTGTGACCAATCTCCAGGAGGAGTCCCCCAGCTCTTGCTTGGACAGAGGGAGTCTTGGGTTCTAAATTTAACCAGAAAGCTTTCTTCTGTGTTTTAAATTTAAACTGAAAGCTCTTTGCTGCTGCTAGGCCCTGACTGATTTAACAAATACACTGGGTTCACAGATTAATCAGCTTTAATCTAAAGAATTCCTTTTTCCACAAGATTTAGAACAATTCCCAGAAGTAAATACTTACAATTGCAGATCTCTCTCCAGAATTAGCGGTCCCCTTTTGTAGTCCTTCAAGACTGAGAAGCACATAACTCTAAAAAGAATAAAGGGTAAAGAATTAGTTGTAATTCCTAGTGGAGAACAAAACCATCACTTACTTAAAAACAATATTTATGAAATTTCAAGATTTTACAAACAAGATTACACTTGCAAAGAGAGACCATGGCTGAAATAAGCAATTAAAACAAGGGATTTATCCTTTGATTTGGAAAAACATAAGAAAGAAACAAAATTCAGCTCATTAGACCACAATTGGGCACATAGATGGAACATCACATCCAGGGCAACAACTGAGTGTCTCATTGATAGAAATAATCTCCTCTCTTGAGGAGAGCATACCACATCTTGAAAAAAAGGTTTCCAGCAACGCTGAGATATCCATATTTGAATTCCCTTCCATTTCACTGGTTTTCCCCCGGGGCAGGAAATACACTTTATTCACAGGAGGCAATGAAGCTTCAGGAATAAGTCAAACTTCCATTAGGTATTTCCTAAAAGCACTCAGTGGGGGCATATAGATCTCCTTATGAAAATTCAAAAGTCGTATGTTCAATCTGTGTGCATGGTTCTCTAAAATCTCCATCTTCCATTGCAGTAACCCATTAATCCTTAACTAAAGCAGATACCGCTTTCTTGTTCTCCATAATTTGATTTTCCAGTACTCCAAGTTTCTCATTACACTCTCTCTTGAAGACATCATGATTAGATATCACATCATCTATTTTCTGCAATAATGCATTAACATCAGTCGAACATTGTGCTATAGAACAAGCCAGCCTTTGTAGAACTAGTCAGATAGATTGTAAAGAAATATCCACAGGGGCCGCTATCAAGGGAGAGGCGCCAACAACAGTCCCAAAATCAGAAAACTATTGGGACAAACCGTCCCCCTACCATTGTTCCCTACCTTGGAACAGAATCATCCATCATACCAAGCTCAGCGGCCAAGACCTCCACATGGGAGGGTTAGTTTTCCAATCCACACTGATGACGTTCTTCTTTTCCCAGTCATTAAGGCGGGCTGCGTACATCAGCGGCAGCTTCACTGCCCAGCTTTCCTGGTCCTTCTGCCAAACCAGGTGCAGTTTCAGAGCCCTCTGATGCAGCTGATGCACCTCCAAGCGAACCCAACACTCTACCTAAGCAGGCCACAGTAGAGGCCTCACATACCGGGACATTTTTCTGGGGTTTAGGTGGCAGAAGCATGTCAATTCGCTGCTGTTGAGAGGGAGTGGGGGGTTCCAGCCTTTAGAAACTTGGCTAGCCCTTTCCCCTTCTTTTTCAGGCATAGGAAAAACAGGTAATAGGAAAGGTCCAAGAGAAAACCGGCAAGCTACTGGCAGCATGCTGCCATCTTGGATCCTCTCACCACTTTAATTTTTGTTGTTGCCTCCATTTTGTGACAGCTTACTTATAAATCCAGACATCCTTTCCTGTTTCTAAAAAAAATTATAGAGACAGTAAATATTAGATACCCAATATTTAAAAGATCCACATCTACTTACCATTTTGATGGTTGACGAACTGGGTTCTGATGAAAATTCCTCACAATCTGTAGACTGAGCAAAAGGTAATGGTTGATCATACTGCATTTTACTGTACATTTTATAGCATGCATTTGGTTCCACATTTCCAACTCTCTAGTAAGTTCTTTAGCTTCCCTGGTAGATTACCCATTCACAGACACAATAAAGCATAGTTACTCACCTGTAACAGGTGATCTCCGGGAACAGCAGGAATGTAGTCTTCACATATGGGTATCGTCGATACCGACGGAGCCTGCGCGGGAATGCTCCCCAGCGTCCAATTAGAAAGCTTTTGGGAGCATCCCACAGCGCCTGCGTGCTGCCTTCCCGCCTTTCCCAACTGCCTCTCTCCAGTTGAGTTTTAAAGCTGAGACAAAGCGAGAGAGAGGGAAGGAGAAAGAGATAGAGAGAGAGATACAACTCCTAGGGGAGGTGGGTGGGTTGTGAAGACTAAATTCCTGCTGTTCCCGGAGATCACCTGTTACAGGTGAGTAACTATGCTATCTCCAGGAACAAGCACAAATGTAGTCTTCACATATGGGGACTCCCTAGCTTTAGATGCCAGGGAGAGACCCCAGAAGTTGTGTGTCCCTGGAAAAGGGCTCCACTTCCCCCCATGGATTTCTGGCATCCAACCAGGGATGGTGGGTAGGAGTTGATTAGGTATGGAACAGGTATTGGAGAACAGCCTGACCAAACAAGGCATCCCGGCGGGAGTCCTTGTCCAAGCAGTAATGGGCTGTGAAGGTATGAACCGAGGCCCAGGTGGCTGCTCGACAGATGTCGTCGATAGACACAGAGTGCAGATGAGCCATTAAAGCTGCCATGGCTCTCACATTGTGAGCTGTGACATGGCCCTCCAGAGGAAGGTTCTTACTCTGATAGGCAAAGGAAATACACTGAGCAATCTAGTTGGACAGTGTTCTCTTGGAGACTGGAAGTCCCAAATGTCTAGGATCAAAAGCAACAAAGAGTTGAGAGGACTTTCTATGTTGCTGTGTTCTTTGTAAGTAAAAGGCTAAAGCTCTTTTACAGTCCAGAGTATGAAGATTCCTTTCTGCATTTGATGCATGAGGCCTTGGAAAAAAGACAGGCAGGTAGACCGCTTGGTTTAGATGAAAAGGCGAGACCACCTTTGGCATAAAGTGTGGATGAGTCCTAAGGACTACCTTGTCATGATGGAACCTTGTATAAGGTGGATCAGCCACTAGTGCTTGCAACTCACTGATGCGACGTGCTGATGTGATTGCAATGAGAAAGATAACCTTCCAAGAAAGGAATTTCAAGGAGGTAGTAGCTAAGGGTTCGAAAGGTGGCTTCATGAGCTGACCAAGAACCAAGTTTAAGTCCCATGCCACAGGTGGTGACCTAATGGGAGGCTTAGTTAGCAGAAGGTCTCTCATAAATCTTGCTATAAGAGGATGGGAGGAAATAGGTTGCCCATTTAGAGGCTTGAAGGAAGCTGCAATAGCACTCAAATGGACTCTCACTGAGTTAGTCTTAAGTCCTGCATTGGATAAATGAAGGGGATACTCCAGTAATGATTCCAGAGGTACAGCAAGGGAATTAAGACCCCTCTGCGAACACCATATGGTAAACCTTTTCCACTTGAAAGCATAAGAGCGTCTTGTGGAAGGCTTCCTGGAAGCATAAAGGATATCCTTTACTTGCTGAGGGAGGTCAAGATCATGGAGATCTAGGCCTTCAGCAACCAAGCCCTGAGATGCAGAGAATGGGGATTGGGATGGCATAACATTCCGTTCTCCTGAGATAGGAGATCTGGAGCAGACCGTAACTTCAGGGAGGGAGCTTGAGAGAGATGTAGAAGCAGAGAGTACCACACTTGCCAAGGCCAATGTGGAGCTATGAGGATCATACGTCCTCTGTCTCTCTGAAGCTTGAATAGGGTCTTGGGAATTAGGGGAATGGGTGGAAAGGCATAAAGAAAGTCTTGGCCCCAGTGAAGGAGGAAAGCATCCTTGGCCTGAGAGCCCTCAGCCGGGATTCTGGAACAGAACTGGGGAAGTTTGACATTCAACGGACTTGCAAAGAGGTCTATGTCTGGGCTTCCCCAAATTTGAAAAATCTTAGTCACCTGGTCTACATGTAGAGACCATTCGTGTGGAAGCAGAACTCAACTGAGTCTGTCTGCCCAAGAATTTTGTATGCCTGGAAGACACACTACCAGGAGATGAACCTGATGCTCTCTGGTGAGGGCCCATAGTCGCAAAGCTTCGTTGCAAAGCGACAGAGAGCCTGTTCCCCCCTGTTTGTTCACGTAGAACATGGCTACTTGATTGTCCGTATGAATGAGGACTGTCTTGTAGCTGAGCAGGGTGTGGAACACTCGAAGAGCAAGGAAGATTGCTCTGAGCTCCAAGAGATTGATATGTAGATGAGTCTCCTGTGGAGTCCAAGTGCCTTGGGTGGAGAGGTCTTTCAAATGAGCTCCCCAACCCATTGGTGAAGCATCTGTTGTGAGAGTTGCCTGGAGTAAGGGTTGTTGAAATGGGGACCCCAGCAACAGGTTCTGAGTGGACTGCCACCATTGGAGGGACAAAATAAGGCGACTTGTATTTGCTATTTTGTCTGACAGGCACCCTGATGCCTGGGTCCACTGAGTGGATAAAGTCCACTGGGCTGCTCTCATATGGAGGCGAGCATAAGGAACCACATGCACGGTAGATGCCATGTGGCCTAGTAGTTGTAGCATTTCTCGAGCAGTGAGATGAGGTTTTAGCACTGCTTGAGAAGCTAACTGCACCATGCGAAGGCAATGGGCCTGGGGAAGATAGGCCCTTGCCCTTTTGGTATCCAGCAAAGCTCCTATGAATTCTAGAGACTGAGTGGGAGTTAGACTGGATTTTGGGACGTTTATGACAAGACCCAAATACTGAAGGATACGCATTGTGCAAGATAGGGAGGTCCTGGCCTCTGACTCTGATGGGGCTCGAATGAGCCAGTCGTCTAAGTAGGGGAAGACGAATAACCCTAGAGTGCGGAGAAATGCTGCTACGACAGCCATGCATTTCGTGAACACTCTTGGTGCTGAGGCCAGGCCAAAAGGAAGCACCCTGTATTGGTAGTGCTTTCCTTGAAAAAGGAACCGAAGGAACTTCCTGTGAGTTGGATGGATGAGAACATGAGTGTACGCATCCTTGAGATCTAGAGAACAAAGCCAATCCTGACTCTGAAGGTATGGCAGCAGAGTTCCTAAAGAAATCATCTTGAATTTCTCTTTGAACAGGAATTTGTTCAATTCTCTGAGGTCCAAAATAGGTCTGTATCCCCCTATTTTCTTTGGGATAAGGAAATAGGGGGGAGTAAAACCCTGTACCCTGTTGATGAATGGGTACTTCTTCTATTGCCCTTTGGGCAAGAAGCATAGTGACCTCTTGATCTAACAGGTTAATGAGAGAGGTCTGATAATTGAACTGTCTTACCATGGTGGAAGGGGGCATGCACAGGAAGTGCAGCTTGTACCCCTCTCTTATAATGGAGTGTCCACTGCTCTGCTGTTATCTGCTCCCACCTGGGGGGAAGTGACATAACCTTCCTGGAATGGTGGAAGGCTCTGGTCCACTGAGGGCCAGGAAGGCTAAGTTGTCTAGATGAAAGTCAAAGGCCTTGTGGAGGCTGAGACTGCTGAGACGGTTGAGGCTTAGCAGTCTTTGCTTTCCTTCGTTTAGGTGGTTGCTGACCCTTCCGGGTAGGCTGACCTGTAGAACGTCCCTGCTGGGAATAAGAGGGATAAAACCTCTTCTTTTCTGAGAAGAAAGGCTTCTTGAAAGACTTCTCTCGCAGGATCAGCTGTGGCTTTGGATAGCCTATCCAAAGTGGAGTTGTCAGCATCCAACTCATTGGCTTTTTCTTGCCAATCTTTGCCAAACAGGTTCTCACCAGTACAAGGAATACTGCCCAGTTTGTCTTGTACCCAGAGCACCAAATCAGATGCCTGGAGCCAGGCAATTCTACGTGCACCTACGGCAATGGCAGAGGTTCTGCTTATGCACTCAAAACAGTCAAAAGCTGCACGGTTGACAAATTTAGAAACATCCTGGGCATGTTTGACCAATGTGAGAAAATCCTGTCTTTTATCCTCAGGAAGAAGAGGGATCAAAACCTCTAAATCCCCTGTAACTTCCTTCAGGAACATTCCCATATCTAAAATACAGGAACTGATCCTGGCAGAAAGCATGGAAGCTTGGAAAGTACGACGTCCAAAAGCATCCAAAGTTCTGCACTCGCGTCCTGTCTCTTTGCACTTCTGATCCTTCTCATAGCTGATTCCACTACAATAGAGTGGTAAGGAAGCTGAGTCTTCTGAAAACCAGGACAAGGAGGGACTCGATACACAGTATCCAGTCTACGAGAGTGAGGAGAGGTGGTAAGAGGCGTCTCCCACATTCTTAGCATGAGATCATGCAAGATCTCATGGATGGGTAGAGTAGCTGCCTCTTTAGGAGCTTTGGGATATTGTAAAATTTCCAACTCCTTTGCTCTGGGCTCTGATTCAGGAGCCACAGTAATGGACAGACCTCAAACCACCTCCCTGATGAAGTCCTGAAAGGAAATATCCTCTGGAGGAGACATCCTGCGCTTAAGGGAGGAAGGCTCCTCTGGGAGAAGTATTCCTGCATCGACAGAACTGTCAGAATCCTCAGATTCTTCTGAGGACTCGAAGTACCATCTGTCCGGATGCTCTTGAAGAGCCCGATGCCCGTACTGACCGAAGTCGGTACCAGGAGTAATCAGTACCGGTGTATCAGTACCGGAGAGCATCGCATGACTGGGTGCCGGCAATGCGGACACCGATGTCGATGCTTTCAGTACTGGTACCGATACCGGTGCCAGAGTCGGTGCAGATACCGGTTGAACTGTCTGATGCGGTTCCGAGGGCGTTCATGCTGCAAGGAGAGCCGCCAGACTGCGTTCAATAGCCAGGAATCTCTGGTCTATCAACGCTAACGATGCCTGGATCTCAATACTGGAGAAAACAGCTGGTACCCCAGAGAATGGCACCAGTAGTTCTGCCGAGGTTGAGGCCTCGAGAATGTCCTGGAGCCCCGATAATGCTTTGGAAGCCGAAGCCTCCCGCCGGGGCAATTTTGCCGGTGCATAATCCTCAAGGGCAACGCCAGAGGCATCTCGATGCTTAAAAGGAGATCTACCCTTTGAGGACTGGCTAGTCTTGTGTTTAGTTACCTGAGATCCACGGGAAGAAGAGGAAGCCATGGAAGACGTCGATGCCACCGAGGCTGCATCAGAGGGAAACAGGGTACTGAGCTTAGCAGCTCGGTTCTGCCGACCTCTTTTAGACATCATGGCACAGGCCATACATTCCGTGATGGAGTGGTCAGGACCTAAACATTTGAGACACTACTAATGGGTGTCGGTGACAGAGATGGTACCGCCACACTTAGTGCACTTTTTGAAACCCGAAGAGGGTTTTTCCATTGTGGAGGAATTTAGGGCCCAAAATGGCGCGTGCACGTGGAAAAAAAAAATACTAAGTATAATTTTTTTTTTTTTTTAGAAAAAAAGCAAGAAAGAAAGACCGGCGGTACCGGTAAAGCGTCGAGGAAGGCAGACGCGACCACAAAAAAGGAGGACAATAAGGGAAAATTTTCTGCAGTGACAGGAATAACGACCTGCTGGCTCCGCGGAAAACGAAGAACTGGAGAGAGGCTGTTGGGAAAGGCGGGAAGGCAGCACGCAGGCGCTGTGGGATGCTCCCACAAGCTTTCTAATTGGACGCTGGGGAGCGTTCCCGCACAGGCTCCGTCGGTACCGATACCCATATGTGAAGACTACATTCCTGCTTGTTGCTGGAGATATAAATTTACCATCTAGAACTTATCATATTGTCTATAGTTTACTATCTAGAATCTTATCATATTGTCTATAGTTTTAGCTTGGGGGGATTAACCGTTTCCTCCCACACCTTATCTTGTAGGAGATGCTTTTTATGTGGTTCAACCTGGCTACAAATTTACATAGCTCATGACTTGCTGTTGGTAAGTTATTAGAAATATCATTAGGCATCTATGTATTTTATTACAGAAACTGACCTAACTGTTAGGAGATGTGGATCAACCATTTTGAGCTCTGTTCCTCTCAGTTCCCAGACTATACCTTGTAGGAGACGCTTTTTATAGTGTGCATGTGATCTCAGTCAGCTACAGATCCACATAGCCCATGCTTCGTCACCTGGAAGTATCTTTTTTTTCATCATCACCAAGCATCTATCCATGTTATTGCAAAAACTGACTATTTGCCAGGAGATCCTAAAACACAGAGTTGCAAGTTCAAAATGCTTTATTTTAAATAAGAAAGGTTTTAATCTTACAGTTTTTTTAAATTTTATATCAGTTTGTAACATACAACTGAAACAAAGTACACATTTTATTTTTTGCTCCAGTCTGCAGCTCACATTTGGCCAATATTTCTGAAAATAGAAATAAAAAAACAAAAACAGATTTACATCGCTTTATGTTTTTTGAAAAATTACCTATAATCTCTGTCATGGATTAAACATTCCACCAACTATTTGGTCCTTATCCCTCACAGAACTAACAAAACCAATGAACAGCTTCCCTGGTTTTCTAGATGTATTAGCTCTGATGAAATCAATGATTATATACTTTCATTACAAAGCACCAATAATTCCAATTTATAATCCACTATCATAGCCACATTTACAACATGTTCCAGACACAGCTTGGCATAAGTTTTCCTAAGTTTCTGCTATATGTCATTTTGCTCCCATCTCAGGCAATCATGATATCTTTGGCCTGGTGCCTTCATGACACAGGCCACAAAATCTTCTTCCATCACCCCATGCCAATTGTTGCCCGTATAACAGATTTAAATGTGCTTTTTCTGGAAAAGACTGTGTACTGGTGGGGTTTTGGAGAATCTATGTCAGTCCACCAGATAAAATCATAAATATCCTCAGGTCTTGATTTTTGGTTATCTTTAACTCCTACCGGTTCCCTTTGACAGGAACACAAAAAGCACAAGCAGGATAGATTGAATTGGTAGATATTCTGCTTCTTTAGATTCTGCTGTAAGTGAAGACCCATCATTTCTCAGTTGATGTGAAAAGAAATACCTCTTTTACAAAACTTTAGAATACTTAATCATCTCCACCCCCTCATAAATCTCCTGTGATAAAAAAGCCTTTTTTTTTTTTTTACCTCTGCTGATCCTAGTTTTTCTAGCAAGTAAATTGTTTTGTTCTCTGCTACAGCTTGGTACAGTTCCATATCTGTAGAATCCACAGCATAATCATCGAGTAGGTCAAAGTTGCATCTTTAGTATCAGTGCCTGAATCGGTAAGTTCCTGAGAATCAAACACTTTTTGGATATCTAAGAACTCCTCATTATGGCTTCACCACGCTGAATGAGCTTGATCACGGCTGATCTCAGAAGCTAAGCAGAGTAGGGCCTGGCTAGTTCTTGGATTGGAGAAGACCTTGGAATGCCAGGTGCCGCAGACTTACTGCATGGAAGAAAGATATGGCAATCTACTTTAGGTCACACCTTGCCAAGAAAACTCAGGGGCTGGTTTGCTGGGAGTCAAGCTTAGTCTCTTAATTCTGAGTAAAATTACCTTCTTCTCAACTTGTATCAACAACTAGGAGAATTTCCCCAAAAATGTTTTTCCCATTTTAAACAAATTTGACCCAAAGTCTTTCCTTACCTCAGATACCATTCCCATCTTCCCCAATAAATTTGCCTCTTACTTGGTTTCAAAGATCCAGGCCTGTCAGGGAACTACCCCTCCCCCTTAGCAAATGGTCATTCCCCTCTTTCATTAATGTCAGCTTACCACCCTTCAGATGCACTGCCAGGCATTCATACTAGCCTCTTTGTCCAATTCTCGCCACTTTCCCTCCCCTATCTTATCAAATTAGATGAGTTCAGGGAATTTAGTAATTTGATAAGATAGGGGAGGGAAAGTGGCGAGAATTGGACAAAGAGGCTAGTATGATAATTCTTGATTAGATAATTCTTTAGCAGATATTGATTAGATAATTCTTTAGCAGATATTCCCCCTCTATTAATAAAAAGCTGTTGGAAATCTTTTGGACCATTCCTTCTAGATCTGATCAATACCAGTCTCATCTGTGGTGAAGTCCCTTCTCTTTGAAAGCTTTTCGATTGTTTGCCCACTCTTAAAAAAAACAAAAACCTGATCTCGAATCACTCTTACCTGACAGTTACTGTTCAATATCCAACCTTCCTTTCCTAGACAAGCTATTGGAAAAAGTTGTTCTAAAACACGTTGCCAATCCCTGAGAAGTGAATAACTCATTTCACTCTCACCAATCTGGCTTCCACTTCTTTCACAGAACAGAAACTAAACTCCTGGCCCTACTAAATGAGGTCACATGCCATCTTGACTGCCTTCTTATCATCCTAATAATCCATCTGAACGTAAATGCTGCCTTTGATATTATCAACCATACTCTCCTCCTGGAATGTCTGAATGACTCTGGAATCAAAGGCACAGCACTAAACTGGTTTCTGTCTGTGGGTGAATCAGGGGCAGTCCCAGTCACTGTCTGGTTAGTGGTGATATTCAGCTGCTAACCGGATAGCTAAACCAGTTAGAGTTAGGACATTTTAAGGCTGTACTAACTTAACTGTTTTTTTTGGTATCCAGTTGGAGGCCAATTTTGACCGGGGCACATCCGGCCAGACCGTACATCCAAAATCTGGATGGATTGGATATGGCCCTGTTCTGCACCAGCAGGAGCTAGATGTTCCCGCAGGAGCAGAATTGGGGCACTTGGACAGGTCAGATGGGCCCGATTCAGTGTGCCGGGACATGCACCATTCTCCCCGGCTAACCCTCCCCATGCTCCTGCTGGAGTCCCAGTGCCATGGTGTCCCATCGCCATGGCACTGGGATGCCAGACAGGAGCCCTGATTCCACGCACAAGATGAGAATTGTTTTTCCCCACTGCCCGTCCCCCAGAGGGGCCTGTTAAGGCTGGGATTGGTGGCGGGGAACCTCTTGCGTTGGCTCACCTCTTCATCAGGGTCCTCCAGTGCTGCCTGCCATCATTGGGGGGGGGGGGGACTTATTCCATCTCCGAGGTGGAATAAGTTCCCCATCCATCTCCCCCAAGCCAGATGTACAAGACCATGACCTGGATAGTCCCTGTACATCCAGGGTCATGGGCCTGCCTCTGCCCCGCCCACACTTCTCCTCCAGCCCTCCCAGTCCTGCCCCATCCAGGGCTCCCTACACAATGCCGCTGTATGTGTGGGGAGCCTATTGTTGGGAATTCACTCCTTGTAAAAAGCGGGGGTTGGACGTCCAAGTCGGACATCCATCCCAGCTATTCACAGATCAGAATGACCCCCTTAGTGTCTGAGTATTACTACTGATCAGCTAGCGATACCGGATATTTAGCACCAGGTGCTGGATAAGTTCCAGTGCTGAATATCCAGTTTAGTTAAAGCGGCAGTGGCTAGGCTCTTTAAAATCATCTAGCCATTGCCACTAAATATCGGTCCTATAAGGCATAGGTGGAATATAAATGAGTAGAGTAAATTAAACATATCCCTAGGTGAAATCAGAGATCTTGGGAAAATTCAAAATCTGCAAGTAATATCTCCTCTGAGCACTCTCCAAACTATCCAGCTTAGATTTTAAGCAAAAATTCTCCTTCACCAGGGTCTGGTTAACTGTAGAGATCAACAATCATTAAACCCAAAGTAGACTTCAGTGAGTCTAATGATAACACATATTGAATCAATCACTGAATAATATCTTCATCACACTGTATCGCTGGCTACAATAACAAATTAATTACTAAATATAAAGAGGGAAAAGACCTTAGACTGCATACTTTTATTTTTCTTTTTAAACTATGGAATGCTCCTCACGGCATTTTCAACTGGCTATTAGGACTGCTCTTCATAGGTCCCTAAAGCAATACATGATAATGGTGGGCTTTCATGTAATCCAGATTACACCCTAAAATGTGATACAATAGAATACACCGCTGATGCAGCAGAGTTTGCAAAACGCAGGCCTCGTTGAGTGCGCTGTACAAGAAATGACAGAATATGTAGATAAGTTTCTTTTAAGGATGGATGCATTTTAAAAGTGTTGTAATCTCTTAAATAATTAAATATGGGGGGGGGGGGGTTCACAGTAAAGTGGTAACATTAAAAAAGGTTTTTTTTCTTGACCTATGAAGATCAGAAACTAATAGCTACTGTAGTTGAAAGCTCCATGTGGGGTATTCTATGGTTAAAGAAAAAAAATATGCAGTCTGAGCTCCTTCCCCCTTATATTTAGTAATTCATTTGTTATTGTATTCCGTAATAGTGTGATAAAAATATTGTTCAGTGATTAATCAATGACTGTAGAGATTGCCTTATTTGTTGTTCCATAGTCTTCAATTGGCCTCCCAGGAAGTGATCCTTTATAATATCCATGATCTCCTTTACTTTTTCTCCAATTAAGAAGAATCTGGCATTTTGGTGTGAATATCCTAATGTAGGTCTGAGGCATGTAACCATGCAAGGGGCCTAGCTGCTATGGCAGAGGTGGAGAATATAGAAAATGGGTTCCAAGATCATCGGTTTCCACTAATATGGCTTATTTGAGAGGATAAACCAGAAGAGAAAGTTAGGACCTTCTGGAAGATGGTATTTTTATACTGCACCATATAAAATTAATAAACAACAATGTGGGCTGAACACATCACTTCCTGGAATAATTTCTTTCCCAAACAATCCAGTAAGCACAGGGCTGGCCATTCACTAGGCGGTCACCTAGGGCGGCAGGCCATGTGCTTCAGCACACATGGCCTGCCGCTTTTGACCCCCTGAAGTTGTGTCGGGGGGGGGGGGGGTCAGAAGCAGCAAGCCATGTGTGCCAAAGCACATGGCCTGTTGCTGCTGCCAAGATGACCCCACTGCCAGAATCAGCAGCAAGGGGGGGGGGGGGGCAGTAGCGGCTTCATGGCCAGGGTTTCTGCCTAGGGTGGCAGAAACCCTTGGGCTGGCCCTGAATAGGCATGAATCTTTATTAGGAGAGGTAATGGAGAACTTTCTGCTCCTTTGCCTTTTTCATGGCTGTCTTGACCACCTGTGAAGAGTGGGACAGTTGAAGCTGGTTGAAACTAGGCACTGGTTGTAGGGTAAGTGGAGTTTGTCACATCTTAAGTTGTTGATCCTGAAGATAGGGACCACCACTATGGCCTTTGGGACCACTATAAATTTCAGGATGCCAAAGAGAGCATGGTTCTATTACCTATTGGGGATGAAACAGCACTTTGGCAATGCATTGGACAAATCTGGGATAGGAGATGGCCTCAAACAGGGACTCATTCCTTGCTGGGGGAGAAGGGTCAGAGGGGATTCCTGTAGAATATTCCTCTGCTTCAAAAGAGGACTCAAGTGGAACAAGACTTGGATCTAGAAATCTTTGCAGTGCTCTTGTAGAAGTCAGAGCACAGGAGAGATAGAGATAGTGAATGCCCCAATTTGGGCTCTGAATCTGAAATTGAAAGAGAAACAATGAGATCTTCGGACAATCATATGTCTCTCTGTTTGGGAGTAACACCTATAGCTTGAGAAGGTAGTGTGTTAGATTATTAATAGTGAACATTTGGTAAGTCTTAATTGGGGAGGGAGGCCGCTGGTGAACATGCTGAGAAATGGCAGCATACTTATTTACCTGTGTTAGAACCAGCTGCAATTTCTGAAAAGGGTGGCTACCTGAAAGGGAGGGGTGGGGGGAGAGTATGACCACTCAGTGATTTGGTAAGCTGGACTATGTGAGCATGATGGCTCAGAGTATAAAAAAAGTCCTAAATCTGACCTATCATCCCCCCATAAAATGGTAGCCAGACAAAGACTTAGAGATAAGTCTGAACTCCTTTATATATGAGATCCTCCAGCTAAAAGATTTGATGAATGAAAGAAAATTGAGATATGCTGTTGGATTTAAAGGAGGAGCTCCGGGTGTACTGAGGTCAGAGAGCACAGACAAGATTGAGAAAAGGATGGATGCCAACAATGAGCAGCTTCCCTCAGTGCAGCATCACCTGAAGGCGGTGGTGGTGTTAGAAGGCAGTCTAGTAATTCTGGGTGCAATTCATCCAAGGCCCACAGTCTTTTGGGTGCTGCTTTATCCACAGGCTACTTCTATCCTTCAGGCAGGGAAACTCAAAGTGCCACTGAAGTTGGAAGGATGCTGGATAATGCTTTTTCCTGATTTATGTTAAGAGCACCATGCAACAAATAAACTTCTTATCATGGTGAGAGGCTGAAAACTGATACCCGGCACAGGCTTTTCTTCCCTGCCCACATGAGAGTGGCACAACATAATGTTACTTGTAATTTTGAAGACTCCATTTAGCTTTGAGAGTTTTTTGCTGAAAGGCCTGGTGAGAATATAGAAGCAAAGTAAACATTTTTTTGGATAATTCTTTTTTCTGCCTTGGACCATCCTTGAGAGATGGATGAGAAGTGCTGGTATCAGGGCCGATGCTACCATTAGACAAACTAGGTGTTCACGTAGAGTGACAACAGACAAGAGAGCCCGCTGCTGCCCCTCTCCAGGACCTGCAGGGGTGGTAGTTACTTCTAAACATCGGTGCTGACATCGCCCATATGTGAGGACTGACTTCCTGCTTGTTCCTGGAAAACCCACTCTTTTCTCCCTGATGGCCTCTCTCTTCTCCTTCTCACCCATATCATCCATTTTACTTTTCCATCCCTCCAGATCCCCATGTTATCCAATGGCTATTCCTCCCCCCATCCTTTTTTGCACATATTCCCTGGCAATGCCTCCTTTATGGCCGATAGCACCAGGGCTTCCTGCTCTGTGTGATGACTGCTCCTCTTCTGTCTTGGTCAACAGAGCACAGATACTTAATTTTGCCCTCCTTTGCAGCTCATGGGGCTGGACTCCGTGTCTGCTTCTCAGTTCCATGCCTTCAGTGCACTTGGGGCTTTTAGAACTGTGGCATGTACATAGCACTCCATGCTACATATGGGATGAGCATGCACAGTTCCCACCACCAACAAACCCCCAAGTGTACAAACAACCAGTTTCATTATAGTATAGAAAGAAAAGTGTCACTATACTTTTACATGACACCTGCCTTCACAGAGGTCAAATTTAAATTAAATTGGTAGTGTCGGTCTAGGTGCAACTTTAGACCAAAGGCTTAACTTTAAATTATACATCAAGAAGATTATATCAACAGCCTATTATAAAATGAGGGCCCTTCAAAACCTACAACCTCTACATAACCACTTCAGTACCATATGTCAGGCAATAATTACTCCACATCTAGATTATTGCAACTTGATACTTCAAGGACTATCCAAATGCACAACTCAAACTTTGCAAATTGCACAAAAATACTGCATCCCAACTAAGCACCGGATCAAAAAGGCAAGAACACATCACTCCAGTCTTAAAATCCCTTCACTGGCTCCCCATACGATCCCGAATAAAATACAACTCAATAATGATGACATTGAAGACGTTGTACAATCAGTCTGCTGAATGCTTAGCTAATCCAGAGGATGCCAGATACTCGATCATGGAGGAAGCAACATCAAAACACCCTTTCAACAACAACTACCAAGACCAGTGCCCCCCAAACAACACTCCAAAGAGTGTTTGAATACTTCAGCCCGTCCCTCTGGAACTCACTCCCACATCAATTAAGATCAACTACAGACACCAGCTTCCAGAAACAGCTAAAAACATATCAGTTCATGGAATATTTTGACACAACACTAGACATACAGCCTTAACACTCAAAAACTCCTGCCAGTCACCCCACCCACATCATCATATACTACACTAAACTGAGTTTCTAAAACTATAATTGTAAATAGTTTTATTGAAATGTTACACAGTTCAAATTGTGATATACAGTTGTAATGTTAGCTGTTACATGTAAAATTGTTGTGTTCAATGTAATCACTTTGATAAAACTGAAAGGTGGTATATAAAAATGCTAAACAAATAAATAAATAAATAGCAAAGCAGTGTTTACCATAGACTCCAATGCTGTGTCAATTCCTGCTTCTGCCCCCTCTGATTCAAACTCCCTGTTTGCATGGGGTGGGGTCGGTTGCATTCCTGTTTGCATGAGGCCACTTATGGCCTCATTCAAACAGGAATTCTGCATCAGGGACAGAAGCAGGAACATCAATGAAGCACCATAGTTTATGGTAAGCGCTGCATTGCTGTTTAGAAGTAATTGCTGCTGTAGCAGGTTTTGGAGAGGAGTAGCAGTGACTGCAATGGGATGAGGCAAGAGCAGAGGGAGATATCAGGAATGAGGTTTGCCTAGGGCACCTTACATCCTTGCACCGGCCCTGACTGGTATAGTGAACTTGACTGCAGGGCGAATGTAAGAATTTTATTGTATTTTTTGGTAACATTTTTTTTTAACCACCAGATGATGCTGTTGTAACATGATGGACGGCATATGAAGGAGGAAATTGAACTTTTGAGCTGCACATGCTGATAGAGAGACTTAGCAGATAGAAGTGCAAGTTGATTGCAGATTTTTTCTTCATGTCCTAATTTTTCTTCAGTTTTTTTTATTTGTTGGGTCCATCTTATCAACAGGCAAAGGTGAAGAGGAGAGTTTTCACTCTTCTAGGTTGATGGTTTGCCTTTACAGAATGCATGCTGGACTTTGTTATTCCTTAGCTGTGAGCATTTATGTCAGTTTTTCTTTTTTGCTTTGAATGTTGAGCAGTGTGTGTCAAGGAAAGTTTGTAATCTTGGGTGAGGTTGGTGTGTGTACAGTATGTGTGGGTTGGCACTTCTGTATATTATGGATGAGGTAGGAGTGGTGAGCAGCAGGATTGGTTTGAGTGAGGGGTGGACATGGGAATTTCTGTGGGCAATTGTTAAATTGCTTGACTGAGTTGGACTCTTCAAGCTGCTTGTCACTCAGTGGCCTACTCAGGCACAGGGTTGGCACAGGTTTCTGGTCAAATTAGTCTGTTGTTGCAGAAGTTAAGAACACTCAAAGCTTGGTACAGCATGTGCTTGCCTCAGTTGGGCATTGAGAGAGGTTTTTTTACATATCCCAGTTTAAGTCAGATGGAAACTAAGATTCACCGGCAACAAAAGAATGGTTAATTATTGATTTAAAGTGGTTTCCTTCAATGCGAAAGGTTTTACTAATCCTATTAAGAAAGAACATATTGACATATATGGGGATGTTGAGCCCAGATATTATAATGTTTCAAAAAACTCACTTATCTTATAATCAATCTCTGAAGCTTAAAAAAAGGAAGTATGACATTTAACCCTTCTTCCCTGCCCTGAATAGGAAAAATGGAATGACCATCTTAATTCAGAGAACTTTCCTATAACTAGCTAATGCAAACCTCAGACACTGAGGGAAGATGGGTAAAGATAGACATTTCTCTGGAAACAAGCAGGAAGTCAGTCCTCATATATAGCACCAATGGAGCCTATGCACTATCCACTTGCCATCTTTCATAGAAAGCCTTTGAATTTGGCCTCAAAAACCAATTCCAGTGCCAGGAGTAAGGCCCATGGTCATCGGCATTGGAGCCCCCAAGCCGATGCCAAGGGTGAAGGTCGGGAGTGGCCTTGCAAGTTGCCCTAGCAGGAGGAGACTCTCCAAAGCCTCGGGGAATTGGCATCGGTCCTCTGAGGTCATCCTCCTTGAGGAAACCTCCTTGATGGAGCCAACTTCAGGCCTGATTCCCTCGATGCCCGCACCAATGCTGCGGAGCCCTCCTGGGACTGCAGCAAGCCCCGATGACCAGTATCTCCGGTTCCTCGGGACTGGAGACCAAACCCTCCACCACATGGGTGTTGCCCTTAAATGATCAGCCTGTGCTGGAGTGGTTCCAACCCAGCTCTGATTCCTGGCATCGGTCCACCTCTCCCATGTGGGCCTGGACCTCTCCACCAAGTGTCTCAGGTTTGGATCGTTGAGTGTCTTGGCCACCGATGACTCCCTCCACTGGTCACCGGGCCAATGCCCATTGGTTCCTGGAGGTATCTTCCAATACCGATTCAGAGTGGGAGACTGATGACGAGTCCCTGCATACTTGTCAGCATCGGAACATTCCATCGGACCCATTCCCACCCCTGGATCATCTGCTGTCCCTGCCCAAGTACCTGTCCTTCCAGGAGTTCATGTGGGACATGGCTAAGGCCTTGACCTTTGCCACTGAAGTCGAGGACAAGCCTCATGCAGAGGACCTCAAGATCCTCCAGTACAAGGCTCCCCCGAAGGAGGCACTCATGGTGCCCATTCCTCCCATCCTTGTACAATTGCTCTTCAGGATGTGAGACACACTGGTTATGGTGCCAGTAGTGAGCAAACTGCTTGATTCCAAGTATTGGGTCCGTAAGAGCTCTGGTTTCCAGAATACACAGCTACCACACAACTCCATGGTGGTGGAGTCGGCCATGCGTCAGATCAAGAGCCAAAAGATGCACACCTTGGTGCCCCCAGGCCAGGAATCCTGCACCATGGATGCCTGTGGTAGGAAGTGTTACCAGGACTTGATGCTTATGGTTTGTATCCAGGCCTACCAGCTGTACATGGGCATGTACTTGAGACACCTGGCAAAGGAGCTTGTTGGGTTTTCAGCTGGCCTATCTGAGCCTCTCCAGTGGTTTCGGACCCTGGTATCAATGGTCAAGGAGTGCTCCAAATACATAACTCAGGCAGCCTATGATGGATTTGAGTCCGTGGCTAGAGTAGCTGCAGTAGGCATTGGTGCTTGGCGCCTGGCATGACTGCATTCCTCAGACCTGCAGCAATGGTTTCAGGACAAGTTGGTTGATGCCAGGGAGAGAACCTGTTTGGCAAGCCCATGATGGACAACGTCGCAGAGTTGGAGTCCCGAGTTCATGACCAGAACCAGGGACTCCAGGAAGACTGCAGATCTTTCCCGACAGAAGGCTTTGGGGAAAAAGGCCTTTTACCCAAAAAAGAGGAAAGCTTATGGAACATACCCCCAATTTCTGGTATATCCAGCTTCCCAACTTGGACAGCAGGTCAAGGGCCAGGGGCATGTCCCTCATAAGCCTAAAGCCCCCAAGCCCCAGACAGCACCTCCGCTGCAGACTTGGGGGAAGCTTTTGACTCTTTGGGCATAGCCACTCTTCCTCTCTGGAGTCAGGAACCATAGCCTACAGGATGGCCCAGCATCACCACCAATGCTTAGGCTCTGCAGGTGGTCAAGGAGGGTTACCTCCTCCACCTCCTTTTTTACCCAGGGAACTTCCTAGGACTCCTCTTCACCGAGGGCTTCTGCAGCAGGAACCTGTGGGCCTGCTAGCGGTCTAGGCGGTGGTGCACATCCCCCCATTCAGTGAGGAGCCGGGTTCTACTTCCGCTACTTCCTGGTTCCAAAAAGAACAGGAGGGTTTTGCCCATTTTCAATCTGCGGGACCTCAATCGGTTCTTGGTGAATGAGAAGTTCAAAATGGTTTCCCTTGGGACATTGCTGCCCTTCCTCCAGCAGGGAGATTGGCTATACTCTTTGGATCTCCAAGATGCCTATACCCACATCCTGATCCATCCCTTGCACCGGCAGTACCTCCGCTTCATCACTGGAGGACAGCACTAATGTGTTCTGCCATTCAGGCTGGCGTCCGCCCCCTGGGTGTTCACAAAGTACTTGGTGGTGGTCGCTGCACACCTATGCCTGCAGAGGATGTTTGGATTCCTTTACCTGGACGACAGGCTCATAAGGGGCAGCCTCGCTGACAAGGTCTGTTAGATGCGATGCTGCATCACCCTCGTCCTAGAGCACTTGGGGTTTGTCATCAACTACCCCAAGTCCCACCTCCAGCCTGCTCCTTCAGGCAGTGTACCTTCCAGGGCAGGAGAATGTCCCCGCAGATCACCTAAGTTGGGTTCACCAGCCCCACGAGTGGAGGCTGAACCCTCAAGTGGCATGCCGCCTGTTTCTAACATGGAGCTCTCCTACACTCAACCTCTTCGCCAGTCCCAGCAATGCCCAGTTGCCATGCTTCTGCTCCAGGATAACGGCCCCGCATCAATTAGTGGCCGACGCATACCTCCTGTCATAGAGCAAGGGGCTACTGTACGTATACCCTCTGACTCCTCTGATCTCCAAGACTCTTTACAAGATTCAACGGGATTGGGCCTCTGTGATCCTCATAACTTGCAGGTGGGCCCGGCAGCCGTGGGTTCCCCTGCTGCTCCGTCTCGCTTAGGTGCCACCGATTGCCCTGCGATGTGCCCTAGACAGCTCCTTCCTACCTCAGGTCCCTTGCCCTAATGGCCTGGCTATGGAAAGGGTAGCCCTTTGCAAGTTTCATCTGTCCTGGGAGGTTGAAGATATTCTGGCATCCTGCAAGGATTCCACAAAGTGAGCATACACTTTTAAGTGGCGTCGCTTCTCCATTTGGTGTGTGGGTCAGGGTGTCAACCCCTTCGCTGTGTCACTACCAACGGTGTTGCAGTACTTGCTGCACCTTTCCCAAGCTGGCTTGACATCCAACTTGGTAAGGGTGCACTTCAGTGCATCATCATTTGGTGGATGGGCAACCCGTCCTTCAATCCGCTTGTGGCCCACTTTGTGCAGGGTCTCTTACTCATGTGGCCTCCCATTCATTCCCCAGCTGCTGCCTGGGAGCTGAATGTGGTTCTGGGTAAGGTTATGGCTCCACCCTTTGAGCCACTGACCTCATGTCACCTCGAGTACCTCTCTTGAAAAGTGTTCTTCCTGGTGACTCTCACCTCTGCCCACAGGGTCAGTGAACTGCAGGCACTGGTGGCACATGCTCCTTACACCAGGTTTCACAGGAATAGGGTAGTCTTGCGCATGCATCCCAGGTTCCTGCCTAAGGTGGTTTCCCCCTTTCATTTGAACCAAGAGGTAGTTCTACCTACTTTTTCCCCCCCGACCACATGCGAGTTGGGCGGAGGCTGCACGCCACACTCTCGATTGTAAGAGGGCATTGGCCTTCTATCTCGAGCGGACGAAAGCCCATCGCTTCTCCTCGCAGCTCTTCATTTCCTTTGATCCCAATAGGCTCAGGGTCACGGTCTCTACGTGCACCCTGTTCATCTGGGTGGCAGACTGCATCTCCTGCACAAGCTGGTTCTCTTCCTGAAGCGACACATCACTGCTCACAAAGTGTGAGCGATGGCAGCTTCAGTGGCTAACTTGCGCTCCGTCTCCTTGTTGGAGATCTGCCGGGTGGCCATTGGTCCTCGGTCCATACCTTTATAACGCATTACTGCCTGGAGGCAGACTCCCAGCATGACAGAACCTTTGGCCAGGCGGTACTCCATCATCTGTTTGGGGAATAATGCAACTCCTTCTCTCCGACCCTTCTGTGAGTCCAGGCTACTGGAGAACTGCCTCCCTGGTTGATGCTTGGATTGTGTTGGAGGTCTTGGGGGCCAATCTGTGCTTTCCTCTGGCATTCATGGTTCAATTTTTCAGTCATCCATGGGCTTTTTACAGGTTTTTCAGTAGCCTGTAGCTTTGGAGTTCCATATGTGAGGATTGACTTCCTGCTTTTTCCCAAAGCTTAATTAATCACCTGTAGCAGATGTTTTCCAGGGACAGCAGGAATCAATCCTCACAACCACTGTTCCCTCTAAGCTGTGCGCGCGCACACACCTCACCGAGTGAGCGCACATACTTTACAACACAGCGCACAAAACTTACGGCTCTGATTCTGATAGAAAACAACACAGACTTTCTTAAAATTGAAAAGCTGTTGTGTATTTATGGTTTTCACAAGTTCTACAATATTTTCTAGTGCAATCAATGTGGTGTACATACCGTATTCTGACGTGTAGTCAAATTTTAAAGTATATAACTCCGAGTGTCATTATGTGGCGCACAAAAATTTAACCTTCCTTCAAAAGCTGCACAGCTGATATTTTATGCGCGCACACAGCCTACAGAAAATTAGAGGGAACATTGCTCACAACCGTCCTTCTTCTCCATGGAGTTTTTCTTTTTATGCTTCTTTAATCTATGTCATCATACTGAGGTAAGATGGCACCTTTGGGCGGGAAGGTGACCGCGCATGCATGGTAGAACTCCCAAAGGCTTTCTATGAAAGCTGGGGCATGGATACATCACGGGCTGTGGCAGTGCCAATGTCACCCACATGTGAAGACTGATTCCTGCTGTTCCCGGAGAACACCTGCTACAGATGAGTAACAAAGCTTTCCTCCCCCAGTTTTCTTTTTATTATAAACTGCTTTATTTGAATTCATAAAAGTGGTATATCAAGTCTAATAAGCCATAAACCATGGGCCCGATACTCCCAGGCATTTACACAGTTTACAGACCTGCAAACCATGTAAATGCCTCTAAGCGGGATATTCAACAGCACTAATGTGGTTAATGCCACTGAATATCTCTGGATACCGCCACTATACACCCCGATGCTACACAGTTAGCACTGGCGTGTTCTGGCAGCAGTAACAGTCACTAGTTGGTCAGCAGCGATATTGACCCATGGGTAAAGATAGGCTAGCTTTCACCATGCCTGGCTTTACCTGCTGAAGCTAACCAGACAGCAGCTTAGTATCGCCATTGTGCAGCAAACTCAGCTATTCAATGCTGGTAGCTGGTTATGGCCCCAGCATTGAATATGAGTTTAGCATTCAGCAGCAACTGCTAGGCGCTGTAATCATGCTAGCCACTGAATATCGGGCCCCCCATCTCTAGTTAATACTTATGCATCTACTGTGGACAACCCCCAATGTTTACAAATATCACAGGAATTAGGAGCAACCTCTTGTTAATAAGGGAATGGGAATTTCAACCGGGTCTTAGATTCAGGGTCATACCAAGCTAGAAACACGCCATGTGCGTCTAAATAATCTGGCGCCCCCTTCCAACCCAGCCACATGTAGTAACTCGCTCTCTTTTTGAGCATCTAGAAAGCCGAATGATGATATTGGCACCCTTTCTGTACTTGCGCCCCGTGTGGCCACACCACTTGCATAGCCCTTTCTACAGTTCTGCTTAGACTGGATCCTGGATAAAAGTTCCAGGTAGAAATCTTGCCCCACTAAGTCAGTGGATATCCTCCACTCTGTGATTTCAGAACTATGTCTGATAGATCCTTGGTACTATCAACATCCTGTGGAGAGAAACTGCACATTTTATTCTGCCCCTCATTGTGCATTCTCCCATACTGATTTTTTCCTACTTTCTAAGCAACTTGTACCTGTGGAGGGCCACCTAATAGTGCTTCCAATATAATAGGGAAGATGCTTTAGTGGCAGAAATATGGTGGGACGCTTATAAAGTGACTATAAGAAAGTTAATTATTACTTACCCGGGAAGGGAAAGTGTAAGACAAATTCAGACTCCAGGCAATGGAGGCAGAAATTAGGGCAATGGAGACACAGTACATAAAAAAGTTAGATCAGCCAGTGCTATTAAAGATGCAACAATGCAAAAATGCTTTTAATGCTTTGCCAAGTCAGAAAGCTAATAGTTCAATAGTCCAACAAACGGCGCAGTAATATGCAGAAGAGAATAAAGCGAGCCACTTTTTAGCACAACAGCTTAAAGCTAGGCAGGCTTGAAACTGTGCAATTACTTCTTACACAATTTGTAAGAGAAAAAGTACAGAGGAAGAAATAGCGCTGAGAGCAGTGACGTTTTGTAAGTGATACCGAGCTTGCTGCACTTCAGCGCTTTCTCTCTGGCTGGGACTACTTCACTTTTGTGGAGCATGCTAGAAAGATGTCAGAAGTGGAGATTTAGGGTAGCAGAAATCCAGAATGCTATTAAATTATTCCCTGTTCACAAAGTCATAGAACCGAACCGCTTAAAGGTAGAGTTCTATCAGGCCTTTGCAGATATCTTAGTTCCCAGAATACAGGGAACAATCGGCGGCGGGAAAGGGAGCAGGACGACGCAACCCCTCCTGCTCTCCATCTCACGGCCAATCAGGGCCCGACGCACCCGATTTAAAACAGCGCCTCCCGGAGCCATCAGCCTCTCTCCCTCCAGCCCTGATCGGCAGCAGGAAAGGGAGCAGGACGAGGCAACCCCTCCTGCTCTCCATTTCACGGCCAATCAGGGCCCAACGCACCCGAGCAGCAACTGGTTTAAAACAGAGCCTCCCGGCGCCATCAGCCTCTCTCCCTCCAGCTCTGATCGGCGGCGGGAAAGGCAGCAGGAGGACGCAACCCCTCCTTCTCTCCATCTCATGGCCAATCAGGGCCCGGACGCACCCGAGCAGCAACCGGTTTAAAAGAGTGCCTCCCGGCGCCATCAGCCTCTCTCTCCCTCCAGCCCCGCTGAGCCCCGATCAGCGGCAGGAAAGGGAGCAGGAGGACGCAACCCCTCCTGCTCTCCATCTCATGGCCTATCAAGGCCCGACACACCCGAGCAGCAACCGGTTTAAAACAGCGCCTCCCGGTGCAACCGCACCTGGTGGGCCCGCGCTGGAGGACCTCACCAGAGGGCCCTTTGGCGGGGCACACAAGTGACTGGAAATGCTCAGGAACACCGTCTACACCGACCCCACAAGAAGACCTCTGCACAACCGAGAAAACCCAGCCAAGCAAAACCACTGGCTCCCTCCATCTCAGACAACTACAACCACCAGATGCAGAGAAAGCTTTTGACCACATCAAATGGCCTTATTTGTTCCATATCATGAAATTGTTTGGATGCATTTGTAATTTCATATATTTGTTTGAGTTGTTATATTCTACTCTATAAGCAGCAGTAACAGTCAATGGAGTGTAGTCTAAAAGATTTTTTGCTTATCACAGCACTAGGCAAGGCTGTCCACTTTCCCTACTTTTGTTTGAATATGGCTTTGGATTCACTGCTAATTGCTATCTGGGCAAATAGAATCATTTTTGAGGTAAAGGGGGGGAAGACAGAGTGTAAGGTATCTGTTGATGTGGATGATATATTGGTTTACACTGGCCCTAATTCAATACCATTTCTCCTGGCCCGTGGAGAGGACTTTTCTCATCTTAACATAAGAACATAAGATATGCCATACTGGGTCAGACCAAGGTCCATCAAGCCCAGTATCCTGTTTCCAACAGTTGCAAATCTAGGTCATAAGTACCCAGGGGTGGCCCAAGGGGGGTGCGGGGCCATGTGCGGAGATTAATTGTGGGGCCTCATTTGCATAGGGAGCCTCATTTGCATAAATACTTGCATAATGTTAACATGCATTTTTAGTAAACATGCTTCTTAATGAGTGTCTGTATAAAGAAAGACTAATAGATTTCTACGTTACTATATTCCAGTGCCAATCGCCAGGCCCATTAGGAAGTACTATAAACACTGACCTTTTAGAACTCATAGCAAATCCACCATATCATAACAGCTCTGCCAGGACTCACAAAGCACCAAACCCTACCTATCAAAAGGCAACACTGCAAATATTAAACCAATACATCTCAGAGAATACCAATGCATCTCCTACTGGGGAAAGAGAACAAGTGACATGGTCAAATAGAAACTACATGAACAGAATACCTCAGCTTGGTTAAAATGCAGAATATAGACCGTCACCAAAGAACAAGGGATCACAATTTAGAAATAGGAAGACAATAATTAAACTGGGAACCCCAAAAGCCAAACTTGGGATGTACAACAACACTGGAGAAATAAAACTATAAATTAATTTCCTCTTGTACTAAACAAAACACAAAAGATGTTAACAATGCACATTTCCCAGAGCTGATATATTCCAGTTAATAAATTCAAAATAAAAAAGTATTTTTCTACCTTTTGTTGCTTGTGCATTTTCTTTTCAGTTGCAATTGCTCCAGTCACTTTCTTCTGGTTTCTTTGTGTCTTCTGCGAGCTATCCATTTTCCTTTCTTCTTTTTTAGATTTTTTTCCAAAATTTTTCTCTATATCTGCTTTAACATACTGATCTTTCCCCTTTTGCTCTTTCCTCCATTTCTTTCCTTATTGCTTTATCATCCACTCAAATTTCACCCTTCCATTCTCAATCTACACTTACTCTTCCAATACCCGGCCCTTCGTAGACTTTTCTTCCCTCCCACACAAAATATCTTTTCCCCTCTCCATTCTCATTTCCCATCCCTTTCTAGTCCTCCCCCAAAATCAGCTCCTTTATAGTTCTAGACCCACCCAGCATCTGCCCCCTTCTAGTCCCAGTCTCCCAAGCTTCCACATCAGCCCATTTCCAGTCCTAGCCTCCCATATGCTGTTTTCCAGTTCCATTCCAGCCCCCCCATCAGCCCATTTCCACTCCAAGCTCCCCATCAGCCCATTTCCAGCCCTTTTCCAACTCCCATCAGCCCACTTCCAGTCCTATTCCAGCCCCCATCAGCCCATTTCCAGCCCATCACCCATTTGCAGTCTATGTTCCCCCCATCAGCCCATTTCTAGTCCTATCCTAGCTCCTCATCAGCCCATTTCCAGTCCTAGCCCCCATATGCTCTTTTCCAGTTCCATTCCAGTCCCTCATCAGCCCATTTCCTCCACGCTCCCCCATCAGCTAATTTCCAATCCTAGCCCCCTCGTCAGCCCACTTCGCCCTATTCCAGCCCCCATAAGCCCTTTTCCAGTCCTAATCCAGCTCTTCATCAGCCCATTTCCAGTCCAAGTTCCCCCCCCATCACAGCCCATTTTGTCCATTCCCCCCACCATCACAGCCCATTTGCAGTCCTATCCCCCCACCATCACAGCCCAGTTGCAGTCCTCCCCCCATCACAGCCCAGTTGTAGTCCGTTCCCCCATCACAGCCCATTTCCAGTCTGTTCTCCCCCCCACCACAGCCCATTTCCAGTCTGTTTCCCCCCATCCCAGCCCAATTTGTCCGTTCCCCCCCATCACAGCCCATTTCCAGTCTGTTCCCCCCCCCCCCATCACAGCCCATTTCCAGTCTGTTCCCCCCCCCCCATCACAGCCCATTTCCAGTCTGTTTCCCCCATCCCAGCCCATTTTCAGTCCATCCGTCCCCACCATCACAGCCCATTTCCAGTCCTGTCCCCCCCCCCTCACAGCCCATTTCCAATCCGTTCTCCCCCCCCCCACATCACAGCCCATTTCCAGTCTGCTTCCCCCCCCACCCCCGCCCATTTCCAGTCCGTTTCCCCCCCCCCCATCACAGCCCATTTCCAGTCTGTTCTCCCCCCACCACAGCCCATTTCCAATCTGTTTCCCCCCATCCCAGCCCAATTTGTCCGTTCCCCCCCATCACAGCCCATTTCCAGTCCGTTCTCCTCCCCCCATCACAGCCCATTTCCAGTCCGTTCTCCCCCCCCCACATCACAGCCCATTTCCCCCCCCCATCACAGCCCATTTCCAGTCCGTTCCCCCCCCATCACAGCCCATCCAGTCCTAGCCGCCCCCCCCCCCGAAGAGCCCCGCGCCGTCTAAGGGGCTGTAGAGGGAGCCGGGGAAGCCCGTGCGAGGCCCCGGCTCCCTCTGCACAGCCCGCCAGCGTGAAGGACCTTTACCTTCCCGCTGGCGGCTGTTTCAATGAAGCCGCGAATGCCGGGAGAGGTTAAAGGGCATTGCCTTTAACCTTTCCCGGCATTCGCGGCTTCATTGAAACAGCCGCCAGCGTGAAGGTAAAGGCTCTTCACGCTGGCGGGCTGTGCAGAGGGGGCCGAGGGGCCTCACGCAGGCTTCGCCGGCTCCCTCTGCAGCAGTCCATTGAGTGAGAATGTGGTTCGCGCGGGGCCCTGTGCGAACAACATTCTCGCTCAATGGACGGGCCAGCCCTGTAAGTACCCAGCAGTCTCTCCAAAAGACACAGGTTCCTCAATGCTTGTATTGGGTCAAGCAGTGATATCCTGGGTCCCTTTTAATAATGATTTATGGCCCTTTCCTCCAGGAACTTGTCCAAACCTTTTTTTAAACCCAGCTACACTAACAGCTTTTACTATGGCAATGAATACGGCAGCACAAATCTTCTTTTTGGCTTCAAGATATGAGCACATTACCCCGATCCTGAAAGAGCTCCATTGGCTCCCCATCTCTATTCATCTCAAACATAAAGCCATCATCATAGCATTCAAAATCCTACACAACCTCTCAGCGAAAGCCCTTAATGAGAATCTACAATGGATAACAGATTAAGAAGATCCACCATGTCAAATACTCTTATGGTCCCATCTATAGTAAGAAAGAGCCCCCAATTTAAGGGGCGAGCATTCAACTTATACGCATCAACCCTCTGGAACTTCCTCCCACCCTATCCGCGCCATCTCTGACCTTTCTACCTTTAGGAAACATCTAAAGACACATCTCTTTCAATTATACTATGAATAGGTAACTTAAATTCTCTACCAAGAACCTCAACCTCCTACAATGTTCAATCATCATATAACTGCACGATACATAAGTTCATTATTTATAGTTTCTTGGATATAGTTCTCCTGGTTTTTGATCCAAGTTATATAGATTTTCTGCACCAAACCTGCTCTATTACTATGTTAAGTACTCATATTATTGTTCCATGTAAGTTAATTTATTGTAGTTCTGTTCTCTGTAAACCACACTGAATGTGAAAAAGTGCGGTATATAAAAACCAATAAATACAAACATCCTTTTTTTTTTTTTTCGCCATCAAGTCAGTGTTGACTCATAGCGACCCAGCTACCTCTGGGTTTTCTTGGTAATGTATCACTGGAAGTAGATTGCCAGCCTTTTCTTCTGAGGCAATGGAGGGTAAAGTGACCTGCCCAGAGTCACAAGGAGTACTAGTGGGAATTGAACCCTTGATCTTTTGGGTATGAGGCAGTTGCTCTAACCACTAGGCTACTCCTCCACTCCATACTCTGGTAACAAATTCCAGAGTTTGATTACACATTGAGTGAAAAAATATTTTCTCTTATTAGTCTTAAATAGGTTACCCTGTAGCTTCATTGCATGTCCCCTAGTCTTTTTATATTCTGATGACGTAAACAATCGATCTACGTTTACCCGTTCCACTCCATTCATTAATTTATAGACCTCTATCATATCTCCCCTTAGCCGTCTCTTTTCCAGGATGAAGAGCCCTAACCTTTTTACCTCTCTTCATAGGAGTATCCTTCCATCCCCTTTACCATTTTGGTGGCTCTTCTCTGTACCTTTTCTAATAACGCTATATCCTTTATAAGATACGGCGACCAGAACTGCACACGATATTCAAGGTGCGGTCACACCATGGAACGATACAGAGGCATTATAATATCCTTTGTTTTATTTTCCATTCCTTTCCTTATGATACCTAGCATTCTATTTGCTCTCTTGGCCGCAGTGGCACACTGGACAGAGGGTTTTAACAAGTTATCCACGAGGACGCCTAAATCTTTTTCCTGGGTGGTGGTTCCAATGTGGAACCTTGCATTGTGTAACTATAGTTTGGGTTGTTCTTTCCTAGGTGCATAACTTTGCACTTGTCCACATTAAATTTCATCTGCCATTTGGATGCCCAGTCTTCCAATTTATCAAGATCCTCTTGCAATTTTCCACAATCCTCTTGGGTTTTAACAACTTTAAATAGTTTTGTGTCATCTGCAGATTTGATAACCTCACTCGTTATTCCCTTTTCCAGGTCATTTATGAATATGGCAAAAAGCAGCAGACGCAGCACAGATCCCTGGGGTACTCCACTATTCACCTTTTTCCATTGGCCAATTAGCCCTATCCTCTGCTTTCTATCTTTTAACCAGTTCTTGATCCACAATAGTACATTACCTCCTATTCCATGACTTTTTAGTTTTGCCAAATGTCTTAGATGAGGGACCTTGTCAAAGGCTTTCTGAAAGTCCAAATACACTACTATAACAACCGACTCACCTAGGGGCGGCTCTATAATTAGGCCAAGTGAGGCGTTGGTCTCAAGCGGCAACTTTTGCGGGGTTGCAAAAATTGCTCCCAAAAAGCCTGCCTCACTCGGCCTTCAAAAAAACAAACAAACAAACAAAAAATGATCGGAGGAGCTGCTGCTGCTGCCACCGCAGCTGCCCCGGCAGCGCCGTCTTCTCTCCCTCAGCGCCAGCTTTACAGAGCCGCGAAGGAAGCATTTCCCTTTCTCGCTGCTATGCTAAGCCCGCCGGCGCTGATGGGAAACAGAAAATGCCATTTCCTATCAGCGCCGGCGGGCTTAGCAGAGCCGCGAGAAAAGGAAACACTCCTTTTGCGGCTCTGTAAGGCCGGCGCTGAGGGAGAGAAGAGGGCTCTGCTGGGGCGGCCGCGGGGCACTTTCTTCTGCTGCTGCCGCGGCGGCAGCAACTTCAGCAGCCAGCGTTTTTAAGTTCAATTTCCCTGGAATGAGGGGCTAGGACTGGAAATGGGCTGATGGGGGGGGGGGGGGGTTAGGACTGGTAATGGGCTATGGGAGGGGGGGGGTACGACTGGAAATGGGCTGATGGGGGTTAGGACTGGAAATGGGCTGATGGGGTGTTTTAGGACTGATAATGGGCTACGGGTGGGCTAGGACTGGTAATGGGCTATGGGGGGGCTAGGACTGGAAATGGGCTGATGGGGGTTAGGACTGGAAATGGGCTGATGAGGGTGCTAGGTAATGGGCTATGGGGGGGGGGGTTAGGACTGGAAATGTGCTGGAGGGGGGGGGCTAGGGCTGGAAATGGACTTATTGGGGGGGGCTTAGGACTGGTAATGGGCAGATAAGAGGTCTAGCACCGGAAATGAGCTAGGACTGGTAATGGGCTGATAAGGGGGACAGGACTGGTAATGGGCTAATGGGGGAGGGGAGGGGCATGCTGCTGGCCCTGGAAGAAAACTAGGGGCTAGGGCTACAAATGGGCTGATGCGGGAGGATGGTAGAATAGGACTGGAAGGGAGTGGATAATGAGAAGGTCTGCCAGGGGCAGGAAGGGAGCTGACACGGGGGAGGAAGGGGGCTGGAAAGGAGCTGACACCTGGGATGTACTGAAGGGGGACTGGAAAGGAGCTGACACTTGGGGATGGGAGTGGTAGGTGGTTGGGTAATGGGGAGGAGGCTGGAAGGGAGCTGACATGCAAATGGCACTGGAAGGGGGATGGACAGAGGGTAGGGCGACTGGAAGGGAGCTGACTGGGTGGGGGGTGGCACTGAGAGTGGACGTAAGCTGATATCTGGGATGGTATTTGGACTAGAAAGGGCTGGACAGTGGGGAAGGAGGGGGACTGGAAGGGAAAGGACACCAGTGGCAGTTGTGGGAATGCAAGGTGGTTGACATTGGAAGGTACTGGGAGGGGAGGACTAGAAAGGGGGCTGATATTGGGGAGGGTACTGGAATTGGAAATGGGCTGATGGAAGGAAGTGAAGAAAACCTCATCTCTTATCTCTCCCTACATCCCCTCTAGAAACTTGCGCTCCGCTAACAAATCGCTTCTTTCAATGCCTTTCACCCGCACCGTGAACTCCTGACTGCGCTCCTTTTACCTTGCTGCGCCACACGCCTGGAACAGCATTCCTGCATCTGTGCGCCAGGCGCCCTCCCTGGCCCTCTTCAAATCCAGGTTGAAGACCCACCTCTTCACCGTTGCATTCAGATCCTGACTTCCCCATCCTCATCCTACCCTAACCCCCATTAACATTTATGACCAAACTATAGACCAAGCTGTACCAAACTGTACCACACCGTACCTTCCGCAGAACTGACTAATGCTCTAACTAGATTGTAAGTTCCGATGAGCATGACTCTGATGGGCAGGGACTGTCTCTTGTATGTTAGCCACCTCTTGTAGGCTAGCTGTGCAGCGCTGCGTGCGTGCGTGCACTTTATAAGTGGTAAATAGTAGTAAAGAGATAATTAGACTTACCTGCTAATTGGTTTTCCTGGAGGAACTCCAGTCTAGTCCTGCACCTTTGGGGTTGTGCACATCCTCCCGCAGCCTTGGAGACTGAGCATGTCACTCTTTTGGTGACCCCTGGTATATAAACAGGCTAGGATCTGCCTACCTTCTCCAGTAACCTATTGACAAAGCAGACTCACAAGAGCAATAATGAAGAAGTTAAATAGGTATCAAACAAATTTCAACTAACTAAGGTCAGCGTTCTGCCGCTTTTTTTTTTTTTTTTTTACAAGCTCCTCAAACAAGCTTTGTGAACCACATTAGCAATCACTTCCTGCTTGTGCAGCTGCTGGGGCCTTACCTTGCCCTATACCGGGGACCCCCAGGAAGACAGCACCTCGTAGCCCTCTCCCCAAACATACCTGTTAGTCCTGCCTCTGACCCAAACTGGCCCGCTCTCCCCCTTGTACGTCCGTGACCTCCACTTCTGCAGGCCTGGGCCCGACTTCATCTCGGGCGGGATACAGGACTAGACTGGAGTTCCTCCAGGAAAACCAATTAGCAGGTAAGTCTAATTATCTCTTCCTGATTGTCCCTCCAGTCTAATCCTGCACCTTTGGGGATGTAACAAAGCAGTGAACAAATCATTGGGAGGGACCTGCCAGACCGGCCTGCAGCACCGCCGACCCAAACCAGGAGTCCATCTCCGACTGAACATCCAACCTATAATGCTTCACAAAAGGTATGAAGCGACAACCACATTGCTGCTTTACAAAATTTCCACCGCCAACACCAAGCCCACTTCCGCCCACGCCGCCACCTGTGCCCTTGTGGAACGGGCCCTAAGGCCAACCGGAACTGATCTGCCCCGCAATAGATAAGCCGACACAATAGCCTCTCTCAGCCACCTAGCAATAGAGGACTTAGATGCCGCCTCTCCTTGTCTGGGACCCCCAAACAATACAAACAGCCTGTCTGTCTTGCGGAACAGTGTCGTTCTGAGCAAATATTTCCACAACACTCGCCCCACATCCAGCCCCTTTTTTTTTTTACCCTGTAATCCAAGCAAACTTAATTAACTACTTAATTGAATACCCTCCAAAGGCTCCTTAACCATTTCTCCAGTGAGTCCTTAACCTCCTAGGTTTAATACTCCTAAAGCTGCCTTGGAGACTGAGCTTACTGGAGAAGGTAGGCGGATCCTAGCTTATTTATACCAGGGGTCACCAAAAGAGTGATGTGCTCAGTCTCCAAGGCTGCGGGAGGAGGTGCACAACCCCAAAGGTGCAGGACTAGACTGGAGGGATGATCAGGAAACAAAAGAAGAGATAAGAAATGGCAGATGGACCATAGACCACAGAAAGAGAGCTAAGAGAAGACAGGAAAGCAGAAGCCTCAGATTGGGACCAGCATGATCAGAGAATAAAATGGTCAGACAACAAAGGTAGAAAAAATAATTTTATTTAATTTTAGTGATTGGACTTTGTGCTATTTTTATATTTTACACAGTATTGGGAAACCCGATCTGCAAGTTGCACAGGGTGCGACTGCAGCTCGATACGGCCCTGTGTGCAAACATCTTGCATTTCCTCCATATAATCTAATCGGCTTTTTGGTTTGGTTCAGTCTCTGATTGGATTTCTGAAAAAGCCCCACCCCCTCTAGGGGGGGGGGGGCACCGTTTCATACTTCACCTTAGGCAGCAGATTGCCTTGAGCCGCCCCTGGACTCACCTTTGTCCACCTGTTTATTCACACCTTCAAAAAAATATAACAGATTAGTAAGACAAGATCTTCCTTGTCTAAAGCCATATTGGCTGTCTCTCATTAAGCCATGACTATCTAAATGCTGAGTAATTTTGTTCTTTATGATGGTTTCTACCATTTTTCCTGGTACTGACGTTAGGCTCACCGGTCTGTAGTTTCCCAGATCACCCCTGGAACCCTTTATAAAAATTGGTGTTACATTGGCAATCCTCCAATCTTCAGGTATTACAGATGATTTTAATGCTAGTTCACAGATTACTAATAGCAGGTTTGCAATCTCATATTTCAGTTCTTTCAACACCCTTGGATGTATACCATCCAGTCCATGTGATTTGCTACTCTTCAGTTTATCAAATAGCTGTAATACATCTTCCCGATGTATCGATATTTCCTTCAATTCTTCTGCACCTTTAAATACCACTTCAGTCATGGGTAACATCCCTACATCTTCCTCAGTAAAGACCGAAGCAAAGAATTCATTCAGTCTCTCTGCTATAGCCTTGTCCCTTCTTACTGCCCCCCTTTTACCCCTATCATCTAATGGTCCAACTGGCTCTCTCACAGTTTCTTTTCAAGATACAAGACAAATTGGCCTAAATCAGAGGTACTTCTAATGAAAAGGAGAGTGTCTGAAGAGGATCTCTCCCCATATTCTTTCCAGGATACCACAGGTAGTTTAAAATATTTGGGGGTCTAACATGGCTGCACTATAAAAGAGGCAGTGCAGAAAATGAGGAAGTAGGACTTAGCTAAGCAGTGGTCCTCTATATATATTTCCTGGTGGTCAGAGTGGAGGTGATCAAAATGGCAATAGTGCCTAAAATAAATTATAATTTTGAGCATGGCTCTGCTTTTACTCTCTGATTTAACCTACAAAAAGAGAGAGAAATGTCTTTCAGAATTGTGTGGATGTCCAAGCCTCCCAGAATTTCTTTGAGCAAATTAAAGCTAGCAAAACATAATGGGAACTGATTTATCATGCTTTTATACCGAGGCAGACTTCTCAGAGGATGATGGAGCCAGAAATTGAGGATGTCCCCAAGTGACTGTAGGTGGAGAGGGAGATAACCTGTCCCCATCCCCTGTGGCTTTTGTCTAGTATGCACATAATTAATCTCTGTTTGAGGTACCCTATAATAAAATCTGCACTACTATCAGAGATTAATACAATGGTTATCAATCTCCTGGCATTCTACTCTTCAAATGCTGATATAGAATAATAAAAAGTTTTGTATTGTGCAAGAGCCTGTAAATTGGAAGAAGTGGCAGAAGAAAGATATTTGGGTACTAGAGCAGGTAACTGGGCTCAGTAGTCTAAAAACCTAGGGCAAACTAGCAGAGGAGTTTGGGCTATTGGCATCATTTAATTTTCAATGGCTACAGCTGCAGCACTGTGTGCATTCAAATCATATTAACCTGAAAGTGCTTAGCTTGGAATTTAAGCTGTGGCAATTCTGAGAGTTTCAGAGCTGATGGTAAGACGGCATTGAATATCTGGGGTTAGTCTTCAGCAGTGACAGCTATACGCTTTACAAGCCCTTGCCAATGCCCATGAATATCTCCCCCCTTCCCATGTATAAGAGACCTCTTTGGGAAAAGATTTGCAGAATACCCTGACTTTTAAGGATTGGACAACCATTTGGACTAAGATTGAAGGGTTTCACTCTTGGCTGCGTTAGAAACATAGAAATATAACGACAGAAAAAGACCACATGGCCTATCTAGTCTGTCCTTCCATAACAACTACAACAGTCCCCTTTTTACCTTTAGAGATCCTGTGTGTTTGTCCCATGCTTTTTTGAATTCAGTTGCTGTCCTAATCACTACCACCTCCACTGGGAGACTATTCCACGGATCCACTACTCTTTCCGTAAAGAAATATTTCCGCATATCACTCCTGAATCTATCTCCCTTCACCCTCATCCCATGTCCCCTCGTAGCAGAACTTGCTTTCATTTGAAAGAGGCTCTCTCCCTGAACATTTATGCCACGGAGGTATTTAAACATCTCAATCATATCACCTCTATCCTGCCTTTCCTCTAAGGTGTACATATTAAGATCCTTCAGTCTGCCCTCATATGCTTTATAATGAAGACCACTAATCATTTTAGTAGCCACTCTCTGCACCGACTCCATCCTGTTCACATCCTTTTGAAGGTGCGGTCTCCAGAATTGCACACTATACTCCAAATGAGGTCGCACCAAAGACTTATACAGAGGCATTATCACCTCCTTTTTTCTGCTAGCCATTCCTCTCTGTATGCACCCAAGCATCCTTCTAGCTTTTGCCGTCGCCTTATCTACCTGTTTAGCTACTTTAAGATCATCAGACACAACCACGCCTAGGTCCCGCTCTTCTTTAGTGGACAAAAGTACTTCACCCCCTATACTATATTGCTCCCTTGGATTGCTGCAGCCCAAATGCATGACCTTACATTTTTTAACATTAAATCCCAGCTGCCAAATTCTAGACCATTCTTCAAGCTTAGCTAGATCCCTCCTCATGTTATCTACCCCTTCCTGGGTGTCTACTCTATTGCAGATTTTGGTATCATCCGCAAAGAGGCAAACCTTACCTGAAAGCCCTTCCGCTATATCAAATTTAGAAGGGGGTGATATCCCTCCCCCACTAGCTAAAGCTGATTTAATGGTTGAGTTAATCTCCTCGCCTATTTTAGGTCAGGGGGATACTCCTGTTTTTTCCTCTGTAGCTCCTCTTCCTATATTGAGTCCTCGGGCTGGGGCAGTTCCCCTCCCAAGTGTGATTTCAATAGGTGAGGCGCCAAAAGTATTTACTGAATTGGATGAACCTTCTGCTCACTCTCTTAAACAGGATGTGTCTTCATCAGATGTATGGAATGTGTTAACACGTATGGAAGCTTCCCTAGCTAGGTTAACGCCTCAATTTGCAAAGTTTACTCAGGAGACAGTTGATAAGCTTTCACATCAAGATGTATGTTTAAACTCTTTGGATTCTCGTTGCTTAAAATTGGAGTCTCAGGTTTCCACAGTACATGGTGCTCTCTCCTCCTCGATAAAAGAGAGTTTGTTGTTGCATCGTCAACACGAACAATTTGAGAATAGTCTTAGAGCAAAGAATCTTAGATGTCTCAATTTTCCTAAAACACATTATTTGTCTGCTGATATTTTGTTTCGTAAATATTTGAAGGAAATATTGGGATATCAAGATTCATCAACGGTTGTCTTTAATAATATTTATTATATACCTAGCTCTAAAAAGGAAGTTAAAGGGGAAGGAGATTTGGATGTACTTGGTTCAGTGGAATCCTTGAATATTTCTCAGTTTATAGAATCCTCATTGGATGAAATTTCAGTGAGAGCAACTTTACTGGTCTCCTTTCATTCTGAATGTATTAGGAATGAGATTTTGAAATGTTTCTTTACTAAAAAGAATGAATTATTTTGTGGGCAAAAAGTCAATATATTTCCTGATGTATCTAAACAAACCCAGACTCGGAGGAAAAGCTTTTTGGCTCTTAAGCCCAGAGTCCTTGCAAGTGGTGCTACATTCTTTTTAAAATTCCCTTGCAAGTGTTTGATTACATCAGGGAAATCCTCCTACGTGTTTTATGAACCACTTCAATTAGAAGAGTTTTTGAAGTCCTGTAGTGGGGAATGATATTTAGGTTCTATTTTAGCTAGTTAGAATCAAAAGGGATTAAGAGATTGGGTAATGTCTCGCTTTTTCTTCTTGTATTCTTTAATTTTTGTTTATTTTATATTGTATGCTGGGTATGCTCTCCTATGACGTGGGCTTGTGCTTGTTTTCTTTGTAGGATTGCCTTTTTATTGTAATTTTTGTATTGAAGCTTTTTCTTTTCTTATTACGTTGTAATATTGATGAAAACTTTATAAATAAAAAAAAATAAAAAAAAAAAAAAATAAAAAAAGAATCGGACCAAGGACAGATCCCTGGGGCACACCACTGATAACATCCTTCTCCTCAGAGTGAGTTCCATTTACTTGTACTCTTTGTCGCCTCCCACCCAACTAATTTCTAACCCAAGCAGTAACTTTAGGGTCCATCCCTAGGGTGCTCAGTTTGTTTATAAGTCGCCTGTGAGGAAGTGTCAAAGGCTTTACTGAAATCTAAATACACCACATCTAGGGCTCTCCCTCAGTCCAACTCCCTGGTCACCCAGTCAAAGAAATCAATCAGATTTTTCTGACAAGACCTGCCTCTGGTGAATCCATGCTGCCTCGGATCCTGTAATCCGCTGGACTCCAGAAACCTCACTATTTTTTTTCAGCAGCGTTTCCAATAATTTACTCACCACCGAAGTTAAACTAACCGGCCTGTAGTTTTCAACCACATCCTTACTTCCACTTTTGTGTAAAGGCACCACATGAGCCTCTCTCCAGTCCTTTGGCACCACTCCCGACTCCAACGAGGCATTGAAAAGGTCGGTCAGTGGAGCTGCTAGAACGTCCCCAAGTTCCCTCAGTATTCTCGGGTGTATCCCATCCGGTCCCATGGCTTTGTCTACCTTAAGTTGAGATAGTTTCTCATGAATACAGTCTTTTGAAAATTGTTCAAGATGTCCTTTGCTTCTGTTCCTATTTGTGGGTGTTTTCTGAGGTCCTGGCTCCTGGTTCTTCATCTGTGAACACAGAACAAAAATATTTGTTAAGCAATTCCGCTTTATCCTTATCAGCTTCTACATATTCCTCCCCTGCACCCTTAAGTCTGACAATACCACTCTTGCCCTTCCTCTTCTCACTAATATATCTGAAAAATGTCTTATCCCCCCATTTTATTGCATTGGCTATTTCCTCCTCCTTTTGAATCTTTGCCTTCTTGACTACTTTGCTAGCTTCTCTAAGTTTTTCCAAATACAGATGCCTGTCTTCCTCTCTCTGTGATCTCTTGTATTTCATGAAGGCCTCCCTCTTTTTCTTCACTTTTTCAGCTACTTCTTTCGAAAACCATAGCGGTCTCCTTTTCCTTATACCTTTATTTACCATTTTAACAAAAATGTTGGTTGCCCTTAAAATATCCCCTTTCAGTTTTTCCCACTGTTTTTCTACATCCCTCAGCTGTTCCCATCCAACTAACGACTCCCTGAGGTATTGGCCCATCTTCGCAAAGTTAGTCTTCCTAAAGTCTAAGATCCTCGCCTTTGAATGGATTCTAACAGCCCTAGTCCTAATACTGAACCACACTATCTGGTGATCACTGGATGCAAAATGATCTCCCACTACAACATCAGAAACACTTTCACCATTGGTAAGCACCAAGTCCAGTATGGCCCCTTCACGTGTGGGGTCTGTTACCAACTGCCTGAATAGTTCTCCCTGTAGAGAATCCAGGATCTCCTTACTTCTAGATGATACTGCAGCAGGAATGTGCCAATCAACATCTGGCATATTGAAATCTCCTATCAGTAGCACTTCCCCTTTCCTAGCAATGCTGCATATGTCTTCAATTAACTGTCCACCTCTTCCTCTTGTGAGGGAGGTCTGTATATCACACCAATGTAAATAGATTTCTCTTTCCCTCTTTCTAGTTTAACCCACAATGCCTCCCCTCTCCCTTTTAAGCTCTGTAATTCCAAAGCTTTAATAGTAGTTTTTACATATAGTGCCACTCCTCCTCCCCTACTTCCTACCCTGTCCTTTCTGAATAAAAGTATAGCAAGGTATAGTTACATCCCAATCATGGTTTTCTGTGAACCATGTTTCTGTAACTCCACTAAATCCAAGTCAGCCACTCCCACCAAAGCTTCAACATCAGGGATCTTATTTCCCATGCTACGGGCATTTATACACACTGCTTTCCATATGTTACCCCTGTTACCCATTTCAATAAAGTTATTTAATGTATCACCTACCTGGGGGCTTTCTTCACCCATCCCCAACGAATCTAGTTTAAAGCCCTCTTCAGTAGATTAGCCAGTCTACTACTGAAGACGCGTTGACCTTTCTTGGACAGATGGATGCTATCTCTGTTAGTGCAGTCTTCATTTTTTATTCCACATAGAGCAATTTGGATCCCATCTTGGTCTGCTTGAGATGCTCAGGACAGCCTCTAAGATGTGGTGGTTATGTGGTATGAAAATTGGAACTCTCTCTTACCAGTTATATTACTGTGCAAACCTGGCTTTATATTGGAAGAAAGTATAGGAGTGAATATGTGAGATCCTGCATATAAAGTCATTTATTAAAAAATTATGGTTTGGAAATTGTTTGCTTTGTCAAACACTGGCACCAGAAACTGCTAAACTGATGGATTTTATTTTAGCTGCATCAGTTAAGATGATCCTTGCATTGCTGGAAGGGTATATCTGCTTTAACAGTGTAGCTGTGATGGAACCAGTTTTGTCTCATGCATAAATATGAAACTGTCAAAGTCAAATATACAAGGAAACCTAAGCAGATTTAATAAGATCTGGACTCCAGTGGACACTCTGGGAGCCATAATGGGTAGATCATGACTGGATCACAGTTTTTAGTGAGCTGTGGAGTACCACGAGTGCATACTGCTCTGTATTGTATGCACTGTTCATTTGTATGAAATATTCAATAAATATATTAGAATTAACCCTTTCCAGGCCGAGCCCAAAACTCTTGGGATCCAAAATTCTGACTAAATATTCCTATCAAATGGTATATAATACATGACCATAGCAGAAGGAAAATCACTATTAGAACATATTGAATAAGACGGGTACAATTTTCCTGAAATATGCAAAAATTAACCCGGCTGCAGAATGTGGATTAAAAATTTAAAGTAGGCCTTGAAAGGGTTAAAAAAACAAAGCAAAAAAAGCAATACCCCTTAATGAACTCATTGAACATCTTTTCAGAAAAGTGTGGTTGTTCCAGAAAAGACACAGAAGTCAATGGAAATAGTTCATCTGCAACTGTAACCAGAATCAGAGTGGAAGGTGTTGGGGGTTTTGTCAAGGATTGTTGCGAAAGCAAGTTCTAGCCAATTGGTAAAGTGGATGAGGCCTGTGTGGGTCTGCGCTGTCCAGTTTGAGCAGAGATTGCTTCCTGACCTTGATCTGTGCTATGACAGCTCATGCACTGACATGTAGAGTCAGTACACGGGGGTCAAATGCTCCATTCTCAACTTCAGTGTGCTCACTGTACCGATATGCCTTTTCCTGCACCTTAGAGGGAGCTATAGATACAGATTTCCTCTCAGGCTTGTGTGAATGCTCAGAAGGCAGTTGCGCTTTGGGCTTAGTAACCTCCAAAGATCCATTGGTGAGTTTAAGGTTCAGCTAGAAGTGGTCTTTAGTGTCTGGATGTTTAAAATCATTGCACCTGGGGGTTCAGCCAATGATGATCTGGTATACTGTGCAGAACTGGCAGACGTCTCCATAGAATATCATTTGTCTTTGTTGTCTGTCAAAAGAAGTCTCTTCTCAGACTCAAATTGGTTATGGAGATGATTAAAGTGGTCCTTTCTGGCTCAAGGGGAGTAGGTTAAATTCAGAGTGGTTATGCATAGAGGTTTAGCACTTAAGACACTTCAAATAAATGATATTTCTGCCACACTGAGGGCAGGGATAGAACCCAGACTTCTGGGATATGAAGAACTCTTTGAGAAAATAAAATAAAGGAAACTAAGATGGAACGAAGAAATGGCCAACAATAATCCTAGAGATATAAAAGCTTTCAAATAGTCAAGAGAACTTTGTTTAGTGTCCATTTAGCAAAGCAGAAAAAAAATGAAGAGTTGAGGAGACTGCTGCATATGAGGAGGCCGTACATGCTCAGAACTTTACACTAAGGAGTGAATTATCAAAACATCATGGATTTAAACATTGCCATGGTCATTCACGCTGTTTTAAATATCCTCCAAATATTCAGTAGCAGTATCTGAATAATGGCTGCCACTGAATATCCAGGTTGTATGCCCACTCTCTGGATAATCACCACTATTATCTAGACGTTGGTGATTTTCAGCGGCTATCTGGATAAGTTATCCAGACATCAACTTAGAACAGATTTTTTGCCAGCCTAAGCTATTCAGATAATGGCTGAAAATCATCATTATCCAGGTAATAGTAGCAATTATCTGAATAGTTGCCAGCATCACCCTCACTCTACCCACAGACCGCTCCAGTGCTCTCCAGATATGGAGCTATTCAGTAACGCTACTTGTCTATCTGCGCATCCTTATCTGGATAACCTCCATTGTTATCTGGATAAGGGCTTTTGAATACTAACCTCAGAGTTCTGAACTCTGTGAGAACTTTACCATCTCATTAATGTTTAGCGACATCACCCACTTGTGTGCCCGACTCAATTTTGCTTGTCAAAAAAGGGGGGGAAGAGGGAAGAGTGCCCATTTTGTTAAGATGTAATCATAGGCACCAGCTCTGTAAATATTGTGGGTGTTGAGCACCCCCCAATATTCTCTAGGTTGATAACTGAGAGCTCCATACTGAAAAGCCACAGGAGAAGGCAGGAAGGAAATGCTTCTGTCGCCTAAGCTACTGCTAGCATCTCTCTCTGTTTATTGCAAGGACAAAGCCAAAGGTTGGTCATGGCCCACCCAGGCAGCGGCAGCAGAACAGGCAAATGAGAGAACTACTGAATGTGGTGTCAACATTCACACTCTCTTGTGCTTACCCATGTTAATTCCAGGCCCCTCCCCCAATAAAAAAATAAATCCTGGCTACATCACTATTAATTGGCTGCTGTATCTGACCAGTGGGCTACAGGAGAAAGAGGAAGCTAAAGTAGGGAATAGGCTAGACCTATTTTCTGACTGCAGCTCGCCAGTAGGCAGAGGAAGAGCTGTAGATAGAGATTAAGAAAGGAAAAAGAAATAGAAAAATGCTGACTGGGAATGGAATACAGGTGTTAAGAAGGAGTAAGGGAATTGAAAGGAAATACTGTGTGGGAAGGAGAATGCTGTTGTAAAGACAGACAAAAGAGACTCTGTGATGGGGATAGAGGCTGGGAGTGAAGCTATGGGAGAGGACAGTGGAGTAAATTCTGCCCAAGTGGCCACAAGGAAGAAGGGGAACCACTTGCAGCTGCTTCCATATTTTTGACTTGCTCCCCTCTAGGGACCCTTTAAAATGTGTTGCTAGGGGGCCCATAATTTGAATTTCTGTCACTAGGAGAGGAGTACGGTATATACAGCGCGGTGAGGGTGAGAGAAGCTGAGAGGTGGTAGGAGTTGTGATGGGAGAGAGAGCTGAGAGAAGGGGACATGAGCTAGGAGAGAGGAAGGAGAGCAGACAGAAGGGCTAAGAGATGAAACAAGTTGAAGAGGGGACAGGAGCCATATTAGGCTGGTAAAGGAGAGGACAGAGAAAGGCTGTGAAATGAGAGGGTCGTGGTAGAGAGAAAAAACAAAGCTGAACAAAGGCGGCATGAGAGAGAAGAAACAGAGGAAAGTAGCTATGGAGAGAGATACACATATAAAGAAAATGATGAAGAAAATAGAAATAAAATTATTAAAAAATGAAGGAATGTGAAAGTAGAGAGGAAAGAAAAGACCAGGAAAGAGGACTGAAGTCAAAGTACAGACAAAAAAAAGTTAGAAAATTGTTTAAGGTTAGTAAGGATTTCTGTGCTACCTGAGCTGGATCAAGGGCGAGGGGTAGCAGGTATTCTGTACTCCAGCCATGTAGTTACCAGGATAAATATGTTTTATGTTACTAGAAGAACATAGAGGAATCAGAGGGTTTGTTGCAGTATATGATGCCAAAGTCCGAAAAATCTCTTAAAAATTGACTGACAGGTGAGATTGCGGCAGGTGAAGGCCTGTGATCCACAGTGTCTGACATAAGCAGACAGGCCTAACTAGCTTGACCTGTAAATGAAGCCTGTGAAGAGGCCCATAGGAATTGCACATCCCCCAATAGGCTGCTATTGTAGAATTAGAATTGAATTAGTTTGAACAAGCAGAACTAAAACTTGGAAAAATACAGAAAATATGTTTAAATGCCCCTGATAAGAAAGTACAGCTGTAAGGGATTTAATTAAAACTGCTGACAGAAAGGTTACAGAGCCCTGCTTCCCTACACGTACTAACTAGCTAAGTGGCCTTGGAAGTAGGAAAGTAACAAGTTGGTAAACTGGCCATTGTAATTGGAACTAGAAGGGGGGTAAGCAGGTGCTGAGCCCACTCCAAGTACATAATTGGATAATCATATCAGTACCGGGACCAATAGAAGGGGTACGGGAGGTACGGGAGGTTACCGGGACCAATGAAATGTTTTCCTATGTCTAGAATGGTGAAAAAGTCTATAAAAGTTGTTGTTTTGCCAGAGAACATCGCTCAGCCATTTTGAATTTGATTCTGCTTGAGTCTTGTGCACAAATAAATGATTTGGACCTTCTGAACTGACTCCTGGTATTATTGGGTTGTTTGCGCTCTGCTGCTACATATTCTTGGTGCGTTGGACCGGGAAGGTGTGGTAATAGAGGGTATACAGGGCAATATACCACGACTTTCCGCCTCAACAGGTTTGGTCCTGCCGGGATCGTGCCCTCCCGACGTGGGCTCGGCTCCCAGGCGCCACCGGTCCTGTTGCATTGGAGGGAGCTGGCCAGGCCTCGGAGGGTGCCGGACCCGGTTGGAACCAACACCTCGAACCCGAGTGAGGGGAGTCCGAGGTCCAACTCATGCACTTGCTTGGGAACTTTGAGGACCAGATCCGGTGAGTAGAGTTTTGATTTTGTAAGTCTAGACAGATGAGTCAGAGCAGTACTGCCACTTGAATTTTGAATCTTGAACTTGGTAAGAGAGCTTGATCACCTCTCAAAGACGGGCCGATTAACCCTGCATGAGTATTCGCAGGGCGAAACCCCCGTCTTCTTGCATTTGGAACTTGCAAAAGACTAGTCAGAATAGATAGAAATGAATGCATTCTGGGATACGTTGCTAGCATGTGTGTCGTTTGTCTATGTGTCTTTGTTTAATGTAAGATTATATTCTGTTGGGTAATGTATGATAATTTACCGCTTGACTCACTGAAAAATCAAGAACATGTTTCACTCAGTCAGAGCTTTTCCTACAGAACAGTGTGAGGCTGACAAGGGGCGTGTCTGTGCAGAGGTGCCTTTTTAACCCTATGAAGGCATGATTTCAACGTTCTCTGCTGGGCTAATTAGAGCTTATTTTAGGGCAATTATTCACTGTGTTTTAATGGTGATGTTCCTTCTACTATGGTCAGGTATTATATACCATTCGATAGGAATATTTAGTCAGAAGTTTAGTTTTGAAGGTCGAATTAACCTCATCGGAGCTCCGTAAACTGTTTTTAGTTATATTCTCTGCTTTGTCTGTATTTTTACATCAACTGCTCCTGTCATATTATTGTTATCTTTCAGAAATGATAGAGAAACTAAGCAAACTGTTTTTGGGTTTATTTCCTTTGACTTATAAACCTACAAAGTAATTATTAGATCACGACTTGACACTGATTTAAATGATTCTTGCTAGCATGTCTCTGTGTGTCTGTGAAACTGTGATCATTTCGTTTCCAGTGAGCGAAGGGGTGTGGCTCACACAGCTTACTAGGAAAAAAAAATGAGACAGCCGTTCCCGATTGAGCAGTCTCTTGCTTGTTTAAAATAAAGGAAGTATATCTGTTGTTTCAAAAACTAACGGACACAGACAAGAGAGAGAAAATAAAGTGTTTTTCCTTTGACCCTCAAAACTAGAGGTTAAGAACCTTGGGGGACGGTGTGGCATTCTGGGTTGGAAGTGTACCAGATTGCAACCTGAGAATGAATGGTTTAAATTATGAGTGAATAAGAAATTATGTTAGGACACAAGTATAAGTCATTTGAATGCATGCTTCCCATACTGTAAGATTTAAGGTAATTACTTTGAATTGTTAAACTCTGTACTAGTGACTAATGACGACCTTTACAATTCAGGATAAATTCATCTGTTTTTCTGTATTTGAATTTTGTGTGTCTGTGTCCAGAGGAAAAGGGGGTACTTTGTTTTTTTAGAGTCTTTTAAAAATTTCAAGACGTTATTTCCTGATATACTGTGGCAAGCACCTGATAGAAGACATATTTATTGTTAAAAAAACAAAACAAAACAAAACAAAAAGAGGGTGTATATGCATTTTAGATATCCACCACAGCTATGGAAAAGTATCCGTTTCATGTCTCTCGAATATACGTTAACAGATAGCTATAGTTCTCTCTATAAGACATTTTAAGAACTGTATCTAAATTGTATGTCTGTGCTCAATCTAAGCTTATGTTTACGGTAATAAGGTTTTTTAATAAGTGTCTTTTCAAGTATGATCAAGAATTTCAGTAAGGGATTTACTGAAGACTATGGTAATAAATGTCTCTGTCCCAATTAGGAATGCTATGTGAAAGGGAGTGGCTTCTGCTAGTTGCTCCATATTTCCTTAGTTCACCATATTTTGCCCCAGAATCTCTAGATACAGTTTTTCTCTCTGTAAGTAGCTCCCCAAGAAGCCCCAGCTCCGTTCAGAGTGCTTAAGGGGGGGGATGGGGCCCAGTCCACCGATGTCGTCACCCCCCGGTAGGCGTGAACTAATGTGCCCACAGCAGAGAAGTAGAACATATAAAAAAAAAAATTCCTGCCCGTTTATTATCTTTATAGGCCAGTTCCCTCAGCTCTGCCATCATCCCGGGCAGAGCCTGGAGCAAGGGGGGGAGGGGGGATACCTCCCTGCAAATGTCACAAGTCACCTCCGTAGCAGGAGAAGAGAAGCCCCGGCACAAGTAGGGATTTATTTGCTAGTTCAGCCTGATTGCTGTATGCCTTCAAATGTATAACTACCAGTAAGAGAGAGGGTCACGTAATCCTAATCCCATTGCACTAGGTCCAGCTTTGCAGACCCAATCCAAATAGCGCAGGCAGCCTTCACTATATACCCCATGCAATCTAGCAGCCCAGGAGAATTTGCGTTTTTGTCAGTCAGTCCCAGAGAGATATAAAACAGAAATGAAACTGGATGGATTTGCGGGCATGATAGTTAATGGAAGTTGAACAAGAAAGTATGTGAATTGTTGAATGTGATAGAGAAAGTAAATGTAAAGATGGAGAAGAGAACAGATCTTCTTGCTGATGCTTTAGTTGAATGATGTGGAGGAGGTTATCCTGATCAAAGGAGCACAGGAAGTAAAAACTGGGTGCGAGTCAGTGCGCCCATTGCAGAGGAAGACATTGGAGAAGTGAATGCCCGCATCTTATCTCCACCCCAGGGGGGAGGAGGGAGTACTTGATTTAAAAAAAAAAAAGCCAGCCAGAGAGGGCTACAGCATGAATGAAGATTAGGCCAGACCGGACTCTTAAGTTTCCCTGGGTGCCCAGGAGCCTATGGTCAGTCTGAAAATAGGGGACCAATATATGGACTTTATGAGGGATACAGGAGCAGAATACTAAAGCCAGTAGCCCCTGTGTTTTTCTCGATGCATCACCATTATCAGAGCTACTGGGGCTAAGGCCACAAAGCCTATCCTGCAGAACCACATGTGTGAACTAGGGGGACAGAAAATAATGCACCAGTTCCTGTATATGCCTGAGTGCCCTATTCCACTTTTTGGAGCCGAGATCTGCTTGCAAAGCTTCAGGCACAGATATCCTTTGCTGGAGAGAGAGAAATGCAAATGACTGTGAACCCAAAGCCTGCTGGATTGATGGTGCTGACTGTTCCCCGAGAAGAGAAGTAGCGGTTCTATAACACACCTCCAGTTAAGTCAACAAGTTCCTGTATACCCGCCAACCCTATAGCCCCACCTGGGGTATGGGCAGAAGATAATGCACCTGGCCTAGCGAAGAACATAGCCCCTGTCATCGTCATCCTCAAGCCAGAAGCGGAACCAGTGCATGTGAAGCAGTATCCTCTTCCCTGACCAGCCATTGCAGGAATCCACTGCCATTTAATGAAACTGCTGAAGTATGGACTTTTCAAAGGAATGTTAGTCACCTTGGAACACTCCCCTTCTTCCTGTTAAGAAGCCTGGGACAGGTGATTACCGCCCAGTGCAGGATCTAAGAAAGAATGCATGATGCAGCTGGAACTATACATCCAGTTGTGCCAAATCCTTACACACTCTTAGGACTGATCTCTACTGAAGCTACACACATTTCACCATTTTGGATTTAAAAGATGTTTTTCTTTTTCTGCATACGCTTAGCCCAAGACCCCACTACAGGAAGGCGGGGCCAACTCACCTGGACAAGATTACCTCAAGGATTCAAGAACTTGCCTCACTCAGCAAAAGATTTGACAAGTTATCCAGTAATTCCAGGAGAAAGAATTCTACTTCAATATGTGGACAACTTGCTTATAACCACCAACTCAGAAAGTGAATGTCTACAAGCCACCAGTGAACTCTTGCACCTTTTTAATGAGGCTGGATACAAAGTCTCAAGAGCTAAGGTGCAATTATGCCAAACAAGTTAAATACCTAGGATTCCAATTGTCCAGCGGAATTCGACGCCTGGGACCCTTACCAGAACGCAAAGCAGCTGTATGCAGTATTCCTACTCCAACCACCAGGAGGCAAGTGAGAGCCTTCTTGGGTGCCACAAAGTATGTTGTATATGGATCCCCAATTTTGCGCTGCTAGCAAAACCATTGTATCAAGCTATCAAAGGAATGGAAAAGTCTCCATTGGAATGGGGACTTGAACAGGATGCAGCCTTTTGATCTTTGAAAAAACACTCTGATGTTGTCACCAATTCTGGGTCTACCAGATGTCCAGAAAACCTTTCAGTCTCTATGTTCATGAGTCACAAGGAAATGTTCTAGGAGTGTTGACTCAATCTCTTGGACCTTATATGAGAAGCTGTTACAGCTACAGCCTTCCTAGTAAGCAAAAACTAACAAAAAAATCCCTTTGAGACAGAATCTTCAAGTTACTGTACCACACTCTGTTCTAACCAATATGAAATACAAAGGAAACTACTAGCTAACAAATCTACGAATATTGAAGTATCAGAGGATGTTGCGTGAAAAACCCCAGATACAACTGAAGGGTCAGTCAAGCTTTCAATCCTGCTATGTTGTTATCAGTTGGTCTTGATCCCCTGATCATGACTGTTTAGAAATTATGGACACTGTATTCTCAAGCCGCCAGGATTTGACTGATGTCCCTCTGGAGAACCCTGAACAGACTTTCTTTGTGGCTGAAGGCAGTTTCATCATCAATGGACATTGTTGTGCTAGATATGCAGTGGAGACCCCTGATTTGGTAGTTGAGTCCTCAGCCTTGGCCCCAGAAAATTGATCACAGAAACCTGAAACTGATAGCCCTCACTAGAGCACTAACAATAGGAAAAGGGCTCTGTCTAAATGTGTACCCAGATTCCAAGTATGCCCTTACAACCTTGCATGCACATGGGACCCTGTACAAATAATGAGGGTGGATAACCTTAGGAAGTAAGTCCATCAAGTATGGCCCCAAGATATTGACAATATCTGATGCATACTACCTACAGCTTTCAAAACTTTAGGAAAAGTAGAATGTATGAATAGAACCTTGAAATCTCAGTTGTCCAAACTTTGCCAAGAGGTTTACCTGAAGTGGCCCCAGGTTCTTCCTATAGCCCTTCTTAGGATATACTTAGCCCCTGCTAAGTCTTTAGGAGTTTCCTCTTTTTGAGATTCTGAGAATCTGTAGCCTATTTATAGGGAATAAAAGAAGATGTGAGACAGATAGGATCTGAAATTTTCAGACATGAACTATTGGTTTTAAGTTCTGTTTTGCAGAGTCTTCATACCTGGGTACAAAATCGATTACCCATCAATTTGCCTGAACCCCTGCATCCTTTCAAGCCTGGAGTCTTGGTGTGGATCAAAGAGTGGAGAAGGATACCGTTAGCCCTGCATTGGAAGGGACCCTATGTTGTCATCCTGTCATCTCCAGCTGCAGTAAAAGTCGCAGAATTCGAACTTTGGATCCATCATAGTCGAGTAAAGCCAGCAACTGTTTCTGAACCTGATTACTGGACTACTGTACAGCATCCTGAGACTCCATTGCGCCTCACCCTACGACAACAACCACGGACCTAAGACTTATTGGTCCCTCAGAAACTGCACTATTTCAAGACTATCTGTTTATCTGAAGGTAAGCCTCGCATCTGGAGAAAGCTGCAATCATCAGAAATAGACTGTGTTGTGTTAAGAAATTGAGTCTTCTGATCTCCTCAAGGCAATAATAGCCTGAGAGACTGTACTATGATATTTTAAGAACCTGAGACATCACAGAGGACAGTGATACTTTGGGATCTACAGCCCTACTCCTGCCACAAAGCTGGTAGGTCTACGTACGGCAGAAGCTTGAGGATCTACAATCAACTCTACATTTGTTATCTATTGTGGATGCCAACAGTTCCACCAATTCTCCAGAGACTATGCCCATTATGAATTCTTATTATTGCTTTATTTTGGCAGCAGCCTTGGAGTGCTTTGAAATGACTTTTGCTTTACCTCCCTGTGCAGCCTGTATAAGTAACATACGAACTGGGCTAAAGGTTCTTCATGCCTCCCAGAACTTGTTTCTTGAACTTGCCGAAGCAGTAGCATCTAGTCTCCACATTTATGACTGTTTGTTCTCAAGAACTGAATTATTCCATCCCCTATGATCAGACTGATTTACATAATACTACTAGTGAGTGGGTATTGGCCCTTCCCATTGTTGACAGTTTGTGTTTTGTACGCACCGGACCACAATTTGCTATGAAGATCGGACAGCTGGACTGTCTAAATCAGAAGTTTTACAACAGCACAACAAAGAAGACATCTTGGTGGTCCGGCATAAATGCTCCTGCACCTTCTAATCCTTTAGTTCTTTTTCCCACTCTTGCCAAACTATGGACTTTGACTATCTGCTTGTTGCTCCCTTGTTTCTTGCCACTTTGCTTGCGAATGATAAATGGAAATTACACTAACCTGGTAATTGTAGTTCCTGTAGGATCCAGTTTAGTCCTCCACAATCGGGTACTGCCCCTCTCACTGCAGCCTGTAGACTGGACCAATCAAATCTTCTGTAGTACATATCCAGCAGGAGCTCCCAGAAGCCCCCCAGTGTACTAGTAACAAAGCATACTGAACGAAGCAACACATCAGATTATTATCAGATTAACATTAAACCTTGTACTTCCCCCCCTGGAATAACCAACTCCCTCCCCAAACGAGGAAGTCAGGACACTGCACGGCGCCGGAATCGACGCCCCTAAATTGACACAGAGCTCCCCCCAGGTACTAAGGAGCTTACGGAACCCCAAAAGAAAGGGAAGAGCCATAGCTATAAGCACGACTGCCGCTAAGGTCCGAACGGGACGCAAAACTATCTTAGAATCTCCCGCTCGGGATAGCGCGCCGCAAGATCATGCAGATATTCGGGAGGGAAGGAGGACTAAACTGGATCCTACAGGAACTACAATTACCAGGTTAGTGTAATTTCCATTTCCTGTGCGGATATCCAGTTTAGTCCTCCACAATCGGGATGTAACAGAGCAGTTAAGACCGGGCGGGACCTTGTAGGCCGGCGCGCAAAACCGCCGAACCAAAACAGGAATCCCGAGCCGCTGACACATCCAAGCGATAGTGCCTGCTGAAAGCATGCAGAGACGACCAAGTGGCCGCTCTACAGATCTCCGCTGGTGGAACCAGACCATGCTCCGCCCAAGAGGCCGCCTGAGCCCTAGTAGAATGAGCCCGGAGCCCCTCCGGAACCGGCCGCCGCTGCAACAGATACGCGGAGGCGATCGCTTCTTTAAGCCATCGAGCAATGGAGGCCTTAGCCGCCGCCTCCCCTTTCCGTGCACCCCCAAAGAGCACAAAAAGCCGATCAGTCTTCCGAAATGACTCGGTAGACTGTAAATACCGACGCAGCGTGCGGCCCACATCAAGCCGGTGAAACCCCTTGTCCACCGACTCGACCGAGTCCGCCGAAATCACTGGTAGAAATACTGCCTGATTCAGGTGAAAAGGAGACACCACCTTTGGCAGGAAGGAGGGAACCGGACGGAGCACAACCCGCTCCGCAGAAAAAGACAAGAAAGGTTCTCGGCATGACAAGGCCTGTAGATCCGAGATGCGCCGTGCCGAGCAAATGGCTACCAGAAAAACTGTCTTCAACGTGAGATCCTTCAAGGATGCCCTCCGCAAGGGCTCAAAGGGTTCCCGAGCCAGGGCCCGCAGAACTAAATTCAAATCCCACGGAGGAATCACCGCTCTGCGGGAAGGCCGCAAATGAAACACGGCGGTCCAGAAACGCCGCACATCCGCATGAGCGCCAAGAAGGCGGCCCAAAACCTTGCCTCTATAGCAAGAGAGCGCGGCCAACTGGACCTTCAGGGAACTGGCCGCGAGACCCTTCTCGAAGCCATCCTGCAGAAAGCTGAGCACGACGGGCACCGAGACCGTCGCCGCCCGAACTCCACGCCGGGAGCACCAGTCCTCAAAAATTCTTCAAATTCGAACATAAGTAAGAGAAGTGGACGACTTTCTTGCCCGCAGTAAGGTGGAAATCACCGCGGGCGAATAACCCTTCTTTTTCAGCCGAGCCCTCTCAATGGCCAAACCGTAAGCGAGAACCGAGCCACCTGGGGCATCCGCAAGGGGCCCTGAAGAAGAAGATCCGGTAGCGCCGGAAGGCGCCACGGCACGCCGTCTCGAAGCCGAACGAGGTCGGCATACCAGGGCCTCCGGGGCCAATCCGGAGCCACCAGCAGCACCCGGCCCTGATGGCCCTCGATGCGCTGGACGACCCGACCGATCAGGGCCCACGGGGGGAAAACGTACAGCATCCCGGACGTCGGCCACGGCTGAATGAGAGCGTCGAGTCCTTCGGACATCCGCTCCCGCCGTCTGCTGAAGAAGCGACTTGTCTTGGCCGACTGGAAGGTCGCCATGAGATCCATGATGGGCGGACCCCACCGCCGAACTATCTGCGCATACACCTGAGGATTTAACTCCCACTCTCCGGGGTCCACCCGCACTCTGCTGAGAAAGTCGGCCTGGACATTGTCCGCGCCTGCAATGTGCGCCGCCGAGATCGCCGGCAGCCGAGTCTGCACCCAGCTGAACAAGGCCGTCGCTTCGGTTTCCAGGGCCACACTCCCTGTGCCCCCTTGGCGATTGATGTACGCCACCGTGGTCGCATTGTCCGACCAGACTCGGACCGCCCGGCCCAGGAGCAGAGGTTCCAGGGCCATCAGGGCTAGTCGGACCGCCCGAAGCTCGAGGCGGTTGATCGACCAAGACGCTTCCTGCGAGGACCACACCCCCTGCGTGAAGCGGGTCTCGCAGTGTGCTCCCCAGCCGACTAGGCTCGCATCCGTAGTGAGGGGGACCCACAGAGGAGGCTCCAAGGGAATTCCCCGCGTCAGGTTCTCGGAGGAGAGCCACCACCGAAGCGACCGCCGCACTGCCTTCGGGCAGGGCAGTCTCTTGTGCAAGGAATCGCACTGGTTGGACCAGCGACGAAGGAGCGCCCTCTGTAGCGGGCGCATGTGGAACCGCGCCCACGGAACCACCTCTAAGGTCGCCGCCATCGTTCCGAGAAGCCGTAGGTACCACCACGCCGACGGAGCGGGCATCCCCCGAAATAGTCGGACAAGAGCCCGCAACGTCAGGACGCGGCGCTCGGGAAGGCACACCAGCCCCCGAGCAGTGTCGAAGCGCACCCCCAGATACTCCAGGTCCTGCGAGGGCCGCAGACAACTCTTTCTTTCGTTCACCACCCAGCCGAGGGATCGCAGCAGAGCTACCACCCTGCTCGTGACCCGCAGGCACTCTCGACCGGATTTTGCTCGTATCAACCAGTCGTCCAGGTAAGGATGGACCAAAATGCCCTCCTTGCGCAAGGCCGCCGCAACCACCACCATCACCTTTGTGAAAGTGCGCGGGGCCGTAGCCAAGCCGAACGGCATGGCCCGGAACTGAAAGTGGCCCCACGGGAACGCGAAGCGGAGAAACCGCTGATGGGCTGGGTGTATCGGAATGTGCAGATAGGCCTCGGTAAGATCGAGGGACGTCAAAAACTCCCCCTTTCGCACCGCTACAATGACTGACCGCAGGGTTTCCATGCGGAAATGCGGCACTCTGAGCGCGCGATTCACGCCTTTGAGATCCAAAATCGGACGCAGAGAGTCGCCCTTTTTGGGTACCACAAAATAGATGGAGTAGCGACCAGCGCCTCTTTCCAAGGGAGGCACTGGAACCACCGCTCCCAGCGCTAACAATCGAGCCAGGGTCACGCGGATGTCCCTCGTCTTTTGCTCGCCCCTGCTGGGAGACAGAACAAAGGAATCTGGAAGTGGGAACGCAAATTCCAGAGCGTAACCCTCCTCTATAATTTGTAGCACCCAGCGATCCGACGTTATTTGGGCCCAAGAGGAAAGAAAGTCGCGCAAGCGACCGCCGACAAGCGGTCCTCCCTCCAGAGCCTGCCTGGCGTCATTGTGGCTTGCGTCCAAAGGAAGAACCCGATGAAGAGCCGGCTGCGGAGAAGCCTCTGCCGGCTCCCCTGAAAGCCCGAAATCCTTGGCTACGGGCTCCAAACCGGCCCCGCTGCGAGGACCACTGGCGGGAGGGCCGAAACCTGCGCTGATCCCGAAAGGATCCCCGCGCCGACGAGGTGGACCGGTTGGACCTTGGTTTATCCTCCGGAAGCCGGCCCCCTTTGGACTCACCGAGATCCTTTACCAATTTCTCGAGAGCCTCCCCAAATAATAATCTGCCCTTAAACGGCAGCTTACTGAGGCGGGCCTTAGAAGAACTGTCCGCCGCCCAGCTGCGCAACCAGAGGGACCGGCGCGCTGCTACCGCGGATGCCATACTGTTAGCCAACGCGCGGATCAAATCATAAAACAGATCCGCCAGGTAAGCCGAGCCGGACTCCAGCCGGGTCACCTCCACCAGACCCTGCTGGTCTAGTCCGGGGCTCGAGCGCAGTTGCTGTGACCACCGCAGACACGACCGAGCCACCCAAGCCCCACAGATAGAGGCCTGCAATGACACGGCCGTCCTTGAGGGCCGCCGCCCCCTCAACCGGGATGGTGGTTTTCTTGGTCACTGCGGAGACCGCAGCATCCACCCGGGGGGACCTGAACAAGTCCCTGTCCTTGTCAGCAAGAGGATAAAGCCGATTCATGGTCCGAATCCCCTTCAAACCTGATTCCGGGTGCTCCCACTCCGCCTGGATCATCTGATCCACCACGCGGTGGACGGGAAAAACCACCTGGGCATCCCTGACTGCTTGAATCAGAGGATCCTCAAGACCCTCCTCCTCCAGGGACCGCACCGCCGAAAGGTTTAGCGCCTGAAGGGACTCCGTGACCAAAGGAACCAGCTCGTCCCTACGGAACACTCGAATGACCCGAGCCTGATCTTCCGGCCCAGGGATCTCCCCATCCTCCAAATCCTCCGCTTCAGTCTCAGGATCGCCCTCTGCCTCGGAATCCAGGAGACCCAGGGCGTCCTGCTCTTGTCCCCCCAACCGAAGCCGCTTGCCCCCGGGCGGTGAGGGACACTGAGCCGCCCCCAAGGACCCCGAGGGGAGGGAGGGGGGCCAGACAGCCGGCAACTGTCCGGACCTGCTCAGGCGAAATGCCTGATGCATGAGGAGTACAAAATCAGGGGAGAAGTCCATAGTTGAGGCAGCAACAGCCGCCTGCTGGAGCGCAGCCACTGAACCGCTGGCCGGAGGAACCGAGCCAGACTGAGGGATGCTTGGAGAAAGAACGCTGTCCCCGGAAGTAGAAGCATCCCCAGGGGTAGCCTGTTCCTGAACATTCACAGATTGCTCTAACTCAGAGGGCACTGCAGCACAGCCCCTGCAGATGCCAGAGTCAGTCCCTGCCGTCCTGCGGGACCCACAAATCACACACTGGGGCTTGGAAGCCATCCCAAGGCCACCTCTGCCCAGGGGAATAGAATAAGACAGCCACAGGAAAGCCCACACCACCTGGGCAATCCTATGCAAATCAGCCCCGATTTAAAAGTAACTTAACTTTTTTTTTTTTTTTTTTTTTACAAGAAACAAAATATATCCCAGGATCCCTGGGGGGCCCTGAGCAAAATCGCCAGAAAGAGGAACCCCAAAAACGCTAGGGGAACCTGTGCACAGCGATCAAAAATGCCTGGAAAAGCACTTTTAAAATCCAAAATGGCCGCCGCACTTTTTCACCCGCGGTAAAAAACGGCGCGAAAATATAAAAACCACCAAATAATATGGAAAACAAATAAAACGACCCTCTAATACAGGGCACACGAGCAGATTGAATAAAAACTGCCAAATGGGCTCAGGAGAGCCTACAGAAACGCTGGCATCCCAGACAGAGCATTGCACACAAGAAAGAAAAAATGAAATGCAAACTCCTACCAGCTCAGGAACAGAAGATTCAGCCACAATCTCCCAGTACCAGGCACTGCCTTATAGGTATGGCAATTCCCCGTCCTGTCTAGGGGAAGCTCACCCAGGGCTGATAAAATGTGCTAGGCAGGCAACAGCAGCCAGCAGGTCTGACTTTCTCCTAGTCTCCTGTGGCACAGCTCCAGGGAGACAGGCTTCTTTTGTCTTTCTTATTTTTAAAGGCACAGCTAGCTACCAAAAACAAAAATAGTAGAGAAATGCCCCAAAACAAACCCTAAAAACAACTAACTAGTGTTGCTCCTGCAAAGGTCACTAAGTGTGCCCAGAGGACACACTTTTACGTCTACACACTGCAACGAGACTGGACACACTGGGGGGCTTCTGGGAGCTCCTGCTGGATATGTACTACAGAAGATTTGATTGGTCCAGTCTACAGGCTGCAGTGAGAGGGGCAGTACCCGATTGTGGAGGACTAAACTGGATATCCGCACAGGAACTTCAGTTATTAACACTGTAGAGCATAAGGCAGCTACAAAGCTACCAGCTATTGAAACTACTACCCTATACCACAGAGTGATATCTTTACCTAGTATGATGTGATTTGATTCTCACCCTTTCTCACTTGCGGGTGAGAATAACCAAAGGGGGGAATGCGGCAGGTGAAGGCCTGTGATCCACTGTGTCTGACATAAGCAGACAGGCCTAACTAGCTTGACCTGTAAATGAAGCTTGTGAAGAGGCCCATAGGAATTGCACATGCCCCAATAGGCTGCTATTGTAGAATTAGAATTGAATTAGTTTGAACAAGCAGAATTAAAACTTGGAAAAATACAGAAAATATGTTTAAATGCCCCTGATAAGAAAGTACAGCTGTAAGGGATTTAATTAAAACTGCTGACAGAAAGGTTACAGAGCCATGCTTCCCTACACGTACTAACTAGCTAAGTGGCCTTGGAAGTAGGAAAGTAACAAGTTGGTAAACTGGCCATTGTAATTGCGACTAGAAGGGGGGTAAGCAGGTGCTGAGCCCACTCCAAGTACATAATTGGATAATCATATCAGTACCGGGACCAATAGAAGGGGTACGGGAGGTTACCGGGACCAATGAAATGTTTTCCTATGTCTAGAATGGTGAAAAAGTCTATAAAAGTTGTTGTTTTGCCAGAGAACATCGCTCAGCCATTTTGAATTTGATTCTGCTTGAGTCTTGTGCACAAATAAATGATTTGGACCTTCTGAACTGACTCCTGGTATTATTGGGTTGTTTGCGCTCTGCTGCTACAAGATAAGGATGATATCAGTCAATCAATATTCACTTCTGGGTTAGACTGCACCCACTGTCCACCTACACTTTCCAACAGAAATGAATGAGAATGGTTCTACCTAAGCTTTGCCTACAGTCCACCACTCCAAGTAATGCCCCTTCCAACCCACATCCCCCCCCCTACACCCTAACCACACATCATCAGGAATGGATTGTTTTGCTTTAAATGGTGGCACAAAAAATGGACACCGGTCACTTTTGATGACATCACAGAAAACAATGCCTGACCCCAGAAGTCCAAGTCACCGTTACCAAGTTATACTGACATCGGAAACGAAGGGGAGCATAATAATAAAAAAGAAAAGAAATGGGTTACAGTGTGTATTTATTTTCTTTCAGTCTGCAGGTGTCACAAAAGCATGAGAGCTTGTTCATGAGCATTGTGTGGACTTCATCCATTTTTTCAGGCTGTTATAACATGATAAAAAGTATAGAGGAAGTTTTTCTTCTTCTTTCAATCTGGGGCTTCTCATTGCTTCTGTAACAGGAAACCAGGTTGTTTTCAGTGAAGATATATAGTCTCCAATTAGCAAATTTATTTAGTAAATAAAAGAATGCTGATAGAAACAGAAAAAGACCACATGACCTAGTTTGCCCTTCCATATCATCCACCACAAGTCCCCTTTTTTCCTTTAGAGAGAGCCTTTGTGTTTGTCCCGTACTTTTTTGAATTTAGATACAGTCCTCATTTCTACCACCACCACTGGGAGACTATTCCACGCATCTACCACTTTCTGTAAAGAAATATTTCTACATATTATTCTTGAGTCTATCCCCTTTCACTCTCATCCTATGTCCCCTCCTAGCAGAGCTTGCTTTCAATCAAAGCTATCCTCCTGTACATTTATGCCACGGAGGTATTTAAATATCTCAATCATATCACCTCTGTCCTGCCTTTCCTCTAACCTATACATATTAAGGTCTTTAAGTCTGTCCTCATATGCTTTATAACGAAGACCACTAACCATTTTAGTGTGGCAGGTGAAGGCCTGTGATCCACAGTGTCTGACATAAGCAGGCAGGCCTAACTAGCTTGACCTGTAAATGAAGTACTGTGAGGAGGCCCATAGGAATTACACATCCCCCAACATGCTGCTATTGTAGAATTAGAACTCAGTAAAAGTATTGAATTAGCTTAGACAAGCAGAACTGAACATGGAAAAATACAGAAAAATATGTTTAAAAGCCACTGATAAGAGAATACAGCTGTAAGGGATTTAATTAAAACTGCTGACAGAAAGGTTACAGAGCCCTGCTTCCCTACACGTACTAACTAGCTGAGTGGCCTTGGAAGTAGGAAAAGTAACAAGTTGGTGAACTGACCATTGTAATTGGGACTAGAAGGGGGGTTAGCAGGTGCTGAGCCCACTCAAAGAACATAATTGGATAATCATATCAGTACCGGGACCAATAGAAGGGGTACGGGAGGTTACCGGGACCAATGAAATGTTTTTCCATACCTAGAATGGAGCAGAAGTCTATAAAAGTTGTTGTAATGCCAGAGAACATTGCTCAGCCATTTTGAAATTGTCTTTGCTTGAGACTTGTGCACAAATAAATGATTTGGACCTTCTGAATAGACTCCTGGTATCATTGGTTTGTCTGCGCTCTGCTGCTACATTAGTAGCCACCCTCTGCACAGACTACAACCTGTTTATATCCTTTTGAAGGTGCGGTCTCCAGAATTGCACACAATATTCTAAATGAGGTCGCACTAAAGACTTATACAGAGGCACTATCACCTCCTTTCTTCTGCTGGCTATTCCTCTCCCTATGCACCCAAGCATCCTTCTACTTTCAATGTCACCTTTTCTACTTGTTTAGTTACTTTGAGATCAGACACGATCATGCCTAGGTCCGTTCTTCTTTCGTGAAACCTATGCCTCTATCTTAGGCCAAGGAAGCTTACCTTACCCTCCAGAAAGAAGGATAAAGCTTGCTTATGAGTCCCGTAACTCAAAGCCTGACCTCTGTCATGACCCCAGTTCACCAGTATCTGATCTCGAATTGTTAGGCTGTCACAAAGGGAAAGACTTCCAGGGCCCGAGTAATCCTTCTAAAACTGGAACTTCTGAGCGCTCTTACACCAGATCTTTAGAAACACTAGGAGTCTGGAAGCTCGGGTCAACATCAAGAAAAAACGCTGCGAGAGAATAACCAGCCTGGTTCCTGGACACATTCTGCGGAAACACCGCCCTCTTCTCCTCTTTTACCTGCTACTCACCAGGGCAGCAAAGTAGGAGCTTAGCAACTAGGGTGTACACACAGGAACATCTCACAAACTACACAAAGGTAACATTCTAAAGGACAACAAACCCAAACCTTTTCCAACTTCCGTTTCAGAGCTCATCTGACTCTTTCACATTCACAGCACAAATTCGCACCTCCCCACTCCCGCCAGCAAAGAGCATGCGCAACGGAGCGGTTAGTTTAGGTGCTGTGACGGTACGATGTTGGGGCGCATGCGTAGAACGGCGTTGTACTGACTGGCTCTATAATCACTTTCTTCGGTAGTCAAGGGAGTTTAATACAGAAGTCAGGGGTGTAAAAGGTTGCGGAGCCAACGGCTGCGAGGTAAAAGTAAAGCTAAAACCAGAAGGGGCTTGATTTGATGGGAAAAACTCTCACTTGACAATGCTGTTGTATCCCCACGCTCATTTGGTAGACTTTGTCTCGCAAGATAAGTACAAGTGTTCGCGTGAGTCCAATGGCTCATCTCCGCCCCTTCTGACCAGATATTTAGAGGAGGTGGTGGTATATTAGCTGCTGTCGGGGGTTGAATTGTCATTAGAAAATAACGTATTAGCATAGCACACTTGTTATCTTCATACCGCGCCAAGTTATTGCTATTCAATTACTTTGTTAAAACAAGAATACATGTTTATATTTTCCAAAATATGGAATATTGGATAGAATTGTGCAAAAGGGATCCCTTTCTATATGTCTGTCTATTGACAGCATCGCTCGTCAAAAAGAGAATGAAAAGTTACAAAATGAAATATCTTGGGTGACTCTGAAAACCAGGAACATTGAGCCCATAATTTTGGAGAACAAACCCTTCTACAGGTTCCTTTTGCTTTCGATGGTAGGACGGTAAGCAGTTAGAGGTTTCAGAATGTTGGTGTCATTTCCGCTCCAAAACTTGATTTAATGTTTTATTTATTGCTTTATATATCGATTTGAGTTATTGAGAAGGAGGTATAGAAAAACATACAAATAAATAAAAACTGCCTCCTTACAGTTTAAAACAGATCTAGGGAACACATTTATTTATTGAAATTTTTGTTCCACCTTTCCTACTGGGATTCAAGACTGGCTGCATGTTAACATAAGACATCTATCTATCTATCTATCTATCTATCTATCTATACACCTGTTACCTGTACCCTTCCTCAATCATATCCAAATGCACACAGATAGGAAAAATTATACTAGCAGTCACACCCCCTACATACGAGGTGTGACAAAAAAGAAACGAGACTGTCCCATAAATGTTTTATTACAAAATCTACAGAGAAATTACGCATTGTTCCCTTCAAAGTAATCCCCGCCAGAGTTAATGCATGTCTGCATTCGCTTCTGCCACATACGGAAGCACTCGGTAAAGTCCTCCTCCTTGAGGTCCCTCAGCTCCCTCGTCACAGTGGCCTTGGTCTCTTCTACAGAGACGAAATGAGTTCCTTTGAGCACAGTCTTCAGCCTGCGGAAGAGCCAGAATTCTCATGGTGCGAGATCTGGGGCATAAGGAGGATGGTCAAGAGCTGTGATCTGTTTGTTGGCCAAGAATTGCCTCACACTGAGGGCGGTGTGTGTGGGTGCGTTGTCTTGGTGGAGCAGCCACAACTTGTCTCTCCACAGAGCCCGCCTGCTGCGCCGAACCCGGTCATGGAGGTGATTGAGGACCTGCTGGTAGAAGTGCTGGTTGACTGTCTGACCCTCAGGCACAAACTCATGATGGACCACTCCCTTCTGGTCGAAGAATGTGATCAGCATGACCTTGATCCTTGATTTGGACATATGCGCCTTCTTGGGTCTGGGTGACAGTCGAGTCTTCCACTGCAGACTCTGTCTCTTGCTTTCAGGGTCGTACTGGAAGACCCAAGTCTCGTCTCCCGTGATGACTTGGCCAACGAACTCCTGGATCTTCTCCGATCTTCTCTAGCAAGTCTTGACAAACATTGACCTGGTGCTCCTTCTGGTCGTCTGATAAAAGCTTGGGCACCATCTTGGCGCACACCTTCCGCATCCCCAGCACCTGCAGCAAGATGGTCCGCACTGACTCCCTGTTCAGGCTGAGCTCCTCAGCTATCACTCGCACTGTCAATCTGCAATCACTCCACACCAGCTGGTTCACAATGTTCTCAGCCGTCTTTGTCGTGGAAGGCCATCCTGACTTGGGGTCGTCCTCCACCTCCTCATGGCCAGTCTTGAAGCGTTTGTGCCACTTGAAGACTCGCGGCCTTGACATTGCATCTTCTCCATAAGCCTTTTTGGAGAAGTTGGAGATACTCAGTTGGGCCCTTCTCCAACTTAACCAGAAATTTCAAGTTGATTCTTTGCTCCATATTTCTGCCACCTCCAGTTGCGTGACAAAGCGATGGAGCAGTGTGCTACAAAAAAACCTGAAAAAGAAAAACAGAGTGAGAGAAATGAAAAATATTATAGCAGAATAGTGGCAAGATGTTGCACAACACAGTGACATAGGCGGTTAGCCAATTGGCATTGAGTCATGGGCATGGCTGCCACAGTCTTGTTTTTTTTGTCACACCTCGTATGTTCCCTTCAGTATCTCCACCTATATACCCACTCATCTACACATCTTGCTTACCATAAAGTCCTTGTCTTTGCCATCACCTGCATACTTACCTCTCACACAGCTCCATTTTTGGGGGGAGGAAGGAGACATGAAGCGGATTGTGCAAAAAATTGGCTTGGTTATGAGAGACCCACCTCCCCTCCCAGTCTCTCTCTCCCCCTCTGGCCTGATTTAGATATAGGTAACAGGCAATTGCCTGTGGGGGGGGGGGGGAGCAAATATTCAGACCAAAGAGGAACCACCTCCTGCTTATCTTAGGGTCATGTGCTGCTTCACAGGGATGCTACTGTGGCACAATGGCCTTCCTCTGCTCCTCGTCTAATTTTCTGATCTCTGATCTTTTGCATTGTTCATACTTTCTAATGTTTTTTTTTTTAATTTTGCGTTAGCCCAGCATATTCATCTTTCTACCACGTTAAAAGGGATACATTTGGCTATTAGAGTTGACTTTTTTGTATTCTTTGCTTCCAATTTAAATACTTTACAGACACTGGGAGATAGCTACTGTGATTTTTGTGGATCCTGCATCAAAACTGGATTGAGATTATTCAATATGCATATGTTATTTCTGACCATTCAGGAGGCTGGTTTCACTAACCAATCACAATGCAGATATCTAGCCAACAGTGCAGCTATAAAAACGCGCAGAAGTTTTGAAGTTCATACGCTTTCTGGATTGACCATGAAGATGACTCGGACCCTGACGTTGGAGGAGCGTATTTGTGTGTCCTTTATGAGCGAGGAAGGATTTTCAAGCCATCAGATAGCCAGGAAAGTTGGCTGCAGTCAGAGCGCTGCTGTTAAGATTGTACAGAAGAAGAAAGAAACGGGTTCAGTGGTGGACAAGCCTTGTTCAGGTCATCCACATGCATCAACATCATGCCAAGATTGTGTACTACGATGCATTTCATTGACTAATCACAAGTTGACCTCTCCTCAGCTACTTCGAGAGTGGTCAGACAAGAGTGAGGTCAGTGTCAGGTCATCAACAGTTCATTGCTGGTGCCTGTAGTTTGGTCTCTGGGGCTGCAAAGCACGGAATAAGCCACTGATGACTGACATACAAAGGCGCAACCGGATCGTGTGGGCGAGAAAGCATTCAACGTGGTCGACTGAAATGTGGAAAAAGGTGCTATTCAGCGATGAAAGCACCTTCTGCCTGTTTGGTAACCAGGCCCACACCTATGTGAGGAGATTTCCTGGAGAGGAATTCAAGCCTGAGTGTCTCAACCTCACTGTGAAGCATCCTTTGAAGGTCATGGTCTGGAGCTGCATGGCTTCCAGTGGCGTTGGACGTCTTCAAATCGTCGATGGAATGGTCAGCGGGGCCAAGTACATCACCATACTGCAAAAGTGCATGGTGCCATCAGCACACCAGCTGTTTCCTGGCCAGTTCCTGTTCCAAGATGACAATGCACCCCACCATCACTCCAGACAGGTGATCAGCTGGAAGCAGCGGAACATCAAGTCAATGGACTGGCCTGCCCAATCTCCAGATCTGAATCCAATTGAGAACCTGTGGCACAAGGTGGCCTTGGAAATATCCAAGAGGCATCCACCATCAAAGCGTGAGCTGATTGAGTCACTCATTGCAGCTTGGAACCGTGTTGTCACCAACGATCACCTTGTCGGCATTGAATGAACCAGTCTGACAAGGTGCAGTCAGGTGATCAAGAACAAAGGGTGGCCCATCAAATACTGAGCCATCACTGACACATAAAAATGGCCTTTTTCAAGGCCACATACATTAATTTGAAGGAAACCTGGCGTGCGTCCATAATATTTTAAAGCATACTTACAATAATATATTGTTCGTCAACGATGTACATTACGTGATTTTCACAGAAAATCTATCAACAGGACAACTATGGGGAACAAACTCAAAAAAATAAGGGCCAAACCAATACTAAAAGTTGGCCCTAATAGCCAAATATATTACTTATCATGAGATCTACAGAAAAAGTCACTGGGAGGAAAAAGAAATTAAGATATAAGGTCACGAAGTTGAAAAAACGTCAAATTTACAAGTGATTCCAGACTTTTGCACACCACTGTAACTTTGAGGCTGTTCCAGCATCATCATGGTACCCATCCCCTGTCTTCTTCGCATGTCTCGCGCCTGAAGTTGATGTAAACAAATTATGATGGCAGTGTGTCTCATCTGAATTTGCCTTGTTAAAGACTATTTCCTTATCATCTCTCCAGTTCAGTCCCTCACCTCTGGGTAGTGAACCTCCTCTTGCAGCATGGAGACTGGGCAAGTCAAAAACTGTGACATCACTGGATGTATCCTGCCAGCCTCTCCCACCAGCCCCCAGTGTGCCCAGTCTCCATGCAGCAGGAGGACATAATGAGCCTAGGTGCTGGGCTCATTAGGGAGACACATAAGGAGCATTTCATTTAGATAATTTTTGCCGTTTACTTTTGGCTATTTAGCTAAATTTAAGTTAATTTTATTTGGGATTTAGATGTAGGTAGTCTACATAAATTGAAGTTGTTTAAAAAAAAAAAGTCAAACGGGTTCTTTAAGGGAACGGGCTAAAATGGGAGGATTCCTTCTCTTCTTCTCTTCAGTCTGTTCCTTTGGTCCGGCCAGCCCTCCTCTCCAGGTCTGTATGGGGAGGAGTTGAGCAGTGGCGGTGGACAGCTCCTCTCGCTCTGCTTTTTCAGGCGATGATTATTGCAGGAGCTGGTGTTTGTTCCTCTCAGCGGCTGCTGCTTGAAGGATGGTTTCTAGCTGCAGTGCTGATGGTAGGACACGCCGTTAGTGCAGAGAATAGTTAAAGGAGCGAAGTCTGACTGCCGGGTGATGAGGTGAATGCCCCGGGGTATTTTCTAGGAGCAGGGCAACTTTGGGCCTACGCGTATTTCGGCAGCGTTGATTTAAGCGGGAAACTGAGTTCGGGGCCTGGAGGCTGTTTCTTCCTGCGTTTTTTCATATCGGTGGCATTTTGGTTTAGAAAACCATGTATATTATGTATTTCTCCTCAGGACATATGCAGTTTTACCATATGTGAGGTTTTTGGCTGTGAGACTCACGTTTGACCGTATTTCTTATATATAAAATGTTTTTTTTTTTAAATTAATTAATGGTATGACCAGTGGTTCTCAACCTTTTTTGTACCGTGACCCCTTTTACCATTGGTCAATTTGTGGTGACCCCCAATGATAAAATCAAATGTGTCTCTCTTTACCGTTAACGCATTGTCGCTGTAATCATTTGTTGAATTAATATATTATAGGCCTTTGCAATATGTTTTTATTTATAAAATTTACTTATTTAAACCACAATAATTAATCACAATAACAAGTAACAGTATTTGATTTCAAAATTATGATGATTTTGTAGTCAAATCACTAATATGAAATAAAATTATATTTTTTACCTTTGTTGTCTGACCAATTTATTCTCTGATCATGCTGGCCCCAATCTGAGGCTTCTGCTTTCCTGTCTTCTCTTAGCTCTCTTTCTGTGGTCTATGGTCCATCTGCCATTTCTTATCTCTTCTTTCGTTTTCTTCACTTCTTTCCATCAGCCTATTTCCAGTCCCAGTAACCCTCCCCAGTATCAGCCCTTTTCCAGTCCTCACTCTCATTACCTTCCAGTGTCAACTTGCATTCCCATGACTGCCACTGGTGTCCATTCCCTTCCAGTCCCCCTTCTTCCCCACTGACCAGTCCCTTCTAGTACAAATGCCATGGCAGCCCTTCTCAGATCCACTCCCTTCCAGTTCCGTTCTCCCATCCCCTCGAATCAGCCCATTTGTAGCCTTAGCCCCCATTTTTCTTCCAGGGCCAGCAGTTCTATCCTCCCCTCCCCACAATCAGCCCATTCCCAGTCAAAGCCCCCCAATCAGCTCGCTTCCAGTGCTAGTCCCTCCTCAACCGCATTACCAGTGCTAGCCTCCCCTAATCAGCCCAATACCGGTCCTACCCCCCCATCAGCTCATTACCAGACTTAGCCTCTCCTAATCAGCTCGCTTCCAGTGCTAGTCCCTCCTCAACCGCATTACCAGTGCTAGCCTCCCCTAATCAGCCCAATACCGGTCCTACCCCCCCCATCAGCTCATTACCAGACTTAGCCTCTCCTAATCAGCTCATTTCCAGTGCTAGTCCCTCCTCCACCCCATTACCAGTGCTAGCCTCCCCTAATCAGCCCATATCCAGTCCTAATCTCCCCGATCAGCTCGATCAGCTCATTTCCAGTGCTAGCCCCCATCAGTCCATTACCAGTCCTACCCCCCCATCAGCACATTACCAGTCCCAATCCCCCTTGATCAGTCCATTCCCAGTCCTAGCCTTCCCTAATCAACCAATTACCAGTCCTAGCCCCACCATCTGCCCATTATAATCCTAACCCGCACTGTCTCTCCCCTCTGTCCAGCATTTATCCCCGTCTGTCCAGTACGTCCCCCTGTCTCTTTCCTTTGTCCATGTCAGCCCCCCTCTGTCCATGTCAGCCCCCTCTCCCTCCCTCCCTCCCTCCATCCATCCATCCGTCAGCCCCTCCTCTGTCCATGTCAGCCCCCCTCCCTCCATCCATCCATCCATCAATTTCAGCCCCCCTCCATCCATCCCTCCATGTCAGTCCCTCCTCTGTCCATGTCAGCCCCCCTCCCCTCCCTCCATATCAGCCTTCCCTGTCCATGTCAGCCCCCCCTTCCCTCCCTCCATGTCAGCTCCCCCTGTCCATGTCAGCCCCCCCTTCCCTCCCTCCATGTCAGCTCCCTCTCTCCATGTCAGCCCCCTCCCTCCATCCATATCAGTCCCCCCTCTGTCCATGTCAGCCCCCCCTCCATCCATCCATCCATCCATGTCGGCCCCCCCTCCCCTATGTCAGCCCTGTTGCAGGTTCCCTGCTCCCCTCTCCCCATGTCTTCCTCCTTCTTCTGCAGCCGCAGCTCCCTGTCTCTTAGGGAACTGCGGCTATGCCTGTAAAGCCATTGCGGAGCCTTTCTGTCTCTAAACGGGCTCCGTGCAGCATTGTCTCGCCTCCAAAGGATGTGGTAAATAACTTCCTTTGGAGGCTGGACAATGCTGCATGGAGGCGGAGCCCATCGAGAGAGAGGCAGGAAGGCTCTGCAACGGTTTTACAGGCATAGCCGCGGTTCCCTAAGAGGCAGGGAGCTGCGGCTGCAGAAGATTGGAGTCTCTGAGTTTGCCGCTGCCAAGAAGTGGACTCGGCAGCGGCAGCAACTTGTGCGCTTTTTTTTTTTTTTTTTTTTAACGGCGGAGTAAGGCAACCCCTGCTAAATCCTGTGGCGACCCCTGTGGGGGTCGCGACCCTCAGGTTGAGAACCGCTGGTATAGACGGTGGCTTCTGGGGTCGGGGCTGCTTTCTTGAGTTCTTAGACTTCGTTTGCTCGGCTGTTTAGGTGATATAAAAAAAAAAAAAAAAGATCAAGAGGGAGTTTATTTTATTTTACTTTTATTTCTACATTGTCTCTTCACTGTTATTTTATCTGCATTAAGTTAAGATATTAGTTATCTGAGGCCTTCGTGCTCACAGTGTTTAGTATGTGGGGCGCGTAGAGGCACAGTATCAGAAGCAGTTGTCTGTCGAGGTTGCGTGACAGAATCATCCGCTATGGAGCAGGTCATTCAAGACAAGGCTGGAGAAGGAGTCCAAGGTCCCTCTAGTGCGATAGAGGGGATCCCTTCCCAACAATCTCCATCCATGCCCCTGCTGGATAGCCCAGCGGAGGCGGTTAGTTCGGTGCCTACGGCATTGACAGGGACGGCACTTGGGTTTTTTCCCCAGATTTTGTTTTGGTAATGCATCAGGCTTTTATTGCTTGTGGCAACAGGCGGCGGGCTCAGATCCCTCGAAAGGGGGGGGGGGGGCAGCAGGACCGCTGGCAGGCTCTGAAAAGATTGAGAGTGGCCTAGGGAGATCTCTTAAGAGGCCTAGGCCGATGGAGGATCAGCCTTTAGATACAGACTGGTTGGAAGGAGAAGACTTGGATCTGGAGCTGGAATCTGGTTTGAAAGAGCTTGAGGAAGATGAGATACAGGAGCCTGAGGATCAGGCAAAGATTATAAGGGTTTTTAGAAGAGAAGAGCTAACAGCGCTCATTACTGAGTTGCTCCAGACTCTCAACTTGTCTTCATTTCAACCACCGGAGGAAGAAGGGCTAGAAGATCCCCCTCATTCAGGTGGTGCGCAATACTCAGGCGGTTTTTCCAGTTCACTGAGTGGTTAATTCAGAGTCTGGGTTGAGGGGTGTAAGGTCTATGAATCGACTTTACCCCTTGGCCGATTCAGAGAGGGAGATGTTTTGGTCTCCTCGTGTAGATGCAGCGGTGTCTGCAGTCACAAAGAAGACAACTATCCCGGTTGAGGGCAGTGCGGCCCTAAAAGACGTGCAGGATAGAAAGGTGGGTATGTTTATTGAAGCAAGCTTTTGAAATTAATGCTTTAGCGTTGCAAGCCTCTATTTGCGGGGCTTGGGTAGCGAGAGCTTGTCTGCGATGGTCTCAGCGTCTGCAGCAGTCGGTGCAGCAAGCGCAGGAGCGTTTAACAGATGAGACACGGCTAGAGTCCGGTTCGGCATACTTAGCAGATGTCCATTATGATTTGATCAGGGCCTTGGCAAATAGTATGGCTTCGTTAGTTGCCGCACGCTGTTATCTTTGGTTAAGAAATTGGGCGGCGGATACTTCCTCCAAATCGCAACTCAGTAAACATCTGTTTAAAGGGAAGTTGTTGTTTGTTGAGGATTTGGACAAGCTGGTCAAAGATTTGGGGGAATCTAAAGGAGGTCACCTGCCGGAGGATAGACCTAAGCAGGATAGAGGGCAAGCAACGGCCCGAGGTCAGTTTCGAGACTTTAGGCGTTTTCGAACCTCTCGTTTGGGAGGTTTTCAAAGAGGGAAATTTACCGCGCATGATCAAGGTTTTCGGGGATTTCGAGGAGCTGCGACCCTCAGAAAGCCACAATGAAGCGAGGCGGACCCAGGCAGGGGTTCAGCCGATAGGATGGCGGCTTCGGGAGTTTCTCCCTGCCTGGGTCCAGATAATATCCGATCAGTGGGTGTTAGAGATAATTCGCGACAGTTATGCTCTCGAGTTCTCATGTCTGGTAACAGATTTGTTTGTGCGTTCGCCTTGCAGGGGGCGAGAGAAATCGATTGCAGTACGGGAAACGTTGGTCTGTCTTCTGCAATTAGGAGCAGTAGTGCCGGTGCCTCAAGAGTTATACGGCATTGGTTGCTACTCTATTTATTTCGTAGTGCCCAAAAAAGACAGGACACTGTGTCCCATTCTAGACCTCAAGGGCATAAATCGCTGTCTCTGAGTGCCGCATTTTCGAATGGAAACCTTGCGATCGGTAATAGTGGCGGTCCAACAAGGAGAATTCTTAACATCGCTCGATCTTACCGAGGCGTATTTGCACATTCCCATCAGGCCAGCGCATCAAAAGTTCCTAAGGTTTGCGCTACCCTAGGGTCATTTTCAGTTTCAAGCGTTGCCCTTTGGGCTGGCAACAGCGCCACACACTTTCACCAAAATCATGGTGGTAGCGGCTGTGGCACTGCAGAAGGAAGGAATATTGGTTCATCCTTATCTCAATGACTGGTTGATACGCACAAAATCAAGGGCTGAGAGTGCCAGGGTGACAGAGTGGTGCAGTTCCTGCGGAGTCTTGGCTGGGTAGTCAACGTAGCCAAGAGCCGTTTGGTTCCGTCACAGGTCCTGGAATACTTAGCAGTATGCTTCGACACTCAGGTGGGGGCAGTGTTTCTGCCAGACATGCGGCCCAGGCTCTTCGGGAGCAGGTTCGCAAGTTTTTAAAGACTCCAGCTCCGTCGGCCTGGGACTACCTTCGTGTTCTGGGGACCATGGCGGCGACGTTAGAAGTGGTACCTTGGGCCAGAGCGCACATGCGGCCGTTGTAGAGGTCTCTACTTCGGCGTTGGTCGCACCAGAATGACACTCTGAACAAGCGGCTTCCCTGTCCGTTGAAGGTGCGAAGAGCGCTTCAATGGTGGCCTTGCCCAAAAAATGTGGGAGCGGGCATGCCACTCAAGCAACCACAATGGATTCTGGTGTTGACGGGTACAAGTCTTGCCGGTTGGGGAGCTCATTGCGAGGATCTATTTGCACAAGGCACCTGGACCGAACAGGAGGCCAAGTGGTCGATCAACCATCTGGAATTGCGGGCGGTAGCACTAGCGCTTCAATCGTTCAAATCCTCGGTGAGGGGTTGAGCGGTGCAAGTACTCTCGGACAATGCCACAACAGTGGCTTACCTCAGTCGGCAGGGGGGCACAGGAAGCGTGGCTATGGAAGAGGAAGCGGAGATGTTGTTTGCTTGGGTGGAGCCTCGATTTCAAGCGTTGTCGGCAGCACACATCGCAGGAACAGACAATGTGTTGGCGAATTTTCTCAGCAGAGTGCGAGTGGATGCTGGCGAATGGGAGCTCCATCTGGAGGTGTTTGCTCAGATAGTCAACAGATGGGGTCCTCCGATTATGGACCTCATGGCTACGTTCGTGTCAGCCAAAATGAATCGCTTTTTCAGCAGAAGACGAGAAAGAATGTCGGAAGGAATCAATGCCTTGATGCAACGTTGGCCCACGCAAGGTCTGCTATACGTCTTTCCCCCTTGGACTCATAGGACGAGTGATTCACTACTACTATTGCTATTTAGCACTTATAAAGCGCACTTAGCGCGTCACAGCTAACCTACAAGAGGTAGCCAACATACAAGAGACAGTCCCTGCCCGTCAGAGTCATGCTCATTGAAGCTTACAATCTAGTCAGAACAGTACATTAATTAGAACTGTACAGAGCATTAGTCAGTTCTGCGCGAGGTACGGTGTGGTACAGTTTGGTCATAAACGTTGACGGGGGTTAGGGTAAGATGAGGAAGGAGTCAGGATCTGAATGCAATGGTGAAGAGGTGGGTCTTCAACCTGGATTTGAAGAGGGTCAGGGAGGATGCCTGGCACACAGACGCAGGTAGGCTCTTCCAGGCGTAAGGTGCAGCAAGGTGAAAGGAGCGCAGTCGGGAGTTCGCGGTGTGGGTGAAAGGCATTGATAGAAGTAATTTCTTAGCGGAGCGCAAGTTTCAAGAGGGGATGTAGGGAGAGATAAGAGGTATTGAGGGGCCATAGAGTGAATGCATTTATAGGTCAGCAGGAGAAGCTTGAATTGGATGTGGAACTGGACAGAGAGCCAGTGAAGCAACTTGAGAAGAGGAGTAATGTGGGTATGGCGAGGCTGGCAGAAGATTAGTCGAGCAGCGTGATTTTGTATAGATTGAAGGGGAAGGAGGTGGCTCACGGGAAGACCGGCGAGGAGTAGGTTGCAGTAATCAAGGCGAGAGGAGATTAAGGAGTGGATAAGCATTTTGGTAGTGTGTTCAGAGAGGAAGGGGCGGATTTTGCTGATGTTGTAGAGAAAGAAGCGGTAGGTCTTCGCTACGAGTTGGATTTGAGTGGAGAAGGAGAGAGAGGTGTCAAAGATAACCCCCAAGATTGCAGGCCGAAGGAACAGGAAGGATAGTAGATCCATCCACATGGATAGAGAGAGGGGGAAGTGGGGGGGGGGGAGGAGTTAGGTGGAAAGACAAGGAGTTCAGTCCTGGCCATGTTCAATTTCAATCGGCGATGAGATATCCAGGCAGTGATGTCCAAAAGACAGGCAGAGATCTTGGACTGGTTTGCCAGAGAAATATTAGGTGTGGAGAGGTAGATTTGGGAGTCATTGACATAGAGATGGTACTGAAAGCCATGGGAGGAGAAGTGCACCAAGGCCTTGGGTATAGAGAGAGAAGAGGAGGGGGCCCAATACAGATCCATGGGGTACACCTACATGGAGCGGGCTAGGGGAGGAGAAGGAGCCACCAGAGCATATGCTGAATGAGCGATGGGAGAGGTAGGAGGGAGAACCAGGATAGTACAGAGTCTCTGAAGCCAAGCGAGGAGAGGGTGATGAGGAGAAGGTCGTGGTCAATGGTGTCAAAGGCAGCAGAAAGGTCAAGAAGGATGAGGATAGAATAGAGGCCCTTGGATTTAGCCAGGAACAGGTCATTAGTGACTTTCGTGAGTGCTGTTTCAGTGGAATGTAGGGGACGGAAGTCGGATTGAAGTGGGTCCAGGAGGGCCTGGGAGGTGAGGAAGTCGAGCCAGTGACGGTGGACCGCTCGTTCTAATAGTTTGGATATGAAGGGAAGGAGGGAGATGGGTCGATAGTTAGAAGGGCATGTGGGATCAAGTGAGGGTTTCTTGAGGAGGGGTGTGACAACAGCATGTTTGAAGTCAACGGGGACAGTTGCAGTGGAGAGTGAAAGGTTGAGGATATGAGTGATGGAGGGGGCAATGGTGAGGGGGATGGAACGTAGGAGATGGGTGGGGATAGGGTCTGATGAACAGGTGGTGGGTTTGGAGGAGGACAGAAGGAGTACGGTTTCTTCCTCAGAGATCGGAGGGAAGAAGGAGAGGGTGGCAGAGGGAGTATAGATGAGATGGGGGAGGAGAATTGGGGAGGAGGGGAAGTAGATGGGGGGGTAGGGAATTGGAGGGTAATCTTGTGGATTTTGTCATGGAAGTAGTCGGCTAGGGTTTGGGCAGAAAGGGAGGACGGGATCGGGGGCGGAGGGACCTTGAGGAGAGAATTGAGGGTGTTAAAGAGACGGTGAGGATCAGAGGCAAGGGAGTTGGTCAGATGGATGTAGTAATCTTGTTTGGCAAGTGCTAAGGCTGACTGGAAGGAGCCAAGCATGAATTTGAAGTGTAGAAGGTCTTCAGGGGAGCGGGATTTGGATCAAGCTCGTTCGGCAGAACAGGCGCAGATGCGTAGGTAACAGATTGTGGGTGAAAGCCAGGGTTGGGGGAGTAGATCATTTGACAGGACGTGAGGTGGGAGGGGCAAGAGTGTCAAGGACTGAGGATAATGTAGCATTGTATGAAGATAATGCCTTGTCGACGGACTTGAAGGATAAAGTGGCGGAAAGAGATGGGGAGATGGTGGAGGAGAGAGTCAGGGGATCAAAGTTATGAAGGTTTCTAAATAGGTCAGAGGAGACCGGACGAGGTTGGGACGGCGGGAGTTGAAGAGTAAATGTTAAGAGGTGATGGTCAGATGAGGGAAGGATTGATTCACGGAAGTTTGAAGTAGAGGAGTTGGAGAAGAGTATTAGGTCAAGGCAGTGGCCGTGTAGATGTGTGGGGGCAGTGGAGCAAAGTTGGAGGTCGAACGAGGAGGTAAGAGCGAGGAACTTTGAGGCATGGGGTTCGGAGGGGTTGTCGATGTGAATGTTGAAATCGCCAAGAATAAGAGTGGGGGAGGAGGGATCCATAAAGGCAGAAAGCCAGGAGTCTAAGTCGGTGAGGAAGGTTGATTTGGATTTCTCCGGTGGGCGATAAATAACAGCTATTCGGAGGAGAAGTGGTGAGAGGAGGAGAATGGAGTGGACTTCGAAGGAGAAGGGGGAGTGTGATTGGGGTGGCAGGAGGGGTTGGAATTGGTAGGAGGGAGAGAGTAGGAGGCCAACGTCACCACCGCGACCAGTAGGTCGAGGTGTATGGGAGAACTGGTAGCCCCCATAGCAGAGAGAGGCAATGGATGCGGTGTCATCTGGGGGGAGCCAGGTCTCTGTCAAGGCAAGAAGGTGTAGGGCATTGGAGATAAAAAGGTCATGAATAAAAGGGTTTTTTAAAATGACTGAGCATGCGTTCCATAGGGCGCATGAAAATGGGAGAGCGGAGGGGGGGGGGTGGGTGGAGAGGGATATGGATAAGGTTGGATAAGTTACGTGTAGATTTCTTATCAGAGTAGCGTGGGGGTCTATTTCTAGGGTAATGCCGAGATTTAGAGGGAGCAGGGTGTGTCTGGGTGAGTGTGCTCTCCAAGAGGGACATGAGGGAGGGGAAATGAGGAGGGGTAAATCGATGGTATCGGGTAGGTTATGTGAGGGATTATTTTTGGGGGTAGGGTTGGAATTGATATCTATGGATGTGATTGTGGGATGAGTGAGGGAGGGCAGAAGGAGGGAGGAGTGGGATGTAGATGAGATTAGATAGGGTACGTGTGGAAAAGGAAAAACTGACCCAGGCCCTAGAACAAGATTGGAAACTATAACAGAAACTGATGAGCTTCTGAGTGATAAGGTAACCTATACACGTATGGATCATCCTGTTTATGGCAATTTGGACCTGGAAGTAGACAGTGATGAATCTGTCTATGGGACTCTGGATGTAGACACAGAGAGTGACTCCAGTGCAGAGAATAATGAAGAAACAGGGCTGTGAATATGCTATAGTCATATACCTTTACTTAGGTAAAAAGAAACATGTCTATTCTAATCAAACATGTCTATTCTAATCAAATACATTGCCCCAACCACTAGGCCACTCCTCCTGGAGTGGAGGAGTGGCCTAGTGGTTGGGGCAAGGTACTTCAGGCCGGAAGGTCAGGGGTTCAAATCCCACTAGAGGACAGCAACCTTGGGCCGGAAGGACTGGGGTTTCTAGTCCCACAGGTGCTCCTTGTGGTCTTGGGCAAGTCACTTAACCCTCCATAGCCCATGTTCCCCGTAAAATAGTTATCTCCAAGTTATAACACCCTGTTCAATGTAACTTCAGTTTGTTCAATGTAAACCGCACTGATGCAGAATAGCGTGGTATATAAGAGAATGTAAATAAATAAATAAAATAAATAAACTGGCTTAATTGAAACATACATTTTTAGATAGAAGCTTCTACCTGGTTCTGTCTCTCTTTGTGAGAAAGTGCTGACAGTTTGTTACAACAGAGATTGACAGATCTGTGTACATTCACTGGCGCAAAGGGTAGTTTCTGCTTTCCAGACAGGGGCTACCTCTTTTTTTGTGATAGATGATAGGCTGAAAGTTAGATAACTAAGGTCAGCATGAACTTTCCGAGAATTAGAGACCTTAGGTCAACATATAACTGGAAATCAAATAAAGCTTATGAAATTACCTAAAATTTAGAAAGAATTTATAGTGTAACTAATCAGTTTTTTTAATATGAAAGAATCACAGCGACACCTACTGTTACCTGGTAATTATAATCACAACTTTTAACTTCTGTTTTTCTAATGTAATCTTGCAAAGCATCAGCAGAAAATTAACCCTGTAAGCAGATTGTATTTCAGACCTATGATTTTGTAACATGAATAATATCATCCGATGTTAATCAAAAATTAACTATGTCAGCTGATATTTCTTAATAAAAGGCAGATCTCTGGCAGAAAATCTTTGAAGAAAGTTGGAGAGGAGCCACGATTTGCTCCCTTTGACGGTCTTCCTTCTAGAGCTCTGGAATTATTATAATTGATTTTCTGTGTATGTGTCTTGTTTTTTCCTTCCTGTTAGAAGGGTTAGGTAAAACTTAAGAATCCAGGTTGGAATCCAAGTAGGAGGGCCTGGCCTAAAAAGGGCTACAACAGTACGTGAGGAACTTTTTTTACTGTGAGAAGGAAATCGGGGGGGGGGGGGGGGGGGCAGGGGTGGGGTTTAAAATACCTGATGAGAGAAGGAGAAGAAGTATTAGAGAGTGAGGTATAGTGGGGGTAGGTTTGCCTTAAAGAGAGGGGGATTGGTTGAATGCGGGGGATTGTGTGAAAAAGCTCAAGAGCAGGTGCAAGGCTAAGAACATAAGAACATAAGAACATAAGAAATGCCATACTGGGTCAGACCGAGGTCCATCAAGCCCAGTATCCTGTTTCCAACAGTGGCCAATCTAGGTCATACGTACCGAGCAGTTTCCCCAAAAGACACAGGTTCTGCAGTGCTTGTACTAGGCCAAGCATTGATATCCTGGGTCCCTTTTTAATAGTGGTTTATGGACCTTTCCTCCAGGAACTTGTCCAAACCTTTTTTAAACCCAGCTATACTAACAGCCCTTACTACATCCTCCGGTAACAGATTCCAGAGTTTGATTACACGTTGAGAGAAGAAATATTTTCTCCTATTTGTCTTAAATAGTTTACCCTGTAGCTTCATTACATGCCCCCTAGTCCTTCTATATTCTGATAGCGTAAACAATTTATCCACGTTTATCCGTTCCACTCCATTCATTAATTTATACACCTCTATCATATCTCCCCTCAGCCGCCTCTTTTCTAGGTTAAAGAGCCCTAACCTTTTTAGCCTCTCTTCATAGGAGTAGCCTTCCATCCCCTTCACCAATTTGGTGGCTCTTCTCTGTACTTTTTCTAATAACTCTATGTCCTTTTTAAGATACGGTGACCAGAATTGCACACAATATTCAAGGTGCGGTCGTACCATGGAGCGATACAGAGGCATTATAATATCCTTTGTTTTATTCTCCATCCCTTTCCTTATGATACCTAGCATTCTATTTGCTTTCTTGGCCGCCGCTGCACACTGGGCGGAGGGTTTTAACATGTTATCCACGATGACTCCTAAATCTTTTTCCTGGGTGGTGGTTTCTAATGTGGAGCCTTGCATCTTGTAACTATAGTGTGGGTTGTTCTTTCCTAGGTGCATAACTTTGCACTTGTCCACATTAAATTTCATCTGCCATTTGGATGCCCAGTCTTCCAATTTATCCAGATCCTCCTGCAGTTTTCCACAATCCTCTTGGGTTTTAACAACTTTAAACAGTTTTGTGTCATCTGCAAATTTGATTACCTCACTAGTTATTCCCTTTTCCAGGTCATTTATGAATATGTCAAAAAGTAGCGGACCCAGTACAGATCCCTGGGGTACTCCACTATTCACCTTTTTCCATTGGGAATATTGGCCATTTAGCCCTACCCTCTGCTTTCTATCTTTTAACCAGTTCCCGATCCACAATAGTACACTGCCTCCTATCCCATGACTTTTTAGCTTCGCCAAAAGTCTCTGATGGGGGACCTTGTCAAAAGCTTTCTGAAAGTCCAGATACACTATATCAACCGACTCACCTTTGTCTACCTGTTTATGCACACCTTCAAAAAAACAGATCAGATTAGTAAGACAAGATCTTCCTTGTCTAAAGCCATGTTGGCTGTCTCCCATTAGGCCATGACTATCTACATGCTGTGTAATTTTGTTCTTTATGATGGCTTCTACCATTTTCCCTGGTACTGACGTCAGGCTCACCGGTCTGTAATTTCCCGGGTCACCCCTGGAACCCTTTTTAAAAATTGGTGTTACGTTGGCGACCCTCCAATCTTCAGGTATTACAGATGATTTTAATGAAAGTTCACAGATTACCAATAACAGGTCTGCAATCTCATATTTCAGTTCTTTCAACACTCTGGGATGTATACCATCCGGTCCAGGTGATTTGCTACTATTCAGTTTATCAAATAGTTGTAATATATCTTCCCGGTGTAGCGATATTTCTCTCAATTCCTCTGCAGTATCACCTTTAAATACCACTTCAGTCTTGGGTAACACCCCTACATCTTCCTCAGTAAAGACCGAAGCAAAGAATTCATTCAGTCTCTCTGCTATAGCCTTGTCTCCTCTTACTGCCCCTTTTACCCCTCTATCATCTAATGGTCCAATTGACCCTCTCACAGGCCTTTTGCTACGAATGTACTTGAAAAAGTCTTTATTTCGTGTTTTTGCTTCCGTAGCAAGTTTCTTCTCAAATTCCCGCTTTGCCTGCCTTATCAATGCTTTGCATTTAACTTGCCAGTGCTTGTGCTGTTTCCAGTTTTCATCATTTGGCTCTTTTTTCCATTTTCTGAAGGTTGCTCTTTTGGCAGCAACAGCCTCTCTGACCTCACCTTTAAACCATGCTGGCAGTTTTTTGGACTTTCTTCCACTTTTCTTAATGCGTGGAATACAGCTGGTCTGGGCTTCGAGGATAGTATTTTTAAATAACACCCAAGCTTGCTGTAAGTCTTTAACCTTTGGAACCGCTCCTTTTAGTTTTTTCCGAACTATATTCCTCATTCTATCATAGTCACCCTTTTGAAAGTTAAAAGGTAGTACTGTGGATTCCTTTACTATCTGTCCTCCACTGATTAAATCAAACATGATCATACTATGATCACTATTGCCAAGTGGTCCCAACACCCTTATTTCTTGCACCAGATCTGGCGTTCCACTAAGGACTAGGTCCAGTATGGCTTCCCCTCTGGTCGGTTCATGAACCAGCTGCTCCAAGAAGCAGTCATTTATTTCATCTAGAAACTTTATCTCTTTAGCTTGTCCTGCTGTGACACTGTCCCAGTCGATACCGGGGTAATTGAAATCACCCATTATTACTACTCTGTTGTGGCTTTTGTTAGCTTCCTTGATTTCTTTGAGCATTTCATCATCCATTTGTTCATTCTGGCCAGGCGGTCGATAGTATACTCCCACTGCCATCACCTTCCCCTTCATAAATGGAATTTCAATCCATAGAGATTCTACAGCATATTTTGTTCCCTGCAAAACTTTAATCCTTTCTGACTCAATGCCCTCTCTAACATAGAGCGCAACCCCTCCACCAATTTGTTCAGCTCTATCATTACGATATAGTTTGTATCCAGGTATCACAGTGTCCCACTGGTTATCCTCCTTCCACCATGTCTCTGAGAGTGCAATCATATCTAACCTCTCATTTAATGCTATATATTCTAATTCTCCCATCTTATTGTTTAGACTTCTAGCATTGGCATACAAGCATTTTAGAGACTGTATTTTATTAATATTAATCTGGCTATTGGTAGGCATGGGTAATTGGGAATCTTTATGCTCTGTCTGCTCCTTACTCAAGGCTAGGGGCAGAGTGGAGGGAGAAGTGAGGAAGGTAAGGGGAAGAGGAGGGAGGGTGTTGGTAGGAGGGGAGGCAGTTGGGGAGGATAATGAAAAAGAGGACATTGAGATGTGGGGCTATGGTAGTGGGCAGCAGGTCAGAGCAAGCAATGGGTAGCAAGTTCTAGGCAAAGAACGTGTAGCAAGTGATCGGCAAACAAGCAAGCAATGGGTAGCAAGCAGAGGATAAAGTAGTGGATAACAGTATTATGCAACAATGGGTGGCAGTACTATGCAAACAATGAATAACAGTTCAGCGCATTGAATCTCATCAGGGGAAAGTATTGTTGATAGCACTGGATTGGCCACGGCATCCCTGGTATGCCGATCTGGTGCGGTCTCTGGACGGGAATCCTTGGCGGATGCCCGCAACAGCCTCACTTGGATCGGTTCTCGCTTACGGCTTGGCCATTGAAAGGGCTAGGTTAAGGAAGAAAAGTTATTCCGCTGCAGTGATTGCTACATTACTTCTGGCCAGAAAGAAGTCTACGTCCCTGGCGTATGTGCGTGTATGGAGTATTTTTGAGGACTGGTGTGAACGTCATCAAGTCCGACCAACAGTGGTGACAGTCCCTGTCATTTTTTTTGCAAGACTGTTTTGATAAAGGTTTGGCGGCCAGTTCCTTGAGGGTTCAGCTGGCGGCGATTTCTTGCTATTGTGGAAAGATCCAGGGATTAACATTGGGGTTGCATTCAGAGGTGTTACGATTCCTAAAATCTGTGACTCGTTTACAGCCTTCCCGAAGATTGATTTCTCCTCCGTGGGATCTCAACTTAGTCCTTGGAGCGCTGACGAGGGAACCTTTTGAGCCGTTGCATTCAGCTTCCCTCAAGGATTTAACCTTGAAAATAGTGTTTTTGGTAGCCATTTCGGAATTGCAAGCGTTGTCTTAATCGGGAGCCGTTTTCTATTCTCTAGGGAAAAGGTTGTGTTGCATCCCATTCCGTCATTTTTGCCTAAAGTGGTTTCGCCATTTCATATGAATCAGTCAGTCTCTCTGCCAGTATTAAGTGTGTCGGGAGAGGACGTATCCGACCGTAGTTTGCGGCTACTGGATATCAAGAGGGTTCTACGACGCTACTTGAAGGTTTCGGAATCCTTTCGCAAATTTGAACACTTATTTGTTCTCTTTGGAGGGCCGCGTAAAGGGGAGGCGGTGACCAAAGCTTCCATTGCCAGATGGGTACGAGAGGCGATAGCGTCCGCGTATATGTTGCAGGGATGTCAGGTACCTGTAGGGTTACGAGCTCACTCTACCAGGGCGCAAGCGGCTTCATGGTCGGCACATAGTTTGGTTCCGCCAGTGGAAATTTGTAGAGCAGCGACATGGTCGTCTTTACATACGTTAGGTAAGCACTATCAGCTGGATGTTCAAGCGGCGAAGGATGCCTCTTTCAGGGCTGCGGTTTTGAAGTCCGGTTGGACAGGTCCCTCCCAGTAGTTTACTGCTCAATTACATCCCAGAGGTGAGGGACTGAACTGGAGAGACGATTATGAAAAAGAAATTAGACTTACCTGCTAATTGTTGTTCCTTGAGGATCTCCAGTTCAGTCCCGATTCCCACCCGAGGATTTTTCAGTTTTCATCAGGGGCAGATTATTGGGGGGAATGGGAAAATGTGGGGCAGTTGAAGGTCTGCCGCATTCAATGGATCTCTGTATTCTTTCTGTTCTCTCTTTTCTCTACTTTTGTCTTTAAAGAGAAAGCAGGAGAAGTTATCCTCTTAGTTAATGGGGATTTAGAACAATTGTTTAGTTGGTTAAAGTTAATACTATAGCTACTTATTTGTTGCTCCTTTGAGTCTGCTTTGTCAATAGGTCACTGGGGGCTGGTGAGAGAGGCCAGCAGGATACATCCAGTGATGTCACAGTTTTGACATGCCCAGTCTCCATGAAGGAGTGAATAAACAGGTGGACAAAGGTGAGTCGGTTGATATAGTGTATCTGGACTTTCTGAAAGCCTTTGACAAGGTCCCTCTTCAGAGACTTTTGGCAAAACTAAAGAGTCATGGGATAGGAGGCAGTGTACTATTGTGGATCAGGAACTGGTTAAAAGAGAGAAAGCAGAGGGTAGGGCTAAATGGCCAATTTTCCCAATGGAGAAAGGTGAATAGTGGTGTACCCCAGGGATCTGTGCTAGGTCCGCTGCTTTTTGACATATTCATAAATGACCTGGAAAGTGGAATAATGAGTGAGGTTATCAAATTTGCAGACGACACAAAACTATTTAAAGTTGTTGAAACCCAAGAGGATTGTGGAATATTGCAAGAGGATCTTGATAAATTTTAAGACTGGGCCTCAAAATGGCAGATGAAATTTAATGTGGACAACTGCAAAGTTATGCCCCTAGGGAAGAACAACCCAAACTATGGTTACACGATGCAAGGTTCCACATTAGGAACCACCACCCAGGAAAAAGATTTAGGCATCATTGTGGATACCATGTTAAAACCCTCGGCCCAGTGTGCAGCGGCGGCCAAGAGAGCAAATAGAATGCTAGGTATCATAAAGAAAGGAATGGAAAATAAAACAAAAGATATTATAATGCCTCTATATCGTTCCATGGTGAGACCGCACCTTGAATATTGTGTGCAATTCTGGTCGCCGTATCTTAAAAAGGATATAGCGATTTTAGAAAAGGTTCAGAGAAGAGCCACCAAAATAGTAAAGGGGATGGAAGGATGCTCCTATGAAGAAAGGCTAAAAAGGTTAGGGCTCTTTAACCTGGAAAAGAGACGGCTGAGGGGAGATATGATAGAGGTCTATAAATTAATGAACGGAGTGGAACGGTTAAACGTAGATCGATTGTTTACGTTATCAGAATATAGAAAGACTAGGGGACATGCAATGAAGCTACAGGGTAAACTATTTAAGACTAATAAAAGAAAATATTTTTTCACTCAAACGTGTAATCAAACTCTGGAATTTGTTACCAGAGGATGTAGTAAAGGCTGTTAGTGTAGCTGGGTTTAAAAAAGGTTTGGACAAGTTCCTGGAGGAAAGGTCTATAAACCATTATTAAGAAGGGACCAGGATATCAATGCTTGACCCAGTACAAGCATTGTGGAAGCTGTGTCTTTTGGGGAAACTGCTAGGTACGTATGACCTAGATTGGCCACTGTTGGAAACAGAATACTGGGCTTGATGGACCTTGGTCTGACCCAGTATGGCATATCTTATGTTCTTATGTTCTTATGCTGCAGAAGGAGGTTCAGTACCCAGAGGTGAGGGACTGAACTGGAGATGATCAAGGAACAACAATTAGCAGGTAAGTCTAATTTCTCTTTATTTTATTTATTTAACAGTATATATTATATACCACCTTTTCCTTAAGGTGGTTTACATTGAACTCAGTTGTTTACATTGTAACAATACAATTTAACTTCAACTCTGTATTGGATACATTGAAATAATTTGGGGAAGGGATGTACATAGGGGGAGATCATAAACAATCATTAACAGTTTGATTCTTAATTTATTTACAAGTGTAACTTATTTACAACTGGGGTGATCCTTTGCGCTTATGTGGTGGTGTTCCTTATTCATTGTCTGGTGCCTGAGTGGAGGGAGTGTTCATATTATTCTATGTGGTGTTACCAAAGTGTTCAATAAACAAGAATGTTTTTAACTTTTTCCTGAAGTCCTTGGTGTCCTTCATAGTTCTGCCATTCTCAGGAAGAGAGTTCCATAAACTTGATGCATACAATGATAAAGCCCTGTCGGATGTGGTCTTCCTTGTCTTGGGGAATTCAGCTGGAGTAACTAGTGTATTTTTACTGTTTGTTCTTGTTGGACGACTTTCTGACTATCTTTTTATTAGTCCCTGAAGAGACTCAGCTGATTCATTCTGAAGTATCTTGAATATGTTCATTGTTGCCTTGAATCTTGCACAACTCTTTATCGGAAGCCAGTGTAGCTGAGCCAGTATTGGGGTTATGCTTTCTTGTTTGTCCCTGTGAGGGGATGCATTTTGTACCATCTGCAGCGGGTGGGTGGTAGTAGCTGGTACAATGAGTTACAAAAGTCAAGCAATGGCATGATTATTGCTTGTAGGACTTTTCTGAAGTTGTTATGACCTAGGAGGGGCTTTTGTTTCCAGATAGTTTTTAGTTTATAGTATGCATTCTGTGTTGTTTTGTTGATAGGTGCTTGTAGGTTTAGGATCCCATGGAGGATAACTCCTAGTTATCTCATTTCGCCTTTGACAGCTAAGTGCCTCATGTTTGTTGTTTAGGGCTACATTGTGAGGAGGAGTGAATCTCTTGATCCTTGTTATTGTGAGTGCTTCTGTTTTGTTATAGTTTATACTGAGGTTGTAGATGTTGAGCCATACTGAGACTTAGGTGAGGCATTCAGTTATTGCTGTGTAATCAGGGGTTTCCGTATCAAATGATGTGTACAGCATGATGTCGTTGGCATAAAATTTAAAGTTATGTTTTCGTATGACCTCACAAACTGACTGAATGTATAGGTTAAGTAGCAGGGCTAATATTGCTGACTCTTGTGGGACTCCTTGCTTTACTGTGAAAGGAGAAAATATGTCCTTCCCACATTTAACATATTGTCTGTCTTGTAAGTATGATTTGAACCATTTTAACATGGTGTTGTATAGACCGATCTCCTTAAGTTGTTTCAGCAAGATGGCATGTGACAGAGTCGAATGCAGCTGTTATGTTGAAAAATATTAGAATCATGCCCTTTTTGATACTGTCTAATGTGGTTGATGAGTGCTGTTAGTAATGTTTCCACACCATGGTTTGGCCTGGATCTATGTTGGTGTGGATCCAGTGGAGCATGTGTGTTAATATGGTCCTGTAGCTGTACTGTCTTTTCCAGGATTTTTGCCATGAATTGTAAGTTTTCACCGGTCGGTATGATGTGGTGTCTGCCTTGTCAGCTTTCTGGCTTTTTAAGATGGGTCTGATTGATGCAAGTTTAAAGGTTGCAGGTATTTGTACATGTGTGATGGATGGATGTATTATTTTTATGTATGAAAGGGGTGAGCTTTTCCTTAGCTGACTTTATCCATGTGACTGGACAGGGATCGTTTGGTGATGTTGTTGTGTTTAGGGTTGCTAAAGTTTGTGCTACTTGTTTTATAGTTGGAGTAGTGAATGTTCCTCATGTCCTGTTATGGCTAGGTTGGTTTTCTGGTTCAGGTGGAGAAAATGTCAGTTTTGACTGTGTTCTGTTCTGTTTCATCATAAGGTAATCTGCTATTTGTTGTGGATTTATGTTAGTTAAGTCTTCCTGTGGGGGTTCCCTTATTAACTTGTGGACTAGAGGTTTATGGGCTGATAGCAATTTTTATGGCCTGCAAACCCCTGTGCCTTTAAGGAAGCAGACTTGGAGAGGTTGTACCGCTATGGTTTGTTTACATCAGTGGCTCACAAAAGGGTACCCCAAACACACTCACTCCACACCACCCATACAGTTCTCTCTCCACCGCACAAGTCTGTTAAAGTACAATTCCTTATTATTCAGCTAGACAAGTCCAGATAAGTGGGTTTATGCTCCCTTGACTGCAGGTGAAGGCAGACTTTGAGCATCTTTCTATGATGTCATCAGGAGGTATATCCATTGGCAGAAACCCTGGCTGCACTGCCCCCTGCACCAAGCCGCCCCCTCTGCTGCTGCTGATTCCATCTTGGGGGGGGGGGGGGGGGGGGGATGGGCAGCGGCGGTGGCAGCAGCAGCAGTACTGTAGTAGCAGTATTTTAAAAGCAATGGCTTTGTGCTGCCGCTTTGTTGCCCGTGGCAGGCCATGTGCTTCAGCATCGGAAGGGAATCAGAAGCGGTAGGTCATGTGTACTGAAGCACATGGCCTGCTACAGGCAACAAAACCACCCACTCAGGTTGGCCACCCTAGGCGATCACCTAGTGGACAGGACAGTCCTATCCACTGATATAGCACAGAGAGAAGCCAGTATTTTCTGCCTCCAGCAGGTAGCAAGGTGTGTGGACTAATGCAGCCGTGCATAAAGGCCTGACTCTCCTAACCCATACTATGATGTACTGGTCACTGTGATTGAGTCCACTAGGGCACAACATTGCTCAAAGACGGCTGCGCTCTTGTCTCCTGGAGCTGGCAGCTGCCCTGTTTCTGGAACTATTTCCCACGGGGTCCAGTGGAGCAGGAAGATCCCATAGGATTGCTGAAGGGAGTTGATAAGTTGGACCTGAGCCCCCCTTCCCACTTGCTGCTTCTTATCTGCATGCTAGCTTTTTTCTAATTGGAAAAAAAATTCAATTTATTTTTTAAGCCCATTTATTTATATTGGACTATATTTGGCTCTCTGCTTGAATAAAGCAGATTAAAAATAAAAGTAGGTCAGGCCTTGTTTCTTGGTAGCAGCGCCCTCCCGAGCCTGTATGAGTGCTTGAGTTTCTCTCTTTTCGCTGCAGTAGTGCTCTTTGAAGGTGTGAATAAAGGTGAGATAGTTGATATAGTTGTTTAGACTTTTAGAAAACGTTTGACAAAGTCCCACTTCAGAGACTCCTGATGAAGTTTAGAAAATCATGGTATAGGAGGCAACATCCTATTGTGGATTGGAATTGGTTGAGAGAAAATAGAGCAGGGACAAATGGTCAATTTTTTCAATGAAAGAAGAATAGTGGAGTACCCCAGAGATCCTCTGTATCATTCCATGGTGCGACTGCATCTTGACTATTGTGTGCGGTTCTGGTCTCGGCATCTCAAAAATGATATAGCAGTATTAGAAAATGTACAGAAAAGAGCGATCAAAATGATAGAGGGGATGGTACTACTTTCCTATGGGGAAAGACTAAAGTAGTTAGGTTCTTCAGCCTGGAGAAGAGACTTCTGAGGGAAGATATGATAGAGGTCTATAAAATCCTGAGTGGAGTGGAACAAGTAGATGCAAATTAATTTGTTTACTCTTTCAAAAACTAGAAGGACTAGAGGACATATGAAGATAGAAAGTAGTATATTTAAAACAGATGGGAGAATTTTTTTTTTCTCAACGTATAGTTAGTCTTTGGAACTTATTGCCAGCAAATGTGGTAAAGGCAGGTAGTGTGGCTGGGTTTAATAAAGGTATGGACAAATTCCTGGTGGAAAAGTCCATAAACGGTTATTAATGTCGTCCAAGAGAAAACCATTGCTTCCTCATCGTCCCTCTAGTCCAGTTCAGATACATGGGTTATGCTTGCCTACCAGCAGATGGAGACTGAGAACCAGAGGTTTGATCATTTCATGGTATAAGGGTCCTGTGCAGACCTGCTCTCACTAGTATTTCTCAGTCTCCAGCAGATAGAGGCTGTCTTAACCTGTGCATTCTAGACTGGATAGGAGAAAGATAGGAATTACTAGTTTTTTGGGGGTGTAGCTTGACTTTTGCAGACTACAGAACCCTGAGAGTGCAGAATGCGGTTGTTCTGGTTTCCTCCCCTCCTAGTGGATTTTGGGGTGTAGCTTGGCCATTGCCAGCTGCAAGGGCCAAGGATGCAGAACCCAGTGGTACCAGGTCCCTACCCTCCCACCCCACCTGTACACCCATCCAATTCCTTAGCTCTTTCAGAGAGCTTGGGGTAAGTGGTATTGATGGAGATGGGCACCTTTCCTCCTTCCCAGTATTGGAGAAGGGGGCAGGTGGAGTCCATTGTGTGCAGGGTCATCCTTTCCCTCTCTCCAACTTTAGGGAGGGGCTGGAAGAGGTAGTCTACATACTATTTAAAAATAAAAACAAAAAAAACCCGGCAGCAGTACCTCAGCGGAGCTTGTTTAGTTTGCTTGCAGGACAACAGAAATGCCTTGGAGTTGTGTGGATGGGGCAGGCTTCAGTGTCTCTGGTGCCTGGCTAAATAGAGCTGGTTCTCTGCAGCTGACATCTCCTTTATTGGCAGAAGGTCGTTGCCACGAGTGCAAAGATGTTCTGATATGACATTGGCAGTGGTCGGTGATAGTAGTTGCTACTTCTGCAACTTGGCCAGTTCCAAAGTCAATGGGAGATTCTGCTATCTTGTACTGGGCCCTGGCACTCTTCTGAGCTCACACGCGGCGGCTGCAGTCCTGACTGTTTCCTCAGCTTTTGGTGGTGGCTGTGATCTATAAAAAAAAAAAGATGAAACGAATGCCCATTGCAGCAAGGAGACACTGGCCAGTGACAACTCTGAGATAGGAGAGTGGCGACGGGCTGGGCAGTTTGCCTCAGTCAGCTCTGGGAGATTTTTGGCAGGAAGAGCACCATTTTTCCTTTGCCTGCTCTTCAGCCTTTACAATTGTGGGGCTCTTCAGTGTGCAGATATTAGGGGCTCTAATGAGCAATAATTTTAAAAAAAAAATAAATAAATAATGGGCAACCGGAGCAGAATGGGTGGGAGCTTCTCAGAATTCTGCATTGGTGATCAGGGTGTTCATGTGTGGGCCTTGATCGCATAAGGTATTTAGAGGCTAGACATTTTCTCCGGGGGTCCACCGGTTATGGAAGGGGACCCTGAGGAGGTTCAGTGCCCTGCAGTAGTATTGATGTGTTGTAGAAGCTCTCTAAGTGAGAATCCTGCGTAGGCCTCGCGGAGGCTGGGATGACGTTATCCAACTACTTTCTGAGACTTGATGGTCTGTAGATAGCACAGAGTCCAGGAAAGCAGGCTTCATGTGATGCTGCTAATTATGCTCTTTGCTTCTAGTTGTGGCTACTCCAAGGGGGGTAAATTGTTCATTCTCAGGATCATGATGACCCAATACAGCTCATCTGGAGCTGACCCGCCACTCCACCTTTTAGTTCCTCGGTCCCTCCCTTTGGAATGCCCTGACCTCTGCCTTGAACCATCCCTCTCCAGATTAAGTCACTCCTCAAAACACTCCTATTCCAGGAAGCATTTGATCTTCTACCCTCTGACTCTACCTCCTTGACCCATCCTGATTGCTCCTTTAGTACCTCTGTTCCTCTTCCCTGAATGAATGGCTTTCCTTTCCTGTCTAAATTTATGATGTTCCTTTTCGTCTTCTCTTTCTATGTTTTTATTGTAGACCGCTTTGTTAAGGATGGTTAATCAAACAAAATAAACATGGGCATCTAGGGTGGACAACACTTTAACCAGTATTGTTGGAATAGAAGGGAGTGTCATCCTTTGTAAATTGTGTAGTACAGGTAAAGCAGTATAACTGGCATTCAGGAGAAAGAATGCAACTCACTGTGGCCCCAGAATCTTCAGGAGGCACCACTCTTGAGTGCAACAGAGGCACTGTGTGTGCAAATGATTTTCAATAGATAAGATTGCAACTGCTGAGACACACAAGAGGCGAAGAAGGTCTGGAATTGTCAAAGTTTGTTGCTTTACTAATTTCTGTTAGTGGCTGCTAATCTCGAAGAGTCAGCCCATCTTCACTTTATCCCAGCAGGCCTTGATCAAGAGGTTACTAGGCCAGCGACCAGGTTCACAGGGCATAGGGCCTGCAAATTCACAGAGGATGGTCTCAGGGAAGACTAGGAATACAGGATCAAACTAAAAGAGACCAAAAAAGAAATAAGGATAGTAAAATCAAAGGCAGAAGAAAAGATGGCTAAAGATGTGAAGTGTGGCGACAAAACCTTTTTTTCAGGTATATTCGGGAGAGGAAGAAAATCAGAGGTAGAATTGCAGGACTCAAAACTGCTGGGAACGGATTTGTGGAAAGTGACATTGAAAAAGCAAAAATGCTAAACAAATACTTCTGCTCTGTTTTTACTAAAGAAAATCCTGGAGAAGGACCACTTGTGATTGACAAATATACAAATGGGAACGGAGTAGATACCACACCATTCACAGAAAATGATGTATTAGAACAGCTTGCAAAACTGAAAGTGGACAAGGCCATGAGACCGGATGGGATACATCCCAGGATACCCAGTCCTTTGGTGCACTCATCTCCTCCCATGGCTTTCAATATCATTTTTATGCTGATGACTTTGAGATGTATCTATCTACACCTGATATTTATCTTACACTCCAAGCCTTCATATCTGCCTGCCTATCTGACTTCGCTGCTGTTTGAAATTGAACATGGCCAAAACCAAACTTCTTCTTTTTGCCCCTAAACCCTCTTCTCCCTTCCTCCCTTCTCTATCTTTGTTGATAACACTCTTCTTCTTCTTGTTTCCTCAGCCTTCAACTTTGAAGTCATCTTCGACTCCTCCTTCTCCACACATATCCAACAGATGTCAAAAACCTGTCATTCCTTTCTCTACAACATTAACAAAATTTGCCCCTTCCTTTCTGAACACACTACTAAAACACTTAACCACTCTTTAGTCACTTCTCGCTTCGACTATTGCAACCTCCTCCTTGCTGGTCTCCCCTTCAGTCTGTTCCAGACTTTGCTGTGAGGCTAATCTTCCATCAGCCCCAATATACTCATAACTCCTCTTCTCAAATCATTTCATTGGCTTCCCTTCCCATTTCCGTATCCAATACAAACTTTTCCTTCTGACCTATAAGTGCATTCATTCTACTGCTCTTCACTACCTTTCCTCTCTTCTCTCTCCCTACACCCCTCCTTGTGAACCCCGCCCTTCTTCTGGCTTGCTTCTCTCTATGTCCTTCTCTTCAACAGCCAATTCCTGGCTTTGATCCTTTCACCTTGCTGTCCTTTATGCCTGGAACAAACTACCTATATCTTTACGTCAGGTTTCATCTCTCCCCCTTTTCAAATCCATGCTAAAGGCTCGCCTCTTTCAAACCGTTTTTGGATTTTAATCCTTTCTTTTCCTTCTGTCTCATTACTCTTCCATTACTCTTGTTCTCAGCTATTATACTGTACGTCTTGACTAGATTGTAAGCTGTGATGAGCAGGGACTGTCCTTTATATGTGTCCGTACAACACTGCATACGCCTTGTAGCGCTATATAAATGATTAATAGTAGTAGTAGGACTTCCAGGTTAGGAACTAAACTCATGTCCCGTCTTTATCCCTTGTCGAAGCAGGATAGGGAACTGTTTCGGTCTTCGAAAGTGGATGCGGCGGTATCTGTGGTCACTAAGAAGACGACAATTACGGTGGAAGGTGCAGCGGTTGTGCAGGATAGAAAGCTGGATGCACTGCTGAAGCAGGCATTCGAAGTCAATGCCCTTTCCCTCCAAGCCTCCATATGTGGTGCTTGGGTAGCGCGGGCCTGTCTTCGTTTGGTCTCAGCGGGTGCAGCAATGAGAGGGCCCGGACCAGGCCGGGAAGGCCTCCTGGTTCGAGTCCGGGGCGGCATACCTGGCGGATATTCATTATGATCTCATTAGAGGACTCTCTTAGAGTATGGCCTCGGTGGTAGCGGCTTGCCATAATTTGTGGCTTCGTAATTGGGCAGCAGATTCCTCTTCCAAGGCCCGACTCAGTAAGCTTCCTTTTAGGGGGAAGCTTCTGTTCGGGGAGGACCTAGAGAAGTTGGTGAAAGATCTGGGGAAGTCTAAGGGCAGCCGGCTGCCAGAGGACAGGCAGAAACCAGGTCGGGGTACAGCAGGTCCTCGGGAGCAGCTGAGGGAATTTTGGTGTGTTCGTCCCACATGCCAGACTCCCTTCCAGAGAGGTCGTTTTCCTGCAAAGTCGCAGGGATTTCGAGTTTTCCAGGGAACGGGGCGCGGATTCACAGCAGCTTTCTCCTCGGGTTCTAAGAAGCCCCAATGAAGTGAGGAGGGCTCGGGTGGAAGTACAGCCGACAGGAGGACAGCTGCAGGTATTTTACTCCACTTGGGTCCAAATCATCTCTGATCAGTGAGTGCCAGAGGTAATCGGAGAGGGCTATGCGGTCGAGTTCACTCGTCCCCTGAGAGCTCCTTTGTGCTGTCTCCGTGCAGGACGCGGGCCAAGGCAGTTGCGATTCGCGCCACCCTGAAACATTTGTTGCAACTCAGGGCCATGGTGCCAATGCCACGAGACCAGTACAGCTGCGGTCAGTACTCCCATTTATTTCATAGTACCAAAGAAGGATGGAGCTTTCCGGCTCATTCTCGCCCTCAAGCACGTAAACTGATGTCTGCGGGTTCCACATTTTCGAATAGAGATCTTGCGGCGGGGAGTTCCTGACGTCTCTTGACCTCTCGGAGGCGTACCTGCATGTTCCCATTTGGCCAGAACATCAGCAGTTCCTCAGATTTACGGTGCCTATGGGGCATTTTCAGTTCCAGGCCCTGCCCTTCGGACTCGCTACAGCACCCAACACCTTTACCAAGGTCATGTGGCGGTGGAGGCAGCATTGCGAAAGGAAGGAATCCTCATCCATCCTTTTCTCGACGACTGGCTCATCAGGGCAAAGTACAAGGTTGAGAGCAAGCACACAACAGCGATGGTGGTTCAGTTCTTGCAAAGCCTCGGTTGGGTGGTAAACGGGACCAAGAGCTGCTTGCAGCCGTCTCAAGTGCTGGAATACCTCAGAGCCTGGTTTGACACGCGAGTAGGAAGAGTCTTTTTGCCGGAGCTGAGAGCACGGGAGTTCCGGCACCTGGTGCAGGAGTTCCTGCGGAGGTCAGAGCCCACGGTGTGGCACTATCTCCAGCTCCTGGGCACCATGGCGGCTGCCCTTGATTTGGTACCATGGGCAAGAGCACACATGAGGCCTCTCCTGAGGTCTCTGCTCCGTCGTTGGTCTCATCAGTCTGCCCCTCTTTCCCAGAGGCTCCCCTGTTCATGGGGGGTCAAGTTGGCCCCCAAGTGGTGGATCTCGGGGGAAAATCTGGAGAGGGGGATGCCTCTAGAATCCCCAGATTGGGTCCTATTGGTGACGGACGCCAGTCTCTTGGGCTGGGGAGCTCATTGCCAGAGTCACTTTGCGCAGGGGCAGTGGAGTCCGCAAGAGGCTTGTTGGTCCATCAACAGGTTGGAGATACAGGCGGTGTTCCTTGCACTGTAGGCCTTTGGGGCAAGGCTACAGGGGGCTGCAGCATTGGTACTGTTGGACAGTGCAACGACAGTGACCTACATCAATCGGCAAGGGGGCACAGGCAGTGCAGCCCTGAAGGCGGAGGCTCACCTCCAGGCCTTGTCGGCGGCTCATGTAGCGGGAGTCGACAATGTCACGACGGATTATCTGAGCTGGGTGTGGATAGACCTGGGAGAGTGGGTGCTCCATCAGGAGATGTTCGGTTATGGATTTGATGGCAAGATTCGAGGGCGTCAAGGCGAGTCGGTTCTTCAGCAGAAAGACGGAAAGAATGTCAGAAGGCTTGGACGCCCTGGTACAGCAGTGGCCTGCCGAGGGACTCCTCTACGTGTTTCCGCCCTGGCCACTCATTGGCCGGTGCTGCAGAGGATAGATTCCCATTGGGGGATGGTGATTCTCATTGCTCCGGATTGGCCGCAACGTCTGTGGTACACGGATCTGGTAAGAAATCTAGCAGATCGGCCATGGCGTCTCCTGGCATGGGCGGATCTCTTGTTGCAGGGCCTAGTGTTAATGCCTCAGGTGAATTGATTCTTGCTTATAGCCTGGCTATTGAAAGGCGTGGCTGAGACGCAAAGGCTATTCAGGCCTGGTGATTGCAGCTTTATTGAAGGCCAGGAGGAGGTTGACGTCTGGCGTTCGAGGTGTGCTGTGCCAACATGCAGGTGAGGCCAGTTTCAGCCTCTGTGCCTACGATCTTGGAGTTCTTGCAAGCCGGTTTCGACAAAGGTTTAGCTGCCAGCTCCTTGAGGGTGCAGCTGGCAGCCATCGCCTGTTATCGTGGGAAAGTCCAGGGTATGGCATTGGGCACTCACCCAGATGTGACACGGTTCTTGAGGGCAGTTCTTTCTATGCGTCCTCCACATAGGGTTTTGGTTCTCCCTTGGGATCTCAGTCTGGTGCGGTCAGCGTTGTGTGGGGAGCCGTTTGAGCCTTTGGCTTGGGCTTCTATTAAGGATTTGACCCTCAAGAAAGTATTCCTGGTTGCTGTTTGGCACGCCGCATTTTGGAACTATAAGCTTTGTCGTGTCGGGAGCCGTTTCTTGTTTTTTTCAAAGGAGAAGGTGGTACTGTGCCCGGTTCCTTCCTTTTTGCCTAAAGTTGGTTTGGCTCTTCATATGAATCAGGTGGTGTCGATGCCGGTGTTGGCTGAAGCAGTGGAATCGAGCGTTCGCCTTCCGCTGCGGTTCTTGGATGTAAGGCAGGTTCTCCGTCATTTATTTGAAGGATACAAGAGAATTCTGGAGGTCGGATCATCTCTTTGTGCTGTTTGGTGGTCCCCGCAAGAGGGAGGCGGCGGCTAAGGCGTCTATTTCGCGATGGATCAGGGAAGCTATTTCATCGGCGTATCTCCTCAAGGGTAAGGCGGTGCCACCAGGGTTACGAGCGCATTCTACCAGAGCGCAAGCGGCTTCTTGGGCGGAATACAGTTTGGTTCCGCCAATGGAGATTTGTAAGGCGGCCACTTGGTCGTTGTCGTATACCTTCGCGAAGCATTACCAGCTGGATGTTTAGTTGGCAGGGGATGCTTGTTTCAGTTCGGCAGTGCTCCAGCCCAGGGCGGCAGGTCCCTCCCATTATGGTTAACTGCTCTGTTACATCCCAGAGGTTCGGGACTGGACTGGAGGGATGACAAGGAAGATTAAGTTAGACTTACCTGCTAATTGTTGTTCCTTGAGGAATTCCAGTCCAGTCCCGCATCCCACCTGTTTTTGCGTCTTTCAGAATATTGGTCTGCGGTGGGTTGGAGGATGAGGGCTCTCGTGCAATGTTTTGAGTTCGGGGCCTGTTTTTGGGCACGATAGTTTCTCTCACCCAAAGGGGGGGGGATAGGAGGATTCCCTTCTCTGGGATGGGGGGGGGGGCAATTGTTACTGTATTTAGTTGGAGAGTTAGGTACTATTCTGTTTAACTACTTATTTGTTGCTCCTGTGAGTTTGCTTGGCCAATAGGTACTGGTCAGAAGGGGCGGTGCTCGCTCTATTAATACTACTGTCATCAAAAGATGACGTGCTCAGTCTCCAAGCTGCTGGAAGAAGTACACTACCCAGAGGTTCGGGACTGGACTGGAATTCTTCAAGGAACAACAATTAGCAGGTAAGTCTAATTTAGTCTTATGAAGACTATATAGTCAAGTGCAATTCAACAAGCCCAGTAGCTGTGGCGTCTTTGCACATTGTAGTGTAAGGTCAGATAGGGCCCTCTTATGATATAGGTTCACAGTAGCTATTGCTTTCCCTGGGTCTGTAAGGTGGTACTGGTGTTGAGTGACACTATGTTAGTAATCTCTCTAGGTCAGTTATATAGTAATATAGAGGCACATTCTATTCTGTGCATCCCAGCTGATTCTGATCCCGTGGGGCATGTCTAGCTCAGTCAGGCTCCTGAATAGAGCCGCGGTGCTATGGCATCCGGTTGCTATGGCTCCATTCAGGAGCTGCGATCCCCGGCCGCTGACCACTCTGTCCTTTCCCCGCAGCCCGACCCACGAACTGGCCTCCCATAGCCAGGGTCGGGCTGTGGGGAATCTCCTGCAACCTTCACTTGTTTGATGCTGGCCGGACCTCCCAAGGTGGAATAAGCCCCCTGACCAGTCTGTCAACCCCGGACGTACAGGGCCAACCTCAGAATTGGCCCTGTACGTACCCTAACTCCGCCTCTGCATCTACCACGCCCACTCCCGTCCCTGTCTAAGCCTCCCCATACAAACTCATAATTCGTACAGGGAGGCTTATTCGGGGATGGCAAGGAGGGCGAATAGCGGGGATGGATGGGATAGAATAGACCCCGTAGTATATGACGGGAAATAAACACCATCATAGTCCAACTAGACTGCCCAGCAAGGTGGCAAGAGTAGGTGCACCTGCCGCTCCATGCAGGTCACTCCTCCCCATGCCTTGTTTAGGGGTGTACCCACTGTTCCATGCAGGTCACCCCTATTTGTTGAGATATAATAGATAGTTATGTTTATTTTGATTTTATCCTGTTGCTATAAAGGGAATCCACTATGTCTATCCCATGCCATTTTGAATTCTGCCACTGTATTTGCCCCCACCACATCCATCGGAAAGGTATTCCAAGCATCCACTACTCTTTCAGTGAAAAAGTATTTCCTGACCTTGCCTTTCAGTTTACCCCCTTGTAGCTTCATGTTAAGTCCTCTAGTTTTATCTTTATCTTTATCTTTATCTTTATTCGGTTTCTTGATAAACCGCCTAAACCATAAGGCATCAAAGCGGTGTACAATAAATGGGCTGCAGGGAAGAAAGATAGAAAAGAACGCCATGGTATGACAGGAAAGAAAAGAAAAAGGAGAAGAGGAGAGAGAGTAAAAAGGGCAGAGTGACACAAATAGAAACTTACAACAAGAGAGAGGGGACTGAGGGGGGTAAACGAGGGTAAAGGGTACTGAAGTGAAGGGTTCTATGAATGGTGATGAAATATTAGAGGGTACTGGGAGCAGTAAGTATAAATGAGGGAGCCAATAGTATCAAAGAGAAACTGGAAGATCAAAAGCTTGTGCAAAGAGGTGTGTTTTAAGGAGGGACTTGAATTGTGGAAAAGAGGGCTCAGTACGGAGGGGGAGGGGGTGGGAATTCCACAGGGCAGGAGCAAGGAAGAAGAAGGAGAAAGCGGAGTGGCGAGTAAGTTCGAGGTGCGCTTGAGAAGGGGAAGGGAGAAAGAGACGGTTACCATGGGAGGAACGAAGAAGGCGAGGAACAGGCTGGTGAAAAATGAGATCGGAAAGATACTGAGGGATACCGGAGTGGAGGGTTTTATGAATGGTAATGAGGTATTTGAAGATAAAGCGGTATCGAATAGGGAGCCAATGGAGGGAAAGGAGACAAGGGGTGATGTGCTCACGGGGAGAGGAGAAAGTAACTAGGCGGGCGGCGGTATTTTGGATAAGTTGGAGACGGCGTATCTGAAAAGAGGGGAGACCAGCAAAGATGGAATTACAGTAATCAAGGCGAGAAATTACAAGGGAGAGGACTAAAGTAGTGAGAGAACTAGAGGAAAGATAAGGATGAAGGGACCTGATACGATGAAGGTAGAAGAAGCAGCTGCGGACCAAGGAGGAGATGTGGGAGTGGAAAGACAAGGAGGTGTCGAGGGTTACACCAAGATAACGAAGGCAGGATACAAGAGGGATGGGCAGGGATGACATTAGAGGAGCCAAGGTGGGAGGGGAAGTTGAGAAGGAAAACCAAATAGCCGATGATTTGGAGGGGTTGACACTGAGAAAATTAGTGGAGAACCATGAGGCAGTCAGGTCGAGACAAGAATTGAGAGGGGAAAGATCTGGAGAAACGGAGCTAGTGTGGTGGACAAGAAGAATATCATCAGCATAAAAGTAACAGGAGAGACCAGACTGTTGGATAAGGGCAAGTGGGGAAAGGAAGATGTTGAAGAGAAGGGGGGCAAGAATAGAACCCTGCGGAACACCACAGAGAAGAGGAGAGGGAGCAGAGTCAGTGGTACCAGAGCGGACGGAAAAAGTACGAGAGGATAGAAAGGAGCGAAACCAGCAAAGTACTGTGCCACAGATACCAGCATCAGATAAACGGGTGAGAAGGGTATGATGGTCAATAACATCGAAAGCAGCGGAGAGGTCGAGAGAAACAGCGATAGAGAGATTACCCTGATCATGTGAGCGGTGAAGATCACCAAGAAGTGCAAGCATGATAGTTTCGGTACTATGCCCGGGCCTAAAACCAGATTGCCGAGGATGAAGGAAAAGCGTGGAATCCAAATGTGCAGAGAGCTGTGAAAAGACTAGTTTTTCAAGAACCTTAGAAAGAAAGGGGAGATTAGAAACGGGGCGCCAGTTGGCAGGGAGGGCGGGATCCAGGGTGGGTTTCTTCAGAAGGGGACGAACCAGGGCATGCTTCCATCGGGAGGGAAAACAACCAGTGGATAGACTTGAATTTATCATAGATAGGATGAAAGGGGAGAAATGAAGAGAGGGGTCGAGAAGCCAGGAAGAGGGGATAGGGTCGAGAGAGGGCAGGTTGTTTTATGAGACGTGAAGAGGGCATGAAAAAGCTCAGTGGAGGTGACGGGGTGGAAAGAGTGCCAAGCAGGAGTGGGGACACCTGAAGGGGAGGAAGGAGAGAGGGGGGAGATAAGGGGGGAAGGGAGGGGAGAAAGAGGGGGGGGCAGGATGGAAAGGAGGAGCGGATGGTCTGGATTTTATCAACAAAAAAGGAGGCAAGACGGGTGGGGCTGGGGGCGGTTGGAGGGAGAGCAGTGGAGCAGGAGTAAGCCGAGGAGGAGGATAGAGAGTGGAGCACACGGTATAAGGATCGAGAGGAATTGGAGGAGGATGCGATGAGAACGGAGTAGTAGGACTTTTTAGCTGCTGTAATCATGGTTCGGTAACAACGAAGTTCAGAACGGAAGGAGGCCAAAGAAGAAACGGAGGGAGCTTTGCGCCAGCGACGTTCAGCACGCCGAAGGAAGGTGCGGTGTAAGTGAAGACCTGAGTGGAACCAGGGATGGTGAGACACAGGGCGATCAGGAACGGGACGAAGGGGGGCCAAAGAATCCAGAGCAGCAGTGAGACTGGAGGACCAGGAATCCACCTGTTGATTAGTGGGGAGGGAAGAAAAGTCGGGAGGGAGGAGAGAGTCGGCCGACTGTGAGAGAGGACGGGACGGGAGTATGGATGGAGGGGAAGGAAAACAACAGACATAGATGATCGGACCAGGTTTTGGATCGGACCAGGTTTTGCAGCTTTCCCGTCTTTGAAAAAGGTTTGTTTGTTCATTAATACTCCTTAAGTATTTAAAGGTCTGTATCATATCTCCCCTGTCCCTTCTCTCCTCTAGAGTATACATATTTAGGTCTTCCAGTCTCTTCTCATATGTCTTCTGGCGCAGGCACCAAATCATTTTGGTCGCCTTCCTCTGAACTGTTTCCAGGTTCAGTCTTTTTATATCCTTTTCAAGATATGGTCTCCAAAACGGAACACAATATTCCAAGTGATACCTCGTCAGCGACTTGTACAATGGCATTAGTACCTCCTCCTTTGTGCTAGCAATTCCTCTCTGTATGCAAGCCAGCATCCTTCTGACTTTGGCCACCGCCTTGTCACACTGTTTCGCCACCTTGAAATCCTCAGAAACAATCACTCCGAGATCCTTCTTCTGGTCCATGCACACCAACCTCTCGCCTCCTATCGCATACGATTCCCTTGGATTTCTTCATCCCAAGTGCATGACACTGTACTTCTTCACATTAAATCTTAACTGCCAAGCATTAGACCATTCTTTCAGCTTTTGTAGATTTTTCCTCATGTTATCCACTCCCTCAGGAGATTCCACCCTGTTGCAAATTTTCCTGTCATCTGCAAAATGACAAATTGTTTTTCGTTCAGTCCATCAGCAATATCACTCACAAATACATTGAACAGTACTAGTCCCAGGACAGATCCCTGGGGCATGCCACTAATCACCTTCCTTTCATCCGAGTGAGTTCTGTTTACCATCACTTTCTGTCGTCTGTCAATCAATCAGTTTCTGATCCAGTTCACCACCTTGGGACCCATCCCCAGGCTGATCAGTTTATTGATAAGCCTCCTGTGAGAAACAGTATCAAAGGCTTTAGAACATATGCCATACTGGGTCAGACCAAGGTCCATCAAGCCCAGCATCCTGTTTTCAACAGTAGCCAATCTAGGTCATAAGCACCTAGCAGTTACCCCAAAAGACACAGATTCCACAATGCTTGTATTGGGTCAAGCAGTGATATCCTGGGTCCCTTTTAATAATGGTTTATGGACCTTTCCTCCAGGAACTTGTTCAAACCTTTTTTAAACCCAGTTACACTAACAGCTTTTACTACATCCTCCTGAAACATAGTAACATAGTATATGACAGCAGATAAAGACCAGTATGATCCATCTAGTCTGCCCAGCAAGGCAGCAAGAGCAGGTGCACCTGCCACTCTATGCAGGTCACCCCTCCGCATGCCTTTGTTTAGGGGTATACCAACTGCTCTGTGTAGGTCACCCCTATTTGTTGCAATAGTTATGTTTACTTTGATTTTATCCCGTTGCTATAAAGGGATCCACAGTGTCTGCCCCATGCCATTTCGAATTCCGTCACTTGGGATCAGAAACAAATTCCAGAGTTTGATTACACGTTGAGTGAAAAAATATTTTCTCTTATTATACTTAAATAGTTTACCCTGTAGCTTCATTGCATGTCCCCTAGTGTTTCTATAGTCTGATGACGTAAACAATCTATCTACGTTTACCCATTTCACTCCGTTCATTAATTTATGGACCTCTATCATATCTCCCCTCAGCCGTCTCTTCCAGGTTGAAGAGCCCTAACCTTTTTAGCCTCTCTTCAAAGGGGTATCCTTCCATCCCCTTTACCATTTTGGTGGCTCTTCTCTGTACCTTTTCTAATAATGCTATATCCTTTTTAACCCTGGGAGTACCGATGGGGTCAAAAGTGTCCCCATTGCAAGTTTCACAACGCATTTCTCGGAAACTAGTTGTTCAAGAATGCTATCTTTTTATGACTTTTCACATGTCAATATTCTCTTTATATTGCGCCATGAGAGGAATAATTGTCATCCGCTAGGTGACGCTAGTGATGAATTGCAGCACAGAGTACCAGTGGGGTCATTTTTGACCCCAGTTGCTTACGTCTGGTTTGGATCGTGATACAATTTGCAGTTTTGTGAATTTTTTAATCTGACAAAGGTATTTATCATTAATTATGTATCATTTATTTTTTGTACTCTTATTTTATGAAAATTACACATTTTCTGTAATTGATATCATACGTTCTCTCATTATTTCCGATGAAATCTAAAGGCTTTCAGCTCGTTCATAATGATTATTGTACACCTATAGTAAAACTGCTTTGCGTTTTATTCAACTTTATCTTTGTTCATTTATTTTAGGTTATTTTTTTATGATGTCAAAACAAAAGTATTCAGCTGCCTAAGTAAGAGAAATATTGCAATGAGATGCTGACCATGACGGCTCTGAGTCGTCTGATGATGCAGCATATTCAGCAAGCGAAGAAGCATATCAGCCAAGTTCAGGCGATAAATTTGATGACAGTCATGATTCAGATGGCGACAGCAGTTGGTCGCCAAGTGAATGTGAGATTGATGTTGAGCCGGTAACATCGCCTGCAGTAAAGAGTCAAGTTACAGGTCGAGGCTGTGCTGGATGGAGAAGAAGGCAGGCGTCCTCGGTGTCCGTATCATCTGTGAGGAATCTTAGTTGTGGTCGTAGAGGAGCTAAGAGGTCATCAACTATAAGCACAAATGTTGCCATTGAAGCCTATGTATCTAAGGGATGCCACATCATGGAACAGGAAACCTATAAAGCAAGCTGCTGGAAGATACGCCAGAGCTAATGTCATGCCCATACAACAAGGTCCTACAAGGTATGCTGTACGAAATGTTGATGGCCCTCTCGCAGCATTCCACTTGTTCATGAGGAAGAACTTATTGAATGAAATCATGATGTGGACAAGCAAACATGGAAGACTCATTTATGACGACACCTGGAAAGATTTGACAGACAGAGAATTTCAACGTTTTCTTGGACTTCTGATCCTCTCAGGCGTGTACAAGTCACGAAATGAATCCATAGTTCAGTTGTGGAACCTTGAAGATGGTCGTTCAAAAAAATATGGCCCATAACCGTTTTCAGCAAATTTCTTGTGCTCTCGGATTTGATGATGCAACCAACAGACGTGAACAATGAGGCGTGGATAAGCTTGCTCCAATCAGACACGTTTTTGATACCTGGGAAGCAATTCTAAGTGACGCCTTTGTTCCTGGTGAAAATGTTACCGTGGATGAGCAACTGCTTACATTTCTTGGCCGTGTTCCGTTCAGACAATATATTCCCAGCAAACCTGGGAAATATGGCATAAAGCTATGGATATTGTGTGACAGTGCAACGTCATATATTCTGCGTCTTCAAGTATATACAGGAAGGGAACTCGGACAAAACAGGGAACAAAATCAGGGTGAAAGGGTTGTGCTGCAACTCACTGAAGGATTGACGCAATCTGGCAGAAATGTTACTGTTGACAATTTCTTTTGCAGTTTATCCCTGTCACGGAAATTGCTAGAAAAACAAATGACACTTTTGCGGACAATTCGAAAGAACAGAAAAGAATTACCTCCAGAATTTGTAACAGCAAAGGGCCGAGAGGTATTCACTTCACTGTTTGCCTTTCGCGATGACGCCACTCTGGTTTCCTATTGCCCGAAGAAAGGAAAAGTGGTTGTTCTTCTGAGCAGTTTGCATGATCAAGAAGAAGTAGATAACACACGTCCAGACAAAAAACCACGCATGATCTTGGACTATAATTCTAGTAAAGGTGGATCTAGATATGGCAGATTAAATGTTGCGCACGTATACCACAAAACGAATGACAAGACGCTGGCCAGTGACAATCTTTTACAACATGTTGGACATCAGTGCTTTGAACGCCTTCATTGTTTGGATGTCACTAAATCCAGAATGGCAGTCCAAGTCAAAGCACAGACGTTGTCTATTCCTCTTGGAATTAGGAAGCAGCTGCTTCAGAGTAATTCCAGCATTGAAGAAGCCACTGATGCTGTTTGCAATGTTGGGATCCCAAAGAAAACGGCAAGGTGTCACTGCTGTTCCAGAGAAAAAGACAAGAAAAGCAACATAGTTTGCAAACACTGCTCTTGCAGGAGGTGCAAAGAACATTCAGAAATTGTCTGTGTCTCATGCAGATGACTGTAGTACTTTACTATATTCATCAAGTGCATGCAAAAACTGCTTTCATGGCAACTCTTCTTCATGTAATTTTATGATAAAGCATTAAATTTCAAAACATTTAACCTTCATATAATAAATAATTAATTCGGAATAATATGTTGTCTGTTTAGTTTAAATTTTTCATGGTTAACAATTAAAATTCGTCGTGGGGTCATTTATGACCCCAACGGTATTCAGTGTGTGCAAAAAATCTCGGTAATTCCAGGGTTCAGATACGGCGACCAGAATTGCACACACTAGTCAAGGTGCGGTTGCAACATGGAACGATACAGAGGCATTATAATATCCTTTGTTTTATTTTCCATTCCTTTCCTTATGATACCTAGCATTCTATTTGCCCTCTTGGCTGCTGATGCACATTGGGCGGAGGGATTTAACATGTTATCCACGATGACGCCTAAATCTTTTTCCTGGGTGGTGGTTCGTAATCTGGAACCTTGCATCATGTAACCATAGTTTGGGTTGTTCTTTCCTAGGTGCATAACTTTGTACTTGTCCACATTAAATTTCATCTGCCATTTGGATGCCCAGTCTTCCAATTTATCAAGATCCTCTTGCAATTTTTCACAATCCTCATGGGTTTTAACAACTTAAAATAGTTTTGTGTCATCTGTAAATTTGATAACCTCACTCATTATTCCCTTTTCCAGGTCATTTATGAATGTTATAAAGCAGTGGACCCAGCACAGATCCCTGGGGTACTCCACTATTCACCTTTCTCCATTGAGAAAATTGGCCATTTTGCCCTACCCCTCTGCTTTCTATCTTTTAACCAGTTCCTGATCCACAATAGTGCAATCTCCTATCCCATGGCTTTTTAGTTTAGCCAGAAGTCTCTGTTGAGGGTCCTTGTCCAAGGCTTTCTGAAAATACAGATACACTATATCATCCGATTTACCTTTGTCCAACTGTTTATTCACACCTTCAAAAAAACATAACAGATTAATAAGACAAGATCTTCCTTGTCTAAAGCCATGTTGGCTGTCTCCCATTAAGTCATGACAATCTACATATTCAGTAATTTTGTTTTTTATTATGGTTCCTACCATTTTTCCTGGTAATGATGTCAGGCTCACTGGTCTGTAGGTTTCTGGATCACCCCTGGAACTCTTTTTAAAAATTGGCATTACATTGGCCATCCTCCGAACTTCAGGTATTACAGATGATTATAATGATTAGTTCACAGATTACTAATAGCAGGTCTGCAGTCTCATATTTCAATTCTTTCAACACCCTTGGATGTATACCATTCGGTCCAGGTGATTTGCTACTCTTCAATTTATCAAATAATTGTAATACATCTTCCTGGTCTATCAATATTTCTTTCAATTCTTCCGTAATTCATTCAGACTCTCCGCTATGGCCTTGTCCCCTCTTAGTGTCCCTTTTACCCCTCTATCATCTAATGATCCAACTGACTCTCTCACAGGCTTTTTGCTACGAATATACTTGAAAAAGTCTTTATTCTCCAGGAACAAGCAGGTAGTCAGTCCTCACATATGGGTGACGTCGATGGAGCCCCCAGGCGGAGCAAATCCCCAGCTTTCGAAGAAAACCTTTGGGACTGCATCACGAATGCGCGGTCCCTTTCCTGCTGAAGGGTGCCATCTTGCTCAGTCTCCTGTTTTCTGCGGAGCCCAACGGACGTCGTCCTAGTTCCCCCTTGGAAAAAGTGTTAAAAGTAGCAAAATTGTGTTTTTGTGCTTGCCGGTTCGACGCCCGTTCCCCTTCCCACTCGGGTTCGGTACACCGGTATCGAGTCCAGTCTATTTTTTCATTTTTGTCTTTAGTGGCTATCGTTCGCGCTCTTTTTTCTTTTTAGCTGGCAGCCCTGTCCTTTGACCTCGCAGGGGCCCTTTTTCCCCGATAGCTGCCAACGGGTTTAAAAATTGTGATCGGATAGCAGCGCTGTCCTTAACAAAGGAAGAGCACTGCAAAGAAATATTTGACATTTGTCCAGTTAAATTTCCAAGTGTTTGGATAGAGTCCTTACTGGTTTGTTCCTGTTGTTCAAGTCTCGTCCGTGACTCCTGGGCATTTTTCTCCACTATGTTTAACCGATTGGAGACAGAGTGTTCCAACGATGTTATCGCAGTCCAAATGGAATCCAGAGTTACCACAGCTGGTTTCACCAGGGAACTGAAGGCAGCGGGTCCTGCAAAGCTCCCCACGCTCCCCGGAACAGCAACTCCCGTCACAATGGACGCCGGGGTAATCAAAGCTCCAGCCTCAGCAACTGGTGCAAATACGGTAGTAGCCTCCACAGCTCCAGCACCAACCAACGGTTCCCGTGAATTCAGCATCACCCCCAAAGACGACTGTAAGGCAGCTACCCCCTTAGGATACTGCAATAGCCGGTGTGCTGAATCAGCAAGCAGCAAAGAAGGCTCATCTGGAGGAGCGCGCTGCTTGGGGCTCAGACTCGCGTCTGAAGTCGAAAAAACCGCCTTCTGGTCAGCTCCGAATAACTCCCCAGCAGAGTGTTGTGATGCGCCGATGGACACGAAGTTGGTTATGGGCAGCTGTTTAGGGGGAAGCTTCTCTTCAGGGTAAGTAACTTTCCTCTTTCCCATTTCTTAGAAAGGGAAAAATCTGCTAGAAACTTAGAATCCAAGGATCAGCGTTCCACACAACACGCACACCGCCGGAGCGCGTCTTCACTCGGTGGCCATCTTGTCAAATATTTCTTTGCAGTGCTCTTCCTTTGTTAAGGACAGCGCTGCTATCCATGCAAAGTTGGAGAGGTTAGAAAACTTCTCCAAACGCTTAAATTTACGTTTTGTTAATTTTCCAGTGTCTACAATTGTTTCCCCCGCAGAGTTATTTAAAAAGTACTTGTTGAAGATTTTGGGGATGCCTGAAGCTGCCCTTCCTCCCACCTCTAAAGTTTATTATTTACCTATAAAGAAACGTTCTTCGTCTAGTGTTGTTGATAATGAGGAGGGTGTTCAGAGGGAAAGTTTGGATGTTCTGAATCTCTCCCAAGTGCTGGAATCTTCTGATGAGGAGGTTATGAGGAGGGCAACTCTTATGGTTGGGTTTTTATTGGAACCTGATAAAGTTTGGACTTTAAAGTTATTTTTCAGAAATTCTGATAAGTTTTTTTTTGGCCAAAAAGTTTGGGTTTTTCCTGATGTTTCTTATGTGACTCAGGGAAAATGGAAACTGTTTATGTCCATGCGTCCTGAGGTAATTTCGTTGGGATATTCCTTTTTGTTAAGGTTTCCATGTAAATGTCTGATTAAATCTGCTTCGTCTAGATTTATTTTCTATGACCCAAACCAGTTACGTGCATTTTTGGATGCTAGGGTTGTTCCGGAACCGGTCGCAATTCCAGTGGAACCTGATTAGATCGACTCATTAGGAATGCTGAAATGTTTAGCGTCTCTCGGTGGATTTTCTTAGGGAAATGTTTCCTGTATTAATGGATATATCATCATCATTGCCTTTTGTCAATTATTTCTCCCCCCGTCTTTTTGTGGGCTATAGATGTACTTAGATATCTTTACTTTATCCTTTATTGTATAAAGGGTGTTACCCTATATTTGGTATATTTTGTTTTGCTAAGTACATCTTTCCGTTTTCTTTCAAGTATGTAATATATTGCTTGATGTAATTATTACAATTTGTAAATAAAAAAAAAAAAAAAAAAATTGTGATCGTGCACGAAACTTGTGTGTCTCACTGACAGACACGACTGCTGCGTCCGATGCCTTGGGCCCGACCATGACCCGTGGTCTGTGGCTCGTGCAAAAAGATGTCTTCCAAGGCATTGAGGAGCAGGCAGCAGCAACATGACAGGATTTTTCCCGAGTTCGCACCCGCCCGGTTCCGGACCTCGTCAGAAGCCTCGACCTCTCAGGAGCTGTCTGATCCTGAGCAGTGTCAGGTGTCCTCTGAAAGGGGGTCTCCCTCGTGGGAACACCGGAGGAAGAAAAAAATCAGTGCGGGCGGTGTCTGAGAGCTCCAAACGGCCTGGTCCCTCGCGGGATCGGTCGTGGAGTCCAGCTCACCGCCCCAGATCCTTGGAGTTGGAGAGGCCCGCCAAACTCCCTTGAAAGGACCCGGAGACGCCGAGGAAGGTAAGCACTTTCCTCATTGTTGATTCTCCTCCGGGAGAGCTGGCGTCAGGCCCGATGGTGTCGGGACCCGAGCCAGGGACTGCGGAGCTTCCTGAGCTCGGCCTCATGTTGGCGGCCTTGGAGCGCAGTTTGTCTGCCTTCATGGACCAGCAGCGGGTGCTGATGGCCGGTCTCTCACGTCCGTCCGTCCCGACCACCGGGACTTCGACGTCCAAGTCGACCCCGGAGGTCGAGCCGATCCTTGAGACAATGAGATCCCGAGTCGATCCTCGGCTGAGGTCCCCATCGACCTCCTGTTTGGGACTGAGGTTATTGACACCGATTTCCTTGGCGTCGGGGCAGTCAAGACAGAGGCCAGAGCCAACCGACTCCTCATCGGAGTCCGGCTGGGAGACGGAGGACGAGGAGTCTCCGGGCACCCACCATACCAAGTACGTCCTGTCAGACTCCCCCGGTTCTGAACCTCAGAAACGGTCACCCCCAGAGGACACCCGGTTCTTGGATTTCGTCCGGGACATGGCAAAGGCTTTGTCATTCCCAGCGGATCCCGAGGAGGAGCCTCGAGCCGATGAGCTCGAGGTCCTCCAGTATGACTTTCCTCCAAAGGAAGCCCTTACTGTACCGGTGCTCCCCATTCTGGAACGGCTGATGCTCCGAATGTGGGAGACACTAGCCTCGATGCCGGTTCTCAGCAGGCAAATCGTTTCCATCTATCGAGTTTGCAAGAGCCCTGGGTTCCAAAAGTCACAGCTGCCGCACAACTCCATGGTTGTGGAATCGGCCATGTGCCGGCTCAAGAGGCCTGCAACATGGATACTCTCGGCAGAAAGTGCTACCAGGGTTCGATGCTGGCATGCTGAATCCAGACGTACCAGCTGTACATGAGCATGTACCTACGAGACCTGGTAAAGGAGATTGCCGGGTTCTCCGCTGGTCATTCCGAGGGACCTTTGCAGCACTTCCAGGTTTTGTCCACTGGTATCCGAGAGTACTCGAAGTTCATGGCTCGATCAGCCTATGACGGCTTCGAGGCTTCATCCCGGGTAGCGGGAGCCAGCATTGGGGCATGACGCCAGGCATGGCTACAGTCGTCAGATCTGGAGTCATGGGTTCAGGACTAGTTGGCTGATGTCCCTTGCCGAGGTGAAAACCTCTTTGGCAAGCCCATGACTGAGAAGGCTGCCGAGATCGAGTCCAAGTACCTGACCTGGAAAAGACTGAGAAGAAGACTTCTGCCCCTTCTAAGAAGAAGGGCTCGGGTAAGAAGCCCTTTCTCCTGAGGAAAGGATCAGCTTACCGAAACTACTCCATGTATCAGGCTTCCTCAGCTCCCCAGCAGAGGCAGCAGGCCAAGGGATGGAGGCAGGGCCTGCATAAGCAAAAGGCCCCCAAGCCCCAGGCACCAGCTCCAGCCCAGCCTGGAGGGGGCTTTTGACTCCCAGTGCATAGTCTCTCTCCCGAAGAACGCAAGGCCCTGCACAGGAGGAAGGCTGACCCTGTATGCCCACAGGTGGCCAGCTATTACAACAGACACCTGGGTTCTCCAGACAGTCCAAATGGGCTATCTGTTACATCTCACCCAGGTGCCTCACTCTTACTTTCCCGGGGAGCCTCTCAGACCCCCTCTTCATAGGGACCTCCTCTTGCAGGAGTTGACAGGGCTTCTCTAGGATCAGGTGGTAGAACTGGTGCCTTACCACCTACAGGGCACAGGCTTATACTCCAAGGTACTATCTAATACCAAAGAGAACTGGAGGCCTAAGACCGATCCTCGACCTGCGAAGCCTAAACAAGTTCCTGCTGAGGCAAAAGTTCAAGATGCTTTCCCTTGGAATATTGCTGCCTTACTTCCACCAGGGAGACTGGCTATGCTCCTTAGACCTCAAAGATATGTATTGTCGTCAGCACTCCCTGGTGGCCAGTGGCTGTAAGGGTAGGCTGAGCATTTTTATTGTTTCAAGGAGGAAAGGGCTCTTTAAGGCCAAGTGCAGGTTGGTCTTTGTAGTCCAGCTCCTTGTATGAACAAATTGTATAAGCCCAAATACAGGGTATTAAGGCTTTTATTTCCCCTTTAACGCAAAGGCTCAGTAAGGCACAGAAATAAGCAAGAAGAAAAACTGTTACAAGTTTCACAGTTGATTGGAGAGATTAACCAAAAGATTCTCTTACTTCAGAGCAACTTAAATAAGCAAAACAGTTCTCTGGCACTTGGCACAAAAGATGAGCATTCTTAAAGCAAAAAGGTCTGTTCAATTCACAGTTCTGCTAATGACTCAAGGCTGCTAGCAATACACAAGGTACAATCCATAAATTCATCTGGAGGCATGGGAATAGGATTCTCTAGGTCTATTTCCATAGACTCTGGGTCACTGGCCTCGCCCTCTGAATTGGATGTCTCCCTTGCTGCTATACTTTCCCAGACTCTGTCTCTGTTTGCTTGTTTCCAATAGAGCTGTTCTAAGGCTCCCAAACGAACATGGCCTGTTCTTCTGCCCTTAAATACTGGTTTGTAAAGCTCTGACTTGTTTCCTTTTCTCCTGCACTGAGCATCTGTTTCACCAGAGCATCTAGGAGATAAATTTTCTTTTATAAATGAAGTGGCACCATACCTGGGCTTCCTCCTGTAGCCAGTATAACTGGAGCTTTCTCTCGGAGGCACCTCTTTCTGGAGATAGGCTTTCCCTTGGAACCTTCTGAGCAGTGCTTGCCCCTTTTGTAGTTTAGGAAAACCTGGTGAGGAATCCGGATTTCCTTGCTTCTGGGTAAAGGTAGCTCTGCTATCAGAACCTTTCCTTCTTGTACCTCTTAATCCTGATTCAGACTCCTCTGGTGAGTGTAGGCCTCTCTCAAAGCATGGCTTTCTCCTCTCAAGCTCTTTTGCCTCTGTGGTCCTTTGCTACCGAGTCTCTCTCCAGACTGACTCTCCTCAAGCTGTCTTTCTTTCTGACGTTCTCTGCTTCTTTTCCAGCACTTACTGTTCTGGGCGTTCTGCTTGATCCAGCTACGCTGCTTGGACTGGAGGTGTCACTCCTTCCGTCTGAAGTGCTTCTCCTGGCAGTCTCTCTCTGGATTGTCCCTCTCTGGACTGCTTTCCTCCAGACTGCTTCCCTCTGGACCGGTTCCCTCTGAACTGGTTCCTTCAGCTGGCCTGCTTTCCTCTGGACTGGTTCCTTCTGCTGGCCTGTTTTCCTCTGGATCGTGTTGTCCTGCTTGCCTGCTTTCCTCTGAACTGCCTTTCTCTTATAAAGGCATTCTACCTTTGAGTTTCCCGGGCTTGTCGTCAGGTGCAGCTGATTAGCTCTTACATAATCAGTGGCTGGGTGTGTTAACTCAGCCTCAGTAGTTTTGCTCCTGCTCCCTCTAGCTGGGCTGCAAGGTAATTGCATCCCCTGCACATCAACAGCTCTATGAAAGACAGGTTTTTTTTCTAAGTCTGCACTCTCAGTAGCTTCAGCTTCATGACAGTATACACACATCTTGATTCATCCATACCACAGACAATATCTAAGATTTGTAGTGGGAGGCAACCATTTTCAGTACAAAGTGCTCCCCTTTGGCCTAGCCTCGGCACCCAGGGTATTCACAAAGTGCCTTGCGGTGGTGGCGGCCTTTCTAAGGACTCAAGCGGTCTTCGTCTTCCCCTTCCCCTACTTAGATGACTGGCTCATCAGAGCCCAGTCAGCTCTAGAAGCCCAACAGGCCACGTCCCACACTATCCAGTTGCTTCAGCACCTGGGCTTTGTGATCAACTACACAAAATCCACTCTGGTTCCCTCTCGGGGACTGGAGTTCATAGGGCAAGATTAGACACCCTTCAGGCAAGGACTTATCTACCAGAGGAAAGGGCTCAAAGGCTGATAGCCCTAGTGCAGCAAGTGAGTCGCAGATCTCACATCTCAGCAAGACACTTTCTGCGCCTTCTTGGTCACATGGCCTCCACAGTGCATGTGACACCCAATGCTCGACTCCACATGAGAACAGCTTAGTGGTGCCTCAGGGATCAGTGAACACAAGCCACAGGCAGACTCGGAGACAACATCAAGGTGTCCCATCGCCTGATACAGTCTTTGAAATGGTGGCTTTAACCTCACAACCTTCTGGAGGGAGTGCCTTTTCAGCCTCCCACACACTCAAGGGTGCTGACCACGGATGCATCCCTGCTGGGATGGGGTGCTCATTACCAGAAGGTCTGCACTCGAGGTGTGTGGTCGCCTAGCTCTTCGGACCTTCTGTCAAACCCTGGCTTATCAATCTGTCTTGATTCAGACAGACAACCAAGTAGCGATGTTCTATGTGAACAAACAGGGGGGGCACAGGCTCTCGCATCCTGTGTCAGGAAACCCTGGACCTATGTTCCTCAAGGCGGATTACTTACCAAGTCAGGAGAACTTCCTAGCAGACAAGTTAAGCAGAATTCTCCAGCCGCACGAGTGGCAACTGGATCCCAACATAGCCCAGCAACTCTTCCAGCATTGGGGGCGGCCATCCATAGATTTGTTTGCGAGCCCTCAAAATCACAAGTTGCCCCGCTTCTGTTCCAGACAGCCGCACCCACACAGGGTAGCTGCAGATGCTTTCCTAATATCATGGTCTGTGGGCCTCCTATATGTGTTTCCTCCCACGCTATTGGTAGCTCGGACCTTATTCAAGATCCTTCAGGATAAGGCCTCGGTCATCCTGGTGGCCCCTAGGTGGCCGAGACAGCCTTGGTTTCCACTCCTCCTGCAACTGGCGGAGGAGACTCCAATTCCTCTGGGATTTCTGCCCAATCTCCTGTCGCAGGACGGGGGCTCACTTCTGCATCCCAACCTCAGGTCCCTGAACCTGATGTCATGGCTGCTGAAAGGGTAGTCCTTGCACCACTTCTCCTCCCAAAAAAGATAGAGGATGTGTTGCTAGCCTCTAGAAGGCAATCGACTAGGAAAAGCTACGCATGTAAGTGTTGGAGGTTTGAGATATGGTGTACTCAGCAGAGTGAGAACCCAGTAGAAGTCTTTACCCAAGGAGACTCTTACGGTGCCTGTGCAGCTGATCCTGGAACAGCTGCTCCTCAGGATATGGGAGACCCCGACCTTGGTGCCAGTGATAAGCCGACAACTTGACACCATATACCAGGTCAAGAAGGGCCCTGGGTTCCACAAGACCCCACTCCCACATAATTCAGTGGTTGTAGAGTCAGCCATGCAGAAGTTGAAGAGTCAGAAGAACTACTCCTCTGTGCCCCCCGGGCAGAGAGACTCAGACCCTCAACTCCCTCTGGCAAAAATGCTACCGGGGCTCCATGCTCGGGTGCCAGATTCAGGCCTATGAACTGTACATACGTATGTACCTCAAGGCCCTGATCTAGGAGATCTCTGGCTTCTTGGCTGGGCTCACCAGGGAACCCCTTCATCAGTTCCAATCCCTAACAGTTGGGATCAGGAACTGCTCTAAGTTCCTTTCCTGAACCGCCTACGACTGCTTTGAGTCAGTGGCCTGATTAGCGGCGGCAGGCAGCAGTGCCAGGCCTGGCTACAGACCTCGGACCTCGAGCAATGGGTCCAAGAAAAATTGCCTGATGTCCCATGTATGGGGAAAACTTGTTCAGCAAACCCATGGCCGACATGGCAGCTGAGGTAGAGGCTTAGGTGGTGTCTAGGGAGAGGCTCTCCAAGAAGACCTCAGCCCTTCCCTGAAAGAAACTATCAGGGAAAAGGCCCCTTTTCCCAAGGAAAAAGGGGGTTCTTCCAACAAAGTCACTACAAGCCCTTCTCGGGCCATCAACAGTAGGACCCTCAACCTAAGGGCCAGAGCCACGGACCCAGGAAGACAAAAGCTCAGAAACCCCAGGTCCCAACTCCCACCCAACCTGGGGGGAACTTTTGACTCCAGGGGCAGGACCTCTTCCCCCCCCCCCCCCCGGGAGACCCTCCCCAGCCCACAGGGTGCCTACGTCTTCCCCTACCTAGACGATTGGCTTATCAGAGGCAGCACAGCCTCAGAGGTCAGGCAGGCTGCAGAGCGTACAATCCTCCTGTTGCAGCACTCTGGGGTTCATCATCAACTACCCCAAATCCCACCTCGCCCCAACCCAAGCCTGGAGTTCATAGGGGCTAAGTTGGACACGTTACAGGCCAAGGTCATCCTCTCAAGGGAAAGGGCAGACCACCTCAGGCAACTGGCAGAAGAGGTGCAACACCGATGCTCTGTGCCAGCTCACCTCCTGCTACGCCTGCTGGGGCACATTTTATTTATTTATTTAACATTTCTTATATACCGTCTTTCATGATATCAAGGTGGTTTACATTGAACAGGGCATTATAACTTGGAGATAACTATTTTATAGGGAACATGGGTAATGGAGGGTTAAGTGGCTTGCCCAAGACCACAGGGAGCACCTGTGGGACTAGAAACCCCAGTCCTTCCGGCCCAAGGTTGCTGTCCTCTAGTGGGATTTGAACCCCCGACCTTCCGGCCTGAGGTAACTTGCCCCAATCAAGTTACATCCTTAGCCCGCCTCCACATGCAGACAGCCCAATGGTGTCTTCACTCACAGTGGACTCAAGCTATAGGTGGACTAGGGGACAGGGTCAGAGTCACCTGCCAGTTGGCAGAGTCCCTCACCTGGTGGCAAAACTTGCGCCACTTCCAAGCGGGAATGCCATTCCAGGCACCTGCACCACAGAGGATCCTGACAACAGACGCCTCCCTCCTTGGCTGGGTGGCATATTGCGGTGGCCACTGCACATAAAGTCTTAGGAGGAGTTGCTCTTACAAATCAATCTCCTGGAATTCAGGGCAATCTTCCTGGCCCTGTAAGCATTCTGCCACTACCTGCAGTACTGCCCAGTGCTGATCCAGACGGACAACCAGGTGGCGGTGTTCTACATCAACAAACAGGGAGGCACGGGTTCATGCTCCCTCTGCCAGGAGGCGGTGGCACTTCTCTCCTCTGCAGTGTGCAGTATGCAACGGCATGCTCCTTCAAGGCCAGGCCAGGCCAGGACAACTGCTTAATAGAGAGGCTGAGCAGGGACTTTCACCCACATGAGTGGCGCATGAGCCGCAGGGTAGCAAAGCAACTCTTCCACTGCTGGGGCAGACCCGTGATGAATCTGTTTGTCCCCCCGCACAAAGCGCAGCTGCCTTGCTTCTGCTTGTGCCAACCGCACTAGGGAAGAGTAGCGGCAGACACCTTCCTGATCTCATGATTGGAGGGCCTACTCTATGCGTTCTCACCGACCTCCCTGATCGCCAAGATCCTCTTCAACGTCCAGAGCAAGGGGGCGTCAGTGATACTGACTGCATCCAGATGGCCCAGGCAGCCCTGGTTTCCCCTATTGCTTGCCCTTTCAGTAGAGCTCCCCATCCTGCTGGGCCAGGCCCCAGATCTCCTGTCCCAGGAGGAGGACTTTCTTCTGCACCCCAACCTGGGGTCCAATGTTCCCGCTAAGCTGCACTGGGTCCGCCGCCAACATTTCTGCCGGCGGGGAGAGGTGCAGAGCGATCGATCGCTCTGCCCCTCCCCCCACCGGTGGGAATGCCGGCGGAAGACACGGCGCAGATTAAAGAGAACATTGCAAGGGTGCTGCGGCGTGTGTTAGACCCTGTGCGTGGCTGCTGAAAGGATAGCGTTGGCCCCTTTCAACCTTCCTGGGAAAGTTAAGGAGATCCTGCTGACCTCCCAGAAACCCTCCACCAGACAGGCTTATGCCTTTAAGTGGAGAAGATTCTCCTTCTGGTGTGTGGAGAAGGAGAATCCCTTCTGTCGCGTGCAACTGGTTCTCCAGCACCTGCTGTATCTGTCGCACACCGGGCTGAAATCCAACTCTGTGAGGGTGCACCTGAGCGCAATAGCTGCGCACCACCACCCTATTGAAGAGAAACCGCTATCAGCTCAGCCCACTGGGGCCTTTTACTATTAAAGCCCCCGCCTCTGCCGATCGGCGGTGGAGTGGGAACTCAGCGTGGTGCTCTCCCAGCTCACTAAGCCGCCCTTCGAGCCCCTGGTCACTTGTCACCTAAGATACTTGTCTTGGAAAGTGACCTTCCTGGTGGCCCTCATGCCTCAGAGGGTCAGCGAACTCCAGGCCCTATACAAGGTTCTATAAGAACAGGTTGGTGCTTTGACACGCCCCAAATTCCTCCTGAAGGTGGTATCTCCCTTCCACCTTAACCAAGAGGTGAACCTCCCCACCTTCTTTCTGCAGTCCCATACCAGGAGGGAGGAACTAATAATCCACACGCTCGATTGTAAGTGGGCCCTGTTCTTCTACTTGCAGTGGACCCAGGCCCATCACAAAGCTCCTCAGCTTTTTGTGTCCTATGACCCCAGCAGACTGGGGCTTCCTGTGACCAAGCGAACTCTGTCCACTTGGGTGGCGGACTGTATTGCCCTCGCCTATGAGCGAGCTGGCCTCTCCCTTGAGCACCCGCTCACAGCACATCGTGTGAGGGTGATGGCCACATCAGTGGCCAACCTCCGCTCAGTGCCGGTGATAGAGATTAGCAAGGCCGCCACATGGTCTTCAGATCATACGTTCGCAGCTCACTACTGCCTGGAGAACAATTTCAGCCAGGCAGTACTCCGTAATATTCTCGGGGTGTAGGCAACTCCTGCCCTCCAACTCTGCTGTGTTCAGGCTACCGGAGTGATAGTGTCAGTGGACGTTAGGGTTTTGCAGAATCTCTCAGAGGGGACTCACCTTCTGCAACCTGCAGCTACCTTATTGGTTGCCAGTGGTGCTGTCCCGGTTCGGTCCTCAGCAGCCTGGAGCTAGGGAGTCCCATATGTGAGGACTGACTTCCTGCTTGTTCCTGGAGAAAGCGTAGTTAATTACCTGTAACAGGTGTTCTCCGGGAACAGCAGGAAAGTCTTCACAATCCTCCCTCCTCCCCTGGGAGTTGCCTCCCTACCCTGTTTTAGGAGTCCTACTATGGTCTGTGGACATGGACTTAATTGCTGCTGCTCGTGGCTCTCTGCAAGGGATCTGTGTTTTTTGCTATGGGCTTTCGGTAGCCTGTAGCTGGGGAGTCCCATGTGTGGGGACTGACTTCCTGCTTGTCCCCGGAGAAAGCATAGTTACTCACAACCCTTCCTCCTCCCCTTGGAGTTGATCCTTTACCATCTTTTAGCTATGTCATCTGACTGAGCAAGATGGCACCCTTGGGCAGGAAGGGAACCACACATGCAGGGTAGCATGTCCCAAAGGCTTTCTTTGAAAGCTGGGGAAATGCTCCGTGTGGGCTCAGTCGGCACCGACATCACCCATATATGAGGACTGATTCCTGCTGTTCCCGGAGAACACCTGTTACAGGTGAGTAACTACGCTTTTTGGAGTGCTCACTTTCTGCATTAACTATGTCAACAATTTGGTTCATATTCCTGCTGGCTGAAGAGCCTGGGAGGCAATTGACCATCTTTTCTCCTTTGAACTGTGTTCCCGAGTTGGTACCTCTGATGATGGAATCTCCAAGTAGTAGTACTTTCCTCTTTTGTGATTTTTTTTCTTCATATTTGGTGCATTATCAGTAGATTGAGCATTAATCTTCTCATTTAAGTGCGCTTCACTTTCCACTAATTGGTACTCTCATTTTCCAAGGCAGAGAAGGCATTATGCAGGGATATCTCTTGATGGAGAGGGTGTCTGTGTGTTACAGGTTGCAACCTACCAGAACCCACTGTGATCCATTTGTTCCTTTGCTGTTTGATTCTTTGTGGGAGCGGTGGTGGATTTTTTTCAGTTTGTAGCCTAGAGGAGGTGTGTTTAATTGTAGACAATTCTTCCCTTAATAGAATCAGTTCTTTATGCATAGCAGATAACCTGAGACATATAGGGCAAACTCTTAGGCTCCAAATGATTCTTCCTAGAATGAAGGCACCACGGCTATTGCATGGAATACACGACATACTGATTAAGACTGTGATTAAGCAGTGCTAGGACAAAGGGGGTGTTACACCTAATTGGAGGACAGATGCCAATCTAAATGACGATTATATAGGCAGTGCAACCCCGGGGTAGGTGGGCGGGAATTTTAGTGAACCAGGCCAGTAGACCTTATATGACTGAGGGCACACTGAGATGTCTCATTGAAAAAGGCTATGCAAGGAATATAGGCAAGCTAAATATTCCTAAACTTATAATTAAAAGTTAAGTTAAGAACATCAGAATATAAGATATGCCATACTGGGTCAGACCAAGGTTTGCAACAGTGGCCAATCTAGGTCAAAGTACCTAGCAGTTTCCCCAAAAGACACAGATTCTACAATTCTTGTATTGGAGCAAGCAGTGGATTTTCCGGTCCCCTTTAATAATGGTTTATGGACTTTTCCTCCAGAAACTTGTCCAAACCTTTTTTAATTCCAGCTACACTAACAGCTTTTACTACATCCTCCGGTAAAAAATTCTAAAGTTTGATTATACATTGAGTGAAAAAATATTTTCTCTTATTAGTCTTAAATAGGTTACACTGTAGCTTCATTGCATGTCCCCTAGTCTTTCTATATTTTGATGGTGTAAGCAATCGGTCTACATTTACCCATTCCACTCAATTCATTAATTTATAGCCTCTATCATATCTCCCCTCAGCTGTCTCTTTTCCAGGTTGAAGAGCCCTAACCTTTTTAGCCTCTCTTCATAGGGTATCCTTCCATCCCATTTACCATCTTGGTGACTCTTCTCTGTACCTTTTCTAATAATGCTATATCCTTTTTAAGATACGGAGACCCAAATTGCACATAATATTCAAGGTATGGTTGTAACATGGAACGATACAGAGGCATTATAATATCCTTTATTTTATTCTCCATTCCTTTCCTTACGATTCCTAGCATTCTGTTTTTGCTGTTTTGGCCGCCATTGCACACTGGGCGGAGGGTTTCAGCATGTTATCCACGATGACACCTAAATCTTTTTCCTGGGTGGTGGTTCCTAATGTGGAACCTTGCATCGTGTAACCATAGTTTGGGTTGTTCTTTTCTAGGTCCATAACTTTGCACTTGTTCACATTAAATTTCATCTGCCATTTGGATGCCCAGTCTTCCAATTTATCAAGGTCCTCTTGCAATTTTTCACAATCCTCTTGGGTTTTAACAACTTTGAATAATTTTGGATCATCTGAAAATTTGATTACTTCATTCATTATTCCCATTTCCAGGTCATTTATAAATTTTATTTTCTTTCTTTCTTTATTTAAATGTTTCTTATATACTGCCCCTTCCATCAATCAGGGGCAGTTTACAGTGAATAACAATTTCCAGAAATTGGATACAGAGAACATGAACATGTTAAAAAGCAGTGGACCCAGCACAGATCCCTGGAGTATTCCAGTATTCACCTTTCTGGGAAAATTGGCCATTTAGACCTACCCTCTGCTTTCTATCTTTTAACCAGTTCCTGATCCACAATAGTACACTACGTCCTATCCCATGACTTTTTAATTTTGCCAAGAATCTCTCATGAGGGTCCTTGTCAAAGGCTTTCTGAAAATCCAGATACTCTATATCATCTGACTCACCTTTGTCTATCTGTTTATTCACACCTTCAAAAAAACATAACAGATTAGTAAAAAACGGAGTTACTTACCTGTAACTGAGTTCTCCGGGGACAGCAGGATAAGTCAGCCACAATTGGTGACGTCATCCGACGGCGCCGAGACGGAAGTACTCTCCATAGCTCAGAAGGGCTTTGCCCTTCTGAGCATGAGCCAACTGGCCCCACCCCCGGCCCGCCCCTAGCTAACCAGTTAGTCACTAGCTGAGCCTTAGCCGCTAGGAGGCGGGCACCAGTTCCGGAGGACTAGTCCTTCCCCCTGCCAGGGGAGGAGGGTGGGATGTGTGGCTGACTTATCCTGCTGTCCCCGGAGAACTCAGTTACAGGTAAGTAACTCCGTTTTCTCCTAGGACAAGCAGGATGAGTCAGCCACAATTGGTGACTCCCAAGCAGCCATGCGCTGTGGTGGATGGGGGAAGGACGAGGCTGAGGTAACCTCATCAGGGCCAGCGCGCAATCCTGCGTGCCACAGCATGTGGGTGCAGTTGGCATGTCTTAGGAAGAGCCTGTGGGCTTGCAGTCGAGCAGCATGCAACGAAACAGCTGCGGTTGTGAATTATGTCGATACTGGGCGACCTCTAGATGATGAAGCACGCATATGCAACAGCAGCGATGCGAAGTATGCGGATCATAGGCGGTCCAGTACAGCGGGCTTCAGGACAGTAGCCACGAGGGTAGTGTGGATCAGAGGCTGACTACGACGTGAAAGAAGCATCGAGACGACGTAAGGGCATTGCTTGGATTCATAGGTGGGTCTATTGGAGCTATGGCCCACAGCCTGTACCATGCCATGTACCATGTTATGTGGTAACCAATGTTCCCTCTAATTTTCTGTAGGCTGTGTGCACATAAAATATCAGCTGTGCAGCTTTTGAAGGAAGGTTAAATTTTTGTGCGCCACGTAACGACACACTGAGTTATATACTTTAAAATTTGACTACACATCAGAATACAGTATGTACACCACATTGATTGCACTAGAAAATATTGTAGAACTTGTGAAAACCATAAATACACAACAACTTTTAAATTTTAAGATGTTTGTGGTGTTTTCTATCAGAATCAGAACCGTAATTTTTGTGCTCTCTGTTGTAAGGTATGTGCGCTCACTCGGCGAGGTGTGTGCGCGCGCACACTCGCACAGCTTAGAGGGAACAGTGGTGGTAACCCCTAGAGATGACGACTACATAATGCTCTTAGGTGATGACGGCTACATCATGCTCCTATGTGGTGACCTGGACTTGCCACTGCAGAAGAACAGACTGGCTTAGGTGGGCTCATTAGGCCACGGCATATCCTGTGTTGATACAATAACAGCGAGTAGCAAGCTCTGTGCTACGAGATATGCCAGAAATGCCCCTCTAGCCTGCAGTAGGTTTGCATAGGTAGTAGATGGCCCTGCCAGGATCATAACCTGTCGACGAGGGTTAATCGTAGACAGGGTCAGGCTATGCATGGTGTGAGTGTCTGCGTGCAGCTATCAGGGAGTTAAGCATGCTAGTGCCTGAGGGAGGGCAGGTAGTGCCCCTCGCAACAGTTGCACTTCGTGCTCGCCATGAGGCGAGTGATATTGTGGTCGGCCCACGGACTGTGGGTTTTTTTTTTTTTTTGTTTGTTTTTTTTTAGGCCGTGTTCGGTCTGGCGACTGAATGGGGTATCATATCGTCCCATACAACCAAGGGTCTTAGTGTAGGGCATTAGGAACCGCTATACGGCGTGGTGGGGTGATGGTTTGCATCTCCCGGCCTAGGTCAGAACAAGTGATCGTGGCGCACTTTCCCTGGTGCGCGTAGGTGGCTGAAATCAGATTTTTGTGCACGCAAATTAAGCGCTGCCCTTGGGTTGATCATAACGTAAGAAGTCAATCTAGCGTTCACAAGGATGGCCTTGAGTCTGCCTCCCTGCCCTTACACGCTCCTTGATAGGGCTTGGATGCTTATTAGGGTCCAATGATACGTGGACTGTGTTGGCAGTAGCCCGACTGGGCGTTCTGTGACGTTCTGTGGTCGTACGCAGAGTCTGCGTGTACTGCACCCTCGTGTTGCCACTGGTAGGGGCCCAATTCGGGAAAATAGGTGCTCCTTGACAGCAATGAAGCGATGCGGAGACCGGGACGTGGAAGGTGTTTCCCCCCATGTTGGTGGGCAGTGACCTGTTAGCCACCTCAACCTTGAGGGAGCCGGAGGCAGGAGGCAGTTCTCTGCGGGCAATTACTTCAAGCTCTGGCCCTTAGGTGGTATCTGCGGATGAATAGAAGATGCGAGGTCCGCAATGAGCCTCCTGTTAATAACACCTCAGCTGGCCATGTTAATTGGGTCCTGAGGGGGTTTGAACCCCTGATCCCTGCACCATCGGTCCGAGTTTAACCATAGATGCAGGCCTTATTGAAATATGGGAACGCTGGGATTTGAACCTGTGGCCCTCTGGTCTTAGAAGTACTGGCTCTGTCCACTGCACCACCCTGTGGCCACTCACATGGTCATCGAACAGGGATGCGGCGACAACAGCAGAGTTGGGGCTTGAACCCACGGCCTTAAGCTTATGAACACACTGGCGGCTCCTGCCCCAGCTGGGGCTGAGTCCACGACCTTTAGCTTATGAACCCACTGTGAGTGGTGCATCACCGCGCTGCCACAGAGATGAGGGTTGTCTTCTGCATGCTCTCTGTATGCTGTGACTGTTGTTTCCGACAGTCCCCGATGTGGTATGAGCTTAAGAGTGGCTGGTCATGCCCTGCAGTTATTCGAGCTTCCTGAACTTCTAGGAAGTGTAGCTGTAGGTGGACCTGCAAGCCTTCTTTAGGAGTGACGGGGAGGGTATCTCACCGTAGCTGGTTGGGATGACAAGGCTTTCTCTGGGTGCCACAGCAATTTGCTTCGTAGGGCAGGCAAGCAAGCATTGCTGTCCTGTATGGGACGGTCTGCCTAAGGGTAAGACATCATCTCACCATCCCTGGCAGGAGGGAGCTCACTTGCTTCTCTACTTCGTGCAGGCACTCGGGAACTTTCCCTTTGGACGCTGGGGCGCGTTTCCGTCGGAGCGACGATAGCCGCATGTGAAGACTCACTCCCGCTTGTTACTGGGGAAGTGGCTCGCCCAGGGGCGCAAGCGGAGGCTTGGGTGAATCGCGTGTCCTGATTGGGGATCCGATAGAGCCTGTAGTCGGGACCTCTTCTGGGAGGAGATGCAGAAGGAGTCCCAGCGTGCGATCCACTGGGGCCATATCTAGGTCCCTTAATCGCCTGGTAGGTGGTAACGTATTCTCATGTCCTTTTTAAAGTATCAGCCCCTCCCTGAAGGGGATCCTGCAAGCCGGGAAACCAGGGTGGTGTAGCAGGTTGGATGGTGGTAGGTACTGTCACCAGGGCTGGCAATTAGGATGCTGGTCCCAATCGTGACGTGACTGGAATCTGGCTGCCATCGTTCCATATGCGTCGTGGCTGGGATCTGGTTGCCCCACACTGGCTGAGATGCTCGGGGTGTCGACGAGCCGCCGAAGGTATTGGGTGGCATGGCATTGATGGATTCCCTGGGGATACGGTAGCAAATTACCAGTAGGGTTGCAGGTGGCCCAGCTTGGATTCGGAGCTGCTCACTTTCGGATCCAGAACACACTGTCTGTGTTCACCGTACCACACAGTGTCCGCTCTGGATTGCTAGGTACGTGACCTTAACCCTTAGGCTACTCTAAAATAATTTGCCCCTTACAGCACTCATTCCCATAATACACGCTGCCTTGGTGAGCCTTCTTCATTGGGCACGGAGGGGATTGGAACCTTGATTCTTGCACCATTGGTAGTGTCTCACTCATGTGTTGTAGCTCCGTTTAGGCTGACGTAGTGTCTTTGCATCCTTTGAGAGCCTCGATGAAGTGAGAGGGAGGCAAACGCAGGTTGACAGGTACTGCCTCAGCCAGTCTTCTGACCTTCTGTTCTTGCATACACTGTCTGTGTGCACTGCACCATCTTGTAGCCACTGCAGCAGGCACTGTGGGGGACTGAACCCATGTCCCCTGCACCATCAGTCAGTGACTTAACAATGTTACACTGCTGTTACAGGAGACCTGCTTGTCGTAGGGAGAGCAGGCCCCATGGATAGTGAGAGCACTATCACAGGCCACTGACGATTCCTGCTAGCTTGAGGATGTAGTCCACTGACGATTCCTGCTAGCTTGAGGATGTAGTAAGGCTGTCAGTGTAGGTTAGGACAAGTTCCTGGAGGGGGTCCCTAAGCCCTTATTAAGAAGGGACCCAGGAAATCAATGCTTGAACAATGCAAGCATTGTGGAACCTGTTTACCTTGGGAAACAGCTAGGTACGTATGACCTGGATGGGCCACATTTGGGGCAGAATAATGGGCCTGGTGGACCTTGGTGGGACCAGTATGGCAAGCATGGAGATGCTGACATAGCGCTCAGGGTTTAGTATGATATAATGGTCCCACTCGGGAACGAAGTCAAGGTCCTTGAGCGTCAGAGGTGCAGAGACAGAGTGCTCATGATTTCCTTGTGTTATTCAATGGAATAAGGTTGCACTACATGTTATGCTGTAGTGCACAGACCAGCGCTAGCACGGGAGCGTGTGAATGACCCGGCGCAGAGGCGTCTGCCGAGCTTACAGCAGAGACAGCAACGCTCTGACCCCTCGATGAGTGTATCTGCTTCGAGGTGTGGAGGCACAGTGCGCAGAGGCGCCTGCCGGGCTTACAGCAGCGACAACAACGCTCCTCAATGAGTGCATCTGTTCCGAGGTGCGGAGGCACAGTGCGCAGAGGCGTCTGCCGGGCTTACAGCAGCGACAGCAACACTCTGACCCCTCGATGAGAGCATCTGCTCGGAGGTGTGGAGGCACAGTGCGCAGAGGCGTCTGCCGGGCTTACGGCAGCGACTGCAAGCACATTTACCCCAAGGAGAGAACCTCGGTGCTCGGCTAATCACTCTTGAAATGCTGTGTGCTAACCAACAGCACAATCATACCAACTGCATTGCGCCAGAGTGCATTGGGGAATGCGCTTCCAGCGCAGTACCATATGTCCGCAGATGGAATGTGAATTGGTGCCGGCAGAATCGCGTAGGCTCCGTGGCGGAAAACAGTGTAGAGCCAATGCCCCCTTCGCCTTTGCTGGTATCCGCGCCGACCAACGGCGCTGCAGGAGGAGCCGTGATCCGAGCTGTAATTTGGTTTCCTCGGGCAGTAAGCATGGCGTTCGGTGGAGAAGAGCTGACCACACTTCGATCTGCGGCGGCCAACCGGGGGAGGCTCATTACCTAAGAACCATCGGCGCCGACGGAGGAGTTTCCCATCCTTTGTGGGGCACGCCTCCGTGCCGAAGATGGTGATCGGCCCCTCCTTCCTGCTGGGAACGGCGCTGACACTGTCGGGAGGAGCCGTTGAAGTCAGCCATTTGGTTGGTTGGCGCCGCAGGGGGAGGAGCCAGAGCCATGATGTCACCGGCAGGATGGCTGCCTCAGCGCCGAGAGAACCATCGGCGCAGACGGAGGAGGGGCTCCTCCGTCCTGGGGGATGCCTCCGCGCCGGACAAGCCAAGGCGATCAGAGGGGGAGCCGTGATGCAACCGGCAAGATGGCTGCCATGCTGAGACCCTCGTGGCCGTCCTGGGCACCTCGTGGCCGGTCAGTAGCTGGAATTCAGGCAGGCAGAATGGTGGGTCCGATGCTGCAGCCGCAGCGTCATGCGAGGGAGAGCTTCTTAGTCTGGATCGAGAAGGCTTCAGGAGGAGAGATGCGTGCGGCATAGCCGGGGGAAGTCCCGGAAGCACATCACAACGGCAGAGCAGCGGCCGTGTATAGCTGAAGGAGGGGGAGCCCCGCTGCCGATCCAGAGAACAGAGGTATGTTAAAAGGCTAGCCGTGGACGGAGGCCTGTTCGGCACGTCCTGGGCTGCCGTGCAGGTTGGGCTTCCTCACAAAGACTGCCGCGCTCTCAAGCCCATTGTCCGGAGGGGCCTACCCCGCTGACTGCTCGAGCATGAACCGCATGCTCACGCTGTTCTAGATAGAGGTATCTAAAGAAACAAGAAGAAAATTTTAAAAGGATAATACATACATTGTAGATGATAAAATTGGATTTTTGGTGGAGAGTATCAAGTTCCGTCTTGCTGGCAAGGCGGAAGAGTAAAAACTGGTTAGCTAGGGGCGGGCCGGGGGTGGGGCCATTTGGCTCATGCTCAGAAGGGCAAAGCCCTTCTGAGCTATGGAGAGTACTTCTGTCTCGGCGCCGTCGGATGACGTCACCAATTGTGGCTGACTCATCCTGCTTGTCCTAGGAGAACAAGACCTTCCTTGGCTAAAGACATGTTGGTTGTCTCCCATTAAGCCATGTTCAGTAATTTTGTTCTTTATGATGGTTTCTACCATTTTTCCTGGTACTGATGTCAGGCTGACCGGTCTGTAGTTTCCCAGATCACCTCTGGAACCCTTTATAAAAATTGGCATTACATTGGCCATCCTCCAGGTATTGCAGATGATTTTAATCTTAGTTTACAAATTACTAATAGTAGGTCTGCAGTCTCATATTTCAGTTTTTTCTACACCCTTGGATGTATACCATCCGGTCCAGATGATTTGCTACTCTTCAGTTTATCAAATAGTTGTAATACATCATCTCCAGGAACAAGCAGGAATGAGTCTTCACATATGGGTAGGTCGGTACCGACGGAGCCTGCGCGGGAACGCTCCCCAGCATCCAATCAGAAAGCTTTTGGGAGCATCCCTCAGCGCCTGCGTGCTGCCTTCCCGCCTTTCCAACGGTCTCTCCTCAGTTTTTGTTTTTTCGCGGAGCCGGCAGGACGTCTTCCTGTCACCGTAGAAAATTTTTTCTTAAATCTTTAACTTTTTGTTTTCTTGTGGTTGCGGCTGTTCCCCCGACTCCACCAGTATCGCCGGTGGTTTTTTCTTTTCTTTTTCCTAAACGCAGGGAGTTTTTTTTTTTTCCCTCAGTTTCTGTCTTAAATTTTGGGCCTGTAAGGCCTCTCCATTATGGAGCCTTATTCTCCTAAGAAGTGCCTTAACTGTGGAAATACAGTTTTCTTTTTAGACTCCAATAACTGGTGTCTAACCTGTTTGGGTCCTGACCCCTTTCCTCCAGAGCCATTAGGCAAAACCCCGGTGGGAGTCTTCGGTCTCCAAAGCCTTTCAGGGGTTTCAGGTTGTTCCTGGGGCTCACCCCTCACAGAACATACCTGAGCCATGCTCGGTGGTGGCATCCGCTTCGAGTGGTACCGATACCCCGGCATCGGCACTGGTGTTGAGCGATCCACTCCTCACCAGGGATCGTCATCTGGCGTTCTCGGTACCTTCGGGACTGATTGATACATCCCAGATTGACTTTCCAGTATCGGCAGCACCGTCGATACGGCCACCGACGTCGGTACCCTCTAGACATGCATCGATAGACTCGCTTCCTTCGATGCCGAGTCTAGAGTCGATATCTAGTCTGGAAGACTGGGTACCGACGCGTCTCGGAACCGACGCTTACTGATTCCGGATGCGTGGTACCGAGGATAATCACCAAGGGTTTCTGGTTACCTCGGTACCGCTTGAGCAGCCGCCGATGACTGCTCCGATGTCGGTATCGCCTTCGATTCCGGCTCAGCTACCGGTATCGGTATCGATGCCGGTACCTGCAGTAACATCGGGACCAGCTCCTTCCATGCTTTTTTCTCCAGGATCGCTCCTTTCTATACCTAGTTTGGAGTCGATACCTGGCATGGACGATGCACTACTGACTGTCTCAGGTCATAACCGCCAGTCCCAGTATCCATCCATTAGAGATCCTGTTCTGCACCGGGCAAGTACATCCTCCGGTGCCCAGGCTAGTTCTTCAAGTTTAGCCTGTCCAGGGATTGTTCCCATTGGAGATCCTTCTTTTCAGAAATTTCTCCTTGACATGGCAACATTCCTTGCTATTCCTATCCCTGGCTATGATCCTACAAAAGGCTCTTCTGGGGAAAAGGAACATATAATGCTTCCTTTACATCATTCTTTACAGGATCTTCTTCTGAAAATATGGGAAACACCTTCTGTATCAGGTGCCCCCCTCTCCAGGGTTTCAAAAGACTCAACTTCCCCATCATTCCATTGTAGTGGAATCAGCAATGAGGAAGGTAAAAAGCAAGAAGAAACATTCTTTTTTCCCGCCAGGTCGTGCATCTAGAACTCTGGATGCCTTTGGACGTCAAACCTTCCAAACATCTATGCTGGCAACAAGGATTCTCTCATATATTTTTTATATGAGTCTATCCCTTCAGGAGATCACAGAGAAATTCTCTTTTGACTCCTTTTCTTTCAGAGCCCAAGGCTGCAGACTATTCCTTGCTTCTTAGTCATAGCCAGAATATCTCTAGGTTTCTTTCTCGTGCTTCCCTAGACTCTTTTGAGTCTCTTAGCAGAACCTCTGCTATAGCCATAGGAGCAAGACGTAGAGCCTGGCTCCAAGCTTCAGACTTGAACAGATGGGCACAACAAAGACTGGGTAATACTCCTTGTACTGGAGAAAATCTCTTCAATAAGGAGTCTTTACGTCAGGTTGCTCATTGCTCCACTGACTTCCCTGTTTCTGAGTGCCAACCTAAACCTTCTCCTTCCCCAGCAGGTAGAAAATGCCCTACCAAACCTTCTTTTCCTAAAAGAAGAAGGTTTTATTCTTCTCCTGCCCATCATACAGATGTTCCCAAACAAGGGAAACCTCGCCCTGGTCTGAAGAATCCAAACTCAAGCCAGGAAAATTAACCCTCAATAGGGTTCCAATTAATATATTATAACCTACAGTTCACTTCTTCTCAGTAGAAGTTTTTTCACTGTTTTTTCATTTAAACCTCTACACTTGGATTCCTGTTTTCAGGACATCCACTTGCTCTTAGGTATTCTGAGCTGTCAGGATATTCATGTGTATGGGTCACAGGTTTTCCTCCTCTTCCTACCATGAAGAGAGGGTTGCCAACTATCTCATGATAGTTTTTCTGTACCACCATGAATTTTCCTTCTACAGACTTACCTTATGGCAAGTCACCCTTCAGCTCCTATTTTTCTCTGCCCTCTTTTCCAGGGTTTCCCCTGTAAGAGTGGTACCATACCACTGGAAGGCTTTCTTAGCCTTTCTAGTCTTCCTTTCCACCAGTGTAGAGTTGTTTTTCTCTTGAGTAAACCCCCTTTTTTTTTATCTGGGCAGCTCATCAAACAGGAACAGGATTTTCTCCTCTTGTTCTGTCTGTTCTCTCTATTAAAAACAGAAAGATTCTCTCTGCTGTGCTATTCAGCAGCTGCCCATGCAGGAGTTCCAGTGATCGGTCCACTGGTGCTTTTCCACAAGTTCCAGTCTTGTCTGCCACTACTTTCTGTCTAGCCTTAGTAGTGCTTCCAAGATAGTGCTCATCTATCTTGGATAATCCTTATAACTTCTATTCTGCCATCTCCAAATCCTTGGAGTTGGCAGCATAGTTGAGATGGCAGCTGGTTGTCTCCAACAGCCAGTTTTATTTCCCAACTCTCCTGCATAATGCTCTCTGCAATCCTACAGAGAAGCTTTCCACTATGGGCCCTTGCTAGAGAGCATGAGGGTTTTTTCTCTAATGACTATCCTATATGGTTGAAAAAGGTTTCCTCAGTCATCCCCCATGACTGTGAGGGTTCTTTACACCCTTCTATTTCCTTTTAATAAAGGACATAAGCCTTCCCTACGTGACAGTCTAAAGAGTTACCAAATTCCTACAGGAAATATGCTCTTTTTCCTTGCAGCTTGTCCTCATGGTATCCTAATCCTTCATGGACAGCACATATTTAACTAAATAATGCATGATACCCCACCCCTTGTCCCTCAAGTGGGTCTACCTGGTGTCTCTTCCTATGCGTATTCTGTCCATTCACCATGTTAGAGTTCTACCGGACTCAGGACTTGCTGTTTACAGACTAATATTATCCTCTGTTTTCCCGCAACCATCCTGGTTATTTCACTGGATAGCATTTCTACTCCATTTTAACCAGAGGGAATAGATTCTCTATATCTTCTCAAGTAGGTTCCACCTTCTTATTATGAGATGAATCATTCCTCTTCACATCTCCCATGTGAAGATTCCTGTAGACATATCTCTGTCTGCTTAATTGCAGACATTTATCTTTAGACCTATATATTCATATATGTACATATGTCTATATACATTCTTTAGATACATATGTCTGTCAGCCATGTGTGCATATGCTATGCCCCCTGGATCTCGCCATAAACATATGTATATATATATATATATACCCCTATATATATATATATATATATATATATATATCTACACATATATATATATATGTGTGTATCTGTCGAGATACTTCCTTTAGGTAGATATGTATTCACATATTTATCTCTCTGTCTGTGCTCATAAAGGTGTTTTCCTTCTTATCTGTTCCAGACAGTGGGCTTCCACATGTTCATACTATTTCACAGTATGTTTAGGCTATTATGCACACAACCACTGCTGTGGTACTGACAGCTCTTACCATAACCCTAGGTTCAGGTATCCCTGAAGCTCCCTATTCCTTTATCTTCCTACCTCTCAGTTAGGAAAGACATGGAGGATCTTCAGTAGATCTGAGGTTTTCAACTCCTCAGACATCTGTCCTTCCTTGGGATTACGGGGTTTTTTCTCCATACCCCTTCTTCCCTCAAGGACTAGGCCAGTTTTGTCCAAATCGTTCAGTCTTCCTCTTTTGCTCCTAGCTATAATTAACTCTGTAGCCAAAAGAGTTTTCAGCTTTTTCCATAAAGCTTCCCACTAAAGACCTACCGTTTTTGTACTGCCCCAGTTGAATCCTGGGGTCACCTGTCAGTTCCAGATTTTGACCTTCAACTTCACTTCAGTGAGGTCACCTTGAATATTCCTCTACTGGATCCCCAGTAGATTCCATCAGCCTCTCTACTTCCTGCAATCCAGTAGGTGAGGTCCATATTGTGATTGTTCATTTCAATATATTTCATGATGATTATCATATATACAGGGACTCCTTGTCTGTAGTCCTATCTTAGGTTAGCTGTCTCCTACAGCTCCTCTCTTCTTCAACTCCTACCCTCCATCCTCAGGATGCCTGGGCATATGAGGTGTAGCATGTTTCAATCCCCAACATGCTAGGGCTCCAGGCATCTTAGCTTGGGAGTCCCCATATGTGAAGACTCATTCCTGCTTGTTCCTGGAGATAGCACAGTTACTTACCTGTAACAGGTGATCTCTGGGAACAGCAGGAATAAGTCTTCACAACCCACCCACCTCCCCTAGGAGTTGTATCTCTCTATCTCTCTTTCCTTTCCTCTCTCTCTCTCTTTGTCTCAGCTTAAAACTCAACTGAGGAGAAACAGGTGGAAAGGCGGGAAGGCAGCACGCAGGCGCTGAGGGATGCTCCCAAAAGCTTTCTGATTGGACGCTGGGGAGCGTTCCCGCGCAGGCTCCGTCGGTACCGACGTACCCATATGTGAAGACTTATTCCTACTGTTCCCAGAGATCACCTGTTACAGGTAAGTAACTGTGCTTTTCCAGTGTATCAATATTTCTTTCAATTCTTTTGCGGCATCACCTTTAAATACCATTTCAGTCATGGGTAACATCCCTACGTCTTCCTCAGTAAAGATCGAAGGAAAGAATTCATTCAGTCTCTCCGCTGTGGCCTTGTCTGCTCTTAGTGTCCCTTTTACCCCTCTATCATCTAATGGTCCAACTGACACAGGTTTTTTGCTATGAATGTACTTGAAAGTGTCTTTATTATATGTTTTTGCTTCCACAGCAAGCTTCTTCTCAAATTTTCTCTTTGCCTGCATTATCAATGCCTTGCATCTAACTTGACAGAGCTTATGTTTCGTTTTAGTCATTTGGCTCCTTTTTCCATTTCCTGAAAGATGCTTTTTTGACAGCAACAGTCTCTGTGACCTCACCTTTAAACCATGCTGGCAATTTTTTGGACTTCCTTCCACTTTTCTTAAAGCATAGAATATAGCTGGTCTCGGCTTCCAAGGCAGTATTTTTAAACAACACCCATGCTTGATGTAAATCTTTAACCTTTGTAACTGCTCCTTTTAGTTTTTTCTTAACTATTTTCTTCATTTTATCATAGTCTCCTTTTTGAAAGTTAAAAGGTAGTATTGTGGATTTCCTTGCCGTCCATCCTCCATTTATTAAATCAAATGTTATCATACTATGATCACTATTTGCCAAATGGCCCCAATACCCTTATCTCTTGTACCAGATTTTGTGTTCCACTAAGGACTAGGTCCAAAATGGCTTCCCCTCTGGTTGGTTCATGAACCAGCTGCTCTAAGAATCAGTCATTTATTTCATCTAGAAACTTTATCCTCCCTAGCATGTCCTGCCATGACATTGACCCAGTTGATACTGGGGTAATTGAAATCACCAATTATTATTACTATGCTGTAACTTTTGTTAGCTTCCCTGATTTCTTTGAGCATTTCATCATCCATTTGTTCATTCTGACCAGGCGGTCAATAGTACACCCCCACTGCCATCGCCTTCCCCTTCTCCTTCTTACATGGAATTTCAATCCATAGAGATTCTACAATGAATTTTGTTTCCTGCAAAACTTTAATCCTTTGTGACTCAATTCCCTCTCTAACAAGAGTGCAATCCCTCCACCAATTTGATCAGCTCTGTTATTACAATATAGTTTGTACCCGGATATCACTGTCCCAGTGGTCGTCCTCATTCTACCATGTCTCTGAGATACCAATCATATTTAACCTCTCATTTAGTGCTATATATTTTAACTCTCCCAGCTTATTTTTTAGACTTCTAGCATTTGCATACAAGCATTTTAGCGGCTGTATTTTATTCATATTAATCTGGTAATCGGTCGGCAGGGGTAATTTGGAATCTTTAAACTCTGTTTGCTCTGTACTCTAGGGTATTTGGGTTACTTTTATCTTTATTGGAACCTCTCTGTTGATATGCTCTAACTTCAGTTTTTTGCTAGTATGCTTCAGGGATACATTGTTCCGAACCATAGGCTCTTGGGCAACTGTTGGCTTTCCCCTGTTATCTAGTTTAAAAGCCGCTCTATCTCCTTTTTAAAGGTTAATGCCAGCAACCTGGCTCCATCCCTGTTAAGGTGGAGCCCATCCCTTCAGAAAAGCCCCTCCTTTCCCCAGAATGTTCCCCAGTCCTAACAAATCCAAAACCCTCTTCCTTGCACCATCGTCTCATCCATGCATTGAGACTTCGGAGTTCTTCCTGCCTTTTGGGTCCTGCGCATGGAATATGGAGCATTTCAGAGAATGCTACCCTCGAAGTTCTGGAATTCAACTTCCTACCTAAAAGCCTAAATTTGGTCTCCAGAACCTCCCTACCACACTTTCCTATGTCATTGGTACCAAGACAGAAGACTCCTCCCCAGCACTATCTAAGACCTTGTCTAGGTGATGTGTGAAGTCTGATCTCCAGGAACAAGCAGGAATGAGTCTTCACATATGGGTACGTCGGTACCGACGGAGCCTGCACGGGAATGCTCCCCAGCATCCAATCAGAAAGTTTTTGGGAGCATCCCTCGCGCCTGCGCACTGACTTCCCGCCTTCTCCACTGCCTCTCCTCAGTTTTCGTTTTTCCGCGGAGCCGGCAGGACGTCCTCCTGTCACCGCAGAAACTTTTTTCTTTAAATACTTCTTTTCTTGTTTTCTTGTGATCGTGGCTGTATTTCCCACCGCCACCGGTACCGCCGGTGGTTTTTGCTTTTCTTTTTCTTGACCTCAGAGGAATTTTTCCCTCTGCTTCTGTCTTAACTTTTTTGGGCCTACAAGGCCTCTTCATCATGGAGCCTTCTTCTCCTAAGAAGTGCCTTCACTGTGGTACCACAGTTTTCTTTTTAGACTCCAATAACTGGTGTCTAACCTGTTTGGGTCCTGACCCTTTTCCTCCTGAACTTTCAGGCTGCAATACTGTGAGAAGACCTTCCCTCTTTCGAGTTTCCCTCGATACCGTTTTCCCTCCTGTTGTGAGGGCACCGTTTTTTTCTTCTCTACAGGATCAGGTAACCCACAAACAGTCTGTTAAGACTTGCCAATCCTTGAGTGGTAGGTCTCATGCCATGCATGATGACGGCTCCGGCCTTGCCCTCAAGACCCCATTGGCATTAAAACCCCGGCGGGAGTCTTCGGGCTCCAAAGCATTTCAGGGGTTTCAGGTTGTTCCTGGGGCTCACCCCTCACAGAACATACCTGAGCCATGCTCGGGGGTGGTATCCGCTTTGAGCGGTACCGATACCCCGGCATCGGCACCGGTGTCGAGTGTTTCACTCTTCACCAGGAATCGTCATCGGGCGTCCTCGGTACCTTCGAGACCGATCGATACGACCCAGATTGACTTTCCTGTACCTCTGCCATGCTCGGTGGTGGCATCCGCTTCGAGCCGGACCGATACCCCGGCATCGGCACCGGTGTCGAGTGTTCCACTCTTCACCAGGGATCGTCATCTGGCGTTCTCGGTACCTTCGGGACCGATCGATACGACCCCAAGTGACTTTCCCGTATCGGCATCATCGATGCCACCACCGACGTCGGTGCCCTCTAGACATGCATCGATAGACTCGCTCCCTTCGATGCCGAGTCTGGAATCGATATCTAGTCTAGATGACTGGGTACCGACGCGCCTTGGAACTGACCCTTATCGTTTCCGGATACGCAGTACCGAGGATACTCACCAAGACTCTCTGGTTGCCTCGGTACCGCTGGAGCAGCCTCCGATGACGGCCTCGATGCCATCACCGGTATCGGTATCGATGTTGATTCCTGCAGTTACATCGGTACCATCGATCCTTTCTATGCCTAGTTTGGAATCGATACCTGGTATGGACGAGGCAGTACTAACTGCCTCAAATAGTGACTGCCAGTATCACTGTTCATCTAGTAGAGTTCTTTTTCTGCACCAGACCAGTACATCCTCTGGTGCTCAGGCTGCTTCTACAACCTTAGCCTTCCCAGGGATGGTTCCAATTGGAGATCCTTCTTTTCAGAAATTTCTCCTTGACATGGCAACCTTTCTTGCTATTCCTATCCCTGGCTGTGATCTTAACCGTGGCTCTCCGGCACAAAAGGAAAATATAATGCTTCCTTTACATTATTCTTTGCAGGATCTTCTTCTGAGAATATGGGAATCACCTTTAAGGGTTCCCCCACCTTCTACAGCAACTAATGTTCTGTATCACGTGCCCCCCTCTCCAGGGTTTCAAAAGACTCAACTTCCCCATCATTCCATTGTAGTGGAATCAGCAATGAGGAAGGTAAAAAACAAGAAGAAGCATTCTTCTTATCCGCCAGGTCGTGCATCTAGAGCACTTGATGCCTTTGGACGTCAAACCTTCCAAACATCTATGCTGGCGTCAAGAATTATTTCTTATATATTTTATATGAGTCTAACACTCCAGGAAGTCACAAAGAAATTATCTCTTTTGACTCCTTTTTTGTCAGAGCCTAAGGCTGCTGTCTATTCCTTGCTTCTTAATCATAGCCGGAATATCTCTTGGTTCCTTTCTCGTGCTTCTCTAGACTCTTTTGAGTCTGTTAGCAGATCCTCTGCTATTGCCATCGGAGCACGTCGTAGAGCCTGGCTCCAAGCTTCAGACTTGAGCAGATGGGCACAACACACACTGGGTAATTCCCCTTGTACTGGGGAAAATCTCTTCAATAGGGAGGCTTTACGTCAGTTTGCTCATTGCTCCACTGACTTCCCTGGTTCTGGAGACCATTCTAAGCCTTCTTCTTCCCCAGGAGGTAGGAAATGTCCTACCAAGCCTTCTTTCCCTAAGAAAAGAAGGTTTCACTCTTCTCCTGCCCATCATCCAGAGGTGCCCAAGCAAGGGACACCTCGTCCTAGTCTGAAGTTTCCAAACTCTAGCCAGTCTCAACATACCCAGAAACCATAGGTTCTGAAGGTTACAATCTACAGTTAACTTCTTCTTAACAGAAGTTTGTTCACTGTTTTTTCTTAAAGTCTACACTGGTTCTTCCTTTTTCAGTATGCTAAGCTGTCAGGATATTCTTGTCCATGGGTTAAAGAATTCTCCTCTTCTTACTATTAAGAAGGGAGATTACAACTATCCCATGATAGTTTCTGTCCCAACATGAACATTTTTTCCCTCAGCTGACTCGCCATATGGGTAAGTCACCCTCCAGTTACCTGTTTTCTCTACCCTCTCATCCAGGGTTTTCCCCTGACTGAGTGGTACCATACTGAAAAACCTCTCTAGCCTTTCATTCCAGTGTAGACTTTTTGTTTCCTTGAATACATTTTCAAGATAACCCATCAGACAGGGACAGGAATATCTCCTCTCCCTTTGTCTGTTTCTCTTTATTTTGCACAGGAAGATCCTCTCTGCTGTCTTTTCAGCTTCTGTGCATGCAGGAGTTCCAGTGTTTGGACTGCTGGTACTTTTCCACAAGTGCCAGTCTATCTTTCACAATTTTTGTCTAGCCTCAGTAGTGATTCCAAGCTAATCCTCATCTATCTTGGATAATCCTACTCACTATTAGGCTTCTCACAACCATCTCCTTTTCCTAGGATGTGGCAGCACACCTGACTCCAGTCAGTCTTATCTCATAATTCTCCTGCACAATGCTCTCTGCAATCTTCAGAGGAGCTTTCTACTATGGGCCCTTGCTACAGAGCATTGAACTTTGTCTCTGAGGGCTCTTCTATATAGTAGACAAAAGCTTATAAATCATTCCCATGACTGTGAGGGTTCTCCACACCCTCTTGTCTCCTGTTATAATACAGAATATAAGCTTTTCTGCGTGAATATCCAAGGCTACTAGTACTGCATGATACCCCTATGTCCCTCCAGTGGGTCCTCCTGGTATCTTCTCTATGTGTTTCTGTACATCTGCCATGTCAGAATTCTAAAGGACTCCCGCCTTGCTTCTTACAGACTGATATTATCCTCTGTTTTTCACGCAACCATCCTGGTTATTTTGCTGGATTGCATTCCTGCATCCTTTTAGCCCACGGAAATAGATTCTCTATATATCTGTCAAGTGGGTTTCACCCTCTTGTTATTGGGTGAATCTTTTCCCTTCATATTCCCCATGTGAATATTCTTATGGGACTTAATGGTAGACATGTTTCTTCAGACTTATTGTCATATATGTAAATATCTCTATATATGCCTCTACATACATATGTCTGTAAGCTGTGTGTGCATAAATTATGCCCCACATATCTATATCTATATCTATATATATGTTGATACATATCTCTACACATAGCTAGATATACTTTATATATAGGTATATCTATCCCTATCTATCTATATATATATGTATCTGTTGGGAGGTTTTTTATAGGTCGATATGTATTACATACTATCTCCCTCACTGTCTATGCTATAACAAATTATCTCCAGGAACAAGCAGGAATACGTCATCACATATGGGTACGTCGGTACCGACGGAGCCCGCGCGGGAAAGCTCCCCAGCTTTTCAGATTAAAAGCTTTTGGGGCCTCCCACTGCACATGCGCGCTGCCTTCCCGCCTTCCTGAGCAGCTCTCGTCAGTTTCTTTTTTTTTCCGCGGAGCCAGCAGGGTCGTGTTCCTGTCACCGCTGAAGAAATTGTTAATTTTATTGTTTTCTTTAGACCGCGTACCTGCCTTCCCCATTCTGAAACCGGTACTGCCGGTCTCTCTTTCTTTCTTTTAAAAAAAATAAAATAAAATAAAATATTTTTCTTTCTTCAGCACAGCTTGGTACTTTTGTTAGGCCTTCAGGCCTACACAATTTCTCCTCATGGAGAAGCCAGTTCCTGGTTTTAAAAAGTGTACCAAGTGCAGTGCTGTCATCCTCATACAGACACCCATGAATGGTGTCTTAAATGTTTAGGACCTGACCATTCCATACCGGACTGCCCATCCTGCTCCCAGATGTCGAAACGTGGATTGCAGAACCGGGCCAACAAGTTCCATGTGCTGTTTCCTTCAGAAGCATCACAGTCATCCAGGTCTTCCTCTCCGGATGGATCTCAGGTAACCAAAACTCCAGTGGGCAAATCCTCTAAAAGCAAATCTCTTTCTAAAGATCGAGAGGCTCTCAATTCTGAGTTCGAGGATTCTGCCCAGGCCAAAAAACCCCGGCGGGAGGCTCCGGCCTCCAAAGCAATCATGGGTCACAGGTTGACATCGATGGCGCGGCCTCGACAGATCACCTGTTGTACTGCTCTGGGGTACCGGCCCATACCGGTACCGACATCCAGGCAGCAGTGGCGTCTATGGGCAATACTGTCCAAGTCATGCAGCAGGCCATTCTGGCTTTTTTATTAATGCTGCTACGCCCTCGGTACCGCAGCCAGCGGTACCGGGTCCGGTTCCGGTAATGGCTTCCATACCGGAACCGAGGCCATCGTCTTCCAAACGCAGATCGGTTCCGCATGCCGGATCCGGCTTTTGCCCGGTACCGATCCCATACCCGGTACGCCCGATGTCGATACCGAACGGTATGCGTATCGTGCGTTGGAAGCACATAGAGGATACTCTGCTTCTTCAGAGGATTTTAACTCCTCTGATTCTGATGAGTTCTCCCTTGATCTTCCTGAGGAGCCTTCTTCTCCTAACAGGAGAATGTCTCCACCAGAGGATTTGTCCTTTCAGGACTTCATCATAGAAATGGCTAAAGGTCTTTCTATTGCTTCATCCTCTGAAAAGGAACCCAGATCAAAGAAACTGGATATTTTAGGATACTCTAAGTCTCCTAAAGAGGCAGTCACCCTGCCTATCCATGAAATCCTTCAAGAACACTTGATGGACTTATGGGAGGCTCCTCTAACATTGTCTCCTTCTTCTCGCAGGTTGGACACCATGTACCGTGTCCCCCCTTCTCCTGGTTTCCAAAAAACCCAGTTGCCTCACCATTCTATTGTGGTGAAGTCTGCAATGAAGAAGATAAAGAGTACCAAAAGGCACTCTTCTACTCCTCCAGGGCGAGAATGTAAGACTCTAGACTCTTTTGGCAGGAAAATTTTCCAGGCTACTATGCTTATAGCCAGGATTAATTCCTATAGTCTTTACATGGGCATGTTTCTCAGTGAAATCGCTCTAAAAGTTCGGCATTTTGCCCCCTTTCTCCCTGAGGATAAGAGGGAGCAGTTCATTTCCTTGGTGAAACACCTTTTGGATATTTCAAAGTTCTCCAACAGGGCAGCTTTTGATTCCTTTGAGGGTGCTGGTAGGGCTTCGGGCATTGCTATAGCAGCCCGACGTCTTGCTTGGCTCCAGGCTTCTGATCTAGAACCTTGGGTCCTCGATGGCTTAAGAAATCTGCCCTGTACAGGTGAGAACTTATTTGGTGAGGAGTGGCAAATTAAGGCCACTCAAATGGATGCAGAAAATGCCACCTTAGATAGACTTTCTAAGTCTACCTCCACTCCTGCCAAGAAGAAGTCTTTTAAGAGGCCTTATTACAAGAAGTCCAGATTTTCTACAAATACTGGCCAACAATCCTCTCAGCCTCGTTTTGCTGCTAAACGTCAGCAACCTAAACAGGCAAGGTCAAAGCCTGCGGCGTCTGCTACGCCTCAGCAGGCTCCACCCCCTCAGGGGTTTTGACTTGCCCCTAGAGAACTTAACTTTTCTGGCTCTAGAACAACCAGAGCCCCTCACCATACCCGGAAGGTTAGCTCACTTTGCTCCCAGATGGGAGCAAATTACATCAGAGCAATGGACCCTCTCTATCATCAGAGAGGGTTACAAACTCCATTTTTCCGACCTTCCTCCTTATACTATGGTGAGGCAGTTCAATTCTCCCCCATCTCTCCTGGCCCTCTTGGGTCAGGAAGTCTCCTCCCTCCTTGCCCAGGGGGCAATAGAGGAGGTCCCTCTTCTTCAACAGGGGACGGGATTCTACTCCCCTTATTTTCTAATACCAAAGAAGACAGAGGGCTTCAGACCAATTCTGGATCTGAGAGAATTGAACAAATTTCTTTTCAAGGAGAAATTCAAAATGCTTTCTCTGGGCATTCTCCTTCCATACCTTCAGAGTCAGGATTGGCTTTGTTCTCTAGATCTAAAGGATGCGTATACACACATACTCATCCACCCATCCCACAGAAAATACCTTCGATTTCTGTTTCAGGGAAAACATTTCCAGTACAGAGTACTCCCCTTCGGTCTAGCCTCTGCTCCAAGAGTGTTCACCAAATGCATGGCAGTCGTAGCTGCCTTTCTAAGAGGCCTGGGAATTTTCATATTCCCATACCTGGACGACTGGCTCATCCGAGCTCCCTCTCAGTCCCAGGCCCAAATTTCCCTGGACCGCACAAGGCGTCTTCTGCAGTATCTGGGACTGGTAGTAAACCTTCCCAAGTCTCAACTAATCCCTACTCAGTCTCTCGAGTTCATAGGGGCCCAGTTAGACACCATCACTGCAAGGGCCTACCTGCCTCAGGTCAGGGCCCAACGCCTGCTGAGTTTGGCCTCCCAAGCTCAGTCCAGCAGTCATTTGACAGCCCGGGAAATGCTGCGACTTCTGGGCCACATGGCCTCCACGGTACATGTGGTGCCCTACGCTCGTCTGCATATGAGAGCAGCTCAATGGACCTTGGCCACCCAGTGGACTCAAGCATCTGGAGCGCTCTCCGACCAAATACTCACCTCAAGCCGTCTATTTTGGTCCCTCCAATGGTGGACATCCACCAAGAATCTGTTGTTGGGGCCCCCTTCCAACCTTTGTTGCCCCAAGCAACCCTCACAACAGATGCCTCCCAAACAGGGTGGGGAGCTCATCTTCAGAACCTCTCCACTCAGGGCACTTGGTCTCCACAGGAGGCCACCCTTCATATCAACCTCCTGGAACTGCGAGCGATTTACCTTGCCCTCAAGGTCTTCTATACCCTCCTTGTCAACCTGACTGTCCTAGTTCAGACAGACAATCAGGAAGCCATGTTCTATATAAACAAACAAGGAGGGACAGGCTCTCTGTCGCTTTGCAACGAAGCTCTCAGAATATGGGCCTTCGCCAGAGAGCATCAAATTCACCTTCTTGCAGTGTATCTTCCAGGAGTTCAAAACTCTCGTGCAGACAGACTCAGTCGAGTTCTGCTTCCACACGAATGGTCCCTACATATGGACCAGATACGCAGAATCTTTCAGGAATGGGGGACCCCGGACATAGACCTCTTTGCAAGTCCGTGGAATGCCAAACTTCCCCGGTTCTGTTCCAGAACTCAGTGTCAGGGAGCTCAGGCCCACGATGCCTTCCTCCTGCATTGGGGTCAGGAATTCCTCTATGCCTTTCCACCCATTCCTCTAATATCCAAGACTCTGTTCAAGCTCCAGAGGGATCACGGGACTATGATCCTCATAGCTCCCCGCTGGCCACGCCAGGTGTGGTTCCCTCTACTTCTGCATCTCTCCCAGGGATCCTCCCTGGACCTGGGAGCTGCGCCAGACCTTCTGTCTCAGGAGGAGGGGACTTTGTGGCACCCAAACCCCAAATCCCTACATCTCAGAGCTTGGTTACTGAAGGCCTAAGTCTTCAAGACTTTAATCTTTCTCAACCTGTGACAGATATCCTTCATGCCTCTAGGAAACCTTCCACGAGGCGTTCTTATGCTTTCAAATGGAAACGTTTTTCCATTTGGTGTGCTCAGCAGGGTCTTGACCCTCTAGCACTTCCTTTGAATTCCCTCTTGGACTATCTCCTGCATCTTTCAAATGCAGGCCTTAAGACGAATTCAGTAAGGGTCCATTTGAGTGCTATTGCAGCATCCTTAAAACCTATAAATGGACAACCTGTCTCCTCTCATCCTCTTGTTGCACGTTTCATGAGAGGCCTGACTCTAACTAAACCTCCCATCCGACCTCCTCCGGTAGCATGGGATTTGAACCTCGTTCTAGGTCAGCTTATGAAGCCACCTTTTGAGCCTTTGGACTCTACCTCCTTCAAATTTCTTTCCTGGAAGGTTGTTTTCCTTATTGCAGTCACTTCGGCTCGCCGCATCAGTGAACTGCAGGCTTTAGTGGCTCATCCACCTTATACTAGGTTTCATCATGATAAGGTGGTCCTTAGGACGAATCCCCACTTTATGCCCAAAGTGGTCTCGCCTTTTCATCTTAATCAAGAGGTATATCTACCTGTCTTTTTCCCTGCTCCTCATGCATCCAGTGCAGAGAGGAACCTTCATACTCTGGATTGTAAAAGAGCTCTTGCCTTTTACCTCAACAGGACTCAACCACATCGAAAGTCTTCCCAACTTTTCGTGGCTTTTGATCCTTCTCATTTGGGACTTCCAGTCACCAAGCGTACACTTTCCAATTGGATCGCTCAGTGTATTTCTTTTGCTTACCAGAGTAAGAACATTTCTATGGAGGGCCATGTCACAGCTCACAATGTGAGGGCCATGGCCACTTCTATGGCTCATCTTCACTCTGTGTCCATAGATCAGATCTGTCGAGCAGCCACTTGGGCCTCGGTTCATACCTTCACAGCCCATTACTGCTTGGACAAGGACTCCCGCCGGGATGCCTTGTTTGGTCAGGCTGTCCTCAAACACCTGTTCCATACTTAAACAACTCCTGCCCACCTTCCCTGGATGGATGCCTGAGATCCATGCGAAGATGGTTTACCCTTGGAGGGGGATCTCCCAGGCATCTTAGCTAGGGAGTCCCCATATGTGATGACGTATTCCTGCTTGTTCCTGGAGATAGCACAGTTACTTACCTGTAACAGGTGATCTCTGGGAACAGCAGGAATTAGTCATCACAACCCACCCACCTCCCCTAGGAGTTGTATCTCTATCTATCTTCCTGTCCTCTCTCTCTATTGTCTCAGCTTTAAACTCGAACTGACGAGAGCTGCTCAGGAAGGCGGGAAGGCAGCGCGCATGTGCAGTGGGAGGCCCCAAAAGCTTTTAATCTGAAAAGCTGGGGAGCTTTCCCGCGCGGGCTCCGTCGGTACCGACGTACCCATATGTGATGACTAATTCCTGCTGTTCCCAGAGATCACCTGTTACAGGTAAGTAACTGTGCTTTACCTTCTTAAAGGTTTCAGACAGTGGGCTTCATTTTTCATACTATTCCTTAGTATGTGGGGGCTGTTATGTGCACAACCACTACTGTGGTGCTAACAGCTTCCGCTTGCTCTAGGTCTCCCTATCCTTGAAGCATCAAGCTTCAGTATCTTTCCTATCTCTCATCAGCTAGGAAAGTCAGTGTACATCTTCATTATTTTGAGTACACATTTGTTCTCCCTGGGAATATGGGCTTTTTTCCATACCCCTTCTTCCCTCCAGGACTGGGCTAGTTGTCCAAACCGGTCAGTCTTCTTCTTTTAGTCCTCAATGTTAATGACTCTGTACTTAAAAGAGTTTTCAGCTTTTTCCCATAAAGCTTTCCATTGAAGACCTGCCGTTCTAATCCTAACCCAGTTGACACCTGGATCACCTGCTCATTCCAGGTCTGGACCTTCATTCTCACTACTGTGAGGTCACCTTGAGGATTCCGCTACTGTATATCCAGCAGACTCCATCACGCTTTCTACTTCCTACAATCCAGTAGGTAAGCTCCATATTATCACTGTTCATTAAATAAGTTAATGGCACTTATCATACATACCAAGGACTCCTCTTCTGTAGTCCTTAGGTTCGCTGTTTTTTTCCTTACAGCTCCTTTCTTCTCAACTCCTACCCTCCATCCCTCATGGGATGCCGGAGATTCCTGTGTGGAAAATGCACTCCTGATCCAGGGACACACATTTTATGGGATCTCCCCCTGGCATCTATAGCTAGGGAGTCCCCATATGTGAAGACTCATTCCTGCTTGTTCCTGGAGATAGCACAGTTACTTACCTGTAACAGGTGATCTCTGGGAACAGCAGGAAGTTGTATCTGTCTATCTATCTTCCTTCCTCTTTCTCTCCTTTGTCTCAGCTATGAAACTCAACTGAGGAGAGGCAGTGGAGAAGGCGGGAAGTCAGTGCGCAGGCGCGAGGGATGCTCCCAAAAGCTTTCTGATTGGGGAGCATTCCCGTGCAGGCTCCGTCGGTACCGACGTACCCATATGTGAAGACTTATTCCTGCTGTTCCCAGAGATCACCTGTTACAGGTAAGTAACTGTGCTTTACCTTTGCACCAGGCAGGCATGTTACCAGGAAATCCTCACGTCCACCAGTCACCCAGCTATCTACATGCCTAATGATTGAATCACCAACTATAATGGCTGTTCTAACCATCTCCTTGTGGGCACATGGCCCTGGAGAAACCTCCTCTGTTCGAGAGGGTTTTACATTACCTGGAGGACAGGTCCTAGCTACAGGATCACTTCCAGTCACATCAAGGTGATGCTGTCCTGTCAAGTGACCTCTCGCCTCCATGGCAACAGGGATGCTGCCAGACTGGAGGCGGGACTTCAGTACTATATCCCTGTAAGTTGTTTGCCACTAGATTGTAGATCAAGGTGACTGTGAAGAGATAGAACTGGGATAGAGACAGAAAGATAGGGAGAGCACGGGGGGGGGGGGGGGTTGTTTGTTTTGTTTTTCTCTATTTGTCCCCCTTCCTTGGTGCCATTCCCCTAACACACCACAGTACCTCCATAGTCATATAGGCAAATAAAACAGGTAATTGATAGGCAAGGAAAAATTATGAAAATTTATATCAAAAGTCAGCCAACTAGTAAAGTTTGAAAGCTTAGCTTTGGAGAGTCTGTTGGAATAAGCTTGCTCAGGCAGTTGTTTCTTATCGTCCCTCCAGTCCAGTCCTGACCTCTGAGTAGTCAACCCTCACCAGCAGCTTGGAGACTGAGCATGTCATCTTTTGATCTCACCAGTGTACTTAGGCAGCTGGCACTACCCCCAGTAAACTTAGGGGCTTGTTTACAAAGCTGCGGTAGCGGTTCACGGTCGTTATCGGAGCTTTGTAAACAAGCCCCTTAGTCTCCAAACAGCTGGAGCGGATGATTCCAAGGGTTTGGACTCACTGTAGGGACAACTAAGAGGCTTGTTCCTCTCTGCAATAATTGGTGGTGTTCTTCTTGGCCATTTTCAGGGGGATATTGGCAGCACAAGGAGTCCTTTCCTAGGGGGAAGGAAGGAGGCTCAAAGCTGCACAAATAAATGTTATTTGAAAACATAAAGAGTTAAAGATCCAAAAAGGCAGCATTAGGGGTAGGAGCCCTCTCTCTGAGGAGGAAAAGGTTCACCAATGCCTCTCTGATGGCTGCTGCAGCTCCCGAACCCGTCAGCGGGTGAGGAGCTGTTTGGGGAGGCAAGGACCGCAGTGTGCGACTCTCAGTCAGATTCCTGCCTCACTGCTGAAGCCAGTAAGTAGGGGCTGAACATGAGGTGGGAGCGTGAGAGTGGTGCATTAGAATGAGGCTGCAGGTGCAGGCCTCCCTCCTCAGGGCCATTGGGTTTTATCCTGTGCCAGCATTCTCCCTTCCTGCTTTTGTGTGACAGTCAGCCGCCACCGACCACGTGGTTTCAGTGCCATTTTCCAGTAGCAGGGGAAGCTGCGCCATTTCCTAAGGCAGGAAACTTGTCAGCACAGAGTCAGAAAAAAGAGGGGGAGGGCCTGCTCGGACGCTACGGTTGCTCCTCTGCGTTTTTTTGTTTTACTTTCATTTTTAGCTCTGGCCACTTGCCAATTGAGTTCTGCTACTTGAAAAAAAAGAAAACAGACAAGAGAACAGTTATTGAGAGAGTTTGTGCACCCCTCAACTGAAAGGATAGGGGTAAGGGCACCATCCTTTCCAGAGGATAGCCAGCAGGGCTAGAAGAGGCACAGGTACCCTTCCTTTCCCCATGCTGTGCCATGCCAGCAAGGGCCACATGTATCACCTGTGGGGTGTGACGGGGCATGGTCTTTGCCTCAGGAATATGTCGAGGTTGTGAGACCAATGTGCACACAGCAGAGAAAGACTTGCAGGACAGTACACTACTACTACTACTAATATTTAGCACTTATAGAGCGCCACGCATGCAGCGCTGCACAGTTAACCTACAAGAGGTGGCTAACAAACAAGAGACAGTCCCTGCCCGTCAGAATCATGCTTATCGGAGCTTACAATCTAGTTAGAACAGTACAAAGCATTAGTCAGTTCTGCGGAAGATACGGTGTGGTACAGTTTGGTACAGCTTGGTCTATAGTTTTGTCAAAACGTTGACGGGGGTTAGGATAGGATGAGGATGGAAGTCAGGGTCTGAATGCAACGGTGAAGAGATGGGTCTTCAACCTGGATTTGAAGAGGGCCAGGGAGGGCGCCTGGCATACAGACACAGGTAGGCCGTTCCAGGCGTGTGGTGCAGCAAGGTGAAAGGAGTGCAGTCGTGAGTTCGCGGTGCGGGTGAAAGGCATTGAAAGAAGCGATTTGTTAGCAGAGCGCAAATTTCGAGACGGGACATAAGGAGAGATAAGAGATATGAGGTATTGAGGGGCCATAGAGTGAATGCATTTATAGGTCAGCAGGAAAAGCTTGAATTGGATGCGGAATTGGACAGGGAGCCAGTGAAGTGACTTGAGGAGGGGAGTAATGTTGGCATGGCGAGGCTGGCAAAAGATTAGTCGAGCAGCGTGATTTTGTATAGATTGAAGGGGAAGGAGGTGGCTCACGGGGAGACCAGCGAGGAGTAGGTTGCAGTAATCGAGGCGAGAGGAGATTAAGGAGTGGATAAACGTTTTGGTAGTGTGTTCAGAGAGGAAGGGGCGGATCTTGCTGATGTTGTAGAGGAAAAAGCGGCAGGTCTTGGCTACAAGCTGGATATGGGCGGAGAAGGAGAGAGAGGTGTCAAAGATAACCCCTGGATTGCGGGCCGAGGGAACAGGAAGGATAGTAGATCCATCCAGATGGACTGAGAGAGGGGAAAGTGGGGGGAGGAGTTTGGTGGAAAGACAAGGAGTTCAGTGTTGGCCATGTTCAGTTTCAATCGGCGATGAAACATCCAGGCAGCGATGTCCAAAAGACAAGGAGAGATCTTGGACTGGGTTGCCAGAGAAATATTAGGTGTAGAGAGGTAGATTTGGGAGTCATCGGCATAGAGATGGTACTGAAAGCCATGGGAAGAGATAAGCGCGCCAAGGCCTTGGGTATAGAGAGAGAAGAGGAGGGGGCCCAAGACAGATCCCTGGGGTACACCTACCTGGAGCGGGGTAGGGGAGGAGGAGAAGCCTCCAGAGCATACACTGAATGAGCGATGGGAGAGGTAGGAGGAGAACCAGGATAGTATGGAGTCCTTGAAGCCAAGCGAGGAGAGGGTGGTGAGGAGAAGGTCGTGGTCAACGGTGTCGAAGGCAGCAGAAAGGTCAAGAAGGATGAGGATAGAATAGAGGCCCTTAGATTTAGCCAGGAACAGGTCGTTGGTGACTTTTGTGAGTGCCATTTCAGTGGAGTGTAGGGGGCGGAAGCCTGATTGTAGTGGATCCAGGAGGGACTGGGAGGTGAGGAAATCGAGGCAGTGACGGTGGACTTCTCATTCTAACAGTTTGGATATGAAGGGAAGGAGGGAGATGGGTTGATTGTTAGAAGGGCATGTGGGATCAAGTGAGGGTTTCTTGAGGAGGGGTGTGACAACAGCATGTTTGAAGTCAACGGGGACAGTTGCAGTGGAGAGTGAAAGGTTGAGGATATGAGTGATGGAGGGGACAATGGTGAGGGAGATGGAACGTAGGAGATGGGTGGGGATAGGATCTGATGAACAGGTGGTGGGTTTGGAGGAGGAAAGAAGAAGTGCGGTTTCTTTATCAGAGATCGGGGAGAAGGAGGAGAGGGTGGCAGGGGGAGTATGGATGGGGGAGGAGAAATGGGGGGAGGGGGGAGGTAGATGAGGGGGTAGGGAATTGGAGGGTAATTTTGAGGATTTTGTCATGGAAGTAATCGGCTAGGGTTTGGGCAGAGAGGGAGGGTGGGATCGGGGGCAAAGGGACCTTGAGGAGAGACTTGAGGGTGTTAAAGAGACGGCGAGGATCAGAGGCAAGGGAATTAGTCAGGTGGATGTAGTAATCTTGTTTGGCAAGTGCTAAGGCTGACTGGAAGGAGCCAAGCATGAATTTGAAGTGTAGAAGGTCTTCCTGGGAGCGGGATTTGGACCAGGCTCGTTCGGCAGAACAGGCGCAGATGCGTAGGTAACGGATTGTAGGTGAAAGTCAGGGTTGGGGAGTAGATCGTTTTACAGGACGTGAGGTGGGATGGGCAAGAGTGTCAAGGGCTGAGGATAGTGTAGCATTATATGAGGATAATGCTTCATCGACGGACTCGGAGTATAAAATGGAGGAAAGAGATGGAGAAATGGTGGAGGAGAGAGTCAGGGGGTCAATATTATGAAGGTTTCTAAATAGGTCGGAGGAGTCAGGACGAGGTTGGTATGGTGGAAGCTGAAGAGTAAATGTTAAGAGGTGATGGTCAGATGAGGGAAGAATTGATTTGTGGAAGTTTGAAGGAGAGGAATTGGAGAAGAGTGGCTGTGTAGGTGTGTGGGGGCAGTGGAGCAAAGTTGGAGTACAGATAATTTTGAGTCATGTGGGGCTCTCGGGGGCCTCTGAGAGCTTGGTGCGGACCATGGGGAGGGTATACTTCATCCTCCGCAGGAGTTATAGCATTGGCCCTGCTAGAGGGAGGAGCAGGTTCTGCACCACTGGTGTTAGAGTGCTGTGGCGGGGAGCTCTCCCAGTTCCTTAACATCGTGGGGGAGGGGGGGTTCCCAGAGTTTGTACTCCTCATGCACAAGGCATTCTGCTTGAAACAGAGGTAAGGGCAGCCCCCTTTCAGGGTCAGATTGAGGAAAAATCAAGCAGCACCAGCTGACTGGATATCAGAGGATGAGCCGGTCCTCAGTAGGTGCTGACTGGAAGAGGACCTGGGCGAGGAGACAGGCTGCCTTCACTTGGATGATCAAGAGGATGCAGGAGAGCCAGAGGAGCTGGAAGAAGGTGAGATCCTGCAGGAAGACGAGTCTCGCATTGTCTGGGTCTTTCGCCATGAGGAGTTGGCGTCCCTTATATCCCAGTCACTTAAAACTCTTAGGTCTTCCAGTGCATCCTCCTCCTGGGGACTCCCGGTAGGCATACTGTTTCAAGCCATCCAGAAATCACAAAAGGTTTTTCCACTGCATTGAGCGATTAAGCAGATGAGTGGGACCTCCTGGAGGCCAGCCTGAGAGGGACAAGGACCATGGCCCGCCTTTATCCACTGCCGGAGCACAAGAAATAGCTCCTCCATTCCCCAAAGGTGAATGCTGCAGTGTTGGCATGACCAAGAAGACTACGATTCCCGTGGAGGGTAGCTCAGCCTGCAGGGATGTCCAGGACAGAAAGTTGGATACTTTGTATTTGCAGGCATCTGTTTGTGGTGCGTTTATAGCCAGAGCTTGCCTTAAGTGGATGCAGGACATTCTGGAGCCAGCAGAGGAGTCCCAGGGGCTGGAGGCAGCGGAGGCAAAACTGGAGTTTGTGGCCATTTATCTGGCAGATGCCTTCTATGATCTTATCCAAGGTCTCTCAAAGAGTATGGCCTCGGTGTTAGTGGTGCGCCGTTACCTGTGGTTGTGTAATTGGTCGGCAGATGTTTTATTAAAGACTCTGTTAAGTAAGCTACCTTTTAAGGGTAAGCTCTTGTTTGGAGAGGCATTGGAGAAGTTGGTGAAGGACTTGGGGGAGTCTAAATGTGGGTGCCTGCCCGAGGACAAACAGAAACAGGAGTGCACTCCTGCGCTGGAGCGGGGTAAGTCAAGGAATTTTTGATGATTCTATGTGGTGCATTTTGCGCTGTACCAGAGGGGGCGGTTTTCCTCTTGGGGACAGGCCTATCGGGGGTTTCGAGGAACAGGGCAAAGATACTACTCTGCCTCTACTTCTTCAGCCCCGAAAAAGATGCAATGAAGCGAAGTGGGCCCAGGCGGAGATGGAGTCTGTGGGAGGTCGGTTGCGGGACTTCTATCCTACTTGGGTCCAGATCACGTCCGACCAGTGGTTCCTGGAGGTTATTTGGGAGGGATACGCACTGGAGTTTGCCAGTCCACTCGCTTCCTCCTTCGTACGATCCCCATACAAGGCCCGAGGCAAGGTAAAGGCCATGCGGGACATCCTCTAGTGCAGCGGTTCTCAACATGTGGGTCGCGACCCCCACGGGGGTTGCCACAGGATTTAGCGGGGGTCGCCTCGCCTCACCTCACCTCACTCTGCCGTTAAAAAAAATAAAGCACCCGTTGCTGCCGCTGCCGAGTCTGCTTCTCGGCAGCGACAAACTCACCGCCTCCCAGTCCCTTCTGATGCAACCGCGGCTCCCTGCCTCTTAAGGAACCACGGCTGTGCCAGTAAAACCGTTGCGGAGCCTTCCTGTCTCTCGACGGGCCCCAAAGGAAGTTGTTTACCACTTCCTTTGGAGGCGGGACTATGCTGCACGGAGCCCATCGAGAGACATGAAGACCGCAACGGTTTTACAGGTTTAGCCGCGGTTCCCTAAGAGCCAGGGAGCCGTGGCTGTAGAAGAACAGCAGGGCAGCAGCAGGCAGACAGGGAGAGGGGAGGAGGGGGCAGAGAACCTGCAACGGGGCTGACATGGAGGGATGAATGGATGGAGGGAGGGAGGGAGGGGTCTGACATGGACAGGGGGGGGGCTGAAATGAATGAATGGAGGGAGGGAGGGGGAGGGCTGACATTGATGGATGGAGGGAGGGGGCTGACATGGACAGAGGGGCTGACATGGAGGAAGGGAGGGAGGGCAGACATGGAGAGGGAGGGCTGACATGGACAGGGAGGGCTGACATGGACAGGGGGGCTGACATGGAGGGGGGGCTGACATGGATGGAGGGAAGGAGGGAGGGGAGGTCTGAAATGGAGGGAAGGAGGGAGGGGAGGACTGACATAGATGTATGGAATGATGGATGGACGGAGGGAAGGGAGCTGACATGGACAGAGGAGGGGCTGACATGGATGGATGGAGGGAGGGAGGGGGGCTGACATGGACAAAGGGAAGAGACATGGGGACATACTGTACAGATGGGCAATAAATGCTGGACAGAGGGGAGAGACAGTGCGGGTTAGGCTTATAATGGGCAGATGGGGGGGGGAATAGGACTGGTAATGGGTTGATTAGGGAAGGCTAGGACTGGGAATGGACTGATCAAGGGGGGTTGGGACTGGTAATGTGCTGATAGGGGGGTAGGACTGGTAATGGACTGATGGGGGGCTAGCACTGGAAATGAGCTGATCGGGGAGGTTAGGACTGGTAATGGGCTGATTAGGGGAGCCTAGCATTGGTAATGGGGTTGAGGAGGGACTAGCACTGGAAATGAGCTGATTAGGGGAGGCTAGGACTGGTAATGAGCTGATGGGGGGGGGTAGGAATGGTATTGGGTTGAGGGGAGGCTAGCACTGGTAATGGGGTTGAGGAGGGACTAGCACTGGAAGCGAGCTGATTGGGGGGCTTCGATTGGGAATGGGCTGATTGTGGGGAGGGGAGGATAGAGCTGCTGGCCCTGGAAGAAAACTGGGGGCTAAGGCTACAAATGGGCTGATACGAGGGGATGAGAGAATGGAACTGGAAGAGAGTGGATCTGAGAGGGGCTGCCATGGTATTTGTACTAGAAGGGACTGGTCAGTGGGGAAGGAGGGTGACTGGAAGGGAATGGACACCAGTGGCAGTCATGGGAATGCAAGTTGACACTGGAAGGTACTGAGATTGAGGACTGGAAAGGGGCTGATACTGGGGATGGTTACTGGGACTGGAAATAGGCTGATGGAAAGAAGTGAAGAAAACGAAAGAAGAGGTAAGAAATGGCAGATGGACCATAGACCACAGAAAGAGAGCTAAGAGAAGACAGGAAAGCAGAAGTCTCAGATCGGGACCAGCATGATCAGAGAATAAAGTGGTCAGACAACAAAGGTAGAAAAAATAATTTTATTTCATATTAGTGATTTGACTACAAAATCATTATAATTTTGAAATCAAATATTGTTACTTGTTATTGTGATTAATTATTGTAGTTTAAATAAGTACATTTTATAAATAAAAACATATTGCAAAGGCCTATAATATATTAATAATTCAACAAATGATTACAGCGACAATGCGTTAACGGTAAAGGAAGAGAGACGCATTTGATTTTATCATTGGGGGTCACCACAAGTTGACCAATGGTAAAAGGAGTCACGGTACAAAAAAAGGTTGAGAACCACTGCTCTAGTGGTTGCTATACATAAGGGGAATTTTTTACCTCCCTCGACCTCATGGAGGCTTATTTGCACATTCCAATCCATCTGGAGTACCATCAGTTTCTCCCCTTTGCGGTGCCCATGGGGCATTTTCAGTTCCGAACGATGCTGTTCGGCCTGGCGACAGCCCTGCACACCTTCATCAAGGTCATGGTGGTGGTAGCGTCAGCATTGTGCCAGGAGGGAAAATTGGTTCATCCCTACCTCAATGATTGGCTCATTCGGGCAAAGTCCCGAGAGGAGAGCGAGTGGGCAACAGCGAGGGTCGTCGAGTTTCTGCAGAGCCTCAGGTCAAATGCTGCAGCCGTTGGTGCGGCAGTTCCTCAGGATGCAGTCGCTGACAGCGTGGCATTATTCTCAGGTATTTGGCAGCTATAATCAAATTGGTCCCTTGGGTGAGCGCCCATATGCGGCTGTTGCAGAGAATGCTGCTATGCCGATGGTCTCTGCAACAGCATCCGCTAAACCAGCCCTTGCCCTGCCGGGGGACAACCCAGAAGGTGCTCAGGTGGTGGCTACGCTCTAAACAGCTATCAGTCGGGTTGCTCATGGAGGCATCACACTGGATGACCCTTTCAATGGATGCCAGTCTCCTCGGCTTGGGGGTGCATTGCGATGGCCAGGTGGCTCAGAGGCGGTAGACACCGGAGGAGAGCGGCTGGCCGATCAACTGGCTTGAGATGAGGGTGGTTTTCCTTGCTCTACAGGAGTTTCACCTCTTCCTAGAGGACAAGCCGGTTCGGGTCTTCTCCAAAAATGCCACTGCGGTGGCCTACAATCGTCAAGGGGATACGGGACGTATAGGCCTGGAAAACGAAACTGGTGCTCTGCTGAATTTGGCGGAGACCCATCTGCAAGCGATCTCGGTGCTGATGAAATGGGCTGCCAAGAATGTGACAGCCGACTACCTAAGTCGTCTGCATTTGGAACCTGGGATGCTCAATGACACTGTTGTCTTGCAGATATAGTGGATGTGGGACCTACCGATCATGGATCTTATGGCAACCTTTATGTCGGCCAAGGTGAACAGATTCTTCAGCAGGAGATGGGAGAGAATATCAGAAGGCCTAGATGCTCTAGTGCAGCATTGGCCTACGGAAGGGCTGCTCTATGTCTTTCTCCCTGGGTGCTCATCAGGCTTGTGCTGCAGTGAATCAAAGCGCACCAAGGGCGAGTCATTCTCATCGCTCTCAACTGGCCCAGGAGGCCGGGGTATGCAGATCTAATCCAGATGATGGTAGATCGGCTGTGGCGCCTGCTGGTCCAATCCGACCTGTTGGTCCAGGGTCCGGTACGAATGCCTCGGGTGGATCAATTTTTGCTTATGGCATTGCTCTTGAAAGGGCTCGGTTGAGGAGGAGGGGCTTTTCGACACCGATGATTTCCACCTTATTGAAGGCCTGAAAGAGATGTTCACTTCATTGTTATATATCCGAGTGTGGTGCATTTTTGAAGCCTGGTGTGCAGAGTGGCATTGCCGGCCTCTGTTGGCATTGGTGCCTGAGGTACTGTCCTTCCTCCAGTCAGGCCTTGACAAAGGTCTGGCCTGCAGGTGCAGGTGGCAGCAATAACTTGCTACCATGGCAGAATCCAAGGGCTGTCCTTGGGGACACACCCGGTCAAGCAGGTCTGTCCACCAAAGCGGGTGGTGGTTCCTCCTTGGAACCTCAATTTAGTGTTGTCAGTGGCGCTTGAGCCGTTGGAGCCATGTACCCTGAAGGACTTGACGCTTAAGAACGGTGTTCCTGGTGACCATCTGCTCTGCTCGACGGATTTCAGAGCTCCAAGCGCTGCCGTGTCAGGAGCCTTTTCTCTTGATATCCAAAGATAAGGTAGTCTTGTGTCCAGTTCTATTGTTTTTGCCTAAGATACTCTCGGTGTTTCATGTTAGCCAGCCAGTCATCCTGCCGGTGTTCTTGGGGGCATCTGGGGGGATCTCAAACCCACAGTTACGCTTTTTGGACGTGAACCGAGTCTTATGGCGTTATTTGAAGAGGACAGCACATTCAGAAACTCAACCGTTTGTTCTTCTTGTTTTCTGGCCTGCGTAAAGGAGAAGTGGCCCCTAAGGTGTCCATCTCTAGGTGGATTAAGGAAGCTATTGTCTCGGCATATCTGGTGCAGCGGAGGTCGATGCTGGCAGGTTTGTGAGCCTATTCACCAGAGCGTAGGCTATGTCATTGGCAGAGGCTAGCTTAGTGCCACTGACAGTTATTTGTAGGGTGGCTATTTGGTCATTTCTTCATACTTTTGTGAAACATTACCACCTGGATGTGCAGGTGATGTGGGCAGTCATTCAGGTCGGGCTCGCCGGTCTCTCCTGTAGTTAGTACTGCTATGGTACATCCCAGAAGTCAGGACTGGACTGGAGGGATGATAAGGAAGATAAAATAAGGCCTTACCTGCTAATTGGCTTTCCTTGAGTAACTCCAGTCCAGTCCCGGATCCCACCCTGATTCAGAATTCTAGGCAATATAGCAAACCCGGGCCAGAAGAGAGTCAGCTTTGCGTGAGTGGTCCGGAGAGTTTTCCTCATAGGAGGCGGTGGTGTTTCAGGGCTTGGGAGCCCTTCTTCCAAAGCCGCACATATTTTCAAAGAATCCATATGTGGAGTGAGATATTTCAGGATTGCAGGTCTAGGAGGGCAGTCAGGGTTCGCAGATGGCGAGCGTTCAGAGGATTGATGGGTAAGCCTTTTTTTCTTCCTTGTGATGGAGGGTCCCTGGAAAGGATCGAGGGGACTGGTTCATGTTTGTTTTTGGAATCTTGTATCCTTAGTTCACATTTTGATTTCTTATTTGTTGCTCCTGTGAGTCTGCTTTGTCAATAGGTTACTGGGGCTGGTAGGTGGTGCCAGCTGCCTACGTACACTGATGTCATCAAAAGATGACATGCTCAGTCTCCAAGCTGCTGGTGGGGTTTACTACCCAGAGGTCGGGACTGGACGAGTTAATCAAGGCAAACCTATTAGCAGGTAAGGCCTAATTTTACCTTTTCTAAAGCTCAGCTGTCGCTGGTTTTTATTTCAGCCCTTACTTGCCTTCGGTTAAAATTGTTCTGAGGTGTGATTTGCAATAAAACCCATTATAGTAATGTTCGGGTTTGTCTGTCGTGTAAGTTAACGGTGCATGGATAAGATCTTAGTCGGTTAACTTGGTTCCAAGGTAGTGCGTTTTCCCTGGGTGGGGTTAAAGCCGTAAATGACTCTTCCTGTGGGTTCCCTGCCTTTTAACTCAATATTGCTGTTATGAGGTCCACTTCTGACTGGGAGGGGGTGGGGGGGAGGAGGCAAGCAAACACATACAGTAAAAGAAAGGCAGTTGTGGGCAAATCTTCAGAATTTGCCTGGCTCTACCGGATGCACGTTTCCCTGGGGTAGGAACTTACAGCTGCTACTGCCTTAGGCATTCTTTGTGCTCCAAAAGTGGAGCAGTGGGCAGCTTGAGTGCACAGTCGAACTCATATCTTTCAAGGCTGAGGCTCAATTGTTGAGCGTGACCCTTTCAGGGCTGAAGGGGCAGTACAGGTCCATAGTGTCAAGTCTCAGGCCCCAAGGTCAAGGTCAACTATGGGCAGCTATGGTGCATGGTGAGTATGTCAAGCGGCCCAGTGCAAGCAGTTGCCTTCCATGCTCAATTTGGGTGACATGGAATTGGAAATGTTTCCTAGATGTTTCCACGTCGCCTAGATGTAAATAGTTTCCCCAGATTATCCAAGTTCTAGTACCTGTTCCTTGTAAACACAGATCAGCCAATGAAATGTGTAAGTTTTATGTTCCATGTGAACTGCACTGATGTTGAATAGCGCGGTATAGAAGAGACTCTAAATAAATAAATAAATAGGTTCCAGCTGGCTGAGAACTGATGCCGCTTGTCAGCTGAGATGCTGACTAGGCCTTAGGTCTTGGGAAGTTCGATTGGTACTCTCCTGCCAGAGGGTAGTGATAAGAGAGCCTTGGAAATGCTTGGAATTCCTGGACTTCTGAGAGTGGCTATTAGTAGAGGTCCAGGTACTCACATCCATAGGATAGAAGTCTGTCGAGTGTTTCCAGAAGAGCTCTTTAGATAAGTTGTATTTCCTGACCCCTGGCAAGCTCAGATGAGTCTGTTGCCTATTAGAGGGAGGTGGGTCTGAGAGGGCAGGAACCTCCAGAAACATCATGTGTTTTTAAATAGTTGCATTCAGCAGAAGGTCCTGGTTTCCTAGAGAGTGGCCAGGTCAGGGCTGCGCACTCCCCTGAGAAGTTTAAGGAGATGTGGTCTCAGAGTTGGAGGCCAGCTTGAGCAGTGTGTTACCGATTTGCTGTGAAATCTAATTTCCTCATGGCTTAACGACTCTATTCAATTGCAAAGTGATGTCCTTTTGACTTAAGTTGCAATTGTTGATTTGTTGGAGCAAAGACACAGGTTCTTAGTCTCAGTAGTTTGTTGGCTGGACATTTTGAGAGCTGTTGCTCAAGCAGAGCTTGAAAAGTTGCATCACCATTAAAATTTTGAGAGTGTATGTGTGTGGTGGAGACATAGCCTAGTACTCAAGAGATCAGGGTTCAATTCCCACTGGCACTCCTTGTGGCCTCGGGCAAGTCACTTTACCCTGCATTGCCTCGGAAGAAAAAGCCTGCCAATCTACTTAGTCATACCATGTGAAGAAAACCTAGAAGCTGCTGAGTTGCCAAGAGTCAGCATTGACTTGACGGCACTTAAAATTCTGCTGTTCTTTTTTTTTTTTTTTTTTAAATTTGCCTAAAACCTCTAGTATCTTTACATCAAGAGGTACCTCTTGCCTTTCTTCCAGATATGGTGCGAGTCTGTAGACTCGACATATAGGTACTCTGGGGATTGGATTATGATTTGATAGGTGTAGTTTCCCTTTTCAAAGTGTTCCGATGTAATCGGTGCTGAAGACAATTGGTTTCAGGGGAAGGATGTAGTATAGAGGGGCCTCCTTAATGGCTATTTTGATCATGTTTTTGGAGATTTTCAGTCCTCTTGAAGTTTCCCTTATTTAGGTCTTGGTAGATTCTGCCTTACTATTTGCTCTCGAAGGCAAATAGGGGCCTGCAGTTTCTGATACTATACATCTTGAATGCCTGCTGGTCCTTGTGTGTTCAAGGGGACGAAGGGAGTTTTTTGTTTGCGGGAGTCATTCTCTAGTGTGGTCTATGAAGGTGTCCAGGGTGTTCCAACTTCCAAGGCATGAAGGACCAGCCCATTCTGGCAGAGATCAGGGTAGCTCCCACCAGAGGTTATGTTGCTTGGTCAGTAGAACCTGACTCAGGGGTCCATCATAGTATAGGGGAGAAATAGAGGAGATACGCCTTACTTTCTCCATGACTCAGAGTCGCAAGACTCATGCGCAGAGGGTTGTGCATCTTCAAACTTCTGTTCCCCTCCCCATCATTAGGTACTGCTTTGGTACGTCCCACGCGTCTGGACTGGACTGGAGGGACGAAGGTGAAATTAGACCTGACCTGCTAATTTTCTTTCCTTGAGTCCCTCCAGTACAATCCAGGACCTACCCTATATTCTTATGGTTCATACCCTGTCTTGGAGGAAGAAAAGTGTGCTGGGGCTGTGGAGTGGAATGGCAATGTTTTGTTTATGATGCAATTCAATCATTTGTGCTTCCAATTAGGTGTCAAGGCTCTGCTGGCGTATTCTTTGAAGGCCAAATTTTTTGAGTTATGGTCTTGACAGCATGGGGGTATAGCCTCTGCTTCTGATGCAGTTTAGAGCAGCAAAGCCTTTTTGGTGAGTACAATGTGTATGTATTGGATGAGGATTTAATAATCTCTGATTATGGAATCTGCTTTGTTACAGGAATACTAGTGAGAGCAGGTCTGCACCCTAATAATATGACATCTTCAAACCTGTGGTTCTCAGTCTCTGTCTGCTGATAGGCGAGCATAACCCACACATCTGGACTGGACTGAATGGACTCGAGGAAAGAAAATTAGCAGGTAAGGTCTAATTTCACCGTATCCCTGAGGATAAGTAGCATTGAACTGGCTACTTTAGGGAAATGTTGGGTACTTGTGATCTGGATTGGCCACTCTTGGAAACAGGATTTTGGGCTTGATGGACTTTTAGTCTGATCCAGTATGGCAGTTCTTATGTTCTTTATTTTTTCCTGCTTTTGCTATTTTTTTGCCTGTCTTTTATGCAGTTTTTTCTTTGTAGCTTTTTTTTTCTTACAAGCTACTTGGATCCTGGCAAAGTATGTCATGTGCCTGATGCTGAGTCTCCTCTTACACATATAGGGTCAGATTTGCAGTGGTGGGGATGGCAGCAGCCTGAATTTTCAGCACCATCAGGACATCTTCATTGGTGTTTGGGCCTTCTCTGTGTGTTCTGCGCCTGATTCACTCATGGGCAGGTGACTCTCATGGCAGTGAGTACGAGGACAACTCAGAGGACCAAGGAGGCATCAAGCTGAGGCCAACAGACTCCCTTGGAACCACAGGGGTCCCTGTCTGCTGGTTTTGAGCAGCAGCAGCAGCTGAATCAACTCATAGGCTGTTTTCAGTCATTTTTAGCTGCTTGACAACTCTCTTCACAAAAGTCCAGGGCTCATTTCTCCCCTATGGGGGATTCTGGGTCCTTGGGTGCTGTTCTGGGAGCCAAGCCTTATCCCCAGTGGAGGTTGGTTGGGATGCTAAAAAGGACTCTAGCTTCAGAAACTGAGGAGGAAGGGGAACATCCCCTTTTTGAAGGTGAAGATCCTTCTGTGTACTTTGCCAGTTTCACTGAGAGGACTTTAGGTTGTGGTTCAGGATGCAGTGGCAGCCTTACACATTGAGATGTCAGTGTCTGCTCTGTCTTCTCAGATGGATCCCATCATGGAAGGTATTGGGTGTCCTGTTTTTTTTTCCCTTTGCAGTAGACTATGGAAAAGCTTGGTCTCTTAGTGGGAGAATACAGAACTGGGCCTTAAAGGCTCGACGATCATTTCTTGGTTGTATCACCTACCCCAAGGCAAGCTGGATCAGTTTTTTGGACTCCCTCGGGGGGTACACTTGTCTCAGTGATGACCAAGTGCATCATGCTTCTAGTGGAAGGTGGCACTGCACTCAAGGACTCTCATGGTAAGAAGGTAGAAGCCCTCCTGAAAAGTGCCTTGGGCTCCCAAGCAGCTCTATGTGTATGCCTCTTGGCTATGGCACTTTTGCACTGGGCTCAGCAGTTACTACACAGCTGGATTTGAGATAGGGCACTGCATAAGAGCCCGAGGCTTTATATGACTTGATCAGCTTTTCCTCCAAATCTGTGGCGGCTGTTGTGGCCAGGCGGCAGCAGTCTCTGCAACTGGCCAGCAGATATGTCCTCTAAGTTGCAGCTTAGCAAGCTTCCCTTTAGGGGCAAATTACTCCTTGGAGAGGATCTCCAGAAGTTGGTAAAGGACCTGGGAGAGCCCCACCTTTAGAGACTTCCTGAAGACAGATCCAAAGCCACTAGATCTTTCTCCTGGAGGGCCTTGTGTGGAGCTTGGAAGTAACTTTGATTGGCCAGGAGCCCAGATAGATCATATTCCTCTTGTTGACAGAGTTCTAAGAAACGTTAATCTCTTTGGGGTTCTGAACAATCTCAAGATTTCTCGGCATCTGCCATCGGAACTGGTAAGTCCTTGCAGTGAGCTCCGGTAGGTCCCTTACAAGGTGCAGTCAGTAGGGAGCAGTTCTAACTGTATCTCTTGGAATGGACACATATCACGATAGACCAATGTATTCTTGAAGAGTCAAAGTTATGCACTGGAGTTTTTAGAGCCCTAGGAAACTCAAGTGGGCATAAGTTGCAGAAACTCTGCAGCATCTCCTGTAGTCGCAGGCCATTATTCCATCTACCTTGTGCTGCCTAAGAAAGGCTGCTCCTTTTGGCCCATTTTGGACATGAAGGCAGTCAATGCCAAGCTCCGGGTCCCCCATTTCACCATGGAGACCATCAGGTTGGTTATTGTTTCAGTTCAACTGGAGGAATTCCTCATTTTCCTGGATCTGGCTGAGGTTTATGTTCATATCCCCATCAGGGAGCAGCATTGGTGGTTGTTCTGCTTCTGCATCCTGGGCTGTTGCTTCCCGTTTCGGGCTCTGCTGTTTAGCCTGGCCATAGCATCTTGCATCTTCTCGAAGGTAATGGTGGTAGTGATGGCATTCCTCCACAAGCAGAGAATTTGGGTTCCCTTATTCTTGGATGACTGGCTGATTCAGTCAGACTCCCTACAGAAGTAAAAAAAAGAGCACAACCCTAGTGATTCATTGGTTGGAGTGGCTAGGGTTGGTGATCAACTACCCCAAATGCAGCCTGAATCTCTTCCAGGATTTGGAATATCTGGGAGCTCATTTCAACACTCTCCAAGATCTTGCCCACATTGAGGAGAATGCTCAAGATACCAAGCCTGCTGAGGGAGTTTTATGGGAGGCCTGCCTCTCTGCCATGGGACTATCAACAGCTTTTGGGTCCGTAGCATCGACACCGGAGCTGGTCCCTTAGGCCAGAGCGCATATGTATTTGCATCGGAAACATCTCCTGTGCCTGTGGTCTTCTTGCCTTCAGCTATTTGACCCGACCTTCCCCTTTCTCAGAAGGTCAAGGAGCACTTAGAGTGTTGGCTTCAACCTTGCTATTGATGAGCAGTATGCCACTGGAAGTCGTGGATTGGGTAATATTCACTACAGATGCCATCCTGAAGGTATGGGTGTGCATTATTTAGGCCAGATTTTTCAGGGTCTTTGGTCCCCTTGGGAGATCTCCTGACCGATCAATGGGTTGGAAACCAGATTGATTAATCTGGCCCTAGTGCAGCTTTAGTCTGTGCTGGAGGGCAAGACAGTCCATGTGTTCTTGGACAATGCCACAGCAGTGGTGTAGATCAACAAGCAAGGCAGAACCGAAAGCACTGGGGTGGCGCTTGAGGTAGCTGCCCTGTGTGCTTGGGCAGAACAAGACTTGGTTGCCTTATTGGCAGCCCACATATGGTTTATTTAAAACTGTCTATACCGGCCTTCAAAAACAGAGTGGTGTACAATAACAATAAACTCATATTAGAAAAGGAAAAGAACACCATTGAAATGATAGGAAAGGAGAGAGGGAAGAACAAAAAACACTGAACAGGATGCAACCAGAGGGGAGGAGGGAGGGAGGGGAAGGTGCAGAATTCTATACCAAGGGGGGAGAGTTAAAGGCCTGTTATCAACATAGCAGATGTCGACAACATTCAGGCTGACTTCTTGAGCCGGAACACAATGGATCCTAGAGAATTTTAACTAAACCCCCAAAGTTTTCAGCCTCATAGTGTGGAGGTGAGGCCTTCTGGTATTTGATCTGATGGTGGGAAAATGTCAAGAGGAGAAGCTTTTTCAGCCATAGGAGGGATTCGCAAGCAGCAGGCGTGAAGCCGCCCTTTAGATGTGGCCCAGGAGGTGCTTTTGTGTGTCTTCTCCCAGTGACTCTTGGTAAGCTACATTCTAGGCATGATTCAGTCTCACCTGGAACTGATGTTTCTCATGGCCCTGGGCTGGCCATGCGGACTGTGGTACACAGATCTAAAAGAGTCTGTTGGTGGTGTTCCCACTATTACCTAAGGAGAGGGGCCTCCTTTGGCAAGTGCCCTTGGTGGTGGAGAATCCCATTCCCTTTTTGCTTATGGCCTAGCTCTTGAGAGATGTAAGTTGTCTAGGAGTGGCTACTCTGGAGCAGTAGTGGATACCCTGCTAAAGGCCCACAGGACCTTCACCTTCTTAACTTATGTGAGAGTTTGGAGGGTCTTTGAGAGGTGATGTCCTTCTCAAGCCCTGGAGGCTGGGAAGGCGGACATAGGAGTCGTTTTGTCCTTCCTGCAGGCGGGCTTGGACCAGGGGCTGGCTCTGAAATCTCTTCAGGTTCAAGCATCAGCCCTAGTATGATACTCGGAAAGTATCCAAGGCTTGCCCTTGGCGGCACCCAGATATGGTTCGCTTCCTCAGAGGAGTAAAGCAGATTTGAACACAGTACATCCAGTGGTTCCCTGATGGAGCCTTTCTCTGGTTGAAGGCATTGAAATGGACCCCCTTCAAGCCCTCAATGTTTTTACCCTTAAATTGATTTTCCTGGTGGCTATTGCGTTCACTAAACAAGTGTCAGAACTTCAGGCCTTGTCCTGTCAAGAGCCATTTTTGGTTATTTTGACAGCTTCTGTCTTCTTGAGGACTGTGCTATCCTTTTCTCTGAAGGTAATTTCCCTTTTCATCCCAATAAGGCAGTCGTCCTGCCTTCCTCCTCGGAGGATCTTTTGTCAAATCTCTTGCTGTGTCTGGTAATTGTGAGAAGGGTGTTACTCAGATAATTTGAGGTTACCAATTCCTTCCCTTGGATGGGCCATATTTATTCTCCTTCAGTGGTTCGACGAAAGGCTAGGCAGAGGCTAAGTTCTTGATTTCTCACTGAATCAAAGACCATTGGCTCAGCATACCTTTTGGAAGCGGGTGCTGGAGGGAGTCAAGCTTCACTACATTAGAGCACAGGCCTCTTCCTTGGTGGAATCTCTGTAAGTTGGTTACTTAGTCTTCCTTGAGTACCTTTTGTGCTATAGGTTGCATGTGGGAGCTGGAGCAGATGGCGCCTTTGGCAAGGCTGCTTTGGACAGAGTGTCATCTTCCTTACACCCGGTGTCCTGACTGCTTGAGTGCATCCCACTCGTCTGGACTGATCTAGAAGAAAAAGAAAGGAAAATGTTAAATACTGGATAATTGTATTTCCCTGAATTCTGCTAGAACATTCTAGGATCTGCCCTGAAAGGCTTTCATATGGGTTGGGAAGCCCTGCTGTCTTTGAATTGTCTCCTCCAGGTGATGTAAAACCCTCTCGCACCGAGGAAGTTTCTCCAGGGCAATGTGCCCATGAGGGAAGGGTTAGGACAGCCGTTATAGTTGGTGATTCGATCATTAGGCATGTAGATAGCTGGGTGGCTGGTGGATGTGAAGATCGCCTGGTAAGATGCCTGCCTGGTGCGAAGGTAGCGGACCTCACGCGCCACCTAGATAAGGTCTTAGATAGTGCTGGGGAGGAGTCTGCTGTCTTGGTACATGTCAGTACCAATGACATAGGAAAATGTGGTAGGGGAGGTTCTGGAGGCTGAATTTAGGCTTTTAGGTAGGAAGTTGAAATCCAGAACTTCGAGGGTAGCATTCTCCGAAATGCTTCCCGTTCCACGTGCAGGACCCAAAAGGCAGGCAGAGCTCCAGAGTCTGAATGCGTGGATGAGACAATGGTGCAAGGATGAGGGTTTTGGATTTGTTAGGAACTGGGGAACATTCTGGGGAAAGGAGGGGCTCTTCCAAAGGGATGGGCTTCACCTTAACCGGGATGGAACCAGGCTGCTGGCATTAGCTTTTAAAAAAGAGAGAGAGCAGCTTTTAAACAAGATAATAGGGGAAAGCCAACAGTCGCCCAAGAGCACATGGTTCGGAAGAATGTATCCTTGAAGGATACTACCAAAAGCAGAGAGCTTCCAAAAAAGAGTAAAGTAGCCCAAATGCCCCTCAGTATGGAGCAGACAGAGCTTAAAGATTCCAAATTACCCATGCCTACCAATAGCCAGATAAATATGAATAAAATACAGTCTCTAAAATGCTTGTATGCAAATGCTAGAAGTCTAAAAAATAAGATGGGAGAGTTAGAATATATAGCACTAAATGAGAGGTTAGATGTGATTGGAATCTCAGAGACATGGTGGAAGGAGGACAACCAGTGGGACACTGTGATACCTGGGTACAAACTATATCGTAATGATAGAGCTGATCAAATTGGTGGAGGGGTTGCGCTCTCTGTTAGAGAGGGCATTGAGTCAGAAAGGATTAAAGTTTTGCAGGAAACAAAATTTGCTGTAGAATCTCTATGGATTGAAATTCCATGTAAAAAGGGGAAGGCGATGGCAGTGGGGGTGTACTATCGACTGCCTGGCCAGAATGAACAAATGGATGATGAAATGCTCAAAGAAATCAAGGAAGCTAACAAAAGTTACAGCACAGTAATAATAGGGTGATTTCAATTACCCCGGTATCGACTGGGTCAGTGTCACGGCAGGACATGCTAGGGAGATAAAGTTCCTAGATGAAATAAACAACTGCTTCTTGGAGCATCAGGTTCATGAACTGACCAGAAGGGAAGACATATTGGACCAAGTCCTTAGTGGAACACCAGATCTGGTGCAAGAGATAAGGGTGTTGGGGCCACTTGGCAATAGTGATCATAGCATGATTGTGTTTGAGTTAATCAGTGGAGGAGGGATGGTAATTAAATCCACAGTACTACCTTTTAACTTTCAAAAGGGAGACTATGATAAAATGAGGAAAATAGTTAAGAAAAAACTAAAAGGAGCAGTTGCAAAGGTTAAAGACTTACATCAAGCTTGGGTGTTGCTGAAAAATACTATCTTGGAAGCCCAGACCAGCTGTATTCCACGCTTTAAGAAGTCCAAAAAACTGCCAGCATGGTTTAAAGGTGAGGTCAGAGAGGCTGCTGTTGCCAAAAAGGTATCGTTCCTGAAATGGAAAAAAAGAGCCAAATGACGAAAACTGGAAACAGCACAAGCACTGGCAAGTTAAATACAAGGCATTAATAAGGAAGACAAAGGGAGAATTTGAGAAGAAGCTTGCTGTGGAAGCAAAATCGCGTAATAAAGACTTTTTCAAGTACATTCGTAGCAAAAAACCTGTGAGAGAATCAGTTGGTCATAGAACATAACATAAGAACATAAGATATGCCATACTGGGTCAGACCAAGGTCCATCAAGCCCAGTATCCTGTTTCCACCAGTGGCCAATCTAGATCATACATACCTAGCAGTTTCCCTAAAAGACACAGGTTCTGCAATGCTTGTCCTAGGTCAAGCATTGATATCCTGGGTCCCTTCTTAATAATGGTTTATGGACCTTTCCTCCAGGAACTTGTCCAAACCTTTTTTAACCCCAGCTACACTAACAGCTTTTACTACATCCTCCGGTAACAAATTCCAGAGTTTGATTACACGTTGAGTGAAAAAATATTTTCCTTTATTAGTCTTAAATAGTTTACCCTGTAGCTTCATTGCATGTCCCCTAGTCTTTCTATATTCTGATAACGTAAACAGTCGATCTACGTTTACCCATTCCACTCCGTTCATTAATTTATAGACTTCTATCATATCTCCCCTCAGCCGTCTTTTTTCCAGGTTAAAGAGCCCTAACCTTTTTAGCCTTTCTTCATAGGAGTATCCTTCCATCCCCTTTACCATTTTGGTGGCTCTTCTCTGAACCTTTTCTAATAACGCTATATCCTTTTTAAGATACGGCGACCAGAATTGCACACAATATTCAAGGTGCGGTCTCACCATGGAACGGTATATAGGCATTATAATATCTTTTGTTTTATTTTCCATTCCTTTCCTTATGATACCTAGCATTCTATTTGCTCTCTTGGCTGCCGCTGCACACTGGGCCGAGGGTTTTAACATGTTATCCACAATGACACCTAAATCTTTTTCCTGGGTGGTGGTTCCTAATGTGGAACCTTGCATCGTGTAACCATAGTTTGGGTTGTTGTTCCCTAGCTGCATAACTTTGCACTTGTCCACATTAAATTTCATCTGCCATTTTGATGCCCAGTCTTTCAATTTATCAAGATCCTCTTGCAATTTTCCACAATCCTCTTGGGTTTTAACAACTTTAAATAGTTTTGTGTCATCTGCAAATTTGATAACCTCACTCGTTATTCCACTTTCCAGGTCATTTATGAATATGTCAAAAAGCAGCGGACCCAGCACAGATCCCTGGGGTACACCACTATTCACCTTTCTCCATTGAGAAAATTGGCCATTTAGCCCAACCCTCTGCTTTCTATCTTTTAACCAGTTCCTGATCCGCAGTAGTACACTGCCTCCTATCCCATGACTCTTTAGTTTTGCCAAAAGTCTCTGATGAGGGACCTTGTCAAAGGCTTTATAAAAGTCCAGATACACTATATCAACCGACTCACCTTTGTCCACCTGTTTATTCACACTTTCAAAAAAACATAACAGATTAGTAAGACAAGATCTTCTTTGTCTAAAGCCATGTTGGCTGTCTCACATTAAGCCATGACTATCTACATGTTGAGGAATTTTATTCTTTATGATGGTTTCTACCATTTTTCCCGGTACTGACGTGAGGCTTACCGGTCTGTAGTTTCCCGGATCACCCCTCGAACCGTTTTTAAAAATTGGTGTTACATTGGTGATCCGCCAATCTTCAGGTATTAGAGATGATTTTAATGATAGTTCACAGATTACTAATAGCAGGTCTGCAGTCTCATATTTCAGTTCTTTCAACACCCTTGGATGTATGCCATCCGGCTCAGGTGATTTGCTACTTTTCAGTTTATCTTATAGTTGTAATACATCTTCCCGATGTATCGATATTTCCTTCAATTCTTCCTCACCTTTAAATACCACTTCAGTCATGGGTAACATCCCTACATCTTTCTCAGTAAAGACCGAAGCAAAGAATTCATTCAGTCTCTCCGCTATCGCCTTGTCGCCTCTTAGTGCCCCTTTAACTCCTCTATCATCTAATGGTCCAACTGACTTTCTCACAGGTTTTTTGCTACAAATGTACTTGAAAAAAATCTTTATTTCACGTTTTTGCTTCCGCAGCAAGCTTCTTCTCAAATTTTCTCTTTGCCTTCTTTATCAATGCCTTGCATTTGACCTGCCAGTGCTTGTGCTGTTTCCAGGTTTCATTGTTTGGCTCTTTTTTCCATTTCCTGAAAGATGCTTTCTTGGCAACAACAGCCTTTCTGACCTCACCTTTAAACCATGCTGGCAGTTTTTTGGACTTCCTTCCACTTTTCTTAAAGCGTGGAATACAGCTGGTCTGGGCTTCCAAGATAGTATTTTTCAACAACATCCAAGCTTGATGTAAGTCTTTATTTTATTTATTTATTTTTATTTATTTAGACAGTTTTGTATACCGCCTTATCCTTCAATCAAAGCGGTCACAACACAATTGGGGGATACATTTAACATGCAAGGATATGAGACACATACACTAATACTTACAGGGAACTGCTCCTTTTAGTTTTTTCTTAACTATTTTCCTCATTTTATCATAGTCTCCCTTTCGATGATAGATGATAGAGGGGTTAAAGGGGTACTAAGAGGCGACAAGGCGATAGCGGAGAGACTGAATGAATTCTTTGCTTCGGTCTTTACTGAGGAAGATGTAGGGATGTTACCCATGACTGAAGTGGTATTTAAAGGTGCGGAAGAATTGAAGGAATTATTGATATATCAGGAAGATGTATTATAACTATTTGATAAACTGAAGAGTAGCAAATCACCTGGACCAGATGATATACATCCAAGGGTATTGAAAGAACTGAAATATGAGATTGCACACCTGCTATTAGTAATCTGTGAACTATCATTAAAATCATCTGTAATACCTGAAGATTGGAGGATGGCCAACATAATGCCAGTTTTGAAAAAGGGTTCCAGGGGTGATGTGGGAAACTACAGACCGGTGAGCCTGACGTCAGTACCAGGAAAAATGGTAGAAACCATCATAAAGAACAAAATTGCTGAACATGTAGATAGTCATGGCTTAATGGGAGACAGCCAACATGTCTTTAGACAAGGAAGTTCTTGTCTTACTAATCTTATATTTTTTTGAAGGTGTGAATAAACAGGTAGACAAAGGTGAGTCGGTTGGCATAGTGTATTTGGACTTTCAGAAAGCCTTTGACAAGGTCCCTCATCAGAGACTTTTGGCAAGAGTTATAGGATAGGAGGCAGTGTACTATTGTGGATCAGGAACTGGTTAAAAGATAGAAAGCAGAGAGGGTAGGGCTAAATGGACAGTTTTCCCAGTGGAGCAAGGTGAATAGTGGTGTAGCCCAGGGATCTCTGCTGGGTCCGCTGCTTTGTGACATATTCATAAATGACCTGGAAAAGGGGAATAACGAGTGAGGTTATCAAATTTGCAGATGACAACACTTTTTAACGTTGTTAAAACCCATGAGGATTGTGGAAAATTGCAAGAGGATCTTGATAAATTGGAAGACTGGTCATCAAAATGGCAGATGAAATTTAATGTGGACAAGTGCAAAGTTATGAACCTAGGATAGAAAAACCCAAACATTAGGAACCACCACCGAGGAAAAAGATTTAGGCGTCGTTGTGGATAGCATGTTAAAACCCTCCGCTCAGTGTTCAGCGGCGGCCAAGAGAGCAAATAGAATGCTAGGTATCATAAGGCAGCGATGGCGAACCTATGGCACGCGAAGGCCTTGCAGCTGGCACGCGGGCAATAGGTCCGCAAAAAAAAGAAAAAAGCTGTCTCTGACTGCTGCCGCGGACGCGGCAAGGGCAGAATGCAGCGTCCCGCGGGGCCCCCCCTCCGCCCGCTAAGCCCCTCTGCAAGAGCTTTCAGATTCGCGAGGGAGAGCGTCTCCCTCGCGTCTCTGTTAAGCCCGCAGGGGCTAATGGGAAATTTCCCATCAGCCCCTTTAGACGCGAGGGACTGATGGGAAATTTCCCATTAGCCCCTGCGGGCTTAACAGAGACGCGAGGGAGACGCTCTCCCTCGCGAATCTGAAAGCCCTTGCAGAGGGGCTTAGCGGGCGGAGGGGGCCCCGCGGGACATTGTAATCTGCTGCGGCAGCAGCCAGAGCCTGCTTTTTTTTTTTAAAAATTTGCCGGGGGGGGGGGGTTAGGACTGCTAATGGGCAGGAGAAGGGGGGGGGTAGGTCTGCTAATGGGCAGGAGAAGGGGGGGGTTAGGACTTCTAATGGGCAGGTTGGGGGGGGTTATGACTGCTAATGGGCAGGAGGGGGGGGTTAGGACTGCTAATGGGCAGGAGGGGGGGTTAGGACTGCTAATGGGCAGGGGGGGGAGGGTTACGACTGCTAATGGGCAGGAGGTGGGGTGAGGACTGCTCAAGGGCAGGAGGGGGGGGTGTTAGGACTGCTAATGGGCAGGAGGAGGGGGGGTGTTAGGACTGCTAATGGGCAGGAGGGGGGTTAGGACTGCTAATGGGCGGGGCGGGGCGGGGCGGGGGGTGTTAGGACTGCTAATGGGCTGGGGGGGTTAGGACTGCTAATGGGCGGGCGGGCGGGGGGTTAGGACTGCTAATGGGCAGGAGGGGGGGTGTTAGGACTGCTAATGGGCAGGAGGGGGGGGTGTTAGGACTGCTAATGGGCGGGGGGGGGGTTAGGACTGCTAATGGGCTGGGGGGGTTAGGACTGCTAATGGGCGGGCGGGCGGGCGGGCGGGGGGGGGTAGGACTGCTAATGGGCTGGGGGGGTAGGACTGCTAATGGGCTGTGGGCTGATGGGGGCTGTCTGGAAATGGGGTGATGGGGGTTTAGGGCTGGAAGTGAGTTGATGGGGGGGGGCTAGGACTGGTATTGGGTTTGGGGGTTTGCTAGGACTGGAAATGGGCTGATGCAGGGACTAGAAGGGAATGGATGCTGGGTGAGGCTGGAACTAGAAGGGAGCTGATGTTGGGGGAGGATTAGAATGGGATGGGGCTGGGAGAGTAAAATGGAGATGTGAAAAATATTTTGTGTGGGAGGGATAAAAAATCTACAATTGGCCGGGTATTGGGAGAGTAAGTGGGGATTGAGGATGGAGGGGTAAAATTTGAGTGGATGAAATAGGAATGAGGAAAGAGCAAAAGGAGAAAGATTAGTATGTTAAAGCGGATGTAGAGAGAGAGAATGGAAAAAAAAAACTAGAAGAGAGAAGAAAGGACAAATGGACAGCAGATGATGGAGAGTTAGCAGAAAACATGAAGAAACCAGAAGAAAGTGGCTGGAGCAATTGCAACTGAGCTGAGGTATTCTGTTTATGTAATTCCTTTTTGACATTGCCACTTGTTCTCTTTCCCCAGTAGGTCATGTATTGTTATTGTCTGAAATGTATTGGTTTAATATTTGCAGTGTTGCCTTTTGATAGGTATGGTGTGGTGCTTTGTGAGTCCTGGTAGTGCTGTTAGGATACGGCGGGTTTGCTATTGGTTCTAAATGGGCAGTGTTTGTAGTAGTTCCTAATGTGCCTGGCGGTTGGCACTGGATTATAGTAATGTAGAAATCTTTTAGTCTGTCTTTATCCATACACTCATTAAGAGACATGTTTACTAAAAGTTAGTGTATGTTAGCATTATGCAAATATTTATGCAAATTGACGTGCTGGCACTTTGAGGAAATTCTTTGGTTTTGTGCGGCAGTTTGGGCACTCGGGCTCAAAAAGGTTAGCCATCACTGTCATAAGGAAAGGAATGGAAAATAAAACAAAGGATATTATAATGCCTCTATATCAGGAGTTCTCAACCCTGTCCTCGGGACCCACCTAGCCAGTCGGGTTTTCAGGATAACCACAATGAATATGTATGAGAGAGATTTGCATACACTGCCTCCATTATATGCAAATCTCTCCCATGCATATTCATTGTGGTTATCCTGAAAACCCGACTGGCTAGGTGGGTACCGAGGACAGGGTTGAGAACCCCTGCTCTATATCGTTCCATGGTACGACCGCATCTTGAATATTGTGTGCAATTCTGGTCGCTTTATCTTAAAAAGGATATAGCGTTATTAGAAAAGGTTCAGAGAAGAGCCACCAAAATGGTAAAGGGGATGGAAGGATACCCCTATGAAGAAAGACTAAAAAGGTTAGGGCTCTTTAATCTGGAAAAGAGATGGCTGAGGGGAGATATGATAGAAATCTATAAATTAATGAACTCAATGGAATGGGTAAATGTAGATAGACTTTACATTATCAGAATATAGAAAGACTAGGGGACATGCAATGAAGCTACAGGGTAAACTATTTAAGACAAATAAGAGAAAATAGTTTTTCACTCAACGTGTAATCAAACTCTGGAATTTGTTACCGGAGGATGTAGTAAAGGCCGTTAGTGTTGCTGGGTTTAAAAAAGGTTTGGACAAGTTCCTGGAGGAAAGGTCCATAAACCATTATTAAAAAGGGGCCCTGGATATCAATGCTTGACCCAATACAAGCATTGTGGAACCTGTGTCTTTTGGGGAAACTGCTAGGTACGTATGACCTAGATTGGCCACTGTTGGAAACAGGATACTGGGCTTGATGGACCTTGGTCTGACCCAGTATGGCATATCTTATGTTCTTATGTGTCGATTTTCAGTGCCTGACAGAGAATCAACTATGGTAAGAGAGAGCCAAATATTTGTTCGAATGTTGTTCTTATTGATTGGTTATTAAATCTAATAGTTGAGCCTTTTCTGAGTTTTTCAGTCTTGCTTACTGCTTGGGAAGTTTCATATTGGCTTCTCTCAGTGCTGCACCAGTGGATATATCTCCTGATGATATCACTGAAAGATGCTTCCTTATCATCCTGCTAGACCAGTCCAGATGAGTGGGTTATGTCCTCTTGCCAGCAGGTGGAGGCAATCTCAAGAAACTTTCAGTGATGTCATCACCTGGTATATATCCTCTAACACAGCACTGAGAGAATCCAGTATTGTCTGCCTCCAGCAGTTGACAAGGTGTGTAGACTCCAGCAGCGAAGATAGGCCCTACTCTCCTCACCCACACTATGGTGCTGAGACCTTGGATTAAGTCTTGAAGGGCCTAATATCTCGGCGCGTGGATATGTCTCTTGGAGCGGACAACCGTCCCTGTCCTTGGCTGTTTCCTAGGGTTACTAGCACTGGTGGTCTGGAAGAGGAGCAGGAGAGCCCCATGGGATCCCTGAGTGGAATGGTAAGTTGGGTCCAGCCCCCCCCCCCCCCCCCCCCATCCCTCTGGCTGTCCTTATCTGCTTTGGTTTTCTTTTTCAGTTCTTTGCTAATTTTTTCCTAAATCCCTATTTTTTTCCATTGACTTTAATGGAGAAATTTCCCCATTGACTTTAATGGCAGGTAATTGGCTCTGTGCTGCTATGATGAAAGCAGTTTCAGATTTCAAAAAGTGCCCTAACTTCTTCAGCTAGGCTTTCCCAGGCCTGTTTAGATGTCTGAGCCTTCCCTAATAGGGTTTCTTTGATCATCTCGGCATGCCTCGAGATTTGTTAGGGCTCTGTTTGCTTTTTTTCAGCATGATTTTTCCATGTGTGTTTTTTTGTTGTTGTTTTTGCTGCTGTGGATTTCAGAGGCTCGAAGCAGCTATAGCGCTAGTGTTTTTTCACCGTGGCTGTAGTGTTTTGCCCGTAATTGGGCTGCGATGCCCGGGGCACCTTTTAGGCTGACATTCTGAGACTCCCGCAGGTAGCCTAGGGTTCAATGCCTTCCCTATGGTCCCTTCTGATTCTTTCCTTTTTTCGTTGCCACTGGTGTGCTCTGCAGCCACTTCATTGGGCTGTGTGACCCTCGCAAGAGCAGAGCATGGCTAGATAGCGCTAGCCACAAGCCTCGGGGCCATTCGAGGATCTAAGGACAAGCATAGAAGAATGAGGGGACCTATTATTTAGAAACAGAAACAGAGTCCGCTATCGTCATTAGTTTTCATTATGTAGTTGCTCAATGTTTTTTTCCTCCTGATTTTCCATGGCATTTCCATTCAGCATCTCATTATGGCCATCAGCTATTGATTTTGGGTGTATCAGGAGTTGACCCCATTTATACCACTTCCATATATTATATTGGTTTGTTCCATTGGTTTGGTTTGTACATTGGTTTGTTACATTGTTTGGGTTGAGGTGGATGATCAGTGAGCCTAATCTCCTGGAAACTAGCAGGCTTTGTGCAGCCAGCTCAGGTGGCATCTGCTGGTTGATGCTGGTTCTGAGTTTCTCCCAGCTCCATGGTGGTGGTACTAATCAGTTGGTAGTTCTGGCATTCAACTGAGGATAATTCCAATCTGTGGTGGACCAGTTCCCCTTACTGGTTACCTTCTCTCTAGGAGAAGATATTTGATCATAGATGTTTCAGAAGGACAAGCATAGAAGAATGAGGGGACCTTCTAAGGCCACGTGTACAGCCTGGAGTTGCCTTCTGACGAAGGGGAGCTCTTGGTAGTCTCTGTTGCAGGAGAAGCAATCCTGGCAGAGCTTCTGGTGGGCTCAGGTCACCTCCAGAGTCCTTGAGAGCCTGTAAACCCACTCATTTGATGCTGGTGGTCCCTCCTGAGGTGCAGCCTGTTCTGAGCGACGTCGCTGGCCTACATGAGAGTATGGAGAGTGTTTGAAGATTGGGGTGCGCAAAACCACAGTAAGCCACTGTCTGCATCAGTGCCAGAGGTGTTGGCCTTTCTGCAGGCAGGTTTTGGAGAAGGGTCTAGCATGCAGCACCCTCAGGGTTCAGGTATCAGCCATCTCTTGCTACCCGGGGCGAGTCCAGGGGGTTTCACTAGCGGCTCACCCTGACATGATTAGGTTTCTCAGAGCGGTGAAGCAGGAGCGTCCACTCTCAGAGCAGTGATGCCTCCTTGGGACCTCAATTTGGTGTTTTCGGTGCAGACGGAACCGCCTTTTGAACCTTTAGGTTTGTGTATGTTGAAGGATATTACCATAAAGATGGTGTTCTTGTGTGGCAATCTGCTCCGCGAGAATTTCCAAGTTGCAAGCCTTATCCTGTAGAGAACTATTTCTGGTGTTGGATAATGAGAAAGTGGTTCTGCGGACTGTTCCTTCCTTCCTTGCCGAAAATTCTGTCAGTGTTTCATTTGAATCAGACAGTGATGTTCCCAGTGTTTTCAGGGGCAGGGGGAAGGAGAAGAATCCCCTCCTGCACTATTTGGATGTCAAAGGAGCTTTGCGCCGATACTTGAAAAGAACAGAGTCTTTTCGGAAGTCAGATTGGCTGTTTATTTTGTATGGCGAAGCGCATAAGGGAGAAGCGGCTTCAAAAGCTTCCATTTCCCGGGTGGGTGCGAGAAGCGATATCTTCAGCTTATTTACTGAGATGCAAGCAGCTTCCTATGGAGTTGCGAGCGCACTTGACTCGTGCATAGTGTTCTTCATGGGCAGAGTCAAGGTTGCTGCTGCCAGGGGATATTTGTAGGGTGGCAACCTGGTCATCCCTGAATGCCTTTGTCAAACATTTATAGACTGGATGTTCAGGTGGCAGGGGATGCGCATATTGGATTGACGTTTTCTTCAGGCCGGCCTGGCAGGTCCCTCCCAGGGGTAGTACTACTATGGTACATCCCACAGGTGCAGGACTGGACCGGAAGAACAATAAGGAAAAAGATTTAGGCGTCATTGTGGATACCATGTTAAAACCCTCGGCCCAGTGTGCAGCGGCGGCCAAGAGAGCAAATAGAATGCTAGGTATGATAAGGAAAGGAATGGAAAATAAAACAAAAGATATTATAATGCCTCTATATCGTTCCATGGTGAGACCGCACCTTGAATATTGTGTGCAATTCTGGTCGCCGTATCTTAAAAAGGATATAGCGATTTTAGAAAAGGTTCAGAGAAGAGCCACCAAAATGGTAAAGGGGATGGAAGGATACTCCTATGAAGAAAGGCTAAAAAGGTTAGGGCTCTTTAACCTGGAAAAGAGACGGCTGAGGGGAGATATGATAGAAGTCTATAAATTAATGAACGGAGTGGAACGGGTAAACTTTGTCAGACGGCTGCCTGGGTGAGAATCTTCACAGTCTTGGCAAGTGCATATGTCAATATGATTTGGAAGGGATTGTGGTCAATGCAGTCCATTCACACCAGACACAGCTGCTAACAATAATTTAGTTGTGCTCAAGTGTAAAGCCAATAATATATTTATTTATGGGGTTATTTCTCCCAACACAAATATGCTTGGTAGCACATAAATCAGGTTACTTGCTTTCAGTGTTAAACTTGGAAAAACAAAATCATGAAACAACATTTGAACTTGTCAGGCAATCAAAGCAAAAGAAATAAGACCTGGTTGATAACAAACTGGTCTTTTCTGTAGGCTTAGCTAATATTTTCTTAGCATGTATCAAACAACAAACCAAAAGCTACAAAGAAAGAAAAAACCTGTTCTTTTCAGGTTAACTTCTTATATCTTCCCACATAGATTCAGAAGTGATTCTCTCCTAGCTCACAAGCAATTAGGTAAGGCTCAATTGCTAGCAGTTATCCAGCTGGAACCTCTTAGCTGGCTTGCTTTCTACTGCGTGGCTAAAAAAAAACCCTACTCAGGAGCTTTTCTGAGTAGATTAAAGAACAAGTTTGTATTTCTTTGTGAAGGTTGCTGTATTTTATAACAGAAAATCACCAAAGGAGTTTAGACAGAGAGCAGTCCATGTAAACAGATTCTTCATCTGCTATCACCCCCTCTTCTTCAACAAGCATGGGTTCAATATCATGGATTGGCACAGATGAATGTCCCAATGGAGCACTTTCAGGAGAATACTTGTTTCCCTGCTGTCTTTCAAGGTTATAGCTAGGGCATAGAACAGTGTTCATACCTGAGCTTCCATTGCTGTTAGAGTTCCTCTCTATATAGCCTGGCCAGTATGTAGTCCAGTTCTTATGTCCAGCCTTCCAATCCAGATCCCTGGACACTGGATCTCTCTTCACATACCTTCTGGCACGGGTCTTAGGGTCCCTTCCACGTGCAGCCGTCTCCCTCACAGGTACCGTCTGGAGATTCCTAGCTCTGCAGCACCCTTCCTCTGGCTTTCCCCAGTCCAATGATGTATGCTGGCCCTTGGAATGCCTCCCAGTATACGTACTGCTCTGGACTCTTCTAGACCTTTTCAAAGGCTTTTCTCTTCCTTCTTCCAAAGGGTTTCTTTCCCTCTCTGTCCGTCCGGTTTGGCTTCTGCTTCTGATGATCCTCTTGATGATGAAGATGATCAAGCTCAAGCTGATTCTCAGGATAATTCTCTGTAGAATAAACTCTACTTTTATTCTGCTTAGATGAGTGCTCCCCCCTAATACAGCGCAGCTGTGCTGAATCAGGCCCTGCCCTTTGAGATGAGTGCTTAGGGATTACCTCATAGCCCTCCTGATTGAACACACGTTTCCCACTTCAGCTCCTCTAATGGCTGTTGGAAACCTGGTGCATTCTGGGACTGGTAGTCTTTTATGGGAAAATTCTGTTTTCTTATTTCTACCAGAACTGACAGGTTGCTTGTTCAGAGTCACTTCACCTTTTCTATAGCTCCTTCCTGAGCTATGATAAGCTTCCTTATCACAACGTAGATCGATTGTTTACGTTATCAGAATAGAGAAAGACTAGGGGACATGCAATGAAGCTACAGGGTAAACTATTTAAGACTAATAAAAGAAAATATTTTTTTACTCAACGTGTAATCAAACTCTGGAATTTGTTACCGGAGGATGTAGTAAAGGCTGTTAGTGTAGCTGGGTTTAAAAAAGGTTTGGACAAGTTCCTGGAGGAAAGGTCCATAAACCATTATTAAGAAGTGACCGAAGATATCAATGCTTGACCCAGTACAAGCATTGTGGAACTTGTGTCTCTTGGGGAAACTGCTAGGTACATATGACCTAGATTGGCCACTGTTGTAAACAGAATACTGGGCTTGATGGACCTTGGTCTGACCCAGTATGGCATATCTTATGTTCTTAAGGAAGGTGAAATTAGGCCTTACCTGCTAATTGACGTTCCTTGTGTGAGTCCAATCCAATCCCGGTCCCACCCTTCGCTTTCATTTTTTCCAGTACAGCAATAGGGGTTTGAGTCCACAAGAATATCAATGCATTTAAGGGCTGGAGCTTAAGGTGAAGAAGCAGTGCAGAATGGTTGGGCACAGCGAAGAGCCCTTGGCAGCTCGACTCGGCGTGATCTGGAGTGTTCATTAAAGGTTTAGCGGTGAAGAGGTTCCACTGTGGTAAGTGTTCTCTCTCTCTCTCTCTCTCTGAAGTGGAAGTAGTTTGTTCTCCTGTTTGAGGGGAGGGCTCATTATATATAGTTAGATTTGTTTTCTATAATTGTTGCTTTTGTGAGTCTGCTTTGTCAGTAGGTTACTGGCTCTGGTGGGAGGTGCCACTGGTATGTATGCCCTGATGTCAGAGTTTGTGACATACTCAGTCTCCAAGCTGCTGGTGAGGTGACACTACTCACAGATGCGGGACTGGACTGGACTCACTCAAGGAATGTCAATTAGTAGGTAAGGCCTAATTTCACCATCTTCCTGCTAGATCAGTCCATACAAGTGGGTTATGGCCCTCTCCCAGCAGGTGAGCAACTTTCAGTGATGTCATCATTTGGTATATCCAGGGCCGGTCCATTCACTAGGCGAGCTAGGCGGCTGGCCCATGTGGGCGGTGGCAGCAGCACACATGACCAGCCCCCCACCCCCCCCCCAGTTGCTGCTCTCCCCGTTTGGGGGGAGGTGGGCAATGGCAGCAGCAATATTTCAAAAAAGTGGCTGCTTTTTGCTGCCGCTTTTTAAAATACTGCCGCTGCCTGCACGCTGCCTCCTCCCGAGACGGAATTGGCAGCAGCTGGGGGGATGGTGGCGGCAACTGGGGAGGGGGCAGTGAGGCCGAGGTTTCTGCCTAGGGTGGCAGAAACCCTGGGACCGGCCCTGGGTAGATCCTTTAGTACCGAACTGAGAGAAGCTAATATTGTCTGCCTCCAGCAGGTGGCAAGATGTGTGGATTGGTATAGCAGCGAAGATAGGCCTGACTTTCCTTGTCCATGTTGCGGAGGCCTTGGATTGAGTCACTCTCCTTGCTCTCACTATGGTGAGAGGCCTTGGATTGAGTCTTGAAGAGCCCGATTGCTCAGAGTGTAGGTATGTCCATATCTCCTGGAATGGAGAGCTGCCTGTGTCCAAATTGTTCCTGTGGGTTAAAAGCACTGGTGGGCTGGAAGAGGAGCAGGAGAGCCACACGGGGGGGGGGGGGGGAAGAACCCTGAGCTGGGCCTCCGGGGTACTGCTCGGCTGCTCCATCGGCCAATGGCGAGCTGGACCAGCCCTTTGGATCTCCTGGGGTGGAAGTTAGTTTTCCAGCTGAGACAGAGCACATGTCCGTCCCGGGAGTGGGAATTGCTGCAGGTGCCGAATCTGTTTGGAAGGCTTGGGGGTCGTTCAGGAGGCCTTGACAGTAGCCACCTTCAATTTTCAGGTAGGGCCGTGGGCACACCTGGAGACTAGCCCTCAGATGAGTGCTCCACTCTCTGCAGGTGGCTTGATGGCTCCAGCCATAAGGGCTATAGCCCTTTGCTCCCAAGGTTGAAGATTCGTTCCTGATAATACCTAGCTTGGGCTGAGGCAGATGGTAAGTGAGACTGGTCTTCTTCTGGAGACTAGCAGGTTTGCAGCAGCCCAGCAAAGTGGCGGCCGCTGATTGAGGCTGGTTTAGACTTTCTCTCAGCTCCATGGCAGTGGTACTGGCCAGTCAATAGTTCTCAATTAGTATGGTCTTCTTTCAGAGCGAAAATGTCTGTCTAATTTTTTTAATGAACCACACTCTACTTTTATCATTAAGATTATTATTATTATTATTATTATTATTTTTTTTTTTATAACTTTTATTTATGAAGATACCTTTTTACATAGTTATACTGTAAAACAGTAGCCACCAAATAATACAGAAAAAATAATACTAAGAAAATACAAAAATCAGGAATAATACAAAACACAGTCCACGTCTCGGGGAAACGTTAACAATTAAACAATCAAAAAAATCCCAAGAAAACAAGGCAAGTCCTAGGACATAGCCAACTAACTAACCGGGTGAGTACCCCCACCTCCCACCATTAACTATCATGAGATATTACAGACTTTTCCCGATCCACTATCCATTTCTCTAAATCAGACGGTGAGAAAAAGACAAATTTATCATACCGATAAGAGATACAACATTTACAAGGGTACTTTAAAAAGAATGTGGCCTCTAAAGCAAGCACTCTAGATTTTAATAAAAGAAACGACTTCCTACGAAGCTGTGTAGAGCGGGAAACATCTGGGAATATAGATACTCTATCACCACAAAACTGGAACTCCTTCCTCTTAAAGTAAGACTTCAAAATAGAAATCTTATCCTCAGAGGCTAGAGTAACCAGTAAGGTGGCCCTAGTGGTGATCACATCCTGAGTATCTTCCAGAAACGCTGTTAAATTGAAATCATCCTTATTTGATACAGGTACCTCATCTTTATCCCCAGGTCTGGTTGAAACATTAACAGAGAGGTAATAACATTTAGTCACGGAACAAGACTCAGCCTGGGGAAAAAGAAGAGTATCCTTCAGATATTTCCTGAAGAGTACCAACGGAGACAACATTACACAAGTGGGAAAATTTAGTAAACAAAGACTTTTCCTTCGACCAAGATTTTCCAGGTTTTCCAGTTTCTGATGCAAAAGAGAACTGTCTTTGGCATGAGTTGCTGTAAAATCTGCAAACTTTTTAACTTGAGGCTCTAGGTTCGCCAGGGCAGAGCTACAAGCCCCAATCTGGGAATCCAGAGCCTGAAATTTTTGAACAGAGTCCCTCGTAAATAAACATAACTTTGGAACAGTCTCTGCAAGCATTTGTTCTGTGCGCGAGACTACAGCCCAGACATCCGAAAGGGAGATGGAAGTGGTAGCGGGTTTAGCTGGAATAGGGGAAGAGCGAGTCCATGAAACCTCTTTAAGAATCACACTTGAAGAAACCAAATGAGAAGACTCTTCCCCGGACAGCTCAAGAAAACCCGGGGGAAGCGGGGGGGGGGGGGGTCGCTCGACTGAGCTTAAACTCGCACCATCAGTTATAGGATCAAGGGACACAGTACCTGGAGCGGCGATTCGCGGCATAGAAACTAGAGGTTTCTCCATCGCCCCTGCTTGAGAATCATCAGCAGGGAGTTTCTTTTTACGTTTACCACCTGGCATTTCCCCTCAACTCGCACTGCACAGCTCCAATTCGGCTCCAAAGGGGCTCACAAGGGGCAAGAATCCCCCTTTGAAAACGCGCCCCTTAGAAGACGCGCCGACGGCTGAGCGCCGTATGAGGGTTGATTGAATTATAGCGGGACCTAAAGATGACGTCAGGAAACTGCCCGCTGAACCGCCAGCCGCAGAACCAGCCTCCTCTCCTCCAATGGAACCGGACAGCAGGTGAAAACGCTCCCAGTAAGAGCAGCAAGGCAGGGGCTTTAAACCAGGTCCTGAAGATGACGTCAGGAAACTGCCCGCTGAACCGCCAGCCGCAGAACCAGCCTCCTCTCCTCCAATGGAACCGGACAGCAGGTGAAAACGCTCCCTTATCATTAAGATTATGATGTTATGCCGTTTCAATTATTCTTATATAACCATGATACTCTAAATTGGAGTTTTCTATGATGTTAAATTATAGACGAAAAGGTCTCAGACTTGTGGGTGTCGTAATTCAGACTTTTAGCATGTCTGATAGTCATGCGCCCTTTCGCATCAATGACCTTTTGTCGTATTGAATTAAACTTTATCCAAATTGTTTTTTCTAAATCTCTCCAAAACAGTGCTTAACTTTGGTGTATTATCCCCAATGCCATGCTTCAGCGCTTCATCTGCGTTTCACTGTTGAGTTTCTTCAGGGTCTATTTTTTTCTTTTGAAAGCACTAGTAACAAGCTAAGTAGAAATCTTGCTAGTTAATCACAGTCTCTCAAATTTAACACAACCCCCTGCGATTTATAAATAAATAAAGTGGCGTTCACTCTGAGGAGAAGGATGTTATCAGTGGTGTGCTGCAGGGATCTGTCCTTGGTCCAATTCTTTTTAACATTTTTGTTAGTGATATTGAAGAAGGGCTGTCAGATAAGGTTTGCCTCTTTCCGGATGATACCAAAATCTGCAGTAGAGTAAACACACAAGAAGGACTAGATAGCATGAGGAGCTTGAAGAATAGTTGAGGATTTATTATTTATTTATTTATTTATTTAACATTTCTTATATACCGCCTTTCATGATATCAAGGTGGTTTACATTGAACAAACTGAAATTAAATTGAACAGGGCATTATAACTTGGAGATAACTATTTTACAGGGAACATGGGCAATGGAGGGTTAAGTGGCTTGCCCAAGACCACAAGGAGCACCTGTGGGACTAGAAACCCCAGTCCTTCCGGCCCAAGGTTGCTGTCCTCTAGTGGGATTTGAACCCCCGACCTTCCGGCCTGAGGTACCTTGCCCCAACCACTAGGCCACTCCTTCCTAGCAGCTGAATCACTTTACCCTCCATTGCCTCAGAAGAAAAGGCCTGGGAATCTACTTCCAGTCATACCTTGCCAAGAAAACCCAGGGGCTGCTGGGTTGCCAGGAGTCTACATTGACTTGACAGCAATTAAAAAAAAAAAGAAAAAGTAGCTGATATGGAAGGGCAGACTAGATAGGCCAAATGTTTTTTTTTCTGCCTTCATGCTTCTATGTTTCTGAAGTGTACTATCTGAGTAGCAGTAGTGATTCTAAGATTTCCCCTGGAGTCTTCCTGAGGCTCTCTATTGGGGTGGGGGACTGTTAAGAATGTTCTTTAGCACCTCTGGTAGTGACAGGTTGTTTCTCCCATCCCCTCCATGGCAGGGCTAGGGATGTTATCCTGGATACATGTGGATTCTGGTAGGGAGATTCCTTCCAGCACGTTCTGGTCCTTGAGCTGGCTGTATTTTAGAATCTGAGTTTCTCATATTTATATGAGACCCTTTGGGTCTGTGTTTGCATTGGTCCCTTGGGGGACCAATATAATTAGAACCTGTTTATTAAAGTTTGCTGTAAGGATAGAAGTTAATCTCTCCTTTTTCTTCAAACAGGCTCGCTAGTCTGAATCTTTTGTTTAAGTTTTGTGATTATATCTTTGATATGACTATGCTGATGTCCTCTTTTGGTTTATATAAGGAAGTTACTTACATTTTTGCAATTACTCTCAGTTCGGCTGAGCTCTGCCTTACTGTTTTTTTAGTGTCGTATCTCATTTGTGCCACACCTGCCAATTCTTAGATTTTTTTTCTTTTCATTGATTTAATGTTTTCATCAACATTTTATAGTTTGTTTTTAACTGTCCTTTCCTGGACTGTGATCATACCCATCTCCAGGAACAAGCAGGAATGTAGTCTTCACATATGGGTGACATCGGCACTGACGGAGCCCACGCGGGAATGCTCCCCAGCGTCCAATAGGAAAGCCTTTGGGGGGCATCCCACTGTGCCTCTGTAGCTGTCTTCCTGCCTTTCCAGCTCTCCCTCCTCAATTCTTCATTTTCCACGGAGCCGACAAGAAGCAATTCTTGTCACCGCAGAAAATTCGTCCTTTCTTATTTTTTGTGGTCGCATCTGCCTTCCCGTCGACGCTGGTACCGACCCCCATCAGTGCTTGCTTTCTTCAAAAAAAAAATCTTCTGAGAGGGAAAGAATTATTTCTTTCCTTCAGGCGCATCAACGCCATCTTAGGCTTAGGCCTCCCCTTTTGTCACAGACAAAATGTAAAAAACATCCAGTGGTTTTAAGAAGTGTTCCAAATGTGGCAGTACCATTTTGGCCACAGACACCGATGACTGGTGTCTAACATGCTTAGGACCGGATCATCGACCGTCAGAATGTCCTCTTTGTAGGATGATGACAAAGAGAGACCTATAGAACCGAGCTGCAAAGCTGGACACCCTCTTTGCCTCCGATTCAGTATCTTTAGCATTGACGTCATCAAGAGCTTCCATCTTCCTCCCAAGGATCTCAGGTATCGAAACCTAACTCTTCATCGAAGACTGGCCAGCCCTCCAAGGGTAGATCTCCTTCTAAGCATCGAAATGCCTCGGGCGTTGCCCTGGAAGGGGGGGGCACACCAGCCAAACAACCCCGATGGGAGGACCTTACCTCCAAAGCCTTAGTGGGGTCCCAGGATGCTCCCGAGGCCTCCACCTCTACCTCTGGAGAGCTTCTGGTGCCATGCTCAGGGATCAGGGCCTTCAATTCCAGTACTGATACCCAAGCATCGGTAAGCTCCATGGATCAATGTATCCTGGCCATCGGGCGGAGCTGAGCGGCCTTACTGGTGGCTTCAGTACCAGTAAAACCTTTACAGCCGATTCTATAGGCATCGGTACTGGCTCCGGTACCGACACAACCTGCATCGACTTTTTTGCTGCTTACCACGCTACCACCCATGCCGGACTGCGAATCCATTTCCGGAATCGCAAGCCTCAGCTACTGGTTTTGATCGGTACCGAGTACGTGCAGAGTGGGAACACCCTGCCCGTCGATACTTTGAGTCTTCAGATTCCGATTCGTTGGATGATTAATCGGCCAATACTGTTGTTGCAAGAGGTCCCCTCCCTTCTCTTACAGGGCACAATAGAGGAGGTTCCACCATCACAGCAGGAAATGGGTTTTTATTCTCCATACTTCCTCATTCTGAAGAAAACAGGAGGGAAAAGGCCCATTCTAGACCTCAGAGAACTGAACAAGTACCTACTACGGGAGAAGTTCAAAATGACCTCTCTAGGGACTATTCTCCCCTATCTCCAGAGTCAGGATTGGCTCTGTTCTCTTGATCTAAAGGAGGCATATGCTCACATACTTATTCACTCACAGTACAGAAAGTGCTTGCGCTTCATGTTCCAAGGGAGACATTATCAATACAGAGTCCTGCCTTTCGGCCTTGCCTCTCCTCCAAGAGTCTTCACAAAATGCATGGCGGTAGTAGGCGTATTCTTAAGGACTCTCAGGGTATTTGTCTTCCCTTACTTAGATGACTGGCTCATTTGAGCAAACACTTCTCTAGAGGCCAGCCTTTCCCTCTCGTGTACCATGCAGATGCTGCAACACTTGGGATTCGTAATAAATCTTCCAAAGTCCCAATTCATCCCCTCTCAAACTCTAGAGTTTATAGGGGCTCTCCTAGACACTCATCAATCAAAGGCATTTCTGCCCCAACTCCACTGCATTTGACTCAATCAGTTAGCATCTCAGGCACGCCTCAAGAACTTTCTAACTGCTTGAGAAATACTACTACTTCTGGGTAATATGGCATCAACAGTGCATGTTGTCCCATATGCTCGTCTACATATGCGCGCAGCTCAATGGACACTGGCTTCCCAGTGGTCTCAGACATTGGGTCGCCTGGGAGACAAAATAATGTTCTCTACCCGCCTAATCTCGTCTTTCCAGTTGTGGCAATCCCCAGAAAACCTCCTGATAGGGTCACCTTTTCAGATGCCAGCACATCAATGTACCCTGACGACGGATGCGTCCAAATTGGGCTGTAGAGCTCATCTGGACAATCTCTCCACTCAGGGGCTCTGGTCTCATTAGGAGTCACAACTCCAAATAAATTTGGTGGAGCTCAGAGCCATTCACAATGCTCTGAAAGTGTTCCAGGACCATCTTTGATTCCGCACAGTTCTAGTCCAGACGGACAATCAAGTATCCATGTTCTACTTGAACAAGCAGGGCAGAACAGGCTCTTGGACCCTCTGCAGCGAGGCCCTGCATCTGTGGTCTTTTGCCATACAGCATTGCATTCACCTGCAAGCGGTGTATCTTCCGGGCAAGCACAATGTCTTGGCGGACAAACTGAGTCGAGTCCTTCTACCCCACGAGTGGTCTCTCCATGCAGATAAAGTTGCTCACATTTTTCAGATCTGGGGAACCCCAGAGATAGACCTCATCACAAGACCTCAGAATGCCAAGCTTCCTCGCTTCTGCTCTAGGACTCCTGCACCGGACAGCCAGCAGGTGGATGATTTTCATCTTCACTGTGTTCAAGATTTCCTATATGCCTTCCCTCCCATTCCCCTCATTCCCAAGACTCTTTTCAAACTTCAGAGAGACAGGGGCTACATGATACTCATAGCCCCACACTAGTCACGACAACTGTGGTATCCTCTCCTACGTCTGTGTCGGGCTCAACCTATAGATCTGGGATCAGATCTTCTCTCTCAGGAGGAGGGGACATTGCTTCATCCCACTCCACAGTTCCTCTATCTCACCTCATGGCTGCTGAGGGCTTAGCCTTCCAGGACGTTAACCTTTCCCAGGAGATTAAAGACATTCTCTTGGCTTCTAGGAAACCATCCACCAGGCGCTCCTACGCCTTCAAGTGGCATAGATTCACTCTCTGGTGTTCTAAGAGGCATCTTAACCCCTTCTCAGCTCCGGTGGGGGCATTAGTTGAGTATCTCCTCCACCTATCTTCTTCTGGACTCAAAACCAATTCGGTAAGAGTACACTTAAGTGCAATTGTGGCATCTCACATGCCCTTAGATGGCCAAGCCATCTCTTCTCAGCCGCTTGTAGCACGTCTCATGAGGGATCTTCTATTAACCAAACCTCTCATTAAGCCCCCTCTAGTGGCATGGGATCTTAATGTTGTTTTAGGACAGCTTCTCAAAGCCGCCCTTTGAACCTCTAGCCACTACCTCACTGAAGTTTCTCACATGGAAAGTCACCTTCATTATTGCCCTCACTTCAGCAAGACGCATTAGTGAGCTCCAGGCTTTGGTGGCTGACCCTCCTTATACATGATTCCACCATGATAAGGTAGTCCTTAGGACTCATCATCACTTTATGCTGAAGGTGGTCTCGCTCTTCTATTTAAACCAGTCAGTCTACCTTCCTGTCTTTTTCCCTAGATCTCATTCCTCTAGAGCAGAGGCAACGCTTCACACTCTGGACTGCAAACGTGCCTTGGCTTTTTATCTCCAGAGAACTCGAGAGCACAGAAAAGCTTCCTATATTTTCATCTCCTTTGACGTGAGTCACCTGGGGTCACAAGTATCCAAACGAACTCTTTCCAGGTGGATAGCAGACTGCATCACCTTTGCTTCTGAAAAGGCAGGCATTTCTCTCATGGGTCACGTCACTGCACATAATGGTCGGGCCATGACTGCCTCTATGGCAAATCTATGCTCTGTAGCGATTGATGAGATATGCAAAGCAGCAACTTGGTCTTCTGTCCACACTTTTGCTGCTCACTATTGTCTGGACAAGGACTCCTGCCGGAATGCCTTGTTTGACCAAGCTGTTCTCCAGCATCTCTTTCAGACTTAGATCAACTCCTACCCTCCTTCCCGGGTTTTGATACCAGACATCCTTGGAGGATATATGACCTCCTTAGTTATACCTGTGATTCCACAGCTGGTTCTGGGGTCATCTCTCTGGCATCCCTGAGCTAGGGAGTCCCATCTGTGAAGACTACATTCCTGCTTGTTCCTGGAGATAGCGTAGTTACTCACCTGTAACAGGTGATCTCCGGGAACAACAGGAATTTAGTCTTCACAACCCACCCTCCTCCCCTAGGAGTTGTAGGTCTTCTTCTTCTTCTTTTCTTTTATCTCAGCTACAAACTCAATTGAGGAGGGAGAGCTGGAAAGGCGGGAAGGCAGCTACGCAGGCGCAGTGGGATGCTCCCAAAGGCTTTCCTGTTGGACACTGGGGAGTGTTCCCCCGTGGGCTCTGTCGGTGTAGACGTCACCCATATGTGAAGACTAAATTCCTGCTGTTCCCAGAGTTCATCTGTTACAGGTGAGTAACTACGCTTTCTCCAGGGACAGCAGGAATCGGTCTTCACAACCCTCCCTTCTCCCCTTGGAATTTGTTTTTCTTTTTATGCTTTATTAAGCTATGCCGTCAAACTAAGGTAAGATGGCACCCTTGCGTGGGAAGGTAGCACGCATATGCGGTCTTACTCCCAAAGGCTTTCTTTGAAAGCTGGGGAGTGAAGACTAAATTCCTGCTGTTCCCGGAGATCACTTGTTACAGGTGAGTAATTACGCTTTCTTACAAATTAATTAATTAATTTTCTTTTTAAATTCATAATTATAGATTTTGGTGGACAGTCTTACAATTACCAGTGGGTGCCCACACATGGTGATATGTGGACTACCATTTAGAGAATATTGCTGTTCCAGTAAGTTGTCTATAGTCTCATTTTTAATGGTTTAGCTTTTTCATTCTTAAGATAATGTCTATATATGATGAACTTAGGATGTTGTTGTTGTTGTTGTTAAGTGCCGTTGAGTTGGTGGCAACTCATGGAGACCCTCTAGAGTGTTGTCCTAAACTGTGTTCGGTCTTCAGTCAGGCGGCTCATTGTTGACAAAGTGGTACCCATAGCTGCTGTTATTGTATTGATTCATCTCATTGCTGGCCTTCCTCTTTTGCGTTGACCTTCTACCTTGCCAAGCATGATTTTATTTATTTTTTATTTATTACAATCTTTTATATACCGTGCTATTTGGTATCAGCGCGGTTCACATACAACAACATCAACAGAATAACAGGCTATTCCGTGTTTACAGCAAACAGGTATATAAACTTGGGTAACATAAGGTTAACTTATTACAAACATGATTATATAAAAGGTATCATGACAACACAAAAGTTCTAGTAATCTTGTAATGATGTCTTTCTCTAATGATCTCTCTCTTCGTATGATGTGTCCAAAGTATGAAAGTTGAAGTCTTGTCATCTGAGCTTCTAAAGAAAGCGTTGGTTTGATCTCCTCTAATACTTACTGGTTTGTTCTTCAAGCAGTCCATGCTATACACAGTATTTCTTGCCAGCACCATAATTCAAAGGCATCAATGTTCTTCCTGTCTTTCTTTTTCACTGTCCAACTTTCACCACCATAGTATTGAAAATACCATGCCTTGAACGAGTTGAATCTTTGTATGGAGAGAGACATCTCTGCTCTTGAGAATCTCCTCTAGGTTCTTTGTAGGCATTCTGCCAAGAGCAATGTGCCGTCTGATTTCTTGAATGCTTGTTGTTTCTTTATTGATAGTTGATCCAAGTAGGTTAAATTTGTCCACTATTTCAATTTCTTCTCCATCAACGATGAACTTATTGATTTTTGCCAGTGGTCAGGATCTTTGTCGTCTTTACATTAAAGTGCAGGCCCATTTTAAGACTATGTTGCCTGATCTTGAGAAGCAAATGTTTCAGATTGTCTTCACTTTCAGCCAATAATGTGGTATCATCAGAATAGCAAAGGCTGTTGATAAATCTTTCACCAATCTTCACACCTCTGTTGTCTTCAAAAGGTCCTGCTTCTCCTAATGATTTGTTCTGCATATAAATTAAACAGGTAGGGGGAAAGTATGCAGCCTTGTTGTACACCTTTGCTGATTTTAAACCATTCTGTTTTTCCGTGTTCCATTCAAACTGTTACTTTTTGATCAATGTAAAGGTTGTGCAAGAGAACAATCAGGTGTTCTGGTAGACCCATACTTCTTAATGTGGCCCAGAGTTTCTCAATATTTACACAGTCAAAAGCCTTGCAATAGTCCATAAAACACATATACATATCCTTTTGGTATTCTTTTGTCTTTTCAAGGATCCATCTCACATCCCCGCAATGATGTATCTCATTCTTCGCTCTTTCCTGAACCCTGCTTGCACTTCAGGTAGTTCTCATTCCAGGTATGATTGTAGTCTCTGCTGAATAATCTTCAGTAGAATCTTGCTGGCATATGGGATCAGAGCTATTGTGTGATAATTTCCACAATCAGTTGGATCACCTTTCTTTAGTATTGATATAAACCCAGATCTTTTCCAGTCAGTTGCTTCCTAGTACACAGGGTAATTGAGAGAATGATTGAGTTAGAGTGGGAGTTTCCTGAGGCCACCCTGAGGGGTGGTCGGGCATTGGGTAGGCTGTACCCCATTCCGCAGGAGGAACAGGACCTCATGCGGATGCCCAAGGTCAATGTGTTTGCGGTAGTGACCAAAAAGACCACTATCCCTGTAGAAGGTAGGGCGACTCTCAAGGACCTTGCAGATGTCCATTTGCGGGGCATATGTCTCCAGGGCCTCCATCAGGTGGATCCAAGGGCTAGCACCTGGGGGTCTCAGGGAATCGATTGCGCTGGAAGATTGCAGGCTAGAGTCGGCTGCCTTCATGGCAGATGCGTTCTATGATCTCGTACGGGTGGCCTCCAAAACCATGACCTCGGTTATCACAGCTTGCCATTTCCTTTCCGTGACTTGGCTCAGTTAGCTTCCCTTAAACGGTAAACCACTCTTTGGGGAGGTGCTAGAGAAAATCGTGAAAAACTTGGGGGATTCTAAGGGAGGCCGCTTGCCAGAGAATAGACCTAAAGGATCTAAGGCTATGACCCCTCAGCAGGGGCAGACTAAAGACTTTCAGAGATTTCGGGGGGGGGGGGGGCACATTTCTCCTCCTATCAGAGAGGCCATTTTGTGGCTCCCGGGGGCTTGGACAATGTTATTACTCTGCTTCTCCGGGACAAAACAAGAAGCCCCAGTGAAACCAGGGAGGCTAAGGTGGTGGTGCAAGTAGGGGGTCGGTTGCAACAATTTTATTCCGCCTGGGCTGCCATTATGACCAGTGGGTCTTGGAGATAATTCGGGAGGGTTATACTCTTGAATTCGCCAGATCTCTTCACAAAGCTTTTGTTCGCTCGCCCTGCAAAAAGAAAGCAGAGGCAGTCCGAGACACCCTCTGCCAGTTGCTGCAGCTGGGGGCTGTGGTTCAGATTCCGCCAAAACAGTGTGGATCAGGTCGATACTCCATCTATTTTGTGGTACCCAAGAAAGAAGGGAGTTTTCAGCCTATCCTGGATCTCAAGTACATCAATCGGGCGATAGGAGTTCTGCACTTCCGGATGGAGACACTGCAGTCTGTCGTCTTAGAGATAAGGCCAGGGGAGTACCATATGGCGTTGGATCTCATGGAGGCCTATTTGCATATTCCTGTTCGGCCGGAACATCAGCAGTACCTTCAATCTGCGGTACTGATGGGGCATTTTCAGTTTTGTGCATTGCCTTTCAGGCTGGCCACCGCTCCATGAACCTTTACCAAGATCATGATGGTAGTGGCAGCGGCTTTGTGGCAAGAAGGTATCCTGGTGCACCCATACCTGGACGATTGGCTCATCAGATTGGTCTCTCTTCCAGAGGAGCATATACGCAAGATACAGGAACAGGCCTGCAGATTTTTGGGCAGGACAGCTCCAGCGGTGTGGTATTGTATTATATGCAGCTATAGGGCTCTATGGCAGTGGCTCTGAACCTGGTGCCCTGGGCCAGGGCACACATGTGTCCATTGCAACAAGCTCTGCTGTCCCACTGGGCTCCATAGTCACAATCCATGCGGCAGCGGTTGGAGTGCTCCTAGGATACACGCCACAGCCTGCAGGGGTGGCTGCAGTCCAATCACCTTGCGGCAGGGGTGCCGTTGGAGTGCCTGATTGGACTCTGGTGTTGACGGACCCCTGCCTCACGGACTGGAGAACATATTGCCGGTCTCAGATGACGCAGGGTCAGTGTACTCTGTAGGAGAGCTTGTGATCCATCAACCACTTAGAGACGAGGGCACTTAATACTTTCTTCTGTGGATTGCGAAAAAAACGGTACAGGTTTTTTCTGACAATGTCACCATGGTGGCTTATATCAACTGACAGGGGGGAATTGGCAGTGCGACCCTATTGGAGTAGAGTCAGGCCATTGAGGTCTATGCAGAGCAGAACTTGATGACCCTCTCGGCAGCACATGTGGCAGGCAGGGAGAACGTCCAGACAGATTTTCTCAGCCAGCACCAATTGGATCCAGGTGAATGGGAACTCAATCCTGTGGTTTTCCACGATCTTACGGTACACTGGAGACACCTGGTCATGGACCCCTTGGCAACGCAGGCGAACTCAAAGGCGAGCAGGTTCTTCAGCAGGCGCAGGGACCACATGTCACAAGGCGTGGATGCTCTCGCTCAGCCTTGGCCGACAGAGGGATTGCTGTACGTCTTTCCACCGTGGCCCTTGATAGGCCGCTTATTGTGGAGGATAGAGGCGCACAACGGATCAGTGAACCTCATTGCTCTGGATTGGCTGAGGTGACCCTGGTATGCAGACCTTGGGCGGTTGCTGGCAGCTCAGCCCTGGTGGCTCTCCGACAGGATCAACTTTCTGGTCCAGGGGCCAGTCGTGATGTCTCAGGTGACTTGATTTTTGCTTACAGCATGGCTCTTGAATGGGCACAGTTGTGATGGCAGGGCTTTGCCCCGGCGGTCATTGCAACCATGTTACAGATCAGGAAGTGATCCACCTCCTTTGGTGTACATGAGAAGTGTGACGGATCTTCAAGGGCTGGTGTGCGGAACGTAGCCTTCCACCTTTCTGTTGTCAGTTGCCAGAGATCTTTCTTTTTTGCAGCACGGTTTGGAGAAAGGGCTAGCACTTAAGTCCCTTAAAGTCCAGATTGCAGCCCTATCCTGTTACAGGGGTCAGATTCAAGGGCATGCTCTGAGCACATCTAGATGTGATGCGTTTTCTCAAGGTGGTGCAGCACTTGAGGCCGCCTAAGAGGAGGATGGTTCTGGCTTGGGACCTCAACCTGGTTTTATCAGTCCTGATGGCAGCTCCGTTTGAGCCTTTCGCGAGGGTGTCTCTCAAGGATCTCACTTTGAAGACAGTTTTTTTGGTGGCGCTCTGTTCCGTGCTACAGGTTTTGGAATTTCAGGCTTTGCCCTTTAGGGAGCCTGTTTGGCTCCTTTCCAGAGAGAAGGTGGTCTTGCGACCAGTGCCCTCCTTTCTGCCGAAGGTGGTGTCACGGTTTCACTTGAACCAGACAGTCTCTTTGCTAGCGTTCTCAGAGTTGGGAGACTCTACTGAAGATAGGCAGTTACACCTCCTTGATCTGCACAGACTTTTGTGGAAATATCTTCAGAGGACAGAGTCATTGTATAAGTCGGACAGATTGTTTGTGGTGTTTGGGGGCCCTCAGGCAGGGGAAGCGGCTTCTAAAGGTACAATTGTTCACTGGATGAAGCAGACTATTTCCACAGCTTATGAGCAATGGGGATGGACTCCGCCGGTGAAGCTTTGGGCTCACTTGACCTGGTCTCAGGCAGCATCCTGGGCAGAGGCAGGTCTTATTCCTCTGGTGGAGATCTGCAGAGCGGCAACCTGGTCGCTTTGCATATATTCACTAGGCATTATTGTCTGGATGTGCAGGTGGTGGACCATGCCAGATTTGGTTCCGTGGTTCTGAGAGCTGGTCTCACGGGTCCCTCCCATGTTTAGACACTGCTTTTGCACATCCCAAGCGTAACTAGACTGGCCTGTGGGACAATTAGGAAGGCACAATTAGACTTTACCTGCTAATTATCTATCATTGAGTCCCTCCAGGCCAATCCAGGTCCCTCCCGTTACTTGGTACACATCAGAGACCAGGGGTACAGGTGAGGGCTTCAATTAAGAGGTACAACACTGCACGAGGGGGGAATGGGCGTCCTAGCAGGGCATGCTCTCTGCACGTGTCTATGGCTCGCTTGGACTATCTCAGCAACTGAAAAAGAAAAAAAAAGGAAATAAGTACCCAAATAAACAAATATATTTAACGAAGTTTGACTGCTGCTGGTTATGGCAGACTGGCGAATGATGGTGGTATGAAGGGTGCTGGTACCGAGTTTCAAGTATGGTGATAGAAGTGTCTCAGAGGTCGAGGGGAAGGCTGCTTTGTCAGTAAGAGACTGGATGCTGAGGCTCAGGGGGGAGCTCTTCTACTGGGATCTCAGAATCTCGACATGCTCAATTCTCAGCTTCTGGAAGATAGTAACTACACAAGCATAACTGGACTGGCCTGGAGGGACTCAAAGAAAGAAAATTAGCAGGTAAGATCTAATTTCGCCTTGGTCCACTTGATCTTTATCATATAATAACTCTATATTCTTTCCGCATTTTCTTGATCTTCTCAGCATCATTCAACATGGATCCTTGAGCATCTTGTAACATTCCAATTCGAGGATGTAATTTTTTTTAATTTAACTTTTGTGGCTTTAGGAGAACCAATCTTGTTCTTCCTCTAATTGTTTCTGCATCTATTTCCTTGTATGCGTCATTGTAGTACTTCTCCTTGTCTTGTCTTGCTGCACCTTGGAAATCTCTGAGTTCTGCGATTGCCTCTTTCTCCTCTGGCTTTAGCTTTTCTTTGTTTCTGGGCAATTTTCAGAGATTCTTTGGTCATCCATTTTGGTCGTTTTTGCTTTTTCGCCTTTTGTAGAGATTTCTCACTTTTTTCCAACACAGTCTTCTTGATGTCATCCCATTGTGATAGGCGATGGCCTAGTATGTAGCAGAGCTAGGTGTGAAGCCCTTCTTCTCCTGCTTTAAAATGTTATTGCTGATTTTGGAAAATTGCAGAATGCTGTTAGCTGTTAGAAAGAAATTCCGTTCTATTCTGGTTTGATAACATGTTCTGCTCTCCTGGAGATAAGAGAATTAAACCTTGGTACTGTTTATTGTTTAGAAGTCAGATGTCTGTTTCAGTAGAATGCCGCGCCACTGTATCTTTGCTAGATATGCACTGACCTCGTAATTAGGATGAAAACATAGCAGAGAAACTGAACAGTGTAAGAATATTTTGTCTAGCATTATGAAGATTGTTTAGTGTTTTGAGCCAGGGCTAGAGACACATCTTAGCCTTGCTTTATTTGGCCTTGCTTTGTTTTGCTTTTGTTAAGAATGCTTCTGATATGCCTTCCACTATCTATGCAAGCTAACTGACCTTGCAGAAGTAGCAAAATATACTGTAGTAGAAGTATTATGTTTAGTGTTATGTCTAATTGCTGACCCGTGGCTAGTGTGACCCAAGCAGGGGGAGCGAGTCCTGGGCCCGGTCAGAGATGTCTATTGGATGAGAGTAAGTGGGCCACTGTGGCCAATGAGGAGTTTTGCCTGTATTAGACTGGAGAAGAAAAGTATATAAACTGTCATTTTTCTGAGCTCTGTGCTCAGACCATTTTGAATGCTACTGCAATCTGAGCCTGTGCACATTAAACCGGCTTGAATCTTTGCCTGACTCCGGGTATTATTTATTGCATTCTTAGCTACTACACAATAACTCTTCTGGAGCTCTGTCATTTGTATCTAAAGCAGAAAATCGATTTTTCAGGCAGTCTCTAAATTCTGGTGGTATATTCTCAAGGTCATATTTTGCTACATTCAAGAGTGGCTTTCTCTTTTTCAACTTTAGCTTGAGTTTGCATACTAGTAGTTGGTGATCTGTACCACAGTCAGCTCCAGGTTTTGTCTTTGTTGATGTTATAGAACTTTTCCATAATTGACTTCTACAGATGTAGTCAATTTGATTTTTGTACAATCCATTGGGTGAAGTCCATGTGTACAGTCGCCGCTTGTGTTGCTGGAAGAAAGAGTTTGAGATGAATAGATTGTTGGTCTTGCAGAATTCTATCAGTCTTTCTCCAGCTTCATTTCTGTTGCCAAGTCCATATTTTCCGACCACTTTGCCTTCTTTGTTACCAACTTTTGCATTCCAGTCACCCATGACTATCAGGATATCCTGTTTGCATGCTCTGTCAATTTCAGCTTGTACTTGTTCATAAAACACATCAACTTCATCCTCTTCTGCAGCTGTTGTTGGCGCATATACTTGATTATAGTTGTGTTGGTGGGCATTCCTCGTAGACGAATAGAAATTAAGTGTTCACCAATTACATTGTATTTCATTACAGTTCTTCAAATTTCTTCTTAATTATAAATGCAACAGCATTTCTTCTTTGTCTTTCATTTTCAGCATAGTAGACCATATGATCATCAAATCCAAAGTTCCCGATGCCAGTCCATTTCAGTTCGCTGACACCCAGCAGATCGAGTTATACACGTTCCATTTCATTCTTGACCACCTCCAACTTCCCTTGGTTCATGCTTCGTATGTTCCATGTCCCAATATTTAAGACATCTTTGTAGCTTCTGACTCTCATTTCATACCCAGCTACATCAGCAGTCAGACGTCCCAGAGGCTTAGATCCAACCACATCATAAATGCTGGCTTTACTCTGAAAAGTCTTCAGCTCCTCCCCAGTAGCCAATTGAGTGCCTTCCGACCCGGTGGTCTCATCTTCCAGCATTATAGTGCAGTTTCTGGTGTTGTGACTATCCATTGGGTTTTCGTGGCAAGATACGGAAGTTGATTGCCAGGTCTTTCTTCCATGCAGTTTAATTTTAGTGTTGCTGTTGTCACAGAAATGTGATCCTCTGCCGTCAACACGTCCCATTCTGCTGCTGCCCAGATGGGTGGTTTGCCTTGATCTGAACACATCAGCCGAGACCTGTCCATCTTGAGAGACCCTGTCAGTAGTTAAGCTACTGATAGCTTAGCTCTCAGCAACACTGATGCACACAAGCCCTCAGAGCATGAGAAGCTGCAAACCAAGTGAGAGTATGTGTGTGTATATGTGTATATATATATATATATATATATATATATTTGCTGTGGCTAACTTTAACTGGCCCTTATAGTCTTATTGAAGATATATGTGTCATTTTATGAGATAATTCCATTATATACTCCATGTCATTTATTTACCTCATGAACATGGTTTATAATTGGATATTTTTTATGTATGGTTGGTTGTAAATTATATGTCTTTTATCTTTTTTTATGTAAAGACTTTTACCTTTTTTAAAATGTTTGTTATTAATAGTGGTTTATATGTTTTATATTTATTTATTTAAACAGATTTCTATACCGCCTTTTCCTACAATCAAGGTGGTCTACACAGCAAACAATCAACCAAATACTGTGTCTAGTGTGCACATGCATTAAGCAGTGAGTGTGTGTGTGTGTAGATGGTTGTTGATTCTTGGTGAGCTATTTACAACGTGTGTTATTTACAATACTATGTACATCAGGACTTTACTTCAGTACTATAATCATGTCGTGAGGGGAGGGTGGTTGATCTGGGGTATTGTCTTTTGCACAGTTTAAGTGATGTCACCGTAGTGCTCTATGAAGAGGGTCGTTTTTAGCAGTTTCCTAAAGTCCTTAATGTCCATTGTTGACCGTAGTTAATCAGGGAGGGTGTTCGAAATTGTTGGTGCTGCCTTTAATAAGGCTCATTTTTCAATGTCCTTGCGTATCTTGGTGAAGTCTCTTGGTGTGTTGACATGTTTGGATGTGCCTCTCCTCCTTGGTCTTGTGCTGCTGTCGGGTTGTATGAGTGGGTGTAGGCTGAAAGCTGATGATTGTTGTTTGATTTTGAATATGTGTATGACTGTCTTGTATTTGATGCGGGATCCGATTGGTAGCCAGTGGAGCTCTTTTAGAGTGGGTGTGATGTGTTCTTGTCTTGTGGTTCCAGTTATTATGCGTGCTGCTGTGTTTTGCGCCAATTGCAGTGGCCTGATAGTCTGTTTTGTTAGACCAAGATAGATTGAGTTGCAGAAGTCTAGGATTGCGGTTATTAGTGCCTGACAGACTGTGCGGAAGTGTTCCTGAGAAAGGAGGGGCTTGAGGCATCGGACTAGTCTCATCCTGTGGTATGCATTTTTGGTGGTTCTGTTGATGTGGGACTGAAGGTTCAGTTCTTTGTCCAGTGTCACTCAGAGGTATTTCACTTCTGGTTGTATGGGTATGGTTGTGTTGTCTATCTTGATGTTACGAGGCGGGATGAAGTCAGAGTTTTGTGTGATGATTAGTGCCTCGGTCTTGCTGTAGTTTATGGTCAGGTTGTTGTCTTGAAACCAGCTGTTCATGTGCATGAGACATTCTGTTATCTTGGCGTAGTCTGGGTTGTCGAGGGCGATTGGTGTGTATATCATTATGTCGTCTGCATAGATTGTGTATTTTATCCTGTGTTCTTTTATGATGCTGCATATTGGCTGGATGTAGAGGTTAAATAATAGTGCTGATAGGGCGGATCCTTGAGGTACTCCTTGCATGACCTTTATGGGTCAGGATGTGTTGGGACCGATCTTGACCTCTATCTGTCTGTCTGTTAAGTAGGAGTGGAACCACCTCAGAGTGGTTCCATGTAATCCGATGTTCTGTAGTCTTGTTAGTAGAGTTCCGTGGTCCACTGTGTCAAATGCTGATGAAATGTCGATGAAGATCATGAGTATTCCGTTCTTGCTGTTGTCTATGATGTGTAGTATGTCGTTAAATAAGTATAACAGGAGTGTTTCGACTCTGTGGTTGGGGCGGAAGCTGTGTTGGTTGAGATCCAGTTGTGCGTGGTTGTCGATGTGGTCTTGTAGCTGATGTTGTACCGCTTTCTCAATGATTTTAGCCAGTAGAGGGATGCTTGAGATAGGCCGGTAGGCTGATGGGTTGTTCTTGTCCAGTGGTGATTTCTTCGGGATTGGTCTTATTGTGGCGAGTTTTAGTTGGTCTAGCATGATTCCTTGGGTTAGTGAACTGTTCACCATGTTGTGTATGGTGTGGATGAAGTTTGACTTTGTTGCTTTAATCCATGTAACTGGGCATGGGTCTGTTGGAACCGTGCTTGTACTGAGTGTGGTGATGATGTGTGAGAGCAGCTCTGTGGATGGGTTGCTGAATCTGTCCCAAACTTTTCTTGAGGGGGTGGTTGGTTTGGTGCTTGTGTCTGTTTTTCGTTGTGAAGTTGAATGGAATTTTTCTTGTCTGTGGTCTGCAAATGCTTGTGGGTCTATTTGCACTACGCTCTCGGTTTTCTGCTCCTTGGTGAGGGTTTTCACAATTTCGAAGAGCTCTCTAGGTTTGTTGTTTGATTTGAGTATGATGTTAGTGTGGTATTCTTTCTTCGTTTGGTTGAGTTCGTTGTATTCTTTTTGTTTTGTTAAGTATAGTGTCTGAGTGTTGGGTGACTTGGTGTGTCTACATCGCCGTTCTAACTTCCTGAGTTCCCTCTTCTCGTTCCGTATGACTTTTGAGTACCAGGGTGTGTGATGTGCTTTGGTGCGTCAAGCTTTCTTGGGTCTGTATTCGGTGGCTTTGGCAGCTGCATTGATGATGCTGTTCCATTTTCTGATTTGTTCGTCTAGATCCTTTGCTTCCGTGTTCAGGTGGGATAGAGTGTCCTTTAGAAATTGGTCCTTGTCAAAGCTTTTAAATCTAATTTGTGCTGGTGGGTTGTCCAGGTTCTTGTCCTGGTTTTGCCCCTGTGGCGTAATCTCTATTTTGATTATGTGATGGGCTGACCACGGTACAGGTGTGACATTGAGTGTTGATATGTTACCACTGTCCAATATTTATTTATTTTATTTATTTACATTCTCTTATATACCACGCTATTCTGCATCAGTGCGGTTTACATTGAACAAACTGAAATTACATTGAACAGGGCATTATAACTTGGAGATAACTATTTTACAGGGAACATGGGCTATGGAGGGTTAAGTGGCTTGCCCAAGACCACAAGGAGCACCTGTGGGACTAGAAACCCAGGTCCTTCCGGCCCAAGGTTGCTGTCCTCTAGTGGGATTTGAACCCCTGACCTTCCGGCCTGAAGTACCTTGCCCCAACCACTAGGCCACTCCTCCACTCCATAGAAAGTTGGGTGCGAATATGAGGTCTGGTGATGATCCGTGTCTGTGCGTTGGGGTATTGATCAGTTGGGTGTATTGTAAGGATCCCATGGCTCGTAGAAAAGCTTCTGCATCCTTTGTGTTGGTGGACTTTAGGTTGAAATCTCCTAATAGTAGCAGGGGTTTGTGATTTGTGTTGACAGCACAGACCTCTTCTAGAGTTGAGGCTAGTTCATCTGGTGGCGCATTCGGGGCTCTGTAGGTGAGGCATAGGGTCATCTGTTTGTTTTCCACAGTGATGGTGTTGCATTGGTTTGTGTTTGAGGCATTTCGTGACTTGAATCTTAGGCTGTTCCTTGCGATGATCAAGACCCCTCCTCCTCTCCGTTGTGCGCGTGGACAGTTGAATGCTGAGTAGGTGGATGGTACTAATTGATTAAGTAGTACGTTATCGGTGGGAGTGAGCCATGTTTCTGTGATGCACAGTATGTCAGGTCGTTGATCTTCTATGGGGTCTGCTATTGTGTTAATTTTGTTTTGTATGGATCTGGCGTTGATGAGCTCTATTGTGATTGTAGCTGGGGTGTTTAGTATGTACATAGTAACATAGTATATGACGGCAGATAAAGACTAGTATGGTCCATCTAGTCTGCCCAGAAAGGCGGCAAGAGTAGGTGCACCTGCCGCTCCATGCCCATGCCTTTGTTTAGGGGTGTACCTACCGCTCTGTGTAGGGCACCCCTATTTGTTGAGATATAAGAGATAGTTAAGTTTACTTTGATTTTATCCTGTTTCTATAAAGGGATCCACTGTGTCTGTCCCATGCCATTTTGAATTCTGTCACTGTATTTTCCCCACCACTTCCATTGGGAGGGCTTTCCAAGCATCCACCACTGTTTCACTGAAAAAGTATTTTCTGACATTGCCTTTCAATTTACCCCCTTGCAGCTTCATGTTATGCCCTCTAGTTTTACGGCTTCCCCGTTTTTGGAAGATGTTTGTTCATTAATACTCTTTAAGTACTTAAAGGTCTGAATCATATCTCCCCTGTCCTTCATCTCCTCCAGAGTGTACATATTTAGGTTTTCAAGTCTGTTATCATAAGTCTTCTAATGCAGGCTCCAAATCATTTTGGTTGCCTTCCTCTGAACCGTTTCCAGTCTTTTTATATCCTTTACGAGATATGGTCTCCAAAACTGAACACCGTATTCCAAGTGAGGCCTCATCAGTGACATTAGTACCTCTTCCTTTCTGCTGGTAATTCCTCTTTATATGCAACCCAGCATCTTTCTGGCTTTTGCCACTGCCTTGTCACACTGTTTCGCCACCTTGAGATCCTCAGAAATAATCACTCCAAGGCCCTTCTCCTGGTCCATGCACACCAACCTCTCGCCCCCTATCACGTAAATTTCCCTTGGATTTCTTCTTCCTAAGTGCATGACACTGCACTTCTTCACATTAAATCTTAACTGCCAAGCATTAGACCATTCTTCCAGCTTTTGTAGATCTTTCCTCATGTTATCCACTCCCTTGAGGGAATCCACTCTGTTGCAAATTTTCATGTCATCGGCAAAAAGACAGACTCTTCCATTCAGTCCTTCAGCAATATCACTGACAAATACATTGAACAGTACCGGTCCCATGACTGAACCCTGGGACACATCTCTAATCACCTTCCTTTCATATGAGTGAGTTCCGTTTATCATCATCTTCTGTCGTCTGTCAGTCAACCAATTTCTGATCCAGTTCACAACCTTGGGACCCATCCCTGAGCTATTGAGTTTATTGATAAGAATGCTATGAAGAACAGTATCAAAGGCTTTGCTGAAATCCAGGTAGATGACATCCATCGCATGCCCCTGATCTAGTTCTCTGGTCACCCAGTCAAAGAACTCAATCAGATTTGTTTGGCAAGATCGTTGTTTGGTAAAACCATGTTGCCTGACCCCCTGATGAAGGCGCATGCCGAAATATGGCCATGTAGGGTGAAGTGATTCAACCCAACATAATAAAATTTGACTTTCAGTTCACCTGTGAGTTTATTTATTTAACCAGTTTTGTATACACCTTATCCTTCAATCAAAGTGGTTGACAAGACAACAAAGGCTTACATACTGAGGATATGGGAAAACAAAAACAATACATTACAATATAAATACAAAACAAAACAGTATGTTATAATACTATATCATAGTGAAATTAAATATACAGTACAAAATGGTAAATTTAAGTTATTTCACCAAATGATTCTATAAATAAATACGTCTTTAAAGATTTGCGAAATTCCTTAATGTCTTCCTGAGTTCTTAAGTCTTCAGGAATAGAATTCCATAACTCTGGTGCCATAAAGGAAAACGCTCTTTTAGAAGTCATTTGTTTTGATTTGTTGAAGTTCAAAGGAGTATTAAGTTTATTGATATTTTGAGATCATCTTGGTCTTATGCTCTTGTCTTTTGAAATTATAAGTTATAGAATATCTGCTGAGGATTGGTGAAAATTTTTGAAAATAGTCATTAGGTTTGTATATTTTGCTCTTGCAATAACCGGAAGGAAATGTAACTGAGGACAGGAGTTGTGTTCAAATTTTGTAGAGCCAGTTATAATACCCGCAGTGGTGTTCTGAACTAATTGGAGAGGATGGATAGAGTGTTTAGGAAGACCTTGATAGAAGATGTTTCCAAAATCAAGGAGAGGTGTTATGACTGCCTGACATACCGTGCGAAAGTGATTTGTATTTAGTATTGGTTTTAGTCTTCTTATAATCTTTAAATGATGGTATGCTTTTGACACAATTTTGTTTATATGAGATTTTAAATTTAAATATTTATCTTATGTTACACCTAAATATCTTACTTCATCTTTAATTTTTATTTCTCTATTTAATAAATTAATTTCAATTGGTAGTTTTAAGGACTGGCATTTAGATATGAACATTGCTTCTGTTTTCTCAGAATTTATTTTTAAGTTATTGTTATTAAGCCAATCATTCATATCAGCCAAACAGTTATTAATTTTTGTTGTATCAAAGGTATTTTTGTCAATTATAGTATAAGCCATAATGTCATCAATGTATAAATGATAATTAATTTCATGAAGATTAATTTGACACATGGGTTGAATATAAATATTAAAGAGAATAGATGATAAAGCTGAACCTATGCCTTGTCCAATCGAAAATTGAGAGGATTTTTTGTCACCATATTTTACTAACTGCATACGATTGGTTAGATAAGAGGCAAACCATTTTAATGTATTGTTGCATAAGCCAATATCTTGTAGACGTTGCAACATTATTGTGTGAGACACAGTATCAAATGCTGCTGAGACATCGATGAAAATTAACAGAAATAACTAATTTCTTTCATTCCTGTTATAAGATTATCAAAGAGAGAAATAAGTAGAGTTTCCACATTGTGATTAGGTAAATCCATGCTGATGTATATCCAAAGGGGCATACGAGTCAATGTGATCATGCAGCTGATTTTGTACCACTTTTTCTATAATTTTTGAGATAAATGGTAAACTCGAAATAGGACGGTATGACTTAGGGTCAATGATGTCCAGTGATTTCCCTTTATAGACTGGTCGAATTATAGCACTCTTTAGTATCGGTGGTAAGTAACCTTGTTTTAAAGAATTATTTACAAAATTTACAATTTGAAAGCTAATATGATTTTTAGTACTTTTAATCCATTCTACTGGACATGGGTCAGCTGGTGAAGTTGTTGTATTAAGTGTGCTGATTATATTTTCAATCTGTTTTAAAGTTGGTAAAGAAAAATCCTTCCAGACTTTTGTGGATTGAGTGCAAGGTTTAAAACAAAGTTGGTGGAATTGTGATGTAGATAAGTTATTTGACGAAATAGCATTCTTGCTTATCATGTAATTTGCAAATTTTTGGGGGTCTATTTGAGGATCACCATATAAAGTGGTCACTTTTGTAAGTTGTTGAAAAATGTTGAATAGTTCCCTTGGTTTGTTAGTTGCTTTCATTATTAGATTTGTATGGTATAGTTGTTTGCGGTCATTTATTAACTTATTATATTCCATTTGTTTTACATTAAATAGGAATTTTACATCTTGAGATTTAGTTAGTCTCCATTTACGCTCAAGTTTTCTTAGCAAACGCTTTGCCTCTCTGATTTCATTAGAATACCATGGTACATTCTTCTTCCTACGCATTTGTACTTTATTATTTTTTGGGGCTAGCGCAGCATTTGAAATGATATTATTCCAATTTTCTATGGCTTTATCTAGTTCAGTGCAATTTTGTTGCAATTGTGGAACAATGTCCTTAAAGTCCTCTTTATGGAAAGCTCTAAATTTTCTAGTCTTGTAATCATCTTTTAAGTTGTTAGGGGATGTTTGTAGTTGCAAGGTAAATGAGATAATATAATGATCAGATCAAGGTACTGGGGTAGTTTTTGGGACTGTAATTTGGTTTTGTGAAAAGAGTTGCTCAGGGCAAAAAATTAGATCAGGAGGGGTTCCATGTTGGTGTGTAGGCTGATTAATTATTATCTGTTGATAACCTAAAGATTTCACTGCTTTCAAGAAGGATCTGTACTCATTAGAAGGTGATGATGATAGATTGTAATCACCTAATGCAATTAATGGTTTAATTTGAGAGCTACACGTACAAATTAATTCTAAAATTGTTGAGAGGTGATCCTTAGCAGCATTAGGTGGTCTATATGTGAGGCAAACATTGAGGTGGTGATTTGATATAATAATTGAAGTATACTGGTCTTTATCTGCCGTCATTTACTATGTTACTATGTTTCAGTTGAATTGTTAGTTGTAATAGATTTAAACTTAAAGGTTGTTTTTGTTAATATTAAAATTCTTCTTCCTTTTTTATGTTCTCTAGGACAATTAAATATATCATAATCTAAAGGGGTAATTTGGTTTAAAATAATTTGATCTGTGTCTTTTAACCAGGTTTCAGTGATGCAAATAATATCAAGCTTTTGATCTTTAATATAATCATAGATAATGTTTGGTTTATTCTGTATTGACCTTGCATTCATTAAAACACACTTAATGGGTGAATAAAGGATTGGATTTCTAGTGCTATTTTTAGAAGATGAAGAATGAATTATATTTAATTTCTTATGTTTTTGATTATGATGATGAAGTTGTTTGAAACAATTATTATTATACCTAGCATAGTTTGGACAAATAGGATTAATTACTACAGTGTTTGGGAAGGCTTGATGTGTAAGGAATAACATATTAAAATATAAAAGTATAAATTGATAAGTTGTATGCATGTTTAAGAAACTAATATGAACTTTTAAATAGTTATATACGAGTTATTTTAATTATTAAGAAGATATACGCTTAAAATTTCGTATGATTACATTCAATGCATTCAACTTTCTAACATTTGTTTTAGTTGGGAGGAAGAACATATTAGGTAGGTTTTTAAATTGAATTATTAAGGTAGGTTGATGAACTATTGATGTGACTTAGTAGCTTACCATTAATTTTCTTACTTTTGTTGTTGATAGTTTCACTTGTTTCTTATCACGTCCCGGCTAAGGGCTCAGGCGAGGCCCTCAGGCGCAGGCCGCCTGACGGTGGCAACTCCTAACGGTATGAAGGCTCCTCCCCCTAGCCCCGATTGGTAGATGAAGCAAGGGAATGCCTTAGATGTAATCATGCAAAGAGTTGCTTGATGATACTTAAATCAGCTGTGCAGGACAAACAGGCAGTCTGATCCCGACGGTGGCAGCTCCTAACGGTGGCTGCTGGACTGCTGTCTGCATCTTAGTTTTAAGCTTGTGTTTAGATCTTTAAGTTCTTTACTTACTAAGAGTTGCTGTGGATGCTTATATGAATAAAAGTGTATCTAATACGTTTAATATACCTTGTTCACCTGAAGGTTAATTAATCTCAGGTCCTTAATGTATGACTGATTTGGGTAACTTGCACCTGAGAGCAGCTCCTTTCCTTTAAGATGTGTAAGAACCTATAAAGCTACGATTATCCCAGGGGTGGATGGGTGTTGGGGAGGGAGGGTGATAAGACTTATTAAAAGAGGGTTGCTACACAGTACCCTGTCCTGTACTTCTAAAGTAAGCTGTGACCAACTTCCTGGGTGATTAACAGTCGTTGCTTGGATAGAAGGAGTCTTTCAAAATGGCCTGTTGACCTGCCACCTGGCTTTAACACCTATTTAAAATGTTTCACAGGTATCTTGCCCCCTAGGTAGAAGGCCTTTTTGTAAAGGTCTCTAGAATACTTTATTTTTTGCTTAAAGAATACTGACCCTCTTTTGCCTTTTATGCTAAGTTATAGTCTGATTTGATTTAAATTAAAGCTCTTTGCTGCTTCCGGGCTCTGACCTTGTATGAAATTTAAACTAGAAGCTCTCTGCTGGGTTCTAAATTTAACCAGAAAGCTCTCCTCTGTGTTTTAAATTTAAAATTTAAACTGCTGCTACTAGGTCCTGACTGATTTAACAAATACACTGGGTTCACAGATTAATCAGCTTTAATCCAAAGAATTCCCTTCAGAGAAATTCCCAGAAGTATATACTCACTATTGCAGATCTCTCTCCAGAAGTAGCAGTCCCCTTTTGTAGTCCTTCAAGACTGCAACATGTTTCCTTTTCTTCTATGGCTATGTGAAAGGTTATCTTATAGTGGAGGAGTGGTGGAGCAGCCTAGTGGTTATAGTGCTGGCTTGGGAATCAAGCAGCTAGGGTTCAATTCCCACTAGCACTCATTATGACCTTGGGCAAGTTACTTAACCCTCCATTGCCTCAAAAGAATCCAAGTTATCAATGTCCCTGTTTACATTGTAATTTACAACTTGGTAATGTAAATTAAACTGCTTTGACTAAAATGCTAAAGCAGTATAAACAACCTGTTAAATAAATAAAATTAGTGAGAATACATACCTTTCCAATTCCCCATGTAAGGGCCTCTCCACTGAGTCTCTCCATTTCAAAGCAAGGTACCAAAGCTCCACCAACTGAACAATGGCTGGGAAAATCATATTGCCAAAGCTGTTACCTCCGTTACAGCTTCTACCTCTGTCCAGACAGAGATCCCAACGCCAGTTGAAGGACCGGTTCCATGTGCAGGATGCCTACACGCTGAAGCTCTCAGGAAACAAGTGTAGGATCTCAGAGAAGAGGTAACAAGGCTGAGGAGCATTCAAGATAGTGAGAGGTACATTGATGAAATGCTTATTGAAACATCCAAGCTCTCCAGCAGAGGTGAGGATGGGAACCTACAGAGGGACCAAAGTTGGACACGAGTCACCAGGGCCTGCAGAATCACCAATCCAACTCCTCAAGCCTTTAAAATGAAGAACCATTATGCATCCCAGGCTGGAAGTGGAGGAGGTGGAGGCATCCCAGGAAATGGAAGAACCAGAACTCGAGCACCCCAAAGTTGCTGAATCAGTGACCACTAGGAAACGAAAGGTAGTGGTGGTTGGTGACTCTCTTCTGAAGGGTACTGAGGCGTCCATCTGCCAACCAGATCGGAGTTTCCACAATGGCTCCAATGGAAGTCCATAGTCCCCCTAGTGAGTTCTGGTGGCCCCTCCCAAAATGCAGGCAGGCAGGGGGTAGCTCAGATTGTTTCTCTCTGGGAGGACCCCATACCACATTAGACCAGTCTTCAGGGTCCTTAGTCAAGGTTGGAGATGTATTAGCTCCTGCATTCTATCCCTAAAGTCTCTGGTTCAGGCCAGCCTGGGAATTATGATGCACAATATTCGAATTACAGCAGTACCTATGAGGGACTCCCTGATAGAGTTTCCCTCTGGCTCTTCACTCTTGTGGGTGACATTCAAGGAAATTCTTCAGTGCATTTTGTAATGGCAGGCTTTTTTTTCCCATGCTCTCCACAGCAGGGACAGGGATGTTATGCCATCTACATAACAGTGCCCTGGAAGGGAGATTCCTTTTGGCATAACCTGGATCTAGAAGTGGCTGTTTTCAGACTCTGAACCTCTCATTTCCATATGAGGACCTTTGGGTCTGTCATTGTATCGGTGAGGCAGGGGGTTTTCCTCACCTCCCTAAATCTCACTTTCCTGTATGGGAGTGGCATTGGCAATTTCTCTGCTTCTGCTTTCTGAGCTGCCTTCCAGGTCTAGGCGCTGCCCTTTGCCCTAAACACAATTCTCCATGCTTTTACCGTGGTGGAGATAGCGACATTTCTTTGAAAGTAGGGAACATAGGATCACCTATAACTGGATGTGTGGTTGGTCCAATCAGTCTTTTGGGAAAGTCCAGAGATGACCCAGGCCTAGTGATTTACTGGTGTGAAAGGCTGTGGCTGGTAATCAGCTGTCCTTAGTACAGCCTGACTCTTTCCCAGGGCTTAGAGTTCCTAGGTGTTTGGTTCCATATTCTCCCAGGCCAGATCTTCTCATAAGGGAGATGCCCCTCAAGCTTCAGGGTCATTTTATGACACTCGGTGCTCAGTCAGCTCTATAGGCCAGAGGCCATCTGCAGGTTCTCGGGTCTATGGCATCCACCTTTAAGCTGGTTCCCTGGACCAGGGTACATATGCACCTGCTGTAGAGGTACCTGCTAACGTTCTGATTTCCCTGTTCCCAGCCATTTGACCAGGCTCTTCTTCTCTTCTGGGAGATCAAGGAGCAGTGTGGATGGTCATTGCAGTTCCACTACCTGATGGCCATGGTTCTATTAGAAGCACTGGAGTGAGTGATTGTCACCTTGGATGGCAGCCTTAAGGTCTGGTGTGCATAGTGGCTGGATTTAGCCCAGAGACTTTGGTTCCCTCAGGGTGATCATCCACATGGAGGCAATTTGCCTGGCCCTGAAGAGGTTCAGGTTTCTTCTAATGGGCAAAGCAGATCTTTGACACACAAATAAAGATCTCGGTCCTCCAGTGGCATGCTGTCCTTCTGCTTTTTTTGTGTTAGGTTCCCAAAAAGGTACACAGGTTCCACAATGCTTGTCCCAGGGTAAGCAGTGGATTTCCAGGTTCCTCTTTAATAATGGTTTATGGACCTTTTCTCCAGGAATTGGTCCAAACCTTTTTTAAACCCAGCTACACTCACAACTTTTACTACATCCTCCGGTAACAAATCCCAGAGTTTGATAACACGATGAGTAAAAAAAAAATATTAGTCTTAAATGGGTTACATTGTAGCTTTGTTTACGCCATCCAAAAGTAGAAAGACTAAGGCACACACAACAATCGACCTACGTTTACTCGTTCTACTCCATTCATTAATTAATAGACCTCTATCATATCTCCCCTCAGCCATCTCTTTTCCAAGTTGAAGAGCACAGCCTTTTAAGCTTTTCCTCATAGGTGTATCCTTCCATCCCCTTTATCATTTTGGTGGCTCTTCTCTGTACCTTTTCTAATTTTGCTATATCCTTTTTAAGAAATGGCAACCAGAATTGCAAACATTATTCAAGGTGCAGTCGCACCATGGAACGATATGGAGGCGTTATAATATCCTTGGTCTTATTCTCCATTCCTTTTCTTATGTTTATGTTTATTAACTTTCTTGATATACCATGCCTTCGAAACCAGCAGGACGGTTTACAATGGATCCAAAAAAACATATAAGGCCATGAATGACTAGGAAACAGAAAAGAACTACAATGCTTGATAGGAAAGCGACAGGCACACAAGACAAGAGAAGGAGACAAAAGAGGGGCGAAGAGGCAAGGAAAAGAAAGAGAAGGAACTAGCAGGGATAGCTGGGAGGAAGGTCATAGGCCAGACAAAAGAGATGTGTTTTAAGGAGTGCTTTAAATTTGGGATAGGATGGTTCATGATGGAGGGAAAGAGGGAAGGAGTTCCATAAGGATGGTGCTAGGAAGAAAAAGGCAGAGTTACGGGTACACTCTAAGTGAGCACGTACGGGGGAAGGAAGCTTAAGACGGTTGATATAAATGGATCGAAGACTGCGAGGCACAAAATGGAAATGCAGAGAGTCGGCCAGGTAGTGGGGTGTGTGAGTATAGATGGCTTTGTGAGTCTATTTGCTTTCTTGGCCATCGCTGCACACTAGGTGAAGGGTTTCATTGTATTATCCACGATAACACCTAAATCTTTTTCCTGGGTGGTGGTTCCTAATGTGGAACCTTGCATCGTGTAACTGCAGTTTGGGTTGTTCTTTCCTAGGTGCATAACTTTACACTTATTTATTTATTTAACAATCACTTATATACCGCACCTTCCAGGGATCAAGTGCGGTTTACAAAGAACGAGTTAAAGAACAGAGCGACAAGTCTGTTTTTACATGGAACATCAGTGAACTATGAGCAATAGTATATTTTTTACATGAAACATTAGAGAACTAATGTAAGAAAATTATATACTGAAGGTATACGTCTTAGCAAACAAAACATGCTTAATTTAGGTTGTATCAGAGACTAAATACTAGATAACATTGTATGGGTAGTTGGGGCTATGCAAAAGGATAAGAATATGATATTATATTTGTCTGTTCATTGTAAATTGCATTGTCTGTTCGTTGTAAATTGCATTACACTTGCCCACATTAAATTTCATCTGCCATTTGAACGTCCAGTCTTCCAGTTTATCAGAGTCCTCTTGCAATTTTTCACAATCCTCTTGTGTTTTAACAATTTTGAATAGTTTTGTCTCATCTGCAAATTTTATCACCTCAGTTGTTATTTCTACCTACAAGTCATTTATGAATATGTTAAAACGCAGCAGGCCCAGCACAGATCCCTAGGGTACTCTACTATTCACCTTTCTCCATTGAGAAAATTGACCATTTAGCCTTACTCTCTACTTTCTTTTAACAAGTTCCTGATCCACAATAGTACACTGCCTCCTATCCCATGACTTTTTAATTTGGTCAAGAGTCTCTCATGAAGGACCTTGTTCAAGGCTTTCTGAAAATCTAGATGCAGTATATCAACTGGCTCACCTTTGTCTACCAGTTTATTCACACCCTCAAAAAAAATAATTGCAGATTAGTAAGACATGACTTCCCTTGGATAGATCCATGCTTGCTTTCTCCCATTAAATTATGACTAATATGGTTTAAATCAGCTGAGATTTAATGCTAAAAAATGCAAGGTCATCCATTTGAACTGCAAAAATCTGAGGGGAGTGTTAGTGTAGAGGGTGAAGTATTTCTGTCCACAAAAAGAGAGGGGGACCTGGGCATGATTGTATCTGACAATCTTAAAGTAGCTAAACAGGTAGAAAAGGTGATGGCAAAAGCCAGAAGGATGCTTGGGTGCATATTTCAATTCTTTCAACACCTTCTGATGCATACCATCCGATCCAGGTGATTTGCTACTCTTCAGTTTAACAAATAGTTGTAATACATCTTCCCGTTTTATCATTATTTCTTTCAATTCTTCTGATATATCACCTTTAAATAAAATTTCAGGCATGGGTAACTTCCCTACATCTTCTTCAGTAAAGACCAAAGCAAAGAATTCATTCAGTCTCTCCGCTATGGCCTTTCCCTCCCTTTGTGCCCCTGTTAACCCTCTATCATCCAATGGGGTGTCTAAAAATAAGGCAGATCTCGAGGTTGCACAGCTATGTTTTTGGGTGGAGGAGTACCTGTAATATCTTGAGAAATAATTCAAAATATTCCAAATGTATGTCGTCATAATATTTTAATAGTATGTTCAAAGGTACACAACAGAACAAAAAGTCTGTGCAACTTAGACAAAATCATTTCTGAGAAAAAAAAACAAAATCAAAATATGACCAGTACAAGATTAATGGCACCCTTCACTATATATTTGGTTGCACAACCCTTGGCAGTGATGACAGCCTCCAAACGTTTCTTGTAGCCATCTACAAGTTTCTTAAATCTGTCTGCTGGTTGTTTCTCCCACTCTTAAACTGCGATTTGTTCTAGCTCATAAATATTTCCAGGATTCCTTTTACCAATGGCAGATTTCAGCTCTTTCGAATGGTTCTCGATTGGATTGAGATCAGGACTCATTGCTGGCCAGTTTAAAACAGTCCCTTTGTTCCTTGTTAACCATTCTTTTATACTTTTGGATGTATGTTTTGGGTCATTGTCGTGCTGGCGGACCCATGACTTTCGACCCAGTCCTAGCTTTCTTATTCTAGGTAGCATATTTCATTCCAAAATACTTTGGTAGTCCTCTGACTTCATGATTCCTTTAATACGTTCTAGGCGTCCAGTTCCTGAGGCAGCAAAACAGCTCCACAACATTATGGAATCTTCCAACATATTTAACTGTAGGAAGGATGTTTTTTTCCTTATAAGCTTCATTTCTTCACCTGTAAATGTATCACTGGTCTGCATTGCCAAAGAGCTCAAGTTTTTTTTTTCATCTGTCCACACAATATTATCCCAGAAGGATTGTGGTTTCTCAATGTGGGTTTGGCCAAAGATCAGTTGTGCCTTTTTATGTCTGTCTTTGCACTGTGGAGTCCTCCTTGGCTTTGCCCATGAAGTCCTTCTTTGTTTAGTATGTGGCGTATGGTACTGGTTGAAACCACCGCTCTAGATTGTTCCAGGTCAGCCTTAAGCTCTTTGGATTTGTATGTGGTGTTTTTCCAACAGTTCACACTAACCTTCAAAGACTTCTGGGATTAATTTTCCTCTTCCCACCACATCCTGGGAGATTCTTGACAGTTCCATGAGCAGAAAACATCTTAATAACATTGCCAACTGTAGACACAGGAATCCCAAAGTCTTTGGAGATGGCCTTGTATCCCTATGAAGTTTGGTGTTTGTCAATAATGGCTTTTCTGATGGTCTCAGGCAGCTTTCTTGTCTTTACCATTGTGAAAATGGAACAGGGAGTGAATGTAGCCATTTTAAACATTAGAGCCATCGTTCATGGGTTGATTCAAGACATGTGAGTACTGAGAATTGATCACAGATGCATTTCATTTTACTGCAATGGGAATGTGGTTCTTCTGTTCAAACTGTTTTGAATTGTTTATAATGGTGCCAATAATTATGTCCTTAATCCTAACACTAAACCACCTTTTATCCCACAGTAAAGTCCTTAACCCTTTCACGTCCACAACAGATTACATAATTTAAGATACAATTAATAATCTTTTGGAAATATAGAATCCGGTGAAACATTTGGGAGAAACTTTGAAGGTTGCCATATGGCAATAACAGCCATGAAAGGGTTAAACTAAGAGAAATCTGCAACCCTCCAGAGAGCTAGCAACTTATTTTTTTTGTTGAACTGTTTACCATGACAGGAATAATCCTCTCTCATGGTAAAAACTGTCCTTTTTATTCTTATTTAAAAGAGGAGTCGTCCTCCCTCCACCATACCAAGGGATAATACCCCAATTATCCTTAGAGATATGTATACTGCAAATCACCACTAAAAGTACTTAACTTCTTCCAGCAATGTCCTGGCAATGTCCCAGTTTTTATAATATTTCCTACTACCATATTTTCCGGCGTATAAGACGACTGGGCGTATAAGACGACCCCCTACTTTTCCTGTTAAAATATAGGTGTTTGGCCTATACTCGCTGTATAAGACTACCCCCTCTTCCAGCGCACACCAAAAAAAATACGCCGGAAAATATCACAACAACAAGTAACAATATTTGATTTCAAAATTATGATAATTTTTTAGTCAAATCACTAATATGAAATAAAATTATTTTTTCTACCTTTGTTGTCTGACCAATTTATTCTCTGATCATGCTGGTCCCGATCTGAGGCTTCTGCTTTCCTGTCTTCTCTTAGCTCTCTTTCTGTGGTCTATGGTCCATCTGCCATTTCTTATCTCTTCTTTCGTTTTCTTCACTTCTTTCCATTAGCCTATTTCCAGTCCCAGTAACCCTCCCCAATATCAGCCCCTTTCCAGTCCTCACTCCCAGTACCTTCCAATGTCAACTTGCATTCCCATGATTGCCACTGGTGTCCATTCCCTTCCAGTCCCCCTTCTTCCCCACTGACCAGTCCCTTCTAGTACAAATACCATGGCAGCCCCTCTCAGATCCACTCCCTTCCAGTTCCATTCTCCCATCCCCTCATATCAGCCCATTTGTAGCCTTAGCCCCCAGTTTTCTTCCAGGGCCAGCAGCTCTATCCTCCCCTCCCCACAATCAGTCCATGCCCAGTCAAAGCCCCCCAATCAGCTCGCTTCCAGTGCTAATCCCCCCTCAACCCCATTACCAGTGCTAGCCTCCCCTAATCAGCCCAATACCAGTCCTACCCCCCATCAGCTCATTACCAGTCCTAGCCTCCCCTAATCAGCTCATTTCCAGTGCTAGTCCCCCCTCAACCCCATTACCAGTGCTCCATCCCTCCATGTCAGCCCCCCTCCCTCCACCCATCCATATCAGCTCCATCCCTCCATGTCAGCCCCCTCCATCCCTCCATGTCAGCCCCCCCTCCCTCTATCCATCCATATCAGCTCCCTCCCTCCATCCATATTAGCTCCCTCCCTCCATGTCAGCCCGCCTCCCCAATCCATCCATATCAGCTCCCTCCCTCCATGTCAGCCCCCCTCCCGCCATCCCACCATGTCAGCTCCCACCCTCTCCCCACGTCTGCCTCCCTTCTAATGCAGCCGTGGCTCCCTGCCTCTTAGGGAACCACGGCTGTGCTTGTAAACAACTTCCTTTAGAGGCGGGACAATGCTGCACGGAGCCCGTCAAGACAGGAAGGGCTCCGCGATGATTTTACAAGCACAGCCGCGGTTCCCTAAGAGGCAGGGAGCCGCGGCTGCAGAAGAAGGAGTCGGTGAGTTTGCTGCTGCCGAGAAGCGGACTCGGCAGCGGCAGCAACTTCTGCGCATTTACCGGTAATTTTTATTTTTTAACGAGGCGACCCCCGCTAAATCCTACAGGTTGAGAACCGCTGTGCTAGAGTGTTGGAACGCCAAGGCAATGCTTTGCATAAGTCAAGCAATTGGATTCGTAGCAACGTTGTACACAAAGCGAGACAGAGCCACGTCGCAGATCGTGGACTGGCGTATAAGACGACCCCCGACTTTTGAGCATATTTTCAGGGCTTAGAAAGTCATCTTATACGCCGGAAAATACGGTATTTCCTTTTTTAATTTGTCTTGTTTTATTTAATTCTTAAAGGAAATATTGGGCATTAGGGGGTTGAACTGCAAGGGTGCCAATAATGTTGACCACAACTGTACCTCTGCTTTGGAAGTGTCATACTGGCAAATTCCAGTGCTGTAGCACCACTTATATAGGTGTGTAAGTTGTCTTGCTCTGCTTCCATCTGCTGGCTGGGGTGCAATGGATAGAGTAAGGGTAATAATGGTATTGGAACTTAAGAAAGCATGAGATAATCACATCATTAACAGTGGCAAAGTAAAGAGAAAGCAGACCTGATTGTTTTCATCTGCCGTTGTTTTATAGGTACTTCTTTAAATAAAAGTTGAATTTTCTTTTGGTTGTTTTTAGGTCACTGATGCAAAGATGCCCATTTTCAAATTGCCAGTGATAAAAAAGTTTGGGATATTATCTGATGTTCGGCACATGCATTTCCAACAAAGACTGTTGAAGCAAGCATGGGAAAGTCACCCATCAGAAGTTAAACATGAAGAATATAGGTAGAAGATTTCTTTTTAGACACAAATGTAATTATAATGTTTTTCTATGGATGAACAAAAAACTGAGTCAGGCACACTAGTGAATAACACCATCTTCTGGAACTGAGATACAACTCTCCCAGAAATCAGACCTAGAATAAAGTTTTGCGCATGTGTGACCTTTCCTGCATGCACTAGTCTCTTCAAACACTCCATTATCTCTGTAGCGCTAAGAAGGGATGCAACTCTCGGGAAGGCAGGAGGGAACGTGTATCTGATCAGTTCTGTTGTCTATGAAAAACACCTTTCACAGGCGAAAAATATGCTTTCTCATTCGACAAGAAACACTGTGTCAGGCATACAAGTGGGCAACTCCCAAGCTCATGGTTGGTCAGTTTATCTATAATTTGTTCTTTGTCCAAAAGAAGTACCCAAGCAATAGTGTGCAATGAAGGTATTTAGTGAGGATAAAGTCACTGCTTTGCATATGGAGTCTAACAAAGCAGATCTCAAGAAAGCCACAGTAGCTGCAGTGGCTCTGATTTGATGAGGTTTCACTTTACTGATTACTGGAGTACAAGTATGTGCTTAACAGAATTGGATGCAGGATGATGGCCAGTTTGCTAAAGTGCACTTGTCTGCTAGATTATCCACTCTGTTGGGGTTAAATAAGCAAGAGCCCTTTGCCCCTGGGTGTAAAGGGAATTCTCTGGTGGATTCTTATGAGGTTTAGGGTAAAACATTGTAAAGTACTATCTCTTACTAACGTGGAAAGATGTGACTCCCTTTGATAAGAACTTAGGATGATACAAAGAACTACTTTATAATGAAACCGAATATACACTTCATAGGTGATAAATATTTGAAGTTAACTTATTCTTCTAGCCAAGGTAACTGTTACTAGAAAGCACCTTGCAGGTAAGATGCTTGAGTGAAGCAGACTCCATTTGTGAAAAAAGCAGCTTCATGAGGTAGGTAAGGAAAACATAAAGGTTCCATAGCACAGGAGGATTCTGTAATGATGGCTTGACATGAAGAAGACCTCTCATGAATTGAGAAATGATTGGACATTGTAAAGCTGGGAGCCTATTGATGGAGACCTGATAGGCTAAGGGGGCTATTTTAGAAGCATTATTCATTTTATACACGTTGTCATGAGGTAGACAGCACTGAGCCGGGGATAATAAAGGGAAATGAAAAAGAAGAGCTTACCTCACAGCAACATGTGCAGTTAAGACATTCAGATTGCAGGGAAGCAAGGAATGGAGAAACAAACTTTCCTCATAGCATTAGTGACGCAGTAGAAACTCAGAGTCCTAATCATGCTCACCTGAGGAAAGAATCACGTACAACGTACAAGAAGAAGGGAGATAAAACCAGTTGGGAAATCCCACAGCAGGGGAGCCGAGGAAGTCGGAGGAGTCAGATCCAGAAGGGGATTGAGACTCAGGAGCAGACACAGAGAGACACGCTGTCCTGGAGAGAGAGGGCTGAGTGGAAGCAGGCTGTTGAACCAGAGAGTGCTGGGAGAAGCAGTGCAAGAGACTTCCAAGCCAGAGGGGTCCTCGTGCCGGGGAAGGCAACCAAGCAGGTAGAGAGCAAACGTCACACCCAGGAAAGCTCACTGAAGCCAGGAAGTGATTACAGCTCAGCTAAGCCTAATGCTTGGAACTCCCGGAGAAAGGCAGTTTACACCCCAGAGAAGAAGCCCTGGCTAACAGAGGAAGGGCTGGAAACTCTCTATACCAGAAAGAAAGATAAGTACCCTGTTTTCTGCAGAGGGAAGGAAGTGGGTCCTTTTATAAAGAGCCAAGCTTACAGTGTGTTAGAAAACCCTTATTGGAATGGGTATTGGAAAGAAACCCCAAGCACAGCTCCTTCTGTCCCTGTCTGCACAGAACAGTCTCCTCTCATAGAAACTGAGGTCTCCCAAGGGCAAGGTTCTGAAACCAGTAATACGGAAGCATGGTGCCCGTTTACAGGACCAGGTCCTGATTTGATGCAGTGGGAAAGTTCAAACCCAGAGGTCATTCCAGAACCCATGGATTGTGCTCTATGTATTTCTGACGAGATAGACTCTCTATGTTAAAAAGCAAGAAGAAGCATTATCATTTGAAAAGCTTTTATTTTTCTGTGAAGCAGCAATTTATTTTTGTTACCATTATCTGATGTATCCAGAAGGCAATCCTCAAGGGAAGGGGAATAAAGCCCAGCTTTAATTATACTTGGACACACGACTACAGAGTATTCCTTTAACAAACAGAGCTATACCCCATATCTAGGCGGGCGCCTAAGGAGGGTATAGTCTCACAACGTGCATGTGCCAGCACAGTGTCATGCAAATGTCATTCATGTGTAAAGAGTCAATGTAGAAAGGGCTTAGTTTACACGTGGATGGTATTATTATGTGCCGGTTTCAAAGGTGTGTGTTGGGGGCATGGCTAAGGAGTGCATTTCATATAGGAAATAACACGTGTATAACAAATTGTGCACATTCTAATTTACACATACTCCCTGGCAGGTGTAGGTTTTTAAAAGTGCTTGTTTCAACCAGCCCTTTACAGGTAGAAATAAGTGGGTTATCCTCCTCAATTACCTTTATTTTATTCCTCTCTCCAAATTGTATTTAGATTGATTGGGTGTGCATGGACCAGGAGAAGGACCTCAGACTGATTGTTTCTGAGGATCTCAAGATGGTGAAACAATGTGACAAGGCAGTGGCCAAAGCGAGAAGGATGCTGGGTTGCATATAGAGAGGAATAACCAGCAGTAAGAAGGAAGTATTAATGCCCCTGTACAAGTCATTGGTGAGACCTCATTTGGAGTATTGTGTTCAGTTTTGGAGACCATATCTTACAAAGGATATAAAAAGAAATGGTTCAGAGGAAGGCGGCCAAAATAATTCGGAGCCTGTGTCAGAAGACGTATGAGAAGATACTTAAAGACCTAAATATGTATGCCCTAGAGGAGAAAGAAGGACAGGGAAGATATGATGTAGTTGTTGTTAAGTGCTATTGAGTCGGTGTCTACTCATGGCGACCCTCTGGATGGTAGTCTTAATTGTGTTTGGTCTTCATTCAGGCGGTTCATTGTTGATAGACTGGCACCCATAGCTGCTGTTTTTGTATCAAACCATCTCATTGATGGCCTTCCTCTTTTGCGTTGACCTTCTACCTTGCCAAGCATGATGTCTTTCTCTAATGATCTCTCTCTTCTCATGATGTGTCCAAAGTATGGTCTTGTTATCTGAGCTTCTAAAGAAAGCTTAGGTTCCTTATCGTTCCTACAGTTTAGTCCTCCACCTCTGGGTAGTGTACCTCCTCCTGCAGCTTGGATACTGGGCATGTCAAAATCGTGACATCACTGGATATAGCCTGCTGGTCTCTCCCATCAGCCCCCAGTGTGTCCAGTCTCCATGCAGCAGGAGGATGTAGTGAGTCTAGGTGCTGGGCTCATTTGAGGAACAGATAAGGAGCAGTCTAGTTAGGGGATTAGCCTTTACAAATTTTAAAAGTTCCACTCTTATTTTAATTTGACAAAATCTAATTGGGTTTTAATTTACTTTCCTTTGGGCAGCAGTACTGGCCCTTTAAAAAAAATACAAAGGACTCCTTTAGGTATTTCTCTCTCTTCTCCCTCACCTCGTTCTGGCATCAGCGCTCAGGATCTCTCCCCTAGACGGTATGGGAGAGCTCTCTGTGGGTACTGTGATGTTCCCCCTTGCCAGTACCCGTAGGTAGGTAGGGCTTAAGGAGGTTAAGTTTTCTTCTTGAACTGAGGTTTACTATATCTCCAGGAACAAGCAGGAATAAGTCCTCACATATGGGTACGTCGGAACCGACGGAGCCTGCGCGGGAAAGCTCCCCAGCTTCCCAGAAAGGAAGCTTTTGGGGCCTCCCACTGCACATGCGCGCTGCCTTCCCGCCTTCCTGACCAGCTCTCCTCAGTTTCTCTTTTTCCGCGGAGCCAGCAGGTCGTGTTCCTGTCACCGCTGAAGAAATTCTTATTTTAGTTTGTTTCTTTAGACCGCGTACCTGCCTTCCCCATACCGAAACCGGTACCGCCGGTCTCTCTTTTCTTTTCTTTCAAAAAAAAAACCAAAAAACTTTTATTTAGCACAACTTGGTGACTTCGGTTAGGCCTCAGGCCTACACAAATTCTCCTCCTGGAGAAACCAGCCCCTGGTTTCAAGAAGTGTACCAAGTGTAGTGCTGTTATTTCTGTTACAGACACCCATGACTGGTGTCTTAAATGTTTGGGGCCTGACCACTCCATTCCGGACTGCCCATCCTGCTCCCAGATGTCTAAACGTGGTTTGCAGAACCGGGCCAACAAATTCCATGTGCTGTTTGCTTCAGATAATCCAGCATCACAGTCATCCAGGTCTTCCTCTCCGGATGGATCTCAGGTAACCAAACCTTCTTCGGGCAGGTCCTCAAAAGGCAAATCTCCTTCAAAGTATCGAGAGGCCCTCAATCTTGAGTCGGAGGAACCTGCCCCAGCCAAACAACCCTGGCGGGAAGCTCTGGCTTCCAAAGCACCATCTATGGGGTTACAGGTTGACATCGATGGCACGGCCTCGACTGATCACCTGTTAGACTGCTCTGGGGTACCGGCCCATGCCGGTACCGACATCCAGGCAGCAGTGGCGTCTATGGGCAATACTGTCCAGACAATGCAGCAGGCCGTTCTGGCTTTCATTAAAGCTGCGACGCCCTCGGTACTGCATCTAGCGGTTCCGGGTCCGGTTCCGGTACTGTCTTCCATACCGGAACCGAGACCATCATCTTCCAAACGCAGATCGGTTCCGCATGCCGGATCCGGGTTTTCACCCGATACCGATCCCATACCCGGTACGCCCGATGTCGATACCGATCGGTATGCGTATCGTGCGTTGGAAGCAAATAGAGGATTCTCTGATTCTTCTGAGGATTTTGACTCCTCTGATGACTCTGATGAGCTGTCTCTAGTTCTTCCTGAAGAGCCTTCTTCCCCAAAGAGGAGAATGTCTCCACTAGAGGATTTGTCCTTTCAAGACTTCATTATAGAAGTAGCTAAAGGACTTTCTATTACTACATCCTCTGAAAAAGAACCTAGATCAAAGAAATTGGATATTTTAGGATACCCTAAGGTTCCTAAAGAGGCAGTCACTCTGCCTATCCATGAAATCCTTCAAGAACACTTGATGGACTTATGGGAGGCTCTTCTAACGTTGTCTCCTCATTCTCGTAGGTTGGACACCATGTACTGGGTCCCTCCTTCTCCTGGTTTTCAAAAAACTCAGCTGCCTCACCATTCCATTGTGGTGAAGTCTGCGCTGAAAAAGATTAAGAGTACCAAAAGGCACTCTTCTACCCCTCCAGGGCGAGAATGTAAGACCCTAGACTCTTTTGGTAGGAAAATCTTCCAGGCTAGTATGCTTATAGCCAGGATTAATTCATACAGTCTGTATATGGGCATGTTTCTAAGGGAACTTGCCCTAAAGGTACGGCATTTTGCCTCATTTATCCCTGAGGATAGAAAGGAGGAGTTCATTTCTCTGGTGAAACAGCTTCTAGATGTTTCTAAGTTCTCCAACAGAGCAGCCTTTGATTCCTTTGAAGGTGCCGGTAGAGCTTCGGGCATTTTATTTATTTTTTTATTTTTATTTAACACTCATTTTTATACCGCATCTTCCAGAGATCAGATGCGGTGTACAAATAACAACAATTAACAAAGCTAAGTTTGTTTTACATAGAACATCTTAATTTTTACATAGAACATCTTAACATATCATAAAATAAACAAGGTGGGTTTTTAAACTGGGACCGTGCAAAAACAGTTAACTAACAAAGTGTAGTATCTATATACGTAAGACAGTACATAACTGATACAACTATATACATGCGTAGGTATTAGGTCATAGGAGATAGGATCGTCATTTCTTTAGCGCTAAGTGTTGTCCATTTAGGTGTGAGGTTTGTGCTTTAAGTGGTCATTTACCTGATTATCCTTTATCTATGTTGAGTGCCAGGTTTTCTATGGAATTGTAGTGTTTAGTGAATAGATACGTTTTTAGTTTTTTGCGGAATTCCAAGATCTCTGTTAGTGAACGTAGATCCTCTGGTAGGGAATTCCAGATAATTGGGGCTATGTGTGAGAAGGCTCTATTGTTGGTCAATTTATGTGCTTTTATGAAGTCCTTCGGGATCTTTAGTTTATTTAACTGTTCTTTTCTATTAGTGGGCTTAGGTGTTTCTTTGCTTATTAGATTACATAGTGTAATCGGTGCCATGTCGTTTAATGCTTTAAATGAGGTTATTATTGTTTTGTATATTATCCTGCTTTGTATTGGTAGCCAGTGAAGCGATGCAAGTATAGGTGTTATGTGTTGTATAGAATTTATTTTTAGTATAATTCTTGCTGTTGCATTTTGGGCTAATTGAATTCTTTTAATGTTCTGTTTTGAAGTGCCAATAAGTATTAGGTTGGCGAAATCAAAATGAGGGGTTATGATAGCTTGTGTTATATTAATGAAATCTTGTATAAATACAAGCGGACGTAGTTGTTTGAGAATTTTAAGTTTGAAATAGATTTTCTTTAAAGTGTTTCTAATGTGGGTTTCCATTGTAAGGTGTGTATCTAGGATAACTCCTAGATATCTTATTTCATTTTTTATTTTAATTTCTTGCTCTTGTAGTGTTATATGGGTTGGAGGGATAAATGATTGATTTTTAGTTACGATTAGGACTTCAGTTTTGGCATGATTTATGTGAAGGTTTTGAGTTTTTAGCCAAATTGTGATTTCATTATAGCAGTCTGAGAGTAGTTGTAATGGTATGTTAGGGATTGTAAATGGAATGTACATCATAATATCGTCTGCATAGAGGTGATAATGTACTCCAAATTTTTTAAAGATATTGCAAACCGGTTTTATGTAAATGTTAAAGAGTAGGGCTGAAAGAGCAGATCCTTGTGGTAAACCTATTTCTTGGTTATATGTAGTTGAAGTTTGATTACCTATTCGTACATTTTGTGTTCTGTTGTTTAAATAGGAAGTGAACTAATTATGTACTGTGGAGTTTATGCCTATCTGTCTTAAATTGCTGAGCATTATTGAATGATGAACACTATCAAAGGCTGCTGATATGTCGATAAAGAGGAGGATGAATGCTTGTTTATGATTGTCAATTCCTCTTAGAAGAGTATCAATTAATACTGTTAGTAGTGTTTCTACTCCGTGTCGGGGCCGAAATCCATATTGTTGCTCGTCAAGTGGGTAAGATGTGTCTATGTATTCCTGTGTCTGTAATTGCACTACTTTTTCTATTATTTTGGCCAAAAATGGAATGCTAGAAATGGGTCTGTATGATGCTGGGCATGTTTTATCTAGTTTGCCATTCTTTAGGATTGGGCGTATTTGTGCATGTTTGAGTGATTGAGGAAGGTAACCTTGAGATAATGAGAGGTTGACTATTGGGAGAATGAAGGAAAGTAAGGTAGGCAGAGTGTTTTTTATCCATGACACTGGGCATGGGTCTAAGTAAGAGGTGGTAGTATTGAGTCCGGATATGATAGTTTTTAATGTTGTTCTTGAAATGGGGTAAAAGTCTGACCATTGGTCTACAGATTGGTGAGAGTTATTGATTATATCAGAAGGCATTTGAGGTTTTTTTTATTTATTTTGGTAGTGATTAGCTAGTGTTTGTACTGAGATGTCAGTGATTTCGTTGCTAGAATTTTGAGCGTTATTGGTAAGGTTTCTGACAATAGAGAATAATTCTCTAGGTCTGTTGTATGATTTTGATAAAGTTGCAGCGTAGTAGTTTTTCTTTGTACTATCGAGTGTTTCTTTATATTTTATGAGATGGTTGTTGTACATTTCCTTATGTATAGTCAACTTAGATTTTCGCCATTTAATTTCGTGTTTTCTTAGTTCTATTTTCATTTGTTTTAATGTGTTATTGAACCATGGTTTGTTGTTAGTTTTAGGGTGTATCCTTTGTTTATTTGTGTGATTGATTTTGGCTGCATTATTGATGGTATCATACCAGTTTTTGACAGCATTATCTAGATCGGATGTGGATGGTAAGAGGTAGGGAATTGTTGAATCGAGGAATTCCGTTTCATTAAATTTTTTAAATTTTGATGTGGGGCCACTTAATGTATAGCTTTTGACATTAGCAGTATGATATGTGAAGTTTGTTTTGATAATATAATGATCAGACCAGGGTGTCTCTGTGAGTGCTATGGAATTTAGATTCATTAGTTTGAAAAGTGAATCGGGAAGAAAGATAAGATCTAGTGTTCCTCCTTTTATGTGTGTTGCGGTATTTATTATTTGATGATAATCTATATCTGATAAGGCATCCATAAATAATTTGGAGTTTTGTATTGATAGTGAAGGTAGGTTGAAATCACCTAGCATGATTATAGGGTTTTGTTCAGTAGATGAGCCCAGGAGATCAATAAATGAATCCAGACAATCTGCACTTTGGTCTGGAGGTCTATAAATTAAACAGATTTTCATGAGGCCAATTTTTATCAATAATGTGTCTATGTTATTAGAGGTGTTTGATTGAATTGATTTGGCTTTTAGTATCTTTTTTGTCATCATTAAGACTCCTCCGCCTTTTTTGTTGGATCTATGTTTGTAAAACAGGTCGTAGTTTTCATTATCAAGTTGGTTTAGGTAGACTGTGTCTGTTTCAGAAAGCCAAGTCTCTGTTGTAGCAGCAAAGCGCAGACAAACCAATGATACCAGGAGTCTGTTCAGAAGGTCCAAATCATTTATTTGTGCACAAGTCTCAAGCAAGTCAATTTCAAAATGGCTGAGCAAAGTTTTCAAGCATTACAACAACTTTTATAGACTTTTGTTCCATTCTAGGTATAGAAAAACATTTCATTGGTCCCGGTAACCTTCCGTACCTCCCGTACCTCTTCCATTGGTCCCGGTACTGATAAGTTTATCCAATTATGTCCCTTCTGTGGGCATGACACCTGCATGCCTCCCTTCTAGTCCTAATTACAATGGCCAGTTCATCAACTTGTTACTTTCACACTCTCAAGGCCATAGAACCAATTTGTGCCTGTAGAAGAGCAAGGTTCTGTAACTCATCTGTCAGCACTCCTCATTATTTCTTTGCAGATGTACTTTTTCTTATCAGTAACTTTTTAAACATGTCTTTTCTGTATTTTTCCATTTCTCAGTTCTACAGTTCTGCCTACCTAAGCTAATTCAATACTTCTACTGAGTTCTATCTTACAATAGCAGCATATTGGGGGATGTGCAATCCTATATGCCTCTCCACAGGCCTCATTTACAGGTCAAGCTAGCCATGCTGGCCTGCTTATGTCAGACACCGTGGGTCACAGGCCTGCACCTGCCACACTGTGACACATAATATGTCTGGTTTAGAGTCTGTTATTAGATCATTAAATATAGGGAGTTTGTTTTTCATTGAACGTGCATTAATAAGTATGCATGATAGTGAGGATGTGTTTGGGCATGTTTCCTTGTAAATTTGGGATGAGTTTGTTTGTTTTATGTGTATTAGTCTATGATAGTTTATTTTTGGATAGTTATTTGGGTGGTTGTGTCCAATATGGTTGTCATAGCGAAGTTGGGTATGTATTATAGGGATGGTCATATAATTTTTGATGTTTAGACTTAGTGATAGGTTAATTATTATTATTGTTAAAATTATACAAGTGTATGATATTCTTAGGAGCATGATGTTGTGGTGTGGCATTTTCTAATTCTGATTCAGGGGTATGTTAGCCAATGTATCTGATTCAGTGGTGTGTTGAGTAGTATAGTGATGGTGTTGTAGTATCTGTTGTGGTAATAGGTAATAGGTTACAGACAACAGTAAGATAGACAGTTATTGATTAATGTGAGGTATAGGCTACTTCATATATTTAAGGTGAAGCACAGATAGCAGTGATATTTCTAAATTAAGTTACTGACAACAGTAATGAATTCAGGGTAAATCACAAGTAACAGAAAAATATCTAAGAAGGATTACAGACGACTGTAATATATCTGAGACTTTCTACTGACAACAGTATTAAGTCTGAGATAATTCACAGGTAGGAGAAGTATATCTAAAGTAATCTACTGACAACAGTAATTTAGATCTGAGATATTTAAATTGCTAAGGATGGTAAAACACAAGGCTTAATTTTTACAGAATTATGTTGTCTAAAGTGAACAATTAATATTGACAATAAACTGTATTGTTGCGTATACTTGCAGCACGTTGAAAGGAGTGTCCTAACAGTGGTTCCCTGCGAGCTCAACCCTGAAGGAGCTCAGCAGTGCCTTGTAGGGCAGGGCCTTAGCTTGGCTGGGAGGTCTTGGTATGCAATCGCTGGATCAGTCTCCCTCCTGAGAGATGCTTGGAGCCGAAGAGAGCTGATATTGCAGGCGTGCTTCTTTTGAGTGAGGAGCTATTGACGTCTCTGTGGTAGCGTGGCTGTAGTTGTTGGTGCAGTTGTCGTTGGGTTTTCGCCTGTCGTGCCACCGCCTAAGGGCCACGCCAAAGGGCCCTCTTGCGAGGCCCTCAGGTGCGGGCCCGCAAGGCGCGGGCGCCCTTGTCTGCAGCTGTGCTTTATTCGTGCTGCTGAGTCCTCCCACGGCCCGGATTGGGCCGGAGTGTGGGCGCGGGAAAATCGCTCTCCCACCGCTCGACCCCGATTGGGGAGCTAAAGCCGATGGCGTCTGCAGCAAAGGGGATCTTCTCCTGCCTGCAGCTGTGCTTTATTCGTGCTGCTGAGTCCTCCCACGGCCCGGATTGGGCCGGAGTGTGGGCGCGGGAAAATCGCTCTCCCACCGCTCGACCCCGACTGGGGAGCTAAAGCCGATGGCGTCTGCAGCAAAGGGGATCTTCTCCTGCCTGCAGCTGTGCTTTATTCGTGCTGCTGAGTCCTCCCACGGCCCGGATTGGGCCGGAGTGTGGGCGCGGGAAAATCGCTCTCCCACCGCTCGACCCCGACTGGGGAGCTAAAGCCGATGGCGTCTGCAGCAAAGGGGATCTTCTCCTGCCTGCAGCTGTGCTTTATTCGTGCTGCTGAGTCCTCCCACGGCCCGGATTGGGCCGGAGTGTGGGCGCGGGAAAATCGCTCTCCCACCGCTCGACCCCGACTGGGGAGCTAAAGCCGATGGCGTCTGCAGCAAAGGGAATCTTCTCCTGCCTGCAGCTGTGCTTTATTCGTGCTGCTGAGTCCTCCCACGGCCCGGATTGGGCCGGAGTGTGGGCGCGGGAAAATCGCTCTCCCACCGCTCAACCCCGACTGGGGAGCTAAAGCCGATGGCGTCTGCAGCAAAGGGTTGCTTGGCTCCAGGCCGACGACTTGCTTGGCTCCAGGCCTCTGACCTAGAACCCTGGGTCCTGGATGGCTTACGGAATCTGCCCTGTACAGGTGAGAACTTATTTGGTAAAGACTGGCAAATTAAAGCCACTCAAATGGACGCAGAAAATGCTACATTAGATAGACTTTCTAAGTCTACCTCTACTCCTGCCAAGAAAAAGTCTTTCAAGAGGCCTTACTACAAGAAGGCCAGATTTTCCACAAATACTGGCCAACAATCTTCTCAGCCTCGCTTTGCTGCTAAAGGTCAGCAACCTAAACAGGCAAGGTCAAAGCCTGCAGCGTCTGCCACTCCTCAGCAGGCTCAACCCCCTCAGGGGTTTTGACTTGCCCCTAGAGAACTTAACATTTCTGGCTCTAGAACAACCAGAGCCCCTCACCATTCCCGGAAGGTTAGCTCACTTTGCTCCCAGATGGGGGCAAATTACATCAGAGCACTGGACCCTCTCTATCATCAGAGAGGGCTACAAACTTCGTTTTTCCAACCTTCCTCCACATACCATGGTGAGGCACTTCAATTCTCCCCCATCTCTCCTGGCCCTGTTGGGTCAGGAAGTCTCTTCCCTCCTTGCCCAAAGGGCAATAGAAGAGGTTCCTCTTCTCCAACAAGGGACAGGTTTCTACTCCCCTTATTTTCTCATACCAAAGTAGACAGGGGGATTCAGACCTATCCTAGATCTGAGAGAATTGAACAAATTTCTATACAAGGAGAAATTCAAAATGCATTCTCTGGGCATTCTCCTTCCATACCTTCAGAGTCAGGATTGGCTTTGTTCTCTAGATCTCAAGGATGCGTACACACATATACTCATCCACCCATCCCACAGAAAATATCTTCGATTTCTGTTCCAGGGAAAACATTTCCAGTACAGAGTACTTCCCTTCGGTCTAGCCTCTGCTCCAAGAGTATTCACCAAATGCATGGCAGTTGTAGCCGCATTTCTAAGAGGTCTGGGAATTTTTGTATTCCCATATCTGGACGACTGGCTCATCCGAGCTCCATCTCAGTCAGAGGCCCAGATTTCCCTGGACCGCACAAGACACATTCTGCAGTATCTGGGACTGGTGGTAAACCTTCCCAAGTCTCAACTCATCCGTACTCAGTCTTTGGAATTCATAGGGGCCCAGTTGGACACCACCACTGCAAGGGCCTACCTACCTCAAGTCCGGGGCCAACGTCTGGTGTGCTTGGCCTCCCAAGCTCAGTCCAGCAGTCACTTGACAGCCAGAGAAATGCTGCGACTTCTGGGCCACATGGCCTCCACGGTACATGTGGTGCCCTATGCTCGTCTTCATATGAGAGCAGCTCAATGGACCTTGGCCACCCAGTGGACTCAAGCATCAGGAGCGCTCTCCGACCAAATACTCACCTCAAAGCATCTGTTTTGGTCCCTCCAATGGTGGATATCCACCAAGAATCTGTTGTTGGGGGCCCCCTTCCAACCTTTGTTGCCCCAAGCAACCCTCACAACAGATGCCTCCCAAACAGGGTGGGGAGCCCATCTACAACACCTCTCCACTCAGGGTACTTGGTCTCCACAGGAGACCACCCTTCACATCAACCTCCTGGAACTGCGAGCAATCTTCTTTGCCCTCAAAGTCTTCCATACCCTCCTTGTCAACCTGACCGTCCTAGTTCAAACAGACAATCAGGTGGCCATGTTCTACGTGAACAAACAAGGAGGGACAGGCTCTCTGTCGCTTTGCAACGAAGCTCTCAGATTATGGGCCTTCGCCAGAGAGCATCAAATTCATCTTCTGGCAGTGTATCTTCCAGGGGTTCAAAACTCTCGGGCAGACAGACTCAGTCGAGTTCTGTTTCCACACGAATGGTCCCTACATATGGACCAGATACGGAGAATCTTTCAGGAATGGGGAACCCCGGACATAGACCTCTTTGCAAGTCCGTGCAATGCCAAACTTCCCCGGTTCTGTTCCAGGACTCCGTGTCAGGGAGCTCAGGCCTACGACGCATTTCTCCTGCATTGGGGTCAGGACTTCCTATATGCCTTTCCACCCATTCCTTTGATTCCCAAGACTCTGTTCAAACTCCAGAGGGATCACGGATCGATGATCCTCATAGCTCCACGCTGGCCACTCCAAGTGTGGTTCCCTCTACTTCTGCATAGTAACATAGTAGTTGACGGCAGATAAAGACCAGCATGGTCCATCCAGTCTGCCCAGCAAGATGGCAAGAGTAGGTGCACCTGTCGCTCCGCACAGGCCACCCCTCCCCATATCCTTGTTCAGGGGTAAACCCACCACTCCATGTAGGACACCCCTATTTGTTGAGACGTTATATGGTTCAGAAGTTAGATGGTACCGTTTATTTTGTTTTTATCCTATTTCTGTAAAGGGATCCTCTGTGTTTGTCCCATGCCTTTTTGAATTCCGTCACCGTGTTCGCCCCTACCACTTCCATCGGGAGGGCATTCCAAGCATCCACCACCCTTTCAGTGAAAAAAATATTTCCTGATATTGCCTTTCAATTTACCCCCTTGCAGTTTCATGTTATGCCCTCTAGTTTTACAGGTTCCCCGTCTTTGGAAGAGGTTTGTTTGTTCATCATTTCTCTTTAAATATTTAAAGGTCTGAATCATATCTCCCCTGTCCCTCCTTTCCTCCAAAGTGTACATATTTAGGTCTTCAAGTCTCTTCTCATAAGGCTTCTGACGCAGGCTCCAAATCATTTTGGTCGCCTTCCTCTGAACAGTCTCCAGTCTTTTTACATCCTTTGCAAGATATGGTCTCCAAAACTGAACACAGTATTCCAAGTGAGGCCTCACCAGTGACCTATACAGTGGTATAAGTACCTCTTCTTTTCTGCTGGTAATCCCTCTTTGTATGCAGCCCAACATCCTCCTGGCTTTTGCCACCGCCTTGTCGCACTGTTTTGCCACCTTGAGATCAGCAGAGATAATCACACCCAGGTCTTTTTCCTGAACTGTGCATACCAACCTTTCTCCCCCTATCGCGTACATTTCTCTTGGATTTCTGCTACCCAAGTGCATAACACTGCACTTTTTTGCATTAAATCGTAGTTGCCAAGCTTTAGACCAGTCTTCCAGCTTTTGTAGATCTTTCTTCATGTTAAGCACTCCCTCGGGGGAGTCCACTCTTGCAAATTTTTGTGTCGTCTGCAAAAAGACAGACTTTTCCATTCATTTCTTCAGCAATATCACTCACAAATACATTGAACAGTGCTGGGCCCAGGACCGAACCCTGGGGCACCCTGCTAATCACCTTCCTCTCATCCGAGTGAGCTCCATGTACAATCACCTTCTGTCGTCTGTCAGTCAACCAATTTCTAATCCAGTTTACCATCTTGGGACCCATCCCCAAGCTACTGAGTTTGTTGACAAGCCTCCTATGAGGAACAGTATCAAAGGCTTTTCTGAAATCCAGGTAGATGACATCCATCGCATGCCCCTGATCTAGTTCCCTGGTCACGCAGTCAAAGAACTCGATCAGATTTGTTTGGCAAGATCGTCCTTTGGTAAAACCATGTTGCCTCGGGTCTTGCAAGCTGTTGGTTTTCAGAAAGTTCACTATTCGCTCTTTCAGGAGTGCCTCCATTACTTTTCCTGCCACCGAGGTAAGGCTCACGGGCCTGTAGTTTGACACTTCTTCCCTGTCACCACTTTTGTGTAGAGGTACGACATCAGCCATTCTCCAGTCCTGAGGAACCTCTCCTGTTTCCAAGGATCTGTTGAAGACATCCTTTAACGGTCCTGCAAGAACCTCTCTGAGCTCTTTCAGTATCCTGGGATGTATCCCATCCGGTCCCATGGCTTTGTCCACTTTCAGTTTAGCAAGTTGTTCTAACACCTCTTCTTCTGCGAATGGTGTGGTATCTACTTCATTCCCATTTTTATATTTGGGAGTCACAGCTGGTCCATCCCCAGGATCTTCTTTAGTAAACACAGAGCAGAAGTAATTGTTTAGCAATTTTGCTTTTTCAGTGTCACTTTCCACGAGTCCTTTCCCAGCACTTCTGAGTCCTGCAATTCCAACTCTGATCTTTTTCCTTTCCTGAATATACCTGAAGAAATTTTTGTTGCCACCCTTAACATCTTTAGCCATCTTTTCCTCTGCTTTTGATTTTGCTATCCTTATTACTCTTTTAGACTCTTTGAGTTGGATCCTGTATTCAGTTCTATGTTCTTCTGTCTGCAAGCTTTTGAATTTTGCAAAAGTTGTGTTTTTTGCCTTTATATGAGCAGCCACCTCTTTGGAAAACCAAATAGGTTTCCTTCTCCTCTTGCTTTTATTTACTTTTCTTACATATTTATCTGTTGCTCCTTTCATTGCCTCCTTAAGTTTAGCCCATTGCAATTCCACTTCCTTTATCTCTTCCCACCCCGTCATCTCCTCCTTTACGTACTCTGCCATTTTATTGAAGTCAGTGTATTTGAAGTTTAGGACTCTGAGCTTGCTATGATTGGCCTGTACCATGGCTTTTATTTCAAACCACACCGTGTGATGGTCGCTGTTGCTCACAGGGGCACTCACGCAGACATTCGACACACTATCACCGTTGGTGAGCACTACATCCAGCGTTGAGCTTTCCCTGGTTGGTTCCATCACCATTTGTCTAAATAATGCATCTTGGAGAGCATCCACAATCTTTTTGCTTCTTTCCAGATGTGCAGAAGGAGTAATCCAATCCACATCAGGTAGATTAAAGTCACCCAATATGATTGCTTCCCCCTTTGATGCTATCTTGGCAATATCTATAATCAATTCATTGTCTCTCTCTTCAATTTGAGTCGGAGGTCTATAGACTACAGCAATATGGATGACGGTGCCATCTCCTCTCTCCAACGCAATCCAGAGCGCTTCTTCTTTTCCCCATGTCCCCCGCATTTCAGTAGCTTTAATATTGCTTTTGACATACAAGGCTACTCCTCCTCCTTTTCCATTTTCTCGGTCCCTTCTGAATAGATTATAGCCAGCTATGGCTATATCCCAATCATGTGATTCATTAAACCATGTTTCTGTAATGGCCACAATGTCCAACTCTGTTTCCACCATTAGGGCTTCCAGGTCTGGAATTTTGTTGGCTAAGCTTCGAGCATTTGTGCTCATTGCTTTCCAGCACTTTCCTGGCTTGTGTGTATTTTGCATTGATTTTGTTCTGCCCACTTCCTCCCACATGTTTTTGATGTGTGGTTTAAAAGTGTGGCTGTTTCTGATGTTCTGCTTTTGTTGGGGGTGGCATGCAGATGTTGACCTTCCACATCCGTCACCCCCTTTTCCTAGTTTAAATGCATGTCCACATACTGCCTGAAGTTTTCACTTAGGATTCTTTTCCCTGCGGAAGAGAGATGTAGTCCATCAGCACAGTATAGTCTCTTGTTGGTCCATCTGTTGTCCCAGTTGCCAATAAATCCGAATCCTTCTTTTCTGCACCAGGTCTGGAGCCATGTATTAAAGCTGTTAATGCGATGCAGTCTTTTTGTCCCCTTACCAAGAACAGGTAGAACCTCTGAGAATGCAACAGTGTTAACAACGTGCTTGAGTTTCTCCCCCAGAGATTGGAAGTCCTTTTGGGCTGTAGAGGCACTGTTCCTAGCCAGGTCGTTTGTGCCTAGGTGGATAATGACATCAAGTTTGGAATGTTCACTTTTTGCACTAAGTAATTCAACAACTTGGTTTGTTTTCCTGCTGGCTGAAGAGCCTGGTAGGCACATGACTATCTTCTCTCCTTTGAACTGTGTTCCCAAGTTGGTCCTTCTGATGATGGAATCTCCAAGTAGAAGTAGTTTTCTGTTTGGTGAGGTTTTCTTCATATTTAGTGCTTTAGCAGTGGATTGGGCATTGTCTGACTCATTTAAAGGCCCTTCAGTTTCTTCGAATTGGGCATCCTCATTATCCAACGCAGAGAAGGCATTGTGCAGGGATATCTCTTGATGTATAGGATGTCTTTGTGTTACAGGTCGCAATCTACCAGAACCCACTGTGATCCATTTGTTCCTGGGGCGTTTGATTCTTTGTGGGAGTGGTGGTGCATCTTTCCCAGGGACCCTCCCTGGACCTGGGAGCTGCGCCAGACCTTCTGTCTCAGGAGGAGGGGACTTTGTGGCACCCAAACCCCAAGTCCCTACACCTCAGAGCTTGGTTACTGAAGGCCTAAGCCTTCATGACTTCAATCTTTCTCAACCAGTGCAAGATATCCTTCATGCCTCTAGGAAACCCTCCACGAGGCGTTCCTATGCTTTCAAATGGAAACGCTTTTCCATTTGGTGTGCTCAACAGGGTCTTGACCCTCTAGCACTTCCCTTGAATTCTCTACTAGACTATCTCCTGCATCTTTCTAATGCAGGCCTTAAGACGAATTCAGTCAGAGTCCATTTAAGTGCTATTGCAGCATCCTTAAAACCTATAAATGGACAACCTGTCTCCTCTCACCCTCTTATTGCAAGGTTCATGAGAGGCCTGACTCTAACTAAGCCTCCCATCCGACCTCCTCTGGTAGCATGGGATTTGAACCTAGTTCTAGGTCAGCTTATGAAGCCACCTTTTGAACCGTTGGTTTCTACCTCCTTTAAATTTCTTTCCTGGAAGGTCCTTTTCCTTATTGCAGTCACTTCGGCTCGCCGCATCAGTGAACTACAGGCCTTAGTGGCTCATCCACCTTATACTAGGTTTCATCATGATAAGGTGGTCCTCAGGACGAATCCCCACTTTATGCCCAAAGTGGTCTCGCCTTTTCATCTTAATCAAGAGGTATATCTACCTGTCTTTTTTCTGGCTCCTCATGCATCCAGTGCAGAGAGGAACCTTCATACTTTAGATTGTAAAAGAGCTCTTGCCTTTTACCTCAACAGGACTCAGCCACATCGAAAGTCTTCCCAACTTTTTGTGGCTTTTGATCCTTCTCATTTGGGACTTCCAGTCTCCAAACGTACACTTTCCAATTGGATTGCTCAGTGTATTTCCTTTGCTTACCAGAGTAAAAACATTTCTCTGGAAGGCCATGTCACAGCTCACAATGTGAGAGCCATGGCCACTTCTATGGCTCATCTTCACTCTGTATCCATAGATCAGATCTGTCGAGCCGCCACCTGGGCCTCGGTTCATACCTTCACAGCCCATTACTGTTTGGACAAGGACTCCCGCCGGGATGCCTTGTTTGGTCAGGCTGTCCTCAAACACCTGTTCCATACTTGAACAACTCCTGCCCACCTTCCCAGGATGGATGCCTGAGATCCATACGAAGATGGCGAACCCTTGGAAGGGGATCTCCCAGGCATCTTAGCTAGGGAGTCCCCATATGTGAGGACTTATTCCTGCTTGTTCCTGGAGGTAGCACAGTTACTTACCTGTAACAGGTGATCTCTGGGAACAGCAGGAATTAGTCCTCACAACCCACCCACCTCCCCTAGGAGTTGTATCTTCTATCTATCTTCCTTTCCTCTCTCTATTGTCTCAGCTATAAACTCGAACTGAGGAGAGCTGGTCAGGAAGGCGGGAAGGCAGTGCGCATGTGCAGTGGGAGGCCCCAAAAGCTTCCTTTCTGGGAAGCTGGGGAGCTTTCCCGCGCAGGCTCCGTCGGTTCCGACGTACCCATATGTGAGGACTAATTCCTGCTGTTCCCAGAGATCACCTGTTACAGGTAAGTAACTGCTTTCCTGTAGAACTGCATGTAGGGAAATGTATTTCCTTTGATAGCTCAATGAAGAGTAGTGTGACTCAAGTTGATAAAGCAAAAAGGGATTTATTCCCCTCCCGGGGTGGATTTCACCAGGATAAAAAGTAACATAAATTCTTGCACTTCTGGCAGACAAAAGGACAAAATAAAGCAGCTTCCTTCAGCATCAAACATTAACACAGAGATATTATTCCCTCTGCCATAGAAATCGTACAGTCCATTGCTTCCGACGAATTATTTACAAAAGATGGCTCAATTTCCATGCCCTCCTCCTCTGAGGCAGACATTGTTTGCTCCGTTCTCCCTGGAGCCACGCCCGCTCCCACGCTAGGCCTTGGGGTAAACTCTGGGGTTTGGTACAGCTCTAAATAACCATTCTCATTATAGTCCCCTGTACCGTAGCCCCAACTTTCCTGGTCAATAAACCCACAGTGGTTATTGTACTTCAAGCCCTTGGGCCTACCTTTTACTCTGGCTGTACAAGGTTGTCTCTGGGGTTTACAAATTGTTGTCGGTTCCCAACCTGACTTGTGCAGAGTGTAATTCAATTGCCTTCCTGGCCTTTTCTCCCATTCAGAATCCAGAGAGGACTTCCATTGACCAGGTCTGCTCCTGCTGTATCTCTCACTACGAGCTTCTGACCTTTCCTCTTCTCCGTCTCTCTCTTCCTTCTCTGTTCTGCTCTCAGCTCTGCCCTTCTCTCCATTAACTGGGCCCTCTTTATGATTCAGCTTCCTCGGGTAAAGCCTGACTCCACCCCCCAGCAGGTGTTCAGAATTACCCGTGACTCTCTGCTGAACTGATAGCAGGGGCCTGTTTCTCTCTCTGGGGCTTGGTTTCCCTGACAACCAGCCATGTGCTGTTGTTTACGTTGCAGCCCTGCACTTTTTTGCTGATCTTTGGGAGTTTCTCCCTGACTAAAAGGACTCGCTATGTCACAGATCCCCCCACTTAAAATATTACGGGCTGCCGGAACCTGTGACGGACAGCACGTAATCCGGGAAAGAGCATCAGCATTACTATGCAACTTACCCGCCCGGTGCTGTACTACGAAATCATACGCCTGCAAGGCTAAATGCCACCTGGTGAGCCTGGCATTACTGTTTCTCATTTGCTGTAGCCACTTCAGTGGCGCGTGGTCTGTAATGAGATAGAATTTACGGCCTGTAAGATAAAATCGCAAAGACTCTATCGCCCACTTAATCGCGAGACACTCGCACTCCACCGTGGAATATCTTTGTTCGGCTCTGGACAACTTCCTGCTTAAATATGTTACCGGGTGTTCAACACCTTCAAATATCTGGGACATAACTGCCCCTAACCCCGTCTCGGAGGCATCCGTTTGCACGAGGAATGGTAAATTGAAGTTAACCCCTCTCAGGACCGGAGCCGTACATAGCCTATCTTTCAAAGTCATGAACACGTTTTCAGCCTCTGGTGTCCACCTAAGGTTATTTGGGGCATTCTTCCGAAGCATTTCCGTGAGCGGAGCACTCTCCTCCGCAAATCGCGGAATGAATCGGCGGTAGTACCCTACCAGGCCTAAGAATCCCCGCATTTGCCTTTTATTCATAGGGCGTGGAAAGTTCTTCACACTTTCAACCTTGCTGGCTAAGGGCTCCACCACCCCTCCTCCCACCATGTGGCCTAAGTATTTTACTTTTGTACCGGCGAAAAGACACTTCCTGGGATTTATAGTGAGACCCGCTTTCCTCAGGGCACTTAAGACTGCCTCTACTCTGGGCAAGTGCTGAGCCCACGTGGTACTGTGGATGACAATGTCGTCCATATACGCCCAGGCGTACTCATGGTGGGGCCGCAAGATTTGATCTACTAACCTTTGACATGTGACCGCTGCCCCGTGGAGTCCGAAAGGCATGCGCCTAAACTGAAACAACCCTATCGGGGTAGTAAAGGCTGTCTTAGGTTTGGAGGTCTGGGTGAGCAGTATTTGCCAGTAACCTTTTGTTAGGTCTAACGTGGTCAAATACTTAGCCTGGCCTAGTTTATCTAATAAATCCTCGATTCGAGGCATGGGGTAGGCATCGAAATCAGAAATGTTATTTATCTGTCTAAAATCTATGCAGAAGCGAAGGCTTCCATCTGGTTTGGGCACCAATACAATAGGGCTTGACCAGGGGCTTCTGGACTCTTCTATAATGCCCATTTTGAGCATGTCCCTTACCTGTTCTATCATTTCTTTTTTTCTTGCTTCCGGTAGCCTATAGGGACGTTGCCTTATTATTTTTCCTGGTACCGTAATAATTTCATGGGCAACGATCTTGGTTTCCCCTGGGAGCGTCGTCAGGACGTCCGAAAACCTATCTAATACCCTTCTGAGTTCCTGCTGCTGTTGTACCGACAACTCTGCCCCTATACGCGGCCCTGGAGTTTCTCTCCAATCTGCAGGCTGCGGACCAAAATCATCCTCCTTTTGTTCCTCGGTGACAGCGGTCAACCCCTTGAACTCCCCCACTCCGGTAGACCCGAATCCTTTTTCACCTCTCCCTGTGGGTGCTAAGGAGGCTACTTCTACCACCTCGGGGAAGCCTACACGCTCACATATCATTTGAGCAACTCTGTCACCTGACTTCACCTGGAACTCTTCTTGACTGAAGTTGAACATTAATACTTTCACTTCTCCAAGATAATCGGGGTCAATTACCCCAGCCCCGATATCTATAAAATATTTGGCTGCTAGGCCTGACCTGGGTGCTATCCTCCCATAGCATCCGGGCGGTTTTGGACCTTAACCCCTGTGCTTATTAGGGCCTTCCCTCCCTTGGGTATTACCCTATCCTCAGCACTAAACAAGTCGTATCCAGCAGTGGCTTCTGAGGCTCGCTGCGGACCCCTGGCCTGAGCTAAAACCTTGCAATACTGGAGTATGAATCTTGGTTTCTCTGTAGTTACATTCTTTTCCCTTAGTGAGTGCTGTGGGCTACTTTTACCTGGTTTACCTAATAGGGGACTAGGGACTTTGGTCGCGATGGCCTCTAATCTAGGCAGATCCTGGGACTTCCTTTCTACTTCCACAGGGGTGGCTGTACAGGGGCCGGATGTTATATTCGGGTCTGTAGCAAGGCCTTCCTCGCGCCCCTGGCTAAAGGGCGGCCAATCTCTGCCCAGGACGACGCTCTGTGGAAGGCGGGGGACCACCGCCATCAATATCTTCCCCTCTGTCCCCAACCCTCTTATACCCATTTCATATAAGGGGTAATGGTACGACGCCCCATGTATACATCTTATCTTTACTCGCCCTACGGCTTGACCTGGTGCTGACTGAGATTGTATGGCCTCCCAGAGCTGTCGGGAGACCATGCTCTGATCAGCACCAGAGTCAAGCAGGGCTTGGGCCTCTATACCTTCCACCTGCACCGGGAGTAAAAACTCTGATTGGACTTTCTTCTCTATACCAGCCATCAATGCTTTACGAGAATCACAGTCCCTTTGAAAATGACCCGAGTTCCCGCATTTAAAACATTTTCCTCTCATATTGGAAACACATACATTTTCATAAGGCAGTTTACTCTTTACATTTCTGTCTCTATCACCAGCTTTTGCTGCACCCGGAACGCTTAATTTTGGGGCTTTGGCAAACTCAGCCTCAAAATATCGCTCCGTCATGCTAGCCGCTTCCTCTGAGGTCTTACAATCTTGTAACATGAGGAAGGTTTTTATTTCTGCTGGAACAGCTTCTAAAAACTGTTCCAGTATCAGCTCATCCATTATGGATTCAACAGTTCTCTGCTCTGGTTTTACCCACTTCCAGGCTAAACCTTTCATCCTATAGTATAGGGCTTTAGGGGTTTCTCCGGGTCTCAACTTGGCCTCCCTAAATTGGCGCCTATAGAATGAAGGGGTCAGCCCGAGCCTATCCCTCACAACACTTTTAATTGCCTCATAGTCAGTTGCTAAGGCAGCAGGCATCGACTTATAGGCTGACAAGGCTTGGCCGGATAGAGACATGGCAAACCTTACGGCCCACTGCTCCCTAGGCAGCTTTATGGCCTCTGCAAGACGTTCAAAGGCGTCCACATAGTCATCAACATTATCTGTAGGGGACAGCTGTCCCAGCATAAAGAAATCTCTACCAGGTAGTCCTACCCCACGGGTATACTCAGGTAAGTCTCTTGCTGGCTCTTGCTGCTGCTTTACTAACAGTTCCATGAGCTCCCTCATTGGCTTCTGCTGTTCCTGAATGGCAGCCATGGCTTGGTCCTGGACTCGACGAGTCATCTCCAACTGTTTGTCCCACTGCAAAGACATCCATCTTAGCATTTCCTGTGGCTCCATTTCAGCTCTTCAGGTACCTGGGAAAACACACACAAACAAGACCCAAGTGTGGCCCAAAACACAAAAAAAAATATTCTCCCTTTTTTTTTTTTTTTTCAACCCTGTGCACTACTGCCGTGCACTACCTTTTCTCCAGTTATCCCTCTGCACTTATGCCCAGCTACAATTACCTGAGCTCAGTGCAGAATCAGGCACTGAGAAAAGTAGCTCCTTTTCTGACCGGTAGTCAATCAAGTGCTGGAACCTCCTGTCTCTGGATATCAGCCAGTTACTACTGCTGGGCTCTTGTCCCTCCAGGTGTTCTTCAATCCAGGTAAAAATCCGTACTACTACGCCATTTGTGATGTTCCCCCTTGCCAGTACCCGTAGGTAGGTAGGGCTTAAGGAGGTTAAGTTTTCTTCTTGAACTGAGGTTTACTATTTCCTGTAGAACTGCATGTAGGGAAATGCATTTCCTTTGATAGCTCAATGAAGAGTAGTGTGACTCAAGTTGATAAAGCAAAAAGGGATTTATTCCCCTCCCGGGGTGGATTTCACCAGGATAAAAGGTAACATAAATTCTTGCACTTCTGGCAGACAAAAGGACAAAATAAAGCAGCTTCCTTCAGCATCAAACATTAACACAGAGATATTATTCCCTCTGCCATAGAAATCGTACAGTCCATTACTTCCGACGAATTATTTACAAAAGATGGCTCAATTTCCATGCCCTCCTCCTCTGAGGCAGACATTGTTTGCTCCGTTCTCCCTGGAGCCACGCCCGCTCCCACGCTAGGCCTTGGGATAAACTCTGGGGTTTGGTACAGCTCTAAATAACCATTCTCATTATAGTCCCCTGTACCGTAGCCCCAACTTTCCTGGTCAATAAACCCACAGTGGTTATTGTACTTCAAGCCCTTGGGCCTACCTTTTACTCTGGCTGTACAAGGTTGTCTCTGGGGTTTACAAATTGTTGTCGGTTCCCAACCTGACTTGTGCAGAGTGTAATTCAATTGCCTTCCTGGCCTTTTCTCCCGTTCAGAATCCAGAGAGGACTTCCATTGACCAGGTCTGCTCCTGCTGTATCTCTCACTACGAGCTTCTGACCTTTCCTCGTCTCCGTCTCTCTCTTCCTTCTCTGTTCTGCTCTCAGCTCTGCCCTTCTCTCCATTAACTGGGCCCTCTTTATGATTCAGCTTCCTCGGGTAAAGCCTGACTCCACCCCCCAGCAGGTGTTCAGAATTACCCCGTGACTCTCTGCTGAACTGATAGCAGGGGCCTGTTTCTCTCTCTGGGGCTTGGTTTCCCTGACAACCAGCCATGTGCTGTTGTTTACGTTGCAGCCCTGCACTTTTTTGCTGATCTTTGGGAGTTTCTCCCTGACTAAAAGGACTCGCTATGTCACAGTACCGATACACAGAGTGTGTGAGCGCCGGCTCCATTTCGCCGCGGCAGGATAACTGACAGTTTCAGGTGGGTCCGGCAGTGCAGTTCTCGCCGCGCCTGTCGCTCACGGCAAAAATGAGCGACATCGCGGCTTGAGAGGCAGCATTTCCTGGATAAGAAAAGGGCTCTTCTTGGGTCACGGCAGCTTCTGCTTTGGATAGCGCAGGTAGGAGCATCGGGGCCGTTTGGGAGCGCTTTGCCAGTGGCAGACACGACGGGGTTATGTTTTTGGCGCCAAAAAGGCCCGACGGAGCCGTTTTGCCTGCACAGTCGGTGCTGCCTGGTGGGGGGTTGCAGCGGCCCGCGTTTTAGCAAGAAGGACAAAGACACAGTCCTGAGGCAAATTCTTAATGTAATTTACTTTGTTTTATTTTCTTTTTGTTGTCATTTTGCTGAGTTCATTTCGGGGGGGTCCCTTCAGTTTTTAGCGGGGAATTCCTTGACTGATTATCTTTATTTTATTTTGTTGCTTCTGTTTTCCTCAGCAAAAAAAAAAAAGAGGGACAGTTTCTCTTAACTTTCCTTTCTGGCACGCAGTGGTTGGAGGGGCAGCTCATGTCATCACGTCCACAGTGCGTGGTCTGCAGTACCCACAGGGGCACAGTTGCTGCCACGAGAATCTGCTGGGGCTGTGCTTCTGTCTCTACCAGTGTGGAACAGCAGATGGAGACACCTGTGGTTTTAGACCCCCTAGGTCCACCTGTGGGGGCCGGAGAGGAGGCACTGCCGATTGCGCCTCCAGGGTCTGAGCAAGAGGGCCTCGCGGGCCGGTCAAGCGCGCTGCCTACAGTAGGCTCCAGGCCGCAGCTCAGGGATTTCTATCCGTATTTTGTTTTAATTATGCATCAGGAGTTCTGTTTGAGGCGGCAGGAGAAGGAACCCAAGTCCTTGCCACTGGCGAATCCTGCGCAACAACCCCGAGTAGATGAGCCAGGTAGCATTTCTCTGAGGGCCCCAAAGAGGTCAAGGCCTCGAGAGCTTTCTACCTTAGATTTGGAGTGGCACGAGACAGAAGAGACCTAGGTTGAACTCGAAGACGGTATGGAGGAATTGGAAGAAGGCAAAATTGGAAGAAGGCGAAATTCCTGAGCCGGAGGATCTGGCAAAAATCATCAGGTGTTTCGGAACGAGGAACTTACGGCACTTATTACGGAATCACTCCAGACGCTAAATCTCGCTGCAGCGCAGCCAGTGGAAGAAGAAGATGTGGAAGACCCTATCATTCAAGTGGTGAGACAAGCTCAGGTGGTGGTTCCCGTCCATTGGGTAGTAGATCGGATGATCCAGGATGAGTGGGATCAGCCAGAGGCAGGACTTAAAGGGGTCAGAACTATGCACAGACTCTATCCCCTAGCAGATAAAGATAAAGATAAGTTCCGTTCTCCATTAATAGATGCGGCAGTCTCAGCGGTCACGAAGAAGACCACTATTCCATTGGAAGGTAGCGCGGCCTTAAAAGATGCACAGGATAGGAAAGTAGATGGTTTATTGAAGCAAACATTTGAAGCTAACGCTGTAGCCTTACAGACCTTGATTTGTGGAGCGTGGGTGGCGAGAGCGTGTCTGCGACGGTTTCAACGCTTACGACAGTCTCCTCAACTAGAGCAGGAGACTCTGGGAGAGCTGGCTCGGCTGGAGTCTGGGTCGGCATATTTGGCGGATGTGCACTACGATTTGATCAGAGCATTAGCAAATAGCATGGCTTCCGTGGTTGCCGCTCGGAGATCCCTGTGGTTGAGAAATTGGGCGGCCGACAGCTCTTCCATGTCGCGCCTCAGTAAGCTTCCGTTTAAGGGGAAGTTGTTGTTTGGGGAAGACCTGGACAAACTGGTTAAAGATCTCGGAGAGTCCAAGGGCGGAAGACTCCCAGAGGATAAGCCTAGGCAAGGGAAGTCCTTTCTGGCCTCTCGGGGCCAGTTTAGAGATTTCAGGAGATTTTGGACTTCTCACTTGGGAGGTTTCCAAAGGGGAAGATTTGCTCCTAGAGCCCAGGGGTTTCGTGGGTTTCGTGGAGCAGGTAGAGGTTTCGCAGCAGCCTCCGCAGCAGCAGGTAGAAAAACCACAATGAAAGGAGGCGAGTCCCGGTGGGAAGCCAACCGATAGGAGGGCGGCTTCGGGAATTTCTTCCTGCCTGGACCCAAATAACATCCGACCAGTGGGTGTTGGAAATAATTTGCGAAGGCTATGTGCTGGAATTTGCAAGGCCAGTTTTAGACTCGTTTGTGATGTTGCCCTCCAAGGGTCAACAGAAAAGCCTGGCGGTCTACCCTACGCTAGATCGGCTGTTACAGATGGGAGCGGTCGCACTGGTCCCTGTAGCGGATTACGGCGTGGGACGCTACTCCATTTATTTCGCGGTGCCAAAGAAAGACGGGTCCCTCCGTCCTATCTTGGATCTAAAAGGAGGTAATCACTGTCTTCGAGTACTGCGTTTCAGGATGAAAACATTGCGGTCTGTCATTGTGGCGGTGCGCCAAGGAGAGTACTTGACTTCTCTCGATCTCGCGGAGGCGTATTTACACATTCCAATCAGAGCGACTCATCAAAAATTTCTGCAGTTTGCGCTTCCTTGGGGACATTATTAATTCCAGGCATTGTCCTTCGGCCCGGCGACGGCTCCGCGGACCTTCACCAAGGTCATGGTGGTGATGGTGGTGGCGGTGGCATTACGGAAGGAAGGAATTCTGGGTCATCCTTATTTCGACGATTGGTTGATTCGGGCAAAGTCCAAGGCCGAGTGTGTTCAGGTCACAGATAAGGCGGTAAAGTTTCTGCAGATTCTTGGCTGGGTGGTCAATGCAGCCAAGAGCCGCTTAGTTCCGTCCCAGAATCTCAAGTATCTGGGGGTATGGTTCAACACTCAGAGAGGAGCGGTATTTCTGCCGGATCGTCCTGTTCAAGTCCTTCAGCAGTTGGTGTGCAAGTTCAAGTCCGCTCCGGCACCCTCGGCGTGGAGTTACCTTTGCATGCTGGGAACAATGGCGGCGACCTTGGAAGTAGTGCCATGGGCCAGATTTCATATGCATCTGTTACAGAGGGCGCTGCTTCGCCGCTGGTCGCACCAGGCCGATTCTCTGAACAAACGGCTTCCTGCCCTCTCCATTTCAGACAGTCTCTTCGATGGTGGCTGCTGCCGGGATCGCTGAAACAGGAATGCCCCTAGAGCAGCTGACGTGGTGCACATTGCGGAGAGCTCTTCGCGCAAGGCACTTGGACTGCCCAAGAGAGCAGCTGGTCAATCAACCAGCTGGGGCTGAGAGCGGTTTGGCTAGCTCTTCAGATGTTCGAAGCTACGGTGACAGGTCGAGCAGTACGAATGCTGTCGGGCAGCTCCGCAACGGTGGCCTACATCAATCGACAGGGCGGTACAGGAAGTGTGGCCATGGAGGAAGAAGCAGAGAGACTATTCTGTTGGGTAGAGCATCGGCTACCGGCGATCTCGGCGGTGCACATTGCGAGAAAGGACATTGTGATGGCGGATTTTCTCAGCAGGGTCCGGGTGGATTCCGGGGAGTGGGAATTGCATCCGGATGTGTTTGCTCAAATAGTCAGCAGATGGGGACCGCCGATCATAAATCTCATGGCGACCTTTCAATCGGCAAAAACGGATCGCTTCTTCAGCAGACGGCGAGAGAGTATGTCGGAAGGAATCAACGCCCTGATACAACATTGGCCGTCGACAGAGCTCCTCTATATCTTCCCTCCGTGGGCACTCATAGGGCGAGTGGTTCAGCGTATCGAAGCTCATCACGGGAGAGTGCTGTTGGTGGCCCCGGACTGGCCAAGGCGCCCATGGTAGGCCGATCTTATTCGGCTGCTCAACGGGGATTCTTGGAGGTTATCAGCGTCAGAGAATCTATTGCTTCAGGGGCTACTGCGAATGCCTCAAGTGGATCGGTTCTCGCTTATGGTTTGGCCATTGAAAGGGCAAGGTTAAGGAAAAAAGGTTATTCAGGGGCAGTAATTGCGACCTTACTTCGGGCGAGGAAAAAGTCCACGTCTCTGGCATATGTGCGCATATGACGTATTTTTGAGGACTGGTGCTCACGGCGGCAAATATGCGCGGCTACAGTCTCCGTTCCCGTTGTGTTAAGTTTCCTGCAAGACGGGTTTGATAAGGGTCTGGCAGCCAGTTCCTTGAGAGTTCAGTTAGCAGCCCTGTCTTGCTATAGAGGCAAAGTCCAGGGGGTGGCTCTAGGTTCGCACGCAGATGTGTTACGTTTCCTTAGAGCAGTATCCAGACTGCGACCCTCTGGTAGAATCTTGGTGCCGTCGTGGGATCTCAACCTGGTTTTAGGGGCGTTAGCTAAGGAACCATTTGAGCCCTTGCATCGGGCGTCTGTCAAGGATTTAACTTTAAAAACAGTGTTCTTGGTAGCCATCTGTTCGGCAAGGCGAATTTCGGAGTTACAGGCGTTGTCTTGTAGAGAGCCGTTTTTGTGTTTCTCCAGAGAAAAGGTGGTATTGCGGACAGTTCCGTCCTTTTAACCAAAGGTGGTTTCTCCATTTCACCTAAATCAAACGGTTTCTCTTCCAACCCTAGGTTTGGCGGAGGGGAAAGTCTCGGACCGTGGTTTATGCCGTTTGGATGTAAAGAGAGTGCTGCACCAATATTTAAAGGTTTCAGAAACTTTTTGCAAGTCGGACTGCCTGTTCGTGTTGTTCGGGGGTCCCCACAAGGGAGAAGCGGCGGTGAAGGCATCCATTTCTAGATGGATTAGAGAGGTGATTGCGTCAGCATATCTTTTGCAAGGACGGTCAGTCCCAGAGGGATTGCGGGCTCATTCTACCAGAGCGCAAGCGACTTCCTGGGCGGAACAGAGTTTGATTCCGCCAGTAGAAATCTGTAGAGTGGCCACCTGGTCCTCTCTTCATACTTTCAGTAAGCACTATCGCCTGGATGTTCTGGTGGCGAATGATGCCTGTTTCGGGTCGGCGGTGTTAAGAGCCGGCTGGAAAGGTCCCTCCCAATGATTACTGCTCTGTTACATCCCAGAGGTGGAGGACTAAACTGTAGGAACGATAAGGAAATAAAAATTACAGTTACCTGGTAATTGTTGTTCCTTGAGGAACAACAGTTTAGTCCTCATTCCTGCCCGGGGGATGGATTGGTTTACAGTGTGTGATAAGGAAGCTTATCATAGCTCAGGTAGGAGCTATAGAAAGGATGATGTGACTCTGAACAAGCAACCTGTCAGTTCTGGTAGAAGCAAGAAAACAGAGTTTTCACATAAAAGACTACCAGTCCCAGAATGCACCAGGTTTCCAGCAGCCATGAGAGGGGCTGAAGTGAGAGAATGTGTGTGCAATCAAGAGAGCTATGAGGTAATCCCTAAGCACTCATCTCAAAGGGCAGGGCCTGATTCAAGACAGCTGCGCTGTGTTAGGGAGCAGCACACATTAGAACAGGATAAGAATAGAGCTTATTCTTCAGATAACAGTTACTACAAGCTCCAGCCCAGCTACAGGGAGAGCTTCAGCTACAGAGGGAGGAAGAGATACAGAGACAGCAACGGCTACAAGCACCAGTATCACCTGGAGAAACAGAAGCCAAGCCAAACGGATAGAGAGAGAAGGAAACTCTCTGGAAGGAAGAGAAGAAAGGCCATTGGAAGGTCTGGGAGATTCCAAGGCAGTACTCATACTGGGAGGTATTCCAAAAGCCAGCAGAGTCCATTGGACTGGATTCAGCCAGAGGAATGGAGTGGCAGAGATAGGAATCACCAGTGGCTATCTGGAAGAGAGAAGACTGCATGTGGAAGGGACTTTCAGACCAAGGCCAGAAGGTATGTGAGAGAAGATCCAGTGTCCAGGGATCAAGATTGGAAGGCTGGACATCAGAATTGGATTACATATTGGCCAGGCTATACAGAGAGGAATAATGATAGCAGGAGAGGCTCAGGTATGAACACTGATCCAGACCCTATCTATAATAGAGAATGGCAGCAAGGGAATAAGCATTCTCATGATAGTGCCTTAATGAAAGACTCATCTGTGCCAATGTATGATATTGACCCTATGATTGTTGATGCAGGGGGAAATACAGCAGATGAAACTATTTACATGGACTGTTCTTTATCTAAATGCTATTGCTAGTTTTCTATGAGCAAACACATCAGCCATCACAAAGAAACCTAACTTTGTTCTTTATTTCCACTGCAAACAGCTCTTAAAGCAGGATTTGGGCTCACACAGTAGCAGCCAGCCAGCTAAAGGCTTTCAGCTGGTCCATGGATAGTAATTAGGGCTGCACCTGATTGTGTGTGTGAGCAAGGGAGAATCACTGCTGAGATCAGCGTGGAAAATAAGCAGAAGTTAACCTAACCAGCAAAGTTTATTCTTTACTTTGTGCCTTTGTATTTGGTAATTATTTGCTAAGAAAACATTAGCTAATTGCCTGACAAGCTGAAGGTTGTTTTCTGGTTTACTTTGTGACTTTTTGTTATCCATTTTAAACACTGCAAGCAAGTAACCTCATTTATAGTGCTATCAAGCATACATGTGCTGGGTAAATTAAACCCCATCAATAAAAGAAGTATTTTATTGATCTTACCACTTGGTTTCACAACTCAAATTATTGTCATCAGCTGTGTTTGGGAGTGAATGAACTACAATACCCACAATACCTTGCAAGAATCATATGAATATATGCATCGTCAAGATTGTGTAAGTTCTCACCCTAGGCAGCCGTCTGACAAGTGGTTATTAAGTTGGGAGAAGTGCAAGACTACAGGTGAGTAGAGTTTTTGATAGGTGATTAGTAGTCTCCATTCGTCATATCTCTTTTCTGCCTTTTTCTCTCTCTCTTTGCCCTTGGTTAGGCATAGAGCGGGAAACAAAAGGTGCAAAACACAGTCCCCTTCTGTCAGGAAGGGGGGTTAGTTATTAATTACGTTGGGTTATGCGTTCAGTTTAAATATGGGGTTGAAATTAATATGATAGCTACTTATTTGTTGCTCCTTTGAGTCTGTTTTGTCAATAGTTCACTGGAGGCTGATGGGAGAGACCAGCAGGCTATATCCAGTGATGTCACGATTTTGACATGCCCAGTCTCCAAGCTGCAGGAGGAGGTACACTGCCCAGAAGTGGAGGACTAAACTGTAGTTCCTCAAGGAATAACAATTACCAGGTAAGTGTAATTTCTATTTTGATCTCCTCTAGTACTGACTGGTTTGTTCTTCAGGCAGTCCATGGTATACACAGTATTCGTTGCCAGCACCATAATTCAAAGGCATCAGTTTTCTTATTGTCTAGCTTTTTCACTGTCCAACTTTCACATCCATATGTTATTGAAAATACCATGGCTTGACGTTGAATCTTTTTATAGAGAGAGACATCTCTGCTCTTGAGAATGTTGTCTAGGTCCTTCATAGCCATTCTGCCAAGAGCAGTGCATCATCTGATTTTTTTTGACTGCTTGTTACTACTTTATTGATAGTTGATCCAAGTAGGTTAAAGTTATCCACTATTTCAATTTCTTCTCCATCAATGATGAACTTGTTGATTTTGCCAGTTGTCAGGATCTTTGTCTTCTTAATATTAAGGTGCAGGCCCATTTTAAGACTATGTTGCTTGATCTTGAGAAGCAAATGTTTCAGATTCTCTTCACTTTCAGCCAATAATGTGATATGATCAGAATAGCAAAAGTTGTTGGAGTCTTCCACCAATCTTCACAGCTCTGTTGTCTTCATATAGTCCTGCTTCTCTGATGATTTATTCTGCATATAAATTAAACAGATAGGGGAAAAAGTGTGCAGCCTTGTCATACACCTTTGCTGATTTTAAGCCATTCTGTTTCTCCTTGTTCCGTTTGAACTGTTGCTTCTTCATCAATGTAAAGGTTGTGCAAGAGAACGATCATGTGTGCTGTTATACCCATGCTTCTTAATGTGGTCCAGAGTTTCTCATGGTTTACATAGTCAAAAGCCTTGCTGTAGTCAATAAACCACATATAGGTATCCTTTTAGTATTCTTTAGCCTTTTCAAGGATCCATCTAATGTCTCTCATTCCTCGCCCTTTCCTGAACCCTGCTTGCACTTCAGGTAGTTCTCGTTCAAGGTATGGTTGTAGTCTCTGCTGAATAATCTTCAGTAGAATCTTGCTGGCATGTGGGATCAGAGTGATTGTGCGATGATTTCCACAGTCAGTTGGATCACCTTTCTTCACCTTTCTGCTATAAACATAGATCTTTTCCAGTCAGTTGGCCATGATGTTATCTTCCAAATTTCCTGGCAGAGCCTTGTAAGTATAGTAACAGCTGCATCAGATTGCTGTAATGCCTGGTACTTTGTTCTTTGATAAGGCTTTCAATGCTACTTCAACTTCTTCTTTCCTCACCAATGGTTCCAGATCATAAGATACAGGTTGAAAGGGCAGTTGGTCCACTTGATCTTTATTATATAATAACTCTGTATATTCTTTCCACCTTTTCTTGATATTCTCAGCATCATTCGACATGGATCCTTGAGCATCTTGTAACATTCCCGTTTGAGGCTAGAATTTTTTCTTTAACTCTGGTAGCTTTAGGAAAGCCGATCTTGTTCTTCCTCTAATAGTTTATGCTTCTATTTCCTTGCATGCGTCATTGTAGTACTTTTTCTTGTCTTGTCTTGCTGCATGTTGGAAATCTCTGAGTTCTGCGACTGCCTCACTTTCTCCTCTGGCTTTAGCTTCTCTGCATTTTTGGGCAATTTTCAGAGTTTCTTCCACCATTTTGGCCATTTTTGCTTTTTCACCTTTTGTAAAAATTTCTCACTTTCTTCCAACATAACCTTCTTGATGCCATCCCAAAACTTTTCTGGAGCTCTGTCAATTGTATCTAAAGCAGTAAATTGATTTTGCAGGCAGTCTTTATATTTTGATGGAATATTCTTAAGGTCATATTTTGCTATATTCATGAATGGCTTGCTCTTTTTTCATTGATGCAGGCATTTAAATGCTTAAAGGGTATTAATGAATTAACAAACCTTTTACAAAGATGGGAAAACTAGTACTAGAGGCCATAAAATCAAGCAGCAAGGAGGTAAACTTAAAAGCAATATCAGGAAATACTTTTTCACTGAAAGGGAGGTAGATGCTTGGAATGCTCTCCCGGTGGAGGTGGTGGGGAAAATACAGTGACGGAGGAAATACAGTGACGGAATTCAAAATAGCATGGGACAGACACAGTGGATCTCTTTATAGCAAGAGGATAAAGTCAAATAAACAATTATTTTTTTTATAATTCAACAAATAGAGAGGGGGTGACCTGCACAGAGTGGCGAGTAGAACCCTAAACAAAGACATAGAGGGGGGTGACCTGCATGAAACGGCAGGTACACCTACTCTAGCTACTTTACTGAGCAGACTAAATGGCCATATTGGTCTTTATCGCTTGTCATATACTATGTTATTATTGTTAAGATAGTTGCCTCTCTAATTAATTGATGGCCTTTATAATTATAGGCTTCTAAAATGAGCAGTCTGCATATGCAAATGCTGGTACTTACCTGTGGACGCTCTAAAATGTCTTAGACTTGGGAGTTGCCATTTTCCATCTGTTGATTTTTCTCTTGTGTAAGTTTGTATAATGACTCTTCTGGTTCCATGTTTCGGCACATACATCTGCACACCTGCTCCTTCTTATAAGGCCATCTCCATGGACAAGCAGGATAATGTCCTCACATATGGGTGATAACATCAAAGGATTCCTGAACTGGAACCAGTTCCCAGCTTAAGAACATGCTATACTGGGTCAGACCAAGGTCCATCAAGCCCAATATCCTTTTTCCAACAGTGGCCAATCCAGATCACAAGTACCTGTCAGGTTCCCAAAAAGGTACATAGGTTCCACAATATTTGTCCTGGGGTAAGCAGTGGATTTCCTGGGTCCTCTTTAATAATGATTTATGGACTTTTCCTGCAGAGTTTGATTACGCGTTGAGTGAAGAAATATTTTATCTTATTAGCTTCTTCTAGAAGCTTTTGGAGAGAGCCCTACATGTATGCATGCCACTTCCCACCTTCTGCCACTGCATGGGGTTACTTCAGTCTTCATTTTTCTGCAAAGTGCGACAGATGTGTATGTCTTACATGAAGGCTTCTTTCTTGTCTGCTCTCCATTTTGCTTTGCAAACAATTTTTATCTCAGTTTTTCTCCCTCCTGTTGCTGTTACATGAGTTTTACTATGTACTGGGTGGAAGTTCATGTGTATCAGCGTCACAGTTCTTCAGAGCATGATGTCGAGAGCATCGAGATATTGAAGGAGCTGGTATTCTCAAAGCGTCCTTGATGTGAGAAATGCTCATCCTCCTTAGTACAGGCGGGGCTCTAATAGGCTCCAAGGGGCCGGGATCAGTCTGCTGATATTCCCCGCCATACTCCACAGGCGTTGATTGAATCTACTGTAACCCCACACCTTTGCCAGTGGCAGCAGTCAAGGAGCATCTTCTGAAGAGCCTCGAAGATTGGATGGTGGTCTTCCTTGCACGGTGTGAGGCTGTGGCTTTGACATTGAGGCTGGTGCATCAGGACATCAAACCGATTCTCAGAACTCGCTGGCTGCCTGCAGGAGAGTCATAGTCATTGGTCATTGAAGGGCATCAACACTAGTGATTGCCCCATTGGTGTCCATTTTCAGTGCATTGGGGGCAGGGGGCAGTGATTCAAGTCATTGAAGGACATCGGTTCACAGATGTTCTGGACACTGACCTGCATGCTGGGGGAAGCGATGATCAGTCCAGGGTGAGACTCAGACATTGAGTATCTCTCTGACTTGAAAAGCTCTAGCTTGAATCTGCTCTCAAAAGAGCCAAGTGCTTCAAATCACTCTCTTTGATGCCTCTAGGCTCAGACTCTGGAGGTTTTTTTGGAGAAAAGATGGTCATCAGGGTAGGAGGCAGGAACCGGAAGGCTCCCCTGCCCCCCACTGGAAGGCCAATCGGGCCTGGACTCATTACCGCCAGCAACAGCATAAAAAAGGAATGCCTTCAGGCATTAGTACACATGCCGACCATCCCTCCAGCACCCAATTACCATCTGGATGGGAGGCAGGAACCGGAAGGCTTCCCTGCCCCCCCACCGCAAAGCCAATCGGGCCCAGACTCACCACTTTCAACAAAAGCATAAAAAAGGAAGCAACTCCAGACATGCCCGCGCCTGAGGGCCTTGCCAGAGGGCCCTTTGGTATGGCCCTTAGGCGGGGATCCCTTCAGTACGGAAGCACGCCATTGAACCATCATCTCTGATCATCCAAAGACCATCCTAAACACAGGAGCAGCAGCAGAACCAGCTGGCTGGTAAGCCCTGTCCACTGCCCCGCACTCCACTCTCAGCCACAGACCAACTCTACCACCTGAGGACCCAGACAATCCCAATCACACCCACAAGAATGTCTTAGTCCCCAAGAAGACCTCAAACTCTGAGAAGATACGGACTACCAGAACTACCAATCATGCGGGCAATATATGTAACCTTGTACATCCTATGTATCCTTCTCTTCCTAACCACTGCCCACTACACCATCCTCACCCCCCTCCTTCTCCCTATCACACCACCCCAACACTACCTAATGCTCACTAGACCCAACAACACTAAACAATGCCTCTACAAACACATAATACCGATTCAAACAACCAACTACCCTTACCCTCTCATTGCAACCATCAAATCTTCCACACTGCGCTCACATGTGCACTCATAAATGTGAGATCCATCAGGAACAAAATCCCCACCATCAGAGATCTACTCGCAGACTACAAATTAGACATCTTCTGCGTAACGGAAACCTAGACCACTGACAATGTACCCCTCAACCTACTCAGGCCAGAGGGCTACTCCATCTTCAACTGCCCACGAAGTCATTGTAAAGGCGGATGAATCCTGTTCATAACCAAATCACACCTTCACTTTCAACTCCTCACAGCAGAGAGCACAGAGGAAACAGATACCATCACCATCACAAACCATAAACTAACCCTTCTTCTCATCTATAGGTCCCCTAACAACACACCATCTGACCTCTCCAGTATACTAGGAAAACTCTGGAAAGTACAGAAACCAACAAAGACCTCCATGTTCTAGAGGACTTCAATCTCCCTTTACTGCAATAGAAACAAGCAGAAACATTTATCACAGCCATGGCTGAGTTGGGTTTCACGCAGAACATACCTTTTTCATGTGTGGGGGTTGTTAGCATCCTTGACATAATGTTCACCCCTACTCACCTGACCCACTCCCAAACTCCACACACAATACAAAAACACAAGGTGTCCTGGTCAGACCACATGCTAATCTCCTTTTCCTCTCCTTTCAACCACCCAATACCCCCACGCCACACTCCAACAGCTCCACCGTAGATTCAAGCAATTCAACAAAGACTACTTCCTAGACATGAACACATTACCCCGGTTCTCAAAGATCTACACTGGCTCCCAATCAGCTCACGTATCAAATACAAAACAATAATGAACATATTCAAAATCAAGCACCACATTTCAGCAAACAGCCTGCACACCCTCATTCACCCAGACACCAGCACCCGCCCGAGAAGAAAAGGAACCTCCAACAGAGTCAATACACCAAAAGACTTCAGAAAAACACGAAAGGACACCACAGAGAGAGCCCTCTCCCTGGCAGCCCCAACCATCTGGAACTCCCTCCCAGATGATCTGAGATCAACAACGGACCTCAAAGACTTCCGCAAACAGCTGAAGACAACTCTGTTCATAGAACATTATGGACACATCACGTAATCCACAAAGCCTGATCAACAAAAACCCCGACGAGAGATTATAAGACACCGACAAGAGATCGTATATCGGCACAGGATCTAGCTCAAGCCCTATCTGGACAGTACCTTGTATTATAGAACTTGCTGTATTATAGCGCACACTGTACATAGCTCACCCAAATCTAGAAGCCCCCTCCCCCCTCACACTCCACTCCACTGCCCCCTGCACCAACCCCCCCCCCACCCTATTCTTCCTGCATGATCCCCCGCACCCTACCCCTCCCTCACTGCATGACCCCCCAGCACCCCATCTGATTGTATTGTTGTGACACCGCCTTGATTTTTAGGATAAGACGGTTTAGAAATACTTTTAAATAAATAAATAAATAAATAGATGACATCCTACCAAACCTAGAGATTGACTCAGAAGACTCAACTACGCTCACAAACATCTGGACCACATCATAAGAACAGCAGCTGAGATGCCAAGAAGCCCACCCAAAAGAACCAAAAAACCCTGTGGTATACCCAAGGCCTACGACAGCTGAAAACCCAACTCCGAAAGCTTGAGAGAAAATGGCAGAGAACAGCACTTGAGGAAGACCACAACAACTACCTAAATCTGCTACGGGGCTACCATGCAGCCACAGACAAAACTAAGCAGCAATATCATGCAAATCTTATTAACTCATCGATCAACCATCCTAGAGAACTTTTTGATCTTGTCAAACGGCTCATAAACCCACCCACAACCCACCACTCAGCCCCTGCTCTCAACCACAAATAACTGGCAGCCCACTACAAGCAACTCCATTCCCATCCCAACCTCACTCCCACCCCTACTCCCACCTCTACTCTATTGCAAGAGACACCTTCACCTACCTGCTGGACCACCTTCCACCCCATCACCAGAGATAACATCAAATCTATCCTAACTACAATCAACACCACCACCTCCCCCCTCGATCCCTGCTCTGCCAAGTGGATTAAAGCAGGAAAGACAGATCTTAGCCCTATATGCACAAAAATAAGCCAAGCAGTATTACAAGGATAAATACCAGAGCCCCTGAAACTCTCCTCTATCTGACCCACCCTGAAGAAACCAATCTTGACCCATCGGACACAGCCTTGTACAGACCCATCGCCAGTCTCCCCTTCTTAGCAAAGTTCATTGAGAAGACCATCCAACTGCAACTACAGGACCATATTGACAACTCCTCCCTCCTGGATCCACAACAACACAGATTCCGTCAACTGCATGGCGTGGAAACCCTGATGGCTACACTCATCAATAACGTAATTAAAGGCATACAAGACACAACCCAAGGCTTCCTATTGATCTTTCTCGACATCTCAGCAGTGTTTGACACTGTTGACCACAAAACTCTCCTCCAGCACTTGAAATCAGTGGGAATCCAAGAAACAGTATACAGTTACTTCTCTAACAGGCAGTAACAAATAAAACAAAGATCAAATACCTCCAGCCCTTGCCAACAAACCCAGGGAGTCCCCCAAGGATCCACCCTATTAACACTCTTATTCATTCTTTACCTCTAACTGCTCTGCAAGATCATCAGAACACACAACATTGATTGGCACATCTATGCCAATGACATGTTGTACAGTCCTATCCACACTAAGCACCATCATACACAAAGATTCAAAAATGCTTTGCTGATGTCTCCCGCTGGTTGACAGACAATAACCTTTGAATCAATTACAAAAAACCAGAAGCATTATTCATCATGAGGGACAATGCATTCACCCCCCCCCCCCACCATACCGATGAACAACATCCAAATAAACGTCCACCAAGAACTTAAATACCTAGGTATCATCATTGACCAAAACCTCACCTTCAAGACACAAATAGCAGCTACAACCAAAGCAATATTCTACAAATCTAAGACTCTGCAACGCCTACGGCCCATCCTTGATTCATCAGATTTCCACTCAGCCCTCCGAGCCCTAATCCTAATAGCGATTACTGCAATACAATATACCATGGTCTCCTGCACTACAAGCTGTCCTCCACACTGCTGCACTCATCATACAAGGAGCATCCAAATATGATAGAATCGCCCCTATACTCAAACAATTCCACTGGCTACCACTCCCCTGCAGAATCACATACAAAGCCCTACTACTAACACACAAGGCTCCTCACTGCACCCCTGCTACCCATCTACAAACCCTTCTTCAGCCCCTCAACCCCAGCAGGTCACAAAGACTCTCCACAACCCACAAACTCACTATACCACACTCCAGAACAAAGCACACACAGCAAACATGCCACAAAGCCTTTGAACTATATGCTCCCTCACTCTGGAACACACTCCTTAACCATATAAGAAATATCTCTGACCTCCATTCATTCCACAAATACCTCAAAACCTTCCTGTTCTCAAAACACTTCAACCCTGACTTTGAACCAGGAACGCACTGACCTCCTCAGTAAATGTGCACACCGAAACTGCTAACCCTATGGACCTACTCGATACATGTATATAGTTATAATGTTCCATGTACATAGTTTTATTCATAGATGGCTGTTATATGTAATTTGAATTTGGTTCAATGTAAACTGCTTTGACCTGGTAAAAAGCGGTATATAAGCCCTGCTTAATAAAATAAATAAATAAATAAATTTAAGAACACTATGCTGACTTCATGGGCATGCACAGCATGTAAGAGTTTGCTGACACTCTCCTTCCAGAGAAGGCTGAGCAACTCAATTCCTTAGTGAGAAAAAGGAAGAAGTTCGGAAAGTACATTTTCTGAGTGACTTCTGATACGGCACTGGGGCCTCCTCTGTGGGTATTGATGTCTGGAGTCTCTCATGGCTTTAGGATTCAAACCTTCCTTAGCGTCTCTCTAGTCCAGTCCCGGAACCATAGAGTTGTGAACCTCCACCAGCAGCTTTGGAGACTGAATATCCTCATCTCTTTGATCATCCAGCTATATGCAGCCCCAAGGACCGCCCACACATCAGTATCTCAGTCTCCAAGCAGCTTGGAAGTCAGAGCCCAGAACTGGGCTCCTTAGGAACAAATAAGCAGAGCTTTAGTGTTTTATTATTTTCTAGGTTTAGGTGCTGGGCTGCTGCTGTGGAGGAATTCTTTGGCTGTGTCCCTTCTGCCTTTATCTGATCTGTTTTTTTTCTCTCTTTCTCTCTGTCAGTCTCCCCATAGGTCAAACAAGCAGGGGAGCTGCAAAGGACACAGGTCTCCTTTCTACCGAACCCCCTTGGTGGGTGAGGAGAAGGTTGAAGGCAATTAACTGCAGCAATTAAATACAGCAGTAGACTCTGAGGGTCCCCTAACTGATTTAGGGGTTCCCCGAGCTGCCCTGAGCGGTTATTAACTCGGATGTTGGCTCTGATAACTGCTACTCAGAGCTTGTGGCAGGCACGCTGGACAGCTCTCACAGAGTTTTGACCCCCTCCTCTCCTGGGTGTGGGTGAGTAGAGTTTGGGGCTTTTTATTTCTAAAGGCAGTGATAGAGGCCTTGGGGTAGCCTGGAATCAGCTCTGGGGAGTTTGTTTAGACCTTTTGGGTACTTTTTATAGTCCTTTTTTTGGCGGGATCGGGTCCGGCAGCCATCTTGGATTTTCAAAGTCATTTTTCCTTTGTGTTTTTTTTTAGGGATAGGAGCTTCGTTTTTGAATTTTTTGGTCAGATATCAGCTAATTGACCCCAGCTCTATCTAATCCTGTGATTTGGAGCGTTTTTGAGCACTTTTAAAATCGCGATTTTTTATCTGCTCTGTTTGCTTCAGCAAGGTGTCTCTGCTTTGCTGGTAGAGGGCTGTGTGCATAGGCATGCCTCCTAGTCCTCGGTGTCTGGTTTGTGGCATTCGTAGAAGTAGTAATTTGGAAGCCAGAGTCTGTGCCACTTGTTCTGCTGTTGGTGCTGTCATGGAGGATCCTCTGGAGGGCTCCAGTGCGGATCTCCCTCCTGTCTCTACAGAAGGGACATCAAGGCAGGCAGAGACGGTCCTTGATCCGGGGATTTCTGAGGTGCCAGAGCACCTGTTGGCGAGGGGCGTCCAGGAGGGATCCCTGGGAATTCCACCCGCCTTTTTCTCTCTCATGCAGGAGGCTCTGGCTCTCTTGCAGCCGGCAGGTGGGGGTTCGGTCCCGTCCCGCCGTGGGCTAAAGCGCCCACTTTCAGTAGAGGGAGACACCGGTCCACAAAAGAAGAGCCGGCCCCCGAGTGTTGCGGATTCTGCGCCTCCTGGGGATGAGTCCCACGAGGGGCTGGGGGAGGCTCTCAGGCTAGAGTCTGCGGAAGATTTAGAAGACGGCGAGTTGTTTGACGACGAGCAGAGTAGTAGAATAGTGCGTGTATTTCGTAAAGAGGAACTTCCGGCACTGATTGCCGTAACCCTCAAAGTATTGAACATACCCGTGGAAGATTCCGCTGGGGAGGACCAGTTGGAGGATCCCTTGATGCAGGCGGTGCGCACTTCCCACAGAGTCTTTCCGCTCCATAGGGTTTTTAAGGCTATGATCCAGGAGGAGTGGAACAGTCCAGAATCCGCCTTGTGCGGGGCTAGACTGTTGCCTAAGTTGTATCCTCTATCGGAGGCTGATAGAGAGCTTTTTCGTTCGCCGAAGGTGGACGCGGCAGTTTCCACGGTTACTAAACGGACTACTATCCCGGTGGAAGGTGCTGCGGCGTTGAAGGACGCGCAGGATAGAAAGGTCGAGAGCTTGTTGAGACAGGCGTTTGATGTTTCTGCCCTGTCAATGCAGGCGGCGGTGGCCGGGGCCTGGGTGGCGCGCAGCTGCCTCCGCTGGTCTCAGCAGTTGCAGGGGCCACAGTCGGCGGAACAGGAGGCCGCGGTGTCCAGATTGGAGTCTGGTGCCGCTTATTTGGCGGATATCCACTATGACCTCATTAGGGGGTTGGCTAACGGCATGGCGTCGGTGGTAGCGGCGCGTCGTTCTCTTTGGTTACGCAATTGGGCGGCTGATGGTTCTTCTAAAGCTCGCCTTAGTAAGCTGCCGTTTAAGGGCAGGCAGTTATTTGGAGAGGACTTGGATAGGTTGGTAAAAGATCTCGGGGATTCTAAGGGGGGTCGGCTTCCGGAGGATAAGCCCAAGCAGGGGAAGCCGACCTTCACCTTCCGGGGGTCTCAGCAGTCCTTTTGGAGATTTCGTGCCTCCCGCTTTGGTCAGTCCCAGCGTTCCAGATACCCGGGGCGCGGACAGAGTTTCCGCGGATTTCGGGGGGCAGGTAGAGGTTTTGGCTCCTTCCAGGCGCAGGTCCCCAAAAAGTCACAATGAAGCGAGGCCGGCTCCGGTGGCGGTGATCCCCGTAGGGGGCAGACTACAGGATTTCTACCCTGCCTGGGCCGCTATCACATCCGATCAGTGGGTGTTAGAAGTGATACGAGAGGGATATGCGCTTGAGCTGCATCGACCGGTGCTAGATTCCTTCGTTATGTCCCCGTGCAGCGCTCCCTGGAAACGAAGAGCCGTATCAGATACACTTTCCCGGCTGCTTCGGCTCCGGGCAGTCGCCCCCGTGCCGGAGGGGCAGTTAGGGTCCGGTCGATACTCCATCTACTTCGTGGTGCCGAAAAAGGAAGGCACCTTTCGACCAATCCTGGATTTAAAGAGAGTGAATCGGTGCCTCCGGGTGTCGCGTTTTCGCATGGAAACGCTGCGCTCGGTCATAGCGGCGGTCCGCGAGGGGGAATTCCTAACGTCCCTAGACCTTACGGAAGCCTATTTGCACATTCCCATTCGTCGGGAACATCAAAGATTTCTGCGGTTTGCACTGCCGATGGGCCATTTTCAGTTTCAAGCCATGCCCTTCGGCCTCGCGACGGCGCCACGGGTCTTCACGAAGATCATGGTGGTGGTAGCGGCGTTCCTGCGGAAGGAGGGTGTCCTTGTGCATCCCTATCTCGACGACTGGTTGATCCGGGCGAAGTCGAGGGAGGAGAGTCTCCGAGCGATGGCGCGGGTCGTACAGATTTTGCAGTCGTTAGGCTGGGTGGTCAATCGGGCGAAGAGCAGCCTTCTTCCCTCGCAGACCTTGGAGTATTTGGGGGCGCGTTTCGAGACCGGCAACGGGAAGGTTTTTCTCCCAGTGCACAGAGCGCGGGCCCTGAGGCGGCTGGTGGAGCAGTTTCTAGCGAGACGGTCATCTTCGGCTTGGCAATACCTTCAGCTTCTCGGCACGATGGCAGCGACCATCGAGGTAGTTCCGTGGGCAAGGGCGCACATTCCGCCCCAGCAGCGAGCGCTGCTGCGTCGATGGTGTCATCAGTCCGACTCGCTAGCTCGTCAGTTAGTTTGCCCCTTGGGGGTTCGGCGCAGCCTTCGCTGGTGGTTGCGTCGGCGCTCTCTGGCGAACGGTATGCCCTTGGAGTCTCCCGTCTGGCGTCTGCTGATGACGGATGCCAGTTTGAGCGGCTGGGGGGCTCATTGCGAGGGTCAGATTGCTCAGGGCCAGTGGTCCTCACGGGAGAGCCAGTGGTCCATCAACCGTCTGGAAATGAGAGCCGTGTGGTTGGCTCTGACTGCGTTTCAGCCTTGGCTGCAGGGAGCGGCGGTCAGGGTGCTGTCCGACAATGCCTCCACGGTAGCCTACATAAATCGCCAGGGAGGCACAGGCAGCGCGGCGTTGGAAGCGGAGGCGGATCTGCTTCTAGAATGGGCAGAGCGGCATCTTCATTGTCTGTCGGCCCAGCATGTCGCGGGGGTTCACAATGTGGAGGCGGACTTTCTGAGTCGTCGCAGAGTAGACCCCGGAGAGTGGTCTCTACATCCCGAGGTATTTGCGTTGCTGGTCCGTCGTTGGGGTCTGCTGATAATGGACCTCATGGCGACCTTCGAGTCCGCGCAGGTCGAACGATTCTTCAGCAGGCGTCAGGAACACATGTCGGAAGGCCTCGATGCATTGGCACAAAGGTGGCCAAGGTACGGGCTGCTCTATGTCTTTCCTCCGTGGGCTCTGGTGGGTCGCCTGGTGCAGCGGATCGAGCGGCATCCGGGTCCCGTGGTTCTGATTGCCCCAGACTGGCCTCGTCGGCCTTGGTATGCGGATCTGGTGCGGTTGAGTGTGGCCGATCCGTGGCTACTTCCTCCTCGGCCGGATCTCCTTCGGCAGGGACCGCTGCAGATGCCTCAGGTGGCTCGATTCTCGCTTATGGCATGGCTATTGAGAGGGCGCGAATGAGAGCCAAAGGTTATTCTCCGGAGGTCATTGCTACCTTGTTGTGGGCACGGCGTCGGTCCACGTCGCTAGCGTATGTCCGGGTCTGGCGTATTTTTGAGGGCTGGTGTGCGGATCGCGAATTGCGGCCTTTGCGGACCTCCGTTCCTCAGATCCTCTCCTTCTTACAAGCAGGGGTGGACAAGGGCCTGGCGACCAGTTCCTTGAGGGTACAACTTGCAGCTCTTGCGTGTTTTCGAGGCAAGGTTCAGGGCCAGCTATTGGGGTCCCATGCTGATGTGAAGCGCTTCTAGCGAGCGGTGTTGCTTATGCGTCCTCCGTGCAGGGCTTTAGTTCCCTCGTGGGACTTGAATTTGGTGTTGAGGTCTCTGGTGGCTTCACCGTTTGAACCCTTGGCACAAGCTTCGTTGAAGGACTTGACGTTGAAGACGGTGTTTCTGGTGGCGATCTCGTCAGCTCGCAGGATTTCGGAGTTGCAGGCTCTTTCGTGTAGGGAACCCTATCTGTCTTTCTCGGCCGACAAGGTGGTATTGCAACCGGTTCCCGCGTTTTTGCCTAAGGTAGTTTCAGCGTTTCACATGAATCAAGTGGTGTCTCTCCCGGTGTTTGCCAAGGAACGTGGTAAGCACGCGGATAACTCCTTGCATGCGTTGGATGTCCGTCGAGCGCTTCGCCGGTATTTGCGGGAAACGGCGTCCTTCCGTAAGTCCGATCATTTATTTGTCGCCTTTGGCGGTCCGCGCAAGGGGGAAGCGGCGTCTATGTCTTCCATTTCCCGCTGGTTGAAAGAGGCGATTTCGTCGGCATACCTTTTGCACGGCAAGATGGTTCCTGCCGGGCTTCGGGCTCACTCGACTAGGGCGCAGGCGGCGTCTTGGGCAGAAGTTAGCTTGGTGCCGGCGGTGGATATTTGTCGGGCGGCGACGTGGTCGTCCTTGCACACCTTTGCTAAGCACTATCGTCTGGATGTGCAGGCGGCGTCGGATGCGCGGTTTGGCTCTCGGGTGCTTCAGGCTGGACTAGCGAGGCCCTCCCGTTGAGATATACTGCTCTGTTACATCCTCTATGGTTCCGGGACTGGACTAGAGAGACGCTAAGGAAGAGTAAATTAGACTTACCTGCTAATTGTTGTTCCTTGCGGAACTCTAGTCCAGTCCCGGATCCCTCCCTGTTTCTCGGTTCTCGCTGCCAGCCAAGAAGATACAGTCATTATAGGAGTCTGCCAGGGTTTCTGTTCTCTATGCTTTCGGTCAGAGCTCCTCTGCTTGCAGCATGCCTTAGTTCCCTTTCGGGGCCAATTTGGAGGGTGAGCGGTGGCGCCTCTTGTTGCTTGTGTTTTGCGCAGGGGTCGCCACGGCTGTTCTGGTCCGCCTTCCCATAGGCGGGAGATTGTTCATAAGAAATACAAAAAAAAAAAAAAAGAAGATTTTCGCTAGTAGTGGGATCTTTAGGGTCAGGATCCTTTTTTCCACTGTATGGTTATATCTACTTATTTGTTGCTCTGCTTAGTATGCTTTGTCAATAGGTACTGATGTGTGGGCGGTCCTTGGGGCTGCATATAGCTGGATGATCAAAGAGATGAGGATATTCAGTCTCAAAAGCTGCTGGTGGAGGTTCACAACTCTATGGTTCCGGGACTGGACTAGAGTTCCGCAAGGAACAACAATTAGCAGGTAAGTCTAATTTACTCTTCAGTATGATGTGCAGGAGAAGCTTGCTGACAGGTTATGCCATGGAGAGAATATCTTCTGAGAAAATGTATGAGATTGCATTTCTTATCAAGCAGCATAATGACACACTTAAGACCCTCTCCATCAGGGTTGACCCAAGGGTTTCTGCCGCCCTAGGCAGAAACCCTGGTGTACCGCTCCCCCCCGTGTGTGTCAAGCTGCACCGTCCTCCCTCCTCCCACCCCCCCTCCCTTGCTGAGCTGCGCTGCTGCTGATTCTGGCAGCGGAACGGCTTGGCAGCAGCTGAAGGCCATTTGCTTTGGCACACATGGTCTGCAACTTCTGATCCCTCCGACACAACTTCAGGGAGTCGGAAACAGCAGGCCATGTGTGCTGAAGCACATGGCCCGCCACTGAGCCTGTTCCACTGCCGTAATCAGCAGCAATGAAGGGTGGCAGTGCGGCTCAGCACGAGGAGGCAGCAGGCCATGTATGCTGTGCTGCCCATGGAGGTCTGCTGCCCTAAGCGGCTGCCTAACCCTCCCAGTGGACGGGCTGGCCCTAATCCAACCTGATCTCCTCTTCATCAAGGAGGTATTCTAGCAGAGACTTAAGTAGGATCTATTACTGTCATAGGCGTAGGTATCTGCCAGCCTCCTGCTCAGCTCAAATTAAACAAAGTTCCCACTCTCTCCCTCATCAACAGAGGGCCCAAAAGTCCTTCAGACACCCTAACAGTCTGAGGGAGGCTTAGATACTTTGCAGACCTCTGACCCCTTATTTCCAATAGTTGGGTTCTCAAGATCACCCAGTTCGGTACTGATTGCAGCTATTCAAACTTCCTACCAAATTGCCCTCTGAGAGTTTGTTCCAGTGACTCTCTGCACCTTGAAATACTTAAACAGGATCTCTTTGTTCTTCTTCAAGCAAATTCCACTGAGCCCATTCTATCAGGAATTTTGCTTTAGGAACTTCATAGTCACGAAGAAGATGGTGGATTTCCATCCCATCTTAGACGAAAGGATCTGAACAAGTCCCTCATTTAAGAGAAGTTCAGAAAGGTTACCCTCAGCAGTCTAATTTTTCCTATCTTTAGAAGAAAGGCTTGGTGGATTCCTGGAATGCTCTCCAGAAGGAAGTGGTGGGAGTAAAAAACAGTGTTGGAATTTAAAAAGACATTGGGCAGGCACACAGGATCCGCTACACAGCAAGAGGATAGAATCAGAAAAAACGTGAATAACTTCTGAATTTCTTATGGAACAAGCAGGAAGTCAGTCCTCACATATGGGGTGATATTGGCGCCAATGGAGTCCTTGCGGAAGCATCCCCCCAACTTTCAAAGAAAGCCTTTGGGAGATACCACCACGCATTCATGGTCCCCTTCCTGCCCAAGGTTGCCATCTTGCTCAGTCTCTTCTTTTCCGCAGAGCCCTTCAGACGTCTGTCTGCTCTTCCCCCAGGAAAAGTTAATTTTCTTGACTTGAGTTTCATACTCTCCTTTGGTAGTGCACCCGTTGCCACTGCGACATCCCCTCAGACTCCCCTCCCTTGGAGCTCCGGCATCTGTCCCCATCTGAGGACATGGTGTTCCTTGACTTCGTCAGGGACATGTCCAAGGCCCTAGCATGCTTGACTAAATTGGAGGAGGACCCTCGGACAGAAGAGCTAGACATCCTCCAATATGAGGCTCCTCCGAGGGAATTGCTTACAGTGCCCATCCCTCCCATCCTGGAATGGCTAATGCTCCATATGTGGGAGACACTGGCATCGGTGCCGGTGGTGAGCAAGCGGCTTGACTTGATGTATTGAGTCTGCCAGAGCCTGTGCTTCCAGTAGTCACAACTGCCGCACAACTCCATGATGGTGGAGTCGGCCATGTGTTCAGGCTACCGGAGTGCTGGTTTTCATCGGACACAGGAGTCCTAGTGTGGTCTGTGGACACGGACTTAATTGCTGCTGCTCATGGCTCTCCGCAAGAGGTCTCTGATTTTTGCTATGGGCTTTCGGTAGCCTGTAGCTGGGGAGTCCCATATGTGGGGACTGACTTCCTGCTTGTCCCCGGAGAAAGCGTAGTTACTCACAACCCTCCCTCCTCCCCTTGGAGTTGCTCCTTTACCATCTTTTATTTTTGCCATCTTTTATCTGTCATCTCACTGAGTAAGATGACACCCTTGGGCGGGAAGGGGGCCACACATGCGTGGTGGCATCTCCCAAAGGCTTTCTTTGAAAGCTGGGGGATGCTTCCACGAGGGTTCTGTCTGTGCCGATGTCACCCATATGTGAGGACTGATTTCTGCTATCCCCGGAGAACACCTGTTACAGGTGAGTAACTACGCTTTATCCGCTTGTTCAGGAAGGAAGAACTGGTGACTTTAATTTACTGGCTCCCTATCCATTTCTGCATCCAGTTCGTTCATTCATTCATTCAAGTGCATTCATTCTGTGGCTCCTCACTACCTTTCCTCTCTTATCTCACTCTGCACTACTCTTAGGGAACTCTGCCACTGCCAACTCCAGATTTCATTCATTCCACCTTGCTGCTCCATATGCCTGGAACAAACTACCTGAGTCTGTGCATCGGGCACCTTCTCTGGCCCTATTCAACTCCAGCAGAAGACTCACCTCTTTGAGGTTGCTTTTGGTTCCTGATGCTCCTCATTCTCTTGTCCATACTCTAGTCCCCAGTTTTGTGATGTTTTTTCGTTTAGATTGTAAGCTCTGATGAGCTGGGACTGTGTCTTACGTTTATATGTACAGAGCTGTGTACACCTTGTAACGCTATATAAATGATTGGTAGTAATAACGTAGTAATTTGATTGCTTAGGTGTTGTCTGCTCTGCATTTAACTAATCTTCCAGCGGCAGAACAAAGCCTTTTCTTTTCTGGAGGTTATCAAAGGCATGATACGCTTGTAGTAGGACTTGCCTGGCTCCCCAGTGAATGGACTGTAGGTCTGCAAGAGGCTTTATGCCCTGCCATAGGAGGGCTGCAACCGCATGGTTCAGCTTACCGAGAGAGGATGCACATATTGCAGCCGTCACAAAGTGGACCACTATCAAACCAGGGGAGGGCAGAATGGCCCTAAAGGGCTCTAGAATGGTAAGGTGGACTCTTTCCTGAAGAATCAGTTCACAGCTTCCTCTGTCATCTTTCAGTTGGTTGTGTGTGTGGGCCTGACGACTCGAGCTCTACTCCAGTGGATTCATTCTCTCGCTCCAGAGGATATTATGCCCCTCCTGGAGTTGGCAACAGCCTTTCTGTTGGATGCTATGTATGATCTCGTCCGCTTGGCAGCTAAGGACATTGCTCTGTTGACAGTTGTGTGATGTTATCCATCGCCCAATGGCGAAGCCATAGCTAAGTCCTCCAAGTCCCAGTTGACTCAGCTAGCCTTTATAGGGAAGCTTTTGTTTGGAGCGGACTTGGAGAAACTGGTTAAGGATTTGAGTGAGTCCAAACCTCATTGCCTCCTGGAAGATAGGCCAAAGAGGCCTAGGTAACATATAGGTGTGGTGGTCGTCTCAGCATATGCCCATTTTCCTCGTTCATGCTATTTGAACTCCCAGGGGTCCCGGAGACTCCCTTAGTACAGTCCTGGAAAGAATTCCTTCTTTTCTTCCGTTTTTTGGTGCCAGACTCAGTCCTTTCGTGGGACTTGTGGGCCCTGGGATTCTGCCACTTCCCAAAGTGCCACCTCCCATTCAGGGCAATGACTGATTGGGAACCCATTCCGGGACGGCTCTAGTGGGTGGCAGTTCATGCTTTTTATACCAGGAGTGGGCCCTGGTTTTCAAGATTTGCTGGGTGCTTGCTAGATACCATTCAGCATGGCTATGTTTTGGAATGCAGAGAGCCTATTCTGGATGCCTTTGTCGTCTCCCCTTGTGGTTCCATGGCCAAGTGACTTGCCATTCTGATCACGCTGGAAAGGTTGTTCCATCTGCAGGTGATAATCCCAGTTCCCCCTGCCAAGAGGGGTTAAGGGCCGGTACTTCATCTACTTTGTGGTGCCAAAGAAAGATGGTTCCTTTCAGCCAATCCTCTATCTCAAGGGAGTCAGTGCTAACCTGTGCACCCACTTCCATATGGAGATATTGTAGTAAGTGATCTGGGCTGTACCCTGCATGGAGTTCCTTGTATCTCTGAATTTAGCTGAGGCTTATTTCCACATCCCTATCCGAGAGGATCAATAGTGCTTTCTCCGTTTCGCTGAGCTTGGCTCTGATTTTCAGTTTGCTGCTCTTTGCTTTGGACTCTCCACCACACCAAGGACATTCTTGAAAGTAATGGTGGTGTCAGCCAATGTGCTGAGGCACCAAAAGATCTGTGTTCAGCCATATCTCGATGACTGGCTCATCCGGACCAGGTCACAGTCCAAAGTGTCTCTGGTTTCAAACAGTCTGTTGCATTTCCTGGAGAGTTTTGGCTGCGTGATCAATCAGGAAAAGAGCCACTTGGAGCCTTTCCAATCATTGGAATACCCGGGAGCACATTTCAGCACTCGGGCAGGCAGAGTTTTCCTGCCCAAGGAGAGAGTGAGAAAATTGTTGGCTCAGCTAGCAACAGGCTCCCTGAGTTTTGGGCTTATTTTCAGCTTCTCGGATTGATGGGGTAGCGATCAAAATGGTGCTTTCGGTACAAGCTCATATAGGGCTGCTTCATAAGTCCTTGCTGTCCTGGTGGTCTCCAAGCTCTCAGGAGTTCAAAGTCTGGTTGCCTCACGAGCCAGAGGTGTCCAGCCTGCAGTGGTGGCAGCAGCCACAGCATCTGAGGAAGGATATGCTATTGGACAATCACTCGTGTCTTCTCCTGTCGACAGATGCCAGCCTGTTTGGCTAGGGAGCCCATTGTGAGAATCAAACAGCTTAAGGCCAGTGGTGTAGCAGGGAGTCGGCATGACCCATCAAATATCTTGAGGTAAGAGCCATGCTTTTGGCCTTTTTGCACTTTCGGACCCTAAAGGGCAGAGTGATCCGAGCATTCTAGGACTATGCACAACAGTAGTGTATGTCAGTCAGTAAGGGGGCACGAAGAGTGCCGGAGTGGCCCTGGAGATAACCCTCCTGTTCTTCTGGGCGGAAAGGAACCTCCTAGTTCTATCGGTATAACACATCACCTGAATTGACAACATAGAGGTGGAGTTCCTCAGTCTCCATGCTCTCGATTCCAGGGAGTGGAATCTGAGGCAGATGGCATTTCAGCAAATTTTGTGCCGCTGGGGTCGTCCAAAGATGGATCTGATGGCAACTTGCTCCAGTATCAAAGTGCACAGATTCTTCAGTTGCTGACAGCCTAGTTGAGTCCTGGCCAAAGCACTGCCTGCTGTATTTGTTTCCTCCGTGGCTGCTCATAGGATGTATGCGTCAACACATAGAGCAACATCCGGACTGGATTGTCCTGGTGGCGCCAGAATGGCCACCGAGCGCCATGTTCAGAGATCTGATGGGGCTCCTACAGGAACCTCCCCAGCTCCCTTCTTGCTTATGGCTTGGCTCTTGAGAGGTGTCATTTAGTGCATAAGGGCTATTCTCTTGTGGTGATTTCCATATTCCTAACGGCGGGGAGAGGGTCTACCAGCATAGCCTACATATGCCTCTGGTGTCTTTTCAAGCACTGGTGCTGTGAGTGACAAGCTAGAACTTATATGATGGACTTTCTGTCCTTGCTTGTCTTTCGCCAGGGTGGACTAGATGAAGATCTTTTCCTTAGTTCTCTGAAGGTTCAGCTTGCATCCTTATCCTGCTTCAGAGGGCCGTTGGCGGGGTGGTCTATTGTCTCGTACCCAGATGTGGCCCGTTTTCTTCAGGGGGTGGGACACCTGCGTCCTCCCCTGCATTCAGTCGTTCCCTCATAGGATTTCTGCCTAGTGCTTTGGGCCCTGCTGTCTGAGCCCTTGAAGTGGGCTTCATTTAAAGATCTGACTTTCCTGGTCATAATATGTTCAGCGAGACGTATCTGCAAACTACTATTGCAAGGACCTTTACTTACCATTCTTGGAGGAGGCTATGAGCATTCGGCTGTCCCATCCTTCTTATCTAAGGTTGTATCTTCTTTCCATGTAAATCAGGGTTTTTTTTTCTATCCTCCTCTTCCAAGAAGCAGAGCCAAGGGAACGACAAGAACCTTTGGTGGATGTCTGGAGAGTGCATCTTCAGTCTTCAAGGTTACAAACTCCTTTCACAAGTCAGACCATGTATTTGTGCTGTTTGCGGGACAGCATAAGGGTGATGCATCTGCCAGGTCTACTCGGGTGCTGGATCAAGGAGGCTATTGCCTCTGCGTATCTGCTGCATTACTGGCCGGTTCTGGAGAGTTTGTGTGCACACTCCTCTCAAGTGCAAGCATCCTCGTGGGAAAAGCATAGCTCATTCGCTCCTCTCAGACATTTGACGGGCAGCAATGTGGGTACTACTTTCCACTTTTGTCAAGCATGGATGTCCATGCTCAGGCGAACATGGCCTTTGGCTCAGAGGTCTTAAAAGCTGCTGTGTCTTCTTCCTGCCCTGTAGATTCGTAGTTTGGGTATGTCCCACTTGTCTGGACTGGTCTAGCAGGATGATATGGAAAGTGACACTTTACTTACCAGATAATGGCCTTTCTTTGAGCCCTGTTAGACCAGTCCAGGACACACCCCTGGAAACACTTTGGTCTGCTATTCTCTGTGGTTGGTCCTGAGGGCTCATACCCTTCTGACAAGCCTTCTGTTTAAGCTGATATTGTACAGAGTTATGGTTCCTGTTCTTTTGAAACTTTTTATCTTCACTGAGGTTGTGGGAGGTTAGAGATTCCTGACCATTTGCTTGGGTACGGATACTGAATTATGCCCTAGGGGCACAGGCTGATAATGGTACAGTGATGCCATAAGAAGCCTCTGAAATGTTTTCTCTATCTCTACATCTGCTGGTAGGGGGACATAACCCACTTGCTTGGACTGGTCTAGCAGGACTCAAGAAAAGGGTGTCATCTGGTAAGTCACTTTTTAAGTGTGCGCTGTGATGTATTCTAATGGAGGTGTCTGGAGACGCAGTTGATAGAGACGGTGCAGGTAGTGCAGTATGGTATCAAGAAGATGTTGAATGGAGCCATGACCATTTGTGAGACACCCACTGCAGAATCTTACACCTAAAGAATAGTTATGGTAGAGGGCTTTCTTGCTGCAACCAAGATAATTTGTGTAGGCCTTTGTTTACCTAGAGTGAAAAATAAATGCTGCTCAATTTCCATGCTGCTAGGGCTAGAAATTTAGATGTAGATAGGAATACTTGATTTGCATTACCAACAATGCAAATATCTGAAGCCTGTGCAGATGAACAAGCCTTTTGATGGGAGGGAACAATTTTGTCAAGACCAGTATGGTGCTATGAGAATCATTGTACTGGATTTCTTTCAAAACTTGTAGAGGTTTGTTATGAGAGGACTGGGAGGATAAATATAGAGGAGCGCCCATGTCCAGATGATTGCCAGCATGTTTCTCGCCATTTGACCTAGGGGTGGTAGTATTGATTAGTGGAAAAGAAGTCCTGCATTTTCACTGCTTACTCAAAGGTCTGTCTAAGGTGTTCCACAGGCTTGAAAAATGTCCTGTAACGTTGAGATATCATTGGATTGAAGAACCCTGCTGAGCCTGACAGCTAGCTGTCTTCATTTTCCAGGTATATAAATGGTCTGAATTTATATACAATTTTAATTCCTCATCATCCTGCCAGACCAATCTAGACAAATGGGTTATGCTTCCTTGCCAGCAGTTGGAGACAGACAATCATCTTTCAGTAATATCATCAGAAGGTATAACCACCAGTGCAGCACTAAGAGAAGCCAGTACTTCTGGTGGCAAGGTGTATGAATTTGTGCAGCAGTGCAGATAGACCTGACTCTCCTGTTTCATGCTATGGTTCTGTGGCCATTGAGATTGAGTCTATAGGGCCCAGCATTGCTTGGGAGTGCGAGTATATCCTTATCTCCTCTAGCTGGCAGCCGCCCTGTGTCCAGTGCTGTTTCCCATGGGTTCCAGTGCTGATGGGCCGAAGAGGTGTAGAAGGACACCACGAGACACCTGAGGGGCTGGCAAATTGGTCCTAGGACCCCCTTCCCTCTTGCTGTACCTTATCTGCATGCAAGCATTTTTTCTAATTTTTCTCTATTTTGTGCAAATCTTATTTATTAACAGAATACTCTTACACAACACTAGGAAAACTGTGTGGGTACTCTTGCAGAACACTAGGAAAACTATAAAAGTCAGTTAGGGCACTATGTAGCAAACCACTTTTCAGCTAGTGTTTCTTTTCCACCCATATGAGTATCGCTATTCCCCTAGCAACTTTAAATAAGTAGACAACTTAAATAGCTAAATAAATCCTTAAAAGTAAGATGCAGACAGCAGTCCAGTAGTGAAATGGGGGCTATCCAGTTTTTTACATTGAGTATCACATTTATGATTTTCTCCCAGTTGGTGAGAGGTCTTACATGTGCACTAGGTGCAAGGAGCTCTTTGCTCTCAGGGAGAGAGTCTGATCTCTGGAGGCTAGAGTAGCAGGCATGAAGGAGCTAAGGCAGAGGGAACTAAGGTAGACGAGACCTACAGGGACATAGTAGTGAAGTCCAACCTCCAGTCTGGCAGCCTCTCTGTTGTCATGAAGGTGAGAGGTCATGTGAAAGGAGAGCATCACCTTGGTGTGGCAGGAAGTGATCCTATAGCTAGAACTTATCCTCCAGATGGTGTAAAACCCTCTCGCACTGAGGCGGTGTCTCCAGGGTCATGTGCCCATGAGGGAAGGGTTAGGACAGCTGTTTATAGTTGGCGATTTGATCATTAGGCATATAGATAGCTGGATAGCTGGTGGACGTGAGGATCACTTGGTAACATGCCTGCCTGATGCTAAGGTAGCAGAACTCATGCACCACCTAGACAAGGTTTTTGATAGTGCTGGGGAGGAGCCTGCTGTCTTGGTACATGCTGGTACCAATGACATAGGAAAGTGTGGGAGGGAGGTTCTGGAAGCCAAATTTAGGTTTTTAGATAGGAGGCTGAAATCCAGAACTTCCAGGTAACATTCTCAGAAATGCTTCTTGTTCCACACGCAGGACCAAAAGGCAGGCAGAGCTCCAGTGTTTCAATGCGTGGATGAAGACGATGGTTGAAGGAATAGGGTTTTTGATTTGTTAGAAACTGAGAAACATTCTGGGGAAGGGGGGGGGGGTGCTTTTCCGAAAGGATGAGCTCTACCTTAACTGGGGTGGAACCAGGTTGCTGGCATTAACCTTTAAAAAGGAGATGGAGCAGCTTTTAAACTAGATAATAGAGGAAATATGACAGTCGCCCAAGAGTGCATGGTTTGGAATGATGTATCCTTGAAGGATATTGGCAAAAGAGAGAAGTTAGGGCATCCCAATATAGAGACGTTCCATTAAAGGTAAAAGTAACCCAGTTGCCTTTAAGTAAAGAACATACAGAGCTGAAAGATTCCAGATTACCCTCTCAACTGATAACCATATTGTTCATATGAACAAAATATGGCCTCTGAAAGGCCTTTATGCAAATGCTAGAAGTCGAAAAAATAAGATGGGAAAGTTAGAATATATAGCAATGAATGATAGGTTAGATATAATTGGTATCTCGGAGACCTGGTGGAAGGAAAACAACGAATGGGACATCGTGATACATGGTTACAAACTATATTGCAATGATAGAGCAGATTAAATTAGTGGAGGGATTGTGCTCTGTATTAGAGAGGGCATTGAGTCATACAGGATACAAGTTTTTCAGGAAACAAATTACACTGTAGAATCTCTGTGGAAAGAAATTCCATGTACAAAGTGGAAGGCACTGGCAGTGGGAGGGTGTACTACTGTCCTCATGGCCAGAATGAGCAGATGGATGATGACATGCTAAAAGAAATCAGGGAAGCTAACAGATGTTACAACATAGTGATAATGAGTCAAATACCCTGGTATCGACTGGTCAGTGTCACAGCAGGACATGTTAGAGAGATAAAGTTTCTAGATGACATAAATGACTGCTTCTTGGAGCAGCTCGTTCATGAACCAACACAAGGGGGAGCTATCTTAGACCTAGTCCTTAGCTGAACACAGGATCTGGTGTTGGGACCACTTGGCAAAAGTGATCATAACATGTTTGCATTCGATTTAATAAATGGAGGGAGGACGGTGAGGAAATCCACAGCACTAGCTATTAACTTTCAAAAGGGGAGACTATGATAAAATGAGGAAAATAGTTAACAAAAACCTAAAGGTCGCAGCTGCAAAGTTTAAAGGTATACATCAAGCACAGGCGTTGTTTAGAAATACTATCTTGGAAGCCCAGAACAGATGTATTCTATGCTTTAAGAAAAGTGGAAGGAAGGCCAAATGACTGCCAACATGGCTTAAAGGTGAGGTCAGAGATGCTGTTGCAGCCAAAAAGGCATCTTTCAGGAAATGGAAAAAGGAACCAAATGACAAAAACAGGAAACAGCATAAGTTAGATGCAAGACATTGATAAGGCAGGCAAAGAAAGGAAGTTTGTCGTGGAAGCAAAAACACATAATAAAACCTTTTTCAAGTACATTCGTAGCAAAACACCTGTGAGAGAGTTGGACCATTAGATGATAGAACGGTAAAAGGGGCACTAAGGGAGGACAAAGCCATAGTGAAGAGACTGATTTCTTTGCTTCATTCTTTACTGAAGATGATGTAGGGAAGTTACCAATGCCTGAAATGGTATTTAAAGGTGATGCTTCGGAAGAACTGAAACAAATCTCGATAAACTGAGAAGATGTATAAAAAACTGTTTGATAAACTAAAGAGCGGCAAATCACCTGCACGGGATGGTATACATCCCAGGGTGCTGAAAGAACTGAAATATGAGATTACAGACCTACTATTTGTAATCTATGAACTATCGAAAATCATCTGTTGTACCTGACTATTGGAGAATGGTCAGTGTAACACCAGTTTTTATAAAGGGTTCCAAGGGTGATCCAGGAAACTACAGACTGGTAAGTCCTAATATCTTCAGGAGCAAGCAGAAATGCAGTCTTCACATATAGGCTTTCCAATAGGAAAACCTTTGGAAACAGTCCATTGTGCCTGCGCATCTGCCTTCCCGCCTTCCCATCTCCTCTCCTCAGTTCTTCGTTTTTTGTGGAGCCAGCAAGTTGTTCTGTTCTTGTCACTGCCAAAAAAATGTTCTTTTTGGTTTAATTCTATGCTCTGCCTTTTTCTAGATTCCAGTTCCGTCATTCTGACACCTGCCCCGATATTTTTTTCGTTTTACTTTTAAAATTTCCTTTTTCTTTTCTTTTCAGTGGTATTCGCCGCCAACTAGATCTTTGGCCTGTATTTTTTCTCTTTATCTAAAGAGACCCTTACACATAGAAAAGCCCATCAGTGGCTTTAAAAAAAATGCACAGAATGTTCTGGTACAATATCAGTCCACGGATAAACATGACTGGTGTTTGAAATGTTTGAGCCAAGACAGTCTAACAAAGTCTTGTCCTTTGTGCCAACAAATGATGAAAAGAGGCCTACAGAATAGAGCCAGACAGTATCGTTCCCTATTCGCCCTTCACTCTATTTTAGTGGTTTCCACATCATCGAAAACATCGGCCGCCTCCTGTGGTTCTCGATCTTGATAAAGTCCAGACATAAAAGTAAGTTCATCCATAGGCACCAGGACTCACCAAAGGCTGTTTCCGATGCAGACCGACTATCCAAACAGACCTGGCGGGAGGACCAGTCCTCAAAAGTTCAAGAGGGGCTCTGGGACGCTCCTGAGAAATTGACCTCTGGAGAGTTACCGGTACCGTGTTCTGGGATGGTGGTGCAAAGCCCCATAGGTGAATTCACCCAGACATCGGCCATCTCCCTGGACCAGTGCATGCTTGCTCTCAAGAGGAGTTTTAAACTCGATATAAATACTCTATTTTAACTAACGTCAATATATGAAATTTATATAAGTGAAACTCCAGCAATATATCTTAACTCCACCTTATATCCGTTGTTTTAAATCACTATTTCATGGAAAACACAGATTAGTCATAATGTAGTCTCAGACCAGTATGGTACTGTGAACCACAATCTCTGTGGATAACAGATCGTGCCTCATTTGTATCAACGACTACTAGGGGATCATCATCCCTCTTATTTTTCTTCTTTTTTTCTAAATAACAAACGTTTTGTGCAAAAATATCACCAGAATTCCTCTACCTCGTGATTCTTAAAATATCATGAATTAAAGCTTATCTTAGCTCAGTTGTTTTTCTTCTTGCTTCAAACCGCACACTTAATCTTCTCTCTACGCCTTCCTTTGGCGCCTATTTAGCGTTTCTCTCCTTATGGGAGGTTCATCAGGAGAATCTAAGAATGAAAATGCAGTAACATTATAAATGCTTATGTAGCCTGTACTCGATATTGACTCTTACAAAAGTTGGTTAAAATTTCTCCCGCAGTGTCCCCCAATGTGTCCTGAAGTTGTTAAAATATCAAGGAACCAGATATTACTCACTAGCTGATGCTGCCCACGTCTCTCATTTTGTTTCAATGATACGAAAAAACGCCGCGCATGCGGCTCTGTGGGAACAGCTGACTTTTATACTGATTGTCATAGTGCTGTTTATCTGCATACCTGCCACTCCACTGAGGCATTCAGTCCCAGCGGTCGCACAGTGTTAACCTTGAAAATCCACCGTTGTTCTGCATAAAACAGTGTTTCATCTAAAGTTTTACCACTTTTAGGATTAGAAATTTGTTCTATGCAAAAGCATCATAAGTTCTCAAATTCATGATGAAGATCTTCACAGTGTTGGACAATAGGAGCCGACATGTTCTTACAATGTAAACGTCTTTTATGTTCTTGCATCCGAACTTTGAAAGAGCGAATGGTCTTTCCAATATAAATTAGATCGCATGGACAACGAATAGCATACACCACTGATTCTGAAGTACACGTTGTAGCATGTTTTAAAGAATATGTTTTCCCTTGGTAATGAAATTCAATTAACTCATCTGTTATACTACAGATACTGCACTGGCCACACTTCTTATGACCCGGTATTTCCGGCAATCGTACGAAACTCTTGCTAGAACGGAGGGCTGTAGGACTCAGTTGTTGTTGTAAATTACTATTCCTTTGCCATACACATCTTATTTTTTTGTCTTCTAATCCAGGAATAGCTTGAATTATGTTGCTATATTTTTTAACAATACCTTGAATTTTGTAACTCAACGGAGAAAACTTAGTTATGAAGTTGACCTGATCTTCACGTTCTTCTGGGCGGGAAGCTAAAAATAGCCAAGTGCGATCATTATATAGAGCTCGTTTGTAAGCTTGTTTGGAAACACTCTCAGGATAACCTCGATCTGAAAAATCCCGTAAAAGTTGTTTTGATTTCTTCTTAAAATCTGCTTTCTCAGAACAATTACGGCGATAACGAAGAAATTGGGAATATGGTAAGCTATTTTTTAACCTGGTGGGATGCCCACTAGTATAATGAAGAAATGTGTTGCGAGCAATAGGTTTTTTATAAACTGTTGTATTCCATCCATGTGGTCCTCTCTTAATTTCCACGTCCAAAAAAACTATGGCATTAGCATCTATTGTAGATGTAAATTGTATTGCTGTATTACAAGCATTCAGCCAATTAATAAATTCTTCTGCTATCACCACTGAACCCTTCCATAAGAGGAAAATATCATCAATGAACCTCATCCACAATTTAATATGTTGAGAAAATGGAGATGTTTGCAACCAGCAGCTCTCAAAATCACTCATAAAAAGATTAGCAATCGATGGGGCACAAGATGCACCCATAGCTATGCCTACTTTCTGTTGATACAGCACATTATTAAACTGGAAAAAATTCCGCGTTATAGTTATTTGTGCCAGTTCTGTGAGAAAGGAAATTTGAGAATCTGAAAGGTCTCCTCTGTTGTTCAATTCTTTGGTAACGGTCGTGATTGCTGAATGTTGAGGAATGCTGGTGTATAACGCCGTAATGTCCAAGGTTATTAACAACATATCTTCATCCTTTGCCCAATGATTATATTGTTCCAATCTCTGTAAAAAATGGGATGTATCCCGAATGTAAGACGGTATGTCTATAAGGAGAGGTCTTAAAAAAGAATCTAAATAAAGCGATAGTGGTTCTAATACTGATCCCTTCGTTGACACAATGGGTCGTCCCGGTGGTTTATTTAAATGCTTATGTATTTTCGGGACTATGTAAAAACAAGATATGGCAGGAGCTTTGACATTTAGAAACATCAGTTCTTTTTTATTGATCAATTTATGATGATATGCAGATTTAGTGCTTTCTAAGATCATTTTTTGTAGCTGATCTGTAGGGTCCACAGCTAACTTCTCATAAATCTGACTTTCTGAGAGCTGACGCTGTGCTTCTGCTATATAGTCCTCCCGACTAAGGATGACAATCGCGCCCCCTTTGTCCGCCCTGGAGATCATAATATCCGTGCGAGCTTTCAATTCCCTCCATACTTTTCGTTCTTCATATGTCAAAACAGTTTTAATTAGGGAATGACGCTGTTCCAACACTGTGACTTCCTTTAAGACCATCTCTCTAAATGCCAGAAGTATAGGAGGCAAGGGACCAGGTGGCATCCAGATCCCCAGGGGGTTACGTGTATACAAGGAGCCCCGTTTATTTGCTACGGATAGTGTTTTTGTTCAGAAGTGGAATTTCGTGTTGAATAAGTGTTCTTTGGATCTTATGGTTCTCATAGCGGAGAATACAAAAAAAGTGTTGGACGATTATACTAAAGAAGCAGAACAGTTGATTAATCAATTAAAAAAGGCTGAAACAGAGGATCGTTTTAAACATAAATGGGAAGACATCAACAAACAATTATCAGCTTTGCGCCAGGAGATTAAAACAACTAAATTGAAAAAATTTAAGCGGGATCACGATGACTATACCAAAGGATATGTCTATCCTTGGATGGATAAAAATCGTAAATCTAAGTTTCGCAAATAAGTGAATTTTGCGGCATCTTCAGAGGACATATCTAGCTCTGACTCTAGTAGAACTCTAGGGAGGATTTTTCCGACGAAGCTACAGAAAAAAAGAAGAAGAAGAAAGTTCTCACACGGAACCGACCTCGAGACTAATTACTTTAACTCCTCCAGCCAACGAGACAGTAGCAGCAGATTTAATAGTCAATTTATCAGGAAAGTCTCTCTCCAAAGGACAATATCAATTGTTAAGCAAGGGTTTATCTTTTGTTCCAGTCATTTCTCATGATCCTTTTCAATTTCGACTTGATTTTGAAGCACTTATAAGGAAATTAAATTTAAAAGTATATTTTTCCCAGTTTCCAGTCTCAGATGTAAGGATTGTAGACCGTAAGATACCACTACCGTTTAAATCAAACTGGATGCCACCTGGTCCCTTGCCTCCTATACTTCTGGCATTTAGAGAGATGGTCTTAAAGGAAGTCACAGTGTTGGAACAGCGTCATTCCCTAATTAAAAATGTTTTGACATATGAAGAACGAAAAGTATGGAGGGAATTGAAAGCTCGCACGGATATTATGATCTCCAGGGCGGACAAAGGGGGCGCGATTGTCATCCTTAGTCGGGAGGACTATATAGCAGAAGCACAGCGTCAGCTCTCAGAAAGTCAGATTTATGAGAAGTTAGCTGTGGACCCTACAGATCAGCTACAAAAAATGATCTTAGAAAGCACTAAATCTGCATATCATCATAAATTGATCAATAAAAAAGAACTGACGTTTCTAAATGTCAAAGCTCCTGCCATATCTTGTTTTTACATAGTCCCGAAAATACATAAGCGTTTAAATAAACCACCGGGACGACCCATTATGTCAACGAAGGGATCAGTATTAGAACCACTATCGCTTTATTTAGATTCTTTTTTAAGACCTCTCCTTATAGACATACCGTCTTACATTCGGGATACATCCCATTTTTTACAGAGATTGGAACAATATAATCATTGGGCAAAGGATGTTGTTAATAACCTTGGACATTACGGCGTTATACACCAGCATTCCTCAACATTCAGCAATCACGACCGTTACCAAAGAATTGAACAACAGAGGAGACCTTTCAGATTCTCAAATTTCCTTTCTCACAGAACTGGCACAAATAACTATAACGCAGAATTTTTTCCAGTTTAATAATGTGCTGTATCAACAGAAAGTAGGCATAGCTATGGGTGCATCTTGTGCCCCATCGATTGCTAATCTTTTTATGAGTGATTTTGAGAGCTGCTGGTTGCAAACATCTCCATTTTCTCAACATATTAAATTGTGGATGAGGTTCATTGATGATATTTTCCTCTTATGGAAGGGTTCAGTGGTGATAGCAGAAGAATTTATTAATTGGCTGAATGCTTGTAATACAGCAATACAATTTACATCTACAATAGATGCTAATGCCATAGTTTTTTTGGACGTGGAAATTAAGAGAGGACCACATGGATGGAATACAACAGTTTATAAAAAACCTATTGCTCGCAACACATTTCTTCATTATACTAGTGGGCATCCCACCAGGTTAAAAAATAGCTTACCATATTCCCAATTTCTTCGTTATCGTCGTAATTGTTCTGAGAAAGCAGATTTTAAGAAGAAATCAAAACAACTTTTACGGGATTTTTCAGATCGAGGTTATCCTGAGAGTGTTTCCAAACAAGCTTACAAACGAGCTCTATATAATGATCGCACTTGGCTATTTTTAGCTTCCCGCCCAGAAGAACGTGAAGATCAGGTCAACTTCATAACTAAGTTTTCTCCGTTGAGTTACAAAATTCAAGGTATTGTTAAAAAATATAGCAACATAATTCAAGCTATTCCTGGATTAGAAGACAAAAAAATAAGATGTGTATGGCAAAGGAATAGTAATTTACAACAACAACTGAGTCCTACAGCCCTCCGCTCTAGCAAGAGTTTCGTACGATTGCCGGAAATACCGGGTCATAAGAAGTGTGGCCAGTGCAGTATCTGTAGTATAACAGATGAGTTAATTGAATTTCATTACCAAGGGAAAACATATTCTTTAAAACATGCTACAACGTGTACTTCAGAATCAGTGGTGTATGCTATTCGTTGTCCATGCGATCTAATTTATATTGGAAAGACCATTCGCTCTTTCAAAGTTCGGATGCAAGAACATAAAAGACGTTTACATTGTAAGAACATGTCGGCTCCTATTGTCCAACACTGTGAAGATCTTCATCATGAATTTGAGCACTTATGATGCTTTTGCATAGAACAAATTTCTAATCCTAAAAGTGGTAAAACTTTAGATGAAACACTGTTTTATGCAGAACAACGGTGGATTTTCAAGTTTAACACTGTGCGACCGCTGGGACTGAATGCCTCAGTGGAGTGGCAGGTATGCAGATAAACAGCACTATGACAATCAGTATAAAAGTCAGCTGTTCCCACAGAGCCGCATGCGTGGCGTTTTTTCGTATCATTGAAACAAAATGAGAGACGTGGGCAGCATCAGCTAGTGAGTAATATCTGGTTCCTTGATATTTTAACAACTTCAGGACACATTGGGGGACACTGCGGGAGAAATTTTAACCAACTTTTGTAAGAGTCAATATCGAGTACAGGCTACATAAGCATTTATAATGTTACTGCATTTTCATTCTTAGATTCTCCTGATGAACCTCCCATAAGGAGAGAAACGCTAAATAGGCGCCAAAGGAAGGCGTAGAGAGAAGATTAAGTGTGCGGTTTGAAGCAAGAAGAAAAACAACTGAGCTAAGATAAGCTTTAATTCATGATATTTTAAGAATCACGAGGTAGAGGAATTCTGGTGATATTTTTGCACAAAACTTTTGTTATATAGAAAAAAGAAGAAAAATAAGAGGGATGATGATCCCCTAGTAGTCGTTGATGCAAATGAGGCACGATCTGTTATCCACAGAGATTGTGGTTCACAGTACCATACTGGTCTGAGACTACATTATGACTAATCTGTGTTTTCCATGAAATAGTGATTTAAAACAACGGATATAAGGTGGAGATAAGATATATTGCTGGAGTTTCACTTATATAAATTTCATATATTGACGTTAGTTAAAATAGAGTATTTATATCGAGTTTAATACAATTATATACTCTGAGAAGGCCATATAATATTCTTCTCAAGAGGAGTTTGGCTGCATCCTGGCAGCCTCGGTACCGACTGTATCGTCAGCTCCAGCAGTGCAGGCTTTGGTATCCAGCCAACAGCCAACACTATTAGCTCCAATGTCGGCCCTTGAATCGGTATCGGTAGATCCTTTGCCTCTGATTCCTCCATTGGAACCAACTGAAAACACCGGTACCCAACAGGCTAAAACTGTGAGGACTGTCTTCCGATAGCTCGGAGTATTGGTATCGGCATCAACCCTCAACATCAGCGAAGTATCAGGATCAAAAGCACGACTACTGATACTTTGATTTTCTGTTGGACTCTGATTCCTCTTCATCCGATTCTGACAAGGACTCTCATGATTCCCAAGACATTCCAGACATTCCTTCAGACACATCCCCTTCTCAAGAGCGGTGCAGGTCTCCACCAGAGGACATGTCTTTCCAAGAGTTCATCCGAGACATGGCAACAGGACTGCAGATCACCGTAGCCTCGGAGAAGGAACTGAGGGCGGAGGAACTCGAGATCCTCCTATGCCTAAAGAAGCAGCCACCTTGCCGGTGCATCGCATCTTGCAGGATCTCATGCTTCGCATGTGGGAGGCTCCCCTCACAATTCCACCCATCAGTAAAAGACTCGATATCATGTACCAAGTTCCAGAGAATCCAGACTTTTAGAAGCCTAAACTCCTCCACCACTCAATGGTGGTAGAATCAGCCATGCGCCGAATAAAGAGTTCAAAGAATCACTCTTCCATGCCTCCAGGTAGGACTCCAGGATACCTGATACCTTTAGGCTCAATGTTTTCAGGCGTGGCTGTTGACCTCGAGGATTACTTCCTACAATGCTATACATGGGCAGGTTCCTCAAGGATGTCACCAGGGATCTGAAGACATTGCCCCCATCCTTCCTGATGATAAAAGGAGTGTCTTCCAAGCCCCTTATCAAACAAGGTCAAAATACCTCCAAGTTTCTCTCCAGGGCATCTTTTGATGCTTTTGAATCAACCAGCAGAGCTTCAGCAGTCTGCACTGGGGCTCAAAGGTTGGCCTGGTTACAGGTCTCAGATCTTGAACAGTGGGTCCAAGACAAATTGGCCAATATTCCATGGAGAAAATTATCCCAAGGAGAAAACCTTTTGGGGAAAGGTTGGAGAAAGAAAGCAGGTGAGATTGAGACAGACAATCTCAAGATGGCTGATCCTTCAAAAAGGAAGGTTCTGCCAAAGAAACCTTTCCACTCTAAAAAGAAGAGATATTATCCTCCTTACACACCTACAGCTGCTTACCAACCTTAGCAGCAACAGCAGTGCCAGCAGAGCCCTCACCAACCCAAGAAGCCCAAGGCTCCTAAAGCCCAGCCAGCAGTGCAAACACAACCTGCATCTAGTTTTTGACTGCTTCTAGAGAGCATTGCCACTCTGCCTCTGCAGGGTCCCCAGCCCCTGAACATAGCAGGCAGACTCTGTTCCTATGCCTACAGGTGCCAGCTCATCACTTCACAACAGTGGACTCTCAACATCATCCAAAGGGGGTATCTACTTCACTTCCAAGACTTACCCCCCCCCCCCACCAACTTCACAGGGGACTATCCCACAAAACCCCTTCAAAGCACACTCTTGAAGGAAGAATTGTCCACCCTGCCAGGGCCATACCGAGCCAGAATTGCACCCTGTGTGACTTGCACATTGGGCGTGCACCCCTCCTCCTCCCCATACCTCCGTCCAGCCACTGCCTGCTCTTGCCCTGCTGCTGCCACCTTCTGTTTTCTTTACGGCGGCGCTGGCAGCAGGGTAAGAGCAAGCAGTGGCTGGATGGAGGTATGGGGGGGGGGGGGGTGCGTGCCCAGCGTGCAAGTCGCAGATCTGCTCTGCTCTGCTCTGCTGCTGCCGAACTTTAAGCAGATCTGATCCCTTCCTGCTTTGATGTTGCATCAGAGGAGGGAGGGGCCAGACCTATAGAAAGGCTTAGGGGGCACATTTCGACTGCCTGCTGTTGCCCTGCCACTGCTGAGAGAAGAAAAACTGGTGGCAGCAGGACAACAGCAGGCAGCCAGAATGCGCCCCCTAAGCCTTTCTGCCCTGCACAGCTGCTAGGTATGGGCTAGGTATGGTACTGCACCCTGGGCTGGGCACCCAGGGCTAGGTATGGAACTGCACCCTGCTACCTAAGGGGAGCATAGAAAGAGTTCTTCCTCAAGAGGGGATGGGCTTCTACTCCCCATATTTTCTAATTCCAAAGAAAACAGGAGGATACAGGCCCATCCTGGACCTCAGGGACCTAAACAAATTCCTGGTCCAAGAAAATTTCAGAATGATTTCCTTAGGAACTCTTCTCCCATACCTCCAGAGGTACAATTGGCTATGTTCGCTAGACCTAAAGGAGGCCTACATGCACTTACTGTCCGTGCTGAGGATGTATCAGTATCTGTGATTCAGGTTTCAATAAAGCCACTACCAGTGCTGGGTACTGCCCTTCAGCTTAGCCTCCACTCTGCGGGTCTTCACAAAATGCATGGCAGTGTTTGCAGCCTATCTCCGCACTTTGGGAATCTTTGATGATTGGTTAATCAGGGGATACTGCCCTCTGGAAGTAAAATCCTCCCTGCATCACACCATCACCATGCTCCAACATCTAGGATTTGTCCTAAACTTCCCAAAGTCGCACCTCGTTCCAACCCTAAAGCTTGAGTTCATTGGAGGACTTTTGGACACTCAGCAAGCTCAAGCTTTCCTTCCGCAGGATCATTCTGCCCGCTTCATTTAGCTTGTAAAACACATACAGCAAAAAAGTCTGGTAACAGCCAAGAGATGCTTCGCTTCTTGGGACACGCAGCCTCGACAGTTCATGTGGTTCCCTATTCTCGCCTACACATGTGACAATGGACTGTCTTCTCAATGGACCCAAGCCAAGGGGCATCTCGGAGCCAAGGGGCATCTCTGAGACAAGATACTCATCACCCCTCAACTGGTCTTCACTGGTGGTGTTCCCCACAGAACCTACTTGGCAGATTACCTTTTCAAATGCCTCCACCTCAGTGTATCCTGACGACGGATGCTTCCCAACTGGGTTGGGGAGCAGATCGGAATTATCTGACCACACACGGTCTGTGGACACCGCAGGAGTCTGCATTACAAATAAACCTCCTGGAGCTGCGGGCTCTAACAGATGCCTTTGGGTTTTCCAGCCCCAATTTTCGGGCCAACCGGGTATCAGTCAGAACAAACAGCCAGGTCACCATGTTCTGTGTGAACAAACAGGAAGGAATGGGTTCCTATCCCCTATCATGAGGCGCTTCGCTTCTATTTTTTTGTTATTGCACACCACATTCACCTCAGAGCAGTGTACCTTCCGAGTGAACTCAATGTCCTGGTGGACAGACTCAGACGTATCCTTTATCCACACAAGTGGACCCTACATCGAGGAATGGCCGCTTGCATCTTCAGAACATGGGGAACCCCACTCATAGATCTTATCACCACTGAATAGAACACACAGCTTCTACAGTTCTGCTCACAACTTCCATCCCTGCACCGACTGGCTCTGGATGCCTTCCTTCTCCATTGGGGACGGGACCTGCTTTATGCATTTCCACCCATCCCCTTGATACTGAAGACAAGGGTTCCATAATCCTTATAGCCCCTTTTTGGCCCCGTCAACTGAGGTTTCCTTTGCTCCTTCGCCTGGTGTAGTTGAAACCCCTCAATCTTGGATATGTGCCCCATCTCCTCTCTCAGGACCAAGGGACCCTTCTTCATTCCGATCTTCACACCCTTCACCTTATAGCCTGGCTCCTGAAGGGATAGTTCTTGCTCACCTTGACCTGCCATAGTAAGTGAAGGATATCCTACTTGCATCATGCAGCAGTCCACCAGGCGATCTTATGCCATTAAATGGTGCAGGTTTGCTCTCTGGTGTTCCCCTTTGCCTGCCCGGTAGAATCCCTTCTTCAGTATCTCCTCCACTTGTCCTTGGCAGGTCTTAAGACAAAGTCAGTCAGAGTTCATCTCGATGCCATTGCGGCCTATCACAAGCCACTGGGCAGACAGCCTATCTCTGCAGATCCTTTAGTAGCACACTTCATGCGGGGTCTCCTGCTGTCCAAGCCACCCATTAGGCCGCCTCTGGTGGCCTGGGACCTCAACGTGTTTTTAGCTCAGCTTCTAAAGCCTCCCTTCAAGCCTTTAGTGGCCATTTCTCTGAAGTTCCTCTCTTGGAAAGTAATGTTCCTCATAGCTATTCCCAGTCACTTCAGCTCGCCGCATCAGTGAACTGAAGGCGTTCGTGGCGGATTCACCTTATACCAGGTTCCATCATGACAAAGTGGTCCTCTGTACCCATCCACACTTTCTTCCAAAAGTGGTCTCCTCCTTCCATCTGAACCAGTCGGTAATCCTATTGATCTTTTTCCCGAAACCACACACGTCTCGAGCGGAGACAGCGCTACACATCTTAGAATACAAACGAGTGCTGGCTTACTAAAGTTCACAGGAAATCCTCTCAATTATTCATTTGCTTTGATTCAAGTCACCTTGCTCTACCAGTGACAACACACTCTATCCAGATGGATAACAGATTGTATCTCTTTCGCTTATGCACAAGTAGGACCCTCCTTGGAGGATCACATCACTACTCATAATGTACGCACCATGGCAATCTCAGTTGCCAACCTCTGTTCAGTATCTATTGATGATCTGTCGGGCAGCTACGTGGTCCTCCATTCATACCTTTGCTGCACATTATTGTCTGTACAAAGACTCCCCTCGGGATGCTGTCTTTAGCCAAGCTGTACTCCAGCACCTTTTCGGGACTTAATTTTTCAATGCCTACCCTCCATCCCGGTCTTCTGCAAGAGACCAGACTTCCATTAGAGGTGGTATAGCATACTGGAATCGAGTCCATTGGGCCACATAGTGTCCACACTGTTCAGTTCTATCCTTTAGCCTCAGGGATCACACTGCTCTCCCCCCATGCCACTCTGGTACCTGGGAGCTTGTGAGTCCCTTATGTGAAAACTGCACTCCTGCTTGCTCCTGGAGATAGCATAGTTACTTGCCTGTAACAGGTGATCTTTGGGAACAGCAGGAATCAGCCTTCACAACCCGCCCTCTTCCCCTAGGAGTTGTAGGGTAGTTTTATTTTTTCCTCTATCACTCAGCTACAAACTCAAACTGAGGAGAGGAGTTGGGAAGGCGGGAAGGCAGATGCGCAGGCTCAATGGACTGCTCCCAAAGGCTTTCCTATTAGACACTGGGAAGCGTTCCCATGTGGGCTCCATTGGTAGCGACATCACCCATATATGAAGACTAATACAGGTGAGTAACTATGCTATCAGTTCCGGGCAAAATAGTAGTAACCATCATAAAGAATAAAATTACTGAACATGTAGATAGCCATTTGTTTATTTATTTAGCAATGCGTATATACCGCTTTTCACTGGGTCAAAGCAGTGTATATTCAGGTATGGTATATATTTCCCTTGTCCCCGAAGGGTTCAGAATCTACATTTTGTACCAGAGTTAACGGAGGGTTAAGTGGCTTTCCCAAGGCCACAGGGGAGTGCCTGTGGGTCTAGAAAGCCCAGCCCCTCCGGCCCGAAGTTGCTGTCCTCCAGCGGGACGAACCCCTGGCCCAAGGTAACTTGGCCCAATCACTATGCCACTCCTTTCTCCTCCCATGGTTTAATGGGAGAAAACCAACATGAATTTAACCAAGGAAAGTTTTGTCTTACTAATCTGTAATATTTTTCTCCATGAACATGCAGGAAATAAGTCCTTTATGTATGGGTGATGTCACTGTCAGAGCTCCACATGGGAATTATCCCCATCTTTCAAAGGAAGCCTTGGGAGGCACACCCGCGCATGCGTGCCTGCCTTCTTGCCTCCCATTTCGCTGTCTTCTGCAGTCTTCTTTCTGCGGGGCTCCTAGGTCATGTTTCTGCATTCCATAAAAAAGTTTTTCTTCGTGGCTCTCAGGGTCGGTTTTCTCTAGCTTTCCTTGCCATCTGTCATTGGCTCAGTCAGTTTCTACTGACTTAGGTTCTTTTTCTCTTGTTTTTTGTGCTTTTGGCGTTTTTTGGCCACCTTTGGGCATTTTTCCCACCCGCAGCACAATTGAGTTTAACTTAGCTGCAGTGGTATTTTGCAATATGTCCAAACCAGCCAGTAGCTTAAAAAAATGCACTAAGTGTGGCAAGACCATCTTGGTCACCGACTGCCACAACTGGTGCTTACAATGCCTTGGATCTGATCATCAGCCCGCGGTCTGCAATCTGTGCCTGCAGATGATGCCATGGGGACTGAAGGGTTGGAAAAAACAAAAGGAGTCCCTCTTTGACTTATCAGATTCAGCATCCTTAGCCCTGACACCATCATCCATGCCCTCCAAGGTTTCTATGGAGGCATCTGTGGGGAGGGAACTCCATGCCCAGTTGGAGCCAGGGAGCCTGAGCAGCGAGAAGAGATTCTCTGACGAGATCCTATTGACAAAGTGTGAGCGCCAGGAGAAAGTCTGGGTTCATCGTCATTGCAGCCCTTCTTGACACGATGTAGAGAGTGAGGGCCAGGAGTGGCCAGACAAGCTTACCTGGTGAGAGGAAGTTGACCCCCAGAATGGAGGAGTTGACCCCCATTTCCCAGGAAGGCAGCCGGATGTCTCACCATGCATCAGTCATCGTGGAGTCCCTGCCTGAGGTGTCAACACCGGTGTCCGCTGCTGCAGTATCAGCCCCCTTGCCAAGTGGTGGTTCTGGAGGAACGCCTTCAAGCCCTCGAAGCTCACTTGGCTGCTGTTTTAGCCTTGCGAAACACAGGCTTTGTGGTGCTGATGAAATTATCACCGCACTCCGTCCAGCCCTTTCTGGAGACCCATGTCCTTCCCGCTGAGGCAGGCACATCAGGTGGAAGGTCAGAATCGACACCGGTTCTGATGGCTGTCTCCCTCTCAAGCATGTCGGAATCCAATGCCCAGGAACACCGATGCCCGCACACAAGAAAGCATGAAGGCCACTGATGTCCACCCTCTCCCCATCATGGAGTAAATGGTGGGACGAGACCCGACACTACTTCGACTTCCTCTCAGAATCCAAATCAGAATGGGAGACCGAGGAGAAATCGACTGTGTTGGACCTCCAGTCCCCGACCTTTTCTCCGACCTATCACCTCCCTCCAAGCAGTGCAAGACACCTCTGGAGGACATATCCTTCCAGGACTTTGTTAGGGATGTGGCCAAGGCCATCCCCTTCTCCCTGGAATTGGTGGAGGAACAGAGGGCAGAGGACCTGGAGCTTCTTCAGTACGAGGGGCTCCCAGGGAAGCAGTGATGGTGCCCGTGCACCATGTCCTGGAAATGTTGCTCTTGCGGCTTGTGAGAAACCTCCCCCTTATGGTTCCAATCATCAGCCAGAGACTTGGTTCCCTGTACAGGGTCCAGAAGGCACTAGGCTTTGAGAAGTCTCAATTGCCACACAACTCCATTGTGGTTGAGTCAGCCTTGAAGTAGGTTAAGAGCACCAAGACTCATTCTTCGGTGCCTCCAGGCCGTGAGGCTCGCACCTTGGACTCCTTCAGGAGAAAATGTTATCAGGGTTCTATGCTGGTTGCCAGGGTCCTGGCCTGCTAGACCTATATGAGCATGTTCCACAAAGACGACATGTTGGACCTGGCAGACTTTGCCGCCCACCTCCCCGAGGAATGTTGCGAGGGCTTTTGGATCTTGGTGGTCCATGGCAAGGACTGCTCTAAATTCGTAGTTTGTGACACCTATGATGCTTTTGAGTCCATAGGCAGAGTAGCAGTGGTGAGCATCACTGTCCACTGGCTGGCCTGGCTGCAGTCCTCTGACCTAGAGCAGTGAGTCCAGGACAAGATAACCAATATTCCTTGCCGGGGGGAGAACCTCTTCGGGAAGCCCGTGAAGGAAAAGGCAGAGGAACTCAAGAAGGAACATGTGACCCTTTCTATGCTCTCCTGGAAGACCACGGATCCCATGTGGAAGAAACACCTAGGCAAGAAGGCCTTCTACCTGCATCTGTGCCAATACTTCCTGGCCCAGCCACAGGTCCAGCCAAGGGTGCAGGCCCCTCGTCAGTATTGGAGAAACAAAGTTCCGAAGGTTCAGTCTGCCCATCATTCAAAGCTGGGGGTGTTGTTTTGATAGGTTCTTCAGGAGCATAGCCAGCCAGTCGCTGTCCATCGGGGTACCTCCTCAGGTAGGAGGGTGGCTTTGCCACTTCGCCCACAGGTGGCCCTTCATCACCTTGGATATGTGGGTTTGCAGATCATCAAAAGTGGATATCTGCTGCACCTCGCCCATCTTCTGCCTCCGCATACCCCAGGGGCATACCCCATGGACCCCGCGCACCGGAGCCTGTTGCAGGAAGAAGTCTCCACTCTGTTAGCTGACCTCGCTGTTGAGCCAGTCCCCCTGGCTCAGTTTGCATAGTGCTTCTATTCCAGATACTTTCTGGTCCCCAAGAAGCCGGCGGTTTCCAGCCCATCCTGGACCTCCAAAACCTAAACTGATTCCTGGTGCATGAGAAGTTCTAAATGGCCTCACTGGGGACACTGCCCCTGTACCTTCTACAGGACGATTTGCTATGCTGCTTGGATCTAAAGAATGCATACACACCCACACATCTTGATCCACCCGAATCACAGACAGTACCTACAGTTCGTGCTGGGAGGCCAGCGCTATCAGTACTGAGTGCTTCCCTTTGGGCTGGCCTCAGCCCCATGGGTCTTCTTGAAGTGACTGGCAGTCGTGGCCACTTACCTCTGGACCATGGGAGTCGTCATCTTCCCATATCAAGAGTCCCATGCTGGATAGCATCCGTCAGTCTGCCGAGCTCACCATTCAGGTGCTCAGCTTCATAATGAATATCCTGAAGTCCTATCTCCAGCCCACGCAGCAGCTGGAGTTCATCGGGGCCCTCCTCAATACCACTCAGCCCTGGGCCTTTCTACTGGTAGACCTCATGCAGTGGCTGGTAGCAGTAGTGGATGATGTGCAGAGCCAGCTGCACACTGAGGTTCAAGGGATGCTGAGGCTCCTTGGCCACATGGCATGTCACTCCTTAAGCCCACCTCTTCATGCAGCAAGCCCAATGGACATTAAGCACACAATGGAAGCAGGCAACGAGCCACTTCTGGGACAGGGTCATAGTCACTGCGCCCCTAATATGATCCCTCGACTGGTAGCTCAAGCTGGTGAATCTGCTGCGTGTCCTCCCATTCCAGATGGCAGTCCTTCCCCCCCCCCGCAAGATGCTCATGATGGATGCATCCAAGCTTGGCTGGGGATCCACCTGGATGGCCTGCGCATGCAGGGCCTGTGGTCCGAGCAGGAGAGCCTGCACCAGATCAGCTTTCACGAGTTTCAGATGATTGCCAATGCCCTTTGTATCTTCTGAGCACACTTGACAATCAGGTGGTCCTGATCCAAATGGACAACCAGATGGCAATGTTCTACATGAACAAGCAGAGGGGCACCAGTTCATACCTCCTCTGCTGGGAGGTAGTTTGACTGTAGAAGTTCGCCCTGCTCCATGGCATGGATCTTAGAGCGGCATATCTACCCAGTGAGCTCAATGGCCTAGCAGACCAGTTCAGCCTAGTCCTCCAGCTGCATGGGTGGACCCTCAATGGGGCAGTGATGAATCAGATCTTTCAGGAATGGGGTACACTTGTGGTGGATCTCTGGCATACAGTGCTGGCCAGCAACTGTCTGGCCTCGGATGTGTTCCTTCTCCACTGGGGGAAGGGCTTGCTGTATGCATATCCCTTGATATTACTTGTAGCGAAAACCCTCCTGAAGCTCCAGGCTAACAAGGGCGCCATGATCCTCATCACTCCTTATTGACCTTAGCAGCCATGGTTGCCTTGGCTGCTGCAGCTTTCATAGAGGGAGCCTCTTCAACTGGGTTTTGCCCCAGACCTTATCTTGCAGGAAGCTGGAACCTTGCTGCACCCCATCGTCCGCTCATTGGTCTTCATGGTGTGGATGCTGAGTGGGTAGTCCTTTCAGAGCTCAGTCTTCCCGAGTGTGTTACCAATGTCCTTCTGGCATCCCACAAGGACTTGACGCGCAAGGCCTACACGCTAAAATGGCAGAGATTTGCCACCTGTCACATGGAAAGAGTGCTGGACCCCCTTCTCTTGTGCCTGGACCAACTGTAGGAGTACCTTATTGCACCTCTCTGACCCAGGCCTAAAGTCAAATTCGGTGTGAGTTCACCTCAATGCTATAGGGGTGTACTATCGCTGCTCCGTGGGGAAGCCCATCTTGGACCAGTCTCTGGAGTGTTCCTGTGCAGCCTCTATCAGTGACGTCACCCATATTTAACCCTTTCAGACCTGAATTTTTTCACAGACACCATATATATATACATGGAATTCAATGAATAACATGATGTCCATTACAGTGGGCATGTGGTCTGAAAGGGTTAAGGACTTATTCCTGCTGTTCACGGAGAACACCTGCTACAGGTGAGTAACTAAGCTTTTTGAAGGTGTGAATAAGCAGATAGATAAAGGTGAGCAGGTTGATATAGTGTATCTGGATTTTCAGAAAGCCTATGACAAAGTCCTTCATGAGAGACTTTTGGCGAAATTAAAAAGTCATGGGGTGGAATGTAGTATACTATTGTAGATCAGGAACTAGTTAAAAGATAGAAAACAGAGAGTAGGGCAAAATGGTCAATTTTTTCAGTGGAGAAAGACGAATAGTGGAGTACCCCAGGGATCTGTGCTGGGCCTGCTTCTTTTTAACATATTTATAAATGACCTGGAAAGGGGAATAATGAGTGAAGTGTTCAGATTTGCAGATGACACAAAATTATTAAAAGTTGTTAAACTACAAGAAGATTGGGAACATTTATCAAGAGGATCTTGATAAATTGGAAAACTGGGCATCCAAAATCTGGACGGTCCTGATGTGCCCCACGCGGAATTGGCCTCTTAAGGAAGAACAATCCAAACTATGGTTCCATGATGCAGGGTTCCACAGGAGGAACATAACCCAGGAAAAGGATTTAGGTGTCGTCATGGATAATACATAGAAACCCTTCGCTCAGTGTGCAGCGGCGGCCAAGAAAGCAAATAGAATGCTAGGAATCATAAAGAAAGGAATGGAGAATAATACAAAGTCTATTATAATACCTCTTTATTGTTCCATGGTGCAACTGCACCTTGAATATTGTGCGCAGTTCTGGTCACCATATCTTAAAGTGATTATTGCAGAATTAGAAAAGGTACAGAGAAGAGCCACCAAAATGGTAAAGGAGATGGATGGATGGATACCCCTATGAGGTATACATCCAAGGGTGTTGAAAGAACTGAAATATGAGATTGCAGACTTACTATTAGTAATCTGTGAACTATCATTAAAATCATCTGTAATACCTAAAGATTGGAGGATGGCCAACGTAATGGCAGTTTTTAAAAAGGGTTCCAGAAGTGATCCGGGAAACTAGAGCCTGACATCAGTACCGGGAAAAATAGTAGAAACTATTATAAAGAACAAAATTACTGAACATGTAGATAGTCATGGCTTAATGGCAGACAGCCAACATGGCTTTAACCAAGGAAGGCCTTGTCTTACTAATCTGTTATGTTTTTCTGAAAGATGTGAATAAACAGGTAGACAAAGGTGAGTTGGTTGATAGAATTTATCTGGATTTTCAGAAAGCCTTTGACAGGGTCCCTCATCAGAGACTTTTGGCAAAATTAAAGAGTCATGGGATAGGAGGCAGTGTACTATTGTGGATCAGGAACTGGTTAATAGATAGAAAGCAGAGGGTAGGGCTAAGTGGCCAATTTTCCCAATGGAGAAAGGTGAATAGTGGATCTGTGCTGGACCCGCTGCTTTTTAACATATCATAAATGACCTGGAAATGGGAATAACTAGTGAGGTAGTCAAATTTGCAGATGAGACAAAACTATTCAAAGTTGTTAAAACCCATGAGGATTGTGTAAAATTGCAAGAGGACCTTGATAAATTGGAAGACTGGATGTTCAAATGGCAGAAGAAATTCCTCCAATAGGAGGGGAGTTCAGCATCTTGTCATTGCTTTAAGATTCTCTGCTTTGCAGCCAAACAAGACTTTCTCACCATCAATCGTGCCCCCAGACCCTTTACTTCAAAAACTCCTCACCACATCCAGAACCTCCAGTTCAGTCATCAGTACTACCTGCTGAACTAGCAACCCATTCAAATACCGCTGAATATCCCCCCAAAAATCTCAGCAGAGCCAAGCCTGGTTCTGCAAACATTATGGACATTTATCCGTATCCGTAATTCCTACCTTAAACGTCTCTGTTGGGGAATAATATCCCCTTGCCAAAGCCTTGAATTTTCCTCAATCAGGCGCTCTTAATCCAAGCTTGGGTCCTCGCAGTGGCACCCCTCATCCATTCTCCCATCAGGTGAATTCCCAGTTCCGAAGACCATTTTGCCATCCCTTCAACATTACTGCTTGGTGACTTCATGTTTCTTAACTTCCAGTGGAACAGAGAAATTGAGATGGATTCCCTGTCTTCATATTCAAAGAGCTGTTCAACCTTGTCCCTACAACTCCGTTCCAGCCCTTCCTTACCTAGGGAAGCCAGATAGTGTCTCACCTGCAGGTATGCATAAAATTGCTTATTATCTAATCCAAACTCATCTTTCAGCTCCTGAAATGAGAGAATTCCCCCACCCACAACTCATACCTGATGAACCAACCTCAACTCCATCCCTGCCCAGATTCTGTTTGTTACTGTGTCCAAGCTGGAAGGTAGATTAATACTGCCTTGCAACGGTTAAAACTCAGTTTTGCGCCAGTCGAGATCCCACTGCTTAAATAGCAATTGCCAAGCCATCCAGAGGGGCTGAAGCAAAACACTTCCCCTAATGTGCAGAAGACTATCCAAAGTCTCAGCATGCAGCACCAACAACAGACTAATGGGCGATACTAATGCCTCCTCTCTAGGGTTGACCGAGTAAAATCCCTACCATCTCTCTTAAGTGCTTCAAAATACAAGCCATATTATAATATTCTAAATCTTGCTGCCCCACCCCATCCACACTCCCAAGTGCTTTTCAAGCGATTCAGGGCCATTCCACAGGAACAGAGTGAGCTCCCTTTTGACTGCCCGGATGTCTCTCCTCAATAACTGAATGGGAAGGGTCTGCAACACATTCAAGATCTTGAGAAAGATCATCATTCAAAAAGCGACCACCTTACCCATAAGAGAGAAAGGAAGCATCCGCTACTCCCGAAGCTGCAGATTGAGAGAATAAAGACGTCTGGGGTCTCTAAGCAAAAGAATACCTAGATATTTAAATGCTGTCCCTGCCCACTGCAGAGGAAATCCCTGCCCCCAAGTCTGCTGCAAGGTACCATAAACATCTAAGGCGCTTGATTTGTACATATTTAATTTCAATCCCGCGAAGGCCCCAAAGTCCTGAAAGTTCTCTAGTAACTTCCCCAAAGAAGTTTCTGGCTTCATCAAGTGAACTAATAGAACATCCTCAAATGTTGATAATTTAAAACAGACCCTCCCATTGCCACTCCCACTATCTCCTACTGGGCATATATGCTATACAGAAGCGGATCTAATGAGAAAACAAAGAGGAAGGAGACAATGGGCAGCCATACCTCAATCTCCACTACAAATCAAAGTTCCGGGACAAAGTCCCTTTGGACAGCATAACTGCCTTAGGATGCACATAAAGGAGAAGTACCCCCCCTCAGAAATCACTCCCCCAGTCCGTAAGCTGCAAACACTTCAAACAGGTAGGGCCAACTCACCCTATCAAAGGCATTTTCGGCAACAAAACTGACCAGCAACTAGGGCTGCTGCTGATGACGCATCCACTCAATGGATGGTAGGATTTTCCTTGGATTTGCCCCCCCCCCGAATGTCTGGCTCTCATGAACCAGCTTTGCAAATAGCTTAATATCAAAGCTCAACAAAAAGATAGGTGGTAAGACTCCGCTTGCAGAGGCCTTTACCCAGCTTGGGTATAACTATATTATAAGCTCAGTTGACATCACTGTGTGCAGTTCTGGTTGCTATATCTTAAAAAGGATATAGCAGAATTAGAAAAGATACAGAGAAGAGAAGAGCCACCAAAATGGTAAAAGGGAATGGAAGGATACCCCTATGAGGAAAGGTTTGAAAGGTTAGGGCTCTTCAACTTGGAAAAGAAACAGCTGAGAGGAGATGTGATAGAGGTCTATAAATTAATAAGTGAAGTAGAACAGGTAAACATATATAGCAGTGCTTCCCAAACTTTTTTCCAGTGTGGCCCCATTTTAGCGACTGAAAATTCCCGTGACCCCAAATAGTAATCAAATTAAATAATCTCTCAAATAACATATATATAGACATATAAATATGTAAATTTATGCTTTTTAAAGTAATGATCTGATGTATTCAACACACCTGACACATACATGTTTGGAAATTATGACACAGCTTCTTGAATATATGCAGTGTGGGGGCCTGAGTGTCTCTGGGGGCAGTGTGTGCTGGGGGTAAGCATCTGGGGGCAGTGTGTGTTAGGTAGGGGACTGTTGTTGTTATGTGCCGTTGAGTCAGTGTCAACTCATGGCTACCCTCTGGATAGTTCTAAACTGAATTTGATCTTCAGTCAGAGTGGCACCCATAGCTGTTGCTGTTGTATCAATCCATCTCATTGCTGGCCTTTCTTTTTTGTGTTGACCTTCTACCTTGCCAAGTATGATGTCTTTCTCTAATGATCTCTCTCTTCGCATGATGTGTCCAAAGTATGAAAGTCAAAGTCTTGTCATCTGAACTTCTAAAGAAAGTTTAGATTTGATCTCCTCTAGTACTGACTGGTTTGTTCTAAGGACAGTCCATTGAATACATAGTATTCATTACCAGCACCATAATTCAAAGGAATCAATTTTCTTCCTATCTGTCTTTTTCACTGTCCATCTTTCGCATCCATATGACGTTATTGAAAATACCATGGCTCGAATAAGTCGAATCTTTGTATGGAGAGAGACATCTCTGCTCTTGAGAATCTTGTCTAGGTCCTTCATAGCCATTCTGCCAAGAGCAATGCATCGTCTGATTTCTTGACTGCTTGTTGCTTCTTTATTGATAGTTGATCCAAGTAGGTTAAAGCTATCCACTATTTCAATTTCTTCTCCATCAACGATGAACTTATTGATTTTGCCAGTTGTCAGGATCTTTGTCTTCTTAAGGTGCAGGCCCATTTTAAGACTATGTTCCTTGACCTTGAGAAGCAAATTTTTCAGATCGTCTTCATTTTCAACCAGTAATATGGCATCATCAGCATAGCGAAGGTTGTTGATGAATCTCCCACCAATCTTCACACCTCGGTTGTCTATATACAATCCTGTTTCTCTGATGATTTGTTCTGCATATAAATTAAACAGGTAGGGGGAAACTATGCAGCCTTGTCATACACCTTTGCTGATTTTAAACCATTCTTTTTTTCCTTGTTCCTTTCGATCTGTTGCTTCTTGATCAATGTAAAGGTTGTGCATGAGAACTATCTGATGTTCTATTATACCCAAGCTTCTTAATGTGGCCCAAAGTTTCTCATGGTTGACACAGTCAAAACCTTGCTGTAGTCAATAAAACACATATAGATATCCTTTTTGGTATTCTTTTGGTATTCTTTAATTCTTTTGGTATTCTTTTCAAGGATCCAACTCACATCAGCAGTGATGTCTCTCGTTCCTCACCCTTTCCTGACCCCTGCTTACACTTCAGGCAGTTCTTGTTCCAGGTATAGTTGTAGTCTCTGCTGAATAATCTTCAGTAGAATCTTGCTGGCATATGGGATCTGAGCGATTGTGCAATAAATTCCACAGTCAGTTAGATCACCTTTCTTTAGTATTAGTATAAACATAGATCTTTTCCAGTCAGTTGGCCATGATGTCGTCTTTCAAATTTCCTGGCAGATGCTTGTAAGTATGGTAATAGCTGCATCAGATTGTTGTAATACTTCAATTAGAATGCCATCAATGGCTGGTGCTTTGTTCTTTGATAAGGCTTTCAATGCTGCTTTGACTTCTTCTTTAAAAACCAATGGTTCCTGATCATAAGGTACAGGTTGAAACGGCTTTTGGGCCACGTGATCTTTATCATATAATAACTCTTTATATTCTTTCCACCTTTTCTTGATCTGCTCAGCATCATTTAGCATGGATCCTTGAGCATTTTCTAACATTCCAGTTCAATGCTGGAATTTTTTCTTTAACTCTCGTAGCTTTAGGAAAGCCAATCTTGTTCTTCCTTTAATAGTTTCTGCTTCTGTTTCCTTGAATGCGTCACTGTAGTACTTCTCCTTGTCTTGCTGCATGTTGGAAATCTCTGTTGAGTTCTGTGATTGCCTCTCTTTCTTCTTTGACTTTAGCTTCTCTGTGTTTCTGGGCAATTTTCAGAATTTCTTCAGTCATCCATTTTGACCGTGTTTACTTTTTCACCTTTTGTAGAGATTTCTCACTTTCTACCAACACAATCTTCTTGATGTCATTCCATAACTCTTCTAGACCTCTGTCATTTGTATCTAAAGCAGCAAATCGATTTTGCAGGCAGTCTTTAAATTCAGGTGGAATAGTCTCAAGGTCAGATTTTGCTACATTCATGAGTGGTTTACTCTTTTTTCAACTTTAGCTTGAGTTTGCATGATCTGTACCACAGTCAGCTCCAGGTTTTGCCTTTGTTGATTTTATAGAGCTTTTCCATCATTGACTTCCACAGATGTAGTCAATTTGATTTTTGTACAACCCATTGGGTGAAATCTATGTGTACAGTCGCCGCTGTGTTGCTGGAAGAAGGTGTTTGAGATGAATAGATCGTTGGACTTGCAGAATTCTATCGGTCTTTCTCCAGCTTCTTTTCTGTTGCCAAGTCCATATTTTCCAAACACTTTGCCGCCTTCTTTGTTGCCAACCTTTGTGTTCCAGTCGCCCATGACTATCAGGATATCCTGTTTGCATGTTCTGTCAATTTCAGCTTGTACTTTGTTCATAGAACGCATCAACTTCATCCTCTTCTGCAGCTGTTGTTGGGGCATATACTTGATTATAGTTGTGTTGATGGGCATTTCTCGTAGACGAATAGAAATTAAGGGTTCACCAACTGCATTGTATTTCATTACAGTTCTTGCAAGTTTCTTCTTAATTATAAATGCAACACCATTTGTTCTTTGTCTTTCATTTCCAGCATCAGATGCAAAGTGATCATCAGATGCAAAATGCCAATCCATTTCAGTTCGCTGACGCCCAACAGATCGAGTTGTACACATTCCATTTCATTCTTGACCACCTCCAACTTCCCTTGGTTCATGCTTCGTATGTTCCATGTCCCAATATGTAAGACATCTTTGCAGCTTCTGACTCTCATTTCATGCCCAGCTACATCAGTAGTCAGACAAGCTGAGTGAGGGCTTTGATCCAACCACATCATAAATGCTGGCTTTACTCTAAAAAGTCTTCAGCTCCTTTCCAATAGTCAGTTGAGTTCCTTCCGACTTGGGGGGACCTCATCTTCCAGCACTATTGCGCAATATGTTTTGTTGTGACTATCCATTGGGTTTTCTTGGCAAGATATGGAAGTAGATTGCCAGGCCATTCTTCCGTGCAGTTTAATTTTAGTGTTGTTGCCGTTGTCACAGAATTGTGATCCTCTGTTGCCATCACCATCCCATTCTGCTGCTATTAGGGGAAAGCCGACAGTCGCCCAACAGCGGATGGTTCGGAAAAATGTATCCTTGAAGGATACTACCAAAAGCAGAGAGGTTCCACAAAAGAGTAAAGTAGCCCAAATGCCCTCAAGTATGGAGCAGACACAGCTTAAAGATCCCAAATTACCCATGTCTACCAATAGCCAAATTAATATGAATAAAATACAATCTCTAAAATGCTTGTATGCAAATGCTAGAAGTCTAAAAAATAAGATGGGCGAGTTAGAATATATAGCACTAAATGAAAGGTTAGATATGATTGGAATATCAGAGACATGGTGGAAAGAGGACAACCAGTGGGACACTGTGATACCTGGGTACAAACTATATCGTAATGATAGAGCTGATCAAATTGGTGGAAGGGTTGCTCTCTATGTTAGAGAGGGCATTGAGTCAGAAAGGATTAAAGTTTTGCAGGAAACAAAATTTGCTGCAGAATCTATATGGATTGAAATTCCATGTAAAAGGGGGAAGGCGATGGCAGTGGGGGGTGTACTATCGAGCGCCTGGCCAGAATGACCAAATAGATGATGAAATGCTCAAAGAAATCAAGGAAGCTAACAAAGGTTACAGCGCAGTAATAATAATGGGTGATTTCAATTACCCCGGTATCGACTGGGTTAGTGTCACGTCAGGACATGCTAGGGAGATAAAGTTCCTAGATGAAATAAATGACTGCTGCTGGAGCAGCTGGTTCATGAACCGACCAGAGGTGAAGCCATATTAGACCTAGTCCTTAGTGGAACACCAGATCTAGTGCAAGAGATAAGGGTGCTGGGGCCACTTGGCAATAGTGATCATAGCATGATCGCCTTTGATTTAATTAGTGGAAGAGGGATAGTAAGGAAATCCACAGTACTACCTTTTAACTTTCGAAAGGGAGACTATGATAAAATGAGGAAAACGGTTAAGAAAAAACTAAAAGGAGCAGTTGCAAAGGTTAAAGACGTACATCAAGCTTGGGTGGTGTTGAAAAATACTATCTTGGAAGCCCAGACCAGCTGTATTCCACGCTTTAAGAAAAGTGGAAGGAAGTCCAAAAAACTGCCAGCATGGTTTAAAGGTGAGGTCAGAGAGGCTATTGTTGCCATAAAAGCATCTTTCAGGAAATGGAAAAAAGAGCCAAACGATGAAACCTGGAAACAGCACAAGCACTGGCAAGTCAAATGCAAGGCATTGATAAGGCAGGCAAAGGGAGAATTTGAGAGGAAGCTTCCTGCGGAAGCAAAAACATGAATTAAATACCTTTTCAAGTACATTCGTAGCAAAAACCCTGTGAGTCAGTTGGTCCATTAGATGATAAAGGGGTTAAAGGAGCACTGAGAGGCGACAAGGCGATAGCGGAGAAACTGAATGAATTCTTTGCTTCGGTCTTTACTGAGGAAGATGTAGGGATGTTACCCATGACTGAAGTGGTATTTAAAGGTGCGGAAGAATTGAAGGAAATATCGATACATTGGGAAGAGTATTACAACTATTAGATAAACTGAACAGTAGCAAATCACCTGGGCCGGATGGTATACATCCAAGGGTGTTGAAAGAACTGAAATATGAGATTGCAGACCTGCTATTAGTAATCTGTGAACTATCATTAAAATCATCTCTAATACCTGAAGATTGGAGGATCGCCAATGTAACACCAATTTTTAAAAAGGGTTCCATGGGTGATCCGGGAAACTACAGACCGGTGAGCCTGACATCAGTACCGGGAAAAATGGTAGAAACCATTATAAAGAATAAAATTACTCAGCATGTAGATAGTCATGACCTAATGGGAGACAGCCAACATGGCTTTAGACAAGGAAGATCTTGTCTTACTAATCTGTTATGTTTTTTTGAAGGAGTGAATAAACAGGTGGACAAAGGTGAGTCGGTTGATATTGTGTATCTAGACTTTCAGAAAGCCTTTGACAAGGTCCCTCATCAGAGACTTTTGGCAAAACTAAAGAGTCATGGGATAGGAGGCAGTGTTCTATTGTGGATCAGGAACTGGTTAAAAGATAGAAAGCAGAGGGTAGGGCTAAATGGCCAATTTTCCCAATGGAGAAAAGTGAATAGTGGTGTGCCCCAGGGATCTGTGCTGGGTCCGCTGCTTTTTGACATATTCATAAATGACCTGGAAAGTGGAATAACGAGTGAGGTTTTCAAATTTGCAGATGACACAAAACTATTTAAAGTTGTTAAAACCCAAGAGGATTGTGGAAAATTGCAAGAGGATCTTGATAAATTGGAAGACTGGGCATCAAAATGGCAGATGAAATTTAATGTGGACAAGTGCAAAGTTATGCACCTAGGGAAGAACAACCCAAACTATGGTTACACGATGCAAGGTTCCACATTAGGAACCACCACCCAGGAAAAAGATTTAGGCGTCATTGTGGATACCATGTTAAAACCCTTGGCCCAGTGTGCAGCGGCAGCCAAGAGAGCAAATAGAATGCTAGGTATGATTTATTTATTTATTTATTTTATTTCTTATATACCACGCTATTCAGCATCAGCGCGGTTTACATGTAACAATGATAAGGAAAGGAATGGAAAATGAAACAAAAGATATTATAATGCCTCTATATCGTTCCATGGTGAGACCGCACCTTGAATATTGTGTGCAATTCTGGTCGCCGTATCTTAAAAAGGATATAGCGATTTTAGAAAAGGTTCAGAAAAGAGCCACCAAAATGGTAAAGGGGATGGAAGGATACTCCTATGAAGAAAGGCTAAAAAGTTTAAGGCTCTTTAACCTGGAAAAGAGACGGCTGAGGGGAGATATGATAGAAGTCTATAAATTAATGAACGGAGTGGAACGGGTAAACGTAGATCGATTGTTTACGTTATCAGAATATAGAAAGACTAGGGGGCTTGTTTACAAAGCCGCGGTAGCGGTTTGCGATCGTAATCGGAGCCGCGGTCCCATTGATTTCAATGGGGCCGCGGCTGCGATCGCGATCGCGAACCACTACCGCGGCTTTGTAAACAAGCCCCATGGGGACATGCAATGAAGTTACAGGGTAAACTATTTAAGACTAATAAAAGAAAATATTTTTTCACTCAACGTGTAATCAAACTCTGGAATTTGTTACCGGAGGATGTAGTAAAGGCTGTTAGTGTAGCTGGGTTTAAGAAAGGTTTGGACAAGTTCCTGGAGGAAAGGTCCATAAACCATTATTAAGAAGGGACCCAGGATATCAATGCTTGACCCAGTACAAGCATTGTGGAACCTGTGTCTTTTGGGGAAACTGCTAGGTACTTGTGACCTGGATTGGCCACTGTTGGAATCAGGATACTGGGCTTGATGGACCTTGGTCTGACCCAGTATGGCATATCTTATGTTCTTAGCCTGGTACCTTAGTTGAGAACTGTCGATTTTGGGAGACCCTGCTAGTAGATAAGCTACCGATAGCTTAGCCCTTAGCATCACTGTTGCACACAAGCCCTCACAGCACGACAAGCTGAAAACCAGTCATGTTGCAGCTTTCCACCATCTTCTCTCTCTTTTTTACTGCATTTATCTCTATGTACCCCTATGTTTGGCATCTTCCCTCCCTCTCTCTATGCCCCCCTGCCCAAAGTTCAGTATCTCCTTTTCATCCCATGCTCCCCGTTTAACATTTCCCCTCTGTCTCAACCCTCCTCACATCTCCCTTCTTTCTCCCTATGCTTCTTTTATATCCAGCATATTATATTTATTAGAATTTAGCTCACACCTTTCCAGGAGAAGATCAAGGAGAGTTACATTCAGGTACAGTATGCATTTTCCTGTCCCCAAAGGGCTCACAATCTAAGTTTGTACCCAAGGCAATGGAGGGTTAAGTGGTTTGTCCAAGGACACAAGGAGTGCCAGTGGGATTTGAAGCCTAGTCCTTCTGACTCTAGGCTGCTACCCTAACCACTATACCAATCCTCCACTTCAATGTCACTCCTCCACTCCACTCCTGACTCCTTCAGCCTCCCCTGCATCTTACCTCCATTTCTTCTTCCATCTCCCTAGTCAGCCCTTTTTCCAACATATCCCCCCTGTATCCCTTGTCTCTCCTCTCCCCATCCATCATTTCCTCTCTGTTCCCTGGCTTTGCTTGTAGTTCTGCACTGCCATTCCAATCCTGGCCATTTGTCCAGAATTTACTCCGCAACATCCCCTCCTGCCGCTGCTGCTACCCCCAGCATCTCCTTAATTCAGTGGCTCATTCGGCAATAAACAAAACTGTGAAAGCGAGGCCTTGGAGACTTGGCGTGCTTCTAAGATACTGGCAATCCCACCCCCTATGATGTAATGAAATTCTGGAATTCGTTACCGGAGGATGTAGTAAAAGTTATTAGTGTAGCTGGGTTTAAAAAAGGTTTGGACAAGTTCCTGGAGGAAAGGCCCATAAACCATTATTAAAGGGGACATGGGTAATCAAATGCTTGTCCCAATATAAGCATTGTGGAACCTGTCTCTTCTGGGGAAACTGCTAGGTATTTGTGACCTAGATTGGCCACTGTTGGAAACAGGATACTGGGCTTGATGGACCATGGTCTGACCCAGTATAGCATATCTTATGTTCTTAATACTTTACGCATCAGAGAAAGCAGGACCGACAGGGTCTTGGAAGCATGCCACCTGTAAGGCTTCACATTCAGTGTTTTGATTATTTTTGTCCAAGCCATGGACTTTAGCTCCCACTGCCGCATCTCTTTTAATTTGAAGATATGATGTCATCACGGCATTACAAAATAAGAGTTTATCGGTTATAACCGATAATCATGATTAGAGCATCGAGGGGAGTTCTGATTATCACTTATAACCAAAAATTGGAAGCCCTATTTATATTTTACAGTATGCAGGGAGAAATGTTGTGGTGTTCCCTATTTCTCTGGTGTTGCTCCACATACAAAGTGTAACTTCTTGGGGTTTCAATTCAGTTTTTGGTACATATTTCTATTTTAAGTTTGTGGTTACTTAATCTGTACTTTGTGAGGGTCTTATCTGTGTGTGTGACCAAGTTCAAGTGTTCTATTACGTGATGTTTCTATCTAGGGATCTGTAGTATTCTCCAGGACCAAGCAGGAAGTCAGTCCTCACATATGGGTGCCATCGGCGCTGATGAAGCCCCAGCGGAGCATTTCCCCAGCTCTCCATGAAAGCCTTTGGGAATGCTGGCACGCATGCGCGGTTCCCTTCCCGCCTAAAGGTGCCATCTTACCTCAGTCTCTTTTTTTCTGAGAAGCCCATCGGACGTGTGTCCTGTTCTCCCGGATAAAAGTGATTTTTTTTCTGCGATTTTCACTCTATTTTCTACCGGTTCAATGCCGGTTCCCCTCCCGCCGGGTTCGGTACACCGGTATCGAGGCCGTTTTCTTCATTTTTCGGTTTTTGCCCTTCGTGGCTGGCGTTCGCGCTCTTTTTTTCATTTTTTCACTTTTTTCACTGGAAGGCCGGTCTTTTGACCTCGCTGGGGCTCTTTTTTCCCCGATGGCTTCCAGTGGTTTCAAAAAGTGTGATCAGTGTAAGAAAATTGTCTCTCACCGACATACACGACTGCTGCCTTCGGTGCCTTGGCCCTGACCACGACCCAAAGTCATGTGGGCCATGTGGAAAGATGTCTTCCAAGGCACTAAAGAGTCGACAGCATCTAAAGGAAAGGTTTTTCTCGGAGTCTGCCTCCGGCCGGGCCCGGACCTCGTCTGAGGCTTCGACATCTCAGGATTCCGATCCCGAGCGCCGTTGAAGCTCCTCGGAAAGGGGGTCCCCCAACCAGAAACGTAAGAGGAAGAAGCAGCTCACGAGGGCGGCGTCGGAAGAGGTCCCTGGTCCCTCGAGGGCCAGGTCTAAGACCCCCAACCGCCGTCCCGGGCCCGTGGACCAAGAGAAGCCTGCCAAAGTTCCTTGCGTGGAGCCGGAGTCTGCTGGACATGTAAGCCCCGTAGTCCTCGTGGACTCTCCTCCCAGAGAGCCGACGTCGGGCCCGGCGCCGTCAGGGCCCGAGTAGGTGGCTGCTGCGTCTCCCGAGCTGAGTTTCAGGATGACAGCCTTGGAGTGCAGACTGTCTGCCTTCATGGAGCAGCAGCGGGCACTGATGGCCAGCCTGTCTGGTGCATCTGCCCCGACCACCGGGATGTCGGCTTCGAAGTCAACCCCGGAGACCGAGCCGATACTCGAGACCCTCGCGGCTCGAAGTCGTCCTCGGTCGAGGTCTCCCTCGACCTCCCGTTCGGGACCGAGGGTGTCGATGCCGGTGCCCCTGGCGTCGGGGCGGGTGCCTCGGGGCCCCGCGGGGTCGGACCCTGGCTACTCCTCGGACGAGTCCGCCTGGGAGACGGAGGACGAGGAGTCTCCCGATACTTTTAAGACTCGGTGCGTCCCGTCGGACTCACCGCAGTCTGACCCCCGGAGTAGATCTCCTCCGGAGGATACTAGGTTCTCGGAGTTCGTCCGGGATATGGCCACTGCCTTGGCTATCCCTGCCGATCCCGAGGAAGAGCCTCGAGCCGAGGAGCTCGATGCTCTACAGTACGACTCTCCTCCGAAGGAGGCCTTTACTGTCCCGGTTCCTCCGATGCTGGAACGGCTCCTCTTCCTTATGTGGGAGGCCCCGGCCTCGGCGCCAGTTCTAAGCAAGTGAGTCGATTCCATTTATCGACTCCGCAAAAGCCCTGGCTTCCAGAAAGCACAGCTGCCACACCATTCCATGGTTGTGGAATCGGCCATGCATCGTCTGAAGAGCCAGAAGATGCACTCTGCGGTGCCCCCCGGCAGGGAGGCAGCAACCTCAATGGCGTCGGTAGGAAGTGCTTCCAGGGGTCTATGCTTGCTTGCCGTGTCCAGTCTTACCAGCTGTACATGGGCATGTACTTGCGGGACCTGGCCAAGGAGTTGGCCGGATTCTCTGCTGGTCTCTCCGGGGAACCCTTGCAGAGATTTCAGACCTTGTCCTCGGGGATTCGGGAATGCTCCAAGTTCATTTCCCATGCCGCCTACGATGGCTTCGAGGCTTCGGCCCGAGTTGCGGCTGCCGGCATCGCGGCTCGACGCCAGGCGTGGCTGCAGTCATCGGACCTCGAGCCATGGGTTCAGGACAAGTTGGTTGATGTCCCCTGCCGAGGTGAGAACCTTTTTGGCAAACCCATGACCGAGAAGGCCGCTCAACTCGAGACCGAGCACCTTACCCGGACAAGGCTGTCGAGGAAGACCTCTGCCCCTTCTCATAAGAAGAAGGGCTCGGGTAAAAAGTCCTTTTACCCGAGGAAGGGCACTGCCTACAAACAGTACCCTCAGTATCAGGCTGCCCAAGCTGCCCCCCAGGGTCAGCAAGCCAAGGGTCAGGGTAATGGGCCCCATAGGCAGAGGACCCCCAAGCCTCAGGCCCCTGCTCCCACTCAGCAGGGTGGGGATTTTTGACTCCTTGGGCATAGCCACTCCGTCCCTGCCTTCCCAACCCTACACAGGTGGTCGCCTTGTACTCTTTGCCCACCAGTGGCCTCTCATTACCACTGACAGTTGGGTGCTGGCCATAGTCCAAAAGGGCTATGCCCTGCATTTTTATCAACTGCCTCCTCCTTACTTCCCAGGGGAGCCCTTCAGGCCTCCCCTGCACACAGACCTTCTCCTTCGAGAGCTCCAAGGTCTGTTGGTGGACAGGGCGGTGGAGCCTGTGCCTCCCCACTTGCAAGGTCACGGATTCTACTACAGGTATTTCCTGGTACCCAAAAGACCGGTGGCCTTCGACCCATTCTGGACCTCAGGAACCTCAACAAGTTCCTAGAGAAAGAAAAGTTCAAGATGCTTACTCTTGGAACACTTCTGCCCTACCTCCAGCAGGGAGATTGGCTATGCTCATTAAATCTAAAGGATGCGTACACTCACATCCTCATACATCCAGACCACAGAAAGTACCTCAGGTTCATTGTGGGAGGAAACCATTATCAGTACAGGGTACTGCCTTTTGGCCTGACCTCCGCTCCCCGAGTCTTTACCAAGTGCCTGGCAGTGGTTGCGGCCTACCTGAGAAATCAAGGCATCTTTGTCTTTCCCTATCTGGACGACTAGCTCATCAGGGGTCCGACGTGCCAGGAGGCCAGACAAGCCACCCTCGGAACCATTGCTCTGCTTCAAAACGTGGGCTTTGTCATAAACTTCGCAAAGTCCACTTTGCTCCCCTCCCAGAACTTGGAGTTCATAGGGGCAAGATTAGATTCTCAATTGGCAAAAGCATTCTTGCCAGAAGACAGGGCTCAAAGACTGATGGACCTGGCCAAACAGTTCCTAAACAGGTCCCTGGTCTCCGCCAGACTCTGCCTCAGACTTCTGGGCCACATGGCTTCGACAGTGCATGTGACTCCCAATGCCAGGCTCCATATGAGGCCTGCACAGTGGTGCCTTCGGACTCAGTGGTCTCAAGCCACAGGCCGCCTAAGAGACTGGATAAAGGTGTCCAGACCCCTTTTGACCTCCCTCAGCTGGTGGCTGCATCCACTCAATCTTCTGGAGGGGATGCCCTTCCAATTGCCAGAATACTCGGTGGTCCTCACCACCGACGCCTCTCTGAAGGGCTGGGGTGCTCATTGTCTAGACAAGTGCACTCAGGGCCTCTGGTCTCCCTGGGAGGCAGCCCAGCAAATCAATCTTCTGGAACTTCGAGCTATCCGCTTGGCTCTCAGGGCTTTTTCTCCAGCCCTGGCTCACCGCTCAGTCTTGATTCAAACAGACAACCAGGTAGCCATGTTTTATGTGAACAAACAGGGCGGCACTGGGTCCAGGCTCCTTTGTCGAGAGACTCAGGACCTTTGTTCCTTTGCCCTGAAGCATAACATGCTTCTCAAGGCGGTGTACCTTCCAGGCCAGGAGAACTGCCTGGCCGACCGGTTGAGCAGAATTCTGCAGCCCCACGAGTGGCAGCTGCATCCCTTGGTCGTTCAGAAGATCTTCCTGAAGTGGGGTCTCCCTTGGATAGATCTCTTTGCCAGTCCTCTGAACAAGCAACTGCCCAAGTTCTGCTCCAGGCAACCGCATCCTCTGAGGATAGCACCAGATGCTTTTCTGATGTCCTGGTCTCAGGGCCTCCTTTATGCGTTTCCTCCCACGCCCTTGGTGGCCTGAACTCTTTTCAAGACTCTTCAGGACAGGGCCTCGGTCCTGCTGGTTGCTCCCAGGTGGCCGAGGCAGCCTTGGTTTCCACTTCTGCTGCAACTGGCAGTGGATTCCCCAATCTCCAGGAACAAGCAGGAATGAGTCCTCACATATGGGTACGTCGGTACCGACGGAGCCTGCGCGGGAATGCTCCCCAGCTTCCCAAAAAGGAAAGCTTTTGGGAGCATCCCACAGCGCCTGCGCGCTGCCTTCCTGCCTTTCCTAACCAACTCTCCTCAGTTCTTCTTTTCCGCGGAGCCAGCAGGTCGTGTTCCTGTCACCGCTGAAGAAGTTCTTTATTTTAATTTATTTCTTTGGTCGCGTGTCTGCCTTCCCCGACTCCGGACCGGTACCGCCGGTCTTTTCTTTTCTTTTCTTTCTTTAAAAAAAAAATATATATATTTTCCTCACTTGGTGTATTTTTCTTCTTAGGCCTCCAGGCCCACAAGAAAATTTTCCCTCATGGAAAAATCAGCCTCCTGGTTCAAAAAATGCACTAAGTGTAGCGGTACTATTTCTGTTACAGATACCCATGAATGGTGTCTTAAATGTTTGAGTCCTGAACACTCCATTTCGGATTGCCAGTCCTGCTCTCTTATGTCTAAACGGGGGTTACAGAACCGAGCAGCCAAGCTCCATGTGCTGTTTCCCACGGATGCACCGGCGGTGGCATCGACATCTTCCAGGTCTTCCTCTCCTAATGGATCTCAGGTAACCAAACATAAACCTAGCAGGTCCTTGAAGGGTAAATCTCCCTCTAAGCATCGAGATGCCTCCGGGCTTGCCCTCGAGGATCCTGCCCCAGCCAAACAACCCCGGCGGGAAGCTCCGGCTTCCAAAGCTCCTCCTATGGGGTTACAGGTTGAGATCGATGGCACGGCCTCGACCGATCACCTGTTAGATTGCTCTGGGGTACCGGCACTTTCTCCCGGTACCGACATCCAGGCAGTCGTGGCGTCCATGAATCACACTGTTCAATCCATACAGCAGGCTATAATGGCCTTTATTAAAGCTGCGACGCCGACGGTACCGCAACGAGTTCCGTTGTCGGTACCAGCGCCGATACCAGTACCGACTGCATCGACATCGACCAGGATACCGACTCCGGTTCCTTGTCCAGGGCTATTTCTCGGTACCGATCACGCCCGATGCCGGTACCGATCGATACGCGTATCGATCGTTAGAAGCTGACAGACGATACTTCGATTCCTCTGATGACTCTGATTCATCAGATGAATCTCCTGAAGTATCCATTACCCTTCCTGAGGAGCCTACTTCTCCAAAAAGGAGAATGTCTCCTCCAGAGGATTTGTCCTTTCAAGACTTCATAATAGAAGTGGCTAAAGGACTTTCTATTTCAGTAACCTCTGAAACAGAGCCTAGAGCAAAAAAATTAGATATTTTAGGATACTCTAAGGCTCCTAGAGAGGCAGTCACCTTGCCAATTCATGAAATTCTTCATGAACATATGATTGACTTATGGGAGACTCCTCTCACCCTTTCTCCTCATTCTCGCAGATTGGACACTATGTACCGTGTCCCTCCTTGTCCTGGATTTCAGAAAACTCAGCTTCCTCACCATTCCATTGTGGTGCAGTCAGCTATGAAAAGGATAAAGAGTACCAAAAGACACTCTTCTGCTCCTCCAGGAAGAGAATGCAGGATCTTGGATGCTTTTGGTAGGAAAATCTTCCAAGCCAGCATGCTTATTGCCAGAATCAACTCATATAGCCTTTACATGGGTATGTTTCTAAAGGAAGTTGCACAAAAGCTGCACAACTTTCTCCCTTTTCTTCCAGAGGATAAAAGGGATGAATTCCTCCTTTGGCTTAAGCATACTCAAGACATTTCAAAGTTTTCCAACAGGGCAGCCTTTGACTCCTTTGAAGGTGCCAGCAGAGCCTCAGGCATTGCCATAGCTGCTTGCAGAATTGCTTGGCTCCAGGCTTCTGATCTAGAGCCCTGGGTTCAAGATGGCTTAGGAAATCTGCCCTGTACAGGTGAAAATCTCTTTGGCAAAGAGTGGCAAATAAAAGCCACTCAAATGGATGCAGAGAATTCTGCTCTGGATAGACTTTCCAAGTCAACCTCCATTCCAGCCAAGAAAAAACCTTTCAAAAAGCCTTTTTACAAAAGGAGCAGATTTCCTTCCACTTCTGGCCAACAATCTTCTACAGGTCGCTTTGCTACTAAGCGTCAGCAACCTAAACAGGCCAGGCCTAAACCTGCAGGGACTGCTACAACCCAGCAGTCCCAACCTCCTCGGGTTTTGACTTGATACTAGAGAACTTAACCTTTCTGGCTCTACAACAGCCAGAACCTCTCACCATTCCAGGAAGGTTAGCTCATTTTGCTCCCAGATGGAAGCAAATCACATCAGAGCAGTGGACCCTCTCCATCATAAGAGAGGGCTACAAACTTCATTTCTCAGACCTTCCTCCCTACACCATGGTGAGACACTTCAATTCTCCCACATCTCTCCTCGACCTTCTGGATCAGGAGGTGACTACCCTTCTGGCCCAAGGGGCCATAGAAGAAGTTCCTCTTCTTCAACAGGGGTCAGGGTTCTACTCCCCCTATTTTCTCATTCCAAAGAAAACAGAGGGATACAGACCCATTTTAGATCTCAGAGAATTGAACAAATTCCTATGCAAGGAGAAGTTCAAGATGCTTTCTCTAGGCACTCTCCTTCAAATACCTGCAGAGTCAGGATTGGCTTTGTTCTCTAGATCTCAAGGATGCGTACACTCATGTCCTCATCCATCCATCTCACAGAAAATTCCTACGTTTTCTGTTCCAGGGAAAACATTACCAATACAGAGTTCTTCCTTTTGGTCTGGCCTCTGCTCCGAGAGTGTTCACCAAATGCATGGCAATAGTTGCTGCATTTCTACGTACTCTGGGAATATTTGTCTTCCCATACCTGGACGACTGGCTCATCCGAGCTCCAACCCAGTCAGAGGCTCAGATCTCCCTGAACCGCACCAGGTGCATTCTGCAATACCTGGGACTTGTGGTTAACCTCCCAAAGTCCCAGCTCACCCCTACTCAGTCCCTGGAATTCATAGGGGCCTGGTTGGATACCACCTCTGCAAGAGCCTACCTTCCTCTGGCCCGTTGCCAACGTCTAGTGCAGTTAGCCTCCCAGGTTCAGTCAAAGAGCCACTTAACTGCCAGGGAGATGCTACAGCTGCTAGGCCACATGGCTTCCACAGTACATGTGGTGCCCTATGCTCGCCTACACATGAGAGCAGCTCAATGGACTTTGTCCACCCAGTGGACTCAAGCTTCAGGAGCTCTCTCAGACCAAATAGCAACCTCCAAATGTCTCTTTTGGTCTCTCCAGTGGTGGATGTCCACTCAAAATCTGTTGCTGGGGTCCCCCTTCCAACCTTTGTTGCCCCAAGCAACCCTCACAACAGATGCCTCCCAAACAGGTTGGGGAGCTCATCTACAAGACCTCTCCACCCAAGGCACTTGGTCCCCACAGGAGACCTCTCTTCATATCAACCACTTGGAACTTCGAGCAGTGTTCCTAGCTCTCAAGGTCTTTCATACCCTCCTCAGCTACAAGACAGTCCTCATTCATACGGACAATCAAGTAGCCATATTTTACATAAACAAGCAAGGAGGAACTGGCTCTCTGTCGCTTTGCAACGAAGCTCTAAGATTATGGCCCTTCGCCAGAGAGCATCAAATCCATCTCCTGGCAGTATACCTCCCAGGAATCCAAAACTCTTGGGCAGACAGACTCAGTCGAGTTCTGCTTCCACACGAATGGTCCCTGCACATGGATCAGGTACTCCGAATCTTCCAAGAATGGGGAACCCCGGACATAGACCTCTTTGCAAGTCCGTGGAATGCCAAACTTTCCCGGTTCTGTTCCAGAATTCCATGTCAGGGAGTTCAGGCCAAGGATGCCTTCCTCCTTCATTGGGGTCAGGGCTTCCTGTATGCCTTTCCACCCATTCCTTTGATTCCCAAGACTCTGTTCAAACTCCAGAGGGATCAAGGATCTATGATCCTCATAGCTCCATGCTGGCCACGCCAAGTGGGGTACCCTCTACTTCTGCATCTTTCCCAAACCCCCTCCCTGGACTTGGGAGCTGCTCCAGACCTTCTGTCCCAGGAGGAAGGGACTTTGTGGCATCCAAACCCCAAGTCCCTTCACCTCAGAGCTTGGTTACTGAAGGCCTAGACCTTCAACACTTAAATCTTTCTCAGCAAGTGAGGGATATCCTCCATGCTTCCAGAAAACCTTCCACTAGGCGTTCCTATGCTTTTAAGTGGAAAAGATTTTCCATTTGGTGTGCTCAAAAGGGTCTTGACCCTCTGGCACTTCCTGTGAATTCTCTATTGGAATATCTCCTGCATCTCTCCAATGCAGGCCTTAAGACGAATTCAGTAAGGGTCCATTTGAGTGCTATTGCAGCATCCCTTAAGCCTCTCAATGGACAACCTATTTCCTCTCATCCTCTTATTGCAAGATTCATGAGAGGCCTAACTTTAACTAAACCTCCCATTCGACCTCCTCCGGTGGCATGGGACTTAAACTTGGTTCTTGGTCAGCTTATGAAGCCACCTTTTGAACCCTTAGCCACTACTTCCTTGAAATTTCTTTCCTGGAAGGTTATTTTCCTTATTGCAATCACTTCTGCTCGCCGCATCAGTGAACTGCAGGCCTTAGTGGCTAATCCACCTTATACAAGGTTCCATCATGATAAGGTAGTCCTTAGGACAAATCCACACTTTATGCCTAAAGTGGTCTCACCTTTTCATCTTAATCAAGAGGTATATTTACCTGTCTTTTTTCCAGCTCCTCATGCATCCTGTTCAGAGAGGAATCTTCATACTCTAGATTGTAAAAGAGCTCTTGCTTTTTACTTACACAGGACACAGCAACATAGAAAGTCTTCCCAGCTTTTTGTTGCTTTTGATCCTTCTCATTTAGGACTTCCAGTCTCTAAAAGAACACTGTCCAATTGGATTGCTCAGTGTATTTCATTTGCTTACCAGAGTAAGAACCTTTCTCTGGAGGGCCATGTCACAGCTCACAATGTGAGGGCCATGGCCACCTCTATGGCTCATCTACATTCTGTGTCCATCGACCAGATCTGTCGAGCAGCCACCTGGGCCTCGGTTCATACCTTCACTGCCCATTACTGTTTGGACAAGGACTCCCGCCTTGTTTGGTCAGGCTGTCCTCAGACACCTGTTCCATTCTTGAACAACTCCTGCCCTCCTTCCCTGGATGGATGCCTGAGATCCATAGGAAGACGGGGAACCCTTCAGGGTCTCATGTCCTTGGGGATCTCCCAGGCATCTTAGCTAGGGAGTCCCCATATGTGAGGACTCATTCCTGCTTGTTCCTGGAGATAGCACAGTTACTTACCTGTAACAGGTGATCTCTGGGAACAGCAGGAATTAGTCCTCACAACCCTCCCACCTCCCCTAGGAGTTGTATCTCTCTCTATCTTTCCTTTCCTCTCTCTCTCTATTGTCTCAGCTTTAAACTTGAACTGAGGAGAGTTGGTTAGGAAAGGCGGGAAGGCAGTGCACAGGCGCTGTGGGATGCTCCCAAAAGCTTTCCTTTTTGGGAAGCTGGGGAGCGTTCCCGCGCAGGCTCCGTCGGTACCGACGTACCCATATGTGAGGACTAATTCCTGCTGTTCCCAGAGATCACCTGTTACAGGTAAGTAACTGTGCTCTACCTCTGGGGTTACAACCTGACCTTCTCTCACAGGAGCAGGGTTCCCTTCTGCACCCCATTCTCAAAGCTCTCAATTTGATGTCCTGGAGGCTGCAAGGGTAGTTTTGGCTCCCTGGGGCCTACCTCAGGAAGTTGAGGAGGTTGTCCTAGCCTCTAGGAAACAGTCCACTAGGAAAACCTATGCCCTTAATTGGAAGGGGTTCTCTGTGTGGTGTCAGCTACGTACAGAGGATCGTTTCTCCTGTACTGTGCCAGTAGTGCTTCAGTACTTACTGCACTTGTCCAATCAGGGACTTAAGTCCAATTCTGTTCGGATCCACCTCTCAGCTTTAGCAGCTCACCACTCTCTGGTGGAGGGACGTTCTCTGTCAGGTCACCCCTTGGTGTCTCGCTTTCTCAGGGGTTTGGTTTTGCTCAAGCCCCCCATCCGTCCTCCTGCTCCTGAGTGGGAGCTGAATGTGGTCTTGCAGCAACTGACTCGCCCACCCTTTGAGCCGATGGCTACTTGTCCACTGCACTTCCTATCCTGGAAGACACTTTTCCTGATAGCCCTTACCTCGGCTAGGCGAGTGAGGCTTCAGGCCCTGGTCTGTGATAGACCTTACACCAGGATTTATAGGAACAGGGTAGTCCTCAGGACTCATCCCAAGTTCCTCCCTAAGGTTGTCTCCTCTTTCCACCTCAATCAGGAGGTGGTTCTTCCAACATTCTTCCCTAGGCCTCATGCAAGCCAGGCTGAAGCAGTCCTGCATACCCTGGACTGTAGGAGGGCCTTATCCTTCTACCTTGACCGTACGCAGGGGCATAGAAGGTCTACTCAGCTCTTCGTATCCTTTGACCCCAATAAGTTGGGGTTGGCTGTGTCCAAGCGTACCTTGTCCCTCTGGGTGGCTGGGTATCACCTGGGCTTACAAGGCGGCTGACCTTCCTTTGCAGGGTAGGGTCACGGCCCATCGTGTCAGGGCAATGGCTGCCTCAGTGGCTCATATCCGCTCTGTGCTCTTGGTAGACATCTGCAGGGCTGCAACTTGGTCTTCAAGCCAGACTTTTGCAGCCCATTACTGTCTGGAGAGGGAGTCCCGTAGGGACAGTGCTTTTGGCCAAGCAGTACTCAGGCATCTCTTTGAGGTTTAGGCAACTCCTGCCCTCTGTTGGGCTACCGGTGGTGGTTGTGTCCTTGAAAAGCCTTTCTTTGCTGCTGGGACTAGAGGGAGTTCTCTTGTTCAGCCTGGGTTCCTGGTAGCCCAGAGCTAGGGATTCACCCATATGTGAGGACTGACTTCCTGCTTGGTCCTGGAGAAAGAGTAGTTACTCACCTGTAACAGGTGTTCTCCAGGAGCAGCAGGAATCAGTCCTCACAACCCTCCCTCCTCCCCTTGGAGTTGCAGTTGTACATAGTTTGTGTTTTTACATTTTTGTGTGCTCTTCTTAGCTATGTCATTTGACTGAGGTAAGATGGCACCTTTAGGCGGGAAGGGAACCGCACATGTGTGCCAGCATTCCCAAAGGCTTTCATGGAAAGCTGGGGAAATGCTCCGCTGGGGCTTCATCGGCGCCGATGACACCCATATGTGAGGACTGATTCCTGCTGCTCCTGGAGAACACCTGTTACAGGTGAGTAATTACTCTATCCAGCTTGTTCAATTTTCCAATAGGCATATTTTATTTATTTAACAGATTTTCTATACCGTCTTTCTACAAGTCAAAATGGTTTATAAGTAACTCAGTGTAATAACATGAAACGTTTCAAACAGAAGTGTATGGTACATTGAACATAATGAGTACATTGTAGCTAGAGGTATTAACAAACTCTCAAAGAAGTAACTTTGTACATGTTGTGATACAGCAATGTAAATTGCTTAGAGTTCAAGATGGGTGTTGTGTGCTTGGGGATGCTATGCTAGTCAGGTGCCATTTCTTGCTGGGCCATAGTATTCTGTGAATAGGAAGGTTTTCAGGGATTTTCTGAAGTCCTGTAGGAGTTGAATGTCTCTTATTTGTGGCGGAAGTGAGTTCCATAGTGCCGGGGCGTATAGCAAGAAGGCCCTGTTACATAGTAATGTAATTAATATTAATGTAATAGGGCCCACTGCAATATTTATGGAGCTGCCTTTTCCTAAATAGAGCCTTGTTGTGCGACTTGTGTAAGTTAGTGCTCTTATACTATGGTATGTATGGTAGGGAGGAGTGGCCTAGTTGTTGGGGGCAAGGTACCTCAGGCCGTAAGGTCAGGGATTCAAATCCCACTAGAGGACAGCAACCTTGGGCCGGAAGGACTGGGGTTTCTAGTCGCACAGGTGCTCCTTGTGGTCTTGGGCAAGCCACTTAACCCTCCATTGCCCATGTTCCCTGTAAGTATTAGTGTATGTGTCTCATATCCCCTCGTGTTAAATGTATCCCTCAATTGTATTGTGACCACTTTGATTGAAGGATAAGGTGGTATACAAAATTGTCTAAATAAATAAATAAATACAAATAAGTATAGATCCTAAGTGACTTTTGTAGGGTTTTATATTGCTTTGCAATATGCCTTGGGTAGTGGAAAGGTTCTATGTTCCTGTTACTGAGATTACACTAAAATCAGATTTATTTTTTTTTGTATGGTGACTTCTCTGGGAAAATATCCTAGTTTTTCTCAGTACTCATTGTTGGGGAAGGTCCACAAGGATGTCTATGGACATATATATGTTTACATTTAACACCATAATGCTCCAGCGTGCAGTGTCAGGGGTCAGTATTTTATAGTCAAGGGCTATATAATTAAACTGCTGCTATTTTTGTTGAGTATAACCAGACAATAAATATATTTCCATATTGTCCTGCTAAACCAGTCCAGACAAGTGGGTTGTGTTCCTCTATCAGCAGATTTGTGGAGACAAAGAACCAATAAAAAGCCCATGCTTCTATCTGCCTCAGCCACCAGAGATCTCTTCAGTATTTCTTTGTCCCCAGCAGATGGTGAATGGATTTTCTCTACTCTGAAGAAAATCTGAATGGAGAGAAAAAGATTGATTTAAATGCTCGTGAACGACCACCTTGAGGATGACTCTCTTATTTGAGCACAACTTGGGAGGCTCCACTAGACTGTAGGTCTTTTCAGTAGCTCTAGGGGGAGGGAAAATTGGTTCAACTCCGCCTGCTTATCATGATAGGAGGCTGTTGAGCAGCCAGAAAATTTGAAGGATCTAGGATTGGAAGAGTTCATCTGCCTCACATAACCTCAGTGCCTCCTCCCTTCTCCTCTGTCCCTCTTGCTATCTCCCAAAGATCACAAAAGGCTCTCAGAGGAATCTGCCTGCCAGCCACCTTAAACGCAGTGTCTTCAAAGCCAAAGATGCAGTTTCAGAGAAGTAGAGCAGAGCCTGGCACAAATTTTCCACCTGGGGTTCTCAGGGGGTGAGTATCAAAGTTTCACCTCGTAATTGTCCTTACTGGAGTTTCCTGATTCCGTCCGTCTGTGGTGCAAGTCGGGGAGGCCTGCTGGTGACCATTGGCGCAGTGTGGAGGTTTTCCCATCTTTTTCTGCACATGTTAATAGCGTTTTTACTATTGTGTGCCTGGCAGTCACACAGTCTGTGCGCGCCTTCTGCCCGAGCGGCTCCAACACGTGTTCCTACCCAATTGCCCATAATGCACATTGTTATGTAAGCACTGTTAATGTGTGCCTGCTGGATTGTTGCAGCCATAATGTGCACTGTTGTGTAATTTGCCTTAACTGTCTATGTCTTCTTCAAGGAAACATTTAGCCTATGGCAAGCAAGGTGCCTCCTCTCTTGCTTCTGGACTCTGCTCTTCTTGCATGGCAGCTTCTGAGTCATCCCTGAAGGGCTTGCTCCCTCTCTCTCAGCTGGGGGATGCAATTACTCTGGCTTTGCTTGCCTCAGGGAAGGAGGTGGTGGATTGCACTGTGGATAAGGATGACCGACCAGCCAGACATCAACCAAGCTATGGGCTGCTCCCCATCCTCTAGGGGATCGACGGTGGCTGTCCCCTGGTGTAGAGTGGGTCATGTCCATGAGGAGAGCTTCTGGAGTTTGGATTGCACTCCCCAGAATTATTTTCCTTTTTACAACAGGCCTGGTCATTCTGGCATGGCAATTCAGACCCTGTGGCCTCTAGGTTCCCCCGAGTGCAGTCTCATGAGGGGCAGGTTGAGAATGAAGGCCCTTTTTGATTGCCTTTGGCTAAGTGTCCCTGCTGAAGGGTGTCCTCTGGAGATGTGGATCAGCTGGGATTTGTCTGAGATTTGTACTGTGACTTCGATTCAGATGTCTTGGTTCTGGGCTCTGATGTGGACGAAGAGGTACTCTTGCCTTCGGAGGATTGCGAAGAGGTTGATGTGATCTGCCTGTTCCGGAAGGAGGAACTGGCAGCATTGATTGCCAGGGTCTTATCCACCTTGAGCTTGATGGATGCTCCAGAAATGGAGCAGGAATCAAAGGTGTATCCAATCCTGCAAGGGGTGTGGAAATCCACTACTGTCTTTGCATTCCTGGAGATGATCAAGGACATGATCCGGTCAGAGTAGGATTTCCATGACTCGGCATCTAAGGGGCTTAGGGTGTATATGAAGATGTATGCTCTCCTGAAGAAGGAGTGTGTAATGTGGTTTGATATTCCCAAGGTGGATGCACAAGTCACGGCAGTTACCGGATGGACCACCATCCTTATAGAAGGCGTATCGGCCTTAAAGGATTCCCTAGACTGAAAAGTGGATTCATTCTTGAAGAACCAGTTTACCACAGCGGCTGCTATTCTTCAGTTGGCGGTATGTGCAGGCCTGACACCTTGAGCCCTGTTCCAGTGGATTCAGTCTCTTCTGTGGGATGCTACTACACCTCTTTTGGAGTCAGCTACGGCCTTCCTTTCTGATGCCATGTATGACCTGGTACAGGTAGCCCCCAGGGATAGTGCCCTATCAACGATGACACGGCATTGGATTTGGCTTCGATACTGGGCAGCAGACACATCTTCCAAAGCCCAGTTGACCCAACTGGCCTTTAAAGGGAAGCTTTTTTTAAGGCTGATTTGGTGAAGGGCCTGGGCGCGACAAAATCTTACCGCCTTCCAGAGGACAGATCCAGGGGGCATGTGAAGCAGGCAGGAGACCCTTTTCCGTCAGCCTTCCCCAACTCCTTGGACTCCCTGGGGTCTCAGGACTCCCGTCTCTATCGGCCTGGAAAGCCCTTCCTCCACTCTGCTTATGGATTTCAGGTAGATTCTCAGGTCTTTCGTGGAGTGCATGGGCCCAGTGACTCTTTCCCTTATAGAGGAGGATGCTCCTGGGCTGCACGATAAATGTTTGAGGGCCTCTTCTCTGGTTCCTCCAGTTAGGGGCATGCTTCACCTTGTCTTTCAGGAATGGGCCGGGTCACCAAGGATCGCTGGGTGCTAGAAACCATTCAGTATGGCTATGTCCTGGAATGCAGAGAGCTGATCCCGGATACTTTCGTCATCTCCTCTTGTGAGTCTGTGACCAAAAGGGCTGCTATACAAATCTTTCCATCTTGGACAAGTTGCTTCTCCTGAAGGCAGTGGTGCTCGTTTCCCCAGAAGATCGGTGCAAGGGCAGGTATTCCATCAATTTCATGGTGCTGAAAAAGGATGGATCCTTCCGGTCCATTCTGGCCCTCAAGGGTGTCAATGAGCACTTGTGTGTCCTGCGCTTCCAGATGGAAACTTTGCAATCCGTGGTTCAAGTAGTGCGCTGAGAGAAGTTCCTGACATCTCTGGATTTAGCCGAGGTGTATTTTCATATCCCGATCCTGGAGGATCAGCAAAAGTATCTGTATTTTGCTGTGAATGGTTCTCACTTTCACTTTGCCGCCTTCCCATTTGGACTGTCCACTGCCCCAAGGATGTTCTCCAGGGTTATGGTGCTGGTGGCTGCGGTGCTATAATGCCAAGGTATTTGTGTGCCGTCATATCTGGATGACTGGATCATCTGAGACCATTCTCTTTCAGAGGTGTCTAGGGTAGCGATCCAAGTGGTGCCCTTTTTGGAAAGCCTCAACTGGGATCAATTGGGGAAAAAGCCAGTTGATGCCTTCCCAATCCCTGGAGTTCCTGTGAGCATGTTTGATTCTCGAGTGGGCAGAGTCTAACTGCCAGAAGAGAAAGTCCAAAAGGCTGTTGGATTGCCTGATGCTATTCTGTTTGCAGCAGGTTCCCAGAGTCCTGGATTATCTTCAGCTTCTCATATTGATGGTGGCGGCAATTGAGATGGTGCCATGGCATGTGTACACATGCAGTCACTGCAGCAGTCCTTGATGACTTGGTGGAGTGTGAGTTTTCATAAGTTCGAGCTCAGGCTCCCAGTGATGCTGAAGGCCAGCCTGCAGTGATGACGGTAGCCTAGTCATCTGAGGAAGGGCGTGCCGCTGGACGATTGCTCGTGGATCCATCTGACGACGGATGCCAGTCTCTTGGACTGTGGAGCCCATTGCCAAGACTGCACGGTCCAGGGCTGCTGGAACTGCAGGGAGGCAGTGTAGTCCATCAACTGCCCCGAGGTGAGGGCTATCAGGTTGGCTGTTCTGCCCTTGGTTGAATGCTGGGTGGTTCGGTATTTTCAGACGATGCCATGGCAGTGGCTGATGTCAGTCGGCAAGGTCACACGAGGAGTACCGGGATAACCCTGGAGATGGCTCTCCTCTTTGCCTGGGTGGAGAAGAATCTCCTAGAATTGTCGTCTCAGCACATTGATGCGGTGGACAATGTGGAAGCGGACTTTCTCAATCAGCACTCTGTATCCAGGACAGTGGGAGTTGTGTCAGGAGACATTTCAGTTGATTCCGCATCGCTGGAGTCATCCCGAGATGGATCTGATGGCGATCTGTTCAGATGCCAAAGTGTACCACTTCTTTAGTTGCCGCAAAGAGATGGGGTACGATGGCATGGATGATCTGGCTCGGCCGAGTCAACACTTGCTGTATGTTTTTCCTCCATGGCCCTTGGTAGGGTGTGTGATTTGTCATATAGAGTGCAACCTGGAAAGCATTATTTTATTGGTGCTGGATTGGCTGAGGAGAGTGTGGCACCTCTTCGCTTGCCTCCATCTCGGGGCCACTGGAGGAGGTCTACCAACCTGGCATACATGCGAGTCTGGTGCCTCTTTGAGCGATGGTTAGGCGCACAACAGCTGGTTCCTAAGGTGGTCAAGGTGCCATTTCTGCTGGCCTTTCTGCAGGAAGATCTGGAGAAGGGCCCGTCTATTTGCTCCCTGAAAGTTCAGGTGGGAGCTTTGGCATGTTTCAGCGTTCTGGTGGTTGGTAAGTTTGCTAGCCTTACACTTGAACCCCCTGAAGAAATTGCAAAACATCCAACATCTGCGTCCTCCCCTCTGATCTGTAGTCCCTTCCTGGGATTTGTGTCTGCTGCTCAGCGCCCTGATGTCGGAGCTCTTTGAGCCATTGAAGCGCACTACTCTGAAGAATTTGAGTCTCAAGATGGTCTTCTTGGTTGCAATTTATTCCACAAGGCAGAATTTTGAACTGCAGGCTCTGTCTTGCTGAGGTCCTTACCTATCTTTTTCTGAGGAGGCCGATTCCATTCTGCTTGTGCCGCCTTATCTAAGATGATTTCTCAGTTTCATATGAACTAGGTGGTTTGCCTGGTCTCTCTCTCTAAGGAGCAGTGTTGGGGAAGGATAAGGATCTTTGCCTTGTAGATGTTTGGAGGGTGCTTTTCTGGTACTTGGAGGTTATGAATGCCTTTCATAAGTTCGATCATCTTTTTGTGCTGTTTGCTGGCACGCGCAGGAGTGATGTGGCTGCTAAGTCTACATTGGGGCATTCAATTAAGAAGGCCATTACCGTGGCATATCTGTTACAGAATCAGTTGGTTCTGCAGGGTTTGCATGCCCATTTTACCCGAGTGCAAGCATCCTTGTGGGCGGAACAGAGCTCAGTAACTTCTGCAGACATTGGGCATCACATTCTACTTTTGTCAAGCATTACCACTTGGATGTCCACTCTCAGATGGACATGGCCTTTGACTCAAGGGTTTTCGAGCTGCTGTGTCTTGTTCCCGCCCAGTGGAGGCGTGACTTTGGTATGTTCCACTTGTCTGGAATGTTCAAGCAGGACAATATGGAAGGTGATATTTTACTTACCACATAATGTCCTTTTCTTGAGTCCTGCTAGAGCAGTCCAGGGCTTGACCCTGGACCTGTTTGCTCTGTTCTTCTGTGGCGGTACCCTTGGGTCCGCTATGATTTACATACTTGGCTCTGCAGATCTGTCTTCTACTGACAGTCTTCTGTTTCTGCTTTCCTGTACATAGTTTTCTACTGTTGATTACTCATTGTTAGATATGTTGATAGATATGTTCACTCCCGGTTGAATCCAAGTTTTTAATCCCTTGTTTAATGTAAACTCTATGTGGCCCACCCACATAGTAATATGTTGTTTATTGTAAACCGCACTGATATTGTAATAGAGCGGTATATAAGAAAAGTTAAATAAATAAATTGTTGCCCACGTTGAAGTTGTGCGAGGTTTGCCATGTTCTCCCATATGCTTTGGGACTGATGCTGAAGGTACTTCTGGTGACTGAAGCAGATAGAGACATGGGAGTGATGTCATTGAAATCTGGACTTTTCATTGATTTGTTGTCTCCTTCAGTTTGCTGGTAGGGAAACACAACCCACTTGTTTGGACAGGTCTAGCAAGACTTAAGAAAAGGACATGATCTGGTAAGTAAACTGTCAATTTTAAAATTGTATAGCCAGGGCATATAAGTTGCTTTCTTTTTTCTTGAGGTAACTGCCTGGCTAATGTTTTGAACGAGAGCCCCACCCTCAAGGGGGCCTTCTCTTTTGGTGTGCCTTGTGGGGGGCATCATCTTACCCCATGCCTCAGGTAGCAAATTGCCTTGAGCTGCCCCTGCCTTTACCACCGGCGGAGAGGTCAGGACAGAGGTCTCTGGGAAATATAGTTGTTTGAGTTGTATGACGTGGAGCAGCTTATAGGCATATCCATGTTTTAATATGACTTGGAGTGGTGCATTCCACTGTTGCAGTTCATGCCTGTGCTGGCTCCTGCATACAGAAATTAGGGCTGCTGCTTCTGGTCTTTTGGGAGATAATTGTGGAAGAAGAGAGGTAAGGACAGGACCGATTAATTGTATGTGTAGGGGAACAAGAGAGGAAACTACGAAAATGATTGTGCTGGGGAAATGGACAGGCAATAGACAGAAAATCATTGTTTTTGCTCAGCAGTTTCAGGTACTACATGGTGCATTATTTTGAAAGATGGCTATTATTTTATTATTATCCTGATGTTACATTAATTTGTATCTTACATTTTACTTTATTTTATTTTGTTTTATGCTGTTTGTCTATTTGATATTATGTTATCTCTCTTATAATTCGATCACTAATCTTAAGAAGAAAAGCAGTTTATGAGCAAAAATTGATGATGATTACTGATATATTGTTTGTAACACTCGGCCTACTTTCTTAGTGTTTAGTGTTATTAATTTTTCAAAGGAATTCTGAGCAGAAGACTACATACATTTATTCATTTTCATTTATTAATAGCCTTTTTCAAATAGAATTCATTTAAGGTGATATTAAATGTAAATTTATTTTACTTCATTCCGGATTGGAACTGTGTGCAAAGTTTCTCATTTCTTTTCATGCCATTACTTTTTTTTTGTTTCATATCACTTCATTTTTGCATGTTATTTTCTAATAGAATGCACTAAAACCCAAACCTAAGCAGCCAATACCCTCCTCCCACCAAAGAAACCCATCCCTAACGCATCAAAAAGTCCCATGATCCTTGTGTGACCATATCTTGAGTATTATGTGTCATTTTGGTTAACCTATGGTTTTATGGTTATGGTTTTAGGCATTTTTACTGTGTGTATCAGAGCGGTTTAAAGATGGGCTCACCATCTAAGCATACCTGAGACAATGGTAGGTTAAGTGGCTTGCCCAAGGCCACATGGAGTAGCCATGAGACTAGAGACCCCAGTCTCTTCCGGCCTGAGGTTACTTGTCCCTACATGGGACTTGAACCCCTGGCCCTCCGGTCTGAGGTACCCTGCTCTAACCACTGAGCCACTCCTCTCTCCTTTAATTGAAGACATTTGCAGTATTGCCATGAAAGGAGAAGTGCTACTGATAGGCGATTCCAATATGCTGAATGTAGTTTGGCACATCCCTGCTACAGTGTCATCTAGTAGTAAAAGGAGATTCTGGACTCGCTACAGGAAGAACTATTCTGGCAACTGGTAAGAAAACCCACACGTAAGATGGCTATACTGGAACTAGTGCTGGCAGCCTCCCTACAGTCACTTGGGATCTGAATGTGGTCCTTAGCCAGCTCATGCAGGCTCCTTTTGAGTTGCTGAACATGTGCCCCCTTAAATTCTTGACCTGGAAGGTCCTCTTCCTGGTGGCCATCACGTCAGCCTAATAAGTGAATGAGCTCCTGGCTCTGGTCGCACACCGTCCATACACTAGGTTCCACCAGAATCGGGTGGTGCTCTGCATGCAGCCGTGTTTTCTGCCAAAGGTGGTCTCGGATTTTCACCTCAACCAGTCAGTTGTCTTTCCAACACTCTTTCTCCAGCCTCACAGCAATCGCCGTGAGGCAGCATTGCACACGCTGGATTGCTAGTGTGCATTGGCCTTCTACTTGGGGAGCACGAAGGAGCAGCGTCAATTCTCTCAGTTGTTCATCTTCTTCGACCCCAGAAGGCTGGAGCACATGCTGTCTCTCTGGCTTGGTGATTGCATCGTCTATGCGTAACCCTTGGCTGATCTGCGTCTTGAGGGTCATGTCACTGCTCACAATATCCATGCGATGGCTACATCGGTAGCTGATCTCCATACTGTTTTTAAGGAGGAGGACTGCAACATGTTCTTCGGTCCATACCTTTGCAGCCCATTACTCTCTGGATGGGGATTCCCGATGAGACAGTAATTTTGGCCAGGCTGTGCACCAGCATCTCTTTGGGTCTTGAGGGTCAACTTCTGTCCCACCAGCCCTTCTGTTCGTTCAGGCTGCCTGCTCAAAATCCCTTGGTCAATGTCAACTGTGGATAATGCATCAGATGAATCCCTTGATGGGACTGCCTCTCTGGTCTTACTGGCTTCTCCAGTTCTCAATGCCCAGTTGGGCTATTCTGTCTCCTCAGGTTCTGGTAGCCTGGAACTTGGTAGTCTCATACATAAGGACTTATTTCCTGCTTGTTCACAGAGAAATTATAGTTACTTACCTGTAGCAGGTGTTCTCTATGAATAGCAGGAATAGGTTCTCACAACCCTCTCATCTCCCCGGGGAGTTGCCTATTTGGCTCCTGCTATGTGATCATACTGGAGAATATGGTGCCATGGTGGGCGGGGAAGGCAGGTGCGCATGCGTTCTGTGTGGGTCTCTTATGGTGACATCACCCATATGCGAGGATTAATTCTTGCTATTCACAGAGAACACCTGCTTCAAGTGAATAACCGCTTTGAATAACTATGCTTTCTGTGACTGACCATCACAGCTGATGCTTCCAGTACCTCTGCCCTGACCACAAGCTCTCCATCTGCAATCTGTGTCTATAGATGACCAAGAAAGGCCTCAAGGGCTGTGAAAAGCAGTGCGAGTCCCTCAGAGCGTTTGGACTTGGCGTCCTTGGCACCGTTGGTGTCGATGCCCTCGAGGGGCTCCGCCGAGGCCTTGGCATCACATGGCGCTCATGCTCAATTCCACTTCCACTTTCCCCAAAAACCCATCGAAAAATAGCCCACCAATCTCCCAGAATAAAAACACCCCAAAAATATAAAGTTTCTACCTTAAATACGGACCAATTGGAACAACCTTCATCTTAACCCTAAAAGGGCCTCTAGCAACCATCACTCACAAATGTGCTCTTAAACAAGTCTTCAGAGAACTCAAATTCACACAGATCTTGCTCCTTACGAAGCTGCAGATGGCGCATATTCTACAAACAAGAACCTCGTATGGAAAAAGCACTCCACCGGGACCTACTTTTATGGGACTCTCTCGTACCAGGAATAGTTAGCAACCTCCTACTCTGTGATCTCAATAAGTGAGCAGGGGATATAAGGAGTCACTCGCTGCTGCTGCTACTTATCATTTGTGTAGCACTACAAGGCATACGCAGTGCTGTACAGAGACATGTAAGTGTCAGTTCCTGCTAATAAGAGCTTACAATCTAGTCAAGACAGAAACAAGACTGACAGCACAACTGGGGACTGGGATATAACTAGGGGAATGGTAAGGAAACACATAGGAAGTGACAGGAGACTAGGAGGATCAGGATCCAACAGTAGTCTCAAAGAAGTGTTTTTAGCCTGGATTTGAACAGGGCCACAGATGGAGTCTGGCATACCACTCAGTTTGTTCCAGGCATAAGGAGCAGCAAGGACATGCACTCACAAGGACAGATAACCAGGAGCCACATTGTGCAATGACAAAATACTAACAACAAATTTATACTTAATTTAAAATTATACAGGGAACAAATGCAGGCCTTTTAAAATAGTAGTCATATGATTCCTTCTACAAAGGCTCTTAATCCGTCTCACAGCCATATTCTGGACCAACTGTAAAAGATGGACTTCCTCTTGGGGAAGGCCAACCAAAACGGCATTACAATAGATGATTCAAGGAAATACCAAGGTACAGATTACCAACGCAAAATTAAATCTTGAAAGAAATGGGCCCAACTGACACAGCTGATGCAAAACATAAAACAAGCTGTGAACTATCCTGTACACCTGATCCTGAAAGGCCAAGTGGGAATCCAGTCAAACCCCAAGATTCAGACAAAGATCCTTAAGGGGTACTGGTAATTTAGGGGACATCCTGTCAATAATCTTGCCACCCTCCAATTAGAGCTACTCAGTTTTATCTACATTTACTTTAAATTGCAATTTACCTAGCCACGCCCGCAACTTACCTAACCAATCTCCCACTATAGTCTCCATAAACATAAAATTGAAACCTTGCCACATGTAACATATTACAAAAAGGAGCCATATGCAAATTAAATAAGGGCCCAGCACTGAACCCTGCAGGAGCCCTGCTTCAAAATCTGTATGTCTGAAGTATGGACCATCCACACAAACCAATTATTCCCAACCCAAAAGTTAAATCTGAAACCAGTGGAGAACACCTCCATCAATCCCCAAATGTCATACCAACTTATTTATCTTTATTTTTATTATCAAAATGTCCAATAATAACAAAACATCATTGCAACCTTGATCGAATGGCCTGTGGATGCCATCAGAAAGGGAGACCAGTAGAGTTTCCATGCTGTTATACTGGAAAAAAACAAACATGGCAGTCATCCAAAATATGGTATTCCTTGAAAAAATTTCATAATTGGGCCATTACCACTTTCTGAATAACTTTACCCAAGAAAGGAACTGTAGACACAGGTCTGTAATCCTCATCCTTCCTAGCAGATGTGCATTCCAAAAGCACACATATTCCAATCACTAAATAGAAAATAAAATTATTTTTTTACCTTGTTTTCTGGTCATTTAATGTTTTTTAATCATGTTGGTCCCAGGGTCTGGTTTCTGCTTTTCTCGGCCTTCTCTTAACTCTTGTTTCCAGGTCACCTGTGCATTTCTTCTCTCTCCTCCTGTCTTCACTTCATCACGTATCAATCTGTAATGCTGATCTCTTCTTTTCGATTTTCTTCCTTCTGCTTTTCACTGTATTTACCCACAGCTTTTCATCAATTTTCATCATTCAGCTCTCCTATCCTCATCTCTCTCTCCTTCCCTAGCCACTTATTGCCCACTTCTTTCACTAACTTTCCCCTGTCTCTCCTTCCCCATGTCCTGCATCTCCCCTCTCACCAACCCTATCCAGGACCTCTTTATGTCTCTCATGTTCAGTATCTCCTATCTGATTTCCTCATCTCTCTCACATATGTCCAGTATCTCTTCTGTCTCCCTAGTACCCCCCCCCCCCCACCCCCATGCCCAGCATTTCTTCTGTGTCCCTCCCTCTCATGTCTAGTGTCTCCTCCTTGGCCATTCAAACTTTTCCAACTCCTATCATATCCTGCTAGCTTCCTCCCTATTTCCCCTTCCCGTGCTGGAGAGACAAAAAAGGAGTGAGGTGCAGTAGTAGCTGGTGTCTAAAAGCTATTATTGTTGAGGTGCCCCTATGTGATTCGGCTATGCCTTCATCAGGGGGTCAAAAGCCTCAAAAACTGATAATAGTAAAACATAAATAACAATTAAAATCACCAAATGATTAAAAACAATGATAATGTTCTTAATTTTAAAAAGTTGATATACATAAGAAATGAACATATAAATTAGTGTAAGGCAAACAAGTAATGAATAATTAATAAAATAACATAAATGAACATCATTATTTTTTATGATAGTTTTTAATAACTAAAAGAATAACCATTGTGATCACAAAAATTATAAATAAGAGAGGGACCATACTAAAAGAATAAAATGACAACTCACACAAAAATATTAATATATAAAATGAAGAGACTGAAAATCAATGTAAACTGACTAAAATGTTCGTTACAAATATGAAGATGAGGAGGAACTGTAGAAAGGACAGCATAAAAATGTTCCTTATCGGTCCTACAGTTCAGTCCTCCACCACTGGGTAGTGCACCTCCTCCTGCAACATGGAGACTGGACAAGTCAAACTTGTGACATCACCGGGTATATCCTGCTGGTCTTCTCCCACGATCCCCCAGTGTGTCCAGTCTCCATGCAGCATGAGGACGTAGTGAGCCTAGGTGCTGGGCTCACTTGAGAAGCAGTTTAGGAGCAGTTAGTCAGGATTTGATTTACCTTGCATTTCTTTTGCCCTTCTTTAGGTGTAATCCTGTAAATTGAATTCATTTTCATTTAATTTCATTTACTTTTACTTTATTTATTTTCACCTAGTCTGCCTTAGTGTAAAGGGGGGTTCTGTCCCTTTTCAAAGATCACGCTGCCAGCTAGCCTCTCTGCTTGGGATTCTTCGGTCTTTGTGCCCAGTGATGATCTCTCCCCCAGGACTGTACGGGGGAGAGCTCTGTGGAACACCTGCATTTTGGCAGTGTCCATGCGGCAGATTCCCATCGCGGCGGGAGCCTCAGGCCGTTCGAGGTTCTTTAGCCGGTGGGCCGGGGCTCGCAGCGTCTGCTACTTCTGGTGGCGCGAGGCAGCAGCGTGTCTGGACAGCTCTTCACCCCGCAGCTACAGCGGGGTAACTGCTGCATCCCGACGCCACAAGGGAGTCTCTCGAGTCCGCATGCAGGGGTTCTGAGCTCTTGCCGCCTCTGTGGTGTTTGGCGCCAAACGGGCCTGCTTCGGATTGGCGCCATTTTCTCGGCAGGGCTGAGGCCTCGTGGCGGAGAGCGGAGCAGCCCCGCGTTTGAGCAGACGACGCTGTTCCACGCGGCTACACCCAGATAAGGACTTCCTTTTGCTGTTACTTTTAATTTTAATTCTAATTTTAATTTCCTTTTCCTTTTAATTTCATGATAGTTTATAGTTCTTTGAATGCAATGTGATTGGTTTGGGTTTTACTTCTTGGGGGGTGCCTTTACCTTTGTCTGCATTCTGGCAGTTAGCGACGTCTGTCAGCAGCAGGTTTCCGTGCTAGGATTTGGCCATTCAGGGTCATCGGCGGCACAACCACCTACAAATTGAGCCCTTTCTGAAATTGTCATTTACATAAGGATGCTATTTCCATGTTTATACGCTTGGAAATTGTGCAGACAGCCTCTAAATGTCGTTATGCCATCTGCAAATTTGATCGCCATGCTTGCTGATCTCTTTTCCAGATCATTTCAGTGCAGTAGATGTTACCAGATGCCAGTTCCAGTGCAGATCCCGAGACATTCCACTATTTACGGGTCTCCTGTGAGAAAACTGGCCATTTAGTCCTATTGTGTTCCTGTTTTTGATCCATTTCCCATTCTATAATAGCACATCATCTCCTTCCTCAGGAGAAGTTCATAAGGGGCTTTGTCAAGTACCTTCTAAAACATCCAGATACATATCATTTGGCTTACTCACATGTTTATTAACCCTTTGAAAAGACAGCTTGGTGCTGCTTTTCAGAACAAGTTCTATCATTTAACTGGCACTGAACTCAGATTCATTGGTCTGTAGTTTCCAAGATCGCCTTTGAAGCTCTTTAAAAAAAAACAAAACAAACAAACCAATTAGTGTTACATTAGTAACTCTTCAATCTTTAGAGATCATTAATACTAATGTTATGATTGAGCCTGGCTGATATTATGAATGATCAGTATTAGACAAAAATTAGCTAGGTTAAGACACTTTGATTTGGTTTTCTGCACTATGTTATCAGAGCGCAGCTTGCCCATTTGGTGGGAACACTGCCCATCTGGGCCATCTGGGGAAAGGCCCCTGCTGGGGATCGTGAGAAGTGTTGCTGGATGGCACAGTCCGGGGCTTAGTGTTCCAGGGTCCTGGAAGGGTTGATAGCGGCAGTCAGGCCTCCCTGTCTTTGCTATGACGGTCACCTAGGTTCAAGCGTCCTCGTTTTGGGTGACAGGAGTGGGACACCTGGACATGTGGTGCTGGATGTTGGATAGGCTCATACTACTTAGGTGCGCTCTCCTTGAGTGCGTCTGCATGTCCGTGTTCCGTCTGTGATCTCATGCTCAGGTGATTGTTGCAGCAATGACAGAGATCGCTTGGGATATCGTGAGCGGGGTTGTCATGGTGTTGCATGGGGTTGCCAATGCAAGACGGGGCCATCCTGAGGAGTTTGGGCCTCAGTCATCAGCTTTCCCTTCGGTGGCCCGGCTGTCCAGGAGGCACCCCTCCAGATCCGCCGGTCCAGTTCTTCTCTGCCTCTTCTCAATGTGGGCAGGGGGTTTGTCAGATCTGGAAATTCACGTCCACTGCACGTTCTACTGTTTTACCTCTGTCTTGGGGTTCTGAGGTCATATATTCCCAATCATTTGTTTGGTGGGGTGCTGCTGTCTGTTGTGCAAGACAAGGTGGTCAACAGTCGGAGGCTGTCGTCTATTCCCCTTACCCCTGAAGGTGCTCACAATTTAAGTTTTTTGTACCTGCGGAGGTGTATGTTGTTAAAGGCTAGCAGGCGCACCTGTGGGACCAGAATCCTCGGTTCTTCCGACCTTCCGTTGAGGTGCGCGTGTGGGGTTTACTCCCTTGGTCGGCTAGCAACTTGCTTCACCCATTGGGCCTTCCCTTTCCTCAAGGCATCGTTGCGTCCCACTTCTTCGTGGGGGCTCGCCACAGGGCCTGGGGTTATGCTCAGCCGGTTCCAGCCAGGGCTGAGTCCTTGGGGGGAGGCTCCGATCCTAACAATACACGAAGTGCTGGGATCCGTTCAACCAGGTTCCTTCGGGCCCAGCGTACGTCGTCTTTTGCTGGCCGGTTTAGGTCTTCGGGTCGTGGCGGTGCTCCGAGAAGACCAGTAGGCTGCACAGTGCTTGTCTTGGAGCAAGCGCGGGATATCTGTAGGTTCATATTCAAAGCCGTCCGGTTACATGTCCCTCCATTGTGGAATGCTGTACTAGTAGGCATACTTCATATGCTGGGCTTACAAGTTGGCTTCCGCGCTGCTCGGCATCAGCCAAGGTGACTGCCGGTTTAGGCTGTGGAATCAGCCTGGAGGAGGGGCCTTGCTTTCTCTGGACAATGCCCTGTTCGGTTGTGTGCCTTGTGGCCCTTATGGAGTTGTAAAAAGGAAAAACAAAAAAAACCAAAACAAAACAAAAAAAAAGAATAATCAAACGGGAAAGCCTTCCTAATTGTCCCCACTTCTTTTTTATAAGGTTCTGTCCCTCTCTTCCGGGAGCTTGGCCGGAGCGTGGTTAGACTCAGCTACATTTTGGGGATCCTTTATGTACAAGGCGTTTTAGTGTACGCAGCACGCCCAGTGTTCCATCGTCTGACTGGAACGGTACGCGGTACGTCAGCCGTGGCAGGCGTTCACGGTAGCGGATCGAGCGCTGTAGGTGCTGTCTGAGATCTCCGGGATGGTGGCCTATTTCGATCGGCAGGGTGGAGTCGGTCGGGTGGTCAGGGTGGCCCGAGCGAAGGGACAGCGTGTGCGGTTGAAGCCTTGGCGGCCTGCGTTTCGGTGGGGACACTGTGGTGGCGAATGTCCTTAGCGGGGTCCGAGTGTTTGCCGGAGGAGTGAGATTGCATCAGGCGGTGTGCGTGCCGCGTGTGCTCAGATGCGGTCAGCCCATATTGGACCTCATGGCGACCTGTCAGTCTGCGGCGACGGGTCGATGTTTAGCAGAGGACATATGAGGCTACTGGATAGCGTCGACGCATTGGTACGGGGCCGTGGCCCGGTCCATTCTATACCTTTCAGAGGTCATAGTGAAAATGGCCGACTGGGTCTGGTTGCTAAGATATGTGCTCTTCATTAGTCAGTGGGGACCATTACCAGTGTATTCTGCAACATTTGCGTGAGCTTGCATAATCTTTACTTGCAACCAATCGAAATAACTGTCCAAAACCAGTTGCTGCAGTCACTACTTAAATTTGCCTCGCTTGACAGTAAAAAAAAAAAAAAAAAAAAAGACATATTTATTTTATACCGATAGGTCACTCACAGCATATTTGGCGATTCCTCGTCCTGGTGTTAATCATGCAGATAATTTCTGCTCTAGTTGTGGTGATGTGACTTTTACATCACAAAAATGGCATATGACTGTGGCGGTTCAGAAAGCCTACAATTTATATTTTGGCTGCAGAATAAAAGATCAGGATAAAAGCTAGGCGCCACACATATGCTGCAATACATGTGTAGCAGATCTCAGGCTGTGGATGGATGGGAAAAGACCATCAAAGTCTTTTGCGGTTCCAATGATCTGGAGAGGGCCCATGGATCACGTCGGCGATTGCTACTTCTGCATGGTTCCTCCAATTCCGGAGGGCATATCCAGGTGATGTAAGCGGTTGGCCTACTGGCATTGCGTCGTGGGCGTGGCTACCAGAGTCTCCTTTCTTTTTTGTCACACCATGTAAGACTCCACATCTTCTGAAACAACGCTGGACTCTGGGGCACTTGACACCCTCTTATATGCCCTTGGTGGATCACGCTTGATTTATTGCAACTCATTGCTTAGCTGCATTCCACATTCTCAATTAAAAAGACTCCAACTGGTCCAGGACATAGCTGTAGAGCTACTTTGTGTTGCAAAGAATAAAGCCCTTGAGAGGTGTGACAAATAGGGTGTTTGACGCTGGTGGTTTTTCCATTTCCCTCATTTTGCTTCCCACCTCTGTCTGGATGGACCTCGGTTCCGTTCTCCCTCGTGGAATCCGGCTGTGCCTGTTTAGTTGTCGGTTTGGGACTTACGCAAGAACACTTTGCTTGTAACCTGCGTTCCTTGGACCTTAGGTGAGGTTCCGTCGCTTTCTGGGAGGTCTCTTTGCTGCCTGTTCCTCCGTGGAGGCGGGTTCTGCGGGAGAGCAGCGGTTGCTAACACTTGACACCCTGGTGGGGTCAAGAGCCAAGGGGGAGCTCAAGCGGATTTTTCAGGCGGAGCTCCGGTAGCCTTCTCAGTAGGTCTGTTTCTAGGGTGTTCAGTGTGTTTGCGATGGCGAGTTTGTCTTTCTGAAGCACTAGCGCTGCTTGGGGCAGAGTTCTGTGCTGTTTTCACCAGTGAAGAGGATCCAAGTGGGCTCTCGGTCGTGTCTTCCTGGTTGGCTTACCGCCTGTTGACGTGAGGAGCGGGCTGGGGTCGGTGCCTGCTCTGTTCGTTTAGGGGCCGAGCCGACTGGATAGGTCCCTCCCAATGATTACTGCTCTGGTACATCCCAGTGGTGGAGGACTGAACTGTAGGACCGATAAGGAAATGGAAATTACACTTACCTGGTAATTGATGTTCCTTGAGGGAGTACAGTTCAGTCCTCATTCCCGCCCGGGGATGGATGTTTCAGACGCGAGGCGTCAGTTCCGAGTATGCTTTCGGTTCCTAGAGTCGGCAACGGGCTCTGATTGGCCGGTAATCGCGAGAGCAACCTTTTCTGCCTATACTCTTCCTTAGTTCTCCTTTCTTCTAGCTCTCTGTCTTCCGCTGTTTGGTGCGCAGGGGGACAGGGGCACGGAGGAGGGTGTTTTTCGGCCTTTCTTTTTGGGGCCCTGTGATTTTAAAGTTGAAGTTTGAGCATAGCTTTGTATTTAGTACTTTAACTGGTTGTTTGTTTGCTCCTTTGAGTCTGCTTTGACAGTAGGTCACTGGGGGATCGTGGGAGAAGACCAGCAGGATATACCCGGTGATGTCACAAGTTTGACTTGTCCAGTCTCCATGTTGCAGGAGGAGGTGCACTACCCAGTGGTGGAGGACTGAACTGTACTCCCTCAAGGAACATCAATTACCAGGTAAGTGTAATTTCCATATATGTACTCACTTTGTGGAAACACCTTAGCTCTAACTCATGTTCTTTCAATTGTAAACCTAAATGGTGGTAATAATAGTTTCATAATAGAATGTGTAAATTAGGGGTCCCCTAATAAAAGGCACAAATATAAATGGATGACTTCAGTGCCTCTTGAGCAATGTGTATGGATATTGTTAAAAGGCAGACCCATACAAGTGTAAAAGAAATAATGGGTGTGGGTGAATGTGAATGTATGTGTGCTATATCGAGCTGTTATAGTGCATTGTGCAATACCATCACCGTGTATATGCATTCCGAAGAATATATGTTACAGCAAGGAATGTACTGTAAGTAAAGACCATATTTGGGAGTTCACAGTATGGCATGCTTAACTTCTACAAAAGGGAATCAAGGGTAAGATTAAAATTAAAGCCAAAGTATCAAAAGGAAAATACATACCTGACTGGTAAAACCTCTGTGAAGTAAACCTCTTTTCGCAGTGGAAAGTAAGAGAACACCCCAGCTGGCAGCTCTACTTTTAAAAGACTTTTCGCGCCACATTGAGGTTAAAGGGCAGTCATCCAGCACTGAAAATAATTAAGGAGGACCATGATTATTATGCCAAGAAGACTTATCGTTTATCTATTTCTATGTTGTCCCAGGGTCTGGTTTCTGTTTTTCTCTGCCTTCTCTTAACTCTTGTTTCCAGTGTCACCTGTCTGTTTTCCATTTCTTCACTTCATAGTAGCATAGTAAATGACGGCAGATAAAGACCAGTATGGTCCATCCTAGTCTGCCCAGTAGGATGGCAGGAGTAGGATGGCAGGAGTGTGCAGGCCACCCCTCCCCATGTCTTTGTTTAGGGGTGAACCTACCACTCCATGTAGAACACCCCTATTTGTTGAGAAATTAGATGGTTCAGTTTATTTTGATTTTATTTTGTTGCTGTAAAGGGATCCATTGTGTCTGTCCCATGCCATTTTGAATTCCGTCACTGTGTTTGCCCCACCACTTCCATCGGGAGGGCATTCCAAGCATCCACCACCCTTACAGTGAAAAAGTATTTCCTGACATTGCCTTTCAATTTATCACCTTGCAGCTTCATGTTATACCCTCTAGTTTTACAGCTTCCTGTCTTTGGAAGAGGTTTGTTTGTTCATTATTTCTCTTTAAGTATTTAAAGGTCTGAATCATATCTCCCCTATCCCTCCTCTCCTCCAAAGTGTACATATTTAGGTCTTCAAGTCTCTTCTCATAAGGCATCTGACGCAGGCTCCAAATCATTTTGGTTGCCTTCCTCTGAACAGTTTCCATTCTTTTTACATCCTTTGCAAGATATGGTCTCCAAAACTGAACACAGTATTCCAAGTGAGGCCTCACCAGTGACTTATACAGTGGCATTAGTACCTCTTCCTTTCTGCTGGTAATTCCTCTTCGTATGCAGCCCAACATCCTCCTGGCTTTTGCCACTGCCTTGTCACACTGTTTTGCCATCTTGAGATCTACAGAAACAATCACACCAAGGTCTTTCTCCTGATCCGTGCACACCAACCTCTCGCCCCCTATCGCGTACGTTTCCCTTGGATTTCTGCTACCCAAGTGCATGACACTGCACTTCTTTGCATTAAATCGTAATTGCCAAGCATTAGACCATTCTTCCAGCTTTTGTAGATCTTTTCTCATGTTAAGCACTCCCTCGGGGGAGTCCACTCTGTTGCAAATTTTCGTGTCATCTGCAAAAAGACAGACCTTTCCATTCAGTCTTTCAGCAATATCACTCACAAATACATTGAACAGTGCCGGGCCCAGGACCGAACCCTGGGGCACTCTGCTAATCACCTTCCTTTCATATATCAATCTGTAATACTGATTTATTTTCAGTTTCTTCCTTCTCCTGCTTTTCACTATATTTATCCACAGCTTTTCATCACTTTCCATCATTCAGCTCTCCCATCCCCATCTCTGTCTCCTTCCCAAGCCTCTTATTGCCCACTCTTTCACTAACTCTCCCCTGTCTCTCCTCCCCTGTGTTCTGCATCTCCCCTTTCACCATCCCTATCCAGGGCTTCTTTATCTCTCCCATGTTCAGTATGTCCTGTCTGATTCCCTCATTCCTCTCACATATGTCCAACATCTCTTCTGTCTCCCTAGTCCCCCATGCCCAGCATTTCTTCTGTGTCCCTCCCTCTCATGTCCAGTGTCTCCTCCTCTGTCATTCAGACTTTTCCAACCCTCATCATGTCCAGCTTCCTCCCTATTTCCCCTTCCCCTGCTGGTCCACCCTCCAATGTTCCCTCTCTCCCCCTCATCTCTACTCCATCTTTGTATGCCCAGTGTCCAGCATCTGCCCTCCCTCTCTCCTCTCCCAGTGTCTAGCAAATCACCTATGTGTATGTCTCTTTCTCTGGGAACAAGCAGAAAGTCAGTCCTCACATATGGTTGATGTCGGCGCTAATGGAGCTTGTGTGGTAGCTTCTCCCCAGCTTTCAGAGAAAGTCTTTAGGAGATTCACCACGCATGTATGGTCCCCTTCCCACCCAAGGGTGCCATCTTGCCTTAGTCTCCTTTTTTTCTCCACGGAGCCAACCGGACATGTGTCTGTTTTCCAGGAAAAAGTGTTAGTTTTTTCTCCTGACTTTTTCTTTTTCTCATGTACCAGTTCCCTTTCCCATCCTGGAGCTTGCTTGCCTTGGCATCACGTCTCTGGTTCGTTTTTTTTCTTTTTGAGCTTTTCCTCTACTAGCTACGCGTCTTTATTTCCCTGGCAGGGCCTGAGGCTTTCAACCTTGCAGGAGCCTCTACCAGTGATTTTAAACACTGTGATCAATGTGCTCATACCATGTTGCATACTGATCCACACGACTGTTGCCTCTGCTGCCACGGGCCAGACCATGACCCATTGGACTGTGGTCTCTGCAAGAAGATGATTACCAAGAGCCATCATCAGCAGCAGCGGGAGTCCTCCTTTCACAAGAGGACTCTGCACCGGAGTCTCCGGCGATACTACACTCCAGGCCCCTCTCCAGAATCCTGGATCCCTGGGGAGACCACGCTGCCTCGGAGCCCCGAGGCCATGAGTCCTCCAGCTGGGATATCCCAGAGGAAGAGCCCAAGAAGAGCCGGAAACGCTCGAAGACCGTATCGGCTGACGAGTCTGGGAAAATGGGCAAGTCCTACAGGCCCCGGACCTGCAGCCCCCGTCGAGAGTCAGACCGAAAGGAGTGGGAATGGCTGACCAAAATACCCTGATGGGAATCATCGGCATTTGGTGACCAGCCTTGGACCCCTGAGGCCAGTGGTGGGATCCGGCCAGTTTGACCCGATTTGCACGAACTGGTTCCTGCCACAGGTTGCATTCGGCGAACTAGCTTGAAAACGGCATCTAATGCTGGCGCTGCACTGGTGGGACTCTCCCTGCCTGCCTGTGGGTTGACGGCATCGGGGGACAGCAGCATCGCAGGAAGCCTCCAATGCAATGAAACCACTTATGGGTGGGGGAATCAGGTCACTGGGCTATCAGGGAGATGCTGCCCTGTGGTGACTGCCAGTGGCCCAAGCATGTGGTACCAGCAACACAAACATGTGCCATGCTTCCACCCGCTCAGTCTTGTCAGTGGCATGATTGATCTGAACCAGTTCCTGTTCAGATCAGAGCCCACTATTGCCCAAGGCCATCCTAGTCGAGGACTCCCCCCTTGACGGAGCCAGCGCTGGGCCCAAGTCCCTCGCTGCCTGAGCTGAAGACTGCAGAGCCATCTGGCCTCAATACCAGGGTGGCAGCTTTGGAGTGCAGTTTCTCTGCCTTCTTGGCCCAGCAGCGGGCTTTGATGCCCAGTTCTTTGAGTCATCACTTCAAACTACCAGGCCCTCGACCTCGAGGACTTCCCCAGATGTTGAGCCAATCCTCAAGTACCACCAGCCTCGAGATGTTCCTTGGGACCGAGGTCATCCCCGATAAGTGCCCGCAGCTCTGACCGCAGGGCCTCCAGGGGACAGGGACTGCCGGGCTCAAAGCTTGACCCCAGTCCGCCTTCAACACCTCCACTGACTATGAGTCAGATTGGGAGACCGAGGACGAGGGTAGCAACTTTTTTAGGGGAGGGGGAAGAGTAGGGCATTCAAAGATAAATGCATTTTGACAGCTGGGGGATGTAAATCTTAAGGTAAACCGGGAACCGCAGCTAATACATTACTGTGTTTACGGCAAATCTTCTGTATGTGGTAACTCATAGGGGAATAGGCTGTTATAAGATTCACATTGCCTTCTTCATATTTTGTCCGGGCTGGCGGTCTCATTACCAGTAACCCTGATCGGTGATTATATAACGCGCGTTGATATGCGCGTTGAACTATCGACCGAGGGTAACCCCTTTGCTCAAAATCACGCTTCAACTGGCGTGCTTGTTGTTTATAACTTTGAATATCTGAACAGTTGCGCCTGAAGCGCAGAAATTGTGAAAAAGGAAGAGAGTCTTTAAGCTGCAGTGGATGTCTACTATGGTAATGGAGGAATGTATTTCTATCTGTAGATTTTCGAAACACTGATGTCTGCCACTGATGATCCCCTCTAGTGATGTGTACGTCCAAATATGTGATTTCATGCTTATGATATTCGTGAGTGAATTTAATGTTAATGTCCCGCTGATTGAGCCAATCTAAAAATTCTCCTAATGTATCCTGAGACCCCTTCCACAGAACAAACACGTCGTCTATATATCTGCGCCAAATCACCACAGAATCCTGAAATGGGGACTGGGATAGCCACCGCTGCTCAAAAGCATGCATATAGAAATTCGCAATTGACGGAGCACAAGTCGCTCCCATGGCTACCCCACTAATTTGTTGATACAGTGATCCCTCAAACAGAAAATGCCTTTCTCCCAAGCAGATAATGCTAGTGCTATTGCAGTTGTCACAGGAATGTGATCCTCCACCGCCAATATCATCCCATTCTGCTGCTGCCCAAATGGGTGGTATGGCTTAATCTGGTACCTCAGCTGAGGCCTGTCCATCTTAGGAGACGCTGCCAGTAGTTACATTACCGATAACTTAGCTCTCAGCATCACTGATGCACACAAGCCCTCACAGCATGACAAGCTGCAAACCATTGGGCCTGATATTCTGCGGCAGTGGCTAGCCATTCCAAAGTGGCTTGTCACCACCGCTGAACCTAAGATCCGGATATTCAATGCCGGGGCTATATCTGGACATCGGCATTGAATAAGAGTCACCAGAACAGCGCAGGGAGGACACGGCCACATGGTTCTACCTGCACTGTTCTGATGACTCCTGTGATTTCTGCAGAGGGTTATTGTTGTTGTTCTTCCCCTGGTGGTTTATTGGCATTGAATATCCAGGTCAGCCAGATAGTATTGAAGCTAACTGGGCAACAGTGATAATCAGCCACTGCCCTCTCAGTTAGCTTTTGCTGTAAAAGTTAGGATAGCCTTTAATGTGCCTAGCTTTCATTGCTGAGGGATATCTGGGCAGCGGCTGAATATCGCCGCTGCCTGGCTATCCCTGGATGCCACCCTCACTCCTCCCCTGGAATGCTATGTGGCATAGTCCATTACCACCAGGATGTATTTGTTGCCACGGGGAATGCATTCCAAGGGTCCCACTAAATCCATTGCAACCCTTTCAAAATGGGGTCTCAACAATGGGCATTGGCACTAGAGGGGCAGGTCTAACCTTAGCCGGATTATGCAGCTGGCACGTGGAGCAGGATTGGCAACAGAGCTGTACATGTTTATGAAGCCCAGGCCAGTAAAACTGGGCTAAAGTGTGCTCCTGAGTTTTCTCCACCCCCAGGTGTCCACCCAAGGAATGACTATGGACAAACTCCATTATCTGCCGTTAATACAGCCGGAGAGCCACCAACTGCTCCATCTCTTCTCCCTCTATTGACCCCCTTGTAACCCTATACAGTAGGTCTTGTTGCCTCAATAAATAGGGAAAGCCCCTTTGGGAGGGGTCCAAGTTACCTATAGGGGCCCCCTCTAGCTCTTGAACCTGGTCCCAGGCATTCCTAAATGTGTTATCTCCTATTTGGGCTCTTTTAAACTTGCCTGAACTCAGGTGGGCTATTTCTGGTTCCCGGGATCCTAGTTTTGGTGCTGGGTTTTCTCGAGAATCATTTGCAGTTCTTTCCAAGGACTTCTCCCCCTCAGAACCCCTCTGTTCAGCTGCCCCCACATTTGAGTTATAAAAGGCCCTCTCTAACCGTAACTGCAGCAGGGCTAACCCCTTTATTTTTATTTATTTATTTTATTTAACAGTATTTCTAAACCGCCTTATCTTAAAAATCAAGGTGGTATCACGGCAAACAATCAGGTCAGGTGAGTGTGTTATACATGCAGTGGGGGGAAATTGAGTGTGTGTCGTGTTGTGTGTTAGATTGGTATGAGCTATTTACAGAGTGGGCTATATACAGAGGTGCAAAAACAAATTCCATGCATACATTGGTTAGGCGGGATCATGCGCTGTTGTTCATTCTCTGAAGTTATGTGATGTGTCCATAGTGTTCTATGAACAGTATGGTTTTTAGCTGTTTTCTGAAGTCTTTTAGGTCTGTAGCGGCCCTCAAGTCGTCCGGGAGTTTGTTCCATATTGTTGGAGCGGCCATTGAGAGTGCTCTGTCTGTTGTGTCCTTGCGTGTGTGTTTGTATTCACTGGGGGTGCTTACTCTGTTGTGGGTTTGTTTTCTTCTGGGACGCGTACTGGTGTCTGATTGTATGAGTGTGTGTAGGCTGTTGGCTGATGTGTGGTGTTTGATCTTGAATATGTTTATGATAGTTTTGTATTTGATGCGTGCACCGATTGGAAGCCAGTGTAAGTCTTTTAAGGTGGGTGTGATGTGCTCCTGTCTTGCCGTTCCTGTTATGATTCGTGCAGCAGTGTTTTGTGCTAGTTGTAGAGGTTTGAGGGCTTGTTTCGGTAGGCCGAGGTATATCGGATTGCAGAAGTCCAGTAGTGGGGTTATCAGTGCTTGACAGACGGTACGGAAGTGTTCCGGGGCAAGGAGCGGCTTTAGTCTCCTGATGATTCGCATCTTGTAGTAGGCTTTTTGGGTTGTTTTGTCTATGTGTGGTTTGAGATTGAGATTATTGTCCAGAGTAACTCCGAGGTATCTCACTTCTGATCTTATTGCCATGTACAAAACCCCCCCAAAAAACCCTTCCTCTCTTCTTAACTGTACTGTGGAGAGGTCAGAGCCCAGAAGGTGTGTGTTTTTTATTCTTCTGTCACTGAGTTAAGAAGAAGATCCCACCACTGCTGCCATATGTGATAGATGTGGCCAGCATAAGGCACAATACAGGACTCTATGGCCAAGAGAGGTTTTAAAGAAAATATATTTTATTTGGGGGACCAGCATCCAGACAACTGCCCTGGCTCTCCTTGGAGTTTTAGGCATGTGGAGGTTGAAACCCTCTGTTGCCCTAGGCTTTTCCCCCCAACTGTAAAGCAGTCCTTAATTACTCTCAGCTGAGTCAGCAGGGCTACTCTGCTAAATAGCTGAACAGGGCTGCAGCACAGACTGCACTTACAAAACAAACAAAACTGGCTCCTCAAAGTTTCCTCACTTGAGGCAACATAGCATCTCTCCAACCAAGTTCTCCAGGAGTAAGGCGAGCAGACAGTAATGAATTCAAATGCCTCCTACCTCCACAGCAGGCTTTCCTTTATGGGTAAGTAGTCTTCGGCTATTCATTCTCTCTCTCTTCTCCTGCTTCCTGGTTTAAACACTGGGGCCGGGCCACACTCTTCCCAGGCAATTTCCAGCCTAGATTTTTAAAGGGGCAGGGGGTGTCTCTGCAGGGGATGGGGAGTTTCCTATATACTCCATCACACCTGGCCAGTACGATTAGCATGGTGAACAGGTCTATTGACGGCGTTAATCACTTTGAATATTGGGCCCACTGATATTTCTAACTGTAAACAGTGACACGTATATTTTTATATATAATTTGTGGCATAAAAATAAACATGAAGAATCCCAGACCAAACCAATTGAAAGCAACTGTGTCCCCTACACACAACAGAATACATATTCCTTATCGTCCCTCCAGTCCAGTCCTGAACCTCTGGGTAGTCAACTCCTTCCAGAAGCTTGGAGACTGAGTGCATCACATTCTTTAGAATGGTAGTAGCAGTAATATCCCTGGCTCCTCCCATAAGCTCCCAGTACACTCAGTCTCCAAGCAGCTGGAGGTTGTGTGAGTCCAGGTTCGGGAATCACTGAAGTGACAAATAAGGATTTTTTTTAGTGATTTTCCTTTTAGTTTTAATTTTAATGCAATCTTCATTTAGTTACTTTGATTTAGTTCAACTGATCTTGATAAAGTTAAAAAAAAAAAAAAAAGAGAAGAGGAAATGAGCTGGGCAGCACTTTCGTCAGAGGTGTTTCTTTTAGCTCTATTTAGGCTATTATACTTGCTTCTGATAAGCGGAGCTTTGCTTTTAGTGCTTTGGCGGTTCCTGATCTCGTCATCAGGAGAGGAGCCATTATCGGGTCTTTCAGCACAAACGCTACCTCGCCGAAGCCGTTTGCCGGCTGAGCGCAGGAGCTTGCAAAAAAAAATGCTTCAATTTAAACTTCTAGTTTCTTTTCAGCGATCAGAGGTAGGTTTCTTTGATTTCTTTTTGCAACGGTTTTATATTATCATGCAGAAATCCCTTCTGTAATTTTGGCGTGGTTTTCAGATCTTTAAAGGCCCGTTTAAGCAGACCGTTGGGATCTGTTTTTTTCCAGCGTTCCTTCTTTACAGATTTCTTAGGGCTTCATTTTTGTAAGCCATGTTGAGGTCTGAAGCTCATTTTTATTATAATTTTGACTGTTAATTTAATTTATTTAATCTATTTATTTATTTTAACTGTTAATTTAGTTTGTTTATTTATTCTGTATACCTGAGGCAATGTCTGGAGATTTTTTTCAATGACTGCTCGTCCGCGGTGTTTGCTTTGTGGTACCAGGAGGGGACACTTGTCAGAGGCAGGAGTGTGTCACTCCTGTACTGCAGCTGCCTCTGATATGGAGCAGTCCCTTCAGGAGAAAGCCAAGGAATCTCTTCCTTCAACTTCTCAGGTCCCGCTGGGTCCTGTGGAGTCTCTGCTTTCCACTGAAACTCCGTTTATTTCCGGTGAATCAGGTTCCACAGTGGCTGAGCCTTCCCCCTCCATCAATCTGGGAAACATGGTTTTGGGAGGTGTTTTGCCGGAATTTCTGCATCTTTTACACCAGGCTTTTTGTTTAGGCCAGCAAGGGGGCAGTACAAGTTCTGCTGCTACTTCTACCATGGTAGTCTCCTCTGGCTTCCAAAAGGAAAAGCTTCTGGGTCCTCCACTCTCTAAGAAAACCAGATTGGATGAGGATCATCCAATTTATTCTGATGATGACATGGAATTTGAACCAGATATAGAAAACGAGGAACTGGAGGAAGGTGAAATATTAGAACCCGAAGACCGTTCGCACATTGTGCTAGTTTTTCGGTGAGAGGAGTTGCCTGCCTTAATTGCGGAATCTCTCCAAGCCCTGATTTTACCAGCTTGTTCTGTGGTGAAGGACGCTTTAGAGGATCCTCTTTTCCAAGCAGTGCGGAATTCCCAAGCAGTCTTTCCTGTTCACCGGGTGGTGAAGCAGATGATTCAGGATGAGTGGGATTTGCTGGAAGCTGGTCTGAGAGGGGCAAGGGCATTCTCTCGTCTTTACCTTCTTTCAGATCAGGAGCGAGAAATGTTTCGTTCTCCTCACGTGGATGCAGCTGTTTCAGCTGTTACAAAGAAGACTACCATTCCTGTTGAGGGCAGTGCTGCCCTAAAGGATAGTCAAGACAAAGTTGGATACGCTCTTGAAACAGGCGTTTGATGTTAGTGCCTTGTCATTGCAAGCTTCTATTTGTGGGGCCTGGGTTGCAAGAGCCTGCCTTCATTGGTCCCAAAGGCTTCAGCAGCCAGAGGGAGTGTCTATGGAGTATATGGCTGATGGTAATAGATTGGAATCAGGAGCCGCTTATCTGGCGGATGTTCATTATGATTTCATTCGCCGTTTGGCGTGCTGTATGGCTTCAATGGTAGCTGCTCGGCGCTATTTATGGCTGCAAAATTGGGCAGCAGATTCTTCGTCTAAGTCCTGGCTTAGTAAGCTTCCTTTTAAGGGGAAGCTTCTTTTCGGGGAAGACTTGGATAAATTAGTTAAAGAATTGGGTGAGTCCAAAGGAGGACGTCTTCCTGAAGATAAATCTAAGCAGGTGCGTACCCTGGTACCCTCTCATGGCCAGGTGCGGGATTTTCGTCAATTTCGTACCTTTCGCCAGTCGGGATTTCAAAGGGGAAGATTTTCTTCCCGAGGTCAACCATTCAGAGGTTTCAGGGGTGCAGTTAGAGGTTTCTCTGCTTCCTCGACTTCTGGATTTACAAAGACACAATGAAGTACGGACGGTCCAGGCGGAGGTGCAGCCTGTGGGAGGTCATCTACGGGATTTTTACTCTGCTTGGACCCGAATAACATCCAACCAATGGGTTCTGGAAATTATTCGCGAGGGTTATTCTCTCGAGTTCGCAAAACAATAACCAACTTTTTTATCAAGTCTCCCTGTGCAGCGATGGACAAGCTTCTGGCGGTAAAGGACACTCTAACAAGGCTTCTACAGTTACGAGCGGTAATTCCGGTACCCAGAGACCAATAGGGCTGTGGTCGGTACTCGATTTATTTTGTAGTGCCCAAAAAAGACGGTACTTGGCGTCTGATTTTGGACCTCAAGGGAGTAAACTGTTGTCTATGGGTGCCACATTTTCGCATGGAAACTTTGCGATCCGTAATTGCTGCGGTGAGGAAGGGGGAGTTCTTAACATCCCTAAATCTCACAGAAGCTTATTTACATATCCCTATCAGGGCCGTTCATCAGCAATTTCTGTGGTTTGCGGTTCCTTTGGGGCATTTTCAGTTTCAAACATTGCCATCCGGTTTGGCCACGGCGCCCAGGACTTTCACCAAGGTTATGGTGGTAGTGGCTGCGGCATTGAGAAAGGAAGGGGTGTTGGTTCACCCCTATCTGGACGACTGGCTCATCGGAGCAAAATCCAGGCAAGAAAGTGTTTGAGTCACTGCTCGAGTAGTTCAATTTCTAGAAAGTCTTGGGTGGATAGTCAATCAATCAAAACTTAATTAATTGATTAATTAAGCTTCAGGTGAACAAGGTATATTAAACGTATTAGGTACAGTTTTATTAGTATAAATATCCATAGCAACCCTTAGGAAGTAAAGAACTTAAAGATCTAAACAAAAACTTAAAACTAAAGATGCAGACAGCAGTCCAGCAGCGAGATGGGGGCTTTCCAGTCTTTTGCATTGAGTGTCACATGTATGATTTTCTCCCAGTTGGTGAGATGTCTTACATGTGCACTAGGTGCAAGGAGCTCTTTGCTCTCAGGGAACAAGTCCGTTCTCTAGAGGCTAGAGTAGCAGACTTGGAAAACATAAAAAAGACAGAGAGGTACATAGACGAGACCTACAGGGATATAGTCCTGAAGTCCCACCTCCAGTCTGGCAGCATCCCCGTTGCCATGGAGGAGAGAGGTCACGTGACAGGAGAGCATCACCCTGGTGTGGCAGGAAGTGATCCTGTAACTAGGACCTGTCCTCCAGGTGATGTAAAACCCTCTTGCACCGAGGAAGTTTCTCCAGGGCCATGTGCCCATGAGGGAAGGGTTAGGACAGCCGTTATAGTTGGTGATTCGATCATTAGGCATGTAGATAGCTGAGTGGCTGGTGGACGTGAGGATCGCCTGGTAACATGCCTGCCTGGTGCGAAGGTAGCGGACCGCACGCACCACCTAGATAAGGTCTTAGATAGTGCTAGGGAGGAGTCTGCTGTCTTGGTACATGTCGGTACCAATGACATAGGAAAATGTGGTAGGGAGGTTCTGGAGGCTAAATTTAGGCTTTTAGGTAGGAAGTTGAAATCCAGAACTTCCAGGGTAGCGTTATCTGAAATGCTTCCCGTTCCACGTGCAGGACCCAAAAGGCAGGCAGAGCTCCGGAGTCTCAATGCGTGGATGAGACAATGGTGCAGAGATGAGGGGTTTGGATTTGTTAGGAACTGGGGTACATTCTGGGGAAAGGAGGGGCTCTTCCGAAGGGATGGGCTTCACCTTAACCGGGATGGAACCAGGCTGCTGGCATTAACCTTTAAAAAGGAGATAGAGCAGCTTTTAAACTAGATAATAGGGGAAAGCCGACAGTCACCCACGAGTGGATGGTTCGGAAGAATGTATCCTTGAAGGATACTACCAAAAGCTGAGAGGTTCCAAAAAAGAGTAAAGTAGCCCAAATGCTCTCAAGTATGGAGCAGACACAGCTTAAAGATCCCAAATCACCCATGTCTACCAATAGCCAAATTAATATGAATAAAATACAGTCTCTAAAATGCTTGTATGCAAATGCTAGAAGTCTAAAAAATAAGATGGGAGAGTTAGAATATATAGCACTAAATGAGAGGTTAGATGTGATTGGAATATCAGAGACATGGTGGAAGGAGGACAACCAGTGGGACACTGTGATACCTGGGTACGAACTATATCGTAATGATAGAGCTGATCAAATTGGTGGAGGGGTTGCGCTCTATGTTAGAGAGGGCATTGAGTCAGAAAGGATTAAAGTTTTGCAGGAAACAAAATTTGCTGTAGAATCTCTATGGATTGAAATTCCATGTAAAAAGAGGAAGGCGGTGGGGGTGTACTATCGACCGCCTGGCCAGAATGAACAAATGGATGATGAAATGCTCAAAGAAATCAAGGAAGCTAACAAATGTTTCAGCGCGGTAATAATAATGGGCGATTTCAATTACCCCGGTATCGACTGGGTCAGTGTCACGGTAGGACATGCTAGGAAGATAAAGTTCCTAGATGACATAAATGACTGCTTCTTGGAGCAGCTGGTTCATGAACCGACCAGAGGGGAAGCCATATTAGACCTAGTCCTTAGTGGAACACCAGATCTAGTGCAAGAGATAAGGGTCTTGGGGCCATTTGGCAATAGTGATCATAGCATGATCGCCTTTGATTTAATTAGTGGAGGAGGGATAGTATGGAAATCCACAGTACTACCTTTTAACTTTCGAAAGGGAGACTATGATAAAATGAGGAATATAGTTAAGAAAAAACTAAAAGGAGCAGTTGCAAAGGTTAAAGACTTACATCAAGCTTGGGTGTTGTTGAAAAATACTATCTTGGAAGCCCAGACCAGCTGTATTCCATGCTTTAAGAAAAGTGGAAGGAAGTCCAAAAAACTGCCAGCATGGTTTAAAGGTGAGGTCAGAGAGGCTGTTTCCAAGAAAGCATCTTTCAGGAATTGGAAAAAAGAGCTAAACGATGAAACCTGGAAACAGCACAAGCACTGGCAGGTCAAATGCAAGGCATTGATAAAGAAGGCAAAGGGAGAATTTGAGAAGAAGCTTGCTGCGGAAACAAAAACGCGAAATAAAGATTTTTTTCAAGTACATTCGTAGCAAAAAACCCGTGAAAGAGTCAGTTGGACCATTAGATGATAGAGGAGTTAAAGGGGCACTAAGAGGCGACAAGACGATAGCAGAGAGACTGAATGAATTCTTTGCTTCGGTCTTTACTGAGGAAGATGTAGGGATGTTACCCATGACTGAAGTGGTATTTAAAGGTGCGGAAGAATTGAAGGAAATATCGATACATCGGGACGATGTATTACAACTATTAGATAAACTGAAGAGTAGCAAATCACCTGGGCCGGATGGTATACATCCAAGGGTGTTGAAAGAACTGAAATATGAGATTGCAGACCTGCTATTAGTAATCTGTGAACTATCATTAAAATCATCTCTAATACCTGAAGATTGGCGGATCGCCAATGTAACACCAATTTTTAAAAAGGGTTCGAGGGGTGATCCGGGAAACTACAGACCGGTGAGCCTCACGTCGGTACCGGGAAAAATGGTAGAAACCATCATAAAGAATAAAATTACTCAGCATGTAGATAGTCATGGCCTAATGGGAGACAGCCAACATTGCTTTAGACAAGGAAGATCTTGTCTTACTAATCTGTTATGTTTTTTTGAAAGTGTGAATAAACAGGTGGACAAAGGTGAGTCGGTTGATATAGTGTATCTGGACTTTCAGAAAGCCTTTGACAAGGTCACTCATCAGAGACTTTTGGCAAAACTAAAGAGTCATGGGATAGGAGGCAGTGTACTACTGTGGAACAGGAACTGGTTAAAAGATAGAAAGCAGAGGATTGAACTAAATGGCCAATTTTCCCAATGGAGAAAGGTGAATAGTGGTGTACCCCAGGGATCTGTGCTGGGTCCGCTGCTTTCTGACATATTCATAAATGACCTAGAAAGTGGAATAACGAGTGAGGTTATCAAATTTGCAGATGACACAAAACTATTTAAAGTTGTTAAAACCCAAGAGGATTGTGGAATATTGCAAGAGGATCTTGATAAATTGTAAGACTGGGCATCAAAATGGCAGATGAAATTTAATGTGGACAAGTGCAAAGTTATGCACCTAGGGAACAACAACCCAAACTATGGTTACACGATGCAAGGTTCCACATTAGGAACCACCACCCAGGAAAAAGATTTAGGCGTCATTGTGGATAACATGTTGTTCTCCAGGACCAAGCAGGAAGTCAGTCCTCACATATGGGTGACGTCGGCGCCGATGGAGCCCCCATGCGGAGCATTTCCCCAGCTTTCAAAGAAAGCCTTTGGGAATTGCATCGCGCATGCGTGGTCCCCTTCCCGCCCAAGGGTGCCATCTTGCTCAGTCTTCTTTTTTCCGCGGAGCCCGACGGACGTAGTTCGTTTTTCCCTGAGGAAAAAGTTGATTTCCCTATTTTTTCTCTTTTTTTCTTCGGTTCGACGCCGGATACTTTTCCCGCCTTGGCACGATACGCCGGTATCAGGTCCACTCTCTCTTTCTTGGTTTTTGTCCTTTGTGACTAGCGTTCGCGCCATTTTTCTTTTTTCACTGGCAGCCTGGTCTTTTGACCTCGCAGGGGCCCTTTTTCCCCCGATGGCTATCAGCGGGTTTAAAAAGTGTGATCGGTGTAAGAAACTTATGTCTCTTACCGACACACATGACTGCTGCCTCCGCTGCCTCGGACCCGATCATGACCCAATGATCTGTGGTCCATGTGGCAAAATGTCCTCGAAGGCGTTGAGGAGTCGGCAGCACCAGAAGGATAGGATCTTCTCTGACTCCACGTCCGGACGGGCCCAGACCTAGTCAGAGGCCTCGATGTCTCGGGACTCTGGCCCCGAGCAGCGTCGGGGTTCCTCTGAGCGGGGTCTCCTTCGCGGGAACATCGCAGGAAGAAGAAACCCGCGAGGGCAGCATCGGTGGACGCTCCTGGTTCCTCGAGGGCAAGGTCGCATAGCCCCGATAGCCGTCCCGGGTCTTCGGAGTTGGAGAGGCCTGCCAAAATCCTCGTATCGAGATGGAGTCTCCTGGACACGTGAGTGCTGTAGTCCTCGTGGACTCTCCTCCAGGGGAGCCGACGTCGGGCCCGACGCCGTCGGGGCCCGAGTCGGCGGCTGCTGGGTCTCCTGAGCTCGGACTCAGGTTGAAGGCCTTGGAGAGCAGCCTCGCTGCCTTCATGGAACAGCAGCGGGCATTGATCGCCGGTCTCACCGGTGCATCTGCCCCGACCACCGGGACCTCGACGTCCAAGTCGACCCCGGAGGCCGAGCCAATCCTCGAGTCCATGCGGGCTCGAGTTGATCCTCGGCCACGGTCTCCCTCGGCCTCCCGTTCGGGACCGAGGTCGTCGACGCTGGTACCCTCGGCGTCGGGGCAGATGGCATCGGTGCCCGCCCGACCGGAGCTTTTCCATTCCTCCTCCGAGGAGTCGGGCTGGGAGACGGAGGACGAAGAGTCACCCGACACTTATCGGACTCAGTGTGTCCCATCGGACTCGCCGGAGTCCGAACCTCTGAGACGATCCCCACCAGAGGATACCCGGTTCTCGGACTTCGTGCGGGATATGGCCAAGGCCTTGGCCTTCCCCGCAGATCCCGAGGAGGAGCCTCGAGCCGAGGAGCTCGAGGCCATCCAATATGACTCTCCCCCAAAGGAGGCCTTTACTGTACCGGTTCCTCCGATGCTGGAGCGGCTGCTCTTCCGCATGTGGGAGACCCCGGCCTCGACGCCGGTGTTAAGCAAGCGGGTCGATTCCATCTATCGAGTCCACAAGAGCCCCGGGTTCCAAAAGCCACAATTACCGCACCACTCCATCGTTGTGGAATCGGCCATGCATCGACTGAAAAGTCAGAAGATGCACTCCTCGGTGCCTCCCGGCCGGGAGGCCCGGAACCTGGATGCCCTCGGTAAGAAGTGCTTCCAGGGCTCTATGCCTGCTTGCCGTGTCCAGACTTACCAGCTCTACATGGGCATGTATCTCCGAGACCTGGCAAAGGAGATTGCCGGGTTCTCTGCTGGTCTCTCCGAGGAACCTTTGCAGCGGTTCCAAGCCTTGTCCACTGGTATTCGAGAGTGCTCGAAGTTTATCTCTCGAGCAGCCTACGATGGCTTTGAGGCTTCGGCCCGAGTAGCCGGGGCCGGCATCGGTGCCCGCCGACAGGCTTGGCTACAGTCATCCGACCTCGAGCCATGGGTGCAGGACAAGTTGGTCGATGTCCCCTGCCGAGGTGAAAACCTCTTTGGCAAACCCATGGCTGAAAAGGCTGCAGAACTCGAGACCGAGACTCTGACCAGGACTAGGCTGTCCAGAAAAACCTCTGCCCCTTCTCAGAAGAAGAAGGGCTCGGGAAAAAAGACCTTTTACCTGAGGAAGTCATCTGCCTTTAAACCATACCCTCATTATCAGGCCTCTGCAGCTCCCCAACAGGGTCAGCAGGCCAAGGGGCAGGGTCATGGGCCCCGTAGGCAGAAGGCCCCCAAGCCACCAACACCAACCCCTGCTCGGCAGGGTGGGGTTTTTTGACTCAGCAAGCATAGCCTCTTCTCCTCAGCTGGCTCACATCAGCACAGGAGGCCGGCTGGCCCACTTTTCCCACAGGTGGTCAGCTGTCACATCAGATACCTGGGTGCTGCATATAGTCCAGAAGGGCTGTCTTCTCCATTTTCACCAGGTACCTCCCTCCTATTTTCCAGGGGAGCCTCCAAGACTCCCTCTGCACAGGGACCTACTCCTTCAGGAGTTAGCAAGTCTGCTAAAGGAACAGGCTGTGGAACCGGTGCCCCACCACCTGAGAGGTCACGGCCTTTCTTCCAGGAGGCCTCAGACCCATCCTAGACTTGCGCAATCTCAACAAGTTCCTGGAGAGGGAAAAGTTCAAGATGCTTACCCTTGGAATCCTGCTGCCCTACCTCCAGCAAGGAGATTGGCTATGCTGCTTGGATCTAAAGGATGCTTATACTCACATCCTTATTCATCCAGACCACAGACAGTATCTCAGATTTGTTGTGGGGGGAAACCACTACCAGTACAGAGTACTTCCCTTTGGCCTAACCTCCACTCCCAGGGTGTTCACCAAGTGCCTGGCGGTGGTGGCAGCCTACCTGAGGCTTCAAGGTCTTTTTGTGTTTCCATACCTGGACGACTGGCTCATAAGGGGCCTGTCTTCCCAGGAGGCCAGTCAAGCCACCCTTCGCACTGTGGCTCTGCTTCAGCACTTGGGGTTTGTCATAAACTTCGCAAAGTCCACTTTGCTCCCGTCCCAGAACTTGGAATTCATAGGAGCACGGCTGGACAATCTTTAGGCGAGGGCTTTTCTGCCAGTGGACAGGGCCCTCCGGTTGATGGAAGTAGCCAAGCAGTTTCACAGCAATTCCCTGGTCTCCGCCAGGCAATTCCTGAGACTTCTCGGCCATATGGCTTCCACAGTTCATGTCACCCCCAATGCCCGCCTGCACATGCGGCCTGCTCAGTGGAGCCTTCAAACTCAGTGGCATCAGGCCACAGGGAGCCTTGCAGACTCTGTGAGAGTATCCACCCTGCTCGTCTCCTCTCTACAATGGTGGCTTCATCTTCCGAATCTGGTACTCGGAGTGGGTTTTCAATCCCCTCCGCATTCTCGAGTGCTGACGACAGATGCTCCTCTTCTAGGTTGGGGAGCACATTGCCAAAGGGCATGTACTCAGGGTCTCTGGACTCCTTGGGAGGCTGCTCAGCAGATAAACTTCCTGGAGCTACGGGCAATACGCCTAGCTCTGAGAGCCTTCTCCCACCTCACGTCTCACCAGTCTGTACTGGTCCAGACGGACAATCAAGTTGCCATGTTCTACCTGAACAAACAGGGAGGCACAGGCTCCTTCCTTCTCTGTCAGGAGGCACAACGGCTGTGCTCTTGGGCCGTCAATCACGGAATCCTCCTCAAGGCTGTCTACCTCCCCGGTCAAGAAAATTACCTGGCGGACAGACTGAGTAGGATCCTGCAACCACACGAATGGAGATTGAATCCATTGGTGGTTCAGCAGATCTTTCTCAGGTGGGGCCTCCCCACCATGGATCTCTTCGCCAGCCCTCTGAACCGGCAACTCCTGAGATTCTGTTCCAGACAACCGCATCCTCTGAGTAGCAGCAGATGCCTTTCTGATTCCGAGGTCCCAAGGCCTACTATATGCGTTTCCTCCCACGCCACTAGTGTCTCGGACACTGTTCAAGGTCCTCAAGGACAGGGCCTCAATGATTCTGATAGCCCCCAGGTGGCCGAGGCAGCCGTGATTCCCACTCCTGTTGCAACTGGCGGTGGACAATCCCCTGCCTCTGGGGATTCAACACGATCTCCTGTCTCAGGACCAGGGGTCTCTCTTGCACCCCAACCTCCAGTCCCTTCATCTGATGGCCTGGCTGCTGAAAGGGTAGTCCTGGCTCCCCTACTCCTGCCTAGAGAGGTGGAAGACGTAGTCTTAGCCTCTAGGCGGCAATCCACCAGGAAATCCTATGCTCTTAAGTGGCGTAGATTCTCCACATGGTGTGCTCAGCACAGCGAGAATCCCTTCTCGTGCTTGGTAGCGGTAGTATTGCAATATTTGCTTTACCTCTCCAATCTAGGCCTTAAGTCCAACTCGATCAGGGTTCACTTCGGTGCTGTCTCAGCGCACCACTCGCCGGTGGACGGGAGGTCTCTTTCCAACCACCCTTTGGTGGCTCGTTTTCTCAGAGGCCTCCTCCTGTTTAAACCTCCTTTGCGTCCACCAGCCCCTGAGTGGGATCTGAATGTGGTCTTACAGCGGCTTACTTGTCCGCCATTTGAACCTATGGCTACCTGCCCTCTCCATTTTCTCTCTTGGAAAACCTTGTTTCTGGTAGCTCTTACCTCTGCTAGGCGAGTGAGTGAACTTCAGGCACTAGTGTCTGATCCCCCTTACACTAGGTTCTACAGGAATAGGGTAGTTTTATGGACTCACCCGAAGTTTCTTCCTAAAGTTGTCTCCCCTTTTCACCTCAGTCAGGAGGTGGTTCTTCCGACCTTCTTTCCCAGGCCACATGCCAACCGGGCTGAGATGGTCCTGCATACCCTGGACTGTAGGAGGGCGTTATCCTTCTACCTCGACCGTACGCGGGAGCACCGGAGGGCTGTTCAGCTCTTTGTTTCTTTTGACCCCAATAAGTTGGGGCTTCCTGTCTCCAAGCATACTTTGTCCATATGGGTCGCTGACTGTATCGCCTGGGCTTATGGGGCAGCCGGCCCCTCGTTGGAGGGTCGAGTCACGGCTCATCATGTCAGGGCGAAGGCTGCGTCAGTGGCTCATCTCCGCTCTGTTCCGTTGGCAGACATCTGCCGGGCCGCTACTTGGTCTTCAAGCCAGACTTTTGCGGCCCATTACTGCCTTGAGAGGGAGTCTCGCAGGGACAGTGCTTTCGGACAGGCAGTACTCCATAATCTTTTTGGGGTTTAGGCAACTCCTACCCTCCGGCCCTGGTGTTGGGCTACCGGTCGGGGGCGTTCTCAGAGAAGATTCCTTCCTTACGTACTGACGAGCTAGAGGGAGCTCATTTTTTCGGCTTGAGGTTTCCGGTAGCCTTAAGCTGGGGAGTCCCATATGTGAGGACTGATTTTCTGCTTGGTCCTAGAGAAAGAGTAGTTACTCACCTGTAAACAGGTGTTCTCCAGGAGCAGCAGGAATCAGTCCTCACAACCCTCCCTCCTCCCCTTGGAGTTGCAGTCATATGATTTATTTTGCTAATTTTTTGCTGTCTTTTAGCTATGTCATCAGACTGAGCAAGATGGCACCCTTGGGCGGGAAGGGGACCGTGCATGCGCGCTGCAATTCCCAAAGGCTTTCTTTGAAAGCTGGGGAAATGCTCCACACGGGGGTCCGTCGGCGCCGACGTCAACCCATATGTGAGGACTGATTCCTGCTGCTCCTGGAGAACACCTGTTACAAGTGAGTAACTACTCTAAACCCTCGGCCCAGTGTGCAGCAGCAGCCAAGAGAACAAATAGAATACTAGGTATGATAAGGAAAGGAATGGAAAATAAAACAAAAGATATTATAATGCCTCTATACCGTTCCATGGTGAGACCGCACCTTGAATATTGTGTGCAATTCTGTTCGCCGTATCTTAAAAAGGATATAGCGTTATTAGAAAAGGTTCAGAGAAGAGCCACCAAAATGGTAAAGGGGATGGAAGGATACTCCTATGAAGAAAGGCTAAAAAGGTTAGGGCTCTTTAACCTGGAAAAGAGACGGCTGAGGGGAGATATGATAGAAGTCTATAAATTAATGAATGGAGTGGAACGGGTAAACGTAGATCAACTGTTTACGTTATCAGAATATAGAAAGACTAGGGGACATGCAATGAAGCTATAGGGTAAACTATTTAAGACTAATAAAAGAAAATATTTTTTCACTCAACGTGTAATCAAACTCTGGAATTTGTTACCGGAGGATGTAAAGGCTGTTGGTGTAGCTGGGTTTAAAAAAGGTTTGGACAAGTTCCTGGAGGAAAGGTCCATTATTAAGAAGGGACCCAGAATATCAATGCTTGACCCAGTACAAGCATTACAGAACCCTGTGTCTTTTGGGGAAACTGCTAGGTACATATGACCTAGATTGGCCACTGTTGGAAACAGGATACTGGGCTTGATGGACCTTGGTCTGACCCAGTATGGCATATCTTATGTTCTTATGTAATCCAAGAGCCAATTTTTTCCATCCCAGAATTTGGAGTACCTAGGAATCCGCTTTGATACACAAGTAGGGACGGTGTTTCTACTGGACCGTCGAGTACGCAGGTTACAACATTTAGTTCAGTCGTATTTAGAGATCAAGTCTCCCACTGCATGGAGGTACCTTCAGTTATTAGGCACAATGACAGCAATACTGGAAGTGGTACCGTGGACGAGAGTTCACATGCGCCCTTTACAGAGAGCACTTCTTCGACATTGTTCACATCAGACAGGTTCTCTAACCCAGTGGCTCCCATGTCTGCGGGAGGTAAAGATAGCTCTTTATTGGAGGCTCCAACGAAAGAATCTAACTGCGGGCATGCCTCTCGAACAGCCTGTTTGGATTCCAGTCTTAACCGATGCCAGTCTGTTGGGCTGGGGAGCTCACTGCAAGGGGCTCTATGTTCAAGGGATTTGGAGCAAGCAGGAGCCCAGTTGGTCGATCAACATATTGGAGTTGAAGGCGGTGTTCTTGGTGCTCAAGGACTTCGAAAAGATCCTCTTGTCTCAGTCGGTGAGAATATTGTCGGAGAACTTGACAGCGGTAGCATATCTCAATCGCCAGGGTGGCACAGAGAGCATACTGCTCGAAGACCTAGCAGAAAAATTATCTCTCCAGGAACAAGCAGGAGTGTAGTCTTCATATATGGGTATCATCGGTACCGTCGGAGCCTGCGCAGGAATGCTCCCCAGCGTCCAATAGGAACACTTTTGGGAGCATCCCTCAGCACATGCGTGCTGCCTTCCCGCCTTTCCAACTGTCCCTCTTCAGTTCTTCCTTTTCCGCGGAGCCAACAGGATCTAGTCCCTGTCACCGCAGAAAATTCTGTCTTTAAGTTTCTTTTCTTGTGGTCGCGCTTGCTTACCGCACGACGCCTACCGGTACCGCTGGTTCTTTTCTTTTCTTTTCTTTTCATGCAAACCCCTCCCCAAAACTTAGACTTAAACTGTTTCTTTTCAGAAACTTTTCTCTTGGTGCTAGGCGCCATTTTGGGCACTAGGCCCCATATTTCTAAATCATGGAAAAGCGAACTAGTGGTTTTAAGAAATGTACTAAGTGTGGCGGTACCATTTCAGTCACTGACACCCATGATTGGTGTCTGAAATGTTTAGGACCTGAACATTCTCCAACTGAATGTCTCTCCTGCATGGGGATGACTAAAAGAGGAAGACAGAACCGGGCTGCAAAGCTCGGTACCCTATATTCTTCAGATGCCAGATCCATTGCATCGACATCGTTAAGGGCCTCTTCTTCCTCCCATGGATCTCAGGTAACTAAACATAAAAGCCGGTCCTCAAAGGGTAGCTCTCCTGCTATGCATCGAGAGGCCATTGGCATTGCCCTCGAGGGAACCACACCAGCAAAACAGCTCCGGCGGAAGGCTTCGGCTTCCAAAGCATCAGTGGGGCTTCAGGATGTTCTCGAGGCCTCAACCTCGCAAGAACTACCTGTGCCATGCTCAGGGGTTCCGGCCGTCCTTACCGGTACCAACACCCAGGAATCAGCATCTCTCATATTACTTTTTCGAAGATTTACTCCACTGTAAGTCTTTCTTTTCAACTCTGTCCCTCTTACTAAGACATTTGGTCTGTAAGAGTGATACCACTTTACTGAGGACTTTTCCTTAAGCCCCTAAGTTTTCTTTCAGAGTTGTCTCCCCCTTGCATTCTTAGTTTTCCTCACTAATTACTAGGTCTGATTCCAGAGGGTATAGATATTAATCCAAAATGAAAAATAAGCCCTCCACTTATACTTAGAAGAATATTGGTGATTATCACACTATGTTAATTAAGCATTGCCTAACTTTATCACTTGGGTGTGAATTAACCAGTGACAAGAGGTCTCAGACTTCCAGCGGCAATGCTCCAATGATTTTTGTGAGCAATATGCCTGATTGCATCAACGACCTCAATATGTCTCTGGGGTTTTTTTCTTTTTTTCTTTTTGTACTTAAAAGTTCATTTTAAACGTTGTCTGTTTATCTCTTGCAATGCTTAAATGGTGTGAATTTTATCCCGTATCTTAGAATCCTCTAAAGCTTTTAAACTACCACATCTCAATCTTTTAATGCCATACTTGAGAGTGTGCTTCACAGCTAAATCAATATGTGTTTCTGCTTGTTCGTGCGTGCATATTCATTTACTAATTGTAGCATTTGATTTTTGCTTATCTGGTCATCGCTGATCATCTCCCCGACACCATCTACTGGGTACCGCACTTTGCGTTTCGATAGTCTTCTTCAGGGGGAATTGAAATGATCACAGCACGATTTATTACTGCACAGCTGAACTGTTAATAGCACGATCTACAACACAAAATTTTTTTTACGTGTCAGTTTGCCCAATGCAACTATCTTGCAGACTCGAACAGAATGTTACTATTTCTACTAAATCACCTACCTATGAAACTCGCGGTTACTCTTTACACTTGCAGTCATCAGGGTTTCCTTCTAACCTGGTTTGCTAAGTGCCACAAAAACGCCGCGCATGCGGGTGGCTGTACACGCCAAAATTTAAAGAGCATTGACGTCATTCGAGCAGCCAATCCAATGATAGTACCTGCCCATTGAGGGACTAACTTATTTAAACAGAATCACGCTTCAAACTTAAATGCAGGCACGCCATTCAATCCAATTATTTAGACCTGTGGCTCCCACCGTGCCTAAATGGAAAATCCATCGCTGCTCATGAATCACCAGAGTTTGAGCTCGAGTTTTCCCTCCTTGTCCGATCAACACTCTTTCAATCACGAAACATCTGAGGTCAGTGAACTGATGTTGATATTCTACACAATGTGCCACTATGCTTCTTAGTTTTCCTGGCAGCTTCTCAGACAATAACAGAGTCTTACCACTCCTACTTATGTCTGGATGTCTTTCCCAATCTTGGGACCTAAGATTTCTTCTGCTGCCCTATCAATAGTTAGAACTGCAGGGGCTCTTGCTGGTTAGACCACTGACTTACTGACCAAGCAACCAGGGCTTGTTCCCCAATTCCAATTATTTCTGGCCTTACCACTAGGTCCCAGATGGGTTAAGAACCTTTTCTGGCTATTGTTGCAGACACATAACCTTACCTTCTATCCTTAGCCTTCCCCAATCCTTGGGCTTGGCGGTGTAGTTCTGAATATCTACTGGCTCTTAAACACCAGTTTTTTCTTCTAATTAACCTGCAACATGCTCTCTGCATCTCTACGGAGCAGCTCTACACTGTGTGGCCTTGTTAGAGAGCACATAATTCCAGATGGTTAGGAAGGGCTTTACCTAGTCATGCCTACTGGGTTCTCCCTGCCCTTACCATTTCCATTAAAGTCTTCTTAAATAAAGGACACAGGCCTTTAATTAAGTGAAGACCTAAAGAATTATCCAATTCCCTGGATTGCTTCACATCTCCAGGGGACCCCTTCACCAGGAATGGTTTTTCTTTCAGTATAGACATTCCTTGTCTTGTATTTTCATTCCATCCTCAATTCTTCAGGGCGTAATCCATATTGAGCACAAGAATGCACCATACCCATTTTACCCTCATAAAGGGTAAATAGGGTATTTTTATTTCATTGCATCTTTTTCTCCAGCTACCTGTTGGAGTTATGGAAGGATTCAGACTTGCTGTCTGCAGATTAAAAGGAAAAAAAAAAAAAAAAACATCCTCTGCATTTTTCAGGTAGGTCTCCATTCCTGGTTATTCAGGGGCTAGAGTTCTTACAGGACTCTAGACTTCTCCTTGCCAGTGAGAGAACTCCCTTGGCTTTCCTACTCATAACCAGGGAGTAGGGATTCTCTAAATACCTTCTCAAGCAGGTACCTCCCTTCTTGTTTTTAGATGAATCTTTCTCTCTCCACATACCCTATGTACCCTTTGTACCATGACCTTCAGTTTAGGTACACCTGAAGCCCTCCATATACTTTCCTTTTCCTACCTGATTTCAATTAGGAAGGACTTTCTAAATCTTCAGAAAATGTGAGGCTACAATGCCTCATGCTCCTATCCTTCTTTGTTATCGGATATAGGGATCTTCGAACCCCCTTCTCCTATAAGAACTATGTCTCTTTAAAGTCAAAAGAGCTTCACTCTTATCTAATAGGGACTTCCGCGTTTCCCGCAAAGTCCTTCCTCCTTGAACTACCCCAGTTCCACTGGGATTGTTTCTTCTCACCCTAAGGGTTCTAACCTCAGCCTGTTTTTTGCACAGTTATTTACCTCTCCTTACATTGAGGTACTCCCTGGGGATATTCGGTTGGTTCATATTAACAAATCCACATGAACCTCCATATACCTTTTTACAATTCCACCAGGTGAGGTCCATATTGGTTCATTGCTTTTCAATATTACCACTAAATATCACCTGCACAGAGACTCCTATCTAGGCGTCCTGTTTGGTCCAGCTGTTCCACAGCACATCTTTTTAGTTAAACTCCTACCCTCCATCCGTAGGATGCCTGGGGTTCGGTACAATAGCATGGCTCTCAGATTCGCAACATGCTGGGACTCCTCCAGGCATCTTAGCTTGGGAGTCCCCATATGTGAAGACTCATTCGTGCTTGTTACTAGAGATAGCACAGTTACTTACCTGTAACAGGTGATCTCTGGGAACAGCAGGAATAAGTCTTCACAACCCACCCACCTCCCCTAGGAGTTGCATTTCTCTATCTCTGTCTTTCCCTTTCTCTCTCTCTCTCTTTGTCTCAGCTTTAAAACTTAACTGAGGAGAGGCAGTTGGGAAAGGCGGGAAGGCAGCACGCAGGCGTGTTGGGATGCTTCCAAAAGTGTTCTGATTGGACGCTGGGGAGCGTTCCTGCGCAGACTCCGTCGGTACCGATGTACCCATATGTGAAGACTTATTCCTCCTGTTCCCAGAGATCACCTGTTACAGGTAAGTAACTGTGCTTTATGCAACGAAGCTTTACGACTGTGGGCCCTTGCCAGAGAGCATCAAATTCACCTTCTAGTGGTATATCTTCCAGGCATTCAAAACCTTTGGGCAGACAAACTCAGTCGAGTACTGCTGCCTCACGAGTGGTCCCTCCACCTAGACCAGGTGGCAAAGATATTTCATCTCTGGGGCACTCCAGACATAGACCTCTTTGCAAGTCCACTGAATGCCAAACTTCCCCGGTTCTGTTCCAGAATTCCCGCTCACAACTGTCAGGCAAGGGATGCTTTCCTCCTTCACTGGGGTCAGGACTTCCTTTATGCCTTCCCACCCATTCCCCTCATCTCCAAAAAACTCTTCAAGCTTCAGAGAGACAGGGGTCGCATGATTCTCATAGCGCCACGATTGGCCACGCCAAACGTGGTATTCCCTGCTTCTACATCTCTCTCAAGCGGCAGCTCTGGAGTTAGGGCATGCTCCAGATCTCCTTTCCCAGTTGAATGGGACACTATGGCACCCGGATCCCCAGTTCCTGCACCTCATGGCCTGGTTGCTCAAGGCTTAGACCTCCAAGATTTCAACCTGTCCCAGCAGGTAAAGGATATCCTTCAGGCTTCTAGAAAACTTTCCACAAGAAGATCTTATGCCTTCAAGTGGAAATGTTTTACTATATGGTGTTCCAAGAAGGGATTAAACCCCCTGGTCATACCCTTAGAATCAATACTAGAGTATCTCCTGCACTTATCGAATTCTGGTTTAAAGACCAATTCGTTAAGAGTCCATCTTAGTGCAATTGCAGCTTCTTATAAGCCTCTAAATGGACAACCAATTTCCTCTCATCCACTCCTATCAAGATTTATGAGAGGCCTTTTATTGACTAAACCTCCCATCAAGCCACCACCGGTGGCATGGGATCTAAATCTAGTTCTCGGGCAGCTCATAAAGCCGCCTTTTGAACCTTTGGCCACTACAGTCCTTACGTTTTTGACCTGGAAGGTCATCTTCCTAATTGCAATCACCTCTGCCCGTCGCATTAGTGAATTGCAAGCTTTAGTGGCTGATCCTCCTTATACTAGGTTTCATCATGATAAGGCTGTTCTTCGGACTCACCCACACTTTATGCCAAAGGTGGTTTCGCCTTTTCATTTAAACCAATCGATTTATCTTCCTGTATTTTCCGAGGCCTCATGCCTCGGAAAAAATAATGCAGAATGAAACCTTCATACTTTGGATTGTTAAAGGACCTTAGCCTTTTACATACAAAGAACACAACAACATAGAAAGTCCTCACAACTTTTGATAGCTTTTGACCCTAGTCATTTGGGACTTCCAGTCTCTAAAAGAACTTTATCTAAATGGTTTGCCCAATGCATATCCTTTATTTATGAGAGTAAGGGTCTTCCTCTTCAGGACCATGTCACAGCTCACAATGTGAGAGCCATGGCAGCTTCTATGGCTAATCTCCACTCTGTGTCTATCAATGACATTTGTCGAGCAGCCATCTGGGCCTCGGTACACACCCTCACAGCCCACTACTGGCTGGATAAAGCCTCCCGTCGGTACTGTTCCCTCTAAGCTGTGCGTGTGTGCGCACGCACACACCTTGCCAAGCAAGCGCACATACTTTACAACAGAGCGCACAAAAATTACGGTTCTGATTCTGATAGGAAACAACACAGACGTCTTAAAATTTAAAAGTTGTTGTGTAACATATTTTCTAGTGCAATCAATGTGGTGTACATACTGTATTCTGACGTGTATTCAAATTTTAAAGTATATAACTCCGAGTGTCGTTATGTGGCGCACAAAAAATGTAACCTTCCTTCAAAAGCTGCACAGCTGATATTTTATGCGCACACAGCCTACAGAAAATTATAGGGAACATTGCCCGTCGGGATGCCTTCTTTGGCCAAGTTGTTCTTCAAAATCTCTTTCAGACCTAATTCAACTCCTACCCACCAACCCTGGTGGAATGCCAGAGATCCATGGGAGGAAGGATGCCTACCTTTTTAGGGTGGCACCTTCCTGGGGCTATCTCCCTGGCATCTTCAGCTAGGGAGTCCCCATATGTGAAGACTACATTCCTGCTTGTTCCTGGAGATAGCGTAGTTACTCACCTGTAACAGGTGATCTCCGGGAACAGCAGGAATTTAGTCTTCACAATCCACCCACCTCCCCTAGGAGTTGTCTCTCTCTCTTTGTCTCTTTCCTCTCTCCCTCTATCCTTTCACTCAGCTACAAACTTAACTGAAGAGGGACTGTTGGAAAGGTGGGAAGGCAGCGCGCATATGCTGAGGGATGCTCTCAAAAGCGTTCCTATTTGACGCTGGGGAGCATTCCCGCGCAGGCTCTGTCGGTACCAACGATACCCATATGTGAAGACTAAATTCCTGCTGTTCCCGGAGATCTCCTGTTACAGGTGAGTAACTACGCTTTCTCTGGGTAGAACCTCGACTTCAAGCGTTTTCGGCAGCTCATATTGCGGGAATAGACAGTGTATCAGCGGACTATCTCAGTCGAGTACGCGTAGATCCAGGAGAGTGGGTTCTTTATCCGAAGGTATACTCTCTGATTGTCCGCAGATGGGGAGAGCCACTAATGGATCTGATGGCAACCTTTGAGTCCACAAAGACCAGTCGTTTCTACAGCAGGAGCTGTTAAAGAATGTCAGAGAATATCGAAGCCCTGTTGCATGGCGACGGAGGGAATTCTCTCTGTGTTCCTGCCGTGGGCCTTGATAGGCCATGTAATTCAGCGGATCGAGAAGCATCACGGATATGTTATTCTAATAGCTCCGGATTGGCCAAGACGTCCTTGGTACGCTGACATGATGTGGATTCTAGTAGATCAACCATGGCTTCTGCCACAGCACAGCAACCTGCTTTTGCAGGGTCCTCTGCGTATGCCTCAGGTGAGTCGATTCTCGCTTACGGCTTGGCTCTTGAAAGGGCAAGGCTGAGGCGGAAAGGTTATTCATCTCAAGTTATTTCAACTATGTTAAATGCTCGGAAGAAGTCTACTTCGCTCGCCTACATACGTGTGTGGCGCGTGTTTGGGGCGTAGTGTTTAGGTAAAAATTTGCAGACTGCTTTATCTACAGTTCCTCATATTTTAGCCTTTTTACAGGATGGCTTTGATAAGGGGTTAGCGTCTAGCTCATTACGAGTGCATCTCGCGGCTATTGCTTGTTTTCACGGAAAGGTCAATAAGGAGCCTCTGGGTTTGCATCCAGATGTAATGCGGTTTCTTTGGGCAGTAAATCATATGCGACCACCTCGTTGAGTTTTAATTCTGTCTTGGGATCTCAATTTGGTTCTCAGGGTGTTAGCTAAGGAGCCATTCGAGCCTTTGTCTAGGGCTACATTGAAGGATTTAACTTTGAAAACAGTTTTTCTGGTGGCAAATTGTTCGCACGAAGGATTTCTGAATTGCAAGCTTTGTCTTGCAAAGAGCCTTTTCTTACCTTTTCTCGGGAGAAAGTGGTACTCCGTCCTGTTCCTTCTTTTCTGCCTAAGGTGGTTTCAGCATTTCATGTTAATCAGTCAGTTTCTTTGCCGGTTTTGGATAGTTTTGATGGGTTTTGGGCGTGACCTGCATCAGTTAGACGTAAAAAGGGCCCTCAAGTGTTATTTAAAGCATTCTAAAGTTTTTCGTAAATCCGAGCGTGCGTTTGTTCTTTTTGGCGGCCCGCATAAGGGCGAAGCGGCAGCTAAGGCCACCATTTCCAGGTGGATTTGTGAAGCAATTGCTTCTGCATATATTTTACAGGGGCGTGTAGTTCCTTTAGGGCTTTGAGCGCATTCCACTAGGGCCCAAGCTGCTTCTTGGTCCAAATATAGTTTGATTCCCCTGGTGGAAATCTGTCGGGCGGCTACTTGGTCTTCATTACATACTTTTAGCGGACACTATCGCCTGGATATCCAGGCAGCGGGAGATGCCCGTTTTGGTTCGGCAGTTTTGCATGCCAGATTAGCGGGTCCCTCCCATTAAGTAACTGCTCTGTTACATCCCAGAAGTTTGGGACTGGACTGGAGGGACGATAAGGAAAATGAAATTAGACTTACCTGCTAATTGTTGTTCATTGAGGAACTCTAGTCCAGTCCCGTATCCCACCCAGGATGTTCAGTGATTCTATGGAACTGTCTTTCAATTTTGGTGGTGTTCCGCTCGGTATTGTTTTGCTGTATCTTAGTTTATGTTAAGTGCTGCTTATTAATCAGACAGTTTATATTTTTTCTCTAAGTTTATCTTACTGTTCTTTTCTGAAGAGTTAAAGGAAGTACCTCCTTTAGAAATTGGTCATATATATTAACTAGTTAATTGTTTTTCCTTAGTGAAAATATGTTTACTTATTTGTTGCTCCTCTGTTTGCTTTGTCAATAGGTTACTGGGAGCCAGGGATATTACTGCTACTACCATTCTAAAGAATGTGATGCACTCACTCTCCAAGCTGCTGGAAGGAGTTGACTACCCAGAGGTTCGGGACTGGACTGGAGTTCCTCAAGGAACAACAATTAGCAGGTAAGTCTAATTTCATTTTTTGCTGGGAAATATTTTTTTATAGGGTTCATTTAAAAAACATCCCTCAACAACAATTAAAATTTCACAAAAGCTATTCCTCGGGATATTACAAATTGCAAGGTTTGCTTGGAAATATCAAGTTGATGAATTTGTTCTGGGCTGTTCAAAGAGGAGTAAGAAAGGGGTGGATGTATGATTCTGTGATCTGGAAGCACAACAAGCAAAGGAGCCAACCATCAAAAGAAATTACTGATTCCCCACTTTGGCTGCTATTGCATTAGTAGGATGGCAGATGTTGGACAGGGCTAAATGCCAACAGAGAAGTTCCTTAAAAAAATACTAAAGACGTTCTTTTCTTCTTTTGGTACTCGCCCATACTTGGTATTTTTCCGTGCTTTTCTCTCTCTCTGCCCTTCCATGTATGCCCAGCAGCAGCAGTGAGATGGAGAGTCACATAGGATAAGGATTAGGAGGAGAGACATTTTTTTTTAGGTTGGAACAATTCTCTCTCCCCCCACACCACACTGCAAAATCTCTGGCCTTTTCAGTGATTAGAAAAGCCCAATATGGCCCTCAGTCCAAAATGCTTGTGGGTCCTTGTTCTAGCTTCAGAGAGCATATACTGGATGGAAACATTTTTTCCCTCACAGGCCAAATGGTAAAACAAGATGGAATTTATTTAGATTTAAGATCAGATGCCACAAAGCAAATCATACAGGAGCACTTTCAGAACCAGAGTACTACATATAATGATCTTCATGATGTGGATACACAAAGGAAATTGTAAAACAATCCAGATATATAAATCTTTTTTGAAGTATCAGATATTTTGAAGCTGACAATAAAGGAATTATCAAAGATCTTGGCTTTCTAATGCATTATAAACCATAACATTTTACTACAAGTTATCTTATTACCCATCAACTCCCCCCCCCCCCCACCACTTTTCCCTTTGTTCCCCTTCAGACTGTCTTTGAAATGTTTTTCACGATACACTTACATTTTCTAGTATTGCCATCTTTTGTTCATTATGCTCAGACCTGAGGAAAGGGGTGTTAGGTTTTTCACATACACTTCCATTTCTGCGATTTTTTTTGGATAAAGGAAAACCAGTTTTGCCCACAAGGATGTCCAGCTCTGTGCAGAGCTGATTGTGGCAGAGGGTGATCACCTCTTCCTCACCCCCAGCATGAGGAGAAAGCAAGGCTGCATGTCCCGTGCCTGGTAGCCCTTCCTCTGGTACCACAACCATCGGGCCTTCTACCCCCAAGAGGTAAGATCCTTTAGGGAGTTACACTCAGGGTAAGCCATGGGTAAGATGGCTGCTAGAGGGAACTAAGTGACCAACTTTAATGCGCTTATAGAAAAGATGGTGCATTACAAAGAGGGGAAGACAAAAAGGCTGTTCTGGCAAAACAGGAATCTGACAGTTACTCATACTCTGCTTGGTAATTGGGAGGGAGTCCTTTCAGTGGGGATAAAAAAAAAATGGGCAAATTGATGCACAATTTCTCGGTTAATATGTTCATCAAAAAAGTGATAGATAGAAAGATAGAAATACGATGACAGAAAAAGACCACATGGCCTATCTAGTCTGCCCTTCCATATCAACTACAGTAGTCCTCTTTTTACCCTTAGGGATCCTCTGTTTTTATCGCATGCTTTTTTGAATTCAGATACTGTCCTTTGTCCACCATCTCCACTGGGAGACTATTCCGTGCATCTAGCACTCCTTCCTTTAAAAACTATGTCCGCATTTTGCTCCTGAGCTATCCCCCTTCACTCTCATCCTATGTCCCCTCGTAGCAGAGTTTGCCTTCAATTGAAAGAGACCCTCTTGTGCATTTATGCCACTGAGATATTAAATATCTCTATCATATCGCCCCTATCCTGTCTTTCCTCTAAAGTATACATATTAAAATCTTTGTCTGTCCTCATATACTACATAACAAAGACTACTAACCATTTTAGTAGCCACCCTCTGCACCGACTCCAACCTGCTTATATCATTTTGAAGGTGCAGTCTCCAGAATTGCACACAATACTCCAAATGAGGTTGCACCTGAGACTTATACAGAGGCATTATCACCTCCTTTTTTCTGCTGGCCATTCCTCTCCCTGTACACCCAAGCATCCTTCTGGATTTTGCAGTTGCCTTTTCTACCTGTTTAGCTACTTTAAGATCATCAGACACAATTATGCCAAGGTCCTGCTCTTCTTTTATGAACACCCTACACAGTACCGCTCCTTTGGCTTTTTGCAGCCCAAATGCATTACCCTGCATTTTTTAGCATTACATTCAAGTTGCCAAATTCTAGACTATTCTTCAAGCTTAGCTAGATTTCTCCTCATGTTATCTACTTCTTCCTGAGAATCTACTCTATTGCAGGTTTTGGTATCATCCACAAACAAGCAAACCTTACCCGACAGCCCTTCCGCAATATCATTAATAAAGATGTTAAAAAGAATTAGACCAAGGACAGATCCCTGTGGCACACCACTGGTAACCACCACCTCCTCAGAGTGAGCTCCATTTACCTGTATCCTTTGCTGCCTCCCACTCAACCAATTTCTAATTTGATCAGGAACTTTAGGATCCATCCCTAGGGTGCTGAGTTTGTTTATAAGTCGCCTGTGCGGAACGGTGTCAAAGGCTTTACGGAAGTCTAAATACACCACATCTAGGGCTCTCCCTTGGTCCAACTCCCTGGTCACCAGTCAAAGAAATCAATCAGATTTGTCTGACAACCTGCCTCTGGTGAATCCATGCTGCCACAGATTCTGCAATCCATTGGACTCCATTCTCTCTTTTAGTAGCTTTTCCAATAATTTGCTAACCACAGAGGTTAGACTAACTGGCCTGTAATTCTCAATGTCATTCTTACATCTTCTTTTGTGTAAAGGAACCACATGTTCCTTTCTCCAGTTCTCTGGCACCACGCCCAACTCCAAAGAAGCATTGAAAAGGTCAGACAGTGGAGCTGCTAGAATATCCCCCAAGTTCCCTCAGTATTCTTGGATATGTATTCTTGGATATATATCCCATCCGGACTTATGGCTTTGTCTACTTTAAGTTTAGTTAGTTCCTCACGAACACAGTCTTCTGAAAATTGTTTGAGATCCTTGTTGCTTCTGTTCCTATTTGTGGGTATTTTCTGAGATCTTGCTCCTGGCCCTTCATCTGTGAAGACAGAACAAAAATATTTGTTAAACAATTCTGCTTTATTCTCATCAGTTTCTGCATATTCCTCCTCTGCACCCTTGAGCCTGACAATACTACTTCTGCCCTTCCTCCTCTCACTAGCATATCTGAAAAATGTCTTATTCCCACATTTTATTGCATTGGCTATTTTTTCTTCTTTTTTGTACCTTTGCTTTCCTGACTATTTTGCTAGCTTCTTTTTTCCCAAATATAGATGCCTGTCTTCCTCTCTCTGTGGTCTCTTGTATTTCAAGAAAGCCTCCCTCTTTTTCTTCACCTTTTCAGCTACTTCTTTTGAGAACCATAGCAGCCTACTTTTCCTTTTACATTTATTTACCTTTCTAACAAAAAGGTTTGTTGCTCTTAAAATATCCCCTTTCAGTTTTGCCCACTGTTTTTCTACAAACCCCAGCTGTTTCCATCCCACTAACACCTTTTTGAGGTATTGTCCCATCTTGGCAAAGTTAGTTTTCCTAAAGTCTAATACCCTCATTTTTGAATGGATTTTATCACCCCAATACTGAACCATACCATCTGGTGATCATTGAATGTGAGATGATTTCCCATTGTAACACTTTCCCCATTGATAAACACTAAGTCCAGTATGGCCCCATCATGTGTGGGTTCTCTTACCAGTTGCTTGAATAGTTCTCCCTGTAGAGAATCCAGGATCTGCTTAATTTTAGATAACACCTCAGTAGGGATATGCCATTCTACATCCGGCACATTGAAATCACCTATCAGTAGCACTTCTCCTTTAATGGCAATACTGTGTATGTCTTCTATTAAATCTTCATCCACTTCTACACCCTGTGAGAGGGATCTATATATAACTCCAATACAGATGGATTTCCCTTTCCCTCTTTCTAGTTTAATCCACAGTGACGCCTCTCTTCCTTATAAGCCCTGCAATTCTATAGCTTTAATATTATTTTTTTATATATAGTTCCACTCCTCCTCCCCTTCTTCCTACCTTGTCCTTCCTGAATAAAGTATAACCAAGTATAATTACATCCCAGTCATGGTTTTCCTTGAATCATGTCTCCATAACCACCACTAAATCCAAGTCAGCCTCTTCCATTAAAGCCTCAACATCTGAGATCTTATTTCCCATGCTATGGGCATTTATACACACTGCTTTCTAGATGTTGCCCCTATTACCCATTTCTAAAGAGGTATTTAATGTTTCACTTACCTGGGGACTTTCTTCACCCATCCCCAACGAATCTAGTTTAAAGCTCTCTTCAGTAGGTTAGCCAGTCTGCTGCTGAAGACACCTTGACCCTTCTTCGACAGATGGACACCATCTCTGCTCTGCAGCCCTTGGAATATAATCCCACAGTCCAGGATGCATTGAAGGGGTCCTTAGGGAGATACTACAAGCAGAAATGATGTTGGAGTTCAAGCAACCTCGGGAGGAGTGCAAGGGATTTATACATGCAAAGAAGTGAAGGAAAGCCAGACAGCAATTGGGATCTATGACTGTAAAACAAAATTTGGTAGACTAAATGACTGTATGGTCCTTATCTGATGTCACTGTATATATTTCTATCTTTCTAGCTTGAGGACCTTGAGGAAAAAACATGCCACCCCAGGACCCACAAATGGGAATGGTTTGACTAGGTGCAGAGGAACATGCAGTAAGCCAGCGGTAAGTACCCCAAGTCACATCTGCAAAGTTGCCAGGTTACCCAGTTCAAAGAGGGAGATTTCAGGAGAGTCCTGTATTTCTGACAACCCTAACTTGATGCACTGTGGGACCTGCAACCCTAATTTTAATGGATAATATCAGGAACTAACAATGACCGCATTGCCTCAGGATGTTAGTTCAGTACAGAACTGGACAAAAATCTCCTCAAACCAGGTAACTTGGTAGTTCCTCATCTTTGCAATTTCCCATTCGTTTTTTCATATACAGAAATATATGATTTAGCATGTAGACCAGGGGTTCTCAATTCAATCCTCAGGACACACCAAGCCAGTCAGTTTTTCAGGATAACCGCAATGAATATACATGAGAGAGATTTGCATGCACTGCCTCTATTGTGGTTATACTGAAAACTTGACTGACTAGGTTATGTCCTGAAGACTAGTTTGAGAATCTCTAATGTAGACCCTTTGCTCATTTAATGCATCTATTTTTTTTCTGTCATCCTTTCTATACATATTCTTCACAAAGATAATATCTTACATTATGTGTAATTCTAATTAGTAGCTGCTATTGCAACAGCTTCTTCATCTGCCTGGTGCTTCACTATATTTTTTCACCACTCTTATGGGGGGGGAGAGGGGGGGACTACAAGAAGAATAAATTTATGAATAATGTACACTACTGACTTTACACTACCAACGCTACAACACATTCCTTTTCTCGTATGTCTTCTACATTACTTCTCAAACCCTTGCCTCCAGTACACTGCCACTGCAGCTCTCATACATTTCAAATGTTCATGTATAGCCTTGGAACCTACTCACATTTTCATTCACCCCTGTGTCGCAGCACTATTCTCTTCACACAACCCTTCTTCCAGTGTAACTTCACAATTTGGAGAATTTGAATCCTGCCCTTGCCATACTTATGTCACAGTGCTTTTCTGCTACTTGGGGACTTAATGCTTACATCTTTATTTCAACAGATACCAGAAGCTCCTCAGATAAGGAGGAGGGGCATGGCAGAGCAGCACTTACATCAGCAGCACCTTCACCTGCTGCATTTGCACCCACGTCAGCACTACCTTTTGGTAGTACCCCCATACTACTACTGGCTACCACCAGAGCAACAGTCACAGCAGCACCTTCCACAGCAGCATTGCTCCTTGTCCACTCAGTACAGACCCCAGAGGCAATGGAACAGGCCTCAAAGACAGAAGATTTATCTTCCTCCACTGAGTTCTCCTTTCTCTTCTTTTGATCAGACAGATCCTTTGTTCACCTCTCTGTAGGGCCTCCAACTGCTTTGTGTTCAGGAACTGAGGAAGGAAGGTCCTTGGATTGTCCTGTGGTTGGAGGAGATCCCCCCCCCCCCCCCACATGGTGGTACATATTTGGGCTTCACCTACGGAGCAGTCTGTACCTGTATTGGCTGGGTCTGTGGGAGGAGCTGCTCTTCTCCAGAAGACCCAGTTCTGAAGATGCTGGTGTAGACTCAACTCTGCAGCTGTTGAGCCAGACTGTGGCCACAATGTGGGGCGGTTGGGCAACAGACTCAAATGACTGATGGCCACTGTTGAGTGCATTGTGCAGTGGTTCACACCTGCATCAACTCTTCCTTAATACCTACAGCCCATGCTAGGACCTCTCTTCTTCAGTTACTTAGGGTCCATGACATGTAAACCTATTTTGATCCTAGATCCCCTCTTGTTTGATAATTAAAACCTTTGCATTTTAGATAAATCAGCTGTCGTGTATGTTTTCCATGCATGGTGCCATGTAATTTCTCGCTCAAGGCTACCATAGGAGATTTAAAGGGGCAAATATAAAAACAAAGAGGTTAAGTGTCAAAAGGAGGATTCCCCCCCCCCCCCCAATATCAGTAGATGGCATATGATCTCAAGATAGAGACTTCTCCTTGGTAAGTTTTTCCTTTGCTACACTTCTCCGACATCGCAAAAAGGCATGTTGACGATATAAGGAATCCTGGGCAGGTCTCAACCCTGACACACTGACCTAGAGAAAGTTCTTATAGACCTTGCTCTGTTGTCCCTTTGTAACTCGTACCATCACATAACTCTAAACAGAATTGATTAATTCACTGTTGTGGTTTTGATCTAAGTCTTAAATGTTGGTTTTTCAGGGCAGCCTACTGCAGAATATTCAAAACTGATGTAACTGAAGGGGTAGTTTTATGCTCTTAAAAGTAAATGTACAATTGACTAGAGAGATTTGCCCTCTCTGCTACTGAGTGGACTCTTTTTAGTACTCAGCTTCTTCAGGCAGCAACTGGATTCCAGAGGTTGAAGCAAATACTCCTTGATACCTTCAGGCCACTGCAACTCTGTTCCTTTTAATATTTTAGGTATAAAGCACTTGTGTATCTTCTGATAAATATCATTTATTGAATCAGACAAGGAAGCAATGGAACAACCTCTAACCTCAAATCTGCATGCAAATTCATCCCGCTTCCCCAAGCATCCTGAAGCAGTTTACAAAACAAAATCAAAATACAGTATACAGATAAAACTAAAATATAATAAAAATACAAACACATAAAAGTTGTTTACTTGTAATGGATGTTCTCTGTAGATGACAGGGAAATGTAGTCTCACTTCTTAGGTAACATCCCAAGTGGGCTGGACAGTCACTCTGCTATTGTTACAAAGCATTTGAATGCTTTCGAACATGAATAGGACTTTCATGTTGGTTACATCACTGTTGTTGCAGGTTCGAGTTCCTAGCTGGGCAAAACAACACAGGGATCCTTCCTCGGCTCTTGTCTTCTTACTCTGGTCCCGGTGCAAGTGAGAAGAAAGAAAGACACAACACACTGTTAAACAATAACAAGTTCTGCTAAAGCTTTAGGGAGGCAGTCTCGGAGCCGCAAACTCGAACAGTTACCTGTAACACCCATCCTCTGTTGTCCACAGCACTTCCTTTTATTTACAAAAACTGCCACATAGTACAATTGTGCCTTATTCTCTTGCGTCGTACTTTGTTTTGTGCTTTGTTAATTTATATCTATGTTACATGTCAATCCATGCTGTTTTAGCGCAAGCCACATGGATCACTTCTAATCATGACAAGCATTTCACAAACATAGGCTTTGTCTAGCTGCTTCTGCAAGATACAACCGTGACTGTGTCATACATTTCCCCACATGTCCTCTGTACTGCTGAAAACACATTCCAAGCTGTTTTCACTCTCCGAACTGCTGAACTCTTTCTCCATGGGATCCTAGTACCCCTTCTTGCGCCTTCCTACAGTCCCCACTCAGAATCTGTATAGAATCGCCAGGAAAGAAAGGTAACCTGGACATGGATACTAATGAGGAGGTACAGATAGAACCCTGATTCACTTGCAACATTAATCTTGGGGTTAAGGATGTGACAGAACACTTACAGCAAGCAGACAACGCACAGAGGAGCAGTGCTCCAATAATAAGGACTCCAGAAAGTCCCAGTAAAAAGGATAAGATCCCTCACAGGGGATTAGATAGTGAATTCCAAAAAGAAGAGAAAGAATCAAAGAAAAAGGATAGGGAGCTTTCATAACTGTTGCTCGGGACAAAAGTATGATTCTTAATCTTATCCAACAATCCTTTTACTATTTTTCCCTCATTGTCAAGTGTCACACCCTGTTCGGCCAGCAGCGTGGTATACTGGTTGGGCTACAGGGGGACCTTTTATTGAAAGGATTGTAGTTGGGCTCCTTTGCAATAAGATAGTTGAGACCCGAGTGGTAAGGTCAAATCAAGGTTTTATTTCCCCTCCCGGGGTTTGGATTATAACACAGGTAACAAAAGAACAAAAAGCCATATACTCTGGCAAAAAGGATAAAGTAAAGTCTTGTGCTTTTAAACAGGCAGTTAAATCACTTCCAGCATTGTATATCTTCAGCACAATGAAATTCTATCATTTATCACAGCCAATGTACAGTCCATCTGGTAGTCAGATAATTCATGCTCTGGCGGATCAATTATCATTGATTCAATCTGACTATCATCTGCATAACATTGCTGCCTATAGAGTGTTGGCAGATTATTCTCCTCTGCCAGCTCCCTTGACCTCCCTACTATTTCCTCCAGCAGGTAAGGGTCAGAGTCACCATATCTTGGCATACAATTCCAATAAGACTTATGTCCTTTATAACTTCTAGGTGAAAAAGACTTGTAAGCAGCTTTACCTTGGTTAATTAGGCCACCTTCTGTGTTTGAGGCAGGAGAAAAGCTATGCACAGCTTCATTCAGTCGGGGTTTAAACCTCAGAGGCTTTTCTCTATGCTTAGGCTGTTTGTCCCCCTCTTCCAACATACAGATCTCTTGCACCGTATATTCTTTCCTTCCTGAAGCCTGTAATTGCTTTCCAGTTATTCTGACTGGTACTTTCTCCTTATAAATGCCTTGACCATAAGATATATGTTTGGAGGCTTGGTTAAAAGGTTTTTGAGCCTTTCTCCTCCAATTAAGACTATCAGCTGTTATCTGCCTTTCTCTTTCACATTCAGAATCAAAGTCATTCACATTAGTTTTCCTACCAGCCCAAAGCAGACGTTGCTTCCCCGATTCAAACCTCAGCTTGCACTCAGTGTCTAGCTGGTTCTCATTCAGCACGTCTCTCCTGCTTCCAGTTACTGGTTTCACTGAATCTTCCACACTGCTTTCTCTGGAGTTACCGGAGCTACCAAAGCCAAAGTCAGAACTCCTTCTCCAGCTCCTGCTATTGCTGCTCCTACGGCTCGTCCTACAGCTACCACTATTCTCTAATGAACGTCCCTTATACGTTTGCTGAGGCTCTACTCCAGCCCTTCCCCCTCCCAGGTGAGAGCTATTAGAGCTAAGAGCTGGGGAATGCCTATCAGCTGTGCAGGGTTCCTTCCCTCGTGGCTGGGAATGTTTATGTTGCTCTTGGCAACTGGGTGTCCTGATATCTTCCTTCCTGCTAGAAACAGCCCTATTGCTCATAGGTTCCTCTGCTTTCCTATCACAGGATATCTTTTCCCCATTACACAAGCAAGGCACAAAAATGCTCTCCCACTATGCCACATACTCCTCCTTCCTTTACTAGGAGATAATCTAAGGCCATACGGTTCTGAGCTGCATATGTAGAACTTTTATCCACTGCACTTTGCTGTACACATATTGCTTTAGTAAGATCTAAAGCTGTGAGTTCAACAACTGCCTGTAAATGCATAGTTTAGGTATTATACTCTCTGGTTGGTGCAATGGCTCCAAAGGTAGAAAGCCAGACAGTACTAGTAAAAGTGCCAATTTGAACTTAGTCAAGGGACTCGTAGAATCTACTGACTGTTGTGCAGCTTTTATTGCCCCATACTGGGGGAACATTTCTCTTCTTTCCCTAGGAGAAGTGTCTACCAAGGGTGACAATAAATCGCCACAAAATTTCTAATTGGGCCACATAGCAAGTTCCTGACCAATCTTTAGGTAATTCAGTATATGCAAGGTTACCGCACACAAAATAATCTCCTTCTAAGACTACTAGTCCATTAGCCCAAATAGTCAAATTGTAGGGACAGGATATATTTCGTGTACAATTAACCATTTGTGTGATGTTCATTTCACTGCCCTATAGATAAGCTGTGCACCCAAGGATAATAATACTCTAATTGGGGGCAGCTCCATTTGGGCATATCTAGGGCTGACCCTGACACATTTAGGGGAATTGGATACCCTGATCCATCATATTGCTGTAATTCATGAGTATGCACTTGGTTTCCCTGTACTGTCACTAATTTTACTACCGAAATAAAGGGTTCTTATACCAGGAGGTAGAGTTGTGTATCATAACAGTTTTACAAATGTTCCAAGGGAGTCTGACTGCAGATCGTGTGGAGGTGTGCTGGGCCCTGTCCATCGGGCCGAGAGACTGCCAGGACTGCACTTGTGCTGCCGACGCCAGTCTTGCCTGCATTACATCAGGCAGGCACGCCTGGGGCATTCTGCTCCTGGTGGGGCCCTTGTGGTGCTTATAATCTCCCCCAGGTAACCCAGTTGTTGGAGTCTGACTGCAGATCGTGTGGAGGTGTGCTGGTCCCTGTCCATGGGGACGAGAGACTGCCCGGACTGCACTTCTTTTGCCGACGCCGGTCTTACCTGCGTTACATCGGGCAGGCACGCCTGGGGCAGCCTGCTCCTGGTGGGGCCTTTTTGACTATAAGATCTTTGTTGTCCTCCTCTGAGACTGCGGAGCGCGACCGTGGGGCGTGGTTTGAAGGGGCGTGTTCAAAGGGTGCCCCTTTGACACCCCTTCATCGTCACTGCAGCGTTTCGGCATCTTTACTATCTGTGTTACTGTGGGCTATAATGTTAAGGTTTGTGTATAAGTTGTGTTTTCATTTGCTTTATTTCTAATTGTTTAAATTGATGGTTATATATTTGTATCATGGGCAAACGGAAGGTCAAAGTGTATAGCAGACCCCAGACTGCCGATACTGGGGGTACAAAACCGGTTGGCCCTCTGGATAAACATTTTGCCCCTTTGCCTCTAGCGCAGTCCTTTCCTGAGGGTGCTTCCTTGAGCCCCGATGGGAGATCTCCCCCTCCTTGCCCTGTCTCTGGTTTATCTGTTACTCCTAGGGAGTCCTTTGAGTTAGAAAGGAAAGTAAATGTTGCGATTAATTTGCCTACTCCAGTTCAGTATGTTACCTTGGAAAGTTCTTCTGGGCTTCCGATGTTACCTCCGGCTGCAGAAATTACCTTGAAGGATGTTTGGGGGGCTTTGCAGTGTATTGATACCAAAGTATCTTCATCTTTAAGTTCCTTATGTACGTTTTCTCAAGAGGCTGCTGTTTCTTTGCAGCAACTTGATGAAAAAGTATCTTTGATGGATATGGCTATTGGTAAATTAGAATCTCAAGGTCTTCCACTTTATTCAACTAATGGTGCAGGAATTAAAGATTTGTTATTATTACATTCAAAGTTGGAGGCACTTGAAAATTCTATGCGTGTTTGTAATCTGCGGTTCCTAAATTTTCCTCAATCTTCCCTTTTATCACCCAAGATTCTTTTGGATAGGTACTTGAAAGAGGTATTAGCCATACCAGACCCTATTGATGTTTCACATATTTACTATATTCCCTCAGGCTCTAAAAAGATTAACTCTGCTGAGGGTGATCTGGATGAGGTAGTTCCTTCTGTTTCTAATTTAACTGCCTTTCTAGAGGATTCTCAAGATAAGATATTATTAGTTTACGCTCTACTCTGCTGGTCACTTTCCCGTCTGTGCTGGTTAAGCAACTTGTTCTTAGGGCCTTTTTTAAGGTTAAGTTGGCCAAGTTTTGTGGACATATTGTCAATGTTTTTCCAGATGTGTCTCATGGCACCCAACTGCGACGGAGGCAATTTCTATCTTTAAAGTCTCAGGTCTTAGCTTTGGGTGCCACATTCTTTTTAAGATTTCCTTGTAAATGTATCATCAATTTTGATAGAGCTTCATATGTTTTTGTTGATGTGACACACTTGGAAAATTTTTTGGTAGATAGGCAGGGGTTAGTTAGAGAGGATAATGTTTGATTATAATTGCCTCCTAGTTTGTGGGCTTATTGCCTTGGTTTCTGAATAATTGTTAATATGCTTCATTATATTGCAGATGGATTCCCTTGATGTGGACTTTATTCCTGCTGTATATTGTCTTGCTCTTTATTGCTTTTTATTGATTTGGGAGAGTGTCCTTGTATTATTTTTGGTTATTGTAATTTGACTAAAATCTATAAATTAAAAAAAATGTTCCAAGGAGTATCTCCTACCTTTTTCCCTGGACCTTTTGCTGTAAGACAAATAAGAGGGGTTGCCACTTACCACCCTAGGGTCAGGGGTGATATTCTGCCACTGTGTGGTAGTTAAATTAAAGGCTATGTGGTCTATCCCTGCTATTCATCTGCCTTTCCCATCCCCGCCAAGCCTCTCTGTAAGAAACAGGGAGTTTGTTACAGGGAAATTAGATTGGGCAGGAAAGGGGTGACGCGGAGGCAGAGATGGGGCGGGCAGTGGGCGGTTTGTGGTCCTGGACGTACAGGGCCGATTCTGATGTTGGCCCTGTAGGTCCGGGGTTAGCAGAGTGGATGGGGGAACTTATTCCACCTCTGAGGTGGAATAAGTTACCCTAGGTGGGAGGAGACAGCAGGACCGGGGCACATCAAAGGATTGGTGGGCCACAGAGGATTCCCTGCAGCCCGACCCTGGCCTTGGGAGGCCAGATCGGGGGTCAGGCTGTGGGAATGAACGATGTCATCGGTGACTGGGAATCATGGCTCCTGAATGGAGCCACGGTTCCATGGCAACTGGATGCCATGGCACTGCGGCTCCATTCAGGAGCCTTGACTGAGTTAGCCGGGCAGGTGCCTGTACATACAGGCCAACTGGAATCGGGTCCAGGCTTGCACATGCCAGCTTAGACTGGATTCTGATCTCGTGGGGACTAGACGTACCCCGTGGGATCAGAATCTCGTCTGCCTCTGTGCGTCCGGTTCCGACTGGATACACAGAGGCCAGGATATCCATTGTAGAATAGGCCTCTGTCACTAAACTCCTAAAAGGTCTTAGCCAGGCTTGTAGCAGAAACCTATGCTGGATAGCTGTCACTTCTGGGAGGTAGACAGCACAATCAAAAGATTAAAGTGTTTGGTAAATGATTGTAAGTGTGAATCAAAAATGTTTGGATGTTCCCCATAACCCTCGCAGAACTCTGACTGCAGCACGCCTCACTGACCGTAACCCAAAATAAAATGAATAACTTCATCTGGTAGGGAAACATCCTCTGTAAAGCACCACCAGTCCCAGAGCAAGATAATGAGGAGAGCTAAAAGCAAGGGGTTCATTAGTAAAAAAGGAAAAGTAACAGGAATATCAGACTAAGTGCCACAAATATGAATACAAAACTTACCACCCAAACCCTGCTCCCATTCCCTGCTGAAGCACCCCACATTGGATCCATCATTACCAACCTCTGAGACTGATCTCAAGCATACCATTCATAGCCAAAACCATCAAAAAGGCAGTCCATATCTAACTGCAAGACCATATAGAAGCTCACTCACCACTTGACTCACACCAACACTGTTTCAAACTGTCTCATAGCCTTGAGACCCTGATTACATCACTACTTGACATTCTCATCAAAGGAATGGAAAAACCTAGCCAAGGATTTGTACTTTCTTTTTAGACATCACATCAGCCTTCAACTTCATACAACATAACCAACTCCTTTCATTTCTACAATCAATAGGCCTAGCAGACGCTACTCTACAATGGTTTAATTCCTAACTACAAGACAGACAACAACAAGTGAAAGTCTGATCCACTACCACTCACCAGTACAAACAAAATCAAGGTCTCCCTCAATGATCGGCTCTGTCATCTCTCCTATTCAGCATAATTATGCAACCAATATGTATCATCATACATCAATACAACATCCTATACCACTTATACGCCAATGATATCCTTATTTACACTTCTTTCTGCACAGACAACCCGAATACATAAACATAGGAAATTGCTTCAAGACCATGAGTAATTGGCACAAAGCATAACCTAACCATCAACCACAAGAAAACAGGTCCTCCACATAATGCGAAATGTAACATTCAACTCGCTTCCACGCATTAACTTAAGAGATGTAATCCTAAACATAAAAAATCAAGTCAAATACCTGGAAATTACCCTGAACCGAGGATTAACCTTTCAAGATCACATCAGGAATGTCACTAAGGCAGCATACCACAAGCCCTCTGACCACTTTGACTTCAGGGATGTCTGCCAGGCTCTCATAATGCCAATCCTTGACTACTGTAATATTGTCTATCAGGGCCTCCCAAATGCAACCATACAGCCCCTACAAATGGTCCAAAACACAGCCGCAATGATAATATCGAATTCATCATGCAGAAATCATATCACGCCCATACTACACCACTTGCACTGGCTCTCAGTGCACATGCGAATTCGATTTAAGGCAATAATAACCACATTCAAAATGCTCCATCAGCAAACAGCCCACATTCTCCAAAACCTCATTTCAAAGCCTCCTGAAACTAGGACAAGGCGCAGAGCCAATCAAGAGATGCTGACAGTCCCACCTATTCAAACTAGATGTAGCCAAACCATCTCCAAAATGAGCCTTCTCGCTATTCATCCCACATATCTGGAGCTCCCTACCGAATGACTTACGACTCCTGAATGACATTGTTGAATTCTACAGAAAAACAAAGACTCGCCTATTTCTAAAACACTATGGATCCAACTTTGCTGTTCAAACATAAACCACAAAGCTAAGGATCAAACATACACACGTATATTCATCTAGCACTACTTCTTTAAGTTACCATACAGCTATGTAAACTCATGCACTTGTACCCCATGTGTGCATTAAGAGCTTTAAATTAAATCCCTTATAGAAAATGTTGTTTAACTGTTTCCTCTATCATATATAATCACTGTTATGTTACACTATCGAACTAACTTGTACCTACTATGTTCCATGTAACCTTCCTTTCCTGCTCTCAAGTTTATTGTAAACCGCTACGACTTGTAGAGTATATGGTATAAAAAGTTGCTAAATAAATAAAATAAATAAATTTTATTTCTATGCACGGTGGGGGTGTTTCTTTGCTGGTGGAATGTCCAAAAGGGAAACACCTGCACATCATTAGAAAAGCTAATTCTACAAAATAGCAAACCTAATTAATAACACAAAACCTAAAAGCAACTGCTCTCATATAAACAGTCTGTTTTCTGCAGAATTGTTATGTCACTGTGTTCTAAGTCCAAATGAATCTGTGTGCCACAATGGAAAGACGCCTTCTGCTTCAGTTTACGGATGCAAGGAACCACCATCAGGATCTTGCAGGGTAGTCTTTTTACAATGAGAAAGATGGATCCATCAAGGTTGTCCTTCTATTTTGCAGGCTGAATATCCCACCAGGAGCACATGGAAGGGACCCAGGTACATGGGAGCCAAAGATGTCTTCGGGTGCAGGTTCTTGATCAGGACCCAATAACCTGGCTACAACTCTGGATGAGATGATTCTCTGTGAACAAGCAGGAAGGAAATCCTCACATATGGATGATCTCTCAGACGGAGCCCTTGTGGGAATGCTTCCCAGCTTCTATTGGACGCTTTTGGGAGGCTCCACCATGACTGCACGCCAGACTTCCCGCCTGCCACAGCAGTTTCATCTTCTCCAGACTTTGTTTTTCCATAGAGTCCCATGGAAACATTGTTTTTCCCCTTTAGGGGCCATCCTGCAAGTATTGTGTTAATGTTAGTGCCTGCTATCAGTCGCGTCGGTTCTGTCGGTCGTGTTTCCTTCATTGGTTCCAGTGCTTTCGGTAAATTTTCATTTTCTCAGTTGCTTTCCCTGTGGCCCAACTGGGCCCGTAGCATTATCAAGCCATTAGATTTAGCCACAGCCATGTTCCCGGAAATGTCCCAGAAACTGGCCAGCAGGTTCAAGTAGTGCATCAAGTATGCCAGGACCATCTCTGTCACTGACAGGCACAGTTGGTGCCTTCAGTGCCTGGGTCCCGATCACCAGCCCTCTTCTTGAAATTTGTATTTGCAAATGACAAGGATAGGCCTCAAAGGTCAGGAGAAATAGAGAGAATCCCTTTTTAGGCAGAGGTCTGATTCAATGTCTTCGGCACCACCATCAGTCTCAATGGCTTCCAAGGAATCCATTGACAGTGCATCAACATTGAGATGTTCTCGGCCTCAATCGGAACTGAGCACCTGCAGTGCCTCGGAGCTTCGCCCATCGACCGGTCTTCGCCTGGAGTTGAGTATGGATTCAGCCTCGTTGGCGTCGAAAGTGGATCCATCTGAGTACCGGGCAAAGGCTCAGGTGCATCACCATCAGAGCCCTTCCAAGGGAGATGTTGAGAGTGATGGGCGCGAGCAGCCTGTCAAGGTGCCTTGAAGAGAGGGCTGCTCAACCTCCAGGGTTTTGGAGGGGCACCCACCATCTCCCAACAATCGAGGACATGCATATTCCCTGGCATGGATGCCAGAAACATTGGTCAAAGTTGCTCAGGCCCCAAGGTCTTCAGAATTGGCACCCATGAAGGAGCCTCCTTCAGGCACTTGAGGTCTGTATTGTGTCGTTGCTGGAGAAGCAGCTGGCTGGTGCCTTGGTGCTTGTGACATCAGCATCAAGCATAGTGCAACCAATCCTCGAGATGCACGGTCTGCTTGCGGAGGCATCGACATTGGGGCATTGAAGAGATCCGACACCAGTTCCTGGTGGGGCCATCTCTTGAGTGTCTCGGGTTCTGGTGCCCCGGTGAAACCTCGGTAGCCCTCGATGCATCATCTATCCCATAGAAGCTCACGCTCCGTTCAAGGCAGGAGGGAGCTTTGAACAGAGTCTCAGAGGTATTTTGACTTCTTTTCCGAGTCTGACTCTGATGGCCGGGTGACCGACATAGAATCGGAGAACTTGTCAGAGGGCAGGTCTCCTGAGCTCCCATCAGACCCCTCCCCTCCGCATGAATAGCAGAAGTCTCCTCCAGAGGACATGTGTCCTTCCAGGATTTTGTGAAGGATATAGCCAAGGCCATCTCATTTTCATTGGAGATGGAGGATGAACCCAGGGCAGAGAAGCTGGAAATTCTCCAATGCTCCTTGTCTCCTAAGGAGGAAGTGATGGTGCCAGTGCACCACATCCTACAGCAGCTACAGATGAGAATGTGAGAAAACCCCCTCACTGTGCCACCAGTCATTAGGAGGCTGGGCTCAACGTACAGAGTTCAAGAAGCTCCTGGGTTTGAGAAATCTCAGCTTTCACACCATTCCTTAATGGTAGAGTCCACCCTTAAGAGGATTAAGAGAGCCAAGACTCATTACTCGATGCCCTTTGGTAAGAGTCTCAAATGCTGGACTCCTTTGAAGGAGGTGCTTCCAAAGCTCCCATGTTCTCAGCTTGAGGAGACTCTTACTCGTTCTATGTGAGCATTTTCTTGAAGGAAATCATGCGTGATCTCGCCGACTTGTGCCAGTTCCTCCCCCCAGAGAAATTAGTGCACTGTCGTGCCCTGGTGGGCCATAGCAAGGACTGTTTAAAGGTCCTGGTCTATGATGCCTTTGAGATGGTGTCTAGAACGGTCGTAATGGGCATTGGAACCTGCAGGCTCACCTGGCTTCAGTTTTCCGACTTGGAACAGTTGGTGCAGAATAAGCTTGCGGATGTGCCGTGCTGGAGAGAGTGCCTCTTCAGACAGCAAGTGGAGGAGAAGGTGGGCATCATAGAGAAGTAGCACATCACCCTCACTAGGCTTTCTAGACAAATGTCCGAACCAGTTGCCTATCGCAGGAGGTATCAAGGTGGAGGCCAGAAGATACTTCCCTGGTTCTCAAACATCCCAGCAAAAAATACAGGCTCCTTGCCTGAAATATCGAGAAAAGCCTGAAAAGGTCCAGCCTGCCCCTCAACCAAAGCAAGGAGCAGGGCTTTGACTGGTTCCTCTGGAGCATAGCTAATCTGCCAGTGTCCACAGAGGAGAGCCCTCCGGTGGGGGGAAGCTCACTCTTTTTGCCATCAGGTGGCCCCTTTTAACTTTGGACTCGTGAGCGCTACAGATAGTCCAAAGCAGCTATATGTTGCATTTTGCCAAGCTGCTGCCACATTAACCCCCCAAGGATGTATTTTCTCAACCATCTGCATCTGCATCTACTTCAGGGAAAAATCTCCGCCTTTCTGGCCGATCTCATCATCGAGCCCATTCCGCAGGAGTAGATCATACAGAGATTTTACTCCAGGGTACTTTCTGATCCCCAAAAAGACGGGAGGTTTCTGGCCCATCCTGGACCTCAGAAACCTCAACACATTTCTGGTGCAGGAAAAGTTTAGGATGATATCTCTAGGTACCCTTCTCCCTTATCTTCAGAAAGATGATTGGCTATGCTCCTTGGATCTTCAGGAAGTGTATACCCACATACCGATCCATCCTACTCAAAAGAGGTATCTCCGATTCATCCTGGCAGAACAGCACTTTCAGTACCGGGTACTATTTTTCGGGCTGGTCTCAGTGCCCCAAGTCTTCACAAAGTATCTCATTGTGGTAGCGGCCTATCTCAGAACACTAGGGTTCTTTGTCTTCCTTTATCTGGACAACTGGCTCATAAATAGCACCACTCCAGATGGAGTCCAGCAATCAACACGGTTGACCATTCAGGTGCTAGAGCTGTTGGGGTTTGTAGTCAAATTACCCAAAGCCCACCCAACAACTGGAGTTCATAAGGGCTCTCCTCAACATGACCCAAGCGAAGGCCTTCCTTCCGCTAGACTGACTGCAGAGTTTGACGACCTTGATCCAAGATACCCAGCGGAATCGTCAGACAATGGCTTTAAGGGATGCTGACCATGCTCGGCCACATTGCCTCTACAGTACACATCACACCCATGGCTCGTCTTTCGATGACTAAATCAAAACTGGTCAATCTTCATGAATGACTGCTGTGTTACAACTAAGAAAATACCTCATTCAACAATTCACTAATTCAATCTTGTTCAGTATTTTATAACTGTCACAACATAGCCTCAGAATCAACCGCTAGCACTAACAAATTCTGGGAGTTTTTTGTTCATTCTCCCAGACATGTGCCGGTTTAACATCAATGGCATATGTTGATAGACCCCATGTTGCATCACTGTACGTTGTAAACAAATTCCATATAAGCTAAGTATTTTTCATTCATTGGAATTTGTTTACAACGTACAGTGATACAACATGGGGTCTATCAACATATGCCATTGTTGTTAAACCGCACATGTCTGGGAGAATGAACAAAAAATTCCCAGAATTTGTTAGTGCTAGCGGTTGATTCTGAGGCTATGTTGTGACAGTTATAAAATACTGAACAAGATTGAATTAGTGAATTGTTGAATGAGGTATCGTCTTTCGATGAGACAGGCTCAATGGAGACTGAAGACTCAGTGGAACCAGGTCACCAGACACCTTCTGGATCGAGTGACTATCACTAGCCCTCTCATCCAGTCCCTGCAATGGTGGTTGGATTATGAAAACATGCTCAAGGGTTTCCCCTTTCTTAAGGCGTCACCTCAGAAAACATGACAGCAGACGCATCCAAGCTGGGTTGGGGAGCACATTTGGATGGCCTTCATACTCAAGGCATCTGGTCTAGCCTGCACCAGATCAATTTCTTGGAATTGAGAGCCATAGCCAATGCCCTCAGGACTTTCTGAGAACGGCCAGCCAACCAGGTTGTCCTGATTCAGACCGACAATCAAGTCACAATGTACTACATAAGTTGGGGGGGGGGGGCACAGGTGTCTACTGTGCTGGGAAACAGTCCGGTTATGGAGGATCACCATCCCCTACAGGATAGAGCTAAGGACCACATCTGCCAGAGGAGAAAAATACCCTGGCGGATCAGCTGAGTCATGTCTTCCAGCCTCACTTGTGGACACTGGAAAGGGATGTGGCAGCCCACATCTTTCAGAAGTGGGATACCCCCTGGCTAGACCTATTCGCTACCCCAAAAAAATGCCCAAGTTCTGCTCCAGAGTCACTTCGCGCTGCAGGCTCACGCCGGATGCTTTCCTCCTGCACTGGGGAAAGGGCCTGCTATACACATATCCTCCCATACCTCTCACAGCAAAGACCCTGCTGAAACTCCAGACAGACAGGGGTACGATGATACTCATTGCACTGTATTGACCCAGACAGCCGTGATTTCCCCTTCTGCTTCAAATCTCCCAGTTGGAACCTCTACGGCTGGGCTCTGCCCCAGACCTTATATCACAGGAAGACGGGAAGATGCTACATCCCAACGTCCGGTCCTTGGTCCTAACTGCATGGATGTTGAGAGGCTAGTCCTGTCTGAGCTTAATCTGCCCTACAGAGTGACAGATGTTCTGTTGGCTTATAGGATGGCCTCGATGAGAAGGTCTTATGCATTCAAATGGAAGAGATTTGCTTTCTGGTGTCTGGAACAGGCCCTAGATCTTTTTAATTGCCCCATTGACAGACTACTTGAGTACCTCCTACATCTCCTGGAGTCGGGTCTCAAGTCCAACTCTGCAAGGGTTCCCCTCAGCACGATTGGGGCATACCATCATGGAATAGAAGGAAAGTCCATCTCAGCTCAGTCTTTAGTGGTATGCTGCATGTGGGGTTTGCTTCTCTCAAAGCCTCCCTTCAAGCCCCCAGCGGTAGCTTGGGACCTCAATGTGGTTCTGGCGCAGCTCATGTTAACTCCCTTTGAGTCACTCGATTCCTGCCCTCTGAAGTTCTTGACCTGGAAAGTCTTGCTGCTTCTGGTGGCAGTTACATCAGCACACTGGGTAAGCAAGCTCCAGGCCCTAGTAGCTCATCTGCTGTACACCAGGTTCCATTATAATAAAGTAGTCTTGTGCACTCACCTTCAATTCTTTCCAAAGATAGTATCAGCTTTCTATCTTAATTAATCAGTCAGTCATTCTGCTGACTTTCTTCCTGAGGCCTAACGCCCACAGAGGAAGTGGCGCTGCACATGTGGGACTGAAAACGGACCTTAGCCTTCTACCTTGAGCGGACAAAGGCCCACTGAAAGTCCATTCAGCTGTTTGTTTCTTTTGACCCCATCAAGCTAGGGGCTGCCATTTCCAAATGCACTCTTTCAATTTGGCTGGTAGGCTGCATCTCTTTCGCTTATGCCCAGGATGGCCTGAGCCTTGATGGGCATGTCACAGCTCACAATGTCAGAGCCATGGCTGTGTCAGTGGCCAACTTGCGCTAGGTCTCCATAGAAGAGATCTGCAGGGCTACAATGTGATCTTCTGTCCACACATTCACATCTTACTGTTGTCTGGATGGGGATTCCCAATGTGACAGCAACTTTGGCCAGTCGGTCCTCTGGCATCTGTTTGGGGATTAGAATCCAACTCCATCCCCCCCAAAGCCCTACACCATTTTTTTTGGTAGCTTGGATGGACAGAAGAATCTGAATCAAATAAATTCCCTTTTTGAACTACTATTTCTGTACATAGTTGATTCTTCAGTTCTTAGTTTAGTTTTGCCCTTGTTGGACTTCTCAGGGGTTTCCTTGGTTTTTGGTAGCCTGTAGCTTGGGAGACCCATATGTGAGAATTTCCTTCCTGCTTGTACACAGAGAAAAGGTAATTACTCACCTGTAGCATGTGTCCTCCGTGGACAGCAGGAATAAGTCCCCACAACCCTCCCACCTCCCTGAGGAGTTATATTCTGCTACAGCTTTCTTAGCAGACTAGAGAAGATGGTGCCATGGAAGCAGGCGAGAAGGCAGGTTCACAGGCATGATGGAGCCTTCCAAAAGCTTCCAGGAGAAGCTGGGGAGCATTCCCATGCAGGGCTCCATCAGAGACGTCACCCATATGTGAGGACTTATTCCTGCTGTCCACAAAGAACACTTGCTACAGGTGAGTAACTACCTTTACACCAAGGATTAATCTGCAAGGGAGGAGAAACAGACAAGACTGCATGCAACTGGTAACACTAGATTAAAATACCACTGCACAGAAGTTGGGGATCAATGTTCACTGTCATTTCTTGAGGGGAAGTTGCTGGATGTCCAGTAACTATTTCATATGGTGTCAGGCCTCCATGAGTGCACCGAGGGGAATTGTGTACTGCCAAAAGGGCAAAAGGAAGAGCTTCTGTCCAGTCCTGTAGCCCAATCCTTAGTTATAGTGTGTAGGTAACCTTTAAGGGACCTAGTCATCCATTTCGCTTGGCCAGAGCTTTGCGAGTGATAAGGGGTATGAAATTGTCTTTTGATGCCAGACCATTGCTTAGTACCCTCCCAGACACTCGTAATGAAAGCCAGACTCTGATCAGAAAAAGATAAGGAAAGGTACATCCCAGAAATAAATAAATTGGGTAAGCAATAATTTGATAGTGACAGTACCAGTCAAAAAAAGGTAAGTAATTACCAGCAAGAACTGCCTCCCCCCTCTGGCACAAGGCAGGTCTGTGTAATCAAGTTGCAAAATCAAAAAGGGCCCTGATGGACAGGGGAGAATGGCAGAGACTTGTATGGAGTAGCCCACTCTTGAGCAGTCCTTGAGCAGTTCAAACAGGTAGCATAGACTGCCTATGCCACAGGAAGAAAATTGGGATGCATAGTAACTCGTATAAATCCGCACAGAGCCAAGTAGAGGATTAAAGGAAAATGCTTTATTTACAGGGAGTTTCTTTATTCAAAACTTGATATACCGCTCACACATAAATGTGCAGAGTGGTTTACAATTATTAAAATTCAAAATACTGCAATGAAGAAGAAACAGAACACCAGCAATTCAGATAGGAGAGAGATAGCAAGTTAAAGAGAGGGACAGCAGATAAAGGACTACATCAGGGACGTTAAGATATGGACTGGATGTCAACTGGGGACAGGGGGGAGGGGAAAGATCAAAAGCTGTATGGAAAAGGTGGGTCTTTAATCCTGCTTTAAATTTGTTGAAGGACGGTTCCAGGCGGAGGGCTGACGGGAGCGAGTTCCAGAGCCGAAGTTGCCCAAGGGTATGGAAATAACACTGGACTACAGATGAGATGTGTTCTATAAATGAAAGGGATGAAACAAGGATGACACCGAGATAGCACAGAGACGCGACAACAGAGATAGGGGAGGAGGAAAGAAGGGGGATGAGAAGGGGAGCCGGAGTGCCAGAGGTGAACCATATGGCCATGATTTTGGAGAGATTAACATGCAGGTAGTTCGTGGACATCCAGGAGGCCACACAGGACAGGCAGGCATTGAGGGGGTCAATATCAGGTGCTGTGGAATCTGTGTGATGAAGAAGGATGATATCATCTGCGTAGTAATACGCGGAGATATCATGTTGCTGAACCAGGAGAGTAAGGGGGGGCCAGGAAGATATTAAACAAGAGCGGGGCCAGGATGGAACCCTATGGCACACCACAGTTAAAGGGGGTTGGGGAGGAGGAAGCAGACCCTGAAAGAACCGAAAAGGACCCGTTGGTGAGAAAGGAACGAAACCAAAGAAGAACCGAGCCCAACACTACGGAGACATGTAAGGAGGATACGGTAGTTGACTAAGTCAAATGTGGCAGACAGATCAAGGGAAATGGCAATTGAGATGGAGCCCCGGTCATGTACAGCATGCAATTTGTCAGACGGCTGCCTAGGGTGAGAACTTACACAATCTTGACGATGCATATATTCATATGATTCTTGCAAGGTATTGTGGGTATTGTAGTTCATTCACTCCCAAACACAGCTGATGACAATAATTTGAGTTGTGAAACCAAGTGGTAAGATCAATAAAATACTTCTTTTATTGATGGGGTTTAATTCACCCAGCACATGTATGCTTGATAGCACTATAAATGAGGTTACTTGCTTGCAGTGTTTAAAATGGATAACAAAAAGTCACAAAGTAAACCAGAAAACAACCTTCAGCTTGTCAGGCAATTAGCTAATGTTTTCTTAGCAAGTAATTACCAAATACAAAGGCACAAAGTAAAGAATAAACTTTGCTGGTTAGGTTAACTTCTGCTTATTTTCCACGCCGATCTCAGCAGTGATTCTCCCTTGCTCACACCCACAATCAGGTGCAGCCCTAATTACTATCAATGGACCAGATGAAAGCCTTTAGCTGGCTGGCTGCTACTGTGTGAGCCCAAATCCTGCTTTAAGAGCTGTTTGCAGTGGAAATAAAGAACAAAGTTAGGTTTCTTTGTGATGGCTGATGTGTTTGCTCATAGAAAACTAGCAATAGCATTTAGATAAAGAACAGTCCATGTAAATAGTTTCATCTGCTGTATTTCCCCCTGCATCAACAATCATAGGGTCAATATCATACATTGGCACAGATGAGTCTTTCATTAAGGCACTATCATGAGAATGCTTATTCCCTTGCTGCCATTCTCTATTATAGATAGGGTCTGGATCAGTGTTCATACCTGAGCCTCTCCTGCTATCATTATTCCTCTCTGTATAGCCTGGCCAATATGTATCCAATTCTGATGTCCAGCCTTCCAATCTTGATCCCTGGACGCTGGATCTTCTCTCACATACCTTCTGGCCTTGGTCTGAAAGTCCCTTCCACATGCAGTCTTCTCTCTTCCAGGTAGCCACTGGTGATTCCTATCTCTGCCACTCCATTCCTCTGGCTGAATCCAGTCCAATGGACTCTGCTGGCTTTTGGAATACCTCCCAGTATGAGTACTGCCTTGGAATCTCCCAGACCTTCCAATGGCCTTTCTTCTCTTCCTTCCAGAGAGTTTCCTTCTCTCTCTATCTGCTTGGCTGGGCTTCTGTTTCTCCAGGTGATACTGGTGCTTGTAGCCGTTGCTGTCTCTGTATCTCTTCCTCCTTCTGTAGCTGTTATCTGAAGAATAAGCTCTATTCTTATCCTGTTCTAATGTGTGCTGCTCCCTAACACAGCGCAGCTGTGTTGAATCAGGCCCTGCCCTTTGAGATGAGTGCTTAGGGATTACCTCATAGCTCTCTTGATTGCACACACATTCTCTCACTTCAGCCCCTCTCATGGCTGCTGGAAACCTGGTGCATTCTGGGACTGGTAGTCTTTTATGTGAAAATTCTGTTTTCTCACTTCTACCAGAACTGACAGGTTGCTTGTTCAGAGTCACATCATCTTTTCTATAGCTCCTACCTGAGCTATGATAAGCTTCCTTATCACAAATTCATTCAGGAGAGAGAGAAGAATGGATTCTGTGCTGTGGCCAGGATGGAAACCGGACTGTCGAGTGTGGAGGGCAAGAGAAGCTTTGAGATGGGAGGAGAGCTGGGCAGAGACTAATTTTTCCAGGAGCTTTGAGAGAAACGGGAGATTAGAGATGGGACGCCAGTTTGCAAGAACAGAGGAGTCTAGGGAGTCCTTCTTTAGAATGGAATGGATCAGAGCATGCTTCCACAAAGAGGGGAAAATACTAGTCATGAGGCTTGAGTTGAAAATAGAGAGGATTTGAAATAAGAGAGCTAGGGAGGGCTCTAGCAGCTAGCGGGAGGGTATGGGGTCGGAAGGGCAGGTGGTCTTATGGATAGAGGTAAGGGCCTTGGATAGTTCCGGGAGGGTATTGGGCTGGAAAGAAGACCAAAGATGGGGGAGAGGGGGGACCGTAGAGGTGGGTTGGGAGATAGGGGTGGGGGGTCCACAGGGGGTGAAGAGAGGGGGGGGAGGACAAGTGTGGAAAAGGAGACGAAGAGAGTTCCTAGCGATAGCAGAGAAACAGTTCTCCCCTCCCCCAAAGTTCCTTCACTATGGGTTTCACAGCATTAGCAGAGAAATAATTATGTTTATGTTTATTGAATTTGATATACCGCTCAGACCCAAAGGCATTAGAGCGGTTTACAATACTACATCATTTAGGGAAATAAGAAAAGAACGCCATTTATAAGATAGGACAGAGTAGAGGACAGAGACAGTCAAACAGATAAGAGAAAGAGAAGGACACGGAACAGCAAGTTACCCTGATATATAAGCAGGACATCAATACATCAATATAGATTCCAGATACAGACGCCACGGACCAACGCCAAAGGGCCCTCTGGCGAGGCCCTCAGGCGCGGGTGCGCCCCGGAAACGGCGGTTCTTAAGCCGTTGGGCCTGGTTACTGATTGGCGGGCTTGGGGAGGAAGGGGGAGCTCCTGCTCTCACCCCCGTCAAAAGCGCTGCTCATCTTGCTCTGGGTTCACAGCAGTAGCAAAGAAACAGTTCTTCCCTCCCCGAAGGTTCCTTCGCTCTGGGTTTCACAGCATTACTTAAAACATCCTTAAAAGCCATGGAGTCACTAAAATACTGCCAGACAATTAACGCACCAGCTTGGTACAACTCCGGATATGGTCTTCATTCCAATGCAATTAGTGGAACAGAACAAGACCACAAAACCAACAATCACGCCAGTCCCTTGGTCAGACCACCATGTGATTGAATTCACCATGACCCTGAATAACCCCGCCCAATGCAAAGAAAATGAAAGAATAACTAGATGGTTCAAAACATTTAACAGAGACTCATTCATAAACAAAATCACTCCACAACTTCAACAGGAACACGACACCCTTGACCTAAACATAGAAGAATGGAACACAATAATATCCAACACAGCATCTGCCCCAGCCATCAAAGAACCACAAACACGCAAGAGATCCAACGCCCCATGGTACTCATATGAAATCAGAGTTGCAAAATGCACACTCAGAAGACTGGAAAGAAAATGGAGACGGAACAAATCACACAACCTCCTAACCCAATACAGAGACAAACAACTGGAATATAACAATCTAATAAATGAGCCTAGACAGCGACACCATACCAACCTAATCAAGAAATCTACTAATAGACCAAGAGAACTCTTTAGCATTGTCCAAAAGCTCACCAAGGATGACACGCAACAAAGCACCCACCATCTCGACCCACAAAAATATGCAGACTACATGAAGTCAAAAACCACCAACCAAACATGCTCTACTACACCACAAACAAACGATCACACGATAAAAAAAGCAACATCAAACATGGGAGAGCTTCAACATACCAACAAAGCAGCAAGTAAAAGACATTATATCTGGACTAAGCACAACAACTTCACCGTCAGACCCATGCCCAGTGACATGGCTCAAAGCTACAAAAAGCCAACTCTCTCATCACATTCAAAAAATTGTCAAAGATTCACTCCAACAAGGATACATGCCCCAACCCCTAAATCACGCAATGATACAACCAATACTTAAAAGTAGCAATCTGAGCCCCTCCGAACCAAAATCATACCGTCCCATCTCCAGCATGCCATTCCTTGCTAAAATCGTGGAAAAGGCAATGCAAAGGCAACTTCAGGACCATATTGACATAAATGCCCCACTGGACATTCATCAGCATGGTTTTAAACACCAACACGGCGTGGAAACCCTACTGACCTCCCTCTTTGACAATCTCCTAAGCGGCATGGACAACACAAAAAATGGCTTCCTGCTAGTGTTCATGGACATCTCGGCGGCCTTCGACACTGTGTCCCACACTAAGCTATTGCAACACTTACAACAGATAGGACTATGCAAGAATACCCTAAAGTGGTTTACATCATACTTGGAAGAGTGAACACAACAAGTCAAATGTGACCAAAAGAAATCACTACAATTCCCCGTCATGCAGGGAATACCTCAAGGCTCAGCCCTATCATCAATGCTCTTTAACATCTACTTACAGCCCATATGCAACATCATCAAGCACCACAAACTTCACTATCACATTTATGCTGAGGACATCATGGTGTATGCTCCAATCAGCCTACTAGCACTAAACACCACAACAATAACCAAATGCCTCAAAGACATGAATGACTGTCTCATATCCAACAACTTAACGGTCAACTACGATAAAACTGAGGCAATGTTCGTCACCAGGAGCCCCATCTTCATACCTCCACAAACTATTAGCATCCTAGACAAACACATAGTAGTCAAAGAAGAAGTTAAGTATCTGAGCATTACACTAGACAGAACTCTGAACCTGAAATCACACATCACCAAAACCACAAACAAGGCCTATCAATGACTGAAAACAATCAGACAAATCAAACCAATGCTCCATCAGGACCACTTCTGCACAGTGTACCAAGCACTCATTACACCACTGCTTGATTATGGAAACTCACTATATCAAGGCCTTTCTCAAAAGACACTACACCTACTACAGATGGTACAAAATACCACAGCACACATCATCACAGAAACTCCAAGGACCAAGCACATCACTCCCGTCCTACAACTACTACACTGGCTCCCAGTGGTGTCAAGAGCTAAATACAAAACAATCATGATCATCTTCAAAATCATTCACCATCTCTCAGCAGACGTACTCCAAAACATTATAACAAGGGATATCAGCAATAGACCAAGAAGAACCAATAACTACAACATGATCAGCACACCTGCAGACTATCACAAAACCAAACAACTTCAAAAAGAGCACCATCACTACTGGCATCTGCACTTTGGAACTCCCTCCCAACGAGCCTGAGGGCACTAGATGACCTCACAGACTTCCGCAAAGACCTTAAAACATTGTTATTCATAGACACATATGAGCACTCAGGCAACATCCCCTACCCAAACAGAAATACTACTACCTCCACCAACTAAGCACTCACTCATCCTATCTATACACACAAGCTTATCATACCACGTTATTAAATACCCTTATGTTAAATGTTACCCTTCAATTGTACTGTCTAAATGCTGTTAAGTAACTGTACTGTCTAAATGTTTACACGTGCCCTAATGTTAAATGTAACCCTCCAATTGTGATGTGACGTGACCACCTTGATTGAAGGATAAGGTGGCATACAAATCTGTCTAAATAAATTAATAAATTACTACCATAAGCCTGCTGACCAACCTGGAAACACTCCAGCTCCTGTCTTCCCGTGGTGTCTCCTTAGAGATAGGTGGTCACTCTGGAACACCTCAGGCTCTTCTCTGCCTCTCACTCCCCAGGCTCCTTGCTTCCTGGGATAAAGCTGGGAGCCTGGCCACACCCTTGCCAGGCATTCTCCAGCCTTTTTTCTTGAAGGGACAGGGGTTTACAGTGCAATATCTCACTTGTGCTAGACTTGACTGGGGAGTTTCCCAAGCACTCCATCACAGGGTGATACCACAAAACAGAAAAGGCATTATTCATAGCTGCAGCCGAGAGGTGGTGCTTATGATGTAGAAAAAGAGCAAGGGGGAATAGTAAGTTGTCTGGGCAGATAAGAAGATGATTCATTTTCCAGTAACTTTGGGAATCACATAGAGCACCCTAAGATATCCACAGAGTCTGGGTCTCTGGGAGACCATCCTAGTAATGCTGCAGGAGAGAAAGGAGAAAGAAAGGGAAAACAAAGTCATGTTAGATGGCTTCAAATATAGCAATGTTGGAGGAGAGAGGCACCATATGCCGCACCCTAAACAAAGAAGGACCCCACTTCTCAAAGACAGACATAAAAAGGCATGCCTGATCTTTGCCCAATCCCACCTTGAGAAACTACAGTCCTCCTGAGAAAATGTTCTATGGACAGATGAAACCGAACTTGGACTGTTTGGCAATACAGACCGGTGATGCATTTACAGTTGAAAAAATGAAGCTTACAAGAAAAAAAAAAACCACCCTCCTTACAGTTAAATATGGTGGAGGTTCTATAAATGTGGGGCTGTTTTGCTGCCACAGGAACTTCCAAGATATTTTGGAGTGAAATGTGCTACCTAATGTCAGAAAGCTAGGTCTGGGTCAAAGGTCATGGGTCCTCCAGTAGGACAATGACCCAAAACATACATCCAAAAGTATAAAAGAATGGTTAAAAAGAAACAAATGGACTGTTTTAAACTGTCCAGCAATGAGTCCTAATCTCAATCCTGTCACAAATCTTTGGAAAGAGCTGAAATCTGCCATTGGTAAAAGGAATCCTGGAAATATTCCTGAGCTGGAACAAATCGCAGTTGAAGAGTGGGAGAAACTGCCAGCAGATAGATGTACGAAACGTATAGATGGCTATAAGAAACGTTTGGAGACGGTCATCACTGCCAAGGGTTATGCAACCAAATATTAGTGAAGGATGCCATTAATCTTGTCCAGGTCATATTTTGTTTTTATCTCAAAAATTACTACATCTAAGTTGCACAGACATCTTTTTGTTGTTGTATACCTTTGACCATACAGTTGGAATATTTCCAATTATTTTTCAAGATATTTTACACAACGTACCTAAAATGCAAGGGTGCCAATAATGTTGACCACAACTCTATCTATTACTGATGCCCAAATGTTGTTTGAGAATTGGTGGATGCCAGACCAGTCAGTGATGACATCAGTGCTTTCTGATAGTGAAAACGTACGCAGCCAACCATCCAGTTGGAGAGAGTTCAAGTACTTTTTACTCCAGGGTTATTTGGGTTTAAGGAGATGAACAGCTTTGAGTACTTTCTTGTTGACTTTGTACTTTGCAAGTAGTACAATAAGGCATATTTACAATTCAGAATGTAGTATTTCTGGAGATTATCAAGAATGGGAGTCTGCTCACCTAAGAGATTAAAGATGTGTAAGAGAATGGATGCTCTCCTGGAGGAAGAATGTGTTGCATGGATCAGCACTCCCAAAGTGGACACGCAGCTCATGGCAATCACGAAGCGGAACACCATTCCCATAGAAAGAGGATCAGCCTTCAAGGATACTCTGGATCGAAAAGTGGACTCTGATGAAGAGTCAGTTCGCTGTGGCAGCTGCTATTCTTCAGTTGGCGGTGTGTATAGTTTGTCATATGGGGGCCTGGGTGAGAATGTCCACAGTCTTGGCAAAGGCGAATATTAATATGACTTGCAAGGGATTGTGGGAAATGTAGTCCATTCATACCAGACGCAGCCGTTCACAATAAAATTAGTTGTGCTTGCTTGAGTGTAAAGCTAATAAGATATTTATTTATGGGGTTATTTCTCCCAACACAGATATACTTAGTAGCGCATAAAACAGGATGCTTGCTTTCAGTGTTATACTTAGAAAAACAAAATCAGGAAAACAACAGCTGAACTTGTCAGTCAATCAAATCAAAAGAATAAAGACCATGATGGTAACAGAATGGTCTTTTCTGTAGGCTCTAGCTAATATTTCCTTAGCAGTGCTTCAAACAACAAGCAAAACCCACAAAGTAGGGAAAAACTGTTCTTTTCAGGTTAACTTCTTATATCTTCACACACAGACTCAGAAGTGTTCCCTCAGAGCTCACAAGCAATTAGGTAAGGCTCAATTGCTAGCAGTTACCCAGCTGAAACCTCTTAGCTGGCTTACTTTCTACTGCGTGGCTCAAATCCTACTCAGGAGCTTTTCTGAGTAGATTAAAGAACAAGTTTGTATTTCTTTGTGATGGTTGTTGTATTTTTGTAACAGCAAATTACCACAGGAGTTTAGACAGAGCGCAATCCATGTATTCACAGCCTGCATCTACAACCTCTCCCCCTTCTTCAACAATCATGGGTTCAATATCATGGATTGGCATAGAGGAATTTCTCAATGGAACACTCTCAGGAGAATACTTGTTTCCCTGCTGTCTTTCAAGGGTATAGCTAGGGCATAGATCAGTGTTCATACCTGAGCTTCCATTGCTGTTAGAGTTCCTCTCTAAATAGCCTGGACAGTATGTAGTCCAGTTCTTATGTCCAGCCTTCCAATCCAGATCCCTGGACACTGGGTCTCTCTTCACATACCTTCTGGCACGGGTCTTAGGGTCCCTTCCAAGTGCAGCCGTCTCCCTCACAGGAACCGTCTGGAGATTCCTAGCTCTGCAGCACCACTCCTCTGGTTTCCTCCAGTCCAATGGTGTATGCTTGCCTCTGGGATGCCTCCCAGTATACGTACTGCTATGGACTCCTTTAGACCTCCCAAATGCTTTTCTCTTCTTTCTTCCAAAGTGTGTCTTGCTCTCTCTGTCCGTCCGCTCTGGCTTCTGCTTCTGCTGATCCTCCAGATGATGAAGAAGAATCTGAGGATCATTCTCTGTAGAATAAACTCTACCTTTATTCTGCTTAGATGAGTGCTCCACCCTAGCACAGCACAGCTGTGCTGAATCAGGCCCTGCCCTTTGAGATGAGTGCTTGGGGATTACCTCATAGCCCTCCTGATTGAACACACGTTTCCCCACTTCAGCTCCTCTAATGGCTGTTGGAAACCTGGTGCATTCTGGGACTGGTAGTCTTTTATGGAAAAATTCTGTTTTCTTATTTCTACCAGAACTGACAGGTTGCTTGTTCAGAGTCACTTCACCTTTTCTATAGCTCCTTCCTGAGCTATGATAAGCTTCCTTATCACATACCCCCCTGCTTAAGTTATTACGGACTGATGTAACTGGTGAAACCTCTTTCCTACAGTCCGTAATACCTACGAGAGTGTTATCTTTTTGAAGCTCACTTACTTCCTGACTGGCTTCAGGGTCATTATTATTTACAGGCCTCTCCTTCCAAGACTTAAGTACATTAATATGGTAGGTCTGTCTACGCCCTCTTGCATTTTCTACCATATAAGATACTGGGCTCACTTGTTTAACAACCTTCCATGGCCCTTTCCACTGTACTTCAAATTTTGGGGCTGTACCTGCTACTTGCACCAAAACCTTTTCACCAATGCTTAATTGGCGGCTTTTGGCCTTCCTATCATACCACCCTTTCTGGCGCACTTGGCTGTCCTGCAGGTTCCTCTCAGCAACCTGCGAGGTCCTTTTCAAACGTGCTCTCAGGTCACGTAGAAACTGTGGCACCTCCTGACTTCCTGGTTCAGGATCAATCCATTGTTCCCTCAAAATATCTAACAAACCCCGTGGAGCCCTACCATACATCAATTCATATGGAGTTACACCTAGGGACACCTGAATTCTTTCCCTGCAGGCATATAAGGCAAAGGGCAATAACATATCCCATTCTTTTACCTCTCCTACTAACCCCCTTCTCAACATGTGTTTGAGAGTTTGGTTGAATCTCTCCACCAAACCGTTTGATTGTGGATGGTAGGCTGAGGTTTTCACGTGATGAATGCCAAAGGCATCCCAGACCTGGGCCAAATATTTGGATACAAAATTGGACCCTCGGTCAGTCAACACCTCTCTTGGGAATCCCACTTCACAAAACAATTTTACTAGCTCTAAAGCTATTGTTTTTGCAGAAACATTCCTCAATGGTATGGCCCAGGGAAACCTTGTTGCCTGATCTACCATAACTAGGATGTATTGGAAACCTCGGGGCGTTTTGACTAATGGGCTTACAATATCCATGGCAATGCGACCAATTGGGTGTGTGATAATTGGCATGGGAATCAAAGGCACCACCGGTGGGTGAGCCGCTGTAACTCGCTGACACGCTGGACATGCAGCACAAAACTGGGCAGTTTCTTTGAAAATACCTGGCCAGTAAAAACGCATAAGTATTTGATCCAGCGTTCCTTGCATCCCTTTATGACCTCCAACTGGATGATCATGTGCTAATCTAAGTACTAGCCCTTTGAAAGTTGTGGGTACCACCAATTGTTTACGTATGGTCCCATTTCTGGGGTCATGACTCTCTCTATATAATATTTCATTATCTAGTCTGAATCTGGGCAACAACTCCCTGACCTCCTGAGCATACTTAAAAGCTCGGGTGAGAGCTTGATCAGCTCGCTGCTCTTATAGAAAGTTAGGAAACTTTGCCACTAACTCAGCTGGCACCCAGGGTAAACTTTGACCAGCTAACATCTCAGCCCTACCCTGTGCTCTGCAAAGTCTCTCACACTGCTTTTGTGCTTTCAACTTTCTTACTTTCCCAGATGATGGGGTTATTAAATCATCATGAGAGGGTAAGTCTCCTAATAACTCTGCCTGCTCCCCCTCCTCCTTTTGGCTCTCTACCTTAGCCTGCGAGCGGGTGGATACAAGGCCCCTCTTATTTCCTATAGTTTGGCCTTCTGGAAGCTTAACCATCTTTTTAGCTAGGGACTGAGAACTTCCAAAGAAAGGCCCGGGAGCTATTTCCATTATTCCTTCTCCCTCCTTCTTTCCTAGCCCTTCCACTAGACCCTGCTTAAATCTTGGCCAGTCTCTTCCTAGAACCAAATCAAAGGGTAGCCTAGGCACCACTGCTAACAGGACTTCCTCTTGTTCCCCCAGGCACTTAACTATTAGCCTATAGGTGGGATATGATGTTGCAGCACCATGAATGCATCTGATGTGAACTTGGCTTTCAGGGGTTCTAGGCACAAATCCTTCTTGGGCCTCTATCCTCTTCCAAAGCCTTTTTGACAGCATACTCTGGTCTGCCCCAGAGTCTAACAAAGCATTTGTGGTAATTCCTTGCACATCAACCATCAAAAGAAATCCTTGTTTGGGCTGTTTTAAATCCACACCCATTAAGCTAGTGTGTGTCTGGCATCCATTTTCTAAATGTCCCCATTTTCCACATTTGAAACATTTCTTTCTACTCCACTGTGTCATCTGGTTTGGCACAGTACATTTATTTTCAGAAACATTTTTAACTATCTTCTTTTCTGATACAGCACAGCTTGCCTCAGCACCAATCTTCAGAGGACCACCCATTCTTATGGCAAGCCTGCGTGGCTTCCAAGAATCTCTCTGCTAGCATGGTTGCCTCTCCAAGATTTTGGCAATTTTGCTGTATAAGGAAAGTGTGCAAATCTTTAGGCACAGCAGACATAAATTGTTCAAGCATAATAATGTCTAATAACATTTCCACCGTCTTTTGCTCAGGCTCCAACCATTTTACAGCTAATCCTCTGATTCTCTGACTCAGAGCCCTGGGTGTTTCACCCACTCTTAAGGTAGTAGCTCTAAACATTCGCCTATACTCTGAAATAGACAACCCTAGGCGATCTCTAATAGCAGCCTTTACATCCTTATAATTCAAAGCCTGGGCTGCTGGCATTGCTCTATAAGCTGCAAGCGCCTCTCCAGTTAATGAGGCTGCCAGCCTTACTGCCCACTGGGTCTCTGGCCATGCTAAAGCTTGTGCCACTCTCTCAAAAGACTCTAGAAAATCATCAACATTATCATCTGGAGTTAGCTTCCCAAAACTAAATGCCCCAATTCCCTGATTGAGTCCCACACTGTCCACATGTGGTATACCAGTATTCACTGCTGGTCTTGCATCTGGTCCACTTTGGTTCTGCAGTTTAACTAAGGCTTGCACCAGATCAAGCACTGGCTTCTGCTGGTCCATTAAGGCTTTCATAGCAGTGCCCTGAGCCTGTTGTGCTAGCTCCTGTTGCCTGCTAAACTGGGCTGCCATCCATTCAGCTAGTTCCTTTGGATCCATCTTGATCCCTGCAAGAAAACACAAAAAAACCCCCCACAGTGCACCACCTTCCAAACAGGTGTTTTTTTCTACTTTTTTTTTTCAATTACCCCTGTGCCTTACTCCCATCCACCACTAGACATGCCCAGGTACTTGTTACCTTATGCCAGTGATGAATCCAGCTCTGCAAAGGGTCTTTTCCTCATAGGACAGCTACCTGGAACAGCCACCTCTCCTCCAAAGTGCAGTTGAGGGAAAATCTTTTTTTTTTTCAGTTTTTAAACTTGAACTTTCTTTTTCCTTCAGACTTTAGTTGTAATCCTTAGCATGTAAATCCTTTTGCGCAAAAGCAATCCGAAAAACTACACCATTTGTCATACGGGGGCCTGGGTGAGAATGTCCACAGTCTTGGCAAAGGCGAATATTAATATGACTTGCAAGGGATTGTGGGAAATGTAGTCCATTCATACCAGACGCAGCCGTTCACAATAAAATTAGTTGTGCTTGCTTGAGTGTAAAGCCAATAAGATATTTATTTATGGGGTTATTTCTCCCAACACAGATATACTTAGTAGCGCATAAAACAGGATACTTGCTTTCAGTGTTATACTTAGAAAAACAAAATCAGGAAAACAACAGCTGAACTTGTCAGGCAATCAAATCAAAAGAATAAAGACCATGATGGTAACGGAATGGTCTTTTCTGTAGGCTCTAGCTAATATTTTCTTAGCAGTGCTTCAAACAACAAGCAAAATCCACAAAGTAGGGAAACACTGTTCTTTTCAGGTTAACTTCTTATATCTTCACACACAGACTCAGAAGTGTTCCCTCAGAGCTCACAAGGAATTAGGTAAGGCTCAATTGCTAGCAGTTACCCAGCTGAAACCTCTTAGCTGGCTTACTTTCTACTGCGTGGCTCAAATCCTACTCAGGAGCTTTTCTGAGTAGATTAAAGAACAAGTTTGTATTTCTTTGTGATGGTTGTTGTATTTTTGTAACAGCAAATTACCACAGGAGTTTAGACAGAGAGCAATCCATGTATTCACAGCCTGCATCTACAACCTCTCCCCCTTCTTCAACAATCATGAGTTCAATATCATGGATTGGCATAGAGGAATTTCTCAATGGAGCACTCTCAGGAGAATACTTGTTTCCCTGCTGTTTTTCAAGGGTATAGCTAGGGCATAGATCAGTGTTCATACCTGAGCTTCCATTGCTGTTAGAGTTCCTCTCTAAATAGCCTGGCCAGTATGTAGTCCAGTTCTTATGTCCAGCCTTCCAATCCAGATCCCTGGACACTGGGTCTCTCTTCACATACCTTCTGGCACGGGTCTTAGGGTCCCTTCCAAGTGCAGCCGTCTCCCTCACAGGAACCGTCTGGAGATTCCTAGCTCTGCAGCACCACTCCTCTGGTTTCCTCCAGTCCAATGGTGTATGCTTGCCTCTGGGATGCCTCCCAGTATACGTACTGCTATGGACTCCTTTAGACCTCCCAAATGCTTTTCTCTTCTTTCTTCCAAAGTGTGTCTTGCTCTCTCTGTCCGTCCGCTCTGGCTTCTGCTTCTGCTGATCCTCCAGATGATGAAGAAGAATCTGAGGATCATTCTCTGTAGAATAAACTCTACCTTTATTCTGCTTAGATGAGTGCTCCACCCTAGCACAGCGCAGCTGTGCTGAATCAGGCCCTGCCCTTTGAGATGAGTGCTTGGGGATTACCTCATAGCCCTCCTGATTGAACACACGTTTCCCCACTTCAGCTTCTCTAATGGCTGTTGGAAACCTGGTGCATTCTGGGACTGGTAGTCTTTTATGGAAAAATTCTGTTTTCTTATTTCTACCAGAACTGACAGGTTGCTTGTTCAGAGTCACTTCACCTTTTCTATAGCTCCTTCCTGAGCTATGATAAGCTTCCTTATCACAAGTTCTGACGTCTCGAGCTCTTCTCCAGTGTATTCACTCTCTCCCGTTGGATAATACTACCCCTCCTTTTGGAATCGGCTACTGCCTTCCTTTCTGATGCCATATATGATCTAGTCCACTTGGCAACTAGAGATATTGGATTTGGGCGGCAGTCACACCCTCCAAAGCCCGGCTAGTTCAATGTCCTTAAAGGGAAAGCTCCATCTCCAGGAACAAGCAGGAATGTAGTCTTTACATAAGGGTGACGTCGGTACCAACGGAACCCATGTGGGAATGCTCCCCAGCATCCAATAGGAAAGCTTTTGGGAGCATTCCACTGTGCCTGCGTAGCTGCCTTCCCGCCTTTTCAGCTCTCCCTCCTCAGTTCTTCGTTTTCCGCTGAACCGACAAGAAGCAATTCCTGTCACTGCAGAAAATTTGATTTTTCTTTATTTTTTGTGGTCGCGTCTGCCTTCCTGTCGACACTGGTACCGACCCTGTCGGTGCTAACTCTCTTTCTTTCTTCAAAAAAAAAAAAAACTTTTCTGAGGGGAGAATCTCTTTCCTCAGGGCGCATTGATGCCATCTTAGGCTTAGGCCTTTTTTTCCAAAATGGACAAACCAGCTAGTGATTTTAAAAGGTGTTCCAAATGTGGCAGTACAATTTCAGCCATGGACACCCATGACTGGTGTTTAAAATATTTGGGACCGGATCATCAACCGTCTGAATGTCCTCTCTGTAGGAAAATGACAAAGAGAGGCCTGCAGAACAGAGCTGGGAAACTCGGCACCGTCTTTGCCACTGATGCAATGTCAGTAGCATCGACGTCATCGAGAGCTTCATCTTCCTCCCAGGGATCTCAGGTATTGAAACCCAGGTCTTCGTCGAAGACTAGCCAGCCCTCCAAGGGTAGATCTCCTTCTAAGCATCGAGATGCCCTAGGTTTTGCCCTGGAGGGGGACACACCGGCCAAAAAGCCCCGGCGGGAGGTTCTTGCCTCCAAAGCCTTAGTGGGGTCCCAGGATACTCTTGGTTCCATGCTCGGGGATCGTGGCCCGCAACTCCGGTACCGATACCCAGGCATTGGCAAGCCCCATGGATCAACGTATCCTAGCTATTGAGCGGAGCTTAGCGGCCTTGCTAGCGGCTTCTGTAGCGGTAACGCCTCTACAGTCGATTCCTCAGCCATCGGTACCAATGACATTACCAAAGGTACCTGCATTGACATTTTTGCTGCTTACCACGCTACCACCCATGCCGGCCCTCGAGTCCATCTCCGGTACCGAGGTTCCAGCACCAAAATTTTCAGATACCGGTTTCGAGTGGTATCGAGTACAGGCAGAGTGCGAGCACCCTGCCTGTCGATACTTCGAATCTTCTGACTCTGTTTCATCGGATGACGAATCAGCCGGCACATGGGACATAAGAATTCTCCCGGAGAATCCATCTCCGTCCCCTCAACGTTGCATGTCCCCTCCGGAGGACATGTCTTTCCAAGATTTTATCCATGATGTTGCTCGGGGCCTCTCCATTACGGTGACTTTGGAGAAGGAACCTAGGGCTGAGGAGCTCAAAATTCTTCAGTACCCTGCAGCCCCAAAGGAAGCTGCTACTTTCCCTATTCATTGAATACTTCATGACCTTATGCTTCGAATGTGGGAGACACCTTTAACCATCTCGCCACATACTCGAAGGTTTGATACAATGTACCGGGTACCGGAGTGCCCTGGCTTCCAGAAGACGCGATTACCATACCAATCCATGGTGGTAGAATCGACAGTGCATCGAATTAAAAGTGCTAAAACGCATTCCTCGAGTCTTCCGGGCAGGGAATCGAGAACCTTCAATGCTTTTGGTCGTCGATGTTTTCAGGCCTCCATATTATCAGCCAGAGTCAGTTCCTACATACTGTACATGGGTATGTTCCTTAGGGAAGTGGTTGGGGATTTGGAGTTGATGGCACATCTTCTCCCTGACGACAAGAGAGCTGATTATCACCCTTGTGAAACATGTCCAAAATGTTTCCAAATTTGTTAACAGGGCAATTTTTGACTGTTTTGAATGCATCAGTGGAACTTCAGCTATATGCATTGGTGCATGTAGGATTGCTTGGCTCCAAGCCTCTGATCTTGAACAGTGGGTTCAAGATAAGCTGGGTAATATACCTTGCACAGGTGAAAACCATTTTGGCAAGGACTGGCGTGATAAGGCTTCTCAGTTAGAATCTGAGAACACCACTCTTAATAGACTCTCTATATCTACTGCTAACCCAGCTAAGAAAAAAACATGAAAGAAACCCTTTTTCAATAAGAAAAGAAATACTACCCTTCTTACCCCCTGCGGTGCACTGTCCCATCCATGTTCCCCAAAAAGGGCAGCAACAACCAAAATAGCAAAGAAAGGCTCATACTCCCAGGTATCATCAAACCCAGCAGTCCCAACCTCCTCAGGGTCTTTCTGGAGAACATAGCCATCCTGCCTCTGGAGATTCCAGATCCCATCCGCATTCCTGGCAGACTATGTCACTTTGCCCACAGGTGGCATCTTGTAACATCAGAGCACTGGACTCTATCCATAGTAAGCGAAGGGTACAAACTTCACTTCCAAAGTCTACCCCCCTAGTCTCCTCCAAGATAGTTCAATTCTCAGCCCCCTCTCACCATTCTGTTGTTGCAGGAGGTTACCTCCCATCTCCAGGAACAAGCAGGAATCTAGTCATCACATATGGGTATCGTCGGTACCGACGGAGCCTGCGCGGGAACGCTCCCCAGCGTCCAATCAGAAAGCTTTTGGGAGCATCCCACAGCACCTGCGTGCTGCCTTCCCGCCTTTCCCAACTGCCTCTCTCCAGTTCTTCTTTTTCCGCGGAGCCAGCAGGTCGTGTTCCTGTCACCGCAGAAGAATTTCTTTATTTGTTTATTTCTTTTTGTGGTCGCGTCTGCCTTCTCTGATGTTCTACCGGTACCGCCGGTCTTTCTTTCTATTTAAAAAAAATAATGTGTTTTTTTCCTTTTCTTCAGGTGCACCCGCCTTTTTGGGCCTTAGGCCCAAAAACTTTCCTTAACATGGAAAAACCTGCCTCAGGTTTTAAAAAGTGCACAAAATGTGGCGGTACCATTTCCGTCACTGACACCCATGAATGGTGTTTAAAATGTTTAGGTCCTGACCACTCCATCACAGATTGTGTGTCCTGTGCTATGATGTCTAAAAGAGGTTGACAGAACCGAGCTGCTAAGCTCAGTATCCTGTTTCCCTCTGATGCGGCTTCGGTGGCATCGACGTCTTCCAGGGCTTCTTCTTCTTCCCGTGGATCTCAGGTAACTAAACATAAATCCAGCCGGTCCTCGAAGGGTAGATCTCCTTCTAAGCATCGAGATGCCTCTGGCGTTGCCCTCGAGGATTCTGAACCGGCAAAATTACCCCGGCGGGAGGCTTCGGCTTCCAAAGCATCATCATCGGGGTTCCAGGATGTTCTTGATGGCTCGGCCTCGACAGATCAGGTGCCATGCTCTGGGGTACCGGCGGTTTCCACCGGTACCGACTTCCAGGCATTGGCAGCGTCTATGGACCAGAGAATTCTGTCCATTGAACGCAGTCTAGCGGCTTTCCTTGTGGCATCAATGCCCTTGGTACCGTGACAGACAACTCCACTGGTACTGGCACTGGCACCGGCATCGGTATCGGCACCGGTACTGATAGCATCGACATCGGCATCAGTGTCTGCTATGCCGGTACCCTGTCCTCCGATGCCCTCCGGTACCGATACCCCGGTACTGGTTATTCCTGATACCGATCTTACTCGGTACGGGTATCGGGCTCTGCAGGAGCATCCGGACAGACGATACTTCGATTCCTCAGAAGAATCTGAGGATTCTGAAAGTTCTGTCGATGCAGTGATGCTTCTTCCACAGGAGTCGTCCTCCCCTAAACGCAGGATGTCTCCTCCAGAGAACATGTCTTTCCAAGACTTCATCAGAGAGGTGGCTCGGGGCCTATCCATCACTGTGGCCCCTGAGACAGAGCCAAGGGCCAAGGAGTTGGATATTTTACAATATCCCAAAACTCCTAAGGAGGCAGCTACCCTACCCATTCATGACATTCTATATGATCTCATGTTGAGGATGTGGGAAACACCTCTTACCACCTCTCCTCATTCTCGTAGGTTAGATACTATGTATCGTGTCCCTCCTTGTCCTGGCTTCCATAAAACTCAGCTTCCTCACCACTCTATTGTGGTGAAATCTGCTATGAGAAGGATCAGAAGTGCAAAAAGACATGCCTCTAATCCTCCAGGCTGGATGCTTTTGGACGTAGAGTCTTTCAAGCTTCCATGCTTGCTGCAAGAATCAGTTCCTATAGTCTCTACATGGGAATATTCCTAAAGGAAGTTACTGATCATCTACAAACCTTAATTCCTTTCATCTCTGACGATAAAAGGCAGGAGTTTCTCACTTGGCTCAAACATGCCCAAGATGTCTCTAAATTCTCCAACCGTGCAGCCTTCGACTGCTTTGAATGTATAAGCAGAACCTCTACTATTGCCATAGGTGCACGTAGAATTGCTTGGCTTCAAGCATCTGATTTAGAGCTCTGGCTACAAGATAAATTGGGAAATATCCCTTGTACTGGTGAGAACCTGTTTGGTAAAGATTGGCAAGAAAAAGCCAATGAAATGGATGCTGAAAATTCCACTTTGGATAGACTATCCAAATCTACTGCTGATCCTGTTAGGAAAAAGTTGTTCAAGAAAATACCTTTTTCTAAAAAGAGGAGATTTTATCCTGCTTATGGTCAGCAGGCATCTTCTACAGGTCAGTTTTCAACCAAATGTCAGCAACCACCCAAAAAGAAGAAAGCAAAGGCTGCTAGGCCTCAACCGGCCCAGCAGCCTCAGCCTCCTCAGGGTCTTTGACTTTCGGCTAGAGAACTTAGCCTTTCTGGTTCTGGAAGGACCAGAACCGTCCACCATTCCAGGAAGATTATGCCATTTTGCTCCCAGATGGGAGCAAATAACAGCAGAGCATTGGACACTCTCTATCATAAAATAGGGGTACAAACTTCATTTTTCAAGCATGCCCCCTCCCACAATAGTGAAGCAGTTCAATTCTCCGACCTCTCTCATCGACCTGTTAGGTCAGGAGGTTACTATCCTTCTTGCCCAAGGGGCAATAGAAGAAGTGCCTCTTCATCAACAGGGCACAGGGTTCTATTCCCCTTATTTTCTTATTCCAAAGAAGACAGGGGGATACAGACCTATCTTAGATCTCAGAGAATTGAACAAATTCCGTGTCATGGAGAAATTCAAAATGATTTCTCTCGGAGCTCTGCTTCCATACTTTCAGAGTCAGGATTGGCTTTGTTCTCTAGATCTCAAGGATGCGTACACCCATGTTCTCATCCATCCAACCCACAGAAGGTTTCTTAGGTTCCTGTTTCAAGGAAAGCACTACCAATACAGGGTGCTTCCTTTTGGTCTGGCCTCTGCACCAAGGGTGTTCACGAAATGCATGGCTGTGGTAGCAGCATTTCTCCAGGACCAAGCAGGAAGTCAGTCCTCACATATGGGTGACGTCGGCGCCGACGGAGCCCTCGCGGAGCAATTTTCCCCAGCTTTCAAAGAAAGCCTTTGGGAATTGCAGCGCGAATGCGCGGTCCCCTTGCCGCCCAAGGGTGCCATCTTGCTCAGTCTTCTTTTTTCCGCAGAGCCCTACAGACGTTGTTTGTAATTCACCGCCAGAAAAGTTGATTTTATTTGTCTTTTTTCTCGGTTCGACGCCGGTTCTTTTCCAGCCCGGACCCGCGACGCCGGTTGCAAGTCCGTTCTTTATTTTTCGTTTTTTTGTCCTTCGTGACAGGTTTCGCGCCTTTTTTTCTTTTTCACTGGCAGCCCTGTCTTTTGACCTCGCAGGGGCCCTTTTTCCCCCGATGGCTGCCAGCGGGTTTAAGAAGTGTGATCGGTGTAAGAAACTCATGTCTCTTACCGACACACACGACTGCTGCCTCCGCTGCCTCGGACCCGATCATGACCCGATGATCTGTGGTCCGTGTGGCAAGATGTCCTCAAAAGCGTTGAGGAGTCGGCAGCATCAGTGGAAACGTATCTTCTCTGACTCCGGCCGGGCCCGGACCTCGTCAGAGGCTTCGACGTCTCGGGACTCTGGTCCTGAGCATCGTCGAAGTTCCTCTGAGCGAGGGTCTCCTACCCGGGAACATCATCGGAAGAAGAAACCCGCGAGGGCGGCGTCGGTGGACGCTCCTGGTTCCTCGAGGGCCAGGTCGTATAGCCCCGATAGCCGTCCCGGGTCCTCGGAGATGGAGAGGCCTTCCAAACATCCTCGTCTCGAGATGGACTCGCCTGCTCACGTAAGTGCTGTAGTCCTCGTGGACTCGCCTCCGAAGGAGCCGACATTGGGCCCGACGCCGTCGGGGCTCGAGTCGGGGGCTGCTGGGTCTCCTGAGCTCAGACTCAGGTTGACGGCCTTGGAGAGCAGTCTGACTGCCTTCATGGACCAGCAGCGGGCATTGATCGCTGGCCTCGCTGGTGCTTCTGCCCTGACCACCGGGACGTCGACGTCCAAGTCGACCCCGGAGACCGAGCCAATCCTCGAGTCCATGAGGGCTCGAGTCGATCCTCAGTCACGGTCTCCTTCAGCCTCCCGTTCGGGACCGAGGTCATCGATGCCGACTCCCTCGGCGTTGGGGCGAACGGCATCGATGCCCGCCCGACCGGAGCCGCTCGACTCCTCCTCCGAGGAGTCAGCCTGGGAGTCCGAGGATGAAGAGTCACCTGGTTCTTTCGGACTCGGTGTGTCCCATCGGACTCCCCCGAGTCCGAACCTCGGAGACGATCCCCCCCGGAGGATACCCGGTTCTCGGACTTCGTGCGGGATATGGCCAAGGCCTTGGCCTTCCCCGCGGATCCCGAGGAGGAGCCTCGAGCCGAAGAGCTCGATGCCCTCCAGTATGACTCTCCCCCAAAGGAGGCCTTTACTGTACCGGTTCCTCCGATGCTGGAACGACTTCTCTTCCACATGTGGGAGAGCCCGGCGTCGTCGCCGGTGTTAAGCAAGCGGGTCGATTCCATTTATCGAGTCCGCAAGAGCCCCGGGTTCCAAAAGGCACAACTACCGCACCATTCCATGGTGGTGGAATCGGCCATGCATAGACTCAAGAGTCAGAAGATGCACTCCTCGGTGCCTCCCGGTCGGGAGGCTCGGAACCTGGATGCCCTCGGTAGGAAGTGTTTCCAGAGCTCTATGCTTGCTTGTCGAGTCCAGACCTACCAGCTCTATATGGACATGTATCTCCGAGACCTGGCTAAAGAAATAGCCGGGTTCTCTGCTGGTTTCTCCGAAGAACCTTTGCAGAGGTTCCAAACCTTGTCTACTGGTATTCGGGAGTGCTCGAAGTTTATCTCTCAAGCAGCCTACGATGGCTTTGAAGCATCGGCTCGAGTAGCCGCAGCCGGCATCGGTGCCCGCCGACAGGCTTGGCTTCAGTCATTCGACCTCGAGCCATGGGTGCAGGACAAGTTGGTCGATGTCCCCTGCAGAGGTGAAAACCTCTTTGGCAAACCCATGGCTGAGAAGGCTGCACAGATCGAGACTGAGACTCTCACCAGGACTCGGCTCTCAAGGAAGACCTCTGCCCCTTCTCAGAAAAAGAAGGGCTCGGGGAAAAAGCCCTTTTACTCGAGGAAGGTGGCTGCCTATAAACAATACCCTCATTTTCAGGCCTCAGCAGCTCCCCAACAGGGTCAGCAGGCCAAGGGACGGGGTCATGGGTCCCGTAGGCAGCCAGCCCCCAAGCCTGCACCACCGGCCCCTGCTCAGCAGGGTGGGGGTTTTTGACTTCATCAGCATAGCCTCTCCCCCTCAGCTGGTTTTTATCAGCACAGGAGGCCGGCTGGTCCACTTTGCCCACAGGTGGTCCAACATCACTACAGATACCTGGGTACTTCACATTGTCCAAGAAGGCTATCTTCTGCACTTCCACCAGGTACCTCCCTCCTACTTTCCAGGGGAGCCTCTCAGACTCCCTCTGCACAGGGACTTACTCCTTCAGGAGTTAGCAAGTCTTCTTCGGGAACAGGCTGTGGAACCGGTGCCCCACCACCTGAGAGGTCAAGGCTTTTACTCCAGGTACTTTCTGATACCAAAAAGAACAGGAGGCCTCAGACCCATCCTGGACTTGCGGAACCTCAACAAGTTCCTCGCAAGGGAAAAGTTCAAGATGCTTACCCTTGGAATCCTGCTGCCCTACCTCCAGCAGGGAGACTGGCTATGCTCCTTGGATCTAAAGGATGCCTACACTCACATCCTCATCCACCCAAGCCACAGACAATATCTCAGGTTTGTTGTGGGAGGCAATCATTACCAGTACAGAGTACTACCCTTTGGCCTATCCTCCGCACCCAGGGTGTTCACCAAATGTCTAGCAGTGGTGGCGGCCTATCTAAGACTTCAAGGCCTCTTTGTGTTTCCATACCTGGACGACTGGCTCATCAGAGCACAGTCTTCCCAAGAGGCCACTCACGCCACGCACCGCACTGTGGCTCTGCTGCAGCACTTGGGCTTTGTCATAAACTTTGCAAAGTCCACTTTGCTCCCCTCTCAGGATCTCGAGTTCATAGGCGCAAGGTTAAACACGCTTCAGGCGCGGGCCTTTCTGCCTCTCGACAGGGCAAGCAGGCTCATGGATCTTGCCAGCCACTTTCGCAGCAATTCCCTGGTCCCTGCCAGGCAATTTCTAAGACTGCTCGGCCATATGGCTTCCACAGTCCATGTCACCCCCAATGCCCGCCTGAACATGCGGCCTGCTCAGTGGAGCCTTCGCACACAATGGCATCAAGCCACGGGAAGCCTAGCGGACTCAGTACAGATCTCCGACCCGCTAGTCTCTTCTCTGCAATGGTGGCTTCATCTGCCAAACCTGGTCCTCGGAATGGCTTTTCAGCCTCCTCCGCCTTCTCTGGTCCTGACGACCGATGCTTCTCTCCTGGGTTGGGGAGCACATTGCCAAGGGACATGTACTCAGGGCCTCTGGACTCCTTGGGAATCTGCCCAGCAGATCAACTTCCTGGAGCTCAGAGCATTCCGCCTGGCTCTGAGGGCCTTCTCCCACCTCACTTCTCACCAGTCTGTGCTGGTCCAGACGGACAATCAAGTTGCAATGTTCTACATGAACAAACAAGGGGGCACAGGCTCCTTCCTTCTCTGTCAGGAGGCACAAAAACTGTGCTCTTGGGCCGTCAGCCGCGGCATCCTCCTCAAAGCTGTTTATCTCCCGGGTCAAGAAAATTGCCTGGCAGACATACTGAGCAGAATCCTCCAGCCACACGAGTGGAGATTGTATCCGTTGGTGGTTCAACGGATCTTTCTCAAGTGGGGCCTACCCACCATGGATCTCTTTGCCAGTCCTCTAAACCGGCAACTTCCCCGATTCTGCTCTCGACAACCGCATCCTCTCAGAGTAGCAGCGGATGCTTTTCTTCTCTCATGGTCCACAGGCCTTTTGTATGCCTTTCCTCCCATGCCACTGGTGTCTCGGACACTCTTCAAGGTTCTCCGGGACAAAGCCTCAATGATCCTCGTGGCTCCCCAGTGGCCCACACAGCCCTGGTTCCCGCTTCTGATGCAGCTAGCGGTGGACACTCCTCTTCCTCTGGGGTTTCAGCCCGATCTCCTGACACAGGATCAGGGGACTCTCCTACACCCCAACCTCCGGTCCCTTCATCTAATGGCCTGGCTGCTGAAAGGGTAGAACTTGCTCCCCTCCTGCTGCCTCGAGATGTGGAGGAAGTCGTCTTGGCATCCAGGCGACCCTCCACCCGGAGTCCTACGCTCTTAAGTGGCGTTGGTTCTCTGTCTGGTGTGCTCAGCAGTCTCAGGATCCCTTCTCCTGTTTGGTGTCAGTGGTCTTGCAGTACTTGCTTTACCTCTCCAATCTTGGACTTAAGTCCAACTCGGTCAGGGTCCACCTCAGTGCTCTTTCTGCGCATCACATGCCGGTGGATGGCAGGCCTCTTTCCAGCCACCCTCTAGTGGCTCGTTTTCTCAGAGGCCTCCTTCTCCTTAAGCCACCTTTGCGCCCACCAGCCCCTGACTGGGATCTGAACGTGGTGTTACAGCGGATTACCTGTCCGCCTTTTGAGCCTATGGCTACCTGTCCTCTTCGTTTTCTTTCTTGGAAAACCTTATTCTTGGTAGTCCTCACTTCTGCTAGACGCGTTAGTGAACTGCAGGCCCTAGTATCTGATCCCCCCTTACACCAGGTTCTACAGGAATAGGGTAGTCCTACGGACTCACCCTAAGTTTCTTCCAAAAGTGGTTTCCCCTTTTCACATCAACCAGGAGGTGGTACTTCCGACCTTCTTTCCCAGGCCACACTCCAGCCGAGCTGAAATGGTCCTGCATACCCTGGACTGTAGGAGGGCGTTAACCTTCTACCTTGACCGTACGTGGGAGCACCGAAGGGCTGTTCAGCTCTTCGTGTCTTATGACCCCAATAAGTTGGGGCTCCCTGTCTCCAAACGTACTCTGTCCATCTGGGTTGCTGACTGTATCGCTTGGGCTTATGGGGCAGCCGGCCTCTCGTTGGAGAGTTGAGTCACGGCTCATCGTGTTAGGGCGAAGGCTGCGTCAGTGGCTTACCTCCGCTCTGTTCCATTGGCAGACATCTGCCGGGCCGCTACTTGGTCTTCAAGCCAGACTTTTGCGACCCATTACTGCCTGGAGAGGGAGTCCTGCAGGGACAGTGCTTTCGGACAGGCAGTCCTCCGTAATCTCTTTGAGGTATAGGCAACTCCTACCCTCCGTCCTGGATGTTGGGCTACCGGTTGGAGACGTATTCAGAGAAGATTCCTTCCTTCTGTGCTACTGAGCTTGAGGGAGCTCCTTTTTTGTGCTTAGGGTCTCCGGTAGCCTTAAGCTTGGGAGTCCCATATGTGAGGACAGACTTCCTGCTTGGTCCTGGAGAAAGAGTAGTTACTCACCTGTAACAGGTGTTCTCCAGGAGCAGCAGGAATCAGTCCTCACAACCCTCTCTCCTCCCCATGGAGTTGCAGTCCTCTGATTTCGTTTTTGCTAATTTTTTGCTATCTTTTCGCTATGTCATCAGACTGAGCAAGATGGCACCCTTGGGCGGGAAGGGGACCGCGCATGCGCGCTGCAATTCCCAAAGGCTTTCTTTGAAAGCTGGGGAAAATTGCTCCGCGAGGGCTCCGTCGGCGCCGACGTCACCCATATGTGAGGACTGATTCCTGCTGCTCCTGGAGAACACCTGTTACAGGTGAGTAACTACTCTTTCTACGCACTCTGGGAATATTCGTCTTCCCTTACTTGGACGACTGGCTCATTCGAGCTCCAACACAGTCAGAGGCCAAGACTTCTCTATCCTGCACAATGCGTATGCTTCAGTATTTAGGGCTGGTAATAAACATCCCAAAATCCAGTCTAACTCCTACTCAGTCTCTAGAGTTCATAGGAGCCTTGCTGGATACCACAAGGGCAAGGGCCTATCTCCCCCAGGCCTGTTGCCTTCGCTTGGTGCAATTAGCTTCTCAAGCAGTTCTAAAACCCCTTTTAACTGCTTGAGAAATGTTACAGTTACTAGGCCACATGGCATCCACCGTGCATGTGGTACCATATGCTCGCCTTCACATGAGGGCAGCTCAGTGGACTTTATCCACCCAATGGACCCCAGGGATCAGGCTGCCTGTCAGACAAAATAGCAAACACAAGTCACCTCATTTTGTCTCTCCAGTGGTGGAAGTCCACTCAAAACCTGTTGCTGGGGTCCCCCTTTCAGCAACCCCTGCCCCAGGCGACTCTTACAACAGATGCTTCTCCAATGGGTTGGGGAGCTCATCTGCAAGACCTCTCCACCCAAGGCACCTGGTCTCCACAGGAGAGTTGTCTACATATCAATCTCTTGGAGCTCAGAGCAATCTTCCTGGCTCTGCGAGTGTTCCACACCCTGCTCAGCTACAAGACAGTCCTTATTCATACGGACAATCAAGTAGCCATGTTCTGCGTTAACAAGCAGGGGGGAACAGGCTCTCTGTCGCTTTGCAACGAAGCTTTGCGACTGTGGGCCTTCACCAGAGAGCATCAGATTCATCTTCTGGCAGTGTATCTTCCATGAGTTCAAAACTCTTGGGCAGACAGACTCAGTCGAGTTCTCCTTCCACACGAGTGGTCTCTGCATGCAGACCAGGTGGCCAGGATTTTTCAACTTTGGGGAACCCCGGACATAGACCTCTTTGCAAGTCCGTGGAATGCCAAACTTCCCCGGTTCTGTTCCAGAACTCTGGCTCAGGGAGCTCAGGCAAAGGATGCTTTCCTCCTTCACTGGGGTCAAGACTTCCTGTATGCCTTTCCACCCATTCCCCTAATTCCCAAAACCCTGTTCAAGCTTCAGAGAGACAGAGGCCATATGAGTCTCATAGCTCCACATTGGCCACGGCAAGTGTGGTATCCTCTTCTTCTACATCTCTCTCAAGCTCCCTCCCTGGAGTTAGGGTCTGCTCCAGATCTCCTATCTCAGGAGAACGGGATGTTATGGCATCCCAATCCCCAGTCCCTGCATCTCAGGGCTTGGTTGCTGAAGGCCTAGATCTCCAAGATCTTAATCTTTCTCAATAAGTGAAAGATGGGGGCGGAGCCTGATGTCCAGCGGGTTAGTCGCATAGCGTCGAGGCTCCCGAGAGGCCTGGCACGAATCCTGATCAAACTCCGCAACTACTTATTGCATCCCAATTACAAGCTGCCACGGTGAAGCCGGAATATGGCGGGGCCCAAACCAGTCCGCTTAGACTATTCTGCGCCGACAAATGCCCACGGCAAACGATCCAAAACAGAACCTCTCTCTCCCCAGAAAATGGCCGCTGCCCGCGAGGGGCCGGAGGGCCTACAGGAGATACTCACTGAGATCCGAGGAGTGAAAGATCTTGTGCAAACGAATGGTGAGTCACTCCGGGCCGTACGGGAGGACATAGCCATGCTGCAGAGCAAACTTGAAGGAGTCTCCCTACGGCAGGATAAAATGGAGGGCATTTTGGACACGCATAGCGAACGGCTAGCTAAGCTGGATAAGGTAGAGCGGCAGCTACGGGCGCTTCAACGTGAGGTGGAGGAAGGAAACAATCGAGCCCGCCGAAATAATGTCCGGATCGTCGGCATCCCAGAGGGCGCAGAAGGCACTGATATGAAGGCCTTTCTGTCTACTCTCCTTCCCTCAGCATTGAGAACTACCTTTGAGCGCGACCTAGAAATCGACCGGGCACACCGAGTTCCAACGAGTCTGACGCTTAACCGCAAAGCCCCGAGACCCATCATTCTCCGGCTCCTGCGATACCAGCACGTGGAGCAAATCATGAGCACAGCGCGGGTGAGAGGTCCCATCGAATTTGAGGGGCACAGAATATCCTTTTATCCGGACCTGGCTAAAGCTACTGTAGATCGGAGGAAGCGTTTTTTGGAGTTTCGACCTAGGCTGCAGCAACTGCAGGCCCGATTTGGCCTCCTGTATCCTGCCAAGTTACGAGTAACGTTACATAATCAAACCAGAACATTTGAGGACCCAGAGGCCCTGGCAACCTATCTGGAAAACAAGGAGGCAGACCAGATGCGCTGAGGTCTGTTTTGGGAATCCCTAAGCCAGCTTTGTCTCAGGTACTATGGCAGCGAGAGCTGATTGCATTTTCAGTATGGATGCGGGTGCTACAAGCCCAGAGTCCGGGGTCTCCGTTTCTCACCGGGCTCGCTCCATATTACAGCTAGTCATTAATGGGTTGCGGCGCCGCTGAGTCATGGGTGGCAGCGCGGAGTCTGGCGGTTTGAATAACTGGCCTCTCGGTCCTACCCCGTTGGGGCAGGCTCACCACAGATTGCCGGGGTTTTGTTTCTCCTCCAGGCGCATGGCGCGCGACTACATGCAGATGGATATGCAGGCATCTACACTCTTCTTGAACAGCGCGTATGGGACCCAGGGAATACGGTCCTTCAACCCTACCCTACAATCAACGCAGCCTATTGTTTGGAATGTACTCTTTTATGTATAAATGGCCCTATGTAAGGTTTTATCCTTAAATGTTAAGGGTATAAATAACCCAATAAAAAGGAAAAAAATCCTCAGCTATTTGCAACATGAGAAAGCTGATTTGGTATTTTTACAGGAAACCCATTTAAATTCAAAGGAAACCCTGAAAGTTGGTATCAAACCTTACATGGTGGCCGCCTATTCTCCAGCCATTGCAAAAAAATGTGGGGTGGCAATTTTGATGCGGAAATCCCTAAATGCTACTATTCTTGAAACCCGCTCCGATGTAGGGGGTAGATGGTCCAGGGTATCGCTTCAGCTTGGCAATCTCGAAGTAACTTGTTTCTGTGTTTATGCTCCCAATATAGATAACCCTGCCTTCTTTGCAACTATAGCCCAGGAGGCTCTGGCCGCCGCCCAAACTCCATTGATCATCGGGGGGGATTTCAATCAGGTAATTGACCCTCTGATTGATAAGCAGCCCCCTAGGTCTATTCGCCCGCCTAAGGGTCATCTCATGTTAACTTCGTTGATTCAGGAGCTAGCTCTAGTGGATATTTGGAGGCTGTTACACCCTACTACACTTGAATTTACATTTTTCTCCCCACCTCACCACTCTCAGTCGAGAATAGACTTCCTCCTCGTCTCTAAAACGCTGGTCCCTAGTGTGGAGGAGGCACTGATTCACCCTCTCCACATTTCCGACCACGCTGCGGTCTCCCTTCAGTTGCGAGACAGCCATTCGAGGGAGAAGATGGGTGGATGGTTTTTTGACAGAACCTTACTAGAGGATCAGGAATTTCGGGCGGAAGTTCGGCTGGCCATCCATGACTATTTTCATTTTAATGAGTCTCATGCCACCGCGGGATGGGCCTGGTGGGAGGGCTTTAAGGCCACCATGAGAGCGGTCATTACTAGCTTAGAGATTCGGCGGGGGAAGCAGCAGAAACAGCAGCTAATAACCTTAGAACAACAAATTAAAGCAGGAGAACGGGTACTCACTGCTAGGGTGGATCCCTGCATTCTGCTGCGTCTTCAAAGGCTACGCTGCCAGTATAACACGATTTTAACGACTGCGGCATCGCGAAGTATAGGGGCCCAACGGGGGATATACTATCGTGAGAGTAACAAAGCTGGGAGATTGCTTGCCAATGCCATAAAGGGCAAACGGGAAGCCAAAAGGGTAGCGGCCCTCCGAGACCCCCAGGGGCAGGGGCTGATCACGAAAGATGTGGAGATTGTGGAACTCTTTCGGGTATTTTATGCCCAATTGTATCGGTCGGAGAGTGCTTACACACAGGACAGCTTCACGCAATTGACCTCTGGTATTCAGCGACCGACATTGGCCGCTGCAGACAGAGAGGACATGGAGAGGCCCTTCTCTACTGACGAGATCCGATATGCGATTATGCGAGTAGCTGCAGGAAAAGCCGCGGGTCCTGATGGCCTTCCGGCTGAATTTTACAAATCTTTTGCGCAAGACCTAGTCCCTCAACTACGGCTGTATTATACGGCCCTTGCAGCTGCCACTCCTAATGTTGGTACCTTTTCGGAGGCGAATGTGGTAGTGTTTGAAAAAGAGGGGAGAGATCCACTGTTAACAGCCAATTACCGCCCTATCTCCCTTTTAAATGTAGACTATAAGATCTTCGCCACTATATTAGCCGTCCGATTATCGGAGAAAATGTCTACTTTGATTCATCCAGACCAGTGCGGCTTCATAGCTGGTAGGTCCACGGCCGATAATGCTAGGACCTTATGTCATGTGCTTGCGGGCGCTGCAACCTCTGAGCAACCTCTAGTGGGCCTCTCCCTTGATGCCGAAAAGGCTTTTGATCGGCTGGAATGGCCCTACTTATTTGCGACTCTTAAATGGTTTGGCTTCGGTGATGGTTTTCTCCGATACCTAGAAGTCATGTATGCCCAGCCCACTGCTCGCATCTGTGTTAATGCGATGCATTCTCAAGTATTTCGTCTCCAGAGGGGGACGCGTCAGGGGTGCCCCCTTTCTCCGCTACTATTTAATCTGGCTCTGGAGCCCTTAACCCTTATGTTGCGACAATGTCAGGATATCCACGGGGCGCAAATCGCCAGCCGAGAGATCAAACTGTCCGCATATGCGGATGACTTACTGTTATTTGTCTCACCGTCGTCGGTCCCCATGGTATTGGGGAAAATCGATGGCTACTCGCGATTGTCCGGTTATAAAATCAATTGGACCAAGTCTGTTGCTTTCCCACTTAATCAGTGGGTCTACAAAGAGGATATGACCGCCTTTCCTTTTGTTTGGCAGCCTCGACAGGTGAAATATTTGGGGGTCCATTACTGCTATCCGCTAGAAGATACCATCCGCTTTAATGCTAAGGAACTAGTCTCTAAAGTCCGTGAATTGACTAGTAGATGGTCCCCTTTAGCCCTGTCCTGGTGGGGACGAGTCGAGACTGTGAAAATGATGATAACTCCCAAAGTGAATTATGTCTTGGAAATGATACCGTGTTTGCTACCCCCACAGGTTTACCAGGAGATAGAGAGTATTCTTGTACGATTCCTTTGGCAAAACAAGCCCCCGCGAATAGCAAGGCAAAAATTGAAACTCGATAAAACACAAGGGGGTGTTCGATTCCCGGATTTTCTATCGTACCACAGAGCTTTCCTACTGAAGCAGGGCTCCCGGTGGCTGGAGACCTTCGAGGGTACTCGGCCAACTTGGTTAGACATTGAGGAGAGCCTTATTGCTCCGATTCCGTTACACAATCTGCCAGGCATGCAGTTTCCCCAGGGAGCCAGTCGCCCACACATGATAGTGGACACCCTTAGAGCGTTTACTGCCCTCCTCCAAGTAAGTGGCTCGGGAGTATGTCCTCCATGCAGGCTCCCGCTGTGGCATAATCCCCTCTTTAAGATTCATAACCAAATGATTGCCTGGAGGCCGTGGTTTTCCCGAGGGGTATGGATGGCCAGCCAACTCATGGTGGGTAATAGATGGAAAGATTTTGGGGAGTTGCAAAGAGAATTTCACCTTCCGCCTAAACTCCATTACCAATGGCTACAGCTTAGGCACTGTCTTAAGAATGCCCAGATCAATCCCAGCGCGGATATAGGTGAAGGGGGGGTGGCGGACCTCGTTCACCCGCTCTCAAGCACGTCCGGAGTCGCATCCGCTTTCTATAAGCTACTCATGCAGAGTGACGGCTCGAGGATGCGCCAGACTCAGCAAGCATGGGAAAAGGAAATGGAGGTAACCCTGAACGAGCGACAGTGGCGGCGGGTCTGGTGCAACTTGGTTAGAGTCACCAGGTCTGCCTCCATAACCCAAACGCTTTACCTTTTTATGCATAGATGTCTGTATACCCCTGCTAAAATGGCAAAATGGGATAGGAATATCAGTAATCTTTGTTGGACTTGTAAGCGGGAGGTTGGTACCCTGGCTCACCTTATATATGAATGTCCTGTACTGAAATCGTATTGGCAGCAGGTGTGGGAGCGTGTGCAGGCCATTCTCAAATTCAAAGGGCCCCTTAGTTGGAGGGTGGTGGGACTTCGATCAGTCGCTGGGCTTCCATTCCTACCCAAGGCCGGTCACTTTTTGCTAGATTTTATGATGGGCCTAGCGATCTGCCTGGTCATACGGAACTGGAAGGATGGTACCAAGCTCAATATGCAGGAGTGGTGGAGTCAGGTATGCCTTTATAGTAAATACGAACAGGTATCGGGGCGAGCTAGTCCCTGCAATAATTTTCATAGGCTTAAATGGCAATTGTTATTTGACTTTGTAAATAGGGCTAAATGTGCAGGAGGGTCCTCACAGTCTGGATGCTGAGATCCATGCTGTCGCTGTACGTTACAATAGCGCTGTCTAGGATTGCTTGTAGTCGCCTTGCTATGATAATCCTGGAGGAGAGGGTGGGAGGGGGGGGTGTGGGGGGGTTATTAGTTTGTGTTTTGTTTGCTGTTCTCTGGTTTTGTATGTATATATAGAAGAAATAGATAAATAAATAAATAAATAAAATAAATAAATAAATAAAAATATTTTCTTGTTGAAAATGAAAATAAAGGATTTAAAAAAAAAAAAAATAAGTGAAAGATGTTCTTTATGCTTCCAGAAAACCTTCCACTAGACATTCTTATGCTTTCAAGTGGAAAAGGTTCACTATTTGGTGTTCAGAAAAAGGTCTTAACCCCCTTGCTATACCTCTGGAATCATTACTGGATTATCTACTTCATTTTTCTAATGCAGGCCTTAAGACAAATTCAGTAAGAGTCCTTTTGAGTGCTATTGCAGCTTCTCTTAAACCTCTAAATGGACAACCTATTTCCTCTCATCCTCTTATAGCAAGATTCATGAGAGGTCTCCTTCTAACTAAGCCTCCCATTAGACCACCTCCGGTGGCATGGGACTTGAACCTGGTTCTTGGGCAGCTCATGAAGCCACCTTTCGAACCCTTAGCTACCACCTCCTTGAAATTCCTTTCTTGGAAGGCTATCTTTCTCATTGCAATCACATCAGCACGCCGCATTAGTGAATTGCAAGCACTAGTAGCTAATCCACCTTATACAAGGTTCCATCATGACAAGGTAGTCCTTAGGACTCATCCACACTTTATGCCTAAGGTGGTCTCGCCTTTTCATCTCAACCAAGAGGTCTACCTACCTGTCTTTTTTCCAGGACCTCATGCATCAAATGCAGAGAGGAATCTTCATACCCTGGACTGTAAAAGAGCTCTAGCTTTTTATTTACAAAGGACACAGCAACATAGAAAGTCCTCTCAACTCTTTGTTGCTTTTGACCCTTCTCATTTGGGACTTCCAGTCTCCAAGAGAACACTATCTAACTGGATTGCTCAGTGTATTTCTTTCGCCTATCAGAGTAAGAACCTATCTCCAGGAACAAGCAGGAATGAGTCTTCACATACGGGTACGTCGGTACCGATGGAGCCTGCGTGGGAACGCTCCCCAGCGTCCAATCAGAAAGCCTTTGGGAGCCTCCGACAGTGCCTATGTGCTGCCTTCCCGCCTTTCCCAACTGTCTCTCCTCAGTTCTTCTTTTTCCACGGAGCCAGCAGGTCGTGTTCCTGTCCCCGCGAAGAATTTCCTTATTTTTTCTTTATTTCTTTTGTGTCGCGTCTGCCTTCTTTGACGCTGTACCGGTACCGCCGGTCTTTGTTCTTTTCTTCTTGTAAAAAAAAAACAAAAACCCAACCTTTTTTCCGTTCTTTTCTTTAGGTGCACTTGAGTTTTGGGGCTTAGGCCCAAAACATTTTTTCCTTAAATATGGAAAAGCCTGCCTCAGGATTTAAAAAGTGCACAAAATGTGGCGGTACTATTTCCGTCACCGACACCCATGACTGGTGTCTAAAATGTTTAGGTCCTGACCATTCCATAACAGATTGTGTGTCCTGTTCCATGATGTCTAAAAGAGGTCGGCAGAACCGAGCTGCCAAGCTCAGTACCCTGTTTCTCTCTGATGCGGCTTCGGTGTCATCGATATCTTCCAGGGCTGCTTCTTCCTCACATGGATCTCAGGTAACTAAACATAAATCCACCCGGTCCTCGAAGGGTAGATCTCCTTCTAAGCATCGAGATGCCTCTGGCCTTGCCCTCGAGGATTCTGCACCGGCAAAATTACCCCGGCGGGAGGCTTCGGCCTCTAAAGCATCATCATCGGGGTTCCAGGATGATCTCGATGGCGTGGCCTCGACAGATCTCCTGGTGCCATGCTCTGGGGTACCGGTGGCTTCCACCGGTACCGACTTCCAGGCATTGGCGGCGTCGATGGATCAGAGGATTCTGTCCATAGAACGCAGTCTGTCGGCTTTCCTTGTGGCATCGACGCCCTGGTACCGCAACAGACTACTCCTCCGGTACCAGCTCTAGCATCGCCATCGGTACCGATTCCGGTACTGGTGGTATCGACATCAGCATCGGTGTCCGCTATGCCGGTACTCTGTCCTCTGAAGCCCTCCGGTACTGATACCCCGGTACCGGTTATTCCCGATACCGATCCCGGTCGGTACGGATATCGGGCTTTGCAAGAGCATCCGGACAGACGATACTTCGATTCCTCTGAGGACTCTGAGGATTCTGAAGAGTCGGTCGATGCTGTGATGCTTCTTCCACAGGAGGAGTCCTCTCCTAAACGAAGGATGTCTCCTCCAGAGGATTTGTCTTTTCAAGACTTTATCAGAGAGGTGGCTCGGGGTCTCTCTATTACAGTGGCACCTGAGACAGAGCCCAGAGACAAGGAGTTAGATATTTTACAATATCCTAAGACTCCTAAGGAGGCAGCTTCCTTACCTATTCATGAGATTCTGTATGATCTCATGTTGAGGATGTGGGAAGCACCTCTTACCACCTCTCCTCATTCTCGCAGGTTGGATACCATGTATGGTGTCCCTCATTGTCCTGGTTTCCATAAAACTCAACTTCCTCAGCACTCTATTGTGGTTGAGTCTGCAATGAGAAAGATTAGAAGTGCCAAAAGACATGCCTCTAATCCTCCAGGACGTGAATGTAGAACCCTGGATGCTTTTGGAAGAAGAGTCTTCCAAGCTTCCATGCTTGCTGCGAGAATTAATTCTTATAGTCTCTACATGGGAATGTTCTTAAAAGAAGTCACTGACCATTTGCAGACTTTAAGTCCTTTTATGTCTGAAGATAAAAGGCAAGAATTTCTCACTGGGCTCAAACATGCCCAGGATATCTCCAAATTCTCCAACCGTGCAGCTTTCGACTCCTTTGAATGCGTAAGCAGAGCCTCAGCTATTGCTATAGGTACACATAGGATTGCTTGGCTTCAAGCATCTGATTTGGAGATCTGGGTTCAAGATGAATTGGGAAATATCCCTTGTACAGGTGAGAACCTGTTTGGTAAGGATTGGCAAGCAAAAGCCAATCAGATGGATGCTGAAAATTCTGCTTTGGATAGACTATCCAAATCCACAGCTGCTCCTGCTAAGAAAAGGTTGTTCAAAAAAACACCTTTTTCTAAAAAGGGAAGATTCTATCCTGCTTATGGTCAGCGGGCATCTTCTGCAGCTCAGTTCCCTTCCAAACGTCAGCAATCCTCCAAACAGAGCAAAGCAAAGCCTGCGAGGCCTGCTCCAGCCCAGCAACCTCAGCCCCCTCAGGGCCTTTGACTTTCTGCTAGAGAACTTAGCCTTCCTGGCTCTAGAAAGACCAGAGCCCTCCACCATTCCAGGAAGGTTATGTCACTTTGCTCCCAGGTGGGGGCAAATTACAGCAGAGCATTGGACACTCTCCATCATAAGAGAGGGGTACAAACTTCATTTTTCAAGCTTGCCCCTTCTCACAAGAGTGCACCAGTTCAATTCTCCAACCTCCCTCCTCAGTCTGTTGGAGCAGGAGGTTACTACTCTTCTCGTCCAGGGGGCAATAGAGGAAGTGCCTTTTCAACAACAGGACACAGGGTTCTACTCCCCCTATTTTCTTATTCCAAAGAAAACAGGGGGCTTCAGACCCATCTTAGATCTCAGAGAGTTGAACAGATTCCTAGTCAAAGAAAAATTCAAGATGGTTTCTCTAGGAACTCTGCTGCCATACCTTCAGAGTCAGGATTGGCTTTGTTCTCTAGATCTCAAGGATGCGTACACTCATGTTCTCATCCATCCAACTCACAGAAGGTTCCTTCGGTTCCTTTTTCAAGAAAAGCACTATCAATACAGAGTGCTCCCTGTTGGTCTGGCCTCTGCACCAAGGGTCTTCACGAAATGCATGGCAGTGGTTGCTGCTTTTCTGCGCACCCTGGGAATATTCGTCTTCCCTTACCTGGACGACTGGCTCACTCAATCAGAGGCCCAGACTGCTCTAACCTGCACAATGCGTATCCTTCAGTATTTAGGGCTGGTAAGAAACATCCCAAAATCCAATTTGATCCCTACTCAGTCCCTGGAATTTATAGGGGCATTGCTGGATACCACAAGGGCAAGGGCCTATCTTCCCCAGGCACGTTGCCTTCGCTTGGTGCAGTTAGCTTCTCAAGCAGAGTTGAAGCCCCTACTAACTGCTCGAGAGATGTTACAGTTGCTAGGCCACATGGCATCCACCGTACATGTGGTACCATATGCTCGCCTTCACATGAGAGCTGCTCAGTGGACCTTATCCACCCAATGGACCCAGGCATTAGGCTGCCTGTCGGACAACATAGCAGACACAAGTCGCCTCATTTTGTCCCTCCAGTGGTGGAAGTCCCCTCAAAACCTGTTGCTGGGGTCCCCCCTTCAACAACCTCTACCCCAAGCAACTCTTACAACAGATGCTTCTCCAATGGGCTGGGGAGCTCATCTTCAGGACCTCTCCACCCAGGGCATCTGGTCCCCACAGGAGACTTGTCTACATATCAATCTCTTGGAACTCAGAGCAATCTTCCTTGCTCTGCGAGTTTTACACACCCTGCTCAGCCACAAGACAGTCCTTATCCACACGGAAAATCAGGTAGCCATGTTCTATGTAAACAAGCAGGGAGGAACTGGCTCTCTGTCGCTTTGCAACGAAGCTCTGCAACTATGGGCCCTCCCCAGAGAGCATCACATTCATCTTCTGGCAGTTTATCTTCCAGGTGTTCAAAACTCTTGGGCGGACAGACTCAGTCGAGTTCTGCTTCCACACGAGTGGTCCCTACATATGGACCAGGTATCCAAGATTTTTCAAATTTGGGGAACCCCGGACATAGACCTCTTTGCAAGTCCTTGGAATGCCAAACTTCCCCGGTTCTGTTCCAGAACTCCGACTCTGGGGGCTCAGGCAAGGGATGCTTTCCTCCTTCACTGGGGTCAAGACTTCCTGTATTCCTTTCCACCCATTCCACCCATTCCCCTGATTCCCAAAACCCTGTTCAAGCTTCAGAGAGACAGAGGCCACATGATTCTCGTAGCTCCACATTGGTCACGGCAAGTGTGGTACCCTCTGCTTCTACATCTCTCTCAAGCTCCCTCCCTAGAGTTAGGGTCTGCTCCAGACCTCCTCTCTCAAGAGGACGGAAGGTTATGGCATCCAAATCCCCAGTCTCTGCATCTCAGGGCTTGGTTGCTGAAGGCCTAGATTTCCAGGATCTTCATCTTTCTCAACAAGTGAAAGATGTTCTTTATGCTTCCAGAAAACCTTCCACTAGACGTTCTTACGCTTTCAAGTGGAAGAGTTTTACCATCTGGTGTTCTGGGAAGGGTCTTAACCCCCGTGCCATACCTCTGGAATCGTTGCTGGAGTATCTCCTTCATCTGTCTAATGCAGGCCTTAAGACAAATTCAGTAAGGGTCCATTTGAGTGCTATTGCAGCTTCCCTTAAGCCTCTAAATGGACAACCTATTTCCTCTCTTCCCCTTGTAGCAAGATTCATGAGAGGCCTCCTTTTAACAAAGCCTCCCATCAGACCACCCCTGGTGGCATGGGACTTAAACTTGGTTCTTGGTCAGCTTATGAAGCTGCCTTTTGAAACTTTAGCTACCACCTCCTTGAAATACCTTTCTTGGAAGGTTATCTTTTTCATTGCAATCACATCAGCACGCCGCATTAGTGAATTGCAAGCACTCGTAGCTAATCCACCTTATACAAGGTTTCATCATGACAAGGTGGTCCTTAGGACTAATCCACACTTTATGCCTAAGGTGGTCTCGCCTTTTCACCTCAACCAGGAGGTCTACCTACCTGTCTTTTTTCCAGGGCCTCATGCATCAAGTGCAGAGAGGAATCTTCATACCCTGGACTGTAAAAGAGCTCTGGCTTTTTACTTACAAAGGACACAGCAACATAGAAAGTCTTCCCAACTCTTTGTTGCCTTTGATCCTTCTCATCTCGGACAATCAGTCTCCAAGAGAACACTTTCTAACTGGATTGCCCAGTGAATTTCTTTCGCCTATCAGAGCAAGAACCTTTCTCTGGAGGGCTATGTCACAGCTCACAATGTGAGAGCCATGGCAGCCTCAATGGCTCATCTGAACTCTGTGTCTATCGACGACATCTGTCGAGCAGCCACTTTGCCCTCGGTTCATACCTTCACAGCCCATTACTGCTTGGACAAGGACTCCCGCCAGGATGCCTTGTTTGGTCAGGCTGTTCTTAAACACCTGTTCCATACTTAATCAAATCCTACCCACCATCCCTCATGGGATGCCAGAGATCCATGTGGGGAAGTGCAGCACTGTTCCAGGGACACACAACTTCTGGGATCTCTCCCTGGCATCTAAAGCTAGGGAGTCCCCATATGTGAAGACTCATTCCTGCTTGTTCCTGGAGATAGCACAGTTACTTACCTGTAACAGGTGATCTCTGGGAACAGCAGGAATAAGTCTTCACAACCCACCCACCTCCCCTAGGAGTTGTATCTCTCTATCTATCTTTCCTTTCCCTCTCTCTCTCTCTCTCTCTTTGTCTCAGCTTAAAACTCAACTGAGGAGAGACAGTTGGGAAAGGCGGGAAGTCAGCACGCAGGCGCTGTGGGATGCTCCCAAAGGCTTTCTGCTTGGACGCTGGGGAGCGTTCCCGCGCAGGCTCCGTCGGTACCGACGTACCTGTATGTGAAGACTTATTCCTGCTGTTCCCAGATATCACCTGTTACAGGTAAGTAACTGTGCTTTCTCTGGAGGGCCATGTCACAGCTCACAATGTGAGAGCCATGGCAGCCTCAATGGCTCATCTGAACTCTGTGTCTATTGACGACATCTGTCGAGCAGCCACTTGGGCCTCTGTTCATACCTTCACAGCCCATTACTGCTTGGACAAGGACTCCCGCCGGGATGCCTTGTTTGGTCCGGCTATTCTCAAACACCTGTTCCATACCTAATCAACTCCTACCCACCATCCCTGGTAGGATGCCAGAGATCCATGGGGGGAAGTGGAGCCCTTCTCAGGGACACACAACTTCTGGGGTCTCTCCCTGGCACCTAAAGCTAGGGAGTCCCCATATATGATGACTAGATTCCTGCTTGTTCCTGGAGATAGCATAGTTACTCACCTGTAACAGGTGATCTCCGGGAACAGCAGGAATTTAATCCTCACAACCCACCCTCCTCCCCTAGGAGTTGTATCTCTCTGTCTATCTCTTTCCTTTCCCTCTCTCTCTCTTTGTCTCAGCTTTAAAACTCAACTGGAGAGAGGCAGTTGGGAAAGGTGGGAAGGCAGCATGGAGGCACTGTGGGATGCTCCCAAAAGCTTTCTGATTGGACGCTGGGGAGCGTTCCCGTGCAGGCTCCGTCGGTACCGACGATACCCATATGTGAGGACTAAATTCCTGCTGTTCCTGGAGATCACCTGTTACAGGTGAGTAACTATGCTTTCTCTCACAGGGTGTAATAGAGGAAGTGCCACTCTCCCAGCAAGGTCTGGGCTTCTATTCTCCTCACTTCCTCATTCCAAAGAAGACAGGGGGATACAGGCCCATCCTGGACCTTAGGAAACTGAACAAGTATCTTTTCCAGGAGAAATTCAAGATGATCTCCCTATGTACTCTTGTTCCCTATCTCCAGAGTCAGGATTGTCTCTGTTCTCTAGATCTAAAGGCCGCATATACTCACATTCTTATCCACATAGAACACAGAAGGTGCCTGCATTTCCTGTTCTAGGGGAGACATTATCAGTACAAAGTCCTACCTTTTGGCCTCGCCTCTGCCCCAAGAGTCTTTACAAAGTTCATGGCAGTTGTAGCTGCATTCCTAAGGACTCTAGGGATACTTGTCTTCCCCTACTTAAATGACTGGCTCATACGAGCAAGCACATCTCTAGAGGCCAATCTTTCTATCTCACGTACTATGCAAGTGCTGCAACACTTGGGATTTGTAATTAATCTTCCAAAGTCCCAGCTCGTTCCCTCCCAAACTCTGGAATTTATAGGAGCCCTCCTAAATACTCAACAGTCAAGGGCTTTTCTGCCCCAAGCCCGCTGTGCTCGGTTCATCCAGCTTGCATCCCAGGTAGGCCTCAAGACCGTTCTCACTGCTCGAGAAATGCTGCAACTCCTGGGCCATATGGCATTGACTGTACATGTGGTTCCATACGCTCGTCTACATATGCATGCAGCTCAATGGACCCTGGCTTCCCAGTGGACTCAAGCATCCGGTCATTTGGGAGACAGGATAATACTCTCTACACGTCTCATCTCGTATCTCCAGTGGTGGCAATCCCCAGAACACCTTCTCGAAGGATCACCTTTTCAGAAGCCTCTACATTAATGTACCCTGATGACGGATGTGTCCAAATTGGGCTGGGGGGGGGGGGGGGCTCATCTGGACAACCTCTTCACTCCGGGTCTTTGGTCTTATCAAGAGTCACAACTTCACATAAACATGCTGGAATTCAGAGCCATCCACAGTGCTCTCAAGGTGTTCCATGACCACCTTCACTTCCGCACAGTTCTAGTCCAGATGGACAATCAGGTAGCCATGTTCTACTTGAAGACGCAGGGTGGAACAGGCTCTTGGACACTTTGCAGCGAAGTCCTACACCTGTGGTCCTTCACCATACAACATCAGATTCACCTTCTTGCGGTATATCTCCCAGGCAAACAGAATCTCTTGGCGGACAAGCTCAGTCGGGTACTACTACCCCACGAATGATCTCTCCATGCAGAGAAGGTTGCTCACATTTTTCAGGACTTACAGACATAGACCTGTTTGCAAGTCCTCAGAATGCCAAACGTCCCCGCTTCTGCTCCAGAATGCCTGATCAGAACAACCAAGCGGTAGATACCTTTCACCTTCACTGGGATCAAGCCGCCTTAAACGCTTTTTCTCCCATTCCCCTCATCCCCAAAACTCTTTTCAAACTCCAGAGAGAAAAGGGCTACATGATTCTTATAGCCCCGTGTTGGCCACGATAACTGTGGTATCCTCTGCTTCTACATCTCTCTGAAGTTCAACCAGTAGATTTGGGGTCTGCTCCAGATCTCCTTTCACAGGAGAACGGGACACTGCTGCATCCCAATCCGCAGTCCCTACACCTCACAGCATGGCTGCTGAAGGCATAGAATTTCAGGGCATCAACCTCTCTCAACAGGTGAAAGCTATCCTTTTGTCTTCTAGGAAACCTTCCACAAGGTGCTCCTATGCCTTCAAGTGGCGTAGATTCTCTCTGGTGTTCACCTCTCTTCCTCTGGACTCAAAACCAATTCGGTACGAGTCCACCTAAGTGCCAAAGCGGCTTCCCATATGCCCTTGGATGGTCAGCTCATCTCCTCTCAACCACTTGTAACACGCTTCATGAGAGGTCTTCTATTAACTAAACCTCCCATTAAGCCACCCCCAGTGGTATGGGGCCTGAATGTTGTTTTAGGCCAGCTTATGAAGCCGCCCTTTGAACCCCTAGCCACTACTTCTCTGAAGTTTATATGGAAGGTCACCTTTCTTATTGCCCTCACTTCAGCAAGGCGCATCAGTAAGCTTCAGGCTTTGGTGGTTGATCCTCCTTATACATGTATCCACCATGATACGGTAGTCCTTAGGCCTCATCCTCACTTTATGCCAAATGTGGTCTCGTCCTTTCACTTAAACCAGTCAGTGTACTTCCCTGTTTGGTTTCCCTAGATTTCATTCTTCTAGGGTGGAAGTAACCCTGCATACTTTGGATTACAAACGTGTGTTGGACTTTTGTCTCAAGAGAGCTCAGGAGCACAGAAAAGCTTCCCAACTTTTCATCGCTTTTGACTCCAGTCACCTAGGACTACCAGTATTTATTTATTTAGACAGATTTGTATACCACCGTCTCATAAAATCAAAGTGGTCACATCACAATTGGAGGGTTACATTTAACGTGAGGGTACTTAACAACATTATACAATGAAATCGTATGTCTAGTTGGGATGAGTGGGTATCGAGTTGGTGGAGGTAGTTGCATTACCGTTCGGATGTAGACTGCTCATAGGCTTCTGTAAAGAGCAGGGTTTTAAGGGCCTTGCGAAAGTCTATGATGTCATTTAATGCCCTCAGGCTCGTTGGGAGGGAGTTCCAAAGTGTGGACAGCAGTAGTGAAGGAGCTCTTCTTGAAGTTGTTTGTTTAGTTTTGTAATATCCTGCAGGTGTGCTGATCGTGTTGTCATTATTGGTCCTTCTTGGTCTATTGCTGATATCCCTTGTTATGATATCTTGGACTGCATCTGCCGAGAGATGGTGAATGATTTTAAAGATGATCAGGACTGTTTTAAATTTTGCTCTGGCCATCATTGGGAGCCAGTGCAGTTGCTGTAAGACGGAGGTGATGTGCTCAGTTCTTGGAGTGTCTGTAGTGATGCATGCTGCAGTGTTTTGCACCATTTCGAGTGTGTGTAAGGTCTGCTGAGGGAGGCCTTGATATAACGAGTTTCCGTAATCAAGCAGAGATGTGATGAGTGCTTGGCACACTGTGCGGAAGTGGTCCTGGCGGAGTATTTGCTTGATCTTTCTGATGGTCCTGAAACATTGATAGGCCTTGTTTGCGGTTTTGGTGATGTGGGATTTCAGGTTCAGAGCTCTGTCCATTGTGATGCCCAGGTACTTAATTTCACTGTAAAAACAGCCATTGGCCTGTTCCATGTTGTTCTATGTAAACCGCACTTGATCACTGGAAGGTGCGGTATATAAGAAACTTAATTAAATTAAATTAAATTAAATTAAATCTTTGACTACTATGAGTTTGTCTAGAATGCTGATAATTTGTGGTGGAATGAAGGTGGGGTTCCTGGTGACGAACATTGCCTCAGTTTTATCATAGTTGACCGTCAGGTTATTGGCTGTGAGCCAGGCATTCATGTCTTCAAGGCACCTGGTTATTATTGTGGTGCAAAGTGCTAGTAGGTTGATTGGAGCATATATCATGATGTCGTCAGCATAGAGGTGATAGTGGAGTTTGTGGCATTTGATGTTGCATATGGGTTGGATGTAAATATTAAAGAGCATTGATGACAGGGCTGAACCTTGTGGTATTCCCTGTGTGATGGGGAACTGCAGTGATTTCTTTTGGGCGCATTTGACTTGTTGCGTTCGATCTTCCAAGTAGGAAGTAAACCACTTCAGAGTATTCTTGCATACTCCTATCTGCTGCAGGCGTTGCAGTAACCTGGCATGGGACACAGTGTCAAAGGCTGCCGAGATGTCCATGAACACTAGCAGGAATCTGTTCTTTGTTATCCATGCCTCTTAGGAGATTGTCAAAGAGGGAAGTGAGTAGTGTTTCTACACCGTGCTGGGGTTTAAAGCCATGCTTATTGATGTCCAGTGGGGCATTCATGTCAGTATGGTCCTGAAGTTGCCTTTGCACTGTCTTTTCAATGATTTTCGCAAGGAATGGTAGGCTGGAGATGGAACGGTATGATTTTGGTTCAGAGGGGTTTAGGTTGTTGCTTTTAAGTATCGGTCGTATCATGGCGTGCCTCAAGGATTGCGGCATGTATCCTTGTTGGAGTGAATCTTTGACAATTTTGTGAATGTGATGGGAGAGCTGGCTTCTTGTGACTTTGAGCCAAGACACTGGGCATGGGTCTGACGGTGAGGTTGTTGTGTTGAGTCCACTTATTATGTCCTCTACTTGATGTGTTGATGGTATGCTGAAGTCCTCCCAGGTTTGATGCTGCTCTTTCATTTCATGGTCATCTGTCTGTGATGTGATGGAGCATGTCTGGATGGTGTTTTTCGATTTCATGTAGTCCGCAAATTCCTATGGGTCAAAATGGTGGGTACAGTGCTGCGTGGTGTCCTTAGTGAGCTTTTGGACAATGCTAAAGAGTTCTCTCGGTTTGTTAACAGATTTCATGATTAGGTTGGTATGGTGCTGCTTTTTACGCTCATTTATCAGATTGTTCTATTCCAGTTGCTTGGCTCTGTATTGAGTCAGGGAGTTATGCGACTTGTTCCACCTCCATTTTCTCTCGTCTTCGGAGAGTGCGCTTTGCATCTCTGATATCACTTGAGTACCAGGGGGCGTTGGACCTCCTGTGTGCTTGTGGTTCTGTACTCATAGGGGCTGATGCTGCATTAGATATTATGGAGTTCCATTTCTTTATGCTTAGGTCAAGGGTGTCGTATTTCCGCTGGAGTTGTGGAATGATTTTGTTTATGAATGAGTCTTTGTTGAAAGCTCTAAAACGCTGGCTATGCTCTCATCTTCCATGTGTTGGGTGGGGTTATTCAGGGTCAAGGTGAAGTCATTCACATGATGATCTGACCAAGGGACCGGTGTGATTGTTTGTGTTGTGGCCTTGCCCTGTTCCTCCAAGTGCATTGGAATAAAGACCATATCCAGAGTTGTATCATGCTGGTGCGTTGGGGCATTGATTGTCTGATAATATTTTAGTGACTCCATGGCTTTTAGGAATGCTGTGGCTTCCTTCCTGGGTGTGGAGGTTAGGTTGTAGTCCTCTAGTACAATGAGGGGTTTGTGTTTTCTGCTGTGTGCACATATTGCTTCAAGTACCATGGAGAGATGTTCAGTTGTGGCTCCAGGAGGCCTGTAGGTGAGGGAGACGCTTAGGTACTTGTTAGCTATGGTGATTGTGTTGGATTCGATCGTATTAGTGGTAGAGATTGTTTTAAATCTGTATTCCTTTCTGGCCAGTATTAGCACACCTCCTCCTCTCTTTTATACTCTGATGCAATTGAATGCTGAGTAGCCTGTTGGGGTTACTTGATTTAATATGACCTGGTGTGAGTCATCTAGCCAGGTCTTGGTGATGCAGATTATATCCAGTTTTTTGTCGAGGATGAGGTTGAGGATAGTATTCAGTTTGTTCCTGATTGATTTGGCGTTTAGTAAAGCACACCTAATGTTGGCCGTTATGATTGGGTTGGTGTGTACACTATTTGTGAGATGAGTGGGCGTAGTACATGTGGCATTGTGCGGTTTATGAACTGCAGGCTTACTATGCTGGTGTTCTTTAGAGAGGGATGAGCCTGGTGTCCATACAGGTTGGGTGGTATGTAGGTGGAGTAAGGGGATTTGCTCATTGGGTCCGATGCCCTGTGTGCAGGGTGCGAAAGTGTGGAGGAGTGTAAGGTAGGCAATGAGGTAGCAGGGAGTGGAGTGCATTTTTTCAATTTACTGACCTGGGATCGGCTTGAATTGTGGCCCAGTGGTGGTGGGTGTTTGACCCTTCTCTTGTAGCTCTAAACTTGCCTGCTCTCTTTGTTCGGTCTCTCGTCCTCTTATGTTGCTCTAAACTAGTAATGGAGTCTACATGCTATGCAGAATGTTATTTTACAAGCAGTGAGGTAGCAAACAAGCAATGAGGTAGTAATGGAGTTAATAGGCTATGCAGCATATGCAATATCCAAGCGAACTCTCTCCAGATGGATAGCAGATTGTATCTCTTTTGCCAACGACAGTGCAGGACTCTCTCTTGAGGGTCACGTCACTGCACATAATGTTTGGACAATGGCTGCCTCCATGGCGAATCTGCGCTCTGTAGCGATTGATGAGATATGTAAAGCAACAACCTGGTCCTCTGTCCATACTTTTGCTGCTCACTATTGCCTGGACAAGGACTCCCACCGGGATGCCTTGTTTGGCCAAGCCATTCTCCAGCATCTCTTTCAGACTTAGATCAACTCCTACCCCCCCTTCCTGGGTTTCGATACCAGACATCCCTGCAGGATATATGATCTACTACTTAGCCCTGTGTTCCACAGCTCGCTCTGAGGTCATCTCTCTGGCATCTCCAAGCTAGGGAGTCCCATATGTGAAGACTACATTCCTGCTTGTTCCTGGAGATAGCGTAGTTATGTTTATGTTTGTTTATTTTGAATTTGATATACCGCTCAGACCAAAAGGTATTAGAGCGGTTTACAATACTACATCATTTAAGGAAATAAGAAAGGAACGCCATTTATAAGATAGGACAGAGTAGAGGACAGAAACAGTCAAACAGATAAGAGGAGGAGAAGGACACGGAACAGCAAGTTACCCTGATATATAAGCAGGAAATCAATGTAGACTCCAGCAACAAACGCCACGGACCAACACCTAAGGGCCACGCCAAAGGGCCCTCTGGCGAGGCCCTCAGGCGCGGGCCCGCCCCGGCAACGGCGGTTCTTAAGCCGTTGGGTATGGCTGCTGATTGGCGGGCTCGGGGAGGAAGGGGGAGCTCCTGCTCTCACCCCTGTCAAATGCGCTGCTCATCTGAGGCCCCGGCAACGGCGGTTCTTAAGCCGTTGGGTATGGCTGCTGATTGGTGGGCTCGGGGAGGAAGGGGGAACTCCTGCTCTCACCCCCGTCAAATGCGCTGCTCATCTGAGGCCCCGGCAACGGTAACAGGTGATCTCCGGGAACAGCAGGAATTGAGTCTTCACAACCCGCCCTCCTCCCCTAGGAGTTGTACTTTTCCTCTTCTTCCTTCTTTTATCTCAGCTAGAAACTAAACTGAGGAGGGAGAGCTGGAAAGGCGGGAAGGCAGCTACACAGGCGCAGTGGGATGCTCCCAAAAGCTTTCCTATTGGACGCTGGGGAGCGTTCCCGCGCGGGCTCCGTCGATACCGACGTCACCCATATGTGAAGACTCAATTCCTGCTGTTCCTGGAGATCACCTGTTACAGGTGAGTAACTATGCTTTTTTGAGGATGATTTGGAAAAGTTGATGAAGGACTTGGGTAAGGCCACGCCTTTAGGGAAGCATACAGGGCTGTTCCCCTCCTCATCTTCCTCCTGTTCATCGTTGTCATACTGGACTGACTTCCAGAAGTCTCGGGACTCCTATTGTTATTGTCCTGGAAAGCCTTTCTTCAATTCTTCTAGATTTTGGACTCGTATTCAGTCCTTTCGAGGGGCTTGTGGGCGCAGAGATTCTGTCCCCTCCAGAGGGGGTTCTTCTTTTTCAACACAATGAAGGTTTGGGGGCCAATTCTCAGATGCCTCTGGATTGGGGCAGGCTTTGCCTTTTCTTTCAGGAGTGGGCCTGGGTCACCAAGGATTGCCGGGTGCTAGATAGCATTCAAAACGGATATGTGCTGGAATGCAAAAAGCCGATCCCAGAGGCTTTTGTCGTCTTCTCATGTGGTTTGGCAAAGGAGCCACTGTATGGTCACATTGGAGAAATTGCTGCACCTGAAGGTGGTGATACGAGTTCCCCCAGCAGAATGGGGCAAGGCCAGATATTCCATTTGTTTTGTGGTACCAAAGAACTACTACTGAACATTTGTATAGCGCTACAGGATGTACGTAGCACTGCACAGACATGTAAGAGACAGTCCCTGCTGATTAGAGCTTACAGTCTAGTCAAGACAGACAACACAGTAGGTATAGACAGGGATACATCTAGGGGTAATGGTAAGGAAACAAGGAGATCAGGTAAGTCAAGAGCCGAAGAAAGATGGATCCTTTCGACCAGTTCTCAACCTCAAGGGGTCAATGCTTATTTGCATGTGCTGCACTTATGAATGGAAACTCTGAGCTCCTGTGGTAAAAGTGAGTTAAAGTTGACTACTTATGCGTCGGCAGTAAGTCAGGGGTTAATTTAGGAAAGAGATTCCTGTCTGGTAGGAAACATCATGTGAAACTTATGATAGAGTTTTGGTACGAAGAGGTATTGGTACATGAGATAAGAAAAGCTTTTTACATAGCAACTGTACTCAAAATAAATCGAAGGTCATCTATCGGTGGAGTTCTGAGTTTTTGAACCATAGAATGGGAGACACCTCCCTTCAGCATTCTCAGGCACCTGGCCAGCGTCTTGATTATGTTTAATGAATAGCTGATCCTATTCTGTGTGTGTCAACGTGATGGAAAATAACTAGTTGCTATTGCAGCAAGGTATAAGGAAGGGGCCTCTTGGCAGTCAGACAGAAGAGGAAAGTCTCGCACATGGGGTGAACATGCGCACCGCCTGGGGGTCTTTCCGATTGAGGGTCTCTCCTACCTGGCTAAATTTGGGGCTTTTTCAATCGAAAGTGTTGGCATGAGATGGAGCTTACAACTCTTTCGGTGATGTATTGTTTTCTTTTATCTTACTTTTATGCACAACTTAACTAATCATATGTGGATTAAGTGATTTATTTGCTTTCAAGTTACTTTTTTAAAATATTTTATAAATAAACTGATTATCTCTATTCCAATGTGTGTTAGTCTTTATTTCACATCCTGATAGGCAAAACAGATTCGTGATTCAGGTGGTGCACCGAGAGGAGTTATTAGCGTCTCTTGATTTGGAGAAAGATTATTTTCATATCCCGATCTGGGAGGATCATTTTTTGTTTGCTGCCCTTTTCTTCGGCCTCTGCACTGCCCTGAGGATGTTCGCCAAAGTCATGGGTGGTGGCGGTGGCTGCTGTACTAGAGCAACAGGGAATATGTGTGCACTCATATCTGGGTGATTGGCTCATCCGAGCTCATTCTCTGTCTGAGGCTCTCAGGTGTCAGCCAGAGTGATGTCCTTTCTAGAAAGCCTAGGCTGGGCGATGAATTGGGGGAAGAGTCAGATGGAGCCTTCCCAATCCCTGGAATTCCTGGGAGCATGGTTCGATATTCTTTTTGGCAGAATGTTCCTGCCAGAGGAGAGAGTTCAGAGGTTGTTGGAACGGCTTGTGGTGTTCTGTTCTCAAAGGCTCCCAGGGTTTGGGATTATCTGTGGCTTCTTGGCTTGATGGTGGTAGCGATCGAGATGGTGCCATGGGTGCATGCTCATATGAGGCTGCTCCAGCGGTCTTTGCTAAGTCATTGGTCCCTGAGTTCTCAGGAGTTCGAGCGCAGACTTCCCCTCCAGCTGCAAGTGAGAGCCAGCTTGGTGGTGGTGATAGCAGCCACATCATCTGAAGAGGGCATGCTGCAGGATGATCACTTGTGCATTTTTCTGATGATGGATGCCAGTCTTATGGGCTGGGGAACCCATTGTCAGAACCAAACTGCTCAGGGCCATTGGTGCTGCAGGGAGGCAGTGTGGCACATTAACTCTCTCGAAGCAAAGGTAGGGCGGTGCGAGTGTTCCTGGACAATGCCACAGCAGTAGCATATGTCAGTCAGCAAGAAGGCACAAGGAGTGCCAGAGTGGCCTTAGAAATGACTCTCTTGTTCGCCTGGGCAGAAAAGAACCTCTTAGCTCTGTCGGCTCAGCACATTGCCGGCGTGGACATTGTGGAGGTGGACTTCCTCAGTCATCACCCTCTCGATCCTGGAGAGTGGGAGTTAAGTCAGGAGGTATTTCAGATGATTCTCTGCCATTGGGGCCACCCTTAGATAGATTTGGTGGCAACCTGATCCATTGCCAAAGTGTGCCATTTTTTCAGTTGCCACATGAAAACAGGGTCCAAGGGCATCGACACCCTGGTCCATTCCTGACCAAAGCAGTGCCTGCTGTATGTGTTTCTCCATGGTCACTGGTGGAATGTGTGCTCGGTGCGGCTCCAGCAGGAATCACCTCTTTGTCTGCCCCCCTTTTGGGACCTATTGTTCCAAGAGCTGACTGTTCTTGATGATCCAGCTCCCTTGTGTAGGTCTGACGCCTCTTTGAGCATTGGTGTGGCGCACAAACATTTGTGCTGGAGGCTGGCCTTCCTTCAGGACGGTCTGGAAAAAGGCCTTTCCCTTGACTTCCGGTGATGCGGTGAGAGCGAGCGGACATGCTCTGCTCGCGCTCCGACCGTCCCCAGCCTGAACCGGTAGATTAGAGCCATTTTTCACCCCACAGCCCATCGAAAACTCATCCCCCGGCGATCGGGACACCCGCGGAGGAGAGTGCGGAAAGTGGAACCCCTAACCGCAATGGCGGCGGCGCTGAGAACGGGGAAGAAGGAGCGCGACCGCGGGCCTGGGGCTAGCAAAATGGCGGAGAGCATGCCGGCGCCGAGCTCCCCAGCCTCTCCGGCCCGGGTGAAAGACATCTCAGCGGCGGTTGCGGAGGCCTTGTCTGCCCAGTTCACTGCCATCCGGGAGAAACTTGACGTGGTACAGAGTTCTGTGGAGAATCTGGGTAGGAGGCTTCAGGAGGCGGAGGAGCGTGTGGGGCGCGCAGAAGACACCCTGACCACGTTGCAGCAGTCCGTGGACGGTCTTCAGACCCTGCTGCGCTCCCACGAGACCAAGCTCGATGATCTGGAGAATCGCTCCAGAAGGAACAACCTGCGAGTGATGGGCGTCCCAGAAACTGTATCAGATGCTGAGCTTCCGCGCTACCTGACGGGGCTCTTTGCACCGCTGCTGACAGGGGACGCCGCCGAGGGACACATCCAGCTGGAGAGAGCGCATCGTGTGGGTAGCCGCAATGTGCGGGATTCCAGACCACGAGTGGTGCTGGTGAAATTTCTTTGCTTCCCCCAGAAGGAGGCCATCTTGCGGGCAGCGAGGACCCGTGGTGGAGTGGAGGCAGACAATGCGCGGATCCGGCTTGCCCAGGACTACTCTCTGCAGCTGAGCCAGCGCCGCCGGGCATATGCACCATTATGCCAGAAGTTGATCGACAGCCATATTAAATTTGTAGTGCAATACCCGGCGCGTCTGCATGTGATACGAGAGGGGCAACGCCGGAGCTTCGAGTCCGCGGAGTCGGCGGCGTCCTATGTGGACAGCATTACCTCTAATGGCGGAGCGGGCTGAGGACTTGGAGCGGCTGATGTATGCAGCACAGTTGGATTACCGTTGCCAATTAGGAGAGGGCCTCATTCTTTGGGCTAGGATCTGAGGGGAGGCTCCTCTGGGTATTTCTGCCTCCAGTGGACTGCTGGCCTTGATCAAACCCCCCTTGACTTGCCGGGTGTGGGCACTCCAAAAATGCTGGCTGACCGGACTGGGGAAGTTATCTTGTTACCATCAGTTTTCGGCCCACCGCTGGCACTTTGGCTTGTTTTTTTTGTTTCCCACCCTTTGTTGTTTTTTGCCTTGTTGTTTTGTTTGTGTTTGTTCAATTTGCCATTTTGACTTTGCTGGCTGCAATTAGTTGGAGTTGGAGACCGGTATGGTTTGAGGCAGGTGTACCAGCGGGGGGGGGGGGGGGGTCGGAAGGCCGGGGGGGCCGGTCATGCCCCCCAAGAGCCTGGTCTGTGCTGTCCATGCCTTGACTCTGGGCCGGGTGGGGGGGCGGATCCACCGGAGGGGATTCCCCTGTTGCCTTGGCTGGAGTGTGGGGGGGTGCACGGAGTCGCCCTGCTTTGTGCGGGGCGGGGCTGGTGCGGCCCCTCGGGTCGGTTCCCTCAGCTTACCTTGGGGACGCCCCGTGCCGGTGGTGGAACGGGCACGAGAGCTGGACAGGTAATGGGGGCTTAAGGCTCTGGTGATTTTGACCTGAGCGGGAGGTGGCGCCCCCCCCCCAGGGTCGGAGGAGGGCTCCACTCTGCTTTACACTATGAGTACTTGAGACTTCCGGTCTCCATACCCCTATGTATATCTATGCTATCTGAATTAAAATTGTGATTCTGATTATGAAGTGCTGGGAAAGTTGCTGCGGGGGGGAGGGGGGCTCGATTAGTGTCTGTTTCCATTGGGAGGGCTAGGGCGTGGGGGGAGAGGTGTAGAGGGGGGGGGGGGCGGTGGGGCGCATCACTGGAAGATCTGTAGGCGTAAGGTGAGGTGTAATGGAGGTGAGAGGGTTAGCATTATTTGGGGGGGGAGGGGTTGGGGGGGGAGGGAGCCGGGGGTCGGGGGGGAGGGGGGGAGGGATTTGGGAGCGGAGGGAGGGGGGGGAGGTAGATTGCAGCCGTTATCACCCCCAGGGAGCGTTCAGCAAACAGCAGAGGGGGAGGGGGTTCCAGGCTGGGAGGACCCTGTCCCTATTAGCCCGAACTACCGGTCAGTCGAGTCTTGACACTGCCCCGCCGCCGTGAAAGTTATCACATGGAATGTCTGCGGCCTGGGCAGTCCCATTAAGAGAGATAAAATTCTGCAGGCCCTGGCGCGGCAGAAATGCGATATTGCATTCCTGCAGGAAACCCACCAGACGGCTGAGGAGCATAGTAAATTAAGACAAGACTGGGTCGGGCAGGTGTGGGGGGCCCCGGCCGTAGGAAGGAAGGGAGGGGTGGCCATCCTGGTTCATAAGCGGGTACGTTGTTCAGTTGAAGTGGAAGTGCGCGATGTGGCGGGACGTTATTTGTTCTTGCAAGGTATCTTGGAGGGGAAGCCGGTCATTTTGGGGACGGTATACGGGCCGACTTCTCTGGATCCTTCTTTTTATGCCACTCTGGCTTCGAGGGTGGAGCAATTGCAGGAGTCCCCATTGGTGGTGGGCGGCGATTTCAACGGCGTGCTAGATGTTGAGCTGGATACCTCCCGGGGAGGGGAGGCCCGAGAGCGGGGGCCGGTGTCGCGGGTGTTGCGGCGTTTTCAGTCCCGGTTAGGGTTGGTAGATACATGGAGGGTGTTGCACCCGATGGAGAAAGATTTCACGCACCAATCGCGAGCCCATGGATCCAGCTCTCGCATTGACTACCTTTTGACTTCTAAAGAGATTTTTGCCAGAGTGGACGACGTGCAGATTGGTCCCTATGCGATCTCCGATCACGCACCAGTGTGGCTGGAGCTCTGATGGGGGGGGGATGAAAGACCGGTCACGGCTTTGGCGGTTCCCATTGGAACTCTACCGGGATATACAGTTTCATCAGTTCCTGGAACAACGCTGGCGCGACTTCGAAGTGGTCCACCGGGACCACCAGGGGGACCCGGAACTAATATGGGAAACCGCTAAGGTAGTGTTACGCGGCGACATCATAGGCTTTGCAGCCCGTAAGCGTAGAATGCTTGTACAACGTATTCTTCGGTTGGAGAAGCAAGTCTCCTTACTACGTAGGCGCCTGGCGCGGGCCCCGACCCCGGGACTCCAGAAGGAGCTGTGGGAAGCCCGAGTGGATCTTAACGAACTGCTGCACCAGCGCGCCAAGAAGTCTATTCTATATTATCGCTATCGGCTGTATTGCTATGGTGACAAGCCTGGTCGTTTGCTGGCCCGTTGTTTGCGGGGTCCGCGAGGTTCTCATACGGTGGCGGCTTTAAGAGATGAGCATGGGACGTTGCAGCGGGACAGTCGGGAGATAGGTCAGGTATTTCGAGGATTTTTTCAAAAATTATACGCAGCGGAGGACGGCTCCCCCTTGGCTGTATCGGATTATCTTCAGAAGCTGAAGCTGCCCTCACTTACGGCAGAGCAAAGCCTTTCCCTGGGCCAACCAGTCACCGCCGCCGAAGTGGAATCGGTAATTCAGGCGGCAAGTTGTTTTAAGTCACCGGGGCCGGACGGTTTGGGGGCTGAGTTTTATAAACTGCTTCAGGGTTACGTTAGCCCGGTCTTAACGGCGGTCTATGCACAACGGGTGGAACAGGGCGGTTTCAGATGGGGGGCTCATCACGCGCACATCACGTTGATTCCTAAGCCGGGTAAGGACCCTGAGCTGCCTGCCTCCTACCGTCCGATTTCTCTGTTAAACTTCGACGTTAAGATTTTTGCCAAAGTGTTGGTGGACAGATTGTCGGGGTTTTTGGCTGCCTTGGTCCATAGTTCCCAGATCGGCTTCGTGAAGGGTCGGTACATTGTCCGAAACATGCGCAAGATCCTGGCCTCGCTGGAGTGGGTCCATGCCCAGCAATTACCCTCTCTGCTGGTAAGTTTCGACGCGGATAAGGCTTTTGACCGGGTCTCTTGGAACTATCTCAGGACTTTGCTGCCATGTTATGGCCTGGGTGCTCCTTTTTGTGCAATGATTGATTGTCTCTATGCTGCTCCCACAGCGGGAATACTCTGTAACGGGGTGCTATCTGCGGCCTTCCCGTTGGAGCGTGGGACGAGACAGGGTTGTCCTCTTTCGCCTCTACTATTTATCCTCTCCCTGGATCCATTAATTCGGGCGGTGGAGGCGTCGCCGGCGATTAAGGGAGTGCAGATTGGGTCTCACACTTTCAAGTTGTCGGCCTTTGCGGATGACCTTTTGGTGCACCTTTTGTCTCCGGAGGATTCCCTACCGTCTCTGTTACAGGAATTTCAGACCTACGGTCTCTTTGCCGGCTTGCGGATTAACAGCGAGAAGTCTGAGGCACTGGATGTTTCCGGGACTTTGCAATCGAATTGGGTGGGTCGGTTCCCCCTTAAGTGGGCTACTTCCTACTTTACTTATTTGGGTATACGGTTGACTCGGTGGCCGCAAGACCTTTACCGATGCAACTTGGACTGGATGTTGACACGACTACGCTCTCAGTTATTGGCATGGGGCCCCCTACCGCTTTCCCTGTCAGGTCGGGTGGCAGCGGTAAAGATGGTAATTCTACCTCGCTTGCTGTATTGGCTCCAAACCCTACCGGTGTGGTTGTATCGAGGAGACCTGCGTCGGTTGGAGAGAGAGCTGCAGCTCTTCCTCTGGCGTGGTGCTCGGGCCCGCATCCCTTTGAGGTGGTTAATGGGGAAGTGGCGGGAGGGGGGGATGGGGTTCCCGGATCTGGGCATGTATGCGTTGGCATGTCAGGCTCGCCACCTGGGGGACTGGTTGGGGGGGACGGAGGTCTATACGCCCACCTCGAGGAGGCTCTGGTGGCCCCCCTCTCATTGCTAGGAGCTTTACATACACAGCCCAGGGACCTGCCAAGCCGCTTAGGGCGCTGTGTTTTGTTTAGCTCGGCCCAGCGGACCTGGCGGTATCTAAATTCCCGATGGGGGACGTCCTGGACGGTCTCCCGCTGGCTGCCTTTACAGGGTAATGTTCACTTTAAGCCTGGCTCTGGGACACGGGGGTTTTGGGACTGGTGGAGAAGGGGTATTAGATCCCTAGGGCATTTGGTCGATGCCACGGGGCGCTGTAAACCTTTTCAGGCCCTATGTCAGGAGCACGACTTGACTGCACAACATACTTTTACGTTCCTGCAGGTCTCTCACTATATTGCATCTCTGCCTAAAGAGGCGCTTGCCTTGGAGAGGTCCGAGCAGTTGCTGGGTTTTTTTGCTTTGGGGGAGGATGATCCCCCGTCGATAGCGAGTCTGCGGGCTCGCCTGGATGGGGTTCGCCCACCGGTAGACTATAGGGGGGTGGAAGAGGCGTGGAGGGCGGAGCTAGGGTGGGAGGTTTTTCCTAACACCGTCCATACCGCTTTGTGTCGGATTGCTGTGGTGGTGGAAGGGGCGCGGTGGCGCGAGGTGCAATTCAAATGCATTACCAGAGCCTATTTCTCTCCCCGCAGAGCCCTACGTAGCCACTTGACGGAGGTGGGCTGTTGCCCACGCTGCCGAGCCCCTCTAGCCAATTTGTTACACATGTGGTGGACGTGTCCGCGTGTCCAGCCGTATTGGAAGCGTATCGGGGCGTATGTTGGTGGCTTGTTGCAACAACGCCTGCGTTGGACGGGTGCTTTCGTGGTGCTGGATAGGATGGAGCCTCCCTACCCTGCCCGGCGCACTGATCGTCTGTTAATGCGGAAGGCCTGTCTGGTGGGTAAAGGTCCTATTTTACGCCTCTGGCGAGAACAGCGTTCTCCTACGTTTATGGAATGGCGTAATAATTTTCACCAACTTATGTTGATGGAGCGATGGCGAGCGCGAGGCAGTGTCAAGCACTGGACTTCCTTCCTGTTGGTCTGGAGCTCGTACATAGACACCTTGGGAGCCCGGTGCCGTAATGAGCTGCTGCATATTGGCCCCTAGAGGAGTGGTAAAGTGGGGGTGAAGTGGCTATAGCGAGCAGATGACGGCTGTGGGGGGGGGGGGGAATGGGGTTGGGATAGGGAGGGGACCGGGGGGGAATTGAGGGGGGGGGGGGAGGGGATGGGGACGGAGCTTATCTTAATTACCACAAAAACTGTAATCATCTCCTCTGTGTTCCCGGGGGGGATGAGAGTCCACCTCCTCGGAGATACTGTGTGCCTTGTTTTTTGTTTGTGTTGGTGATGATTAAAATAAAGTTTACAAAAAAAAAAAAAAAAAAGGCCTTTCCCTTAGCTCCCTGAAAGACTAGGTAGCAACTTTGTCTTCTTTCAGAGGCCCAGTGACTGGACGGTTTTGTCCTCCTGCCCAGAAGTCTCCCATTTTATTCAAGGGGTTTGACGTCTACGTCCCACCTCCTGTCAATTGTTCCTTCCTGCATCTCTGTCTAGTGCTCAGGACCCTGATGTCAGAGCCCTTTGAGCCTTTGAAGCGTGCTACTTTTAAGGATTTAAGTCTCAAGACTGTTTTCTTGGTTGTGATTTGTTCGACTAGACAGATTTTCGATCTTCAGGCTCTGTCTTACCAGGATCCCTATCTTGCCTTCGCAGAGGAGTCCGTCTTCATTCGGCCTGTGCCTTCCTTTTGCCCAAGGTGCTGTCTCTCTTTCATTTGAACCAAGTGGTTTGTCTGCCTTCCTTCTCTGAGGAGCAGTGTTGAGGGAAAAATAGGAATCTTTTTCTTGTGGATGTCTGGAGGATGCTTTTATGGTACTTGAAAGTTACGAATTCCTTCCATAAGTTGGATCATCTTTATGTGCTGTTTGCTGGGCCACACAAAGGTGATGCGTCTGCCAAGTCTATACTGGGGCACAAGGATCAAGGAGGCCATTGCCTTGGTATATCTGTTATAGAACCGACTGGTTCTGGAGGTGTTGCACACACATTCTATCCGAGCACAAACATTCTCATGGGTGGAAGGTAGCTTTGTAGCTCCCTCAGACATTTGTCAGGCAGCAACGTGGGCATCGCTTTCCACTTTTGTCAAGCAGTTACCACTTGGATGTCCATGCTCAGGTGGACACAGCCTATGGCTCAAGGATTTTATGAGCTGATGTGTCTTTTTCCCACTCAGTGGAGGCATAGCTTTGGCAGCAGGACAGGAAGATGACATTTTACTTACCAGATAATATCTTTTCCTTGAATCCTGCTAGATTAGTCCAGGACCCTCCCCTGGAACTGTAATTGACTTGCTATAATGTGGTTGAACCTTTTGGTCCACCCTCCCGCATCCGAATACCACCTACATTTGGACTGTAAATAAATTTGATTGACCATTCCCTCCCCCCAATGTCAACCACTACCATTCAAATGTAAATAGTTGCCGCTGTTGGCATAATAGTTAATTTTTCTAGGATGTATCATAGTTATACCTGTAACAGTTCCTTGTATAATTGTTAAGTTAAATGTATACTGTTTTGATAACATTCAAAGACAGTATATAAAAAATGTTAAATAAATGAATAATCTGAGTGGCTTGCCCTGTGAGTTCATAACCTTCTGTTCATACTAATCCTGTACATAGTTTCCTTGCTGTTTGATTGAATATTGTTGCTCTCATTGAGGTTGTGTGAGGTTTTCCATTGCTTTCTATATGCCTGGGTATGAATACTTATTTTTCCCCTAGTGGCGCAGGCTGATAATGGCATGGAAATGATGTCATTGAAACCTGAACATTCATTGGCTCTGTCTTCATTCATCTGTAGATAGGGGAACAGAACCCATTTGTCTGGACTGGTCTTGCAGGATTTAAGGAAAGGACATTATCTGGTAACCATAATGAGTTATGGAAAGGACCTATGCATCTGTAGTGACCTCTTTTCAGGCTAGAAGGAAAACTTAAATGCCTCTTCCCACAGGAAGTACAGGATGTATATTTTGTAGGCTGTGAAGGGTTTAATAATGGTTAAAAAGAAGGGTGATGCATCTATTGGGCAAGAATTTCTTGCTTCGGTTGAGCCCTCCCTGACACAGTTTGGCAGATACAGGTATCTGTGTTTATTGAGGTTATTTTTGGTAATAGTATCTTCTGTGATGATAATAGCTATGTCTGTACTGGTTAAAAGGTGTTTGTTTAGACAATGAAGTTTATATTGAGGGTTTGCACTGCCGAGAAATGTTGTAGCATAGGACAATAATCTTTGATCATGTCTACTGTTTTTTTTATCTTTTCTCCGGTGAATCACCTGTACAAGGGACATTTGTCATCTTAGAGTGGATGTCTTCCCACACTGTGGAAGTCCATGGCCATGCCAAGCATCAGGCTGCAATAGCAGAAACAGATTTTAGATGAAGTCTAAAAAATCTAATGAGATGAGTGCAACATTCATCTGCCTCTGCTGATGTAGAAACTAACTGGGATTGTTCTGGTTTAGCAAGAGCAGGAGAAAAAACTTTCACTTTCTAGAAGATGATGTGCATGTCTTGAACCCTATAAAACTAATGGGCAGCAATGCAGGCAGAGAGAATATTCAGTGGAAAATTTTCTTCCCACTGTGGTCTTTTATTTGACATCCTTTGCTTGGAAGGAAATTGGAAAAATCTACATTTCTTTGTTTTTCTCATGGTTGTCTTCACAACTACAGAAGAGTTGAGGAGCTGAACTTTGTTAAAACATCAAGAGTTCAAAGTTCTCACCTTCATCCACAAAGTCATCCACACTGGTGTCCCTCACTACTTGCCAACCTGATTCACCTTCATACCTCCCAACACGCTCTCAGATTAATTCACGCCAACTGCATGTTCCTCCCCTCCCCCTCCTCTGCCTGCCTAGAATCCACTCGCTCTGCTGCATTTTTCTTCCTTGGCCCTAAGCTTTGGAATTCGCTCCCCCCTGCCCTCTGCCTTGAACTCTCCTTTCCCAAATTTAAAGCTGGCTTGAAGACTCATCTCTTCTGTGCCGCCTTCGACCTGCCCCCTCCCTCCTCCGCCCTGTAGTCTCCTGAGTGATTTGTCTTCCCCTGTTTGTCCATTCTCTGAATTTCAAGCTTGTCTCTCGCCTTTCCTCTACCTCTGATTCTATCCCTTTCCTGTCACATCAATGGAGTTCTATTTCTTTTTCCTTCAGTCAATTTATATTGTAAACCGCCCTGATGCCTCGGTGTGGGCGGTATATAAAGAAATGAATAAAGAAAGAAGAGGGTTCTACGTCGCATTTCAGATCCCACATGCTGTTGCTGCTCTGTGAGCAAACCATGCACCCGGAACTACCGCAGTTGTTTTTGGGGCCTCAATATATTTTTATAGACCAAAACGGGCCTTAGTTGTGATTCCTTTTGCAATGAAAAAGAAACCTCTTTTGTCATCTTCTGGACAAACCATACATCAGAAATGTCCTTATAAGGAGATTCATTTTGTGGAGGAAGAGGAGGAGAAGCATCAAAAGGTATTCTATAGAACTCTCTGCTCCATCATTTGGGAAGGTGAAAGGGTTATCAAGAGGATCTAGGAGATTTCCCATATTAGAATGGAGAGAGACCAGAGACGATGGAGAATGTGAATGCACATGTTCCTGCTCAGAATCTAAAGTAGACAGTACTAACACAATAGGGTCAGCCTGAGTGTCTCTTTGTGCTGGCGTGAGGCCAGGAAAATGAGAGGATTGCTCAGGACAGTGTGGTAAAGACATACCAGCTATATTTTTGAAGTATTTTTTAAATAAAATTCTCAAACATCTGTATAAAGGAATGATGATGTTCTGGGGGTTGAACAGATAGCGTTGAAGAAGAATCATGCTCTTGTGTAGCTACCACTGGCGTAGCAGGAGCAGGTTGTTCACAGGACTGCACAAAGGAAGAAGGATCCTTGCTGAAAATGTGTTTGATAGTCTCCAGAGCAGATGCAGAGACATTATATGTCTGCTGCTGTGCCAAAGCAGGGTCTAAGTGCTGTCTTTCATGAGAGAGCCCCTCTGCACTGCTATGTGCTTATGCTTCATCAGCGCTTTTGTAAGTGTTTGTTTATTTAACATTTCTTATATACCACCTTTCATTGTTAACAAAGAGGTTTGACAACTATGATATATCATACAGTAGTAACTACTGTATGTAAGTGTTGCCAAAACAGTTTCTCATCAGGCTTTTGCAGGCACTCAAGAAAGTGTGGCATAGAGAGCCTCAAACCTTAACGGAAGGCTGCCTGCCCTTGTCTTCAGAGTGGTTGCCCCCTTAAGTAACTAAAATCAGAGTACAAGTGATCCCAAAAACTAAACTAGATATGACCAACCCAAAGGAAAATTAATGTGCAGGGATCCTCTTAAACTACCCAAAATGCCCAAACTGACTGCTGCAAAGAATACTTTTTCAATGCTAGCATTCCCACTCTAAGGGAGGAAAATGGCCTCAGTAACAGGGCTGGGGGGCTGCACTTGCAGTTGGATTTCACTGTGGCCCCACACCCAGAGCATATACCCTTGATCTCATTCATAGGCCACTAAACTTATTTTTACAACTTTTAAATGCATTTAAAAATTTGAAAAACTTAGGTGTGGGCAAAACTCAAGTCTTAGTCGACTTGAGTTTTGTTGGACTCTTCCGACAGTATCAACTCTGAGGGTTGGATTTTCAATGACAATGGTACAAGAACAATTGGCACTCATCCCACCAGATAACTATCACAGGCAGACCCCCTCTATTCAATGGCTGATGTATGTAGAGGCTAAAGAAAATATACAGATCACACATGCTCTGAAAAGGGGATGAAAAAAGGTGGTTTCTCATTTTCTTGATGGTTATGCAGTAGAAACGGCTTTTAAATTTTTTTTTTTTAGTTTATTGAATTTCCATATTTTTACATACAGAAAACAGTCAAGCAGTATGAAGAATAGTACATAGATATAAAAGTAATAAGATGGCCAACACTCACAGCCATCCTATACATAATCACATAAACCATACAAGCCCACATTATGAGAGAGTGGAAACAAAAAATAAAATACCTGAAATATACACATTAAGCATCAGCAGAGTGATTAATAAACTTATATCCTATATTTATACTAACTCGTCACAGAAGGTAGAGATTCATGATTATTAAAAAAAAAAACCAAAAGATCAGGATCCAAAAAGCCATAACTCTTCCCAAGATGGCCTACTACACATCTACATGGGAACTTAAGAAAAAATGAAGCTTCCACTGCCAGTGTGTGATCTTTCAACTCCAAAAACGCCTTACGGTGGATTTGAGTTGTACGTGACACATCAGGGAAGAGAGTGACCCTTTGCCCACAAAATAAATTTTTTTTTAAGGAAAATATGTTTTCAAAATAGAATTCTTGTCCATTTCAGATAAAAACGTAACCACCAAAGTAGCACGAGCAGCAATAATATCTGAGGAGGATTCAAGAAAATCAGACATATCTGGACTCTGAGGAGACACTAGCTGGTCAGCAACCCCAACTTCCCCATTAACCACTTTCTTATTTCTAGGAACATAATATATATTTGCAACCTTGAAAATTTCTGGTTGCTCAAACAACAAAACCTCTTTCAAATACTTATAAAATAAAATAAGTGGGGAAAGATAGTGAGTAATAGGAAAATTAAAAAATCTTAAATTTCTTGCACGCAACAAATTCTCAGACATTTCAGATTGCCTATGAAAATACAAACTATCTTTTACAGAAGCTACAGAGACTGCCTGAACAGTCTGAAGAACGATCTATAATATTTGTCACAGATTAAAGCTTCCACTAGCTCTACATGGCTATCTCTCACAGCTCTAAGCAAAATATTGAGCAGATGCCCTTGATATCTATTAGTATTAATACCTCTGATGAGATCAAACAAAAATAAAATTTTCATAACCTAGATCGATTGCTTTCATTTTATGATCTACTGTTGTGACCACATTTACAATAGGTTCTAGGCACAACCTGGTATAACATTTACGGATTTTTTGCTGAATTTCCTTGTGATCTCACCTCAGGCAATCATGATGTCTTTGGCGCATTTATTACACAGGCCGCAGTCTTTTTCTATCACCCCGCACAAGTATTTCTTGATAATACAGTATATTGTGCCTGAATAACCGATTTAAATGTGTTTATTTGTTAAAGACTCTGCATTGGTGGAGTTTTTGAAAGTCCTATTTCATACACTTCTTCAGATCTTGATTTTCTGTTGTCCTTTTGATTAACTATGGCTCCAATCGCTTCCCTTTGATATGGACAAAGAAAGCACAAGCAGGATAGATTGATTGCTGGTATGTCCTCTAGCTCTTATAGGAGTGAAGATCCATCACATACCTAAAAAAAACAAACAAAAAAACCCCAGTGTCAATGTGAAATGAACAACCTCTTCTATAACACTTTTTAAAAAACATGGACAACACAAGCCTCGTAAAACCTCTGCAACAAAAATAAAATGACCTCTCTCTTACCTCTGTAGATCCTAGTTTTTTCATCAAATAAGTTGTTTCTGCATCCAAAACTGCTTGATATAATTCTATGTCCATTGGATCCATAGTGTTGTCATATGGCAGGTCAGTTTCAGTGCCTGAATCATAAAATTCTTGAGAATCAAACAATTGTGCATTTGGGAACTCTTTAATCTCTGTCATTTCATGTCCAGAATATGCAAGACTCTCTTGTTGTTCAAATGGTTTTTCTATCTGTGGATAACCCTCAAGCACTTCTTCACAATCTTTAAGAAACTAATTGAAGTTATGCAGGGTGCATAATCAAGACCTGAAGATATGTGTGAAATAGGACTTTCAAAAACTCCACTAGTGCACAATCTTTACCAAATAGTAAACACATTTAAATTAGCTAGTCAGGCAACAGTATACCGTTTTATCAAGAAATCCTACTTGGTGTTCCAAAAAGAGTCATTCCTTATCGTCCCTCCAGTCTAGTCCCGAACCTCTGGGGTTGTGCTCCTCCTCCAGCAGCTTGGAGACTGAGAAAACATCATCCTTTTGATGACATGGGTATAACTGCCCAGGCATCGCCTCTTCGCTCCAGTTATCTCAGTCTCCAAGCAGCTGGAGGGTGGTGAGCCCACAGATTCGGGGCTCACTTGAGGAACAATTAAGGATAGAGAGGAGAATTTGATTTAAGATTATGGTTAAAAGTTATTTAGTTTAAGCTTGTGTAGATTCAATTCTTCTATTTTAAGAGTACTGTTGCTTTAAGGATCAGTTGTACTGAGAGGCCTCCCCCCCCCCCCCCCCTTGCTGGGCTTACTGCTCTTCTTCGGGGAACAGAAAAAATTCAAGAGAGGCAAAGCTCCAGTTCCCGATCCCACTTTAATGGGTGAGGAACCGGTAGCTTAGGCACTCCAGCGCATGCAGAAGCTTGCCTGTTTGTGCTGAGTGCTGTGCAGGACGGATCCGGTGGTTCGTGGGTCAGGGCCTTCGTCTCTCTTCTTCTCTGTCTCCTGGAGACAAAACCACACCGTAGCAAAGGCGCATGGAGAGAGAGGAGCTGGCTGCCAGTGAATGTGTGTGGGGGAAGCCCTTGGACAGCGGCAAGGTAAGAGAGGGGATGGTAATCAGAGACCGCGTGTGTGCAGAGCAGGCCCAGACGCGTGGCAGCACAGCGGGAAACGCCGGGACAGTTGAGTGACCTGCTGAAGGTCGTAGCTAGCCGGGGGAGCTTCGTTTTGTTATTTTCTCCACGGAATCTGTCTCGGGGGGCATCAAGGAAGATTCTACTTCAGTTAAAAAAAAACCAGAAAGCCCGAAGGGCCATTTCAGTCAGGACCGGTGGGGAGTAGCAAGGCCTAGGCTAAGGGGGGGGGGCCTCTTTATTCCTCCATTAAACAATATCCGCTCTAACGTGATGCCTTCTAGGCCGCAGTGCTTAGTTTGCGGTGCTAGAAGGGGAGCGGTGTCAGACACAGGGGTGTGTTGGGGGTGCGTGCAGGAGGCATCCGCTATGGAACAAGCCCTGGAGGTGAGCGTGGAAGGTGGTAAAGGGGTGACGGGAAGCATGCCAGATCTGCTTTCCCCCACCTCGCCACTGTTTGAGCCCGTGGCGGGGCCATCCTCAGCGCTGGATTTCATTCCTCCTCTGCAGCCTTTTTCGGGGGGGGGGGGGGCGGCTGGCGGCGATTTTTCCCCCAGATTTCGTTGCTCTTCTCCAACAAGTGTTAGGAAACACACAGAGAGTGCCCACAACTGGTTCCATGGAGGTGGAACAGGGGGTTAAGAGGCCAGGAACGCTTCTCACGGAGGGCACATCAGGGATCCTGGCAAAGAAGCCCAGGATAGAAAGAGAGCGACTGGATCAGTTGGTAGCTTCAGAGGGTCTTCCTTCCGAGGTGGGTGATCCTGACATAGAACTCGACGAAGAGTTGGAGGAAGGAGAGCTCACGGAACAGGAAGACCAGGCTAGGGTGGTCCGAGTTTTCCGGAAAGACACATTACCAGCACTCATTTCGGAGAAGCTCAAAGCGCTTAATATGCCGACAACTGGACCCACGGAGGATGCTGCCTTAGAAGACCCGTTGTTGCAGGCCTTTTGGAAGACGCAGAGAGCCTTTCCACAGAGTGGTTAAGGAAATGATTCAGGGAGAGTGGGACATGCCCGAGGCGGGGCTTAAAGGGTCCAGGGTTATGTCCCGTTTTTATCCATTAGTGGACTAGGATCGAGAGTTGTTTAAGTCACCGAGGATAGATGCAGCCTTCTCAGCGGTCACCAAGAAAACTACCATCCCGGTAGAGGGTAGCGCGGCTCTCAAGGATGCCCAAGATAGAAAACTAGATACTTTATTAAAACAGGTGTTTGCCGTGAATGCGCTGTCTATACAAGCGTCTATTTGTGGAGCATGGGTAGCGAGAGCTTCAACGGCCGGTGACTGAATCTTTCATTCAGCCTCTGTGCAGAGCAAACAGTAGAGAGACTTCTGGCCTTCAAAGCCGTAGTGCCGGTTCCTCAGGACCAATACGGTTCCGGTCGATACTCAATTTATTTCGTAGTTCCAAAGAAAGAGGAAACCTATCGGCCGATTTTAGACCTCAAAAGAGTAAATCACTTTCTCCGTGTGTCTCATTTTCATATGGAGACCCTAAGGTCGGTCATAGTAACGGTAAGAACAGGAGAGTTTCTTACATCCCTAGACCATGTCAGAAGCGTACCTGCATATTCCGATTCGGCAGGAACACCAAAGGTTTCTCAGATTTGCAGTTCCCGTGGGACATTTTCAGTTCCGAGCGCTACCATTTGGTCTGGCTACGACGCCACGGACGTTTACCAAGGTGATGGTAGTAGTAGCGGCATCATTGCGAGAGGATGGGGTACTGTGCACCCATATCTGGACGATTGGCTGATTCGAGCAAAGTTAAGGGCCGAGAGCATGGCAGCTACAGCCAAAGTGGTCACCTTTCTACAACATCTAGGTTGGGTAGTCAATATGTCAAAAAGCAAGTTGATTCTGTCGCAGAGTCTAGAGTACCTGGGAGCTTGGTTCGATACGAAGGTCGGCAGGGTTTTTCTGCCACAGCATTGAGCGCACAGCTTGAGGAAGTTAGTCCGCAAGTTTCGAGGCAGGTTGCAGCCCACGGCGTGGCATTATCTACACTTGCTAGGTACCATGGCGGCGACTCTAGAACTGGTTCTGTGGGCAAGGGCCCATATGAGACCCTCCAGAGAGCATTGCCCAGACGGTGGCCCCACCAGGACGAGCCTCTGTCTCGAAAACTACCCTGTCCGATAGAGACGCGACTGGCGCTTCGGTGGTGGTTGGGTCCAGGGTGTCTGGAAAAAGGGATGCCCTTGGAAACACCATGTTGGATACCCCTAACAACAGATGCCAGCCTAGTCGGCTGGGGAGCTCACTGCCAAGGAAGGTTCGCACAAGGTCAGTGGACCGTTCTGGAAAAACGATGGCCAATCAACAGGCTGGACTTGAAAGCAGTAGCACTAGCATTGCAAATTTTTCATCCCTATCTCCAAGGAAAGGCGATTTGGGTGTTTTCCGACAATGCGACGGCAGTAGCATACATCGACCGTCAAGAGGGCACCAGCAGTATAGCGCTAGAAGCCGAAGCCGAACAGATGTTCGTATGGGTCGAGCAAAGCCTGGTGGCTCTGTCGGCAGTGCACGTAGCAGGAGTGGACAATGTAGAGGCTGACTTTCTGAGTCGAGTAAAGGTAGACCCAGGATAGTAGTTGCTTCATCCGAAAGTGTACGAGATGGTGGTATGGCGCTGGGGGATGCCAGTAATGGATCTCATGGTGACTTTCCAGTCGGCAAGGACCAGTCGATTCTTCAGCAAAAGAAGGGAGAGAATGTCGGAAGGCCTGGATGCTCTCATACAGGAGTGGCCGGAAGAACAGCTCTTGTACGTGTTTCCACGTTGGGTGTTAATAGGCCAGGTGTGTCAACGCATCGAACTTCACAAAGGTTTGGTGATACTGATCGATCCGGATTGGCTAAGAAGGCCTTGGTATGCGGATTTGATGAGACTCTTGGTAGAACAGCCATGGCATCTCCCAGTCAGGAAAGATCTGTTCTCAGGGTCCGCTGAACATGCCTCAGGTGGATCGATTCTCGCTTACGGCTTGGCTCTTGAGAGGGCAAGGCTGATAGCCAGAGGATACTCCACAGCAGTATCCTCCACAGCAGTTTGTTGAAGGCACGTAGGAGATCTACCTCGTTGGCGTATATTCGCATTTGGCGTATTTTTGAAGATTGGTGTGTAGGCAGAGAATTAGAAGCGCTACGAGTGTCGATACCGCAAATTATGGCTTTCTTGCGTGATGGATTTCAGAAAGGTTTAGCGGCCGCCTCCTTAAGGGTGCAGTTGGCATCGCTGTCCTGTTATAGAGGGAAGATCAAAGGGGAAACGCTGGGGGCTCACCCAGATGTAAAACGTTTTTTAAGGGTGGTGTCTCTTTTGAGGTCACTATGTAGACAGGTGGTCCCGACCTGGGATCTCCATTTAGTACTGGAGGCGTTGGTTCACGAACCCTTTGAGCCTTTGTCTAGATTGTCTTTGAAGGATCTTACCCCAAGGTCGTCTTCCTAGTAGCTATTTCTTCAGCAAGGAGAATTTCAGAATTGCAGGCTTTGTCTTGTAGGAAGCCTTTTCTGTCTTTTCATGATACTAAGGTAATATTGAGGCCGGTGCCATCCTTTTTACCAAAAGTGGTGTCAGCGTTTCATGTGAATCAAGTAGTTTCTTTGCCAGTTTTCTGTGGAGGTAAGGTGGCTACTTCCGCAGGACATGTACACCGGTTGGATGTTAGTCGGGCTTTAAAGAAATATATCCGATGGATGGCGGTTTTCCGCAAGTCTGATAGACTATTTGTTCTGTTTGGCAGTGCGAAGAAGGGAGAAGCAGCGTCTAAGGCTTCCATTGCTAGGTGGATTAAAGAGGCGATAGCATCGGCATACGTGTTGAAGGGCAAAATGGTACCAGAAGGGCTTAAAGCTCATTCGACTAGGGCTCAAGCTGCTTCAGGGGCTAAGTACAGATTGGTGCCACCGGTAGAGATTTGTAAGGCAGCTACCTGGTCGTCGTTGAATTCATTTGTCAAACATTACTGTTTAGATGTTTTGGCGCAAAGGGATACCTCCTTTGGATCAGCGGTGCTTCAGGCTGGTCTAGAAGGTCCCTCCCGTTGATTTGTTCACTGCTCTGTTACATCCCCAGAGGTTTGGGACTAGACTGGAGGGACGATAAGGAAGGTGAAATTAGACTTACCTGCTAATTGTTGTTCCTTGAGGAACTCCATTCTAGTCCCGCATTCCTCCCTAATATTTTCTTTGGACTAGAACCTGAAGCAAACGGTGTTTCACAGGTAAGATGCATATAGCACCGTATGGGGTGTGGCCCATAAGGAGAGGTTCTGGATAGGGGGTTTGAAAAACGGCCGTTATCCTTCCTAAAGGGGGAGGGCAGGCCTAAGCAGTTCTAACTAAGGTTAGTGTACCGTATGGGATAAACAACAGAAGAGATATTTTCTCATTTAAAAGTTAATAGTTAAGTTAGTTACAGTTTGTTAGTAGTGATTGCTACTTAATTGTTGCTCCGGTGAGTCTGCTTTGTCAATAGATTACTGGAGCGAAGAGGGGGTGCCTGGGCAGTTATACCAGTGTTATCAAAAGGATGATGTTTTCTCAGTCTCCAAGCTGCTGGAGGAGCAGCACAACCCTAGAGGTTCGGGACTAGACTGGAGTTCCTCAAGGAACAACAATTAGCAGGTAAGTCTAATTTCACCTTTTTTCTTTTTGAATCTCTGTGTTAGAGTTTTTCCCACACAGGCAGCACAGCTTTACACAATGTTATTTCCTACAATCACCATGAGTATGGTTAGGCAAGTCTCTTGTTTCTGCCAATCATATATCGCCATGTCATTTCCTATAATCACCAGGAGCATGCCCAATATGCTTCTTGTTTCTGGATTGGCTTTTTTCAAAAGCTATTCACACGTTGCCACGTCATTTCCTTTCCTGCAATGACCAGGAGTATGCCCAAACGTGTTTCTCTGCATTGGTTTTTTTCAAAGCCAATAAAAAAAATTAGCTGAACTGGGATTAGAACCCAGGTCTCCTCTTTATGTTTCAGCCTGGTGTGCTAACCACTCTGCTATCAGAATTCTTCTATCTTTTCTCTAACAGTGAGGTCTTAAAAGCAAAATTCTATCACATGGACAGCACTGTTTTCTCTCTCTAACAAAAAGGTGCTAATTGCTTTTTAACATACTGAAACAAAAGTCTATTTTAAAATGATTGTACAGAATGCTGTGTGCCAGCATCACATTACAGGCTGCATGCTTGTGTTTATTTTACTAAAGAATACACATTTAAATAAAGTCCTTGTCGGTTCCTATTGCTACTAAAGGGTTATTTTTAACAATCAGTTCTAAATAGTTTGCAATATACACCTTTCACTAAAAACAATGTTTGTTTATTCAATTTGATAGACCGCCCTTCATAACAACAGGGCCGTGTACAATAATCAAAAAGCAAAAGTACAGTGAGGACAGAGGCCAGAAAAGAAAAGTAAAGGAACTACAATATGGGACAGGAAAGCATAGAGAGTCAGGCAGACAGAAGAGGGAGAAGAAAACAGACTAAGAAACATAAAATGCTCTGCTTTACGAGAAGAAAACGTTTGTTTTCCGGGTTCCTGCAGAGGAAGCACTCTGCTTCCGCTGATGTCAGTATAAACCAGAAGCAAAACACATTTCTGGGGTCAGACACCATGTTTCTGGTGATGTCATCGAAAAGCGACATGGTCCATTTCCGATGGCACCCTGTTTCTGGTGATGTCATTTCCGATAATGTAGGTTCCCAACGTCGGTCCTTGGAAGCAGTGCATGCAGATCTATCTCATGCATATTCATTGTGGGTACTCTGAAAACCTGACTGGCCTGGGGTTCCCCGAGGATGGGAACCTCTGGGCTATGGGGGATGCTTGGGAGGGGCGGGGGTATGGGTGGGGCATAATCCCAGAAGTGAGTGCTGACTGACTGATGTCATCCTTAGGGGCGGGGTGTGAATGTCAGAGGTGGGGTGTGTGGCCATGTCAGGGGGCAGATGTTGGGAGCGTGGCTGGAAGGAGCTATCCCCCATTCATTTCTAGGGGAGGGGAGGGGAGGGGTGGGGGCATGGGTGGGACATAACCTGGAAGTGAATACTGATTGGCTGATGTCATCATTATCTCTCCTGACGAGTAGTGTATCCATTATACTACTGATACCAATAAAAGAATTATTTATATAAATTTCCCAAAGAGCGGAGAAGTTTGCAGAAAGAGGAGGAGGGAAAGGAAAAGAGAAAAAAGGAAGCAGAGGGAAAAAAAAGGGAAAGGAAGAAGAAAAAATAAAAGCAAAAAAAAAAGGGGGGGTGGGGGAACGTAGGCTATGCAAACAGGAGATTGTTTAGGAAAGCTTTACTTTCCTTCCTCTTGCAGTCTTGGAAATTTTGAAATTTGGTTCTGTGAGTGTCAGCTATCACTGCTGTGTTCCAACCTAATGGATATTTTTTTTTTGGTGGGGGGGGGGTGTCTTTCAGAATTGTTTGGAAAAGAGCTTAGCCTGGAATTCTCTGAAGGTTCAGGCAGCAGCCTTGAGCAAGGTTAGGGGAAAGATACAGGATTGACTCTTGAAGTTCTTCCCAGATGTGAGATGATTTTGTGGGGAGTGAATCTCCTGATGTGGCCTGGTTGGCCAGTGGTTTCTTCCTGCTATTTAAATTTGGTGCTTCAGCTCTAGTAGAAGAGTCCTTCGGATCTCTATGGAAAGTGCCCTTACTGGTGGCCATTTGCTGGACCAGGTTGATTTCCAATCTCCAGGTGTTGTCTTGGAAGGAACCTTTTCTGGTTCTGTCATCAAAATAGGGGCTGACGTGTCTGTCTCCTTCAGCTTGTACTGCTTTCAGGATTCTAGGGGCCAGACATGCAAGGGGTCTCAGGAGGTTGGCATCAGTTGGATGTTTAGGTATTGAAGATTTACTGGATGCACTTCAGTAAGTTCTGTTGGTCTGATCATTTCTTTGTCTTTTGAAGGGCCTTGTATGGGGCAGAGAGCGTTCAAAGCTTTGGTAGCTCATGAGATGAAGGATATACCTGTGGCAGTACTATTGGTCAATGATACGTAGTTCTGGAGGACCCATTTTTTGAAGATGCAGGCCTAGTTTTGGGAAGAACTCGGTTTGATTGTACTGTAGATTACTAGAGTGGTACTTGGTCTCACTAGCATTACAGATTGGATGTGCAAGTTAGGCAAATATGGTTTTTGGGCTGAAAGCTTTAAAAGCAGGTTTGTAAGGGGCCCACTTATGTTAGTTACTGCTTGGGTATTTCCCACACATCTGTACTGTTCTGGAAGGATGAGGAGGAGGGAGAAATTAGACCATACCTGCTAATTTTCTTTCCTTAAGTTCCTCCAGATCAGTACAGAGCATTCTCCAGGACCAAGCAGGAAGTCAGTCCTCACATATGGGTGTCATCGGCGCCGATGAAGCCCCAGCGGATCATTTCCCCAGCTTTCCATGAAAGCCTTTGGGAATGCTGGCACGCATGTGCGGTTCCCTTCCCGCCTAAAGGTGCCATCTTACCTCAGTCTCTTTTTTTCCGAGAAGCCCACCGGACGTGTGTCCTGTTCTCCCGGATAAAAGTGATTTTTTCTTCGGCGATTTTTCGCTATTTTTCTCCGGTTCGACGCCGGTTCCCCTCCCGCCGGGTTCGGTACACCGGTATCGAGCCCGTTTATTTCTTTTTTGGTTTTTGCCCTTCGTGGCTGGCGTTCGCGCCCTTTTTTCATTTTTTTCCCTGGAAGGGCCGGTCTTTTGACCTTGCAGGGGCTCTTTTTTTCCCCGATGGCTTCCAGTGGTTTCAAAAAGTGTGATTGGTGTAAGAAACTTATGTCTCTCACCGACACACACGACTGCTGCCTTCGGTGCCTCGGCCCTGACCACGACCCCAAGTCGTTTGTGCCATGTGGGAAGATGTCTTCCAAGGCACTCAAAAGTCGACAGCATCAGAAGGAAAGGTTTTTCTCGGACTCTGCCTCCGACCGGGCCCGGACCTCGTCTGAGGCCTCGACATCTCGGGATTCCGATCCCAAGCGCCGTCGAAGCTCCTCGGACAGGGGGTCCCCCGACCGGGAACGCAAGAGGAAGAAGCGGCTCGCGAGGGTGGCGTCGGAGGAGGTCCCTGGTCCCTCGAGGGCCAGGTCTGAGACCCCCGACCGCCGTCCCGGGCCCGTGGACCAAGAGAAGCCTGCCAAAGTTCCTCGCGTGGAGATGGAGTCTGCTGGACACGTAAGCCCCGTAGTCCTCGTGGACTCTCCTCCCAGAGAGCCGACGTCGGCCCCGGCACCGCCGGGGCCCGAGTCGGTGGCTGCTGCGTCTCCCGAGCTGAGTCTCAGGATGACAGCATTGGCGTGCAGATTGTCTGCCTTCATGGAGCAGCAGCGGGCACTGATGGCCAGCCTGTCTGGTGCATCTGCCCCGACCACCGGGACGTCGACTTCGAAGTCAACCCCAGAGACCGAGCCGATACTCGAGACCCTCGTGGCTTGAAGTCGTCCTCGGTCGAGGTCTCCCTCGACCTCCCGTTTGGGAACGTGGGTGTCGACGCCGGTGCCCCCGGCGTCGGGGCAGGTGCCTCGGGGCCCCGTGGGGTCGGACCCTGACTCTTCCTCGGATGAGTCCACCTGGGAGACGGAGGACGAGGAGTCTCCCGATACTTTTAAGACTCGGTGCGTCCCGTCGGACTCACCGCAGTCTGAGCCCCGGAGTAGATCCCCTCCGGAGGACACTAGGTTCTCGGAGTTCATCCGGGATATGGCTGCTGCCTTGGCTATCCCTGCCGATCCCAAGGAAGAGCCTCGAGCCGAGGAGCTCGATGCTCTACAGTACGACTCTCCTCCGAAGGAGGCCTTTACTGTCCCGGTTCTTCCGATGCTGGAACGGCTCCTCTTCCGGATGTGGGAGGCACCGGCCTCGGCGCTGGTTCTGAGCAAGTGAGTCGATTCCATCTATCGACTCCGCAAAAGCCCTGGTTTCCAGAAAGCACAGCTACCACACCATTCCATGGTTGTGGAATCGGCCATGCATCGTCTGAAGAGCCAGAAGATGCACTCTGCGGTGCCCCCCGGCAGGGAGGCCCGCAACCTCGATGGCGTCGGTAGGAAGTGCTTCCAGGGGTCTATGTTTGCTTGCCGTGTCCAGTCTTACCAGCTGTACATGGGCATGTACTTGCGAGACCTGGCCAAGGAGTTGGCCGGATTCTCTGCTGGTCTCTCCAGGGAAACCTTGCAGAGATTTAAGACCTTGTCCTCGGGGATTTGGGAATGCTCAAAGTTCATTTCCCGCGCCGCCTACGATGGCTTCGAGGCTTCGGCCCGAGTTGCGGCTGCTGGCATCGCGGCTCGACGCCAGGCGTGGCTGCAGTCATCGGACCTCGAGCCATGGGTTCAGGGCAAGTTGGTCGATGTCCCCTGCCGAGGTGAGAACCTTTTTGGAAAACCCGTGACCGAGAAGGCCGCTCAGCTCGAGACCGAGCACCTTACCCGGATAAGGCTGTCGAGGAAGACCTCTGCCCCTTCACATAAAAAGAAGGGCTCGGGTAAAAAGTCCTTTTACTCGAGGAAGGGCACTGCCTACAAACAGTACCCTCAGTATCAAGCTGCCCCCCAGGGTCAGCAAGCCAAGGGCCAGGGTAATGGGCCCCGTAGGCAGAGGACCCCCAAGCCTCAGGCCCCTGCTACCACTCAGCAGGGTGGGGGTTTTTGACTCCTTGAGCATAGCCTCTCCTCCACTGCTCTCCCAACCCTGCACAGGAGGTCGCCTCGCCCTCTTTGCCCACCAGTGGCCCCTTATCACCGGGGACAGTTGGGTGCTGGAGATAGTCCACAAGGGCTATGCCCTCCATTTTCACCAACTGCCTCCACCATATTTTCCAGGGGAGCCTCCAAGGCCTCCCCTGCACACAGACTTTCTTCTACAAGAGCTTCATGGTCTGTTGGTGGACAGGGCGGTGGAGCCTGTGCCTCCCCATTTGCAAGGTCACGGATTCTACTCCAGGTAGTTCCTGGTACCCAAAAGGACCGGTGGCCTTCGACCCATTCTGGACCTCAGGAACCTCAACAAGTTCCTAGAGAAAGAGAAGTTCAAGATGCTTACTCTTGGAACACTTCTGCCCTACCTCCAGCAGGGAGATTGGCTATGCTCCTTAGATCTAAAGGATGCGTACACTCACATCCTCATTCATCCAGACCACAGAAAGTACCTCAGGTTCATTGTAGGAGGAAACCATTATCAGTACAGAGTACTACCTTTTGGCCTGACCTCCGCTCCCAGGGTCTTTACCAAGTGCCTGGCAGTTGTGGCGGCCTACCTGAGAAATCAAGGCATCTTTGTCTTTCCCTATCTGGACAACTGGCTCATCAGTGGTCAGACATCCCTGGAGGCCAGACAAGCTACCCTCAGAACCATTGCTCTGCTTCAAAACGTGGGCTTTGTCATAAACTTTGCAAAGTCCACTTTGCTCCCCTCCCAGAACTTGGAGTTCATAGGGGCAAGGTTGGATTCTCAACTGGCAAAGGCATTCTTGCCAGAAGACAGGGCCCAAAGACTGATGGACGTGGCCAAACAGTTTCTAAACAAGCCTCTGGTCTCCGCCAGACTCTGCCTCAGGCTTCTGGGCCACATGGCTTCGACAGTGCATGTGACTCCCAATGCCAGGCTCCATATGAGGCCTGCACAGTGGTGCCTTCGGACTCAATGGTCTCAAGCCACAGGCCGCCTGAGAGACAGGATAAAGGTGTCCAGACCCCTTTTGGCCTCCCTCAGCTGGTGGCTACATCCACCCAATCTGCTGAAGGGGATGCCCTTCCAAATGCCAGAATACTCGGTGGTCCTCACTACCGACGCCTCTCTGTGGGGCTGGGGTGCTCATTGTCTGGACAAGTGCACTCAAGGCCTCTGGTCTCCCTGGGAGGCAGCCCAGCAGATCAGTCTCCTAGAACTTCGAGCTATCCGCTTAGCTCTCAAGGCTTTTTCTCCGGCCCTAGCTCACCGCTCAGTCTTGATTCAAACAGACAACCAGGTAGCCATGTTTTATGTGAACAAACAAGGCGGGACTGGGTCAAAGCTCCTTTGTCGGGAGACTCAAGACCTTTGTTCCTTTGCCCTAAAGCACAACATGCTTCTCAAGGTGGTGTACCTTCCAGGCCAGGAGAACTGCCTGGCCGACCGGTTGAGCAGAATTTTGCAGCCCCACGAGTGGCAGCTGCATCCCTTGGTCGTTCAGAAGATCTTCCTAAAGTGGGGTCTCCCTTGGATAGATCTCTTTGCCAGTCTGCTGAACAAGCAACTGCCCAAGTTCTGCTCCAGGCAACCGCATCCTTTGAGGATAGCACCAGATGCTTTTCTGATGTCCTGGTCTCAGGGCCTCCTGTATGCGTTTCCTCCCACGCCCTTGGTGGCTCGAACTCTTTTCAAGACTCTTCAGGATAAGGCCTCGGTCCTGCTGGTAGCTCCCAGGTGGCCGAGGCAGCCTTGGTTTCCACTTCTGCTTCAGCTGGCAGTGGATTCCCCACTACCTCTGGGATTGCAGCCCGACCTTCTCTCACAGGAGCAGGGTTCCCTTCTGCACCCCAATCTCAAAGCTCTCAATTTGATGGCCTGGAGGCTGCAAGGATAGTTTTGGCTCCCTGGGGCCTACCTCAGGAAGTTGAGGAGGTTGTCCTAGCCTCTAGGAAACAGTCCACTAGGAAAACCTATGCCCTCAAATGGAAGAGGTTTTCTGTGTGGTGTCAGCTACGTACAGTGGATCCTTTCTCCTGTACTGTGCCAGTAGTGCTTCAGTACTTACTGCACTTATCAAATCAAGGACTTAAGTCCAATTCTGTTGGGGTCCACCTCTCAGCTCTAGCAGCTCACCACTCACTGGTGGAGGGACATTCTCTGTCAGGTCACCCCTTGGTGTCCTGCTTTCTCAGGGGCTTGCTTTTTCTCCAAGCCCCCCATCCGTCCTCCTGCTCCTGAGTGTGGGAGCTGAATGTGGTCTTGCAGCAACTGACTCGCCCACCCTTTGAGCCGATGGCTACTTGCCCTCTACGCTTCCTTTCCTGGAAGACTCTCTTCCTGATAGCCCTCACCTCGGCTAGGCGAGTGAGTGAGTTTCAGGCCCTGGTCTGTGATAGACCTTACACCAGGATTTATAGGAACAGGGTAGTCCTTAGGACTCATCCAAAGTTCCTCCCTAAGTTTGACTCCTCTTTCCACCTCAACCAGGAGGTGGTTCTTCCAACATTCTTCCCTAGGCCTCATGCTAGCCAGGCTGAAGCAGTCCTGTATACCCTGGACTGTAGGAGGGCCTTATCCTTCTACCTTGACTGTATGCAGGGACATAGAAGGGCTACTCAGCTCTTCGTCTCCTTTGACCCCAATAAGTTGGGGTTGGCTGTGTCCAAGCGTACCTTGTCCATCTGGGTGGCTGACTGTATCACCTGGGCTTACAAGGCGGCTGACCTTCCTTTGCAGGGTAGGGTCACGGCCCATCGTGTCAGGGCAATGGCTGCCTCAGTGGCTCATCTCCGCTCTGTGCCCTTGGTAGACATCTGCAGGGCTGCAACTTGTTCTTCAAGCCAGACCTTTGCGGCCCATTACTGTCTGGAGAGGGAGTCCCGTAGAGACAGTGCTTTTGGCCAAGCAGTACTCCGGAATCTCTTTGAGGTTTAGGCAACTCCTGCCCTCCTGCCCTCTGTTGGGCTACCGGTGGAGGTTGTGTCTTTGAAAAGCCTTTCTTTGATGCTGTGACTAGAGGGAGTTCTCTAGTTCAGCCTGGGTTCCTGGTAGCCCAGATCTAGGGAGTCACCCATATGTGAGGACTGACTTCCTGCTTGGTCCTGGAGAAAGAGTATTTACTCACCTTTAACAGGTGTTCTCCAGGAGCAGCAGGAATCAGTCCTCACAACCCTCCCTCCTCCCCTTGGAGTTGCAGTTGTACATAGTTTGTTTTACATTTTTGTGTGCTGTTCTTAGCTATGTCATTTGACTGAGGTAAGATGGCACCTTTAGGCGGGAAGGGAACCACGCATGCGTGCCAGCATTCCCAAAGGCTTTCATGGAAAGCTGGGGAAATGCTCCGCTGGGGCTTCATCGGCGCCGATGACACCCATATGTGAGGACTGATTCCTGCTGCTCCTGGAGAACACCTGTTACAGGTAACTACTCTTTCCCTTCTTGCAGGCGTCTGCACAGTTTGTCTGTTTAGTGAAGACATCACAATTCCTAAGTTCTGTTTGTTTGGCTAGCCTCCAGAGTCTCCTTAGGTTTCGTTTGTTTTCTGGTTGGCTCTTCAGTTGGCTGAGGCTTTGATTGATGGTGGCCCTGATTGATGGTGGCCCTGTTTGATGGTTCGGAAGAATGTATCCTTGAAGGATACTACCAAAAGCAGAGAGGTTCCAAAAAAGAGTAAAGTAGCCTAAATGCCCTCGAGTATGGAGCAGACAGAGCTTAAAGATCCCACATTACCCATGTCTACCAATAGCCAAATTAATATGAATAAAAAACAGTCTCTAAAATGCTTGTATGCAAATGCTAGAAGTCTAAAAAAATAAGATGGGAGAGTTAGAATATATAGCACTAAATGAGAGGTTAGATATGATTGGAATATCAGAGACATGGTGGAAGGAGGACAACCAGTGGGACACTGTGATACCTGGGTACAAACTATATCGTATTGATAGAGCTGATCAAATTGGTGGAGGGGGTTGCGCTCTATGTTAGAGAGGGCATTGAGTCAGAAAGGATTAAAGTTTTGCAGGAAACAAAATTTGATGTAGAATCTCTATGGATTGAAATTCCATGTAAAAAGGGGAAGGCGATGGCAGTGGGGGTGTACTATCGACCGCCTGGCCAGAATGAACAAATGGATGATGAAATGCTCAAAGAAATCAAGGAAGCTAACAAAAGTTACAGCTCGGTAATAATAATGGTTGATTTCAATTACCCCGGTATCGACTGGGTCAGTGTCACAGCAGGACATGCTAGGGAGATAAAGTTCCTAGATGACATAAATGACTGCTTCTTGGAGCAGCTGGTTCATGAACCGACCAGAGGGGAAGCCATATTAGACCTAGTCCTTAGTGGAACACCAGATCTAATGGAAGAGATAAGGGTGTTGGGGCCACTTGGCAGTAGCATGATCGCCTTTGATTTAATTAGTGGAGGAGGGACAGTAAGGAAATCCACAGTACTACCGTTTAACTTTCGAAAGGGAGACTATGATAAAATGAGGAAAATAGTTAAGAAAAAACTAAAAGGAGCAGTTGCAAAGGTTAAAGACTTACATCAAGCTTGGGTGTTGTTGAAAAATACTATCTTGGAAGCCCAGACCAGCTGTATTCCACGCTTTAAGAAAAGTGGAAAAAAGTCCAAAAAACTGCCAGCATGGTTTAAAGGTGAGGTCAGAGAGGCTGTTGTTGCCAAAAAGGCATCTTTCAGGAAATGGAAAAAAGAGCCAAACGACGAAACCTGGAAACAGCACAAGCACTGGCAGGTCAAATGCAAGGCATTGATAAAGAAGGCATTTGAGAAGAAGCTTGTTGCAGAAGCAAAAACGTGAAATAAAGTTTTTTTCAAGTACATTTGTAGCAAAAAACCTGTGAGAGAGTCGGTTGGACCATTAGATGATAGAGGAGTTAAAGGGGCACTAAGAGGCGACAAGGAGATAGCGGAGAGACTGAATGAATTCTTTGCTTCGGTCTTTACTGAGGAAGATGTTGGGATGTTATCCATGACTGAAGTGGTATTTAAAGGTGCGGAAGAATTGAAGGAAATATCGATACATCGGGAAGATGTATTACAACTATTAGATAAACTGAAGAGTAGCAAATCACCTGGGCCGGATGGTATACATCCAAGGGTGTTGAAAGAACTGAAATATGAGATTGCAGACCTGCTAATAGTAATCTGTGAACTATCATTAAAATCATCTCTAATACCTGAAGATTGGAGGATCGCCAATGTAACACCAATTTTTAAAAAGGGTTCCAGGGGTGATCTGGGAAACTACAGACCAGTGAGCCTCACGTCAGTATCGGGAAAAATGGTAGAAACCATCATAAAGAATAAAATTACTCAGCATGTAGATAGTCATGGCCTAATGGGAGACAGCCAAGATGGCTTTAGACAAGGATGATCTTGTCTTACTAATCTGTTATGTTTTTTTGAAAGTGTGAATAAACAGGTGGACAAAGGTGAGTCGGTTGATATAGTGTATCTGGACTTTCAGAAAGCCTTTGACAAGGTCCCTCATCAGAGACTTTTGGCAAAACTAAAGAGTCATGGGATAGGAGGCAGTGTAGTACTGTGGATCAAGAACTGGTTAAAAGATAGAAAGCAGAGGGTTGGGCTAAATGGCCAATTTTCCCAATGGAGAAAGGTGAATAGTAGTGTACCCCAGGGATCTGTGCTGGGTCCGCTGCTTTTTGAGATATTCATAAATGACCTGGAAAGTGGAATAACGAGTGAGGTTATCAAATTTGCAGATGACACAAAGCTATTTAAAGTTATTAAAACCCAAGAGGATTGTGGAAAATTTCAAGAGGATCTTGATAAATTGGAAGACTGGGCATCAAAATGGCAGATGAAATTTAATGTGGACAAGTGCAAAGTTATGCACCTATGGAAGAACAACCCAAACTATGGTTACACAATGCAAGGTTCCACATTAGGAACCACCACCCAGGAAAAAGATTTAGGCGTCATTGTGGATAACATGTTAAAACCCTCGGCCCAGTGTGCAGCGGCAGCCAAGAGAGCAAATAGAATGCTAGGTATGATAAGGAAAGGAATGGAAAATACAACAAAAGATATTATAATGCCTCTATACCATTCCATGGTGAGACCGCACCTTGAATATTGTGTGCAATTCTGGTCGCCGTATCTTAAAAAGGATATAGTGTTATTAGAAAAGGTTCAGAGAAGAGCCACCAAAATGGTAAAGAGAATGGAAGGATACTCCTTTGAAGAAAGGCTAAAAAGGTTAGGGCTCTTTAACCTGGAAAAAAGACGGCTGAGGGGAGATATGATAGAAGTCTATAAATTAATGAATGGAGTGGAACAGGTAAATGTAGATCGATTGTTTACGTTATCAGAATATAGAAAGACTAGGGGACATGCAATGAAGCTACAGGTTAAACTATTTAAGACTAATAAAAGAAAATATTTTTTCACTCAACGTGTAATCAAACTCTGGAATTTGTTACCTGAGGATGTAGTAAAGGCTGTTAGTGTAGCTGGGTTTAAAAAAGGTTTGGACATGTTCCTGGAGGAAAGGTCCATAAACCATTATTAAGAAGGGACCCAGGATATCAATGTTTGACCCAATACAAGCATTGTGGAGCCCTGTGTCTTTTGGGGAAACTGCTAGGTACGTATGACCTAGATTGGCCACTGTTGGAAACAGGATACTGGGCTTGATGGACCTTGGTCTGACCCAGTATGGCATATCTTATGTTCTTATGTTTCTGTTCTGTTGTTGGTGAGATTGGTTAGTTTTTGGTTATTGCTTTGTAAGAGAAATATCACCTGGCTGTAGGCTGCACAGGTCACTATGTATAGTGACATCATCAAACCAATGGTTCTCAGTCTCTTATCAGTTGGCTGAAGAGCATAACCCATGCATCTGTACTGGCCTTAAGGGACTCAAGGAAAGAAAATTAGAAGATAAGGTCTAATTTCTCCTTGTGTGTGCCTCAGGGCAGATGCCATTTTGTGCGGAATATGCCTAAGTTCCCTTTTCAAAGTGGGTGTAACTTATGCACATATCTGCTACAGAAGTCAGCCAGCTTTTTATACCATTACTCCCCCCCTCCCCCACCCGGACTTCCACCTGAAACGTTTTTCATTTTCTGTGTGGCAAATTTTCTTGCAGTGATTTTGAAGCAAAAAGCTCTTTGGACTAGGAGTGAAGGTACAGACTAATTCCCTGCACAGGGCAACTTGTGAACGCAGACTAGAGTTCTTGACTGACTTCAGATTTTCACATTTTGATCAGGGGTTGATATTACCCCAGTGCATATATGGACTTTTGCTTTTGCCTTGCCTAGTGAATGGATTAGGGATATAGTAACATGGTAAATGGTGGCAGATAAAGACCAGCATGGTTCATCTAGTCTGCCCAGTAAGGAGGATAGAGTTGTAGTCGCTCTTTGTACCTACCACTCTTTTCAGGTTACCCTTCCCTATTAATGAAGTTATTTACATGCGCTTTTATTCCATCCTCTTGTTATATAGTGATCCTCTGTGTCTGTCCTGTGACTTTTTGAATTCCATCACTGTTTTTGCCCCCATAACCACCCTTTTGGGAGGACATTCCAGGCATCCACCACCCTTTCTCTAAAAAAGTATTTCCTGATATTGCTTTTAAGTTTACCCCTTGCAGCTTCATTTCATATTGTCTAGTTCTATAGCTTTCCCATCTTTGAAAAAGGTTTGTTTGTTTATTAATATCACTGGACAACAAATTTGTTCAAAAGTTTGGCTTCCTGAAAAAAAATTGGTGATTCTCTGGTAACAAGCAGGAAGTCAGTCCTCACCACTGTTCCCTCTAAGCTGTGCGTGTGTGCGCGCGCACACACCTCACCGAGCGAGCGCACATACTTTACAACAGAGCGCACAAAAATTACGGTTCTGATTCTGATAGAAAACAACACAGACGTCTTAAAATTTAAAAGTTTATTTATTTTATTTATTTATTTACATTCTCTTATATACCGCGCTATTCTGCATCAGTGCGGTTTACATTGAACAAACTGAAATTACATTGAACAGGGCATTATAACTTGGAAATAACTATTTTACAGGGAACATGGGCTATGGAGGGTTAAGTGGCTTGCCCAAGACCACAAGGAGCACCTGTGGGACTAGAAACCGCAGTCCTTCCGGCCCAAGGTTGCTGTCCTCTAGTGGGATTTGAACCCCCGACCTTCCGGCCTGAAGTACCTTGCCCCAACCACTAGGCCACTCCTCCACTATGTATTTACGGTTTTCACAAGTTCTACAATGTTTTCTAGTGCAATCAATGTGGTGTACATACTGTATTCTGATGTGTAGTCAAATTTTAAAGTATATAACTGAGTGTCGTTATGTGGCGCACAAAAATTTAACTTTCCTTCAAAAACTGCACAGCTGATATTTTATGCGCACACAGCCTACAGAAAATTAGAGGGAACATTGGTCCTCACATATGGGTGACTTCAGCAGCGATGGAGCACTCACGGAAGCATCTCCCCAGCTTTCAAAGAAAGCCTTTGGGAGATGCTACTGTGCATGTGTGGTCCCCTTCCCGCCCAGGAGTGCCATCTTGCTCAGTCTCCTTTTTTCCGCAGAGCCCTTCAGACGTCCATCTGGCTTATCCTCGGAAAAAGTTGATTTTTTTTCTCCTGAGTTTCATACTCGCCTCCGGTACTGCACCGGTACTCTTCCCACCACCTGACCTCACTGTCTCGGCATCGAGTTTGGGTCCCTTTTTGTAGTTTTTCATTTTTGGTGCCTTCGCGCCTTTTTTCCAACTGGCAGCCTGGCGGGTCTTTGACTTTGCTGAAGTACTTTTTTCCCCCATGGCTGCCAGTGACATCAAGAAGTGTGATTGGTGTACCAAAATTATGTATTTGACCAACACACATGACTGCTGCCTTCACTGCTTTGGGCCGGACCACGACCCTACAGGATGCGGTCTCTGCAAAAAGATGTCCAGCAAGGCCCTCAAGAGCCACCAGCAGCAGCACGATACGTTTTTCACCGAGTCCCCGGTACCTCCGAAGGCCAGGACCTCATCTGAAGCCATGACATCTCGGGTGGGCCCCTCCGAACCCGAGCGGCGTCGTGGTTCTTCAGAGAGGGGGTCTCCCTCGAGGGAACCCAAAAAGAAGCAGAAAACCTTGAAGGCGGCGTCCCTGGATGGATCCGACATGCTAGGTACGTCCAAAGTTAGGCCCCCAGGTCCAAGATGCTCGTCCGAGGGAGCGGCCTGCAAAGGTCCCCCAAAAGGAATCGACCTCGGACCGGCCTCGGTCGCCAGACACCATCCTCATCTAGGACTCCCCTTCAGGGGAACTGGTGTGGGGTCCGAGTCCCTTGGTGCCTGTGCTGATGGCTGCAGAGCCTTCTGGCCTGGAGTCCAGAATGGTGGCCCTGGAGCGCAGTTTGTCAGCTTTCATGGACCAGCAGTGGGCGCTGTTGTCCGGTACTACCAGTTCATCTGCCCCGACCACCAGGCCCTCGACATCGAAGACGTCCCCAGAGGCCGAGCTGATCCTAGAGTTCCTCTGACCTCGTTGATACTCGGCCGAGGTCTCGATCCAGTTCCCGCTCGACAGGGCCGTGATCATCACCAGGCAGTGTGTTCGGTGCTGGCTGCGGGGCCTCAGAGGGCTGTGGGCTGAGGTCGGTCCCGGGGCCCGCGGACCATCCTGCCTTTGAGTCCTCGATGGACTACTCCTAGTGGGAGACGGATGATAAGGAGTTGCCCAACACCCGTCGCCACCGCAACTTCCTCTCTGACTCTCCTGCTTATACCCACATCCTCATTCACCCCAACCACGGGCAGTATTTGCGGTTAATGGTGGGGGCCGGCAGTACCAGTACATGGTGCTACCTTTCGGCTTGGCCTCCGTCCTAAGGGTCTTCACAAAATGCCTGGCAGTCATGGCCGCCTTCCTCCTCCTCCAGGGGGTCCTTGTCTTCCTCTACCTGGATGACCTGCTCATAAAGGGAGGCATGGCCTCAAAGGTGCAGCAGGCAACTGCGCGCACCATCCAGGTCTTGCAACACTTGGGGTTTGTGATAAATTACCCCAAGTCCCACCTCCTTCCGACACAATGTCTGGAGTTCATCGTGGCAAGACTGGACACCCTCCAGGCAAAGGCCTTCCTGCCCAGGGACTGAGCCGACCACCTTAGGGCCCTGGCTCTGTATGTACAGCAACGTCTCTTGATGCCCATTCAGCTCCTCTTGCGTCTCCTCGGACACATGACCTCCACAGTCCACGTCACTCCAGACACCCGTCTCCACATGAGGGTCGTCTCTGGGACAAAGTCTCAGGGACCCGCCAGTTGGCGGACTCTCTGACCTGGTGGCAGACTCCCCAATATTTTGAGGCAGGGATGCCTTTTCAAACCCACAGTCACTTAGGGGTCCTCACCAGTGACGCTTCCCTGCTCAGATAGGGAGCCCACTGTGAGGAACTCCGCACCCAGGGCAGCTGGTCGCAGGACGAAAGAATCCACCAGATCATCCTCCTGGAACTATCTAGCCCTCTGAGCTTTTTGCCATCGCCTACGTCACCAGCCGTTGTTGGTCCAGATGGACAACCGTGTTGCGATTGTTTTATGTGAAAAAACAGGGAGCACATGGTCTCGTGCCCTCTGCCGAGAGGTGTTGTTCCTCTGCTCCTATGCAGTCCGACAGGGTATATTCCTGGGGGCAGTATACTTGCCAGGCCAGAACAACCTACTGACTGATAGTTTGAGCATAGTCCTCCAGCCGCACGAGTGGCAGCTGGATCCCAGTGTGGCTGACCAGCTCTTCCAGCTCTGTGGGGAACCCGTGATGGACCTCTTTGCCAGCCCGGACAACTACTAGTTGCCTCGCTTCTGCTCCTGGCCTCTCCCATCCCTCCAGCGTGGTGGTGGACGCCTTCCCCGTCTTGTGGTCTCATGTACGCCTTCCTTCCCACGCCTCTGATTACTAAAACCCTGTTCAGGACCCTCTGTGACAAGGCCTCGCTCATCCTGATAGCCCCTCGATGACCTAGGCAGCCATGGTTCCCGCTACTCCTCCGATTATCGGTGGAGATCCCCCATCACGTTGGGGAACTCCCCAGGGCTCCTGTCTCAGGAGGGGGGGTTCTCTTCTCCACCTCAACTTTGGGACCCTGTCACTGATGGTGTGGCTGCTGAAAGGGTGACCCTAGCCCCTTTCAACCTCTCGGGTGAGGTAGAGGAGATCCTGCTGGCCTCTCATAAGGCTTCCACTAGAAAAGCTTGCGCTCTCAAATGGCGCAGGTTTTCAACTTGGTGTGCAGAGCATGGGATTGACCTGTTATCCTGCCCGATGGGATCAGTACGTTTTCCACCTCTTGCAATCTGGGCTTAAATCTAACTCCGTCAGGGTGCATCTCAGTGCCCTGGCAGTGCACCACCACCCGGTGGATGGCAAACCCTTCTCGGTCCGTCCGCTGGTGATCCGCTTTCTCAGGGGTCTGCTCTTATCGAAGCTGCTGGTTCACCTTCCAGCAACCGAGTGGGACCTCAGTGTGGTATTCGGGCAGCTCACTCGCCCACCCTTTGAGCCTCTGGCTACCTGCCACCTACGATACCTCTTGTGGAAGGTGGCGTTCCTGGTTGCACTCACCTCCGCTCATAGAATTAGCAAAGTTCAGGCCTTGGTGGCGGAGGTGCCCTATACCATGTTCTACAAGAACAGGGTGGTGCTCTGCATGCACCCTAAATTCCTTCCGATGGTGGTATCGTCTTTCCATCTCAAACAGGAAGTGGTACTTAACACCTTTCCAAGACCTCACACCAGTAGGGGTGAGACAGTCCTTCACACTCTAGACTTTAAAAGGGCCTTGTCCTTCTACATCCACCGTACTCGGGGCCACCACAAAGCTGCTCAGCTTTTCGTCTCATACGACCCCAGTCGTCTGGGGGAGGCGGTGACTAAACGTACACTGTCTACTTGGGTGGCGGACTGTATCGCCCTTGCCTATGAGCAGGCGGGGATCCCGCTGGAAGGCCGTGTCATGGCACAGCGTGTCAGGGCCATGGTGGCCTCGGTGGCAAACCTGCACTCCGTCATCATGGTGAACATCTGCTGGGTCTCCACCTGGTCTTCAGTCCATACCTTCGCAGCCCATTACTGCCTGGAAAGGTAGTCCTGATGGGACAGTGCCTTCGGCCAGGCTGTACTCTGTAATCTTTTCAGGGTTTAGGTAGCTCCTATCCTCCAACCCTTCTGTGTTCAGATTACTGGAGGGTTACTGGAGTTCTGGTTTTCACCGGACACAGAGGTTACTGTAGTCTGTAACCATAGACTCAATTGCTGCTGCGTGCGGCTCCCCTTGAAAGAGACCTTGTTTTTTTGCTATGGGCTTTTGGTAACCTGTAGCTGGGGAGACCCATATGTGAGGACTGACTTCCTGCTTGTTTCCGAAGAAAGCGTAGTTACTCACCTGTAACAGGTGTTCTGCGGGACAGCAGGAATCAGTCCTCAAAACCCTCCCTCCTCCCCTTGGAGTTGCTTCTTTACCATCTTTTATTTTTGCCGTCTTTTAGCTATGTCATCTGACTGAGCAAGATGGCACCTCTGGCGGGAAGGGGACCACCCATGCATGATAGCATCTCCCAAAGGCTTTCTTTGAATGCTGGGGTGATGCTTCCGCGAGGGCTCCGTTGGTGCCGACGTCATCCATATGTGAGGACTGATTCCTGCTGTCTCCGGAGAACACCTGTTGCAGGTGAGTAACTATGCTTTCTCCAGGAGCAAGCAGGAAGTCAGTCCTCACTTATGGGTGACGTTGGCATCGACGGAGCCTGCGCAGAGCAATTCCCCAGCTTTCAAAGAAAATCTTTGGGATTGCTACCACGCATGCGTGGTCCTCTTCCCGCCCAAGGGTGCCATCTTGCTCAGTCTCCCTTTTTCCATGGAGCCCTTTGAACGCACGTCCTCGTCCCTCGGAAAAAGTTTGATTTTTCTCGCCTTAACAGGCTCTTATTTCTTTTTTCCGGTTGCACCAGTCCTCTACCCATCCTCCCTTTGCTCTCTTTTAGAGCTTACAGAGATACCTTTTCTAAATTTTTTTCTCCCGGCTTTCGTGCCCTTTTTTCTTCGCAACTGCTGGCCGCGTGGGTTTCGACCTCACAGGGGCCATTTTTACCCCCATGGCCACCAGGTTTAAAAAATGTGATAGATGCTCCAGGAAAATGTCGCTTATTGACACTCATGACTAAGGTGCCTGGGAGCCGACCATGACCCAGAACTCTGTTCGCTCTGCAAGAAAATGTCCTCTAAGGCCCTGCTCAGCTGTAAGCAGAAGTCCGAAGACATTTTCCAAAAGGCTGCTTTGGAGTCTCTGGTGGCGCCCTCGGTCATCTCTCCTCTGGTGGGTTCTCCCCCTGTGGCACCGCGTTCCAGACGACACTCTGACCAGGGGTGAAACGGCGCAAAAAGAAGAAGACCTCAAAGTCGCTGTCTGGGGCTCCCAACAAGCGCGCGCGCTCCCGCGCCCGGTCGCTTAGCCCCCTTTGGCGTTCCCGAGAGTCAGACAAGGAGCGGCCCCGCAAGGTACCTTGCAGAGAAATAGAGGTCTCTGGTGAAGGCGCCCAGTCTCCTGAGGGCCGTCCCAGTGAAGACCCCGTCTCCTCCTCGATGCCCGACCCGGTGACCCTGGTGTCGGCGTCCCAGGGCCCCACGACTGCATGGGAATCCCATATGCTGGTGCTGGAACGCAGCGTTTCTGCGTTCATTGCTTCCCAGCAGGCGCTCACGGCCAGCTTCGCTGACCTGCGCCCGGAGACCGTGGGTCCCACTTGTGGGACATCCAAATCCATCCAGGGAACTCCCGAGAGCCACGAGCCTCATGAGGGTCCTCGATGTCAGTTTCGCTTTTTCTCCCGTTCTTTGGGGGTGAGATCATCCAGGGCCTCCGGCTCCAGGCTGCCGGCCATCGGACAGGGCTATCCCCCCGGCTCGGATCCCTCAACCGATTTCTCGGATTGAGAATCTGATGGGGACACATCCAGTCTGGTCTCCAGCGGCGTTCGCTGCCCAAGGACACCTCCTTTTTGGTGTGCATTCGGGACATGGCTTGGGCCAAGGCCGAGGAGGACCCTCGTGCTGAAGAACTCAATATTCTTCAGTACGAGGCCCCTCCCAGGGAATCCCTTACTGTCCTGGTGCCGCCAATCCTCTCCCAGCTATTGCTCTGCATGTGGGAGGCTCCAGCCTCTGTTCCCATTGTGAATAAGTGCCTTGACACAATGTACAAGGTGCAGCGAGGGCCAGGCTTCCGAAAGACCCAACTTCCACACATTTCGATGGTGGTGGAATCGGCCATGAGGAAGCAGAAGAGCTCGAAGTCCCATTCATCGGTCCCGTCAGGCCAAGAATCGAGAGCCCTTGATACCCTGGGCCACAAGGCCTATCAAGGTTCCATGCTCTCTTGTCGCATCGAGGCGTACCAACTATATATCGGTATGTTCCTCTGCGACTTGGCAAGAGAACTGGGAGGTTTCTCCGCCAGCCTTGAGGGCGAGCCCCTCGACAGGTTCTGCACCCTGTTGAAATCAGTGGCCGATTGCTGTAAGTATATCTCTCGAGCCTTCTATGATGGCTTTGAGACATCAGCTCGGGTGGCGGCCACGGGCATCGGAGCCTGCCGCCAGGCTTGGCTCCAATCTTCGGATTTGGAGCAGTGGGTGCAGGAGAAGCTCCTCGACGTGCCCTGCCTCGATGAACAACTCTTTGGTAAGCCTATGGAGGAGAAGGCGGCGGAGATTGAGACGGAGTATGTCACGAGGACCCGTCTCTCCCGCAAGACCTCTACCCTGCCTCGGAAGAAGCAGTCCGCCGAGAAGCCCTCCTTCCCCAGGAAAGGTCTCCAGTATTGCGGCTACCTTAGGTACCCGGCTACCCCCACGCCAACCACTCCTGCGCAGGGAAAGCCCGGCCAAAGTCGTCATAAGCTGAAGGGCCTAAAGGCCCGGACGCCACCCCCCTACATCCCCCTCAGGGGTTTTGACGCCAGCGGCATAGACCTCCGGCAATACGGTAGCCTGTGGGGGGATGCCTGTCCTGCTTCGCCCCATTGTGGGCGCTGATCACCTCGGACACCTGGGTCCTCCAGGTCATCTAGGAGGGCTACCGCCTCCACTTCAACAGGCTTCCACCCCCTTTCTCCCCGGCGGAGCCTCTTTGACTCCCCGTGCACCAGGTTTTGCTACAGCGGGAATTGCACTCCCTCCTTGCCCAACAGGCAGTCGAGAGGGTCCCTCCCCACCTTCGAGGTTGAGGCTTCTAGTCCCGGTACTTCCTCATCCCCAAAAGATGGGGGATCTGCGGCCCATCCTCGACCTCCGCAGACCAAACAAGTTCCTGGTGCGGGAGAAATTCAAGATGTTATCTCTTGGTGTGCTGCTGCCCTTCCTCTGGCAGGGCGACTGGCTGTGCTCCTCGGATCTAAAGAACGTTTGCGCCCATATCTTGATCCACCCCCAACCCAGGCAGTACCTGCGTTTCAGGGTGCTGGAAAAGCGCTCCCAGTACAGGGTGCTCCCCTTTGGTTTTTCATCCGCCCCACGGGTCTTCACGAAGTGTCTCGTTGTGGCTGCTTCTCACTTTTGGCGTCAGGGCGTGCCGGTGTTCCCTTACCTCAATGAAAGGCTCGTTACAGGCTCCTCCATCGAGGAGGCCCGGCAGATGATGTCGCGCACTGTACTCCTCTTGGAGAGCTTGGGGTTCTTGGTCAACTACCCAAAGTCTCACCTCGAGCTGTCACAGGCTCTCGAGTTCATCAGAGTGCTCCTTGATACTCGGCAGGCCATGGCCTTCTTGCCGGTGGATTGCTCCACCCGCCTCCGGGCTCTGGCCACTCGCGTACAAAGTGCCTGACAGGTCACCATTCAGTCCATGCTACGTCTCTTGGGCCACATGGCCTCAACCGTGTATGTGGTTCCTCACTCCCGCTTGCACATGAGGTCGGCCCAGTGGTGTCTCAGCTCTCAATAGAGCCAATCACTTGGACACCTCAGGGACTCCGTCAGGGTTCTTCCCGACCTCCGTTTGTCCCTAAACTGATGGCAGAACTTCCACAACCTCCAGCAGGTATCACTCTTCCAGGCCCCACAGCATGGTGTGATACTGACCACAGATGCCTCCCTGCAAGGGTGGGGAGCCCATTGCGGCTCTCTCTGCACACAGGGGCAGAGGTCGCCTGTGGAGGCTCAACAGCAGATAAACCTGCTCGAGTTCCAGGCCATCCGATGGGCCTTGAGGGCCTTCGAGGATGTCCTCAGCGGAAAGTCGATCCTGGTGCAGACCAACAACCGAGTAGTGATGTTTTACTTCAACAAGGAGGGGGGCACGGGGTCGTCCAGCCTCCCATATGCATTCCCTCCTTTCCCCTTCATTGCGAGGATTCTGTTCAAAGCTCAACAGGACAGAGCATCGCTGATTCTCATGGCCTCCTCGTGGCTTCGGCAGCCTTGGTTCCCACTCCTGCTCCGACTGTTGGAGGAGCCTCTGATTCCCCTGGGCTCAGCCAGAGACTTGCTGACGCAGGAGGAGGGTCGGGTGTTACACCTGAACCTACCCTCCCTATCCCTCATGGCCTGGCAGCTGAACGGGTCTCTCTAGCCTCTCTGGCCCTTGCCTCGAGGAAGGACTCCACTAGGCGGGTTTACGCCTTTAAGTGGAAGCGCTTTTCTGTCTGGTGCTTGGAGCACCAGATCGACCCCTTCTCATGCCCGGTTCAGTGGGTTCTACAGTATCTTCTCCACCTCTCAAGGGAAGGGCTGAAGTCGAACTCCCTTAGAGTTCATTTGAGCGCCATATCGGCTAATCATCTCCCCATCGAGGGAAAACCTCTCTCGGGGCAGCCACTAGTCTCCTGCTTCATGCGGGGCCTTCTGTTATCCAAGCTGGCCATCTGTCCCCCTCTGGCGGAATGGGACTTGAACGTGGTGCTCTCACAGCTCACTCGTCCACCCTTTAAGCCGATGGCGATGTGTTCGCTCCGGCACTTGTCCTGGAAGGTGGCCTTCCTGGTGGAGCTGACTTCGGCTCGCCGAGTCAGTGAGCTTCAGGCGCTCATGGCTGGCACCGCTTACACCAGGTTTTATCGGAACAGGGTGGTCCTCCGGACCATCCTAAATTCTTACCTAAGGTCATGTCGGCTTTTCATCTCAATCAGGAGATAGTGCTCCCGACCTTCTTCCTGAGGCCCCACGCCGATCAGGTGTCGATGGCTCTCCACACCCTCGACTGCAAGCGGGCCCTCGCCTTCTACTTGCAGCGTACCCAGACTCATGGCAAGTCTGACAGACTCTTCGTGACCTACGACCCTAATAGGCAGGGACAAGCAGTCACCAAGCGCACCCTCTCTATTTGGGTGGTGGACTGCATCGCGTTCGCCCATGTGAAGGCAGGCGTCCCTCTGGATCGTCGAGTCACTGCACATGGGGTCTGAGCCAAAGTGGCCTTGGTGGCTTCGCTGCGCTCCGTGCCCATGATGGACATCTGCCGGGCAGCAACCTGGTCTTCTACGAACACCTTTGCCGCCCACTACTGCTTGGAGAGGGAGTCCCACCGGGACAGTGCCTTTGGCCAGGCTGTACTCCATAATCTGTTCGGGGTATAAGCAACTCCTGCCCTCCGACCCTTCTTCATGGCTACTGAGGGCTTCGTCCCGAGGACTCGGGTTCCTTCAGGCTTCTGCTTCTGCTTACAACCTCACAGAGGCGTTTTTTCTTTTGGTTACAGGTTCGGTAGTCTGTAGCTTGGGAGTCCCATAAGTGAGGACTGACTTCCTGCTTGTTCCTGGAGAAAGCGTAGTTACTCACTTGTAACAGGTGTTCTCCAGGGACAGCAGGAATCGGTCCTCACTACCCTCCCGCCTCCTCTATTGAGTTGCTGTATTTTTGTCCTTCCCTTGCCATCTGCTTGGTAGGGCTCGAGCTAAGGGACCTGACTGAGCAAGATGGCATCCTTGGGTGGGAAGAGGACCACGCATGCGTGGTAGCAATCCCAAAGGCTTTCTTTGAAAGCTGGAGAATTGCTCCGCCGGGCTTTGTTGGTGCCGACGTCACCCATAAGTGAGGACTGATTCCTGCTATCCCTGTTACTCACCTGTCACAGGTGAGTAGCTATGCTTTATGATAGACAGCTTCAAAATAAATACAAGTATAGTTTCAGGTTGACTGTATCATGTAGGAATCTGGAGAAACATGAAACTAAATTTTGACTGAATTTAGCATGTTTAATTGCACAATGATGCTGACATATTGCACTTGTTCACCTGAGTAAAAATTTTATCATTTGTACTCAGCATCTGATGCATCTCGTCTCATTGTCCAACAATAGTCAACTAGCATTGATGGACTCCAGTTGCTCTGATACTCATCGCAATGTCCTGGTGAAACTTTCACTATATTTGTCACTGGCTGCGCCAAGATTAACAGGGAAGAAGTCCAAGTGTGAATGTAGAAAATGAATCTTAAGTGACATGTTGCACTTCATGGTTCTGTATGCTTAAAGCATGTTTTCAACCAACTGGATGTAGTTTAGTGCCCCGTAATTACCACGAAAATTCTCAGCAACACACCTGAATGCCTTCCATATGATTTTCTCAGGCCCCACTAGCAGATCTTCGAACCGTTTATCATTGATGACGTATCTGACTTATGGACCCACAAAAAATGCCTTCTTTAATCTTGGCTTCAGTTATTCTTGGAAACATCTGTCTCAAATATCAAAATCCTTCACCTTACTTGTTCATCGCTTTCACAAAATTTTTCATCAATCCGAGTTTTATCTGAAGAGGAGGCAAAAATATCTTACTTGTATCGACAAGTGGTTCATGGGCCACATTTTTCTGTCCTAGAACCAAACGCTTATGGAGCAGCCAATTCTTTTTAATGTAATGAGATTCTCTAGCACGTGAGTCCCATTCGCAAATGAAACAATAGTTCTCCAGGACCAAGCAGGAAGTCAGTCCTCACATATGGGTGACGTCGGTGCCGACGGAGCCCTCGCGGAGCAATTTTCCCCAGCTTTCAAAGAAAGCCTTTGGGAATTGCAGCGCGCATGCGCGGTCCCCTTCCCGCCCAAGGGTGCCATCTTAGCCAGTCTTCTTTTTTCCGCGGAGCCCTACAGACGTACCCGTCGTGTCCGCGCGAAAAAGTTGATATTTACTCATAATTTACTCTTTTTTTTCCTTCGGATCGACGCCAGTCTTTTTCCCGCCCGGACTCGCGACGCCGGTCACGAGTCTTCTTCTTCTTTTTCGGTTTTTCTGACTTAGTCAGTTTCGTTTTCGGTTTTTCCCTGGCAGCCCGGTCCTTTGACCTCGCCGGGGCCCTTTTTCCCCCGATGGCTGCCAGTGGTTTCAAGCGGTGTGGTCAGTGTGACCGAAATATGTCACTAACTGACACACACGACAATTGCCTCCGCTGCCTGGGCCCGGATCATGAAGAAATGATCTGTGGGCCCTGCGGCAAAATGTCCTCCAAAGCGTTGAGAAGTCGGCGGCATCAGCGGGATAGGATCTTCGCTGACCCCAGCCGTACCCGGACCTCGTCGGAGGCCTCCGCGTCCAGAGGTTCCAGCTCGGACCGTCGCCGGAGTTCCTCCGATAGGGGTTCTCCCTCCGGGGACCATCGTCGGAAGGTGAAACCCGCGAGGGCGGCGTCGGTGGACGCTCCTGGCTCCGCGAGGGCCAGGTCGCATAGCCCCGATAGCCGTCCCGGGTCCTTGGAGAAGGAGCACCTCTCGAAGTGACCTCGCCTGGAGTCGGAGCTGCCTGCTCGGGTAAGTCCTGTGGTCCTCCTGGACTCGCCTCCGAGACCGCCGACGTCAGGCCCCGAATCGGGGACTGCTGGGTCACCTGAGCTCGGACTCAGGTTGACGGCCTTGGAGAGCAGACTGTCTGCCTTCATGGACCAGCAGCGGGCACTGCTCGCCGGCCTCGCTGGCGCCGCTGCCCCGACCGCCGGGACGTCGACGTCTAAGTCGACCCCGGAGACCGAGCCGATCCTCGAGTCCATGCGAACTCGAGTCGATCCTCGGTCGAGGTCACCCTTGGCCTCCCGTTCGGGACCGAGGTCGCCGACGCCGACTCCCTCGGCGTCGGGGCGGCAGGCGCCGCGCCCTGCCCGGGCCGATCCCACCGAGTCCTCGTCGGAGTCGGTCTGGGAGTCTGAAGAGGAAGAGTCGCCTGATTCTTTTCGGACTCGGTGTGTCCCCTCGGACTCACCTGAGTCCGAACCTCAGAAGCAGTCCCCCCCGGAGGATGCCCGGTTCTCGGACTTCGTCAGGGATATGGCCAAGGCTTTGGCCTTCCCTGCGGATCCCGAGGAGGAGCCTCGAGCCGAAGAGCTCAACGCCCTCCAGTATGACTCTCCCGCCAGGGAACACTTTACTGTACCGGTTCCTCCCATGCTGGAACGACTACTCTTCCGCATGTGGGAGAGTCCGGCCTCCTCGCCGGTCCTGAGCAAGCGGGTCGATTCTATCTATCGAGTCCGCAAGAGCCCTGGCTTCCAAAAAGCACAGCTACCACACCATTCCATGGTAGTGGAATCGGCCACGCATCGTCTTAAGAGCCAGAAGATGCACTCATCGGTGCCTCCTGGCAGGGAGGCCCGTAACCTGGATGGCCTTGGTAAGAAGTGTTTCCAGGGCTCTATGCTTGCGTGTCGTGTCCAGACCTACCAGCTATACATGGGCATGTATCTCCGAGACCTGGCTAAAGAGCTAGCCGGATTCTCCGCTGGTTTGTCCGAGGAACCCTTGCGGAGGTTCCTGGCCTTGTCCTCTGGCATTCGGGAATGCTCAAAATTCATATCCCGAGCAGCCTATGATGGCTTTGAAGCATCGGCTCGAGTGGCCGCAGCCGGCATCGGTGCCCGCCGACAGGCTTGGCTTCAGTCGTCTGACCTTGAGCCCTGGGTGCAGGACAAGTTGGTCGATGTCCCCTGCCGAGGCGAGAACCTCTTTGGCAAGCCCATGGCTGAAAAGGCTGCACAGATCGAGACGGAGACTCTCACCAGGACTAGGCTTTCTAGGAAGACCTCCGCCCCTTCCCAGAAAAAGAAGGGCTCGGGAAAGAAGTCCTTTTACCCGAGAAAGGCGGCTGCCTACAAACAATACCCCCAATATCAGGCCCCTGCAGCTCCCCAACAGGGCCAGCAGGCCAAGGGACGGGGTAACGGGTCCTGTAGGCAGCAAGCCCCCAAGCCTGCACCACCAGCCCCTGCTCAGCAGGGTGGGGGTTTTTGACTCCTTAAGCATAGCCTCTCCCCCTCCGCTGGCTCCTCCCAGCACCGGAGGCCGGCTGGTTCACTTCGCCCACAGGTGGTCCAGCATCACCTCAGATGCCTGGGTGCTTCAAGTCGTGAGAGAAGGCTACCTTCTCCACTTCCAACAGGTCCCTCCCTCCTATTTTCCGGGAGAACCTCCACGACTCCCTCTGCACAGGGAATTACTCCTTCAGGAGTTAGCAGGTCTTCTACAGGAACAGGCGGTGGAACCGGTGCCCCACCACCTGAGAGGTCAAGGCTTTTATTCCAGGTATTTTCTAGTACCAAAAAGGACAGGAGGCCTCAGACCTATCCTGGACCTGCGCAACCTCAACAGATTCCTCGTGCGGGAAAAGTTCAAGATGCTTACCCTTGGAATCCTTCTGCCCTACCTCCAGCAGGGAGATTGGCTATGCTCCTTGGATCTAAAGGATGCCTACACGCACATCCTCATCCACCCAAGCCACCGCCAATACCTAAGGTTTGTGGTGGCAGGAAATCATTACCAGTACAGAGTACTGCCCTTTGGCCTGTCCTCCGCACCGCGGGTCTTCACAAAATGCCTCGCGGTGGTGGCGGCCCATCTCCGGCTTCACGGCCTCTATGTCTTTCCGTACCTCGACGACTGGCTCATCAGAGCAGCGTCCGCTCCGGAGGTCACCAACGCCACACGCCGCACGGTGACTCTTCTGCAGTACTTGGGCTTTGTTATAAACTTCGCAAAGTCCACTTTGCTCCCCTCACAAGATCTCGAGTTCATCGGCGCAAGGCTGCACACTCCTCAGGCACGAGCGTTCCTACCGCTCGACAGGGCTCAACGGCTCATGGACCTAGCCGACCGTTTTCGCAGCCAGCCCCTGGTCTCCGCCAGGCGCTTCCTGAGACTACTCGGCCATATGGCTTCCACCGTCCATGTGACCCCCAATGCCCGCCTGAATATGCGGCCTGCTCAATGGTGTCTCCGCAAGCAGTGGCAACAAGCCACAGGCGGCCTAGCAGACCTAGTGCGCGTCTCCGAGCCGCTGATCTCGTCTCTCCGGTGGTGGCTTCATCGGCCGAACCTGGTACTCGGCATGCCTTTTCAGTCACCTCAGCCGGCCCAGGTGCTGACGACAGATGCATCCCTCCTGGGCTGGGGAGCACATTGCCAAGGGGCACGTACTCAGGGCCTCTGGACCACGTGGGAGTCTGCTCAGCAGATCAACTTCCTGGAGCTCAGAGCGATCCGCTTGGCTCTCAAGGCCTTCTCCCACCTGACCTCTCGCCAGTCCGTCCTTGTCCAGACGGACAATCAAGTTGCCATGTTCTACGGGAACAAGCAGGGGGGCACAGGCTCCTTCCTTCTCTGTCGGGAAGCACAGAAGCTCTGCTCTTGGGCCGTCAGTCACGGCGTTCATCTCAAGGCAGTTTATCTCCCAGGCCAAGAAAATTGCCTGGCGGACAAACTCAGCAGGATCCTCCAGCCGCACGAGTGGCGCCTGGATCCCTTGGTAGTTCAGAAGCTCTTTCTAAAGTGGGGCCTCCCCACGATGGATCTCTTTGCCAGCCCTCTCAACCGGCAACTTCCTCGCTTCTGCTCTCGTCAGCCACATCCCCTTCGAGTTGCAGCAGACGCTTTTCTACTCTCATGGTCGGAGAGCCTTCTGTACGCTTTCCCTCCCATCCCGCTAATTTCTCGAACTCTTTTCAAGGTTCTCCGAGACAAAGCCTTCATGATCCTGGTGGCCCCTTGCTGGCCCCGACAGCCGTGGTTTCCACTCCTGCTGCAATTAGCGGTGGAGGATCCATTCCCTCTGGGGTTACAACCGGATCTCCTCACTCAGGATCAGGGGTCTCTGCTACACCCCAACCTCAGATCTCTCAATCTAATGGCCTGGCTGCTGAGAGGGTAGTCCTTGCTCCCCTTCTTCTGCCGGCAGAGGTGGAAGAGGTCGTCCTAGCTTCTCGGCGACCTTCTACCCGCAAATGCTACGCCCTTAAATGGCGTCGCTTTTCCGTTTGGTGTACCCAACAGTCTCAGGATCCCTTCTCCTGCCCGGTGTCGGTGATTCTGCAGTACTTGCTATACCTCTCTAATCTGGGACTTAAGTCCAATTCCGTCAAAGTTCACCTCAGTGCTCTTTCAGCACATCATGTGCCGGTGGACGGCAGACCTCTTTCCAGCGACCCTCTCGTAGCGAGGTTTCTCCGAGGTCTCCTTCTACTTAAACCACCTCTGCGCCCGCCAGCACCTGACTGGGATCTGAATGTGGTGTTACAGCGGATCACCTGTCCGCCTTTTGAACCTATGGCTACCTGTTCTCTCCGTTTTCTTTCTTGGAAAACATTGTTCTTGATAGCCCTCACTTCCGCTAGACGCGTAAGTGAATTGCAGGCCCTCGTGTCTGATCCCCCTTACACTCGGTTCTACAAAAATAGGGTAGTCCTACGGACTCACCCAAAATTTCTTCCAAAAGTGGTCTCCCCTTTTCACATCAATCAGGAGGTGGTACTTCCGACCTTCTTTCCCAGACCACACTCCAGCCGAGCTGAAACGGTCCTCCATACCCTGGACTGTAGAAGGGCATTGAACTTCTACCTTGACCGTACGCGGGAGCACCGTAAAGCTGCTCAGCTTTTTGTGTCTTTTGACCCCAATAAATTGGGGCTCCCGGTCTCCAAGCATACTCTGTCCATCTGGGTTGCGGACTGTATCACTTGGGCTTATGGGGCAGCCGGACTCTCCTTGAAAGGTCGAGTCACGGCTCATTGCGTTCGGGCAAAGGCTACGTCAGTGGCTTACCTCCGTTCTGTTCCGCTGGCAGACATCTGCCGGGCCGCTACTTGGTCTTCGAGCCAGACTTTTGCGGTCCATTACTGTCTCGAGAGGGAGTCCCGCAGGGACAGTGCTTTCGGACAGGCAGTCCTTTGTAATCTCTTTGAGGTCTGAGCAACTCCTACCCTCCATCCCTGATGTGGGCTACCGGTGGGTAATAATTCAGCGAAGATTCCTTCCTTCTGTGCTGCTGAGCTAGAGGGAGCTCATTTTTGTGCTTAGGGTCTCCGGTAGCCTTAAGCTTGGGAGTCCCATATGTGAGGCCTGACTTCCTGCTTGGTCCTGGAGAAAGCGTAGTTACTCACCTGTAACAGGTGTTCTCCAGGAGCAGCAGGAATCAGTCCTCACAACCCTCCCTCCTCCCCTTGGAGTTGCAATCATCTGCTTTAGTTTTTTTGCAAATTTTTATGCTGTCTTTTTTAGCTATGTCATCTGACTGGCTAAGATGGCACCCTTGGGCGGGAAGGGGACCGCGCATGCGCGCTGCAATTCCCAAAGGCTTTCTTTGAAAGCTGGGGAAAATTGCTCCGCGAGGGCTCCGTCGGCGCCGACGTCACCCATATGTGAGGACTGATTCCTGCTGCTCCTGGAGAACACCTGTTACAGGTGAGTAACTACGCTTACTTGGTATACCCGAGATGCATTCCTAGTAGCAGTGCCACTACTTTTAGATCACCACTGATGTTCCAGTTGTAGTTGTTGTACTGCATGTGTTTCAACAACATTTCCGTGTTTTCGTAGGTTTCTTCATGTGCCCTGCATAGGCAATAGGTATTGAAGGGTGGACATTGCCATTGTGTAATAAGACAGCTTTCAGGCTTAATAGTGATGAATCGATAAAAAGGCACCATTGTTGTGGGTCATGCTCACAACCCAAAGCTGTTAACAACCCATCAATGTCAGTGCAGAAACAGAGGTTCTCAACCTGCGCAAATAATTTTTCATATCTTCTTGGTCGGTTCAAAAGACTGAAATTTTCATACCTGGCGACAGCAAACCCCCCATCCTTGCAATCTTGAACCAAGTAGTTCAGCTTTTGATTTTGACAAACTTAAGTCCCTCACCAGGTTATTCCTTTCTGACTGTGTTATCAGATGAACCGCACCGGACATAAACTGTTTAAAATCTGGATCCATGTCGTTCTCCGGGAACAAGCGGGAAGTCAGTCCTCGCATATTGGTGACGTTGGTGCCAACGGAGCACATGCAGTAACCTCTCCCCAGCTTTCAAAGAAAGCCTTTGGGAGATGTACCATGCATACGTGGTCCCCTTCCCGCCTAAGGGTGCCATCTTGCCTCAGTCTCCTTTTTTCCTCAGGGTCCATCAGACGTGTGTCTGTTCCCCTGGAAATGTTGGTGATTTTTTACTTCTTTTTTTGCTTTCTCTCAGCATCGCGTCCTCTGGTTCTCTTTTCTTTCTTACTTTAGCATTTGGCACAGGTTTTCACCTTTTTCCTGGCCGAGCCCATTGAATTTGACCTCACGGGAGCCATCTTCCCTGCCATGGCATCAGCCAGTGGCTTCAAGCAGTGCAACTGCTGCACTCATATGTTGCACACAGAGCTGCACATCTGCTGTCTTCGGTGCCTCAGGCCAGACCACAAAGCCTTTGTCTCCGGTCTCTGTAAGCAGATGACCCCTAAGGCCCTCAGGAAACATCAGCAGCAGCGGGAGTTGATTTTTCAGAAGATCGACTCAGCCCGAGAGCCCACTCCGAAACTCCTTCCAGGAGCTCGAGCACCTATGGAGATCGTGTGGCCTCGGAGCCCTGGGACCACAGACTCTCTGGCCAGAGCTTCTGCATCAAGGATCACGCCAAGAAGGGCCAGAAGACCTTGAGGATCACGTTGGGCAGTGAGTCAAGGAAAGTGGGGAAATCCCATGGGCCCCGGTCCCACAGCCCTCGACAGGAGGTCAAGGATGACGACAAGGAGCGTCTGTCCAAGTTGCCTCATTGGGAGCTGTTGATGCCCTAGGACTGATCTTGGACCTCAGAGGCTATCCTGGTAGAAGTCTTTCCCTTGATGGAGCCCGCACAGGGCTCAAAGTTCTTGGTGCCTGTTCCGAAGGCTGCGGAGCCATCTTGCCTTGGAGCATAGTTTGTCTGCCTTCATGGCCCAACATCAGGCTCTAATGCCTGGTTCCTCCGGGTCATCACTCCCAACCTCCATGTAAGGGACTCCCTGGAGGTCGAGCTGATCCTCGGGTGCCACTGGCCTTGAGAGATACCGCTACCCCGATCCCAGTCCTTAGGGCCGTAGCCCTCACCACTCAGCGTCCCGAGGTCCTCGGTGTCGGGACAGTACTCCAAGTCCCAAAGGACCCTTAACTCCTCCTCTGAGCTGGATTTGGATTGGGGGACCGAGGACAACGAGTCTCTGGGTACCTGCTGTCACAGCAACGTGCCCTTGGACCCGTCCCTTCCGGAGTCCCGGCACTGGTCCCCAACGAAGGACATAGCCTTCCTTGACTTTGTGCTGGATTTGGCCAAGGCTCTGGTCTTTGCCACCGAGTCAGAGGAAGACCCTTGCATGGAGGACCGCAAGATCCTCCAGTATGAGGTCCCTCCAAAAGAGGCGCTCACAGTGCCCATTCCCTCCATCCTAGAACAGCTGCTCCTCTGCATGTGGGAGACCCCTGCATCGATGCCCATTTTAGTAGGTAGCTGGAATCAATGTACAGGGTCTGTCAGAGCCCTAGCTTGCAAAAAGGCCAATTGCCTCACAACTCCATGGTGGTGGAGTCGGCCATGCGGATGTTCAAGAGCCAGGGAATGCACTCCTCAGTGCCCCCGGGCAAGGAGACCCATGCCATGGGCAGAAAGTGCTTCCAGAGCTCGATGCTGATTAATCGGATCCAGGCTTACCAGTTGTACATGGGCATGTTCCGCCGAGACATGGTGAATGAGTTCACCGGGTTCTCAGCTGATCTCTCGGAGAAACCTCTCCAGTGGTTCCAGAGCCTGACCTTAGCAGTCAGGGAGTACTCTAAGTTTATCACTTGAGTGGCCTACGATGGCTTCAAGTTGGCAGCTAGAGTAGCTGCAGTTGACATTAATGCTCAGCACCAGGCTTGACTACAGTCCTCCGACCTGGAGCAATGGGTCCAGGACAAATTGGTTGACATCCCTTGCCGTGGAGAGATCCTCTTTGGCAAACCCATGATAGACATGGCTGCCGAGCTGGAGTCTGAGTTCCTGACTAGGACCAGGCTTTCCAAGAAGACCGCTAATCCTTCCCAGATGAAGGCTTTGGGTAGAAAGCCCTCATACCCAAAGAAGAAGAAGGCTTACGGAAACTACCCTCAATACCAGGCCTTCCCAGCTCCCCAACAGGGCCATCAAGCCAAGGGAGAAGGGCATGGCTCACATAAGCCTAAGACCCCCAAACCCTAGCCTGTTCCCTTGGTGCAACCTGCAGGGAGCTTTTGACTCTTTGTGCATAGCCTCTCTACCCCCAGGAGGCACAGCCCTGCAGAACACAGGGTGGTATCTGGTGTTCTTTGCCCACAGGTGGCCCTCCATTACCACCGACATGTGGGCCCTTTGGGTGGCGAGAGAAGGTTACCTCTTCCACCTCCACCAGACACCACCACCATTCTTCCCAGAAGAGTCCCCAGGACTCCCCTTCACTGGGACCTGCTCTGGTAGGAACTTGCAGGCCTTCTGGAGGACCAGGAGGTGAAACCTGTCCCAGCTCACCTCAGGAGCACAGGGTTCTACTCCCGCTACTTCCTGGTACTAAAAAGGACTGGAGAGTTTCGCCCCATCTTCGACCTGCGGGACCTCAACAGATTCCTGGTGAGGGAGAAGTTCAAAATGCTCTCTCTTGGAGGACCCAAGATGGTGATGGACAGGTATGTTTAAGCGGTATGGGCTGTTGGATTAGGAGGAAGTGGAAAGCTAAGCGGCCCTCTCTGGCCCCTTCAGCTTTGATACCATTACCTTTGCAGGTCTCCGGACCTTTTTATTCTTTTTAACTTCCCTTACTGTGGCAACCAGTCTTTTCTGGGGAGGTTAGCCCGGCTTTGCAGTCATTGGAGGTGGAGACCTTGATATCTGCTTCGGGTGTGGAATCTTTCTCCTCAGGCTCTGGGTGTGCCCCCAGAAGTTCCCTTCTAGCAAGGGGCTCCTGGGTCGGCAATGCAGACAGAGTCTTTCACGCTCCTGGACTCGGCCTGTAAGCAGAGGCTGGACTTGGGTCCTGGATTGGTCAGAGGTGTCCTCCTGGAACAGCTGCAGAGGGCAGAAGCCTCGGGAACGATGGCAGAGGGACGGGTAGCGATTTCGGCTGCTTTGAGTGCACTGAACCTGGTGCAGAGCGGAGTGGAGGTTGTGCCTGCGGTGGTGGGGGTTTCTCCATCTTCCTCCTCGGTGCCCCCGGAAGTCATAATGCTCAAGTCTATTTGGACTGCAATCATGTAACTCAGGGAAGACCTTGTGCCGCAGATATCCAGCTTGTCTACCCAAGTACTGAATAATTCCACTGCTATTCAGGAGAATGCGACTAAGATACTTTCTTTTCAAATGACTGCCTCTGATTTACAATCTAAAATGACGGTATTGGAGGGATACTCAGATGCCTTCAGGAAGGACATCACTGCAATGAGAGCTAAGTTGGAGATGTTGGAAAACACAACTAGAGCTGTTAATTTACATTTGGTAAACTTTCCCAAGACAATGATTGTGTCTGCAAGGGACATGTTTCATTCTTATTTAATAGACACCTTGGGTATTCCTCCTGAATCACATCCCCCTATTGCGAAGTTGTACTATCTACCTACTGGTAAAAAAGAAGAAGGTGTCAGGGTTGTGGCTGGGTTATCACATGTTGATGCTTTGAATGTATCTCCTTTGTTAGAATCATCGCAGGAAGAATCTGTAGTCCTCTCCACTTTATTGATTACCTTGGTACTGTTATCTGATGAGTGGTTGACGAAAATGTTTTTTAGGAAGTGTAATCTGTTGTTCAAGGGTCTAACTGTTGGCATGTTTCCTGACCTCTCAAGGGATACTCAGCGGAGGGGACGGGTTTCTCCTACTTCGTTCTGGGGTCCAGCATCTGGGGGGTCTCTTTTTCCTAAAATATCCGTGTAAATGTCTGTTAAAGTATCAGTCTGTGTTGTATATTTTTTTATGAACCCTCCCAGCTGGTGGCCTTCATTAATGCTCATTGTTCTGAGGTTTTGGGAACTTTACCTTCTGCCTTTACATGAGCATAGCTGGGTGCTGGTTGTTTAGCCTGTTTTTGATTTTTTTTCTTCTCTGTCTTAGGTGTTTTATTATTATTTTCCTTTCTTGGGTTCACTCTCTCTTTGTGGGCTAGAGTGGGCTGGACTAATTGATTGATTAACTAGTTTAAAGGATTTTCCATTATTTAAAGTGTTATTTTTGTTGCCTCACTCAATGTCTGTTCAAGAATGTATTCTTGAGTGTTATTGTAAAATTCATAAATATAAAATGAAAAACCCCACAAAAAAACGCTCTCTTGGAACATTGCTGCCATACCTCCAGCAGAGAGACTGGCTATGCTCCTTGGAACTAAAGGATGCATACTGTGATGTCCAGCGTTGGGCGTTGCACTGCAGTCGCAGGTTTCGCCGGTACTCGGTGTGTCCATTCCACTCTCAGATGTCACAATCCAGTCATAGTTTTGTAAAACTCCAACAGTTTGTCTTAACCTATCTATCATTCGGCGTGTACTCCAACCGGGGGAAAGGCCCACCAAAGTCCAAGACTCAGGACAGTGTGCTCTTCAGTGCAGCAGCTCCAGAATGAGTCAGGGCTTCAAACCCTCCCCAACAGTACAGCAAATTCACATGTCACAACAAAACTATTGCAGCAAAGTCTTTTCACCTCTCTCTTAATATCCGTAGATAAAAGGCACAGTTCTCAGCTCCCCCCACCCAAAAAAGCAGTTCCAGTGTATCTCACAGCTCTATTGGCTGTGAAAGCAGCCCTCCCTCCCTTTCTTCCTTCAGGTTGTGCACTATCCACCTGAACCCTGCCATGGGCTGCTTCTTACAATACCTTAAACATCCATAGGTTCAGTGGTATCTGGCTCCCCAAATTTAATAGCTTTCAAGTGTTCTTCCTGGGCTGCTTCTTCTCCTCCCCCCCCTTGTCTGAGATCTGGGAGTATTTATACAGCTAGAATCCAGCCTCCCCTCCCCCTTCCTGCCTCTTTTTGGATCTAGCTCATACTGTTTGGTGAGCCAGGGATATTGAGCCTGATCAAAATCCTGGTGGATCCTATTGGAATGGTCCTGACCTTTCCAATCTAATGTTCCAGGTGGGGCTTCCCACCATTCCCGGGGCAAGCCGGGCTTTCCAAGGACTTGCCTGTTTTAGGTTTACCCCATGGCTCTAAAGGTCCCTGCACCACCACAAAAGGTTCCACTTTCCAGGTTTATCAGGATGTTCATTACAGTACACGCACATCCTCATCAACCCTCTATATAGGCAGTAGCTCTGCTTCGTAGTCGGGGGGGAGAACATTATCAGTACAGTACGCTACCCTTTGGCCTGGCCTCCACCCCAAGGGTATTCATCAAGTGTCTGGTGGTGGTCGCAGTCCAACTCATACTCTAGGAGGTATTTGTCTTTCCCTATCTGGACGACTGGCTCTTAAAGGGCAGCACGGCAATTGAGACCCGTCAGGCGATGACGTGCACCATCCTCCGGTTGGAGCACCTTGGCTTCGTCATAAACTATCTGAAGTCCCATCTTCAGCCAACCCAGGACCAGAGTTCATAGGGGCTTGGCTGGACACTGTCCAAGCTAGGGCCTTTCTCCCTTAGGACAGGGGCCTATGCCTCGAAGTGCTTGCTGCAAGTACACACTGGGTTGGGATGCCCATCTGAATGACCTGACTACTCAGGGGTTGTTGACACCTGTCGCCCCCAGCTGGCCAGGTTGATAACCAACACCAGGTGAGGTCGCCTTTTTCTTTAAAACAAGTTTCCCAAGATGGCTGCCAGGAGGGCTGCTGGGAATTATAGTCCCATTTTAAAGTAAGGAGTTGTGAACCAGTGATTTAGGCAATAGACAGAGAAATTTATTAATCGTATTCAGGGAATCCTTTACACGCAGGATGGGAAATGGAAAAACCAAAATACAGGCTTTTGCTTCACAGCCACAAATTCAAAAGAAAAACAAGCAGAACTTTGCTTTGTTCACAATTACAACTTCTTTCCAAAACTTTTATCTTCTTTAAAGGTTGCTCTCTTCATAGGAACCAAACTCTTGTATCAAACAATTCTTCAAATGTTCCTTGAGCATTTAATAGCAGCTTCTAACTTTATAAGTTGAGCTTAGCACTCAGCAGCTTTATCACCTACTTGTGACGTCTTCAGAAATCAGGCTTCTCTCTCTCTAAACAGGCATTCATTCAATGGCTTTCTGTTTTAACATTCTTCCCTGTCAGAAGCTTGGCATACAGCACATTGCATTTCAATAGAGCTGCATTCATCATCAGCAATTTCCATATCTTCAATACTCTCTGTATCACATACATTCAATGGCAGCTGGGATGAGAGCTGGCTATTCTCTTTCTCTATCAAGTCACTTAACCTTTTAAGTATGGCTTGTTTCTGCAGCAGCTCTTCAGCTACCTGGGCAACTGGATACTTAGCTAAACGGTTCCCCTTTATCCTGGGACACTGCTTATGATTAGAATCAGCTTGTAAATCTAAAGCTAATTCTTCTAAGCTTTTATTAGCTATGAATGGAGGAAGACACACTTGCCTGGAGCCAAAGGGGTTTAGTATCTCTCTCTGTCCTGTGAGCCAGCCATGCTGTCTTCTGTTTGTAGCAACTCCGTCTGATTGCAACAGCGTTTCATTCCTTGTTCTCTCAGCTGTTTTTAGCAATCTCTCATCCGTTCTCACACTTCTGCTTCCAGTGTTTCCTTCACACTTTCTTTCATTCCTTGCCAGCACTCTCTCACTTGCTCCTTCACTGAGACCATGCCTGAGACCTTGTCCTCCGTGTCTCTCTTGTCCAAGTCTCTCCCTGGCTTCCTTGGCTCTGTTTGCTCCCCTTGCTCCGTCCCCTTTTGAGTTTCTAAAACTCAGGTTTTTCAACTGTTCCTCTTCCTGTGCCACACCTTGCTCCCAGCACATGTGACCAGGGTCTGGCTTCCCTCTGACGTGCTGCTGTGGGCGGGGCTTAGGAATGACTAACTTGTGAGTCATAGACTCTTGGTTGCTAGGGAAACCTCTGACACATTCAGAATTAAAGGTAGAGGTTCTATTTCCCTGTGCATTTCTGTGCGTAGTGGTGCTTTCCTCACCACACACCACATGAATCTACTCTACAGATCAGTCTCCTAGAGCTACAAGCTCTCAAAAATGCTCTGCGGGTTTTTTAGCACCAACTTTCAGGTCAACCTGTCCTAGTCAGAATGGACAACCAGGTTGCCATGTTCTGTGTGAGCAAGCAGGGAGGAGAAGGATCACATCCCCTCTGCAATGAAGCAGCTCACCTCTGGATATTTGCCATCTCACACTGCATTCATCTCAGAGTGATATAGCTCAGCCGTATCTTTCGTCTGCACAAATGGACATTGCATCAGGAAATGGCTGCCCACATATTCCAGATGTGGAGTAGTCAAACCTCGGTTTTCGTATGCCCCAGTTTTCATTAGCTTCGGTTTTCAACAACTTTTTTCATTGCAATTTTGTCCCGGTTCTCGTACATCCGCTCGGTTTTCGTACAATTAAAATGGTCCGGGGGGGGGGGGGGCGCTCAGTACAGTACTTGTTTTTGCGATCCAGAGCTCTTTGCTTTCAGCGATTCTGCAATACTGTACTGTGAGATTGTGGCTTCCGACACTCTCTGCTGATGGCGAAACTTTGAGGGATCTGTCCGGTGACGTGAGAGAAGTGCCGGGAGCTGTTCTGCTGATGCTGAGAATCGGAGGCGGGGAGAGAGTCGGCGATCAGAGGTGTGTGAGAGAAGTGCCGGGAGCTCTTCTGCTCATGCTGATGCTGAGAATTGTAGGCGGGGAGAGAGTCGGCGATCAGAGGTGTGTGAGAGAAGTGCCAGGAGCTGTTCTGCCGGTCTGATTCTGAGAATTGGAGGTGGGGAGAGAGTCGGCGATCAGAGGTGTGTGAGAGAAGTGCCGGGAGCTATTCTGCTCATGCTGATGCTGAGAATTGTAGGCGGGGAGAGAGTCGGCAATCAGAGGTGTGTGAGAGAAGTGCTGGGAGCTGTTTTGCCGGTCTGATTCTGAGAATTGGAGGCGGGGAGAGAGTCGGCGATCAGAGGTGTGTGAGAGAAGTGCCGGGAGCTGTTCTGCTCATGCTGATGCTGAGAATTGGAGGCGGGGGAGAGAGTCGTTCTGCTGCCTGGTTGAGACTTCAGGGGCCCATGCTGCTGCAGCCATTGCCACATGGCTCTGGAACGCATGCTCAGCTCTGCGTTCCAGGTTGCCTGAGCAGGAGAGTGGTGTTTCCGGTGGCTGTGGCTGGCGCCTTTATGCTGTTCTGCTCATGCTGATGCTGAGAATTGGAGGTGGGGGAGATAGTCGGCGATCAGAGGTGTGTGAGAGAAGTGCCGGGAGCTGTTCTGCTCATGCTGATGCTGAGATGTTAAATGTTCATTTATCCATTTCATTAGTCATTTATATTTATTTCTCATTGTTTTCTGTATGTAAAAATATAGTTATTCTCTATAAAATATATTTTTTGTGAATATTTTTGGGTGTCTGGAACGGATTAATTGGATTTACATTATTTCTTATGGGAAATATTGCTTCAGTTTTCATACATTTCGGTTTTAGTCAGACTTTTTCGAACGGATTAATCATGAAAACCGAGGTTTGACTGTACTCTGCTCATAAATCTCTTTGCCACTCCGGAGGACACACAGCTTCCACTCTTCTGTTCCAGGACCCTGTTACTACATCGGCAGGCCCTGGATACCTTCCATCTCCATTGGGGATAGGGATTACCATATGCATTCCCATCCACACCCCTGATACCCAAAATGCTTTTCAAGCTACAGACCAACAGCGGCTTGATGATCCTCATAGCCCCCTTTTGGCCTCATCAACCATGGTTTCCTCTGCTTCTTCATCTCACACAGGCTCAACCACTCAACCTGGGATATGCACCCAACCTCCTCTCCCAGAAAAACAGACACTTCTCCATCCCAGTCCTCACTCCCTTCGCCTGATGGCTTTGCTCCTGAAAGGGTAGTGCTCGCTGACTTCGACCTTCTACAAGGGGTCAAGAATATCCCTCTTGCATCCCATAAAGATTCAACTAGACGTTCTTATGCCTTCAAATTGTGCAGGTTTGCATCATGGTGCTCCACAAAGAACATTAATCCTTTTGTTTGTCCAGTGGAGCCATTGCTGCAATATCTGCTCCCTTATCCTTGTCAGGATTAAAGACTAACTTGATCAGAATGCATCTTAGTGCCACAGTGGCATCTCACAAGACTCTGGATGGACGGTCTATTTCCTCACACCCGTTAGTGGCACGCTTCATGAGGAGTCTCCTACTATGAAAACCCCCTATTAAATCATTTCCGGTGGCCTGGGATCTCATTGTTGTTTTGGCTCAACTTCTCAAGCCACCCTTTGAGCCTTTTGCCACCACTTCACTAAAGATCCTCTCTTGGAAGGTCATCTTTCTCATTGCTCTCGCCGAATCAGTAAGCTACAGGCCCTTGTAGCGGATATTCCCTATACTCGTTTCCACCATGATAAAGTGGTTCTCCGTACTCATCCACACTTCCTTCCAAAGATGGTTTCTCCATTTCATCTGAACCAATTAATTATCCTGCCGATCTTCTTCCCCAGATCACATTCGTCTTGGGTGAAGCAGTACTGCACACTCTGGATTGCAAGCGAATGCTCACTTATTATTTGAACAGAGCCAAAGATCACAGGAGATCTTCTTAACTGTTCATTTCCTTTGATCCTAGTCATCTCGGTCTCCTAGTGAACAAATGTACTCTTTCAATATGATAGCAGATTGTATCTCTTTTGCCTATGCACAAGCAGGACTCTCCTTAAGGGTGATGTTGCTCTCATAACGTACAGGCTGTGGCAACTTCTGTAGCCAATTTCTGTTAAGTAGGCATTGACGAGATCTGTCAGGCAGCCACCTGGTCCACAATACACACCTTTGTGGCCATTATTGTCTGGTCAGAGACTCCTGCCAGGATGCTGTCTTTGGCCAAGCTGTTCTCCAGCACCTTTTTGGGACTTAAACTCAACTCCTACCCTCCGTCCCGGATTTCTCAGGATACCAGACTTCGATTGCACACATGAAACCGAATCTGATGGCTCTCAAAAGTTTCATATCCTTTGGCTACTGCTTTTTGGGTAGGGGATCACTCTTCTCTCCCCCATACCAGTCTAGTATCTGGGAGCTAGTGAGTTCCATTTGTGAAGACTGCATTCCTGCTTGTTCCTGGAGATAACGTAGTTATTCACCTGTAACAGGTGATCTCCGGGAACAGCAGGAATCAATCTCCCCTAGGAGTTGAAGGGTTCTTTTAATTTTTTTATCTTCTCTCAGCTACAAACTCAACTGAAAAGAGGGGTTGGGAAGATGGGAAGACAGGCATGCAGGCGCGATGGAGTGCTCCCAAAGGCTTTCCTGTTGGACACTGGGGTGCGTCCCCATGCGGACTCTGTCAGTGATGTTACCCATATGTGAAGACTGATTCCTGATGTTCCCGAAGATTACCTATTACAGGTGAGTAACCACTAACTGGACCCTTGCTTTTGCACATGAAAATCTAGATGCTTCACTCTTCACACCATAGCTCCAGAGCTCAGAAAAAGCCATATGTTGTCTTGGCTCCATGCCCCTGCTCTGATTTCACGATTTAACTTCTAGAGCCTGCCTTCTCCAGGAACAAGCAGGAAGTCAGTCCTCACTTATGGGTGATGTCGGCACCAACAGAGCCCATGCGGAGCAATCCCCCAGCTTTCAAAGAAAGCCTTTGAGATTGCTTCCATGCATACATGGTCCTCTTCCCTCCCAAGGGTGCCATCTTGCTCTGTCTCTCTTTTTCCTTGGAGCCCTTCTGATGCACGTCCTCGTCCCTCGGAAAAAGTGTTTCGTTTCAGGCCTATTGGCCCTCTATTTTTCTGGTTGCAACGGTCCTCTACCCATCCTTCCCCTGCTCTATCTTTTTAGAGCCATTAGGGGACATTTTTCTTCGCCTTTTTGCCTTAATGGGCTTCGCGCCCTTTTTTCCTCCAACCACTGGCCGCATGGGTCTTCGACCTCGTGGGGGCGATTTTTGCCCCTATGGCCACTAGATTTAAAAAATGCAATAGATGCTCTAAGAACATGTCGCTTTTGGACACCCATGACTGTTGCCTGTGGTATCTCGGGGCTGACCATGATACAGAGCTCTGTTCACTTTGTAAGAAACTGTCCTCCAAAGCCCTGCTGAGTCGTAAACCGAAGTCTGAGGACACTTTCAGGAAGGTTGCCTCGGAGTCCCCGGTGGGAGTCCTCCGGTGAGATCCCATTCCTTGGCCCCACGCTCTCTGCAGCACTCCGACCAGGGGTCTCCTGAAGTGGAGCGGCACAAGAAGTCATCCTCAAAGTCGTTGTCGGGGGATCCCGACAAGCGCGAGCGCTCCCACGCTCGGTTGCTTAGCCCCCTTCGGCATTCCCGAGAGTCGGACAAGGAGCGGCTCCGCAAGGTACCTTATGCAGATACTAAGGCCTCCGGCGATGGCATCCAGTCTCCTGAAGGTCGTCCTTGCAAGGACCCCCTCTCCTCCTCGACGCCCGACCCGGTGATGCCGCGTGAGAATCCTGCATGCTGGCCCTGGAACGCAGTGTTTCTGCATTCATAACTTCCCAGCTGACTCACACCCAAAGGCCGAGGTTCCCTCGTGTGGGACACCAAAAAACGTCCAGGAAACTCCTGAGAGCCGCGGGCATCGTGAGGGTCCTCAACGTCAGTGTTGCTCGCCTTCCCGTTCCTCGGGGACGAGATCATCCATGGTCTCCGGCTCCAAGCAGGCCTCAGCCATTGGACAGGGCTACTAGCCTGGTTCGGATTCCTCATCCAATTTCTCGGACTGGGAGCCCAATGGGGATACCTCCCCGGAAACCCGTGCCCATCGGGACCTTCCGTCGGACCCCTCCCCGCTTGTGTTTCAGCAGTGCTCGCCACCCGATGACACCTCCTTCCTGGTGTTCATTCGTGATATCGCACGGCTCTTAACCTGGCCACCCAGGCCGAGGAGGACTCTCAAGCTGAAGAGCTCGACATCCTTCAGTACGAGTCCCCACCTAGGGAGTCTCTTACTGTCCTGGTTCCCCCCATCCTGTCCACGCTGCTACTCCGCATGTGGGAGGTGCCGGCCTCAGTGCCCATTGTGAGCAACCGCCTCGACACCATATATAAGGTGCAGCGCGGCCATGGGTTCAGAAAAAAAACAATTCCCCCAACTTCCATGGTGGTGGAGTCAGCCATGAGAAAGCAAAAGAGCCCGAAGTCGCACTCTTCGGTCCCTCTGGGCCGGGAGTTGAGAGCCCTCGACACCCTAGGCCGCAAAGCCTACCAGGGGTCCATGCTCTCCTGCCATATTCAGGCATATCAGTTATACATGGGCTTGTTCTTGCATGACTTGGCCAAGGAGCTCGGAAGTTTCTCCGCGGGCCTTTAGGGCAAACCCCTTAATAGGTTCAGTACCCTGCTGAAGTCTGTCGCGGACTGCTCAAAATACCTCTCCCATGCCACCTACGATGGTTTTGAGTCCTCGGCTTGAGTGGCAGCCGCGGGCATTGGGGCCTGTTGCCAGGCATTGCTCCAGTCCTCGGATTTGGAACAGTGGATACAGGAGAAGCTCCTGGACGTACCCTGCCTCGGCAAGCAGCTCTTTGGGAAGCCGATGGAGGACAAAGCCGCGGAGATACTTCGTCACCCGAACCTGTCTCTCGCGCAAGACCTCCACCTTCCCTCGGAAGAAACAACAAACCAAAAAGCATTTCTTCCCGAGGAAGGGCCTACACTACCATGGCTACCCACCATACCCACCTACTCCCACACTGGCCACTGTGGCGCAAGGGAAGTCCGGCCACAGTCACTGCAAGCCGAAAGGGCCCAAGGCCCAAACCCCGGCACCGCCTCAACCCTCAGAGGGGTTTTGATGCCAGCCGCATAGCCTCTCGCCCCCTGGCGTCTCAGCAACCAGTGAGGGGACGCCTGTCCTCCTTTGCCTCTCATTGGGCTTCTATCATTTCGGACACCTGGGTCCTCCGGGTAATCCGGGATGGCTGTCACCTCCGCCTGGACAGGCTTCCCCTTCCCTTCTCCCCGGCGGAGCCTCCTCAACTCCCTGCGCATCAGGTCATTCTGCAGCGGGAGTTAATCAACCTTCTCGCCCAGAGGGCGGTTGAGAGGGTCCCATTGCACCTCCTGGGTCAGGGATTCTATTCCCGTTACTTCCTCTTCCCGAAGAAGACGGGGGTCTGCGGCCCATCCTTGACCTCTGAAAGCTAACATAAGAACATAAGATATGCCATACTAGGTCAGACCAAGGTCCATCAAGCCCAGTATTCTGTTTCCAACAGTGGCCAATCTAGGTCATATGTACCTAGCAGTTTCCCCAAGAGACACAAGTTCCACAATGCTTGTACTGGGTCAAGCATTGATATCTTCGGTCACTTCTTAATAATGGTTTATGGACCTTTCCTCCAGGAACTTGTCCAAACCTTTTTTAAACCCAGCTACACTAACAGCCTTTACTACATCCTCCGGTAACAAATTCCAGAGTTTGATTACACATTGAGTGAAAAAAATATTTTCTTTTATTAGTCTTAAATAGTTTACCCTGTAGCTTCATTGCATGTCCCCTAGTCTTTCTATATTCTGATAACGTAAACAATCAATCTACATTTACCCATTCCACTCCGTTCATTAATTTATAGACTTCTATCATATCTCCCCTCAGCCGTCTTTTTTCCAGGTTAAAGAGCCCTAACCTTTTTAGCCTTTCTTCATAGGAGTATCCTTCCATCCCCTTTACCATTTTGGTGGCTCTTCTTTGAACCTTTTCTAAAATCGCTATATCCTTTTTAAGATACGGCGACCAGAATTGCACACAATATTCAAGGTGCAGTCTCACCATGGAACGATATAGAGGCATTATAATATCTTTTGTTTTATTTTCCATTCCTTTCCTTATCATACCTAGCATTCTATTTGCTCTCTTGGCCGCCGCTGCACACTGGGCCGAGGGTTTTAACATGGTATCCACAATGATGCCTAAATCTTTTTCCTGGGTGGTGGTTCCTAATTTGGAACCTTGCATTGTGTAACCATAGTTTGGGTTGTTCTTCCCTAGGTGCATAACCTTGCACTTGTCCACATTAAATTTCATCTGCCATTTTGATGCCCAGTCTTCCAATTTATCAAGATCCTCTTGCAATTTTTCACAATCCTCTTGGGTTTTAACAACTTTAAATAGTTTTGTGTCATCTGCAAATTTGATAACCTCACTCGTTATTCCACTTTCCAGGTCATTTATGAATATGTCAAAAAGCAGCGGACCCAGCACAGATCCCTGGGGTACACCACTATTCACTTTTCTCCATTGGGAAAATTGGCCATTTAGCCCTACCCTCTGCTTTCTATCTTTTAACCAGTTCCTGATCCACAATAGTACACTGCCTCCTATCCCTTGGTGCAGGAGAAGTTCAAAATGTTATCCCTTGGTGTTCTACTGCCCTTCCTCCAGCAGGGCAACTGGCTATGCTCCTTGGATCTAAAAGATGCTTATGCCTACATTTTGATCCACCTCCAGCACAGGCACTAACTGCACTTCAGGGTGCAGGGGGAGCACTTCCAATACAGGGTGCTCCCCTTCGGCCTTGCGTCCACCCCGCGGGTCTTCATGAAGTGCCTCTCTGCAGTCGCTGCCTCCCTTAAGTGTCAGGGCGTACCGGTCTTCCCCTACCTTGACGACTGGCTCGTCACAGGATCCTCGGTCGAGGAAATCCACCTGGCAGTGTCGCGCACGATCCTCCTGCTCGAGTGCCTGGGGTTCTTGGTCAACTCATCCAAGTCCCACCGCAGACCCTAGAATTCATCGGTGTGCTCCTCGATACCCAGCGGGTGACTGCTTTTCTGCTGGCGGATCGCGCCGACCGCCTCCGAACCCTGGCAGCCCAGGTCCAGAGTGCTCCCTGGGTCACAGCCCAAACTATGCTGCATCTCCTGGGCCACATGGCCTCTACTATCCATCTGGTTCCCCACGCCTGCCTGCACATGCGGTCAGCTCAGTGGTGCCTCAGCGCACAGTGGAGCCATCTGTCGACCACCTCAGGGATCCCGTAAAGGTCTCCCACAGCCTTCGCCTATTTTTTGGCTGGTGGCAAAACCCCCGCAACCTCCTCCGGGGGTTGCCCTTCCAGACCCCACAGCACGAGATAGTGCTGATGACAGGTGCCTCTTTGCTGGGGTGGGGATCCCACTGCAGTGCGTTGTGCATGCCGGGGCAATGGTCGCCCGAGGAGTCTCAACAGCAAATAAACTTTCTCGAGCTCCGGGCAGTTTGGTGGGCCTTGGGAACCTTGGAGGATCACCTCGGGGGGAGGTCAGTCCTCGTGCAAACCGAAAACCGTGTGGCGATGTTCTATATCAACAAATAGGGGAGTACCGGATCACGCTCCCTCTGCCAGGAAGCGGTCCTCCTCTGCTCCTTCTCCTTTCATCGGGGGATGACCCTCATGGCGGTCTACCTCCCTGGCCAGGAGAACGCCCTAGCGGACAAACTCAGCAGAATCCTTCGCCCTCACAAATGGCGACTGGATCCGAGGGTGGCCGACTGGCTGTTCCATTGGTGGGGAATTCCGGCCATGGACCTATTTGCCAACCCGTTGAATGCACAGCTCCCCCGCTTCTGCGGCTCTATGCTGCACCTGAGCAGGGAGGGCCCAGATGCGTTCCTTCTGAGCTGGTCCTCTGGCCTGCTCTCTATGCATTCCCTCCCACTTCTGTCATTGCGAGGACCCTCCACAAAGCTCAGCGGGACTGGGCATCGATAATCCTCGTAGCTCCCTTGAGGCCTCGACAGCCCTGGTTCCCACTCCTGCTCCGACTATTTACAGAGCCTCCAGTTCCCCTAGGCTGTGCCCTGGGCCTGCTAGCACAGGAGGAGGGTCAGGTACTGCACCCGAACCTGGCCTCATTATCCCTCACAGCATGGCGGCTGAATGGGTCTCCCTAGCCCCGCTGAATCTCCCGAAGGAGGTTGAGGAAGACCTCGACTAGACGAGCTTACACCTTCAAGTGGCGGCACTTCTTGGTCTGGTGCTGTGGGCTCCAGATCGACCCATTCTCTTGCCCCACTCGATGGGTCCTTTAGTACCTCCTCCATCTCTCGAGGGAGGGTCTAAAGTTGAACTCCGTCAGGGTGCATTTGAGCGCCATCTCGGCGAATCACCTCCCTGTTGAGGGAAAACCCCTCTCGGGGCAGCCTTTGGTCTCCCACTTTATGCGGGGTCTCTTACTGTCCAAGCCGCCCATCCAGCCTCCTCCAGTGGAATGGGACCTGAATGTAGTACTCGTGCAGCTTATGCGTCCATCTTTCGAGCCGATGGTGATGTGCTCGCTTCGGCATCTATCTTGGAAGGTGGTTTTCCTGGTGGCGCTGACCTCGGCCCGCCGAGTCAGTTGAGCTCCAGGCTCTCATGGCTGAATCCCCTTACACCAGGTTCTATAGGAATAGGGTTGTCCTCCGTACCCACCCTAAATTCCTGCCGAAAGTTGTCTCAGATTTCCATCTCAATTAGGAGATAGTCTCACCGACTTTCCTCCCGAAACCTCATACAGACTAGGCGTTGGCGGCTTTGCATACTCTCGACTGCAAGAGGGCTCTTGCCTTCTATCTACAGCGCACCCAGGCTCACCACAAATCTTGCCGACTCTTTGTGACTTACGATCCCAATTGACTGGGGCAGGCAGTCACCAAACTCACCCTCTCTATTTGGGTGGCGGACTACATCGCCTTCGCGCATACAAAAGCGGGTGCCCCTTTGGATCGGCGAGTCACCACACACGGTGTCTGAGCCAAGGTGGCTTCGGTGGCCTCACTGCGTTCAGTGCCCCTGCAGGATATTTGTTGGGCAGCAACCTGGTCTTCAGTGAACACCTTCGCTGCACACTACTGCCTCGAGAGAGAGTCCTGTCGGGACAGCGCCTTCGGCCAGGCCATACTCCGTAATCTGTTCAGGGTATAAGCAGCTCTGGCCCTCCGACCCTTCCTCACGGCTACCGACAGCTTCGCCCCGAGGACACGAGGAATCGGGATTCTCTGGGCATCGGCTTCTGCTCATGACCTCGCGGAGGCGTTTTTTGGTTACAGGTTCGGTAGCCTGTAGCTGGGGAGTCCCATAAGTGAGGACTGACTTCCTGCTTGTTCCTGGAGAAAGCTTAGTTACTCACCTGTAACAGGTGTTCTCCAGGGACAGCAGGAATCAGTCCTCACTACCCTCCCACTTCCCCTGAAGAGTTGCTGGATTTTTATTATGGGCACAGCCAAACACGAACACATCACACCTATACTTCAACAACTGCACTGGCTACCGATAATTGCACGGGCGAGATTCAAAGCAACTATAAACATATTCAAGATCATACACCAATGCTCAGCAGATGTCCTTCACAGCACATTAAACATGGATACAACAAGCAGACCCAGATGAGCTAACGGCATTAACAGACTCCGCACACCCACGGGATACCATAAGACAAAACAAGCTACCTCCAACAGAGTTATATCACTCTCAGCGCCGGCCCTCTGGAACTCCCTCCCAGATGAATTAAGAGCCCTAAATGACATCAAGGATTTCCGCAAATCCCTCAAAACCCTCCTGTTCACGGAATTCTATGATCAAGTAATATAGAGAACCTCCACCCTACCGGCACGCCTAAATGAGAACTAAGAACCAATTGCCTAAAGTCTATATGTACGTCTTGTCACTCCTCCCCTCCTGTTCAATGTAGACCCACAAATGTGTTGTCAACCACTTTGATTGAAGGATAAAGTGGTATACAAAACTGGTTAAATAAATAAATACATCTTCTTGGTAAGGCTCGAGCTAAGGGACCTGACTGAGCAAGATGGCACCCTTGGGCGGGAAGAGGACCACGCATGCGTGGCAGCGATCCCAAAGGCTTTCTTTGAAAGCTGGGGAATTGCTCCACGCGGGCTTTGTCGGTGCCGACGTCACCCATAAGTGAGGATTGATTCCTGCTGTCCCTGGAGAACACCTGTTGCAGGTGAGTAACTACGCTTTCTGCACAGAATTCTTCACCTACCATCTGCTGGAGATAAAGAAACACACTGGGAGAGTAGAGTCTGCTCAATATCCCTTGTAGAATGATGTCAGCAAACCAGTTGTTTCCCAGCTCCAACTGCTGGTAGGGGAGCACAAATGCTGACATCTAGATTGTATGGCAAGAATGATAGGGAACATTTTCATAAATGTTTCCTTGGGGGCAAGTTCTCCAAATAGGTTAGTTTTGTACATACCATGTCAGCATTGAGCCTCACGCCTAAGCCAGGGTATGTGAAGTATGATCTCAGTCTTTCAAATTTCTGTTAATGCGTGCCTTCTGTTACTTTTTATACTCTTTTAAACTGCTTCATAGCCTTTATTGGGAGAGATGGTAATTGATAAATAAAAGCTCGCACAGAAAAATTACAAACTCACAGTTAGTTAAAGTGCACACCTGGCAAACGAATTGGAAATCAAGTGCCAGCAAGACCATGCAACCAAGAATTACTTAAACTAGCAACTAATGACCAACAACTTACAAGCCATTCTCCAGGCATAAGCATCAGTCCAGTCATCAAGTCTTAGAAGTCAAGTTAATCCTAAATGTGTTATATACAGTAGCAGAAGTAAATGTGTGCATGTAGGTTCGATGATGTATATGTGTATTAACCATATAAATAAGTAGTAGGTGCATATTTGAGAAGCACATGCCTTTTTTATTCACATAGGGACATACTTTGTATACGTTCTCTGAATATGTAGACGTATTCTGTGCCACAAATAGCGGGGATGTACGTCCTGTCAGGAAGTACATCCCTGCTATTCGTCCTCCTACCGCCCCAGTGCCCCAGCTGTATTTTATGGGAAGCCATAGGTGAGGATGGCAGGGGGCGGGCAGGAGGCAGGGCATAGGCAGTGCCAGCCGCTGACCCAAAATGCCCTTTTCCCGCAGCTCGACCCTGATCTGGCCTCCCATGGCCAGGGTCGGGCTACGGGGAACTCCCTTCGCCCCTCACTGGTCTTTCCCTACTGTCCCTCGACGTCCAGAAGGACTTATTAAGACATTTTTGTATTGTGTGGAGTGATTTTTTGTTTATTTCTAGCAGTATTGCATTTCACTCTGAAAGTGACCCCTTATTAGCATTCTACTTGGAGCAGACAAAAGCCCATAAAAAGTACATCCAGCTTTTTCCTTCTTTTGACCCCAACACGCTAGGACTTGCCATCTCTAAACACACATTATCAATTGGCTAACAGATTACATCTCTTTCAATTATGCCCAGTCAGGCCTAAGCCTCGAGGGTCAAGTCACAGCTCATAATGTCAGAACCATGGCTGCAATGGTGGCCCACTTGCGCTCAGTCTCCATGGAAGAGATGTGCAAAGCTGCAATGTGGACATCAGTCCACACATTCACATCTAACTACTGTCTGGAGGGCTAGAGGGAGATTCTTGAAACAATCGCAGTTTTGGTCAATCAGTACTCAGGAATCTGTTTGGGAGTAGAATCCAACTCCCCCCTTCCACAGCCCTTTTCTTTCAGTTCAAGCTACCTTTTTAAAAAAAAAAAAAAGCATAAAATATAAAAGGCCCATTGCCACCAAAAGCAGTTCTGCTGTTGCCCCTTTTGGGATATATATTATCCCCTTTTTTTGTTCAAGGTAGCCTCTAGGTAGGAAGTCCTATACCTAAGGAATCTTTTCCTTCTTGTCCATAGACAGAATGTAGTTACTCACCTGTAACAAGTGTTCGCTGTAGACAGCAGGAAAAGTCCTATCAATCCTCCCACCTCCTCTAGGAGTTGCATTCTCCTCAGCTTTAGTATTGGGCTGAGGCAAAATGGCACCTCCACGATGTGCGGGAAGATGCAAACATGCATGGGGGACGATCCAAAAGGTTCTAGAAAGAGCTGAGAATACTCCCATGCAGGGCACCATCGGATGATGTCACCAATACGTGAGGACCTTTCCTGCTGTCCACAGAGAACACCTGCTACAGATGAGTAACTACATTTTCCCATAGTAACAAAATGGGAGAAGCCCGTTAGTATATCAAGCTCATGTGAACTATTAAGTCAATATTCAGCTGGCGGGGTCATCTGCTTAAATTCTGCACTTTTATTCACAGTATTGGTAGTTCTGTTTTGTTATTTTCCTGAATGAGATGTAGTGAGTTTGTCATGGTTCATCCTCAAAGCTTATTATTGTTGTTGTTAAATGCCGTTGAGTTGATGTCGACTCATGGCAACCCTCTGGATAGTTGACCTAAATTATGTTTGATCTTCAGTCAGGCGGCTCATTGTTGAGAGGTTGGCACCCATCATTCCATTCATTGCTGGCCTTCCTCTTTTGCGTTGACCTTCTACCTTGCCAAGCATTATGTCTTTCTCTAACGATCTCTCTCTTCGCAAGATGTGTCCAAAGTATGAAATCGAAGCCTTGTCATATGAGCTTCTAAGAAAAGGTTAGGTTTGATCTCCTCTAGTACTGACTGGTTTGTTCTTCAGGCAGTCCATGATATACAAAGTATTCATCGCCAGCACCATAATTCAAAGGCATCAATTTTCTTCCTGTCTATCTATTTCACTGTCTAAATTTGGCATCTAGATGATGTTATTGAAAATATCATGGCTTGGACAAGTTGAATCTTTGTATGGAGAGAGACATCTCTGCTCTTGAGAATCTTGTCTAGGTCCTTCATAGCCATTCTGCCAAGACAAGCAGCCAAGAAATCGTCAGATTTCTTGGCTGCTTGTCTTTTCTTTATTGATTGTTTATCCAAGTAGGTTAAAGTTGTCAACTATTTCAATTTCTTCTCCATCAGTGATGAACTTATTGATTTTGCCAGTTGTCAGGATCTTTGTCGTCTTAATGTTAAGGTATAGGTCCATTTTAAGACTATGTTCCTAGATCTTGAGAAGCAAATGTTTGAGATCGTCTTCACTTTCAGCCAGTAATGTGATATCATCAGCATAGCAAAGGTTGTTGATGAGTCTTCCACCAATCTTCACTTCTTGGCTGTCTTCATACAGTCCTGCTTCTTTGATGATTTGTTCTGCATATAAATTAAAGAGGTAGGGGGAAAGTATGCAGCTTTGTTGTACACGTTTGCTGATTTTAAACCATTCTGTTTCTCCTTGTTCCGATTGAACTGTTACTTTTTGATCAATGTAAAGGTTGTGCAAGAGAACTCTCAGGTGTTCTAGTATACTGTAATGGGGAAAAGATATCCTGTGATAGAAAAACAGAGGAACCTATGAGCAATAGGGCTGTTTCTAGCAGGAAGGAAGATATCAGGACACCCAGTTGCCAAGAGCAACACAAACATTCCCAGCCACGAGGGAAAGAACCCCGCACAGCTGATAAGCAATCCCCAGCTCATAGCTCTAATAGCTTTCACCTGGGAGGGGGAAGGGCAGGATTAGAGCCTCAGCAAACGTATAAGGGACGTTCACTAGAGTTAAGGAGCAGCAGTGGCAGTAGGAGGAGCAGGAGCTTTGGCTTCAGTAGCTCCAGAGAAAGCAGCTCAGAGAATTCAGAGAAGCCAGCAACAGGAAGCAGGAAAGACGTGGTGAATCAGAACCAGCTGGAGTCTGCGTGCAAGCTGAGGTCTGAATCTGGAAAGCAACGTCTGCCCTGGGCTGGTAGGAAAACTTACGTGTGTGACTCTGATTCTGAATGGGAAAGAGAAAGGCAGCTAACAGCTGATAGAGTTAATTGGAGGAGAAAGGCACAGAAACCTTTTAACCAAACCTCAAAACCTATTCCTTATGGTGAAGGCATTCACAAGGAGAAAGTACCAGTCAGGATAACTGGAAGGCATTTGCAAGCTTCAAGAAAGGGAGAATATACGGTGCCAGACATTTGTATGTTGGAAGAGGGTGCTGAGCAGCCTGAACGTAGAGAAAAGCCTCTAAGGTTTAAACCCCTTCTAAAAGGAGCAGTGCACAGACTTTCTCTTGCCTCAAACCCTGAAGGTAGGCCAATTAGCCAATGTAAAACTGGATATAAGACTTTCTCACATAGGAGTTATAAAGGACATAACTCTCATTGTAATTATATGCCAAGATATGGTGATACAGACCCTTAACTGCTAGAAGATATAGTAGGGAGGTCACGGGAGCTGGCAGAGGAGAATAATCTGCCAACACTCTATAGGCAGCAGCAGATTGGTACAGATGATAGTCAGATTGAATCAATGATAATTGATCCACCCGAAGCAGAATTATCTGACAATCAGATGGACTGTTCATTGGCTGTATTAAGTGATGTGGTTTCACTGTGCTGAAGAGATACAGTTGTGGAAATAATTTAACTGCCTGTTTAAAAGCACAAGACTTTACTTTATCCTATCCTTTTTGCCAGAGTGTATGGCTTATGTTTCTTTATTACCTGTGTTTGGAATCCGTCCCCGGGAGGGGAAATAAAACCCTGTCTTGACCTTAACCATTCGTGCCTCAACTACCTTATTGCAAAGGAGCCCAACTACAACCTTTCAATAAAAGGTCCCCCTGCAGCCCAACCAGTACGCTAACGCTACAGGCGGCCCAGGGTGTGACAATACCCATGCTTCTTATTGTGGCCCAGAGTTTCTCATGGTTTACACAGCAAAAGGCTTGTTGTAGTCAATAAAACACATATGGATATTCTTTTGGTATTCTTTTAGCTTTTCAAGGTTCTATCTCACATCTGCGATGATGTCTGTGGTTCCTTGCCCTTTCCTCAACCTTGCTTGCACTTCAGGCATTTCTCGTTCCAGGTATCGTTATAGTCTCTGCTGAATAATCTTGAATAGAATTTTGCTGGCATGTGGGATCAGAGTGACACTGCGATAATTTCCATAGTTGGATCACCTTTCTTCAGCAGTGGTATAAACACATCTTTTCCAGTCAGTTGGCCATGAATTTGTCTTCCCAATTTCCTGGCAGAGTCTTGTAAATAAGGTAACAGCTTCATCCAATTGCTGTAATACTTCCATAGGGATGCCATCAATACCCGGTGTTTTGTTCTTTGATAAGGCTTTCAATGCTGCTTTGACTTCTTCTTTCATCACCAATGGTTCCAGATCATAAGGTACAGGCTGAAACGGCTGTTGTTCCACTTGATCTTTATGGTATACAGTAATGACTCTGTATATACTTTCCACCTTTTCTTGATCTTCTCAGCATCATTCAACATGGATCCTCGAGCATCTTGTAGCATTCCACTTCGAGGCTGGAATTGTTTCTTTAACTCTTGTAGCTTTGGGAAAGCTGATCTTGTTCTTCTAATAGTTTCTGATTCTATTTCCTTGCATGCGTCACTGTAGTACTTCTCTTTGTCTTGCTGCACATTGGAAATCTCTGTTGAAGTCTGTGATTGTCTCTCTTTCTCCTCTGGATTTAGCTTCACTTCGTTTCTGGGCAATTTTCAGTCATTAAAGATTCCAAATTACCCCTGCCTACTGATAACCAGATTAATATGAATAAAATACATTCTCTAAAATGCTTGTATGCAAATGCTAGAAGTCTAAAAAATAAGATGGGCGAGTTAGAATATATAGCACTGGTGGAAGGAGGGCAACCAGTGGGACACTGTGATACCTGGGTACAAACTATATTGTAATGATAGAACTGATCAAATTGGTGGAGGGGTTGCGCTCTATGTTAGAGAAGGCATTGAGTCACAAAGGATTAAAGTTTTGCAAGAAACAAAATTTGCTGTAGAATCTCTATGGATTGAAATTCCATGTAAAAAGGGGAAGGCAATGGCAGTGGGGTTGTACTATCGACCGCCATGCCAGAATGAACAAATAGATGATGAAATGCTCAAAGAAATCATGGAAGCTAACAAAAGTTACAGAACAGTAATAATAATGGGTGATTTCAATTGCCCTGGTATCGACTGGGTCAGTGTCACGGCAGGACATGCCAGGGAGATAACGTTTCTAATTGAAATAAATGACTGCTTCTTGGAGCAGCTGGTTCATGAACTGACCAGAGGGGAAGCCATTTTGGACTTAGTCCTTTGTGGAACACCAGATCTGGTGCAAGAGATAAGGGTGTTGGGGCCACTTGGCAATAGTGATCATAGCATGATCGTGTTTGATTTAATTAATGGAGGAGGTATGGTAAGGAAAACCACAGTACTACCTTTTAACTTTCAAAAGGGAGACTATGATAAAATGAGGAAAACAGTAAAGAAAAAACTAAAAGTAGCAGTTGCAAAGCTTAAAGACTTACTTCCAGTTTGGGTGGTGTTTAAAAATACTATCTTGGAAGCCCAGACCAGCTGTATTCCATGCTTTAAGAAAGGTGGAAGGAAGTCCAAAAAACTGCCAGCATGGTTTAAAGGTGAGGTCAGAGAGGCTGTTGTTGCCAAAAAAGCATCTTTCAGGAAATGGAAAAAAGAGCCAAATGACGAAAGCAGGAAACAACACAAGCACTGGCAAGTTAAAAGCAAGGCATTGATAAGGCAGGCAAAGAGAGAATTTGAGAAGAAACTTGCAGTGGAAGCAAAAACGCGTAATTAAGACTTTTTCAAGTACATTCATAGCAAAAAACCTGTGAGAGAGTCAGTTGGACAATTAGATGATAGAGGGGTAAGAGGGGCAGTAAGAGAGGACAAGGCTATAGCGGAGAGACTGAATGAATTCTTTGCTTTGGTCTTTACTGAGGAAGATGTAGGGATGTTACCCATGACTGAAGTGGTATTTAAAGGTGATACTGCGGAAGAATTGAAGGAAATATCGATAAACCGGGAAGATGTATTATAACTATTTGATAAACTGAAGAGTAGCAAATCACCTGGACCGGATGGTATATATGCAAGTGTGTTGAAAGAACTGAAATATGAGATTGCAGACCTGCTATTAGTAATCTGTTTACTATCATTAAAATAATCTGTAATACCTGAAGGTTGAAGGATTGCCAATGTAACGCCAGTTTTTAAAAAGGGTTCCAGGGGTGATCTGGGAAACTACAGACCGGTGAGCCTGACGTCAGTACCGGGGAAAATGGTAGAAACCATCATAAAGAACAAAATTACTGAACATGTAGATAGTCATGGCTTAATGGGAGACAGCCAACATGGCTTTAGACAAGGAAGATCTTTTCTTACTAATCTGTTATGTTTTTTTGAAGGTGTAAATAAACAGGTAGACAAAGGTGAGTCAGTTGATATAGTGTATCTGGACTTTCAGAAAGTCTTTGACAAGGTCCCTTATCAGAGTCTTTTGGCAAAACTAAAAAAGTCATGGGATAGGAGGCAGTGTACTGTTGTGGATCAGGAACTGGTTAAAAGATAGAAAGCAGAGGGTAGGGCTAAATGGCCAATTTTCCCAATGGAAAAAGGTGAATAGTGGAGTACCACATGGATCTGTGCTGGGTCCCCTGCTTTTTTGACATACTCATAAATGACCTGGAAAAGGGAATAACGAGTGAGGTTATCAAATTTGCAGATGTTACAAAACTATTTAAAGTTGTTAAAACACAAGAGGATTGTGAAAAATTGCAAGAGGATCGTGATAAATTGGAAGACTGAACATCCAAATGGCAGATGAAATTTAATGTGGAGAAGTGCAAAGTTATGCACCTAGGAAAGAACAAACCAAACTATGGTTACATGATACAAGGTTCCACATTGGGAACCACCACCCATGAAAAAGATTAAGGCATCATCGTGAATAAAATGTTAAAACCCAGTGTACAGCGGCGGCCAAGAGAGCAAATGGAATGCTAGGTATCATAAGGAAAGGAATGGAAAATAAAACAAAGGATATTATAATGCCTCTGTATCGTTCCATGGTGCGACTGCACCTTGAATATTGTGTGCAGTTCTGGTCGCCATATCTTAAAAAGAATATAGCGTTATTAGAAAAGGTACAGAGAAGAGCCACCAAAATGGTAAAGGGGATGGAAGGATACTCCTATGAAGAGAGGCTAAAAAGGTTAGGGTTCTTCAACCTGGAAAAGAGACGGCTGAGGGGAGATATGATAGAGGTCTATAAATTAATGAATGGAATGGAGCAGGTAAACGTAGATCGATTGTTTACATCATAAGAATATAGAAAGACTAGGGGACATGTAATGAAGCTACAGGGTAACCCATTTAAGACTAATAACAGAAAATATTTTTTCACTCAACGTATAATCAAACTCTGGAATTTGTTACCGGGGATGTAGTAAAAGCTGTTAGTATAGCTGGGGTTAAAATGATTTGGACAAGTTCCTGGAGGAAAGGTCCATAAACCATTATTAAAAGGGACCCAGGATATCACTGCTTGACCCATTACAAGCATTGTGTAACCTGTGTTTTTTGGGGAGACTGCTAGGTACTTATGACCTAGATTGGCCACTGTTGGAAACAGGATACTGGGCTTGATGGACCTTGGTCTGACCCAATATTTCATATCTTATGTTCTTATTCATTTTGGTCGTTTTTGCTTTTTTACCTTTTGTAGAGACTTCTTGCTTTCTTCAAACACAACCTTCTTGATGTCATCCCATAACTCTTCAGGAGCTCTGTCTAAAGCAGCAAATCAATTTTGCAGGCAGTCTTTAAATTCCAGTGTGAATATTTTCAAGGTCATATAATTTGCTACATTCATGAGTTGCTCTTTTTCAACTTTAACTTGAGTTTGCATACTAGTAGTTGGAGATCTGTACCACAGTCAGCTCTAGGTTTTGTCTTTGTTGATGTTATTGAGCTTTTCCATCGTTGTCTTCCACAGATGTAGTCAATTAGATTTTTGTACAATCCATTGCGTGAGGTCTATATGTACAATCGGTGCTTGTGTTGTTGGAAGAAGGTGTTTGAAATGAATAGTTCATTGGTCTTGCAGAATTCTATCAGTCTTTCTACAGCTTCCTTTCTTTTGCCAAGTCCATATTTTCCAACCACTTTGTTGCCTTCTTTGTTGCCATCATTTGCATTCCAGTCGCTCATGACTATCAGGATGTCCTTTTTGCATGTTCTGTCAATTTCAGCTTGTACTTGTTTATGGAACTCATCACCTTCTTCCTCTTCTACAGCTGTTGGGGCATATACCTGAATTATAGTTGTGTTGGGCATTCCTCATAGATGAATAGAAATTAAGCGTTCACTGATTGCACTGTATTTCATTACAGTTCTTGCAAGTTTCTCTTTAATTATAAATGCAACACCATTTCTTCTTTGTCTTTCATTTCCAGCATAATATTTTATTATTTATTTTATTTTATTTATTGCTTTTATATACCGCACTATTTAAAATCAGTGCGGTTTACATTATAACATACTTTGTGCGTAACAGGTGCTCTGTTAAGCACTTACAGTGGAACGGGACAATACAACTTATAGACCATAAAGGCTGTATTAGCTGACTAAAAATAAGATTGTGCTGAAATGTTTCCTCTGGATATGTAATGTTGGTGATTTTCTTTAAACTTTATATATAACTCACAAGATAAGAAGTAAAATGTAAACAAAAAAGATAGTGGCAAGGGCACTGTCATTAAGAATGAGTCAATATTCAGCTCTAGTGGTCAGCGTTTTTTTTAAATGCCAGCCACCCGATTAAAAAAAATCCAGATATTCAGTGCTTATTTCAAGATAGTAGTCAGTGAATATCTGATTAATATAATCAGACTCAGTCACTATGGGGACTATACTGTCCCGTGAATAGCAGGGATGGATATCCCATTGTGATGTCCATTTTTGCTATTCGCCCCCCTGCCGGTCCTGTCAAAAGCCTCCCCGTATGAACAAGGAGTTTGTACAGGGAGGCTTTGACAGGGTGGGAGGGGGCGTTGTGGAGGCGGAGTTAGAGTGGGCAGTGGACGGTCTGCGATTCTGAAGTTGGCCCTGTACGTCCAGGGTGGGCAGACTGGACGGGGGATGGCATGCCCGGGTAGCGCAATTAAGGTGAGGGGGTGAACAGGGTTCCCTGCAGCCCAACTCTGGCCATGGAAGGCCAGATTGGGGGTCAGCTGTGGGGAAAGGAAAGAGCCGTCAGCGTCTGGAAATCACGGTTCCATTCAGGCAACAGGACACCATGGCACCGCTGCTCCATTCAGGATCCTGACTGCATTAGCCGGGCATGGCTCTGTACATGCAGGCCGATTGGAATTGGGTTCTGGCCTGAACATACAGATCCTAGACCCTATTCTGATTGCGCAGGGCATGTCTAGCTCCTGCAGGATTAGAATCGGGTCTGCCTCTGTGCGTCCCAATCTGATCAAACGCACAGGGGCCTGGACATGCTCTATGGAATGTGCCTCCACCTGTATAGCAATTTAGGATAGCTTTTTCTGTACTAAACTGTCTGTATAGCTATCCATATGACGATGCTGCAAATTATTGCTATATGTATAACTTCCTTCTTCTCCAGCTCTGCCCTTGACTCCCTGGGCACTCTCCAGATAGTGCTGAGGTGGTCAGAGAGAATATTCAATGGCACTCTTCATATAATGCCTCTGAATATGGCTCTAACTGGCACGTTTCTGGATAGCAGGTGCTGCTAACCAGGTAAGCGTCTTTAAACATTTGGTCCTGAAGATTTTAATACTGTATCTGATGTTGGTGTTTTTCTCTGTGGACAAGCAGGATAAGTGCTCACATATAAGTGACTCCATCGAAAGAACCCCACATGGGAAGTTTCTCCCAGCTTCTAGAAGCTTTTGGGGTGGCTTCAATGCACCTGCTTGCCCTTTCCTGTCTGTCGCTGCCATGTCTCATCTCCTTTCTTCCATGGAACCTTACAGTCTTACTGCCCCATGGTCCATGGTGATCCATTTTTTTGTATATTACAGCCTGCAAATTATGAGTTTGCTTTTTTCCTGCTGCCTCTGCAATCCATTGTTGCTCACAAGAGATTCCCCTGATGAAGATTCCTCTGTATAAGTTAGGTTTGAGCTGATACAATCTGTTTTCTGCTGTTTTTAGACATTGTGTATGCTGATGGAAGAGCAATGATGGATTTTTCGCTTGCAGACAGTGATCCCGGGTGGTTTGAATATACAGATTGATTGGGGAGTTTGTGCCTAATAGAAATCAGTGCGCTGGGGTTTTCTTGTAAGGAACGCCGCTGATGTTATCATGTAGGGTATTTAGGGGTGGTTCCTATTATAAAAAACTATGTAATAACTTGTAAATAGTTCTAAACTTTGTTATGCTACCTGTATATAGTTCTGATTACAGTTCAATGTACCTGTTTATATATCACTGCTTTGTTCTATGTAATTTATGTTGTTTGATGTAAACCGCCAGTGATCTTAGGAAATGGCGGTATATAAAAGATTTGCAAATAAATAAAATAAATAAATATTGGAGTCCGCATGCGCGGCGTTTTCTGAGTATGACCGGCCATGTTGAAGGGAGGCTGGGTTGTGACTGCTCTGGTGTATAGCGCTGTTTTGGGGTAAATGTAGTTCGGCAGTGAGATTAAAGTAGATATTTATTAGAGATTATTATGGGAATATTGGTAAGGTGAATTGTAGTTTTTAAGTGTATTAATGTTTTTTTTAACAGTATTTAAACATTCCCCTGATGAAGCTTTGCAGCGAAACGCTAGAAGGGTGCCGAAGTGAGGCGTTGGGGAGATAGACAGATCTTACCGCTCTTAAAAGATTCCTTTGTATAAGTTAAGTTTGAGCTGATACGATCTGTTTTCTTCTGTTTTTGGACATTGTGTATGCTGATGGATACAATGTGTAATAGAGGAAGAGGTGGTCATTGATTCAATAGGGCGAAGACATATGGGTTTCCTGTATGCCGGTGTGTTGCCCGATAGTTCTGAGACCTCCTCTTCTTGTTTAGAAACCTTTTGCCTTTTTGAATTCATCATAGTTTTTTGATAAATGTGGAGTGTGTTTTGATTTTTTGACACATTTAGGTTTCAGGCATACCAGTCATGTTTCATTTTTGTCAACATTGAGCAATTTGATTTTGCTGTGGCTATTTTTCCAGCCAAAATATCCCATAGTAAACTTTCCAGTGGGTTTAAAAAGTACTCCTGATGTGGCAGGACCATGAATGCAACAAGGCACTCATAAATGGTGCCTGCGGTGCTTGGGGTTCGGCCATGAACTATCATCTTGTCACTTAAGTTTACATAAGAGAAAAGAGAGCTTGAAGGTTGCAAAGGGAAGTACAAAAGGATTTTTAGCGCAGATAAGATTGATCCACCTGAGGGGTTTTCCCAATTGCTGTTAGGTCCCACACTTTCTCATGAATGATGCAAGTCTTCACCTGAGGAGCACTCCTTCCATGGTTTTGTAAGGGTTATGGTCAATTTCATACAATTTCAATTGGAAATGGAACTCAGGGCAGAAGTATTGGAAATCTCCAAATTTTGTAATCCCCCTAAGGAGCTGGTAACAGTACCTATGCAGTATATCCTTCAGAAGATGCAGATGAGAATGTGAAAAACACCCTCTATTCTTCTAGTCAGCAAGAAGGTGAACTCTATGTATAGAGTTCAGAAGGCTCCCGGACTAGAGAAGCTCCAGCTGCTGCACCTTTCAATGGTATTTGAATCTGTTCTCTAAACATAGTAACATAGCATATGATGGCAGATACAGACCAGCATGGTCCATCTAGTCTGCCCAGCAAGGTGGCAAGAGTAGGTGCACCTGCTGCTCCTTGCAGGTCACCCCTCTTTGTTGAGATATAAGAGAGAGTTAAGTTTCTTTTGATTTTATCCTGTTGCTATAAAGGGATCCACTGTGTCGGTCCCATGCCATTTTGAATTCTGTCACTGTATTTGCCCCCACCACTTCCATTGGGAGGGCATTTCAAGCATTCATCACCCTTTCAGTGAAAAGGTATTTCCTGATGTTGCCGTTCATTTTACCTCCTAGCATGTTATGCCCTCTAGTTTTACAGCTTCCCCATCCTTGAAAAAGGTTTGTTTGTTCATTAACACTCTTTAAGTATTTTTTTTCTTCAAATCTGTTTATTGATATCATATAGGACAATGACAACAAACATCCAAACAGCGTTCAGTCTTACAGAATAACAGCCAGTATTACAGAATAAAATCCATTGTCATACAATAACATCCATTGTCATACAATAGCACCTCCCGGGCAGGGCTGTGTCTTGTCCACCACCCGGGGGGGGGATAACGACAGCAAGATGTAAACAACACAAATTCTCACCTATGTACCCAACCCCCCCCCCCCCGTAACCAGAACTCCACAAGAGTATCATACCAAGGAGCAACACTCCGCCCCATCCACTACTATCCCACTTTGAGCACTTCACTACGGGTTTGAGGCCCCAACTGCTGAATATAAGGCATCCAGATCAGCAAAAAGGTGGCCCATCGCCGGGGGTGCCGCTGCGCACTCCACCGTTCCATAAGCATAAGTTGATGCAGGCTGTTGCGCCATTCACAAAACGTGGGGGCCGTAGGTTCCCTCCACCGGTGAAGAATAGGGCCCTTACCCACCAGACAGGCCTTCCGCACCAATATTCTCTCCCAGCGCTCCTTAGGGTGGAGTGGTCCCACCTGATCCAGGATTACCAACGGTCCCGTCCAGCAGACCCGCTGCTGCAACAGGCCACTAAGATACTCCCCAATGCGCAACCAATATCGGCGAACAAGGGGGCAGCCCCACCACATATGACCCAGGTCCGCTAAAGAACAGGGGCATTTGGGACACCCCCCATAAGTTGCGATACAGCTTCGCAGCGCTCGCCGCGGAGAAAAGTGGGCTCGAATAATGCATTTAAATTGGATCTCACGCCACCGGGCCCCTTCGACCAAGTGCGCAATCCATCCCAACGCGTCCTGGACCGAACCTGGGGCCAACTCCCGGCCCAATTCCCTCGCCCAGGACTGCTCCACCGCCGAATAGTCAGGGGGCGGGTCAAGTAAATCTAACCGCTTCTTTAGCATAGCTATGGTTGGGGGGAACTCCGCCCCTAAGGCAACAAATTCAAGAATCCGTGCCGAGTGCTCCGCATGCAACTCTTTAAGTATTTAAACGTCTGTATCATATCTCCCCTGTCCCTCCTCTCCTCTAGCGAATACATATTTAGGTCTTCAAGTCTCTTCTCATACGTCTTCTGGCACAGGCTCCAAATCATTTTGGTCACCTTCCTCTGAACCATTTCCAGTCTTTTTATATCCTTTGTGAGATATGGTGTCCAAAACTGAACACAATATTCCAAGTGAGGCCTCAGCAGCGACTTGTACAATAGCATTTGTATCTCCTCCTTTCTGCTGGTAATTCCTCTCTGTATGCAACCCAACATCCTTCTGGCTTTTGCCACTGCCTTGCCACGCTGTTTCACCACCTTGAGATCCTCAGAAGCAATCACTCCGAAGTCCTTTTCCTAAGAATGCCAAGTCTCACTGTTTGGTGCCTGTGGGGAGGAAGCCGAGGTCATTTGATTCTTTTGGGAGAAAACCTTTTCAGAATGCTATGCTAACGTCCTGTATAGATTTCTATCAGCTCTTCATGGGCATTCACTTGTGAAACATCATGCATATTGTAGACGAATTTGCAGATTCTCTCATTCCAGAGAGAGCATCGCAGCTCCGGTCTCTGGTTGGCCATGGAAAGGAGCGTGGAAAATGCATTGTCCGAGCAACATATAATATTTTTGATTGGCATCGAGAGCCTCCTTAATAAATATTGGTGCCTGGAGACCTGTATAGCCCTGGGTCTCAGAATTAGAACCTGTATTCAGGACAAGTTGCTGACATGTCGTGTGGTGCCATGGAGAGCATCTCTTCAGAGATAAGGTGCAGGAGGCTGCTACCTTATCAAGCAGCATAGTGACAAGACCCTCTTCAGACCTACTTCTGACCCAGCTGCCTCCTCATCTAGGAGGTTCCAAAACAGATGGCAAAGGAGATCAAACTGGAGACATGCTTTGACAGACTTCTCAAGAAGATAGCCAGTTCCTCTGTCTAAATCTTAGTCAACCTACCTGTTGGAGGGAAGATTGCCTTCTTTGCAGATCATTGGCCTCTTGTAGCCTCTGATGTTTGGGTTCTCAAAATAGTCAGGAACAGGTACAGATTGCATCTATTGGAGCTATCATCAAGAGGCTAGTGACCTGAGAGGGTCGTCACTAGCCTCTTAACACAAGGAGATACTTTTTCAGGAACATTTTGCACTTTATTTATTTATTTATTACATTTTTCTATACCGCCCCTTCCAGAGATCAGGGGTGGTTTACATATAACTAACTTCAACAGGCCAATGTGGTTGAGCCATTTCTACCAAGGCAGAAAGAGCAGGGATTTATTTGAGGTACTTTCTGATAGCAAAGAAACAGGGGGATTCTGTCCTGTCCTGGATCTGAGGAACCTGAACAAGTGTATTTGTGAAAAGTTCAAAATGGTTTCCCTCGGCACCCTGCATCCTTTTCTTCAAAAAGAGGATTGGATATGTTCTCTGGACCTAAAGGATGCCTACACCCACATTCAGATATAGTCAGAGGAAATACAATAGCTGAAATTTGTTGTAGGAAGACACCACTTCCAATACTTTATACTACCATTCAGCCTCCCATCCCCTCCTTGTATATTTACCAAATACTTCACAATTGTCACAATGCGCCTACACAGAGTGGGTGTGCAAATGTTTCCCTTCTTGGATGATTGGCTGGTCAAGAGCACAACTCTGGTAGTAGTTCAAGAATCCAAGTGCACGACTATCCGAATATTAGAGTTACTAGAGTTTTTCATAAATTATCCCAAGTCAAATTTTAGTCTGTCACATAATTAAAGTCTATTGGAGCTCTGCTAGAAACAACTCAGGAGAAAGCCTTTCTTCCACAACAAAGTCCCACTGACAGGTAGCGATCTTGGGAAATATCCAAAAGAGTCAGCAGACATCAGTGAGGAACATGCTAAGGTTGTTGGGTCACATTAAGGGCCTGATTTATAAAGGTTTCTTTTCCCATAGAAAATGGGGAAAACAATAAATCAGGTCCTTAAATAAAGAACTACGATATACCTTTTGGGAGGAAGGGGGGGAGGGCACTGTGATTGAGATCTCGATGGCCTGCTCCTAAATTTCAAGAAAATTTGTCAAGGCCTATCCTAAACCCTTCCTCAGCAACTTCACTCATCAAGTAAATCACTTTTGTCCATGCTCTTCTCTCTCTACTGCCAACTCTGTTCCATCTTGCCTGTAACAGGCTATCTGAGTCAGTCTGTCAGGCTCTATCTCTGGTCCAGTTCAAATTCAGACCAAAAATTCATCTCTTTGAAGATGTTTTTAGATTTCACTCGCCTTATTTTCCTCTCTACACTCATATGCATTTTAATAATTTATTTATTTATTTTTATTTATTTAGTATACATTTGTATACCGCTACTTCCAGCGATCAGCAGCGGTTTTGATTACAGATTGGAAATTGTCAAATCATGACAGGAAATTTTTGAGGTATAAACACATTGATTAGACAGGAAAGCACAGCACACAGAGAACTATTTTACAGGGAATTTCTCTGTCTGGCTTGAACAGATTGTAAGCTTTGTGGAACAGGGACTGTCTCTTACGTGTACAGCGCTGCATATGTTTTGTAGTGCTATAGAAATAAATAGTAGTAGGAAAGGGAACCCCAATGTAACAGCAGATTCGGTCAATCTATTCTCCAGAATCTTTTTTGGGGACTAGAATAACTTCTTTCCCCCTAGGCCCAGGTTGCCTTCCTTTAAAAAAAAAAAAACAAAAACCCTATTAAACTCCAAATTGGCCTGTTGCCAATAAAAATAAATGTTGATCCAGTGCCAGCTAGTTGTGGCATCAGTTTTTTCCCTTTTTTTCTTTGAGGCAGCCTGTAGGTAGAGAATCCCATGCATGAGCACTTATCCTTGTCCACAGAGAAAATGGAGTTATGTACTTATAGCAGTGTTCTCAGTGGACAGCTGGATAAGTTCTCACTACCCTCCCTCCCCTCCCTGGAGTTGCATTTTACTTTTAGCTAGTAATTGACTGAGGAGATGAGGCACAGCGGCAGCAGGTGGGAATAGGACACAGGAACATTTGAGCCACTCCAAAAACTTTTAGAAGAAGCTTGGAGAAGTTCTCTGCGCAGGGCTCCATCAATGACAGCACTCATATGTGAGGACTTATCCTGCTGTTCAAGAAGGATACATACAGTACGAGAGGTAAGTAATTCTATTTTATGCATTTCTTGTATAATTTTACAGAAGGCACATAGTGGACAATGTAGGTATCCTTTCTCCTATCCAGGTGTTTGCATTTGTCAGTTGGCACAATGGTGCTATTCCATGACTACTTTATTTATTTAACATTTTTTATATACCGCCTTTCAGAATCTCAAGGCGGTTTACATAGAACGTTTTTTTTTTTTTCAAACTATATACAGCAATGTTAACTGTACTTGCATTTAACAATTTAACTATTTACTGACTGATTATCTCTGGAGCAGAGGCTGATTTACCTGGGCATATGAAGAAAGCCATGATCCAGGTTACAGAGCACCACCTACAGTGCCCACAAAACACATTTTTCCCTCTACTGTACTCATGCAACTTGCTAATAGGGGTTTGCATTTGTGAGCATGCATTTTGCTCATTTGTGCGCCTAAAAATTTAAACTGTTCACAACTCACTTGTACGCTCTTATAGATATATATATATATATATACAAATTATGCACGTACAATCGATCTACACACATACGAATTAATTTAAATGAGCATGTAAACCTTATTGTAAAACTGCTTATGACTAGCTTCTGAAATCATGATTGAAATGTTTTGTAGAGATATTGATTCACTTTCTGCTACAATTGACCTGGATCTTAATCAGTAATTTGCACAGGAAATGACAATTACAATTCTCTAATTCTTTTAATCTTATCTTTATTTAGAAATCCTTTGGAAATCACTGAGGAATTCATCCTTCAGTTTAACAGTGCAGAAGGATCTGAGGAACAAGAGCACTTACTTGGTCTTGCTAGGAAAATGCTTCACAGATGCAAGGTACAACAGTAAATTGTATTTTATTTTTTATTATTCTATGTATCTTTTATATGAATATTTATATAGTCTATTGAAAGAAGGACAACAAAAAACAGAAAGGCTCACCTATGTGATGTTCACAACTGAACACAGTAACATAGTTTCTCCAGGAAGTAAGTTCTCATGTATCGGTGATATCCTCCATGGAGTCCCACGTGGGAATGCTCCCCAGCTTCCATTGGAAGTTTTTGGGTGACTCCACCACACATGCTTGCCTGCCTTCCTGCTGCCATGTCACCATCTTCTCTCTAGTCTTCTTTTTCCATGGAGCACGTAGGATGTGTTCCTGCCATTGGCAGAAAAAGGTTGATTTTGACCTCCTTGTGGGTTGGTTTCTTTCACCTTATCCTACCGCTTGTCATCTGTTGCATCAGCTCCAGGCCGACGTCCGTTTTCAGTTGTTTTTTCTCTTTTTTTATTTATTCTCTCTTTGCAGTATTTTGCACGGCTGGCAGCATTGAGTCATTTGACCGTGCCACGGCTGTGTTCCAGGACATGTCCAAGTCAGCCAGCAGCTTTAAAAAGTGCACTAAGTGTGCACACACCATTTTGGTCACCTAGAGGCATAATTGGTGCCTGCAGTACCTTGGGCCTGACCACCAGCCCGCCTCGTGCGGTCTCTGCCTGCAGATGACAAGGAAAGGCCTAAAGGGCCAGGAGAAACAGAGGAAGTCCTTTTTTAGGCCATCAGTCAGCATTCTCGGCATTGGCATCGATGGCCTCGCATAGCTCTGCTGAGGCATCATCATCAAGGGGTGCCCGAGCGCACTCTGAGCCGAGAGGCCACAATACCATAAAGTGAAAACTCTCCATCAAGCTCCGGTCGGAACCAATGAAGCATCTGTCATTGACTCCGTTGAATGGGGGCATCCGAACACTAGGCTAAGGGCCACGTGCCACATCATCGGAGTCCTTCCTGACACGATGTTGAGAGTAAGGCTGGCAGCAGCCAGGGTCTTGGAGGGCTGCTGGCTGTCTTCCAATTGACTTACCATCGTGGATTCCCCATCATAGGTACCGGAATCAGTAACCAAAGTTGTCATCCGGGTCCTGATGCCTTCGGAGATGGCAGTGCTGGAGGAATGCCTTTGAGCTCTCGAGGTCAACATGGCAATGGTGCTGGTCATCAGCATCATCACTGCACTTGGTCCAGGCCATCCTCGACCCATGCACTCCCCACTGAGGCAGGCGTATCGGGTTGGCGGTCAAAATCGATGCCAGTTCCCACAGCCATCTCCTTCTCCAGCGTCTTGAGCTCCAATGTCCCGGTGCACCAGTACCTGTGCTCAGTGCATTATTGAGCCCACTGATATCTGGTTTCTCTGTCCGACCAGAGACGGCATTGAGAGAAGCCCCAGTGCTACTTTGATTTCCTCTCAGAATCAGACTACGATCGATAGGATACTGAGGAGGAGTCTGTGATGTCCTACTGGGGGTCTCTGGACCTGCTCTCAGACCCCTTTCCTCCATATGAGCAACAGAAGTTGCCCCCAGAGGACATGTCCTTCCAGGACTTCATCAGGGACATGGCCAAGGCCATACCCTTCTCCTTGCAGTCCGAAGATGAGCCGAGGGCAGAGGAGTTGGAGATCCTCTAGTACCTTTCAGCTTTCAAATAGGCAGTCACAGTACCCTTCCATTGAATCCAGCGGAGGCTGCTGTTGCAGATGTGGGAGAACTCCCTTATGGTGCCAGCAATCAGCCAGCGGCTGAACTCCATGTATCAGGTCCAGAATGCCCTGGGCATCGAGAATTTGCAGTTGCTCCAAAACTCCTTGATGGTGGAATTAGCCATAAAGCAGATTTAGAGCACAAAACCCTATTCATCAGTGCCCCCAGGCAGGGAGGCCAGGACCCTCGACTCCTTTGGTAGGAGATTTATTTATTTATTTAACAGGTTTTTTTAAGTTACATTGTAACTTAAACTTGGTAATGTACATTAAACAGGGACATTGATAACTTGGATTCTTTTGAGGCAATGGAGGATTAAGTGACTTGCCCAAGGCCACAAGGAGTGCTAGTGGGAGTGGAATCCTGGTCTCTTGGTTCCTAGGCCAGTGCTCTAACCATTAGGCTACTCCTCCGCTTCCAGGGCTCCTTGCTGCTGGCCAAGATCCTCTCATACCAGCTATACATGAGTATATTCCTCAAGCACATCATGATGGACCTGGCCAAGTTCAGCTCCCTCATTCCCTCAGAGTGCTTTGATTCCTTCCTCGCCCTGATGGGCCATGGCAAGTTCTGTTCTAAAGATATGGTCCAAGCAACTTACGATGCCTTTGAGTCAGCCAGCAGGGTTGCGGCTGTGGGCATTCGGGCACACCGTCTTGCTTGGCTCCAGTTCTCTGACCTGGAATAGTGAGTCCAGGACAAGCTGGTTGACGTGCCTTGCTGGGGAAAGAACCTTTTTGGGAAACCAGAGGAGGATAGAGCGGGTGAGATCGAGAAGGAGAATCTGACCTTCTCCAGACTCTCGAGAAAGCCGCTGATCCCTTGCACAAGAAGTATCAGGGCAAGACCTTCTACCTGCGCAAGCACCTTTACTACTAAAGCCCTCAGAGTGCTCAGCCGAAGGTGCAGGCCTTTTGCCAGAGCAATGGGAGAAGCCTTGGAAGACCCAACCTGCCCCTAACTAAAGCCGGGGGCAGGCTTTTGACTGGTTCCTCAGGAGCATAGCCAATCTGCTGGTGCCCAAAGTGTATCCCCTCAGGTGGAGGGACAGCTTGTCCACTTTGCCCACAGGTGGCCTCTCATCATCTTGGACGCTTGGGTCCTTCAGATTGTCCAAAGCGGATACATGCTGCACTTCACCCATCTCCCCCAAGGACTACCCTCTGGATCCGCTGCATCACAGCTTGCTACAGGAGGAGATCTCCGCTCTTCTGACTGAGCTCGCCATTGAGCCGGTGCCACCGACTCATTATGGGTGGGACTTCTACTCCAGGTACTTCCTGGTCCCCTAAAAAATTAGGGGTGTCCCAGCCCATCCTGGATCTTCAGAACCTCAATTGCTTCTTTGTACATAAAAAGTTCAAGATGGTCTCATTGGGGACACTGCTCCCTTATTTTCTCAAAGACAATTGGCTATACTCCTTGGATCTCAAGGATGTGTATACGCACATCCTGATCCACCCTGTTCACAGAAAATACCTCCGGTTTGTTCTGGTGGTCAACACTACCATTATTGAGTGCTTCCATTTGGACTTGCATCGGCTCCCAAGGTCTTCACGAAATGCCTCATGGTGGTGGCCGTTTATCGTTGAACATTGGGCATCTTTGTTTTCCCCTGCTTAGACGACTGACTCATAAAGAGTTCCACCCCGGATGGCATCCAGCAGTTGGCTCACCTCAGCACTCGGGAGATTGAGCAGCAACTACCCTCAGGGGCAGTTCAAGGCAATCTGCTGTCTGAGGCGAGGGATGAGATGGCACCCCCTCCCAGCTGGGGGGGGGGGGAGCTTTCTCAAAACTTCAGTCAGGGACTGAACCAAATCAAAAAGTTAATTGGATAATGTGAAGGAAATAAAAAGATGTTCGCACACCACAGAACTAAAAGAGAGAGCGAGAACCACTGCACAGTTTATAACACCAAATTAAATAACTGATTTTTACTTTGTTGTTATAAACTGTGTTATGGTTGTTGCTTTTTCTTTTTGAGCATATATTTTGCATTCACAGACCCCACCCCCTCAACAATGGGTGCAGAGCAGAACTTGGATGTGTTATGGTTGTTGCTTTTTCTTTTTGAGCATATACTGTAACGGACCCTAGAACATCCATACACCGATTGAAAAGCTAAACGTCAAATTACTACAGTACAGGTCCCTTTCTCAAACAGCTACACTGGCTACCTATTCATGGAAGGATCACCTTCAAAACACTTCTATTAGCTTTCAAGGCAATCAAAGGTATTTCCTCCTCCTCATTTACACATCTTATCCACATTGTACCCCCCAACAGATCCAGAAGAGCAACAGCTGTCAACCTGCTAATCACACCAAAGGCATCGACAAAGTGCAACAAGACAACCACAAACAGGGCGTGCAGTTTCTATATCCCCAAATGCTGGAATGCGCTACCCCCTGACATTAGGGCCATAACCAATCTATATCAGTTCAGGAAGGCACTCAAAACCTACCTCTTCCTCCAATACTTCCCAGCCAGCAATTGAACCTAGATACCCCTCTCACAAAAAGACCCACTCTAGAAATGCCCTCATATTCATTATCTGATTTTTACCTATCCTTCCTGTGTAAGTAGCTTATGTATATAGTTTACCCGGTTATCCAAGTTTGTATCCCTGTTCGATGTAAAACCTGACAACTTGTCGTTATGGTAGTTATGTTATGATGTAAACTGCGCTGATACCGAATAGCGCGGTATATAAGAAACTGTAATAAATAATAAATAAATAAAAACGTTGCATTCACAGAACCCCCCTCCCTCAACAATGGGTGCAGAGCAGAACTTGGACATCCACCCACAAAACTCAATATCTAATTTAAAAAAAAATCTGATTCTGGTCATCTCACTAACAAACATTCTCCAGTACAAGGCATATTGTGAACTAATACAAAACCCCACAAAAGTCACAGATGATCTACAAGGCCAAATCAACCATATCATACCAGCATAAACTTCCAAAACTCATACAACAAGGGGCCTACCCAGATAAAAGCAGCACTATAAATGCTGTAACGGGCCCTAGAACATCCATATACCGATTGAAAAGCTAAACGTCAAATTACTACAGTACAGGTCCCTTTGCACAAACTCCATGTTAACAGAACTCCTGGCCTCAGTCACACACTCAGAACACAGACCCTCGCCAAGTTTAGAATAAGCGAGGATAACCTAAAGTGAAAATAAAAATATGTAGACAAATATTTTTTTTTAAACACTTTATTTAAATCCACCAACAAAGATAAACACAAAAAAAAACAGCCAACAAAGTCTCCACGAAGGGGTGTACTCTTATCCCCTCTGGAAGACAACAGAAGGAATACAACAGGTGGGTTATATCATATTATCCCCTCCCCCCCCACCCACCCGCCCACCATCCCTCCCTCCCCCCACCCTCCGCACACTCCGGCCCCAGCAGCATAGGAAACTAAATCCATGATAGGCAGCAACAGCCAGTCCACCCCCACTTCCCCCTTGGCCAGCTCACAGTCAACTCCCCACCTGAAGAATTTCATTATGACTACGAACCCCTAATTGCTGAATATAGGGTTCCCATATTGACATAAACACTGTCCAACGCTTGAGACTGCCCCGTGCAAGCCAACGCTCCGTCAGCATCAGCTGGTGAAAACTATTCCTCCACTCACTAAAGGTTGGCGCCTGCTGTTCTCTCCACAACCGGAGAATCGGCCCTTTACCCACCAGACAGGCCTTCCGCAAAAGTAAACGTTCCCCTGCCTTCACGGGCCAGGGAGGCGCCATCTGATCCAAGACCACAAAAGAGCCAGTCCATCTAAACTGTCAGAGCAACAACTGACTAAGAAAATTGCATATCCTAGTCCAATAAGGGCGTACACCCCGACATCCCCACCACATGTGCAGCAAAGTCCCCAGGGGCTCTGAGCAGCGGGGGCAGCTGCCATCCGTTCCCAACCGACTACGAAGGGCTCGCCGCGGCGAGAAGTGGGCTCTAGTCACACATTTAAATTGAATCTCCCTTCAACGGGCCCCCTGAGCCACACGAACAATCCGTTTCAGGGCCTTGCCAACCGACCCCGGAGCCACTTCCCCACCCAATTCAGCAGCCCAGGCCGTTTCAACTCCCCGATAGTCGGGAATTGCCCTATAACGATCCAACCGAGTCTTCAATTGGGAGATCGAAGGTGGACTATCCTCCCCTAAACCAAAAAATTCCAAGATCTGGGCCGATCGGTCAATTTGCAGCGCCTCCCGCGGTAAAGAGGCCACATAGTGAGAAACCTGCATATATGCAAAACAATGTTTGGTAGGCAAATTGTATTCCCGACTCAGGGTCAGAAAGGATTTGCATCGCCCCGAGGGGTCTACTAGATGTCCTAAATTCCGTATGCCTCGTGCCCACCAGTCCCGAAACGTCACCGTCTCGGAGCCAGGAAGGAATTTGACATTCCCCTGCAGGGGTACCCAACTGGAAGCACTCCACGATGCATTCCAGTAGTTATTGAGCTGTTGCCAGGTATGCCTAGCCGAATCCACTAATGCACTCCGCCGGACCGCATCCAGGAGATCGCTGTGTCTCCCATGCAAAACCCCCAGCAAAGTCAACGGGGCCACCAAACACTCCTCCACAACCCTAGGCGTATAGTGTTCTGTCTCTCCTAACCAATCTCCCAAATGCCTCGCCTGACACGCCAAGGCATACATCTTCAAATCTGGCTGTCCCATGCCCCCTTCCCACCATTTCCCCAATAACCGACCCCACGGAATCCGCGCTCTCTTCCCCCCCCAAAGAAACGTCTTGAGAGAGGCTTCTACCCTTCGCAAGTCCCGACATAAAAACCAGACGGGCAAGGTCTGCAACCAGTACAAAATGCGTGATAATATAACCATCTGTACCGCCGCTATTCTCCCAGACAGAGACAACGGAAGGGACTCCCAGGCCTTAAGCTGTACCGCCAGACGCCGCAGAATACGATCCAAATTGCGTCTATAGAGCGCTTGCGGTTGTCTAGGCAACACTATACCCATATAAACAAAGTCCTCTTCCGCCCACCGAAGGGGGAAGGATCCCCCCCAGGAACTACGAAGATGCCCCAAAGTATCCAACGCTTCTGATTTGTCCTTATTAATGCGAAGCCCTGCAATTGCCCCAAAGCGCCCAAATTCCTCCAACAGAGTCTGCAGGGAGTCGACCGGGGAAGTCAGATGGACTAATAAATCATCCGCGAATGCCGAAATTATAAACTCCTGCGAGCCCATCACCACACCCTTTATCGCTCCCGAGGTCACAACAGTGCGAATCAGAGGGTCCAGCGAAAGAACGAATAACAGCGGAGAGAGGGGGCAGCCTTGACGTGTACCCCGCTCCAAAGCAAAGCCTTCTGATAGCACTCCGTTACACAAAATCCCCGCCGTCGGTGCCACATATAAACTCTGCACCATTTTGCAGAAGGCAGCTCCTATACCATATTGCGGCAAAAGCCCCCATAGATATTGCCAATTCACCCTATCGAAGGCCTTTTCCGCATCAAAGTTGACAAGTAATGAGGGGATCTGTCGAGCGTGTATCCATTCCAAGGAGGCCAGAATTTTCCAAAGGTTCCGAACGGCATAACGCCCTTTAACAAAACCCACTTGTGCGTCATGGACTAAGTGTCCCAACACTTCCGCCAGCCGTAAGGCCAACACTTTCGCGAGGATTTTTAGATCAAAATTAAGAAGGGAAATAGGCCGATAAGAGGCTGCTAGCATCGGATCTTTACCCGGTTTGGGGATCAAAGTAATATGAGCATGGTTCCGCCCCCAACGAAAGGCTCCCCGCTCTGCCCTTGCACTAAAAACCTCCCACAGCAATGGACTCACACAATCACCAAGGATCTTGTAAAATTCCGCACCCAGCCCATTTGGTCCTGGAGCCTTACAGCAACTGGCTGAGGAGATAACAAGTTGTATCTCTTGAGAAGTAATGGGCTGATCTTACATCCCCCTCTGCGCCTCAGTGAGTCGCGGCAGATCCAGATCTCGCAAATAGTCAGGCAGGGTCGTAGCGGATCCAGGTTCTGCCTTATGCAGCGATTGAAAAAAACTACGAAAAACCCTTGCAATGTCCACATTCTCCTTATGCATCTTTCCCCTGTCATCTCGGAGGGCCGCCACAAAGCATGAACCCCGCCTACCCCTCAAACAGCGAGCCAACAGTTTTCCGGGCTTATCGCCATAGCAATGCAACCTATACCTATAATAAAGAACCGACTTCTTAGCTTTCTGGTGCAAAAGCTCATTAAGATCTACCTGGATTTCCCATAACCTTTTCCTATTCGCAACCGACGGCTGATGGGCACACCTACGCCGGAGTTTAGTAACCTGTTGTTCGAGCGCAATAATGCGCTCCGCAAGTAGCCAACGCTTCCGGGCTGCGAATCCTATGATATCCCCCCGAAGGACCACCTTCGCCGTTTCCCATACCAGTTCGGGGTCATCCTCATGAACCTGGTGATCACTTGTGAACTCCTTCCATCTTTGACGTAGAAAATGATGAAACTGCACGTCATAATACAACCCCAAAGGAAACCGCCAAAGACGCGTTCGAGTAACATCGCCACCCCACTTCAATTCCAGGCAGACCATCGCATGGTCCGATACCTCCAAGGGACCAATCTGGGCCTCCTCTGTAAGGGCAAACAAATCCCCCGAAACAAACAAACAATCTATGCGTGCACTGGTGCCATGTGCCCTGGATTGATGGGTAAAGTCTTTCTTGGAAGGATGCAACAGCCGCCACGGGTCTATTACACCCAATCTCTTACAGAAGCGTTGCAGCATCCTAGAAGATAATGCCCTCTCCCTCACCACTCCCCCCCGAAACGTATCCAAGTCCACATCCATGACCCCATTAAAATCCCCCCCAAGAATTATGGGGCAGTCTGGAAACTGCTCCAGTTTTGAGGCCAAGCCGTTATAAAAACCAGGGTCAGACACATTAGGGCCATAAAGAACCCCAAGAATCACCGGTTTCCCCTCTAATTGGCCATGAATCAGAAGAGACCTACTCACTGCATCAGCTAGAACAGTCCCCGCCACAAATCGAATCCTCTTGTGGACCAAAATAGCTGCTCCCCCCTTGTTCCCTGCAACCGGAGATCCCCAAACTTGCCCCACCCAATTTCTACAAAGTTTACTATGCTCCTCAGCTGTCTGGTGGGTTTCCTGTAATAGGGCGATATCGCATTTATGCCGGGCCAGTGCTTGTAATACTTTATCTCTCTTAATAGGGTTCCCCAATCCACAAACATTCCAAGTAATAACCTTTAAAGTGATGGGGCAGTGTCAAGGCTCCTCAAAAGAAAAAAATCTAATCGCCCAGGAAGGACTCCCCAAGCCTGGAGCCCCCCACTATCAGCTACCAATTCAGTACAGTGCTGCCAATCATTAAACCCCAGAGTGCGAACCCTCCCGTCCCTTATCAGTCCCCCCCTCCACCTCCCCCCTCCACCCCACACCCTTCCACCCCCTCCAGTCCGTCCAGCAGGTCGGACAACTTCCATTGGCATTCGGGGCCACCCCAGGACACACTCTTAATGATCCCCTCAATATTACCCACCCCCCCGAAATCCAACCCCCCCCCTTAATCGACCTACTCCGGTCTTTGAAAAGTGCCGTTCCCCCCCTTACCGACCCACCATATCCTCCCCCACCTCTCTCTTCCCTTGGATTACAACCACCTCTAACCTCTAAACACAGGACTGGCCAATCATAACAAGTAACCCACACCCTGTTGGGCGAGCACTCCCCTAACCAAACAGCCCCCGCCATCCTACCTCCCAGTACCAGGCCGTTCCCTTCATAGCTAGTTCCAAGGGAGTCCCCAAAGGCCAAAGAGGGAGCCCAACAAAGGGCAGACAAATATATAAGTAATAGCTCCCATCAACCAAGAACCCGTGGACTACTCCTCGAACCATTCCCAGCCTACAAGTTAACCCCTCCCCCACCCACCACCCTACCCTAACCCAGCGCTGCCTCCACCCATGCCGCTCCGATAGTTTAACTCTGAGCAGAACCCATGGGCCTAAACTAAACCACAGCCTCAAGGACACCCTTCAGCACTTACGGGTCACGAGCCCTCGCTCTCCACTACAGGCCACGCAGGCTGTCCACGAGGACCCCAGGGGAACCACATTCGACCCCAGGGGAAGCCACATTCAACCCCTCCCAATCACTCGGGATCCCCCTCCCCCAGGACCGGGCCCCAGCAGATTGTATCCCGATATACTCCCCCCGCCCTCCTTACCCAAATACTTACATATACCATTAAGCATCTAAAAGTGCAAACTCGCATGGAATCCAGAGCTCTACAGCAACATTGTTATTAACAAGAAATACAGTTGCAGCCTGTTACCCTTTGCATCTATCAAAGGCTAGAGTCGCCGCTAAGTAACTAACAAGCTGTATAGATTCCTACTCCCCACCCCACATATGTTGCAACCCGGGGCTTGGAAAAGAAGTGAAGAAAACAGAGAAATGCAAAACATGATGAAGAGACCCCCACCCCAGCAGCATAGTCCAATGTATGCAGAAGTCTCAGGAAACAGGAGCCCGCCATATCCTTCATGTATCGGCGCTCAACACCTGAGCGTCCTCCTCAAGTTGGTCAACTAATCCCCAGCCATGCTTCCAATTACGCTCTCAGGAGTTGGAGTCTGCAGGTATATTCAAAGTCTCCAAGAAAGAAGCCGCCGCCTCAGGAGTTAGCAGGTAACGTGTCCGGCCTTGAAATTCCACCCTCAAACGGGCCGGATAGAGAAGAGAAAAACGCACCCCCTTTTGTAGCAGTTGTGCACAGCTGTTCGAGTAGGCCCGACGTTGTTGGCTGACCAAGACAGAGTAATCCTGGAAGACCAAGATGTGCTCAGCATCGTGTTTTTGCCCTTTTCGACTCCGGGCGGCCCTGAGCACTTCCTCTTTCTGCCTGTAATCCAAGAACCGAGCGATAACCGCACGCGGGCGTCGGGCTTGGTCATGCCGGGGGCCCAACCGGTGCACCCGCTCCAGCTTCACCGGATTGTCCCCCTGGCCCCCCAGAAGCTTTTCAATCCAGGCCAGCAAGAAACCATACAGGGCACCATCCGTTACACTCTCAGGTATTCCCACAAATCGTAGGTTCTTGCGCCACCCGCGGTTCTCCAGGTCGTCAAGCTTGTCCCCCTGTTGTTTAACAAGGGTCTCCAGAGCCTCCACTTTGGCTTGCAGGGGGTGCAGAATATCCTCCACATTTGAGACACGCGTCTCTACCTGCTCCACTCTCTCCGTGAAGGCGGTAATGCGCTGACCAACAGTATGGATCTGCTCTTTCAGGTCCTGGAAGCGGGCATCAAGCGCTTGCACCACCGCTGCCGATACCTCTGCTACCAGCCCTTGAGTGCCTCCCAAAACAGGGCTACTGGGCGCCCCCTCCGCCATCTTGGCCTCTGGGACTCAAGGCTTCTCCCTCCGCACGGTCTTCGATGCCATCTAGGTAATTGCCGCGCTGCTGGTACGCCGTTTCAGTAGCACTACCATCAGCCACGCATATAAGTACCAGTTAGTGGGGATATCCACCTAAAGTGGGATTTGATCGCAGGTTTGTAGGGTAGGCTACCCGGAGCTGATCAGAACACGACCGATCAGCTCATTTGCCAAACCGGAAGTTCATGTAGACAAATATTAAACTGAAAGCCCAAGAAAACAGACTCTGCATGCAATGCAATACCAGAGAAATAAAAGAGACTAATTTCCTGTACTGTGTAAAATATAAAAATAGTGCAAAGTCCAATTACTCATTTGAAAATAAAATTATTTTTTCTACCTTTGTTATCTGACCATTTTATACTCTGATCGTGCTGGTCGCGATCTGAAGCTTCTGCTTTCTTCTGTCAGCTCTCTTTCTTGGTCTCGACTCCATCTGTCATTTCTTGTCTCTCCTTTTGTTTTCGTCACTTCCTTCCATCTTGGATATTGATTTTTTTTCTTTCCACCTTTCTTCCATTTATTTCTCTCTCTCTCTGGCCACCCAGATTTCACTACTCCTTACTATCCAGCTCTCAATCTCCCTCTTTTTTACGCCATCTACCTACCGCTTTTCAACCTTCACCCTCAGTCCTTCCATTCCCCAGCTCTTCTTCCCCTCTGTGTTGTCCAGCATTTGTCCTCCTGTCTCCCCCCCCCATTGTCCAGCATGTCTCCCTACTTCCCCCCATCCAACATTTGTCTCCCTGCTTCCCCCCTCCAGTATGATCTCTTGCCCCCTCTCCTATTGTCCAGCATTTGCCCCCTGTCCCTCCCCCCCCCAGTGTTGTCCAGCATTTATCCTCTTGTCTCCCCCCACCCCCATTGCCCAGCATTTGTCTTCCTGCCTGCTTCCCTGTTGTCTAGCACTTGTCCACCTGTCTCCCCCTTTGTCCATTATTTTATTTATTTATTTATTTAGACAGATTTGTATACCGCCTTATCCTTCAATCAAAGCGGTCACAACACAATTGGGGGATACATTTAACACGCAGGGATACGAGACACATAAACTAATACTTACAGGGAACATGGGCAATGGAAGGTTAAGTGGCTTGCCCAAGACCACAAGGAGCATCTGTGGGACTAGAAACCCCAGTCCTTCCAGCCCAAGGTTGCTGTCCTCTAGTGGGATTTGAACCCCCAACCTTCCGGCCTGAAGTACCTTGTCCCAACCACTAGGCTATGTCCTCCTGTCTCCCCCTTTGTTTAGCATTTTTCCCCGTCTCCCCCCTTTGTCCAACATTTGTCCCCTCTCTCCCCGCTTTGTCCAGCACTTGTCCCCCTGTCCTCCCCCTTTGTGCAGCACTTGTCCTCCTGTCTCCCCTTTTGTCCAGCATTTTTCCCCTGCTTCCTCCTTTGTCCAGCATTTTTCCCCCTGACCTCCCCCTTTGTCCAGCTTTTGTCCCCTGTCTCCCCCTTTGTCTAGCACTTGCCCCCTGTCTCTCCCCTTTGTCCATTATGTCCCCTTATCTCTCCCCTTTGTCTAGCACTTGCCCCCTGTCTCTCTCCTTTGTCCAGTATGTCCCCCTGTCACCCCCTTTGTCCAGAATTTGCTCCCTGTCTCTCCCCTTTGTCTAGCACTTGCCCCCTATCTCTCCCCTTTGTCCAGTATGTCCCCCTCTCTCCCTTTTGTCCAGCATTTGCCCACATCTCTCCCTTTTGTCTCTCACTTGTCCTCCTCCTGTCGCCACTCCCTCCACTTGCACCTCTCTACCTGCGGCGACGGTGGCACTCCGGTTGTTTTTATTTTAGATTTTGCCGCCTGTGGCCTGTCTCTGCCTTCCCGCCTCTTTTTTTTTTTCCTAAAGAATGCTTGCAGCGAGAAAAAAAAGCGGCAGGAAGGCAGAGGCAGGCCAGAGGCAGCAAAATTTAAAATGAAAACAGCCGGAGTGCCGCCGCACGAATCAGCCTGCAGGGTTCCTGCAAGTGATCAGGTTGATTTGTCCGGCAATAGCACTCCGGCTCTGTTTTAATTTTAGATTTTGCAGCCTATGGCCTGCCTCTGCCTTCCCACGTGGGAAATCAGAGGCAGGCTAGAGGCTGCAAAATCTAAAATTAAAACAGAGCCGGTGTGCCGCCCCCATCAGAGTGCCGCTTGAGGCTGTCGCCTCTGATGGTCTAATGGAAGAACCGCCCCTGACTACCTTAAGTCTCATATCCAGCCCTTTCAGCAGCTGAGTTCATCAGGGCCCTCTTTGATACCACTCGAGCTCTGACCTTTTTTCTAATGGACCGCATGCTGCTACTAATGGCAGTGGTCGGCGACATCCAATGGAAGTGTCACACGACAGCATGGCGATGCTAAAGATGCTTGGCCACATGGCCTCAACTGTACATGTCACTCTGCTAGCTCATCTCTGTATGAGGCAGACTCTGGACTCTGAGCACACAGTGGAAATAGACCACTGGCTGCTTCCAGGACCGGGTGGTTGTCACCGCACCGCTAGTACATTCCTTATACTGGTGGTTTGAGCCACAGAACCTGCTCTGGGGTTTAGACCATTTCAGACATTGACACCCCAGAGGCCGCTAACCATGGATGTGTCCAAGCTTGGCTGAGGGGCTCATCTGGACAGCCTGCACACGCAGGACCTCTGGTCTGATCAGGAGAGACTGCACCAGATAAAATTCCTCAAGCTCCAAGACATAGTGAATGCCCTCTGGGCTTTCAGACACACCTGGCCAACCAGGTTGTCCTGATCCAAACAGACAATCAGGTGGCGATGTTCTATGTCAACAAGCAGAGAGCATGGGATTGTACCTACTGTGTTGGGAAGCAATTGGCTTGTGGAAGTTCACAGCTGCACATGGGATGGAGCTGTGGGCAACATATCTGCCTGGGTTGCTCAATGCCCTGGTGGATCATCTGCATGAGTGGACCCTCAACAGGAAGGTGGTAGACTGGATCTTTCAGGACTTGGGTACTCCCACGATAGATCTCTTTGACCTGGGCATTGTGTGACATGGCAATCAGTTATGGTTACAATTATGGTTTATTACTTGATAGACTGTCTTTTAAGGGGTTTCAGTAGAGTACAACAATGTCTAGAAATATTCAAATTCAAAAGAACTCCAATAAAAACAGGAAAGAAGAGAGTCATTCAAACCACATACAAGATAAAAACTAAGAAGAACATACAAGAGAAGTTCTGCTCCTGGATGGCTTCCAGCTGCCAATTTGTTCCAGATGCCTTCCTCCTCCACTGTGGGGTGGGTTTGCTTTATGCATATCCTCAGATTCCACTCATGGCAAAGACCTTGTTGAAGCTTCAGGCTGACAGGGGTACAATGATCCTCATCGTCCAGTATTGGCCCAGGCAGCTGTGGTTTCCCCTGCTGCTTCAACTCTCTCGGTGGGAGCCTCTCCATTTGGGCTGTGCCCCAGACCTCATCTCTCAGGAGGATGGGACCTTGCTGCACTCCATGGCCCTCATGGCTTGGATGCTGTGCAGGTAGTTTTCTCAGAATTTAATCTGCCCGTGGATGTAACGGAAGTCCTCCTGCCCTCCCGCAGGGTGCCATGCGCAGATTCTATGCATTTAAGTGGCGGATGTTCTCCATCTGGTGCATTGACAGGGCTCTGGATCCCTTCTTTTTTGCTGTGGACGAGGTATTGGAGTACCTCCTGCACCTTTCCAACTCTGGTCTCAAGTTCAATTTGGTCAGAGTCCACCTGAGCATAACAGGGGTCTGTCATCGCGGCTCGGAGGGAAAGCCCACCTCAGCTTAGCCCCTGGTGACTTGCTTCATGTGGGGCTTACTCCTCTCTAAGCCTCCGGTCAAGCCCCCGCCTGTGGCTTAGGACCTTAATGTGATTCTGGTGCAGTTCTTGTTGGCTCATTTTGAGCTGCTCGCTTCTTGCCCTCTGAATTTCCTGACCTGGAAGGTCTTGTTCTTGGTGGCAGTCACTTCGGCACTTTGTGTCAGTGAGCTCCAGGCCATGGTGACTCACCCGACCTATACCAGATCTCATCAAAATAGGGTGGTTTTGTGAACACATCCGTGTTTTATACCTAAGCTTTACTCCACTTTCCACCTTAATTAATCGGTCATTCTGGCCACCTTCTTTCCCAGGCCTCACTTCAACTGTGGGGAGGCTGCACTGCACATGCTAGACTGCAAGTGCGCCCTTGCCTTCTACCTCGAGTGGACAAAGGCGCACCGACCTTCCACCCAGCTGTTTGTCTCTTTTGACACCAACAAGCTGGGTGCTGTCCTCTCCAAATGCACACTGTTTATTTGACTGGCAGACTGCATCTCTTTCACTTGTGCTTAAGCAGGCCTGACCCTTGATGGTCGTGTCATGGCTCACAATTTCTGAGCCATGGCTGTGTCGATGGCCAACTTGAGCTCGGTCTTCTGTCCACACATTCATAGCTCATTACTGTCTGGATGGGGGATTGCTGGCGCGACAGCAACTTTGGCCAAGCCGTACTCCGTCATCTCTTTGGGACTTAAGTTCAACTCTTTCCCACTTGCCCTGTCCATCCAGGTTACCAAAAAGGAACCTCGCAGTGTTGACATGCGCTAAGGACGCTGAATCATTTGAGTCCCCTGGGTGGACTACCCTCACTGTTTCTTCCAGTTTTGTTGCCCCTGTTGGGCTTTTGCCTCCTTGGTTTTGGTATCCTGTAGCTTGGGAGTCCCATGTGTGAGGACTTACTTCTTGCTTGTCCACGGAGAAAGCGTAATTACTCACCTATAACAAGTGTTCTCCATGGACAGCAGGAATAAGTCCTCACAACCCTCCCACCTCCCCAAGGAGTTGTTTGTTTCGCTACTGTTATGTTATTGTACTGGAGAGAAGATGGCACCAGGGCAGGCGGGAAGGCAGGCGCGCGTATGTGCGATGGAGCCTCCCAAAAGCTTCCAATGGAAGCTGTGGAGCGTTCCCGTGCGGTGCTCCATTGGGGACGTCACCCATATGTGAGGACTTATTTCTGCTGTGCATGGAGAACACCTGCTACAGGTAAGTAACTACGCTAAATGACAGCAGATAAACACTAGCATGGCCTATCTGGTCTGTCCAATAAGGGTGACTAGGGTTGTACTTGCACTCAGTGCAGATTATTCTTCCAATATCTTTGTTTAGGGTTATATCTGCTGCTGAATGGAGATTATCCCTCCTTTGTTTTCTTAGGGTTGGTAACTGCCGCTCCGTGCGGGTTACCCTTCTATGCATTTTTTGAAATTTGAGAGTCTTTTCAGTTTTGTTTTTAGTGTAAATGCTTTATACTGTGATTTCTTATTCTTGCTAAATATAGTAGAGATCCTCTGTGTTTATCCCATGCCTTTTTAAATTCCGTCACTGTTTTATTAAGTCACTAGGTTGGTGGGTATTGTGATGAGGAAGGCACTGGTGAGCCTTCAGAGTTAGAGAAAATCAGTGATTGTACCTTTAAAAACATTCCAGCAGTGCACAGGCTTCAGAGCAAGCTTAGAGTTTCTGAGGCTAGGCTGCCACACCCAAGCTCTGCTGATGGAGTAGCAGGCTTGTAGCATGATTATGAACACCTGTTAAGGCAGAGAGAAACGTTGCCCAGGAAGCACCTTTATAAACCCTACTTAGGGAAAAGCAGAGGGGAGAAGAGCTGCTCAGGAGGAAAAGGTTGCTCAGAAGGGAAGAGCAGAGCAAGCAAACACGCAAGGAGAGAGTCCAGGAAGACATACTCAGAGCAGGACTGGAAATTGAGCTGGAAGTTCCCAGAAAGAAAGTTCCAAGCAGAGGAAAGAAGGAGGACCTGGAAAGAGTCTGGCACAAGGGAAACCAGGCAAGAGCTGCTCAGACGGAGAGAGCAGGGCAGGTTCCAAACTTCTGTTCCTGACCAAGAGGTTCACAACACTCAGAGGTGGGTGCCTAGGTTCCAAAACAGGAGGCAGAAGAACCCAGCCTCCAACAGAGAGCCGTGGTTAAACCTCAGAGAGGAACTGGGGCAAGAGAACCAAAGAAAGATATCCAGTAATACAGGTTCTCCATATTCCTTACCGGGTAGAGAGGTCCTGGAGGGAGTTACAGGAATCCTCAGCAAGAATTCCACCAGAGGCAGGTCATGAGGGCTCAGTACAGGGTATTATAATTCCAGAGCAGGAGGAAATGCAAGTGGAGTATAATGAACCAGACCCCTTGATTACTGAACTGCCAATGGACTGTTCTTTGTGTCGTGCAGAGGCTACTGAATCTTTGGTTAAGGAGTAGCAGCCTGAGTAAATGCTTTTGGGAAAAAGCACTACCAAGAAAACTTAACCTTGCTAAGGTAGGAACCAGGTTAAGTAAGACAAGCTTGCACAGCACTGTATATTATCTCACTCAGGAAGCAGAAAGACATTCTTTACTTTGCTGAACCTAAGAAGCTGTACTTTTGATTTGCCTGTTTTGATAGATGAAACGTCTGTGTCTGTTTAATGCCTTTGAGAAGTTACTCAGCTTAAGGATGTAAATATTTTCTGTACTTTTTGTCCTGGAGGAAATATCCAGATACTTTGCGTTTGAACCTTATTTGTGCATATTTTGGGGAAATAAACTGTGTCATGTTTGCCTTCACTCGATGTCTCCATGACTATCCTTATTAAGAGGGAAACTACAACTCCCAGAGGGCACTGCTCCTGAAGGAAATAGTTTTCAAACCCTTTAAAGAGGACTAAAATGGCAACCCTAATCCCCTAAGCACGTGGCTGGGGATAGGGACACGTGACAGTATATGAAATTTCTTCAGCAACCAGACTGAGTAGGAGCAAAAGGAAATTCTATTATGTCTCTGCCACATTGTAGAGTATAGGGTATATGCCATATGCTTGCTTGGCAATGCCAGGCTATTTAGGAAAAGTTCCCAGAATGCCTCTTTCTTCTTAGTGTACTAATACTCAGAAGTAAGTTCCTTATTCTGCACACCTCTGTTCTGCACATGGTCAGACTCATGATTTCTATCGTGCAGCTGGGGCCTATCTAAAGAATCATGGTGATTCCACAGTAAATCTGCATGTAGTAACTATATCAGAGCTTGAAAGAGGCCATGAGACTGTCGTCTTAGTTGGGAAGACTAATCACAACTGCGTTCATTCCTGATTATCAGATGGGAATGCTGAAGTTTCAGGCCTGAAATAATGTGACGTGGTTAGCTGGGTTGTGTGGGGTTGTTTTCCTGATGGAAAGGAATATCTGGGTTAGGAAAGATTGCATATTGAGTGCCAGTGTCCTGTATCAGCAGTGAGTAACAGCCAATATTTTAGTATTGTATACTGGTCCCTGAAGGCCTTTGAGTTTCGAAGGGTGATCTATCAAGTTTTGTTGAATAAATTAATAAATAACATTTTTAAGGATCTTCTTGCTGTTTCATGGAAAATAAATCAAATTATAAAAACAGATTCGGTTGGAGAATGGATGTGCTTCATCAATATGCCTGTTTTATTTATTTATTATATACCGCTTTCTCATTAAGTCAAAGCGGCTTATATGAAACATTAACAGCAGGGGACCTGCTTTACATAGAACTGAGAACATACATAGAACTGGGTTGGGTGGGATGGGTAAGTAACAAGAGTTGGGTTAAGGTGGGCATTAACTGGGAACACCTAGAGATAATAAGGTGGTCAAGGTGTTAAAAGTATGTCAAATTAGTGGGTGTTAGGGGCGGGGAGTTGGGGGATCAGGTGAGTTATTCTGGTTCATCATGTTTAAAGAATTTGGTGAAGAGGTAGGTCTTGAGCTTTTTTCATTGTTCGGTTATGGTTTCTGCCGCTCTTAGGGTTTCTGGGAGGGCGTTCCAGATAGTGGGTGCAAAGAGGGTGAAGGCTCTGTTGCATGATTGTTGGCAGCTCTTTCTTTCGAGGACTGGTATGGTAAGTAAGTTTTACTAGTTGCTTCGTCTTGATCTTGTGTTTGGAGCTTTTAGTGTTTGGAGACTGGGTGCTAGTTGGTCTTGTACTAATTTGAAAATGCTGAGGATTGTTTTGTATGCTATTCGTTAGGTTGTTGGTAGCCAGTGGAATCTTTTTAACATGGGGGTGATGTCTTGTTTAGTTATCCCAGTTATTATCCTTGCCGCAGTATTTTGTGCCATTTGGAGTAGGTATAGTGTTTGTTTTGGGAGGCCTTGGTATAATATATTGCAGTAATCCAGTTGCAGGGTGAAGATGGCTTGGCACACTGTTCTGAAATCATTTGTGTCTAGGAGTGATCATAGATTCTGTAGGATCCTTAGTTTATGGCATACAGTGTTGGTTGTTTATGTGATGTGCGGACACATGGTCAGATGTTGATCAAGTGTAACTCCTAGGTATTTCCCTTTGATTTTGGTGGTTAGGATTGCATCGACAATTGTGATTTTTAGCGGGGTCAAGGTTTTATCTCTTGTGATGTGGAGGACTTCAGAGAAGGGGAAGATTCAGAAAGCAGAGAACGAAGGATAGAATGGATGGTTGAGGAGTGATAGTGAGGAAAGCACAGTTACTTACCTGTAACAGGTGATCTCTGGGAACAGCAGGAATTAGTCTTCACATATGGGTACGTCGGTACCGACGGAGCCTGCACGGGAACGCTGCCCAGCTTCCAATCAGAAAGCTTTTGGCAGCATTCCTCGCGCCTGCGCACTGACTTCCCGCCTTCTCCAGAGCCTCTCTTCAGTTGAGTTTCAAAGCTGAGACAAAGGCGAGGAGAGAAAAGGAAGAAGATAAGAGATGCAACTCCTAGGGGAGGTGGGAGGGTTGTGAAGACTAATTCCTGCTGTTCCCAGAGATCACCTGTTACAGGTAAGTAACTGTGCTATCTCCAGGAACAAGCAGGAATGAGTCTTCACATATGGGGACTCCCTAGCTAGAGATGCCAGGGGGAGATCCCATAAAAATGCAGGAACCTGGACCAGGGGTGCATTTTGTCTCCAGGAATCCCAGGCATCCAATGAGGGATGGAGGGTAGGAGTTGACAATAAAGGGGCTGTGAGGAAAGGAACAGCATAGCCAAGGACTACAGGGTCGTGGAGACTACAGAAGCTTTTGGTATATATGATAAGTAGTATTAAAACACATTTAATGTACACTTAAAATATGCAGCTTACCTACTGTATTGTAGGAAGTAGAGAGCATGATGGAGTCTACTGGATAGCAGTGGCGGAATCTGCAAGGTGACCTCACAGCAGTGAGGATGAAGGTCCAGACCTGGAGGTAGCAGACGATCCAGGTGTCAACTGGGTAGGATTAGACGTCAAGTCTTCAATGGAAAGCTTTATGGGAAAAAGCTGAAAACTCCTTTAGGCATAAAGTCATTAACATTGAGGACTAAAGGAAGAAGACAGACGGAGCTGGAGAACTAGCCCAGTCCTGGCGGGAAGAGGGGGATTGGAAAAACCCCTATTCCCAAGGAGAACAGCTGTGTACGCAAAGATAAGAGGTACACTATTTTTCCTAGCTGGCGAGAGATAGGAAAAATATTGAAGCTTGGTGCTTCAAGGACTTAAAGAAAAAATGGAAGATGTTAGCACCATAGTGGTTAGTGCATAACAGTTTGTGCATTATAATATGGTATGCAAGCAGGGCAATAGACTGTCTAAAACCTCTAGAAGGTAAAATATTTAGTATAGACAGTGAGGGTGATAGTGTGTAAGACATATCTACCCCTAAGAAGCCTGCCAACAGACACATATAGATGCAGATATATATATCTATGTGGATGGAATAGGTATATATATATATATATACATACGTCCCTTTGGGTATATTAGGATATGGGTGGAGAAATGTCTCAAAAGATATATATATATATATATAGATAGATATAGATATGATATACCTAAATATATATATAAATTTGTGGGGCATGGTTGTGCACCACCAGAGTAATGACATAGGTATGTAGACCGATATGGAGATGCTACATACAAGACATAAGGAGAAACATGTCTACCACCCAGCCCCAGAAGTTGAATATGGGGAAGATAAAATAAAAAATTTCTCCGTCGTACAAGAGGGTGAATCCCCTTGGGATATGTATAGAGAATCCTTTTCTGTGGATTAAGGGATGCAGGAAGGCAATCCAGCCAAATAACCCTGATGTTTGCGTGAGAACAGATGATGATATCTATCTGTAAAGAACAAGGCGAGAGTTTTATTGAACACTGACATGGCAGATGTTCAGAAACGCAAAGGGATACCAGAGGGACCTATTTGAGGGACCCAGGTGGTAGCATGCGTTAACATCAGCCTTGGAGTTTCACGCAGAAGAAGTTATATGTAATGTTAATAACCCAGGCCAGAGGGTTTGAAGCACCCTCACAGGCATGGGGAAGGGACTAGAAGCTTTTCCCTCACTAATAGAGAATGTTCAGAGATAAGGTCAATGCTCTAAAGCAAGGCCCTCATAGTAGACAGCTTCTCTGGGAGTGCAGAGAGCATTGTGCAGGAGAAAGATGAGAGAAACTGACTGAAGTCAGTTGTACTGCCATATCCTAAGAGAGGAGATGGGGAGAATATTGTGAAAAAGCCCGAAAGAGTAGAAGGATCCAAGATAGCTGAGGAGTAGCTTGGAATCACTACTGAGGGTAGATAAAAATTTGAACAAGGGACTGGGACTTAAACAAAGTACCAGTAATAGAATTACTGTAACTCCTGCAGGCACAGCTGCTGACCGAAACAGCAGAGAGATTGTACTGTGCATATAAAGAATAAGAGACAAGAGAGGAGAGGATATTGAGTCTCCCTTTCTGAGGAATAAGCTTGTTAGAGAAGCTTTTCAGTATGGAACCGCTCAACCAGGAAACAAATCCTGTAGAAAGGGCAGAGCAAGTAATTGGAAGGTGACGTACCCTTAGGGTAAGTCAACTGAAGGAAAAAATGTTCAAAAAGGGATAGAACTATCAGGGGATAGTGGCAACTGCTCTTCTAGAGAGTTAAGAAGAGGAGAGGTTTATAGTCCCTGAACAAGAATTTTCCGACAGTTTATCATACTGAAAAGAAAAGCACAGTGAAGAAACTTCTAATGGGTAGAAGTGAAGTGTAGATTACAATTCTCAGCCCCTATGGTTGCTGGGAATGTTGAGACTGGCTAGAGTTGGAGGACTTCAGACTAGGCTGAGGGGTTCCTTGTTTAGGCACAGCCGAATGATGGGCAGGAGATGAATGAAACTTTCTTTTCTTAGGGAAAGAAGGTTTGGTAGGACATTTCCTACCCCTTGAAGAAGGAGGTGGCTTAGAACGGTCCTTAGTGGAAGGAGAGTCAGTGGAGCATTGAGCAACCTGACTTAAAGCCTCCTTATTAAAGAGACCTTCTCCTGTACAAGGAGAATGAGCCAGTACAGTTTGTGCCCATCTGCTCAAGTATGAAGCTTCAAGCCAGGCTCTGCGACGTGCTGCAATGGCAATAGCAGAGGATCTGCTAACGGACTCAAAAGAGTCTATAGAAGCACGAGACAGAAACCAGGATATATTCCGGCTGTGATTGATGAGCAAGGAATAATCAGTAGCCTTGGGCTCTGGCAAAAAAGGGGTCAAAAGAGACAATTTCTCTGTGACCTCCTGGAGTGTTAGACTCATGTGAAAAATATATGAAAGAATTCTGGAGGCCAGCATAGATGTTTGGAAGGCCTGACGACCAAAAGCATCGAGTGTTCTTGAAGAACGACCTGGCGGATAAGAAGAATGCTTCTTCTTTATTTTATTTATTTATTTATTTCAATTTTTTATATACCGCGCTATTTACAATCAGCGCGGTTTACAGAGAACCAAAGACCAGAACAACAGGCTGTTCGGTATTACATATAACAGGAGGATAAACTTGGATAAGATAAACTTGGATAATATGGAGGAACTATATACATAGAATATTGATCTATTAAATCGATCACATGAGAGAAGTATTTACGTAAAATTATCAATAGTGCTTGGGACAGGAGGGAATGTGGTTAAGTTTGTAGTGAATATTTTGCACCTTATGTAGGGTAGTATTTGATGAATAGGTTATGTTTGAGGGCCTTTCTGAATTGGACTATGTCAGCTATGGCACGAATTTCGGGTGGTAGGGAGCTCCAGTGTTTTGGGGCGCAAAACATGAAGGCTCTGTTCGCTGTTGAACGGCTACAAGTTGTTATGGCCTTCGGCATTATTAGGGTGTTTAGCGCTATTTGTCTTCTGGATCTAGTTGGTGGTAATGTTTGTGTGAGATCAGTTAGTGAGTTTGCTGACAAACCATGGATGACCTTGTATGTGAGAATTAAGGTTTTGAATATGAGCCTGCCTTGTATCGGGAGCCAGTGAAGCTGTTTGAGGATTGGTGTCACATGATCACTCCTGGACGCTCCTTGTAGAACCCTTGCAGCAGTATTCATGGCAAGTTGAAGAGAACTTAGGGTGGATTGTGGGAGACCTTGTAGAATTGAGTTGGCGAAATCGAAATGCGGTAAGATGAGTGCTTGGAAGATGGTTCTGAAATCATCTGGGTCTTGCTCTTAACTTTCCTTAGTGCTGATTCCACTACAAGGGAACGATGAGAAAGTTGAGGCTTTTGAAACCCTGGAGAGGGTGGCACCCAGTACCGAACCTCAGTGGCTGTAGAAACTAGAGGAAGCCGTAAGGGTGATTTCCAGACCCTCAGAAGGAGATCCTGCAGAGCAGGATGTAAAGGAAGCATCATGGTTTCCATTTGTGCCGGTGAGCGATGAGTAGCATCACAACCAGGGATAGAGATATTAAGAAAGGTTGCCATATCTAGGAGAAAAGCCTGAAAAGCCTGATCTCCTATGGGAACCATCCCTGGTAGGGCTAAAGGAAGAGGTTGAGCACCAGAGGATGTACAGGGATACTGGCACAGTAACTTAGAGCCAGGTATCGGTTCCAAACTAGACATCGGTGGAATCGGTGCAAGAACAGACATCGACATCGATAGTGATGTACCAGCAGTTGAAGTCTGGAATCGACAGGAGTCTGTTCCGTGACGCGTCGGTACCCAGTCCTCGAGACTAGATATCGATTCAAGACTTGGCATCGAAGGAAGCGAGTCTATCGATGCATGTCTCGAGGGTACCGACGCCGATGGTAGTATGGTCGATGCCGATACCGGCAAGGCAGTCTGGGTTACATTGAGCGGTCCTGAAGGTACCGAGGATACCCCATGACAAGCTCTTGCTAGGAGTACGTTACTCCCCACCGGTGTCGATGCCGGGGAATCGGAACCGATCGAAGCCGGTACTGGGTCGGAGCATGGCTGAGATATGGAAATGTCCATCTGTATCGCATCGACCGGCCCCAAAGGTGCCGAGGATGCTAGAGGACGATTTCTGGTGAAGAGTGGAACACTCGACACCGAAGCCGATGCCTGGGTATCGGTACCGCTCGAAGCGGAGACCGACACCGTACACAGCTGGGATCGAGGGAAGTCCATCGGGTGCATATCGATCGGTCCCGAAGATACTGAGGATGCCCGATGACGATCCCTGGTGAAGAGTGGAACACTCGACACCGGTGCCGATGCCGGAGGCACGGTACCGCTCGAAGCGGATACCACCCCCGAGCATGGCTCAGGTATGTTCTGTGAGGGGTGAGCCCCAGGAACAACCTGAAACCCCTTTAACGCTTTGGAGCCCGAAGACTCCCGCAGGGGTAATGCCAATGGATTCTTGAGGGTAAGGCCAGAGCCGTCACCATGCTGGGCATGGGACATACCACTCAAGCATTGACAAGTCTTAACAGACTGTTTGTGGGTTACCTGATCCTGTGAAGTGGAGAAACCGGGTACCCTCACTGCCGAGGAAAAAACGGTATCGAGGGAAACTCTAAAAACTGAAGGTTTCCTCACAAAAGTATCACCTGACAAGTCAGGGGAAAAAGGGTCAGGACCCACACAGTTGAGACACCAACTATTGGTGTCTAAAAAGAAACAGGTGTTTCCACATCAAATGCACTTCTTAGGAAAAGAAGGCTCCATAATGAAGAGGCCTTGTAGGCCCAAGAAGTTAAGGGGCAAAAACTGAAGAAACAATTTCTCAGAATTTAGTCAAAAATCCACCGGAGGTATCGGTGGCGGCAGGGAAATAGCCGCGACCACAAGAAAACAAAAAAAAAGTAAGTACTTTAAGTAAGAAAAAAGAAAAGTTTCTGCGGTGACAGGAGGACGTCCTGTTGGCTCCACGGAAAAACGAAAACTGAAGAGAGGCTCTGGAGAAGGCGGGAAGTCAGTGCGCAGGCGCGAGGGATGCTGCCAAAAGCTTTCTGATTGGAAGCTGGGCAGCGTTCCCGTGCAGGCTCCGTCGGTACCGATGTACCCATATGTGAAGACTCATTCCTGCTTGTTCCTGGAGATTATATTGGATCCCGTCTATTGTGGATTGGTTCAATGAGTATTTCAAGGCAAACGATCTTTTTAAAATGTTCCCTTATCAAAGGCTCTTTCCTCCTTGAGAACGAAATGAAGACATAGATCTGTTTGTCCTTTGGAGTCCTCGCAACTACTTCAGCTTCCTCCAGAAAGGGATTTTCAGTATTCATAGGGGAATTGTCAGCCAGCTGCAAAAGATGAGGAGACCAGAAGACCTCAATTGTTCACAGGACTGGAGACAAGAATGTAGCACCAATTTTTAAAAAGAGTTCTAGGGGTAATCGGGGAAACTACAGACCAGTGAGCCTGACATCAGTACTGGGCAAAAATGGTAGAAAAAATTATAAAAAGAAAATTAATGAACATGTAGATAGTCATGATTTAATAGCAGAAAGCCAACATGGATTTAGCCAGGGAAAGTCTTGTCTCACCGATCTCGTATATTTTTTTGAAGGTGTGAATAAACAAGTAGATAAAGGCGAATCGGTTGATATAGTGTATCTGGATTTTCAGAAAGCCTTTGACAAAGTCCCTCATGAGAGACTCTTGGGGAAATTAAAAAGCCATGGAATAGGAGGCAATGTACTGTTGTGGATTAGGAACTGGTTGAATGATAGAAAACAGAGTAAGGCTAAATGGACAATTTTTTCAATGGAGAAAGGTAAATAGCAGAGTACTCCAGGTATCTGTACTGGGCCTGCTGTTTTTTAACATATTTATAAATGGCCTGGAAATGAGAATAACCAGTGAGATGATCAGATTTGTAGATGAAGCCAACTTATTCAAAGTTGTTAAAACAAGAGGATTGAGAAAATTTGCAAAAGAACTTGGAGTGGAGTGGAGGAGTGGCCTAGTGGTTGGGGCAAGGTACTTCAGGCCGGAAGGTCGGGGGTTCTAATCCCACTAGAGGACAGCAACCTTGGGCCGGAAGGACTGGGGTTTCTAGTCCCACAGGTGCCCCTTGTGGTCTTGGGCAAGCCACTTAACCCTCCATAGCCCATGTTCCCTGTAAAATAGTTATCTCCAAGTTATAATGCCCTGTTCAATGTAATTTCAGTTGTTCAATGTAAACCGCACTGATGCAGAATAGCACGGTATATAAGAGAATGTAAATAAATAAAATAAATAAATAAATAACTTTAATAAATTGGGATACTGAGCATTCGAATGACAGATGACATTTAATGTGGACAAGTGCAAAATTATGCATGTGAAGGCACATTCCATTCTGTGCATCTCGGCCTCTGTACGTCCGGTCAGAAATGGACGCAGAGAGATAGACCTGATTCTGATCCTGCGGGGCACATCTAGCCCCCACGGGATCAGAATTATGTCTAGGCCTGTATGTGCAGGCCAGGACCCGATTCCCATTGGCCTGCACATAAAGGCACCTGCCTGGCTTACTCAGTCAGGTTCCTCAATTGAGTGCATGGCGTCCGATTGCCATGGCACCACAGCTCCATTCAGGAGCCGCGATCCCCAGCTACCGACCACTTTTGCCTTTCCCCGCAGCCCGACCCCCGCTCTGGCCTCCTATAGCCAGGGTTGGGCTGCGGAGAATATCCTGCACCAGCTCACCTTTTTTGCTCCCAGCCAGGCCTCCTGCCCCCGACATCTAGGGTGACTTATTCCACTTCTGAGGTGGAATAAGTTCCCCGTCCAGTCTGCTGGCCACGGACATACAGGGCTGGCTTCAGAATCGGCCCTGTACGTCCGTGGGGCCACGGACCGCCCACTGCCCACCCTAACTCCGCCTCTGCACTGCCCCCTCCCACCCCCATCAAAGCCTTCCCGTACAAACTCCTTGTTCATAAGAGGAGGCTTAGTTGGGGACGCAGGCCCAGCTCATCTATTGTGCGAGACTGTTTTTCGCACAGGGCCCCGTGCCAACAACATTTCGCATATTTGACACCGGCAGAGTTGGCTTTGGAGGGAGCCAGAGAGGCCCCGGCTCACCTCTGACATCTGCCAAAGTGAAGAGCGCCATTTTTCTTCACTTCGGCAGCTGTGTTGTACTATAGGCTGCTGGCGCACTGAGTACCAGGAAACAGGAACTTGCCTTTGACCTCCGGTGTGCCAGTGGCCTATACTACAATACAGCTGACAAAATGAAGAAAAATGGCGCTCTTCACTTTGGTGGATGTCAGAAGTGAGCCGGGACCTCTCCGGCTCCCTCTAAAGCCTGTCGGACAGCTGTGGGGCTCTTCAGGGGGGGGATGGGTGGCTAGGACTGGAAATAACTGATGGGGAGGGGGGCTTGGACTGGAAATGGACTGAGTGGGGGGAAGCTAGGACTGGAAATTTGCTAATGGGGGCTAGGATAGGACTTGAAATTGGCTGATGGATAGGACTGAAAATGGAGGGGGGAGCTTGGACTGGAAATGGGCTGATGGAGGGGCTAGGATGAGACTGGAAATGGCTGATGGGAGAGCTAGGACTGGAACTGGGCTGATGGAGGGGCCAGGAAAAGAATGGAAATGGCTGATGGGGGGATATAATTGGAAATAGGCTGATGGAGTGGCTAGGATAGGACTGGAAATGGACTGATGGGGGGCTAGGATATGTTTGTTCAATTTGGTAGACCGCCCTTCATAACAGCGGTGTGGTGTACAATAATCAAAAGTCAAAAAAGTATAGAGAGGCCAAAGGCCAGAAAAGAAAAGGAACTACAATTCGAGACAGGAAAGAGAGATAGTCAAGTGGACAAGACAGGAGGAAGAGACAACCTAAGAGACACAAGGTCACATGGTGGGAGCTGGGAGATTGAAGGCAGAGAAGAGATGGGTCTTGAGGCGTGATGGGGGATAGAAAGAGAATTCCAGAGGGCAGGGCTGAGGAAAAAGAAGGCTGAATGACGTGATGACTGCAGTTGGGCATGAGCTGGAGAGGGAAGGTGAAGACGATTTATGTCTGCTGAGTGCAGCTGATGAGTAGGGGTGTGGAACTAGAGAAGATCTACCAAATATTGTGGTGTGTGAGTGTATATGACCTGGTGAACTATAGTAAAGATTTTGTAGTGTATGCGATACTCCAGTGGAAGCCAGTGAAGTTGAAGGAGAATATGGGTGATGTGCTCATGACAGGTGGAATGAGTAATAATGCGTGCTACTGTGTTTTGAACAAGCTGACATCTGTGCAGTTGAGTACGTGAAACACCAGCAAGAACGGAATTGCAGAAATCTAAACGGGATATAACTAGAGACAATAGGAGCGTGGATAGAACTGGAAATGGCTGATGAGGGCTTTGATTGGAAATGGGCTGATGGGGGGGCTTGGACTGGAAATGGGCTGATGGGGGGGCTTGGACTGGAAATGAGCTGATAAGGGACTAGGATAGGACTGGAAAGGGCTGATGGGGGGGCTAGGATTGGAAATCGGCTGATGGGGAAGCTAGGATTGGAAATGGGCTGATGTGGGGGCTAGGATAGGACTAGAAATGGCTGATGGGGCTAGGATTGGAAATGGACTGATGGGGGGCTAGGACTAGGGCTGATGGGGGATGGGAGAATGGGACTAGAAGAGAGCGAATGCTGGTGGGGCTGGAACTAGAAGGGAGCTGATGTTGGGGGAGGACTAGAATGGGATTGTGCTGGGGGAGTGAGGATGGAGAGGGGAAAAGAGATGTTGTGTTGGAGGGAAGAAAAATCTACAATTGGCTAGGTATTGGGAGAGCAAGTGGGGATTGAAGATGGAGGGGTGAAATTTGAGTGGATGAAAAAGGAGTAAAGAAAGAAATTGAGGAAAGAGCAAAAGGGGAAAGATCAGTATGTTAAAGCAGATGTAGAGAGAGAATGGAAAAAAACTAGAAGAGAAAAGAAAGAACAAATGGACAGCAGACAATGGAAAGTTAGCAGAAGACACGAAGAAGCCAGAAGGAAGTGACTGGAGCAATTCCAACTGAAAAATAAAATGCACAAACAGCAAAAGGTAGAAAAATGGAAATTACACTTACCTGGTAATTGTTGTTCCTTGAGGGAGTACAGTTCAGTCCTCCACCACTGGGTAGTGCACCTCCTCCTGCAGCATGGAGACTGGACAAGTCAAACTTGTGACATCACCGGGTATATCTTGCTGGTCTTCTCCCATCATCCCCCAGTGACCCTACTGACAAAGCAGACTCAAAGGAACAACAAATGAGCAGTTAAGGAATTAAAAACAATACTAGGCTTAAGCCTCAACTTTTAAACTGCAGTGCCCCAAAATAAAAGGCAAAGAACACCCTCCTCCGTCACCCCATCCTCTTGCCCGCAGACCATAGCAAGACCGACAGAGGGAAGGAAGGAGGACTAAAAGAGATCACAGAAAGAAAGCTGCTCTCGTGATCATTGGCATAACAGAACACGCTGCCCTCTGATGGACCAGCAACCCCCCCCCCCCCCCAAACCGACGCCTCGCGTCTGAGATGTTCATCCCTGGGCGGGAATGAGGACTGAACTGTTCTCCCTCAAGGAACAACAATTACCAGATAAGTGTAATTTCCATTTCCTTATCGGTCCTACAGTTCAGTCCTCCACCACTGGGATGTAACAGAGCAGTAATCCTTGGGAGGGACCCTTTCAGCCATAGCGCCGCACCGCCAACCCGAAACAGGCAACGCTTGTCACCTGAACAGCCCATAGTGCCAACTGAAAGGATGGCAAGACTACCATGCCACCCTTCTGTAACTCTTCACAGCCAGAACCCCCCCCTCAGTTCTGTCCAGGAAGTTGTCTGCCTTCCAGACGAAGGAAATCACAATCCCACAAATGCCTGACTCCCAGGGAAGAACCTAGCATTAACTAATGCCTTCCTGGTACCACTGAACATTGACATTAGACTGCCGGGATGACTTTGACAGACCCCTAAAATGACAAAGTACCGATCCGATGTTTCTTTTTTTTTTTAAAGAATCTCCAGTACTTAACCGTGTGGCCGCGGAACTCTGTTTACGGCCAAGAGACGCAGACTGCCAACGACAACCTTCTCTTCCAAGAACCCCAAAAATGGGAACGAGACCAACAGCTTCAAGAGAAGGCAGAACTACCAGGGTTAAGAGGTAGATAACTTTCCGTAGAACCAACTTTTCCCTAAGAACAAGAACGGTTCTACCCAATACCAGACTTGCCAACCAAAGCTCATCAAGCCAAGCAGCTAACCACTAGAACACTGCCTCTAAAAACCCTAGACCGAAACGTGACACGAGGGCTCGAAGATTCACTTGCGATGGCCCCCCCCCCCCCCCCAGGATGCAACTGAGGTCCCACGAAGAAGCCACCATCCTGCGGACAGGCCGCGGCCTGCAACACCGAGTCCCATAGAACTTGAAACCGCTTAAGTCGGGATCTGCCGCCAAACAGAGCAAACCTGGAATACACGCCATACCCGCTCCTGCAATAGGGAAGGTACGGCCTCCTGCCTTGACGTACGTTTGTCACCCGCGATCCATAATAGGCTTACTTTCTTAACCTTGCCCTTTTCGATAGCTAGGCCGTAAGAGAAAATCGAATCGCCTGCGATACATCAATAGAACCCTCGGTCAACCGATTTGCCGCCGAGGAGCACCGCCGAGGATGCCCGTGTACTTGCCGGGCCAGGTCGGCTCCCCACAGGCACCTAGGCCAATTCACGTCATCCACAGTACTCTCTCTCAACACGGCTGAACGCGCTGCTTCACTTGCCCTATGAGCACCACGGAAGGGTAAAAACATTGAGAAGGCGGTTGATGATCAAAATTGCATAGGAGCAATGATGCCCTCCGACATCCGCTTTTGCCTACTACTGCCACCAAAATATTTGCTTCAGCCAAAGAAAGATCGCCCTGGCGTCCAGGATCGGAGGGCCCCTCCGACGCCTATTTGTACGAAGACTTCCCTGATGAAACTGCCACCCTCTGGCAATGCTTTTGACTTCACCTGAGAAAAGTTCCTGCCTCACACTTGACGGTACACCTTGCATGAACACACAAACGCCTGAAGACGAGACTCCCTCTACGCGAATGTAGCCCTTGACTCCTCTATCATAATCGCCCTGCTTGTATCCTCATGCCAATTTAGAAAAACCACTGCTATGTATCCGTCGGACAGTCCTCATCCTGTCACATCCTTTACTCCGAATTCGAACGTTTGAAACGCCAGAGCTAGCTCACTCAGCTCCCAACGTCTGCTTGACCCATGGCCTCCTTGCTCTTTCCAGCGTCCTGTGCGAACCGAACCCTGTAATGAACACACAAGCCTGCGCATGCCATCTCCATCAACATCAGAACCCACTGCGGATGATCCAGTGGCGTGCCTGCCTGCCCGATCTCTTTGAGCCATTCCCACCGTCAAGGAACCCCCTGACCTGCGCGAGACATGGAAACCGTTTGCTTAGAGAACCGTTCTGGCTCGACCCTCGCTATAAAAATACCTTTTGTAAGGGACGCCCGGGCGCTCTGGCTCACGGAGCCACCCCAGCAGAAACACCGTTCTCCCTGGAACATCAAAACGTACTATTAAACTCTGCTTGTGTCCTATCCAGATCTTGAGACAGACCAAGGTACTTTTGACCGCCTTGAGCACGCCAGTGCGTCTGAAGAAACGTTACTTTTCTGGGCGTAATTCGTACCCCTTCAGCTCTGGACTTAGGTCGAACACCCCATCGCCGAGGCAAGGAAACTAAGATACCTTCTCCACGCCGAGCCGACGCAACCCTCAACCCCACCTCGGCGAAGTGGCGTGGAATCACTGCTTAACCGAAGGGCTAGTCTGACACTGAAATGTACCCTTAGGAAGGGCTGAGATGTGCTGCCCTATCGAAATGTGTAAGAAAGCTTCTGCAAATTTGAATAATGAGACACGACCCTTCGCGGAAACGTGCCCACTGCTATTCGCCAAAGTTCTACTCAAGCTAGATGCCATAATACTGCTATGTAGGCCCCTGAGCTCCAGCAAGGATGGAGAGATCTTTGCAAGCTGTCAAGCCATGAAACTTGTAGCACGGTGCCCGGATCCGAAAAATCCTACGGATCTGGCCCAACCGCTCCTAAGTGCAAGCTACACACCGAAGATCATCAGATTTGAGCCGCACGCAGTCTGGCTATAATAGAATACAGCTGCCCTAACGAGCAACCTTACCGCCTTAATATATATACCTAATCTGGGCGAGGAAACAGCAGACAATCATATCCACCTGCTCCCTGACCATAGACAGATGGAAAGATGTCAATTGCCTTCTATCCACCAGCTATCAAATTACATACATGTGTGGCATGTAAATCCTTCCTGCATTCCGCAGAACTGTAGACGCCACAAAATCAAATGCAGCATCCCATTAAAACACTAATTTTAAAAGACACCTTTATTGCTGACTCCGATTTCATAACGGAGTGAAGTTCACCAAATTACAGAGGAACGTAGCATTGCCATAAAACAGAACAGCCTCCCTTCAAGTCAACATTAATGCTTTAATAAATAGCGCCTGTGGGCCCCGAGGAGGGAGGACCCTAACAGGTTACTCACAGGCCATAGCCAGTTGGGAGGACCTCCCTTACGTCCTATGCACTGTCTGTCAAATTACATGCAGTTCTTGTATGTCAACTCTGCCTGTTCTCCTCTGAACAGCAGCGCTACACTTTGTGTCTCATCCTTATCTACAAACTTCGCCCACTGCCAGTTATCCAGCAACCAAAAGAGCTTATTAGCAAAGCCCCTATCTCACCTGTCTGTATTAAGACCTCGTGAATTGAATAAAACTTGCAATTTAAGGACATGCCCGGACCTTGTCCTGAACCAATCCAAGAAACACTTCTCCAATTAGGTTAGGGATTGCACTCAATCACTGGTAAATCATTAACCGGTCAGGCCCCCTGACCAGGTCCAGAGCGTATGCGAAGAACCAGTTCCCACATTAACTCATGAAGGCCTCGTACGCTGAACTAGTCTTGATCTGTAATACCCCCAGAATACTTAAGCATTAGATGGTAGTCACCCTTTGATACCGTACTAAAGCAAACACTGCGACCTGCCCATCACGGTGGGCATTACTGGGAACTCTCTTGAGGAACTCCATTAACTGAACCTGATAAGTACCAGGCTCTCCAGCCCCGTAGAACTGTACAGACGGAGGTACCGGTTGTATAGGAAACAAAATAACTTCAATTTCAACACCTACAGCGCAACTAGCTCCGTAGGAAGAAAATTCAGCCCTACTGCCCAATGGCGTTTGATTCCCCCTGGCACGCCAAACACCCCGGTGCAGTAGTCACCTGCGAGCCTGAAAAGAAACCTTCTAAAGGCCGCTGGTTGCCCTAATCCAGAGGTCTCTGGATCCTTGCTAGCGAGATCCCAAGAAACCAGCCTAGTAAGGAAAATTCCTTACTCCCCTTGATACCGCTGAGGCAACCTGCATCCTGTTCTGCCTTCCCGGTAGTAGAATAGGGGAATGACAGCGAACCCCTGGAGACAAAGCGGACTGAGAGTTGGGGGCACAGAACATACCGGCTCAATGAAGAGCAAAGGTATTAGCCACCAGTATACAAGGATAAAACTTCCAGATGCGGCCTTTGTCATTTCCACTGTACCACTCTTCACCTGAAGCAATACTTGATGGCAAGCATCCTCTTAATGCCAAAAAGCTCTCATACAGGGAATCAAGATCCAAAATTATCCCTTGATTGGGCTTCGCGCTCTCAGGTTAATACAATTTGCAATCTAACCCCTGCAGAAAAACTTAGCTGCACTGGTTTTCCACCTTCAGGTTTGCAAGCACCAACGGGTGCACTTGTGCTTGCCCTAACCAACCTTATCTTAGGCCATACCTATGCAATTGGATACGTGTACCCGCTACTGTTTCTTTTTTTTTCTTTTTTTAAACTATAGTCCACGGCTCCCCAACCTACAGTAACAAGGTTGGACTAATTAATAAGAACCAATAAAGGAACAAATAACATCCGCCTTAACTGTTCCTGCCGGCGAGAGCTACGCTACAGTAACCCCCGATGTGAGCCGAGCCACAGCGGGCCGCCACGCAGCAAATCCTGCGGGCACAAAATGGCTGCCGCTGTTAGCAGTCCTGAATTGGTGCCAAATACCGTTCCCTCACCACAAAATGAACGGTTATCCGGCTCACTGTCCGCTGACGGCGCGGACCCCCTGTATTAAATCCCCGCACAATAAACCTAAAGGGAATTCTTACCGTGCCTCGCACCTCTCCAACTCGCACGGCACTGCTCCACACAGGAGTGAGCTGCTAGTCGCAAAGCGATCTCATCTTTCTCCTGCCCCTCGCCCCGCACGGCAGCGCGGGACCGGCAGAGAAGCACGTTGTGCATGTGTGTTACAGGGCTCCTCTCCGTACAGGCAAGGAGGGGAGAGCTGCCAGGGGAATCTGGAGCACCGCTCAAATAACTAAAGAGAGAAAGAGCAGCCAGACCGCAGTCGAATCAAACGCTGTTACCAGTTTCCTCCTTTTTTTTGTTTTGTTTTTGAACATCGGCACTAGAGAGATGAACTAAACTAGAATAAACTAAAATAAATCAGAGAGATGAAAGCAAATTTAAAACCCTAAACCAAAGAAACTACCCTAACTGCTCCTTATCTTTCCTTTTAGTGAGCCCAGCACCTAGGCTCACTACATCCTCCTGCTGCATGGAGACTGGACACACACTGGGGGATGATGGGAGAAGACCAGCAAGATATACCCGGTGATGTCACAAGTTTGACTTGTCCAGTCTCCATGCTGCAGGAGGAGGTGCACTACCCAGTGGTGGAGGACTGAACTGTAGGACCGATAAGGAAACACTTTTTTATTTTGAATTTATTAACTGGACTATGTTGGCTTGGGAAATGTGCATCATTAATCTCTGCGTTCCTTTTGTCCCTCCAATCTAGTCCCGAACCTCTGGATTGTGCTCCTCCTCCAGCAGCTTGGAGACTGAATATCTTCATCCTTTTGATGACACTGGTATAAATAGAGAGGAACCGCCTCCTCACTCCAGTTCTCTCAGTCTCCAGGCAGCTGGAGAGTGGTGAGCCCGGAGCTTCGTGGCTCACTAGAGGAGCAATTAAGGAGATTAGGAAGAGTATTGGGAGAGTTAGTTGATCAGGATTGCTTTAAATCCAATTTATTGTTTTTTAGATAGTCTGTCTCTTTAAATCCTGTTGGAGCGGTAAGGCCCCCCCCCTCACGCTTTGACTATACAGAGGTTAGATGTTCAGTGCCGGAGAGACAGCCGTAAGAGGAGGAAAGGCTCCGGTTCCCGATCCCATATAGATGGGTGAGGAACTGGTGCCTTAGGCACTGCAGCACATCCAAAAGCTGTTTTCCTGTGAGCGCTCAGAGCCGACGTCGGAGGAGCTGATGGATAGAGGCGGCAGGGGGGTCAGGCCAAGCACCGGCGGTCTGGAACAACGGGGGCGCGCGAAGAGGCCCGATAGAGGTAAGCCGCCAGATGAAAACACTGCTCCGCTGATCGCGTGTGTCAGGGAAGGCTCGACCGCGTGGTCTCAGCATGGGAAGCGCCGTCTACATCGAGCTTGGCGGGGGAGCTTCGTTTCCTTAGATTTTCTTCAGAAACCGTCTAGTAGGGTTTCAGAGAGCTGAAATATCAATTTATAAAAAAATAAAAAAGGACGCTCTGAAAGGGGGTGCCTCACGCAGTTGTCAGAGGCTGTGGAGGGGGCTTAAGCCTTTGTGTAAAAAGGGGGGCTGCAGTGTCCATAGCTAAGGTCTGTTCTGCAGAAATGCCCGCTAGACCGCAGTGCATGCTCTGCGGTGCTAGATGGGGGGCTGCTCGGGCACAGGAGTGTGCAGGGGGTGTATGTTGGAGGCGACCACGATGGAGCAAGCCTTAGAAGTGGCTTCAGAGGGTCCCAAAGGGGTGGTAGAACCTTTGCTGGAGCCGGTTTCCCCTGCTGGGCAACCGCTGGAACCCGTGGCGGGGCCTTCCTCTGCACCGGATTTTCCTCCTCTTCCGACAGCGGTGCCGGGGGGCCTGGAGGCAATTTTTTCCCCAGAGTTCGTTACGCTGATTCAGCAAGCATTTGGGGGTGTTAGCAGGGGCTTCCCATCTCCGTCCTCAAATGTGGAGCTAGAGGAGAAGAGGCCGGGGACGCTTATGGCTGCAGGTTCGGTAAGGGTCCAGGCTAAGAAGGCCGGGATAGAGAAGGACACGGATCAGTTAGTGACTTCTGAGGTGGTTCTCTCTGAAGAGGGAGAACAGGACCTAGAGCTCGGGGAGGAGTTAGAGAAAGGAGAAATCGTGGAGCAGGAGGACCAAGCTCGGGTGGTTCAAATTTTCCGCAGAGAGGAGTTACCAGCGCTCATTTCAGAAACGCTGAAGGCGCTTAATATGTCGGCGATGGGGATGGCAGAGGATGCGACCTTGGAAGACCCCTTATTGCAGACGTTTCAAAAGACTCAGAGGGCATTCCCGATACAGAAGGTAGTCAAGGAGATGATTCAAGGAGAATGGGATATGCCCGAGGTGGGGCTCAAAGGGTCCAGGGTTATGACCCGTCTTTACCCGCTGGTGGAGCAGGATAAGGAGTTGTTTCAGTCCCCAAGAGTGGATGTGGCAGTCTCGGCCTTTACCAAGAAGACTACCATTCTGGTGGAGGGTAGCGCGGCCCTCAAGGATGCTCAGGATAGGACGTTGGATTCCTTGTTGGAGCAGGTTTTTGATGTGAGCGTGCTGTCGGTACAGGCTTCTATTTGTGGAGCATGGGTCGCTAGAACCTGTCTTTGTTGGTCTCAACGTCTCCAAGGAGAACAGGTGGGGGTAGCGACCGCAGAAGCGGCCAGGCTTGAGTCGGGGTCGGCTTATCTGGCCGATATCAATTACGACCTTATCTGTGGATTAGCGAACAGTATGGCTTCTGTAATAGCGGCGCAGCGGTATTTGTGGCTGCGCAACTGGGCAGCTGATAGTTTGTCTAAGGCTAGGTTAAGTAAGCTGCCGTTCAGGGGAAAGCTTCTTTTTGGAGAAGATTTGGATAAGCTGGTGAAGGACCTCGGCGAATCCAAAGGGGGATGGCTTCCAGAGGATAAGCAAAAGCAGGGACGGTCAAATATACCTCCTAAGACTCCTCAGAGAGAGTTTCATCATTTTCGTTCCCCGAGTTTCAACCAAGGTCAATGGGGGTGTTTTACCTATAGAAACCAGGGGTTTCGGGGCTTTAGGGGAGCAGGCAGCGGATTTGCGGCCTCCTCCTCAAATCTTAGAAAGGCACAATGAAGTGAGGGAGAACCAGGTAGGCTTGGTACCTGTAGGGGGTCGACTACGGGAGTTTTACCCTGCCTGGGTCCAGATTACTTCAGACCAGTAGGTACTGGAGGTCATTCGAGAAGGTTATGCTTTGGAATTTCACCAGACAGTGACCGACTCTTTCGTACAGTCCCCCTGCAGAGCACATCTCAAGTACAAAGCCACCAAACAGACGGTAGAGAGACTAGTAGCCCTCAAAGCCATAGTGCTGGTTCCTCGACACAAATGCGGTTCCGGTCGGTACTCCATTTATTTCATAGTTTCGAAAAAAGAGGGAACTTATCGGCCAATTCTGGATCTCAAAAGAGTAAACTGCTGTCTTCGAGTGTCTCATTTTCACATGGAAACATTGAGGTCGGTTATAGTGGCAGTAAGAAAAGGAGAGTTCCTTACGTCCTTGGACTTGTCAGAAGCGTACCTGCACATTCCCATTCGGCAGGAACACCAAATGTTTCTCAGGTTTGCAGTTCCTATGGGACATTTCCAGTTCCGAGCATTACCTTTCGGGCTAGCTCCAGCACCACAGACGTTCACCATGGTGATGGTGGTAGTAGCCGCATCACTGAGAAAGGACGGAATTCTAGTACATCCTTATCTGGAGATTGGATAATTCGGGCAAAGTCAAGAGCCGAGAGCGAGGCGGCTACGGCCAGAGTTGTCATGTTCCTGCAAAGCCTAGGTTGGGTAGTTAATATGTCAAAGAGCACGTTGACTCCGTCGCAGAGTCTGAAATACCTGGGAGCGAGGTTCGATATGGAGGGTGGCAGGGTATTCCTTCCTCGGCATCAAGCACAAGGTTTGAGACGGTTGGTACGCAAATTTATGAGCAGGTTGCGTCCCACGGCGTGGCATTATCTACAGTTGCTCAGGACTATGGCGGCAATGCTCCAACTGGTACAGTGGGCAAGGGCTCATATGAGACCATTGCAGAAAGCGCTGCTCAGGCGGTGGTCTCACCAGAATGACACTCTGTCCCGGAGACCGCCCTTTCCGGTAGAGACGCGGCAGGTGCTGCAGTGGTGGTAACGTCCAGGGGGTCTGGAGAAGGGGATGCCCTTGGAAACGCCCGATTGGATACACCTAGAGCTCACTTCCAAGGAAGATTCGCACAAGGGCAGTGGACTGATCTGGAAAAGCTCTGGTCAATCAACAGGTTGGAACTGAGAGCAGTGGTGTTGGCCTTGCGAGTTTTTCAGCCTTATTTGCACGGAAAAGCAATCTGAGTGTTTTCCGACAACATGACCGCAGTAGCCTACATCAACTGGCAAGGAGGCACCAGCAGTGTGGCACTGGAGGCCGAGGCCGAGCAGTTGTTCGATTAGGTCAAACTGAACCTGGGGGCTCTGTCGGCAGCGCATGTGGCAGGAGTAGACAATGTCGAAGCCGACTTCTTGAGTCGAGTGAAGATAGATCCAGGAGAGTGGATGCTTCATCCGGATGTATACGAAATGGTGTTGAGTCGATGGGGGTCACCAGTAATGGATCTCATGGCGACTTTCCACTCGGCAAAGGTCAGTCGTTTCTTCAGCAGAAGACGTGAAAGAATGTCGGAGGGCCTGGATGCTCTCATTCAGGACTGGCCAATGGAGCAGCTATTGTACGTATTTCCACCTTGGGTGTTGATAGGCCGCGTAGTACAACACATTGAACTACACAAAGGATTGGTGATATTGATTGCACCGGATTGGCCGAGGAGACCTTGGTATGCGGATCTCAGGAGACTGTTGGTGGAGCGGCCTTGGCGTCTACCAGTCAGGAGAGATCTGTTGTCTCAGGGTCCGCTATACATGCCTCAGGTGGATCGATTCTCGCTTACGGCTTGGCTCTTGAGAGGGCAAGGCTGAGAGCAAAGGGATATTCCGCAGCAGTAATTGCTACGTTGCTGAAGGCGCGAAGGAAGTTACTTTGTTGGCGTATATTTGAAGCTTGGTGTGCAGACAGGAAGTTGGAAGTGTTAAGGGCATCAATTCCGCAAATTCTGGTGTTCTTACTGGATGGATTTCAGAAAGGTTTAGCGGCCTCGTCCTTAAGAGTACAGTTGGCAGTGCTATCCTGTTATAGAGGTAAGATAAAAGGGGAAGCCATGGGGGCTCACCCAGATGTTAAGCGTTTTTTAAGGGCGGTGTTGCTTTTGAGACCACCATGTCGTCATGTAGTTCCGACGTGGGATCTTGCTTTAGTTTTGGAAGCGTTGGTGCGTGACCCGTTTGAGCCATGGTCTAGGTCATCTTTGAAGGATCTTACTCTCAAGGTGGTCTTCCTGGTAGCAATATGTTTGGCCAGGAGAATTTCAGAATTGCAGGCTTTGTCCTGTCGGAAGCCTTTTTTGTCTTTTTATGATTCGAAGGTGGAACCTGTGTGCCTTTTTGGGAACCTGCCAGGTACTCATGATCTGGATTAGCCACTGTTGGAAACAGGATACTGGGCTTGATGGACTTTGGTCTGATCCAGTAGTGCATATCTTATGTTCTTATTGAGGCCGATACTGTCCTTTTTACCAAAAGTGGTATCACAGTTTCATATGAATCAGGTAGTTTCTTTGCCAGTTTTCGGGGAAGGTCCTGCGTCTTTGTCCGCAGGGCGGTTACATCTATTGGATGTTCGCTGGGCATCAAAGAAATATATTCGGCAGACTGCAGACTTCCGGAAGTCTGATAGACTATTTGTCCTTTTTGGTGGTACAAATAAGTGGGAAGCGGCATCAAAGGCTTCCATTGCCAGATGGATTAAGGAGGCGATAGCATCAGCGTATCTGTTGAAGGGCAAACTGGTTCCAGAAGGGCTGAAAGCTCATTCGACTAGGGCTCAAGTGGCTTCATGGGCTGAGTACAAGTTGGTACCAGTGGTAGAAATTTGTAAGGCAACAACCTGGTCATCCTTAAATTCCTTTGTAAGGCATTACTGTCTGGATGTTCAGGTGGAAAGGGATACCTGTTTTGGCACAGCAGTGCTTCAGGCTGGGTTAGCAGGTCCCTCCCGTTGATTTATTTCACTGCTCTGTTACATCCCCAGAGGTTTGGGACTAGACTGGAGGGACGATAAGGAAGGTGAATTAGACTTACCTGCTAATTGTTGTTCCTTGAGGAACTCCAGTCTAGTCCCGTATCCCGCCTGGGTGTTCATTTTTGGACTAGAGCCTGAAGCAAGCAATCTTTCACAGGTAAGCGGAAAATACAACTATATGGGTTCTGGTTCCTCAGGGGAGTGTCTGAACAGGGTGTTTATAAGGTGGTCGATTTGCTCCATAAGGGAAGGGAACAGGCCTAAGAAGTTCTAACCAGAGTTAGTATGGTGTAAGGGGGATCAGGATGGGAAAGACGTCTCCCTTGATAGTTATTGGTTCAGGTAGTTTACAGTTTTTTGATAATATTTATTACTTAATTGTTGCTCCAGTGAGTCTGCTTTGTCAATAGGTTACTGGAGTGAGAAGGCAGTTCCTCTGTATTTATACCAGTGTCATCAAAAGGATGACGTTTCTCAGTCTCCAAGCAGCTGGAGGAGGAGCACAACCCATAGGTTCGGGACTAGACTGGAGTTCCTCAAGGAACAACAATTAGCAGGTAAGTCTAATTTCACCTTTTGTTTAATAACAAGAAGAAATTAATTTAGTTTTATTTCTCCAGTGTTGTACATTCCAAATTTGGCTTTTGGGGTTCCCAGTTTAATTATTATCTTCCCATTTCTAAATTGTGATCCCTTGTTCTTTGTTTGGTGACGGTCTATGTTCTGCATGTGTAACCGAGCTGAGATATTCTGTTTATGTAGTTTCTATTTGACAGTGCCACTTGTTCTCTTTCTCCAGTAGGAGATATATTTGTATTCTCTGAGATGTATTGGTTTAATATTTGCAGTGTTGCCTTTTGATGGGTAGGGTATGGTGCTTTGTGAGTCCTGGTAGTGCTGTTATGATACAGCGTGTTTGCTATGGGTTCTAAATGGGCAGTGTTTGTAGTACTTCCTAATGTGTCTGGTGGTTGGCACTGGAGTATAGTAATGTAGAAATCTGGTAGTCTTTCTTTATCCATACGCTCATTAAGAGGCATGTTTATTAAAAGTTAGTGCATGGTAACATTATGCAAATGAGGTACCTTATGCAAATGAAACCCCGCAATGAGTCTCCGCACATGGCCCCCACCCCCCTTGGGCCACCCCTGCGGGGACAGCAAGGGGGATGAATAGCGAGGTTGAAAAGAACCAAGTCAAGGAAAATGGGCAGAGAGTTCACACAAATACTTTTATTGATCTTTAAAACAGTGGCCAAATCCAACACAGGCCGTGTTTCGTGTCCTACTTCATCAGGGGTTATTAGGGCACACTTAACATTATGTGGTCGCACACCAGGAGACACCACGGTAGAACTCGACAACGGAATATAACCTACTCGTGTTGAAACAACCAGGATGTGCACTCTTGCTGAAAAAGGGGATCATAAACGATCCTGACAATTGCATAAAAAACCAAGCAAGCGATCCGAAAAGCAGCATATCAGTTCCTCAATTGAATAGCGAGGTTGGACATCCCAACGGGACAGAATAGACCCCTTAGGAAAGAAAAACCCAAACTACAGTTACACGATGCAAGGTTCCACATTAGGAAGCACAAACCAGGAAAAGGATTTGGGCATCATCATGGATAATATGTTGAAACCCTCTGTCCAGTTTTCAGCGGTGGCCAAGAAAGTAAATAGAATGCTAAGAATTATAAGGAAAGGAATGGAGAATAAGACGAATGAAATTATAATGTCTCTGTATCACTCCTTGGTGCGACCACACCTTGAATATTGTGTGCAGTTCTGTTCACTATATCTTAAAAAGGATATAGCAGAATTAGAAAAGGTACAGAGAATAGCAACAAAAATGGTAAAGGGGGTATAGAAGGATATCCCTACAAGGAAAGGCTTGGAAAAGAGATGACTGAGGGGAGATATGATAGAGGTCTATAAAATAATGAATGGAGTAAAACTGGTAAATGTTGTATCTCCAGGAACAAGCAGGAATGTAGTCTTCGCATATGGGTATCGTCGGTACAGACGGAGCCTGTGCGGGAACGCTCCCCAGCGTCCAATTAGAAAGCTTTTGGGAGCATCCCACAGTGCCTGCGTGCTGCCTTCCCACCTTTCCCAACTGCCTCTCTCCAGTTCTTCGTTTTCCGCTGAGCCAGCAGGTTATCGTTCCTGTCATCGCAGAAAATTTTCCTATTCTCCTTCTTTTTGTGGTCGCGTCTGCCTTCCCTCGACGCTATACCGGTACCGCCGGTTCTTTCTTTCTTTCTTTAAAAAAAAAAAAAATTAGATATTTTTTTCCAAACCTTTTTTCTTCAGGTGCACGCGCCATTTTGGGCCTTAGGCCCAAAATTTCCTTTTCTATGGAAAAACCCGCTTCGGGTTTCAAGAAGTGCACCAAGTGTGGCGATACCATCTCCGTCACCGACACCCATGAATGGTGCCTTAAATGTTTAGGTCCTGACCATTCCATTTCGGAGTGTATGGCCTCTGCCATGATGTCCAAGAGGGGTCGACAAAACCGAGCTGCTAAGCTCAGCACCCTTTTTCCCTCCGATGCAGCCTCTGTGGCATCGACGTCCTCCAGGGCTTCGTCTTCCTCCCATGGATCTCAGGTAATTAAACATAAGTCTGGCCGGTCCTCAAAGGGTAGATCTCCTTCCAAGCATCGAGATGCCTCTGGCGTTGCCCTTGAGAGTTCTGTACCGGCAAAATTGCCCCGGCGGGAGGCTTCGACTTCCAAAGCATTATCGGGGCTCCAGGATGTTCTCGAGGCCTCGACCTCGGCAGAACTACTGGTGCCATGCTCTGGGGTACCGGTTGCTTTCTCCGGTACCGATAACCAGGCATCAGCAGTGTCAATAGACCAGAGGTTCCTGGCTATTGAACGCAGTCTGGTGGCTCTCCTTACGGCATCGACACCCTCGGAACCGCGTCAGACAGTTCAACTGGTACCGGCACTGACTCCGGCACCGACATCGGTACTGGTACCGACAGCATCGGCATCGACATCGGTGTCTGTATTGCTGGCACCCAGTCATGTTATGCCTTCCGGTACCGATACACCGGTACTGATTCCCCCGGCACAGACTTCGGTCAGTACGGGTATCGTGCTCTACAAGAGCATCCGGACAGAAGGTACTTTGAATCCTCGGAGGAGTCTGAGGATTCTGAGAGTTCCGTCGGTACCGGAGTACTTCTCCCAGAGGAGCCTTCCTCTCCTAAACGTAGGATGTCTCCTCCAGAAGATATCTCCTTTCAGGATTTTATCAGGGAGGTGGCTGGAGGTGTGCAATTCTGGTCGCCGTATCTTAAAAAGGATATAGCGATTTTAGAAAAGGTTCAGAGAAGAGCCACCAAAATGGTAAAGGGGATGGAAGGATACTCCTATGAAGAAAGGCTAAAAAGGTTAGGGCTCTTTAACCTGGAAAAGAGACGGCTGAGGGGAGATATGATAGAAGTCTATAAATTAATGAACGGAGTGGAACGGGTAAACGTAGATCGATTGTTTACGTTATCAGAATATAGAAAGACTAGGGGACATGCAATGAAGCTACAGGGTAAACTATTTAAGACTAATAAAAGAAAATATTTTTTCACTCAACGTGTAATCAAACTCTGGAATTTCTTACCGGAGGATGTAGTAAAGGCTGTTAGTGTAGCTGGGTTTAAAAAAGGTTTGGACAAGTTCCTGGAGGAAAGGACCATAAACCATTATTAAGAAGTGACCGAAGATATCAATGCTTGACCCAGTACAAGCATTGTGGAACTTGTGTCTCTTGGGGAAACTGCTAGGTACATATGACCTAGATTGGCCACTGTTGGAAACAGAATACTGGGCTTGATGGACCTTGGTCTGACCCAGTATGGCATATCTTATGTTCTTATGTTCTTATATGTTCCATTACTGTGGCTCCTGAAACAGAGCCCAGGGCAAAGGAGTTGGAGATTCTACAATATCCCAAAGCTCCTAAGGAGGTAGCTACTTTGCCTATCCATGAGATCTTACATGATCTCATGTTAAGAATGTGGGAAACACCTCTTTCCACCTCTCCTCACTCTCGTAGACTGGATACCATGTATCGAGTACCTCCGTGTCCTGGCTTCCAGAAGACTCAGCTTCCTCACTACTCTATTGTAGTGGAATCAACTATGAGAAGGATCAGAAGTGCAAAGAGGCATGCCTCTAATCCTCCAGGACATGAGTGTCGAACTCTGGATGCCTTTGGACGTCGTACTTTCCAGGCTTCCATGCTTTCTGCCAGGATCAGTTCCTATATTTTATATATGGGAATGTTCCTTAAGGAAGTCACCGGAGATTTGGAGATTTTAAGCCCCCTCCTTCCTGATGATGAGAGGCAAGATTTTCTCACACTGGTTAAACATGCCCAGGATGTTTCTAAGTTTGTCAGTCGTGCAGCTTTTGACTGCTTTGAGTGCATAAGCAGAACCTCTGCCATTGCCATAGATGCATGTAGAATTGCCTGGCTCCAGGCATCTGATTTGGAGCTCTGGGTGCAGGACAAACTGGGCAATATCCCTTCTACAGGTGAGAATCTATTCGGCAAAAATTGGCAAGAGAAAGCCAATGAGTTGGATGCTGACAACTCCACTTTGGATAGATTATCCAAAGCCACAGCTGATCCTGCAAGGAAGAAATCTTTCAAGAAACCATTCTTCTAAAAAAAGAAGAGGTTTTATCCCTCTTATTCCCAGCAGGGACGTTCTGCAGGTCAACCTGCCCGAAAGAGTCAGCAACCACCTAAACAGAGGAAAGTAAAGACTGCTAAGCCTCAACTGTCTCAGCAGTCTCAGCCTCCACAAGGCCTTTGACTTCCATCTAGAGAACGTAGCCTTCCTGGTTCTTAACGGATCAGAGCCTTCCACCATTCCAGGAAGGTTGTGTCATTTTGCCCCCAGATGGGGGCAGATAACAGCAGAACATTGGACTCTCTCCATTATAAAAGAGGGGTACAAGCTTTACTTTCTCTGCATGCCCCCTCCCACAATGGTAAGACAGTTCAATTCTCAGAACTCTCTCATCAACCTGTTAGATCAAGAAGTCACTATGCTTCTTGCCCAAGGGGCAATAGAAGAGGTACCCATTCCTCAACAGGGTACAGGGTTCTACTCCCCCTATTTCCTTATCCCAAAGAAAACAGGGGGACACAGACCTATTTTAGACCTCAGAGAATTGAACAAATTCCTGTTCAAAGAGAAATTCAAGATGATTTCTCTGGGAACTCTGCTGCCATACCTTCAGAGTCAGGATTGGCTTTGTTCTCTAGATCTCAAGGATGCGTACACTCATGTTCTCATCCATCCAACTCACAGGAAGTTCCTTTGGTTCCTTTTTCTAGGAAAGCACTACCAATACAGGGTGGTTCTTTTTGGCCTGGCCTCAGCACCAAGGGTGTTTACGAAATGCATGGCTGGGGTAGCAGCATTTCTTCGCACTCTAGGAATATTCGTCTTCCCCTACTTACACGATTGGCTCATTCGAGCCCCATCAGAGTCAGAGGCCAGGTTTTCTCTATCTTGCACAGTGCGTATCCTTCAGTATTTGGGTCTGGTCATAAACATCCCAAAATCCAGCCTAACTCCCACTCAGTCTCTAGAGTTCATAGGAGCTTTGCTGGATACCAGAAAAGCAAGGGCCTATCTTCCTCAGATCCGTTGCCTTTGCATGGTGCAGTTAGCTTCACAAGCAGTGCTAAAGCCTCATCTCACTGCTCGAGAGGTGTTACAACTACTAGGCCACATGGCATCTACCGTGCATGTGGTTCCTTATGCTCGCCTCCATATGAGAGAAGCCCAGTGGACTTTATCCACTCAATGGACCCAGGCATCAGACAAAATATCAAACACAAATCGCCTTATTTTGTCCCTCCAATGGTGGCAGTCCACTCAAAACCTGTTGATGGAGTCCCCATTTCAACAGCCTTTACCCCAGGCAACTCTCACAACAGATGCTTCACCAATGGGTTCGGGAGCTCATCTGCAAGACCTCTCCACCCAAGGCACTTGGACTCCACAGGAGACTCATCTACACATCAGTCTCTTAGAGCTCAGAGCAATCTTCCTTGCTCTTCGAGTGTTCCACACCCTGCTCAGCTACAAGACAGTCCTCATTCATACGGACAATCAAGTAGCCATGTTCTACGTGAACAAGCAGGGAGGAACAGGCTCTCTGTCGCTTTGCAACGAAGCTTTGCGACTATGGGCCCTCGCCAGAGAGCATCAGATTCATCTCCTGGCAGTGTATCTTCCAGGCATACAAAACTCTTGGGCAGACAGACTCAGTCGAGTTCTGCTTCCACACGAATGGTCTCTACATGCAGACCAGGTGGCCAAGATTTTTCAAATTTGGGGAACCCCGGACATAGACCTCTTTGCAAGTCCGTTGAATGCCAAACTTCCCCGGTTCTGTTCCAGAATTCCGGCTCAGGGCTCTCAGGCCAGGGATGCTTTCCTCCTTCATTGGGGTCAAGGCTTCCTTTATGCCTTTCCATAGGCTTCCATTCCTCTAATTCCCAAAACCCTATTCAAACTTCGGAGAGACAGAGGCCGTATGATTCTCATAGCTCCACATTGGCCACGGCAAGTGTGGTACCCTCTGCTTCTACATCTCTCTCAAGCTCCCTCTCTGGAGTTAGGGTCTGCTCCAGATCTCCTGTCTCAGGAGGACAGAATGTTATGGCATCCCAATCCCCAGTCTCTGCATCTCAGGGCTTGGTTGCTGAAGGCCTAGATCTTCATGATCTTAACCTTTCTCAGCAAGTAAAGGATATCCTTTATGCTTCCAGAAAACCTTCCACAAGACGCTCTTATGCTTTCAAGTGGAAAAGCTTTCCCATATGGTGCTCACAGCAGGGTCTTAGCCCCCTTGCGATACCTCTGGAATCATTACTGGAGTATCTCCTTCATTTATCCAATGCAGGACTTAAGACTAACTCAGTGAGAGTCCATTTGAGTGCTCTTGCAGCTTCTTCAAGCCTTTAAATGGGCAACCTATTTCCTCCCATCCTCTTATAACAAGATTTATGAGAGGCCTTCTTCTAACTAAGCCTCCCATTAGGCCACCACCAGTGGCATGGGACTTAAACCTGGTTCTTGGCCAGCTCATGAAGCCACCTTTCGAACCCTTAGCTACTACCTCGTTGAAATTCCTTTCCTGGAAATTTATTTTCCTCATTGCAATCATATCAGCACGTCGCATCAGTGAGTTGCAGGCACTAGTGGAGTGGAGGAGTGGCCTAGTGGTTGGGGCAAGGTACTTCAGGCTGGAAGGTCGGGGGTTCAAATCCCACTACAGGACAGCAACCTTGGGCCGGAAGGTGCTCCTTATGGTCTTGGGCAAGCCACTTAACCCTCCATAGCCCATGTTCCCTGTAAAATAGTTATCTCCAAGTTATAATGCCCTGTTCAATGTAATTTCAGTTTGTTCAATCTAAACCGCACTGATGCAGAATAGCGCGGTATATAAGAGAATGTAAATAAATAAATAAATGAATGAATATACAAGGTTCCATCATGACAAGGTAGTCCTTAGGACTCATCCACACTTTATGCCAAAGGTGGTCTCACCTTTTCATCTGAACCAAGCGGTCTACCTGCCTGTGTTTTTTCCAAGGCCTCATGCATCAAATGCAGAAAGGAATCTTCATACTTTGGACTGTAAAAGAGCTTTAGCTTTTTACTTACAAAGAACACAGCAACATAGAAAGTCCTCTCAACTCTTTGTTGCTTTTGATCCTTCTCATTTGGGACTTCCAGTCTCCAAAAGAACACTGTCCAACTGGATTGCACAGTGTATTTCGTTTGCCTATCAGAGTAAGAATCTTCCTCTGGAGGGTCATGTCACAGCTCACAATGTGAGAGCCATGGCAGCTTCAATGGCTCATCTGCACTCTGTGTCTATCGACGACATCTGTCGAGCAGCCACTTGGGCCTCGGTTCATACCTTCACAGCCCATTACTGCTTGGACAAGGACTCCCGCCAGGATGCCGTTTGGTCAGGCTGTTCTCCAACACCTGTTCCATACCTAATCAACTCCTACCCACCATCCCTGGTAGGATGCCGGAGATCCATTGGGGGAAGTGGAGCCCTTTCACAGGGACACACAACTTCTGGGGTTCTCTTCCTGGCATCTAAAGCTAGGGAGTCCCCATATGTGAAGACTACATTCCTGCTTGTTCCTGGAGATAGCATAGTTACTCACCTGTAACAGGTGATCTCCGGGAACAGCAGGAATTTAGTCTTCACAACCCACCCACCTCCCCTAGGAGTTGTATCTCTCTGTCTATCTCTTTTTCTTTCCCTCTCTCTCTCTTTGTCTCAGCTTTAAAACTCAACTGGAGAGAGGCAGTTGGGGAAGGCAGCACGCAGGCACTGTGGGATGCTCCCAAAAGCTTTCTAATTGGACGCTGGGGAGTGTTCCCGCGCAGGCTCCGTCGGTACCGACGTTACCCATATGTGAAGACTAAATTCCTGCTGTTCCCGGAGATCACCTGTTACAGGTGAGTAACTATGCTTTACTCCTTCAAAAAGTAGAAAGACTAGGGGATACACCATGAAGCTACAATGTAGGGCATTTAAGACTAATTGGAGAAAATATTTTTTCACTCAATAGGTTTGTTACCAGAGGATGTGGTAAAAGCTGTTAGTATAGCTGGATTTAAAAGAGGTTTGGACGAATTTGTGGAAGAAAAGTCCTTTAACCATTATTAAGGTGGACCAGGGAAATCTACTGTTTAGCATTGGACAAGCAGCATGGAATCTGTATATCTTTTAGGAACCTAACAGGCACTTGTGACCTGGATTAGCCACTGTTGGAAACAGGATACTGGGCTTAATGGACTCTTGGTCTGACCCAGTATGGCATATCTTATGTTCTTAACCAAATGGTTAGCATTAGTCCTGATGACAGGAAGGCATTTCTTATTCTGGGTAGATCATGCAGATCCAAGATAGCTTTTTATTCATTGTATGCTAAGGGACCATATAGTGAAGAAAGAGCTAACTTGAACTACAGGGGATTAATTCCCTTTTTTCAGTTCAATTTGGTTTATTAGTTTCATAATACAAAATTAAAAAAAACAACACCGTATAGAAACACAACAAAGCATGCAGTACACAGATGTTACCTACAATATTGTCACTACGACCAGATGTAAATCCAAGAAGATAAAAGAGGAAGTGAATAGCTGTATGTAAAAATGTAAATAGATGAAGGACAATCTCTTTTGTTAATGTATGTTGGTACATTAAGGTCTATATTTAGACCCTATTATGTGTGCTGTGTATTACCCCTATTCTCTCTATCTATGCCCCAAATTTTCTGTCTTGATTTGTGACAAATCCCAAAATTATAATCAAACCGCTTCTGATCGCTGGAAGTAGCGGTATATAAGTGTTTACTAAATAAATAAAATAAATAAATATAGCTACTCACTGTGAGAGTACTAGTTCACCATATACATTCCTAGGAACTGTTCTAAAATAAAAACCTATATTTGAATACATACCAGTGTAAATGTCTCCAATGACTTCCAATTTACAGAGAACTGATGAAGCTTATTTAGTTTCTCTGCAGCAACTTTTTCATATTTAAAGGTGTTTAAAAGGTATTCTACTAAACATTCATCTCTGATCACTATGGGCTGGATATCCAATGGCACTATACGTATATAATGCAAAGAACTGTATTACAGTCAAAGCTAAAATTTACTTTTTAACCCCTATATTTTTTTCCTTTCAGAGAAGATCAGGTTTCAGCTCCTTGGGTTCTGGGGAGTATGTGGATCTCTCAGTAGCATGGACGGAATTAATTTTGTTGGCTCAATGTAAAGGCAAAATCCAGGAAGGTATTTTCTATTAATGCTGTGTGTACTTTCAGTGGAAAACTACTAACTCACTAAAGATCTCAAACTGAAGTGTATAAATTTCATAATCAATCCAAGGACATTCCAATACACAATTAAGGAGCAACTTTTTTTTTCCAAAAATTGGAACTTCAGTTGAAGAAAATAATAATAAGATTATCTTCAGACACCCTCTTTAGTCCATTTATCATTTCCAAAATATTCACTAAAATTCACATTCTTTCTTCTTTACTTAATGTCTTGAACTATACAAAAAACTTTAACTTATTTGCACTCTTATTTGAAAAAAAAGACACCTGATGCAGTTGGAAGAACCAGTGAAACTCAAATTTGGCATGGAAACATTCCATGGCTAATAAGATATATGCTAATAAGTTAAAGATTTTTATACAGTTCAAGACATCATGTTTGGCAAGGTTGAAGGTTAGTGCAAAAGAGGAAGGCCAGGAATGTGATGGATCGATTCAATAACAGTGGCTTTGGATGCCTCTCTACCAGCAATTGACCGCCTGACTGAAGACCAAGCACAGTTTAGGTTAACTATCCATAGGATCGCCCTAAGTTGACATCAACTCAACAGTATTTAAACAAAACAAACATATAGTTCAAGATTAAATAAAAAAAGAAATAATGTGAATTTTAGTGAATATTTTGGAACAGATGATTGGATTGAGGAGGGTGTCTAAAGATAATCTTATTATTGCTCCTTTCCACCAAGGGTCTACGTTTTTGAAGAAAGAGTTGTTCCGTAATTGTGTATTGGGGTGTGGTTGAACTAAGCATGTACTTTCCAAGCATTTTGGATTTTTTTAACCATTTGTATATAATAGCATATTTTATTATAATTTATCAGTTTTATGACTGAAAAACTCCATGTAACATGACATGATACATACAGTGCTGTATGTGTTAAAGAGGAATGTGATGCTTAGAACTGAAGGCAACAGATTGTCCAGCCAGGTAAAAGAAGCTCTTGAATTTTCAATAGGATTTAGATCCTAGTGAATAATGAGTTTGCTTACCCTTTAAAGTATTATCTACTGCTACCAAGAGAATCCTTTTGCTGTTGGTTTAAAATGATTGCTTATAGCAGTGTAAAAATTACTTTTTCATTGATAAGCAAGATTGAGTCAGGCACACTAAGTGAGTGACATCACCACAGGTCGCTTAAACACAACAGCTCTCCAAGACATCAGAACTTAACTGTAAAATTCTGAGTATGCACAGCCCTTTTTGTGCGTAGCAGTCTCCTAGCCTCTATGTTTTGATAATCTGCTTTGCCCAACAGATGCAAAAAAAGGTGTCCTAATTCTGGAGAGGTTTCTACTTTGCCATCTTCTGACATTGTTTTTCATTGTTTTTCTTTTTCTTCTTTGTTTCTTTATTTCCTTATTTCTAAATTTTAAATAGTCATTATGTCATAGAAGTCTGTTTTATGGCCCTGTTCTCAGTTTAGCAGACAGGAACAAGATGAAGAAAGTCACAACACCTTACTTCCAAGGTGAAACAAAACTTTTTATTAAAAAGACCCCGATACAGCGTATTTTGGCTAAGTGTCTTATTTAATAAAACCATAAAACATCATAACCTGGTACATAAATATATAACAACTGTAATAGAATGATCTTTACAATACAACTAAGTAAAATAATAGTCTACGATAAAAAGGCATATAGATGACAAACTAAAACGTATAAACTCGTTAAAAACATAATGAAAATGAATCATAATACAAATATGCGGATCTAATAAAATAGAATAAAATGAATCAAAAGTACAAGAACAATAAAAGTAAGAGATTAAAATGATAAAAAGATAAAAACTATAAAAAACTAGAGTGCATGAAACTGGAGGACTATAGGAATGTATATGACATAACACAGATGAATACTGGAATGAAATGTAGAATTGATATGAACCCTAATAAAATGTATGATAAAGTTATATATGTTTCTAAATAAAGTTAAATAAGTAAAGGATAATAATAATAATAGCAATAATGACTAAATAATGACAAATTCAAACAATAATAAAGAAAATAGGTAAAATTATGGGATACATAGGAGCAGGAAACAGTACCTGATGAACAGACTATATACACTTGCATATATGTGTGTCATTCAAAGGCTCCAATAGTGAAAAACTTGTGGAAAGGCTAGTGTGACCAGAAAACCATTAAATAGAGCAAAGGGTAGAGGTTAACTACAATAAAGATATTTCCCTGTCCAGCTATGGATGGGGGGGGGGGGGGGGAGGAAGGAGAAAGGGGAGGGGGAAGGAAGGAAAAGGAAACAAATGCAATAAATAAAATGGCAAGGCACTTGCTGTGCTGTGACCAAAAGGGTTGGTAAGCCGTGTCTACTATGTAGTATTCGGACTTTAAGAAAAGTTGGAGTAATGCTGTATAAATGAGAAAGTTATTTAATTTTGGGGTCAGGATAAAAATCAGCAATGAAAGAGCTGGACTAATGTTCAAATAAGAGGACCCAATTGTGGTTGGGAGAAAACGTGGGGAAGACAAGTGGACTGTATAATACTATAGGTTGAGCGGTAGTGCATGTTCCTTTTAGACATCCTGACAAAATAATGTTCCCAAGAGAAAGGGGTATTCGGCAATGACATCTCATTTGTCACAGCGATCCATAATTAGTACATAGCCACAGAAGTAAAAAAAAATGAAAAGTATCCAAAATAAATTGAAGAAATAAAATAGGAGAGTGCTTACCTGGTCTGGTTGTATGGAAACTATGCACAGTTTCCATACAGCCAGACCAGGTAAGTACTGAGACCAGGTAGAACTGAGAGCCGATAGCTAGAGGTCGCCATTTAAAAGAGTACTTTGGTGCCAAAACCAAACGGGATATTCATAGCAATGGGATGCTAAAACTCACACACTGCCTGGTAGACGTCAATGTAAAAGAGAGTCAAATATTTAAATGCAGCACCAGGGAGTTAAAAATTAAAAGCAAAACTAAAAGGATTAAAATAGATTATAAAAAGCCTAAAGGATCTAGCGTGTGAATAAAAACAAGGAATGCAAATAAAACGATGGGGGGTTTTGCCGCTAAACTGCGGGACGTCCAAAACCTAATTAAAAAGGATAAAAGAAATGGAACCATTTTCAGAATGGGCGAATATGATTAAACATGTAATATTAAAAAATGATTATAGCCACAAAATATACTGAACAACCTGCGCTTATTTTAAAAACATATAAATTAAAAGCTACAGATAGAAGGTACTGAAATGTATATCTAGCGAGCTAGGTAACTAGATGCTACACCAAAATCATGGACAATAAAAATTAAAAAGTTAAAAATTAAAAAAGAGAAAAAGAAAAAATAAGAGGTGGATGAAAGTAAAAACCCCCACTGGCAGGAGGGATGGTAGACCATGTCACACAAACTTCTGCACCAACCAGGCAGCCTACAAATGTATCAAAACTTTGTCTCATAGCCCAGTTCCTAAATTTATAGAAACTGAAGAGTCCAAATGAGGATCCATGAGGACCAGCTGGAGGAACTTAAAAATACTAAAACCAACTGATCAAACTCATAAAAAACTACATAGGGGTCATCTAAAGTAGATAAAAGGTATAAGACCAGTGCAATTAAAATACTATTAAGAAAAATGATAACAATAATAAAACATAAAAAAACACATGAAAAAAGAAGATCTAGTGCGTGGCTCACATGTGGCAAAACTCAAAACTCTGGAAAAGGTTGCATAATGACACTAGGGAGAGTACTATCAAGCCAATGGTGTAATTAAAGAGCTACATACATCCAGTGTAAGTATAGTGTACATAAGTAAATAATTAAAAGAGAGCAGGAGTTAAGAAATACTAAAAGGAACAGTCAGGTGACACTAAAAGCCAACATAATAATAAAATGTGGAATCAAAATATCAATATAAAAATGGATATAAAAATAAAAGGCTTAGACTCCTCAAAAAGCAATCCATAAAATGACTAAAAAGCTAAATCTTAATTAATTAATAAAGAAATAAAAGAAAGGGAGGGGAGAAGAAGAAAGGGAGGGGGGAGGGGGAAGAGGGTGGAAAAGATGGGGGGAGGGGGTGTAAGGGGGAAGAGAAGAGGGAAGAAAAGATATAGGAAGGGGGAAAGAAGAGGAAAAATGGGGGGAGGGGGAGTAGGCAGGAAGAGGGGAGGAAAAAAGGATGAAACCAAGCTGCACTAATACTATTAAGAAAAACTAAAAAGTATAAAAAATACATAAAAGCAAAACTTGAAAAATAAAGACAATTATAAAAAAGTAAAAACAAATATACTTTAAATACCATCCAGGCAGCTGAATCATAAGAAAACAGAAACGTCTTGGTCCATATTTAGCCCATGAGGAGTTAGGGAACCCAAACTGAAGATATATTTTCGTTCCAATTGCAAGAAAATTTTCTCTGTCACCTCCTTTCCAGTGGGATCTCACCACTTTGATCACAAAGAACTTGTGGTCAGATAAAGAATGTTATGCTGAAACCCAGTGGGTCACAAGAGGTTTATCCTCAACCCGCCTCTTTAGGCAACTTCTATGTTCCACCATATGAGTGCGTATACTGTGTTTTGTCTTTCCTACATACAGTAGATTGCAAGGACAAACTACTACATAAATCACTCTGCTTCGCAATTTGAAAACAGTGTCCATTCTTGAAGTGATCAAATACTTTAGGGTTTTCTCATGGTACTGAGAGTGCAGAAGGTATTAATAGCTTGCTAAATTGGTGTTCGTTTTGTGAGCCACTGTGATGCGACTAGTGCTGAAGGTAGGGATAGTGGAGATGATGTGTCATTCTTCCTTCAAAATTCTTATAATATCACTTGATAAATTTGGAAAGTTAAGGGGACAAACCAACTGATCACTCATGTTGTGTGTAAAGCCCTGTAGCAATGTAGAGCAATCTGATGTCTTAGCTCGTTCATAGGCCCGATTAATGCAGTCAGAAGGATACTCTCTTTCTTGGAATCACCTCTGCATATCCTTAGCTTGTATTTCAAAAATCCCCCTCACTCTTAAAAATTGGCTAGCAGGCAAGTTACATTTGAGAGAACAGGTGTGGAAACTATTGAAGTGTAGCAAATGATTCCTATCTGTGGGCTTTCAATATAGATCAGTTGTGAATCCCACTTCTTCTTTTTTGACCAAAATGCCCAAGTATGACACTTGGGTCTTGCTGAATGTTGATTCGAATTGTAAATTAGGGTCAGGTGAGAAAATTATGAAAGCAAACATCCTCTCCTTCCCAAACTATGAATACATCATCTATGTACCTTTTCCAGAGTTTGATATTGGAACTAAACAGATGTGTAGTCAAAAACCACTTTTCAAAGTCTGCCACATTGAGATTTGACACTTCCAGGGCCATGGAAGACTTCATGGTCATTCCTTTGATCTGCTTTCAAAAATGTTCTCTAAAAAAAAAAAAGTAGTTCTCTGTGAGGGCCAAACTATTAAAAAAACAGGTTGGAATCCTCCTTGGAGCGTCCCTCTCAAGAAGGAAATCCTCAAGTATCTTGAGAGCTGTTTGTTGCAATACATTAGTGTACAATGACACAATGTCCAAGGCCACAAGAGTCAAGTCCATATGGTATCCAGGGAACTACCAAGTATCTGTATTACATGAGAGGGGTCTTAGAAAGACATCCCAACATTTTGTAATTGGCTCAAAAAGCTACCTTATGGCAGAAATGATTAGATGCTCTTGAGGAATTTAGTGAACTAAGGCTGCTTTGTTGTACCCCAAAGATAGCTGGGGACCTCGCACTGCTCCAATCAAACTCAGACACTCAGTCAGTAAGGAAATTAGATCTTTATTGTGCCCAGTCAATCACAATTTTAGCCAAATAGTCAAAGCAGCATTATTTTCTTAGCAATATAGTTTGCCTGAGTCAGAGAGGCTAGGAGACAAAGAGCACAGACTGTTTGTCTCTTCTCCCCCCCTGAATGATACCAAGTGCTGTCCTTATTTACATTGCTTATACACATCATATTTTTCCAACGTCCTTGTTCCACACCTGGTGATAACAGTTTTTTAGACTTTTCTAATCTTAACGACATCAATAACGACATCCTAATCATTCAGAAAACAGCTGAAAACCATCCTATTCCAAGAATATTTCAAGACAACCCCTACCAAAAAATGCAACAACCCCTGAACTCTCCATGTCCCTCTGAGTGACAACTACACTGTACTGTCCATGTCTAAAGTCTATCCTTTGTCGGAATCATCAATGTTACCTACCTGGTGAAGGCCCCACCCTGATACTTGATTTCCTCTCCCTTATATGTAACGCCGCATTGACCCGGTGAAAAGCGGGATATAAATACAGTTAAATAAAATAAAATAAATAAATAAAATATGTTTCCCCATAAGTTCCCTTCCTCCTCTGTCTTAGTCTGTGGTGGGCATGTTTCCTGTTTCTGCATGCCATGTACTTGATCTGCTGCCATGAGCTGTTTCTATGTTGCTGTCTCAGCAATACAGATTTGTGCAAGCCTTTACTTTTATATGGGCATGACTTTTGCTACAGGACTGCTTCAGGTCACTCTTACCAGGACAAGCCACAAGGACTGCTTTGGGACATAGTATGAAGTAGGCTTCAAACTGCTTTGTACCAACAATGCCCAGGTGGATCAACCAGAGTCTTATAAATCTTGGGTAGAACATATGTTGTCGGGGTAACAGGATACGCAACCTTAAGAAAATCATATTCTTTTTTGGTCAAATAACCATTTTCTAAACCTGTCTGTATCAGGGAATCAAGACTAATCTTAAGTGAGATGGTAGGATCTCCATCCAACCTTACTTAAAAATTATTTTCTTGAAGCTGTCTAGATACATTTCTAATATAATTTATCACCAGCAACAAGCAGGAATGCAGTCTTCACACATGGGTGAACATCACCGATGGAGCCCGCACAGGAATGCTCCCCTGTGGCTGAAAGGAACGCCTTTGGGAGCACTCCTCTGCACCTACATGCTTTCCTTCCTGCCTTCCCAACTCCTCTCCTCAGTTCTTCGTTTCCACGGAGCCAGCAGGATGTATCATCCTGTCACCGTCAAAGCCAACACCAGTCCCGATAATTTTTCTTTTTTCTTTTACAAATTTTGCTATTTTTTTCCTCTTCATTTTCAATGCGTTTTTTATCGCTAAACTAGGCCTCTAGGCCTCCATAGCCTTTTGAGGCATGGAAAAGCCAACTAGTGGTTTTAAAAAATGTACCAATTGTGCTAGTACCATATCAGTCACTGATAAACATGACTGGTGTCTAAAATATTTGGGCCCTGAACATCAACCCAATTCTTTTCCTTTGTGCCAGCAAATGACAGAGAGAGGCTTAAAGAACCGAGCCAGAGGAAGATCCAAGATGGTGCTGTGAGCAGACGCGTCTGAGGACACTCCATAGCTTGGTTCGGGTGCTGGTGGCTTCAGTGTTCTTGCTGCCTGTGAAGATGGGCAAAAGGAAGGGGATGGGGAAGGCATTGCTCCAGGAAGGCACCCCTTCCGGGAGCGCCAGACCATGTTGGAGGCATTTGGAGTTGCCTCAGTTTCCCCGGCGGTCTTTCCCGAGGGTCAGCCCGACCAGCGAATGTGGGGTAGCAGTGTGGAAAAGGTTTTGTTAAGCCCTATTGTGCAGACACTGCCTCCAATGCTGCGGAGTCAGCGGAGGAATGCCAGGCAGGAGTGGCTGTTGGGGCATCTTTACCAGAAGGCTGTCCTGTGGCGGAGTCCTCCCCTCTTACAGCAGTGACTGGCGGGGCCTCTTCGGATGGATTGCTGTGGTCACTAAGTTCCATTGCGCAGGGGGTTGATGAGGCTGCTTCCGGGTACAATTATCGTGAGGTGCAGAGACTATCAGCTGTGACATTGGAGTCGATGTGGGATGCGATATAAGGACTGAACTCCTCCAGGCAAGTTTTTTCCAGTAGACTTGATGATTTATTTACTGTCTCACATTCGGTGCTAGGACATTCTCAGGCTTTAGGACAATGTTCATCTAGGTATGATGTTCTTGAGACCAAAGTGAGTGCCGCTTAGATTTTGGGGAACACTCTGGTGAAAGATAAGAATAATCTCCAGGAACAAGCAGGAATGTAGTCTTCACATATGGGTATCGTCAGTACCGATGGAGTCTGCGCGGGAACGCTCCCCAGCGTCCAATTAGAAAGCTTTTGGGAGCATCCCACAGCACCTGCGTGCTGCCTTCCCGCCTTTCCCAACTGCCCCTCTCCAGTTCTTCGTTTTCCACGGAGCCAGCAGGTCGTCGTTCCTGTCACCGCAGAAAAGTTTCCCTTATTACCTTTCTTTTTTGTGGTCGCGTCTGCCTTCCTTGAAGCTCTACCGTTACCGCCGTTTTTTCTTTCTTTTCTTTAAAAACCCCCCAAAAAAACCAACTTAGTACTTTTTTGCACGTGCACGCGCCTTTTTGGGCCTTAGGCCCAAAAATTCCTCCACAATGGAAAAGCCCTCTTCGGGTTTCAAGAAGTGCACCAAGTGTGGCGGTACCATCTCTGTCACCGACACACATGAATGGTGTCTCAAATGTTTAGGTCCTGACTACTCCATCACGGAATGTATGTCCTGTGCCATGATGTCTAAAAGAGGTCGGCAGAACCGAGCTGCTAAGCTCAGTACTCTGTTTCCCCTCTGATGCAGCCTCGGTGGCATCAATGTCTTCCAGGGCTTCCTCTTCCTCCCGTGGATCTCAGGTAAATAAACACAAGTCTAGCCGGTCCTCAAAGGGTAGATCTCCTTCTAAGCATCGAGATGCCTCTGACGTTGCCCTTGAGGATTCTGCATTGGCAAAATTGCCCCGGCGGGAGGCTTTGGCTTCCAAAGCATTATCGGGGCTCCAGGACATTCTCGAGGCCTCAACCTCGGCAGAACTACTGGTGCTATGCTCTGGGGTACCGGCTGTCTTCTCCAGTACCGACATCCAGGCATCGGCAGCGTCAATAGACCAGAGATTCCTGGCTATTGAATGCAGTCTGGCGGCTCTCCTTGCGGCATCGACACCCTCAGAACCGCGTCAGACAGTTCAACCGGTACTGGCACCGACTCTGGCACCGGTACCGGTACTGACAGCATCGACATCGGTGTCCATATTGCCGGCACCCAGTCATGAGATGCCCTCCGATACTGATTACTCCCGGTACCGACCTCGGTCGGTACGGGTATCGGGCTCTTCAAGAGCATCCGGATAGACGGTACCTCGAGTCCTCAGAAGAATCTGAGGATTCTGACAGTTCTGTCGATGCAGGAATGCTTCTCCTAAAGGAGCCTTCCTCCCCTAAGCGCATGATGTCTCCTCCAGAGGATATTTCCTTTCAGGACTTCATCAGGGAGGTGGCTCGAGGTCTGTCCATTACTGTGGCTCCTGAATCAGAGCCCAGAGCAAAGGAGTTGGAAATTTTACAATATCCCAAAGCTCCTAAAGAGGCAGCTACTCTACCCATCCATGAGATCTTGCATGATCTCATGCTAAGAATGTGGGAGACGCCTCTTACCACCTCTCCTCACTCTCGTAGACTGGATACTATGTACCGAGTCCCTCCTTGTCCTGGTTTCCAGAAGACTCAGCTTCCTCACCACTCTATTGTAGTGGAATCAGCTATGAGAAGGATCAGGAGTGCAAAGAGACATGCCTCTAATCCTCCAGGATGCGAGTGCAGAACTTTGGATGCTTTTGGACGTCGTACTTTCCAACTTCCATGCTTTCTGCCAGGATCAGTTCCTATATTTTATATATGGGAATGTTCCTGAAGGAAAATACTGGGGATTTAGAGGTTTTGAGCCCTCTTCTTCCTGAGAATAAGAACATAAGATATGCCATACTGGGTCAGACCAAGGTCCATCAAGCTCAGTATCCTGTTTCCAACAGTGGCCAATCTAGGTCATACGTACCTAGCAGTTTCCCCAAAAGACACAGGTTCCGCAATGTTTCTACTGGGTCAAGCATTGATATCCTGGGTCCCTTCTTAATAATGGATAAAAGACAAGATTTTCTCACATCGGTCAAACATGCCCAGGATGTTTCCAAATTTGTCAACCGTGCAGCTTTTGACTGTTTTGAGTGCATAAGCAGAACCTCTGCCATTGCCATAGGTGCACATAGAATTGCCTGGCTCCAGGCATCTGATTTGGAGCTCTGGGTAGAAGACAAACTGGGCAATATTCCTTGTACTGGTGAGAACCTGTTTGGTAAAGATTGGCAAGAAAAGGCCAATGAGTTGGATGCTGACAACTCCACTTTGGATTGGCTATCCAAAGCCACAGCTGATTCTGCGAGAGAGAAATCTTTCAAGAAGCCTTTCTTCTAAAAAAAGAAGAGGTTTTATCCCTCTTATTCCCAGCAGGGACGTTCTACAGGTCAGCCTACCCGGAAGGGTCAGCAACCACCCAAACAAAAGAAAGCAAAGACTGCTAAGCCTCAACCGTCTCAGCAGTCTCAGCCTCCAAAAGGCCTTTGACTTTCATCTAGAGAACTTAGCCTTCCTGGCCCTGAATGGACCAGAGCCTTCCACCATTCCAGGAAGGTTATGTCACTTTGACCCCAGGTGGGAGCAGATAACAGCAGAGCAGTGGACAATCTCCATTATAAGAGAGGGGTACAAACTGCACTTCCTGTGCATGCCCCCTTCCACCATGGTAAGACAGTTCAATTCGCAGACTTCTCTCATCAACCTGTTAGAAAAAGAGGTCACTATGCTTCTTGCCCAAGGGGCAATAGAAGAAGTACCCATTCAGCAACAGGGTACAGGATTTTACTCCCCCTATTTCCTTATTCCAAAGAAAACAGGGGGATACAGACCTATTTTGGACCTCAGAAAATTGAACAAATTCCTGTTCAAAGAGAAATTCAAGATGATTTCTTTAGGAACTCTGCTGCCATACCTTCAGAGTCAGGATTGGCTTTGTTCTCTAGATCTCAAGGATGCGTACACTCATGTTCTCATTCATCCAACTCACAGGAAGTTCCTTCGGTTCCTTTTCCAAGGAAAGCACTACCAATACAGGGTGCTTCCTTTTAGCCTGGTCTCAGCACCAAGAGTGTTCACAAAATGCATGGCTGTGGTAGCAGCATTTCTCCGCACTCTAGGGATATTTGTCTTCCCCTACTTAGACGACTGGCTCATTCGAGGCCCATCAGAGTCAGAGGCCTGGACCTCCCTATCTTGCACAGTGCGTGTCCTTCAATATTTGGGTCTGGTCATAAACGTCCCAAAATCCAGTCTAACTCCCACTCAGTCTCTAGAATTCATAGGAGCTTTGCTGGATAGCAAAAAGGCAAGGGCCTATCTTCCCCAGGCCCGTTGCCTTCGCATGGTGCAATTAGCTTCTCAAGCAGTGCTAAAACCTCTTCTCACTGCCCGAGAAATGCTACAACTACTAGGCCACATGGCATCTACCGTGCATGTGGTCCCTTATGCTCGCCTCCATATGAGAGCAGCCCAGTGGACTTTATCCACTCAGTGGACCCAGGCATCAGGGTGCCTGTCAGACAAAATAGCAAAACAAGTCGCCTTATTTTGTCCCTCCAATGGTGGCAGTCCACTCACAACCTGTTGCTGGGGTCCCCATTTTAACAACCCTTACCCCAGGCAACTCTCATAACAGGTGCTTCTCCAATGGGTTGGGGAGCTCATTTGCAAGACCTCTCCACCCAAGGCACTTGGACTCCACAGGAGACTCATCTACATATCAATCTCTTAGAGCTCAGAGCAATCTTCCTTGCTCTTTGAGTGTTCCACACCCTGCTCAGCTACAAGACAGTCCTCATTCATACGGACAATCAAGTAGCCATGTTCTACGTGAACAAACAGGGGGGAACAGGCTCTCTTTTGCTTTGCAACAAAGCTTTGCGACTATGGGCCCTCGCCAGAGAGCATCAGATTCATCTCCTGGCAGTGTATCTTCCAGGCATACAAAACTCTTGGGCAGACAGACTCAGTCGAGTTCTGCTTCCACACGAATGGTCTCTACATGTAGACCAGGTGACCAAGATTTTTCAAATTTGGGGAACCCCGGACATAGACCTCTTTGCAAGTCCATTGAATGCCAAACTTCCCCGGTTCTGTTCCAGAATCCAGGCTCAGGGCTCTCAGGCCAAGGATGCTTTCCTCCTTCACTGGGGCCAAGACTTCCTTTATGCCTTTCCACCCATTCCCCTAATTCCCAAGACCCTATTCAAGCTTCAGAGAGACAGAGGGCGTATGATTCTCATAGCTCCACATTGGCCTCGGCAGGTGTGGTACCCTCTGCTTCTACATCTCTCTCAAGCTCCCTCCCTGGAGTTAAGGTCTGCTCCAGATCTCCTATCTCAGGAGGACGGAATGTTATGGCATCCCAATCCCCAGTCTCTGCATCTCAGGGCTTGGTTGCTGAAGGCCTAGATCTCCATGATCTTAATCTCCCTCAGCAAGTAAAGGATATCCTTTATGCTTCCAGGAAGCCTTCCACAAGACGCTCTTATGCGTTCAAGTGGAAAAGGTTTACAATATGGTGTTTGCAGAAGGGTCTTAACCCCCTTGCTATACCTCTGGAATCATTACTGGAGTATCTCCTTCATTTATCCAATGCAGGACTTAAGACTAACTCATTGAGAGTCCATTTGAGTGCTCTTGCAGCTTCCTTTAAGCCTCTAAATGGACAACCTATTTCCTCCCATCCTCTTATAGCAAGATTTATGAGAGGCCTTCTTCTAACTAAGCGTTGCCATTTGGGCTTGCGACGGCGCCTCGATCGTTCACCAAAGTGATGGTGGTGGTGGCAGCAGCCACATTGCGGAAGCAGGGAGTGTTAGTGCACCCATATCTGGACGATTGGGTAATCCGAGCAAAGTCAGGAGCCGAAAGCGAGTCAGCGACAGCCCGAGTGATTGCCTTTCTACAAAGCTTAGGATGGGTGGTCAATATGTCAAAGAGCAGGATAACTCCGGCGCAGGCGTTAGAATACCTAGGGGCGCGGTTCAATACGGAGACCGGAAGGGTATTTCTCCCTCGACAGCGGGTGCAAGGTTTGAGACAATTGGTTCGAAAGTTTCTACAAATGTCTCTCCCCACGGCATGGCATTATCTGCAGTTGCTCGGTACCACAGCGGCAGCACTAGAGATGGTGCTGTGGGCAAGGGCTCATATGAGACCCTTACAAAGGGCATTGTTAAGAAGGTGGTCACACCAGGACAATCTGCTGTCACGGAAACTTCCTTGTCCAGAACGGACCAGGGAGTCTCTGCGGTGGTGGCTGTGTCCAGGAACGCTGGAGAAGGGAATGCCCTTGGAATCTCCGAATTGGATTCCTCTGACAACAGATGCGAGTCTAACCGGATGGGGAGCACACTGCCAGGGTCAATTTGCACAGGGACAGTGGTCCGATCAGGAAAGGTTATGGTTGATCAACAGGTTAGAACTGAAGGCAGTAACTCTGGCGTTGCAAGGGTTTCAGTCTTGTCTGCGCAGGCAAGCGGTTCGAGTGTTGTCAGACAATGCGACGGCAGTAGCCTACATCAACAGACAAGGGGGCACAAGCAGTGTGTCTCTGGAAGCCGAGGCCAAGCAGTTGTTCGATTAGGTCGAAAGGCACCTGGAGGCTATATCGGTGGCACATGTAGCAGGAGTGGACAATGTCGTGGCTGACTTCTTGAGTCGGGTGAAAGTAGATCCGGGAGAGTGGATGCTCCATCCAAAGGTTTACGACATAATAGTACGTCGCTGGGGTTCTCCAGTAATGGATCTCATGGCGACTTTTCACTCGGTGCAAATCGGACGATTCTTCAGCAGAAGACTGGAAAGGATGTCAGAGGGCTTAGATGCTCTCATTCAGAGCTGGCCAGTAGATCAACTCTTGTACTTGTTTCCTCTGTGGGTGTTAATAGGTCGCGTCGTGCAGCGCATAGAACGACACCGAGGGTTAGTGATTCTGGTCGCTCCGGATTGGCCGAGGAGACCCTGGTATGCGGACCTACGGAAGCTGATGGTAGGGCAGCCTTGGAGGCTACCACTCAGAGTAGACCTGTTATCGCAGGGTCCACTGTACATGCCACAGGTGGATCGATTCTCGCTTACGGCTTGGCTCTTGAGAGGGGACGGCTAAGAGTGAAGGCTTATTCCGCAGAAGTAATTGCTACTTTGCTAAAGGCGTGGAGGTGGTCTACCTCTTTGGCGTATATTTGCGTTTGGCGTATTTTTGAAGCTTGGTGTGCAGACCGGAAAGGTGGAGGTTCTTCAGGCCTCGATTCCGCAGATTCTGGCATTTTTACAAGACTGGTTTCAGAAAAGGTTAGCAGCTTCATCTTTGAAGGTACAGTTGGCCGCACTATCATGTTATAGAGGGAAAATCAGGGGGGCCTCACTAGGGGAGTTACCCAGATGTTAAACGATTTTTGAGAGCAGTTTTGCTGTTGAGACCGCCGTATCGGCAGGTGATCCCAAAGTGGAATCTTAATTTCGTTTTAGAGGCGTTGGTTTAAGCGCTGTTTGAGCCATTGTCTAGATCGACTTTGAAGGATCTCACTCTCAAAGTCGTTTTTCTGGTAGCAATTTGTTTGGCCAAATGAATCTCAGAATTGCAGGCGTTATCTTGCAGAGAGCCTTTTCTAGCCTTTTACGAATCAAAGGTATTGTTGAGACCGGTACTGTCCTTTTTGCCTAAAGTGGTGTCTGCTTTTCACATGAATCAGCTTGTCTCTTTACCGGTATTTAGTAAGGAGTTGTCGTCGTCGTCCGGGAACCGCTTACATTTGTTAGATGTTCGCTGAGCGTTACAGAAATATGTTCGGAGGATGGCGGAGTTCCAGAAGTCTGATAGAACTTTTGTACTGTTTGGTGGTCAGCGTAAAGGAGAAGCAGCTTCTAAGGCATCCATAGCTAGATGGATTAAGGAAGCGATAGCTTCGGCATATTTATTTATTTATTTACATTTTCTTATATACCGCGCTATTCAACATCAGTGCGGTTTACATGGAACATAAAACATACACATTGCATATAAAGAACTGTGCTTACAGGAAACAGGAAATCAAAACTTGGATAACTTGGGGAACTATTTACACCTGAATTTCACGAAAATCGTATTACAGAGACAGTGCTCATGATTGTTTTGCATATATTCTCAAGGGTAAGCTGGTGCCGGAAGGGCTTAAGGCACATTCCACTAGGGCTCAGGCGACTTCTTGGGCTGGGTTCCGTTTTGTGCCAGCGGTAGAGATTTGTAAAGCGACGACCTGGTCATCTCTGAATTCCTTTGTTAAGCATTACCGTCTGGATGTCCAGGCCGGTAGGGATACCTGTTTTGGGGCAGCGGTGCTTCAAGCTGCTATGGCAGGTCCCTCCCATTGATTGCTTTCACTGCTCTGTTATATCCTCAAAGGTTTGGGACTAGACTGGAGGGACGATAAGGAAGTTGAAATTAGACTTACCTGCTAATTGTAGTTCCTTAAGGAACTCCAGTCTAGTCCCGTATCCCTCCCTAGAGATTATCTTGTGGATCAGGGCCTGAAGCTCACAAGCACACACAGGTAAGAAATGAACGGTACTGTGTAGGTTCTGGTTCATATGGTAGGGGGTTGAATAGGGGCTTATTAGGTTTCCCATTCCCTGTTATGGAGGGGAGAGTAATCCTCAGCAGTTCTATCAACCGCTAATAGGTCTTTGGAGGGGATATTTCTCCTTTAAAAGTGTTTAGTTCAGTTATGTTGGGTTATTGTTGAAAATATTAATTACTTAATTGTTGCTCCGTGGAGTCTGCTTTGTCAGTAGATTACTGGACAGAGGAGGCGGTCCCAGGAGTATTTGTACCAGTGTCATTAGAAGAATGACATTTCTCAGTCTCCAAAGTTGCTGGAGGAGGAGCACAACTCAAAGGTTCGGGACTAGACTGGAGTTCCTTAAGGAACTACAATTAGCAGGCAAGTCTAATTTCAACATTGTAGCTTCATTGTGTGCCCCCTGGTTTTTCTACTTTTTGAAGAAGTAAACAACCAATCTACATTTACCCCTTCTACTCCATTCATATCTCTCCTCAGCTGTCTCTTCGCCAAGTTGAAGAGCCCTAGCCTTTTAAGTCTTTCCTCCTAGGGATATCCTTCCATCCCCTTTACCATTTTTGTTGCTCTTCTCTGTACTTTTTCTAATTTTACTATATCCTTTTTAAGATATGGTGACCAAAATTGCACATGGCATTCATGCTTCTTAGACCATGGAGCGATACAGTGGCATTATAATATCCTTTGTTTATTCTCCATTCCTTTCTTTATGATTCCTGGCATTCTATTTACTTTCTTGGCTGCCACTGCACTCTGGGCAGAGGGTTTCAATGTATTACCCATGAAGATGCCTAAATCCTTTTCCTGGGTGGTGCTTCCTAATGTGGAACCTTGCATCGTGTAACCATAGTTTGGGTTCTTCCCTAAGTGCATAACTTTGTACTTGTCCACATTAAATGTCATCTGTTATTTGGATGCCCAGTCTCCCAGTCTATCAAGGTCCTCTTGCAGCTTTTTACAATTCTCATATTGTTTGCCCTTTGATAGGTTTCTTGTGAGAATTCCTGGGTGTGCTTCTACTTCTGTTTATCTTTAGATACTGATGTTTCTAAGCCTTTGGCTACTCTCCCCTGAGTGTGCTTGTCCTTGTCTGATCTTGGAAACTAAGCAGGATTAGGTCCACCTGCTACTTAGATGGAGACTGCTTTCCTGATATTCGTTCTTCTACTTCCCAAGCTTCCTATCATCTGGCATTTGATGACTTTCACTATAATGTGCATAGAACAACTTGGAGCTTATGCTTTAAGTCTTGGCAACTTCTTTAGTACAGAAGTACCCAACCCAAAGGGAAAGGATGTTGTTATAGGCAAGCATGCTTAGCTTAGGCCAGAGGTCCCCCAATATTCCTCTCGGTGATGCAGTCCAAACTGGAAGGCAAAACTGGAAACAACATAAGCACTGGAAAGTTAGATGAAAGGCATTGATAAGGCAGGCAAAGAGAGAATTAGAAAAGCTTGCTGTGGAAGTATAAATGCATAATAAAAACTTTTTCAAATACATTCGTAGCCAAAAACCTGTGGGAGAGTCAGTTGGGCCATTAGATGATAGAGGGGTAAAAAGGGCACCAAGAGGGGAAATGGCCATAGTGGAGAGACTGAATGAATTCTCTGCTTCGATCTTTACTGAACAAGAGGTAGGGAAATTACCCATGACTGAAATGGTATTTAAAGGTGATAAATCAGAAGAATTGAAAGAAATATTGATAAACTGGGAAGATGTATTACAACTATTTGATAAACTAAAGAGTAGCAAGTCACCTAGACTGGATGGTATACATCCGAAGGTGTTGAAAGAACTGGAATATGAGATTGCAGAACTACTATAAGTAATCTGTGAACTATCATTAAAATCATCTGTAATACTGAAGATTGGCAGATGGCCAATTTAAACCCAATTATTAAAAAGGGTTCCAGAGGTGATCTGGGAAACTATAGAATGGTGGGCCTGATGTCAGGACCGGACAAAAAGGTGGAAACCATTATAAAGAACAAAATTACTATACATGGTTTAATGGGAGAAAATCAACATGGCTTTAGCCAAGGAAGATCTTATCTTACTAATCTATTATATTTTTTTGAAGGTGTGAATAAACAGGTAGACAAAGGTGAGCCAGTCGATATAGTGTATCTGGATTTTCAGAAAGCCTTTGACTCTTGAAAGACTCTTGGCAAAATTAAAAAGTCATGGGATAGAAGGCAGTGTACTATTGTGGATCAGGATATGGTAAAAAAAATAGAAAGCAGAGAGTAGGGCTAAATGGTCAATTTTCCCAATGGAGAAAGGTTAATAGTGAAGTACCCCAGGGAACTGTGCAGGGTCCGCTGCTTTTTAACATTCGTAAATGACCTGGAAATGGGAATAACGAGTGAGGTAATCAAATTTGCAGATATGAGAAAATTATTCAAAGTTGTTAAAACCCAAGAGGATTGTGAAAGAGTGCAAGAGCACCTTGATAATTGGAAGACTGGATGTTCAAATGGCAGATGAAATTTAATGTGGACAAGTGCAAAGTTATGAACCTAGGAAAGAACAACCCAGACTATGGTTACGCAATGCAATGTTTCAAATTAGGAACCACCACCAAGGAAAAAGATTTAGGTATCATCATGGATAACACATTGGAACCCTCCACCCAATGTACAGCAGTGGCCAAGAAGGCAAATAGAATGCTAGGAATCATAAGGAAAGGAATGGAGAATAAAACCAAGGATATTACAATGCCTCTGTATCATTCCATGGTCTGACTGCACCTTGACTATTGTGTACAATTCTGGTCGTCATATCTTAAAAAGGATATAGCAGAATTAGAAAAGGTACAGCCACCAAAATGGTAAAGGGGATGGAAAGATACCCCTATGAGGAGAGGCTTAAAAGGTAAGGGCTCTTCAACCTGGAAAAGAGACAGCAGAGGGGAGATTTGATAGAGGTCTATAAATTAATGAATGGAGTGGAATGAGTAAAAGTCGATAGATTGTTTACATCATCAAAAAATTAGAAAGACTAGGGGACATGCAATGAAGCTACAGTGTAACCCGTTTAAAAAGAGAAAATATTTTTTCAATTCAAGCGTAATCAAACTCTAGAATTTGTTACCAAAGGATGTAGTAAAAGCTGTTAGAGGAGGTGGGTTAGAAAAAGGTTTGGACAAGTTTCTGGAGGAAAGGTCCATAAACCATTATTAAAGAGGATCCGGGAAATCCACTGCTGGCCCCAATACAAGCATTGTGGAACCTGTGTGTCTCTTTGGGAAACTGCTAGGTACCTGTGACCTGGATTGGCCACTGTTGGAAACAGGATACTGGGCTTGATGGACCTTGGTCTGACCCAGTATGGCATATCGTATGTTCTTATATATGCACTAGCTTCATTTTCCAGGATTCTGACATTTATGTAGGACTACTTTAGAAATTTCTATATCTAGATTTAATTCTACCTAAGTCCTCCTTTGAAGCAGATACTCTACAGGAATTCCATCTGACCCTTCTATTACCTTGACAAGGAACAAGCCTCCTTATGAGGATATCCCCTATCCAAGATTCCTTCAGTTCATGGCTAAAGAAAGTGCCATTTTCCCTATAACAAGAAATGAAACCATGCTTTGATGCTTTTGGCCTCCTGAAGTTTATAGAGGTCCATAGGCCACTGACGCAATTCCTATACATGGCTTCTTCCAAGATCAATAGCTTAAGATGTGGCAAATTCCACTTACCATACAATCAGTTTCCAAAAATATGACATGAAATATAAGGTCCAACTAGCACCTGATTTCAGTAAAGTCCGAATTTTCCTCTCTTTGGTTGTAGTTGAAGCAGGCATAAAAAGGCCAAAAAGTGCAGAAAATTTTCTAATACCTCTCCTGATAAGGTTCCATGCTTCTTAGAACATTTGGGCAAGAAGGTGTTCCAAGGAGTGATACTTTCAGCCCACATTGATGCTCATCACCTTTATATGGTAAAGTATATGCATATCATTTTTCAAAAGGTTCTGACCTATTCCTCTAGTCTGTCCCTTCAAATACAATTGCAGCTTGCCACTATCTTAGCAGAGGCTAATGAGTGCAAAAGTAAAGGAGGCCACGAATATCATAAAAGACCACTACTCCACCTTATAACACTTAGTGGTTTAACCAGCTTCTTTGACTTTGTCTCAGCATACTAGTACTTCCTAATATTGTCAAAGTTGTTCTCTGTGGACAAGGAGGATAATATCCTTGCATATGGGTGATGTCACTGATGGAGTCTTTGCACAGGAACTGTTTCCTGGCATCATTTAGAAATTTTTGGAGTCATCGTCTGCATGCACATGCACTACTTCATGCCTGTTGCTACCACTTGGCATCACCTCAGCCTTCATTTTTTCCACAGAGCCTGACAGACATGCATGTCCTAAAGTGAAAGTCGTTTTCTCTCTTAGTCTTCGTTTTTGGCTCTGCTGAATTCAACTCAGATTTTTCACCTCCTGCCGCTGCTGCATGAGTTTGCTGTGTCTTTTTTTAGTTCCTCTACTAGGATTTTTGGCCAGTTTTAGGTTTTCTTATTTTTACTGTGTTGCTTTCTGCATTTAAACCTCTGCCACCCTAGCCAGGATTTAATATTTACCATCAAGTCATTTGATTTTGCTGCAGATATTTTTCTGGATGACATGTCCTGAAAACTCTCCAGTTGGTTTAAAAGGTGTACCCAGTGCAATAGCATCATGTCTGTGACAGACACCCATCGGTGGTGGTGCCTGTAATGCCTGGGGCCTGACTATGAACCCTCTCGTATCTTATATTCACAGATGACAAAATGAGGATTCAAGGGTTGAGAGATACAGTGCAAAAGGATTTTTGGCATGGATAGGTCTGTTCCATTGACTTTGTCATCGGCGGCATTGGTCCTCTGTGGCCCAAGGAGCTGCATCGAACACTGGAGGAGCATCAACATCGAGGAGTCATCTAGTTCATTTGGAGTTAGGCATTGATAGGGTGTTCTAGCATTGGTTATCCATTGATTCCTACCCTGATGAGGAAGGATTCATTCTCTACTTCATCAGCATTGAGTAATCGGCACACTGTGCACCGGAGGTTGAGGTGCATTGGTGACGTAGTTTATCAGAGTGCGATGTAAGCATTCAGACATTTGAGGAACTGATACCTTCAAAGTAGCCCTAATCTGAGGATTGCTCATACTACTGGTAATGGTAGGGGCACAATAGTCTCCAAGGTACTGGGACCAGCCTGCCAATTCTCCCTATCAGACTCCACAGTCATTGACCAAATCTGCTGCATTCCTCCACCTTTATCGATGGCTGCCTTTGAAAAATGCCTTCTGGAGAGCTTTGAGGGATTGGATGAAGGTGGTCTTTGCATGGTATGAGGCTGCTGCTTCAATGATATCAAGGCTGGTGCACTGAGACATTGAATCGCTACTTGAGACTGTGGGAGATTCAATGACCTCAAGGCATTGAAAGGCTTTAACACTTGAAATTTCCTAACTGCTGTCCATCTTGAGTACATCTGGGGGGGGGGGGGGGCGTGATCGCTTTCTGAGGCATTGCAGTGCATAGATGTACTGATGCTCTGTACACAGACCTGAATCCCGAGGGGAACAGGGGTCAGCCCAGACACTTAGACATTACATGAGCATTTTTCTGAGTCAGAATCAGAGTGCTCCTGGGAATCAGAGTACAACTTGGAGGATTTCTTGGAGGAGAGGTCTCCAGAATTGGCTTCAGATCCTTGACCTCCTCATGAAAGAAGAAAATCACCTCCAGAGGGATTCTTCTTCATTGATTTTGTGAGGGAGATGCATAAGTGTCCCATTTTGAGATGGAGAGAAACCCAGGGCTGAAGCATTGGAAATCCTCCAGTTCTGTGATTCTCTGAGGAAGCTGTGACAATGGCCATTCACAGAATCCTAAAGGATGTTCAGATGGAGAGCTGTTTCACTATATAAGAAGGTCAACTTGATGTATCAAGTCCTGAAGACTCTTGGATTTGAGAAGATCCAGCTGCCATACCACTCCATGGTTGTTGAATCCGCTCTCAAAGAGGCCAAGATCTCCAAGTCATACTCCTTGGTGTTCCCAGGGAGGGAATCTTTTGGCAGAAAGGTTTTCAAGATTGCTATTCTCTCTTCTTGTATAGCATCCTCCTAGTTCTTTATAGGCATGCTGTCACAGAACATCATGCAGAGCATGCAAGTGTTTTCATACTGCCCCTCCAGAAAAGGCGGAGCAACCCAATTCCATTGTAAGTAAATGGAAGGCATGCAGAAAGTAGATAATCTGAGTGACACATGGTACTTTCAATACAGTATCAAGAGCTTTCTCTGTGAGTACTGGTGCCCAGAGACTCATGGCTTTGAGCTTCAGGCCTCCAATATTATGTCCAGGAGAAGCTCACTGGAATGCAGAGCCATGGAATCTCTTCAGAGATAAAGTGCAGGAGGCTGCAACTCTTATCAAGCAGCATAATGATACACTTATGACCCTCTCCAGACCCGTCTGATCCAAACCCCTCATTGTCCAGGGGGTATTCTGGCAAAGGTCAAAGGAGGACCTATTACTCTCATAGGCATAGGTATCATCTAGTGTCCCATTCAGCCCAGACTAAGCAAAGTCCTTGCTCTTGCCCTCATCATCCGAGATCCCAAAAGTCCTAGCTGGGTCACAAGCCAAAACATGGGGCAGGATTTTGACTGGCCCCTTGAGAATCTAGCCAATACTCCATACCCTTCCGGTTAAGGGGAGGCTGTGGTTCTTCACAGATCAATGAGCCCTAATTGACTCTGACAGTTGGATTCTAAATATCGCCCAGTTCAGGTACTGATTGCATCTATTAAAACTCCCACCAAATTGCCCTCTGAAAGTTTCATCCAATATCTCTGCACCAGGAGATACTCAAACAGGAGTTCTCTGCCTTTGTCCAGGCAAATGCAGTTGAGCCTGTTCCACTAGGGCAAGGGTTCTCAACCCTGTCCTCGGGACCCACCTAGCCAGTCGGGTTTTCAGGATAACCACAATGAATATGCATGGGAGAGATTTGCATATAATGGAGGCAGTGTATGCAACTCTCTCATACATATTCATTCTGGTTAGCCTGAAAACCCGACTGGCTAGGTGGGTCCCAAGGACAGGGTTGAGAACCCCTGCACTAGGGCAAGAAGGGCTTGGATTTTACTTGAGGTACTTCCTGGTCACAAAGAAGACGGGGGGGATTTGATCCCATCCTAGACCTGAGGAATATAAAGAAGTTTCTAGTTTGAAAGAAGTTCAGAATGGTTTCTTTTGGCACCCTAATTCCATACCTTCAAAAGAAGGATTGGCTATGTTTTCTGGATTTGAATGATGCCTATATTCACCTATAAAAACATCCTCCCAGTCACAGAAAGTATCTGTAGTTCATCATAGGAAATACCATTATCAGTAACGCTAATACATACGGCTGTTTAGCATTGCACTATTCCTTGAGTCTTAGTGTCTTTCGGTAGTCACAATGTCTCGATGCAGACTGGATGTGCACATATTTACCTGTTGACAACCGAGTAGCCATGTAGTACTCAGCAAGTAGGGAGGAGCAAGATTATATACCTCCTGTGTTGGGAGCGAGTCAGGATGTGAAACGGGCAACTTCTCAAAGGATGATCTTCAGAGCCAGTTATCCTTGTAGACAAACTGAGTTGTGTACTCCAGCCTCATGAGTAGACCTTGGACAGTGAAGTAGCCTTCAGAATATTTCAGCAGTGGAGCAGCCTCCTAGATATTTCTATTTGCCACTCTGCTACAGGATTGGGAGACATGGCATAAGAATGTAAGAACATAAGATATGCCATACTGGGTCAGACCAAGGTCCATCAAGCCCAGTATCCTGTTTCCAGCAGTGGCCAATCTAGGTCATACGTACCTAGCAGTTTCCCCAAAAGACACAGGTTCCACAATGCTTGTACTGGGTCAAGCATTGATATCCTGGGTCCCTTCTTAATAATGGTTTATGGACCTTTCCTCCAGGAACTTGTCCAAACCTTTTTTAAACCCAGCTACACTAACAGCCTTTACTACATCCTCCGGTAACAAATTCCAGAGTTTGATTACATGTTGAGTGAAAAAATATTTTCTTTTATTAGTCTTAAATAGTTTACCCTGTAGCTTCATTGCATGTCCCCTAGTCTTTCTATATTCTGATAACGTAAACAATCGATCTACGTTTACCCGTTCCACTCCATTCATTAATTTATAGACTCCTATCATATCTCCCCTCAGCTGTCTCTTTTCCAGGTTAAAGAGCCCTAACCTTTTTAGCCTTTCTTCATAGGAGTATCCTTCCATCCCCTTTACCATTTTGGTGGCTCTTCTCTGAACCTTTTCTAATAACGCTATATCCTTTTTAAGATACGGCGACCAGAATTGCACACAAAATTCAAGGTGCGGTCTCACCATGGAACGATATAGAGGCATTATAATATCTTTTGTTTTATTTTCCATTTCTTTCCTTATGATACCTAGCATTCTATGGCAGATTAGCTTTGGATGCTGTCTTCTTCGACTGGGGAGAAAGCTTGATCTATTCATATCCTCCCATTCCTCTCATAGTGAAAACTCTTCTGAAACTCAGAGATGAGAAAGGCACCATGATCCTCGTAGTGCTGTACTGGCCCCAGCAGTCATGATTCCCTCTACTTCTGGAACTGTTGGTAAGGGATCCCACATGGTTAGGCAGTTTTCCAACTCTAATCTTACAGGATCAAGGAATTTTGTTGCATCCCAGCATCAAGTCCCTAGCCTTCATAGCTTGGATGTAGGTGATCTAAGTCTGTCTTCTTTGAACTTGACAATTAGTATAACCAGCATACTTCTGTCTTCCAGGAGAGATTCTACTATGATATGATATATTTTTTAAATGGAGGGATTTACCATCTGGTATGAGAAGGCCCTAGATATCTTCAGCCATCCCATTTATCAGTATCTGATTTGAAAAGCAATTCGAGAAGGATACGCTTTGGTGCTATTGGTGCTTATTAACTGTATATATTGTACCCCAAATCAAAACCTACCTATCCATACACTCATGAACACTAAACTTACAGCCACTGCATGCTGACACCCTCGCACTACCCTACTTGATTGTTTGCAGTGAAATCCACTTTGATTCAAGGATAAAGTGGGATATAAATACTTTTAAATAAAAAAAATATTACTAGCCTTTAGTTATCCACTTCATGTGGGGCTTGCTTCTTTCGAAGCCTCCCCTCAAGCTGCTCACTTTGTCGTGGGACTTCAGTGTGGTTTTAACTCAGTTGATGAATGCTCCCTTTGAGCCACTAAGTACCTGTGGATTGAAGTACCTGACCTTGAAAGGTCTTGTTTTTGGTGGTGGTGGCTTTAGCATGCAAAGTGGATGAGTTTAAGGCTCTAGTAACTGATCCATTCCATACCAAGTTTTACCACAATAGGGAGGTTTTGCATACTCATTCTCCTAAGGTAATGATGGAATTCCACCTTTATCAGTTTCTTCCAACATTTTTTTACAAGACCTTATGCTTACAAAGGATATTTTGGACTGCAGAAGAGCCTTGGCTTTCTATCTGGAACAGACTAAAGACCTTAGAAAGTCCACCCAACTTCTTGTTTCTTTTGGCCTTTGCAAGTTGGGGACTGACGTGACAAACATACCCTATCCAGATGGCTGTTGAATTGCATCTTTGCTTATGTCTAGGCTGGCTTGACTCTTGAGGGTCATGTCATGGCTCATGATGTCAGAACCATGGCTGCATCAGTAGCACACTTGGGGTCAGCCTCCATGGAGGAGATTAGTCAGGCTGCGATATGGACTTCAGTTCACACATTCACACCACTACTGTTTGGAAAGGGACTCCTGACACGACAATACGTTCATTCAGTCTGTTTGGGGAACAGAATCCAACTCCTCCCATCTAGACAACAGTTACCCCCTTGTTACACATGTTGTCTGTGGACAGCAGAATAAGTCCTTACAACCCTTCCACCTCTACCTGGAGTTGTATTCTGCTTCAGCTATAACTAGACTGAGGTAATCCTGTATGGTGGTGGCAGACAGGAAGTGGTGCGCATGTGCGCAAGGACTGCTCCAAAAGCTTCTAGAAGAAGCTGTGAACTAGTTCCCGTGCAAGGGCTCTGCCAGTGATGTCACCCAGGGCAGTTTCTCCAAATGGGTTAGTTTTGCGCATTAACCAACAACATATCACCTGTGAAATTAACTCTCCATGTAGTCTCCTTCTTCAATAATTAATATTGAGACAAACTTGCAGAATTTTGTATCATATATCTTAAAACTTATAAATGACTCTCCAACCATGAAGGGGAAAATACCTTGGTTTGTCCTTTGCTACTACTACTACTACTACTACTGAGCATTTGTATAGCACTACAAGACATAGCACTGCACAGACATGTAAAAGGCAATCTCCAGGAACAAGCAGGAATGTAGTCTTCACATATGGTTATCGTCGGTACCGACGGAGCCTGCGCGGGAACGCTCCCCAGCGTCCAATAGGAATGCTTTTGGGAGTATCCCTCAGCACATACGCGCTGCCTTCCCACCTTTCCAACTGTCCCTCTTCAGTTCTTCATTTTCCGCGGAGCCGACAGGTCACATACCCTGTCACCGCAGAAAATTTCTTATTTAAACTTGTTTTTCTTGTGGTCACGCCTGCCTCTGCTTGATGCCTACCGGTACTGCCGGTTCTATTTTCTTCTTCTTTTAAAAAAAAAAAAAAAACTTCTGAAGTGTTTCTCTTCAGAAACGTTTTCTTTTTGGTGCTAGGTGCCATTTTGGGCATTAGGCCCCATTTTCCTGAAAAATGGAAAAACAGCTAGTGGTTTTAAAAAAATGTACTAAGTGTGGCGGTACCATTTCCATCACCGGCACCCATGACTGGTGTCTCAAATGTTTAGGCCCTGACTATTCTCCATCGGAGTGTTCCTCTTGTATGGGGATGACTAAAAGAGGAAGACAGAACCGGGCTGCAAAGCTCGGTACCCTCTTTTCTTCAGATGCGATGTCCATTGCATCGACGTCTTCCAGAGCCTTGTCTTCCTCCCATGGATCTCAGGTAACTAAACATAAGAGCTGGTCCTCAAAGGGTAGATCTCCTTCTAAGCATCGAGAAGCCATTGGCATTGCCCTTGAGGAAACTATACCGGCAAAACAGCCCCGGCAGGAGGCTTCGGCCTCCAAAGCACTAACGGGGCTCCAGGATGTTCGAGGCCTTGACCTCGGCAGAACTACTGGTGCCATGCTCAGGGGTTCCGGCCGCTTCTACTAGCACCGACACCCAGGTATCGGAAGCGTCGATAGACCAGAGATTCCTCACTATCGAACGCAGTCTTGCAGCTCTCCTTACAGCTGCGGTACCGTTGACACCGCTACCAATGGTTCAACAGGTACCGGTACTGACACCGATACCGATGCCGTACCAGCACCGGTACCGATACCGATACCAGCACCGACGGTACCGGCCCTGGTGGGAATTCTGCCCATGCCAACTTTTTCGGGCATCGACAGATTGGTACCGGACCAACTCGTTACCGACTTCGACTGATATCGATACCGTGCTTTGCATGAACATCGGGATCAGAGATTCTTCGAATCATCCGATTCCGATGACTCGGATAACTCGGTTGGTACCAGAGTACTTCTTCCGGAAGACTCCTCTTCTCCTCAACGCAGAATGTCTCCTCCAGAGGACATGTCTTTTCAGGATTTTATTTGTGATGTGGCCTGAGGCCTATCAATCACAGTAGCTCCTGAAAAAGAACCTAGAGCAAAGGAATTGGAAATACTCCAATACCCTAAGGCTCCCAAAGAGGCAGCTACCCTGCCCATTCATGAAATTCTTCATGATTTGATGCTCAGAATGTGGGAAACACTAATGACCACAACTCCTCACTCTAGGAGACTCGATACCATGTATCGAGTTCCACCATGTCCTGGTTTTCAAAAGACTCAGCTGCCACACCATTCAATGGTAGTGGAATCAGCCATGTGTAGGATGAAAAGTGCAAAAAGACATGCATCCAATCCTCCAGGTCGTGAATGCAGGACTCTTGATGCCTTTGGGTGTCGAACATTTCAGGCTTCTATGCTTTCAGCTAGGGTCAGCTCATATATTTTATATATGGGAATATTCCTCAAAGAAGTCACATGAGACTTGGAGCTTATGAGCCCCCTTCTCCCTGATGACAAACGACAAGACTTCCTTACTCTTGCCAAGCATGCTCAAGACGTTTCCAAATTTGTAAATCGTGCAGCCTTTGACTGCTTTGAATGCATCAGCAGAACTTCTGCTATTGCCATTGGTGCACATCGGATTGCCTGGCTTCAGGCATCAGACTTGGAGACTTGGGTACAGGACAAGTTAGGAAACATCCCTTGCACAGGAGAAAACCTCTTTGGCAAGAATTGGCAGGAAAAAGGCTAATGAGATAGATACTGACAATCTCACTTTGGACAGATTGTCAAAATCTACAGCCACTCCAGCCAAAAAGAAACCCTATAAAAAACCCTTTTCAGCAAAAAGAGGAAGTTTTATCCATCCTATACCCAGCAAGGGCAAGCTCAGGGTCAAGTTGCCCAGAAGGGACAACAGCAACAATCCAGACAACAAAAGAAGCCAAAAGGCCTTAGAGCTCAACCAGCTCCACAGGCTCAGCCCCCTCAAGGGCTTTGACTCCTTCCTAGAGAGCTTAGCTTTCCTACTTCTGAAGGGTCCAGAACTCCTAAACATTCCAGGCAGGTTGTATCATTTTGTCAACAGATGGCACCAAATAACAGCAGAAAATTGGACTCTATCCATTGTAGGTGAGGGGTACAAACTTCATTTTCACAGCATGCCCCCTCCTACAATCGTAAGACAGTTCAATTCCCAAACCTCTCCAGACAATGAACTGGATCACGAGGTCTCAACACTCCTTGCTCAGGAAGCAATGGAGGAAGTACCCATTCCCCAACAGGGTACAGGTTTCTACTCCCCCTATTTTCTTATTCCAAAGAAAACAGGAGGACACAGACTCATTCTAGACCTCAGAGAATTGAACAAATATCTGTTCAGAGAAAAGTTCAAAATGATTTCTCTGGGAACTCTTCTGCCATACCTTCAAAGTCAGGATTGGCTTTGCTCTCTAGATCTAAAGGATGCATATACTCATATTCTGATCCATCCAGATCACAGGAAATTCTTACAATTCCTTTTCAAGGGAAAACACCTCCAATACAGGGTTCTTCCTTTTGGTCTGGCTTCGGCACCAAGAGTATTCACGAAATGCATCGCAGTAGTAGCTGCATTCCTGCAAACCCTAGGGATATTCGTCTTCCCTTACTTGGACGACTGGCTCATTTGAGCCCCCACGATTCCAGAAGCCTGCTCTGCACTCTCGCACAATGCGAATTCTCCAATACTTGGAGTTGGTCATGTTGTTGTTGTTGTTAAGTGCCGTCAAGTCGGAGTTGACTCATGGCGACCCTCTGGATAGCTATTCTAAATTGTGTTCAGTCTTGAGTCAGGCGGCTCATTGTTGACAGACTGGTACCCGTAGCTGCTGTTATTGTATCGACCCATCTCATTGCTGGCCTTCCTCTTTTGCGCTGACCTTCTGTCTTGCCAAGCATGATGTCTTTCTCTAATGATCTCTCTCTTCGCATGATGTGTCCAAAGTATGAAAGTTGAAGTCTTGTCATCTGAGCTTCTAAAGAAAGCTTAGGTTTGATCTCCTCTAGTACCGACTGGTTTGTTCTTCGGGAAGTCCATGGTATACACAGTATTCGCCGCCAGCACCATAATTCAAAGGCATCAATTTTCTTCCTGTCTATCTTTTTCACTGTCCAGCTTTCACATCCATATGATGTTATTGAAAATACCATGACTTGAACAAGTCGAATCTTTGTATGGAGAGAGACATCTCTGCTCTTGAGAATATTATCTAGGTCTTTCATAGCCATTTTGCCAAGAGCAATGCGTCATCTGATTTCTTGACTGCTTGTTGCTTCTTTATTGATAGTTGATCCAAGTAGGTTAAAGTTGTTCACGATTTCAATTTCTTCTCCTTCAACGATGAACCTGTTGATTATGCCAGTTGTCATGATTTTTGTCTTCTTTACATTAAGATGCAGGCCCATTTTGAGACTATGTTCTTTGATTGTGAGAAGCAAATGTTTCAGATCATCTTCACTTTCAGCCAGTAATGTGGTATCATCAGCATAGCGAAGGTTGTTGATGAGACTTCCACCAATCTTCACACCTCTGTTGTCTTCATACAATCCTGCTTCTCTGATGATTTGTTCTGCATATAAATTAAACAGGTAGGGGGAAAGTATGCAGCCTTGTCTTACACCTTTGCTTATTTTAAACCATTCTGTTTCTCCTTGTTCCGTTCGAACTGCTGCTTCTTGATCAATGTACAGATTGTGCAAGAGTACGATCAGGTGTTCTGGTATACCCATGCTTCTTAATGTGGCCCAGAGTTTCTCATGGTTTACACAGTCAAAAGCCTTGCTATAGTCGATAAAGCACAAATAGATATCCTTTTGGTATTCTCTAGTCTTTTCAAGGATCCATCTCACATCCGCAATGATGTCTCGTTCCTCGCCCTTTCCTGAGCCCTGCTTGCACTTCAGGTAGTTCTTGTTCCAGGTATGGTTGTAGCCTCTTTTGAATAATCTTCAGTAGAATCTTGCTGGCATGTGGGATCAGAGCGATTGTTCCGATAATTTCCACAGTCAGTTGGATCACCTTTCTTTAGTATTGGTATAAACACAGATCTTTTCCAGTCAGTTGGCCATGATGTTGTCTTCCATATTTCTTGACAGAGCCTTGTAAGTACGGTAACAGCTGCATCAGATTGCTGTAATACTTCTATGGGAATGCTATCAATGCCTAGTGCTTTGTTCTTTGATAAGGCTTTCAATGCTGCTTTAACTTCTTCTTTCATCACCAATGGTTCCCGATCATAAGGTACAGGTTGAAACAGCTGTTGGTCCACTTGATCTTTATCATATAAAAACTCTGTATATTTTATTCTTGACCACCTCCAACTTCCCTTGGTTCATGCTTTGTACATTCCATGTTCCAATGCGTAAGACATCTTTACAGCTTCTGACTCTCATTTCATGCGCAGCTACATCAGCAGTCAGACGTCCCAAGGGCTTTGATCCAACCACATCATAAATGCTGGCTTTAATCTGAGAAGTCTTCAGTTCTTCCCCAGTAGCTAGTTGAGTGCCTTCCGACCTGGGGGTCTCATCTTCCAGCACTATAGCACAATTTGTTTTGTTGTAACTATCCATTGGGTTTTCATGGCAAGATACAGAAGTAGATTGCCGGGCCTTTCTTCCGCGCAGTTTAAGTTTGGTGTTGTTGCCGTTGTCACAGAAATGTGATCCTCCACCCTCAACACTATCCCATTCTGCTGCTGCCCAGATGGGTGATTTGTCTTGGTCTGGCACCTCAGCTGAGAACTGTCCATCTTGGGAGACCCTGCCAGGAGTTAAACTACCGATAGTTTAGCTCTCAGCATCACTGATGCACACAAGCCCTCACAGCACGACAAGCTGCAAACCAAGTGAGGGGGAATTGGTCATAAACTTCCCAAAATCCGAACTTGTTCCTTCTCAGACCCTGGAGTTCATAGGAGCTTGTTTAAATAGCAGACAGTCAAGGGCTTTCCTCCCACAGCCCCGCTGTCTCCGCATAGTGCAACTAGCTTGTCAAGCAGCGGGAAAGCCCTCCCTAACTGCTTGAGAACTGCTGCAATTACTGGGACATATGGCATCCACAGTTCATGTAGTTCCCTATGCTCGCCTCCACATGCGAGCAGCCCAGTGGACCCTATCCACACAGTGGACACAGGCCACAGGACGTCTGTCGGACAAGATATCAAACTCACCATTGTCCCTGAAATGGTGGCAATCACTGGAGAATCTTTTAGTGGGGTCTCCTTTCCAACAACCCCCATTCCAGGCCACCCTAACAACAGATGCATCACAGGTGGGATGGGGAGCACACCTGCATCATCTCTCCACCCAGGGTACCTGGACTCCACAGGAGGCTTGTCTTCACATAAACCTCCTAGAACACAGAACAATCTATCTAGCTCTTCGAGTATTCCATGCCCAGCTCAGCTACAAGATGGTCCTAGTCCAAACGGACAATCAAGTAGCTATGTTCTACGTGAACAAGCAGGGCGGAACAGGCTCTCTGTCGTTATGCAACAAAGCTTTACGACTATAGGCCCTCGCCAGAGAACATCAAATTCACCTTCTCGTGGTATATCTTCCAAGCATTCAAAACCTTTGGGCAGACAAACTCAGCCGAGTACTGCTGCCTCACGAATGGTCTCTCCACCTAGACCAGGTGATAAGGATATTTCAAATCTGGGGAACCCCAGACATAGACCTCTTTGCAAGTCCACTGAATGCCAAACTTCACTGGTTCTGTTCCAGAATTCCGGCTCACAATTGCCAGGCATGGGACGCCTTCCTCCTTCACTGGGGTCAGGACTTCCTCTATGCCTTCCCACCCATTCCTCTCATCCCCAAAACACTCTTCAAGCTTCAGAGAGACAGAGGTCATATGATCCTCATAGCGCCATGGTGGCCACGTCAAACGTGATATCCCCTACTTCTACATCTCTCTCATGCTGCACCTCTGGAGTTAGAGTGTGCTCCAGACCTTCTCTCCCAAGAGAACGGGATGCTATGGCACCCGAATCCCCAGTCCCTGCATCTCAGGGCCTGGTTGCTGAAAGCCTAGACCTGCAGGATCTTAACCTGTCCCAACAGGTAAAGGATGTCCTTTAGGCTTCCAGAAAACCTTCCACAAGACGTTCTTACGCCTTCAAGTGGAAACGTTTTACTATATGGTGTTTTCAGAAGGGCTTAAACCCCCTTGTGATACCTTTGGAATCGGTACTAGAGTACCTACTTCATTTATCAAATTCTGGTCTAAAGACAAATTCAGTAAGAGTCCATCTTAGTGCAATTGCAGCTTCCTATAAGCCTCTAAATGGACAGCCAAATTCCTCTCATCCACTCATAGCAAGATTCATGAGAGGTCTTCTATTAACAAAACCTCCCATCAAGCCACCACCGGTGGCATGGGATTTAAATCTAGTTTTCGGACAGCTCATGAAACCGCCCTTTGAACCTTTAACCACTACAACCCTAAAGTTTTTATCCTGGAAGGTCATCTTCCTAATTGCAATCACCTCTGCACGTCGCATTAGTGAATTGCAAGCTTTAGTGGCTGATCCTCCTTATACAAGGTTTCACCATGATAAGGTTGTTCTCAGAACTCATCCACATTTTATGCCAAAGGTGGTTTCGCCTTTTCATTTGAATCAATCGATCTACCGTCCTGTATTCTTTCCGAGGCCTCATGCCTCTAATGCAGAAAGGAACCTTCATACTTTGGACTGTCAAAGAGCCTTTGCTTTTTACCTACAAAGAACACAGCATCATAGAAAGTCTTCTCAACTTTTTATTGCTTTTGATTCTAGTCATTTGGGACTTCCAGTCTCCAAAAGAACTCTATCTAAATGGATTGCACAATGCATATCCTTTACTTATGAGAGTAAGAGTCTTCCTCTTCAAGGCCATATCACAGCACATAATGTGAGAGCCATGGAAGTGTCTATGGCTAACCTTCACTCTGTGTCTATCGATGACATCTGTCGAGCAGCCACCTGGGCTTCGGTGCACACCTTCACAGCACACTACTGCCTAGATAGATAAAGCCTCCCGTTGGGATGCCTTCTTTGGTCAGACTGTTCTTCAACATCTCTTTCAGACTTACTTCAACTCCTACCCACCAGCCCTGGTGGAATGCCAGAGATCCATGGGAGGAAGGATTCCCACCTTTCTAGGGTGGCACCTTCCTGGGGCTATCTCCCTGGCATCTTCAGCTAGGGAGTCCCCATATGTGAAGATTACATTCCTGCTTGTTCCTGGAGATAGCGTAGTTACTCACCTGTAACAGGTGATCTCCGGGAACAGCAGGAATTTAGTCTTCACAACCCACCCACCTCCCCTAGGAGTTGTCTCTCTATCTCTCTTCTCTTTCCTCTTTCTCTCTCTATCCTTTCACTCAGCTACAAACTTAACTGAAGAGGGACAGTTGGAAAGGCGGGAAGGCAGCACGCATGTGCTGAGGGATGCGCCCAAAAGTGTTCCTATTGGACGCTGGGGAGCATTCCCGCGCAGGCTCTGTCGGTACCGATGATACCCATATGTGAAGGCTAAATTCCTGCTGTTCCCAGAGATCACCTGTTACAGGTGAGTAACTACGCTCTCCCTGCTCATCAGAGCTTACAATCTAGTCAAGACAGACAACACAAGGGAAACACAGGAGATCAGGTGAGTCAAGATCTGAAAGCGGCAGCGAAGAGGTGAGTTTTCAACCTGGATTTGAAAAGGGTCAGAGAAAGTGCCTGATGTACAGACTCAGGTAGTTTGTTCCAGGAGTAAGGTGCAGCAGGGTGAAAGGAGCAAAGTCTGGAGTTAGCAATAGAAGTTAAGAGCACAGATGGAAGCGATTTGCCAGAAGAGCAGCATTCCTGAGGGGGAGAGATAAGAGAGGAAAGGGAGTGAGGAGCTACAGAGTGAATGCACTTATAGGTCAGAAGGAGAAGTTTGAACTGGATGCAGAAATGGATAGGGAACCAATGAAGTGACTTGAGAAGAGGGGTGATATGAGCATGATGAGGCTGACAGAAGATTAGCCGTGCAGCAGAGTGTTGAACAGATTGAAGGGGAGAGAGATGATTCAAAGGGAGACTAGCAAGAAGTAGGTTACAATAGTCAAGATAGGGAATGACTAAGGAGTAGATACGTTTCTTAGTATGTGTTCAGAAAGGAATGGGCAGATTTTGTTGATGTTTTAGAGAAAGAAATGGCAGGTCTTAGCTATCAGATGGATGTGTTTGGAGAAGGAGAGAGAGGAGTCAAAGACGACCCCAAGGTTGCAAGCCAAGGAAATAGGGAGGAGTAGAGAGTTGTCCACAGAGACTGAGAAAGGAGGGAAGAGGAGAGGAGGTTTTAGGGGGAAAAATAAGATGTCAGTTTTGGCCATGTTCAATTTCAAACGGCGGTGAGACATCCAAGCAGCAATGTCAGAAAGGCAGGCAGAGATCCGGGTCTGGATTGCTGGAGAGATTTCAGGTGTAGAGAGGTAGATCTGGAAGTCATCAGCATAAAGATGGTACTGAAAGCCATAGGAAGAGATGAGCACACCAAGGGACTGGGTATAGAGAGAGAAAAGGAGCAGACCCAAGACAGATCCTTGGGGTACACTAACTGAGAGCAGGATAGCAGCAGAGGAGGATCCACCAGAACAAACACTGAAAGAGCGATGGAAGAAATAAGAGGAGATCCAGGATAGTACAGAGCCCTTAAAACCAAGCGATGACAGGGTATCAAGGAGAAGGTTGTGGTCAAAGTGTCAAAAGCAGCAGAGAGGACAAGAAGGATGGGGACTGAGTAAAGCCCCTTGGAATTTGCCAGGAACAAGTCACTGGAGACTTTGGCAAGAGCCGTTTCAGTAGAATATAAAGGATGAAAGCCAGATTGTAAAGGATCCAGGAGGGCTTGAGAGGAGAGAAAGTCAAGGCAAGGGCGATGAACCGCATGTTCAAGTAGTTTCGAAATAAAGGGGAGGAGGGAGATGGGTCGATAGAAGGACAGGTAAGATCAAGTGAGGGTTTCTTGAGGAGAAGTGTAACTACAACATGCTTGAAGGTTGCAGGGACAGTTGCAGTGGAGAGTGATAGGTTGAGGATATGAGAGATGGAAGGGACAACATTGGAGGAGATAGGGCTTGGGAGATGGGTGGGAATAGGATCAGAGGAACAGGTAGTGAGTTTGGAGGAGGAAAGAAGGAGTGTGGTTTCCTCCTCAGAGATCACAGAAAAGGAAGAGAGGGTAGCAGAGGTAGAGGGGGAAAGTTGGGAGTGAAGAGGGGAAGGAGGGGAAGTAGCTGAATTTGTGGGGAATTGGAGGGTGATCTTGTGGATTTTGTCATAGAAATAGTCAGCCAGGGTTTGGACAGAAAGGGAGGGAGGGATCAGAGGCAGAGGCACCTTGAGGAGAGAGCTGAGATTAGTAAAGAGACGGTGAGGGTCAGAGGCAAGAGAATTAGTCAGATGGACATAATAGTCGTCTTTGGCGAGTGCTATGGCTGGCAGGAAAGAGACAAGCATGAATTTGAAGTGTAGAAATTCTGCAAGGGAGCAGGATTTGAGCCAAGCATGCTCAGCTGAACAGGCACAGGAATGTAGATAATGGGTAGTGGATGAAAGCCAGGGCTGGGGTGCATTACACCTCACAGGACGTGGCATAGGCAGAGTGAAAGCATCCAGAGCAGAGGAGAGTGCAGGATTACAGGAAGCTACTGCTTCATCAACAGATTCAGATGACATAGTGGAGGAAAGAGATGATGAAACAGTAGAGAAGAGAACCAAAGGATCAATAGCATGAAGATTTCTAAATAGGTTGGAGGAGACAGGACGAGGTTGAGGCGGCGGGTGATGAAGAGTGAAGCTTAGCAGGTGATGGTCAGATAAGGGAAGAACTGAGGTACAGAAGTTTGAGGGTAAGCAATTAGAGAAAAATACAAGGTCAAGGCAGTGACCATGCTGGTGAGTGGGGGCAGTAGAACAAAGCTGGATGTTAAATGAAGAGGTAAGGAAAAGGAGCTTTAAAGCATAAGGATCAGTGGGGTTATCAACATGAATGTTAAAATCCCCGAGAATAAGAGTGGGAGAAGAGGAATCCAGAAAGAAGGAAAGCCATGAGTCAAAGTCAGTGAGAAAGGCAGATGGAGTGGACTTCAAAGGAGGGAAGGGAGTGAGACTGATGCAGCAGGAGGGGTTGGAATTGACAGGAAGGAGAAAGTAGAAGCCCAACACCACCACCACGGCCAGTGGGACGAGGTGTGTGGGAAAAGTGATAACCACCATGACAGAGAGCAGCGACAGATGCCGTGTTGCGGCAGCAATCGCTGTGAAAAGCTCTTATTCTATCACTCACCCACAGAAGGAAGACTCACAGACAGGCTGGAATGCAATCAGGATCTTTAATGTGCACACAGGATCAGACAGAGATACCAGCAACCTCCACAAGGGTCTGAACCCCGAGGGACGGCCTACAATGCCTTATATACAGTACAGTTTTAAACTCATTCTACAATCCCATTTGCCACAGGTATTTCCTGCCCACCAATCAGCAGCCCCTGGGGAGGTACCTGGGTGACCTGTCCAAACCGGTATGCTCTGGTCTGTTGGTTTCAGGGCTAGGGAAATACTGTGCTCAGACCTGGAGTGGGGGAAGGGTGCCTACTGGAATCTCATTGTCTTTCTCTTAGCAGGCTGATTACCTCATGTCTTGCGGGGGAAGGGTCAGGCTGATCAGAGCCTCATGGCTTGCAGCATGGCTTGGGGGAAGGGCTATCTACAGCTTGCCGCATGGCTTGGGGAAAGGGCTACCTACAGCTACCTCATGGCTGCCTCAGTGTCTTCTGGGAGGAGCCAGGTCTCAGTTAGAGCAAGAATATGGAGAGCATTAGAGATAAAGAGATCATGAGTAAAAGCAAGTTTATTTGAGATGGAGTGTGCTTTCCACAAAGCACATGAGAAAGGGAGAGATGAAGGGGAAAGGAGATGGATATGAATAAGATTAGAGGTGTTACATAAAGATCTCTTTTCAGAGTGTGACAAAAGTCTAGGAGGGCCAGGTTTGGGGTTGATATCTCCGGATGAGAGAAGGAGAAGAGTGCGGGGCAGAGAGGAGACAGTACGGCGGAAACGAGGGTGAGGTTGTCTTAGAGAGAGAAAGAGGGGATGGCTGAATGAGAGACAGAAGGTGGTGAAACTCAAGAGCTGATGACAGGGTAGAGGACAGAATGTAGGGGGAAGTGAGGATGGTAAAGGGGAGATAAGGAGGGGAGGAGTGAAGGTAATGGTAGGAGGGGAGGCAATTAGGGAGTATAATGAATAGGAAGACAGTGATGAGTAACCATAGAAGAGGGATGGAGAGAGAATAGAGGCCAGAAGAAATAAATAGGTGGGAGAGAGCCCACAGGGGATTAGGTGCACCTGTGAATAAGAGAGGTAATGAGCAGATGACAGCTATAAAAGACTAAGTGCCAGGGGGGTGGGGTTTAAGTTATTCAGTTGAGAAAAACTGAACAAAAGTGCAAAAAGGTGCAATGAGGTGAGAGAGCACATTAACAATGATAAATAAATAAATATATAGAGACAGACAGACAGGATTCACAGAAAGCAAGCAGATTCACTCACAAAAAGCAAGCAGAATTCACCATTCCAGCAGAGTTTGCAAAGCAGGACTTCTCTTCCCAGAGGAGAGAGAGGCAAACAGAGCTAAATACATGTGGCAGACAGGAAAAGGGGCTATACAATGCCTCAATGGGGAGGGGGGGGGGGGGTAAAGGGGGAGGAGAGATTAGTCACTCAAGTAGATTAGAGCAGAGACAGGAAAAAGTTTTAAACTCTGCAGCAATGGAGACGGAGTTAGGATAGGTATTGTATTAAATGTTAACCTGGCCTCCACAAACAGGCCAGATCAGGCATGGGCAAACTACGGCCCGCGGGCCGTATACGGCCCGGCGGACCTTTTAATCCGGCCCGCGGAGCGCTGCCTCACCCCTGCAGCATGCCCCGAGTGCCCTCCTGAGCCGGGCACTGCCCCCTGCCCCTGCTTCTGCTACATTCCCTCTGCAATCTACTTACTCTCTCTTACCTTCTGCTCCTTTGCTGCCGGCGTTTCAGGCCGAGGCTCAGAGTCCGACGCGGCCCCGTCACCATAGAAACCGTCAACAGCGCCTCGAGACGGTGGGAATGGAGCGGAGAGGAGCGCGTGCTGCTTCCCGTTCCGGGGGACGGCATTTTGCAGCGTCCTCTGCCGTGGTCGTGGCGCTGCCGAAGCAGCGGCTCTTTAGATGGGGAAAATATTCGATTTAACAAACAAGAAGGCAAACTGTAACAGCAGTGCAAACGTCACCCGGTACCCTAATCGTTGTCAATCAAACCTAGTCACAAAGTTTAGGAGCTGTTTATAATTTGCTTTTATGCTTAGGCTGACTACGCATCTCGAATTTTTGGCTCTCATGAGAGGCATCTTGAGGGAACCCTAAGCGGGACGCAAGTTATCCCGATTTATCAGGCGGTTAAGGAAGAGAAAATGTAACCGCGAGCCGACCACGAGGACTACTATTCCAAGTATGCTAAGGACGGTTTGGATGCTAAAGCCGACCCCTTTTATTGTTGTTAAAGTACCTAGGCATTTTTAAAGAGGACTCGCTCACCGATGCCCAGGAGATCCAAGGAACACTGCACCGGTAATAAAGCCTCTTGTCAAACTGAGCTGATGCTTCGGCAGCGGCTTCTTTAACAATGGCTGGGTACTTTGACAAACCCTTACTTGATTTGTAGCTTGTCCTGCTGTGAGGGCTTGAGTGCATTGGTGATGCTGAACGCTAAGCTAGCAGTAGCTTAACTATTGGCAGGGTCTCCCAAAATGAGCAGGTCTCAGGTGAAATAACTCTTTTTATGCTTTTCTACCTAAAATTAATCTAAACATTTAATGTTACAAATTTAAATTTAATTTATATTTATTCACACATACACAATGTCCATCTACTCTTGGTCCGGCCCCCGGGTCCAATATATGAACCCACTGCGGCCCTCGAGTCAAAAAGTTTGCCCACCCCTGGGCCAGATGATAGAAGGAAAGTTGCAGTTAGTTATGGAGAGGAGCAAGAGAGAGCTGAGAAAAGCTGAACAAAAGTGCAAAAGGTGCAATGGAGTAAGAGAGCACACTAACAATGATAAATAAATAAGTATATAGAGACAGACAGACAGGACTCACAGAAAGCAAGCAAAAATCTCCCTCATGACATCCACCAGGCGAAAGTCCTTATCCTGCCCCTAGCATTAAGCACCAATGGTCAGTAAAACCCTTTCACTTTTCTTCACTATTTCTTTAATTTATGCGTATTTAACAAAAATAGCTCCCATGCCATCTGTTTAATGGTCCAGTCTATAAGCCAGAATTATAGACACTTATCTCAGTTCCAAATGCTTGTGGCAAATTATTGCAAATGGCTTAACTGCAAAAGTTAATGCTCAAAACAGCACCTGGTCTTTTAACTGATGTGGCCCTGTTTTGCCAAATGGCTTTTTCTGGGGTATAGCCAGATGTCTTGGGAGAAACAAAACATCACTTAACATAAAGAGAAGAGGGACTATTGAGAGAATTTTTTTTTTTAACAACAAATAAATTGCTTAAATATTATAGGTAATCAGTGAAAAACCCCACCTTACAAGGCTTCTGGGAAATTAAATCTCAATCTATACTAAAAATTGGATAAGAGTCCCTAAAGGAATCCCCTACCAGCGGTTCCTACACTGTGGACTCTAATTCACCATTATTAAATAGAAAACCAGGCTCCTACCTGTATGGCCATTATAATATGGACTCAAAGTTAAACATAATAAACTACACTATCAGCTGTTTTCTCTCTACTATTAATGCAAAATCTAAAAAACTGACCTCACCATTTAGTCTCCAAATAGAATTAATTTCTACTGCTATCAATCACAAAGACTCTTTAGTCTGTAAGCATTACTCTTACAAAAACATGTCAAAATTTAACCCCAACTAAAAACTCTTTTACTCACCTGCATGTGTTGTTCACCCTTATAGATGTAAGACCAGAGCTTTGTCGCTCACAGAATGAAAAGGGCTTTCACCCTTGGGCATAATGGGTACTGGTATATATAAACACCCAGGAACTTCCCACTGGGTAACCCAAAGTTGTGGCTGTTGACTCCAGCTGTATCCAATCTCAAACTGAACACCAACTACTTCTAATCTGAAGCCGGCTATACCTGGTTTCTATGAATACAATAGTCAATTCAAAACTATTACATTATCTCTTAATTAGAACCATTGTGACCTTAAAAGCCCTTTTTAAACTTAATGATCCCACCCACCCTTCCTTATATTGACAAACTGCTTCATGATTATTATTTAATATTGCTTAATAGAAAAAAAATTGTCTTACTGACTTATCATCTTGTTTAAAAAAACATAGAGTAATCTATAGTTTTCCTGGGTAGAGGGGAATCTCCTAGCCCTGTCAGCACAGCATATTGTGGGGGTGACCAACGTGGAAGTGGATTATCTCAGTTGCTACTCCCTTGATCCCGGAGAGTGGGAATTGAGCCAGAAGGTATTCCACACGATTTTGGATATATGGAATCGCCCTGAGTTGGATCTGATGGTGACCCGGGCCACCGCCAAAGTGCAAAGCTTTTTCAGTCACCATAAAGAAAGAGGCAGGCTCCTAGGGCATACCCTAATTAAGCCTTGGCCAAGGCAGATTCTGTTGTATGTCTTTCCTTTGTGCCCTCTCGTAGGGCATGTGCTTCATTGCATACAACATTATCAGAGTTTGGTGGTTCTGGTGGCACTGGATTGGCTACAGAGGCTATGGTAAGCAGATCCGATGCACCTCCTGCAAGAACCTCCTCTGCCCCCCTATTAGTTCTGGGGCTCTTAAGGCAGGGGCCAGTCCTGCTAGATGACTCGGCTCCCTTCTCTTTTATGGCCTGGCTCTTGAGAGATGATGCTTAGGGCTATTCTCTGTCTGTGGTTTTCATGCTTCTGAAAATGAAGAGAGGCTATACCTGTCTCGCTTACATGCGTGCTTGGTACCTTTCTGAGCAGTGGTATCGTGAGAGTCAAGTTGTCTCTACTGCAGCGAACTTGCTGGCTTTACTTGCTTTCCCTTAGTTCCTTGAAAGTTCAGGTAGCAGCCTTGTTATATTTTAGGGGGCCAATGGCAGAGTCTTTGGTGGCCTCGTTCCCAGGTGTGATCTGTTTCCTTTGGGGATTAAGACACTTGTGTTCTCTCCTGCAGTCAATTGTTCTTTTGTGGGATCTCAGCTGAGTTCTTTGGGCTTTAGTGTCTGAGCCTTTTGAGCCCTTGAGGAGGACTGCACTTAAGGATTTGGCCCTCAAGACTATCTTCTTATTTGTGGTCTGCTTGGTGAGACATATCTCAGAGTTGCAGGCCTTGTCGTGCTGAGATTCCCATTTGTCATTCTCGGAAGAGGCCATGTATATTGGGCCAATTCCTTCTCGCCCAAAGTAGTGTTATCTTTTCATATCAATCAGGTAGTCTATTTGCCTTCCTTTATGAAGGACTAATGCTAGGGGAAGGATAAGGGCCTTCGCCTGGTGGATGTCATAAGGGAGATTCTTCAATATCCTAAGGTCGGTAAGTCCTTCTGAAAATCAGACAGATTTTTCATCCTTTTTGCAGGCCCATGTCAAGGTGACATGGCCACGAAATCTAGGCTGCTTGATAAAGGAGATGATAGTCTCGACCTATCTGTTGCAGAACCAGACGGTCCCAGAGGGTTTATCTGCTCATTCCACCTGGGTGCAGGTTTCCTCAGATATTTGTTGGGTGGCAACATGGTCATCACTTTCCACTTTTGTGTCATGCATTACCACTTGGATGGCCATGCTCCGGCAAATGCGGCCTTTGGTACAGAGATTTTGAAGGCTGGCATCTTCTTCCCGCCCAGTGGAGTTGTAGCTTTAGTACATCCCACTTGTCTGGACTGGTCTAGCAGGATGATATGGAAGGTGACATTTGGTTTATTGGATAATACCCTTTCCTGGAGTCCTTCTAGACCAGTTCAGGACCTGCCCCCTATGATCTTCTATAGTCTCTGAGTTTTGGCCCTGTGGGCTCATAACCCTTGTGACAGACCTGTCCAAAGACTATTCTGTACATAGTTACAGTTCATTGTTCTGTTGATCCTTGTTGCCCTCATTGAAGTTGCAAATGGTCAGGGTTTCCTGACCATAGCTTGAGTATGAATAGTGGAGTGTGCACCTAGCTGCATCAGGTATAATAGCAGCATGATGTCATAAGCAATCTCTGGATTTTTCTTCTCTGTTTCTACCTCTGCTGGTAGGAGAACACAGCCCACTTGTCTGGACAGGTCTAGCAGGACTCCAGGAAAAGACATTATCTGGAAAGCAATATGTCACCATACTGTCAAAGTGGCTATATTTTATATTAGCAAGTGGGGTGATGGAGAGAGGGGAGCGAACAGAGTCTCTCTGCCTCTGCTGGGAAGCAGCAACGATTTGTGGATTTTTTCATAACAAATCTTATCCAAACACGGAAAACGTATCTTCCCAGGATCCAGAATCGGATATCTGACAGACTCAGTAGAGTCCTGCAACTACATGGGTGGTCTTTCCATGTCAAGGTTTTGTAGCCTGTCTTCCAAGTTTGGGGGGTCCCATCAAATAGATTTGTTTGCCAACTTTGAAAATGCAAAACTGCCACGTTATTGTTCAGTTTGCCCATTGCTAAATCAACTGGTGAGTGTTGTATTACCTGTTCGCTGTGATGATTGGCCTCTGTTCTATGCTTATTTATTTATTTAGCCAGTTTTATATACTGTTTTTCTACTAGACAAAACTGTTTACATGGAACAGAACAGAGAATGTTTACATGGAACAATTGAAAACATTTGTAGACAACATTAAAGATATTAAACTAAAATAGAAAAATTAGAACTTGAAACAGCATTTAGCGTAGTGGGGGTAGGGGGAGGAGGGTAGGTGGCAGGTTAGAGGGTGGTTGGGGGGAGGGGCAGAAGAGAAAGAGAATATGAGGTAGGAGTGAGCAGCTTAAGATAATTGGAGGGGGGGGGTTAATGGGGATGGTGTGGGGGGAGATGATCTTGCTGGTGGTCTGTTGTAGTGCATGCACCATAGTGTTCTTCAAAAAGGAGCGTTTTGAGGTGTTTTTGAATAGGGTATTGGGCTGGAGGCATCGTAGTGTGAGGGGGTAGTTGGTTCCAGATGTTGGGATCATAGAATTTGAATGCTCTTGTGCATGTGTGCTGTGATCTTTTGTGAAACTATGCTGGTGGGTGGAGAAGATTTGATGTGTTTTGTCGACGGAGTCTGTCGTTATTAGGACATCTGATTAATGATTGGAGTTGCTTGGCAGAGGTGTTTCAGAGAGCTCTATGGGTGCTGGCAAGTACCTTGACTTTGATTTGGGATGCAACTGAAAGCTAGTGAAGGGATTTTAGGATGGGTGTGATGTGGAAGTGTCTGGAGGTTCCGGTGATGACTCGTGCAGCAGTGTTTTGGGCAAGCTGAAGGGGGGCAATGGAAACCTTGGGAAGTCCATGGAGGACTGAGTTGCAGTAGTTGAGGAGAGGAGTGATGGAAGCTTGGCAGACTGTACGGAAAGTATCAGCAGGTAGGAGGGTTGTAGGATATGGAGAGTTCGTAGTTTTAAGTAGATGTTTTTGGTGGTGATTGAAATGTGGGGTTGGAAATGCAGATGATAATCGAGGATGACTCCAAGGTATTTGATCTGTGGTTTGACTTGTATTTCAGTATCTCCAAGTTTGACGCTAGGCGGTGGGGTGAAGTTGGGGTCTCTGGGCACATGAAGAATCTTTGTTTTGTTAAAGTTGACTGCAAGGTTGTGATGCTGCAGCCCAGAGACAATTTCTCCAAAGCAGGCTGTGATAATGGAGTAGTCAGGGGAGGTGGTGTAGAATGGAATGAAGATCATTATGTCTTTGACACAGAGTTGGTATCCAACATTGAAACTCTGAAGGATGTAGCAGAGGGGTCTGATGTAGATGTTGAATAGGAGGGAGGAGAGGGCGGAACCTTGGGGGACCCCTTGGGGGAGGGTGTATGGTGTTTAGAATTGGTTACCGATTCGTATCTGTTATCCGCAGTCCCACTCATAACAAAGTCTCTATACAAATTTCAGCAGATGCCAGGCGTGATGATTCTCATAGTGTCCCTCTGGCCTCAACAAAACTGTTTTCCTCTGCTAAAATGGCTTGTGATCCACTCGTCCTGCAGGCTCTTAATCTTCCCATCATTAATGATACAGAACAAGTGCTACCTTCTTCATCCCATCCCAGAGGCACAAATCCTTACACCATGGAAATTGAGCAGTATCTTCAAGTGCATATTGGAGGAGGAGGAGTGGCCTAGTGGTTGGGGCAAGTTCCCTCAGGCCAGAGGGCCAGGGATTCAAATCCCATTAGAGGACAGCAACCTTGGGCCAGAAGGACTGGGTTTTCTAGTCCTACAGGTGCCTCCTTGTGGCCTTGGGCAAACCACCTAACCCTCCATTGCCTCAGGTACAAAAACATAGATTGTAAGGGAAAAATATATATACAGTACCTGAATGAATAATGCTTTGACTGGTAGAAAAGCAGTATATAAGCCTAGTGAAATAAATAAACATTCAAGATATATTAATTACAGCAAAGAAACAATTTACCAGATGTACTTATGCCTTCAAGTGGAAGAGGTTTTATTTTCTGGTGTTTCACAAACGATCATGAATCCTATTCATTGTTCTCATATTTCTTTAAACCTATTTTTATCTCTATTGTCTAGGACTTCAAACTTCCTCCATCAGAGTGTCTCATTTTTCTTTTGGCCCATCATACTTGGATTGCAGCTTCCCAGTATCCACTTTTTTCTTGATTCATGAAGGGGCTTTTATATCACAAACCACCATTGTAGAAAGCTCTGGTGCCATGAGACCTTAAAGTTGTCCTTATGTCCCTAATAAAACTACCATTTGAACCAATGAAGCCTACCTTGTTTAAGTAGTCTTTCTAGATGCAGCTACCACACCTAGAAGAATAAGTGAGCTTCAAGCTTAGTCTCATCATAACAGGTTAGTTCTTGGAACTCATCTCAAGATGGTACCAAACGTATTAATACCTTTCCACATTAATGAGGAAATAGTGCTTCCTATTTCTGCCCATAATAAAGAAGAAACTTGCAAGAACTGTAATGAAATACAATGCAGTCAGCGAACGCTTAATCTCTATTCGTCTACGAGGATTGCCTATCAACACAACTATAATTCAAGTATATGCCCCAACAACAGCTGCAGAAGAGAATGAAATTGAAGAGTTCTATGAACAAGTACAAGCTGAAATTGACAGAACATGCAAACAGGATATCCTGATAGTCATGTGTGACTGGAACGCAAAAGTTGGCAACAAAGAAGAAGGCAAAGTAGTTGGAAAATATGGACTTGGCAACAGAAATGAAGCTGGAGAAAGACTGATAGAATTCTGCAAGACCAATGATCTATTCATCTCAAACACCTTCTTCCAGCAACACAAGTGGCGACTGTACACATGGACTTCACCGAATGGATTATATAAAAATCAAATTGACTACATATGTAGAAGTCAACGATGGAAAAGCTCTGTAACATCAACAAAGACAAAACCTGGAGCTGACTGTGGTACAGATCATCAACTACTAGTATGCAAACTCAAGCTAAAGTTGAAAAAGAGCAAACCACTCATGAATGCAGCAAAATATGACCTTGAGAATATACCACTGGAATTTAAAGACTGCCTGCAAAATCGATTTGCTGCTTTAGATACAAATGACAAAGCTCCGGAAGAGTTATGGAATGACATCAAGAAGGTTGTGTTGGAAGAAAGCGAGAAGTCTCTACAAAAGGTGAAAAAGCAAAAACGGCCAAAATGGATGACGGAAGAAACTCTGAAAATTGCCCAGAATCGCCGAGAAGCTAAAGCCAGAGCAGAAAGAAAGACAATCACAGAACTCAACAGAGATTTCCAACGTGCAGCAAGACAGGACAAGGAAAAGTAATACAATGACACTTGCAAGGAAATAGAAGCAGAAACTATTAGAGGAAGAACAAGATCGGCTTTCCTAAAGCTACGAGAGTTAAAGAAAAAGTTCCAGCCTCGAATTGGAATGTTACAAGATGCTCAAGGTTCTATGTTGAATGATGCTGAGAAGATCAAGAAAAGGTGGAAGGAATATACAGAGTTTTTATATGATAAAGATCAAATGGACCAACAGCCGTTTCAACCTGTACCTTATGATCGGGAACCATTGGTGATGAAAGAAGAAGTTGAAGCAGCATTGAAAGCCTTATCAAAGAACAAAGCACCAGGCATTGATAGCATTCCCATAGATGTATTGCAGCAATCTGATGCAGCTGTTACCGTACTCACAAGGCTCTGCCAAGAAATATGGAAGACAACATCATGGCCAACTGACTGGAAAAGATCTGTGTTTATACCAATACTAAAGAAAGGTGATCCAACTGACTGTGGAAATTATCGCACAATCGCTCTGATCCCACATGCCAGCAAGATTCTACTGAAGATTATTCAAAAGAGACTACAACCATACCTGGAACAAGAACTACTTGAAGTGCAAGCAGTGTTCAGGAAAGGGCGAGGAACGAGAGACATCATTGCGGATGTGAGATGGATCCTTGAAAAGACTAAAGAATACCAAAAGGATATCTATTTGTGCTTTATCGACTATAGCAAGGCTTTTGATTGTGTAAACCATGAGAAACTCTGGGCCACATTAAGAAGCATGGGTATACCAGAACACCTGATCGTTCTCTTGTGCAATTTGTACATTGATCAAGAAGCAACAGTTCGAACAGAACAAGGAGAAACAGAATGGTTTAAAATAAGCAAAGGTGTAAGACAAGGCTGCATACTTTCCCCCTACCTGTTTAATTTATATGCAGAACAAATCATCAGAGAAGCAGGATTGTATGAAGACAACAGAGGTGTGAAGATTGGTGGAAGACTCATCAACAACCTTCGCTATGCTGATGATACCACATTACTGGCTGAAAGTAAAGATGATCTGAAACATTTGCTTCTCACAATCAAAGAACATAGTCTCAAAATGGGCCTGCACCTTAATGTAAAGAAGACAAAGATCATGACAACTGGCATAATCAACAGGTTCATCGTTGAAGGAGAAGAAATTGAAATTGTGAACAACTTTAACCTACTTGGATCAACTATCAATAAAGAAGCAACAAGCAGTCAAGAAATCAGACGACGCATTGCTCTTGGCAGAATGGCTATGAAAGACCTAGATAAGATTCTCAAGAGCAGAGATGTCTCTCTCCATACAAAGATTCGCTTGTTCAAGCCATGGTATTTTCAATAACATCATATGGATGTGAAAGCTGGACAGTGAAAAAGATAGACAGGAAGAAAATTGATGCCTTTGAATTATGGTGCTGGCGGCGACTACTGTGTATAACATGGACTGCCCGAAGAACAAACCAGTCGGTACTAGAGGAGATCAAACCTAAGCTTTCTTTAGAAGCTCAGATGACAAGACTTCGACTTTCATACTTTGGACACATCATGCGAAGAGAGAGATCATTAGAGAAAGACATTATGCTTGGCAAGATAGAAGGTCAACGCAAAAGAGGAAGGCCAGCAATGAGATGGATCGATACAATAACAGCACCTATGGGTACCAGTCTGTCAACAATGAGCCGCCTGACTGAAGACCGAACACAATTTAGGATAGCTATCCAGAGGGTCGCCATGAGTCGACTCCGACTCGACAGCACTTAACAACAACAACAATTTCTGCCCAAAGTCTTATAAGAATCCACGTGAGAAAGCTTTCCATACTCTGTTCTGTAAACAGAACCTTGCTTACTACCTCGAAAGAACTGAATCCATCAGAAGGTCTACGCAACTGATTGCTTTCTTTGACTCAACAGAATTGGCATACCAGTTGCCAATAAGGCTTTAGCTAATTAGCTAGCAACATAAGAACTTAAGAAATGCCATACTGGGTCAGACCAAGGTCCATCAAGCCCAGCATCCTGTTTCCAACAGGAGCCAATCCAAGTCACAAGTCTTACACAATGCTCATCCTGGGGTAAGTAGTGGATTTCCTGGGTCCTCTTTAATAATGGTTTATGGACCTTTCCTCCAGGAACTTGTCCAAACCTTTTTTAAACCCAGCTACACTAACATGCATTCAGTTTTGTTACGAGCAAGCTGCTGCTACTCTCACCTGTAAAGTGTAATCTCAGTCAAAGTAGAGCCACTGCAACTATTCTAAATGTACTTCACTGGATACCATTTGTAAAGCGGTGACCTGGTTCCTCCCTTTATATCTTTACCTCATCTTACTGTTTGAAGTGGTCCACAATAAGAGAGTGCATTTAGTCAAGATGTACTAGCTCGGGGGGCGGAGCCCGATGTCCAGCGGGATGGTCGCATAACGCTGAGGCTCCCGAGAGGCCTACTCAGAATCCTGAATTAACACCGGACATACTTGAATTTCTGCTCTGATCTTGCCGGGGCACATTGGTGAGATGGCGGGGACCAAACCCACGCGCCTGGAATTTGGATCCCCAGCGGCTTCTCACGGTAAACGCTCCAAAACTGAACCCCCGTCCCCGCAGAAGGGGCTGGCTTTGTGCGAGGGCCCCGAAATGCAGCAGGAAATCCTCGCAGAAATTAGAGGGGTTAAGGACCTCGTGCAGTCAAACGGTGAAGCACTTCGAGCGCTGAGGGAAGATCTTGGTGTACTGCAAGGTAGGCTGGAGGGGCTCTCTTCGCGTCAGGACAAAATGGAGAGTATATTAGACTCCCATGCGGTCCGGCTGTCCAAACTCGACAAAGTTGAACGTCAGGTGCGGGCCTTGCAGAAAGAAGTGGAAGATGGCAATAATAGAGCGCGCCGCAACAATCTACGACTCGTGGGCATACCGGAGGGAGCGGAATTGGGAGACATGAAGGAGTTTTTAGGTAAAATCCTCCCTTCCCTGCTCCAAATCACCTTTACCAAAGAATTGGAGATCGATCGCGCTCATCGTGTACCCACAAACATAACGCTCAACAGGAAGACCCCGCGGCCTATCATCTTTCGACTTTTGAGATATCAACATGTGGAACAAATTCTCAGTGCCTCCCGGGCAAAGGGCCATATGGAGTTTGAGAGCCACAAGGTCTCCTTCTATCCTGACTTGGCTAAACCCACGGTCGACCGCCGAAAGCGCTTTCTGGAATTTCGGCCGAGGCTTCAACAACTACAAGCACGCTATGGCCTGATGTACCCGGCCAAGCTCCGAGTCACGCTTCACAATCAGACAAGAACATTTGAGGACCCTGATCTACTAGCGGAGTTTTTGGACTCTAAAGAAGCCGACTTGATGCGCTGACTTCCAGAATATTCCTACTAGTACTCTCATATCCGCTGTGCCTGCCATATTGGATTTACCGCGATTCAGCGAAGAGTCTGTCGAGGGCGGTTTGTTGCCTTATTTTGAAGATATCTGGGACCCGACTCCATCTACCCATAGTAGCCTCGACGAGTATCAGAGACAGTGTTACTTATGGACTCTGGTGTTTCTTTTCTTTTACTATGTCTCTATCTTCCTCTCTAGGGCCTCCTCCCGCAGACATCTGGTCGCCATATTCATTGGGGGTTTTGCTTCTTCTCTAAGTTACTTTGGTACATACTTTTCAATTTGGGTGTATTGGCCAGCATACTTGGTGCTTATGTCATTATTGTACAGATTCTGATTATGTTGTAAGTTTTCAAGCGCTCTTACCTAAAATGTCTGCTATCGATTGATGGCACCATGTAAGATTTTCTCATTGAACGTACAATGAATCAATAATCCGATAAAACAGAGGAAAATCCTAAGTTATTTAAGTCATGACGCTGCGGACCTGATTTTCCTCCAAGAAACACATTTCAATTTGAAGGAAACTCTCAAACTCAATATTAAACCTTACATGGTGGCCGCCTATTCCCCAGCCGTTTCTAGGGAATGTGGGGTTGCCATATTGGATAGGAACTCTCTGCATGCTATTATTATTGCGACTTGCTCATATACAGCGGTTAGATGGTCCCGAGTTCACCTCAAGATAGGTAACTTTAAAGTTACATGTATATGCCTTTATGCTCCTCATGTAGATGACCCTGCCCTTTTGCTACTATTGTTCAGGTTGCGCAGGCCTCTGCTAATACTTCATTGATATTGGGGGGGATTTCAATTTAATTCTTGATCCCCTGATTGACAAATAGCCGCCTAGGACAAGTGGTCCCCCCAAGAGTCACATCGCGCTAATCTCTGTGAACACAGATATTGTTCTAGTCGATCTATGGAGGTTACTACACCCCAATGAGCTTGACTTTACCTTCTTCACTTCCCCTCACAAATCCCAGTTTCGCATCGATTTCTTTCTGATATCAAAACTGTTGGTTCCTCAGGTGGACGCTGCAAAGATTCACTCTCAGCATATTTCAGATCATGCTGCTATTTCTTTTCAATAACATACTACTGACTCCAAGGGAATCCGGGGGCCTGGTTCTTTGATAGAGCCCTATTAACTCAGCCAGAGTTCCGGTTAGAAATTCGAGCAGCCATGTATGATTACTTCCAGACCCTGGTACTCCAGGGGGATCTGGACACCCCAACAGCTCTTCTCTGCAGCTCGTTGGACAACCTTTTCTGATTTATACAGGGAATTTGCCTTACCAGCGAAACATTACTTTCAATTGATGCAGCTTCCATGCTGCCTCAAAAGTGCTCCAATCATGCCGCCCTCTGTCCCTACTAAGGACGGGCTATTAGAACTAATTCACTCTATTAGTAGAACACATGGGGTAGCCTCTAACTTTTATAACTATTATGTCAGGGTACAGATACTGTCACTTGTAGAGTCTAACAAGCCTGGGATCGCTAACCGCAAACCACTTTAACCCCTGTGCATTAGAGCGTTTTCTGGAGTAAAATAGTGCGGGTTTCCCGGTCTGCCTCAGTTACCCAAACTCTTTTCCTTTTTGCACATAGATGTTCTTATATTCCAGGAAAATAGCCAAATGGAACACAACTGCCAGGGATCAGTGTAGGTCTTGCCATACTGATGTAGAACCCTCGCTCATGTTCTTTATGAATGTCCTTAACTACAGGTTTACTGGGGGCGGGTCTGGGGTCGTATTCCATTTCCCTTACACCTTCACGAGCCTCTTTCTTGGAAGACTGTGGGACTCCACTCAGTGACGGAGGTCCCCTCTCTTCCTAAGAAGGGTCGCTTTCTCCTGATTTCATGCTGGGTATAGCCATATGTTTAACCACGAGGACTTGGAAGGATAGCTCTCGACTTACTGTCAATGAATAGTGGAACTTTGTCTGCTTATATAGTAAATATGAGCAGATATCTCGGAGAGCTATTTTCCATACCCAAATTTATTCTCGCTTGTCTAAATGGCAGATGCTCAAAGATCATGTACAATCTGTTCATTGCTTCGACATGTCTGTTTAATGTACACTCATCATGTTTCAGATCGCTGTTAGGTTTTGTAACACAATAATGTCAGTACACGCCCGCTTCGAGAATGATTCAGTTTCCTAGAGAAGAAGCAGGGGGGAGGGGGGTGGCAGGGGTTTACTTTGGTGTATGTATCATATTCCATGTATGTATTTGTCTTTTAGCTGTATGTCTTCCTTTCCTTTGTTGTTGTAAAACGAAAATAAAGAATTAAAAAAAAAAAGATGTACTAGCTCATCTTGTCTGTGTAATGTTTCAGCTCTTGGATTTCTCCCTACGTCATGTGTCCTCTGCTATTGATTATAGTGTAACTGGTTGAGATTGTTGTGCTATACCATTCTCAGTCCTCTTGTTTTTGGCCTCCTCTTTTCAACTGGTGTCTTTTTTGCTTGTTCTTATAGTTTTTATTGGTTTTAATTTTTTAATGTCTGTTGGCCTATTTGAACTTTAACAATTCTTTTGTTCTCAAGGAACAAGCAGGAAGTCAGTCCTCACATATGGGTGATGTCGGCGCAGACGGAGCCCTCGTGCAGAGCAATTCCCCATCTTTCAAAGAAAGCCTTTGGGAATGCATTGTGCATGCGCAGTCCCCTTCCTGCCCAAGGATGCCATCTTGCTCAGTCTTCTTTTTTCCGTGGAGCCCAATGGACGTGGTCCTGTTTCCACCGTGGAAAAAGTAGAAAAGTTGATTAATTTTTTTCAGCTTCCCGGTTCGACACCGGTTCCCCTTCCCGCCCTCGGCTCGGTACACCGGTATCGAGTCCGGTCCTATTTTTGACTAGCATTCGCGCTCTTTTAAGTTTTCATTGGCAGCCTGGTTGTTTGACCTCGCAGGGGCCCTTTTTCCCCCGATGGCTGCCAGCTGGTTTAAAAAATGTGATCAGTGTAAGAAGTTGATGTCTCTCACCGACACACACGAATACTGCCTCCGATGCCCCGGTCCCGACCATGACCCAGTGGTCTGTTTGCCGTGTGGTAAGATGTTTTGAAGTCTTTGAGGAGCAGGCAGCAGCAGCAGCGTGACAGGATTTTTTCTGAGTCCGCCTCCGGCCGTGCCCGGATCTCATCAGAAGCCTCGACATCTCGGGAATCGGAGCCCGAGCACCGTCATGGGTCTTCTGAACGGGGGTCTCCCTTCAGGGAACACCGGAGGAAGAAGAAACTCATGAGGGCAGTGTCCCTGGACGCCACTGATCGGCTTGGGCCCTCGGGTTCCAGGCCGCGGAGTACGGACCGCCGCTCCGGGGTTCTCGGAGTCGGAGCGGCCGGCTAAACAACCTCGCAGGGAGCCGGAGGCGTCAGACAATGTAACTTCTGTTGTTCTTGTGGACTCTCCTCTGGGAGAGTTGGCGTCGGGCCCGATGACATCGGGACCCGAGCTGGGAGCTGCAGAGCCTTCTGAGCTAGGTCTCAGGTTGGCGGCCCTGGACAGCAGGATGGCTGCCTTCATGGAGCAGCAGCAGGCACTGATGGCCGGTCTCACCGGTCCATCCGCCCTGACCACCGGGACGTCGACACCGGAGGCCGAGCCAATCAGGTCTCGAGTCGATCCTCAGCCAAGGTCCTCCTCGACTTCCCGTTCGGGACTGAGGTCGTCGCCGCCGGTGCCCTCAGCATCGGGGCGGTCGGGCTCGAAGTCCTCGAGGCCGGAGCCCATCAAGTCCTCCTTGGAGGACTCGGCATGGGAGGTGGAGGAGAAAGACTCCCCAGACACCTTCCAGACCCAGTGTATCCCATCGGACTCTCCGGGTTTGGAGCCTCGGACTAGGTCCCCTCCGGAGGACACTTGGTTTCGGATTTCGTCAGGGACATGGCCAAGGCTTTGGCATTCCCTGTGGATGCCGAGGAGGAGCCGAAGAGCTTGATGGCCTCCAGTATGACTCTCCCCCGAAGGAGGCCCTTACTGTACCAGTGCCTCTGATGTTGGAATGGTTGATGCTCCGCATGTGGGAGTCCCCAGCCTCGATGCCGGTGCTCAGCAAGCGGGTCGATTCCATCTATCGAGTCCGCAAGAGTCCTGGGTTCCAGAAAGCGCAGCTGCTGCACAACTCTATGGTTGTGGAATTGGCCATGCACCGGCTGAAAAGGCAAAAAACGCACTCCTCGGTGCCTCCTGGCCAGGAGGCCTGGAACCTGGATGCCCTCAGCAGAAAGTGCTACCAGGGCTCGATGCTGTCATACCATATCCAAACTTACCAGCTGTACATGGGCATGTACTTGCGGGACCTGGCAAAGGAGATTGCCAGGTTCTCGGCTGGCCTATCCAAGGAACCCTTGCAGCACTTCAAGGCCTTGTCCACGGGGATCAGAGAGTGCTCGAAGTTCATGTCTCAAGCAGCTTACGACGGCTTTGAGGCTTCGGCCCGAGTAGCCGCGGACGGCATCGGTGCACGCCATCAGGCTTGGCTCATGTCGTCGGACCTAGAGCCATGGGTTCAGGACAAGTTGGTCGATGTCCCGTGTCAAGGAGACAACCTCTTCGGCAAACCCATGACTGAGAAAGCTGCAGAACTCGAGTCCGAGTACTTGACCCGGACAAGGTTGTCGAAGAAGACATCTGCAGCTTCTCACAAGAAGAAGGCCTCAGGGAAAAAGCCCTTTTTCCCGAGGAAGGGTACGGCTTACAGAAACTACCCCACTTACCAGGCCACCCCAGCTCCCCAACAGGGGCAGCAGGCCAGGGGACAGGGGCATGGCCCACATAAGCCGAAGACTCTCAAACCTCCAGCTCCAGCTCCTACCCAGCCGGGAGGGGTTTTTTGACTCCCAGTGCATAGCTCCTCTCCCACCAGTGGTTTGGCCCTGCACAGGAGGAAGGCTGGCCCTGTACGCTCACAGGTGGCCAGCCATTACTACCGACGCCTGGGTTCTGCAAGTAGTCCAGCAGGGCTACTTACTTCACTTCCACCAGGTGCCCACCTCCTTTTTCCCAGGAGAGACTTTGAGGCCCCCTCTTCACAGGAACCTCCTCCTGCAGGTCTGCTAAAGGATCAGGCGGTGGAACCAGTGCCCCATTACCTGCAGGGGAAAGGCTTCTACTCTAGGTATTTCCTCATACCAAAAAGAAAAGGAGGCCTACGCCCCATCCTGGACTTGCGAAATCTAAACAAGTTCCTGGTGAGGGAAAAGTTCAAGATGCTTTCCCTTGGGATCCTACTGCCTTACCTCCACCAGGGAGACTGACTATGTTCCTTAGATTTAAAGGATGCTTATACTTACATTCTCATACACCCAGACCACAGACAATACCTCAGGTTTGTGGTCGGAAGAAACCACTTCCAGTACAAGGTGCTTTCCTTTGGCCTAGCTACCGCTCCCAGAGTTTTTACCAAATGCCTAGCAGTGGTGGCGGCCTTCCTCAGAAGCCAGGGTGTCTTCGTCTTTCCATACCTGGACAACTGGCTCATTAGGGGCCAATTGGCACAGGAGGCACAGCAGGCCACTGCTCGCACAGTCACCCTGCTTCAGCACCTAGGGTTTGTTATAAATCACAAAAAGTCCACTTTACTCCCTACTCAACACTTAGAGTTCATAGGGGCAAGACTGGACACACCTCAGGCAAAGGCTTACCTACCGCTGGACAGGGTAAGGCGGTTGCTGGACTTGGTACAGCAGGTCCAGCACAGGCCTCAGGTCTCCGCAAGGGTCTTCCTAGGCCTCCTGGGCCACATGGCCTCCACGGTGCATGTGACTCCATATGCTCGATTCCACATGCGCACAGCTCAATGGAACCTCAGAGACCAGTGGACGCAAGCCACTGGCCGCCTCAGAGCAGAGTAGCAGTTTCCAAGTTACTGGTGACAGCCTTGCAATAGTGGCTTCACCCCCTCCCCCCCCCAAATTGCTTCAGGGAGTACCATTCCAACCTCCCTCTCACACCAGAGTGCTGACGACAGACGCCTCCTTGCTGGGCTGGGGAGCCCATTGCCAGAGTTCATGCACTCAGGGTCTGTGGTCCTCGCGAGAGGCCGCGCTTCAGATCAATCTTCTAGAGCTTCAAGCCATCCGCCTAGCTCTTCAAGCCTTCTGTCATCTTCTGGCACATCAGTCGGTGCTGATACAGACGGACAATCAGGTGGCGATGTTCTACATCAACAAACAGGGGGGCACAGGATCTCGCATCCTATGCCAGGAAACTCTGGACCTCTGCTCTTTTGCAGTGGCACATCACATGTCGCTAAAGGCGGTTTATCTGCCGGGTCAGGAGAACCTCCTGGCTGACAAGTTGAGCAGGATTCTTCAGCCTCACGAATGGCAACTGAACCGGGATGTAGCCCAGGAGATCTTCAGCCGTTGGGGTCTCCCCTCTAGGGATCTCTTTGCCAGCCCGCAAAACCATCAGTTGCCTCGGTTCTGCTCGAGGCAGCCGCATCCACTGAGCGTGGCGGCAGATGCTTTCCTGATCTCGTGGGCACAGGGCCTTCTCTATGTGTTCCCACCCATGCCCCTGGTGGCACACACTCTATTCAAGATTCTTCGGGACAAGGCCACGATCATCCTGGTAGCACCCAGGTGACAAGACAACCTTGGTTCCCTCTTCTCCTTCAACTGGAGGTCGAAACTCCACTCCCACTGGGGGTGCAGCCCGACCTCTTGACCCAGGAACAGGATGCCTTGCTACACCCCAATCTCAGATCCCTCAACTTAATGGCCTGGCTTCTGAGAGGGTAGTACTTGCTCCTCTACTCCTTCCCAAAGAGATTGAGGAGGTGTTGCTGGCCTCTAGGAGACAATCCACTCAAAAATCCTACGCGTGCAAGTGGCGTAGGTTTGAAAGGTGGTGTGCCCAGAATAAGGAGAACCCGTTCACTTGTAAAGTACCTCAGGTATTGCAGTACTTGCTCCACCTCTCGGAGTTAGGCCTCAAGTCTAACTCTGTCAGGGTCCACCTGAGTGCGCTATCAGCTCACCACTCTCCAGTGGACGGGCAACCTCTTTCAGCTCACCCTTTGGTATCCCGATTCCTCAGAGGCCTCCTACTCTTGAAGCCTCCAATTCACCCACCGGCTACAGAGTGGGACTTAAATGTGGTCTTGCAGTGGCTTACTTGCCCACCTTTTGAACCAATGGCCACCTGTCACCTCCGCTTCCTTTCCTGGAAAGCACTCTTTCTGGTGGCGCTCACATCTGCTCAAGGGTGAGCGAGCTGCAAGCTTTAGTATCAGATAGACCGTATACGCGGTTTTATAAAAACAGGGTGGTCCTACGTACTCACTCCAAGTTCCTTCCAAAAGTGGTTTCCTCGTTTCACCTCAACCAAGAGGTGGTTCTTCCAACCTTCTTCCCCAGGCCACATACCAGCAGGGCAAAAGCGGTTCTGCATACCCTGGACTAAGAGGGTGCTTGCCTTCTACCTGGAGCGTTGTTGTTGTTAAGTGCCGTCGAGTCTGAGTCGACTCATGGCGACCCTCTGGATAGCTATCCTAAATTGTGTTTGGTCTTCAGTCAGGCGGCTCATTGTTGACAGACTGGTACCCGTAGCTGCTGTTATTGTATCGATCCATCTCATTGCTGGCCTTCCTCTTTTGCGTTGACCTTCTATCTTGCCAAGCATAATGTCTTTCTCTAATGATCTCTCTCTTCGCATGATGTGTCCAAAGTATGAAAGTCGAAGTCTTGTCATCTGAGCTTCTAAAGAAAGCTTAGGTTTGATCTCCTCTAGTACCGACTGGTTTGTTCTTCGGGCAGTCCATGGTATACACAGTAGTCGCCGCCAGCACCATAATTCAAAGGCATCAATTTTCTTCCTGTCTATCTTTTTCACTGTCCAGCTTTCACATCCATATGATGTTATTGAAAATACCATGGCTTGAACAAGTCGAATCTTTGTATGGAGAGAGACATCTCTGCTCTTGAGAATCTTATCTAGGTCTTTCATAGCCATTCTGCCAAGAGCAATGCGTCATCTGATTTCTTGACTGCTTGTTGCTTCTTTATTGATAGCTGATCCAAGTAGGTTAAAGTTGTTCACAGTTTCAATTTCTTCTCCTTCAACGATGAACCTGTTGATTATGCCAGTTGTCATGATCTTTGTCTTCTTTACATTAAGGTGCAGGCCCATTTTGAGACTATGTTCTTTGATTGTGAGAAGCAAATGTTTCAGATCATCTTCACTTTCAGCCAGTAATGTGGTATCATCAGCATAGCGAAGGTTGTTGATGAGTCTTCCACCAATCTTCGCACCTCTGTTGTCTTCATACAATCCTGCTTCTCTGATGGTTTGTTCTGCATATAAATTAAACAGGTAGGGGGAAAGTATGCAGCCTTGTCTTACACCTTTGCTTATTTTAAACCATTCTGTTTCTCCTTGTTCCGTCCGAACTGTTGCTTCTTGATCAGTGTACAGATTGCACAAGAGAATGATCAGGTGTTCTGGTATACCCATGCTTCTTAATGTGGCCCAGAGTTTCTCATGGTTTACACAGTCAAAAGCCTTGCTATAGTCGATAAAGCACAAATAGATATCCTTTTGGTATTCTTTAGTCTTTTCAAGGATCCATCTCACATCCGCAGTGATGTCTCTCGTTCCTCGCCCTTTCCTGAACCCTGCTTGCACTTCAGGTAGTTCTTGTTCCAGGTATGGTTGTAGTAGTCTCTTTTGAATAATCTTCAGTAGAATCTTGCTGGCATGTGGGATCAGAGCAATTGTGCGATAATTTCCACAGTCAGTTGGATCACCTTTCTTTAGTATTGGTATAAACACAGATCTTTTCCAGTCAGTTGGCCATGATGTTGTCTTCCATATTTCTTGGCAGAGCCTTGTGAGTACGGTAACAGCTGCATCAGATTGCTGCAATACTTCTATGGGAATTCTATCAATGCCTGGTGCTTTGTTCTTTGATAAGGCTTTCAATGCTGCTTCAATTTCTTCTTTCATCACCAATGGTTCCCGATCATAAGGTACAGGTTGAAACGGCTGTTAGTCCACTTGATCTTTATCATATAAAAACTCTGTATATTCCTTCCACCTTTTCTTGATCTTCTCAGCATCATTCAACATAGAACCTTGAGCATCTTCTTACATTCCAATTCGAGGCTGGAACTTTTTCTTTAACTCTCGTAGCTTTAGGAAAGCCGATCTTGTTCTTCCTCTAATAGTTTCTGCTTCTATTTCCTTGCAAGTGTCATTGTAGTACTTTTCCTTGTCCTGTCTTGCTACACATTGGAAATCTCTGTTGAGTTCTGCGACTGTCTTTCTTTCTCCTCTGGCTTTAGCTTCTCTGCGTTTCTGGTCAATTTTCAGAGTTTCTTCCGTCATCCATTTTGGCCGTTTTTGCTTTTTCACCTTTTGTAGAGACTTCTCGCTTTCTTCCAACACAACCTTCTTGATGTCATTCCATAACTCTTCCGGAGCTCTGTCATTTGTATCTAAAGCAGCAAATCGATTTTGCAGGCAGTCTTTAAATTCCAGTAGTATATTCTCAAGGTCATATTTTGCTGCATTCATGAGTGGTTTGCTCTTTTTCGACTTTAGCTTGAGTTTGCATACTAGTAGTTGATGATCTGTACCACAGTCAGCTCCAGGTTTTGTCTTTGTTGATGTTACAGAGCTTTTCCATCGTTGACTTCCACATATGTAGTCAATTTGATTTTTATATAATCCATTCGGTGAAGTCCATGTGTACAGTTGCCGCTTGTGTTGCTGGAAGAAGGTGTTTGAGATGAATAGATCATTGGTCTTACAGAATTCTATCAGTCTTTCTCCAGCTTCATTTCTGTTGCCAAGTCCATATTTTCCAACTACTTTGCCGTCTTCTTTGTTGCCAGCTTTTGCGTTCCAGTCACCCTTGACTATCAGGATATCCTGTTTGCATGTTCTGTCAATTTCAGCTTGTTCTTGTTCATAGAACTCTTCAATTTCATTCTCTTCAGCAGCTGTTGTTGGGGCATATACTTGAATTATAGTTGTGTTGATAGGCAATCCTCGTAGACGAATAGAGATTAAGCATTCGCTGACTGCATTGTATTTCATTACAGTTCTTGCAAGTTTCTTCTTTATTATAAATGCAACACCATTTCTTCTTTGTCTTTCATTTCCAGCATAGTAGACCATGTGATCATCTGATGCAAAGTGCCCAATGCCAGTCCATTTCAGTTCGCTGACACCCAACAGATCAAGTTGTACACGTTCCATTTCATTCTTGACCACCTCGAACTTCCCTTGGTTCATGTTTCGTACGTTCCATGTTCCAATGTGTAAGACATCTTTACAGCTTCTGACTCTCATTTCATGCGCAGCTACATCAACAGTCATACTTCCCGAGGGCTTTGATCCAACCACATCATAAATGCTGGCTTTACTCTGAAAAGTCTTCAGCTCTTCCCCAGTAGCTAGTTGAGTGCCTTCTGACCTGGGGGTCTCATCTTCCAGCACCATAGCACAATTTGTTTTGTTGTAACTATCCATTGGGTTTTCATGGCAAGATACAGGTAGATTGCCGGGCCTTTTTTCCGCGCAGTTTAAGTTTGGTGTTGTTGCCGTTGTCACAAAAATGTGATCCTCCGCCGTCAACACTGTCCCATTCTGCTGCTGCCCAGATGGGTGGTTTGTCTTGGTCTGGCACCTCAGCTGAGACCTGTCCATCTTGGGAGACCCTGCCAGTAGTTAAACTACCGATAGTTTAGCTCTCAGCATCACTGATGCACGCAAGCCCTCACAGCACGACAAGCTGCAAACCTGGAGCGTACGCGGGGACATTGGAGAGCTTCCCAGTTCTTCGTCTCTTCTGACCCTAGTAAACTGGGTCTACCTGTCTCCAAAAGCACGTTATCCACCTGGGTGGCAGACTGCATCGCCTGGGTGTATAGGGCAGCTGACCTCCAGCTGCAGGGACGAATTACGGCCCACTCTGTCATAGCTAAGGCCGCATCAGTGGCTAACCACCGCTCTGTTTCATTGGCAGACATCTGCTGAGCCGCAACTTGGTCTTCAAGCCAGACTTTTGCAGCCCACTACTGCCTGGAGTGAGAGTCCTGGCGGGACAGTGTTTTCGGTCAGGCGGTACTCCATAACCTATTCGAGGTTTAGGCAACTCCTACTCTCTGACCCTTTGGCGTCAGGCTACCGTGGGGGTTGCGTTCTTGGAGAAAAATCCTATCACTGCTGCTGCAGCTCTTCTAGAGGGAGCCATTTTCAGCTATGGGTTCTCGGTAGCCTATAGCTAGGGAGTCCCATATGTGAGGACTGACTTCCTGCTTGTTCCTGGAGAAAGCGAAGTTACTCACCTGTAACAGGTGTTCTCCAGGGACAGCAGGAATCAGTCCTCATGACCGTCCCTCCTCCCCTGGAGTTGCAGTCTTTGATTATTTTTTTCTTATTTTTGCCGACTTTGTAGCTATGTCATCTGACTGAGCAAGATGGCACCCTTGGGCGGGAAGGGGACCGCACATGCGCGATGCATTCCCAAAGGCTTTCTTTGAAAGCTGGGGAATTGCTCCGCACGAGGGCTCCGTCGGCGCAACCGTCATCCATATGTGAGGACTGATTCCTGCTGTCCCTGCAGAACACCTGTTACAGGTAAGTAACTACGCTTAAACTGCCATGCTGTTCAAAATACATGTACATATGGCGGTATACCAAATATCGATAAATAAATAAATGTGTGGGCTGCTTCATAAAAAGGACAATACATAGACAAATGAGCAGCCCTGAGCTTGTGTGCCTGACTCAATCCTGCTTGTTGATGGAAAAAGCTTGGTTGCTCACAAGTAACAGGTGTTTCTGTAGACTGCAGGATTGATCATGTACACAATCCCACCCACCTCCCCGAGAGCTGCATCTAATCTTGAGCTATGGAACTGGCTGACTAACATGTATTTGGGAAAATGGGACAATTTTATTTTTCCTATCAGGAATGGTGACATTATCGCTTATAAAATGATTTGGGTTTCCCCATTCTTTCTCATTTTTATATGCCCATTCCCTAGATTTTCTGTCTAGGTGGCTTTGACATCCTTCACCAGCCAATTGGTGGAAAGAAAGTCTCTTTAGAAATTATTCCCTCTTCTTTCCTAATAACCTTTTCAAGAGAAAGCTTAGCCAAGCTGTAAAAATGTGGAAACTTGGTACAGCTTATTTAAAGGTACTAGTTGACAGTAGAAAATCAGGATTTGTTAAAGCTACGTTCTTTATTTTTCTAAAGTATTAAAAGGTTTTAAAAGTGTATTATTTCTGTTGTGTTGATTTATATATGTATTTTGCTGGATTTCTGGTCATTTGGGGGGTCCTCTTGAATGTAAATTGATAAATCAAGAAAGAGAAAATTAAAAATGTTTTAAACGTATCAAAGTTGATCCAGTGGAGTGCTCCAGCTCAAATGTACAGTGTCTTGTAGAAGTTTTCATATTCTTGTATATTTCTCAAATTCAGTTTTCTAAAATATACAGTTCAAAATGTATTGAAGTGGGAGTTTTTCACTGGTTAATACAACTTACCCTACATTTAAATGTCTAAGAAGGACTACAGAAATATTCAAAGAATAATTAAGAATAAGAACCAAAAACCTGATTGCATAAGTCTTCACTGCCGTTATTATAGCAAACCCAAATTACTTATATTTCCAAAAATTGTTTAACAAGGCCCTTAATAAGTTAAATAGAGCCCATCTTTATCCAGTCACAGTAATTGAGCTGATTCAAATATTTCTGAATGAAATATCAAACTGATTTTTGGTGTATGAAGTGAATCTGAAACAAAGGTTTAAAGATTCCAACAGAGCTGCCAAAAGAACTCTGTGATAGTTATTCAAAGTTATATACTGGGGGAAAGCTATAAGTGAAATTCAATGTGTTTGAATATCTCTTGGGGTATTGTCATATCCATCATCATAAAGTAGAAACAGTATGACACTGCTAAGGTGCTGCCTCAGTAAGTTCGTTCCTCCAAAGTCAGTAACTGAGCTTAAGAAAACTGTTGTGGAAGGTCATTGTGAGGCCTAAGAGGGTCTCTGACTGAAATTGGAGTATGTGGATTGTTAGCATGAATAGTAAGGTGTCACAAAGGAAGCTGCTGTTGAACAAAAGGGGGGAGGACTAATTTTATAAAGCACTTTTCATGTGCAAAGCCTGTTTTACGCACAGAATAGGATCTTTATAAAATTGCTTGACAGCATTTCTGTATAAAACGTGGGCACACAGAGAAAGTATAAGTACTTATTTATTTATTTAACAGTTTTTTTATACCACTTTATCATTTCAATCAAAGCAGTTTACATTGTAACTTAAACTTGGTAAATGTACATTAAACAGGGACATTGATAACTTGGATTTTTCTGAGCAATGGAGGGTTAAGTGACTTGCCCAAGGCCACAAGGAGTGCTAGTGGGGATTGAACGCTGGTCTCTTGGTTCCCAAGCCAGTGCTCTACCCACTAGGTTACTCCTCCACTCCTGCTTCTGCATGATCGGCACATAGGTGTTCTTAGGGGTATTGTTTTAATGGAGTGAAGAGGGAGTTATGCTGTACACATGTATTTTATAAAAACACGAGTACATGTATACATTTACATTTTTTTTTTCAGAACAGGTGTAAATTTATGCGTGAGCATGTGCGTTCTATTGGGGCTGGGCTGGGAGCTTATTTTAGAAGGGCATGTAGGCACCTGTGTAGCTTTTACAAAATCGGCTTAAAAGGGTGCCTTCTTGGGCTTACACATAAGTGCTCTTTCATAAAATTACTCCCATGATGTGCTGCATAGCATTTTCAAAGAAATACTTGGATTACAATGTGTGCATTGGAAAAAGGTTTTGTGGTCAGATTAGACCAAAGTAGAACTTTCTGGTTTCAGTGCTAAGGGATATACAATGTATGGTATAAAACAAATACAGCAAATCATTGTACTAACACAATCCTTACAGTAAAGTATAGTGCAGGCAGCATGAATGCTTTGCAGCAGTGGAAAGAAGGAAGCTTGTGAAGATTGAGGGAATTATGGGCGGTGCAAAGGACAGGCTGATCCTGGAGGAAATCTCTACAAGTTTTCCACAAGACCCAGATTTTGTGAGAAGATTCACTTTCAGCAAGAGAATGATCCTAAGCACTAAGCAAAAGCAACAATAGAGTGATTCAGCAAGAAGAAAGGAAATGTCCTTGAGTGGCCCAGCCAAAGCACAGACCTGACATTTTTAAAATTTAGATTGAGCACATACATTTTTAGACTCAAACAAAATCTGTGGTAAAGCTTTAAGACTGTAGTCCATAGGCAATCTTCAGTCAATGTGAAAGAGTTTGACCTATTCTACCAAGAAGAATTGGCAAAAGCCGCACCATCCTGCTGTACAAAGTTGGAAGATACTTATCCTAAATGACTCATAACTGTGATGCAAAAGGGGTCCTTCATCAAGTATTGAGTCAAAGTATATGAAAATGTATGCAATAAAAGTTTTGGGGGTTTATTTATTCTTATTTAGTTTTTGAATATTTCTATAATTTTTCTTTCACATTGAAAGTGTAAAATCTTGTGTAGATCACTGAAAAAACTCCTAATTTGATGCATTTTGAATTGTATTTTTAGACAGTGGAATGTGAAAAATGTACAAGGGTGAAGACTCTTGTAAGGAATAGATTTGCGTGTGAAAGCTGCTGGGGTGAATAAAAGTCACATATGTATTTGGATTGGGTGCTTGTGGGGCATTAATTGAATTTCTGAGTAGTTCTTCCTCCTCTTATATACTCCAAATACCATTTTTTCTTCAACAAGCTGGATGGAGTCAGGTACACAAGTGGTTGATGCTATCTGATGGCTCTCCCATAGCTCAGACCTTCACTGTAAAGTTCTGAGCATGCACAGTGGTTTTTCTCAGCTGTTCAGTTTTGTTTTTTTCCGCTTTGCTGAGCAGATATGAATCAAAGCTCTCATTTTGTTCATGCAATTGACACTCATTTGTCATTTTTCAGATTCTGTTTCAAATTCAGAAGAAATATTCACAATTTCAGAATGCATTCTAAGTGTCTCCTTTGATTGAGTCCTAACCATGACCAAAAAGATTGCAAGTATTGTTCCCATATGTTTCCATGAGCAAGAAGGAGTCATCTAAATTCTCTTCAAAAACAATGAAGTGGCGAAGTTACTTCATGTGAAGGACCTGAAAAGATTTCTTCTGTGTAGAAAACATCAATCCCCAGGCAGACAAGTGTGGCAAGGTCAGCTATCCTGAGAGTGGGGGAGGTGAGAAGCATAACGAATTCACCCTAGTTAAGGGTCCCCTTCTAGGAGTGCAAGGAGAGAAAGCCACAGCCAGGTTTCAAAGACAGAAAACCCCCAGCTGGAACAAGATTCACACAATGACTGATAAAGTAAGAAAGAGGGATTGCAAGCACGAGGACCAAAGCCCTTACTTTAACAAGTGCACTGATTATTCTAATACCAGAAGGCAGGGGGATTACCAACACCTGGGAAAGAAAGAGGTGGGGTTAGAATCCTGGAGGTATAAGCCTGGGTTAGATTATGCAGAGAGAGGGAGATGAGAAGGAGAGCAGCTGAGACAGAGGCTGAGAGAAGGAGCTGATTCTTGGAGAAGAGCTGAGCTACCCAGAGCTGAGAGAGCTGAATTCCCTGCAACAGGTTGGCAACAGAGGTGGGGGCCAGTAAGTGGAGAAGCTTTCAGACCATCAGAGAGGTTGTCAGCTGAGCAGTCTGACCAGGTCGGTGAATCAGAACCCATACAGTTGGGAGAACCAGTGTCAGAGTTGGGGGAAGAAGATTGCTTTATGGATTGCTCTCTATGCCAAGCTCTAGACAGGAGGTCTTGAGGAAAGCTAGCCCTGAAAAAAGTAATTCTCCTTGGAAGTGAACCATATGGCACAAGCAGTGTGGAGGTAAATTCCTGTATGTTTTAAAAGGGAAATTTACTGCAACGTAAGCCTGATCAGGAAGCTCTGATTCATGCTTATTTGTCACCTGCATTTGAACTGTGCAACGGCAAGAAAAGCCAAGTTGCTGCTATAAGAGTTTTTGCTTGCTCCTCTCCTATATGAAAAGCCTGCTAAGAGTTTTGATAACAGCTTGGAATATTTGTTTTGTTCTAAGTTTGGTTTCACGTAGAAATGCAGCCTAGAGAGGTTTTTGAGGCTGGCAGAAACCAAACTGCTGTAGAAGAATTAAGCTTGAAATTTTCTTTATGCTCTGATTAACAAGGACTAAAAAGGAAAGTGGCAGCCTAGTTTCTAAAGGCAATACTTCTGCAAGTAAGAGGACTTTAAAAGATATTTCTGAGTTCTTTTGGTTTGTTTGCCATTATTTGCTGTACCTTAAGCAAATCCTACAGTTATAATCCTGTAAATGATACCTTGAACCTGCTGTGTTTTGTGTTATGGAAATAAACTTTCTGTTACAAGCCTTACCCTCAGTTACCTCAACTACAAACCACCTACTTAAAGCACCAACATATTTTGGCAGTACTACACTTCCCAGAAGCCAACACGAAGAAATAGGCTGCTAAGAGCTGATAGAAGAAGGAATCCTCAACCACCACGCCCCTCGACCACTAAAGGCAAGTGGTTTTGGGCGTTGTGCTTGTGACACAAGTTAATAATCTTCCATGGAGGAACCATCAACCTTCAGTACAAGGACTTTAAATATCAAGTCACCCAAGGGGGGGCCACTATTCCCCAGACAAGGTCAAGAAACTTTGTCAGGGGTTTTTAGGTTCTTGATCCAGCTGTTTCTTGAGTGCTTGCTAAAGCCTGATGAGAAGCTGTTTTTGGTGGCACTGACAAAAACACTGATGATGCATAAGCATACCAGCACAGAGTGTCTCTCTCTTAAAAGACAGCACATAGACTCTTTTTCAGAACAGCAGCAGCTGCACAGTGCCTCTGCCAAAACATCTCTTTAGCATGGTTCTTTCTGCTTCTGTGCAACAGCCACTGATGTCTGTTCGACCCCCAGAACATCCTCATTCCTTTATTCAGAAGAGGTTTGAGGATTTTATGAAAGGATACTTCAAAAATATGGTTGATAAGTCTTCACCACACTATCCTGACCAATACTCTAATTCTCCTGGCCTCATACCAGTGCAGAGAGACACTTGTGTCACTTTTGTCTACTGCAGATTCTGAACAGGACTCTACATGCTCATTTTCTTTATTATCTCCGGACTCTTTCCTTTTTAATGTGGGAGACCTCATGGATCTTCTTGATGCTCTTCAACCTCCTCCAGATGGTGGAACAGGAAGGCTCTATTAGGATACCCCATGAACTTTCTCCTCCCCCTTCTCCTCCATGGAATGAATCTCATTATGAGGATATTTCTTACCCATGATTTGTCCAGAAGATGTCAAAAGAGGTTTCTTTTCCATTCCAACAGGAATTAGAACCAAGGTTTAATGTTTTTGACCTACTGAGGACCCAATAACAACTGTGGTGGTTCTGGTGCATGGTTTGCTCAAAGAGCAACAACCTTTGTGGTAGATTCCATTTACTATTCACTTGGTATTAAAGAAGTTGGATCTGACTTGTAAAGTACAACCTTCTTGAAGTTTTTAAGAAAGATAACCTCTCATGGTCTTCAGTAGTCTTTGAGGCAGCCATTGAGGAAAACAAAGAAATATATTGATTTCTCCAATACCTTTCTAGCCAAAGAGTCTCAAATATTAAGTCATACTGGGAGGAACATTTTCCAAGGAGCTATGCTCTCTGCCTGCATTGCTACCCATCAGTTCATTATGGTTCAGTACATGCACATCATGTGACAGTTTTTCTTCCTGCTCTTGCTAAACTAGAGCAATCCCAGTTATCTCAATGTTTGACATAGCTACAGGCTTCAGGACTGCATGAAGACATCCACTTTAAGTTAACAGATGATCCTTCTACAGGTGATCACTATTTGGAAAAAGGTGAAAGAAATGGCGGACATGATCATAGATCATGATACTATGCTACAGCATCTCTTGGCAGTCCAAGCCTCAACATTGACTTCCTTTGTCTAGACGGACTTCTTTTAATCCATACAGATGTGGTTAATATTATCACAGAAGATGCTATTACCAGAAACAATCTCAACGAACTCAAAGACTTTTTACTGCCAAACAATGTCAGAGAGAGAGGGCTCAATCTAAGCAGATGATTCCTACTTAATAGAAGCAACAGCCTTCTTTTTGACTATCATTGAACCTTGACTCCTTACAGAATATACATTCTGCTCTTCCTGTGGGAGAAGGAATTAAAGTTTTCCTTCCAGCTTGGAAAGAGGTCATCATGGGTCCTTTCCATAATCCGTTATGGCTACCATCTCAGATTTCTCGGCTTTCAACTAGATTGTCTATTATTATGGACCCAACCACATTGCAGCCATATGAATCTTTTGCAAGATGTACATTATCTCATATTGGCCAAGGCTATAGAAACTGTTCCTCCACAGGAGATCAATTGTGAGCTTTACACTGGGTGTTTTCAGATTTGAAAAAAGACTGGAGGCTTGTGGCCAATCCTAGATCTCAGGATCTGAATCATTTTCTGCTTATAGGAAAGTTCAAATAACTACCGTTTCCTCCATTCTTTCCCTCTTCAACAAAGGGGACTGTATGTGTTCTCTAAACCTCAAGGATTTTGTACATTCAAAACATAGCAATATGACGGCAGAAAAAGTCCACATGGCCTATCTAGTCAGCCCTTCCATATCAAGCACTACAACAGTCCCCTTTTTCCCTTTAGAGATCCTCTGTGCTTGTCCCATGCTTTTTTGAATTCAGATACTGTCGTAATCTCTACCACCTTCACTTCCAGGCATCTACTACTCTTTCTATAAAGAAATATTTCCACATATTACTCCTGGGTCTATTCCCTTTCACCTTCATCCTATGTCCCCTCGTAGCAGAGTTTGCCTTCAATTGAAAGAGGCTCTCCTCCTGTGCATTTATGCCATGGAGGTATTTAAACATCTCAATCATATCACCTCTATCCCGCCTTTCCTCTAAAGTATACATATTAAGATCCTTAAGTCTGTACTCATGTGCCTTATAATGAAGACCACTAACCATTTTAGTAGCCACCCTCTGTACCGACTCCAACTTGTTTATATCCTTTTAAAGGTGCAGTCTCCAGAATTGCACACAATACTCCAAATGAGGTCGCACTAAAGACCTATACAGAGGCACTATCACCTCCTTTCTTCTGCTGGCCATTTCTCTCTCTATCCACCCAAGCATCCTTCTAGCTTTTGCTGTCACCTTTTCTACCTGTTTAGCTACTTTAAGATCATCAGACACAATCACGCCTAGTTTCTGTTCTTCATTTGTGGACAGAATTACTTCACACCCTATACTATATTGCTCACTTGGATTGCTGCAGCCCAAATGCACAACCTTGCATTTTTTAACATTAAATCTCAGACCATTCTTCAAGCTTAGCTAGATCCCTCCTCATGTTATCTACACCTTCCTGGGTGTCTACCCTACTGCAGATTTTGGTATTCTCCAGCACCAAGCAGGAAGTCAGTCCTCACATATGGGTGACATCGGCGCCGACGGAGCCCCTGTGCAGAGCATTTCCCCAGCTTTCAAGAAAGCCTTTGGGAATGCAGCACGCATGCACGGTCCCCTTCCCACCCAAGGGTGCCATCTTGCTCAGTCTCTTTTTCTGTTGAGCCCGGCGGACGTGAATTCGTGTCACCTGGTAACAAGTTGATTTGTCTGTGGTTTTTTTTGTGTTGTCTTATCCGGTTCGACGCCGGTTCCCCTCCCCGCCTGTGCTCGGTACACCAGTATCGAGTCCAGAGTTTTGATTTTTCGGTTTTTGTCCTTTGTGACTAGCGTTCGTGCTCTTTTTGTGTTTTCACTGGCAGCCCGGTCTTTTGACCTTGCAGGGGCCCTTTTTCCCCCGATGGCTGCCAACGGGTTCAAAAAGTGTGATCGGTGCAAAAAACGTATCTCTCTCACCGACACACATGACTGCTGCCTCCGATGCCTCAGGCCCGACCATGACCCGCTGGCCTGTGGCCCGCGCGGCAAAATGTCGTCAAAGGCACTTCGGAGCCGTCAGCATCAACGTGAGTGAATTTTCTCTGACTCCGTGTCCGGCTGGGCACGGACTTCATCAGAGGCCTCGACATCTCGGGAGCCTGACCCCGAGCGCCGTCGGGGTTCCTCTGAAAGGGAGTCTCCCTCCCGGAAGCACAGAAGGAAGAAAAAGCTCGCGAGGGCGATGTTGGTGGGGGCTCCTGGTTTCTCGAGGGCCAGGTCGCGTAGCCCTGACCGCCGCCCCAGGCCCTCGGAGTCAGAGAGGCCTTCCAAGCTACCTTGTGTGGAGCTGGAGTCCCCGAGTCACGTAAGTGCAGTTGTCCTCGTGGACTCTCCTCCGGGGGAGCCAACGTCGGGGCCCGAGTCGGGGGCTGCTGAGTCTCATGAGCTTGGACTCAGGTTGATGGCCTTGGAGAGCAGCTTGGCTGCCTTCATGGAACAGCAGCGGGTGCTGATCGCCGGTCTGACTGGTGCATCTTCCCCGACCACCGGGACCTCGACGTCTAAGTCGACCCCGGAGACCGAGCCGATCCTCGAGTCGATGAAGTCTTGAGTCGATCCTCGGTCAAGGTCCCTCTCGATCTCCTGTGCGGGGCCAAGGTTGTCGACGCCGATACCCTTGGCGTCGGGGCGGGTGGCACCGAGGCCCACACGGCCAGGGCCGCTCGATTCCTCCTCGGAGGAGTCGGAGTGGGAGACGGAGGACGAGGAGCCCTTGGACACCTTCCAGACCCGGTGCATCCCTTTGGGCTCACTGGAGTCTGAGCCTCAGAGAAGGTCCCCCCCCCCCTCCCAGAGGATACCCGGTTCTCGGACTTCGTGAAGGACATGGCCAAAGCCTTGGCCTTCCCTGTGGACGCCGAGGAGGAGCCTCGAGCCGAGGAGCTCAATGCCCTCCAGTATGACTTTCCTCCAAAGGAAGCCTTTACTGCACCGGTTCCTCCGATGTTGGAACGGCTGCTCTTCCATATGTGGGAGGCACCGGCCTCAATGCCGGTTCTTAGCAAATGGGTTGATTCCATTTATCGAGTCCGTAAGAGCCCTGGGTTCCAGAAGGCGCAGCTACCGCACCACTCCATGGTTGTGGAATCGGCCATGCACCGTCTGAAGAGTCAGAAGTTGCACTTCTTGGTGCCCCCTGGCTGGGAGGCCCGGAACCTGGATGCTCTCGGTAGAAAGTGCTTCCAGGGCTCTATGCTATCTTGCTGCGTCCAGACTTACCAGCTGTACATGGGCATGTACCTACGAGACCTGGCAAAGGAGATTGCCGGGTTCTCAGCTGGCCTCTCTGAGGAACATTTGCAGAGGTTCAAGGCTTTGTCAACAGGGATTCGAGAGTGCTCAAAGTTTATCTCTCAAGCAGCCTGTGATGGCTTCGAGGCTTCGGCCCGGGTAGCTGCGCCGGCATCAGTGCATGCCGTCAGGCCTGGCTACAGTCATCAGACCTGGAGCCATGGGTGCAGGACAAGTTGGACGATGTCCCTTGCCAAGGTGAAAACCTTTTCGGTAAGCCCATGACTGAAAAGGCTGCAGAAATCGAGACTGAGACTCTCACCAGGACAAGGCTGTCCAGGAAAACCTCTGCCCCTTCTCTGAAAAAGAAGGGCTCGGGAAAGAAGCCCTCTTTCCCGAAGAAGGGTGCTGCCTACAAATCCTACCCTCAATACCAGGCCTCTCCAGCTCCCCAACAGGGCCAGCAGTCCAAGGGGCAGGGGCATGGGCCCCGTAGGCAGAAGACCCCCAAGCCGCCAGCTCTGGCTCCTGCACAGCAGGGAGCAGGGTTTTGACTCCCAGAGCATAGCCTCTTGTCCACAGCTGGCTCCACAGCACAGGAGGTCGGCTGACCCTGTACACCTACAGATGGCCAGCCATCACAGGGGATACCTGGGTCCTCAGCATAGTCCAGAAGGGCTACTTCTTCCACTTCCACCAGATACCCCCCTCCTACTTTCCAGGGGAGCCTCCCAGACTCCCTCTGCACAGAAACCTCCTCCTTCAGGAGTTGGCAAGTCTTCTAAAGGAACAGGCGGTGGAACCGGTGCCTCACCACCTGGAAGGGCAAGGCTTCTACTCCAGGTACTTCCTGGTACCAAAAAGGACAGGAGGCCTCCTTCCTATCCTAGACTTGTGAAACCTAAACAAGTTTCTGGAGAGGGAAAAGTTCAAGATGCTTACCCTTGGGATACTGCTGCCTTACCTCCAGCAGGGAGATTGGCTATGCTCCTTAGACCTAAAGGACGCTTATACTCACATCCTCATCCATCCAGACCACAGACAATATCTCAGATTTGTGGTGGGAGGAAACCATTTTCAGTGCATAGTACTCCCCTTTGGCCTAACTTCCGCCCCCAGGGTTTTCACGAAATTCCTGGCGGTGGTGGCGGCCTATCTCAGAAATCAGGGAATTTTTGTCTTCCCATACCTGGATGACTGGCTCATTAGAGGTCAATCTCTCCAGGAAGCCAGACAAGCCACTCTTCGCACTCTCTCTCTTCTTCAGCATCTGGGCTTTGTCATAAACTTCGCAAAGTCCACTTTGCTCCCCTCACAGAACCTAGAGTTTATAGGGGCAAGACTAGACACCCTTCCGGCAAGAGCTTACTTGCCCGAGGACAGGGCACACCGGCTAATGGACCTGGCCATCCAGTTCCAAAGCACTTCTCAGGTCTCCCCAAGACACTTCCTGTGGCTCTTGGGCCACATGGCATCCACGGTAAATGTGACCCCAAATGCCCGTCTGCACATGCGGCCTGCTCAGTGGTGCCTCAGAGCTCAATGGGCGCAAGCCACAGGTGAACTCCGAGACAGAGTAAAGGTGTCCAAACCACTCTTGGACTCCTTGCAGTGGTGGCTGCATCTCCCAAACCTTCTCAGGGGGGTACCCTTTCAGGCCTCGGCACACACAAGGGTGCTGACGACCGATGCTTCCTTAATGGGCTGGGGTGCACATTTCCAGGGCACTTGCACTCAAGGCCTCTGGTCTCCTAGGGAGGCGACACAACAGATCAATCTTTTGGAGCTGCGAGCAATCTGCTTAGCTCTACAGACTTTTTCTCATGCCCTCTCTCGCCAGTCTGTCTTAATTCAGACAGACAATCGAGTAGCAATGTTCTATGTGAACAAGCAAGGAGGCACGGAGTCCAGACTCCTATGTCAGGAGACGCAGGCCCTTTGCTCCTTTGCAGTCTAACAGGGCATGTTTCTCAAAGCAGTTTATCTACCTGGTCAGGAGAACTTCCTGGCAGACAAACTAAGCAGGATTCTCCAGCCTCACGAATGGCAGTTGAATCCACTGGTGGTCCAGCAGATCTTTCTACGATGGGGACTTACATCCATTGATCTCTTTGCAAGTCCACTGAACTGTCAGCTGCCCGGGTTTTGCTCCAGGCAGCCGCATCCCCTGAGAATGGCAGCAGATGCGTTTCTGATCTCTTGGTCTACGGGCCTCCTGTACGCGTTTCCTCCCATGCCTCTGATGACCCGAACTCTGTTCATGATTCTACGGGACAAGGCCTCAGTGATTCTGGTAGCCCCCAGATGGCTGAGGCAACCGTGGTTTCCACTTCTTCTGCAGTTGGCGGTGGAAACTCCATTCCCTTTGGGGTTGCAACCCGATCTCCTGTCTCAGGATCAGGGTTCCCTTCTGCACCCCAATCTCAGATCCCTCAATCTGATGGCCTGGCTGCTGAAAGGATGGTGCTAGCTCCCTTACTTCTACCTAAGGAAGTTGAGGAGGTGGTCTTGGCCTCTAGGAGACAGTCCACCAGAAAGTTCTATGCCCTCAAGGGGTGTAGGTTCTCAATATGGTGTGCTCAGCGCAATGAAGATCCTTTCTCCTACCTTGTGCCAGTAGTACTACAGTACATTCTTCACCTGTCAGACCTAGGCCTTAAGTCCAACTCCGTTCGGGTCCACATCAGTGCTCTATCAACACACCACTCACCGGTGGAGGGACAGTCTCTGTTGGATCACCCCTTGGTGTCCTGCTTCCTCAGAGGCCTGATTCTGCTCAAGCCTCCGATTCGTCCACCAGCCACTGAGTGGGATTTGAACGTGGTCTTGCAGCAACTTACTCGCCCACCGTTTGAGCCGATGGCTACGTGTCATTTACGCTTCCTTTCTTGGAAGGCGCTATTCCTGGTAGCTCTTACCTCGGCCAGACGTGTGAGTGAACTTCAAGCTCTGGGTTTTGATAGACCGTACACACGGTTCTATAAGAACAGGGTGGTCATAAAAACATAAGATATGCCATACCAAGGTCCATCAAGCCCAGTATCCTGTTTCCAACAGTGGCCAATCTAGGTCATACGTACATAGCAGTTTCCCCAAAAGACACAGGTTCTGCAATGCTTGTACTGGGTCAAGCATTGATATCCTGGGTCCCTTCTTAATAATGGTTTATGGACCTTTCCTCCAGGAACTTGTCCTAACCTTTTTTAAACCCAGCTACACTAACAGCCTTTACTACATCCTCCGGTAACAAATTCCAGAGTTTTATTACACGTTGAGTGAAAAAATATTTTCTTTTATTAGTCTTAAATAGTTTACCTTGTAGCTTCATTGCATGTCCCCTAGTCTTTCTATATTCTGATAACGTAAACAATCGATCTACGTTCACCCGTTCCACTCCGTTCATTAATTTATAGACTTCTATCATATCTCCCCTCAGCTGTCTCTTTTCCAGGTTAAAGAACCCTAACCTTTTTAGCCTTTCTTCATAGGAGTATCCTTCTATCCCCTTTACCATTTTGGTGGCTCTTCTCTGAACCTTTTCTAATATCGCTATATCCTTTTTAAGATAACGGTGACCAGAATTGCACACAATATTCAAGGTGCGGTCTCACCATGGAACGATATAGAGGCATTATAATATCTTTTGTTTTATTTTCCATTCCTTTCCTTATGATATCTAGCTTCTATTTGCTCTCGGCCACCGCTGCACACTGGGCCGAGGGTTAACATAAGACATGCCATACTGGGTCAGACCGAGGTCCATCAAGCCCAGTATCCTGTTTCCAACAGTGGCCAATCTAGGTTATACGTACCTAGCAATATCCCCAAAAGACAGGTTCCACAATGCTTGTACTGGGTCAAGCATTGATATCCTGGGTCCCTTTTTAATAGTGGTTTATGGACCTTTCCTCCAGGAACTTGTCCAAACCTTTTTTAAACCCAGCTATACTAACAGCCCTTACTACATCCTCCGGTAACAGATTCCAGAGTTTGATTACACGTTGAGTGAAAAAATATTTTCTCTTATTTGTCTTAAATAGTTTACCCTGTAGCTTCATTACATGTCCCCTAGTCTTTCTATACTCTGATAGCGTAAACAATTGATCCACGTTTATCCGTTCCACTCCATTCATTAATTTATAGACCTCTGTCATATCTCCCCTCAGCCGTCTCTTCTCCAGGCTAAAGAGCCCTAACCTTCTTAGCCTCTCTTCATAGGAGTAGCCTTCCATCCCCTTCACCAATTTGGTGGCTCTTCTCTGTACTTTTTCTAATAACGCTATGTCCTTTTTAAGATACGGTGACCAGAATTGCACACAATATTCAAGGTGCGATCGTACCATGGAGCGATACAGAGGCATTATAATATCCTTTGTTTTGTTCTCCATCCCTTTCCTTATGATACCTAGCATTCTATTTGCTTTCTTGGCCGCCGCTGCACACTGGGCGGAGGGTTTTAACATGTTATCCACAATGACTCCTAAATCTTTTTCCTGGGTGGTGGTTTCTAATGTGGAGCCTTGCATTGTGTAACTATAGTGTGGGTTGTTCTTTCCTAGGTGCATAACTTTGCACTTGTCCACATTAAATTTCATCTGCCATTTGGATGCCCAGTCTTCCAATTTATCCAGATCCTCCTGCAGTTTTCCACAATCCTCTTGGGTTTTAACAACTTTAAACAGTTTTGTGTCATCTGCAAATTTGATAACCTCACTAGTTATTCCCTTTTCCAGGTCATTTATGAATATGTCAAAAAGCAGCGGACCCAGCACAGATCCCTGGGGTACACCACTATTCACCTTTCTCCATTGGGAAAATTGGCCATTTAGCCCTACCCTCTGCTTTTTATCTTTTAACCAGTTCCTGATCCACAGTAGTACACTGCCTCCTATCCCATAACTCTTTAGTTTTGCCAAAAGTCTCTGATGAGGGACCTTGTCAAAGGCTTTCTGAAAGTCCAGATACACTATATCAACCGACTCACTTTTGTCCACCTGTTTATTCACACCTTCAAAAAAACATAACAGATTAGTAAGACACGATCTTCCTTGTCTAAAGCCATGTTTGCTGTCTCCCATTAGGCCATGACTATCTACATGCTGAGTAATTTTATTTTTTATGATGGTTTCTACCATTTTTCCCGGTACTGACGTCAGGCTCACCGGTCTGTAGTTTCCCAGATCACCCCTGGATCCCTTTTTAAAAATTGGTGTTACATTGGCAATCCTCCAATCTTCAGGTATTAGAGATTATTTCAATGATAGTTCACAGATTACTAATAGCAGGTCTGCAATCTCATATTTCAGTTCTTTCAACACCCTTGGATCTATACCATCCAGTCCAGGTGATTTGTTACTCTTCAGTTTATCTAATAGTTGTACTACATCTTCCCGATGTATTGATATTTCCTTCAATTATTCCGCACCTTTAAATACCACTTCAGTCATGGGTAACATCCCTACATCTTCCTCAGTAAAGACCGAAGCAAAGAATTCATTCAGTCTCTCCGCTATCGCCTTTTCGCCTCTTAGTACCCCTTTAACCCCTCTATCCTCTAATGGACCAACTGACTCACAGGTTTTTTTCTACGAATGTACTTGAAAAAGTCTTTATTTTGCGTTTTTGCTTCCGTAGCAAGCTTCTTCTCAAATTCTCCCTTTGCCTGCCTTATCAATGCCTTGCAGTTGACTTGCCAGTGCTTGTGCTGTTTCCAGGTTTCGTCGTTTGGCTCTTTTTTCCATTTCCTGAAAGATGCTTTTTTGGCAACAACAGCCTCTTTGACCTCCCCTTTAAACCATGCTGGCAGTTTTTTGAACTTCCTTCCACTTTTCTTAAAGCGTGGAATACAGCTGGTTTGGGCTTCCAAGATAGTATTTTTCAACAACACCCAAGTTTGATGTAAGTCTTTAACCTTTGCAGCTGTTCCTTTTAGTTTTTTCTTAACTATTTTCCTTATTTTATCATAGTCTCCCTCTCGAAAGTTAAAAGGTAGTACTGTGGATTTCCTTACTATCCCTCCTCCACTAATTAAAACAAAGGCGATCATGCTATGATCACTATTGCCAAGTGGCCCCAACACCCTTATCTCTTGCACTAGATCTGGTGTTCCACTAAGGACTAGGTCTAATATGGCTTCCCCTCTGGTTTGTTCATGAACCAGCTGCTCCAAGAAGCAGTCATTTCTCCAGGACCAAGCAGGAAGTCAGTCCTCACTTATGGGTGACGTCGGCGCCGACGGAGCCCTCGCGGAGCAATTTTCCCCAGCTTTCAAAGAAAGCCTTTGGGAATTGCAGCGCGCATGCGCGGTCCTCTTCCCGCCCAAGGGTGCCATCTTAGCCAGTCTTCTTTTTTCCGCGGAGCCCTACAGACGTACCCGTCGTGTCCCCGCGAAAAAGTTGATATTTCTTCATAATTTACTCTTTTTTCCTTCCGTTCGACGCCGGTCTTTTTCCCGCCCGGACTCGCGACGCCGGTCACGAGTCCTCTTCTTCTTTTTCGGTTTTTCTGACTTAGTCAGTTTTCGTTTTCGGTTTTTCCCTGGCAGCCCGGTCCTTTGACCTCGCCGGGGCCCTTTTTCCCCCGATGGCTGCCAGTGGTTTCAAGCGGTGTGGTCAGTGTGACCGAAATATGTCACTAAATGACACACACGACTTTTGCCTCCGCTGCCTGGGCCCGGATCATGAAGAAATGATCTGTGGGCCCTGCGGCAAACTGTCCTCCAAAGCGTTGAGAAGTCGGCGGCATCAGCGGGATAGGATCTTCGCTGACCCCAGCCGTACCCGGACCTCGTCGGAGGCCTCCGCGTCCAAGGGTTCCAGCTCGGACCGTCGCCGGAGTTCCTCCGACAGGGGTTCTCCCTCCGGGGACCATCGACGTCAGGTGAAACCCGCGAGGGCGGCGTCGGTGGATGCTCCTGGCTCCGCGAGGGCCAGGTCGCATAGCCCCGATAGCCTTCCCGGGTCCTTGGAGAAGGAGCACCTCACGAAGCGACCTCGCCTGGAGTCGGAGCTGCCTGCTCGGGTAAGTCCTGTGGTCCTCCTGGACTCGCCTCCGCGACAGCCGACGTCGGGCCCGACGCCGTCGGGGCCCGAGTCGGGGGCTGCTGGGTCACCTGAGCTCGGACTCAGGTTGACGGCCTTGGAGAGCAGACTGTCTGCCTTCATGGACCAGCAGCGGGCACTGCTCACTGGCTTCGCTGGCGCCGCTGCCCCGACCGCCGGGACGTCGACGTCTAAGTCGACCCCGGAGACCGAGCCGATCCTCGAGTCGATGCGAACTCGAGTCGATCCTCGGCCTCCCGTTTGGGACCGAGGTCGCCGACGCCGACTCCCTCGGCGTCGGGGCGGCAGGCGCCGCGCCCTGCCCGGGCCGACCCCACCGAGTCCTCGTCGGAGTCGGTCTGGGAGTCTGAAGAGGAAGAGTCGCCTGATTCTTTCCGGACTCGGTGTGTCCCCTCGGACTCACCGGAGTCCGAACCTCGGAAGCAGTCCCCCCCGGAGGATGCCCGGTTCTCGGACTTCGTCAGGGATATGGCCAAGGCTTTGGCCTTCCCTGCGGACCCCGAGGAGGAGCCTCGAGCCGAAGAGCTCGACGCCCTCCAGTATGACTCTCCCGCCAGGGAACACTTTACTGTACCGGTTCCTCCCATGCTGGAACGACTACTCTTCCGCATGTGGGAGAGTCCGGCCACCTCGCCGGTCCTGAGCAAGCGGGTCGATTCTATCTATCGAGTCCGCAAGAGCCCTGGCTTCCAAAAAGCACAGCTACCACACCATTCCATGGTAGTGGAATCGGCCATGCATCGTCTTAAGAGCCAGAAGATGCACTCCTCGGTGCCTCCTGGCAGGGAGGCCCGTAACCTGGATGGCCTTGGTAAGAAGTGTTTCCAGGGCTCTATGCTTGCGTGTCGTGTCCAGACCTACCAGCTATACATGGGCATGTATCTCCGAGACCTGGCTAAAGAGCTAGCCGGATTCTCCGCTGGTTTGTCCGAGGAACCCTTGCGGAGGTTCCTGGCCTTGTTCACTGGCATTCGGGAATGCTCAAAATTCATATCCCGAGCAGCCTATGATGGCTTTGAAGCATCGGCTCGAGTGGCCGCAGCCGGCAGCAGTGCCCGCCGACAGGCTTGGCTTCAGTCGTCTGACCTTGAGCCCTGGGTGCAGGACAAGTTGGTCGATGTCCCCTGCCGAGGCGAAAACCTCTTTGGCAAGCCCATGGCTGAAAAGGCTGCACAAATTGAGACGGAGACTCTCACCCGGACTAGGCTTTCTAGGAAGACCTCCGCCCCTTCCCAGAAAAAGAAGGGCTCGGGAAAGAAGTCCTTTTACCCGAGGAAGGCGGCTGCCTACAAACAATACCCCCAATATCAGGCCCCTGCAGCTCCCCCACAGGGCCAGCAGGCCAAGGGACGGGGTAACGGGTCCCGTAGGCAGCAAGCCCCCAAGCCTGCACCACCAGCCCCTGCTCAGCAGGGTGGGGGTTTTTGACTCCTCAAGCATAGCCTCTCCCCCCCCGCTGGTTCCTCCCAGCACCGGAGGCCGGCTGGTTCACTTCGCGACCCCCTCTGCACAGGGAATTACTCCTTCAGGAGTTAGCAGGTCTTCTACAGGAACAGGCGGTGGAACCGGTGCCCCACCACCTGAAAGGTCAAGGCTTTTATTCCAGGTATTTTCTAATACCAAAAAGAACAGGAGGCCTCAGACCCATCCTGGACTTGCGCAACCTCAACATGTTCCTCGTGCGGGAGAAGTTCAAGATGCTTACCCTTGGAATCCTTCTGCCCTACCTCCAGCAGGGAGATTGGCTATGCTCCTTGGATCTAAAGGATGCCTACACGCACATCCTCATCCACCCAAGCCACCGCCAATACCTAAGGTTTGTGGTGGCAGGAAATCATTACCAGTACAGAGTACTACCCTTTGGCCTGTCCTCCGCACCGCGAGTCTTCACAAAATGTCTCGCGGTGGTGGCGGCCCATCTCCGGCTTCACGGCCTCTATGTCTTTCCGTACCTCGACGACTGGCTCATCAGAGCAGCGTCCGCTCTGGAGGTCACCAACGCCACGCGCCGCACGGTTACTCTCCTGCAGTACTTGGGTTTTGTGATAAACTTCGCAAAGTCCACTTTGCTCCCCTCACAGGATCATCGGCGCAAGGCTGCACACTCCTCAGGCACGAGCGTTCCTACCGCTCGACAGGGCTCAACGGCTCATGGACCTAGCCGACCGTTTTCGCAGCCAGCCCCTGGTCTCCGCCAGGCGCTTCCTGAGACTACTCGGCCATATGGCTTCCACCGTCCATGTGACCCCCAATGCCCGCCTGAATATGCGGCCTGCTCAATGGTGTCTCTGCCAGCAGTGGCAACAAGCCACAGGCGGCCTAGCAGACCTAGTGCGCGTCTCCGAGCCGCTGATCTCGTCTCTCCGGTGGTGGCTTCATCGGCCAAACCTGATACTCGGCATGCCTTTCCAGTCACCTCAGCCGGCCCGGGTGCTGACAACAGATGCATCCCTCCTGGGCTGGGGAGCACATTGCCAAGGGGCACGTACTCAGGGCCTCTGGACCACGTGGGAGTCGGCTCAGCAGATCAACTTCCTGGAGCTCAGAGCGATCCGCCTGGCTCTCAAGGCCTTCTCCCACCTGACTTCTCACCAGTCCGTCCTTGTCCAGACGGACAATCAAGTTGCCATGTTCTACGTGAACAAGAAGGGGGGCACGGGCTCCTTCCTTCTCTGCTTGGGCTGTCAGTCACGGCGTTCTCCTCAAGGCAGTTTATCTCCCAGGCCAAGAGAATTGCCTGGCGGACAAACTCAGCAGGATCCTCCAGCCGCACGAGTGGCGCCTGGATCCCTTGGTAGTTCAGAAGCTTTTTCTGAAGTGGGGCCTCCCCACGGTGGATCTCTTTGCCAGTCCTCACAACCGGCAACTTCCTCGCTTCTGCTCTCGTCTGCCACACCCCCTTCGAGTTGCGGCGGACGCTTTTCTACTCTCATGGTCGGGGAGCCTCTTGTACGCTTTCCCTCCCATCCCGCTAGTCTCTCGGACTCTTTTCAAGGTTCTCCGAGACAAAGCCTTCATGATCCTGGTGGCCCCTCGCTGGCCCAGACAGCCGTGGTTTCCACTCCTGCTGCAATTAGCGGTAGAGGATCCATTCCCTCTGGGGTTACAACCGGATCTCCTCACTCAGGATCAGGGGTCTCTGCTACACCCCAACCTCAGGTCTCTCAACCTAATGGCCTGGCTGCTGAGAGGGTAGTCCTTGCTCCCCTTCTCCTGCCGGCAGAGGTGGAGGAGGTCGTCTTAGCTTCGCGACGACCTTCTACCCGCAAATGCTACGCCCTTAAATGGCGTCGTTTTTCCGTTTGGTGTACCCAACAGTCTCAGGATCCCTTCTCCTGCCCGGTGTCGGTGATCTTGCAGTACTTGCTATACCTCTCTAATCTGGGACTTAAGTCCAACTCCGTCAAAGTTCACCTCAGTGCTCTTTCAGCACATCATGTGCCGGTGGACGGCAGACCTCTCTCCAACGACCCTCTCGTAGCGAGGTTTCTCCGAGGTCTCCTTCTACTTAAACCACCTCTGCGCCCGCCAGCGCCTGACTGGGACCTGAATGTGGTTTTACAGCGGATCACCTGTCCGCCTTTTGAACCTATGGCTACCTGTTCTCTCCGTTTTCTTTCTTGGAAAACATTGTTCTTGATAGCCCTCACTTCCGCTAGACGCGTAAGTGAATTGCAGGCCCTCGTGTCTGATCCCCCTTACACTCGGTTCTACAAAAATAGGGTAGTCCTACGGACTCACCCAAAATTTCTTCCAAAAGTGGTCTCCCCTTTTCACATCAATCAGGAGGTGGTACTTCCAACCTTCTTTCCCAGACCACACTCCAGCCGAGCTGAAACGGTCCTCCATACCCTGGACTGTAGAAGGGCTTTGAACTTCTACCTTGACCGTACGCGGGAGCACCGTAAAGCTGCTCAGCTTTTTGTGTCTTTTGACCCCAATAAATTGGGGCTCCCGGTCTCCAAGCGTACTCTGTCCATCTGGGTTGCGGACTGTATCTCTTGGGCTTATGGGGCAGCCGGACTCTCCTTGGAAGGTCGAGTCACGGCTCATTGCGTTCGGGCAAAGGCTACGTCAGTGGCTTACCTCCGCTCTGTTCCGCTGGCAGACATCTGCCGGGCTGCTACTTGGTCTTCGAGCCAGACTTTTGCGGTCCATTACTGTCTCGAGAGGGAGTCCCGCAGGGACAGTGCTTTCGGACAGGCAGTCCTCCGTAATCTCTTTGAGGTCTGAGCAACTCCTACCCTCCATCCCGGATGTGGGCTACCGGTGGGTAATAGTTCAGCGAAGATTCTTTTCCTTCTGTACTGCTGAGCTAGAGGGAGCTCATTTTTGTGCTTGGGGTCTCCGGTAGCCTTAAGCTTGGGAGTCCCATAAGTGAGGACTGACTTCCTGCTTGGTCCTGGAGAAAGCGTAGTTACTCACCTGTAACAGGTGTTCTCCAGGAGCAGCAGGAATCAGTCCTCACAACCCTCCCTCCTCCCCTTGGAGTTGCGATCGTCTGCTTTAGTTTTTTTGCAAATTTTTATGCTATCTTTTTTAGCTATGTCATCTGACTGGCTAAGATGGCACCCTTGGGCGGGAAGAGGACCGCGCATGCGCGCTGCAATTCCCAAAGGCTTTCTTTGAAAGCTGGGGAAAATTGCTCCGCGAGGGCTCCGTCGGCGCCGACGTCACCCATAAGTGAGGACTGATTCCTGCTGCTCCTGGAGAACACCTGTTACAGGTGAGTAACTACGCTTTATTTCATCTAGGAACTTTATCTCCCTAGCATGTCCTGCCGTGACACTAACCCAGTCGATACCGGGGTAATTGAAATCACCCATTATTATTACTACGCTGTAACGTTTGTTAGCTTCCTTGATTTCTTTGAGCATTTCATCATCCATTTGTTCATTCTGGCCAGGCGGCCGATAGTACACCCCCACTGCCATCGCCTTCCCCTTTTTACATGGAATTTCAATCCATAGAGATTCTACAGCAAATTTTGTTTCCTCCAAAACGTCAATCCTTTTTGACTCAATGCCCTCTCTAACATAGAGCGCAGCCCCTCCACCAATTTGATCAGCTCTATCATTACGATATAGTTTGTACCCAGGTATCACAGTGTTCCACTGGTTGTCCTCCTTCCACCATGTCTCTGATATTCCAATCATATCTAACCTCTTATTTAGTGCTATATATTCTAACTCTCCCATCTTATTTTTTAGACTTCTAGCATTTGCATACAAGCATTTTAGAGACTGTATTTTATTCATATTAATTTGGCTATTGGTAGACATGGGTAATTTGGGATCTTTCAGCTGTATCTCCTCCATACTCGAGGGCTTTTGGGTTACTTTACTCTTTTTTGGAACCTCTCTGCTTTTGGTAGTATCCTTCAAGGATACATTCTTCCGAACCATACGCTCTTGGGCGACTGTCGGCTTTCCCCTATTATCTAGTTTAAAAGCTGCTCTATCTCCTTTTTAAAGGTTAATGCCAGCAGCCTGGTTCCATCCTGGTTAAGGTGAAGCCTATCCCTTCGGAAGAGCCCCTTCTTTCCCCAGAATGTTCCCCAGTTCCTAACAAATCCAAAACCCTCATCCTTGCACCATTGTCTCATCCACGCATTGAGACTCCGGAGCTCTGCCTGCCTTTTGGGTCCTGCACGTGGAACGGGAAGCATTTCGGAGAATGCTACCCTGGAAGTTCTGGATTGCAACTTCCTACCTAAAATCCTAAATTTAGCCTCCAGAACCTCCCTACCACATTTTCCTATGTCATTGGTACTGACATGTACCAAGACAGCAGACTCCTCCCCAGCACTATCTAAGACCTTATTTAGGTGGTGTGTGAGGTCCGCTACCTTCGCCCCAGGCAGGCATGTTACCAGGCGATCCTCACGTCCACCAGTCACCCAGCTATCTACATGCCTAATGATCGAATCACCTACTATAACGGCTGTCTTAACCCTTCCCTCATGGGCACATGGCCCTGGAGAAACCTCTTCGGTGTGAGAGGGTTTTACATCACCTGGAGGACAGGTCCTAGTTACAGGATCACTTCCTGCCACACCAGGGTGATGCTCTCCTATCACGTGACCTCTCTCCTCCATGGCAACGGGGATGCTGCCAGACTGGAGGTGGGACTTCAGGACTATATCCCTGTAGGTCTCGTCTATGTACCTCTCTGCCTTTCTTATGTTTTCCAAGTCTGCTACTCTAGCCTCTAGAGAACAGACTCGTTCCCTGAGAGCAAAGAGCTCCTTGCACCTAGTGCACATGTAAGACCTCTCACCAACTGGGAGAAAATCATACATGTGACACTCTGCAAACGACTGGAAAGATCCCATCTCGCTGCTGGACTGCTGTCTGCATCTTAGTTTTAAGTTGGTGTTTAGATCTTTAAGTTCTTTACTTACTGAGGGTTGCTATGGATATTTATATTAATAAAACTGTACCTAATACGTTTAATATACCTTGTTCACCTGAAGTTTAATTAATCTCAGGTCCTTAGTGTATGACTGATTTGGGTAACGAGCTTCACCTGAGAGCACCTCCTATCTTTTAAGATGTGTAAGTACCCATAAAGCTATGATTATCCCAGGGTTGGGTGGGTGTTGGGGAGGGAGGGAGGGAAATAACACTTATTAAAAGAGGGCTGCTACACAGTACCCTGTCTTGTGCTGCTGAGGTAAGCTATATTCTGATTTGATTTAAATTATAGCTCTTTGCTGCTGCTAGGCTCTAACTTATTATGAAATTTAAACTACAAGCTCTCTGCTGGGTTCTAAATTTAACCAGAAAGCTCTCTTCTGTGTTTTAAATTTAAACTAAAAGTACTTTGCCGATGCTAGGCCCTGAGTGACTATTAAATTTAAACTACAAGCTCTCTACTGGGTATGAAATGTAACCAGAAAGTTCTCTTCTGTGTTTTAAATTTAAACTTAAACTGCTGCTACTAGGCCCTGACTGATTTAACAAAAAAATAGTGGGTTCACAGATTAATTAGCTTTAATACAAAGAATTCCTTTCCGAAAATTCCCAGAAGTATATACTCACAATTGCAGATCTCTCTCCAGAAGTAACAGTCCCCTTTTCTAGTCCTTCAAGACTCTACGGACTCATCCAGAGTTCCTTCTAAAAGTTGTCTCCTCTTTCCACCTCAACCAGGAGGTGGTTCTTCCGACATTCTTTCCCAGGCCACATACCGGCCAGGCTGAAACAGCCTTGCATACCCTGGACTGTAGGAGGGCGTTGTCCTTTTACATAGAACGTACGCAGGGGTATCGAAGGGCTACTCAGCTCTTCATCTCTTTTGAACCTAATAAACTGGGGTTACCTGTCTCCAAGCGTACGTTGTCCACTTGGGTAGCAGATTGTATCGCCTGGGCATCCAGGGCATCCGGCCTCTCCTTGCAGGAATGAGTCATGGCCCACTGTGTCAGGGCGAAAGCCGCGTCAGTAGCTCATCTCCGCTCTATTCCGTTGACAGACATCTGCCGGGCCGCTACTTGGTCTTCAAGCCAGACTTTTGCAGTCCATTACTGCCTCGAGAGAGAGTCCCAAAGGGACAGTGCTTTCGGACAGGCGGTACTCCGTAACCTCTTTGAGGTTTAGGCAGCTCCTACCCTCCGGCCCTTCTGTTGGGCTACCGTATGGGGGCGTTCTCAGAGAATATTCTTATCACGGAGGCTCTTGAGAGGGAGCCATTTTTTCAGCTGTGGGTTCCCGGTAGCCTAGAGCTGGGGAGTCCCATATGTGAGGACTAACTTCCTGCTTGGTTCTGGAGAAAGAGTAGTTACTCACCTGTAACAGATGTTCTCCAGGAGCAGCAGGAATCAGTCCTCACAACCCTCCCTCCTCCCTTGGAGTTGCAGTCATATACTTCATTTTGTTTTTTTGCTATCTTTTAGCTATGTCATCAGACTGAGCAAGATGGCACCCTTGGGCAGGAAGGGGACCACGCATGCCCGCTGCATTCCCAAAGGCTTTCTTGAAAGCTGGGGAAATGCTCCACACGGGGGCTCTGTCGGCGCCGACGTCACCTATATGTGAGGACTGATTCCTGCTCCTCCTGGAGAACACCCGTTACAGGTGAGTAACTACTCTTTATCCGCAAAGAGGCAAACCTTACCTGACAGCCCTTCCACAATATCACTAACAAAGATGTTAAAAAGAATCGGTACCAAGGCCAGATCCCTAGGGCACACCACTGGTAACCTCCTTTCCTCAGAGTGTGCTGCGTTTACCTGTACCCTTTGTAGCCTCCCACTCAACCAGTTTCTAACCCAAGCAGTAGCTTTAGGATCCATCCCTAGGGTGCTCAGTTTGTTTATAAGGTGCCTGTATGGAACGGTGTCAAAGGCTTTACTAAAATCTAAATACACCACATCTAGGGCTCTCCCTCGTTCCAACTCCCTGGTCACCCAGTCAAAGAAATCGATTAGATTTGTCTGACAAGACCTGCCTCTGGTGAGTCCATGCTGCCTCGGATCCAGTAATCTGTTGGACTCCAGAAACCCCACTATTTTCTCTTTCAGTAGTGCTTCCTATAATTGACTCACCACCGAGATTAAACTAACTGGCCTGTAGTTTTCAACTATATCCTTACTTCCACTTTTGTGTAAAGGGACCACATGTGCCTCTCTCCAGTCCTCTGGCACCACTCTTGACTCCAACGAGGCATTGAAAAGGTCAGTCAGTGGAGCTGCTAGAATGTTTTTCCCTCAGTATTCTCGGGTGTATCTCATCTGGTCCCATCGCTTTGTCTACTTTAAGTTTAGCTAGTTTCTCACGAACACAGTCTGAAAATTGTTTAAGATGCCCTTCATGTCTGTTCCTGTTTGTGGGTGTTTTCTGAAGTCCTGCTCCTTGTTCTTCTGTGAACACAGAACAGAAATATTTGTTAAGCAATTCTGCTTTATCCTCATCAGCTTATAAATATTCCTCCCCTTCACCCTTGAGTCTGACAATACCACTTTTGCCCTTCCTCTTCTCACTAACATATCTGAAAAATGGCTTATCCCTCCCTTTTATTGCATTGGCTATTTCCTCCTCTTTCTGAACCTTTGTTTTCCTGACTACTTTGCTAGCTTCTCTAAGTTTTTCCAACTATAGTTACCTGTCTTCCTCTCTCTGTGATCTCTTGTATTTTATGAAGGTCTTCCTTTTTTTCTTCACCTTTTCAGCTACTTCTTTTGAAAACCATAGCGGTTTCCTTTTCCTTTTACCTTTATTTACCATTTTAACAAAAAGGTTGGTTGCCCTTAAAATATCCCCTTTCAGTTTTGCCCACTGGTTTTCTACATCCCCCAGCTGCTCCCATCCTACTAATGACTCCTTGAGGTATTGGCCCATCTAAGACCCTCGCTTTTGAATGGATTTTATCAGCCCTAGTCCTATTACTGAACCACACACCATCTGGTGATCACTGGATGCAAAATGCCAGCATGGTTTAAAGGTGAGGTCAGAGAGGCTGTTGTTGCCAAGAAAGCATTTTTCAGGAAATGGAAAAAAGAGCCAAACGATGAAACCTGGAAACAGCACAAGCACTGGCAGGTCAAATGCAAGGCATTGATAAAGAAGGCAAAGAGAGAATTTGAGAAGAAGCTTGCTGCAGAAGTAAAAACGCGAAATAAAGATTTTTTCAAGTACATTCATAGCAAAAAACCTGTGAGAGAGTCAGTTGGACCACTAGATGACAGAGGAGTTAAAGGGGCACTAAGAGGCGACAGATCATCAACTACTAGTCTTACACATTGGAACATGGAACGTACGAAGCATGAACCAAGGGAAGTTGGAGGTGGTCAAGAATGAAATGGAACGTGTACAACTTGACCTGTTGGGTGTCAGCGAACTGAAATGGACTGGCATCGGGCACTTTGCATCAGATGATCACATGGTCTACTATGCTGGAAATGAAAGACAAAGAAGAAATGGTGTTGCGTTTATAATAAAGAAGAAACTTGCAAGAACTGTAATGAAATACAATGCAGTCAGCGAACGCTTAATCTCTATTCGTCTACGAGGATTGCCTATCAACACAACTATAATTCAAGTATATGCCCCAACAACAGCTGCAGAAGAGAATGAAATTGAAGAGTTCTATGAACAAGTACAAGCTGAAATTGACAGAACATGCAAACAGGATATCCTGATAGTCATGGGTGACTGGAACGCAAAAGTTGGCAACAAAGAAGAAGGCAAAGTAGTTGGAAAATATGGACTTGGCAACAGAAATGAAGCTGGAGAAAGATTGATAGAATTCTGCAAGACCAATGATCTATTCATCTCAAACACCTTCTTCCAGCAACACAAGCGGCGACTGTACACATGGACTTCACCCAATGGATTGTATAAAAATCAAATTGACTACATCTGTGGAAGTCAACGATGGAAAAGCTCTGTAACATCAACCAAGACAAAACCTGGAGCTGACTGTGGTACAGATCATCAACTACTAGTATGCAAACTCAAGCTAAAGTTGAAAAAGAGCAAACCACTCATGAATGCAGCAAAATATGACCTTGAGAATATACCACTGGAATTTAAAGACTGCCTGCAAAATCGATTTGCTGCTTTAGATACAAATGACAGAGCTCCGGAAGAGTTATGGAATGACATCAAGAAGGTTGTGCTAGAAGAAAGCGAGAAGTCTCTACAAAAGGTGAAAAAGCAAAAACGGCCAAAATGGATGACGGAAGAAGAAACTCTGAAAATTGCCCAGAAACGCAGAGAAGCTAAAGCCAGAGGAGAAAGAAAGACAATTGCAGAACTCAACAGAGATTTCCAACGTGCAGCAAGACAGGACAAGGAAAAGTACTACAATGACACTTGCAAGGAAATAGAAGCAGAAACTATTAGAGGAAGAACAAGATCGGCTTTCCTAAAGCTGCGAGAGTTAAAGAAAAAGTTCCAGCCTCGAATTGGAATGTTACAAGATGCTCAAGGTTCTATGTTGAATGATGCTGAGAAGATCAAGAAAAGGTGGAAGGAGTATACAGAGTTTTTATATGATAAAGATCAAGTGGACCAACAGCCGTTTCAACCTATACCTTATGATCAGGAACCATTGGTGATGAAAGAAGAAGTTGAAGCAGCATTGAAAGCCTTATCAAAGAACAAAGCACCAGGCATTGATAGCATTCCCATAGAAGTATTGCAGCAATCTGATGCAGCTGTTACCGTACTTACACGGCTCTGCCAAGAAATATGGAAGACAACATCATGGCCAACTGACTGGAAAAGATCTGTGTTTATACCAATACTAAAGAAAGGTGATCCAACTGACTGTGGAAATTATCGCACAATCGCTCTGATCCCACATGCCAGCAAGATTCTACTGAAGATTATTCAAAAGAGACTACAGCCATACCTAGAACAAGAACTACCTGAAGTGCAAGCAGGGTTCAGGAAAGGGCGAGGAACGAGAGACATCATTGCGGATGTGAGATGGATCCTTGAAAAGACTAAAGAATACCAAAAGGATATCTATTTGTGCTTTATCGACTATAGCAAGGCTTTTGACTGTGTAAACCATGAGAAACTCTGGACCACATTAAGAAGAATGGGTATACCAGAACACCTGATCGTTCTCTTGCGCAATCTGTACATTGATCAAGAAGCAATAGTTCGAACGGAACAAGGAGAAACAGAATGGTTTAAAATAAGCAAGGGTGTAAGACAAGGCAGCATACTTTCCCCCTGCCTGTTTAATTTATATGCAGAACAAATCATCAGAGAAGCAGGACTGTATGAAGACAACAGAGGTGTGAAGATTGGTGGAAGACTCATCAACAACCTTCGCTATGCTGATGATACCACATTACTGGCTGAAAGTGAAGATGATCTGAAACATTTGCTTCTTACAATCAAAGAACATAGTCTCAAAATGGGCCTGCACCTTAATGTAAAGAAGACAAAGATCATGACAACTGGCAAAATCAACAGGTTCATCGTTGAAGGAGAAGAAATTGAAATCGTGAACAACTTTAACCTACTTGGATCAACTATCAATAAAGAAGCAACAAGCAGTCAAGAAATCAGACGACGCATTGCTCTTGGCAGAATGGCTATGAAAGACCTAGATAAGATTCTCAAGAGCAGAGATGTCTCTCTCCATACAAAGATTCGACTTGTTCAAGCCATGGTATTTTCAATAACATCATATGGATGTGAAAGCTGGACAGTGAAAAAGACAGACAGGAAGAAAATTGATGCCTTTGAATTATGGTGCTGGCGGCGAATACTGTGTATACCATGGACTGCCCGAAGAACAAACCAGTCGGTACTAGAGGAGATCAAACCTAAGCTTTCTTTAGAAGCTCAGATGACAAGACTTCGACTTTCATACTTCGGACACATCATGCGAAGAGAGAGATCATTAGAGAAAGACATCATGCTTGGCAAGATAGAAGGTCAACGCAAAAGAGGAAGGCCAGCAATGAGATGGATCGCTACAATAACAGCAGCTACGGGTATCAGCCTGTCAACAATGAGCCGCCTGACTGAAGACCGAACACAATTTAGGATAGCTATCCAGAGGGTCGCCATGAGTCGACTCCGACTCGACGGCACTTAACAACAACAAAGAGGCGACAAGGTGATAACGGAGAGACTGAATGAATTCTTTGCTTCGGTCTTTACTGAGGAAGATGTAGGGATGTTACCCATGACTGAAGTGGTATTTAAAGGTGCGGAAGAATTGAAGGAAATATCGATACATCGGGAAGATATATTACAACTATTAGATAAACTGAAGAGTAGCAAATCACCTGGGCCGGATGGTCTACTTCCAAGGATGGTGAAAGAACTGAAATATGAGATTGCAGACCTGCTATTAGTAATCTGTGAACGATCATGAAAATCATCTCTAATACCTGAAGATTGGCAGATCGTCAATGTAACACCAATTTTTAAAAAGGGTTCCAGGGGTGATCCGGGAAACTACAGACCGGTGAGCCTGACGTCAGTACCGGGAAAAATGATAGAAACCATCATAAAGAATAAAATTACTCAGCATGTAGATAGTCATGGCCTAATGGGAGACAGCAAACATGGCTTTAGACAAGGAAGATCTTGTCTTACTAATCTGTTATGTTTTTTTGAAAGTGTGAACAAACAGGTGGACAAAGGTGAGTTGGTTGATATAGTGTACCTGGACTTTCAGAAAGCCTTTGACAAGGTCCCTCATCAGAGACTTTTGGCAAAACTAAAGAGTCATGGGATAGGAGGCAGTGTACTACTGTGGATCAAGAACTGGTTAAAAGATAGAAAGCAGAGGGTTGGGCTAAATGGCCAATTTTCCCAATGGAGAAAGGTGAATATTGGTGTACCCCAGGGATCTGTGCTGGGTCCGTTGCTTTTTGACATATTCATAAATGATCTGGAAAGTGGAATAACGAGTGAGGTTATCAAATTTGCAGATGACACAAAACTATTTAAAGTTGTTAAAACCCAAGAGGATTGTGGAAAATTGCAAGAGGATCTTGATAAATTGGAAGACTGGGCATCAAAATGGCAGATGAAATTTAATGTGGACAAGTGCAAAGTTATGCACCTAGGGAAGAACAACCCAAACTATGGTTACACGATGCAAGGTTCCACATTAGGAACCTCCACCCAGGAAAAAGATTTAGGCGTCATTGTGGATAACATGTTAAAACCCTCGGCCCAGTGTGCAGCGGCAGCCAAGAGAGCAAACAGAATGCTAGGTATCATAAGGAAAGGAATGGAAAATAAAACAAAAGATATTATAATGCCTCTATATCATTCCATGGTGAGACCGCACCTTGAATATTGTGTGCAATTCTGGTCACCGTATCTTAAAAAGGATATAGCGTTATTAGAAAAGGTTCAGAGAAGAGCCACCAAAATGGTAAAGGGGTGGAAGGATACTCCTATGAAGAAAGGCTAAAAAGGTTAGGGCTCTTTAACCTGGAAAAGAGACGGCTGAGGGGAGATATGATAGAAGTCTATAAATTAATGAACGGAATGGAACGGGTAAACGTAGATCGACTGTTTACGTTATCAAAATATAGGAAGGCTAGGGGACCTGCAATTAAGCTACAGGGTAAACTATTTAAGACTAATAAAAGAAAATATTTTTTCACTCAACGTGTAATCAAACTCTGGAATTTGTTACCGGAGGATGTAGTAAAGGCTGTTAGTGTAGCTGGGTTTAAAAAAGGTTTGGACAAGTTCCAGGAGGAAAGGTCCATAAACCATTATTAAGAAGGGACCCAGGATATCAGTGCTTGACCAGTGCAGAACCTGTCTCTTTTGGGGAAACTGCTAGGTACGTATGACCTAGATTGGCCACTGTTGGAAACAGGATACTGGGCTTGATGGACTTTGGTCTGACCCAGTATGGTATATCTTATGTTCTTATGTTCTTCTTATGTTCTTATAATGATCTCCCACTATAACATCAGAAACACTTTCACCATTGGTAAGCACCAAGTCCAGTATGGCCCCTTTACGTGTGGGTTCTGTTACCAGTTGCCTGAATAGTTCTCCCTGTAGAGAATACAGAATCTCCTTGCTTCTAGATGATACTACAGCAGGGATGTACCACTCAACATATGGCATATTAAAATACCCTATTAGTAGCACTTCCCCTTTCCTGGCAATGCTACGTATGTCTTCAATTAACTCTCCTACTACCTCTTCAACCTGTGATGGAGGTCTGTATATCACACCAATGCAAATAGATTTCTCTTTCTCTCTTTCTAGTTTAACCCACAGTGCCTCCTCTCTGCCTTTTAAGTCCTGTATTTCCATAGCTTTAATATAATTTTTTTACATATAGTGCCACTCTTCCTCCCCTTCTTCCTACCCTCTTCTTTCTGAATAAAGTATAGCCTGATATAGTTACATCCCAGTCATTTTTGTTCATGAACCATGTCTCTGTTACTGCCACTAAATCCAAATCAGCCTCTTCCATTAAAGCCTCAACATCTGGGATCTTATTTCCCATGCTATGAGCATTTATAGACACTGCCTTCCAGATGTTGCCCCTTTTACCCATTTCTATAAAGGTATTTAATGTTTCACTTACCTGGGGGCTTTCTTCACCCATCGCCAATGAACCTAGTTTACTTATATCTCAATGCATTTGGAATATAAGAAATACCTCCAATATATTATTCAATCCAGCCATTAACAACAACATCCTCCCATTCGGACTTTCATCTGCATAAAGGATATTTTCCAAATGCTTTGTAGTGGCAGGAGCGTACTTCCATAAGCAAGGGCATTTGTTCTTCCCTTGGACAACTGGTTACTAGTAGCTCAGTCTCAAGCTTTGGCCCTTCTTCAATCTTTGGGATTTCTTATCAACTGTCAGAAATCCATCCTATGTCCTGCCAATATCATTTCCATTATTGGAGTGATCATTGCAGTTTTCCGGGTCATGCTGCATCTTGGTAATTTGAACCGATGTTTCAGTCATCATTAAGTGGTTATGCAGTGAATGTTTGTTCTTATATTAACCTATTAACCCCCCCCCCCCATACACACACACACACCTTTGCCAAATGTAGAAGATAACTCAAAATGAGACAGACACCTATAACTACTAAGATTCACACAAGGTTGTTTATGTAATATGTTTATTGTTCATTGTAAATAGTTAATTGACACAGTTTCATGTAACGTTGCCTGTAAATAGTTAGAACTGCTGTTCCATGTAAAATTGTTGAATTGTTCCCTGTAAACCGCCCTTGATCTCTGGAAGGGGCGGTATAGAAGAAAAGCAGAAATAAATAAATAAATTATATACAGTAGTTCTAAAACTGGATTGATGGGTTTGAAGCAGGAAATTTGAATTTTGGGTGGTAAAATCCCCTGAAGAAAAGACAGGAGATTTGATTTTGGAGGGAAAGTTCATTGGAAAAAGACGAGAGTTTTAAAATTTGAATGTTGGCGGGAAAGTTCATTGGAGAAAAGGCAGGAACAGTGCAAAACGAATCCATTATAGGAGTGATCTTTGATAATGTTCACTGCTCCTAAAGTCTGCCTCATTACAGGCAATATGTAAAGCAGCCACTTGGGCTCTTCATATGTTATCTGCACATTACCATTTGAATCAAACTTCAGAATGAACAATATCTTTAGCTGATCTGTGCTAAGTGCTCTGTCCTTTCATCCAGCAACTCTAGGGTTGCCAACCAGCTGGTTTGGCCTGTTGGAGGCCGGTGACCAGCAGAACAGTTAAGCCTGCCAATGAAGGGCCGGTTTTCTGCTGACTGCAGGTACTGATCACTCCTGTGTCTACCCGCAGGGATCCCAACCCCCATGGGTAGATGTACAGAAATGGCCATCATCATGGCTGAGAGAACCTCTGCCTGCCCGTGGTCTGTGCTGTGTCTTTAAGGGTTCAATGTGCAGTCTCGGTACAACTCGTCTCTATGGTTTTCTGTGCATGTTTCCTGTATTTTGCCATTACGTGAGCTGCAGTTGCACTGTGGTAGGCTATGGCCTGTAAACTAGGCCTAGATCGTCCCAACCCCCACCTGTGATTAGTGCTGAGAGCAACCAGAGTTTAAGAATCTGCTTTAAACTGCTTTTGAAAGTCCCCTGTCTCCCTTCATTAAGTTTGTACAATAACTTTATGCTTATGATAGAAATGTTCTTTCATTCTTTGAGGTAGAAATGTCCTTGACGTAGAAATGTATCCATGTTTAAGACTGTGCCTTTGTTAGAACAGTTTGAGAAGGGGGAACAAGGAATGGGGCCCAGAAAGGGTCACTGATTAGATAGGTGCAAGGGGCGTTGGGACCAATAGCAAGGTTGCCTCTATCAAATTGTAAAAATTGTATATAAGGAATCTGCTTCTGTACTCCATTGCTCAGTCTCTTTTGGACACGCTCCTGTCTGAGCCTGTGCACAATAAATTGGCTTGCACCATGCAATTGACTCCTGGTGTTATTCGTTGTTTGCACTTCACTGCTACATTTCTTGGTGCGTTGGCCGGGAAGTGCGAGTAGTGGATGGTATTCAAGTGAATATACCACGTTTTACCGCCTCAAGGTTTGGTCCGGCTGGGGCCGTGTCAGGCCGATCGCAGGGGAAGCCTCAGGCGCCACCGGTCCTTTTGAATCAGGGAGGGTTTCTCCATGCCTCGGTGGATTACTGGATCCGGCCGGCCAACACCTCCAAACCCGAGGGGAGTCCGGGATTCAACCCATGACCTGTTTCTGTACCTGGTACCGGATCCGGTGAGTAGAGGTTACTTTGCTACTCAGTCAGTCTGGGAATTTTGCAAAAGAGTTTTGCAAAGAAGGGAGCTTGATCACCTCTCTGGGCAGTCCTAGTACGTTTCGCATGAGAGTGTGCGAATCCGAAGCCACTGTCCTTCAGTCAGTCAGTCAGTAAGGCCTGGGAAATTCTGGAATGTTGCTAGCATGTCTGTTTGTGTGTGAATGAGAGGTCTTGAAACACAGACCAAGCAAGTGCAGACTCGTGATTAGCGCAGTTCCTGGCCAGGCGACCGCGCCCAGGTCGCGAAAAGGAGGAAGCGTTTGGTGTTCATCTACCTATTTGTTCCTAGGGCTGTACGGATCCCTTACCTGCAGCCCAACTACCCGCCCCTATTGTCTGTTGTTGTGTACGTCATTATTGGTGGGTCGGAGTCCACGCAAACTCCGTTGAAATGTATGATCAAGAATTTTAGTAAGGGATTTACCGGAGACTATGGAATGCTTTGTGATAGGGAGTGGCCAGTATTGGTCACCTCGTGGCCCCCTGGGGGTACCTTTGATATTAGTGTTATATCCTTAGTTCACCAGATTGTACGAAAAGATCACCCTGATCAGTTCCCCTATATAGATTCCTGGTTAAGTATATGTGAGAAAGAGCCCTCCTGGATGAAACGCTGTTATGAGGAGCAGTGCAGGATATTTGTAGCAACTACGCGAGGGGCCCGGGAGTCTAGAGAAAAGAAACTGCCTGTTTATTCTACCCCAGAATCTCCAGACATTCCGTCTCGTCTGCCCCAATTCCTTTATAGGCCAATCCCCTCGGCTCCGCCAACATCTCGGGCAGAGTTCGTTCCGGAGGGACCTGACTCTGCAAATCCACTTCAAGTAGGCTCCCAACTGCCCCTCACCTGGAGGAGGTGCACTCCCTCTCTGGAAGCCCAGGCTCTGTTCAGAGTGCTTCGGGAGTGCCGCAGTCCACCGATGATTCTGTGAGCCGGGATTCGTTTGTCAGTTCAGGGTCACTCACTGCAGCCACCCAATCTCATGGAACAGAACTTCGAGAGTCCCGATTACCTTATGCCTTTAGAAGTACAACAAGGATAACCTCAAGCTGCGAGACGGCGTTTTTTTGGGACACAGTTGCTTTTGCTCCTGAAATTATAGAAAACACTTGAAGCAGGGATTATTCCCGAAACGCGTGCGTCGTGTGAAGTACAATGGAATTTTGCAACGGTGGAGAGTTTATCATGGGATAAAGAATTTTGGACAGTTAAGTAAAGCCTTTTTGATATTAATAATAAAAAAACTTTTTGCAGGTGGAGAACCTCAACTTGAATAAAAGTAGCCTGTCATCTGGCGTGGGTCAGATTTCCATTCTTACCCTCCCTCGACACGCTCCGACAAAAATAGAAAAGGGGTTTTATTGGTGAATCTTTTTCTATAATATTTCAATTCATTCACCTTTTAGGGTTCTTTGTGTTATTTTAGAAGTACAACGGCAAGCCAACGGGATGGGAACATTATGCCGTTGCTCCAGGTTCAAGGCCTACCTACTCTTGATGCCCAGGGCCAAGTTGTCGTGGGGCCAACCAGTTTCGTTTATGTGCCTTTCTCCACCACCAACTTACTGAACTGGAAGACGCATTATGTCTCCTATACGGAGAAGCCCCAGGATCTGATTGAATTAATGTCTAGTATTATGCAGACTGTGATAAGGAAGCTTATCATAGCTCAGGTAGGAGCTATAGAAAAGATGATGTGACTCTGAACAAGCAACCTGTCAGTTCTGGTAGAAGCAAGAAAACAGAGTTTTCACATAAAAGACTACCAGTCCCAGAATGCACCAGGTTTCCAGCAGCCATGAGAGGGGCTGAAGTGAGAAAATGTGTGTGCAATCAAGAGAGCTATGAGGTAATCCCTAAGCACTCATCTCAAAGGGCAGGGCCTGATTCAACACAGCTGCGCTGTGTTAGGGAGGAGCACACATTAGAACAGAATAAGAATAGAGCTTATTCTTCAGATAACAGCTACAGAAAGAGCTTCAGGGAGAGCTTCAGCAACGGCTACAAGCTCCAGCCCAGCTACAGGTTTAAGCATCACCTGGAGAAACAGAAGCCAAGCCAAGCGGATAGAGAAAGAAGGAAACTCTCTGGAAGGAAGAGAAGAAAGGCCATTGGAAGGTCTGGGAGAACCCAAGGCAGTACCTATACTGGGAGGTATTCCAAGTGCCAGCAGAGTCCATTGGACTGGAGTCAGCCAGAGGAATGGAATGGCAGAGATAGGAATCACCAGTGGCTACCTAGGAGAGAGAAGACTGCAAGTGGAAGGGACTTTCAGACCTATGCCAGAAGGTATGTGAGGAAAGATCCAGTGTCCAGGGATCAAGATTGGAAGGCTGGACATCAGAATTGGATTACATACTGGCCAGGCTATACAGAGAGGAATTATGATAGCAGGAGAGGCTCAGGTATGAACACTGATCCAGACCCTATCCATAATAGTGAATGGCAGCAAGGGAATAAGCATTCTCATGATAGTGCCTTAATGAAAGACTCGTCTGTGCCAATGTATGATTGTGACCCTATGCTGATTGATGAAGGGGGAGATACAGCAGATGAAACTATTAATTACATGGACTGTTCTCTATCTAAGTGCTATTGCTAGCTTTCTGTGAGCAAACACCTCAGCCATCACAAAGAAACCTAACTTTGTTCTTATTTCCACTGAAAACAGCTCTTAAAGCAGGATTTGGGTTCACACAGTAGCAGCCAGCCAGCTAAAGGCTTTCAGCTGGTCAATTGATAGTAATTAAAGCTGCACCTGATTGTGTGTGTGAGCAAGGGAGAATCACTGCTGGGATCTGCGTGAAAAATAAGCAGAAGTTAACCTAACAAGCAAAGTTTATTCATTTCTTTGTGCCTTTTCATTTGGTAATTATTTGCTAAGAAAACATTAGCTAATTGCCTGACAAGCTGAAGGTTGTTTTCTGATTTGCTTTGTGACTTTATGTTATCCATTTAAACACTGCAAGCAAGTAACCTCATTTATATTGCTACCAAGCATATTTGTGCTGGGTGAATTAAACCCCATCAATAAAAGAAGTATTTTATTGGCCTTACCACTGGTTTCACAACTCAATTATTGTCTTCAGCTGTGTTTGGGAGTGAATGAACTACATTACCCACAATACCTTGCAAGAATCATATGAATATATGCATCGTCAAGATTGTGTAAGTTCTCACCCTAGGCAGCCGTCTGACAAGACCCATCAGCCTACCTGGTCTGATTGTCGCCAGCTCCTATCCACTCTTTTCAGTACTGAAGAGCGAGCATGAATTGTGCAAGCGTCCATCCGATGGCTGGAAGAAAATCCTGTAGGAGAAGCGGACCTAGATCCCCTGCAAGCCGCCGCTGCAGACTTTCCAAATAATGATCCCAAGTGGGATCCAAACAGTGTAGATGGGGCGGCGTCCCTTAATCGGTTCCGCCAAGCGCTCTTGCAGGGCCTGAAGAAAGGAGGCCAGAAAGCCATGAATATTGGAAAAGTATCCGAAGTCATCCAGCGTTTAGATGAGAGCCCAGCGGCCTTCTATGAACGATTAACCGAAGCCTATCGACTATATACCCCATATGATCCAGCAGCCCCGGAAAATCTGCGCATGGTAAATGCGGCTTTTATGAGTCAGTCCCAGGGAGACATCAAACGAAAATTGCAGAAGCTAGAAGGATTTGCGGGCATGAATGTGGCCCAGCTGATGGAAGTTGCTCAAAACGTGTTTGAGAATCGTGACCAAGAGCGTCAGAGAGAAGGTGAATGTAAGATGAGGAAGAAAGCTGATTTCCTTGCTGCAGCTTTAGTTGAACAGCGAGGAGGAGGTTTTCCTAATAGAAGGATCCGAGGACGGGGAAGGGGCCGAGGAAATGGCCAGCCCCTGGTAGGCCCGAATCAGTGTGCCTACTGCAAGGAAGAAGGACATTGGAGAAATGAATGCCCATACCGTGACTCCACCTCCTGAAGGGGAGGGGGGAGCGCTGGGAGAGCAGGGGGACGATTCCAGAGGTATGGAGAAACGTGTCATGATCAATTTCAACGAGAAGAGGAAGTAGCTATAGAGGGAGTGGCAGCCGGAGAGGGCTACAGTTCGGATGGGTGCTAGGCCAGACCGGGCTCCAAGTTTCCTCTGAGTTCCCAGGAGCCTATGGTCAGTCTGAAAATTGGGGACCAATATATGGATTTTATGGTGGATACAGGGGCTGAACACTCTGTAGTGGCAAAACCAGTGGCCCCTCTGTCTTCTCGATCCATTACTATTGTCGGAGCCACTGGTACACGGGCCACCAAACCTTTCTTGCAGAACAGCACCTGTGAATTAGGGGGACGGAAGATAACACACCAGTTCCTGTACATGCCTGAATGCCCAATCCCCCTCTTGGGCCGAGATATGCTTGCTAAGCTCCAGGCGCAGATATCCTTTGCTGAAGGGGGAAAAATGGAAATGACTCTGAACTCAAGATCTGCTGGCTTGATGGTGTTGACTGTCCCCCGTGAAGAAGAATGGCGGCTCTATAGTACAGTTCCGCCCAAGTCAGCCAGTCCCCGTATACCCGCCAATATTCTGGCTCCACCCGAGGTATGGGCGGAGGATAATCCTCCGGGCCTAGCGAAAAATGTCGCCCCTGTTCTCGTCACCCTCAAACCAGGAGCGGAACCAGTGCATGTGAGACAGTACCCTCTTCCACGACCAGCAATTGAAGGCATTCATCGTCATCTAATGAAATTATTGAAGTATGGACTTCTAAGGAAATGACATTCACCCTGGAATACCCCCCTCCTCCCAGTCAAGAAGCCTGGGACAGATGACTACCGCCCAGTGCAGGATTTGAGACGAGTAAATGATGCCGTTGTAACCATACATCCAGTGGTACCAAACCCCTACACTCTCCTGGGACTGATTCCCGCTGAGGCTATTTACTTCACCATCCTGGATTTGAAGGATGCTTTCTTCTGTGTATGCTTAGCACCCGCCAGCCAACTTCTGTTTGCCTTTGAGTGGGAGGACCCTGCCACAGGAAGGCGAGGCCAGCTCACCTGGACTCGGCTACCCCAAGGATTCAAAATCTCGCCTACCCTCTTCAGTGCTGCCCTCAATCAGGATCTTTCCAGTTACTCTGTTACTCCAGGGAAAAGAGTCCTCCTCCAGTATGTGGATGACCTGCTGATAGCCACCAACTCCAGAAGTGAATGTGTGCAAGCCACCAGTGATCTCTTGTACCTCCTGAATGAAGCCGGATACAAGGTCTCAAGGACGAAGGCTCAGCTATGCCAGACTGAGGTTAAATATCTGGGATTCCACCTGTCTAGTGGGATTCGGCGGCTAGGACCAGAGCGTAAGGAAGCTGTATGTCAGATCCCCACTCCAACTACCAGAAAACAAGTGAGGGCTTTCTTGGGAGCTGCAGGCTATTGCCGAATATGGATACCCAACTTTGCGTTGATGGCAAAGCCACTATATCAGGCCACCAAAGGAATGGAGCGATCTCCCCTGGAATGGGGACCTGAACAGGATGTAGCTTTTCGATCCTTGAAGACAGCACTAATGTCCTCACCAGCTTTGGGTCTGCTAGATGTACAGAAGCCCTTTCGCCTATATGTCCATGAGTCAAGTGGGAATGCTCTGGGTGTACTGACTCAACTTCTTGGATCCTGGCAGAGAGCTGTAGCTTATTTATCGAAACAACTGGATACCATCGCAAAGGGATGGCCACCTTGTTTGAGAGCCGTTGCAGCTACAGCCCTCCTGGTGGGAGAAGCCGACAAGCTTACTTTGGGTCAGGATCTCCAAGTTACGGTACTGCATTCTGTCCTGACCCTCATGGAACACAAAGGGAATTACTGGTTCACCAATTCACGAATGTTAAAATACCAAAGCATGTTATGTGAAAACCCCCGGCCACAGTTGATCGTCATTCAGGCTCTGAATCCTGCCACGTTGTTGCCGGTTGGCCCCAGCCCCCCTGACCATGACTGTCTGGAAATTATGGACACTGTGTTCTCCAGTCATCCTGATCTAACCGATCTTCCGCTGAATAACTCTGAACAGACTTTCTTTGTGGACGGGAGCAGTCTTGGACGGTGTTGCGCTGGCTATGCAGTAGTGACCCTGGATATGGTAATTGAATCAGCCGCTCTGACCCCAGGAACCTCAGCGCAAAAGACTGAGCTGATAGCCCTCACTAGGGCCTTGGTAATAGGTACAGGGCTCCGCCTAAACGTATATACAGACTCTTATGCCTTCACTACCTTACATGCTCATGGAGCCCTGTACAAGGAACGTGGACTAATAACTTCAGGAGGCAAGTCCGTTAAACACAGTCCCAAGATATTGACACTGCTAGACGCTGTATGGGCCCCCAAACAAGTTGCAGTAATGCACTGCCCAGGTCATCAGGCAGGGGAAGGGGAAGTTTCACGGGGAAATAGGTGTGCTGAAGCTTCTGCCCGAAAAGTGGCCATGATGGGACAAGCTCCTGCCCCCAATACCACGGTCCAAGCAGCCTTATTTCCGGTACCTCTCAGTGCATGGGCTCCCCGATATACCACCAAAGAGTTAGACTATTTTTGTAAGAAAGAAGGAGGAGTGTTAACAGAGACTGGATGGATTGTGCTACCACCGCCAGTAGGTGGTCAGCTGCCGGGTCCAACTGTAATCCCTGAAGCCATAGGTCCAGCCTTCGTCCATGCTTTCCATCAAGCCACACATTATGGGAAAACGGCGATGGAAAAAGCCCTTAGACCTCATTTCTGTATCCCGTTATTAGGACCCTTGTCAGCATCAGTAGCCCGTAGATGTTTAACTTGTGCAAAGAACAATGCCTGGCAGGGTCCTAACCTGTCCCCGAGAGTCCAATCAGTAGGAGTTACCCCCATGGGAAATATCCAAGTGGATTTTACTGAAATGCCACGTGCAAATGGATATCGTTATCTGTTGGTCCTGGTTTGTACATTCTCCGGGTGGGTGGAAGCTTTCCCCACCAGGACTGAGAAAGCCAGGGAAGTCACCAAAGTTCTACTCCATGACATTATTCCCCGGTTTGGTATACCACTAGTCATGGGATCGGACAATGGTCCCTCATTTGTATCTCAAGTAACTCAGCAGTTGGCCCAAGCTCTACAAGTGCAATGGAAATTACATTCAGCTTACAGACCCCAAAGCTCAGGGAAGGTAGAGCGTATGAACCGCACCCTGAAGTCTCAGTTGTCTAAACTCTGCCAGGAAACTCACCTGAAGTGGCCTCAGGTCCTTCCTATAGCCCTTCTCAGGATACGTTCAGCCCCCACTAAGTCATTAGGAGTTTCCCCATTCGAGATTTTGTATGGGCGACCTCCACCCATTGTCCTGGGAATAAAGGGGGATATGAGCCAGATTGGGTCTGAAATCACTAGACAAGAGCTGTTGGCTCTAGGTTCTGTCTTGCAGGGTCTTCATGCCTGGGTACAAGACCAACTGCCCATCAATCTGACGGAACCACTGCATCCCTTCAAGCCTGGTAGCACGGTGTGGATTAAGGAGTGGAGGAAGGAACCATTAGTGCCGCACTGGAGAGGACCCTACGTTGTCATACTGCCAACCCCTAAAGCAGTTAAGGTTGCCGAGGTCGAACCTTGGATCCATCACAGTCGGGTAAAACCAGCAGCGACTACCGAATCCTGTTTCTGGACGTCAACCGATCACCCAGGATCCCCGGTGAGACTCATGCTACAGCGACAACAGCTACCATAAGAATCTACAGCCCTGGGGGGCGGAGCCTGATGTCCAGCGGGTAGGACGCTTTGCGTTGAAGCTCCCGAGAGGCCTACTTAGAATCCTGACTTAATACCTATACAAATTTACTATTTCGCTCCGAGCTGACCGGGGCACCTCGGGGGGGATGGCGGCCCATAAACCAGCGCGCTTGGACTTCGGGTCTCCTTCTTCTTCTCACGGAAAACGCTCCAAAACAGAGGTGTCCTCCCCACAGAAGATGGTTCCATTTCGTGAAAACCCCGAAATGCACCTGGAGATTTTGGAGGAAATACGCGGCGTGAAGGAATTGGTGCAGTCCAATGGAGAAGCGCTTCGAGCCATGCGAGAAGACTTTGGAGTGCTCCAGGACCGACTTGAAAGTCTTTCATTACGGCAGGACAACATGGCGGGGGTCCTCGACTCGCACGAGGTGCGCTTGGGCAAACTGGACAAGGCTGAGCGCCAGATACAGAATCTTCAAAAGGAGTTAGAAGATAGCAATAATCGAGCCCGTCGCAACAATGTGAGGCTCCTCGGAATGCCGGAGGGGGTGGAAGCAGGAGATATAAGAGAATTCTTGCTCAAAACTCTTCCCTCCTTGCTGAAGATCACTTTTCACAGAGAATTGGAAATCGATCGAGCACACCGTGTTCCTGCCCACATGGCGCTCAACCGCACGACCCCCCGGCCTATTATCTTTAGCTTGCTACGATATCAACAAGTGGAACAAATTTTACATGCTGCCCGAGCGAATCATCATTTGGAATTTGAAGGTCGTAAGGTCTCCTTCTTTCCTGATTTGGCAAAGCCTACCGTTGACCGTCGGAAGAAACTCCTTGCTTTTCGCCCTCGACTTCAACAGCTACAGGCTCGCTTTGGCCTGTTGTATCCAGCGAAGCTCCGAGTGACTCTCCACAACCAAACCAGGACGTTCGAAGATCCTGATCTACTATCAACATTTTTAGACTCCAAAGAAGCAGAGCAGATGCGCTGATCCCAAATCTTGGACTCTTATCTGCCGGCTCTATCCGCCATTTTGAAGGGCCCGATGCGGCGGTCATAGCCAAGCACAGAAATAGCCTGGACTTTCTTTCTTTCTCTATATGACTTTTGTTTTTTGGTCTCCTATCCCTTCATGATGTGTGCCTCGGTCGGATTCGGAGCACGCACAGTCCTACAGGTTATGTGTTTTTTCAATTTCGGCCTTCTCTGGGGTTTCTCCCCGCAGACACATGGTCGCCAGTAATTTTGGGGTTTTGCTTCTCCTCTACCGTACTGCGGTTTTCTTTGTTAATGTGGGGCGCTTCATTGTATTATATTAGCTTATTTTTCCTATGTCATGTGTACAGCCAGATACAGTCAGTTTGAGGGACATAGTGAAATTATGTGTGCTATCATGCTCAGAATTTTTAACTTTTTTGAATGGCCTTATGTAAAATCTTATCATTCACCGTTAAAGGCATTAATGGTCCACTCAAACTAATTAAGTAATACTGGAAAATTGGCTCCCATCTGAGCCCCAATGAATGGTGGAATCATGCTTGTCTTTACAGTAAATATGAACGAATACCTCGTCTGTTCGCTTCCTCCGTTCAGACTCCTTCTCATTGGTCTCAATGGAAGATGCTCAATGACTATGTACATTTTGCTAAATGCTCTCATCTGACTGTCTAACTTTGTATATATCTCTGTCCCATGATCATGCTGTATTGTAGATACTCTTTTGATCGTTTGATGTATAATCACTGTTAATTGGAAGCGCTCACATGCTGATATAATCGGGTAGAGAAGAAGCATCGGGGTGGGGGGTAATGGGTTTACTTTTCCTTATTGTATACTTGTTTTGTCTCTTTTGGTGTGTTGTTTCTTTTGTTTGTTGCAAAATGAAAATAAAAGTTTAAAAAAAAAAAAAAGAATCTACAGCCCTACTCCTGCCACTTACCGGAAGCTGGCAGGTTCACGTATGGCAGAAGCTTGAGGAATCTACAACCCTACTCCTGTCACCTACCGGAAGCTGACAGGTCAACGTACGGTGGAAGCTGTGAAAGAAGAAGAACTCAAGTGCAGGATTTGAGATTTTTAGACAAATTCATTAAGATTTTGTAATCATGATATATCTATGCCTTTCTGTTGTATTTGCGGTAGCCCTGGGGCCCCTTAGTACGACTCTCGCCATACCTCCTTGTACTGTCTGTGTTACTACTACTCGAACTGGGACAAAAGTTACTCAAACTCTGCTGTACCACTCTTATTATAGTTGTACTGGTACAGCTAGCCAGTGTATATATAATGGTACAGAATTAAGCATCTGTACAAAAGGGAAGGTCAGGACCTGTTTTAACACTCGTCAGAGTCCTACCTATTATGTTTTAGAGCTCCGATGGAATGATGGGGATGGAGCCCTCCTAAATGCTACACAACAACTCTTAGATCCCACAAAACCTGCTCCATTTTACTTTGATGCTTGTGGTGCCATCAACAGAAATGGCTACTACAGCTGTGGATCTGTTAATCAAGAGCGAATTTACTACCGAGATGAAAAGTATATGTGCCCTGGCGCAGCATATAATTGGGGTGTGTGCACTGGGATACATGCCCCAGCTACCTTCATCAAGGCATCTGAAGGAGCATACCCCTGCCCCCGGTGGGAATGTGTATACTTCGCCACCTGGCCCAAAGGACCGCAAGGTCGAGATGGAGATGAGCGCAAGGCCATTTTAGAAAGATTACCAGTGCTTGACCCACATAGTTGTCAGAAGGGTACCTGTAACCCCTTGAAGTTACTTGTACTTAATCCCAGCCAGTGGATAAAAGGATTTAGATTTGGGTTACGAATACAGGGACGGGGGATAGACCCTGGAACTCATGTGTACATTCAGCTTATCACCAAGACCCGAATCTCTTCAACTTTCCGAATACACCACTCCTTTTATGAGGCCATGCAGACAGAGGTGCAGATTCCCCAGACTGTTCGGAATCTGTTTATTGAATTAGCTGAAACTGTAGCTTCTAGTCTTCACATCTCTAATTGTTTCTTCTGCGGGGGAACTAGGGTTGGAGACCAATGGCCATGGGAAGCGAGAGAATTGGATTACTCTATTCCGTATAATCAGACTGCTCTGAACCGGACCACTAGTGAATGGGTATTGGCCAACACAATTGTTGGCCGTTATCTGTTTCGTACAGATAGGACCACAGTTCACCATTCAAGTCGGACGAGTAGTATGTCTGAGTTAACGATTTTATAATATTACCACTAGGAAGACATCCTGGTGGTCAGGTATAAATGTTACTGAGCCATCCAACCCTTTGATTAATTTCCCTAGTCTTGCTAAGGTATGGACTGATCTTACTGCTACCAATGCCTGGGAGGCCCCACTTGGGCTCTACTGGATTTGTGGTATGCGGGCATACGCTCAACTCCCTACCAACTGGGGAGGGGCGTGTGTCCTGGGAATGATTCGCCCATCCTTCTTCCTTATTCCCATTTCCCAAGGGGAACAGTTAGGTTTTCCAGTATACAATGGTCGACAGAAGTGGGAGGCCCTAAAAATAGGTCAATGGAATAAATGGTATGGTGAAGAGTGGCCACCTGAGAGTATAATCACATACTATGGGCCAGCCACCTGGGCGGAGGATGGGACTTGGGGATACTGCACTCCTGTTTATATGTTGAATCGTATTATACGCTTGCAAGCTGTTGTAGAAATTATAACTAACGAAACAAGTAAAGCACTAACCCTCTTGGCAAAACAAAGTACTCAGATGCGCACTACTATTTATCAGAACAGGTTAGCCCTTGATTATTTGCTAGCTTCTGAAGGAGGAGTGTGGAAAATTCAACTTGACAAACTGTTGTCTGCAAATTGATGATCAAGGTCAAGTCATTGAAGAAATAGCCGACCATATGCGCAGGCTAGCACATGTACCTGTTCAGACCTGGCATGGGCTAAAGCTTAGTGGATGGTTCGGTTCTCTGTTCTCAGGGCTAGGAGGTTTGAAGTCTATTGTGTTTGCTGTTTTACTGATGATAGCTATGTGTCTGCTTCTCCCTTGTTTCTTGCCCTTATGCCTACGTATGTTCACCTCAATCATTGACAGTACAGTCGAGCGTAAGACAGCGGCTAGGGTACTAGCTATGTGGAAGTATCAGGCCTTGCCTCAGGAGGAAGCAACAGTTTGAAAGGAACATGAATTGTGATTTTTTCCTCACCCCTTTTTAGGAGGGGTAAGGATAATCAAAGGGGGGAATGTGGTAGGCTATGGCCTGTAAACTAGGCCTAGATCGTCCCAACCCCCACCTGTGATTAGTGCTGAGAAGAACCAGAGTTTAAGAATCTGCTTTAAACTGCTTTTGAAAGTCCCCTGTCTCCCTTTGTGGTAGGCTATGGCCTGTAAACTAGGCCTAGACCCCAACCCCCACCTGAGACTAGTGTTGAAGAGAACCAGAGTTTGAGAAACTGCTTTAAGCTGCTTTTAAAAAACTTGTATAATTCCTCTATGCTGATGATAGACATGTTCTTGCATTCTCTGAGCTAGAAATGGCCTTGAAGTAGAAATGTAGCAATATCTAAGACTATGCCTTTGTTAGGATAGCCTGAGAAGGGGGAACAGGGAGCTAGGCCCAGAAGAGGGTCCCCGATTCGACAGGTGCAAGGGGCGTTGGGACCAATAGAAAGTTTGCTTGTATCAAACTGTAAAAATTGTATATAAGGAATTTGCTCCTGTACTCCATTGCTTAGTCACTTTTGGACACGCTCCTGTCTGAGCATGTGCACAATAAATTGGCTTGGAACCTGCTATTGACTCCTGGTTTTATTCATTGCGTGCACTTCGCTGCTACATATTCTTGGTGCGTTGGCCGGGAATGTGCGAGTAGTGGATGGTATTCAAGTGAATATACCATGTTTTACCGCCTCAAGGTTTGGCCCGGTTGGAACCGTGTCCGTTCGACCGCAGGGGAAACCTCAGGCGCCACCGGTCCTCTTGTATCGGAGAGGGTTCCTCCTTGCTTCAGCGGGCTACTGGGTCCGGCCGGCCAACACCTCCGAACCCAAGGGGGGAAGTCCAGGATTCAACCCAAGAACTGGTTTTGTATCGGGTACCGGATCTGGTGAGTAGAAATTTCTTTTCTCCTCAGTCAGTTAGTTTTGGGTACGTCTTGCATGAGTATACGCAAGACTGAATTGGTATGGGAATACGGTACCGAGAGCCTGATCACCTCTCAGGGCACGTCCGAGTAAGCCTTGCATGAGAATGCGCGAGGCCGAAACTACTGCCCTTGAATAGTAAGGTAGGCCTGGGAATTTGCGAAAACGTTGCTAGCATGTTTGGTTGTGTGTATGAATGAGAGGTCTTGAAACACAGACCAAGTGAGTGCGGACTCCTGAGTAGCGCAGTTCCTGGCCTGGCGACCGTGCCCAGGTCGTGAAAAGGAGGAAGTGTTCGGTGTTTGTCTACCTATTTGTTCCTAGGGCTGTACGGACTCCTTACCTGCAGCCCGACCACCCACCCCTACTGTCTGTTGTTGTGTACATCATTATGGGAGGGTCGGAGTCAACGCAAACTCTGTTGAAGTGTATGATCAAGAATTTTAAGAAGGGATTTGACGGCGACTATGGAGTATAAATGTCTCCGTCCCGATTAGGAATACTTTGTGGCAAGGAGTGGCTGGTGCTGGTCACCGCGTGGCCCCCTGGTGGTACCTTTGATGTTAGAATCATATCCCGAGTACATCAGATTGTACGTAGAGAATACCCTGACCAGTTCCCCTATATAGATTCCTGGTTAAATATTTGTGAAAAGGAGCCCTCCTGGATGAAGCGTTGCCACGAGGAACAGTGTAGGATATTGGTAGCGACCACAAGGGGGGCCCGGAAGTATGGAGAAGAGAAGCTGCCCGTATATTCTGCCCCGGAATCTCCAGATATTCTGACCCATTCGCCCCAGTTCCTCTATAGGCCAGTCCCCTCAGCTCCGTCACCACCCCGGGCAGAGCCTGGCGCAGGGGGACCCCCTCCTGCCGATTTACCTCTAGTCCACCAACCACCTCCGCAGCAGGAGGAGGCACACTCCCTCCTGACCGCGAGCCCCAGCTCCGTCCAGAGTGCCTCAGAAGGACGGCAGTCCACCGATGACACTGCAAGTAGGGATTCATTTGCTAGTTCAGGGTCACTTACTGCCAGAGACCAAAGCAGGGGAGCCGAATTCCAACAAGCCAGACTGCATTACGCTCTCAGAAGTACAACGGCAAGTCAGAGGGATGGTCATGTTATGCCATTGCGCCAGGTCCCAGGGCTACCTATCCTTAATGAACAGGACCAAGTTGTGGTGGGGCCAGCCAGTCTCGTCTATGTGCCCTTCTCCACCACAGATTTATTGAACTGGAAGACGCATTATGCATCCTATACTGAAAAGCCCCAAGAATTGACCGAATTAATGTCTAGTATTATGCAGACCCATCAGCCTACCTGGTCTGATTGCCGCCAGCTCCTGTCTACCCTCTTCACTTCTGAAGAACAAGCACGGATCGTGCAAGCATCCACCCGATGGTTAGAAGAAAATCCCCTAAAAGAAGCAGGCCTAGATCCCCGGCAAGCGGCCGCCACGGATTTTCCAAATGATGATCCCAAGTGGGATCCAAACAGTGCAAATGGGGCGATGGCCCTCACTCGGTTCCGCCAGGCCCTACTGCAAGGCCTGAAGAAAGGAGGCCAGAAGGCCATGAATATCGGAAAGGTAGCGGAAGTCATCCAGCATCCAGACGAGAGTCCAGCGGCATCTGAAGCTTACAGACTTTATACCCCATATGATCCAGCGGCCCAGGAAAATTTGCGTATGGTAAATACAGCCTTTGTGAGTCAGTCCCAGGGAGACATAAAACGGAAACTGCAAATGTTGGAAGGATTTGCGGGCATGAATGCGGCCCAGTTAATGGAAGTTGCTCAGAAAGTGTTTGTGAATCGTGATCAAGAACATCAGAAGGAAAGTGAACATAAAATGAAGAAGAAAGCTGATTTCCTTGCTGCAGCTTTAGTTGAACGACGAGGAGGAAGTTTCTCTAACCGAAGGACTCGAGGACGTGGAAGGGGCCGAGGAGATGGTCGGCCCCCATTGGGCGCAAATCAGTGTGCCCATTGTAGAGAAGGAGGACATTGGAAGAACGAATGCCCAGACTTTGACTCCGCTTCCTGGAGGGGAGGAGGGAGCATACGGAGAGAAGGGGGACGATTCCAGCATCGGGGAGGAATGTATTGCACACAGTTCCAACAAGGAGAAGCAGCTATAGAGGGAGTGGCAGCCGAAGAGGGCTACAACATGAATGAAGACTAGGCCAGACCGGGCTCCAAGTTTCCTCTAGGTCCCCAGGAGCCTATGGTCAATTTGAAAATTGGGGACCAATATATGGACTTTATGGTGGATACGGGGGGCTGAACATTCAGTAGTGGCAAAACCAGTGGCCCCTTTGTCTTCTCGATCCATCACCATTTTGGAGCTACTGGAGCTAGGGCCACAAAGCCTTTCTTGCAGAACCGCACTTGTGAACTAGGGGGACGGAAGATAACGCACCAGTTCCTGTACATGCCTGAATGCCCAATTCCCCTTTTGGGCCGAGATATGCTTGCTAAGCTCCAGGCACAGGTATCCTTTGTTGAAGGAGGAAAGATGGAAATGACTGTGAACTCGAAATCTGCTGGCCTAATGGTGTTGACTGTCCCCCGCGAAGAAGAATGGCGGTTCTATAGTACATCTCCGACCAAGGCAGCCTGCTCCCGTATACCCACCAGAATCTTAGCTCTGCCCGAGGTATGGGCGGAGGATAATCCTCCAGGCCTAGCGAAGAATATAGCCCGTGTGCTTGTCACCCTCAAACCAGGAGTGGAACCAGTGCACGTGAGACAATATCCTCTCCCGCGACCGGCGATTGAAGGAATTCACTGCCATTTAATGAAATTATTGAAGTATGGAATCCTCAGGGAGTGCCAATCGCCCTGGAATACCCCCCTCCTCCCAGTCAAGAAGCCTGGGACAGGTGACTACCGCCCAGTGCAGGACTTGAGACGAGTAAATAATGCAGTTGAAACCATACACCCAGTAGTACCAAACTCTTATACTCTCCTGGGACTGATCACCGCTGAGGCTACTCACTTCACCATCTTGGATTTTAAGGATGCCTTCTTCTGCATACGTTTAGCATCAACCAGTCAACTCCTGTTCGCATTTGAATGGGAAGACTCTACTACAGGAAGGCGAGGCCAACTCACCTGGACTCGATTACCCCAAGGATTCAAGAACTCGCCTACCCTCTTCAGTGCTGCCCTCAATCAGGATCTCTCAAGTTATTCTGTGACTCCAGGGGAGAGAGTTCTTCTTCAGTATGTGGATGACCTGCTAGTAGCCACCAACTCCAAAAACGAATGCGTGCATGCCACCGGTGATCTCTTGCACCTTCTGAATGAAGCCGGATACAAGGTCTCAAGAGCCAAGGCGCAGTTGTGCCAAACTGAGGTTAAATATCTAGGATTCCATCTGTCCAAAGGGATCCGGAGATTGGGAACAGAGCGAAAGGAAGCGGTGTGCCGCATCCCTACCCCCACCACCAGAAAGCAGGTGAGGGCCTTCCTGGGAGCTGCAGGCTATTGTCGGATATGGATACCCAATTTTGCATTGTTGGCAAAGCCATTGTATCAGGCCACCAAAGGAATGGAGCGATCTCCCATGGAATGGGGCCCAGAACAGGATACGGCATTTAGATCGTTGAAAGCAGCCTTGATGTCATCACCAGCCTTGGGCCTGCCGGATGTACAGAAATCATTTTGCCTCTATGTCCATGAGTCAAGTGGAAATGCTTTGGGAGTATTGACTCAATCCCTCGGATCTTGGCAGTGACCTGTGGCTTATCTATCAAAACAGCTGGATACCGTCGCAAAAGGATGGCCACCTTGCCTGAGAGCCGTTGCAGCTACAGCCCTCCTGGTGGGTGAGGCCGACAAGCTCACTCTGGGTCAGAATCTCCAAGTTACGGTACCGCACTCTGTTCTAACCCTCATGGAACACAAAGGAAATTACTGGTTCACGAATTCACGGATGCTGAAGTACCAGAGCATGTTATGTGAAAATCCCCGATTGCAGTTGGTCGTCAGTCAAGCCTTGAACCCTGCTACGCTGTTGCCAATTGGTCCAGGCCCACCCGATCATGATTGCTTGGAAGTTATGGACACTGTATTCTCAAGTCGCCCTGACCTAACTGATGTCCCATTAGACGACCCTGAATGAAGTTTCTTCGTGGATGGAAGTAGCCTTGTCATCAACGGATGACGATGTGCTGGTTATGCAGTATTGACCCTGGACATGGTAATAGAATCCTCAGCTTTGGCCCTGGGGACTTCAGCACAGAAAACTGAACTGATAGCCCTCAGCAGGGCGCTGATAATAGGGACAGAGCTCCGTTTAAATGTGTACACAGATTCTAAGTATGCCTTCACCACATTGCATGCACATGGAGCCCTGTACAAAGAACGAGGCAAGTCCATCAAATACGGCCCTGAAATATTGACATTGCTAGATGCTGTATGGGCCCCCAAACAAGTTGCAGTAATGCACTGCCGAGGTCATCAGGTAGGGGAAGGAGAAGTTTCACGAGGGAATAGATTTGCTGATGCTTCAGTTCGAGAAGCAGCCACCACAGGGCAAGTTCCTGCCTTTAGTACTACAGTCCAGGCAGCTATATTTCCAGTACCCCTCAGTGCATGGACCCCCCGATACACTTCCAGAAAGTTAGACTATTATTGCCAGGAGGAAGGGGGAGTGTTATCAGAGACCGGATGGATAGTGCTACCACCGCCAGCGGGTGGTCTTCCCCCCGGTCCAACTGTGATCTCTGAAACATTAGGTCTAGCCTTTGTCCAAGCTTTCCACCAAACCACACATTATGGGAAAACTGCGATGGAGAAAGCTCTCAAACCTCATTTTTGTATCTCGTTATTGGGACCCCTGACAGCCTCAGTAGCCCGCAGATGTTTAACCTGTGCAAAGAACAATGCCCGGCAGGGTCCCAACCTGCCCCCAAGAGTTCAGTCAGTAGGAGTCACCCCCATGGGAAATATCCAGGTGGACATCGCAGAAATGCCACGTGCTAATGGATATCATTACCTGTTGGTCTTGGTTTGTACATTGTCTGGGTGGGTGGAGGCTTTCCCCACCAGAACTGAAAAAGCCAGGGAAGTTACCAAAATTCTGCTCCATGAGATCATCCCCCGGTTTAGAATACCATTAGTTATAGGATCAGATAACGGGCCCTCGTTTGTATCCCAAATAACTCAGCAGTTGGCCCAGGCCCTACAGGTGCAGTGGAAGTTACATACAGCTTACAGACCCCAAAGTTCAGGAAAAGTAGAGCATATGAATCGGACCCTAAAGTCCCAGCTGTCCAAACTCTGTCAGGAAGTGCACCTGAAGTGGCCCCAGGCTCTTCCTATAGCCCTCCTCAGGATACGTTCAGCCCCCACCAAATCATTGGGAGTTTCCCCTTTTGAGGTCTTGTATGGGCGACCTCCGCCCATTGTCCAAGGGATAAAAGGGGATATGAGTCAGATTGGATCCGAAATCACTAGACAAGAACTATTGGCTTTAGGTTCTGTCTGGCAGAGTCTTCATGCGTGGGTACAAGATCAGTTGCCCATCAACCTGACTGAACCACTGCATCCCTATAAGCCTGGAGCTTCGGTGTGGATCAAAGAGTGGAGGAAGACACCGCTAGCACCTCACTGGAAAGGACCCTGTGTCGTCATATTGTCAACCCCTACAGCAGTTAAAGTTGCAGAATTAGAACCTTGGATCCATCACAGTTGTGTAAAGCCAGCGGCGACTACTGAACTTCGTCCCTGGACTTCAATCACCAATCCAGCATCACCATTGCGACTCACACTGCGATGACAACCACTGCTGTGAGAATCTACAGCCCTACTCCTGCCACCTACCAGACGCTGGCAGGTCTACGTACGGCAGAAGCTTGAGGAATCTGCAACCGTTCTCCTGTCACCAACCGGAAGCTGGCAGGTCTACGTACGGTGGAAGCTGTGGAAAAAGAAAACTTCAGTAAAGAAATTTGCAATTTTTAGACACACTTATTGAAATATTGTAATCATGTTACATCTATGTGTTTATGTTGTACTTGCGGTAGCCCTGGGGCCCCTTGGAATGACTTTTGCCGTACCTCCCTGTGTGGCCTGTATAACTACTACCCGAATCGTGACAAAGATTACCCAAACTTTACTTTACCACTCCTACTACACCTGTACTGGTGTAATTAGCCGATGTGTATATAATGGTACGGAATTAAGTATCTGTACTAAAGGGAAGGTTAGGACTTGTTTTAACCCCCGACAGAACCCTTCTTATCATGTTCTAGAGTTGCGATGGAACAACGAGGATGGAGCCCTCCTAAATGCCACACGACAGCTCGCAGATCCCACAAAACCAGCTCCTCTTTACTTTGATGCTTGTGATGCTATCAACAGAAATAGCTACTATAGCTGTGGGTCTGTTGACCAAGAGCGGAGTTATTACTATGATGATAAATACATGTGCCCCGAAGGAGCATACAAGTGGAGGAAATGCACCGGGACATATACCTCGTCTAGTTATGTCAAAGCATCTGAAGACACCTACTTTTGCCCCAAGTGGGAGTGTGTATATTATGCCACCTGGTCTTACAGGCCTCAGGGGCAAGATGGGGATCATCGCAGAGCTAACTTAGAAAGACTACCATTGCTGGAACCCCTAAAGTGTCCGAAAGGTACTTGTAACCCCTTAAAGCTCCTTGTGCTTGACCCTAGCCAGTGGAAGCAAGGGTATAGATTTGGCTTACGGATAGCGGGAAGGGGAGTAGACCCTGGAACCTATGTATACATACAGCTTAACACCAAGACCCACATTTCCTCACCTTATCAAATACACCATACCTTCTATGAGGCCATGCAGACGGAGACAGAGCTTCCCCAGACCACACAGAATTTATTCATTGAACTAGCTGTAGCTGTAGCTTCCAGTCTCCACATTTCTAATTGTTTCTTCTGTGGGGGAACTAAGATGGGAGAAAAATGGCCCTGGGAAGCAAGAGAATTGAACTACTCCATCCCATATAACCAGTCTGCTTTGAATAAAACCACTAGTGAATGGGTCTTGGCCAACACCATTGTTGGCCATCTCTGTTTTGTCTGAACGGGACCACAGTTCACCATACAGGTAGGACAATTGGTCTGTCTAAGCCAATGAATTTACAATGCCACTACTAAGAAGACATCCTGGTGGTCAGGTGTTAATGCCACTGAACCTTCCAACCCTTTAATCGCTTTCCCCCATCTTGCTAAGATATGGACTGACCTCACCTTCTCCAATACATGGGAAGCCCCTCCTGGGCTTTATTGGATTTGTGGCACCCGAGCATATGCTCGACTCCCTAATAACTGGGGAGGGGCGTGTGTCTTGGGAACAATACGACCCTCTTTCTTCCTTATTCCCATCTCTCAAGTGGCACAGTTAGGCTTCCCCATATACAATGGTCGACAGAAGCGAAACACTCTGAAGATAGGTCAGTGGGATAAGTGGTATGGTGATGAGTAGCCACCTGAGAGAATTATCGCCTAATATGGGCCAGCTACTTGGACACAAGATGGGACCTGGGGTTACCGCACTCCTATTTATATGCTGAATCGTATTATACGCTTACAAGCTGTTGTAGAAATTATAACTAATGAAACAAGTAAGGCACTAACTCTTTTAGCCAAGCAAAGTACCCAAATGCGAACAGCCATTTACAAGAACCGCTTAGCACTGGATTATCTATTAGCATCTGAGGGTGGAGTGTGTGGAAAGTTTAATCTAACTAACTGTTGTTTGCAGATTGATGATCAAGGTCAGGTTGTTGAAGAAATAGCTGACCATATGCGTAGACTAGCACATGTACCAGTTCAAACTTGGAATGGACTAGACCTTAATGGATGGTCTGGAACTCTATTTTCAGGACTAGGAGGATTGAAAACTATTATGTTTGCAGTGTTAGTCATGGTGTAGCAGCAAAGCGCAGACAAACCAATGATACCAGGAGTCTGTTCAGAAGGTCCAAATCATTTATTTGTGCACAAGTCTCAAGCAAGGCAATTTCAAAATGGCTGAGCAAAGTTTTCAAGCATTACAACAACTTTTATAGACTTCTGTTCCATTCTAGGTATAGAAAAACATTTCATTGGTCCCGGTACTCTCCCGTACCTCCCGTAGCCCTTCTATTGGTCCCGGTACTGATAAGTTTCTCCAATTATGTTCCTTCTGTGGGCTTCTGTGGGCATGACACCTGCCTGCCCCCCTTCTAGTCCCAATTACAATGGTCAGTTCATCAACTTGTTACTTTCACACTTTCAAGGTTATGGGACCAATTTGTGCGTGCAGAAGAGCAAGGTTCTGTAACTCATCTGTCAGCACTCCTCATTATTTCTCTGCAAATGTACTTTTTCTTATCAGTAATTTTTAAACATGTCTTTTCTGTATTTTTCCATTTCTTAATTCTGCAGTTCTGCTTACCTAAGCTAATTCAATATTTCTACTGAGTTCTTTCTTACAATAGCAGCATGTTGGGGGATGTGCAATCCTATATGCCTCTCCACAGGCCTCATTTACAGGTCAAGCTAGCCATGCTAGCCTGCCTATGTCAGACACCGTGGGTCACAGGCCTGCACCTGCCACATTCCCCCCTTTGATTAATCTCACCCTATTACTTAATAAGGTGTGAGAATTAAATCACTTTTTAGAAGAATCACATCCTGATTAAAGGATTCTTACTAGTTCCACTAGGGCTAGCTTTGTATAAAGCCATTATTTTAGTTGCGGTCTTCCGCTCTACTGTACTATCAATAGCACTATGAATGGAACGCATACAACATGGGATTAAACATGGTAAGCAGAGGATAACAGCAACAAGGATTAGTACTAAGATAATGAAAGTCTTAAATCCTCCCAGCCAAGAGAAAAGGTTAGCAAACCAATTAGGAAATTTCAAGGCGTGCCAAGTCTGTACTGGCACATAAGCATGTCTTTGCATATCTTTAGCAATTTCTTCAACTACTTGACCTTTATCATCTATTTTCAAACAGCAATTAGTTAAATTCAGTTTACCACATACTCCTCCTTCAGCTGCTAGCAAATAATCAAGTGCTAAGCGATTCTGATATATGGCAGTGCGCATCTGTGTACTTTGTCTAGCTAAGAGCGTGAGAGCATGACTAGTTTCATTGGTTATTATTTCAACTACTGCTTGTAAGCGAATAATACGATTGATCATATAAATTGGGGTACGATAACCATACATACCATCATCATTCCAAGTGGCAGGTCCATAATACTCAATAATTCTTTCTGGTGGCCAATCATCACCTCGCCACTTCTCCCACTTGCCTATCTGTAAGGCTTCTCTTTTCTGTCTTGGTGCTCCTTTGTGTCTGTGGGTTGTGTATACAGGGTATCCTAATTGTTCTCCATGTTCAGTGTTTAACAGGAAGAAAGAAGGTCTGATGGTTCCTAAGACACATGCTCCTCCCCATTGTGGCGGGAGTTGCGCATATGCTCGGTTTCCACAGATCCAATATAGGCCAGGTGGGGCTTGCCAGGCCTGGACTTTGGCAAGGTTAGTCCATAGACCTGCAAGTTCAGGAAATCTAGCTAATGGGTTAGGAGGTTCAGGATGTCTGATTCCTGACCACCATGCTGTCTTTTTGGTCGTGGCATTATAGTATTTCTGGCTAAGACAGACCAGCTGTCCTACCTTTTGGGTGAACTGGGATCCAGTTCTGGCAAAGCAAAGACGTCCAACGATTGAGTGCGCTAACACCCATTCACTGGTAGTCTTGTGTAATTCAGTCTGGTTATAAATCATGGAATAATTCAATTCTTGGGCTTCCCAGGGCCATTGATCTCCCATTTGGGTTCCGCCACAGAAATAACAATCTGTGATCTTAAGACTAGAGACTACTGCTCCGGCTAATTCTAGAAATAAATTCTGTGAAGGGTGAGGGATCTCAAACTTATTTACATGCATAGCTTCATAAAAGGTATTATGAATATGATATTTAGATGACTTGTGGGCTTGGGTATTCAATCTAATATACACAATGGTCCCTGGATCTGTTCCCCCTCCAGCAATTCGTAAACCAAACTTATATCCTTGTTTCCATGCATGGGGATTATGTACACGCAAGTGGTAAGGGGTTGCAAGCATCTTTCTGACATTTATCATTTGTGGTTGGCTTGGTTAGAGTAGCCATCCGTTTATCTATTTTCTCATCAGTTATACCAGTGTTCCAGGTAGCATAGAAAACACATTCCCAATATGGGCAATAGTAATCTGCCGCTGTAGCAGTACTATACCCTGATCCTGTTTTACCTGTACACTTCCACCAATTTGTGGCACCTTCTGGACACATATACTTATGGTCATTTCGATACGCTTTCTCCCATGTACCACAGGTGGACTGACTATCTCTATTAATAGCATTACATGCATCAAAATTCAAAACAGCAGGTTTAGTAATGTCCTTAAGTGGTGGTGTAGCAGCTAATATAGGTCCATCTGCATCCTTCCATCTTATTTCCAACGTGTAATAGGATGGATTCTGATGCGGATTATAGCATGCTTTGATTTTGCCATGAGTGCAAACATTTAGTTCAGTGGTGTTATAGATACACCGAGTTATTGTTCCCTTGCAGGTATAGTAAGAATGGTAAAGCAAAGTCTGAGTTACTTTCAGTCCAGTTCTAGTAGAAGTAATGCAAGCAGTGCATGGAGGCAGAGCATAAGTCTGTTCAAAACCTCCAAAGAAGGCAACCAAGGCAAAGCAGAAGCAAAGATACATGTTGACGTTGATTGGAGTTCTTCTGAATCCTCAGCTTGCTGATCTTGATCACGACGATCTATTATTCTTCGTCCCGTTTGCTAATGAAGCAATTTAACGGGTGCTGAGTGTTGATTGAAGATCCTCAAGATGTCCAGCACACATTAACCAACTTAGCAATTCAGTTGGCTTGTGAAGTCTGGCTTAGTCAATGTAGTCTCAAAGTAGTGTGTCAAATCACACACACAAATTGGGTTCATTGAAACAAAACTGTTGCTGTATGGGAAACAGCAATCCTCTTCGAAAGACTTGGCTACTGCAAAGCACTTGTAATGAAGTGTCTATGCTGCTGGTTGCCGTCTCAGAGTAACTCGCAAGGGTACATCAGGGTGCTGCTCTGCTGTCCACCGCTCTGGTTCAGGATCGGCGGCGGGCTTGACTCTGCTGTGGTGGATCCAGGCGTCGATCTCGGCTACCTTTACTGCAGTTGGGGTAGACAGGATGACGGTGTACGGTCCCTTCCAATGGGGTTCCAACGGTATCTTCTTCCAATCTTTGATCCACACCGAAGTTCCAGGTTGGTAGGGATGCAAGGGTTCCGTCAAGTTGATAGGCAACTGGTCTTGGATCCACGTATGGAGAGTCTGCAGAACAAAACTAAGAGCTAGGAGTTCTTGTCTGGTTACTTCTGAACCAATCTGGGCTAAACTTCCTTTGACTCCCTGCACTATTGGTGGGGGTTTACCATACAAAACTTCAAAAGGGGAAAATCCTGTTGACTTTACAGGGGCTGAGCGTATTCTGAGTAAAGCTATGGGGAGCACTTGAGGCCATTTCAAGTGTGTCTCCTGACAAAGCTTAGACATTTGGGCTTTCAACGTACGATTCATTCGCTCAACTTTCCCTGAACTCTGGGGTCTGTATGCAGTGTGGAGCTTCCACTGTATCTGCAAAGCTTTTGCTAACTGCTGAGTAACTTGGGAGACAAATGAGGGTCCATTGTCTGACCCTATTACTGCTGGGATTCCAAATCTGGGGACAATCTCTCTCATTAAGGCTTTAGTAACTTCTCGGGCTTTCTCAGTTCTGGTTGGGAATGCTTCTACCCACCCAGAGAAAGTACAAACTAATACTAGTAGGTAATGGTATCCATTGGCTTTTGGCATTTCGGTGAAATCAACTTGGAGGTTGTGCATGGGGGTGACACCTCCTGACTGAACTCGGGGTGCTGTAATAAGGCCTTGCTTGGCATTATTTTTGGCACAAGTTACACATTGACGTGCTACTGAGGCTGATATGGTTGTCATCAGAGGGATGTAGAAATGTGGTCTGAGTGCTTTCTCCATAGCACTCTTCCCATAGTGGGTAGCTTCGTGGAAAGCTTTGACAAAGGATGGTCCTAACAGTTCTGGAATTACTATTCGTCCTGGAGGTTGACTGCCCTCTTCTGGTGGCAGCTCAATCCATCCATCTTTCAATACTCCATTTTCTTTGTCACGATAGTAATCTAATTCTTTGGTGGTATATCGTGGGGTCCATAGATTCAAAGGTACTGGAAACAATGCTGCTTGCATTGGCATAGCTTGTGGGGCAATCTGTCCTGTCATAGCTGCTTGTCTTGCTGAGGCATCTGCAAATCTATTTCCTCGAGCAACTTCTCCTTTTCCTGCTTGATGTCCTCTGCAATGCATGACAGCTACACGTGTTGGGGCCCAGACTGCATCAAGTAACATCAATATCTCGGGACCATATTTGACTGATTTTCCTCCGGATGTGATGAGTCCTCTTTCTTTATAGAGAGCTCCATGGGCATGCAAGGTAGTGAAGGCATATTTGGAATCTGTATATACATTCAGCACAAGTTTTTCTCCTAACAACAATGCTCTGGTGAGTGCTATCAATTCGGCTTTCTGGGCTGATGTTCCTGAGGCTAGAGCTGATGATTCAACTACTTCATGTTGAGTGACGACTGCATATCCGGCACAGCGTCGTCCATCAAGGATGAGACTGCTCCCATCAACATAATAGATCTGGTCGGGATTGTCTATGGGCACATCTGTTAAGTCAGGTCGACTAGAGAACACAGTTTCCATGACTTCGATACAGTCATGTTCTGGGAGTTCTTCACTGATGGGTATCAAGGTAGCTGGATTCAAGGCATGGCTCACTTCAAGTTGTATCTGTGGGTTTTCACATAACATGCTCTGGTACTTCAACATTCGGGAATTGGTGAGCCAATAATTTGCTTTTTGTTCCATAAGGGCAAGGACTGCATGTGGCACAGTGACTCGTATGTTCTGTCCTAGTGTGAGTTTGTCTGCTTCACTCACTAGTAGCGCTGTAGCTGCAACTGCTCTCAAGCAGGGTGGCCACCCTTTGGCCACAGGGTCCAATTGTTTCGATAGGTATGCTACAGGTCGCTCCCAATTTCCTAATTTCTGAGTCAACATGCCTAGGGCATTTCCCTGTGCTTCATGTACAAACAAGTGGAAAGGTTTGTGGACATCTGGTAGTCCAAGTGCTGGTGATGACATCAATTCTTCTTTTAACTTCTGGAAGGCTGTATCCTGCTCAAGTCCCCACTCCAGTGGTGACTTCTCTTCTCCTTTTGTGGCTTCATACAGTGGTTTGGCAATTTGGGCAAAGTTGGGTATCCAGATTCGGCAATATCCTGCTGCTCCCAGAAAGGCTCTGACTTGCTTTCTGGTTGTTGGAGTTGGAATTCTGCATACTGCTTCTTTTCTTTCTCTGCCTAATCTTCTGCTTCCTTGGGTAATACGAAAACCCAAGTATTTCACTTCTTTTTGACATAGCTGTGCTTTGGCTCTGGAAACTTTGTATCCAGCTTCATCTAGTAACTGCAAGAGATCTTTGGTGGCTAATATACATTCTCTTTCTGATACGGCAGCTATCAACAGATCATCCACATACTGGAGAAGCACTCTCTTCCCCGGGGCTACTGGATAGCTTGAAAGGTCTTGATTTAGTGCAGCACTAAAGATGGTAGGTGAATTCTTGAATCCTTGGGGTAATCTTGTCCAGGTGAGTTGGCCCCCTCTTCCAGAGATGGGGTCCTGCCATTCAAATGCAAATAATATTTGGCTTACAGGGGCTAATCTTATGCAAAAGAATGCGTCTTTCAAATCCAGTACAGTGAAATGGGTAGCTTCAGCAGGTATCAGTCCTAGAAGAGTGTAAGGATTGGGCACAACTGGATGTATAGTTTCAACTGCATCATTTACTCTTCTCAAATCTTGCACTGGGCGATAATCATCCGTCCCAGGTTTCTTTACTGGCAAAAGTGGAGTGTTCCATGGGGATTGACATACTTTTAGTAGGCCATATTCGAGCAATCTCTGTAGGTGGCGATGAATGCCTTCAATTGCGGCTCTTGGGAGAGGGTACTGTTTGACGTGCACTGGGGTAGCACTAGGCTTGAGGGTTACAATCACTGGAGCTATATGCTTGGCTAGGCCTGGGGGACTGCCTTCTGCCCATACTCCAGGTGGTGCATGAATGTTCTTTAAAGTTTGTTCAAAATAGGTATCTTGAATCGAATCATCAATGTAATATCTCCATTCTTCTTCTCGGGGAACTGTCAGCAGCATTACTCCTGCTGGTTTGGCTTGGGAATTTACTGTCATTTGCATTTCTCCTTGTTCAGAGAAAGATATTTGTGCTTGAAGCTTGGCTAGCATATCTCGTCCCAGTAGTGGTACTGGACATTCGGGCATGTAAAGGAATTGATGAGTTACTTGCTGTCCTCCTAGACTGCATATTCGGTTTTGAAGAAAAGACTTTGTGGCTTTGGCACCAGTTGCTCCTATGATGGTGACTGCTTTTTTAGTGAATGGGGCTATCTTTTTGTCTATTACTGAATGCTCTGCTCCAGTATCAACCATAAAGTTCATAATTTGGTCTCCTATTTGTATTCCGACCATAGGCTCCTGGAGACCTAAAGCAAACTTGGAGCCCGGTCTGTCCTAATCCACGTCATCCTCATCATGGGCTTGTGTGGCCAATGCTTGAATGGCTCCTCCTCCCCTCTCTCTCTGGAATTGTTCTCGATTGGCTCCTCCTCGGCCTCGGGGGCGGCCTCGTCTTTCTTCTCGCCACTGATGATCGTTGTCGTCATCTTGCTGGGCGTCTTCGAGTTGCGGGCATGTATCTCTCCAATGTCCTTCCTCTCTGCAATAGGCGCATTGGTTCACGCCTAGTCTCTGGGTCCGGCCTCCGCCTTGACCCCTCCCTCTTCCTCTGCTCCTTCGACTAGGGACACCTCCCCTTTTCTTTTCAACTATGGCCGCAGCCAAAAAATCAGCTTTCTTCTTCATCTTTCTATCACATTCTCTCTGTCTTTCAGTATCACGATTCACATACACTTTATGAGCGACTTCCAATAACTGTGTTGCATTCATGCCCGCAAACCCTTCTAATTTCTGTAATTTACGTCTAATGTCTGGTTGAGACTGGTTTACAAAAGCAGAATTCACCATGCATAAACTTCCTGGTGCCTCGGGATCATAGGGAGTATACATTCTGTAGGCTTCAGTTAATCTTTCATAATAATCTGCTGGGCTCTCATCTATTCCTTGGATAACTCCTGCGACTTTGGAAAGGTTCATAGCTTTTTGGCCCCCCCTTCTCAGGCCTTGTAAAAAGCCTTGGCGAAAGCGGGCTAGGGCTGTGGATCCTTCATCTGTATTTGGATCCCATTGGGGGTCTTCATTCGGGAATTCTCTCTGAGCTGCTTCTCTACGATCTATTATATTCTGTCCCTGTGCCGGAGCTGCAGGGTTTTCTGCCATCCATTCAATAGCTGCTTTTCTAATTCTCGCTCGTTCTTCTGTAGTGAATAGGGTGGTCAGGAGCTGACGGCAATCTGGCCAAGTGGGTTGGTGAGTTTCCATAATACTAGTTACTAATTCTGTCAGCTCCTGGGGCTTGCTAGTATAGGAGGAATAATGCGACCTCCAATTTAATAAATCAGTTGTAGAGAAAGGAATATACACATAAGTTAGGGGTCCCGCTACCACTTCATCATTATCATTCTTTACGGGCACTCCCGGGACTTGCCTTAAGGGAAACAGTTTGGCTGTCCCAGGCGTTGTTTGGGATCTAAGGGTTATTGTCGTTGCCTTTGCAGGAGTCGCTTTCTTTTTCTCAACTGGTTTTGCTTTGGGTTTTTCTTTCACTGGCTTGCTAGTGCTAGCGCTGGCTTTCTCGATTATTTGTACACTGTCCTCCTCCTCTTCTGGGGAATTTTCTCTTTCTCCTTCTTCTATCTCCGCTTCTGACTCACTTTTTACGTCCTCCACTTCTCTTTCCACTAATTCTTCCTCTTTCTCTTCTCTCGGAGGGGGACCGGGGGTTGGGTCCCGCCTCGGCTCTGGTCGTCTCTGGGGTTCTGGGGCAGGACGACGCCGGCCTATTCTTACTGGGCCTGGGGTTCTGGGCTGCCTGAGGACTACTTCTGGGGAATCAGGATCTGCCAGGATGGGTTTCTTCGTGGCTTTCTTATCCTGCTCTTTCATTCTAGGCTGTTCCGTTTTCTGTCTAGAATCTGTTTTAGCTAACATTATTCTGCACTGTTCCTCATAACAGCGCTGCGCCCAGGAGGGCGGATCTTCACAAATACTTAACCAGGAATCTATATAGGGGTACTGATCTGGGTGCGCTACCCGCACTCTACGGTGTATTGACTGGATAATCTCTACAGTGAACGTTCCCTCTCGGGGCCAGATGGGGTCTAGATCGGGCCACTCCCTAGTACACAAAATCTGCAAACGGGCTGCTGTCATTTTAATACCATAATCTCCTGAATATCCCTCTTTAAAATGTGCGATCATACATTCTAATGGAGTGTTTCTAGTAGACCCCGCCCCTCCCATTTCGATGTGTGCGCGCAACAACAGACAGAAGGGAAAAGGAGGGCGGACCGTGGGTAAGGGGTCCTCACGGTCCTGGAAACGTATAGGGAATACAAATAACAAGACAAGACGACAATCGCTTCCCCCTTTTCGCGACCTGAACGCGGTCGCCCGGTCAGGAAATGCGCTAATCAGGGGTCCGCCTTCACTTGGTCCGTGCTGCCAGACCTCTCATTCACACTTCGTTCACACAATCATGCTAGCAACGTATCCCAGAATGCATTCGTTTTTATCTGTTCTGACTAGTCTTTTCCCAATTACAAAAAGGATGAGGGTTTCACCTAGCGAATTCCCATGCCAGGCTACTCGGCTCTTCCTTGAGAGTTGATCATGCTCTCTTACCAATTCCCAATATCTCGAGATTACAAATTCCAAATTCCAATGGCAGTACTGCTCTTTCTATTTCTGTCTAGACCCGAAATCAAAACTATACTCACCGGATCCGGTCCTCAAAACTTCCCAAGCAGGCGCATGAGTTGGACCTCGGACTCCCCTCACTCGGGTTCGAGGCGTTGGCTCCAACCGGGCCCGGCACCCGCCGAGGTCCGACCAGCTCCCTCCGATACAAGGGACCGGTGGCGCCAGGGAGCGGCCCTCGGAAGGGCGCGATCCCGGCAGGACCAAGCCTATAGAGGCGGAAAGTCGTGGTATATTGCCCTATATACACTTTGATTCCACAACTTCCCGGCAAACGCACCAAGGAATATGTAGCAGCAAAGCGCAGACAAACCAATGATACCAGGAGTCTGTTCAGAAGGTCCAAATCATTTATTTGTGCACAAGTCTCAAGCAAGGCAATTTCAAAATGGCTGAGCAAAGTTTTCAAGCATTACAACAACTTTTATAGACTTCTGTTCCATTCTAGGTATAGAAAAACATTTCATTGGTCCCGGTACTCTCCCGTACCTCCCGTAGCCCTTCTATTGGTCCCGGTACTGATAAGTTTCTCCAATTATGTTCCTTCTGTGGGCTTCTGTGGGCATGACACCTGCCTGCCCCCCTTCTAGTCCCAATTACAATGGTCAGTTCATCAACTTGTTACTTTCACACTTTCAAGGTTATGGGACCAATTTGTGCGTGCAGAAGAGCAAGGTTCTGTAACTCATCTGTCAGCACTCCTCATTATTTCTCTGCAAATGTACTTTTTCTTATCAGTAATTTTTAAACATGTCTTTTCTGTATTTTTCCATTTCTTAATTCTGCAGTTCTGCTTACCTAAGCTAATTCAATATTTCTACTGAGTTCTTTCTTACAATAGCAGCATGTTGGGGGATGTGCAATCCTATATGCCTCTCCACAGGCCTCATTTACAGGTCAAGCTAGCCATGCTAGCCTGCCTATGTCAGACACCGTGGGTCACAGGCCTGCACCTGCCACAATGGCAGCTGTGTGTTTACTCCTTCCATGTTTTCTGCCCCTTTGCTTACGTATGTTTGCCTCAATTATTGACAGTACAGTTTGAACGTAAGACAGCAGCCCGGGTATTAGCCATGTGGAAGTATCAGGCTATACCCCGAGAAAAAGCATCAGTTTGAATAGCGTTTGATATGTGATTATTTTCTCACCCTCTTTTATTCGGGCTGTGAATAATCAAAGGTGGGAATGTGGTAGGCTATGTCCTGTAAACTAGGCCTAGACCCCAACCCCCACCTGAGACTAGTGTTGAAGAGAGCCAGAGTTTGAGAAACTGCTTTAAACTGCTTTTGAAAAACGTGTATAATTCCTCTATGCTGATGATAGACATGTTCTTGCATTCTCTGAGCTAGAAATGGCCTTGAAGTAGACATGTAGCAATATCTAAGACTATGCCTTTGTTAGAATAGCCTGTGAAGGGGGAACAGGGAGCTAGGCCCAGAGAGGGTCCCCGATTGGACAGGTGCAAGGGGCGTTGGGACCAATAGAAAGTTTGCTTGTATCAAACTGTAAAAATTGTATATAAGGAATTTGCTCCTTTACTCCATTGCTCATTCACTTTTGGACACGCTCCTGTCTGAGCCTGTGCACAATAAATTGGCTTGGAACCTGCTATTGACTCCTGGTTTTATTCATTGCGTGCACTTCGCTGCTACACCTTCATTAAGTTTGTACAATAACTTTATGCTTATGATAGAAATGTTCTTTCATTTCATTCTTTGAGCTAGAAATTTCCTTGACGTAGAAATGTATCCATGTTTAAGACTGTGCCTTTGTTAGAACAGTTTGAGAAGGGGGAACAAGGAATGGGGCCCAGAAAGGGTCACTGATTGGATAGGTGCAAGGGGCGTTGGGACCAATAGCAAGGTTGCCTCTATCAAATTGTAAAAATTGTATATAAGGAATCTGCTTCTGTACTCCATTGCTCAGTCTCTTTTGGACACGCTCCTGTCTGAGCCTGTGCACAATAAATTGGCTTGGACCCTGCAATTGACTCCTGGTGTTATTCGTTGTTTGCACTTCACTGCTACAGCACTACAGCTGGGGAAGTGCTTGTGGGTGGGGAGCCCCCGATCCCACCTCTGTGTCGGCTGCTGGCGGACCGAGCGACATTCTAGAGAGGTGGTATCAGATGGGTCTCTCTGGCCTGGAGGCCCAGGGCCAATTTCCCTGGTTACTTCCCTCCTAATGCCAATCCTGATATCTGCTGTCTTTTGTTTCGTACAATATAGGGAAATGCATTTCTTTCTGTTTCTCTATTGTTGCACTGCATGCAGCATCTGGCTTTTTGAGATTTTAGTTTAATTTTTGTCTACATATTTATATTTTCACTTTGTGATCACTTATTGGTGAAGGCCTATGCATGTGTGTGACCAAGACTGGGTATTCTGTTAGCATGGAATTTCTGTTTAAGAATGTGTAGTAATCTGGCTTGTTCATAGAAACGTGACAGCAGAAAAAGACCATATGGCCTATCTAGTCTGCCCTTCCATATCAACTACTATAGTCCCTTTTTTTCCTTTAGAGATCTTCTGTGTTTGTCCCATGCTTTCTTGAATTCTCGTCTCTGCTATCTCTACTGGGAGACTATTCAGCTTTCCTAATAGGTTTATTGATGTTTTAGGAACCACTACAATATTTATGGTGCTGCCTTTTTCTAGGTAGGGTCCTTGTGTGAGTTTTGGAAGTTAGTACTGGCATGGTAGATTTGCCCTTGGTCCCGAATGACTTTTTTGTATTAATTCCAGGGCAACATAGGCGATCGCTTCTGGGGGTCGGCATTCAAAGCTAAACAATAAATTTTGACAGCTAGGGGGACATATGAGTTAAGATTTGCTTAGGGTGTCAACACTTTGAATCAATTCTGGGGCTGGCCTGATTAATTCACAATATGCTTGTTCCTTATCGTCCCTCCAGTCTAGTCCCGAACCTTTGAATTGTGCTCCTCCTCCAGCAACTTTGGAGACTGAGAAACGTCATTCTTCTAATGACACTGGTACAAATACTCCTGGGACCGCCTCCTCTGTCCAGTTATCTCAGTCTCCAAGTAGCTGGAGCTTTGGGAGCCTGGAGGTCCGGGCTCCACTAGAGGAACAATTAAGGAAAGTTAGGTAGTTTCTAGCAGTGGTAGAAGGTTTTCATTTGGCTTTTGTTTAAAAAAAAAAAAAGGAAGAAAAAGGTTTAGGTCCTTAGGATCTGCTGTAGAGCTCCTCTCACCCTTCCCCTGTTTACCTTGATTCCTCCATCCTGCTGAGGCTCCGGGGGAGCAGGGGCAGTGGCCGCGGCTCCATACGAGTGGGGGAGAACCGGCTCCAGTGTTCGCTCCCGCTTTTGAGAGAGCAGCCGGTACAGCAGGCATACTGAGCGCTTAGCAGAGGTTTGCCTGTCAGCGCTCGGTTGCCATCACAGCGGGAGCTAGAAAGGTTCATGGCCATGCTGATCCTGAGGCTTTTAGTTTTGCGGTGTAATGCACAGCAGGACAGAGACTTACAGCACACGATCGGCACCGGCTGAGTAACACCGGACAGAGAGGTGAGTCAGCCGAAACGTGCCGATTGGCGGAGACTGCCTGGCTTCTGGCACGTCAGCGCACAGCAGGCCCAAGCCGCGTGAAGTTTGGGCGGGAAAAGCCAGTGCAGTCTCTACGTTTACTGAGGCATCTACTGCAGCCGGGAAGCCTCGTTTTGATAGCGTTTCTTCAGGAATCAGGTAGGAGCACATCAGGAATATATATATATTGAAAAAAAAAATTTTTAACAGGCTGTACGTGGTTAGGAGTTTCCAGGTTTCCTAGACTGATTCTCTCTGTTGAGCAGCCTGCAACAGGCATGCCTTCTAAACCACTTTGCTTGCTATGTGGGGTTAGAAGGTGTGCACTCGAGGAAACAGGAGTTTGTAAGGGGTGTAGTCAAACTGCGGCTTCCATGGAGCAGGAATTACAACCTTCATCTGCACCTCGGGGGTTCTACAGCAGCCTTCCTCTCCGAACCTGTCTTCACCAGAGCCCCTAGCAAGTACTTCAGTCGCTCCGGAGCTCCCATCTGCTCCGTCGTCTTTTCCTGGAGGCATGGCGGCTATTTTTTCCCCAGAATTTGTGACCCTTATTCAGCAAGCATTTGGTATCGCTCAGAGAGGGTCTACAACTGGAACCCCAGGAGGGGAGCTTAGGGGTAAGAGACCGGGGACACCTCTGCATGAAGGGATGTCGGAGGTGCCACTGAAAAAGTCCAGGGAGCGCCTGGATCAGTTGATGGAGTCAAAGGGTATCCATTCAGAAGATGGAGAACTGAATTTGGAACTCGAGGAGGACTTGGAGAAAGGTGAGATCCCGGAACATGAGGATCAGGCTAGAGTAGTTCGTGTCTTTTGGAAGGAGGAATTACCGGCGCTTATTTCAGAGACACTTAAAGCGCTGAATATGCCGACGGGGGGTCCGGCAGAGGATTCAGCTCTAGAAGATCCGTTATTACAAACTTTTCAAAAAACACAGAGAGCGTTTTCCATTCACAGGGTGGTGAAAGAAATGATTCAGGGGGAGTGGGACATGCCTGAGTCCGGTCTTAAAGGCTCTAGGATCATATCTCGACTTTACCCGCTGGTTGACCAGGACAAGGAATTGTTTAAGACGCTGAAGGTGGATGCAGCTGTTTCGGCGGTCACCAAAAAGACTACCATTCCGGTGGAGGATAGTGCGGCTCTTAAGGATACCCAGGATAGAAGGTTAGATGCATTACTGAAACAAGATTTTGAGGTGAATGCCCTGTCCATTTAGGCGTTTATTTGTGGAGCATGGGTGTCCAGAGCTTGTCTCCGCTGGTTGCAACGTATACAAGGGGAGCAAGTAGAAGAGGCTACGGAAGAAGCAGCTCGGCTAGAGTCGGGGGGCGGCATATATGGCCGACATCTATTACGATCTTATTCGCGGCTTTTCGAACAGTATGGCGTTGGTGATTACTGCACGAAGATATCTGTGTCTGCGCAATTGGTCGGCAGATGCTTCTTTCAAAGCGAGGTTAAGTAAGCTCCCTTTTAGAGGGAAGTTACTTTTTGGAGAGGATTTGGACAAGATAGTAAAGGACCTGGGTGAGTCCAAAGGAGGGAAGCTCTCGGAAGACAAGCCAAAGCAGGGGATGTTGCCGGCGACGGCCAGAATGCAGCAGAGAGATTTTCGTCGGTTTCGTTCCCCAAGATTCACTCAAAATCAGAGAGGACGTTTCCCCTGTAGGAATCAGGGATTTCAGGGGGCGGGGAGGGGATTTTCCTCCTCCTCTTCCTCTAACCTCCGAAAGTCGCAATGAAGTGAGGGGGACCCAGGTGGAATTGGTGCCTGTGGGAGGTCGGCTTCAGGAGTTCTATCCCGCCTGGGTCCAAATTACCTCAGACCAGTGGGTACTGGAAATCATTCGAAAAGGTTATGCGTTAAGAGTTTCAATGGCTGGTGACAGATTCTTTTGTGCAGTCCCCGTGCAGAGCACCATTCAGATATGGAGCGGTGAAGCAAACGGTGGAGAGGCTGCTGGGTCTCCGGGCGATCGTGCCAGTCCCTCGAGACCAATGCGGTACCGGTCGGTACTCCATTTATTTCATCGTCCCAAAGAAAGAAGGGACCTATCGATCAATTCTGGACCTCAAAAGAGTGAATCGGTGCCTTTGGGTGTCTCACTTTCATATGGAAACTCTAAGATTGGTCATCGTAGCCGTGAGGAAAGGAGAGTTTCTTACTTCCCTGGATTTGTCGGAGGCGTATGTGCATATACCTGTTCGACAGGAACACCAGAAGTTTCTCAGATTCGCAGTGCTGAAGGGGCATTTTCAGTTCCGAGCATTGCCATTTAGGCTCGCGACGGCGCCGCGAATGTTCACCAAAGTGATGGTGGTGGTGGCGGCTGCGTTGCGGAAGCAGGGAGTGTTAGTGCACCCATATATGGATGATTGGCTAATCCGGGCAAAGTCGAGAGCCGAAAGCGAGTTAGCTACGGCCTGAGTGATTGCCTTTCTACAAAGCTTAGGATGGGTGGTCAATATGTCAAAGAGCAGGATAACTCCGGCACAGGCATTAGAATACGTAGGGGTGCAGTTCGATACGGAGGCTGGAAGGGTATTTCTCCCTTGACAGCGGGTGCAAGGTTTGAGAAAGTTGGTTCTAAAATTTCTACAAATGTCTCTCCCCACGGCATGGCATTATCTGCAGTTGCTCGGTACCATGGCGGCGGCACTAGAGATGGTGCCGTGGGCGAGGGCTCATTTGAGACCCCTACAGAGGGCATTGTCAAGAAGGTGGTCACACCAGGACGATCCGCTGTCGCGGAAACCTCCTAGCCCAGCACATACCAGGGAGTCTCTGCGGTGGTGGCTGCGTCCAGGAATTCTGGAGAAGGGAATGCCCTTGGAATCTCCGAATTGTATTCCTCTGACAACAGATGCGAGTCTAACCGGATGGGGAGCACACTGCCAGGGTCAGTTTGCACAGGGGCAGTGGTCCGATCAGTAAAGTTTATGGTCGATCAACAGGTTAGAACTGAGGACAGTAACTCTGGCGTTGCAAGGGTTTCAGTCTTATCTGTGCGGGAAAGCGGTTCGAGTGTTGTCATACAACGTGACAGCAGTGGCCTACATCAACAGACAAGGAGGCGCAAGCAGTGTGGCTCTGGAAGCCAAAGCCGAGCAGTTCGATTGGGTCGAAATGCACCTGGAGGCTCTATCGGCGGCACATGTAGCAGGAGTGGACAATGTCGCGGCCGACTTCTTGAGTTGCGTGAAAGTAGATCCGAGGGAGTGGATGCTCCATCCAGAGGTTTACAACATGATAGTATGTCGCTGGGGTTCTCCGGTAATGGATCTCATGGCGACTTTTCTCTCGGCGCAGGTCGGTCGATTCTTCAGCAGAAGATGGGAAAGGATGTCAGAGGGCTTAGATGCTCTCATTCAGAGCTGGCCAGTAGATCAACTCTTGCACGTATTTCCTCCATGGGTGTTCATAGGTCGCATCGTGCAGCGCATAGAACGACACCGAGGGTTAGTGATTCTGGTCGCTCCAGATTGGCCGAGGAGCACTGTTCCCTCTAAGCTGTGCGCGTGTGCGCGCGCACACACCTCGCCGAGCGAGCGCACATACTTTACAACAGAGCGCACAAAAATTACGGCTCTGATTCCGATAGAAAACAACACAGATGTCTTAAAATTTCAAAGTTATGATTGTAATTACTAGAAATTTCCCGCTTCATTTAGTAATCGTCTATTTTCATTTAATTTGATTAAAATCAATGTGGTGTACATACTGTATTCTGACGTGTAGTCAAATTTTAAAGTATATAACTCCGAGTGTCGTTATGTGGCGCACAAAAATTTAACCTTCCTTCAAAAGCTGCACACGACTGATATTTTATGCGCACACAGCCTACAGAAAATTAGAGGGAACATTGCCGAGGAGACCCTGGTTTGCGGACCTACGGAGGCTGATGGTAGGGCAGCCCTGGCGGCTACCACTCAGAGTAGACCTGTTATCTCAGGGTCCACTGTACATGCCACAGGTGGATCAATTCTCGCTTACGGCTTGGCTCTTGAGAGGGGATGGCTAAGAGCGAAGGGTTATTCCGCAGAAGTAATTGCTACTTTGCTGAAGGCGCAGAGGCAGTCTACTTCTTTGGCGTATATTCACGTTTGGCGTATTTTTGAAGCTTGGTGTGCCGACCGGAAGGTGGAGGCCCTGAAAGCCTCGATACCACAGATTCTGGCATTTTTACAAGACGGGTTTCAGAAAGGGTTAGCGGCTTTGTCCTTGAAAGTGCAGTTGGCCGCAATATCATGTTACAGGGGGAAAATCAGGGGTGCCACACTAGGGGGTCACCCAGATGTTAAGTGATTTTTGAGAGCAGTTTTGCTGTTGAGACCGCCCTATCGGCAGGTGATCCCAAAGTGGAATCTTAACTTCGTTTTAGAGGTGTTGGTACAAGCGCCGTTTGAGCCATTGTCTAGATCGTCATTGAAGGATCTCACTCTCAAAGTCGTTTTTCTGATAGCAATTTGTTCGGCCAGACGAATCTCAGAATTGCAGGCGTTATCTTGCAGAGAGCCTTTTCTAGCCTTTTACGAATCAAAGGTGGTGTTGAGACTGGTACCATCTTTTTTGTTTAAAGTGGTGTCCGCCTTTCACATGAATCAGCTTGTCTCTTTACCGGTATTTAGTAAGGAGTCGTTGTCGTCATCCAGGAGCCGCTTATATTTGTTAGATGTTTGGCGAGCGTTACAGAAATATTTTCAGAGGACGGCGGAGTTCCGGAAGTCAGATAGACTATTTGTACTGTTTGGTGGTCAGTGTAAAGGAGAAGCTGCTTCTAAGGCATCCATAGCTAGATGGATTAAGGAAGCGATAGCTTTGGCATATATTCTCAAGGGTAGGCTGGTGGCGGAAGGGCTTAAGGCTCATTCCACTAGGGCTCAGGCGGCTTCTTGGGCCGAGTTCCGTTTTGTGCCAGCGGCAGAGATTTGTAAAGCGGCAACCTGGTCATCTCTGAATTCCTTTGTTAAGCATTACCATCTGGATGTCCAGGCTGGTAGGGATACCTGTTTTGGGGCAGCGGTGCTTCAGGCTGCTATGGCAGGTCCCTCCTGTTGATTGCTTTCACTGCTCGGTTACATCCTCAAAGGTTCGGGACTAGACTGGAGGGACGATAAGGAAGTTGAAATTAGACTTACCTGCTAATTGTAGTTCCTTAAGGAACTCCAGGCTAGTCCCGTATCCCTCCCTAGATATTGTCTTGTGGATCAGGGCCTGAAGCTCACGAGCACTCACAGGTAAGAAATGAACAGTACTGTGTAGGTTCTGGTTCATATGGGAGGGGATTGAATAGGGGCTTATTATGAGGTTTTCTATTCCCTCTTGGGGGGGAGAGTAATCCTCAGCAGTTCTATCAACCGCTAATAAGTCTTTAGAGGGGCTATTTCTCCTTTAAGAGTGTTTAGTTCAGTTATGTTGGGTTATTGTTGAAAATATTAATTACTTAATTGTTGCTCCGGTGAGTCTGTTTTGTCAATAGATTACTGGACAGAGGAGGCGGTCCCAGGAGTATTTGTACCAGTGTCATTAGAAGAATGACGTTTCTCAGTCTCCAAAGCTGCTGGAGGAGGAGCACAACTCAAAGGTTCGGGACTAGACTGGAGTTTCTTAAGGAACTACAATTAGCAGGTAAGTCTAATTTCAACATATTGAGAGTTATTTTTCCTTGTATAGTAAGTTTTGTGGAGAAGGTTCTAATTCTGCTCTGCACAGTTTGTTGGGGAAGGGGCCGGTGGGGGGGGGGGGGGTGGAATTTGGTGATTGCAGAATATATATTTGGATTTAATGTCATATGGGAGCGCATATGTGTGTTGGAGAGGTCTGAGAAAGGGACTGTGGCTGAATAGGTGCTGAAGAGTTCAATCTCTTTTTCTTCACCCCGCCCCTTGATATAGCCTACAAATGTTTAAGCTTGCACCGTTGCCCTTTCTGTAATTATGCTTTATGGGTGGGGCTGAGGGTGGGCATGGGTAGAGCATGGCTAGATACAGGTGATGGGTTTTTATCTTTCAAAAAGTTGGTGACCCTAGGCAACTCTCTCTACTGAATGTGCAAGAGCAGTCCTAAGCTTGTGAACCATTCACCTGTGTCCCTGACTCAATCCTGCTTGTCGACAAACAAAGCAGTGTTTCTCACCTGTAACAGGTGTTTTCCTCAGATAGCAGGATTTACAAAGCATATAATCCTCATCTACCTGAGAGTTGCATTCATTGAACTTTGTAACCAACTGAGGAGCTGAGCAGTCCCCTGCATATGGCAAGGGCTGTGCATGCTCAGAACTTTGCACTAAAATTCTGAGCTATGGGAGAACAGTTTCCTCTTAGCTCTTAGTGTTGTTAGATGATGTCATCCATTTGTGTGCCTTACCAATCCTGCTGTCTACAGAAAATACCATTGTCTACTTTTTACTCATTCTAAATAAGGTAATAGTTTTTATTTTATCTTTGAATTTGTTTAAAATGAAGTGTACAAGTACAGTAAGTCATTAACCAATACTTCACCATTGATCTAGGTTCTAACAACACATTTATCCATTTGAGAACTGAAAAGTTGAGGAATGTCTATGGACTACAGTGTTCAAGTCTTGCCACAGATTTTCTCTTGGATTCTGGTCTGGGCTTTGATTGGGCCCCTCAAGAGCATTCACTTTCTTCTTGCTGAACCACTCCATTATTCTTTTGTTTCGTGCTTACACATCATTGTCCTTCTGTAGGGTTACTCTTCCACCAAGTTACAAGTATGCAGCAGACCAGAATAGGTTTTTGTTCAGGATCGGCCTGTAGTTTGCACCATCGATCTTTCCCTCGATTTTCATAAGCCTGCCTGTCTCCGCTGCTAGAAAGCATCCCTGCATCATAATTAAGCCACTGCAATGCTTTACTGTATGGATGGTGTTAAGGTGATATGATTTGCTTGTTTTATACCAAATGTAATTTAAGGCTGATTTGAGAAGCAGATATATTTTTGTAGTGTAGCTCCTATGTGAAATGCTATGCTATACATGTGAAGGCCATTTAGGTGAAATCTGAGACGTCCATGCCAAGATGTCTGAAATTCTGTGGGAGGGGCAGCAGTGAAAGTGGACATGTGTAAGTGCTTAGTGAAATACACTTCTCCAGGACCAAGCAGGAAGTCAGTCCTCACATATGGGTGACGTCGGCGCTGACGGAGCCCCCGTGCGGAGCATTTCCCCAGCTTTCAAAGAAAGCCTTTGGGAATGCAGCGTGCATGTGCGGTCCCCTTCCCGCCCAAGGGTGCCATCTTGCGCAGTCTTCTTTTTTCCGCGGAGCCCTACAGATGTATATTTGTTTCACCCGAGGAAAAAGTTGATTTTCTCTGCGTTAACCTGTTTTTCTTCAGTTCGATACCGGTTTCCCTTTCCCGCCTGGGCCCGATACATCGCTATCGAGCCCGGATCTCTTTTTCGGTTTTTGTCCTTAGTGACTAGCGTATGCGCCATTTTTTCTTTTTTCACTGGCAGCCCTGTCTTTTGACCTTGCAGGGGCCCTTTTTCCCCCAATGGCTGCCAGCGGGTTTAAAAAGTGTGATCGGTGTAAGAAACTTATGTCTCTCACCGACACACATGACTGCTGCCTCCGGTGCCTCGGACCCGATCATGACCCGATGATCTGTGGTCCGTGTGGGAAGATGTCCTCTAAGGCGTTAAGGAGTCGGCAGCACCAAAAGGAAAGAATCTTCTCTGACTCTGCGTCCGGTAGGGCCCGGACCTCTTCAGAGGTCTCGACATCTCGGGACTCCGGCCCCGAGCAGCGTCGAGGCTCCTCTGAAAGGGGGTCTCCCTCGTGGGAGCATCGTAAGAAGAAAAAACCCTCGAGGGCGGCGTCGGTGGACGCACTTGGCTCCTCGAGGGCCAAGTCGCATAGCCCCGAGCGCCGTCCCGGGTCCTCGGAGCCGGAGAGGCCTGCAAAACAACCTCGTGTGGAGATGGAGTCCCCGGGTCATGTGAGTACTGTAGTCCTCGTGGACTCACCTCCAGGGGAGCCGACGTCGGGCCCGGCGCCGCCGGGGCCCGAGTCTGGGGCTGCTGAGTCTCCTGAGCTTGGACTCAGGTTGACGGCCTTGGAGAGCAGCTTGGCTGCCTTCATGGAACAGCAGTGGGCACTGATCGCCGGTCTCACCAGTGCATCTGCCCCGACCACCGGGACATCGACGTCCAAGTCGACCCCGGAGGCCGAGCCGATCCTCGAGTCCATGTGAGCTTGAGTCGATCCTCGGCCAAGGTCCCCCTCGACCTCCGGTTCGGGACCGAGGTCGTCGACGCCAGTACCCTCGGCGTCGCGGCAGATGGCATCGTTGCCTGCCCGACCGGAGCCGCTTGATTCCTCCTCCAAGGAGTCTGGCTGGGGAGATGGAGGATGAGGAGTTGCCCGACACCTTTCGGACTCGGTGCGTTCCTTCGGACTCGCCCGATTCCGCGCCTCGGAGAAGGTCCCCCCCCGGAGGATACCCGGTTCTCGGACTTCGTGCGGGACATGGCCTTCCCCGCAGATCCCGAGGAGGAGCCTCGAGCCGAGGAGCTCTAGGCCCTATAGTATGACTCTCCTCCGAAGGAGGCCTTTACTGTTCCGGTTCCTCCGATGCTGGAACGGTTGCATGTGGGAGGCACCGGCATCGATGCCGGTTTTAAGCAAGTGGGTCGATTCCATCTATCGAGTCTGCAAGAGCCCTGGGTTCCAAAAGGCACAATTACCGCACCACTCCATGGTTGTGGAATCGGCCATGCATCGTTTGAAGAGTCAGAAGATGCACTCCTCTTTGCCTCCCGGCCGGGAGGCCCGGAACCTGGATGCCCTCAGTAAGAAGTGCTTCCAGCTGTACATGGGTATTTACCTTCGAGACCTGGCAAAGGAGATTGCCGGGTTCTCTGCTGGTCTCTCCGAGGAACCTTTGCAGAGGTTCAATGCTCTGTCCTCATGTATTCGTGAGTGCTCGAAGTTTATATCTTGAGCAGCCTATGATGGCTTCGAGGCTTCGGCCCGAGTAGCCGCGGCCGGCATCGGTGCGTGCCGTCAGGCTTGGCTACAGTCATCGGACTTCAAGCCATGGGTGCAAGACAAGTTGGTCGATGTCCCCTGCCGAGGTGAAAACCTCTTTAGTAAGGTCATGGCTGACAAGGCTGCAGAACTCGAGACCGAAACTCTTACCCGGACAAGGCTGTCCAGAAAAACCTCTGCCCCTTCTCAGAAGAAGAAGGGCTCAGGAAAAAAGACCTTTTGCCCGAGGAAGTCATCTGCCTATAAACAGTACCCTCATTATCAGGCCTCTGTAGCTCCCCAACAGGGTCAGCAGGCCAAGGGGCAGGGTCATGGGCCCCGTAGGCAGAAGGCCCCCAAGCCTCCTACTCCGGCTCTTGCTCAGCAGGGAGGGGGATTATGACTGCAATGGCATAGCCTCTCCTCCTCAGCTGGCCCCTATCAGCACTGGAGGCCGGCTGGCCCTGTTCGCCCACAGGTGGTCAGCCGTCACAAGGGATACCTGGGTTCTAAGTATAGTCCAGAAGGGCTATCTCCTCCACTTCCACCAGGTACCCCCCTCCTATTTTCCAGGGGAGCCTCCCAGACTCCCTCTGCACAGGGACGTACTCCTGCAGGAGTTGGCAGGTCTTCTGAAGGAACAGGCAGTGGAACCGGTGCCCCACCACCTGAGAGGTCAAGGCTTCTATTCCAGGTACTTCCTGGTACCAAAGAGAACAGGAGGCCTCAGACCCATCCTAGACTTGTGAAACCTGAACAAGTTCCTGGAGAGGGAAAAGTTAAAGATGCTTACCCTTGGAATCCTGCTGCCCTACCTCCAGCAGTGAGATTTGCTATGCTCCTTAGACCTAAAGGATGCTTATACTCACATCCTTATTCATCCAGACCACAGACAATATCTCAGATTTGTAGTGGGAGGAAACCATTATCAATACAGAGTACTGCCCTTTGGCCTTACATCCGCCCCCAGGGAATTCACCAAGTGCCTGGCGGTAGTAGCGGCCTACCTCAGGGTTCAAGGCCTCTTTGTCTTTCCATATCTGGACGATTGGCTCATCAGGGGTCAATCCCCGCAAGAGGCCAATCAAGCCACCCTTCGCACTGTCGCTCTGCTTCAGCACCTGGGGTTTGTCATAAACTTTGCAAAGTCCAGTTTGCAACCCTCCCAGAACATGGAGTTCATAGGAGCTCGACTGAACACCTTTTTCGCAAAGGCCTTTCTACCAGTGGACAGGGCCCACAGATTGATGGATCTAGCCAGGCTATTCCACAGCAATTCTCTGGTCTCCGCCAGACAATTCCTGAGGCTCTTAGGCCACATGGCGTCCACGGTCCATGTAATTCCAAATGCCCATCTACACATGAGGCCAGCTCAATGGGGCCTCAGGACTCAGTGGCACCAGGCCACAGGAAGCCTCGCGGACTAAGTGAGGGTGTCCAGTCTACTACAGTCTTCTCTGCAATGGTGGCTTCCTCTTCCGAATCTAGTGCAAGGGGTGCCTTTTCAGCCACCTCCACACTCTCAGGTGCTGACAACCGATGCTTCTTTTCAAGGTTGGGGGGTGTACATTGCCAAGGGGCATGTACTCAAGGCCTGTGGACTCCTTGGGAGACCACACAGCAGATCAATCTCTTAGAACTGAGAGCTATCCGCTTAGCCCTGAGAACTTTCTCTCATCTCATCTCTCACCAGTCCGTCTTGGTTCAGACGGACAATCAAGTTGCTATGTTCTATGTGAACAAACAAGGGGGCACAGGGTCCCGCCTTCTATATCAGGAAGCGCAGAAACTGTGCTCCTCGGCAGCCAATCATGGCATTCTTCTCAAAGCCGTCTACCTCCCAGGTCAGGAGAATTACCTGGAGGACAGATTGAGCAGGATCCTGCAGCCACACGAATGGCAGTTGAATCCTTTAGTGGTTCAACAGATCTTCCTGAGATGGGGTCTTCCAATCATAGATCTCTTTGCCAGTCCTCTGAACCGTCAACTACCCAGGTTCTGTTCCAGACAACCGCATCCTCTCAGAGTAGCAGCGGATGCGTTTCTCATTCCATGGTCTACAGGCCTCCTATATGCGTTTCCTCCCATGCCTCTAGTGTCCAAGACACTATTCAAGGTGACCCGGGACAAGGCCTCAGTGATTCTGGTGGCCCCCAGGTGGCCAAGGCAACCCTGGTTCCCACTACTGTTGCATCTGGCGGTGGACACTCCTTTTCCTCTGGGGATGCAACCCGATCTCCTGTCTCAGGAGCAGGGATCTCTCTTGCACCCCAATCTCCAGTCCCTCAATTTGATGGCCTGGATGCTGAAAGGGTAGTCCTAGCACCTTTACTACTGCCTAGGGAAGTGGAGGATGTAGTCTTGGCCTCTAGGAAGCAGTCCACCACAAAGTCTTATGCCCTTAAGTGGCGTAGATTCTCTACCTGGTGTACTCAACACAACGAGAATCCCTTCTCATGCCTGGTACCAGTGGTACTGCAGTATTTGCTTCACCTGTCCAACCTCGGCCTTAAGTCCAATTCTGTTAGAGTTCATCTTAGTGCTCTTTCAGCACACCACTCACAGGTGGAGGGTCAGTCTCTATCCAGCCATCCTTTGGTGGCTCGCTTCCTCAGAGGCCTGCTTTTGCTTAAGCCCCCAGTGCGTCCACCTGCCCCTGAATGGGATTTAAATGTGGTCTTGCAATGGCTTACTTGCCCACCATTTGAACCTATGGCTACTTGCCCTCTGCGTTTTCTGTCCTGGAAAGCGCTATTTCTGGTAGCCCTTACCTCAGCGAGGCGAGTGAGTGAGCTTCAGGCCCTAGTATCAGAAGCACCATATACTAGGTTCTATAGGAACAGGGTAGTCTTACGGACTCACCCTAAGTTCCTTCCAAAGGTTGTCTCCTCCTTCCACCTCAATCAGGAGGTGGTTCTTCCGACTTTCTTTCCCAGGCCTCATGCTAGCCGGGCTGAGATGGTCTTGCATACCCTGGACTGTAGGAGGGCGTTGTCCTTCTACCTTGACCGTACGTGGGAGCACCGGAGGGTGGTTCAGCTCTTCGTCTCTTATGACCCCAATAAGTTGGGGTTGGCTGTTTCCAAGCGTACTTTGTCCATATGGGTAGCTGACTGCATCGCCTGGGCTTACAGGGCAGCCGGCCTCTCGTTGCAGGGTCGAGTTACGGCTCACCATGTTAGGGCGAAGGCTGCGTCAGTGGCTCATCTCCGCTCTGTTCCGTTGGCAGACATCTGCCGGGCCGCTACTTGGTCTTCAAGCCAGACTTTTGCGGTCTACTACTGCCTTGAGAGGGAGTCCCGCAGGGACAGTGCTTTCGGGCAAGCAGTACTCCATAATCTCTTTGGGGTCTAGGCAACTCCTACCCTCTGGCCCTGGTGTTGGGCTACCTTTCGGGGCGTTATCAGAGAAGATTCTGTTCTTGCATGCTGAGGCTCTAGAGGGAGCTCATTTTTTCAGTTTGGGGCCTCTGGTAGCCCTGAGCTAGGGAGTCCCATATGTGAGGATTGACTTCCTGCTTGGTCCTAGAGAAAGAGTAGTTACTCACAGGTGTTCTCCAGGAGCAGCAGGAATCAGTCCTCACAACCCTCCCTCCTCCCCTTGGAGTTGCAGTCCTCTGATTTATTTTTGCTATTTTTGCTGTCTTTTAGCTATGTCATCAGACTGAGCAAGATGGCGCCCTTGGGTGGGAAGGGGACCGCGCATGCGCGCTGCATTCCCAAAGGCTTTCTTTGAAAGCTGGGGAAATGCTCCGCACAGGGGCTCCGTCGGCGCCGACGTCACCCATATGTGAAGACTGATTCCTGCTGCTCCTGGAGAACCCCTGTTACAGGTGAGTAACTACTCTTTCTCTCCCCAAAAAAGATAAACGTGTCTGTCTCAATATAAAGAGAATAAGGACATGCAAAATAAAGGCCAAGACTTGTGCAGAAAACCAGCTGATTTTAGAAACGTGGATGTGCGAGATCTGGATGTTTTGAGATTCGCATGTGTATATGTCATCACACACATGTCCCAGCCTATCGTTTTGGAAATGGACATGTGCAGCAGTAGCCAGTCAAGCCTCAATATTTGCATGTTAGGTTCTTTTGAGTTGTCAAAACATATTGAGGGAATGAGAGGGCATTCTCCTCTTCTCTGTATTGTTGATAATTGGCCAAAACAAACAGTTTTCAAATATTTATTTGTGTCTGGGAGCAGGTATAAACATGGATGTGTTTCCGGTGGTGGATCTGAACGTGTAACGATAATCTAAAATTGACCACACACATGAATCTTTTTCAGAACGCCTGGACATGCTTCTGGCATGCCCCTTTGCGACTCAGGCGTGCCTGCGCCAGATACGTATAAATTTGGAATATTCGAAAATGGCTCTTGGGATGTGGATGTGATTGGGACATCTGAGTGGCCATTTTCAGATGTCCAAATCACCAATAGGACTTCTAAAATGACCATCTTATTCTAGCACAAATATAGTTTTTCTCTTCCAAACATATATGTTGTTGATTGTAAGAATTAGTAATCTCTGTCTTGAGTTCTGATTTCATGTTGTTTTTTTTCCCCAGAAGCTTTAGATATCCTCTTGATTTCTTTGGACCAGGCTCCAGTGAATTCAGACCACATTCGTGTACTGTTTTTCATTGCTGAATCCGTTTTGTATAAGATTTGTTGTGATGCAGTGCAGAAATCATATTTATATTCAAATGAAGTCAAACTTTCAAAGGTACTGTATGGTTTAAATATTGTATTACTTTGTTTTATATACTATTCTTAACATCTGTGGTGGTTTACAAGCTAAAAAAATAATGTTTATGCAGTTTTATTGACAGGATAGGTTTTAATAGGCAGAAAGCCACATCTCTGCAATGAGAAGAAGAACAAAGAAAGAGCATGATAATATGGGCTTGCTGTAAATGGAGGTGGTCAGCAGCCCTCTGGAACTGAGGTCTTAACTTGTGGGATGGAACAGTGTTCCAGCACTTCTTGAGCTGAGGAGGAAGTGACATTGAAGCAGCGAAGTGCAGACAATGAATAAATCCAGGAGTCAATTGCAGGGTCCAAGCCAATTTATTGTGCACAAGGCCCAGACAGTCAAGCTTCAAAAAGTACTGAGCAAATTTCTTACAGAAACATATTCATTTTATACATTTCTTTTCAGTTTGATACATGCAGATTTTCTATTGGTCTCAATGCCCCCTGTATTTGTCCAATCGGAGATCCCTCCTGGGCCTAGCACCCAGTTCCCTCCTCTAGGATTGTTCTAACAATGGCACAGTTTCTAGGTATTGATACAATTCTACTGCAAGGTCGTTTCTAGCTCTAGGAATTCAAGCATTGAAACATTTCTATCCTCAGAACACAAAAGAATAATGGAAGTTTTATAAATTCATAAGAAACTTCTTATTAAGCATTTTAAAGCAGTTTTCTCAGACTTTCACAGATTTTTGGTTCTTTACTAAGATGGGGGTTGGAATCTGGGCCTAACTTACAGGCCTTTCATATTTGCAGGCTATCATAGGCCATAGCCTACCACAACATTACCTGAGAATTCCACCCTCAGAGAAGCAGAGTGGAGCAGAGCAGAGCCGGCTGTGGATTCTTTTCTCATTCAAATGCTGCAGCTTGAGACTGGTGCAGAGATTGCTGGGATTTGCATTACCATTGCCATGTGGTTATTTTGTGCCTCTCATTCTGCAGAGCTCCGGAGCATGCAGAAGCTAGCAGGCACTTAGGCCGCATTTACCATGGCTTTGTTGGCCCTGTCTCACTGTGACCTGCTGCTGCAGTTGGTGCCTTGTGTACTTCCTGTTCCAGCTTAATCGCCATATAGTTTCCAGTGCCTGAGCCACGCTGCTTTATGCCTTTCTGTACACAGGCCTTCTCACATCAGCATATTGCACCCAGCAACAAGATGTGTAACCAAGTTCAGGGTCTTCTGCAATTATCAATCTCTCATCTTTAGGTTTGTTAGCCTTTCTAGTCTTTGTCTACATATATCCAAAATACAACTAAAACATGCATTTTCTGTAACATCACCAAAATCTATTCAGCACACTACCAAATTCTCATCCGCTTTATCACCTCTTGTTTAGATTACTGCAACCTATAATTCAGGAGGCAATTTCTCCAAATGGGTTACTTTTGTACATACAAAACAAATACCCTTTATACCACCAAAAATACAAATATTAAAACAATTACAAACCTAACTTCAAAATTTATTCAAATTACATTAGGGTATAAAAAGACCTCAGGAAAGCTCTTTCCTTACATCTGGCGAACTGAATCACCATAGGTTCGAGCAGTAAATCTACACATCACAGGTCTCACCCTTTTAATTTCAAAATGTCACAAAACCAATTACCCTAATAAATATCTATATCCAAAAAAAGTACTTTTAAGGGATTCTACCAATTTAAAAAAAAAAAATTACTCAAAAATTTATTCTTCACATTCACAAACTAAAGTTGAAAATCTTCAACAATTAATATACTACTTAATAATTCATTCTTTACATTCACAAACTAATGTTGAAAGTCTCCAACAACTGATTTATTTCCTGAAAAGAAGAGAAACAAAATACATTCATAAAGGGTTAACACACACCATTCAAATAGTATCCGATTACTTATCTGAAAGTACAACAGCAGTCACACAGCCTCCATAGAAGTCCCGAACTGCTCACAGCAATTTGCTTCTATTTCCTGCAAATACCCGTCTGAACGTTAAGCAGCAATTGTTTCACACAGTCATAATGCCTCCGTGGAAGTCACAAACAGCTCACAGCATTAATCCATTGGGATCCAAAGTTCTCAAATTATAAATCCATTGCTGTTCTTTCTGAAGAAGTAGACGACCTCTGTCACCTCTGCTTATACAAGGAAGAACTTGTTCCACCACAGTACATCGGAGTTCTTCAAATTTATGATTCACTACTGTACAGTGTTGCACTAATGGAGTTTCAATTTTTGCCTTAGCAATACTATACTTATGCTCTGCTAATCTAGTGCGCAAGGGACGTGTGGTTTTTCCGATATACAGCAATGGGCAAGGACACCATAAAGCATAAATCACAAATGAAGCATTACAGTTCGTATGTTGTTTCAATTTCCAACGTCTATTAGCAAATTTCGTATGTTGTTTTGCAATGTCTATTAGCAAATTTAGAACACAGTTGACTCACCATCACGTTTGTAAATACCATGACAGTCATGAACGTCACTCCTAAGTCAGGGATGTGGAGTATGAGCTGTCTCTCAAATTTACTGCTAATGCACACTGTAGTGCTTGGGCTGTCCCAAAGAGAGCTTCCTTTTTTGTAACATGTATGGGCAACCTGTCGAAGGAATGACTGAAAATTCATTGTATTTGGGCCTGTGGTTCCCAGTATGAAAAATATTTCTGTATCTTTCTTGGTCTCTGACTACATTTCTTGGTACTTCAGGATCTTCTCTTTCTCCATACGATTCACAGACACCTTTTTATCAATGCTGTTCTGTTTTCCTCCTTTACCCCTTTGTCCAGTTTTATCCAAAATTCAGCTGTACAGTTTATCTTTTGCATACGTGGTTATGCTCAGGTTACTTCTTAGAAGTCTCTACATCAGCTTGTTGTTTGCTCCCACATACAATTCTAGCTTCTCCTACTATCCTACAAGTGCATTACTCATTATACAGCTTCTTGCTATCTCTAACAGTTTGTAAAAAAATTGGTATCTGCAACTCATTCAGGACATTGCAGCTCAACTGTCACTGAGGGATAAAAATTTTGAAAGAATCAACTCATCTTAAAATCTCTTTACTGGATTCCCATACCAACAAACTAACTTCAATATCCTTGTGCTAATCTGTAAAGCCCTGAAAGGTGGTATCCTCTCTATCTTGGCTGCTGTCACACCATATATGCCTCCCTGTTCTCTACATTCTTTTACTCAACCTGCCTTGTTGTCTCAGTGCCAATAAACCACACTTCAGAGGCTCCAGAGAGAGAGAGCCTTCTGAAGATTAGCTCCACCCCTGCTCCACCCCTATTGAATACCATTCTATTTAAAATCAGATTAGCTCCTAATCTTGTAGTATTTGAAAACTACTAAAAACACAGCAGATGTTCCGAGGACTGATTATATTGAACAGTGTTTAAGAGGGACTTGATATAATAAGGGTAATGAAAATAGTTGCTCAATGAATATTCCAATTCTTGCAATGAATGAAATAGCCAACAAATAAATGCAAGAGTGCTGTATTATTAATAGTACACCATAGTACTCATATAGGAGTCCAAGGGCAGAGGAGCATAAAATTCACTAGCTGTGGTTGATCAATTGCTGTGCATCTCTTAGGGGGAGAAAATATAGTTCCCTCCCCAAGTCTTGCTGGGTACCTTCACGTGGTGACCCTGTTGTACAAAATTTATGCTAAATCCCAGCCAGGCGACACTATAATTGAAGTGTGGTAGGAAAGAAAAAGAAAAATACATACTGGCTGCACGTCACCCAGGATATAAAGGTGCCCAACCATAGTCTTTGCACTAGGGCTGATGGTGTTAGCGATAGTGCAGATACTGCAGATGCGGGTAACATCCCTGCCATGGATAAAGGCCATGGTGAGTGTGTTCATGGGCCCACTGTGGCAGGAGAGAAACTACAGAAATTAATGAAAAAGTTGGGAGGATTAACTATGCTCAAGTGGACTTCTGCAGATAAAGATGAGATAATGTGCTGCTACTTTTATGCTGCAAACCCTATATTCAAATCAAGAGGGTATACAAAAAGAATCTGACAGAAACTGAAAGAAAGAGAAAAATTGCCACAAGAAAAACTGCAAAAAGCAACAGATACAAATTTAAGACCTTTAATTTCACAGATCAAATTAAAGAAGTATGTGAATGATAACATCTTGAATCAACTAAGGGCTTCAGTGGAAAAAGAAATACAGGAAGGAGGATGAGACCTAGGTGAGAGTACCAGAAGAAAGGAATATATAAAAAGAATGGTTGAGAGAGAGATGGAACTTAGAGATCTGGAACTGTAGGAGAATGAAATGAATAAAGGGACCCATCAACAAATCAACTGGAGAATGAAGAAAGGGAGGAGAAAGACCCAGAGGTGGAAGAATTCAAAATCGAACTCCTAGTCCACATGGAAAAAGATAACTATGTTGGGTTCCAGGCAAGGGAAAGATATTACCCAAGTTAAATTTAATACCTAAGGTTAAAAGTATAATAATTAAGGTGAACAAGGCCAAGGGGCGAGAGACTGGGACGGAGTCTCTGGTGTCTGAGCGGGGGTCCCCAGATATGCCTTTGGACCCTTCCCTCCGTATCAGTGACAGAAGTTGCCCCAGGAGGACATTCCTTCCAAGACTTCGTCCGGGACATGGTAAAGGCCATCCCCTTCTCTTTGTAGGTGGAGGATGAGCCAAGGGCGGAGGTGTTGGAGATCCTTCAGTACACCTCTGCCCGCAAAAAGGCTGTCATGGTGCTTGTGCACCAGATCTTACAGCAGCTGCTGTTGAGAATGTGGGAGAACCCCCTCACGGTGCCAGCCAACAGTAGATGACTTGACTCCATGTATTGGCTCCAAAAGACCCTGAGCTTCAAGAAGCCTCAACTGCCCCATAACTCCTTGGTAGTGCAGTCCACGATGAAGTGAATTAAGAGCACCAAGTTCCATTCCTCAGTGCCACAGGAAGAGATGCTTTCAGGATTCAATGCTGGTAGCCCAAATGCTCTCCTTACCAACTTTACATGAGCATGTTCCTGAAGGACATCATGGTGGACCTGGCTGAGTTCAGCTCCCTCATCTCCTCAGAGTGCCTCGACGACTCCTGTGCCCTGGTGGGCCATGGCAAGGATTGCTCAAAGTATAGGGTTTGCGCAACCTATGATGCCTTTGAGTCCGCCGGCACAGTTGCGGCAGTGGGCATCAGGGCATGCCATCTCGCTTGACTCCAGTCTTCAGACCTTGAGCAGTGGGTCCAGGACAAGCTGGCGGACGTGCCTTGCGGGAGTGAAAACCTCTTTGGTATACCGTTGAGGAGCAAGAGGGTGAGATTGAAAAGGAGCATGTAGCATGTAGGAGGAAGACCGTTGACCCCTCACGTAAGAAATACCAGGGGGTCCTACTACCAGAGACCTCAGGATGCTCAGCCAAAGGTGGGGACCCCACACCAGCAGAGGTAGGATAAGCCTCAGAAGGCCCAACCTGCTCCTCAGCCAAATCCGGGGGTGGATTTTTAACGGGTTCCTTAAGAGCAAGCCTGGTGCCCCTGAGGTGGGGACGACTCTTCTATTTCGCACACAGGTGACCTCTCATCACTTAGGACACCTGGGTCCTGCAGATTGTCCGAAGCAGGTACATACTGCACTTTGCCCAGTTGCTGTCCCACTTCTTCCCGGGAGAGTACCCTCTGGACCTGCTACATTGCAGTCCCCTGCAGGAGGATGTCTCTGCCCTTCTGACCGAGCATGCCATCGAATCAGTGCCCCTGGCTTAGGTAAGGCATGGCTTCTATCCAGGTACTTCCTGGTCCCCAAGAAGAGAGGGGGAGGGGGGGTCCGGTCCATTCTGGACCTTCGGAATTTCAATTGATTCTTAGTGCGGGAAAAGCTAAAAATGGTCTCACAAAGGACATTGCCCCTTATCTCCTCAAGGATGATTGGTTATGCTCCCTGGATCTCAAGGATGCGTACACATCCCGATCCACCTGATTTACAGAAAGTACCTCCAATTCGTTCTTGGGGGGGGGTCAGCATTACCATTACCAAGTGCTCCCATTCGGTCTCACATCAGCTCCCAGAGTATTCACGAAGTGTCTCGGAGCAGTGGCTATCTACCTCCAGACCCTGGGGGCCTTCATCTTAGACAACTGGCTCATCAAGAGCTCCACATCAGATGGAGTCCAGCAGTTGGTTGCCTGACCATTCAGGTACTCGAGCGGCTGGGGTTCGTGGTCGGCTATCCCAAGTCACTTCTCCAGCCTTCTCAACAGCTGAAGTTCCAACGGAATCCCACACAACAGTAAAAGGGATGCTGGAGATGCTTGGCCACATGGCCTCGACTGTGACTCCACTAGCTCATCTCTGCATGAGGCAGTCTCAGTGGATTCTAAGCACGCAGTGGAAACAGGCCACTGGCCCCTCCCTCTTATACTTAACCCCCCCCCCTACATGTCTCCCCCTCTTTCTTCCCCTGTCTCTGTACCTGTCTCTTTGCTGTCCTGTCACCTTTCAGTTTCTCACATCTCATTTTTATTTTTTGTAAACTGTCTAGATACTACTGTGAGGATGGTATATCAAATGGAAATAAAGAATATAATGATCCTCATCACCCTGTATTTGCCCAGGCAACCATGGTTTCCCCTGCTGCTTCAACTATTTCGGCGGGAGTCTATCCATCTGGGTTGCACCCCAGAACTCATCTCTCAGGAGGACTAGACCTTCCTGCACCCCAAAGTACAGTCCTTGGCCCTCACTGCTTGGATGCTGAGTGGGCAGTTCTCTTTAAACTTAATCTACCAGGAGAAGTGGCTTCCTCCCCACCCCACCCCACCCCACCCCCTTTCTCTTTTTCTTTTTACCAGTGTACAATTGACATGGTTTTTAGCCTACCCCCTTTTTATAGTTTTTGTGTCTTTTATTTGTAGAACTGCCCCTCCTATGTTTATTTGTAGAACTGCCCCTCCTATGTTTTACCTATTTATTGGTTCATTGGTACATTGTTTTTATCCTCATTGGGGGTCATTCTTTTATCCTGTATTACTTTTGTTTTAATAACTTAATTTTTTCGTATCTATGTTTTATGACATTATGATCTTTTTATTGGTTAAAGGTTTTTCAGTGGGTGTTTAACCTTTTTAATATTTTTATCTTGTAGCACTTGTGTTTAGTTCTTTTATTAGATGTTTGTTTTAATTCAATACTGGACCTTTTATTCAGCACAATTTGTCCGTTTGTTTGACATTTTTGTCCCAATTGTTAAAGTGCACGTCTATTTATTTGGTTTTATAGTTTTATTTTGTTGGTTTCTTCTACCCCTTCCCCTCTCTTTCTCTCTCTTCCCCTTCCTCCTTCCCCCCCCCCTCCGCTCTCCCCACCCCCCTCCCCTGAGGTGGTGCAATGCTGCTTTGCTACATGATATCTATAGGGGTTGAATGCTTTCATCCCCCTTTTTTGGGGGGGCTGATTCTGCATCCATCTCCTCCTGCAATTAAACATTTTGTAATAAAGTTATGTTAGCCCACATCAATATTGCATGCAATAGAGTTTTTAACAATATTAAAGATTCTCTGGGAGCAAGCAGCAAGTCAATCCTCACATATGAGTGACATTGGCACCGACGGAGCCCTCGTGCGGGCCATACTGGACTTGGTGCTTACTGTGATGAGGAGAGTATGGCTGAGCCCATGGAATTGGGAGAAAATCAGACATTTACCTTTAAAGAAAGAGACAGGCAAGGAATCAGTAGCTCTCAAAGTGCAGGCAAGGAAAGAAAACACACAGCTACTGAGGACAGGACACACCCAGGCTCTGCTAATCTAAGGGCAGGCTTGGAAACTAATGAGAGACACCTGAGGGAAGGGCAGTGCACGGTAGTTCATAGACACTCTTATAAACCCAGGGAAACAGAAGGAAGTCAGATTCAGCCTGAGAAGGGCAGCACCACGGGAAGAGAGACCCAGCCTGAGAAGGGCAGCACCACAGGAAGAGAGTCTCAGACTGAGAGAAGGCAGCACACGAAGCGACACCCTGGAAAGGGAGAGACAGGGAAGCAGCACGCTGGAGAATTCAGTGGTGAGAGAAGCACCAGAGAAAGGCCCAGAGAGTTTACTGTGGAGGAGAACGGTGGAAACTTCCGGGGGATTCTCAGAGGTGTAAGCCCTAGTCAGAAAGAAAGCCAGGATTGCAAGGAAACTGCAATTGGTTTTAAAACTAGGGGAGCTGTGTCGGAGAGAAGTGCTGACAAGGGTCAGGCTACAGTCACAACTGTTCCTGAAACAGCTAAAGAGCTGCAACTTCCAAAAAGGTGCATGAATAAAAGTGTAGCCAAAAGTGCTGTGAGCCAGTTAGAGGCATTGTGTCCTTTGATGCAAGAGAAGAATCTCCACGTTCCTCATGGAAATCCTTTGCATAGAGAAAAGCCTCAGTGGAGAAAGGTTCTGGAACTTAGAGAATATTGAGCCTGAAGTTTCTCATGCTGGTTTAGAGCCAGTTTAACCAGGAAATGCAGATAGACTATTATGAATCTGATGAAAGCTCTGAAGATTCAGTAATGGACTGTTCTCTATGCCAGAAGGCAGAATAAAAGTTATTGGATAAGAGAGAAAGGTTTATAACCTGAATGTCCTAAAAGGCGATGTGAAAACAGGGAGAATTGTGTTTAGCCAGGAATGCTAAGAACCCTGTTTGCTGAAGAGAGGATATTTCTTTTGGGTTTGAAGGAAGGAGAAAACCATGTTTGATTGCTGAATCGTTTGGAAACAGCGACCTATGTTAAAAAGCTACTAAAAGCGGTTACATTGTTTTGTTTGGTACAAGTGCCTATGGATTATTGTTTGGAGAGAGAATCCTGTTTGTTTGCGTTGAGCCTTAATGCTCTTTTGGAAAAGAAATAAAATTCCTGTATTTTGCCTTGTAAACCCTCGGTCTCCACACTACTTGTTTTTCTGAACAACACAACTACAAATCCCAGCAGCCCCGGCTCTGGGTGAGGAAAAACTCCTTAATTAAAGGACTAACGAGTGCAGCCCTAAGCCCATAGGCTGTTGCCTGGGCAAGGGGCCTCCACATTACCAATGGTGAAAGTGTTTCTGATGTTATAGTGGGAGATCATTTTGCATCCAGTGATCACCAGATGGTGTGGTTCAGTATTAGGACTAGGGTTGTTAGAATCCATTTAAAAGTGAGGGTCTTAGACTTTAGGAAAACTAACTTTAACAAGATGGGCCAATACCTGAGGGAGTCGTTAGCAGGATGGGAACAGCTGGGGGATGTAGAAAAACAGTGGGCAAAACTGAAAGGGGATATTTTAAAGGCAACCAACCTTTTTGTTAAAATGGTAAAGGTAAAAGGAGACCGCTATGGCTTTGAAAGAAGTAGCTGAAAAGGTGAAGAAAAAGTGGGAGGCCTTCATGAAATACAAGAGTTCACACAGAGAGGAAGACAGGCAACGATATTTGGAAAAACTTAGAGAAGCGAGCAAAGTAGTCAGGAAAGCAAAGATTAAAAAGAGGAGGAAACAGCCAATGCAATAAAATGGGGGGGGGGGGGGGATAAGACATTTTTCAGATATGTTAGCAAGAAGAGGTAGGGCAAAAGTGATATTGTCAGACTCAAGAGTGAAGGGGAAGAATATGTAGAAGCTGATGAGGATAAAGCAGAAATGCTTAACAAATATTTCTGTTCTGTGTTCACAGATGAAGAACCAGGAACAGTACCTCAGAAAACACCCACAAACAGGAACAGAAGCGAGGGACGTCTTGAACAATTTTCAGAAGACTGTGTTTGTGAGAAACTAACTCAACTTAAAGTAGACAAAGTGATGGGACCAGATGGGATACACCCTAGAATACTGAGGGAACTTGGGGACATTCTAGCAGATCCACTGACTGACCTTTTCAATGCCTCATTGGAGGAGGGAGTGGTGCCAAAGGACTGGAGAGAGGGTCATGTGGTGCCTTTACACAAAAGTGGAAGTAAGGATGTGGTTGAAAACTACAGGTGGTTAGTTTAACTTCGGTGGTGAGTAAATTATTGGAAATGCTGCTGAAAGAGAAAATAGTGAGGTTTCTGGAGTCCAGCAGATTACAGGATCCGAGGCAGCATGGATTCACCAGAGGCAGGTCTTGTCAGACAAATCTGATTGATTTCTTTGTCTGGGTGACCAGGGAGTTGGACCGAGGGAGAGCCCTAGATGTGGTGTATTTAGAGTTCAGTAAAGCCTTTGACACCGTTACTCACGGGCGACTTATAAACAAACTGAGCACCCTAGGGATGGACCCTAAAGTTACTGTTTGGGTTAGAAATTGGTTGAGTGGGGTTGGGTTAGAAATTGGTTGAGTGGGAAGCGATAAAGGGTACAGATAAATAGAGCTCACTCTGAGGAGAAGGATGTTATCAGTGGTGTGCCCCAGGGATCTGTCCTTGGTCCGATTCTTTTTAACATCTTTGTTAGTGATATAGCGTAAGGGCTGTCGGGTAAGGTTTGCCTCTTTGCGGATGATACCAAAATCTGCAATACAGTAGACACCCAGGAAGGTGTAGATAACATGAGGAGGGATCTAGCTAAGCTTGAAGAATGGTCTAGAATTTGGCAGCTGGCATTTAATGTTAAAAAATACATGGTCATACATTTGGGCTGCAGCAATCCACGGGAGCAATATAGTATAGGGGGTGAAGTACTTTTGTCCACTAAAGAAGAGCAGGACCTAGGCGTGATTGTGTCTGGAGATCTTAAAGTGGCTAAACAGGTAGAAAAGGCAACAGCAAAAGCTAGAAGGATGCTTGGGTGCATATGGAGAGGAATGGCTAGCAGAAAAAAGGAGGTGATAGTGCCTCTGTATAAGTCTTTGGTGCGGCCTCATTTGAAGTATTGTGTGCAATTCTGGAGACCGCACCTTCAAAAGGATATAAACAGGATGGAGTCAGTACAGAGGGTGGCTACTAAAATGGTTAGTGGTCTTCATTATAAAGCATACGTGGGCAGACTTAAGGATCTTAATATGTACACATTAGAGGAAAGGCGGGATAGAGGTGATATGATTGAGACGTTTAAATACCTCCATGGCATAAATCCACAGAGGGACATGGGATGAGGGTGAAAGGGGATAGATTCAGGAGTGATACGCGGAAATATTTTTTTACGGAAAGAGTGGTGGATCCGTGGAATAGTCTCCCAGTGGAGGTGGTAGAGATGAGGACAGTATCTGTATTCAAAAAAGCATGGGACAAAAACAGAGGATCTCTAAAGGAAAAAAGGGACTGTTGTAGTTGTTTATATGGAAGGACAGACTAGATAGGCCATGTGGTGTTTTTCTTTCATCATTTTTCTATGTTTCTTGTATCCCCAGCTTTCAGAGAAAGCCTTTGGGAGTTGCCATCATGCATGCACGGTCCCCTTCCTGCCCAAGGGTGCCATCTTGCTCAGTCTCCTTTTTTCTTCACAGCCCTTCAGACGTAGTTCACAGTGTCCCCGAAAAAAGTTTCCTGTTTACTTTGACCAGTCGACACCGGTACCTCTTCCTGCCTTCGGTATCGAGTCCGACTCTCTTTTCGTTTTTTGTCAGTTTTGACTTGCAACGTTTGCGCCTTTTTTCTTTTCAATGGCAGTCCGGGTCTTCGACCTTGCAGGGGCCCTTTTTTCCCTAATGGCTACCAGCGAGTTTAAGAAATGCGATCGGTGCGTGAAACTGATGTCCCTCACCGATACGCATGACTGCTGCCTCTGGTGCCTTGGGACCGACCACGACCCGATGGTCTGTGGCCCGTATAGGAAAATGTCCTGCAAAGCCCTGAAGAGCTGCCAGCAGCAGCATGATAGGATTTTTTCTGAGTCCCCCATGCTTCCGAGACCTGGATCTCGTCCGAGGCCTCCACATCTCGGGGGGAACATTCCGAGCCCGAGCAGCGTCGAGGTTCCTTGGAAAGGGGGTCCCCCTCGAGGGAACGCAAGAGGAAGAAGAAATCCTCAAAGGCGGCATCTCTGGATGGCTCCAAGCGACACGGCTCTTCTATCGCGGAGCCCCAAGCACTGGCCCGGATCTTCGGAGAAGGAGCACCCAACAAAGGTTCCTCGTCGGGAGACGGATCAACCAAGGTAAGTACTGACTGTCCTTGTCAAGGACTCCCCTCCGGGGGAACCGGCATCGAGTCCGATCATGTCGAGGCCTGAGCCAGCAGCTGCAGAGCCTTCTGGACTGGAGTGGTGGCTTTGGAGTGCAGTTTCACTGCCTTCATGGAGCAGCAGCGGGCACTGATGGCCGGCCTGTCCGGTTCCTCCGTCCCAACCACCGGGCCCTCGATGTCGAAGTCGACTCCAGAAGCCAAGCCGAGCCGATCCTCAAAGCTTTTCGGACTCGAGTCGATCCTCAGCTGAGATCTCACTTGGCCTCCCTTCGGGGCCGAGGTCGTCGCCGTCGAGCCTGCCGGCATCGGGGCCGTCAGTGCCGGGGCCCTCGATGCCTGATGAGCCCCTCGAATCCTCCTCGGAGGCGTCAGCATGGGAAACTGAAGACGAGGAGTCTCTGGATACCTGCCAACATAGGGATGTCCCTTCTGATTCCCCAGTGTCCCGAGCCTCGGAGAATGTCCCCTCAGGAGGACATGAGGTTCTTGGACTTCGTGCGGGACATGTCCAAGGCTTTGGCATTCCCCACGGAGTCCGAGGAGGTTCCTCGAGCCGACGAGCTTGAGATTCTCCAGTATGAGGCCCCCCCTCGGGAGGCCTTTACTGTACCCGTGTCTCTGATCCTGGAACGACTAATGCTCCGTATGTGGGAGATGCCGGCGTTGACGCTGGTGATCAGCAAACGACTCGACTCGATGTATCGAGTCTGCCGGAGCCCTGGGTTTCAAAAATCACAACTGACACACAACTCCATGGTTGTGGAATCAGCCATACGCAGGCTGAAGAGCCAGAAGATGCATTTCTCGGTGCCTCCCGGCAGGGAGGCCTACAACTTGGATGCCCTTGGCAGGAAGTGCTTCCAGGGTGCAATGCTGAATTGTTGGATCCAGGAATACCAGCTGTACATGGGTATGTACCTGAGAGACCTGGCAAAGGAACTCGCTGGGTTCTCGGCTGGTCTCTCTGAGGAGTCTTTGCAGCATTTCAGGGGCCTGTCCAAAGCCGTCCATGAATGCTCAAAGTTTATGTCTTGGGAGGCCTATGACAGGTTCGGCGGCACGGGTAGCTGCAGCTGGCATCGGTGCATGCTGCCAGGCTTGGCTGCAGTCGTCAGACCTTGAACAATGGGTTCAGGACAAGTTGGTCAATGTCCCATGCCAAGGGGAGAATCTCTTTGGCAAACCCATGACCGACAAGGCCGCAGAGCTGGAGACTGAGTACATGACGAGGACACGGCTCTCAAAGAAGATCTCTGCTCCTTCTCGCAAGAAGGGCTCGGGTAAAAAGCCCTTTTACCCGAGGAAGGGTACTGCTTACCGAAGTTACCCCCATTATCAGGCCTCCCCGGCTCCCCAACAGGGGCAGCAGGCCAAGGGACAGGGGCATGGCCTGGGTAAGCAGAAAGCCCCCAAACCCCAGGTACCGGCTCTGGCCCAGCCTGTGAGTGGCTTTTGACTCCTGCAGTATGGCCCCTCTTCCAACAGGAGACAGGCAGACCACAGGAGGCCGGCTTGCTTTGTATGCCCACAGGTGGACAGCCATTACGACTGATTCCTGGGCCTTACAGGTGGTCCAGGAGGGCTATCTTCTTCACTTAGCCCAGGTGCCTTCTCATTATTTCCCAGGAGAGCTCCTCAGGTCTCCCCTTCACCGGGACCACCTTCTGAAGGAGTTAGCAGGCCTTCTCGAGGATCAGGCGGTAGAACCGGTGCTCCACCACCTACAGGGTAGGGGCTTCTACTCCAGGTACTTTCTGGTGCCAAAGAAGAGAGGAGGCCTCAGACCCATCCTCGACTTGCAGAACCTCAACAAATTCCTGGTGAGGGAGAAGTTCAAGATGCTCTCCCTTTGAATATTGCTGCCTTACCTCCGCCAGGGAGACTGGCTATGCTCCTTAGACCTGAAAGATGCACACATCCTAATACACCCAAGCCACAGGCAATATCTGCGCTTTGTGGTGGGGGGCAATCCCTACCAGTACAGGGTACTCCCCTTTGGCCTTGCCTCTGTCCCTAGGGTGTTCACAAAGTGCCGGGCAGTGGTTGCTGACTTTCTCAGGCTCCAAGGGGTCTTTGTCTTCCCCTATCTCGACGACTGGCTCATCAGAGGCACTTCAGCCTTTGAGGTCCACCAGGCCACAACTCGCACCATCCAGGTGCTGCAACACCTAGGGTTCATAATCAACTACCCCAAGTCCAGCCTCACTCCGACTCAACAGCTGAAGTTCATTGGGGCCAGAATCAACACTCTTCAGGCGAAGGCCTATTTGCCTGCAGACAGGACAAGCAGGCTTATGGCTCTGGCAGGACAAGTGAGTCGCAGGTCTGTAGTGTCAGCAAGACAATTCCTGCGCCTTCTCAGGCACATGGCTTCCACAGTCCATGTGAACCCGGATGCCTGCCTCCACATGCAGACCACTCAATGGTGTCTCAGAGACCAGTGGTCTCAGGCCACAGAGCGCCTCCGGGACAGGGTCAAAGTGTCCAGGCGTCTGGTACGGTCCCTGGCCTGGTGGCTCCAACCGCATCATGTGGAGGCGGGAATGCCTTTCCAGGCTCCTCTACACATGAGGATCTTTACCACAGATGCATCCCTGCTGGGCTGGGGGGCCCATTGTCAGGGTTTCCGTACTCAGGGAGTGTGATCCCTGAGCGAGAGGACCCAACAAATCAATTTCTTGGAACTCCGTGCCATCCGCCTAGCCCTAGAATTTTTCAGGCAGCTCCTGGCCCACGAACTTGTTTTGGTGTAGATAGACAACCAGGTGGCCATGTTCTATGTGTATTATAAACAGGGTGGTACGGGGTCCCGTTCCCTATGTCAGGAAACCCTGGACCTGTGCTCTTTTGCAGCCCGGCATGGCATTCGTCTCTGAGCAGTCTACCTGCCGGGCCAGGACAACTGGCTAGCCGACAGGCTCAGCAGGATTCAACAGCCCCACGAATGGCAGCTGGACCGCGGGGTAGCCAATTGGCTTTTACGGACCTGGGGGCGGCAAGTGATGGACCTATTTGCGAGTCCAGACAATCACCAGTTGCCCTGTTTGCTCCAGGCAGCCGTACCTGGACAGGGTGGCCGCCAATGCTTTTCTGGTATCATGGTCCGTGGGCCTTCTGTATGTGTTTCCCCCGACGCTTCTGGTGGCCAAGACTCTGTTCAAGATTCTCCAGGACAGAGCTTCGGTCATCCTTATCACCCCATGGTGCCCCAGGCAACCCTGGTTCCTGCTTCTACTGAAGCTAGAGGTGGAGGCTCCCATTCCCTTGGGGTCCTCCCCATGCCTCCTATCTCCGGAGGGAGGCTCTCCCCTGCACCCCAACCTCAGCTCCCTCACCTTGATGGCATGGCTGCTGAAAGGGTAATTCTCGCGCCGCTCCTCCTTCCAAGGAATATTGAAGAGGTCTTGCTGACCTCACGGAGGCCGTCGACTAGACAGGCCTACGCCTTGAAGTGGCACAGATTTGCATCGTGGTGTGAGGAGCAGGAGGTGGATCCTTTCCCTTGCCTGGTGGGGGTGGTTTTGCAATACCTTCTCCACCTCTCCGATTTGGGCCTCAAGTCCATCTCTGTCAGGGTGCACCTCGATGCCCTTTTGGTGAACCACTTTCCAGTGGATGAGAAGCCTCTATCCTCCCACCCCTTGATCTCTCAGTTTCTGAGAGGCTTGCTTCTCTTGAAACTCCCGGTCCGCCCCCCGGCGACCAAATGGGATCTGAATGTGGTGTTAGGACAGCTTACTAGGCCGCCCTTTGAACCGATGGCAACCTGCCATCTATGCTATCACTCTTGGAAAGTGGTTTTCTTGGTGTGGCACTCACGTCCGCCCACAGGGTGAGTGATCTCCAGGCTCTAGTGTCAGAAAGGCCTTACACCAGATTATTTAGGAACTGGGTGGTGCTTTGCACGCACCCCAAGTTCCTTCCGAAAGTGGTCTCCTCATTCCACCTCAACCAGGAGGTGGTTCTGCCTACCTTTTTTCCCAAGCCACATGTCAGTCGGGCAGAGACGGTCCTGCATACACCTGGACTGTAAGAGGGCCTTCTATATCCAGTGTACGCAAGCGCATCGGAAGGCTTCTCAGCTTTTCATATCCTATGACCCCGGTAAACTGGGAGTGGCGGTATCAAAGCTTATGCTGTCCACCTGGGTAACAGACTGTATTGCTTGGGCATACAAGGCAGCCGAGCTTCCGATGGAGGGTCGTGTTATGGCCCATAGGGTCAGGGCTCATTTGCTCTCTGTTCCTCTGGCAGATATCTGCCGGGCCGCCACCTGGTTTTCGGGTCAGACCTTCAGGATCTTCAGGATCCAAGGCAGCATGGATTCACTAGAGGCAGGTCTTGTCAGACAAATCTGATTGATTTCTTTGACTGGGTGACCAGGGAGTTGGACCGAGGGAGAGCCCTAGATGTGGTGTATTTAGATTTCAGTAAAGCCTTTGACACTGTTCCTCACAGGAGACTTATAAACAAACTGAGCACCCTAGGGATGGACCCTAAAGTTACTGTTTGGGTTAGAAATTGGTTGGGTGGGAGGCGACAAAGAGTACAAGTAAATGGAGCTCACTCTGAGGAGAAGGATGTTATCAGTGGTGTGCCCCAGGGATCTGTCCTTGGTCCGATTCTTTTTAACATCTTTGTTAGTGATATAGTGGAAGGGCTTTTAGGTAAGGTTTGCCTCTTTGCGGATGATACCAAAATCTGCAATAGAGTAGACACCCAGGAAGGGGTAGATAACATTAGGAGGGATCTAGCTAAGCTTGAAGAATGGTCTAAAATTTGGCAGCTGGGATTTAATGTTAAAAAATGTAAGGTCATGCATTTGGGCTGCAGCAATCCAAGGGAGCAATATAGTATAGGGGGTGAAGTACTTTTGTCCACTAAAGAAGAGCGAGACCTAGGCGTGGTTGTGTCTGATGATCTTAAAGTAGCTAAACAGGTAGAAAAGGCGACGGCAAAAGCTAGAAGGATGCTTGGGTGCATACGGAGAGGAATGGCTAGCAGAAAAAAGGAGGTGATAATGCCTCTCTATAAGTCTTTGGTGCGACCTCATTTGGAGTATAGTGTGCAATTCTGGAGACCGCACCTTCAAAAGGATGTGAACAGGATGGAGTCGGTGCAGAGGGTGGCTACTAAAATGATTAGTGGTCTTCATTATAAAGCATATGAGGGCAGACTGAAGGATCTTAATATGTACACCTTAGAGGAAAGGCAGGATAGAGGTGATATGACTGAGATGTTTAAATACCTCCGTGGCATAAATGTTCAGGGAGAGAGCCTCTGTCAATTGAAAGCAAGTTCTGCTACGAGAGGACATGGGATGAGGGTGAAGGGAGATAGATTCAGGAGTGATATTGGGGAATATTTCTTTACGGAAAGAGTAGTGGATCCGTGGAATAGTCTCCCAGTGGAGGTGGTAGAGATGAGGACAGTAACTGAATTCAAAAAAGCATAGGACAAACATAGAGGATCTCTAAAGGTAAAAAGGGGACTGTTGTAGTTGTTATGGAAGGACAGACTAGATAGGCCATGTGGTCTTTTTCTGTCGTTTCTAGCCCATTATTGCCTGGACAGGGAGTTCCGACGAGACAGTGCCTTCGGCCAGGCTGTACTCCGTAACCTTTTCGAGGTCTAGGCAACTCCTGCCCTCAGACCCTTCTGTGTTCAGGCTACCGGAGTACTATTCCCTTAGTTTGGATTTCTATTGCGGCTGCTTGCGACTCTTGTAGAGGGAGCCTTTTTTAGCTATGGGTTCTCGGTAGCCTATAGCGGGGGAGTCCCATATGTGAGGACTGACTTCCTGCTTGTTCCCGGAGAAAGCATAGTTACTCATCTATAACAGGTGTTCTTCGGGGACAGCAGGAATTAGTCCTCATGACCCTCCCTCCTCCCCTTGGGGTTGCAGTCCTATTATTATTATATTTTGTTCTTTTTGCTGTCTTTTTAGCTATGTCATTTAACTGAGCAAGATGGCACCCTTGGGCGGGAAGGAGACCACGCATGCGTGATGGCAACTCCCAAATTTCTCTGAAAGCTGGGGATTTGCTCCGCACGAGGACTCCATCGGCCGCTGATGTCACCCAGGATATACTTATTTCCTTATTAGATATGGTAATATCAGACATGGGAATATACCATTGAGGCTACTATACTGCTATTTGACTTATTCCTGTCTTATCTTTTACAGCCTTTTCTTTTCAGTGTTTGGTGTTCTTGTCAAAACAGTATTTTTACAGTGTGCCATTGTGAGTACTAGTTTTATAGATTTGGCATACCTTAGCTCCTGCTCATCTGTCTTTCTCATGTCCCATTTTTTGTACATTTGGTTTGTGTACTATGTTGTTACCAGGTATATTATTATTTTGTATGCCTTACATTTTGATTTTAATATGTTTCTTTTTTATGATTGTTTTAAATTGGGCTTTGATATTTATTGTTATATTTTAATCTGCTTAGTTTTTAATTTGTTTCACACATGCTTGTTTTTAATGTTTTTTCTTTGGTATAATGTGTTCTTATTATTTATTATATTTTCCTGAGGATGTGCACCCCCTGAAGAAGGCATCTGCTGAAACGCATAGAGGTTTTTATCCAATAAAGCACCTGTGACCTCTGTACACCACTAGCCCTTTGTGTTCTGTTGCTACATACTGTGAGGGCGCTTGCTCTCCTTGTGTTCTAAACATCATGTAAGGACATGCTAGGGAGGTAAAGTTCCTAGATAAAATAAATAACTGTTTAATGGAGCAGCTAGTTTGGCATTCCTAACAGGGTCTCCATTGCAAGCAAGAAAATACTGTGTGACTTTTAAATACAAGCTCTCTGCCTGAGAGCTCTTAAAGGAGTTTTGGTCTTCATTTTTAAAAGCTAAATCTTTTTCTGTATTGCAAAAGAGGATTATTTTTTGTGGTGTTGGGTAAAGCTCTGCCTATTAGAGTTCATTGGTTTTTTCTAGTTTTCCATTCAGAGCCAGCTCTATAAAGCCACTGACCTCAACAGGTATTAGATCCCATCCTACCCACCCCAGTTCCCACCCACCCCATATGAGAATTCTTGATATCTCCAGGAACAAGCAGGAATGAGTCTTCACATATGGGTATCGTCGGTACCGACGGAGCCTGCGCGGGAACGCTCCCCAGCGTCCAATCAGAAAGCCTTTGGGAGCATCCCACAGCGCCTATGTGCTGCCTTCCCGCCTTTCCCAACTGTCCCTTCTCAGTTCTTCTTTTTCCGCGGAGCCAGCAGGTCGTGTTCCTGTCACCGCAGAAGAATTTCTTTATTTTTCTTTATTTCTTTTGTGTCGCGTCTGCCTTCTTCGATGCTGTACCGGTACTGCCGGTCTTTCTTTTCTTCTTTTTAAAAAAAAAAAATATTTTTTTTTCCTTTTTCTTTTTTCTTCAGGTGCCTTAGGCCCAAAACATTTTTCCTTAACATGGAAAAGCCTGCCTCAGTGTTTAAGAAGTGCACAAAATGTGGCGGTACCATTTCTGTCACCGACACCCACGACTGGTGTCTAAAATGTTTAGGTCCTGACCATTCCATCACAGATTGTATGTCCTGTTCTATGATGTCTAAGAGAGGTCGACAGAACCGAGCTGCCAAGCTCAGTACCCTGTTTCCCTCTGATGCGGCTTCGGTGGCATCGACGTCTTCCAGGGCTTCTTCTTCCTCACATGGATCTCAGGTAACTAAACATAAATCCAGCCAGTCCTCGAAGGGTAGATCTCCTTCTAAGCATCGAGATGCCTCTGGCGTTGCCCTCGAGGATTCTGCACCGGCAAAATTACCCTGGCGGGAGGCTTTGGCCTCTAAAGCATCATCATCGGGGTTCCAGGATGATCTCGATGGCGTGGCCTCGACAGATCACCTGGTGCCATGCTCTGGGGTACCGGTGGCTTCCCCCGGTACCGACTTCCAAGCATTGGCGGCGTCGATGGATCAGAAGATTCTGTCCATGGAACGCAGTCTGGCGGCTTTCCTTGTGGCATTGATGCCCCTGGTACCGCAACAGACTACTTCACCGGTACCGGCTCTAGCACCGCCATCGGTTCCGATCCTGGGTCCGGTGGCATCGACATCGGCTTCGGTGTCTGCTATGCCGGTACTCTGTCCTCTGAAGCCCTCCGGTACCGATACCCCGGTACCGGTTATTCCCGATACCGATCCCGGTCGGTACGGGTATCGGGCTTTGCAAGAGCATCCGGACAGACGATACTTCGATTCCTCTGAAGACTCTGAGGATTCTGAAGAGTCTGTCGATGCAGTGATGCTTCTTCCACAGGAGGAGTCCTCTCCTAAACGAAGGATGTCTCCTCCAGAGGACTTGTCTTTTCAAGACTTCATCAGGGAGGTGGCTCGGGGCCTATCCATCACGGTGGCCCCTGAGACAGAACCAAGAGCCAAGGAGTTAGATATTTTACAATATCCTAAAACTCCTAAGGAGGCAGCTACCTTGCCTGTTCATGAGATTTTGTATGATCTCATGTTGAGGATGTGGGAAGCACCTCTTACCACCTCTCCTCATTCTCGCAGGTTAGATACCATGTATCGTGTCCCTTGTCCTGGTTTCCATAAAACTCAGCTTCCTCACCACTCTATTGTGGTTGAGTCTTCTATGAGAAAGATTAGAAGTGCCAAAAGACATGCCTCTAATCCTCCAGTACGTGAATGTAGAACCCTGGATGCTTTTGGATGTAGAGTCTTCCAAGCTTCCATGCTTGCTGCGAGAATTAATTCCTATAGTCTTTACATGGGAATGTTCCTAAAAGAAGTCACTGATCATTTGCAGACTTTAAGTCCTTTCATTTCTGAAGATAAAAGACAGGACTTTCTCACTTGGCTCAAACATGCCCAAGATATCTCCAAATTCTCCAACCGTGCAGCTTTCGACTCCTTTGAATGTGTAAGCAGAGCCTCAGCTATTGCCATAGGTGCACGTAGAATTGCTTGGCTTCAAGCATCTGATTTGGAGATCTGGGTACAAGATGAATTGGGAAATATCCCTTGTACAGGTGAAAACCTGTTTGGTAAAGATTGGCAAGCAAAGGCCAATCAGATGGATGCTGAAAATTCTGTCTTGGATAGACTATCCAAGTCTGCAGCTGCTCCTGTTAAGAAAAGGTTGTTCAAGAAAGCACCTTTTTCTAAAAAGGGAAGATTTTATCCTGCTTATGGTCAGTGGGCATCTTCTGCAGCTCAGTTCCCTACCAAACGTCAGCAATCATCCAAACAGAACAAAGCAAAGGCTGCTAGGCCTCCTCCAGCCCAGCAACCTCAGCCCCCTCAGGGCCTCTGACTTTCCACTAGAGAACTTAGCCTTCCTGGCTCTGGAAGGACCAGAGTGCTCCACCATTCCAGGAAGGTTATGTCATTTTGCTCCCAGGTGGGGACAAATTACAGCAGAGCATTGGACACTCCATCATAAAAGAGGGGTACAAACTTCATTTTTCAAGCTTGCCCCCTCACACAAGGGTGCACCAGTTCAATTCTCCAACCTCCCTCCTCAACCTGTTGGGGCAGGAGATTGCCACCCTTCTCGCCCAGGGGGCAATAGAGGAAGTGCCTCTTCAACAACAGGGCACGGGTTTCTACTCCCCCTATTTTCTTATTCCAAAGAAAACAGGGGGCTACAGACCCATCTTAGATCTCAGAGAATTGAACAGATTCCTAGTCAAGGAAAAATTCAAAATGATTTCTCTGGGAACTCTGCTGCCATACCTTCAGAGTCAGGATTGGCTTTGTTCTCTAGATCTCAAGGATGCGTACACCCATGTTCTCATCCATCCAACTCACAGAAGGTTCTTTCGGTTCCTTTTTCAAGAGAAGCACTATCAATACAGAGTGCTCCCTTTTGGTCTGGCCTCTGCACCAAGGGTGTTCACAAAATGCATGGCAGTGGTAGCTGCATTTCTGCGCACTCTGGGAATATTTGCATTCCCTTATTTGGACGACTGGCTCATTCGAGCCCCCACTCAGTCAGAGGCCAAGAGTTCTCTAGCCTGCACAATGCGTATCCTTCAGTATTTAGGGCTGATAATAAACATCCCAAAATCCAATTTAACCCCTACTCAGTCCCTGGAGTTTATAGGGGCGTTGCTGGATACCACAAGGGCAAGGGCTTATCTCCCCCAGGCCCGTTGCCTTCGCTTGGTGCAGTTAGCTTCTCAAGCAGAGTTGAAGCCCCACTTAACTGCTCGAGAGATGTTACAGTTACTAGGCCACATGGCATCCACCGTGCATGTGGTACCATATGCTCGCCTTCACATGAGGGCAGCTCAGTGGACTTTATCCACCCAGTGGACCCAAGCATTAGACTGCCTGTCAGACAAAATAGCAAACACAAGTCGTCTCATTTTGTCCCTCCAGTGGTGGAAGTCCCCTCAAAACCTGTTGCTGGGGTCCCCTTTTCAGTAGTCTCTACCCCAAGTAACTCTCACAGCAGATGCTTCTCCAATGGGGTGGGGAGCTCATCTGCAAGACCTCTCCACCCAGGGCATCTGGTCCCCACAGGAGAGTTGTCTACATATCAATCTCTTGGAATTCAGAGCAATCTTCCTTGCTCTGCAGATGTTCCACACCCTGCTCAGCTACAAGACAGTCCTTATCCACACGGACAATCAGGTAGCCATGTTCTATGTGAACAAGCAGGGCTTAACTGGCTCTCCGTCGCTTTGCAACGAAGCTTTGCGACTGTGGGCCCTCGCCAGAGAGCATCAGATTCGTCTTCTGGCAGTTTATCTTCCAGGCGTTCAAAATTCTTGGGCAGACAGGCTCAGTCGAGTTCTGCTTCCACACGAGTGGTCCCTACATGTGGACCAGGTGGCCAGGATTTTTCAGATTTGGGGAACCCCGGACATAGACCTCTTTGCAAGTCCGTGGAATGCCAAACTTCCCCGGTTGTGTTCCAGAACTCTGGCTCAGGGAGCTCAGGCAAGGGATGCTTTCCTCCTTCACTGGGGTCAAGACTTCCTGTATGCCTTTCCACCCATTCCCCTAATTCCCAAAACCCTGTTCAAGCTTCAGAGAGACAGAGGCCACATGATTCTCATAGCTCCACATTGGCCACGGCAAGTGTGGTACCCTCTGCTTCTACATCTCTCTCAAGCTCCCTCCCTGGAGTTAGGGTCTGCTCCAGATCTCCTATCTCAAGAGGACGGAAAGTTATGGCTTCCCAATCCCCACTGCATCTCAGGGCTTGGTTGCTGAAGGCCTAGATCTCCAAGATCTTCATCTTCCTCAACAGGTGAAAGATGTTCTTTATGCTTCCAGAAAACCTTCCACTAGACGTTCTTATGCTTTCAAGTGGAAGAGGTTTACCATCTGGTGCTCTGAGAAGTGTCTTAACCCCCTTGCCATACCTCTGGAATCTTTGCTGGAGTATCTCCTCCATCTGTCTAATGCAGGCCTTAAGACAAATTCAGTAAGGGTCCATTTGAGTGCTATTGCATCTTCCCTTAAGCCTCTAAATGGACAACCTATTTCCTCTCATACTCTTGTAGCAAGGTTCATGAGAGGCCTCCTTTTAACAAAGCCTCCCATTAGACCACCTCCGGTGGCATGGGACTTGAACCTGGTTCTTGGTCAGCTTATGAAGCTGCCTTTTGAACCTTTGGCTACCACCTCCTTGAAATACCTTTCTTGGAAAGTTATCTTTCTCATTGAAATCACATCAGCACGTCGTATTAGTGAATTGCAAGCACTCGTAGCTAATCCACCTTATTCAAGGTTCCATCATGACAAGGTAGTCCTTAGGACTTATCCACACTTTATGCCTAAGGTGGTCTTGCCTTTTCACCTCAACCAAGAGGTCTACCTACCTGTCTTTTTTCCAGAACCTCATGCATCAAGTGCAGAGAGGAATCTTCATACCCTGGACTGTAAAAGAGCTCTGGCTTTTTACTTACAGAGGACACAGCAACATAGAAAGTCCTCTCAGCTCTTTGTTGCCTTTGATCCTTCTCATTTGGGACTACCAGTCTCCAAAAGAACACTATCTAACTGGATTGCCCAGTGTATTTCTTTCGCCTATCAGAGTAAGAACCTTTCTCTGGAGGGCCATGTCACAGCTCACAATGTGAGAGCCATGGCAGCCTCAATGGCTCATCTGAACTCTGTGTCTATTGACGACATCTGTCGAGCAGCCACTTGGGCCTCGGTTCATACCTTCACAGCCCATTACTGCTTGGACAAGGACTCCCGCCGGGATGCCTTGTTTGGTCAGGCTGTTCTCAAACACCTGTTCCATACTTAATCAACTCCTACCCACCATCCCTGATGGGATGCCAGATATCCATGTGGGGAAGTGGAGCCCTGTCCCAGGGACACACATCTTCTGGGGTCTCTCCCTGGCATCTAAAGCTAGGGAGTCCCCATATGTGAAGACTCATTCCTGCTTGTTCCTGGAGATAGCACAGTTACTTACCTGTAACAGGTGATCTCTGGGAACAGCAGGAATAAGTCTTCACAACCCACCCACCTCCCCTATGAGTTGTATCTCTCTATCTATCTTTCTTTTCCCTCTCTCTCTCTCTCTTTGTCTCAGCTTTAAAACTCAACTGAGGAGAGACAGTTGGGAAAGGCGGGAAGGCAGCACGCAGGCGCTGTGGGATGCTCCCAAAGGCTTTCTGATTGGACGCTGGGGAGCGTTCCCTCGCAGGGTCCGTCGGTACCGACGATATCCGTATGTGAAGACTTATTCCTGCTGTTTCCAGAGATCACCTGTTACAGGTAAGTAACTGTGCTTTATAGGGCAACTACCTAATTAGCTGCATACATGGATATAGAATAGCGCTGTTAGAACACACATAAAAGAGGTTAAGTGCTTTTTCTCTTGATGGACGACTGAGGCGTACTTAGGGTCTTTGGTAGATCTCTCTCATTTACTTCAACAGGTATGAAAGTTCCACCAACTGAAAGATAGCTGGGAAAAATCATATAGCCAAAGCTGTTGCTCCTGTTACAGCTTATGCCTCTGTCCAGACAGAGAACTCTATGCCAGTCAAAGAACCAGTTCGATGTGCAGGATGCCTGCAAGCTGAAGCCCTCATGAAACAAATGGAGGAGCTTGGAGAAGAGGTGGTGTGGCTCAGAAGCATTTGAGATTGTGAAAAGTACATTGATGATATGCATCTCTAGGACAAGCAGGAATGTAGTCTTTAGATATGGGCAATGCCGGCACCGACGGAAGCCGTGCGGGAACTCTCCCCAGTGTCCTATAGGAAAGCCTATGGGAGCATCCCACTGCGCCTGCGCTGCTGCCTTCCCGCCTTTCCAACTCTCCCTCCTCAGTTTTTTGCTTTCCGTGGAGCTGACAGGGAGTCACCACAGAAAATCTTTTCTTTTTGTGGTGCGTCTGCCTTCCCGTCGCCGCCAGCACTGGTATCATTGGTATTCTTTTCTTTTTCTATTTTCTTACCTTAAAAAAAAATTCTTGGAGGGTCTTTCCCTCTAGGTGCTTAGGCACCATTTTGGGCCTTAGGCCCCTTTCTTCCTCAAAATGGAGAAACCAACTAGTGGTTTCAAAAAGTGTTCCAAGTGTAGCAGTACCATTTTTGCTACTGACACCCATGACTGGTGTCTTAAATGCTTGGGACCAGACCATTCACTGTCGGAATGACTCCTCTGCAGAAAGATGACAAAGAGGGGCCTACAGAATAGAGCTGCAAAACTCGGCACCCTCTTTGCCTCTTATGCAGTGTCTGTGGCATTGACGTCGTCCAGGGATTCATCTTCCTCCCATGGATCTCAGGTAACAAAACCCAGGTCTTCTCCAGGACCAAGCAGGAAGTCAGTCCTCACTTATGGGTGACGTCGGCGCCGACGGAGCCCTCGCGGAGCAATTTTCCCCAGCTTTCAAAGAAAGCCTTTGGGAATTGCAGCGCGCATGCGCGGTAGTCTTCCCGCCCGAAGGTGCCATCTTAGCCAGTCTTCTTTTTTCCGCGGAGCCCTACAGACGTCCCCGTCTTGTCCCCGCGAAAAAGTTGATTTTCCTCTGTATTTATCCTTTTTTCTTTCGGTTCGACGCCGGTCGTTTTCCCGCCCGGACTCGCGACGCCGGTCTCGAGTCCTCTAACGGTTTTTCGGTTTTTCTGACTTAGTCAGTTTTCGTTTTCGTTTTTTCCCTGGCAGCCCGGTCCTTTGACCTCGCAGGGGCCCTTTTTCCCCCGATGGCTGCCAGTGGCTTTAAGCGGTGTGGTCGGTGTGACCGAAATATGTCACTCACCGACTCACACGACCTTTGCCTCCGCTGCCTGGGCCCAGATCACGAGGAACTGATCTGTGGGCCCTGCAGCAAACTGTCCTCGAAGGCGTTGAGGAGTCGGCGGCATCAGCGCGAAAGAATCTTCGCTGACCCCAGCCGTACCCGGACCTCGTCGGAGGCCTCACTGTCGAAAGGCTCCAGTTCGGACCGTCGACGGAGCTCCTCCGACCGGGGTTCTCCCTCCGGGGACCATCGACGGAAGGAAAAACCCGCGAGGGCGGCGTCGGTGGACGCTCCTGGCTCCGCGAGGGCCAGGTCGCATAGCCCCGACAGCCGCCCCGGGTCCTTGGAGAAGGAACACCTCCCGAAGCGACCTCGCCTGGAGTCGGAGATGCCTGCCCGGGTAAGTCCTGTTGTCCTTCTGGACTCGCCTCCGCGTCAGCCGACGTCGGGCCCGACGCCGTCGGGGCCCGAGTCGGGGGCTGCTGGGTCGCCTGAGCTCGGACTCAGGTTGACGGCCTTGGAGAGCAGATTGTCTGCCTTCATGGACCAGCAGCGGGCACTGCTCGCTGGCTTCGCTGGCGTCGCTGCCCCGACCGCCGGGACGTCGACGTCCAAGTCGACCCCGGAGACCGAGCCGATCCTCGAGTCGATGAGAACTCGAGTCGATCCTCGGTCGAGGTCGCCCTCGGCCTCCCGTTCGGGACCGAGGTCGCCGACGCCGACTCCCTCGGCGTCGGGGCGGCTGGCGCCGCACCCTGCCCGAGCCGACCCCACCGAGTCCTCGTCGGAGTCGGTCTGGGAGTCGGAGGAGGAAGAGTCACCTGATTCTTTCCGGACTCGGTGTGTCCCATCGGACTCTCCGGAGTCCGAGCCTCGGAAGCAGTCCCCCCCGGAGGATGCCCGGTTCTCGGATTTCGTTAGGGATATGGCCAAGGCTTTGGCCTTCCCTGCGGACCCCGAGGAGGAGCCTCGAGCCGAAGAGCTCGACGCCCTCCAGTATGACTCTCCCGCGAGGGAGCACTTTACTGTGCCGGTTCCTCCTATGCTGGAACGACTACTCTTCCGCATGTGGGAGAGTCCGGCCTCCTCGCCGGTCCTGAGCAAGCGGGTCGATTCTATCTATCGAGTCCGCAAGAGCCCTGGCTTTCAAAAGGCGCAGTTGCCACACCATTCCATGGTAGTGGAATCGGCCATGCATCGTCTTAAGAGCCAGAAGATGCACTCCTCGGTGCCTCCTGGAAGGGAGGCCCGTAACCTGGATGGCCTTGGCAAAAAGTGCTTCCAGGGCTCTATGCTCGCCTGTCGTGTCCAGACTTACCAGCTCTACATGGGCATGTATCTCAGGGATCTGGCTAAAGAGCTAGCCGGCTTCTCCGCTGGTTTGTCCGAGGAACCCTTGCGGAGGTTCCTAGCCTTGTCCACAGGTATTCGGGAATGCTCAAAGTTCATGTCCCGAGCAGCCTATGATGGCTTTGAAGCCTCGGCTCGAGTAGCCGCAGCCGGCATCGGTGCCCGCCGACAGGCTTGGCTTCAGTCGTCCGACCTTGAGCCCTGGGTACAGGACAAGTTGGTCGATGTCCCCTGCCGAGGCGAAAACCTCTTTGGCAAGCCCATGGCGGAAAAGGCTGCACAAATTGAGACTGAGACTCTCACCAGGACCAGGCTTTCTAGGAAGACCTCCGCCCCTTCCCAGAAAAAGAAGGGCTCGGGAAAAAAGACCTTTTACCCGAGGAAGGCGGCCGCCTACAAACAATACCCCCATTATCAGGCCCCTGCAGCTCCCCAACAGGGCCAGCAGGCCAAGGGACGGGGTAACGGGTCCCGTAGGCAGCAAGCCCCCAAGCCTGCGCCACCAGCCCCTGCTCAGCAGGGTGGGGGTTTTTGACTCGCTCAGCATAGCCTCTCCCCCCCCGCTGGTTCCCCCCAGCACCGGAGGCCGGCTGGTTCACTTCGCCGACAGGTGGTCCAGCATCACCGCAGATGCCTGGGTGCTTCAGGTCGTGCGAGAGGGCTACCTTCTCCACTTCCATCAGGTCCCTCCCTCCTATTTTCCGGGAGAGCCTCCGCGCCCCCCTCTGCACAGGGAGTTGCTCCTTCAGGAGTTAGCAGGTCTTCTGCAGGATCAGGCGGTGGAACCGGTGCCACACCACCTGAGAGGTCAGGGCTTCTATTCAAGGTATTTTCTGATACCAAAGAGAACAGGAGGCCTCCGACCCATCCTGGACTTGCGCAACCTCAACAAGTTCCTTGTGCGGGAGAAGTTCAAAATGCTTACCCTTGGAATCCTTCTGCCCTACCTCCAGCAGGGAGATTGGCTATGCTCCTTGGATCTAAAGGATGCTTACACGCACATCCTCATCCACCCAAGCCACCGCCAATACCTAAGGTTTGTGGTGGCAGGAAATCATTACCAGTACAGAGTACTGCCCTTCGGCCTGTCCTCCGCACCGCGAGTCTTCACAAAATGTCTCGCGGTCGTGGCGGCCCATCTCCGGCTTCACGGCCTCTATGTTTTTCCGTACCTCGACGACTGGCTCATCAGAGCAGCGTCCGCTCAGGAGGTCACCACCGCCACGTGCCGCACGGTGACTCTGCTGCAGCACTTGGGCTTTGTCATCAACTTCGCAAAGTCCACTTTGCTCCCCTCACAGGATCTCGAGTTCATCGGCGCAAGGCTGCACACCCCTCAGGCGCGAGCGTACCTACCGCTCGACAGGGCTCAGCGGCTCATGGACCTAGCCGACCGCTTTCGCAGCCAGCCCCTGGTCTCCGCCAGGCGCTTCCTGAGACTGCTCGGCCATATGGCTTCCACCGTCCATGTGACCCCCAATGCCCGCCTGAATATGCGGCCTGCTCAGTGGTGTCTCCGCCAGCAGTGGCGACAGGCCACGGGCGGCCTAGCAGACCTGGTGCGCGTCTCCGAGCCGCTGGTCTCGTCTATCCGGTGGTGGCTCCGGCAGCCGCACCTGGTATTGGGAATGCCTTTCCAGTCACCTCAGCCGACCCGGGTGCTGACCACCGATGCATCCCTCCTGGGCTGGGGAGCCCATTGCCAAGAGGCACGTACTCAGGGCCTCTGGACCAAGTGGGAGTCTGCTCAGCAGATCAACTTCCTGGAGCTCAGGGCGATCCGCCTAGCTCTCAAGGCCTTCTCCCACCTGACCTCCCAACAGTCCGTCCTTGTCCAGACGGACAATCAAGTTGCCATGTTCTACGTGAACAAGCAGGGGGGCACGGGCTCCTTCCTCCTCTGCCGGGAGGCACAGAAGCTCTGCTCTTGGGCCGTCAGTCACGGCATTCTCCTCAAAGCAGTTTATCTCCCGGGCCAAGAAAATTGCCTGGCGGACAAACTCAGCAGGGTCCTCCAGCCACACGAGTGGCGTCTGGACCCCTTGATCGTTCAGAAGCTCTTCCTCAGGTGGGGCCTCCCCACAGTGGATCTCTTTGCCAGTCCTCACAACCGGCAGCTTCCTCGCTTCTGCTCTCGTCAGCCTCACCCCCTTCGGGTGGCGGCGGACGCCTTTCTGATCTCATGGTCGGGGAGCCTTCTGTACGCTTTCCCTCCCATCCCGTTAGTCTCTCGGACCCTTTTCAAGGTTCTCCGAGACAAAGCTTTCATGATCCTGGTGGCCCCTCGCTGGCCCAGGCAGCCGTGGTTTCCGCTCTTGCTGCAACTGGCGGTGGAGGATCCAATCCCTCTGGGGGTGCAACCGGATCTCCTCACCCAGGATCAGGGGTCCCTACTGCACCCCAACCTCAGGTCTCTCAACCTCATGGCCTGGCTGCTGAGAGGGTAGTCCTTGCTCCTCTCCTCTTGCCGGCAGAGGTGGAGGAGGTCGTCTTGGCTTCGCGACGGCCTTCTACCCGCAAATGCTACGCCCTTAAATGGCGTCGCTTTGCAGTCTGGTGTACCCAACAGTCTCAGGATCCCTTCTCCTGCCCGGTGTCGGTGATCTTACAGTACTTGCTACACCTCTCTAATCTGGGACTTAAGTCCAACTCCGTCAAAGTTCACCTCAGTGCTCTTTCCGCACATCATGTGCCGGTGGACGGCAGACCTCTCTCCAACGACCCTCTCGTAGCGAGGTTTCTCCGAGGTCTCCTACTACTTAAACCACCTCTGCGCCCGCCAGCGCCTGACTGGGACCTGAATGTGGTTTTACAGCGGATCACCTGTCCGCCTTTTGAACCTATGGCTACCTGCTCTCTCCGTTTTCTGTCTTGGAAAACGCTGTTCTTGATAGCCCTCACTTCCGCTAGGCGCGTAAGTGAATTACAGGCCCTCGTGTCTGATCCCCCCTACACTCGGTTCTACAAGAATAGGGTAGTCCTGCGGACTCACCCAAAGTTTCTGCCTAAAGTGGTCTCCCCTTTTCACTTGAATCAGGAGGTGGTACTTCCAACCTTCTTTCCCAGACCACACTCCAGCCGAGCTGAGACGGTCCTCCATACCCTGGACTGTAGAAGGGCGTTGAACTTCTACCTTGACCGTACGCGGGAGCACCGTAAAGCTGCTCAGCTTTTTGTGTCTTTTGACCCCAATAGATTGGGGCTCCCGGTCTCCAAGCGTACTCTGTCCATCTGGGTTGCGGACTGTATCTCTTGGGCTTATGGGGCAGCCGGACTCGCCTTAGAAAGTCGAGTCACGGCTCATTGCGTTCGGGCAAAGGCCACGTCAGTGGCTTACCTCCGCTCTGTTCCGCTGGCAGACATCTGCCGGGCCGCTACTTGGTCTTCCAGCCAGACTTTTGCGGTCCATTACTGTCTCGAGAGGGAGTCCCGTAGGGACAGTGCTTTCGGACAGGCAGTCCTCCGTAATCTCTTTGAGGTCTGAGCAACTCCTACCCTCCATCCCGGATGTGGGCTACCGGTGGGTGATAATTCAGCGAAGATTCTTTCCTTCTGTGCTGCTGAGCTAGAGGGAGCTCATTTTTGTGCTTAGGGTCTCCGGTAGCCTTGAGCTTGGGAGTCCCATAAGTGAGGACTGACTTCCTGCTTGGTCCTGGAGAAAGCGTAGTTACTCACCTGTAACAGGTGTTCTCCAGGAGCAGCAGGAATCAGTCCTCACTACCCTCCCTCCTCCCCTTGGAGTTGCAATCGTCTGCTTATGTTCTTTTGCAAATTTTTATGCTGTCTTTTTTAGCTATGTCATCTGACTGGCTAAGATGGCACCTTCGGGCGGGAAGACTACCGCGCATGCGCGCTGCAATTCCCAAAGGCTTTCTTTGAAAGCTGGGGAAAATTGCTCCGCGAGGGCTCCGTCGGCGCCGACGTCACCCATAAGTGAGGACTGATTCCTGCTGCTCCTGGAGAACACCTGTTACAGGTGAGTAACTACGCTTTTTTTGAAGACTGGTCGGTCCTCAAAGGGTAGATCTCCTTCCAAGTATCGAGATGCTTTAAGTGTTGCCCTAGAGGAGAATACACCGGTGAAACAACCCCGGCGGGAGGTCCTTGCCTTCAAAGCATTATTGGGATCCCAAGATGTTGCCGAGGCGTCCACCTCTGGAGAGCTCTTGGTGCCGTGTTCTGGGGTCTTGACCCACTCTTCGGGTACCAATACCCAGGCATCGGCTGACTCCATGGATCAATGTATCCTAGCCATTGAGTCTTGCGGCATTGCTGGTGGCCTCGGTACTGATAAAGCCTCTACAATCGGTTCCACAGCCATCGGTACCGGTACTGGAGGTATCGGCATCGACCATTGCGCTGCTCTACACGCTACCACCTTGGAATCAGTGTCCAGCAACAAGGGTCCGGTACCGAGGCATTCCGATGCTGATTTTGATCGGTACTGTTGTCGGGCCAGACGGGAGCACCCGACCCGTTGATACTATGAATCGTCCGATTCCGATTCTTCTGATGAATCCATCAGTACCGGATAGGCTCTTCCAGAAGATCCGGCTCCTTCCCCAGAACGCCGAATGTCTCCACCGGAAGACATGTCCTTTCAAGACTTTAGGTACCAACCAGTCGCACGAATCCACGTGCTTACAGACAACCCAGTCAAAAACGTGGATAGCAGTAGGAAGATACTCTTTATTGAACAAAAGCCTATGGCCCGACACAGGCCGTGTTTCGTTGCCTTCTTCAGGGGCAGGCTACATAAAAACAATATAAATCACAAATAAATGAAACACGTATATAAATATACATTGCACCAAAGGACCTAATAATTAATAAAAATAAAAATGAACAATAATAACAAAGTATAATAATAAAAGATAATAAAATGATGATAGAAAAGATCAGCACAGCAGACTCTCATATAAAAACTATATAAAACATCCATTAGAAAGGCTATAATAATAAAAGAAATATCCTTACAGGGTGTATACAAACCATATATATAACTTCTCAAAAAGAATACATATCTAATATGCATAAATAAATAAATAATTAAAACCATCAAAAAATAAATAATTTGCAAAAAGATGGAACCTATAACATATATACCCAAACACTTCATAGGGTGCATATAAAGCATGTATATTACAACATACAAAGGAATAAATAGCTAATATACATAAATAACTAAAACCAGTCAGAAATACATATATATCACATGATAAAATACTAAACATACCTTAATCACTTCTCTGACCTTCCCATCCACCACAAGCACTAAAGAGGGACAAGGAGGAGAAACCATGTGGATATTTAACCACAGGATAAAAACTGCCCATGTAAATCACCGTAAACAATTTCTACTAAACAACAAAAGACATACTTTTAAAATGTCAAGGTATTTTACCTGTAATGTCTTTCGGACAGCACTTGAAACAAAAGTGGTCAAAAAACTAGCAGATGCTCTAAAATTTGAAATAAAATGATCACAATCAAGAGAAACCATAAGAAAACGCCATCTTTTATAAAAATTCATCCAGTAATTCATAGTAATTAAAAACTTGCCATAAGAACAATGTCCATGCATGTTACCCTCACCATACCAAATGACACCTAACCGCAACTCAATTCAAAGGAGACACCTCTATATTTATAAAATAGACCGATTAAAAAGAGAAAAGAAACCATGACAGGGAAAAGAAATTGAGGCGTATATAGACCTTGACGCCCTATCTTACAAGCGGCCTTATATTTCAACCTGCCTCAAATAACTCTATCTTTAACCTTAAACAAAAAGGAAAAAGTGTCCACGATGAACATATCAAACACGCATTACATCCACATAATATCATTTACTAATTACCATACAAAAGCTACTGCTCTGCACTGCATACTCTGGGTAAATCGAATTCTACTGGTAAAACAAAAAACGCTGGAGCATGCGTGTTAAAACACCCGCGATATGCAAATGCTGTGGGAGGGGCAAGGGTACTTCTCATCAAACCGGATGCACTTACTACATGAAAAACAATTTGCCGCATGTAAAAGCAGATCGTGTTCCATTCTTTAAGACCTTCCCCGCATAAACACCACAGACCCTACACATAGTAAACCAACAACCTGTGAAAAATTGCACCAAAACACGCAAACATTAAAACCGAGGGCTAAAACAACTTTATTTTAAAGAAAACATGTATCATAACAGCATATGTTGGACCCTTCAAACTCCCCACAATAGCATCGCAGATCCAAACACATTCAAACATGTTGAAGAAAAAATTACAAATATACAAAAACAGAAAGTACAAGTGAAAATCATTCCCCACAGAGTGTATCAGGTTATTACCACCTTCCTCATTCATACACAGCGCACGGCGAATCTATCACTCCACTTTTATCTATACCTTCATTGATTCTATAAATCACTTAAAAACCACATTGCTTAAGGGTTGTTGGATGAGCAAGAATCATCATATATCGAACCGGCTACACATTATTAAAGCAAGAACACCGGTAATTGATATAACGCCCGCAATATTTATTGAATTACTAAAAAAAAAAAAAGTGTGTATCGCGATGGTGCCGCAGGGGGATAATCTATCCTCCGCAAATTATAATGGTTCATGATTGCCATTATTAACACATAACAAAGCACTATATTTATATACACCTACTAAAATAATAAATATAATTGTCAAAACCCCCCTTTTTTTATTTTAAAATTCATATAAGACAAAATAATTACAAAGAATTCTTCTTTAAATAAGGAACTGAGAGCTGAAGAACTTGAAATTCTTCAATATCCAGAAGCCCCTAAGGAGGCCGTGACCTTACCCTTTCATCGGATATTGCATGACTTCATGCTTAGGATGTGGGAAACACCTTTAACGGTGTCTCCAAATTCTCGAAGACTTGATACCATGTATTGGGTATTGCAGTGTCCCAGTTTCCAGAAGACGCAGTTACCGCACCATTCCATGGTTGTGGAATCGCAATGCATCAAATTAAAAGTTCTAAGACATTCATCTAATCCTCCGGGCCGTGAGGCGAGAACTCTCGATGCCTTCGGCCGTCAATGTTTTCAGACCTCCATGTTGTCGGCCAGAATAAGTTCATAATACTCTACATGGGTATGTTTCTTCGGGAGGTGACTTAAGATTTGGAACTCATGACTCCTCCCAGATGACAAGAGGGCTAATTTCCTGACACTTGTTAAACATGCCCAGAATGTTTCCAAGTTCATGAACAGGGCAACCTTTGATTGTTTCGAGTGTATTAGCAGGACTTGTGCTATTTCCATCGGTGCACATCTGATTGCTTGGTTACAAGCATCTGATTTAGAACAGTGGGTGCAAGATAAGCTGGGGAATATTCTTTGTATGGGAGAAAACCTCTTTGGCAAGGATTGGCAAGACAAAGCTTCTCAGCTTGAGTCCGAGAATACCACCCTAAACAGGCTTTCTAGGACCACTGCCAACCCAGCTAATAAAAAGACGGTTAAGAAGCCCTTTTTCAACAAGAAAAAGAAGTTTTATCCTTCTTACATCCATGCGGTCCACTGTCTGGTCCATGCTTCCCAGAAGGAACAGGTACAACTGAAGCAACAAAAGAGGGCTCAGGCCCCCAGAGCTCAACCAGCTCAGCAGACCCAGCCTCCGCAAGGTCTTTGACTTCCTGCTAGAGAACATAGCTATCCTACCCCTGGAAGTTCCAGAGCCAGTCAACATCCCAGGCAAACTGTGTTACTCTGCCAAAAGATGACACCAGATAACATCAGAACATTGGACTCTCTCTATAGTGACAGAGGGGTACAAACTTCACTTCCAAAGTATGCCCCCTCCCTCCACTCCAAGAGAGTTCAGCTCTCGGCCCTCTCTTACCACTTACTTGTGCCAGGAGGGTACCACCCTTCTTGCTCAGGGTGCAATAGAGGAAGTGCCACTTTCCCATCAAGGCCTGGGCTTCTACTCCCCCTACTTCCTTATATCAAAGAAAACAAGAGGCTACCAGGCCCATTCTGGACCTCCGAGAATTAAACAAGTATCTTCTCTGAGAGAAATTCAGAATTATCTCTCTTGTAGCACTTCTCCCTTAAATCCAGAGTCAGGATTGGCTATGTTCTCTAGACCTAAAGGATGCATACACACATATCCTTATCCACAAAGATCATAGGAGGTTTCTTTGATTCCTCTTTCAGGGAAGACATTACCAGTAGAGGGTTCTACCCTTTGGCCTGGCATCTGCCCCAAGAGTCTTCACAGAATGCATTTCTAAGAACTCTAGGGATATTTGTCTTCCCCTATTTAGATGACTTGCTCATCCGAGCATTGTCTGCTCCAGAGGCCCGCTCTGCTCTCTCCTGCACAATGCAGGTTCTTCAACATTTGTGGTTTGTAATAAATCTTCCAAAATCCCAACTCACTCCTTCTCAAACCTTAGAGTTCACAGGGGCTCTTCTAGACACGTAGCAGTCAAGGGCTTTTCTGCCACAGGTACGCTGTGATCGAATAGTTCAACTGGCTTTTCAAGCAGCTATGAAAACCTCCCTAACTGCTCGAGAAATGCTTTAGTTGCTCGGTCATATGGCTTCCACTGTACATGTGGTTCTCTATGCTCGTCTACACATGCGTGCAGCTCAGTGGACCCTAGCCTCACAGTGTACTCAGGCATTAGGTCATTTGGGGGACAAAATCAGGAACTTTACATGCCTCATTTCATCCCTCCAATGGTGGCAATCACCAGAAAACCTACCCGTAGGGTCACCTTTTCAGAAGCCACCACACCAATCAAATCCACCCTGATGACGGATGCATCCAAATTGGGTTAGGGAGCTCATCTGGACAATCTCTGCACTCAGGGTATTTGGACTCAGCTGGAGGTTCGGCTTCACATAAAACTGCTAGAACTCAGAGCCATCTTCAGTGCTCTCAAAGTGTTCCAGGGCTACCTGCACTCCAAGACAGTTCTAGTCCAGAAGGACAATCAGGTAGCCATGTTCTATGTGAACAAGCTGGCTGGAATAGGTTCTCAGGCATTGTGCAGTGAAGCCCTACACCTATGGTCCTTTGCCATATGCCTTCAGATCCATCTATTAGCAGTGTAACTCCCTGGCAAGCAGAATCTGCTGGCAGACAAACTCAGTTGAGTACTACTGCCACACGAATGGTCTCTGCATTCAGAGCAACTTGCTCAAATCTTTCAAATCTGGGGAACCCCAGATATAAATCTGTTTGTAAGTTCTCAGTATGCCAAACTTCCCCGCTTCTGTTCCAGAATTCCTGCTCAGAACAGTTAGGCGATGGATGCTTTCCACCTCCACTGGGTTCAGGACTTCCTATATGCCTACCCACCCATTCCCCTCATTCCCAAAACTCTATTCAAGCTTCAGAGAGACAGAGGCTATATGATCCTCATAGCCCCACGCTGGCCACGACAGACGTTGGTATCCACTGCTTCTACGTCTCTCTCAAGCCAAACCTCTAGAGTTGGGTTATGATCCAGATCTCCTCTCCCAGGAGAACGGAACGCTTCTACACCCGAACCCTCTGTCTTTGCACCTGATGGCGTGGCTGCTGAGAGCTTAGAAGTCCAGGATATCAACCTCTCTCAACAGGTTAAAGATATCCTTTTGGGGGGAGTGTTGCCTGCAGTTTCACACGCTGTGGAGAGTGAGAACAGCTGGTGCTGGAGAGAGCTGGCCCGTGCGGGGCAGTCACTGCTGATGTCATTTTGAAGCTCCTTAATAAATCTAGAGTGCTTTACAGCGCTTGTTGGGGCATTTTCTACGGGTGTTTTCCAAGGGGGACGTATGCCCCTTGTGAGCCCCTTAGGAGTACATTGGGAGCATTTATAGATCTGTGAAGTGGCGATGCCCGGCGGTAAAAGGAAAAAGAAAACTCTTGTGGCTGTGTCTGCTGGTGGCCCTATGGACAAGCATGTAATATCTACACTGGTCTTAACAACACCAGGTACTGTTCCTTTTGACCCCTCGCTGGAGGGGCCGAGTCTTAGCTCTCCTAAACGTACCCCTCCTCTTCCTCCTGTTTTTTTGGAATTGTCTGCTGTGCCTCAGTCCGGTGTTTTGAGTTCACAGAAGGAAGTTATGCTGCCCAAAATGGTTTCTTGGTCGGAGCCCTCCATTCCTCCTGGTGACTCACAAGTCTCCTCCAGCTCTCTTCTGGATATTTGGCAAGTAGTCAATCGTACTGAACGGATTCTTGCTGAGGCTGTTCCCTCTTTAGTCAATTTACTAGGGACACTATTATTAAATTTCAGAATCTTGATAGTTAGATTGGAACTTTGCATTCATCTATTTCAAGTATAGATACGTAGGTTAAATCGTTTTCTTTATTTCAGTCTGCTACCATGAAAGAAAGTTCTATTATGTGTCAAAAACTTTAGAATTTAGAGAATATGGCTAGGTCTAAGAATTTGAGAGTTTTAAATTTTCCTTCTAGTAGTTTATTATCTCCATCAATACTGTTTAGGAAATATTTAAAAGATGTTTTTCTCCTCCCCACTGCAGATGCTATAGTGTTTGCTAAATGTTATTCTATTTCCTCAAAAATTGTTTCTTTTGGTGTTGGGGAAGGGGACGTAGTTGTTCTTGAAGATAAAAATGGGTTTAACTTGACTGCCTTCTTGGAAGACACTCAAGATATTATTTCCACTAGTGCCACGTTATTAGTAACTTTGGTTTCTGAAGAAGATAAAGTTTCTATTCTTAAAGCTTATTTTCGGAAAAGGGACAATCTCTATTGTAGTGATAAGGTCTCTATTTTTCCTGATGTATCTCGCTCAACACAAGCACGTAGGAAGTCCTTTCTTGCTTCAAGTCTAGAACTCTTGCCTTAGGCGCTACATTTTTTTTGTGCTACCCTTGTAAATACTTAGTATCTCTTGGATATGACAGGTTTGTCTTTTTGTCATTTTCGGATTTGGAAAGGTGGATTCTTGATAAGGAAAAGGTGCAGTGACTTTTGCTTTTCCTTTATGTCATTATGCTGTCATTTAGAAATTGTCAGGCAGTGGGAGGGTATAATTAAATGACTGCTCTGTGTGGCTGGGACACCTTTCTTTGGTTCGGTATTCCTTGCCTTGTTTTCTCTTGTTATTGATTTCTTATGGTTTTCTCCCCAAGATGTGGGCTAATGTACTTGTTTGTATTATTTCTCTTTGAATTATTTCTATTGTTGACTTATTGTGTTTCTCTATACTTTGTGAACATTGTATAGTTTTTGAAAATTTCAATTAAAAAAAAAAAGATATCCTTTTGGCCTCCAGGAAACCTTCCACAAGGCGTGCTTATGCTTTTAAATGGAGAAGGTTCTCAATCTGGTGTTCAAAGAAGGAACTTACTCCTTTTTCCGTTCCAGTAGAGGCGTTACTTGAGTATCTCCTCCACCTTTCATCCTCTGGACTTAAAACTAATTCAGTAAGAGTCTACCTCAGTGCCATTGCGGCTTTTCACATGCCCTTTGATGGACAACCTGTCTCCTCTCAGCCGCTTGTAACGCACTTTATGAGAGGTCTACTCTTAATTAAGCCTCCTCTTAAGCCACCACCTGTGGCATGGGATATCAATCTTGTCCTTGGACAGCTGATGAAGCCGCCCTTCGAACCCCTAGCCACTACATCTGTGAAGTTTCTTTCTTAGAAAGTCATCTTCCTAATTGCCCTCACTTCTGCACAACGCATCAGTGAGCTCCAAGCTTTAGTGGCTGACCCCAGTTATACACGGTTCCACCATGATAAGGTAGTCCTTAGGACTCATCCTCACTTTATGACAAAGGTAGTTTCACCTTTTCATTTGAACCAGTTGGTTTACCTTACTGTCTTCTTCCCTAGGCCTTATGCCTCTAGTGCAGAAAGGAATCTACATACTCTGGATTGTAAGCGTGCTTTGGCCTTTTATTTTCAAAGAACTAGACGGCACAGAAAGGCTTCACAGCTTTTTGTTGCGTTTGATTCCAGTCACCTGGGTCTACCAGTTTCCAAGAGAACACTCTCCAAGTGGATTGCAGACTGTATATCTTTTACCTATGAGAGTAAAGGACTTTCTCTTGAAGGTCATTTCACAGCACACAATGTGTGAGCAATGGCTGCATCTATGGCAAACCTACGCTCAGTGGCAATTGATGAAATCTGCAAAGCAGGAACCTGGTCCTCTTTCCACACCTTTGTGGCCCACTATTGCTTGGACAGGGACTCCCGACGGAATGCCTTGTTTGGCCAGGCTGTTCTCCAGCATCTCTTAAATAGTTTACCCTGTAGCTTCATTGCATGTCCCCTATTCTTTCTATATTCTGATAAGGTAAACAATCGATCTACGTTTACCCGTTCCACTCCGTTCATTAATTTATAGACTTCTATCATATCTCATCCTCAAGAGGGGGCCTCAGGCCCTTCCTGGACCTGCGAGAGCTCAACAGGTTTCTGGTCAGGGAGAAGTTCAAGATGCTGTCCCTTGGGACACTGCTGCCATTCCTCCAGCAGGAAGATTGACTATGCTCCTTAGACCTAAAGGATGCCTACACACACATTCTAATTCATCCCAGCCACAGAAAATACCTCCAGTTCATGATGGGGGACAGCATTACCAATATAGGGTGCTGCCCTTTGGTCTGGCCTCGTCACCAAGGGTCTTCACAAAGTGACTTGTGGTGGTCTCAGCCCACCTCTGTCTCCAAAGGGTCTTAGTCTTCCCTTATCTGGATGACTGCCTCACAAAGGGGGACACAGCTACAGAGGCACAATACGCCACTGGGCGTACCATAAACACTCTGCAACACCTGGAGTTTGTCATAAACTACCCCAAGTCCCACCTCACTTCGTCCCAGTGCCTATAGTTTATAGGGGGCGCAACTAGACACCCTCCAGGCAAAAGCCTTCCTTTCTCAGGAGAGGTCAGAACACCTCAGAGGGTTAGCCTCAGAGGTGCAATGACGCCAGGTGCTACCTGCTCGGCTTCTACTCTGCCTGTTGGGACACATGACCTCCACGGTTCACGTGACCCCATATGCCCTTCTGCATTTAAGGGCAGCTGAGTGGTGCCTCTGGTCTCAGTGGACACAAGTCACAGGCAGGCTCAGGGATAGAGTGAAAGTGATGCGTCAACTGGCGGACTACCTCGGATGGTGGCAGATTTCCATGTCACCTTCAAGTGGGGATGCCCTTCCAGGCACCCACCCCCCAGAAGGTCCTAACCACAGATGCCTCCCTACTGGGCTGGGGAGCGCATTGTGAGGACCGCCACATGTAAGGTGGCTGGTCCCAGAGGGAATCCCGGATGCAAATCAACTTGCTAGAACTCCAGGCGATGTTCCTGGCCCTCCGAGCCTTCCGCCACCAGCTGCAGCAGCAGTGAGTGCTGATCCAGACCAACAACCAGGTCGCAATGTTCTACGTGAACAAACAAGGAGGAAAAGGGTCATACCCATTTTGCCAGGAGGCGGTAGCCCTCTGCTCCTATGCGGCACCCCTCTGCTCCTATGTGGCACACAGAGGGATGCTCCTAAGGGTAGTTTACCTCCCGGGCCAAGATAATGCCCTGGCAGACAAGCTGAGCAGGGTCCTCCAGCCACACGAGTGGCGCCTGGATCCAGTAGTAGCTTCCCGACTGTTTCATCTCTGAGATGTTCCCTCGATGGACCTGTTCACCAGTCCGAACAACATGCAGTTGCCCAGATTCTGCTTCCGCCAGCCGCATCCGACTCAATGGCAGTAGATGCATTCCTCATCCCATGGATGGAAGGCCTTCTGTACGCATTCCCACTGACACTTCTGCTCACCAAAATCCTATTCATGTCCAGTGCGACAGAGCATCACTAATACGGATAGCCTCTCGGTGACCTAGGCAGCACTGGTTCCCACTGCTCCTCTCTGTATTGGCGGCATCACTGATTCCCCTGGGCCAAGCTCCAGGGCCATTCTCACAGAAGCAGGGCTCTCTCCTACACCCCAACCTGGGGTCCCTGTCATTCATGGCTTGACTGCTGAAAGGGTAGTGCTAGCTCCCTTCAACCTCCCATGGGACGTGGAAGAGATTCTCCTAGCCTCTTGTAAGACTTCCACAAGAAGGGCATACTCCTTCAAGTGGCACCACTTCTCGATGTGGTGTGCCAAAAAACAGGCAAACCCGCTCTGCTCGGTACAAATGGTACTCCAATATCTGCTTCATCTGTTACAAGTGGAACTAAAGTCCAATTCAGTCAGAGTACACATGAGCGCTATCGCAGCGCACCACCATCCCGTTGAGGGGAAGTCCCTTTTGGTCAGCCTCTTGTGTCTCGGTTCTTGCAGGGCCTCATGCTATCTAAACCCCCCGTCCGCCCCCCATCCGCTGCTCTCACAGCTCACTAAGCCACCATTTGAGCCTCTGGCTTCCTGCCACCGGCGGTACCTCTTCTGGAAAGTTGTCCTCCTGGTAGCACTCACATCATCTCACAGAGTCAGCGAGCAGCAGGCCTTGATGGCAGCGCCTCCCTACACGAGGTTCTACAAGAACAGGGTAGTGCTATGAACACACCTCAAGTTTCTGCCAAAGGTGGTGTCCCCTTTCCATCTCAATCAGGAGGTGGTGTTCCCCACCTTCTTTCCGAGGCTTCATGCTGACACGGTGGAGACCCTTTTCCATACTCTGGGTTATAAAAGGGCCCTGTCTTTTTATCTGCAATGGACCTGGGCCACTGAAAAGCACCTCAGCTTTTTGGTATCCTATGACCCCAACCATCTGGGGTTCCCAGTGACTAAGCGAACTCTGTCTGCTTGGGTGGCGGACTGCATTACCCTTGCCTATGAGCAGGCGGGGATTTCACTGGACCAGAAGGTCATGGCACACCATGTCAGAGCCATGGCTACTTCTGTGGCAAATCTGCGTTCCATCCCCATGACAGAAATCTGTTGGGCCGCAATCTGGTCTTCGGTCCATACCTTTGCAGCTCACTACTGCGTGGAGAGGGAGTCCCAACTGGACAGCACCTTTGGCCAGGCCGTACCTTTGGCAAGGGTAATCTCTTCAGGGTGTAGGCAACTCCTGTCCTCCAACCCTTCTTTGTTCAGGCTACTGGGGTGCTGGTTCTCTGCCGGACAGTAGGGTCTTGCGAGAGTCTCCCAGTAAGGATTCGACTGCTGCTGATCATGGCTCAGCCTTTGCAGATCGCCGTGGCGTTTTTACAGGTTCTCAGTAGCCTGTCACTCGGGAGTCCCACATGTGAGGACTGACTTCCTTCTTGTTCCCAGAGAAAGCGTAGTTACTCACCTGTGACAGGTGTTCTCCAGGGACAGTAGGAATCAGTCCTCACAGCCCTCTCCCCTCCCTTGGAGTTGCTCCCTTATAGTATTTTCTTTTATTTTTCCTTGGCCGTCTTAGCTATGTCATTAGACTGAGCCAAGATGGCACCCTTGGGCGAGAAGGGGACCACGCATGCGTGGTGCATCTCCCAAAGGCTTTCTTTGAAAGCTGAGGAGATGCTTCTGTGGGGCTCTATTGGCACCAGCGTTACCCATATGTGAGGACCGATTGTTGTTGTCCCCAGAGAACACCTGTTACAGGTGAGTAGCTATGCTTTCTGTTCTATGTTCAGAGATGATGAGCAAGGGGCAGGACCTAAGAAAACACCCACAAACAGGAACAGAAGTGAAAGGGATCAAAAATGATTTTCAGAAGATTGTGTTCGTTAGGAACCAACTATACTAAAAGTAGCCAAAGTGATGGGACCGGAAGGGATACATCCAAGAATACTGAAGGAACTTGGAAGCATTCTAGCAGCTCCACTGACTGACCTTCTCATTGCCTCTTTGGAGTTAGGAGTGGTGCCAGAGGACTGGAGAGAGGCACATGTGGTTCCTATACACCAATGGTTCTCAACCCTTTTTGTACTGTGACCCCTTTTACCATTGGTCAACTTGTGGTGACCCCCAATGATAAAATCAAATGCGTCTCTCTTCCTTTATCGTTAACGCATTGTCGTTGTAATCATTTATTGAATTATTAATATATTATAGGCCTTTGCAATATGTTTTTATTTATAAAATTTACTTATTTAAACCACAATAATTAATCACAATAACAAGTAACAATATTTGATTTCAAAATTATGATGATTTTGTAGTCAAATCACTAATATGAAATAAAATTATTTTTTCTACCTTTTTTGTCTGACCAATTTATTCTCTGATCATGCTGGTCCCGATCTGAGGCTTCTGTTTTCCTGTCTTCTCTTAGCTCTCTTTCTGTGGTCTATGGTCCATCTGCCATTTCTTATCTCTTTTTTTCGTTTTCTTCACTTCTTTCCATCAGCCTATTTCCAGTCCCAGTAACCCTCCCCAGTATCAGCCCCTTTCCAGTCCTCACTCTCAGTACCTTCCAATGTCAACTTGCATTTCCATGACTGCCACTGGTGTCCATTCTCTTCCAGTCCCCCTCCTTCCCCACTGACCAGTCCCTTCTAGAACAAATACCATGGCAGTCCCTCTCAGTTCCACTCCCTTCCAGTTCCATTCTCTCATCCCCTCGTATCAGCCCATTTGTAGCCTTAGCCCCCAGTTTTCTTCCAGGGCCAGCAGCTCTATCCTCCCCTTGCCACAATCAGCCCATTCCCAGTCGAAGCCCCCCAATCAGCTCGCTTCCAGTCCTAGTCCCCCCTCAACCCCATTACCAGTGCTAGCCTCCCCTAATCAGCCCAATACCAGTCCTACCCTCCCCCCCCCATCAGCTCATTACCAGTCCTAGCCTCCCCTAATCAGCTCATTTCCAGTGCTAGTCCCTCCTCAACCCCATTACTAGTGCTAGCCTTCTCTAATCAGCCCATTTCCAGTCCTAACCTCCCCGATCAGCTCATTTCTAATGCTAGCCCCCCATCAGTCCATTACTAGTCCTACTCCCTATCAGCACATTACCATTCCCAACCCCCCCTTGATCAGTCCATTCCCAGTCCTAGCCTTCCCTAATCAACCCATTACCAGTCCTAGTCCCCCCCCCATCTGCCCATTATAATCCTAACCCGCACTGTCTCTCCCCTCTGTCCAGCATTTATCCCTCCATGTCAGTTCCCCCGCTGTCCATGTCAGCTCTCCCTCCCTCCATGTCAGCCCACTCTGTCCATGTCAGCCCCCTCCATCCCTCCCTCCATCCCTCCATGTCAGCCCTCCTCTTCCTCCCTCCATCCATGTCAGCCCCCCTCTCCATGTCAGCTCCCCTCCCTCCCTCCATGTCAGCCCCCCTCTGTCCATGTCAGCCCCCCTCCCTCCCTCCATGTCAGCCCCCTCCCTCCATCCATCCATCTATATCAGCCCCCCTCCCTCCATGTCAGACCCCTCTCTCCCTCCCTCCCTCCATGTCAGCCCCCCTCTCTCCCTCCCTCCATGTCAGCCCCCCTCTGTCCATGTCAGCTCCCCTCCCTCCCTCCATGTCAGCCCCCCTCCCCCCAGGTCAGCCCCCCTCCCCCATGTCAGCCCTGTTGCAGGTTCCCTGTCCCCTATTCCCCTCTCCTTATGTCTGCCTCGTTCTTCTGCAGCCGCAGCTCCCTGTCTCTTAGGGAACCACGGCTGTGCCTGTAAAACCATTGCAGAGCCTTTCTGTCTCTAAACGGGCTCCATGCAGCATTGTCTCGCCTCCAAAGGAAGTGATAAACAACTTCCTTTGGAGGCAGGACAATGCTGCACGGAGCCCGTCGAGAGGCAGGAAGGCTCCACAATGTTTTCACAGGCACAGCCGCGGTTCCCTAAGAGGCAGGCAGCCGCGGCTGCAGAAGAAGGGAGGCGGTGAGTTTGCTGCTGCTGAGAAGTGGACTCGGCAGCGGCAGCAACTTGTGCGTTTTTTTTTTTTTAACGGCGGAGTGAGGCGACCCCCGCTAAATCCTGTGGCGACCCACAGGTTGAGAATCACTGCTATACACAAAAGCAGAAGTAAGGATGTGGTTGAAAACTACAGACCGGTTAGTTTAACCTCTGAGGTGAGTAAATTATTGGAAATGCCGCTGAAAGAGAAAATAATGACGTTTCTGGAGTCCATGGATTACTGGATCCGAGACAGCATGGATTCACCATAGGCAGGTCTTGTCAGACAATTCTTTGACTGTGTGACCAGGGAGTTGGACCGAGAGAGAGCCCTAGATGTGATGTACTTAGCTATTTGCCTTATATATAGACCCCCACATCTGATACTCAAAACATAGACACAATCCTCGAATCTGCCTGTAACTCCTCGTTAACAAAAACTCATATTATTCTGGGTGACTTTAATCTTGCCTCTCTATCCAACAACCAACAAACATCTTTCCTTGATCCAATGGAGGGACTAGGTTTCAGACAAACAATTAACCACCCAACTCACATCAAAGGCAACATTCTCGATTTGGTATTCCTCCCAGTACATTATACTGAGCTACCCCAATATAGTCCACCCACCATAACTCAGGTACCCTGGTCTGATCATTTTATGATATGCCTTTCTCTACACTTTCTGCATACTGCCACAGTTCATACTGATACCACACACCAAGGGCAAAGATTCCACCAATTTAATAAGGATAAATTCCTGGAAGCAATTATTCCAAAGTTAGACAACGATTCAAAAAATCTCAACAAGTTAGTAACAAATTGGAACTCTGCTATAATGGCAGAAGCTGAACCATTTCCCTCGAAGAAAGTGCTCCAACATAAAGCAACCGAAAAATGGTATACTCCTGAACTAACCACTTTAAAGAAGGAACTCAGGAAATTGGAATCTAGCTTGCGAAAGAAAAAGACCCCAGAGCTCAGAGTACGCTATTTTGCAAACCTCAACTCATATAAACACTGCCAAAAAACTACATCATACAAAAACTCTATCGAAAGCCATTAACCGTCCAAGGGAGCTATTCAAGATTATTAAATTCTTATCTAAAGCTCCTGCTTTCAGCCCACATGATCCCTGTCATCCCTCAGATCCTAGCTAATCATTTTGCTAGCAAGCTCAAACAGATTAGCCCTTCAACACCTATCCATTTATCTCCCACAGCAGATACCCTTAACGAATGGAGCCCTTTCCATATTATTACAAAAAAAGCAACTTCTAGAGACTATTACAAAACTCAACACAACTACATCACTCTTAGATCCATGTCCGGTAGCTTGGATTAAGGCAACAAAAGCAGAACTAGCCCCTTACATCTTAAATGTAGTGAATCAATCACTACGTCAAGGTTTCATGCCAAATGACCTTAAACGTACAGCACTCCGCCGTCTATTAAAAAATAAATCCCTGAACAATAGCGACCCCACCTCGTATCGCCCCATTGCTAGTATACCTTTCCTTGCTAAAATTATTGAGAAGGTTGTTCATATTCAACTGCAGGATTATATAGACACATCTGCTCCTCTAGATGAGCATCAGTATGGGTTCCGCCCATTTCATGGTGTAGAAACCCTACTTTTAGCTCTCTTTGACTCGCTTATCAAAGCAAGCCTTTATTCTTATTTTTCTCGATATCTCCTCAGTTTTTGACAGTGTAAATCATGTCATCCTGCGACGCTCCTGCCTGCGCCCTGGAGCTTACAGGCAGGAGTGGCCTTATTGTCCCTTGTGAGTATAAGTAGAACTGTTCCCTATGAATGCTGGGAACTGAAGTCCACTTCTATTTTCTTTAGGGAATAAATTGTAGTTGCGACCAAAGATGGTAAGGCTTTGCAAGAATATTTATTTGTATTGGGGATGTTCTCCAGCGCATCAAAATTCATAGATACAAACGTAAAGGTGCAACTTTTAACATAAGCAGTAGTAAACAGGAACTCAGGAACAACTGAACTTGAATTAGCTTTAACTCAGCTTTTCATATTTAGAGGAGCTTAAACTCAGCATTGCCTCGAGTGGTAACTCAAGAATATTGCAGCCTCACATTAACAGCTGTTCAGCTCACAGCGTGGCTTTAGAACACAGGTGTAAACAATTATGAACTCTCACGGCAAAGGCAGCAGAAATAGCAAACGTTCTGTATTCCTTTCATACAAACTTTCAAAGCTTCTTTATATTGCTATTCTCTACAACAAAAAGAGCAGTCCATGCTACAAAGATCAGTGGTTAAGGTAGGCAAATCATTTTCTACCTGCATGTACTCCTCTGAGTTAGTGGAACTACGGTCTTCCTCAAGCCTCTGATGTTTCCCTGCTTTTAGCTCTAAAAACTGCTGAAATGCTTTTAGGAGCAATTCAGCCTGCTTGTTATCAGGTTGGCAGTTATCAGTAAGGGTTATGCCCTTCTCCCAGTCACTAACTGTTTCTATTTCAGAGCTTTGCTTATACAGTTTAGGGCAATGAAAAGATTTCTTCAACAAAGCACTAAAGATAGGACATTGTGCTTTACCTTCTCCAGCGTTGTTTGTATAAGAACTGACTTCTTTCTGCACAACTCCTCTCCTGTTTGGAAGCTCAGGAGTTTTGTGGTTAATTCTTCTGTTAGGAGAATTTCCCTTAGGAAGGTTTTCTCCCTGCTGTAACTTTCTATAGCACTGCCTGCCAGTATAGGAAGTACCTTCTTTCCACGTGTTGGTTTTTCTGTGCCTCCCCGGTCCAGGCTCTATTCGGTAGAAAGAGTTTCCTTCAGAGTGTGCCTGCCTTTGAGGCTTTCTATTCCAGGGTTCTTTCTTCTCCCAAGATTCTAAAGCATTGCTCCGTCCATTCCTCATAGGACTCCTCTTAGTAGTGCCTTTAGAACTCTTTGCAGAACCTCTCTTGCTCCTCCTCACAGACTCCGACCTCCCCTTGGACTCCGACCTCGACTGCCTAGTAGCCCTATTCAAGGCTTTAAAAAGGGCTTCTTTTCCTGGCACACCTTGTCCAACCCCTGGGTGTGCCCAATCAGGATTGAAGCCTAACTCCTCCCCTGGGCTGGTGTCTGTGCTCAGCTCAGCAGAGCAGTGTGTTTTTTTCAAGTCAGAATTGAAAATCCTGTGTGAATTCTCTCCCTTCTCAGGATTTTCCTCAATCTCCATCTCTTCTGGAGGGCATTCTTCACCACAATCCTCATTTCTAGACTTATTCAATTGGGTATAAAGGAAAAAGCTCTTGATTGGTTCAAATCCTATATGGCTAACCAAATCCAGTATGTACAAATAGATCAAAACTCCTCACTACCATTCCCTCAAGAACAGGGAATTCCACAAGGCTCTGCACTTTCTGCTCTGCTTTTTAACCTATATCTCCAACCTATCTGCTCCATACGACATAATATAAACTACCACATTTATGCGGACGGCATCATGTTGTTTTTGCTGTTTAACATACAGTAGCAAACCCAAATTTTGACAATATAGCAACCTGTCTCTCTGAAGCTGAACTATGGTTTCGATCAATGAACATGAACATAACTTCAAAAAGACTGAAGTGTTCTTCGCATCCAGAAACTCTAACTTCATCCCCCCTGCAGTTGTCAAGCTTAGGAACATCACCCTCCCAGTTAAATCAGAGATAAAATACCTAGGAGTTACCCTTGACAGGACACTCAGCTTAACTTCCCATATAAAACAAACGGCTAAAACTATCTTCTTTAAACTGAGGACCATTCAACAGCTCAGACCCCTCATAGACATAGGCAACTTCAGGACCGTTGTCCAAGCGCTTATAACACCACACCTAGATTACTACAACGGTATACTACAAGGCACAATCAAGAAAAACCTTCATATACTACAAATGGCCCAAAATGTTACTGCCCGGATCATCTTTAAAGCCAAACTATCTGACCATATCTCTCCCATTCTGTACTCCCTCCACTGGATTCCTGTTGCAAGTACGATACAATATAAATCCATATTGACAACTTTCAAGCTTATCAACAAAATAGCCCCTTCTCATCTCTCTACCTTAATACAACCCCCTCCCCCCCAAAAAAAAACAGGTCAAGAAGAAGGATGAACCTCAACACGCTGCTAATCCCTGACTCTATACGGAAAACAAAGCAGATAACAAGCAATTCTACTTTTTCATACTTTGCACCAAGTCTATGGAACAATCTACCAGTTGAACCTAAGAGAGATTAAAGACCTCCAAACCTTCAGAAAAGAGCTAAAAACATAGCTTTTCATCCAACATTTCCATAATCTGCAGCACACCCCTGATCAGGCTTCACAAGAGCATGCTGCTCATCAAACCCAAGTTGACCCTACCTAATACACATCATACACAAACTCAATATCCTCGGCCTCCACCGAGCCGTTTCCATACCTTTGAAGTTATACAGTGTACTTGAAATTCAAGTTTTAATATGCAACCTGTATATATGTTGTTGTAAATAGTTTTATGTTTCAAAAAGTTAATATATTTCAAAAACGTTATAGGTCTTTGTTCATTGTAAATAGTTATTGTTTCAAACGTTCAATGTCATGTTTTTGTTCTCTGTAAACCGCCCCTGATCTCTGGAAGGAGCGGTATAGAAAAGCTTGCAAATAAATTAATAAATAAATTTCAGTAAAGCCTTTGACACTGTTCTGCACAGGCGACTTATAAACAAACTGAGCACCCTAGTGATTGACCCTGAAGTGACTGACTGGGTTAGAAATTGGTTGAGTGGGAGGTGACAAAGGGCACAGGTAAATGGAGCTCACTCTGAGGAGAAGGAGGTGACCAATGGTGTGCTGCAGGGATCTGTCCTTGTTCCGATTCTTTTTAACATCTTTGTTGGTGATATTACGGAAGGGCTGTCGTAAAGAGGGATCATCCTCTTTACGGATGATACCAAAATCTGCAATAGAGTAGACTCCCAGGAAGGAGTAGATAATGTGAGGAGGGATCTAGCTAAGCTTGAGGAATGATCAAGAATTTGGCAGCTATGATTTAATGCCAAAAATTCAGGGTCAAGCATTTGAGCTGCAAAAATCCAAGGCAGTGGTACAGTGTAGGGGGTGACGTACTTCTGTCCACGAAAGAAGAACGAGACCTGGGCATGTTTGCTTCTGATGATCTTAAGCTGGCTAGACAGGTAGATAAGGCAATGGCGAAAGCCAGAAGGATGCTTGGGTGCATAGGGAGAGGAATGGCCAGCAGAAAAAAGGAGGTGATAGTGCCTCCGTATACGTCTCTGGTGCGACCTCATTTGGAGTATTGTGTGCAAATCTGGAGACCACACCTTCAAAAGAACATAAATAAGATTGAGTCAGTGCAGAGTGTGGCTACTAAAATGGTTTGTGGTCCTTGTTATATGAAGACAGAATTAAAGATCTTAATATGTATACAGTAGAGCAGTGGTTCTCAACCCAGTCCTCTGGGACTCCCAGGCCTGTCAGGCTTTCAGGATATCCCAAATGAATATGAATGAGATAGATCTGCATTCACTGCTTCCATTGTATGCAGCTCTATCTCATGCATATTCATTGTGGATATCCTGAAAGCCTGACAGGCCTGGGAGTCCCAGAGGACTGGGTTGAGAATCACTGCGTTAGAGGAAGGTGGGATAGAGGAGTTATGATAGAGATATGATAAATGCACAAGAGGAGAGCCTCTTTCGATTGAAAGCAAGCTCTGCAATGAGGGGACATTAGATGAGGGTGAAAGGTGATAGACTCAGCAGGAATATGCAGAAATATTTCTTTACTGAAAGAGTGGTAGATGCATGGAATAATCTCCCAGTGGAGGTAGTAGAGATGAGGACAGTATCTGAATTCAAAAAAGCATGGGACAAACACAGAGGATCTCTAAAGGAAAAGAAGGAACTTTAGTATTTGATATGGAAGGGCAGACTAGATAGACCATATGGTCTTTTTCTGCCATCATGTTTCTTTGCTTCTATGCTTCTAATTAGACGAGCTTCTATTTTGTTCCTAGTCATTGAAATGCAGTATTTGGTGTGAGAATTTGGACCACATGGCAATACTGATCATAACATGATCAAATTTGACTTAAAGTGGGATTTTAAAAGGGAGTCTAGGAATAATCTGGCATATCTAGAGCATAATGTCCAATAATACGAGGGTGTGACAGCAGTGAAAGGAGGCCTTCTGAAATTGCTATGTCTCCTCCCTGATAGATGAACATCTCAGTAACCAGTTCTTGCAATGCATCCCATTCAGATAGCAGAACTAGTATGTGCACAGATGTAGGCTATTTCATTAATGTAGATGTCTCTGAATTGCATGATTACAGAACCGGTTACTTGGAAATGATGGCAGTGGTATTTCAGAAGGGGGGTGACTATGTCATGAGTCTTCCACATCTTGGCCAGCCATTGCAAATACAGACATGTGGCAGCAGGCATGTAAAATGTCTGGAGTATGTATTTACATGCAGATTTCTTTGGCCAGGAAGTATTAACGGTGATGATGAAGCACATTTTGCTCTTCTCCCTGGAAGTGTTGCAGCCATGAAATGAGTACATTTTTGCACCTTACTCATGGTCAGGAGCAGGTATAGGTATGGATGCCTCAACAACCAGAGTCCGATGTGCTTATGCCATTCTGAAATTACAACATGATGTGCATCTCTGTTGCTCCGCCTAGACCATGCCTCCACCATTTCCCCCATGCTACATGAATGTGCTGGTGACAGGGACATCTATATTCCTGGCTTTCTAAAATGGGTCTGGGGATGTATCTGTGACTTGCACATCTTAATGCCCATTTTCAGCTTTTCAGCTCATGAATAGAGCTTCTAAAATGATCCTATTAATAAATGGAGTTAGTACACAAAAGAAATCTATTGTATTATCATTTAACTTTCAAAAGGGAGACTGTGATAAAATGAGGAAAAAGGTTAGAAAAAAACTAAAAAGAGCAGGAGCAAAGGCCTCTACATCCAATCAGAATGGGATGCACAGAGGCAGACCCAATTCTGATCGCACAGGGGCTAGACATGCCCCGCGGGCTCAGAATCCAGGTCTAGGGTCTTTACGTGCAGGCCTTTCCCTATTCCGATCAGCCTGCACGTACTAAGCCAAGCCCGGCGAACTCTGTCAGGCTCCTGAATGGAGCTGTGATCCCCAGCCGCCGACCACTCTCTCCTTTCCCCGCAGCCTGACCCCCGATCTGGCCTCCCATGGCCAGGGTCGAGCTGCGGGGAATCTCGTGCACCCCCTCACCTGTTTGATGTTGGCCGGGCCTCCCGTCCCCCAACATCTAGGGGGACTTATTCTACCTCCGAGGTGGAATAAATCCCCATCCAGTCTGCCAACCTTGGACATATAGGGCCAACCTCAGAATTGGTCTTGTATGTCTGGGGCTGTGGACCGCCCACTGCCCGCTCTAGCTCCACCTTTGCAATGCCCTCTCCTGCCCCCGTCTAAGCCTCCTCATACAAACTTCTTGTTCGTATGGGGAGGCTTTAGACAGGGTCAGCAAGGGGGGTGGGGGGTATAGCAGGGATGGACATCCCAATGGGACATCCATCCCCGCTATTCGTGGGACAAAATAGACCCCTAGATGTTTACATCAGACATGGGCATTGCTCAGAAATACCATGTTGAACATTCAGATCAAATGTATTCCACATATTACAGAAGCTGAAGGAAGAAGAAACAACAGCTGGTATGGTTAAAAGGTGAGGTGAAAGAGGCAATTAGAGCCAAAAGAACATTGTTGAAGAAATGGAAAAAGAAATCAAATAAAGAAACAGCATAAACACTGGTGGGTTAGCACCATGCTAAACCCTGCGCTACCGGCTACCGTGCTTTAGTATACAAACTTCTACTTTAATACATTTTGAATTGTATTTTTTTAGATAGTAGAATATGAAAAATGTACAAGGATTTGAAGACATTTACAATGCACTATATATATATAGGATCATTGTACTTCATGTAATATAAACGTTATTTCTTTTAACAGATTGGATTTTTGACATTCTTGAGGCTTTTTGTTTTCCATCTTTCTGATCAATTAATGCCTTACAAGGACAATAAAATTCGACTTTACACATTTCTGCAAGGTAAAATGTTAAGTTTTTATTTGGAAGTGCAAACTACAGAAATTTTGATATCACATGTAGTTCTGTTTAAGAGATAGTCCTGACAATCTATTGCATTTAAAGAAGAAATATTTAACCATCTTAAATGTGAGGGAAATTTTATAGCTTCTGTACTTTGTGTGGTAATTTTGCAAATTTTCACAGTGATATAGGATTGTTTTACTTAAAATCATTTTGATTTGACAGATCTGGCTCAATATCAGGTGCTGTGAGCTTCCATGTGGAAGTTTGCTGGTTCAGTTCCAGGAACCCAGGAGTCTTCTGTGTTAGGTTGTTGATGTCATAAACTTTGCACCTATTCTGTCCTGCTTGAGACAACCACAACCAGATGCTGGTATTGGAAGTACAATAACCATCCTATACTACTACCCTGCCCATCCTCGTACCTGCAAGCCACAGCTAGCAGCCTGCTAGGGGAAAGGACATGGGAGTACTGGACTCATGCAGTTGCTGACTCAATTCCAGGTGGTGGCAACTTTTAAGAAATAGGTAAAATTAAGGCCAGATTAGGCAAATCATACAGGGCCTCCTTTGCCTATTTTTATTATGATCCTGGATGTGGATGTTGGGGGGTGGATTTGCCATTGGAGGCACGGAGAGAGTGGGTGTGTGGGTACATGAGATTATGCATGCAAGAGGTGTATGTTTGGGAATGCGGGGGGTATGTGGGAGGTTTATCTGGGAAAGGATAGCTGATATAAGTGTATGGGGAATGTAGGCTGTGGGTTTTTTGGTAGTATGGTGGTATGTTTGTCAATCAGGTTTTAGATAGGAATATGGAACTAGAATTCTCATAGCATCTTTGATGTATAGGGTATGAAAGAAAGGGGCAGTGATGTCTTTCTGTTTTTTTTCTGGACCTCTCCAGATCACTCAGTGCAGTAAACCAAGCCTTACTTTTGAAGCAGGTGGATAAGTTAGTAATTTAAGAACATATTTTTTAAAAAATGTTCTTAACTGTCTCAAAATCCTACTCCAAAGCCAGTTCCGTGGCATGAGACTTTGAATGCTGTTTTTACAGATTCCTTTATGTGTGTTTGTACCTACGGTTTGAGAGTCTGACCCCTAATGAAAGCTTAACTGCTGAAACTTGGCCAAGTCGGGCTTCTTCGAAACAAAGATCTTTGGCTTATTGGATTGCAGAAGATCTGCCTCCTTTGTGTGGTTTGTGTTTAGACTTTGTATATAGTCAAGCAGATTTTAAATGTAATTTGGAAAGTAAAAGTAGCCAGCAGAGGCTTCTTTAAGCAGGGATAATATGGTCAAACTTGCCAGTGTTTGTTAGAAGCTTAGGTGTAGAATTTTGAAGATGGAGATGATTTAGGGGGATTGGTTTAAACCAGTGGTTCTCAACCCAGTCCTCTGGGACCCCCAGGCCAGTCAGGTTTTCAGGATATCCACAATGAATATGCATGAGATAGATCTGCAGGCACTGCTTCCATTGTATGCAGATCTATCTCATGCATATTCATTGTGGATATCCTGAAAATCTGACTGGACTAGGGGTCCCAGAGGACTGGGTTAGAACCACTGGTTTAAACCATGGCAAAGAGAGTTATAGTAGTGCATACAGTTCAGTATAGCATGGTCTAGAAAAGGTTCTATGGGCCGAATTTTCCTAAGATAGAAGAATGAAGACTTGATAACTGAAATTTGAAGTTCAAATGTTAGAAATGAATCAGTCTTGCAACCCAGTATAGTAAGATAGTTATAGAGTGGAACAGGTTGATGATTGATCAGAGGAACAGCAGAAGGGGGTGTCTAGTGTAGTGTAACCCATATAGCTTTCAATTTGAGGGGTTTAACTTCATCCTATGATCTTCAAGCCATTGTGCTATGATTCCCAGTCCAGCATTAAGGGAGAAAAGATCAAGAAATGACAGTTCAGTGTAGGTAACCTGTACTTTGAATGATGCTAGAAAGGGGAGCTATAAAGAAGTTGAATAGTATGGAGTCTAGTACCTTGTACCTTGAGGTACTGCAAAAGGGAAAGATTGGATATTAGAAGGAGATTTTCATGGAGACAAAAAACAAACAGTTTTGAACGTAGGAGGAGAACCGAGAGAGGCTGAGATTTCTATGTCTGACATTTGCTGTAGTATTGTGGAATGGTCAACTAAGTCAAAGGCTGTGCTGAGATCCAAAGAGATTATAATAGTAATTTGATGGTAGTCAGTGGAGGAGTAGCCTAATTGTTAGAGCAGTGAACCAGAACCAGGGAAGCCAAGATTCAAATTACACTGCTGCTCCTTGTGATCTTGGGCAAGGCACTTAATTCTCCATTGGCTCAGGTACAAACGTACAGGTCAATAAAGAAAGCCGGTGCTGAAATCATGAACTGTTAGCTGTGTACATGTTTTTGTAGCACGCTGATAGTGCGAGATTTCAGTGCCGCTATGCAGCAAAGGGCGTGTATACAAATGAGCTATGTGCAAAACTTTGGTATAAAATTGAATGGAGGGCAGCCAATGCATGCACAAACAGATGCACAAGTGGTTCTGTACACATGCACATAACCATCAAACGCTCACATTATGCACACAGGACGTGCAGGCTCTTTTGGTGCTCACCACATAATAATCAGCACTATTTTGCCCAAAAACATTTTTTATGAAATCACAACAAAGAGACCTAAAATAAAAATTCCATCTCATCCCTTTAGTCCAGTCCAGACACATGGTTTATGTCCCTCAACCAGCAGGTAGAGACTGAGCAAGACTGACTTTTGCTGATGTCATTGTACTAACTAAGGGCATTGTACATCAGGAGACTAGCCAGTATTGCTCAATCTCCAGCAGGTGGAGGACTTCTTCTTGTACATCTGAACTGTTTGATAGGGATCCCTTTGGGGATAGCACAAGAGTGCTTCGTGGAACTGAGCCAATACAAAAAAAAAAACAAAAAACAAAAACGAAATTGAGAAAGAAGGTAAAAGGGCTTGAGGGGAGGCAGTGTTGGCGCTTAGCGCTATGTGGTTCAAAGGAAGAAAGTAAAAAAAAGAAAGGAATATTGTAAATTTTTCTTTCTGCCCCAGGAAGAATTGCCACCTTGGAGAAAGTGCCACGAAGTGTCCTGAACCAGTGACAGCTTGCAGTGGGGTGCATACTCAGAAGCTCCAGGTTCCTCCCTCCGAGTTCGCAGAATTGCTCCAGTCTTAGTCTGCTTGGTGTATGTACGTGTGTGGTTGCATGCGCCAGTTTGCTGGATTTTGCCGCATCGTGGCTCTGGGGGTGATTCTTCTGCACTTTGCCGGGGCTGCTGCATTGCCATCGGGTTTCTTGATTTGCGCTCTCGGACAGTTTAAAAAGAAAACAGAATGGCCTCTTACAAACCCATTTGTGCGGCCTGCAGGGCCCACAGGGGAATGACCTCATCTGCAGGGCTATGCCATCTGTGCTCCGAGAAGGGCAGGACAAGACAGCAGGCTTTGCAGGTGGCGTAGCAGTCAGGAGTGCTTCCGAGGATGGCACAGGAGTCTAGCATGGCCGAGGCTTCCGTCCTTCTGCGTGATTTGGTTTTGGCACCAAAGACATAAGAACATAAGAAATGCCATACTGGGTCAGACCGAGGTCCATCAAGCCCAGTATCCTGTTTCCAACAGTGGCCAATCTAGGTCATACGTACCTAGCAGTTTCCCCAAAAGACACAGGTTCTGCAGTGCTTGTACTAGGTCAAGCATTGATATCCTGGGTCCCTTTTTAATAGTGGTTTATGGACCTTTCCTCCAGGAACTTGTCCAAACCTTTTTTAAACCCAGCTATACTAACAGCCCTTACTACATCCTCCAGTAACAGATTCCAGAGTTTGATTACACGTTGAGTGAAGAAATATTTTCTCTTATTTGTCTTAAATAGTTTACCCCGTAGCTTCATTACATGTCCCCTAGTCCTTCTATATTCTGATAGCGTAAACAATTGATCCACGTTTATCCGTTCCACTCCATTCATTAATTTATAGACCTCTATCATATCTCCCCTCAGCCGTCTCTTTTCCAGGGTAAAGAGCCCTAACCTTTTTAGCCTCTCTTCATAGGAGTAGCCTTCCATCCCCTTCACCAATTTGGTGGCTCTTCTCTGTACTTTTTCTAATAACTCTATGTCCTTTTTAAGATACGGTGACCAGAATTGCACACAATATTCAAGGTGCGGTCGTACCATGGAGCGATACAGAGGCATTATGATATCCTTTGTTTTATTCTCCATCCCTTTCCTTATGATACCTAGCATTCTATTTGCTTTCTTGGCCGCCGCTGCACACTGGGCGGAGGGTTTTAACATGTTATCCACGATGACTCCTAAATCTTTTTCCTGGGTGGTGGTTTCTAATGTGGAGCCTTGCATCGTGTAACTATAGTGTGGGTTGTTCTTTCCTAGGTGCATAACTTTGCCCTTGTCCACATTAAATTTCATCTGCCATTTGGATGCCCAGTCTTCCAATTTATCCAGATCCTCCTGCAGTTTTCCACAATCCTCTTGGGTTTTAACAACTTTAAACAGTTTTTGTGTCATCTGCAAATTTGATAACCTCACTAGTTATTCCCTTTTCCAGGTCATTTATGAATATGTCAAAAAGTAGCGGACCCAGTACAGATCCCTGGGGTACTCCACTATTCACCTTTTTCCATTGGGAATATTGGCCATTTAGCCCTACCCTCTGCTTTCTATCTTTTAACCAGTTCCCGATCCACAATAGTACACTGCCTCCTATCCCATGATTTTTTAGCTTCGCCAAAAGTCTCTGATGGGGGACCTTGTCAAAAGCTTTCTGAAAGTCCAGATACACTATATCAACCGACTCACCTTTGTCTACCTGTTTATGCACACCTTCAAAAAAACAGATCAGATTAGTAAGACAAGATCTTCCTTGTCTAAAGCCATGTTGGCTGTCTCCCATTAGGCCATGACTATCTACATGCTGTGTAATTTTGTTCTTTATGATGGTTTCTACCATTTTCCCTGGTACTGATGTCAGGCTCACCGGTCTGTAATTTCCCGGGTCACCCCTGGAACCCTTTTTAAAAATTGGTGTTACGTTGGCGACCCTCCAATCTTCAGGTATTACAGATGATTTTAATGAAAGTTCACAGATTACCAATAGCAGGTCTGCAATCTCATATTTCAGTTCTTTCAACACTCTGGGATGTATACCATCCGGTCCAGGTGATTTGCTACTATTCAGTTCATCAAATAGTTGTAATATATCTTCCCGGTGTAGCGATATTTCTCTCAATTCCTCTGCAGTATCACCTTTAAATACCACTTCAGTCTTGGGTAACATCCCTACATCTTCCTCAGTAAAGACCGAAGCAAAGAATTCATTCAGTCTCTCTGCTATAGCCTTGTCTCCTCTTACTGCCCCTTTTACCCCTCTATCATCTAATGGTCCAATTGACTCTCTCACAGGCCTTTTGCTACGAATGTACTTGAAAAAGTCTTTATTTCGTGTTTTTGCTTCCGTAGCAAGTTTCTTCTCAAATTCCCGCTTTGCCTGCCTTATCAATGCTTTGCATTTAACTTGCCAGTGTTTGTGCTGTTTCCAGTTTTCATCATTTGGCTCTTTTTTCCATTTCCTGAAGGTTGCTCTTTTGGCAGCAACAGCCTCTCTGACCTCACCTTTAAACCATGCTGGCAGTTTTTTGGACTTTCTTCCACTTTTCTTAATGCGTGGAATACAGTTGGTCTGGGCTTCGAGGATAGTATTTTTAAATAATACCCAAGCTTGCTGTAAGTCTTTAACCTTTGGAACCGCTCCTTTTAGTTTTTTCCGAACTATATTCCTCATTCTATCATAGTCTCCCTTTTGAAAGTTAAAAGGTTTTACTGTGGATTCCTTTACTATCTGTCCTCCACTGATTAAATCAAACATGATCATACTATGATCACTATTGCCAAGTGGTCCCAACACCCTTATTTTTTGCACCAGATCCAGTATGGTCCAGTATGGCTTCCCCTCTGGTTGGTTCATGAATCAGCTGCTCCAAGAAGCAGTCATTTATTTCATCTAGAAACTTTATCTCTTTAGCTTGTCCTGCTGTGACACTGTCCCAGTCGATACCGGGTAATTGAAATCACCCATTATTACTACTCTGTTGTGGCTTTTGTTAGCTTCCTTGATTTCTTTGAGCATTTCATCATCCATTTGTTCATTCTGGCCAGGCGGTCGATAGTATACTCCCACTGACATCACCTTCCCCTTCATAAATGGAATTTCAATCCATAGAGATTCTACAGCAAATTTTGTTCCCTGCAAAACTTTAATCCTTTCTGACTCAATGCCCTCTCTAACATAGAGCGCAACCCCTCCACCAATTTGTTCAGCTCTATCATTACGATATAGTTTGTATCCAGGTATCACAGTGTCCCACTGGTTATCCTCCTTCCACCATGTCTCTGAGAGTGCAATCATATCTAACCTTTCATTTAGTGCTATATATTCTAATTCTCCCATCTTATTGTTTAGACTTCTAGCATTGGCATACAAGCATTTTAGAGACTGTATTTTATTAATATTAATCTGGCTATTGGTAGGCATGGGTAATTGGGAATCTTTATGCTCTGTCTGCTCCTTACTCAAGGGCATTTGGGCTACTATACTCCCTTTTGGAACCTCACTGCTTTTGGTAGTATCCTTCAAGGATACCTTTGTCCGAACCATGCGCTCTTGGGTGACTGTCGGCTTTCCCCTATTTTCTAGTTTAAAAGCTTCTCTATCTCTTTTTTAAAGGTTAATGCCAGCAGTCTGGTCCCATCCTGATTAAGGTGAAGCCCATCCCTTCGGAAGAGCCCCCCCTTTCCCCAGAATGTTCCCCAGTTCCTAACAAATCCAAAACCCTCATCCTTGCACCATTGTCTCATCCACGCATTGAGACTCCGGAGCTCTGCCTGTCTTTTGGGTCCTGCACGTGGAACAGGAAGCATTTCGGAGAACGCTATCCTGGAAGTTCTGGATTTCAACTTCCTACCTAAAAGCTTAAATTTAGCCTCCAGAACTTCCCTACCACATTTTCCTATGTCATTGGTACCAACATGTACCAAGACAGCAGACTCCCCCCCAGCACTATCTATGATCCTATCTAGGTGGTGCGTGAGATCTGCTACCTTCGCACCAGGCAGGCATGTTACCAGGCGATCCTCACGTCCACCAGCCACCCAGCTATCTACATTCCTAATGATTGAATCACCAACTATAACAGCTGTCCTGACCCTCCCCTCATGGGGACATGTCCCTGGAGAAACGTCCTCGGTGCGAGAGGGTTTTACATCACCTGGAGGACAGGTCCTAGTTACAGGATCACTTCCTGCCACACCTGCTCTCCTGTCACGTGACCTCTCTCCTCCATGGCAACAGGGATGCTGCCAGACTGGAGGTGGGACTTCAGGACTATATCCCTGTAGGTCTCGTCCATGTACTTCTCTGTCTTTCTTATGTCTTCCAGGTCTGCTACTCTAGCCTCTAGAGAACGGACTCGTTCCCTGAGAGCAAAGAGCTCCCTGCACTTAGTGCATATGTAGGACCTCTCACCAACTGGGAGAAAATCATACATGTGACACTCAATGCAAAAGACCGGAGAACCCCCATCTCGTTGCTGGACCTCTGTCTGCATCTTAGTTTAAAGCTTGTGTTTAGGTCTTTTAAATTCGGTATATAATAAGGATTGGTGTAGATGCTTATACTAATAAAAGTGTATCTAATACCCCTAATACACCCTGTGTACCTGAAGCTTAATTAATCTCAGGTCCTCTGTGTATGACTGATTTGGATTAAGAGCTGCACCTGAGAGCAGCCCCTTTCCTCTAAGATGTGCAAGTACCTATAAAACTACAATTACCCCAGGGGTGGGTGGGTGATGGGGAGGGAGGGAGGGAGATAAGTCCTATTAAAGAGGGCAGTTACAAGGTACCCTGTCCTGAACCCTCAGCAGGGGGATGGGGGTACCACACAAAGCCCAGTTAGTTGAGAGAGGCAAGGTAAGTACAGCTGAGAAGGCTGAACTAGCACACCACTAAGACAAACAATAAATAATTAAACAAAGTTAGACAAACAGTAAATAATTAAATAAACAGCTAGAACTCACAGTAAGATGTCCCAGGAGGCAAATATCCACTCACTAGCAGAGCTCTGTAAAAGTACAGCCCTTCTCTGATCAGAGAAAAGCAAACTAAAACAGACTATGCACACGTGGAGAAAACAGGAAGAAGGCTACACAATACCTCAGTGGGAGGGGGGGGGGAGGGGGAGGATTCACTCAGGCAGGCAAGGACAGGAAAAAAGTTTAACAAACAGCAGGTTCTGGGGAGAGAGATTTAATTCAAAATGGCTACCACACAAAGCCCAGTTAGTTGAGAGAGGCAAGGTAAGTACAGCTGAGAAGGCCATTTTGAGCTGGGCAGAGTTGGGAAAAATGCAAGGAGAGGCAATCAAGGACTCTGGCGTTAAGGCCAAAGCCAAGAGGGAACATAGGATATCAGAGGCATGGGAGCAAGAGTTGGGGATGCCCTTTTCCCCTGAATTCATGCTCCTGCTCCATAAGTCTTTTTGCCTGAAGCAGGGCAGGAGCACAGAGCACAGCTTGGGGCCAGCACCCTCAGGGGCAGTGGCAGTAGAACTCAAGATTTGAGCAGGGCTCTGTTCTCGAAGAGGAGGCGGGATTCCGCAGCGTTGGACCTCCTGGAGGATCTGGCTTCTCTAGGGTCCCAGTTGTCGGGCAATGTAAACCAATGGTATCTCAGGGGGCTGGGAGGAGCCGGTGGGGCCCGAGTCCGACATGGCTGAGCGCCTCTCAGGTGATGAGCCTGCTGTCGTGTAGGTCTTTCGCAGGGAAGACCTGACGAGCCTCATTTCCAGCTCCTTGGAGGCTCTGAATATGTCAGTGGAGTTTACGTCTGAGGAGCTTGTTCTGGAGGACCCCTTACTTCAGGGCCTTTGTGCTCCGCGGGATTTTTTTCCACTGCACAAGGCGATCAAGCAGATCATAGATGTGGAATGGGAGTTAGAGACATAGAAAAATGACAACAGAAAAAGACCACATGGCCTATCTAGTCTGCCCTTCCATATCAAACACTACAACAGTCTCCTTTTTTCCTTTAGAGATCCTCTGTGTTTGTCCCATGCTTCTTTGAATTCAGATACTGTCCTCATCTCTACCACCTCCACTGGAAGACTATTCCTTTCCTTGTAAAGATATTTCTGCATATCACTCCTGAATCTATCCCCTCTCACCCTCATCCCATGTCCTCTCGTAGCAGAGCGTGCTTTCAATTGAAAGAGGCTCTCCTCCTGTGCATTTATGCCATGGAGGTATTAAATGTCTCAATCATATCACCTCTATCCCGCCTTTCCTCTAAGATGTACATATTAAGATCCTTAAGTCTGTCCTCATATGCTTTATAATGAAGACCACTAACCATTTTAGTAGCCACCCTCTGTACTGACTCCATCCTGTTTATATCCTTTTGAAGGTGCGGTCAGTCTCCAGAATTGCACATAATACTCCAAATGAGATCGCACCAAAGACTTATACAGAGGCACTATCACCTCCTTTCTTCTGCTGGCCATTCCTCTCCCTATGCACCCAAGCATCCTTCTAGCTTTCGCTGTCACCTTTTCTACCTGTTTAGCTACTTTAAGATCATCAGACACAATCACGCCTAGGTCCCACTCTTCTTTAGTGGAGAAAAGTACTTTACCTCCCTTGGATTGCTGCTGCCTAAATTCATGACCTTGCATTTTTTAACATTAAATCTCAGCTTCCAAATTCTAGACCATTCTTCAAGCCTTAACAGGCTCTCTCTTTTCCGGTTGCACCGGTTTTCTACCCGTCCTTGCCCTGCTCTACTTTTTGGAGCTCCCAGGGATACTTTTTTTTCCTATTTTTTCTCTTCGGGCTTCGCACCCTTATTTCTCTCTAACCGCTGGTCGCGTGGGTCTTCGACCTCGCAGGGGCCATTTTTGTCCCCATGGCCACCGTATTTAAAAAATGCGATAGATGCTCTAGGAACATGTCGCTTATAGACACTCATGACTGTTGTCTGCGGTGCCTGGGAGCCGACCATGACCCAGAACTCTGTTCGCTCTGTAAGAAAATGTCCTATAAGGCCCTGCTCAGCCCTAAGCAGAAGTCCGAAGACATTTTCCTGAAAGGCCGCCTCGGAGTCCCCGGTGGCACCCTCGGTTGTCTCTTCTCCGGTGGGTTCTCCCCCTGTGGCCCCACGTTCCCGGCGGCACTCCGACGAGGGATCCCCTGAGGTGCCTGTATCACCGATTCTATCTCGGCTACTGCTCCGCATGTGGGAGGCCCCGGCCTCGGTCCCCATCGTGAGTAAGCACCTTGACACAATGTATAAAGTGCAGCGTGGGCCAGGCTTCCGAAAGACCCAACTCCCACACACCTCGATGGTGGTGGAATCAACCATGCAGAAGCAGAAGAGCCCGAAATCGCACTCATCGGTACCACCAGGTTCCATGCTCTCTTGTCGCATGCAGGCATATCAATTGTACATTGGTATGTTCCTGCTCGATTTGGCGAAGGAACTTGGGGGTTTCTCCACGGGCCTTGAAGGGGAGCCTCTCAACAGATTCCGCACCTTGCTGAAGTCCGTGGCCGACTGCTTCAAGTATATCTCTCGAGCCTCCTATGATGGCTTTGAGACTTTGGCTCGGGTGGTGGCCGCGGGCATTGGGGCCCGCCGCCAGGCATGGCTCCAATCCTTGGATTTTTAGCAGTGGGTGCAGGAGAAGCTCCTGGACGTGCCCTGCCTTGGTGAACAGCTTTTTGGTAAGCCGATGGAGAAGAAGGCTGCAGAAATTGAGGCGGAGTTAGTTACCAGGACCTGTCTCTCCTGCAAGACCTCTACCCTGCCTCGGAAGAAGCAGCCAACCAAGAAGCCCTTCTTCCCCAGAAAAGGTCTCCAGTATCGCGGCTATCTGCCTTATCTGACTACCCCCACGCCGACTGCTCCGGCGCAGGAAAAGCCTGGCCAGGGGCACTGTAAACCAAAGGGTCTGAAGACCCAAACGCCGGCTCCCCGCAACCCACTCTGGGCTTTTGATGCTAGCAGCATGGCCCCTCGCCTTCCGGTGATGCAGCAGCCAGTGGGTGGATGCCTGTCCTGCTTCACCCCATCGTAGGCGCACATCACCTCGGACACTTGGGTTCTCCAGGTCGTCTGGGAGGGCTATCGCCTCCATTTCGACAGACTTCCACCACCTTTCTCCCCAGTGGAGCCTCCTCGACTCCCCGCACACCAGTTTCTGCTGCAGCGGGAATTGCATTACCTCCTTGCCCAATGGGCAGTCGAGAAGGTCCCTCCCCACCTTCGAGGTCAGGGCTTCTATTCCCGGTACTTCCTCATCCCAAAAAAGACGGGGTCTGCAGCCCATCCTCGACCTTCGCAGGCTAAACAAGTTCCTGGTGCAGGAGAAATTCAAAATGTTATCTCTTGGCGTGCTGCTGCTTTTCCTTCGACAGGTCAACTGGCTATGCTCCTTGAATCTGAAGGATGCTTACAACCATATCTTAATCCACCCCCAACACAGGCAGTACCTGCATTTCATGGTGCAGGGAGAGCACTTCCAGTACAGGGTGCTTCCCTTCGGCCTTGCGTCTGCCCCACGGGTCTTCACGACATGCCTTGCCATGGTCGCCGCTCACCTTTGGCGCCGGGGTGTGCCGGTCTTTCCCTACCTCAACAACTGGCTCGTTACGGCTCCTCAGCCGAGGAGGCCTGGCAAGCGATGTCGCGCACTGTCCTCCTTTTTAGACAGTCTCACCTCGAGCCAGTTCAGGCCCTCAAGTTCATCAGGGCGTGCCTCAATACTCAGCAGTTCATTGCCTTCTTGCTGGTGGATCGCTTCATCTGCCTCCGAGCTCTGGCGGCTCGCGTTCAAAGCACCCAGCAGGTCACCATGCTACGTCTCCTGGGCCACATGGCCTCGACTGTGCATGTGGTTCCTCAGTACCCAAAGGAGCCAGTCCCTCGGACACCTCAGGGATCCCGTCAGGGTCCTCCGACCTCCGCTTGTCCCTGAGCTGGTGGCAAAACCCCCCAAACCTTCTGCGGGGATCGCCCTTTCAGGCTCCATGGCACGATGCGGTGCTGACGACAGACGCTTCCCTGTTAGGGTGGGGAGCCCATTGCGGGCCTCTCTGCACGCAGGGGCAATGGTCACCTGAGGAGTCTCAGCAGCAGATAAACCTGCTTGAACTCTGGGCCATCCAGTGGGCCCTGAGGGCTTTCAAGGATCGGAAAGTCGGTTCTAGTACAGACCGACAGCCGTGTAGCTATGTTCTACATCAATAAGGAGGGAGGCATGGGATCGTGCTCCCTCTGTCAGGAAGCTATTCTTATCTGTTCTTTTCCTGCCCGACGGAGGATATCCCTCAGGGCTACGTATCTCCCAGATCAGAAGAATTGCCTGGCGGACAGACTCAGCAGGATCCTTTGCCCCCACGAATGACTGCTGGATCCCAGAGTAGCAGGCTGGCTGTTTCTACATTGGGGGACCCCGGCGATAGACCTCTTCGCCAGCTCCCAGAACATGCAGCTCCCTCGCTTTTGCAGCCCGGTGCCGCCCCCGGGCAGGAGGGCCCTGATGCATTTCTCCTAAACTGGTCCTCCAGTCTCTTATATGCATTCCCTCTTTTCCCCCTCATTGTGAAGACTCTATTCAAGGCTCAACGGGACGGGGCATCGTTAATTCTCGTGGCCCCCTCATGGCCCCGGCAGCCTTGGTTCCCTCTCCTGCTCCAGCTATGGACGGAGCCTCCAGTCCCCCTGGGCTCTGCCAGGGGCCTGTTAACGCAGGAGGAGGGTCGGGTGCTACACCCAAACCTATCCTCCCTATCCCTCATGGCCTGGTGGCTGACCAGGTCTCCCTAACCGCTCTGGCCCTTCCGGAGGAGGTCGGGGAAATCCTCCTTGCCTCGAGGAAGGACTCCACTAGGTGGGCTTACACCTTTAACCCTTTCATGTCCACATAATTGTTTTGTAACTGAAGATTTGAGCTAAATGATGCAGAATATAACGTTTTTTGATTTTTTTTTCTAAGAAACAATATTTACTGTTGCCATATGGCAACTACGGTCCTGAATGGCTGAAAATTAAAAACAGTCTTGGCATCAGTTTCATTTACTGCTGGGTGTGATAGTTTAAATAAGTTTTTTTTTTTTTCAGATGGCAAGCACAGATACACATCACATTTCACACACAGTCTGTGGATTTTTTGGAAATATAGAATCCGGTGAAACATTTGGGGGAACATTTGAAGGTTGCCATATGGCAACAACAGCCATGAAAGGGTTAATTGGAAACGCTTCTCCGTCTGGTGCTCGGAACACCAGATCGACCCCTTCTCGTGCCTGGTTCGGTGGGTTCTTCAGTACCTCCTCCACCTCTCAAGGCAAGGGCTGAAGTCAAACTCTGTCAGAGTTCATTTGAGTGCCATCTCGGCTAATCATCTCCCTATCGAGAGAAAACCTCTCTCTGGGCAGCCGTTGGTCTCCCGCTTCATGCGGGGCCTTCTGCTATCCAAGCCGCCCATCCGTCCCCCTCCGGCAGAAAGGAACTTAAACATGGTTCTCACGCAGCTCACTCTCCCACCCTTCGAGCCGATGGCAATGTGTTCCCTCTGGCACTTATCCTGGAAGGTGGCCTTCCTGGTGGCACTGACCTCGGCTCGCCGAGTCAGTGAGCTCCATTCGCTCATGGCTGGCGCCCCTTACACCATGTTATATCAGAGCAGGGTGGTCCTTGGTACCCACCCTAAATTCCTACCCAAGGTTATTTCAGACTTCCATCTCAACCAAGAGATAGTGCTGACGACATTCTTTCCGAGGCCCCACGCCGACCAGGCGTCGGCGGCTCTCCACATTCTCGACTGCAAACGGGCCCTCGCCTTCTAATAGACAGGGGCAAGCAGTCACCAAGCACACCCTCTCGGTTTGGGTGGCGGACTGCATCACTTTTGCCCATGCAAAGGCGGGTGTCCCTCTGGATTGTTGAGTCACCGCACACGGGGTCAGAGCCAAAGCGGCCTCGGTGGCCTCATTGCGCTCTGTGCCCCTGATGGACATCTGCCGGGCGGTGACCTGGTCTTCCACGAACACCTTCGCTGCCCACTACTGCCTAGAGAGGGAGTCCCACCGCGAAAGTGCCTTTGGCCAGGCTGTTCTCCGTAATCTATTCAGGATATAAGCAACTCCTGCCCTCTGACCCTTACATGGCTACCGAGAGCTTCAACCCAAGGACTCGGGCTCCTTTGGGCTTCGGCTTCTGCTTATGGCCTCGCGGAGGCATTTTATTTTTGGTTATGGGCTCGGTAGCCTGTAACTAGGGAGTCCCATAAGTGAGGACTCACTTTCTGCTTCTTTCTGGAGAAAGCGTAGTTACTCACCTGTAACAGGTGTTCTCCAGGGACAGCAGGAATCAATCCTCACTACCTTCCCACCTCCCCTGATGAGTTGCTGAATTTTTGTCCTTCCCTTGCCATCTGCTTGATAGGGCTCGAGCTAAGGGACCTGACTGAGCAAGATGGCACCCTTGGGCGGGAAGAGGACCACACATGCATTTTAGCAATCCCAAAGGCTTTCTTTGAAAGCTAGGGAATTGCTCCGCATGGGCTCCGTCAGTGCCTATGTCACCCATAAGTGAGGACTGATTCCTGCTGTCCCTGGAGAACACCTGTTACAGGTGAGTAACTACGCTTTACCCCCCTATTTTATTGCATTGGCTATTTCCTCCTCTTTTTGAATCTTTGCTTTCCTGACTACTTTGCTAGCTTCTCTAAGTTTTTCCAAATATAGATGCCTGACTTCCTCTCTCTGTGATCTCTTGTATTTCATAAAGGCCTCCCTCCTTTTCTTCACCTTTTCATCTGCTTCTTTTGAAAACCATAGCAGTTTCCTTTTTCTTTTACCTTTATTTACCATTTTAACAAAAAGGTTGGTTGCCCTTAAAATATCCCTTTTCAGCTTTGCCTACTGTTTTTCTACATCCCCCAGCTGTTTCCCATCCCGCTAACGACGCCCTGAGGTATTGGCCCATCTTGGCAAAGTTAGTTTTCCTAAAGTCTAAGACCCTCGCTTTTGAATGGATTTTAAAAGTCCTAGTCCTAATACTGAACAACACCATTTGGTGATCACTGGATGCAAAATGATCTCCCACTATAACATCAGAAACACTTTCACCATTGGTAAGCACTAAGTCCAGTATGGCCCCTACACATGTGAGTTCTGATACCAGTTGCCTGAATAGTTCTCCCTGTAGAGAATCCAGGATCTCCTTACTTCTAGATGATACTGCAGCAGGAATGTGCCAATCAACATCTTTCATATTGAAATCCCCTATCAATAGCACTTCCCCTTTCCTGGCAATGCTGCATATGTCTTCAATTAACTTGCCGTCCACCTCTTCCTCCTGTGAGGGAGGTCTGTAAATCATGCCAATGCAAATAGATTTCACTTTCACTCTTTCTAGTTTAACCCACAGTGCCTCCTCTCTCCCTTTTAAGCTCTGTAGTTCCAAAGCTTTAGTATTATTTTTTACATATTCTTCTTCCCTTCTTCCTATCCTGTCCTTTCTGAATAAAGTATAGCCTGGTATAATTACATCCCAGTCATGGTTTTCTGTGAGCCATATTTCTGTAACTGCCACTAAATCCACATCAGCCTCTCCCATTAAAGCTTCAACATCTGGGATCTTATTTCCCATGCTACGGGCATTTATACACACCATCTTTCCATATGTTGCCCCTTTTACCCATTTCCATAACGGTATTTAATGTTTCACATACCGGGGGCTTTCTTCACCCATCCCCAACGAATCTAGTTTAAAGCCCTCTTCAGTAGATTAACCAGTCTGCTACTGAAGACACATCGACCTTTCTTGGACAGATTGACACCATCTCTGCTCTGCAATCCTTGGAACAGCATCCCATGGTCCAGGAAACCAAAACACGCTCTATGACACCATCCACGCAGACATGCATTCATCTCCAGGATATGAGCTTCTCTGACTTGGCCTTTACCCTCAACAGGGAGGATTGAAGAGAACATCACCTGCGCTCCTATCTGCTTCACTCTCTGTCTCAGAGCCATGAAGTCACTTTTGATACGCTCAGAGGGATACCTGGCAGTATCGTTTGTGCCAACATGGATGAGCAACATTGGGTAATAGTCCGTGGGCTTGATGAGTCTCAGCATACTCTCCATAATATCTCGGATTCTGGCACCTGGCAGATAGCATACCTCTCTGGACATCAAGTTTGGTTGGCAGATGAACGCCTCAGTACCCCTCAGAAGAGAGTCACCAACCGCCACTACCCTTCCCTTCCTTGTGGTCACTGATTCTGCAATTTTAGAGTGCTCGAGCTCTGGTTCTTCCCTTTCCAGGGATGCTTTCACCTCTTCCACTTCCAGGGCTGCATAATGGTTCTTCAATTCAAGGGCTGGAGAAGTTGGATTGGTGATTCTGCAGGCCCTGGTGACTTGTGTCCAACCTTCGTCATTCTGTAGGCTCTCATCTTCTCCTCTGCTCGAGAGCTTGGATGTTGCAAGAAGCATCTCATCAATGTACTTCTCACTGTCTTGAAAGCCTTGCCATCTCCTCTCTGAGTTCCTCCACTTGTTTCCTGAGAGCTTCAGCATGCAGGCATCCTGCACATGGGACCGGTCCATCAACTGACATTGGGACCTCTGTCTGGACAGAGGCAGAAGCTGTAATAGGGGCAACAGCTTTGGCAATTCGATTTTTCCCAGCCATTGTTCATTTGGTGGAGCATAGGTATCTGTTGAAGCAAAAGAGAGAGAAACCTACCAAAGTACCAGCCGGTTTCCCAGCTGTCCTTTCAAAGAAAAAGCAGTTAAATCTCTTTTAAGTGTGTTCAAAATGTGCAGTTCCAAGTCAGTGTGTGTAGTTAATAAAGCAGGACTGCTCACTAGAAATGGGTGGGAGTTGGGGGGGGGGGTAGGGAGGGAACTAACACATAATGAGGTGTCAGTAGCTTCAAAGAGCTGAGAAAGATCCTAAAGCAGAGTTTTAAACCTACCACACTAAAGAAAATATTTCCCCTTTTAAACTAAAGCACCAAAAATAATGTAACTTTGTTTTTAAAATGTACCAAAACCCTTTTAAGACTCCATGCAGAGAGCTAGTAATTTAAAAAGCCACAAACTCTTACCTTTGCTTGAAATGTATAGTCCCTGTTAGAAAGCCTTTGGCAGATGCCACCACGCATGCGTGGTCCCCTTCCTGCCCAAGGGTGCCATCTTGCTCAGTCTCTTTTTTTCCGCGGAGCCCTTCAGACGTTCGTCTGGCTTGTCCCCAGAAAAAGTTGATTTTTTTCTCTGAGTTTCATACTCTCCTACAATATCACACCGGTACTCTTCCTGTCACCCGACCTCACTGCCTCAGTGTCGAGTTCGGGTCTATTTTTGTAGATTTTCATTCTTAATTGTCTGGTGCGTTTGTGCCTTTTTTCTAAACTAGCAGCCAAGCGAGTCTTCAACCTCGCAGGGGTATTTTTTTCCTCCATGGCTACCAGTGGCTTTAAGAAGTGTGATCAGTGCTCAGAAGTTATGTTTTTAACTGACACATATGACTGCTGTCTCCGCTGCCTCAGGCCAGACCACGACCCAGCAGCATGCGTTCTTTCCAAGAGGATGTTCAGCAAGGCCCTCTAGAGCCGCATGTAAGTTTTTTTCCCTGAGTCGCCAGGGCCTCGTCTGAAGCCTCAACACCTCGGGCGGACCCTTCCGTGTATGAGCCCCACTGTGGGGGCACCGTTCTTCCTTGAGAGAACCCAGGAAGAATTAGAAACCCTCAAAGGCGGCATCCGTGGATGGATCCGACCGGCCAGGTCCCGCAGTCCAAGACACTTGTCCGAGGCTTCAGAGAAGGAGCGGCCTGCAAAGGTCCCCTGGAAGGAGTCAACCTCTGACCGGCCTCATTCCACAGACACCATCCTTGTTGAGGATTCCTCTTCGGGGGAGCTGGCACTGGGCCCAAGTCCCTTGGTGCCTGCGCTGAAGGCTGCGGAGCCTTCTGGTGTGGAGTCCAGAATGACAGCCATGGAGTGCAGTTTGCCTGCCTTCATGGACCACCAGGTCCTTGACATTGAAGACGTCCCCTGGAGGCCGAGCCGATCCTTGGCTGAGGTCTCGATCTGAGTTAAGCTCAATGGGACCACGATCATCCCCGGAAAGTGTGCCGGGCACTGGCCGTGGCGCCTTAGGTGTCCCGAAACCCACGGAATAGCCCTCCTATGAGTCCTCAACAGACTACTCTGCGTGGAAGATGGAGGATGAGGAGTCCACTGACACCCGTCGCCACTGTGACATCCCGTCGGACTCTCACGTCTCGGAGACTCGACAGCGATCCCCGCCAGAGGATATGGGCTTCCTTGTCTTCATCAAGAATATCTAGACAAAACTTAATGGTCTCTTCCCAGAGCGAATACTGTATAGTAAAAATATAAACGTTAATTCACTCTACTTCTCACTTGCGTTCAATTGTCCAATGTATAGTCATATATCTATCATAGGTCTCAGACAAAACAATGGCATCAATTTTCTGGGTATTCAATGTTCCCGAGTTACGTGCCTGTTAGCATCAGTGACCTACATATATTAATATTGTAACCAAACTGTCAGTAGGAATGCTTCAGTTTATCTGTGCAAAATTCCAATGCTTTCGTTTCGTTACCAATGACCACCAATGATGATGAGTACTTAGCTTCACTGGTATTAATCCTTATGTTCATTCACTCCTACTGTGCTTCTCAGTCCCAACGCCGTTATATGAGCGCCCTCACGTTTCTCCTCCCGGGTTCCTCAGGGGACTCTAATTACAATCTGACCAGAAGCTGCTGCCCACTTGTTCTCCAGAAACCTCCGAACTCAATGTTTGGAACCGTCTGAAAACGCCGTGTGTTTCATATTCATTAGACATATTCATCAAGAATATGTCTAAGGCCCTGACATTCCCTACGGAGACAGAGGAGGGCCCTCAGGTGGATGAGTTGAAAATCCCCCTCTGAGGGAATCGCTCACAGTGCCTATCCCTCCCATCCTGGAATGGCTGATGCTCCATATTTGGGAGATACTGGCATCGGTGCTGTGGTGAGCAAGTGGCTTGACTCGATATATCGAGTCTGCCGGAGCACGGGCTTCCAGAAATCACAGCTGTCACATAACTCTATGGTGGTGGAGTCGGCCATGTGTCAGCTGAAAAGTCAGAAGACGCACTCCTCGGTGCCCCCAGTAGGGATGCCTGCATCTTGGGCGCCCTCAGCAGAAAGTGTTACTAGGGCTCGATGCTCATCGGCCACATCCAAGCCTGCCAGCTGTACATGTGCATGTACCTGAGAGACCTGACGAAGGAACTCGCCGGATTCTCGGCTGGTCTCTCAAGAACCTGGCCATAGCTGTCTGTGAGTGCTCCAAGTTTGTCTCGGGCAGCCTATAATGGATTGAAGTTGGCGGCTCGAGTAGCGGTGTTGGGCGTCAGTGCTCGACGCCAAGCTTGGCTACAGTCGTCTGACCTCAAGCAGTGGATTCAGGACAAATTGGTTGATGCCCCATGCCAAGGAGAGAACCTCTTTGGCAAACTCATGACCGACAAGGCTGCTGAGCTGGAGTCCGAGTTCATGACGAAGGCCAGGCTTTCTAAAAAGACCGCTGCCCCTTCCCGATGGAAGCGCTGGGGTAAAACGTCCTTATACCCGAGGAAAGGGGCTGCATACAGAAACTACCCACCTTTTCAGGCCTCCCCGGCTCCCCAACAGGGTCAGCAGACCAAGGGACATGGGCATGGCCTTCGTAAGCAGAAAGCTCCAAATCTCCAGGCACTTGCTCCAGCCCAGCTAGGGGGGAGTTTTTGACTCCTTGAGCATAGCCTCTCTATTCCAAGGAGATCAGCAGCCCACAGGGAGACATCTGGCCCTCTATGCCCAGAGGTGGGTGACCATCACCACTGACCCCTGGGCACTTTGGGTGGTCAGGGAGGGTTACCTCCACCACCTGACTCAGGCACCTCCCCCTTATTTTCTGGGAGAGCCCCTCATGTCTCCCCTCCACTGGGACCTTCTACTGAAGGAGTTGGTGGGTCTTCTCGAGGACAAAGTGGTGGAACCGGTGCCCCATCATCTCAAGGAGAAGGGGTTTTACTCCTGGTACTTTCTTGTGCCAAAAATAACATGGAGCCTAAGGCCCATACTTAACCTGCTCAACCTCAACAAATTCCTGGTGAGGGGGAAGATCAAGATGCTCTCCCTTGGAACATTTCTGTCCTACCTCCAGCAGAGAGATTGGCTATGCTCCTTAGACCTCAAGGATGCCTATACCCACATCCTCATTCACCCAACCAAAGGCAGTACCTGCCGTTCATAGTGGGGGGGCAAGCACTATCAATACAGAGTGCTCCCTTTTGGCTTGGCCTCTGCCCCAAGGGTCTTCACAAAATGCCTGGCAGCCATGGCCACCTTCCTCTGTCTCCAGGGGATGTTTGTCTTCCCCTACCTGGACGACTGGCTCATAAAGGGAGTCACGACATCAGAGGTACAGCAGGCCACCACTTGCACCATCCAGGTTCTGCAGCACTTGGGCTTTGTCATAAACTACCCCAAGTCTCATCTCCTCCCGACACAATGTCTGGAGTTCATTGGGGCAAAGCTGGACACCCTCCAGTCAAAGCCCTTCTTGCCCAGGGACTGAGCCGACCATCTCAGGACTCTGGCACAGGACATACAATACCACTCCACAGTGCCCAATCAGCTTCATCTAAGCATTCTCAGGCACATGGCCTCCATGGTCCATGTCACCCCAGAAGCTCGCCTCCACGTGAGGCCGGCGCAGTGGAGTCTCCAGGACAAGTGGACTCAAGCCATGGGGATCCTCCGAGACAGAGTCTCTGTAACTCGTCAACTGGTAGATTCTCTGGTCTGCTGGCAGGCTCTCCAGTATCTTGAGGCCGGCATGCCTTTTCAGGCCCCGAGCCCCTCAAGGGTCCTCACAATGGATGCCTCCCTGCTTGGCTGAGGAGCCCACTGCGAGGAGCTCCGCACCCAGAGAAGTTGGTCACCAGACGAGAGCACCCAGCAGATCAAACTCCTGGAGCTGCGGCAATATACTTAGCCCTGCAAGCATTTTGCCACCACCTGCACCACCAGCCGGTGCTGGTCCAGACGGACAACCAGATGGTGATGTTCTATGTGAACTAACAGGGGGCACGAGGTCTCGTGCCCTCTCTGTTAGGAGGCAGTGGTCCTCTGCTCGTATGAAATTCAACAGGGTATCCTCCTGCGGACAGTATACCTACCAGGCCAGAACAACCTGCTGGCCTACAGACTGAGCAGAGTCTTCCAGCCGCACGTGTGGCAGCTGGACCTTAGGGTGTCCGATTGGCTCTTCCTAATCTGGGGGAAACCTGTGATGGACCTGTTTGCCAGCTCAGACAACTTCCAGTTGCCCTGCTTCTGTTCCCTGCAGGCCAACCCCTCCAGAGGGGCAGTGGACGCGTTCCTTGTCTCATGGTCGGAGAGCCTCATGCACGCCTTCCCTCCCATGCCACTGATAGCTAAAACCTTGTTCAAGATCCTCCGCGACAGGGCCTCGCTCATCCTAATAGCCCCACGGTGGTTCAGGCAACCGTGGTTCCTGCTGCTCCTCCGACTGACGGTGGAGACTCCCATCCCCTTGGGGAACTCTCTGGGGCTTCTGTCTCAGGAAGGGGGCTCTCTTCTGCACCCCAACCTGGGGTCCCTGTCGCTGACAGCATGGCTGCTAAAAGGGTGACCCTGGCCCCTTTCCACCTCTCGGGTGAGGTAGAGGAGATCCTGCTGGCCTCTCACAAGGCCTCTACTAGGAAAGCTTATGCTCTCAAATAGCACAGGTTCTTGGCCTGGTGCGCCAAGCATGGGGCTGACCCGTTCTCCTGCCCGGTGGGTTTGGTGTTAAAGTACCTTCTCCACTTCTCGCACCTCTCATGTCTAACTCCATCCGGGTGCACCTTAGTGTCCTGGTGGCACACCACCACACGGTGGATGGCAAGCCCCTCTCGGTCTATCCATTGGTGACTCGCTTTCTTAGGGGTCTGCTCTAATCGAAGCCCCCGGTTCACCCTCTGGCAACCGAATGGGATCTCAACGTGGTTTTGGGGCAGCTCATTCGCCCAACATTTGAGCCTCTGACTACTTGCCACCTGCGATACTTCTCTTGAAAGGTGGAGTTCCTGGTTGTTCTCACCTGCACTCACAGGGTTAGCAAGCTTCAGGCCTTAGTGGTGGAGGCACCTTATACCAGGTTCTACAAGATCAGAGTGGTGCTCTGCATGCACCCAAAATTTCTTCCGAAGGTAGTCTCATCCTTCCATCTCAACCAGGAAGTAGTGCTCCCTACTTTCTTTCCGAGACATCACTCCAGTAGGGCAGAGACAGCCCTCCACACTATGGACTGTAAGAGGGCTTTGTTCTTCTATATCCAATGCACTCAGCGTCACTTTAAAGCTACTTAGCTTTTCGTCTCCTATGACCCCAGTAGACTGGGGGAGGTGGTGACCAAGCGTACGCTGTCCACCTGGATGGCGAACTGTATCATCCTCACCTATGAGCAGGCGGGGCTCCCACTGGAAGGCTGTGTCATGGTGCACCGTGTCAGGGCCATGGCGGCCTCAGTGGCAAACTTGCACTCTGTCCCGATGGTGGATAGCTGTCAGGTTGCCACCTGCTCTTCAATCCATACCTTCTCAGCCTTTCGGGGGTTGGGAGCGGGTGGGGGTTTCTACCCTTTGTCCTACGATTCCACTAAAAAGTTCCAGTGAAATGAGGAGTGGATCGGAGGCAGGCTCTGCTCTTCTACTCTGCTTAGGTCTGAGTCACGTAGGACCAGTGGGTGTTGGAGATCATTTGGGAGGGCTATGCGCTGGAGCTGGTGCGGCCCATCCGCAGTGCCTTCCTTGTCTCTCCCTGCATGTCCTCAGCTAAGAGGATGGCCATGTGGGTAACGCTGGTCCAGCTGGGGGCAGTGTGTGCAATTATGGCAGGCAAGTGTAGATCCGGTCGATACACCATCTATTTTGTCGTCCTCAAAAAGGAGGGTTCCTTTCACCTTATTGTGAACCTGAAATTCGTGGGCAGGGCATTGCGGGTCCCACATTTTCATATGGAAACTCTGTGCTTAGTCATAGTGGTGGTATGAAAGGGAGAGTACCTCCACATTGTAATTTGTGGCGAGCACCAGCAATACTTGCACTTTGTGTTGCCTATGGGGCACTTCCAGTTCTGTGCTCTGCCTTTCAGCCTGGCCGCCCCTCAGATGTTCACAATGGTTATGGTTGTGGTGGCAGTGGCCTTGCGGCAGTAAGGTATCTTGGTTCACTCATACCTGGATGACTGGCTCATCAGTGCGAAGTCCCTCGAGGAGAGTCAAAGGGCCACTTGATGAGTGGTGGAGCTCCTGCAGAGTCTGGGTTGCATGGTGAACCTCAACAAGAGTCATCTACTGCCTTCTCAGCAACTGACCTACTTGGGAGCGCTATGAAATTTAATGTGGACAAGTGAACATAAGAACATAAGATATGCCATACTGGGTCAGACCAAGGTCCATCAAGCCCAGTATTCTGTTTCCAACAGTGGCCAATCTAGGTCATACGTACCTAGCAGTTCCCCAAGGGACACAGGTTCCACAATGCTTGTATTGGTTCAAGCATTGATATCCTGGGTCCCTTCTTAATAATGGTTTATGGACCTTTCCTCCAGGAACTTGTCCAAACCTTTTTTAAACCCAGCTACACTAACAGCCTTTACTACATCCTCCGGTAACAAATTCCAGAGTTTGATTACACGTTGAGTGAAAAAATATTTTCTTTTATTAGTCTTAAATAGTTTACCCTGTAGCTTCATTGCATGTCCCCTAGTCTTTCTATATTCTGATAAGGTAAACAATCGATCTACGTTTACCCGTTCCACTCCGTTCATTAATTTATAGACTTCTATCATATCTCCCCTCAGCCGTCTCTTTTCCAGGTTAAAGAGCCCCAACCTTTTTAGCACCTAGGGAAGAACAACCCAAACTATGGTTACACGATGCAAGGTTCCACATTAGGAACCACCACCCAGGAAAAAGATTTAGGCGTCATTGTGGACAACATGTTAAAACCCTCCGCCCAGTGTGTAGCGGCAGCCAAGAGAGCAAATAGAATGCTAGGTATCATAAGGAAAGGAATGGAAAATAAAACAAAGCATATTATAATTCCATGGTGCGACCACAGCTAGAATATTGTGTGCAGTTCTGGTCGCCGTATCTTAAAAAGGATATAGTGTTATTAGAAAAGGTTCAGAGAAGAGCCACCAAAATTTTAAAGGGGATGGAAGGATGCCCCTATGAAGAAAGGCTAAAAGGGTTAGGGCCCTTTAACCTGGAAAAGAGACGGCTGAGGGAAGATATGATAGAAGTCTATAAATTAACGAACGGAGTGGAACGGGTAAACGTAGATCGATTGTTTACGTTATCAGAATATAGAAAGACTAGGGGACATGCAATGAAGCTACAGGGCAAACTATTTAAGGCAAATAAGAGAAAATATTTTTTCACTCAACGTGCAATCAAACTCTGAAATTTGTTACCAGAGGATATAGTAAAGGCTGTTAGTGTAGCTGGGTTTAAAAAAGGTTTGGACAAGTTCCTGGAGGAAAAGTCCATAAACCATTATTAAAAAGGGACCCAGGATATCAATGCTTGACCCAATACAAGCATTGTGGAACCTGTGTCTTTTGGGGAAACTGCTAGGTACGTATGACCTAGATTGGCCACTGCTGGAAACAGGCTTGATGGACCTTGGTCTGACACAGTATGGCATATCTTATATTCTTATGTTTTCTTATGCTGTTTATGCGCGCGTCAATCTCTTTTCTGTATTTGGCCTGGCAAAACTTGTGCATAAGTTACATTATCTACACACAAAGGGCACGCTACTCTTTCTGCATCGGCCTGTTAGATTATAAGCCCTCTGGGGACAGGAAAAACCTACTGTACCTGAATATAACTTGACTTGGGTTTCTGAAAAAAGTTGTGGCTAAATCTAGTTCCTTTCTGCATCTAAAATGATTGATAGTGTGACATTATCTGCCATGCTTTGGAACATAGATTTTGGCATGAAAGAAAATGCCATTCTTCACTGGCGGCTGTGCAGAGGTGAGACAGAGCTTTAGGCCTCTCCAGCTCCCTCTGAAGCCAGTCAGGCAGGCATTAGGCTCTCCAGCGTGGAGGGGGGGGGGGGGGCAAGGACTGATGGAGGGGCTGGGATAGGATTGTAAATGGGCTGATGGGGAAACGTGGACTGGAAATGGGCTGATTTGGGCGGCTTGGACTGGAAAGGGGCTGATGGGGGGGGCAGAACTTGAAATGGCTAATGGGGGTCTAGGATAGAGCTAGAAATGGGCTGATGGGGTGGGTTAGGATAGGACTGCAAATGGGCTGATGTAGGGGCCAGGATAGGACTGGAAATGGCTGATGGGGGGGGCTAGAAATGGGCTGATGGGGGGGGGGGCTAGGATAGGATTGGAAATGGATGATGGGGAGCTAGGACTGGAAATTAGCTGATGGAGGGGCTAGGATACGACTGGAAACAGCTGATACGGGGGCTAAGACTTGAAATGGGCTGATGGGGGGTCTAGGGTAGGACTGGAAATGGCTGATGGGGGGCTAGGACTGGAAATGGGATTATGGGGGGATGAGAGAGTGGGACTAGAAGAGAGCAGATGCTGGGAGGGGCTGAAACTAGAAGGGAGCAGATGTTGGGGACTAGAAAGGAATGAGGCTTGGGGAGTGAGGATGGAGAGGGGAAAAGGTATTTTGTGTGGGAAGGAAGAAAAATCTACAATTGGCCGGTATTGGGAGAGTAAGTATGGACTGAGGATGAAAGGGTATTTGAGTGGATGAAAAAAGAATAAAGAAAGAAATGGAGGAAAGAGACAAAGGGGAAAGATCAGTATGTTAAAGCAGATGTAGAGAGAGAATGGAAAAAAAAACAAGAAATGACAAATGGACAACAGACAATGGAGTTAGCAGAAGACACAAAGAAACCAGAAGAAAGTGACTGGAGCAACTGCAACTGAAAAATAAAATGCCCAAACAACAAAAGGTAGAAAAATACTTTTTTATTTTGAATTTATTAACTGGAATAATTCCCTCTGGGAAATGTGCATCGCTTACGTCTTTGGGCTTTGTTTAATGCAAGAGGAAATTAATTTATAGTTTTATTTCTCCAGTGTTGTACATTCCAAGTTTGGCTTTTGGGTTCCCAGTTTAATTATTACATACTAACATAGTAACATAGTAAATGACGGCAGATAAAGACCAGTATGGTCCATCTAGTCTGCCCAGCAATATGACAGGAGTAGGTGCACCCCTTCCCATGACTTTTAGGGAGTAAGTGCACCCCTACCCATGTCTTTGCTTAGTGGTGCACCCACCAGGAGCAGGTGCACCCCTCCCCATATCTTTCTTTCTTTCTTTGTTTAGGGGTGAACACACCGCTCCTCCCCCCATCACTCCATGTAGGACACCCCTATTTGTTGTCAGTTTATTTATTTATTTTTTCTATTTATGCAAGTTTACAATTTAAACATCAATCGATAATGTTTACAGAAAAGATGAATTCTTGTGAACTAATACAAAAAAGAAAATCCATACTCTAGAAACACATAACAAGAAGCATCATTAGTCCCCATGAATGGGGAGTGGTTACCTAATTAACTGAAGGCAGGAAACAACCTACAGTGTACAGGAAATCATTTCAAAAATTAAAGATGGTAACAAGAGATTAGGATCATATTAACAGTAGATGGCAAGCCTTTTAAGAAGGCAAAGATGTTATTGTATGCGTACTGATAAACGACGAAAGGTCTCCAGGTTGAAAAAAAACATACTTCTGAGATTCAAAAAGTATTATACATTTACATGGAAATCTTAACGTGAAGGAAGCCCCCAATTGAGCTACACCGGGTTTTAATAAGAGGAAAGCTTTTCGACATTTCTGGGTTTCCTTTGAGACATCTGGAAAAACAGATATCTTCTTCCCCATAAACAAATTGACTCTTTTTTTTTATAAAACCATTTAAGGAGCCAGTCCTTATCTGACGAAAGGGCAAGGGATACCAACAAAGAGTCAATTGCTGAGTCACAGCCTGTGAAAGCTGGCTAATTGCTTCCCAGATATTATCTAAAGTCACCACAGCAGGTCGAATAAGTGAGAAAGAGAACGGAGGCCCAATTGGAGAGGATCTTTCCTTCGATGATTCAACATCCTTTACCAGACCGGCTTTTCGCCGATTGAGGAAAATGCGGCGTCTTCCGCCCTTGAGTTGTGTCTCTCCCCAGATGGCCGTTCACCTCCGGTGGCTCCAGGCTCTTCGGTGACCCCTCTAGCACGCGGCTCTTCTCCTCTCCCGGTGTTGGATGTGGTGAAGGACCAGAAGCGGGGCGTGCTGAGTGGAGATTCCGGAGTACAGCTGCCGGTTTCTGAGGTGGCTGTTTGTGAACCTGGAGCTTCAACTTCTATCGAGGTTCAGTTTATTTTGATTTAATCTTGTTGCTGTAAAGTGATCCACAGTGTCTGTCCCAGGCCACTTTGAATTCCGTAACTGTGTTTGTCCCCACCACCTCCATCGGGAGGGCATTCCAAGCATCCACCACCCTTTCAGTAAAAAAGTATTTTTTGACATTGCCTTTCAATTTACCACCTTGCAGCTTCATGTTATGCCCTCTAGTTTTACAGCTTCCCCGTCTCTGGAAGAGGTTTGTTTGTTCATTATTTCTCTTTAAGTATTTAAAGGTCTGAATCATATCTCCCCTATCCCTCCTCTCCTCCAAAGTGAACATATTTAGGTCTTCAAGTCTCTCCTCATAAGGCTTCTGACGCATGCTCCAAATAATTTTGGTCGCCTTCCTCTGAACAGCTTCCATTCTTTTTACATCCTTTGCAAGATACGGTCGCCAAAACTGAACACAGTATTCCAAATGAGGCCTCACCAGAGACTTATACAGTGGTATTAGTACCCCTTCTTTTCTGCTGGTAATTCCTCTTCGAATGCAGCCCAACATCCTCCTGGCTTTTGCCACCGCCTTCTCGCACTGTTATGCCACCTTGCGATCTACAGAAATAATCACACTGAGGTCTTTCTCCTGCTCCGTGCACACCAACCTCTCACCCCCTATCGTGTACATTTCTCTTGGATTTCTGCCGCCCAAGTGCATGACACTGCACTTCTTCGCATTAAATCTTAATTGCCAAGCATTATTGTCTTCATATTTCTAAATTGTGATCCCTTGTTCTATGTTTGATGATGGTCCATGTTCTGCATGTGTTAACGAGCAGAGGTATTCTCCAGGACCAAGCAGGAAGTCAGTCCTCACATATGGGTGACGTCAGCACCGACGGAGCCCCCATGCGGAGCATTTCCCCAGCTTTCACAGAAAGCCTTTGGGAATGCCAGCACGCATGCGCGGTCCCCTTCCCGCCCAAGGGTGCCATCTTGCTAAGTCGTCTTTTTCCGTGGAGCCTGACGGACATGGTTCGTGTTCACCCGCGAGAAAAGTTGATTTTTTCATGTTTTTTCTCGGTTCGACGCTGGTTTCCCCTTCCCGCCTCGGGCCGGTACACCGGTATCGAGCCCGGACTTCTTTTTTCAGTTTTTGTCCTTCGTGACTAGCGTTCGCGCCATTTTTCTATTTTTCACTGGCAGCCCTGTCTTTTGACCTCGCAGGGTCCCTTTTTCCCCCGATGGCTGCCAGCGGGTTTAAAAAGTGTGATCGGTGTAAGAAACTTATGTTTCTCACCGACACACATGACTGCTGCCTCCGCTGCCTCGGACCCGGGTGATCATGATCCGATGATCTGTGGTCCATGTGGGAAAATGTCCTCAAAGACGTTGAGGAGTCGGCAGCACCAAAAGGAAAGAATCTTCTCTGACTCCGCGTCCGGCCGGGCCCGGACTTCGTCAGAGGCCTCGACGTCTCGGGAGGCCTTTACTGTACCAGTTCCTCCGATGCTGGAACGGTTGCTCTTCCGCATGTGGGAGGCACCGGTCTCGACGCCAGTTCTGAGCAAGCAGGTCGATTCCATCTATCGAGTCCGCAAGAGCCCCGGGTTCCAAAAAGCACAGCTACCGCACCACTCCATGGTTGTGGAATCGGCCATGCATCGTCTGAAGAGTCAGAAGATGCACTCCTCGGTGCCTACGGGCCGGGAGGCCCGGAACCTGGATGCCCTCGGTAGAAAGTGCTTCCAGGGCTCTATTCTTACTTGCCTTGTCCAGACCTACCAGCTGTACATGGGCATGTACCTTCGAGACCTGGCAAAGGAGATTGCCGGGTTCTCTGCTGGTCTCTCCGAGGAGCCTTTGCAGAGGTTCAAGGCCCTGTCATCGGGGATCCGAGAGTGCTCGAAGTTTATTTCTCGAGCAGCCTATGATGGCTTTGAGGCTTCGGCCCGTGTAGCTGTGGCCGGCTTCGGTGCACCCGTCAGGCTTGGCTACAGTCATCGGACCTCGAGCCATGGGTGCAGGACAAGTTGGTCGATGTCCCCTGCCGAGGTGAAAATCTCTTTGGCAAGCCCATGGCTGAAAAGGCTGTGGAACCCGAGTCCGAGACTCTCACCCGGACAAGGCTGTCCAGAAAAACCTCTGCCCCTTCTCAGAAGAAGGAGGGCTCGGGAAAAAAGACCTTTTACCCGAGGAAGTCATCTGCTTACAAATCATACCCTCATTTTCAGGCCTCCACAGCTCCCCAGCAGGGTCAGCAGGCCAAGGGGCAGGGACATGGGCTCCGTAGGCAGAAAACCCCCAAGCCACCAGCTCCGGCTCCTGCACAGCAGGGAGCGGGGTTTTTACTCCAGTGGCATAGCCTCTCCTCCTCAGCTGGCCCCTTTCAGCACAGGAGGCTGGCTGACCCTGTATGCCCACAGGTGGTCAGCCGTAACAAGGGATACCTGGGTGCTAAGTATAGTCCAGAGGGGCTATCTCCTCCACTTCCACCAGGTACCTCCCTCCTACTTTCCAGGAGAGCCTCAAAGACTCCCTCTGCACAGGGACTTACTCCTACAGGAGTTAGCAAGTCTTCTGAAGGAACAGGCGGTGGAACCGGTACCTCACCACCTGAGAGGTCAAGGCTTCTATTCCAGGTACTTTCTAGTACCAAAAAGAACAGGAGGCCTCAGGACCATCCTAGACTTGCGGAATCTCAACAAGTTCCTGGAGAAGGAAAAGTTCAAGATGCTTACCCTTGGAATCCTGCTGCCCTACCTCCAGCAGTGAGATTGGCTATGCTCCTTAGACCTAAAGGATGCGTATACTCGCATTCTCATTCATCCAGACCACAGACAATATCTCAGATTTGTAGTGGGAGGAAACTATTACCAATACAGGGTACTCCCTTTTGACCTAACTTCCGCCCCCAGGGTTTTCACCAAATGCCTGTCGGTGGTGGCAGCCTATCTCAGGGTTCAAGGACTCTGTCTTTCCATACCTGGACGACTGGCTCATCAGGGGTCAGTCTCCACAGGAGACCAATCAAGCCACCCTCCGCACTGTCGCTCTTCTCCAGCATCTGGGGTTTGTCATAAACTTCGCAAAGTCCGCTTTGCACCCCTCAAAAAACATGGAGTTCATAGGAGCAAGACTGGACACCCTTCAAGCAAAGGCTTTTTTGCCAGTGGACAGGACCCACAGACTGGTGGCCTTGGCCAGCCAATTCCACAGCAATTCTCTGGTCTCCGCCAGACAGTTCCTGAGGCTCTTAGGCCACATGGCATCCACGGTTCATGTAACTCCAAATGCCCCTTGTTGGACTACTCCAAATGCCCGTCTACACATGAGGCCAGCTCAGTGGGGCCTCAGAACTCAGTGGCTGCAGGCCACGGAAAACCTGACGGACAAAGTGAGGGTGTCCAAGCTACTAGCTTCTTCTCTGCAGTGGTGGCGTCATCTTCCAAATCTGCTAAAAGGGGTGCCTTTTCAAGCACCTCAGCATTCTCAAGTGCTGACAACCGATGCTTCTCGCCAAGGTTGGGGTGCACATTGCCAAGGAGCATGCACCCAGGGCCTCTGGTCCCCTTGGGAGTCCGCACAGCAGATCAATTTCCTAGAGCTCAGAGCAATCCGCCTAGCCCTACGGACTTTCTCTCATGTCCTCTCTCGCCAGTCCGTCTTAGTGCAGACGGACAATCAAGTTGCCATGTTCTATGTAAACAAGCAAGGGGGCACAGGGTCCAGACCTCTCTGTCAGAAGGCACAGGATCTGTGCTCCTGGGCAGTCAATCATGGCATACTTCTCCAGGCGGTCTATCTCCCTGGACAAGAGAATTACTTGGCAGACAGATTGAGCAGGATTCTGCAGCCACACGAATGGCAGTTGAATCCTCTGGTGGTTCAACAGATCTTCCTAAGGTGGGGTCTTCCCACCATAGATCTCTTTGCCAGTCCACTGAACCGTCAACTGCCCAGTTTCTGCTCCAGGCAACCGCATCCTCTCAGAGTAGCAGCGGATACCTTTCTCATTCCATGGTCTACAGGCCTCCTATATGCGTTTCCTCCCACGCCTCTAGTGTCCAAGATACTGTTCAAAGTGATTCGGGACAAGGCCTCGGTGATCCTGGTGGCCCCCAAGTGGCCCAGACAACCCTGGTTCCCACCTCTTTTGCAACTAGCGGTGGACACTCCTCTTCCTTTGGGGATGCAACCCGATCTCCTGTCTCAGGAGCAGGGATCTCTCTTACATCCCAACCTCCAGTCCCTCAATTTGATGGCCTGGCTGCTGAAAGGGTAGTTCTAGCACCCTTACTGCTGCCTAGGGAAGTGGAGGACGTGGTCTTGGCCTCTAAGAGGCAGTCCACTAGGAAGTCTTATGCCCTTAAGTGGCGTAGGTTCTCCACCTGGTGTGCTCAACACAAGGAGGATCCTTTCTCATGCCTGGTACCAGTGGTGCTGCAATATTTGCTTCACCTGTCCAACCTAGACCTCAAATCCAACTCGGTTAGGGTCCATCTCAGTGCTCTCTCAGCGCACCATTCACAGGTGGACGGTCAGTCTCTCTCAAGCCACCCTTTAGTGGCTCGCTTCCTCAGAGGCTTCCTTTTGCTTAAGCCTCCAGTTCGTCCACCTGCCCCTGAGTGGGATTTGAATGTGGTCTTGCAACAGCTTACTTGCCCACCATTTGAGCCTTGGCTACTTGTTCTTTGCGTTTTCTCTCCTGGAAAGCGTTGTTTTTGGTAGCTCTTACCTCAGCAAGGCGAGTGAGCGAGCTTCAGGCTTTGGTGTCAGATGCACCATACACTAGGTTCTACAGGAACAAAGTAGTCTTATGGACTCAGCTTAAGTTCCTTCCTCAGGTTGTCTCCTCCTTCCACCTCAACCAGGAGGTGGTTCTTCCAACTTTCTTTCCCAGACCGCATGCCAGCCAGGCTGATATGGTCTTGCATACCCTGGACTGTAGGAGAGCGTTGTCCTCAGGGCCGGATTTACCTTGAGTGAGGCCCTACGCCAACAAAAATTGTGGGCCCCCAGAAAAAATGAAAACGAGATCAATTTACCAAAACAGAAATGGCAATAGATGTATAGAATTGCCTGACATAAAGAGGCAATAGGGACAAAATCAGCATCGGAATTCAAGAAATACATTAAAAAATGTCTTATCCATCGGGGAAGAGGATCACTGAATGATCCGGCAGTACTACAGCAGCTACAGGAAACGGACCTGGCCGTCGCTGCTCCCCGGTACTCACTATGGCTTTGGTGTAACAGGCCACCGCCTCCTGGTACTTGCGGGTGACGAAGAGTCTGTTTCCCTGCTCCTTTAACTCCTGAGCGCTAGTGCTCTTCTCCGGACTCCCGCCTCCCCCACTCTCCTTTTCCTCTTTCCCCTTCATGCCAGGGCCTGGAGAAGCTTGCAGACGGCCCCGTTCAGCTAGGCCGCAGCAATTTCAACTCTCTCTAGAGAGCGAGGGATCCAGGCTCGCACAATCCCGCCTCTCACTCTGACTATACCCAACACACCCACAAATAGGGTTGCCAACTTTTTCACCGAGAAAAACCCGACACCTGTGGCTCGCCATGCTCCACCCATTCTCTGCCCCTAGTCCCACCCCAGCCCCGCCCCCAGCCCCACCCACAAAAATTACCGAGGATACGTGTAGGCTAACTTCCTTGGTCAGATAATAATTAAACTGGGAACCCCAAAATCCAAACATGAAATGTACAACACTGGAGAAATAAAACTATAAAGTAATTTCCTCTTGCACTAAACAAAAACGCAAAGATGTTAGCAATACACACTTCCCAGACCAGACATATTCCAGTTAATAAATTCAAAATAAAAAGTATTTTTCTACCTTCTGTTTGGGCATTTTTTCAGTTGCAATTGCTCCAGTCACTTTCTTCTGGTTTCTTCGTGTCTTCTGCGAGCTATCCATTTGTCCTTTCTTCTCTTTTAGATGTTTTCCATTCTCTCTCTATTTCTGCTTTAACATACTGATGGTTTCCCTTTTGCTCTTTCCCCCAATTCTTTCCTTATTCCTTTATCATCCATTTAAATTTCACCCTTCCATTTTCAAGCCCCTCTTACTCTCCCAATACCCAGCCCATCATAGACTTTTCTTCCACACAAAATATTTTTCCCCTCTCCATTCTCATTCCCCATCCATTCTAGTCCTCCCCCAAAATCAGTTCCCTTATAGTTCTAGACCCACCCAGCATCCACTCCCTTCTAGTCCCATTCTCCCATGCCCCACATCAGCCCATTTCCAGTCCTATTCCAGCTCTTCATAAGCCCATTTCCAGTGCTAGCCCTCACATCACAGGCCATTTCCAGTCCTAGCCCCCACCATCACATCCCATTTGCAGTCCGAGTCCCCCTGCACCATCACAGCCCATTTGCAGTCCTAGTTCCCCCTCCCCACCATCACAGCCCATTTCCAGTCCATGTCCCCCCCCCCATAGCCCTTTTCCAGTCCAGGTCCCCCTCCCCATCACAACCCATTTCCAGTCCAGGTCCCCCTCCCCATCACAACCCATTTCCAGTCCATGTCCCCCCCCCCCCCATAGCCCTTTTACAGTTCAGGTCCCCCCCCCAGTCACCAGCCCATTTGCAGTCCTAGTTCCCCCCCCCCCCACCAACCCAGCCCATTTGCTGTCCACGGTACGCCCCCCCCCCCATAGCCCTTTTCCAGTCCAGGTCCCCCTCCCCATCACAACCCATTTCCAGTCCATGTCCCCCCCCCCCATAGCCCTTTTACAGTTCATGTCCCCCCCCCCCAGTCACAGCCCATTTGCAGTCCTAGTTCCCCCCCCCCACCATCACAGCCCATTTGCAGTCCAAGTTACCCCCCCATAGCCCTTTTCTAGTCCAGGTCCCCCTCCCCATCACAACCCATTTCCAGTCTATGTCCCCCCCCCATAGCCCTTTTACAGTTCAGGTCCCCCCCCCCATCACAGCCCATTTCTTTCCCGTCCAAGGCCCCCCCCCCCTAGCCCTTTTCCGGTCCAGGCCCCCCCCCCCCAATCACAGCCCATGCAGTCCTTGCTCCCCCCCCCCCCCCGACCAGCACCGCAGCTGTCTGAGAGGCTTCAGAGGGAGCAGGGTAAGCTCGCGCGAGGCCTCGGCTCCCTCTGTACAGCTGCCAGCGTGAAGAGCCTTTTCCTTCACGCTGGCGGCTGTATCTGTGAAGCCGCGTATGCTGGGAAAGGTTAAAGGGTATTGCCTTTAACCTTTCCCAGCAATCGCGGCTTTACAGATACAGCCGCCAGCATGAAGGAAAAGGCTCTTCACGCTGGCGGCTGTACAGAGGGAGCCGGGGCCTCGCGCGAGCTTACCCTGCTCCCTCTGAAGCCCTCCGGTGTGTGGGCCGGCCCCGGGTGCGGGTTTTCTCAGTCCTGGGGACTCTTGTTTATGGGCCCTTGCCAGCTGTGGGCCCTACGCCACGGCGTACCTGGCGTATTGGTAAATCCGGCCCTGGTTGTCCTTCTACCTTGACCGTATGCAGGGACACCGAAGGGCTGTTCAGCTGTTCGTCTCTTTTGACCCTAATAAGTTGGGGTTTCCTGTCTCCAAGCATACCCTGTCCATTTGGGTAGCAGACTGTATCGCCTGGGTGTACAGGGCAGCCGGCCTCTCGTTGCAGGGTCGAGTCACGGCTCCCCGTGTCGGGGCTAAGGCTGCGTCTGTGGCTCATCTCCGCTCTGTTCTGTTGGCAGACATCTGCCGGGCCGCTACTTGGTCTTCAAGCCAGACTTTTGCGTCCCACTACTGCCTCGAGAGAGAGTCCCGCAGGGACAGTGCTTTCGGACAGGCGTAATCTCTTTGAGGTATAGGCAGCTCATACCCTCCGGCCCTGGTGTTGGGCTACCGTTCGGGGGCGTTCTCAGAGAAGATTCTTTTCATACATGCTGAGGCTCTAGAGGGAGTATATTTTTTCAGCTTTGGGTCCCCGGTAGCCTTAAGCTGGGGAGTTCCATATGTGAGGACTGACTTCCTGCTTGGTCCTGGAGAAAGAGTAGTTACTCACCTGTAACAGGTGTTCTCCAGGAGCAGCAGGAATCAGTCCTCACAACCCTCCCTCCTCCCCTTGGAGTTGCAGTCATATCATTTATTTTGTTTTTTTCTGTCTTTTAGCTATGTCATCTGACTGAGCAAGATGGCACCCTTGGGCGGGAAGGGGACCGCGCCGACGTCACCCATATGTGAGGACTGATTCTTGCTGCTCCTGGAGAACACCTGTTACAGGCGAGTAACTACTCTTTCTGTTCATGTAGTTTCTATGTGACAGTGCCACTTATTCTCTTTCTCCAGTAGGAGATGTAATGGTATTCTCTGAGATGTATTGGTTTAATATTTGCAGTGTTTCCTTTTGATAGGTAGGGTTTGGTGCTTTGTGAGTCTTGGTAGTGCTGTTATGATATGGCAGATATGCTAGAGAGGTGGATATTTAACTCCTGTGACAACTTTGCTGTGAGTTCTAGCTGTCTGTCTAATTATTTATTTGTGGTCTTTATTGGTGTGTTACTTCACCTCCCTGTTCCCTTTAGTTCTGCACTTCAGCTTCCTCAGCTGTATAAGTTACCTTGCCTCTCTCAACTAACTGGCCTTTGTGTGGTAGCCAGGTTAACTGTTACTTTAAATTAAACATCTCTCCCTGCTCTGTCCCCAGGACCTGCTGCATTTTAAACTTTTTTCCTGCTCTAGTCTACAACGTGAATGGCTCCTGGATCCTCAATATGCAATTTCGATGTCTCAACCTTTGGAAAAGGTTGTTGGTGTTCTTCCATTCACCGATCGTAGCGCTGAAATAGTACACATATTACATACCCATTGGTCTATATTACGTTTGCATGAATGTTTTAAAAAACCTTTGATGATTGCGTACTCAAGGGGTTCCAATTTGAGTGATCGATTGGTGAAATCTACAGCGATCATTCATAGGCCGATATCAATATTGACTATTGGGAGCCATCACCCCTGCAATGAGTGTGTATATTGTATACAGACAATTTCGGGTGAGACATGGCAACACCCGAAAACTGCTCAGATGTTTACCCGCCGTTGGAACACCACCTGTTTATCAACTTATATAGTTTACATTTTGCAGTGCCCGTGCAATCTTCTATGTGTGGGTAGAACCACCCGCCCAGTTAAGAAACGGCTAGCTGAGCATGCATCACGATTGCGGCAGGAACTTATATCAGCACCGATAGTACAACATTGTGTTACTAGTCGTCATTCGTTCAATGAGCTTCAATGGACAATCATAAATCACACTCCAAGAGGGACCACTCTGCCGGATCTACATGATGCCGACAAAGAAAGTCTGCTTGGACATTCTCCTTGCCTACCACATGTGCCGTCAAAAGAGCAAGAAGGTGGATCTCTATCCACTGGAGGAGAGGCATTGCTTCCTCCATCAGTGAAGCACTGGCAATGCTCCTCTGTCAATTAATGTAGGCCAATGCTGTCACATTGTCTGAAAAAATGCACTCCGCCCGGCTGAGATGGTGGAACTGTAGCAGTGCCTGAAATACAGCTTTCAACTTCAACTGGTTGATGAACCATATCAATTCCTCCTCTGAACACAGTCCCTGGATGAACTGCACCAGACAGCAAGCTCCCCAGCCAACGCAGACTGGTGTCGGTCATGACAGTCACCCAAGTCGGGCTCTCCAGCAGAAGGCCCACCATCAAGGCTGGAGAGGAGAGCCGCCACTGAAGCATAAGTCAAGCCTCTAGTGGGTAGGGCAGATGCCTTGAAAGTGCATCTCTGCGGGGACCAGCACGATAGCAGGCTGTGCTGAAGCGGGTGCATGTGATCCCTTGCCCATGGAACCAGGTTGATGGTGATCACCATGGAACCCAGTAGCTGAAGTTAATGCCTTGCAGAAAAAATGGCACACCTGCTCGTGCAGTTTCTCTGCACATTCCGGCAGCAAGGACACCTGGCCTTCTTCGGTATCGAATAGCTCTCCCAAGTAGGTCAGTTGCTGAGAAGGTAGTAGATGACTCTTGTTGAGGTTCACCATCCAACCCAGACTCTGCAGGAGCTCCACCGCTCGTCGAGTGGCCCTTTGACTCTCCTCGAGGGACTTCGTACTGATGAGCCAGTCGTCCAGTTATGAGTGAACCAAGATGCCTTACTGCCACAAGGCCACTGCAACCACAACCATGACCATTGTGAACATCTGAGGGGCGGCCAGGCTGAAAGGCAGAGCACAGAACTGGAAGTGCCCCATAGGCAACAAAAAAAGTAGAAGACGAGAAAGGATGTCAGAAGGCATCAATGCCTTGATGCAACGATGGCCAATGCAAGATCTGCTCTACGTCTTTCCTCCTTGGGCTCTCATAGGACGAGTGATTCAGCGCATCGAATCTCATCAGGGGAAGGTAGGTTTGTTAGCGCCGGATTGTCCGCGACGACCCTGGTATGCCGACCTAGTGCAACTACTAGATGGAAGACCTTGGTGGATTCACGTAACAGCGGATCTTCTGATGCAAGGACCTCTGAGGATGCCTCACGTGGATCGGTTCTCGCTTATGGCTTGGCCATTGAAAGGGCTAGGTTAAGGAAGAAAGGTTATTCGGGTGCAGTGATTGCTACCTTACTTCTAGCAAGAAAGAAGTCTACATCCCCAGCATATGTGTGTGTATGGCGTATTTTTGAGGACTGGTGTGAACGACATCAAGTCCAGCCAACCATGGCTTTGGTCCCGGTCATTTTAAGTTTTCTGCAAGACGGTTTTGATAAGGGTATGGTGGCCAGTTCCTTAAGGGTTCAGCTGGCAGCTATTTCTTGCTATCGGAGAAAGGTCCAGGGCTTAGCATTGGGGTCGCATTCAGAGGTAATACGATTCCTGAAAATTGTGGCTCATTTACGGCCTTCCCGAAGATTGATTTCTCCTCCGTGGGATCTCAACTTAGTCGTTGGAGTGCTGACGAGAGATCCTTTTGAGCCGTTGCATTTGGCTTCACTCAAGGATTTGACTTTAAAAACAGTATTTTTGGTGGCCATTTGTTCTGCACGAAGAATTTCGGAGTTGCAGGCGTTGTCTTGTCGGGAACCATTTCTTTCCTTCTCTAGGGAAAAGGTTGTGTTGCCCCCAGTCCCGGCGTTTCTGCCTAAGATGATTTTGCCGTTTCATATGAATCAGTCAGTTTCTCTACCAGTATTAGGTATGTCAGGAGAAGATGCATCAGACGGTAGTTTGCGGTTATTGGATATCAAGAGGGTTCTATGATGCTACTTGAAAGTTTCAGAATCCTTTTGCAAGTCGGAACGCTTATTCGTTCTCTTTGGGGGGCCACATAAAGGAGAAGCGGCGGCCAAAGCTTCAATTTCCAGATGGGTCTGGGAAGCGAAAACGTCAGCATATATTTTGAAAGGACGTCAGCTGCCCGCAGGTTTACGGGCTCACTCTACCAGGGCGCAAGCGGCTTCATGGGCAGAACATAGTTTGGTTCCGCCGTTGGAAATTTGTAGGGCGGCCACATGGTCGTCTTTACATACGTTCAGTAAGCACTATCCGACTGGATGTTCAGGCGGCGAAGGATGCCTGTTTCGGGGATGCAGTTTTGCGGTCCGGTTTGGCAGGTCCCTCCCAATAGTTTACTGCTCTGTTACATCCCAGAGGTGAGGGGCTGAACCTGAGGGACGATAATGAAAGAGAAATTAGACTTACCTGCTAGTTCAGTCCCGATTCCCACCCAGGGATTTCTCAGTTTTCGACAGGGGCAGATTATGGGGGGGATAGGAGATAAGAACATGCCATACTGGGTCAGACCGAGGTCCATCAAGCCCAGTATCCTGTTTCCAACAGTGGCCAATCTAGGTCATACGTACCTAGCAATATCTCCAAAAGACACAGGTTCCACAATGCTTGTACTGGGTCAGGCATTGATTATCCTGGGTCCCTTTTTAATAGTGGTTTATGGACCTTTCCTCCAGGAACTTGTCCAAACCTTTTTTAAACCCAGCTACACTAACAGCCCTTACTACATCCTCCGGTAACAAATTCCAGAGTTTGATTACACGTTGAGTGAAAAAATATTTTCTCTTATTTGTCTTAAATAGTTTACCCTGTAGCTTCATTGCATGTCCCCTAGTCTTTCTATATTCCGATAGCGTAAACAATTGATCCATGTTTACCTGCTCCACTCCATTCATTAATTTATAGACCTCTATCATATCTCCCCTCAGCCGTCTCTTTTTCAGGTTGAAGAGCCCCAACCTTTGTAGCCTCTCTTCATAGGAGTAGCCTTCCATCCCCTTCACCATTTTGGTGGCTCTTCTCTGTACTTTTTCTAATAATGCTATGTCCTTTTTAAGATACGGTGACCAGAACTGCACACAATATTCAAGGTGCGGTCGTACCATGGAACGATACAGAGGCATTATAATATCCTTTGTTTTATTTTCCATCCCTTTCTTTATGATACCTAGCATTCTATTTGCTTTCTTGGCTGCCGCTGCACACTGGGCAGAGGGTTTTAACATGTTATCCACGATGACTCCTAAATCTTTTTCCTGGGTGGTGGTTCCCAATGTGGAACCTTGCATTGTGTAACTATAGTGTGGGTTGTTCTTTCCTAGGTGCATAACTTTGCACTTGTCCACATTGAATTTCATCTGCCATTTGGATGCCCAGTCTTCCAATTTATCCAGATCCTCCTGCAGTTTTCCACAATCCTCTTGGTTTTTAACAACTTTAAACAGTTTTGTATCATCTGCAAATTTGATAACCTCACTCATTATTCCCTTTTGAAGGTCATTTATGAATATGTCAAAAAGTAGCGGACCCAGTACAGATCCCTGGGGTACTCCACTATTCACCTTTTTCCATTGGGAATATTGGCCATTTAGCCCTACCCTCTGCTTTCTATCTTTTAACCAGTTCCCGATCCACAATAGTACACTGCCTCCTATCCCATGACTTTTTAGTTTCGCCAAAAGTCTCTGATGAGGGACCTTATCAAAAGCTTTCTGAAAGTCCAGATACACTATATCAACCGACTCACCTTTGTCTACCTGTTTATGCACACCTTCAAAAAAACATATCAGATTAGTAAGACAAGATCTTCCTTGTCTAAAGCCAGGTTGGCTGTCTCCCATTAGGCCATGACTATCTAAATGTGTGCAATTTTGTTCTTTATGATTGTTTCTACCATTTTCCTCGGTACTGACGTCAGACTCACCGGTCTGTAATTTCCCGGGTCACCTCTGGAACCCTTTTTAAAGATTGGTGTTACGTTTGCGACCCTCCAATCTTCAGGTATTGCAGATGATTTTAATGAAAGTTCACAGATTACCAATAGCAGGTCCGCAATCTCATATTTCAGTTCTTTCAACACTCTTGGATGTATACCATCCAGTCCAGGTGATTAGCTACTATTCAGTTTATCAAATAGTTGTAATATATCTTCCCGGTATAGCGATAGGGGGACAGAGGGTGAAGCAGTTAGGTGCACAGGTGGTGTTCTCTTCAATCCTCCCTGTTGAGGGTAAAGGCCAAGGCAGAGAGGCTCGCATCCTGGAGACAAATGCATGGCTGCGTGGATGGTGTCATCGAGAGCGTTTTGGTTTCCTAGACCATGGGATTCTTTTCCAAGGGTTGCAAAGCAGAGATGGCATCCATCTGTCCAAGAGAGGTCAACGCATCTTTGGTAGTAGACTGGCTAATCTACTGAAGAGGGCTTTAAACTAGATTCCTTGGGGATGGGTGAAGAAAGCCCCCAGGTAAGTGAAAGCCCCCAGGTAGGTGATACATTAAATACCTTTATGGAAATGGGTAACAGGGGTAACATATGGAAAGCAGTGTGTATTAATGCCCGTAGCATGGGAAATAAGATCCCTGAGGTTGAAGCTTTGGTGGGAGTGGCTGACTTGGATTTAGTGGCAGTTACAGAAACATGGTTCACAGAAAACAATGACTGGGATGTAACTATACCTGGCTATACTTTATTCAGGAAGGACAGGGTAGGAAGAAGAGGAGGAGGAGTGGCACTATATGTAAAAACTACTATTAAAGCTTTGGAATTACAGAGCTTAAAAGGGAGAGAGGAGGCATTGTGGGTTAAACTAGAAAGAGGGAAAGAGAAATCTATTTGCATTGGAGTGATATACAGACCTCCCTCACAAGAGGAAGAGGTGGACAGAGAGTTAATTGAAGACATACGCAGCATTGCTAGGAAAGGGGAAGTGCTACTGATAGGAGATTTCAATATGCCAGATGTTGATTGGCACATTCCTGCTGCAGTATCATCTAGAAGTAAGGAGATCCTGGATTCTCTACAGGGAGAACTATTCAGGCAATTGGTAACAGACCCCACACGTGAAGGGGCCATACTGGACTTGGTGCTTACCAATGGTGAAAGTGTTTCTGATGTTGTAGTGGGAGATCATTTTGCATCCAGTGATCACCAGATGGTGTGGTTCAGTATTAGGACTAGGGCTGTTAGAATCCATTCCAAGGTGAGGATCTTAGACTTTAGGAAGACTAACTTTGCGAAGATGGGCCAATACCTCAGGGAGTCGTTAGTGGGATGGGAACAGCTGGGGGATGTAGAAAAACAGTGGGCAAAACTGAAAGGGGGTATTTTAAGGGCAACCAACCTTTTTGTTAAAATGGTAAATAAAGGCAAAAGGAACAGGAGACCGCTATGGTTTTCGAAGGAAGTAGCTGAAAAAGTGAAGAAAAAGTTGGAGGCCTTCATGAAATACAAGAGATCACAGAGAGCAGAAGACAGGCATCTGTATTTGGAAAAACTTAGAGAAGCTAGCAAAGTAGTCAAGAAGGCAAAGATTCAAAAGGAGGAGGAAATAGCCAATGCAATAAAATGGGGGGATAAGACATTTTTCAGATATATTAGTGAGAAGAGGAAGAGCAAAAGTGGTATTGTCAGACTCAAGGGTGCAGGGGGGGAATATGTAGAAGCTGATAAGGATAAAGCGGAATTGCTTAACAAATATTTTTGTTCTGTGTTCACAGATGAAGAACCAGGAGCAGGACCTCAGAAAACACCCACAAATAAGAACAGAAGCGAGGGACATCTTGAACTATTTTCAGAAGACTGTGTTCGTGAGAAACTAGCTCAACTTAAAGTAGACAAAGCGATGGGACCACTGTTCCCTCTAAGCTGTGCGCATGTGCGCGCGCACACACCTCGCAGAGTGAGCGCACATACGTTACAGCAGAGCGCACAAAAATTACGGTTCTGATTCTGATGGAAAACAACATAGATGTCTTAAAATTTAAAAGTTGTTGTGTATTTACGGTTTTCACAAGTTCTACAATATTTTCTAGTGCAATCAATGTGGTGTACATACTGTATTCTGACGTGTAGTCAAATTTTAAAGTATATAACTTCGAGTGTCGTTATGTAGCGCACAAAAATTTAACCTTCCTTCAAAAGCTGCACAGCTGATATTTTATGCGCACACAGCCTACAGAAAATTAGAGGGAACATTGGATGGGACCGGATGGGATACACCCTAGAATACTGAGGGAACTTGGGGACGTTCTAGCAACTCCACTGACTGACCTTTTCAATGCCTCGTTGGAGTCAGGAGTGGTGCCAAAGGACTGGAGAGAGGCTCATGTGGTGCCTTTACACAAAAGCGGAAGTAAGGATGTGGTTGAAAACTACAGGCCGGTTAGTTTAACTTCGGTGGTGAGTAAATTATTGGAAACGCTGCTGAAAGAGAAAATAGTGAGGTTTCTGGAGTCCAGCGGATTACAGGATCCGAGGCAGCATGGATTCACCAGAGGCAGGTCTTGTCAGACAAATCTGATTGATTTTTTTGACTGGGTGACCAGGGAGTTGGACCGAGGGAGAGCTCTAGATGTGGTGTATTTAGATTTCCGTAAAGCCTTTGACACTGTTCCTCACAGGCGACTTATAAACAAACTGAGCACCCTAGGGATGGACCCTAAAGTTACTGCTTGGGTTAGAAATTGGTTGGGTGGGAGGCGACAAAGAGTACAAGTAAATGGAGCTCACTCTGAGGAGAAGAATGTTACCAGTGGTGTGCCCCAGGGATCTGTCCTTGGTCCAATTCCTTTTAACATCTTTGTTAGTGATATAGCGGAAGGGCTGTCGGGTAAGGTTTGCCTCTTTGCGGATGATACCAAAATCTGCAATAGAGTAGACACCCAGGAAGGGGTAGATAACATGAGGAGGGATCTAGCTAAGCTTGAAGAATGGTCTAGAATTTGGCAGCTGGGATTTAATGTTAAAAAATGTAAGGTCATGCATTTGGGCTGCAGCAATCCAAGGGAGCAATACAGTATAGGAGGTGAAGTACTTTTGTCCACTAAAGAAGAGCGGGACCTAGGCGTGGTTGTGTCTGATGATCTTAAAGTAGCTAAACAGGTGGAAAAGGCGACAGCAAAAGCTAGAAGGATGCTTGGGTGCATACGGAGAGGAATGGCTAGCAGAAAAAAGGAGGTGATAATGCCTCTGTATAAGTCTTTGGTGCGACCTCATTTGGAGTATGGTGTGCAATTCTGGAGACCGCACCTTCTCAAAGGGATGTGAACAGGATGGAGTCGGTGCAGAGGGTTGCTACCAAAATGATTAATGGGCTTCATTATAAAGCATATGAGGACAGACTTAAGGATCTTAATATGTACACCTTAGAGGAAAGGCGGGATAGAGGTGATATGATTGAGATGTTTAAATACCTCCGTGGCATAAATGTTCAGGGAGAGAGCCTCTTTCAATTGAAAGCAAGTTCTGCTACGAGGGGACATGGGATGAGGGTGAAGGGAGATAGATTCAGGAGTGATATGCGGAAATATTTCTTTACGGAAAGAGTAGTGGATCCGTGGAATAGTCTCCCAGTGGAGGTGGTAGAGATGAGGACAGTAACTGAATTCAAGAAAGCATAGGACCAACACAGAGGATCTCTAAAGGCAAAAAGTGGACTGTTGTAGTTGTTATGGAAGGACAGACTAGATAGGCCATGTGGTCTTTTTCTGTCGTCATATTTCTATGTTTCTATGTTTCAATTCCTCTGCAGTATCACCTTTAAATACCACTTCAGTCTTGGGTAACATCCCTACATCTTCCTCAGTAAAGACCGAAGCAAAGAATTCATTCAGTCTCTCTGCTATAGCCTTGTCTCCTCTTACTGCCCCTTTTACCCCTCTATCATCTAATGACCCAACTGACTCTCTCACAGGCCTTTTGCTACGAATGTGGTGCAGATGACGGTCCACTGCACAGGGTGGATATCTGTATTCTTTCTGTTCTCTCTTTTTTTTCTATACTATTTTGTCTTTAAAGAGAGGGCATGAGAAATTATCCTCTTAGTTAATGGGGATTTAGAACACTTGTTTAAGTTTAATTGGTTAAAGTTAATACTATAGCTACTTATTTCTTGCTCCTTTGAGTCTGCTTTGTCAATAGGTCACTGGGGGCTGGTGGGAGAGGCCAGTAGGATACATCCAGTGATGTCACAGTTTTGACATGCCCAGTCTCCATGCTGCAGGAGGAGGTTCACTATCCAGAGGTGAGGGACTGAACTGGAGTTCCCCAAGGGACAACAATTAGCAGGTAAGTCTAATTTCTCTTTCCAGCTCATGAATGTTTCCAGGATTCCTTTTGCTGATAGCAAAATTCAGCTCTTTCCCAAGGTTCCCAATTGGATTGAGATCAGGACTCATTGCTCACCATTTTAAAACAATCCATTTTTTCCTTTTTAACCATTCCTTTGTACTTTTGGATGTATGTGTTAGGTCATTGTCCTGCTGGAGGACCCATGACTTTCAACTTAGACCTAGCTTTCTGACACTAGGTAGCACATTTCACTCCAAAGTACCTTGGTAGTACTCTGACTTTATGATTCCTTTAATATGTTCCAGGCCTCCAGTTCCTGAGGCAGCAAAACAGCAACATTATGGAACCTCCACCACAGTTAACTGTAGGAAGGGTGTTTTTTCCTTACAAGCTTCATTTCCTCACTTGTAAATGTATCACTGATCTGCATTGCCAAAGAGCTCAGGTTTGATTTCACAGAACCACAGAACATTTTCCTAGAAGGACTGTGGTTTGTGTGTGTATGGTGAGGGCTGAAATCACTAGTCCAGATTGCTGTGGGTCAGCCGTAAGCTCTTTGGATGTTTATGTGGTGTTTTTCCAACAGTTCACACTAACCTTTGAAGACTTCTTGGATTAATGTTCCTCTTGCCACCATGTCTTGCGAGGCAGAGGCGTAGCGTGTGGGGTGCAGGGGGGGCCGGCCGCACCGGGCGCAACATGGGGGGGGGGCGCTCGCACTCGCAGCTCTCTGTTGCCGATGAGGGGGAAAGGCAGGTCCCTATGATACATGTTGGCGCGTACGCCATCTGGTGGTGGCACTGCAAAGAGGTTTGCGCTATAGCCCTCGAGCCCGCAGTCCTGGGAGTCGCATTGTTCTTGGCAAACCCTCGGCAACAAAGCGCAGGCGATGCAATTGACCCCCTCTAGGTAGCTATTTCACACAAGCTGCCGGGGCGGGGTGGGAGGGGGACTGTTTATCGCGTCGTCGCCCCTCGATCTCAATGTAAAGCTGGGGTTGGGGTCGGATCGCCCTGTGCGCTCGAGAAGGCGGAGCTGCAGGGCGGCATCGCGAGTTTCTGGTTCCGGATCTCCTCCTCTTCCCTGCAGTTGGGCGTTTAACCATGCTTGTCGGGCTCTTGCTGCTGTGCTGTTCATTTCCCTGGACTCCGGCTCAGCGAGGTCAGTGCTGACGATCGCTCCCTCCCGGGGTAGGATCACGGTCAGCTCCCCCGCGCAAAAAAGCTCCCCAGCGGCTAAAATCCACGGGTTAGGGGGCGCAAATTACTTGCCTTGCCCCGGGTGCTGACAACTCACGCTACGCCACTGTTGCAAGGTTCTTAACAGTTCTGTAAGCAAAAAACGTCTTAATAACATTGTGAACTTTAGACACATCCCAGGTCTTTGGAGATGGCTTTGTACCTCTTTGAAGTTTGATATTTGGTGGTGATGGTTTTTCTGACAGTCTCAGGAAGCTCTCTTGTTTTCACCATTGTGAAAATGAAACAGGGAACGAATGTGTCAATTTTAAACATTAGAGCCATCATTCATTGGTTGATTCAAATCACGTGAATACTAACAATTGATCACAGATGCATCTAATTTTACTGCAGTGGGAATAGAAACATAGAAAAATGACGACAGAAAAATACCACATGGCCTATCTAGTCTGTCCTTCCATATCAACAACTACAACAGTCCCTTTTTTTCCTTTAGAGATCCTCTGTGTTTGTCCCATGCTTTTTTGAATTCAGATGCCATCCTCATCTCTACCACCTCCACTGGGAGACTATTCTACGGATCCACCACTCTTTCCATAAAGAAATATTTCCTCATATCACTCCTGAATCTATCCCCTTTCACCCTCATCCCATGTCCCCTCAGAGCAGAACTTGCTTTCAGTCGAAAGAGGCTCTCCCCCTGTGCATTTATGCCACGGAGGAATTTAAACGTCTCAATCATATCACCTCTATTCCGCCTTTCCTCTAAGGTGTACATATTAAGATCCTTAAGTCTGTCCTCATATGCTTTATAATGAAGACCACTAACCATTTTAGTAGCCACCCTCTGTACTGACTCCATCCTGTTTATATCCTTTTAAAGGTGCGGTCTCCAGAATTGCACACAATATTCCAAATAAGGTCGCACCAAAGACTTATACAGAGGCACTTTCATCTCCTTTTTAATGCTAGCAATTCCTTTCCCTATGCACCCAAGCATCCTTCTAGCTTTTGCTGTTGCCTTTTCTACCTGTTTAGCTACTTTAAGATCATCAGACACAACCACATCGAGGTCCCGCTCTTCTTTAGTGGACAAAAGTACTTCACCCCCTATACCAGGGGTCTCAAACACGCGGCCCGCGAGAGCATCTTGTGCGGCCCGCGAAGTACCGGCGAGTAAAAAAAAAAAAATTCCAAACTTGCCGCCGCAGTATTAAGCGTCCCGCGGGCCCCTCTGCCTGGTCCTCTCCTCCCTGCAGTATCAGCTCCAAAAGCGGCGGCTTTCAGAGCCGCGAAGAGAGAGAGTTTCTCTCGCGCGGTTCTGAAGAGCAGCGCGAGAGTCTTCAGAACCGCGCGAGAGAAACTCTCTCTCTCTTCGCGGCTCTGAAAGCCGCCGCTTTTAGAGCTGAATGCTGCAGGGAGGAGAGGACCAGGCAGAGGGGCCCGCGGGACGCTTAATACTGCAGCAGCAGCAAATATACATTTTTTTTTCATCTAATTTGGCTGATGGTGGGAGGGGGGTTAGGACTGGTAATGGGCTATGGGGGGGGCTAGGACTGGTAATGGCCTATGAGGGGGGTAACTGAAAATGGGGTGATGGGGGTAAACTGAAAATGGGGTGATGGGGGGGGTTTAGGACTGGTAATGGCCTATGAGGGGGTAACTGAAAATGGGGTGATGGGGGTAACACTGAAAATGAGGTGATGGGGGGGGTTAGTACTGGTAATGGCCTATGAGGGGGTAACTGAAAATGGGGTGATGGGGGTAACACTGAAAATGGGGTGATGGGGGGGTAGTACTGGTAATGGCCTATGAGGGGGTAACTGAAAATGGGGTGATGGGGGTAACACTGAAAATGAGGTGATGGGGGGGTTAGGACTGGTAATGGGCTATGAGTTGTAAGACTGGAAGTGGGCTATGGGGGGTTAGGACTGGTAATCGGCTATGGGGGGGCTAGGACTGATAATAGGCTGGGGGGTCTGCTAGGACTGGAAATGGGCTGAGTGGAAGGGGGGCTTGAACTGCAAATGGCTGATGGGGAGGGGGGCTTGGAATGGAAATGGGCTGTGAGGGGAGGGAGCTAGCACTGGAAATGGGCTGATGGGGGGGAGCTACGATTGGAAATGGGCTGCTGGGGGGCTAGGACTGAAACTGGGCTGCTGCAGTGACTAGAAGGGCGGGGGTGCTGTGTGGGACTGGAACTAGAAGGGAGCTGATGTTGGGGGAGGATTAGAATGGGATGGAGCTGGGAGAGTGAAATGGAGAGGGGAAAATATTTTGTGTGGGAGGGAAGACAAATCTACAATTGGCCAGGTAAGTGGGGATTGAGGATGGAGGGGTAAAATTTGAGTGGATGAAAATAGGAATGAGGAAAGAGCAAAAGGAGAAAGATTAATATGTTAAAGCAGATGTAGAGGGAGAATGGAAAAAGCTAGAAGAGAGAAGGACAAATGGACAGCAGACGATGGAGAGTTAGCAGAAGGCACGAAGAAACCAGAAGAAAGTGGCTGGAACTGAAAATAAATGCACAAAAGGTAGAAAAATATCTTTATTTTGAATTTATTAACTGGAATATGTCAGTTCTGGGAAATGTGCATCAATAACGTCTGCGCTTTGTTTAGTACAAGAGGAAATTAATTTATAGTTTTATTTCTACAGTGTTGTTGTACATTCCAAGTTTGGCTTTTGGGGGGTCCCAGTTTAAATTGTCTTGTTTCTAAATTTTGATTCCTTGTTTGGTGATGGTGTATTCTGCATGTGTAACTGAGCTGAGGTATTCTGTTTATGTAATTCCTATTTGACATTGCTACTTGTTCTCTGTCCCCAGTAGGTCATGTATTGTTATTCTCTGAAATGTATTGATTTAATATTTGCAGTGTTGCCTTTTGATAGGTAGGGTATGGTGCTTTGTGAGTCCTGGTAGTGCTGTTAGGATATGGCGGGTTTGCTATGGGTTCTAAATGGGCAGTGTTTGTTTGTAGTAGTTCCTAATGTGCCTGGCGGTTGCCACTGGATTATAGTAATGTAGAAATCTTTTAGTCTTTCTTTATTCATGCACTCATTAAGAGGCATGTTTACTAAAAGTTAGGGTATGGTAACATTATGCAAATATTTATGCAAATGAGGTCCCTTATGCAAATGAGGTCCCACGTCTCATGCGGCCCCCGGGTTATTTTACAAGTCCTCATTTGGCCCTCAAAGCAATTTGAGTTTGAGACCCCTGCCCTATACTATATTGCTCCCTTGGATTGCTGAAGCCAAAATTCATGACCTTGCATTTTTTAACATTAAATCCCAGCTGCCAAATTCTAGACCATTCTTCAAGCTTAGCTAGATCCCTCCACATGTTACCTACACCTTCCTGGGTGTCTACTCTATTGAAGATTTTGGTATCATCTGCAAAGAGGCAAATCTTACCCGACAGCCCTTACGCTATATCACTAACAAAGATGTTAAAAAGAATCAGACCATGGACAGATCCCTGGGGCACACCACTGGTAAGTTCCTTCTCCTCAGAGTGAGCTCCATTTACTTGTACCCTTTCTAACCCAAGCAGTAACTTTAGGGTCCATCTCTAGAGTGCTCAGTTTGTTTATAAGTCGCTTGTGAGGAACAGTGTCAAAGGCTTTACTGAAATCTAAATACACCACATCTAGGGCTCTCTCTCGGTCCAACTCCCTGGTCACTCAGTCAATGAAATCAATCAGATTTGTCTGACAAGACCTGCCTCTGGTGAATCCATGCTGCCTCCGATTCTGTAATCCGCTGGACTCCAGAAACCTCACTATTTTCACTTTCAGCAGCGTTTCCAATAATTTACTCATCACCGAAGTTAAACTAACCAGCCTGTAGTTTTCAACCACATCCTTACTTCCACTTTTGTGTAAAGGCACCACATGAGCCTCTCTCCAGTCCTTTGGCATCACTCCCGACTCCAACGAGGCATTGAAAAGGTCAGTTAGTGGAGCTGCTAGAATGTCCCCAAGTTCCCTCAGTATTCTAGAGTGTATCCCATCCGGTCCCATCGCTTTGTCTACTTTAGGTTTAGCTAGTTTCTCACAAACACAGTCTTCTGAAAATTATTCAAGATGCCCCTCTCTTCTATTCCTGTTTTTGGGTGTTTTCTGAGGTCCTGCTCCTGATTCTTCATCTGTGAACACAGAACAGAAATATTTGTTAAGCAATTCCACTTTATCCTTATCAGCTTCTACATATTCCTCCTCTTCACCCTTGAGTCTGACAATACCACTTTTGCCCTTCCTCTTCTCACTAACATATCTGAAAAATGTATTATCCCATTTTATTGCATTGGCTGTTTCCTCCTCTTTTTGAATATTTGCTTTCCTGGCTACTTTGCTAGCTTCTCTAAGTTTTTCCAAATATAGATGCCTGTCTTCCTCTCTCTGTGATCTCTTGGATTTCATGAAGGCCTCCTTCTTTTTCTTCACCTTTTCAGCTACTTCTTTCGAAAACCATAGTAGTCTCCTTTTCCTTTTACCTTTATTTACCATTTTAACAAAAACGTTGTTTTCTCTTAAAATATCCTCTTTCAGTTTTGCCCACTGTTTTTCTACATCCCCCAGCTGTTCCCATCCCGCTAATGACAGCCTGAGGTATTGGCCCATCTTGGCAAAGTTAGTTTTCCTAAAGTCTAAGACCCTCGCTTTTGAATGGATTCTATCAGCCCTAGGCCTAATAGTGAACCACACCATCTGGTGATCACTGGATGCTAAATGATCTCCCACTTTTTTTTTTTTTTTTTAGTGTCATCAAGTCAGTGTTTACTCATAGTGACCCAGCTACCTCTGGGTTTTCTTGGCAATGTATCACCGGAAGTAGATTGCCAGCCTTTTCGTCCGAGGCAATGGAGGGTAAAGTCACAAGGAGTGCCATTGGGAATCAAACCCTTGATCTTCTGAGTACTAGGCAGTTACTCTAACCACTAGGCTACTCCTCCACTGCCACTATAACATCAGAAACACTTTCACCATTGGTAAGCACCAAGTCCAGTATGGCCCTTTCACGTGTGGGGGTCTGTTACCAATTGCCGGAATAGTTGTGGTGGTTCTTTTTAAACTGATTTGAATTGTTTATAAGGGTGTCAGTAATCATGTCCTGGCAATGTCCAAGTTTTTATACTATTTCCTACTATGTCCTTTATTAATTAGTCTTGTTTTATTTGTTTCTTTTATGTGTCAAATATGTATGTATATATAGTCCAAAGCCATTTCACTGGCCACTTTTTTTTTAGGAGATATTGGACATTAAGGGGTTGAATTGCAAAGGTGCCAATAATGTTGACCACAACTATATAATGTTGTGTATGAAAGATAAAATGAGACTGGCACCAAGACCCACCTTTGCAGCCAAGCTGCATGAAAGCTGATACTTTATTCAGAGGAGCTCATGCCATCTTTGAGACTTTTTCCATTTAATTTTTTTTTTGTTTTGTTTTCCTGCATAAACAGTGCCAGATATTCTGAAATCAATTTCTGATCCTACTTTCAAAAGAGGCAACAATAAAGAGCAAAACCCAACTCAGAGAGATCAGGACAAACAATGCAAGCTATATCTGTCCGATTCCCCCATTCCCCCCTGCATATAAAAATAGGTGCAAGGATAGGCAATCTTAAATTACATCCCCAAAATATCCTCCTACCTGATCTTTTGCTGTTGTTGCCACCATTGCAAGAACTTTCTCCATACTTCTGCATGGCAGTCCCTCTTCCCCTTCTTTAAGGCTATCAATTAAGGCAAACTATACATCATACTCACCCTCTTTATAATTCCCGTTGGCCCTAGCAAAGAGAGCTTATTCAAATTTATTTATTTATTTATTTACATTCTCTTATATACTGCGCTATTCTGCATCAGTGCGGTTTACATTGAACAAACTGAAATTACATTGAACAGGGCATTATAACTTGGAGATAACTATTTTACAGGGAACATGGGCTTTGGAGGGTTAAGTGGCTTGCCCAAGACCACAAGGAGCACCTGTGGGACTAGAAACCGCAGTCCTTCCGGCCCAAGGTTGCTGTCCTCTAGTGGGATTTGAACTCCCGACCTTCCGGCCTGAAGTACCTTGCCCCATCCACTAGGCCACTCCTCCACTCCAATTATGGGCAATTTCACCAGGGATCGCAATGAAACGGTTCTTCGGGATATCATTTGGATAAAAATGTAGTAAGAACAATTTAGGATCTCTTGGAAAGGTACATTCTAAACTTTCTTCTATAATAGTAATACAAGACTGTCAAAAACCACTTACTCTTGGACATTACTACCACATATGATATGTGCCTGCCTGAACACACATCAACTATCAAGAAGCTTTTCCCCGCTTTCCTATCTTGTGCAGCTGCACTGGTGTAAAGTGCTAGTGATAAAGACGTTATAGTCCATTTTCCATCCTGTGCAACCATACCAGGATCAAGTGCCAGTGATAAAGAAGGTTTAGTCTGTTTTCCAGCAGGTTGGAGGCACTGGAAATTTTCTTAAAAGGAAGGAGAACTCCTCTCCTATCTCCTGAGTCCTCACAGGTTAGCCCCAAGTCCCAATCCCATTGAATCAGATGCTGTGGCAGAGTATATGCAGCCTCCAAAAGAGCAGAATAAATTTTAGAAATGATACCCTTGTTGCCTCCTGCCCCATACACAATGCCTCAGAGGGAACAAATTATCTTACAGACCCTCCCACATTGCCCAGGATTTAATATAATTTCAGATCTGGAAGTGCCTAAACCGATCATGTCACTTCAGATCATAGGTCTCTTGAAGGATCTCAAAGGGAATAACTTTCTCTGATCTAAAAGTTGCCCCAACCTAATCAGACCCCTTGACTCCCAGCTGGCAAACACTGGAGCAGTCTGGCTCGGGGGGAAACTCAGCATTATCCCTGATGGAGATCATCAGTGAAATCTTCTTGCCCTCCATCAATTTCCTCCAAGATTGAACCCACACTAAAGATGAACTCAATGTAAGAATTTCTGCTCTTCAACTTCCTAGACCTGCCCTGCAAATTAAAACAAATAATGGTGTTGTCCTCCCCCCTCTGGGTTCCAATGCATGCTCTATATCAATACCAGTCCACTGCTTTGTCCCCTTATCTGCTCAATTCCCCAACCAGCCGAAACTGAGCCAATACATAATACTGCATGAAATTAGGAGCCGCCAAAACCTCTTGCCCATGGGGATATTATAAAATAGATCTTGCCACCATAGGAGGCTTACTTTTCCAAATGAATTTTAAAATGTTCTTCGGCAAAGGCCGAAATGCCCCTTTCAGAAATTGCAATTGGAAAAACCTAAAGAAAATACAGAAGCCTGTGCAAGACCACCATTTTCACACTAGTAATATGACCCAGCCATAAGATATTATATTTGGACCATTGTTCAAGATCTCATTCCAACCAACTAATTGGGAGGGGGGGGGGTGGTGGTGGGGGAGAGCTAGTTAGCTTGAAACATCTTTGCTGGATTCCCTGTGATCTAAACTCCCAAATATTTAATACTAGAAGAAGTCCATTTAAAGGAGAGTTTAGTACACAGCCATCTCTTCTTCTCCTGGGTAAGATTAATAGCCAAAGTCTCCAATTTCTGCATATTCACTTAGAATCCATACTCCTTCAGCTCCCAAATCAATGACAGAAGAGAGATGTGCAGTCTAGACATTGTGAAAACAATATCAACAGCAAATAAAGTAGCCCAATAATTAACCCCCCTCACTCCCTTGCTGCAGATATCAACATGGAGTCTCACCCGAACCCCACAAAAAGCTCTCTTGAAAGTGCAAAGAATAGCAATAAGGTGGGAGGGGGGCATGCCTGGTGAGTTCACCTTCCCGAAGGGAAAAAATCTGAATAACCCCTGTTGGCTTTGACACATACCTTGGGCATAGAATACATAGCCTTAACTCAACCCATAAAACCTGGGCAAGTATTCATTCTCTCCATTGTGTAGACATAAGTGGCCAACTAACCTGATCATAGGCTTTTTCAGCATTGGTAGAGAGAAGTAACTTTGGAAGTTGATTGACACAAACCACCCAAACTAAATTTAACACTTTATGGATATTATCACTCAGCTGCCTCCCAGGAATAAAACCAGCTTGATCTGCATGAATCAAGCCTTCAATGACCCTATTTAAACGAATGGCTGAAATTTTAGCAAGAATCTTGGTATCCTCACAACCCTCCCTCCTCCCCTTGGAGTTGCTGTAGAATTTTTGCCATCTTCTTTTGTCGGCTCTACTGTAGCTATGTCATCTGACTGAGTAAGATGGCACTCTTGAGCGGGAAGGGGATCACGCATGCGAGGTGGCATCCCTCAAAGGCTTTCTTTGAAAGCTGGGGAGATGCTTCCGCAAGGGCTCCATCGATGCCAACGTCACCCATATGTGAGAACTGATTCTTGCTGTCCCTGTAGAACATCTGTTAAGGTGAGTAACTACGCTTTCTATTCAGAGGCGTCCCTTCTGTATAGATAGCCATACTCCAGAAATCCCAACTCTGATAGCACCAGTTATGTCCTATGCTATGGTGTCTGTGCAGTCCTCAGTAGGTGTCAGTAACCCTTCAATTGTGCAATGCGTAAGACCATAAGAAATGCCATACTGGGTCAGACCAAGGTCCATCAACCCAGTATCTCATTTCCAACAGTGGCCAATCTAGGTCACAAGTATCTAGCAGTTTCCTTAAAAGACACAGGTTCCACAATGCTTGTATTGGTGCAAGCAGTGGATATCCCAGGTTCCTTTTAATAATGGTTTATGGGCCTTTCCTCCAGGAACTTCTCCAAACCTTTTTTAAACCCGACTACACTAACAGCTTTTACTACATCTTCCGGTAACGAATTCCAGAGTTTGATTACACATTAAGAGAAAAAATATTTTCTCTTATTAGTCTTAAATAGGTTACACTGTGGCTTCATTGCATGTCCCCTAGTCTTTCTATATTTTGATGGCATAAACAATCGATCTACGTTTACCTGTTCCACTCCATTAATTTATAGACCTCTATCATATCTCCCCTCAGCCATCTATTTTCCAGGTTGAAGAGCCCCTAACCTTTTTAGCCTCTCTTCATAGGGGTATCCTTCCATCCCCTTTGTGATTTTGATGGTTCTTCTCTGTATCTTTTCTAATATCCTTTTCAAGATAAAGCAACCAGAATTTCACACAGTATTCAAGGTGCGGTCGCACCATGGAATGATACAGAGGCATTATAATATCCTTTGTTTTATTCTTCATTCCTTTCCTTATGACATCTAGCATTCTATTTGCTCTCTTGGCCGTTGCTGCACACTGGGTGGAGGGTTTCAACATGTTATCTTTTAACCAGAAACTGGTTATAAGATAGAAAGCAGAGGGTAGGGCTGCACACTTGGCGGAGGGTTTCAACATGTTATCTTTTAACCAGAAACTGGTTAAAAGATAGAAAGCAGAGGGTAGGGCTAAATGGCCAATTTTCCCAATGGAGAAAGGTGAATAGTGGTGTACCCCAGGGATCTGTGCTGGGTCCTCTGCTTTATGACATATTCATAAATGACCTGGAAAGTGGAATAACGAGTGAGGTTATCAAATTTGCAGATGACACAAAACTATTTAAAGTTGTTAAAACCCAAGAGGATTGTGGAAAATTGCAAGAGGATCTTGATAAATTGGAAGACTGGGCATCAAAATGGCAGATGAAATTTAATGTGGACAAGTGCAAAGTTATGCACCTAGGGAAGAACAACCCAAACTATGGTTACACGATGCAAGGTTCCACTTTAGGAACCACCACACAGGAAAAAGATTTAGGCGTCATTGTGGATAACATGTTAAAACCCTCAGCCCAGTGTGCAGCGGCGGCCAAGAGAGCAAATAGAATGCTAGTTATCATAAGGAAAGGAATGGAAAATAAAACAAAAGATATTATAATGCCTCTTTATCGTTCCATGGTGAGACCGCACCTTGAATATTGTGTGCAATTCTGGTCGCCCTATCTTAAAAAGGATATAGCGTTATTAGAAAAGGTTCAGAGAAGAGCCACCAAAATGGTAAAGGGGATGGAAGGATACTCCTATGAAGAAAGGCTAAAAAGGTTAGGGCTCTTTAACTTGGAAAAGAGACGGCTGAGGGGAGATATGATAGAAGTCTATAAATTAATGAACGGAGTGGAATGGGTAAACGTAGATCGATTGTTTACGTTATCAGAATATCGAAAGACTAGGGGACATGCAATGAAGCTACAGGGTAAACTATTTAAGACTAATAAAAGAAAATATTTTTTCACTCAACGTGTAATCAAACTCTGGAATTTGTTAACGGAGGATGTAGTTAAGGCTGTTAGTGTAGCTGGGTTTAAAAAAGGTTTGGACAAGTTCCTGGAGGAAAAGTCCATAAACCATTATTAAGAAGGGACCCAGGATATCAATGCTTGACCCAGTACAAGCATTGTGGAACCTGTGTCTTTTGGGGAAACTGCTAGGTACGTATGACCTAGATTGGTCACTGTTGGAAACAGGATACTGGGCTTGATGGACCTTGGTCTGACCCAGTATGAAATATCTTATGTTCTTATGTTATATGTTCTTATACCTAAATCTTTTTCCTGGATGGTGATTCCTAATGTGGAACCTTGCGTCATGTAAGCGTAGTTTGGGCTGATCTTTCCTAGATGCATAACTTTGCACTTGTCCACATTAAATTTCATCTGCCATTTGGATGTCCAGTCTTCCAATTTATCAAGGTCCTCTAGCAATTTTTAACAATTCTCATAGGTTTTATCAACTTTGAATAATTTTCTGTCATCTGCAAATTTGATTACCTCACTTCTTATTCCCATTTCCAGGTTATTTATGAATATGTTAAAAAAACAGAAGACCCAGCACAGATCCCTGGGGTACTTCACTATTCACCTTTCTCCTTTGTGAAAATTGGCCATTTAGTCCTACCCTCTGCTTTCTATTTTTTTAACCAGTCCTGATCCACAATAGTACACTGCCTCCTATTCCATGACTTTTTAATTTTGCCAAAAGTCTCTCATGAGGGACCTTGTCAAAGGCTTTCTGAAAATCCAGATATACTATATCAACTGACTCACCTTTGTCTACCTGTTTATTCATACCTTCAAAAAAACATAACAGATTAGTAAGACAAGACATTCCTTGTCTAAAGCCATGTTGACTGTCTCCCATTAAGCCATGACTATCTACATGTTCAGTAATTTTGTTCTTTATAATGGTTTCTACCATTTTTCCTGGTACTGACATCAGGCTCACCGGTCTGTAGTTTCCTGGATCACCCCTGGTACCCTTTTTAAAATTTGGTGTTATATTGGCTATCCTCTATTCTTCAGGTATTACAGATGATTTTAATGATAGTTCACATATTACTTGTAGGCTTTCTTAGCCCCCCCCCCCCTCACCAGCAACCTGCAGGGCTCTTGGAGACACAGAAAACTACATTCAAAGCAATGAGAAGGTAATCTAAAAGACAGCAATAAAATACCACATACTTCTTTATATATATATATATCTATAAATACACCAAAGCTTTGCGGAGAGAAACAAATAGAACCAAGTTCTCTTTGTTTACTCTAACTGTTAGCCATGGTTCACTTTATTTATAAGGCTCTTTTGGATGATACAGCATAATTGCACTTTATTATGACACGTCAGATATTACGTATTTATCACATCATAGGTCAACTTCTAATCAGTGTAGGTCAGTATGAGGAGACATACATGTATTCCAAGACATAACTGTTTACTGCTTACTGCTTGATATCTAATAACCCTGAGACTGAACGGCTAGAGGACAGCCTGCTCCTTTTCTTTATTTACAGGACATGTACCTCTTCACCTACTTAGTAAGCAAATATATGAAGTTTATTTCTAAGCAAAGTTCTGAACAACTTTAACTCTTTCTCAGGTGTACTTAGACAGTCCAATTGTGTACACCACCCTGTACAAACAAACATACTTTCATTACTAATAGTAGGTCCGCAGTCTCATATTTCAGTATTTTCAATACCCTTGAATGTATACCATCAGTTGATTTGCTACTGTTTAATTTATCAAATAGTTGTAATACATCTTCTCCAGGATCAGCAGGAATCAGTCCTCACATATGGGTGACATTGGCGCTGACGGAGCCCTCGTGCGGAGCATTTCCTCAGCTTTCAAAGAAAGCCTTTGGGAATGCAGCGTGCATGCGTGGTCCCCTTCCCACCCAAGGGTGCCATCTTGCTCAGTCTTTCTTTTTCCGCGGAGCCCAATGGATGTAGTTCGTGTCACCCGGGAAAAGTTGATTTTTCCTGTGATTTTTCGCGTCTCTTTATCCGGTTCGACGCAGGTTCCCCATCCCGGTTGGGCTCGGTACACCGGTATCGAGTCCGGAACTTCTTTTTCAGTTTTTGTCCTTTGTGACTAGTGTTCCCGCTTTTTCTGTTATTTTCACTGGCAGCCCAGTCTTTTGACCTTGCAGGGGCCCTTTTTCCCCCGATGGCTCTCAGCGGGTTCAAAAAATGTGATCGGTGTAAGAAACTTATGTGTCTCACCAACACTCACGACTGCTGCCTCCGATGCCTCGGGCCAGACCATGACCCGCTGATCTGTGGCCCCTGCGGCAAGATGTCGTCGAAGGTGCTTCGGAGCCATCAGCATCAATGTGAAAGAAGTTTTTCGGAGTCCGCGTCCGGCCGGGCCCGGACTTCGTCAAAGGCCTCAACATCTCGGGAGTCTGACCCCGAGCGCTGTCATGGGTCCTCTGAAAGGGGGTCTCCCACCCGGGAGCACAAAAGGAAGAAGAAGCTCGTGAGGGCAGCGTCAGTGGAAGCACCTAGATCCTCGAGGGCCAGGTCACGCAGCCCTGATTGCCGTCCCGGGCTCTCGGAGTCGGAGAGGCTGACCAAACTACCTCGATTGGAGCCGGAGTCCCTGGGTCAAGTAACCTCTGTTGTTCTCGTGGACTCTCCTCTGGGAGACCTGGCTGTCTTCCTGGAGCAGCAGCGGATACTGATCGCCGGTCTGACCGGTGCATCTGCCCCGACCACCGGGTCCGCAAAGTCCAAGTCGACCCCGGAGGCCGAGCCGATCCTCGAGTCCATTAAGTCTCGAGTTGATCTTCGGCCAAGGTCTCCCTCGACCTCCCGTGTGGGGCCGAGGTCATCGACGCCGAGGCCCACACGGCCGGAGTCGCTCAACGACTCCTCGGAGGAGTCGACGTGGGAGACGGAGGATGAGGAGTCTCCTGACACCTTCCGGACCCGGTGCATCCCGTCGGACTCCCCGGAATCCGAGCCTCGGAGAAGGTCCCCCCTGGAGGATACCCGGTTCTAGGATTTTGTCAGGGACATGGCCAAGGCTTTGACATTCCCGGCGGACGCCGAGGAGGAGCCTTGAGTCAAAGAGCTCGATGTCTTCCAGTATGATTTTTTTCCGAAGGAAGCCTTTACTGTTCCAGTTCTTCCTATGCTGGAACGACTGCTCTTCCGTATGTGGGAAGCACCGGCCTCGGCGCTGGTTCTGAGCAAGTGGGTCAATTCCATTTATCGAGTCCATAAGAGCCCTGGGTTCCAAAAGGCGCAGCTACCGCACAACTCCATGGTTGTGGAATCGGCCATGCACTGGCTGAAAAGTCAAAAGATGCACTCCTTGGTGCCTCCCGGCCGGGAGGCCCAGAACCTGGATGCCCTCGGTAGAAAGTGCTTCCAGGGCTCTATGCTGTCTTGCCGTGTCCAGACTTACCTGCTGCACCCAGTATAACAACGTGGATAGCAAAGGAAGTATAATTTATTAGTGAATACTTATAAGCCAGGCCTGGCTTATAAGTATTCACTAATAAATTATCCTTTCTCCAGGACCAAGCAGAAAGTCAGTCCTCACATATGGGTGTCATCGACGCCGATGAAGCCCCAGCGGAGCATTTCCCCAGCTTTCCATGAAAGCCTTTGGGAATACAGGCATGCATGCGCGGTTCCCTTCTCGCCTAAAGGTGCCATCTTACCTCAGTCTCTCTTTTTCCGAGAAGCCCACCGGACATATGTCCTGTCATCCCGGATAAAAGTTTGATTTTTTCGGCGATTCTCGCTATTTTTTCTTCCCGGTTCGACGCCGGTTCCCCTCTTGCCGGGTTCGGTACACCGGTATCAAGCCCGTTTCTTCTTTTTCGGTTTTTGCCCTTCGTGGCTGGCATCTCGGTCTCGATTTCTGCAGCCTTTTCAGTCATGGGCTTGCCAAACAGGTTGTCACCTCAGCACGGGACATCGACCAACTTGTCCTGTACCCATGACTCTAGGTCCGACGACTGTAGCCAGGCCTGACAGCGTGCACCGATGCCGGCCGCGGCTACCCGGGTAGAAGCCTCGAAGCCGTCATAGGCTGCTCAAGATATAAACTTCGAGCACTCCCGGATCCCTGAAGACAAGGCTTTGAATCTCTGCAAGGGTTCCTCGGAGAGGCCAGCCAAGAACCCGGCAATCTCCTTTGCCAGGTCCCGTAAGTACATGCCCATGTACAGCTGGTAAATCTGTAGTCCAACCAAAAAAGCACAAAACCACGTGCAACAAACACACCCAGTATAACAACGTGGATAGCAAAGGAAGAGTAGTTACTCACCTGTAACAGGTGTTCTCCAGAAGCAGCAGGAATCAGTCCTCACATATGGGTGTCATCGACGCCTATGAAGCCCCAGCGGAGCATTTCCCCAGCTTTCCATGAAAGCCTTTGGGAATGCAGGCACGCATGCGCGGTTCCCTTCCCGCCTAAAGGTGCCATCTTACCTCAGTCAAATGACATAGCTAAGAACAGCACACAAAAATATAAAAAAATAAACTATGTACAACTGCAACTCCCAGGGGAGGAGGGAGGGTTGTGAGGACTGATTCCTGCTGCTCCTGGAGAACACCTGTTACAGGTGAGTAACTACTCTTTCTCCAGGACCAAGTAGGAAGTCAATCCTCACATATGGGTGACTCCCTAGCTCTGGGCTACCAGGAACCCAGGCTGAACAAGAGAACTCCCTCTAGTCCCAGCATCAAAGAAAGGCTTTTCACTGACACAACCTCCACCGGTAGCCCAACAGAGGGCAGGAGTTGCCTAAACCTCAAAGAGATTCCGGAGTACTGCCTGGCCAAAAGCACTGTCCCTATGGGACTCCCTCTCCAGACAGTAATGGGCCGCAAAAGTCTGGCTTGAAGACCAAGTTGCAGCCCTGCAGATGTCTACCAACGGTACAGAGCGGAGATGAGCCACTGAGGCAGCCATTGCCCTGACACGATGGGCCATGACCCGACCCTGCAAAGGAAGGTCAGCCGCCTTGTAAGCCCAGGTGATACAGTCAGCCACTCAGGTGGACAAGGTACGCTTGGACACAGCTAACCCCAAATTATTAGGGTCAAAAGAAATGAAGAGCTGAGTAGGCTTTCTGTGCCCTTGCGTACGGTCAAGGTAGAAGGATAAGGCCCTCCTACAGTCCAGGGTATGCAGAACTGCTTCAGCCTGGCTTGCAAATGCCTGGCAGTGGTGGCGACTTTTCCCAGAAATCAGGGGATTTTTGTCTTCCCATACCTGGACGACTGGCTAATCAGGGGCTAGTCACTCCAGGAGGCCCAACAGGCCACTCTTCGCACTGTCTCTCTTCTTCAGCATCTGGGCTTTGTCATAAACTACGCAAAGTCCACTTTGCTCCCCTCTCAGAACCTAGAGTTTATAGGGGCAAGGCTAGACACCCTTCAGGCAAGAGCTTACTTGCCCGAGGACAGGGCCCACAGACTGATGGACTTGGCCAACCAGTTCTAAAGCAATTCTCATGTTTCCGCCAGGCACTACCTGTGGCTTCTGGGCCACATGGCATCCACTGTATATGTGACCCCGAATGCCCATCTGCACATGCAGGCTGCTCAATGGTGCCTCAGAGATCAGTGGACACAAGCTACTGGTGACCTTCAAGACAGAGTAAAGGTGTCCAGACGACTTCTGAACTCCTTACAGTGGTGGCTACATCTGCCAAACCTTCTCAAGGGCGTACCTTTTCAGGCTCCAGCACACACCAGGGTGCTGACGACAGATGCATCCTTAAAGGGCTGGAGAGCACATTGCCAGGGCACGTGCACTCAAGGCCTGTGGTCCCCTCGGGAGGCCACATAGCAGATCAACCTTTTAGAGCTGTGAGCAATCCGCTTAGCTCTGCAAACTTTCTGCCATGCTCTTTCTCAATAGTCTGTCCTAGTTCAGACGGACAATCAGGTAGCAATGTTCTACGTGAACAAACAAGGAGGCACAGGGTCCAGGCTCCTATGTCAGGAGGCACTGGAACTTTGCTCCTTTGCGGTCAGATAAGGCATGTTTCTCAAAGCAGTTTATCTACCTGGTCAGGAGAACTTCCTAGCAGACAAGCTAAGCAGGATTCTCCAGCCCCACGAATGGCAGTTGAATCCATTGGTGGTCCAGAAGATCTTCCTCCGATGGGAACTTCCATCCATCGATCTCTTTTCAAGTCCACTGAACCGTCAGCTGCCCAGGTTTTGCTCCAGACAGCCGCATCCCCTGAGGATAGCAGCAGATGCTTTTCTAATCTCTTGATCTACGGGCCTCCTGTATGCATTTCTTCCCACACCCCTGGTGGCCCGAACTCTGTTCAAGATCCTCCGGGACAAGGCCTCGGTAATTCTGGTAGCCCCCAGATGGCCGAGACAGCCGTGGTTTCCACTTCTCCTGCAGTTGGCGGTGGAAGCTCCGTTCCCTCTGGGGCTGCAACACGATCTCCTGTCTCAAGAGCAGGGTTCCCTTCTGCACCCCAATCTCAGGTCCCTCAATCTGATGGCCTGGCTGCTGAAAGGATAGTGCTAGCTCCCTTACGTCTACCTAATGCCCTCAAGTGGTGTAGGTTAACGGTATGGTGTGCTCAGCGCAATGAAGATCCTTTCTCTTGCCTTGTGCCAGTAGTACTGCAATATCTACTTCACCTTTCAGACCTAGGCCTTAAGTATAACTCTGTTCAGGTCCACCTCAGTGCTTTGTTAGCGCACCACTCACCGGTGAACGGACAGTCTCTGTCGGTTCACCCCTTGTTGTCCCGATTTCTCAGAGGTCTGCTTCTACTTAAGCCTACGGTTCGTCCACCGGCGACTGAGTGGGATTTGAACGTGGTCTTGCAGCAACTTACTCGCCCACTGTTTGAGCCGATGGCTACGTGCCATTTGCGCTTCCTCTCTTGGAAAGCGCTCTTCCTGGTGGCTCTTACCTCGGCCAGATGTGTGAGCGAACTACAAGCTCTGGTTTCTGATAGACCGTACACACAGTTCTATAGGAACAGGGTGGTCCTAAAGACCCATCCCAAGTTCCTCCCAAAAGTGGTCTCCTCTGTCCACCTCAATCAGGAGGTGGTTCTGCCAACCTTTTTTCCCAGGCCGCATGCCAGCCGGGCTGAAAGAGTCTTGCATACCCTAGACTGTAAAAGGGCGTTGTCCTTTTACATAGAACGTACGCGGGAGCATCGAAGGGCTACTCAGCTCTTCGTCTTCTTTGATCCTAATAGGATGGGGTTACCTGTCTTCAAGCATACGTTGTCCACTTGGGTAGCAGATTGCATTGTCTGGGCGTACAGGGCAGCCAACCTCCCCTTGCAGGGTCATGTCATGGCCCACCATGTCAGGGCGAAAGTTGCGTCAGTAGCTCATCTCCACTCTGTTCCATTGGCAGACATCTGCTGGGCCGCAACTTGGTCTTCAAGGCAGACTTTTGCAGCCCATTACTGCCTGGAGAGAGAGTCCCGGCAGGACATTGTTTTCAGCCAGGCGGTACTCCGTAATCTCTTTGAGGTTTAGGCAACTCCTACCCTCTGGCTGTTGTGTTGGGCTACCATACGGGTTGCGTTCTCAGAGAAAATTCTTATCACGGATGCTGAGGCTCTTGAGAGGGAGCCATTTTTTCAGCTCTGGGTTTCCGGTAGGACTGACTTCCTGCTTGGTGCTGGAGAAAGCGTAGTTACTCACCTGTAACAGGTGTTCTCCAGGAGCAGCAGGTATCAGTCCTCACGACCCTCCCTCCTCCCCTGGAGTTGCAGTCCTATCCTTCAATTTGATTTTTGCTGTCTTTTAGCTATGTCATCTGACTGAGCAAGATGGCATGCTTGGGCGGGAAGGGGACTGCGCATGCGCGCTGCATTCCCAAAGGCTTTTTTTTAAAGTTGGGGAAATGCTCCGCACGAAGGCTCTGTCGGCGTCAACGTCACTTATATGTGAGGACTGATTCCTGCTGCTCCTGCAGAACACCTGTTACAGGTGAGTAACTACGCTTTCCCGCTGTATCGATATTTCTTTCAATTCTTCTGTGGCATCACCTTTAAATACCATTTCAGTCATGGGTAACATCCCTACATCTTCCTCAGTAAAGACTGAAGCAAAGAATTCATTCAGTCTCTCCGCTATGGCCTTAGTGCCGCTTTTACCCCTCTACCATCTAATGGTCCAACTGACTCTCTAACAGGATTTTTTGCAATGAATGTACTTGAAAAAGGCTTTATTAAATGTTTTTGCTTCCACAGCAAGCTTGTTCTCAAATTCTCTTTTTGCCTGTCTTATCAATGCCTTGCATCTTACTTGCCAGTGCTTATGTTGTTTCCAGTTTTCATCATTTGACTTCTTTTTCCATTTCCTTAAAGATGCTTTTTTGGCAACAACAGCTTTTCTGACCTCACCTTTAAACCATGCTGGCAGTTTTTTGGACTTCCTTCCAGTTTTCTTAAAGTGTGGAATACAGCTGGTCTGGGCTTCCAGGATAGTATTTTTAAACAACACCCATGCTTGATGTAAGTCTTTAACCTCTGCAACTGCTCCTTTTAGTTTTTTCTTAACTATTTTCCTCATTTTATCATTGTCTCCCTTTTGAAAGTTAAAAGGTAGTACTGTGGATTTCCTTACCATCCTTCCTCCATTTATTTATTTAGACAGATTTGTATGCCACCTTATCCTTCAATCAAGGTGGTCACATCGCATCACAATTGGAGGGTTACATTTAACATTAGGGTACATGTAAACATTTAGACAGTACAGTTACTTATCAGCATTTAGACAGTACAATTAAAGGTAACATTTAACATGAGGGTATTTAATAATGCTGTATGATAAACTTGTGTGTGTGGATAGGATGGGTGCGTGCTTAGTTGGCGGCGGAAGTAGTTTTTCAGTATGGGTATGGGATTTTGCCTGGATGCTCATATGTTTCTATAAATAAAAATGTTTTGAGGTCTTTGCGGAAGTCTGTGAGGTCATCTAATGCCCTCAGGCTCGTTGGGATTTATTAAATCAAAAGCAATCATGCTATGATCACTATTGCCAAGTGGCCCCAACACCCTTATCTCTTGCACCAGATCTTGTGTTCCACTAAGGACTAGGTCCAAAATGGTTTCCCCTTTGGTCGGTTCATGAACCATCTGCTCCAAGAAGCAGTCAAAGCACATGACCTGCCACGGGCACCAAAGCAGCAGGCTGTCACTGCTGCTGGCCCCCCTCCCCATGAAGACTGAATCAGTGGCAGTGGGGGGCAGTGGATCAGTGTAGGGAGGGGATGGACCAGCATGTGGGAGGGTGCAGCATAGCCGGGACTGTGCCTGAGGTAGCAGAAATACTTAGGCCGGTCCTGTCCATGACAGTTAATACGAATAAAACTTCTGATCACATGATGATAATAGACCAGTCTCTCTACACCGACAACCATTCTATCTCAGCATTCATACACTCTGGATGAATGTTTCTTGTAATTTAATTGTCTTCATCATCCCCTCCAGTCCATTGCAGTTCATTCTATGACTCAGCAGCGTAAATTCCAAAATTTGTACTATGCTTGTAAGCAATGATTCACAATTGTGCCGATAAGGTCTTCATGTGCAAATGAGACTGGTATTCTGTTAACCTAACTGTAAACATTCTAAAAGTGCATTCAATAGATAACAGAGGAAATGGGCATTTTATGACATACACAACATATGTGAAATATGTGACATAGAGGAAGCCAACTCTCACCACATAGATTAAATGAAAAATGGTCCATTAAGTCATCCTGTACCTGAGAATCAGTACATGCCAAAGCCGATCTGGCAATGTGATTCTCTATGTTCCTGCTGTTAGTGAAGGACACTAGCAGTTGTTCTTGAAATACTTGATGCAGTGTAAGTACATGCCAATGTTTTTGTGTAATCGTTGTGATCTTTGCTGCTTTGTTAGATAAAAGTAATATATGCGTGATCTGTGAAGATTGATCTTTGCCTTTGGTTGTATTAATAATTCCCTATGGGCATATAATGCTTTTTAATATGCTTATGTAATACTATGAAGAGGATGTCACCTTTGTTGAAACTGAACCTTTAATTCCCTAAAATCTGCAATTGATGAGCAAACTCTTCTTAGTTGCAAAAATTGACTTACTTGTAGAGCAACTTCAAGTCTGCTGGATTCATTAATTATGAAACCTAAGCAAGTTATTCTTACAGATTTTCTATATAAGATGGTAGAAACATTTGGCCAAATTTTGATTTTTATGTCCAAAATCTCTACCTCATTTTGAGGACATGTCATCTGAAACTGTAAATTCACATTTATGGAATTAAACCATTCTATAAAATTATCCAACTCTGATTTTGGCCCCTGTCAGATGAAAACATCATCTAAATATCACCGCCAGATTTTTAACTTGAACACATTATGGGCTATATTTATTAAATGTTAGCACATGCCATCTGCCACCATGCCCAGAGGAATAACACGGGTGCTGAAGTAGATAATACACAATAACGTTTATTAAACATTGTCCCAATATGAGACACACAAACACTGGCACATTCAATAAATTGGACCACAGAATGTGAATTTGGAAGTCAAGATATATTTCCTATGGTCCTACACAAATACAATTAAAAATTTCATTTTATTTATAAATATAAAGGGCTTGATTCTTTTTATTTTGATTTTTCCACCTCAGTATTTTGAGCGATTATTATTATTAGGTAACAAACAGAGGATAGGATCTTTATTTGTGCCTTTTTCAAGAAGCAGCAAAGATTTGGGATTTGTCATAGCAATTACATCCAAATATAAGCTGCCTATATTCCAGGAATTTAGAACTATATAGCTGACAAGCTCAACAGAGTTTTTCAGCCTCTGGAGTGGTCCCCAAAAACAGTGCTCCTACAGTCTATTTTTTGAGAGTGGAGGGCCCCTCATGTCTACCTCTTTACCAGCAGCAAAAATGCAAAGCAAAGCTTCCTATTTATTGCACTATCTTGGTGTTCTCCGGGAACAAGCAGGAAGTCAGTCCTCACATATGGGTGACATTGGCACCGATGGAGCCTGAGCGGAGCATTTCCCCAGCTTTCAAAGAAAGCCTTTGGGGCATGCCACCATGCATGGGTGGTCCCCGTCCTGTCAAGGGTGCCATCTTGCTCAGTCTCCTTTTTTCCATGGAGCCCAACGGATATCGTTCCAGTTTCCCCGTAAAAAATCCTTAAAAATTAGCTGTTCCCAGTTTGCGTACTGGTTCCTCTTCCCGCATCGAACTGGCGCCGGGCCCGGCGCTGTCCTCCACTCCTTTTTTACATTTTTTGTTCGAGGATTCCCGCAACTGGCGTTCACACCTTTTTCCGCCCGGGGGTCGTCAACCCCGGCCAGGTGTTTCCCAACATGTCCCACTGGTGGGTTCAAAAAAATGTGATTTCTGCAGTATGTATGTTTATTTATTTATTTATTTATTTATTTATTTATGCTTATTTCTATACCGCTTTTTCCAAAGATCAAAGGCGGTTTACAGGTAACATTTAGTGAACATGGTTTTACATAGAACATCGTTTTTTTCATAACTATGTACAGTTAACATGATAAACGATAACATGGAACATTGTTACAGAACTAAATACAGTTTAACATGGATTATTGTTACAGAACTATTTACATTTTAACATTAGCTAGTAATGCTTTGTCTATTTACATTGATTCTTTGCTAAATTAAGCTTTGTTTCTTAAATGTAGTGAGTGTTGAGGCTTGTTGAGCTGTAGTTAAGGAGGATTGTTATGGTTGTGTGGTGTGTTGGGTGGATAGGATTCATTTAAATTTGTGAAGTGTTCTTTAAATAGAAATGTCTTCAGTTCTTTTCGAAATGTTTGAAGATCTTTTATTTTGCGGAGTTCTAGCGGGAGTTTATTCCATAGGGTGGGGGCTGCATAAGAGAAGGCTCTTGAGCTTGTGGTCTTCTTTGTTTTCCGGATGGATTTTTTTATTTCTAGTGAGTAGGTTGCGTTTTGTCTGCGGGCTCTAATTTCTTTTGGAGCTTGAATCAGAGTGGTTAAATGTGAGGGTGAGATGCCGTTTGTTATTTTAAATGTGGTTAGGAGTATTTTGTATGTTATTCTACTATTTATGGGAAGCCAGTGTAGTTCGGCTAATACGGGAGTTATGTGGTCAGCGAGGCGGGCTTGTGCTGTTACTCGAGCACAGATGTTTTGAGCTCTTTGGAGTAGGTTGGTGCTTGTAAGAGGGAGGCCAATAAGTATGCTATTGCAATAGTCGAAATGAGGAGTGATAAGTGTGCTGATGACAGATCTGAAGTCATGTGTGTCAAGTAGTGGTCTTAAGTGTTGGGTGATCCTAAGTTTATAGAATATGGTTTTCACTGTTTGTTTTATATGAGGAAGCATACTAAGTGTGTGGTCTATTATAATGCCTAGGTATTTTACTTCTTTTTTAACTGGGATTATTGTGTTGTTAATTGTTATAGTTTCAGGGAGATTAGAGTCTGGTTTTCTTGATACTATCATTGCTTCAGTTTTTTTTTAGGTTGATGCTGAGATTATTGTTTTCTAACCAAGTATTTGCTTCACTGATACAGTCTAGTAAGTTCTGGTATGTGGGATTATTTGTGTTTATCGGTAGGGTGAGCATGATATCGTCAGCATATATGTAGTGGTTTACTTTATCATTTTTAAATATATTTGTGATGGGTTGAAGATACAGGTTGAAAAGAAGGGCAGATAGTGCCGAGCCTTGTGGGATACCTTGTCCTTGTGTGAAGGGCTCTGAGGTGGTTTGTCCTAATTTAACGCGTATCGATCTGTTTGTGATATATGATATGAACCATTGCAGAATTGTTCCACCTATTCCTAGGTTTAGGAGTCTATTAATGAGTGTGTTGTGGTGTACATTGTCAAAGGCTCCAGTTATATCAATGAATATGAGGATGTATCCTTGGTTGTGTGAGTCAGTGCCTTTGATGAGGTCGTTCATAAGTGTTATTAGTAGGGTCTCGACTCCGTGGGATGGTCTGAAGCCGAATTGGTGTGAGTCAAGTGGAGCATGAGTGTCAATAAAGTCTTGTAGTCGTATCTGTATTATTTTTTCTATTATTTTGGCAATAAATGGTATGCTGGCTATTGGTCTGTAGGAGTTCGGGTCTTTCGGATTGAGTTTATTATTTTTTACTATTGGGCGTAAGGAGGTAAGTTTTAGTGCTTCAGGCATGATACCTTGTGATAGTGATTGGTTCACTATATTTAGTATATGGATAGCAAGATCAGCTTTGGTGTTCTTTATCCATGATACGGGGCATGGATCAAGGGGGGAGGTAGTGGTGTTGATCATTGATATTACATTGATCAGGTGTTTGTGATCAATGTTTTGGAAGGTTGTCCATGTATTTTTTGTTTCTATGTCTGTGAGCGTAGTTATGGTTGTGCTAGATGAATTATTTTTTAGTTTATTAGCAAAATGAGTTGCAAGGGTTTGTGCACTTATTGTTGTTTGTTCTGGTTCTGAGCGGTTCTGGTTTACTAAGCGGCGGTAATGTAGCATGTGTAACGTTAGCGTGCATTAATGTTACATATGCTACATTACGACGTGGTACAGGGCGTGCTAATGTTACACTCGGCATTAAGCGCACTATGGGCGTAGAGGAGGTGGAGAGAAGGGGGTCAATGGGCGGGGAGTGGGCGGGAGTCAGGCCCTGCTACATTACCGCCGGCATCTTAACACCAGGAATATTACCGCCATTCAAAACCTGGTGGTAAGGGTGCACAGTGAGGACAGAGAGCCTATTTAAATGTATGCAATGTGCTGCACAGACAGGTGAGTCCAAGAAAGTGATAGTAGTGCACCATTTGCAACAACAGCACAGTGGCCAGGTATGAAAGGACACTTTCCTGATGGTGCAAATGGTGCATAGGAGGGTGCAGGAGCACAGGGCAGACCAGGTGACTGCCTAGGTGGCACATATGAACAGAAGACCGGAAAATATGCAAGACTGCATCTGACCCAGGACCATCATGCCCTGTATCCTGTGACCAACAGTGTAGGAACTATGGCACATGTGCCTCATAGGTACCCCCAAAAAAGAACATGATACACAATGCCTGCAATGGGCCACACAGTGCTAAGCTGTGACCCTCACCAAGGACCCTCCCCAGGAACCTGCCAAAAACATACAGGAAAACCATGACACTGGCAACCTATACTACATACGCAGGTAATGGAGTGTAGGGTGTGATGATGGTTGGAAGGATAACATACAGTATGTTCACATAGTTGTCCGGAGAGGCCAACACAGCAGCCACAGTGCATGTCCCCTAGTCAAACAGCAGTCAGATGCTCCAGACAATTCAACAATGAATACCTCAGCCACTGCAGACAACATTTACAATACCCCAAACCCAACACCACACAGCTGTGCCATACGCAGGTCAAGAAGAGATAACACTGCAGTTTGGTGATAGGGACCCTGGAGAGGCTGATTAGTGGGTGGTAGTGATCTGTGCCTCACCAACTATGCTTCTGGCACACATGACAACCCTAAAACACCCCCTAGTCGCTGTGGATAATTTAAACTACTCCAAACATTTCCACAGACATAACATTGTTTGATACCTCTTTAAAAATGGCGACCGACACATTTGCATATTCGGAGGAGCACTTGAACAGGTTGAGTGCAACTTCATTCATGGCAATTTTTGGAGAAAGGAACATGGACTAAAAAAAGTTTTTATTGAAGATAAGTGATTATTTAAACATATGCACTCGATTTGGGGTGAAAATATAATAAAAGGAGGTTTCCGTCTGGTGGGGGTTGGTCATACAATTCCAGCCCTCCCCCGGTTGGCTCCGACAAAAGAAAAGAAACAAAAGTATATATCAATTTCAATGTATGCATTAGTGGGATTTTGTTATGTCAGTGGAAATGTTTGGAGTAGTTTAAATTATCCACAGCGACTAGGGGGTGTTTTAGGGTTGTTTATTGTTTGATACCTCTTTAAAAATGGCGGCCGACACATTTGCATATTCGGAGGAGCACTTGAACAGGTTGAGTGCAACTTCATTCATGGCAATTTTTGGAGAAAGGAACATGGACTAAAAAAAGTTTTTATTGAAGATAAGTGATTATTTAAACATATGCACTCGATTTGGGGTGAAAATATAATAAAAGGAGGTTTCCGTCTGGTGGGGGTTGGTCATACAATTCCAGCCCTCCCCCGGTTGGCTCCGACAAAAGAAAAGAAACAAAAGTATATATCAATTTCAATGTATGCATTAGTGGGATTTTGTTATGTCGGTGGAAATGTCTGGCACACATGAAGCACACACCCAGCTACCTGCCTGTCTGCATGTTTTGAGGCCTGGGCCCATGCACAACAGCACTGATGGCACCTGGTTACATCAGCATGTTGTGGTGGGTAAGGCAGGAGGGAGTATCACCTGCGTGCAGCTGACAATAGCTTTGCCCATGTCCATTACACCATATACATTACAATATCTGCCAAGGTTCATCTGACAGAAACATGCAATCAGCATGGATGGTTGTAGTACTGTGGCAGCATTGTGGTACAGTCGCTGTATAGAGAAGTAGAAGGTTGTGGATTTGTGTCCTGGCAGTGGACCTGTTTTTTAAACATGTCCCTGTGGTTACACGATAGCCCAAAGTGCACGTACAACACCAACCTGTTCGTATCTCAAAATATGTGGCCATTTCCAGTGTGCCATGTGCAATTCAGTATCTGCCTAGTTTCCTCTGATGTTCATCATGCAATTAGCATGGATATTTGTGGCAATGTGGCAGCACTGTGGTGCACCCCACACTTGTTGAATGAAGAAGGAGAAGGTTGTGGATTCATGTCCAACCAGTGGAATTTCTCCTCATGTCTACATTTTAGATTACAGTGCAGGTAGAATACCAGCATGTGCAAACACAAAACATTTACCCATCAACGGTACACACACCCACACAAATAAGCAGCACTATACACATCTACATCGGCACAGTGATCAGCTGTCAACAGCACAGCACACGACCTGCTCCCACACACACAGTGGAACAGGTTCCATGTGCCTCTCATGCCATGGCAACACTGTCTTGTGGCAGGGAGAAACCAGGATGGATGAACAAAGGCACAGTTGCTGCTGTTTTGCTCACCTCCACACGCAGAGTAGGGCCACGCAGCATCTGGGAACGTGGAAGAAGTAGGTTTGCTGTGATGCACCATCCATCTACAGCATGAATGAGGCACATCAGCCAGTCCACTATGCACCTCAGTCCCACAGCACCGTCACACAGTAGAATGTGATGCAAATGAAGGGGAGAGGATGCTGGGAAATATATGAAACAGCATCATTGCCACAGGGTGCACATGTGAGAGAGGGAATGTACATGGAACAGATGGTTGAACATATCAGAGCCATCAGCTTGACTAGGATGCAAACAGCAGAGAAGGTTTATAGGCCACCATCACCACGATTGTGGTGTGACCCTGGAGTGGCTATGCAGCCACATTGTGTAATATAGTGATCCAAGCTGCAGTTTTTTGTCTGATTGTAAGCTCTGATGTTTACGCCTTCTGTGTTTGTCTTAATTAGATTGTAAGCTCTGATGAGCAGGGACTGTCTCTTACATGTTTCTGTACAGCACTGCGTATGACTGGTAGCGCTATATAAATGTTCAGTAGTAGTAGTAGTAGTAGTAGTAGTGATAGCTCACGTCTTGCACCTGTTGTCTCAGGTCGGTGAGAGTGTCTCACAGACATAGGCTGCACTGCGCATGAGTATTCTGTGTGCAACCGCAGCCCTGTGACAGCTGTGGCGTGCATGCACCAAATGTCCCTGAGCATGGTGATGCATGCAGGCTGACTGTTGCAGCTGAGGGCCTGCATAAAAGGCTCCAGTGCCCTGCCCTGTTCAGGCTTTCCTACAGGAGCTCTCCAGATCAACCAACAGTAAGGCTTTAAGGGTTTGTTTTTTATTATATTAAATTGTTAGCTCTCTGACTGGGAGCTCTTAAAATGGTTTTTTGTACATTTTTAAAGCAAGGTTACTTTCTTTTGGTGCTTTAGTGGGACTTTACTAGAGCACAGTAGGTGGTTGAACTCCAGTAACCTCCTCAGCTTTGGGAACTGCTAACACCTAATCAAGTGTTAGTTCCCTCCCTACCCACCCACCCCCTGACTCCCACCCACCCCTAGCGAGTAATCTTGCTTTATAGGGCACCTCCCCATTTGACAAAGCACAGAGAATTGGACCAGCACATTTTGAATATAATTAAGGAGATTTAACTGCTTTTTCTCTGAAAGGACAGCTGGGAAACTGGCTGGTTCTTGGTAGATCTCTCTCTTTTGCTTTAACAGATACCTAAGCTGCACGAACAGAACAATGGCTGGGAAAAATCGTATCGCTAAAGCTGTTGCCCCCGTTACAGCTTCTGCCTCGGTCCAGACAGAGGTCCTAATGCCAGTTGAAGGACCGGTTTCATGTGCAGGGTGCCTGCATGCTGAAGCTCTGAGGAAACAAGTGGAGGAACTCAGAGAGGAGGTGGCAAGGCTGAGGAGCATTCAAGACAGTGAGAAGTACATTGATGAGATGCTTCTTGCAGCAACCAAGCTCTCCAGCAGAGGAGAAGATGGGTGCCAACAGAATGTCGATGGTTGGACACAAGTCACCAGGGCCTGCAAAATCACCAATCCAACTTCTCCAGCCCTTGAATTGAAGAACCATTATGCAGCCCTGGAAGTGGAGGAGATGAAAACATCCCTGGAAAGGGAAGAACCAGAGCTCAAGTACCCCAAAGTTGCAGAATCAGTGACCACAAGGAAACGAAGGGTAGTGGTGGTTGGAGACTCTCTTCTGAGGAGTACTGAGGCATCCATCTGCCGACCAGACTTGATGTCCAGAGAGGTATGCTGTCTGCCTGGTGCCAAAATCCAAGATGTTACGGAGAGTTTGCCGAGACTCATCAAGCCCACTGACTATTACCCAATGTTGCTAATCCATGTTGGAACAAATGATACTGCCAGGTATACCTCGGAACGTATCAAAAGTGACTTCATGGCTCTGGGACAGAGGGTGAAGCAGTTAGTTGCACAGGTGGTGTTCTCTTCAATCCTCCCTGTTGAGGGTAAAGGCCAAGGCAGAGAGGCTCACATCCTGGAGATAAATGCATGGCTGCGTGGATGGTGTCATCGAGAGCGTTTTGGTTTCCTAGACCATGGGATGCTGTTCCAAGGGTTGCAGAGCAGAGATGGCATCCATCTGTCCAAGAAAGGTCAACGCGTCTTCATTAGTAGACTGGCTAATCTACTGAGGAGGGCTTTAAACTAGATTCATTGGGGATGGGTGAAGAAAGCCCCCAGGTAAGTGAAAGTCCCCAGGTAGGTGATACATTAAATAACTTTATGGAAATGGGTAACAGGGGTAACATATGGAAAGCAGTGTGTATAAATGCCCGTAGCATGGGAAATAAGATCCCTGATGTTGAAGCTTTGGTGGGAGTGGCTGACTTGGATTTAGTGGCAGTTACAGAAACATGGTTCACAGAAAACCATGATTGGGATGTAACTATACCTGGCTATACTTTATTCAGAAAGGACAGGGTAGGAAGTAGGGGAGAAGGAGTGGCACTATATGTAAAAACTACTATTAAAGCTTTGGAATTACAGAGCTTAAAAGGGAGAGGGGAGGCATTGTGGGTTAAACTAGAAAGAGGGAAAGAGAAATCTATTTACATTGGTGTGATATACAGACCTCCCTCACAAGAGGAAGAGGTGGACGGAGAGTTAATTGTAGACATGCGCAGCATTGCTAGGAAAGGGGAAGTGCTACTGATAGGAGATTTCAATATGCCAGATGTTGATTGGCACATTCCTGCTGCAGTATCATCTAAAAGTAAGGAGATCCTGGATTCTCTACAGGGAGAACTATTCAGGCAATTGATAACAGACCCCACACGTGAAGGGGCTATACTGGACTTGGTGCTTACCAATGGTGAAAGTGTTTCTGATGTTGTAGTGGGAGATCATTTTGCATCCAGTGATCACCAGATGGTGTGGTTCAGTATTAGGACTAGCGCTGATAGAATCCATTCAAATGCGAGGATCTTAGACTTTCGGAAGACTAACTTTGTGAAGATGGGCCAATACCTCAGGTAGTCGTTAGTTGGATGGGAACAGCTGAGGGATGTAGAAAAACAGTGGGAAAAACTGAAAGGGGATATTTTAAGGGCAACCAACCTTTTTGTTAAAATGGTAAATAAAGGTAAAAGGAAAAGGAGACCGCTATGTTTTTCGAAAGAAGTAGCTGAAAAAGTGAAGAAAAAGAGGGAGGCCTTCATGTAATACAAGAGATCACATAGAGAGGAAGACAGGCATCTGTATTTGGAAAAACTTAGAGAAGCTAGCAAAGTAGTCAAGAAGGCAAAAATTCAAAAGGAGGAGGAAATTGCCAATGCAATAAAATGGGGGGATAAGACATTTTTCTGATATATTATTGAGAAGAGGAAGGGCAAGAGTGGTATTGTCAGACTCTAGGGTGCAGGGGAGGAACATGTAGAAGCTGATAAGGATAAAGCGGAATTGCTTAACAAATATTTTTGTTCTGTGTTCACAGATGAAGAACCAGGAGCAGGACCTCAGAAAACACCCACAAATAGGAACAGAAGCAAAGGACATCTTGAACAATTTTCAAAAGACTGTGTTCGTGAGAAACTATCTCAACTTAAAGTAGACAGCGATGGGACCGGATGGGATACACCCGAGAATACTGAGGGAACTTGGGGACATTCTAGCAACTCCACTGACTGACCTTTTCAATGCCTCGTTGGAGTCGGGAGTGGTGCCAAAGGACTGGAGAGAGGCTCATGTGGTGCCTTTACACAAAAGCGGAAGTAAGGATGTGGTTGAAAACTACAGGCCGGTTAGTTTAACTTCAGTGGTGAGTAAATTATTGGAAACTCTGCTGAAAGAGAAAATAGTGAGGTTTCTGGAGTCCAGCGGATTACAGGATCCAAGGCAGCATGGATTCACCAGAGGCAGGTCTTGTCAGACAAATCTGATTGATTTCTTTGACTTGGTGACCAGGGAGTTGGACCGAGGGAGAGCCCTAGATGTGGTGTATTTAGATTTCAGTAAAGCCTTTGATACTGTTCCTCACAGGCGACTTATAAACAAACTGAGCACCCTAGGGATGGACCTTAAAGTTACTGCTTGGGTTAGAAATTGGTTGGGTGGGAGGCGACAAAGAGTACAAGTAAATGGAGCTCACTCTGAGGAGAAGGATGTTATCAGTGGTGTGCCCCAGGGATCTGTCCTTGGTCCGATTCTTTTTAACATCTTTGTTAGTGATATAGCGGAAGGGCTTTCAGGTAAGGTTTGCCTCTTTGCGGATGATACCAAAATCTGCAATAGAGTAGACACCCAGGAAGGGGTAGATAACATGAGGAGGGATCTAGCTAAGCTTGAAGAATGGTCTAGAATTTGGCAGCTGGGATTTAATGTTAAAAAATGTAAGGTCATGCATTTGGGCTGCAGCAATCCAAGGGAGCAATATAGTATAGAAGGTGAAGTACTTTTGTCCACTAAAGAAGAGCGGGACCTAGGCGTGGTTGTGTCTGATGATCTTAAAGTAGCTAAACAGGGAGAAAAGGCGATGGCAAAAGCTAGAAGGATGCTTGGGTGCATACGGAGAGGAATGGCTAGCAGAAAAAAGAAGGTGATAATGCCTCTGTATAAGTCTTTGGTGCGACCTCATTTGGAATATAGTGTGCAATTCTGGAGACCGCACCTTCAAAAGGATGTGAACAGGATGGAGTCGGTGCAGAGGGTGGCTACTAAAATGATTAGTGGGCTTCATTATAAAGCATATGAGGACAAACTGAAGGATCTTAATTTGTACACCTTAGAGGAAAGGCGGGATAGAGGTGATATGATTGAGATGTTTAAATACCTCCGTGGCATAAATGTTCAGGGAGAGAGCCTCTTTCAATTGAAAGCAAGTTCTGCTACGAGGGGACATGGGATGAGGGTGAAGGGAGATAGATTCAGGAGTGATATGCGGAAATATTTCTTTACGGAAAGAGTATTGGATCTGTGGAATAGTCTCCCAGTGGAGATGGTAGAGATGAGGACAGTAATTGAATTCAAAAAAGCATGGGACAAACACAGAGGATCTCTAAAGGTAAAAAGTGGACTGTTGTAGTTGTTATGGAAGGACAGACTAGATAGGCCATGTGGTTTTTTTCTGTCGTCATATTTCTATGTTTCTATGTCTCTGAGTGGCCCTGTGGTATGGTGGTAGTCCAAGCTGTAGCCATGGCTGTGAATTGAATGCTCAGCAGAACCATACACCACATGAGTAGTGATGGCAGTGCCTACTGCTGCTGTGTGTGGCTGAACCACCTCTGTCACCCATCATGTCGGCCCCACACCTTTTTCTGAACATCCTCTTATGACAATCCACATCATAATCAGAGCTTCCGGCTGGAACACCGCTGTCCATACTGTGATAGCTGCCATTGTCCAAGAACCAGGGGTAAAAGGGCCCACCTGGCAGAAAGGGCAGTACATGCCAACACGGTCCCATTGCACAAATGAGCATGCAATACAATAGGTGCGATTTACATCTTTGTCTGAACCAGAGGTGTACGTTACAGCACCACAGACCTTGTGGACCATGTGTCTGTTGACACGCTTCCCATTCATGGTGACTTCCGCAACTGCTACCTAATGGTCACTGATGCTGTATGTGTCATGAAGGCCATGAGTGACTATAAACACCTGCCCTCATGTGAAGGTACAGAGCCTCTGTTTGGCATGGAGGATATGCATACAGTATACTTGATTGTGCAGTGCATCATGGGTTATGATGTGATGAATGAATAACAGAACATAGAGCAGCACCAATGGCAGAAAGGAAGGAGGGGACAATGGGGCCTGTCCCTAGAAAAGAAACATCAGCTAGGATGATGGGAGATTCGTGCATGGCACACCATGGAAGTCTAGAGTGGTGAGCGAATGACTATATGCTGGTCAAGGGCTGTCTGAGGGGCAAACAGTGAAGACCGATGTGGTAAGGCACAGAGGTACTACCTGGCCCAAATAGCTATGTTGTTATATAAACAGACATGCAGTAAACACAAAACATATTCTCTACACACAGGCCTGTCACAGAAGGCAAAGGAGTGTAATGTGATGCGGTGATTACATTTGAAACCATGATCCTCTGTGTACTAGGTAGCTGCGGTAACCCTTGAGGCAACCTACCACACCATATATCAGCAACTGTATGCACAGGTATACACCCACCCACACCTATATAGATACAGACATATAGATGTGTGTGGTCCTAGGAAGGCATATATATATATATGAATAGCCATACAGCTAGATAAGCAATGGAGTGTGTAGCCCAGTGGTTAGGGGTAGCAACTACTCATCCAACACATCAGGTGTTCAATTCCCACTGGCATGCTACCTGATGCAAAGCACATTACATTGTCTCCCATTGTCCCCTCAGAAGACGTGTGTAGATAGCTTTCTATTATGAACGTGTGCTGCGCCACACAACGCGCCTTGCATGCAAGGCATTGTGCATCCTGCCAATGTGTAAGGCAGCAGTTATAGCGCTTAGCGAGTATAGGACATGCAGGGCATATGGTGCCGTGCACAGCGTATTGCATACCGTGCATGTCGCATACGCGCTGTGTGCCTTACGTAGCGCCTGAGATGGACCCATTGCGTGAAACATATAACGGCCCGCGCTTTGCATGCCATGTGTGTGTAAGTTGGCACATACAGTGCCCAGCACATATGCTGCATGTATGATGCCTAACATCCCACGTGTTGCACTCACGAAATGCGCCCTGTGCATGGTGCCATATGCTCCACGTGTCACGTACGTGCTGAGTGGTATATGTGATGCCTTATGCGCATGTGGTACATGATGCGTTAGATGCCATATGCTATGTGCCTTGCACTGCACGCCACACAGCACCTTGTGTGCTATGCAAGGCGCCATGATCCAAAGTAGTGCTCACTGATGCGAACTCACCGTAAGGCACGTTATGGCCCTCCGTGAGACCACTGCGTCATGACGTCATTCAATAAAACAACAGACAAAATGGCCGCCCGTTCACGGAAGCCATCGTTCACCGAGGGGGATCTGGAGCTGCTGGGAAGACTGATCTGCTGCAAGCAGAGGCACCTCTTCCTCTCATCAAGTGTCAGGCAGGACTTGTACAGGGTGAAGTGTGCCTGGCACGGGTCAAGATGCCCATTCGGACTACCCACGAGAGGTAAGTGCATGGGGGCAGGTAACACAAACAAAGGAGCACAAGATAGCAGGTCATAGGGAACACACATCATCTACTGGTCACACCATGGACGCATACGGTCCAGTCTTAGGTCTGTGAGGTAAGCATAGATGCATAACAGTGTGTTGTTAACTCAGATGGGTAAATGTTACCTCCACCTGGACTACAAACAGTAAAAGGCATAGTTGCACGTGTAGTACCTCCCATTGCTATGACCTAGGAGGGGTGAAGTTTCCATAGCTTTGTAAGTACCATAGATGCATTTATGTGCATTGTAGGCTTAAAAAATAAAAACCCTGTATGTATGTGCATATACCATAGCCGCACATGAGGTTGTTGCGGCAAACACTGATGTGCTGCTGGATGCAATTCTGATGGTGTATGTCCACATACAGCCCCTGGGTTTGTAAGACTGACCTCTGGGAACATAGCTTTCAGTGTGTCACAGAAATCTGCATCACATGGCAGTGTGTTGTATGTGCAGGATTTCTGTGGCATGGTGCACGCCATCAGAGATTATGTACAATGTCATATTGAAGTGTTATGAAATGGATGTGTAGCAGCACTGTACCAATGGAAGGTGAAACACTAGCCCACTCCTAAGCCTTGGTCAGGGTGAGATAGGTTAGTGAAATACACAGTGCACTGAAAATGTATGCATGTGTCAGTGCTGTTGTGTCACTGTACAACATATGACATAAAATGGGGTTCTGGGGGTTTGCACCATGTGAGACACACTACATGCCTAACAATCAGAGGGTGCATAGCATCCCTTATTGGCACACTAACAATATATATGTATGTGCACACCAACGTCGGCGGATGATAGGAACACCTTTTGCCACAATTTTCAGATGCATATCTCCTGGGGTCTGTGCTGATCAGCCTACCACATGCAGCCACAGTGAGCACCACCAATTCCCCGCACCAAACCAACCAAGCACCCTCATTTGGGATGTGTTGTCTTGGTGTGCAGCAAGTCACAACTAATGGCACACATTAGGTATTGGATTGTGTGAAGTGCTGTAACTAGGCCACACCAAGACATATACCAGAGAGCCTGTTAAGAACCACAGTGTACCTAGAGCTGTATGTGTAGGCTCAAGTTAAGGGGCCTGTCATTACCTGCAGCCACATATTGGTCACACGGGACTGAGCATGTGACACATACCACACCTAGGGGGAGTAAAAGCATAGCAATATGTGGAGTATGTGGCCAACTATATGGACCTGACTGTACATAGGGGTGACAATGTGAGAGGGATGGTGACCTTTGGTTCTGTCACTGTTTCCCACTGCAATCTGTGAACATGCCATACAAGGTGCATTGAGCATGGTAAAATAGTAATAGAGCAGGTGATGGCAGATATGTAGCTGGCTGGTCCGTCTAGTGTTACCAGTAAGTTGCCAAATGTAGGCATGCCTGCTGATCTGTGCAGGTCAGGCCACCCATGTTCCTCCTGAGGGACTCACCCACCTCTCTGTGCCCCATCAAGGTGGCAAATGTAGTTGCGCCTGCTGATACGTGCAGGTCAGCCCTACCCATGCCCTGCCTTAGGCCTATACACAGTGTCTGGTGGCTCAGCAAGTTGGCAAATATAGGTGTGCCTGCTGATACGTGCAGGTCAGCCCTACCCACGCACTGCCTCAGGCCTGTACACAGTGCCTGGTGGCTCAGCAAGTTGGCAAATGTAGGTGCGCCTGCTGATCTGTGCAGGCCCGCCCTACCCATGTCCATCCTCAGGGTTGTACCCAGTGCTCCTTATAGGTTACCCCAACTTATGCCTCTGCCAGACAGGGCTGCACTGGGTTGATCCCATGCCATTGTTAGTTTGTTCAATGAGGTACACCCACATCTTCCGATGGGAGGCCAGTCCAGTCTTTCAACACCCCTTCTCTGAGAAGGGAAATCCATACATTGCTTGTTGTGTACAGCCATGCAGCTACATGTATTATGCTACCCATTTACAGCTCCCATATCCTGGAAGGGGGTATGAATACACATCAATATGAAAAAAATATATGCTCCTATCAGTCTTACATGCAACACCCTGTCGCTTCATTGCATGTCCTCTAGTCTCACTATATGCTGCTGACATAAGCAATCAAACCATGTTTACGAGTCCCACTCCATGCATTCATTTACACACCTCCATCATATATTCACTCAGTCATCTGTTTTCCAGGTTGAGGAGCCCTATCCTATATTGCATCTCTTCATAGGGGGATCCCCCCATCTGTTCTACCATAATTGGTGTGTCCTCTCTGTACCTTTTCTAATAAAACTATATCCTTTTTTTAAGATATGATGGTCAGAATTCCACACAAAATTCGCAGCATGGAGCGATACAGAGGCAATGCAATATCCCTTGTGTTATGTAACATTCCTTGCCTTAGGGGGCCTACCATTCTATTTTCTCCCCTGGGTGCAGCTGCACAGTGGGTGGAGGGTTATAAGATCTTATCCACGATGATACTTAATTCCTTTTCATGGGTGGTGGCCCCCAATGTGAAACCTGCCATTGCGCAACCATAGTTTGATGTTTGCTTTCCTATGTGCACATCCAATCTCACCTGCCATTTGGATGGCCAGTCCTCTGAGTTAGCATGATCCTCTGGCCATTATCAACAATCCTCATGGCTCCTAACTCCTTTCAAAAGTTCTGTGACATCTGCACAGTTGAGAACCTCACTCATTATTCCCATTTCCTGGTCATGTAGGAATCTGTCACACAGCAGTGGATCATGCCGAGATTACAGGGGTACTCCCCCAGTCACCTCTCACCATTGCCAATATCGGCCACTTGGCCCCACCCTCTGTGTCCGATCCTGTAACCTGTTCATGATTCACAATATTGGACTGCCGCCTATCCCATGATGTGTTAGCTTGGCCATAGGTTTCCCATGGGGGACCCTGGCAAAGGCTGTCTGATTACCCACATACACCATATCAACGGACACACTTTTGTCTAGCTGTTTACTCACACCGTCATAACAATGTAGCAGATTAGTAAGACAAGATCTTCCATGTCTAAAGCCATGGAGCCTGTCCCCATTAAGCCATGACTATTTACATGCTTATGTAGTGATTTCATAATCATGCCCTCTACCATCATTCCTGGTACTGACGTCGGGCTATCTGGTGTGTAGTCTCACAGATCACACCTGGACATTTTTTGTTAACATTGGTGTTACATTGGTCATTCTCCAATCCTCAGGTATCACAGATGATAGCCACCATAGTTTAGAGATAACCAAGAGCAGGCCTGCAATTGCATATTTATTTCATCCCATCTTCAACCTGGGATGTACACCATCTGGTCCATGTGATTTTCCAGTCTTCACTATATAAAATAGTTGTAAGACAGCGTCCTGGTATACTGATATTTGCTGCAATACACATCCAGTATCACCTTCACAATCCACATCATTTGTGGGTAACATCCCTACATTTCCCTCAGTGGAGACCCAAAGAACAAAGTTATCAGGTCAACCCACAATGTGCCTGTCCCCTCTTAGTGGCCCATGTACTCCTTTGTCATCTGTCAGTCCACCAGCTTGTGATTCTGTCCACCCTCTGGGGACAAATCCCCAAGATGTGTATGTCAATATAAGCCCCCCCCCCCATGATGTACTGTAACATAGACCTGGATGTTTCTGTACAATACCACTGGGCACACTCAGGGGTATGGGAAAGATCCTGCAATCCTAACACAGGTTGGATGTGCACCAGAGGACGAATCCAGGGAGGCGGATCAGGCGGACAGGGCACTGTACCAGCACCCCTATCATACATCCACAGACCCTGACTATGAGCAGATGACTAACTGCATGTGCAGATAGTGATTCACACCATATTGCAAAAGTGTTTGCCAGGTGTAGCCACAGGCTGCATGTCACCACCTATGTTCTCTGGGCCTGTCTCCAAATGTACCAATATCTGCCACATGTAGATAGATATCAGGCATAACATGTCTGGAATGGGAGCCTGTATCCACATGCATATGTTGGCAGTGCCCAGATGTACCCACATTTGTTGGTATGTTCTGGCTGAATGACACACATGGCTGTGAAATACCACAAACCATCCATTGACCTAATCCCATCACATGGTGAGCACTCACACACCTCATCTGAACAGAAATAGGGTTGACCCAGGTAGTGGCCATGGATGTCTGTAACAGAATATGTAAGGTCACTCTGTGTAAACAGCACACACATGTGCACACAATGCATTGGAAAGGTACTGCGGGACATGGCTGAGGTGTGAGGGCACAGGTGTTGGTCATGTATGGCACATAACGGCTCCAAGTGTCCACATGGCCCACATCATGTGCCATGTGACAGCCTCACAGTGAGCAATGACAGGAGAGCACACAGTACAAAGGTAGGACCCACACATAGTGCACAAATGTGGCAACATGGGCATCACCAGCACATGCCTGTGTGGGGACATGGAGACTCTGTGCAGCAGTCACAGCGTGGCTATGAAGGTGGTGGTAATGTATACTATATCGTAATGATAGAGCTGATCAAATTGGTGGAGGGGTTGCGCTCTATGTTAGAGAGGGCATTGACTCAGAAAGGATTAAAGTTTTGCAGGAAACAAAATCTGCTGTAGAATCTGTATGGATTGAAATTCCATATAAAAGGGGGAAGGCAATGGCAGTGGGGGTGTACTATCGAGTGCCTGGCCAGAATGACCAAATGGATGATGAAATGCTTAAAGAAATCAAGGAAGCTAACAAACGTTACAGTGCAGTAATAATAATGGGTGATTTCAATTACCCTGGTATCGACTGGGTCAGTGTCACGTCAGGACATGCTAGGGAGATAAAGTTTCTGGATGAAATAAATGACTGCTTCTTGGAGCAGCTGGTTCAAGAACCGGCGAGAGGGGAAGCCATATTAGACCTAGTCCTTAGTGGAACACCAGATCTAGTGCAAGAGATAAGGGTGTTGGGGCCACTTGGCAATAGTGATCATAGCATGATCGCCTTTGATTTAATTAGTGGAGGAGGGATAGTAAGGAACTCCAAAGTACTACCTTTTAACTTTCGAAAGGGAGACTATGATAAAATGAGGAAAACAGTTAAGAAAAAACTAAAAGGAGCAGTTGCAAAGGTTAAAGACGTACATCAAGCTTGGGTGTTGTTGAAAAATACTATCTTGGAAGCCCAGACCAGCTGTATTCCACGCTTTAAGAAAAGTGGAAGGAAGTCCAAAAAACTGCCAGCATGGTTTAAAGGTGAGGTCAGAGAGGCTGTTGTTGCCAAAAAAAGCATCTTTCAGGAAATGGAAAAAAGAGCCAAACGACGAAACCTGGAAACAGCACAAGCACTGGCAAGTCAAATGCAAGGCATTGATAAGGCAGGCAAAGAGAGAATTTGAGAAGAAGCTTGCTGCGGAAGCAAAAACGCGAAATAAAGACCTTTTCAAGTACATTCGTAACAAAAAACCTGTGAGAGAGTCAGTTGGTCCATTAGACGATAAAGGGGTTAAAGGAGCACTAAGAGGCGACAAGGCGATAGCGGAGAGACTGAATGAATTCTTTGCTTCGGTCTTTACTGAGGAAGATGTAGGGATGTTACCCATGACGGAAGTGGTATTTAAAGGTGTGGAAGAATTGAAGGAAATATCGATACATCGGGAAGATGTCTTACAACTATTAGATAAACTGAAGAGTAGCAAATCACCTGGGCCGGATGGTATACATCCAAGGGTGTTGAAAGAACTGAAATATGAGATTGCAGACCTGCTGTCAGTAATCTGTGAACTATCATTAAAATCATCTCTAATACCTGAAGATTGGAGGATCGCCAATGTAACACCGATTTTTAAAAAGGGTTCCAGGGGTGATCCGGGAAACTACAGACCGGTGAGCCTGAGGTCAGTACCGGGAAAAATGGTAGAAACCATCATAAAGAATAAAATTACTCAGCATGTAGATAGTCACAACCTAATGGGAGACAGCCAACATGGCTTTAGACAAGGAAGATCTTGTCTTACTAATCTGTTATGTTTTTTTGAAGGAGTGAATAAACAGGTGGACAAAGGTGAGTCGGTTGATATTGTGTATCTGGACTTTCAGAAAGCCTTTGACAAGGTCCCTCATGAGAGACTTTTGGCAAAACTAAAGAGTCATGGGATAGGAGACAGTGTACTATTGTGGATCAGGAACTGGTTAAAAGATAGAAAGCAGAGGGTAGGGCTAAATGGCCAATTTTCCCAATGGAGAAAGGTGACTAGTGATGTACCCCAGGGATCTGTGCTGGGTCCGCTGCTTTTTGACATATTCATAAATGACCTGGAAAGTGGAATAACGAGTGAGGTTATCAGATTTGCAGATGACACAAAACTATTTAAAGTTGTTAAAACCGAAGACGATTGTGAAAAAATGCAAGAGGATCTTGATAAATTGGAAGACTGGGCATCAGAATGGCAGATGAAATTTAATGTGGACAAGTGCAAGGTTATGCACCTAGGGAAGAACAACCCAAACTATGGTTACACGATGCAAGGTTCCACATTAGGAACCACCATCCAGGAAAAAGATTTAGGCGTCATTGTGGATACCATGTTAAAACCCTCGGCCCAGTGTGCAGCGGCAGCCAAGAGAGCAAACAGAATGCTAGGTATGATAAGGAAAGGAATGGAAAATACAACAAAAGATATTATAAAGCCTCTATATCGTTCCATGGTGAGACTGCACCTTGAATATTGTGTGCAATTCTGGTCGCCGTATCTTAAAAAGGATATAGCGATTTTAGAAAAGGTTCAGAGAAGAGCCACCAAAATGGTAAAGGGGATGGAAGGATACTCCTATGAAGAAAGGCTAAAAAGGTTAGGGCTCTTTAAACTGGAAAAGAGACGGCTGAGGGGAGATATGATAGAAGTCTATAAATTAATGAACGAAATGGAACGGGTAAACATAGATCGATTGTTTACATTATCAGAATATAGAAAGACTAGGGGACATGCAATGAAGCTACAGGGTAAACTATTTAAGACCAATAAAAGAAAATATTTTTTCACTCAACGTGTAATCAAACTCTGGAATTTGTTACCGGAGGATGTAGTAAAGGCTGTTAGTGTAGCTGGGTTTAAAAAAGGTTTGGACTAGTTACTTGATGAAAGGTCCATAAACCATTATTAAGAAGTGACCGAAGATATCAATGCTTGACCCAGTACAAGCATTGTGGAACTTGTGTCTCTTGGGGAAACTGCTAGGTACATATGACCTAGATTGGCCACTGTTGGAAACAGAATACTGGGCTTGATGGACCTTGGTCTGACCCAGTATGGCATATCTTATGTTCTTGTGTTCTTATGTACACGAATAAAGGGTCTGCCTAGGTGCAGCATGCATTGAGAATCATGACACCTCACCTAACCATGAGTGTTGTGCTGTAGAGTTGCCACAGGTATGTTTGGAACATAACAGATGACATATATCCCTGTTACCCCAGGTGGAGGATCTGCGTAAGAAAGGTTGCGAGATGCAGAGGAGGCGGCCTGATTACCTCCAGAGGCTGCAGGACGAAATGATGGCCACAGAGGATGGTGAGTGATGCAGCATGTGTGTCACACAACACTATGTGTGATGTAGGGGCCATGGCCAAATGTTCAAATGCACGGCACCAGCAGGCATTTGAACATGCACCGTGCACAAACAGGATATTACCTGCACATTTAGCCATGCCTGTGCCTCACATGCCACAATGGTGTACTGTGCAGATCATATTGGGGCACACAAGAACATTCAGGGGCCGATATCCTATGTCAGATTAGATTATAGACCTGTTGGCCACCACAAAGACAGCACACAAAGCTAAGTCCTCATGCCACCTTTGCATACCTGTTGTGGACATGCATCATATGCACACCCCAGAGATGATGATGGCACAGCAGACATGTATTGTATGGCATTGCACCCTTCCCAGGGTTGACATCACCCAGACACATCTGAATGTCATTGGTTCCTGCATATACAGGACACATTTGAACAACATATGCCTGGTGCCTGTAATAATGGTGCCAATCCCTGTTCTGTGGTAACACCAGCCACCCAACAGTCTCTGTCACATCCCTACCTGTGACATGGGATGGCAGACAAGGACCGTGTGGGCCGTGTGTACGTAGGGCCCACATGTGCCGCATCTGCACCCACCCATGGACCCATCAGGCATGCGTATGTTGTTCAAACTCTGCCCTATGCACATGCCAAACTGATGTGTTGCATGGGTGCCGTGTGTCGAGGCCAGCCTCCAACGCACGCATATCCCATGTGCACACACCCCTTCAGAGGTCACTGGGTCACTGCACTGTGCTGATGGCTCCATGTCCTATCACACAATGTAAGTGCATACATCCTGCCCTATCCTATGCCCCTTGCCTCGCCACCTCCCATTGCTGCTGGGATGTATACAAGCTGCCTGAAACAGAACATAGCAGTGGCTGCATACTGTATCCCCACCCTACCCACCACAGTGTCCCCATCACTCCTCATCTCTCTCATATATTGCAACTTACCCATATCACTGGCTGACCCTCAGCAGGGGAACATACATCCGTCACCCATGACCTGCCTATCATGTCACACTGACACACAGAGCTGCCACACATAATAGTATAAACACAGCACTAGAGTGCCTATTTTTACTGTGGCCACACAGTCAGTTGAAAACATGCTTCCACCCCCTCATAACCCTGTACACCACGTGTGGTCCAGCACTCACCCCAGTGGTCTGGCCAAGCCCCAGACGTGCCAGTCACCTCTGCTGTCCACAGCATGCTGTTAGCACACCTTCACCATGTCACTTCACAATTCCCACAGACAGCAACAGAGTCTGGCAGACCTTACCTTCTGATGTGTGGAAACACGTGCACTGCAGGTCAGATACCCAGCCTCCCTGGCCATACCATACACATGCATCTGGGGACCCCACAGTGCTGGTGTGCAGACGCTGTCTGCCCCCTCCCCTGTTTTGTGTATGCACCACAGGGGACCCCTTGTGGCGTTGCTTTGGGGGGCTGACATCTGTAGTGGAGGGCCAGGTGGGCACCTAGGCACTAGCATACCAGCAGGGCCTTAGATTTCCCTGCCAACACTGGCAGCTCAATTACCAATACCTTGTCTGTCATGTGCATACTCCTTGGATCCATATGCGTGTGCAGATTATATCCTGTCTGTTCTGGGGGCACTGCATGCCCTGGTGTGCATGACTCATCTGGGTGTTGGCCCACCAGTTATGTTGCAGGCATTGTGGCTGTTGCTAGTTGCCCTGGGAGCAATGAAGGTGTGGCTTATGGACCATTCTCTCTTTCCATTCACAGAGCCTGCAGATGGAGTTGCTGTGGCACAGGCTGCCGGGCCAGTGGGGGATGCGGGAGCCCTTCTGGAAGAGGCTGAAGAGGATGAGATGGAGGCGGAGGAGGAGGAGGCGGCAGCGGAGGAGGAGGGGGAGGTGCTGAAGGGGGAGGAGGATGGGGAAGAGGAGGAGGAGGAGGAGGCGGAAGTTGGGGAGGTTGAGGAGGGGGAGGCATGTGAGGTAGCGGAGGTGGAGGACACAGATGCGGAAGAGGAGGCGGAGGATGTGGAGTCATCGGAGGTGAAGGCAGATGAGATGGATGAGGGGGAGGGGGAGGTGGGGGAGTGGCTGAAGGAGTGGGAGGGGGCATGGTGGGGGAAGGGGGAGGTGGAGGGAGAGGGGGGAGGTAGGGTTTGGGGGTAAGGTAGGGGGGAGAGCGTGAGGCAGGATGCCCCTAATGGTGTGGGATGTGGAACGTGGAGAGGAGGTGTATGTTGAACGGAGGCCATATTCCCACACCACCACGGGGACATTCTACCTCACAGACCCGGTTGTGGGCAGGCACCTGGGAATGCAGAGGGCCCTGGGGGTCCCTGCTACCTGCCCCATGGTCCTGAGGCTGGGTCTCTCGCTCAGCTGCAGGGGTGGCAATCAGTGCCACAGACAGGGGGCGGTGGATGCCTCAACCCAGACCCCATACACATGGGGCCTGGATGGGGGTGAACGTGACCACATCCTTTCGGCGGCACTGGTTGCCATCTCTCTGGGCCAGTGTGCCCAGACCAGGACCATGGAGCAGGTGGTGGAAGCTGTTGTCTAGAAGGCTCATGAGCTGTGGAGGAAAAGGGAGATGGCAGAGGTCTCCACAGCTCATGAGCCATCATGCCATGGTGGCCCCCAGGAGGGGTAGGCAACATGGGGAGGTTGCCGTATCCCTGCCCTCTGCATTCCTGTGTCCCAGGTGCTGCCACAACCACAGGGCACGGGGGGGGGGAGGGGTAGGGGTTTGTGAGTCCACTACCACCAATGTTGGCACTGTGTGCCATGTATCATTTTAATGTAATATTTATTTATTTTGTGTTTTGTAATAATGTATATACAGTCAGTGGCTTGGTTTTATTTTAAATTTTTGTAAAAAATACCTTTTATTTTTATTTTTTGTAAATGCATATTTTTCATATTTTTGTTTTCATGTGTTTTTTTTCCTGTCATGCATTTGCACATTGTTAGACAAATAGCAACATTTCCCTGTGTGGACGAAAGACACACATGTGTCACATAAATGGTGCAGTCCACACAGCTTGCAGTGGGGGATGGGTATGTGCACTGCTGTATGCAAACTCCTGTGTCCCCCCAGGTGGTGCATTTCTCACTGCCACAGGAAGGGACCTGTTGGTTGCTATGTCCTGCACACTGGACCCACATGCCTGGTGCCTATGAGTGCACACATGGCACAGTGGACAGGACAGAAGCAGAGCCATGACAGAGCTGTGGAATACAGGAACATATGGTGTGCCAGGGGTAGGTGTGGTTCATTGAGTTGATCCACTGCTGTGGTGAGGGATAACTCGGTGGGTACAGGTGTGCAGCAGTGGGCCTGCAGCACCAATCCATGTATGATCCTGGGGGGCGATTGTGGCAGAAACATGTCAAGCCTACTCCACAGGCCACACATAGGGTGCATATTGTAAGGGTGGAAGACTCCCACAGGAGCGAGTGATTATATGTGCACAGGTAAGGTGCGCTACCCATGCCACCGTGAGCATGTTCCCTAGGTATATGGAGGTGATACCTGGGTTGTGACATGACAACAATGGCCTGCATGTCCATGTCACAAATATGTGGGGAGGATCCATGGGTCACATATGTGAGGGACAGGTGGGGATGTGCTGTTGCACATCTGATGTGAGGGCACACATGACATTTATACCAAGGTACTTGTACACCCAGATACTTAGCAGGTAGGGTCCCGTATACGTACCTTGCCATGGTCATGACAAACAAAGCCACACATGTCAGACTACTACCCCTACTGCTACTACTGAGCATATGAATCGCAATACAGGATGTGTGCAGCACTGTACACTGTCATGCAGCAGACCCTCTTGAAAGAAAAGAAAATGTTTTAAATGGAGAAAAAGACGTGCACAAGCTGCATTATTCGGAGGAACCAGCTAGAGGGAGCCAGAGCGACTTCAGAGACACTGAGGAGCCACGCCCCGCTGATCACAAGGTAATGCCAGCCAGCTTCCAATCCTCGAGGGCAGGAGTGCTTCTTAAGGAGAGTGTGGAAGACTGGAGACAGTTCGGCAGGAAGGAGTTCGGCAGGAGACAGGTCGGCAAGGAGTTCGGCAGGAAGGAGAGAGAGAAGAGCAGCAGTGGAGAAAGAGAAGCAGGCCAAGGAGGCAAGTCCAGCAGAAGCAAGGGAAGGATCACTTGCAGCACAGAGAGAAAGAGGTTAGAATGGAAACCTGATTACTCTACTGCTAGCAAACCAGCCCGAGTGGAAGGTGATTTCCCTGGAGCTGATGAAGGACCTGGGAAGGTCTCAGCTCAAACAAGAGTGAGAGCTGTTTGTCCAGAGAGGCGAAAGCATGGCTGCAACTGTAGTCTAAAGTCAAATAAGAGACAGCTGGAGAACCTAAGCCGTGCTGCACAGGCAAGCCAGAAGCTAAGCCGGTACAGGCCCAGACCTTCACTTGAAGAAGGGACTCCAACCTCACAAGGTAAACCATACTTTCCTGGAAAAAGACTTCTGAAAGCTACTGTATGGAGAAGACAGGCAGTAGAAGAAAACCGTTTGTCTGAAGGTTCCTACGATACAAGGTATGGAAAATGTTTACCTAAGAAGAAAGTTCTGAATGAAAAATGTTTACATAGAGCTGCTATAAAACCTCTGAATAAAGAGGAATCTTTTCAGTATAAAACTTCACATAGCCGACGCCCTAGGCTTAGCCCAGAACATTGGGAAGTGATACAGGAGCTGTATAAAAAGCCTGAATATATTTTACCTGAAACCAGGGACACAGATTCAGAGGCTTCAGAAGATGAGCCAATGCAAGTGGAACTCGCAGGGGATATTTCAGATCCAGAAATGGATTGTACATACTGTGTTACAGGAAACCTAGAATCCCTGCCAGGCTTGTGAGCTGGGTGACTTGCTGAATTGAACATTCTTGTTTTGTGTAAATAGCACCAGTCCTGTGAAAGTAACAGTTTTGCTTTAAACCTGAGTTGTTCTTTTCCTCACCTGAAGTAAGGACATTTTGCTTTATAGTTGTATCCCAATCATTTGAACCATTGCGAAGAAGGGAAATAAAAAGCCTTTATTTTTCCCTCCACTCTGAGCAGTTGTTTTCATTGAAGATTGGTATCAAGGAAACTACTAGGACCAAAAGTCAATTGGGCCTTTGGAATACTTGCCAATCTCAACTTTATAATTTTTGTGTCTGACCTGCCCTGACCTCTACTAACCATCAGGGTAGCACTCATGACAACACACATGTGTCAGACATCCCCTGCTCTGCAAAGCCTAACATCTAGTACTGACCGACAACACAGATGGTGTGGACACACACAAAACATGGGTGACTGCTAAATAAAACCAGGAGAACATGAGAGGCAGGAACCTAAAGCTGCAGCACAGATTTGAATGCTCAGACAGCATATGAACGGGGTCAGGTAAGAGCCCTGGGGTGCTGACGCAGGCATCTTGTAACACACCAAAGGCATAACTAGGTAAATGGGGCAAAGTATGGATCTAGAAATATAACAGAAGGGCACATATAGAGTCTATAAGACCAAAGGGCGCAATCCCCAAAGGGGTTTGGGTTATGGAGATAACTGATAGGAAAGGTAGTGAGGAGCTGCTGTGCAAATGCATGTGAAGGTCACCAGGTGGCCCTCAAAATAGCTGCAGAAATAGATATGGGGCCACTAAGGTGTCATGAGAAGGGGGTATGACAGGCAGAACATTACTTGTGGGAGACATGTCGCACAGAGGAGGGTTGTACATATCTAAGGGGAGATAGATGATACCCAGGGAGACCATCAGGTAATCAGTTACAGGTGTATGTATGTGATGTTAGTGAGGAGTTGGTATGTGACTATGTGGTGTGTTCACAGAGGTTGCGCCATAACCTGTCTCTGTCAGAGAGCAACAAATGGCATGTCCAAGCTATCACATGGATGATGTGGGGGAAGAAGTGATTTGCCCAGGTCAAGGGCAGGGCCGTGACTACAGGAACAGCGAGGAAACATCACTCACTCACAGAGACTGGGAATGGATGGGCCTATATTGTACCTCACCAGGGGGAAGGGGTTTGTGTCCGAGGTAAAGATATGTCTGAAAGATAAATAGAACACCCAGCAACAATGGACACTTGGCTGCAAGAGGTAGTGAGGCAAGGAAAGTTTATTTACATGGCACCAATCGTACCTCTACCCAGGACTACTGCCTGCGTGGGCGCCTACATCCACGCCATCCTGGCCCCCTAGCACCTCTTGCTGATGCTGCTGCCACCCTGCAGACATGGCTTCCATTATATCTGTCTGGTAGTTGATTGCTACCACCATGGCCCTGACAGCCTCAGCCAGAGATTCTGTCCCCTTGGCCCTTGCGCGGTTCTGCTCCCGCTCTTGGGCCATGTCTTGGCATAGACCCTGGAGCTCCTGCCGGATACCTGTGGAATAATGGTTGGGAATAGTGATGCATTGTTCACACACCAGTCATGAAAACACATGCAACTGTGGGTTCAGGGATGACAGAGACATGACATCAGAACAACATAGCTTAACAGTAGTAAGCGCATGTCACATGTTGGCTCATGCCGGAACAGTAGTGTGTGCATACTGTATGGACCCGGGGTTGGGGGGGGGCGATTCTGTTGGGCAAGCAGATATCGCCACCTCCTCTTCCCTGCAAAAGGGGAACATATTCTTGCAAACTAGCACATATACAGGGAGGGCCTACCACATCCTCCCAATAAAACACACCTCATGCTGATTATACTCATACCTGGTACAGAATTTCCCAAGATTTCCCTTATCAAAAAAACACCTTCATTTCCTTCTTATATCACAGAAGCAGGCATAGAGGAAGCACAACCAAACTACTACTACTACTACTATTGAGCATTTATATAGCGCTACCAGTCGTACGCAACACTGTACAGACTTGACGTCCTACATACAAAGGAACGTGGGGAATTCCCTCATCCTCTTCTCACAAATTTACAGCTATGAAGTCATTATGAGATTTCCTGCACATCAACAGATCCTAGCACAGTAAAAAAGATGGATGTAAGAGAAACTAAGGGAAACCTCTCACAGCACAAAGACTCAGGATCATACCTAGTCACTCATTAGCAGACATGCAGTGGAAAATTGCATACTATCATCTTCAGAAATATGTGGTGTCAATTACCAATCTTTGGAAGTTCTGTCCTGTAATATACAGGGTGGCCCAAAAAAAATGATAACATCTTGTAGCATATAGGTTAAAAATTAAAAAAGACAGATGTAAACGATTGACAAATTTTAAAAAAAAAGATGGCGACTGGAAATTGTCGAAATAAAGACGTTATATAGCTAAAAAAGGTAAATAAGTAAACTATTTAAGCTTTTAATTTACAAGATGTTCTCACATTTTTTGGGCCACCCTGTATATTTCCTTTTCAACTTGGTCACTTTAATTATCCCCATTGCTTTTGAGTTCAGGCATCTGGATTCTCTCTTTCATCCCTTCCTTTGTCCTGATATGTCTGCAGTCCCATTCCTGCTGACCTGTTGACCCTTATGGCCCTGTGTATGAGCATGTGCTCAGGCCTTTGTCAGACCCTTTTCCCACCTATGCAACATTCCACCTGGGTTGTCTTTCTATCCCTTATTTCCAATAAAGCTACCATATATATGGCTTATTAGTTCTCTAATCCTCTGACGGTTTCCACACTAGACCTCATTAGGCCCCATGCCAAACTGCTGTACCCATGCAAATGATACCTTCTGTTTCCTGTGCTCTGTAAATATTTTTTTCTCATATTTCTTCCATCTGATGTCACCTAATACCCCTAGCATCCCACAATGCACATGCAGTACATATGCCAGCAAGTTGCACATATGTTAGATGTTGTCTGTGTTACCCCTTCCCTTCTGGCTCTCACAATAAAAAAAAATCACCTCCCCCCCACCAACGGTGACTGTACCCTATCACACCATATGCCACAACATGCCATGTTATGGTTTGTTACCCACCTGCAAGGTCTGCATGGGTTGTGTCCGTGTAGTGATGCAACTCCTGCATCAACTCCCTCATCGGACGTTGGGAACTGGCAGCCTCAGACGACCCTGGGGCAGGGCATGGTCCACTCCCCAGCTCTCTTTGTGTTGTTTCGGTGCTTGTCCCCTCATCGGTGCTGCTGCTGCCTGTGAGGTGTAGATGTATGTCATCTTCCCCCTCCTCACACACATCCTCTCCCTCTGTTTGTTCCAGGCACCTCAGCCCCTGTGTCAGCAGCTAGTGGTATTGTGACATGGGCGCCATCACCCCCTATTGGGATGTCGGGGTGGCACACCTCCACCTTAGCACCATCATCCTGGTCCTCAACCTCCAACTGCTGTGTGTCGCCTGGGGAAAGACAACATACACTCAGTACAGTTCACATTCTGGTACATGGCCATATCAAGACAGTTTCACATTGTAAGGTACCATGCTGTCCCAGGGACCACTCAGGACAGGTCAGAAACAAGGTGGAAATGCACTCTGGTTGTCATTGAGGAAGCTGCACAGGTCCATGCATGCAGCAGTCACACAGGCCATAGGGTCACACATAGCTAGGTGCATACACGGTATATGTGTGGCCATATGGCCATCCATATCTACAGGATGTGTCAGTTGCTTGCAGAGGACAGCATGGGTGCTTGATTAACAGGGTTGCATTTCCCACATGAGTAACATATGTATGGTAATCTTTGTTATGTTTCTTAGGGCTCTAACTATACTGCATTATCATTACACCATGCCAAAGAACATTCTACAATGAATGAATGGGCAAAGACCAATATTGTGAATGTCATCAAATGTCTGATAGGGGAGCAGCAGTACAGGCTACAGGTGACATGTTATGAGGGGGAAAGGCACATGCATTTATCAAATAGGTAGATGGTGTGATGTCACATTTAAACACCAGCACGTGTGTGGGCTGTGTCCAGCTCTGAGGGCAGTCCATGTATGTAGATGGGCTCCAGTCTCTCTGCCAACTGTTGCTCAAGGGCAGAAGGTTGTGCCCCACTGGGTCCGCCACCACCTGTGCCCATTGCATGCTGGTGCTCCGCTGTGAGGTGTGCTCATACACCACGTTTTATGTCATTATACCTCTTTCTGAGGCTCTCAATGTCCCTGTGTGTTCCACCAGCCTCATCAACAGCTTCCAGGATCTCCTCCCAGACCATGTTTCTTGTGCTCAGAGGTGTTTTTGTACTGAGGTGCCCATAGAGCACATCATAATTTTCTAAAACATTGGCCAGGATGATGTCATTTTCCTGCTGGATCAACCGCATTGCCCTCTTGCGCACCTCTACAGAGACATGCTTCCTTTTCCTTTTGCCAGATAGGGGCTTGTCAGGCTGCTCTTGTGTTTGCTGGACACCCCAGATGGCCCAGCTTATTCCTCTTCTGGGGCCTGGACCCCATACTGCTCAGGGGGATGCTCTTCATGTGTTTTGGCATCTTCATCGGTTGGTATCTCCTCTTGCTGCATGTTTCCCATATTTCACAGCAGTAGCATGTCTCTGGACTGAACATTGCCTTGCACCATGTGTCACTCCTACACTGCGCCCTACACCATTTGCACATGAGCAGTGCACCTCATGCAAGTGCAGGGTGCGGTACGCATGTGCAGAGTGTGTTGCGCATGTGCATGACGCAGTGTGCACGTGCAGTGTGCCCTGCCTAGCGCCTGTGCTGGGTGCGATGCGCGTGCGCAGGGCACTCTACACGTGCATTATGTGCTCTGCCCATGCACACGGTGCCTTCTACGGGCACAAGGTGCCATTCGCATCGGCATACACAATGAGGCGCATTCTAGGTGTGACACTTGGTGCAAACAATGTCTACACACGTTCCAGTACTCCAAACTACGAAAAATAAGCTGCGAGAGGAAGACATTAACAGCAGGCCCAGGATCAGTTGCAAGCTGCACTGTACCTTTGGAGTGCGTGCACTGCATGTGCAGGGCACCCTACACATGCGCAGGGCACTTTATGCACGTGCAGGGCACCCTGCGCAGATGCAGGATTGATAACGCACGTACAGTATGTCTTGCACGTGGCGCGACACCATGCCTATATGCAAATGTGGTTAATCGTGTTTTATGTGTGCCATGCGCTGTAAACCCTATTTATGTCCAAACATGTACTTGTGCTATTAAGTACTGCAATGATCCTCATAGAGCGAATTGCATGCGACAATACCAACACATGAACAGCAAGCCCGTGAGCAGTTGCGAGTCGCCGTGAAACTCTGGTAGGCACGGAACGCATGCACATGCCGCCTTGCACCTACGTTCCGCACTTTATGCATGCATAAGACATGAAACACAGATGCAAGTCACCTTGCGCCTGCATTCTGTGCTTTCCGCATGCGCAGGGCATGTTGCGCCTGCATTCTGCATGTGCAGGGTGCATTGCTCCTGCATTCCGCTCCTTTCGCATGCACAGGGTGCATTGCGCCTGCGTTTCGCTCCTTCCGCATGCTCAGGTAGACAAAATCCACTTAGCACTGCTGCTTGTGTGCGATGCGTAATGCACAGAGGTGTAGTATTCTGATCATTTTCCCATCCCCTCGCTATTTGAGGTAGTGTGTATTTGCTGAAGCTGTCGTCCATGATGGCTCACTTTGTCTTTGCTGCGAGTGCTGTCCAGTGGTTGCATGGTGAGGGAAAACTGCGGTTGCCTGAGGAGGGTGATGGTGTCCAGGGGGAAGTGGCAATGGGCATGGGTCCAATCCCGCAGCAACACAGACCTGCAGCTGTGGAGGATCCACAGGCCGGGGATGGGGCACCATGGTGCCATAGGCATGCAGAGGTGTACCCCATAGAGCCTCGCCTCTACAGGCCCAGGGCCATGCTCCAGGGCATGTGTGAGGACAGGTCATCTCCCTCTATCGTCTGAGCATAGGAGCTATTAGAGAGCTCTATGAGGATCTACGATCTGACATCAAACCTCAGACTGGCCGGTCTCATGCCATACCAGGGTTGGTCAAGCTCCTGAGTGCCCTAAATTTCTTTGCCTCTGGCTGCTTCCAGACATCAGTGGCTGCAGTAGGTGGAATGAGCCGGGCCACCTTCTCACACTGTCTCCACCAGGTACTACAAGCCATGATCATCCGGGTAAGGAATTACATTGTATTTCCTAACAGTAGGCAACAGTGGGGGGCCCTGAACCAGGCATTTGAGCAGATTGCAGGGATACCACATGTGATAGGAGCTATTGATTGCACACATATTGCCCTTGTCCCACCCAGAGACAGGGAGGCAGTGTTACGCAACCGCAAACACTACCATTCCCTGAATATGCAGGTTGTGTGTGATGCAAATATGCATATTCTGAATGTGGTTCCTAGGTTTCCAGGGTCCACCCATGACTCCTATATCCTGCATCACTCAGCACTACTCCAGCAGTTTGAGAGTGGACAGTATGAGGACTGTGTCCTGCTGTGTGGGTATTTTTTCTTTCTACTATGCGCATGCTGTTAGGGTGATCTGGGATGCATGACCACTATCACAGATGGGCCAGGGTCACAGGTGGTTTTGGGTGGCACCTTTATGTCTGCGTATCTCATGCTGCAAACAACACATGGCCTACTTCAGGAGCACTGCAGTTTTCTATGACATTCTACACACTGGTGTTTCTGCTATGGCATATCACTGCATAGCCATAGCATCCATGCCTTTCTGTGGCTGGGCAGCAATTGAACATAGTACCCCCTTGTTCCCTTATTTAAGTTTTGGTGGTGGGAATCTCCAATGTCTGGTACCTGTGACTACTATCTCAACATATCACTCTCTGCAGAATGATGTTCACATCCCTTTTTGTGTTTTAACAATGACATCTGTCTGGCATTTGTTTTGAGTATGTTATTTGTGGTACCATGTAGCCATGATGTTTAGATCGAAATTCCAGACTGCTGTTCTATTTGACAGTCATTTTAGCCTATGCAGATATCTGCACATGTGATGTGCTCATCATGTTGTCGGCAGCACATCTGGTGGTTACACCTCTCATGACCTGGATCCCCACATGTACATCTGCCAGCCTTGGTGGTGTATCCCTATATCTCCAGGAACAAATAGGAATGTAGTCATCACATATGGGTATCGTCGGTACCGACGGAGCCTGTGCGGGAACGCTCCCCACCGTCCAATTAGAAAGCTTTTGGGAGCATCCCACAGCACCTGCGTGCTGCCTTCCTGCCTTTCCCAACTGCCTCTCTCCAGTTCTTCTTTTTCCGCGGAGCCAGCAGGTCATTGTTCCTGTCTCCGCAGAAGAATTCTTCTTTATTTCTTTCTTTTTTGTGGTCGCGTCTGCCTTCCTTGACACTTTACCGGTACCGCCGGCATATTGGAGACTGGCTAGGGAATACTGAGGTGTATACGCCAAGAGCGCTGGAAGAGGCTCTTGTGGCTCCGCAGACCTTGATGGCAGTATTGCACCAGGAAAATAGGCTCCTGCCTGGTAGAGTGGTTAGTAGTGAATTGGTTTACCCGGCAAGAAGAGTATGGCAACATTTGAATAGGCTCTGGGGTGAACCATCAGGGGTTTCAAGCTGGCTACCCATATAGGGGAATGATCAGTTTACACCAGGATCAGAAACGTCAGCATTTGTATATTGGAGGAGACAAGGCATATGTAATATTGGACATGTGGTGGATCAAATGGGGCAGTGTAAATCTTGGGAGACTTTGCGCATGGAGTATGGACTTAGCGGGCGGCATTATTTTGCTTACGTGCAGCTCTCTCACTATGTGGCTTCCCTACCACAGGATGCACTGCGGGTGGAAAGATCGGCACAGATATTAGAGTTCTTTGCACTGGGGGAGGAGTCACCGCCTACAATTGCACAGCTGAAAAGACGATTAGATGACTATAGCAGTTTGCCTGATTATAGGGTGGAAGAAGCTTTGTGGGCACAAGAATTGAATATCTTGGTAGCTCCTGGTTCAATCCTTCAGGCCTTGAGTGGGATTGCGGGGCTGGTGAGGGGAGCTCGATGGCGGGAGATACAGTTTAAATGCATCCTACGGGCACATTTCTCTCCAAGACAGGCGTTACGATCCCATCTCACTGAGTTGGGCAGATGCCCAAAATGTCCATGCCCTTTGGCGGACTTAGGACATATGTGGTGGGGGTGTCCGATAGTTTGCCTATACTGGAAGAGGATAGCTGATTTTATGAGTAGGATTGTGTTACAGCGAGTCCGTTGGACAGCATCGCTTGTGATGTTAGATCAGCTTGGACCACTCCACCCGAAAGGGAGATGGGAACGCCTTTTGGTCAGGAAGGCATGTCTGGTGGGTAAAGGCCCGATACTTCATAGGTGGAGAGAAGCGTCAGGTCCCACTTATTGGGAATGGCGCAACAATTTCCACCAACTGATGCTTATGGAAAGGAGAGAGGCTAGAGGAAGTGCTCGACGTTGGGCCTTATTCCTGCTAATTTGGGAACCATATATTCAGATATTGAGGCCTCGTGTCCGAAATGAAGTGCTTCAATTGGGATGAGAAGGTCGTAGGATATTAATAATATAATTAATATGCATGTTCACTATGGGGGGTTGGTTGCTGAAGGGGGAGGCTGTGGGGTGGGAGGGAGGTTGGTGGGGAAAGGGGGGGAGAGGGGAATATTGTAAATTATTTTTTCTTGCTGTATTTGTATGATTGATTTGCTGAGGAATCCAGGTCTGGGAGATCAGTAGAAATGCCATTTTTTGATGTATTTGTTGTTATTTTTTAAATATTGTTTTGCATGTTCTGTATTATTTGGTTTTCAATAAATAGAGTTTACAAAAAAAAAAAAAAAAAAAATATAGGCCTGAAAACTTTTTCTTACAATGGAGAAACCTGCCTCAGGTTTCAAAAAGTGCACCAAGTGTGGCGGTACCATTTCCGTCCCCGACACCCATGAATGGTGTCTAAAATGTTTAGGTCCTGACCACTCCATCACGGATTGTATGTCCTGCGCCATGATATTTTTTTTATTTACATTCTCTTATATACCGTGCTATTCTGCATCAGTGCGGTTTACATTGAACAAACTGAAATTACATTGAACAGGGCATTATAACTTGGAGATAACTATTTTACAGGGAACATGGGCTATGGAGGGTTAAGTGGCTTCCCCAAGACCACAAGGAGCACCTGTGGGACTAGAAACCCCAGTCCTTCCGGCCCAAGGTCGCTGTCCTCTAGTGGGTTTTGAACCCCTGACTTTCCGGCCTGAAGTACCTTGCCCCAACCACTAGGCCACTCCTCCACTCGTCTGATGTCTAAAAGAGGTCGGCAGAACTGAGCTGCTAAGCTCAGTACCCTGTTTCCCTCTGATGCAGCTTCAGTGGCATCAACGTCTTCCAGGGCTTCCTCTTCCTCCCGTGGATCTCAGGTAACTAAACATAAGTCCATCCGGTCCTCAAAGGGTAGATCTCCTTCTAAGCATCGAGATGCCTCTGGCGTTGCCCTTGAGGATTCTGCACCGACAAAATTGCCCCGGTGGGAGGCTTCGGCTTCCAAAGCATTATCGGGGCTCCAGGATGTTCTCGAGGCCTCGACCTCAGCAGAACTACTGGTGCCATGCTCTGGGGTACCGGCGGTCTTCTCCGGTACCGACATCCAGGCATCGGCAGCATTGATAGACCAGAGATTCCTGGCTATTGAGCGCAGTCTGGCAGCTCTCCTTGCGGCATCGACGCCCTCGGAACCACGACAGACAATCCGGTTGGTACCGGCTCCGGCACCAGTCTCAGTACCAGTACCGATAGCATCAACATCGACATTGGCATCGGCATCGGTGTCTGCTTTGCCGGTATCCAGTCATCCGATGCCCTCGGGTACCGATACCCCGGTTCCGATTACTCCCGGTACCGACTTTGGTCGGTACGGGTATCGGGCTCTTCAGGAGCATCCGGACAGACGGTACTTCTGAGGATTCTGATAGTTCTGTCGATGCAGGAATACTTCTCCCAGAGGAGCCCTCCTCCCCTAAGCGCAGGATGTCTCCTCCAGAGGATATTTCCTTCCAGGATTTTATCAGGGAGGTGGCTCGGGGTCTGTCCATTACTGTGACCCCTGAAACAGAGCCCAGAGCTAAGGAGTTGGAAATTTTACAATATCCTAAAACTCCTAAGGAGGCAGCTACCTTGCCCATTCATGAGATTTTATATGATCTCATGTTAAGGATGTGGGAGACACCTCTTACCACCTCTCCTCATTCTCGCAGACTGGATACTCTGTATCGAGTCCCTCCTTGTCCTGGTTTCCAAAAGACTCAGCTTCCTCACCACTCTATTGTAGTGCAATCAGCTATGAGAAGGATCAAGAGTGCAAAGAGGCATGCCTCTAATCCTCCAGGACGTGAGTGCAGAACCCTGGATGCTTTTGGACATTGTGTCTTCCAAGCTTCCATGCTTTCTACCAGGATCAGTTCCTATAGTCTCTACATGGGAATGTTCCTGAAGGAGGTCACAGATGATTTAGAAGCTTTAAGTCCTATTCTTCCTGAGGATAGAAGACAGGATTTTCTCACTTTGGTCAAACATGCCCAAGATGTTTCTAAATTTGTCAACCGTGCAGCCTTTGACTGCTTTGAGTGCATAAGCAGAACCTCTGCCATTGCCATAGGTGCACGTAGAATTGCTTGGCTCCAGGCATCCAATCTGGAGCTCTGGGTACAAGACAAATTGGGAAATATCCCATGTACTGGTGAGAACCTGTTTGGTAAAGATTGGCAGGAAAAGGCCAACGAGATGGATGCTGACAAAGTCCACAGCTGATCCTGCTAGAAAGAAATCGTTCAAGAAACCATTCTTTTCTAAGAAGAAAAGATATTATCCTGCTTATGCTCAGCAGGGACGTTCTGCAGGTCATCTTGTCAGGAAAGGTCAGCAACCACCCAAACAGAAGAAAGCAAAGACTGCTAAGCCTCAACCGTCCCAGCAGTCTGTCAGACGGCTGCCTGGGTGAGAATGTTCACAGTCTTGGCAAGTGCATATATCAATATGATTTGCAAGGGATTGTGGGCAATGCAGTCCATTCACACCAGACACAGCTGCTCACAATAATTAGTTGTGCTTGAGGGTAAAGCCAATAAGATATTTATTTATGGGGTTATTTCTCCCAACACAGATATGCTTGGTAGCACATAAAACAGGATACTTGCTTTCAGTGTTAAACTTAGAAAAACAAAATCAGGAAAACAACAGATGAACTTGTCAGGCAATCAAAGCAAAAGAATAAAGACCTGGTTGGTAACAAACTGGTCTTTTCTGTAGGCTTTAGCTAATATTTTCTTAGCAGTGTATCAAACAACAAACAAAATCCACAAAGAAGGGAAAAACTGTTCTTTTCAGGTTAACTTCTTATATCTTCCCACATAGATTCAGAAGTGATTCCCTCAGAGCTCACAAGCAATTAGGTAAGGCTCAATTGCTAGCAGTTATCCAGCTGAAACCCCTTAGCTGGCTTGCTTTCTACTGCGTGGCTCAAAATCCTATTCAGGAGCTTTTCTGAGTAGATTAAAGAACAAGTTTGTATTTCTTTGTGTTGGTTGTAGTACTTTGTAACAGAAAATTACCACAGGAGTTTAGACAGAGAGCAATCCATGTAAACACAGCCTTTATCTGCAACCTCTCCCCCTTCTTCAACAATCATGGGTTCAATATCATGGATTGGCACAGAGGAATTTCTCAATGGAGCACTCTCAGGACAATACTTGCTTCCCTGCTGTCTTTCAAGGGTATAGCTAGGGCATAGATCAGTGTTCATACCTGAGCTTCCATTGCTGTTAGAGTTCCTCTCTATATAGCCTGGCCAGTATGTAGTCCAGTTCTTATGTCCAGCCTTCCAATCCAGATCCCTGGACACTGGGTCTCTCTCTTCACATACCTTCTGGCACGGGTCTTAGGATCCCTTCCAAGTGCAGCCGTCTCCCTCACAGGTACCGTCTGGAGATTCCTAGCTCTGCAGCACCATTCCTCTGGCTTTCCCCAGTCCAATGGTGTATGCTGGCCCTTGGAATGCCTCCCAGTATACGTACTGCTCTGGACTCCTCTAGACCTCCCAAAGGCTTTTCTCTTCTTTCTTCCAAAGGGTTTCTTGCCCTCTCTGTTCGTCCGGTTTGGCTTCTGCTTCTGATGATCCTCCAGATGAAACTGAGGATGAGGATAATTCTCTGTAGAATAAACTCTACCTTTATTCTGCTTTGATGAGTGCTCCACCCTAGCACAGCGCAGCTGTGCTGAATCAGGCCCTGCCCTTTGAGATGAGTGCTTAGGGATTACCTCATAGCCCTCCTGATTGAACACACGTTTCCTCACTTCAGCTCCTCTAATGGCTGTTGGAAACCTGGTGCATTCTGGGACTGGTAGTCTTTTATGGGAAAATTCTGTTTTCTTATTTCTACCAGACCTGACAGGTTGCTTGTTCAGAGTCACTTCACCTTTTCTATAGCTCCTTCCTGAGCTATGATAAGCTTCCTTATCACAAGTCTCAGCCTCCACAAGGCCTTTGACTTGCAGCTAGAGAACTTAGCCTTTCTGGCTCTCGTGGGACCAGAGCCTTCCACCATTTCAGGAAGGTTATGTCACTTTTCCCCCAGATGGGGGCAGATAACAGCAGAGCATTGGACACTCTCCATCATAAAGGAGGGGTACAGGCTTCATTTTTCAAGCATGCCCCCTCCCACAATAATAAGGCAGTTCAATTCTCCGACACCTCTCCTCTCATCAACCTATTAGATCAGGAGGTCACTATCCTTCTTGCCCAAGGGGCAATAGAAGAAGTACCCACTCCTCAACAGGGTACGGGGTTTTACTCTCCCTATTTCCTTATCCCAAAGAAAACAGGGGGATACAGACCTATCTTGGACCTCAGAGAATTGAACAAATTCCTTGTCAAAGAGAAAGTATATATCCTTTGTATCCTTTGTATATAGATTCTTATTTACAAATATGTACAAAGTTTCTCAAAGTATAAAGGTTACTTACAAATATGTACTAAGTTTTACAAAGTTTTTACAAATATGTACAAAGTTTCCCATGGTTAAATTCCTAGTTGTATTTGCCTGTTATATGTAAACTCATTACCGTCTGTTGCGTGCAATGAGTATTCTGTTTAATGTAAACCGCGCTGACGAAAAAGAGTGCGGTATAAAAGAACTATAAATAAATAAATAAATAAAAAATAAAGTCAAGATGATTTCTCTTGGAACTCTGCTGCCATACCTTCAGAGTCAGGATTGGCTTTGTTCTCTAGATCTCAAGGATGCGTACACCCATGTTCTCATCCATCCAACCCACAGGAAGTTCCTTCGGTTTCTTTTTCAAGGAAAGCACTACCAATACAGGGTGCTTCCTTTTGGCCTGGCCTCAGCACCAAGGGTGTTCACGAAATGCATGGCTGTAGTAGCAGCATTTCTCTGCACTCTAGGGATATTCGTCTTCCCCTACTTAGACGACTGGCTCATTTGAGCCCCAACAGAGTCAGAGGCCATGACTTCTCTATCCTGCACAATGCGTATCCTTCAGCATTTGGGTCTGGTTATAAACATCCCAAAATCCAGTCTAACTCCCACTCAGTCTTTAGAGTTCATAGGAGCTTTGCTGGATACCAGAAAGGCAAGGGCCTATCTACCCCAGGCCCGCTGCCTTCGCATGGTGCAGTTAGCTTCTCAAGCAGTGCTAAAGTCTCATCTCACTGCTCGAGAAATGTTACAACTACTAGGCCACATGGCATCCACCGTGCATGTGGTTCCCTATGCTCGCCTCCATATGAGGGCAGCCCAGTGGACCTTATCCACTCAATAGACCCAGGCATCAGGATGCCTGTCAGACAAAATAGCAAACACAAGTCGCCTTATTTTGTCCCTCCAGTGGTGGAAATCCACTCAAAACCTGTTGCTGGGGTCCCCTTTTCAACAACCCTTACCCCAAGCAACTCTCACAACAGATGCTTCTCCGATGGGTTGGGGAGCTCATCTACAAGACCTCTCCACCCAAGGCACCTGGTCTCCACAAGAGACTCATCTACATATCAATCTCTTGGAACTCAGAGCAATCTTCCTTGCTCTTCGAGTGTTCCAAACCCTGCTCAGCTACAAGACAGTCCTCATTCATATGGACAATCAAGTAGCCATGTTCTATGTGAACAAGCAGGGGGGAACAGGCTCTCTGTCACTTTGCAACAAAGCTTTGCGACTATGGGCTCTCACCAGAGAGCATCAGATTCATCTCCTGGCAGTGTATCTTCCAGGCATACAAAACTCTTGGGCAGACAGACTCAGTCGAGTTCTGCTTCCACACGAGTGGTCTCTGCATGCAGACCAGGTGACCAAGATTTTTCAAATTTGGGGAACCCCAGACATAGACCTCTTTGCAAGTCCGTGGAATGCCAAACTTCCCCGGTTCTGTTCCAGAATTCCGGCTCAGGGGGCTCATGCCAGGGATGCTTTCCTCCTTTACTGGGGTCAAGACTTCCTGTATGCCTTTCCACCCATTCCCCTAATTCCCAAAACCCTGTTCAAGCTTCAGAAGGACAGAGGCCATATGATTCTCATAGCTCCACATTGGCCACGGCAATTGTGGTACCCTCTGCTTCTACATCTCTCTCAAGCTCCCTCCCTGGAGTTAGGGTCTGCTCCAGATCTCCTATCTCAGGAGGACGGAATGTTATGGCATCCCAATCCCCAGTCTCTGCATCTCAGGGCTTGGTTGCTGAAGGCCTATATCTTCATAGTATTAATCTCCCTCAGCAAGTAAAAGATATTCTTTTTGCTTCTAGGAAACCTTCCACAAGACATTCTTATGCTTTCAAGTGGAAAAGGTTTACCATATGGTGTTCGCAGAAGGGTTTAACCCCATTGTGATACCTCTGGAATCATTGCTGGAGTATCTCCTTCATTTATCCAATGCAGGACTTAAGACTAACTCAGTAAGGGTCCATTTGAGTGCTATTGCAGCTTCCTTTAAGCCTCTAAATGGACAGCCTATTTCTTCTCATCCTCTTATAGGAAGATTTATGAGAGGCCTTCTTCTAACTAAGCCTCCCATTAGGCCACCACCGGTGGCATGGGACTTAAACCTGGTTCTTGGGCAGCTCATGAAGCCACCTTTCGAACCGTTAGCTACTACCTCCTTGAAGTTCCTTTCTTGGAAGGTTGACTTTCTCATTGCAATCACATCAGCACGTCGCATCAGTGAGTTGCAAGCGCTAGTAGCTAATCAACCTTATACAAGGTTCCATCATGACAAGGTAGTCCTTAGGACTCATCCACACTTTATGCCAAAGGTGGTCTCGCCTTTTCATCTGAACTAAGCGGTCTACCTACCTGTGTTTTTTCCAAGGCCTCATGCATCAAATGCAGAGAGGAATCTTCATACCTTTGACTGAAAAAAAAGAGCTTTAGCTTTTTACTTACAAAGAACACAGCAACATAGAAAGTCCTCTCAACTCTTTGTTGCTTTTGATCCTTTTCATTTGGGACTTCCAGTCTCCAAGAGAACACTTTCTAACTGGATTGCTCAGTGTATTTCCTTCGCCTATCAGAGTAAGAACCTTTCTCTGGAGGGCATGTCACAGCTCACAATGTGAGAGCCATGGCAGCCTCAATGGCTCATCTGCACTCTGTGTCTATCGACGACATCTGTCGAGCAGCCACCTGGGCCTCGGTTCATACCTTCACAGCCCATTACTGCTTGGACAAGGACTCCCGCCGGGATGCCTTGTTTGGTCAGGGGATTAGCACCAGCGATATTGAGATAAGCAAGGCACAATCTTAAACATAATAGTGCACGTATAAAGAAGTGCAGATGAATTTCAGAAGATTCTGATGTATGGATTGAGTCTAAATTCCATCTAGTGATAAAAAAGTGTATTATTAATGAATTACTGGTAAAAATAGCAGTGAATTTGAAAGGTCATTGATGTGAACAGGCATATCGCTTTGGAGAAACATTCTAAGCGTTGCCGTTGTGAGTCTGAGACCGATTTTCACTGTTGATTGTCACACGTAGATGGTAAGATTTACACAAATAAGAGACAGTAAAGTAATTGTCATCGGGAAAATTCTGAAGATTAGTGGAGGGGATTGTTTTGTGGTTTGGTGGTCAGGCTGTTCTCCAACACTGTTCCATACCTAATCAACTCCTACCCACCATCCCTGGTAGGATGCCAGAGATCCATGGGGGGAAGTGGAGCCCTTCTCAGGGACACACAACTTCTGGGTCCTCTCCCTGGCATCTAAAGCTAGGGAGTCCCCATATGTGATGACTACATTCCTGCTTGTTCCTGGAGATAACATAGTTACTCACCTGTAACAGGTGATTTCCGGGAACAGCAGGAATTTACTCCTCACAACCCACTCACCTCCCCTAGGAGTTGTATCTCTCTATCTATCTCTTCCCCTTTCCCTCTCTCTTTGTCTCAGCTTAAAACTCAACTGGAGAGAGGCAGTTGGGAAAGGCGGGAAGGCAGCACGCAGGCGCTGTGGGATGCTCCCAAAAGCTTTCTAATTGGACGCTGGGGAGCGTTCCCGCGCAGGCTCCGTCGGTACCGACGATAGCCATATGTGAGGACTAAATTCCTGCTGTTCCCGGAGATCATCTGTTACAGGTGAGTAACTATGCTTTGTACTAGGTATGGTTCAGTCCTTCACAACTGGTGTTCATGCATTTTCTGTTTGGCAGGTCATTTATGTGTTGGAGATGGGCATGGATATGTGTGTTGCCATCATTACTTATTATCACTGGTATGTCTCACATTCGTCTGAGAGGCGGCGGATAAGGGACACATGCCATCAAAAGCTGCTATATGTTTATGTCATTATTGAATATCTGATGTTACAGCTACATAATTTGTGTGTGTGTGTGTGTGTATGATGGGGAAGGACAAGCTGCAATGGAGAGGCACCAGCATGTACATACAGACATTGTGTTTAAACATATGTTACTTGTTAAACTTTCTACTTTTCTTTCTGCAGGTATTGCTGGATATGGGTGTCAGGCCTGGTTGCTGACCCCTGTGCATTTTCCACGGTCACCTGCAGAGATGAGGTACAATGAGGCCCATGCCTCCAGCCGCTCTGTCATCGAGTGCGCCTTTGGCATGTTAAAGAGTCGCTTCAGGTGTCTGGATAAGACTAGCGGGGCCTTACAATACCGACCCATGACTGTGGCGCAGATAATTCTGGCCTTTTGCATCCTGCACAACATTGCTCTCAGACACAATATCCCAGTCGACATTAATCTGGATCTGGAAGATGATCCAGCATGCCCTCCTGTATGTGGCCGTGGAAACACACGTGTGGGCACAGCAATCCGGCAACATCTGATTGCGGAGCTCTTCTCTTGTAAGTACTGTGTACATGGGGAGATTCATATGTGGACAAATGTTCATGCTAGCCTGTGTGCTTCAGGACTACATCCTAACATATGTGTCTCTGCGGTGTTTGTGACTATACAGAATATGCTTGCCAGGCTGTCACTCCTGCTGGTGTAGTGAGGTAACTACTTTGGGCAAGTGGATCTACATGCAGCTGACTGTGTTACAGATCCATACAGATGACAACATGGCAGTTACGTGTGACTGGTGCATCATACATGGTGGCATCAGAGGTATGCATTTAACATAACATACATGCATAGGGTCCACCAACATAACTGCCTTCTGTGCTGATGCTGTTGTGTCACTTGCCATACATACACTGTGGGCACAGGACAACATTTGACATGTGTGATGTTACCTTGTATTATGACCTATATTGCTCTAAGCCTATATGGCATGCAGACATATACCCCATATCTATAATTTAACATCTATATGGCCATCTTTATTTCAGCAGTTGTTAATTTGACATCATCGTTTTGCTGACATTACCAACTAAGATGTGGGTGTACAGAGCTGACAGGAGTGTAGTATTGAACATTGCATACACTTTTTTATTACATTATGGAAGCAGCCAACATAATTGTATCCTTGGATAGGCTGATGCCATTGCTCCTACTGTCCTCAAATTTGTGACAGGCAGGGAGAATGCTACCAGGTGCACATGTGTTTTGCATTACAGTGTGTGTGGATTGTGAGTCACATTGTACTGATACACTGTGCAGGCATATGTTCAGTATTTGCTCCTGGGATGAGATCTGATCAGCCCTTTACAGATCACCACAGTGATTTTGGAACATTTCAGATGCTGCCCTGTGACTGATGTGATCATGTCATGCATTGTGTTCTGTGTTGATAAATGATATACGTTTTGTCTGATGGCAAATCTGAATGCCTCAGCATTCATGTTTGACACATGACAGTATAGTTTTGACAAGAGGCAATTATGGTTCCTTATCATCCCTCCAGTCTAGTCCTGAAGCTCTGGGGTTTTGCTCCTCCTCCAGCAGCTTGGAGACTGAGAAACGTCATCCTTTTGATGACACCAGCATAAAGACACAGGATCCGCCTCCTGACTCCAGTTATCTCAGTCTCCAAGCAGCTGGAGGGCTGTAAGCCCAGAGATAGGGGCTCACTAGAGGATCAATTAAGCAGAAGATAGAGAGTTAGAGTAGTTATTTGACTGAGTTTTTTGAAACATTAGTTCTAGAGGATTTTTAGCCCTTTAAGAAAAGCTGTGCTGAACTTCTTATTTCCTCCCACCGTTGTACCCCCCTCGCTCACTTCAGTCTTCTTTGATTTAGAGGAATCGCTAAATTTTGGGGAGAAGAAAGCTCCAGCTCCCGAACCCACTGTTATGGGTGAGGAGCCGGCAGCATAAGATAGGCAGTACTAGCTGACATTTCCTACTTGCCTTTGAAGCGCCGAAGTGTGATTCTGGCAGATCGCTGCAGCCCTTTCTGTGCAGTCTTGGCTCTTCCCCGACGCTGAAGACGCGATCCTGGCTGAGCGTGGGGAGAATGAAGATAGCGAACGGCAAGACTGTGCTGCAAGGTAAGGGGGCACGGATTGTCAGGAGAGCAGTAGTGACCGCCATGTGTGCACGAGCCACGTGTGGAGAACGGGGTAGGCCGCACCGCGTGGTAGGCGCGTGCTCACGGGAAACTCCGTTAGTAGTGAGGTGATTTTTAGCAGCTTCTATTTCAGCGGGGAAGCTTCGTTTCTCCAGGACCAAACAGGAAGTCAGTCCTCACATATGGGTGACATCGGCGCCAACGGAGCCCCCGTGTGGAGCATTTCCCCAGCTTTCGAAGAAAGCCTTTGGGAATGCAGCGCGCATGCACGGTCCCCCTCCTGCCCAAGGGTGCCATTTTGCTCAGTCTTTTTCCACGGAGTCCAACGGACGTGAGTTCGTGTCACCCGGGAAAAAGTTGATTTTTTTCTGCGATTTTCACGTTGTCTTATCCAGTTAGATGCCGGTTCCCTTTCCCACCTGGGCTCGGTACACCGGTATCGAGTCTGGAGTATTGATTTTCGGTTTTTGTCCTTCGTGACTAGCGTTCGCGCTCTTTTTGTGTTTTCACTGGCAGCCTGGTCTTTTGACCTTGCAGGGGCCCTTTTTCCCCCGATGGCTGTTAGTGGGTTCAAAAAGTGTGATCAGTGCAAGAAACTTATCTCTCTCACCGACACACATGACTGCTGCCTCCATTGCCTCGGGCCCGACCATGACCCGCTGGCCTGTGGCCCGTACGGCAAAATGTCATCGAAGGCGCTTCGGAGCCGTCAGCATCAACATGAGCAAAATTTCTCTGACTCCGTGTCCGGCCAGGCCCGGACTTCATCAGAGGCCTCGACATCTCGGGAGTCCAACTACAAGCGTTGTCGGGGTTCCTCTGAGAGGGAGTCTCCCTCCCGGGAGCACAGAAGGAAGAAAAAGCTCATGAGGGCAGCATCGGTGGAGACTCCTGGTTCCTCGAGGGCCAGGTCGCGTAGCCCTGAACACCGCCCCGGGCTCTCGGAGTCGGAGAGGCCTTCCAAGCTTCCTCGTGTGGAGCTGGAGTCCCCTAGTCACGTAAGTGCAGTAGTCCTCGTGGACTCTCCTCCGGGGGAGCCGACGTCGGGCCCGACACCGTCTGGGCCCGAGTCGGGTGCTGCTGAGTCTCGTGAGCTTGGACTCAGGTTGACGGCTTTGGAGAGCAGCTTGGCTGCCTTCATGGAACAGCAAGCGGGTGCTGATCGCCGGTCTGACTGGTGCATCTGCCCCAACCACCGGGACCTCGACGTCTAAGTCGACCCCTGAGACCGAGCCGATCCTTGAGTCGATGAAATCTCGAGCCGATCCTCGGTTAAGGTGCCCCTCGATCTCCTGTGTGGGGCCGAGGTCGTTGACGCCAATACCCTCGGCGTTGGGGCGGGTGGCTCCGAGGCCCACACGGCCGGAGCAGCTAGATTCCACCTCGCAGGAGTCGGAGTGGAGATGGAAGACAAGGAGTCCCCGGACACTTTCCGGACCCGGTGCATCCCTTCGGACTCACCAGAGTCCGAGCCTCGGAGATGGTCCCCCCCGGATGATACCCGGTTCTCGGATTTCGTGAGGGACATGGCTAAGGCCTTAGTCTTCCCTGCGGATGCCGAGGAGGAGCCTCGAGCCGAAGAGCTAGATGCCCTCCAGTATGATTTTCCTCCGAAGGAAGCCTTTACTGTACCGGTTCCTCTGATGCTGGAACAGCTGCTCTTCCGTATGTGGGAGGCACCGGCCTCGACGCCAGTTCTTAGCAAACGGGTCGATTCCAATTATCGAGTCCGTAGGAGCCCTGGGTTCCAGAAGGCACAGCTACCGCACCACTCCATGGTTGTGGAATTGGCCATGCACCGTCTGAAGAGTCAGAAGATGCAGTGCTCGGTGCCCCCGGCCGGGAGGCCCAGAACCCGGATGCCCTTGGTAGAAAGTGCTTCCAGGGCTCTATGCTATCTTGCCGTGTCTAGACCTACCAGCTGTACATGGGCATGTACCTACGAGACCTGGCAAAGGAGATTGCCGTGTTCTCAGCTGGCCTCTCCGAGGAACCTTTGCAGAGGTTCAAGGCTTTGTCAACAGGGATTCGAGAGTGCTCGAAGTTTATCTCTCGAACAGCCTATGTTGGCTTCAAGGCTTCGGCCCGGGTAGCCGCGGCCGGCATCGGTGCACGCCGTCAGGCCTGACTACAGTCATCAGACCTGTAGCCATGGGTGCAGGACAAGTTGGCCGATGTCCCTTGCTGAGGTGAGAACCTTTTCGGTAAGCCCATGACTGAAAAGGCTGCAGAAATCGAGACTGAGACTCTCACCAGGACAAGGCTGTCCAGGAAGACTTCTGCCCCTTCTCAGAAAAGGAAGGGCTTGGGAAAGAAGCCCACAAATCCTACCCTCAATACCATGCCTCTCCAGCTCCCCAACAGGGCCAGCAGGCCAAGGGGCAGGGGCATGGGCCCCATAGGCAGAAGACCCCCAAGCCACCGGCTCCTGCACAGCAGGGAGTGGGGTTTTGACTCCCACAGCATAGCCTCTTCTCCACAGCTGGCTCCACTCAGCACAGGAGGTTGGCTGACCCTGTACGCCTACAGGTGGCCAGCCATCACAGGGGATACCTGGGTACTGAGCATAGTCCAGAAGTGCTACTTGCTCCACTTCCACCAGATACCCCTCTCCTACTTTCCAGGGGAGCCTCCAAGACTGCCTCTGCACAGAAACGTCTTCTAAAGGAACAGGCGGTGGAACCGGTGCCTCACCACCTGGAAGGGCAACTCCAGGTACTTCCTGGTACCAAAAAGGACAGGAGGCCTCAGGCCTATCCTAGACTTGTGAAACCTAAACAAGTTTCTGGAGAGGGAAAAGTTCAAGATGCTTACCCTTGGGATACTGCTGCCCTACCTCCAGCAGGGAGATTGGCTATGCTCCTTAGACCTAAAGGATGCTTATACTCACATTCTCATCCATCCAGACCACAGACAATATCTCAGATTTGTGGTGGGAGGAAACCATTTTCAGTAGAGTACTTCCCTTTGGCCTAACATCCGCCCCCAGCATTTTCACCAAATGCCTGGCAGTGGTGGCGGCCTATCTCAGAAATCAGGGAATTTTTTTCTTCCCATACCTGGATGACTGGCTCATCCAGGGGTCAGTCTCTCCAGGAGGCCAGACAAGCCACTCTTCGCACTGTCTCTCTTCTTCAGCATCTGGGCTTTGTCATAAACTTCGCAAAGTTCACTTTGCTCCCCTCACAGAACCTAGAGTTTATATGGGTGAGACTAGACACCCTTCAGGCAAGAGCTTACTTGCCCGAGGACAGGGCCCACAAACTGATGGACTTGGCCAACCAGTTTCAAAGCAGTTCTCAGGTCTCCGCCAGACACTTCCTGCGGCTCTTGGGCCACATGGCATCCATGGTACATGTGACCCTGAACGCCCATCTGCACAAGCGGGCTGCTCATTGGTGCCTCCGAGCTCAGTGGGCACAAGCCACAGGTGACCTCCGAGACTGAGTAAAGGTGTCCAAACCACTGTTGCACTCCTTGCAGTGGTGGCTACATCTCCCAAACCTTCTCAAGTGGGCACCCTTTCAGGCCCCGGCACACACTAGGGTGCTGACGACCGATGCTTCATTAAAGGGATGGGGTACACATTGCCAGGGCACGTGCACTCAAGGCCTCTGGTCTCCTCGGGAGGCCACACAGCAGATCAATCTTTTGGAGCTGTGAGCAATCCGCTTTGCTCTACAGACCTTTTCTCATGCCCTCTCTCACCAGTCTGTCTTAATTTAGACAGACAATCAGGTAGCAATGTTCTATGTGAACAAGCAAGGAGGCACGGGGTCCAGACTCCTATGTCAGGAGGCGCAGGCCCTTTGCTCCTTTGCAGTCAAACAAGGCATGTTTCTCAAAGCAGTTTATCTACCTGGTCAAGAGAACTTCTTGGCAGATAAACTAAGCAGGATTCTCCAGCCTCACGAGTGGCAGTTGAATCCACTGGTGGTCCAGCAGATCTTTCTACGTTGGGGACTTCCATCCATCGATCTCTTTGCAAGTCCACTGAACCATCAGCTGCCCAGGTTTTGCTCCAGGCAGCCGCATCCCCTGAGAATGGCAGCAAATGCGTTTCTGATCTCTTGGTCTATGGGCCTCCTGTATGCTTTTCCTCCCACGCCCCTGGTGGCCCGAACTCTGTTCAGGATTCTACGGGACAAGGCCTCGGTGATTCTGGTAGCCCCCAGATGGCCGAGGCAACCGTGGTTTCCACTTTTTCTGCAGTTGGCGGTGGAAACTCCATTTCCTCTGGGGTTGCAACCTGACCTACTGTCTCTGGATCAGGGTTCCCTTCTGCATCCCAATCTCAGATCCCTCAATCTGATGGCCTGGCTGCTGAAAGGATAGTGCTAGCTCCCTTACCTCTACCTAGGGAAGTTGAGGAGGTGGTCTTGGCCTCTAGGAGGCAGTCCACCAGAAAGTCCTATGATCTCAAGTGGCGTAGGTTCTCCATATGGTGTGCTCAGCGCAATGAAGATCCTTTCTCCTGCCTTGTGCCAGTAGTACTACAATACCTGCTTCACCTTTCAGACCTGGGCCTTTTGTCCAACTCTGTTTGGGTCCACCTCAGTGCTCTATCAGCACACCACTCACCGGTGGAGGGACGGTCTCTGTCGGTTCACCCCTTGGTGTCCCGCTTCCTCAGAGGCCTGATTCTGCTCAAGCCTCCGATTCGTCCACCAGCCACTGAGTGGGATTTGAATGTGGTCTTACAGCAACTTACTCGCCCACCATTTGAGCCAATGGCTACTTGCCATTTATGCTTCCTTTCTTGGAAGGCACTCTTCCTGGTAGCCCTAACCTCGGCCAGACATGTGAGTGAACTTCAAGCTCTGGTTTCTGATAGACCGTACACACGGTTCTATAGGAACAGGGTGGTCCTACGGACCCATCCGAAGTTCCTTCCAAAAGTTGTCTCCTCTTTTCACCTTAACCAGGAGGTGGTTCTTCTGACATTCTTTCCCAGGCCGCATACCAGCCGGGCTGAAACAGTCTTGCATACCCTGGACTGTAAGAGGGCGTTGTCCTTTTACATAGAACGTACACAGGGGCATTGAAGGGCTACTCAGCTCTTCGTCTCTTTTGACCCTAATAAACTGGGGTTACCTGTCTCCAAGTGTACGTTGTCCACTTGGGTAGCAGATTATATCACCCGGGCGTACAAGGCAGTCGGCCTCTCCTTGCAGGGTCGAGTCACGGCCCACAGTGTCAGGGCAAAAGCCGCGTCAGTAGCTCATCTCCGCTCTGTTCCGTTGGCAGACATCTGCCAGGCCGCTACTTGGTCTTCAAGCCAGACTTTTGCAGCCCACAACTGCCTCGAGAGGGAGTCCCAAAGGGACAGTGCTTTCGGACAGGCGGTACTCCGTAATCTCTTTGAGGTTTAGGCAACTCCTACCCTCTGGCCCTTGTGTTGGGCTACCGTATGGGGGTGTTCTCAGAGGATATTCTTATCACGGATGTTGAGGCTCTTGAGAGGGAGCCATTTTTTCAGCTTTAGGTTCCCGGTAGCCTAGAGCTGGGGAGTCCCATATGTGAGGACTGACTTCCTGCTTGGTCCTGGAGAAAGAGTAGTTACTCGCCTGTAACAGGTGTTCTCCAGGAGCAGCAGGAATCAGTCCTCACGACCCGCTCTCCTCCCCTGGAGTTGCAATCATTTACTTCATTTTGTTTTTTGCTGTCTTTTAGCTATGTCATCAGACTGAGCAAAATGGCACCCTTGGGCGGGAAGGGGACCGCGCATGCGTGCTGCATTCCCAAAGGCTTTCTTTGAAAGCTGGAGAAATGCTCCGCATAGGGGCTCCGTTGGCGCCAATGTCACCCATATGTGAGGACTGATTCCTGCTGCTCCTGGAGAACACCTGTTACAGGTGAGTAACTACTCTTTTTCGGGATTTTGGTACTGAAGTAGGTTAGGGATTGGCCTAGGAAGTATCTTCACTGTATTAAGTAAAAAAAAAAAATGTTCTTACTGTTTAAGCTCTTTTAGGAAGCAGTGTACCCTAAGTATAACAGTTGTCTGGGGAGGTTACTTAGCAAGTCAACGCAAGAAGAATACCCTAAGTATCCGCTCGGGCAGTATGCCTTCTAGGCCACACTGTTTAGTCTGTGGTTCTAGAAGGGGAGGAGCGGTGTCCAAGACGGGGGTTTGTAGAGGCTGTATTCTGGAAGCAATCTCGATGGAGCAGGTGCTAGAAGAGGGGGTTGAGGGTCACAAGAGGGTCACTTTGAACATGCCAGAGCCGAAGTCTCCCGCTGAGCCCCCCCTGGAACCGATGGCGGGGCCGTCATCCACACCGGTGGGTCCTGCTGCGCAAGTACATTTACCGGGGGGATTGGCAGCAACTTCTTTCGCCAGAATTCGTATCTTTGATCCAGCAGGCGTTCGGGGGAATGTAAAGGAAAGGTACATCCGGTTCCACGGAGGTGGAACTGGGTGAAAGGAGGCAGGGGACACCTCTGAGCTTGGTAAGGATAGGGATCCCTTCAAAGAGAGTAAGGACAGATAAGGAGCGTCTGGAACTGTCCGTTGCATCAGAGGGTGTCCATTCAGAGGACCTGGAGCAGGATTTGGAGTTGGAAGAGGACTTAGAGGAAGGAGAGATTACAGAACAGGAAGATCAGGCTCGAGTGGTTCGAATTTAAGCTTAATTTAATTCTAAGCTTCCCTGCTCCAATCGGGGCTGGGGAAGGAGCCTCTAGTGCCATTAAACAGCTGCTGCTGGAGGACTGAACTGCCTGACATCATCTGCCCAGCTAATTTCTTTTGATTTAAGCAGCTCCCTTGCCCGATTGCAAGCTAAGCTTCCCTGCTCCATTCGGGGCTGGGGGAGGAGCCTCTCATGCCGTTAAACAGCTGTTGCCATGAGGCGCGCCCGTGCCTTGTGGACCCTGGCCTGAGGGCCTCGCCAGAGAGCCCTTGGGTGTGGCCCTTAGGCACGGACCAGCAAGGCGGTCTTTCTGCTCTGGATATGTGGCTTTCTGCACCTTGGCCTCCTCCTGCTGCATCAATGTCTGTTCCCTCTGCTATTGTCATCCTCTCCTGGGATCCTCTGCTGCATCATTGACTGCTCCCTTTGCCTCTTGATTGTTTAGTATTTTACTGCCTGTTGTACTTATTGTATCCTTTGATTCCTCTTACCTTTTATTAATCTACTCTCTTCTCCTATCCCCATTGCTTCTCCTTTCTTGTCCTTACATTGGCTCCACTTTTGGTTTGTCTTCCTCCTTTCCTATTTCTGCTCCCTTGACTTCTGCCTTCCTTTGTGATGCGCAACCTGGCTAATCTCATCCATATCCCTCTAGCTTCTCCTTCTCCCTCTCCTCCACCTCCCTCTTCTGGTGATTTCACCCCTATTCCTTCTCCTCCTAGACATTTGTCTCATTCTGTACTGAGTTCCTCACGCAACTTGTCCAATCTTATTCATATCCCCCTTCTTTCCCTTTCCTCTCTCCCTTTCTCTTGTGCCCTTTGGAACGCATATTCTGTCTCTAATAAACTCTCTTTTACACATGATCTTTTCCTCTCCAACGCTTTTCATCTTCTTGCCTTAACCGAGACCTGGCTCCTCCCTGACGATACCGCCTCTGTTGCTGCCCTCTGCTTTGATGGCTTCCAGTTCTCCCATACTCCTCGTCCCAAAGGACGTGGTGGTGGGGTTGACCTTCTTCTCTCCCCCTCCCATCATTTCCAACCTCTTCCCCTGCCTCAGACTCATTCCTTCCTCTCTTTTGAAGTCCACTCTATTTGCTTCTTCGCCTCCTGTACGTGTTTCCACCTTGGATGTTAAAAGGTTGGGTGCTGCAGAGCATAGAACGTCACAGAGGACAGGTGATCCTAATTGCGCCAGATTGGCCAAGACATCCTTGGTATGCGGACCTGATAAGGCTCCTGGCAGACAAGCCATGGCAGCTTCCGGTTCGCAGGGACCTGTTATTCCAGGGTCCTCTGCTTATGCCTCAGGTGGATCGGTTCTCACTTACGGCTTGGCTATTGAAAGGGCAAGGTTGACTGCGAGAGGTTATTCGACGGCAGTGGTTGCAGCCTTGTTGAAGGCTCGGAAGAGATCAACTTAGAAACATAGAAATATGACGACAGAAAAAGACCACATGGCCTATCTAGTCTGTCCTTCTATATCAACAACTACAACAGTCCCCTTTTTACCTTTAGAGATCCTCTGTGTTTGTCCCACGCTTTTTTGAATTCAGTTACTGTCCTCATCTCTACTACCTCCACTGGGAGACTATTCCACGGATCCACTACTCTTTCCATAAAGAAATATTTCCGTATATCACTCCTGAATCTATCTCCCTTCACCCTCATGCCATGTACCCTCGTAGCAGAACTTGCTTTCAATTGAAAGAGGCTCTCTCCCTGAGCGTTTATGCCACGGAGGTATTTAAACATCTCAATCATATCACCTCTATCCCGCCTTTCCTCTAAGGTGTACATATTAAGATCCTTAAGTCTGTCCTCATATGCTTTATAATGAAGACCACTAATCATTTTAGTAGCCACCCTCTGCACCGACTCCATCCTGTTCACATCCTTTTGAAGGTGCAGTCTCCAGAATTGCACACTATACTCCAAATGAGGTCGCACCAAAGACTTATACAGAGGCATTATCACCTCCTTTTTTCTGCTAGCCATTCCTCTCCGTATGCACCCAAGCATTCTTCTAGCTTTTGCCGTCGCCTTTTCTACCTGTTTAGCTACTTTAAGATCATCAGACACAACCATGCCTAGATTCCGCTCTTCTTTAGTGGACAAAAGTACTTCATCCCCCTATACTATATTACTCCCTTGGATTGCTGCAGCCCAAATGCATGACCTTAAATTTTTTAATATTAAATCCCAGCTGCCAAATTCTAGACCATTCTTCAAGCTTAGCTAGATCCCTCCTCATGTTATCTACCCCTTTCTGGGTGTCTACTCTATTGCAGATTTTGGTATCATCCGCAAAGAGGCAAACCTTACCCGACAGCCCTTCCACTATATCACTAACAAAGATGTTAAAAAGAATCGGACCAAGTACAGATCCCTGGGGCACACCACTGGTAACATCCTTCTCCTCAGAGTGAGCTCCATTTACCTGTACTCTTTGTCACTTCCCACCCAACCAATTTCTAGTCCAAGCAGTAACTTTAGGGTCCATCCCTAGGGTGCTCAGTTTGTTTATAAGTCGCCTGTGAGGAACAGTGTCAAAGGCTTTACTGAAATCTAAATATACCACATCTAGGGCTCTCCCTCGGTCCAACTCCCTGATCACCCAGTCAGAAATCATTCAGATTTGTCTGACAAGACCTGCCTCTGGTGAATCCATGCTGCCTCAGATCCTGTAATCCGCTGGACTCCAGAAACCTCACTATTTTCTCTTTCAGCAGCGTTTCCAATAATTTACTCATCACCGAAGTTAAACTAACCGGCCAGTAGTTTTCAACCACATTCTTACTTCCGCTTTTGTGTAAAGGCACCACATGAGCCTCTCTCAAGTCCTTTGGCACCACTCCCGACTCCAACGAGGCATTGAAAAAGTCAGTCAGTGGAGCTGCTAGAACGTCCCCAAGTTCCCTCAGTTATCTAGGGTGTATCCCATCTGGTCCCATCACTTTGTCTACTTTAAGTTGAGCTAGTTTCTCACGAACACAGTCTTCTGAAAATTGTTCAAGATGTCCCTCTCTTCTGTTCCTGTTTGTGGGTGTTTTCTGAGGTCCTGCTCCTAGTTCTTCATCTGTGAACACAGAACAGAAATATTTGTTAAGCAAGTCCGCTTTATCCTTATCAGCTTCTACATATTCCTCCCCTTCACCCTTGAGTCTGACAATACCACTTTTGCCCTTCCTCTTCTCACTAACATATCTGAAAAATGTCTTATTCCCCCATTTTATTGCATTGCCTATTTCCTCCTCCTTTTGAATCTTTGCCTTCCTGACTACTTTGCTAGCTTCTCTAAGTTTTTCCAAATATAGATGCTGTCTTCCTCTCTTTGTGATCTCTTGTATTTCATGAAGGCCTCCCTCTTTTTCTTCACTTTTTCAGCTACTTCTTTTGTAAGCCATAGCGGTCTCCTTTTCCTTTTACCTTTATTTACCATTTTAACAAAAAGGTTGGTTGCCCTTAAAATACCCCCTTTCAGTTTTGCCCACTGTTTTTCTACATCCCCCAGCTGTTCCCATCCCACTAACGACTCCCTGAGGTATTGGCCCATCTTGGCAAAGTTAGTCTTCCGAAAGTCTAAGATCCTCACCTTTGAATGGATTCTAACAGCCCTAGTCCTAATACTGAACCACACCATCTGGTGATCACTGGATGCAAAATGATCCCCCACTACAACATCAGAAACACTTTCACCATTGGTAAGCACCAAGTCCAGTATAGCCCCTTCACGTGTGGGGTCTGTTACCAATTGCCTGTACAGTTCTTCCTGTAGAGAATCCAGGATCTCCTTACTTCTAGATGATACTGCAGCAGGAATGTGCCAATCAACATCTGGCATATTGAAATCTCCTATCAGTAGCACTTCCCCTTTCCTAGCAATGCTGCGTATGTCTTCAATTAACTCTCTGTCCACCTCTTCCTCTTGTGAGGGAGGTCTGTATATCACAGCAATGCAAATAGATTTCTCATTCCCTCTTTCTAGTTTAACCCACAATGCCTCCTCTCTCCCTTTTAAGCTCTGTAATTCCAAAGCTTTAATAGTAGTTTTTACATACAGTGCCACTCCTCCTCCCCTACTTCCTACCCTGTCCTTTCTGAATAAAGTATAGCCAGGTATAGTTACATCCCAATCATGGTTTTCTGTGAACCATGTTTCTGTAACTGCCACTAAATCCAAGTCAGCCACTCCCACCAAAGCTTCAACATCAGGGATCTTATTTCCCATGCTACGGGCATTTATACACACTGCTTTCCATATGTTACCCCTGTTACCCATTTCCATAAAGGAATTTAATGTATCACTTACCTGGGGGCTTTAACCTACCTGGGGGCTTTCTTCACCCATCCCCAATGAATCTAGTTTAAAGCCCTCTTCAGTAGATTAGGCAGTCTACTACCAAAGACGCGTTGACCCTTCTTGGACAGATGGATGCCATCTCTACTCTACAACCCTTGGAACAACATCCCATGGTCTAGGAAACCAAAACGCTCTTGATGACACCATCCACGCAGCCATGTATTCTTCTCTAGGATGCAAGCCTCTCTGCCTTGGCCTTTACCCTCAACAGGGAGGATTGAAGAGAACACCACTTGTGCACCTAACTGCTTCACCCTCTGTCCCAGAGCCATGAAGTCACTTTTGATACGTTCCGAGGAATACCTGGCAGTATCATTTGTTCCAACATAGATGAGCAACATTGGGTAATAGTCAGTGGGCTTAATGAGTCTCGGCAAACTCTCCATAACATCTTGGATTTTGGCACCAGGCAGATAGCATACCTCTCTGGATATCAAGTCTTGTTGGCAGATGAACGCCTCAGTACCCCTCAGAAGAGTCTCCAACCACCACTACCCTTAACTTCCTTGTGGTCACTGATTCTGCAACTTTGGAGTACTTGAGCTCTGGTTCTTCCCTTTCCAGGGATGCTTTCACCTCCTCCACTTCCAGGGCTGCATAGTGGTTCTTCAATTTAAAGGCTGGAGAAGTTGGATTGTTGATTTTGCAGGCCCTGGTGACTTGTTTCCAACCATTGACATTCTGTTGGCACCCATCTTCTCCTCTGCTGGAGACCTTGGTTGCTGCAAGAAGCATCTCATCAATGTACTTCTCACTGTCATGAATGCTCCTCAGCCTCGCCACCTCCTCTGAGTTCCTTCACTTGTTTCCTGAGAGCTTCAGCATGCAGGCATCCTGCACATGGAACCGGTCCTTCAGCTGGCATTGTGTATAAAAACTTAAACAAGTAACGACATAAAAATTTTTCACCATTTTCCTTCTAATAGTAACTAATATCTTATTTAAAATCCTACCCCACTATAGCTGAAGCATGCTGCCAACGTAGTTCTTAAATTATTTTCTCCTTCTTATTTCTTTAGAGTTTCTTTAGAGGACAGTTGCCGTTCTTCTCTCCAAAAAACGCCGTGCATGTGCAGACTGGCCGTGTTAGACATTCTTATAGCTCCTCCCTAGGGAGGATCTTAGCACTCAAGAGCAGGCTACTAACTCGCATTATTTGCTCAAGTCACTTATTGGATCATTCACTTCATTCAACAGGCTCCCCATTATATTGCCTCATTTAAGCCATTGGGTATAACTGTTTGAAGATTGTAAATGCACCGTTGCTCCCGATAGAGTAATGTTTGTTCTAAAGACTTGCCGTACATAGACATAGTAACTTGTTCTATAAAGAAGCACTGCAGATCTTCAAAGTTATGTTTATTGACCAGGCAATGTTGAACTAGGGGCGCTGTGATCATCTCATGTTTTAACCTACTTTTATGTTCCAAAATTCTAATTTTAAAAGGTCTAATCGTTTTCCCTATGTAAAACAGGTCACAAGGGCAAGTAATCGCATAAATAACATTCTTAGAGTCACAAGTGGTGAGCGTTCTCAAAACGTACTCTTTACTATGACAGGAAAATCGCTCTCTTTCACTCGTGACATTGCAAATAGAACAGTGGCCACATTTCGAATGTCCATATCTTATTACCTCTATTGATTCTATGGACTCAGGACGTAATTGAGCTGGGCTTAGTTTTTCTTTCAAGTTCTTGTTCCTGCGCCAGACGCAACATATGGTTTTATTCGTTAACCCAGATACTGCGCTAAGGACATTAGCATGCTTCGAGATAATCTTCCTTATTTTGAAACTCAATGGTGAAAATTGTGTTATCAAATTCACCACCTCTGCATCATTTCTCCTAGCTTTGATAGGCTTCTCAAGTAATATTGATCGATCATTATATAACGCCCGATGATATGCTCTTTTTATAATTCGAGGAGGATATCCTTTCTCCATGAAATTCTTAGCTAAAACAGAAGCTTTATTCTTGTGGTCATGAACCTCAGAACAGTTCCTGCGATAACGCAGAAACTGTGAAAAGGGCAACCCTTTCTTTAATTGTAAAGGGTGTGCACTATGGAAATGGAGCAGTGTATTATGGTCTATTGGCTTTCTAAATACTGAAGTTATCCAAATAGTGGTTCCTTTTTTGACTACAACATCCAAGAAAACAATTTCAGCATGCTTCAGCTATAGTGGGGTAGGATTTTAAATAAGATATTAGTTACTATTAGAAGGAAAATGGCGAAAACGTTTATGTCGTTACTTGTTTAAGTTTTTATACACATTTTTTTTGGTTTATCCTATAGTGAATGACTTGGCTGATTAAAGAATGTTCCCCAGAAGAACCTCAGAATTTTTGAGAGAAACGCAGCCACGGCGTCATATGAGAAGCAGTGTCGAAAGCTTCCATTGCCAGATGGCTTAAAGAAACGATTGCATCCGCGTATATTTTGAAAGGTAAATCAGTTCCGGAAGGGCTTAGGGGTCATTCAACTAGAGCGCAAGCAACGTCATGGGCAGTTTGGTACCGGCGGTGGAAATTTGTAAGGTGGCTACTTGGTCGTCTTTACATTCCTTTGTCAGGCATTATCATCAGGTTATTTCCATCAAAACCCAATTTCAGATAAAAATCTTCAAGATCGTAGAATACCCCTTCCACTAAAGTCCACATGGGTGCCCCCAGGCATATTACCTCCAGCAATACAAACCTTTAAGGATGTAATCATAAAGGAGATTACTGAGTTAGAAAAACAACAGAGATTTTCCCATAGTGTATTAACAAAACAAGAGAGAACTATATGGGCACAGTTAAAACAACGGACTGATATAGTCATTTCTAGAGCAGACAAAGGAGGAGCTATAATAATTCAGAGTAAACAGGATTATTTAGAAGAGGCAACACGCCAGTTGTCAGATGTTCGAGTATATCAGCACCTATCTAAAGATCCAACAGGAGATTTACAAGATGCTATCAAAAATGAAACTACAGTAGCTTTACAACAAAAATTAATTTCTAAAAAAGAGATGAATTTTTTGAATGTGAAAGCACCAGTTACAGCCAATCTTTATCTTGTGCCGAAAATTCACAAGTGCCTTTCAAAACCACCGGGTAGACCTATTGTCTCTACAAGAGGCTCACTTTTAGAACCACTTTCAACATATCTAGATTCATTTTTGAGACCACTGCTGAAGGATATTCCATCTTACCTACGCGACACCTCACATTTTCTTGACAAATTGAGTCAACACACCCAATGGGCGTTGGATGAAGAAATTTTACTCATGACCCTGGATATAACAGCACTTTATACAAGTATACCTCAATCAGAAGCACTTTTCACGATAGAAAGCTCCTTACGAGGCCGAGAAGACCTGTCTGACATCCAGATCTCATTTCTGATGAAATTAGCACATCTAGTGATTGAAAAAAATTTTTTTCACTTTGAGAACAGTTTATATTTGCAAAAATCAGGAATAGCGATGGGAGCGTCGTGTGCTCCATCCATTGCAAATTTATTTATGAGCGGATTTGAACATGAATGGTTGACAGCATCTCCATGGTTCCACCAAATAAAAATGTGGACACGTTATATAGACGACATTTTTGTATTATGGAAAGGATCAGAAACATCAGCACAGGAGTTTGTTACTTGGCTTAACGGCTGTAACACAGCCATAGAGTTTACTCATACTATAGCTTCGGAAACAATAGTTTTTTTAGACTTAACAGTGAAAAAAGGTATTGAAGGGTGGATAACTTCAGTTTATAAAAAACCTATCACCCGTAATACATTTCTTCATTATTCCAGTGCTCACCCAGTCAAGCTTAAAAATAGCCTTCCATTCTCACAATTTTTGAGATTCCGACGAAACTGTTCAGAACTGTCAGACTTTAAAAGAAAATCTAAACAGCTGATCAAGGATTTTACAGCCCGTGGTTACCCGGAACAAATTACTAAAAAGGCCTATAAAAGAGCTCTAAACAATGATAGAGCCTGGTTACTACGTTCCACCTCACAGACTACTACAAAAATGGCCGATGACAGTGTCAATCTAATCACAAAGTTCTCTCCGTTTAGTTATAAAATTCAGAGGTTAGTAATAAAGAATCAACACATTTTACGAACAGTTCCGGGGCTTATGGATAAGACAATTAGGTGCGTGTGGCAGCGAAATTACAACTTGAAAGAACAGTTGAACGTAACCAAGACAGTCTCTCTCCAGACACAGGAAAGGGAATCACGAGGAGGTGGCCACACAGCATGTAGCCAATGTACTATTTGCCAGATCACAGAAGAGACCAGCGAGTTTACATATAGGGGGAAAAAATACCTCCTTAAAAGATCAACATCCTGCATTACAACTTCGGTTGTATATGCCATCAGATGTCCGTGTCTGAAACTTTATATAGGCAAGACAAACAGAATGTTTAGAGTCCGCATACAAGAACATAAGAGTCGGTTGGTTAATAAAGTAATGGCGGCTCCATTAACACAACATTGTCTTGAAAATAACCATGAGTTTTCACAACTGCGTTGTTTCTGCATAGATCACATTGATAGACCGAAAAGAGGCAAAACACTGGAAGAAACACTCTCATTTTATGAACAGAGATGGATCTTTTCAGTAAACACAGTTAAACCATTTGGTTTAAATGCCTCGGTGGAATGGCAAATATGCAAATGATGGGCACCATTGATCAATCAGCTGTCAGTTTAAAAGGATGAACAAGATCTCCATCCGCATGCGCGGCGTTTTTCTCAGGAAAAGAAAAGTAAGAATCAGAGAGACGTGGGCAGCAGTCAATAGTGAGTAAGATATATTATTAGAACTATTGAACTGCCATTTTAAATATTTTAAATAAATTTTATGTAGACATGTTATACTTTTAAGCAGTATAGACTTTATGAACAGGTACCATCAACATTGTTTTAATTTGCATACAGATCTCCTGAAGAAACTCTCTTGCGAGAGTGAAACGCTAAGGCGCCAGAGGAGGCGTTGAGATAACTTCAGCGATAGCGAAGGCGTTAACCACTAAGCCCTAGTGGAACAAAAGATAAGCCTGTCTAACATTTTATATATTCGTTGAAACACTTTAAGGGAACATTATATAGGTGTGAAGAGCAAAGAAAATTAGTCACGGTAGATACAAAAAAAGCATTTTATCCAGTAGTCGTTGATGCTGTTGCTTTGCGCCTTGTGGTCCACCAAACATAGTGGCCACAAGTGCTGCACTGGTCTGAGACTACACATTGGATAAAAGAGAGCTTAATGAAAGCAATAACACCATACAAGCCCGAAGTAGAAACTGCATGTTAAAGTGGAGTAACTTTTCAGATACAATATAGGTATTATCATCTGGCAGGCGGAAAGGGATACCTGTTTTGGATCAGCAGTGCTTCAGGCTGGTTTAGCAGGTCCCTCCCGTTAACTTTTTCACTGCTCTGTTACATCCCCAGAGGTTCAGGACTAGACTGGAGGGACCATAAGGAAGGTGAAATTAGACTTACCTGCTAATTGTTGTTCCTTGAGGAACTTCAGTCAAGTCCTATATCCCTCCCTAGTTCTTCCTTGGACTATAGCCTGAAGCAAACGATGTATAACAGGTAAGCTGAACGAGTGACTGTAAAGGTTATGGCCCATAATGGGAGGGATTGGATTGATGGGGGTTTAGATCCAGACAATATCCTTCATAACAGGGAATAGGGATCTCAGCATTTCAAAGAAGCTTAGTAAAAGTGGAATACGAAAGACTCCAAAATGTGTTCTCCAAATTTATAAAGTTACCAGTTAAGTTATGTGGAAATTGTTAGTAGAGTTTATTACTTAATTGTTGCTCCGGTGAGTGTGAATAGATTACTGGAGTCAGGAGGCAGATCCTGTGTCTTTATGCTGGTGTCATCAAAAGGATGACGTTTCTCATTCTCCAAGCTGCTGAAGGAGGAGCAAAACCCCAGAGGTTCAGGACTAGACTGGAGTTCCTCAAGGAACAACAATTGGCAGGTAAGTCTAATTTCACCTTTCACATGCACACAGACTACTGCAACACTTTTCAAACACCACGTCTGTGTGTGGGATGACAGGTTGGACACAATGACATCTTCAGCCAGTCCCTGAACAAATTTTAAGTCAGACACTTTATGTGTTAGCCAGTGGTTAACCAGGTGTTTATCCACCACCCCCATTCTAATACAGCTCTTGCCTACGTATAACTTATTGCAGAGTCATTGTATTACATAAATGACATGACTCGTTAGGCAATTGGAAAAATCATCTATATGAAAAATACGTTTGCTTGTTGGGTGGACATTGTCAGACGGCTGCCTAGGGTGAGAACTTACACAATCTTGACAATGCATATATTCATATGATTCTTGCAAGGTATTGTGGGTAATGTAGTTCTTTCATTCCCAAACACAGCTGAAGACAATAATTGAATTGTGATACCAGTGGTAAGGCCAATAAAATACTTCTTTTATTGATGGGGCTTAATTCACCCAGCACAAGTATGCTTGTTAGCAATATAAATGAGGTTACTTGCTTGCAGTGTTTAAATGGATAACATAAAGTCACAAAGCAAATCAGAAAACAACCTTCAGCTTGTCAGGCAATTAGCTAATGTTTTCTTAGCAAATAATTACCAAATAAAAAGGCACAAAGAAATGAATAAACTTTGCTTGTTAGGTTAACTTCTGCTTATTTTCCATGCAGATCCCAGCAGTGATTCTCCCTTGCTCACACACACAATCAGGTGCAGCTTTAATTACTATCAATTGACCAGCTGAAACCCTTTAGCTGGCTGGCTGCTACTGTGTGAACACAAATCCTGCTTTAAGAGCTGTTTGCAGTGGAAATAAAGAACAAAGTTAGGTTTCTTTGTGATGGCTGATGTGTTTGCTCACAGAAAGCTAGCAATAGCATTTAGATAGAGAACAGTCCATGTAATTAATAGTTTCATCTGCTGTATCTCCCCCTTCATCAATCAGCATAGGGTCACTATCATACATTGGCACAGACAAGTCTTTCATTAAGGCACTATCATGAGAATGCTTATTCCCTTGCTGCCATTCACTATTATAGATAGGGTCTGGATCAGTGTTCATACCTGAGCCTCTCCTGCTATCATAATTCCTCTCTGTATAGCCTGGCCAGTATGTAATCCAATTCTGATGTCCAGCCTTCCAATCTTGATCCCTGGACACTGGATCTCCTCTCACATACCTTCTGGCCTTGGTCTGAAAGTCCCTTCCACGTGCAGTCTTCTCTCTTCCAGGTAGCCACTGGTGATTCCTATCTCTGCCATTCCATTCCTCTGGCTGACTCCAGTCCAATGGACTCTGCTGGCATTTGGAATACCTCCCAGTATAGGTACTGCCTTGGAATCTCCCAGACCTTCCAGTGGCCTTTCTTCTCTTCCTTCCAGAGAGTTTCCTTCTCTCTCTATCCGCTTGGCTTGGCTTCTGCTTCTCGAGATGATGTTGGTGCTTGAGCTTGAAGCTGTTGCTGTATCTGTGTCTGAAGCTATTATATGTAGAATAAGCTCTATTCTTATTCTGTTCTAATGTGTGCTCCTCCCTAACACAGCGCAGCTGTGTTGAATCAGGTCCTGCCCTTTGAGATGAGTGCTTAGGGATTACCTCATAGCTCTCCTGATTGCACACACGTTTTCTCACTTCAGCCCCTCTCATGGCTGCTGGAAACCTGGTGCATTCTGGGACTGGTAGTCTTTTATGTGAAAACTCTGTTTTCTTACTTCTACCAAAACTGACAGGTTGCTTGTTCAGAGTCACATCATCTTTTCTATAGCTCCTACCTGAGCTATGATAAGCTTCCTTATCACAACATATTGTTTCCTGACTGTCAAGACATGAACACACACTGAACAATGACCACACTGAAAATGTCCTTTATATTTGGGAAGAAATTTACGTTCAGTGAGTGCCGATGGAACTAACATGTTGCGCAAGTTGATATTGCGCTTATGAGACACTGTAAGTTTCAAATCTTGGAAACCTGGAAGGGCTTGTATCAATTACCAATGTTTTTTTTATTATTTTCTCAACATGACGAGATTGATGGTAATACAGAAGGGGGCACACTATACCGACATCAATTATCCTTTTTCTCTTGCTGTAATAGTTCGTGCCGAGGACATTGACGAGCTCTATTATATGCTTTATTAATATAATACTGAGGGTAATTTCTAACTCTAAATCTATCTTTCATAATAACTGCTTGCTGTTCAAATTCCTGATCGGAGGTGATTATCCTACGGGCTCTTAGAAACTGACCTACAGGTAAATTATGTTTAAGCGCTGAGTTATGAAAACTATTGAAATGGAGCAGTTGATTTCTGTCTGTAGGTTTTCTATAAAGTGTGGTGGTAAACCTTTCTTCAGTGTTTGTTTTTTAATTTATCAATTATAACAAATTTACATCCAAGAAAACAAATCAATGAATGATACAAAAATGGGCATACTTGTACAGACAATTCTAAAGACGAAAATAAAACCCCCTCCCTCCAAGACGGAGATTAAGAAAAGAAAAACAAATAGCGCCCATTTAAATGTAGACCTCAAACAATAGGTAATATAAGGAAGTACTAGGAAAAAAATAACCTAAACAGACAGTAAAGGGCCTACACAGACATTATTAATGCAACAGGTGAAGACTTAAGCGTCAGCTGATTGAGAGGGTCCAGCAACATCAACCATTACAAGTTCCCTCGCCTCAAAGAACTCTAATAGTTGCCTAGGATCAAAAAACAAGTATACTTTTTGTTTGAAAACCACACAACATTTTGCAGGAAATCTAAGCTGGAAGGTAGCCCCCAGTGCTACAACCCTGGGGCGAAGAACCAAAAAGTCCTTCCTTCTCAGCTGCGTAATACGAGATATATCAGGAAATATGAGTACTTTAGACCCTAGGAAAACTTCATTAAAATTCCTAAAGTACAATCTGAGGATAAAAAATTTATCAGATTCCAATGCTAGGGTAACAAGAAGGGTAGAATTATCAGTAATGACCTCCAGGGAAGATTCTAAAAACCCCGTGAGGTCACCCACGTCAGGGGAAGCAGAAGGGGCAGTGGAACCAAAAACCCTTTGCCCCAAGGACAAATACTGCGCCCGCACCAGGAGTGGAAACTGATCTGGGGAGATCTTCAAAACCTCTCCAAAATATTTTTTCACCATCTGCAATGGTGACAATAAAGGAGACCGTGGAAAGTTCAGAAAGCGCAAATTGCACCGCCGAACCTGGTTCTCTAAATATTCCATTTTCCTGGAGGATACAGTTTTGTCCTTAAACTGGGCAGTCACCAACTCCCTCAACTGCCCAACTTCTTGCTCCACCTTGGAAAGTCTCTCCACTTGCTCTTCCTGCACACCAGAAAGAGTTCCACATAAAGATTGAACCCCAACAATCTCAGTGCTCACAAAGCTCAAAACATTCTTGAGGGAAGCATTCAGCGTTGCTAGACTGTCCCACAGTGCTTCCATTGTTATCACCGCAGGTCTTTCCAGCACTGGCAACCCTGAAAGGCCCTCTACATGACCAGGTATCACCTCAACTCGTCTCTCCGAGGAGGTTCCTCTCAGCACAGCCCTCTGCTGGCCCCCGGCCTCTGTAGGGGAAAAGCTCTCAGCCGAAGCACCTCCTGCCGCTCCATCCACCGGCATGCTCACCTGCACACCGTCAGGAAAAGCAACATCTGCCGAGTTAATACTTCTGGGACGCGGTGGGGGGGTACACTCCTCTGACAAAAGCCAGATCCCCGATGCACTCAGCGACGACACCTCTCCCTTCGCCGCTGCCGAAGGCACTGCTCCACCTCCGGCTGCGAATCCACATTCCTGCAAGATACGCTGGGTCAAAGGCACCGGCAGAACTGTCCCAGGAGGAAGAGCAGTCTGCTTCCGCTTCTTCCGCCCCATCGAAAAAAATTCAGGAGCAGGCCACGAACCCACAGCAACCAAGAAGGGTGCAGCTCACCGGTCAGAGCTTCCTGTCGCCATCTTGCTACTTCCAAATTGTGGTTGCTTCAGTTTTTTTAATAAGTAAATCTACGTATGGTATTTGACGTTCATCAAAAGTGACTTAAAAACGTAGATTATCATCACATGTATTGTTCCATTCATTAAATTTTGATAATAGATCTAAATATTATCTAAATATAAATACAGCTAAATAAATAGATCTACGGTTCCATCCCACAATATAAATATATCATCTATGTATCTTATCCATAGTTTTATATTAGCTCTAAACGGGTTGTTTTTTATATAATTCTCTTCAAATTTAAAAACGTGTAGATTTGTGATATCTGGGGCCATAGAGGAGCCCATGGCTACCCCTTTAACCTGTTTGTAAAACAAATCTCAGAAACAAAAATAATTTTCGCAAAGAGCCATACGAGCCAAGTCTATTAGAAACGCCGTAGGGATACGCTTATGTGTCTTTCTGTTGCATAAATATTATTCGGTTATTTTCAAAGCTACCATCTGCGGAATATTCGTGTATAGTGATTCTATGTCTAGTGTAACTAGGAGCAACCCTGGATTGAAACCTTGTATCGAGGCAAGAATATGGATGACGTGCGATGAATCCCGAACATATGACCACATCTCTTGAACATAAGAACATAATAAAACATCCATAAATTGTGAAATTGGCTCTAAAAGAGATCCGATGGCTGACACAATGGGTTGTCCTGGTGGACTTTCTAAAGACTTATGAATTTTGTGATTAATGTAAATAGTAGGAATTACCAGAAAATCTATAACAAAAGCTTTTTCTTTATCCGTAAGGTGCCCAAATTCAAAGGCAATTAAAACTAAATTATCACTAGATCTTTTCAAAGAAAGAGTAGGATCATCATACAATCGGGAATAAAATGTAGGGTCTCTTAATTGCCTCTGGATCTCATTAATATAAAATTCTTTATCTAAAATGACAATGGTGCCCTCTTTATCTGCCGGCTTTATGATAATGTCATTATTTTTCTGTAAGGATTTTATTGCCTCTTTCTCTTTAATAGTAAGATTATCATAAGGTGGTTTATCCTTTTTACTTATTTGGTCAATCTCTTTTACAACTATTCTTTCAAAGGCCTCAATTAAGGGATCGGTATTCGGAGGAGGAATCCAACATGACTTCTTCTTTTTTACAGATTGATCATTAAGAGATGAATCGTGATTAGCAAAAAGTTGTCTTATTCGGATTTTACGAAAAAATTTGTACAAATCAATATGGGTTTTGAAAGGACCATACCTTTTAACTGGCACAAAGGATAAACCTTTGTTTAAAAGTGATTCTTCATCAGGAGTGAGGTTATACTTTGATATGTTAATTACATTACTAACCATATCTGGTCTTAATACCTCCTCTCTGCGGATCTCTTGGATCCTCTGTGTCCTCTCCCTCGGCCTCGAGCCCATCCACGGCCCCTGTATTGGTTGTGTTGCCCATAAGTCTTTTCTTGGTTCAATTCCTTGTCCCATTGTATTTCCTTCTGTGGGTATCGTGTTCGAGATGATTCTCGCCCTCCCCCTTTCCAAAGGGAATCCATGTTTAAAAAATGTTTATTTTTTTTCCTTTTCCATTTTTCTTATGTTCTCCTGCTGGCATAGATCGTTCATTATGAGATGAAAAGAGTGATGCTGAAGCATCAATCGATTCCACTGATTCACTTCTAGTGCGTTTTTTCGTTTGTTCACAAGGGATATCTGTATGCTGTTCATCCCTACCACGCTCCTTATGGTCAAACATAGTAGATCTTTTTTTAAAAAATAGATGATTGCCGTCCACCTTTTTACACCATGGATAACTAAAAATTAAAAATTAATTAAAAACACATAAGAAACCATAAAATGAACTGTTGTACCATAATCATCAATATAAATAATAAAAGCATGCATATATAATCATGATAAAGGCATAAATACATTATGATACAGCACAAAACACATTATAAGTCGGAAAACTAAACAAACGTATACATATATAAGTGATGTGAAAATATTACCTATTAAATAACTTGCCATATAACTAAAATTATAAAAATGATGTACAAAAAATAACATTAAAAACCTACCTCTGTATTCACTTGTACACTCAATACATTCTATATCATTGGGAAAAGAAAATGACATAAATATGTACATCCAGTATATCCTTGTTACTAAAAGGGGGAGCACACCCGGGAGAAGGGAGATCAGCAGCAACCATGAGAGAAGTTGATTCTGTGCCCCTCCTCACCACCGGAGATAGCCAATCAGCTGTGAAAGAACTGCCTCTAACTGCCAGCACAGGAGTGGGCCCGCGCCTGAGGGCCTCGCAGAGGGTCCTTTGGCGTGGCCCTTAGGCGTAGGACCGTGCGGAGACTAAAGAAGCGGCTGCTCCATGGATGTGTTTTGTTTGCCGGTATGCCTATTAAATGTAATGTAACGTATTGTATGTACCGTATTTCCCTGGGTTTGTTTTCCCATTTGTCACTGCTTTGATGTAATGATAAAGTAGTGTATGTTTTCCTTGCCTTTGTAACCTCGTAATGTAACTGCTTTGATTGAAGGAAAAGGCGGGATATAAAAGTAGTTAAATAAATAAATAAATTTAAAATTTTACTATAAAAAATTATTAAAAAATTATAAAGAAAGGAAGAAACTACCACAAAAAGAAGGAATCCATGGAACACCAAATGAAATATGTTTCCCCAAAGTGTTAGGGCTATACATGCACCATGGATGATCTGTATAGTTGTAGCCAAAAAACTAATTTATTCCCGCATCGCAATACTCAGAGGACACCCCAATAATTTCTCAACGTTCTATTTAGGTATACAGTGTTTATATTACTATAGGTGTTATACGGCTTACCAACCTATCTATAAGCACCGCGGAACAGCTTCAGATGTAAAATTTAAACGTTTGGAAATTTCTGCCTACCAAAATCCGAAAAATAATATAATGTATATACTATATATTTTATCTTGATGCTCTTCCAAGGTAGAAATGTATCTGCATGAACTGCCGTTGTTTTACACTATAAAATAAAGAAAAGCATCTAAATATCGTCACAGGAATGGAACAGCACTCACCAGAAAGGAGCGCATATTGTGATACAGTGGCCAGCACAGAAACCATGGATACAGGAGAAAAGGAAGAGCTTACCTTACAGTCACCTGGGCAGAAAGCATATTCAGGTTATAGGGAGCCAGAGAATAGTGGAACAAACTTTCCCTACACTGGGTGTGATGCAGTAGAAAGCCAGAAAGCCAATCACGTCCACCTGAGCAAGGAAGCACGTACAACGTGCAGGAGCCAGGACGATAAAAGTGGCTGGGAAATCCCAGTAGGGGGAGGTGCTGCAGGTGGAGGAGCAGCAAAGGGAGGTGCCACAGAGGGAGGAGCAGCAAAGGGACGTGCAGCAAAGGGAAGAGCAGCTGACACAGAGAGAGCTGGAAGTGCTCGTGCACAAGTCTCCCAAGCCAGAGGAGGCATCGTCCCGTGGAGAGTGAGTAAGCAGCTGGAAGGCAGAGGTCACAAGCAGGAGGGCTTGCTGGGTCCAGGAAGCACAAGCTGGGTCCCGAAAGCAAGTAGCAGTAGAAGGGAAACCTTTCCTGGAAGTAACTACAGCCCAGACCAGATAACTGCTGAGTGGAACTCTCGGGGAAAAGCAGGCTACAGCCCAAATAAAGGAGCCTGGTTTACAGAGGAAGGAGTGGAAGCCAGCCACCCCAGAAGCAGAGCTAAGTACACCCATTTCTCTAGAAGGCAAGAGGTGGGCTCGGCTAGGAAAGTAAAAGCTAATACTTGGGAGGATAATCCTTGGTGGAGAGAAAGGGGAAGCCTCAGAGAAACAGGCTTCAGTACATTTTCCTGCCTTAAGAACTGCTGCCTCTCGAGAGAGTTGTGTAAATAATAGCTGTGGTGAATGTTACCCATTTACAATTTCTGACAGTGAGCAAATGCAATGGGAAAACACTGTCCAGGACATTGATTCCAATGCTATGGATTGCACGCTATGTATCTCGGATGAGATTACGTCTCTTTGTTAATTAAGGAAGCAAGAGCCTTGTTATACCTGTTTGGAAAAGGTGCACTTTATTTTGCTGTGAAGAAACAGTTTGTTTAAGTTCTTTGTTGCTGTATGAGAAAAACAGAAATCCACAAGGGAAGGGGAATAAAACCTCATCATTATATTTTTTTGCCTTTAACACACGGCTACAGACTATTCTTTATAAAGGCAACCCGCACCTCACGCCCCTAGGCAACCGCCTAATAGGGACGGTGGTAGCAGTACCTTGACAAAGGGCGTAGTTTTTAGGATTTCTGGAGAAGAATACGGCCGAAGCACAGCAGAAGTACCAGCGCCGGAGAGCAGGACGAAGGTTTGCTGCGGACCACGCCTGGAGGATTCCAGAATCCAGAGAGGCAAGAGTACCTTCTCAAGGACTGAATCTCCACCTGACTCAGGTAATAAGTATCTGGGCACAGGCAGTAGGGGATTCTGGTGAGAAGGGATACTAGGAACCCGAGACAAAGCGTAGTTACATTTTGAAAAAAAAAAAAGTGCCACACTTGGTGTTCGTGTTTGTTTGTTTGTGTTTCAGTGTTCGGATCTGGAGAGTCCCCAGGAGATACTGCGCTGGATAAGTCTCCAGTTTGAAAAACAGAGGGAGTTAGCCCAGCAGAGCCAAGAGCAAGCGTTGGCAGCCATGCAGGCTCAACAGAAACCTCTGACCGACCTGGTACAGACTTTGCTGGCAGAGCGAGCGGCAGAGAAGACACCCAAGGAACATTATTGTGGGGTAGGCCCACAAGCTTGTGGGGTATTATCCTTTGGACAATTAACAAAAGAAGATAATATAGACGACTTCCTGGACGCTTTTGAGCGGGTAGCCCATAGTGCCGGCTGGCCCTATGGGCGGTTAGGTTAGCCACCTCCCTGACAGGAGAAGCCCTATTGGCGTACAAGGCTATGCCTGCCGCCCAGGCGACAAAATATGAGGAAGTCAAAGCAGCCATACGGGATAGACTAGGTTTATTGCCTATAGTATACCGCCGTATGTTGCGAGCGACCCAATTCCAGCCAGGTGAAACCCCGAAGGCACTTTGTCAGAGAATTCGCAACCTGGTCTGGAAGTGGCTCACTCCCGAGGGGAGAACCATGGAAAGTGTACTTGATATGCTTGTATTAGAGCAATTCTCAGAGGCTGTTCCAGCCGAGATAAGAGCATTCCTGACTCTGCAAAATTGTCAGACCTCAAGCGAGGCAGCTCACCTCACTGAAACTTTCATGGAGGCTGGGTTAGCCTATAAACCGCAGAGAGGCGCTGGCAACACTTGTGGCGTAGCCAATTTTGAAAAGGCAGTAAAAGACCCTATGTTTTGTGTACCAGGTGTCATGGAAAATATGCCTAGAAATGAGGTTAAGGACTCACAAATTAAATGTTTCAAATGTGAGAAGCGGGGGCATAGGAAGGATGAATGTGTTTGGGAAACTGCATTGATGAGTGAGAATGGGAAATACAGGCAGGAAGGCTTTCGGATAGAAGTGGAAGTCCAAGGTGTGGTAGCCAAGACCCTACTTGACTCGGGGGCAGACCAAACAATGATTTCAAAGAAATTCTGGCACCTCCTACAGGCCAGTAATGTGTCCACCCTGATTCAGCCTGAGGGTAGGTCTAGGCTACGCTGTGTGCACGGGTCATCCACCTATTACCCTCTCTATAGGGTTACGATAAGAGGTTTAGGAACCCGGAGAAAGGTCCTAGTGGCAGAGATACCCAGGTTGCCTTATGACCTAGTCTTAGGCCGAGACTGGCCGCCCTTTTGTAAGAGCCTAGGAGAGGGCATACAATGGAAAAAGGGGATGGTCTCTACGAGGTGTGATGGCGAAGATGGTCAGATTCCCATGGAAATGGGGGGAATACAGGAAATTTCCCCTAGGCAGAGGGAAAAAGAAAAAAAGGCTCACTTTAAAACCAAAGTCAGCATTGAAAAAAACAGTCAGTCAGAACTTGCTGGGCAGAAGCCACGCCCCAGGTCCATAATAGCTAAGGGTGCTGATACAACTCAGCTGGGGGCGGGGTGGAAGGAGAGCAGCAAGTCACATGCTTATAAACCCATGAGGGCAGAGAAAGTGAGTTCACAGGAGAGTTCACGGCAGAGTTCAGATGAGAATGCACGGCAGAGTTCAGATGATAGTTCACGGAAGGGTTCACTGAGGAGTGCAGGACGGAGCTCAGCGTGGAACTCAGAGGATAGCTCAAGGAGTGCAGCTGGAAGGAAAGGAGCTGCCAGCATTACACACTTCCCAGGAGAGGAAGGGAGACTGACCCCATTCTCAGAGGAACAGGCTGAAGAGAAACCTTGTTCAGGTCAGGAGCTGTATTCCTGGAGGGGAGATAATCAGGCTGCAGATATCCTGAAACCATATGGCTTCAGCAAGAGCAGAGAGCCATTCTTGAAAGGACATCTTAGAGGTAAAACTGATTATCTTAACAAACCCAAGTCTCAGGAAGACATAATAGCCAGCAAGCTTTATGCATTGAGCCAGAAGCCAGCATATGGAAAAGCCTTTAACCATGAGAGAGCTAATGTGTTAGAGCTACTACAAAGTTTATTACAGAACCAGGAAGTAATTGAGAAGCAGAGGTATTCTGTTCCCCGAGCAAAAGCACAGGTGTCTGCTGATGAGGACTCAGACCTCTCCGGTTCTATGTGTGAATCAATGGAGATTGAAGAAGAGGTTCCATTAACTGATCCAGAGATTTGTATGGAATGTGATTTGTCACAGGTAGTCAAGTAAAGAACTGTCTTTTGCATCTGCTACAGAAAGGTACGGTTGTTGGGATTACCTAACCTTTTTAGAGCCAGAAGAGTTTTAATTAGAGTGTTTGCTGTGCTGAGTGAGACGTAAGAATGCCTAACGTTTTAAAGTCTCATGTGCTCTAATTAAGAACCAGGAACAAGCTCTGAAAGTTTATACAAAGAAAAAGTTTATTCTGTGAGAAGAGTTTTTGCATTTACCTTGAATAAGAAAAAGGAACATTTGTGTTTGAGCATTTTTGAGAAAAAGCCTTATTTGCCAGAAGAAGGATTTTTTCTAATGCTGAAGAAAGCTGTTTTGATTTTCTTATCTTGTATTTTGTTACTTCAAGTTTTCATGTAATGCCAAGCTTCATATTGAAGTTCTCTATGCCAAGGGAGGCTTAAAAAAATAAAAAAAATATTCCTGTTTGCTTTCAACTCGGCTCCAGCTTTATTTAGCTCACAACTACAGGTGCTTTGAACTACGACTCCCAGGAGCCTTTGCACTGGGTAGTCTCTTGAAAGTAATTATCACACCTTATCCGACGTCAGGCAACTGCCTAGGCGGACGACGTGACGTGACAGAGGTCACAGGCCCAAGGCTCGGGGGAGCAGACAGAACCCCCGGAGGACACTACCCACTCTGCAGAGGAGGAGACAGAATCTCTGGAAGGGGAGGATAAGGCCCCTAGATGAAACGTTAGGAGAGCTGCCCCAACACGAGGATCTGGTCAGTCCCCCTGCAAAAAGCTGTAGGAAAAGTAAAGGAGAAAAGCGCCGGGAGCGCCACCACAGGGCTCAATTGAGGGCCGGAGCCGGGGACGGGCTAGGTTTTCCATGGGTCCCGGCTGATCTAGTCAAAAGATTCCCATCGTTCCAAAAGAACAAAAGGCGGATCCCGCGTTAAAGCCCGCCTTCGAGTAAGCCCAGTCTGATAGAGATATTCTCCCCAGATTCCTGATGGAGGGAGATATCTTATATCGGGAGAGTAATGATCCCCAGACAGGAGCGGTTAGGAAACAACTAGTGGTACCAACGGCCTTTAAGGCCGTCGTTATGAGACTGGCCCATGATCACCCGGTGGGTAGGCATAAGGGTGTTTTGGGTACCCTAGATCAGATATTGGCCCGTTTTTACTGGCTAGGGGTATTTAAAGAGACCAAATGCTTTTGCGAGGCCTGCCCTTCGTGTCAGAGGGTTTGGGCCGCGAAACCAAAAGGTGTCCATATGATACCTACACCTACTATATCCGAACCAGTGTGCCGGATGGCGATGGATATAGTAGGTCCCCTAGTGAAAACCCCTAGGGGATTTCAATACATTCTAGTAATTATGGATCAGGCCACCCGTTTCCCCTGGGCAGTGCCACTGAGAAACATTTTGGCCAAGATCACAGCGGGGGAATTAATTAAGTTGTTTTGCGAAGTAGGGTTTCTGAAGAAGATGTTAACAGACAGGGGCAGTAATTTCCTGTCGCGGTACCTGGCGCAGGTATGGGACGCCTTCGGAATAGAACACATAAAAACAGCAGCTTACCATCCACAATCTAACGGGTTGGTGGAACGTTTTAACCAGACCCTCAAGCAAATGTTGAGGCGGGGGCTGGATGGGAAAATGGCCGACTGGGACATCCTGCTCCCATTCGTTTTATACGCCAGTAGGGAGCGCACACAAGCCTCATTAGGAGCCTCTCCCTATGAATTACTGTTTGGCAGGGCCCCAAGGGGAGTCCTAGACGTTTTGAGGGAACAGTGGGTAGAGCCAGAAGGGGAAGAGGTAGGAGTACCGCAGTTTCTACAAGAATTAAGGTCCCGCTTGCAGAGAGCTTCACAGGCCACTGAACGGCATTTACAGGACAGTCAGCAACATCAGAAGCGGTACTATGACCAGGGGAAGAAACCCCGTCAATTGGCTATAGGTGAGAGGGTAGTCATAATGGTGGCAGACCCTGGGCCGAAATTTGAAGCCCAGTGGAGGGGACCTTATACCATAGTGGACCGCAAGGGACCGGTCTCCTACATGGTAGAGACCGACAGGGGGCGCTGTCAGGTGTACCACATTAATGTCCTGAAACCCTGGCGGGAGAGGACAGCGGCTTTTGACCGGGTAAATGTAAAGCTCCAGACCCGTTCGGTTATTACGTGCTGTAAGGACATGAGTCCCCCAGGCCGTAATATCTTAAGGGGGGGGGGGGATATGTGATACAGTGGCCAGCACAGAACCCATGGATACAGGAGAAAAGGAAGAGCTTACCTTACAGTCACCTGGGCAGAAAGTATATTCAGGTTTTAGGGAGCCAGAGAATAGTGGAACAAACTTTCCCTACACTGGGTGTGACGCAGTAGAAAGCCAGAAAGCCAATCATGTCCACCTTGGCAAGGAAGCACGTACAACATGCAGGAGCCAGGAGGATAAAAGTGGCTGGGAAATCCCAGTAGGGGGAGGTGCTGCAGGTGGAGGAGCAGCAAAGGGAGGTGCCACAGAGGGAGGAGCAGCAAAGGGAGGTGCAGCAAAGGGATGAGCAGCTGACACAGAGAGAGCTGGAAGTGCTCGTGCACAAGTCTCCCAAGCCAGAGGAGGCATCGTAACGTGGAGAGTGAGTAAGCAGCTGGAGGGCAGAGGTCACAGGCAGGAGAGCTTGCTGGGTCCAGGAAGCACAAGCTGGGTCCCGACAGCAAGTAGCAGTAGAAGGGAAATCTTTCCTGGAAGTAACTATAGCCCAGACCAGATAACTGCTGAGTGGAACTCTCGGGGAAAAGCAGGCTACAGCCCAAATAAAGGAGCCTGGTTTACAGAGGAAGGAGTGGAAGTCAGCCACCCCAGAAGCAGAGCTAAGTACACCCATTTCTCTAGAAGGCAAGAGGTGGGCTCAGCTAGGAAAGTAAAAGCTAATACTTGGGAGGATAATCCTTGGTGGAGAGAAAGGGGAAGCCTCAGAGAAACAGGCTTCAGTACAGTTCTCCAGGACCCTCCTTATGCAGAACATTTTCCTGCCTTAAGAACTGCTGCCTCGAGAGAGAGTTGTGTAAATAATAGCTGTGGTGAATGTTACCCATTTACAATTTCTGACGGTGAGCAAATGCAATGGGAAAACACTGTCCAGGACATTGATTCCAATGCTATGGATTGCACGCTATGTATCTCGGATGAGATTATGTCTCTTTGTTAATTAAGGAAGCAAGAGCCTTGTTATACCTGTTTGGAAAAGGTGCACTTTATTTTGCTGTGAAGAAACAGTTTGTTTAAGTTCTTTGTTGCTGTATGAGAAAAACAGAAATCCACAAGGGAAGGGGAATAAAACCTCATCATTATATATTTTTTGCCTTTAACACACGGCTACAGACTATTCTTTATAAAGGCAACCCATACCTCACGCCCCTAGGCAACCGCCTAATAGGGACGGTGGTAGCAGTACCTTGTGTGACATAGCGAGTCCTTTTAATCAGGGAGAAACTCCTAAAGATCAGCAAAAAAGTGCAGGGCTGCAACATAAACAACAGCACATGGCTGGTTGTCAGGGAAACCAAGCCCCAGAGAGAGAAACAGGCCCCTGCTATCAGTTCAGCAGAGAGTCATGAGGTAATTATGAACACCTGCTAAGGGGTGGAGGCAGGCTTGACCCGAGGAAGCTGACTCATAAGGAGGCCCCAGTTAACACAGAGGGCAGCGCAGGGAACACGGAGAGAAAGGCAGAGGGCAGAGCTGAGAGCAGAACAGAGAAGGAAGAGAGAGACGGAGACGAGGAAAGGTCAGAAGCTCGTAGGGAGAGATACAGCAGGAGCAGACCTGGTCAATGGAAGTCCTCTCTGGATTCTGAATGGGAGAAAAGGCCAGGAAGGCAATTGAATTACACTCTGCAAAAGTCAGGTTGGGAACCGACAACAATTTGTAAACCCCAGAGACAACCTTATACAGCCAGAGTAAAAGGTAAGCCCAAGGGCTTGAAGTACAATAACCACTGTGGGTTTATTGACCAGGAAAGTTGGGGCTACGGTACAGGGGACTATAATGAGAATGGTTATTTAGAGCTGTACCAAACCTCAGAGTTTATCCCAAGGCCTAGCGTGGGAGCGGGCGTGGCTCCAAGGAGAACGGAGCAAACAATTTCTGCCTCAGAGGAGGAGGGCATGGACATTGAGCCATCTTTTGTAAATAATTCGTTGGAAGCAATGGACTGTACGATTTCTATGGCAGAGGGAATAATATCTCTGTGTTAATGTTTGATGCTGAAGGAAGCTGCTTTATTTTGTCCTTTTGTCTGCCAGAAGTGCAAGAATTTATGTTACCTTTTATCCTGGTGAAATCCACCCCGGGAGGGGAATAAATCCCTTTTTGCTTTATCAACTTGAGTCACACTACTCTTCATTGAGCTATCAAAGGAAATACATTTCCCTACATGCAGTTCTACAGGAAATAGTAAACCTCAGTTCAAGAAGAAAACTTAACCTCCTTAAGCCCTACCTACCTACGGGTACTGGCAAGGGGGAACATCACACTTGACAATATATAATTTACTTTGACTCTTTATACATTAATACTATTTTTTCTTAAATCGCCCTTGTTATATAAATTTCTCTAGGAAAACAAGCTGCTGTAATTTTTTGTAATTTTTCAAACCAAACAAAGTTTTAAACCAGCCAAAAAGCTACCATTACATGTCATTGGATTGAAAGTGTAGACGCGGATGTAAACCCTGTCATTTTTTCTTAAATAAAGCCTTATTCCTTTATATATTGTTTACTACTACTCTTGGACTCTGGTATATTTTTGCAGAATCCGCACAATATACACTTAGCTGAACCCGCACAATATACAATTGGCAACTCCCGTTGGTGAAAACCTTTTTTTAAAATAACCTTTCTTAACCTTATCCATTATATATTAGTTACAACTAATCTGGGATTCTTGATCAACTTTAGATCTGTGGTATATTTTGCTGAACCCACATGGTATATAAACGACGACTCCCGTGGATAAAATTTCAAAAGCTTTAAAAACCATCTTTTTTTTTTTGAAACTTTATTTAATTCCACCAACAAGTTCAAACAACACATCAACAGACGTCTCCACGGGGGGGGGGGGGGGGGGTACTCTTATCCCCACCGGGAGCTAACAGAAAAAAAATATATATAGTAGGTGGTCTTTTTACATTATTTCCCATCTCCCCCCCTTCCCACCCCTCCAGCCCCCCTCCCACTAACCTTCCCTCACTCCACTTCCAACATCCTAATCCAGGCCGATCATCAAGGAACAGTTAAGTGTGTACCCCCATTGCCACTCTCTATGGCCAGGTTCATTTAACTCCCCAAGTGAAGGGTTGCATTACGGCTGCGAGCCCCGAGTTGCTGAATATAAGGCTCCCAGACCGACAGAAAGACTGTCCAACGCTTGGCACTGCCCCGCGCCATCCAGCGCTCTGTTAGCATCAATTGATGGAAGCTGTTCCGCCATTCACCAAAGGTAGGCAGCTGGCGATCTCTCCACAGTCGAAGGATCGGCCCCTTACCCACCAAACAGGCCTTTCGCATAAGCAAACGTTCACCTGTTTTCACAGGTCCCGGGGTCGTCATCCGGTCGAGTACTACAAATGAGCCAGTCCAGCGGAGCCGTCTCTGAAGCAGTGTGTTGAGGAAGTTGCATATCCTCGCCCAGTAGGCCCGTATTCCCCGACAGCCCCACCACATATGTAAGAGAGTCGCCAAAGACTCAGAACAACGTGGGCAAGAACCATCTGTCCCCAGGCGACTTCGTAATGCCCGCCGAGGTGAGAAGTGAGCCCTAGTCACGCATTTGAACTGAATCTCTCTCCAACGCACCCCTTGCACCACCCGGCCAATCCTTTTCAATGCCTCCAAAACCGATCCCGGGTGTATGTCCTCCCCCAGTTCAGCTGCCCAAGCCCTTTCGACTCCACTATAATCGGGGAGGTTCCTATAACGATCTAAACTGAGTTTCAATTTGGAAATCGAGGGTGGGCGTTCCTCCCCCAACTGAAAAAATTCCAATATACGGGCTGACCGCTCAGTTTGCAGTGTGCTACGCAGCAAGGAGGCCACATAGTGGGAGATTTGTATGTATGCAAAGCAGTGCGTAGTGGGTAGATCATATTCCCGACTCAAAGTTCGAAAAGATTTACAGCTCCCCTCAGGGTCAACTAGGTGCCCCACATTCCGAATACCGCGTATCCGCCAATCCCGAAATACCGCTGTTTCGGACCCAGGAGTGAATTGGGCGTTGCCCTGCAGTGGCAACCAACAGGACACCCTCCATGCGTCATTCCAGTTTTTGTTAATCTGCTGCCAGGTACGTCGGGCCGAGTCTACTAATGTACTCTGCCGAATAGAATCCACTAGGTCCTTATGCGACCCGTGCAAAATCCCCAACAGAGTCGCAGGAGCCACTAAGCACTCCTCTAAAGTCGTAGGTGTGTATACTTCCGTCCCCCCTAACCAATCTCCCAAGTGTCTAGCTTGACAGGCCAGTGCGTAGGTCTTTAAGTTGGGTAGACCCATACCCCCTTCTCGCCATTTGCCAAGCAGGCGATGCCACGGGATGCGCGCCCGCTTCTCCCGCCAAAAGAACCTCTTAAACAGAGCCTCCACTTTACGCAAATCTCGACCTAGCAACCAGACCGGCAAGGTTTGCAACCAATATAGGATTCGGGGTAAAATAATCATCTGCACCGCCGCTATTCTCCCAGCTAGGGACAGCGGGAGAGGCTCCCAGGCTTTTAATTGCACCGCCAAATGCCGCAGTATCCGGTCCAGATTACGCCTATATAATTCTTGTGGTCGTCCTGTCAATACTATGCCCAAGTAGACGAACTCCCACCGTAAGGGGAAGGGCTCTCTCCGTGAACTACGGAGATGTCCTAAAACATCCACTGCTTCAGACTTATCTTTATTAATGCGCAAGCCTGCAACTGCTCCGAAATGCAAGAATTCGTCCAACAGCGGTTGCAAAGAAGTGGCCGGGGATGTCAGATGGACCAATAGATCGTCCGCGAAAGCCGAAATAATGAATTTTTGCGACCGCAGCTGCACTCCCTTTACCCTTCCCGATGTTACAATAGTGCGGATCAGCGGGTCTAAGGAGAGAACAAATAGCAAAGGCGATAAAGGACAGCCCTGCCTCGTGCCTCGTTCTAGCACAAAGTCGTCCGATAGTAGTCCATTGCACAATATGCCTGCCGTTGGCGTAACGTATAAGCTCTGCACCATTTTACAAAAGTCTGCCCCTATGCCATATTGCGGTAATAGTCTCCAAAGATATTGCCAATCCACCCTGTCAAATGCTTTTTCTGCATCGAAGCTAATCAGTAACGACGGGATTCTGTGGGCATGTACCCACTCCAATGAGGCCAGGATCTTCCGAAGGTTCCGAACTGCGTAGCGTCCCTTCACGAATCCCACTTGTGCGTCATGGATTAAATGACCTAATACCCCTGCTAGACGTTCGGCCAGAACTTTCGCAAGTATTTTGAGATCGAAGTTTAATAAGGAGATAGGTCGATAGGAGGCCGCGAGCATTGGGTCTTTACCCGGCTTTGGAATCAGGGTGATATGGGCATGATTCCGCCCCCAACGAAACGCTCCCCTCTCTGCCCTGGTGTCAAAAACCTCTCGCAATAATGGGCTAACACAATCACCCAAGATTTTATAAAATTCGGCCCCTAGTCCATCCGGTCCTGGTGTCTTATAACACTGGGCGGCGGAGATTACTGATTGTATCTCTTGTGGGGTAAGGGGCAGGTCTAAGACCGCCCGCTGTTCCGCAGTGAGCTGCGGTAGCTCCAATGCTTTTAGATAATCCTGCATCATCTCAGGGGGTCCAGATTCCGCTTTGTACAAATTTTGAAAGAAACTACGAAAAACCTTTGCAATTTCCACACTCTCCTTGTGAACACATCCTGGACCCTCACGAATAGCTGCCACACAAGCAGGCCCCCGACGAGCCCTCAAACACCGAGCCAACAACTTGCCAGGTTTGTTTCCGAAGCAATGCAATCGAAACCGATAAAACAGAACTGACTTCTTTGCTCGCTGATGTAACAGCTCATTGAGTTCAGTCTGGGTTTCCCAGAGCTGCTTCTTATTCACCAACGATGGCATATGGGCACACCGCCTACGGAGTTTAGTGACCTGACGTTCAAGCAGGATGATACGTTCGGCAATCAGCCGACGCCGTCGCGCAGCGTATCCTATAATATCCCCCCGGAGGACCACCTTCGCCGTTTCCCATACTAATTCGGGGTCATCCAAATGGTCTTGATGATCACTGAGGAATTCTGCCCATCTCTGACGTAGGAACCGGCGGAATTGCCCATCCGAGAATAATTCTAAAGGAAACCTCCACAGTCGTGACCGAGTCGCATCCCTCCCCCAATGTAAATCGATCCATACCATCGCATGGTCCGAGATTTCCGAGGGTCCGATCTGGGCATCCTCAATGTGGGCAAATAAGGTCCCCGAAGTCAACACATAATCTATACGTGCACTAGTGCCATGTGCCCGAGACTGATGTGTATAGTCTCTTTCCAGGGGGTGCATCACTCTCCAGGGATCGATGATCCCTAATCTCTTACAGAACCGTTTCAACGTCTGGGAGGGCGCCACCCTTTCTCGTCTTCCTCCTCCCCTAGATGTATCCAGGTCTACATCGAGGACTCCATTGAAGTCCCCTCCCAGAATCACCGGACACTCCGGAAGCTGTTCCACGTTGGAGGCCAACCCATTATAAAAACCCGGGTCAGCGACATTGGGGCCATAAAGGTCTCCGAGAATCACCGGTTTACCATCTAAGTGACCATATATCAACAGGGATCTGCCTATGCTGTCCGCTAGGACTGTCTCCGCCACAAATCGTATGCGTTTATGAATTAATATAGCTACTCCACCCTTATGCCCCTGCGCGGGGGATCCCCAAACTTGGCCCACCCAATTCCGACATAGTTTGCTATGCTCAACAGCCGTCTGGTGGGTTTCTTGGAGAAAGGCAATGTCACACTTATGCCGAGCCAGTGCCTGCAGTACTTTATGTCTCTTAGTGGGGTTCCCCAGCCCACAGACATTCCAAGTAATAATTTTCAGAGCGACGGGGCAGTGCCAAGATTCCTCCGCCCGATCATCAGCAGTCGTCCCTGAGGGACTCCCCAAGCCTGGAGCCCCCCCCCCCAGCCAAAACAAAGAGATCATACCAGCTGCCAATAGTTAGTGGAGTGCGCCCTATCCCCCCCCTCCCCCCCCATCCCCCCTCCACTTCCCCACCCCTAAGCTAACAAATCCACCCATCAGGCTGGACAACTTCCCTATGGCAATCAGGCCCGCCCCATACATCCCCGCCTCTAACATTAAACCTAACTGTCTGTTAGAATTCCATTCTCTTATTTACCACCTAAGACCTAATACCACCAGGTCCCACCCCCCATCCAATACCCCCTATAACCCTGTCCCCAGATCTCCTAGCGCCTCCATTCTCAATTCTAAGGTCCCACACCTCCCCTCTTTATCACTCCCCATCCAATAGTTAATAAAACCATATTTCGCCTCTGATATAAAATCGAAGGCCACCATATTAAGTCTACCCATATCATACCCCCAGTCCTCAACTCAATAGGGCTGCCATGCTATGATTCACAAATCAGCAGAGGGAGCATCACCAAACCCCTAGAGGCCACCACAGGAGCCAGATGAGACATCTAGAAATTTGCCCAATTATAACAGACAACCCACTCATCCACTCATCCCACACTTGCACCCCCCCCCCCCCCCAACCAGATCCTCATCTGGCCCCCCATACAACCATGCCATTCACCCAGCTGGGACAGTGATAAACTTGCACATACAGTTGCTCGGCTAGGCTAGTGAAACATAATAGCATTGTAACAATGTTGCCATCTAAATAGCTGAAACAAAGAGGCAATTGAAACAATATGGCTCAGTGTAACAAGTCACCCCCTTAAACAAAACCAAAAGAGTAACATTGTAAAAAGGAAAAATTAGCTGCTACAGTCCAGAGCTACCTTAGGCCTTTAGGCCCTTCTCTGTCAGTAGAATACCCAAGTGTCAATCTCCTTGGCAAGCCAAGCTTCACGAGGGCGAAGCAACCTGGGCATTCAGAGTTTCCAAAAAAGCAGTAGCCGCTGTCGGTGTTGTCAGGTAGCGGGTCTGTCCTTGGACCTCCACTCTGAGCCGGGCCGGGTACAACAGCGAGAATCGCACTCCTTTATTCAGCAACTGTGAGCAGATCCCGGAGAAGGCCCGGCGCTGCTGACTAACTAGGGCCGAGTAGTCTTGAAACACAAGTATCGGTTCCAGATCCTGTGGTCGAAGTTTTCGACTCCGGGCAGCCTTTAACACAGCCTCTTTTTGTCGATAGTCCAAAAAGCGTGCAATAGCCGCACGCGGTCGTCTCGCCTGCTCCCTTTGCTGGCCAAGTCTATGCACGCGCTCCAACTTTACGGGATCATCATCCTGGGTATGCAACAGGTTTTCAATCCAGGTCTGCACATAACTGAAGAGAGCACCATCCACCACACTCTCCGGTATCCCGATGAAACGCAAGTTCTTGCGCCTCCCCCGGTTTTCAAGCTCATCCAGCTTGTCGCCCTGTTGCTTTACCAGAGTCTCCAAGGCTGCCACTTTAGCTACTAGAGAGTGCTGGGTATCCTCCATCCCTGAGACTCGGGTCTCTACTTGGTCTAGCCTCCCAGTAAAGTCAGTAAAACGTTGGCTGACAGTCTGTATCTGGTCTGCCAGGTCCTGAAATCGGGTATCTAGCGCCTGGACCACCGCAGCACTCACCTCCTTAACCAGATCTGGAGTGCCACCCGATTTTGGGCTAGCTGGCGTTCCCTCCGCCATCTTTCCTTCCGTGGCCCGTGGTTTTTCTCTTCGTAGCCCCTTCGTCGCCATCCGATTTCGCGGCGGGGGGGGGGGGGGAGGGGGGAGGGGGAACTGCTCCCAGCACCAAGTGAGCACTCCCCTTGGCAAGTAGCAAAATATATGGAGGTATAATCCACTCAACGAGTATAGGTATCTGGGAGGGTCACGCTACAGCCCCTCTCGTTGTTCACAATTGTCCTTAGATAGGAAGCCCTCCAGCTAGGCCCTCAGGCACAGGTCCCTCAATCACAGCCCCTCCTCAGCGTGTTTCCTCTCATGCACTGTGTCCTGTTCCGATCGGGCAGGGAGAGCCGCTGGCCTCTCCACTGCTAGAGGCTCAATTCCCCAAAAGGGTAGTTTTAGATAGGGCAGAAGTAGCAATGTCCAAATGCACCTTGGCACGCTTCCTTTTGTAGGCAGCTGCCCATTCCAACCGGGCAGAGATGGCCGCGAATCCCCCCACCGCCAAAAACACTCCACCACACCAGGAGAAATCTGATGCCGACGGCAAAGGAAGAGCCCGATCACGCTTTTGTTTCACTACTGTTGCCAGTCCCAATCAAGCAGAAAGGATCGCAGGCCCCATCTCCGCAGGAGACACAGTACCCCCTGAGGAATAGCTCCCAGCAGTAGTGGGGGTAGTGCTCGATCGCGTCCCGGTTCTCTTTCCCCCACGTGCAATCTTCTGCCCCGGCCGGGCAAGGCCACCGCAGGTCTCTTTGTCGCTGGAGGCTCTGCGACCCGTGTGGACAGAGCTGAAAAGAGTATCGGAGGAGATGCCCGATCACGCTCCCTCGCGCTTTAAGTTGAGCAAAGTTGCAGAAAGTTGCCGGTTCCAACGGGGGAGGAAGGGTCGCAGGCCTCCCGAAGACACAATACCTCCCGGGTGTTAAACTGATGCCGGCGGTGGAGGGGGTGCGCGAACTTGTCTCGACTCACTTTTTCTAGTTGAGATGGTCTTTGTCGGTCTTATGGGGATGGCCTCAGAGCCCCACACCGCTGAAGGCACAATACTCCGCTGTGAAAGAGCTGATGATGATGGCGGTGCAAGCGCCCGATCGGCCCCAGCGCGCCCTCCGTTGGCCTTGGCCGTCTGCCCTGATTAGACAAGTACGGCAGCGATTTTCTTCATCGTTGGAGGTTTAATACCCCGTGAAGGGAAGATCAAGGTAGGTGGTGGAAAAGGTTTAAAAAAAAGATTCTTTAGCTGTTTTGTGGGGACTGATGCCCGGAGCTGATCGTGACCCATCCGATCAGCTCATTGCCAAACCGGAAGTCTTAAAAACCATCTTAAACCAAGGATGCCTAATTCAGAATCTAAAAGATAAAACAAGATTAATGCTTGTTTATTATTTACATTCAAGGGCTGACTATTGGACTCTGGCGTTCACTTCACTTATTCAACCAACTGTTCAAAACCGGAGCGCCTGCGCCTGCGCTTTAAGGCTGGAAAGATTGTGTGGGAAAAGGTAGAAGATTGACGTAAGATTGACGTATTTATGCCTTTATCATGATTATATATGCATGCTTTTATTATTTATATTGATGATTATGGTACAACAGTTCATTTTATGGTTTCTTATGTGTTTTTAATTAATTTTTAATTTTTAGTTTTATATTGATATATTTATTATCATTTTTATATTTGTTGTTTTATATGTTGTAGTTAAGCCAGCTTTAAGCCCCTGATGAAGGCAGAATGAAACACGTTCTGTGTCGGGCCAGTGGCTTAAGTTAATCAATAAAAGATATTCTTCCTCTGCTTTCCGCGTTTTTGGACTGGGTCTACAACCTTTGCAAGTCCATGTCCGCAAAGGCCATTAAGAGACATCAGCTGAAGCAAGAGATGTTCCATAGATCCGACCCTGCGCGAAAGTCCCCGGTGACACCATGCTCCAGGGTCCCCTCTGGGTTGGGCTGGGTTGCCTTGGAGTCCCGTAGTCACAGCTTCTCCGAGAGGAGCTCCCCGGAGGTGGAACGCAAGAAGAGCTTGAAAATCTTGAAGACCGCCCTGGCATGAGTTTGAGGAATTGGAGTGGGAGCAGCCTCACAAGCTGCCCTGGAAGGAATGGTCAGCATCGGTCTACCGGCCTCGGATCCCCAAGGCCATCCTGGTTGAGGACTCCCCCTTGATGGAACCTACACTGGGCTCAAAGCCATCAGTGCCTGTGTCACAGGCTGTGGAGCCATCTGACATGGAGACCAGAATAGCGGCCTTAGAGTACAGTACTGCTCTCCTAGCAAAGCAGCAGGCATTGATGTTCAGTTTCTCCGATTCATCTGCCCTGATGATCGGACCCTTGACCTCTAGGGCTTCCCCGGTCGTCAAGCTGATCCTCGAGCACCACCCTCCTCGAGAAACCCATTGGCATCGGATGAGGTCCCAGTCCCATTCCTCGGGACACTGATCCTCCCCAATGAGTGCACGCGGCTCGGACCGCAAGTCCCTCTGTGGTTGCAGCCTTAGGGCTCAGGGCTCGACCATTGGAGCTGTGGAAACTTGGATTCTTCCTCTGACTTCAAGTCAGACTGGGAGACTGAGGGCGAGGAGTCCCTGGACACCCGGTGACACCGAGATGTGCTCTTGGACCCATTTCCACCCGACTGAGGATGTTGCATTTCCTGTCCGAGAATGTTGCATTTCTCAACTTTGTGTAGGATATGGCAAAATCATTCGCGTTCGAGACCGAGGCAGAGGAGGACCCCCGCATGAAGGAACTTGAGATCCTCCAGTAAGAGGCCCCTCCGAAGGAGGCCTTCACCATGCTCATCCCTCCGATCCTTGAGTGCCTCCCCCATATGTGGGAAACACCAGCGTCATTGCTCATTGTGAGCAGATGGTTTGACTCCATGTACCGAGTCCGCCGAAGCCCAGGGTTCCAAGAAACCAGCTTCCTCACAATTCATTGGTCGTCAGGTCGGCCATGTGGCGACTCAAGAGCCAGAAGACTCATTCCTTAGTGCCCCCAGGTAGGAAGGCCTGGACCTTGGATGCCCTTGGCTGAAAATGCTACCAGGGCTCGATACTGGTTTGCCGAGTCCAATCCTATCAGTTGTACATTGGCATGTACCTAACGGAACTGGCGAAGGAGCTCACCGGTTTCTCTGCAGGCCTCAATGGGAACCTCTTCAACAGTTCAAGTCACTGGCCTTGGCAGTCAAGGAGTGCTCGAAGTTCCTGTCTCAAGTAGCATATGATGGTTTTGAATCCTCAGCCAGAGTGGCCACCATGGGCATTGGGACCCAACGCTAGTCATGGCTGCAGCCGTCTGACCTCAAACAGTGATTCCAGGATAAACTTGATGTCCTTTGCACCAGAGTAAACCTCTTCGGAAAACCCATGTCAGACAAGACTGCTAAGATAGAGACTGAGTTCCTGACCAGGACCAGACTCTCGAAGAAGACCTTGATGCACCTGGGGAAAAAGCCTTTCTTCCCAAGAAAGAAGGGGGTGTTTGGTAATGCCCCACAGTACCAGGCCTTCTCTGCCCCATAGCAGGGGCAACAGTCCAAGGGGCAAGGACACGGACCCCAATAGCCTAAGACCCAGGCACTGGCTGCAGTCCAGCCTGGAGAGAGTGTTTGAATCCTTGGGAATGGCCTATTCTCCCCCAGGAGGCCCTCAGCAACCCACAGGGGGCATCTGGCCCTGTTTGCCCACAGGTGGTCCCGCATCACCACTGACTCCTGGGTGCTGCAAGTAGTCAAGGAGGGATACCTCCTCCACCTGTAACAGACACCACCATCATTCTTCCCAAGAGAACCTGTAAGGCCTCTCCATTACCAAACTCTGCTCCTCACCAAGCTCACAGGCTTCCTCACGGACAAGGCGGTCGAGCCAGTGCCCAAACATCTCTGGGGCAAAGGCTTCGACTCCAGATATTTCCTCATTCCCAAGAGAATAGGGGGCCTCAGGTCAATCCTGGGCCTATGGAACAGATTTCTGGTGAGGGAGAAGTTCAAAATGCTCTCCCTTGGAACACTGTTGCCTTACTTCCAGCAGGGAGACTGGCTATGCTCCGTAGACCTGAAGGATGCTTATACACACATCCTGATCCATCCCAACCACTGACAATACCTCCGGTTTGTAGTGGGAGGAGATCACTACCAGTAAAGGGTGCTACCCTTCGGACTGGCGTCATCACCAAGGGTCTTCACCAATTGCCTAGCAGTGGTCACACCCCACCTTCGTCTTTCCCTACCTGGATGTCTGGCTTATAAGGGGAGGCACAGCTGCAGAGGTGCACCACACCACCAAGTGCACCATCCACATCCTGCAGTGTCTGGGGTTCATCAACTACCCCAAGTCCCACCTCTCTCTGGCGCAGTGCCTGAAGTTCACAGGGGCTCAGCTGGACACCCTCTAGGCCAAGGCCTTCCTCCTTCCAGAGAGGACAAAATTCCTCAGGGCACTAGCCGCAGAAGTGCAACACTGCCAGTCAGTGCCCGCCTGCCTTCTCGTCTGCCTACTGGGCCACATGGTCTCCACGGTCCACGTAACCCCATATGCCTGCCTGCATATGAGGGCAGCTCAGTGGTGCCTTTGCTCCCTGTGGACACGGGCAAGCTTCAAGACAGGGTAAAAGTGACCCGTCAACTGGCGGACTCCCTCAACTGATGGCAGATTCCCTGCTACCTTCAGACTGGGACACTCTTCCAGGCACCCACCCCTAGAGGGTCTTTACTATAGACCACTCCCTGCAAGGTTGGGGAGCTTATTGCAAGGGCCTATGCACTCAAGGCACGTGGTCCCAGACAGAGTACCATGTGTTTGGGTTGTTCTTTCCTAGGTGCATAACTTTGCACTTATCCACATTAAATTTCATCTGCCATTTGGATGCCCAGTCTTCCAATTTATCAAGATCCTCTTGCAATTTTCCACAATCCTCTTGGGTTTTAACAACTTTAAACAACTGCAAATTTGATAAACTCACTCGTTATTCCCCTTTCCAGGTCATTTATAAATATGTCAAAAAGTAGCGGACCCAGCACAGATCCCTGGGGTACTCCACTATTCACCTTTTTCCATTGGGAAAATTGGCCATTTAACCCTACCCTCTGCTTTCTATCTTTTAACCAGTTCCTGATCCACAGTAGCACACTGCTTCCTATCCCATGACTTTTTAGTTTTGCCAAAAATCTCTGATGAGGGACCTTGTCAAAGGCTTTCTGAAAGTCCAGATATACTATATCAACTGACTCACCTTTGTCTACCTGTTTATTCACACCTTCATAAAAACATAACAGATTAGTAAGACAATATCTTCCTTGTCTAAAGTCATGTTGGCTGTCTCCCATTAAGCAATGACTGTCTACATGATGAGTAATTTTGTTCTTTATAATGGTTTCTACCATTTTTCCCTGTACTGACATCAGGTTCACCGGTCTGTAGTTTCCTCGATCACCCCTGGAAGCCTTTTTAAAAATTGGCGTTACATTGGCGATCCTCCAATCTTCAGGTATTACAGATGATTTTAATGATAGTTCACAGATTGCTAATAGCAGGTCTGCAATCTCATATTTCAGTTCTTTCAACACCCTTGGTTATATACCATATGGTCAAGGTGATTTGCTACTCTTCAGTTTCAAATAGTTGTAATACATCTTCCCGGTGTATTGATATTTCTTTCAGTTCTTCCGCAGTATCACCTTTAAATACCACTTCCTCAGTAAAGACCAAAGCAAAGAATTCATTCAGTCTCTCCGCTATAGCCTTGTCCCCTCTTACTGCCCCTTTTACCCCTCTATGAACTAATGGTCCAACTGATTCTCTCACAGGTTTTTTGCTACGAATGTACTTGAAAAAGTCTTTATTACGCATATTTGTTTCCACAGCATGTTTCTTCTCAAATTCTCTCTTTGCCTGCCTTATCAATGCCTTGCATTTAACTTGCCAGTGCTTGTGCTCTTTCCAGGTTTCGTCGTTTGACTCTTTTTTCCATTTCCTGAAAGATGCTTTTTTTTGGCAACAGCACCTTTAAACCATGCTGGCAGTTTTTTGGGCTTCCTTCCACTTTTCTTAAAGCATGGAATACAGCTGGTCTGGGCTTCCAAGATAGTATTTTTAAACAACACCCAAGCTTGATGTAAGTCTTTGACCTTTGCAATTGCTCGTTTTAGTTTTTCCTTAACTATTATCCTCATTTTATCATAGTCTCCCTTTTGAAAGTTAAAAGGTAGTACTGTGGAGTTCCTCACCATCCCTCCTCCACTAATTAAATGAAATGCGATCATGCTATGATCACTATTGCCAAGTGGCCCCAACACCCTTATCTCTTGCACCAGATCTGGTGTTCCACTAAGGACTAAGTCCAAAATGGCTTCCCCTCTGGTTGGTTCATGGAGCAGCTGCTCTAAAAAGCAGTCATTTTTTTCATCTAGAAACTTTATCCCCCTAGTATGTCCTGCCGTGGCACTGACCGAGTCGGTACCGGGATAATTGAAATCACCCATTATTATTACTGTTCTGTAACTTTTGTTAGCTTCCCTGATTTCTTTGCGCATTTCATCATCCATTTGTTCATTCTGGCTAGGCGGTCGATAGTACACCTCCACTGCCATCGCCTTCCCCTTTTTACATGGAATTTCAATCCATAGAGACTCTACAGCAAATTTTGTTTCCTGAAGAACTTTAATCTTTTGTGACTCAATGCCCTCTCTGACATAGAGCGCAACCCCTCCACCAATTTGATCAGCTCTATCATTACAATATAGTTTGTACCCAGGTATCACAGTGTCCCACTGGTTGTCCTCCTTCCACCATGTCTCTGAGATACCAATCATATCTAACTTCTCATTTAGTGCTATATATTCTAACTCTCCCATCTTATTTTTTAGACTTCTAGCATTTGCATACAAGCATTTTAGAGACTGTATTTTATTCATATTATTCTGGTTATCTGTAGGCAGGGGCAATTTGGAATCTTTAAGCTCTGTCTGCTCTGTACTCAAGGGCATTTGGTCTACCTTTTTCTTTATTGGAACCTCTTTGCTGATGTGCCCTAACTTTATTTTTTTGGTAGTATCCTTCAAGAATACATTGTTCCGAACCTTGGGCGATTGTCAGCTCTCCCCTATTATCTAGTTTAAAAGCCGCTCTATCTCCTTTTTAATGATTAATGCCAGTAACCTGGTTCCATCCCGGTTAAGGTGAAGCCCTTCTCTTCGGAAGAGCCCCTCTTTTCCCCAGAATGTTCCCCAGTTCCTAACAAATCCAAAACCTTCATCCTTGCACCACTGTCTCATCCATGCATTGAGACTCCGGAGCTCTGCCTGCCTTTTGGGTCCTGTGCGTGGAATGGGAAGCATTTTGGAGAACGCTACCCAGGAAGTTCTGGATTTCAACGTCCTGACTAAAAGCCTAAATTTAGCCTCCAGTACCTCCCTACCACATTTTCCTATGTCATTGGTACCGACATGTACCAAGACAGAAGACTCCTCCCCAGCACTATCTAAGACCTTATCTAGGTGGCGTGTGAGGTCCGCTACCTTTGCACCAGGCAGGCATGTTATTAGGCGAACCTCACGTCCACCAGCCACCCAACTATCTACATGCCTAATGTTCGAATCACCAACTATAACGGCTGTCCTAACCCTTCCCTCATGGCACATGGCCCTGGAGAAACTTCCTCGGTGCGAGAGGGTTTTACATCACCTGGAGGACAGGTCCTAGCTACAGGATCACTTCCTGCCACACCAGGGTGATGTCCTCCTGTCACGTGACCTCTCTCCTCCATGGCAACAGGTATGTTGCCAGACTGGAGGTCAACTCCCTGTCTCTCTACCAAACACCAAAGATAACCTATCTAAATGGTATAAGAAATTTGAAAAGAATGTGTTTTTAAATAATATATTTCCTCACTTGGATCCTGACATGAGTGGCCTAGATGATGTTCTGTTAAATTGTAATGATACCATCTCTAGGGCTTCTACTATTTCCATCTCTCATAAAAATGCTTTGCAGAATGGTACACTCAGGACCTTAGGAACATAAAGAGATGGCTCAACATGTAGCTGCACATGTAATTTCGAAGGCACATATTTCTGATCACATTACCCCCATATTATACAGTATAATATACACTGATTGCCAATTCAAATCCGTACTAAAAACGTAATGGAGACGCTTCTGAAAGAGTGAATAGTGGACCTCCTTGAAACCAATAAATTGCATGATCCGAGGCAACATGGTTTTACCAAAGTACGATCTTTCCAAACAAATCTGATTGAGTTCTTTGACTGGGTGACCAGAGAACTAGATCAACGGCATGTGATGAATGTGATTTACCTAGATTTCAGCAAAGCCTTTGATACTGTTCCTCATAGGAGGCTTATCAATAAATTCAACAGCTTGGGGATGGGTCCCAAGATGGTGAACTGGATCAGAAATTGGTTGACTGACAGACAACAGAGGGTGACGGTAAACGGAACTCACTTGGATGAAAGGAAGGTGATTAGCGGTGTGCCCAAGAGGTTCGTTCTTGTGATCACTACTGTTCAATATATTCATGAGTGATATTGCCGAAGGGCTGAATGGAAAAGTCTGTCTTTTTGCAGATGACCCCAAAATTTACGACAGAGTGGACTCCCCTCAGGGAATCTGGAACATGAGGAAAGATCTACAAAATCTGGAAGAATGATCTAATACTTGGCAGTTAAGATTTAATGTGAAGAAGTGTAGTGTAATGCACTTGGGAAGCAGAAATCCAAGGGGGTTGTATGCGATAGGGGGCAAGAGATTGATGTGCACGGACCAGGAGAAAGACCTCGGAGTGTTTGTTTCTGATGATCTCAAGGTGGCAAAACAGTGTGACAAGGCAGTGGCAAAAGCTGGTGAGGCCTCACTTGGAATATTGTGTTCAGTTTTGGAGATCATATCTTGCAAAGGATATAAAAAGGCTAGAAGCGGTTCAGAGGAAGGCGACCAGAATTATTTGGAGCCTGCGTCAGAAGACTTATGAGAAGAGACTTGAAAACCTAAATATGTACACTCTGGAGGAGAGAAGGGACAGGGGAGATATGATTCAGACCTTTAAATACTTTGAGTATTAATGGACAAACAAACCTCTTCCAAAGACGGGGAAGCTGTAAAACTAGAGGGCATAACATAAAGCTGCAAGGGGGTAAACTGAAAGGCAATGTCAGGAAATACATTTTCACTGAAAGGGTGGTGGATGCTTGGAATGCCCTCCCGATGGAAGTGGTGGGGGCAAATACATTGACAGAATTCAAAATGGCATGGGACAGACATAGTGGATCACTTTATAGCAACAGGATAAAATCAAAATAAGCATAACTATCTCTTATATCTGAACAAATAGGGGTGACCTACACAGAGCGGTGGGTACACCCCTGAACAAAAGCATGGGAAGAGGTGACCTGCACGGAGTGGCAAGTGCACCTACTCTTGCCGCCTTGCTGAGCAGACTAGATGGACCATAGTAGTCGTTATCTGCCGTCATATACTATGTTACTGTGTTAAATACAAATCTCTATTGATCACTTTCAAGTTGTTAAGGAACACAGTTCCATCCCACCTCTCCACACTTATCAGCACACATTCAAATGAACAAGTAAGAAGAGGATGCTCACAGATCCCCACTAATTTTTGTAATTCCACCCGATCAACCAGTAATAGAGCATTTACTTACGTTGCTTCCATGCTCTGGAACTCCCTCCCTAAAAATCTAAGAAGTATTAGTGATCTGTCAACATTTTGTAAGGAAATTAAAACACATCTTTTTATTGAACATTTTGGAAATCCACTGCAACAAACAAAAATATATCCAACCTAAGCTCTCACCTCAACCATACCCTACAGATATTGTTGTCTTCTAAATCTCTGACACGGTTGAACTCATATACTCTTTGTAAATATGTGTTATGTAAGTAGTTACATTGATTGCATATATGCTCTGGGGTCTATTCCATCCATGCTATTCGTCCCCCATTCCCATCCCTAAAAAAGCCTCCCTGTACGAACAAGGAGTTTGACAGGGTGGGAAGGGGGGAGGTGTGGAGACGGAAGTAGGGAAGGGGGTGGCAAATAGGGATGGGGGTGGGAAGGGGGGAAGTGTGGAGGTGGAAGTAGGTGGGCAGTGGGCAGTCCGTGGCCCTGAACGTACAGGGCCAATTCTGATGTCGGTCCTGTACATCTGGGGCTGGCAGACTGAACGGGGAACTTATTCCATCTCTGAGGTGGAATAAGTTCCTCTAGACGTCGGGAGACTGCAGGCCCGGGCATTGGCAAAGGGTGGAGGGGGTGCAGGAGATTCCCCGCAGCCTGACCCTTGCCATGGGTGGCCAGATCGGAGGTCGGGCTGCAGGGAATGGAAACAGTGGTCGGTGAACAGGGATCGTGGCTCCTGAATGGAGCCGTGCTGCCATGGCAACTGGATGCCATGTGCTGCGACTCCATTTAGGAGCCTGACTGAGTTAGCTGGGCAGGAGCCTGTATGTGCAAGCCAACTGGAATCGGGTCTGGGCCTGCACATACAGGCTTAGACGTGATTCTGATCCCGTGGGTGTTAGACATACCCCGCGGGATAGAAATCGCGTCTACCTCTGTGCGTCCAGTTCCGACCGGACACACAGAGGTCTGGGAGATACAAATTGGAATAGGCCTCCATGTAAATATGTCACATGTTCCCTGTAAAATAGTTATCTCCAAGTTATAATGCCCTGTTCAATGTAATTTCAGTTTGTTCAATGTAAACCGCACTGATGCAGAATAGCGCGGTATATAAGAGAATGTAAATAAATAAATAAACATATAAATAGTTCACATTGAAATCCTACATCTATCCTATTGCATTAGGTTGTAATACTGCACTTTAGAGTTATTGTCAATATTTTACTTGAGTTTGATGTAATTGATTTGTTCATTGTAAACTGCTTTGATTTCTGGAAAAGGCGATATAAAAAAAACTCTTAAATAAATAAAATAAATAAAAATCATACAGAGGCCCTTAGCAGCCAAGAAAAAACAGATTGAAGAATTATAGTGAGCAAATGAACTTTCAAACAAAATAGAAGATCTCGAATATTGGAGAAGAAGATGTAATTCGCATTTTAGAGGCATATGGAAATGCCAGAGTATACTGAGTGTGAGCGAATGTTGCAGAAAATTTGTGGAACATTGCCCCTCTGTGGTGGAATGATCTCCCCCTCAGTGGTGAGAAGTGAAAGGAGTTATTTCGAATTTACATCAGTATGTAAAACTTTATTTCACTGGATTTTGAATATTTAATTTTTATGTTTCATTTATAATTTATAATAGTATATTATTTTTGGCAAGGGTGATTTTGATGTCACTGCAGGTAATGATATAATCATGCGTTTTATTCTTCTAGCCCATTCCTCTTGTGTTTGGTGGGTAGGATGGATATGTTGAGAGTTGGGCCGAGGAGTGGGAAGCAAAGCCCCTCCTTACATCCAAGGCCCAAGACCAATCAGAGGCCAGGAGCAGAGCCTTTAAATTACAGACACCTTTGGGTGGGCCCGCGCCTGAGGGACTCGCCAGAGGGCCCTTTGGCGTGGACCGGAGGGGTGGACCCAAGGCCATTCAGGCTTGCCTATCACACCCCTACTAACCATCACCTTACTGGTGAAGATGATTTCAAGCAACAATCTGTACAAAAACACAGCAATTGGACCATGAAAGAGCCTGAACAGCCACCTACACGACCTCCTACATGACAAGACAAAGAGACTGTCCTAAGTACTACAAGGGCTCCAATGTTCCCTCTAATTTGCTGTAGGCTGTGTGCGCATAAAATATCAGCTGTGTGCAGCTTTTGAAGGAAGGTTAAATTTTTGTGCGCCACATAACGACACAGAGTTATATACTTTAAAATTTGACTAAACGTCAGAATACAGTATGTACGTACACCACATTGATTTTAATCAAATTAAATGAAAATAGACGATTACTAAATGAAGCGGGAAATTTCTAGTAATTACAATCATAACTTTTAAATTTTAAGACGTCTGTGCTGTTTTCTATCAGAATCAGAGCTGTAATTTTTGTGCGCTCTGTTGTAAAGTATGTGCACTTGCTCGGCGAGGTGTGTGCGTGCGCACATGCACACAGCTTAGAGGGAACAGTGAAGGGCTCTACCTTATAGATCCGCTTTCCTCAATCTTCCCACAACAGCCTCGCAGAAAAAAGGTTGAAGACATCATAAAATAAGTAGTGCACTCTAACCCTGTTGCACTCCGACACTGATACTTAAACCAATTACTCCCTCAGGATACAGCAGAGATGCACAGACTCATATCAAATCAACAAATTTTGGTCCTCCTCCTCATACTTGGTTTACTATGCAGTCCCACTAAGGCTACATATATCACCACTACTTCCTTATTAGCCCTGCAGGCACATCCTCTATTCATACAACGCCACCAACCAGGTTGGCAAGCCACTTATAAGCAATCATTCAGGAAAACCTCTAGACTAATAAGAACTCAACCATCTCCTCACGCACATTACACCACTCTCAATCTATCACCAGTTCCCCTCTCAAAATAGGTCTGATTAATGCTCGCTCCATTCGCAATAAGATAAACACAATCATAGACCACATTCAGTTCCACCAATATGACTTCTTATGCATCACAGAATCATGGCTTAAGAGCACAGACCAAGTTATTCTAAATCAAATTACTCCATCCACACAACATCATATAACTATCCTCACACCCATAAGAGAGGAGGAGGAGTACTTATCCTAGCCCGAACTGACCTCAAATTTAAGACCACCAGCTCCTCAAGCTCCAAGAACTGTGAGATAATTAATATCAAAAATAGGCACATAGCTATCTGTCTAACATACAGATCCCCCAGTGCAGTGACTGAAGAAACCCTCGATAATACTTGAATCACTATGTGCAGCCAAGTCTCTCTACAAACTATTGATCTTACTAGGGGATCTAAACCTCACTTCAGCATCCAATAAAGATGAAATAGCCTTCTATCAAGCTATGAAATCTCTTCAACTCTACTATCTACCAACGCAACCTACGCACCACTCAGGATCCACCCCAGACCTTATATTTTCAGCTAAGAGCCTCATAGAACAGGACAGAATAAGCACTCCTATAGTCACACCTATACCCTGGTCAGACCACCACACCATAGACTTTAAGATCCTGCTCCCTCCCACACAAGAACCACAGAAGATACCCAACCCAACAAGAAGATTCAAGGGTTTCAACAGAGACAAATTCCTCAGTGACATCTTATATAACCTCCCCCAGGACTACACTGATCTCGACAAGGCAATTGACACATGGAACACCACCATCAGCGCCGCAGCTAGAGCACCCGACCGAGACAGTGCAAATCAAAGGAGCACCAGAAGTAATCCCACCCCCTCGTACTCCGAGGTAGTAAGAATGACTAAAAGAAAGCTACGCAAGAAGGAACGGCAATGGAGACGCGACTGCTCAGGAAGCACATTACAAGAATACCAATAATTCAACAGAACTGCAACAACCTTATCAACAGTCAAAAGGAGCAATACCATACCAACCTTATCTTAAAAGCTAGCAACAAGCCTAGAGAGCTCTTTGAGATAGTCCGGTCCCTTACAAAGGAACCATCACAAAAGGACGATGACAAGATTCACCCACAAACATTTGCAGATTTCCTCCTTGCCAAGAACAATCCCCCTTTGAGAACCCAAGACCCCACCAATACCTCCTGTACAGAACACAAGACCTACCTTACCAAAGAAATGGAGTGAATTCCTCATCCCCACAACTGAGCAAGTTACTCGCACAATCACTGAGCTAAACGCCAGCACAGCTCCATCAGATCCCTGCCCGGTGTCATGGATAAAATCCACAAAAGAAGAACTGATCAAAGTCATTCACAGTTTAATAGGTGCCTCCCTAGCCCAAGGCTATATGCCCACTGCACTCAAAGAAGCCACAATCTGACCAATCCCGAAAACATCACCGGACCCCACAGATCCCGCTGTATACAGACCTATCTCCAGCCTCCCTTTTCTGACCAAACTTATTGAGAAGACAGTGCAGAGACAGCTCCAAGATCACTTGGACACACATGCCCCACTAGACCCATATCAACATGGCTTTCGCCCTACCCACAGTGTGGAGACTCTACTCATCTACCTACTTGACACCCTACTCAGAGGAATCAACAATATCAAGGCTGAATTCCTGCTAGTGTTCATCGACATTTCCTCTGCTTTTGACACAGTATCCACAACATCCTCTTGAGCAGACTAACAGACATTGGCCTATGCAACACTACCCACAAATGGTTCCAATCATACCTCAGTGCCAGACAGCAGAAGGTCAAGTAGGATCACACACCTCTGCTGCATTTCACACAACATGGAGTCCCCCAAGGATCTTCCCTGTCTACCTTTCTTTTTAACATTTACATACGGCCAGTCTGCAATATCTTCAAAAAGCACAAGTTACAATATGCTATCTTTGCTGACGACATCATCTTTGCTGACCCCAATCAGACTAGACTCTCCAGACTACTCTTCAATGACAAATTGTCTCCAAGAGATATCCATCTGGCTTTCCAACAGTAACCTAAACATAAACATGAAAAAGACTGAGGCACTAATCATTGCACAGAATACCTCGTCCATCCTCCCTACTTCAATAACTGTGGCAGACTCTACCATCCCAATTAAGGATGAAGTTCGATACCTTGGAGTAACTCTTGACCGCCATTTAAACCTACAACCACACATCAACAGAATCACTAAGAATGCATTATACAAGCTTGCCACCATTCAAAGACTCAAGCCCCTCCTCAACCAGGACCACTTCTGATCAGTTTGTTAAGCAATTATAACCCCTATTCTGGATTATTGCAACGCCATTTATCAAGGACTACCAAAGCAAGCTACAAGATATTTACAACTGGTCCAAAATACTGCCACCAGAATCATCAATGATTCAAATAAGCAAGATCATATAACTCCCCTCTTACACCAACTCCATTGGCTTCCAATTACCACCCGTTCTAGATACAAATCTGCCCTGACCGTGTTCAAGATAAGAAACAACATGTCAGCGGGAGTTCTAGAGGAGATGTTCTACACTAGTCACAACAACAGACCTAAGAGACAGAGCAGGATAGATACCATTCCTATACCCTGTGCATACAAAAAAGCAAAGGAATCAACCACAAGGAGAGCATTCTCGCTTGCTGCACCTGCTATCTGGAACTCCTCCTGTGGAATGGAGGTCCACTACTGACATGAAGGACTTCAGAAAACAACTAAAAACCTTCCTCTTTGCTGACCAATTCAGTGAACCCACTTAACTCTTGAACAGCTGAACTTCCACCACATACTGTATGTATATATGTTCTCTGTAAATAAGTTATGCTTCAGAGCATCTCTTGCATGTCACCCTCCCCCCCCCCCCGAGCTTCATAATAAATTCTTTGTAAATGAGTGAGTTATAATGTAAACCGCTTTGATTTAATGATAAGGCGGTATATAAAAACTGTTAAATAAATAAAATAAAAATAAATAAGTCCATATTGTATTATCTATCCTATTATGTTCTGTCTGTGGTGTTTTCCTGTACGAATCTATTTATTGGGGTTTTAGGATTTTTATTGCTTTGTAAACCGCTTTGTTGAGCATATGTGTCAAAAACTGATAAATCAAGTGGTTTTAAACATTAAACAAACAAACTTTAGCAGCAACATTTGTGATGTGCCGTCAGTGCCCACATTCTGCCTCTAACCTGCACAGTCCCCACCCAATCTTGAACCACCCACTTCTTCAAGCAACATTTGGTAAACTATTAGAACCCCACAACATAGATCCCAACTAAAACACCTTGTAAAAGACATAATTTATCAAATGTAGTATTCAATCAGAGAAAACACATTAAATAGCAAAATATCATGAAACCCCTCAGACCAAAAATTGTATTCAAGGATACTATTTATTGTACTTAGTTATCAATCATTATAGCTTGTGTTTAAGATTTGTTCAATGTTTTACTGTACATAGTTTATACTGTTGTATGTATCTGACACTGTTCGTTGTAAACTGCCTTTGATCTATTGGAAAAAGCAGTATATAAATGCTATTAAATAAAATAAATATAAATTGGAATTTCATAAAGCCGTTATTTACAGATAGTTGGAACAAAGAGATTTCAAGGGGGTATAGTAGCATATTAGGGTGGCCAAAAATTGATAATGCATTATCCATTTTACAATGGGAATAAAAGTCTTTGTAAACAAATTTTCCCAGCATCCATGTACACATAGGTTAAATAAAAGTGATGGTTTTGGTCTGTGCGTTCCATCATGAATAAAGGGAATAGTGTTTCTTAATTTCCCATTTCTTATTTTTGCCTCAAAAATAAAACAAAATACTTTTTATGGCTTCCATAATTAATTGCTACCATTTATATGAAGAGTTTTGTGAAATCGTCTAATTATACATAGAGGTGCCAGCATTTATACGTGGGTTAAAAAATTGCCTATATTTGTAGGTGGACGCTATCAAGTGATATCAGCTTTTATTTTTCACATTCAGCTTTGTGAAATTGCTGCTTCCTCTGAATGTGCTGGCAAATACACATGTATTTACCGATGTCTGTCTGTGTAGTTTACGATAGGCACTGCATTTGGCAGAATTGTCAGTGAAATTGAGAAATCCACATCCTCATTTAGATATCTCGGTTCCTAACTCAACAACCAATTCAAAATGGCGCTTCAAAAATATATGTTGGAGACATTATTAATGTGGATATTTTTCTGTTACAGTACTTCCATCATGTGAAACGGTGTATCAGCCCTACCCAAATGTTCTTTCAGCTGTACGTTTTATGTTTAAAGCTGCAGAAATGATATGTGATACTGTGATGCCTTTGGAAAGAATGTCAACATCTGATATCAATTTGAAACAAAATCGGCATCCCCATCCTTTTGACTTGGTAGGTATTATAATTGCATTAATATGTGATGCATTTATTAGATAAGAAGTACTTCTAAACATTGTTGGTTGCTCAATGAGTAGTAAAAATTTGAATTTAATACACTAAATTATCAATAGTGTAAAGACAGGATGGGCAAAAATAATTTTTCATGATCTAAGGATGCACAATATGCAGCTGTTGTTGTTAAGAGCCATCGACTCATGGTGACTCTCTGGATAGTTCTAAATTGTGTTCGGTCTTCAGTCAGACGGCTCATTGTTGACAGACAGGCACCTGTAGCTGCTGTTATTGTATTGATCCATCTCATTGCTGGTCTTCCTCTTTTGCGTTGACCTTCTACCTTGCCAAGCACGATGTCTTTCTCCAGTGATCTCTCTCTTCACATGATGTGTCCAAAGTATGAAAGTCGAAGTCTTGTCATCTGAGCTTCTAAAGAAAGCTTAGGTTTATCTCCTCTAGTACTGACTGGTTTGTTCTTCGGGCAGTCGATGGTATACACAGTATTCACCACCAGCACCATAATTCAAAGGCATCAATTTTCTTCCTGTCTATCTTTTTCACTGTCCAACTTTTGCATCCATACGAGGGTTGCTATTTATATTTCTGGCCTAATAATGAAAAAACAAATATTTATGATCGAAATTGGTTTTATTGTTTTTCAAAATATTCTCCATGAAGATCAATACACTTTTGCATGCGTTTGAACCAATTTTCGAAGCACTTTTTCCACTCCGATTGAGGTAACTCCAAAACATGCGTTTTGAATGCATCAACCGCATCTTCGGGTGTTGAAAATCGTTGACTAGGTAATTTGTTTTTGATGTGTGGGAATAAAAAGAAGTCATTGGGTGCCAAATCAGGGCTGTATGGTGGATGACCCATCAATTCGATGTTTTGGCCGGTCAAAAATTCCTTTGTTTGAGCCGATGTGTGAGAGCTCGCATTGTCATGATGAAGAATTATTCGCCTCTTCTTCGACTTTTTCCGAATTTCTCTGAAAACGTCTGGTAAACAAATGGTCGTGTACCATTCAGAATTGACCGTCCTACGTTGCTCTAACGGCACTGTCGCCACGTGACCGGTAATGCCGAAGAAACAGGCAACCATTTGCTTCAATGTGCTTCTTCAGCGAACAACTTTTGTTGGATTTGGCTCGTCTTGGAAGACCCATACAGTCGATTGCTGTTTTGTTTCGGGCTCATGCATAGATCCATGATTCGTCACCTGTGTAGATGTTATACACAGTCTTTGATGCACCTTGAACGTATTTTTTCAACATTTCCTTGCACCAATCGACACAAGCCTTCTTTTGAGCATTTGTCAGATTATGCGGGATCCAACGCGAACAAATCTTTTTTACGGCCAAATGATCATGCAATCTTATTGATGCTTGTCATACTAATGCCCAAAGATGCCTCAATCTCACGGTATGTCACTTGACGATCTTGCTTTATCAGTTCACACACAGCATCGATATTTTCTGGCACAACAACCGATTTTGGATGACCCTGACGGAATTCATCCTGGAGCGAACGTCGGCCACGATTGAATTCGTTATACCAGTTTTTTACAGTGCTCTAGGATGGTGCTTTATCGCCATATAAAAAATTAAGTTCATCGATGCACTCTCGTCTTGATAATCCACATCGAAAGTTATGAAAAATAATCGCACGAAAATGTTCACGAGTTAATTCCATTTTTCACCCGAGATGAATTTTTCAAGTTACTGTAAACAACAAATCGCGCTCAAATGATAAAATGTTATGAATAAGGTTATGTTCAACAATGTCAGTGTTCCAATGGAACCATTGGATGGCGCCTGGCAACACTTACTGTTGCTAAGGCCAGAAATATAAATAGCAACCCTCGTATGATGTTATTGAAAATACCATGGCTTGAATGAGTTGAATCTTTGTATGGAGAGAGACATGTCTGATCTTGAGAATCTTGTCTAGGTCCTTCATAGACATTCTATCAAGAGCAATGTGTCATTGGAATTCTTGACTGCTTGTTGCTTCTTTATTGATAGTTGATCCAAGTAGATTAAAGTTTTCCACAATTTAAATTTCTTCTCCATCAACGATGAACTTATTGATTTTGCCAGTTGTCATGATCTTTGTCTTCTTTACATTAAGGTGCTGGCCCATTTTAAGACTATGTTCCTTGATCTTGAGAAGCAAATGTTTCAGATCGTCTTCACTTTCAGCCAGTAATGTGGTATCATCAGCCCAGCGAAGGTTGTTGATGAGTCTTCCACCAATCTTCATACCTCTGTTGCCTTCATACATTCCTGCTTCTTTGATGATTTTTTCTGCATATAAATTAATCAGGTAGGGGGAAAGTATGCAGCCTTGTCATTCACCTTTGCTGATTTTAAACCATTTTGTTTCTCCTTGTTCCATTTGAACTGTTGCTTCTTGATCGATTTAAAGATTGTGCAAGAGAACGATCAGGTGTTCTGGTATACCCATGTTTCTTAATGTGGCCCAGAGTTTCTCATGGTTTACACAGTCAAAACCCTTGCTGTAGTCAAAGTGCAAAAAAATATCCTTGTGGTTTTCTTTAGCCTTTTCGAGGATCCATCTCACATCCACGATGATGTCTCTCGTTCCTCTCCCTTTCCTGAACCCTGCTTGCACTTCAGGTAGTTCTTGTTCCAGGTATGGTTGTAGTCTCTGTTGAATAATCTTGAGTAGAATCTTGCTGGCATGTGGGATCAGAGCGATTGTGAGATAATTTCCACAGTCAGTTGGATCACCTTTCTTTGTAATGGTATAAACACAGATCTTTTCCAGTCAGTTGGCCATGATGTTATCTTCCAAATTTCCTGACAGAGCCTTGTAAGTATGGTAACAACTGCATGAGATTGCTGTAATAGTTCTATGGGAATGCCATCAATGCCTGGTGCTTTGTTGTTTGATAAGGCTTTCAATGCTACTTCGATTTCTCCTTTCATCACCAATGGTTCCGGATCATAAGGTACAGGTTGAAACTGCTGTTGGTCCACTTGATCTTTATCATATAAAAACTCTGTATATTCTTTCCATCTTTTCTTGATTTTCTTAGCATCATTCAACATAGATCCTTGAGTTTCTTGAAACATTCCAATTCAAGGCTGGAATTTTTTCTTTAACTCTCGTAGCTTTAGGAAAGTTGAGCTTGTTCTTCCTTTAATATTTTCTGCTTCTATTTCCTTGCATGCATCATTGTAGCACTTTACTTTCTCTTGTCTTGCTGCACATTGGAAATCTCTGTTGAGTAATGTGATTGCCTCTCTTTCTCCTTTGGCTTTAGTTTCTCTGCGTTTCTGGGCAATTTTCAGAGTTTCTTCCGTCATCCATTTTGGCCGTTTGGGCTTTTTCTCCTTTTGTAGAGACTTCTCGCTTTTTTCCAACACAACCTTCTTGAGGTCATTCCATAATGCTTCTGGAGCTCTGTCATTTGAATCTAAAGTAGCAAATTAATTTTGCAGATAGACTTTAAATTCCAGTGTTATATTCTCAAGGTCATATTTTGCTACATTGATGAGTGGCTTGCTCTTTTTCAACTTTATCTTGAGTTTGCATACTAGTAGTTGGTGATTTGTACCACAGTCAGTTCTAGGTTTTGTCTTTGTTGATGTTATAGAGCTTTTCCATCATTGACTTCCAAAGATGTAGTCAATTAGATTTTTGTACAATCCATTGGGCAAAGTCCATGTGTGCAGTCGCCGTTTGTGTTGCTGGAAGAAGGTGTTCGAGATGAATAGATCATTGGTCTTGCAGAATTCTATCAGTCTTTCTCCAGCTTCAATTCTGTTGCCAAGTCCATATTTTCTAACCATTTTGCCTTCATCTTTGTTGCCATCCTTTGCGTTCCAGTCACCCATGAGTATCAGGATATCCTGTTTGCATGTTCTGTCAATTTCAGCTTGTACTTGTTCATAGAACTCATCAGTTTCATCCTCTTCTGCAGCTTTTGTTGGGGCATATACTTGAATTATAGTTCTGTTGATAGGCATTTCTCATAGACAAATAGAAATTAAGAGTTCATCGATTGCATTGTCTATCATTACAGTTCTTGCAAGTTTCTTCTTAATTATAAATGCAACATCATTTCTTCTTTGTCTTTCATTTCCAGCATAGTAGACCATGTGATCATCTGATGCAAAGTGCCCGATGCCAATCCATTTCAGTTCGCTGACACCCAACAGATGTTCCATTTCATTCTTCACCACCTCCCACTTCCCTTGGATCATGCTTTGTTCATTCCATATCCCAATATGTAAGACGTCTTTGCAGCTTCTGACTCTCATTTTATGTGCAGCTACATCAGCAGTCAGATGTCCTGAGGGCTTTGATCCAACCACATCATAAATGCTGGCTTTATTCTTCAAACTCTTTGGCTCCTTCCCAATAGCCAGCTGAGTGCCTTCCAACCTGGGAGTCTCATCTTCCAGCACTATAGTGCAATTTGTTTTTTTGTGACTATCCATTGGGTTTTCATGACAAGATTCGGAAGTAGATTGCCAGGCCTTTCTTCCACGCAGTTTAAGTTTAGTGTTGTTGCCGTTGTCACAGAAATGTGATCCTCCGCTGCCAACACTGTCCCATCCTGCTGCTGCCCAGATTGGTGTTTTTTCTTGTTCTGGCACCTCAGCTGAGACCTGTCCATCTTGGGAGACCCTGTCAGTAGTTAAAACTACCGATTTTCCTCAGCATCACTGATGCACACAAGCCCTCACAGCACTCCAAGCTGCAAACCAAGTGAGGGATGCACAATATAGTAACCTTTTTATTGTAATTTTAAGAATTTGACTAAGGGGTATGTTTACAAAAGGGGAATAAAGGAGCCCCAGCTAATAAGGGTCAACAACAGCAATAAAGGTGTTCCACACGGTAAATGCCAGGGTGGGAAGCAGGCGTTCTGGTGGTAAGGGTGCTAGGCTCCATATATCATGCGCTAACAGGGCATCGGGCGATAAGGTGACAAGTGTGCACCTTAATGCATGAAAACGGCTGTCACTTTAATGCAGGATAAGGGAGTCTTAGCAAAAGTCCAATTAAAGCAGATGGGTGGAAGAAAAAGTAGGAGCCTATGGACCTGACAGATCCATGAGCATCTGACGTGGCAGTTAGTAAGTGGGATGAGCATATGGGAGGCAGCTGTACTGATTCAGTGAGGGGTGCCCAAATAAAATGCTGTAATGTCAATTTGGCATAGGATGGGGAAGACGTGTCCCCTGCAGAGTTAGAATTGCGACAATGTGTGCATCAAAAGGATGACTGAGCAGGAGTGGTGACGTGCAGATCAGTTACAGGAGAGGCATGAGTGATACGTTGAAATGAGGAAAACGTTCCTGTGTGGATCATGGTGTAGCAGCTGGCAGGAGAATACATGACTGCACATAATCGGCAGATGTTGATGGATAGGCTGAAGGAAGGATGGCGGTAGATGAGAGTGTGTTATGGGCTTGCAGCACTGATGTACCTGATGTGACCTCACAAATGTCATTGTGGTGTGTTGGAAAAAAGTGTGGCTCTGCCATGGGGAAGCCCCAGTACCAGCTATTGGGTCTCATAGCTATCCCAGCCTCCCAATCACCATACAACTCTTCTGACAAATGTGCATACAACTGGACAGGAGTTGCTCATATTGGCCATATGGAGCAAATAAGGAAGTGTGAAGATTCCTGCATGTGGCCATCCCAGCGGTAGGACTGGCTGCATGTAATGCATAGATGTGATGGAGCCAAAGCTGTACAATCACAGTTATGATGAAATAGTTGAATCATGTCTGTTTTTTAGGTTATATATGTATTTATTTAACTGTTTTTTAATACTGCTTTATCATTTCAATCAAAGCAGTTTACATTGTAATTAAAATTTGGTAATGTACATTAAAACAGGGACATTGATAACTTGCATTCTTCTGAGGCAATGGAGGGTTAAGTGACTTGGGCAAGGCCACATGATCTGTCTGTCATTCTAGGAAGGATTTTCATACATAAAAGACCTCTGTAAAAATTTCACACCTCTCACACAAGGATTATGCAAGCAATCTTTAAATTCCAGTGGTATATTCTTAAGGTCATATTTTGCCATATTCATGATTGGCTTGCTCTTTTTCAACTTCAGCTTAAGTTTGCATACTAGTAGTTTGTGATCTGTGCCACAGTCAGTTCCAGATCTCGTCTTTGTTGATGTTATCAAGCTTTTCATTGTTGTCTTCCACAGATGTAGTCAATTTGATTCCTGTATAATCCATTGGGTGAGGTCCACATGTACAGTCGGTGCTTGTGTTGCTGGAAGAAGGTGTTTGAGATGAATAGATCATTGGTCTTAACAGAATTCTATCAGTCTTTCTCCGAATTAATTTCTTTGCCATGTCCATATTTTCCAACCAGTTTTCCTTCCTCTTTGTTACCAACTTTTGCGTTCCAGTCAACCATGACTATCAGGATATCCTGTTTGCATGTTCTATCAATTTCAGCTTGTACTTGTTCATAAAATTCATCAACTTCATGCTCTTCTGCAGCTGTGGTTGGGACATATGCTTGAATTATAGTTGTGTTGATGGGCACTTCTCATAGACGAATAGAAATTAAGCGTTCACTGACTGCACTGTATTTCTCTACAATTCTTACAAATTTAATTTACATGCAGAACAAATCATCAGAGAAGCAGGACTGTATGAAGACAGCCGAGATGTAGATTGGTGGAAGATTCATCAACAACCTTTGCTATGCTGATATCACATTACTGGCTGAAAGTGAAGAAGATCTGAAACATTTGCCTCTCAAGATCAAGGAACATAGTCTTAAAATGGGCCTGAACCTTAATGTAAAGAAGACAAAGATCATGACAACTGGTAACTGTCATAGGTTCATCGTTGATGGAGAAGAAATTGAAATTGTGGAAAACTTTAATAGTAACATAGTACATGACGGCAGATAAAGACCACTATGGTCCATCTAGTCTGCCCAGCAAGGCAGCAAGAGTAGGTGCACTTGCCACTCCGTGCAGGTCACCTCTTCCCATGCCTTTGTTTAGGGATGTACCCACCGCTCCGTGTAGGTCACCCCTATTTGTTCATAATCTACTTGGATCAACTATCAATAAAGAAGCAACAAGCAGTCAAGAATTCCAACGACACATTGCTCTTGACAGAATGGCTATGAAGGACCTAGACAAGATTCTCAAGATCAGACATGTCTCTCTCCATACAAAGATTCAGCTCATTCAAGCCATGGTATTTTCAATAACATCATATGGATGCGAAAGTTGGACAGTGAAAAAGACAAGAAGAAAATTGATGCCTTTGAATTATAGTGCTGGCAGCGAATTTTGTGTATACCATCGATTGCCCGAAGAAAACCCAGTCAGTACTTGAGGGGATCAAACCTAAGCTTTCTTTAGAAGCTCAGATGACAAGACTTCGACTTTCATACTTTGGACACATCATGTGAAGAGAGAGATTATTGGAGAAAGACATAATGCTTGGCAAGGTAGAAGGTCACCGTAAAAGAGGAAGACTGGCAATGAGATGGATTGATTTAATAACAGCAGCTATGGATGCCATTCTATCAACAATAAGCTGCCTGACTGAAGACCAAACACAGTTTAGGTCAACTATCCAGAGGACTGCTATGAGTTGACACCGACTCGACGGCACTTTAGAAGAACACCACACAAGGAGTGCTACTGGGAATTAAACTCTGGTATTTTGGTTCCCAAGTCAGTGCTCTAATCATTAGGCTACTCCCCCACTCAGATGTCATACATCTGCAGAATGAACATGTTTGACCCTCTGCAATGGGCTGCAGCAGAGCCAATAAAGTCATGCTCTCAGAAGAGCCTGATTGCGAATTGCATGTGTGCAGACCCAATGTGCTATCGGAACACATAACAAAGCATAAGAATGTTCATCCACCAGTTTTAGCAGACCCTGGACTGTTCCTGGCATTAAAATGAACTGAGTATCCCACAGCCACAAACAGAACACATGGAAAGCGAACCCTCATCCATCGCTTACTGAGCCTGTGCTCTAATCATTATGTACACCTCCACACTGTATTGCACAACAGCGTCTAGAATCAAAGAGACTGCCTGCAATGGGTGATATCTAGGACATGAAATAACGTGGCACATTCTGAGACTGTGGTATACCACACCTAGGGCCTGCCTACAGCGGCATACATGCAGTACATAATGCACAGGACGCACTGCTGCAGGAGACATCTCTTGTCCAAGGCCCAAGGCACATATGAGGTCAAGATGCCAGTCCCTCCACTGTACCCTAATGGCAAGGAACATGCCCATGCATGGATCTGCTGTACCACAGTGTGCCACTAATCCCAGATGCAGCACATGTGCAGGACATGCAGTCCCCAGTGACCTGCTGCACATGACAAAATAGGTACACCTGCACATACATTGCATGTAAACCACATTAATGACCAATGCGGTCCCTTGCAGACCATCCTGCCCTCCCCGGTGGGCCGTGCGAACATCTCCCACCATCATAGACAACAAACAGGTATTGGGAAATGCCTCAGTGATGACAGTTGTCATTATGGGTGCAATGTCTGCTCTGTTTTCAATATAGGTTAGCCCCTTCATTATCCATGATGCACTGCACTTCTGAACAACTTTCTACAATTTATCACCAAATGGAGAATGCAATGATCCAGCCGCACTCCCCACCCCTCATAGTACCTCCCCGTATGCCCGCCTCCCACTTTTCCTTTTCTTCCTCCCCTTTCTCGCCCTCTTGCCCCCCCTCGGGCCTTTCCTGCTTTCTATCTTTTAACTGTCTCTCCCTGTCCTATTGGTTTTTGGCGTTCCTTTCTGACTTTGTTTTCAGTAGCCTTACCTTTTGTATTGTACACAGCCCTGATGCTTCGGCCTGGGCGGTTTATCAAATTTTGCAAATAAAGATAAAGATCAGCTCAGTAATACGCAGGAACATTGTTTCAAGTACATAACAGCTGCAAACTATGCTACTGATCGATTTCAACAGTCACCTGAATGTGAGGGGGGACACACATCACCTTGTCCCCAGAGCTTGCACTGTAGTAGATGGACTCTCCACTTCCTGGAGCAGATCCATATCACTGCCAGTGTGCTGCTGGTATTATCTGCAGTGTGTGATGCTAGTCACTTGGTTTTCTATACAATTGCAGCATGCCAGAGTGGCCTGTCATATCTGCACTTTCTGTCCTGCTCCTTTTGGCTAGGGATTCTCCTATAACGTCTCAAGTCAGTCGCCAAGGTTGCCCAGCTGTTTCCAAGGAACCTGAATGCAGTGATGTTTGTCTAGGCAGGAAGGATGATGCTGACACCAAACTGATGGTCCTGCAAAGATCATAGTTAGCAGCCCAAGAACAACTGCTAGCCTCACCTTCTGGGACTTCCAATCTACTACAGCAAGCACAGTCAGTCTGCATGTGTTGGCCACCACAGGGCTGTGTCAGCCATTCACATACCAACTGTGCCCATTCTGCTAGTCATCACACACTGCATGTGCACAGAGCAGCCATGTACACCCTGGCTTGGTATAAACAGCATGGATACTCAGCAGCCAGTGCAATGATCGGACTGCCAAGAATGGAACAGCACTCACATCACTGCAGGTTTACACTATATAGCACAGTGTGGACACATAGCCATGACATGGTCACAGCTCGGTCAAAGTGAGAGTGGCCTCTCAGCATGAAATGATGTTTGCACTCAGGCCATGACCATGGCAGACTGACCCTGAGATGGTTCAGCCATTGACCCTACCTCTGACTCATAATCATCCTGTGCAAACTGCTCTGTTTTATGCTATATCCAGAACTTGGGCACAGCCTATGCAATGTGATGCACAATGCACTGCTGAAGCTTACAATACTCTGGTGTTTGGTATGCTTTCCATCCACTTTGACGACTGGCTCCAACAAAAATAGTATTTTTTCAGGGGTGACAATCATGTTGGAATCTGTGATATATGGTTACAATACTCTGGAGACAGACAGACACACACACATCACATCACCGTGCTGTGCAAAAGTGGTGCTGGTTGGCATTCCCGGCTGCCTCTTCAGGCTCCTTAGATGCTCAAACATAGTCAATATGTGCTCAGTGCTATCCTGCCATCCAGCCGTGGGTGGTGGAGCTTGTCATTGTGGCTGATAAGTGTGTGGACTCCTGCTGTACGATTAGTTGTAGGTTGCATATGCTATGCAGTCCCTGCAATATAGGATAAAGTTAACATACCAGGACATGCAATTCCTGATCTACAGCCAGGTCTTGAACCTGTGACCTTTTGCTCATATACACACTGGCCTTGTGTGTGAAACCACAGAGCAGCCTTATGGATTAGGCAATCCATGGGTGTGGTCATTATCAGGGTACATGAGGGCATGAGTGGGGGTATGGCTATGACTGCTTGGATCTCTGCAGGCTCTGTGCTATACCTGTCTGACAAGAAGTGTTCGGCAGGTGTGGGAGAGGGACATGCTGTTAGATCTGTATGCTGCAATGGCTTGCCGTGTTGCTAGTACCACTGACAGTCATGTCTTACACATGGGATCTGTCCATTCAAAGGGACAGCCCATGATACAGGCACACACTCATCGCAGGTCATGGCATAACATCATATCTGGCATAACATCATATCTCACAGACTGACATATCCGACATAGATCCACATGTGGCTCAGATGGTTGTTACTAACTGAGTTCTTACTTTTGGAGGTGTTCCCAGGTCAAACACAGCTTATGGTTGTCATCTGCCAGGTGAAGGGGCTGGGTGGGCATTTTTTCTCTGACATGGCCTGTTTTCCTATTGCGTTGTATTCCTTCCTCGGTGTCATTTTGTTTCCTCTCACATGCACATATGCGCTCAATATGTGCAGGTGGGGGGCATCTTGATCCCAGGGCCAGCCCATCCACTCTGATAACTAGCCAAGTGCCATGGTCCAGAGCTCATGGTGGGCAGCATGCCGGCCGATCCTTCCCTCCCTGCCATCATGGCACACCCACTGCTTCAGTGCTGCAGGCGGCTTCCCTGATGTTGCACACGTGCAGCTGTGAACACCTTGCTGCTCCTGACCCCCTTCACCAGGGGATGTGGCCATGTGTCCTTCTACATTAGACCTTGGTTGCACGGTATCACCATGTCCTCTGCTGTCCCTGTGGCTGACATGCTCGCCTTCCCCATGACAGTATCAAAACCAAAAATAACTAAGGAAACCTAAACCAACCAACAATTAGAGTTACAAAATTGATCACTGAGCAAATCCAGTTTTTTTGTTGGAAGATTAGCCTTGAGGGAAACCCCTCTCATAGCTGTCCTTCCGTTTTGATCAAACAAAAAGGCAAAAAATTTAGAAAGCCTCAGATTGTGAGAAAAAGCACACCTGTAGTGTCTCTACACACCATTAAATTATTAAATATAGACCCAGCTGAACCCAGCAAAAACTTAGAAAACCATGCATCTGTGCAGGCAAAACTGAACTTCACAAGCACAAATTGTACTTATCTGAACTACCAATGCCCAATGATCAATCTGGGTTGAAAGCCTCGTAAAAAAGGCTTTTCTTAAAACTCTGTGGAGATGATGAAATTTCTTCCGTGAGTTCGCAGCATTGAAAAAGCACAAACACAGCACTGTGTTTAGGGCAGAATCAATTTTTTGCCCTGTTTCAGCCACTGCGGTGAAGATGGCCTCCAAACAAACTTCTCGGACGCCAAGAACTCAGTCGGGTATTCCCCATGACAGTGGCAGATGTGGTAATGCACCAGACACACAGGGCTGGGACAGTGCTTTAGTCTGCAGCAGGCCACAGCCACTGTGTCACCCACCATCACCCTCACACCCCCACTGACATGGCGCATGGTGGCAGTGGGGGTTGCACATCACCTTTTCCCCAGCGGCAACATGTCTGTGTGCTGCCACTGTCACTGTAGGGTCATGAAGGACATCACAGACGTGCACCCTAGGCAGTGGTCTGGTCAGCCTTGCGGACCAGCTAGTCCCACTGCATCATCCACGTGACAACTCCTTTGCCTAATTTTCAGCATCAACATAGTGCCCTTTCATAATAGGGCACTATGCTGTTGCTGCTAATAGAACATTACTTTCACTTTCTTGGGATCCCCTAAGTGTGTGGAGCACATTGCAGACATTTAAATAGGCTCTTTCCACTCAAAAATACCCCTTTCTGTGAGTTTTCAGATGGCGTTAGGGTTCCCAGCAATAGGAATGCTGGGTCCGCTGCTTTTTGACATATTCATAAATGACCTGGAAAGTGGAATAACGAGTGAGGTTATCAAATTTGCAGATGACACAAAACTATTTAAAGTTGTTAAAACCCAAGAGGATTGTGGAAAATTGCAAGAGGATCTTGATAAATTGGAAGACTGGGCATCAAAATGGCAGATGAAATTTAATGTGGACAAGTGCAAAGTTATGCACCTAGGGAAGAACAACCCAAACTATGGTTACGCGATGCAAGGTTCCACATTAGGAACCACCACCCAGGAAAAAGATTTAGGTGTCATTGTGGATAACATGTTAAAAACCCTTGGCACAGTGTGCAGCGGCAGCCAAGAGAGCAAATAGAATGCTAGGTATCATAAGGAAAGGAATGGAAAATAAAACAAAAGATATTATAATGCCTCTATACCGTTCCATGGTGAGACCGCACCTTGAATATTGTGTGCAATTCTGGTCGCCGTATCTTAAAAAGGATATAGCGTTATTAGAAAAGGTTCAGAGAAGAGCCACCAAAATGGTAAAGGGGATGGAAGGATACTCCTATGAAGAAAGGCTAAAAAGGTTAGGGCTCTTTAACCTGGAAAAGAGACGGCTGAGGGGAGATATGATAGAAGTCTATAAATTAATGAACGGAGTGGAACGGGTAAACGTAGATCGACTGTTTACGTTATCAGAATATAGGAAGACTAGGGGACATGCAATGAAGTTGCAGGGTAAACTATTTAAGACTAATAAAAGAAAATATTTTTTCACTCAACGTGTAATCAAACTCTGGAATTTGTTACCGGAGGATGTAGTAAAGGCTGTTAGTGTAGCTGGGTTTAAAAAAGATTTGGACAAGTTCCTGGAGGAACGGTCCATAAACCATTATTAAGAAGGGACCCAGGATATCAATGCTTGACCTAGTACCAGCATTGCAGAACCTGTGTCTTTTGGGGAAACTGCTAGGTACGTATGACCTAGATTGGCCACTGTTGGAAACAGGATACTGGGCTTGATGGACCTTGGTCTGACCCAGTATGGCATATCTTATGTTCTTATGAATTCTAATCCTCAGCAGTGGATCTCTGCGGCTGGAAAAAGTGTCGGGGTGGCCATTGCCACATGGTAGTGACAGCGACACTGGAATGCTGAGGAGAGCGCTCACTGCAGCCATTTCCTATCATCACCACAATGTAAGATGCACTGATCTGTAATGGAGTCTTTTGAGAGTGGATCCCGGTTGGGATAGAGCAGCAGTTTATTTGGATCCGGATTTGGATGAGAGCTTATTGGGACTGTCAAATTTACTTTATGAGATAAATGCAAGTGATGGTGTCCAGCTCACTTTGAGAGAATCGGCAGCAGATTCTGCTCTCTTTAATACTGTATGCAGGGAACTGCTTGGATTGTTTGATCTACTGGAGTGACACCTTCCTATAATTGTTACAAGTCTATGAAGAATAAATTTCCCTGTCTCAGGTGATACCATATACATAAATCGGCAAAGAACTGTCTCGGTCAGAGCTGTATGTCTGATGCTAGCTGTGCTTTGAGATATGATTCCATATTAATCTGCTGCATTGCCTGTTTGTGAGTAAATAGCCCCATCTAGAGGTTGTGGCCCGAACAGCATTACAATTGTTATATTTTTACTTTTGGCAGAACTCATTGGGACTGTGCAGAAAGTTGGCAATTCTATTATTTTGGATTTCCACCAAGAGTTTGTTTTTTTTTCATCAGTTCAGCTCTCCACTCTGTCTAGTGTGTTCAGTTTTGTGATTCACCACTGAATTTTTCAACAGAGCTCTAAGATCATTCTGAACATCCTATCCTGTTGCATAGTTTAGCATGGCAACCAAGAATACTTATGCTACTGCGCTGTCCAAATTTTCTAGGAAAACTGATCAGTCCACTTCTAATCTCACGCCTGGTGATGCAAGATCTTCTACTTTGTCCTCTGAACCTGCTGCAATTCAGTCTACAGGCGCTCAACCAGTTTCTAAGGCGGATTTGCTGGAAATATTACAAGAACTGCGTTCCTTCCGGCTTGAATTCTCTAAAGCCATTTCGGATCTGCGTTCTGATTTTAAATCTCTAGATGATTGTGTAACTCAAACGGAATTGCATATTGGAGAACAAATGGATTCCACGGTGGAGCTTCAATCAAAGATTTATAAGCTGGAGCAATTCACAGCGGATATGAAAGAGCGGCAGGATGAACTTAAAAATAGACAGCAGAGGAACAACATCAGAATTTGGGGGGTACTGGAGTCTTCCACTTCTGCTGGTAACCTAGTTACATTAGTTCAAGAGATATACGCTTTTTGTGTGCCAGCACGTGAGACTCCAGTGCTGATAGAAAGAGCGCATCGGAGTGGTAGTGGGAAGACTGGAGGAGATATTAGAACATGTCCCATCATCGCTTGTTTCCAATGTTCTGCAGATAAAGCTGAGCTTATGAGAGCGCTTCGTGGAAAACGTTCTTTTTTCTTTAGAGACTGGGAGCTTCAAATTTACCAGGATTTATCCGCCTATACGCTGGAAAGACGTCGGAGTTTCAAACCATTAACACAGATTCTACAACAAAAGCAGATTAAATATCGATGGAACTTTCCTTTTGTCTTAATTTTTGAATGGCACAATAAAACCCAACAAATTAAGGATTTATCGGCATGTATGGACTTTGTGGATCAGATTCAATATGGAGCTAATCGTCCGCCACATCAGCGTAATCTGCGATCGGACTGGGAAGTCTCGACACCTAAAAGGAGAAAGATACCGCGTTCACGACGCCAATCGGAAGCTGATGCTGGTGACCATGCCGTTAAAGATATGGACACTGCTGCTCCTCTGTGAAATCATTGCTTTTTGTATTTATGGTGTATGGTTATGGGATGAGGGTTCTTTTGGGGTAGGATATGAGATGTTTATTTTTTGCTTCAGGAGGGTTATCGCTGTGCTTATACTGAATATGATGTAGAGCTAAGGTTCTTTTTACAAGTTAGAAAAGGATGCTGTCTTGGTTTGTGTGTGGGGGAGGGGGATCTGTGCGACTGAGGGTGTATGCTTCGGGTTGGGGGAAGGGATGGAGGGGACTGGGATCTTACTGTGAGTCTTGTTACCCCTTTGGTGACTTGTTTGTCGCGTTGTTTTTTTGTTACTTTGCTATGAGGTGGGGAGGTCCTTTTGGTGCAGGGCCAGAGGGTGGGGGGAGGGAGGCAATAGGGGTTGGGGGAATGTTAAGGAGGGAGGGGTGTGGGTTTCGCAGTTCTGGGGGGGGGGAGAAGTGTTCTCTTGGGGAGAGAGTGGGATTTAGGGGGATTTCTTGTTACATTAACTATGTATTCAATATTGTAAGAGTGGCAGTATGGAACCAACTAGCTGTTTCAGGTAAGCAAATTTGTAATGATTCCTATGATTAAATTAATAACATGGAACATTAGGGGATTACATCACCCCATCAAGAGGCGCAGAGTGCAAGCCCAACTTCTTAGGGAAAGAGCAGATATTGTGTTTCTCCAGGAAACACATCTAGCACCAGATGCGTTAACAGATCTATCGTCTAAGGCATATCCACAGGTTTTTTATTCTAATTTTACTGCACATAAGCGGGGGGGGGGGGGGGGGGGGCGATTTTAATTTCTAAGGATTGTCCTTTTACAGTCTCATTGCATATTTCAGATCCATTGGGGCGTTTTCTTCTTCTTGTTGGGTCATGCAATACTTTTCCAATCACTTTGCTTAATGTTTATATTCCTCCCACAGATGTTCCGATGTCGTTGCAGGACCTTCTGGATGTTCTTCGGACTCATATTACAGGTGAAATTTTGTTGGGGAGGAGACTTCAATAGTGTCACCTCAGAGCTTGATAGGTCAGCTACATGGGTGCAGGGACAGGGTGCGTCTAAAGCATTCAGGTCATTCTTCTCCAATTCTGACCTCCGAGATGTGTGGAGGGAGCTTCACCCTGGTGAAAGAGATTACACATTTTTCTCTCCCAGACATCACTCACATTCCAGAATTGATTATTGGTTGGTGTCCCAGTCGCTCATGTCCTCTATTCCCAGAGTGCGCATTGGGGATAAAGGCCCCTCGGACCATCACTTGGTAGCTTTAGATTGGGTTTTGGCGGATCAGGAAACTCCCCCTAGAACTTGGTCTTTGAACAGACAGCTTTTGAAAAATAAGCAATTTGTGGAGCAAATCCAAGCCTGTTGGAAAGAGTACTTACAATTTAATGACTCACCTGAGATATCTTGTTCTTTGTTGTGGGAAGCGGGGAAAGTAGTTATGTGGGGGCAATATCCCTTTCAAAAGCATTTCGTAGACAAACGATGATTCAGCAGGAGACTTTATGAGCTCAGATTAGTGAACTGGAGTCGATACACAAGCGTACTCAGAACAAGAACACTTGGCGGAAGTTGATAGAGTTGAGAGGCAAATTAGCGGCTTTGGAAACAACTGAGATTGCTTCTCATATGCAGAGAACGAAGCGTAATTTTTACGAACATGGTAATAAAGCTGGTAAGATGCTTCTTTGGCAATTAAAGCGAAAGAGGTTGAAAAAGAAAATCTCTGCTGTTGTTGATGATACAGGCACCTTTCTTAAAAAATCTATAGAAATGGCCAACTGTTTGGCAAAATTCTACAAAACTTTATATACATCCCAGTTTTCCGTTGATGTACATGCCTTGAATGGTTGGCTGAAGGAATCTAATCTTCCTCAAATTTCAGAAGGTGTTTTCCACTCCTTAGAGAGACCTATCCAGTTAGCAGAGGTGCAAGAAGTTATTAAAAGGTTGAAGACTGCTAAGGCCTCTGGACCCGATTTGTTCCTGGCCGAACTGTACAAGGTTCTCTTGAGACAGTTTGCTAATGTTTTGGTTCGGGTCTATAACGAGATTTTAACTCTACGACAATTACCACAATCTATGTATCAGGCTTCTATTGTAGTGATTCCTAAAGAAGGTAAAGACCTGACTCTTTGCACTAATTACAGACCTATCTCCTTATTAAATATAGACTATAAAATTCTGACAAAGGTATTTGCGATGAGACTGGATTCCCATATTCAGGAAATTGTACACCCTGATCAGACCGGCTTTATTAAAGGTAGATATGGTTTTGAAAATGTTCGGAGACTGATTAATGTTTTACTTGGTTTGAGGAAATGTCAGGGAAAATATGCTGTGCTCTCCCTAGATGCTGAAAAAGCCTTTGATAGGGTGGAGTGGCCATATTTATTCGCAACGTTGCAACATTTTGGGTTCGGTCCTAATTTTCGGGGGTGGATTGAGGCTTTATATAGGGCTCCGCAGGCGGTAGTTCAGGTTAATGGTTTTCAGTCGTCTCCTTTCACCTTGGGTAGAGGGACTCGACAAGGTTGTCCACTCTCCCCATTACTTTTTGCTCTTGCTCTTGAACCTCTTGCGAGTCGGTTGCGAGCTCAGGCAGCAGTTGTTGGCATTAAAATAGGGCATCATAATCATATTGTTTCTCTATATGCTGATGATACATTGATTTTTCTCAGAAATCCGGATAGTGCAGTACCTTTAATAGTTGGTCTACTCCATCAGTTTTCTTCTTTGTCAGGGTTTAAGGTCAATTTTATTAAATCGGTCCTGTTACCCTGCTCTGTAGGTACGGGAGATGAAAGAGAATATTCTAATGACTTTTTCCCCATTGTCTCGCAGTTCCGATATTTAGGTATTATTATTCCGAGGAAAGTGGAAGATTTATATGTTTTAAATTATCCACAGTTGCTGAAAGCTGTGAGAGAGGAGCTTTTACAGTGGTCCTCTTTAACGGTTTCCTGGTTAGGTAGAATCAACGTGATCAAGATGCTGACCTTACCTAAGTTGTTATTTCTTTTTCAACAATTGCCAATCTCCGTGCCTAGAGAGTTTTTTGTGGAACTAAGACGATTGGTTACTAAATTTATCTGGCAAGGTAAACGTCCGCGGCTTAATTGGCAGACAATGGTTCGTCCTAAGTCTTTAGGTGGGTTGGGTCTTCCCAATTTTGAAATATATTATCATTGTTCTTGCCTTCGCATTCTTCATTTTTGGACACATCATCAGGATTCTTCTTGGGCTCAAGCCGAGGCTGCTTGGCTTGCTCCTATTCCTCTCTTGGCAACACCGTTTCTGGATGTAGGTGTTGGTCATCGGTTAATCCTACGACACGCCTTGTTGGAACCCGTGTGGAGAAGTTGGGGGAAGGTGAGCGCATTATCTTTCCTGCCTTCGAAAGTGTCTCCTTTTACAGTGTTAGGCTCCCTTTCCTTTCTTGGGTTTGTTGGAAAAGAACTTTGCTCAGTCAGTGCTCCGGTTGTGGTTTCCTCCCTGTACAATAAGGGTACATTCTTGTCCAAACTGAATTTGGAACAGCTTTTTGGAAGAGAGATGTCCGTCTTTCAGTATCTTCAATTTCGGCACTGTTTTTCGGAGCCAATGTATTTCATTGCTGGAACAAGGAGTCCCAGACTGTGGAAAACTATTCTCTTTCGAGGTTTTCGTTTAAAGGCTTTGTTGGCTAGATTATATAGAGCTCTTTCCTTGGACATTGCTTCTTCTTCTTCCTCTCCAATCTCTCAAAAACATTGGGAGAGGGACTTATTGGGTAACCTGGAGGATTTTTGGGATGAAATTATTGATTATTCGCATGGGTGCTCCATTTCATTGTCGCTCGTGAACACGCAACTGCGTATATTTTTTCGAATGTCAGTCACACCTGAGCAATTGTTTCAGTGGGGCAGAGTGGATGATCTTTTATGTTGGCGTCTATGTGGTATGAAGGGCACTTTTATGCACATGTGGTGGGAGTGTAGATACATTCAGGCCTTTTGGACGGCAGTCCTTTCTCAAATTTCTGATAGGTTGGAGGTGGACCTGCCTTGTCAGCCAGAGTTTTGTCTTTTGGGTCATCTTCCAGAATGGGCACTCTCTCGGGATACGAGCAGGGTAGTAAATTGCTTAATGTTGGCTGTGCGCTCGGTAATTGGGCGCTTTTGGAAGCGTTCGTTTGCTCCTACCTTGCTTGAATGGTGGATAAAGATTTGGGATCTATATCGGATGGAAAAACTTACAGCTATTTGCAGGGGAAGGACAGATAGTGTATTACAATCTTGGGGGAGCTTTTTATCTCTTGAGGGGGGAGGTTCCCATTAGTTCTCTTTCATATGATGCTTACTGGAGGGAGACGGAGGTTGGTTCATACCGTCATACTGTCACTCATTTGGGTCATGTTGGTCATAGACTTGTGTTTCCGCTTACCTAGAGACTTGCATGAGAAGAGATAGGTTTGCTATGGTGAGGGCGGGGGAGGGGAGGGATGGAGGGGGGAGGGAGTGGGGGGTATAATTTAAGGATTATTTAAGGATTGTAATGGTATTAAAGAGTGTAGCACCGTATTATTTGGCGAGTTCTACTATGAGGAGAAGATTATCTCCCTTATAATGGCTCTTTAGGATAGGGAGTCAGTAAGACTGTTAAGAGAAAGTAGGGATGCAGATGTAATCGTGAGATTGTTATTCTGTTATGTCTTTGAACTGATTTTCTTTCTTTCTTTTCTTCCCTATTCTTGTTACTTTTCATATCTTTTCATATTCTCGCTGGGTTGAGAGCCTGGTTCTGTTACCTTACCTGCTGTTGGTCTGAGCTGTATAAGCTGTCTATTTTGTAATATTTAGGAATATAGATTTTAGTTGGGGAAGTTATTGTTTAGTGGTATTATTCCAGGGTTGGAATTATATGTAAATCCACGGATGAGGCAAGAAGTGACTCAGTTGGGGGGGGGGGATTGATGTACGAGACAGTTTGATATTGTATTGTTTTTGTTGTTTGTATGTATATTCTTATACCTACATAATAAAAATTGTTAAACACAAAAAACAGCTGTTACTTGAAAGATGGCATAGTTATGATTTCACAAACATGGACATGCCCGATATGGACGACTGTGGGAGTGTCTCTGTAGATGTCCCCAGAATAGTATTTCACAACCAGGATGTCTAAGAATAGCCTAATGGTCAGAGTAGGGCACTAGGAATAGGAAAGCCAGGGTTCATATTTCACTGCTGCTACTTTATCATTGAAATTATGCTTAGTACTGGCGATGATGGAGTGCTTTCTCCTTTACATCCTCTGGATGTTTTTCAGCCAAAATGAGCACTTTTCAGATGTCTGTTCGTGTCTAGAGTAGATGTAAATTGGAACGTGACTGCAGATATCCAGGACGTTTCTGAGAACAGTCAGAGATGCCAAGATTCTTAGGAGCAACCTGGCCACGCCTCCACCACACCCTATTCAGACTTGAACATCCTCAGATCCACAGAGCTGGCTTCTAAAATAGCTCTGGAGACATCTCTGTGTTTGGACATCTCTATACCCATTTTGAGACGTCCAAAGAATGAAGAAGATTTCCGGAATAATCCCCATCATTTTCTCTAAGGATAAGAAGGATAATAAATCCTCATGGGATTAAAGTCAAAGGGGTGGGAAAGGGTTTGGACTGTACTAAATGGAGTGACTTCGAGAGATGTGAGAAAGTGGGGAGGGAGTGTTGAATTCAGGTTTTTGACAGTGGTGTGCATGGCTGACCATATTCATAAATGACCCGGAAAAAATGACATATTCATAAATGACCTGGAAAAGGGACTAACGAGTGAGGTTATCAAATTTGCAGATGAGACAAAACTATTTAAAGTCGTTAAAACCCAAGTGAATTGTGGAAAATTGCAAGAGGATCTTGATAAATTGGAAGACTGGGCATCCAAATGGCAGATGAAATTTAATGTGGACAAGTGCAAAGTTATGCACCTAGGAAAGAACAACCCAAATTATGATTACACGATGCAAAGTTCCACATTGGGAACCACCACCCAGGAAAAAGATTTAGGCGTCATCATGGATAACATGTTAAAACCCTCCGCCCAGTGTGCAGTGGTGGCAAAAAGAGCAAATAGAATGCTAGGTATCATAAGGAAAGGAATGGAAAATAAAACAAAGGATATAATGTCCCTGTATCGTTCCATGGTGCGACCGTGCCTTGAATATTGTGTGCAGTTCTGGTCACCGTATCTTATAAAGGATATAGCGTTATTAGAAAAGGTACAGAGAAGAGCCACCAAAATGGTAAAGGGGATGGAAGGATACTCCTATGAAGAGAGGCAAAAAAGGTTAGGGCTCTTCAACCTGGAAAAGAGACGACTGAGGGGAGATATGATAGAGGTCTATAAATTAATGAATGGAGTGGAACGGGTAAACGTAGATCGATTGTTTATGTCATCAGAATATAAAAGGACTAAGGGACATTACTTTTCCCGCCACCGAGGTAAGGCTCACGGACCTGTAGTTTGTCACTTCTTCCCTGTCACCACATTTGTGTTGAGGTACCACTACCATATCAGCCATTCTCCAGTCCTGAGAAACTTCTGTTTCCAAGGATCTGTTGAAAACATGCTTTAATGGCCCTGCAAGAACCTCTCTGAGCTCTTTCAGTATCCTGGGATGTACCCCATCTGTTCCCATGGCCTTGTCCACTTTCAGTTTTGCAAGTTGTTCTAACACATCATCTTCTGTGAATGGTGTGGTATCTACTTCATTCCCATTTTTATATTTGGGAGTCACAGGTGGTCCTTCTCCAGGATTTTCTTTAGTAAAAACACCAGAAGCGAGTACACCTTTTATTCTACTTTATGTACATAATACATTTACCAGAATTGATTACATTTTTATGGACTTGGTGGAATCCACTTTTTATCCCAGGAACAGTCAACATTTAACTTTTGGGATTCTGTGAGGTACTCATGACCTGCATTGGTCACTGTTAGATACAAGATACTTGGCTTGATGGACCTTTGTACTGACAATATGGCATATCTTTTTTAATTTTTTTGTAATTTAGTTTTTCTTAACTATTTTAAAATTGTTTCAGCACAACAGAAAAGAACCAAATAAACATTCAGTGTCCTGCCACCAGTTCAAGGACCCCTGTTGAACTAACATCATTTTAGCTATTTTCTCCCTGCCCTCCCACTTTGCCCTCCTTTCCACCAAGTCAGTAAATGGTCCAAATAGAATCCATCTTTTCTCGTCACCTCTGCTGAATTGCGGTAAGCCTCTGAAGGCTGTAGAACACATGTATGCGATCATAGAATCAGACCAAATCAGGCAGCATTGCCACCTTCCAGTTAAGGGCAATTTCTCCTCTCACAGCAACCGTGGCATATTACAAAAACTCCCAATACTTCCTCTGAACTGTGGAGGCATATTTATGTAGCAAGAAAAGTTTTGTGTCCCAGTCCATTTTAAACCCCACATTCTCCTCCATATAGGCAATTTGCTGTCACAATAAGATTGTACCTCTGGGCGCTGCCATCACATATGACATTATGCCTTCTTCTGCCCACAAACATGCCAACATTGATCAGACCCCCTCCCCTCATACTACACAGGCATTCTGGGATCAAGTGCCAGCAGTAAAACAATCTCAGATCATTCTCTACCACATTCACCGCAATCAAAATCTTTGGTATGTTTAGAAAAACACTTCGGCTCAAAAACCACCCCCAATTCCTCTTCCCATTACTGTATATGGCGCAGGGGTGTTCTAAAAACACTCCCAGTGCCTTATACGGTTTTGAAATGATACCCTTATTCCCTCATCCACCCCTCATATAAGGCTTCTATAAATGTTTTCTTCTTTCTTATATCTTTCCCTGCCCTTCCAGACTGAAGGTAATGCCTAACCTGGAAGTTGCAAGAACAGTCTGTCCATGCCAGGCCATAACTCCCCCCCCCCCCCCCAGGTCCTCAAACCCCAGGAGTTCACCATGTTTAGAAAATTGCCTCAGTTTTTCAAGGACCTTCCCTTCCCACCCTTTAAACATCCTCTCATTCAATTCAGGAACCCAGAAGGAAACTTTGCATTGCATTATATAGACGTCAAGGAAGAGGCTTGCTTCCCTTTCAGCAAGCTGTCCAATCTCTCCTCCACATCACCAACATGAAATGGGTATAAGGGTTCCAAACTGTTGCAATATGAATCCCCCGCATAACAGTTACACCTTAATGGCCCACCCTCCTCCAGCTCCTATTCTAATAACACCCACTGTATATAATACCTTTTCTCCAGGAACAAGCAGGAAGTCCTTCCTCACATATGGTTAACGTCGGGGCCAACGGTGCTCGTGCGTTGCATTTCCCCAGCTTTCAAAGAAAGCCTTTGGGGCATGCTACCATGTATGCGTGGTCCCCTTCCTGCCGGGCTCGAGATCCTCGGTGCCTACGCCAAAAGCTGTGGAGCCTTCTGGCTTGGAATGGCAGCCATGGAGCAGAACATCACTACTATCTTGGCCATGCAGCAGGCAATGATGGCTGGTTCATCTGCATCATCTGCCCCGACGATTGGGCCTCCAACTGCAGGGGAGTTCCTGGTCATCGAGCTGAGCTCCTAAGAGCCACCGGCCTCAGGTACATCCTTTGCCTCAGTTGAGGTCCGGTCCCATTCCATGGGCATCTGGTCCTCCTGGCCAGTTTCTGAGACTCGGACCCCAGGTCCTCAGGAGGCCCCCAGCACCTTCAGCGCAGGCCTCAAGGCAAGGTGTCGCAGAGCCTCAGACTGGTCGTCCCCCCTCGACTGAGTGGTAGATTGGTGACAAGACCTCCCGGAAACCAGACGGCACCAAGACGTCCCCTTGGACCCGTGTCCCCCCCCCCCCCCACACCATTGTCCTCCAGAGGACGTGACTTTCCACGATTTTGTCAGGGATATGGCCAGAACCCTCTCGGTGCAAAGTGAGGCAGAGGAGGACCCACACATCGAGGAGCTGGGGATCCTCCAGTTCGAGTCTCCATCCAAGGAAACTCTCATGGTGCCAGTGCAGCCAATCCTTGAGCGGCTACTGCTATGCTTGTGGGAGACCCCGGCATTGGTGCTGGTGGTCAGCTGATGCCTCGATGCTATCCCGCTTCAGGAAGGAGCTGGGGTTCCACAAGCCCCCAACTCCCACATAACTCCATGGTTGTCGAGTCAACCATGCAGAAACTCAAAAGCCAGAAGGCTTGCTCTTCTGTCCCCCCTGGATGGGATGCTAGAGCCTTTGATGCTCTCAGGTGCAAATGCTACCAGGGCTCAATGCAGGGGTGTCGAATCCAGGCCTATGAGTTATACATAGGCATGTATTTGAAGGACCTGACATAGGAACTGTCCGGGTTCTCAGCAGGGCTGGCTGAGGGAACCTCTCCAACAGCTCAAAGCCCTGATCTCTGAGATCAAGGACTGCTCGAAGTTCCTCTCTCGGGCGGCCTATGATGCATTCGAGTCAGCAACTCGAGTAGCAGTGGCCTGCATCGGGGCCTGACGCCAGGCCTGGCTGCAGTCCTCGGACCTCGAGCAGTGGGTCCAGGACAAGCTACTCGATGTCCTCTGCACTAGTGAGAACCTGTTAGGCAAACCCATGGCCGACAAAGTGGCTGAGATTGACACTGAAGTGGTGACCCGCCAGAGGCTCTCAAAGAAGACCTCCTCCTTTCCCCACAAAAAAACTCTCGGAAAAGGCTCCTATTCCAGGGGAAAAAGGGGCACTTCCAACAGGGTCACTGCTACCAGCCCTTCTCGAGCCAATAACAAGGTTCTCACCCTAAGAGGCAGGGCCAGGGAGCTCAGAAGCCCAAGACTCAGAAGCCCCAGTGCCCAGCTCCAGCCCAACCAGGTGGGAACTTTTGACTCCCAGCATAGGGCCTCCCCTCCCCCAGTAGACCTTCACCAGCCCACAGGGGGCTGCCTGGCACTCTTTGCCCAGAGATGGGCTGAGGTCACCTCAGACCAGTGGGCCCTGCAGGTGGTAAAGGAGGGATACTCCCTCCACTTACAGCAAGTGCCACCCAGGTTCTTTCCAGGAGAGCCAGTACAACCTCTCCTTCACCAGACCCTTCTGCTCTCAGTGCTCGCAGGTCTGCTCAGGGACAATGCAGTGGAGCCTTTACCCAAGCATCTGTGCAGAAAGGGCTTCTACTCAAGGTACTGCCTTGTCCCCAAAAGAACAGGGGACCTCAGGCCTATACTAGACCTGTGAAACTTAAACAAGTTTCTGGTGAGGGAGAAGTTAAAAATGCTCTCCCTTGGAACATTGCTGCCTTTCCTCCACCAGGGAGATTGGCCATGCTCCTTGGACCTAAAGGATGCGTATAACCACATCCTGATCCACCCCTCCCACAGGCAGTACCTAAGGTTCATGGTGGGAGGAGGGCACTACCAGTACAGAGTACTGCCCTTCAGCCTGGCCTCCTCGCCAAGGGTTTTACCAAGTTCTTGGCGGTGGTAGTCACCCACTTGCGCCTACAAGGGCTTTCACCTTCCCCTACCTGGACGACTGGCAAATCAGAGGAGGTACAGCCTCAGAGGCCAGCCAGGCCACAGAGCATATAACCCTCCTGCTGCAGCACCTGGGGTTCGTCATCAACTACCCCAAATCTCATCTCTCTCCAACCCAAAGCCTGGAGTTCATAGGGGCTCGGTTGGGCACGTTACAGGTCAAGGCCTTCCTCCAAAGGAAAAGGGCAGACCGCCTTATACAGCTGGCAGGAGAGGTGCAATGCCACTGGTCAGTACCGGCTCACCTTCTTCTATGCCTGTTGGGCCACATGGCCTCAACAGTCCACATCATACCATTAGCCGCCTACACAAGCGGATAGCCCGATGGTGCCTATGCTCACGGGCGGACTACGGGACAGGGTCGGAGTTATCTACCAACTGGCAGAGTCCCTCGCCTGACGGCAAACCTGTGCCACCTCCAAGCTGTGATGCCGTTTCAGGCACCCGCACCACAGAGGACCCTGACAACACATTCCTCCCTCCTAGGTTGGGGGGCGCATTGTGGGGACTGCTGCATAGAAGGGAGCTGGTCCCAGGAGGAGTCACTCTTGCAGATCAATCTCCTAGAGCTCAGGGCAATCTTCCTTGCCCTACGAGTGTTCCGCCACCATTTGAGGCACCGATCTGTGATGATCCACACGAACAAACACCAGGTGACCATGTTTTATATCAACAAGCAGGAGGGTATGGGCTCATACTCCCTCTGTCAGGAGGCCATGGCCCTTCTCTCCTTTTCAGTGTACAACAGCATGTTCCTGAGTGCAGTATATCTGCCAGGCCAGGACAACTGCTTAGCAGACAGGCTGAGCAGAGTCCTCCGCCCACACGAGTGACACTTGAACCCCAGGGTAATGAAGCAACTCTTCCAAAGCGCAGCTACCTCACTTCTGCTTGTGCCAACCCCATCCAGGGAGAGTGGCACCAAACGCCTTCCTGATCTCATGGTCAGAGGGTCTACTCTATGCATTTCCACAAATTGCCCTAGTCACCAAGACCCTCTTCAAGGTTCACAGTGAAGGGACGTCAGTAATAGTGATCGCACCCAGGTAGCCCAAGCAGCCCTGGTTCCCTCTCTTGCTTTCCTTGTCAGTGGCACTTCCAGTTCCACTGGGCCGGGCCCCAGATCTCCAGTCCCAGGAGGAGGGCTCCCTCTTACATCCCAATCTGGGGTCGCTATCGCTAACAGCGTGACTTCTGAAAAGGTAGCTCTAGCCCCTTTCAACCTTCCTCAGGAAGTCGAGGAGATCCTACTGGCCTCCCAAAAACCTTACACCATGTGAGGTTACGCCTTTAAGTGGAGAAGGTCCCTGCCCGATGAGCAGAAAAGGAAGAGAATCCCTTCTCCTGCTATGTGCAACTGGTCCTTCAGTACCTATTGCACTTGTCACACACCAGGCTGAAATCTAACTCTGTGAGGCTGCATCTGAGTGCCATCACTGTGCACTACCACCCTATCAAGGGGAAATCCCTCTCAAGTCAGTCTCCAGGTTCCTCTGGGGCCTACTGTTATCCAGGCCCCCACTCCGCCCTCCGTCGGTGGAATGGGACCTCAACATGGTGCTCTCCCATCTCATTAAACCTTCACTTGAGCCCCTAGCTACTTGCCACCTTAGATATCTGTCTTGGAAAGTGGCTTTCTTAGTGGCCCTCATGTCCACTCGAAGAGTGAGTGAAATCCAAGCCCTGGTGGTGGATCCACCATATACGAGGTTCTATAAGGACAGGGTGGTGCTCCGCACACACCCTACATTTCTCTCGAAGGTGATATCTCCTTTCCACCTCGACCAAGAGGTGGTCCTACCCACCTTCTTCCTGTGGCCTCATGCCGGCAGGGAGGAACTAATACGTCATACAATAGATTGCAAGTGGGCCCTGTCCTTCTACTTGCAATGGATTCAGGCCCATCGGAAAGCTCCTCAGCTTTTCGTGTGGTATGACTCCAATAGGCTGGGACTCACCGTGACTAAGCAAATTCTGTCCACTTGGGTGGCAGACTGTATTGCTCTCGCCTTTGAGCAAGATGGCCTCTCCCTCGAGCACCAGATCACAGCACATCACGTGAGGGCGATGGCCACGTCGGTAGCCAACCTCCGCTCAGTGCCAGTGATGGAGATGTGCAAGACTGCCACATGGTCTTCAACTCATGCATTCAAAGCTCACTACTGCCTGGAGAGCGAGTCCCACAGGGACAGTGCCTTTGGCCAGGCAGTACTCCGTAATGTTCTCGGGGTGTAGCAAATCCTGCCCTTCTGTGTTTAGGCTACCAAAATGATAGTGTTGCTGGACACTAAGGTCTTGCAGAGTCAGCGAGGACTCACCTTCTGCAACTCATGGCTACCCGATTGATCGCCGTTGGTGGTTTGGTCCTCAGCAGCCTGGAGTTAGGGAGTCCCATATGTGAGGACTGACTTCCTGCTTGTTCCTGGAGAAAGTGTAGTTACTCACCTGCAACAGGTGTTGTCCAGGAACAGCAGGAATCAGTCCTCACAACCCTCCCTCTTCCCATAGGAGTCACCTCCCTACCTTGTTTTAGTTTTTACTGCCGTCCTAGCTATGTCATCTGATTGAGCAAGATGGGAAGGGGACCACACATGTGTGGCAGCATGTCCCAAAGGCTTTCTTTGAAAGCTGGGGAAATTCTCCGTGCGGTCTCTGTCGGTGACGACATCACCCATATGTGAGGATTGATTCCAGTTGTTCCCGGAGAACAGCTGTCCCAGGTGAGTAGCTACGCTTTTAAATCGGGCACCCTCTGGCTTTTAATCATGTGCAAAATCCTCTGTGCCACTCGAGGCTGGTGACTTTTCCAAATATACCTGAAAAGTTTCTGCCCATCATCTGGAAGACCCCCTCAGGGATGGCCAGTGGCAACATTTGGATTAGGTACAGCAACTTAGGCAATACTATCATCTTAAGAGTGGCAATTTCCCCCAAGCTGAGAGATATTGAACCCCTGCCATCTCTCAAGATCCTGTTTTTGTGGGGGATTTTAAATTTCTTTAAGTTTTCCAAACAATATTTACAAAAAAAAGAATACAGGAAAAATGACTGTGAAAAAGGAAACAAAAGAAAATACCTAAGCAAGTAATACTGATAAACAAATTGTCTAAATAGTCCACATGGTTATAGTTATATTTTATTTGATATACTGCAACATTATATAGCAGTCTAGACAGTGTATGATAAAAAGAAAAGAAGTGAGAGGAACTCCATAGTGTAGACAAGACAGTATAGGAAAGATAGGAACAGCATAGAAACAATAGGCAAACGGAATAAGACATAAAGATAAATACACAAAATTCCCTTAGACTATAAGGGCTATCCTTACCATGCCCAAAGGGTGCCATCATACCATAATAGCTATTCAGGTAAGTTAAAAGCAGTCCTAAAAAGGAAAGTTTTCAGAGAGTTTTTGAAGCACTTGAAATTTAATTCTGTGCGGAGGTGGCCCAGCAAGCCATTCCAATGTGCCAGCACTGCAGCAGAAAAAGCTAATTTTCTTGTAGATTCATACTTTATTTCCCGCGAGGAGGGGAAATGTAAATGAAAATCATGGAGCAAGTGAAGAAATCTTGCCGGGGCATATAGGGAGACAGTAGCAGACAAGTAATCCGGAACTGTGTCATGAATATTTTTGTGTGTCAGGGAAAGAAGCTTGAAAATGATCCGAGAATTTATAGATAACCAATAATATTTGACAAATAGTGGTATAATATAATCGACTTTGGGTGCGTGAGCTAATACGCGAAGAGCCGTATTTTGGATGGTCTGGAGGTGAAGGAGATGGACCTGTGGAGAGTACATCAGGCAATAAAATTACATTAGAAAAACAAGGGGAACCAAGTCCCCAAAGTAAAACAGCTTCACCTAATTCAACCCACCTTATCCTTATCCCCCTCCCAAATTATCCTGCTTCTCTCTATCAGCAAGAAAGTCTCCAGATGAGAAGAATCCATGAAAATATATCTAGAGCACTGTAATGTAACTAAACATATACATGGGTATTGTACAAAAAAGGAAGCACCAAGAGCCAACACTCTCAGCTTAAGAGCCAAAAAGGCCTTCCACCTGAGTTGAGTGGTTTTGGAAAGATCTGAAAAAAGTTGAATACTAGCCCCACACAAAAATGAAGCCTTATGTTTAAAATAACTTCTAAATACAGAAATCTTATCCTGCTCAGAGATAAATGTAAAAACCAACGTAGCCCTAGTAGGTATGGCGTCATGGGACTCCTTCAAAAACTGTGTCAAATTAAAATCTGTAGTAGGTTGCAAAATATCACAGCCATCGGTAGACTCCCCAGAGACCCAATAAATTTTTGAAAACATTATCGACTGCATTAAGCAAAACTAAAGCCTCCTTGAAATATTTCCGTAGGAACACATCAGGAGGAAATTACTGCAAAATAGGAAAATTAAAAAAACATATGTTTTTGGCTCTGTGGAAATTGTCAAACATCTTGTCTCCTATAAGTAACAAGACTATCTTTAATAACTGCAGCATGTATGGAATGAAGAGACGAACAAGTCTGTTCACACTTAAGTACCTGATCGCCTAATGAAATTACCCATTCCTCAATCTTGTTCAGCTTTGTAACCGTCTCTTGAGAGAATATATGAAGCCAAGAAACGGTCGAGACCAGTGTCTGCTTAGTTCGAGTCACCACTTTCCAGATATCAGCAAGGGACACTGGCGGAATCCAATGTAGGCGACCATAACACCGCCTTCCTCTTTTGCGTTGACTTTTACCTTGCAAAGTATGATGTCTTTCTCTAATGATCTGTCTCTTCGCATGATGTGTCCAAAGTATGAAAGTCGAAGTCTTGTTAGCTGAGCTTCTAAAGAAAGCTTAGGTTTGATCTCCTCTAGTACTAACTGGTTTGTTCTTTGAGCAGTCCATCGGATACACTGTATTCATTGCCAGCACCATAATTTAAAGGCATCAATTTTCTTTATGTCTATCTTTTTCACTGTCCAACTTTCGCATCCATATGAGGTTATTGAAAATTTCACGGCTTGAATGAGTCAAATCTTTGTATGGAGAGAGACATCTTTGCTCTTAAGAATCTTGTCTAGGTCCTTCATAGCCATTCTGCCAAGAGCAATGTGTCGTCGGATTTCCTTACTGCTTGTTGTTTCTTTATTGATAGTTCATCCAAGTAGGTTAAAGTTGTCCACTATTTCGATTTATTCTCCATCAATGATGAACTTATTGATTTTGCCAGTTGTCAGGATCTTTGTCTTCTTTAGAAGGCCAGCAATGAGATGGATTGATACAATAACAGCAGCTATAGGTGCCACTCTGTCAACAATGAGCCGCCTGACTAAAGACAAAACACTATTCAGAGGGTCGCCATGAGTCGACACCGACTTGACGGCACTTAACAACAAGTAGAGGATCAGGTGACATCAAAACCACAGGGGGAGGAGGTGGAGTATGGGCCAATGAGCTCAGAGATGCCCCGGAATTCTGGATAGTCAAGAAATGAGTACCTTTAAGAGGATCCGTCTCTCCTTTCAATATCAGGTGCTTGTCCATCGGTCCAGTTATAGGCTCTGTTGTATAAATTTTCTTTTTTTTGCTTCCCCATGTAAGCTCCAGAACCACAGGACAAGCACAAACACCACACAAGGCTCCAACGGTGCTCTAAAGGGGCTCACAAGGGGAAAAGCATGTCCCTTGTTATACGCCCTTTTGGATACGCCAAAGCCACGTGCCAAAGGCTGCCACCTAGGAACCACGAAAATTTATCCAGGCCCCCTGTTAGCATAGGGGCTGTCCGGGGAACAGCCTGTTCCCTCCACATCTGCACAGCTAATGGAAACACAGGAGCTCCGGCAGCTTTTATCCAGGCTCCCACTAGTGTCGGGGCTTTCTGGGGTAACAGCCTGTGCTCTCCACATCTGCACAGCTGATGGAAACACCTCCCAATAAGCACAGGAACTCCAGCAGCTTTTATCCAAGCCCCCGCTAGCATCGGGACTGTCCGGGGAACAGCCTATGTTCTCCGCACCTGCACAGCTGATGGAAACACTTTCCTCAAGGTCCCCTGTTAATTTTTCGCAAACGCCCCTATAGCCTAATAGAGACTTGACTGCTCTGGCATGAACTGAATTCCCAAATATTATATGCTCTTTCTTGTCCATTTGAAATCACATTTCCCATGGGGCTTCACCTCCAGCTCTTGTGACAGCCTAAGAGGAAAAATCTCTGACTTTTGAATGTTAATCCTGAACCTGGATAGCCAAACATATTCCAGAAAGTCCTACATTATTAGTGGTAGAGAGATCTGTGGTCTCCCCACTGAAAACAATATGTCTACAAAGAGAGTGATCCAGTAGTCCTCCCTTTTCATCTTAATCCCTTGTATATCAGCACTCATCCTTATACAGGCAGCAGGCCGCTCAATAAAAATTTCAAACAGTAAGGAAGACATGGGACACCCCTGTCGCATTCCCCTTCCCAGGGGAAAAAAATCCAAATAGGATCCATTGTCCTTAATGAAGCTTTTAGGCTAGAATACATTGCACATATCTGCCTATAAAGCATAGGCATAGTTTGGGGGGGGGGGGGGGTCTTGGGGGTCATAACCCCCCTAAATGTTGCAGGCACTAATGTTGATCTAGTACCCCTGCCCCAACTGTCAGTATGTCTTCTGTACCCTCCCCCCAAAGTAGATGGCAAACTACACCAATGCTATAAAGGCCTCCCCAAAGCACATTTTCTCTAGTGTTTGTAAGATAAAACTCCAACTGACCCTGATCAGATACCTTCTCGTGTTTATTACCAAGAGCAGAGAGAATGCTGCCTCCTGCCTCACCACCCAAATTAAGTTTAAGATTTTCTGAATATTATCCCCTGCCCACCTGTCCAGGACAACTCTTGCGTTCACTGTGTATCAAGGACAATATCACTGTATTGAGGCATTGGCTCAAGATCTTGGCTAAGATCTTAACACCGAAGTTTAAAAAGGATATACAGTAGAATGATAATCCCCACACTTCTTATGGCCCCTCCCTTCTTTTGGGATCACCGATATCCCATCCCATAGTCTCCACCAATCTTCCCTCCCACTTAAACCTTGCTCACTATCAGATCAGCAAGGATTTTATAGAATTTACTTGTCAGATCATTCAAGCCTGCAGTCTTCCCTATTTTCAATGATCTTGTCACCTCATGCACCTCCCCTTCTTCAGTATCCCTAACCAGGAACTCTATAGCCTCTCTCATCAGTTTATTCAACGGCACTGAGTCCAAATATTTTTCTAAGTCTCTCCTCCTCATTTATTCCTGTTTCTCATAAAGCTCTGCATAAAACTCCCAGAAACCGCTCCCTTAAGGAGCCTGCTTTCCTTAAATGCCCCCCCCCCCCCATGTTTTGTCCAAACCACCCCTCCTGTCCTAGTTCACAATGCTGGCACAATTTGTTTGCTAACAAATACCCTGCCTTGTCTCCATATTCATAGAAGGTTTGCCGCATCTGTAAAACTGCCACTCTACGTCATCCATGAGTTTCACACATAGTTTCTCCCTCGACCCCCATCTTCACATTCTGGCAGTTCTTATTCACCTGTTCCAACTACCCATTTTCAACCCTCATCTCTTCCACCTTCAGATCCATTTCTTTTTTCTTTTGAACTCCCCACTGCACCAACCTTCCCCTCCATTCCACTAACATCCTAGGGTCTCTTAAAAGACTATTGTTCAAAACCAAAATTTGTGCCCTGCATCCATTCCCAGAAGCTGAAACACACTGGGGCACGATCTGGCCAAGTTATACAGTTTATCTCCACTGCTTCCACCCTTGGGAGCACAGAAATTGGCACAAGGAAGTAATCAATTTGCGAGTAAGTGCTGTGAAGACCCAAAAAAAGATAAAATTCCTCTCCCAAGGATGCAGCTCATGCAAGGTATCCAATAAGTTCCATTTTCATAAATCATGAGAACATAGGATATGCCATTCTAGATCAGACCAAGGGTTTATCAAGCCCAATATACTGTTTCCAGCAATGGCCATTCCAGGTCTCAAGTACCTATTAGATTCCCAAAGGTATACAAATTCCATGTTGCTTGTCCCAGAGGTAAGCAGTGGATTGGGAGGAGTTATTGGCAGCATGGGGAGCTTGTTTGCGGCTTAACATTGCCACCGGAGCAACGCTTGGTGTGTGGCAGAGGTGTTTCCTTGGACTCTAGCTTGCAGGCATCGGGAGGGCAGCCTGGACTGGTGAGGACCCTTTTCCTGCGCTACAAAGTGCCGCGGCTGCGGCCCACGGGTTGCAACTGAAGTGGCATGATGCAAGGGGCTGGACACGCTCCTTTGGCACTCCTGAGCATACCAGGGGAGTCAGTGCCATTGTTGGTTGCTCATGGGGAAAAGGAAGAGCAAAGGCAGCACTAAATGTGTGTGATGGTGCAGCCAGATAAGATGGTAGGCCCCATGGATAGGTATTTGACTTTTCAGCTGCCTGGTATCCTGTCACCGGAGGGGGTCTCTTTGAGCCCTGATTTCCAGTCCCCTCCTTCAATTCCCTTGCCTGCTCTTTCTTCCATGTTCTTGGATGGTGGGTTGTTCCCCCCTGTAGTGACTATCCCAATACTGCATCCGGTGAAGCCAGTGGACCTCTGAGGAAGTGACTCTTAATGAGTTGTGGGGTGCTATACAAAATATAGATGTTCATTTATCCTCTACTGTTTCCTCCCTGTGTAAATTTACACATGATGTGGTAGATAAAATGCAAACCATAGATAATTAGCTGGTTTCTTTAGATAATGTCATTGCCCGGATTGAGTCTCAGGTTAAACTATGCCTTGGAAACAGTGAAGTCTTAATGAAAGATTCTTTGAGTACATCCTATCGGCTGGAGGTGCTTGAAAATCAAGTCTGGGTAAAGAATCTTTGTTTCTTAAATTTCCCCATCACCCCACTTGTTTTCTTTGGAAATTTTAGTTAAGGAATATTTTAACGAGGTATTGAAGCTGGTAGATGATGTAGAAATTTCTCATATGTACGAGTATTATGTGAGTTCTCATGTTTTGTTACCTCCAACGGGGGAGGAGTCTTTGGCCTCTTTTCACTGTATGGAAGGCCACAATTTAACTGCTTTTTTTGAGGACACAGCAGATATCATAACCAGGCGTTGCACCTTGGTAGTAATGTTTGGCTCTGAGTCTGGTAAATTGAAGGTTTTGCGTTCCTTTTTTAAGCACAGAGAGAAACTATTTTTTGGACAGAAACGTTATGTATTCCCGCATATTGACAGAGCTACTCAGATTTGGCGTTGGTGGTTTCTGGAGTTAAAATCATGAGTGTTGGGATTGGGAGCCACATATTTTTTAAATTTCCTTGTAAATGCATTATTGGGCTAGGTGGTCAGACCTATGTATATACTGATGTTCTTCAGTTACAGAAATTGCTGGTTGAAAGAGAGGTTAAGGGTTAATAGTGGGGTAGGGATGGATTTGTAGTTTGCTCCCCGGTTGTGGGGTGTTTTAACACTCCCCTTTTTTCCTTTTCTTTTTGTATGATGATTAAAAAATATTCTCTCTGATTAGTCTTAAACAGGGGCGGCTTAAGGCAGTCTGCTGCCTGAGGCAAGGGATGAGATGGCGCTCCCTCCCCTGGTGGGGGCTTTCTAAAAACTCCATTCAGGGACTGAACCAAACCACCAATTAGATTATATGGAGGAAATGCAAGATGTTTGCACACCAAGGAACTAAAAGAAAGAGCGACAACCACAGCACAGTTTATAAAACTAAATTATAACTCATTTTAATTTTGTTGTTATAAACAGTGTTATGGTCCTTGCTTTTTCTTTTTGAACATATATTTTGCATCCACAGAACCCCCTTCTTCAACAGTGGGTGCAGAGCAGAACCAGGATATTCACCCACAGAACTCAATATCTTAAAAAAAAAATCTGATTCTGATCCTCGCACTAACAATCACAACAACAACAAACAAACATTCTCCAGTACCAGGCATATTGTGAACTAATACAAAACCCTACAACAAAGTAACTGAGTATCTATAGAACAAATCTAGCATACCATACCATATCAGCACCAACTTCCAAAATTCACATAAGGAGCCCATCCAAAAAAAGCATCACCGTAAATACTACAGTGGACTCTGGAACATCCAAACACCAATTTGAAAAGCTGAACAAGTCAGAATACTACAGTACAGATCCCTACATATAAACTTTATGTTAACAGAACACTTGGTCTTGGTCACACACTCAAAACACAGACCCTCACCAAGTACAGAATAAGTGACCATAACCTAAAAATACACATATATAGATAAAAATTAAACTGCAACCTCAAGAAGCCAGATCCTGCATACAGTGCAATAACAGAGAAATAGAAATAGATGTATTTCCATGTACGACTGACTAGTAAAAAGGGGACATGGTCTCAGAGGTACAACAGGCCACAGCCTTCACCATCAAGGTCCTACAACACCTGGGGTTCATGATAAACCACCCCAAATCCCACCTTACTCCAACACAGGTCCTGGAGTTCATAGGAGCTCGTCTGTACACCTTCCAAGCCAGGGCCTTCCTCCCCCTGGACAAGGCGGATCGCCTCAGGGCCCTGGCAAATGAGGTGCAGTGCCAATGCACCATGTTGACACGGTCCATGCTCCACCTTCTAGACTACATGGCTTCCACAGTCCATGTAGTCCCCAACTCCTGCCTCCACATGCAGGCAGCTCAGTGGTGCCTCCGCTTACAGTGGACTCAAGCCACAGGCAAACTTCGGGACCAGGTCTTGGTGTCCTGTCAACTAGCAGAGTCTCTTGATTGGTGGCAGGACGCACAACACCTGCAGAAGGGCATGCCCTTTCAACACCCAAACCCCCAGAGGGTCCTCACTACGGACGCCTCCCTACTGGGCTGGGGTGCCCACTGCGAGGAACTGCAAATGCAGGGCAACTGGTCTCTCGAGGAGAGCCAACAGCAGATCAACCTGTTGGAGCTCAGAGCCATATTTCTGGCAGTTAGGGCCTTTCAACACCGCCTGCAGCACCAGTCAGTGCTGGTCCAGATGGACAACCAGGTTGCGATGTTCTACCTGAACAAACAAGGGGGCACAGGGTCTTACCGCCTCTGCCAGGAGGCAGTAGCCCTCTGCCTTTTTAACATCTTTGTTAGTGATATAGCAGAAGAGCTGTCGGGTAAGGTTTTCCTCTTTGCGGATGATACCAAAATCTGCAATAAAGTAGACACCCAGGAAGGTGTAGATAACATGAGGAGGGATCTAGCTAAGCTTGAAGAATTGTCTAGAATTTGGCAGCTGGGATTTAATGTTAAAAAATGTAAGGTCATGCATTTGGGCTGCAGCAATCCAAGGGAGCGATATAGTATAGGGGGTGAAGTACTTTTGTTCACTAAAGAAGAGCGGGACCTAGGTGTGGTTGTATCTGATGATCTTAAAGTAGCTAAACAGGTAGAAAAAGGCGACGGCAAAAGCTAGAAGGATGCTTGGGTGCATACGGAGAGGAATAGCTAGTAGAAAAAAGGAGGTGATAGTGCCTATGTATAAGTCTTTGTGCGACCTCATTTGGAGTATAGTGTGCAATTCTGGAGACCGCACCTTCAAAAGGATATAAACAGGATGGAGTCAGTACAGAGGGTGGCTACTAAAATGGTTTGTGGTCTTCATTATAAAGCATATAAGGACAGACCTAAGGATCTTAGTATGTACACCTTAGAGGAAAGGCGGGATAGTGGTGATATGACTGAGATGTTTAAATACCTCCGTGGCATAAATGTACAGGGGGAGAGCCTCTTTCAATTGAAAGCAAGTTCTGCTACGAGGGGACATGGGATGAGGGTGAAGGGGGATAGATTCAGAAGTGATATGTGGAAATATTTCTTTACGGAAAGAGTGGTGGATCCATGGAATAGTCTCCCAGTGGAGTTTGGTAGAGATGAGGACAGTATCTGAATTCTAAAAAGCATGGGAAAAACACAGAGGATCTCTAAAGGAAAAAAGGGGACTGTTGTAGTTGTTGATATGGAAGGACAGACTAGATAGGCCTTGTGGTCTTTTTCTGTCGTCATATTTCTATGTTTCTATGTTCATTTGCGATCAGTCAGGGAATGCTCCTCAGGGTAGTATACATTCCGGGCCAGGACAATACCCTAGCGGACAGACTGAGCAGGGTCCTCCAGCCGCATGAGTGGTGCCTAGACCCCATGTCCAATTCTAATGAACATCATTGGTCAATCCTTTGCAACAGGCTCATTCCCCTCACTCCTCAAACAAACCTCAATAAGACCACTTCTGAAGAATAACAGACTTGACCCACTGAAGTCTGATTCCTACCGCCCTATCTCAAGTATACCTCTGTTAGCCAAAATAATCGAGAAGGTGGTTCAAAGACAGATCCAACATCACACTGACATAGCTGCCCCTCTTGACCCCTGTCAACACGGGTTTAGAGAATCTCATGGAATAGAAACTCTGCTCACCACCCTAACCAATACTCTGAATAGAGGAATAGACAATGTCGAAAATGGCTTTGCTCTCATCTTCCTGGATATCGCTGCCGCCTTCGACTCCATCAATCACAATCAACTTCTCATCCGTCTCCAGGAGAAGGGTATCTGTGGCCTCGCCTGGGATTGGTATAGGTCTTACCTAACGGATCGTTAGCAACATGTCCGGGTTGGATCCATCACATCCGCACCATTCCACCAACAACAAGGTGTGCCACAAGGCTCATCTCTATCTGCGCTGCTGTTCAATATCTACATGCAGCCGATATGTGACATCATCCACTCCTACAATATTTCCACTCTAATTTATGCAGATGATGTCCTGCTGTTTACGCCATTCAAAGTCAAACACCCAGACTTCACCAAACTTGTCAGCTGCTTTGACGCCATCACTGATTGGCTACTATCCCAAAATCTCTGCATAAACTTTAAGAAAACCGAAGTTCTGTTCATCTCAAGGAACAAAACATTCTCCCCCCCCCCCCACCTTCTCTAAAAGTAAGAGATGCTGAGCTTCCAAGTAAACCCTCCATACGCTACCTTGGGATCACTCTGGACCAGCATCTTAACTTTAAGGAGCACATACGAAACACTACCAGGACCATATACAATAAAATCAGAACACTAAGGCACCTTAGACCCATGCTTCCCCCTAATGATTTTCGAACCATTTTTCAGGCCCTCATTCTACCACACTTCGACTATGCAAATGTAATCCTGTATGATCTCCCCAAGAACACCATCAACGCACTGCAACTTGTGATGAACGCTGCGGCTCGCGTTCTTTGTGGTCTTGCCAGAACGGACCATATCACCCCGATACTTAAGGAACTCCACTGGCTGCCAATACACTGCAGGTTAACTTACAAAACTCTTCTCATTATATTCAAGATCATCAACAATCTAGCCCCCACGTCACTCAACGACCTCATCACCCTTACTCCGAAAAAACAGAACGAGGAGGACAATTACAGACAACACTTTGATCATCCCTAAAGACTGCATTAAGTGCACCCAAACAACCAGGAGAAGAGCCTTCACCTTCTACGCCCCAAAATGCTGGAATGATCTCCCACCTGAAATAAGATCAATTAAAGACCTCATTCAGTTCCGGAAGGCAATCAAACATCACATTTTCCTGCTACACTTTGCACAAGCACCCACCTCACCACCGATCATTCACCCACCAACCCTCACAGACTCTCCATATACTTCATGAACAAAGAGGTCTCAAGTAAATGTTGCCCCGCCTATAGTTTTATGACAACACCGGCCAAATTATAATCTTATGCTCTATGTTAATATGTATATAGTTACCCTGTTTATCCAAAGTTTTATTCCCTGTTATAATGTAAACCAAACTAGTCTTGACTAAATTGTGCAACCTTTGTTGAATGTAAACCGCACTGATAACAAATAGCGCGGTATATAAAAGATGTTAAATAAATAAAATAAATAAATGGTGGTGCAGCGGCTCTTCAGACTATGGGGCACCCCAAGTCTGGACCTCTCTGCCAACCCAGCCAATGCTCAGCTGCCCCACTTCTGCTGTCTCCAACCGCACCCATCCCTGATAGCGGCAGACACCTTCCTCATCCCGTGGTCTGAGGGCCTTCTGTATGCCTTCCCTCCCATGCCACTAATCACCCAAACCCTTTTCAAGGTCCTGTGGGATAAGGCTTCCATGATTGTGGTGGCCCAAACAGCCCTTGTTTCCCCTGTTGCTTCGTCTCTCCATGGAACTCCATCCCTCTGGGGAGTGCCCCAGGACTACTGACCCAGGAGGAAGGCTCGCTTCTCCACCCCAACCTGGGGCCCTTGTTGCTAACAGAATGCTGCTGAATGGGTCGCCCTAGCACCCTTCCACCTCCCAAGGGAGGTGGAGGAAGTCCTCTGGCCTCTTGTAAGAACTCCACAAGATGAGCCTACACCTTCAAGTGGCATAGATTTTCCATATGGTGTTCAGAACAATGGGTTGACCCGTTCTCCTGCCAGGTGCACACCGTGCTGCAGTATTTGCTCCATCTCTCGCAAACCTGACTCAAGTCCAACTCCATCATCTGAGATCGCTCTCTGCACACCATCACTCCATAGAGGGCAAACCTTTTTCCGTGCAGTCCCTCATCCGATTCATGCGGGGCTTGCTGCTCTCTAAGTCTCCCATCTGGCCGCCTTGGTTGGAATGGGACCTCAACATGGTTCTAAGGCAGCTTAGCAAGCCACGTTTTGAATCTTTGGCTACCTGCCATTTGCATTATCTGTCTTGGAAGGTTGTCTTTCTGGTGGCGCTCACCTCTGCCCGCAGAGTCAGCAAGCTTCAGGCCTTGGTGGCTGAGCCACCGTACACTAGGTTCTACAAGAACAGGGTCATGCATTGCACTCACCCAAAATTCATTCCGAAGGTGGTATCCACCTTCCACCTCAACTAGGAGGTGGTGCTCCCTACCTTCTTTCCATGGCCCCACGCCGACAAGGCAGCAGCCGTTCTCCATACTCTGGACTGCAGAAGGGCCCTGTCCTTCTACCTGCAGCATACCCAGGGCCACCACAAAGCCTCACAGTTTTTCGTGTCATACAACCCCAGTCGACTGGGGGGGGGGGGGGGGCCTGACCAAACAGATCCTGTCCATCTGGGTGGCGGACTATATCGCCTTTGCCCATGATCAGACTGGGCTCTCATTGGAGCGCCAGGTTCTGGCGCACAGTGTCAGGGCTATGGCGACCTCGGTTGCAAGCCTACGCTCTGTCCCTATGGTAGACATCTGCCAGGCCGCCACCTAGTCCTCAGTCCACATCTTTGCAGCTCACTACTGCCTGGAGAGGGAGTTCCAATGGGACAGTGCCTTCGGCCAGACTGTACTCCGTAGTATGTTTGGGATTTAGGCAACTCCTACCCTCCGACCCTTCTTGTTCAGAACCATGGTTCTCCCTGGACACTGGGATCCTCAGAATCTTTCCTTAGATTCGCTTGTGGCTGCTCACGGCTGGGCTGTGATCTTTCTACAGGTTCTCGGTAGCCTGTAGCTAGGAAGTCCCATATGTGAGGACTGACTGCCTGCTTGTTCCTGGAGAAAGCGTAGTTGCTCACCTGCAACAGGTGTTCTCCAGGGACAGCAGGAATCGGTCCTCACATCTCTCCCTCCTCCCCTTGGAGTTGCTGTAGAATTTTTGCCATCTTCTTTTGTTGGCTTTAGCTATGTCATCTGACTGAGTAAGATGTCACTCTTGGGTGGGAAGCGGACCACACATGCGTGGTGGCATCTCTCATATGCTTTCTTTGAAAGCTGGGGAGATGCTTCCATGGGGGCTCTGTCGGCGCCGACATCACCCATATGTGAGGACTGATTCCTGCTGTCCCTGGAGAACAATTGTTACAGGTGTGTAAAGCTATTTCTCCTGCACCAAGATTTGGTATGAGGGATGTTCATTGCCATATAAAAAATCTTTGACTTATATGTGCCAGAGTCCAAATATCTCTACATTGTGTGACAATGTGAGCTGTAGTGAGCAAATGGAAATAGAGGAAAATAGGGACTACACCTTTAAGACAGAAGAAAGGCAAGGTTCCCAGAGAGCTCAAACTACAAACAAACTAGAGAAGCATGTTTTGGCTGAGGCAGAGCCCCGCCCAAGACCTAACGTAGGGTCAGGTTTGAGCTCTGATAACAAACACGTGTGCAGAGAGCAGGGCGTGGTGGCTGGAAAGCACCTATTTAAACCTGCGTCACTGAAGTCAGAGAGGGCAGAGGAAGCTGGAAGAGCTGGAGGATCTGGAGAATCTGGAGGAGCAAAGGAAGCAGAAGGTTCAGAGAGAGCTGAGAGGTCAGAGTGGACAGAAGGCTCAGGGAGAGCAGGAAGCTCGTGGCCAGGATCCTGTTCAGAGGGAGTACTGAAGCCAGAGGGTTCAAAGGAGAAACCTGGTTTAAGGAAACCCAGAGAAGGGAGACGTGGAAGGTTTTATTCCACGGGGAAATTTGGCTCCAGCAACAAGGGAAGCAATCCTTTTGAAAAAGGTGTGTCTGCTTCAGAGTCCAGCAGAAGCTTAGCTGAGGACGTTGCTAATGAACTGAGAAAGAGTGCAGAGCAGAGTGCTCCAGGAACCCGAGCTGCCAGAAGGTGGGTGAAAGCTATTACAAATGCTGATAACCAGAACCCACCAAGGGCAGTGAGACAGACCTGAACCTAATTGAGAAGCTAAGGCAACTGTTGCAGGATAGAGGAGCTTATTCTCAAAGCACAGCTTACCTTTCTCCAGGAGAGTAGTTTGTAAGGGAATTCCAGAAGCTTCTTCCAAACAGTAAGCTTGAATCTGCTAGTGAAAGTCCAGAGAGGGACAGACAACTTGCAATACAGGAAGATATGCAAGTAGATTCGTGTATGCCTGAAACTGAGTGTGATGTAATGCCAATGGATTGTTCTTATTGTAAGAAGGGAAGCTTTCACATGTGCTAGAAGAAAGACTGTGAAGGGAAGTCTTTGCATAGCCTGTGTCTCATAGCTAGAAGAGAAACAGAAGCTTCCATTTGAAGTAAAGAACATTCCTTGTATCCTGAGTGTAAACTGAGCAGTTTGTGATAAAGAGAAAAGAACTGTACCTGATTTATAATTGAGGAAAGTGGCTGTGATTTTCTTACTGATGAAGAATGGCTGTGAACAGCTACCGTGTCTGAAAAAGGTTTTACCAAGTTCTGATGTTCCAGACTCTTTATGTTCCTGTTGAGTTTTCTTTTGGAGAATAATCCTTTACTGCCTTGTGTTTTTGAATTTTGATGCGAAAGGGGAACCCAGATCAAAAATAAATTTTCTGTTTTGCCTTAAACCAAACCGAGTGGTTGCAACTACTTTGTCTACAAGTAACTGTGAGAAACTACAACTCCCAGAATTCCCTGGTGAGAGAAAAATCTAGTGATGCTTTACTTAAAGGCAAATGAGGCCACCCTTCTGCCTATTGGCCTGGCCAGCAGGGGGAGTGTGACAATTGCCATAACAGCCAACTATTAGATCTGTGATCAACCCCAAAATCCTAATTATGTCAAATCGACATCTGCAGTGATGGTCTATCAGAGGTGTCTAAGCAACCTGCCAGCACATCTATGGTGTGAAGACCTAGATGTTGGCATTAGATCTTCCACCTCTGGCTTTGGAGCCATGCCTGGCAACAGCTGTCTCCTAAGGGGCTTCAACAACTTCTGCTTCAAAGCTAACCAAAGTGGTGCTTCTTCTTGTTCTACTGGAAGAAGCCACATCCCATCCTTCTTCAACATGAAGGAGTATCATACTGAATCAGATCAGGAAAGCTCACCCCTCCCTCATACCTCCCCAGCTGCAGCTTCCACAGGGCAGTGCGAAAAGGCTTTTGCTTCTAAAGAAATCTTACTAAAAGCGCTTCAGAGCACTTTAGAAACATAGAAATATAGAAACATGATGATAGAAAAAAAAACACATGGCCTATCTAGTCTGTCCTTCCATATCAACCACCACAACGGTCCCTTTTTTTCCTTTAGAGATCCTATGTGTTTGTCCCATGCTTCTTTGAATTCAGATACTGTCTTCATCTCTACCAACTTCACTGGGAGGCTATTCCTCGGATCCACCACTCTATTCAGAGAACTATTCAGGCAATTGGTAACAGACCCCACACGTGAAGGGGCCATACTGGACTTGGTGCTTACCAATGGTGAAAGTGTTTCTAATGTTGTAGTGGGAGATCATTTTGCATCCAGTGATCACCAGATGGTGTGGTTCAGTATTAGGACTAGGGCTGTTAGAATCCATTCCAAGGTGAGGATCTTAGACTTTAGGAAGACTAACTTTGCGAAGATGGGCCAATACCTCAGGGAGTCGTTAGTGGGATGGGAACAGCTGGGGGATGTAGAAAAACAGTGGGCAAAACTGAAAGGGGGTATTTTAAGGGCAACCAACCTTTTTGTTAAAATGGTAAATAAAGGCAAAAGGAAAAGGAGACCACTATGGTTTTCGAAGGAAGTAGCTGAAAAAGTGAAGAAAAAGAGGGAGGCCTTCATGAAATACAAGAGATCACAGAGAGAGGAAGACAGGCATCTGTATTTGGAAAAACTTAGAGAAGCTAGCAAAGTAGTCAAGAAGGCAAAGATTCAAAAGGAGGAGGAAATAGCCAATGCAATAAAATGGGGGGATAAGACATTTTTCAGATATATTAGTGAGAAGAGGAAGGGCAAAAGTGGTATTGTCAGACTCAAGGGTGAAGGGGGGGAATATGTAGAAGCTGATAAGGATAAAGCGGAATTGCTTAACAGATAATTTTGTTCTGTGTTCACAGATGAAGAACCAGGAGCAGGACCTCAGAAAACACCCACAAATAGGAACAGAAGCGAGGGACATCTTGAACAATTTTCAGAAGACTCTGTTCGTGAGAAACTAGCTCAACTTAAAGTAGACAAAGCGATGGGACCGGATGGGATACACCCTAGAATACTGAGGGAACTTGGGGACGTTCTAGCAACTCCACTGACTGACCTTTTCAATGCCTCGTTGGAGTTGGGAGTGGTGCCAAAGAACTGGAGAGAGGCTTATATGGTGCCTTTACACAAAAGCGGAAGTAAGGATGTGGTTGAAAACTACAGGCCGGTTAGTTTAACTTCGGTGGTGAGTAAATTATTGGAAACGCTGCTGAAAGAGAAAATAGTGAGGTTTCTGGGGTCCAGCGGATTACAGGATCCGAGGCAGCATGGATTCACCAGAGGCAGGTCTTGTCAGACAAATCTGATTGATTTCTTTGACTGGGTGACCAGGGAGTTGGACTGAGGGAGAGCCCTAGATGTGGTGTATTTCAGTAAAGCCTTTGACACTGTTCCTCACAGGCGACTTATAAACAAACTGAGCACCCTAGGGGTGGACCCTAAAGTTACTGCTTGGGTTAGAAATTGGTTGGGTGGGAGGCGACAAAGAGTACAAGTAAATGGAGCTCACTCTGAGGAGAAGGATGTTACCAGTGGTGTGCCCCAGGGATCTGTCCTTGGTCCGATTCTTTTTAACATCTTTGTTAGTGATATAGCGGAAGGGCTGTCGGGTAAGGTTTGCCTCTTTGCAGATGATACCAAAATCTGCAATAGGACACCCAGGAAGGTGTAGATAACATGAGGAGGGATCTAACTAAGCTTGAAGAATGGTCTATAATTTGGCAGCTGGGATTTAATGTTAAAAAATGTAAGGTCATTCATTTGGGCTGCAGCAATCCAATGGAGCAATACAATATAGGAGGTGAAGTACTTTTGTCCACTAAAGAAGAGCGGGACCTAGGCGTGGTTGTGTCTGATGATCTTAAAGTAGCTAAACAGGTAGAAAAGCTAGAAGGATGCTTGGGTGCATACGGAGAGGAATGGCTAGCAGAAAAAAGGAGGTGATAATGCCTCCGTATAAGTCTTTGGTGCGACCTCATTTGGAATATAGTGTGCAATTCTGGAGACCGCACCTTCAACAAAAGACCAAGAAGGTTATCCACTTCTAACACCCTCAGCACCCCAAAAAACTACTCTAAATCATGCAAATGTACCTCACAAAGAGCAATTGCTTTGGCCGCCCCTTTAATTTGGAACTCTCTCCCTCCTGATTTACGCTCACTGGATGATTTAAAAGACTTTCGTAAACAATTGAAAACTACACTTTTCATTGAACAATATGGATCAACAATTGACTAAATATATTATATTTATTTTAATTATTTTAACTAATTTGCCTTATTGTTAACCCTTGTTATTTTTCCTATATTACCATTGTACTGTTATGTTTATACTGTGTTTGTTTCCCTTGCCTATAACCTTTGTATTTCTTGTGACCGCTTTGATTGAAGGAAAAGGCGGTATAGAAAACTTGTTAAATAAATAAATAAATAAATTAGTGGGCTTCATTATAAAGCATATGAGGACAGACTTAAGGATCTTAATATGTACACCTTAGAAGAAAGGCGGGATAGAGGTGATATGATTGAGATGTTTAAATACCTCCGTGGCATAAATGTTCAGGGAGAGAGCCTCTTTCAATTGAAAGCAAGTTCTGCTACGAGGGGACATGGGATGAGGGTGAAGGGAGATAGATTCAGGAGTGATATGCGGAAATATTTCTTTATGGAAAGAGTAGTGGATCCATGGAATAGTCTCCCAGTGGAGGTGGTAGAGATGAAGACAGTAACTGAATTCAAAAAAGCATGGGACCAACACAAAGGATCTCTAAAGGTAAAAAGTGGACTGTTGTAGTTGTTGATATAGAAGGACAGACTAGATAAGCCATGTGGTCTTTTTCTGTCATCATGTTTCAATGTTTTCTATGTTTCCATAAAGAAATATTTCCACATATCACTCCTGAATCTATCCCCTTTCACCCTCATCCCATGTCCCCTCGTAGCAGAGCTTGCTTTCAATCGAAAGGCATTCCTCCTGTGAATTTATGCCACAGAGGTACTGAAACATCTCAATCATATCACCTCTATCCTGCCTTTCCTCTAAGGTGTACATATTAAGATCCTTATGTCTGTCCTCATATGCTTTATAATGAAGACCTCTAACCATTTTAGTAGCCGCCCTCTGTACCAACTTCAGCCTCTTTATATCCTTTTGAAGGTGTGGTCTCCAGAATTGCACACAATACTCCAAATGATGTCGCACCAAAGACCTATACAAAGGCACTATCACCTCCTTTCTTCTGATGGCCATTCCTCTCCCTATGCACCCAAGCATACTATATCGCTCCCTTGGATTGCTGCAGCCCAAATGCATGACCTTGCATTTTTTAACATTAAATCCCAGCTGCCAAATTCTAGACTATTCTTCAAGCTTAGCTAGATCCCTCCTCATGTTATCTACACCTTCCTGGGTGTCTACTCTATTGCAGATTTTGGTATCATCCACAAAGAGGCAAACGTTACCCGACAGCCCTTCCAATATATCACTAACAAAGATGTTAAAAAGAATCAGACCAAGGACAGATCCCTGGGGCACACCATTGGTAACCTTCTTCTCCTCAAAGTGAGCTCCATTTACCTGTACCCTTTGTCGCCTCCCACTCAACCAATTTCCAACCCAAGCAGTAACTTTAGGATCCATCCCTAGGGTGCTCAGTTTGTTTATAAGTCGCCTGTGAGGAATGGTGTAAAAGGCTTTACTGAAATCTAAATACACCACATCTAGGGTTCTCCCTCGGTCCAACTCCCTGGTAACCCAGTCAAAGAAATCAATCAGATTTGTCTGACAAGACCTGCCTCTGGTGAATCCATGCTGCCTCAGATCCTGTAATCCCTGGATTCCAGAATCCTCACTATTTTCTCTTTCAGCAGCATTTCCAATAATTTACTCACCATCAAAGTTAAAGTAACCGGTCTATAGTTTTCAACCACATCCTTACTTCCGCTTTTGTGTAAAGGGACTACATGAGCCTCTCTCCAGTCCTTTGGCACCACTCCCGACTCCGAGGCATTGAAAAGGTAAGTCAGTGGAGCTGCTAGAATGTCCCCAAGTTCCCTCAGTATTCTAGGTGTATCCCATCCGGTCCTATCGCTTTGTTTACTTTAAGTTTAGCTAGTTTCTCACAAACACAGTCTTCTGAAAATTGTTCAAGATGCTCCTCACTTCTGTTCCTGTTTGTGGCTGTTTTCTGAGATCCTGCTCCAGGATCTTCATCTGTAAACACAGAACAGAAATATTTGTTAAGCAATTCTGCTTTATCCTCATCAGCTTCTACATATTTCTCCCCTTCACCCTCAAGTCTGACAATACCACTTTTGCCCCCCTTCTCACTGACATATCTGAAAAATTTATTATTCCCCCATTTTATTGCATTGGCTATATCCTCCTCTTTTTGAATCTTTGCTTTCCTGACTACTTTGCTAGCTTCTCTAAGTTTTTCCATAAGAACATAAGATATGCCATACTGGGTCAGACCTAGGTCCATCAAGCCCAGTATTCTGTTTCCAACAGTGGCCAAACTAGGTCATATGTACCTAGCAGTTTCCCCAAGAGACACAAGTTCCACAATGCTTGTACTGGGTCAAGCATTGATATCTTCGGTCACTTCTTAATAATGGTTTATGGACCTTTCCTTCAGGAACTTGTCCAAACCTTTTTTAAACCCAGCTACACTAACAGCCTTTACTACATCCTCCGGTAACAAATTCCAGAGTTTGATTACACGTTGAGTGAAAAAATATTTTCTTTTATTGGTCTTAAATAGTTTACCCTGTAGCTTCATTGCATGTCCCCTAGTCTTTCTATATTCTGATAACGTAAACAATCGATCTACGTTTACCCGTTCCATTCCATTCATTAATTTATAGACTTCTATCATATCTCCCCTCAGCCGTCTCTTTTCCAGTTTAAAGAGCCCTAACCTTTTTAGCCTTTCTTCATAGGAGTATCCTTCCATCCCCTTACCATTTTGGTGGCTCTTCTCTGAACCTTTTCTAAAATCGCTATATCCTTTTTAAGATACGGCGACCAGAATTGCACACAATATTCAAGGTGCGGTCTCACCATGGAACGATATAGAGGCATTATAATATCTTTTGTTTTATTTTCCATTCCTTTCCTTATCATACCTAGCATTCTATTTGCTCTCTTGGCTGCCGCTGCACACTGGGCCGAGGGTTTTAACATGGTATCCACAATGACGCCTAAATCTTTTTTCTGGGTGGTGGTTCCTAATGTGGAACCTTGCATCGTGTAACCATAGTTTGGGTTGTTCTTCCCTAGGTACATAACCTTGCACTTGTCCACATTAAATTTCATCTGCCATTTTGATGCCCAGTCTTCCAATTTATCAAGATCCTCTTGCAATTTTTCACAATCCTCTTCGGTTTTAACAACTGTAAATAGTTTTGTGTCATCTGCAAATTTGATAACCTCACTCGTTATTCCACTTTCCAGGTCATTTATGAATATGTCAAAAAGCAGCGGACCCAGCACAGATCCCTGGGGTACACCACTATTCATCTTTCTCCATTGGGAAAATTGGCCATTTAGCCCTACCCTCTGCTTTCTATCTTTTAACCAGTTCCTGATCCACAATAGTACACTGCCTCCTATCCCATAACTCTTTAGTTTTGCCAAAAGTCTCTGATGAGGGACCTTGTCAAAGGCTTTCTGAAAGTTCAGATACACAATATCAACCGACTCACCTTTGTCCACCTGTTTATTCACTCCTTCAAAAAAACATAACAGATTAGTAAGACAAGATCTTCCTTGTCTAAAGCCATGTTGGCTGTCTCCCATTAGGTTGTGACTATCTACATGCTGAGTAATTTTATTCTTTATGATGGTTTCTACCATTTTTCCCGGTACTGACGTCAGACTCACCGGTCTGTAGTTTCCTGGATCACCCCTGGAACCCTTTTTAAAAATTGTTGTTACATTGGCGATCCTCCAATCTTCAGGTATTAGAGATGATTTTAATGATAGTTCACAGATTACTGATATCAGTTCTGCAATCTCATATTTCAGTTCTTTCAACACCCTTGGATGTATACCATCCAGCCCAGGTGATTTGCTACTCTTTAGTTTATCTAATAGTTGTAAGACATCTTCCCGATGTATCGATATTTCCTTCAATTCTTCCACACCTTTAAATACCCCTTCCGTCATGGGTAACATTCCTACATCTTCCTCAGTAAAGACCGAAGCAAAGAATTCATTCAGTCTCTCCGCTATCGCCTTGTCGCCTCTTAGTGCTCCTTTAACCCCTTTATAATCTAATGGACCAACTGACTCTCTCACAGGTTTTTTGCTACGAATGTACTTGAAAAGGTCTTTATTTCGCGTTTTTGCTTCCGCAGCAAGCTTCTTCTCAAATTCTCTCTTTGCCTGCCTTATCAATGCCTTGCATTTGACTTGCCAGTGCTTGTGCTGTTTCCAGGTTTCATCGTTTGGCTCTTTTTTCCATTTCCTGAAAGTTGCTTTTTTGGCAACAACAGCCTCTCTGACCTCACCTTTAAACCATGCTGGCAGTTTTTTGGACTTCCTTCCACTTTTCTTAAAGCGTGGAATACAGCTGCTCTGGACTTCCAAGATAGTATTTTTCAACAACACCCAAGCTTGATGTACGTCTTTAACCTTTGCAACTGCTCCTTTTAGTTTTTTCTTAACTGTTTTTCTCATTTTATCACAGTCTCCCTTTCGAAAGTTAAAAGGTAGTACTGTGGATTTCCTTACTATCCCTCCTCCACTAATTAAATCAAAGGCGATCATGCTATGATCACTATTTCCAAGTGGCCCCAACACCCTTATCTCTTGCACTAGATCTGGTGTTCCACTAAGGACTAGGTCTAATATGGCTTCCCCTCTGGTCGGTTCATGAACCAGCTGCTCCAAGAAGCAGTCATTTATTTCATCCAGGAACTTTATCTCCCTAGCATGTCCTGACGTGACACTGACCCAGTCGATACCAGGGTAATTGAAATCACCCATTATTATTACTGCACTGTAACGTTTGTTAGCTTCCTTGATTTCTTTGAGCATTTCATCATCCATTTGGTCATTCTGGCCAGGCGCTCGATAGTACACCCCCATTGCCATTGCCTTCCCCCTTTTATATGGAATTTCAATCCATACAGATTCACAGCAGATTTTGTTTCCTGCAAAACTTTAATCCTTTCTGAGTCAATGCCCTCTCTAATATAGAGCGCAACCCCTCCACCAATTTGATCAGCTCTATCATTACGATATAGTTTGTACCCAGTTATCACAGTGTCCCACTGGTTGTCCTCCTTCCACCATGTCTCTGATATTCCAATCATATCTAACATTTCATTTAGTGCTATATATTCTAACTCTCCCATCTTATTGTTTAGACTTCTAGCATTTGCATACAAGCATTTTAGAGAATGTATTTTGTTCATGTTAATTTGGCTATTGTTAGACATGGGTAAATTGGGATCTTTAAGCTCTGTCTGCTCCATACTTGAGGGCATTTGGGCTACTTTACTCTTTTGTGGAACCTCTCTGCTTTTGGTAGTATCCTTCAAGGATACATTCTTCCGAACCATCTGCTCTTGGGCGACTGTCGGCTTTCCCCTATTATCTAGTTTAAAAGCTGCTCTATCTCCTTTTTAAAGGTTAATGCCAGCAGCCTGGTTCCATCCCGGTTAAGGTGAAGCCCATCCCTTCGGAAGAGCCCCTCCTTTCCCCAGAATGTTCCCCAGTTCCAAAAAATGCAAAACCCTCATCTCTGCACCATTGTCTCATCCACGCATTGAGACTCCAGAGCTCTGCCTGCCTTTTGGGTCCTGCGCGCGGAACAGGAAGCATTTCGGAGAACGCTACCCTGGAAGTTCTGGATTTCAACTTCCTACCTAAAAGCCTAAATTTTGCCTCCAGAACCTCCCTACCACATTTTCCTATGTCATTGGTACCGACATGTACCAAGACAGCAGACTCCTCCCCAGCACTATCTAAGACCTTATCTAGGTGGCGCGTGAGGTCCGCTACCTTCGCACCAGGCAGGCATGTTACCAGGCGATCCTCACGTCCACCAGCCACCCAGCTATCTATATGCCTAATGATCGAATCACCAACTATAACGGCTGTCCTAACCCTTCCCTCATGGGCACATGGCCCTGGAGAAACTTCCTCGGTGCGAGAGGGTTTTACATCACCTGGAGGACAGGTCCTAGTTACAGGATCACTTCCTGCCGCACCAGGGTGATGCTCTCCTGTCACGTGACCTCTCTCCTCCATGGCAACAGGGGTGCTGCCAGACTGGAGGTGGGACTTCAGGACTATATCCCTGTAGGTCTCGTCTATGTACCTCTCTGTCTGTCTTATGTTTTCCAAGTCTGCTACTTTAGCCTCTAGAGAACGGACTTGTTCCCTGAGAGCAAAGAGCTCCTTGCACCTAGTGCACACGTAAGACCTCTCACCAACTGGGAGAAAATCATACATGTGACACTCAATGCAAAAGACTGGAAAGCCCCCATCCCGCTGCTGGACTGCTGTCTGCATCTTAGTTTTAAGTTTGTGTCTAGATCTTTAAGTTCTTACTTACTAGGGGTTGCTATGGGTATTTATAACAATAAAACTGTACCTAATACGTTTAATATACCTTGTTCACCTGAAGCTAAATTAATCTCAGGTCCTTAGTGTATGACTGATTTGGGTAATGAGCTTCACCTGAAAGCACCTCCTGTCCTTTAAGATGTGTAAGTACCTATAAAGCTATGATTATCCCAGGGGAGGGTGGGAGTGGGGAGGGAGAGAGGGAAATAACACCTATTAAAAGAGGGCTGCTACACAGTATCCTGTCTTGTGCTGCTGAGGTAAGCTAAATTCTGATTTGATTTAAATTATAGCTCTTAGCTGCTGCTGCTAGGCTCTAACTTCTTATGAAATTTAAACTACAAGCTCTCTGCTGGATTCTAAATTTAACCAGAAAGCTCTCTTCTGTGTGTTAAATTTAAACTAACAGTACTTTGCTGTTACTTGGCCCTGAGTGTCTATTAAATTTAAACTACAAGCTCTCTGCTGGGTATGAAATATAACCAGAAAGTTCTCCTCTGGGTTTTTTAATTCAAACTTTAATTGCTGCTACTAGGCCCTAACTGACCTAACAAAAAACAAAACAAAACACTGGGTTCACAGATTAAGTAGCTTTAATACAAAGAATTCTTTTTAGAAAATTACCAGAAGTATATACTCACAGTTGCAGATTTCTCTCCAGAAGAAACAGCCCCCCTTTCTAGTCCTTCCAAATATAGATGCCTGTCATCCTCTCTGTGTGATCTCTTGTATTTTAAGTGCAATAATTAATTTGAACGCTCCAAGTCATCTCCACCACGACAAATGAAAGGGTGACCATGAGGTGACTTGGCTCCGAACTATCTGGGTAAGGAACTCCATGTTTTTTGCTACAGTCTCTTCCAAGGTTGGGGCAAGCCACATTCCCAAGTATTTTAAACAATCCTTATTAACCTGAAATGGAAAGCCAGTCAATTTGGACATCCTAGTGTATTGATTTAAAGGGAGTAATTCTGTTTTCTGAAAACATCTATTAATGAAGCGCAAGAATGGTTCCAACTTGTTAAAAAAATAAGATTGTCTGCATAGGCCAAAACTTTGTTCTCAACCTCATCCAATGTGATGCTCACAACATTAAGGTTGTGCTTAATATTTAAAATAAGTAGCTCAGTTGACAGGTTAAATAAGAGTAGTGAAAGTGGACACCCTTGCTTCGCCCCTTTGTGTAGTCTGGTGGGAGTGCAGAACAATCAATTAACAGTATTCAAGCTGTGGGCTGACTATAGAAAATGCTTGCCATACACATAAACAGCCCAGCCTGTACCAGTTAGAAAGCTGAAATAGAGATTGTTCTACTCTACATTGTCAAGTGCCTTTTCATCATCTAATGAGAGGGTAGCCACTGGAAAGTCCATCTACTGTGCATTATGTCCAAATCATAGGCTAGTTGAGCATTGTTAAAAGAATAGTGACCTTTTACAAAACTTGTCTATTCTTTACCCACTAATCTAGGAAGAACCCACCTCATCTGCTGTGCCAAGATTTGAAAATAGATTTTACAATCTACATTAAGAAGAGAAATAGGAGGGGGGGGGGGGGCGCTCGTGAGTCCAATGTAAGATGGCAGCATCTTAACCCAGCTCCTGCCCTGCCAGATCCCTAAGACGGATCTTCTAATGTGGTTACCACCTAAAAACCCTTGAACCACTGAATTTTGCCTGCTCCTAGATGGGGAAGAAGGAATCAGAAGGAAGGGACCTGCGATTGCGGTGAGAAGGAAGGATCCGAATGGTATTATTTGCTCCGGGCTTAGTGTGAGGCTGTCTGGGCAGACTGTTTGCTTCCCCTGAGCTGCAGGCTGTGGATATGATCTGAATAGCTGTGTTGCAGTGCCGCGGTGACTGTGATGACTTTCACTTTGTCCTGGCTAGAATCGGCACATCTACTTAGACCAGGTGCAGCTGTCTAATGAAGTGAACTTTGGAGGAAGTACTTACGGGATCTACTTCTAGCCTGCCATTTGCTTCCCAGTGTGCTCTCCTCTGTGCTGCAGATGAGCCTGTCTGCTCCCGGTAAGACCTCTGATGACCTCCCTGTGGAGTGCTGCCACCGCCATTCCCACAAGCTGCTGGAACGCACAGTTTGCATGCACAGTGAAACACAGGCTGCTTTCCACTGTTAGCGGACTTTTCTCTGCTTCCTGCATTCCATCCTGCCGTTGGGACCTTCTGTGAGCTGTAACTCCTTGCGCCGGAGCCTGTGTCCTCTTGCTCCTGGTGACTGCATTGTCTGTGCCTTCCTCTGGCTCCCCTGCTGCGGAAGATAAGGAGAGTCTGGTGTTGTGGCTCACTTCGCTAAAGAAGAAAAAAAAAAAAAAGAAGGAAGCCTGCTTTCTCCCCTTGTTGCATGATCCCAACTCTAAGGCTTGAGATGCCATGCACACTGATGTAGTCAGAGCTCCATCTAGTGGTTGCTTTCTGAATTTTCGCTGTTTTTCCGCTATCTTACAGTAGCTCTACACTTAGTGACTTTTGATTGATAGTGGGACTTTGGCTTATCTCTCACCATGTTGTCCAAGAACACATATGCTACAGTGCTGTCCAAATTCTCCAGGAAGGGAGATAAAGCTGAGACAGATGGTCCCTCGAAAGTTCAGATCACTCCACCAAACGCCTCCCTTGGTGTTGAAAGTGCTGTGGCACAACCAGCCACTAAGGCAGACCTTATGGAAATGCTACAGGAGCTCTGATCTTTTCAGCTTGACTTCTCCAAAGCCATTTCAGGTCTCCGATCTGATATGAAAGTGCTGGATGACTGGGTCACACAAAATGAAATAAACATCGGGCAGCAGATTGATTCCACAGCTGTTTTTCAGTCTAAATCAATAAGCTGGACCAACTCACGAGAGACCTTAAAGAGCGCCAAGATGAGTTAGAGAACCGACAGCATTGCAACAATGTAAGAATCCTGAGTGTGCCAGAGGTGTCAGGGGGTCAAGAGGACAGTATGAAACTAGTTCAAGAAATTTATCTGTGCTGTGTCCCAGGAGGATTGGGCCCAGTAAAGCTTGAGCGAGCACACCGCAGAGCAGGACGACGATCAGGAGGCGATGCAAGACCTCTCCCCATTGTAGTCTGCTTCAGTTTTTTTGAGGATAAGATTACCTTACTTAGAAGCCTACACGATAGGAGGACAATTTCCTTCCATGAGCATGATATCCAGATCTTTCATAGTTTGTCTCCTTATATGCTGGAACAGTGCCGTAACTTTAAACCACTTACACAATGGTTACATATGAAAGCAATCCGCCACAGGTGGAGATTCCCCTTCGTGATCCATTTTGAATGGAACAATGCAGCTCATAAAATTACCGAGCTGCTGGACTGCCTGGACTTTCTTGATCAGATTCAAGTAGAGGACAACCATCAGCTGAGACCGAAGTGACCAGAGAAAGTGGGAGGTATCGACCCCCAAATGCTATAAGGTGCCCAGATCACGGCGCAAATCTGAAGCAGATGTAGAAGAAGCGCAAGCAAAAGCAATGTAAAACAGTACTCCTACCTGACAGATCCTACTTCTTATGTCCTTGGACTTTGTTCTTAAAAGTTTGTTAGTTGAGAGTCACGTGATGTGGTGAGAGCGGGTGGACGTGTGCCACTTGAGCTTCAGGCCCCCCCCCCCTCCTTCGTACCAGTAAGGTGCCATTTTCACAGCCGAACAGCTGCATTTGAGGGAGTCAACAGAGGGAGACTTGAAATCGGCGAGAGGCAGCAGACCAGATGGCAACAGCAGTGAGAGTGGGACGCAGGGAAAAAGAGCGGCCCGCTGGAACGCCGAAAATGGCAGAGACGTCTTTGCCACCTAGATCCCTGGCTTCACCGGAACTCGTGGAGATTTCCCTGGCGGTGGCGGGGGCGCTCTCGACACAATTTGAGGCCCTCCACGGAAAGATGGACCTGTTACAAACCTCAGTGGGAGCTCTGGGCAGCTCTGGGATTGCAGGAGGTGGAGACCTGGATCGGGCTCGCAGAAGACAAGGTGGAGGAATTGCTGCACGAGGTAGGCCGCATGAATACAGAGCTGCAGGTGCAAGCAACTAAACTGGATGACTTGGAGAATAGGTCCCGACGCAATAACTTGTGGTTTCTGGGGGTGCCGGACAGCATATCAGACCGGGAATTGAAGCCCTATTTGGAGTCTCTGGTGGCGCAGCTGTTGGAGGGCGGTGAGGACAGTGGCCAGATCCTTATACAGCGGGCGCATAGAGTGGGCCCGGCAATCAAAAGATGGTAGGCCACGGGTAGTCCTGGCTAAGTTTCTGCGCTTTCCCCAGAAAGAAGCGGTGCTCCAGGAGGCGCAGAAGAAAGGAACTGTTTCAAGAGACAACATCAAGCTGAGAATTACACAGGACTACTTGGCAGCATTGGGCCTGCGTAAGTGGGCATATGCCCCCCCTATGCCAGAAGTTGATCGAGGCCGGTGTTAAATTTATGGTGCAGTACCCTGCTAAGCTGGTGGTAACTCATGAGGGAACATGGCAGACCTTTGAATCTGCATCGGAGGCCTCTTTTTACGTGGAAGAGCTTGTGTGCAGGGTAGCGGGACCACCAGCGGGGAGTTCGGGCAGCTAAGTGGCGATGGCCGGAGTAGGCAGTGCAGAGGGACTGAGAGAAAGAATGCCACTAGATTGTATGGAGTTGAATCCCTGCGGAGCCATGGGGCTGCAGACACCTGGCCAGTGGGAGTACTGGAGCTGTTGGCTACTTCAAGATTTGGACTATTAGCGTGAATTTACAGTTACAGACCAGTGCATCAACCAGATGAGACCTGGACATTCTGCTAGATGATTGTTATGTTGACTAAGTAGGGGGGGGGGCTGGTTTGTGTAAGGGGAAGGTGGAGGGGATGGGGGGGGGGGAGAGATATGACTCGGGTACTGATGGGGGAGAAAGAGGTTTAATCTGAATGCACTGATGGTGCCGTGGGGATGGGAGGCAGGGTGGTTAGGGGGAGTGGAAGCCTGGTCATTTCAGGGTAGTGTAATGAGAGAGGGGGAGGGCTACTGCACACATCTTTAGTGACCCAGTGGGAGCGGAGGGTATGGGAAACAGGATGAGGGCTGGGGGGAGATGGAGGGGGGGGGATGCAGGGAGATGGGGAGGGGAGAGGGACGGGAGGGGGTAGGGGCGAGAGGGATCGGGAGAGGGATGGAGGGGAGGGGGGGACGGGAGGAGGGAAGGGTAGAGAGCAGCCATAACACGATTGTGGGAGCGGAGTCTGGGAGCATACTAGAGCCTAAGGAGGGACCTCAGGCTGGGGGGTTCTATTCTTGTTCCATCTGGATAGTCGAGAGGGTTGATACGGATTTGTACCCTCCAACCTGAAGATTATTTCATGGAATGTGTGTGGAATAGGTAACCCTATTAAGAGACATAAATTGTTGCGAGCCTTAGCTAGGCTAAACTGTGATATTGCTATGCTACAAGAAACCCACCAGACAGCTGAGGAGCACGCTAAACTGAGGAGGGAGTGGGTAGGGCAGGGTTGGGGTGCCCCAGCCAAGGGAAAAAAGGGTGGAGTGGTCATCTTGATAAACAAGCGGATTCGCTTTGAATTGGAAAGGGAGCACGCGGACCCGGATGGTAGGTATGTATTGTTGTATGGGATGTTAGACGGGAGGCCTATTGTGTTAGGTAATCTGTACAGCCCGAATGTATTAGATAGGGTGTTGTATGCCCGATTGGCTTCTCGTGTGGAGTGACTGCCTGATGTCCCTTTGATCTTGGCTGGAGATTTTAATGGGGTATTAGATGTCGTGATGGATACAACCAGAGGTGGGGGGGAGAGAGCACGGGTTCAGACTACTAGAGCGCTGCAAGATTTGCGGAGCCGGTTGGGAACGGTAGACCCCTGGCGTCTGCTACACCCGACGGAGAGGGATTTTACTCACCAATTGAGAGCGCATGGTTCGAGTGCTAGAATCGACTATATCCTGGTGTCGGAGAGGCTTTTTGCACAGATCGGGGATGCACAAATTGGCCCTATGGAGATATCGGACCATGCACCGGTTTGGGTGGACTTAACATGGGGTGATTTGGCCTCACAGACCAAAATCTGGCAGTTCTCAGCGGAACTGTATAGGGACACCGAATTTCATAATCATCTTAAACAGCGCTGGCAGGAGTTTATGATTCATAATGAGCGACATAAAGAGGACCCAGAGTTGCTCTGGGAGACCGCGAAGGTAGTTTTGCGTGGAGATATTATTGAATATGTAGCGCAGAAGCGAAAATTGGTAGCGGCACGGATTATCCACTTACAGAAGCAGGCGGTGAAGGATAGGCGACGGTGTGCGAGCGACCCCACTGCGGCAAATAAGAGGCGACTTTGGGAGACCCAGATGTCTCTTAATGAACTGCTCCATCAGAGGGCAAAGAAATCCTTCATGTACTATCGGTATCAATTATACCACTTTGGGGATAAGCCTGGGAAGCTTTTGGCGCGCTGCCTCTAAGGTAGCCGAGGCGCTCGGTCGGTAGCGGCGCTGCGGGACGAACAGGGACAATTGCACAAGAATAACCGAGCGATAGCCCAAGTGTTTAGATCTTTTTACCGAAAGCTATATGCGGGGAGAGAAGGGTCCTTGATCGATATGGAGAAGTATCTACGTGAGGTGCGGCTACCAAAAGCAACAGCGGTGCAGAGGGCGCAGTTGGATGAACCGGTGACTGCGGAAGAGGTGCACAGGGTTATCCAGAGTGTGAGCTGTTATCGAGCGCCGGGCCCAGATGGTTTTGGGGCAGAATTTTATAAGTTGTTGGGAGATCGGGTGCCCCCGGCCCTGGTGGCGATGTACCTTAGAAGAGTGGAGCAGGGAAGGTTTGCCTGGGGGACGAACCACGCACACATTACATTAATACCTAAGCCGGGGAAGGATCTTACGCAGGCTGCTTCGTATAGACCCATCTCTTTACTAAATTTTGATTTGAAAGTGCTGGCTAAGATTTTGGCAGATCGCCTAGCTTCAGTCTTGGGGGGAGTTAGTGCATGACTCGCAGGTGGGTTTCATAAAAGGGCGTTATGCAGTGCGTAATTTGCGTAAAATATTGGCATCGATAGAGTGGGTTCGGGAGCGGGACTTGCAATCACTGTTGATCAGCTTTGATGCGGAAAAAGCATTTGATCAGGTGAATTGGGATTACCTGAAATTTTTCTTGCCTCAGTATGGCTTAGGAGATTCCTTTTGCAGGATGGTAGAGCTGCTTTATGTGGGCCCCACCGCTGAAGTAATATGTAATGGTGTGCTGTCGGAAAAATTTGACCTGGAGAGGGGTACGCATCAGGGTTGTCCGCTATCCCCTCTGCTATTTGTGCTGACTTTGGATCCTCTGGTGCGGTGGATAGAGGAATCCTCGAGTATATGTGGAGTGCGCATTGGGTCGTATGGGTTTAAGATGGCTGCCTTTGCGGATGATATGCTGGTGCACTTGCTGTCTCCTCAGCAGTCGCTGCCCAGCTTGCTTGATGAACTGTCCCTATATGGAAGATTTGCAGGGTTACGTATAAACATGGACAAGTCAGAGGCCCTAGATGTGGCGGGCACGCTTCAGGGGAATTTTCCACTTCGATGGGCAGGCGAATCGTTCGTCTATCTGGGTATATTGTTGACTAAGGAACCGAAGGTGCTGTACAAGAAAAACTTTTAGCGAGTCCTTCTTAAACTTCGGGCGCAGCTGCAGGCATGGGCTCCCCTCCCACTGTCTCTTGTGGGTAGGGTGGCGGCCTTAGGGATAGTAATCCTCCCACGAGTGCTCTATTGGATGCAAACCCTGCCAGTGTGGTTATTGAGGCGTGACCTTATGTGTATAGAATGGGATTTCTTGGAAAGGAGCAAGAGCGCGTATAGCGTTAAATCGATTGAGAAGGGGGTGGAGATCCGGAGGGATTGGAGTCCCAGATCTGTGGAAATATGCCTTGGCTTGTCAGGCGAGACATCTCGGGGATTGGCTTGGAGATACAGAAGTCTATACCCCCAGAGCGTTAGAAGAAGCTTTTGTGGCCCCGCAGGCATTAACAGCGGTCTTGCATTTGGATCGATCATCTCTGCCAGGACGAATGATGAGTAGTGTTTTGGTGCTCTCGGCACGGTGTACATGGCAACAGCTGAATAAATATTGGGGTAGTTCCCCCGAGGTCTCGAGCTGGTTGCCTATTCTGGGTAATCTGCAGTTTGTCCCGGGGTCGGACTCAGCTCTCTTTCGGCAGTGGGAGCGGTTGGGGATATGGAGCCTTGGACATGTGGTTGATCAGGAGGGGAGATGCAAGGCTTTGAAAGCGCTCTGTAGGGAGTATGACTTGAATCCTGGGAATTCCTTCTTTGGGTATATGCAACTCTCTCATTATGTTGGCTCTCTGCCACAGCGGGAGTTGAAAGTGGAACACTCGGCGCAGATCTTGGAATTCTTTGCCTTGGGAACGGAGTCCCCACCCACTATAGCGGAGTTGAAGAGAAGGCTTGACCAGTATGGCACTCCCCCTGACTATTCGGCAGAGGAAGCCTCGTGGGCGAAGGAGCTGGGTCGAGAGGTGGCCCCGGGCTCTATTCGTGGCGCATTGGGTCGGATTGTGGGGTTGGTGGAAGGGGCTCGATGGCGTGAAGTGCAGTTTAAATGTATTACCCGAGCTCATTTCTCCCCAAGGCGAGCACTGAGAAGTCACCTCACGTCATATGGAGGATGTCCAAAGTGTTCATGTTCCTTGGCGGATTTGGGACACATGTGGTGGGGGTGCCCGTATATTTGCCGCTATTGGATGCGGATTGGGACCTATATGAGCAGCTTATTGCAGCAGCGGGTCTGCTGGACGGGGCCCCTGGTCGTATTGGATCAACTTGAACCATTCCACCCGAAGGGGAGATGGGAGAGAGTACTAGTGCGGAAGACTGGTGGGTAAGGGTCCTATACTCCATCGGTGGAGGGAGCCTGTGGCCCCTACCTTCTGGGAGTGGCATAATAGCTTACACCAGCTCATGCTTCTGGAAAGGAGAGGTGCGAGAGGGAGTGCCCAACGGTGGGCCTCCTTTCTTTTGATATGGATGCCCTACATTCAAAAACTGGGGCCAAAGACCCGAAGTGAGGTGCTGAAAGTGGGTTAGTATGGGGCGGGTAAGATGATAGGGGGGGATTGGATAGGGGGTTGACTCAGTGTGTGGCTAGGGCAAGAATTGCTCCCAAGGAAAGGGAATAATGCCTACGGCTCTGGGGTGAGGGAGGGGGTGGAAGGATAGGAGGGGGGGAAGGAGGGGAAATAAAACCTTGATTAAAATACTTTGTGCTGTTTGCCTCAAATTGTGCTGTTGTAAAGCCCCAGGGTGGTAGATAAGACACAACCCTGCCCGGGGTGTTGTAAATTTGGTTTGTTGTTATATGATGCACTGTGTTGACTTAATAAACAGAGTTTTGAAAAAAAAAAGTTTGTTAGTTTATGATGCTGAAGCTCAGCATTTCCTTGAAATTATTACTTCTGTTACGATTGTTAATAACAAAGTTTGTGATTCATCTCTGGGTGAGGTCCCATACAGGTTCCTTCTACCATGAACCTCTAGAAGGCGGCCCCGTTAACTTATCTATAACTACTTAAAACATGCACGGGGTTCATTCCTTCAGGGAGTTTGTCAGTCTAGGGGGGAAGGTAATTTTGGCAATCAGGTAATAGAATTGGGGGGGGGGGGGGTGGTAGGGTTTTCTTCTTTCTTTTCCTTTTTCTTTTTCTTTGAAGAGGATTCATGTGTGAGATCTTGGGTAGGGGGAGGGATCTAAAGACTTTACTTCTTTCTTTTCCCGCTTCACAAAGCTTTGATTAAGGCTTTGCCTTACATCTCAAGCTTCTCCATAAGGTGACATGTTTCTGTCCTTAGGCGATAGGACTGAAGGGATTGGAGGGGGGTGGGGCGGGGAGGATTGGAAGGGGGTGGGAGGTTCCAGGAAGATGGTTAGATGGGGAGCTAGATCTGGTAGACCAGTGTGTAGCAAGGAGGATAACAGCAGTTATAGATATGATCAATTTGATTTTGCCCGTGGTGGTGGTCTTGGGCTCAGCGCCGCAGTGGGGATCTTCTTTGGCACAGCTCTTGAGGTCCAATGACTAAAATTCTCACTTGGAATGTCAGGGGACTCCATGATCCCATTAAACATCGACGAGTTCTTGATCAGATCCGTCGTGGCCGCGCAGAAGTTGTTTTTCTTCAAGAGACGCATCTGGCCCCGGAAGCACCCTTCTGGTTGATTTCCTCGAAGTTCCCGCAAGTTTTTGCTTCCAATTATTCTTTGCCCTGGCACGGGGTGCTCACCATGTTCTCTGGTACTTTTCCCATCCAGCTGATTAACCAATACAGTGACCCTTTTGGGCAGTTTTTAATAGTAGTGGATACCGTGCGCAGGACCTTACTCACCTTTGTGAATGTCTATATCCCCCTACTGAGATTGCATGGATTTTACAGGAACTCTCGAGAGAGCTATCGGCCTATGCACAAGGGGAGATTATAATGGGTGGGGACCTTAATTGTGTTTTCTCTGAAGTAAATTGACAGGACACGGCAGTGCCACTACTCTCAATCCTCCTTAATTAGTAGCTTTAATGGACTCTCAGTCCTCCTTCATTAGTGGCTTTAATGGATGAATGGCATCTCTGTGATGCCTGATGCCTGCTACACCTGGGGAACGGGACTACACTTTTTTCTCATCTGCCCACCATATGCATTCTCGCCTCGATTACTGGTTGATTTCTTGCTCCTTTTTAGCGTGCGTGTCCCGAGTGGAAATAGATTCAATGGGACCCTTGGACCATCCCATGCTGCTTTTAGAGTGGGATCTGGTGGATGAGGACTGTCCTCGACCTTCATGGTCGCTCCCCCGTCACTTATTAAAAAATGCAGACTTCGTGAAGTCGATCAACACTATGTGGAGAGAATATCTTGCCTTTAACGATAAAGGGGATAGGCCTACTTTTACTTTATGGGAAGCAGGAAAAGCGGTCTTGAGAGGGCAGTTGATTTCACTGGCGACAGTCTTTAAGAAGCAAAAACTCCATCATCAAGAAGAACTGCGCACTCTAATTAAGCATCTTGAAATATGTCATCGGCAGTGGGGTTGTTCCTCTGTGTGGCGTCAGTTAATCAGGTTACGGGGAGGTTAGCGGCTTTAGAAACTGAAGTCATTGCTTCCTGGATGATGGGGGCTCACCAACAACATCATGAGCATGACAACAAGGCAAGCTGTTTGTTATTGTGGCAGCTCAAATGTCAGCATCAAGAACACAGGGTTGTTGCCCTTACCTCTTCGTGCAACGAGGTGATACGTAAATCAGCTCACATGGCACAGCTGTTTGCCTGATTCTATAAAGAACTTTACACCTCCCAGTTGATGGTACCCGACTCTCAAATCCACTAATGGTTGCAGGAGGCAAAACTCCCTTGTTTATTGGCAGAAGCCCGAGCATCTTTGGAAGGCCCCATCACGCTAAAGGAGGTTCAATGGGCTTTTGGCAAACTGCTAAGGCTGCAGGCTCAGATCTTTTTCCAGCCGAGCTCTATAGGATCTTTCTGATCAATTCACCCCAGTGCTTACATAAGTTCAATGAAATCTTGCTTCGATGGAAGCTTTCTCCCTCCTTTTACCAGGTGACCATCAGTAGAATTGATGAGACGACCTTGGTTAGGTTACATAGAATCAGGGGCTAAATACCCCAAAACACACGTGTCAAGAGTAAATGGAAAGGAAGCCCCTACCTTTTGTACAATCTGATCAAAAACCTTGGTCCAAAATTCCTGGATTCAGAGGCATGTTCACCACATATGACAGAAATCTCCTCTGTGCCCAACATATATATAGTTACCCCAGTTACAACTCCAAGTTACCGCTCCTGTTCAGTGTAAGCACAAGGCAGGTCCTTCATACCCTGTAGAAGAATTGTTAATTGTTAACCGCACTGATATTAAAGAGCGTTGTATAGAAAAGCTTTTAAATAAATAAATAAATAAATATTCTCTTACCCCTTTCTGGGCCCAGTTTGGAGGGCCTGGACTGCTTTGTGCAAAACACAACAATTGTCACCACAATATTTGCCACACACAGAATTCGCCGCTTTTCCATTCACTAGAGATTTTGGGGCGCGGATCTCTTTATGCCTCTCAGTGCTGTTTGATTAAGGGACTTTTCTATCCAAGTCAAGTCTTGAACAGCGGACGGGAGTAAGTGTACTCCTTTTTAATATTTGCAGATACGACACTGTTTTGGATCCCTTATTTGCGCCCAAGCGAGCACTGGATCGCCACGTCTCTGGGAAAGAGTATTATTCGAGTCCTCGCGCTTTAAATCACTTCTGGCCCAACTCTATTGCGCTTTTGTGGCCACGACACCGGAGGATCTTTCGACACCCACTCCCAGGGTTAGATAGAGATCTGACCTCCTTGACAAGTCGGAGGACTTCTGGATGGAAGTCTTTCATTATTCACCCTCTTGTTCTATTTCACTCTCACTAGTAAATACACAACTGTGCATACTATTCCTTATGCATATTCTGCCGGTAGACCTTTACCGATGGGGTAGGGCGGATGATTTTCTATCCTGGCGACTCTGTGGAGAACGTAGGTTCTCTTCCAGTATTGACTAATGATGGACCTACGTTCCCACTCTGGATGAATGGCAGGTAAAGGTATGGGACATATACAGGATGCAGAAACTTATGCTGACATTCGTGGCAATTCAGAGCGGGTGTGTGATCTGTGGGCCACTGTTCTACCATTGAGGGGCTGGATCCTGCTGTGGCACTGGGCTAGAGCTACATCACTACCAGGCGTACTCTGATTCTGGGACTGCACCTCCTTGTCAGTCCCCTTAAATACTTGGCAGTTGTAAACTTTCCTCTCGGTTGGGCTTTGGTCTTATTCGTTGCTCTTGATCATTATGGTGGGGGGAGGTGGAAGGGGGAGCTGGGAAGGGATTGGGTTGGAGCAGGTTAGAGTGGGGTTAGAAGAGTGACTCTGGTGGGTGAGTGAGGGTGATTGGTCGGATATGCAGACCAGAAGGGCTGTCTGGGTTTCATGTCTCCCCACAAGTTTATTAAAAGAAGAGCCTGGGGAGGTGCATGTGTTCGTGGTTTTGGTTGAGTTATCCCTTGGCAAAGTTGTCCCTTTATAGTCTGTATTTTGCCTATCATAGAGAGACTTCTCTATACTTTTCAATGCATACGTTGTATGGAGTCACTGTTCATGTATTGTTTTACTTTTGATCTGAATTAAAATGTTTACACACAGAAAAAAGAAGAGAAATAGGATAGTAATTCTCAATGCTTGGCCTGCCTTGTTTTCTCAAGCACCTCAATTGCAGCTTCAGACAGGGGTCCCTCCAACTCATCTAGCTGTTCAAGACCCTGGAACAACTCTAACAAATTTGAAGCAAATGCGTCACCATATGAAAATTAAGAGATTATTTCATAGGTATGCCCCCTCCTCCTTTTTTGCCTAAAGCAGGTGAATATTGCCACTGCTTTAAACTTATTATTAGACAAAATGCCCAAACGAGAGAGTATCTGTTGAACGCTCACTAATATAAGTCAAAAGTCTACCCATGCAGTAATAACTTTAATGGTTTAATGATTGCAAAACTTTTATATCGCCTAAAACTAGGCAGTTTACAACAACAATCAATACAAAACCACAATTAAAACAAATAAAAAGACCAAAAGTAAAAACAACACAACCAGAAATACAGTCAAAAATGTCAGACTCAGAGAACCCTCTAAAAATTCACCAAACTGGCTTCAGTACCCGGCCTGTATATAGCCAGGAAACCGATTCCACTGCAAAGGGCCGGCAAAAGCAAATATTCGCTGCCTAAATTCTTCATAGTGGACAGAGAAAAATGCAGAAGTCCTTAATTTCATAGAACCCTGAAACTGAAGACATCTTGAGGTGTATATATTTCAACCACCAAGGATAGATAACAACTTGAAGCTCCATGCAAAATTTTAAATAACAAGAAGACCTTATACCAGATCCTTTGCACTACTGGCGACCAATGAAGCTGTTTTAGAATGGGAGACACATGAACTGATCTCGAACAACCCACAAGTAATTGAACTGCCGCGTTCTGCATCACTTGCAATGCCCTTAATCTTTAAGCTGGCAAGCCAAGGAGAAGGAAGTTGCAGTAATCCAGTCTGCTTAAGATCAAACTTTGAACCACTGTACGAAACTCTGATGCAGAAAGCAGATTCTTCACTTGCCCTAACATTCGTCCTAACATCAGAACACTTGTCATAACTTGCCGTTGAACCCATTTAATACCTATACCTAACTGGGTAGATCCATGCACTCCCTCTACACCCCAGCACCACACACATCAGTGTATATACCTATATACATTCACAGTCCTCATCCTAGCCATACCCCAACCAGTCCCCCATATTATGCTTCCAGGTAAATCATACTTGCATCCATATATACAATGCAGATAAAACAACATAGTTAAATTTGATTTCCGTCCTTCCTCTCTTTCTTCTTCCAATCCCTAACTTAGAACCGCCAGCACAATTACCCTAGGATCATACTTATACCCCATTCCCTCCTTTTAGCCACATCTTACCAAATGCTCCCACATCAACCTTCACTATCCAGTCACCCATCCCTGACCAAATCTAAAATGCAATAAAGAACAACCCTGTACTCCATCGTAATCAAATTTGCCAGTCAATAATTTAACTTTAAGGGGGATGTTTACTAAATTGTGCTACCTATTAATGCTGCAGATAGCATGTGTTATCGAGTCACGTTAACAGATGGCACATGAAAAATGTAGAGAACGAAGCAAATTTTTGCATTATCTGCATATCCCGTGCTAACTGCTGGAGTGGGCAGGATATGGTCAGAGAGTGGGCATGTCTTCAATGCATGGTTATCGCAGGCGTACTTAGTGTTCAGTAATTGGCAAAGTTGAAGACAGCGCCAGTGCAGATACCACCACCTTAATGGGTGGTATTGGCAGCATCCACAGTGCTGTCACAGTACTCTCTCTGCATTTTCTGTATGGTATCTGCTGGGCAAATGCTGAGCACGTCCCCAACAGATAAGACAGGCTTTTGCAGCTTACACGGGTGCTATGTGCACTAAAATACTGCGGTAGCTGCAAAAGCCTAACATGCTTTAGTAACCATGCCCCTAAGAGTGCAAAACCAGCATAACAAACTGTAGCTGCTTTTCCCAGCTGAAATGGTTGCTTCTGGACAGTGATGGAATACAGCCGGTTTGCGCAAACTGGTTTCTGTCGCGGCCCGCATTTGTCAAACCGAGGTGAACACAGCATTGCAATGCCGGCTCTACAGTAGTGGGAATCCTCCACCTGACAATGTTTCGATGGCATCAGGGGATCATGGCATCGAGAGAAGCCCCCAATGCCGTCAAAATATTGTCAGGCAGGGGATGGGGCTGCTGGGCCCCAAGGGAGTTGCGTACCCTTGGTGGAGGGCAGCAGCCCAAGTGTACGGCCATTGCAATGCCTCCACACAGGGTGCAGCAACCCGGCTGTCATGTACGTGGAAGGGCTGGCACCGAACCGGTTCCTTAACAGTTTGGATCCCATCACTGCTTCTGGATCTAACTATGAATATATCTTTTCGACCCCATAACACCAGTACAGCAGCAATTACCAAAGGGAAAATTCCCAAAGTTTTGAGACCTCATAAGCTCCTTTCTATGTACTTCAGAGATATACATTGGAGGTAACATTTTGAAAGCTCAGTCGGGGTCACAGACCACTGCAGACTCAACCCATCATAAAGCTATCATTTGATTTCCATGTCCATACTTGTAACCTCAGTCAGAAACAACTTTAACGCCTCTGGATCCTGAAAGGTCTTAGTGATATTGGTGATTCTTAAACATGTTATGTCACTCTTAAATGTGCAGGGTAAAACTTTCCATACCTTACTCCTTTTTCTTCAATTGGCCCCTCACTTCCAGCAGTTGTTTCCTGCGACACTGACTAACTATGCAGAAATCCATAAGGATCAAGATGATATATCTCTGATGCTTAAGAGGTGCCCAGACTTGTGCTGTCTGCAAAATACTTTAGGCTTGTGGGTATCATAATACCTTGGCCACAACCTGCCTAGTATATATTTAGAGGCAGGGGCCTAATGTGATGGCACTCAATGTACTTTTTGAGGCTCAAACTCTGGTCAAATTTGAAATCTGAGAAGGTAGGTAAAAACTCCTCCAGAAACTTAATAATATTCTGTCTCTGAATGCTTTCAGGAATTCTAATATTGTTGTGCATCGCTTGATTATTCTTGTCCTCAAAGAACTGCTCTAAGACCTACAATATTTTTTTGCTGACATTCCACCTCTGCAGGCTGCTGCGCACGCACACTAAAATTTTCCTTTAAAACTTCTGCCAAGGTATGAACCACATATAGGTGCATTTTTTTTATAACTTCAACTTTATTAGATTTTCGTCCAAGACATCATACAATCATCCACTTATAAATACAGCTTAACAATACTATCCCCTACAAATAACTCCTTGACACACATCAACAATAACTTGAACATTTCCTGCACCTTGCCTTCCCACCCCCTCCCTTCCCTTACCCCTCCCTCCCCCATCCTTTTGCCCCTTTTATACTTTTAAACAAATTGTTGCATTTTCTCCACCCTTTCTTTAGTCCCTCCTCTCTTAATTTCTTCTTATCCATCCTTCCACTCCCCGTTCTTTAACCAGCTCCAAACACCCTCCCATTGTCTCTCGACTCTTCCCTCTCTGCCCTTCTTTAACCCTGTTAGCCTATGCATTAGATACAATTCTGACATCCTTTTGGCATACCTTTCTGTAGATGGCAAGTTTTCTCTATACCAATGTTGCGCTATTTCATATCTTGTCGCTAATATACAGTACCATACTGTCCTCCACTCTCCTTCCCACTCCCCATCCTTCTTATGTAACAGACACATTTCTGGTAATAAATTTAATCTTGATCCTATAATTTTGTTTATATTTTCCCCAATCTTTCCCCAATACTGTTGCACCCTTGGACATGTCCACCACATATGAATCCAAGTGCCCTTGTCACCACACTTCCTCCAACATTGCTGACTCCAGCCTTATACAAGCGCTCCGGTGTTAAATACCATCTACTCAGCACTTTAAATCCATTCTCTCTCAGGGATGTTGCAACCTCAGATTTTGCTATTTCTCCCACTACCCCTCCCATTCCTCCATTCCCCAACTCACCCCCAAATCCCTTTCCCATGCACAGTATAACTTAATTTCTCCTCCCCTCTTGCAATAAGCCCTTTATTAATTTGAGATACCACCCCCTTCCTCCCCATTGATCCCAGACAGCTGCCTTCAAACCAGCTCGGTTCCCTCATTATGTCCTGCCAATTCCTTCTCTGCCTTATCACCGATCCTATCTGTAAATAATGAAATCTGTCTGTCTCCTTCAAATGGTAGAGATCTCTAATCCCTTCGAATTCTCTTACTCCTTCCCTTGTAATTATCTGTGATACTTGACTTAATCCCTGCTCTGCCCACCTTTGCAACACTATTCTACCCGGACCTATTCCCTCTTCACAACAAGCCAATAGGGACATGGTGCAGGAGCATCTCTTATCCCCTATCATCCTCTGTCTCTGCTGTTGCCACACCCTTAAAGTATGCCCCACAAATGGATTCTCCCCCCTTCTTCCCCTCCCTCCCCTCATCAATCTCTCCAATTCTCCTGGTCTCATACCCGTTTCTTCCATAATTACCCATTGTTTCTGCTGCTCCCGTAGCCATGAGTACACCGCTTTCAACTGGGCCGCTTTATAATACTTTATGACATTGGGCACCCCCATCCCTCCCTCGATCCTAGACACCTGCATATTCCGCGCCGCTATCCGTGGCTTCTTACCCCCCCCCCCCATATGAACCCTTCTATTTGCTTTTGCACTTTTTTTAATGCCCTTGGCGGAATCCCTATTGGTAATACCTGAAAGTAGAACAGGAATTGTGGAAGTAACATCATTTTAATTACCGCCATCCTCCCAAACCAGGAAATATACCCCCTACTCCACCCCCGTAATTACGTTTCTACTTGCCCAAAAAAGCTTCTTATAATTTAAATCATATAATTCTTCCATATCCCCTTCCAGCTGAACCCTCAGGTACCTAATAGACCGTTTTTCCCACCTGATTGGATATCGCCTTTGCAAATTCTCTTGAAGTACTGTCTCCCCCCCCCCCCCCCGCCAGATTTAATATTTCTGATTTCCCCCAATTAATCCGAAACCCAGCCAGTTCCCCATATTCCTGCACTTCTCGCATTATTGCTGGTATGGTCTCACTGGGACGCGTTATCGTTAATAAAATGTCATCAGCAAACATTGACATTCGGTATTCCCTCTGCCCCACCCTTACCCCCTTTATATCTTATCCCACCCTTATCTTTGCTGCTAATGGCTCCAATGATAATGCAAATAACAATGGCGACAAGGGGCAACCCTGTCTTGTTCCCTACCCCAATGGAAAAAATCTTGAGTATCCCCCATTTACTCTCACACATGCCTTGGGATTTGCATACAGAGCTTTTACCCAGTTCACAAAACCTTCCCCAAAGCCCATGACCTCCATCACTGAAAACAGAAATTTCCACGACACTTGATCAAATGCTTTTTCAGCGTCGAGCGACAATAGTACCGCCTGTTCCTGCTCGCGCCTCACCTTCCATACCACATTCAAAATTTTCCTAATATTATCTGGCACTTGCCTTCCTGGAATGAAACCTGCTTTGTCATCATGCACCAGTTTACCTAGTATTCTATTAAGTCTCGCTGCTAAAAGTTTAGCCAATAATTTTGCATCTATATTTAGCAGTGAGATGGGCCTATAGGACGTACACTCCTGTGGATCTTTCCCCTCCTTATGTATAAGTGTTACTCCTGCCCACCCCATTGTTTCCGCTAATTTCTCCCCCTCCCTTGGTAGATTAAAGATTTTTGTCAATGGTTTCAACAGCAACCCTCCAAATATTTTATAAAAGACCGCTGTCAAGCCATCTAGGCCGGGAGCCTTCCCTGGCTTAGTCCCTTAATCCTTAGTCCCTTAATCACCTGCTCCACCTCCCCTTCCTGTATTTCTCTATCTAAATCCCTCATTTCCCCTTCAGCCAGCTGTGGTAACCCTGCTGCTCCCAAATACGTGCTGATCTCCCCCTCCGGCCTTGCTGGTTTTGCCTCATATAGTTTTTGGTAATACTCTACAAACTCTTCTCTTATCTTCTGTACATCTCTCTCCACCCCTCCCCTTGTCCTAATCTGAGTTATCCTATTCAAATTTTTCTCTTCTTTAATCTCCATGCCATAAGAACATAAGAACATAAGATATGCCATACTGGGTCAGACCAAGGTCCATCAAGCCCAGTATTCTGTTTCCAACAGTGGCCAATCTAGGTCATATGTACCTAGCAGTTTCCCCAAGAGACACAAGTTCCACAATGCTTGTACTGGGTCAAGCATTGATATCTTCGGTCACTTCTTAATAATGGTTTATGGACCTTTCCTCCAGGAACTTGTCCAAACCTTTTTTAAACCCAGCTACACTAACAGCCTTTACTACATCCTCCGGTAACAAATTCCAGAGTTTGATTACACGTTGAGTGAAAAAATATTTTCTTTTATTAGTCTTAAATAGTTTACCCTGTAGCTTCATTGCATGTCCCCTAGTCTTTCTATATTCTGATAAGGTAAACAGTCGATCTACGTTTACCCGTTCCACTCCGTTCATTAATTTATAGACTTCTATCATATCTCCTCTCAGCCGTCTCTTTTCCAGGTTAAAGAGCCCTAACCTTTTTAGCCTTTCTTCATAGGAGTATCCTTCCATCCCCTTTACCATTTTGGTGGCTCTTCTCTGTACCTTTTCTAAAATCGCTATATCCTTTTTAAGATACGGCGACCAGAACTGCACACAATATTCAAGGTGCGGTCTCACCATGGAACGATATAGAGGCATTATAATATCTTTTGTTTTATTTTCCATTCCTTTCCTTATCATACCTAGCATTCTATTTGCTCTCTTGGCCGCCGCTGCACACTGGGCCGAGGGTTTTAACATGGTATCCACAATGACGCCTAAATCTCTTTCCTGGGTGGTGGTTCCTAATGTGGAACCTTGCATCGTGTAACCATAGTTTGGGTTGTTTTTCCCTAGGTGCATAACCTTGCACTTGTCCACATTAAATTTCATCTGCCATTTTGATGCCCAGTCTTCCAATTTATCAAGATCCTCTTGCAATTTTTCACAATCCTCTTGGGTTTTAACAACTTTAAATAGTTTTGTGTCATCTGCAAATTTGATAACCTCACTCGTTATTCCACTTTCCAGGTCATTTATGAATATGTCAAAAAGCAGCGGACCCAGCACAGATTCCTGATTATTCACCTTTCACTATTCACCTTTCTCCATTGGGAAAATTGGCCATTTAGCCCTACCCTCTGCTTTCTATCTTTTAACCAGTTCCTGATCCACAATAGTACACTGCCTCCTATCCCATGACTCTTTAGTTTTGCCAAAAGTCTCTGATGAGGGACCTTGTCAAAGGCTTTCTGAAAGTCCAGATACACAATATCAACCGACTCACCTTTGTCCACCTGTTTATTCACTCCTTCAAAAAAACATAACAGATTAGTAAGACAAGATCTTCCTTGTCTAAAGCCATGTTGGCTGTCTCTCATTAGGTCGTGACTATCTACATGCTGAGTAATTTTATTCTTTATGATGGTTTCTACCATTTTTCCCGGTACTGACGTCAGGCTCACCGGTCTGTAGTTTCCCGGATCACCCCTGGAACCCTTTTTAAAAATTGATGTTACATTGGCGATCCTCCAATCTTCAGGTATTAGAGATGATTTTAATGATAGTTCACAGATTACTGATAGCAGTTCTGCAATCTCATATTTCAGTTCTTTCAACACCCTTGGATGTATGCCATCCGGCCCAGGTGATTTGCTACTCTTCAGTTTATCTAATAGTTGTAAGACATCTTCCCGATGTATCGATATTTCCTTCATTTCTTCTGCACCTTTGGTTAAATCTTTTTTTATTATTTTACAAAAGTCAACATAGTAATCATACACATACAAATACACTTCAAATACACTTCAAACGAGTAGAACAAACTACTGCAAACATATGGAAACAGTAAACAACAGCAGGCCTGTCAGATCACAGCGATCTCTAAAGAAAGGCAAAAAATAGCAATGCTTAGACCCGTGGGACACCGTCCCTGAATGAAGTTGGAAAGTAGCAGAGCAATGAGAATAGAGCAAGGGGAGGAACATGTGGCAACAATGTAATATGCAACAATGTAGTAGACTTTCCCCTTGTCACATTGTAATGTGCTACAAACCTGATACATAGGGATCTAAGTTGCTACGAAGCACCAGCTCCTAGTACTGAGAAACCAGCCAGCAGTGACCAGCATCGCTGTTGCGAGAGTGCCCCGCGTGAGGCCAAAAGCCAGGTGTCCCTAGCGGATATCCGCTAGCGTGGGGGCGGCAGAAAGAGCCCCCACCCATGGGCAGTACGGGACATCCCAGGGGGGGACAACCCGTACCCAGATTAACAACGCCCCTCCTAGGAACAGTAACACCCTGTACAGGACTCCCTCAAAAGAAAGTGGAGACTAACATGTAAATGCAATAGCAAAGAGTACTTATCAATACTTTGTGCGCCCACTCTAGACAGGTACTGGGCTCTACCAAGCCAAGGGACTTCTCCCAACAGGCCCCTAGCCCTATGACTAACCCCCCCCAGCTACCTCCCCACCAACAACCAAGTCCCCCTCCCATGTACTTCCCAGCCCTCCCTTCCCCCCCTCCCCCCCCCCAGGGCGCGCTAGCCACCTTCTCCAGTACTCCCCTATCCAGACTACCTACGCGAACAAACTCCAGCAAGCCCGAGGTTTGTTCTTCTCCCAGGCCCACCCCATCCATTTCAAGTTGCTGGGCCAGGGAGCCCTCTTAAAGCTACTAGCCCATCCCCTTCCCTCCCCCTCACCCCCCCCCTTCTTACCCCCCACCTCCTACAAGCTTCACATAACAAACCAAGGATGAATCACTAGAGAGAGGCCGACCACCCCTCCAGGTGTGGGCAGATCCACCAAGACAAATCCTCTGCTCCTCAACAAAGGTCAATACCTCCAAAAAGAAAATTCAAGGCGGCCCCCCAAGGCGACGGCGTGCTCCCGCCGGTAGTAAGCGCACGTGAGGTCCCCACATCTGTAAGAAGGCCTTCCAACACCGTTCCACCCCTGCCGCATGTAATCGGTCCATCAGCAGAACTTTATGTAGTCGAAGTCTCCAAAGCCCATAGCTGGGCCCCCGCTCGTCCAGCCACTGGTGTAACACTGTCATACGCGCAGTCATCAGCACCAAATGTAACCATCGCAATCCCAAGGCCCCCAGCGCTTCCCGCCAGTCCTCTTCCCAGACATCCAACACCACATTCTGTGCCCTAAGCGGCTCCAAGTGTGAAAAGCAGTTCCGAAGGTGATCCGACACCCAGCCCCAGAAGGCCTGAGCCCGGGGGCAGCTCCAAAACATATACCCCAGTGTTGCCCGAGCCACACCGCAGCGAGGACAACAATGACTCGAGCTAATCCCCGCCCTCCAGGCCCGTACCGGGGCAAAATACATCCTACGCATGATCCGATACTGGGTGTCACGATGGATGACTTGAACACTCATGGTCGGGATTGCTGCCACGCCTTCCAAAAATTGCTCAACTCCAATCTCCACCCCCAACTCATCCGACCATACTTGTGCCAAAGGCGCGATTCCCAAAGGTGACACCTGTTCCCATAGCATTTTGTGTAGCCCAGCCGCCCGAACACCGGTATCTCCCCCCAGCAAAGCCATCTCAATCTGTGTGCATACGTCTCCCCTCATCGCGCCCGAGGATAGCGAAGAAAAATAACTCAGTAATTGGGCGTACTGAAAGCTCTCCCGATCCCCTAAAGAATACTGCCCTCGCAGCTCAGAAAATGGCAGTATCGCCCCTTCCGGGGTCATCACATGTTCCAGGTTCACCATCCCAAGGGTTTCCCATCGTTGAAAATGAGAGCGCCCCAGCCCCGGTAAAAAATCTGCATTCCCTCTGATAGGGAGGTATGGCGTACAGGACGCTGAGATCTGGCGGCCCGTGCAGAAGGCTCGCCACGCCTGTCGGATGGGGAGAAATAGAAACTGTCGAATTCCCTCAGGCACCGCTTGGACCGTCACAGCATGTAGTAAGTACCGCATGCGAAGAGGCGCCAACAGCGCCTCCCACATTGCCAGCGGGGTGCAGTCAGTGAGATCCCACAGCCAATCCCGAACATACCGCAACAGGCAGGCCACATTGTATCGCTTAATGTCTGGGAAACCCATACCTCCCAGGGTCCAAGGCTGCCGCAGTATCCCTAAGCGTACCCTGGGTCGCTTCCCGCGCCAGAGGAATCGATTAAATACACGGTCCAGTTGTCGAAGGTCTACACGCCTTAAAAACAGCGGGAGAATCTGGAGCGGATATAATATTTTAGGAAAGAGCGCCATCTTGCTAAGAGCTACTCTGCCCCCCAATGACAACGGTAAGTCCCGCCGTCTATCCACACACGTCGAGATATCCTTCAATATCTTGGCTACGTTGAGACGATACAGATCACCCAGACGTGCTGGCAGATAAATCCCCAAGTATTTGAAATACCCATTAGCCCATTTCAAGGGAAAGGGGCCCGGCCACCCCGGATGTCCGTCTGGGGCCAAAAACAGCGCTTCCGACTTGTCTAAGTTAAGACGCAGACCGGAGGGGTTCCCGTATTCAGTAATAAGCTGCAATAAACGGGGCAAGCCCACCACCGGGTCCCCCAAATGCACCAATAGGTCGTCTGCAAAAGCAGCCAGTCGAAATTCCTCCCTCCCCATCACAATCCCCCGAAATTGGGAAGAAGCTCGAATGAGTGACAGAAGAGGCTCCAATGATATTACGAATAAAAGAGGCGATAACGGACAACCCTGCCGGGTGCCCTTCTGGATGTCGAAATCCGCCGACATTGTCCCGTTGACCAGCACCGCCCCCCTCGGGTGTGCGTAGAGCAAATGGATCACATCTACAAAAAACCCTGCAAATCCCATCGCTTCCAGCACCTGGTACATGAAGCCCCAATTAACCCTATCAAAAGCCTTTTCGGCATCAAAACTGATCAATAGAGTGGGGTCTCCGATCAATCTCCCTACTCCAAGTGAGAGCAAGATGCGCTGCAGGCTATACGCCACTTGCCGGCCACGCACAAACCCTACTTGGTCCCTATGGATCAACGAGGGAAGACATTGGGCTAGCCGGTCCGCCATGATTTTCGCGAGAAGTTTGATGTCTACATTAAGTAAGGAGATGGGGCGATAGGAACTCGGCAGCAACGGGTCCCTCCCGGGTTTGGGTAAAATAGTGATCAAAGCCTTGTTTGCTTCAAAAGGGAAACCTCCTCGTCCTATCAAATCCTCAAAATACCCCACCAAAGGGGACACCACCTCGCCCCCCAGGGCTTTATAAAACTCGCTGCGGTACCCATCCACCCCGGGAGCCTTCCCGTTCTTCAGGTTCCTTATGGCGGATTGGACTTCCTGTCCAGTAAGAGGTTGATTGAGAGACTCCAATTGCACTGCCGCCAGCCGTGGTAGCCGACACCGGTCTAGAAAGAGGCGCCCAGCCTGTTCCTTGTCGCCATCACTTGCATAAAGATCCTTAAAGAATTCTGCAAAGACCGTTTCGATTGCCGCCGAATCCCGGGTGATAGCCCCATCCGCCTGCCGAATGGCCCCAATCAATCGAGACACCCCCGGCGGTCTCAACAGCGAGGACATCAACTTGCCTGCTTTGTTCCCGAACCGATAAAGCCTATATCGATAGTACAACAGCGATTTCTGGGCCCTCCTGTGAAGCAACATCTCCAGCTCGGCTTGCGCCTCACGGAGCCGCCGCTGATTCGCCGCCGTCTTAGTACCAGCCACCAGCCTTCGCAATTTTACTAGTTCCCGTTCCAGCTGAAGTATTTGGTGGTTCAGCCTCTTACGCCGCTGACTCTGATAACTAATAATGTCTCCACGGAGGACAGCCTTTCCAGCCTCCCAGAATAAGGCCGGAGAGATCTCCGGCGTCGCATTCAAGGTCTCATATTCCTTCCATCTCGCCCGCAAAAATGTCTCGAAAGAAGCATCGCCGCATAATTACAAAGGGTATCTCCATATGGTTCCCCCGGGCGAGCCACTCCCTCGCAATTCCAAGAGTACCAACGCATGGTCGGAGATAACAAGGGTCCCAATGTCCGCCCTCGAGACCCAGCCAAATAGCGATTCCGTAACTAGAAAGTAGTCTATGCGAGACCAGGTCCCGTGTGCTCGAGACAAGTGTGTGTAGTCCCGGTCTCCGGGTGCAGCGCCTGCCAGATGTCCAACAATCCATAAGCCTCTCTTATCCCCACAAGCGCTGTCGTGCCCTGCGGTTTCCACGACCCGCTGGCCCTGACCTATCCAGGCCAACATCCAAAACTTCGTTGAAATCACCTCCGAGGATAACTTGATACCCACTAGCATCCGCCAGCAGTTGAGAGATTTTCTGAAAAAAACGGGCCTCGTAAACATTCGGCCCATAAGCCGAGCACAGCAGCACTTTCCTCCCCGCAAGTTTCCCCCAGACACCCACGTATCTACCTTCAACGTCCGAGACCACCTTCTCTTCGATCCAACTAACCGATTTAGCCACTAGGATAACCACTCCGCGCTTTTTCCCCACCGCGGGGGCTCCATACACATGCGCTATACGGCCGGTGCCTAACTTAAGATGTTCCGCCCCCGATTGATGAGTCTCCTGCAACATTATCACATCTGCCCGCTGACGTTTTAGGTGTTGCATAATTTATACCGCTTCACCGGGGAGCCTAACCCGCAGACATTCCAAGACACTATTCGCAAATTCTTATCCACCACAAAAGATGAAGCCGAGCCACCATAGACTGAAATTCCGGCATGCACCAGAGCGGTAGCCCCCCAGCCAAGGGCCCCCCTCCATATTCTCCAGGTCCGATCATACCCACTGCTACAACCACCCAGCGTTCGCGGAGCAGTCCCTCTCATACGATCAACCACACATTCATCCCATCCTACACATCCACTAACGTAAAACCCCCCCTCCCCCTTCACCCCTAAATTATGAGAATCACCCTCCCACCCATCCCCTACCCTTCCCCCCACCCTCCCGTCTACCCTCCCATGTCTTACATCCACCAACTCATAGCCAGCCCTTCCTGGCCCCTCCATGTCTTCCTGAGCATGCAGCCCCCCCTACTCTCCCCCTCAATGCGTCTCTCCCGTCCTCTCCCCCACTCACTGAGTCTAGCCTGAGGGAAAACCCGTATGAACAACAGAAACCGTTGGTGGGGGGAAGTAGGACCCTTCCCCGGTCAACCAACCTTACAAACCTTAGCAAGGTTCCCCTCCAAAGGTTCCCAAACCGTGTCCCCTTGCCCGCCATAACAAAGGAGCAAAAGCAAAGAGACCTTCTAGAGTGAGGTCCACCGTTTCCCCCAAATGGTTACAACAGGACTCTTTGCAGTGGTCGTCCCTTTCCAAGGATCTCCTGTCTAAAGCCCAGTTACTCTCAAGTTAAGAAAGTATGTACCATTCGCCATTTTCTGTATGTTAGGGGATTATGGCAAACCAGTATCCACGGATCGAAATAATATGATAGTTGCCTGTGTATGGCTAGTGCAATTGTAATTATAACACCCTTCAGAAGGGGAGGGTTATAGAGTGGTCCTATAGTCAGGTGCTTGGCTCACACGAAACGCAAAAACCTCAGAAGTTATTTGCGTGTGCTCCAACAGTCCAGTAGGCATATGACCCAAGGCACACCACCCATCCTTTTGCCGCTGAGGCAAAGCACCCCAGTACAAGCTGCACTCACGGCGAAAGAGGGGCTCAGCTCTCAGAGCAGCCACCCCCAAGCCGCAAAGGCAGAAATAGATCGCACCAGCACTCCCAGCCTCCATGTCCCCAGGGATAGACCGGGACCATGAACTCCGGGAGACAAAATGGCGCTCCCCGCCCCTGAGTTGGCTCACCCCGATGTCCCCCACCATCCGTCCCAGCAGTGCCCACCACACATGCTACTAATTATAGAGAGCACCCCAAGGACGCATGGAAATTATGAGACACTCAGAAGACAGATATACATCAGAGAATAAGAATGAAAAGATCCAGAGAGAAGTCGATCAGACAGAGATTCAATATGGCCTGGGTTGGGAGAGGGGAATCCAGAAATAGCCGAGATTATAAGACGAGAGACCCAGAGTCCAAGGGAATATGAAATATGCATACAATAAGCAAGGAGACCATATGAGACTCAGTAATGAGAAATGAGAAAATAGGAGACCCAGAAATAAGAAAGGAGAGATTCACTCACTCCCCAGGGTCCGGCCACGAAGCGGTAACAGGTAATAGGTTCCCCCTCCCTTCCCGCCAAAGAGCCCCACTCATGCGGACCCCACATGGCCCGGTAAGAAAAAGGAGATGGAGGAGAGAGACAGAAAAGGAGAGACATACGGTTCAGGTACCACCCTCCTTGCAACCCCCCACCCGGAGGGTACCCGAGGTACATATCATCATCATTTGATACATTGTTAAAGCAATTATAACATGCTAACAGGCAATGAACTAACATGAAAACAATCTTCGCTGAGTCCATTAGGCAAGGAGGCAGCGGCCCTCTGTTCGCTGGGAAGAAGGGCCAGGACTCCCGGAGCCCCAGCCCAGCCCGCTCAACAAATTTACCTGCGGGAGGCCCCATCGATCGGCAGGCCCTGGTCGCAGCTCCCAAGTCTCGGCCCACTCCCCCACCCCAGAAGATGCAAGCCGGAGAACGTGCTCCGTAGTTATCCAGCATGTCCTCAGAGCTCCGGGGAATTCAGCCCATCAGTCTACTTTTGCAAGATAGCTTGTCAACCGAGTCCATTGCAAAAGTCCCGCGCCTCTTCAGGGGAAGAAAACACTCGGTTCCCCCCCCTCGCTGAATACACGAAGAGTTGCTGGGTAGGCCAGAGTGAACCTAACGCCCCGGTCAATCAGCTTTCTGCACGTGTCCTGGAAGGCCTTACGTTGCAGGGACACTTCGGCAGAGTAGTCCTGGAAGATGAGGACCTTACACCCCGTCGCTCCAGAGCGTTTCAGCTGTCGCGACGCCCGCAGCACTCCATCTTTCTGGGCAGCGTTGAGGAAACGGGCGATGACAGCCCGGGGTCGCTGTTCTCCCGACCGGTAAGGTCCCAACCGATGTGCCCTTTCGATGACCACCTCTCCCATCTCTGCCGACAGGGGTAAATGGGCCGGTAGCCACTGCTCCAGATGCCGCCTCAGATCCTTTTCTGGCACTGCTTCTTCTATACCAATAAATCGCAGATTATTCCTCCTACTGCGATTTTCGAGGTCTTCTAATTTGTCATGGTGTTTACGAAGGGCAGCCTCCAGGCTCTCAAGCCGGGCAACATCACTCACTCGCTGATCTTCTAGGGAGCTGATGCGGCTTTCCGCCTGTTCCACCCGCCGATTGAAATCGGAGACTGCTTGAGCCACCTCTTGCATTTGAGTAGATAGCCCCCCGAGCCGATCCTCCAACGCCGATACCACGGCTTTAGACACCTCCGCTACTAGCGCCGAGGCTTCCAAGGAGCCGGGGGTCTCCTGCACGCTGTCAGCCATTTTCGTCTCTCCGCCGCGTGCTCGGTCTCGGCGGGTGTTTCTCGTGGCCATACACCCTGCTGCCCAGGGGTAAAGATCCGTGGGAGGATCGGCGGATAGCCTCGCGGTCGCCCTCCTTTATTGTTACTTCAAATGCAGAATTTTGATGAAAAAGGTCGGCAGGGGGGAGAGCAGGCTCCGGAGCCGAGACACACACGTCCTCTCAGCTCACCATGCCACCGGAAGTCCTCTTCTGCACCTTTAAATACCACTTCAGTCATGGGTAACATCCCTACATCTTCCTCAGTAAAGACCGAAGCAAAGAATTCATTCAGTCTCTCCGCTATCGCCTTATCGCCTCTTAGTGCTCCTTTAACCCCTTTATCATCTAATGGACCAACTGACTCTCTCACAGGTTTTTTGCTACGAATGTACTTGAAAAGGTCTTTATTTCGCGTTTTTGCTTCCGCAGCAAGCTTCTTCTCAAATTCTCTCTTTGCCTGTCTTATCAATGCCTTGGTACCATGTACCAATGCCATGGTACCATGTATCAATGCCTTGGTACCATGTATCAATGCCTTGGTACCATGTACCAATGCCATGTACTTCGCTTTATTTCCCCCCTCAAAGAAATCCTGTCGCAATAGTTGCATACAGAACCGTATCTTTTCCGCCACAACGCTTTCAACTTAGCCCTTGTCTCCATTACCTCCCCTTGTATTTCCCACTTGCATCTTTAGCGTCTGCCTCTTCTAAGAACATCAATTTCTGTCTCAACTGCAATTCCTTTCCCTCCCTTTCTCTCTTTATTCACGCGCCCCATTTTATCAACGTCCCTCTCACTACAGCTTTAAAAGCATCCCATACCAACCCCCCCCCCCCCTTCATCTCTCCATTTCCATTGTTCTCAAAATACTCTGGAATCAGGCCTTCCAACTCCCTCACCACCCGAACATCCCCCAGGAGTGCCTCATTCAATTTCCAGTAATGTATCCCCTTATTTTCTTCCTTAATACTCAACGTCACTACCACCGGTGCATGATCTGACCAGGTAATCGGCTCCATTTCTCCTCCTTTGACTCTACCCGCTATCTCTTTCCCTATCCATATTACATCAAGCCTAGAATATGTGCCATGCAAAGCTAAGTAAAAAGAAAACCGTTGCCTTCCTGGATTGATCAGGCGCCAAGCATCTATCAAATCATTATCCTTCACAAAGATTTGATATCATCTTCTGTCTGCTCTACGCCCCTCCGACTTCCCCGTGGTATCCCTCCCCACTTCCCAGGGCATGTTGAAATCCCCTCCACAAATCATTACTCCTTCCTCAAAAAGATTAATCTTCCCCCCCTAATTCCTCCCAGAAGCCTCTCTGTGTCCCTGTGGGCGCATACACATTAATTACACAAAACTATTCATCCCCCACCTTCATTCGGACCAGCAGATATCTCCCCCCTCTATCTCTAATAACCGTATCTACTTCTACTTTATGAGCCCCATTTACCAACAAAGCCCCCCCCCCCCTTTCTTCCTCTCCCTCATGTTGGACACAGAAATTTGTTCATTATAGCCCTTAGGCTACTGACTCATGTTTTCTTAGCAGGTGTGTCTCTTGCAATAGCACAATTGAAGCTTTCTGCCTTGCCAATTCTCTATACAATTTTTGTCTCTTAAAGGGTGAATTTAACCCCTTCACATTCAAAGTTACAATTTTTAGCTCACCTATTATTTTCCCCTCCTCCCTTTACCCCCTTCTCTCTACCACCCTTCTTCCCCCACCCCTCCCTCCTACCAAATGGCCATTCCTCCATCCTCTAGAATGACCCAGGTCCTGCCAGTGACCCCCCAAGTGTCTGGCTGACCCCTCCATAATCTTATAATCCCCTTCGCTACACCCCTCCCCTTCCTCCCCTCACTTCCCCCCCTATTATCCTTCTCCTCCCCTCCCCCCTCTTCCCCCCTACTTATTTCCTTATCCTACCACCCCTTCTATCTCCCTCCTCCCCCTCTCCCCCACAGCTTATACAACATTTTTCAATAATCAACCTTTCCACCTGTATTGCCAAGTTTTACGCTTTTCCTTTAACCCTATCACTCACTAGTTCACTGACTAGGCAAAAATATTCTGGCAAATACAGTATGAGTTAACTCTGTCACTCATTAGCCCAAATACAATATGAGTTAACCCTGTCATTCATTTAGCTCACAGACTATGCATAGACACTTTAGTAAATGCAATATGAGTTTTATTAAGAACATAAGAACATAAGAAATGCCATACTGGGTCAGACCGAGGTCCATCAAGCCCAGTATCCTGTTTCCAACAGTGGCCAATCAAGGTCATACGTACCTAGCAGTTTCCCCAAAAGACACAGGTTCTGCAGTGCTTGTACTAGGTCAAGCATTGATATCCTGGGTCCCTTTTTAATAGTGGTTTATGGACCTTTCCTCCAGGAACTTGTCCAAACCTTTTTTAAACCCAGCTATACTAACAGCCCTTACTACATCCTCCGGTAACAGATTCCAGAGTTTGATTACACGTTGAGTGAAGAAATATTTTCTCTTATTTGTCTTAAATAGTTTACCCTGTAGCTTCATTACATGTCCCCTAGTCCTTCTATATTCTGATAGCGTAAACAATTGATCCACGTTTATCCGTTCCACTCCATTCATTAATTTATAGACCTCTATCATATCTCCCCTCAGCCGTCTCTTTTCCAGGTTAAAGAGCCCTAACCTTTTTAGCCTCTCTTCATAGGAGTAGCCTTCCATCTCCTTCACCAATTTGGTGGCTCTTCTCTGTACTTTTTCTAATAACTCTATGTCCTTTTTAAGATACGGTGACCAGAATTGCACACAATATTCAAGGTGCAGTCGTACCATGGAGCGATACAGAGCCATTATAATATCCTTTGTTTTATTCTCCATCCCTTTCCTTATGATACCTAGCATTCTATTTGCTTTCTTGGCCGCCGCTGCACACTGGGCGGAGGGTTTTAACATGTTATCCACGATGACTCCTAAATCTTTTTCCTGGGTGGTGGTTTCTAATGTGGAGCCTTGCATCGTGTAACTATAGTGTGGGTTGTTCTTTCCTAGGTGCATAACTTTGCACTTGTCCACATTAAATTTCATCTGCCATTTGGATGCCCAGTCTTCCAATTTATCCAGATCCTCCTGCAGTTTTCCACAATCCTCTTGGGTTTTAACAACTTTAAACAGTTTTGTGTCATCTGCAAATTTGATAACCTCACTAGTTATTCCTTTTTCCAGGTCATTTATGAATATGTCAAAAAGTAGGGGACCCAGTACAGATCCCTGGGGTACTCCACTATTCACCTTTTTCCATTGGGAATATTGGCCATTTAGCCCTACCCTCTGCTTTCTATCTTTTAACCAGTTCCCGATCCACAATAGTACACTGCCTCCTATCCCATGACTTTTTAGCTTTGCCAAAAGTCTCTGATGGGGGACCTTGTCAAAAGCTTTCTGAAAGTCCAGATACACTATATCAACCGACTCACCTTTGTCTACCTGTTTATGCACACCTTCAAAAAAACAGATCAGATTAGTAAGACAAGATCTTCCTTGTCTAAAGCCATGTTGGCTGTCTCCCATTAGGCCATGGCTATCTACATGCTGTGTAATTTTGTTCTTTATGATGGTTTCTACCATTTTCCCTGGTACTGACGTCAGGCTCACCGGTCTGTAATTTCCCGGGTCACCCCTGGAACCCTTTTTAAAAATTGGTGTTACGTTGGCGACCCTCCAATCTTCAGGTATTACAGATGATTTTAATGAAAGTTCACAGATTACCAATAGCAGGTCTGCAATCTCATATTTCAGTTCTTTCAACACTCTGGGATGTATACAATCCGGTCCAGGTGATTTGTTACTATTCAGTTTATCAAATAGTTGTAATATATCTTCCCGGTGTAGCGATATTTCTCTCAATTCCTCTGCAGTATCACCTTTAAATACCACTTCAGTCTTGGGTAACATCCCTACATCTTCCTCAGTAAAGACCGAAGCAAAGAATTCATTCAGTCTCTCTGCTATAGCCTTGTCCCCTCTTACTGCCCCTTTTACCCCTCTATCATCTAATGGTCCAATTGACTCTCTCACAGGCCTTTTGCTACGAATGTACTTGAAAAAGTCTTTATTTCGTGTTTTTGCTTCCGTAGCAAGTTTCTTCTCAAATTCCCGCTTTGCCTGCCTTATCAATGCTTTGCATTTAACTTGCCAGTGCTTGTGTTGTTTCCAGTTTTCATCATTTGGCTCTTTTTTCCATGTCCTGAAGGTTGCTCTTTTGGCAGCAACAGCCTCTCTGACCTCACCTTTAAACCATGCTGGCAGTTTTTTGGACTTTCTTCCACTTTTCTTAATGCGTGGAATATAGCTGGTCTGGGCTTCGAGGATAGTATTTTTAAATAACACCCAAGCTTGCTGTAAGTCTTTAACCTTTGGAACCGCTCCTTTTAGTTTTTTCCGAACTATATTCCTCATTCTATCATAGTCTCCCTTTTGAAAGTTAAAAGGTAGTACTGTGGATTCCTTTACTATCTGTCCTCCACTGATTAAATCAAACATGATCATACTATGATCACTATTGCCAAGTGGTCCCAACACCCTTATTTCTTGCACCAGATCTGGCGTTCCACTAAGGACTAGGTCCAGTATGGCTTCCCCTCTGGTCGGTTCATGAATCAGCTGCTCCAAGAAGCAGTCATTTATTTCATCTAGAAACTTTATCTCTTTAGCTTGTCCTGCTGTGAGACTGTCCCAGTCGATACCGGGGTAATTGAAATCACCCATTATTACTACTCTGTTGTGGCTTTTGTTAGCTTCCTTGATTTCTTTGAGCATTTCATCATCCATTTGTTCATTCTGGCCAGGCCGTCAATAGTATACTCCCACTGCCATCACCTTCCCTTTCATAAATGGAATTTCAATCCATAGAGATTCTACAGCAAATTGTGTTCCCTGCAAAACTTTAATCCTTTCTGACTCAATGCCCTCTTTAACATAGAGCGCAACCCCTCCACCAATTTGTTCAGCTCTATCATTACGATATAGTTTGTATCCAGGTATCACAGTGTCCCACTGGTTATCCTCCTTCCACCATGTCTCTGAGAGTGCAATCATATCTAACCTCTCATTTAGTGCTATATATTCTAATTCTCCCATCTTATTGTTTAGACTTCTAGCATTGGCATACAAGCATTTTAGTGACTGTATTTTATTAATTTTATTAATATTAATCTGGCTATTGGTAGGCATGGGTAATTGGGAATCTTTATGCTCTGTCTGCTCCTTACTCAAGGGCATTTGGGCTACTATACTCCCTTTTGGAACCTCACTGTTTTTGGTAGTATCCTTCAAGGATACCTTTGTCCGAACCATGCGCTCCTGGGTGACTGTCGGCTTTCCCCTATTTTCTAGTTTAAAAGCTTCTCTATCTCTTTTTTAAAGGTTAATGCCAGCAGTCTGGTCCCATCCTGATTAAGGTGAAGCCCATCCCTTCGGAAGAGCCCCCCCTTTCCCCAGAATGTTCCCCAGTTCCTAACAAATCCAAAACCCTCATCCTTGCACCATTGTCTCATCCACGCATTGAGACTCCGGAGCTCTGCCTGTCTTTTGGGTCCTGCACGTGGAACAGGAAGCATTTCGGAGAACGCTATCCTGGAAGTTCTGGATTTCAACTTCCTACCTAAAAGCTTAAATTTAGCCTCCAGAACTTCCCTACCACATTTTCCTATGTCATTGGTACCAACATGTACCAAGACAGCAGACTCCCCCCCAGCACTATCTATGATCCTATCTAGGCGGTGTGTGAGATCTGCTACCTTCGCACCAGGCAGGCATGTTACCAGGCGATCCTCACGTCCACCAGCCACCCAGCTATCTACATTCCTAATGATTGAATCACCAACTATAACAGCTGTCCTGACCCTCCCCTCATGGGGACATGGCCCTGGAGAAACGTCCTCGGTGCGAGAGGGTTTTACATCACCTGGAGGACAGGTCCTAGTTACAGGATCACTTCCTGCCACACCAGGGTGATGCTCTCCTGTCACGCGACCTCTCTCCTCCATGGCAACAGGGATGCTGCCAGACTGGAGGTGGGACTTCAGGACTATATCCCTGTAGGTCTCGTCCATGTACTTCTCTGTCTTTCTTATGTCTTCCAGGTCTGCTACTCTAGCCTCTAGAGAACGGACTCGTTCCCTGAGAGCAAAGAGCTCCCTGCACTTAGTGCATATGTAGGACCTCTCACCAACTGGGAGAAAATCATACATGTGACACTCAATGCAAAAGACTGGAGAACCCCCATCTCGTTGCTGGACCTCTGTCTGCATCTTAGTTTAAAGCTTGTGTTTAGGTCTTTTAAATTCGGTATATAATAAGGATTGGTGTAGATGCTTATACTAATAAAAGTGTATCTAATACCCCTAATACACCCTGTGTACCTGAAGCTTAATTAATCTCAGGTCCTCTGTGTATGACTGATTTGGATTAAGAGCTGCACCTGAGAGCAGCCCCTTTCCTCTAAGATGTGCAAGTACCTATAAAACTACAATTACCCCAGGGGTGGGTGGGTGCTGGGGAGGGAGGGAGGGAGATAAGTCCTATTAAAGAGGGCAGTTACAAGGTACCCTGTCAACCCTCAGCAGGGGGATGGGGGTACCACACAAAGCCCAGTTAGTTGAGAGAGGCAAGGTAAGTACAGCTGAGAGGGCTGAACTAGCACACCACTAAAACAAACAATAAATAATTAAACAAACAGTTAGACAAACAGTAAATAATTAAATAAACAGCTAGAACTCACAGTAAGATGTCCCAGGAGGCAAATATCCCCTCACTAGCAGAGCTCTGTAAAAGTACAGCCCTTCTCTGGTCAGAGAAAAGCAAACTAAAACAGACTATGCACACGTGGAGAAAACAGGAAGAAGGCTACACAATACCTCAGGGGGAGGGGGAGGAGTCACTCAGGCAGGCAAGGACAGGAAAAAAGTTTAACAAACAGCAGATTCTGGGGAGAGAGATTTGATTCAAAATGGCTACCACACAAAGCCCAGTTAGTTGAGAGAGACAAGGTAAGTACAGCTGAGAGGGCTGAACTAGCACACCACTAAAACAAACAATAAATAATTAAACAAACAGTTAGACAAACAGTAAATAATTAAATAAACAGCTAGAACTCACAGTAAGATGTCCCAGGAGGCAAATATCCCCTCACTAGCAGAGCTCTGTAAAAGTACAGCCCTTCTCTGGTCAGAGAAAAGCAAACTAAAACAGACTATGCACACGTGGAGAAAACAGGAAGAAGGCTACACAATACCTCAGGGGGAGGGGGAGGAGTCACTCAGGCAGGCAAGGACAGGAAAAAAGTTTAACAAACAGCAGATTCTGGGGAGAGAGATTTGATTCAAAATGGCTACCACACAAAGCCCAGTTAGTTGAGAGAGACAAGGTAAGTACAGCTGAGAGGGCTGAACTAGCACACCACTAAAACAAACAATAAATAATTAAACAAACAGTTAGACAAACAGTAAATAATTAAATAAACAGCTAGAACTCACAGTAAGATGTCCCAGGAGGCAAATATCCCCTCACTAGCAGAGCTCTGTAAAAGTACAGCCCTTCTCTGGTCAGAGAAAAGCAAACTAAAACAGACTATGCACACGTGGAGAAAACAGGAAGAAGGCTACACAATACCTCAGGGGGAGGGGGAGGAGTCACTCAGGCAGGCAAGGACAGGAAAAAAGTTTAACAAACAGCAGATTCTGGGGAGAGAGATTTGATTCAAAATGGCTACCACACAAAGCCCAGTTAGTTGAGAGAGGCAAGGTAAGTACAGCTGAGAGGGCTGAACTAGCACACCACTAAAACAAACAATAAATAATTAAACAAACAGTTAGACAAACAGTAAATAATTAAATAAACAGCTAGAACTCACAGTAAGATGTTAATTAAATTAAGTCCTTTTGAAATAATGATAAAACACAGAGGTAAGCATTAATACTTTTTACCAGATATTATAGCTCATCACTCCAGGTGGGGGACTGTTTTAGCCATCACTCTCAGGAGGAAAATCCGGAACGCTTGTCTCATATATCAGTTGCAGTCCCATCTTTCCTTCTGAGAGTCCCCCTAAAGTACCTTAATCAGACTCGTGCTGGCTGCATGCCATAGGTTAACACAGAATCAGACTTGTGCTGGCAGCATGTCATAGGTTAACACGCTGCATGCTCAAATCAGGATTGGTCAGAGCCAATCCTGTGCACATGGTTCACACCAGGATTGGCCAGGGCCAAATCTGTTTGCCTGCTTAGAGAATTTTGACCTACAACATTCTTTGCTGGTCAGCAAGGGAGACACCCCCCATGGTTTTAGAATCAGCTCAAAGCTTTTACATTATCTAGGCAAATGTTTCTATATTGGCCAAGAGAATTGTTCAAAGGCCAAGGGAAGAATTCTGTCTCCCTTTCTGGCCTTTCAACACTCCCCAGGATAGATGTGTTAAGATAAATACAGCCTTGGTCTCTGAGCTAGTAAATTGGCTCAGCATGAGTCCTCACAGGCAGAATGACTCAGGAGTTAGAATAGCTTATGAGTTCAATTTCTTATAATAAAGTACAATATCTTTGTTGATCCAAAAAAAATCCAAATAAATCTTTAATTAGTAATACATTCCACCCTTGGATCAACAAGGATATTGCACGTAAGCAATGGCTGAATCGCCTTTGTAATTCATTTAGAAATACAGTAATAACAACTTGGGCTAAAACATAGTGGATAGCATTAAGGCAAACGCTGGAGGGGACAAGCCTCAGTGTAATTTGGGTGATATTTTCCCATTCCCCCCCCCCCCCTCAGCATTACAATTGTCAAAGCCAAATGGCTTGTAGGTCTCAGCTATCTTTATCAGTTCCCCATGCAGTGGGGGACTCATTTCACCTGCACATTTAGAACTTTTTCCCACTGTACATCTGCCCCATAGACTCTAATAACTAAAATCTGGGGAACAGGTGACATAAGCAATTGGGCACATGATGTTCAGCAGAAAAAATCAGAGATACTAAAATTACAGTTACTTTCCAAGGAAACAATAACAATACATAAGAAAAAAAAATCATTCACAAAAGTCCACAAAAGTCCAATAGTCTTTTTCCTATTTTCAGATAATTTGGCCTGCTTCTCAGCAGTTTTTCAGGACTCCGTAGCGTCATTTTCACCTTTCTCTGAAGTTTAAACTTGGCCTCTCTCAACAGTTGAACCTCTCATTCTCGTAGGTGGACATCTTGGCCTTTCTTTCATTGCGACACATTGAAGTAGATAGGGACTTCCTCACACGTTTCTGCGGTGTGTAGTCCAGATCTCTCGGGATGGTCTGCTCCATCTGGACTCTGGTCAATTCTCTCCGCTAGACTCTCCGGCTTGCAGTTGGTGACATGGCTCCAGGCCTCATTCAGAAGAGCAGCGCCAATATTAAATGAAAAGACTAAAAAATTCTAGGTTAGACTTCACAATAAGACAAACTTAATTTCATCTATATTTACTAAGATCATATCCTACAGATAATAAATATTGCTTTTATAAACTTTCAGTGATCTATTAGTAACTATCTCGTATGGTGTCAATCTTATCTCGCAGTTTGATTAACTCCTTGTCTCTCTATCACTGGAAATTCATTTTGCTTGTAGGAAATATTCCATTTTGCCCTTGAATGACCTTTACATGTTTCAGATCAGACAAGCTGCACATACGTGTTCTGCAATTTTGACAAGTTTTAGAATTATACCCAATTGTGTGAGAATTTGTCATCAAATCATCCCCCTTTGCCTCTGCATGCCTGGCCAGGACATACAGAGGAAAAGTGAGGCAAAAAGCATCCGGAAGTACCACATGGCCAGTGTGGGTTTTCCAGAGCTCATCAGGGTGCAAGGTGCACCTAGCCTATCTCCAAATATCTATTTCTTCCAATTGTTGAGTATGACTTCCTGAATTGAAGCTTCTGGAGACGGCACAGTCAAATAAAGTGCTCATAATTTTTTGTTTACATATTCATTAGGAAAATACATCACTTCAAATTACCTTCATCAGTTTATTGTCTATCACAGTTTCTCCTTTAATATTCCACTTCATCCCTCCATAACACAACACTTTTTCATCACCTGCATCATTCCACCAACTACTTACATAGGTCCTTTTCCTGTTTCTTTTATACCACACTAATGTATCCTTATTTGGCAAGGCTGCTAAGAATATCAAACAATGGTTAACTTAAATTTAGATTCCTCAATGGGATAACAGTATGAGTAAACAGTGTCCCTTTCCCATCAACTTAATTGGTCCAATGTTAAGTGGACATATGCTCATTCTAAAATAGGAACAATTTGGGTAAAATCCTTACAATATAAAATTATCATTTTGCAGCATTCTATAACATCAACCCCAATAGAAAGAAATATGGCTCATCTCTCACGTATAACTAGAATCTGTCATATACACTGTTCTCAGTGAGAGTGCTGTTAGACTGATTTTAAAATTGCAGTGTTCACAAGGATTTGTATAAGCTACTCATTAATTACGGTGTCAAAAAGAGATCCTTTTGAGGTGAGAGATCTAAGAGAGTACAAGGCATTGGTGGCTAGGCCTCATCTTCAGGTTCTTCTCGGATTGCAAGGCATTCATGACTATCCTCGGGTTCTTCTCGGCCTATGCTCCCCCTGCCTATTTATGTCTCTTCAGAGGCATAAATATGCAAGGTTCCTGTTCTTCAGGCCTTGTGGGTCCTCAAGGAGTCTTAGAGCTGGTAGCCCAGATCATCACACTGGAAGCAGCACATTTAGCCTAGGCTGTGGCCTCACCTTTCTGCCTCTCTCTCTCTCTCTTATTCTTTTTCTCAAACCTCTCCTGGATCATTGCTGACAAGCAAGATTTGGTTTTATCCAATCAACTCAAGTTCTCATTATTTTCTGGGAACTCAGTTCCATCTTTAATCTATATTTGTTCTATATGCTTGAGAATAGAGCAATTCCATATCAGCCTCTGTCTAAAATTTCATCAAACTTATTAATATTTTACTCATCTGGTAATTGGTGTGTGTGTACTGGACCTCTGCGTAATGTACTATTACCACAAGTGTCATAAGTGCAAGTGTATAAACTACCAACTTAATATCTCACAATGCTGCAACATATATCTGTTTTATATCTATTTTCTCAGGAACTGTACTGAAAATGAAATATAAACTTTTAGAACAAAGTACACTTTTTCTCTAAAATTCAAATACAGGAAAACAGGTGTCCCTCAGTCGTTAGCACAAAGCTTAAAGTAATTATCTTGAACCTCACAGTTCAGGCTCAAGTGAGGTGAAACTTCTAAGAGGTGAAAATTGTTCTTGGTTACATTTAAATTAACATGTTATCTTCAACACAGCCAGTAGAACAAACCATTGTCTTTTGTCCTTCTGGCAGATGTGACTGAACAATTAACCTATAGTTATAGCTGTTTATGTTTAACTATGCCCCCTGGGGTGCTTGCCACAAAAAAAAAAATCCTCCTTTAACTTTTAGGTTTGCCTGGTAGCATATACAGTCAAAGACAAAGAACAGATGCATAACATATTAATGATAAAGATCACCCTCTCACTTACTCAGGATTCAATGCCCCACCTCCTGTCAGGATTCTCAACCTCCACTTTGGAGGAAAAAAGTTTGCCTTGTTTATTTGAGCTAGTCACTTCAGCATTCAGGGACTATAAAATCTACTGGAGTAGCCAGTAATGAAAGAAAAACAGTTTTTTACTACAAACATTTGAATACAGAACAAATCAAAGCTTACAAGTGCATTATACCTATCTGATCAGAGTTTCTTTTAACCATGGACCTTAAAAAAAGTCTTCACTTCTTCATAATCTTATAAGGATTTTCCATAACAATTAATACTAACTGTACAGGATAGGCATTTTGTTCAAAGCACTGAATTAAACATCTTTGCAGCACAAGGTTACATATTTTCCTAAACAGTGTGGCTGCAGATCCAGCTGCAGTCATTTCCCTTATCAATTTGAAATTGAATTTGTAAAGTCATAATAACATGACAAAACTGATCTTGTATCAGTGGGTCAGAACTAATCAAACAGAATTTCTTTTAACCATGATCTATCATTAATCTCTTGATGATTAAAATCCTCCACAGTATCTTCTAGATTAACTCCTCCAGGATTTTGGGGAGTACTCCTCTTTTTCTTTCTTTTTCCCCGTCTCCTACGATATTTATACTGAGCCACCCTCTCAGCAACTTGCTGATAAATGTCATCTTTTCCCAATTCTCACTTAGTTCTGACCCACAAGAACACTTAATGCCAGCCTTAAATATTTACAATATTCACATTTTTACACTATTTGCATTCTTCACTCTTTTCTGTTAATACATTATCTTTTCTTAAACCCCCACTCCTGGTACCAAACATCTTACTACATCAAAGGTTAACACCTTGTAATTAAGACGTGCAGTTTATCCACAAACAAAGCAAGAAAAGCAAACAGCTCTCCCAGTCACACATGAGTGGTCAGAAAAGAAAATTAGAAAGCAAAGCTAAACACACTTAATTACAGAAGAATACCGGTAATACTTCACTAAAAAAGTTATGAGATAGTACAGCTATTTACAAAGAATATTTACGTCACCAAACTTTACATCATGCAGTACAGTAACATCAGCTGGGAGAACTCAGCGGAGTCTGCAGGAGTCTGGGATACTTCATGCTGGCCCAAGCAGATCCACTCTCTCTCTGTCCTGAATTCACTTCAGCAGATTTCTCATCATACAGCCCCAAAAGCTGCAGACATCTGAGATTCTTCATGCTTGGCCACGCAGATCTACACTCTCTCCGTCCTGGATTTTCTCTATCCAGTGCTTGATTCCTATATGCTATTAACAACACCCAGGTCTGTCGTCTTAGGGTCCCTGCTCCCTTGAGCTTATCATTATGCAATAATTTAGGACATCCCACTCTCGTCGCCATTTATGTATTGCCAAGTTTTACGCTTTTCCTTTAACCCTATCACTCACTAGTTCACTGACTAGGCAAAAATATTCTGGCAAATACAGTATGAGTTAACTCTGTCACTCATTAGCCCAAATACAATATGAGTTAACCCTGTCATTCATTTAGCTCACAGACTATGCATAGACACTTTAGTAAATGCAATATGAGTTTTATTAAATTAAGTCCTTTTGAAATAATGATAAAACACAGAGGTAAGCATTAATACTTTTTACCGGATATTATAGCTCATCACTCCAGGTGGGGGACTGTTTTAGCCATCACTCTCAGGAGGAAAATCCGGAACGCTTGTCTCATATATCAGTTGCAGTCCCATCTTTCCTTCTGAGAGTCCCCCTAAAGTACCTTAATCAGACTCGTGCTGGCTGCATGCCATAGGTTAACACAGAATCAGACTTGTGCTGGCAGCATGTCATAGGTTAACACGCTGCATGCTCAAATCAGGATTGGTCAGAGCCAATCCTGTGCACATGGTTCACACCAGGATTGGCCAGGGCCAAATCTGTTTGCCTGCTTAGAGAATTTTGACCTACAACATTCTTTGCTGGTCAGCAAGGGAGACACCCCCCATGGTTTTAGAATCAGCTCAAAGCTTTTACATTATCTAGGCAAATGTTTCTATATTGGCCAAGAGAATTGTTCAAAGGCCAAGGGAAGAATTCTGTCTCCCTTTCTGGCCTTTCAACACTCCCCAGGATAGATGTGTTAAGATAAATACAGCCTTGGTCTCTGAGCTAGTAAATTGGCTCAGCATGAGTCCTCACAGGCAGAATGACTCAGGAGTTAGAATAGCTTATGAGTTCAATTTCTTATAATAAAGTACAATATCTTTGTTGATCCAAAAAAAATCCAAATAAATCTTTAATTAGTAATACACCACCCAACTCCCTATTCAAATTACAGCATTCTAGTCTTCTTTTTAACCAGTCTCTATCCTCGTGACCATGTTTATCTCTCCATTCCTGCTCTCAGGTTGTCTAGCGATGTAGCCTCCTCCAGCCTATAGGCACCCTCTGCCATCTAGGCTTAACAGCTTTTCCACTGCTCACAGGTTGTTCTTCGGCTTCCTTTCCTGTCATGCCTGCCTCCGTCAGTGTCTTCACTGCCTGCTCTCTCATTTTCACTCTCAGTTTCCGTCCCTTATATTCCACACTGAGCCCAAAAGGAAAAGTCCAGCCATATCGCACTCCTTCCTCATGCAGCTTGATCAGGATGTTCTTCAGCTGTCTCCTCTTATTTAATGTGCTCTGCGCCAGATCCGCACATATTTCCACCCTACAGTCTTTCCATTGTATTGTTCCTGTTGCTCTCGCCTTTCTCATTACTTTTTCTTTGATCCCGTAGTCATGATAGCAGACTATAATGTCTCTTGGTGCATTCTTATCACCTCTCATCGTGCCCACCACTCAATGTGCCCTATCAATTCTGAGGTCCATATTCTCTCCTCCATCTTCAGAACTCTGTAGCAGCTCTTTTGTTATTTCCTGTACCACCATTGTGCAGTCCTTATATAGAGGTCCCTCTGGAATCCCTCTAAATCTTAAATTACTTCTGCGCGAGCAATTTTCAAGATTTTCAATCTTTTCCTCCATACTTTTATTTAGTTGCTCCAGTTCCTGCACTTTTCCCTCCATCACGCTCTCGCTCTCCCCGTGTACCTCCAACATTTCTTCCAGCTGCTCTATCCGCGCTCCCAGCTCCGTTAGCTCTGATTGCAGGCTCTCGATGCTCACCACAACATCTCTGATCTGTGCTATATCCGCCTTCAGTTCTTTAAGCCACGTTCGTACCTCATCTTGAAACGTGGCTTGCTGCATTCTGTCCTCCTCTCTTCTCCCCGTCGGCGAGCTCGATACTCGATTCTGCGGCCTATTCGGTGCAGCTGGGCCCGTCTCCTCTGCCCCTGCTGCCTTCTCTGCCTGGCCTCGCAGCGCCTGCACAGGCCCCGACATTGTCGTCGTATAGTCCTTCATGGTCACTTTTTTCATTTTCGCAGCCATCACTGCTCCACGTCCCCGCTTAATTTCCAGCACTCTGTACTCTCACTGCTATGGGAATCGCGTGGTATTCACCTTTTCCTTACAGGGTCAGCCGGAGCTCTCACTTAAGCGGCCATCTTCCTCGCCGGCATCATGTGGACCACCATATATATACACAGTAGGTGCATTTTAACTTCTGTTAGCTCTCCTTTCAGCTCCTGTATTCGTTTCTTGTTCTTTCTTAGCATGTCTTTCATCTATAGCATTTTGGCCATGATCACCTGTTGCGTTACCTCCGATGCAGGTCTAAAACTATCTTTTGCAGATCTAGGGGATACATTTGATCACTTAAAGCCCGATATTGGAGTACTTACAAAATACAATTTTGTGAGTTTGATACTGGCCATATTAACTTCCTCAGGGAGCGGTGCGTGAATAGACATCCTCCTTTATTGTGGAGAAAACGACCTAAATGTACCAATGTCCATAAGAGTTCTGGTTTCAAATGGACATCATGAATCACGCTCACTAACGTCCTCCCTATCCCATAATGTTTCAGTTTCCTCTGGAAACTCTCATGTGAGACCTTATCAAGTGCTTTCTTAAGATGGCATATAAACTGGGGGGGATTTATTTTAGAGGCATCGCCATATATAAATAGCAGCTTCTAAACATGTAGATCACCTGAACGTGCAATTAGCACTTCTAGAAACCTGCAATTTACAAGTGGTGATCCACACCACACAGACATTGCAAGGAAGCATGATTAAGGGTGTAGAGAGGGAGTTTGGGTGGGCCTAAAATATCAATGTGCATTCCCAATTTTTCAAGGGATTGTGGATTGTAAACACTTTATATGTTAGCATTTATACCTTCCCCGAAACACATGCTAGTGCCTACTTGAAAGGGCAAGTGTAGTGCTTAAATGCTGCTCTCAAACAACTTTGGTGAAAACCTTGGCTCTTTTTTCTGCACATGCATCTTTTTAACATTGCTACTCATTCTAGAAATGATGAGACATTGACATGAAACTCAGCAGTTGGTAAAGCCTTTGTAAAATACAATGAGAATTTTCCACATCCAGATCAGGATGTCCTAATTCTCCTCATCATGACCTACCTAAAATTGGCATTTGCATCAATTGTCTCACCTTTAGTCATGCATGTATTCATGTCTTCAAACAAATTTAGCAAATTGGTGAGCCAAGACTTCCTTGGGTGGATCCATATTAGTCATGGTTTAATGGGCCAATCTGTTTAATAATTTTATTCACTATAATAACTTTTATCATTTTGCCCAGCACTGACATCATGCTCACCAGTCTGTAGTTTTCTTGGTCAGTTTTTCTCTGAGGTCCATGGGCAATGGATTACACAGCTTTAGGTCTATACTTCTAAAAGCTTTACCTGCATATTTTGCACATAGGAAATGACTCTCATAAAATTGTGTGGGGATATATATAAATAAAAAGTGGGCACATCAAAAGATAGTACCAAATTTCAGGCAGCATGTGCATAGGTGTTCTTAAGGGTTTAATTTGGGAGGAGTTGTGATGGTGTCTATATATTTTTATAAAATTAGCCCATAAAAACAGCAGAAATCAGGGTTAAAATGAAACCGTGGACAGGTGTAAATGTTCACACCTAAAGTATTCACATATATCTGTAAAGCTGATGCTGACACTCCTTTGGCCTTGGACAAGTCACTTAACACTCCCTTGCCTCAAATGCAAACTTAGGGCCATGTTTACTAAATGTTAGTGCATGCTATCTGCTGCAGTACCTATGTTAATCCTATAGGCAGAGTAGCAGATAGCATCTTCTAACATTTAGTAAATCTTCTGTGGACAGGGAAATCCTTACAGTACTATACCAGAATGTAACTTACCTTGAACTGGGACTAGAAAGACACGAGCTAAATACAAATAAACAGATTGCTTTGTCAATGGAGGATAGTGTTCAAGTTCCCTGGTCTGACCATCATGTGGTCTCTTTTCTATTTAAGTGGTGTAGGAGGGGGAATGCTGGAAAACTGGAAGTGATTAGATGGCAGAGGAGGATAATTGATGAAACAAGGTTGTGGGTGGTTGCCTTAGGACAGAGAAGGGATAGCAGCTATGAAGGGAGGGGGTGGCACTGTTTAAGCAGATGTGTGTTCTGGAGTTGAAGTTGAGGAATAGGGCTTAGTCTTCTCCCTCTTTGTTAATTTTGAAGAGAGAGTTGCGATGATTAGAGAGACATTGGTAGAAGTCAGGGAAAGAGGTGGATAGGATGAGTTGGAAAAGGAAGGCAAATGAATATAGAAGGCATCTTCAGGGGGCTAAGTGGAGTCTGTGCTCTGCCAAGGTGAATTGCGGGGAATAGACCCAAGAAATTATTTCAATTGGCATGTCAATTGTTGTTGTTGTTAAGTGCCATCGAGTCTGAGTCGACTCATGGGGACCCTCTGGATAGCTATCCTAAATTGTGTTCGTTCTTCAGTCAGGCGGCTCATTGTTGATAGACTGGTAACTGTAGCTGCTGTTATTGTATCGATCCATCTCATTGCTGGCCTTCCTCTTTTGCGTTGACCTTCTATCTTGCCAGGCATGATGTCTTTCTCTAATGATCTCTCTCTTTGCATGATGTGTCCAAAGTATGAAAGTCGAAGTCTTGTCATCTGAGCTTCTAAAGAAAGCTTAGGTTTGATCTCCTCTAGTACCGACTGGTTTGTTCTTCGGGCAGTCCATGGTATACACAGTATTCGCCGCCAGCACCATAATTCAAAGGCATCAATTTTCTTCCTATTTTTTTCACTGTCCAGCTTTCACATCCATATGATGTTATTGAAAATACCATGGCTTGAACAAGTCAAATCTTTGTATGGAGAGAGACATCTCTGCTCTTGAGAATCTTATCTAGGTCTTTCATAGCCATTCTGCCAAGAGCAATGCGTCGTCTGATTTCTTGACTGCTTGTTGCTTCTTTATTGATAGTTGATCCAAGTAGGTTAAAGTTGTTCACGATTTCAATTTCTTCTCCTTCAACGATGAACCTGTTGATTATGCCAGTTGTCATGATCTTTGTCTCCTTTACATTAAGGTGCAGGCCCATTTTGAGACTATGTTCTTTGGTTGTAAGAAGCAAATGTTTCAGATCATCTTCACTTTCAGCCAGTAATGTGGTATCATCAGCATAGCGAAGGTTGTTGATGAGTCTTCCACCAATCTTCACATCTTTGTTGTCTTCATACAATCCTGCTTCTCTGATGATTTGTTCTGCATATAAATTAAACAGGTAGGGGGAAAGTATGCAGCCTTGTCTTACACCTTTGCTTATTTTAAACCATTCTGTTTCTCCTTGTTCCGTTCGAACTGTTGCTTCTTGATCAATGTACAGATTGTGCAAGAGTACGATCAGGTGTTCTGGTATACCCATGCTTCTTAATGTGGCCCAGAGTTTCTCATGGTTTACACAGTCAAAAGCCTTGCTATAGTCAATAAAGCACAAATAGATATCCTTTTGGTATTCTTTAGTCTTTTCAAGGATCCATCTCACATCCGCAATGATGTCTCTCGTTCCTCGCCCTTTCCTGAACCCTGCTTGCACTTCAGGTAGTTCTTGTTCCAGGAATGGTTGTAGTCTCTTTTGAATAATCTTCAGTAGAATCTTGCTGGCATGTGGGATCAGAGCGATTGTGCGATAATTTCCACAGTCAGTTGGATCACCTTTCTTTAGTATTGGTATAAACACAGATCTTTTCCAGTCAGTTGGCCATGATGTTGTCTTCCATATTTCTTGGCAGAGCCTTGTAAGTACGGTAACAGCTGCATCAGATTGCTGTAATACTTCTATGGGAATGCTATCAATGCCTGGTGCTTTGTTCTTTGATAAGGCTTTCAATGCTGCTTCAACTTCTTCTTTCATCACCAATGGTTCCCGATCATAAGGTACATGTTGAAACGGCTGTTGGTCCACTTGATCTTTATCATATAAAAACTCTGTATATTCCTTCCATTTTTTCTTGATGATCTCAGCATCATTCAACATAGAACCTTGAGCATCTTGTAACATTCCAATTCGAGGCTGGAACTTTTTCTTTAACTCTCGTAGCTTTAGGAAAGCCGATCTTGTTCTTCCTCTAATTCTGCTTCTGTTTCCTTGCATGCGTCATTGTAGTACTTTTCCTTGTCCTGTCTTGCTGCACGTTGGAAATCTCTGTTGAGTTCTTTTATTGTCTTTCTTTCTCCTCTGGCTTTAGCTTCTCTGCGTTTCTGGGCAATTTTCAGAGTTTCTTCCATCATCCATTTTGGCCATTTTTTCTTTTTCACCTTTTGAAGAGACTTCTTGCTTTCTTCCAACACAACCTTCTTGATGTCATTCCATAACTCTTCTTGAGCTCTGTCATTTGTAAATAAAGCAGCAAATCAATTTTTCAGGCAGTCTTTAAATTCCAGTGGTATATTCTCAAGGTCATATTTTGCTGCATTTATGAGTGGTTTGTTCTTTTTCAACTTTAGCTTGAGTTTGCATACTAGTAGTTGATGATCTGTACCGCAGTCAGCTCCAGGTTTTGTCTTTGTTGATGTTATAGAGCTTTTCCATCGTTGACTTCCACAGATGTAGTCAATTTGATTTTTATACAATCCATTGGGTGAAGTCCATGTGTACAGTCGCCGTTTGTGTTGCTGGAAGAAGGTGTTTGAGATGAATAGATTGTTGGTCTTGCAGAATTCTATCAGTCTTTCTCCAGCTTCATTTGTGTTGCCAAGTCCATATTTTCCAACTACTTTGTCTTCTTCTTTGTTGCCAACTTTTGCATTCCAGTCATCCATAACTATCAGGATATCCTGTTTGCATGTTCTGTCAATTTCAGCTTGTACTTGTTCATGGAACTCTTCAATTTCATTCTCTTCTGCAGCTGTTGTTTGGACATATACTTGAATTATAGTTGTGTTGATAGGCATTCCTCGTAGACGAATAGAGATTAAGCGTTCGCTGACTGCATTGTGTTTCATTACAATTCTTGCAAGTTTCTTCTTTATTATAAATGCAACACCATTTCTTCTTTGTCTTTCATTTCCAGCATAGTAGACCATGTGATCATCTGATGCAAAGTGCCCGATGCCAGTCCATTTCATTTCGCTGACACCCAACAGATCAAGTTGTACACGTTCCATTTCATTCTTGACCACCTCCAACTTCCCTTGGTTCATGCTTCGTACGTTCCATGTTCCAATGTGTAAGACATCTTTACAGCTTCTGACTCTCATTTCATGCGCAGCTACATCAACAGTCAGATGTCCCAAGGGCTTTGATCCAACCACATCATAAATGCTGGCTTTACTCTGAAAAGTCTTCAGCTCTTCCCCAGTAGCTAGTTGAGTGCCTTCCGACCTGGAGGTCTCATCTTTCAGCACTACAGCACAATTTGTTTTGTTGTAACTATCCATTGGGTTTTCATGGCAAGATACAGAAGTAGATTGCTGGGCCTTTCTCCGTGCAGTTTAAGTTTGGCGGTGTTGCCGTTGTCACAGAAGTGTGATCCTCCACCGTCAACACTATCCCATTCTGCTGCTGCCCAGATGGGTGGTTTGTCTTGGTCTGGCACCTCAGCTGAGACCTGTCCATCTTGGGAGACCCTGCCAGTAGTTAAACTACCGATAGTTTAGCTCTCAGCATCACTAATGCACACAAGCCCTCACAGCACGACAAGTTGCAAACCAAGTGAGGGAATTGTTAGGGCTGGATAATAGGGGAAGGATTACAGGAGAGGGAGGGCTTGATGTGGAGATGGTGGCAGATTATTTTATGAGGAAAGTAGAGACACTGCAGAGTTCAGACTTGGTGCTGGGAAAGGGGGAATGTGTGGCAAGATGAACTGGATGAGATAGTTAACTGGGAGTCTTTTTCAAGCATAATCTGGGAATCATTGAGGGGTTTGATTCAGTGGTTGCACCTTACCTGTATGCACTTAGATCCTGTTCCGTGTCAGTTACTGAAAAAGAGTTTGGTGGATATGTTGGACTGGTTGGTGGATCTAGAGAATGCGTCGTTGGCCCAGGGAAAATATCCGCAGGTGTTGAAAGAAGCTATGGTAGTTCCTATTCCTAGAAAAGGGGAAAAGTTACTTTGTGAAAATCTGCGACCGATATTCTCTTTGATGTGTCTAGTGAAGATTTTGGAGAAGGCAGTACTGGTACAACTGGACAGTTTTTTGGAAGAAGAGGGTAGGCTTGATTGGGGGCAGGCAGGTTTTTGTAAGACATCAGGCACTGAGTCTTTAATGGTGTCGGTGTTGGACACATTATGTTGGGCGAAGGATCATGGGAAGGTGTCGATGGTGATCACGCTTGACCTGTCAGCAGCTATAGGAAGTTGGGGATGTGAAGGAATGTGCTGAGGTGGTTTAATTCATTTCTGTGTGGAAGATGTTTTAGGGTTCGGAGGGGAGCTCAGTTATCCTTGGTCTGAAGTTTAGTGTGTAGTATTCCACAGGGGTCAGCTCTGTCTCCTCTTCTTTTCAATATTTTCAATGAGTCCGGTGGGAAGGATTATATAGAGCTATGATTTTCAAGGGTTTCTTTATGCTGATGATATTCAGTTGGTGGTAGTTTCTGATAAGGAGGAGAAGAATATGGTAAGAAAAGTGAATGCTTGCTTAGAGGAGGTTGCAGAATGGTTAAGGAGGAATCAGTTAGTCTTAAATGCTGGAAAGTCTGAGATCTTGTTGAATGGGGAATTGGAGGAAGGAGATTTGCAAGAGGTGCTGATGATGAGAGGGATTTGGTTAGTTTGGAAAAATGAGATTTGGGATTTGGGGATTAGATTGAATGCGGACCTGATTTTGCATGTTCAGGTGTCGCATCTACATATGGTAAATTGTAGGTGGTGCGGCAACTGCATCCTTTTTTAAATGTGAAAGCTATGCAACTTCTTATTCAGGCTCTTGTGATCTCAGTTTTAGATTATTGTAACATTTTGTATGTGGGGTTGCTGGGCTATATGTTGAGGAAATTGCAAGTGGTGCAGAATAGTGCTGCCTGCTTGCTTTTAGGGTAAGGTACGACATAAAAGGGATTCAGCATCCAGACATTTCACCAACTACACTGGCTTCCAATCCACCAGCGAAGCATTTTTAAACTGTTCGTGTTACGTTTAAGATAGTTCAAGGTCAGGGGCCTAGCTATTTACAAAACACCTTGTCCTGACATTGGCTGAGTAGGGTGTTGAGGTCAAATCAAGGTCAGTTTCTTGATATTCCAGATTTTTTGGCAGGTATGGCGCAAGAGAAGGAGAGAAAGAGCATTTATGATTACTTACCAGTTTTCCTGTCAGTTGTGTAAGGAGCAGGAGCTGACTAGTTTCAGAAAAGCTTTGAAAACATTTCTGTCTCCTCAATAATTTCTCCAGTTTAGACTCAGGCAGAGCAGCCCTTCAATTTTGTATTGGGTTGGGAGGTAGAGTTGGGTTTTTCCTTGTGTTCAGTGTTTCTTTGTGTTTTGTTTTTATGATTTTTCATCGCCTTGAATGTTGTGGCATATGGTGATATATAAATGTTTCAAAATAAATAAAGCGCAATTCCACCTATGCTCCATCCAGGCTCTGCCCCTGAACTTATAATTTGTGCGTTCTTTTCATCACATGTACTTTTAAGCAAAATGTGGACATGAAAATGCCTATATAAAATTTTTCTCTACACACTTATAGGCAAATTTTATATAGTACATGGAGACTAGAATTGAGATATCTAAGTCAGAATGTACTCAATTTTGGTGGAATTTAAAAAAATGCTCTGCTACATGTAGAGCCTTTTCTAAAATACGTGTAAGGACATGCAGGAACGCCCATGTATTTACTGACACGTATAGCCGGAGGAATCATTTTACAAACCTACGCATGGGAAAAATCAATAGAGGCAACTCGACAACTTATAGCTGTAAGTTGACATTTTGCAAACCTATTTGTATTAGTGCTGCCAATTAACTACAGAAGCTGCCATCTTTAATTAATTTCAATGAAGATAATGTCCTCATTAACCAACTCATTCCACCAAACTTCTCTATACATACAACCCACAGAGAAAACAAGAAGGGAGGAGGATCACTCATTCTCACCAAGTCTGAACTCCTTTTCAATACGACTAACTCCTACAGCTCAAACAATCTGGAAATAATCACCATAGCGAACAAGCAATGCTCCATAAACCTGGTTTACAGAGCTCCCACAAGCTCCCTGGATGACCTTCCCACCATTCTAGACTTAGCTGCCAATACCACTAATCTTAACACTCCTAATTGGATAATGGGAGATCTCAATCTCCCATCTCTGCAGCAACATCAGTCCTCCTCACTCCTCAATGCCATTGAAAGTCTTGGATATCAACAATTAATCATGGAACCCACACATATCAAAGGAAACATTCTTGACATGGTCTTCGCTCCACAATCTGCTTCTGCACAAAGCAGCAACATTATAAAGTCTATCACTGATGTATCCTGGTCAGACCACAAACTCATAAACCTACAAATTCCCTTGGGTAACACTCATTCCCTAAACAACAAAAACCTTGATAACACACCAAGAGCCCCAACAAGAAGCTTTCGGCCCTTCAACAAGGATTTTATACTGACAAATACTCAACCACTCCTCAACAATACAACGCTCAACCTTGACGAGTCAATTGAAGTCTGGAACAACAGCCTCAAGTCCATTTCTCATATACCACACAAGAAAAACATATCAAGGAAAAGAAACTCCGCCCCATGGTTCTCTCCTGAGCTGCGGTCTTCACTTATGCATTTAAGGAGACTCGAAAAACGCTGGCGACGATCACTGGCCAGTGATGACCACACAGCTTACAATCTCTACTTAGCAACTCACCGCGAAGCAATCACAAACAAGAAGAAGCAATATCACACAGATACGCTTAAAAGATCATTGAACAAACCTTGTGATCTTTTCAACCTGGTAAAATCACTATCAAAGGAACCATCTTCAGAACAAAAGGAGGATATCCACCCTCAAGAATTTGCTGATTACTTGCAATCTAAACTTATACAGACGGATGAGCTACTGAAAACAGATGTACAAGAAACAACCTGCCAAAACTCCTTGTCTACACTTAACACTCCATCAGCCAAACTCATTGAAGACACAATCACCTCACTCAATACCATCACCGCTCAAACCGATCCTTGCCCAGCCTTCTGGATAAAGGACCTGCGAAGTACATTTAGCCCGTTCATTGCAAGAATCATGAACCTTTCATTTACAACTGGCTCCTTCCCATCTGCTCTAAAGCTCACATCCATTAGACCACTGCTAAAAAAACCCAAACTAGACCCAAAAAGGGCTGACTCTTACAGCATTCCCCTCCTAGCAAAAATCTTTGAGAAAGAGGTGCAACGTCAAATTCAAGACCACATAGATTCCGCAGCCCCTCTGGACTATTTTCAACATGGCTTCAGAGAATATCATGGCGTTGAAACACTCATCACCACCCTCTTCAATAACATACTCACCAGTATAGACAACATCCGTCAAGGCGTTGTGCTAATCTTCTTAGATATAGCAGCAGCGTTTGACTCGGTAAACCATGAGATACTCATTGCACGGCTGAAGGAAAAAGGCATCGGTAGTTCAGCACTTGAATGGTGTAAATCTTACTTGGACACCAGAATGCAATATGTAAAAACTGCAACAGGAGAATCAAATCTCTTCCATCAAAAACAAGGCGTCCCACAAGGTTCATCTCTTTCATCTCTCATGTTTAACATATACATGCAGCCTATCTGCAATATCATCAGATCATTCAATGTTAAATGTATGATATACGCAGATGATATCCTACTTTATTTACCTTTTTCCACAATACAAATGGATTTACTGCCCATAATAAATTGCTTTGATGCAGTCTCAGAGTGGCTTCTCTCACAGAACCTCCGCATCCAGCACAAGAAAACTGAGGTTCTCTTTGTTACAAGAGACCCCAACTTCATTCCACCATCACATATAAGTGTTAAGGGAGCTAATCTATCCACCAAAGAAACAATAAGATATCTCAGAGTCACGCTGGACCACCGTCTCGATATGAAATCACACGTAAACAATATTGTAAAAGCTGTATACTTCAAGATACGCACACTTAGGCATTTACGCTCCTTACTGGACCCAGAGGATTTCAGAACCATCTTCCAAGCACTCGTCTTGCCGCATTTCGATTTCGCCAATTCAATTCTACAAGGTCTCCCACAATCCACCCTAAGTTCTCTACAACTTGCTATGAATTCTGCTGCAAGGGTTCTACAAGGAGCGTCCAGGAATGATCATGTGACACCAATCCTCAAACAGCTTCACTGGCTCTCAATACAAGCCAGGCTCATATTCAAAACACTGATTCTCACGTACAAGGCCATCCATGGCTTGTCAGCCAATTCACTAACTGATCTCATACAAACTGTACCACCAACAAGATCCAGAAGACAATTATCACTAAACACTCTAATAATGCCAAAGGCCATAACAACTTGCAGCCTATCAACAGCGAATAGAGCCTTCATGTTTTGCGCCCCAAAACACTGGAACTCCCTACCACCTGACATACGTACCTTAACCGACCTAGCCCAGTTCAGAAAGGCCCTCAAATTTAACCTATTTATCAAATATTACCCTACATAAAGTTCAATAGAATAGCATTACCACAAACTTAACCACAATCTCCTCCTGACCCTTGCACTACTGCTATTTTATGTAAATAGTTCTTTCATGCTATCAAACTAATTGATTATTTATTCTATGTATATAGTTCTCCCATGTTATCCAAGTTTATACTCCTGTTATATGTAATACCGAACAGCCTGTTGTTCTGGTCTTTGTGTTCATCTGTAAACCGCGCTGATTATAAATAGTGCGGTATATAAAAAATTGAAATAAATAAATAAATAAATGTGGAGGGAGGAAATAAATAATGGAAATAGCTGCCTTAATCCTTCCTGTAAAGGCTGGTGGAAATGAGCACTTTTTAATATGCCAGGGAACAGCTGTAAATCCCAATGTAGACAATTTAAATCACACATGTTAATTCCTTATGGGATCTATTCTGTCCCATGAATAATGGGGATGGATGTCCTGTTGCCATTCCCTTGCCATCCCTGACTAAGCCTCCCCGTGTGAACAAGGAGTTTGTACGGGGAGGCTTAGATGGGGCAGGAAGGGGTGGTGAGGAGGCAGAGTTAGGGCGCACAGTGGGCGATCCTCAGCCCTGGACGTACAGAGCTGATTCTGAAGTCGGCCCTGTATGTCTGGGGTTGGCAGACTGGACGGGGGACTTATTCTACCTCCGAGATGGAATAAGTCCCCCTAGATGTCGGGGGATGGGAGGCCCAGCCGGGAACAAAAGGTGAGGTGGGTGCAGGAGAATCTCCAGGAACAAGCAGGAATATAGTCTTCACGTATGGGTGATGGCACCGACGGAGTCCGCGCAGGAACTCTCCCCAGCGTCCTGTAGGAAAGCTTTTGGGAGCATCCCACTGCGCCTACGCTGCTGCCTTCCTGCCTTTCCAACTCTCCCTTCTCAGTTTTTTTTCCTGCGGAGCCGACAGGGAGCAATTCCTGTCACCGCAGAAAATCATCTTCTTTTGTGATGCGTCTGCCTTCCCATCGATGCCAGCATCGGTATCTTCAGTGTCTTTTTCTTTCTTCTATTTTCTTTTTTAAAAAAAGGTTTTTCTTGTAGGGTCTTTGCCCTCTAGGTGCTTAGGCACCATTTTGGGCCTTAGGCCCCTTTGTTCCTCAGAATGGAGAAACCAATTAGTGGTTTCAAAAAGTGTTCCAAATATAGCAGTACCATTTCTGCTACTGACACCCATGACTGGTGTCTTAAATGTTTAGGACCAGACCATTCACCATCGGAATGTCTCCTTTGCAGAAAGATGACAAAGAGGGGCCTGCAGAATAGAGCTGTGAAACTCTGAACCCTCTTTGCCTTGGATGCAATGTCCGTGGCATCGAGTCGTCCAGGGCTTCATCTTCCTCCCATGAATCTCAGGTAATGAAACCCTGGTCTTCTTCAAAGACTGGTTGGTCCTCAAAGGGTAGATCTCCTTCTAAGCATCGAGATGCTTCAAGCATTGCCCTAGAGGAGAATACACCGGCCAAACAGCCCCGGCGGGAGATCCTTGCCTCCAAAGCATTATCGGGGTCCCAAGATGTTCCCGAGGTGTCCATCTCTGGAGAGCTCTTGGTGCCGTGTTCTGCGGTTGTGACCCGCTGTTCGGGTACCAATACCCAGACATCAGCTGGCTCCATGGATCAACATATCCTAGCCATCGAGTGGAGGCTTGCGGCATTGCTGGCAGCTTCGGTATCACTAAATCCTCTGCAATCGGTTCTGCAGCCATCGGTACAGGCATCGACCATTGCGCCGCTCTCCATGCTACCACCCATGCCGGCTCTGGAGTCAGTGTCTGGCATCGAGGGTCCAGTACCGAGGCATTCTAATGCCAGTTTTGATCGGTACTGTCATCAGGCCGGGCGGGAGTACTCAGCCCATTGATACTTCGAGTCATCTGATTCCGATTCTTCCGATGAATCAGTCGGTACCAGAGAGGCTCTTCCGGAAGATTCTTCTCCTTCCCCACAATGCCGAATGTCTCCACCGGAGGACATATCTTTTCAAGACTTTATACGGGATGTGGCTCGAGGCCTCTCGATTACGGTGACCTCCGAGAAGGAACCGAGAGCTGAAGAACTTGAAATTCATCAGTATGGGCAGCCCCTAAGGAAGCCATGACCTTACTCATTCATCGGATTGCATGACCTCATGCTCAGAATGTGGGAAACACCTTTATTTATTGATTTAACTGTATTAATATCCCGCTTTTCACTGGGTCAAAGCAGCGTAACATTTTAAAGGGGGGGGGGTGGACAATAATCAAATTCTGGGGTTGGGGCTATCACCGAGTGGCCAACATTGATGATTTCAACAAATCTTTGGGACATAGACATAGACATTGTATTTCAGTCTCTTAGAAAATATGTTCGGGGGGGTGTTGGGGGGGGGTTGGGAGGTAGTCAGTGGTGGGTGCTTGTTTCTGGTCCGAGGTATTCCTGGAATAGGACAGTTTTTAGTGGTTTCCTGAATGATAGGGGATCTCCGTTGCCTCTGATGTGACTTGGTAGAGAGTTCCAGAGGGATGGTGTGTATAGTTTGAAGGCTCTGTTGCAGGTCCGTTGGTTGTATTTGGTTCGTTTATGGGGGATGGTGAAGGAGTTGCTGATGGTTTGTCTGGTTGTTCTGTTGTGGGCTGGTCGGGGCAGTAGTGCACAGAGCTGGGAAGTCTGAGTTTGGTAAAGAGCCTTGTGAGTAAGTAGGGCGGATTTGTATTTGATTCTTGCTTCGAGGGGGAGTATGTGCAGCTCCCTCAGTATTGGGGTGATGTGGTCTTGGTTTTTTGCTTTCTGGATAATCCTTGCTGTGGTATTTAAGGCAGTTCGAAGTGGGTTGGTGTAGGTGGCTGGTAGTCTGTGGTAGATTATATTGCAGTAGTCCAGGTGGGGGAGTGTCATGGCTTGCATCACTGTTCTGAAGTCCCGTGGTTCAAGGAGAGGTCTGAGGCGCTGTACTGTTTTAGCCTTGTGGAATATTGTTCCGGTGGTTTTTTTTATTTGTTGCTTGAGTGTGAGTGCTTGGTCTATGATGATTCCTAGATACTTTATGTGCGGTTGTATTTGTATTTGTGTGGTTCCAATGTTGAGGTGTGTAGGTGGTGTGAAGTCTGGGTCCTTTGTTACTATGAGGGCTTCTGTTTTCTTTATGTTGATGGATAGGTTGTTCTTCTGTAGCCAGCTGGATACTTCTGTGGAACACTGTGATACCTGGGTACAAACTATATCGTAATGATAGAGCTGATAAAATTGGTGGAGGGGTTGCTCTCTATGTTAGAGAGGGCATTGAGTCAGAAGGGATTAAAGTTTTGCAGGAAACAAAATCTGCTGTAGAATCTATATGGATTGAAATTCCATGTAAAAGGGGGAAGGCAATGGCAGTGGGGTGTACTATCGAGCGCCTGGCCAGAATGACCAAATGGATGATGAAATGCTCAAAGAAATCAAGGAAGCTAACAAAAGTTACAGCACAGTAATAATAATGGGTGATTTCAACTACCCCGGTATCAACTGGGTCAGTGTCACGGCAGGACATGCTAGGGAGATAAAGTTCCTAGATGAAATAAATGACTGCTTCTTGGAGCAGCTGTTTCATGAACCGACCAGAGGGGAAGCCATATTAGACCTAATCCTTAGTGGAACACCAGATCTAGTGCAAGAGATAAGGTTGTTGGGGCCACTTGGCAAAAGTGATCATAGCATGATCGCCTTTGATTTAATTAGTGGAGGAGGGATAGTAAGGAAATCCACAGTACTACCTTTTAACTTTCAAAAGGGAGACAATGATAAAATGAGGAAAACAGTTAAGAAAAAACTAAAAGGAGCAGTTGCAAAGGTTAAAGACATACATCAGGCTTGGCTGTTGTTGAAAAATACTATCTTGGAAGCCCAGACCAGCTGTATTCCACGCTTTAAGAAAAGTGGAAGGAAGTCCAAAAAACTGCCAGCATGGTTTAAAGGTGAGGTCAGAGAGGCTGTTGTTGCCAAAAAAGCATCTTTCAGGAAATGGAAAAAAGAGCCAAATGACGAAACCTGGAAACAGCACAAGCACTGGCAAGTCAAATGCAAGGCATTGATAAGGCAGGCAAAGGGAGAATTTGAGAAGAAGCTTGCTGCAGAAGCAAAAATGCGAAGTAAAGACCTTTTCAAGTACATTCGTAGCAAAAAACCTGTGAGAGAGTCAGTTGGTCAGTTGGTCAGAGAGTCAGTTGGTCAGTTGGTCAGAGAGTCAGTTGGTCCATTAGATGACAAAGGGGTTAAAGGAGCACTGAGAGGCGACAAGGCGATAGCGGAGAGACTGAATGAATTCTTTGCTTCAGTCTTTACTGAGGAAGATGTAGGGATGTTACCCATGACTGAAGTGGTATTTAAAGGTGCGGAAGAATTGAAGGAAATATCGATACATCGGGAAGATGTATTACTACTATTAGATAAACTGAAGAGTAGCAAATCACCTGGGCCAGATGGTATACATCCAAGGGTGTTGAAAGAACTGAAATACGAGATTGCAGACCTGCTATTAGTAATCTGTGAACTATCATTAAAATCATCTCTAATACCTGAAGATTGGAGGATCGTCAATGTAACACCAATTTTTAAAAAAGGTTCCAGGGGTGATCCGGGAAACTACAGACCGATGAGCCTGACATCAGTACCGAGAAAAATGGTAGAAACCATCATAAAGAATAAAATTACTCAGAATGTAAATAGTCTTGACCTAATGGGAGACAGCCAACATGGCTTTAGACAAGGAAGATCTTGTCTTACTAATTTGTTATGGTTTTTTTTGAAGGAGTGAATAATCAGGTGGACAAAGGTGAGTCGGTTGATATTGTGTATCTGGACTTTCAGAAAGCCTTTGACAAGGTCCCTCATGAGAGACTTTTGGCAAAACTAAAGAGTCATGGGATAGGAGGCAGTGTACTATTGTGGATCAGGAACTGGTTAAAAGATAGAAAGCAGAGGATAGGGCTAAATGGCCAATTTTCCCAATGGAGAAAGGTGAATAGTGGTGTACCCGAGGGATCTGTGCTGGGTCCGCTGCTTTTTGACATATTCATATATGACCTGGAAAGTGGAATAACAAGTGAGGTTATCAAATTTGCAGATGACACAAAACTATTTAAAGTTGTTAAAACCCAAGAAGATTGTGGAAAATTGCAAGAGGATCTTGTTAAATTGGAAGACTGGGCATCAAAATGGCAGATGAAATTTAATGTGGACAAGTGCAAGGTTATGCACCTAGGGAAGAACAACCCAAACTATGGTTACACGATGCAAGGTTCCACATTAGGAACCACCACCCAGGAAAAAGATTAAGGCGTCATTGTAGATACCATGTTAAAACCCTCGGCCCAGTGTGCAGCGGCGGCCAAGAGAGCAAATAGAATGCTAGGTATGATAAGGAAAGGAATGGAAAATAAAACAAAAGATATTATAATGTCTCTATATCGTTCCATGGTGAGACCGCACCTTGAATATTGTGTGCAATTCTGGTCGCCGTATCTTAAAAAGGATATAGCGATTTTAGAAAAGGTTCAGAGAAGAGCCACCAAAATGGTAAAGGGGATGGAAGGATACTCCTATGAAAAAAGGCTAAAAAGGTTAGGGCTCTTTAACCTGGAAAAGAGACTGCTGAGGGGAGATATGATAGAAGTCTATAAATTAATGAACGGAGTGGAACGGGTAAACGTAGATCGATTGTTTACCTTATCAGAATATAGAAAGACTAGGGGACATGCAATGAAGCTGCAGGGTAAACTATTTAAGACTAATAAAAGAAAATATTTTTCACTCAACGTGTAATCAAACTCTGGAATTTGTTACCAGAGGATGTAGTAAAGGCTGTTAATGTAGCTGGGTTTAAAAAAGGTTTGGACAAGTTCCTGGAGGAAAGGTCCATAAACCATTATTAAGAAGGGACCCAGGATATCAATGCTTGAACTAATACAAGCATTGTGGAACCTGTGTCCCTTGGGGAAACTGCTAGGTACATATGACCTAGATTGGCCACTGTTGGAAACAGAATACTGGGCTTGATGGACCTTGGTCTGACCCAGTATGGCATATCTTATGTTCTTATGTTCTTATTCTGATAAGTGGTTGTTTGTTGGGTTAGAGGTTGTGATTGGGGCATTGAGCATTATGTCATCTGCATAGATGTGATAGTTGATGTTGTGGGCGCGTATGATTGAGCAGAGTGGTTGCAGGTAGATGTTGAAGAGCATGGCAGATAATGTGGATCCTTGTGGTACTCCTTGGTGTTGCTGGAAGGGGGGTGAGGTTGTTGTCTATTGGTTAGGTAGGAGTGGAACCATTGAAGTATGGTATCTTTGATGCCAATTGCTTGTAGTCTGTGTAGGAGAATGTTGTGGGAGATGGTGTCGAAGGCTGCTGATATGTCTAGGAAGATCATGGCATATCCAGAGTGTTTGGCTTGAGTTCCTATGATGAGGGTGTTCATTAGTGATGTCATGAGGGTCTCGACTCCGTGGAGTGGACGGAAGCCATGTTGCGGGTCCAGTATGTTGTTGGTATCTAAATGTTCTTGGAGCTGTTGCTGAACTACCTTCTCAATGATTTTGGCGGTGAACGGGAGGCCTGCTATAGGTCTGTAGGAGGTGGGGTCCAGGGGATCCAGGTTGTGTTTTTTTAGGGTTGGCCGGATGATTGAAGTTTTGAGGAGGTCTGGTTTGCATCCCTGGCTGAGGGATTCATTAACAATGCGGGTTAATGGTGTGCTCAGGTCTTCTTTGGTTTTCTTTATCCATTCTGTAGGGCAGGGGTCTAGCAGAGAGGTGGTGGTATTCAGGCGGGAGATGGTGGATGTTATTTCTTCTTTCATGATTGCTTCGAATGTGCTCCATTCTATGTTTATGGTGGTGGGGTGGTTTGTTGTTGTTGTCTCTGTGTTCAATTAACGGTGTCTCCACATTCTCGAAGACTCAATGCCATGTACCGGGAACCGCAGTGTCCTGGTTTCCAGAAGATGCAGTTACCACACCATTCCATGGTTATGGAATCGACAATGCGTCGAATTAAAAGTGCTAAGACACATTCATCTAATCCCCCGGGCCATGAGGTGAGAACTCTTGATGCCTTTCACCGTCGATGCTTTCAGTCCTCCATGTTGTCGGCCAGAAGAAGTTCATACATACTCTACATGGGTATGTTTCTTTGGGAGGTGACTAAAGATTTGGAACGAATGGCTCCTCTTCTCCCAGATGACAAGAGGGCTGATTTCCTGACACTTATTAAACATGCCCAGAATATTTCCATGTTCATGAACAGGGCAACCTTTGATTGTTTCGAGTGTATTAGCAGGGCTTCTGCTATTTCCATCGGTGCACGTCTGATTGCTTGGTTACAAGCATCTGATTTAGAACAGTGGGTGCAAGATAAACTGGGGAATATTCCTTGCACAGGAGAAAACCTCTTTGGCAAGGATTGGCAAGACAAAGCTTTTCAGCTTGAGTCCGAGAATATCACCCTAAACAAGCTTTCTAGGACCACTGCCAACCCAGCTAAGAAAAAGACGGCTAAGAAGCCCTTTTTCAACAAGAAGAAGAAATGTTATCCCTCTTACACCCATGCGGTCCACTGTCTGGTCCATGCTTCCCAGAAGGGACAACAACAACCGAAGCAACAAAGGAAGGCTCAAGCCCCCAGAACTCAACCAGCTCAGCAGACTCAGCCTCCACAAGGTCTTTGACTTCCTGCTAGAGTACTTAGCTATCCTAACCCTGGAAATTCCAGAGCCAGTCAACATCCCAGGCAGACTGTATTACTTTGCCAAAAGATGACACCAGATAACATCAGAACATTGGACTCTCTCCATAGTGACAGAGGGGTACAAACTTCACTTCCAAAGTATGCCCCCTCCCTCCACTCCAAGAGAGTTCAGCTCTCGGTCCCCTCTTACCACTCTCTTGTGCCAGGAGATCACCATTCTTCTCGCTCAAAGTGCGATAGAGAAAATACCACTTTCCCAACAAGGCCTGGGCTTCTACTCCCTTATACCAAAGAAAACAGGAGGATACAGGCCCATTCTGGACCTCCGAGAATTAAACAAGTATCTGCTCCGAGAGAAATTCAAAATGATCTCTCTCGGAACACTTCTCCCTTATATCCAGAGTCAAGATTGGCTATGTTCTCTAGACCTAAAGGATGCATATACACACATCCTTATCCACAAAGAACACAGGAGGTTTCTTTGGTTCCTCTTTCAGGGAAGACATTACCAGTACAGGGTTCTACCCTTCGGCCTGGCTTCTGCCCCAAGAGTCTTCACAACATGCATGACAGTAGTAGCAGCATTTCTAATAACTCTAGGGATACTTGTCTTCCCCTACTTGGACGACTGGCTCATCCGAGCATCGTCTGCTCCAGAAGCCAGCTCTGCTCTCTACTGCACAAGACAGGTTCTTTAACATTTGGGGTTTGTAATAAATCTTCCAAAATCCCAACTTACTCCTTCTCAACCTTAGAGTTCATAGGGGCTCATCTAGACACGCAGCAGTCAAGGGCTTTTCTGCGACAGGTACACTATGCTCGAATTCAATTGGCTTCTCAAGCAGCTATGTAAACCTCCCTAACTGCTCGAGAAATGCTTCAGTTGCTCGGTCATATGGCTTCCACTGTACATGTGGTTTCCTATGCTCGTCTGCACATGCATGCAGCTGCAGTGGACTCAGGCATCAGGTCGTCTGGGGGACAAAATCAGGAACTCTGCACGCCTCATTTCGTCCCTCCAAAGAGTCCACCTCAGTGACATTGCGGCTTTTCACATGCCCTTTGATGGACAACCTGTCTCCTCTCAGCCGCTTGTAGCGTGTTTTATGAGAGGTCTACTCTTGACTAAGCCTCCCATTAAGCCATCACCTGTGGCAATGGATCTCAGTCTTGTCCTTGGACAGCTCATGAAGCCGCCCTTCGAACCCTTAGCCACTATATCCCCGATATTTTTTTCTTGGAAAGTCATCTTCTTAATTGCCCTCACTTCTGCAAGACGCATCAGTGAGCTCCAAGCTTTAGTGGCTGACCCTCCTTATACACGGTTCCACCATGATAAGGTAGTCCTTAGGACGCATCCTCACTTTATGCCGAAGGTGGTTTCGCTTTTTCATTTGAACCAGTCGGTTTACCTGCCTGTTTTCTTCCCTAGTCCTCATGCCTCTAGTTCAGAAAGGAATCTACATACTCTGGATTGCAAGCGTGCTTTGGCCTTTTATCTTCAGAGAACTAGGCAGCACAGAAAGGCTTCACAGCTTTTTGTTGCATTTGATTCCAGTCACCTGGGTCTACCAGTTTCCAAGAGAACACTCTCCAAGCGGATTGCAGACTGTATATCTTTTACCTATGAGAGTAAAGGACTTTCTCTTGAAGGTCATGTCACAGCACACAATGTGCGAGCAATGGCTGCCTCTATGGCAAATCTGCGCTTGGTGGCGATTGATGAAATATGCAAAGCAGCAACCTGGTCCTCTGTCCACACCTTTGTGGCCCACTATTTCTTGGATAAGGACTCCCGTCGGGATGCCTCGTTTGGCCAGGCTGTTCTCCAGCATCTCTTTCAGACTTAGAACAACTCCTATCCCCCGTCCCGGGTTTCGATATCAGAGATCCTTGGGAGGAAACATCACCCACTACAGTCTGTGTTTCACTGCTCTCTCTGGGGTCATTTCCCTGGCATCTCCAAGCTAGAGAGTCCCATACGTGAAGACTGCATTCCTGCTTGTTCCTGGAGATAGCGTAGTTACTTACCTGTAACAGGTGATCTCTGGGAACAGCAGGAATTGAGTCTTCATAACCTGCCCTCCTCCCCTAGGAGTTGTATCTCTCTCTCTCTCTCTGTCTTTCTCTCTCTCCTTCTCTCCTTTTATCTCAGCTACAAACCCAACTGAGGAGGGAGATTTGGAAAGGCGGGAAGGCAGCAGTGCAGGCACAGTGGGATGCTCCCAAAAGCTTTCCTATATGATGCTGGGGAGCATTCCCGCACTGGCTCCGTCGGTGCAGACATCACCCATACATGAAGACTCAATTCCCGCTGTTCCCGGAGATCACCTGTTACAGGTGAGTAACTATGCTTTTCCCGCAGCCCAACCCTGATCGGGGGTCGGGCTGCGGGGAAAAGGTAAAGTAGTCGGCGGCCGGGGATCATGGCTCCTGAATGAAGCCGTGGTGCCATGGTAACTGGATGCCTTGGTGCCACGGCTCCATTCAGGAGCCTGATTGAGTTAGCCAGGCAGGGGCCTGTGCATACAGGCCAATGGGAATCGGGTCCCAGCCTGCACATACAGGCTGATCATGCGAGGGCTAGACGTGCCCTGCGGAATCAGAATCGCGTCTACCTCTGTGCATCCAGTTCTGACGCACAATACAGAATAGGCCTCCACATGAAATGGGGAATACACATACAATTTTTGACCACCCAGGACATGCCTTAACTATGCCTTCAACACATCTCTTTGCAATTTCTACATATTGTGGACATCCACATGTAAATTTAGCCCTCTCTAAAATTACCATTTACATGTGGATGCCATTTCCATGTGTAAATGCTGGATTTTCCATATGGAAGTTGTGAATAAGGCTTCTAAAATAACCCCCTTAACTTGAATTAACATATATGAATGTAAGTTAATTGTCATTGATATTGACTGGTTAATGTACGTTAATAAATGAGGCCCAAAGATTGCCGTTAGCAACAATAATATTGTCCATCCTGTTTATTCAAGAGATGCAATTACTGCTTTTTTTAGACGCCTCCGTGTTCTAACCAGTCAATCTCTTCAGAATATGGACAAAAGAAATTTGAGATGAATCAGTTCCTTTGGCACAGTCTTCTTACATGGCAATGTGTCCAGAATAACGGTACCTATCTGAATGAATTACATCAACTCCTTTTTGTTTACAAGGAAGAATTATACCAAGAAAACTGGTAAGGATAATCCTACAAATACATAAATAAAAATAAATTCTTTAGAAATTTTAATAACACCTAAATTGATTGTGAAAAAGGATTTATGGTCTCTTTGTCCAAAGTTCTGGAATAGTAAATGCAATATGTATTAGTTCACTTTATCAATATACCACTTTCAATTTTTTGGCTGGAAATACCCAGAGGTGTTGTATTGATTGTTCATATTAAATTAGAAGAGTTCTTGGCATTTTGAATCCTCTTAATATCTCCAGGAACAAGCAGGAATTTAGTCTTCACATATGGGAGACCTCGTTACCGACGGAGCCCGCACGGGAACGCTCCCTAGTATCCAATAGGAAAGCTTTTGGGAGCAGCCCACTGTGCCTGCACTGTGCCTGCGTCGCTGCCTTCCCATTTTCCCAATTCTCCCTCCTCTTTCTTCGTTTTCTGCAGAGCCAGCAGGAAGCAAATCCTGTCATCACAGAAAATTTGTTTATTTTATTTCTTTTGTTTTTTGTGGTCGCATCTGCCTTCCCGTCGATGCCGGAACAAACTACTATCGGTTCTTTTCTATTCTTTTCTTCTTTTCTAAAAAGTAAATTAGAACTTTCTTGAGCACATCAATGCCATTTTACGCCTTAAGCCTACCATTTGCCTTTGGCATAATGGAAAAAACAGCTTTTGGTTATAAGAAATGTTCTAAGTGTGACAGTTCCATCTCTGCTACCTACATCCACGACTGGTGTCTCAATGCCTTGGGCTCGACCATCAGCCATCAGACTGTCCTTTGTATAGGAAGATGACAAAGAGAGGCCTGCAGAATCGAGCTGCAAAGTTAGGTACACTCTTTGCCTCAGATGCAGTGTCTTTAACATCAACGTCATTGAGGGCATCATGTTCCTCTCATTGATCTCAGGTATCATAAGTCTTTGAAAACACACCGATCCCCCAAAGGTAGATCTCATTCTAAAAGTCGAGATGCCTTGAGCATTGCCCTAGAGGTGGATTGGCCAGCCAAACTACCCCGGTGGGAGGACCTTCCCTCCAAAGCCATCGAGGGGTCCCAGGATTCTCCTGAGGCCTCAACCTCTGGAGAGCTCCTGGTGTCATGCTCTGGGATGGCAGCCCGCTTGTCCGGTACTGACACCCAAGCATCGGTAGGCTCTATGGATCAATGTATGCTTGCCATCGAGCACAGCTTGGCAACCCTACTAGCAGCATCGGTTCTGATCAAACCCATACTGGCAGTACTACCGGCACTGGCCACGGTACCGATGCATTTCACATCGGGGTTTGTACCGATCAAGCCTCTACCACACATGCCTGCCCTCGAGTCCATTGCTGTTACTGGTAGCTCTTTCAGACAACTCCCCGGTCCGATACCAATTTCAATCGGTACCAGGCCTTAGCAGAGCGCGGACATCTCTCTCGTTGATACTTTGAATCTTCCGATTACGATTCATCCGATGATGAATTGATCAATACCCGAGGAATTCAAAGTATACCAGAGGATCCATCTCCCTCTTCGGAACGCCGTATGTCCCCTCCTGAGGACATGTCTTTTCAGGAATTTATTCAAGACCTGACCAGGGGCCTGTCCATTACAGTAACATCCAAAAAAAGAACCTAGGGCTAAGGAATTACAAATCCTCCAATACCCTACGGATCCTAAAGAGGCTGCCACCCTTCTGGTTTACCGCATCCTCCAGGACCTTATGCTCCGGATGTGGGAGACGCCCCTTGCCATGTCACCCCATACTCAATGACTCGATACCATGTATCGAGTACTGGAGTCTCCTGGATTCCAAAAGACTCAGTTGCCTCATCACTCAATGGTGGTGGAATCGGCAATGCGTCAAATTAAAAATTCAAAGACACATTATTTGAACCCTCCTGGTAGAGAAGTGAGGACTCTCAATGCTTTTGGGCCTCCATGCTTTCAGCCAAAATAAGTTCATACATACTCTCTATGGGTATGTTCCTTAAGGAGGTTACTAGAGATCTTGAGTCAATGGCTCCTCTTCTTCCTGATGAGAAGAGAGCTGACTATCTCACATTGGTCAAACATGCCCAGAACGTTTGCAAGTTTGTAAATAGGGCAACTTTTGACTGCTTTGAGTATACCAGTACAGCCACCTCAATCTGTATTGGAGCACGCAGAATTGCTTGGTTTCAAGCATCAGATCTTGAACAATGGGTTCACGATGAACTGGGTAATATTTCTTGCACAGATGAAAACCTTTTTGGCAAGGATTGGCAAGACAAGGTGTCTCAGTTGGAATCTGAGAATACTACTGTAAACAGCTTTTCTAGAACCACTGCCAACCCGGTTAAGATGAAAGCAGCTGCAAGGAAAACTTTCTTCAGCAAGAAAAAGAAGTTTTACCTTTCTTACACCCCTGCTTCGCAGTACCAACCTCAGGGTACTCAAAAGAGGCAACAGCCTCCCAAGCAGCAGAAGAAGCCACAGATTCCTAAAAACCAACCTGCTCCGCAGGCTCAACCTGCGCCTATTTTTTTACTTTTTCTTAGAGAACGTAGCTACTCGACTCTGGAAACCCCTCCCCCCTCCCAACATTGCCGGCAGACTTTGTCACTATGAACACAGGTAGCATCTAATCACTTCAGAGTACTGAACCCTGACCATAGTGGTGAAGGGTACAGATTTCACCTACAAACTCTGCACCCCTCCACAATGGTGAGGGAATATCCTTCTCAGCCTCCTCTCGCTGCTCTTTTGCTGCAAGAGGTCACCTCTCTGCTATCAGGAGGTGCCACAGAGGAGGTCCCAACATCCCAACAAGGAGTGGGTTTCTACTCTCCGTACTTTCTCATACCAAAGAACACCAGAGGATACAGATCCATCCTGGATCTCAGAAACCTAAACAAGTTTCTTGTCTGCGAGAAGTTCAAGATGATCTCTCTAGGGACCCTCCTACCCTATCCTTTCCCTTCCAAGGGTGCCATTTTGTCTCAGTCTCCTTTTTTCCACAGAGCTCTTCAGACGACTGTCCAGTTTCCCTGGAAAAAGTGTAGGTTTTTTTTTATCCCTTTCTGTCCGGTTTGCATACCAATTCCTTTCCTGTCCCCGAGCCAGCTTGCCTCGGTGTTACTCCTCGGGTTCATTCCTTTGTTCATTCAGTCTTGACGGACTGGAAAGGGGGGCTGTTACTTCTGGAGAGAAATCTGAAATTGTGAGTATATACTTCTGGGAATTTTTCTGAAAGGAATTGTTTTTCTTTTAAAGCTAATTAATCTGTGAACCCACTATTTTTTTTGTTAAATCAGTCAGGGCCTAGTAGCAACAGTTTAAGATTCAATTTAAAAACACAGAAGAGAACTTTCTGGTTACCTTTCATACCCAGTAGACAGCTGTAGTTTAAATTTCATAGTCACTCAGGGCCTAGCATCAGCAAAGTACTTTTAGTTTCAAATTAAAACACAGAAGAGAGCTTTCTGGTTAAATTTAGAATCCAGCAGAGAGCTTGTAGTTTAAATTTCATAATAGGTTAGAGCCTAGTAGCAGCAAAGAGCTATAATTTAAATCAAATCAGAATATAGTTTTCCTCAGCAGCACAGGACAAGGTACTGTGTAGCAGCCCTTTTTTAATAAGGTACTTGCACAACTTAAAAGACAGGAGGTGCTCTCAGGTGAAGCTCATTACCCAAATCAGTCATACACCAAGGACCTGAGATTAATTAAGCTTCAGGTGAACAAGGTATATTAAACTTCTTAGGTACAGTTTTAGTGGTATAAATATCCATTGCACCCTTTAGTACATATAGAACTTAAAGATCTAAACACAAACTTAAAACTAAGATGCAGACAGCAGTCCAGCAGCGGGATGTGGGCTTTCCAGTCTTTTGCATTGAGTGTCACATGTATGATTTTCTCCCAGCTGGTGAGAGGTCTTACGTGTGCACTAGGTGCAAGGAGCTCTCTGCTCTCAGGGAACAAGTCCGTTCTCTAGAGGCTAGAGTAGCAGACTTGGAAAACATAAGACAGACAGAGAGGTACATAGACGAGACCTACAGGGATATAGTCCTGAAGTCCCACCTCCAGTCTGGCAGCATCCCTGTTGCCATGGAGGAGAGAGGTCACGTGACAGGAGAGCATCACCCTGGTGTGGCAGGAAGTGATCCTGTAACTAGGACCTGTCCTCCAGGTGATGTAAACCCCTCTCGCACCGAGGAGGTTTCTCCAGGGCCAAGTGCCCATGCGGGAAGGGTTAGGACAGCAGTTATAGTTGGTGATTCGATCATTAGGCATGTAGATAGCTGGGTGGCTGGTGGACGTGAGGATCGCCTGGTAACATGCCTGCCTGGTGCGAAGGTAGCGGACCTCACACGCCACCTAGATAAGGTCTTAGATAGTGCTGGGGAGGAGTCTGCTGTCTTGGTACATGTTGGTACCAATGACATAGGAAAATGTGGTAGGGAGGTTCTGGAAGCTAAATTTAGGCTTTTAGGTAGGAAGTTGAAATCCAGAACTTCCAGGGTAGCGTTCTCCGAAATGCTTCCCGTTCCACGCGCAGGACCCAATAGGCAGGCAGAGCTCCGGAGTCTCAATGCGTGGATGAGACAATGGTGCAGAGATGAGGGGTTCGGATTTGTTAGGAACTGGGGAACATTCTGGGGAAAGGAGGGGCTCTTCCGAAGGGATGGGCTTCACCTTAACCGGGATGGAACCAGGCTGCTGGCATTAACCTTTAAAAAGGAGATAGAGCAGCTTTTAAACTAGATAATAGGGGAAAGCCGACAGTCGCCCAAGAGCGCATGGTTCGGAAGAATGTATCCTTGAAGGATACTACAAAAAGCAGAAAGGTTCCAAAAAAGAGTAAAGTAGCCCAAATGCCCTCGAGTATGGAGCAGACAGAACTTAAAGATCCCAAATTACCCATGTCTACCAATAGCCAAATTAATATGAATAAAATACAGTCTCTAAAATGCTTGTATGCAAATGCTAGAAGTCTACAAAACAAGATGGGAGAGTTAGAATATATAGCACTAAACGAGAGGTTAGATATGATTGGAATATCAGAGACATGGTGGAAGGAGGACAACCAGTGGGACACTGTGATACCTGGGTACAAACTATATCGAAATGATAGAGCTGATCAAATTGGTGGAGGGGTTGCGCTCTATGTTAGAGAGGGCATTGAGTCAGAAAGGATTAAAGTTTTGCAAGAAACAAAATTTGCTGTAGAATCTCTATGGATTGAAATTCCATGTAAAAAGGGGAAGGCGATGGCAGTGGGGGTGTACTATCGTCCGCCTGGCCAGAATGAACAAATGGATGATGAAATGCTCAAAGAAATCAAGGAAGCTAGCAAAAGTTACAGTGCAGTAATAATAATGGGTGATTTCAATTACCCCGGCATCGACTGGGTCAGTGTCACAACAGGACATGCTAGGGAGATAAAGTTCCTAGATGAAATAAATGACTGCTTCTTGGAGCAGCTGGTTCATGAACCGACCAGAGGGGAAGCAATATTAGACCTAGTCCTTAGTGGAACACCAGATGTAGTGCAAGAGATAAGGGTGTTGGGGCCACTTGGCAATAGTGATCATAGCATGATCGCCTTTGATTTAATTAGTGGAGGAGGGATAGTAAGGAAATCCACAGTACTACCCCTTAACTTTCGAAAGGGAGACTATGATAGAATGAGGAAAACAGTTAAGAAAAAACTAAACGGAGCAGTTGCAAAGGTTAAAGACGTACATCAAGCTTGGGTGTTGTTGAAAAATACTATCTTGGAAGCCCAGACCAGCTGTATTCCACGCTTTAAGAAAAGTGGAAGGAAGTCCAAAAAATTGCCAGCATGGTTTAAAGCTGAGGTCAGAGAGGCTGTTGTTGCCAAAAAAGCATCTTTCAAGAAATGGAAAAAAGAGCCAAATGATGAAACCTGGAAACAGCACAAGCACTGGCAAGTCAAATGCAAGGCATTGATAAGGCAGGCAAAGAGAGAATTTGAGAAGAAGCTTGCTGCGGAAGCAAAAACTCGAAATAAAGACCTTTTCAAGTACATTCGTAGCAAAAAACCCGTGAGAGAGTCAGTTGGTCCATTAGATGATAAAGGGGTTAAAGGAGCACTAAGAGGCGACAAGGCGATAGCGGAGAGACTGAATGAATTCTTTGCTTCGGTCTTTACTGAGGAAGATGTAGGGATGTTACCCACGACTGAAGTGGTATTTAAAGGTGTGGAAGAATTGAAGGAAATATCGATACATCGGGAAGATGTCCTACAACTATTAGATAAACTGAAGAGTAGCAAATCACCTGGGCCGGATGGTATACATCCAAGGGTGTTGAAAGAACTGAAATTTGAGATTGCAGACCTGCTATCAGTTATCTGTGAACTATCATTAAAATCATCTCTAATACCTGAGGATTGGAGGATCGCCAATGTAACACCAATTTTTAAAAAGGGTTCGCGGGGTGATCCGGGAAACTACAGACCGGTGAGCCTGACATCAGTACCGGGAAAAATGGTAGAAACCATCATAAAGAATAAAATTACTCAGCATATAGATAGTCATGACCTAATGGGAGACAGCCAACATGGCTTTAGACAAGGAAGATCTTGTCTTACTAATCTGTTATGTTTTTTTGAAGGAGTGAATAAACAGGTGGACAAAGGTGAGTCGGTTGATATTGTGTATCTGGACTTTCAGAAAGCCTTTGACAAGGTCCCTCATGAGAGACTTTTGGCAAAACTAAAGAGTCATGGGATAGGAGGCAGTGTACTACTGTGGATCAGGAACTGGTTAAAAGATAGAAAGCAGAGGGTAGGGCTAAATGGCCAATTTTCCCAATGGAGAAAGGTGAATAGTGGTGTACCCCAGGGATCTGTGCTGGGTCCGCTGCTTTTTGACATATTCATAAATGACCTGGAAAGTGGAATAACGAGTGAGGTTATCAAATTTGCTGATGACACAAAACTATTTAAAGTTGTTAAAACCCAGGAGGATTGTGGAAAATTGCAAGAGGATCTTGATAAATTGGAAGACTGGGCATCAAAATGGCAGATGAAATTTAATGTGGAGAAGTGCAAGGTTATGCACCTAGGGAAGAACAACCCAAACTATGGTTACACGATGCAAGGTTCCACATTAGGAACCACCACCCAAGAAAAAGATTTAGGCGTCCTTGTGGATACCATGTTAAAACCCTCGGCCCAGTGTGCAGCGGCTGCCAAGAGAGCAAATAGAATGCTAGGTATGATAAGGAAAGGAATGGAAAATAAAACAAAAGATATTATAATGCCTCTATATCGTTCCATGGTGAGACCGCACCTTGAATATTGTGTGCAATTCTGGTCGCCATATCTTAAAAAGGATATAGCAATTTTAGAAAAGGTTCAGAGAAGAGCCACCAAAATGGTAAAGGGGATGGAAGGCTACTCCTATGAAGAAAGGCTAAAAAGGTTGGGGCTCTTTAACCTGGAAAAGAGACGGCTGAGGGGAGATATGATAGAAGTCTATAAATTAATGAACGGAGTGGAACGGGTAAACGTAGATCGATTGTTTACCTTATCAGAATATAGAAAGACTAGGGGACATGCAATGAAGCTACAGGGTAAACTATTTAAGACTAATAAAAGAAAATATTTTTTCACTCAACGTGTAATCAAACTCTGGAATTTGTTACCGGAGGATGTAGTAAAGGCTGTTAGTGTAGCTGGGTTTAAAAAAGGTTTGGACAAGTTCCTGGAGGAAAGGTCCATAAACCATTATTAAGAAGGGACCCAGGATATCAATGCTTGAACCAATACAAGCATTGTGGAACCTGTGTCCCTTGGGGAAACTGCTAGGTACGTATGACCTAGATTGGCCACTGTTGGAAACAGAATACTGGGCTTGATGGACCTTGGTCTGACCCAGTATGGCATATCTTATGTTCTTATGTTCTTATGTTCTTTGTTTTTGTTTTTTTCTTTGAGGTATCCCTTGATCGGTGTTTGCACCTTTTTTCGGTCGAAGGCCTTGAACCCCTGCCAGGTGGCAGGGACCCCTTTTTCCCTGATGGCCTCCAGTGGCTTCAAGAAGTGCAATTGGTGCAGCAAGATGATGTCCCTCACTGATCCGCATGACTGCTGCCTCTGGTGCCTGGGCCCGGAACACAGTAACTCGGCTTGTGAACTTTGCAGAACCATGACCTCAAAGGCCCTTAAGAGCCACCACCAGCAGCAGGAAAAGTTTTTCCAAAAGTCCGACTCCGCGCCGGAGTCTCCGTCAACACCTCATTTCAAGGCCACCTTGGAGTCCTGTGGCAGCGGTTCCTCCGAGAGGAAATCCCCAGAGTTTGAGCTCAAGAAGTTGAAGCTCTCGAAGACCTTCTCAGAGACCGAGTCCGGGAAGACGGGAAAATCCCACTCTAGGCCCCGTAGTCCCCGGCATGAGTTGGAGCGGGAGTGGCCTCTCAAGCTGCCCCAAAAGGAGTCATCGGTACTCATCGACTGGCCTCAGACGCCCAAGGCCATCATTGTTGAGGACTCTTCCTCGATGAAACTGACGCTGGACCCAAAACCATCGGTGTCTGTGTCGAAGGCTGTGGAACCAACTGGCATGGAGACGATGATGGCGGTCTTAAAGTGCAGCATCTCTGCCTATGTGGCCTAGCAGTGGGCATTCATGTCCGGTTTGTCCAGTTCCCGCCCGAAGGACGGGACCCTCGACATCGAGGGCCTCCCTGGACGTCCAACCGATCCTCGAGCACCACCAGCATCAAGAGAGCCATTGGCATCAGAAGAGGTCCTGGTCCCATTTCTCAGATCACTCTCCAGCAAGCACACACTGCTCAGACTGCAGGTCCTCCAGAGGCCCCAGCCCCTTCAGCTTGGACCTCGACCATGGTGACTGTGAAGCCTCGGAATCGACCTCAGACTTCCAGTCCAATTGGGAGACTGAGAACAAGGAGTTTCTGGACACTCAGCACCACTGAGACATCCCCTTGGACTCGTCTCCCCCTGTGTCTCGACACCATTCCCCGCCTGAAGACATCGCCTTCCTTGACTTTGTGTGGGACATAGCTAAGGCGCTCACCATCGAGTCTGAGGCAAAGGAGGACTCTCACACGGAAGAACTGGAGATCCTCCAGTATAAGGCCCCTCTGAAGGAGGCCCTCACGATGCCTGTTCCTCCGATCCTTGAGCGTCTCCTCTGTATGTGGGAGACACTTGTGTTGGTGCCCATTATCAACAGATGACTCAACTCCATGTATTGAGTCCTCCAAGGCCCTGGGTTCCAGAAAGCCCAACTAACCCACAACTCAATGGTCGTTGAGTCCACCATGCACAGACTCAAGAGCCAAATGACCCATTCCTTGCTGCCCACCAGCAGGGAGGCCAGGACCCTCGATGTCCTCAGCTGGAAGACCTTTCAGGGCTCTATGCTTACATGCCGGGTCCAGTCCTACATCGGCATGTACCTTACAGAGCTGTCGAAAGAGCTTGGTGGGTTCTCAGCAGGCTTTGATGGGGAAACCCTCTAGAGGTTCAAGTCACTGGCCTTGGCAGTGAAAGAGTGCTCGAAGTTCCTGTCTCGAGCAGCTTACGGCAGCTTTGAGTCGTCAGCCAGGGTAGCCATCGCCTGCATCGGGGCCCGATGCCAGGCATGGCTGCAATCGTCTGTCCTCGAACAATGGGTCCAGGACAAACTTATTGATGTCCTCTGCATCAGAGAGATCCTCTTTGGGAAACCCATGGCAGACAAAGCAGCAGAGATTGAGACTGTGTTCCTAACGAGGACCAGACTCTCAAAAAAGACTTTGGTGTAGCCCCGCAAGAAGGCCCCATGAAAGAAGCCCTTCTTCCCAAGGAAAAAGGGCAGCTTTGGCAACGCCTCACAGTTCCAGGCCTTCTCGGCCCCACAGCACAGCACAAGGGGCAGGGGTACATCCTCTGTAAGCAAAAGACCCCCAAGTCCCAGGCGCCGGCCCCGGCTCAGGTTGGGGGGAGCTTTTGACTCCCTGGGTATGATCTCCTCTTCCCCAGGAGGTCCTCTACAACCCACAAGGGGACGGTTGGCCCTATTTGCCCACAGGTGGTCCACCATCACTACTGACACCTGGGTCCTACAAGTGGTCAAGGAGGGCTACCTCCTCCACTTATGGCAGATGCCACTACTGTACTTTCCAGGAGAGCCCGTAAGACCTCTTCTCCACCAGACCCTGCTCCTCACTGAGTTTGCAGGTCTCCTTGAGGACAAGGCTGTGGAGCCAGTGCCAAAACATCTCTGGGGCACCGGCTTCTACTCCAGTTATTTCCTCGTCCCCATGAGAACTGGGGGGCCTCAGGATCATCCTGGATCTACGGGATCTGAACAAGTTCCTGATAAAGGAAAGTTCAAAATGCTCTCCCTTGGAACATTGATTCCATTCCTCCAGCAGAGAGACTGGCTGTGCTCCTTAGACCTAAAGGATGCCTACACACACATCCTGATCCTTCTCAGCCATAGAAAATTTCTCCGGTTCGTATTGTGGGGTAGAGCACTACCAATATAGGGTGCTGCCCTTCAGGCTGGCTTCATTGCCAAGGGTCTTCACCAAGTGCCTTGCAGTGGTCGCAGCCCACCTACATCTCCAAGGGCCCTTCTTTATCCCCTACCTGGATGACTGGCTCATAAGGGGAGGCCCAGCGGCAGAGGCACAATGCACCACAGGGTGCGCCATCAATGCCCTGCAGCATCTGGAGTTCATCATCAACTACCCCAAGTATCACCTCTATATGGATCAACACCTGAAGTTTATAGGGGCTCAGCTAAACATCTTCCAGGCCAAGACCTTCCTCCCTCAAGAGAGGTCAGAACACCTCAGGAGGCTAGTCGCAGAGGTACAGCAAGCCGGTTGCTACCCGCCCAGCTTCTCCTCCACCTGCAGGGCCAAATGGCCTCTACGGCTCATGTGACCCCATATGCCTGACTGCACATAAGGGCGGTTCAGTGGTGCCTCTGCTCTCAGTGGACACAAGCCACAAGCAGGCTCTGGGGACAGAGCCTCGGATGGTGGCAGATCCACCATCACCTTCACGCCGGGATGCCCTTCCAGGCATTCACCCCCCCCCCCCCCGAGGGTCCTCACCACAGATGCCTCCTTACTGGGCTGTGGAGCACATTGTGAGGGCCTCCAGACGCAAGGCAGCTGGTCCCAGATGGAGTCCCAGATGCAAATCAATCTGCTGGAGCTCTCTTTAGGATGCCAGTAGTCATTCTGAGTCATACTTGTACTCTCACTCTGCCTGCCACTTCTACTACAAATGATCTACCATTCAGTTCTTTCAAGCCATCTAAGTGGCAAAACTCAGCCTAAAATTTAATTCTCCATCCCCTCCCCGCCCCCCCCCCCCTTGTCTGCTATTGCCCTGGTGCAAATATTAAATAATCCTTTTGATACTTTCTTTCTTCTGTAGTGACAGAAACCAGATTCCTTTTTCTCCTGCACAAATTTTCAAGCTATTTAACATTGTGATTACAAATTTTGTGGACTACTTAAAGTCTATGGACCAAAATATTGAAATCCTCCTCTTCATTTTTATGTGAAAATAGAGGGATTCATTTCTATTTATAGTTAAGGAAGACAACAATTATTTTTCTCTCACATTGTCCCTCTCTCTACATAGAAGGCTGAGAGGAATGGCCTAGTGGGGACGGAAGTGAAAATCTAGGTTTGGCTGGATGTGCCAGCAGCCGCCTAGGCTAAGCGGGTAGCAGCGATTTTAAATGCTACCCGCTTAGCCCCTATGCCTGAAAGATAGGCGAGGAAAAATCTCACCTATCTTTAAGGCGGAGAGGGCTAAGTGGGTAGCATCGAAAATTGCTGCTACTTGCTTAGCCTTTCCTCTAGCCCCGCTCTGCCCCAGAATGCCCCCAACATGCTCCAATACTAACTGCATAGCATCTGGGCACATTAGGGTCTTACCCGGGATTTTCCAAAGACACTACCCATGTAGTTGCCTTTGGAAAATCCCGGATAAGGCATTTACATGGGTAATTAGGGCAGTTACCGTGTAAATGCCTTCGAAAATAGGGCTTTTCAGTTTTAAGTGCCTGAAAAATGTTATTGCATCCTGCAGACCTGTACACACAACAAAAAGAATTAATAACAAATAATCTTAATTTGAAATTTCCAGAACTAATATTCTTCATTCCTCAGATTTTCTTTATCCCCCTCTCTCTCTCTATCATCTCACACTGACTTACATATCTTTCTCTTCAAATCCTATAAAGGAAAATTGCTGTGAATATCAGTTAATGCATATTTACAATCACAGAGCATTAATTCCTAATAATACTCCATGTTTAAAAAAAAGCACAAACTTAATGCCCTTTGTACTTCAGACTTTAAGTGACATTATATTATACTTTGATGATCTTAGCATTAAACAAATATTTCTACTCTTCGCCACCTTTCTTTCTAGCTCATCAAATTGAACTATGTCCAAACAATTTTGTTATCTCAACTTGTCGTCCTCCCTTCCTACTCAGGTCTCTTTTTGAAATCATTCCTATAGTACAACTACACAACTAATCTCTGCTTAATCATAGCAGCTGCTGTACCAATACCATTCTTATGAGCTGTATCTGCCTATTTCTATGATCTATTCAATAAAGTAAACTAAGGCACTGCAACTCTTGCATTATTGTGCAGGTTCCAGAAAACTTCCAAAGGTTTTCTCTCTTCCCCTCCAACCAGTAGCAGCCCTAAGTTTGGGAATCACCCACTTGTGGGCCTGACCGAAAACTGCTTTTTGACAGAATAAACAAAGTTACCTGTAACAGGAGTTTTCCGTAGACAGCATGATTGAGAAGGCACACAATCCCTCCCACCTCCCCAAAAGTTGCATTTAGTGAGCTTTGAAACTGAGGAGCTGAGAGGATGGCTGTGCATGTGAAGTCCATGCCTGCTCAGAACTTTACATCAAAACTCTGAACTGAAGGACAGCAGTTCTATCCCAGCACCATCAAAAGACATCACCCACTTGTGTGCCTTATCCTGCTGACTACAGAAAATTCCTCTTTATGGGTAAGCAACTTTGCTTTTCACTTAACATATAGTTAAGGCCGTTGCACAGGGGGCTGATAGAACCTCAAAGGTATATTTTGGGTAATTCTGGTTCATTGTCTGCTTGAAAGGCATCTCCCAGGGAGGGGCTACTTTAGATCATCAGACACCTGGCTTCACCTATCAGTCACAGCCAGTCTGAAAGGCCAGAGCTGCACAAGACACCGATAAGATTTCTCCTTTCTATCTCCGCTGGTTTTTTATTGCAAATATAGAATATTAACTGTGGGTTAAACCTTAGGTATTGGGAAAATTGCTAATTGCTGGTCTTACATTACGTTTGGGGATAGTCAAACTGCCTGAGTTCCTTGGGTAGCCTTAACAGTTTTATGAGTGTGCCCACAGTTCAGGTAAAAGCCTACTGGGGCAGGGACACTTGGGTTCCCACCCACCCCACCCCTCACCCTGCCCACACCTGGGGCTGCCTTGCCTATATAGTGGCCAATAACTTAGGATACACCCACATTCTCTTAACCAGTATGTCTTGTATTCAGTGCAGTACCTGCGGTACTTTCATTCCAAGAAGAATCATTTGGAGCCTAAAAGCATGTCCTATGTACCAAAGGTCATCTGCCATGTATAATGAATTGACTCTACTAAGAGAAGACCTGGCTGCCATGCATAAAGAATTGTCTCTACTGAGGGAAGAACTGACTGCAATGAAGTGCACCTAGGATACAGACTGAACAAAGTCCACCACTGCTCCCACAAAGAGTCAAACACACCAGGGACAAATGGATCACAGTGGATTCAGGTAGATTGCAATCTGTGACACAGAGACATCCTATACTCCAAGAGATATCCCTGCATAATGCATTCTCTGCCTTGGTTAATGAGGATGCCCTATCCAAAGAAACTGAACGGCCCTTAGAGGAGTCAGTCAATGCCCAATCTCCTGATAAAGCACCAAATATGAAGAAAAACTCACCAAACAGAAAACTACTACTACTTGGAGATTCCATCATCAGAGACACCAACTTGGGAACACAGTTCAAAGGAGACAAGAAAGTCAAATACCTCCCAGACAGGAATACAAACCAAATTATTGATGTACTTAGCGCAGAAAGCAAACACTCCAAACTTGATGTTGTCATCTACTTGGGTACAAATGACCTGGCTAGAAATAGTGCCTCTACAGTCCAAAAGGACTTCCAATCTCTGGTAGAAAAAATCAAGCCTATTGTTAACACTGTAGCATTCTCAGAAGTTCTACCTGTTCTAGGTAAGGGGGCAAAAAGGCTAAATCACATTAACAGCTTTAATACATGGCTCCAGACCTGGTGCAAACAAGAAGGATTTAGATTTATTGGCGACTGAGTTAACACATGGTCCAACAAGAAACTATACTGTGCTGATGGACTAAACCTCTCTGTCGCAGGGAAAAGAATCCTACGTGAAAAATTCAGCCAGTATGTCGATTTGCATTTAAACTGGAAGAAGGGGGTGACGGACAGTGAAGATCAGGTTCTGGACATCACCCCCTGCAAAAGCAAAATAACAGAAACAACCACACTTTTAAACAACACATCAAAAGCAACTGGGAAGAGGTGGGTAGAATAAAATCAATGCAAAATACACACAAGCCAGTTAAATGCTGGAAAGCAATGAGCACAAATGCTCGAAGCTTAGCCAACAAACTTCCAGACCTGGAAGCCCTAATGGTGGAAAAGGACTTGGACATTGTGGCCAGGGCCGGCCCGTCCATTGAGCAAGAATGTTTTTTTGCACAGGGCCCCGCGTTTCAGGGGGCCCCGCGCAAAGAACATTCTGCTTTTTTTCAAAATTAAGTTAAAAAAAAAAAAGCAGCTGGCTGCTACTGCTGCCACCGCGGCAGCAGCAGAATGGAGTGTCCCGCGGGGCCCCGGCAGAATGGCGTGTCCCGCGGGGCCCCCTCTGCCCGGCTGAGTCCCTCCCTCTGCGACGGCTGAGCCCCTCTGTGCCGGCTTTCAGATTCGCGAAGGTAGAGTATCTCCCTCGTGTCTCTGTTAAGCCCGCAGGGGCTGATGGGAAATTTCCCATCTGCCCCTGCAGGCTTAACAGAGACGCGAGGGAGACACTCTCCCTTCTCGAATCTGAAAGCCGGCACAGAGGGGCTTAGCCATCGCAGAGGGAGGGACTCAGCCGGGCAGAGGGGGCCCCTCGGGACACTCCATTCTGCTGCTGCGGCAGCGGTAGCGGTAGCAGCCAGCTTTTTTTTTTTTCCTTGAGCCGATTTGGGGGGGGGGGGGGGGTAGGACTGGTAATGGGCTATGGAGGGGGTTAGGACTTGACTTGAGGTGGGCTGTGGGTTGATGGGGGGGGGGGGTTAGGACTGGTAATGGGCTATGGGGGGGCTAGGACTGGAAATGGGCTGATGGGGTTAAGACAGGAGGCGGGCGGATGGGGTTAGTACTGATAATCGCAAGTGTGAAGTACGGGGAGATATGACTAGTAATGGGCTATGGGGGGCTAGGACTGGAAATGGGCTGATGGGGAGGGGTTAGGACTTGAGGTGGGCTGTTGGGGGGTTAGGACTGGTAATGGGCTATGGGGGGCTAGGACTGGAAATGGGCTGATGGGGGGTTAAGACTGGAGGTGGGCTGATGGGGTTAGGACAGGTAATTTGTTGTGGGATGTTGGGGGGTTAGGACTGGTCATGGGCTATGGGGGGGATAGGACTGGTAATGGGCTGATGGGGGGGTTAACACTGGAGGTGGGCTGATGGGGTTAGGACTGATAATGGGCTATGGGGGGGGGGCTAGGACAGGAAATGGGCTGATGGGGAGGGGTTAGGACTTGAGTGGGCGGATGGGGTTAGGACTGGTAATGGGCTGTGGGCTGTTGGGGGGGGTTAGGACTGGTAATGGGCTATGGGGGGGTTAAGACTGGTAATGGGCTGTGGGCTGATGGGGGCTGTCTGGTAATGGGCTATGGGGGGTTAGGACTGATAATGGGCTATGGGGGGGCTAGGACAGGAAATGGGCTGATGGGGAGGGGTTAGGACTTGAGTGGGCTGATGGGGTTAGGACTGGTAATGGACTGTAGGCTGATGGGGGGTTAGGACTGGTAATGGGCTATGGGGGGCTGACTGGAAATGGGCTGATGGGGTTAGGACTGGAAGTGGGCTGATGGGGGGTTAGGACTGGTAATGGGTTATAGGGGGGCTTAAACTGAAAATGGGGTGATGGGGGGTTAGGACTGGAAGTGGGTTGATGAGGGGGCTAGGACTGGTATTGGGTTGGGGGGTTGCTAGGACTGGAAATGGGCTGATGTGGAGCTAGGACTGGAAATGGGCTGATGCAGAGACTAGAAGGGAATGGATGCTGGGTGAGGCTGGAACTAGAAGGGAGCTGATGTTGGGGGAGGATTAGAATGGGATGGGGCTGGGAGAGTAAAATGGAGAGGGGAAAAAATATTTTGTGTGGGAGGGATGAAAAATCTACAATTGGCCGGGTATTGGGAGAGTAAGTGGGGATTGAGAATGGAGGGGTAAAATTTGAGTGGATGAAATAGGAATGAGGAAAGAGCAAAAGGAGAAAGATTAGTATTTTAAGGCAGATGTAGAGAGAGAATGGAAAAAAACTAGAAGAGAGAAGAAAGGACAAATGGACAGCAGACAATGGAGAGTTAGCAGAAGACACGAAGAAATCAGAAGAAAGTGGCTGGAGCAATTGCAGCTGAAAAAAATGCACAAAAGGTAGAAAAATATCTCTTTATTTTGAATTTATTAATTGGAATATGTCAGCTCTGGGAAATGTGCATCATTAACGTCTGCGCTTTGTTTAGTACAAGAGCAAATTAATGTATAGTTTTATTTCTACAGTGTTGTACATTCCAAGTTTGGCTTTTTGGGATTCCCAGTTTAATTATTGTCGTCCTGTTTCTAAATTGTGATTCCTTGTTTGGTGATGGTCTATGTTCTGTTCATGTGTAACTGAGCTGAGGTATTCTGTTTATGTAATTCCTATTTGACATTGCCACTTGTTCCCTTTCCCCAGTAGGTCATGTATTGTTATTCTCTGAAATGTATTGGTTTAATATTTGCAGTGTTGCCTTTTGATAGGTAGGGTATGGTGCTTTGTGAATCCTGGTAGTGCTGTTAGGATACGGCGGGTTTGCTATAGGTTCTAAACGGGCAGTGTTTGTAGTAGTTCCTAATGTGCCTGGCGGTTGGCACTGGATTATAGTAATGTAGAAATCTTTTAGTCTTTCTTTATCCATACACTCATTAAGAGGCATGTTTGCTAAAAGTTAGTATATGGCAACATTATGCAAATATTTATGCAAATGAGGCCCCTAATGCAAATGAGGCCCCGCACTGAGTCTCCACACATGGCCCCGCACCCCCCTTGGGCCGCCCCTGATTGTGGCCATTACAGAAACATGGTTTAATGAATCACATGATTGGGATATAGCCATATCTGGCTATAACCTATTCAGAAGAGACAGAGAAAATGGAAAAGGGGGAGGAGTAGCCTTGTATGTCAAAAGCAATATCAAAGCTACTGAAATGCAGGGTGCATGGGGAAAAGAAGAAGCGCTCTGGATCATGTTGGATGGCACTGTCATCCATACTGCTGTAATCTACAAACCTCCGACTCAAATTGAAGAGATAGATAACAAACTGATTATAGATATTGCCAAGTAGCAACAAAAGGGGAAACGATCATATTGGGTGACTTTAATCTACCCAATGTGGATTGGATTACTCCTTCTGTAAATCTGGAAAGAAGGAAAAAAATTGGGGACGCTATCCAAGACGCGTTACTTAGACAAATGGTGATGGAACCAACCAGGGAAAGCTCAATGCTGAATTTGGTGCTCACCAACAGTGATAGCGTGTCTAATGTCTGGGTGAGTGCCCCCTGTGAGCAACAGTGATCATCACACGGTATGGTTTGAGATAAAAGCTAAGGTGCAATCCAGTCATAGCAAGCTCAAAGTCCTAAACTTCAAAAACACTGACTTCAATAAAATGGCCGAATACCTAAAGGAGGAGCTGACAGGGTGGAAGGGGATAAGGGAAGTGGAATTACAATGGGCTAAACTAAAAGGGGCAATAAAAGGGGAAACAGATAAATATGTAAGAAAAGTAAATAAAAACAAGAGGAGAAGGAAACGTATTTGGTTTTCCTAAGAAGTGGCTGCTCAAATAAGGGCAAAAAATACAGCTTTCACAAAATTCAAAAGCTTGCAAACAGAAGAACACAGAAATGAATACAGGATCAGACTCAAGGAGACAAAAAGAGAAATAAAGATAGCAAAATCAAAGGCAGAGGAAAAGATGGCTAAAGATGTTAAGTGCGGCGACAAAACTTTCTTCAGGTATATTCGGGAAAGGAAGAAGATCAGAGGTGGAATTGCAGGACTCAGAAGTGCTGGAAATGGACTCTTGGAAAATGACATTGATAAAGCAAAATTACTAAACAAATACTTCTGCTCTGTTTTTACTAAAGAAAATCCTGGAGAAGGACCACCTGTGTCTCCCAAATATAAAAATGGGAATGAGGTAGATACCACACCATTCAGAGAAGATGAAATTTTAGAACAACTTGCAAAACTGAAAGTGGACAAGGCCATGGGACCGGATGGGATACATCCCAGGATACTGAAAGAGCTCAGAGAGGTTCTTGCAGGGCCGTTAAAGGATGTTTTCAACAGATCCTTGGAAACAGGAGAGGTTCCTCAGGACTGGAGAATGGCTGACGTCGTACCTCTACACAAAAGTGGTGACAGGGAAGAAGTGTCAAACTACAGGCCCGTGAGCCTTACCTCGGTGGTGGGAAAAGTAATGGAGACGCCCTTGAAAGAGAGAATAGTGAACTTTCTCAAAACCAACGGGTTACAGGATCTGAGGCAACATGGTTTTACCGAGGAATGATCTTGCCAGACAAATCTCATTGAGTTCTTTTACTGGGTGACCAGAGAACTGGATCAAGGACACGCGATGGATGTCAGCTACCTAGATTTCAGCAAAGCCTTTGATAGTGTCCCTCATAGGAGGCTTATCAATAAACTCAGAAGTTTGGGGATGGATCCCAAGGTGGTAAACTGGATCAGAAATTGGTTGACTGACAGAAGTTGATGATAAATGGAGCTCACTCGGATGAAAGGAAGGTGATTAGCGGGGTGCCTCAGGGTTCGGTCCTAGGCCCGGCACTGTTCAATGTATTTGTGAGTGATATTGCTGAAGGACTGAATGGAAAAGTCTGTCTTTTTGCAGATGACACGAAAATTTGCAACAGAGTGGACTCCCCCGAGGGAGTGCTTAACATGAGGAAGGATCTGCAAAAGCTGGAGGAATGGTCTGATGCACTTGGGTAGCAGAAATCCAAGGGAAATGTACGCGTTAGGGGGCGAGAGGTTGGTGTGCACAGAGCAGGAGAAAGACCTCGGTGTGATTACTTCTGTGGATCTCAAGGTGGCAAAACAGTGCAACAAGGCAGTGGCAAAAGCCAGGAGGATGTTGGGCTGTATTCGAAGAGGAATTACCAGCAGAAAGGAAGGGGTACTAGTGCCACAGTATAAGTCTCTGGTGAGGCCTCACTTGGAATACTGTGTTCAGTTTTGGAGACCGTATCTTGCAAAGGATGTAAAAAGAGTGGAAGCTGTTCAGAGGAAGGCGACCAAAATGATTTGGAGCCTGCGTCAGAAGCCTTATGAGGAGAGAATTGAAGACCTAAATAAGTACACTTTGGAGGAGAGGAGGGATAGGGGAGATATTATTCAGACCTTTAAATACTTAAAGAGAAATAATGAACAAACAAACCTCTTTCAGAGACGGGGAAGCTGTAAAACTAGAGGGCATGACATGAAGCTGCAAGGTGGTAAATTGAAAGACAATGTCAGGAAATACATTTTTACTGAAAGGGTGGTGGATGCTTGGAATGCCCTCCCGATGGAGGTGGTGGGGCAAACACAGTGACGGAATTCAAAGTGGCCTGGGACAGACACAGTGGATCACTCTACAGCAACGAGATTAAATCAAAATAAACTGAACCATGTAATTTCTAAACAAATAGGGTTGTCCTACATGGAGCGATGGGGGGAGGAGTGATGGGTTCACCACTAAACAAACAAAGAAACAAAGATATGGGGAGGGGTGAAGACATGGGGAGAGGTGCACCTGCTCCTGGTGGGTGTACCACTAAGCAAAGACACGGGTAGAGGTGCACCTACTCCCTAAAAGACATGGGAAGGGGTGCACCTACTCCTGCCATATTGCTGGGCAGACTAGATGGACCATACTGGTCTTTATCTGCCGTCATTTACTATGTTACTATGTAATCTCAGGAATTCATTGCTGGAGGATGTGGTAAGAGGCATTAACATAGCTGGGTTTAAAAACATTTGGACAAGATCCTTGAGGAAACGTCCATAAACTATAATTAAGGTATACTTGGGGAAAGCCACAGCTTATTCCCAGTGATGGAGAGCATAGAATCTAGCTACTTTTAGGTATCCTGCCAGGTACTTGTGACCTGAATTGGAAACCGAATACTGGGCTTGATGGACCTGTGATTTGACCCAATGTGGCAGTTCTATGTTATCCACAAAAGAAACACTGTCACTTCTGTAGACCCAGTATCACTCCCTGAAGAATGGAGGACCCAGACATCACAGTCAGCTTCCCAGTCAAAATCAAGGATGATGTTTTTGAATGGATTGTAGCAGATAGAAACATAGAAACATGATGGCAGGAAAAGACCACATGGCCTATCTTGTCTGCCCTTCCATATCAACCACTACAACAGTCCCCTTTTTCCCTTAAGAGATCCTCTGTGTTTGTCCCATACTTTTATGAATTCAGATACTGTCCTCATCTCTACCACCTCCACTGGGAGACTATTCCGTGCATCTACCACTCTTTCCGTAAAGAAATATTTCTGCATATTACTCCTGAGTCTATCCCTTTCACCCTCATCCTATGTCCCCCCTTGTAGCAAAGCTTGCTTTCAGTCAAAAGAGGCTCTCCTCCTGTGCATTTATGCCATGGAGGTATTTAAACGTCTCAATCATATCCCCTCTATCCCACCTTTCCTCTAAAGTATATATATTAAGCTCCTTAAGTCTATCCTCATATGCGTTATAACGAAGACCACTAACTATTTTAGTAGCAACCCTTTGCACTGACTCCAACCTGTTTAGGTGAGGTCTCCAGAATTGCACACAATACTCCAAATGAGGTCAGACCAGACTTATATAGAGGCACTATAACCTCCTTTTTTCTGCTGGCCATTCCTCTCCCTGTGCACCCAAGCATCCTTCAAGCTTTCAACATTGCTTTTTCTACCTGTTTAGCTACTTTAAGATCATCAGACACAATCACACCTAGGTCCCCCTCTTCTTTTGTAGACAAAAGTACTTCACCCCCTATACTATATAGCTCCCTTGGATTGCTGCAGTCCAATTGTATGACCTTGCATTTTTTAACATTAAATCTCAACTGCCAAATTTTAGACCATTTGTCAAGCTTAGTTAGATCCCTCCTCATGCTATCTACACCTTCCTGGGTGTCTACTCTATTGCAGGTTTTGGTATCATCTGCAAAGAGGCAAACCTTACCCAACAGCCCTTCCTCAATATCACTAACAAACATGTTAAAAAGAATTGGCCAAGGACAGTCCCTGAGGCACACCACTGGTACCCTTTGCCACCTCCCTCTCAACCAATTTCTAACCCAAGTAGTAACTTTAGGGTTCATCCCTAGGGTACTCAGTTTGTTTATAAGTGGTCTTATCCCCCCCATTTTATTGCATTGGCTATTTCCTCCTCTTTTTGAATCTTTGCATTCCTGACTACTTTGCTAGCTTCTCTGAGTTTTTCCAAATATAGATGCCTGTCTTCCGTTCTCTGTGATCTCTTGTATTTCCTGAAGGCCTCCCTCTTATTCTTCACCTTTTCAGCTACTTCTTTTGAAAACCATAGTGGTCTCCTTTTCCTTTTACCTTTATTTACCATTTTAACAAAAAGGTTGGTTGCCCTTAAAATATCCCCGTTCAGTTTTGCCAACTGTTTTTCTACATCCCCAAGCTGTTCCCATCCCGCTAATGACTCCTTGAGGTATTGGCCCACCTTGGCAAAGTTAGATTTCCTAGTCTAAGACTTTCGCTTTTGAATGAATTTTATCAGTCGTATTCCTAATACTGAACCACACCTTCACTGGATGTGAGATGATCTCCCACTGTAACATCAAAAACACTTTCACCATTGGTAAGCACCAAGTCCAGTATGGCCCCTTCATGTGTGGGTTCTGTTACCAGTTGCCTGAATAGTTCTTCCTGTAGAGAATCCAGGATCTCCTTACTTCTGGATGATACTGCAGCAGGGATGTGCCAATCCACATCCTGCATATTGAAATCCCCTATCAGTAGCACTTCTCCTTTCCTGGAGATGCTGAGTATGTCTTTTATTAAATCTCCATCCACCTCTTCTCCCTGTGAAGGAGGTCTGTATATCACACCAATGCAAATAGATTTCTGTTTCCCTCTTTCTAATTTAACCCATAGTGCCTCCTCTCTCCCTTTTAAGCCCTGTATTTCCATAGCTTTAATATTATTTTTTACATACAGTGCCACTCCTCCTCCCCTTTTTCCTACCCTGTCCTTTCTGAATATTGTATAGCCTGGTATAGTTACATCCCAGTCATGAGCCATGTTTCTGTTACTGCCACTAAATCCAAGTCAGACACTCCCATTAAAGCCTCAACATCTGGGATCTTATTTCCCATGCTACGGGCATTTATAGACACTGCTTTCCATATGTTACCCCTTTTACCCATGTCATAAAGGTATTTAATGTTTCACTTACTTGGGGTATTTCTTTACCCATCCCCAACGAATCTAGTTTAAAGCCCTCTTCAGTAGGTTAGCCAACCTGCTACTGAAGACATGTCGACCCTTCTTGGACAGATGGATGCCATCTCTGCTATGCAATCCTTGGAACAGCATCCCATGGTTCAGGAAACCAAAATGCTCTCGGTGACACCATCCATGCAGCCATGAATTTATGTCCAGGATGTGAGCATCTCTGCCTTGGCCTTTACCCTCAACAAGGAGTATTGAAGAGAACACCACCTGCGCAACAATCTGCTTCACCCTATGTCCCAGAGCCATGAAGTCACTTTTGGTATGCTCAGAGGGCTACTTGGCTGTATAGTTTGTGCCAACATGGATGAGCAACATCAGATAATAGTCAGTGGGCTTGATGAGTCTTGGAAAACTCTCCGTATCATCTCAGATATTGGCACCTGGCAGGCAGCATACCTCTCTGGACATCAAGTCTGGTTGGCAGATGGATGCCTCAGTACCCCTCAGAAGAGAGCCACCGACCACCATTACTCTTCGCTTCCTTGTGGTCACTGATTCTGCAATTTTGGGGTGCTTGAGCTCTGCTTCTTCCCTTTCCTGGGATACTTTCACCTCCTCCACTTCCAGGGCTGCATAATGGTTCTTCAATTCAAGGACTGAAGGAGCAGGATTGGTGTTTCTGCAGGCCCTGGTGACTTGTGTCCAACCTTTGTCATTCTGTAGGTTCCCATCTTCTCCTCTGCTGGAGAGCTTAGATGTTTCAAGAAGCATCTCATCAATGTACTTCTCACTGTCTTGAATGCTCCTCAGCCTCGCCACATCTTCTCTGAGATCCTCCACTTGTTTCCTGAGAGCTTCAGCATGCAGGCATCCTGCACATGGGACCAGTCCTTCAACTGGTGTTGGGCTCTCTGGACAGAGGCAGAAGTTGTAACGGGGGCAACAGCTTTGGTGATATGATTTTTCCCAGCCATTTTTCAGTTGGTAGAGCTTAGGTACCTGTTGAAGCAAAAGAGAGAGAGATCTAACAGAGTACCAGCCAGTTTCCCAACTGTCCTTTCAGAGAAAAGACAATTATCCTCTTAAGTATATTCTAAATGTGCTATTCCAAGTTCCTGTGTGTAGTTAATTGGGGAGGTGCCCTATAAAGCAAGACTGCTCACATGGGGGGTGGGTGGGAGTTGGGGGGTAGGGAGGGAACTAACACCTGATGAGGTGTCAGTAGCTTCAAAGAGCTGAGGAAGAACCTGAAAGCAGAGTTTCTAAGCTTACACCACTAAAGAAAATATTTCCCCTTTTGAACTAAGGCACCAAAAAGAATGTAACTTTGTTTTAAAAATGTACCAAAAACCCCTTTTAAGAGCTCTCAGGCAGAGAACTAGTAATTAATAGTCACACACCCTTACCTTTGCTTGAAATGCAGAGCTTTGCCGGTATTTCAATGTCCATTTTGGAGAATGTTCCTATTGTGGGAAGGCTAAAGTTTTACATAAATTGTTAGTCCAGTATATCCTCAGTCACTTGTGTCCTTAACATAATATGGAATGGGCACAGACTATACTGTTTGAAAACCCCACTAGATTGTCCTCTAAGGGTCCTATTCTGATTCTGGCATACATCTTGTTTGTACATCTGGGCTGACCCAGACGTACAAAGGAGATTGCGATTTTGATCCTGAACGCACATGCAGAAATTCAAACAGGCATGTACGTGCAGGCCGGGACTGTGATTCAGCCAGGGCTTTTGAATGGAGCCGCGGTGCCATGGCACCTTGGCTCCATTTAAAAGCCGCGGGAGAGTGTGAGAGCAGCTGAGCTGGTGCCCCGAGCAGCGGAGGAGGAGGAGCGCTGTTACCCCGCCCCCACCGGGACCTTTAAAATCTTCTGGTCCACCACGCCGGTTTGAGACCATGAGAGCAGCTGAGCTGGTGCCCCGAGCAGCAGAGGAGGAGGAACGCTGTTACCCCGCCCCCACTGGGACCTTTAAAATCTTCTGGTCCACCGTGCCGGTTTGAGAGCGTGAGAGCAGCTGAGCTGGTGCCCCGAGCAGCGGAGGAGGAGGAGCGCTGTTACCCCGCCCCCACCGGGACCTTTAAAATCTTCTGGTCCACCACGCCGGTTTGAGAGCAGCTGAGCTGGTGCCCCGAGCAGCGGAGGAGGAGGAGCGCTGTTACCCCGCCCCCACCGGGACCTTTAAAATCTTCTGGTCCACCGCGGACGCGCGCCCGTGGTCGCGTGCCTGAAGGGGCATGACCAAAGGGGCAGGACACGCCCCTTTGGAGCCCCTTCGGAGCAACAAGGAGGAATAAGGGAAGTCTCTGATCCATGGGTAAGCGACGGAAGAAGGTGTTTACTTCGATAAGTACTCAAAAGGCCCCCAAGATTGTGGGCTCGATGGATGTCCATCTACAGAAAGCTCAGATGGAATGTGAGTCGCCGGACTTGACTCACGGGTCTGTGAGTACTTCTTCTGATTTGTCCCCTAATGCGCAGGGTTTAACCCTACCCAGTCAAGAAGTTATGTTTGAAGGGGCGGCCCTTCCCAAGAGTGATGTCTTGGGAGTAGAGCCCTCGGTAGTTTGTTTAGATGTTTCTTTACTTGGGACAGATGATACTTGTAAAAATTCTCTTCCTACTGTTTTGGACTTCCCTGTTTCTGTTTCATCAGTTGTTTCCCTTAGTGAGGTTTCTTTGAGAGATGTCTGGGAGGTGGTGGCCTGCATGGAAGTTTCCCTGCGTGCCTCTCTTTCCCAGGTCTCAACTTTTTCCAAAGATGTTGTACAGAAATTGGGTGTCCATCAGGAAGCTATAGTTAGGCACAATACCACTTTGAATAAAGTGACGGGGCAGGTTTCCGTTATACAGGCTTCTGTTTCTTCTTCGCTTAGAGATAGTCTTACTATACATCATCAGATAGAGTCCCTTGAAAATGCTGTGCGTGCGAAAAATTTGAGATTTTTTAATTTTCCGCGAATGCACTATTTGTCTCCCTCAATTTTGCTGTATAAGTATTTCAAGGAGGTTCTTTTAATTGATGATGAGCATTCTATAAAATTTTCTTCTGTTTATTATGTCCCTTTACTTGCCTCTGCTGGAACCTCCTCTCCCATTACCAAGAATGCTGAGAAAGGTTTAGTATCTCAGTCTTTAGATGTTTCCGTTTTTCTGGAGTCCTCTACTGATGAAATTACTAAACCTGGCACTTTAATTGTTTCCTTTATTTCTTTAGCTGATGAGAATTTGGTGTTGCGATCATATTTTCCAAAGAAAGATCAGCTGTTTTGTGGTTCTACAGTTCAGGTTTTTCCTGATGTCTGTAGACTCACTCAAGTTCGTCGTAGGGCTTTCTTGGCATTAAGATCTCGTACTTTGGCTATTGGGGCTTCTTTCTTCTTAAAATATCCCTGTAAGTGTGTTGTGTTGTATGAACAGACAAAATATGTATTTATGGAAGCTGATCAATTGAATGTATTCTTACTTGGTAAAGAAAATGTTTAGATGATTTGTTACTGACTTCCTCTCTAAGTCTTAGGGTTAGTAGTATTAATTTTGGGGCCTAGTATTTCTTCTGTAATGATATTGTTTGTCTTTGTTTCTTTTTTGCCTCTCGCTCTCCCTTAATTGTGGACTTGATTGTAATTCCTTTTTCATTTTTGGAAATAAAGAATGTTGAAACTTAAAAAAAAAAAAAAGCCGCGATGCTGGCCACCTGTTAAAAAGTTAATACCCCGCAGCCCGACCCCGTATCCGGCCTCCTAAGGCCATGATTAGTCTGCGGGGAATTAACTCTGCCCCCCCCCCCCAGCCCCTTCCACACCCTGGGCCACTTAAGAAAACATGACCAGGGGAGTTAAACTTCCCCGGCCATGTCGCTGGCCCTGGATGTACAGGGTCGACATGAGAATCGGCTCTGTATGTCTAGGGGCAGCGACCGCCCACTCTCCGCCCCGGGACACCTTTTCCCCACTCTCGACTAACTTCCCCGCACAACTGGCAGGGAAGTTAGTCGGGGGCTACCGCCAGCATGAATAGCGGGAATGGACATCTCAACAGACATCCATCCCCGCTATTCGTGTCTCAGAATAACCCCCTAAGAGAATAGTGGTCAAACTGTTAGCATGTCTTGGTATTTTTATTGAAACATTCTTCTCACTGTTTTATTAGGGGAAAGAGGCAGAGATTTTATTCTAATTCCTGATCCCAAGGAAAATAGGAGGACACTACCATATATTATAGAGACACAGAAACATGATAGTAGAAAAAGACCACATGGCCTATCTAGTCTGTCCTTCCATATCAAGTACAACAATAGTCCTCTTTTTTCCTCTTGAGATCCTCTGTGTTTGTCCCATTCTTTTTTGAATTCAGATACTGTCGTCATCTCTACCACCTCCATTGGGAGACTATTCCACGCATCTATCACTCTTTCCATAAAGAAATATTTCCGCATATTACTCCTGAGTCTATCACCCTCATCCTATATCCCCTTGTAGCAGAGCTTGCTTTCAATCAAAAGAGGCTCTCCTCCCAAGCATGCCACGGTGGTATGTAAAGTCTCTATTGTTTGTGTACTCTGCACCTTCCCTCACCGGTAACTCATCAGGGCTCTTGGGTAACGGATATCCACACACAAAGCAATGAGAAGGAAGCAAGCATGGTAAATCAGTAAATAATACACGACACACTTGTATTATTGAAAATACAACCAAAGCTTTGGGAGAGTAAACCAAGATAGCACCTTGTTTACTCTGCCATCACAGCTTTCAGCCATTTTATTTATAGGTAAATATTCCATTGCACAGCATAATTTCCACCTTATTGTTCTATGTCAAGCATCACGTATATTCATAACATACATCTCTATATCTCTACATCATAGGTCATCATGAGGAGACATACATGTATTCCCAGGCATAACCTTTTAGACAATAATTCTAACACTTGCAGTTTTGATATCTCTGAATCGAGACTGAAAAACAAACTCCTTCCTGCGCTATCTTTTGTATAACAAACCTAATGTCTTTGTTAGGAAAGTTCAGTCTAGTTATTTCAGTAGAGTCTTTCAAGGTTGTTGCTAAGTAATAAGCTCTGGAATGTCTATGGTGCTAACATCATATTACTAAAAGCCCTAAGAAAGAGTTATTAAGTACCCTGACTGTATACACAGCCCTGTACAGACAAGCTTCCTTTCAGTCCCACATCTGATTCTGCAAAGAATCATTTCAAAGATAAGGAAACTCTGACATTGATATTAAAGAAGGATTGTAAATAGACTCTGGGTCAATCTGTAGCATCATTTTAGGGGTCAATGAGTCCACTAACTTCTTACAGCAGGCAGATATTGAAGAGCTTACTTAACTCCCTCCTCACCAGCAACCTCACTGGGTTCTTGAAGCTACAAATAACTACATTCACAAACAATGGGAAGGTTATCAAATAGTCAATAAATACAACACAGTTCTATAGAAAAATACACCAAAGCTTTGTGGAGAGAAACTGAGAGAAGCACGTTCTCCCTGTTTACTCTAACTTCTTAGCCATGGTTCACTTTATTTATAAGGCTTTTGTAGATGATACAGCATAATTTCACTTTATTATTATACGTCATGTATGTTTCATATTGTAGGTCAACTTATTCAGTGTGGGTCAGTGTGGAGCCATAAATGGAGTCCGAGACATAATTATTTACTGTTACATGGCCATTATAAGGAGACATACAGGAATCCAAGATATAGAATGACCTAATTGACATAATTGTTTACTGCTAATACCTCTTGATATCTACTAATTACTAACCCTGAGAGTATTTTAGTTAATAACTCTGAGACTGCTATCTGGTATCCCTGAGTCAGAGAGGCTGGGGTACAACCTGCCCTTTCTTTATTTATGTAAACCTTCACCTAGTAAGCTAATATATGAAGTTTTATTTCTAAGCAAGGTTCTGAACAAAATTAACTCTTTCTCAGATTTATTCAGTCTAATAGTATATGGTACCCCGTACGAATATACATGCTTTCAGATATTACACAGAGAATCAATGCTCCTAAAATAAGAAACCCCAAAAAGCCAAACAATGATGCTAACATGTCTTGCAGGGGCCTAGACAATGAATTCCAGAAAGAAGAAACAGAATCAAAGAAATCAGAAAAAGAACTTACATAACTACTACTTGAAACAAAAGTATGGTTTCTAACCTTTTCTAGTAGGCCTTTCACTACTTTTCCTTCATCATCAAGCAGAGTACAACAATGATCAAGGATTAATCCACATATGCCATTTTCCTTCGCTAGGAGGTAGTCTAAAGCCATGCAAGTCTGGGCTGCATAGGCAGACACCTTGTCCACTGCACCTTGTAACACACTAATTGCTTCTGTGAGATCCAGGGCTGTAAGTTCAACAACTTCCTGTAATCACATAATCTGGGTACCATATTCTCTTGTGGATGCTATTGCTCCAAAAGTTGAAAGCCAAACAGTACCCGTAAATACATCAATCTGAGATTTAGTTAAAGGATTTGTAGAGTCTACTAGTTGCTGTGCAGCTGCTATGGCCTTATCCTGAGGGGAAACATCCCTTTTTCTTCTTAAAGAATCATTCAGGGTTGATAATAAGGTAATATTTTGGTAAGGTAAAAAACGCCACGGGGTATCTAACTGGGCAACATAGCAAGTACCTGACCAACCTCTGGGAAATTCAGTATACGCAAGATTACCACACACAAAATAATCTCCTTCTAAAGCCACTAACCCACTCTCCCAAATTGTCAACTTGTGGGGACAAGATATGTTCTGTGTACAGTTATTGAAAGCCCACTGAGTAATGCTCATCTCTTTAATTCCTACAGATAGATTACGTTCACAGGGATGGTAATACCCTAACAAGGGCAACTCCAGTTAGGTATGTCTAAGTCTGAACTAGAGCCATTCAAAGGGGTTGGGTATCCAGAACTATTATACTGTAACAATTCATAATCATGCACTTGGTTCCCTTGAACTTGCACTAATTGTACTACTGAAATAAAGGAACTTCTTACATGGGAGTTTTTTTAAACCAGATAGAGGAATTATGTAGCATTACTGTTTTACAGATGTTCCACAGAGTGTCCCCTACCTTTTTCCCTGTATTTGAGCCATAAAACATATTGGAGGGGACATTAGAGGCATAGGGCTAATCACTCTAGAGTCTGTGTTTGTATGAGACCCCATTGTACTGTGGTTAGATTAAAAGATATGTCACGAAACTCTTGAAAGGTTTTAGGCCTAGCTCGTAGCAGAAACCCATGCTGAGTGGCTGTCACAGTTGGAAGGCAAACAGCACAATCTGACAGATTAAAGTGTTTTGTAACTGAGTGTAGATGTGACTCAAAAATATTTGGGTATTCCGCATAACATTCCCAAGATTCTGAATGCAGTGCTGCTTCATTAACAATAATATGCCACAACACAACTACGACCAGATAAGGAAACATTCTTAACAAACCTCTAAATATTTAAAACTATTAATTACTTCAAAAATAAATGTTCTAAGACAAAATGAAAACACACCTACCCTTCTTAATACTATGAAGAAGATAAACACTATAACTATAACCACCCCCCAATTCCCAGTCTCGTCATGAAGTAGAGGTTAAGTGCCAAAAGGTCATTGCTTATATATCAGTAAAGCACTAACTCAAACTAATTTTATCAACCTAATCAGCAGTATAGATGCTGGAATAAGGTGTTTTGCATAATTAGATCATTCAAAAAGTACTTAATCATGATAGTTCTTTCTGCAATATCACTGTTGTCCAAATCTGAATGAGTCTCTGCGTTGCAATCTCCTGATTCACTAATTCAGGGAACCACCTTCTGGATCCTGTGATGGAGCCTTTTTACACTGTGTAAGATGTATCCAACGAGAATGGCCTTCCACTTTACAAGCTGAGTATCCCACCAGGAGCACACGGAATGGACCTAGGAACTTGGGAGCCAAAAGTGTCTTTGGATGCAAATTCTTAATCAGGACCCAATCCCCTGGCTTCACTTCTGGATGTGATGACTCTGAAAGAGTATCTTGTTGAGGATTCACCTGCAATAAAGGGGAAACAGACAGGACTGAGTGCAATCGTGAGCAATGTAAATAGCTTATGTATATAGTTAACCCCGTTATCCAAGTTTGTATTCCTGTTCAATGTAAAACCTGACAGCTTGTTGTTATGGTCGTTAAGTTATGATGTAAACCGCGCTGATACTAAATAGCGCGGTATATAAGAAATTGTAATAAAATAAATAAATAAATAAGTCAAAATATCTCTGCGCAACAGTTGAGGATCTGGGATAACTGCCAATTCATATGGAGAAGTAGCTGGACGTCCAGTAACTATTTCGTATAGTGTCAGGCCTCCTCAAGCACGCTGGGGGGAATTACTTACTGCCATAAGGGCAGAAGGAAGGGCTTCTGTCCAATCTGTAGCCCAATCCTGTGTCAGAGTGCGTAAGTGACTTTTGAGTGTCCTATTCATCCGTTCCACTTGGCCAGAGCTTTGCAGATGATAAGGAGTGTGCAGTTGTCTCCTAATACTAAACCAATTTTCAATACCCTCCCAGACACTCGCAACGAAGGCTGGACCCTGATCAGAAGAAAGAACAAAACAGGAATAAACTGAGTGCCACAGAAAAAAAAACTTCAGGTGATACCGGAGAACCGAAAAGGCATGATTCATAGCCACAACGGACAGGTGAAACTTATGGTGCAGGAAGAGGGCAAGTGGAAACAATAGACTGTCAGGACAAATAAGCAGATGATTCTTTTTCCAGTAGCCCTGTGCATCACAGGTCACACCCCACAAAGTCCACAGAGTTTGAGTTTCAAAGGACGTATCTTGAGAGTGCTGTAAGAGAGATGAAAGGGAAAACAAAGTCATGTTAGATGGTGTTATGTACAGCAATGTTGGTGACACTGATGCTCGGAGGGCAGCTCGCCATGCTTCTTGGTCTCCAAATGGCTTGAAAACAATCATGAGACCCATTATCCTCCACAAGATCTTTCAATAGAGCCAGAAGCGTTGAAGGGTTGTATTTTGATGTAGTAGATACTGTAACATGAGGCTGAGAAATTGTTGATTCCAGAGTCAACAAACATGTGGAGGACAAAGGCTGAGTCTTGGTTAAATGGAGCAACCTAGAGACTGAATGTGACACATACACTTCAAGAGGGTGCTGTAAAACTAGAAAATCAGTCATTTCAATTGCAAAGGCCACTGCTACCAAACTACGTAGACATGGTGGGAGTCCCAAAGTCACGGAATCAAATCGCTTTGAGAAATAGCCTACTGGCTTGCGACCAGTTGGGAAAACTTGTAAAAGGTAGCAGAGGAATCAGAAATAGCCACATACAGTTTGAATGGCAAAGAATAATCTGGCAAAAATAAACATGGCACATTTCCCAGGGCAGACTTTATATTCAAAAAAGGCTTCCCACTGTGGTAATGTGGGTACAATGAGACCTTCAGGTCCTTCTTTCCCAATGAGAGCATAAAGCGGAGCAGTAAGGTCTGAGAAATTTGCTAGCCATTGTTTACAAAAGATTAACAAAACCCAGGAATCTGCACAGTAATACTGGTGTTGCTGGGAAAGACAATGAAAGAATAGGTTTCAATTTAGCAGAGGTAATTGCACCAGATGGTGTTAGGACAACACCCAGGAAAGTAACATTTTGAGATACAAATTGCAGTTTTGACAAATTGATTTTCAATCCTAAATCAGCAATATGAGCTAATAGAGACAAGGAATCAGACAAACAAGTCTCATAACTTGGTGAACATAAAAGTAAATCATCAACATACTGAACTAAAAAGGAATGGTCAAGCCTTACATCAAGCAGTGCAGTTCTTAGGACCTGCATAAAATACGCAGGACTATCAGTGTACCCTTGACACAAAGTGGTCCAAGTATATTGTTTATTGTCAAAATAGAAAGCAAATAAAAATTGATTGTCTTTGCTAATTCTCACTGAAAAGTAAGCAGAACTCAAATCTACAACAGAAAACCAGGTAGTCCCTGGAGGTATCTGTGTCCAGATATCATGTGGATTAGGTACCAAGGGAAAAATTGGCAAAATCACATTATTTACTGCTCGCAGGTCTTGCACAAATCTATAAGTCTTACCGTCAGCCTTTAGTACAGGAAGAATTTGAGTATTACATGGTGAAGTTGTAGAATAGATGACACCTTTTTTCTGAAGATCTTCAATCACAGGACGAATTTCATCACTGGCAGCTGCTGGTAGCGGATACTGCTTAAGTCTGGGAAGCTGGGCTCCAGGTTTCACAGTGATTTTCACAGGCAGAATAGAAAGGAATCCGACATTGGATCCTGGCACAGCCCACAGGGTAGAAGGAAGTTCTCCAAGAGCAGGATGAATGGTACTGGCATCTGCAGGGGACGGCACTTCAGAGAGAGAATACAGTTGGAAAACAACTTTCCACTCATCCAGGATAGAGTAGCATGGTGTGAAGCTAAAAAGTCCCGACCTAAAAGATTTACTGGTAAAGTGTCTCCTACAAGAAAGTTAGCAGGATACACAGTCTCTCCAATCTGCAAAGGTAGAAATTCAAATTTACGATGAGGAATTATCTTACCCTCAATGCCTTCACAATGTATGTGATAAGGAAGCTTATCTTAGCTCAGGTAGGAGCTATAGAAAAGATGATGTGACTCTGAACAAGCAACCTGTCAGTTCTGGTAGAAGTGAGAAAACAGAGTTTTCACATAAAAGACTACCAGTCCCAGAATGCACCAGGTTTCCAGCAGCCATGAGAGGGGCTGAAGTGAGAAAATGTGTGTGCAATCAAGAGTGCTATGAGGTAATCCCTAAGCACTCATCTCAAAGGGCAGGGCCTGATTCAAGACAGCTGCGCTGTGTTAGGGAGCAGCACACATTAGGACAGAATAAGAATAGAGCTTATTCTTCAGATAACGGTTACTACAAGCTCCACCCCAGCTTCGGGGAGAGCTACAAGAACAGCTTCAGAAAGAGATACAGAGACAGCAACGGCTACAAGCTCAAGCACCAGTATCACCTGGAGAAACAGAAGCCAAGCCAAGCGGATAGAGAGAGAAGGAAACTCTCTGGAAGGAAGAGAAGAAAGGCCATTGGAAGGTCTGGGAGATTCCAAGGCAGTACTCATACTGGGAGGTATTCCAAAAGCCAGCAGAGTCCATTGGACTGGATTCAGCCAGAGGAATGGAGTGGCAGGGATAGGAATCACCAGTGGCTACCTGGAAGAGAGAAGACTGCATGTGGAAGGGACTTTCAGACCAAGGCCAGAAGGTATGTGAGAGAAGATCCAGTGTCCAGGGATCAAGATTGGAAGGCTGGACATCAGAATTGGATTACATATTGGCCAGGCTATACAGAGAGAAATAATGATAGCAGGAGAGGCTCAGGTATGAACACTGATCCAGACCCTATCTATAATAGAGAATGGCAGCAAGGGAATAAGCATTCTCATGATAGTGCCTTAATGAAAGACTCATCTGTGCCAATGTATGATATAGACCCTATGATTGTTGATGAAGAGGGAGATACAGCAGATGAAAATATTTATATGGACTGTTCTCTATCTAAATGCTATTGCTAGCTTGCTATGAGCAAACACATCAGCCATCACAAAGAAACCTAACTTTGTTCTTTATTTCCACTGCAAACAGCTCTTAAAGCAGGATTTGGGTTCACACAGTAGCAGCCAGCCAGCTAAAGGCTTACAGCTGGTCAATTGATAGTAATTAAAGCTGCACCTGATTGTGTGTGTGAGTAGGGGAGAATCACTGCTGAGATCTGCGTGGAAAATAAGCAGAAGTTAACCTAACCAGCAAAGTTTATTCTTTACTTTGTGCCTTTGTATTTGGTAATTATTTGCTAAGAAAACATTAGCTAATTGCCTGACAAGCTGAAGGTTGTTTTCTGGTTTACTTTGTGACTTTTTGTTATCCATTTTAAACACTGCAAGCAAGTAACCTCATTTATAGTGCTATCAAGCATACATGTGCTGGGTGAATTAAACCCCATCAATAAAAGAAGTATTTTATTGATCTTACCACTTGGTTTCACAACTCAAATTATTGTCATCAGCTGTGTTTGGGAGTGAATGAACTACAATACCCACAATACCTTGCAAGAATCATATGAATATATGCATCGTCAAGATTGTGTAAGTTCTCACCCTAGGCAGCCGTCTGACAAATGGCGTAGTTTTTCGGATTGCTCTTGCACCAAGAGGATTTACTTGTGGTGGATTACAAATAAAAGTCAAGTTTAAGGCTATAAGAATATTTTTTCCCTCGTCTGCACTTTGGAGGAAAAGTGGTTGTTCCAGGAAGCTGTCCCAGAGGAAAAGACCCTGTGCAAAGCTGGATTCATCACTGAGACAAGGTAATATGTACCTGGGCATGTCTAGTGGTGGATGTGTGTAAGCACAGGGGGTAATTGAAAAAAAAAAAAAAAAGTTGAAAAAAAAAAACCACACCTGGTTGGAAGGTGCTGCTCTTTGGTTTTTTTTTTTCTCTCTCTTTTCTTGCAGGGGTCAAGATGTATCCGAGGGAGATGGCTCAGTGGATGGCAGCCCAATTCAGCAAGCAGCAGGAGCTATCACAGCAGGCCCAGGACACTGCTATGAAGGCCTTAATGGAACAGCAGAAACCAGTGCTTGATCTGGTGCAAGCTCTAGTTCAGCTGCAGAGCCAAAGTGGAACAGATGCAAGACCAGCAGTTAGTACTGGTGCACCACATGTGGACAATGTGGGACTCAATCAAGGGATTGGGGCATTTAATTTTGGGAAATTAACTCCAGAAGATAATGTTGATGATTTTCTAGAGTCTTTTGAAAGAGTGGTACAGGCTTTAGCATGGCCAGAGACCCAGTGGGCAGTAAGGCTGGCAGCCTCATTAACCGGTGAGGCACTAGCAGCTTACAGAGCAATGCCAGCAGCCCAGGCTTTGATTTATAAGGATGTAAAGGCAGCTATTAGAGATCGCCTAGGGTTGTCTATTTCAGAGTATAGGCGAATGTTTAGAGCTGTTACATTGAAAGTGGGTGAGACACCCAGGGCTCTGAGTCCGAGAATCAGAAGTTTAGCTGTAAAATGGTTGGAGCCTGAGCAAAAGACAGTAGAAATGTTATTAGATATTATAATGCTGGAACAATTTATGCTTGGGGTACCTAAAGATTTGAATGTTTTTCTTATACAGCAAAATTGCCAAAATCTTGGAGAGGCAACCATGCTAGCAGAGAGATTCTTGGAAGCCACGCAGGCTTGCCATAGAATGGGTGGACCTCTAAAGATGGATGCTGAGGCTAGATGTGCTGTATCAGAAAAGGGATTAATTAAGAATGTTTCTAAAAATGAATGTACTGTATCAAACCAGATGACACAGTGGAATAGAAAGAAATGTTTCAAATGTGGAAAATTGGGACATTTAGAGAAGAGATGCCAGACACACACTAGTTTAATGGGTCTGGATTTAAAACAGCCCAAGGAAGGATTTCTTTTGATGGTTGATGTGCAAGGAATTACCACAAATGCATTATTAGACTCTGGGGCAGACCAGAGTATGATGTCAAAAAGGCTTTGGAAGAGGATAGAGGCCCAAGAAAGATTTGTGCCTAGAACCCCTGAAAGCCAAGTTCACATCAGATGCATTCATGGTGCTGCATCATCATATCCCACCTATAGGTTTAAGGTTAAGTGCCTGGGGGAACAAGAGGAAGTCCTATTAGCAGTGGTGCCTAGGCTACCCTTTGATTTGGTCCTAGGAAAGGACTGGCCAAGATTTAAGCAGGAACTAGTGAAAGGGCTAGGAAAGAAGGAGGGAGAAGGTTTAATAATGGAGATAGCTCCCGGGCCTTTCTTTGGAAGTCCTCAGTCCCTAGCTAAAAAGATGGTTAAGCTTCCAGAAGGCCAAACTATGGGTAATAAGAGGGGCCTTGTATCCACCCGCTCGCAGGCTAAGTTAGAGAGCCAGCAGAAGGAGGAGGGGGAGCAGGCAGAGTTATTAGGAGACTTACCCTCTCATGATGATTTAATAACCCCATCATCTGGTAAAATAAGAAAGTTGAAAGCACAAAAGAGGCGGGAGAGACTTTGCAGAGCACAGGGTAGGGCTGAGATGTTAGCTGGTCAAAGTTTACCCTGGGTGCCAGCTGAGTTGGTGGCAAAGTTTCCTAACTTTCCACAAGAGCAGCGAGCTGATCAAGCTCTCACCCGAGCTTTTAAGTATGCTCAGGAGGTCAGGGAGGAATTGCCCAGATTCAGACTAGATAATGACATATTATATAGAGAGAGTCAGGACCCCAGAAATGGTGCCATACGTAAACAATTGGTGGTACCCACAACTTTCAAAGGGCTAGTACTTAGGCTAGCACATGATCATCCAGTGGGAGGTCATAAAGGTATGCAAGGAACGCTGGATCAAATACTTGTGCGTTTTTACTGGCCAGGTATATTCAAAGAAACTGCCCAGTTTTGTGCTGCATGTCCAACATGTCAGCGAGTTACAGCGGCACACCCACCGGTGGTGCCATTGATTCCCATGCCAATCATCACAGACCCAATTGGTCGCATTGCCATGGATATTGTAGGCCCATTAGTTAAAATGCCCCGAGGTTTCCAATACATCCTAGTTATGGTAGATCAGGCAACAAGGTTTCCCTGGGCCATACCATTGAGGAATGTTTCTGCAAAAACAATAGCTTTAGAGCTAGTAAAATTGTTTTGTGAAGTGGGATTCCCAAGAGAGGTGTTGACTGACCGAGGGTCCAATTTTGTATCCAAATATTTGGCCCAGGTCTGGGATGCCTTTGGCATTCGTCACGTGAAAACCTCAGCCTACCATCCACAATCAAATGGTTTGGTGGAGAGATTCAACCAAACTCTCAAACAAATGTTGAGAAGGGGGTTAGCAGGAGAGGTAAAAGAATGGGATATGTTATTACCCTTTGCCTTATATGCCTGCAGGGAAAGAATTCAAGTGTCCCTAGGTGTAACTCCATATGAGTTGATGTATGGTAGGGCTCCACGGGGTTTGTTGGATATTTTGAGGGAACAATGGATTGATCCTGAACCAGGAAGTCAGGAGGTGCCACTGTTTCTACGTGACTTGAGAGCACGTTTGAAAAGGACGTCGCAGGTTGCTGAGAGGAACCTGCAGGACAGTCAAGTTCGCCAGAAAGGGTGGTATGATAGAAAGGCCAAAAGCCGCCAATTAAGCATTGGTGAAAAGGTTTTGGTTCAAGTAGCAGGAACTGCTCCAAAATTTGAGGTACAGTGGAAGGGGCCATGGGAGGTTGTTAAACAAGTAAGCCCAGTGTCTTATATGGTAGAAAATGCCAGAGGGCGTAGGCAGACCTACCATATTAATGTACTTAAGTCTTGGAGGGAGAGGCCTATAGATAATGACCTTGAACCCAGTCAGGAAGTAAGTGAGCTTCAAGAAGATAACACTCTCGTAGGTATTACGGACTGTAGAGAAGAAGTTTCACCAGTAAAACCAGTCCGTAATAACTTAAGCAGGGGGGTATGTGATAAGGAAGCTTATCATAGCTCAGGTAGGAGCTATAGAAAAGATGATGTGACTCTGAACAAGCAACCTGTCAGTTCTGGTAGAAGTGAGAAAACAGAGTTTTCACATAAAAGACTACCAGTCCCAGAATGCACCAGGTTTCCAGCAGCCATGAGAGGGGCTGAAGTGAGAAAATGTGTGTGCAATCAAGAGTGCTATGAGGTAATCCCTAAGCACTCATCTCAAAGGGCAGGGCCTGATTCAAGACAGCTGCGCTGTGTTAGGGAGCAGCACACATTAGGACAGAATAAGAATAGAGCTTATTCTTCAGATAACGGTTACTACAAGCTCCACCCCAGCTTCGGGGAGAGCTACAAGAACAGCTTCAGAAAGAGATACAGAGACAGCAACGGCTACAAGCTCAAGCACCAGTATCACCTGGAGAAACAGAAGCCAAGCCAAGCGGATAGAGAGAGAAGGAAACTCTCTGGAAGGAAGAGAAGAAAGGCCATTGGAAGGTCTGGGAGATTCCAAGGCAGTACTCATACTGGGAGGTATTCCAAAAGCCAGCAGAGTCCATTGGACTGGATTCAGCCAGAGGAATGGAGTGGCAGGGATAGGAATCACCAGTGGCTACCTGGAAGAGAGAAGACTGCATGTGGAAGGGACTTTCAGACCAAGGCCAGAAGGTATGTGAGAGAAGATCCAGTGTCCAGGGATCAAGATTGGAAGGCTGGACATCAGAATTGGATTACATATTGGCCAGGCTATACAGAGAGAAATAATGATAGCAGGAGAGGCTCAGGTATGAACACTGATCCAGACCCTATCTATAATAGAGAATGGCAGCAAGGGAATAAGCATTCTCATGATAGTGCCTTAATGAAAGACTCATCTGTGCCAATGTATGATATAGACCCTATGATTGTTGATGAAGAGGGAGATACAGCAGATGAAAATATTTATATGGACTGTTCTCTATCTAAATGCTATTGCTAGCTTGCTATGAGCAAACACATCAGCCATCACAAAGAAACCTAACTTTGTTCTTTATTTCCACTGCAAACAGCTCTTAAAGCAGGATTTGGGTTCACACAGTAGCAGCCAGCCAGCTAAAGGCTTACAGCTGGTCAATTGATAGTAATTAAAGCTGCACCTGATTGTGTGTGTGAGTAGGGGAGAATCACTGCTGAGATCTGCGTGGAAAATAAGCAGAAGTTAACCTAACCAGCAAAGTTTATTCTTTACTTTGTGCCTTTGTATTTGGTAATTATTTGCTAAGAAAACATTAGCTAATTGCCTGACAAGCTGAAGGTTGTTTTCTGGTTTACTTTGTGACTTTTTGTTATCCATTTTTAAACACTGCAAGCAAGTAACCTCATTTATAGTGCTATCAAGCATACATGTGCTGGGTGAATTAAACCCCATCAATAAAAGAAGTATTTTATTGATCTTACCACTTGGTTTCACAACTCAAATTATTGTCATCAGCTGTGTTTGGGAGTGAATGAACTACAATACCCACAATACCTTGCAAGAATCATATGAATATATGCATCGTCAAGATTGTGTAAGTTCTCACCCTAGGCAGCCGTCTGACATGTACTATTGGTGCTTGTGCTAGCTGAGTGTGATAAATGGCAGACAAATCCTGTAAACGTAGTGCTGAAGTAGTAGCTCCACTATCAATGACAAACTTCAAATTAGATCTTCCAGCTTAGCTTCTAGCTCACCCTGAGGGGTTATATTCAAACAATAGTCATGCATCCCATGTATAGCCTCCACAATCTTCTGGGCTAGAGAAACATTGATATACGGGAGTGAATTCAGCTTTTACTGGAGGAAAATCAGCTTTCTGGACATCAAGATTCTGATTCCGGGGGCAGTCTCGCTGCAAATGCCCAATCTCACCACAAGTATAACAAGTATGCATTCCTCTTGACTGTCCACGTTCTTGCTAGGAATTCACATAACCACCTCTCCCTCTGGCTTTACTCCTACCCCTGCCCATGGGTGGCTGCATAGAAGCAATCTGTAAATTAAGCAGTTTAGTCCTTTTCGCATCTATCTCAGTTTGCTCTTCTTGCTGTTCCTTGATAAACTTCAACTCACTGTATCGAGCTCCTTCCAGAATTGCATCAGCTGTTCTAGCTGGCCAATCTATTATTGAAGTCTCCAAAATTTCTTTTATTCTCGGATGCAAACCATTTACAAAAATATTAGTGAATCCTGAAAAGTGTGTCTTCTGCCTCACCAGAATGATCCTTAAAAGCTAGCATACACCTAGTGTGAAAATCTGTAACCTTTTCACCCCATCCTGCCTTAGAGATGTTAGCCTCGACCAATCCTTTACAGGCTTACATACTACTTTAATAGATTCTAGCAATTTTTCTCTACTCAAAACAAAATTATCTCTTTGAGTCTTCTCTTGAAAATCTATCACAGGGTCTGTGAGAGCCTAGAGCATGATATAATTGATAACGCTCCTCTTTGTAGGTTTCATAATGCCTGTTCAGATCTCTCTCAGTTCTATCAAATAAGTTCATCAGTAACTCTTAATTCCTTTGCAATGGAAACACTATGACCTATTGCCACTCTTAAGGTCCCTATTACATGTACAACACTTTCTGTTTCTCTGTCCACACGTGCTCTCAATTCTTATTACAAATATCCAAAATACACAATTAGAGATTCTCCAATACCCGACAGCACCCAAAGAGGCAGCCACTCTGACAATGCACCACATCCTTCATGATCTTATGCTCCAGATGTGGGAGACTCCTCTCACAGTCTCCCTTCACAGTCAATGCCTCTATACAATGTATCGGGTACTGGAGTGTCCCGGCTTCCAAAAAACACAGCTACTTCACCATTCCATGGTGGTTGAATCAAAAACTCGAAGACCCACTCCTCAAGCCCTCCAGATAGAGAATTGAGAACCCTCGATGTCTTTGGACATCGATGTTTTCAAGCATCCATGCTCTCCACTTGAATCAATTTCTATATCCTATATATGGGAATGTTTCTCAAAGAGGTCTCCAGGGATCTCGAGGCCTTTGTTCCTCTCCTTCCAGGTGACAAGAGGGCAGTCTATCTCACTCTAGTCAAACATAGCCAAAATGTATCAAACTTTGTCAATAGGGCCACCTTCGATGCTTTTGAATGCACAAGCAGGGCCTCATCAATATGCATTGGTGCCTGTAGAATTGCATGGCTTTAAGCCTCAGATCTTGATCAGTGGGTTCAAGATAAGCTGGGCAATATACCTTGCACAGGTGACGACCTTTTTGTTAAAGACTGGCAAGATAAGGCCTCTCAGTTAGAAAACACCACTCTAAAGAGACTGTCTAGGACAACAGCTGACCCTACTAGAATAAAGATAGCTGCAAAGAAGTCTTTCTACAATAAGAAGAAGAGATTCTACTCTTCTTATCCTCCTGCTTCTTAGTACCAGGGTCAAGCCCCACAGAAGAGGCAACAGCCTCCTAAGCAGCAGAAGCAGCCACAGATGGCTAAACCTCAACCAGCTCTGCAGCCACAGTCTGCGCATGATTTTTGACTCTTTTCTAGAGAACATTGCCACCCCACCTCTGGAGGAGCCCCACCCCCTCCACATAGCAGGCAGACTGTGTTACTACGCCCACAGATGGCACCTCATCACCTCAGAGCAGTGGACACTAAGCATAGTACAGGAGTTCATCAGCAAACTCTGCCCCCCTCCACTTTCATGGGAGAATTTCAAACTCAACTCCCACTCACTGCTCTTCTACATGATAAGTGTCTTCTCTTCTGCCTCAGGGCACCATAGAGAATGTCCCAACATCCCAGCAGGGATTGGGTTTCTACTCTCTATACTTTTTCATTCCAAAGAAAATTAGAGGCTACAGGCCCATTGTGGACCTCAGAAACCTCAAGTTTCTAGTCTGCGTAAAGTTCAAGATGATCTCTCTTGGGACTCTTCTTCCCTACCTCCAGAGTCAGGACTGGCATTGTTCTCTAGATCTAAAAGAAGCATACACACACATCTCATCCATCCAGGACACAGGAAATATCTATGCTTCACTTTCCAGGGAACACATTATCAATACGGAGTATTTCCCTTCAGACTCGCCTCTGCCCCAAGAGTCTTCACAAAGTGCATGGCGGTCGTGGCCACATACCTACGGGCTCTGGGGTATTTGTCTTTCCTTACTTAGATGACTGGCTCATAAAAGCAGACACCTCCCAGGAGATACAGCTTTCCTTACATCATACCATCACGGTACAACAATACTTGGGATTTGTCATAAACTTCCCAAAATCCTAGCTCGCTTCATCTCAAAAGTTAGAGTTCATCGGAGCCCTACTGGACGCCCAACAGTCCAGGGCATTTCTGCCTCAGTTCCGGTGTACCCGTCTAATAAAACTAGTGTCCCAGACACTCCACTGGGACCATTTGACTGCCCACGAGATGCTGCAGCTCCTCAGGCATATGGCCTCTACAGTACATGTTCTTCCATATGTTCAATTAAATATGCAAGAAGCCCAATTGACTCTTGCCTCCCAATGGACACAAGTCTCTGGCCATCTCTGGGACAGGATTCAGGTTACTGCCTCTCTAATCACATCCCTTCAGTGGTGGTGTTCTCCAGAAAATCTGCTCGTCGGGTCACCTTTTCCGATGCCTCCACTTCAATGTATCCTGATGATGGATGCCTCCAAACTGGGTTGGGGAGCACACCTGGACAACCTGTCTACACAGGGGCTGTGGACAATGCACGAATCACACCTCCAAATCAATCTTCTCGAACTTCATGCTATCTTGAATGTCCTCCAAGTGTTTCAGCACCACCTCAGGGCACAACAGGTTCTCGTCAGGACAGACAATCAGGTTGTCATGTTCTATGTGAACAAATATGGAGGAACTGGCTTGAGGCCCCTCTGTGAAGAGACTCTTCACCTATGGTCCATTGCCATTTCTCATCAAATACACCTCCGAGCGGTGTACCTCTTGGGGGAGCTCAGTGTCTTGGCAGACAAGCTGAGTTGCATCCTTCTTCCCCATGAATGGTCTCTCCATCCAGACACATCTTCCAGACCCGAGGAACTCCAGACATAGATGTGTTTGCTACTCTGCAGAATGCCAAGCTTCCTTGCTTCTTCAAAAGGATTCTGACATCCAGCAACCAACAGTTGGATGCCTTCTATCTACACTGGGGGCAGGGACTGTTTTATGCTTTCCCTCCCATACCCCTCATTCCCAAGACGCTTTTCAAGCTTCAGTCCGATAAAGGTTCCATGATACTCATAGACCCTTACTGGCTGCGGCAACCGTGGTTTCTCCTGCTACTATGTCTGACTTAGACTCAGCTTCTGCGATTGAGATCAGCGCTTGATCTCCCCTCCCAGGATGATGGCTCACTACTCCATCCCAATCCACAGTCTCTCCATCTCACAATTTGGCTTCTGAGAGCTTAACATTACAGGGCATTCACCTTCCACAAGTGGTTAAGGAGATCCTATTGGATTTTAGAAAGCCCTCCAGCAGACGTTCATACTCTTTCAAGTGGCATAGATACTCTCTCTGGTGTTCCCAGAAAGATCTCAATCCCTTTTCTGCTCCAGTGGAGTCACTCCTACAGTACCTCCTCCACCTATCCTCAGCATATCTAAAGGCCAACTCAGTGAGAGTCCACCTCAGTGCCATTGCGGCCTCTCACCACCTACTGGATGCACAGCCCATTTCCACACATCCATTAGAAACATGTTTCATGAGAGGTCTCCTGCAGTCCAAACCATTCATCAAACCACTTCTGGTGGCTTGGGACCTCAACATCTTTCTAGTGCAGCTTCTCAATCTGCCCTTTGAGCCATTGGTCTCAACTTCCCTAAAGTTTCTGTCTTGGAAAGTAATCTTCCTAATTGCCCTCACTTCAGCTAGATGCATTAGTGAGCTTCAGGCTCTGGTGGTGGACCCCCTATACCCGGTTCCACTATGACAAAGTCATACTTCGGACTCACCCACACTTTATGCCAAAGGTGGTGTCTCCTTTTCATTTAAACCAGTCGATTAACCTTTCAGTCTTCTTTCCTAAACTGCATGTGGAAGCAACTCTGCACACTCTTGACTGCAAGCATGCGTTGGCTTTTTATCTCCAAAGGACTCAAGATCATCGTAAAGCCTTGCAGGTGTTCATTTCATTTGACCCTAGTCTCCTGAGTCTATCTTTATCTAAGCGTATGCTCTCCAAATGGATATTGAACTGCATTTCATTTCCTTTGACAAAGCAGCACTCTCTCCTGGAAGGTCATGTCACTGCTCACAACATTCACGCCATGGCAACCTCGATGACAAACCTATGCTTGGTACAAAGGAGGAGCGTGACTCTTGCAGGTGTAGAGGGGAACAAACGAAGCAAGAGAATAGAGCAGGTTTGGAACCGACTGCTTTATTAAGGATGGTCCCTACGCGTTTCGGCTTGCGCCTTCTTCGGGGGACATACAGCTACCATAGGGTAGATAAACAATGTTAGAATCAAAAAATAAATATGCAACATTTAAGATAAATAAATAATTATGCTACATTTAAAAACAAATAAATGAATCTGATGAAATATGAATTACAATAGACATAGATAAAAAATATATAAAAAATATATATATATCTCTAAACTAATGATATATGTGTATAAGTTTACATGCAAATTCAGAAAAGACTATCCAGAGGACACAACAAAAAATGTAAATATAAAAATTAAAAATAAAAATAAAAATAACAATAAAATTAAATTGAATATAACTGTAAAAACGAGGGCCGAGACAGAGACAAATAATTAAAATATGAATGAGATATTAATGAATGGTGGACAGATTGATTACAGAAGCATGAAGCAACAACCTAAGAAGCTATATAAATGTGAATATATTCATGATAAATAGGAATAAAACAGAACAAAAAATCTTAAAAGGTATAAATTAAGAGAACACATACCACAGTTGTATACAATGGAGTGTCTCATAAAGACAGTTTGGTGAAAACACTATGTGTAGGTAGTGCCGTATCTGATGAACTTGTCACCAAGGTACAAACAGGTTGTAGCACTATAATACGGCTATAAAGAGAAAATAGTATAATAACATGCTTGAACAGACAATCAATTGATATACGAAATTGCTAACATTTATAAATAATAAGTAACTAAAAGCGATGAGATAAATACATAATACTTAATAAAATAATAATACTTGATAATTGTGAAAAACAAAAATGAATAGGCGCACAAATGATTATAAAAATGAAGTTGGCACATAGAAACTTTATGTATAATCATTTAAAATGTAGAATGTAAACTGTAAAACATTAAATAAGTAAAATATTAAAAAATATTATAAAATTAAAACAATATAATAAATAAAAAATAACAATTATTATACATGTTAATAAAAAATAGTAATAAATAATGATGGATTCAAAAGAGACTATTGATGAGAAGACATATAAATAGAACATTTATATATTAATTAGATCATAAAGGAGACCACAAAAAATGGACTATTAGAGATAATAATATAATATGGGGGAAAGGAGCAACTTGGGTAAACTGATAAACGTGGGAAATGGAAAACTAAAAAGGAAAGATTGAAGACAAGTTAATTTATAAGTGTACTGATAGAATTTGAGGCACAACATATGACCACCATTTAAAATCGATCATCTACATGAGAGCACATATTATTGCAACGAATGTATTTTTACATAGGAATTGTAGGGAAACTAAAAATCTTATGTACACTAGTGATATAGATATATTTATTCATAAATCCAATAATCGCTAGAGTAATTGTCGTATATCTGTAAAAAAGTGTTAAACGGCACTAAAGAAATGTACTTCGTGATATGATAAAAATGTAAGTAAAATACCAAATATATGTATTGCTAGAAACATAGTTATATAAGAAAGGTAACTTGAAACTTAGAATCAAATATAGTGGGTAGCACAACGGAAAAGGGACCACTGAACTAAGAACTAAAGAACGTATTAATTAAATAGGCGTCAAATAGTCAAACTCAACGAAAACTAATTTTTAGATACCGGAGGGAACTAATGAATAATGTGCGCCGAGTTAGGCTATATCAACTTAAAGGTAAGACAAGCACAATCTCAACATGTGTTTTAGAATCCACGCAATACACTATCGAAATGGTTGTGTAAGACAAAACAATAGTAGCGCAGATTTGCGACGGACGAAACCGGAGAAAGATATATAATCGTAGAAAAGTACTCACTGATAAGACAGAGCAATGTAAAAATATGAGGAGACTCAGCGTGTGGGATGTTGCTTGCAAAGCATTAAGAGGGGAGCAACGAGTAGCAGTATTTTTATAGACGCCATTTTTCGCGCCTTTTTGAAAATGACGTGGACATATGGGCGGAGACAAGTTTAAGCAGTTTGAGTGTTCAAATACAAGGCAAAAAGGGGGGATGAAGTGTGTATATGTGCACACTGCAAACTCTGTAGAGACGCGCAAAATTTGAGAAAAGACATGCTATAAAAATTATGCAAAAAATAAACTTCATTCAAAGAAATGATACTAAGGGGGAGGGGAGGGAGGGAAAAAACTGCAACAAACAAATATACAGAGGAAGTATTACAGAATGAAAATTAAAATTAAAAGAGGGAAATTAAAATGCAACAACAATGGTTTTGAATACATCATTAAAAGTGATATGTATGTGTGAAAAATAAATATAAAACAATAAATGAAAAGTAAAAAAGAGAGAAATAAAAATAATAATAAAAATATATAATAATAAAAATATAAATATAAATATATATATATATATATATATATATATATATATATATATATATATATAAATGAATGAGTGGTATAATAATGACTATAATAAGAATGGTAAAAAACATAAAAATATATAATAAATATTAAATATTAATAAAAATATATTAATAAAAAATAATAATATATATATATATATAAATACTAATATTGAAAACAATATTAAAATGAATAAAAGATAAGACGGGTATGTAATGATATTGAATGTGATCGAATTAAAAACATGAATGTTCTAAAGGCTGAATGCATGAAGGATAAGTTATTGTAGAAAAATAGAGAGATCACTTTCTTGATTAAGGCCAAATGAATGTAAACTATTAAAATCATAAATAAATCGTTGTTCCAGTTAGAATAGTGGTTGATAGTAATTTTATGACCAGTAGAATGATGTCATACAAGCGAGCCCCCAATCTCAGCCATTTTCTGGTTCCCTCTGCCCTCACTGTTCCGAGAAATACTCCCACGGTCAGAGGACACTACAGTTGTGGGAACTGCTCTGTTTGTCTTCACGCCATCACAGTTAAAAATAGCTTTACGCATCATTCTACTGGTCATAAAATTACTATCAACCACTATTCTAACTGCAAAACCTCTAATGTAATTTATTTAATTCAATGTCCCTGTGATCTTATTTATATAGGGAAAACTTTACGTCAGATTAAAACACGGATTATAGAGCATAGGAGCAATATTCAAAGACAACTTACTGACAAACCCTTGGTATCACATTGGGTAGAGAAGGCACACATTGTTAGTGATCTTAAGTTTTTAGTTATCAAAACTGTTATTCCACATAAACATAAATATCATGAAACACAAACATCATTACAAATATAAATTAATACTTAAAAAATCACTTAATAAATAATTAAAAAATAATAACCATATAATAGTTAATAAACCATTATAAAACTGCAGGCTATATACCCTCATATCTCCTCATAATAACATCTAAAAACATAAATAATTATGAACATTATAAAAAAATAAAAACTTATAAATAAATAAATAAATAATAGCAAATAACTCATAAATAAATAAGATAAAACTCTCAATTCGTGAAAGGTTGTCTATCCATATATATTTCTCATATATATACCTTAATTGTTTGATAAGTTCAATGCAAGAGCTTTCACGAATTGACAGTTATATTAACTATTATATGGTTATTAATTTTTAATTATTTATTAAGTGATTTTTTAAGTATTAATTTATATTTGTAATGATGTTTGTGTTTTATGATATTTGTTTATGTATTTATGGATGTAGCACGCTTAAAGCCCCTGATGAAGTAAAGTCGAAACACGGCCTGTGTCGGGCAATTTGGGCTACTGAAGGTATAATATTCAATAAAAGACTCCTTCCTACTTGAACCACGTGTTCTGGACTGGGTATCAAGGCAGGGGATGGCAGATGGCGCTGTGGGTAAGGATAACCAGTCGGCCAGAGGTTCTGGCAACTGTGCTGTGAACCACTCCCTGTTCTCTAGGGGATTGACGGCGGCTATATCCCCTGATGTAGGGAGGTCATTTCCATGAGGATGCTTCCGGAGTCCAGATTGTCCTCCCCAAAATTATGTTCCTTTTTACGACAGGCCTATTTATTCTGGCATGGAAATTCAGACCCTGCAGCCTCTTGGTTCCCTCCGAGTTCAGCCTTGTGAGAGTGGAAGCCCTGTTTGCTTATGGCTAAGCATCTCCGGTGAAGGGTGCCCCCTAGAGATGGAGATCAGCTGGGATCTGTCTGAGATTTGGACTGTGACTTGGATTCAGATGTCTCAGTTCTGGGCTGTGATGTGGACGGAGGCATATGAATAGGCCGGTGTGATCTGCCTGTTCCGGAAGGAGGAACTAGTGGCATTGGTTGCCAGGATCTCATCCATCTTGAGTTTGACAGATTCTCCAAGTATGGAAAAGGAGCCAAAACTGCATCCACTCCTGCGAGTGATGTGAAAATCTACTACTGTCTCCTCGTTCCCGGAGGTGATCAGGACATGATCCAGTTGGAGTGGGATTCTCCTGATTCCCTGCCTAGGGAGCTAATGGTGTATAAAAAGATGCACTCTCTCCCGGAGATGGAGTGCATTGTGTGGTTTGATATTCCCAAGGTGGATGTGCAGATCACGGCGGGTACCAGACGAACCACTATTCTTGTGCAAGGTAGATCGACCTTAAAGGATACCCTGGACTGCAAGGTGGTTGAAGAACCAGTTCACCGTGGCGGCTATAATTCTTTGGTTAGTGATATGTGCAGGCCTGACGTCTCGAGCCCTGCTCCAGTGGATTCAGACTTTTGCTGGATGATACTGGCCCCCTTTTGGAGTCGGCTATGGCCTTTCCTCAAGTGCCATGTCTGACTGGTATGTTTATTTATTTTTCTGTACCGCGCTCTTTGGTATCAGCTCGGTTTACAAATAACATCAGTTTTGTTCAGACACGGTAAACGCCCGTGCAGGGCTTACAGAAAACAAGGTTATTCAACTTGGATTAACTGGGGAAACTATATACATGCTCTGGGTTAAAGGTATTTTACAGCTTTTAGGTAGTTATATACATATTCAAGTTGGGGTTTGAATGTGCTATCGTGGCACACAGGGTGTATGTATAGTAGGGAGTTTGGTGTGATACCATAATGCTGCAGGAAGAGGTGATGTTTCAGTGCCTTCCTGAACTGTGTAAGGTCCATAATTGCCCGAATGTCAGGCGGTAGCGCATTCCAGTATGACGGGGCATAGAACATGAAGTCCCTCTTTCTTGTTGCTTGCAGGGATTTTGTAATCTTGCTAGGGATACATAGGGTATTGGCTGAGACCGATCTTCTAGTTCTATTTGAGGGAGTGGGAAGAATGAGATTTGAGATGGACGTGGAGGTGAGTCTGTTGATAGCCTTGAAGGTCATTAGTAGGATCTTGAAGATGAGTCTACAGTAGATTGGAAGCCAGTGTAGATGCTTCAAGATTGGTGTTATGTGCTCCCTCATGGTAACACCGTGTAGTGTTCTGGATGCAGCATTCATAGCCAGCTGGAGTGGATACAGCGTCTAGTGTCCAGGGATAGAGCCCTGTCGATGGTGACATAACACTGGACTTGGCTCTGACACTGGGCAGCAGGACACATCTTCCAAAGTCCAGTTGACCCGACCTTTGAAGGAGAAGCCTCCTTTGGAGCTGATTTGGAGAAAACAGATCCGAAGGGCCTGTGAAGTGGGCAGAAGCCCCTTTTCTGTCAGTCTCTTCCCACTTCTCGCGGGTGCGCTGGTCAGACTCCTGGGGGTCTCAGGACTCCTGTCGCTATCGGCCTAGAAACCCTTTGTGGAGCACATGGGCACATGGCCTCCATCTCTTGCAGAGGAGGGACTGCTCAGGCTGTGCAATGAAGGTTTGGGGGCCAATTCCCTGGTTCTTCAGTTGGGGCAGGCTTTGCCTCTTCTTCAGGAATGGGCCCGGCTCACCAAGGATCACTAAGTGCTAGACACCATTTAATATGGCTATGTCTTGAAATGCAAAGAGCCAATCCCAGACACTTTTGTCATCTCCCCTTGTGGTTCTGCAAAAAAAGGGCCACTGTGCGTATCACCTTGGACAAGTTGCTGCAGCTGAAGGCAGTGATGCCCTTTCCCCCAGACAAGCGGGGCAGGGGCAGATACTCCCTCTATTTTGTTGTGCCAAAAAAGTACGGATACTTCCGGCCCATTCTGGACCTCAAGGTGTCAATGAGTTCTTGCATGTCCTGTGCTTCCGGATGGAAACCTTGTGATCTGTGATTCAAGAGGTCCACCGAGTGGAGTTCCTGGCATCTCTGGATTTGGACAAGGCGCATTTTCATATACCAATTTGGGAATATTAGCAAAAGTATCTGCATTTTGCCGTGCTTGGCTCTCACTTTCAGTTCGCTGCCCTCCTATTCGGACTCTCCACTGCCCCGCGGACATTCTTCAAGGTCATGGTGGTGGTAGATGCGGCACTATGGCGCCAAGGGATTTGTGTACACCAATATCTGGGTGACTGGCTCATCCAAGCCCATTCTCTTTCGGCGGTGTCTTGGATAGTGACATGAGTGGTATCCTTTTGAAAAGCCTCGGTAGGGCGATCAATTGGGGGAAGAGCCAGTTAATGCATTAGGACAGGGGTCCCCAGTCCTGGGGGGCATCAAATCATTCAGGTTTTCAGGATATCCCTAATGAATATATATAAGATATATTTGCATGCACTGCCCCATTGTATTCAAATGTATCTTGTGCATATTCATTATGGATATCACGAAAACCTCACTGGTTTGGTGCCCTCCAGGACCAGAGTTGGAGACCCCTGCCTTAGAATATAAGATATGCCATACTGGGTCAGACCAAGGTTCATCAAGCCCAGTATCCTGTTTCCAATAGTGGCCAATCCAGGTCACAAGTACCTGGCAGGTTCCCAAAAAGACATACAGGTTCCACAGTGCTTGTCCCAGGATAAGCAGTGAATTTCCCGGGTCCTCTTTAATAATGGTTTACGGACCTTTTCTCCAGGAACTTGTCCAAATCTTTTTTAAACCCAGCTATACTAACTGCAAGCTATACTAACTACATCCTCCGGTAACAAATTCCAGAGTTTGATTATGTGTTGAGTAAAAAAATATTTTCTCTTATTAGTCTTAAATGGGTTGTTTACATTGTAGCTTCATTGCGTATCCTCTAGTCTTTCTACTTTTTGATGGCGTAAACAACCGATCTACATTTACCCGCTCCACTCTATTCATTAATTTATAGACCTCTATCATTTCCCCCCTCAGCCGTCTCTTTTCCAAGTTGAAGAGCCTTTTCCTTTTAAGCCTCTCCTCCTAGGGATATCCTTCCTTCCCCTTCACCCTTTTTGTTACTCTTTTCTGTAGCTTTTCTAATTCTGCTATATCCTTTTTAAGATACGGCAACCAGAATTGCACACAATATTCAAGGTGCGGTCGCACCATAGAACAATACAGAGGCATTATAATATCAATGGTTTTATTCTCCATTCCTTTCCTTATGATTCCTAGCATTCTATTTGCTTTCTTGGCTGCCACTGCACACTGGATGGAGGGTTTCAACGTATTATCCACAACATGCCTAAATCTTTTTCCTACTACACCAAATGATCTCAAGAAATAAAGGAATAGCAATATATATACACCACACAAAACAATACTCACTATAATCAAATTATAAATCAACCAGTAATCTAAACAGCCATCTGTTCAAATACAGCGAGTATTGTTTTGTGTGGTATATGAATCTTTTTCCTGGCTAGTGGTTTCTAAGGTGGTACTTTCCATCGTGTAACCAAAGTTTGGGTTGTTCTTTCCTTTTCCTGAGTGGTGATTCCTATTATGGAACCTTGCATTGTATAACTGAAGGTTGGGTTGTGCTTCCATAAGTGTATAACTTTGCACTTGTTAACATTGAATTTTATCTGCCATTTGGATGCCCAGTCTCCAAATTTTTCAAGGTCCTCTTGCAATTTTTCACAATCCTCTTGTGTTTTAACAATTTTGAATAATTTTGTGTCATCTGCAAATTTGATCACCTCATTCATTATTCCCATTTCAAGGTCATTTATGAATATGTTAAAAAGCAGCAGGCCCGGCACAGATCCCTGGGGTACTCCACTATTCATCTTTCTCCATTGAGAAAATTGGCCATTTAGCCTTACTCTTTGCTTTCTATCTTTTAACCAGTTCCTGATCCACAATAATACTCTGCCTCCAGTCCCATGACTTTTTAATTTTGCCCAGAGTCTCTCACGAGGGATATTGCAAGGTGGACTTCCTGGGAGCACGTTTTGATACTCGAGGGGCAGGGTCTTCCTACCAGAGGAGAAAGTCAAAAGGCTGTTTGACTGCCTGGTGCTGTTGTGTTTGCAGCAGGCTTCCAGAGTCTGGGATTATCTTCAGCTCCTCGGATCGATGGCGTGACAATCAAGATGGCGCCATGGGTGCATCCTCACGTATGGCTGCACCAACAGTCCTTGCTGACTCAGTGGTCCCCGAGTTCCCAGGGGTTCGAGCTCAGGCTCCTGCTCCCAATAATGGTGAAGGCCGGCCTGCAAAGGTGGCAGCAGCTCTGTCATCTGAGGAAGGCATGCTGCTGGATGACCAATTGTCCTAGAGGGCTCGGTTCGCTTCTCACTTATGGCTTGGCTCTTGAGAGGAGGCAGCTAGTGTCAGACTTCCCCTCAGATGATCCAGGCATCGGGGAAAGCCACCGATGCTGTCAAAATACTGTCAGGGGCCGGTACCCCCGACAGCAAATCCCTGGTGGCCCAGCAGCCCCAATCCTCCCACCCATCCAACTAAAAAAAAACCTGGTGTCCCAGCAGCCCTGATCCCCCCCCCCACCCATCCAACTAAGAATAAGCCTGGTGGCCTAGCAGCCTCCCACCCCCCTCCCTGTACCTTCACAAAGGAGCAGGAGAGCTGCTCACGTGCTCCCACTCCTGTGTTGCCATCATGAAAAATGGCGGCATCCGGCCCCACATGGTGCCAGCCCCTCAGCCAGGCATCGGGGAAAGCCCCCAATACCATCAAAATACTGGTGGGAACATATGCAAATTAGCCATGTGATGCCCCTGTTTCTCTGGGAGAGCTTGCCAAACTTGCGCCGATTGCTATGCACATGTGTTTGGCTTGCTCTCCCAGTTTAACGCTGCCATTTGCGGCAAGTTTAACGCATGGCTAAAACGTAGCTAATTTTCATATGTGCCTCTTTCTGCTTGCAAGTGCAGAAGTCCCGCGCTATCGATACATTGCAAAGAGGTGTACAGAGTTAGTCATAATCTCCAGGAACAAGCAGGAATAAGTCCTCACATATGGGTACGTCGGTACCGACGGAGCCTGAGCGGGAAAGCTCCCCAGCTTCCCAGAAGGAAGCTTTTGGGGCCTCCCACTGCACATGCGCGCTGCCTTCCCGCCTTCCTGACCAGCTCTCCTCAGTTTCTCTTTTTCCGCGGAGCCAGCAGGTCGTGTTCCTGTCACCGCTGAAGAAATTCTTATTTTAGTTTGTTTCTTTAGACCGCGTACCTGCCTTCCCCATACCGAAACCGGTACCGCCGGTCTCTCTTTTCTTTTCTTTAAAAAAAACCAAAAAAAACAAACTTTTATTTAGCAACTTGGTAACTTCGGTTAGGCCTCAGGCCTACACAAATTCTCCTCATGGAGAAACCAGCCCCTGGTTTCAAGAAGTGTACCAAGTGTACTGCTGTTATTTCTGTCACAGACACCCATGACTGGTGTCTTAAATGTTTGGGACCTGACCACTCCATTCCGGACTGCCCATCCTGCTCCCAGATGTCTAAACGTGGTTTGCAGAACCGGGCCAACAAATTCCATGTGCTGTTTGCTTCAGATAATCCAGCATCACAGTCATCCAGGTCTTCCTCTCCGGATGGATCTCAGGTAACCAAACCTTCTTCGGGCAGGTCCTCAAAGAGCAAATCTCCTTCAAAGTATCGAGAGGCTCTCACTTTTGAATCTGAGGATCCTGCCCCAGCCAAACAACCCCGGCGGGAAGCTCTGGCTTCCAAAGCACCATCTATGGGGTTACAGGTTGACATCGATGGCACGGCCTCGACTGATCACCTGTTAGACCGCTCTGGGGTACCGGCCCATGCCGGTACCGACATCCAGGCAGCAGTGGCGTCTATGGGCAATACTGTCCAGACCATGCAGCAGGCCGTTCTGGCTTTCATTAAAGCTGCGACGCCATCGGTACCGCATCTAGCGGTTCCGGGTCCGGTTCCGGTACTGTCTTCCATACCGGAACCGAGACCATCATCTTCCAAACGCAGATCGGTTCCGCATGCCGGATCCGGGTTTTCACCCGATACCGATCCCATACCTGGTACGCCCGATGTCGATACCGATCGGTATGCGTATCGTGCGTTGGAAGCAAATAGAGGATTCTCTGATTCTTCTGAGGATTTTGACTCCTCTGATTTATTTTTTTTTTATTTATTTTTTTTTATTTAGTATACCGCTACTTCCAGCGATCAGCAGCGGTTTTTGATTACAGATTGGAAATTGTCAAATCATGACAGGAAATTTTTGAGGTATAAACACATTGATTAGACAGTAAAGCACAGCACACAGAGAACTATTTTACAGGGAACATGGGCTATGGAGGGTTAAGTGGCTTGCCCAAGACCACAAGGAGCACCTGTGGGACTAGAAACCCCAGTCCTTCCGGCCCAAGGTTGCTGTCCTCTAGTGGGATTCTCCTGATGACTCTGATGAGCTGTCTCTGGTTCTTCCTGAAGAGCCTTCTTCCCCAAAGAGGAGAATGTCTCCACCAGAGGATTTGTCCTTTCAAGACTTCATTATAGAAGTAGCTAAAGGACTTTCTATTACTACATCCTCTGAAAAAGAACCTAGATCAAAGAAATTGGATATTTTAGGATACCCTAAGGTTCCTAAAGAGGCAGTCACCCTGCCTATCCATGAAATCCTTCAAGAACACTTGATGGACTTATGGGAGGCTCCTCTAACGTTGTCTCCTCATTCTCGTAGGTTGGACACCATGTACCGGGTCCCTCCTTCTCCTGGTTTTCAAAAAACTCAGCTGCCTCACCATTCCATTGTGGTGAAGTCTGCGCTGAAAAAGATTAAGAGTACCAAAAGGCACTCTTCTACCCCTCCAGGGCGAGAATGTAAGACCCTAGACTCTTTTGGTAGGAAAATCTTCCAGGCTAGTATGCTTATAGCCAGGATTAATTCATACAGTCTGTATATGGGCATGTTTCTAAGGGAACTTGCCCTAAAGGTACGGCATTTTACCTCATTTATCCCTGAGGATAGAAAGGAGGAGTTCATTTCTCTGGTGAAACAGCTTCTAGATGTTTCTAAGTTCTCCAACAGAGCAGCCTTTGATTCCTTTGAAGGTGCCGGTAGAGCTTCGGGCATTGCCATTACAGCCCGACGACTTGCTTGGCTCCAGGCGTCTGACCTAGAACCCTGGGTCCTGGATGGCTTACGGAATCTGCCCTGTACAGGTGAGAACTTATTTGGTAAAGACTGGCAAATTAAAGCCACTCAAATGGACGCAGAAAATGCTACATTAGATAGACTTTCTAAGTCTACCTCTACTCCTGCCAAGAAAAAGTCTTTCAAGAGGCCTTACTACAAGAAGGCCAGATTTTCCACAAATACTGGCCAACAATCTTCTCAGCCTCGCTTTGCTGCTAAATGTCAGCAACCTAAACAGGCAAGGTCAAAGCCTGCAGTGTCTGCCACTCCTCAGCAGGCTCAACCCTCTCAGGGGTTTTGACTTGCCCCTAGAGAACTTAACCTTTCTGGCTCTAGAACAACCAGAGCCCCTCACCATTCCCGGAAGGTTAGCTCACTTTGCTCCCAGATGGGGGCAAATTACATCAGAGCAATGGACCCTCTCTATCATCAGAGAGGGCTACAAACTTCATTTTTCCAACCTTCCTCCATATACCATGGTGAGGCACTTCAATTCTCCCCCATCTCTCCTGGGCCTGTTGGGTCAGGAAATCTCTTCTCTCCTTACCCAAGGGGCAATAGAAGAGGTTCCTCTTCTTCAACAAGGGACAGGATTCTACTCCCCTTATTTTCTCATACCAAAGAAGACAGGGGGATTCAGACCTATCCTAGATCTGAGAGAATTGAATAAATTTCTGTACAAGGAGAAATTCAAAATGCTGTCTCTAGGCATTCTCCTTCCATACCTTCAGAGTCAGGATTGGCTTTGTTCTCTAGATCTCAAGGATGCGTACACACATATACTCATCCACCCATCCCACAGAAAATATCTAAGATTTCTGTTTCAGGGAAAACATTTCCAGTACAGAGTACTTCCCTTCGGTCTAGCCTCTGCTCCAAGAGTGTTCACCAAATGCATGGCAGTTGTTGCCGCATTTCTAAGAGGTCTGGGAATTTTTGTATTCCCATATCTGGACGACTGGCTCATCCGAGCTCCATCTCAGTCAGAGGCCCAGATTTCCCTGGACCGCACAAGGCACATTCTGCAGTATCTGGGACTGGTGATAAACCTTCCCAAGTCTCAACTTATCCCTACTCAGTCTCTGGAATTCATAGGGGCCCAGTTGGACACCACCACTGCAAGGGCCTACCTACCTCAAGTCCGGGGCCAACGTCTGGTGTGCTTGGCCTCCCAAGCTCAGTCCAGCAGTCACTTGACAGCCAGAGAAATGCTGCGACTTCTGGGCCACATGGCCTCCACGGTACACGTGGTGCCCTACGCTCGTCTTCATATGAGAGCAGCTCAATGGACCTTGGCCACCCAGTGGACTCAGGCATCAGGAGCACTCTCCGACCAAATACTCACCTCAAAGCGTCTGTTTTGGTCCCTCCAATGGTGGATATCCACCAAGAATCTGTTGTTGGGGGCCCCCTTCCAACCTTTGTTGCCCCAAGCAACCCTCACAACAGATGCCTCCCAAACAGGGTGGGGAGCCCATCTACAACACCACTCAGGGTACTTGGTCTCCACAGGAGACCACCCTTCACATCAACCTCCTGGAACTGCGAGCAATCTTCTTTGCCCTCAAAGTCTTCCATACCCTCCTTGTCAACCTGACCGTCCTAGTTCAAACAGACAATCAGGTGGCCATGTTCTACGTACACAAACAAGGAGGGACAGGCTCTCTGTCGCTTTGCAACGAAGCTCTCAGATTATGGGCCTTCGCCAGAGAGCATCAAATTCATCTTCTGGCAGTGTATCTTCCAGGGGTTCAAAACTCTTGGGCAGACAGACTCAGTCGAGTTCTGCTTCCACATGAATGGTCCTTGCATATGGACCAGATACGCAGAATCTTTCAGGAATGGGGAACCCCGGACATAGACCTCTTTGCAAGTCCGTGCAATGCCAAACTTCCCCGGTTCTGTTCCAGGACTCCGTGTCAGAGAGCTCAGGCCAACGACGCCTTTCTCCTACATTGGGGTCAGGACTTCCTATATGCCTTTCCACCCATTCCTTTGATTCCCAAGACTCTGTTCAAACTCCAGAGGGATCACGGATCGATGATCCTCATAGCTCCACGCTGGCCACCCCAAGTGTGGTTCCCTCTACTTCTGCATCTTTCCCAGGGACCCTCCCTGGACCTGGGAGCTGCGCCAGACCTTCTGTCTCAGGAGGAGGGGACTTTGTGGCACCCAAACCCCAAGTCCCTACACCTCAAAGCTTGGTTACTGAAGGCCTAAGCCTTCATGACTTCAATCTTTCTCAACCAGTGAAAGATATCCTTCATGCCTCTAGGAAACCCTCCACGAGGCGTTCCTATGCTTTCAAATGGAAACACTTTTCCATTTGGTGTGCTCAACAGGGTCTTGACCCTCTGGCACTTCCCTTGAATTCTCTACTAGACTATCTCCTGCATCTTTCTAATGCAGGCCTTAAGACAAATTCAGTCAGAGTCCATTTAAGTGCTATTGCAGCATCCTTAAAACCTATAAATGGACAACCTGTCTCCTCTCATCCTCTTATTGCAAGGTTCATGAGAGGCCTGACTCTAACTAAGCCTCCCATCAGACCTCCTCCGGTAGCATGGGATTTGAACCTAGTTTTAGGTCAGCTTATGAAGCCACCTTTTGAACCGTTGGTTTCTACCTCCTTGAAATTTCTTTCCTGGAAGGTCCTTTTCCTTATTGCAGTCACTTCGGCTCGCCGCATCAGTGAACTACAGGCCTTAGTGGCTCATCCACCTTATACTAGGTTTCATCATGATAAGGTGGTCCTCAGGACGAATCCCCGCTTTATGCCCAAAGAGGTCTCGCCTTTTCATCTTAATCAAGAGGTATATCTACCTGTCTTTTTTCCGGCTCCTCATGCATCCAGTGCAGAGAGGAACCTTCATACTCTAGATTGTAAAAGAGCCCTCGCCTTTTACCTCAACAGGACTCAGCCACATCGAAAGTCTTCCCAACTTTTTGTGGCTTTTGATCCTTCTCATTTGGGACTTCCAGTCTCCAAACGTACACTTTCCAATTGGATTGCTAAGTGTATTTCCTTTACTTACCAGAGTAAAAACATTTCTCTGGAAGGCCATGTCACAGCTCACAATGTGAGAGCCATGGCCACTTCTATGGCTCATCTTCACTCTGTATCCATAGATCAGATCTGTCGAGCCGCCACCTGGGCCTCGGTTCATACCTTCACAGCCCATTACTGTTTGGACAAGGACTCCCGCCGGGATGCCTTGTTTGGTCAGGCTGTCCTCAAACACCTGTTCCATACTTCAACAACTCCTGCCCACCTTCCCAGGATGGATGCCTGAGATCCATACGAAGATGGCGAACCCTTGGAAGGGGATCTCCCAGGCATCTTAGCTAGGGAGTCCCCATATGTGAGGACTTATTCCTGCTTGTTCCTGGAGATAGCACAGTTACTTACCTGTAACAGGTGATCTCTGGGAACAGCAGGAATTAGTCCTCACAACCCACCCACCTCCCCTAGGAGTTGTATCTTCTATCTATCTTCCTTTCCTCTCTCTATTGTCTCAGCTATAAACTCGAACTGAGGAGAGCTGGTCAGGAAGACGGGAAGGCAGCGCGCATGTGGAGTGGGAGGCCCCAAAAGCTTCCTTCTGGGAAGCTGGGGAGCTTTCCCGCTCAGGCTCCGTCGGTACCGACGTACCCATATGTGAGGACTATTTCCTGCTGTTCCCAGAGATCACCTGTTATAGGTAAGTAACTGTGCTTTATTGATAGCCATCTATCTAAACAAGTATTTCTCGACCCAGTCCTCTGGAACTCCCAGGCCAGTCAGGTTTTCAGGATATCCACAATGAATATGCATGAGATAGATCTGCATGCACTACTTCCATTGTATGTAGATCTATCTCATGCATATTCATTGTGGATATCCTGAAAACCTGACTGGCTTGGGGATCCCAGAGGACTGAGTTGAGAAGCCCTGATCTAAACCAAGCGGGGCCTTGAACCCTGGGAGAAGAAAATGATCCACACCATAATGATGCCGATTTCGATTGACATTGCTCAAACCCAGTCCTCTTCCTCACCCGCCCCCAAATCTTCAGGGTCACCCCTACCAAAGGGTGCTTTTTCCAGCTCTCCCTCCACTCCTGAGGAGATAAAAAGGTATTATCCCCATGCTATCTAGTCCTAATTGACCTGCTTCCATGTGACTCCAGTGCTGATCAGTATTTCCCATCGTCCAACAGAGTACTATCCAAGTCTGTGTAGCCCAATAGTAAACTTTAAAATTCAGTACCGAAAGGCTTCCCTGATTCTTAGAATGCATTAATGTATCCAGCCTAACCCGGGCGGGCACTTCCCACTCCAAATAAACTGAGTAATTGTATTGTGCCTGTCACAAAACAATTGTCCAGAATAAGTAGATAAAGCAAGGTAGTACATTCATCTTAATAGCATTAATTCTTGTTAATAGAGAAGCAGATAGGAAGGACCACCTGTGCAGATCTTCTTTAGTTATTTTCAACAAAGGGGGAAAATGTAGCTCAAAAATTGTACTCAGATCCACAAAAATCTTAAACCCTAAGTACTGTATATTACTTTTTTCCTACTGGAAGTGGTGCTTGTCCCTAATAGCTTCCTTAGCCTTAGAGAGACATTAAGAGGCATTAATATTCATTTTGTGGCATTCAACTTGTACCCTGAAACCACTTCATAAGCCTCATATTCCTTCCTGAAAGCCTCCAACAAGACCTCTGGGTTAGATAAAAACAGCAATCTTGTGCTCCCACCCCCCTACTTTGATCCCCTCTAACTTAATATTCTGCCTGATTGCTTGAGCATAGGACTCTAAGGAGAGAGAAAAGGTAGAGGTGACAACAGGCATCCCTGCCTCATGCCCCTACCCAAATTAAACTTGGGGGATAGCCTAGAGGAAGGGGAACTATGCAATGCAGCAATCATCTTCATAAAGACTGGGCCACAGTTAAAGGCCTTGAGTACCTGTAACAGAAATGGCCACTCGACCCTATCAAGTGCTTTATTTTATTTATTTATTTAGCTGTGCTTAAATACCGCTTTTCACCTGGTCAAAGCAGTTTACAATTCAACAAAGTTATTTACAACAAATAATATGTGGCATAATTTCTTTTTTTGGGGGAGGGAGGGAGGAGCCCATCACTGGGGGGGGGGGGGGGGGTTAAAACACTAGAATCACAATGGGTTTACTTATCTAATATATTTACAATCCTGTTTGTCCAGTTTTTCTCAGTTTTCTCAGCATCCAAAGCCAAGAAGGCAACCCGAGTTTCTGTTACCTGTTGTAGAGTGCCCCACAATATGTAACATCCTCCAGACATTAACTGTGGAGTTGTACCCTTTAATGAAGCCCGTCTGGCCATTATGTCTCAAGAAGGGAAACAACTGATTCATCCTGTTTGAAAACACTTTGGCCAGCGACTTAGCATCAGTGTTTAGCAAAGAAATCGGTAGATAGGAACCGCATACCTCTGGGTCTTTCCCTGTCTTGTGAATCAGTTATATATGCTTATAGAAAGGACTTACATTTCTCTCCCCTCTCCTTTACCCCATTAAAGACTCAGCAGAGCATCAATGAACGTTTTATAAAACTCAGGCAGGAACCCATCAGGGCCAGCTGCCTTCCCCATGGGTGGCCCTCTGATTGCTAAACCTCCTCCATAACCAAAGCATCTAACCACTGCTATTGCAAGTCAGTCAATCTTGTCTCTAACTTGACCTCAATGTATGCAGCACCCCGCTCGATGATCACCCACAAACGTAGATGACTATAATACACTATAAAATTCAATAAAAGCCTGTTCTATGCCCACTTTGTCAGAGCAAAGCTCCCCCTTCTTATTTTTAACCTGCAAAATTATTGTTTGGGCCTGCTTCTTTTTAAGAAGCAAGACTAAAAATTTGTCTATTTTTCCACTCCTCATATACCGATTCTGAACGACTCTTCTGAGGTTAAGCTTAAGGTCTTCAGAGATCAACAAATTCAGCTCCTCTCTCTTCAAGTTCACCTGACACAGGAGCTCCTTCATCTGATATGGTTTATATGCACTCTCCAAAGATCTCAGCTCATTTTCCAGTATCAGCTATCCAAGAACTTTCTCCTTCTTTTTCCTAGGCCCTACTTGTATCAATGTTCCTCTCACCACTGCCTTAAGGGCATCCCAAACTGATGAATGCCACCTCCCCTGTATTGTTAAATTGCATATATTCTGTGATCACTGAAACTACTTGTTTCACTACCTAAGAACATAAGATATGCCATACTGGGTCAGACCAAGGTCCATCAAGCCAAGTATCCTGTTTCCAACAGTGGCCAATCTAGGTCATACGTACCTAGCAGTTTCCCCAAAAGACACAGGTTCCACAATGCTTGTACTGGGTCAAGCAATTGATATCCTGGGTCCCTTCTTAATAATGGTGTATAGACTTTTCCTCCAGGAACTTGTCCAACCCTTTTTTAAACCCAGCTACACTAACAGCCTTTACTACATCCTCCGGTAACAAATTCCAGAGTTTGATTACACGTTGAATTAAAAAATATTTTCTTTTATTAGTCTTAAATAGTTTACCCTGTAGCTTCATTGCATGTCCCCTAGTCTTTCTATATTCTGATAACGTAAACAATCGATCTACGTTTACCTGTTACACTCCGTTCATTAATTTATAGACTTCTATCATAATCTCCCCTCAGCCGTCTCTTTTCCAGGTTAAAGAGCCCTAAGCTTTTTTGCCTTTCTTCATAGGAGTATCCTTCCATCCCCTTTACCATTTTGGTGGCTCTTCTCTGAACCTTTTCTAATAACGCTATATCCTTTTTAAGATACGGCGACCAGAATTGCACACAATATTCAAGGTGCGGTCTCACCATGGAACGATATAGAGGCATTATAATATCTTTTGTTTTATTTTCCATTCCTTTCCTTATGATACCTAGCATTCTATTTGTTCTCTTGGCCGCCACTGCACACTGAGCCGAGGGTTTTAACATGTTATCCACGATAACGCCTAAATCATTTTCCTGGGTGGTGGTTCATAATGCGGAACCTTGCATCGTGTAACCATAGTTTGGGTTGTTCTTCCCTAGGTGCATAACTTTGCACTTGTCCACATTAAATTTCATCTGCCATTTTGATGCCCAGTCTTCCAATTTATCAAGATCCTCTTGCAATTTTCCACAATCCTCTTGGGTTTTAATAACTTTAAATAGTTTTGTGTCATCTGCAAATCTGATAACCTCACTCGTTATTCCACTTTCCAGGTAATTTATGAATATGTCAAAAAGCAGCGGACCCAGCACAGATCCCTGGGGTACACCACTATTCACCTTTCTCCATTGGGAAAATTGGCCATTTAGCCCTACTCTCTGCTTTCTATCTTTTAACCAGTTCTTGATCCACAATAATAGTACATTACCTCCTATCCCATGACTTTTTAGTTTTGCCAAAAGTCTTAGATGAGGGACCTTGTCAAAGGCTTTCTGAAAGTCCAGATACACTATATCAACTGACTCACCTTTGTCCAACTGTTTATTCATACCTTCAAAAAAAAACATAACAGATTAGTAAGACAAGATCTTTCTTGTCTAAAGTCATGTTGACTGTCTCCCATTAGGCCATGACTATCTACATGCTGAGTAATTTTATTCTTTATGATGGTTTCTATCATTTTTCCCGGTACTGATGTCAGGCTCACCGGTCTGTAGTTTCCCGGATCACCCCTGGATCCCTTTTTAAAAATTGGTGTTACATTGGCGATCCGCCAATCTTCAGGTATTAGAGATGATTTTAATGATAGTTCGCAGATTACTAATAGCAGGTCTGCAATCTCATATTTCAGTTCTTTCAACACCCTTGAATGTATACCATCTGGCCCAGGTGATTTGCTACTCTTCAGTTTATCTAATAGTTGTAATACATCTTCCCGATGTATCAGTATTTCCTTCAATTCTTCCGCACCTTTAAATACCACTTCAGTTATGGGTAACATCCCTACATCTTCCTCAGTAAAAACTGAAGCAAAGAATTCATTCAGTCTCTCCGCTATCGGCTTGTCGCCTCTTAGTGCCCCTTTAACCTTCTATCATCTAATGGACCAACTGACTCACAGGGTTTTAATACAAATGTACTTGAAAAAGTATTTCGCGTTTTTGCTTCCGCAGCAAGCTTCTTCTCAAATTCTGCCTTTGCCTGCCTTATCAATGCCTTGCATTTGACTTGCCAGTGCTTGTGCTGTTTCCAGGTTTCGTCGTTTGGCTCTTTTTTCCATTTCCTGAAAGATGCTTTTTTAGCAACAACAGCCTCTCTGACCTCACCTTTAAACCATGCTGGAAGTTTTTTGGACTTCCTTCTACTTTTCTTAAAGTGTGGAATACAGCTGGTCTGGGCTTCCAAGATAGTATTTTTCAACAACACCCAAGCTTGATGTAAGTCTTTAACCTTTGCAACTGCTCCTTTTAGGTTTTTCTTAACTATTTTCCTCATTTTATCATAGTCTCCCTTTCGAAAGTTAAAAGGTAGTATTGTGGATTTCCTTACTATCCCTCCTCCACTAATGAAATCAAATGCGATCCTGCTATGATCACTATTGCCAAGTGGCCCCAACACCCTTATCTCTTGCACTAGAACTGGTGTTCCACTAAGGACTAGGTCTAATATGGCTTCCCCTCTGGTCGGTTCATAAACCAGCTGCTCCAAGAAGCAGTCATTTATTTCATCTAGGAACTTTATCTCCCTAGCATGTCCTGCCATGACACTGACCCAGTCAATACCTGGGTAATTGAAATCACCCATTATTATTACTGCACTCTGTAACTTTTGTTAGCTTCCTTGATTTCTTTGAGCATTTCATAATCCATTTGTTCATTCTGGCCAGGCGGACGATAGTACACCCCCATTGCCATCGCCTTCCCCTTTTTACATGGAATTTCAGTCCATAGAGATTCTACAGCAAATTTTGTTTCCTGCAAAACTTTAATCCTTTCTGACTCTCTAACATAGAGCTGATCAAATTGGTGGAGGGGTTGCGCTCTATCATTACGATATAGTTTGTACCCAGGTATCACAGTGTCCCACTGGTTGTCCTCCTTCCATCATGTCTATGATATTCCAATCATATCTAACCTCTCATTTAGTGCTATATATGTTAACTCTCCCATCTTATTTTTTAGACTTCTAGCATTTGCATACAAGCATTTTAGAGACTATATTTTATTCATATTAATTTGGCTATTGGTAGACCTGGGTAATTTGGGATCTTTAAGCTCTGTCTGCTCCATACTCGAGGGCATTTGGGCTACTTTACTCTTTTTTGGAACCTCTCTGCTTTTGGTAGTATCCTTCAAGGATACATTCTTCCGCGCTCTTGGGCGATTGTCGGCTTTCCTCTATTATCTAGTTTAAAAGCTGCTCTATCTCCTTTTTAAAGGTTAATGCCAGCAGCCTGGTTCCATCCCGGTTAAGGTGAAGCCCATCCCTTCGGAAGAGCCCCTCCTTTCCCCAGAATGTTCCCCAGTTCAAACAATAGGCAGACATTCAATACCCATAACTTTGCTGCCCCACCACTATTGTCAGCTCCCCCTGCAACCACAAGTGAACTGGGGCATGTTCTGACCATATTATATTTCCAACAATAGATTCTGTTACCTTAGAACACCTCAAGATATCTTCTGGACCATGTGCCTTTATAATAGATCTCAGGTCAGACTTATACCCCTTCATCCCCCCTCCCCCTAGCCAGGGGCGGCCCAAGGGGGGTGCGGGGCCATGTGCGGAGACTCGGTGCGGGGCCTCATTTGCATAAGTGGCCTTATTTGCATAAATATTTGCATAATGTTACCATACACTAACTTTTAGTAAACATGTCTCTTAATGAGTGTATGGATAAAGAAAGACTAAAAGATTTCTACATTACTATAATCCAGTGCCAACCGCCAGGCACATTAGGAACTACTACAAACGCTGCCCATTTAGAACCCATAGCAAACCCACCGTATCCTGACAGCATTACCAGGACTCACAAAGCACCAGACCCTACCTATCAAAAGGAAACACTGCAAATATTAAACCAGTACATTTCAGAGAATACTGGGGAAAGAGAACAAGTGGCAATGTCAAATAGGAATTACATAAACAGAATACCTCAGCTCAGTTACACATGCAGAACATAGACCATCACCAAACAAGGAACCACAATTTAGAAACAGGAAGGCAATAATTAAACTGGGAACCCCAAAAGCCAAACTTGGAATGTACAACAACACTGTAGAAATAAAACTATAAATCAATTTCCTCTTGTACCAAACAAAGCGCAGACGTTAATGATGCACATTTCCCAGAGCTTTCATATTCCAGTTAATAAATTCAAAATAAAGAGATATATTTCTACCTTTTGTGCATTTTTTTCAGTTGCAATTGCTCCAGCCACTTTCTTCTGGTTTCTTCATGTTTTCTGCTAACTCTCCATCGTCTGCTGTCCATTTGTCCTTTCTTCTCTCTTCTAGTTTTCTTTCCATCCTCTCTCTCTACATCTGCTTTAACATACTAATCTTTATCCTTTTGCTCTTTCCTCATTCTTATTTCATCCACACAAATTTTACCCCTCCATCCTCAATCCCCACTTACTCTACCAATACCCGGCCAATTGTAGATTTTTCATCCCTCCCACACAAAATATTTTTCCCCTCTCCATTTTACTCTCCCAGCCCCATCCCATTCTAATCCTCCCCCAACATCAGCTCCCTTCTAGTTCCAGTCTCACCCAGCATCCATTCCCTTCTAGTCCCTGCATCAGCCCATTTCCAGTCCTAGCCCCCCATCAACCCATTTCCAGTCCTAGCTCCCCCATCCATTTTCAGTCTGAGTCCCTTCATCAGCTCATTTCCAATCCTAGCCCCCCATCAGCCCATTTCTAGTCATTTCCTAGCCCCACCATCAGCCCATGTCAAATCCTAGCTCCCCTCCACTCAGCCCAATTCCAGTCCAAGCCCCCCCATGAGCCTACTTCCAGTTCTAGCCCCTCCATGAGTCCATTTCAATTCAAGCCCCCACCACAGCCCATTTCCAATCTTAGCTCCCCCCAACAGCCCATTTCCAGTCCTATCCTAGCTGCTCCATCAGCCCATTTTCAGTTCTAGCTCCCTTCCCTCACAGCCCATTTCCATTCCAAGCTCCCTCCCCATCAGCTATTTGCAGTTCAAGCCTCCCCGTCCACTCAGTCCATTTCCAGTCATAGCAATCCCTCAACCCATTACCAGTCCTAGCCCCCCATCAACCCATTTTCAGTTTAAGCCCCCCCCTATAACCCATTACCAGTCCTAACCCCCCATCAGCCCACTTCCAGTCTTAACCCCATCAGCCCATTTCCAGTCAGCCCCCCATAGCCCATTGCCAGTCCTAACCCCCCCCCCATCAGCCCACAGCCCATTACTAGTCCTAACCACATCAGCCCACCTCAAGTCCTAACCCCTCCCCATCAGCCCTTTTCCTGTCCTAGCGCCCCCATAGCCCATTAGCAGTTTTAACCCCCCCCCATAGCCCATTAGCAATCCTAACCCCCATCACCCTATTTCCAGACAGCCCCCATCAGCCCACAGCCCATTACCAGTCTTAACCCCCCCCAGCCCATTACCAGTCCTCACACCCCATCAGCCCATTTCCAGTCAGCCTCCATCAACCCCAAGCCCATTACCAGTCTTAACCCCCCAGCCCATTTCCAGTCCTAACCCCCCATCACCCGTTTCCAGACGGCCGCCATCAGCCCCCAGCCCATTACCAGTCTTAACCCCCCCAGCCCATTACCAGTCCTAACCCCCCCCAGCCCATTTCCAGTCAGCCTCCATCAGCCCCAGCCCATTAGCAGTCTTAAACCCCCCCAGCCCATTTACAGTCAGCCTCCATCAGCCCCAGCCCATTAGCAGTCTTAACCCCCCCCCAGCCCATTTCCAGTCAGCCTCCATCAGCCCCAGCCCATTAGCAGTCTTAACCCCCCCCTGCCCATTTCCTTTCCTAACCCCCCCCAGCCCATTTCCAGTCAGCCTCCATCAGCCCCAGCCCATTAGCAGTCTTAACCCCCCCCCAGCCCATTTCCAGTCAGCCTCCATCAGCCCCAGCCCATTTCCAGTCCTAACCCCCCTCCAGCCCATTTCCAGTCCTAACCCCCCCAGCCCATTTCAAGTCAGCCTCCATCAGCCCCAGCCCATTTCCAGTCCTAACCCCCCCCCTTGCACATTTCCAGTCCTAACCCCCCTGCACATTTCCAGTCCTAACCCCCCCCCCCTTGCACATTTCCAGTCCTAACCCCCCCCCCCTTGCACATTTCCAGTCCTAACCCCCCCCCTTGCACATTTCCAGTCCTAACCCCTCCAGCACATTTCCAGTCCTAACCCCCCCAGCCCATTTCCAGTCAGCCTCCATCAGCCCCAGCCCATTAGCATTCTTAACCCCCCCCAGCCCATTTCCAGTCAGCCTCCATCAGCCCCAGCCCTTTTCCAGTCCTAACCCCCCCTCCAGCCCATTTCCAGTCCTAACCCCCCCCCAGCCCATTTCAAGTCAGCCTCCATCAGCCCCAGCCCATTTCATGTCATAACCCCCCCCCTTGCAGATTTCCAGTCCTAACCCCCCTGCACATTTCCAGTCCTAACACCCCCCCCTTGCACATTTCCAGTCCTAACCCCCCTTGCACATTTCCAGTAATACCCCCCCCCTTGCACTTTTCCTGTCCTAAACCCCCCCATTGCACATTTCCATTCCTAACCCCCCAACACCCCATTTCCAGACAGCCTCCATCAGCCCCCCCCCCTTCCCTTCCCTTCCCTTCCCTTCCCGCAAATTTAAAAACAAAAACCTGGCTGTAGCTGCTGCCGCTGCCGCTGCCGCGTCCGTCGCAGCAGCGGCAGAATGGCGTGTCCCGCGGGGCCCCTCTCCACGTCGAGCCCTCTGCAAGGGCTTTCAGATTCGCGAAGGGAGAGTGCTCCCCCGCGTCTCTGTAAAGCCCGCAGGGGCTAATGGGAAATTTCCCATCAGCCCCTTTAGACGCGAGGGGCTGATGGGAAATTTCCCATTAGCCCCTGCGGGCTTTACAGAGACGCGAGGGAGCACAACTCTCCCTTCGCGAATCTGAAAGCCCTTGCAGAGGGCTCGAAGAGGAGAAGGGGCCCCGCGGGACACGCCATTCTGCCGCTGCTGCGACGGACGCGGCAGCGGCAGCAGCTACAGCCAGGTTTTTGTTTTTAAAGGTAATAAAAAAAAAAGCAGAATGTTCTTTGCGCGGGGCCCCCTGAAACGCGGGGCCCTGTGCAAAAAACATTCTTGCTCAATGGACGGGCCGGCCCTGCCCCTAGCCCACCTTGGACCTGTCTACCCCATACTTCATTACCAGATTAAAGTAAATTATTGGTAGGGGGGCCCATCTTTCAATTTTGTTAAATACCTCCTTTACAACAGTGTGCTGCCCCTTATTGAGGGCATAAACATTAACAATACATTAAGCAACTTATTGCCATTGAAGCTCTAACACTAGCACTCTCCTCTGTTTGTCCTTCCACTTATTTAAGATCCACACTTGCAGTATTGGATTTGCCCAGGGAATGATAAGCCTCTCCCAGCCACCATCCCCCCTTTCAAATGCCTGTATCAACAGGTCCAAGATGTTTTTTTGTATTAGATATATATCATTTGCTGTATTATGTTACCCACTGTGATTACACATGTAAATTATTTGTAACCCCATATAATCATCCAAGTTTAACACCCTTGTTCAATGTAAACTTCTTCTTATTAGTTCATATTATATGTAAACCGCTCTGAATCCTATGATAGGGCATTATAAAAAAAACGGTAAATAAATAAATAAAATATCTGAATTATATAACTCTAGCATCACTAGCTTCCTCTTCCTAGTGATCTGCATCCCTCTAACATTAATGGTTGTTATCCTGAAATTAAGCTGTTTTTTAGCCATTCTCCTACAATTATACATGCATCAACTCCAACCAACCTGCCATAAAGAAACATTCACTCTCATCAACATACTTGCCCTTCCACTGCCTCCTACCAGGATCCCACAATTGTAGGGTGTACATCGGGTTAAGTATTTTCCAACAGCACAACAACAAAAACACAATAACATACTATAACTTTCCAACATTCTCTGATTCAGGGATGTTGCAGAAAGGACAGCTACCGGGGGGGAGGGGGGGGGGGGAAGGAATGGAGAGGAGCATGCCTGGAGCAGAAGAAACAAGGGAAGCTCCTTAGCAGAGAGAACAAAGTTCTCCTGCAAACTGGAGCTAATTGATGCCATCGTCCTCCTGCAGAGAACAGTAGCAGGACTTTCACAGTTGTCCCGCAATACAGCTCATTCAGGTCATATTTCACATGATCTCTTGCAGGCCTCACAAATATCTCCTTTGGGCTCCTCTAGTCATTTATGTAGGATGTCCCCAACTCCGATTCATTGGAGCTGGGAAGACGACAAAATGGAGGTACAAAAATGGGCTAGCAAGAAGCTCTGTTCAATCTGTTCCGACAGTGCTGTAGATTACAAATGCAGCTCCATCTAGCAGACAACATAATGCTGTAGTTAATCCTTGCCAACTCTGGCCAGTCCCTCTTGCTGTAGGCCAAGACCTCTCCACTGCATTTTTCTCCTGCACTTTATTAGCATTTTGTTTCCAGGTTGATGCACTTGCTGACTTCTGGGGTTCCCCTGGAAGCTATCAAAGGGGTGATCATTAGGAAAGTTCAACTTCAGAAATCTTTTCACTTCTTTCTCCTCATAGAAGTACAGTTTCTCCCTGCCATGCCATCCTTAATTTTGCCGAGTATAGTAGCATCTGTTGGATTCCATGGTCAAATTGCCATTTCACCTCTTGAAACATATGCCATTTCCTGTCCAACTCTACACTATAGTCAGAAAAAATTCAGATTTTGTAATCCTTGTGCTCTATAACCTCTGTTTTCCATGACTGAGCTATGATCCACTCTGTAAGCCAGAAATTAAGAATCTTGGCCAAAATGTGCCAAGCTTCAGGCTGTGGAGGCCTTCCTGAGTCCCTCTGTACACACTCAACCACTAAATTCTCAGGGAGAGATCCTGAAATGCAGCCCAGAATAGTCTCTCCACAAAATCTACCATGAGGCTTTTCTCCTGGCCCTCTGGTACCCCAACTATCTAGATATTTGTTTCTTATTGACCTGTTTTCTAAGTCATCCAGTTTGCCAGCCAGTTTCTTCAAAAAACATCATGTGAAGAGGATTCTTACTTGAGGATCAGAAGATTGCCCTCAGTATCAGCAATAAGCTGCTCCACTTTATCCCGTCGGCTCACCACCTCTCTCAATTAGGCCCAGGCCTCCTGCATCTTCGTTGGTATTTTAATTTTTTCCCCAGATATGCTTTCTCTCCTTGATCATCTTTAAAATTACTTCAGCAGTGAAGTTCAGCTTGGCAGTGTTGTGCATCTCCAGCAACAGTGGAGGAATCCCCTCCCACTCAGGCTGTGGTGACTCTCCCCTCAGTGTTGTGTCAGCACCATCCTGCCCTGTTAGACACTCCTGCATGGTTTGCTGGCAGCTTATTCTGGATGATTTTGGAACAGCACCTGCTGATTTCACATGCTTGTGGTCTCCGGCTTCCCTGTCATCCTTTCACTGATCACCAACATGTAAATTCCACCCGTTGGGGAAAATGAATTACAGCATTAAGTGCACCTGGCCCAGGAGCTCAGTGACAGAACATCTAATCGCTACTCTTGTATCACATGACACCTCCCCCCTCCATGAAATTTTTGATTCACAGTGAGCCAAAATTCATCTTGTAGTTGGTCAAAAGACTTCAGTTTACCATCTCAACATAACTATCCTATTGATCAGATAGAACTGCTCTACCAGATTTTCTAATTAATTGGCTTATGATTTACTTTAATTAAGCTATAATTCCAAATTGGAAACGTTTTTGCAACTAGTGATTCTGGTTCTTGAAATTTTCCCAACTTCTAAAAGGCAGTTAATGTGGCCACAATGGACAAATTACAGTCAAGCACGAAGGAAGGGGGGGAGGGGGACAGCAAAGGAGCAAGACCTTTGCACACAGCACAGGGAACACAAAAGGCAAAGATCGGATATACTGGTGCAAATTGGTTTTTATTTCAGGAACGTGTTTCAGCGTGAACGCCTTCTTCAGGGGGAATGCATCTTCAACACAAAATAAAATAGACACATAATATAAGAGAATAAAAGCATAATATCAAAAAGCATTAAAAACAACATATAATAAGTATAAAAATAATATAAAATAATGATATTAATAATAACATTGAAACTGCATAAATAAAAATGATGATACTCATAATACCGATAAAACAATAAAAACATACATAATAATGGATAGCCACAGTAAAAGCAGAATAAAATAAATATAAATAAATAAATAAACATTAGACCATTACATAGATGGTAAAATAATGACTATATAGATTAGTCTATAGCCCGATAAAAGACAAAGAAAATGTACTCACGAAGGCCCCAAGCAACACATTTTAGTCTTGAAAAAGACTGACGAGCCAAATATATAAACTAGAGTATAAAACATATAAAATATATTATATGAAAGTGAAACACCCAGAGCCAGAGGAATATCTATAAAGGAGGCAACTAAATAACTTGAAGTGTATATAAAGGAAAAAATAAACATTTTTTTTAATTTTTAAAAAAGGGGGGGGGGGGTTAAGACTATAATCGGGAAGGAGGGACATCATAGTTAATTTCAAAGATAGCATAACTACATCTATATGTCTAAAAATCTTTTTTTTTAAATGTATGCATGTGTGCTGAACATACAATAATTATACATCTCACCAAGATACCCAATCAAAAAACTTAATAGCTTGAAATACAGAAGGATAATGTACATGCATAACAAAAAGAGAACAGAACATTCTTAACTAATATCAGAGTGGTGACATGATATGAACAGTGTGAAATTATGTCAAGCCTTAAAGACTATCAAGAAGCATGGAGAAAAACATATACATGCATGACGAGAAGAGGATGGATTATTCTTAGCTAATGCCAACGTAGTAGCGTTATGTAAACCGTACAATGGTAATTAAACCTTAAAGTCTGTTGAGAGACACGGAGGAAACTTGAAGTATTCTTCTTCAAGCTACGACCAAAAGTTAAAATACATACCTATAAAGCAAGCACAGCCGACCATTTGCCCATGTGCGACATTCTGTCAATGCGCGCGAAAAATAAACATACAAAAAGACGCCATCCTGCAAGATGCACCTTCATTCTCTCAGCTTCGGAACTGCACATTTTTATGCTGCCAATGCTTGAAAGATTGTCATTGCATCAAAAGACTGTGCTTGCTTTATAGGTATCTCCTTATCGTTCCTCCAGTTTAGTCCTCCACCTCTGGGTAGTGCACCTCCTCCTGCAGCTTGGAGACTGGACCAATCAAAGTCTTGACATCACTGGATGTAGCGTGCTGGAATTCCCCATCAGCTCCAGTGTGTCCAGTCTCCATGCAGCAGGAGGACGTAGTGAGCCTAGGTGCTGGGCTCACTAGAGAAACTGATAAGGAGCAGGCTAGTTAGGTTTATTACCTCAAATTTCTTAATTGGGTTTCAGCATGCTAATTGGCATTATTTTGGGTTATTTTAAAATATTTTAATTTTCAATTTGGCAATTGGTTTCTGTTTCTTTAAAAAAAAAAAAAAAAAAAAAGCGATCCTTTCCCTGTCATGCCACACAGCTTTTTACTTTGGGATCTCTTGTCCCCTTGACGGCACGGGGCAGAGCTCCTTGAATGGCCCACAGGCAGCCCGATTGCCGCCCAGCTGCAGACCGCGGCTTCGGAGGCAGCGTCAGACACATGTCCTTGTTTTACATGGCAGCGCTGACTTACCGGCACTTGGAGCACGGCTTCTCTTAGCTGAGCCGGGCTGTTCCGTTAAAGCAGGCCGAGAGCCGGGACGTCCCAGACCACGTACGTTGCTTGTCCGTTTGGGGCTGGAGGGCCTTACTGCAGAGCACGCCAAAACGCTGTGAGGAAACCGCAGCCATTTTAAACACGCGGTTTCCCCAGCAGTTCTAACTTTTGCGGCGGCAGTGCTGACCTCCGGGGCTGAGGGTTTCCCTGGACCGTGATCAGCGTTTTCATCTGCAAGGTACTTCATTTTTGGGGGTTATTGTTATTTGTCATTCTTTGTTCTTTATTTTGATTTTGGTTTTGTTTTTGTCTTTGGGTTCATTTATTAGCTGTCCGTCTCAGATTGGGCTGGTGGAAACATGGTGTGTTTAATTCAATGGGAAGTCTACTGCAGGAAGAATCCCTGTATAGAGTACAGAAAAAAAAAACAGAAAAAAGATAAAGAAAAAGGGACAGGCATTACACAGCCCTGGTTCCCTGGTTATTGGTGGAACCAGGGGACCCTAGGGTCAATCCAGGACAATCCATCCATGTCCACGAGTTCACAGTGCATAATTTGTGGCGCTCGTTAGGGCATGAGGGCAGAGACAGGCATCTGTCAATGCTGTGTAGTGGCTTCGGTCAGTGTGGAACAACAGATGGAAAGTTTCATGGCTTCCATCTCCCAGGAGACAGTTACGGGGCGGAGGGTGACGCGTGGATAGTGGGTCCTTCCACTTCAGCCCCAGAAGTGGTAGCGGGTACGCCTAGTGCAAATTCGGATCTTGGATTCGCTACGCAGATGGAAGATTTTTGTCCAGACTTTGTGTTGCTCATGCATCAAGCGTTCCGTCGTAGACGGCAGGGTCAGATGCCGGGGCCCTTACCTATCCCGTCCTCTAGTACGCGGTCTGGTCTGGCGGAACGCGAAAGTTTAGTATTGAAAGCGGCCAAGAGACCGAGGCTACCAGAGCCGTCGCCCTCCAAAACGGGATGGCAGGAGGGAGAGGAGGCAGAGCTTGACATGGATGCAGATGTGGATGATTTAGAGGAAGGGGGAGATTCCTGAGCCTGAGGACCAAGCGAGGATCATATGAGTGTTTCGTAAGGATGAGTTGACGGCTCTTATTACGGAAGCCCTGCAGACGCTTAGGCTAGCTTCTGAGCAGCCGGCCGAGGAAGAGGATGGCACAGATCCCATTATTCTCCAGGACCAAGCAGGAAGTCAGTCCTCACATATGGGTGACGTCGGCGCCGACAGAGCCCTCGTGCGGAGCATTTCCCCAGCTTTCAAAGAAAGCCTTTGGGAATTGCAGCGCGCATGCGTGGTCCCCTTCCCGCCCAAGGGTGCCATCTTGCTTAGTCTTCTTTTTTCCGCGGAGCCCGACGGACGTTGTTCGTTTTTCCCCGAGGAAAAAGTTGATTTTCCTATTTTTTCTCTGTTTTTCTTCGGTTCGACGCCGGATCCTTTTCCCGCCTTGGACCGATACGCCGGTATCGAGTCCGCTCTCTCTTTTCGGTTTTTGTCCTTTGTGACTAGCGTTCGCGCCATTTTTCTTTTTCCCTGGCAGCCCGGTCATTTGACCTCGCAGGGGCCCTTTTTCCCCCGATGGCTACCAGCGGGTTTAAAAAGTGTGATCGGTGTAAGAAACCTATGTCTCTTACCGACACACATGACTGCTGCCTCCGCTGCCTAGGACCCGATCATGACCCGATGATCTGTGGTCCGTGTGGCAAAATGTCCTCGAAGGCGTTGAGGAGTCGGCAGCACCAAAAGGATAGGATCTTTTCTGACTCCACGTCCGGACGGGCCCGGACCTCGTCAGAGGCCTCGACGTCTCGGGACTCCGGCCCCGAGCAGCGTCGGGGTTCCTCTGAGTGGGGGTCTCCTTCGCGGGAACATCGCAGGAAGAAGAAACCTGCGAGGGCGGCGTCGGTGGACGCTCCTGGTTCCTCGAGGGCCAGGTTGCATAGCCCCGATAGCCGTCCCGGGTCTTCGGAGTCGGAGAGGCCTGCCAAACATCCTCATATCGAGATGGAGTCTCCTGGACACGTAAGTGCTGTAGTCCTCGTGGACTCTCCTCCAGGGGAGCCGACGTCGGGCCCGATGCCGTCGGGGCCCGAGTCAGGGGCTTCTGGGTCTCCTGAGCTCAGACTCAGGTTGACGACCTTGGAGAGCAGCCTCGCTGCCTTCATGGAACAGCAGCGGGCATTGATCGCCGGTCTCACCGGTGCATCTGCCCCGACCACTGGGACCTCGACGTCCAAGTCGACCCCGGAGGCCGAGCCGATCCTCGAGTCCATGCGGGCTCGAGTCGATCCTCGGCCACGGTCTCCCTCGGCCTCCCGTTCTGGACCGAGGTCGTCGACGCCGGTACCCTCGGCGTCGGGGCGGATGGCATCGGTGCCCGCCCGACCGGAGCCGCTCGATTCCTCCTCCGAGGAGTCGGGCTGGGAGACGGAGGACGAAGAGTCACCTGGCTCTTATCGGACTCGGTATGTCCCATCGGACTCACCGGAGTCCGAACCTCGGAGACGATCCCCTCCGGAGGATACCCGGTTCTCAGACTTCGTGCGGGATATGGCCAAGGCCTTGGCCTTCCCCGCGGATCCCGAGGAGGAGCCTCGAGCCGAAGATCTCGAGGCCCTCCAGTATGACTCTCCCCCGAAGGAGGCCTTTACTGTACCGGTTCCTCCGATGCTGGAGCGGCTGCTCTTCTGCATGTGGGAGACCCCGGCCTCGACGCCGGTGTTAAGCAAGCGGGTCAATTCCATCTATCGAGTCCGCAAGAGCCCCGGGTTCCAAAAGGCACAATTACCGCACCACTCCATGGTTGTGGAATCGGCCATGCATCGACTGAAAAGTCAGAAGATGCACTCCTCGGTGCCTCCCGGCCGGGAGGCCCGGAACCTGGATGCCCTCGGTAAGAAGTGCTTCCAGGGCTCTATGCTTGCTTGCCGTGTCCAGACATACCAGCTCTACATGGGCATGTATCTCCGAGACCTGGCAAAGGTCATAAACTTCGAAAAGTCCACTTTGCTCCCGTCTCAGAACTTAGAATTCAGAGGAGCAAGGCTGGACACTCTTCAAGCGAAGGCTTTTCTGCCCATGGACAGAGCCCACAGGCTGATGGATCTGGCCAGGCAGTTTCACAGCAATTCCCTGGTCTCTGCCAGGCAATTCCTGAGACTCCTCGGCCATATGGCTTCCACGGTTCATGTCACCCCCAATGCCCGCCTGCACATGCGGCCGGCTCAGTGGAGCCTTTGCACTCAGTGGCATCAGGCCACAGGGAGCCTAGCGGACTCGGTAAGAATATCTGACCTGCTCGTCTCCTCTCTGCAATGGTGGCTTCACCTTCCAAATCTAGTACTCGGAGTAGTTTTTGAAATCACTCCGCACTCTCAACTGCTGACGACAGATGCTTCTCTTCTAGGTTGGGGAGCACATTGCCAAGGGGCATGTACTCAGGGTCTCTGGACTCCTTGGGAGGCTGCTCAACAGATAAACTTCCTGGAGCTTCGGGCGATACGCCTAGCTCTGAGAGCCTTCTCGCACCTCGTCTCTCACCAGTCTGTCCTGGTCCAGACGGACAATCAAGTTGCCATGTTCTATGTGAACAAACAAGGCGGCACAGGCTCCTTTCTTTTATGTCAGGAGGCGCAACGGCTGTGCTCTTGGGCTGTCAATCACGGAATCCTCCTCAAGGCTGTCTATCTCCCAGGTCAAGAAACTTACCTGGCGGACAGACTGAGCAGAGTCCTGCAACCACACGAATGGAGGTTGAACCCGTTGGTTCAGCAAGTCTTTCTCAGGTGGGGCTTCCCCACCATGGATCTTTTCGCCAGTCCTCTGAAACGGCAACTCCCGAGATTCTGCTCCAGACAACCGCATCCTCTCAGAGTAGCAGCGGATGCGTTTCTGATCTCGTGGTCCACAGGCCTACTGTATGCGTTTCCTCCCACGCCACTAGTGTCCTGAACACTGTTCAAGGTCCTCAAGGACGGGGCTTCAATGATCCTCATAGCCCCCAGGTGGCCGAGGCAACCGTGGTTCCCGCTTCTGCTACAACTGGCGGTGGACACCCCTCTTCCTCTGGGGTTTCAGCATGATCTCCTGTCTCAGGATCGTGGGACTCTCTTGCACCCCAACCTCCAGTCCCTTCATCTGATGGCCTGGCTGCTGACAGGGTAGTCCTGGCTCCCCAACTGCTGCCTAGAGAGGTGGAAGATGTTGTCTTAGCCTCTAGACGGCAATCCACCAGGAAATCCTACGCTTTTAAGTGGCATAGATTCTCCACATGGTGTGCTCAGCACAGCGAGAATCCCTTCTCATGCTTGGTAGCGGTAGTATTGCAATATTTGCTTTACCTCTCCAATCAAGGCCTTAAGTCCAACTCTGTCAGGGTTCACCTCAGTGCTCTCTCAGCGCACCACTCGCCGGTGGACGGAAGGCCTCTTTCCAACCACCCTTTGGTGGCTCGTTTTCTCAGAGGCCTCCTTCTGCTTAAGCCTCCTTTGCGTCCACCAGCCCCTGAGTGGGATCTGAATGTGGTCTTACAGCGGATTACTTGTCCGCCCTTTGAACCTATGGCTACCTGCCCTCTCCGTTTTCTCTCCTGGAAAACCTTGTTTTTGGTAGCTCTTACCTCTGCTAGGCGAGTGAGTGAACTGCAGGCACTAGTGTCTGATCCCCCTTACACTAGGTTCTACAGGAATAGGGTAGTCTTACGGACTCACCCTAAGTTTCTTCCTGAGGTTGTCTCCCCTTTTCACCTCAATCAGGAGGTGGTTCTTCCGACCTTCTTTCCCAGGCCGCATGCCAACCGGGCTGAGATGGTCCTGCATACCCTGGACTGTAGGAGGGCGTTGTCCTTCTACCTTAACCGTACGCGGGAACATCGGAGGGCTGTTCAGCTCTTCATTTCTTTTGACCCCAATAAGTTGGGGCTCCCTGTCTCCAAGCGTACTTTGTCTATCTGGGTCGCTGACTGTATCGCCTGGGCTTATGGGGCAGCCGGCCTCTCGTTGGAGGGTCGAGTCACGGCTCATCGTGTCAGGGCGAAGGCTGCGTCAGTGGCTCATCTCCGCTCTGTTCCGTTGGCAGACATCTGCCGGGCCGCTACTTGGTCTTCAAGCCAGACTTTTGCGGCCCATTACTGCCTTGAGAGGGAGTCTCACAGGGACAGTGCTTTCGGACAGGCAGTACTCCATAATCTCTTTGGGGTTTAGGCTACTCCTACCCTCCGGCCCTGGTGTTGGGCTACCGGTCGGGGGCGTTCTCAGAGAATATTCCTTCCTTACGTACTGACGAGCTAGAGGGAGCTCATTTTTTCGGCTTGAGGTCTCCGGTAGCCTTAAGCTGGGGAGTCCCATATGTGAGGACTGACTTCCTGCTTGGTCCTGGAGAAAGAGTAGTTACTCACCTGTAACAGGTGTTCTCCAGGAGCAGCAGGAATCAGTCCTCACAACCCTCCCTCCTCCCCTTGGAGTTGCAGTCATATGATTTATTTTGCCAATTTTTTGCTGTCTTTTAGCTATGTCATCAGACTGAGCAAGATGGCACCCTTGGGCGGGAAGGGGACTGCGCATGCGCGCTGAAATTCCCAAAGGCTTTTTTTGAAAGCTGGGGAAATGCTCCGCATGAGTTCTCTGTCGGCGCCGACGTCACCCATATGTGAGGACTGATTCCTGCTGCTCCTGGAGAACACCTGTTACAGGTGAGTAACTACTCTTTCAGGCGGTACGTCAAACACAGGTGGTGTTTCCTATCCATAAAGTGATAGATCAGATGATTCAGAACGAGTGGGATCATCCTGAAGCGGAGCTCAAGGGGGTAAGAATTCTGAACAAGCTATATCCCTTGTCGGATAAAGACAAGGAGAGATTTCGTTCCCCGAAAATTGATGCTGCGGTTTTGGCCGTCACCAAAAAGACCACAATTCCGGTGGAAGGTGGTGCGGCCTTAAAAGAGGCGCAAGACAGAAAAATGGATAGTTTATTAAAGCAGTCCTTTGAAGCGGATGCAGTTTCTTTGCAGGCCTCCATCTGTGGGGCTTGGGTGGCAAGGGCCTGTCTCCGAGGGGTTCAGCGCCTAAAGCAGTCGGTGTCTTTGGAACACGACAAAGTGCGAGAGCTACAGCTCTTAGAATCGGGATCAGTGTATTAGGCAGATTTGCACTACGACCTGATTAGAGCCTTATCAAATAATATGGCTTCATTGGTAGCGGCGCGGAGATCCCTTTGGCTAAAGAATTGGGCGGCTGATAGGTCCTCTAAGTCACGGCTAGGCAAGCTCCCATTCAAGGGGAAGCTGTTGTTTGGAGAAGATCTGGATAAGTTAGTTAAGGATTTAGAGGAATCCAAGGGAGGCAGACTTCCGGAGGATAAGCCCAGGCAGGGAAAATCTTCATCGACCTTTCGGGGTCACTTTAAATTCTTTATTTTCGTTTTATAACAACAAAGGAAAGGAAGACATACAGCTAAAAGACAAATACATAACGTGTAATACATACACCAAAGTAAACCCCTACCACCCCCCTCCCCCCTGCTTCTTCTCTAGAAAACTAAGCATTCCCGAAGCGGGCGTGTACTTACATTATTGTATTACAAAACCTAACGGTGATCTAAAACATGATGAGTGCACATTATACAGGCATGTTGGAGCAAAGAGCAGATTGTACATAATCATTAAGCATCTGCCATTTAGGCAAGCAAGAGTGAGTTTGGACATGGGGAATAGCTCTCCGAGGTATCTGCTCATATTTACTATATAAGCAGACGAAGTTCCACCATTCATTGACAGTAAGTCGAGAGCTATCCTTCCAATTCCTCGTGATTAAGCATATGGCTATACCTAGCAGGAAATCAAGGAGAAAGCGACCCTTCTTAGGAAGAGAGGGGACCTCCGCCACAGAGCGGAGTCCCACGACCTTCCAAGAAAGAGGTTCATGAAAGTGTAAGATAGATTGAATACGACCCCAGACCCGCCCCCAATAGACCTGCGGTTGAGGACATTCATAAATAACATGAGCGAAGGATCCCACAGCAGTATGGCAAAACCAACACAGGTCCCTAGCATTTGGGTTCCATTTGGCTATCTTTCCTGGGGTAGAAAAGCATCTGTGTGCAAGAAGAAGAGAGTTTGGGTAACAGAGGCAGACCGGGAAACCCGCACTACTTTACTCCAAAAAACGCTCTATTGCACAGGGGTTATAGTGGTTTGCAGTTCGCGCTCCCAGGCTTGTTGGGCTCTAAAGTGTCCGTGTCTGCACCCTGACAAAGTATTTTATAGAAATTAGAGGCTACCCCATGTGTACTACTAATGGAGTGAACTATCTCTAATAGCCCATCCTCAGTAGGGGCAGAGGGCGGCATGATTCGAGCACTTTTGAGGCAGTGTTGAAGCTGCATCAATTGAAAGTAGTGTTTCGCTGGTAACGCAAATTCCTTTTGTAAATCCGAAAAGGTTTTCCAACGAGCTGCAGAGAAAAGCTGTTGGGGTGTCCAGATCCCCTTGAAAGGAAATGACAGCATGATCTGAAATATGTAGGGAGTAAATCTTTGCAGTGTCCCCTGAGGAACTAACAGTTTTGAGATTAGAAAGAAGTCTACACGAGACTGAGATTTATGAGGGGAGGAGAAGAAGGTGAAGTCAGGCTCATTGGGGCGTAGTAATCTCCATAGATCAACTAAAGCAAGATCCTTGATCAGGGAGGTAAGCGTAGCGTGACTCTTGGGGGGACCACTCGTCCTAGACGGCTGTTTGTCAATCAGGGGATCAAGGACTAGATTGAAATCCCCCCCAATGATCAATGAAGTATTAGCAGCAGCTTGCGCAACCTGAGCAATGGTAGCAAAAAAGGCACGGTCATCAACATTAGGAGCGTAAAAGCATATACATGTAACTTCTAGGCTACCCATCTTGAGGTGAACTCCAGACCATCCACCTTCTGCATCTGAGCTGGTCGCAACAACAGTAGCATGCAAAGACTTCCCAACCAGTATGGCAACCCACATCTCTTAGAAACGGCTGGGGAACAAGCGGCCACCATGTAAGGTTTAATATTGAGTTTAAGAGTTTCCTTCGAATTTAAATGCGTTTCTTGGAGAAAATCAGATCCGCTGCCTCCGGACTGAGGTAGCTTAGGATTTTCTTCCGTTTTATCGGATTATTGATGCCTTTTACGTTCAATGAAAAATCTTACATGGTGCCATCAATCGGTAGTAGACATTTTAGGTAAGGGCGCTTGATAACATAGAACATAAGCAGAATCTGTACAACAATGTCATAATCACCGAGTATTCTGGCTAATACACCCCATATTGAAAAGTATGTACCAACGTATCTTAGAGAAGAAGCAAAACCCCCAAAGAATATGGCGACCATATGTCTGCGGGAGGAGGCCCTAGAGAGGAAATAGAAGACATGGATAAAAAAAGAAAAGAAACACCAGAGTCCATAATAACACTGTCTCTGATACTCATCGAGGCTACTGTGGGTAGATGGAGTCGGGTCACAGATACCATCAAGAGTAAGGCAACAGACTGCCACACGCCAGACTCTTTGCTAGGCTGCGGCAGATCCAATATGGCCGGTACAGCAGATATAAGGAGACTTGCAGGAATATTCTGGAAGTCAGCGCATCAAGTCGGCTTCTTTGGAATCCAAAAACTCCGCTAGTAGATCAGGGTCCTCAAATGTTCTTGTCTGATTGTGAAGCGTGACTTGGAGCTTGGCCGGGTACATCAGGCCATAGCGTGCTTGTAGTTGTTGAAGCCTCGGCCGGAATTCCAGAAAGCGCTTTCGGCGGTCGACTGTGGGTTTAGACAAGTCGGGATAGAAGGAGATCTTGTGGCTCTCAAACTCCATATGGCCCTTTGCCCGAGAGGCACTTAGAATTTGCTCCACGTGTTGATATCTCAATAGTCGAAAAATGATAGGCCGCGGGGTCTTCCTGTTGAGCGTTATGCTTGTGGGTACACGATGAGCGCGATCAATCTCCAAATCTTTGGTAAAGGTGATTTGGAGCAAGGAAGGGAGGATTTTGCATAAAAACTCTTTCATGTCTCCCGATTCCGCTCCCTCCGGTATGCCCACGAGTCGTATGTTATTGCGGCGCGCTCTATTATTGCCATCTTCCACCTCTTTCTGCAAGGCCCGCACCTGTCGTTCAACTTTGTCGAGTTTGGACAACCGGGCCGCATGGGAGTCCAATATGCTCTCCATTTTGTCCTGACGCGAAGAAAGCCCTTCTAGCTTGCTTTGCAGCACACCAAAATCGTCCCGCAGCACTCGGAGTGCTTCACCGTTTGCCTGCACAAGGTTTTTGACCCCTCTAATCTCTACGAGGATTTCCTGCTGCATTTCGGGGCCCTCGCACAAGGCCGGCCCCTTCTGCGGGGACGGAGGTTCAGTTTTGGAACGTTTGCCGTGAGAAGCCGCTGGAGACCCAAATTCCAGGCGCGTTGGTTTGGTCCCCGCCATCTCACCAATGTGCCCCGGCAAGATCAGAGTAAAAGTTCCAAATATGTGAGGTGTTAATTCAGGATTCTGAGTAGGCCTCTCGGGAGCCTCAGCGTTATGCGACCATCCCGCTGGACATCAGGCTCCGCCCCCCTTTCGGGGTCACTTTAGAGATTTTTGGAGATTTCGCTCGCCCCGTTTCGCGGGGTCCCAGAGAAGAAGATTTGTGTCGCGAGCCCAGGGGTTTCGTGGGTTTCGAGGTGCAAGTAGAGGATTCACAGCGGTGTCCTCAGGGGCCGCTTGGAAGCCACAATGAATGGCTGCGGGTCCCGGCAGAAAGTCAATCGATCGGAGGTCGCCTTCGGGATTTCCTTTCTGCCTGGACCCACATAACGTCCGATCAATGGGTTTTAGAGATCATTCGTGACGGTTATGCACTAGATCTGGCAAAGCCGGTGTTGGACTCATTCATGGTTTCCCCCTGCAGAGGGCCGCAGAAGGCTTTACAGGTGCGTCAGATTTTAGACCATCTCTTGCAGTTAGGAGCGGTCGTTCCAGTACCGCCAGCAGAATACGGCATGGGTCGCTACTCTATTTATTTTGTGGTGCCAAAGAAGGACGGCTCTCTTCGTCCTATTCTGGACCTCAAAGGAGTAAATCATTGTCTCTGGGTTCTGCATTTTTAAATGGAAACGCTGCGTTCGGTCATTGTTGCAGTTCGTCAGGGAGAGTATCTAACGTCTCTCGATCTCATGGAGGCCTATCTACATGTCCCGATCAGGGCGTCCCATCAAAGGTTTCTGCGTTTCGCGCTGCCTTGGGGGCATTACCAGTTTCAGGCACTGCCCTTCGGGCTGGCGACGGCCCCGCGCATCCTCACCAAAATAATGGTAGTAGTGGCGGCAGCTCTGCAGAAGGAAGGAGTCTTAGTCCATCCGTACCTCGACGATTGGCTGATTCGAGCAAAGTCCCAGGCCGAGAGCAAAAAGGCCAAGGAAAAGGTAGTCTCTTTCCTCCAAAGTCTAGGTTGGGTGGTCAACCCGATCAAAAGTCACCTGACCCCGACTCAGGTTCTCGAGTATTTGGGAGTGCAGTTCGATACTCGGAAAGGCTTGGTATTCCTGACAGAGAAGAGAGCCCTGGCTCTCCGGGGCCTGGTGCAGGCCTTCCGGAAGCTGGCAGCACCGACGGCGTGGAAGTACCTTCAGGTGCTAGGGACAATGGTGGCGACGTTGGAAGTGGTTCCTTGGGCCAGGTTTCATATGAGGCAGTTGCAGCGGGCCTTGCTTCGCCGTTGGTCCAACCAGTCCGATTTGTTGAGCAAACGGCTCCTTTGTCCACTGCAGGTCCAGCAGGCTGTGCGGTGGTGGATGCTGCCCACGTCCTTGCGAGCGGGAATGCCTTTGGAGCGGCCGGAGTGGATCCCACTGTTAACAGATGCAAGCCTTGCAGGCTGGGGAGCGCATTGCGGAGTAGACTTTGCACAAGGACTGTGGACGGCGGAAGAGAGCAACTGGTCGATCAACCGTCTGGAGCTGAGAGCAGTGTTTCTGGCCCTGAAAAGCTTCGAAGCACAGGTGACGTGGTGAGCCGTGCGAGTTCTGTCAGACAATGCCATGACCATGGCATACATAAATCAGCAGGGCAGTACCGCGAGCGCAGCCATGGAAGAAGAGTCCGAGAGGCTGTTCTCCTGGATAGAGTCACAGTTGCAAGTGATATTGGCGGCGCACATCACCGGAAAAGACAACGTGACGGCGGATTTTCCCAGCAGGGTCTGAGTGGATGCAGGGGAATGGGAATTGCATCCCGACGTGTTCGCTCAGTTGATTCTCCAGTAGGGAGTGCCGATCATGGATTTGATGGCCACTTACCAGTCCGCAAAAGTGAGTCGGTTTTTCAGCAGAAGGTGGGAACCCATGTCGGAAGGGATCGATGCCCTGATGCAGCCCTGGCCATCGACAGGTCTTCTTTATGTGTTTCCTCAGTGGGCGCTTATCGGGCGAGTGATTCGGCGTATCGAAGCGCATTGGGAACGAGTGCTATTAATAGCACCGGACTGGCCCAGGCGTCCATGGTATGCCGACCTGATAAGATTGCTAGACGGAGTTCCGTGGCGCCTCCCGATGTCGCAGGGGCTCCTGTTGCAGGGTCCGCTTCTGATGCCACGGGTGGATCAATTCTCGCTTACGGCTTGGCCATTGAAAGGGCGCGTCTGAAAAAGAAAGGCTATTCCAGATCGGTCGTGGTGACATTGCTTCAGGTGCGGAAACTTCGACTACGCTGGCCTATGTCCGCGTCTGGCGTATTTTTGAGGACTGGTGTTCAAGACATCAGGTCCGCACTTCCACGGCGTCGGTACCGTTGGTATTGAGTTTTTTGCAAGACTGCTTCGAGAAGGGGCTAGCCGCCAGTTCCTTGAGAGTGCAGTTAGCGGCCTTAGCCTGTTACAGAGGTAAGGTACAAGGCGTGGTTCTAGGATTGCACGATGATGATGTACATTTTCTTAAAGTGGTTACCAGAATGCTTCCAGCGCGGCGGAATCCCGTCCCGCCGTTGAATCTCAACTTGGTTTTAAGAGCGCTGGCAAGGGCCCCGTTTGAGCCCTTAAGCTGGGTCTCGGTCAAAGATTTGACTCTTAAAGCTGTGGTTTTGGTAGCTATTTGTTTGGCAAGGCGCATTTCGGATTTGCAGGCTCTATCGTGTAGAGAGCCTTTCCTATCTTTTGCTAAGGAGAAAGTGGTTCTCCGGCCGGTGCCTTCTTTTTTACTTAAGGTGTCCTCCCCCTTTCATCTGAATCAAACAATCTCGCTGCTGGTTTTGCAGGTGGATGGAGAGCAAGCATCTGGGCGGGGCTTGAGCCGCTTGGATGTAAGGAGAGTGTTACATCGTTATTTTCGGTCACCGAGTCTTTCCGCAAGTCGGATCGTCTGTTCGTATTGTTTGGAGGCTCAAGGAAAGGGGAGACAGCGGTGAAAGCATCCATTTCCAGGTGGATTAAGGAGGCCATTGTCTCGGCCTATCTGTTGTAGGGGCGCCTGGATCCTGTGGGTCTGAGAGCTCACTCTACTAGAGCGCAGGCAGCTTCCTGGACGGAGCACAGTCTTGTGTCGCCGGTGGAGATTTGTAGGGCGGCGACTTAGTCGTCGCTACATACTTTCAATAAACACGACCGTTTGGATGTGATGGCGGCGAAGGTTGCCTGTTTCGGGTTGGCGGTCTTGCGTGCCGGCTGGCAGGGTCCCTCCCGTTAGTACTGCTCTGTTACATCCCAGAGGTGGTGGAGGACTAAACTGGAGGAACGATAAGGAAATAGTAATTACACTTACCTGGTAATTGTAGTTCCTTGATTGACGACAGTTTAGTCCTTATTCCCGCCCTTGGTTTTATAGGTTGGCTCGGCATGCGGTCAGCTCTGAGAGGCGGCTATTCAGGTGCACTTTTCTTCATGCTAACCAGTCCGCATAGTCATTCTGTCTGTTGTGACTTCTCTCTTCTTTTTCTATCTGTTCTCTGGCTCAGCAGGGGGAGAGTTTAATTCAGGAAATCTCACCCTTTCCTTTTGCAGGGGAGGTTCATATCTGGTTAAAAATTCAGGTTGTTTTTAAAACTGTTAGCTACTTGTTTGTTGCTCTTTTGAGTCTGCTTTGTCAATAGTTCACTGGGGCTGATGGGGAATTCCAGCACGCTACATCCAGTGATGTCAAGACTTTGATTGGTCCAGTCTCCAAGCTGCAGGAGGAGGTGCACTACCCAGAGGTGGAGGACTAAACTGTCGTCACTCAAGGAACTACAATTACCAGGTAAGTGTAATTACTATGTATATTTTGTGATTCTTTGACTTCTAAGACTGTTTATGTCTAAGCAATGTTTGCTATCCCCCCCCCCCCCCTCTTTGTCTTACTTTTAACTTTTGGTCGTAGCCTGAAGAAGAATACTTCGTGTCTCTCAACAGACTTTAAGGTTTGATTACCATTGTACTGTTTACATAACGCTACTACGTTGGCATTAGCTAAGAATAATCCGTCCTCTTCTTGTCATGCATGTACATGTTTTTTTCATGCTTCTTGATAGTCTTTAAGGCTTGACATCATTTCACGCTGTTCATATCGTGTCACCACCCTGATATTAGTTAAGAACATTCTGTTCTCTTTTTGTTATGCATGTACATTATCCTTCCGTATTTCACGCTATTAAGTTTTTTGATTGGGTATCTTGGTGAGATGTATAATTATTGTATGTTCAGCACACATGCATACATTAAAAAAAAAAGATTTTTAGACATATAGATGTAGTTATGCTATCTTTGAAATTAACTATGATGTCCCTCCTTCCCGATTATAGTCTTAAACCCCCCCCCCCCTTTTTTTTTTAAATTAAAAAAAAAATGTTTCAACTTTTTCCTCTATATACACCAAGTTATTGAGTTGCCTCCATTATAGCTATTCCTCTGGCTCTGGGTGTTTCACTTTAATATAATATATTTTGTATGTTTTACATTCTAGTTTATATATTTGGCTCGTCAGAGTCTTTTTCAAGACTAAAATGTGTTGCTTGGTGCCTTCGTGAGTACATCTTTTTTGTCTTTTATTGGGCTATAGACTAATCTATATAGTCATTATTTTACCACTTATATAATGGTCTAATATTTATTTATTTATTTATATTTATTTTATTCTGGTTTTACTGTGGCTATCCATGATTATGTATGTTTTTATTGTTTTATCGGTATTATGAGTATTATTTATCTTCAGGAACAAGCAGGAATGTAGTCTTCACATATGGGTATCGTCGGTACCGACGGAGCCTGCGCGGGAACGCTCCTCAGCGTCCAATTAGAAAGCTTTTGGGAGCATCCCACAGTGCCTGCGTGCTGCCTTCCTGCCTTTCCCAACTGCCTCTCTCCAGTTCTTCGTTTTCCGCGGAGCCAGCAGGTTGTCATTCCTGTCACCGCAGAAAACTTTTTCCTATTCTCCTTCTTTTTGTGGTTGCGTCTGCCTTCCCTCGACGCTATACTGGTACCGCCAGTTCTTTCTTTCTTTCTTTGAAAAAAAAAAAAATATATATATATATATTTATATATTTTTTTTTTTTTCCAAAACTTTTCTTCTTCAGGTGCATGCGCCATTTTGGGCCTTAGGCCCAAAATTTCCTTTACTATGGAAAAGCCCGCTTCGGGTTTCAAGACGTGCACCAAGTGTGGCGGTACCATCTCCGTCACCGACACCCATGAGTGGTGCCTTAAATGTTTAGGTCCTGACCACTCCATTTTGGAGTGTATGGCCTGTGCCATGATGTCCAAGATGGGTCGAAAAAACCAAGCTGCTAAGCTCAACACCCTTTTTCCCTCCAATGCAGCCTCTGTGGCATCGACGTCTTCCAGGGCTTCGTCTTCCTCCCATGGATCTCAGGTAACTAAACATAAGTCTGGCCGGTCCTCAAAGGGTAGATCTCCTTCCAAGCATCGAGATGCCTCTGGCGTTGCCCTTGAGGGTTCTGTGCCAGCAAAATTGCCCCGGCGGGAGGCTTCAGCTTCCAAAGCATTATCGGGGCTCCAGGATGTTCTCGAGGCCTCAACCTCGGCAGAACTACTGGTGCCATGCTCTGGGGTACTGGCTGCTTGCTCCGGTACCGATACCCAGGCATCGGCAGCGTCGATACACCAGAGGTTCCTGGCTATTGAACGCAGTCTGTGGCGGCTCTCCTTGCGGCATCGACACCCTCGGAACCGTGTCAGACAGTTTGACCGGTACCGGCACCGACTCCAGCACCAGTACCGACAGCATCGGCATCAACATCGGTGTCTGCATTGCCGGCACCCAGTCATGCAATGCCTTCCGGTACTGATACACCAGTACCGATTCCCCCCGGCACCGACTTCGGTCGGTACAGGTATCATGCTCTACAAGAGCATCTGGACAGAAGGTACTTTGAATCCTCGGAGGAGTCTGAGGATTCTGATAGCTCTGTCGGTACCGGAGTACTTCTCCCGGAGGAGCCTTCCTCTCCTAAACATAGGATGTCTTCTCCAGTAGATATCTCCTTTCAGGATTTTATCAGGGAGGTGGCTCGAGGCCTTTCCATTACTGTGGCTCCTGAAGCAGAGCCCAGGGCGAATGAGTTGGAGATTCTACAATATCCCAAAGCTCCTAAGGAGGCAGCTACTCTGCCTATCCATGAGATCTTACATGATCTCATGTTAAGAATGTGGGAAACACCTCTTACCACCTCTCCTCACTCTCGTAGACTGGATACCATGTATCGAGTACCTCCGTGTCCCTGCTTCCAGAAGACTCAGCTTCCTCACCACTCTATTGTAGTGGAATCAGCTATGAGAAGGATCAGAAGTGTAAAGAGGCATGCCTCTAATCCTCCAGGATGTGAGTGTCGAACTTTGGATGCCTTTGGACGTCGTACTTTCCAGGCTTCCATGCTTTTTGCCAGGATCACTTCCTATATTTTATATATGGGAATGTTCCTTAAGGAAGTCACAGGAGATTTAGAGATTTTGAGCCCTCTTCTTCCTGATAAGAGGCAGGATTTTCTCACACTGATTAAACATGCCCAGAATGTTTCTAAGTTTGTCAATCGTGCAGCTTTTGACTGTTTTGAGCACATAAGCAGAACCTCTGCCATTGCCATAGGTGCACGTAGAATTGCCTGGCTCCAGGCATCCGATTTGGAGCTCTGGGTGCAGGACAAACTGGGAAATATCCCTTGTACAGGTGAGAATCTATTTGGCAAGAATTGGCAAGAGAAAGCCAATGAGTTGGATGCTGACAACTCCACTTTGGATAGATTATCCAAAGCCACAGCGGATCCTGCAAGGAAGAAATCTTTCAAGAAGCCATTCTTCTCCAAAAAGAAGAGGTTTTATCCCTCTTATTCTCAGCAGGGACATTCTGCAGGTCAACCTGCCCGAAAGAGTCAGCAACCACCTAAACAAAGGAAAGCAAAGACTGCTAAGCCTCAACCGTCTCAGCAGTCGCAGCCTCCACAAGGCCTTTGACTTCCATCTAGAGAACTTAGCCTTCCTGGTCCTCAATGGACCAGAACCTTCCACCATTCCAGGAAGGTTGTCTCACTTTGCCCCCAGATGGGGGCAGATAACAGCAGAACATTGGACTCTCTCCATTATAAAAGAGGGGTACAAGCTTCACTTTCTCTGCATGCCCCCTCCCACAGTGGTAAGACAGTTCAATTCTCAGACCTCTCTCATCAACCTGTTAGATCAAGAGGTCACTATGCTTCTTGCCCAAAGGGCAATAGAAGAGGTACCCATTCCTCAACAGGGTACAGGGTTTAATTCCACCTATTTCCTTATCCCAAAGAAAACAGGGGGACACAGACCTATTTTAGACCTCAGAGAATTGAACAAATTCCTGTTCAAAGAGAAATTCAAGATGATTTCTCTGGGAACTCTGCTGCCATACCTTCAGAGTCAGGATTGGCTTTGTTCTCTAGATCTCAAGGATGTGTACACTCATGTTCTCATCCATCCAACTCACAGAAAGTTCCTTCGGTTCCTTTTTCAAGGAAAGCACTACCAATACAGGGTGCTTCCTTTTGGCCTGGCCTCAGCACCAAGAGTGTTTACGAAGTGCATGGCTGTGGTAGCAGCATTTCTTCCCACTCTAGGAATATTTGTCTTCCCCTACTTAGATGACTGGCTCATTCGATCCCCATCTGAGTCAGATGCCAGGATTTCTGTATCTTGCACAATGCGTGTCCTTCAGTATTTGGGTCTGGTCATAAACATCCCAAAATCCAGCCTAACTCCCACTCAGTCTCTAGAGTTCATAGGAGCTTTGCTGGATACCAGAAAAGCAAGGACCTATCTTCCCCAGACCCGTTGCCTTCGCATGGTGCAGTTAGCTTCTCAAGCAGTGCTAAAGCCTCTCCTCACTGCTCGAGAAATGTTACAACTACTAGGCCACATGGCATCTACCGTGCATGTGGTTCCTTATGCTCACCTCCATATGAGAGCAGCCCAGTGGACTTTATCCACTCAATGGACCCAGGCATCAGGGTGCCTGTCAGACAAAATAACAAACACAAATCGCCTTATTTTGTCCCTCCAATGGTGGCAGTCCACTCAAAACCTGTTGGTGGGGTCCCCATTTCAACAATCTTTACCCCAGGCAACTCTCACAACAGATGGTTGGGGAGCTCATCTACAAGACCTCTCCACCCAAGGCACTTGGACTCCACAGGAGACTCATCTACACATTAATCTCTTAGAGCTCAGAGCAATCTTCCTTGCTCTTCGAGTGTTCCACACCCTGCTCAGCTACAAGACAGTCCTCATTCATATGGACAATCAAGTAGCCATGTTCTACGTGAACAAGCAGGGAGGAACAGGCTCTCTGTCGCTTTGCAACAAAGCTTTGCGACTATGGACCCTCGCCAGACAGCATCAAATTCATCTCCTAGCAGTGTATCTTCCAGGTATCCAAAACTCTTGGGCAGACAGACTCAGTCAAGTTCTGCTTCCACACGAATGGTCTCTACATGCAGACCAGGTGGCCAAGATTTTTCAAATTTGGGGAACCCCGGACATAGACCTCTTTGCAAGTCCGTTGAATGCCAAACTTCCCCGGTTCTGTTCCAGAATTCCGGCTCAGGGCTCTCAGGCCAGGGATGCTTTCCTCCTTCATTGGGGTCAAGAGTTCCTTTATGCCTTTCCACCCATTCCCCTAATTCCCCAAACCCTGTTCAAGCTTCAGAGAGACAGAGGCTATATGATTCTCATAGCTCCACATTGGCCACGGCAAGTGTGGTTCCCTCTGCTTCTACATCTCTCTCAAGCTCCCTCTCTGGAGTTAGGGTCTGCTCCAGATCTCCTGTCTCAGGAGAACAGAATGTTATGGCATCCGGATCCCCAGTCTCTGCATCTCAGGGCTTGGTTGCTGAAGGCCTAGATCTTTATGATCTTAACCTTTCTCAGCAAGTAAAGGATATCCTTTATGCTTCCAGAAAACCTTCCACAAGACGCTCTTATGCTTTCAAGTGGAAAAGGTTTACCATATGGTGCTCGCAGAAGGGTCTTAGCCCCCTTGCGATACCTCTGGAATCATTGCTGGAGTATCTCCTTCATTTATCCAATGCAGGACTTAAGACTAACTCAGTAAGAGTCCATTTAAGTGCTATTGCAGCTTCTTTCAAGCCTTTAAATGAACAACCTATTTCCTCCCATCCTCTTATAACAAGATTTATGAGAGGATTTCTTCTAACTAAGCCTCCCATTAGGCCACCACCGGTGGCATGGGACTTAAACCTGGTTCTTGGCCAGCTCATGAAGCCACCTTTCGAACCCTTAGCTACTACCTCATTGAAATTCCTTTCCTGGAAAGTTATCTTTCTCATTGCAATCACATAAGCACGTCGCATCCTGATCCGCCTTATACAAGGTTCCATCATGACAAGGTAGTCCTTAGGACTCATCCACACTTTATGCCAAAGGTGATCTCGCCTTTTCATCTGAACCAAGCGGTCTACCTGCCTGTGTTTTTTCCAAGGCCTCATGCATCAAATGCAGAAAGGAAAAGAGCTTTAGCCTTTTACTTACAAAGAACACAGCAACATAAAAAGTCCTCTCAACTCTTTGTTGCTTTTGATCCTTCTCATTTGGGACTTCCAGTCTCCAAGAGAACACTGTCCAACTGAATTGCACAGTGTATTTCCTTTGCCTATTAGAGTAAGAATCTTCCTCTGGAGGGCCATGTCACAGCGCACAATGTGAGAGCCATGGCAGCTTCAATGGCTCATCTGCACTCTGTGTCTATCGACGATATCTGTCGAGCAGCCACTTGGGCCTCGGTTCATACCTTCACAGCCCATTACTGCTTGGACAAGGACTCCCACCGGGATGCCTTGTTTGGTCAGGCTGTTCTCCAACACCTGTTCCATACCTAATCAACTCCTACCCACCATCCCTGGTAGGATGCCGGAGATCCATGGGGGGAAATGGAGCCCTTTCACAGGGACACACAATTTCTGGGGTTCTCTCCCTGGTATCTAAAGCTAGGGAGTCCCCATATGTGAAGACTACATTCCTGCTTGTTCCTGAAGATAGCATAGTTACTCACCTGTAACAGGTGATCTCCGGGAACAGCAGGAATTTAGTCTTCACAACCCAGCCACCTCCCCTAGGAGTTGTATCTCTCTATCTATCTATCTCTTTCTCTTTCCCTCTCTCTCTCTCCTTGTCTCAGCTTTAAACTCAACTGGAGAGAGGCAGTTGGGAAAGGCGGGAAGGCAGCACGAAGGTGCTGTGGGATGCTCCCAAAAGCTTTCTAATTGGACGCTGGGGAGCGTTCCCGCGCAGGCTCCGTCGGTACCGACGATACTCATATGTGAAGACTAAATTCCTGCTGTTCCCGGAGATCACTTGTTACAGGTGAGTAACTATGCTTTATTTATGCAGTTTTCATGTTATTATTATTAATATCATTATTTTCTATTATTTTTATATTTATTATATGTTGTTTTTAATGCTTTTGATATTATGCTTTTATTCTCTTATGTTATGTAAGTCTATTTTATTTTGTGTTGAAGATGTGTTCCCCCTGAAGAAGGCGTTCACGCTGAAACACGTTCCTGAAATAAAAACCGATTTGCACCAGTATATCCGATCTTCGCCTTTTGTGTTCCCTCATCAAGCACGAAGGAAACACTATCCCAATTAGCAGATCTTTAGGAATGGGTCTTATTATTTCTTCTTCTAATGACATTCATGCAGGATATTCAAGATCTTCCCCCTTAGCAAACCATCACCCTCCTTGCACTAATGAAAATGACTCATGACAACACATAAAATTGGGAAAATTTACTTCACCCTCATTGTAACATAGTATATGACGGCAGATAAAGACCAGCATGGTCCATCTAGTCTGCCCAGCAAGATGACGAGTAGGTGCACCTGCCGCTCCGTGCAGGTCGCCCCTTCCCATGCCTTTGTTTAGGGATGTACCCATTGCTCTGTGTAGGTCACCCCTATTTGTTGAGATATATGAGATTGTTATGTTTATTTTGATTTTATCCTCTTGCTATAAAGGGATCTACTGTGCCTGTCCCATGTATAGATCCACTGTGGGTGTCTCGTGTATAGCTCCTTGTACCCTATGGGTAGTTATATGAGCTATCTTTTTGTTCCAAAGGAAGGATACAAATGTCTACTGTTTATAAAACTGAATGGGGAAGGGAAGAGGGAGCATGCTCAAAAAATAGTTTACTTTTGCGGCAATGGTCATTTTAATCGCCTCTAGCCTTCTTCACTATGTCAGCTATAGTGGGGACCATTTAGTTGTATAATCTTTGACCATTGAGAGGAGCATCTCATGATTTTTACAATAATTTCCTTACGTGTTGGGGGCAAACCTTACCACCAGAAATTCTGTGTAGTCCTTAACCTGTTGAAAGGGGAATTGGGCTAGATGATTCAAAAATATAAATTTATTTAATACAGATACTCTATTTTTGACCAATTTATCTTATAACCAAAACTGAAAGTAAACCCATTAATAAGATTAAGAAGATGTGGTATTGAATCAATCCTAAGGAAAGCTAAGATATCGTCAGCATATACTGAAAACTTATATTACCTCCCCTCCCCCACTTTGAAGGGGATCCCAAACCACTCCAAGATTGAAAATATGTATGAGTTAGAAGGAGGCCCAGCAGCCCATACACAAACCAGGGTCCAAATGGAGCGAAGCAAGACAAGATACCTCTGAAATCCAAAGCAGCTTTATTGCAAAGCCCTACATTTACAGTGTTTCGGCAAAGTAAGCCTTCTTCAGGGGGTAAAAACTCACATCTATGCTGTTTCTGGAGAGAAACTAAGATGCAGACAGCAGTCTTCCAGTCTTTTGCATTGAGTGTCACATGTATGATTTTCTCCCAGTTGGTGAGGGGTCAAGTGTGCACTAAGTGCAAAGAGCTCTTTGCTCTCAGGGAATGAGTCAAATCTCGACAGGCTAGAGTAGCAGACTTGGAGGACATAGGGAAGACAGAGAGGTGCATAGTACTGCAGTCCCACCTCCAGTCTGGCAGCATCTCTGTTGCCATGGAGGAGAGAGGTCACGTTTCAGGACAGCATCACCCCTGGTGTGGCAGGAAGTGATCCTGTAGCTAGGACCTGTCCTACAGGTGATGTAAAACCCTCTCGCACCGAGGAAGTTTCTCCAGAGCCATGTGCCCATGAGGGAAGGGTTAGGACAGCCGTTACAGTTGGTGATTTGGTCATTAGGCATGTAGCTAGCTGGGTGGCTGGTGTATGTGAGGATCGTCTGGTAACATACCTGCCTGGTGCGAAAGTAGCAGACCTCACATGCCACCTAGGCAAGGTCTTAGATAGTGCTGGGGAGGAGTCTACTTTCTTGGTACATGTCGGTACCAATGACATAGGAAAGTGTGGTAGGGAGGTTCTGGAGGCTAAATTTAGGCTTTTAGGTAGGAAGTTTACATCCAGAACTTCCAAGGCAGCATTCTCTGAAATGCTTCCCGTTCCATGTGCAGGATCCAAAAGGCAGGCAGAGCTCGGATTTTCAATGTGTGGATGAGACATTGGTGCAAGGATGAAGGATTTGGATTTGTTAGGAACTGGGGAACATGCTGAGGAAAGGAGGGGCTCTCCCAAAGGGATGGGCTCCACCTTAGTGGGGATGGAACCAGGCTGCTAGCATTAACCTTTAAAAAGGAGATAGAGCAGCTTTTAAACTAGATAAAAGGGGAAAGCTGACAGTCGCCCAAGAGCGCATGGTTTGTAACAATGTATCCTTGAAGGATACTAGCAAAAGAATGAAGTTAGGGCATATCAGCAGAGAGGTTCCAATAAAGACAAAAATAGCCCAAATGCCCTTGAGAGCAGAGCAGACAGAGCTTAAAGATTCCAAATTATCACTGCCTACTGATAGCCAGATTAATATGAATAAAATACTGCCTCTAAAATGCTGGTATGCAAATGCTAGAAGTCTAAAAAATAAGATGGGAGAGTTAGAATATATAGCACTAAATGAGAGGTTAGATATGATTGGTATCTCAGAGACATGGCGGAAGGAGGACAACCAGTGGGACACTATGATACCTGGGTACAAACTCTATCGTAATGATAGAGCAGATCAAATTGGTAGAGGGGTTGCGTTCTATGTTAGAGAGGGCATCAAAGGATTAAATTTCTGCAGGAAACAAAATTCACTGTAGAATCTCTATGGATTGAAATTCCATGTAAAAAGGGGAAGGGGAAGATGATGGCAGTGGGGGGGGGGGGGGGGGTACTATCGACTGCCTGGCCAGAATGACCAAATAGATGATGAAATACTCAAAGAAATCAAGGAAGCTAACAAAAGTTACAACACAGTAATAATAATAATAATGGGTGATTTCTATTACCCTGGTATTGACTGGGTCTGTGTCACGGCAGGACATGCTAGGGAGATAAAGTTTCTAGATGAAATAAATGACTGCTTCTTGGAGCAGCTGATTCATGAACCAACCAGAGGGGAAGCCATTTTGGACCTAGTCCTTAGTGGAACACCAGAACTGGTGCAAGAGATAAGGGTGTTGGGGCCACTTGGCAATATGATCATAGCATGATCGTGTTTGATTTAATAAATAAAGGAAGGAGGGTAAGGAAATCCACAGTACTACCTTTTAACTTTCGAAAGGGAGAGTATGATAAAATGAGGAAAATAGTTAAGAAAAAACTAAAGGAGCAGTTGCAAAAGTTAAAGATTTACATCAATCTTGGGTGCTGTTTAAAAATACTATCTTGGAAGCCCAGACCAGCTGTATTCCATGTTTTAAGAAAAGTGGAAGAAAGTCCAAAAAACTGCCAGCATGGTTTAAAGGTGAGGTTAGAGAGGCTGTTGTTGTCAAAAACGTTACCCATGACTGAAATGATATGTAAAAGAGATGATGCAGAAGAATTGAAAGAAATATTGATACACCAGGAAGATGTATTACAACTATTTGATGAACTGAAGAGTAGGAAATCACCTGGACCAGATGATATACATCTAAGGGTGTTGAAAGAACTGAAATATGAGATTGCAGACCTACTATTAGTAATCTGTGAACTGTCATTAACATCATCCATAATACTTAAAGATTGCAGGATGGCCAATGTATTGCCAATTTTTAAAAAGGGTTCCAGGGGTGATCCGGGAAACTACAGACCGGTGAGCCTGACATCAGTACTGGGAAAAATGGTAGAAAGCATCACATAGAACAAAATTACTGAATATATCATGGCTTAATGGGAGACAGCCCACATGGCTTTAGCCAAGGAAGGTCTTGTTTTGCTAATCTGTTATGTTTTTTTGAAGGTGTGAATAAACAGGTAGACAACGGTGGGTCAGTTGAAATAGGGTATCTGGACTTTCAGAAAGCCTTTGACAAGGTCACTCGAGAGTTTTGGCAAAATTAAAAAGTCATGAGATAGAAACATAGAAAAATGATGACAGAAAAAGACCACGTGGCCTATCTAGTCTGTCCTTCCAGTTCAACAACTACAACAGTCCCCTGTTTTTCTTTAGAGATCCTCTGTGTTGGTCCCATGCTTTTTTGAAATCAGATACCGTCCTCATCTCTACCACCTCCATTGGGAGACTATTCCACAGATCCACAACTCTTTCCGTAAAGGAATTTTTCCGCATATCACTTCTGAATCTATCCCCTTTCACCCTCATCTCATGTCCCCTCGTAGCAGAACTTGCTTTCAATTGAAAGAGGCTCTCCCCCTGTGCATTTATAGGGATAGGAGGCAGTGTACTATTGTGTATAAGGAACTGGTTAAAAGATAGAAAGCAGAGGGTATGGCTAAATGGCCAATTTTTCCAATGGAGAAAAGTGAATAATGGAGTACTCCAGGGTTGTGTGCTGGGTCTGCTGCTTTTTAATATATTCATAAATGACCTGGAAATGGGAATAACGAGTGAGATGGCAAATTTGTAGATGGCACAAAACTATTCAAAGTTTTTAAAACCCATAGAGGATTGTGGAAAATTTCAAGAGGATCTTGATAAATTGGAAGACTGGGTCTCCAAATGGCAGATGAAATTTAATGTGGACAAGTGCAAAGTTATGCACCTAGGAAAGAAAAAACAAACTATGGTTACAAGATGCAAGGTTCCACATTAGGAACCACCACCCAGGAAAAATATTTAGGCGTCATCGTGGATAACATGTTAAAACCCTCTGCCCAGTGTGCAGCGGTGGCCAAGAGAGCAAATAGAATGCTAGGTATCATAAGGAAAGGAATGGAGAATAAAATAAAGGATATTATTTATTTATTTATTTATTTTTATTTATTTACATTCTCTTATATACCGCGCTATTCTGCATCAGTGCGGTTTACATTGAACAAACTGAAATTACATTGAACAAGGCATTATAACTTGGAGATAACTATTTTACAGGGAACATGGGCTATGGAGGGTTAAGTGGCTTGCCCAAGACCACAAGGAGCACCTGTGGGACTAGAAACCCCAGTCCTTCTGGCCCAAGGTTGCTGTCCTCTAGTGGGATTTGAACCCCCGACCTTCCGGCCTGAAGTACCTTGCCCCAACCACTAGGCCACTCCTCCATAATGCCTCTGTGTCGTTCCATGGTGCGACTGCACCTTGAATATTGTGTGCAATTCTGGTCGCCGTATCTTAAAAAGAATATAGCGTTATTAGAAAAGTTACAGAGAAGAGCCACCAAAATGGTAAAGGGGATGGAAGGATACCCCTATGAAGAGAGGCTAAAAAGGTAAGGGCTCTTCATTTATTGAGCTGTGCTTATATACTGCTTTTCACCAGGTCAAAATGGTTTACAGATATATGATAACAGGCACTTTTTATTCCCTTGTTCCTGAAGGGCTCATGATCTAAGTGTACCTGAGGCAATGGAGGGTTAAGTGGCTTGCCCAAGGCCACAAGGAGACTCCAGCCTGAGGTCCCTATGTGGGAATTGAACGCTTGGCCTTCCAGCCTGAGGTAACCTGTCCCAGCTACTGAGCCACTCCTCCCTATGTTTTCAACCTGGAAAAGAGATGGCTGAGGGGAGATATGATAGAGGTCTATAAATTAATGAATGGAGTGGAGCGGATAAATGTAGATCGATTGTTTACACCATCAAAATATAGAAAGACTAGGGGGCATGCAATGAAGCTACAGGGTAACCTATTTAAGACTAATAAGAGAAAATATTTTTTAACAACGTGTAATCAAACTCTGGAATTTGCTACTGGAGGATGTAGTAAAAGCTGTTAATGTAGCCGGGTTTAAAAAAGGTTTGGACAAGTTCCTGGAGGAAAGGTCCATAAATCATTATTAAAGGGGACCCAGAATATCCAATTCTTGACCCAATACAAGCATTGTAGAACCTGTGTCTTTTGGGGAAACTGCTAGGTACTTGTGACCTAGATTTGCCACTGTTGGAAACAGGATACTGGGCTTGATGGACCTTGGTCTGACCCAGTATGGCATATCTTATGTTCTTATGAGAGACATAGCAAATTTTCCATGTTGCACTCAGTAATCTATTTGCCGCAAAAGTACAAAACTGTAGGGGTTTGCAGTAAAGCTGCTTTGGATTTCAGAGGTGTCTTGTTTTGCTTCACTCCAATTAGACTCTTCAAAATATATATGGCCATTCAATATTATCAAATGCCTTTTCTGCATATAAGGATAGGGCTATTTCAGAAGTATCCTAGTTTTGTGCCATTGCAAGAAGATTGCAAAATAAACTAGTATTATCTGTTGACATCCTATTTTTCATGGAGCTTGATTGCTCCTTATTGATTAGCCTATCTAAAACTTTGCTTAACCTACTTGAAAGGACTTTAGAATATATCTTTCAATCAATGTTTGTAAGTGATAATGATCTATAATTTGAAACTAAGGGGGATCCTTCCCTGGATTTTCATGAATCGCCATTCTTGCTTTGACAGAAGAACTCTGTTTTACACTATGAGCCCAAAAATCATTATATAATGCGTGCAAATGTGGGACAAGTAAGGAGGAATACATCCAATAGAACTCAACAGAGAATCCATCAGGACCAGGTGTTTTATGAATGAGAAATGCCTTTAGAGTGGTCAAAATTTCCATTTCTGTAAGGCCTTCTTCTAATCTCTTCTTTTCTTCCTGAGACAGTTTAGGATGCTGTAGTCTACCCAAATAATCATCGTTATTGCAATCACTACTCCAACAGTTTTATTATTTCTATAGCAAGCTTTATTATTAAACTATATCTGAATCTTTAATTAGCAAGCAGCCTTGTTTAAATTGAGTAGCCCTTACCCTTTGTCTGATTGCTCTTTAAGTTGCTGTGCAAGCAAATGACCTTGACTTTTTGATTCTTTATAGTAACAATGCTTTTACATAAAAATTATTTGACCTTTATAAGCACTCAGCACTCTATTTTATTGGACTTTATGCAGCTCTAAAAGTCCTGTTTTAGTATGATCGTATTGCTGTTACAGTTTCTTTATGTGGACCTCTATGTCCAAAATTTCCTTTTTCTGTTTTTTATGTAGACCAATAGAAAAGGTCATTGTGACCCATCAAATTGTTGCCTTAAAGATATCACATTTTTTTACTTGGGGTAGTTTCTCCAAATTGGTTAGTTTTGCAGATATTATGGCAGTTGTGAATCTCACTTCTAAGCCAGGGTATGTGGAGTATGATCTTAGTCTCTCAAATTTACTGCTAATGCTTGGTGTAATACTTGCATTGTGCCAAAGAGACCACCATTTATTTATTTAGACAGTTTTGTATACCACCTTCCTTTTCGTCCCTCTAGTCCAGTCCCGGAACCATAGAGTTTAGAATCTCCTCCAGCAGCCTTGGAGACTGAATGACAACATCGCTTTACTAACACTGGTATAACTAGGCAAGGACTGCCCCCTTTCACCAGTACTTTCAGTCTCCAAGCAGCTGAGGAGATTCTGAGCCTAGGGCTGGGCTCAGCACAGATAAGCAGAACTGGGGTTTATAGCCCCTATTATTTATTTATTTATTTATTTGAACTCATTTCTATACCGCTCCTTCCGGTGATCAGCAGCGGTTCACATCAAACATTTAACTCTGCAAAGTTAGCAGTTTACATAAAACAAAAATTAGCAGTTTACATAAAACAGTAGTGTGGAGCATTGAACGTGTAAAAAGGTAACATTAACTTCATAACTCAAACTATTTACATAATAAGGAACACATATGGTGATACATATGGTTAAAAACTATATACAATATATTTGAATTGGTACAGTATATGAATTATATACATGTAGGATTTACAGTTAGTTCAGTGGTAGTTTGTAATTTTATATGATAATGGATGTGTTAAACTTCATCAAATTTGTTTTGTGTGTACCTTTTACTCTATGTTATTTCGGACTGATTGTAGTATTCTTGAAAAAGGTGTGTTTTAAGGTTTTTCCGGAATGATAAGAGGTCTTTGTTAGCTCTTAGTGTGTCAGGTAGTTTGTTCCATTGTGTAGACGCTAAGTATGTGAATGCTCTATTGCTGGTGTTCATTTTTACTTTGCAGATAGAAGGTGGAATTTGTAGTGTATTTAAATTGTGTGTCCGTCTTTTTCTGTCGGGGGGTTGAGTTTTAATAAGTGTGGCAAGGTAGGATGGGGCAATATTGTGTATTAATTTGAATGTTGTAATTATTATTTTGTATCTTATGCGCACTTGTATGGGTAGCCAGTGAAGTTCTCTTAGTATGGGTGTGATGTGATCTGAGAGTGGTACATTCATTAGTATTCGCGCCGTTACATTTTGGGCCAACTGGAGTATATTGGTTGTTTTTTTAGGGAGACCTTGTAAGATGCCATTACAATAGTCCAAATGTGGAGTGATGAGTGCCTGTATTATTGATCTAAAGTCTGGAAGTTCTATAATGGTGCGTAAAGGTTGTAAGGTTCTTAGTTTGTAGAAGATCGTTCTATTTAATAGTCTCAGATGGGTTTCCATGTTAAGTGCTGTATCAAGGGTGACACCTAGGTATTTTAGCTCTTTTTTAATGTTGTAGGCTGTGTTATTTAGGGTGATTGTTGGAGGGTGTATAAATTCTGGGTTTTTAGATATAAACATTATCTCAGTTTTTTTATGATTGATATTCATGCTGTTACTTTGGAGCCATTGTTGTGCTTCTTTGAGACAAGCTTCAATGTGGCTGTAATCTGGGTTGCCTATATCGAGTTGGGTATACAGCATTATGTCATCTGCATATAGATGATAGTCAATTTTGTGTTTTTGGAATATTGTGCAGATAGGTCTTAGGTATAGGTTAAATAGCGTGGCAGATAATGCCGAGCCCTGAGGAATACCTTGTGTCTGTGGGAAGGTATTGGATAGATTTTGGTCAAAGTGTACTTGTTGTAACCTATTAGATATATAGGAAGAGAACCATTTTAAGGGAGTTCCCTTTATTCCTATTGATTCAAATCTTGTTAAAAGAGTCTTATGATTCACTGAATCAAAGGCTGTAGTTATGTCAATGAATATTAAGACGAACATTTTCTTGCAGTTTTCTAAGCCTCTATAAAGTTTATCGCATAGTACGAGTAGGAGTGTTTCTACTCCATGTGATTGTCGAAAACCATATTGATGAGCATCGAGTGCGTTTGTGATATCTATATGATCTTGTAATTGGTATTGTACAGTTTTTTTCAATGATTTTGGCTATAAAAGGTATACTTGATATTGGTCTGTAGGCAGAAGGATCTGCTTTGTTTAGTGATTTGTTTTTTAGTATAGGGCGTATAAGGGATCGTTTTAGTTCTGCTGGCATGGTTCCTTGGAGTAGTGATTGATTTACTATGTTTAGTATTATGGGTGCAATTTCTGTTTTTGTAGACTTGATCCAGGTAACTGGGCAGGGGTCTAGTGGGGAAGTCGTGGTGTTTATGTTTGTAATTGTGTTCAGTAATTGTCTACTATCTATTATGTGGAAGTCATCCCATATTATGGAATTAATATTCTGTATTACCTTTTGAGTTGTGTTGATTTCAGTTTTGAGGGTGGTTATTTCTTCATTAGGGTTTAGTTTTTTAGCGTAGTGGTCTGCAAGTATTTGTGCATTTATCGGATATTTTGTATTGGCTTCACTTGGGGGTTTAGTAAGGGATTTTACAAGCTCAAATAATTCTCTTGGTCTATTTAATGCATTGTTTAGTCTGTTTGTGTGGTAATTCTTTTTTGCTGAGTTTATTATTTCTTTATAGGATTTGAGTAATGTCATGTAGAGAAGCTAGCAAAGTAGTCAAGAAGGCAAAGATTCAAAAGGAGGAGGAAATAGCCAATGCAATAAAATGGGGGGATAAGACATTTTTCAGATATATTAGTGAGAAGAGGAAGGGCAAAAGTGGTATTGTCAGACTCAAGGGTGCAGGGGGGGAATATGTAGAAGCTGATAAGGTTAAAGCGGAATTGCTTAACAAATATTTTTGTTCTGTGTTCACAGATGAAGAACCAGGAGCAGGACCTCAGAAAACACCCACAAATAAGAACAGAAGCGAGGGACATCTTGAACAATTTTCAGAAGACTGTGTTCGTGAGAAACTAGCTCAACTTAAAGTAGACAAAGCGATGGGACCGGATGGGATACACCCTAGAATACTGAGGGAACTTGGGGACGTTCTAGCAACTCCACTGACTGACCTTTTCAATGCCTCGTTGGAGTCGGGAGTGGTGCCAAAGGACTGGAGAGAGGCTCATGTGGTGCCTTTACACAAAAGCGGAAGTAAGGATGTGGTTGAAAACTACAGGCCGGTTAGTTTAACTTCAGTGGTGAGTAAATTATTGGAAACGCTGCTGAAAGAGAAAATAGTGAGGTTTCTGGAGTCCGGCGGATTACAGGATCCGAGGCAGCATGGATTCACCAGAGGCAGGTCTTGTCAGACAAATCTGATCGATTTCTTTGACTGGGTGACCAGGGAGTTGGACCGAGGGAGAGCTCTAGATGTGGTGTATTTAGATTTCAGTAAAGCCTTTGACACTGTTCCTCACAGGCGACTTATAAACAAACTGAGCACCCTAGGGATGGACCCTAAAGTTACTGCTTGGGTTAGAAATTGGTTGGGTGGGAGGCGACAAAGAGTACAAGTAAATGGAGCTCACTCTGAGGAGAAGGATGTTACCAGTGGTGTGCCCCAGGGATCTGTCCTTGGTCCGATTCTTTTTAACATCTTTGTTAGTGATATAGCGGAAGGGCTGTCGGGTAAGGTTTGCCTCTTTGCGGATGATACCAAAATCTGTAATAGAGTAGACACCCAGGAAGGTGTAGATAACATGAGGAGGGATCTAGCTAAGCTTGAAGAATGGTCTAGAATTTGGCAGCTGGGATTTAATGTTAAAAAATGTAAGGTCATGCATTTGGGCTGCAGCAATCCAAGGGAGCAATACAGTATAGGAGGTGAAGTACTTTTGTCCACTAAAGAAGAGCGGGACCTAGGTGTGGTTGTGTCTGATGATCTTAAAGTAGCTAAACAGGTAGAAAAGGCGACGGCAAAAGCTAGAAGGATGCTTGGGTGCATACGGAGAGGAATGGCTAGCAGAAAAAAGGAGGTGATAATACCTCTGTATAAGTCTTTGGTGCGACCTCATTTGGAGTATGGTGTGCAATTCTGGAGACCGCACCTTCAAAAGGATGTGAACAGGATGGAGTCGGTGCAGAGGGTTGCTACTAAAATGATTAATGGGCTTCATTATAAAGCATATGAGGACAGACTTAAGGATCTTAATATGTACACCTTAGAGGAAAGGCGGGATAGAGGTGATATGATTGAGATGTTTAAATACCTCCGTGGCATAAATGTTCAGGGAGAGAGCCTCTTTCAATTGAAAGCAAGTTCTGCTACGAGGGGACATGGGATGAGGGTGAAGGGAGATAGATTCAGGAGTGATATGCGGAAATATTTCTTTACGGAAAGAGTAGTGGATCCGTGGAATTGTCTCCCAGTGGAGGTGGTAGAGATGAGGACAGTAACTGAATTCAAAAAAGCATGGGACCAACACAGAGGATCTCTAAAGGTAGAAAGTGGACTGTTGTAGTTGTTGTTATGGAAGGACAGACTAGATGGGCCTTGTGGTCTTTTTCTGTCATCATGTTTCTATGTTTCTATGTATTGTTCTTTGATCTCTATTGATTTCTTAGATCTCCATTTTTTTTCTATTATTCTGAGATCCTTCTTTGCTTTGGCTATGTCTGATGTGTACCATGGTTCAGTTCTTCTTCTTAGTTTGTTACGTTCTTTGTTTGTGATTTTGGGAGATTGTTTAGATACTGTTTCTATTCCAGTGTTCCATTGTTTGATTAAATCATCTAGGTTTGAAGTTTCTGTGTTTACATGGGAAAATAATGATTTTATTAGCATTTCTTTATCTAGCGTTTTAAATAGGCTTTTTTGTGCATTGGTATTAGTTTCTAAATTAGATGACTGTTTTGGTATGTCAAATGTGAATTGTATTAAGTGGTGGTCTGACCAGGGTACATGCGTTATTTTTGGTGATGAGATTGTTACTAAGTTGTTTGCGTGTTTTTTGGGAAGGAATACCATATCTAGGACATTTCCCTTGTCATGCGTGGGTGCTTTGATTATTTGCTGGTAACCCATTTGATCCATGGCTTTGATGAAATAGATTTTTCTTTAAGATTTTTAGGCTTTCCTTTTTTGTTGAACAGGTTCAGGGCTGCTGCTGCAGAGGAGTTTTCTCCTTGCTCTGGCTCCATCCTACTCCCTAACCCCCTCCCCCCTTCCCTCCCCCCGCGCTGATTTCCCCATCACTTAAACGAGCAAGGGGTGAAAAGACGTAGTGTTGTTAGCCTCCTTGCTCCCGAACCTGCGATTAGGGGTGAGGAGCAGGTAGCAGGCCCAGTCACAGTGCCTCGCATACCCGAGGAGGCTCCGGGTGCAGAATTAGGCGGTTGGCAGCGTCGGAGCCGAAGCCGCGGTCAGGCTGAGCTCCGGCGTGTGTGTGACTCAATACAGCACAGCGGTTCAGACACTGTGAGTGATAGCGCCGGTTTTCATGGAGCTTTTTAAATTTGTTAAATTTATTTAATTTAATGGGGTTTACTTTCACATGGGGGGGGGGGTGTGGGAGCTGAGTTACTTAGTAAGTAAGCTTGCCTCAGCTGCGTGTGCTCACATGGTAAAAGTGCCGGTGGCCATTTTAGGAGCCGCGTTTTGGCTATTCCTTCACATGTGAGGGTGGTTTTGGCGGGGTTTAAAGCCTCGTTTGTGCAAGGCACTATTTCAGCCTAACTAGGCACCTCTAGAGGGTGACTTGGTTTAAAAAAAAAAAAAAAAAGAGACTGAAGGATTTAACTCGGCTGGGCTCAGTTTGTTCAGTTCAGGGGGTTATAACCACCTCTGCGGTAGGTAGAGTGCAAGCAGGGAGCAAATTCAAGGGGGGGGGGGAGGATTCGCTATTGGTTTGGGGGGTTGTTCCCCAGGTACTCGGCTATGCCCTCTAAGCCACGTTGTTTGGTGTGTGGCATGAGGCGAAGCACAGTGCAGGACTCGGGTGTGCGTACCGCTTGCACGCTTGAGGCAGAGGAGATGGACAAGGCGCCGGTGCAGCCTTTGGCAGGTCGGGAGGCGCTAAGGCCGGAGGGGGAGGAGTCGTTGCCTCCGTCCCTAGGCCCAGCGGAGCCGGTGGCGGGGCCTTCCTCGGGAGAAGATTCCTCTGCATCTCTAGGACTGGGCCAGGGGGGAGCCTCCCCAGTGATTCCACCGACTTTTTTTTCCCTGGTACAACAGGCGATTGCCTTGCTCCAGCCCGCGATGCCGGTTCCTCCTCAAGGGTCCCAAGGTCAGAAGAGGTCGGGTTCCTTGGACATTCCGGCGGAAGACGCTCCTACGGCTAAGAAGTGTAGGGGGGCCGGGGTTGGGAGTCCGACCTCTCGCCTCGGGGAGGACCGGGGAGAGTTGGATGCAGAAATGGAGGAGATATCGGATGAGGAGCTGGAAGAGGGAGAGTTGCCTGAACCTACATAACATAAGAACATAAGATATGCCATACTGGGTCAGACCAAGGTCCATCAAGCCCAGTATTCTGTTTCCAACAGTGGCCAATCTAGGTCATATGTACCTAGCAGTTTCCCCAAGGGACACAGGTTCCACAATGCTTGTATTGGTTCAAGTATTGATATCCTGGGTCCCTTCTTAATAATGGTTTATGGACCTTTCCTCCAGGAACTTGTCCAAACCTTTTTTAAACCCAGCTACACTAACAGCCTTTACTACATCCTCCGGTAACAAATTCCAGAGTTTGATTACACGTTGAGTGAAAAAACATTTTCTTTTATTAGTCTTAAATAGTTTACCCTGTGGCTTCATTGCATGTCCCCTAGTCTTTCTATATTCTGATAAGGTAAACAATCGATCTACGTTTACCCGTTCCACTCCGTTCATTAATTTATAGACTTCTATCATATCTCCCCTCAGCCGTCTCTTTTCCAGGTTAAAGAGCCCTAACCTTTTTAGCCTTTCTTCATAGGAGTATCCTTCCATCCCCTTTACCATTTTGGTGGCTCTTCTCTGAACCTTTTCTAAGATCGCTATATCCTTTTTAAGATACGGCGACCAGAATTGCACACAATATTCAAGGTGCGGTCTCACCATGGAACGATATAGAGGCATTATAATATCTTTTGTTTTATTTTCCATTCCTTTCCTTATCATACCTAGCATTCTATTTGCTCTCTTGGCTGCCGCTGCACACTGGGCCGAGGGTTTTAACATGGTATCCACAATGACGCCTAAATCTTTTTCCTGGGTGGTGGTTCCTAATGTGGAACCTTGCATCGTGTAACCATAGTTTGGGTTGTTCTTCCCTAGGTGCATAACCTTGCACTTGTCCACATTAAATTTCATCTGCCATTTTGATGCCCAGTCTTGCAATTTATCAAGATCCTCATGCAATTTTCCACAATCCTCTTGGGTTTTAACAACTTTAAATAGTTTTGTGTCATCTGCAAATTTGATAACCTCACTCGTTATTCCACTTTCCAGGTCATTTATGAATATGTCAAAAAGCAGCGGACCCAGCACAGATCCCTGGGGTACACCACTATTCACCTTTCTCCATTGGGAAAATTGGCCATTTAGCCCTACCGTCTGCTTTCTATCTTTTAACCAGTTCCTGATCCACAATAGTACACTGCCTCCTATCCCATGACTCTTTAGTTTTGCCAAAAGTCTCTCATGAGGGACCTTGTCAAAGGCTTTCTGAAAGTCCAGATACACAATATCAACCGACTCACCTTTGTCCACCTGATTATTCACTCCTTCAAAAAAACATAACAGATTAGTAAGACAAGATCTTCCTTGTCTAAAGCATGTTGGCTATCTCCCATCAAGTCATGACTATCTACATGCTGAGTAATGTTATTCTTTATGATGGTTTCTACCATTTTTCCCGGTACTGATGTCAGGCTCACCGGTCTGTAGTTTCCCGGATCACCCCTGGAACCCTTTTTTAAAATTGGTGTTACATTGGCGATCCTCCAATCTTCAGGTATTAGAGATGATTTTAATGATAGTTCACAGATTACTAATAGCAGGTCTGCAATCTCGTATTTCAGTTCTTTCAACACCCTTGGATGTATACCATCCGGCCCAGGTGATTTGCTACTCTTCAGCTTATCTAATAGTTGTAATACATCTTCCCAATGTATCGATATTTCCTTCAATTCTTCCGCACCTTTAAATACCACTTCAGTCATGGGTAACATCCCTACATCTTCCTCAGTAAAGACTGAAGCAAAGAATTCATTCAGTCTCTCCGCTATCGCCTTGTCGCCTCTTAGTGCTCCTTTAACCCCTTTATCATCTAATGGACCAACTGACTCTCTCACAGGTTTTTTGCTACGAATGTACTTGAAAAGGTCTTTACTTCGCGTTTTTGCTTCCGCAGCAAGCTTCTTCTCAAATTCTCCCTTTGCCTGCCTTATCAATGCCTTGCATTTGACTTGCCAGTGCTTGTGCTGTTTCCAGGTTTTGTCGTTTGGCTCTTTTTTCCATTTCCTGAAAGATGCTTTTTTGGCAACAGCCTCTCTGACCTAACCTTTAAACCATGCTGGCAGTTTTTTGGACTTCCTTCCACTTTTCTTAAAGCGTGGAATACAGCTGTTCTGGGCTTCCAAGATAGTATTTTTCAACAACAGCCAAGCCTGATGTACGTCTTTAACCTTTGCAACTGCTCCTTTTAGTTTTTTCTTAACTCTTTTCCTCATTTTATCATAGTCTCCCTTTCGAAAGTTTAAAGGTAGTACTGTGTATTTCCTTACTATCCCTCCTCCACTAATTAAATCAAAGGCAATCATGCTATGATCACTATTGCCAAGTGGCCCCAACAACCTTATCTCTTGCACTAGATCTGGTGTTCCACTAAGGATTAGGTCTAATATGGCTTCCCCTCTGGTTGGTTCATGAACCAGCTGCTCCAAGAAGCAGTCATTTATTTCGTCTAGGAACTTTATCTCCCTAGCATGTCCTGACGTGACACTGACCCAGTCGATACCGGGGTAGTGGAAATCACCCATTATTATTATTGTGCTGTAACGTTTGTTAGCTTCCTTGATTTCTTTGAGCATTTCATCATCCATTTGGTCATTCTGGCCAGGCGCTCTATAGTACACCCCCACTGCCATTGCCTTCCCCCTTTTACATGGAATTTCAATCCATATAGATTCTACAGCAGATTTTGTTTCCTGCAAAACTTTAATCCTTTCTGACTCAATGCCCTCTCTAACATAGAGAGCAACCCCTCCACCAATTTGATCAGCTCTATCATTACGATATAGTTTGTACCCAGGTATCACAGTGTCCCACTGGTTGTCCTCCTTCCACCATGTCTCTGATATTCCAATCATATCTAACCTTTCATTTAGTGCTATATATTCTAACTCTCCCATCTTGTTTTTTAGACTTCTAGCTTTTGCATACAAGCATTTTAGAGAATGTATTTTATTCATATTAATTTGGCTATTGTTAGACATGGGTAATTTGGGATCTTTAAGCTCTGTCTGCTCCATACTTGAGGGTATTTGGGCTACTTTACTCTTTTGTGGAACCTCTCTGCTTTTGGTAGTATCCTTCAAAGATACATTCTTCCGAACCATCCGCTCTTGGGCGACTGTCGGCTTTCCCCTAATATCTAGTTTAAAAGCTGCTCTATCTCCTTTTTAAAGGTTAATGCCAGCAGCCTGGTTCCAACCCGGTTAAGGTGAAGCCCATCCCTTCAGAAGAGCCCCTCCTTTCCCCAGAATGTTCCCCAGTTCCTAACAAATCCAAAACCCTCATCTCTGCACCACTGTCTCATCCACGCATTGAGACTCCGGAGCTCTGCCTGCCTTTTGTGTCCTGCGCATGGAACAGGAAGCATTTCGGAGAATGCTACCCTGGAAGTTCTGGATTTCAACGTCCTACCTAAAAGCCTAAATTTAGCCTCCAGCACCTCCCTACCACATTTTCCTATGCCATTGGTACCGACATGTACCAGGACAGCAGACTCCTCCCCAGCACTATCTAAGACCTTATCTAGGTGGCGCGTGAGGTCCGCTACCTTCTCACCAGGCAGGCATGTTACCAGGCGATCCTCATGTCCACCAGCCACCCAGCTATCTAAATGCCTAATGATCAAATCACCAACTATAACGGCTGTCCTAACCCTTCCCTCATGGGCACATGACCCTGGAGAAACTTCCTCGGTGCGAGAGGGTTTTACATCACCTGGAGGACAGGTCCTAGTTACAGGATCACTTCTTGCTACACCAGGGTGATGCTCTCCTGTCACGTGACCTCTCTCCTCCATGGCAACAGGGATGCTGCCAGACTGGAGGTGGGACTTCAGGACTATATCCCTGTAGGTCTCGTCTATGTACCTCTCTTTCTGTCTTATGCTTTCCAAGTCTGTTACTTTAGCCTCTATAGAACGGACTCGTTCCCTGAGAGCAAAGAGCTCCTTGCACCTAGTGCACACGTAAGACCGCTCACCAACTGGGAGAAAATCATACATGTGACACTCAATGCAAAAGACTGGAAAGCCCCCATCCCGCTGCTGGACTGCTGTCTGCATCTTAGTTTTAAGTTGTGTTTAGATCTAAGTTCTTTACTTACTAAGGGTTGCTATGGATATTTATACTAATAAAACTGTACCTAATACGTGTAATATAGCTTGTTCACCTGAAGCTGAACTAATCTCAGGTCCTTAGTGTATGACTGATTTGGGTAATGAGCTTCACCTGAGAGCACCTCCTGTCTTTTAAGATGTGTAAGTACCTATAAAGCTACGATTATCCCAGGGGAGGGAGGGTAATAACACTTATTAAAAGAGGGCTGCTACACAGTACCCTGTCTTGTGCTGCTGAGGTAAGCTATATTCTGATTTGATTTAAATTATAGCTCTTAGCTGCTGCTAGGCTCTAACTTCTTATGAAATTTAAACTACAAGCTCTCTGATGGGTTCTAAATTTAACCAGAAAGCTCTTTTCTGTGTTTTAAATTTAAGCTAAAAGTACTTTGCTTATGCTAGGCCCTGAGTGACTATTAAATTTAAACTACAAGCTCTCTGCTGGGTTCCAAATGTAACCAGAAAGGTCTGTTCTGTGTTTTAAATTTAAGCTAAAAGTACTTTGCTGATGCTAGGCCCTGAGTGACTATTAAATTTAAACTACAAGCTCTCTGCTGAGTATGAAATGTAACCAGAAAGTTCTCCTCTGTGATTTAAATTTAAACTTAAACTGCTGCTACTAGGCCCTGACTGTTTTCACAAAAATAGTGGATTCACAGATTAATTAGCTTTAATACAAAGAATTCCTTTTAGAAAATTCTCCAGGACCAAGCAGGAAGTCAGTCCTCACATATGGGTGACGTCGGCGCCGACGGAGCCCTCGCGGAGCAATTTTCCCCAGCTTTCAAAGAAAGCCTTTGGGAATTGCAGCGTGCATGCGCGGTCCTCTTCCCGCCCAAGGGTGCCATCTTGCTCAGTCTTCTTTTTTCCGCGGAGCCCTACAGACGTTGCCTGTGAATCCCCGCAGAAAAGTTGATTTTTTCTCTATTTTCCTCTTTTTTCTTCGGTTCGACGCCGGTTCTTTTCCCGCCCGGACTCGCGACGTCGGTTGCGAGTCCGTTCCTTATTTTTCGTTTTTTTGTCCTTCGTGACAGATTTCGCGCCTTTTTCCTTTTTCCCTGGCAGCCCGGTCATTCGACCTCGTGGGGCCCTTTTTCCTCCGATGGCTGCCAGCGGCTTTAAAAAGTGTGATCTCTGTAAGAAACTCATGTCTCTTACAGACACTCATGACTTCTGCCTCCGCTGCCTCAGCCCAGATCATGACTCTCTGATCTGTGTGCCTTGCGGCAAAATGTCCTCAAAAGCTTTGAGGAGTCGGCAGCACCAGCGGGAGTGTATCTTCTCTGACTCCGGCCGGGCTCGGACCTCGTCGGAGGCTTCGACGTCTCGGGACTCTGGTCCTGAGCATTGTCGAAGTTCCTCTGAAAGGGGGTCTCCTACCCGGGAACATCATCGGAAGAAGAAACCCGCGAGGGCGGGATCGGTGGACGCTCCTGGTTCCTCGAGGGCCAGGTCGCATAGCCCCGATTCCCGTCCCGGGTCCTCGGAGACGGAGAGGCTGTCAAAACATCCTCGACTCGAGGTGGACTTGCCCGCTCACGTGAGTACTGTTGTCCTCGTTGACTCACCTCCGAAGGACCCGCCGTCGGGGCCCGAGTCGGGGGCTGCTGGGTCTCCTGAGCTCGGACTCAGGTTGACGGCCTTGGAGAGCAGTCTGACTGCCTTCTTGGACCAGCAGCGGGTATTGATCGCTGGCCTCGCCGGTGCTTCTGCCCTGACCGCCGGGATGTCGACCTCCAAATCGAACCCGGAAACCGAGCCGATCCTCGAGTCCATGAGGGCTCGAGTCGATCCTCGGTCGAGGTCTCCTTCGGCCTCCCATTCGGGACTGAGGTCGTCGACGCCGACTCCCTCGGCGTCGGAGCGGATAGCATCGGTGCCCGCCCGACCGGAGCCGATCGACTCCTCCTCCGAGGAGTCGGCCTGGGAATCTGAGGACGAAGAGTCACCTGGTTCCTTTCGGACTCGGTGTGTCCCTTCGGACTCCCCTGAGTCCGAACCTCGGAGACGGTCCCCCCCGGAGGATACCCGGTTCTCGGACTTCGTGAGGGATATGGCCAAGGCCTTGGCCTTCCCTGCGGATCCCGAGGAGGAGCCTCGAGTCGAAGAACTCGATGCCCTCCAATATGACTCTCCCCCGAAGGAGGCCTTTATTGTACCGGTTCCTCCGATGCTGGAACGACTTCTCTTCCGCATGTGGGAGAGCCCGGCGTCGTCGCCGGTGTTAAGCAAGCGGGTCGATTCCATTTATCGAGTCCGCAAGAGCCCCGGCTTCCAGAAGGCACAACTACCGCACCATTCCATGGTGGTGGAATCGGCCATGCATAGACTAAAGAGTCAAAAAATGCACTCCTCGGTGCCCCCTGGTAGGGAAGCCCGAAGCCTGGATGCCCTCGGTAGGAAGTGCTTCCAGGGCTCTATGCTTGCTTGTCGAGTCCAGACCTACCAGCTCTACATGGGCATGTATCTCCGAGACCTGGCTAAGGAAATAGCCAGGTTCTCTGCTGGTCTCTCCGACGAACCTTTGCAGAGGTTCCAATCCTTGTCTACTGGTATTCGGGAGTGCTCCAAGTTTATCTCTCTAGCAGCCTACGATGGTTTTGAGGTGTCGGCTCGAGTAGCTGCGGCCGGCATCGGTGGACGCCGCCAGGCTTGGCTTCAGACGTCCGACCTCGAGCCCTGGGTACAGGACAAGTTGGTCAATGTCCCCTGCCGAGGTGATAACCTCTTTGGCAAGCCCATGGATGAGAAGGCTGCACAAATCGAGACGGAGACTCTCACCAGGACTCGTCTCTCGAGGAAGACCTCTGCCCCTTCTCAAAAGAAGAAGGCCTCGGGGAAAAAGCCCTTTTACCCGAGGAAAGGTGCTGCCTATAAATACTACCCTCAGTATCAGGCCTCAGCAGCTCCCCCACAGGGAAAGCAGGCCAAGGGACGGGGTAATGGGTCCCGTGGGCAGCAAGCCCCCAAGCCTGCACCACCGGCCCCTGCTCAGCAGGGTGGGGGTTTTTGACTTCCTCAGCATAGTCTCTCCCCCTCAGCTGGTTTCTCTCAGCACAGGAGGCCGGCTGGTCCACTTTGCCCAAAGGTGGTCCACCATCACCGCAGATACCTGGGTACTTCACATAGTTCAAAAGGGCTATCTTCTTCACTTTCACCAGGTACCTCCCTCCTACTTTCCGGGGGAGCCTCCCAGACTCCCTTTGCACAGGGACTTACTACTTCAGGAGTTAGCAAGTCTTGTTCAGGAACAAGCCGTGGAACCAGTGCCCCACCACCTGAAGGGCCAGGGGTTTTACTCCAGGTACTTCCTGATTCCAAAAAGAACAGGAGGCCTCAGGCCCATCCTGGACTTGCGAAACCTCAACAAGTTCCTTGCAAAGGAAAAGTTCAAGATGCTTACCCTTGGAATTCTGCTGCCCTACCTCCAGCAGGGAGACTGGCTATGCTCCTTGGATCTGAAAGATGCATATACTCATATCCTCATTCATCCAGACCACAGGCAATATCTCAGATTTGTTGTAGGAGGAAATCATTACCAGTACAGGATACTACCCTTTGGCCTATCCTCCGCACCCAGGGTGTTCACCAAGTGCCTCGCTGTGGTGGCGGCTTATCTGAGACTTCAAGGTCTGTTTGTGTTCCCATACCTGGACGACTGGCTCATCAGAGCCCAGTCTTCCCAAGAGGCCACTCACGCCACTCAGCGCACTGTGGCCCTGCTCCAACACTTGGGTTTTGTCATAAACTTCGCAAAGTCCACTTTGCTCCCCTCTCAAAATCTCGAGTTCATCGGCGCCCGGTTGGACACACTTCAGGCGCGGGCCTTCCTCCCTCTGGACAGGGCCAGGCGGCTCATGGACCTCGCCGGCCACTTTCACAGCAATGCGCTGGTCCCAGCCAGACATTTTCTGCGACTGCTCGGCCATATGGCTTCCACGGTCCATGTGACACCCAATGCCCGACTGAACATGCATCCTGCTCAGTGGTGCCTTCGCAATCAATGGCATCAGGCCACGGGGAGCCTAGCGGACTCCGTGCAGATCTCCGACCAGCTGGTCTCTTCTCTACAATGGTGGCTTCATCTGCCCAACCTAGTCCTAGGAGTGACTTTTCAGCCCCCTACGCATTCTCACGTCCTGACGACCGATGCTTCTCTCCTGGGTTGGGGTGCACATTGCCAAGAGACCTGTACTCAAGGCCTCTGGACTCCTTGGGAGTCTGCTCAACAGATAAACTTCCTAGAGCTCAGAGCCATCCGCCTAGCGCTCAAAGCATTCTCTCACCTGGTTTCTCACCAGTCGGTGATGATACAGACGGACAATCAGGTTGCAATGTTCTACGTGAACAAACAAGGCGGAACAGGCTCCTTCCTTCTCTGTCAAGAGGCACAAAAACTATGCTCTTGGGCTGTCCACCACGGCATCGTCCTCAAGGCTGTCTATCTCCCAGGTCAAGAAAATTACCTGGCCGACAAGCTCAGCAGGATCCTCCAGCCACACGAGTGGAGGTTGGACCCGCTGGTGGTTCAGCGGATCTTTCTCAAGTGGGGACTCCCCACCATGGATCTGTTTGCCAGTCCTCTAAACCGGCAGCTGCCCAGATTCTGCTCTCGTCAGCCGCATCCTCTCCGGGTAGCGGCGGATGCTTTTCTAATTCCATGGTCCACCGGCCTCTTGTATGCCTTTCCTCCCATGCCACTGGTGTCTCGGACGCTCTTCAAGGTTCTCCGAGACAAAGCATCGCTGATCCTCGTGGCTCCCCGGTGGCTGAGACAACCTTGGTTCCCGCTTCTGATGCAGCTAGCGGTAGACACTCCTCTTCCACTGGGATTTCAGCCCGACCTCCTGTCGCAGGATCAGGGCACTCTCCTACACCCCAATCTCCGGTCCCTTCATCTGATGGCCTGGCTGCTGAAAGGGTAGTCCTTGCTCCTCTGCAGCTACCTCCGGATGTGGAGGAGGTCGTCTTGGCCTCCAGGCGGCCCTCCACCCGGAAGTCCTACGCTCTCAAGTGGCGTCGGTTCTCCGTCTGGTGTACTCAGCAGTCTCAAGATCCTTTCTCCTGTTCAGCATCAGTGGTCTTGCAGTACTTGCTCTCTCTCTCCAACCTTGGACTTAAGTCCAACTCGGTAAAAGTCCACCTCAGTGCTCTTTCTGTGCATCACCTGCCAGTGGATGGTAGACCTCTTTCCAGCCACCCTCTGGTGGCTCGGTTTCTCAGAGGCCTCCTTCTCCTTAAGCCACCTTTGCGCCCGCCAGCCCCGGACTGGGATCTTAATGTGGTGTTGCAGCGGATCACCTGTCCGCCTTTTGAGCCTATGGCTACCTGTCCGCTCTGTTTTCTTTCGTGGAAAACCTTGTTCTTGGTAGCCCTCACTTCGGCTAGATGTGTTAGTGAGCTGCAGGCCCTGGTGTCTGATCCTCCGTACACTAGGTTCTACAAGAACCGGGTAGTCCTACGGACTCACCCTAAATTTCTTCCCAAAGTGGTTTCCCCTTTTCACATCAACCAGGAGGTGGTACTTCCGACCTAACATGAGGAGGGATCTAGCTAAGCTTGAAGAATGGTCTAGAATTTGGCAGCTGGGATTTAATGTTAAAAAATGTAAGGTCATGCATTTGGGCTGCAGCAATCCAAGGGAGCAATACAGTATAGGAGGTGAAGTACTTTTGTCCACTAAAGAAGAGCGGGACCTAGGCGTGGTTGTGTCTGATGATCTTAAAGTAGCTAAACAGGTGGAAAAGGCGACAGCAAAAGCTAGAAGGATGCTTGGGTGCATACGGAGAGGAATGGCTAGCAGAAAAAAGGAGGTGATAATGCCTCTGTATAAGTCTTTGGTGCGACCTCATTTGGAGTATGGTGTGCAATTCTGGAGACCGCACCTTCAAAAGGATGTGAACAGGATGGAGTCGGTGCAGAGGGTTGCTACCAAAATGATTAATGGGCTTCATTATAAAGCATATGAGGACAGACTTAAGGATCTTAATATGTACACCTTAGAGGAAAGGCGGGATAGAGGTGATATGATTGAGATGTTTAAATACCTCCGTGGCATAAATGTTCAGGGAGAGAGCCTCTTTCAATTGAAAGCAAGTTCTGCTACGAGGGGACATGGGATGAGGGTGAAGGGAGATAGATTCAGGAGTGATATGCGGAAATATTTCTTTACGGAAAGAGTAGTGGATCCGTGGAATAGTCTCCCAGTGGAGGTGGTAGAGATGAGGACAGTAACTGAATTCAAGAAAGCATGGGACCAACACAGAGGATCTCTAAAGATAAAAAGTGGACTGTTGTAGTTGTTATGGAAGGACAGACTAGATAGGCCATGTGGTCTTTTTCTGTCGTCATATTTCTATGTTTCTATGTTTCTATGTTACTTTCCCAGGCCGCACTCCAGCCGAGCTGAAATGGTCCTGCATACCCTGGACTGTAGAAGGGCGTTGACCTTCTACCTTGACCGTACACGGGAGCACCGAAAGGCTGTTCAGCTCTTCGTGTCTTATGACCCCAACAAGTTGGGGCTCCCTGTCTCCAAGCGTACTCTGTCCATCTGGATTGCGGACTGCATCGCTTGGGCTTACGAGGCTGCGGGCCTCGTGCTGGAAGGTAGAGTCACAGCTCATCGTGTTCGGGCGAAGGCTACGTCAGTAGCTTACCTCCGCTCTGTTCCATTGGCAGACATCTGCCGGGCCGCTACTTGGTCTTCAAGCCAGACTTTTGCAGCCCATTACTGCCTGGAGAGGGAGTCCCGCAGGGACAGTGCTTTCGGACAGGCAGTCCTCCGTAACCTCTTCGAGGTATAGGCAACTCCTACCCTCCGTCCCGGATGTTGGACTACCGGTTGGAAACATATTCAGAGAAGATTCCTTCCTTCTGTGCTACTGACCTCGAGGGAGCTCATTTTTGTGCTTAGGGTCTCCGGTAGCCTTAAGCTTGGGAGTCCCATATGTGAGGACTGACTTCCTGCTTGGTCCTGGAGAAAGCGTAGTTACTCACCTGTAACAGGTGTTCTCCAGGAGCAGCAGAAATCAGTCCTCACAACCCTCCCTCCTCCCCTTGGAGTTGCAGTTATATGCTTTTGTTTTTGCTAATTTTTGCTGTCTTTTATCTATGTCATCTGACTGAGCAAGATGGCACCCTTGGGCGGGAAGAGGACCGCGCATGCGTGCTGCAATTCCCAAAGGCTTTCTTTGAAAGCTGGGGAAAATTGCTCCGCGAGGGCTCCGTCGGCGCTGACGTCACCCATATGTGAGGACTGATTCCTGCTGCTCCTGGAGAACACCTGTTACAGGTGAGTAACTACGCTTTACCAGAAGTATATACTCACAGTTGCAGTTCTCTCTCCAGAAGTAACAGTCCCTTTTTCCAGTCCTTCAAGACCCTGAACAGCAGAGTAGGGTGGTCAGGGTGTTTCGGCACAAAGAGCTCCCGGCCCTGATCACTGAGACTCTCAAGACACTAAACATGCCAGCGGGCGAAACGACGGCGGAGGATGTCTTGGAAAATCCGCTATTGCAGGCGGTTCGGACCGTCCCAGAAGGTTTTTCCCCTGCATAGGGTGTTTAGGAATATGATCCAGGAAGAATGGGACTTACCGGAGTCGGCCCTCAAGGGTTCCAGAGCCTTGACTTGCCTTTATCCGTTGGCGGACCAGGATAGGGAGCTGTTTCGCTCTCCTAAGGTAGATGCGGCGGTATCGGCGGTTACTAAGAAGACTACGATTCCGGTTGAAGGAGCCGCAGCGCTGAAGGATGTTCAAGACAGGAGATTGGATTCCCTGCTGAAGCACGTCTTCAATGTTTGCGCCCTTTCCATGCAGGCCTCCATAGCGGGGGCCTGGGTGGCTAGGGGTTGCTTACGGTGGTCCCAAAGGTTGCAGGGGAACCATTTGGAAGGGCACTTGGATGATGCGACGCGGCTGGAGTCCGGGTCTGTGTACTTAGTGGACATCCATTATGATCTTATCCGCGGTTTGGCTAAGAGTATGGCCTCGGTAGTAGCGGCTCGGCGGTACCTCTGGTTGCGTAATTGGTTGGCCGACAGTTCCTCTAAGGCTCGCCTCAGCAAGTTGCCATTTAGGGGGAAGCTCTTGTTTGGAGAAGATCTGGAGAAGTTGGTCAAAGATCTCGGGGAGTCCAAAGGGGGTCGACTCCCAGAGGATAAGCCGAGGCAGAGCCGAAATTCTTCGGGGTTCAGAGGGACCGCTAAGGAGTTTCATAGATTTCGATTCTCTCGTTTTGGCCAATCTCAGCGGGGGAGATTCCCGGTTAGAGGTCATGGGTTTCGAGGCTTCCGGGGAGCAGGCAGAGGGTTCGCTCCTTTCCAGTCCTTGGCCCCTAAGAAGGCACAATGAGATGAGGCGGGCTCAGGTGGGGGTAGTTCCCGTGGGAGGTCGGTTGCGGAACTTTTACCCTGCCTGGGTCCAGAATACGTCGGACCAGTGGGTCCTGGAGGTCATTCGAGAGGGGTACGCGTTGGAGCTCCACCGCCCCATGTTAGATTCCTTTATCCGATCTCCCTGCGCAGCTCCGGCCAAGTTGCAGGCGGTCTCGGACACTCTGCAATGACTGCTACAGCTGGAGGCGGTAGTGCCGGTTCCAGTGGATCAGTGCGGGTGCGGTCGTTACTCCATATATTTCATGGTGCCAAAAAAGGAAGGCATGTTTCAGCCGATCCTGGATTTGAAGAGAGTGAATCGGTGTCTCAGAATGGCCCATTTTCGGATGGAAACCCTGCGTTCTGTGATAGCGGCAGTCCGAGCTGGCAAATTTCTGACGTCCCTAGATCTCACAGAGGCTTATCTCCATATCCCGATTCGACAGGAACATCAAAGATATCTGAGGTTTGCGGTACCTATGGGGCACTACCAGTTTCAGGCGTTGCCCTTCGGGCTGGCTACAGCACCTCGGACCTTCACCAAGATCATGGTGGTGGTGGCGACAGCGCTCCGCAAGGAGGGGGTACTGGTCCACCCGTACTTGGACGACTGGCTGATTCGAGCGAAGTCGAGGGAAGAGAGTTCGGCTGCGACCGCCCGGGTGGTACAGATGTTGGAAAGCCTGGGCTGGGTGGTCAACGTTGCAAAGAGCAGATTGGTTCCTTCGCAGTCCCTGGAGTTTCTGGGGGCCCGCTTCGACACGAAACAAGCTGCGGTGTTCCTGCCAACCCCTCGAGCATGGGGGCTGCGAGAACTTGTGAGGCGGTTCTTGTCGACTCCAGCACCGACGGCGTGACAGTATCTACAATTGTTAGGCACGATGGCTGCCACAATCGAAGTTGTGCCATTGGCCAGGGCTCACATGCGGCCTTTGCAGAGTGCGCTGCTTCGACGGTGGTCGCATCAGCAGGATGCGTTGTCTCAGCAGTTGGTGTGTCCTCAGGAGGTGCGACAAGAGCTTCAGTGGTGGCTGAGAAAGGAGAGTTTGGTAGCCGGCATGCCTCTAGAGCCTCCGTCCTGGAGACTGCTAACTACAGATAGCAACTACAGATGCGAGTCTCTTGGGGTGGGGTGCGCATTATGAGGGCAGATTTGCCCAGGGTCGTTGGTCTCAGGAGGAGAAGATTTGGTCCATCAACAGGTTGGAGATGAGAGCGGTGTTCTTGGCACTGCAGGAGTTTCAGAATAGCTTACGTCAGGAGGCGGTTCGGGTTCTGTCCGACAATGCGACAACAGTAGCCTATGTCAATCGGCAAGGCGGCACGGGCAGTGCGTCTCTAGAAGCCGAGGCGAGTCAGGGTGGGCCAAGCGGCACCTAAGGGCTCTCTCGGCTCAGCAGGTGGCCGGCGTAGACAATATCGAAGTGGATTTCCTAAGCCGCCGCAGAGTGGACCCGAGAGAGTGGAGGCTGCACCCGGGCGTGTTTGCACTGTTGGTGCAGCGTTGGGAGATTCCGCTGACGGATCTCATGGCGAGCTTTGAGTCGGCGCAGGTAGCGAGGTTCTTCAGCAGGCGCCAAGAACGGATGTCGGAGGGGCTCGATGCGTTGGCGCAGAGGTGGCCAGATGAGGGCCTTTTCTATGTGTTTCCGCCTTGGGCTCTCATAGGCCGGGTGGTGCAGCGCATAGAAAGGCATCGCGGTCTGGTGATTCTGGTGGCGCCCGACTGGCCCAGAAGACCTTGGTATGTGGATTTGGTGTGGTTACTGGCAGACAGTCCATGGAGGTTGCCACAGCGGGATGATCTTTTAGGGCAGGGTCCGTTACGCATGCCCCAGGTGAATCGATTGTCACTTACGGCTTGGCTCTTGAAAGGGCTAGAATGACGGCCAAGGGGTATTTGGCTACAGTCATTTCTACTTTGCTGAAAGCGCGTAGGCACTCCACCTCATTGGCGTACATCCGAGTTTGGCGTATCTTTGAGGCTTGGTGTGCGGAGCGTAATGTTCGACCCTTGGGGGCTTCAGTATCACAGATCCTTTCGTTCTTGCAGGATGGTGTGGACAAAGGCCTGGCGGCTAGTTCCTTGCGCGTGCAGTTAGCAGCCATTTCCTGTTACCGCGGGAAGGTGCATGGTCAGTCGTTGGGGACTCACGGCGACATTAGGCGTTTTTTGCGGGCGGTGTTGCTTATGCGTCCGCCGGTGCGTAGTTCAGTGCCGACATGGGATCTGAATTTGGTGTTGGAGGCCTTGCTCGGGGCGCCGTTTGAGCCGTTGGACAAGGCCTCTCTGAAAGATCTGACGTTGAAGATGGTTTTTCTAGTGGCAATTTGTTCCGCACGGAGAATTTCAGAGTTGCAGGCATTGTCCTGTAGGGAACCTTATCTGTCCTCCTTCCATCACAAAGTTGTGCTGCGTACGGTGCCGGCTTTTCTGCCAAAAGTGATTTCTGCTTTTCATGTTAACCAGGTGGTTTCGCTTCCAGTGTTTTCTGACCAACAGAAGGAAAAGTCGGGAGGACGGTTGCACCTCTTAGATGTTCGTTGAGTTCTTAGAAAGTACTTTCGTAGGATGGAGCCCTTTCGGAGGTCCGATAGGCTGTTTGTGGCTTTCTGGGGTCCGCGGAAAGGGGAAGCGGCGGCGAAAGCGTCCATTTCTCATTGGTTGAAGGCAGCTATTGCATCGGTGTACCTTTTAAAGGGTAGAGTAGTTCCGGAAGGTCTCAGAGCGCACTCGACTAGGGCGCAAGCGGCGTCTTGGGCGGAGTTCAGTTTGGTGCCGGTTGGGGACATTTGTAGGGCGGCGACCTGGTCGTCGTTGCACTCATTTGCAAAGCACTATAGGCTAGATGTGCAGGCAGCGGGGGATGGTCATTTTGGCTCAGCGGTACTTCAGGCTGGGCTCGCTGGTCCCTCCCGTTGATGTTTACTGCTCTGTTACATCCTCTATGGTTCCAGGACTGGACTACAGGGACGAAAAGGAAGAGAAAATTAGACTTACCTGCTAATTGTTGTTCCTTGAGGAACTCTAGTCCAGTCCCGGAGCCCTCCCTGGATTTTATAAGTTCTTCAGCCTGAAGTTATGAGATCTGTTTTGAAGTACAAAAAAAAAAAAAATATGAAGGATAGGGTTCTCGGAGGGCGCAGAGTGGAGCCACGGTGGGAGTCCCTTCGTGGCACTGTTGGATTGGTTTTTGTTTGTCACTTTTGAAGGAAGGACTTTATGCAAGGAGGGAGGTGTGTCATGTCCCTAGTTACGACTATTTCACATTAACTGGTCTTTTTTATGCTAGGTTATCTACTTATTTGTTGCTCTGCTGAGTTTGCTTTGTACTGGTGAAAGGGGACAGTCCTTGCCTAGTTATACCCGTGTTAGTAAAGCGATGATGTCATTCAGTCTCCAAGGCTGCTGGAGGAGATTCTAAACTCTATGGTTCCGGGACTGGACTAGAGTTCCTCAAGGAACAACAATTAGCAGTTAAGTCTAATTTTCTCTTATCCTTCAATCAAAGTGGTCACAACATAATTGGGGGATACATTTAACATGAGGGGATATGAGACACACACACTAATACTTACAGGGAACATGGGCAATGGAGGGTTAAGTGGCTTGCCGAAGACCACAAGGAGCACCTGTGGGACTAGAAACCCCAGTCCTTCTGGCCCAAGGTTGCTGGCCTCTAGGGGGATTTGAACCCCTAGACCTTCCCAACTGAGGTAACTTGCCCCAACCACTAGGCCACTCCTCCCACCATGAGGGTGCTGTTATGTCAGTAATGGAGTTGTGTTGGAAATAGGATTTTATAGGAATTTGTTTCACTTCTTAAGACCCCTTTTGGACTAAAGGTCAACATGAAGTCTCCAGCGTGAACGATTCTCCTCCTTTGATAAAGGTCTTATTATTATAGTAATTGCTGCATGACCTAATATAGCGATATCGAAATTCAGTGGTGATGACCAGTGGCTGCTGCTGAACTGAAGATGCAAATATTCAGTACTGGGGCCATATCCGGCCATAGGAATTGAATATCCAGGTTGAATGGATAGTGGCAAAGCTAACTGGGCAGCAGTGATATTCAGCTGCTACCTGGTTATTTTCAGCAAGAAATGTTAGGTTACCTTTTAAGGTGCCTAACTTTCACACTTAGCGATAACTGGGCAACGGCTGAATCTTGCTGATGCCTGGTTATCGCTGGGTGCCGCCTCAGCTCCACCCCTTTAATGCCCTGATGCTAGCCAGTTAGCTTCAGCGCATTCAGCATGTTAGTGCTGCTGAATGTCCCGGTCACCATGATTAATGCTGTTAGCAGGTCTGTTAACTGCGTTAATCACTTTTCAATATCGGTCCCTTAAGACACAATTCCAAGAAAGACGTGCAGGGCGGATGTAGACGTACAACACGTGTATGTTCCAGATGCAGACTGGATTCTCTGCCCGGACACCTAGACATGCACCAGTGCAGTGAAATCCAGGGTTGTACGTCTGCGCCGCTAAATGCCCACACACGCATAAGCGGGGGTCTCATGTATGTGCAAATGATACGTGTGACCTTCGTGCCATGCCACGGATATGTAAGTCCAAAAATGTGTCCATCTGCACAGTTATCCACATGCAACAGGAAACAGGATACAGTAATAACCTCGGCCGCCGTCAGAGCCTTGGAAAATGGCAACCCGACAGGTTAATTTTTCGGAAGCAGAGACCTGCCTGCTCTGCCTGATGGTAATTGAGAATGAGAGTGCCTTGCTCCCCACAGGACATTGAAGGCCAACTCTAGCTGCAGCACGCAGGGGCCAACTCTAGCTGCAGCATGCAGGGGCCACTCTAGTGCAGTAAGTAGGGCAAAGCAGGAAAGGGAGGAGGCAGGGGAAATGCATGTGGTGGGACATTAACAGTGCAAAGAGCCAGAAAGTAGCTGCAAAGTAAAAGGGCAAAAGGAGCAGGGGTAAGCTGGACCCACCACACAACCAAATGACAGTAAACACAGGAAACAGGCAAACAGAAACAGAATGGCCAAGAGGAAAGCAAGGTGGAAAAATGCAGAATGGACAAAAGGGAAAGCACATATGGAAAGGAAATCTGAATACAGTGAAAAAAACCTACTGTGTGTAAGTGCAGTATCATGGTCCAATGCTGTTAGCCAAAATACAGCACAGTGGAAGCATAGATACAAGCCATCGCCTTCCACAGGCTCCCAGTCATCGCTGAAAATCAGCAGCAGGATTTTCAGCAGGAAGAATGTTCAGCGGTGATTGGGAGCCTGTAGAGGGCGGTGGCTTGGGAAGATAGGTGTTCCTTTTTTTTTGTATTCCTAGCATGTTTTATGCTCTTGAGAGTTTGCAGGGGGCATCTACTACTGATTATTTTGATTTGGAATCACAATTTTGAAAAATGGCATTATATTGAACAACTGATTGGTAGGAATATTTTAGAGCCGTTGATATGAGGAGGATTGGGCCTGGTTTGAAGTTAACCTTTACCATTGCCCCTACCTTCTTGGATTCTGAGGCTCTTTTCTCCTTCCATATCCAATGTTTACCTGATGTGATGTGTGACAAATGGTAGAGTGGTTCACCTTTCAGTATCAGCAGAGCCTGCTGACAATCAAATGAGGCACCCAACCTGTGCATACAAAGGTTGCATCACAGCACTGCCAGTCTGCCAACACATACGTAAAAGATCCATAGGTCCATCTGCAGATGGCCAGGACCCAGACCACCAACCACATTCATAGCCACCCCCTCTAGCATCCCCAACCTGTGAACATCTGTCTGGAAGGATGGGCACTGGAAATGCACAGAAAATCACAACTGTGAATGCATGGAAGACCCACAGTGGTCTGCAAAACTATCCATCCCCTCTGTGCCAGTCCTGGGCAGTAGCAGGATGTACAACTTGTAAAGCCTAAAACAAAAGGGACGGACACTGCAACATCACCAAGCAGGCAACAGGATGACCAAGGAGCACCCCAAACAGGTCCAAGACAAAGATGTGGAGACGTAGAGATCAGGCCCCCAGCACAAATCACTATCCCAAAGGTGGAGTACTCCATGAAGCACCAGGAAACTTCACTAAAACAAATTATGATGAGCATGACACCACAACACACCTGACAGGAGAAGGCTGCCCACTGAAACCCACAGACTATGCAAGGAGGGCATAAAGCAGAGATGCCACAAGGACACCAAGGAGAACACGGAAGGAGCTGCAGAGATCCACAGTGGAGATGGGAGTATCCATCCACCAGGTGTAATGTGACAAAACAGGACAGGCATAGAAGGGATGAATACCTTTGTAATGCACCGTAGACAGAGGCACACTTACCGCCTGTCCATCGTTGTCAATACCCCACCCAATACACCCAGGCATCCCAGTACCATCCGCTATTGCCTGGCCCATCTGACCAGTCCTGGTAAGAGCAGCAGACACGATCTTGGTCACGTCCCACCCCAAAGTGTATACAGAGGTACCACACCACACACATGATAGTGCCCACCTGGAAAGTGGCAGCCTAAATGCCTGCACAGCAACCATAAAACAGGGCATGTCAGCTGCCAGGTCTGACACCAGCATGCAAAGCCCACGATGTGCAGCATGCAGCAAATGCAGCAGGGTCTCAGATGAATGTTGCAGACAGCACTGTCCCTGTGGCCCCCTCTGCCCATGGCCTGGCTAGTCAGCAATGCAGGCACACAGGACAGATGGGGCCCGGGGGACCAGGGCAAGCCCTGGACCGGGGTGTGGCAGCACTGGAGATGTGGCAGCAGGATGTGACAGGGTCCAGTTTATGCAGGTGGTGTTATGGCAAGCAGGCAGGCAGCTGCAGTGACAGACTTTGGGGGAGAAAGAAACATGCATACATAAGACACCACCTTTCTGCCTCCACAGACAGATCCATGTCCTGTGTGAGAGAGGCATACAGGGTGCGCCACCATGCCATACGGCACACATGGCCCCGTCTTCTGGCATGAATCCGGTGGCAGCTGCAGCAGGAGTGAGGTGAGTATGGGGGCATGGCACAGGAATGGAGCCATGACATGCAACATGGTACAGGGCTGGAGTGGCTGAGCATCGCAGGGGCAACAGCAGACAGAGCATGGAGAGGCATATGACACTGGGGACATGGCAGCCAGACACCCCCACCCACTGAAACTAACAGCCACCTCTCTGCATCCCTTCCACAGCCATGCCAGTTGAGGCCACACCCTCCCTGAGGTGAGGAGGAGGAAAAGAGCAGCAATACCGATGAAAACGGCAGAATGGAGGGGGAGGAGCAGCGGCCAGCACCAGCTGTACAACACAGCCCTGCCACCACTGACAGCCCACCCCTAGCCAACCCCATAGTGCTCTCCAGCACCTCCCCATCAGGGGAGCGTGGGGATGAGGTCATTACCCTAAACCTTATGGAGGTGCCCCACTCCCTTGAGGAGAAGGGACTGGACAGTGCTATGGTGTCTGGGTGGGGCACCACAAGGTGGGAGGCCCAGGACAGCACAGGGGCTGAGGGTGGGAAGGCAGGGTACCCCTGGGTGAGTGGCCCTGAGGAGAAGGGGGAGGAGGAGTCAGAGTCCCTGGAGGAGGGGAACTCAGGACCACGCCACCCAGGGACACCCAGTGGATGGAGGGGGGGGGAGCATGGGGGGAAGGAATGGGAGGGGGCAAGGGGGTGGAAGGAGAAGATGGGAGGGGGAGGGAGGGGATGGGAGGAGGCAGCAGAGCAGGCAGCAGCAGCAGATCACTTATGGGGCATTGGGGTGACCTCCAGGCCCTCACACAGGCCATTGAGTTGCTGACGGAGGTGCTCTTGTCACCTCGTAGGCCATTTGAATGAGGCCCCCTTGGATGTCAGAGTGCCAACATGTCTGCTGAAGAATGGACCACATTTAGGTATGTACATGTGTGCAATGCTGCCCTGCACAACATTGTTATCTGCCTCAATGTTGCAAATATATCCTGTTACTTTGAAACACTGTGTCTGTGTATATATCTGCATAGGAGGTCAGTCTGAGGCCTGAATAGCGGGGATGGGGGTCCCATGTGGACATCCATCCTTGCCAACCAGTCATCTCTGATGACCCAGACGAACCTCTCGGTATGTACATGGTGGTCATATTGGGAGGCTAGCCAGGGGTGGGAAAGGGGAAGGGTGGTGGTGGAGAAAGGGGGGCGGTGGGTGGTCTGTGGCCCTGGATATAGAGGGCTGATACATATGTTGGGCCAGGTCACCTGGGGCCGGAGGGCATGAAGTGGCAGATGTGGGGGGGAGGGGGTGTGTAGGCGGTGACTGCCTGCAGTGGCCAGAACAGCTTGCTGTATGGTGGACCAAGATGTCTACACATGCAGACCCAGTCTGTGCCACGTATAGCGGGGATGGACGCCCCATTGGGATGTCCACCCCCGCTATTTGTATCCCCTCCTGATCCAGTCTAATGTCCCCACACGTTGTATGGGGAAGTTAGACAGGGGCAGGAGAGCGGCGGATCGGGGGCAGCGTTAAGGTGGATGGTTGTTGTTTGCTGGCCTCAGACATACAGGGCCAATTCCAATGCTGGCCCTGTACATCAGGGGTCACCGGTGTAGACATCTCGGAGAATGTCTTCCACCACTAAGATTGAGTAGGCTCCCTGATGCAGCAGTGGACCGCAGGCCTGGGGCTGTAAAGTGGTGGGTGGGGGCCGAGAGCCTCCCCTGCAGCCTGATCCCGGCCTAGGGAGGCTGGATCAGGGGTCGAGCTATGGGGAAGGCAGTACAGGAGATAGCGGCTGTACAATAGAGAAGTGGCCTCATGGCAATTGAACGCGATGGTGCCGCAGCTCCATTGTACAGGTCAGACTGAGTTAGCCGGGGAAAGCCTGTACATGCAGGCTGTGCTGAATCGCAGACACAGCCTGCACATACAGGCCTGGTCACAATCCAGGTTCTGCGGGGCTAGGCATACCCCACGGGATCAGAATTGCGACTCTCTCTATGTGCCCGGTTCTGACTGGGCGCACAGAGGGCCAGGATGCCCAGGATAGAAGCAAGCTGGTGGGGCCTGCATGCTGATGCCCAGCCCTGCCACTCACCCCCTAGTTCCGCCAGCACAGGCAGCTTACCTCACACAAAGTGCGTCTCCATGAGGGATCTCCAAGTCACCACTGCATGTTGGTGTGCGGTAGCATGCGATGGCTGGGGAGCCACCATCTCAATCTCCTCGCCATCGGAATCACTGACTGCTACATCCAGCGCAGGCTGCCTCCGATGCAGGGTGTAATTATGCAGCACTCCAGGAATATGCTGCACACTTTGCTGGGGCGTAGAGCAGCTCCCCACCAGACCAGTCATGGCAGCAGAAGCGGCTCTTGAGAAGGCCAAATGTCCGCTGTATGATGCAGTATGTCAGCTGATGTGACCAGTTGTATCTCACCTCTGCTGTGGTGTGTTTATTGATGAGTGGGATCATGAGCTACTCCCGCCGTGGGTAGCCCCTGTCACCTGTATAAAGGAACAGTGGCAAGAATGTCAACAAGTTGCACCATGGCCAGCTACGCCGGTGTCATCATATCCATGTACCAGGTGTCACCCCACCAGGCCCAACATGCATGTGCGCCTCACCTGTGCCAAGTGGTGCCCCATTACCCATGCCTGGGGCCAGCCATCCCTGGCCCCTGTGCATCCCCAGCTGTGGTGCATTCCCAGTCCCCACCGTCCATGTTGTGATTGTAGCTGGCCCCCCCACCACATATGGACAACCCACAGCCATAGTGTGGCCCCCCTGTGGGCATGGCTTGCCTGCAGCCACATGGCTGACCATGCCCCTGTGCCTCTGGGGATATGCATGCATGTGCGTGCGACATGACCTGTGTCTACTCACCAAGCAGCCAGCCACCGGTGATGGTGCCGTCCTTGAAGTCAGAATGTATCCCTGTTTGTCCCAGGATGTAGGAATCATGGCAATTGCCAGGGAAGCATGCTACAGCATCCAGGATCTCCATCTGCATGTTGCAGATGACCTGCATGTTCATAGAGTGGTACGGCTTCCGGTTCCTGAAGGCTGCCTCATGCAGGCACTTTGGGCGGAGAACCACATGGGTACAGTCGATGGCCCCGAGGATGGACAGGAACCCTGCAACCTCTCTGAATCTCTGAATGCAAGCATGGTCTGCTGCTGCTGTGGGGTGCATGGGAAGGAGATGTAATCAGCAGCATGTCCCTTGAAGGCATCCAGGAATTGGGTGATGCTGCGCCACACTGCCACGTGGCTCAGCCCTGATGCCGTTCCCACCACATACTGGAATGTGCCGGACCGCAGAGATGCCAGAGCTGCCAGCACCTTCACATGGACAGCACTGTATCCCGTCTGTGTGCCGGTGCAGTGAGCTGTGGCCCCAGCTCCTGACACAGGTCATGTATCGCCTCACGGTCGAACCTGTACTGGGTTTGGCACTGCTCATCACTGAGGTCAAGGTAATAGGCACAGGGCCTGGGGACCCTGGCATATGGGTGTGGCATGCAGTGCACTGGCGCTCATGGTCAGCGAGCACCAGAAGGGCGGTGGCGATCACGGCTCTGGTCCTGTTCTGTGCCATCCTCTGACACCTGGCTGTTGCCCCTGGAACCTGTGGAAGGATGAAACAGGTTGATAGACGGTCTGTACCCCAGGGGAGTGCCACCAAATGTCCCCCCCCCCATACCCCTTGTGAGTGGCAGGAGGGCAGGTGATGCACCATACCACTGGTTCTGCACCCTCCCACTGCACACATGCTACCAGGGCACCCAGTGGGTGACCCGTCCACTGGGCACCACTGCATGGCTGCATATCTACCTGTGTTCATGCCCATTAGGAGTGGGTGCACCTCCATGTGTGCACTGCTAGGGTGTCATTCGCTCCACACATGCAGCAAGGTGTTCAGACACTGGCAACACCACACTTTTAGGCATGTACCTGTGGTGCCAAAAAATGCTCATCCGCTGTACAATGACCACAGTATGGGCATGGGGCTGGGGATGTGGGGTTGGGGCAGGACCTGCCATGCCTGAATGCATGCCTGTCACTCCCAGCACCAGACAGCAACAAGCCCACACCTGCCTGCTCTGTGGTGGGTGCCTGCGCAGTGCACCTGGCCTCTACACTCACAACTGTCCCCCACAGGACCACAGGCACTACAAAGATGCATCAGATGCACAGGCCCCAGCACACATACCATCGCAGTCACATCATTGACCCTTTCTACCTACCGTGTCAGTATTACTGTAGAGGTGGATATGTTCTAGTTAATTGGCTTCCACAATGTCCAAGACATACTGCACACGGGAAAAAGAACACGTGCGGGCGCCACCCATATTTATACATGGAACACCGAAGATGGATGTGTGCGTGTATCTAGATGCACACACGCGATCAGTACCCTGTCGAGATGGACATAGACAGCGTTGGACGTGTGCGGGTGTCTAGACGCACATATGTAATTGGAATTTCATCGAGATGGACGTATACGGCATTGTACATCTAAGCACTATAAAACATATAATGCCGGCGTGGACACGCCTCTGGGGATGCCATGCTACTACTGAGTGCTGCTGAGACTTCAGTACAAGCTTTACCATTAGCAATGGCTCCGAAGGTATCCTCACGAACAGGGGCGGCCCAAGAGGGTGCGGGGCCATGTGCGGAGATTAATTGCGGGACCTCATTTACATAAGGAACATCATTTGCATAAATATTTGCATAATATTAACATGCACTTTTAGTAAACGTGCCCATTAATGAGTGTCTGGATAAAGAAAGAATTACAGATTTCTACATTACTATATTACAGTGACAACCGCCAGGCCCATTAGGAAGTACTATAAACACTGACTATTTAGAACCCATAGCAAATGCACCCTATCATAACAGCACTACCAGGACTCACAAAGCACCAAACCCTACCTATCAAAAGGCAACACTGCAGATATTAAACCAATACATCTTAGAGAATACCAATACATCTCACTGGGGGAAAGAGAACAAGTGGGACTGTCAAATAGAAACTACATGAACAGAATACCTCAGCTCAGTTACACATGCCGAACAGACCATCACCACACAAAGAACAAGGGATCACAATTTAGAAATAGGAAGATAATTAAACTGGGAACCCCAAAAGCCAAACATGAAATGTACGACACTGGAGAAATAAAACTATAAAGTAATTTCCTCTTGCACTAAACAAAAACGCAAAGATGTTAGCAATACACACTTCCCAGACCAGACATATTCCAGTTAATAAATTCAAAATAAAAAGTATTTTCTACCTTCTGTTTGGGCATTTTATTTTTCAGTTGCAATTGCTCCAATCACTTTCTTCTGGTTTCTTCTGTCTTCTGCGAGCTATCCATTTGTCCTTTCTTCTCTTTTAGATTGTTTTTCCATTCTCTCTCTATATCTGCTCTAACATACTGATCGTTTCCCTTTTGCTCTTTCCCTCATTTCTTTCCTTATTCCTTTATCATCCACTCAAATTTCACCCTTCCATTCTCAATCCCCACTTACTCTCTCAATACCTGGCCCATCGTAGACTTTTCTTCTCTCCCACACGAAATATCTTTTCCTTTTTCCATTCTCATTCCCCATCCCCTTCTAGTCTTCCCCCAAAATCAGCTCCCTTATAGTTCTAGACCCACCCAGCATCTGCTCCCTTCTAGTCCCATTCTCCCATGCCCCCCACTTCAGCCCATTTCCAGTCCTATCCCCAAATATGCTCTTTTCCAGTTCCATTCCAGCCCCCCATCAGCCCATTTCCACTCCATGCTCCCCCATCAGCCAATTTCCAACCCTAGCCCCTCATCAGCCCACTTCCAACCCTCATCAGCCCACTTCCAGTCCTATTCCCCCATCAGCCCATTTCTAGTCCTATTCCAGCTCCCCATCAGCCCATTTCCAGTTCCATTCCAGCCCCCCATCAGCCAATTTCCAAACCAAGCTCCTCCATCAGCCCACTTCCAGTCCTATTCCATCTCTTCATTAGCCTATTTCCAACGCTAGCCTTCCTATCACAGCCCATTTCCAGTCCAAGCCCCCCATCACAGACCATTTATTTATTTTACATTTCTTATATACCACCTTTCATGATATCAAGGTGGTTTACATTGAACAAACTGAAATTACATTGAACAGGGCATTATAACTTGGAGATAACTATTTTACAGGGAACATGGGCAATGGAGGGTTAAGTGGCTTGCCCAAGACTACAAGGAGCACCTGTGGGACTAGAAACCCCAGTCCTTCTGACCCAAGGTTGCTGTCCTCTAGTGGGATTTGAACCTCCAACCTTCCAGCCTGAAGTACCTTGCCCCAACCACTAGGCCACTCCTCCACTCCAGTCCAAGTTCCCCCCCCCCCCACACCATCACAGCCCATTTGCAGTCAAGTCCCCCCCCGATCACAGCCCATCCAGTCCTAGCCCCCCCCCCTCTTCTGAACAGCCCCGCAGCTGTCTAAGGGGCTTCAGAGGGAGACGGGGAAGCCCCAGCTCCCTCTGCACAGCTGCCAGCGTGAAGTGCCTTTTCCCTCACGCTGGCGGCTGTTTCTTTGAAGCCACGAATTCTGGGAAAGGTTAAAGGTCATTGTGCGATAATGGAGTCTGTTGTGTGATAATGGAGTTCACGCAGGGCCCCCTTAAGTGCGGGGCCCTGTGCGAAGAACATTATCGCTCAATGAACGGCTGGCCCTGCTCACGAAAGAGGAACTTTAGTGAAGGGGAGCAGACCCTCCTCATTGAGGAGGTGCTTACCAATTATAATATCCTCATGGGCATCGAGGAGGCATGTGTGGGGGTCTATGAGAGGCAGCACAGGTGGCTCGCCATCTGCCGCAAGCTGAACACCATATATCACAACTGCGACATCGAGGATGTCAAACAAAAGTGGTGGCAGTTGTGGCGTGAGGCCTGCAAGTGCTTCGCGAGCTGTGGGCCCCGATGGACAGAGTGTGCAGCTCACTGAGCTCTAGCAGAGTGTCCTTGCTACAGTGGATGTTGCCACATTGGAGGGTATTGGGGAAATGGACTCCTCTGGGTGCCCACAGGTCCAAGGTATGTGTCTGTGCTGACATTTGCATGCTGCATGTCCCCTGCTCCATGCCTGCACCCATGGTGTGGGGACCCATTGAACCACCCACTGCCCCCTCACACATGTCTCCACTGGTTTGGGGTTGGACACGCATGCCCCTGTTGCACTGTGCTGTCCCCCACAGCTGGCTCACTGGGTGACTCTGGTGGTGGGACCTTCCTGGTCTGCCTTGCACTTTCCTAACTGGCCCTTGGTGTCCCTGTGGCCTAGTGCACTGGTGCGGCCCATGAGGGAGTGGGGGTGGTGGTGGATTGCTGCCTGCAGGGGTCTTATTAAGTTTGCCATCCTTGTTTCTCTCACCAGGCGCCGCTACAGATGCTGGACCCAGTGCTGGGCCCTTCTATGCCTCACCGCCAGCAACTCCACCACTGCCACCATTGGTGGACAGGGCTCCAGTGCCACCAGAGGGGGCTGCAGAACAGCCAGTGGACCTTGAAGATGGGGGTGCAGAGCCGACCGCCACTGCAGAGCCAGAGGGCACCAGCTCTGCGGACTCAGGATGAGCTGGCCGCATTTCCGTCACCCGAGCCCCAACCCCATCCTGGTGGCAGCAGTCACCAGGGGCGATGCCCAGGACATGCCTATACCCAGCTGGTTGGGTGTGTCCAGCGCCTACTGGACCAGCAGGAGGCTCAGGAAGCACGGGCAGAGGGGAAGCTCCGATTCCTACAGCGGTCTGTACAGCTACAAGAACAGCAGCTGGTCTCCAGGAGCGGCATTGGCAGTCCAGGAGGCACAGCTGGTGGCTACCAACCACCTAACTGCCTCTATGACCCACCTTGGGGGTTCGCCTGGATATACTGGCTGCCCAGCTGGCTGGGCCTCAGGGCATGCCTCCAACACTGGCCTCTGCTACTGTGGCTCCTGCCACAGCTGCTGTGCCTCACCCGTCTGCCCCACCATCTGCCAGCAGTGTGTCCACACAGGTCACTGTGCGTGCTGCAGCTGTGGTGGGGTCCAGCAGTGTCAGGCAGTCCTGCATCTTGGGTCCTATGCCCAGGGGTATGGGGTCCCCGCTGGTCTTCCCACCCTTCCATGAGGCACATGGGCAGACCAGTGGAGAGAGCAGTAGGAGCAGCATCCCAGTCTCAGGGGGTGTGCCATTGACCACACCACCTGATGGCCAACCACCAAGGCCCAGTGGTGGTGCCTCTGGGTGGGGGAGGGGGTGGGCCAGGGTATGTGGGGGGTGGCAGTAGACATGGGCACCATTGGCTGTCCCTGGGGTGGGGGTGGGGGTTGGGAGTGAGTGGTGGGGTGGGGCATTCTTTTTCTTGCTTTTGGGGGGGCACTTGGATGTGTGGGGTGGGTGTGGTTGGGCACAATGTATTGTTAGTTGTGCATATAATAAATGTTATTTCACACACCTGCTGGACTCTGTGTTTCCCTCTGCCTCCGTCATTATGGGCATATGTATCTTTTGCCCCTGTTTCCCTGGCACTGCTTGTTCTGTCTCATGCACCTTATACATGTCCCTCCTTTGTGCATCACAGTATGTACATCTGCATCCTGTGCACCCTGCTATGGCAGGCACACAGGTAGTGTCACTGTCACACCTCTTGTTGGGATGTGATGGGGCACAGAGCAGTATAATATGTCCAGCTGTATGCAGTGAAATTTCTTTTCCTTCCTTTGGTCCCTCTAGGTTTCTGGCTACCATTTCGACTCCTATTGCTTCCACACTGTTCAGGTTTTTTTTTTCCTTCAGTCTGCAGTACTCTTTTACCTAACTGAACAAAAGGACATATGAATTTCCATATTGATTCAGATCGAAGGTCCATCTGGCCTATTATTTCCAGAAGTGGCCAATCTGGATCACAATTATAGAGTAGCATCCCCAAAACATAACAACATGCTACGTTGCTTACCCCCAGGGTAAGAAGTGTTTTTTCTCCATGTCTGCTTTTGGACTTTGTCTTCAGGCACTTTTCCACATCCGGTTATAACCCAGCTATGCTAACTGCTATCCTGAAACATAGATTTCATTCTGTGTTATTACAATACAATGCTACTTTAAGAGACTTTCACTATTATTCTACATTCTAGCAGGTCTAACATAGACATCCACGTACAAACAGATGGGCATACACGGATCCGACCAGAATACGGTTGGATGTTTTCGTCGCAGGCCATGCCCATGCTCCCCCCCTCCATGCCCACATTCCGCCCCTGCCCACCCACGTACATAACTACATGTATATCTTGTTGTACATTCATGATGGCTTGTTGTTGGAATCACGTCTGGATGTCGACGCAACGCACACGTCCCTGGCGTACATGCACACAGCTTGTTTGCGGTTCAGAATGACCCTGTTAGTAATATCTAACAGAGTAGAAAATAAAGATCTTGTGCAAAAAAGATAATCAATCCTAGAGTAGGTTGTATGCAGTATAGAATAAAAAGTATAACCCTTATCTGTAGCATGTTGTATCCTCTAGGTATCAACTAACCCTAAATCTTTTATCAAGAAGCTAAATATTTTACAAGATTCATCCTGACAGAAAACAACCTTAGACTGCCTATCCCATTATGTTAAGCTGACGTCACCTCCCAAAATCAGGAAAATGTCTCCACATGCTACAATCTTCTCCCTCAATATGTTAAAAAAAAGACCCTCGAATCGGTCGTAGAAGCATAAGTATTAAAAAAACATTGTTTTCCTTTTAACTACATTATTCAACTCTCTTGCATTAATAGACAAAAAAGTGAAAATCCCCCCCCCCCACCATTTTTAATTACAAAAATTAACGACCTATGGGGTCATTCTGAGGCACAAATAGTGGGGATGTACGCCCTGCCTGGATGTACATCCCCATTATTCGTCCTCTTGCTGTCCCTGTGCAAGGCTCCCTGTACGAACAGTAGGGTTGTACAGAGAGCCTTAGATGGGGGCGTGTGGGAGGCAAAGCGAGGGTGTTGCGTGGGCGGGCCGTCATCCCAGATGTACAGGGCTGATTCTGAGGTCAGCCCTGTACATCCAGGGTTGGCCTTCTAGATGGAAGACTTATTCCACCTCCGTTCCCCTGGACGTCAGGGGACAGCGGAGGCTAGCGGAGGCAGGAAGGTGAGGGGATGCAGTGGGTCCCCCGCAGGCCGATCCTGGCCATAGTAGGCCGGATCAGAGGTTGGACTGCGGTGAAAGAGGGCTCTGTCCCGCAGCCGGCAATCACGGCTCCTGAATGGAGCAGCGGTGCCATGGCAATAGGACGCCATGGCATCGTGGCTCCATTCAAGAGCCTGACTGAGTGAGCCATGGATCTGTAGGGCGTGTGACCCTTCAGAATCAGAGTCCAGCCTGCATGTACAGGCTGGTAGACTCGATTCTGAGGGGCTGTACAGAGGCTGGATGTCCAGAAGGGAATAGGCCTCTTAATCTTCACCTAGAAATCAACTTCATTAGAGCAACAGCCCTTCAGTTTTCTAACAGAAGGTCAAGGCAGCGCATTATTTTGGAAAAGTAGATCAATACAGCGCAGTTAGAGCATGATCTCCACAAACTGTAACTAAGGTTCAACTTCACCAAACAATTTTGTGCCATGGAGAGCAGAATCCAAGCGAGCATTCCATACCTGGAGAGCCAACCCATTATCTCTATACCTTCATTCTAACTACATAGTTCTATTCCATCACAAGTACCAATTCACATTCACTACTGCCATCACTCACACACTTTTAAAATTAATCTACCCTTACTGCTCAAATCCCAGTTATCCTCACTGCTAAAAACACCATACCCACACCATCATAGGGCCAGCACTTCTTGATTTAATATAATCTGCACAGCATCTCTCTGCTGCTTCTTACCACCAGGTTAGTCCAATTCCATAGTAGATGGCAGCCATCAATAACATCGATATCCTTCAAGGTCTCTCGTATATATCGAATCATATTTTCAAGGCACCAACTGTAACAGATAGAAACATAGAAAAATGACGACAGAAAAAGACCACATGGCCTATCTAGTCTGTCCTTCCAGTTCAAAAAACTACAGCAGTCCCCTTTTTTCCTTTAGAGATCCTCCGTGTTTGTGCCATGCTTTTTTGAATTCAGATACTGTCCTCATCTCTACCACCTCCACTGGGAGACTATTCCACGGATCCACCACTCTTTCCGTAAATAAATATTTCCGCATATCACGCCTGAATCTATCCCCCTTCACCCTCATCCCATGTCCCCTCGTAGCAGAACTTGCTTTCAATTGAAAGAGGCTCTCCCCCTGTACATTTATGCCATGGAGGTATTTAAACATCTCAATCATATCACCTCTATCCCGCCTTTCCTCTAAGGTGTACATATTAAGATCCTTAATTCTGTCCTCATATGCTTTATAATGAAGACCACTAACCATCTTAGTAGCCGCCCCCTGTACTGACTCCATCCTTTTTATATCCTTCCGAAGGTGCGGTCTCCAGAACTGCACACCATACTCCAAATGAGATCGCACCAAAGACTTAAACAGAGGCACTATCACCTCCTTTTTTCTGCTAGCCATTCCTCTCCGTATGCATCCAAGTATCCTTCTAGCTTTTGCTGTCGCTTTTTCTGTTTGGCTACTTTAAAATCATCAGACACAACCACGCCTAGGTCCCGCTCTTCTTTAGTGGACAAAAGTACTTCACCCCCTATACTATATTGCTCCTTCGGATTGCTGCAGCCCAAATGCATGACCTTACATTTTTTAACATTAAATCTCAGCTGCCAAATTCTAGACCATTCTTCAAGCTTAGCTAGATCCCTCCTCATGTTATCTACACCTTCTTGGTGTCTACTCTATTGCAGATTTTGTTATCATCCACAAAGAGGCAAACCTTACCCGACAGCCCTTCCGCTATATCACTAACTAAGATGTTAAATAGAATCGGACCAAGGACAGATCCCTGGGGCACACCACTGGTAACTTCCTTCTCCTCAGAGTGAGCTCCATTTACCTGTACTCTTTGTCGCCTCCCCCTCAACCAATTTCTTACCCAAGCAGTAACTTTAGGGTCCATCCCTAGGGGGCTCAGTTTGTTTATAAGTCGCCTGTGAGGAATTGTGTCAAACGCTTTACTGAAATCTAAATACACCACATAGATCCAATCAATTAGTTGCAGCTGCAAGTCTCACTGTGTCTCCATTTCAATGGCAGTGCGCTCATTAAGAAAATCCTGCAACTCCTGCTGGTCCTCAAAATTCAATATTACTCCCATGATTGAGGTATACATAAGATCAGATTAAGTGTTTCCTTTTTTTAATTGATCGCACATCAGGAGAAACTGCTTACACAGCTGAACTGTATTTATACTGAAGTCCGGCACTATCATAAATGTATTACTTTGGTAGTTCAATGGTGCTTTCATTCGAACTGCTTGTAAAATCATCAAAGCGTAGGGTACCTTAACACCTTGAGCACCGATGACTGAGGATATTTAGCCATTGGCAGTAGTCATAAGGGAGTGTAACGAGCCTGCTTCACCTCAAATTCATGTTCAAAAATTAGATCTAGCAGCTGCGGCAGTTGTTCTCCTGTAAACCTAAGTGGATCTTTGCCTTCAATACCCTCAGGGAGGCCCAGGATGCAAATGTTATTTGTTTGCATTTGATTATTCTAGATCTTTCCTCAAGCACCAGACTATGCCCAATTCCTGATGACACTCCCTAAATGCCATGGTTTGAGCTTCTGATTTCTGCTCCAATGCAACAATTTGGTTTGTCACATCTTGTAACTGACATTTAATGGAGTGGAGGAGTGGCCTAGTGGTTGGGGCAAGGTACTTCAGGCCGGAAGGTCAGGGGTTCAAATCCCACTAGGGGACAGCAACCTTGGGCCGGAAGGCAGGAGCGGCCCAAGCGGGGTGTGGGGCCATGTGCGGAGACTCGGTGTGGGGTCTCATTTGCATAAGGGACCTCATTTGCATAAATATTTGTATAATGTTACCATACACTATCTTTTAGTAAACATGCCTCTTAATGAGTGTATGGATAAAAAAAGACTAAAAGATTTCTACATTACTATAATCCAGTGACAACTGCCAGGCACATTAGGAACTATTACAAACACTGCCCATTTAGAACCCATAGCAAACCCGCCGTATCATAACAGCACTACCAGGACTCACAAAGCACAGGACCCTACCTATCAAAAGGCAGCACTACAAATATTAAACCAATACATTTCAGAGAACAACAATACATGACCTACTGGGGAAAGAGAACAAGTGGCAATGTCAAGTAGGAATTACATAAAGAGAATACCTCAGCTCAGTTACACGTGCAGAACATAGACCGTCACCAAACAAGAAATCACAATGTAGAAACAGGAAGACAATAATTAAACTGGGAACCCCAAAAGCCCAACAACACTGTAGAAATAAAACTATAAATTAATTTCCTCTTGTACTAAACAAAGCGCAGACGTTAATGATGCACATTTCCCAGAGCTGGCATATTTCAGTTAATAAATTCAATAAAGAGATATTTTTCTACCTTTTGTGCATTTTTTTTTCAGTTGCAATTGCTCCAGCCACTTTCTTCTGGTTTCTTCATGTCTTCTGCTAACTCTCCATCGTCTGCTGTCCATTTGTCCTTTCTTCACTCTTCTAGTTTTTTTCCATTCTCTCTCTACATCTGCTTTAACATACTAATCTTTCTCCTTTTGCTCTTTCCTCATTCCTATTTCATCCACTCAAATTTCACCCCGCCATCCTCAATCCCCACTTACTCTCCCAATATCCAGCCAATTGTAGATTTGTCTTCCCTCCCACACAAAATATTTTTTCCCTCTCCATTTCACTCTCCCAGCTCTATCCCATTCTAATCCTCCCCCAACATCAGCTCCCTCTAGTTCCAGCCCCACCCAGCATCCGCTCCCTTCTAGTCCCCGCATCAGCCCATTTTCAGTCCTAGCTCCCCCATCCGAGTCCCTCCATCAGCTCATTTCCAATCCCAGCCCCCCATCAGCCCATTTCTAGTCCTTTCCTAGCCCCTTTCCTAGATCTTAATAGCGCGGTATATAAGAAAAACAAATAAATAAATAAATTTCCTGTCCTAGCCCCCCTCACTCAGCCCATTTCCAGTCATAGCTTCCTCTCCTCACAGCCCATTTCCATTCCAAGCCCCCCTCCCCATCAGCTATTTGCAGTTTAAGCCCTCCTTCCACTCAGCCCATTTCCAGTCCTAGCCACCCCCCAGCCCATTACCAGTCCTAGCCCCCCCATAGCCCATTACCAGTACTAAGCCGCCCATAACCCATTACCAGTCCTAAGCCCATCAGCCCACTTCAAGTCCTAGCTCCCCCATCTGAGTCCCTCCATCAGCTCATTTCCAATCCCAGCCCCCATCAGCCCATTTCTAGTCCTTTCCTAGCCCCACCATCATCAGCCCATGTCAAATCCTAGCTCCCCTCCACTCAGCCCATTTCCAATCCAAGCCCCCCATGAGCCTACTTCCAGTTCTAGCCCCTCCATGAGTCCATTTCAATCCAAGCCCCCCCATTTCCAGTCCTATCCTAGCCCTCCATCAGCCCATTTCCTGTCCTAGCCCCCCTCACTCAGCCCATTTCCAGTCCTAGCTCCCTCCCCTTACAGCCCATTTCCATTTCAAGCCCCCTCCCCATCAGCTATTTGCAGTTCAAGCCCTCCTTCCACTCAGCCCATTTCCAGTCCTAGCCACCCCCATAGCCCATTTCCAGTCCTAAGCCCTCCATAGCCCATTACCAGTCCTAAGCCCCCCATCAGCCCACTTCCAGTCCTAAGCCCCCCCCATCAGCCCACTTCCAGTCCTAAGCCCCCCAACACCCCATTTTCAGTCTTAGCCCCCCCCCCCCATTACCAGTCCTAACCCCCATCAGCTCATTTCCAGTCTTAGCCTCCCCACAGCCCATTCCGGTCCTAATCCCCCATTAGCCCATTTCCAGTCCTAGCCCCCCATAGCCCATTTCCAGTCCTAGCCCCCCCCCCCATAGCCCATCACGACTCCGAACCCCCCATCCGCCCATTTCCAGTCTGAGCACCCCCATAGCCCATTACCAGTCCTAACCCCCCCCATCAGCCCATTTCCAGTCCTAGCCCCCCTATAGCCCATTACTAGTCCTACCCCCCATCAACCCATTTCCAGTCTTAGCCCCACCATAGCCCATTACATCCTAACCCCCCATCAGCCCATTTCCAGTCCTAACCCCCCATCAGCCCACTTCCAGTCTTAGCCCCCCCCATAGCCCATTAGTAGTCCTAACCCCCCCATAGCCCATTACCAGTCCTAACCCCCATCCCCCATCAACCCACTTCCAGTCCTAGCCCCCCCATAGCCCATTACCAGTCCTAACCCCCCTCCCCCATCAGCCCTGATAGATTAAAAAAATCAAACTGACTGCTGCTGCTGCTGCCGCCGTGGCAGCGGCAGAATCAAATGTCCCGCCTGCCCGGCAGAGCCTCCCTTCCCCATCAGCTCCCGAGTCCCTCCAAATGCGCGGGCTTTCAGAGCCGCGAGAGTTTCCCTTTCTTCTCGCGGCTCTGTTAATCTCGCTGGGGCTGATGGGATTTCCCATCAGCCCCGGCGGGATTAGCAGAGCCGCGAGAGGTCAGAGAAGCTCTCGCGGCTCTGAAAGCCTGCGCATTGGGGGGGACTCGGGAGCTGATGGTGAAGGGAGGCTCTGCCGGACAGGTGGGGCCCCGCGGTGGGACATTTGATTCTGCCGCTGCCACGGCGGCAGCGGCAGCAGCAGCCGGTTTGGGGTTTTTTCTACTTGTGCAATGAAGAATATTTTTTGCGCGGGGCCCCCTGAAACGCGGGGCCCTGTGCAAAAAACATTCTTGCTCAATGGATGGGCCGGCCCTGCCGGAAGGACTGGGGTTTCTAGTCCCACAGGTGCTCCTTGTGGTCTTGAGCAAGCCACTTAACCCTCCATAGCCCATGTTCCCTGTAAAATAGTTATCTCCAAGTTATAATGCCCTGTTCAATGTAATTTCAGTTTGTTCAATGTAAACCGCACTGATGCAGAATAGCGCGGTATATAAGAGAATGTAAATAAATAAATTTAATTGTAGTGAGTTCATTCTGTAGCTCGACTATGGAGTCATTGTTCACCTTTAACATTTCTTTCAACTGCAGGATCTCTGCCATTATTATCTGTAGTGAAATCTTTGACTTTTTGTTCTCCACCACCTTTTGCAGTGAGGGTGGTTCATATTTTATGCGTTTAACACCTTGCCCACTGGATGCAGTGAAGTTCAACTTTACAGGCTTTGAAGAGAGCATTTCTGCCATCACCAGAAAACACCTTCTCACTATTTACTGCAACTGTGGTCAGATTATTTTATACTTTTGCTGTCTGGCATGGATGGTGCTTACCAGTGCCCCCTGGAAAATCCCATTTTTGGTGGTGGTGACTTCAGTGCACAGAGCTAGTGAGCTCTGGGCTCTAGTAGTGGATCCATCATTCACAAAGGTTTTCTATAATAGGGAGGTATTGCATATGCATATTAAATTCCTTCCTAAAATGGTGTCAGATTTCAGTCAGTCAATTGTCTTTCCAACATTTTTCCCATGACTCCATGCTAACAAAGGGGAAAGTATATTGCACATGTTGGACTGCAAGAGAGCCTTGGCCTTCTACTTGGAGGAGACAAAAGCCCGGCTTGTTTCCTTTGACCCTAAAAGGTTGGGGGCTGCCATCAACAAATACCATCTGCGAGCCAAACTGAGAGAGGGCATCTCTTTTGCTTATGTTCAGGTAGATCTGATGCTTGAGGTTCATGACATGGCTCACAATGTCCAAGCCATGGCTGCATTGGAGACCCACTTACATTCAGCCTTCATAGAATAAATGTGTAGAGATGCTACTTGGACTTCTGTCCATACATTGACATCTCACTATTGTCCAGAAAGGGGCTCCTGATGTAAAAGCAGGTTCAGTCAATCTGTTCTTTGGAGTCTGTTTGAGGACTAGAAGCCATATCCATTCCCTTCTACACCCTATTCTTTTCCATTTTGTGCTGCCTCATTAGGTGTTACCCTCCTCCCAAAAAACATAAAAAGTTGTGTTATGTTGTCTTTGCTTGTTGCAGCACTTCTTTACTCCTTGTAAACTGCTTAAAATGTTGTACCGTATTTCCCAGATTGTAAGTCGGCTTTTTTACATTAGAAACCTATGGCATGGCCTATACAATGGAGCGACTTATCTAATAAATTTATGCGGTGAACCACACCCCTCAAAACGGATATAAATACTTGCAACTGCACAGTGGGTGGTCTTTCTCCCTGGGCTCTTCACTCTACACCCAACACTTGCAAGCAGACCAATCAATCAGCAGACTTGTACGTACTTGGACTATACTCGCAAATAGCATACAAAATAGCATACGGGATGAATTTCAGTTACAACACAAATGTTATTTTTAACCCCACAGAAAATGGTGACACCCATGGCCAGAACTCATACACTGCAGAATTCAAATTGAAAGTTATTCATTACGCAGAAGAACATGATAACAGAGCCACCGAGCGAACTTTTGGGATAAATTAGAAATTAGTTAGAGACTGGAAGAAGACGCGGGGAAAACTAATCTTGATGAAACGCAGCAAGAAAGCAAATCGCGGCCACAAAGCATGGTGGCCTGAATTTAGAAGCATGTCTGCTTCAGTTTGTCGTAGAGCAGAGTGCCCAGGGCTATGGACTGTCCACTGTGCAGGTACAATTCAAAGCAGTTCATATTGCCAGGGAAATGAATATTGAGGGATTCAAGGCTGGTCATTCATTTATTTATTTATTTATTTAGCAGTATTTATATCCCGCTTTTCACCGGGTCAAAGCGGTCAATTGGGGGATACATTTAACACAAGGGGATATGAGACACATACGCTAATACTTGCAGGGAACATGGGCAATGGAGTGGAGGAGTGGCCTAGTGGTTGGGGCAAGGTACTTCAGGCCGGAAGGTCGGTGGTTCAAATCCCACTAGAGGACAGCAACCTTGGGCCGGAAGGACTGGGGTTTCTAGTCCCACAGGTGCTCCTTGTGGTCTTGGGCAAGCCACTTAACCCTCCATAGCCCAAGTTCCCTGTAAAATAGTTATCTCCAAGTTATAATGCCCTGTTCAATGTAATTTCAGTTTGTTCAATGTAAACCGCACTGATGCAGAATAGCGCGGTATATAAGAGAATGTAAATAAATAAATAAATAAATCGAGGGTTAAGTGGCTTGCCCAAGATCACAAGGAGTGCCTATAGGACTAGAAATCCCAGTCCCTCCGGCCTGAGATTGCTGTCCCCAGGTGGGACTTGAACCCCAAGCCCTCTGGCCTGAAATACCTTGTCCTAACCACTAGACCACTCCTCCCTTCATGGTGCTACTGATTTATGCTAAGAAACAAATTAAACATTAGACAAAGAACAACCATGTGTCAGCAGCTTTCCACTGATTTCTTGGCTAAAGTACAGAATTTCAGGGAAGTCGTAAACAAAGAAATCAACACATACACAGTGACACTGGACTTCATAATCAATATGGAGGGTACCTTAACCTTTGACATCCATTAGGGAGAACGGCCAGTCAAAAGGAGGTTAGAACAATAAAAACCACCGGACATGAAAAGACACACTTTACAGTGGTGCTGGCCAGCTGTGCAAGTGGAAAGAAACTACCACCTATGATTATATTCAAAAGGAAGACAATGCCACATGAAACTCTACCAACCAACATTGTTGATGTGAATGAGAAAGGATGGATGGATGAGAGCATGATGCTGAAATGACTGCAGTGCTGCTTTAGTAAGCGGCCGGATGGATTTTTCAAGAGTCAGAAAGCACTACTTGTCATGGATAGCAAGAGAGCCCATTTCACTGAAGACATAAAGAAGAAAAAATCTCTGAACACTCTCCCATTTATTATACATGGTGACATGACAAAAATGGTTGCTTGACATTTTCATCAACAGAAGATTCAAATCTGTGTTGCTTCGCCTATGGGAAAACTGGATGTGCCACGGAAAGTACGGTTTCACGGCTACCAGCCGTATGTGCCATGCCACTTTTGCAGAAGTTACCGGGTGGGTTTCAATACCATGGTGGGGGGGGGGAGGGGGGTGTGAGCAATAAAATAATGAAATCTGGTTTTGTGAAGGCTGAGATCCTAAAGAGCCCCGATAACTGTAAAGATGAAGATGATGGACAAAGAAGAAGACAATAATGTACATGAACTGGCACCTGAAATTGCAGTGACACCAAAGATGAGGACTTCAACGACTTTCCTGAGAGTGATACAGAACAAATCTGATGTGGAATGAGTGTTATTTTAAAGTGAAACAGAATAAATCTGTTTTTAAGAAACAGAAATGTTGTCTCGTGCTTTATTTTTTGTAGTGTCGACTTATACACAGGGGCGACTTCTACTAGTATTTTGCATGTAAAAACGCCAAATTGTGTCACTGCGACTTATACACAGGGGCAACTTATAATCTGGGAAATACGGTGCATGAAGGCAGGATATAAATTGTCTTAAATAAATAAAGGTGATCACTTATCCTGCTTGTCCGCTGAGAAAATGGTTACTCACCTATAGCAGGTATTCTCTGTGAACAGCTAGATAGGTTCTCACAACCTTCCCACCTCCCCTTGGCGTTGCATTCTAGCATTAGCTAATCTTCAGACTGAGAAAGTGAGGCATGCTAGCAGCAGGCAGGAATTCCGTGCACGTGTCATGGGACCAATTCGAAACTCCTAGAAGAAGCTGGGAGAGGTTCCTGTGCAGAGCTGTATCGGTGATGACATCCATATGTGAGAACTTATCCTGCTGTCCACAAAGAACACTTGCTACAGGTAAGTAAATTTGTTTTCTAAGAAATTTGATGTTCTTTTGGAGGAAAGGTGTGGTGTTTTTTTTCACTTGTGTTTCTATTGTTATTTAATATTTGTACACCACTAAAGGACTACAATCCATAGGTAATATATTAAGTTGAAGTTCTAAATAAATTTATTAGATGATCTATTAGTAAAATGCAATACTCTACTGAAGCAGTTACAGTATTAGTTTATCAAATATTACTGTGCATCTAAGAGGAGGTGTGGTAATAAATCTGTGCATTTATCATGGCAGGAGCTCTGGCAGAGTTCTACTTTTAGCAGAGTCATTCACCATAAAAATCTGCCATACAGTTTATGTTAATCAAATTCAATAAATAGTAGTAAACTAGGACTTACATTGTTTCTGACTCCTCAATAGTTTTTATATACTGTAAAAAGAACCCTGTTATTCCTGTTTTATTTTGTGTATGGAATAACTTTAACCATTTTGGCTTATTCAGTAGATTTAATATTTTAACATTAAATGTAAATAATTTATATTAAAATATATTTTGTTTCTTAAAATGTTTAGGTTGCATTCAGTGCTTGCTTTGCTTTTTTTGGGAGAGGCTGCAAAATTAAACATGTCCTGTTTGAAGGTTTTAATGGATCTAATAAGAGATTTTATTTTGAATCCATTCTCTCTCCAAGTAAAGGTAATAGAAATGTTCTTTTTTATTTCAAACAAAATGTATGTTAGTTCCAAATAGCTGTTGCATTCAGAAGAGGTAGCATACCTGTTTTCTCATTAGGAATTTTAAGGCTGAAAGCCCAACTAATCTTTAAACTCTTAGGGCCTGATATTCAACTGGGCAGGGCTAAGAGTTGTAACCGCTTAGCCCTGCCTGCCGACCTCCAAACCCCAGATATTCACTTCCGTGGCAACGAAAGTGAATATCCAGGTTTGGCCATGCTGCCCGGAAGCTGACGAAGCTAACCATGATGTATTGATATTGGATGTTGCACGGTTAGCCTCGGATAGATGAGGGTTTTCCTCGTCTATCTTATAGGCGCCAAGTGCTAACTGTGCATCTTCCAATATCTGTGCTGCATCGTTAGCGCTGGTCCCCGCATCCGTTCTACCCCGGGGAGCGTAGGTGACTTAGTCGGGGATATTCGACGACACTACCCATGTATGTGCCATCGAATATCCGGTTAGCAGACATTTAACTTCTCTGCCCCAGAATGCCTGGCTAGCATCAGGGTGTTCAGTGGCATGATCTGGGGATATTCAGTAGCACTAATACATTAATACTGCTGAATATCCTGGTTGCAGTAATTAACGCGGTTAGCAGGTTTTTCCCAACTTAGATATTTTAGTTAGGTTTTTTTGCACCATTTTAAGGTTTCCTTTCCTTTTCCACAATGCCTCAGCCCCCTTAGGAGCTTTGCATGCCGGTCGGGATTTCCTTCATTTTTCTTCAAGATAGAGCTATTCGATTTCACTGCTTCTATTTTTTCAGATGAGATGTCCCACAAATTTGCCAGCAGGTTGAAAAACTGTACCAGGTTCTAGATGATCATAACCATAATGAACACGCATAAATAGTGCCTCCAATACTTGGACCCAATCACAAGCCCTCTTTTTGTAATTTATTTATTTTATTTATTTTGCATTTCTTCTATACCGCCCCTTCCTGAGATCAGGGGGGGTTTACAATGAACAACTACATTACATTGAACAGGGTTACAATTTAAATGTTGATAATTTGTATTCCTTATCGTCCCTCCAGTCCAGTCCCGCATCTCTGGGTAATGTACATCTTCCAGCAGCTTGGAGACTGAGCATGTCATCTTTTTGATGACACCAGTGTACTTATGCAGCTGGCACCGCCCACCAGTCCCATTATGCTCAGTCTCCAAGCAGCTGGAGGAGGTAGTGAGCCAGGGTGCTAGAGTCACTGAAGGGACAACTAAGGAGCATAGACTAGGCTTCGAAAGAAGTTTAGTTTTCTTTTTCCCTTTCAGCTACAGGTTATTTGATTTGGTAGTTAGAGTTAAAAAAAAAAGGTAAAAGGATATAGTCTGCTGTTTTTTCCTACCAGACAAAGGAGAAGAAAAAGCAGGCAGCGGGGAGGAAGATCCCCCCCCCTTCCATACCTGGGGGGGCTTGTGTGTGTGAGGAGGCTTTCAGCCAAGTCTTCTGGCAGCTCCCAAACCCGTCAGCGGGCAGCATCTACAAGCCGGCAGCCCTGGAGTGCCCCCCCCCCCTCAGTGCTGAAGCCATTTTGACAGGCTGAGCACGAGGGGACAGAGAAATGTGCAGGCACTGTTCCCTCAAGGTAAGGCGGCATGGGGACAGGATGGTGAGGGTGAGGAGTCCCAGACTGCTGGGGGAGAAGGTGAGTGCAGGGGCAAGGCATTCTACCGCATGGAGAGGCCCCGACAGTAGCGCGGGAAACTAAGGCGTGCTTTCTGTCACAGGCCCGAGTGCTCTCCTATTTACTCCCGTCGGAGTTGTTTGGCAGGAGGAGCTCAGCGGGAACTTTCTTTCTTGCAGTAGCTACCTGTGTGCAGCCTGGTTTTCATTTTGCCTGCATTTTACTGTAGTTTCATTTCATCTTGTTTTCTTTTTATTTCCTTTTATTTCATTTGGTTTCTTTCTTCATTTCTAGTTGAAATTTAGGTTGCTTTGCTGATAATCTCTGGTTTCTCTTCAGATGGAATAAATCTTTTGCCTTTTACTAAAGTCTTCTTTGGAGAGGAACATTAGTGAGTTTCATTAAATCTTTTTTGAAGTTCCCTCCTCTGGTAGGGTTAAAGATGGCCTGGGCTGCTTGCATGGGACCACAACAGTGGAGCCAGGCCAGGAAAGTCCCTCGCTGTGGCGGAAGGCATGTACTGCAGGGGAGTCCATGCAAGAATCTGTGGAACCGGCTGATGGGCCTTCAACCATCCCAGGACCCTCCCCCGTGCCTGAGGAGACATGGGCCATTGTCTTGTTGCTGGGCGGATTTCAGAGAGTCGTTGTGCCTGGTCAGGTGATTCAGGAGAGGTAAGTGGCAATTTGTTGAGACATTGTGATTTTTTCCTGGAAAGGATTAAAAAAAAATAAAAGAACAGTCAGAGTCAGAAATGAATGACAGATAAGCAGGAAAATGTGCTGTGTAGCTGCAGGTTTGTTCTGTGAAACAGGAAGCTCCTGCATACAAGAAATGTATCTAACTGGAAAGATTATGACAGTCAGCGATTAGGAGTCAAATGAAATCCTTCCATCTGTCTGTTGTCAGTGAGTAACCTGACATGATCATCCTTTGTCTCTTGCATCGTCTTGGTATCTACTAAAGTTGGGATATGGCTTGTTAGGGCTTGTGGGCATGGGTACACTTTTCTTGGAGAGGGTATCCACCCTGATTGGATTAGTGCAGGGTCCATTTCATATCTTGGGGGTCTACACGGCAGCGCAAGCTAGAAATTCTCAAGATATACGGGACCCAACGGAGAGCAGTCTCGGAGGCAGAAATTGGCCTAGACTGCCCGCAAGAGGCTGGGTCATTGGAGCAAGGCCTGCAGGATGTGACGAGGCAGAAGAGTCCCTTCCAGTCGCAGGAGTCCCTGGAGGCCGGGGGGGGGGGGGAGGGGGCGCCTTCAGCGCCTCCAGCCCACGGTCCCAGTGTGAGACCCAGACCATCCACCCCTCAAAGCCAGGGAGTTCTCTCCGGAGTTTATCTTCCTTGTGCATACAGCATTTTGCAGCATTGAAAGAACTTGACAAGCAGCTCTCCAGCCTCGGTACGTGGGGCTCGGAGGCTGTCAGACACAAAAGAGCACGTGTCAGGGGCAATGGCGATTAAGGGGGCTAGAGGCCCAGAGGAGTGGAAACAAATGCCATTGTCGGAGGGGTTGGATAGGTAAAACAGGGCTAGGTCTGCAGGAGGAGTTGGAAGAGAGTATCAATCCTGGGGATCCTGCCAGGAGGAGCTGCCGGTACTCAGTGTAAAGTCCTTCAAAGCTCTGAATATGTCCACTAGTCTCCCGGTAGAGGAACAGGCTCTGGAGAATCTGCTGCTCCAGGCGGTGCGGCACTTGTGAAATGTCTTTCCGGTACATAGAGTAGTATGACAGGTGATCCATGTCTCACCTGTACCTGATACCGGGGCAAGAACGAGGGTTCCTTTGATCGCCCAAAGTGGACACAGTGGTGTCAGCAGCAGTAGAGGGAGACCATGTCTTATCTCATGCAGCTAAGAGCTGTGGATCTGGTTCTGCGAGACCTGTGTGACTGTGGTCAGTACTTTAGTTTTTGGTGGTGCCCAAAAGGCAAGTTCCTTTCGCCAGATTCTCAACCTCGAGGGCATGCACCTCTGTTACTGGGTACTGCATTTCCACATGGAAACGTTGAGATCAGTAATAGGGTCGGTAAGGAGCAGAGAGTTCTTGTCGCTCTTGACCATTACTGGGGTGTATTGGCACATTTCCATCTATCCAGAACATCAGCAATTTTGCCATTTTTGCATTGCCAAGGGGCCATTTCCATTCCCAGTTTCGAACGTTGCCCTTTGTTCTGGCGGCCGTCCTCCGTACATTCACCAGGATCGTAGTGGTGGTGACGGCAGCCCTCCGCGAGGGAGGGTGTTTGCCTACCCATATCTAGACAATTGGCTGATCCGGGTTAAGTCTAGTGATGGCACTGAAAGAGCAACAGCGCGGGTGCTGGAGTTCCTTCACAGTCTCAGTCGGGGGGTCATCCAGACCAAGAATTGGTTGCGGCCAGCCTAGAAACTGGAGTATGGAGGAGCGTGCTTCACTGCCTATGGGGACAGGTTTTCTTGCTGGATCGCTGAGCGCAGGAGCTATGACAGTTGATACGTCAGTCCCTGGAGCTGGGAAGACCGTCGACGTAGAATTGGTTGCAGGTTCAGTGGACTATGGTGACCACTCTTGTGCTAGTCTCATGGGCATGGGCGCACGTGCGACCACTGCAGAGGGCTCTGCACCAGCGGTGGTCCCATTAGGGTCAACCCCTTTCCCGAGTACTCCCCTGCCTGCGGAGCACCAGGAGAGCTCTTGGGTGGCTGCATCTGGGGAGCCTGGAAGAGGTATGTGCCACTCAGGTTCCTGGTATGGGCTCCGCGGATGACTGGGGCCAGTCTGTCAGGTCAGAGAGTCCTTCATGACTGTTTCTTGGCTCAGGGGCAGTGGAATCTGTAGGAGGCCCTGTGATCGATCAACAGGCTCGAGATGCGAGCGGTTTCCTGGGCGCTAAAGAGTTCCGAGCCTTAGTTGCAAGGGAAGGCAGTCTGAGCCCTCTCGGGCAATGCGACAGTGGTGGCTTTATATCAAATGGCAAGAAACGCAGCCCTGGAGGAGGGGGGCAGAGTCTCATCTCCAGGCGTTATTATCGGCACTCCTAACGGAAGTCGGCAATGTGACAGCAGACTACCTTAGCTGAGTGCGCGTGGCTCCTTGAGAGTGCCAGCTCAACCGGAGGATGTTTCGAGCAGGAGGTCATCGATGGGGCACTCCGGCATGGACCTAATGGCAACATTCGAGTTGGCCAAGGTCTGCGAGGTTTTTCCGCAGACGTTGAGAGAGGTTGTCCAAGGGCCTGGATGCTCTGTCCAGCAGTGGGCCTAAGAGGGTCTTCTCTGTGTTTTCCTCCAGAAGTGCTCATAGGTTGGGTAGTGCAGAAGATAGAGGCACACCGAGGATTAGTACTTCTGGTGACAACAGACTGGCCGAGGCACCTCTGGTCTGTGGACCTGATTTAGATAATGGTGGATCAACCATGACTGCTTCCAGTTTGAAAGGGTCTCTTGTGCAGTGGCCACTCTGCATCTCCTGGTGGTTCCATTTTCATTTATGGCATGGTTCTGGAAAGAGCGAGGTTGAAGAAAGGAGATTTGGGCTTTGTGATAATATCCTTGTTGCAGGCCCAGAAGAGGTGGCGCATCTTTGGAGCACGGTGAGGAGAAAGACGGGCAAGCCCTTCCACTACCTCGCTCCAGGGCATCTTGGTGGTGTTGCAATCCAGGTTTGATAAGGGCCTAGCCGCCAGTTCCTTGAGGGTGCAGCTGACTGTGATTTCCTATTTATTGAGGGAAAGGCCATGGGGTGCCATTGGGTACTCAACCAGACGTGCTGAGATTTCTAGGGGCGGTGTTCCCATCTCTGTCTGCCGAGAAGGATGGTGGTACCACCTGAGGATCTCAATCTGCTGCTGACGGCTCTGTCTGGGGTACCCTTTGAGCCACTGAGTCGAGCTCCCTGAAGGATTTGACTCTGAGAATGGTGTTCCTGGTGGCGTTTGGCGCGGCAAGCAGGATTTCGGAGCTTCAGGCCCTGTCAGGTCAGGAGCCATTCCTTTCCCTCTCCAAGGAGAAGGTGGTCCTGCGCTCGGTACTTTCTTTTTTTGCCCAAGGTGGTGTCGGCAGTTCATGTACTTCAAGCCATTTCCTTTCCGTCTGTAGCGAGCTCTGCCACTCCGTAGCTGCGCCGTATGGAGGTACATGAAATCAACATCGTCCTTTTGAAGATCGGACCATCTGTCTGTTCTGTTTGGCGGGCTGCACAAAGGCGAGGCGGCAACTAAGGCCTCCATTTTAAGATGGATCAGGGAGGTAAGGACTTCGGCATACATCTTGAAGGGTAATCCAGTGCTAGTGGAGCTGCGAGCGCATTCCCCGAGGGCTCAGGCGCCGCGTGGGCAGAGTATAGTTTAGTTCCACCAGTGGAGATCTGTAGGGTGGCAACATGCTCGTCACTGCATACTTTCTCTAAGCTTTATAGTCTGGATGTCCAGGCGGTGGAGGACGCTTGTTTCAGGTCGGCAGTGTTTCAGGCCAGTTGTGTGTATCCCTCCCGTTTAGTTTTACTGCTCTGATACATCCCGGAGGTGCGGGACTGGACTGGCGGGACAATAAGGAAAGAGAAATTAGACTTACCTGTTAATTGTTGCTCCTTGAGGAACTCCAGTCCAGTCCCGAAACCCTCCCTGAGTGCTTTCTGTGATATTCTCTGATAATCAATGCACATCCCGGTCCTGAAGCGGGTTCCTTTGGTGGATGAAGTGCCAGGAGGAGCCGAGGAGTGGTTTTGGGGGGGGGGGGGGGGCGTGGATCAGCAAAGTTGTTGGTCGATTGCTCTTCGCCGGTTGGAGTTGCTCGGATGCTCAACAGGTAGGTCTCCTCATCCTGGAGGGGGGATGGAGGGAAGTACTAGTTTATTTGGATGTAGAAGAGTTTGTTGCATGTTTAACTACTTATTTGTTGTTCCTGTGAGTCTGCTTTATCAATACTGGGGCTGGGGCTGGTAGGTGGTGACAGCTGCATAAGTACACCGGTGTCATCAAAAAGATGACATGCTCAGTCTCCAAGCTGCTGGAAGAGGTACACTACCCAGAGGTGCGGGACTGGGTTGGAGTTCCTCAAGGAACAACAATTACCAGGTAAGTCTAATTTCTCTTTTGCAGATGTCAAAAAGAGGGATCAAGGGTTGAGAGAAAAATGTGATGAACCTTTTGGTGCTTTCATTGACGTTGGCAGAATCGGTCTCCATGGCATGTAAGGCTACATCGGACACTGGCGGTGTATAGACATCAAGGAGCTCTCATGGTCACTCAGATCTGAGCACCTATAGGTCACCAGGGCATTGATTATTGATCAATATCCCCTTCTTGTTGTTCCATATAAACTGCCCCTGATCTCTGGAAGGGGTGGTATAGAAAATCTGTCCAAATAAATAAATAAGGAAGGATTCTTCTTCATCTTCATTGGCATCAAAGGACAAAGATGTGGAACATCGGGCAGTGGCTTTGATGCATTGACGTCAGAGCCCTCCTAGGCATATTGCATCAAGGGTTCCCAGGAACGCCCTTCTAAGCCTCCCCGAAAGAGGAAGGCTCTATCTCATTACTGCCAGAGGGGCAACACCAGTCTTCTCTTAGTCAAGACCAGTCTGCCGATACACCCTCACAGATTCCAAGAACATTGGCTGATTCTGCTGTGACCCCAGTGTCTTTGGGCACAGCAGCTATGTAGAATCACCTTCTGAGGGCTATCAAGGAAAGAATCATAATGCTTTTCGCCATGCAGCACATCAGAGCCTCAATGAATGTTGCCATGGCGTCGCCAGCTATCAAGCCTATCTTTGAGAAGCACAATGTGCCTGCGGAAGAAGCATTGGCATTAGGATATCGAAGTGTCCTGACACAGATTTCTACTTGGCCAGTTTCACTCTCCAGCACACTGGGGACCTATGCACCCCTGATGCTTATGAAGTCATTGGTGCATTGATGCTTCCAAAGGAGCTTCCATCCTCCACAGGGAAGGAGAGTCGACCAGGCCGAGACTCAGAAGTACTTTGACTTCCTCTTTGAGTCTGAATCAGAAGGCTGGATCACAGATGAGGAGTCTGAGATTCTCTCAGACAACTCTCCAGAACTCCACTCATATCCTTCTCCGCCTCATGAAAGACGCAAGTCTCCAACTGAGAAACTGACTTTCCAGGATTTTGTTTGGAATATGGCTAAGGCCATGCCATTTTCTTTGGAAACTGAGGATGGGCTCAGGGCAGAGAAATTGGAAATCCTGCAGTACTCCGCAGCCCCCAAAGAAGTGTCTCAAATGAGAGCATGGGAGATTCCCCTCACTGCCTCCAGTCAATACTACTACTACTACTGATCATTTATATAACACTACCAGTAGAGAGAATGACTCGATGTACTGAGTTCAGAAGGCTCCTGGATACAAGAAGCTGCAGCTTCTGCACCACTTTTTGGTCGTCGAATCTGCTCTCAGAAGTTTTAGGAGTTCCAAGACACACTCCTCGGCATCCCCAGGGAGGGAGATTTGGACACTGGATTCTTTCAGAGTGTCATGCTCGCTTGCCATGTGGCCTCTTACCAGCTCTTCATGGGCATATTCTTGAAGGATATCATGCGTGGCCTTGATGATATGGCTGCACTTCTCCCTCAAGAGAAGCTTGAACAATATTGTACCCTGGTAAGTCATGGAAAGGACTGTTCAAAGTTCATGGTTCAAGTGACCTATGACGTTTTCAATATGGTATCCAGAGCTTCTCCAATGGGTATTAGTGCCTGGAGACTTGCCAGATTTCAGACCTTCAGTCACCTGTGCAGGACAAGCTCGCCAACGTTCCTTGCCATGGACAGAATCTCTTTGGAAAACAAGTAGACGAGAAGGCTGACTTCATAGAAAAGCAGACCCTATCTGAATCTCTCAAGAGGCACATCAGAGCCACCTCTTATTGCAGAAGGTATCAAGGTGGCAGCTAAAGAAAGGCTTACTACTCTCAAAGATGTAAATACGTCCCTGGTTCCCACTACTCATAGCCCAAGCAGACAACTCAAGCATGCCCCAAGCAAGAGAAGTATCAGAAGACCCAGCCTGCTCTTCAGCCAAAGCGGAGTGGAGGAGTAGCCTAATGGTTAAGAACACTGGCTTGGGAACCCAAAGACCAACGTTCAATTCCCACTAACACTCCTTGTGACCTTGGGCAAGTCACTTAATCCTCCATTGCCTCAGAAAAATCCAAGTTATCAATGTCCCTGTTAAATGTACATTACCAAGTTTAAGTTTCAATGTAAACCACTTTGATTGAAATGATAAAGCAGTATATGAAACCTGTTAAATAAATAAAATAAAACCAGGGACAGGGTTTTGACTGGTTCCTAGAGAGCATAGTCAATCTTCCCATAGCCTCAGAGGAGGACTCCTGTAGGTGGCAGACTTATACTCTTTGCCCAGAACTACCACTGGAAAGATGTGAGTGGAGGAGTTGCCTAATGGTTAGAGCACTGGCTTGGGAACCCAGAGACCAGGGTTCAATTCCCACTAGCACTCCTTGTGGCCTTGAGCAAATCACTTAACCCTCCATTGCCTCGGAATAATCCAAGTTATCAATATCCCTGTTTAATCTACATTACCAAGTTTAAGTTACAATGTAAACCACTTTGATTGAAATGATAAAGCAGTTTATAAAACCTGTTAAATAAAATACTACTACACATGCTGGACTGCAAAGGAGCCTTAGCTTTCTACTTGGGACAAATCAAAGCCCATAGAAATTCCACCCAGCTTTTTATTTCCTTTGACCCCCAACAAGCTAGGCGCTGCCATATCCAAACGCATGTTGTCCAGGAGAACATCTGCTACAGGTGAGTAACTATACTATATATATACATATATGTATACATTCATATACAGTCAAACCTCGGTTTTCGGTTGCCCCGGTTTTCGTCGGTTTCGGTTTTCGACGTCTTTTCAGACTGAGATCTTGTCTCAGTTTTCGTCTATCGCCTCGGTTTTCGTACTGCAATACACGCTGGTCTGCATACACTGCCTGCCCAGTCCCGGCAGCACTACCCCCCCCCCCCGGACTCACCGATCGCGTGTGCCAGATCTGAAAAGCAACAGTACTGCAATAGTGTACATACACCTTCCGCTGGTCTGCATACACTGCCTGCCCAGTCCCGGCAGCACTACCCCCCCCGGACTCACCGATCGCGTGTTGAGATGCGAAAGTCAGGTGAGCAACATCCTCGAGCCAGAGTCAGAGATGCAAGGATTGCAGAGAGGAAGGCCCCGATCTCTCCACCGCCTGCCTGTTCTCTGTAGCGCCCCCTCAGGCTCGGAGGTAGCAGGGTAGCAGGAGATGTTGAATGGGTAAGCAGGAGATGTTGAATGAATGTGGCAGGCAGTTCTTTCTCTTGCGGGGTACGCTGTTGAGACGGAGTCAGCGATCAGATTAGTGTCCTACAGTATCTGTGTGTTTGCTGTGCTGTGGACGATCGGGCAGCTGAGAGAAGTGACAGGAGCTGTTCTACTGCTGGCTGAGTTATTCTCTATAAAATGTATTTTTTGTCAATATTTTTGGGTGTCTGGAACGGATTAATTGAATTTACATTATTTCTTATGGGAAATCTTGCTTCGGTTTTAGTCCGTTTCGGTTTTAGTCAGACTTTTTTGAATGGATTAATCATGAAAACCGAGGTTTGACTGTATACTTCCCGGTGGAAGCTGCTCCCCTCCACAGACAAGGACATCTACTCTTCCATTACCTTGACAGTGGCTTCTAGTGGCTCCTTCAGATCCACACTTTAGCCCTCAGGAACAAAACATTATGAGGCTAATTTTATAAGAGACCGTGTACGTGTTGGTACCAAGTATGCTCATAAACGGAGGTTATTTTAGCCATTAATCTGCATATGTGGCAACATGCACACATTAATGACTTGTTATAAAATAGTAACTAGCGTAGAAATATGCATATTGCTTGATTGCGTGTACTTTGCTGTGAGCATGCATATAAGTACACATGTTCTTGCAAACATCTACACCAGCTGTAGGGGTGGTGTAAATGTCTGCGCCTCATTGTTTTTAGAAAATGGGCTTAAAATAGGCAGGATAAGTACTTTTAAATAGGTGCCCCTTTACAGAATTTCTTTCTGTATCTACTCCAAAGTATGGGTGTTTCTTGCACCCTACAAGCACCACTTCTTTTCAAGGTGCTGTTCTGGAAACAATTCAGATAAAAGCCTGTCTGTCAGAGGGAAGATTACAGACTCCCATTTCACATGTACACAACATTAACATTTTACTTGTAGTCACGAGCAGGCCTTACTTATAACTGTTGGACCATATGGCTGTAGTAGGGTTGCCAACTTTTTCACCGAGAAAAACCCGACACCTGTGGCTCGCCATGCTCCACCCATTCTCCGCTCCTAGTCCCACCCCTGCCCCGCCAGCAGCCCCACCCACAAAAATTACCGAGGATACGTGTAGGCTAACTTCCTTGGTCAGATAATAATTAAACTGGGAACCCCAAAATCCAAACATGAAATGTACAACACTGGAGAAATAAAACTATAAAGTAATTTCCTCTTGCACTAAACAAAAACGCAAAGATGTTAGCAATACACACTTCCCAGACCAGACATATTCCAGTTAATAAATTCAAAATAAAAAGTATTTTTCTACCTTCTGTTTGAGCATTTTTTCAGTTGCAATTACTCCAGTCACTTTCTTCTGGTTTCTTCGTGTCTTCAGCGAGCTATCCATTTGTCCTTTCTTCTCTTTTAGATGTTTTCCATTCTCTCTCTATTTCTGCTTTAACATACTGATTGTTTCCCTTTTGTTCTTTCCTCTATTTCTTTTCTTATTCCTTTATCATCCATTTAAATTTCACCCTTCCATTTTCAAGCCCCTCTTACTCTCCCTATACCCAGCCCATCATAGACTTTTCTTCCACACAAAATATTTTTTCCCCTCTCCATTCTCATTCCCCATCCATTCTAGTCCTCCCCCAAAATCAGTTCCCTTATAGTTCTAGACCCACCCAGCATCCACTCCCTTCTAGTCCCATTCTCCCATGCCCCACATCAGCCCATTTCCAGTCCTATTCTAGCTCTTCATCAGCCCATTTCCAGTGCTAGCCCTCACATCACAGGCCATTTCCAGTCCTAGCCCCCACCATCACATCCCATTTGCAGTCCGAGTCCCCCTGCACCATCACAGTCCATTTGCAGTCCTAGTTCCCCCCCACCATCACAGCCCATTTGCAGTCCAAGTTACCCCCCCCCATAGCCCTTTTTCCAGTCCAGGTCCCCCTCCCCATCACAACCCATTTCCAGTCCATGTCCCCCCCCCCCCATAGCCCTTTTACAGTTCAGGTCCCCCCATCACAGCCCATTTTTTTACATTCCAATTCCCCCCCCCCCCATAGCCCTTTTCCGGTCCAGGTCCCCCTCCCCATCACAACCCATTTCCAGTCAATGTCCCCCCCCCATATCCCTTTTACATTCCAGGTCCCCCCCCCATCACAGCCCATTTCTTTCCAGTCCAAGTCCCCCCACCCCCAAAGCCCTTTTCCGGTCCAGGTCCCCCTCACCAAAACAAACCATTTCCAGTCCATTTCCCCCCCCCCCTTAGCCCTTTTACTGTTCTGGTCCCCCCCCATCACAGCCCATTTCTTTCCAGTCCAAGTCCCCCCCCCCAATAGCCCTTTTCCGGTCCAGGTCCCCCCCCTATCACAGCCCATGCAGTCCCTGCCCCCCCCCCCGACCAGCACCGCAGCTGTCTGAGAGGCTTCAGAGGGAGCCGGGTAAGCTTGCGCAAGGCCCCGGTTCCCTCTGTACAGCCGCCAGCGTGAAGAGCCTTTTCCTTCACACTGGCGGCTGTATCTGTGAAGCCGCGAATGCTGGGAAAGGTTAAAGGGTATTGCCTTTAACCTTTCCCAGCAATCGCGGCTTTACAGATACAGCCGCCAGCGTGAAGGAAAAGGCTCTTCACGCTGGCGGCTGTACAGAGGGAGCCAGGGCCTCGCGCGAGCTTACCCTGCTCCCTCTGAAGTCCTCCGGTGTATGGGCCGGCCCTGGGTGTGGGTTTTTTTGGACTTCGGGTCGGAAGAAGAGCCGGTTTTTTGCTCTAGCCGCTCCCGATCTTGCGGCCAGAGCATAAAACTGGCTTTTCAAGGGCCGGTTTTACATCTGCGCCGGCAGCCGGCCTGGCCATGGAAAAACCGGCCAGGCCGGCTGAAAACCGACCAGTTGGCAACCCTAGGCTGTAGCCATCCATGTAATATGTAGTAGAAGGATATCATCGATATACCGACACCATTTCAAGATGAAAGGGGCAAAAATAGAAGAATACACCCAACGCTGTTCATAAGAGTCCATATAAAGGTTTGCCAAAGAAGGGGCAAACGTTGCGCCCATTGCAGTTCCTGAGATCTGAAGAAAATATTCTTGCTGATAAACGAAATAGTTCTTCTTCAAAGCTAACTCAGCAAGCTGAAGAAGAAAATCAGTCGGAACTCTATGAGGAGTGGGACGTGCTTCCCAAACTGCCGCCAAAACTTGAAGAGCTTCATCCTGTGGTATTGAGGTATATAAGGCTGAAACATCCAAAGATGCTAACCAAGTAACTTGATCTATAGCTTCAAAATCTTCCAACAACTGTAATAAATGTGTTGTATCCTTAAGATAGGAAGGGATCTTCACCACTGCCGAACGAAGGAATTGATCAAGATAAATACCAACCCTCTCGAGCAGTGACTCATTGCTCGAGAGGATAGGTCTCCCTGGAGGGTTTAACAAACTTTTATGTACCTTTGGGAGAATATAAAAAGCAGGTATTCTAGGATATGGAGGATTCAAAAAAGTGCATTCTTTTTGCTAAAGTTGCTGACTTCAGACGCTAATTCAGCCGTTGTTTGAGGAGACACCTTGTGTGTCTGAGCGGTGGAAGAGTTTAGCAAGTTATGAGATTTCTTTAAATCTGGTTCCTGATGAAGCCTGGTGGCGAAACGGAGGCTTTCGTTGAACAGAACGGTGTTTGGTGACCTTTGCAGCTGCTCGTTTAGAGCCATGGAGTGATGATATCTGACTCGTAGCAGATAAGTAACAGCTTACTCTCTGTTTGTTGGAGAATTATAAATTTTATCTGATGTGCTTTTGCTTATTTCCTTTTACAGCATTCTATTGCGGACATTGATACTGAGCATACCCCCTTTTATATCTTTCGTATGAACAGAATTTGGATTTAACCCAGAGGGTACTTTGCTGCTGTTGCTTTCTGTTTTCTAGAGCGTTACTGGACACTCTTTTATAATATGTGTGGTTTGTGTATGTGAATGATTGTGAATGATTGGGATTTTTGGTATACTGATTTGAATGACTGGTGGATCCCTGTGTAGTTCTAATATTGGGAAAGTTTGTGAATGGTTTATTGTGTGAGGTTATTTGGTGTTATAATTATATAATTGGTGAGGCTCAGGACCTATGATGTAAGTGTCCACCATAACCCTATGGTGATAAATTTGCCACATGGGGGGTGTATAAGTCCTGAGGTCCGGCGAGAGCCCATTGTTTAGATTTGTATTGAAGACTTTATACTCTTATTCTAGTTTGTGACTTGAAGTTGGAATAACTAGTGGTTTACTGAGAGTGTTTTGTGTATTTGGATATTGGTATTAGTTTTACCTCTCAGGCGGTTTTTTCTTGTTTGTACTAGCAACCTTGTAGACCATTTTTCAGGAGTGGGAGACCCCTCAAGTTATCCTTTTCACAACCCTAAAACTACCTCTCTACTGCTCCATCCTCTGATCCTCCAAATGCCTTGTCACAGACACATTGGTAATTCCATGGACCTCTTTATTTATATCTTCCAATTCCACTTGTAGCAAAAAACCTGCAGAAAATTTCAGTGGTGGCCAAGCACCATGTTTCTCATAGCATCATATTGGTCTCAGCAGATCTGATTTCTCTAACAAAAAGGTTGGAAGTTCTACTACCAGGCAGACTTCAAAGATTTCAAACATTAAACACTCAAGACAAAGGCTGTCTCTTTCATGCCAATCTGAACTCCTTAGTCCTCACAATGTGTAAAGATTGCACCATTAATTCTTTATTCCAAGTCTACCAATGTCCTATCCAAGGCATACCAGTAGATGCAAAGAAAAGAACACGTAAAGGAACTTTACATTGGAAAGGATTTTCCATCTGGTGCTTCACACGCAGTCACAACATTATTATCTGTTTGCCTACCACCATACTTCAGTACTTATAGCATTTACATTGTCTTGAATTCCAAACATATTCTAGCAGAGTGCATCTTGATGTCCTCTCTGCTTATCATGTTCAAGTAAGAAACATAGAAACATGATGGCAGAAAAAGACCACATGGCCGATCTAGTCTTCCTTCATATCAACTACTACAATAGTCCACTATTTTCTTTTAGAGATCCTCTGTGTTTGTCCCATGCTTTTTTTAAATTCAGATACTGTCCTCATTTCTACCACATCCACTGGGAGACTATTCCATGCATCTACCACTCTTTCTGTAAAGAAATATTTCCCCATATTACTCATGAATCTATCCCCTTTCACCCTCATCCTATGTGTCCTCTCGTAGCAGAGCTTGCTTTCAATTGAAAGAGGTCTCTTCCTGTGCATTTATGCCATTGACATATTTAAAAGTCTTAATCATATCTCCTCTAGCCTGTCTTTCCTCTAAAGTATACATATTAAGATCCTTAAGTCTGTCCTCATATGCTTTATAAAGAAGACCATTAACCATTTTAGTAGCCACCCTCTGCACTGACTCCAACCTGTCTACTGTATATCCTTTTGAAGGTGTGGTCTCCAGAATTGCACACAATACTCCTAATGAGGTCACACCAAAGACTTATACAGAGGCACTTTCACCTCCTTTTTTTCTGCTAACCATTCCTCTCCCTGTGCACCAAAGCATCCTTCTGGCTTTTGCTATCGCCTTTTCTACCTGTTTAGATATTTTAACATTGTCAGACACAATCATGCCCAGGTCCACTCTTCTTTTGTGGACAGAAGTACTTCACCCCCTACACCATACCGCTCCTTTGGATTGTTGCAGTCCAAATGCATGACCCTGTATTGTTTAGCATTAAATCTCAGCTGCCAAATTCTAGACCACTCTTCAAGCTTAACAAGATCCTTCCTCATGTTATCTACTCCTTCCTGAGTGTCTGCTCTATTCCAGATTTTGGTATCATCCGCAAACAGGCAAACCTTTCCTGACAGCCCTTCTGCCATATCACTAACAAAGATGTTAAAAAGAATCGGACCTAGGACAGATCCCTGCTGCACACCACTGATAGCAACCTCCTCCTCAAAGTGAGCTCCATTTACCTGTACCTTTTGTCACCTCTCACTTAACCAGTTTTTAACCCAATCAGTAACATTAGGGTCCACCCTTATGATGCTCAGTTTGTTTATAAGTTGCCTGTGTGGAACAGTGTCAAAGACTTTACTGAAATCCAAGTACACCACATCTAGGACTCTCCCTCGGTCCAACTCCCTGATCACCCAGTCAAAGAAATCAATCAGATTTATCTGATAAGAGCTGCCTCTGGTGAATCCATGCTGTCTTGGATCCAGTAAGCCATTGGATTCCAGAAATCTCACTATTTTCGCTTTCAGCAGTGTTTCCAATAATTTACTCACCACAGAGGTTAAACTAACCGCCCTGTAGTTTTCAATCAGATCCTTATTTGCACTTTTGTATAAAGGGACTACATGGGCCTCTCTCCAGTCCTCTGGCACCACTCCCGACTCCAAAGAGGCATTGAAAAGGTCAGTCAGTGGAACTGCTAGAACGTCCCCAAGTTCCTTCAGTATTCTTGGACGTATCCCATCCAGTCCCATCGCTTTGTCTACTTTTAGTTTAGCTAGTTCCTCACAAACACAGTCTTCTGAAAATCATTTGAGATCCCTGTTGCATCTTTTCCTGTTTGTGGGTGTTTTCTTAAGTCCTGCTCCTGACCCTTCAAAAATATCAAATATTTGTTAAGGTATTCTGCTTTTTCCTCATCAGCTTCTACCTATTCCTGTCCTTCACCCTTGGGTTTGACAATACCACTTTTGCCCTTCCTCCTCTCACTAACATATCTGAAAAATGTCTTATCCTCCCATTTTATTACCTTGGCTATTTCTTCTTCTTTTTTTATCTTTGCTTTCTTAACTACTTTGCTAGCCTCTGTTTTTCCAAATATAGCTGCCTATCTTCCTCTCTGTATGATCTAAGAACATAAGATATACCATACTGGGTCAGACCAAGGTCCATCAAGCCCAGTATCCTGTTTCCAACAGTGGCCAATCTAGGTCATACGTACCTAGCAGTTTCCCCAAAAGACACAGGTTCCACAATGCTTGTACTGGGGCAAGCAGTGGATATTCTGGGTCCACTTTAATAATGGTTTATGGACCTTTCCTCCAGGAACTTGTCCAAACCTTTTTTAAACCTGGCTACGCTAACAGCTTTTGCTACATCTTCCAGTAGCAAATTCCAGAGTTTGATTGCACGTTGAGTGAAAAAATATTTTCTCTTATTAGTCTTAAATAGCTTACCCTGTAGCTTCATTGCATGCCCCCTAATCTTTCTATATTTTGATGATGTAAGCAATCGATCTACGTTTACCCGTTTCACTCCATTCATTAATTTATAAACCTCTATCATATCTCCCCTCAGCCGTCTCTTTTCAAGGTTGTATTTCATGAAGGCCTCCCTGATTTTCTTCACCTTTTCAGCTACTTCTTTTGAGAATCATAGCAGCCTCCTTTTCCTTTTCTCCTTATTTACCATTCTAACAAGGTTGGTTGCCCTTAAAATATCTCCTTTCAGTTTTGCCCACTGTTTTTCTACATCCCCCAGCTATTCCCATCCCACTAACGACTCCTTGAGGTATTGGCCCATCTTGGCAGTTAGTTTTCCTAAAGTCTAAGACTCTCACTTTTGAATGGATTTTAACAGCCCTAGTCCTAATACTAAACAACACCATCTGGTAATCACTGGATGTGAGATGATCTCCCACTGTGACATCAGAAACACTTTCATGATTGGTAAGCATCAAGTCCAGTATGGCCCCTTCACGTGTGGGTTCTGTTACCAGTTGTCTGAATAGTTCTCCCTGTAAAGAATCCAGGATTTCCTTACGTCTAGATGACACGGCAACAGGGATGTGCCAGTCCACATCCGGCATATTGAAATCCCCTATCAGTAGCACTTCCCCTTTCCTAGCACTGCTGCGTATGTCATTCTATTAAATCTCCATCCACTTCTCTCTGTGAGGGAGGTCTGTATATCACACCTATACAAATGGATTGCTCTTTCCCTCTTTCCGTTTTAACTCACAGTGCCTCCTCTCTCCCTTTTAAGCCCTGTAATTCTATAACTTTAATATTATTTTTTTACATATAGCGCTACTCCTCCCCTTCTTCTTCCCCTGTCCTTTCTGAATAAAGTATAACCTAGTATAATTACATCCCAGTCATGGTTGTCTGTGAACCATGTCTCTGCAAGTCAGCCTCATCCATTAAAGCCTCAACATCTGCGATCTTATTTCCTATGCTACAAGCATTTATACACACTACTTTCCAGATGTTGCCCCTTTTACCCATTTCTATAGAGGTATTTAATGTTTCACTTATCTGGAGGCTTTCATCTACCTGGGGGTTTTCTTCACCCATCCCAACAAATCTAATTTAAGGCCCTCTTCAGTAGGTTAGCCAGTCTGCTACTGAAGATACGTTGACCCTTCTTGAACAGATGGACAACACCCTGGTGGACAGGCTGTGCAGGGCCCTCCGCCACATGAATGGCATCTGGACCCAGAAGTGGTGCCCAGACTCTTCTGGCTATGGGGAACCCTCAGCATGGACCTCTTTGCCATTCCAGTCAATGCTCAGCTGCCCCGTTCCTGCAGCCCCCAACCCCACCCCTCCCGGGTGGCCTTTGATATCTTCCTCCTCTCGTGGACAGGGGGCCTCCTTTATGCATTTCCCCCCCATGTCACTGATAGCTCGGACCCTCCTCAAGGTCCAGCGCGACAAGGCATTAATCATCCTGGTAGATCCGTGGTGGCCCAGGCAACCGTGGTGCCCCCTGCTGCTCCATCTCTCACTGGAGCCCCCGGTTCCCCTAGGGAGCTCTCCGGGACTCCTGACACAGGAGGAGGGCTCAATCCTTCATCTCAACTCGGGCATCCTATCCCTCACAGCATGTCAGCTGAGCGAGTCACCCTAGCCTCACTGCAGCTTCCCAGGGAGGTGGAGGAGATCATCCTGCCCTCTCACAAGGACTCTACGAGACGGGCTTTTGTCTTCAAGTGGCAGCGGTTCACCATGTGGTGCATGGAGTACCACTTCGACCTGCTCTCTTGCCCTGTGTACTCGATCCTTCAGTACCTCCTCCACCTATCGCAGTCTGGACTTAAGTCCAACTCTGTCAGCATGCATCTCAGCGCCCTCTCAGCTAATAATCACTCCATTGAGGGCAAGCCCCTCTTCATGCAGCCCCTCATCACCAGGTTTATGTGGGGCCTATTGCTCTCCAAACCTCCCTTGGAGCCTCTGCCAGTAGAGTGGGATCTCAATGTAATCGAGGTGCAGCTCACTAAGCCGCCTTTCAAACCCTTGGCTACCTGCTCCCTCTGCCACATGTCCTGGAATGTTGCCTTTCTTGTGGTACTCACCTCGGCTCACAGGGTCAGTTAACTCCAGGTGTTGTTGGCCGAGCTTCCGTACACTAGGTTCTATAGGAACAGGGTAGTGTCCATACTCTCTCCAAGTTCCTACTGAAGGTAATCTCTGACTTTCACCTCAATCAGGAAGTAATCCTTCCTACCTTCTTCCCGTGGCCTCATGCCGATGTGGCATTGGCTATCCTCAATACCTTGGACTGCAAACGATCCCTGTCCTTTTACCTACAACGGACCAGGGCCACCGCAAAGCCTCACAGCTTTTCATCTCTTTTGACCCCAGCCACATGGAGCAGGCGGTCACTAAATGGATCGTATCTCTCTGTGTGGCAGATTGCATCGCCTTCATGTATAGCTGTGCCGGACTCCCTCTGGAGTGCCGGGTCACGGCCCACAACGTCAGGGCAATGGCGACCTTGGTCATGAACCTCCGGTTGGTGCCAATGGCCGATGTCTGCCAGGCCACCACGTGGTCCTCTGTCCACACCTTTGCTGCCCAATACTGCCTGGAGAGGGAGTCCTGACTGGTCAGCGCCTTCAGCCAGGCTGTTAACTGTAACCTCTTCTGGGTTTAGGCAAATCCTGCCCTCCAACCCTTCTTGTTTAGTTTACTGGAGCCATGGTTCTCCCTGGACACTGGGGTCCTCTGAGTCTGCCTTCAGATTCACTTGCGGCTGCTCACAGTTGGACAGTGATTTTTCTACCAGTCCTTGGTAGTCTGCAGCTTCCTGCTTGTTCCTGGAGAAAGAGTAGTTACTCACCTGTAATAGATGTTCTCCAGGGACAGCAGGAATCAGTCTCACAACCCTCCCTCCTCCCCTTGGAGTTACTGTTCATTTTTGGCCAGCTTCTTGGTTGGGCTCTAGCTATGGCACCCGACTGATCAAGATGGCACCCTTGGGTGGGAAGGGGATCACGCATACGTGGTGGCATCTCTCAAAGGCTTTTTTTGAAAGCTGGGGAGATGCTTCCACAAGGGCTCCGTCGGCACCAACATCACCCATATATGAGGACTGATTCCTGCTGTCCTTGGAGAACACTTGTTACAGATGAGTAACTACACTTTTCCTGTTTCTCATAAGAAACAGGAAATGCTTATTATTGCCCTTGCAAACTCTGTGGTCCAGCAGTTTAAAAGATAGCAGAGCCACAGGAACATTTCTCTGTTCCTGTGGCTGCTTTCTTTTCTGAAGGATGAATCAGTGAGGGGAGGGAGGGCAGCTGATACAGGCGGGAATGGAAGGAAAGGAGCCAGAAGGGAGCTGACAGGGGGGTCTGGAAGGAAGCAGACACTGGGGTCTGGAAGGGAGCTGACACTTGCGGATGGGGCTGGAAGGTGGCTGAGTAATAGGAGGGGAGTTGGAAGAGAGCTGACATGGGGGGTTGGAAAGGAGCGGAAAAGAGGGGAAGGTGGAGGCTGGAAGGGAGCTGACAACTGGGGATGGCAGTGGAAGGATGGACAGAAGAGAGGGTGACTGGAAGGGAGCTGACATGGGAGGGGACACTGGGACTGGATGTTCACTGATACCTGGGATGTTATTTTAATGAGAAAGGGCTAGACGGTGAGGAAGGAAGGGGACTGGAAGGGAATAGACACCCGTGGCAGTGCTGGGAATGCAAGGGGGTTGACATTGGAAGGTACTGGGAGGGGAGGCTGTAAAGGGGGCTGATACTGGGGAGGGTTACTGGGACAGGAAAAAGGCTGATGGGAGAAAATGAAGAAAGCAAAAAGAGAGACAAGAAATGGCAGATGGACTATAGAGCATAGAAAGAGAGCTAAGAGAAGACAGAGGAAAACAGAAACAACAGATCGGGATCAACATAATCAAAAATCATCAAACAAAGGTAGAAAGAATAATTTAGTGATTGGACTTTGCACTATCTTTACAGTTCACACAGTATGGGGAACTGCGTCTCTTATCTGGTGTGGCACCGTTTAATTTTTATCTACATATTTTTATTTTTACTTTAGGTTGTGGTCACTTATTCTGTACTTGGTGAAGGTCTGTGTTCTGAGTGTGTGATCAAGGCCAGGTATTCTGTTAACACGGAGTTTGTACATAGGAATCTGTACTGTAGTAATTTGACTTGTACAGCTTTTCAAATAGACATATGGATGTTTTGGTGCCCATTGCAGCATTTATAGGCCCCTTATTGTATGAGTTTTGGAAGCGTATGCTGGTATAGTATGCTAGATTTGGCCTTGTAAATCTTCAGTGACTTTTGCAGTGTTTTATATTAGTTCACAATATGCCTGGCACTGGAGAATGTTTATGTTGTTGTTAGTGAGATGACCAGAATTAGATTTTATTTTATTTTTTGGACTATCTATCCTGTTTGTATGATGCTAAATATTTATTTCTAAGTATTTTTATTTTGGCTATACATTTACTCTTTCACTGCAATTTTCTTACAACACTGGATAGAAGGAGAAATACTAATATCGCTTGAAAAGACTTCACAAAGCAGTTTTGGGAAAAAGGAGGGTAGGGTGCAGCCAACATTAATAATAATGAGGGAGGGGGTGCCGATTTATAGGTTGCAGGGGGCACTAGAAACCCTAGCACTGGCCCTGGCTGCAGCCTAACTTACAAAGAACAGGTGATACACAAAACAAAACTTTTACAAAACCTGTTTGCCTATTACAAATATGCTGAAAGCTAACATATCACAAGGTTGCTAAGCCCTTCAAAGCACACAGCTCTTAAGCTATTTAGTGTTCATTAAAATTCAGTAAAATTATATACAGGAATGGCCTGTGAAAATCACCTGTAGGAAAAAAACAAAACAAAACGAAAAAACAACATTAACTGAAGGGAGTTGCTGCTGAAGCATCACTCTGCTTTGCTGGAATTAAAGACACGCCCCACCAATTTGGTTTTAGTTTATACCTGGCCTGTGAAAGGCCAGGCCTGACTTTGGTACTGGGGCAGCATAGTGAGCTCTTGTTTCCCGTTATAGAAGCTGAGAGCATAATATTCCCTCTGACAATGAGACATAACCATAGAAATGGGGTGTGGAGAAAAATCCCCAAGCGGTTCCAACCGCATGCCCCCTTCATCTACTACTGGGTGGTCTTGGGCTGAAATCCTGCTAGAATTCCCTTCGAGTATTATGCTGTGATGAATGGGTGGGCAGGCTGGGAGAGACGTGTCATGCAGGTGAGCCAAGGGAAAAAATGGCTGAGTTTCCACCCCTTACTGAGGAATTTTAAGGCTGCCAAAGGGAGCCACCCAGTTTTTTCAGCAGCCAATGAGATTCCAATTTTGAAAGCCACTTTGATGAAGGAATCTAAAATTGATCTGCATCCTTCAAAATCTTGGCCTAAGGAAAAAGGTCATCCAGATAATGAATGACCTTTCCCGTTCCAGAGATTTGTTCCACTACCAATGAATGAATGAGCTTTAAAGCTCAAAATAGGTGCATGAGAAAGACCATCCCATTGGGATGCATTGATCAAAGTAGAATTTAATGTCAAAGGAAAAGCTGAGCAAGCCACACTGTGCCTAACTGTTTCGCAAGCAGGCCAGATGATCTGTCCATCAGATTGTCCAGCATAGAATTAAAGTGTTATGGCAAACGCTGTGAAAAGCTCTTATTCAATCACTCACCCACAGAAGGAAAACTCACAGACAGGCTGGAATGCAAACAGGAACTTTTAATGTGCACACAGGCCCAGACAGAGATACCAGCAACCTCCACAAGAGTCTGAGCCCCGAGGGACGTCCTTCAATGCCTTATATACAGTACAATTTTAAACTCATTCTATAATCCCATTTGCCACAGGTATTTCCTGTCCACCAATCAGCAGCCCCTGGGGAAGGTACCTGGGTGACCTGTCCAAACCGGTGTGCTCTGGTCTGTTGGTTTCTGGGCTAGGGGATACTGTGCTCAGACCTGGAGTGGGGGAAGGGTGTCTACTGAAATAGCAGGCTGATTACTTTATGTAAGGGCCTCATGGCTTGGGGGAAGGGTCAGGCTGATCACTTGTGTAAGAGCCTCATGGCTGCCTCAAAAGTCTCCCCCAAAAATACTCTGGGAGTCACTAATACAGAAATGTCTTGCATCAGCCCATTAAGAAATCCAGGATCCATAAGTATTAAGAGCATAAATGTTACCCAATAGGATAAGCTGACTCAGCAGTCTGTCAAAAAAAAGAACATAACGACCTTGGGTATCTTGTTTAACCCAATGTATTTGTAAGTCTATCCCTTTATGCATTAGGATTATTACTCTCACCTTTTTACCCCGCCCGATGACATCCCATATGCGTCTCCTACCCATCATCTCTTGAGCTTCGCATGCTCGATATCAGTCACACATGTTTCTTGGAGCATAGCATTTTCTGCTCCATGGTCTCTTAATGCTTTCTAAATGTTGCACCTCTTTGTAGGGGAACCCATCCCATAAACATTCCAAAACAATATACTCAGGATTCTAGGCCTTATCCCACTCCCTGTCACTGAAGAGCACTGAAAAGATGACAACCAGAAATTAACAGAATGCCATCCCAGCCTAAGGGCCCCTCTGCAAAAGCAAACCCTGGAACTAATGGGCTCCGTATCCCACATCACCCACCAACCCCTCTCCCACTTCCCCTTCCTCCTACTCCTCCCTAATATTGGAACCCATATTCCACTCCCCATGAAATCACTTCATGTGTTGGGACCCCCTTCAATTCCTCAGAGGTTAAGTGTCCTCCCTTTCACTCCCCCAACCTCGATCTTTGCTTCCACTACCCATCCCAGAAGCATACAGCTATTACCTTCAAGTCTCAGTACCGGCAGTCGGGTTAACCTCCCCAGATAAAATGATTTCAACTTCCCCCAACCAGTACCATCACCCGAATGTATGAACCTCGGACCCCCACACTCCCAGGCAAAAAAAACTACACCCTCCCATCTGCCTTCCCTACCACAGTCCTCACACACCTCCTGCCCTCTTTCCCCTTACCAGATCCCTTCTCCTTTTCACTCACTCCTCCAGCATCTGTGTCCATTCTCTCAGGCCCCCCTCAGCAACCTACCATACCCTTCCCAGTTGAAACACACCTACAGCCATTCATTTTATAAAAATAGTCACCAACCCCAGTTTCTCCTCAGCTACATCGACAAACCATTATGCTGATTGGAGCCAATATACTTAACCCCTCCTCAGAGAACATAAGACAAACAGAAGATTGTTAACTGTTAATACTGGACACTGGAGACCAAGAAACTCCAGCCAACACCATACGCATTATTAAGCACTCTTACGGAGTGGCCTGTGAAGGTCCTTGGGCCAGTCAGTCCCTCAATAGTTCTGCAGTGCTAGCTTTACATGCCCCACAACTGCAAATGCATAACTAGTCCCCATTGCTCCAACTCATATCCCTTTTATCCTCTCCATAACCCCTTACCAAAGCATAACACACACACTTTCTTAGAGCCATACCCTCTCTCACACTCTTCGTTTATTCAACTGAATGCACAAATCACGCTCTGCAGCTGCTATCAGTAAGAAACGCCCAGACCAAATAAACCACATCCAAATGGTTCAGACAGCATGGTTAGTGCAGTTGGGCACCTACCGTCCCTCCTCCCGCACCCTCAAGTACATGAACTCTCGGTGTGCAGTCTGGTTACTCAACGCAGATATGTTGCAACTACAAAAACTAGCCTAGGCACAAAAACAAGAAACACAATGACAGAACAAATGTGCCATTACTTGCCTGTACATGACCAGACCATATCCCAGCCACATCCACAGCCCACCTCAGGGCAGTTGTAAACATCAGTGGTCCTTTAGAAAGACCACAGCAAACAGGTCACTCACATGTGGGATGCTCCATCCAGCAGGTTAGATAGAATTGATGTAGTCTCTACTCATTCCACAGTTTCAATCCGCTGTTCATAGCATTCTGCCTCCAAGAGAGATAGGAAAAAATGAGTCATACCTCCATGGAACACCTTTAGGCATGCAGGAAATTGAAGGACAAAACACACTTTGTTGCTAAGTAAGTGCATGCACAGTCGCAAAATCTCTCTTCTTAGCTGCAGTAGGGGCCGAAAAGTCCTAGAAGACAAAGCACTCTGCAGTTCTCATATTGCAGGGATTTAGCTTGTCTAGCTGCACAGAGAACCATCTCTCTCTGGGCAAAATTAAAAACAGGGGCCAATACAGCCCCCAGGAAGCTATTACCTGCTCTTTTCGATGCTCTTGATGACAGTAGGCCCAGACATTCTGGAGGCAGCCATTCCTGAAATAGCCAGGTCTCCAAAACACTTGCATCTGAAAGTCTTTGATATTCAAGGGCAGGTCCACTATCTCTGGAATCGGTTCTCCATATCATCCATCTTAGTCACACAGGCCCACAACGCCTGACGTAGATTCTGCACCTCCGTTTCCAGTGTTTGCATGTAGTCCTCTGCCTGAGTATGAAGGTCCTCAATCTCGCAGTAACTGATTCGAATTTGCTACACATGGTGACAAATTTTGTTTCCAAGGCCTGCACGACCACCCGCAGTCACTTCTGCCACTAATGCCTCATGATGGCCCTTGTGGTCTTCCACCTCTGGAGGATTTTCTGCCGTCACCATCTTAGGATCGCTGAGCCTGCTACTGTTCCTTTCCTTTTTCAGTGGTTTTGTGGACATTGCCAATACTGGAGGTGCTCTAGAAATATAAGGATATTACCTCCAGGTATGAGACTTATCTGGAATCACTTTTTGAGGAGTTCCATGATTTTATGAGCAGTCTGAGGGAAGGGAAGCCCTGGAGTCCCATAACACACTACTATCTCAGGATCAGGGTATCACATAACCTTGGCACTTCCTAAAAATTTATAAATAATGAGGAGCCCTAAACTTGGGAGTCACCTATTTGTGTGCCTGACTCAATCCTGCTTGTTGCTTACCTTAACAGGTGTTTTTTTTATAGTCAGCATGTTTGATAATGCACATAGTCTCTCCTGCCTTCCTGAGAGTTGTTTCTATGCATGAGCTTTGAATTGAACTGAGATCTGGGGAGACCACTGGTCATGGGTAGGGCCACACATGCTCAGAACTTTACACCAAAGTTCTGAGCTATGGGACAGCAATTGCATCCCAGTGCTTCCAAATGACATCACCCACTTGTGTGCCTTATCATTCTTGCTGTTATGTAAAATACCTGTTACAGATAAGAAGCATTTCTTTACAGTTAAACAATTTCACTTTTTTTAGTAATGATTTCTTTTACTGTTGAAACAATATAAATGATTCCAGAAAAATGACTTTCCAGTCTTGTCAGATTATTTCTGAATAAATTTGATGCACAAGTTAGTCATATTGGACCTAGAAATAAACTGAATGTTTTTTGGCTGTGATAGGTTTTAATGGAACAGCATAAACAGGTGCAGAAAAAGAATTTCATATATATTGAGGGACTTTTATGATGATTTTACAATTCCATGAACAGCATTTTTTGATAAATCTTATATTCCATATCGTCCTGCTACACCAGTCTAGACACTTGGGTTGTGTTCCCCTACTTGCAGTTTGTTGGAGACAAAGAACCAATGAAAACCAATTCATCTCCTCTCTGATGAAAATTCTGAAGATTTGAGAGGAAAAGATTGATTAAACACTCATGAATGACCACCTTGAGGGTGACTCTCTCACTTGAGCATGAAGTGAAATGCCCCACTAGACTGCGGTCTTTTTGGTAGCCATAGGAAGAGGGAAAAGTGGTTGAGCTCCATGCGCTTATCATGATAAGAGCCTATTGAGCAGCCAGAAATTGAAAGGATTTGGAAGGATCTGGAAGAGTGCAGCAGCCTCACACAACCTCAGTGCCCCTTCCCTCCTCCTCTTTTCCCCCAAGTTCTTTCCCAAAGATTGCAGAAGGCTCTCAGATGGATCTGCCTGCCAGCCACCTTAAATGCAGTGCTGCAGAATTCAGTGAAACAGTATCAGGGGAGTAGAGCTGAGCCTGGCAAGGATCCTCTGACTTGGGGCTCTCAGGGGGTGAGAACCAAGGCTTGACCTCGTCATGGTCCTTGTTGGGGGCTCCTGATTCCATCTGTGTGGGATGCAATTTGGGGTAGACCACTGCCGACCGTTGGGGCGGCTTGTGGGTTTCCTGCCATTTTCTGCATGCACTAGTAGTGTATTCTCCTATTGTGCACCTGGCAGTTGCACGTTCTGTCTGCGAGTGTTCTGCCCAAGCGTCTCCAATGCATGTTCCTACCCTGGCACCTGTAACGTGTGTTGCAGTAAAAGTACATTTAACACACGCCACAGTAAAAGCGTACCCGCCTTCAGGCCACCGTGGCCTTAGTGCGCACTGCTGTGATACTTGCCTTAACTATCTATGTCTTCTTCCAGCAATTGTTGTTTGACTTGTGGCAAGCAAGGTGCCTCATCTCTGGCTTCTGGACTCTGCTCTTCTAGCATGGCAGCTTCTGAGTTGTCTCTGGATGGACTGCTCTCCCTCTCTACGCCGGCGGATGTGGTTAGTCCAGTCTTGCCTGCCTAAGGGCAGGAGGTGAAAAAATGGCGCTGTGGGTAAAGATAACCAGCTGGCCCGAGGTTCTAGCGTCCGTGCTGTGTGCTCCTCCCAGACCTATAGGGGATCAACAGAGACTGGGTCTTCTGGAGTAGGGGTATCATTTCCGCAAGGAGAGCTTTTGGAGTCTGGATTGTCCTCCCCAGAATTCTTTTCCTTTTAAAACAGGCTTTATCATTCTGACTTGGAAATTTAGACCCTGCGGCCTGTGGATTCCCCCGAGCGCAGTCTCGTAAGGGGCAGGCTAAGAGTAGAAGCTCTGTTTGATTGCCTATGGCTAAGTATCCCTGGTAGAAGATGTCCCCTGGAGATGGAGGTCAACTGGGATCTGTCCGAGATCTGGACTGTGGCTTGGATTCAGATGTCTGATGTGGATGAAGAAGTACTGTTGCCTAAAGAGGGTTGAGGAGGCTGATGTTATCTGCCTGTTCCAGAAAGAGGAACTGAAGGCATTGTTTCCCAGGGTCTCATCAACCTTCTGCTTGCAGTTGCTACAGGCACGGAGCAGGAACTGAGGATGCATACACTCCTGCAAGTTGTATGGAAATCCACTACTGTCTTCCTGTTCCTGGAGGTGCTCAAGGGCCTGTTCCAGTTGGAGCTATGGGTGTAGAAGAGGATGCATGCTCTCTCAGAGAAGAAGTGTGTTGTGTGATTTGATGTTTCCAAGGTGGCTATCAGGTCATGGCAGTTACCAGATGGACCACCATTCCCGTAGAAAAGTATATCGGCCTTAAAGGATACTCTGGACAGAAAGGTGGATTCATGTTGAAGATCTAGTTCACTATGGTGGCGGCTATTCTTCAGTTGGCAGTATGTGCAGGCCTGACGTCTCAAGCCTTGCTCCAGTAGATTCAGTCTCTTCCACTGGATGATTCTATCCCTCTTTTGGAGTCAGCTACAGCCTTCCTTTCTGATGCCATGTGCAGCCTTGTATGTCCAGCAGCCAGGGATTGTGCCCTATTGATGGTGACAAGGCATTGGCTTGGCTCGGACATGGGGCAGCAGACTCATCTTCCAAAGCCCAGTTGACCCAACTGGCTTTAGAGGGATGCTTCTGTTAGGTCTGAATTGGAGAAGCTGGTGAAGGATCTGGGCAAGATGAAATCTTATCGCCTTCTGGAGGACAGGTTCAAGGGGCTTGTGAAGCGGGCAGGAGCCCCTTTTCTGTCAGCCTCTGCCTGCTCCTCGTGAGTGCGCTGGTCGGACTCCCAGGGGTTTCGGGACTGCCATTGCTACTGGCCTGGAAAGCCTTTCTTCCCCTCTGCTTATGGTCTTCTTGCTCATTCTCAGCCCTTGGAGCGCTTGGGCCCAAGGACTCAGTCTCATCCAGAGGAGAGCCTTCCTGAGTTGTGCAATGAAGGTTTTGGGGGCCTACGCCCTGGTTCCTTCAGTTAGGGGAAGGTTTTGCCTCTTCTTTCAGGAATGGGCCCGGGTCACCAAGGATCTCTGGTTGCTAGTCCCCTTTCAGTATGGCTATAGACTGGAAGGCAGAGTTCCAATCCTGGCCGCTTGTATCTTCTCCCGTGTAGATCTGTGAACAACAGGGCCGCTCTGTGGATCACCATGGATAAGTTGCCTCTCCTGAAGGCAGTGGTGCCTGTTCCCCCAGACAATCGGGGTAGGGGCAGGTATCTCATCTGTGTGGAGCACCATCCGAGAAAGATTATTCTGGAGGCACCAGATTGGCCGAGGAGAGCTTGATGCACAGATCTGATGCGGCTCCTGCAAGAACTACCTCTTCACTTGCCTCTGTCTCAGGGCTTATTGTGCTGGTGGGCCGCTTGTCCTGGAAGATCCGGCTGCCTTCTCACTTACGGCTTGGCTTCTGTAAGGAGACAGTGCATATAGGCTACTCTTCAGCAATGGTGTTACACTCTGCTCAGATCCCGGAGGAGGTCTACCAAACAGGCATAAGTGCAGATCTGGTGCTTTGAGTGCTGGTACAAACACAATACCAAAAAAACCTATAGGTAGGGGCTAATCAACAATTAAACCAAAAACCCAACCTCAGAACATTGACCTTCTAAATTAAGTATTTATTGTCGGAGCTAGCCGTAGGAAGGTCGAAAGGGAAAATGACCTACACCAAGCGGGTAGCTACTTTTTATTTATTAAGGTTCTTCACCAAAATTAAAAGTTCAAAAATCCATTATTTGAAAACGCAAGAAAACTTATCTTAGTCCATAGATGCTGGTTTAAGTGATTCCAAACACGACGTGCACGTTTCGGGCACTTTCGCCCTGTATCAAGTGCAATATCCAAAATTCCAACTTCAACAGCCGTCTTCAAAAAACGCTGTCACTGCAGCGTTTGAGGACGGCTGTTGAAGTTGGAATTTTGGATATTGCACTTGATAGAGGGCGAAAGTGCCCGAAACGTGCACGTCGTGTTTGGAATCACTTAAACCAGCGTCTATGGACTAAGATAAGTTTTCTTGCGTTTTCAAATAATGGATTTTTGAACTTTTAATTTTGGTGAAGAACCTTAATAAATAAAAAGTAGCTACCCGCTTGGTGTAGGTCGTTTTCCCTTTCGACCTTCCTACGGCTAGCTCCAACAATAAATACTTAATTTAGAAGGTCAATGTTCTGAGGTTGGGTTTTTGGTTTAATTGAGTGCTGGTACGGCACATGGCAGCTGGCTCCTGAGGCAGCCAAGATGCAGTCTCTTGGGCTATTCTGCAGGATGGTCTGGAGAAGTGCCTTTTTTCCTTTAACTCTATGAAGATTCAGGTATCAGCTTTGGCCTGTTTAAGAGGGCCGTTGGCTGGTTAGTTTCTAGCCATACACCTGGATGTTTCACACCTTCTTTAGAGATGTTTGGCATCTGCGTCCTCCCCTATAGTCTATGGTCTCTTCCTGGGATCTGTGTCTGATGCTTAGGGCCCTGATGTTGGAGCATTTTGAGGCATTGAAGTGTGCTACTCTTCAAGAGTTGAAGCTCAAGACAGTCTTCATGGTTGTGATTGTTCCGCAGGGTGGTTTTCTAAGCTGGTGGCTCTGTCTTACCGACATCCTTTCCTATCTTTTCTGAGGAGGCTGTTTCAATTCAGTCTGTGCCTTCCTTCTTCCCTAAAGTTGTTTCTCCCTTTTATGTGAACCAGGTGTTTTGCCTGCCCTCCTTCTCTAAGGAGCAGTATCAGGGGAATGGTAGGATCTTCGCCTTGTGGGATGGCCAGAGGGTGTTTCTCTGGTTCTTGGAGATTACAAATTCCTTTCATAAGTCAGACCATCTTTTTGCGCTTTTTGCTAGCCTACACAAGGTGACGCAGCTGCTCAGTCTACATTGGGGCACTGGGTTAAGGAGATCTCAGCAGATCTGTTGTGCAACCGGTTGGTTCCAGAGAGTTTGTGTGCCCATTCTACCTAAGCACAAATATCCTTGTGGGTGAAGAAGAGCTCGGTAACCCCTACAGACATTTGTCAGGCGGCAACATGGGCATCACTTTCCACTTTTATCAAGCATTTCTACTCGTATATCCATGCTTGAGTGGACAAGGCCTTTGGATCTAAGGTTTTGTGAGCTATGTGTCTTTTTCCCACCCAGTGGAGGCATAGCTTTGGTACGCCCCGCGTGTCTGGACTGGTCTAGCAGGATGATATGGAGGGTGACATTTTACTTACCAGATAATGTCCTTTCCTTGAATCCTGCTAGACCAGTCCATTGCCTGCTCCTGGAACTCTGTTTGCTCTGTTCTTCTGAGGTGGTACCCTTGGTTACGCTATGATTTCTACATTTGGCTCTGCAGGGTCATCTTCTACAAACAGCTTCTCTTCATGCTGTCCTGTACATAGTCCTCTACTATTTGATTGCTCATTGTTGCCCACATTGAGGGTTGTGTGAGGCTTGCCATGTTCACCCATATGCTTTGAGACGAATACTAAAGAGACCTCTGGTGGCTGAGGCGGATAGAGGCATGGGAATGACGTCATTGAACCCTGGGTTTTTCATTGGTTCTTTGTCTCCACCAATCTGCTGGTAGGGGAACACAACCCATTTGTCTGGACTGGTCCAGCAGGACTCAAAGACATTATCTGTTAAGTAAAATGTCACCTTGTTCCAATAAAGCTATCTTAGCCTGAAAAGAACCCCCAGTAACTGTGAAACAATGGCATGTTACTTGTACCTACAGCATAATATTGTATTCTTTTGTTTAGTATTAATTTTAGAAAAAAACATTTGCTAAGCACAGTATATGATGAAACTCTATTCCTATATACAGCATGAAAACTGGCCCTGGGAAGTAGCCTATATATACATCATGGTATTAGCAGGCATTTGTTTAAATGGAAATATCTCAGAAATACAAAAAACTGCTTTTGTTGGCTGTCAAGAGCATGGCTATTTACCAAAACAAACAAAAGAATTGAAGGAAGCCAGTTTGTTTGACCTCTTGCACTATTCACCTGCACAAATGTCAGATGCATGTAAGTACTGATAAACGTAAACTTTAGTTTACAAAATTATATGCATTATGTAGCCCAGTCTTTCCCTAGACAAAAATGAAGGGGGATATTCAAAGGCATTTACACGGTTTGCAGACCTGCAAACTGTGTAAATTCCGCTCTATGGGATATTCAGTGGCACTAACACGGTTAGCTGCTGCTGCATTCCCCAATGCTAAACAGTTAGCATCGAGACATACTGGGAGCATTCTGGGGTGGCACCCATTGCTAACCGGGAAGCACTGATGTTGAACCACTTCCCTGTTAGTGACACACGGCAAAAGTCATACGCAAGAAACCCTGGCCTAACTTTCGCCGTAAAACTAGTTAGGCTGCGGCTGAATATTGCCACTGCCTGGTTAGCTTTGTGGCAATCTAGGCAACCCAGATATTCATTGCTGGATGCTAGATATGGCCCTGGCATTGAATATCCGGGTTTAAAGTTATACACCAGCAGCATTGAATATTGTGCCTGAAATGTATAATTAAGATCTCCTTAATAAATTCTCCCAAATTAATTGATGATGATTGTTACTGTTCATACATGTCTTTTGCTCTTGTTTTTATTTGTCTTATATACTTTGTTATAATTTTTGTAAATTTTGTAGCATGTTTACTAAAATGCACTAATTTAGCATGCAATTGGGCTGTGAATCTAGCACAGAGGACAATGCTATCCTCAGGCGGCATGTGCGTCCATTCCCCTGCTGTTAGTGTGTTGCAACCACATGGCATTGTGCTGACCAGCACGTGGGTGCCCTTAATGCCACCCCACTGAGGTAGCATTAAGTGCATCCATGCTAACAGCAACAGCCCCACCCAGTAGAACGGTAATTGGTTAGCATGGAATTTTTAGCGCAGGACCCCATGCTGTTAGTGCAGTACACTTATCATGCAGTAAACCCTGCATTAACAGCGCACTTTTGTAAAGATGTCCTTTTATGATTGTTCTGTTTAAATAATGCTGTTTGCCACTTTGGCGTCTAAGAACATAAGAACATAAGATATGCCATACTGGGTCAGACCGAGGTCCATCAACCCCAGTATCCTGTTTCCAAACAGTGGCCAATCTAGGTCATACGTACCTAGCAGTATCCCCAAAAGACACAGGTTCCACAATGCTTGTACTGGGTCAAGCATTGATTATCCTGGGTCCCTTTTTAATAATGGTTTATGGACCTTTCCTCCAGCAACTTGTCCAAACCTTTTTTAAACCCAGCTACACTAACAGCTCTTACTACATCCTCCGGTAACAAATTCCAGAGTTTGATTACACGTTGAGTGAAAAAATATTTTCTCTTATTTGTCTTAAATAGTTTACCTTGTAGCTTCATTACATGTCCCCTAGTCTTTCTATATTCTGATAGCGTAAACAATCGATCTACGTTTACCCGTTCCACTCCATTCATTAATTTATAGACCTCTATCATATCTCCCCTCAACCGTCTCTTTTCCAGGTTGAAGAGCCCTAACCTTTGTAGCCTCACTTCATAGGAGTAGCCTTCCATCCCCTTTACCATTTTGGTGGCTCTTCTCTGTACTTTTTCTAATAACGCTATATCCTTTTTAAGATACGTCGACCAGAATTGCACACAATATTCAAGGTGCGATCGTACCATGGAACGATACAGAGGCATTATAATATCCTTTGTTTTGTTCTCCATTCCTTTCCTTATGATACCTAGCATTCTATTTGCTTTCTTGGCCGCCGCTGCACACTGGGCGGAGGGTTTTAACATGTTATCCACGATGACTCCTAAATCTTTTTCCTGGGTGGTGATTCCCAATGTGGAACCTTGCATTGTGTAACCATAGTGTGGGTTGTTCTTTCCTAGGTGCATAACTTTGCACTTGTCCACATTAAATTTCATCTGCCATTTGGATGCCCAGTCTTTCAATTTATCCAGATCCTCCTGCAGTTTTCCACAGTCCTCTTGGGTTTTAACAACTTTTTTTTTTTTTTTATTATTATTTTTATTAGTGTTTTAAAACAGGTACAACCATAAACAACAATCACTTCCAACAGACCAAGAACCTGCATTACAGTGCTGAACCAACAACTGAACCAAAGCACACCTTAAACGCGCCCCCCCCCCCGCGTCCCCCCCCCCCACCCCCCAGCCCCCAGGTTCCCGCTCACCCTGTCACCCACCCAGCCCATCTAAACCTCCCCCTCCCTTGCCACCGTATCCATCCATTGAATGTACCGTTCCCACACTTTTCCAAACTTCAACAGAGTTCCCCGCTTCAGAGCAGTTAGCTTAGACATCAAGTAGATCTGGGAAAGCATTCCCTGAACATCCCCGAGGGTAGGTATCACTGCCGTTCTCCACTGCCGGGCCAGTAATATCCGGAGTGCCACACACCCCATGTCCAAAAAGGAGCCCTCCACCCTATTAAGGGTTGGCACCGGCACCCCGAGCAGCGCCGTTGCCGGACCCGGATCCACTGCTTTCCCCAACACCTCCCCCAGAAATCCCCAAACCACCTGCCACAAATCAAACACCCCCCCACATGCCCACCAAATGTGTAAGTAGGTGCCCTGTCCCCCACAGTTTCTCCAGCATAGGTCAGAGACTTGAGTATACATTCTATGTAATCGAACTGGTGTCAAATGCCAGCGGTAAAGCAACTTATAATTATTTTCAATCAAATTCGTCGCCAGGAGGCCCTTATACCGGCTCTCATGGATCCGGTTCCACACTTCCTCCCCCCAGGGCCCCCTCAGCTCAGCCTCCCATACCCGCTGATAGCTCTGCTTCCCCGTGTCCAGAACCATCAACTTATATAATGTGGACAGGGCCCGTCTCCGCTGCCCCAGCAACAGGAACTGTTCTATCGCAGACGGGTCCTGAGGGAGATGTGGGAGAATGTGCCGCTGCAGGTAATGGCAAATCTGAAAATAGCCATACACATCTGACCCGTCCAGGTGATAGTCCCGGGCCAAGGCCAAAAAATCCCTCACCCGCCGTCCCTCTAGCAACTGTCCCACTGTACATAAGCCCCGTATTGCCCAGGATCCGAACACGGAGGGTCCCATACCTGGCGGAAACTCAGGGTTTCCCCTAATGGGGAGCAAGCGCGACACTCCGTGGGGCCCCAGCCACACCCCCCTCCATTTATTCCAAACCTGTAGCGTACGCAGTACATAGGGATTGCTCCCCGGGAACCTCTGGGGACAGCGACGGGGCAGCCACACCCAATCCACTAGTGCTCCCTCAGGCAGTTCTGCCGCTTCCATGCACACCCATTCCTTGGGATCATCAGCCACCCATTCCACTACCGCACTCATTCGCGCTGCCTCCCAATAATGCCACAAATTAGGTACCGCCATCCCCCCCTTCTCCTTTCTACTCATCAAAACTCTAGCCGCAACTCTATTACGCTTCCCCCCACCCATAAAATCCATAAACAACCGTTGTATCCTTGCTATATAACTCCTGGACACCGCGATGGGTAAATTCGCAAAGAGATAAAGCCATCTAGGCAAGATGACCATCTTCAAAGCTGCCAGTCGGCCCATCCAAGACAACCTCTTAAGCCGCCACCCTTCCAAGTCAACCCGCATCGCCCTCTCTGCCCGCCCATAATTATCCCGGAAAAGATCAAGCTCCTGCTCCGTTATAAAGACCCCCAAATATTTAATACTATGTTTTGCCCAACGGTACGGCAAGGAGGCCTTGATCCGCCCCCGCTCCTCCTCGTCTACCGAAATGTTCAAAATTTCAGATTTAGTCTCATTCACCTTAAAACCCGAATAGGTGCCAAATTCCCGCAGAACACCTGTCAATGCCGTCAGGGACGCACTAGGGTCGGTCAAAATGAAGAGCAAATCGTCTGCAAAGAGGGAAAGCTTAAGTTCCAACTTCCCCCACGACATCCCCTTAATAGCTACACAGTCCCTAACCCGTTGGGCCAAAGGCTCCATGGACAAGACAAAAAGCAGCGGGGAGAGGGGACACCCCTGCCGCGTCCCCCGCCCGAGCTCAAAAGAAGGAGAGTATTCCCCATTAATCCGAATACGAGCCATCGGATGCGCATATATAGCCTTAACCCACTGCAAATAATCCCCCGTTATCCCCATCCGCTCCAAAACTTTAAACAAATAGGGCCAGGAGACGCGATCGAAAGCTTTTTCAGCGTCCACGGTAAAGAGCACCATCGGGGCCCTCCCCCTCCTACCCTTCCATAAGGCATTAAGCACCTTACGCAGATTGTCGACAGTCTGGCGCCCTGGGACAAAACCGGACTGATTCTCATGGACCAAGAAAGGCAAAAAGCGTTGCAACCGGGTAGCTAAAATCTTAGTGAAAATCTTAAAGTCGGTCCCAAGGAGCGAAATAGGTCGATACGACCCACACAATGAGACATCCTTCCCCGCCTTAGGTATGACAGTGATCCCCGCCGTCCGCATCTGTTCTGGGATAGGGTCCTCCCCTTTAAATGCATTAAATAACCGCGTCAGAAGGGGACAGAGCTCCGCACTAAACACCTTATAGAAACCATTGGTAAACCCGTCCAAACCCGGTGCTTTATGCGCCGGGAGCCCCCGTATCACCTCAAGTACCTCCCGTTCCTCTATAGGTCGAGAAAGGATCGCCGACTCTGAGTCGGTGAGACTGGGCAGCTTCACCTGCAAATACTGCTCTAACCGCTGCGCAGAGTGGTGAACCTCTTCCGTATACAACTGTCGATAGTAGTCCACAAAGCACTTATGGATGGCCTCTACCTCCCGTACTTCTCTCCCCTGGGCATCCCTGATCTTCGTTATAATGTTCCGATTTCGGTGCTGTTTCAACTGCTGAGCCAGCAGTCTACTGGGCTTATTACCATACTCAAAGAACTGTTGTTTCAGGAGATCCTGTGCGAATTTGAGCTCTGCGAGCTCGAGTTCATTAAGTTCTCGTTGGAGTTGCGCTAAGGCCGGCCCTAACCCCACCTCCCTCCCTCCCCGCAGTATCTGTTCCTCAATACGCTTAATACCAATCCGGAGCTCCTCCTTCCGCTGCTCCTTCCCTTTTTTCACATGCGCCCCCACAGAGATTAACTCTCCCCGCATGACTGCTTTCATACATTCCCACAGCGTCCCAATCTTACACTCCTCCAAATCATTCAAAGCCAAATATTGGTTAAGTTTCTCACGCAAACGCTGCTTAATATCCTCCTGTTCGAGCAAAGACTCGTTCAACATCCACATCCTACGCCTCTGCCGGTCCGCACTCAAACACACTTCCATCCAAATAGGGGCATGGTCGGACCATGTGCGGTCTCCCACCTCACATTCAGCCACCTTCGCAATCACCCCCTTAGAGACCCAGAACATATCAATCCTTGAGAAGGAGTAGTGTACCGGCGAGTAGAAAGTAAAAACCTTCTCTCTCCCCCTTATTCCCGCCACACATCCACCACCCCTAAATTGGCACTCAACTGCTTCATATGTTTCCTGCCCTTAAGATTCCCCCCCCCTTTCCCAGAGGAATTATCCAGGCCCGGTTGCAAAATTAAATTGAAATCCCCACCCATGATAATATGTCCTCCCGCCACCCTTTCCAATACCTCATGCAATCTGGCGTAAAAACCCCCTTGCCCTGCAGCCGGCCCATAAACGTTAACCAGCGTGTATAGCTGGTCGTGAATCCTCAATTTAACAATAATGTATCTACCCTCGCTATCCCGGTGTACTTCACATTCAGAGTAAGCAATGGTTCCCCGCATAAGGACCCCCACTCCCCCCTTTTTCAAAGCCACCCTGTTAGATGCAAACCATCTCTCCGTATAAGTGCGGTGTGCCATTCTCCATTCATCGCATTTTTTCAGGTGCGTTTCCTGTATAAAACAAATATCCCCACGCAGTCTATGCATTTCTTTAAACAATCTTTGACGCTTAACTGGAGAATTTAACCCTCGTACATTCATGGATACAATTTTTACTTTTTCCATTTAACCCTACTCCCTTTTTCTCCTCGAGAGCAGCCATACGGGAGCCCCTCCCCCCCTCTCCCCTCCCCCACCCCCACCCCCCTCCCCCCTTCCCCCCAATTGTCCACCTGCCCACTCCACTTCTCCAATAGAGGCATGAATCCCCACCGCCCCAGGAAGCTACCCTTCCCCCCCCTCAACCCATGGGTCTAGAATCATTGAAATATAAAACAGACAAGCCCAAGAACCAATATATACCACTAAACCTCTCCATCCTCAGCCTCACCCGTCTACACCCACCCCTCCCCTCACCCCTCCAAACAGCCCACACAACAATAACCACTTTAGCATATCACATAAAGAACCATAGAAAGACATAAAGAAAGCAAGAAAGCAGCGCAGAGCCACAAGCCCTAGCCATGTCCAGTGCAGGTACAGCCACCTCCTCAGCTCAGACCAGATCCGCCGGACAGCTCGCTCAAGCGTTGCCTCCGCAGTCGGCGGTCGCCTTGTGGAGCCCGACGCCATTCATAGCCCCTGGCCAGACCGCTGCGCTCCGAAGGCATCTTTTGCTGGGGCACCTCTGGCAGACCAGACCATCCAGCCTCCTTCAAAGCCACCAAAGCCTCCGGTACTGTACGCACCACCGAGGTTTTTCCTTCTACACAAAACTGGAGGCCAAAGGGGAATAGCCATCTATAGCGGAGACCCTTCTCCCTCAGCACCTTAGTGATGCCAGACAGTTCCCGCCTCTTTTTCATGGTGATGGCGGACAAGTCAGTAAACACCTCCACTCGTTGATTGTTCCATTTAAAATTGGAAAGCTTGCGGGCCGCTTCCACCACCACGTTTTTAGTGTTATACTCATGAAATTTAACAATAATGTCGCGGTGGTAACCATCCCGCTTAGGCCCCAAGGCCCGGTGGGCCCGATCAACGGACCAACACAGCTGTGAACCATCCTGGCCAGCCTCTTCCAGGATACGTTTGCAGATAGCCACCACCACATTGCCACAGTCAACTATGTCCGCCGACTCCACCACTCCCCGCAGCCTGATATTCGCCCTACGCGAGCGGTTCTCGAGGTCCTCCACCCGGGACCAAAGATCTTCCGTGTCTGCATCTATAGCCTCCATGCGCTCCTGTATCTTAATAAGGGCTGCATCATGTGCCTCCACCTTCCCCTCCAGCTCTTCCACACGCTGTCCCACCTCGCGTACCTCAGCCTTTAGATCCTCCAGCCAAATGTGCACATCGGATTTAAATGTGGCCAAGTCTTGCCTGAGAGTGCCAAACCAGCTCTTCAACTCTCCTCTCAGGGTCTCCATCTCTCCCTCCTGCTGTTGCCCGCCGCGGGCCTTATCCCCGTCAGCTCCAGGCCCCGCACTCACCGCGGCCATCTTGCCTTTGCCGCTCGTGCTCCCGGCGGCGGCGGACTTGTAGGCAAAACCTTTCAGGTCAGCTACGCTCTTGCGCTGTGCCATTCGAGTCGGGCTTAATCCCGAATGCCGTGGCGTCTTTTCCTCCTACCCGCGAGCTGTTTGGGGGTGATTTGGGCACTATTTCTCCCCTGCTTCCCCGGAGCTCCGCAGTCAAGCAGCCGCTCCGATCGGTGACGTCATTTCCTCGGGTTTTAACAACTTTAAACAGTTTTGTATCATCTGCAAATTTGATAACCTCACTAGTTATTCCTAGTTATTCTAGGTCATTTATGAATATGTCAAAAAGTAGCGGACCCAGTACAGATCCCTGGGGTACTCCACTATTCACCTTTCTCCATTGGGAATATTGGCCATTTAGCCCTACCCTCTGCTTTCTATCTTTTAACCAGTTCTCGATCCACAATAGTACACTGCCTCCTATCCCATGACTTTTTAGTTTTGCCAAACGTCTCTGATGAGGGACCTTGTCAAAGGCTTTCTGAAAGTCCAGATACACTATATCAACTGACTCACCTTTGTCTACCTGTTTATTCACACCTTCAAAAAAACATATCAGATTAGTAAGACAAGATCTTCCTTGTCTAAAGCCATGTTGGCTGTCTCCCATTAGGCCATGACTATCTACATGTTCTGTAATTTTGTTCTTTATGATGGTTTCTACCATTTTCCCCGGTACTGACGTCAGGCTCACCGGTCTGTAATTTCCCAGGTCACCCCTGGAACCCTTTTTAAAAATTGGCGTTACATTGGTGACCCTCCAATCTTCAGGTATTACAGATGATTTTAATGAAAATTCACAGATTACCAATAGCAGGTCTACAATCTCATATTTCAGTTCTTTCAGCACTCTTGGATGTATACCATCCGGTCCAGGTGATTTGCTACTATTCAGTTTATCAAATAGTTGTAATACATCTTCCCGGTGTAGTGATATTTCTCTCAATTCCTCTGCAGTATCACCTTTAAATACCACTTCAGTCTTGGGTAACATCCCTACATCTTCCTCAGTAAAGACCAAAGCAAAGAATTCATTCAGTCTCTCCGTTATAGCCTTGTCTCCTCTTACTGCCCCTTTTACCCCTCTATCATCTAATGGTCCAATTGACTCTCTCACAGGCCTTTTGCTACGAATGTACTTGAAAAAGTCTTTATTTCGTGTTTTTGCTTCCGTAGCAAGTTCCTTCTCAAATTCTCGCTTTGCCTGCCTTATCAATGCTTTGCATTTAACTTGCCAGTGCTTGTTGTGTTTCCAGTTTTCGTCGTTTGACTCTTTTTTCCATTTCCTGAAAGATGCTTTTTTGGCAGCAACAGCCTCTCTGACCTCACCTTTAAACCATGCTGGCAGTTTTTTGGACTTTCTTCCACTTTTCTTAATGCATGGAATACAGCTGGTCTGGGCTTCGAGGATAGTATTTTTAAATAACACCCAAGCTTGCTGTAAGTCTTTAAACTTTGCTCCTTTTAGTTTTTTCTTAACTATATTCCTCATTTTATCATAGTCTCCCTTTCGAAAGTTAAAAGGTAGTACTGTGGATTTCTTTACTATCCTTCCTCCACTAATTAAATCAAACATGATCATGCTATGATCACTATTGCCAAGTGGTCCCAACACCCTTATTTCTTGCACCAGATCTGGTGTTCCACTAAGGACTAGGTCCCATATGGCTTCCCCTCTGGTCGGTTCATGAACCAGCTGCTCCAAGAAGCAGTCATTTATTTCATCTAGAAACTTTATCTCCCTAGCATGTCCTGCCATGACACTGACCCAGTCGATACCGGGGTAATTGAAATCACCCATTATTACTACTCTGCTTTGACTTTTGTTAGCTTCCTTGATTTCTTTGAGCATTTCATCATCCATTTGTTCATTCTGGCCAGGCAGTCGATAGTACACCCCCACTACCATCACCTTCCCCTTCATACATGGAATTTCAATCCATAGAGATTCTACAGCAGATTTTGTTTCCTGCAAAACTTTAATCCTTTCTGACTCAATGCCCTCTCTAAGATAGAGCACAACACCTCCACCAATTTGATCAGTTCTATCATTACGATATAGTTTGTATCCAGGTATCACAGTGTCCCACTGGTTATCGTCCTTCCACCATGTCTCTGAGATTACAATCATATCTAACCTCTCATTTAGTGCTATATATTCTAACTCTCCCATCTTATTGTTTAGACTTCTAGCATTTGCATACAAGCATTTTAGAGACTGTATTTTATTAATATTAATCTGGCTATTGGTAGGCATGGATAATTTGGAATCCTTACGCTCTGTCTGCACCGTACTCAAGGGCATTTGGGTTACTATACTCTTTTTTGGAACCTCACTGCTTTTGGTAGTATCCTTCAAGGATACCTTCTTCCAAACCATCCGCCCTTGGGCGACTGTCGGCTTTCCCCTATTTTCTAGTTTAAATGCTTCTCTATCTCCTTTTTAAAGGTTAATGCCAGCAGTCTGGTTCCATCCTGATTAAGGTGAAGCCCATCCCTTCGGAAGAGCCCCTCCTTTCCCCAGAATGTTCCCCAGTTCCTAAAAAATCCAAACCCCTCATCCTTGCACCATCGTCTCATCCACACATTGAGACTCCGGAGCTCTGCCTGCCTTTTGGGTCCTGCACGTGGAACAGGAAGCATTTCAGAGAATGCTATCCTGGAAGTTCTGGATTTCAACTTCCTACCTAAAAGCTTAAATTTAGCCTCCAGAACTTCCCTATCACATTTTCCTATGTCATTGGTACCGACGTGTACCAAGACAGCAGACTCCTCCCCAGCACTATCTATGATCCTATCTAGGCGGTGTGTGAGGTCCGCTACCTTCGCACCAGGCAGGCATGTTACCAGGCGATCCTCACGTCCACCAGCCACTCAGCTATCTACATGCCTAATGATTGAATCACCAACTATAACAGCTGTCCTGACCCTCCCCTCATGGGCACATGGCCCTGGAGAAACGTCCTCGGTGCGAGAGGGTTTTACATCACCTGGGGGACAGGTCCTAGTTACAGGATCACGTCCTGCCACACCAGGGTGATGCTCTCCTGTCACGTGAGCTCTCTCCTCCATGGCAACAGGGATGCTGCCAGACTGGAGGTGGGACTTCAGGAATATATCCCAGTAGGTCTCGTCCATGTACTTCTCTGTCTTTCTTATGTCTTCCAGGTCTGCTACTCTAGCCTCTAGAGAACGGACTTGTTCCCTGAGAGCAAGAGCTCCTTGCACTTAGTGCATATGTAAGACCTCTCACCAACTGGGAGAAAATCATACATGTGACACTCAATGCAAAAGACTGGAAAGCCCCCGTCTCGCTGCTGGACTTTTGTCTGCATCTTAGTTTAAAGCTTGTGTTTAGGTCTTTAAATTCTGTATTTACTAAGGGTTGGTGTAGATGCTTATACTAATAAAAGTGTATCTAATACCTCTAATATACCTTGTTCACCTGAAGCTTAATTAATCTCAGGTCCTCAATGTATGACTGATTTGGATAAAGAGCTGCACCTGAGAGCAGCCCCTTTCCTCTAAGACGTGTAAGTACCTATAAAGCTACAATTACCCCAGGGGAGGGAGGGAGGGAAATAAGACCTATTAAAAGGAGGGCTGTTACAAAGTACCCTGTCCTGTACCCTCAGCAGGGGGGGGGGGGGAGGGGGGTAGTCCCTCAGGTAGGCTAGAGCAGGAAAAAAAGTTTAAAACACAGCAGGTTCTGGGGACAGAGCAGGGAGAGATATTTAATTTAAAGTAACAGTTAACCTGGCAACCACACAAAGCCCAGTTAGTTGAGAGAGGCAAGGTAAGTTATACAGCTGAGAAAGCTGAAGTGCAAAACTAAAGGGAACAGGGAGGTGAAGTAGCACACCAATAAAGACAAACAATAAATAATTAAATAAACAGCTAGAACTCACAGCAAGTTGTCACAGGAGTTAAATATCTACCTCTCTAGCAGAGCACTGTGAGGGCACTGCTCTTCCCAGAGCAGAGAGGCAAACAGAACAGACTATGTACACGTGGGAGGAGGCAGGAAGAAGGCTACACAATGCCTCAGCAGGGGGGGAGGGGGGTAGTCCCTCAGGTAGGCTAGAGGAGGAAAAAAGGTTTAAAACACAGCAGGTTCTGGGGACAGAGCAGGGAGAGATATTTAATTTAAAGTAACAGTTAACCTGGCTACCACACAAAGCCCAGTTAGTTGAGAGAGGCAAGGTAAGTTATACAGCTGAGAAAGCTGAAGTGCAAAACTAAAGGGAACAGGGAGGTGAAGTAGCACACCAATAAAGACAAACAATAAATAATTAAATAAACAGCTAGAACTCACAGCAAGTTGTCACAGGAGTTAAATATCTACCTCTCTAGCAGAGCACTGTGAGGGCACTGCTCTTCCCAGAGCAGAGAGAGGCAAACAGATGAAAGGAGGGTTATAAAATTTAATAAACACAAACATTATGGGCCTGATATTCCAAAAAAGTCTAAGCTCCTACATTTCTGCCCTGCTGTATCTTCTTTCTGCCTAGTGGTGGCGTAGCTTTGGTATGGCCTACTTGTCTGGACTGGTCTAGCAGGACAATATGGAAGGTGACATTTTACTTACTAGATCATGTCCTTTCCTTGAGTCCTGCAAGACCAGTCCAGGACCCACCCTAGATAACTTCTTGGTCTGCTATTCTCTGTGCTTCTCCAGGAACAAGCAAGAAGTCAGTCCTCACATATGGGTGACGTCGGTGCCGACGGAGCCCTCGTGCGGAGCAATTCCCCAACTTTCAAAGAAAGCCTTTGGGATTGCATCACGCATGCGTGATCCCCTTCCCGCCCAAGGATGCCATCTTGCTCAGTCTTCTTTTTTCCACGGAGCCCAATGGATGTGGTCCCGTTTTCACCGTGGAAAAAGTAGAAAATTTGAATTATTTTGTTCAGCTTCCCGGTTTGACACCGGTTCCCCTTCCCGCCTTCGGCTCGGTACACCGGTATCGTGTCCGTTCTTATTTTTTGTTTTTGTGCTTCGTGACTAGCGTTCGCACTCTTTTTATTTTTCACTGGCAGCCCAGTCGTTTGACCTCGCAGGGGCCCTTTTTCCCCCGATGGCTGCCAGCAGGTTTAAAAAGTGTGATCGGTGTAAGAAGTTGATGTCTCTCACCGACACACACGACTGCTGCCTCCGATGCCTCGGCCCTGACTATGACCCGGTGGTCTGTAGGCTATGTGGTGAGATGTCTTCTAAATCTTTGAAGAGCAGGCAGCATCAACGGGACAGAATTTTTTCTGAGTCCCTATCCGCCCGGGCTCAGACCTCATCAGAGGCCTCGACATCTCGGGACTCGGAGACCGAGCGTCGTGTGTCTTCTGAGTAGGGGTCTCCCTCCAGGGAACACCGGAGGAAGAAAAAACTCATGAGAGCGGCGTCACTGGACGCCTCTGATCAGCCTGGGCCCTCGGGTTCCAGGCCGCAGAGCCCGGACCGCCGCCTCGGGTCCTCGGAGTCGGAGCGGCCGTCTAAACAACCTCGCAAGGAGCCAGAGATATCGGACAAGGTAACTTCTGCTGTTCTCGTAGACTCTTCTCCGGGAGAGCCGGCGTCGGTCCCGATGGTGTCGGGACCCAAGCCGGGAGCTGCGGAGCCTTCTGGGCTCGGTCTCAGGTTGGCGGCCCTGGAGATCAGCATGACTGCCTTCATGGAGCAGCAGCAGGCGCTGATGGCTGGTCCATCCGCCCCGACCACCGGGACTTCAAAGTCGACACCGGAGGCCGAGCCAATGCTCGAGTCAATCAGGTCTCGAATCGATCCTCGGCCAAGGTTCCCCTCGACCTCCCATTTGGGACTGAGGTTGTCGACGCCGGTTCCCTCGGCGTTGGAGTGGTCAGGCTCGAAGCCCTCGAGGCCGGAGCCCATCGAGTCCTCCTCGGAGGACTCTGCCTGGGAGACAGAGGAGGAAGACTCCCCAGACACCTACCAAACCCGGTATATCCCTTCGGACTCCCCGGGTTCGGAGCCTCGGAATAGGTCCCCTCCAGAGGACACTCAGTTCTTGGACTTCATCAGGGACATGGCCAAGGCTTTGGCATTCCCTGTGGATGCCGAGGAGGAGCCTTGAGCCGAAGAGCTCGATGCCCTCCAGTATGACTCTCCTCCGAAGGAGGCCCTTACTGTACCGGTGCCTCCGATGTTGGAACGGCTGATGCTCTGTATGTTGGAGTCCCGGGCCTCAATGCCAGTGCTCAGCAAGTGGGTCAATTCCATTTATCGAGTCCACAAGAGTCCTGGGTTCCAGAAAGCGCAACTGCCGCACAACTCCATGGTTGTGGAATCGGCCATGCAACGGCTGAAAATCCAGAAGATGCACTTCTTGATGCCTTCCAGCTGGGAGGCCCGGAACCTGGACGCCCTCAGCAGAAAGTGCTACCAGGGCTCGATGTTGTCATGCCGTGTCCAAACCTACCAGCTATACATGGGCATGTACCTACGTGACCTGGCAAAGGAGATTGCCGGGTCCTCCGCTGGTCTTTCTGAGAAACCCTTTGCAGCACTTCAAAGCCTTGTCCACGGGGATCCGAGAGAGCTCGAAGTTCATGTCTCGAGCAGCTTACGACGGCTTCGAGGCTTCGGCCCGAGTAGCTGCGGCCGGCATCGGTGCACGCCATCAGGACTGGCTCATGTCCTTGGACCTGGAGCCATGGGTGCAGGACAAGTTGGTCGATGTCTCGTGCCGAGGAGACAACCTCTTTGGCAAACCCATGACTGAAACAGCTGCAGAAATCGAGTCCGAGTACTTGAACCGGACACGGTTGTCGAAGAAGACATCGGCACCTTCTCACAAGAAGAAGGCCTCGGGGAAAAAGCCCTTTTTCCCGAGGAAGGGTACGGCTTACAGAAACTATCCCTCTTACAAGGCCACCCCAGCTCCCCAAGAGGGGCAGCAGGCCAGGGGACAGGGGCATGGCCCACATAAGCCGAAGACCCCCAAGCCTCCAGCTCCGGCTCCGGCTCCGGCTCCTACCCAGTCGGGAGGGGGGTTTTGACTCCCAGTGCATAGCTCCTCTCCCACCAGTGGTTTGTCCCTGCACAGGAGGATGGTTGGCCCTGTACACTCACAGGTGGCCAGCCATTACTACCGACGCCTGGGTGTTGAAAATAGTCCAGCAGGGCTATTTGCTTCATTTCAACCAGGCCCCCTCTTCACGGGAACCTCCTCCTGCAGGAGTTGGCAAGTCTGCTAAAGGATCACGGGGTGGAACCGGTGCCCCACCACCTGCAGGGGCAAGGCTTCTACTCCAGGTATTTCCTCATACCAAAAAGAAAAGGAGGCCTTCGCCCCATCCTAGATTTGAGACATCTGAACAAGTTCCTGGTGAGGGAAACGTTCAAGATGCTTTCTCTTGGGATCCTACTGCCTTACCTCCACCAGGGAGACTGGCTATGCACCTTAGATTTAAAGGATGCTTATACTCACATCCTCATACACCCAGACCACAGACAATATCTCATGTTTTTGGTCGGGGGAAACCACTTCCAGTACAAGGTGCTTCCCTTTGGCCTAGCTTCTGCTCCCAGAGTATTTACCAAATGCCTAGCAGTGGTGGCGGCCTTTCTCAGAAACTAGGGAGTCTTTGTCTTTCCATACCTGGATGACTGGCTCATCAGGGGCCAATCGGCACAGGAGGCGCAGCAGGCCACTGCTCGCACAGTCACTCTACTCCAGCACCTAGGGTTTGTTATAAATCACGAAAAGTCCACTTTACTCCCCACTCAGAACTTGGATTTCATAGGGGCAAGACTGGAACACTTCAGGCAAGGGCTTACCTACCGCTGGACAGGGCAAGGCGGTTGCTGGACTTGGTACAGCAGGTCCAGCACAGACCTCGAGTCTACGCAAGGGTCTTCCTCTGCCTCCTGGGCCACATGGCCTCTACGGTGCATGTGACTCCATATGCTCGATTCCACATGCGCACAGCTCAATGGAGCCTCAGAGACCAGTGGACGCAAGCCACTGGCTGCCTGAGAGACAGGGTAGCGGTTTCCAAGCTACTGGTGACAGCCTTGCAATGGTGGCTTCACCGCCCCAACTTGCTTCAGGGAATACCATTCCAACCTCCCTCTCACACCAGAGAGCTGACGACAGAAGCCTCCTTGCTGGGCTGGGGAGCCCATTGCCAGGGTTCATGCACTCAGGGCCTGTGGCCCTCATGAGAGGCCACACTTCAAATCAATCTTCTAGAGCTTCGAGCCATCCGCCTAGCTCTTCAAACCTTCTGTCATATTCTTTCCCATCAGTCGGTGCTGATGCAGACAGACAATCAGGTAGCGATGTTCTACATCAATAAACAGGGAGGCACAGGATCTCGCATCCTATGCCAGGAAACTGGACCTCTGCTCTTTTACAGTGGCACATCACATGTCCCTGAAGGCAGTTTATCTGCCAGGTCAGGAGAACTTCCTGGCCGACAAGTTGAGCAGGATTCTTCAGCCTCATGAGTGGCAACTGAACCGGGATGTAGCCCAGCAGATTTTCAACCTCTGGGTCTCCCATCCATGGATCTCTTTGCCAGTCTGCAAAACCATCAATTGCCCCGGTTCTGCTCAAGGCAGCCGCATCCGCTGAGCGTGGCGGCAGATGCTTTCCTGATCTCGTGGGCACGGGGCCTTCTCTACACGTTCCCACCCACACCCCTGTTGGCACACACTCTGTTCAAGATTCTTCGGGACAAGACCTCTGTCATCCTGGTAGCCCCCAGGTGGCCCAGACAGCCTTGGTTCCCTCTTCTCCTTCAGCTGGCGGTCGAAACTCCTCTCCCATTGGGGGTGCAGTATGACCTCTTGACCCAGGAACAGGGTTCCTTGCTACACCCCAATCTCAGATCCCTTAACTTAATGGCATGGCTGCTGAGAGGGTAGTGCTTGCTCCTCTACTCCTTCCCAAGGAGGTCAAGGAGGTGTTGCTGGCCTCCAGGAGTCAATCTACTAGAAAGTACTACACGTTCAAGTGGTGTAGATTTGAAGGGTGGTGTGCCCAACATAAGGAGAACCTGTTCACTTGCCTTCAGGTATTGCAGTACTTGCTTCACCTCTCAGAGTTAGGCCTCAAGTCCAACTCTGTCAGGGTCCACCTGAGTGCGCTCTCAGCTAACCACTCTCCAGTGGACGGGCAACCTCTTTCAGCTCACCCTTTGGTATCTCGATTCCTCAGAGGCCTCCTACTTCTGAAGCCTCCGATTCGCCCACCGGCGACAGAGTGGGACTTAAATGTGGTATTGCAGCGGCTTACTTACCCACCTTTTGAACCAATGTCCACCTGTCATCTCCACTTCCTTTCTTGGAAAGCACTCTTTCTGGTGGCTCTCACCTCTGCTCGTCGTGTGAGAGAACTGCAAGCGTTGGTATCGGATAGACCGTATTCAAGATTTTACAAAAACAGGGTGGTCCTACGTACTCACCCCAAGTTCCTTCCAAAAATGGTTTCCTTGTTTCAGCTCAACCAAGAAGTGGTTCTTCCAACCTTTTTCCCCAGGCCACATACCAGCAGGGCAGAAGCAGAGCTGCACACCCTGGACTGTAAGAGGGCACTTGCCTTCTACCTGAAACGTACGCGGGGACATCGAAGGGCTTCCCAGCTCTTCGTTTCTTATGACCCTAGTAAACTGGGTCTACCTGTCTCCAAGCACACGTTATCCACCTGGGTGTCAGACTGCATTGCCTGGGCGTACAGGGCGGCTGATCTTCAGCTACAGGCCGAATCACGGCCCACTCGGTCAGGGCTAAGGCCGCATCAGTGGCTATCCACCGCTCTGTTCCGTTGGCAGACATCTGCCGGGCCGCAACTTGGTCTTCAAGCCAGACTTTTCAGCCCACTACTGCCTGGAGAGAGAGTCCCGGCGGGACAATGTTTTCGGTCAGGCGGTACTCCGTAACCTATTTGAGGTATAGGCAACTCCTACCCTCCGGCCCTTTGGTGTCAGGCTACCGGTGGAGGGGGGGGGGGGGGGTTGTGTTCTTGGAGTAAAATCCTATCACTGCTGCTGCGGCTCTTCTAGAGGGAACCATTTTCGGCTATGGGTTTTCGGTAGCCTATAGCTAGGGAGTCCCATATTTGAGGACTGACTTCCTGGCAGTTCCTGGAGAAAACATAGTTACTCACCTGTAACAGGTGTTCTCCGGGACAGCAGGAATCAGTCCTCACGCCCCTCCCTCCTCCCCTGGAGTTGCAGTCCTTGATTAATCTTTTCTCATTTTTGCCGTCTTTTTAGCTATGTCATCTGACTGAGCAAGATGGAACCCTTGGGCGGGATGGGGACCGCGCATGCGCGATACAATCCCAAAGGCTTTCTTTGAAAAGCTGGGGAATTGCTCCACACGAGGGTTCCGTCGGCGCCGACGTCACCCATATGTGAGGACTGATTCCTGCTGTCCCTGGAGAACACCTGTTACAGGTGAATAACTACGCTTTCTGGTTATTTGTTCTGTTGAACATGGTTACCTTCACTGAGGTTGTGTGAATTCTAAGGTTCTTCACCATATGCTTTGATACGAATATTACTGAAGGCTCCTTCTGGTGAATCCAGCTGATATGGCATAATTTATTTTATTTATTTATTTGTAAGTTTTATTTATTATTTATTTATTTATTTGGAAGTTTCCTCTATCTCCACATCTCTGGTAGGGGAGATCAACCCACTTGTCTGGACTGGTCTAGCAGGTCTCAAGGAAAGGACACTATCTGGTAAGTAAAATCTCACCTTAGATTTGGCAGCCAATAGGCTGAAAGTAAACAAGTTCAAACTTAATTCTGATACATATGAAGCTATCTGGTTTCCACATGGCATCTTTTGTGCCCAATAAGGTCCTAGCTATTCTTGGTTCTTGACTTCAACTTTAAGTTATGCTCACGGTCTTAGGAATAAAACTAGACACTTTTTTAGTATTTGAACAACAAGTTGCAGCTTTAGTTCATTCTTTTTTTTTTCTCAAAAAAAGCATAACATTGTATATGACGGCAGATAAAGACCAGTATGGTCCATCTAGTCTGCCCATCAAGGCGGCAAGAGTAGGTGGACCTGTCGCACCATCCAGGTCACCCCTCCCCATGCCTTTATTTAGAGGTGTACCCACCACTCCGTGTAGGTCACCCCTATTTCTTGAGCTATAAGAGATAGTTATGTTTATTTTGATTTTATTCTGTTGCTATAATGGATTCACTGTGTCTGTCCCATGCCATTTTGAATTCTGTCACTGTGTTTGCCCCCACCACTTCCATCGGGAGGGCATTCCAAGCATCAACCACCCTTTCAGTGAAAAAGTATTTCCTGATGTTGCTTTTCAGTTTACCCCTTGCAGCTTCATGTTATGCCCTCTAGTTTTACAGCTTCCCCGTCTTTGGAAGAGGTTTGTTTGTCCATTAATACTCTTTACGTATTTAAAGGTCTGAATCATATCTTCCTTGTCTCTCCTCTCGCCCCCCTATCGCATACAATTCCCTTAGATTTCTGCTTCCCAAGTGCATGACACTACCCTTCTTCACATTAAATCTTAACTGCCAAGCATTAGACCATTCTCCCAGCTTTTGTAGATCTTTCCTCATGTTATCCACTCCCTCTGGGGAGTCACTTTGTTGCAAATTCTCGTGTCATCTGCAAAAAGACTTTTCCATTCAGTCTTTCAGCAATATTACTCACAAATACATTAAACAGCGCCGGTCCCAGGACCGAACCCTGGGGCACACATCTAACCACCTTCCTTTCATCCGAGTGAGTTCCGTTTACCATCACCTTCTGTCAGTCAACCAATTTCTGATCCAGTTCACCACCTTGGGACCCATCCTCAAGCTGTTTAGTTTATTGATAAGCCTCCTATGAAGAACAGTATCAAAGTCTTTGCTGAAGTCTAGGTAGATCACATCTATCTCATGCCCTTGATCTAGTTCTCTGGTCATCCAGTCAAAGAACTCAATCGGATTTGTTTGGCAAGATTGTCCTTTGGTAAAACGATATTGCCTCGGATCATGCAACCTGTTGGTTTTCAGAAAGTCCACTATTCGCTCTTTCAGGAGCGCCTCCATTATTTTTCCCACCACCAAGGTAAGGCTTACTGGCCTGTAGTTTGTCACTTCTTTCCCTGTTACCACTTTTGTGAAGAGGTAATCACTTTTGTGAAGAGGTACCACATCAGTCCTTCTCCAGTCCTGTGGAACCTCTCTTGTCTCCAAGGATCTATTAAAAACATCCTTTAACAGCCCTGCAAGAATCTCTCTGAGCTCTTTCAGTATCCTGGAATGTATCCGATCCCGTCCCATGGCCTTGTCCACTTTCAATTTTGCAAGCTGTTCTAACACATCATCTTCTGTGAATGATGTGGTATGTACTCCATTCCCATTTGCATATTTGTCAAAAACAAGTGGTCCTTCTCCAGGATTTTCTTTAGTAAAAACAGAACAGAAATATTTGTTTAGCATTTTCACTTTTTCAATGTCACTTTCCACAAATCCGTTCCGGGCACATTTGAGTCCTGTAATTCCACCTCTGGTTTTCCTTCTCTCCCGAATATACACGAACAAAGGTTTGTCACCACACTTCACATCTTTAGCCATCTTTTCTTCTGCCTTTGATTTTGCTATCCTTATTTCTCTTTTCTCTCTTTTAGTTTTATCCTGTATTCTTTTCTGTGTTCCTGTTGCAAACTTCTGAATTTTGTGATAGCTCTGTTTTTGCCTTTATTTGTGGAGACACTTCTTTGGAGAACCAAATAGGTTTCCTTTTCCTCTTGTTTTTATTTACTTTCCTTACATATGTATCTGTTGCCCCTTTTATTGCCTCCTTTAGTTTAGCCTACTGCAATTCCACTTCCCTTATCCCCTCCCACCCTGCCAACTCCTCCTTCAGGCACTTGGCCATTTTACTGATGTTGGTGTTTTTGAAGGCCAGCACTTTGAGCTTGCTGTGATTGGACTCCCCCTTGGATTTTATCTGAAACCACACCTTGTGATGATTGCTGCTGCTCACATGGGCACCCACCTGGATATTCGACATGCTGTCTTTATTGGTGTATACTAAATCCAGCATCGAGCTTTCCCTTGTCACTTCCATCACCATTTGTCTAAGTAATGCATCTTGGAAAGCATTAACAATTTTTTTACTTCTTTCCAGTTTTGCAGAAGGAATACTCCAATCCACATCGGGTAGATTAAAGCCACCCAATATGATCACTTCCTCTTTCATGGCTACCTTTGCAGTATCAATAATTGATTATAATCAATTTGCTATCCATTTCTTCAGTTTGAATTGGAGGCCTGTAGACTACACCAGTATGGGTGACAGTTACATCTCCTCTTTCCAACACAATCCACAGCGCTTCTTCTTTTCCCCACATCCTCTGCATTTTGGCAGCTTTAATATTGCTTTTGACATATAGGACTGCTCCTTTTCTACTCTCTCTATCTCTTCTAAATAGATTATTGCCAGCTATGGCTATATCCCATTTATGTGACTTATTAAACCATGTTTCTTTAATGGCCACAATGTCCAAGTTCATTTCCACCATTAGGGCTTCCAGGTCAGGAACTTTGTTGACTTGGCTTTGAGCATTTGTTGACTGGCTTGCCTGTATTTTGTATGGATTTTGTTATTTATTTATTTATTTATTTGTGCTTATTTACCACTTTTAGTGAATCAAAGAGGTTTACAGAAAACTTTAAAACATGAACGTTACATAGAACAGAATTACAAATAAACCATTTAACAGGAGTGTAAAGGGATAAGGTAATAATAACTTAAAATCTGAATTTGATTTAAATGAAAACTATGTACAGTGGAATAAGTCTATAACGTGTTGGAATCACAGAATGGAAATAATCTTGTAATGTGGGATGCTTAATGCTTTCGTAGGGGATTTTGATTATGTTACTGGTACATGCCTCTTCCTACTTGGCATTGATGTGTGGGTTAATACTGCAACTGTTTTTAATGTTACTGTTTTGCTGGGAGTGACATTCTGAACTTGTTTTTTTCCATCCATCACCCCCTTTCCCTAGTTGAAATGCCTGTCCACATAATGCCTGAATTTTTCAATTATTTATTTATTTAGTGTACACTTATATCCCGCTACTTCCAGCGATCAGCAGCGGTTTGCTATACATAACAGTATGGTTGTACAGGCCATGGATTAAAACATACATAATGATTCAGTACAGGACACAAACATTCAGATTACAGGTTTACACTTGATTGCAAGACATTGATTTCACATGTATGTACATATTTACAGGTTGTCGGAGTCTATAGGTGTTTGACGTATAGTGCTCTTTCCTTGTGCATGGTGAAAGAGGTTATGTGGGATTGAAGTGTGTCTGGAAAAGATGCGTCTTTAGCTTTTTTCTGAATACCAACAGGTCACTGATTGCTCTCAGTTCGCATGGTAGTTGGTTCCATAGCAGTGGCGCTATGAATGAGAATGCTCGGTTGCTGGTGGTTGCAGTGACAGATCTCAGGCTAGCCGGAACAATGAGGGTATTGAGGTGTGTGGTTCTTCTGCTTCTGTTATTTGGCTGTGATGTGATAAGGGCGTTGAGAAACGAGGGTGCTATATTATGAATGAGCTTGAATGTGGTGATTAGGATTTTGTATTGTATGCGTGCAGTGATGGGGAGCCAATGTAGGTCCATTAGAATTGGTGTGATATGCTCCTTCAGGCCTTTCCTCATGATTAATCTAGCTGCCACATTTTGCGCCATTTGGAGGATGTTGAGGGTTTTTTTAGGCAACCCTTGTAGTATGGCGTTGCAGTAGTCCAGGTGAGGAATGATGAGGGCTTGTGCAACGGTCCTAAAATCTGAGTGCTCTATGATGCTACTTAGTGGGTGCAAGACTTTTATTTTGTGGAAAATGGCTTGATTGGTAATTCGGAGATGCTTTTCCATCTTTAGGTTGTAATCCAGTGTCACGCCCAGGTATTTTAGCTCGCTCTTTGTGGCGTAGACGTTATTGTTCATGGTGACTGTAGGTGGTGGGTTGAAATCTGGTTTTCTGGAAATGAACATCACTTCGGTCTTTTTGTGATTAATGGCCATGTTATTCTGTTGCAGCCAGAATTGTAGCTCACTGAGGCATTTTTCCAGTTGACTGATGTTCGGGTTGTCTACATCAAGTTGAGTGTAGAGCATTAGGTCATCAGCATAGATGTGATAACTGATCTGGTGTTCCTGGAATGTTTTACAAACTGGCCGTAGATAAAGGTTGAAGAGGAGGGAAGACAGGGCCGAGCCTTGAGGTATGCCTTGGGTTTGGGGGAAAGTTGCGGCCTTCTCGTTGTTGAAGTGGACTTGCTGCATTCTGTTGTTTATATAGGAGGCGAACCATTTCAGAGGGGCACCTCTAATGCCTATGGAAGCGAGTCTGTTTAGGAGCGTGGGGTGATGTATGGTATCAAAGGCGGCTGATATGTCTATGAAAACGAGCATGAACATTTTGCTTCTGTTTTCCAGGATCCTTTTCCCTGCAACAGAGAGATGTAGTCTATCAACACAGTATAGTCTCTTGTTTCACCAATTTCCCCAGTCTCCTATATACCTAAATCCTTCCTGTTTGCACCAGGTTTGGAGCCATGTATTAAAGTTGCGATGCAGCCTCTCTGCCCTCTTTCCAAGAACAGGTAGAACTTCTGAGAATGTCATAGTGTTAGCAATGGGTTTGACTTTCTCTCCCAGAATCTGGAAGTTCCTCTGAACTGTAGAGGCACTGTTTTTAGCCAGGTTATTTGTACCCAAGTGGATGTTAACATCAGTTTTGGAATGCTCACTTTCTGCACTAAGTATGCTAGTAATTTGCTTTGTTTTCCTGCTGGCTGAAGAGCCTGAGAGGCATTTGACCATCTTCACTCCTTTGAACTGTGTTCCCAAGTTGGTGCCTCTGATGATGGAATCTCCAAGTAGTAGTAGTTTCCTCTTTTGTGACAAATTTCTTCATATTTAAGGCATTATCAGTAGATTGGGCATTAACCTTCTCGTTTAAGGATACTTTACTTTCCACTAATTGGGCACTCAAATTTCCCAAGGCAGAGAAGGTGTTATGCAGGGATATTTCTTGATGGCGAGGATGTCTCCATTTTACAGGTTGCAGCCTACAAGAGCCCACTGTAATCTATTTGTTCCTGGGCTGCTTGATTCTTTGTGAGAGTAGTGGTGGATTTTTTTTCCGTTTTTACCCCAGAGGAGGTGTGTTTAATTGCAGTTAATTCTTCCCTTAATAGAACCAATTCTTTATGCATGGCAGTTAACTTGAGACATATAGAGCAAGCTCTTAGGCTCCAAATGATTCTTCTGAGAATGAAGGCACCACAACTATTCCATTGAATACATGATATGCTGATTAAGATAGTTATAAAGCGGGATATAAATACAGTTAAATAAATAAATAAATAAAATAAATAAAGCAGTTCTAGGACAAGAAGAAAAGGAGGGTGTTACACGTAATTGGAGGAAAGATGCCAAGCTATATGATGACTGTATAGGCAATGCAACCCTGGGATGGGTGGGGTGAAGGGTAGGGTGGGCAGAAATTGAAGTGTCCCTGGCCAGTAGATCTTCTAGGAACTGAGGGCACACTCAGATCTAAGAGAATATAAACAGGTAACAAATAGGCAAGGAAAATTTACATCAAAACCAGCCAAAATAGTAAATTTAGAAACTTAGCTTTGTAGTCTCTTGGGGTTGTGCTGGATCAGAACTCCTGCTCAGGCAGCAGAGATTGAATTAACTCTTAGGCAGCAGAGGCTGATTGAATTAACCACACCTTATGAGGTGGGCTTCTAACAGAGCAATGGAACTTCAAACTTTCAAATGAAATCCTGCTTCTGTATACCAGTCTACTATGCAAAGGACCTTGGAACTTTAAAATGTATGCCTTCACTGCAAAATTTAGTAGGAAACCAGGTCTTTGCAAATCTAAAAGCAAATGTGTACTGCAAGTCCTAGTAGACAAATATCAAGGATGTAGTGTCCCTGGACAGTAGACCTTCTATGAACTGAAGGCACACTTAGATCTAAGAGAATATAAACAGGTAACAAATAGGCAAGGAAAATTTACATCAAAACCAGTCAAAATAGTAAATTTAGAAAATTAGCTTTGTAGTCTCTTGGGGTTGTGCTGGATCAGAACTCCTGCTCAGGCAGCAGAAACTTCATTCAGTAAGATTTGTTTTGGAGAAAAAAGATCTTCAGTGTTTCATCCATACCCTGATTTTCAATTGCATTGATTATAATGCCTTTTTGGCAGGATGTGAATCAGTATTGATGAAGAGATTACAAACATTGCAAAATACAGCGGTTCGATTGTTATACGAATATGATGTATGAAGATTTCAACATCACATTGTTTACATGAAGAGGCCAGAATAGAGTTTCAAATTCTTATTCTCACACACCGTACTTTTTATATTGGAAACCTGCAGTATTTGGCTTCTTTATTAGTACCTAATGTTTCTACCCATAATGCATGTAAGTTTACTAAGTCTACCCTCCCAAAGAGAGATTTCTTATGTGATGACTCACAAATTAGCATTTTCTTTTTTTAACCCCCTTTTGATGGAATAATCTTTCCCCAGGAGTGCAAGGAGAAAGTAGTTATTTAAAGTTCAAGTCTACATTGAAGACTTTTTTACTTCAACACACTTTTATCTTTTATCTTTGATTAATGCAGACCATGAACTAAACAGCCTGGGGCCTCTCTACCATGGGATGTGAAATTGCTGACATCTTTGTTGTTTCCTACCTTTTGTGTTTGGGTGAGGGAGAGAGGGACTCGGGGGAAAGCACATATTGTTCATAGTTGTCCAATTGCATTGTAATAGTGCATTTTTATGACCCTTTTTAGGCAAGAATTAGCCTCATACTAGTGTATACTTTATAAATTGCCTTGCTAGCCTTAATATTGAAAGGCGGCCAACTGAGCTATTTTAGACATTGAATATTAAAGATAAGTGAATTTCATGGAATATAAGTGCTAGTCACATGCCGTTTATCCTAGCCCCTGAAAGCCTCCCCATAAGCAGACAACTTTAGGTGTTTGCTGACCTTAAAAAAGGATTATATGCGGCGGCTTGAAGCGTTCAGGCTCCAGACGTACTTTCCTGATGGGATGGAAGCGAAAGGGGAAGCGCGATTTGCAACCCCAGGCACCCGCGCAGACCTCTACGCCAGTTACGTGTCCGATTGATTCCTTTGTGGTGCGTTCTGTAGAGCTGTAGCCTATGTTGGGGAGCGGTAGCTCGGTGGGAGATCGACCAGAGCTGGGTAGCTCGGCGTCTCCAGAGAGCAGCGATTCTACGCCCCCGGATCTACGTCGGGATTCGAAGCAGCCTTGCCTGGAGATTGCTCGGCCGAGCTGGGAGGTGTCGGCCTCTCCAACGTTGGAAAGCCTGGATACATCTCTGGGGTCGCTGATGCCTAGCAGGTTAGAGGGTGGAATTCCCTCGAACGGGCAAGTTTTACAAGCGCTGCACGAGTCCCCGAGCCCTCTTGTGGAAGCGTCTGGTGATGCCGGTTATCCCCCTTCTGGATCCTTGTGCCCTAGTGGTATGTTGCCTGACACTCAGCGTGGGCTTGTTTCTTCTTTTTCCCTGCCACGTTCGGAGCATTTCACCTTAGAATCAATTTGGATGGCGATAAATCAACTTGGTGAAGCATTTGCATTACAGCTTAAGGGACCTCAAGAGCAGGTTGTATCTAATTCTTCAAGTATTTCAAAAGTGGAGCAGGATCTTTCCTCATTGAAAAGTTATCAATTGGAGACTTTATCTGAATCTTTTATAAAAGATTCTAATCAGATTAAAATCAGGATGGAACAATTTGAGAACTTTTCTAAGTTAGCCAACTTACGTTTGATTAATTTTCCTAGTATGCCTAATGTTTCTCCTAAGGAAATGTTTAAATCTTATTTGGTTGAGAATTTGGGGGTTCCTGTTGATTCATGTCCCCCTTTGGTTAAAGCATATTATTTACCTGTTACCCGGAGCCTGTCAGCTTCTTCGGAGGCTGTGGCTAAGGGATTGGAAGTATTGAATGTTTCCGACCTGTTGGAATCTTCAGATTCTGTTTTGGTGAAACCTGCGACTTGTATTGTTACCTTTGCATTAGTTTCTGATCGCGATTGGTTATTATGGATTTTCTTTAAGAAAAGGAATGTATTATTTAAGGGGTGTTTGGTCTGTATCTTTCCTGACCTTGCGAGGGAGACCAGGCGACGCAGGAGTGAATTTTTAATCCTGCGACCGCGGGTCCTCCAGCTTGGAGGATTTTTTAATTTGAAATACCCTTGTAAATGTCAGGCAAAACTCCAGGGCAATTCCTGTGTTTTCATGTATCCTTCTCAATTAATTTCCTTTTTAAATTCTCGGGGCTCCTAGGGTGTGCACAAGAGGGTTCCTGGTAGATGAGTAGATGTGTTTATGAGTATGGGCTGTTTCACATTCCTTATCTTGTATATTAGTTAAATTGTTTCCTTTATGTTTGCCTGTTGGATCCCCTGGTTGTGGGTTGTTCGAGGGGTTCATTTTTGTGAACTTTTTCCTTTTTCCTTTTGCCTTTTCTATTTTATTTTCATTTGTATTTTTCTGAAATGTCCCCCTTTTTCTATGCAAGTATCTTACTTGTAGTTATTTGTTTGAAAATCAATAAAAAAAGGATTATATGGTTAACACTGAAGTTAACCATATAAATCATTTTTTAATATTGATCTCATAATTTCTCAAAATACGAATTTCTGATAGTTTGTTCTAATCTTATTCCTGATTCTTCTCAATAGGAATCCAGTGGGAGTTCATATAATATTGTCTTTTCCTCTGCTAGCCCCTCTCCTATCTTTGTTGATTCATCACATTCCACTGGTCAGTTTCAGAAAGCATTTAGGATTGTCTTGTAGATGATATGGTGGTCAATTAAACCTTTATCTTTATAGGCTCCAGAAGGAGGAATCTCTATGGAAATATTTTTGCTCAATGGTAACTATTATAAAAGGATCTGTTTGTAAGGTTACCAGATTGTTTAAAGGCAAATTTGGAACACTTGTTATCTGAAGCAGAGGGGGGGGGGGGGGGGGGTGGAACCTTTTAGTCCCAGGTTTCAGCAACATGGCATAGAAGGGAGAAGAGGAGTCATTACCCTGCCCCCCATCCATCCCATGACAGCAACAATCTCACTTTCAAGCTGACAAATTGACAGATAAGTAGAAACAGTGATGCATTTCTCCCGTACTGTGCAAAATATAAAATAATAGATGTAAAATCTAAGCGGATATATTCCAATCGCTAAATTGAAAATAAAATGTTGTTTTTCCCTACCCTTTCTGTCTCCATTGCTGGAATCGGTGACAAAAGGCTGAAAAACAGGTGGGAGTCGGGGACAATCCCCGAAAATCAGGGACATCTGGTAACCTTATCTGTTTGGGAACTATTCTGGATAGACAAAAATATATTCAGCATGTTTCAAGAAAAGAAATTTAGAGCACTCAGGAATTGGAATTACCACGGATTCTCCCTTAAGGTCCTTTGCTGCACCTACTGACCATCCCCTAAGGATTAGTCACTGTAGTAACTTGGATGTGAGTTAAGAACATAAATGCCATACTGGGTCAGACCGAGGTCCATCAAGTCCAGTATCCTGTTTCCAGCAGTGGCCAATCCAGGTCACAAGTACCTAGCAATTTCCCAAAAAGTCACACAGATTCAATAATGCTTGTATTGGGACAAGCAGTGGATTACCTGGGTCCTCTTTAATAATAGTTTATGGACCTTTCCTCCAGCTAAACTAACAGCTTTTACTACATCCTCCAGTAATGAATTCCAGAGTTTGATTACGCGTTGAGTGAAAAAAATATTTTCTCTTATTAAAAGGGTTACACTAGCTTCATTGCATTCCCCCAGTCCTTCCACTTTTTGATGGTGTAAACAATCAATCCACGTTTACCCGTTCCACTCCATTCATTAATTTATAGACCTCTATCATGTTATTGAAGGTTTTATTTCATTTCATTTCATTTATTTAGGCTTGATATACCGCCCAAGACTGAGGTATCAGGGCGGTGTACAATAAAAGGCAGCTGTGGAAAAGCAAAGAGAGAAAGGAACGCCATTGGATAATAGGAAAGAGTAAGAGAGAGAAAGAGAGAAAAATAGAGTAGAGTCTACAGAGCTAAACACAGGAACATGGGGAGGGAAGGGAGACAGGGTGTGGGAGTTGAATGTGATGTGGGAGTCAGGAGTTGAGTGGCAGTTGGATGTAACGTGAGGGGCATGAATTGGTATGTTGACTACATATCAGGGGGAGACCTGTAGGTTGTACGCTTGAGAGAAAAGGTGAGTCTTGAGGAGAGTTTTGAAATGGGGGAAGGAGGGTTCAATACGAAGGGTGTGAGGGAGGGAATTCCAGAGGGCAGGGGCCAGAAAAAAGAAGGCAGAGTGGCGGGTAAGTTCGAGGTGGGCCTGGGATGGAGGAGGAAGGAATAGACGATTGGTATGAGATGAGCGAAGAAGACGGGGAGCGGGCTGGTGGAAGATAAGGTCAGAGAGATACCGAGGAGTGCTGGTGTGAAGAACCCTATGAGTGATAATGATATACTTGTAGATAAGTCTGAATTTGATGGGAAGCCAGTGAAGGGAGAAGAGGCAAGGGGTAATATGATCAAAGGGGGAAGAAGAGGTGAGAAGGCGGGCAGCAGTATTCTGGAGAAGCTGAAGACGATGGAGTTGACAGGAAGGGAGACCAGATAAGATAGAATTGCAGTAGTCTAAGCGGGAAGTTACAAAAGAGAGAACCAAAGTGGTGAGGGATTGAGGGGAAAGAAAAGGACGAAGGGAGCGAATACGGCGCAGATGAAAATGGCAAGTACGAACAAGGGAGGAAATGTGAGGGTGAAAAGAGAGAGAAGAATCCAAGGTAACACCCAGATAGCGGAGGGTAGAGACAACAGGAATGGGAAGGGAAGACATCACAGGGGCTAGACTAGGTGGGGAAGAGGAGAAAGAAAACCAGATGGCAGAGGATTTAGAAGGGTTAACACAGAGGAAATTTTCAGAAAACCAGGAGGCAACAGAGGATAGACAGGCGTTAAGGGTGGAAAGATCAGGGGAAAGGGAGCTGGTATGATGAACAAGAAGGATATCGTCTGCGTAAAAATAGAAAGAAACACCAGATTGCTGAATGAGGAGGGTTAGGGGAGCAAGAAAAATGTTGAAAAGTAGAGGAGCAAGAATAGAACCCTGTGGAACACCACAGTGCAAGGGAAAGGGAGCCGAAGTGGAGGTACCAGAGTGAACAGAGAAAGAACGACGGAAGAGAAAGGAATGAAAACAGTGCCACGAATACCAGAGTCAGACAGACATGTGAGAAGGGTGCGATGATCGATAACGTCAAAAGCGGCGGAGAGATCTAAAGAAACAGCGATAGACAAGTCACCACGATCGTGAGAACGGTGAAGATCGCTAAGAAGTGCAAGGAGAACAGTTTCAGTGCTATGGCCAGATCTAAAGCCGGATTGACGGGGGTGAAGATAAAGAGTAGAGTCAAGATGTTGTGAAAGTTGTGTGAAGACTAATTTCTCTAGGACTTTAGAAAGGAAAGGGAGATTTGAAACTGGGCGCCAGTTGGCAGGTAAGCTGGGGTCGAGAGAGGGTTTTTTCAAAAGAGGGCGGACTATGGCATGTTTCCAAGAGTGGGGAAAACTACCGGAGGAAAGACTAGTATTGATTATACCAAGGATATACGGAAGAAGGTGGAGTGAAGGATCAAGGAGCCACGAGGATGGGAGGGGATCAAGGGGACAAGTAGTTTTATGAGAAGAGGAGATCACCTGAAAAAGTTCGGCAGAGGAAACAAGACTAAAAGAACACCAAGTATGAGAGAGAGCATGAGAGGGAGGGGGGGAAGGAATGGAGGAAGAAGGAGAAGGTGAAAGAGGAGGGGAAAGGGGAGGAGGGCACAGGGAAAAAGAGGAACGAAGAGACTGAATTTTATGAACAAAGAAAGAGGCAAGAGCTGTTGGGCTAGGGGCAGTGGAAGAGAGTGCTGATGAGGAGGGACAGGTTGACGAGGAAGACAGGGAGTGAAAGACCCGATACAGGCAACGAGAAGAGTTTGAGGAAGCAGTGATAAGGTCAGAAAAATAGGCCTTCTTAGCTGCAGTGATCATGGTGCGGTATGAATGATGAGCAGAACGAAAAGAAGTCAGGGAAGCAGGGGAAGGATGCCGACGCCAATAGTGTTCAGCACGCCGAAGATGGGTGCGCTGAAGATAAAGGCCGGGGTGGTGGTACCAGGGGTGGTGGGAGGAGGGACGGTAGGGAACGGGGCGAAGGGGAGCAAGTGTATCAAGGGTACTGGAAAGAACAGAAGACCAGGAATCAGCTTGATGGTCGACAGGGAGTGAAAAGAATTCAACAGAAAAGAGAGAGTCGGCGGGAGGGAATGACTGCAAAATAAGGGGAGTGAGACGGCGCCTAAAAACCTTAGATGGAGCTGGGGTAGTTGAAGCAAGGGTTTGGGCAGGGGGAAGAGGGAAGGAGAAGAACAGACAGTGATGGTCCGACCAGGGAAGAGAGACAGAAGAGATGGCAGAGGGTATGTAAGGGGAAGAAGAGAACGTAAGAATAAGATCTAGTATAGAGCCAGAGGAATGTGTAGGGCAGTGCACGTGTTGGTAGAGGTCAAGGTCTGAAAAAAGTGAACTGAGGGCCTTATCCCGGGGGCGGGTTGGGGGGGTAAGGTGGGCATTAAAGTCCCCGAGAACAACCAAATGGGAAGTGAGTAAAGAGGCTTCAGAAAGGGAGAGCAGAAGAGACTCCCAGAGGTCAGGGCGCATAGAAGGTGGGGCATAAAGAAGCAGGAAAAAGATAGGTACAGAGGTATTGGAGCGTAGCAGGAGAGCTTCGGGATAGCGGGGCTGAGGAGATACAAGAGAAAGAGAGAAAGATGAACGGTGAATAATGGCTACACCGCCCCCGGAGCGGTGGAGTCGGGGGAGGTGAAAGCTAGAATAGCCAGGGGGGAGACATCGGTGGAGGACTCCGTCCTCTCCCTCACGAAGCCAGGTTTCCGTAAGGAACAAGGCATCGAGGGAGTGCTGCATTAGGAGATCGTGGATAAGAGGGGTCTTGGCACGGAGAGATCTACAATTAAGGAGAGCAAACGACAAGGTCAGTAAAGAACAAACAGGCTGAGGAGGAGGTATGGGAGGAATATTGATAAGTGTGCATGTAATAAGATTGTGCATGTTCCGAGCAAAAACCCCGGGTGGGGCAGAGGAAACCGAGGGGAAGCGATTCCCCCAAAGGACAGGAATAGAAGCCATGGCCCAGGGCCTAGTAGGAAGCCGGGATGGAATTAGGGGAACAGATACAGGTGAAGCAGTGCTCAAGAAACTGAGCACTGATAACAAAAGCACGAGAAATGTTAAAGGAGGCGAAAGGCACGGGTTTCGAAAACCACTGCAGAGTGATAGGTGACCCGGTGTAGACATGAGAGCGCCCCAGTCGTCGCCCCAAGGAGCTCGCCCAAGGAGCAGGACCTGCTCCTTCGGCGCGCGCGGAACGGCGCCCCGATGTTCTTAATATACTGAGGGATACCTGGGGCTGAGTGATGACACGTTGATCGTGTCACTTCCTGGAGGCGGGAGGAGAGAGCAACCAGAACAGAAACCTGGAGGGGAGGAGAGCAAATAGGCAGCAGGTAACACAAAGCAATTAGGCAGCAGGTGACACAAAGCAGCAAACAAGCAGGCAGGCAGGCAGGGAGGCAGAGTCACGTTCAGCAGCTACAAAGCAGGAACGGCGCCCCGATGTTCTTAATATACTGAGGGATACCTGGGGCTGAGTGATGACACGTTGATCGTGTCACTTCCTGGAGGCGGGAGGAGAGAGCAACCAGAACAGAAACCTGGGGCTGAGTGATGACACGTTGATCGTGTCACTTCCTGGAGGCGGGAGGAGAGAGCAACCAGAACAGAAATCTGGGGCTGAGTGATGACACGTTGATCGTGTCACTTCCTGGAGGCGGGAGGAGAGAGCAACCAGAACAGAAACCTGGAGGGGAGGAGAGCAAATAGGCAGCAGGTAACACAAAGCAATTAGGCAGCAGGTGACACAAAGCAGCAAATAAGCAGGCAGGGAGGCAGAGTCACGTTCAGCAGCTACACCTGTGGTGAAGCTTGTGGAGATAAATAAGACCAACCAAGCCCAGGTGAGAGCATAAAGGAAACATTTTTATTTACAATAAACAAGAGGTGCCTGACTTACCTTGCAGGCTCAGCAAGATTCCAACAAAGTTGTTTATGTGCACGCGCTTTAAACATATTCCTAGCGCTTTCCTTCCTATGGTCTGGGCCTAATCTCCTCACTCTGAGCATGTCCATTTCCATAGGGTCCTCAACTCTGTTTTCCTTAAGTTGGGTCACTCTTGAATCATTTAAGGAAGACTGGGTATATCTTCTGTAAACTCCATCACGCACACACCCACTCAGCTCGACCTTCCTGAGTTAAGCGTCTGCCTCTGCATGTCCCATCTACTGGGAAAGAAAGTCCACGTACTGGTGGTTCTTCCTGTCTTGTGTTGCACCTCGTAGTTGTAGGGCTGGAGACTCAGGAACCACTGCACCATCCTACTATTAGTTTCCTTGTTCCTAGTGATACATTTGAGCAGCTAGTGGTCTGTTCTCCAGGACCAAGCAGGAAGTCAGTCCTCACTTGTGGGTGACATCGACGCTGATGGAGCCCCCGTGCGGAGCATTTCCCCAGCTTTCTATGAAAGCCTTTGGGAATACTGCACGCATGCGTGGTCCCCTTCCCGCCTAAAGATGCCATCTTGCTCAGTCTTTCTTTTTCCGTGGAGCCCATCGGACGTCTGTCCGTGTCACCCGGAAAAATTTACATTTTTTCAGTGATTACTTCATCTTTTTTCTCCGGTTCGACGCCGGTTCCCCTTCCCGCCGGGTTCGGTACACCGGTATCGAGCCCGTTTTCTATTTTTCGGTTTTTGCCCTTCGTGGCTGGTGTTCGCGCCTTTTTTCTGTTTTCCCTGGATAGCCGGTCCTTTGACCTCGCGGGGGCCCTTTTTTCCCCAATGGCTTCCAGTGGTTTCAAGAAGTGTGATCGGTGCAAGAAACTAATGTCTCTCACCGACACACATGACTGCTGCCTTCGATGCCTCGGCCCAGATCATGATTCAAAAATCTGTGGCCCGTGTGACAAAATGTCCACCAAGGCACTTCGAAGCCGTCAGCACCAGAAAGAAAGGATTTTCTCAGATTCTGCCTCCGGCCGGGCCCGGACCTCGTCTGATCCCGAGCATCGCCGGGGTTCCTCGGACAGGGGGTCCCCCGATCGGGAATGCAAGAGGAAGAAACGGCTCGTGAGGGCAGCATCAGAAGAAGTCCCTGGTTCCTCGAGAGCCAGGTCTAAGACCCCCGACCGCCGTCCTGGGCCCTTGGAACACGAGAAGCCATCCAAGATGCCTCATGTGGAGTCGGAGACCGTCGGAAACATAAGTCCTGTAGTCCTCGTGGACTCTCCTCTGAGGGAGCCGACGTCGGGCCCGGCGCTGCCGGGGCCCGAGTCGGTGGTTGTTGAGTCTTCTGAGCTTGGACTCAGGCTGACAGCCTTGGAGTGCAGACTGTCTGCCTTCATGGATCAGCAGCGGGTACTGATGGCCAGCCTCGCTGGTGCATCTGCCCCGACCACCGGGACATCGACTTCGAAGTCGACCCCGGAGACTGAGCCGATACTCGAAACCATGAAGACTCAAAGTCGTCCTCGGTCACGGTCACCCTCGACCTCCCGCTCGGAACCGAGGGTGTCGACGCCGGTGCCTTCGGCGTCAGGGCGGGTACCACCTAGACCCGCACGGTCGGAGCCCCTCGACTCTTCTTCGGATGAGTCAGCGTGGGAGACGGAGGACGAGGAGTCCCCCGACACCTTCCGGACTTGGTGCGTCCCTTCGGACTTGCCGCAGTCCGAGCCCCGGAGTAGGTCCCCCCCCCCCCCCCGGAGGACATCTGGTTCTCGGAGTTCGTTCAGGACATGGCCAAGGCTTTGGCGATTCCCGCGGACCCCGAGGAGGAGCCTCGAGCTGAGGAGCTCGATGCCCTCCAGTATGACTCTCTTCCGAAGGAGGCCTTTACTGTGCCGGTTCCTCCGATGCTGGAACGGCTCCTCTTCCGGATGTGAGAGGCACCGGCCTCGGCGCCGGTCTTGAGCAAGCGGGTCGATTCCATCTATCGACTCCGTAAGAGCCCTGGATTCCAGAAGGCGCAGCTGCCGCACCATTCCATGGTGGTGGAATCGGCCATGCATCGTCTGAAAAGCCAGAAGATGCACTCTGCGGTGCCTCCCAGCAGGGAGGCCCGGAACCTGGATGCTTTCGGGAGAAAGTGCTTCCAGGGCTCGATGCTTGCTTGCCGTGTCCAGTCCTACCAGCTGTACATGGGCATGTACTTACGAGACCTGGTGAAAGAGATTGCCGGGTTCTCTGCTGGCCTCTCTGGGGAACCTTTGCAGAGGTTCCAGACTTTGTCCTCAGGAATCCGGGACTGATCAAAGTTCATGTCCCGAGCGGCCTACGATGGCTTCGAGGCTTCGGCTCGTGTGGTGGCAGCCGGCATCGGAGCACGACGCCAGGCATGGCTGCAATCATCGGACCTCGAGCCCTGGGTGCAGGACAAGTTTGTCGATGTCCCTTGCCGAGGTGAAAACCTTTTTGGCAAGCCCATGGCCGAGAAGGCGGCTGAGCTCGAAACCGAGCACCTGACCAGGACAAGGCTGTCCAGAAAGACTTCTGCCCCTTCTCACAAAAAGAAGGGCTCGGGTAAAAAGCCCTTTTACCCGAGAAAGGCGGCTGCCTACAAAGCGTTCCCTCAGTACCAGGCCTCCCCAGCTCCCTAGCAGGGGCAGGGACATGGGCCCTGTAGGCAGAAGACCCCCAAGCCTCCGGCTCCGGCTCCTGCTCCTACCCAGCAGGGAGGGGGTTTTTGACTCCCACAGCATAGCCTTTCCATCTCTACTACCCCATTCCTGCACAGGAGGTTGTCTCACCCTGTTTGCCCACAGGTGGCCACCCATTACAGGGGATGCTTGGGTATTAAGCATAGTCCACAGGGGCTATATGCTTCATTTCCAGCAGTTACCCCCTGCCTACTTCCCAGGAGAGCCTCTAAGGCCTCTCCTGCACACGGACCTCCTACTTCAAGAACTTCAAGGTCTGCTTCTGGACAAGGCGGTGGAGCCTATCCCTTCTCGCCTACAGGGGCACGGCTTCTACTCCAGGTACTTTCTAGTGCCAAAGAGAACCGGGGGCCTACGGCATATTCTAGACCTCAGGAACCTCAACAAGTTCTTGGAGAAAGAAAAGTTCAAGATTCTTACTCTTGGAACACTTCTGCCCTACCTCCAGCAGGGAGATTGGCTATGCTCCTTAGATTTAAAGGATGCGTACACCCACATCCTCATTCATCCAGACCACAGAAAGTACCTCAGGTTCATGGTGGGAGGAAACCTTTACCAGTACAGAGTGCTGCCTTTTGGCCTAACTTCCGCCCCAAGAGTCTTTACAAAGTGCCTTGCTGTGGTGGCGGCCTACTTGAGGACTCAAGGTGTTTTTGTCTTCCCCTATCTGGACAACTGGCTCATCAGGGGTCAGACTTACCAGGAGGCCAGGCAAGCCACCTTCCGAACTGTATCACTCCTTCAAGACCTAGGCTTTGTCATAAACTTCACAAAGTCCACTTTGCTCCCCTCCCAGAACCTAGAGTTCATAGGAGCGTGACTGGACTCTCTGCAAGCAAGGGCTTACTTGCTAGAGGACAGAGCTCAAAGGCTCATGGAGTTGGCTTCCCGGTTTCTCACCATGGCACAGGTTTCGGCCAGGCTCTCTCTACAGCTCCTAGGACACATGGCATCGACTGTACCTGTGACCCCCAATGCCCGCCTCCACATGAGGCCTGCACAGTGGTGCCTCAGAACTCAGTGGAAGCAAGCCACAGGGAGCTTAGCTGACAAAGTCAGGGTGTCAAAACCATTCCTGAAATCTCTTCAGTGGTGCCTTCATCCCCCCAACTTGCTCCAGGGGGTGCCTTTTCAGGTGCCTGTCCCCACAGTGGTGTTGACGACAGATGCCTCCTTGCAGGGCTGGGGTGCACACTGTCAGGAGAGCTGCACTCAGGGCCTATGGTCCCCATGGGAAGCCACGCAACAGATCAACCTACTAGAACTTCGGGCTATTCGGTTAGCCCTCAAGCCTTTTTCTCACATTTTGACTCACCAGTCTGTTCTAGTTCAGACGGACAATCAGGTGGCCTTGTTCTATGTGAACAAACAGGGAGGCACTGGGTCCAAGCCCCTGTGCCTGGAAGCACAGGCCCTTTGTTCCTTTGCGCTCAGGCACAAAATGTTTCTGAGAGCTGTTTATCTTCCTGGCCAGGAGAACTCCCTGGCAGACAGGTTAAGCAGAATTCTGCAGCCCCACGAGTGGCAGCTGCACCCGTTGGTAGTTCAAAAGATTTTCCTGAAATGGGGTCTTCCATCCATAGATCTCTTTGCCAGTTCCCTGAACCGATAGCTACCCGGGTTCTGCTCCAGGCAACCGCATCCCCTGAGGCTAGCAGCGGATGCCTTCCTGATTTCTTGGTCCCAGGGCCTACTTATGCGTTTCCTCCCATGCCTTTGGTGGCCCGAACCTTGTTCAAGATTCTAAGGGACAAGGCCTTGGTCCTTCTGGTAGCTCCCAGGTGCGCGAGGCAGCCCTGGTTCCCACTTCTGCTTCACCTAGCAGTGGAAACACCACTGCCTCTGGGGTTCCAACCCGATCTTCTCTCTCAGCATCAGGGTTCCCTTCTGCACCCCAATCTCAAATCTCTCAATTTGATGGCCTGGGGGCTGCAAGGGTAGTCTTAGCTCCCTGGGGCCTGCCTCAGGAAGTGGAAGAGGTGGTCTTGGCCTCTAGAAAGCAATCCACCAGGAAAACTTATGCCCTGAAGTGGAGAAGGTTCTCCTTGTGGTGTCAACAGCGCCAGGAAGATCCTTTCACCTGCATTGTGCCAGTGGTGCTCCAGTACCTACTGCACTTATCCAATCAGGGCCTTAAGTCCAATTCTGTTCGGGTCCACCTCTCAGCTTTGGCAGCTCACCACTCACTGGTGGAGGGACACTCTTTGTCAGTTCACTCCTTGGTGTCTAGATTTCTCAGAGGCTTACTATTGCTCAAGCCTCCTCTCCATCCACCAGCCCCTGAGTGGGAGTTGAATGTGGTCTTGCAGCAATTGACTCGCCCACCTTTTGAGCCGATGGCTACATGTCCTCTCCGCTTCCTTTCTTAGAAGACTTTATTCCTAGTGGCCCTGACCTCGGCCAGGCGAGTGAGTGAACTTCAAGCCCTGGTCTGTGACAGGCCTTACACTCGCTTCTATAGGAACAGGGTAGTCCTTAGGACTCATCCTAAGTTCCTCCCAAAGGTTGTCTCCTCTTTCCATCTCAACCAGGAGGTGGTTCTTCCAACGTTCTTCCCTAGGCCCCATGCCAGCCGGGCTGAGACAGTCCTGCATACCCTGGAATGTAGGAGGGCCTTATCCTTCAACCTTGAACGTACGCAGGGGCATAGGAGGGCTACTCAGCTCTTCGTATCTTTTGACCCCAATAACTTGGGGATGCCTGTCTCCAAGCATACCTTGTCCATCTGGGTGGCTGATTGTATCACCTGGGCTTACAGGGCGGCTGACCTTCCTTTGCAGGGTCGGGTCACGGCCCACCGTGTCAGGGCAATGGCTGCCTCAGTAGCTCATCTCCGCTCTGTACCGTTGGCAGACATCTGCAGGGCTGCAACTTGGTCCTCAAGCCAGACTTTTGCGGCCCATTACTGCCTGGAGAGGGAGTCCCGTAGGGACAGTGCTTTCGGTCAGGCAATGCTCCGGAATCTCTTTGAGGTTTAGGCAACTCCTACCCTCCAGCTCTCTGGTTGGGCCACCAGTGGGGGTATGTTTCAGTGAAAATCCTTTCTCTGATGCTGAGGCTAGAGGGAGCTCATTTTTTCAGCTTTGGGTCCCCGGTAGCCTGAAGCTGGGGAGTCCCATAAGTGAGGACTGACTTCCTGCTTGGTCCTGGAGAAAGAGTAGTTACTCACCTGTAACAGGTGTTCTCCAGGAGCAGCAGGAATCAGTCCTCACAACCCTCCCTCCTCCCCTGGGAGTTGCAGTTGTACATAGTTCATTTTTACTTTTTTATGTGCTGTCTTTTAGCTATGTCTTTGGACTGAGCAAGATGGCACCTTTAGGCGGGAAGGGGACCGCACATGCGTGCAGTATTCCCAAAGGCTTTCATAGAAAGCTGGGGAAATGCTCCGCATGGGGACTCCATCGACGTCGATGCCACCCATAAGTGAGGACTGATTCCTGCTGCTCCTGGAGAACACCTGTTACAGGTGAGTAACTACTCTTTATCAGGGTAAACCTGTGTCCAGAAAGTAGTAAACCTGTGTCCAGAAAGTAGTATCAGAATGTCTCCAGTGCCCATGACATCACCAGCCCCTCTTTCTCAATTACTACATATGCTTTCTCCTGGGGAAGCAGTTACCCAGTTATAAAGGCCACTGGATATTCTTGGCCATCCTTCTTTTTGGGCCAAAACTGCTCCAAGGCCTATGCCTGAGGCATCCATCTGTACAGTGAAGGGTCAATTGAATTCAGGGTTCATCAGAAGTGGTTCTGAACAAAGAGCTTTTAAACCTGATAATGGGGGAAAGCTGACTGTTGCCCAAGAGTGCATGGTTCGCAATAATGTACCTTTGAAAGATACTAGCAAAACAGGGAAGTCAGGGCATCCCAATAGAAAGGTTCCAATATTGTTAAACAGGGTTGAAAGGTTCCAAGTTACCCCTGTCAACTGATAACCAGATTGCTAATATGAACAAAAACCTTTGCCTGTATGAAAATGCTATAAGTGCCTGTATGAAAATGCCTATATGAAAATGCTATAAGTCTAAAATATAAGATGGGAGAGTTAGAATATATAGCACTGAATGAAAAATTAGATATAATTGACATCTCAGAAAATAGAGTTGCCAAGTTACTGAGTTCCACGAGTGAGATTGTAAGCCAGTCCTGGATCTCTGGCAAGCTCAGCCTGATGCATTATGGGACCTGCATACCAATGGGTAAAATCAAGGACTACAAATACCACACTGCATTGCAATGCAATTTTAAAAACTGAAGTGGCAAAAAATCTCACTCCTGGAACTAATTTGGCAAGTCTAGGACAACCAATAGGACACTGTGATACCTGGGTACAAATTATATCACGATAAGGTAGATCAACTTGATGGAGGTGTGGGGCTATATGTTAAAGAGGACATTGAGTCTAATAGGATAAAAGTTTTGAAAGAAACAAAATATCCTGTAGAATCTCTGTGGATAGAAATTCCATGTTAAAAGGGAAAGGCAAAGGCAGTTGGGGGTGTACTACTATCTGCCTGATCAGAATGATCAGATGAAATGCTAAAAGAAATTAGGGAAGCTAACAAAAATTACAAGCCATTAATAATGGGGGATTTCATCTCCCCCTGGTATAGACTTGGTTAATGTCACTTCAGCACATGCTAGGAAGATAAAGTTTCTAGATGAAATAAATAATGTTATCTACCTATAGTTCATTTGCCAGATTTAAGTCTGGCCTTAAGGTGTACTTTTTTCACAGCTTTTGGTCTTGATTGACTCGGGTCTTGGTTATGAGTATGACTTTGCTTGTGATTGTTTCTCTCTGTGTCTATTTTTGTGCTCATTCTATAAATTGATAGTAGCATTCCATTGCCCTGCTATGCCAGTCCAGACAAGTAGGTTGTGTTCCCCTACCAGCAGAGGTGGAGACAGAGAAAAAAAATGTAGAGTTTTCTTATAACCTCATCCTGCAACCAAATGTGAAGCAACTAGGGGCATACTACCCTAGTATTTCTGTCTCCTGCAGAATTTGGATACATCTTAGCTGCTCTGGTGGCTGCCAATACTCTGCAGCGCAAAGTCATTTGTACTCATCTTTACCTGGATAACTGATTTGTACACAGGCCAGGTCACATTCAGAGGCACTTCAGGTGTCGGCCCGAGAGGTGCAGTTTCTGGAGAGTATGGGCTGATCAACTACGACAAGAGATACCTGGATCCTAAACAGTCACTAGAGTGCCTTGGGGCATGGTTTGACACTGATTCAGGAAGGATCTTCCTGCCTGAGAAGAGAGCAGAGAAACTGCTGTCACAGCTGATGTCTTTTCAAAAGCGCCAGGCTCCCAAGGTATTGGACTACCTTCAGCTCCTAGGGTCGATGGTGGCAACAATCAAGATCGTCCCCTAGGTGCAAGCGGACATGAGACCGTTGCAAAGGACCTTGATCACTGATCTCCTTGTTCTCAGGACTTCGAGATTAGGCTTCCTCTTCTCACATCAGCGGCAGCCAGCTTGCGATGGTGGGAGCAGCCTGGTCATCTTCTAAAGGGCCTTCTCCTGGACGATCACCAGTGGCTTCTCCTGATGATGAATGTCAGCCTATTTGGCTAGAGAGGCTATCGCAAGGGGACGAATTCCGAGGCAGCTTGGCCTATCAATTGACTGGAGGCAAGAGACATTCACTTGGTTCGCTTGCATCTCTGAGGAAAGGCAGTTTGATTTGTCTTGGATCCTGATCCACTTAGTCTCCTATGTGTTTCCTTGACATTCCCTTAGCTATATCCTTGTCCTCAGCTAGAAACGTGGAAACATGATGGCAGAAAAAGACCACATGGCCTATACAGTCTGCCCTTCCATATCAACTACAATAGTCCCCTTTTTTCCTTTAGAGATCCTCTGTGTTTGTCCCATGCTTTTTTGAATTCAGATACTATTCTCATCTCTACCACCTCCACTGGGAGGCTACTCCACCACTCTTTCTGTAAAGAAATATTTCCGAATATTACTCCTGACTCTATCCCCATTTGTAAGAAAACATAACTTTTTACACAATAACAGGCTTCTCAGTAAAGCAGAGTTTAATGACTTTGCTTGCAAGTAAAGGATGAGATGCTTCAGTAAGCACTTATACCCAACCTCTGTTTCACAGTTATTTTTATAGCAAATTTGGTAATTAATAATTGTCAGGCTACCTATTATTTAGCCACATGGTCTTTCTTCCCAGAATGCAGACATACAGTAAGGAAGTCAGAAAAACATTACATATATCAGGCTACGTGTTATTAGCCACGTATCCCTTTTCCCAGAATGCAGACATACAGTAAGGAAGTCAGAAAACCATTACATATATCAGGCTACGTGTTATTAGCCACATATCCCTTTTCCCAGAATGCAGACATACAGTAAAAGTGAATCAGCTTTGTACCTCTGCACCTGTGACAGGTTACGTATTATTAGCCACGTAGTCTCTCTTCCCAGAATGCAGACATACAGTAAAGGTGAATCAGCTTTGTACCTCTGCGCCTGTGACAGGTTACATATTATTAGCCATGTAGTCTCTCTTCCCAGAATGCAGACATACAAAATTATATTACAGAATGGTGAATGAATGTAATACAAGCCTTATATTACATCGTAAATAACATATCACATTTGTTTATATCAAACCCCTCCCTCTTTCTTTTCAAAGATTCCTTGTTACTTTTTACATTTACTCCACAGTTCCATAAGAAGCCTCTAATTTAGATAACATTCTTCCTAACTCTCTCTCTTCCCTTTTATTGTCCATTATTAACATTGCACCTTTGGGCACTGGAAATGATACTGTCATTTGTTTAGTGCTTACTGTTTCTATCAATCTTTGAGTTAACCCTCCTATACATGGTATAATGCAACACCCCACCATAATTAATACTCCAATTACAACAAGTACAGAAGTAAATATAGATACTACCACCCCTTTCCATTTCCCAAACCATGACCCCAACCATCCAGTGTGAGAGGTATCCGTATCTGAATTTTCTGCCAATTTCTCTGCCAAGGTAGTTAATCCTCGCAGGGCTTTAGTGATGGTACCATCAGGGGCCGTGTTATTAGAGATGAACATACATTTCCCCCCCCCCCCCAATATCACACACGCCCCCTTTTTCAGCCGCCATCATATCTAAAATAATTTGGTTCTCCCAGGCCATTCTGCTAGTGGCGTCCAATTGTTCTGCGATCCCCTTTATTGCATCCTGGGTATAATTGATAATATATATATATATAATTTATCCAATCTATGTTTTTGTTTATCGTGATTACCCCTAACAGGGATTCAAATCCAGCTGCAATCTGGTTTCGTGCTTTATACTCATCCGGAACTCCCCGAGGGACTCCTATTGCATTTATATATATCCTGTCATCAAATGAGGCTCCCAAGGTACTCTTCCTTTCCCTTTGTATTTGCCTCTTGTCCTCTTCTGTGAACGCCAAGGTGAAAGGAACTGCCAATTGAACTATTGCACATGTTCCTGATCATAGGGTAGGCAATGTTGGTCTCAACATCTGCCCTCCACAGTACCACCACAGTTCTGCCCTAGGGATTACCAGGTTGGAGTAGTTCTTCTTTTCTCCTTCCATCCCTGTCAGGTTTAGGCTTAGAACGCAGGTGTTCAGTTCCCCCACTTCCCTTGTGTAATTCTTCTCCCGCCTGGTGAGACAGGCGGAGTGATTTCCAAACACTGTTGAAAATATGGGGGGAACTTTTACCTCCTTCAAGTCTGTAGGAGGAAAGAGCAAATTCAATGACTTGCAACTTTCATTTCTCCAAGCCGTTTTTTCCTGATACAGAGATATGAGACATCTTACTCCATTGGGATCTGAATCCCACCTCAAGGGTAAGGGCACAACCTGTGCAATGGGCCTCCCGGAGGCACATGCATAGCAATTGCTACTGTTGAGACTTCCTATGGTATATTTAACCCATTCCACCCAGGCTTCACATCCCCATAACCCGTTTCCATCTCTAGAGTGTCCCTCAAATCTTTAATTTCCACTATCTTGAGGTGTGGAGACCTGAGTCTGATTCTTGAGGGTTATTTTTATCCTCAATCTTCTCAGGGTATCTTGCCCACTAACGTCTATTCCTAGTCTATAGGTCCCATTCAGTAAGTCATCCCTTCCAGAGAGGGTGACCACGATGGGGTTGCAACTTCCTGGGTTACATTGCTAAATGCTGTGTTTCTTTATCATTGTTATTTTTCTTTTGAACTGGGTGCCTCTTCCCCTCTGGGGAAATCCAGCCTCCATCTTCGGTGGTCCACCAAACTTGTGACCATGCGTAACAGGGCATCCTGAACACCAGTGTCTGAGCAGTCTCTGGACACATATACTTATAACTATTTCCCCACAACTTTTCGTAGTATCCCCCGTCACAACTTATCACTTGGCAGACATCAAATTCTAGGCTCACCAGTCCCTCTCCCTCTGGTACGGTTACAGTAAATATGTTAGGATACATCCTTCCCCATCGTGTTTGTATTTGTTCATCAGTCTATCCCTTTCCCCGTCCTAGATCCCATGTCATTCCCCTTAACAGAGAAAGTGATCCCCCCCATCATAGCAACATCATCTACTTTTCTTTGTCCATGTTATAATTTTTATTAGTCCTTGTTAACAAACTCCTCTCCTGTTCTTCTGTGTTTCCTTGGTATTTTCAGGTGCAGAGGGTCAATAGTTCCCTGGACCTTCCATTGTACATCTGAAGGAGCTTCAACCGGACCTTTAATCATCCAACCTTTTTCCGCAGTTCTTACAGCAGTCTCAGTACTCAGTAAGACCTGGAACGGGCCTCCCCTAGTCTGGTTGCAATTTGGACTCCTTCCAGGATTTTATCAAGACCCACTGTCCTGGTTTGAGACCGTGAACTGCAAACTCCAATGAGGGTGTTTGTGCCAACAGTTCTTTATTTCTGAGAACAGATAAAGAAGAGGACAGCCCAAGTATATATTCTTTAAGAAACTTATCTTTAGTTTCAAACTGAGGAGGTTCCTTTAATTGTCCCATATAGGGTAATCTAAATAACATTTCATAGGGGGACAATCCTAAATCTTTCCGAGTAGCTGTTCGGATTCTTAACAATACTAAGGGCAAACACTTAGTCCAAGGTAATTTTGTTTCTAACATCAATTTGGCTAACTGTTTCTTTATAGTCTGATTCATGCGTTCCACTCTTCCTGAGGAGAGTGGATGCCATGGAGTATGGAAATCCCAGGATACTTCCAGAGTTTCCATTATGTTTTGCAATACCTTCGCTGTAAAATGACTTCCCTGGTCCGAGTCAATGTGTCCTATCATCCCATATCTTAGAATGATTTGTTCCAAAACTATCTTTTCTACTCCTATTGCTGTGGCAGCTACCATGGGATATGCCTCCACCCATCCCGTCAAATGGTCCACTATTACCAAAAGGTACTTCACCCGCCCAACCAGGGGCAACTCAGTAAAATCAATCTGTATATTTTGGAATGGATAAAGACCAGGGTCTCTGCCTCTCTGCGGTTGTTTCCTAAGGACCATTTTGTTTATTTTCTTACAGGTTATACACCTCTCACACACTTGCTACTGTGTATATTCCCATACACCCCAATGACTCTCATTTATTTATTTAACAGGTTTTATATACCGCTTTATCATTTCAATCAAAGCAGTTTACATTGAAACTTAAACTTGGTAATGTACATTAAAACAGGGACATTGATAACTTGGATTTTTCTGAGGCAATGGAGGGCCAAGAGACCTGCCCAAGACCACAAGGAGTGCTAGTGGGAATTGAACCCTGGTCTCTGGATTCCCAATCCAGTGTTCTTAACCATTAGGCTACTCCTTCACTCTTGATGTAGAATGGCTATAATTTCTCTCATTATTTGTTTGTTTATCATCTGCCTGCCATCGGGTAAAACCCATTTCCCCCCTTTCAGTTTCTACTGCTGCTATATCTTCGAGTTTTCATTTTTTCTTTTCAGTAAATAAGAACATAAGAACATATGATATGCCACACTGGGTCAGACCGAGGTCCATCAAGCCTAGCATCCTGTTTTCAACAGTGTCCAATCTACAGTAGGTCACAAGTATCTAGCAGTTTCCCCAAAAGACACAGGCTCCTCAGTGCCTGCATTGGGTCAAGCAGTGACATCCTGGGTCCCTTTTAATAATGGTTTATGGACCTTTAACTTGTCCAAACCCTTTTTTTTTTGTAAGCCCAGCTGCACTAACAGCTTTTACTACATCCAACTTCTCAACAAATAGGGGTGTCCTACATGGAGTGGTGGGTTCACCCCTAAATAAAGACATGGGGAGGGGTGGCCTGCACAGAGCGACAGGTGCACCTACTCTTGCCATATTGCTGGGCAGACTGGATGGACTATGCTGGTCTTTATCTGCCGTCATTTACTATGTTACTATGTTATATCCTCTGTTAACAAATTCCAGAGTTTGATTACACGTTGAGTGAGAGAAAAAAAATATATATGTTCTCTTATTAGTCTTAAATAGGTTACCCTGTAACTTCATTGCATGTCCCCTAGTCTTTTTATATTCTGATGACATAAACAATCAATCTACGTTTATCCGTTCCACTCCATAGGAAGGCAGCTGGGTTTAAACACTGATCTGTGTTCAACACTAGGTCATCTTTTCCATTAATATTGCTTCATATTTCAGGATTCGTGAATCAGTGAGCCACCTCCCAGCCCTCTGGTTTAAGATGGTTCTTACTTGATGCGGGGTACTTACTACCAGGGCCCCTCCGAATGTCAATTTCCTACTCTCTTCTACCAATAGGGCTGTTGCCGCTACCGCTTGAACACATTCTGGCCATCCCCTAGACACCGAATCTAAGATTTTAAATAAATATGCTACTGGTTGTCTCTTCCCTACTCATTTTTGAGTGAGGACCCCTAAGGCTACTCCCCCATTTACAGTAACAAACAAATGTAAGGGTTTGTCCAGTGAGGGTAAGGCCAGAACCGGGGCTTCTACCAAGCTCCGTTTTTTGTTTTTTTTTAATCTTTAACCAACTCTTTCTCTTCTTCTTTCCAAATTATAATGTTAGGTTGATCTTCTAGCAATTTTGAATATAATCACTTAGTCTTTTGGGCATATGAATCTATCCATAATCTACAATACCTGGTTAGTCCTAGGAACTTCCTTAGTTCCCTCTTTGTCCTAGGTAGGTGTAAATCTGTAATCCATTTTATTTGTTCTGGACCTATTCTCCTTTTTCCTTCACTAATTAGATGTCCGAGGTATTTTACTTCGTTCTCTGCAAATTGTAATTTAGTCTTGGAAACCCGGAACCCTTGTCTTCCCAGAAACTCTAATAGAGCTTTGGTGGCTTCACTTACTTGGGTCTTCTTTTTCCCTGATCTTAAAAGATCATCTACATATTGCAAAAGAGTTACACCGGATGGTGTAGAAAATGTTTCTAACACCTGTTCCAGCACTTGTCCGAACAAGTTAGGTAATTCCATAAACCCTTGGGGTAACACTGTCCACCGGAACTGTTGTTTCCGACCAGTATCGGGGTTTTCCCATTCAAAAGCAAACATGTCCCTACTACTTGGGTCCAAGGGACAGGACCAAAATGCATCCTTCAAATTTATAACACTAAACCATTTGTGCTCATGGAGTATTTTACTCAGTATTGTATAGGGGTTTGGTACCACTAGGTGCCTTATCCGTACTATTTGGTTCAGTCTCCTCAGATCCTGTACTAACCTATATGATCCATCTGGTTTTCTTACTGGCAAGATGGGAGTATTAAATGGGGACATGCATGGTTCTAATAGTGCATCTTTTAACAAACTTCTTATAACAGGCTGGAGGCCCTTACGACCTTCCAACGAAATGGGATATTGTTTTTGGCGCACTACTTCACCTTCCTTGTTCAGTTCAACTTTCAATGGCGGGATATTCAGTCCTCCCCTATTTCCTTCCCTTGCCCAGACTATAGGGTCTATTTGACTCTCTTCTCCTTCGGTGAGGATTTCTACAATGATTGACTGTCTTTCACCTTTATTTCTAAGTTTAACTGTGTAATCATATCCCTTCCTAATAGATTACTCCCTGCTTCTGGGATATACAACAACTGTCCCTCTATCTCCTCGTGGTCCATTTTTAACAAATAAATAAAAGTATAAAAAACCTATGCTATGGGGTGTTTACAAAGCAGCAGTAGCAGCCTCCGTGTGATATCGGTGCCGCGGCCCCATTGAATTCATCTATATATAAATACAATTATAATAAGACATATTAAGAACAAAGGAGATGGGGACACTCCACCCCAATGGCCTCAATCAGGAAACTGATCTTTCAGTTTTTCTTTGATGAGCGCATTCTTATTCTTGTTCTTGTTAATAGGATCATATCACTTATATGTTTTGATTAGCCCTGGGTATGGTCAAGTTCTGTGTGTTTTTTTGATAAAGGTTTTATGTTTAAATCTGTTTTTTATTCAAGTTTCCAAAAACGAAACAAAAAACACCGCAAGACAAACTATGCATCAAGAGCAGGTTACAGAAAGCAGTAATAAAAGTCTCAAGAATACAGGCTTCAGCAAGACAATATAGGAGAGATAGCGGAGGGAACAGACACCAGCCCCAACACTTCTACATTTCCCCCCACTCTCCCTCCCCCGCCCCTCAATCACCAAGGGTGCGTCCCAACAAGCCCAGCAGAGAAAGGCAGGAATAGTATCGACAGGCCCAGGGTGGACTCTGCTCCCAAGCCCGTCACCAGCCGAGAAACTACTGTCAGACAGAAGCCCGCACTCTCCAACCTATCCCCCAGCCTACCCCCAACCCCGCTACCCACCCATCCCCCTATCCCCCCCCCTTCCCCCAAATCGCCAAGCATACCGGACAATCTGGGCTTGCAAAGATTCTGGGATGGGCTCGCCAACCCACCAGGCTGGGCCATCAGGGCCCACTCAAGACCCTGCTACGATCCCTCCAGGATAAAAAGTGCAGATGGGGTCCCCAACTGTCTAAAAAGCGCTGCCATCTCCTCTCGTTCCCACGAGCACACAGCTGCTCCATAAGCAGAACCTTGTGGAGGTGAATTTGCCAAATACCATAGGTAGGGCCCTGGGCATCCAACCACTGCTGCAGCACAGTCATACGAGCAGTCACCAACACTAGCCGCACCCAGTGCAAACCCACAGAACCCCAGTCCGCCACCCACGAGTTCTCCCAGACATCCAACACCATATTCTTAGCATTCAGAAGCACAGTCTGCTGGAGGCATGTGGTCAGGTAGGACAGAACCTTCCCCCAAAAAACCTGAACCCGCGAACAACCCCAGAACATATGACCTAACGTCGCTCTGGGTTCCGCACACCGAGGACAGCAGTGGGTACCACCTACCCCAACCCGCCACGCCCTGAGAGGAGCAAAATATAAGCGGCGCAAGATTTTATATTGGGTATCCCGGTGAAGCACCATCACACTCAGAGACGGAATGCCCGCCAACCCACCAAGGAGCTCATCGACGCTAACCTCTTCCCCTAAATCAGCAGTCCAAGCTACCGCCAGCGACGCCACTGCGAGAGGCGAAACCCCGTCCCATAACATTTTATGTAACCCAGACACACGCGTCCCGTGCTCTCCCCCCAAAAGCGCCACCTCGATTTCAGAACTGACCTCCCCCCCGCAAAGCTGCCGCAGGAACCGCACGGATATAACTACGAAGCTGGGCATACCTAAAAACATCGTTACTGCCCAGTGGATATTGAAGGCAAAGCACGGAGAAGTCTGTTACTCCCCCAGCTGGGGTCAACACATGTTCCAAGTTTACCATCCCCAACCTGTCCCATTGCGCAAAGGGCGTCCCCTCCCATGCCCGGCACGAAATCTGCATTCCTCCGAATAGGGAGATAGGGTGAATGATACGCCGAAATCCGGCGGCCCTTGCAAAAAGACCTCCAGGCTGCGCGCAGAGGATCCAGGACAACTCCCCGGAGGTCTCCCGCCAGCTTTTAACTACTTGAGTATGTAAAAGATACCGCAAATGGTAGGGTTTAACCGCAGCCTGGAGCATCCCCAAAGGGGAATAATCCTCCAAATCCCACAGCCAATTGCGAACAAACCGCAACAGACAAGCGACATTGTATCTACGAAGATCTGGGAATCCCAAACCCCCCAGCTCCCAAGGCTGACTAAGAATTTCCAAACGCACCCTAGGTCGACGGCCCTGCCATAGAAACCTATTAAACAACCTCTCCACGCGTCGAAGATCAGATCGCTTTAAAAGCAGCGGGAGCGTCTGGAGCATATATAGAAGCTTAGGGAAGAGTGACATCTTACACAGGACTACACGCCCCCCCAAAGACAGCGGTAAATCACGCCATTTATCCACTGTGAGCGATACAGCCATAAGTACTTTAGTAACATTCAAGTGGTAAAGATCCCCGACTTTCACGGGCAAGTAGACACCCAAGTACTTAAAGTACCCTGCTGCCCATCTCAGAGGGAAATCGCCCTGCCATCCCCGCCCCACCGCCCTCCCTAATAACATTGCCTCTGACTTATCGAGATTAAGTTTGAAACCTGAGGGCGACCCATACTCCCGTATTAATTGTAACAAATGAGGCAACCCAGTATGCGGGTCCCCCAAGTGCACTAGCAAGTCATCAGCAAAAGCCGCAACACGAAATTCCTCCTTCCCCACCTGGACACCACAGAATTGCGAGGCCGTACGAATCCGATGCAGAAGAGGTTCCAAGGTCAAAACAAATAAAAGTGGGGACAGCGGACAACCCTGACGAGTCCCCTTCTGGATAGCAAAATCCGCGGTCATAACCCCATTCACCATGAGGGCTCCAATCGGGTTAGCATATAATAAGCGTACCACGTCCACAAAAAAACCAGAAAACCCCATTACCGCAAGGACTTGGTACATGAAGCCCCAATGAACCCTATCGAATGCTTTTTCAGTGTCAAAACTAATAAGTAAAGAGCCATGCCCGGCGACTTGCTCTGCACAAAAGGAAAGCAAGATACGTTATAAATTGTATGCCGCATGCCGGCCCCTCACGAAACCCACCTGATCCGGATGGATCAAAGTCGGCCAAAGAGGTGCTAACCGGTCCGCCATGATTTTAGCTAGTAACTTAATGTCGACATTGAGCAGCGATATCGGACGATATGATCCCGGAAGAAGGGGATCCCTCCCAGATTTGGGCAGAATGGTAACCAACGCCTTATTGGCCTCGTACGGAAACACCCCCTGCTGCACCAGATCTTCAAAGTAACCCACCAGGGGGACCACTAGAGCATCCCCCAAAATCTTATAAAATTCGCTGCGGAAGCCATCTACACCCGGAGCCTTCCCATTTTTCAAATGTTTGATGCCCTCCTGGACCTCCCGCCCCGAAATGGGCTGATTGAGGACCTGCAGCTGCTCAGCGGCAAGCCGCAGCAAAGCACAGCCGTCAAGAAAACCCCGGCCTTCACACTCCCGATCACCATCACTCGCGTAAAGTTGCCGGAAAAAATTGGTAAAAACAGTCTCAATATCCACCGCATCCCGTCGAAGAGTCCCATCCGGATGTCGGATGGCCCCTATATGCCGAGCACCCCCTACAGGCCGCACCAAGGCGGACAACAGCTTACCCGCCCGATTACCATGCTGGTACAACTTGTACCAATAATACAACATGGACTTCTGAGCTCGTCGATGAAGAAGCATCTCCAGCTCCAACTGGATCTCCCGCAGCCTACGTTGATTCGCTGCTGTCTTATGCCCCGCTACTACTCTCCGAGCCCTCCCCAGATCTCGTTCTAACATAAGGATCCGCTGGTTCAACTGCTTGCGCTGCTGGCTATGATAACTGATAATTTCTCCACGAAGAACTGCTTTGCCCGCCTCCCAGAAAAGAGCGGGAGAAATCCCCAGCTGAGCGTTAAGGGCCACATAATCCCCCCAACAATGCCGGAGATGCGCTTCAAACTGCATATCCCCACTAAGATCTAAGGGATATCTCCAAAGCCGATTCCGACAAGAGCTACTATCACAGAACTCCAAGATGGCGATCGCATGATCTGAGAGAATGGAGGCCCCAATCTCAGCCCGCAAAACCCAGCTAAACAGCGAGTCCGAAACCAAAAAATAATCAATGCGAGACCACGTCCCATGCGCCCGAGACATATGAGTATAATCTCGTTCCCCTGGGTGGAGGACTCTCCATATGTCCAACAACTTATGCGCTTCACAGATCCCCCACAATCGTCTGCGGGTCTGCTGATTCCCACCCCCACCCACACCAGAGCGGTCCACAGCAACATTCAACACTTCATTGAAATTCCCTCCCAAGATGACCTGATACCCACAAGTATGCCAAGATGCGAGTAAGGGCCAGGTAGAAGCCAGCTTCATACACATTGGGCCCATAGACCGAACACATAGCCACTTTCCTGCCATTTAACAACCCCCACACACAAACATATCGTCCCTCCGAGTCAACGGCCACTCGCTCCTCAACCCAACTGACAGACTTGGCAATTAATATCACCACACCCCGCTTCTTCCCCACTGCCGGGGCCCCATAAATGTGAGATATGGGACCCTTACACAGTTTGTCGTGCTCCGCCGCCGACTGGTGTGTCTCCTGCAACATGATAACACTAAGGCGCTGACGCTTCAAATGCTGAAGCACTTTATAACGCTTTATCGGGGAACCCAAGCCACAGACATTCCAAGTCGCAAAGCGGGTGCCACTACCCAGGATCTATGCTCCATATGAATCTCCAGAGAAAAAGAACCCACTATTCTACCGGGTGGAGACCCCCCCAGCCTAGGGTCTCCCCCCCCCCAACCACATCCGGCCAATCCAAAACAGCCACACCCACACCCACACACACAAGCCCCCATGCAGCGCTCCAAGCAAGCCCAGCGAGTAACATTCATTCCCATCCCCCCTACCCCTGAAGTCCCAAACCCCCCCCGGAAGCTGTCCCTCCCCCCCACTGACCCAAGCCCCTCCCCTATCAACCCTATCCCTCCCCCCCAGTGCGACCCAGCACCCCTCTCATCCACCAACCGCCAGTCTCTCCACTCTGGCGCCACCTGGACTTCCTAAGCATGCAAAGCCCACCCCCTCCCCCCCCCCCACTAATCCAGTCTAACAAACCCTATGCTACCCCACACCAAAAGCTCCTAAACTAACCCAAGCCTCCCACTCACCCGCCCACCACAGGCATCAGACCACTCCCCCCATTTTTCTGCTACGATTCAAACCCCCTTTGTGGTAACAGAAAAGCAGAGTCCCTACTCCAAGCCCCACCCAGGAGGATGTAAATCAGTGGCCATAGTAGCCCCAAGAGTACGAGGCATAAAGAGACCCGAGAGAGGGAGTCCCCCCCAACCCCTTCCCCGGGGCTGCAGCACGCAGCTCCTAAGTCCGAGGCCAAACAGTAAATCAGAGCCCCAGCCCACCTCCTCTGTAGCCCAATGACTACAGAGCGAAGGAAGCCCAAAACAGCAGCCCGCGGCCTGGACTAGATAGGCGGGCCAGATGCTAGGGCAATACACCTCACTCTAAACACAGGAGGGCAATGAGGGACCCTCCCGCCTCTAACCCCCAAAACAAACCACCCAGAACAGACCCCCCCAAAACCCCGTACCCAACCCTCGCTCAACCAGCTCAGCAGAATACACATGAAACAAATTTACTCCGTACATATGGAAAAGTACCAAACACAGGTGAACAAATTAATACAGACTAGTACAAATCCATGTCCATTGGAAAACAAAAAAGGGAAAGGATCGCAGGCAGGGAGGGGGGGGGGGCGAAGAAAGGTATATTAGGAGGGAAGAAACATCAGCAAAATAACAGTGGAAAGCACCGAAAAGATTAAAAAAACAAAGGAAAAGAAAACTAAAGTCCCCCCCAGACTAAAACAATCCCAAGAACAAGTTAACACGTTACAGAAAACTGTACAAGAGAACAAGTCAATAGGGCTAGGGGTAGCAACGTCCCCACAAAGAAACTGGCCCACGCATGGGCGAGCTATAAGCCCGCACTCCTGGAGGGAGAAGTACTGCGTCCAGGCTACGCGCTTCAACATAGCGCAGCCCAGGCCCCGTATAGAAAAACTCCGCAGGCATCTGGTCGCGAAAGCTATACCACCCGAGGAAGCAGAACAATCACGGCCTCCCCGGCCCCCATCGATCAGCCAAGACCATTACAGTAGTCCAGTGCCTCCTCCGGCGAAGAAAACACCCGACGACCACTCTCACAGTCCACTCTCAATGTGGCGGGGTAGGCCAGGGTAAACCGGATACCTCTCTCCACCAGCCTACCGCAGGCTGCCTTGAAGGCCTTGCGGCGCAGCGAGACCCCAGCAGAATAATCCTGAAAAATGAGGACCTTGCAGGCAGTAGCTCCCGAGCGCCGTAACTGACGTGAGGCGCGCAGAACTCCCTCTTTCTGCGCCGCATTCAGGAAAGGGGCAATGACAGCCCTCGGCCTGCTATCACCGGCCCGGTAAGGCCCCAACCGGTGCGCTCTTTCCAAGACGATGTTCCCCACTGCACTGTCCAGGGGCAGGTGCTCAGGCATCCATTTCTCCAAATACTGCCTCAGATCTTTGTCGTGCACCGTCTCAGCTATGCCGATGAAACGCAAATTGTTACGTCTGCTCCGATTTTCTAAATCCTCCAGCTTATCTTGTTGTTTGACCAAGGCCTCCTCCAGTTTCTTAAGCCGAGCCTCATCTCGCACCTGCAAGTCCTCAAGAGATCCAATGCGGCTCTCCGCACGTTCCACGCGTCAGGTAAAATCTGAGACTGCTTGTGCCACGGCATGAATCTGTGTCGCTAGCCCTCCCAGGCGGTCCTCTAGCGCTTCCACCACCGCCTTGGAAACCTCTGCCACCATCGCCGCCGCGACCACCGGCATCAAGCCATCCGAAACGCCTTCCGCCATTTTGGCCCCTCCGCCACGTGGCTTCTCCCGGCGAGAGGTTTTGGTCGCCATACAAGGTGCCCCACGAGATACACCCGCGAGCCAATGGAGCTCCGGTCAATAATAAAGTTGGTCTCCCACTTCCGAATAGTTAGAAGGCAACCAAAGCAATTAAAGTGGGTGAAGGGGAGGAACGGGCCTCGGAGCTAAGAGGGCTGTGACCCACTCAGCTCACCATACTACCGGAAGTCCATGATAAAGGTTTTATTTATTTATTATACTTGTATATAGCTATATCACCCATCTTCTTCATTTAAGCCTGTTTTTGGTCTGATCTTATGTGGATTCCTGGTATTGTTTTTACTCATTGGTTTTAGTTAGTTATTCATTACTTTTAACATACATATATGCATAACTAATGGGGTTGTATCATACTATATACAGTTTTATATTGGGACATGTTTGCTTTCAATGGCTATTACTTTTTGTAGGGTTCTTATCAGTATTTATTTCATTTTACATTAATTTTCTTAAGGTTTTTAATTACCTTTGTACCACAGTATTTTCCCTTCTAGATGAATGATACACTAGGTTAAGATGATGAGACACTCTTAATACTTTGAGTTTCTTGTTAATAGGTCTCATACAATGTGACAATTGGGAGCACCTGTGGGATTACAAACCCCAGTCTTTTTGGCCCAAGTTTGCTGTCCTCTAGCAGGATTTGAACCCCTGACCTGCTGGCCTGAGGTAACTTGCCCCAACCACTAGGCCACTCCTCCCTCCTTTGGATAGGAGGTATGCCAAGAGGAATATAGCTCCCAGGGCCATCATAGGGGCGGGTCATGGACTGGTCTGCTAAGCCAGTCCAGACAAGTGAGATGTACCAAAGCTATACCATCACTGGACGAGAAGAATACATAGTAGACTTGAAGATCTCTGCACTGAAGGTCATGTCCGCCCGAGCATGGACATCCAAGTAATAATGCTTGATAAAAGTGGAAAGCAAGTCCCATGCTGCCACCCAACAAATATCTATGGCAGTGAACGAGCTACACTCTGCACAGGATGAAGCCTCAGCCCATGTGGAATGCACACACAAACCCTCCGGGACCAGCTGGTTCTGTAAGAGACAGACTGAGGGCTATTGCCTCCTTTATCTAGCAGCCCAAGTTAGGCTTTGTGGCCATTTCACCCTTACGTGGGCCTGCAAAAAGTCTGTCCTACTTTTGAAAGGAGTTAGTGATCTGCAGATACTGAAGGAGAATTCTCCTAACATCCACCAGGTGAAGATCCTTATCCTTCCCCTGGCAATTCCTTCGGGAATGAAGGCAGACCATCTGATTGATATAGAAAGACAATACCACTTTGGGCAGAAAGAATGACATATAGGAATCTCAGCATAACAAGGCCTGCAACTCTGAGATTATGTCTTGCCGAGCAGACCGAGACCAAAAAGACAGCCTTGAGGGACTAATCCTTGAGCATAGCCCTCCTCAAGGGCTCACTTTGCTCAGCTATCAAGGCCCAAAAAACCAAAATGAGATCCCAAAAAGAAACAACCGATTACAGGGGAGGATGCAAGTGTTTAACTCCCCACAGGAAATGGCCCACATCTGGGTGTGAGACCACTGAGCAACCTGCCAGCAGTTTTCTGAAACAAGATAAGGCTGTCACCTGAATCCTCAGCAAATCCAGGGAGAGGTCCTTGTGAAATCCATCCTGGAGAGCAGAGCCGACAAGTCTGCAGCATTAGGGCTGACATGATGCTCACAAAACCAGCACTCAAAAAAGCATTAAATGCAGACATAGGTGAAACAAGTGGAGCTTCTTTTTCGCTTTCAGAAGCGTGGAAACCACAGCAGAAGAATAAACCTTATGCGCTAAATGTCATTTCTCAACAGCCAAGCCGTAAGCGAGAAGGGAGTCGGATTGTCTAAGAAGACTTGTCCCTGCCTCAAGAACCCCTGAGCTGATGGGAGACAGAGGAGGGGTTCCTGCCAGAGACACATCAGATCTGCATACCACAGTCTCCCCAGCCAATCTGCATCACAAGAACCACTGCAGCTAATGGAGCTCTACACGATGAAGCACTTACCCTACAAGAGGCCACGAGAGAAATGCATATATCAGAACCTGTCTTGGCCATGGTTGAACTAGGGCAGGGGTGGGCAATTCCAGTCCTGGAGGGCCGCAGACCAGTCAGGTTTTCATGATGTCCCTAATGAATATTCATGAGATCTATTTGCATCCACTGCCTTCCATTGTATGGAAATAGGTCCATGAATATTCCTGAACTAGGGCATCCAAGCCCTCAGAACCTACCTCTTTGTGGAGGATGAAGAACCGTAGCACCTTGGCACTGTAGCACCAGTAGCACCAGTTCACCCTCTCGGGGCGATCCTATCTGCTCAGGATCCTCCAGAATGCCATTTGGCTCAATGGCCTATGGAATAACTTATGGAATAACTTACCACCTAAACTCAGAAACATTGATGACATCCACCAATTCAGGAAGAAACTGAGAACTCTACTATTCAAAGAACATTTTGAGGATAAAACATAATTCAGATCCAACCACGACTTCTCTACCTCTTACCACCACATAGTCCACCAACACTCACAAATGCACCTGATCCCACACACTCACTTTGATTATCCAAACCACTAATCAATATGCACTCATACATATAATCCACACAATACAACGCTGGCTACTCATATTGTAGAAAGATATTTACCACTTATTCTTTAGTTATCATTTATTCTCTTGTTCCATAAATGTTATGCACGTTGACATTCAATGTTATGGGGGGCATTTTGTGGCACGAACAGCAGAGTTGGACGTACGGGCAGGACACCCAACCCACGCTGAGCTCTGATACCCAATTCTATTGCCAGCACTCCCTGTGTGTACACAGCGTTTGTGCAGGAGCACTGGAAGGAGGTGGGAGGGGCGGTGCTGCGGCAGAGAGGGGGAGGGGCCAGCTGGCGGAACATACAAAGACAATTCAGGTCATGCCTATGTATGTTCCCCGGCACCACCTTGGACGGCCAGGCTATTCCACCCCGATGGTGGAATAAGCCCAGGGAGCCTCACTAATCGCGCGCTGCACACCCCCGCATTTCTGGGCCCTGGCGTTGCTGTGATCCTGCAGCCACGATCCGAACCATAGGGGCCTCCATTGCCAGCTGGAACGTGGTCTGCAGGGGCGGGGAGAGAGATGGCATTCCAAGTTGCCATATAGACTGCTCATTGCAAAGGAGCGTGGATGCCATTGCTCCCTCACCCCAGCTGTGCCATTCTGGCCTTGGGATGCACAGCTCCCCATACATCCATCCCATCGGCATATGGGGAGCGCCCAGACATCTATGTCCCCGATTCAGCCATCATGGGTGTGTCCGGGCCCCACTTTGGCAGAATCGGGTATACCTTCGGCACGTCTGGGTTTTGGCCGAGCACTGCGGACAGAAATGTGGGAAGCAGAATTGGCCTCCACATGTATATACCTTTTTCTTCCACTGTTAAATATTATTGCATTTTTGTTCCCAGTTCCATGTAAAGTTAACTTAAATTGTTCCTTGGAAACCGTATTGACCTTAGGAAATACGGTATATAAAACTTGCTAAATATATAAAATAAATAAATTCCCACTCTCTGGGATCAAGGGAGTGTCGAGATAGTCTGCTTCCACGTTGTCCATTCCCACAATATGCCGAGTTGAAAGGGCCATGAGATTCTGCTCCACCTAGAACAGGAGGGAGAGTTAGAATATATAGCACTAAATGAGAGGTTAGATATGACTGGAATCTCAGAGACATGGTGAAAGGAGGACAACCAGTGGGACACTGTGATACCTGGGTACAAACTATATCGTAATGATAGAGCTGATAAAATTGATGGAGGGGTTGCGCTCTATGTTAGAGAGGGCATTGAGTCAGATTAAAGATTTGCAGGAAACAAAATTTGCTGTAGAATCTCTATGGATTGAAATTCCATGTAAAAAGGGGAAGGCAATGGCAGTGGGGGTGTACTATCGACCACCTGGCCAGAATGAACAAATGGATGACGAAATGCTCAAAGAAATCAAGGAAGCTAACAAACATTACGGCACAGTAATAATAATGGGTGATTTCAATTACCCCGGTATCGACTGGGTCAATGTCACGGCAGGGCATGCTAGGGAGATAAAGTTCCTAGATGAAATAAATGACTGCTTCTTGAAGCAGCTGGTTCATGAACCGACCAGAGGGGAAGCCATATTGGACCTAGTCCTTAGTGGAACATCAGATCTGGTGCAATAGATAAGGGTGTTGGGGCCACTTGGCAATAGTGATCATAGCTTAAACGCGTTTGATTTACTTAGTGGAGAAGGGATGGTAAGGAAATCCACAGTACTACCTTTTAACTTTCGAAAGGGAGACTATGATAAAATGAGAAAAATAGTTAAGAAAAAACTAAAAGAAGCAGATGCAAAGGTTAAAGACTTACATCAAGCTTGGGTGTTGTTGAAAAATACTATCTTGGAAGCCCAGACCAGCTGTATTCCATGCTTTAAGAAAAGTGGAAGGAAGTCCAAAAAACTGCCAGCATGGTTTAAAGGTGAGGTCAGAGAAGCTGCTGTTGCCAAAAAAATCATATTTCAGGAAATGAAAAAAAAGAGCCAAATGACAAAAACTGGAAACAGCACAAGCACTGGCAAGTTAAATGCAAGGCATTAATAAGGAAGACAAAGGGAGAATTTGAGAAGAAGCTTTCTGTGGAAGCAAAAACTCGTAATAAAGACTTTTTCAAGTACATTTGTAGCAAAAACCCTTTGAGAGAATCAGTTGGTCCATTACATGATAGAGGGGTTAAAGGGGCACTAAGAGGTGACAAGTTGATAGTGGAGAGACTGAATTAATTCTTTGCATCATTCTTTACTGAGGAAGATGTAGGGATCTTACCCATGACTGAAGTGGTATTTAAAGGTGCGGAAGAATTGAAGGAAATATCGATACACCGGGAAGATGTATTACAACTATTTGATAAACTGAAGAGTAGCAAATCACCTGGACCGGATAGTATACATCCAAGGGTGTTGAAAGAACTGAAATATAAGATTGCAGACCTGCTATTAGTAATCTGTGAACTATCATTAAAATCATCTGTAATACCTGAAGATTGGAGGACGGCCAACGTAACGCCAATTTTTAAAAAGGGTTCCATGGGTGATCCAGGAAACTACAGACCGGTGAGCCTGACGTCAGTACCGGGAAAAATGGTAGAAACCCTCATAAAGAACAAAATTACTCAGCATGTAGATAGTCATGGCCTAATGGGAGACAGCCAACATGGCTTTAGACAAGGAAGATCTTGTCTTACTAATCTGTTATGTTTTTTTGAAGGTGTGAATAAACAGGTAGACAAAGGTGAGTCGGTTGATATAGTGTATCTGGATTTTCAGAAAGCCTTTGACAAGGTCCCTCATCAGAGACTTTTGGCAAAACTAAAGAGTCATGGGATAGGAGGCAGTGTACTACTGTGGATCAGGAACTGGTTAAAAGATAGAAAGCAGAGGGTGGGGCTACATGGCCAATTTTTCCAATGGAAAAAGGTGAATAGTGATGTACCCCAGGGATCTGTGCTGGGTCCGCTGCTTTTTGACATGTTCATAAATGACCTGGAAAAGGGAATAACGAGTGAGGTTATCAAATTTGCAGATGACACAAAACTAAAGTTGTTAAAACCCAAGAGGATTGTGGAAAATTGCAAGAGGATCTTGATGAATTGGAAGACTGGGCATCAAAATGGCAGATGAAATTTAATGTGGACAAGTGCAAAGTTATGCACCTAGGGATGAACAACCCAAACTATGGTTACACGATGCAAGGTTCCACATTAGGAACCACCACCCAGGAAAAAGATTTAGGCGTCATTGTGGATAACATGTTAAAACCCTTGGCCCAGTGTACAGCGGCAGCCAAGAGAGCAAATAGAATGCTAGGTATCATAAGGAAAGGAATGGAAAATAAAAAAAAAATATTATAATGCCTCTATATCGTTCCATGGTGAGACCGCACCTTGAATATTTTGTGCAATTCCGGTCGCCGTATCTTAAAAAGAATATAGCATTATTAGAAAAGGTTCAGAGAAGAGCAACCAAAATGGTAAAGGGGATGGAAGGATACTCCTATGAAGAAAGGCTAAAAAGGTTAGGGCTCTTTAACCTGGAAAAGAGACCGCTGATGGAGATATGATAGAAGTCTATAAATTAATGAACGGAGGGAAACGGGTAAAAGTAGATCGATTGTTTGTTTACGTTATCAGAATATAGAAAGACTAGGGGACATGCAATGAAGCTACAGGGTAAACTATTTAAGATTAATAAAAGAAAATATTTTTTCACTCAACGTGTAATCAAACTCTGGAATTTGTTACCGGAGGATGTAGTAAAGGCTGTTAGTGTAGCTGGGTTTCAAAAAGGTTTGGACAAGTTCCTGGAGGAAAGGTCCATAAACGATTATTAAGAAGGGACCCAGGATATCAATGCTTGACCCAGTACTACAAGCATTGTGGAACCTGTGTCTTTTGGGGAAACTGCTAGGTATGTATGACCTAGATTGGCCACTGTTGGAAACTGGATACTGGGCTTGATGGATCTTGGTCTGACCCATTATTGCATATCTTATGTTCTTATGTTTAGAGCTATCAGGGATACTCCTTTTCTTTTCATTTTTTTGTTCAGGCTTCGCACCCTTTTTTCTCTAACTGCTGACTACGTGGGTCTTCAACCTCGCAGGGGCCATTTTTGCCCCTATGGCCACCGGATTTAAAAAATGCAATAGATGCTCTAGGAACATGTCGCTTACGGACACTCATGACTGTTGTCTGCGGTGCTTCAGAGCTGACCATGATCCGGAGCTCTGTTTGCTCTTCAAGAAAATGTCCTCTAAGGCCCTGCTCAGCCGTAAGCAGAAGTCTGAAGACATTTTCCGAAAGGCTGCCTCGGAGTTCCCGGTGGCGCCCTCGGTTGTCTCCCGTCCAGTGGGTTCCCCCCCTACGGCCCCGTGTTCTCGTGGTATTCCGACCAGGGATCCCCCGAGGTGGAGTAGCACAAAAAGAAGAAGGCCTCAAAGTCGCTATCCGGGGCTCCCAACAAGCGCTCCCGCTCCCGGTCGCTTAGCCCCGTTTTGGCGTTCCCAAGAGTCGTACAAGGAGCGGCCCCGCAAGATACCCTGCACGGAAGCAGAGGCCTCCGGCGAAGGCGCCCGGTCTCCTGAGGGTCTTCCCAGTGAGGACCCCCCTCTCCTCCTCGATGCCCTACCGGTGACCCCGGGATCAGCGTCGCAGGGCCCCATGCCCGTGTGGGAGTCCCACATGCTTGTGCTGGAATGCAGCATTTCTGCATTCATTGCTTCCCAGCAGGCGCTCACAGCCAGCTTTGCTGACTCGCACCCAGAGACCGTGGGCCCCTTGCCTGGGACACCCAAATCCATCCAGGAAACCCCCCAAGAGCCGTGGACCTCTTGAGAGTCCTCGATGTCGGTCTCGCTTGCCCTCCTGTTCCTCGAAGGCGAGATCGTCCATGGCCTCTGGCACCAGGCCACCGGCTGTTGGACAGGATGAACAGCCTGGCTCGGACTCCTCGACCAATTTCTCGGAGTGGGAGTCCGATGGGGAAACCTCCCCGGAAACCTGTACCCACTGGGATCTTCCGTCGGACCTCTCACCGCCCACATTCCAGCGGCGCTCGCCACCCGAGGACAGCTCCTTTCTGGTGTTCATTCGGGACATGGCACGGGCCCTTAACCCAGTCACCCAGGCTGAGGAGGACCCTCTTGCTGAAGAACTCAACATTCTGCAGTATGAGTCCCCACCCAGGGAATCCCTCGCTGTGCCTGTACCTCCTATTTTGTCTCGGTTGCTGCTCCTCATATCTCCCGCCCATCCTCGGTCCCCATCGTAAGGAAGCACCTTGACATAATGTACAAGGTACAGTGTGGACCAGACTTCCAAAAGACCCAACTCTCACACACCTCGATGGTGGTGGAATCGGCCATGAAGAAGCAAAAGAGCCCGAAATCGCACTCATCAGTACCACCCAGCCAAGAGTTGAGGGCCCTTGATGCCCTGGGCCTCAATGCCTACCAAGGTTCCATGCTCTCTTGTCACATCTAGGCATATCAACTGTACATTTTGGCTAAGGAACTCGGGGGCTTCTCCGTGGGCCTCGAGGGAGAGCCCTTCGATAGGTTCTGCACCCTGCTAAAGTCCATCGCCGACTGCTGTAAGTACCTCTCTTGAGCCTCCTATGATGGCTTCGAGACATTGGCTTGGGTGGCAGCCGCGGGCATTGGGGCCCGCCACCAGGCATGGCTCTAATCCTTGGATTTGGAGCAATGGGTGCAAGAGAAGCTCCTGGACTTGCCCTGTCTCGGTGAGCAGCTCTTTGACAAGCCGATGGAGGAGAATGCCGCGGAAATTGAGATGGAGTTCGTCACCAGAACCCATCTCTCCCTTAAAACTTCCACTCTGCCTCGGAAGAAGCAACCGGCCAAGAAGCCCTTCTTCCCGAGAAAAGGTCTCCAGTATCAGGGCTATCCGCCATATCCAGCTACTCCCACGCCGACTACTCCGGCGCAGAGGAAATCTGGCCAGGGGCTTCGTAAGCCAAAGGGACCGAATGCCCAAATGCCGGCTCCCCCGCAACCCATTCAGGGGTTTTGATGCTATCGGCATAGCCCCTTGCCCCCCAGTGATGCAGCAGCCAGTGGGGGGGATGCCTGTCACGCTTCGCCCCATCATGGGCTTCCATCACCTCGGACACTTGGGCCCTCTAAGTCGTCCGGGATGGCTACCACCTTCACTTCGATGGGCTTCCACCTCCTTTCTACCTGGTGGAGCCTCCTCGACTCCCCGCACACCAGCTTCTGCTGCAGCAGGAATTGCACTCTCTCCTCACCCAACAGGCAGTCGAGAAGGTCCCTCCCCACCTTCGAGGTCGGGGCTTCTATTCCTGGTACTTCCTCATCCCGAAAGTACTTGGGTTCTGCGGCCCTTCCTCGACCTCCACAAGCTAAACAAGTTCCTGGTGCGGGAGAAATTCAAGATGTTATTTCTTGGTGTTCTGCTGCCCTTCCTCTGGCAGGGCGACTGGCTATGCTCCTTGGATCTAAAGGACACTTACACCCACATCTTAATCAACCCCCAACACAGGCAGTATCTGTGTTTCAGGGTGCAGGGAGAGCAATTCCAGTACAGGGTGCTCCCCTTTGGCCTTACGTCCACCCCACGGGTCTTCACAAAGTGCCTCGTCATGGTCGCCACTTACCTTTGGCACCAGGGCGTGCCAGTCTTTCACTACCTCGATGACTGGTTCGTTACAGGCTTCTTGGTCGAGGAGGCTCGGCGAGTGATGTCGTGCGCGTTCCTCCTCTTGGAGAGTTTGGGTTCTTGGTCAACTACCCGAAGTCTCACCTTGAGCCGGTGCAGGCTCTCGAGTTCATCGGAGCGTGCCTCAATACTCAGTAGGCGATCACCTTCTTGCCGGGGGATCGCTCCACCTGCCTCCGAGCTCTGGCGGCTCACATCTAAAACACCCACCAGATCCCCGCTCGGACCATGCTACATTTCCTGGGCCACATGGCCTCGACTGTACACGTGGTTCCTCATGCCCTCCTGCACATGCGGACGGCTCAGTGGTGTCTCGGTGCCCAATAGAGCCAGTCCCTCTGACACCTCAGGGACCCCATCAGGGTTCTTCCCGACCTCCGCTTGTCCCTGAGCTGGTGGCAAAACCTCCGCAACCTCCTGCAGGGATTGCTCTTTCAGGCCCTGCAGCATGATGCTGTGCTGATGACAGATGTTTCCCTGTTAGGGTGGGGAACCCACTGCGGATCATTCTGCACACTTGAGCAATGGTCACCTGAGGAGTCTCAGCAGCAGATAAAACTGCTCGAACTCTGTGCCATTTGGTGGGCCCTGAGGCCTTCGAGGAACACCTCAGCGGGAGGTCGGTTCTAGTGCTGACTGACAACAAGTAGGGAGGCACAGGATCGTGCTCCCTCTGCCGGGAAGCAATTCTTATCTGCTCTTTCGCTGTCTGGCGGAGGATGTCCCTCAGGGTGACGTACCTCCCGGGCCAGGAGAATGGCCTGGCAGACAGACACAGCAGAATCCTTCGCCTCCACGAATGGCGGCTGAATCCCAGAGCAGCAGACTGGCTGTTTCTCCACTGGGGGACGCCGGCGATAGAACTCTTTGCAAGTCCCTAGAACACGCAGCTCCCCCGCTTTTGCGGGTTGGTGCCGCACCTGAGCAGGGAGGGCCCCGATGCATTTCTCCTGGACTGGTCCTCCAGCCTCTCTATGCATTGCCTCCTTTTCCCCTCATTGTGAGGAATCAGTTCAAGGCTCAGTGGGATTGGGCATCATTGATTCTCAAGGAACAAGCAGGAAGTCAGTCCTCACATATGGGTGACATCGGCACCGACGGAGTCCTCATGTGGAGCAATTCCCCAGCTTTCAAAGAAAGACTTTGGGATTGCATCACGCATGCGCGGTCCCCTTCCCGCCCAAGGGTGCTGTCTGGCTCAGTCTCCCTTTTTCCACGGAGCCCAACGGATGTAGTCCAACTTCCCTCACGAAAAAGTGCGTCAAAACTACTGAAGATTCTCTTCTTCGGCCCGGTTCGACGCCGGTTCCCCTTTCCGCCTCGGTTCGATACACCGGTATCGAGTCCGGTCACTATTTTTCGGTTCTTGCCCTTAGTGGCTAACGTTTGCGTTCTTTTTTTCTTTTCACTGGCAGCCCGGTCATTTGATCTCGCAGGGGCCCGTTTTCCCCCGATGGCTGCCACCGGGTTTAAAAAATGTGATTGGTGTAAAAGATTAATGTCTCTCACCGACACACACGACTGCTGTATCCGTTGCCTCGGACCCAACCATGACCTGAAGGTCTGTGGCCCATGTGGCAAGATATCTTCCAAGGCACTTAGAAGTAGGCAGCAGTGGCGTGAAAGGATTTTCTCCGAGTCCACACCCACCCGGGTCCGGACCTCTTCAGAAGCCTCGACGTCTCGGGAGCTATCTGACTCCGAGCATCGTCGGGGGTCTTCTGAGCGAGGGTCTCCCTCGTGGGAACACCGGAGAAAGAAGAAACCTGCGAGGGCGGTGTCATTGGATGCTTCTGATCGGCCTGGATACTCGCGGGCCAGGTTGTGGAATCCTGACCGCTGCCCCGGGTCCTCAGAGTCGGAGCAGCCTGCAAAGGCGCCTCGCATGGAGCCAGAGCCGCCGAGGAAGGTAACTGCTGTTGTCCTCATTGACTCTCCTCCGGGAGAATCTGCGTCGGGCCCCGACCCGGAGGCTGCAGAGCCTTCTGAGCTCGGACTCAGAATGGCAGCCCTGGAGCGCAGCATGTCTGCCTTCATGGAGCACCAGCTGGCGCTGATGGCCGGTCTCACCGGTCCATCCGCCCCGACCACCGGGACCTCAATGTCCAAGTCAACCCCGGAGGCCAAGCCAATCCTCGATACTCTTTGGACTTGGGTCGATCCTCGGCAGAGGTCTCCCTCAACCTCCTGTTCGGGACCGAGGTCATCGACGCTGGTGCCCTCAGCGTTGGGGCGGTCGAGACGGAAGCCCTCACGGCCGGAGCCCATCGATTCCTCCTCGGAGGACTCGGCATGGGATACAGAAGATGAGTCGTTCCCAGACACCCACCAGACCCAGTATATCCCATCGGACTCGCCGGGTTCCGAGCCTCGGAGAAGATTCCCCCGGAGGATACCCAGTTCTCGGACTTCGTCGGGGACATGACCAAGGCTTTGGCACTCCCGGCGGATGCCGAGAAGGAGCCTCGAGCCAAGGAGCTCGAAGCCCTTCAGTATGACTTTCCTCCTCGGGGAGCACTTACGGTACCGGTTCCTCTGACGTTGGAACAGCTGATGCTCCACATGTGGGAGTCACCGGCCTCGATTCCGATTCTCAGCAAGTGGGTCGATTCCATCTATCGAGTCCGCAAGAGCCCTGGGTTCCAGAAAGCACAGCTGCCGCACAACTCCATGGTTGTGGAATTGGCCATGCATAGGCTCAAGAGCCAAAAAATGCACTCCTCGGTGCCTCCTGGCAGGGAAGCCCGGAATCTGGACGCCCTCGGCAGAAAGTGCTACCAGGGCTCAATGCTGTCATCCAGAGTCCAAGCATACCAGCTGTACATGGGCATGTACTTGCGGGACCTGGCAAAGGAGATTGCCGGGTTCTCAAATGGCCTCTTCGAGAAACCCTTGCAGCGCTTCAAGAACTTGTCCACGGGGATTCGAGAGTGCTCGAAGTTTATGTCTCGAGCAGCTATGATGGCTTCGAGGCCTCGGCCCGAGTAGCCGCAGCCGGTATCGGTGCCCGCTGCCAGGCGTGACTAATGTCGTTGAACCTGGAGTTATGGGTTCAGGACAAGTTGGTCGATGTCCCTTGCCAGGGTGACAACCTCTTTGGAAAACCCATGACTGAGAAGGCTGCTGAAATCGAGTCCGTGTACTTGACCCAGACAAGACTATCTAAGAAGACTTCTGCCCCTTCTAAAAAGAAGGGCTCGGGTAAAAAGCCCTTTTCCCTGAGGAAGGGTGCTGTTTACCACAACTACCCCACTCAGCAGGCCTCTCCAGCTCGCCCACAGGGGCAGCAGGCCAAGGAACAGGGGCATGGCCCGCATAAACAGAAGACCCCCAAGCCTCCGGCCCTGGCTCCAACCCAGCTGGGAGGGGATTTTTGACTGCCAAAGCATAATCTCTCTCCAACCAGGGGTGAGGTCTTGCACAGGAGGAAGGCTGAGCCTGTACGCCCACAGGTGGCCAACAATCACCACAGATACCTGGGTCCTTCAAATAGTCCAAATGGGCTTATTTGCTCCACTTCAACCAGGTACCTCCCACCTTCTTTCCAGGAGAGCCTCTCAGACCCCCTCTATACAGGGACCACCTCTTGCAGGAGTTGGCCGGTCTTCTAGAGGATCAGGCGGTGGAACCTGTGCCCCACTACCTGCAGGGACAGGGCTTCTACTCCAGGTATTTTCTGATACCAAAGAGAACAGGGGGCCTCAGACCCATCCTTGACCTGCGAAACTTAAACAAGTTCCTGGAGAGGGAAAAGTTCAAGATGCTTTCCCTTGGAATATTGCTGCCTTACCTCCACCAGGGAGATTGGCTATGCTCCTTAGACCTGAAGGATGCCTACATGCACATCCTCATACATCCAGACCACAGACAATATCTCATATTTGTAGTGGGAGGAAACCATTTTCAGTACAGAGTACTACCATTTGGCCTAGCCTCTGCTCTCAGAGTGTTTACCAAATGCCTGGCGGTGGTGGCGGCCTTCCTAAAGAACCAAGGGATCTTTGTCTTCCTTTACCTGGATGACTGGCTCATCAGGGCCCAGTCGCCTCAGGAGGCCCAACAGGCCACAGCTCACACTATCAACATGCTACAGCATTAAGGCTTTGTCATAAATCAAGCAAAGTCCACTTTGCTCCCCACTCGAAACTTAGAGTTCATAGGAGCAAGACTAGACACCCTTCGGGCAAGGGCTTTCCTGCTGGAGGACAGGGCACAGAGGCTTCTGGCGCTGGTGCACCAAGTCAGCCACAAGTCTCAGATCTCGGCGAGACACTTTCTACGCCTCCTGGGCAACATGGCCTCCACGGTACATGTGACCCCAAATACCCGTCTGCACATGAGGACGGCTCACTGGTGCCTCAGAGACCAGTGGACACAAGCCACTGGACGACTCCAAGACAGGATCAGTGTGTCCAAACGACTGAGGAAGTCGTTAGCGTGGTGGCTTCAGCCATTCAACCTGCTCGAGGGAGTGCCTTTTCAGCCTCCCTCGCACACAAGAGTGCTGATGGCAGATGCCTCCTTGCTGGGCTGTGGAGCTCATTGCCAGGGATCATGCACTCAGGGGTTGTGGTCTCCTCAGGAGAGTACACACCAAATCAACCTCTTAGAGCTTCGGGCGATTCGCCTAGCTCTTCAAACTTCTGTCATGTTCTCTCACATTAGCCTGTCTTGGTGCAGGCCGACAATCAGGTAGCAATGTTCTACGTGAACAAGCAGGGAGGTACAGGGTCCCGTCTCCTTTGTCAGGAGGCACTCGACCTCTGCTCCTTTGCAATCAGGCAGGGTATGTCCCTCAAAGCAGTTTACCTGCCAGATCAGGAGAACTTCCTAGCAGACAAGCTCAGCAGGATTCTTCAACCTCACGAGTGGCAACTGAATCCGGAAGTGGCCCAGCAGATCTTCCACTGCTGGGGGCATCCGTCCATAGATCTGTTTGCCAGCCCACAAAATCACCAGTTGCCCAGCTTTTGCTCCAGACAGCCACACCCTCAGAGGGTGGCTGCAGATGCTTTTCTGATCTCCTGGTCAGGGGGCCTCATATATGCGTTTCCTGCCATGCCTCTGGTGGCCCAGACTCTGTTCAAAATCCTTCGGGACAAGGCCTCTGTCATTCTGGTAGCCCCCAGATGGCCGAGGCAGCCTTGGTTTCCTCTTTTCCTTCTGCGGGCAGTGGAAGCCCCACTCCCGCTGGGGACGCAGCCCAACCTCCTGTCCCAGGAACAGGGCTCGCTCTTACATCCCAACCTCAGGTCCCTCAACCTGATGGCATGGCTGCTGAAAGGGTAGTGCTGGTGCCTCTCCTTCTACCTAAGAATGTTGAAGAAGTGTTGCTGGCTTCAAGGAGACAGTCCACTAGGAAAACCTATGCCTTCAAGTGGCGCAGGTTTGAGGTGTGGTGTACCCAGCACAATGAAAACCCTTTCGCTTGCCTTGCACCAGTGGTGCTGCGGTACCTGCTTCACCTCTCAGAATTAGGTCTTAAGTCTAACTCTGTCAGGGTCCACCTGAGTGCTTTGTCAGCACACCACTCTCCAGTAGAAGGACAACCTCTTTCGGCTCACCCCTTGGTGTCCAGATTCCTTAGAGGTCTACTTCTACTAAAACCCCCAGTTCATCCCCCGGCAACCGAATGGGATTTGAATGTGGTCTTGGAGCAGCTTACTCGCCGACCTTTTGAGACGATGTCTACTTGCCATCTGCACTTCCTCTCCTGGAAGGTGCTCTTCCTGGTGGCACTCACATCTGCCAGATGAGTGAGTGAGCTGCAAGCTCTTGTTTCGGATAGACCGTACACAAGGTTTCATAAGAATAAAGTGGTCCTTTGCACCCACCCCAAGTTCCTTCTGAAGTGGTCTCTTCGTTCCACCTCAATCAAGAGGTGGTTCTTCCAACCTTCTTTCCCAGACCGCATGCCAGCCGGACAGAGGCGGTCCTGCATACCCTTGTTGTAAGAGGGCGCTAGCCTTCTACCTAGAGCGTACGCGGGGATATTGAAGGGCTACTCAGCTCTTTGTCTCTTATGACCCCAGTAGGCTGGGGCTACCTGTCTCCAAGCGCACATTGTCCACCTGGGTGGCAGACTGCATTGCCTGGGCGTACATTGCGGCCGATCTTCCCTTGCAGGGTCGAATCATGGCCCACCGTGTCAGGGCTAAGGCCACATCAGTGGCTCACTTATGCTCTGTTCCGCTGGCAGACATCTGCCAGGCCGCCACCTGGTCTTCGGGCCAGACTTTTGCAGACTAGGGGACATGCAATGAAGCTACAGAGTAAACTATTTAAGACTAATAAAAGAAAATATTTTTTCACTCAACGTGTAATCAAACTCTGGAATTTGTTACCGGAGGATGTAGTAAAGGCTGTTAGTGTAGCTGGGTTTAAAAAAGGTTTGGACAAGTTCCTGGAGGAAAGGTCCATAAACCATTATTAAGAAGGGACCCAGGATATCAATGCTTGAACCAATACAAGCATTGTGGAACCTGTGTCCCTTGGGGAAACTGCTAGGTAGGTATGACCTAGATTGGCCACTGTTGGAAACAGAATACTGGGCTTGATGGACCTTGGTCTGACCCAGTATGGCATATCTTATGTTCTTATGTTCTTATTACTGCTTGGATAGGGAGTCCCAACGGGACAGTGCTTTCGGCCAGGCGGTACTCCGTAACTTATTTGAGGTATAGGCAACTCCTTCCCTCCGGCCCTTTGGTGTCAGGCTACCCGGAGGTGTTGAGTTCTCTGCTGAATTCCTATCACAGCTGCTGCGGCTCTTCTAGAGGGAGCCATTTTTCAGCTAGGGGTTCTCGGTAGCCTATAGCTAGGGAGTCCCATATAGAAACATAGAAACATAGAAATATGACGACAGAAAAAGACCACATGGCCTATCTAGTCTGTCCTTCCATAACAACTACAACAGTCCACTTTTTGCCTTTAGAGATCCTCTGTGTTGGTCCCATGCTTTCTTGAATTCAGTTACTGTCCTCATCTCTACCACCTCCATTGGGAGACTATTCCACGGATCCACTACTCTTTCCGTAAAGAAATATTTCCGCATATCACTCCTGAATCTATCTCCCTTCACCCTCATCCCATGTCCCCTCGTAGCAGAACTTGCTTTCAATTGAAAGAGGCTCTCTCCCTGAACATTTATGCCACGGAGGTATTTAAACATCTCAATCATATCACCTCTATCCCGCCTTTCCTCTAAGGTGTACATATTAAGATCCTTAAGTCTGTCCTCATATGCTTTATAATGAAGCCCATTAATCATTTTGGTAGCAACCCTCTGCACCGACTCCATCCTGTGCACATCCTTTTGAAGGTGCGGTCTCCAGAATTGCACACCATACTCCAAATGAGGTCGCACCAAAGACTTATACAGAGGCATTATCACCTCCTTTTTTCTGCTAGCCATTCCTCTCCGTATGCACCCAAGCATCCTTCTAGCTTTTGCTGTCGCCTTTTCCACCTGTTTAGCTACTTTAAGATCATCAGACACAACCACGCCTAGGTCCCGCTCTTCTTTAGTGGACAAAAGTACTTCACCTCCTATACTGTATTGCTCCCTTGGATTGCTGCAGCCCAAATGCATGACCTTACATTTTTAACATTAAATCCCAGCTGCCAAATTCTAGACCATTCTTCAAGCTTATCTAGATCCCTCCTCATGTTATCTACCCCTTCCTGGGTGTCTACTCTATTGCAGATTTTGGTATCATCCGCAAAGAGGCAAACCTTACCCGACAGCCCTTCCGCTATATCACTAACAAAGATGTTAAAAAGAATTGGACCAAGGACAGATCCCTGGGGCACACCACTGGTAACATCCTTCTCCTCAGAGTGAGCTCCATTTACTTGTACTCTTTGTCGCCTCCCACCCAACCAATTTCTAACCCAAGCAGTAACTTTAGGGTCCATCCCTAGGGTGCTCAGTTTGTTTATAAGTCGCCTGTGAGGAACAGTGTCAAAGGCTTTACGGAAATCTAAATACACCACATCTAGAGCTCTCCCTCGGTCCAACTCCCTGGTCACCCAGTCAAAAAAATCAATCAGATTTGTCTGACAAGACCTGCCTCTGGTGAATCCATGCTGCCTCGGATCCTGTAATCCGCTGGACTCCAGAAACCTCACTATTTTCTCTTTCAGCAGCGTTTCCAATAATTTACTCACCACCGAAGTTAAACTAACCGGCCTGTAGTTTTCAACCACATCCTTACTTCCGCTTTTGTGTAAAGGCACCACATGAGCCTCTCTCCAGTCCTTTGGCACCACTCCTGACTCCAACGAGGCATTGAAAAGGTCAGTCAGTGGAGCTGCTAGAACGTCCCCAAGTTCCCTCAGTATTCTAGGGTGTATCCCATCCGGTCCCATCGCTTTGTCTACTTTAAGTTGAGCTAGTTTCTCACGAACACAGTCTTCTGAAAATAGTTCAAGATGTCCCTCGCTTCTGTTCTTATTTGTGGGTGTTTTCTGAGGTCCTGCTCCTGGTTCTTCATCTGTGAACACAGAACAAAAATATTTGTTAAGCAATTCCGCTTTATCCTTATCAGCTTCTACATATTCCCCCCCTGCACCCTTGAGTCTGACAATACCACTTTTGCTCTTCCTCTTCTCACTAATATATCTGAAAAATGTCTTATCCCCCCATTTTATTGCATTGGCTATTTCCTCCTCCTTTTGAATCTTTGCCTTCTTGACTACTTTGCTAGCTTCTCTAAGTTTTTCCAAATACAGATGCTTGTCTTCTGCTCTCTGTGATCTCTTGTATTTCATGAAGGCCTCCCTCTTTTTCTTCACTTTTTCAGCTACTTCCTTCGAAAAACATAGCGGTCTCCTGTTCCTTTTGCCTTTATTTACCATTTTAACAAAAAGGTTGGTTGCCCTTAAAATACCCCCTTTCAGTTTTGCCCACTGTTTTTCTACATCCCCCAGCTGTTCCCATCCCACTAACGACTCCCTGAGGTATTGGCCCATCTTCGCAAAGTTAGTCTTCCTAAAGTCTAAGATCCTCACCTTGGAATGGATTCTAACAGCCCTAGTCCTAATACTGAACCACACCATCTGGTGATCACTGGAAGCAAAATGATCTCCCACTACAACATCAGAAACACTTTCACCATTGGTAAGCACCAAGTCCAGTATGGCCCCTTCACGTGTGGGGTCTGTTACCAATTGCCTGAATAGTTCTCCCTGTAGAGAATCCAGGATCTCCTTACTTCTAGATGATACTGCAGCAGGAATGTGCCAATCAACATCTGGCATATTGAAATCTCCTATCAGTAGCACTTCCCCTTTCTTAGCAATGCTGCGTATGTCTTCAATTAACTCTCTGTCCACCTCTTCCTCTTGTGAGGGAGGTCTGTATATCACTCCAATGCAAATAGATTTCTCTTTCCCTCTTTCTAGTTTAACCCACAATGCCTCCTCTCTCCCTTTTAAGCTCTGTAATTCCAAAGCTTTAATAGTAGTTTTTACATATAGTGCCACTCCTCCTCCTCTTCTTCCTACCCTGTCCTTCCTGAATAAAGTATAGCCAGGTATAGTTACATCCCAGTCATTGTTTTCTGTGAACCATGTTTCTGTAACTGCCACTAAATCCAAGTCAGCCACTCCCACCAAAGCTTCAACCTCAGGGATCTTATTTCCCATGCTACGGGCATTAATACACACTGCTTTCCATATGTTACCCCTGTTACCCATTTCCATAAAGGTATTTAATGTATCACCTACCTGGGGGCTTTCACTTACCTGGGGGCTTTCTTCACCCATCCCCAAGGAATCTAGTTTAAAGCCCTCTTCAGTAGATTAGCCAGTCTACTACCAAAGATGCGTTGACCTCTCTTGGACAGATGGATGCCATCTCTGCTTTGCAACCCTTGGAAAAGCATCCCATGGTCTAGGAAACCAAAACGCTCTCGATGACACCATCCACGCAGCCATGCATTTGTCTCCAGGATGCGAGCCTCTCTGCCTTGGCCTTTACCCTCAACAGGGAGGATTGAAGAGAACACCACCTGTGCACCTAACTGCTTCACCCTCTGTCCCAGAGCCATGAAGTCACTTTTGATACGTTCCGAGGTATACCTGGCAGTATCATTTGTTCCATCATGGATTAGCAACATTGGGTAATAGTCTGTGGGCTTGATGAGTCTCGGCAAACTCTCCGTAACATCTTGGAGGACTGTGAGGACTGACTTCTTGCTTGTTCCTGGAGAAAGCGTAGTTACTCACCTGTAACAGGTGTTCTCCAGGGACAGCAGGAATCAGTCCTCATGACCCTCCCTCCTCCCCTGGAGTTACAGTCTTATCATTATTATATTTTGTTCATTTTGCCGTCTCTTTAGCTATGTCATTTGACTGAGCAAGATGGCACCCTTGGGCAGGAAGGGGACCGCGCATGCATGATGCAATCCCAAAGGCATTCTTTGAAAGCTGGGGAATTGCTCCGCATGAGGGCTCCGTCGGCGCCGACGTCACCCATATGTGAGGACTGATTCCTGCTGTCCCTGGAGAACACCTGTTACAGTTGGGTAACTATGCTTTCTTGTGGCCCCCTCTTGGTCTCGGCAGCCTTGGTTCCCGCTCCTGTTCCGGCTGTCGACAGAGCCTCCGGCTCCCCTGGGCTCTGCCCAGGGTCTGCTAATGCAGGAGAAGGGTCGGGTGCTGCACCCGAACCCAACCTCCCTATCCCTCATGGCCTGGCGGCTCAATGGGTCTCCCTAGCCCCTCTGGCCCACTAGGCGAGCTTACGCCTTTAAGTGGAAATGCTTCTCCATCTGGTGCTCGGAGCACCAGATCGACCCCTTCTCATGCTCCGTTCAGTGGGTTCTCCAGTACCTCCTCCATCTCTTGAGGGAAGGGCTGAAGTTAAACTCTCAGGGTTCATTTGAGCGCCATCTCGGCTAATCATCTCCACATCGAGGGAAAACCCCTCTCAGGGCAGTCGTTAGTCTCGCGCTTCATGCAGGGTCTTTTGCTGTCCAAGCCACCCATCCGTCCTCCTCCGGCAGAATGGGACTTGAATGTGGTACTCACGCAGCTAACCCGTCCACCCTTCGAGCCAATGGCAACGTGTTCATTCCGGCACCTGTCCTGAATGGTGGCCTTCCTGGTGGCGCTGACCTCGGCCTGCTGAGTTAGTGATCTCCAGGCTCTCATGGCTGGCGGCCCTTACACAAGGTTTTATCGGAATGGGGTGGTCCTCTGTACTCACCCTAAATTCGTGTCTAAGGTCATTTCAGACTATGAAGAGATAGTGCTGCCGACTTTCTTCCCGAGGCCCCACGCCGAACAGGTATCGACGGCCCTCCACACCCTCGACTGCAAACTGGCCCTCGCCTTTTATTTGCGGCGTATCCAGACTCATCGCAAGTCTGACCAGCTTTTCGTGACCTAAGATCCCAATAGACCGGGACAAGCAGTCACCAAGTGCACCCTTTCAGTTTGGGTGGCGGACTGCATCGCTTTCGCGCATGCGATGGCGGACGTCCCATTGGATCATCGAGTCACTACATGCCAAGGCAGCCTTGGTGGCCTCGCTGCACTCCGTGCCCCTGATGGACATCTACCGGGCGGCGACCTGGTCTTCCACGAATACCTTCGCTGCTCACTACCGCCTGGAAGAGGGAGTCCCGTCGGGATAGCGCCTTCGGCCAGGCTGTACTCTGTAACCTGTTCAGTGTATAAGCAACTCCTGCCCTCCGACCCTTCTTCACGGCTCCTTCGGGCTTTGTCTTCTGCTCATGGCCTAGCGGAGGCGTTTTTTGGTTATAGGTTCGGTAGCCTGTAGCTAGGGAGTCCCATATTTGAGGACTGACTTCCTGCGTGTTCCTGGACAAAGCGTAGTTACTCACCTGTAACAGGTGTTCTCCAGGGACAGCAGGAATCAGTCCTCACTACCCTCCAGCCTACCCTGATGAGTTGCTGAATTTTTTGTCCTTCCCCTGCCATCTGCTTGGTAGGGCTCGAGCTAAGGGACCTGACTGAGCAAGATGGCACCCTTGGGCGGGAAGAGGACCACACATGCGTGACAGCAGTCCCAAAGGCTTTCTTTGAAAGCTGGGGAATTGCTCCGCGTGGGCTCTGTCGGTGCCAACATCACTCATAAGTGAGGATTGATTCCTGCTGCCCCTGGAGAACACCTGTTACAGGTGAGTAACTATGCTTTCCTGTTGGTCTGCGAGTGTGTGTGCTTTTGTTTTGACAGTAATTCTCCAGAACTTCCATTCTGTCTGCCCTCAGCACCAGATTTTCTTCAGGAAATCTCTACCCTCCAAATCACAAAAGTGATCGAATCCATTCCACTAGGGCAGGAAAGATAGGGTTTTACTCAAAAAAACACACCACTATCTAACATGGCATACCCCCAGGCCCTGCACACAATCACCGTAAGCACCACAGCAGGCTAATATACGGCAACTCAACACAATCCTATAAAACCTCATACCCCTCGACCACTCATACAACCCTGAAATGCATCCTCATTAACGCAAGGTCAGTAAGGAATAAAATCCCAATTATCACAAATGTACTGGAAGAAGAAAGACCCGACCTCCTCTGTATCATAGAAACCTGGCTCTCCCCCACGGACAATGTCCTAACGAACACACTACAAGTGCAGAACTATGACCTATTCAACTACATTAGGGACTCCAAAAGAGAAGGTGGCGTGCTCATATATGCAAGTCAGAACACAAAGCCACTCCCTCCCTAGCCACCTGTATAGATGGTATAGACATCCTCAAGGTCTAAAACAGAAACTTCTCCATCAGTCTTATCTATAGACCATCAACACCCGACCACAACAATCTGACTCACATCCTAGAGTCAGCCTGCACGACCTCCCCCAACAAACCACATGTCATCCTAGGGGACCTGAATCTTCCCTCATTCGACCCGTCCCAAGCAACATCTTTCCTGGACTCAATGACCGATCTGGGCTTCAAACAAATCATAACTGCACCCACCCACAACAAGGGAAATACCTTGGACCTTGTCTTTCTCCCTGCCATAAATGCTCAACACGCGCACAACACCCCCCCCCCCTCCATCCATATCTGCAGTCCCCTGGTCAGATCATCACCTTATAACCTTCAACATCCCACTCATCCCACTAATGAGCACTACTACTGACACACCAAATAGTCAACCACTCACCAAACGCTTCGCCCAGTTCAACAAAGACGCTTTCCTCCATAATATCATCCCCCAGCTCTTAAAGGACAATACAGACCTAACCACCTCACTAAACACCTGGAATAGCACAATACAAAAAGCAGAACCCCCCCATCAACTATGTAAATGGTACACCCCAGAACTCCTAAAACTTAAGAGTCAGCTGTGGAAACTCAAAAAGAAATGGCGCGTATCACAAACACAACAGAACAAACTCCAATATCTTAACCTACTCACAACCTACAAGGACACAATAAACAAGACCAAAAAAGAACACCACACTAAAATCATAAATTGTGCCCTAAACTGACCAAGGGAGCTGTTTGCCATTGTCTGGTCCCTAACCAAAAATAATCAAAATGACTCAGACATATGCAACATAGAACCCTGCACCCTCACCAACCACTTTTCTGACAAACTAAAAAGCAAAAACCACAACCTCACCCCCCCCCCCCCTGCTCGACCCCCCAATGAACCCCAATGTCTGGACTACATTCTGCATGTTAGACCAAGAGCACCTCTTAAAGATCTTTATTTAAAAACTTATTATACCGCCTAAACCAAAAGGTATACGGCGGTTCACAATAAAACAAAAGGATACCACTGGAGAAAAGGAAACAGGAAAAGGAACGCCATTTGTTTACAGAAAGGGATAGCAGTAGAAGACAATGCGATAGAATAGACAGCAGTAGAGGGAGGGAATACCGTCAATTGTCAGCGGAAGGAGGAGGGGCAGGAAGATCAAAAGCTGTGCAAAAGAGGTGAGTCTTAAGTTTGGCTTTGAAGGTGTGAAATGAGAGTTCCAGATGTAGTGCTGATGGCAATGAGTTCCAGAGACGGGGACCGAGAAAGAAAAAGGCAGAAGAATGTGTGGATTCGAGGTGAGCCTGTGAGGGAGATGGAAGAAATAGGCGATTAGCATGGATCGATCTAAGAGTTCTGGAGGGGCAATGGAAATGAACCAAATCAGAGAGATAGAGTGGGACACCGGTGTGCAGAGATCTGTGTACAAAAATGAGGATCTTATATTGAATTCGAAATGGAATAGGTAACCAGTGTAAACAAATAAGAAGGGGGGTGACATGAGCAGATCGGGAAGTGTGAGTCAGAAGACGGGCAGCAGTGTTGTGAACTAACTGGAGATGACGGAGCTGAGTGAGAGGAAGACCAGCCAAAGATGCGTTACAGTAGTCCAAACGAGAAATGACAAGGGAGAGAAGCAGTGTAGTTAGAGAAGAGGGTGAGAGAAAAGGCCGGACTGCACGAAGTTGCCTCAGTGTATGGAAAGAACGTTGAACGACAGAAGAAATGTGATCTTTGAAGGTTAAGCCTGAATCCAGTGTGACACCCAGATAATGCAAAGATGTAACAAGAGGGATAGGACCATCAGAAAGAGATGGAGCAAGAGTAGGAGTAGGAGCACCAGCAGTGAACCAAATAGCTGAGGTTTTTGACAAGTTAACATGTAGGAAGTTCTCTGAAAACCAAGAAGAAACAGCAGAGAGACAGACATTAAGGGGGCCAATATCAGGCGTGAGAGAGCTAGTGTGAAAAAGAGGAATAATATCATCTGCGTAATAATACACTGAGATACCATGCTGCTGGATAAGTAAAGCAAGAGGGGCCAGAAAAATGTTGAACAGAAGGGGTGCTAATACAGAACCCTGAGGGACACCACAGTGAAGAGGTGTTGAGGAGGAAGAGTTAGAACCAGAGATTACCGAAAAAGACCGATTACAAAGAAAGGAATGAAACCAATGAAGAACCGAACCCGAAAGATCAATAGAACTAAGCCTCAAGAGGAGAGTGCGGTGATTGACAACATCAAAGGCAGCGGATAGGTCAAGTAAAACAGCTATAGATATAGAACCGTGGTCGTGAGCAACATGCAACTCGTTAGGAAAGGAGATAAGGATAGTTTCAGTACTGTGACCGGGACGAAAACCAGATTGACGGGGGTGAAGAACCAGGGAGGTCTCGAGGTGAGCAGAAAGCTGAGAGAAGACCAATCTTTCGAGAAGTTTAGATAGACAGTCTAGAAATGCCCTCACAACTTATATCTACAGTGTAGATAGCTTATGTATATAGTTAACCCAGTTATCCATGTTTATACTCCTGTTCAATGTAAAACCTGACAGTTTTTCGTTATGGTTGTTTTGTTATGATGTAAACCGCGCTGATTCTAAATAGCGCGGTATATAAGAAACTGTAATAAATAAATAAATAAAATAAGAAAGGGGAGATTAGAGATAGGACGCCAGTTAGAGGGTACAGAAGGATCCAGAGAGGCTTTCTTCAGGAGGGGATGCATCGAGGCGTGTTTCCAATGTGAGGGGAAGGTGCCAGACAACAAACTAGTGTTAAAGATGGAGAGGACCAAAGGGAGCAAGGCCAGAGTGGACTCAGAGAGCCACTGTGAAGGGATAGGATCAGAGGGACAGGTGGTTTTCCGAGTAGTAGTAAGAACCTTGGTCAATTCTGGAAGGGTAATGGGTTGGAAGACGGACCAGCAATGGGAAAGGGGAGGGATACTTGGGGAGACCACGGATGCAGAGGAAACCGGGGAGAGGGGGGAGGGGGAGAAAGAGGAGGAGGACACGCGGGGAAAAGTTCTCGGGGAGAGGGGGGAGGGGAGAAAGAGGAGGAGGACACGCGGGGAAAAGTTGTCGGATAGAGTGAACCTTGGCGGCAAAATGAGAAGCCAAAGCAGAGGGAGCAGGGTTGCTAGAAGAGGGAGAAGCGGGGACTGTGGTATTAGGGATCGGAGAAGTCGAGGGGGCAGAGAGGGAATGAAGAATGCGATACAGTTGACGTGTAGCGTTTGCTGAGGAAGAGATAAGCTTAGAAAAGTAATTCTGTTTAGCTGAATTAAGAAGGGTGCGATAATGCGTGTGACAATAACGAAAGTGTGACAGTGTTGCTGGGGAGGGACACTTACGCCAGCGGCGAATAGCCCGGCGGAGGTAAGAGCAATAAAGCAGAAGACCTGGATAGAACCAGGGGGAGTTAGGGCGACGCCGAGTGGCAGAGGGGAGACGTAAAGGGGCAACCTTATCTAATGCAGATGAAAGTGTGGTATCCCAACACTGAGCCTGGAGATCCACTGGAAGTAGGTGAAAGTTGGCAGAAAAAAGCTTATCTGAGGATGGGAACTGATAAAGTGAGTCAGGAGTAAGGCGACGAACAGGGCGGACTGGGGGTAGGACAGAAGAAGAGGGAAGGGGAAAGTATATACAGAAATGATCAGACCAAGGAAGGGGCAGGGAAGAGAGGGAAGAGGGAGCAATGGATGAAGACTGTCGGGAAATAATCAAGTCTAATGTATGACCGGCTGAATGTGTGGGGATTTGAACATATTGGTGAAGGGAAAGATCAGAGAGAGGAAAGAAAAGTCACGCTGAGAGGAGGGAGAATCGACATGAACGTTGAAGTCACCCAGAAGCAAGAGGTGTTGGTACCTAAGGGATGCTTCAGACAAAGTCAAAAGAACAGAATTCCACTGAGGGGATGACAAGGCTGGGGGGGCATAGAGAAGAAGGATATGCATGGGGGACGCAGTCCCTAAGTGAAGCAAGAGAACTTCGGGATAAGAAAAAGGAGTAGGGAGGACCTCGCGCAAGGGGAGGGAGGAGCGAAAAATCACCGCAATCCCCCCCGCCAGACCTACCCCGACGAGAAGTCGCAAAGGAGGAAAAACCTGGGGGGAGGCAACGATTCAGGAGAGGCTCCTCCCCCTCCTTGAGCCAGGTCTCTGTTAGGAACAAGACATCCAGGGAATGCTGCAGAATAAGATTGTGGATAAGCACAGATTTAGAGCGAAGGGAACGATAACATCTAACATCAATACAACCACCTCCCCCCTGGATCCATGCCCTGTATCATGGATCAAAACCACCAAAACCGAACTCACCCCATATCTCCTCCAAATAATAAAGCAATCCCTACTCCAAGGAGTAATGTCCACTGACCTAAAAACGTCCTCCATTCGCCCCATACTAAAGAACAAGACTGTGAACAGAAATGAGCCAAACTCATATAGGCCGATAGCAAGCATCCCATCTGTTGCTAAAATAATCGAAAAAACCATCCTTAACCAACTCCAAGACTTCCTAGAAACCAACACCCCCTTAGACACTCGCTAATATGGATTTCGCCCATACCACGGGGTTGAAACCCTGCTCCTAGCCCTAACCGACAACCTGATCCGAAGCATAGACAACCTCAACCGCGCATTCCTCCTAGTCTTCTTAGACTTCGCCTCAATGTTTGACAATATAAACCAAAAAACCGTCATTGCAAGACTGGAATATCTCGGCCTGGGAGGCTTAGTTCTACTCTGGTTTAAATCATACATCACAGACTGCAAGCTCCGGATCCAAATAAGAAAAGAACCCCCAAACACCTTTCCACAAGAGCAAGGTATACCGCAAGGATCAGCCCTCTCTGCCCTTCTATCCAACCTTTACGTACCTACAACCCATCACCCACATATTCAGAAAGCACAACATTCAATACTACAAACCGCGCTGATCGCAAATAGTGCAGTATATAAGAAATGTAAATAAATAAATAAAAAAATCTATGCGGACGACATTATGTTGTCACTCCCAATAGATGTAAACAACCCCACCTACAATAACCTAGTTGACTGCATTAAGAAAACTGACTCCTGGCTATAATCCAACAACCTCAACCTAAATTACAAAAAGACTGAAGCACTGCACATCACAAGACACAACCTTACCCCAAACCATCACCATTAACAACACCACAATTCCAGTCAAGGAAGAAGTTAAATACCTTGGTATAATCCTGGATACACCACTCAGCATGATACCCCACCTGAAACGAACAGCCAGAACAATCCTATACAAACTAAAGTCCATATAACAATTAAGACCCTTCCTTGAAGATAACGACTTCAGAGCAGTCATCCAATCCATCATCATCCCCCCCCCCACACACACACTTTGACTACTGCAACAGCCTGTTGCAGGGTCTACCAGCAAAGAACCTACACATACTCCAACGAATGCAAAACGTCACAGCTAGAATCACCTGCAAAGCCAGACTAACCGACCATGTCACACCCTTTCTATATGGCCCACACTGGCTTCCGATAGAAAGCCGGATAAGTTATAAGCTACTTGTAACAACATTCAAACTCATCAACAATGTTGCCCCATCCTTCCTCTCAACCCTCCTCCTCACCCCAGCAAACACCAGATCCTGTAGGGAGAATGCTCTCCATTCCATAACAATCCTGCCCTCTATCCGCAAAACAAAACAAGCCTCCAGCTCCAGAGATTTCACATACGTTGCCCCCAGCATCTGGAACTCCCTCCCATTACACATCCGTGTAATCAAAGACCTCAAAGATTTCAGAAAGCAGCTCAAAACCCACCTTTTTACCATGCACTATGGAAAAGACAATCCGCACCCAAACATACACGCACCACCAAGACAGCTCATCAGCTAACACAACCAGGACAAGGGCTGTCCAAGGCAAACCTTGTCCACACGAATGTGAAGACTTCCTGTATATAGCCAATCTGTACATAGTTCATTTCTAAATTTTTAAGTTCTTAAATTACCATTCCTACCCACAAATCAAGTTTTTTCTGTAAAACGTTTGTTCCTGTTCTATGTAACTTGTTCTTGGGTTCCTTGTAAACCGCCGCTGATCTCTGGAAGGGGAGATATTGAAATGTAACAAACAAATAAATAAATAACACCATGGATGGGTTTGGTAGGAAATGCTACCAGGGCTTTTGATGTACCTGAGGGACCTGACAAAGGAGCTTGTTGGGTTCTCAGCTGGGCTGACTGATGAACCTCTGGCGCAGTCCTGGACCCTAGTCTCTTCGGTCAAGAAATGCTTCAAGTTTATGACTCAGACAGCCTATGACAGATTTGAGTCCATGGCTCGGGAGCTGCTGTGGGCATTAGTGGCCTGGCTACAGTTCTCGGATCTAGAACAATGGCTTCAGGACAAATTGGTCATGTCCCATGCTGAGGGGACAACCTCTTTGGCAAGCCCATGACGGACAAGGCCGCAAAGTTGGAGTCTGAAGATATGACCAGAACTAGGCTCTCCAGGAAGACTGCTGACCCTTCCTGGCAGAAGGATTCGGGAAAAAGTCCTTCTACCCAAAGAAGAAAAAAATGTATGGAACTTATCCGCAGTTTCTGGCCTATCTAGCTCCTCAACAGGGTCAGCAGGCCAAGGGCCAGATTCATGACCCTCGTAAATGTAAAGCCCCCAAGCCCCAGACAGCGCCCCTGCTGCAACCTGGGGGGGAGTTTGACTCCCTGGGCATAGCCCCCCTTCCTCCCGAGAGTCAAGACCCAGGGCACACAGGGAAGCGTCTCATTCGCTTGCCCACCTCTGGTCCAGCATCACCACTGATGCCTGGGTTCTGCAGGTAGTGCAGGAGGGTTATCTCCACTTCGAGCAGATTTCCCTCTGTTCTTTCCAGAAGAGTACCCCATACCTTCTCTTCACTGAGACTTCTTGCAGAAGGAGATCAGGACCCTCCTGGAGCCTATCCTCCAACATCTCGGAGGCAAGGGGTTCTATTCCCACTACTTCCTTGTCCCCAAAAAGACAGGAGGGTTTCGTCCCATCCTAGATCTGCAGGACTTCAACCACTTTCTGGTCAGAGAGAAGTTCAAAATGCTATCTCTTGGAACATTGCTGCTCTGCCTCCACCAGGAAGATTGTCTATACTCCTTGGATCTAAAAGATGCCTATACCCACATCCTGATCCATCCCTGGCACTATCAGTTCCTCCGCTTTGTCATAGGCGGTTGCCACTACCAGTACAGGGTTCTGCCCTTCGATCTCTCAGTCACCCCAAGGGTGTTTACCAAGTGCCTAGCGGTAGTCTCTGTCTATCTTTGACTACAAGGCGTCTTTATTTTCCCCTATCTAGACAATTGGTTTATAATAGGAGGCTACCCGGAAGAGGTCCATCACGCGGGTTCCGCAACCTTCTCCTGCTAAAACGTCTGGGGTTCATCATCAATTACCCCAAGTCCCATCTGCAGCCCGCGCAATATCTAGATTTCATAAGGGCCCTCCCCATCATGCCATGAGCTAGGGCTGTCCTCCCTCTGGACAGGACTTGGCGGCTAGCGTCCCTGGCAACCAAAATGCAGGGTCACGCAACTGCATCAGCCCATCTCATGTTGAGTCTCTTGGGGCACATCGCCTCAATGGTGGATGCGTCAGGCACAGTGGTCCCTCAGTGCTCAATGGTCGCAGGCCATGGGCTTCCTGGACAACTGCATGTGGTCACCAGGCCCCTTGCGAACTCCCTTGCCTGGTGGCTGCACCCACCAAACCTCTTGGCAGGCCTGCCTTTCCAGGTCCCACCGATCCAGCATGTCCTCACCACAAATGCCTCCAAGCTCTGTTGAGGAATCCACTGTGATGGTCTCTGATCCCAGGGCATTTAGACACAGGAGGAGAGCATGCAGCAGATCAACTTCCTCAAGCTCCGGGCGGTGGCAAACGCCCTTTGAGTATTTCAGAACCAGCTGTTGAACCAGGTGGTCCTCATCCAAACAGACAACCAGGTCATGATGTTCTACCTCAACAAACAGTGCGGCACAGGCTCATACCTCCTTTGCTGGGAAGCGGTCTGCATCTGGACCTTTGCCACGGTGAGGGGCATGCTCCTTTGGGGGGCCTACCTTCCGGGACATGAAAATGTCCTGACAGAGAGACTCAGCAGGATCCTTCAGTTGCTTGAGTGGCATCTAGATATGACCATAGCTCGCTCTCTCTTCTGATGTTGGGAGACTCCGGCAATGGACCTCTTCGCCAGCCCCAGCAATGCTCAGTTGCCTCGCTTTTGCTCCCGTATACCAACATGGGACTGGGCGGCGGCTGATGTATTCCTCTTGACATGGACAGGGAGTCTGCTGTATGTATATCCTCCCACCGTACAAAACAAGGAGCACCGCTCTTGCAACTAACCACAGGATGCACAATGAGCAAGAGTCAAAGATCGTCTGGATAAATCCAAAGTCCTTTTATTGTAGTGATCCCCAACACGTTTCAGCATGAAATGCCTTCCTCAGGGGGTAACAGCTAAAACATCAAACATAAAAACTCATAACAATAATAATAAATGGCATTAGTAATAAAAAAAAGCCCTAATAACATTAAAAACTTAAAGCTCAAATTGAACCTTAAACTACAAACTTCTTGCTCCAAAATAAAACATAAACGCAGGACAAAAGAATGCACATAGGGAAATATTAGGAAGATACATATATATGAAAACATATATATGTATGACAACTATGTAACAAAGAATATGTATAAAAAACCTATATATATAAAAACAGACAAAGGAGACAGTGTTAGAAGGAATTCTACATAAATATGTACTCACATTATACCAATTCTAGATTTCCTAATATGTCAAAGGTAAATGGTGATGTCGTACTGCTGCTGAAGCGCTAGTGTAGCAGAGCATCAATCATGTATTCACAGAAGGTAAACCGTCTTTGTATGATGAGAAAACTAAAAAACATATATACACTAAGAAAATTACTCTAAAAGACAGCATTATCTAAAGGTAGAATAATGAAGTATAGTTAGAAAATACACCAGTTTTTACAATGGATAACAGATAATAATTAATAGTAAATGCTAATAAACAATATCTTTATAACTGTAGTAGCTTTAAATTCTGTAACGATCAATGAGCTACGTTACTGCAAAATATGAGCCATGGACATAATGATATGTTACTTCTGAACATTGTTCTAAATGCAAACTGAAGACCAAATACCAAAAGTATGTTGCATTTTATCTATCGTTAATTCTAAGAACATGCAGAAGGAGTACATAACGCACTATGTTAGTGCTATTGTTCTAACCCAACTTGTAGTACATACTATGGCACAGGAGTATCTAAAAAACCATTAACACATTCTATTCATAAAATATGTAAAACTGCGTGAAATCAGAACATCAAGCAATTGTAGAACTAATATTATCAACATAAACTACAATATGGGAAATAGTTGGGCTTACTTAAAATAAGGCTACCTTGGTCGCAAATGTGATCCCAAACTGCTGCTATTTGTTATTAATTGGAGATGTGAATGTATCTTCCTAATAACATCCTAATTAAATATTAAAGACTTGACGTTCCTATGTTTCTCTCAACAGACTCTTTACTAAAACTACAATGTAATCCTATAGTTTGTCTACTAGAGTCACAGTTAAACATGGTGCCTATATGATGTCTCAGAACGTCTTACTAGGAAAGTATATCAACTTAGTTCAACAAACTGCTAATCAATCTTTGTTTTGTCATACAATCTTTAACTGCCTCTGGGTGGTCTCAGACTTATAGTAGCATCTGACCCAGTGACTGGACCGTCAAACGTGGGAGAGATATGCTAGTTAGCATCAACGACCACCACAGTGGCCAACGGCAAGATAGAGCTGTGACTTGTGTTGTTTGTTTTAACGAATTCTTTTTTATCTTTCTTGAAAAAGTAAAAAATAGTAAACTTGTAACTCAAAGAATCCAGCCTTCCAAATGTCAACAGTCACTTATCTTTGCCGCATCGCAAACTTTAAACTGATCCAAGTGCTTAAAACAATCCCGACGTCTCCCCTCAGCGCTTCTGAGCGTTTCTCATTGTACGGTTCTTCAGGGGATAAAATGTGGATCCTATAAACATACAAAACAAATTCATGTGTAACCTGTGACTATACCCCTGCCTAAAAACTTCGTTAAAAAATGTTTATAATACATACATCAGGGCCATAGCGCTCATTACTCACAGAAATGCTGCCCGTGTCATGCATAAGTCTTTTATTAAACCATCTATTTTCGCAGCCGCTCCAAGCCGTTACTACAAAAAGACGCCGCGCATGCGATCTGCAAAAGCAGGGGATGATTTAAAGGCCCGCCGCAAAATGACGTCATAAACACTCATTAATATGAATGGGAGAACCTCCCCACCGAAACACAGAACCAGAACCAGGATGTCTTATCCATTGGATTGCCATATCGTACTTACTACTACTGCCACAGACCATTAAGCGTCTTTTAGTGCATGGAGCCGCATGTGCCCTCATAAATCACGAGGAAAATGGAACTACGAGGGTTCATCCATTGGGCTAGCACATCCTCTGTCATGAATGTATTTAAGACTACACTACAATGAAACAGCTGCCAAAATTACCAAAAGGCCAAGTATGCTTAAAGGCACGCCGCCCACTCTATCATGGCATTTAAGCCACGTGGTATTACAGTGTCCAATTCATAAATCCAACGTTGTTCCCGTTGGATTGAAACCTGATCTAGAGAGCGATCCCCGGAGCCACATGCTACCTGTTAAATGCAAAAGCATAATAGTTGCTCAATGCAGCACGTAATGTATTCTATTTGCATAGTCTTAGAATCTGCAATATGATAAAATGTGACAGATTTGCGGTGTTTAAATCTCCAGTTTGCATTCATAACATTGTTCAGAAAGAATATATTATCAAGTCCATGGTTCACATTTTTTAGAAACGCAGTCTATTGACCATCATTTAAATTTATCCTACTACAACTTTAAGGGTGTGTTCATTATTATTCATCATTACTTTCTATTTGTCATCTATTGAAACACTAGTATAGCTTTAAACTATACTTCATTATATTATTTTTAGATAACATTGTCTTTTAAAGCATTTTTGTAAGAGGATATTCCGGCCAACATTGCATAGTGTTCTTATGCGGTTTTAGCAGTCAATTTGAAGAGACATTTTTAGTAATGTCGCGAACCTTTTTACACAGTTTGATAAATACACGGTACCGAGATAAGTTGCTATTCCAACATATGATCTCAATTGTATTAAGAGAGCTACAACAAACACTTCAATGGTACCTTTATAACATTGCTATGATTGTAATCACACAGTCGTTTATATCGGTACAAAATAAGCTGCCACTCTAGCAAATAATTTTCAGCACTGTAACGGGGCTTTAGCAAACAATTTTATCGACCTTTATAATATTGACATGATTTTAATTAAATAGCCCTTACATCAGTATATGACTAAGACGTTCTGAGACATCATATAGGCACCATGTTTAACTGTGACTCTAGTATACAAACTATAGGATTACATTGTAGTTTTAGTAAAGAGTCCGTTGAGAGAAACATAGGAACGTCAAGTCTTTAATATTTAATTAGGATGTTATTAGGAAGATACATTCACATCTCCAATTAATAACAAATAATAGCAGTTTGGGATCACATTTGCGACCAAGGTAGCCTTATTTTAAGTAAGCCCAACTATTTCCCATATTGTAGTTTATGTTGATAATATTAGTTCTACAATTGCTTGATGATCTGATTTCACGCAGTTTTACATATTTTATGAATAGAATGTGTTAATGGTTTTTTAGATACTCCTGTGCCATAGTATGTACTACAAGTTGGGTTAGAACAATAGCACTAACATAGTGCGTTATGTACTCCTTCTGCATGTTCTTAGAATTAACGATAGATAAAATGCAACATACTTTCGGTATTTGGTCTTCAGTTTGCATTTAGAACAATGTTCAGCAGTAACATATCATTATGTCCATGGCTCATATTTTGCAGTAACGTAGCTCATTGATCGTTACAGAATTTAAAGCTACTACAGTTATAAAGATATTGTTTATTAGCATTTATTATTAATTATTATCTGTTATCTGTTTTTAATGTTATTAGGGCTTTTTTTATTACTAATGCCATTTATTATTATTGTTATGAGTTTTTATGTTTGATGTTTTCGCTGTTACCCCCTGAGGAAGGCATTTCATGCCGAAACGCGTTGGGGACCACTACAATAAAAGGACTTTGGATTTATCCAGACGATCTTTGACTCTTGCTCATTGTGCATCATGTATATCCTCCCACTCCACTGGCTCCACATCCTTGCTCAAGGTTCAGTCGGACCGGGCCACAACGGTCATTATTGCTCCCTGGTGTTCCTGGCAATTGTGGTTCCTGCTACTGCTGCAGCTTTCTTGAGTGGCCCCGATTCCTCTGAGCTATGCTCCGGACTTGATATCACAGGAGGACAGCTCTCTCCAGCACCTCAACCTCTGGTCCCTAGCACTGACAGCCAGGCTGCTGAAAGGGTAGTTCTGGCTCCCTTCCATCTTTCCACAAAAGTTGAGGATGTTCTGTTGGCCTCCCACAAGGGTTCCACTAGGCAGGCGTATGCCTGTAAATGGTGCCAATTTTCACTGTGGTGCACTGACAATGGCCTTAGTCCCTTTTCCCATCCCGTGCAGTCGATATTCCAGTACCTGTTGCACCTTTCTCATGCTGGCCTAAAATCCAACTCCATCAGTGTGCACATCCGTGTCCTGGCTGCACATCACCATCTCATGGATGGACAATCCATCTCTATCCACTCTCTCATGGGCTGCTTCATGAGGAGTCTCCTCCTTTCACATCCCCTAGATCAGCTGCCCCTGGTGGCATGGGACCTGAATACAGTTCTTGGGAAACTCATGGCTCCTCTCTTTGAACCACTTGCTTCTGCTCACCTCAAATTCCTTTCCTGGAATGTTGTCTTTCTTGTCACACTCACTTCTGCTCAGTGAGTCAGCGAGCTTCAGGCATTGGTGGCTCACACCCCTTACACTAGATTTCACAGGAATAGGGTGGTCTTACGCACCCATCAGAAATTTCTACCACAGGTTGTATCTACGTTTCATCTCAACCAGGAGGTGGTGTTCCCCACCTTTTTTCTTAGACACCACGTGTCTCGAACGGAAGTTGAGGAGTGATTGCCGCATGGGCTCTGTTGGTGCCAATGTCACTCATATGTTAGGACCGATTCCTGCTGTCCCCGGAGAACACCTGTTACAGATGAGTAACTATGCTTTTTATCTTATGACAAAATATGAGCCGAGGGGGTCTTTTTAGAAGCCCTATTCATGCTTTGGACATTCAAAAACTGATTTAGAGACATCCAAAGCACAGAGACATCTCCAGAGCATAATTTGCAAAGAGACTTAGTCACATAAGTAAGGCATTAGGCAGCTGGAGAAGAGAAAATGAACACATAGTTTTGATTTTCAAATCTGCATGCATATTTTCAAGTGTGTGGCCAATCTACAGAAATAGGTGCAGCGCTCACTTGTACTCTGTACTTATTTACCTTGTATCTTATTTTCAAAGGGAAATGCCTAAAATTAGCTTCAGGGCGGGCGGATACAAACCACTGACAGACTTTGATTATGCACAGGTTATTCCAATTGAACCCCCAAATGGGAAAGAATCTTTAGAACATTTGTCCTAAATGTAAGTCTTTATTGCTAAAAGAAATGTTGTAATTTCCAGGTCATCAAATATTTTGGGTTATTCGTTATGGTGCAGTGCACAGTCTGGTTAAGATCTGCCATGAGCTTCGTGGAGATGTAAATCGAGAAGGTCTCAGAAATACAGTATGGAAGGCTTTGTACAAACAAAAGCAAAATGAAAAGGATAGTCGTATCCTGGATGCTGTTAAGGTTGCTGAGGTAGGTATACAATTTAGTGGATTAAGGAATACATTTTGGAAACTTTAGTCACTGTTATGTGTGTAGAAAGAGACTTTACATGTGTAAATTAGCATATATGTATAAGGTGCTAGTTATATATATAGTGATTTTAGAAAAGGTGCTAGTTAAATATATATATATGTATGTGTATATATATATATAATATGTGTGTGTGTGAGATTTAAGGGAGGTGTGGTTTTGGCAGAGATTTAAGGGAGGTGTGGTTTTGGCAGTCCTTCAAAGATATATATATATATATATATATATATATATATATATATATATATATATATATTCTGATATATATGTATATATATTCTGTATTTTAAAAATAAAATACATGTATACCTCGTAAAATTTTCCCATTGGCATTTACACTTGCTTCAAATTATGCATAAGTCCTGAATAATGTTACCTTTGCACCTGGGGTTTGCAGGAGTGTTTGAGGGAAGAATACCTCTCTGGCATTCAAAACCACTTCTCGCTGGAGAAAGTTAGTTTCAGAAGACAGCTCCCAAATTTGCCACTCTTGTACGTGCAGGTTTACAAGCTTCACCATTTCTACATGTGAGTGAGTCCTCTTACACACATGCATGTGTAATTTGTGATTTTGCTATTTATGTAGAATTACGTACATGTATAAACTCCTTATTAATGCGATTTTTTTGAGCAGGTTTTTATAAAACGGTTTCTCCTTTGTGCTTGGCATCAAATTAACATGCTGGTTTAGTAGTGCTGTATGTATTTTATAAAAGGCTTCATATTCACAATATGAGTGGAGAGTAGCCTAGTGGTTAGAGCAACAGCTTAATACCTAAGAGATCAGGATTCATTTCCTACTAGTATACTCCTTGAAACCTTGGGCAAGTCACTTTATCCTCCATTGCCTCAGAAAAAAGGCCTAGCAATCTATTTCTTGTCATACCTTGCCAAGAAAACCCAGGAGCTGCTGGGTCGCTAAGAGTCAGCTTTGACTTGATGGCACTTAAAAAAAAATCAAATCACAATACATTTTTAAAATACTAGCATAGTTTTGAATGCTCTTCTCCCCCTCCCCCCTGCTGGAACAGTTTTTTTTTTTTAATTTTATATTTATGAATTTTACAATAAATCCAAGCAAAAAAATAACTTGAATGGAAATAAGAATACTGGTAACACAGATAACCAAGTCATCCAACACAAGGAAAAAAACAGGAAATACAACATACCAGCTCCTTCTAAAGCCCACTATATAGGGAGGAGAAACCTATACATGTCATACGATAAATACAAGAAATAAACTGTAGGAATACAGCCAGAATATTATACTATGCAGTGAATCTATATTACATCAGAGGAACGACGGGCATTAATGAAGGCAAGAAGCTGAGACGGGTCATAGAAAATATACATAGCAGAATTTAATTTAACCAAACACTTTGATGGAAATTTAAGAAAGAACTGACCTCCTAACAGCAAAACACCTGGGCGTAACAAGAGAAACTCACGTCTACGCTTCTGAGTAGGTTTAGAGAAATCTGGAAAAACCCTAGTACTTAAACCAAGAAACAAAGAGTCACGCTTCCGAAAAAACATCTGAAGAAACCAATCCCGGTCAGAAATCAATGCAAAGGTAACAATTAAAGTAGCAGGGGTTACAGTATCAATTAAAGAAGTTTCCAATAAAGCAGATACATTCAGAGAATCAGCAACCTCAACCCCAGGTATATTACCCCCACCCTCAACCTTCTTGTTAATAGACAAATAGTAAGCTTTTATCAAGGGGGGGGGGTGCGACTCCCCCGAAACCCCCAACACATCAATCAAATATTTCTTAAACATTTCTTTAGCACCTATAGACTGAGCCTTGGGAAAATTAACCAAACGAAGATTAGGATATCTCGATAAGTTCTCCAATTGCTCAACCCTAAATTGAAGAGCCATAACATCTTTTTGATATCCTGAAATTGATGTCTCAACTTGAGTAACTTCTTGTTTAAGCTCAGTAGCCGACGTCTGCAGCGTAGAAATCTCCACTGTATGCTGTTGAAGAAGGCCATGGTGCGACTGAATCTGAGATGACAAAGTGGAGACCCGAGGAACCAAAAGTTCAGCAAGCTTCACTATTGCCGACCAGATAGTCTCCAGGGTAAATTCAGTCGGTCTCTCAAAAGAAAAAGGCCTCAGAGCCTGAGAACCCACAGCTCCAGCCTCCATATTTCCGCCAGTTACCTCCGACTCTATAGAAGACCCACACGGAACCACAGATGGAAGTGTGGCAACAAGAGAAACAGGCGCGGCAATACAGCCGAGCCCCAAAGCAGACGTCCCTCCGCTTTCCTCTCCCCGAGAAATCTCTCGGGGAGGAATCACCATCTGCTTCAGCCTCTCAGCCAACAAGGGTTCCTTCAGAGGGCGCCACTGCTCCGGCGAGGAGATCTCAGGCCCGGAACCACCCGCCAAGCTTAAAGCAGCCGAGGTGTCCCTAGAGCCGCCAATCGCCGGAATCTCCGACTGCTGCCGCGGCGCCAAAAAGGAATCGATCGGTCCAACCGTCTGCACAGGTAAAGGGGTCGAGGTCGCCGGGGTAGACGAGGGCTTCTTCACCCCCTTTGCTTTCCTTTTCCCCATTGAAGAAAAAGCCGCCGCAGAGCACTTCCGTCAGTCAGCCATCTTGACTTCTCCCTCAACGGAGGTCTGCTGGAACAGTTTTAAATCCAGGGGCGTAGAGCATGATAAACATGGTCTGTTGTTGGTAATGCTTCAGGATTGAACTTCAAAATATCCTAGAAATCTCATTACTGCTTAGAAAGAGAGTCCTGATGGGACTGTGCCTTCGACCAGGATGTGTTCCGTAACCTTTTCAGGGTTTAGGCAATTCCTACCCTCCGACCCTTCTGTGTTCAGGTTACTGGAGTGCTGGTTCATCGGACACAGGGTTCTTACTGTTGTCTATGTACACGGGTGAATTGCTGCTACTTGATCTCCAGGGACAGCAGGAATCAATCTTCACAATCCTCCTTCCTCCCCTTGGAGTTTCTCCTTTACCATCTTTTATTTTTGCCATCTTTTAGCTATGTAATCTGACTGAGCAAGATGGCACCTGGTGGCATCTCCCAAAGGCTTTCTTTAAAAGCTGGGGGGATGCTTCTGTGAGGGCTCCGTTGGTGCCAGCGTCACCCGTATGTGAGGACTGATTCCTGCTGTCCCCAGAGAACACCTGTTAGAGGTGAGTAACTACGCTTTCCAGACTCTAGTAACTAATCCACCCTATACCAAATTTTTCAACAAACTAATTGTTCTGTGCATTCATGCTAAACTCCTTCCTAATCAATTGCCCCGCCAACATTATTTTCACCAGTCCTCACGCTCACAAAAGGGGAAAGCACTTTGCAGACACTGGACAGCAAGAAGGCCTTCTCTTTGCGGTGTGTCAGCATACATCAGCATGACATTATGCCTAGCATAGGTGTCATGGCTTTTCCCAGACCTTGGATTGCAAGCAGCTTTGTTACTCTGATGATGTCAGTCTCCAAACTTAATGAACGTAGTTTACATGATGAGATTAGCTCTGACCCCCTGGTGATGTCTGTCTCCAGACTCAATGAACATAGTTTAAACAGCCCCTCCTTGCTAATCAAGTGATAGCAGGCCTCAAACAAACCAAATTATGACAGAGGGAGGTGCTGAAGAATTTCACTATAAAATACAGAGGACAAAAATATCTCGCTCTCTTCTTATTCATCGGACATGAGGCTCTGACACCCATCTCTCTCTCTCTCTCTCCTCCCCCTTGTTCTCTCTTTCTCTCTATATTCTTCTTACTATGAGACTCTGACACACACTTCCCCCCCTCTCTCTCACACAAACACACATGCACACACACACAGATGCAGCTCTGTAACAACCTTATAGCTCTGTCTGTACATATGTAATAAGCCTATTTCTATATAAAACTGTTTTTCCAAGCCACACCAGTTTTAGTTGTCTTATTTGTGCTACTTTCCATACTGTCTCTGTGAAATGAACCCAGGACCAAACGGAGAGTAGATACCAGAAGATTACACGGTGGACTAAAGCACTTCGATATCCACCCAACTTACTTTTGACCCAGGGCTTAATGGTCAATTTTCTCATTGGAGACAGGTGAATAGTGGAGTATCCAATTAATCTGTGCTGCTTCTGCTGCTTTTAACATATTCATAAATGACTTATAAATCGGAATAACAAGTGAAGTGAACAAATTTGCAGATGACCAAAATTATTCAAAATTGTTAAGATGCAAGAGGATTGTGAAAAATTGTAAGAGGACCTTGATAAATTGGAAGTCTGGACGTTCAAATAGTAGATGAAATTTAATGTGGACAAGTGCAAAGTTATGCACCTAGGAAAGAACAACCCAAACTACAGTTACACGATGCAAAGTTCCACATTAGGAACCACCACCCAAGAAAAAAATGTAAGTGTCATCATGGATAATATGTTGAAACCCTCCACTCAGTGTGCAGCAGTGGCCAAGAAGGCTAACAGAATGCTAGGAATCATAAGGAAAGGAATGGAGAATAAAACCAAGGCTATTATAATGGGTCTGTATCGTTCCATGGTGCAACTGCATCTTGAATATTGTTTGCAATTATGGTCACTATATCTTTAAAAGGATATAGAATTAGAAAAGGTAAAGAGAAGAGCCGCCAAAATGGTAAAGGGGATGGAAGAATATCCCTATGAGGAAACACTTAAAAGGTTAGGGCTTTTCAACTTGGAAAAGAGACGGCTGAGGGGAGATATGATAGAGGTCTATAAATTAATGAATGGAATAGAACAAATAAATGCAGATCGTTTTTTTACACCATCACAAAGTAGAAAGACTAGGGGACAAGCAATGAAGCTACAATGTAACCCCTTAAAGACTAGTAAGAGAAAATATTTTTTCACTCAATGCATAATCAAACTCTGGAATTCGTTACCAGAGGATGTAGTAAAAGTTGTCAGTATAGCTTGGGTTAAAAAAGGTTTGGACAAGTTCCTGGAAGAAAGGTCCATAAACCATTATTAAAGATGACCCAGGAAGTCCACTGCTTGCCCCAAGACAAGGACTGTGGAACCTCTGTGCCTTTTTGGGAACTTGCCAGGTACTTGTGACCTGGATTTTCCACTGTTGGAAACAGGATACTGGACTTGATGAACCTTGGTCTGGCATGTTCTTATGTTCTTATGAGTTGTTGTTAACATATGTACACTTTCCATTTGGCTAGTGGATTCTATCTCCTTCACTTATGCCTAGGCAGACTTAACTCTAGGGTCATGCCACAGTTCAACATGTCAGGGCTTTGACTGCGGAGGTAGCCCATTTGAGATCAGTCTCCATGAAGGAGATCTGGAAAGCCATGACATGGACTTCTGTCCACATATTCACATACCACTGCCTACAGAGGGGACTCCCAATGTGATAGTAGGTTTGGCCAGTTCATTCTCCAGAATTTGTTTGGGGAATAGAATCCACCTTCATTCTCCCTAGGCCCAGTTATTTTTTTACACAGACATGAAGTGAGGTGAAAAACTGGTGACAACCACCCAAATGAATTGCAGATCAATTTTTTATTCTTTTTACTTCTCATCATGATTCACCCTACATGGCCGTGTTTCAGCATGTGTTTTCATCAGGGGTATGTCAATATATATATATAATTTTTATACATCTTTCAAAAAATAATAAGTAGTACGTAAATAAATGACATTGTTCCATGTAATTTGTTCATTTATTATAAATCGCCCTTGATCTTGGGAAGGGGCGGTATAGAAAAATGCTGAAAATAAATAAATAAATTAAATAAAATAACATATATCATATAAAATGCAGTAAATTAAGTAAATCACAACAAATGGAAGGACAGACTAGATAGGCCATGTGGTCTTTTTCTGTCGTCATATTTCTATGTTTCAAATACATAACATGTTGGTGAAACAAAATTATATAAAAGTATATGCAAAACAAATGCGCTAAGTAATTGGCTGTAATCCAAATATTTATCTTTGTACACACATTGAACTTAACGGAGCCGTGGCTCTGATATCACACGGAAGCTCTACCGCTGTTTAGTAAACATACCCCTTAGTGACAATAAATAAGTATATATATCCATTATTAAGGGGATTCATTATTAATATAGTACCAATAAATAATACTACTAAACGTAACATTAAACTCTGGGGGCTCTAGCGTTAGTGTCTTTAAACTTAATATAAGTAACAAAGGATGAAACAGTCAAACCGATTGTATGCTAAGTGTCACTAGCTCTCTCATTTTCCATTATATTAACCTCTGGTGGCAAATCACTAAGTATTCAATGCCATTAATATATATATACAAAATATGGTATATGTTATTTATTTATGTATTATTTTTTGAAGGATTTATATGAATTATATATGTATTTATTTATGTTTTATATGTATATATTTGAAGATATATGCCTGACAAAGGCCCACACCAAAACCTGTGTATGGTGAATCTTGTTGAGAAGTAAAAAAGAATAAAAAAACTGGTTTACAATTTATTTGGGTGGTTCTCATCAGTTTTTAACCTTGCTTCTTGTCTGTGTTTGTACCTGCGAGAGTGAGTACTTCTTGGACGCTTCCAGTTATTTTTCTATTCAGGCTATCTGTGCATAAATAAAAATGAAAAAAACAAAGAAAAATGGTTAAAAAATGTGTCAGTTTGTTGTGACATTTTCTAGTATGATTCCTTTTCTTTCAACCACTAACCCCCCCCATAATTCTCTCAAAACGTCACACTGGTAACTTAAACTGTATAGAAATCAAATTGGAAATTTTCCATAAATGACTAGTTATTGTCGCAAATTCAGTGGTACAGAACGCAACTTCAACCTAAACAGCTGAAACCAGGAACATAGGAAGTACAACTGAAATTAAGTTAGCTTCTACTCGGCTCTTCACAATCACAGCAACTTTAACTCAGCAGTGCCTCATGTGGTCTTTCAGAATTATTGCAGCACCAAACAAACAGCTGTTCCTTCCACAGCGTGGCTTCTCAAAACAACAAATGAAAACAATTTGTAAACCTTTTGGCTTGGCAGCAAGTACAGCAAACTCCCTGTATTCTTTTCATACAGTGTTCAAGGGTTTCTTACATTGCTGTCCTCTGTGAGGCAGATTGAGCAATCCATTGGAGAAGGGTCTCCTTCTAAGGTAGGCAGGTAATTATCCACTTGCAGGCATTCATCAGAGCTAAGGCTATCGCTGTCTCTGTCAGGCGTGCTAAGCTTCCCTGACCTCAGTTCCAGAAACTCTTGAAACTGTTTTAAAAGCAATTCAGCCTGTAACTGCTCTTTATCCGTGTGAAAGTCTTTGGTAAGGGTAACACCCTTCCCCCACTTGCTATCAGCTTCTGCAGCTGGGTTTACCTTGTGAAGGTTAGCACAAATAAAAGGTTTCTCTAGTAAAGCATTAAAAGTAGAAAAGTCAGCTTTACCTTTAGCAGGGTTTGAATAAGAACTGGCACCTTTCTTCCAGAAGTCTCTCTGGTTCAAAAACTCAGCAGCCTTATTGCTATTTCCTCTGCTCTGTGAATTTCTCTTTGAAAAGCTTTCTTCCTGCTTCACTTCCTTGCTTCTGTAGCCTTGTTTGCTACCAGACCAGATACCTTCTTTCCATGTGCTGAATTTGCTAGCTTTCCCATGCCCAGGCTCTACCTTGTAGTAAGGTTCTTTCTTAGAGTGTGCTTGGCTCCAAGGTTTACTGCTCCAAGGTTCTGCCTTGCTCCAGGGTTCTAGCGTTTGCCTCCTTCCTTTTCCCTCTTTTTCTCTTTCCTCCTTTTCTCTTTTTCTCCTTTTCTCCTCTCCTCTCTTCCCTCTCTGCTTGGGGATTTAAAAGGGCTTCATTTCCCGGTACGCCCTGACCTTCCCCTGAGCGTGCCCAATCAGTGCAGAAGCCTGTCTCCTCCCCTGAGCTGGGGCGTGTCCTGTGCTCAGCAGAGAGCTGTGTTTTTTTCAACTCTGCATTGGAAATCATGTGTGCTAGTGCTGTTTCATTACTTCTACCAGGATTTTCCCCTATCTCCATCTCTTCTGGAGGGCATTCCTCACCACAGTAGTAATAGTAATATGTAGGGATATTATCATGCTTATCCATGGAAACAACAAAGTTACTACTCTGTGTCATGTGTTCTCCATGGACAGCAGGATAAGTCCTCCCATCACCTCTAGTGGTTTCATTCTCTATTCGGCTGCTGAATAAAACTGAGGCAGTCCTGCATGGCATTGGCGACAATTGGGAAGTGGCAAGCATGCGTAGTTATGCACCTCTAAAAGCTCTAGAATATTAGAGCTGAAAAGTTTCTCCCACATTGGTCTCCATCATTGATATCAACCAATCTCCAGGAACAAGTAGGAATGAGTCTTCACATATGGGTATCGTCGGTACCGACGGAGCCTGCGCGGGAACGCTCCCCAGCATCCAGTAAGAAAGCTTTTGGGAGCATCCCACAGCGCCTGCGCGCTGCCTTCCCGCCTTTCCCAACTGCCTCTCTCCAGTTCTTCTTTTCCGCGGAGCCAGCAAGTCGTGTTTCCTGTCACCGCTGAAGAACTTATTTTCTTTTATTTTTCTTTAGTCGCGTGTCTGCCTTCTCGATTCCGCACCGGTACCACCGGTCTTTTTTCTTTCTTAAAAAAAAAAACAAAAAACCTTCTACTCTTTTCAGTGCATTTTTCTTCTGAGGCCTTAGGCCTACAGATATATTTTTCCCTCATGGAAAAACCCGCCTCCGGGTTTAAAAAATGCACGAAGTGCAGCAGCACTATTTCTGTCACTGACACCCATGACTGGTGTCTAAAATGTTTAGGTCCTGACCACTCCATTGCGGATTGTGAGTCCTGTCCAATGATGTCTAAAAGAAGGTTACAGAATCGGGCAGCTACGCTCAGTACCCTGTTTCCCTCCGATGCAGCTTCCGTGGCATCGACGTCTTCCAGGGCTTCTTCTTCATCCCCTGGATCTCAGGTAACCAAACTTAAATCTGGCCGGTCCTCAAAGAGTTCATCTCCCTCTAAGTATCGAGATGCCCCCGGGCTTACTCTTGAGGATACCATACCGGCAAAATTACCACGGTGGGAGGCTCCGGCTTCCAAAGTACTACCTATGGGGTCACAGGTTGACATCGATGGCTCGGCCTCGACCGATCACCTGTTACAATGTTCTGGGGTACCGGCGGTTTCTACCGGTACTGACATCCAGACATTGGTGGCGTCGATGGATCAGAATATTCTGACCATGCAGCATGCCATCACGGCATTCATTCAAGCTGCGACGCCTACGGTACCGCAACAAACCCCGTTGTCGGTACCTGTACCGATTCCGGTACCGGACCCGATATCGGTCCCGATACCAGTACCGCTTGCATCAACATCAGCATCGACCGCAACGGTACGCTATCCAGTGATGCCCATCAGTACCGACCCGGTACCGATTACTCCCGATGTCGATACCTCCCGGTACACGTATCGGGCTCTACGAGAGCATCCAGACAGTCGATACTTCGATTCCTCTGAAGACTCTGATTCTTCAGAGGCCTCAATTGAAGCATCGGGCATCCTTCCTCAGGAACCCTCTTCTCCAAAAAGGAGAATGTCTCCTCCTGAAGACTTGTCTTTTCAGGACTTCATTAGGGAGGTGGCCAAAGGCCTGTCCATCTCAGTGACCTCTGAGACTGAACCTAGAGCCAAAAAATTGGATATCCTACAATATCCTAAGGCTCCTAAAGAGGCAGCCACCTTACCAATACATGAGATTCTTTATGATCACATGCTGGGCATATGGGAGACTCCTCTTTCCACCTCCCCTCATTCCAGAAGGTTGGACACCATGTATCGTGTTCCTCCTTGTCCTGGGTTTCATAAGACTCAGCTTCCTCACCACTCTATTGTGGTAGAGTCTGCTATGAAAAAGATCAAGAGTACAAAAAGGCACTCCTCTCCTCCTCCAGGAAGAGAATGCAGAACTCTAGATGCCTTTGGCAGGAAAATCTTCCAGGCCAGTATGCTTGTAGCCAGAATCAACTCCTATAGTCTCTATATGGGGATGTTTCTAAAAGAAGTTACAGATCGTCTGCAAACCTTATCTCCTTTTATGTCAGAAGATAAGAGAGAAGAATACATCACCTGGCTTAAGAAGCCACAAAACGCAAGAGGCAGAGTCGTCAGGATAAATTGGGTAAATTTATTGGAAAAAACCCCAACGCGTTTCTATTTCAATTTTCAGTTTTTAACACAAGGTGCAGTAGCCCTATAGGTTAGATACAGTTTTACACGAATTGCACTATGCCACATTATGTCTCGACAATGTACAGGTCAGCACAGGTCTCTAAAAGTGTTGTTAGAAAGTCCCTTCGGACTACTACGATTCTCACATCCCTCTCCCCCCTTCTCATAGAATTACATAAGATTGGCATGTCATTCCCTGACAAAAAAAGATAATCTTTAATTTTTAATTTTTTTCTCACACTTTGGCAACGAATGCACAATGTTATACAGTGTATAATTTAAGTTTGGCTGCGATAAACCCACATGAGAGATTACCTTCCACTCTCCGTTTTGATATGCAGTGTCTGTGATATAATAACACCATGGCACCGAAGTAAACTAGTAGCGACAGTTCTGAATCATCATGGTGCTAACTATACATATTGTACATTTTCAGTTTTGCAACTTTTGCTACGATCAGTTTAAGCTGTCAACTTCATAGCGGTCCCGTGTGTACAAGGTACTTTTCCACTTCGATCATATTATAGATTTGAATATAAAGGATGGGAGGTTATTCTAATGTCACAGTTTCAAGCTATGTTACTGTTTTTTTAAAATATATTTACTACACTTCTTTTCTAGGTTTAGCAATTAACGTTTTAAACGCCGTGTTTAAACAACCATGTTTTCTTTTATAAGCGGCATAATTAGCTCCTCTCGTACGGCCATTTCATACTGTGCTCAAGTGTTTTAGAAAAGCACAGTGCTTCAACCATTAACCGAGGCAGGCGGACCCGGCGCTTCGGGCCCTACCATTCCCCCCCCCCCCTTAAACAAGACATGACACCATAACTTCATGGAACACAACTGGTCGCAGCTTTATTAACCATTAACAATTAGAACAAACCAAGAACAACTTTCAAACCCCCCATTAGCGGAACCCGGCTGCACCAGCCATACCTTAGCAAAGTGCCTGCCACCGCTAATGCCATAACTTGCCTCCCGGCAAGTTGCCATGCCCCTCTCCCTGACTTCACCATGCTACTAGCAAAAGTCAGCAGGGGTTTAACCGGGTCAGAGGCACCCTGCCCCTGCCCAAATGTAGCCTGCTGCTCCGGACCCCGGAAACCTCCGGGATTCCGCCACTGGCACAGAACCCTGTTCATGTGCCGCCCCCCCAACCCTAAGCTGCGACCAGCGAACATCATGAAACAGACATATATTCCAAGGCCTCCTGCCAGTCGTTAAGGAGCAGGTCCATACTGACTGGCGACAAATGAACCCCATCGGCCCGATACAGCCCCAAACACGCAGCATCCACCCAGTCATGCAAAATCTGATAGCCCCCCCTCTGACAGACCCATCGACCAATCTGTCGATTAATCTTAGTCAGGCCCCGAGACCACCGCCGCTGGTCCCAGCAAGCCGGCCTTGGAATAATGTCCGACCACAGCAAAACAATACCAGGAAACATCCTAAGCACCACCTCCAGATCGTCCTGCACCGCCCGAATCAGCTGCCTGCAGGACCAGGACACGAAGTCATTGCCCCCAAGATGCACAAGCAGGGCTCTCGGCGAGCGCAATGTCCTCCCATGGCGCTGTAGCAAAGGCAGAAATTGAGACCAATGAAGTCCCCTCACACCCAGCCATGTCACAGCCACCACCGATGGGTCCAGTCCCACATTAGCTCTGATAGGTCGAGCAGCCGCATTCCGCCCCGCCCAGTGGACAAAAGAGTGGCCAACAACCCAGCAGCCACCAGGCCCAGCACCCCCATCTGCAAAAGAAACAAATAGTTAAAGACCCCGCCCCACAACCCAAAAGCTCACAGCCGCACGTAACCTTTCAAAGCCCGAGAGCGCCACCTACCTATACCCTGAATAACCTGCTCAGGCAACCCAGCCGCCGCCGCACTAGTGGCAGCCCCAATTCGAAAGGAGTGGGGGCAAACTGTATAGGGTCTTCACCCACCGCCCGCAAAGCCAAGCGCAGCACCGCCATTACCTGAAAACGGGTTAGGACCCGCACGTCCGCGTGCACGAAAAATCCCCCCGCCAGCCTCGGACGCACCGACAAATACTGCCGCACCGCCCGCACCGGGCAAGCCCGCGGGTCCCCCATCTCACCCAGCCACACCCACAAATCTCTCCCCAGTGTATCCATCTTGGATCTTGCCAACAGGATCCGTAACCGCCCCCCTTCCACACGCCCATGATGCACCTGCAGCCCCCCGCCACCCCACCCCGGCTAGAGCCCGCAACCAACTCCCCTATCCGAAAAGCCCCCAAAAAAGGCAATGCAAAATACCGCCTGAAACAAATTGGCTTCATACGCAGACGCCGCCACCTGAGCTAAGGCCACGCAAACCCGTACCAATAGCTCATGTGTAGTGGGCAACCACGAGTCTTTCAGTGTAGGCTGAACCCGCTCCCAGCCTTGCAACAACTGCCGCGGCAAACCCCCCCCCCCAGCAGGCGAGCCCCAACCAACCGCGCTCGCAAAAAAGTTAAACCCGGCCAGGTGCGCGCGCAGCTGATCGCGAGAAGCCGGCGCCCTTAGCCTCTACAATATATCGACCAATCCGTCCCGCCGGAACTCCCTCCGGCTGCCACCCATGAGCCACCAAAAGGCAACCACCCGGTCATAGCCCCACTGATACGCTGACGAAGTCCCTGCAGACACCGAATTCTGCAACAGATCTAGCCTCTCCTGAGGCCAATGCTCCACAAGCTCTCTGGGACCACAGATCCGTCCTTGTCCGCTTCGGGGGCGAGAGCCCAGTACCGATCCCACTGAAAACATGAAAGAGCATCCGCGATCTCGTTAGTGCACCCCGGGATATGCCGCGTCTTCACCGACACATGCAGCTGGAGACAGGCTAACACCACCTCCCGCATCAAGCCCGCCACCCTCAAATATTTAGGAGAGTATCGATTGACCACACTGACCGCCGCCTCATTATCACACCACAAAAGCACCCTATGGTTCCGAGGCTGCTCCGGCCATAGCTCCAAAACCACTCGAATCGGAAAGAAATCCAAAAAAGGTGATGTTCTTGGTCAAACCCTCGGCGTGCCACGACTCCGGCCAACGATCCGCGCACCAGGCCCCACTGAAATAAACACCTAAACCCCCCCCCCCGCCGCATCTGAGTATAACTGCAAGGCATCACATGACACCTCAGACTCCATCAGAACAGAAATCCCATTGAAGTCCTCCAGAAAACGACTCCACACCATCAGATCTGCCCTCATGGCCCCTGTGACCCTAAGCCGGTGGTGAGGCTTTCCCACCCCGGACGTGGCATAAGCCAGCCGACGTGAAAACACCCTCCCCATCAGAATCACTCGACATGCAAAATTCAACGACCCCAACAGCGCCTGCAGCTCATTCAAGGAAATCTTGTGGGACGACAACACGTTAGGCACCGAAATCCGCAAGCGGTTCACCTTATCCTGCAGCAAACGCAAAACCATCTCTTCAGAATCTAACTCCGCCCCCAAAAAGGCCAATCGCGTCGTCTGACCTTCCGACTTGCCCGCCGCCAACGGTACACCAAACTCCCGTGCCAGCCAAACAAACTCAGACAACAGCTCTTGGCATTCCCCCGACTGCGCCGTACCCACAAACAAAAAATCGTCCAGGTAATGCATCACATTCGACAAGCCAGACGACTGAGTCAGCACCCACTGCAGAAAGGTGCTGAACATCTCAAAGTAAGCGCCAGAGACTGCACAGCCCATCGGCATGCACTTGTCAAAATTATACCCCCCTTGAAAGCAAAACCTAAGAAAGGAAAAGCAGACGGATGGACTGGTAATAGGCAAAAGGCAGATTCAACGGCAACCTTCGCCATAAGGGCAGACCTACCGGCCCCCCTAACCATCACAGCCGCCTTATCAAAGGACGCGTACCGTACCGTACAAAACTCACGCGGAATACTATCATTAACGGAACCACCGATTGGACAAGACAAATTATGAATCAGCCGGAACCTCCCCGGTTCCTTCTTGGGTACTACACCCAACGGAGAAATCACCATGCCAGGAAAAGGGGGCTCCAGAATGGACCCGCCACTCCCCCCAAACGCAATTCCCCCGATAACTGGTCCTGAACGACCCCAGCCCAACGGCAGACTGACGGGGAGTTCCGCGCACTCGGAGCCGACACGACACCACGCACCGGGATAACAAAACCAAACCGAAAACCACACGACAAAATCAGCACCTCCCGCCTTTTTAGGGTATCGACTCAGCCACCCCAAAAAGGCCTCCACCCGTATCGGTGAGGGCGCACGCCCCCCCAGTAACAGCCCTTTCGCCGAGGGACCGGCAACACCAGCGGCACCTTTTTTACTGCACCTGGTGGCCGAGTGTGGACCTCCGCACAAGGAACAGACGTGCTGGAATTTGCATTCTGGAAAGGGGCAAGTGGACCAGTTGAAGCGCCAGCACACATCGCCCCCCACCACCGGGCCCGCCTTCGGCAGCACACCGCCTGCCACTGCCCGAAAGGAATGCACCGCTCCCCCCACCGCCCCGCCAATACCCTTACCTCCACCCCCCCACCGGCGCTAGACCTAGCCGACATCGGAGTCAGCCAAAGGTTAATGTCCTGCGTGCCCCAGGAAAGCGATTGACTCTCCTCCATCGTATCCCTGAACTTCTCATCACAGTTTAGCCAAGCCCACCCGTCATAAGTCTGAGACGCCTCGAGGATGGAAGCAGCGTATGCTAATAACGTCCCATACTGGCCCGGATCGTGACGACCCCATACACTAGCCAACCGCAGAAAGGAACGCGTCCAGTTCACCACATTACGCGCCACCTTCTTAACTTTACCCGCCTTCACATCTTCCTTCCTCGTCTTCCGACTCTCACCGGAACACTTCCTCCCCTCAAGCAAGTGGAAGATATCGATATAACGCCGCCTCCTAATCTGGCGCCGCAGCTTACGCGGCACTCCCTCCCACAATTCCGGAACAACCACCACCGAAACGGCTCCACCACCTGAACCGGAGCCCACTGTCCCCCTGCCTACCTCGCCACGTCTACAAGTCAACCCACCTGACCCCCCAGACGACCCAGACGAAGAAGAAAAGGAGGAGATTCAGAGCCCTGACGCCGCCGACAAGACCGCTTGCGCTTTCTCCGCATACCACCCCCCGCCGGCACCTCCTGCGACTGCCCCCCCCCCACAGCACCCGCACCCCAAGCAACTCACCAGTCTCACCACCAGCAGGTACCGACATCGCGGTCGACGCGTCCGGAGCTGGACCGTCCTCACCTTCTGCCCCCACGATATCCTCGGGCTGTCCTTGCGCCGCCTCAGCCGCCGCTCCATAATGCGGCGACGCTCCCGCCGCCGAAGACAACCAGCCCTCGCATCCAGCTGCACTCGCCGGCCAGGTGGGCTGCGCCATAATCGGCCCCTGCGGAGACATAAAAAGAAAAAACAGGAGGGGAACCTGCCCTCGACCATGCCGGAGGCCAAAGCCCACCCCAGTCTGCCCACAATGAACCCTGCCCCCCACGGAACCACTGTTCCTACTGGGAAGGACCACCCGCTGCCACATAGCCACCGGGACCAGGGAGCCAGACAGCAGGCACCCCAGAGCCACTAAACCACTGGGACCCGTCAGGACGCAACTCTCCACCAGGCCCCTGCACCCCCAGCACCCCCCCTGCCACCCCAGGAACCCCCATCGGACACACAGCACCGGCCTCACCCCCCACATTCACCACCCCCCGCCCCACCGCTCCAACTGTGCCCCGCAGCCCCCCGAGCACCCCCACAGTTCCACGGGGGGGGGGGCGCAACACCCTTGTCGGCCCCAGCACCCCCCCCGGTTGCCGAAGCCCTTTTTGCCGCCTTTTGTCCCCACACAGACCCTCCCTCCGAAGCCCCACGACCCCTCTGCCCCCTCCCCCCCCGCCAGAGCTGCGCAACCCCTTACCCCTTCCAGCCGCCCCTTGGGACCAAGACCCCCCCCCGACCACGCACCCCCAACCCAGAGGCACTCCCCGGGGCCAAACCCCGCAAACCAGCCCGACCGCGCGGTGTAGGCATCCCCAGGGCCACAGAACCGCCTCTAATTGCCACAGAAAATCCAAAAGCAAGCCGGGACTATAATAACAGCAGAGGCTGCCTGCTGCTCTTATTCCGCTTGTTTTGGGGGGTTTTTTTGTTGTTGTTGTTGTTTTTAATGCTGGTTACTGCCCCTCTTAATACCCACCCCCCACTGCCTCAACCCCCGACCCCACCAAAGAAACGTGCCCGCACTTGCCCGGAAGCAGGTAGCACCCCGAAGCTCTGCTGCTGCCGCCGCTTCAAATCGCCGCCGCTCCCGGAGGGCAGAAAAGACGCCGGTACCCCAAAGCAGCCTCCGCTCCAACTGCCACGCGGAGGCTGCTGGCCACAATTCCCCCCCCCCCCCACCTCCCAGCAACGAATCCTTCGATTGGCTCCCGCACGGCGCCGACCGCGGGGAGCCAATCAATTTAAAGGGCGCACTCGTGCTCCCTGGCGAGGCCGTGCACAGGGTCCCCGCGCCGGGCCGCGCGCCCGGTTAAAGTCGGCCGCCGGGACCCTGCCCGCGGCCTCGCGATTTCCACCTTTTAGTAGGTTTGAAAACAAAAAAGATATATCTTGTCTACACCATACCACGCTGATCTTTTGATGTTCTTTGAAAAGCAAACTTAATGCATGTTTATCAACTAAGTTTGGTTCTCATCATCATACACGCCGGTTTTTGAATAGTTTAGACTTCTTCCCTCAGTGGGTAACATCATAAGCCTTTCTCACACATCTATGTATGACAACCTGCCATTTTTAAACATTTCAGATCAGAATAGATACGTAGCATTTTTTAGCGATTCAATTTCTCTGCATTTTTATTTACACAATCTCAGGTATTGACATGTATTACAACCTGTCATTTTTAAACATTTCAGAACAATATAGCAGCACAAAGAAATTGATCAAAATAGATACGTTGCATTTTTTAGCGATTCAATTTTCTTTTATTTACATAATTTCTATACTATATTTTACATATCATTTATACTAGTTCATGGTAGCACATGACTTTTAACACGATATACTAATTAGTTAACATTGAATACACAGTCTCTTGTTTGCCTGTTTGTACATAGATTCTCAAACCTGTATTGGGTCTTGACTAAGTTTAAGTACAAATTATACGGGGTTTCACAGATTCATCTGTGAACATCGTTTACTCTGTTTGCCACATAGTACCATAATACAAGCATTCATTAGATATTTTTGAAGTATGTATTTTTCTTTTAGACAGCGGTTTCATGTTTTTAAACGAACGTTCATTTTAACTGAATGCGTTTACAAGTATAATTTAAACATTCACTGTAAAATGATGTCTTACAAGCCAATAACACATTTAGTACTGTCGTAATGAAAAGCTTTTAAGTAACAACATCAATAAGTTATTTATTTATTTATTATTCACGTTGCACTAATTGTGTTTTAATTTTGTTTTAATAAGTTCATTATCACCTCATAATATCTAATTTTTAAATGTCAGCTATTTTACATTATGCTTTCACCTGTATTCAATGTTTCTGTTACTTATTCACTATGTATTAATGATATAACATACAGCTGGTTTATTTTCTGTTAGACACAGACAATACAAAGTCTCGACAGTGTTTAGAGACAGAACACGTCCTTTCACTTAGGACATTGTAAACAGTCAGACATTGGGTCATTGTAAGTAACCATTTTTCGACACATCTTTTCTTCCCCCTTTTTTGTGCAAATGTCCTATAGGAGAGTTATTATGTTGCTGTTCTTTAGAGAGCGTTGATTCTATTCTTAAGATATCAATGGTTCATTGTTTTATTTTGTATTATTATCACTTTTACTTCTATTGATCCCCATTGTTTTTATGTTTACATTTTGATTGTCTAAGGATACAATATATGTACATCATAAATCTCTGTGTCCTGCGTTTCACTTAATCTCCTTTGGAGCAATTATTCTGTTGCGTATTTTTGTCTGGTTTGTTCATTACCAACATTTACATACGTTTTTATGATTTTGATTTATTTCTTTTTATTAATGTGTAACAAACATATTGTTTTACGTTTATGTTTTAATGTGCATATTTATACTTTATTTATATTTTAGCTGCAACCCCCTGATGAAGGCAATAATTGCCGAAACGCGTTGGGGTTTTTTCCAATAAATTTACCCAATTTATCCTGACGACTCTGCCTCTTGCTTTTTGTGGCTTCTGTTGTTTTTGCAAGAGCACCGCTCCTCTTTGTTCGGCCTGGTACATCACCTGGCTTAAACATGCACAGGATGTATCCAAGTTTTCCAACCGTGCAGCCTTTGACTCTTTTGAGGGGGCCAGTAGAGCCTCGGCTATTGCCATAGGTGCACGCAGAGTTGCTTGGTTGCAAGCCTCTGATTTGGAATCCTGGGTACAGGATGGTCTAGGTAACCTTCCCTGTACAGGCGAAAACCTGTTTGGCAAAGATTGGCAAGCAAAGGCCAACCAAATGGATGCTGAAAACTCTGCTTTAGATAGACTTTCAAAGTCTACTACTGCTCCTTTTAAAAAGAGGTTGTTCAAAAAGGGATCTTTCCCAAAGAAAGGGAAATTTTCTTCTTATGGTCAGGCCTCTTCTCAGGGTCGTTTTGCTACAAAGAGACAACAACAACCAAAACAGGCCAAAACCCAGGCTGCAAGGACTGCTACGGCCCAACAGCCTCAGCCTCCTCAGGGCCTTTGACTTTCTACTAGAGAACTTAGCCTTTCTGGCTCTAGAACATCCAGAGCCTCTCACCATCCCAGGAAGGTTAGCTCACTTTGCTCCCAGATGGGAGCAAATCACAGCAGAGCAGTGGACCCTCTCCATCATAAAGGAAGGGTACAAACTTTATTTCTTAAACCTTCCTCCTCACACCATGGTGAAACAGTTAAATTCTCCAACATCTCTCCTCCTCCAACATCTCTCCTCCTTCTAGGTCAAGAGATTTCTACCCTTCTTGCCCAAGGGGCAATAGAAGAAGTACCCCTTCTTCAACAGGGCTCAGGGTTCTACTCCCCCTATTTCCCTATTCCAAATAAAACAGGGGGCTACAGACCCATATTAGATCTCAGAAAATTGAACAAGTTTCTATGCAAGGAGAAATTCAAGATGACTTCTCTCGGAACTCTCCTTCCATACCTCCAAAGTCAGGACTGGCTTTGTTCTCTAGATCTCAAGGATGCGTACACCCATGTTCTCATCCATCCAACACACAGAAGATTCCTTCGGTTCCTTTACCAAGGAAAGCACTACCAATACAAAGTGCTTCCTTTCGGTCTGGCCTCTGCTCCAAGAGTGTTCACAAAATGCATGGCAGTAGTAGCTGCATTCCTGTGCACTCTAGGAATATTCGTATTCCCATATCTGGACGACTGGCTCATCCGAGCTCCATCCCAGTCAGAGGCCCAGACTTCCCTGGCCTGCACAAGGCGTGTTCTTCAGTATCTGGGACTGGTAATCAACATTCCAAAATCCCATCTCACCCCTACTCAGTCTCTAGAGTTCATAGGGGCCTTACTAGATACCACAACTGCAAGGGCCTATCTTCCCCAGGCCCGTTGCCTACGCTTGGTGCAGTTAGCCTCCCAGATTCAGTTAAAATCCCATTTAACTGCTCGAGAGATGTTGCAACTCTTAGGCCACATGGCATCCACGGTGCATGTGGTTCCCTATGCTCGCCTTCACATGAGAGCAGCTCAGTGGACCCTATCCATCCAATGGACCCAGGCATCAGGTTGCCTGTCAGACAAAATAGCAACCTCCAGTCGCCTATTTTGGTCCCTCCACTGGTGGAAGTCCACTCAGAATCTGTTGCTGGGGTCCCCCTTTCAACAGGTGTTACCCCAAGCCACCCTTACAACAGATGCCTCTCCAAAGGGTTGGGGGGCTCATCTACAAGATCTCTCAACCCAGGGCATCTGGTCTCCACAGGAGACATCTCTTCATATCAACCTCTTAGAGCTCAGAGCAATCTTTCTGGCTCTCAGAGTCTTCCACACCCTGCTCAGCTACAAGACAGTCCTCATCCACACAGACAACCAGGTAGCCATGTTCTACGTGAACAAGCAGGGAGGGACTGGCTCTCTGTCGCTTTGCAACGAAGCTCTGAGATTGTGGGCCTTCGCCAGAGAGCATCAAATCCATCTCATGGCAGTATATCTTCCAGGGGTTCAAAACTCTTGGGCAGACAGACTCAGTCAAGTTCTGCTTCCGCACGAATGGTCCCTCCATGGGGACCAGATAGCCAGGATTTTTCGGATTTGGGTTACCCCGGACATAGACCTGTTTGCAAGTCCGTGGAATGCCAAACTTCCCCGGTTCTGTTCCAGGATTCCATGTCAGGGAGTTCAGGCCAGGGATGCCTTCCTCCTTCATTGGGGGCAAGACTTCCTCTATGCCTTTCCACCTATTCCCCTAATTCCCAAGACTCTGTTCAAGCTTCAGAGAGACAAGGGGACTATGATCCTCATAGCACCACTTTGGCCACGCCAAGTGTGGTATCCTCTACTTCTGCATCTCTCTCAAGCTCCCTCCCTAGACCTGGGGTCTGCTGCAGATCTCCTCTCCCAGGAGGAGGGAACCTTGTGGCACCCAAATCCTCAGTCTCTTCATCTCAGGACCTGGTTGCTGAAGGCCTAGACCTTCAAGATTTACAACTTTCTCAGCAAGTGAAGGATATCCTTCATGCTTCCAGAAAGCCTTCCACAGGCGTTCATATGCTTTTAAATGGAAAAGTTTTTCCACTTGGTGTGCAGAGAAGGGTCTCAATCCTCTTGCAATACCTTTGAATTCTTTACTAGACTATTTGCTGCATTTATCCCATGCAGACCTTAAAACAAATTCAATCAGAGTCCATTTGAGTGCTAATGCAGCATTCCTTAAGCATTTCAATGGACAACCTATTTCCTCTCATCCTCTTATAGCAAGATTCATGAGAGGCCTTCTTTTGACTAAACCTCCCATTAGACCACCTCCAGTGGCATGGGACTTGAAACTGGTTCTTGGCTAGCTTATGAAGCCACCCTTTGAACCCTTAGCCACTACCTCCTTAAAATTCCTTTCCTGGAAAGTTATTTTTCTCATTGCAGTCACCTCAGCTCGCCGTATCAGTGAGTTGCAAGCTTTAGTGGCTAATCCTCCTTATACAAGGTTCCATCATGACAAGGTAGTCCTCAGAACTAATCCACACTTTATGCCTAAAGTGGTCTCACCTTTTCATATGAACCAGGAGGTGTTTTTACCTGTCTTTTTTCCAGGACCTCATGCATCAAGTGCAGAGAGGAATCTTCATACCCTGGATTGTAAAAGAGCACTTGCTTTCTACTTACACAGGACACAGCAACATAGAAAGTCCTCTCAACTTTTTGTTGCTTTTGATCCTTCTCATTTAGGACTTCCAGTCTCTAAGAGAACTCTGTCCAATTGGATTGCTCAGTGTATTTCCTTCGCCTACCAGAGTAAGAACCTTTCTCTGGAGGGCCATGTCACAGCTCACAATGTGAGGGCCATGGCAACCTCTATGGCTCATCTAAACTCTGTGTCCATCGACAAAATCTGTCGAGCGGCCACCTGGGCATCGGTTCATACCTTCACAGCCCATTACTGCTTGGACAAGGACTCCCGCCGGGATGCCTTGTTTGGTCAGGCTGTTCTCAAACACCTGTTCCATACCTAATCAACTCCTACCCTCCATCCCTGACTGGATGCCTGAGATTCATGGGTAGAGGTAGAGCCCTTCCCAGGGACTCACAATCTGGGTGATCTCCCAGGCATCTCTTGTTCCTGGAGATAGCACAGTTACTTACCTGTAACAGGTGATCTCTGGGAACAGCAGGAATAAGTCTTCACAACCCATCCACCTCCCCTAGGAGTTGTATCTCTCTATCTATCTTTCCTTTCCTCTCTCTCTCTCTTTGTCTCAGCTTTAAAACTCGAACTGGAGAGAGGCAGTTGGGAAAAGGCGGGAAGGCAGCGCGCTGGCGCTGTGGGATGCTCCCAAAAGCTTTTTTACTGGACGCTGGGGAGCGTTCCCGCGCAGGCTCCGTCGGTACCGACGATACCCATATGTGAAGACTTATTCCTGCTGTTCCCAGTGATCACCTGTTACAGGTAAGTAACTGTGCTTTACCTGCTGTTCACAAAGAACATCTGTTAGAAGTAAATAACTGTTTTCTAAGAGTGAATCCAATTTACTACTAACCTTTGTTGTCTCCCACTCAACTAGTTTGCAATTAGTAACTTTGGAGCCCATACCAAGGGTGCTTAGTTTATTTATTAGTCACCTATGCAGAACTCTATCAAAGGCCTTGCTAAAAATCCAAGTATGCCACATCTAGTGTTCTCCTCCTATACAGTTCTTTGTTCATCCAGTCAAAGAAATTGAGCAGATTTGTCTGGCAAGGCCTACCTCTCTAAAACCACACTGCCTTTAATCGCATAATCCACTGGATTCCAGAAAAGACACTATCCTATTTTAGAAATTACTCCATTTCATTTCATTTATTTTACCTGCCTTTACAAAAATCTTAAGGCAGGGAAAACTAAGCATTCATAAGATAAGTCACCATAAACAGTCTGTCAATAATAATAACACCAGAAAAAATAATGAAATTAACAGTAACAATACCAGTAGTAATAATGACAGTAGCAGTGGTGACTCCAGCTAACAGAAGGTTTCCAGAGGCATCAAGAGCAGACTGGAACTATCATCAAAATTATAATTCCAATGCTGACACTCCAACTCAAACTCCAGTACTAATAAATGAAAATAAATAAGTTTCTAAATTTTGATATAAACTCCCTAAATCATTCTGCAGTCGTGAAGAGGGTGGCAACTTATTCTAGAGCCATGTGATTGCGCTACAGAAGTCACAAGCTTGAGCTTTAGATAATCTTAGAAACTTGATAGGTGGAGAAACTATGTAATCTATATTAGATTAGATTATGTGAACCCCTAGGGGGTATTTCGAGGTGTATAAGGGGGAACCTCAGGGGATGCAATTTTCAGTAGAATTTGGAGATGCATAAAAAAAGTCAGTTTACACTGAAATAAAGCATAGTTACTCACCTGTAACGGGTGATCTCCGGGAACAGCAGGAATTTAGTCCTCACATATGGGTATCGTCGGTACCGACGGAGCCTGCACGGGAACGCTTCCCAGCGTCCAATTAGAACGCTTTTGGGAGCATCCCACAGCGCCTGCGTGCTGCCTTCCCGCCTTTCCCAACTGCCTCTCTCCAGTTGAGTTTTAGAGCTGAGACAAAGAGAGAGAGAGCGAGGGAAAGGAAAGAAAGATAGAGAGATACAACTCCTAGGGGAGGTGGGTGGGTTGTGAGGACTAAATTCCTGCTGTTCCCGGAGATCACCTGTTACAGGTGAGTAACTATGCTATCTCCAGGAACAAGCAGGAATGTAGTCATCACATATGGGGACTCCCTAGCTTTAGGTGCCAGGGAGAGACCCCAGAAGTTGTGTGTCCCTGAAAAGGGCTCCACTTCCCCCATGGATCTCTGGCATCCTACCAGGGATGGTGGGTAGGAGTTGATTAGGTATGGAACAGGTGTTTGAGAACACCCTGACCAAACAAGGCATCCCGGCGGGAGTCCTTGTCCAAGCAGTAATGGGCTGTGAAGGTATGAACCGAGGCCCAAGTGGCTGCTCGAGAGATGTCGTCAATAGACACAGAGTTCAAATGAGCCATTGAGGCTGCCATGGCTTTCACTTTGTGAGCTGTGACATGGCCCTCCAGAGAAAGGTTCTTACTCTGATAGGTGAAAGAAATACACTGAGCAATCCAGTTAGATAGTGTTCTCTTGGAGACTGGAAGTCCCAAATGAGAAGGATCAAAAGCAACAAAGAGTTAAGAGGACTTTCTATGTTGCTTTGTCCTTTGTAAGTAAAAAGCTAGAGCTCTTTTACAGTCCAGGGTATGAAGATTCCTCTCTGCATTTGATGCATGAGGTCCTGGAAAAAAGACAGGTAGGTAGACCTCTTGGTTGAGGTGAAAAGGCGAGTCCACTTTAGGCATAAAGTGTGGATGAGTCCTAAGGACTACCTTGTCATGATGGAACCTTGTATAAGGTGGATTAGCTACTAGTGCTTGCAATTCACTAATGCGGTGTGCTGATGTGATTGCAATGAGAAAGATAACCTTCCAAGAAAGGAATTTTAAGGAGGTGGTAGCTAAAGGTTCGAAAGGTGGCTTCATGAGCTGCCCAAGAACCAGGTTCAAGTCCCATGCCACCGGAGGTGGTCTAATGGGAGGTTTCATTAGAAGGAGGCCTCTCATGAATCTTGCTATAAGAGGATGAGAGGAAATAGGTTGTCCATTTAGAGGTTTAAGAGAAGCTGCAATAGCACTCAAATGGACTCTTACTGAATTTGTCTTAAGGCCTGCATTAGACAAATAGAGGAGATACTCCAGTAAAGATTCCAGACGTATAGCAAGGGGGTTAAGACCCTTTTCTGAACACCAAATAGTAAACCTTTTCCACTTGAAAGCATAAGAACGTCTAGTGGAAGTTTTTCTGGAAGCATAAAGAACATCTTTCACTTGCTGAGAAAGATGAAGATCTTGGAGATCTAGGCCTTCAGCAACCAAGCCCTGAGATGCAGGGACTGGGGATTGGGATGCCATAACATCCCGTTCTCCTGAGATAGGAGATCTGGAGCAGACCCTAACTCCAGGGAGGGAGCTTGAGAGAGATGTAGAAGCAGAGGGTACCACACTTGCCGTGGCCAATGTGGTGCTATGAGGATCATGTGGCCTCTGTCTCTCTGAAGCTTGAAGAGGGTTTTGGGAATTAGGGGAATGGGTGGGAAGGTGTACAGGAAGTCTTGACCCCAGTAAAGGAGGAAAGCATCCCTGGCCTGAGCCCCCTGAGCCGGAATTCTGGAACAGAACCGGGGAAGTTTGGCATTCCACGGACTTGCAAAGAGGTCTATGTCCGGCGTTCCCCAAAGTTGAAATTTCCTGGTCACCTGGTCTGCATGCAGAGACCACTCGTGTGGAAGGAGAACTCGACTGAGTCTGTCCGCCCAAGAGTTTTGGATGCCTGGAAGATATACTGCCAGCAGATGAATCTGATGCTCTCTGGCGAGGGCCCATAATCGCAAAGCTTCATTGCAAAGCGACAGAGAGCCTGTTCCTCCCTGCTTGTTCACATAGAGCATGGCTACCTGATTGTCCGTGTGAATGAGGACTGTTGCAGCTGAGCAGGGGGTGGAAGACTCGCAGAGCTAGGAAAATTGCTCTTGAGTTCCAAGAGATTGATATGTAGACAACTCTCTTGTGGAGACCAGGTGCCCTGGGTGGAGAAGTCTTGCAGATAGGCTCCCCAACCCTTTGGAGACACATCTGTTGTGAGAGTTGCTTGGGGTAAGGGTTGTTGGAAGGGGCACCCCAGCAACAGATTTTGAGTGGACCTCCACTATTGGAGGGACAAAATGAGGCGACTTGTGTTTGCTATTTTGTCTGACAGGCACCCTGATGCCTGGGTCCATTGGGTGGATAAAGTCCACTGAGCTGCCCTCATATGGAGGCGAGCATATGGAACCACATGCATGGTGGATGCCATGTGGCCCAGCAATTGCAACATTTCTCGAGCAGTTAGAAGAGGCTTTAGCACTGCTTGAGAAGCTAACTGCACTAAGCGAAGGCAACGGGCCTGAGGGAGATAGGCCCTTGCTTTTGTGGTATCCAGAAGAGCTCCTATGAACTCTAAAGATTGAGTGGGAGTCAGACTGGATTTTGGGATGTTTATTACCAGCCCCAAATACTGGAGGATACGCATTGTGCAGAATAGAGAAGTCTTGGCCTCTGACTGTGTTGGAGCTCGAATGAGCCAGTCGTCCAAGTAAGGGAAGATGAATATTCCCAGAGTACGAAGAAATGCTGCTACCACAGCCATGCATTTCGTGAACACCCTTGGAGCAGAGGCCAGACCAAAAGGAAGCACCCTGTATTGGTAGTGCTTTCCTTGAAAAAGGAACCGAAGGAACTTTCTGTGGGTTGGATGGATGAGTACATGGGTGTATGCATCCTTGAGATCTAGAGAACAAAGCCAATCCTGACTGAAGGAATGGAAGCAGAGCACCGAGAGAAATCATCTTAAATTTCTCCTTGACAAGGAATTTGTTCAATTCTCTGAGATCTAATATAGGTCTGTATCCCCCTGTTTTCTTTGGGATAAGAAAATAAGGGGAATAGAACCCTGTGCCCTGTTGATGAAGAGGCACTTCTTCTATTGCCCCTTGGGCAAGAAGAATGGCAACCTCTTGACTTAAGAGGTTGATGAGAGGTGTCGGAGAATTGAACTGCTTCACTATTGTGTGAGGGGGCATGCTTGAAAAATGAAGTTTGTACCCCTCCTTTATGATGGAGAGTGTCCAATGCTCTGCTGTTATTTGACCCCATCTGTGGGCAAAATGACATAACCTTCCTGGAATGGTGGACGGTTCTGGTCCTTCCAGAACCAGAAAGGCTAAGTTCTCTAGCTGAAAGTCAAAGGCCCTGAGGAGGCTGAGGCTGCTGAGCCGGTGGAGGCCTAGCACCCTTTGCTTTCTTCTGTTTGGGTGGTTGCTGACGTTTGGTTGAAAACTGACCTGCAGAAGATGCCTGCTTAGTATAAGCAGGATAAAATTTTTTCTTTTTAGAAAAAGGTGTTTTCTTGAACAACCTTTTTCTAACAGGATCAGCAGTGGACTTGGATAGTCTATCCATGGTGGAATTTTCAGCATCCATTTTATTGGCTTTTTCCTGCCAATCTTTCCCAAACAGGTTCTCACCAGTACAAGGGATATTTCCCAATTTATCTTGTACCCAGAGCTCTAAATCAGATGCCTGGAGCCAAGCAATTCTACGTGCACCTATGGCGATAGCAGAGGTTCTGCTTATACACTCAAAGCAGTCAAAGGCTGCACGGTTGGAGAATTTAGAGACATCTTGGGCATGTTTGACCCAAGTGAGAAAGTCCTGTCTTTTCTCCTCAGAAATGAAAGGACTTAAAGTCTGTAAATTATCTGTGACCTCCTTTAGGAACATTCCCATGTAGAGACTATAGAAACTGATTCTTGCAGCAAGCATGGAAGCTTGAAAGACTGTACATCCAAAAGCATTCAGGGTTCTGCATTCACGTCCTGGAGGATTAGAGGCATGTCTTTTTGCACTTCTAATCCTTCTCATAGCTGACTCCACCAGAATAGAGTGGTGAGGAAGCTGAGTTTTATGGAACCCAGGACAAGGAGGGACACGATACATAGTATCTAACCTACGAGAATGAGGAGAGGTGGTAAGAGGTGTTTCCCACATCCTCAACATGAGATCATATAGAATCTCATGAATGGGTAAGGTAGCTGCCTCCTTAGGAGTTTTGGGATATTGTAAAATTTCCAACTCCTTGGCCCTTGGCTCTGTTTCAGGGGCCACAGTGATGGACAGGCCCCGAGCCACCTCCCTGATAAAGTCTTGGAAGGACATGTCCTCTGGAGGAGACATCCTGCGTTTAGGGGAGGAGGACTCCTCTGGAAGCAGTATTTCTGCATCGACAAAACTTTCAGAATCCTCAGATTCTTCTGAGGACTCGAAGTATCGTCTGTCCGGATGCTCCTGCAGAGCCCGATACCCATACCGACCAAGGTCGGTACCGGGAATAACCGGTACCAGGGAATCGGTACCGGAGGGCATCGTAGGACAGAGTACCGGCATAGCAGACACCGATGTCGATGTCGATGCTATCGGTACCGGTGCTAGTGCCGGTACCGGCGGAGTTGTCTGTCGCGGTACCAAGGGCGTCGATGCCGCAAGGAGAGCCGCCAGACTGCGTTCCATGCTCAGAATTCTCTGGTCCATGGACGCCGCCAATGCCTGGAAGTCAGTACCGGTGGAAGCCACTGGTACCCCAGAGCATGGCACCAGGAGATCTGTCGAGGCCGAGCCATCTAGAACATCCTGGAACCCCGATAATGCTTTGGAAGCCGAAGCCTCCCGCCGGGGTAATTTTGCCGGTGCAGAATCCTCAAGGGCAACGCCAGAGGCATCTCGATGCTTAGAAGCAGATCTACCCTTCAAGGACCGGCTGAATTCATGTTTAGTTACCTGAGATCCATGGGAGGAAGAAGAAGCCCTGGAAGACGTCGATGACACCGAAGCTGCATCAGAGGGAAACAGGGTACTGAGCTTGGCAGCTCGGTTCTGCCGACCTCTTTTAGACATCATGGCACAGGACACACAATCCGTGATGGAGTGGTCAGGACCTAAACATTTTAGACACCATTCATGGGTGTCTGTGACGGAAATGGTACCGCCACACTTGGTGCACTTTTTAAAACCTGAGGCAGGTTTTTCCATGTTAAGGAAGTTTTGGGCCTAAGGCCCAAAAAGGCGGGTGCACCTGAAGCAAATAGAAAAGATATATATATATATATATATATTTTTTTTTTTTTTTAGAAATAGGAAAAGAAAAACCAGCGGTACCGGTAGAGCGTCGAAGAAGGCAGACGCGACCACAAAAAGAAATAAAGAAATTCTTCTGCGGTGACAGGAACACGACCTGCTGGCTCCGCGGAAAAAGAAGAACTGGAGAGAGGCAGTTGGGAAAGGCAGGAAGGCAGCACGCAGGTGCTGTGGGATTCTCCCAAAAGCGTTCTAATTGGACGCTGGAGAGTGTTCCCGCGCAGGCTCCGTCAGTACCGACGATACCCATATGTGATGACTACATTCCTGCTTGTTCCTGGAGATTAGGATTTCTTAGCATTGACAAATAATTAGATTTTAGGTTTAGACCAGGTCTGAATGCTAAATGAAGTATGAGCTATTTTAGAATTAAAGGCTCTCTTCTTGAGAAAGTATGAGATCTTGTACAAATTGTTGGTGTGCAGATAGTTTTGAACAAAGCAAAGTGACCCAGGCAGAAAGGATAAACTAGGCACCGAAAATAAGATAAGTGCCTACAGTAGGAACAGAATGAATATAGGGAAACAAGGATAAACAAGGTAATAAAGACAAAGACAACTGGATCCCAGAACACCCTAAGCACACCAGCGCTCTTCACCAGATCCAGTACCACTACATCCAAAAGAGCTTTCTCTCTATATGCACCTTCCATCTGGAACTCAATGCCATACAAGCTCCAGGCCACAAAGGACCTATTGTCATTCAGAAAGTCCCTAAAGACTCATCTATTTACAGCCTACTTCACTGATGATAGGACATAATCCTACTCCACACCAACCTCTGTTGCCCCTCCTGAATCCTCTGTTAACCCCCCCTCCCCAATTCTTCCCACCCACCTTCAATCTGTGTTTCCCTTCTATTAAGTTCTCTCCAAGTTCACTACCCTGTTAGAATATATTAAGTTCTGTTTGATGTAAACCACTTTGACCATAGGATAAAGCGGTATATAAAAAGCTGTTAAATAAATAAATAAATTAATTAAAAGGCTATCTCACTTGATTGAACAGCTGCCTCTGAAATGCTTATCTAAGAATTTCTATGTGCTAGAAAGTGTTTTCTATAAATATTAGCTGAATGTAAACATACTTCAAAGAAGGAATCTCTCTCATTAGAACTCCTTTCTCCTTGCAAACTCTGCTGGATAAAAGAAAGCTTCCAATCTTAGAATCTGTTTTGAAATTGCTCTCTCACTAGAACATGTTTGTTTATAGAATTGTTAACAATGTGTATCTATCTATCTATCTATCTATCTATCTCTATGTACATACACACTACACACCAATACCTACACACGCACACGCGCACACACACGCACTTAGCTAAGTTCATTGGGGTATCTCAGCCAAAAAGGTTGAGAACCACTAATATATACTTCAGCCCCATTTCATGTAATACTTCAAAACCTAAAACCAGCAATTTGAACTGCAAATGTTCAGCAATAGGTGGTCAAAGGAACAATGCATGAGTAGGAAATGCTAGTTCTCTAGGTCCAGCCATTACTGCTAACTTAGAAGCTGCATTTTAAATGCATTGCAAATGTCATCCAATGAAGGGATTTGGTTGGCCTGTCTTTTTCCATCTCTAGGTAGGAGGCGACTGATGACGCTGTACATAAGAATAATAATCTGGCCTTGAGTTCCGATGGCCATGCTTTTGGCCACTCCCCTTCTTCGGAGGGTTCCCTGAGAATGATCCTGTGTTGGGGATCATTCTCAGGGAGGCGAGCTTCCGAAATCCAGGTTGTCCTCCCTGGAATTCTTTTCCTTATGGTCTTTGGTGCAGAAACTCAGATCTTGCAGCCTTTGGATTCTCTCGCTCTCAATCACGAGAGGAATGGGCAGAGGGTAGAAGCCCGGTTTGAGTGCCTCCTAAGCAACCCAGACAGAGGTTGCCTTCCAAAGACAGTAAACTTAAAAGCAACATCAGGAAATACTTTTTCACTGAAAGGTTGGTGGATGCATGGAATGTCCTCCCAATGGAGGTGGCAGGGGGCAAATACAGTGACGGAGTTCTCCCGACATTTCCCTGATGCCATGGCAAAAATGAAAATAAAATAAATAAAAAAAACAAGACTCCTCACTCGAAAGACCAAGGGATCGTAGCTCAGTGACATTTTTCATCTCATGCTGCTCTGCTCAGCACCGGAAGCAATCAAATCAGGGGGACACAGCAAAAGTGAAACTACACTCAGGAAAGCAGCTATTTCTAACAGAGGACAGGCTTTGTTCGGCATTACTACCTCTGCGGGGCCATTCTCCTCATATCTGACCACTCCTCCTTTCTCTACCTCCTTTGGGTCAAGCACCGGCTCAAGGGGGCACCCAGAAGGCAGCCAGACTACTGGAGCTGCAATCCCTGGTCATGGCTGCAGGGTCAGGGGGCCCCCTTGGTTCCTCTCACCATCAGGGGCCATCCCTCCCCCACCGAGGCTGATGCCTACAGCCAGGTGATAAGGAGAAGGCAAGCACAAGCATCTACTCCACTTGGATTCAGCCACATCCAGTAAGACCCCTGCCAAGCATAAGCCCCTTCCCCCGATGCCTGACAGTATGTCCCCCCCTCGGAGATGTCCCCTAGCAGCTCACAGTCCTCACTCCTATCTCTTCTTCAGGGATTCAATCAGGACAGCTCCACTATCATGCAGGCAGCCTCCCTGTTACCAGATCCGCACCTCAGAGCACCCATTGACCCCCAAATCTCTACCTCAAGAGAGACCTTGGGGGTCCCCTCCCCTCATTGACTGGCGGGTGCCGCTGCCCCTCAATGAGGACATCTACTCCCTCCAGTCGTATCCATGTGAGCCCTGTGAGTCTTACTTGGGGGACCTTCCTGCCCCCTTTCCCCCGACCAAGACCTCCTGGAAAGAGCCAAGAGATGCCCTCTCCTACCTTGTTTCTTTAGAAAATCTCCCGGGCTTTCGCCCTCAGCAAACCCAGTCACCCACCAACAAACATGATTTTTAATCCATTCTTAAGGTGTGTAGTGCTCTCAAGGAGATTCTTGTGCTTCCAGGCCTGCAGGTCCTCCAGGACTGCCAAGCCTCTATCTAAAAGACCCTGTCTTCAGGTAGTGCGGCATCCTGCTGGCTTGACCTGAGATACAAGGTCCTCCTGGTGCCGGGCTTCCAACATCCTCAATTTCCACACCGATAGATTGTGTTAGAAGCTGCCCTTAAGAAATCTAAAAGTACCAAGCCACTGTCTCAAACTCCTCCCAGAAAAGAGCAGCACACACTCTGTATGCAGTAGGCTGAAAGTAGTACCATAGCAGCACTCTCACCATGCACATTTTGGCTTATCAGCTCCATATGCTGTTCTACCATCATGATCTCCTCCTTCAGCTGTATGACTCCGCTTTGGCAGATCCAGCCCAGCTAGCCGTGGACTTACCTGAATCCCTATACTATATTATCTATGACATCTACAATTCAGTGGCCCAATCCGCAGCCATAGCCATCTCCGCCCGACAGACAGCATGGCTTTGCGTTTCTGGGCTTCAGGAGGATGTCCATGACTGCCTAGCTGATTCACCTTGCCTGGGCAACAGCCTCTTTGGATCCAAGGTTCAAGAGGCTGTCTCAGAGGTGAAGGATCACTCCTCCACCGTCCGAGTTGGAGGCACATCTGGCAGAAACACCCTCCTCTTCCCGCAGTACCACCCTGCCCAACTACCGCTGCCCGTACACTACCAGAATTTTCAACAGTTCTACCTGCGGTGGCACTACCAGCCCTATCTGCAACAGCCTCCGCCATGGCCACAGGGTCAGACATACACCCAGCAGGCTCATCAACGTGACAGGAAGCCTCAGCCTCTTCCTCAAATCATTCTTCCCAAACCCTTCCCCAGGTTTTGACTACCTGCCAGTAGGGGGACACATCTGCCATTTCACAGAGGCATGACAATGTATCACTTCAGATTGCTGGGTTCTCTTTATTGTCCAATTGAGGTACAGGCTCCTGTTCCTTGCTTTACCGTCCCACCAGCCACTCCCCCCGACTCCAATCTCTTCCTGAGCCATCATGTGCCCCTCCTGGCATAGGAGATAATTCAGCTCCTTCTCAACAAAGCCATCAAACCCATCCTGCTTCCCAAAAGAGGTCAGGGGCTCTATTCCTGGTTCTTTCTAATCCCCAAGAAATCCAGAGGCCTTCATCCGATCCTGGACCTCTGTCACCTGAACCTCTTCATCACACGGGAAAAGTTCAAGATGCATTCCTTGAGTACCATACTTCCCCTGCTCAGTCATCATGATTGGCTTGCCTCTCTAGACCTAAAGGATGCTTATACCCATATTCCTATCTATCCCACTGGAAATTTCTTCACTTCACCTTTTTTGATCAGCACTACCAGTACAAAGTCTTCCTGTTTGGAGTCTCGTCCGCTCCCCATATTTCATCAAGTGCCTGCCAATGGTAGCCACACATCTGCAATGTCAGAGCCATTGCATCTACCCCTATCTTGATGACTGGCTCATCTCTGGCGCTACTCAAGCCACCACTGCTTGAGCCTTATGGGACACCTCCGTCATTCTGCAGACTCTTGGATTCATCTTGAATACAAAATGTCCAAGCCCATTCCTCAGCAGGCCATAGATTTCATCAGGATATGCCTGGACATTCTTCAAACTCGGGCTTTCCTTTCTGAACCGAGTGCCCAAGCTTTAAGGTCCTTCTGCACTGCTGTGGCTACATACAGGATGACTTCAGCCTGCTGGCTCTTGCGGTTACTGGGATGCATGGCCACTGCCATATATTGTAATGTAGTGGATCCTTCAGAAGCCATGAAACTGGGTAAAGCTGAAGAAAGTTTGTCTGAAATTGACAGCATAGAAAAGCACATGGCCCAGGGTTGCCATGAGCAATGTAAACAAGGAGTGTCACGAGGGGAGAGAACACGCCCAAACTGCAAACAAGCCCCGAGCTCAGGGTGTAATGAGAAGCAGCTGGAAGAGGGCGGGGTGCAGTTAAGTCCTAGGACACACGCACATAAAAATTACTCACCTGAAGATAGTGAGAGAAGCACAGGAAGGGGAACAGGGAGCAGAAGGAGAAGAGCCGGACTTAAGAGTCTCAGCAGGAGAGTTGATGAGAGACCCAGCTGCAGGACTGAAAGAAGCCTTGGTCGGGGTACTGGTTGGGGAACCATTTGGAGAAAGGGACCAGAGGAAAGTGTCCAAGTTGGAAGCTGCAGGTCCAGAGAAGCAGAGACGTTCTGTCCTGAGGACATTTATATGTCAGAGAGAAAGCAAAGGGTAAAAGGCAGGAGAACGCAGCCGTGCTGTGAAAGCCTTATTGACCCAGCTGTGCTGAGAGGTTCCTGTGTGAGAAAGCCGGAAGGTAGGCTGTATAAACCTGATAGAAGAGAAACTGAATGTAAAAGTTTTCCCTGTGACTGCCAGAGTTCGTGGGGCTCTTCTATAGCAAAATCCAGTGTATGTGGTAATCTTCCACCCTGCTCTGTAGCAACGGGGGAAGGGAAGTCTTGAGGCAGTGAAGAGAGACTGCTCTTTGGAGGGACATATAATAATCCACAAGAATACTTAGCTGGGGGTGAGTGTGAAGAAATGCAAACAGAATTTCTTATGGAACAAACCCCAGAAGAAGAAATGGATTGTACGCTGTCTGTAGCAGACCATGTCATGTCTCTATGCTAGAATAGCTGTTAAGAGTTTTGGTAAAACAGCACTGAAAAGCAAGAGAGTTTGCCTTTGTTAAAAGGGATTGCTGCTGCTGCGTTTTTGTTCTACTACTTGTTTATAAGAGCTGAAGATATAGAAGCTGTTTCTGTTCCTGTTTTGTTTCATTTTTGTACCAGAAGTATGGTCATTTTTGTTCTTGTTTTCTTGCAAATGAATCCACCCGGAAGGGGAAATAAAATCCTGTCTTTTGCCTAACTCCACTCGACTACAACTCATTCCTTGCTTAGTAAGAGGGACTACAACACCCAGAAGGCAGTGCAAGGCCAACTGCACTCCCTACTTGCTAGGTTTGGACACGCCCAGGCTGACCTACCCCCATGCTTTTGCCTCTGGGGATGGTTACTGGTGACAATATATAGTACCTCTTGTGTGGCTGCATATGTACCCCCTGCAGTGGCACCTCAGACTCAACTGGTGCCAGTGCACTCAACCTCTGCATTTCCAGATTTCTTTGCAGGGCCCACAGAGAACAACCCTCCTCGACATTCTTCGTTGGTGGATGCTTCCGACCAGCCTGTCAGTAGGATACCCCTTTCAGACACCACCTCCTCAAATCATCCTGACTATAGACTCCTCCATGTACGGCTGGAGGGCTCACCTGCTTCACCTTTCCACTCAGGGAACGTTGTCCCCGCAGGAGGACAACCTGCACTTCAATGTTCTGGAGCTTTGAGCAGTATACTATGCAGTCAAAGTCTTTGCCGACTGCGTATTTCAGAAAATTGTTCTCGTTTACATGGACAACCAAGTCTCCATGTTCTACATCAACAAATAAAGAGGGACGGGCTTGCTGCACTTTTGCTGCAAAGCCGCATGGATCTGGACCTTTGACCTGTCCATAAGGGCTATCTTATGGGCCACCTACCTCCCATGGAACGAAAACCAACTCACTGACAAGTCACCAGTTGGATCCGCACAAATGGTCTCTCAACCCTACAATCCTTCAGTACATCTTTTCCCTGTGGGGCGAACCAGTTATGGACCTCTTTGCCACTGCAAACAATGCCAAATGCCCAACTTTTTGTTCCATTCGGCCATGCCCACAGTGCCAGTTCCAGACACCTTCTTGTTGGACTGGTCCCAGGGCCTTCTTTATGCTTTTCCCCCATTCCCATTCTTCATGTGAGTCCTCCTCAAGATCAAGCAAAGCAAGGCATCAGTCATCATCATCATAGCACTCCCATCTCTTCCATCATCATAGCACTCTCATCTCTTCCATCCCAACGTCTAGAGCCTGTCCCTCACAGCTTGGTGGCTTCTGAGCACCAGGACTTGATCTTCTCACTGCCACAAGACATTCTCACCATGCTCTCTGCCTCCCGTCAGCCCTCCACTCAAATCTCATACCAGCACAAATGGTCTTGTTTCACTTACTGGGCTTCCTTGAATGGCCAAGACCCTGTCCAATGCTCGGTGGGACAGGTACTCTCCTACCTCCTCCACCTGTCCCACTCAGGTTTTCAAACCAACTCAGTGCACTACCATCTCTGTGCCATCGCAACTTCATATGATCTAGTAAACGGACAACCTATCTCAGTGCACCCGGTTGCCTCCAGATTCACGAGGAGCCTCATGAACACCAATCTACCCATCCAACCGCCCACACCACCTGGGAGTTCAATGTTCTCCTGTCAGAGCTGATGGTACCCACTGTTTGAGCACCTTACATTCATGTCACTCAAACACCTCACCTAGAAAATGTTTTTCCTTGTAGCCACCACGTCAGCCCCACAGCTTGGCGAGCTCAAGGTGCTGGTGCATTACTCTCCTTATGCACAGTTTTTCCATGAAAAAATAGTCCTTCACACCCACCTGAAATTTCTCCCAAAGGTGGTTTCTGTTTCACATCAACCAGCCTATTGTCCTTCGCACCGTCTTCCCGGACACCCCCAGCAGCTCTCTGGAAAGAAACTTTCACACTTTGGACTGTAGATGAGTTCTCCTCTACTATTTGTATCATATAGAACCTTTTCACAAGTCATCTCACTGTTAATGACTTTCAATCCCAACAGTCCTGGACAACTAGCAGCGAAATAGACCATTTCCTCTTGGCTCATAGACTGCATTGCCTTCTGCTACGAGCAAGCTGCTCTACTGTCTCCAGGACAGATTGCCACTCACCATCTTTGAGCTATGGCCTCTTCTATCACCAGCCTCTCTTCTTTCTCAACCCAGGACATCTGCAAAACCACCACCTGCTCCTCCATTCACACCTTCATCAAGCACTGCAGTCTAGATTGCTCCTCTGTGAGGGACTTCGCCTTTGGCAAGGCAGTCCTCCGCAACCTGTTTGCAAAGTGACTTTCCTCCACCCCAAGTCTTCGGAGGCTGCTGCCTTCCTTCAGCAGAACCAAGAGTACCCAACAGGGCGGCCCCAGCTCTGAATTCACTTTCAGTGTTACTGCATCATCCATGCTTGTCTCTGGAGAAAGCGAAGTTGCTTACCTGTAATGGGTGTTCTCCGTAGACAGCAGGGGTATGCAGACACACTCTCCAGCCTGCCTTCCTCGCAACACTGATAACCTAAAAAACAAAACAAAACCCAAAAGAGACCACCACAGGATGAGAGCTGTTGCACTGGTCCCCTTCTCCATGGGGCACCTCAGTGTTCTTCCAGTTAGCCACCATTCCTGTTTCCATCTCCTGGTCTGGTTTCTTCTTCTGCTCTGATCCATTTTCTTCTCTGCTTTGGTATGATCCTCTGGCCACAAGCAGGCAGAAAGCAGGCATGCAGGCTCAGAGAGGCAAAAAGCTTCTCTGAGCTCCAAGAGACCCGACACAAGGCTCAGTCGGTGGACTTCACCTTCAGTGTGCCTGCACATACCTGCTGTGTATAGAGAACCCCCATTACAAGTATGTAGCCATGCTTTCTCCGATTAGTCTTAAATGTGCTACATTGTAGCTTCATTGTCCCCTAGTCTTTCTACTTTTTGAAGGAGTAAACAACCGATCTACATTTACCCATTCTATTCTATTCATTATTTTATAGACTTTTATCATATCTCCACTCAGCCGTCTCTTTTCCAAGTTGAAGTGTCCTGACCTGTAAGCTTTTCCTCATAGGAATATCCTTCCATCCCCTTTACCAATCTGGTTGCTCTTCACTATACCTTTTCCAGTTCTGCTATATCCTTTTTAATATATGGTGACCAAAATTACAGACAATATTCAAGGTGCAGTCAAACCATGGAGCAATACAGAGGAATTATAATATCCTTGCTTTTATTTTCTATTTCTTTCCTTATGATTCCTAGCATTCTATTTGCTTTCTTGGCCATGTCTGCACACTGGGCAGAGGATTTCATTGTATTATCCACGATGATGCCCAGATCCTTTTCCTGCTTGGTGATTCCTAATGTGAAACCTTGCATCATGTGACCTTAGTTTGGGTTGTTCTTTCCTAAGTGCATAACTTTGCACTTCTGCACACTAAATTTCATCTGCCATTTTGACACCCAGTCTCCCGATTTATCAAGGTCCTCTTGCAATTTTTCACAATCTTGTATTTAACAACTTTGAATAATTTTGTATCACCTGAAAATTTGATTACCTCACTTGTTCCCATTTCCAGGTCATTTATGAATATGTTAAAAAGCAGTGGGCCCAGCACAGATCCTTGTGATACTCCACTATTCACCTTTCTCGATTGAGAAAATTGGCCATTTAGCCCTCCTCTTTATTTTCTGTCTTTTAACCAGTTCCTAATGCACAATAGTACACTGCCTCCTATCCCATGACTTTTTCATTTCCGCAAAAGTCTCTCATGAGGGGCCTTGTCAAAGGCTTTCTGAAAATCAAGATAAACTGTATCATCCAGCTCACTTTTATTCGCACTTTCGCAAAAATATAATAGATTAGTGAGACAAGACATTCCTTACCTAAATCCATACTAGCTTTCTGTCATTAAGGCATAACTATCTGCATGTTCAGTAATTTTGTTCGTTATAATGGTTTCTACCATTTTGCCCAATACAGATGTCAAGCTCACTAGTCTTTAGATTCCTGGATCACCGCTGGAAGCCTTTTTAAAAATTGGCATGACATTGGCCACTCTCAGGTACTACATATATTTTAATGATAATTCACAGATTGCTAAAAGTAGGTCTACAATCTCATATTTAATTTCTTTCAGCATCCTGGGATGTATGACATTCAGTCCAGGTGATTTGCTGCTCTTTAGTTTTTAAATAGCTATATTACATCTTTCTGATTTATCGAGATTTGTTTCAATTCCTTTGATAAATCACCTTTGAGTGATTGTTTGCTTCAGTCTTTAATGAAGAAGATGTAGGTAACTTACTCTTGCGAGAATGATATTCAGTCTCTCCGCTATGGCCTTGACCACTCTTAGGGGCTTGTTTACAAAGCTGCGGTAGCGGTTTCCGCCCGATATGAATTCAATGGGGCCGCGGCTCCGATATCAAGTGGAAGCCGCTACCACGGCTTTGTAAACAAGCCCCTTAGTGTCCCTTTTACCACTCTATCATCTAATGGTCCAATTGGCTCTCTCACAGGTGTTTTGCTATGAATGTACTTTTAAAAAGTTTTTATTATGTGCTTTTGCTCAAACGGCAAGTTGCTTTTCATATTTGTTCTTTGCCTGTGTTATTAATATCTTGCATTTAACTTGCCAGTACTTATGTTGTTGTTTTCATTATTTGGCTCTTTTTATTCACTTTCTGAAGGATTTTCTCTTAGCTATAACAATCTTTTGAGCCTTTGAGCCAGGCTAATAGTCATTTGGCCTTCCTTCCACCTTTCTTAAAGTGTGGAGTATATCTGGTCTGGGCTTCCAAGAAAGTATATTTATTGCCCAGGCCTTTTGTAAACTCTTTACCTTTGCAGTTGCTCCTTTTAGTTTTTCTTAACCATTTTCCTCATTTTATCGTATTCTCCTTTTTGAAAGTTTAAATGCTAACGCAGTGCATTTCCTTATTATCCTCCCTCCATTTATTATATCAAATGTGATCATCTTATGATTGCTATTGCCAGGCGGCCACAACACCATTACCTATTGCACTAGATCCTTTGTTCCAGTAAGAACTAGATCTAAAATGGCATCCCTTCGAGTCTTTTTCTGAACCAGCTAGTCTATGAAGCAGTCCTTTATTTCATCTAGAAACTTTCTCTCCTCATGGCCTGATGTAACATTGACCTAGTCAATACTAGGGTAATTGAAATCTCCCATTATTACTTTGCTGTAAACTTTGCTAGATTCACTGATTTCTGTTAGCATTTCATCATGTGTCTGATTATTCTGGCCATTCCCTTCCCCTTTTTACATGAAATTTCTATCCATAGAGATTCTACAATGTATTTTGTTTCCTGCAAAACTTTTATCCTGTTTGATTCAATGCCCTCTTTAACATAGAGCACCACCCCTTCACCTACTTCATCACTGCAATATAGTTTGTATCCTGGTTATCACAGTGTCCCATTCATTATCCTCCTTCCACCAGGTCCCTGAGATTTATTTTTATTTTATTTATTTTATTTTAACAAATGCTTATATACCGCTACCTTCCAGGAAGATCAGGTGCGGTTTACAATGGAACAATTTTAAACAGAGTAACATTCTGTTTTTTACATAGAACATAAGAAACTTTGGTTATACATTACAATGAAACAATTTTTTAAACAGGGTAAACATCCTGGTTTTTTTTTTTACAAAGATCTTAAGAAACTGTGGTTATATATTAACAATTATACTTGCTATATTTCAACTATGTACAAACCTCATAACTATATACAAAAGTATGTATTTCATTGGCTTATTTAAATAGTATCACAGGTTTATTTACCTATTATATATAGGGTATGATTTGAAGTGTATGTGGTGCGTTTGAATGTATTATTGAAACTGGTAGGCTCATTTAAATGTTAAAATTGAAATTTGTATTGAGTTTAAATTTATAAGCGAAAATCATAGGTCAAGATAGGTATTATTCAGGGGTAATTTTGTTGATTACAAAATTTGGCTCTGGTTTAGTCTATTATTATTCATTTAGAGATTCATTTATCCATTTTCAACAAGTGGAAAAGTGTTTTCCATTGAGTCATAATGCATTCTGAACATGTGGGTTTTTAGCTTTTTCCTTATTTCTTTTAGTTCAGTTAGTTTTCTTATTTCTTCCGGGAGGGAGTTCCAGAGTATAGGGGCTGCATGAGAGAATGCTTTTTTATTGGTTATCTTTTTAGCTTTGGTGAAGTCTTTTGGGCATTTTATTTTATTAGCGTGGCCTCTCCTGTGGACACTGTTTGTTGAGTCTATATCAATGAGCTTGGTTAGTGTAGGTGGGGCTAAGTTATTTATTGCTTTAAGGTAGTTATTATTGCTTTATAGTTTATTCTACATCGTATTGGTAGCCTGTGCAAGTGAGCTAATATTGGGGTTATATGTTCAAATGGGTGTACTTTCATTATGATTCTGGCTGCTGTATTTTGGGTAATTTGAAGCCTTTTTATATTTTGTTTTGTTGTACCTAGGAGTGTTAGATTGGCAAAATCGAAATGGGGTGTGATGATCGCATGTATTATGCTAGTGAAGTCCTGTATATGTATAAGTGGGCGTATTTGTTTTAGTATTTTTAGTTTGTAGTGAATTTTCTTTATTGTGTTACTGATATGCATGTTCATAGTGAGATGAGAGTCAAGAGTGACTCCTAAGTATTTCACTTCCTTTTTTATGTAGATATCATGGTCTTGTAATGTTATGTGGGTTGGAGGGGTATAGGATTGGTTTTTTGTTACTATTAATATTTCTGTTTTAGAGTGGTTAATGTGTAGATTTTGTTCTGTTAGCCATTTTGTTATTTCGTTGAAACTCTCAACTAGTATTTGCATTGGGAGGTGAGGTGTCGTAAATGGAATATACATCATTATGTCATCTGCATATATATGATATTGAATTTTGAATTTTTTGAAAATATTGCAGACGGGTTGAATGTATATATTAAATAGGAGGGCTGAGAGGGCAGAGCCCTGGGGAAGGCCAATAGTTTGGTCATAAGTGTTGGATGTTTGGTTTCCAATTCTTACTGTTTGTGTTCTGTTATTTAGATATTGTGATGGGGCCCGTATGATAGACCCTCTGTGAACCCTATTAGGCGGCTGCCTAGGGTTTTGAGTTTCAAGCTGCTTTTTCTATTAAAAAGAGTCTTTCAGTCGAATGGTAAAGCAAAATAAATCAGGGCTTTATTCCCTTTCCCGAAACAGATATTCTTTGGATACAAACACAACAAACAGCATCAAAACAAAAGACGGCTACAGAGAAAAATATCTTCTTTTCCTTTGTTATTAGCACAAGGTTGTTTTCTTCAGGGTTAACAGAAAGAAATTACATCATCCGAAAAACATATCGTGCAATCCATAGGGACTGGGTCTGAAGGATAGCTGTTATTCTCCCACTGCATTACTTCGGGTTCACTTCCGATAATACAAGGGTCACACTCTTTACATGTGCTGGCTTCCTGCAAACCCTCCTGTGGTACATGGATCACTTTTCCCACAAACTGTTCTTTAAACCTAGGGCTGTGAATGCCCGGTATGAGAATAGCTTCTTGCTGGCTTTCCTTTCCCTTCCCACCTACTGGGAACACTGGATATCTTTCAGCATTAAAGTTACTTCCAGGGCCACGCCCTTTAAAACATACAGAGCTTTTAGCCTCTTCCTTAGAAAAACAAGGTTCCCACCTTTCTACCTTGTTTCTGGCTCTTGCTTCTGGGCTGTTGAGAACTTTCTCCCGGACTCTCCAACCACCCTCAGAGCTAGCTGTTTCTTGCTCTGATGTCACACCTACTGTTTCCTTCTACCGGCAAACTTCCTTCAGCATGACCTGTGCTCATTGGTTGCTTGCTCAGTCCTCCTGAGTTGCTGCCCCTCCTCCTGCTCCTACTGGGACTCTCTCTAGGACTGCTTCTGAGTCTCTCCTCTCCGAATCTGCCCTTTCCTGGTTCTAACCAGGAACTTATATGCTTCCCTTCTCTGCACGTTACGTGGGTCTTTGGGAACAGGTGCTCCTGATGAGCCTTTCTGTTTCTCCCTACGTCAGGACTATTACAAGGAAAATTCATTCTAATGCCTTTTGACTTTTCCTGTGCTGAATGCATTTGCTGCTCAGCTGTTTCTACGTGTACTGAGTTTTTCTGTTCAGTTAAATCTGAGGTAAGTTCCTCATTTTCTCCAACCTCCATGGGCTCTGTATTGTCTACTGTGTCACAATATGATGTAAACCAATTGTAAACTGTTGAGTTAACTCCAATTTGTTTTAATCTATTTAGCATTATCGTATGATTTACGCTATCAAAAGCAGCTGATATGTCGAGAAAAAGGAGAATGAAAGCTTGCTTAGTTATCAATTCCTCTTTGTAGTGTATCTAGGAGAACTGTCAGGAGTGTTTTCACTCCATGACATGGGCGAAAACCATACTGCTGGTCATCGAGGGGGGCTGATGTATCTATGTATTCTTGTGTTTGGGTTTGGACTACTTTTTCAATAAGTTTAGCCATAAAAGGTATACTTGATATAGGTCTGTAGGAGTTGGGTGAGGTTTTGTCAAGCTTATTATTTTGAGTATTGGGCGTATTTGTGCGTGTTTTAGTATTGGCGGGAGGTAGCCTTGGTGCAGTGATAGATTTATTATTGGTAGGATAAAAGCTGATAATGTAGGAAGAGAGTTCTTTATCCATGTTACTGGGTAGGGGTCTAGGTTAGATGTCATGGTATTGAGATGCAATTATAGCTAACCTTTCATTCAGTACTATATATTCTAACTCTCCCATTTTATTTTTTAGACTTCTAGAATCTGCATACAGGCATTTCAAAGGGTTTTGTTTTGTTCATGTTAAGAGTCTGGCTATTGGATGACAGGGATAATTTGGAATCTTTCAACTCGGTCTGGTTTTTACTTAAAGGCAACTGGGTTACTTTTTCATTTACCTCTCTGTTGGGATGCCATAACTTCCCTGTTTTGCTAGTCTCCTTCAGAGATAATCATTCCGAACCATGCGCTCTTGGGCGACTTGAGGGCTGGTTCTGACGTCTCAGTCATCTTGCGTTTTCCCCCCCTTGATCAAGGGCAGGGTGGTGTGAGAGTTCTCAGGCAACAGCAGTGGCATATGTCAATTGCCAAGGCGGCACAGGGTATGCAGGAGTGGCCTTTGGCATGGCTCTCTGATTCGCCTTGGCGGAAATGAGCCTCCTAGTTTTGTTGGCTTGGCACATTTCTGGTGTGTTCAGTATGAAAGTGGTTTTCTTCTCCTGTTACTCACTTGATCCTAGAGAGTGGGAGTTGAGTCAGGAGGCATTTCAAATGCTTCTCTGGCATTGGGGTCACCCCATGATGGAATTGATGGCATCCTGCTCCAACGACAAAGGGTGCCATTGCTTCATTCACCACACAAAATCTGGGTATAAAGGCATTGTCACTCTGCTTCAGTCCTGGCCACAGCAATACCTACTGAATATGCTTCCTCCATGGCTGCTGCTGGAGCATATGTTTTGGCGCATGGAACGCCATTCAGGCTGGATTGTTCTGGTGATGCTGGATTGGTAAGGAGAGCATGGTTTAGGTTCTCCTCTTCATCTGCCCCATTTTGGGGCCAAATGCACTAGGGGCTGTATGTCCTGGATGACCCAGCTAGCTTCTTGCTTACAGCTTTGCTCTAGAAGAGAGTCAGCTAATGCGTAAGCGCTGTTCTCCTGCAGTAGTTTCTGTTCTGCTCAAAGCTCGGAGGAGTTCTACCAGCTTGGCATACATGTGAGTCTGATACCTCTTTGAGTATGGGTGCAGCACATGACAGCTTGTTCCTAAGTCTGCCAAGGTTCTGGCTCTGGTGGTCTTCTGCAGGATGGTCTGGAAAAGGTTTCATTTCCTTATCTCCCTGAAAGTCTAGGTGGCAGCCTTGTCCTGTTTCAGAGGTCTGGTGACTGGAAAGTCTTCAGACTTGCACCCGGATGATTCACATTTTCTTCAAGGGATCTATAAGAAGATAAAAAATGCCATACTGGGTCAGACCAAGGTCCATCAAGCCCAGTATCCTGATTCCAACAGTGGCCAATCCAGGTCACAAGTACCTGGAAGGTTCCCAAAAAGGTACACAGGTTTCACAATGCTTGTCACGGGTAAGCAATGGATTTCCCGGGTTCTCTTTAATTATGATTTCTGAACCTTTCTCCAGGATCTTGTCTAAATGTTTTTAAACCCAACTATGCTAACAGCTTTTACTACATCCTCCAGTAACAAATTTCAGTTTGATTACACATTGATTGAAAAATATTTTCTCTTAAATGGGTTACATTGTAGCTTCATTGCATGTCCCTAGTCTTTCTACTTTTTGATGGCATAAACAATCAATTTACGTTTACCCATTCCACTCCATTCATTAATTTATAGACATCTATCATATCTTCTACGGGAACAAGAAGGAAGTCCATTCTCACATATGGGTGATATTTGCATTGATGGAACCCGTATGGTAACCTCTCCCCAACTTTCAAAGAAAGCCTTTGGGAGATTCACCACTCATGCGTGACTGCCTTCCTGCCCAAGTGTGCCTCCTCTATGCCTACCCTCCCACACCACTCATTGCCAAGACTCTCTTCAAGGTCCAACATGACCGGGACACTCTGATCCTCATAGGGAGGAGTGGCCGAGTGGTTGGGGCAAGTTACCTGAGGGCCGGAAGGTCGTGTGGGGGGGGGGGGGGAATTTACCTCAGGCCAGAAGGTCGGGGGTTTAAATCCCACTAGAGAACAGCAACCTTGGGCCAGAAGGACTGGGGTTTCTAGTCCCACAGGTGCTCCTTGTGGTCTTGGGCAAGTCACTTAACCCTCCATTGCCCATGTTCCCTGTAAAATAGTTATCTCCAAGTTATAATGCCCTGTTCAATGTAATTTCAGTTTGTTCAGTGTAAACCACCTTGATGATATGAAAGGCGGTATATAAGAAATGTTAAATAAATAATAAAATAAAATAAATAATGGCCCCATCAGCCATGGTTTCTGCTGCTCCTCAGCCTGTCTTGGGCTCCTGGGGAGCGTCCCCGACCTGCCTTTGCAGGACGATGGGGTCCCTGGCCTTGACAGCCTGGCTACTGAAAGGGTAGCCCTGACCCAGTTCAACCTATTCAGGGAGGTGGAAGAGGTCCTGCTGGCAAGGATTGCACCCGGGAGGCATACACCTTCAAGTGGCATCACTTCTCGGTTTGGTGTGCGGAGAGGGGCACCAATCCCTTTTCGTGTTCTGTCCATCTGGTGCTGGAGAACCTGCTATACCTGTCTATTCTCAGGAACAAGCAGGAAGTCAGTCCTCACATATGGGTGATGTCGGCACCGATGGAACCCCCATGCGGAGCAATTCCCCAGCTTTCCAAGAAAGCCTTTGGGATTGGCTTGCCCCATGTAACTCTGTCTCCAGGCTGTGCAATACTACAAGTGCATAACAAGGAACTGGCTTGCTTTCCCAAGTCTCTGAATATCCTAGGGAGTGCTGTAGGCAACCTGCCTGAAGACAGAGGCCCCAGGATTGCTTCCAACAGCTCTCCTTGTGCCAAGCAAGACTCTCTGATCAAAAAGATCAGTAATCTTGGCAATGCCCTCAGCATGGATTACCACCAGATTACCACCTCGTTCCAGGGAGGCACCTCTCTCTCCCCACGCTGCCGATTGGACATCGGGGGTGGAAGCGGGAGCTGCTTGGCCCTCCCGCTCCCCACACCAAGGCCCAATCGGGGCGCAATAGGCAGCCTTAAAAGCATGTACCCGGCAGGACAGAGCCTCTCTCTCCACACGCTGCCAATCAGACATCGGGGGTGGAAGCGGGAGCTGCTTGGCCCTCCCTCTCCCCCCACCAAGGCCCAATCGGGGCGCAACAGGCAGCCTTAAAAGTATGGACCCGGCAGGACACAGCCTCTCTCTCCCCACGCTGCCAATTGGACATTGGGGGTGGAAGCGGGAGCTGTTTGGCCCTCCCGCTCCCCCCACTAAGGCCCAATCGGGGCACAACAGGCAGCCTTAAAAGCATGGACCCGGCAGGACACAGTCTCTCTCTCCCCATGCTGCCGATCGGACATCGGGGGTGGAAGCGGGAGCTGCTTGCCCCCTCCCGCTCCCCCCACCAAGGCCCAATCGGGGCGCAACAGGCAGCCTTAAAAGCATGGACCCAGCAGGACACAGCCTCTCTCTCCACATGCTGCCAATCAGACATCGGGGGTGGAAGCGGGAGCTGCTTGGCCCTCCCTCTCCCCCCACCAAGGCCCAATCGGGGCGCAACAGACAGCCTTTAAAGCATGGACACGGCAGGTCGGGCCACACCTGGCAGGCCCGCGCCTAATTTGGCGTGGCCCTTAGGTGGGGCACAGTGGCTGGGCCGCTTTTCACCCTTCGCTGACAGTATGTAATGTAACCCATGTATTCAGTTTTTACCGTTCATTCATCCCTTGCTGACAATATATAATGTATTTTAACCCACGATGCAATGTATGCTGTGCACTACAACCCCACTACTCACCTACTCTCCCAAAAGTGGCAAAAGTGGTATTGTCAGACTCAAGGGTGTAGGGGGGGGAATATGTAGAAGCTGATAAGGATAAAGCGGAATTGCTTAACAAATATTTTTGTTCTGTGTTCACAGATGAAAAACCAGGAGCAGGACCTCAGAAAACACCCACAAATAAGAACAGAAGCGAGGGACATCTTGAACAATTTTCAGAAGACTGTGTTTGTGAGAAACTAGCTCAACTTAAAGTAGACAAAGCGATGGGACCGGATGGGATACACCCTAGAATACTGAGGGAACTTGGGGACGTTCTAGCAACTCCACTGACTGACCTTTTCAATGCCTCGTTGGAGTCGGGAGTGGTGCCAAAGGACTGGAGAGAGGCTAATGTGGTGCCTTTACACAAAAGCAGAAGTAAGGATGTGGTTGAAAACTACAGGCCGGTTAGTTTAACTTCGGTGGTGAGTAAATTATTGGAAACGCTGCTGAAAGAGAAAATAGTGAGGTTTCTGGAGTCCAGCGGATTACAGGATCCGAGGCAGCATGGATTCACCAGAGGCAGGTCTTGTCAGACAAATCTGATTGATTTCTTTGACTGGGTGACCAGGGAGTTGGACCAAGGGAGAGCTCTAGATGTGGTGTATTTAGATTTCAGTAAAGCCTTTGACACTGTTCCTCACAGGCGACTTATAAACGTTGTTGGACTTCAGAAAAAAACTTAAGACTCATCTTTTCCAGATGCATTTCTATCCTGCCTAATCACCATGTACTGTCAGACGGCTGCCTGGGTGAAAATCTTCACAGTCTTGGCAAGTGCATATATCTATATGATTTGCAAGGTATTGTGGGCAATGTAGTTCATTCACACCAGACACAGCTGCTGACAATAATTTAGTTGTGCTCTTGGGTAAAGCCAATAAGATTTTTATTTATGGGGTTATTTCTCCCAACACAGATATGCTTGGTAGCACATAAATTAGGTTACTTGCTTTCAGTGTTAACTTGGAAAAACAAAGTCAAAATCAGGAAAACAACAAATGAAAAGCCACAAAGCAAGAAACAAACTGTTCTTTTCAGGTTAACTTCTGATTACTTCCCACATAGATACAGAAGTGATTCTCTCCTAGCTCACAAGCAATTAGGTAAGGCTTAATTGCTAGCAGTTATCCAGCTGAAACCTCTTAGCTGGCTTGCTTTCTACTGTGTGGGTCAAATCCTGCTTCAGGAGCTTTTCTGAGTAGATTAAAGAACAAATTTGTATTTCTTTGTGATGGTTGCTGTACTTTATAACAGAAAGTTACCAACGGAGTTTAGATAGAGAGCAGTCCATATAAACAGGATCCTCATCTGCTATTATTCCCCCTTGTTCAACAAGCATGGATTCAATATCATGGATTGGCACAGATGAATCTCTCAATGGAGCATTTTCAGGAGAATACTTGTTTCCCTGCTGTCTTTCAAGGTTATAGCTAGGGCATAGATCAGTGTTCATACCTGAGCTTCCATTGCTGCTAGAGTTCCTCTCTATATAGCCTGGCCAGTATGTAGTCCAGTTCTTATGTCCAGCCTTCCAATCCAGATCCCTGGACACTGGATCTCTCTTCACATACCTTCTGGCACAGGTCTTAGGGTCCCTTCCACGTGCAGCCGTCTCCCTCACAGGTAGCCTCTGGTGATTCCTAGCTCTGCAGCACCATTCCTCTGGCTTTCCCCAGTCCAATGGTGTATGCTGGCCCTTGGAATACCTCCCAGTATACGTACTGCTTTGGACTCTTCTAGACCTCTCAAAGGCTTTTCTCTTCCTTCTTCCAAAGGGTTTCTTTACCTCTTTGTCCGTCCGGTTTGGCTTCTGCTTCTGATGATCCTTCAGATGAAACTGATGATCAAACTCAAGCTGATTCTCAGGATACTGAGGACAATTCTCTGGATATCCAAGGTGATCATGAAGATGGTCATCTGTAGAATAAACTCTACTCTTATTCTGCTTAGATGAGTGCTCCTCCCTAACACAGCGCAGCTGTGCTGAATCAGGCCCTGCCCTTTGAGATGAGTGCTTAGGGATTACCTCATAGCCCTCCTGATTGAACACACGTTTCCCCACTTCAGCTCCTCTAATGGCTGTTGGAAACCTGGTGCATTCTGGGACTGGTAGTCTTTTATGGGAAAATTCTGTTTTCTTATTTCTACCAGAACTGACAGGTTGCTTGTTCAGAGTCACTTCACCTTTTCTATAGCTCCTTCCTGAGCTATGATAAGCTTCCTTATCACAGACCTGGAAGCCCTAACGGCAGAAACAGACTTGGACATTGTGGCCATTACAGAAACATGGTTTAATGAATCACATGATTGGGATATAGCCATAGCTGGCTATAATCTATTCAGGAGGGACCGAGAAAATGGAAAAGGAGGAGGAGTAGCCTTGTATGTCAAAAGCAATATTAAAGCTACTGAAATGCAGGGGACATGGGGAATAGTAGAAGCGCTCTGGATTGCGTTGGAGAGAGGAGATGACACTGTCATCCATATTGCTGTAGTCTATAGACCTCCGACTCAAATTGAAGAGAGAGACAATGAATTGATTAGAGATATTGCCAAGATAGCATCAAAGGGGGAAGCAATCATATTGGGTGACTTTAATCTACCTGATGTGGATTGGATTACTCCATCTGCACATCTGGAAAGAAGCAAAAGAATTGTGGATGCTCTCCAAGATGCATTATTTAGACAAATGGTGATGGAACCAACCAGGGAAAGCTCAACGCTGGATGTAGTGCTCACCAACGGTGATAGTGTGTCAAATGTCTGCGTGAGTGCCCCTGTGAGCAACAGCGACCATCACACGGTGTGGTTTGAAATAAAAGCCATGGCACAGGCCAATCATAGCAAGCTCAGAGTCCTAAACTTCAAATACACTAACTTCAATCAAATGGCAGAGTATGTAAAGGAGGAGATGACGGGGTGGGAAGAGATAAAGGAAGTGGAATTGCAATGGGCTAAACTAAAGGAGGCATTGAAAGGAGCAACAGATAAATATGTAAGAAAAGTAAATAAAAGCAAGAGGAGAAGGAAACCTATTTGGTTTTCCAAAGAGGTGGCTGCTCATATAAAGGCAAAAAACACAACTTTTGCAAAATTCAAAAGCTTGCAGACCGAAGAACACAGAAATGAATACAGGATCAAACTCAAAGAGACAAAACGAGAAATAAGGATAGCAAAATCAAAGGCAGAGGAAAAAATGGCTAAAGATGTTAAGGGTGGCAACAAAAATTTCTTCAGGTATATTCGGGAAAGGAAAAAGATCAGAGTTGGAATTGCAGGACTCAGAAGTGCTGGGAAAGGACTCGTGGAAAGTGACACTGAAAAAGCAAAATTGCTAAACAATTACTTCTGCTCTGTGTTTACTAAAGAGGATCCTGGGGATGGACCAGCTGTGACTCCCAAGTATAGGAATGGGAATGAAGTGGATACCACACCATTCACAGCAGAGGAGGTGTTAGAACAACTTGCTAAACTGAAAGTGGACAAAGCCATGGGACCGGATGGGATACATCCCAGGATACTGAAAGAGCTCAGAGAGGTTCTTGCAGGACCGTTAAAGGATGTCTTCAACAGATCCTTGGAAACAGGAGAGGTTCCTCAGGACTGGAGAATGGCTGATGTCGTACCTCTACACAAAAGTGGTGACAGGGAAGAAGTGTCAAACTACAGACCCGTGAGCCTTACCTCGGTGGCAGGAAAAGTAATGGAGGCGCTCCTGAAAGAGCGAATAGTGAACTTTCTGAAAACCAACAGCTTGCAAGACCAGAGGCAACATGGTTTTTACCGAAGGACGATCTTGCCAGACAAATCTGATCGAGTTCTTTGACTGCGTGACGAGGGAACTAGATCAGGGGCATGCAATGGATGTCATCTACCTGGATTTCAGCAAAGCCTTTGATACTGTTCCTCATAGGAGGCTTATCAACAAACTCAGTAGCTTGGGGATGGGTCCCAAGATGGTAAACTGGATTAGAAATTGGCTGACTGACAGACGACAGAAGGTGATTGTACATGGAGCTCACTCGGATGAGAGGAAGGTGATTAGCGGGGTGCCCCAGGGTTCGGTCCTGGGCCCGGCACTGTTCAATGTATTTGTGAGTGATATTGCTGAAGGACTGAATGGAAAAGTCTGTCTTTTTGCAGACGACACAAAAATTTGCAACAGAGTGGACTCCCCTGAGGGAGTGGTTAACATGAAGAAAGATCTACAAAAGCTGGAAGACTGGTCTAAAGCTTGGCAACTACGATTTAATGCAAAAAAGTGCAGTGTCATGCACTTGGGTAGCAGAAATCCAAGAGAAATGTACAAGATAGGGGGAGAAAGGTTGGTATGCACAGTTCAGGAAAAAGACCTTGGTGTGATTATCTCTGCTGATCTCAAGGTGGCAAAACAGTGCGACAAGGCGGTGGCAAAAGCCAGGAGGATGTTGGGCTGCATACAAAGAGGGATTACCAGCAGAAAAGAAGAGGTACTTATGCCACTGTATAGGTCACTGGTGAGGCCTCACTTGGAATACTGCGTTCAGTTTTGGAGACCATATCTTGCAAAGGATGTAAAAAGACTGGAGACTGTTCAGAGGAAGGCGACCAAAATGATTTGGAGCCTGCGTCAGAAGCCTTATGAGAAGAGACTTGAAGACCTAAATATGTATACCTTGGAGGAAAGGAGGCACAGGGGAGATATGATTCAGACCTTTAAATACTTAAAGAGAAATGATGAACAAACAAACCTCTTCCAGAGACGGGGAACCTGTAAAACTAGAGGGCATAACATGAAACTGCAAGGGGGTAAATTGAAAGGCAATGTCAGGAAATATTTTTTCACTGAAAGGGTGGTGGATGCTTGGAATGCCCTCCCGATGGAAGTGGTAGGGGCGAACACGGTGACGGAATTCAAAAAGGCATGGGACAAACACAGAGGATCCCTTTACAGAAATAGGAAAAAACAAAACAAAATAAACGGTACCATCTAACTTCCGAACCATATAACTTCCGAACCATATAACGTCTCAACAAATAGGGGTGTCCTATATGGAGTGGTGGGTTTACCCCTGAACAAGGATATGGAGAGGGGTGGCCTGCGCGGAGCGACAGGTGCACCTACTCTTGCCATCTCGCTGGGCAGACTGGATGGACCATGCTGGTCTTTATCTGCCGTCAACTACTATGTTACTATGTTACTATGTTACTATGTTACATACCCCCCTGCTTAAGTTATTACGGACTGGTTTCACTGGTGAAACTTCTTCTCTACAGTCCATAATACCTACGAGAGTGTTCTCTTTTTGAAGCTCACTTCCTTCCTGACTGGCTTCAGGGTCATTATTATTTACAGGCCTCTCCTTCCAAGACTTAAGTACATTAATATCGTAGGTCTGCCTACGCCCTCTTGCATTTTCTACCATATAAGACACTGGGCTCACTTGTTTAACAACCTTCCATGGCCCTTTCCACTGTACTTCAAATTTTGGGGCTGTACCTGCTACTTGAACCAAAACCTTTTCACCAATGTTTAATTGGCGGCTTTTGGCCTTCCTATCATACCACCCTTTCTGGCGCACTTGACTGTCCTGCAGGTTCCTCTCAGCAACCTGCGACGTCCTTTTCAAACGTGCTCTCAAGTCACGTAGAAACAGTGGCACCTCCTGACTTCCTGGTTCAGGATCAATCCATTGTTCCCTCAAATTATCTAACAAACCCCGTGGAGCCCTACCATACATCAATTCATATGGGGTTACACCTAGGGACACTTGAATTCTTTCCCTGCAGGCATATAAGGCAAAGGACAATAACATATCCCATTATTTTACCTCTCCTGCTAACCCCCTTCTCAACATTTGTTTGAGAGTTTGGTTGAATCTCTCCACCAAACCATTTGATTGTGGATGGTAGGCTGAGGTTTTCACGTGATGAATGCCAAAAGCATCCCAGACCTGGGCCAAATATTTGGATACAAAATTGGACCCTCGGTCAGTCAGCACCTCTCTTGGGAATCCCACTTCACAAAACAATTTTACTAGCTCTAAAGCTATTGTTTTTGCAGACACATTCCTCAATGGTATGGCCCAGGGAAACCTTGTTGCCTGATCTACCATAACTAGGATGTATTGGAAACCTCGGGGCGTTTTGACTAATGGGCCTACAATATCCATGGCAATGCGACCAATTGGGTCTGTGATAATTGGCATGGGGATCAATGGCACCACCGGTGGGTGAGCCGCTGTAACTCGCTGACACGCTGGACATGCAGCACAAAACTGGGCAGTTTCTTTGAAAATACCTGGCCAGTAAAAACGCATAAGTATTTGATCCAGCGTTCCTTGCATCCCTTTATGACCTCCAACTGGATGATCATGTGCTAATCTAAGTACTAGCCCTTTGAAAGTTGTGGGTACCACCAATTGTTTACGTATGGTCCCATTCCTGGGGTCCTGACTCTCTCTATATAATATATCATTATCTAGTCTGAATCTGGGCAATTCCTCCCTGACCTCCTGAGCATACTTAAATGCTCGGGTGAGAGCTTGATCAGCTCGCTGCTCTTATAGAAAGTTAGGAAACTTTGCCACTAACTCAGCTGGCACCCAGGGTAAACTTTGACCAGCTAACATCTCAGCCCTACCCTGTGCTCTGCAAAGTCTCTCACGCCGCTTTTGTGCTTTCAACTTTCTTACTTTACCAGATGACGGGGTTATTAAATCATCATGAGAGGGTAAGTCTCCTAATAACTCTGCCTGCTCCCCCTCCTCCTTCTGCTGGCTCTCTACCTTAGCCTGCGAGCGGGTGGATACAAGGCCCCTCTTATTACCCATAGTTTGGCCTTCTGGAAGCTGAACCATCTTTTTAGCTAGGGACTGAGGACTTCCAAAGAAAGGCCCGGGAGCTATTTCCATTATTAAACCTTCTGCCTCCTTCTTTCCTAGCCCTTCCACTAGACCCTGCTTAAATCTTGGCCAGTCCTTTCCTAGAACCAAATCAAAGGGTAGCCTAGGTACCACTGCTACCAGGACTTCCTCTTGTTCCCCCAGGCACTTAACCTTTAGCCTATAGGTGGGATGTGATGTTGCAGCACCATGAATGCATCCGATGTGAACTTGGCTTTCAGGGGTTCTAGGCACAAATCCTTCTTGGGCCTCTATTCTCTTCCAAAGCCTTTCTGATATCATACTCTGGTCTGCCCCAGAGTCTAACAAAGCATTTATGGTAATTCCTTGCACATCAACCATCAAAAGAAATCCTTCTTTGGGCTGTTTTAAATCCAGACCCATTAAGCTAGTGTGTGACTGGCATCCCTTCTCTAAATGTCCCCAGCTTCCACACTTGAAACATTTCTTTTCACTCCCCTGTGTCATCTGGTTTGGCACAGTACATTTATTTTCAGAAATATTTTTAACTATTTTCTTTTCTGATACAGCACAACTTGCCTCAGCACCTATCTTCAGAGGGCCACCCATTCTATGGCAAGCCTGCGTGGCTCCCAAGAATCTCTCTGCTAGCATGGTTGCCTCTCCAAGATTTTGGCAATTTTGCTGTATAAGGAAAGTGTGCAAATCTTTAGGCACCCCAGACATAAATTGTTCAAGCATTATAATATCTAATAACATTTCTACCGTCTTTTGCTCAGGCTCCAACCATTTTACAGCTAATCCTCTGATTCTCTGACTCAGAGCCCTGGGTGTTTCACCCACTCTTAATGTAACAGCTCTAAACATTCGCCTATACTCTGAAATAGACAACCCTAGGCGATCTCTAATAGCAGCCTTTACATCCTTATAATTCAAAGCCTGGGCTGCTGGCATGGCTCTATACGCTGCAAGCGCCTCTCCAGTTAATGAGGCTGCCAGCCTTACTGCCCACTGGGTCTCTGGCCATGCTAATGCTTGTGCCACTCTTTCAAAAGACTCTAGAAAATCATCAACATTATCATCTGGAGTTAGCTTCCCAAAACTAAATGCCCCATTTCCTTGATTGAGTCCCACACTGTCCACATGTGGTGTACCAGTATTTACTGCTGGTCTTGCATCTGTTCCACTTTGGTTCTGCAGCTGAACTAGGGCTTGCACCAGATCCAGCACTGGCCTCTGCTGCTCCATTATGGCTTTCATAGCAGTGTCCTGAGCCTGCTGTGCTAGCTCCTGTTGCCTGCTAAATTGGGCTGCCATCCATTCAGCTAGTTCCCTTGGATCCATCTTGAACCCTGTAAGAAACACAAAGAAAAAAAAACACAGTGCACCACCTTCCAAACAGGTGTTTTTTCTACACTTTTTTTTTCCAATTACCCTGTGCTTACTCCCATCCACCACTAGACATGCCCAGGTACTTATTACCTTGTCTCAGTGATGAATCCAGCTCTGCACAGGGTCTTTTCCTCCTGGGACAGCTTCCTGGAACAACCCCTTTTCCTCCAAAGTGTAGTTGAGGGAAAATCTTTTTTTTTTCCAGCTTTAAACTTGAACTTTAGTTGTAATCCTCAGCAAGTAAATCCCCTTTTGTGCAAAAGCAATCCGAAAAACTACGCCATTTGTTAGACGGCTGCCTGGGTGAAAATCTTCACAGTCTTGGCAAGTGCATATATCTATATGATTTGCAAGGTATTGTGGGCAATGTAGTTCATTCACACCAGACACAGCTGCTGACAATAATTTAGTTGTGCTCTTGGGTAAAGCCAATAAGATTTTTATTTATGGGGTTATTTCTCCCAACACAGATATGCTTGGTAGCACATAAATTAGGTTACTTGCTTTCAGTGTTAACTTGGAAAAACAAAGTCAAAATCAGGAAAACAACAAATGAAAAGCCACAAAGCAAGAAACAAACTGTTCTTTTCAGGTTAACTTCTGATTACTTCCCACATAGATACAGAAGTGATTCTGTCCTAGCTCACAAGCAATTAGGTAAGGCTTAATTGCTAGCAGTTATCCAGCTGAAACCCCTTAGTTGGCTTGCTTTCTACTGTGTGGGTCAAATCCTGCTTCAGGAGCTTTTCTGAGTAGATTAAAGAACAAATTTGTATTTCTTTGTGATGGTTGCTGTACTTTATAACAGAAAGTTACCAACGGAGTTTAGATAGAGAGCAGTCCATATAAACAGGATCCTCATCTGCTATTATTCCCCCTTGTTCAACAAGCATGGGTTCAATATCATGGATTGGCACAGATGAATCTCTCAATGGAGCATTTTCAGGAGAATACTTGTTTCCCTGCTGTCTTTCAAGGTTATAGCTAGGGCATAGATCAGTGTTCATACCTGAGCTTCCATTGCTGCTAGAGTTCCTCTCTATATAGCCTGGCCAGTATGTAGTCCAGTTCTTATATCCAGCCTTCCAATCCAGATCCCTGGACACTGGATCTCTCTTCACATACCTTCTGGCACAGGTCTTAGGGTCCCTTCCACGTGCAGCCGTCTCCCTCACAGGTAGCCTCTGGTGATTCCTAGCTCTGCAGCACCATTCCTCTGGCTTTCCCCAGTCCAATGGTGTATGCTGGCCCTTGGAATACCTCCCAGTATACGTACTGCTTTGGACTCTTCTAGACCTCTCAAAGGCTTTTCTCTTCCTTCTTCCAAAGGGTCTCTTTCCCTCTTTGTCCGTCCGGTTTGGCTTCTGCTTCTGATGATCCTTCAGATGAAACTGATGATCAAACTCAAGCTGATTCTCAGGATACTGAGGACAATTCTCTGGATATCCAAGGTGATCATGAAGATGGTCATCTGTAGAATAAACTCTACTCTTATTCTGCTTAGATGAGTGCTCCTCCCTAACACAGCGCAGCTGTGCTGAATCAGGCCCTGCCCTTTGAGATGAGTGCTTAGGGATTACGTCATAGCCCTCCTGATTGAACACACGTTTCCCCACTTCAGCTCCTCTAATGACTGTTGGAAACCTGGTGCATTCTGGGACTGGTAGTCTTTTATGGGAAAATTCTGTTTTCTTATTTCTACCAGAACTGACAGGTTGCTTGTTCAGAGTCACTTCACCTTTTCTATAGCTCCTTCCTGAGCTATGATAAGCTTCCTTATCACAGTACTCACACTGGGTCACAACAGGCACATAGAAAGAACTCCGTGTTCTAGCCAATAATAGACCCAGCGACATGTAAATATGTATATACATGTGAAATTTCTAGCCTGCAATCAAGTGCGAATCATTTAATTTGAGTGATATGACCTGTACTTTTCCACTAAATCATGATGTATGCTTTAATTCCTGGCCTGTACAGCCGCACTTTTATGTATAGCAAACCGCTGCTGATCGCTGGAAGTAGCGGGATACAAGTGTACACTAAATAAATAAATAAATAAACAAACTGAGCACCCTAGGGATGGACCCTAAAGTTACTGCTTGGGTTAGAAATTGGTTGGGTGGGAGGCGACAAAGAGTACAAGTAAATGGAGCTCACTCTGAGGAGAAGGATGTTACCAGTGGTGTGCCCCAGGGATCTGTCCTTGGTCCGATTCTTTTTAACATCTTTGTTAGTGATATAGCGGAAGGGCTGTCGGGTAAGGTTTGCCTCTTTGCAGATGATACCAAAATCTGCAATAGAGTAGACACCCAGGAAGGTGTAGATAACATGAGGAGGGATCTAGCTAAGCTTGAAGAATGGTCTAGAATTTGGCAGCTGGGATTTAATGTTAAAAAATGTAAGGTCATGCATTTGGGCTGCAGTAATCCAAGGGAGCAATACAGTATAAGAGGTGAAGTACTTTTGTCCACTAAAGAAGAGCGGGACCTACGCGTGGTTGTGTCTGATGATCTTAAAGTAGCTAAACAGGTAGAAAAGGCAACGGCAAAAGCTAGAAGGATGCTTGGGTGCATACGGAGAGGAATGGCTAGCAGAAAAAAGGAGGTGATAATGCCTCTGTATCAGTCTTTGGTGCGACCTCATTTGGAGTATGGTGTGCAATTCTGGAGACCGCACCTTCAAAAGGATGTGAACAGGATGGAGTCGGTGCAGAGGGTTGCTACTAAAATGATTAATGGGCTTCATTATAAAGCATATGAGGACAGACTTAAGGATCTTAATATGTACACCTTAGAGGAAAGGCGGGATAGAGGTGATATGATTGAGATGTTTAAATACCTCCGTGGCATAAATGTTCAGGGAGAGAGCCTCTTTCAATTGAAAGCAAGTTCTGCTACGAGGGGACGTGGGATGAGGGTGAAGGGAGATAGATTCAGGAGTGATATGCGGAAATATTTCTTTACAGAAAGAGTAGTGGATCCATGGAATTGTCTCCCAGTGGAGGTGGTAGAGATGAGGACAGTAACTGAATTCAAAAAAGCATGGGACCAACACAGAGGATCTCTAAAGGTAAAAAGTGGGCTGTTGTAGTTGTTGTTATGGAAGGACAGATTAGATAGACCATGTGCTCTTTTTCTGTCATCATGTTTCTATGTTTCTATGTTACTCCTACTCATCTATACCTTCCCCCTATCTACCCCTACTGACACCTCTGCATTTGTTCCAACCTGATCATTTGCTCCTTGTGTATTTGTTTGACTAGATTGTAAGCTCTCTGAGCAGGGACTGTCTCTATTATTATTTGTCCTGATTAGATTGTATGCTCTGACGAGCAGGGACTGACTGTCTGTCTGTCTGTCTCCTATTCAAACAGAAATGCGCAGTATTAGTAATAGTGGTGATGGGAGACAGCCAGTATGGCTTTTGCCCTGACTAGATTGCTGCTCTCCGTGCTTCTTTTTGTCTTAACTAAATAGTAAGCTCTCACGAGCAGGGACCGTCTCTCTTGCATACTTGTACAGTGCTGCGTTCGATGTAGCGCTATAGAAATGCTAAATAGTAGTAGTAGTAGTAGTAGGGATTGCATTGCGCATGCACGATCCCCTTCCTGCCCAAGAGTGCCATCTTGCTGAGTCTCCCTTTTTCCGCAGAGCCCATCAGATGTAGTCCAACTTCCCGCACGGAAAATGTGCGTCAAAACTCCAGAAGATTTTTTTTCTTCGACCCGGTTCGACACCGGTTTCCCTTCCCGCCTCGGATTCGGTACACCAGTATAGAGTCCGGTCTTATTTTCATTTTTTGTCCTTTGTGACTAGCGTTCACGCTTGGTTTTTTTCTTTTTCACTGGCAGCCCAGTCTTTCGACTTTGCATGGGCCCTTTTTCCCCCGAAGGCTGACAGCGGGTTTAAAAAGTGTGATCGGTGTAAAAAATGAATGTCTCTCACCGACACACATGGCTGCTGTCTTTGCTGCCTCAAGGCCGGCCATGACCCGGCCTGTGGCCCGTGCAGCAAAATGTCCTCTAAGGCACTTAGAAGTAGGCAGCAGCAGTGTGAAAGGATTTTCTCAGAGTCCTAATCCACCCGGGTCCGGACTTCGTCAGAAGCCTCAACGTCTCGGGAGCTGTCTGACTCCGAGCATCGTCGTGGGTCTTCTGAATGGGGGTCTCCCTCACAGGAACACTGGAGGAACAAGATACCTGCGAGGGCATCATCGTTGGATGCTTCCGATTGGCCTGGGCCCTCGCGGACCAGGTCGCGGAGTCCTGACCGCCGCCCCGGGTCCTCGGAGCCAGAGCGCCCTGCAAAAGTACCTCGCACGGAGCCGGAGATGCCGAGGAAGGTAACTGGAGGCCGCGGAGTCTTCTGAGCTCAGTCTCAGGATGATGGCCTTGGCGCGCAGCATGTCTGCCTTCATGGAGCAGTAGCGGGTACTGATGGCCGGTCTCACCGGTCCGTCTGCCCCGACCATCAGGACCTCGACTTCCAAGTCGACCCCGGAGGCCGAGCCGATCCTCGAGACTCTTCGAGCTGGAGTCGATCCTTGGCCAAGGTCTCCCTCGACCTCCTGTTCGAGACCAAGGTTGTCGACACCAGTGCCCTCTTCGGAGGAATCAGCATGGGAAACGGAAGATGAAGAGTTCCTGGACACCCACCGGACCTGGTGTGTCCCATCAGACTCGCCGGGGTCCGAGCCTTGGAGAATGTCCCCCCTGGAGGATGCCCGGTTCTCGGACATCGTCAGGGACATGTCCAAGGCTTTGGCGTTCCCGGCGGACACCAAGGAGGAGCCTCGAGCTCGAAGCCCTCCAGTATGATTTTTCCCCTCGGGAAGCCCTAACGGTACCGGTTCCTCCGATGTTGTAACGGCTGATGCTTGTCAGACGGCTGCCTGGGTGAGAATCTTCACAGTCTTGACAATGCATATATTTATGTGATTTTTGCAAGGTATTGTGGGTAATGTAGTTCATTCACACCAAACACAGCTGCTGACAATAATTTAGTTGTGCACAAGTGTTAAAGCCAATAAGATACTTCTTTATTTATGGGGTTATTTCTCCCAGCACAGATATGCTAGGTAGCACATAAATTAGGTTACTTGCTTGCAGTGTTTAACTTGGTAAAACAAAGTCAAAAATCAAAATCAGGAAAACAACCTTCAAACTTGTCAGGCAATTAGCTAATGTTTTCTTAGCATATCTCTAACAAACGAAAAGCCACAAAGAAAGAAATAAAACTGTTCTTGTAAGGTTAACTTCTGATTAATTTCCACACAGATCCAGAAGTAATTCTCTCCTAGCTCACAAGCAATTAGGTGCAGCTCAATTGCTATCTGTTATCCAGCTGAAACCCTTTAGCAGACTGGCTTTCTACTGTGTGAGTCAAATCCTGCTTCAGGAGCTTTTCTTAGTGGAATAAAGAACAAATTTATATTTTCTTTGTGATGGCTGCTGTGCTTTATCACAGAAAGTTACCAACGGAGTTTGGATAGAGAGCAATCCATATAAACAACATCTTGATCTGCTATTATTTCCCCTTCATCAACAAGCATAGGGTCACTATCATGAATTGGCACAGATGAATCTTTCAATGGAGCACTTTCAGGAGAACACTTATTTCCCTGCTGTCTTTCAAGGTTATAGCTAGGGCATAGATCAGTGTTCATACCTGAGCTTCCATTGTTGCTGTAGTTCCTCTCTATATAGCCTGGCCAGTATGTAGTCCAGTTCTTATGTCCAGCCTTCCAGTCCTGATCCCTGGACACTGGATCTCTCTTCACATACCTTCTGGCATAGGTCTTAGAGTCCCTTCCACGTGCAGCCGTCTCCCTCACAGGTAGCCTCTGGTGATTCCTTGTTCTGCAGCACCATTCTTCTGGCTTTCCCCAGTCCAATGATCTATGCTGGCCCTTGGAATACCTCCCAGTATACGTACTGCCTTGGACTCTTCTAGACCTCTCAAAGGCTTTTCTCCTCTTCCTTCCAGAGGGTTTCTTTCCTTCTCTATCCATCCGGTTTGGCTTCTGCTTCTGCTGATCCTTCAGATGAAACTGATGATCAAACTCAAGCTGATTCTCAGGATACTGAGGACAATTCTCTGAATATCCAAGGTGATCATGAAGCTGGTCCTCTGTAGAATAAACTCTACTCTTATTCTGCTTAGATGAGTGCTCCCCCCTAATACAGTGCAGCTGTGCTGAATCAGGCCCTGCCCTTTGAGATGAGTGCTTAGGGATTACCTCATAGCCCTCCTGATTGAACACACGTTTTCTCACTTCAGCTCCTCTCATGGCTGTTGGAAACCTGGTGCATTCTGGGACTGGTAGTCTTTTATGTCAAAATTCTGTTTTCTCATTTCTACCAGCACTGACAGGTTGCTTGTTCAGAGTCACTTCACCTTTTCTATAGCTCCTTCCTGAGCTATGATAAGCTTCCTTATCACATGCTCTGCATGTGGGAGTCACCGGCCTCGATGCCGAATCTCAGATAACGGGTCGATTCCATATATCGAGTCCGAAAGAGCCCTGGATTCCAAAAGACACAGCTGCCGCACAACTACATGGTTGTGGAATCGGCCATGCACAGGCTCAAGAGTCAGAAAACGCACTCCTCGGTGCCCCCTGGCAGGGAGGCCCGGAACCTGGACGCCCTTGGCAGAAAATGCTACCAGGGCTCGATGCTATCATGCCATGTCCAAACATACCAGTTGTACATGGGCATGTACTTACGAGACCTAGCAAAGGAGATTGCCGGGTTCTCTGCTGGCCTCTCCAAGGAACACTTGCAGCGTTTCAAGAACTTGTCCACTGGGATTCGGGAGTGCTCGAAGTTTATGTCTCGAGCAGCCTATGACGGCTTTGAGGCTTCGGCCCGGGTAGCCGCAGCCGGCATCGGTGCCCGACGCCAGGCGTAGCTAATGTCGTCGGACCTAGAGCCATGGGTTCAGGACAAGTTGGTTGATGTCCCTTGCCAAGGTGACAACCTTTTTGGCAAACCTATGACTGAAAAGGCTGCTGCAATTGAACCAAGTACTTGACCCTGACAAGACTCTCCAAAAAGACTTCTGCCCCTTCCAAAAAGAAGGGCCCGGGTAAAAAGTCCCTTTTCCCGAGGAAGGGTACTGCTTACCGCAACTACCCCACTCACCAGGCCTCCCCGGCTCCCCAGCAGGGGCAGCAGGCCAAGGGAAAGGGGCACGGCCCGCGTAAGCAGAAGACCCCAAAGCCCCAGGCACTGGCTCCTTCCCAGCCGGTAGGGGGTGTTTGACTGTCACAGCATAGTCTCTCTCCAGCCAGGGGTGAGGCCTTGCACAGGAGGAAAGTTGGCACTGTACGCCCACAGGTGGCCTGCAATCACCACCGATGCCTGGGTCTTACAAATAGTCCAAAAGGGCTATTTGCTCCACTTCAACCAGTTACCTCCCTCCTACTTTCCAGGAGAGCCTCTCAGACCCCCTCTACACAGGAATCTCCTCTTACAGGAGTTGGCCGGTCTTGTAGAGGATCAGGCGGTGGAGCCGTGCCCCACAGCCTGCTAGGACAAGGCTTTTACTCCAGGTATTGCCTGATACCAAAGAGAACAGGAGGCCTCAGGCCCATCCTCGACCTGCGAAACTTAAACAAGTTCCTGGTGAAGGAAAAGTTCAAGATGCTTTCCCTTGGAATATTGCTGCCTTACCTCCACCAGGTAGACTAGCTATGCTCTTTAGACCTGAAGGATGCTTATATGCACATCCTCATACATCCAGACCACAGGCAATATCTCAGATTTGTAGTGGGAGGAAACCATTTTCAGTACAGAGTACTTCCATTCGGCCTATCCTCTGCCCCCAGAGTGCTTCCCAAATGTCTGGCAGTAGTAGCAACTTTCCTCAGGAACCAGGGAATTTTTGTCTTCCCATACCTGGACAACTGGCTCATCAGGACCCCGTCACCTCAAGAAGCCCAATAGGCCACAGCTCGCACTATCAAAATGCTGCAGCATCTAGGCTTTGTCATAAATCAAGCAAAGTCCACTTTGCTCCGCACTCAAAATTTAGAGTTCATAGGGTCAAGGTTGGACACCCTTCAAGCGAAGGCTTACCTGCCAGAGGGCAGAGCACAGAGACTTCGGGAGCTAGTGCACCAAATCAGCCACAAGTCTCAGATATCTGCAAGGCAATTTCTACGCCTTCTAGGACACATGGCCTCCATGGTTCATGTGACCCAAAACGCCCGTCTCTACATGAGGACAGCTCAATGGTGCCTCAGAGATCAGTGGACACAAGACACAGGAAGACGCTGAGACAGGATCAGAGTGTCCAAATGACTACTGAAGTCATTGACCTGGTGGCTTCAGCCATCCAACCTGCTCAAGGGAGTGCCTTTCCAGCCCCCCTCGTATACAAGAGTACTGACGACAGATGCATCCCTGCTGGACTGGGGAGCCCATTGCCAAGGCTTATGCACTCAGGGTTGTGGTCTCCTCAAGAGAAGAATGCAACAAATCAACCTCTTAGAGCTCCAGGCAATACGCCTAGCTCTTCAGACCTTCTCTCATGTTCTCTCACATCAGTCTGTCCTAGTACAAACAAACAACCAGGCAGCTATGTTCTACGTGAACAAGCATGGAGGGACAGGGTACCACATCCTGTGTCAGGAGACACTGGACCTCTGTTCCTTTGCAATCCGACAAGATATGTCTCTCAAAGCAGTTTACCTGCTGTGTCAGGAGAACTACCTAGCGGACAAGTTAAGCAGAATTCTCCAACCTCACGAGTGGCAACTGAATCCGGAAGTAGCCCAGCAGATCTTCCAGTGCTGGGGACATCCAGTCATAGATCTCTTTGCCAGTCCGCAGAATCATCAGTTGCACAACCTTTGCTCCAGACAGCCACACCCCCAAAGGATGGCTGCAGATGCTTTTCTGATTTCCTGGTCCATAGGCCTCCTGTATGCGTTTTCTCCCACGCCTCTGGTGGCCCAGACTCAATTCAAAATCCTTCAAGACAAGGCCTCGGTCATCCTGGTAGCCCCCAGATGGCCACGACAACCTTGGTTTCCGCTTCTCCTCCAGCTGGCAGTGGAAACCCCACTTTCTCTGGGGATGCAGCCCAACCTCCTGTCCCAGGAGCAGGGCTCTATCTTACACCCCAACCTCAGGTCCCTCAACCTGATGGCATGGCTGCTGAAAGGGTAGTGCTGGCTTCTCTCCTTCTGCCTAAGAACGTGGAAGAAGTGCTACTGGCCTCAAGGAGGCAGTCCACTAGGAAAGCCTATGCCTTTAAGTGGTGTAGGTTTGAGGTATGGTGTAACCAGCACAACGAGAACCCTTTCTCTTGTCTAGTACCGGTAGTATTACAGTACTTGCTTCACCTTTCAGAATTAGGCCTAAAGTCTAACTCTGTCCAGGTCCACCTGAATGCTTTGTCAGCACACCACTCTCCAGTGGAAGGACAACCTTTATCGGTTCACCCCTTGGTGTCCAGATTCCTCAGAGGTCTACTTCTACTAAAACACCCGGTTCGTCCCTAGGCAACCGAGTGGGATTTGAATGTGGTCTTGCAACAGCTTACTCGCCCACCTTTTGCGCCGATGTCTGCTTGACATCTGTGCTTCCTCTGCTGGAAGGTGCTCTTCCTGGTGGCACTCACATCTGCCAGACGAGTGAGTGAGCTAGAAGCTCTTGTATCAGAAAGACCATACACACGGTTTTATAGGAACAGGGTGGTCCTGCGCACCCATCCCAAGTTTCTTCCAAAAGTGGTCTCTCCATTCCACCTCAACCAAGAGGTGGTTCTTCCGACATTCTTTCCCAGACCGCATGGCAGCTGGACAGAGGCGGTGCTGCATACCCTTGATTGCAAGAGGGCACTAGCCTTCTACCTGGAACGTTCACAGAGACATCGAAGGGCTACCCAGCTCTTTCTCTTATGACCCCAGTAAACTGGGGCTACCTGTCTCCAAGCGCACATTGTCCACCTGGGTGGAAGACTGCATTGCCTGGGTGTACAGGGCGGCCGACCTGTTGCAGGGTCGAGTCACGGCCCACCGTGTCAGGGCTAAGGCCACATCAGTGTGGCTCACTTCTGCTCTGTTCTGCTGGCAGACATCTGCAGGGCCGCAACCTGGTCTTCAAGCCAGACTTTTGCAGCCCATTACTGCTTGGATGGAGAGTCCCGACGGGACAGTGCTTTCGGCCAGGTGGTACTCCGTAACGTATTTGAGGTATAGGCAACTTCTTCCCTCCAGCCCTTTGGTGTCAGGCTACCGGAGGTGTTGAGTTTTCTGCTGAATTCCTATCACAGCTGCTGCGGCTCTTCTAGAGGGAGCCATTTTTCAGCTAGGGGTTCTCAGCAGCCTATAGCTAGGGAGTTCCATATGTGAGGACTGACTTTCTGCTTGTTCCTGGAGAAAGTGTAGTTACTTACCTGTAACGGGTGTTCTCCAGGGACAGCATAAATCATTCCTCACGACCCTCCCTCCTCTCCTGGAGTTGCAGTCCTACTATTGCTTTTTATTCATTTTGCCGTCTTTTTAGCTATCTCATTTGACTGAGCAAGATGGCACCCTTGGGTGGGAAGGGGATCGCGCATGTGCCATGCAATCCCAAAGGCTTTCTTGGAAAGCTGGGGAATTGCTCCGCATGGGGGTTCTGTCGGCGCCGACGTCACCCATATGTGAGAACTGATTCCTGCTGTCCCTGGAGAACACCTATTACAGGTGAGTAACTATACTATACAGTTTGAAGTCTAACGCCATCAGAATTTACCTCAGTGCGCTATCGGCACACTATCTCCACATTGAGGGAAGCCCCTCTCCACCCAGCCTCTCGTGACTCTCTTCTAGAGGAGCCTCCTGCTCTCTTGACCATCCATTCAAACACCATTGGCAGCATGGGATCTCAGTGTGGTCCTCTCAAAACTAATTGCTCCACCCTTTAGGCCTCTCGCTTCCTGCCACTTCAACTATCTCTTCTGAAAGATGGTCTTCCTCGTGGCACTCACGCTCGCAGGATCAGTGAGCTCCAGGCCCTGGTGGCTCATGCCCCCTACTCTAGCTTTCACGGGAACAGGGTGGTGCTCTGGACATACCCTAGGTTTCTCCATGAGGTGGTCTCCCCGTTCCACCTCAACCAAGAGGTGGTGCTTCCCACCTTTTTCCTGCGACCTTATGCCAGTAGGGCAGAGGCCGCTCTCCATACGCTGGACTGTAAGTGAATCTTGGCCTATTATTTAGAGTGCACCAAGCCCCATCATCGCTCTTTGCAGCTCTTCATTTCCTACGACCCTGATCACCTGGGCATAGTGGTCTCCAAGCATACTCTGTCCATCTGGGTGACAGACTGCATCGCCTTTACCTACAGACAGGCCAGTCTTTCCCTGGAGCATCATGTTATGGTGCACAGCATCTGGGCCATGGCGGCTTCTGTGATGAACCTCTGCTCTGTTCCCTTGTTGGAGATCTGCTAGGCTGTCTCCAGGTCCCCAGTTCACACCTTCACAGCACATTATTGCCTGGAGGAGGAGTCCCGGTGCGGCAGTGCCTTCGGCCAGGTGGTACTCCGTCACTTGTTTGAAATTTGCAGCAACTCCTGCATTCCAGCCCTTCTGTGTGTCCAGGCTACTAGAGAGCTGGTTTCCCTTGTTGATGCTGGGATCGCTGCTGAGGTCTTGTGACTGAACTGTACTCTTGCTGTTCCTCGCTGTTTGCTTTTTGGTTCGCTCGTGGCTTACAGGCTTTTTCAATAGTCTGTAGCTACAGAGTTCCTTATGTGAGGACAGACTTCCTGCTTGTTCCAGGAGAAAGCGTGGTTACTTACCTGTAACAGGTGTTCTCTAGGAACAGCAGAAATCAGTCCTTACAACCTGCCTTCCTCCCCATGAAGATGCTTTTTTTTTCTGTCTTGAGCTATTTCATCATACTGAGTCAGGATGGCACCCTTGTATGGGAAGGTAGCCATGCATGCGTGGTGGATCTCCCAAAGGCTTTCTTTGAAAGCTGGGGAGAGGTTACCGCATGGGCTCCGTCGATGACGGCGTCACCCATATGCGCGAGGGCTGATTCCTGGAGTATACTTGATACAAGTGAGTAACCACGTTTCGCCTCAACCATCTCTTTTACAAGTTGAATAGTCCTAATCTTTTATGCCTTTTCTCATGGGTATATCCTTCCATCTCCTTTACCATTTCGGTGGCTCTTTTCTGTACCTTTTCTAATTCTGCTATATCCTATTTAAGATATGGCGACCAGAATTGCACACAATATTAAAGGTGCGGTAGTACTATGGAATGATACAGAGGCATTACAATATCCTTGGTTTTATTCTCCATTCCTTTCCTTATGATTTCTAGCATTCCATTTGCTATCTTGGCCACCACACTGGGCGGATGGTTTCAATGTATTCTCCATAGTGACACCTAAATCCTTTTGTTGGGTGGTAGTTCCTAATGAAGAACCTTGCATTGTGTAACCATTGTTAGAGTTGTTCTTTCCTAAGTGAATAACTTTGCACTTGTCCACATTAAATTTCATCTGTCATTTGGACACCCTGTCTTCTAATTTATCAAGGTCATCTTGCAGTTTTTCACAATCCTCTTGTGTTTTAACAATTTATTATTTTTTTTGTAATTTAAATTTTTTATTGGCACATATCAAAATACATACCACAAACCATATAAGCAGAACCCCCCAAGCATAAGCCCTTATACAATACATACTTCCTCTTCAGATGGGAGAGATCCCCTCGCTCAGTGTGTACCCTCTTTTCCACCCTGTAAACTTCCTTAAAAACTATGATTTATACAGGGTTGGTATCAACAAAAGCAGTACAAACCACAAAACATCATACCTAACCAACTGTTTAGAAATCCCCCCCCCCCCCACAGAGGCCTAACAACCTTCAAGAAATTCCAGAAGGGGTAACCATAAACCTTTAAATTTCTCATACTGCTGGCGTCGGAGCGCCGTTAACTGCTCCATCAAGGCTATATGACGCAGTCGGGTCTGCCATTGTGCCAAGCTCGGGAGGTTTACCTGTTTCCAGGCCCTAGCAATCTCACTCCTGGCAGCCTGAATACATGCTCGTATGGGCCGTTCTTGGGTCCTAGCACTCTTTTCGGGCCAAATTCCCAACAGCCCAAATCCCATATCTACTTCCACCGATCCCCCAAAGATACGGGTGATTTGCTCACTCACTCTCTCCCAATACAACCTTACCTGGGGACACTCCCACCATACATGAATAAAGGACCCCTCCTCTCCACATAGCCGCCAACACCTATCAGACACTCCCGGAAACATCCTATGTAGCCTCGACGGAGTATAATACCACCGATATAGCAATTTATAGGATGTTTCCCTGATCGCTACCGACAATGCCTGTCGGCCTATATTCACATGCACTCGCTTCCACTCCTGTTCATCAAAAACCCTCCCCAAGTCTCTTTCCCACTCATGTTGGTGCTTAAATTTCTCCGGGCCCCCCCCTCCCCAAACCCCGGTACAGTTGGGTTATCAATCCCCTTGAGCTTTCCCAACAACGCCATAACCCTTCCCTATCATCTTGTACTCCCTCCCTGAATTCCCGAGTTAGCTTAGTGGACAGAAAATGTTTAACTTGCATATGTGCATAAAAGTCTCCCCCTCTCAACTGGTATTTTACTCTAAGATCAGGAAAAGAAATCACTTCTCCCCCCTCTACAAATTTGTCAAAGGTATCCAAACCCAACCGCTCCCACCGTTGAAAAACCCCTTCTCTACCCGGAATAAATCCAACGGTCCCTCTCACCAGACCCAACAACGAAAAACTCGCCCCCGGGCAAAACTTTCTCCGAGCCTTCCTCCATTGCATAAGCAAATGCCATATATAGGGGTTATCCCTCCACCTCCCCTCCGGCAATTTGTCCCAAATCCACGGCAAATACTTCAAAGGAATCGCCTCTGCCCAGTACTGCTCCACTTCTCTAAACCGTTTATAGGGCACCCCCTTATCCCTCCACTCAAAGGCCTGCCTCAGCTGGGCTGCCGCGTAATATCTTCCCACATCAGGGACTCCCAACCCTCCCCTCTCCTGAGTTGCATACAACACCCGTCTGCTCACTTGCGGGCGGCTATTCCCCCAAACAAAAGCAAAGATCTGACTTTGCAACAGTCGAAGGTCTCTGCTTCCCACCCCCACCGGTAGCATTTGGAATACATACAGAAGACGAGGCAACAAATTCATTTTCAACCCAGCAATCCTTCCCAACCAGGATAACTCCACTCCTTTCCAGCGCACCATATCCTTTCGCAACTGCCCAAATAAGGGCAGGTAATTTGCTCTATAGAACCCGAGGGGGTGTGCCGTAATCTGTACTCCCAAGTATTTTAGTGATTTACTCACCCAGCGAAACGGGAACGAAGCCTTCAAACTCTCAACAACCTGGGGAGGCAGTGTCAGTGACATGGCCTCTGTCTTATTCCAATTAACCTTAAATCCCAAAAGTTTCCCATAATCCCTGAGCTCCCTCAATAGGAGTGGCAAGGAGACTATCGGCTGGGTCAACGCAAATAACAGATCGTCCGCAAACATTGCCATCTTATGCTGCGAAGCTCCTACCGCTATACCTTGAATATCCTCCACCGACCTGATCCTAGCAGCCAAGGGCTCCATTACTAGTGCAAAAGGGAGCGGGGACAGTGGGAAGAATTCAGAATAACCCCCATTTATGCGAACGGTCGCCTCCGGAGCTTTATACAACGCCTTTATCCACGCCCGAAAATTAGAGCCCAACCCGATATACTCCAATACCGACATAAGGAAGTCAAAGTTCACCCTGTCAAAAGCCTTCTCGGCATCAATAGAGAGAAATATAGCCTTCTGATGTTCCTGCCTAACCAGCCGCCCCAATTGGAGAACTCTCCTCACTCCATCTGCCGGCTTTCGCCCCATAATAAACCCAGACTGATCCGGGTGAATGAGCCCCGGCATACACGACCCCAACCGCAATGCCAACACCTTTGCCAAAATCTTGACATCAATATTCAGCAGCAAAATGGGTCGGTACGAGCCGCAAATGGCCGGATCCCTCCCAGGCTTGGGAATTACAACTATAGCCGCCTGGCTCATTGATGTCGGGAGATCTTCCCCCTTCAAGACTGCATTAAACACTCTCATCAAAATGGGACCCAACTCGTCATTGAATGTTTTATAAAATAACCCTGAAAACCCATATATACCGGGCGCTTTGCCCGCCACCAAAGCCTTAATGGCCCCCTCACCTCTTCGAGAGCAATGTTCCCATCTTTATCTTTTATCTTTATCTTTATTCGTCGCTTGATATACCGCCCAGGCAGGTGCGTCAGGGCGGTGTACAATATAATTAAACAGTAAAATCAGGAAAAGGGAAAAGAACGCCATTACTCAGATAGGACAGCGAGAGACAGAAAAGCAAAAGTGGGAGAGAGACAGATTAGGGGAGGTACGTGTGGGAAGGCCAGTCACTCCTAAGGGTCTGGTAGATCAAAAGCCTGTTGAAAGAGGTGGGTCTTGAGTAGGGACTTAAATCGAGGGAAGGAAAGCTCGGTACGGAGGGCAGATGGGAGTGAATTCCAGAGTGCTGGAGCCAGAAAGTAAAATGCGGAGTGTCGTATCGTTTCCAAATGGGCTGAGGATGGGGAAGGGAGATAGAGACGGTAGCCATGTGCTGAACGGTGGAGGCGAGGGGAAGGTTGTAAACGGATAGAGTCGGCTAGGTACTGCGGAGAACCAGTGTGCAATGCTTTGTGAGTGAGTATGAGTATTTTGTAGTGGAAGCGAAAGTTAAGTGGGAGCCAGTGTAAGCGGAGGAGGAGGGGAGTAATGTGATCGCAGGGGGAGGAGTAAGAGAGTAAACGAGCGGCTGTATTCTGAACTAGTTGAAGACGGTGAAGTTGATACTTTGGGAGACCTGCTAGAACAGTATTACAGTAATCTAATCTTGACAGAACCAGGGAAATAACCAAAGAAGTGAGAGAGGAGGTAGGGAGAAAAGGGCGAACAGCTCGAATTTGGCGGAGGAAGAAGAAAGAACGACGAATAAGTGAAGAAATGTGATGATGGAATGAAAGAGAGGAATCAAGAGTAACACCGAGATAGCGGAGGGAAGAAACTAAAGGGATAGGAGTAGAAAGAAAAAGTGGAGCGCAGGTAGGTGGGGATGCGTGAAAGGAAAACCAAAGAGCCGCCGACTTGGCGGGGTTAACATGAAGGAAGTTAGTGGTTATCCATGTAGCGACCCGAGAGAGACAGAAGTTGAGCGCGGAAAGATCTGGTGAGAGGGAGCTAGTGTGGTGAACAAGAAGGATATCATCAGCGTAGAAATAACCGGAAATTCCTGACTGTTGGACGATAAGTGCTAAGGGGGCCAGAAAAATGTTGAAAAGGAGAGGTGCTAAAACAGAACCCTGGGGAACACCACAAAGGAGAGGTAGGGAAGGGGAAGTAGATGAGTCAGTCCTTACTGAGAATGTGCGAGAGGAGAGAAAAGAACGAAACCAGGCGAGGACAGACCCGCAGATCCCAAGGTCAGCCAACCGAGATAGAAGGGTGCGATGGTCTACAATATCAAAAGCAGAGGAAAGATCACATCGATCGTGAGCCTGATGAACTTCGCTGAGAAGAGAAGTGAGAATGGTCTCTGTGCTGTGGCCTGTGCGAAACCCGGATTGACGTGGGTGAAGAGAGAGGGTAGAATCTAAATGGGCAGAGAGCTGAGTGAATACAAGTTTCTCCAAGGTTTTTGACAAAAAAGGAAGGTTGGATACAGGGCGCCAGTTAGCCGGTGTGGAGGGATCGAGGGAAGGATTCTTTAGAAGTGGACGGATGAGGGCATGTTTCCAGGCTGAGGGGAAAATACCGGAGGAAAGGCTATTGTTGAAGATATGAAGAATATATGGAAGCAACATGAGGGAAGAGTCGGACAGCCAAGATGAGGGGATGAGATCAAGGGGACAGGTGGTTTTATGGGAGATAACAATGGCTTTGGAGAGTTCTGTTGAGGTAATGGGCCGAAATGTACTCCAGGTGTGGGAAAAAATCCTATCCGGAGATGAGGAAGGAAGGTCTGATGAGGAGGAAGGAGGTTGGGGGGGGAGGGGACAATGGAGGAGGACACGAAGGAAAAGTAGTGCGTAGAGAGGAGATTTTGCCAGAGAAGAAAGAAGCAAGTGAACTGGAATCAGGTGCATTAGGGGGGGATGGGGAGGATCGAGAGGAAGTGGAGAGTGAGGAGAGAGACCGAAGAACTCTGAATAATTGTTGCGAGGAATTGGAAGCTGCAGAAATACAATTGTAATAATAGGAATATTTAGCCTTGGCGATCATCTTACGATATAATACTTGAGCAGCCTGGAAAGTGGTGAAGGAACAAGGGGACGGGTGTTTACGCCAGGCCTGTTCGGCACGGCGAAGATGTGTCCTTTGGAGATAGAGACCGGGGTGGTACCAAGAATGGTGGAACTGAGGACGAGAAGAAGGACGAACACCAAGGGGTGCAAGGTGATCGAGTGCAGCGAGAAGGGTAGAGGACCAGAGATCCACTTGAGCGTTCACTGGAAGAGAAAAGAAGGAGGAGGAAAAAAGGGAGTCAGCAGGGGGAAAGTTCTGACGGGTCAAAGGGGTGATGTGGCGTTTAGGTTGCAGAGGGAGCAGAGGGGAATGTGATGGTGTACTGTGGGAAGGAGGAAGGGCGATGGAGAAGAAAATACACAGATGGTCGGACCAAGGTAAAGTGAGTGACGAGATGTCAACTGGCAAGATGGGAGAGGCTGCTGGAGTGAAGATTAAATCCAGGGTGTGCCCAGCAGAGTGCGTGGGACACAAAACATGCTGGACAAATGAGAGATCATCCAATAAGGATAGGAACGCACGATCCCTCAACTGGGAGGGGGAATCAGAGTGGACATTAAAGTCCCCAAGAATCACAAGGTGAGGAGACAGGAAAGAGGCCTCAGAGAGTGAGCAGAGGAAAGTATCCCAGAGATCTGGGCACAAGGATGGAGGGGTGTAGACATGAAGAAAGGGGATAGAGGGTGGGGGGCCATAATGGACAAGAAGAGCCTCAGGGTAGGGTAGGGTGGAGGCGGCAACACCAAAAGAGAGAGTGGACCGATGGATAACTGCCACACCGCCGCCGCTACGATTACAACGGGGGCGGTGGAAAGCAGAATAGCAGGTGGGAGGCAGCGGTGAAGGAGGGCATCTTTGCCTTCTCGGAGCCATGTCTCCGTAAGAAAGAGTGCATCTAGGGAGTTCTGGATGAGGAGATCATGTACGAGATGAGTTTTATTCCGGAGCGAGCGACAGTTTAAAAGGGCAAGGGACAGAGAGAGAAAAGAAACAGCCGGGGGCAACGTGGCAGAGAGGTTGCATTCCGACGATACTGAACGGCAATCTATGAGATACTCTGCGTGACGAGATGGGGCCCCAGAGACAGAACTACGCAATGTAGTGGGCCGGTGACCCCAGTGAACTGGGATAGCGGCCATGGAGGCAGCAGTTGTGTGAGGTGTGCTAATGAGAAAGAAAAGGAGAAGAAACTTCCAATGCGCAAGAACGGAAGGTAGAGGGGAGAAAGTGACGTGTGCTAGAGAGGGGCTAGAATGTGAGTGCCTATGAGCCAGTGTACCAGATAACCCCGGTGCAGGGGGGTGAGCTGCAGCGAGGTCGACGCCCCTTTCGTCGCCCCAAGGAGCTCGCCCAAGGAGCCCCTACCCCCATGGAACTCTCCAACCGCGCACTACCCTTCCCCCCATTCCACAAATATTGTCGAATTCCCTCCCCATCCCTAGGGGGGTCCGCCGTGTATAATGTCTTGTAGTAGGTCCGAAACCGCTCCCTAATAGCACTACCTTTAAACAACAATCTATCCTGCGGGCCTTTGATTTTTGCTATAGCCCTCCGCTGCCTCTGGGAAGTAAGTTTAGTACTCAAGAGGTGCCCTGCTTTATTGTCAAACTCATAGTATCGCTGTCTCGCCCAATCAAGTTGGCGAGATATCTGCTCCAACTGGAGGCTATTTAATTGCCTCCTTAGCTCTTCAACCTGCCTCTGCACTCTCACCCCCCCCCCCTCTGTTTATGGACCCTCTCCAAGTCCTCCAGCCTCTCCTGGAGGCGGCACTCCTCAACTACTCTTTCCCTTTTCCGCTTTGCTCCCAATTGAACAAGATGGCCCCTCACCACCGCTTTCAACCCATCCCTAAGTACCCCCGTTGTCACCTCCCCGTTATCGTTAAGTTCCATATAGTCTTTAATCACTGCCTTTATCCTCTGCCTCACCCCTTCCCCCTGTAATAGATATTCATTTAACCTCCAGAACATTCTTTGCCCTGGCTCCCTGGGAGGGCCAAACTTTGCCCTCACCGGAGCATGATCTGACCAGGTTGCCACCCCTATGGAAATCTCATCTAAGGCCTCCTTCCAATAGTCATCTCCCAAAAGATAATCAATTCTACTATATGACGCATGCACAGCCGAGTAGTAGGTAAAATCCTTAGTGAAAGGATGGGCCAACCTCCATAAGTCCTCCACCCCATACTCTTGCATCCACGCCTGAAACCGTTTCAACCCTGTATTTCTCCCTTCCTCCCATCCAGGGCAAGATTGCAATCCCCCCCCCCCCCCCCCAGCCAGGAGTCTTCCCTGGGTCTTCCCAACCAGCCAGGCCCCCAGGTCCTCCCAAAACTGTCCCTGTGCCACATTTGGCCTATAGATCGAGAGGAAAGTCACCTGTCGTCCCCCCCAACTCCCCCACTACACTCACCGCTCTCCCGTCCCCTTTCCGGAACACCCTTCCGACATTGAAGGGCACATCGTGCCTAATCAGAATACCAACTCCAGCCTTCCTCCGATCCCCCTCCTCCGCTGCAAAAACCCCCTGGAACGTTTCCCCCCCCCCATCAATCGCTCGTCCCGTTTACGCAGATGGGTCTCCTGCACAAACACCACCTGCCACTGTTGCACTCGCACCTCTTTCCAGAGCAGTTTTCTTTTCTGAGGGGAATTCAATCCCCGTACATTCAAACTCCCCACTCTCACACCAGCAGCCATGACTCCAAGCATACCGCTAGCCTACCCCTCTCACACATCTTCAAAGCCTCCCCTCACACAGAGCTCCATTCTGCCTATCATCGAGGAAGAAACCCACCCGTGGACGCTATACCCCCCCCATCCCCTGATCCAAAAGCCTTCCCCCCCTTCCTCCATCATTTCGCCAGCATCTTCCAAACCCCCCTCCCCCTGAACCTTCAAAACCCACAACATGATACAACAATCACTTATAGATATCCCACAACAGTGCCACACAACAACCCCCCCCCCTGTACTGCTATCAATAGACACATTCCCCCCATAAATGCCCCCCCCCCACACCTTCAGGCCCGCATTGCTTAAAGCAGGCAAAACTAACATTTCCCACACAGTCCTGGGTGATAATCAAGTAATTCTAGCTGGTGCAGCTCCCTCCGTGTCTCCTTGACCAGCTTCTCCCGCCTTCCTCCGCAAGTGCTGTCCTTTCATAGGCATCCTCTCCCATCTAGAGTTCACTCCTTTAGATCCCTCCATCGCCGGTCTCTTTGCCTGTTCAGGTAGACGAGGGGCCCCCTCCTGCCTCAATACTTTCCAGGCCTCCTCTTCCCCCCGGACCCGAAAACTCCACCCGTTGATGTCCATCAGCATCGCAAAGGGGAAGAGCCATCTGTATTTCATTTTCTCCTCTCGGAGATATTGTGTGACCGGTCTCATGTTGTGGCATCTCTGTAGGGTGCCAGCCGATAAATCATGATATAGTTCCACGATCTGGCCTTCCCAACTAAAACTCCTCCGGGCCACAGCCACTCTCATTATCTTCTCTTTCACTGCGAATGAGGTCAGGCAGGCCACGATATCGCGTGGCCTCCCATTGCGCGCCAGGCCCAACTAGGGTTGCCAACTTTTTCACCGAGAAAAACCCGACACCTGTGGCTCACCATGCTCCACCCATTCTCCGCCCCTAGTCCCACTCCTGCCCCGCCCCCAGCCTCACCCACAAAAATTACCGAGGATACGTGTAGGCTAACTTCCTTGGTCAGATAATAATTAAACTGGGAACCCCAAAATCCAAACATGAAATGTACAACACTGGAGAAATAAAACTATAAAGTAATTTCCTCTTGCACTAAACAAAAACGCAAAGATGTTAGCAATACACACTTCCCAGACCAGACATATTCCAGTTAATAAATTCAAAATAAAAAGTATTTTTCTACCTTCTGTTTGGGCGTTTTATTTTTCAGTTGCAATTGCTCCAGTCACTTTCTTCTGGTTTCTTTGTATCTTCTGCGAGCTATCCATTTGTCCTTTCTTCTCTTTTAGATGTTTTTCCATTCTCTCTCTATTTCTGCTTTAACATACTGATTGTTTCCCTTTTGCTTTTTCCCCCAATTCTTTCCTTATTCCTTTATCATCCATTTAAATTTCATCCTTCCATTCTCAAGCCCCTCTTACTCTCCCAATACCCGGCCCATCATAGACTTTTCTTCCACACAAAATATTTTTTCCCCTCTCCATTCTCATTCCCCATCCATTCTAGTCATCCCCCAAAATCAGTTCCCTTATAGTTCTAGACCCACCCAGCATCCACTCCCTTCTAGTCCCATTCTCCCATGCCCCACATTAGCCCATTTCCAGTCCTATTCCAGCTCTTCATCAGCCCATTTCCAGTGCTAGCCCTCACATCACAGGCCATTTCCAGTCCTAGCCCCCCCCCCCCCCCCAATCACAGCCCATTTCCAGTCCAAGTCCCCCATCACAGCCTGTTTCCAGTCCTAGGCCCCCCCACCATCAAAGCCCATTTGCAGTCTTAGCCCCCCTAATCACAGCCTATTTCCAGTCCAAGTCCCCCCCCCCCCTAGCCCTTTTCCAGTCCAGGTCCCCTCCACCCCCATCACAACCCATTTCCAGTCCGTGTCCCCCCCCCCGCCCTTTTCTGGTCCAGGCCCCCCCATCACAACCCATTTCCAGTCCAAGTCCCCCCCCCCATAGCCCTTTTCCAGTCCAGGTCCCCCCCCCATCACAGCCCATTTCCAGTCCAAGTCCCCCATCACAGCCTATTTCCAGTCCTAGGCCCCCCCCACCATCACAGCCCATTTGCAGTCCGAGTCCCCCCCCATCACAGCCCATTTGCAGTCCTAGCCCCCCTAATCACAGCCTATTTCCAGTCCAAGTTCCCTCTCCCTCCACCATAGCCCATTTCCAGTCCAAGTTCACCCCCCCCCCCCATAGCCCATTTCCAGTCCAAGTTCACCCCCCCCCCATAGCCCTTTTCCAGTCTAGGTCCCCTCCACCCCCATCACAACCCATTTCCAGTCCATGTCCCCCCCCCCCTAACCCTTTTACAGTCCAGGTCCCCCCCCATCACAGCCTATTTCCAGTCCAAGTCCCCCCGCATAGCCCTTTTCCGGTCCAGGTCCCCCCCCCATCCCAACCCATTTCCAGTCCAAGTCCCCCCCCCCATAGCCCTTTTCCAGTTCAGGTCCCCCCCCCATCACAGCCCATTTGTAGTCCTAGCTCCCCCGCATCACAGCCCATGCAGTCCTTGGCCTCCCCCCCCCCCCCGACCAGCACCACGGCTGTCTGAGGGGCTTTAGAGGGAGCCGGGGAAGCCCGCACGAGGCCCCGGCTCCCTCTGTACAACCGCCAGTGTGAAGAGCCTTTTCCTTCACGCTGGCGGTTGTTTCTGTGAAGCCGCAAATGCTGGGAAAGGTTAAAGGGCATTGCCTTTAACCTTTCCCAGCACACGCGGCTTCACAGAAACAGCCGCCAGCGTGAAGGAAAAGGCTCTTCACGCTGGCGGCTGTATAGAGGGAGCCGGGGCCTCACGCAGGCTTCCCCGGCTCCCTCTGAAGCCCTCCGGTGTGTGGGCCGGCCCTGGGTAGGTGTTTTTTTTTACTTCGGGTCAGAAGAAAAGCCGGTCTTTTGCTCTGGTCGCTCCCGATCTTGCGGCCAGAGCAAAAAACCGGCTTTTCAAGGGCCGGTTTTGCATCTGACCCGGCAGCCGGCCTGGCCATGAAAAAAACGGCCAGGCTGGCTGAAAAACGGCCAGTTGGCAACCCTAGGCCCAACGCCCAATGTGCTCTCTCCACCGAGACTGCCGTCATCTCGATCTCACTGTCGTCTCCCTGCAGCAAGAGTTGACATACTTTTTGGACCACCGCTGCCGCATCCGCGAAGGCCTCCGTCTCTGGAACTCCTCTCAGGCGCACATTGTTTCGGCGGGAGCGATTCTCGAGGTCTTCTAATTTGTCTTTAAGACTGAGCTGCTCCTCCTGCAGACACTTCATAGTCGCCTCTATTTCCGTGCCCCGCTCGGCCAGGTGGTCCGTCTGTTCTTCCAAAGACTCCACTCTGTGCCCCAGCTGTCGTATATCTGCTTTAATGCCAGACAGCGACTCCTTAAGCTCTCCGCGGGTGGCAATAATTTCTCTCCGCAGGGATCTCATCCAGCCCCACATATCTCCGCGAGTGCAGCTCTCCTTGGCCCTCTCCAGCTCCTCTTCCGATTCCTCACCTGACGCCATGAGGTCTGGCGGGTCCCGGGCCTTCTTCTCCGCTCCATCCACATACGAGGATTTAAACTTCGCTAACCTTTTCCTCACCGACATCGCCGCCGGGCACGGTCACCTCCAGCACCAGTTCTTCCAGATGGGATGGGGTAAATCAAGCACTTTTCACCTTTATTTCAACGTCCCGATGGGAGCACAGAAATTATGCTGCCATCTCCCGAGTGACGTCACTTCCTCCATGTGTTTTAACAATTTTGAATAATTTTGTGTCATCTTCAAATGTGATCGTCTTACTTGTTATTCCCATTTCCAGGTCATTTATGAATATGTTAAAAAGCAGCTGGCCCAGCACCTATCCCTGGGGTACTCCATTATTCACCTTTCGCCATTGAGAAAACTGGCCATTTGGCGCTACTCTCTACTTTCTATCTTTTAACCAGTTCCTGATCACAATACTACACTGCCTCCTATCCCATGACTTTTTAATTTCCACAAGAGGGACCTTGTCAAAGGCTTTCTGAAAATCCAGATACACTATATCATCCAGCTCACCTTTGTCTACCTATTATTCACACCTTAAAAAAATTTAACAGATTAGTGAGACTAGACTTTCCTTGGCTAAATCCATGTTGGCTTTCCCCCATTAAACCATATCTACATGTTCAGTAATTTTATTCTTTATAATAGTTTCTACCATTTTGCCCGGTACTGACGTCAGGCTCACTGATCTGTAGTTTCCCATATCACTCCTGGAACCTTTTTAAAAATTGGCGTTACATTGGCCATTCTCTAATCTTTCGGTATTATAGATGATTTTAATGATATTTCACAGATTACTGAAGCAGTTCTGCAAACTCATATTTCAGTTCTTTCAGTACCCTTGTATGCATACCATCTGGCCCAGGTGATTTGCTACTCTTCAGTTTATCAAATAGTTGTAATACGTCTTCATGGTTTGTCGATATTTCTTTCAGTTCTTCTCATACATCACTTTTAAATACCATTTCAGGCATGGGTAATTTCCCTATATCTTCTTCAGTAAAGACCAAAGCAAAGAATTCATTCATTCAGTCTCTCCATTATGGCTTTGTCCTCCCATAGCACCCTTTTGGCTCTCTATCATCTAATGGTCCAACTGACTCTCTCACAGGGTTTTTTTCCTACAAATGTACTTGAAAAAGGTTTTATTTTGTGATTTTGCTTCCACAGCAAGCGTTTTAAAAAAAAATTCTTTGCCTGCCTTATGAATGCCTTTCATCTACCTTGCTAGTGCTTATCTTGTTTCCTGTTTTGTCATTTGGCTCTTTTTTCCATTTCCTGAAAGATGCTTTTTTGGCTACAACAGCCTTTTTGACCTCACCTTTAAACCATGCTGGCAGCCTTTTGGTCTTTCTATCACTTTTCTTAAAGTGTGGAATACATCTGGTCTGGACTTCCAAAATAGTATTTCCAAACAACCCCCATAATTGATGTGAATCTTTAACCTTTGCAGCTGCTACTTTTAGTTTTTTCTTAACTATTTTACTCATGTTATCATAGTCGTCTTTTTGAAAGTTAAAAGGTAGTACTGTGAATTTCCTTGCTGTCCTTCTTCCATTTATTAAATCAAATGTGATCATGCTATGATTATTATTGCCAAATGGCCCCAACACCCTTATCTTTTGCACCAGATCTTGTATTCCACTAAGGACGAGGTCCAAAATAGCTTCCCCTCTTGTCAGTTCATGAACCAGCTTCCCCAAGAAGCAGTCATTTATTTCATCTAGAAGCTTTATCTCCTTAGCATGTCCTGCTGTGAAACTGAGTCAATATCGGGGTAATTGAAATCAACCCTTACACTGTGCTACAGCCAAAATGCTCCTGAAATAAATTCAGTTGCGCTTTATTAAGTCTGGGTTACTGAGAACAAAAATGATGCTTAAAATTATTTATTGGCTCTAGTTTTCAATTTATACTATGGGGTCAGTACATATAATCGACTTCAGAACTTCTAAGGATATGCAAATTTTAATGGGAATGAATCTCAATTGAAATCATAAATTACTAAAATTCATGTACATCTTTGACTGGATTTGTGATAAATCATTTTTTTATTTGGACAGTACTTGCTTTTCAAGCAAAACAATTAATGAATGATGTAATTTGAAGGTGCTATTGCATCATACATTATATGAATTGCATCATGTTATTCCTAGACGTCATTGATGATGTAATCCTAACTCAGCTTAATTATATCACTGCAGAACAAATTGTACAACATTTTTTTAACAAACATGATGTGTCAGTAGTATTTTGGCTGTCATCCAGTCTTCTCAGTGCTTGATTTTTTTTCCATTTAACCAAAGTGAGAGATGTCTCGTAATTGTTTGAACAGTGCAGATCACTTCTGCTACATTTACGCTGATGATGTGCTACTCTTCTCTCCATTCTCAATCAACCAACCCGATTTCTTGACCCTGACAAAGTGCTTCGAGGCTGTCACAGATTGGCTCCACACACAGAGCCTCAGAATTAATTTCAAGAAAACTGATGTCCTCTTCATCACGAGGAATCACTCCTTCACTCCACCAACATCAATGAGAATAAGAGACACGGAGCTCCTGAGCAAGCCCACCATCCGCTACTTGGGAATCACCCTCGACCAGCATCTCGACTTGAAAGCACACATAAGCAATACAGTTAGAGCAATCTATCATAAGATATGAACCATCCGCCACCTGCGATCCTTATTGGAACCAGATGATTTCCGGACAATTTCCAAGCCTTGGTAACCCCGCACTTCGACTATGCCAATGCTATTTTACAAGGACTCCCCAAGAACACCCTGAACCCCCTGCAGCTGGCGATGAATACAGCCGCCCGAGGTCTGCATGGGGCCTCCAGAAGGGACCACATAAACTCTGTCCTAAAGCACCTCCACTGGTTGCCCATCCACTGCAGACTCACTTTTAAAGTTTTACTAATGACATTCAAGGCCATCAGCAATCTATCCCCCATCTCCCTAACAGACCTTATCCTCCCCATACCTGCTAATAGGGCCAGAAGATCATGCACTTTAAACACACTCGTAATCCCTGGAGCAATAACAAAATGCTCCCAGACAGCAAGGAATAGAGCATTTGTATATTACGCACCTACGCTCTGGAATGCCCTCCCAACCTCCATCCGGGCAATAACTGACCTCGCCCATTTTCGAAAGGCCCTGAAGCATCACTTATTCCTCCTTCATTACTCCCTGCCCGGTGAAACAACACAGCCAAGCTTAACCCCCAACCACCATAATGACACCACCGTCACACCCAGGGCACGATAACATTCCCACTGTCTGAATATGACTGCCCAAACTTGTATATAACCTAATATGTAATCAGCTCAGAGAGTGCTTGTGACAGACATGTTGACGCACAGCTCAGTTGTACATAGTTGTAAATAGTTGCCCCTGTTGAATCCAAGTTGTAAAAACCTGTTCTCTGGAATGTACACCGCATGCCTGCTGCTTTGTACAATTTGTTTGTGTCATGTAAACCGTGCTGATTTTAAGAGCGTGGTATAGAAATAATATAAATAAAGGAGGGAGGAGTGGCTCAGTGGTTGGGACAGGTTACCTCAGGCCGGAAGGCCAGGGGTTCAATTCCCACATGGGGGCAAGCAGCTTCAGGCCAGAGAGACTGGGTCTTTAGTCCCATGGCCACTCCTTGTGGCCTTGGGCAAGCCACTTAACCCTCCATTGCCTCAGGTACACTTAGATTGTGAGCCCTTCAGGGACAAGGGAATAAAAAGTACCTGTTAGTATACATGTAAACCGCACTGATTCTAAATAGCATGGTATAATAAATAAGTAAATGTATTTATTTATTTTAATTAACAATTTTTTTTATGCCGCCTTATTTAATCAAGGCAGTTTACAATAAAACTTCAACTTTTACAGAGAACTTGTATATGGAACAATAACATTAAAAACTTAAAACAATCACAGAAGATTTCTGTGAAGAACTAAGGGGAGGGGGTCAGGTGGAAGTGCTGACACTAAACTTATTTACATCGTAACAAGATTGGAGGGTGGAAGGGAGATACAGAGCGTAGCATGATAAGTGTGGCTAGGCGTCTTCATTGAATTGTTTGATGAATAAGAAGGTTTTGAGTAACTTCCGGAAATCTCTTAAGTCTGTTGTGGATCTTAGCTTTTCAGGGAGAGAATTCCAAATAGCGGGGGCAGCAAGTGAGAAAACTCTCATAAAGGTGGATTTATTGTTTTTTGTGAACAGGCTAGGGGTTGGTATGGTGTTTTTGGTGCTGTTCCTGTCAGGTCTTTTACTTTCTTTGGTGCTGATGAGCTATTGTAGTATTTCTGCCGACATGTTATTTTTGATCTGGTGGTGAGAGCCAATTTATATTTTGCTCGTGAGGAGATTGGTAACCAGTGCAGGTCAAGCAGAAAGGGAGTTATATGGTCTTGTTGAGAGGCTCCAGTGATGATACAGGCAGCAGTATTTTGTACTAGTTGAAGGGGTCAAGTGTAATGTTTGGGTAGTCCTTGGAAGAGGAGATTACAGTAGTCTAGCACAGGTGTAATGATAGCCTGGCATACTTTGCGGACGTGTTCTTTGTTGATGAGAGGTTTTAGTCTTTGGATCATTGCTAATTTGTAGTAGACAGTCTTGGATGTCTTGTTGATATGCGTTTGGAGGGTAAGTTGCTTGTCTAGTATCACTCCGAGGTAGCGAACTTCATGTCTTATTGTGACTGGTATATTTGTGATGTTGATTGTGGTGGGAGGGGTGAACGTAGTTTCCCTTGTAATGAAAATTGCTTCAGATTTTTTTATGTTGATGTTCAAGTTGTTATTAGTAAGCCAGGTCGTCATTTCTTGTATGCAGGTAGATATGGTGGTATAGTCTGGGGAGTCTAGATGGATTGGGGTATATGCCATAATATCGTCGGCATATATGGCATATTGTATCTTGTATTTATTAAATATCTTGCATACTGGCTGAATTTAAATGTTGAAGAGAAGGGCTGATAGTAAGGATCCTTGGGGGACTCCTTGAGTTGTTTGGAACGGTGCTGAGGTGAGGTGGCCGGATGTTACTCTCTGTTGTCTGTCTTCGAGGTATGATTGAAACCATGGTGAAATTAGACTTACCTGCTAACTATTGTTCCTTAATGTCCCTCCAGTCTGGTCCCGAAACCTCTGGGGTTCTGCTCCTCCTCCAGCAGCTTGGAGACTGAGAAACATCACACTTGTGATGTCACTGGTACATAAGCTCCGGAACCGTCTCCAGACACCAGTTACCTCAGTCTCCAAGCAGCTGGAGGGTGGTGAGCCAGGCATGGCTCACCAGAGGAGCAATTAAGGAGAGTTAGGAGCCAGTGAGGATTTGATTTGGCTGGTTAATGGTCAAAGGAGACAGGATCCTTTATTTATTTTTATTTATTTTATTTTATTTAATTCTCAGGCCTTCAGTTTGACTGGGCTGTGTGTGTGCTGTGCTGTGAGTGCTGCAGTCCTCCCCCCCCCCCCCCGTGGCATCTGCTTGACTGGGGGGGGGGGGCGAAGACTCACCAGAAGAAGACCGGTACCGAGGCCCGTAGCACGCAGAAGTGCTGCCTGCTAGAGCTACCAAGGCCGTCTGGGATACAGTCAGTGCAGCAGGAGAGACGTTGGTTTCCTCACGTTCCTGCACGGTACTGAGAGCTTCGGCTCGATGGCTCCCACGCACAGCGGTAGAGCCTGGAGCAGCAAAAGTCTCTACTTTGTGTCCCAGGCTGCAGGTAAGAGGGGCCTCGGTGTTCAGGAGAGCCGGCAGGGCACGGGGCTCGGACAAGCGCAGCGTCGCGGCGTCGGCGAGACTGCCGAGTGGCATGGTGAAAGCGCTGGAAAACGCCACGTTGAGTTTTATTTGGTTTTAAGCGGCTAGCAGAGGTGTTGGGCAGCCTCGTTTTCACGGCGGGGTTCTGGCGGTTAATTCGGAAAGGTGCTCGGAGGCACGGATAGTGCTTAGTTTGAGTTAGTTTGGTTTAAAAAAAAAATCCAAAGGAAAAAAGACACAGCATAACAACGCGGCAGATTGGTCTGTGCTGGGAGCAGGGCCTAGGGCTCCGGAGTGGTTTTTGAACTCCATTGCAGCACGGTGCAGGGTAGTGCTAGAGCACCGTTCAGAGGACAGGATGCCTAGACCACTTTGTTTAATTTGTGGGGCTAAAAAAGGCACGGTGTCAGAAGCGGGGATTTGTAAGGGCTGCACTCAGGAGACTGCAGCCCTGGAACTGGCCACAGAGCAGGCAGAGGACGCTAGGGGGAAGGTCTCCATACCCCCTCATCAACCAGGTTCTCCAAGCATCCCTTAACTGGAGCCCATGCCAGGCACGTCGTCGTCTTCTGACCCTCCTAGCGTGCAGCCCATGCTGCCAGGGGGCTTGGCAGCGATTTTTTCTCAAGATTTCGTGACGCTGCTTCAGAAGGCCTTTAGCAGTCCTTCGGGTACGCTGGCCTCCGGGGTCTCAGAGGGGATCTCGGCTCTGAAACGCCCGGGGACGCCGATGGATACGGACATGACAGGAGTGTTACCGAAAATGTCCAGGGCCGACAGGGAGCGAATGGATCAGTCCGTGGTATCGGAGGGTCTCCGTTCGGAGGAGCAGGATATCGAGTTAGATTTGGAGGAGGACCTGGAGGAAGGCGAAATTGTGGAGCAGGAAGATCAGGCCAGGGTCATGCGCATTTTTTGGAGAGAGGAGTTGTCAGCGCTTATCTCGGAAACACTGAAAGCGCTAAATATGCCGTCAGGGGGGCCTTCGGAGGATTCCTCCCTAGAGGATCCATTGTTGCAGGATTTTCGCAAGACTCAGAGTGCTTTCCCGGTGCACAGAATGATTAAGGAGATGATTCAGGAAGAATGGGACTTGCCGGAGTCTGCCCTAAAGGGCTCTCGAGTGATGGCGCAGCTCTATCCGCTAGCAGACCAGGATCGTGAGTTGTTTAGGTCTCTCCGAGTTGATGCCGCAGTGTCGGCAGTTACTAATAAAACTACCATTCCGGTAGAAGGGGGTGTGGACCTTAAAGACCCCCAGGACCGTAGATTGGAAGCTCTGTTGAAACAGGTTTTTAGAGGTCAATGCACTCTCGATGCAAGCGTCTATTTGTGGGGCTTGAGTAGCGAGAGCATGTCTGAGATGGGTACAGCGTATTCAGACAGATAAAGCCGAGGAGATTACGGCGGAGGCTGCCAGGTTGGAATCCAGGGCAGCCTATTTAGCGGATATTCATTATGACCTTATCAGGGGCCTTTCTAAGAGTATGGCATCGGCTGTTGCTGCTCAGCGGTACCTTTGGCTACGTAACTGGGCAGCGGACGGCGCTTCTAAAGCATGGTTGAGTAAGCTTCCTTTTAGGGGGAAGCTATTGTTTGGAGAGGACTTGGATAAGTTGGTTAAGGATTTGGGGGAGTCTAAGGGTGGCAGATTGCCGGAGGACAAACAGAAACAGGGGCGTCCCCTTTCTGGGCCTAAGGGTCAGCTTCGGGAATTTCAACGCTTTCGTTCCCCAAGATTTGGACAAGCTCAGCGAGGGCGCTTTCCCTATAGAAACCAGGGGTTTCGGGGGTTTCGAGGAGCGGGTCGGGGGTTTGGGGCTGCCGCCTCCTCCGCTTCCTCAGGTACTCGGAAGTCACAATGAAGCCGAGGGGGCCCAGGTGGGGGTTGGTTCCCGTGGGGGGTCGGTTACGAGATTTTGACCCTGCTTGGGTCCAGAACACGTCTGATCAGTGGGTGCTAGATGTGATTCGAGAGGGCTATGCCTTAGAGTTCCAGAGACCAGTGCGAGATTCTTTCGTGCAGTCACCGTGTGGGGCAAGGCTCAAACGAATGGCAGCGCACGACACGGTGCGGAGGTTATTAGCCCTCAATGCAGTAGTGCCGGTACCTTCAGACCAATGCGGCAGCAGTCGATACTCCATCTATTTCATAGTGCCGAAGAAAGAGGGTACCTTTTGGCCAATTTTAGACCTAAAACGAGTAAACCGTTGTCTCAAAGTGTCCCATTTTCGGATGGAGACCTTGCGATCTGTAATAGTGGCGGTACAGAGGGGAGTTCCTCACGTCCCTGGACTTGTCGGAGGCATATCTGCACATCCCGATATGGCGAGAGCACCAAAGGTTTCTCAGGTTTGCAGTGCTTTTGGGGCACTTTCAGTTCCAAGCGTTGCCTTTTGGACTGGCGATGGCGCCGCAAACTTTCACCAAGGTGATGGTGGTCATGGCAGCGGCTCTGCGAAAGGAGGGTGTGCTAGTTCACCCTTATCTAGACGATTGGTTGATCCGCGCAAAGTCGAGAGCAGAAAGCGAAGCGGCGACGGCCAAGGTGGTAGCGTTTCTGCAGAGTCTCGGCTGGGTGGTCAACATGTCCAAGAGCAAGTTGACGCCATTGCAGCACCTGGACTATCTGGGAGCACGCTTCGATACAAGCTTAGGAAAAATTTTTCTACTGAAGCTGCGAGCGCAACGACTATGGCAGATGGTCCGGGAGTTTCTACGCGAACCGTCTCCCACGGCATGCAGCAACATGCAGTTGCTAGGGACAATGGCGGCGACGCTCGAGTTGGTTCCCTGGGCACGAGCGCACATGAGGCCGTTGCAGAGGGCGTTGTTGTGAAGATGGTCCCATCAAACGGATACGTTGGCACGGCGGCTGCCCTGTCCTCCGGAAACGCGCATGGCGCTGCGCTGCGCTGGTGGTTGCGCCCCGGAAGTCTGGAAAGAGGAATGTCCTTGGAGGCCCCAGCGTGGGTGGCGTTGACGACGGATGCCAGTCTCTCAGGCTGGGGGGCTCATTGTCAGGGCAGTCTTGCTCAAGGGCAATGGACAGAGCTGGAAAGGAGCTGGCCCATCAACAGGCTGAAGTTGAGAGCGGTGGCGAATGCGCTGCACGTTCTACAGCCTTCTCTCGCAGGGAAAGCTGTTCAAGTGTTTTCCGACAATGCGACTGCGGTAGTTTATATCAATCGTCAAGGGGGCACCAGCAGTGCGGCACTCGAAGCAGAGGCCGGGGATTTGTTCGTGTGGGCCGAGGAGAATCTTCTGGCACTGTCGGCAGCACATGTAGCAGGAGTGGACAATGTGGAGGCCAACTTCTTGAGTCGGGTAAGAGTAGACCCAGGAGAGTGGGTTCTTCACCCGGAAGTGTTCGCCATGCTGGTCCGTCATTGGGGGACGCCGGTGATGGATCTCATGGCGTCCTTTCAGTCGGTACAGGTGGGTCGCTTCTTCAGCAGGAGAAGGGAGCGAATGTCGGAAGGGCTGGATGCTCTTATTCAGGCCTGGCCAGAGGATCAGCTTCTGTACGCGTTTCCGCCCTGGGTTTTAATAGGGCGAGTGCTGCAGCGCATAGAGCGTCACTGGGGACAGGTGATATTGATCGTGCCGGATTGGCCCAGGAGACCATGGTATGCAGACTTGATGAGGCTCATGATCGGGAAGCCGTGGCATCTTCCTCGGTGGATAGACCTTCTCTCTCAGGGGCCGCTGGTCATGCCTCGAGTGGACCAGTTCTCGCTTACGGCCTGGCTCTTGAAAGGGCGAGGTTGACGGCGAAGGGGGAACTCGGCGGCAGTTATTTCCACTTTGCTTAAGGCTTGTCGGCGGTCGACTTCCTTGGCCTATATCCGGGTTTGGTAAATATTTGAGGCTTGGTGTCAGGAGAGGCAGCTGGAGGCGTTGAGAGTCTCTATTTCGCAGGTCCTGTCGTTTCTGCAGGATGGTTTTCAAAAAGGTTTGGCGGCCTCGTCCCTAAGGGTGCAGTTAGCGGCACTGTCCTGCTATAGAGGAAAGGTTCAAGGGGTGGTTTTGGGAGTACATCCAGATATTAAGCGTTTTTTAAGGGCAGTAGCCCTGTTGCGCCCTCCAAGGAGGCCGGTGGTACCGACCTGGGATTTGCCTCTGGTTCTCGAAACGTTGGGGCGCGAACCCTTTGAGCCGCTGTCGAGGGCGTTGCTTAAGGATCTTACCTTGAAGGTGGTATTCTTGGTGGCTAGTGCGTCGGCGGGGAGAATTTCCGAGTTGCAAGTGTTGTCCTGTCGAAAGCCCTTTCTATCTTTTAGTGAGTCAAAGGTAGTTCTGAGGCCGGTACCGTCGTTTTTGCCAAAGGTGGTCTCGGTTTTTCATATGAATCGAGTGGTTTCTTTGCCAGCTTTTGGGTCTACAGCTGACAACTCTTCCTCAAATCGCTTACACGGCCTGGATGTCCGGAGAGCTTTGAAGCACTACTTGCGTAGGACAGACCCCTTCCGGACGTCGGATAGGCTTTTTGTGCTCTTTGCGGGGGCGCGAAAGGGAGAGGCAGCTTCTAAGGCTTCCGTCACCCATTGGGTGAAGGAGGCGATCGCGTCTGCATATCTTCTCAAGGGCAAAGTAGTGCTGAAAGGGTTGAGAGCTCATTCTACGAGGGGGCAGGCGGCACCCTGGGCAGAATGCAGTTTGATGCCGGCTGCGGAAATTTGTAAGGCAGCGACCTGGTCGTCTCTGCATTCCTTTGTCAAGCATTACCGGCTGGATGTCCAGGCGGGAAGGGATACCTGTTTTGGATCTGTGGTGCTTCAGGCAGGTCTGCAGGATCCCACCCATTGATTTTTCACTGCTCTGTTACATCCCCAGAGGTTTCGGGACCAGACTGGAGGGACGTTAAGGAAGGTGAAATTAGATTTACCTGCTAATTGTTGTTCCTTATGGAATTCCAGTCTGGTCCCGTATCCCGCCCAAGGGTTTGTAGTTCTCGAGCGCCTGAAGCACGGGGAAGTTACAAGTAAGTAGCACGAACAAGAGGAGATCACGTCAGTTTGTTTTCCCCAACACAGGCATTCTTTGAGTTTAAGTAGATGCCATGATCCCTACGGGGGGGGGGGGGGACGGACCGGGGCATTTATGGAACAGTTTGCGGTCAAGGTGTGATTGTTGGGGGTTTTGAATACTGTTGTCAGTGGTTCTTATTGTTTATAATGTTTACTACTTATTTGTTGCTCCGGGGAGTCTGCTTTGTCAATAGGTTACTGGTGTCTGGAGGCGGTTCCAGAGCTTATGTACCAGTGACATCACAAGTGTGATGTTTCTCAGTCTCCAAGCTGCTGGAGGAGGAACAGAACCCCAGAGGTTTTGGGACCAGACTGGAATTCTGTAAGGAACAACAATTAGCAGGTAAGTCTAATTTCACCATGGTGGTGCCTTGGAGGCCAATCTTCATTAGGCGTCTCAGAAGGATGTGATGGGAAACTGTGTTGAAGGTGGAAGAGATGTCAATAAAAATTAGTAAGAAGCCCTTCTTTATATTTTCTATTCCTTTGAGTAAGTTATCGAATAGATGTGTGAGAAGTGTCTCAACACTGTGATTTGGGCAGAATCCATACTGGTGTGGATCCAGTGGAGCATATTGGTCGATGTGGTCTTGAAGCTGCCTCTGTACAATCTTCTCGGTTATTTTAGCCAGGAATGGGAGGCTGGATATCGGGCAGTAGGCTGAAGGATTGGTGTTATCAGCTGAGGTAGTTTTATGAATAAGGCGGATAGTGGATTGCTTGAGCGCTTTGGGCATGTGGCCCTGAGTGAGAGAGATGCTTATTATCTTTTGAATGTATGAGTTTAGGTCATCTTTGGTAGATTTAATCCATGTCATTGGACAGGGGTCAGATGGAGAAGTGGTGGTGTTTAGAGTAGTGATAGTTTGGGTTATTTGTTCGGTTGATGGGATGATGAAGTTTTTCCACTGGTTGGAAGTAGTGGGACTTACATCTATATTTGGTGTGTACATGAGAGAAGTGTTCTTGTGGGATGGGGTGTGAGTGGGATTGCTCTTAGATATTAGAAAGTCAGCAAAGGCTTGGGTGTGTATCTTGCTTTCGTCGTTCGCAGTTGGGTCTTTCGTGAGAGTGCGTACGATGTTGAATAACTCCTTGTGTTTGTTACAGACTTTTAGAACAAGGTTTGTGTGGTATTGTTGTTTTGGTTGTTTATTAGATTATTGTATTCTTGTTGCATCTCCTTGTATTGCTTCAATGTGGTTTCTGATTTGTTACATCTCCAGCGGCGTTCTAGTTGACGTAGTTTCCTCTTGGATTCTCTTATTGTAGTAGAATACCATGGTGTAGATCTAGGCCTGTTTTTGTTGTGGTGTGTGTTCTCTTGAGGTGGGAGTTGAGATGCGGCACTGATGGTGGTGTTCCATGCATTGACAGCCTCGTCCAGGTCAGTGAAATCTTGATATAGGGATAGTAAGGTCTCCTTGAGGAACTGCTCTTTGTTAAATGCTTTGAAGCGTCTGATCGGCTTCTCCAGTCTCTGAGATGTCTGCTGAGTTTTGTGGTGGAGCTCGAATAGTATAGCATGGTGATCCGACCATGGGATTGGTGTGTTTTTAGGTGATATAATGAGGCCATGGTCTAGAATGCTAGTTGGTGCAAATATGAGATCTGATGTAGAGCCAGAACAATGGGATGGCATGTGATGATTTGCTTGAGGTGGATGGATTCCATTGCTTTGTGAAACACTGTTTCCAGAGTTGTGGATGCAGATGTGAGGTTCAGTTCTCCTAGAATACTAAGAGTCTTGTGAGGGGAGTTAGCTGCATATATCATATCTAGAATGTTGGATGTGTCCTCTGTTGGGGCATTGGGGGGGTCGGTAGATCAGGCAAATGGAGAGGTATTTATTTTCTGTGCTAATGATGTCGCAGTATTCAGAGCTTTTGGAGGTTGATGCCTTGAGCCGTAGGTCAGATCGGGCGAGAATTAGAACTCCGTCTCCCCGTTTATGTGTCCGGGGGCAGTTGAATGCTGTGAATGTGAGTGGTTTTATTTGATTCAGGATCACCTGGTCTGAACTCTTAAGCCAAGATTCGGTGATGCATAAGATGTCAGTATGGTTTTCCTGGATGTGATCGACAATAGTGTTTGCTTTGTTGCGTATCGATCTTACGTTTATCAGGCCTATGGTAATGCAAGAGGTCTGTGGGGGATGTATGTGAGATGTAGATGTATGTGAGGATGGCTCTATTTGAATGTATCTGATAGGTCTTCTGTTGGGATTTTTGTAGGGAGCAGAGTTTAGTAGGTTGGGTATATGGGAGAGGAATGTTAGATAGGAAGTGGGAGCTTGTAAGGTTATAATGGAGGCAGTTTAGTAATAAGCACTTGTTAAGTGAGAGCATATAATGAGCATTAATATGATAGCATACATTTGATGGCAGAGCGTCCATTTGTTCCTTTGAGATCTGGACAGGAATTTTAGAGTCTTGTATGTGGGGCGAGCATGTTGAGGAGTTTGTTCAGTGTTGTCGTCCGCCATGTGGATGATATTACCCACCGCTTGTGAGGTTTTGTTTTATAGTTGGAGCGGTAGTGCTGTAGACTTGATTTGCGATGTGAAGAGCTTATTACGGGTCTTTCCTCGGTCCAACCTGTCAAGGGTAGCTTGGAGGTTAGAGTCTTCTTGTGGGGTGTGGTGGCTCCCGCCCTGGGTCTTTCGCTTAAGGGCCACACCAAAGGGCCCTCAGGCGTAGGTCCGCCAGGCATGGGCACGTCGGGAGGCGCTCCTCTTTATGTTGGTGGTGCTGGCTGCTGCAAGGCCCTGATTGGCCTTCCAGTGGAGAGCGGGAAGGGTTTGGTGCCTCCTGCTCTCGATCGGGCCACCGATCGGGGCTGATGGAGGGAGCTGGAGTCCGAGTGTGTCCTGTGCCGGGAAGCGCTCCTCTTTATGTTGGTGGGGCTGGCTGCTGCAAGGCCCTGATTGGCCTTCCGGTGGAAAGCGGGAAGGTTCGTGCCTCCCGCTCTCAATTGGGCCGCCGATCGGGGCTGATGGAGGGAGCTGGAGTCCGAGTCTGTCCTGCGCCGGGAGGCGCTTCTCTTTATGTTGGTGGTGCTGGCTGCTGCAAGGCCCTGATTGGCCTTCCTGTGGAGAGCCGGAAGGTTTGGTGCCTCCCGCTCTAGATCAGGCCGCCGGTCGGGCTGATGGAGGGAGCTGGAGTCCGAGTCTGGATATTTGTGGTGAAATGACTTTGATTAAGAAAGCTTACCTCCTTTACTTAGGCTGAAAAACTGGAGAGCAGGACAAGAACTGGTCCCCACACATATGCTGCAACACTTCTGCAACAAATCTTCGCCAGTGGTTGAATAGAAAAAGAAAATCCATGCCTTTTGCTGTGCCAATGATTTGGAGATAGCAGACAGATCATATCAGCAATTGTTACTTCTGTATGGTGCTTTCTGTTGGGAAAGGTTTGTTAAAAAAGAAAAAGTGGACTGTGCAGTATCCACACATTTCATCAGCTATATGCCCAGTACCCCATGGAGAAGGACTGCCGGTTCCTGATGCTCCAGAATCATTCTCACTTGAGTGAGACAAGGAAGAGGAAGGGATGAAACTTTTGGTCACGAACCATCAATTTCACATGAGCCAGATTTTCTCCCATCCTCCTCCTCTGAACCACACAAGGTGAACTGATTGACCTTGCCAGGGATTTGGAACTACCTAAGAGTAAGGCAGAGCTGTTGGGCGCCAGACTGCAGCAGTGGAATCTCCTGTTAGATGATGTTAGGGCTACCATGTTACGAATTCCTTCTGTACATCCGATCATCTTTTTGTATTGTTTGCTGGTCTGCACAAGGATATAAAGGCAGCCAAGTCTACCTTGGGGCCCTGGATCAAGAAGGCACTTGCCTTGGCATATCTTTGCTGGAACTGGCCAGTTCTGGAGGATTTGCTCACCCATTCTATTCGGGCACAAGCATCCTCGTGGATGGATCGTAGCTCGGTAACCCCTTCAGACATTGTTGGGTGGCAATGTGGGCATCACTTTCCACTTTTTCTCAAGCATTACTGCTTGGATATCTACACTCAGGCAGATACAGCCTTTGGCTTAAGGTTTATGAGCTAGTGTGTTTTCATTTTTGCTCTGTGGAGGTGTAACTCCGTGGAGGTGTGGAGCTCTCCCAGATCATCTCAACACCAGAGGAAACACCCTAGACCCTCCACTCCACTGTCTCCCCTATAGCATACCAAACAATCCCTGTACCATGGTCGGATCACTACATGATCCAATTCAATCTTCCTCTGGACACCCCTCAACCCAGACAGAGTTTTTCAAACTCACTCAGACGCTTTAAGGAATTTAATAAAGATACTCTACTCAACCAAACAATCCACAACCTAGAATCTTCCTCCGAGGACCTCCCTCTACTGATAGAAAACTTGAATAACAGCTTTTCTCTATCTGCCGCTGCACCTCCAAGACCAAAAGCATCCAAGCGACAAAACAAAACCCCATGGTACTCTCCAGAAATAAAACAAGCAAAGACCATCCTAAGAAGACTCGAAAGATGCTGGGGGAGAACCAAAGCACAACAAGACCAACAGAATTACACAACAAAACAATGAGAATACAATGAATTAATTCTCAACTGGAAAAAGCAACACCACACAAACATAATCATGAGTTCTCTAAACCGCCCCAGAGAGCTTTTCGCCATAGTCAGAAACTTATCAAGAGCCCCGCAAAGTCAAGAAATAAACGCTCTGACCCCCGAGACCTATGCAACCTTTCTCCAAAGCAAACTATCCAGACCACTGGCCCCTCTGAACCATCCTACCACCCTCATGGAAGAACCAAACTCCTGGACCTCTTTCTACTCAGTCACTGAAGACCTCTGCATCAACCTCTGAGAATTTTGAACATATCCACATCCACCCTTGACCCATGTCCAACCCTGTGGATAAAAGCATTGGCACAAGAAGTTGCCCCATCACTCTGCAAAATAATAAACTTATCCCTCACACAAGGATTCATGCCACCACTGCTGAAAATCTCTTCAATAAGATCACTACTGAAGAACAACATCTCTGACCCAACTTCTCCTGCCTCATATCGCCCCATATCCAGCATCCCGCTGTTATCCAAATTAATTGAGAAGATGGTCCAATTCCAACTCCAAGACCACATAGATGCATCTTCCCCACTTGATACTCAACAGCACGGATTCCAAGAGCGCCATGGGGTAGAACCCTTATTAACATCCCTTCTGAACACTGTACTAAAAGGAATTGAAGACACCAAAAATGGATTTATTCTCATTTTTATCGATATAACTGCTGCATTTGATTCTATAATCCACACCATACTTCTTGACAGGCTAAGTGAAATAGGAGTAAGTGGCACACCGCTGTTCTGGTTCTGCTCCTACTTAGTAGACAGAAGATCACAAGTCAAGATAAATTCTGATACTTCAAAACCTTTTCCGCTAACCCGTCTCCCTCAAGACTCTGCACTCTCCGCTCTCCTCTTTAAATTGTACAGCCAGTATGCAAAATTTTACACGAACACAAAATACATTACCATCTATACGCAGATGATTTAATGATGATATATTCCATCTTAGATACCAAGAAACCCAACTATTCCCCCATATCTGCCTGTATGTTAGCAGTCACGGAATGGTTACTACAATGCAATCTGGAAATTAATAACAAGAAATCAGAAGCTCTCATAATCAGGACAGACAAGACATTCAACCCCCCTGACAATCTACTAATAGGAAGCAGATCAATCCCCATCAAGAAAGAAGTTAAATACTTAGGAATTTACATTGACCAGAGGCTCAATTTCCAGTCTCACATCAGTAAAACTACTGGAAAGGTATACTAAAAAATGAAGTTCCTGCAGAATCTTTGACCGCTTCTACAGCAGAGCCACTTCCGCACAGTATGTCAGGCGCTAATCACACTGCACCTTGACTATTGTAATCTAATTCTCTATGCCTTACCTAAATGTTCAACACAAGTTGCAGATGGCCCAAAATCAAGCAGCCCGTCTAATCACCAAAGCTAACAAACAAGCTCACATTACCCCGATACTCAAATCGCTCCATTGGCTCCCCATCAGCGCAAGAATAAAATACAAGGTACTAACGATCGCATTCAAAATACTCCATGAGCAATCTGCTGACTGTCTAAAAACCCTAATTAAAAGACTCCCTGAAAATAGATCAAGAAGAACACCACACCAAAACTCCCTAGCAACCCCCAAGACACCCACAAGCACGTCCCAGAACACCCTACTCAGAGTATTTGAGCTCTACATTCCAACTTTAAGGAACTCCCTCCCTCATCACCTGAGAACCACCATGGATATTACTGACTTCAGAAAATCCTTGAAGACCCACCTCTTCACTGAGCATTTCAAGACTTTACAAGTTAACTAACTGCAAGGATTATAACAAATGCTAAGAAATTCCAACTCCTCAGGAACATGTACGAGTCCATTATGTAAATAGTTATAATACGAATTTAAACAAGTTAACTGTTATTGTAAATAGTTCCAAAAGTTCTATGTATACAAAGTTATGTTCCATGTAAACCGCTTTGAGAACTTGAAAGGTGGTATATAAAAAATGTTAAATAAATAAATAAATAAATAAAATGTCCCACTTGTCTGCACTAGTCTAGTAGGACGATAGGGAAGTTGACATTTTATTTACCAGATAATGTCCTTTCCTTGAATCCTGCTAGATCAGTCCAGGACCCACTCCTGGAACTTTATTTGGTCTGTTATGTTGCAGCAGTAACTTGGTCCACTAAGATTTATATGCTTGACTCTGCAGGTCCATATCTTACTGACAGCCTACCTGTACATAATTTACTGTTTGATTCATCATTGTTGCCCGCATTGAGGTTGTGTGAGGTTTGCCATGCTTTGCAATATGCTCTGGGATGAATATTGAGAAGCCATCTACTGGCTCAGGCTGAGAGAGGCATGGGAATTATTTCCTTGAAACCTGAGCATTGACTATGGGCCCGATTCCATCCCAGACGCCGATATCCTCTGTAGTCTGGTCTGAACCAGACGTATAGAGGGAATCGCGATTCTGATCCTGTGAGGCATGTCTAGCCCCGTTAGATCAGAATCGCAAACAGTCCTGCATGTGCAGGGCTCTCCCGGGCTAAATCAGTCAAGGCCCCTCAATGGAGCCGCGGCACCATGGCGTCATTTTGCCATTACACCACGGCTCCATTGAAGAGCTGCGATGCCAGCCACCGCAAAATAAAGCAATTTCCCCACAGCCCGACCCCGATCTGGCTTCCTAAAGCCAGGATTGGGCTGCGGGGAATGTCCTCCGGTCCCCCCTGCCCCATCCGCATCCTGGCATTTAAAAAAAGGACACATCCAGGAAGGTTATTCTACCTCGGAGGTGGAATAACTTCCCCACACATATTACCGGCCCTGGTCGTACAGGGCCAACATTAGCATTGGCCCTGTACGTCCAGGGACGGCGACCACCCAGACTCTGCCTCCGAGCCGCCCCTTCCCTGCCCCGTCTAACTTCCCCGCACAACCGGCAGGGAAGTTAGTCGAGGCCGGGTGATGGCACGAATCCTGAATTTGTTAGAGTACTGCCTTTTCCAGAAGGGCAGGTTTGATAGAGGTATAATTTATTTTTGTGTGTAGAAAGGTCCATTAAACATTTTTTCAAATTTATGTCTAACTGAAGCCAGGGCTGGCGCTTCCATTAGGAAAACTAGGCAGTTGCCTAGAGTGCTGGCCCTCCAAGGGCACTCTCTGCCACCACTGCTTGCCCCTCGCTGGGGACGGCAGGGGCAGAAATGGACCCAAATATGTGATGCAACACTTACCCACTGTCTCCAGGGCTAGATCCCAGTTTCTCTGTTGCCAGTTCTGCTACTTCCACCCCTTCCGACTGCAACCAGAAGTGGCTTTGGAGGGGGCAGAAGTAGCAAATTTGACGAGAGAAACTGTGACGCAGCCCCCGAGATGGCAAGTGCCAGAGAGGGGCAGGCAGTGGCAGCAATGGGCATGCAAAGGCAGCAGGATGGAGGGCCTGCCTAGGGCACCTCCAGTCTTTGCACCGGCCCTGACTGAAGCTATCTTAACACTCATGGGAAACACTCCCAAAGAAGGATAATTGTTTATCAAAACCGCAACAGCACTGCAGTGTTCACCTTTACCGATCCAAGGATTTTAGATAGACAAGGGTCAAAGGCATGGGCCATAATAGCCCCATCAACATACCCCGCTGGTTAACTGAAATTACATCAAGGGGGCATGTTTACTAAAGTGCTGTGACTGGAATGGGGAAAACGTGTGATTAGCATGTGAGTTTACCACGAAGGAGGCCTAGCAGCTGCAGTAGGAAAGTATTGCCATGCTAAGCGTGTCTCTAGTGCAGTTGTAAGGAATGCATGCCCATAGCACATGTGCACTGCAAAGGCACTCGCTATATGTGCCTTGAACTTGGCATGCTACCAAAGCAATGTTGTGGCTGGCAGTAAGCCACTAAACCCCTGCAGAGATATCAAACAGCAATACCTGGAGCCCTCACTCCACTAACAGGGCTTTAGGAAGTAGCTAGTGAAGGACAGAGAGGGCTGACATGGAAATAGGCAAATCCTTCTGCGTAACTTAGAGAAATGGGCCAAAATAAATAAGGGGGCGGGATATGAAAATCAGGGAAGCAAACATGTGCATAGACACATAGAAACTGTGCTGTGGTCTTTTCTGGGGGAGATAGTCTGCAAATGCAGCATATGAATGAGCAAGGTGGGTGCAGCAGTAGTTTCCATATGGAACTGCCGTATGAACCCCTTTCACCCCAAGGCACCCAGTGTGCTCAATTACCTAGGCTGTAGTGAACATATTACCTAGCCTCTGGTGTGGGATGGGATTGGGAGGGGGTTGGGATCTCTCCCTGTCACTCCCCTTATACATCTGATATAGTACTCTTGCTAATGAGAAATGATGCCCTCATGTGGAAGAAGGGGGGCACAAGAGCCTGTGGAGCAGCAGGACCAATACACTGACCACACAGATTCAAGAGCTAAATGGCTGGTCCAACAGATGGCTGGAGCACCCTGCCACCCACCCCTTCCACCACATGGGGTCCAGATGCACCCCTTTGGCTCACCACACCTATGGCCAAATCTCCATTAGTAGGGTAGGAGGCAGTCCCATCATGGGGAGAGCTCTGAGGAGACACCACAGGACACTTTATGCACCACCATGGAGACAGGCAACCCAAGTGGCTCCCAGCTTGAGCACACCAGCTCTCAGGGGAATGAAGGTCCACAGGCTCTTGGGAACCCACAACAGTTCCCTAGATCTGTGGAATGCCTCATCACCTAGGCAAGGGGCTGAGGACAGGAACACTATTCAGGGAGCTCCTGTCAGGCTAGCCTATGTTCAATGCATGAAATGTAGATATCTGCTGTTAGCCAGTAGGCCAAAAATGCATCCTCCAAGGGTCAAGATGAGGACCAAAACAAACAGGGCCGAATGCACCAGCAGTCCCCCAGGTACACATATGCAGGGCTATGTGGCCCTCCATGCAGGGGGAGTGGTGGTCTGACAGCACATTTTGGAGTTAAATCATTATTCTGCCAGTAATTGCAATACCATCTGCATGCCTTGCCCCCCGGCTGTGCTCTTCTATGTCCAACCCTGGTTATGTGACCAGATCTAGTTGATTGAGCACAGGCCTCATCTCTCAAATCCTTTGCAGCTCATTACACCAGCAGCCTTCCCACATCTATCCAGTGCATATGCAAATATGAGCAGTGGCTCTATTTGTAGATGAGTGCCCATTCTGCCAGCAGATACACTCCTGTGCTGCATGCCTCAGGTTTGTGGCTGTCAGGCTATAGTGTTCCGTTGCCATTGCAGAAGCACCATGCCATCCAATGCCAGTTTCCCTAGGCAAGCACCTGGATCACTTATGCTCATTGCCAGGAATGTTGGTATATGTGTGGGATGGTTATCCCCCTTACACCATGTGCAAGTCACATCCGGATCATGCATCATCAGCATGCTAATACAACAACTGGGGACTAGGATATATTTAGGGTAATGGTAAAGAAACATATAGGTGGTGAACAGGAGACTAAGGGTATCAGGATCCAAAAGCAGTCTCAAAGAAGTGAGTTTTTAACCTGAATTTGAAGAGGGCCACAGTTTGAGCCTGATGTACTGATTCAGGTAATTTGTTCCAGGCATAAGGAGCAGCAAGGTAGAAAGATTGAAGTCTAGAGATGGCAGAAGGACACAAATAAATTAGATCTGACAGAAGATCAGAGTTCTCCATGAGCAAGCAGGAAGTAAGTCCTCACATATGGGTGACATCACCAATGGAGCCCCGCACGGAACGTCCCCAGCTTCCAAAGAGAGCCTTTGGGAGGTAAACCGCGCATGCGCGCCTGTCTTCCCACCTGCCCTGGCGCCGTCTTCTCCAGTCTTCTTTTTTCTACGGAGCCCCTAGGGTATGTTCCTGCAGTCCAGAAAAAAGTTTGTTATCTCCAGGAACAAGCAGGAATGTAGTCTTCACATATGGGTATCGTCGGTACCGACGGAGCCCGTGCAGGAATGCTCCCCAGCGTCCAATAGGAAAGCCTTTGGGAGCATCCCACAGTGCCTGCGTGCTGCCTTCCCGCCTTTCCCAATCTCCTTCATCAGTTTTTCATTTTCCGCGGAACCAACAGGTTGCATACCCTGTCACCGCAGAAAATTCTTTCTTCTTTGTTTTTTGTGGTCGTGTCTGCCTTCATTCGATGCCTATCGGTACTGCCGGTTCTTTTTTCTTCTTTACTAAAAAAAAATATATATATTGTGGCGGGCGCTTCTCCACTAGGCGGTCGCCTAGTGAAGACGGGCTCCCATCTTGTATCTTTTAGCTTTAAACGTGTAGTTGTGTATAAAAGCAGTCCAAGTGGTTTTAAAGCAACACAGGAATTTTTATTGATTTTTAACTTGGTGCAGTTTAGTAACAGTCCTTTGTAGAAGATTCCAAACTCAGCAACAGAAAACAAGGATATTTTCTCCCAAATAAAGTTCTTTACAAACAGTGTGTTTCAGTGGTATTATTTACAAGTAAATGTCTTTACTTCTTTCATTAGGAAATTTCTCATCTCAGAAACAACAGCTTTATTTGCAGTTAAAGCACACAACGGAACTCAGTAATTCTGTCGGCTCCCTTCAGCTGCTTCAGATTAAAACACTTCTCAGCTGGTCAGCACAGAACTCAATTGCATCATCTACTTCTCTTCAACAGACAGAGCTTTGCAAGTTCTAGACTAAGAGATTTCCTTTCTCTCTTTTCAAAGCTTTCAGCTATCATGAGCCTGAGAACTGCTTCCTGAGATTCTTCCTAGTATTTTACTTCTTTCAATCAGCAGTAACACATAGAGCACATTCCATTTCAGAGCAAGTGGAATCAGGGTCATCTTCCTTATAATCCACCTCCATTTTTTCCTCTGCACTGCCTGATTGTGGAACTTGAATACGTTCAGGTACTTTAAGGTTTATATGCTTTAACAGCTTAAACAGTTTCTCCCATTGAACTGCCTTTCTTTCTCTTTGTAAAACATTAACAGGCTTTGTTTGCTTGGCTTTATCTACAAAACCCTTCTTCCTGTTCTGCGTGCTAGCAGGTATAACTATCTCCTCAGTATCTGAGTCAGAGTTATAAGCATTAACTCTTTCCACCTTTCCTCTCCTACCTTGGAGCTTAACTGTGGGAGTTTCACAGCTGTGACATCTGTTGGAGGTAGCGTCCTCTGAGTCAGAGCTGCTCAGGGAATCACTGCAGGATTTTCTTCCAGCTTTCCTGGGCTTTCTCAGCCTGAAGATTTGTCTTCAGAAGAAGCTGAGCCTTCCTGTTCTAGCCTTCTTACAGCCAGCCTTTTGCCCTTCTCTCTCCTAGAAGGAAAGTACTCGGCCTGTCCTCTGGCCTTTCCCCAGCTGCTGCTTCTCAAGCTGTTCCCGTGGCTTCCAACACCTCCAAGGCTTCTAACAGTTCTACCGAGTCTATCACTTTCTGTTTGCTTAACCTTAAATGCTGGGCAGTGTGCCTCCCCCTCTGGCTCCACCCACAGGTGTCCCTTATCCTTACTTAGGGTTGCCATGGAGTCTGGGTGTGGCTTCAGCCTAGTTCTGCAAGTGTGGTTTCTTTCACTGCTTTTACTTTTGCACATGTGTTTAGGTGAGCCCATCCCCCTTAAAGAAGCAAAAGTTCCTTTTTCCTCTATTTCCCAGGGCTGTGCTACACTCTCCTTACCACAATATATATCTTTTCTGAAGTACTTCTTCAGAAGCCTTTTCTCTCTCGGTGCTAGGTGCCATTTTGGGCACTAGGCCCATTTTTCTTTTACAATGGAAAAACCAGCCACTGGTTTTAAAAAATGTTCTAAGTGTGGCGGTACCATATCCGTCACCGACACCCATGACTGGTGAATCAAATGTTTAGGACCTGACCACTCTCCATTGGAGTGTCTCTCCTGTAGAAAGATGACCAAAAGGGGCCTGCAGAATAGAGCTGCAAAACCCGGTACCCTTTTTGCCGCAGATGCGATGTCTGTTGCATTGACGTCTTCCAGGGCTTCATCTTCCTCCCATGGATCTCAGGTAACTAACCATAAGTCTGCAAAGACTAGCTGGTCTTCAAAGGGTAGATCTCCTTCAAAGTATTGAGATGTCATCGGCGTTTGCCTTGAGGAAAGTTCACTGGCAAAACAGCCACGGTGGGAGGCTTTGGCTTCCAAAGCACTAACGGGGCTCCAGGATGTTCTCGAGGCTTCCACCTCTGCAGAACTACTGGTGCCATGCTCTGGGGTCCCGGCTGCTTCTACCGATACCGACACCCAAGCATCGGCAGGCGTGATAGATCAAAGATTTCTTGCTATCAAACGCAGTCTAGCTGCTCTTCTAACGGCTTCGGTATCGTTGAAACCGCTTCAGACTGTTCAACAGGCACCGGTACCAACATCGGTACCAGTACCATCGACACCGGCCTTGGCAGGTATACCCCCCATGCCAAGTCTAGAGTCCATCCCTGGTATCGAAGGATCAGTACCGAGACACCTCGATACCGACTTCGATCGATACTGGTACTGTGCCTTGCACGAACATCGGGATCAGAGATATTTTGAATCTTCCGATTCCGATGACTCTGCCGATACCAGAGCACTTCTTCCGGAGGATCCATCTCCTTCTCCTCAGCGTAGAGTGTCTCCTCCAGAGGATATGTCCTTCCAGGATTTTATTCGTGATGTGGCTCGAGGCCTTGCAATCACAGTGGCTCCTGAAAAGGAGCCTAGGGCAGAAGAGTTAGAGCTTTTCAGTACCCTAAAATTCCTAAAGAGGCAGCTACTTTGCCCATTTATAAGTACCTGCATGATCTCATGCTGAGAAATGTGGGAGACTCCTTTAACCACATCTCCACACTCTCGCAGACTCGATACCATGTACAGAGTTCCACCTTGTCCTGGCTTTCAGAAGACTCGGTTACCACACCATTCAATGGTAGTGGAATTGGCCATGTGTAGGATAAAGAGTGCAAAAAGACATTTTTCCAATCCTCCAGGCCGCGCGTCCAGGACTCTCGATGCTTTTGGGCATCGATGCTTCCAAGCTTCCATACTCTCAAGTAGAATCAGCTCATACATCCTATACATGGGGATGTTCCTCAAAGAGGTTACAGGAGACTTGGACCTTATGAGCCCCCTTCTTCCTGATGATAAAAGACAGGATTTTCTTGCTCTGCGCAAACATGCCCAAGATGTTTCCAAGTTTGTCAACCATGCAGCCTTTGATTGCTTTGAATGCATCCGCAGAACCTCTGCTATCTCCATTGATGCACATTGTATTGCCTGGCTTCAGGCATCAGACTTGGAAATTTGGGTACAAGATAAACTGGGAAACATTCCTTGCACAGGAGAAAATCTCTTTGGCAAGAATTGTCAAGAAAAAGCTAATAAGATTGACTCTGACAATATTACCTTGGACAGGTTGTCAAAGTTTACAGCCAATCCAGCAAAGAAAAGATCTAATAAAAAACCCTTTTTCAACAAGAAAAAGAAGTTTTATCCTTCTTTTACCCAGCAGTCCATGCTGTCCAGTCCATGCTGCCCAAAAGGGACAACAGCAACAAACTAGACAACAGAAGAAACCAAAAGTCCAAAGAGCTCAGCCAGCTCAGCAGGCTCAGACTCCTCAGGGGCTTTGACTCTTTTCTAGAGAATTTAGCCTTCCTGCCCCTGCAGAGTCCAGAACCCTCTACCATCCCCGGCAGATTATGTCAGTTTGCCACCAGATGGCACAAAATAACATCAGAACACTGGACTCTGTCCATTGTATGAGAGGGGTACAGACTTCATTTTCATAGCATGCCCCCTCCTACAATCATAAGACAGTTCAGTTCTCAAACCCCTGTCACCAATCTTCTGAGTCAGGAGGTCACAATACTTCTTGCCCAGGGAGCAATAGAAGAAGTACCCATACCTCAACAGGGTACGGGATTCTACTCCCCCTATTTTCTCATCCCAAAGAAAACAGGGGGACACAGACCCATTTTGGACCTCAGAGAATTGAAGAAATATCTGTTCCAAGAAAAATTCAAAATGATTTCTCTCGGAACACTTCTGCCATACTCTGCTCTTACTCGCACAATGTCAGCTTTGCATTACTTGGGATTGGTCATAAACCTTCCAAAATCCCATCTCACTCCTTCTCAGTCCCTAGAATTCATAGGAGCTCGCCTAGATACCAGACAATCAAGGGCTTTCCTTCCACAGCCCCGCTGTCTTCGCATAGTGCAGCTAGTTTCCAGGGCTGGCCCATCCATTGAGCAAGAATGTTTTTTGCACAGGGCCCCGCGTTTCAGGGGGCCCCGCGCAAAGAACATTCTGCTTTTTTTCAAAATTAAATAAAAAAAAGAAAAGCTGGCTGCTACCACTGCCACTGCCGCTGCCGCCGCGGCAGCAGCAGCAGAATGGAGTGTCCCGCGGGGCCCCCTCTGCCTGGCTGAGTCCCTCCCTCTGCGACGGCTGAGCCCCTCTGTGCCGGCTTTCAGATTCGCGAAGGGAGAGTGTCTCCCTCGCGTCTCTGTTAAGCCTGCTGGATTATAGTAATGTAGAAATCTTTTAGTCTTTCTTTATCCATACACTCATTAAGAGGCATGTTTACTAAAAGTTAGTATATGGTAACATTATGCAAATATTTATGCAAATGAGGCATCTTATGCAAATGAGGCCCCGCACCGAGTCTCCGCACATGGCCCCGCACCTCCCTTGGGCCGCCCCTGCTAGCTTCCCAAGCAGCGGTAAAAACCTCCCTAACTGCTCGGGAAATGCTTCAGCTACTCGGACATATGGCATCCACTATACATGTGGTTCCCTATGCTCGTCTTCATATGCGAGCAGCCCAGTGAACCCTATCCTCCCAGTGGACGCAGGCCTTAGGTCGCCTGTCGGACAAAATAAGAAACTCAGAACGTCTTATTTCATCCCTGCACTGGTGGCAATCGCTGGAAAACCTTCTCATAGGCTTTCCTTTCCATCAGCCCCTATTCCAGGCTACTCTAACAACAGATGCGTCCCAGTTGGGATGGGGGGCCCACCTGCATGATCTCTCCACCCTGGGTCTCTGGATCCCAGAGGAGGCTTGTCTTCACATAAACCTCCTAGAACTCGGAGTAATCTTCCTTGCTGTCCGAGTATTCCAAGCCCAGCTCTGGTACAAGACAGTCCTAGTCCAAACAGACAATCAAGTAGCCATATTCTATGTGAACAAGCAGGGCAGCACAGGCTCTCTGTCGTTATGCAAGAAAGCTTTATGACTATGGGCCCGCGCCCGAGAGCATCAAATTCACTTCCTCATGGTATATCTTCAAGGCATTCAAAACCTTTGGGCAGACAAACTCAGCTGAGTACTGCTGCCACATGAATGGTCCCTCCACTCGGACCAGATTGCCTGAGTATTCCAAATCTGGGGAACCCCAGACACAGACCTCTTTGCAAGTCCACAGAATGCCAAACGTCCCCGGTTCTGTTCCAGAATTCCGGCGAAAAACTGTCAGGCAAGGGATGCTTTCCTTCTTCATTGGGGTCAGGACTTCCTCTATGCCTTCCCACCCATTCCTCTCATCCCCAAAACTCTGTTCAAGCTTCAGAGAGACAAAGGTTGTATGATACTCATAGCTCCACGTTGGCCACAGCAAATGTTGTATCCTCTGCTTCTACATCTCTCTCAGGCTACACCTCTGGAATTAGGATGCACTCCAAATCTTCTCTCCCAGGAGAACAGGACGCTATGGCACCTGAATCCCCAGTCTTTGCATCTCAGGGCCTGGTTGCTGAAAGCCTAGAACTTCAGGATCTCAACCTTTCTCAACGGGTAAAGGATATCCTTTAGGCTTCCAGAAAACCCTCCACAAGGTGATCATACGCCTTCAAGTGGAAATGGTTTAGCATATGGTGATCTTAAAAGGGACGTAACCCTCTTGCGATACCTTTGGAATCGTTACTGGAGTATCTCCTTCATTTGTCAGATTCTGGTCTTAAGACCAGTTCAGTAAGAGTCCATCTTAGTGTTATCGCGGCCTCTTACAAGCCTCTAAATGGACAACCTATTTCCTCTCATCCACTCATAGCAAGATTTATGAGAGATCTTCTAATAACAAAACCTCCCATTAGACCACCACCGGTGGCATGGGATTTGAACCTTGTTCTCGGGCAGCTCATGAAACCGCCCTTTGAGCCTTTAGCCACTACAGCTCTAAAGTTCCTTTCATGGAAAATCATCTTCCTAATTGCAATCACGTCTGCATGACGCATTAGTGAGTTACAAGCTTTAGTGGCTGATCCTCCTTATACAAGATTTTACCATGATGAGGTTGTTCTTAGGACTCATCCTCACTTTATGCCAAAGGTGGTCTCGCCTTTCCACTTAAACAAGCAATTTACCTTCCTGTATTCTTTCCGAGGCCTCATGCCTCCAATGCAGAAAGGAATCTTAATACCTTAGACTGCAAAAGAGCCTTAGCCTTTTAACTGCAAAGAACGCAGCAACATAGAAAATCTTCTCAACTTTGTTACTTTTGATTCTAGTCATTTGAGACTTCCATTTTCCAAAAGAACTCTCTCTAACTGGATTGCACAGTGCATGTCCTTCGCTTATGAGAGTAAGGGGCTTTCTCTCGAAGGCCATGTCACAGCTCACAATGTGAGAGCCATGGCAGCTTCTATGGCTAACCTTCATTCTGTGTCTATAGACGACATCTGCAGAGCAGCTACTTGGGCTTCAGTGCACACTTTTACAGCCCACTACTGTTTAGACAAGGACTCCCGTCGGGATGCCTTGTTTGGCCAAGCTGTTCTTCAGCATCTCTTTCAGACTTAAAGCAACTCCTACCCACCGTCTGGGTTTGGAAGCCAGAGATCCATGGGAGGAAGCATGACCCATTCTCACCATGGGTTTGCAGCTTCTTGGGACCATCTCCCTGGCATCTCTTAGCTGGGGAGTTCCCATATGTAAAGACTACATTCCTGCTTGTTCCTGGAGATAGCATAGTTACTCACCTGTAACAGGTGATCTCCGGGAACAGCAGGAATTTAGTCTTCATAACCCACCTACCTCCCCTAGGAGTTGTCTCTCTCTCTCTCTCTTTCTCTCCTTCTCTCCTTTTGTCTCAGCTATAAACTCAACTGACAAAGGAGAGTGGGAAAGGCAGGAAGGCTGCACGCAGGCGCTGTGGGATGCTCCCAAAGGCTTTCCTATTGGACGCTGGGGAGCATTTCCGCGCGGGCTCCGTCGGTACCGACAATACCCATATGTGAAGACTAAATTCCTGCTGTTCCCAAAGATCACCTGTTACAGGTGAGTAACTACGCTTTTCTGGCCTTCATGGGCCTGTTTTTTTGTGTTTTCCTTGCCACCTCTTGTCAGCTCAGTCAGTTTTTCCAACTTAGCTTTTCCTTTTTGTTTTCTTTTTCGCTTTTAGTGACTTTTACCCCATCAGGGTTGTTTTCCTGCCCATGGTAGCTCTCCAGTTTAACTTGGCTGTGGCGGTATTTTTCTAAGCCAGCTAGTGGCTTTAAAAAATGCACCAAGTGTGGAGGAAGTGACATTACTGGGTGGAAAGGCAGTTTAAGGCTTGAGTTCCATCATTGTGCCGTGTTCGCTATTAAAAACTATCATCTCTCCCCCACTAAAAGTATCACTGAACCGGCCGCAGTCTGCTTATGCCCGAAGCATGTGGATCACTGCAAAAAAACAGGCGGTAGATCTGCAAGATTTCATATATGAGAAAGTGCTGACTCCCTGGAAAGACTCAGCCAAGATGGCGTTATCTGAATCAGCGAGGCGTCGCATGTTAGCAGGTGTTCAAGGCAAGGGGAGTGGATCCGAATCTGAGGGAGACGAGGTACTTGGCCTAGGTAAGTTTTGGCAGTGGTTTAGGGAGCTCAAGGAAGAAATTCATTCTCTGTGGGGTGATTTCATTTCCATGGCAGCAGATCTGAGGGTTGAATTGTCGGATTTTGGCAGGCGAACTGAGATGGTGGAGTCACAGATGGAGGAACATGAGGAGAACTTCACAGAACTGGACAAACATGTGCAGGAGATGGAAGCTACCCAAAGTGCATAGGCTGATAAAATTGAGGACTAGGAAAATAGAAGTAGGCACAGTAACCTGCGCTTCCACGGCATACCTGAGGAGGCATCCTATTTAGATTGTGGGACGGTGATGACTAAAATTGTAACCGTGTTTTGGGAAGAGTGGGTTGATTGCCCCAAAATTGAACTGGACCAGGCCCACCGAGCCCTTGGACAACCAAGGACTAATTTGTCACAAGATGTAGTCTGCTTCCACAGTTTTCAGGTTAAAGAGCAAGTGGCTGCTCGGTCCAGAAAGCAGAGCCTGCCGACATGGGAATCTCACTACGCTGAAATGTTTGAGGATTATGTCCCCAACAACACTGTGTCAATGCAGGAAGCTGTGCAATGTGACACAGAAATTGTGGAGCTTAGGCCTCTATTACAGATGGCAGTTTCCATTTGCCTTATCCATGACTAAGGAGGGCAGCATGATCCAAGCCCAGTTGCGGGCGGAAGCGTTGACTGGCCTGATGGAGCTGGGTATTGAGGGCTCAGAGGACTTAGCAGCTGAACACCCAGCCGGAGGCACAAGGTAGTGACCTGGCAGCACATTGAAGGGGGCAAGCGGCTTCACAGAACCACCGGAAACCAGCACCACCACTGATCAGCAGAAGTCTGAAGCCACCATGGACTCCAATGACTGAGGACTAAGTGTGGACATTGATATATTCTTTTCCATTTGGTTATAACAGTTAATGCTGTAGTGGTAGATATCTGGCGAGATATGTTGTGCATGAGACTAGAGTGGGTGAGCATATGTTGTAGGGTTAGTGGCAAGGGGGTTGGGGGGACATAATGGTATGACTGATGGGGGAAGGGAAAGGTTGGTTGAGTGAAAGGCGAGGGTCTGGTTGTGAAGTGATGTGGGGAGTCTTGAAGGGGGTTGTGAGAGAGAAAGAATGGCTGTTACATTATCTGGGGATGTTAGTTGTGTGCATGGGGGAGAGAGGGGGAGCTTGCAGGCAGGGGGATGCGGGCTTGGTAGGTCTGGTGTCTGTCACTTGCCTATCTTTGTGAAGCTGCCTGGTCAAGATGGGCAGCCTGGAGATAGAGGGGGAGGGGTGTGGGGGGGAATGGGGGAGGGAGAGATAGGGACAAGGAAGGGGAGTAGAATAGGAGGGGGGAATCTTATGGATGGGGAAGCAGCAGATAGGAATGATCAATGCCAAGGAGCTTAATTTGCTCCAGAAACATGAGCTTTTCTTGAAAGAACTTAATAGATTGCAGTTAGTTGTGGTGTGCGTAGAAGAGACATACCTGTGTATCAGAGATCAAGGCTTGTTGAGAGATAGGAATTATCAGAAAGGCTATTTTGCGTTCCAAAAGGGAGGAGGGAAAGCAGGGGAGGGGGTAGCTATTCTGTTGCACAATACAGTCTCTTTCGAGGAGGAAAGGGTGACGGGATGGGAAAGGGCAGTATGTGGCTGTAAAAGGGAAGGTACAAGGGCAGTTACTGACTATGGTGAGTGTGTACACCCGAATCTAGGTTCAACTGATTATCCTCACCAGGAGTAGATGAGTTAAGGCCCTGAAAGTAATTTATTTATTTATTTAGCTGTATTTATATCCCGCTTTTCACCGGGTCAAAGCGGTCAATTGGGGGATACATTTAACACAAGGGGATATGAGACACATACGCTAAATACTTACAGGGAACATGGGCAATGGAGGGTTAAGTGGCTTGCCCAAGACCACAAGGAGTGCCTATAGGACTAGAAATCCCAGACCCTCCGGCCTGAGATTGCTGTCCCCAGATGGGACTTGAACCCCCGGCCCTCCGGCCTGAAGTACCTTGTCCTAACCACTAGACCACTCCTCCCTCCAATTAATCTTGAGGTGAACAAAGTCCCTTAAACTTATTTGGTATAGTTATTTTAGTACAAGTATCCCCAGCAACTAAAAACAACTTAAATAACTAAACAAAACTTTAAAACTAAGATGAAGACAGCAGTCCAGCAGCGAGATGGGGGTTATCCAGTCTTTTGTAATGAGTGTCACATGCACGATTTTCTCCCAGTTGGTGAGAGGTCTTGCATGTGCACTAGGAGCAAGAAGCTCCTTGCCCTCCGGTAGCGAGTGCAATCTATGGAGGCTGGAGTAGCAGACTTGGAAGACATAAGGAAGTCAGAGAGGTACATAGGCGAGACCTACAGGGACGTAGTATTGAAGTCCCACCTCCAGTCTGGCAGCCTCTCAGCTGCCATGGAGGAGAGAGGTCCCGTGAAAGGAGAGCATCATCTTGGTGAGGCAGGAAGTGATCCTGTAGCTATGACCTGTCCACCAGGAGATGTAATACCCTCTTGCACCGAGGAGGTTTCTTCAGGGCCATGTGCACATGAGGGAAAGGTTAGGATGGCTGTTATAGAAGGTGATTCAATCATTAGGTATGTAGATGGCTGGGTGGCTGGTGAACGTGAGGATTGCTGGTGCGCCACATAGACAAGGTTTTAGATAGTGCTGGGGAAAAGTCTGCTCTCTTGGTACATGTTGGTACCAGTGACATAGGAAAATGTGAGGAGGTGGTTCTGGAGGCCAAATTTAGGCTTTTAGGTAGGAAGTTGAAATCCAGAACTTCCAGGGTAGCATTCTCTGAAATGCTTTTAGTGCCACATACAGGGCCCAAAAGGCAGGCGGAACTCCAGAGTCTCAATGCGTTGATGAGGCGATGGTGCAAAGAAGAGGGTTTTAGATTTGTTAGAAACTGGGCAACTTTCTGGGGAAAAGAGGGGCTCTTCCGAAGGGATGGACTCCACCTTAACCGGGATGGAGCCACGCTGCTGGCATTAACATTTAAAAAGGAGATAGAGCAGCTTTAAACTAGATAACAGGGGAAAGCTGACAGTCGCCCAAGAGCGCATGTTTCGAAGAATGTGTCCTTCATGGATGCCAACAAAACAGGAAAGTTAGGACATCCAAACAGAGAGGTTACAAAAAAGATAAAAGTTACCCAGATTACACCTGCCTACCGATAACCAAATTAATATGAATAAAATACAGTCTCTAAAATGCTTGTATGAAAATGCTAGAAGTCTAAAAAAATAAGATGGGAGAGTTAGAATGTATAGCACTAAATGAGAAGTTAGATATGATTGGTATCTCAGAGACATGGTAGAAGGAGGACAACCAGTGGGACACTGTGAAACCTGGATACAAACTAAATCGTAATGATAGAGCTGATCAAATTGGTGGAGGGGTTACGCTCTATGTTAGAGAGGGCATTGAGTCACAAAGGATTAAAGTTTTGCAGGAAACAAAATTTGCTGTAGAATCTCTATGGATTGAAATTCCTTGTAAAAAGGGGAAGGCGATGGCGGTGGGGGTGTACTATCGACCGCCTGGCCAGAATGAGCAAATGGATGATGAAATGCTCAAAGAAATCAGGGAAGCTAACAAAAGTTACAGAACAGTAATAATAATGGGTGATTTCAATTACCCTGGTATTGCCTGGGTCAGTGTCACGGCAGGACATGCTAGGGAGATGAAGTTTCTAGATGAAATAAATGACTGCTTCTTGGAGCAGCTGGTTCATGAAGCGACCAGAGGGGAACCCATTTTGGACTTAGTCCTTAGTGGAACACCAGATCTGGTGCAAGAGGTAAGGGTGTTGGGGCCACTTGGCATTAGTGATCATAGCATGATTGCGTTTAATTTAATAAATGGAGGAGGGATGGTAAGGAAATCCACAGTACTACCTTTTAACTTTCAAAAGGGAGACTATAACATGAGGAAAATAGTTAAGAAAAAAATAAAAAGAGCAGTTCCAAAGGTTATAGACTTATGTCAAGCTTGGGTGTTGTTTAAAAATACTATCTTGGAAGCCCAGACCAACTGTATTCCACGCTTTAAGAAAAGTGGAAGGAAGTCCAAAAAACTGCCAGCATGGTTTAAAGGTGAGGTCAGAGATTCTGTTGTTGCCAAAAAAGCATCTTTCAGGAAATGGAAAAGAGACAAATGACGAAAACTAGAAACAGCACAAGCACTGGAAATTTAAATGCAAGATATTGATAAGGCAAACAAAGAGAGAATTTGAGAAGAAACTTGATGTGGAAGCAAAAGCGCGTAATAAAGACTTTTTCAAGTACATTCATAGCAAAAAACCTGTGAGAGTGTCAGTTGGACCATTAGATGATAGAGGGGTAAAAGGAGCAGTAAGAGGGGACAAGGCTATATCAGAGAGACTGAATGAATTCTTTGCTTCAGTCTTTACTGAGGAAGATATAAGAATGCTACTCATGACTGACGTATTTAAAGGTGATACCGCGGAAGAATTGAAAGAAATATCGATACACTGGGAAGATGTATTACAACTATTTGATAAACTGATGAGTAGCAAATCACCTGGGCCGGATGATATACATCCAAGGGTGTTGAAAGAATTGAAATATGAGATTGCAGACCTGCTATTAGTAATCTGTGAACTATCATTAAAATCATCTGTAATACCTGAAGATTGGAGGTTCGACAATTTTTAAAAAGGGTTCCAAAGGGAAACTACAGACTGGTGAGCCTGACGTCAGTACCGATAAAAATGGTAGAGACCATCATAAAGAAAAAAATGACTTAATATGTAGATAGTCATGGCTTAATGGGAGACAGCCAACATGGCTTTAGACAAGGAAAATCTTGTCTTATTTATCTGTTATGTTTTTTTGAAGGTGTGAAAAAACAGGTAGACAAAGGTGAGTCGGTTGATATAATGTATCTGGACTTTCAGAAAGCCTTTGACAAGGTCCCTAATCAGAGACTTTTGGCAAAACTAAAAAGTCATGGGATAGGAGGCAATGTACTATTGTGGATTAGGAACTGGTTAAAAGGTAGAAAGCAGAGGGTAGGGATAAATGGCCAATTTTTCCAATGGAAAAAGGTGAATAGTGGAGTACCGCAGGGATCTCTGCTGGGTCCGCTGCTTTTTGACATATTCATAAATGACCTGGAAAAGGGAATAATGAGTGAGGTTACTATTTAAAGTTGTTAGAACCCAAGAAGATTGTGGAAAATTGCAAGAAGATCTTGATAAATTGGAAGACACGGCATCCAAATGGCAGATGAAACTTAATGTGGACAAGTGCAAATTTATGCACCTAGGAAAGAACAACCCAAACTATGGTTGCATGATGCAAGGTTCCACATTGGGAACCACCACCCAGGAAAAGGATTTAGGCGTTATCGTGGATAACATGTTAAAACCCTCCGCCCAGTGTGTAGTGGCGGCTAAGAGAGGAAATAGAATGCTAGGTATCATAAGGAAAGGAATGGAAAATAAAATAAAGGATATTATATTGCCTCTGTATCGTTCCATGGTGCGACCGCACCTTGAAGATTGTGTGCAATTCTGGTTGCCGTATCTTAAAAAGGATATAACGTTATTAGAAAAGGTACAGAGAAGAACCACCCAAATAGTAAAGGGGTTGAAAGGATAGTCCTATGAAGAGAGCCTAAAAAGGTTAGGGCTCTTCAGCCTAGAAAAGAGACGGCTGAGGGGAGATATGATAGAGGTCTTTAAATTAATGAATGGAGTGAAACAGGTAAACGTAGATCGATTGTTTACGTCATCAGAATATAAAAAGACTAGGGGCATGCAATGAAGCTACAGGGTAACCTATTTAAAACTAATAAGAGAAAATATTTTTTCACTCAACGTGTAATCAAACTCTGGAATTTGTTACCGGAGGATATAGTAAAAACTGTTAGTGTAGCTGGATTTAAAAAAGGTTTCGACAAGTTCCTGGAGGAAAGGTCCATGAACCATTATTAAAAGGGACCCAGGATATCACTGCTTGACCCAGTACAAGCATTGAGGAACCTGTGTCTTGGGGAGATTGCTAGGTACTTATGACCTAGATTGACCACTGTTGGAAACAGGATACTGGGCTTGATGGACTTTGGTCTGACCCAGTATGGCATATCTTATGTTCTTATGCCCTTAAGTACAAAGTTGAAAGATTCCAAATTACCCCTATCAACTGATAACCAGAATAATAATGATTGAAATACAACCTCTATAATGCCTCAATGCAAATACTAGAAGTCTAAAAAATAAGATGGGAGCGTTACAATATATAGCTCTGAATGAGAGGTTAGATATGATTGGTATCTCAGAGATCTGGTGGAAGGAGGACAACCAATAGGATACTGTGATACCTGGATGCAAACTATATCACAATGATAGAGTAAATCAAATTAGTGTAGGGGTTACGTTCTATGTTAGAGAGGGCATTGATTCACATAAGATTAAAGTTTATCAGGAAAGAAAATACACTGTAGAATCTCTATGGATAGAAATTCCATGTAAAAAGGGGAAGGTAATGGCAGTGAGGAACAGATGGATAATGAAATGCTGAAAGTAATCAGGGAAGCTATCAAAAATTACAACACAGTAATAATAATGGGTGATTTCAATTACCCCGGTATCGACAGGGTCAGTGTCACAGCAGGAAATGCTAGGGAGATAAAGTTTATAGATGAAATAAATGACTGCTTCTTGGAGCAGCTGGTTCATGAACTGACAAGAGAGGAAGCTATTTTAGACCAAGTCCTTAGTGGCATGCAGAATCTGGTGCAAGAGATAAGGATGTTGTGGCCGCTTGGCAGTAGTGATCATAGCATGATCATTTTGATTTAATAAATGAAAGAAGGACAGTAAGGAAATCCACAGTACTCCCATTTAACTTTCTAAAGGGAGGCTATGATAAAGTGAAGAAAATAGTTAACAAAAGACTAAAAGGAGCAGCTGCAAAGACTAAAGATTTGCATAAAGCGTGGGCATTGTTAAAAATACTATCTTGGAAGCACCAAACAGATGTATTCCACGCTTTAAGAAAAATGGAGGGAAGGCCAAAAAACTGCCAGCATGGTGTAAAGGTGAGGTCAGAGAGGCTGTTGCGGCAAAAAAAGCATCCTTCAGGAAATGGAAAAAGGAGCCAAATAACGAAAATGGGAAAGAACAGTGTCAAGTTCGATACAAGGCTTTGATAAGGGAGGTAAAGAGAGAATTTGAAAAAAAGCTTGAGTGGAAGCAAAAATGTATAATAAAAACTTTTTAAAGTACATTTTTAGCAAAAAATCTGTGAGACTGTCAGTAGGACCATTGGATGATAGAGGAATAAAAGGGGCGCTAAGTTAAGTGAAGGCCATAGCAGACAGACTGAATGAATTCTTTGCTTTGGTCTTTACTGAAGAAGTTGTAGGGAATTTACCCATGCCTGAAATGGTATACAGAGGTAATGTATCAGAAGAACTGAAAGAAATATCGATAAACCGGGAAAATGTATTACAACTATTTGATAAACGGAAGAACACAAAATCACTTGGACCTGATAGTATACATCCAAGGGTACTGAAAGAACTGAAATATGAGATTGCAGACCTACTATTAGTAACCTGTGAACTATCATTAAAATCAACTGTAATACCTGAAGAGTGGAGAATGGCCAATGTAAGGCCAATATTTAAAAAAGGTTCCAGGGGTGATCCGAGAAACTACAGACCTGTGAGTCTGACATCAACACCGGGCAAAATAGTAGAAATCATCATAAAGAATAAAATTACTGATCATGTATGTAGTTATGGTTTAATGGGAGAAAGCCAACATGGATTTAGCCAAGTAAAGTCTTGTCTTACTAATCTGTTGTATTTTTTTTGAAGGTGTGAATAAACAGTTAGACAAAGGTGAACTGGTTGATTTAGTGTATCTGGATTTTCAGAAAGTCTTTGACAAGGTCCCTCATGAGAGATTTATTTATTTATTTATTTAACAGTTTCTTCTATACCGCCCCTTCCAGAGATCAGGGGCGGTTTACATTGAACAAAGATTATCATACTTCCGTATGTCTTACATGGAACAAGTTTTAACTATATACACGTTTTGTTACATGGAACGTATTTTAACATTAACAGTAGTACTTTTTTTTTTTTTAAACTTATATACAGGTTAATTACATTGAGCGTAACTTATATACAGTAGGTTGTGAAACAATGAGCATGACATAGTTAATTAACATAAGTTATTTACATTATAGAAGTAGCTGTCAGTTAGGGTAAATCGTTTTGGGTGTTGTGTGTCTTAAGTTAAGTATCTTTCTTGTGTTCTTCTTGTGTTAGTCATTTGTTCTGTCTTGAGGACTGTGGATATTCTTTTGAGATTGTCTAGGAGAGGTTTTTTGTTGGTAGGGGATCTCAAAGTGTTTTGTAAACAGGTATGTTTTTAATTCCTTCTTGAATTGGTGGAGGTCCTTTTTCATGCGGAGGGTTAAAGGAATTTCATTCCAGAGGGTAGGGGCGGCATAGGAGAAGGCTCTGTCGCTTGTTGTTGCTTTGGTTTTTCTAAAGTTTGTCCTTATGTTGAGGGAGTGGGTTGCGTTCTGTCTGCGCATTCTGGTTTCTGATGGGGGTTGTATTAGTGTTGATAATTGTGAGGGAGAGATGTTATTGATGATTTTAAAAGTAGTTAGGAGGATTTTATATTTTATTCGGCTGCATATGGGGAGCCAATGTAGGTCTAAGAGTATTGGGGTCACATGGTCTGTTAATTTAGCTTTTGTAACCATCTTGGCGCATATGTTTTGGGCCCTTTGGAGGAGGTATATGCTTTTTAGTGGTAAACCGTTTAGGAGACTATTGCAGTAGTCAAAGTGGGGGGTGATGAGAGAGTTGACTACTGATCTAAAATCATTTGTGTTGAGTAGGGGTCTCAGGTGTTGTATTGTCTTGAGTTTATAGAATATTGTTTTTACTGTATGTTTTTTGGTGAAATTAAAAAGTCATGGAATTGGAGGCAGTGTACTATTGTGGATCAGAATCAGGTTAGAAGATAGAAGGCAGAGAGTAGGGCTAAATAGCCAATTTTCTCAATGGAGAAAAGTAAATAGTGGAATGCCCCAGGGATCTGTGCTGGGCCTGCTGCTTTTTAATATATTCATAAATGACCTGGAAATGGGAATAACGAGTGAGGTGATCAAATTTGCAGATGTCACAAAATTATTCAAAGTTGCTAAAACCCAAGAGGATTGTGAAAAATTACAAGAAGATCTTGATAAATAGGGAAGACTGGGCGTCCAAATGGCAGATTAAATTTAATGTAGATAAGAGCAAAGTTATGCACCTAGGAAAGAACAACCCAAACTTTGGTTACACGATGCAAGAATACTACCTTAGAAACCACCGCCTAGGAAAAAGATTTAGGCATCATCGTGGATAATAGGTTGAAACCCTTCACACAGTGTGCAGCAGTAAGCAAGAAAGCTAATAGAATGCTAGGAATCATAAGGAAAGGAATGGAGAATAAAACCAGGATATTATAATGCCTCTGTATCGTTCCTTGGTTTGACCGCACATTGAATATTTTGTGCAATTCTGGTCGCCCTATCTTAAAAAGGATATAGCGGAATTAGAAAAGGTACAGAGAAGAGCCACTAAAATGGAAGGATAGCCCTATGAGGAAAGGCTTAAAAGGTTAGGGCTCTTCAACTTGGAAAAGAGAAGGCTGAGGGAAGATATGATAGAAGTCTATAAATTAATAAATGGAGTGTAATGGGTTAAAGTAGATTGGTTGTTCACGCCATCAAAAGTAGAAAGACTTGAGGACATGCATTGAAGCTACAGTGTAACCCATTTAAGACTAATAAGAGAGAATATTTTTTCACTCAATAGGTACTCAAACTCTGGAATTCGTTACCGGAGGATGTAGTAAACGCTGTTATTGTAGCTGGGTTTAAAAAGGTTTTGGACAAGTTCCTGGAGGAAAGGTCCATAAACCATTATTAAAGAGGAGCTGGGAAATCCACTGCTTACCCCAGGATGAGCATTGTGAAAGCTGTGGACTTTGGGTATCTGCCAGGTACTGTGACCTGGATTGACCACTGTTGGAAAAAGGATACTGGCTTGATGGACCTTCGTCTGACCTATTAATGGTAGTTCTTATGTTCTTAGGAGATTTCTTTGAATGGGTTAATACTGGGCTCCCAGTCTTCTTGGCGGGTTCCATGGTGGTGGCTGGTGACTTCAGTGTGGTGCTAAATCCTGGGTTGGACAGATCCAGGGGAAAAGGCATAGGGGAGGGAGCACATAGGCAGTGTCTGAAAGATGCTTTGCACATGTGGCAGCTCATGGATAGTTGGAAAGAGTGGTTCCTTAAGGGCCGGACTTATTTGTACTATTCTTCCTCTCATCGAACACTTTCATGGATTGATATGATACTTGTGAACTCCAATTTGCTTGTTCTAGATAGGGTGGAGCAGGAGCCCATAACATGGTCTGACCATGGCTCAGAGTGGTTTGATTTAGAGGGATGAGGGCAGCAAACTGGGAAGCTTTTTTGGCGCATGAATGATAGCTTATTGCAAGATAAAACAGTGCCGGTCGCGCTCGAAAAGGTTATCCTGAAATATTTTGATTTCAACTCCGAGGGGGAAGTGCGGGGCAACGTGGTTTGGGATGCCTTTAAGGCCTTCCTCCAGGGGCACCTAATTATGTGGAGAACGTGCAAGAAGCAGTTGTGACAGCAAGAACTGGTTACACTCATCTTAAAGCACTAGAGGTGGTGCTTGGGTAGCTGGGAGACTGGGCTACAGTGAGGCCTTAGAAGAGGCTTGTATGAGAGTGTGGAATCTGCAGTCATAATCCTTGGCCTTTCAGCTTCAGTGTGTGCACCAGCACGTTTATGAGCATGTCAATAAGCCAGGCTGTCTGCTAGCCCATACCCTTAAAGCACAGCAAGCACTTCATGTGGTTGTGAAGATACGGACAGGAGAGGGGGGATGGGCGGTTGGGGACAAGGCTATTCAGTCAGAGTTTCAGGCCTTTATTGCGAACTGTATAGTTCTGAGGTAGGGACCAACCATGATGTGATTGCCCAGTACCTGAAAGTGGTGTCCCTATCGGAGGCAGTCTGGGATTGTCTAAATCAGCCTATCTCCTAGGGGGAAGTTGAGGGGGCTATCCGGGGCCTAGTGAATGATACGTCACTGGGCCTTGATGAACTGATGGTGCAGGTCTAGAAACACTTCAATGATCTGTTTGCCCCACGGATGGTAGAGGTATTTAACAGAGTTCTCAAGGGGAGCCAGTTACTGGGTAAAATGGGTCAGGCAGGAATAAGTATAATACCCAAACCTGAAAAGATGTGACTATTGACCTATATCACTGTTGAACCTGGATGCCAAGGTCTTGGCAAAGATCTTAGCATCCCGTCTGTGAGCCCATATGCTGATTTGATTAATGCTGGTCAAACAGGCTTTATTTAAGGATGTCAAGCTGCTGATATTGTAAAGAGAGTAATCAATCTGTGCTGGGTGGTTCAGAAAGAGAAATATAAGGCCCTTGCCCTCTCTGTTGACGCTGAAAAGGCATTCAACTGCGAGGGGTAGGAGTTTCTATTGGCATCCCTATGGAAATTTGGGATGGGTGAGAATTACCTCCACTGGGTGCAGAGTTTCTGTGTACATCTTGAGGCAGCTGTAAAAGTGAATGGGGGATACTCTGGGTTTTTCTGTTTGGAGCATGTTACGAGGCAGAGATGCCCCCTCTCTCCTTTGTTATTCGCCCTATCACTGGAACCTTTCATTGAGAAGATATGCTGCAGGGTGGTTGTAGCAGGAGTTAGGGTGGGGGATGCACAGCATAAAATATCATTATTTGTGGACGATATCCTTCTGGTCCTGAGGGAGCCAGAGATCCCTGCAAGCCTTGCAGGAGGAGTTGGACCACTATCATTTTGTATCTGGTTTTAAGAACACTGACTTGGGAACCCAGAGACCAGGGTGCGATTCCAGCTAGCACTCCTTGTGGCCTTGGGCAAGTCACTTAGCCCTCCATTGCCTCAAAAAAATCCAAGTTATCAATGTCCCTGTTTAATATACATTATGAAGTTTAAGTTTCAATGTAAAGCGCTTTGATTGAAATGATAAAGCGGTATATAAAACCTGTTAAATAAATAAATAAAAATAATCTTGATAAAATTGAAGCTCTCAATATCTCCCTCTCAGAGGAAGAGGTGAGAGCCTTGCGGAAACTCTTTCCCTTCCGGTGGGCCACGGGGACATTGAGCTACTTGGGCATACAGATTGGCACTGACCTGTTGAAATTGTACCAACTCAATTATTTGCACCTCTGGAGAAAAGTGTTTGATGAGATGGAGAGGTGGCGGCACTTCCCGTTATCCTGGCTGGGCAGAATATTGTGTGTAAAGATGGTGGTACTGATTAGGATTCTATATTATTTTCAGACGCTGGCTGTGGCTATCCCAAGGGGCAATTTGGAGACAACACAGGGTAAATTGTTCCACCATATTTGGAACTGGAAACCCTGTGAATAGCACAGTTGGTGCTTTATAGATCACAGACGCAAGGGGGATTGGCGGTGCCCCATCTTTATTGGTACTACTTAGCAGCACAACTTTATAATATGGTGGGCTGGCAGGAGAGGGAGGGATGTAAGTGGGGTCATATTGAGAGTGTCTATACATGGTGACCCCCTTAAGCACTTATAATAGCTTGCACAATGAGCTGGGAGCTCTGAGAGACCCTTTGTTCGCCAGATGGAACAATTGTGGAGGTGGACCTTGTGTTGTAGGTGTCTGAAGAGACAGCGGCCCCTACTCCAACCCATATACTATAATGCTGCTTTTTCTCTGGGCTTATTAGACCCCATCTTTCAGTGCTGGAAGAGGCAGGGCCTTACCAATCTATATCCTTCAAACACCTTCGCTCCCTGCTGGACCCAAACGATTTCCGAACCATATATCAAGCGCTGATCCTGCCGCATTTTGACTTTGCAAATGCCATCTTACAAGGTCTCCCCCAATCCACACTAACCCCCTTACAGTTGGCCATGAATGCCGCAGCTAGGGTCCTCTATGGTGCATCCAGAAATGACCACGTTACTCCTATTCTCAAACAGCTGCACTGGCTACCGATCCACGGGAGAATCACCTTCAAATCCCTTTTACTAGCATTCAAGGCAATCAAAGGTACTTCATCCCTCTCACTCACGCATCTAATCCACATGGTCCCCCCCAACAGATCAAGAAGAACATCAGCTGTAAACCTGCTAGCTATACCAAAGGCTGCGACAAAGTCCAACACGAATACCACAAACAGAGCATTCAGTTTTTATGTCCCCAAATGCTGGAACACTCTACCTCCCGACATTAGGGCCATTACCAATCTATATCAGTTCAGGAAGGCTCTCAAAACCTTCCTTTTCTGCCAATACTTCCCAGACAGCAACTGAACTAGATATCCCTTCCAAGAAATGACCCAGTATAGAAATGCCCTCTCAACTTATATCTACAGTGTAAATAGCTTATGTATATAGTTAACCCAGTTATCCTTGTTTGTACTCCTGTTCAATGTAAAACCTGACAGTTTTTCGTTATGGTCGTTTTGTTATGATGTAAACCGCGCTGATTCTAAATAGCGCGGTATATAAGAAACTGTAATAAATAAATAAATAAATATCAGGTTTGCTCAGAGGGCTTAGTTGCCTCTTTTGCTGAATTATAAGAGAAATTTGGATTGGGCCTACGGGACTTCTATGGCTACCTTCAAGAACATAAGAACATAAGAACATAAGAAATGCCATACTGGGTCAGACCGAGGTCCATCAAGCCCAGTATCCTGTTTCCAACAGTGGCCAATCTAGGTCATACGTACCTAGCAGTTTCCCCAAAAGACACAGGTTCTGCAGTGCTTGTACTAGGCCAAGCATTGTTATCCTGGGTCCCTTTTTAATAGTGGTTTATGGACCTTTCCTCCAGGAACTTGTCCAAACCTTTTTTAAACCCAGCTATACTAACAGCCCTTACTACATCCTCCGGTAACAGATTCCAGAGTTTGATTACACGTTGAGAGAAGAAATATTTTCTCCTATTTGTCTTAAATAGTTTACCCTGTAGCTTCATTACATGCCCCCTAGTCCTTCTATATTCTGATAGCGTAAACAATTTATCCACGTTTATCCGTTCCACTCCATTCATTAATTTATACACCTCTATCATATCTCCCCTCAGCCGCCTCTTTTCTAGGTTAAAGAGCCCTAACCTTTTTAGCCTCTCTTCATAGGAGTAGCCTTCCATCCCCTTCACCAATTTGGTGGCTCTTCTCTGTACTTTTTCTAATAACTCTATGTCCTTTTTAAGATACGGTGACCAGAATTGCACACAATATTCAAGGTGCGGTCGTACCATGGAGCGATACAGAGGCATTATAATATCCTTTGTTTTATTCTCCATCCCTTTCCTTATGATACCTAGCATTCTATTTGCTTTCTTGGCCGCCGCTGCACACTGGGCGGAGGGTTTTAACATGTTATCCACGATGACTCCTAAATCTTTTTCCTGGGTGGTGGTTTCTAATGTGGAGCCTTGCATCTTGTAACTATAGTGTGGGTTGTTCTTTCCTAGGTGCATAACTTTGCACTTGTCCACATTAAATTTCATCTGCCATTTGGATGCCCAGTCTTCCAATTTATCCAGATCCTCCTGCAGTTTTCCACAATCCTCTTGGGTTTTAACAACTTTAAACAGTTTTGTGTCATCTGCAAATTTGATTACCTCACTAGTTATTCCCTTTTCCAGGTCATTTATGAATATGTCAAAAAGTAGCGGACCCAGTACAGATCCCTGGGGTACTCCACTATTCACCTTTTTCCATTGGGAATATTGGCCATTTAGCCCTACCCTCTGCTTTCTATCTTTTAACCAGTTCCCGATCCACAATAGTACACTGCCTCCTATCCCATGACTTTTTAGCTTCGCCAAAAGTCTCTGATGGGGGACCTTGTCAAAAGCTTTCTGAAAGTCCAGATACACTATATCAACCGACTCACCTTTGTCTACCTGTTTATGCACACCTTCAAAAAAACAGATCAGATTAGTAAGACAAGATCTTCCTTGTCTAAAGCCATGTTGGCTGTCTCCCATTAGGCCATGACTATCTACATGCTGTGTAATTTTGTTCTTTATGATGGCTTCTACCATTTTCCCTGGTACTGACGTCAGGCTCACCGGTCTGTAATTTCCCGGGTCACCCCTGGAACCCTTTTTAAAAATTGGTGTTACGTTGGCGACCCTCCAATCTTCAGGTATTACAGATGATTTTAATGAAAGTTCACAGATTACCAATAACAGGTCTGCAATCTCATATTTCAGTTCTTTCAACACTCTGGGATGTATACCATCCGGTCCAGGTGATTTGCTACTATTCAGTTTATCAAATAGTTGTAATATATCTTCCCGGTGTAGCGATATTTCTCTCAATTCCTCTGCAGTATCACCTTTAAATACCACTTCAGTCTTGGGTAACACCCCTACATCTTCCTCAGTAAAGACCGAAGCAAAGAATTCATTCAGTCTCTCTGCTATAGCCTTGTCTCCTCTTACTGCCCCTTTTACCCCTCTATCATCTAATGGTCCAATTGACTCTCTCACAGGCCTTTTGCTACGAATGTACTTGAAAAAGTCTTTATTTCGTGTTTTTGCTTCCGTAGCAAGTTTCTTCTCAAATTCCCGCTTTGCCTGCCTTATCAATGCTTTGCATTTAACTTGCCAGTGCTTGTGCTGTTTCCAGTTTTCATCATTTGGCTCTTTTTTCCATTTTCTGAAGGTTGCTCTTTTGGCAGCAACAGCCTCTCTGACCTCACCTTTAAACCATGCTGGCAGTTTTTTGGACTTTCTTCCACTTTTCTTAATGCGTGGAATACAGCTGGTCTGGGCTTCGAGGATAGTATTTTTAAATAACACCCAAGCTTGCTGTAAGTCTTTAACCTTTGGAACCGCTCCTTTTAGTTTTTTCCGAACTATATTCCTCATTCTATCATAGTCACCCTTTTGAAAGTTAAAAGGTAGTACTGTGGATTCCTTTACTATCTGTCCTCCACTGATTAAATCAAACATGATCATACTATGATCACTATTGCCAAGTGGTCCCAACACCCTTATTTCTCGCACCAGATCTGGCGTTCCACTAAGGACTAGGTCCAGTATGGCTTCCCCTCTGGTCGGTTCATGAACCAGCTGCTCCAAGAAGCAGTCATTTATTTCATCTAGAAACTTTATCTCTTTAGCTTGTCCTGCTGTGACACTGTCCCAGTCGATACCGGGGTAATTGAAATCACCCATTATTACTACTCTGTTGTGGCTTTTGTTAGCTTCCTTGATCTCTTTGAGCATTTCATCATCCATTTGTTCATTCTGGCCAGGTGGTCGATAGTATACTCCCACTGCCATCACCTTCCCCTTCATAAATGGAATTTCAATCCATAGAGATTCTACAGCATATTTTGTTCCCTGCAAAACTTTAATCCTTTCTGACTCAATGCCCTCTCTAACATAGAGCGCAACCCCTCCACCAATTTGTTCAGCTCTATCATTACGATATAGTTTGTATCCAGGTATCACAGTGTCCCACTGGTTATCCTCCTTCCACCATGTCTCTGAGAGTGCAATCATATCTAACCTCTCATTTAATGCTATATATTCTAATTCTCCCATCTTATTGTTTAGACTTCTAGCATTGGCATACAAGCATTTTAGAGACTGTATTTTATTAATATTAATCTGGCTATTGGTAGGCATGGGTAATTGGGAATCTTTATGCTCTGTCTGCTCCTTACTCAAGGGCATTTGGGCTACTATACTCCCTTTTGGAACCTCACTGCTTTTGGTAGTATCCTTCAAGGATACCTTTGTCCGAACCGTGCGCTCCTGGGTGACTGTCGGCTTTCCCCTATTTTCTAGTTTTAAAAGCTTCTCTATCTCTTTTTTAAAGGTTAATGCCAGCAGTCTGGTCCCATCCTGATTAAGGTGAAGCCCATCCCTTCGGAAGAGCCCCCCCTTTCCCCAGAATGTTCCCCAGTTCCTAACAAATCCAAAACCCTCATCCTTGCACCATTGTCTCATCCACGCATTGAGACTCCGGAGCTCTGCCTGTCTTTTGGGTCCTGCACGTGGAACAGGAAGCATTTCGGAGAACGCTATCCTGGAAGTTCTGGATTTCAACTTCCTACCTAAAAGCTTAAATTTAGCCTCCAGAACTTCCCTACCACATTTTCCTATGTCATTGGTACCAACATGTACCAAGACAGCAGACTCCCCCCCAGCACTATCTATGATCCTATCTAGGCGGTGCGTGAGATCTGCTACCTTCGCACCAGGCAGGCATGTTACCAGTGAGGCACTGATTCTCCACTGTGGAAAGGGGGCAGGCAATAGCTCAAGGGAATTCTAATTTGGAGGGTATTTGTTGGTTCCCTAGGACTGAGAGGTGGGGCATCTCCAAAATCTCTCATTTGCTGGCAGAGGTAAGTAGCACCAGGTGCAGTGAGAGTGTGATTTGTGTAAGGAGCTGGATGAGCATGACTGGGGTAAGATCTTTAAGGGCATTGGCATGGGCAAGTGGCAGCTCATCATGTTGAAAATGGTTATAAAGTACTCTTTCGCTGGTACCTGACACGGTGCACCTCCACCAATTCATTAAAACATGTCAAGAGTTTTGCTGGAGGGGATGTGAGATGAAAGGTGACTACTGCCATATGTGGTAGAGTTGTCTCCGAATAGTGGACTGCTGGGAGGCTATCAAAATAGAAGTGGTCGTCTTGGTAGGTCGGGGGTTGGATTAGAACCTTGAGGGGATTATGTTGGGGTTGGGTGGGGGGTTGGCAAGGTGATGCTGGGAAATTGGTTTGCACTTGTGCTCTCGCTGCGAGATGTGAGATAGCAATGTATTGTAAATCAGTGCAAATCCCTGCAGTAACCACTTGGTGTAAATGTATGCAATCTGTATTTCTGATGGAAAAGCTGACAGCCATCCGGCGAGACCAGCTCTCACAATTTGAGAGGGTGTGGGAGCCTTTTATCTGTAAGCTATGTGGTCCCTGTTCATTCAGGGAGAGGGGAAGAAATGTTTGGGTTTGTATATGCACAAAATAGTTAATAAACTTTAAATTACAAAAACAAATGCACCAAGTGTGGCAAGACCATCTCGGCCACAGACTGCCCAACTGGTGCCTGCAATTCCTTGGACTCGATCATCAGCCGGCATCCTGCAAATTTTGCTTGCAGATGACGCGCTGAGAACTGAAGGATCGGAAAAACAGAAGGAGTCCCTCTTTAGCTCATTGGATTCAGCGTCCTCAGCTCCAACCCTGTCATCAATGCCTTCTAAGGTTCCTGAGGAGTCCAAGGGAAAGGAACTCTTTGCCCAGTCAGAGCTGAGGGGTCTTAGCAGTGAGAGACTCTCCGATGAAATCCCATCGACGTCGAAGGGCGAGCACTGGATGCACCATCATCGCAGCCTTCGTAAATGCGATGTGGAGAGCAATGGACAGGAGCAACCGGCCAAGCTTGCCCTGCGGGAGGAATTGACTTGGATAATGGAGTAGACCCCCATTGCCCAGGAGGGCAGCCGGATGTCTCCCGATGCACCAATCATTATGGAGTCCCCACCGGAAGTGTCAATGCTGGTGTCCGCAGCTGCAGTATCGGCCCCCTCACAGGTAGTAGTTCTGGAGGAACACCTTCGAGCCCTTGAAGTTCACTTGGTGGCAATTGTAGTCTTGCAAAAGGAAGACTTTGTGGGGCTGAAAGCATCATCACCACACTCCATCCAACCCTTTCTGGAGACCCATGCCTTGTCCACCGAGGTAGGGACATCGGGTGGGAGATTGGAATCGACACCGGTTCCCAGGGTAGGTTGTGTCAGTTTTGGAGATGTCATAATTTTTAAAATCACTAGTGAAAAAATGGTATAATTTAATGTGGCAAAACAACAACTAGCTTTAAATTTTGTGTAATATGTTATTTACCTACCTGTATGGAAATTATGCAAAAATACACAAATTACTGTTGGAAATAATACCATTGTCATATAGCAGATTGCTTACAACAGCTCTAAGGTTCATGAGAATATGGATTTCCAAGCATAATCTGAAAGGAAAGAATCTGAAAAACTTAGGAATGATTGTAGAGTTCTGTGTTTGGGTTTACATGGTGAACTGGTTCATTATAAAAATAAATAGAAATTGTACACAAGGTCCCAGACATCTCCTTTTCCAGCTGCAAGAGGTAAGGAAGATAGTCATGCCTACAGTGAGAAGATCAGCTTGGTATGGTTACAGCGAGTCTGTTCTGAAAGTTATGTTGTGCAGTGAAGAGGAACAGGAGAGAGGAGATGCAATAGAGAAGATATTGAAGATCATAGGGGAAAGAGTTGAGAAGACTCAGCTTGGAGACAGCAGTGTGAGACCCTAGAAAGCACCATCCATCAACACTGAGGCAACTACACTCACCCAATCTTGACTGGAGTTCCGGAGGCTCTGAGCCTCCTCTTACCTGTACCATGACAACAGCAGAGATCAGGGGATACACACAAGGGGCAAAGGCCAAACAGGTCACAGGTGCTAACTTTTATTAGGTAAATCCCCTACATGTTTCAGCTAAAAAGCCTTCATCGGTGGGTACGCATTTAAAAACAATAAAAATAAGAACAACAGTACAAGCCATTAATAACATAACTAAACACTTAAAAAGTACGTAAAACAGATATATACATAAAGAAGATGTTTGAAAATATATATATATAAATATCAATGAATAGTAAAACAACAATGTGTATTGAGAATAAAAATTATAAAATATATATATATAAATAAATAAATAAATAAAAAGCATTACATAACCATAGGAATAAAATCGCAGCAGTCAAATTTAAAACAAATGTGAAAGACTATTACTATGGAGTTAACTACAGAGAGGGTACTCACATAATGCACCTATATGAGAATATAAAGTCTTGAAAAAGACACCTTTCAAGATGATAGCTCAAAGCTAAAAAATAAAATTATAAAATTATGTGATTACTTCATGTAAATCGTGAAAGAGCACACAGAGCCAGAACAGAGGGGAGCAGAAAGTATAAAGTTCAACGACGCTGATAAGCAGGTCAAGGAGTAGCCATGGGCTTATCAATGGCTCTAGACGTGGCCAATTTGTATGTCACCAAGTTTGAAGAACAATTTTTGAAACATCATCCATTTAATCATCAACTAAAACTTTGGAAGCGTTACATAGACGACGTCCTGATTATTTGGGACGGCACGGAAACATCGCTCTGTGAATTTTTCGAATGGTTGAATACTCTTGATGAGAATTTACAGTTTGAGGGTTCATATAGCACTTGTAAGATCTCATATCTGGATATTCTCATAAAAAAGACTAGTAGTGGCTTCATTACTGATCTCTTCTGGAAACCTACTGATAGAAATACTCTTCTTACGTTTCCATAATAGGTGTCTCAAGAGAAATTTACCTGTCAGCCAATTTCTTCGGATACGTCGGTTATGCACCATCCCACAAGATTTTGAACTTCACGCCAAGGATATGAAGAAAATATTTTTACAACGTGGTTATCCAGTGGAATGTGTCCAACAAGCCTATGACAGAGTGAAAGATACTAATAGGGATTCCCTAATGACTACAAAAGCTTATGCTTCTTCAGATAGATTAGTGTGTGTTCTCACGTTTTCCAACTTATCACCAAATATTGTAAATATTTTGAAACAGGAATGGCACTTACTTTCCTCATTACCAGCCTTTGCTTCAAAACAATTAACAATTGCCTTCAAACGCAATCGAAATCTCGCCAATATTATGGTACCCTCTGCCCTATCTAAACCTAGAATCATCCCTAAAGTTAAGGGACATTTTAAATGTGGGAGGTGCTCTGTGTGCCCCCATGTGCTGGTCACAAAAGGTTGTTTTCAGCACGGTAATTCTAAAGTTTTTTTTACAACAGTTCTCCAATTGTAACACGTCCAATGTAATATATGTTATTCGCTGTCCTTGTGAGATGCTTTATATTGGGAAAACTAAGAGACCTGTGAAAACCCGGATTATTAAACACAAGAGCTGCGTACAAAGACAAGTACAAGAAATGTAAGGCTGTGGGGCAGGGTCCCGGCGGCCGCTCGTAACCGGATGGTCGGCTGGTGCGGGGGCCCTGGCTCACGGCCGTTGGGGTTATGGGCAGAGGCGTGAGGACGGGCGCTGGCGGAGAGAATTGGCTGCACCAGCGTGCAGGAGCGTGGTGGAGCCTGGGAGGAGGAAGACGGCCTGACATGGGGGGGGGAGGAGCCAGGAGTAAGTGACAGTTGCCGTCACTCCTGGGCCTCCTCGGGGTCCGGTGGCTGCTTGGCGCGCGTCTTCATCTGAAGAGCACGACCAGCGATTTCACGTCCCAAAAAAAAAAAAAAGAAGGCCACTACCTCAAGTCGGGCCCTGGGAGAGAGGTGCACGGGCAGCGTGTGCGTTGCTGCTGCACCCACGGCAGAGCCGGGGCCTGGCTTGGGCCGAGAGAGGAGCCAGGGGACATGAGCGCGCCTGGCCAAGCGCTCAGGATCGCAGCGGCAGGGTGAGGACGGCAGTGCCGATGCTTAGAAGGGAAGCTGAGGCAACTCTCCGTCTGGTACCCGGTCACCCCCGTGCCATGTGCCGAGCGGTACGAGAGTCGAGCCGACTGGGGTGGGCGGTTTGCTCCTTTAGGTAGGTAGTTGTTTTGCTCGTGGCCGGGGGGAGGGCCTTGGTTTGGGATGCAGAGGCTTTGCGCCATCCCATTTATGGAAGGGAAGGATGGAGGGATGCGGTCCATCCTGTGTATGGGGTGGCAGGTCTGGGGAGCTCATCTTGTGCGGTTTATTGAGGGTAGGGATGAGGCGCCAGGTGTCACTCCGTTGTGTGGGATGGGGGGGGAGAGGCAAGGCTCAGACGGGGCTTCCTGAGGAAGGCAGTCGTTAAAAATGGGAGCTGTTGGTGGGAGGCTGGGGGGGGGAAGCCGGGTGGCATGGGCCCTCGCGGTTCCTGAGGCCTCGAGGCGGGACGGGGAGGCGGGCTGTTCGCCGGCGGGCAGCCAATTGGCGGTTCCCGCCCTCGTGGCTGCGGCAGGCAGGAGGCGGTGAGGCCTACGCCTGCTCGGGAAGGCAGGAGGTAAGGTTAACCCTGCATAGTGGTATGGGTTGGTGGAGCGTGGAAGGAAGGGTGAGTGCATTTTACAGGGAATTCTACAGTTCAAAAAAAAAGAAACAAAAGCAGAAGCTGGGAGAGGGAGTGAGTCCTCTAGGGGTTGGGGGTCAGCCCAAGGGTTAGGGGAGTGGGTCGGTGGGGTGGTAGCGGCAGATGCTAAGGCGAGGCAGGATGCAAAAAAAAGAAAAAAGAAAACAAAGGGTTCGGGGGGGGGGGGGAGTTGCAGTAGGCACCTACAAGGGTGAAGGAGGTACGCAGGGGTGAATGGAGAGGAAGGGGGCTTCGAGGGTTCCCCAGCTGGCGAGGGCAATTTATGGGAGTCCTGTGGGCTGGCAAGCAGTGCAGGGAGGCTGGTGACGGGCCGACAGGGGCCCAGCGGCTAAATGGGTGGGGGCTTTCAAAAAAAAAAAATATATATATATATAAATAAAAACAAAACAATTTAACTTCGCTTCGGTACCCTTTGGGGCAGAGTGGTGGGGGGAGGGGAAGCCTTTGGGGTCTCTTGTAGTTCTCCCTCCTGGTTTTCTCTTTTCTGTCTTCACAGGTGGTGATTGGAAACCAGCACGCTGCAAGGTCTAGTGGAGGAGGCCAACTGAGATAAGTGAGTAGGGACATCGGAGTAACAGCGAGGCGGGAGTGGTCCTCGGCGGATTGAGGATGGTGGTCATTCGATAACTCGTGTAGGCGCAGCATGGGGGCGGATATGGGGGCAGCAGATGAGTTGCAGGCCGAGCGGGGGTAAGTTGGGCGGCTGAACAGATAGCAGGAATGTGCATGAGGTGAAGTACGCAAGCAAGGAGGGCCTTCGTTTCAGGTGCATCACGGTTCAGAGTCATCCTCCTCCTTCGTGCAAAGGCTCTGCGGCAGCATCGCGGCGCGTGGATAGCACTGAGCAAGGGACAGGGAGCAGGGCACGAGAGGAGAATAGGACGGGGAGTGGAGCTACGACGATAGCGGTTTTTGAAACTAGGGAAGGGAGTACCACAGAATGGCGCTGCCATATTGGGGAAGCGGCGATATAGAGATCTTTTCCACCTTCTAGAGAAAGGGGGCGGGAGGACAGCAAATTATGGTCTTGAGGAACACAGGAGTAACCGGAAGATGATGGAATGTACGACAGGGTGTGTGCTGTGCGATCAGACAGGCTGCAGGAGGGACAGTGGACAAGGCGGGGGGGGGGGGCAGCAGTGACACAACAGATCTGAGGAAGAGGGGCAGAGGTTAACAAGTCCTCTTGCCCATGCCTCGACTGCAAAATAGCGACAGGTATACTTAGTCTGTAGGGGTGGCATGCGGCGGCAGAATGTGGGAAAGGGCCCTTCGGGCTGCAGTGCCGGCCCCCTGAGCAATAAGAAAGGGGGGCCTGCCCCACGCACTACTTCGGTTAGAGGCCTTAAGGACTGGGCTGAGGCAGTAGCAAAGTGGGGGTACAAGGAGGGTGTTACAAGGGGTTCCTAGATTTGGATAGTCTGGTACACGGAGATGTCGTAGCGTCCAGGGTGTCGAAGTAGCCGTTGGTGTGGCGCCTTCCACGGAAGGTGGGGGTAGGGCGGCCTTCAGGAGGAATCGCGTCCCCCTTGAAGGGTATCATAGGTATGATCCCATCCCGTGGAGTGGGGTACGGTTCATTTCACTTGTGTGATCGGGCTGCTGCATTGGTTGATAATTGGATCACAGGGCATTGAAGACACGGTAGTGACGGCATCAGCTTGTTGTTGGGGCCAGGTCACTTGGTGGCGGGTCCATTGCTTGGTTTGAGCTTGAGGATGGAAGTTCTTTCGAAAAGGCATGCCTACCGGCCGTGCAGTTCATAGTGTGAGTTTGAAATATTTAGTATGTTACGCATAAGGGTACTGAGGTGACCGGCAGACAGTGCGACTGGGGTTTGGGAGTTAGATAACTTGTTAGTGGAACAGCGCATTCAGTGAGGTGTCTGGAGCTCTTAAAAGACGTTGTGGCATAAGTGCACGAACGGGGGTTGCGGTGGCAGTGGTAAGACCGCAGGCCCGGGGATGGGGAGTACCTTTTTGGGGGGATTCGATTTCGGGGTGATAGTGGATTGGTCCCTCTGGATAAGGTGTGAGATTGCCGGTGTTAGTGGGTGACGGCTTGGCTTCAGCATATGTAACGTTGAAGGCAATGAAGGCTCATGGATGGCAGGGTTGCTGTGTCATTAGGCGGTGTCATCTTCAGGGTGTGTCAAATGCACCGTCATATTAGCGAATCCAAGGCTATGTATGCAGAATTATGGATGGGGGATGTGAGTGAAAGACTTTATCGTGACTCTGGTGGTGTTGTAGGCAGAGATCGACAGTCTGCTTATGTCCGGGGAGGGGGGTGAGTGGACAGCTAGTAGCAGACTTGGCTTAGAATCCATCCTAACTGGCTAATTAACTTTCTGGGAATTGTTTTTCCGTGTAGGGGCTTGGCAGTGGCGGTTTGCGACAACGGGTATGGTGGGGCAACAAGGCAACAGTGGTCGGTGTAAGGGCTACATACACTCCAAGTGGTATTCGGGGGCGGACTTAAGGAGGGATGTTGTGGTAGCATAATTGTGTGGAAGGAGTAGGATAAAGCATGGCTTATCCTAGCATGTACCAATGGGATCGTGGACGCTCGTTCGCGTTCTGATAGGGGAGGGGGGGCAGAATTGGCTCCCGAAGGGGACATGGAAGGATTCGTTCCCGCAAAAAAAGGATGGAGCATTGGGGGTGAGAGATGTGGAAATAACTAATAACTACGAGGGGGGGGGGTGGAGCGTCCGTGGCTGCCGCCCCTTAACTCTTGGTGGCTGCTTACATCTGGGTTACGTGGGAGGCGCTGTGGTGCCGGACTCTGGGCAAAATGTTGCGGTAGGAGGCCTCCCTATTAGGGGTGGTTATGCCTGGTATTTTGCTGTGATTTCCGTATCGGTGGGTTCGTAGCGAACTCCCGCAAGTCAGGGGTTGGAAATGGATACGGCGGTAGATGGTACAGGCAGCGGAGGGGCTATTACAGGTCCACCTATTGACATGGAAAATGGACCAGCACGGTAAGGTATTGGGGAGGGTATTGCAGGAGATGTTGGACTTGTGTCATGCCCGGTGGGCACCTCGAGGAATGGGTGCGGTTATGCCCTGCATGGTAGGGGGGACTCTTTGGATATGTGGAGGCAGGGCTATTGACGCATTAAGTGCAGCGGTGCGGGCGATGGTGCAACGGCACAGGGAAGAAGGTCCGAGTCATTTTGCAGCACACACGTACTGTGGGGGCAGTGACCAGGGTGGTCAAAGTGGGGTGGCCGGAACAAGAGATGCGAGCTAGGTGCAGCTTGAGAGGGAGAGGGTCAAGCAATTGGTGGAAAATGACCGGTTGCGTTTGGATGGGGGTCAAAGCCCTAGGGTCGGTGGTCGAAGGGTAATTCCTTCGTTATGGGGCTGGGTTGAGGGCAGTGGTGCGGCCGGTGTTGACTTACAGGGTCGGGATTGGGTGTTGGCGTCGGTCTTAATGGCTAGGTGAGCATAGTGTTAGCTGGAGCTACTGCCTTTGCTGGGACACCAGGAGCGGTCAAGGGGCATGCCAGCATGGATATGGGGGAGGAGTGGCCTAGCGGTCGGGCAAGGTTTTAGGCTGGAGGGCGGGGTTCAAGTCCCGTCTAACAGGCCGTGGCGCACCACGTTCCTGGAAGGATAAGGCAGGAAGGAAAGTGGGAATAAAAGAAATAAAATAAAATAGTAATAATAATAATAAGTATACAAATGGTGAGAGGGCAGCGATTTGACACACTTTGTTAAGATCTTGTTATGCTTCGGCGGAGGTTTCACAGAGGGGTGTTGAGGTGCTGGGAGATCATTCTCGGCCTGCCGGCTGACAAAAAAGAAAAGAAAGCATGTCATCGATAGTGTGGCCGTGGGGGTCCGTGAACACAGAGGTTGTCTAATCATGCATTCGTGTATGAGAGCCAGGGGCAAGGTTATAGGGGGACGGGGGCAGCTATCACCAATGGTGTTAAATTGCTCAGTAATAATGGTCTGGAGGCCTTGGAATATGTGCTTCAGTGGGGAGGCTCACTGGTCGCAGCTTCGTGGTGGGGGGGTGGCTTTGAGACATTAATGTCACCAGTGCCTGTGGAGGGACCCCGGAGGTTCCGGGGTCCGGAGCGTAAGCTGTATTTGGGCAGGGGCGGGGTGCCCTCGACCCTACATTAATGTCCTCTGTGCTGGTGGCGGGATCCCAGAGGTTTCCAGGGTCCGGAGCCTTAGGCTATACTTGGGCCGGGTGCGGGGTGCCCCCGAAACAGACAATCCCTGGCTGACTTTGCTAATTATATGGCGAGGTCATGGAAAGGGGATTAGGAAGATTGCCATTGGCAAGACCGCAGCTGAAGCGAAGGCGGTGTCACCTTGCTAATAGCATGGCTGGTGAGGCATGGTTCCGCTGTTGGAGTGTTAAGAGGATTATTCTTGGAATGTAATGTTAGATATGTTATAAAAGTTAATAAAGCTACGACCAGTTGTATGCCAAGATTGGTTGTATGTGTGTATTTGTGGGCATATGAAGGGTGGAACTAAAGGTGGGGGAGGGGGGAAAGGGGTGGATGGTGAGTGGGGCCTGGAGCACAGAGTCCGATCTACCTCGGTTAATGCAAGGCTGCGGGGCAGGGTCCCGGCGGCCGCTCATAACCGGGTGGTCGGCCGGCGTGGGGACCCTGGCTCGCGTCAGTTGGGGTTATGGGCAGAGGCGTGAGGATGGGCGCCGGCAGAGAGGATTGACTCTACCAACGTGCAGGAGCGCGGTGGAGCCTGGGAGGAGGAAGACGGCTTGACGTGGTGGGGGGGAGGAGCCAGGAGTAAGCGACGGTTGCCGTCACTCCTGGGCCTCCTAGGGGTCCGATGGCTGCTTCCCTCCCTCCCTCCCTGTGTTAGGGATGTTGGGTGGGATTAAAGGGGTGTTGCAGCAGTGGGGGGGGGGGGGCGGGATCCCGGAGGTTTCCGGGGTCCGGAGCCTTAGGCTATACTTGGGCCGGGGACAGGGTGCCCCCGACCCAGACAACCCCTGACTGACTTTTGCTAATTATATGGCGAGGTCGGGGAAAGGGGATTAGGAAGATTGCCGTTGGCAAGACTGCGGCTGAAGCGGAGGTGGTGTCACCTTGCTAATAGCATGGCTGGTGAGGCATGGTTCCGCTGTTGGAGTGTTAAGGGGATTATTCTTGGACTGTAATGTTCGGTATGTTATAAAAGTTAATAAAGCTGCAACCCGTTGTGTATTTGTGGGCATATGGAGGGTGGAACTAAAGGTGTGGGGGGGGGGGATGGTGAGTGGGGCCTGGAGCACCGGGTCCGATCTACCTCAGTTAAAACCTTTGGTTGCCCACTGGATTGAAAAAAATCATTTGATTTCTGACTTACAATTTTTGGTCATCAAGGTTGTTGAGCCACATTGGCGAGGTGGAGATTTGGACAGAATCTAGTTGAGTTTGGAACAACGATTTATCTATGAACTTAACACCCTGGTGCCTTCTGGTTTGAATCAAGAAGTTGATTTGTCTGTTTTTCTTTAATTTCTTTTACCCCTGTTTTTAGAAGTCACTAGTGCTCCCCTTTTGTGCTTTTATTATTTTTTAATTTTTCATTTCATTCCTTATTTTATGATTTACGTTTACCTATTTTATGATTTACTTTTGTATATTTTTAAGAACATTTTATCCTTCCACTCCAATAACACACACTTCCTTTTTTGTATCAGAGTTTTTTGCATTTTGTTACATGTCTGTGGGCGTCTCCCTCCTGCAGACATGTATGAATAGTCAAAAGAGCACTGTCCCTGAATGGCACAGCCATTGGTATTTCCATTCAGACATAGAAAAAAACAACCCTGATTCCCCAGGGACATACGTTTCTTAAACATTAAATATTTTTAAACGATTCTGCATACATTTTTATTATCATTATTATTTATTTTTCTTATTCCCCAGTTCATATTAATATGTGGCTTTTATGCCATTTTCATTTACATTTTTAATAAATATATGGCATTTTTACTCCTGAGCCCATGTTTTTAAGATTGGTGGGTATTTATTGTCATCTTGCAAAAAACCTTTTGATTCATTTTAGTCCTTTGATTGTTCAGTACTGCAATTTTTAAGTCCCCTGTTTCATTAGTATATTTTTTGCCCATGTGCCCTCATATTTACTATGGTTTGTGTTTGATATACTGCATGGTTGACAGCCTCGGTCTAGTACACATGTGCAGTTGCTAAATACACTCATTACCCAGTTCTGTTTGCCGTTCATGGCAATATCAGCCTTTTAAATATCAGAGCTAGTTTTCTCCAGGACGTTTTTCAATACTACTTTTTAATACACATGGTTTTACTGTTTCATTTTTTTATTTTTAAGTGATCCTCTTAATATAATTCTTGCTCACATCTGTGTCTCCTCTTTCTTGGACATACGCGTCTATCTGTCAATCATGCCAATGGCGCGAAATGCAGGATATAGTCTGCAACGCTCACATTCAGTTCTCTTCTAAGACGAATGATACCACATACTGCAAGCTTGTATTTTAAGTCTGATTGGGTAATGTACCAACAATATATACATATTTTTTCATATATATCTTTTCTTTTATGACATTTTAGCAAGTACTCTCATTACGCCGGTTCTACTTTCCGTTCACGGCATTATCAGCTTTTTATGTTTTATGTTTTTATTACCATTTTAGATATCAGGGTTAGTTTTCACAAGAACAGTTTTTCACCACATTTTTTAATACACTTGGTTTTAATGTTTTACTTTTTCAATTTCAAGTCATTGCTTAAATATAATTGTTGCTCTCATCTGTGCTTTTCTCCCCTTATGGCCATGGGCGTCTATCTATCAATCACGCCAACGGCGCGAAATGCAGGTTATAGTCCTGAGACGCTCACATTCAGTTCCCTTTTAAGACGCATGATACTACATGCTGCAAGCTCTGATTGGGTAATGTACATACAATACTTTTTCTTTTAGAATACTTTAGCAAGTATGTGTTATCTTTTTCTTAGTTCTGTTTTTTTTTTAATTGCCTGGTCTCAAACATGACGTTTTAATCAGCGTCATTGAACTTTATACTTCTGCTCCCCTCTGTTCTGGCTCTGTGTGCTCTTTCACGATTTACATGAAGTAATCACATAATTTTATCATTTTTATTTTTTAGCTTTGAGCTATCATCTTGAAAGGTGTCTTTTTCAAGACCTTATATTCTCATATAGGTGCATTATGTGAGTACCCTCTCTGTAGTTAACTCCATAGTAATAGTCTTTCACATTTGTTTTAATTATTCATTTGACTGCTGTGATTTTATTCCAGTGGTTATGTAATGCTTTTTATTTATTTATATATATATATTTTATAATTTTTATTCTCAATACAAATTGTTGTTTTACTATTCATTGATATATATATTTTTCAAACATCTTCTTTATGTATATATCTGTTTCACATACTTTTTAAGTGTTTAGTTATGTTATTAATGGCTTGTACTGTTGTTCTTATTTTTGTTATTGTTTTTAGATGCGTACCCCCCGATGAAGGCTTTTTAGCCGAAATGCGTAGGAAATTTACCTAATAAAAGTTAGCACCTGTGACCTGTTTAGCCTTTGCCCCTTGTGTGTATCCTGCTATTGCTGTGAGGGCTTAGCTCCTCTTGTGTTCCTTCCCTCTAAGAGCAGAGATCAAGACATTTCTGAGCAAGCCCATTGTGGTTCCAGACTGGCCATCACACACCCAGTCCATAGAAAGGTGTGTAAAAATGACAACTGAGGCTATTGGTCATGTGTACAATCAGGAGAGGAGGGAACATTATATTAGGGGTCAGATGGTCAGCAGGGAGCTCATGAGCCGAAACAGAAGCAAACAAGTTATGGCTTCTTTGCTGGATTTTGTTAAATAACATTAAATTAACTGCATAAATGGCATTTTAAAGACAATTTCACACTATTTGTACGTTCAAACAAATATTACTTAATTTCCACATATTTCAACTGTGATTTGATGTAGGTAAGACTCACTTGAAGCAGTTTCTGAAGATAGTTTTAGATTCAGCAGCAAAACTGCATAATTTGGTCACTAGTAGTTTGTAAAGTTTGGAAAAATAAAAATCTACTCCTAAAATTGACACACCCTATTCCCAGGGTGATCTCAGCATTTCAGAATCCGATGCACAAGGGCACCAGCGCTAGTGCACCAGGCAACACAGGGGCCACTGGTGTCCATCCTTTCCCATGCTGAGGGGCCGGTGGGAGGATGAGACCCGGCACTACTTTGACTTCCTCTCGGAATCCGAATCAGAATGGGAGTCCGAGGAGGAATTGACAGCTTCGGACCAATGGCCCCAGACCTCCCATCCAACCTATTATCCTCCCCCCCCCCCCAAGTGACGTAAATCACCCTCAGAGGACATGTCCTTCTAGAACGTCATCAAGGACATGGCCAAGGTCATCCCCTTTTCTCTGGAATCGGAAAAGGAACCTAGGGCAGAGGAACTGGAACTGCTCCAGTATCCCTCAACCCCCAGGGAAGCAGTGATGGTTCCCGTGCATTATGTCCTGCAAAGATTACTGCTTCGGCTGTGGAAAACCCCTCTCACAGTTCCTGTCATCAGCCAGAGACTTTATTCCCTATACCAGGTACAGAAGGCCCCAGGCTTTGAAAAGCCTCAGTTACCACATAAGTCCATCATGGTTGAGTCAGCCTTGAAGTAGGCCAAAAGCACCAAGACTCACTCTTCGGTGCCCCCAGGCCATGAAGCTCGAACCCTGGTCTCCTTCAAGAGAAAATGTTATCAGGGTTCCATGCTGGTTGCCAGGGTCCTGGCCTACCAGACCTATATAAGTATGTTCCTCAAGGATATTATGCTAGACCTGGCAGACTTTACTGCCCTTGTCCCCGAGGACTGTCATGAGGCTTTTCGGGCCCTAGTGGCCCACAAAGACTGCTCCAAATTCATGGTGCGTGGCGCCTATGATGCCTTCGAGTCCATGGGCAGTAGAGTGGTCCATAAAAATGAATTCCTGAATTCCTTTGCTCCCTGGCCTGATTCTGGTTCCATTTAGGTAGAAAACACTGTGTACAAAGTTTGAAGCCAATCAAATAATATTTAGGGGTGGCTCAACAAGTCTTGAGATTTCGCCCTGGGAGCAGATGACGAAATTTTGCATCATCTTGTATCATCCACTCAGTTCCACGCTGATTACATTTGATTGCGTCATATTTGAACTAATCTCGTCTCTGAGAGGTGGCAAAGACATTGTACTATTATCTTTGTATCTTTATTCTTTTCAGATGGCGAAAAAACATGGTTTTTATCTCATTGAAGAAATGTCCACCACAATTCTGGGGGCCAAGCTCCCCAGCAAGGAGCAAGTGTTAAGTGTATTTTTACATCACCATGTGACATTAAACAAAGGCGTTAGTGAAAGTGCATCTATTGTAACAAGTGAAGTAGAAGCTTACTGGGAAAAGGCCAGGCTTCCTGTTCAAAGAAATGACAAAATTCAAGAAAAAGTAAAGAAATTGTTCAATCAGTGAAAACCTTTGAAGAAAAACAAAGGGAGAGGAGGGAAGCAAGAGGCAAATGAAAAAGAATTCCAGGTTGCAATGAAAAACCTATTTGATGTGGCGCATGCCAATGCAATGTCTTTAATTCATATTCAAGAAGACAAAGAATTCTTAATAGCGCAACAAGAACCAGGGCGCCGCGGCTCAATGTGCGCGATGGACAAGAAACTGGCCAACACGGAAGCAAGATCGCAACAGCGAGAAGAAGAACTGAAAAGGCGCAGACAAAAACATGTTGCCGAAGCCGAGGCAATTACAATACAAGTTCAGCTGGAAGGATCTTCTTCCTCAGCAGTCAGGTGAAGACTCGTCGACATCTGCAGATTCAGATAACGGACAGAAGAAAGCAACTCCACAAACGAAGCAGTTTCGACCTAACAATGTCTGGACCCCAGAGCTTACAGCAGCCCTGGATCGGACAGGGACAACGGATCGCAATGCTCTGTTTGTGGTAGCTGAAACCGCCAGAAGTCTGGGAAATTATCCTGGGGAGCTCAATATCAGCCGCTCCAGCGTCAAGCGCCATAGAGAAAAGCACCGTCAGCAACAATGGACGGACCTGCACAACGCATTCAAAGCCGAAGGCAAAACATGCATTGTGCATTGGGATAGCAAGTTATTGCCATCTCTCCTCTGTTCAACCACATCCGTTGACCGCCTTCCAGTTTTGATAACGGCTGTCTCCACTGGAGAAACACAACTTCTTGGTGTACCAAAACTGACATCAGGAACGGGCGAGAATCAAGCTGCAGCAGTTTATGAACTGTTACAGGAATGGTGTTTGGATGAAAAGGTTGCAGGCTTCTGCTTTGATACAACTGCATCGAACACGGGACGTCGATCAGGAGCGTGCATTCTTCTAGAACAGAGACTCCGTCGCACAGTCCTTCATTTGGCTTGCCGCCTTCACATTTACGAAATAATTCTTGGTGCAGTATTCTCTACATGCTCTGGAGCTTCATCGGGTCCCGATGTCCAACTCTTTCGCCGGTTCCAAAAGAATTGGGGCTCCCTTGACAAGTCCAACTATCAAACTGGAAAAGACTTGGAGGTGCTGCAACCTGACAGGGATCGCATCATGAAGTTTGCGGAATCCAGGTTGGCACAGGGCAATCACCGAGATGATTACCTGGAATTCTTGGAGTTAACGATTGTCTGCCTTGGAGGGAATCTTCTTAGTTTCAATTTCAAGAAACCCGGAGCTTTCCATCATGCCAGATGGATGGCAAAAGTCTTGTACTGTCTCAAGATTTGGATGTTCCGAGGACAACTCAAAGATCTTACCCAACGGGAGGAGTCCTGTGTTCGTGATGTGAGCATTTTCTCCATCCTGATTCATGTGGAAGCCTGGTTTTCTGCCCCTGATGCCGCAGTTGCTCCTCGAACAGATTTGGAGATGCTGAAGAAACTACACTCTTACCACAATGACCGTGTTGGAAGAGCGGCCAGAGACAAACTGCAACAGCATCTGTGGTATGTGTCAGAGGAGCTTGTGGCACTGTCACTGTTTGATGAAGCTGTTTCAGCACCGACAAAGCGAGCCATTGTGTCGGCCATGATCCCGGCAGAATCAGATTAAAGCGATGAGGATGATGATGAAGACGAAGATCCCCCAAAGCGGGTCGAATTGAAAAGTTCCATGATTCCACCACTTGAATCTTTTGCAACTCGCAAGTCAAACCGTTTCCTGAAACACCTCAACATCAACAGTGATTTTTTTAATGCAGACCCAGAAGACTGGGAAGAGAATGCATCATTCAAAGACGGTCTGAAGAAAGTAAAAAATCTTCCAGTGATCAACGATGTGGCTGAGCGAGGGGTCAAACTCATTGAGGAGTTCAACGGCCGACACACCACAAAAGAAGAGCAACTCCTGTTCCTTCTGGGTGTTGACTTGAGCAGGGGCTTTGAGAGGAGCAGACCCTTCATGAATTATCCCTTTGGCTTGTGGATTGCATTGTTCACGCATATTTCCAGGCTAGGTTGAGCCTTGAGGGTCATGTCATGGCTCACAATGTCCCTGTGATGGCTGCGTTAGTAGCCAACTTCCACTCTGTTACGACAGATGAAATCTGCAGGGCTGCGACGTGATCTTCGGTCCATACCTTTGCAGCCCATTACTGTCTGAATGGGGATTCCCGACAGGAAGGGCCAGCTCAAGGGTTTCTACCACCCTAGGCATAAACCCCGGCCTTGCTGCCCCCCTCAGCTGCTGCCACCGCTGCCCACCCCAGCTGCCACTGCTCCCCCCCCCCCCCCCAGCTGCTGCCGATTCTGTCTTAAAAGGGGGAGGCAGGCAATGGCAGTATTTCCAAAAGCAGGTGGGAAGGCAGGCACGCATGCACAATGTACCTCCCAAAGGCTTCCTTTGGGAGCTGAAGAGCGTTCTGTGCGGGGCTCTGTCAATGATGTCACACATATGTGAGGACTTATTCCTGCTGTTTATGGAGAGCACATGCTACAGGTGAGTAACTATGCTTTTCCTAGGAGGGGTGTAGAGAGAGATAAGAGAGGAAAGATAGTGCTTGACACTGATAGCGTGGGTAGCGTGGGTTGCCTCAATGGGTGGCATTAATTGCACCTGTGGTTTGTCTATGCTAACTACAGGGGATGGATTACACGTCCCCCTGCAGTTCATGATGAGCTCTGTGCTGGTAATATGACCACACAGTCATTACCGGTGCGGTGCTTAGTAAACATGTCCCTAAATGAGTGATTCTGTGCACAGTAGTGGACTACATTTGGAGCCTCCATTCTGTGCTTCACTAAACCTTGTATGAGTCATTCCAATATTTTTTAGCAATAACCTAAATTCTGCTCAAGCAGCCCCTGAAATGCAGGAGGCTCAAAGGAAGAGGGAGCCCACTTGAAGCTGTTCCCAAACCTGTCACTTTGAGAGCCTTTTTCAAAATTGTTGCTTGGGGGAACATAATTTAAATGTTCTGCTTCTGTTGTTTTAGTGAATGAATTTGGTAACTTTAAAGAACAAAAAAGCAAATCTGATTAATTCAACATCTTGTGTTTGCTTTAGCTTGTACAGTAACCCCACATATAGTGTAGTTCTTAATCTAGTAGGAATATGAATCAAATTATGCAGTCAAAAAGAGAAATAATCACTGATTTAGAATTCCTTTTACAAATGGATTGTACTTCATTTTTGTGAACTCTCTTGGGAGCATTAAATTCTAGGGGCTTGTTTACAAAGCTGCGGTAGCGGTTTCTGATCAAAATCAATGGGGCTGCGGCTCCGATAACGATCGGAAACCGCTACTGCGGCTTTGTAAACAAGCCCCTTAGTGTGCTTTTCTTTCTTTTCACAGGCGGAAATAAATGGTCCAACCAATCCTTTCACTAGTAGAAGCGGAAAAGCTCTGTCAACGCCTAGAAGCTTAGCTTGCTTCCAGTATGTGGGATGGAGACTTGCTAGTGTCCTCTGTCAGCTTTTCTTACCCGCTGCTCGTTACATTCCTTTGCCAAGAAAACCAGTACCAAGAAAATCACGTGATCAGCATCCTCAATCAAAGCAGCACAAAGCGGAAAGGAAAGTGACTCATCTCTCCTTAAGGTATAGAATTTATCATTATGTATTTTTCTTTTCTTCTTTCATTTGATCTTAATAATGGAATATAAAAAAAAATTAATTGGCCCACCCAGTCTGTCGAGTTGTTCTAGTATACACTGCTAAGGATTTATCTCTGCTGTCACATCATACCTTATCCAAATTATTTATGCTGCCTTCCTATTAGTCCTCTGCAACTCTGAATAGATAAGAAACAAGTTCTCATACTTAACTCAATGCCCTGTCTTTTCCCCCATTTTTACCAACAGGCTTTGTAATAATCTGAACAGCTACCAAAACTGGGAATATGAGAACATAATAAATAATATGCTGGGCCAGACCAAAGTCCATCTAACTCAGCAACTGAGAAGTGCTTGACAGATCTGAAAGAGTAGATCTTTTTCCTTGTTTCTCAATTCTAGGGTTAAATTTGGCTTTCTCAACCAAGTCTATTGGACTTTTCCTCCAGGAACTTGTATAAACCCTTTTAAGCCTAGCTATTTTAATTGCCATGACCACGTCCTCTAACATTTTTGACTGCTTGATTGTGTGTTTAATGAAAAAATACTTTCTCTAATTTGTTTTAAATCTACTACTTGTTAGTTCCATAGAGTGTCTCCTAGTTTTAATACTATTTGAAGATTATATAATGTTCTCTATTTACCTGTTCCACATCACTTGTAATTTTATAAACCTCTCTCGTAAACCCACTCAGTTGTGTCTTCTCCAAGCTAAAGATCTCTAACCTGTTTTACTTTTATTCTTAAGGACTCATTCATCCCCTTTAGCATTTTTGTTGCCTTTCTGTTTATCTTTATTAAGATGGCACAACCTGAACTGCACCATGGATCTGTATAAAAGCATTATAATCTCAGTTTCATTCTCCATTTTAGTCCTGACATACTATTTTCTTTTTTGAGTGCTGCGGTGCACTGAGCTTATGATTTCAACATGTAGTCCACAATGACTTTAAAATCCTTTTCCTGGATGAGGATACCTAAAATGGATTTCAGCATTGTGTAAACTCAGAATTATTTTTTCTAAAGTATATCACTTGACATCTGTGCACATTAAATTTCATCTGCTATTTAGATATGGATTCCTAGTCTCAAAAGTTATTTCTGCAGTTCTTCATAGTCTGCTTGAGTTTTAACAGCATTGAATAAGTTTGTATTGTCTGCAAGTTGCTCACTTCACTCCATTATGTACCTCACTCCTTTGGGTGAACTGACCATTTAATCCATCTCTGTTTCCTATCTTTTAATTACTTACCAATCCACAATAGGCATTGCCTCCTATCCTTTTTCATTTCCTGAGGAGTCTTTCATGAGGGATTTGTCAATTGAATTTTTTTAAAATCCAGATACACGAGATCATGTGATGGGTGGAATGGGAGAGGTCAGTTTTCCTATCATCTAATCTGGCTCCATCCACTGCTAATGCCAGTACATATTTATTTGCAACTAAGAACACTGTGGATATAACCACAAAAATCATAGAAGAAGCAAGGAAAAAGTCAGTTCTGCTGATCCCAAGATGGTGCACACCCCAGGTGACTTGCAGCAAGTAAGTGACACCATAATTCAGCAATTTATCTCATCTGTAATTCAAGCATTGAACAGTTGTTTCAACAAAATATCACATCGGTTGGACTCTTTGGCCAAGGTACTGTCAGAATTACCTTCTGAATAACTGAGATGGGATAGCAGATTTCCGATGCGGAGGACTCCTTGGCACAAGCCCAGTCACAGCTTGTGGCCTTATCAAAAGCAGTGGCAGCTTACAAAGACAAAGTGGATGACCTAGAAAATAGGTTGTGTAGAAGTAATTTGCGCTTCGTTGAATTGCCTGAATATCTTTTGAATGCAGAGTTGATAACTTTCTTGAGCTCGCTCTGAGGAGAAGGATGCTAACAGTGGCGTGCTGCAGAGATCTGTCCTTAGTCTGATTCTTTTTAACATCTTTGTTAGTGATATTGTGGAAGGGCTGTGGGTAAGGTTTGCATCTTTATGGATCATACCAAAATCTGCAATAGAGTAGACACCCAGGAAGGGGTAGATAACATGAGGAGGTATCTAGCTAAGCTGGAAGAATGGTCAAGAATTTGGCAGCTGAGATTTAATGTTAAAAAATGCAGGGTCATGTATTTGGGCTGCAAAAATCCAAGGGAGCGACACTGTGAAGGGAACTAAGTACTTTTGTCCACGAAAGAAGAGCAGGGCCTGGGCGTGATTGTTTCTGATGATCTTAAAGTGGCTCAACAGATAGAAAAGGTGACAGTGATAGCCAGAAGAATTCTTGGGTGCATAGGGAGAGGAATTGCCAGCAGAAAAAAAGAGGTGATAGTGCCTGTATTTCTCTAGTGCAACCTTATTTGGAGTATTGTGTGCAATTCTGGAGACCGCACCTTCAAAAGGACATAAGCAAGTTGGAGTCGGTGCAGAGTGGCTACTAAAATAATCAGTGGTCTTTGTTATAAACTATCTGAGGACAAACTTAAAGATCTTAATATATATACATTAGAGGAAAGGCGAGATAGAGAGAGATATGGCAGAGACATTTAAATACCCCCATGGCATAAATGTACAAGAGGAGAGCCTCTTTTGATTGAAAGTAAACTCTGCAATGAGGGAGCATAGGATAAGGGTGAAAGGAGATAGACTCAGGAGTAATATGTGGAAATATTTCTTTATGGAAGCAATGGTAGATGCATGGAATAGTCTCCCAGTGCAGTAGAGACAAGGATAGTATCTGAATTCAAGAAAACAAGGGACAAACACAGAAGATCTCTAAAGATAAAAAAGAGATTATCATAGTTGATATGGAAGGGCAGACTAGATAGACCAGTGTTTTTCAACCTTTTTTGTGCAAAGGCACACTTTTTTCATGAAAAAAATCACGAGGCACACCACCATTAGAAAATGTTAAAAAAATTTACCTCTGTGCCTATATTGACTATATATAAAGTAATTCTCTTGAATAGGAATCAAACACTCACACCAACCCCCCTCCCCTGCTGGTTCACACCAACCCCCCTCCCCTGCTGGTTCACTCACACCAGCCCCCCCTCCTCCACTGCTGGTTCACTCACCCACCCCCCTGTCACTTACTCACCCCTCCTGCTGGGTCACTCACTCACTTACCCCCCCTCCCCTGCTGGTTCACTCACCCCATCGCCCCCCCCCCCCTTGCTGGTTCACTCACACCCCCCCTCCACTGCTGGTTCACTCACACTCCCCCCCCCCTTGCTGGTTCACTCACACACACACACACACCCCCTCTGCCCAAGCCGCTGCTTCTGCTTTGTACAGAGCAGCAGCTGCACTACACTTACATTGAAAAGTAAAGAGAAACTGTTTCAGGAGCCCTCCGGTCATCGCAGAGCCTGAGGAAGTGATGTCATGGGGGCGGGCCCATCACAGGCTGTCTTTCCTTTTCAAATTAACTTTATTGCAGCTAAAGTTAATTTGAAAAGGAAAGACAGCCTGTGAGGAGCCAGCCCCCATGACATCACTTCCTCGGGCTCTGCATGATCGGAGGGCTCCTGACACAGTTTCTCTTTACTTTTCAATGTAAGTGTAGTGCAGCCGCTGCTCTGTACAAAGCAGAACCAGCGGCTGCACTGCTATAGGGAATCGCGATCGCGTTCGCGCCGCGGACTTCGGCACAAAAGCCGTTTTTTTGCTCTGGCCGCTCCCGATCTTGCGGCCAGAGCAAAAAACCGGCTTTTCAATGGCCGGTTTTACAACTGTGCTGGCAGCCGGCCTGGCCATGGAAAAACCGGCCAGGCCGGCTGAAAACCGGCCGGTTGGCAACCCTAATTTGTGAGCCGAGGCCACATGTTACGGATGAAATTGGAATTTTTCCCACAGCACACCAGACAATATCTCACGGCACACTAGTGTGCCGCGGCACAGTGGTTGAAAAACGCTGAGATAGACTATATGATCTTGTTCTGCTGACATATTTCTATGTTACAGGAAGAATTGGCCCTAGATAACATTCTAGGCAGAGTGCGTATCGAGAGTGCACCAGATTGGGAGAAAAAACTCTGCTTCTAGTAGGCCTAGTATTGTGATAGCTAAAGCTTTGAATTGTGCACCTAAACTTGCACTGATGTAGGCATAGAAGAAGAAGAGTGATACAGTATATATGAGATTTAGATATTTCAGGGCTTTCTCCAGGAGCAAGCTGGAAGTCAGTCTTCACATATGGGTGACGTCGGTACTGACAAAGTCCGTGCGGTAATCTCTCCCCTGCTTTAAAAGAAAGCCTTTGGGAGCTTAACCACACATGCGTGGTCACTTTCCCACCCAAGGGAGCCATTTTCCCTCAGTTTTCATTTTTCCGCAGAGCCCACCAGACAATACCATCTGTACCTTGGAAAAAAATTTACTTCTTTTGCAGTAATTATTTTTGTTTTTTCTCGCTCTGTTCTCGGTCACGCTCCGTCACCTCGCGGTCCCAGAACCGTCGCTACCTTGGTGTCGCATTTTTCTCGGGTACTTTTTTTTCTTTTTTGGTTTGTGGGGTTTTTCTCTCACACCCTACTAATCAGGACATTGGAATTTGACCTCACGGGGTCCGTCTTCCTTGCTGTGTCCTTGATTAGTGGTTTCAAGAAGTGCACTGATTGTGGCAGGATCATATTCATCACAGACTGCCACATTTGCTGCCTTCACTACCTCGGGCCCGATCTCGATGCCTCCTCTTGCATGCTGTATCTTCAGATGATGAGCAAGGGGTATACGAATCATGAAAGGCAGAAGGAGATGCTGTTTTGCCTCAAAATCCTCAGCCTCAGCCCTGTCATTGGCTTTAGAATCAGTGCCCTCAGGAGCGGCTGCAGAGGACTCTGACCCTGGCAGCCATTGAGCTCTCTCGGAGCCCCGAGGTTGTGGAGCATTGGACCGGTTACTGTTGGTGGAACATGATCCCCGGAAGGAACGGACTTTGTCCTCATCGGGAGGTGATGTCCATGCTGCGGGCACGATCCGCAAGCATCAGCACTGCAGTCCTCGATGGGATTCCGAGGACGACTGCAAGGAGTGGCCCTCAAAGCTGCTTCAGCGGAAAGTGCCTTGGAGAACTGCCCTCGGACTATTGAGGCGATCACCATAGGTGAATCCCCTCTGAGGGAACCAGCATTGGGACTCATACGGCATCTCTGGAATGTAGCCTAGCTGCCTTCCTGCTGAGCCAGAAGACCCTGGTTCCAGTTCCTTCCAGTTCCTCAGGGCCAGAGATTGACCCCTCCACCATGTAGGCCTCGCCGGAGGAGTTTGTTTAATCCCATGTATTGGAGAAAACCTTTTTGGCAAGGAATGGAGGGAAAAAGCTGGAGAGATTGAAACAGATGATCCCACCCTAAAATGCCTTTCTAGGAAGACAGCTGACCCATCTAAAAGGAAGGCCCTTCCCAAAAAATCTTTTTATTCTAAAAAAAAGAGATACTATCCTTTGTACCCGCCTTATCCTGCCTATTAACTTCAGCAGAGGCAGCAGGGTCCTCGCCAACCTAAAAAAAACAAAACTCCTAAACCTCAACCAGCTGCACAGGCACAGCCTGCACCTGGTTTTTGACTCCTTCCTAGAGAGCATTGCCAATCTACCCCTGAAGGGCCCCCAGCCCCTCCACATTGCAGGCAGACTTCTTTATTATGCCCACAGGTGGCACCTCATAACATCAGAGCAGTGGACAGTTCAGATTGTCCAAAGGGGTTATCAGCTTCACTTCAAAACCTTACCCCCCCCCCCCCATCTGCTTCACAGGGGATTATCCTATACAACTCCTTCACAATACCCTCTTACAACTAGAGGTGACCACCCTGTTGTCCCAAGGTGCCATAGAAAGAATTCCTCCTCCTGAAGAAAATGTGGGCTTCTACTCCCCATATTTTCTCATTCCAAAGAAAAGAGGAGGCTTCAGGCCCATCTTAGATCTCAGAGACAAACAAGTTCTTGGTCCGAGAAAAATTCAAAATGATTTCTCTAGGAATTCTTCTGCCATACCTCCAGAGACACTATTGGCTCTGTTCTCTAGACCTAAAGGAGGCATACACACATTTATTGATACAGCCCTTGCACAGACAGTATCTGTATTCCATGTTTCAAAGAAACCATTATCAATACCGGGTTCTCCCCTTTGGTCTAGACTGCCCCAAGGGTCTTCACAAAATGTATGGCAGTCATTGCTGCCTACCTATACACCCTGGGGGTATTCATCTTTCCTTACTTGGATAACTGGCTGATCAGGGGAGACTCCCCCCAAGAGGTAACACTCTCCCTTCATTGCACCATCACGGTGCTCCAACACCTAGGTTTCATCATAAACTTCCCAAAGTCCCACATTGCTCCGACCCAATGACTGGAGTTCATCAGAGCGTTCCTAGATACTCGACAGATCTGAGCTTTCCTCCCAGAGGATTGCTGTGCCCACCTCAACGAGCTGGAAAAAAAGTAACAATATCAGAACCATGTAACAGCTCAGGACATGCTTTGGCTATTGGGACACATGGCCTCCATGGTCTATTTCATCCACTACGCTCGATTACACATGCGTCAAGCACAGTGGACTCTGTCTTCCCAATGGTTGCCTCAGGGACAAGATCCACATCACCCCTCAAATTATCAAGTCCCTTCAGTGGTGATGTCTCCCACAAAAACTACTCATTGGGTCACCTTTTCAGATGCCTCCACTTTGATGTACCCTGACGACGGATGTTTCCAAACAGAGTTGAGGGGCTCATTTGAATGACCTGACCACACAGAGACTGTGGACAACAAGAATCTGCCCTGCAGATCAACCTGCTAGAGCTACGGGCATTGACAAATGCTATTCGGGTTTTTCAACCCCAGCTATCGGGGCAACCTAGTCTAATTCAAACAGACAACCAGGTTGCCATGTTTTACATAAAAATTAGGAGGGAACGGGATCCTGTCCCCTGTGTGAAGAGGCGATTCACCTATGGTCCCTTGCCATCTCTCACCGCATCCACCTGAGAGCGGTGTACCTCCCGGGCAAACTCAGTGTCCTAGCGGGCAGATTAAGCCATATCCTTCATCTGCATGAATGCACCTTGCATCGAGAGACAGCTTCTCGGATCTTTCATAGATCTCTTCACCACTCCACACACCCTTTAGTAGCACACTTCATGCAAGGTCTCCTGCTATCCAAATCACCCATTAAGCCCTCACCGGTAGCCTAGGATCTGCATGTGGTTCTGGCTCAACTTCTAAAGCCACTTTTTGAACCTTTAACTACCACTTCACTGAAGTTTCTCTCTAGGAAGGTCATCTTCCTTATTGCCCTCACTTCAGCTCACCATATCAGCGAGCTGCAAGCTCTAGTGGCGAATCTGCCCTATGCTCGGTTCCACAATGACAAGGTGGTTCTGCACACCCATTTGCATTTCCTCCCAAAGGTGGTTTCCTCCTTCCATCTAAACCAGTCAATTATCCTCCTGTATTACCATAAACAAATCACTCTGAGTCCTCACTGACATCCAAACCAGGCACAATCTAAATAGTAATACTAAGCTACTGTTTATTGCATAGTAAATAAAAGATTATACGTCATACAATGCATATAAGTAAGTTCTAATAAGTTCTAACATAAAAGTACTAATAAGTTCTAGCATAACATGATTATCATAATATGATTATAAGTAAGTTCTAGCATGAAATGAAATGCATCAATACATATACCGGATTGTAGATTCACTTCAGCGATCGGGGGAACTTTCCACGATGAAGGAATCCAGGAAAGCTGCCAAAACAGAATTGCTTTGTCTCTGGTACGGTTCTCTTCTCCTTGGAAAGTTCCACGTTTGATATACAAGTTTCAGTAAGTGTTTGTTATCAGAGATGTGTTTTCATTGGATAGTACAGCGTGAACTTCATGTGAAAATAGAATTCTCACGATTATGATTGGATATAGATTTCATACACAATTTATGTACAGAGAAGTGCTTCTGACTCATTATACTAGTTCAGACCACTTCAAGCAAGGTGTTTATGCCCTCTAGTAACCTTATAGTCTCTACAGTGCAAGCTGCTATGCCCTGTAATAACTCCCAATAGCTACATGTCTGCTGCATCCATTCCATTCACAGCAAAGCATGTCACACTCGTATCACACCTCCCAACCTTCTTCCCTAGACCACATGCATCTCGGGCTGAAGCAGCGCTACACCCTTAGACTGCAAATGAGCATTGGCCTGCTCTTTGGATAGAACTAAAGATCACAGAAAATCCTCTCTATTATTCATCTCCTTTGATCCTAGTCACCTGGGTCTACCAGTGGCGAAGTGTACTCTATCTAAATGGATAGAAGATTGCATCTCTTTTGCTTATGCACAAGTAGGACTCTCATTGGAGGGTCATGTCACTGCTCATAATGTGCAGGCTATGATAACATCCTCAGCTAATCTCTGTTCAGTGGCCATTAAGGACATCTGCCGGGAAGCTATCTGGTCTTCCATTCATACTTTTGCTGCCCATTATTGTCTGGACAGAGACTCTCTTTGTGATGCTGTCTTTGGCCAAGCTATACTCCAGCACCTCTTTGGGACATAAGCTTAACTCCTACCCTCTGTCCCTTACTACTACAGGATACCAGACTACCATTGAGGGAGTATCAGCTTCTGGAATCCATTCTAATAGGCCACAACTCTTCCAAACTCATCGACTACAAGTTTTTTCCCTCAGGGTTTGCACTACTCTCCCCCCCATTACAGTATGGTATCTGGGAGCTAGTGAGTCCCATATGTGAAGACTGCATTCCTGCTTGTTCCTGGAGATAATGTAGTTACTCACCTGTAACAGGTGATCTCCGGGAACAGAAGGAATCAATCTTCACAACTCGCCCTCCTTACCTAGGAGTTGTAGGGATCTTTCTCTTTCTTCTTTTTCTTAGCTACAAACTCTTGAGAAGTTGGGAAGGCGGGAATGCAGGCACAGAGGAGTGCTCAAAAAGGCTTTCCTATTGGAAGCTGGGGAGCATTCCCGTACAGGCTCCTTTGGGGAATGTCACCCATATGTGAAGACTGATTCTTACTGTTCCTGGAGATCATCTGTTACAGGTGAGTCACTATGTTTTCTCGGTCTGGTGTGCGGTTAGAGGTTTCATTCTGTTCTGTCCCGATCAGGTGATCCTGCAATACCTTCTGCACCTCTCCAGGGCTTGATTAAAGTCCATTTCCGTCAGGATACACCTTATTTTTTATTTATTTATTTAAAGTCTCTTCTATACCGCACTATTCAGCATCAGCGCGGTTTACATTGAACAAAGAATTTACACATTTCCGATGGTACTTTGTGTTTACATTTGAACAGGAAGAAATAACTTGGATAACAGGGGTAACTATTTACAAATTAAGTGCGATGGACAGGCGTTCCCTGTCAGTCCATCCTCTCATTGGCTGCTTTATAAGAACATAAGATATGCCATACTGGGTCAGACCAAGGTCCATCAAGCCCAGTATCCTGTTTCCAACAGTGGCCAATCTAGGTCTTCTCCAGGACCAAGCAGGAAGTCAGTCCTCACATATGGGTGAAATCGACGTCGATGGAGCCCCCATGCGGAGCATTTCCCCAGCTTTCTAAGAAAGCCTTTGGGAATACACCCACGCATGCGCGGTCCCCTTCCCGCCCAAAGGTGCCATCTTGCTCAGTCTTTCTTTTTCCGTGGAGCCCAACGGACGTTAGTCCCTGTCACCCGGAAAAGTTTGATTTTTTTCTGCGATTTTTGCTCTCTTTTTGTTCGGTTCGACGCCAGTTCCCCTTCCCACCTGGGTTCGGTACGCCGGTATCGACCCGATCTCTATTTTTAGTTTTTTTGCCCTTCGTGGCACGCGTTCACGCTCTTTTTCCTTTTTCCCTGGAGGGCCGGTCCTTTGACTTTGCGGGGGCTCTTTTTTCCCCGATGGCCTCCAGTGGTTTTAAAAAGTGTGATCGTTGTAAGAAGCTCATGTCTCTTACCGACACACACGACTGCTGCCTGCGTTGCCTCGGGCCGGACCATGATCTCAAGGTCTGTGTCCCACGTGGAAAGATGTCCACTAAGGCACTCAGAAGCCGGCAGCATCAGAAGGAGAGGATTTTATCTGACTCTGCCTCCGGTCGAGCCCGGACCTCGTCAGAGGCCTCGACGTCTCGGGAGTCGGACCCCGAGCTTCGTCAGGATTCCTCTGAAAGGGGGTCCCCCAGTCGGGAGCATAAGAAGAAGAGAAAGCTCGTGAGGGTGGCGTCAGAGGATGCCCCTGGTTCCTCGAGGGCCAGGTCTCGGAACCCTGACCACCGCCCTGGGCCTTTGGAGCTGGAGAAGCCAACTAAGGTGTCTTGTTTAGAGCCGGAGTCCGTCGAGCACGTAAGTCCTGTTGTCCTCGAGGACTCTCCTACTAGGGAGCCGCCGCCGGGGCCCGAGTCTGTGGTTGCTGAGTCCCCTGAGCTTGGACTCACGTTGACAGCCTTGGAGTGTGGATTGTCTGCCTTCATGGATCAGCAGCGGGTGCTGATGGCCAGCCTGACTGGTGCATCTGCCCCGACCATCGGGACGTCGACGTCTAAGTCAACCCCGGAAACCGAGCCGGTTCTCGAAGCCATGAAGGCCCGAGTCCAGACTCGGTCACGGTCTCCCTCGACCTCCCGTTCGGGACCGAGTGCGTTGATGCCGATGGCCCCGGCGTCGGGGCGGGTGTTGCTGGAGCCCGCACAGTCGGAGCCCCTCGACTCTTCCTCGGATGAGTCTGCATGGGAGACGGAGGACGAGGAGTCCCCCGATACCTTTCAGACTCACTGCAGTCCGAGCCCCAGAGTAGGTCCCCACCAGAGGACACCTGGTTCTCGGAGTTTGTCAGGGACATGACCAAGGCTTTAAATGACCCTGCGGATCCTGAGGAGGAGCCTCGAGCCGAAGAGCTCAATGCCCTACAGTACGACTTTCCCCCGAGGGAGGCCTTTACTGTGCCGGTTCCTCCGATGCTGGAACTGCTCCTCTTCCGAATGTGGGAGGCAACGGCCTCGGTGCTGGTTTTGAGCAAGCGGATCAATTCCATGTATCGAGTCCGGAAGAGTCCTGGGTTCCAGAAGGCGCAGCTGCCGCACCATTCTATGGTTGTGGAATCGGCCATGCATTGTCTGAAAAGCCAGAAGATGCACTCTGCGGTGCCCCCCGGTAGGGAGGCCCAAAGCCTAGATGCCATCGGCAGAAAGTGTTTCCAGGGCTCGATGCTTGCTTGCCGTGTCCAGTCCTACCAGCTGTACATGGGCATGTACTTGCAGGACCTGGCTAAGGAAATAGCAGGGTTCTCGGCTGGCCTCTCCGGGGAACCTTTGCAGAGGTTCAAGTCCTTGTCCTCGGGGATCCGGGAACGCTCCAAATTCATCTCCCGGGCGGTCTACGATGGCTTCGAGGCTTCGGCCCGCATAGCGGCGGCCAGCATCGGTGCTCGACGCCAGGCATGGCTACAGTCATCAGACCTCGAGCCATGAGTACAGGACAAGTTGGTCGATGTCCTTTGCCGGGGTGAAAACCTCTTCGGCAAGCCCATGGCCAAAAATGCCGCTGAGCTCGAGACCAAGACTCTGACAAGGACAAGGTTGTCTAGAAAAACTTCTGCCCCTTCTCAAAAGAAGAAGGGCTCGGGGAAAAAGACCTTTTACCCGAGGAAGGTATCTGTCTACAAACCTTTCCCTCATTATCAGGCCTCCCAAGCTCCCCAGCAGGGTCAGCAGGCCAAGGGGCAGGGACATGGGCCCCGTAGGCAGAAAGCCCCCAAGCCTCCAGCTCCTGCTCCTACTCAGCAGGGAGGGTTTTTTTGACTCCCACTGCATAGCCTCTCCACCTCTCCTGGCCCATCTCAGCATGGGAGGTCGGTTGGCCCTGTTTGCCCATCAGTGGCAGCCCATCACAAGCATACTGAGCATAGTCCAGAGGGGCTATCTGCTCCATTTCAATCAAGTACCCCCCTCCTACTTCCCAGGGGAGCCTCCAAGGCCTACTCTGTGTCAGGAACTCCTTCTCCAGGAGCTGCAAGGTTTTCTTCAAGACAGGGCGGTGGAGCCTGTACCTCCCCATCAGCTGGGGCAGGGCTTCTACTCCAGGTACTTTCTTGTGTCAAAGAGAACTGGAGGTCTCCGGCCCATTTTGGACTTGAGAAATCTCAACAAATTCTTGGAAAAGGAAAAGTTCAAGATGCTTACTCTTGGAACACTACTGCCCTACCTCCAGCAGGGAGATTGGCTATGCTCCTTAGATCTAAAGGATGCGTACACTCACATCCTCATTCATCCAGACCACAGAAAATACCTAAGGTTCGTGGTAGGAGGAAACCATTTTCGGTACAGGGTACTGCCCTTTGGCCTAACCTCCGCCCCACGGGTTTTCACAAAGTGCCTGGCAGTGGTAACAGCCTACTTGAGAAACCAGGGTATTTTTGTCTTTCCCTACCTGGATGACTGGCTCATCAGGGGTCAGACTCTCCAGGAGGCACGACAAGCCACCCTCCGTACTGTCTCTCTCCTTCAGCAAATAGGCTTTGTCATAAACTTTGCAAAGTCCACTTTGCTCCCCTCCCAGAACCTGGAGTTCATAGGAGCACGGTTAGACTACCTGCACACCAAAGCTTACTTGCCAGAAGACAGGGCAGGAAGGCTGATGGACTTGGCCAGCCAGTTTCTCGACAACCCACTGGTATCTGCCAGACTCTGTCTAAGGCTCCTGGGCACATGGCTTCAACAGTGCATGTGACCCCCAATGCCAGCCTGCATATGAGGCCTGCACAGTGGTGTCTCAGGACTCAGTGGAAGCAGGCTACAGGAAGACTAGGAGACAAAGTAAGGGTGTCCAAACCCTTCCTGAACTCCCTGCAGTGGTGGCTGCACTCCCCCAACCTTCTACAGGGAATTCCTTTTCAGGTACCTGTTTCCACTGTGGTACTCACAACCGATGCCTCCTTGCAGGGCTGGGGTGCGCATTGTCTGGACAAATGCACACAGGGCCTGTGGTCTCCTTGGGAGGCCACACAACAAATCAATCTCCTGGAACTCAGGGCGATACGCTTAGCCCTCAAGGCCTTCTCTCACACCCTGGCCCACCAATCTGTCTTGGTGCAGACAGACAACCAGGTGGCGATGTTCTTTGTGAACAAACAAGGGGGCACAGGGTCCAGGCTCCTGTGTCAGGAGGCACAGACCCTATGCTCTTTTGCACTTCAACACAATATGCTGCTCAGGGCAGTCTATCTTCCTGGCCAGGAAAATTTCCTGGCAGACAGATTGAGCAGGCTTCTACAGCCTCACGAATGGCAACTGCACCCTTTGGTGGTTCAGAACATTTTCCTGAAGTGGGAACTTCCATCCATAGACCTCTTTGCCAGTCCCCTGAACTGGCAGCTGCCTCAGTTCTGCTCCAGGCAACCGCATCCCATGAGATTCGCAGCGGATGCCTTCCTGATATCATGGTCCAAGGGCCTCCTGTATGCGTTTCCTCCCACGTCCCTGGTGGCCCGGACCTTGTTCAAGATTCTAAGGGACAGGGCCTCAGTCATATTGGTAGCCCCCAGATGGCCGAGACAGCCCTGGTTCCCGCTTCTGTTACAGCTGGCAGTGGACACCCCACTCCCTCTGGAGTTGCAACCCGATCTTCTTTCTCAGGATCAGGGTTCCCTTCTGCACCCCAATCTCAAAACTCTCAATTTGATGGCCTGGAGGCTGCAAGGGTAGTGCTGGCCCCCTGGGGCCTGCCTCAGGAAGTTGAAGAGGTGGTCGGCCTCTAGGAAGCAATCCACCAGAAAGACCTATGCCCTGAAGTGGAAGCGGTTCTCCTTGTGGTGTGATAAACGCCAGGAGAACCCTGTCTCCTGTCCTGTGCCAGTGGTGCTTCAGTACCTGCTGCACTTGTCTAATCAGGGTCTTAAGTCCAATTTTGTTCGGGTGCACCTTTCTACTCTGGCAGCCGACCACTCACAGGTGGAAGGGCACTCTTTATCAGTTCACCCTTTGGTGTCCAGGTTCCTCAGAGGCTTGCTCTTGCTGGAGCCTCCTCTCCATCCACCAGCTCCTGAGTGGGAGTTAAATGTGGTCTTGCAGCAGCTTACCCGCCCTCCCTTTGAGCCGATGGCTATGTGTCCTCTCCGCTTCCTCTCTTGGAAGGTTCTTTTCCTAGTGGCACTGACCTCGGCCGGACGAGTGAGTGAGCTTCAAGCCCTGGTCTGTGACAGGCCATACACTCGCTTCTATAGGAACAGGGTAGTCCTTAGGACTCATCCTAAGTTCCTCCCGAAGGTAGTCTCCTCTTTCCACCTCAATCAGGAGGTGATTCTTCCAACATTCTTCCCTAGGCCCCATGCCAGCCGGGCTGAGGAAGTCCTGCATACCCTGGACTGTAGAAGGGCCTTGTCTTTCTACATTGAGTGTACTAAGGGTCATAGAAGGGCTACTCAGCTCTTCGTCTCCTTTGACCCAAACAACTTGGGGTCGCCTGTCTCCAAGCGGACCTTGTCCATATGGGTAGCGTACTGCATCACCTGGGCTTACAGGGCTGCAGACCTTCCCTTCAGGGTCGAGTCACAGCTCACCGTGTCTGGGCAATGGCTGCATCAGTAGCTCATCTCCGCTCTGTACCATTGGCAGACATCTGTAGGGCTGCAACTTGGTCCTCAAGCCAGACTTTTGCAGCCCATTACTGCCTGGAGAGGGAGTCCCGTAGGGACAGTGCTTTTGGTCAGGCAGTACTCCAGAATCTCTTTGAGGTTTAGGCAACTCCTGCCGTCCAGCCCTCTTTTTGGGCTACCGGTGGGATCTCTTCTCAGTAAAATTCTTTCCCTGATGCTGAGGCTTCACAGAGGGAGCTCTATTTTTCAGCCTGGGTTCCTGGTAGCCCAGAGCTAAGGAGTCACCCATATGTGAGGACTGACTTCCTGCTTGGTCCTGGAGAAAGAGTAGTTACTCACCTGTAACAGGTGTTCTCCAGGAGCAGCAGGAATCAGTCCTCACAACCCTCCCTCCTCCCCTGGAAGTTGCAGTTGTACATAGTTCATTTTGGTTTTTGTGCTGTCTTTTAGCTATGTCATCTGACTGAGCAAGATGGCACCTTTGGGCGGGAAGGGGACCGCGCATGCGTGGGTGTATTCCCAAAGGCTTTCTTAGAAAGCTGGGGAAATGCTCCACATAGGGGCTCCATCGACGTCGATGTCACCCATATGTGAGGACTGATTCCTGCTGCTCCTGGAGAACACCTGTTACAGGTGAGTAACTACTCTATATGTACCTAGCAGTTTCCCCAAAAGACACAGGTTCCACAATGCTTGTACTGGGTCAAGCATTGATATCCTGGGTCCCTTCTTCATAATGGTTTATGGACCTTTCTTCCAGGAACTTGTCCAAACCTTTTTTAAACCCAGCTACACTAACAGCTACACTAACGTAAACAATCGAGCTATGTTTACCCGTTCCACTCCGTTCATTAATTTATAGACTTCTATCATTTCTCCCCTCAGCCGTCTCTTTTCCAGGTTAGAGTCCTAACCTTTTTAGCCTTTCTTCATAGGGGTATCCTTCCATCCCCTTTACCATTTTGATGGCTCTTCTCTGAACCTTTTCTAATAAAGCTATATCCTTTTTAAGATACCGCGACCAGAATTGCACACAATATTCAAGGTGCGGTCTCACCATGGAACGATATAGAGGCATTATCCTTTGTTTTATGTTCCATTCCTTTCCTTATGATACCTAGCATTCTATTTGCTCTCTTGGTTGCCACTGCACTCTGGGCCGAGGGTTTTAAAATGTTATCCACAATGACGCCTAAATCATTTTCCTGGGTGGTGGTTCCTAATGTGGAACTTTGTATCGTGTAACCATAGTTTGGGTTGTTCTTCCCTAGGTGCATAACTTTGCACTTCTCCACATTAAATTTCATCTGCCATTTTGGTGCCCAGTCTTCCAATTTATCAAGATCATATGGGGCCTCTTGCTCTTGTGGCCTCCCATTCGCCTGCCGGCAGCAACCTGGGACCTCAGTGTATTCTGGGTAAGCTTATTGATCCTCCTTTTCAACCACTGGCTTCCTGTTATCTCAAGTTCCTTTCGTGGAAGGTAGTCTTCCTGGTGGTGCTCACATCAGTGTGCAGGGTTAGCAAATTGCAAGCGCTGGTGGCTCACACCCTTTATAGTAGGTTTCATAGGAACAGGGTGGTTCTCCACATGCATCCCAATTTTCTTCCTAAGGTGGTCTCCTTTCCATCTCAACCAGGAAGTAGTTCTTCTCACCTTCTTTCCAAGGCCACACTCAAGCAGGGCAGAAGCCTCTCTTTATACCTTGGATTGTAAATAGGCCTTGGCTGTCTACCTTAATCAGCTAAAGGCTTATTGCCACTCTTCTCAACTGTTTGTTTCTTATGATCCCAACAGACTGGGTGTAGAGGTCTCTAAACACACCCTTTCACACCCTGGGTGGCTGATTGCATTTCCTTCCCCTATGGAGTTTCTTTGGAGCATCATGTGATGGCCATAGTGTTCAGACTATGGTGGCCTCTGTGGCTAACCTACTCTGCCGGAGATTTGTTGAGTGGCCACCTGGTCCCTCGGTCCATACCTTCGCAGCTCACTAGTGCCTTGAGGAGACCTCCTGGCATGACAGTGCCTTCGGCCAGGACGTTCTTCAGCACCTCTTTTGGGACTAATGCAACTCCTTCCCTCCAGACCTTCTGTGTGTCCAGGCTACCAGAGAGTCAATTCCTTTGCAGATGCTGGGATTGCACTTCAATGCTTGAGACTCGTCAGCATCTTTCAGCTGCTATTCATGGTTTGATTTTTGGGTTGCCCATGGCTATTTACAAGTTTTTTGGTAGCCTGTAGCTGTGGAGTTCCATATGTGAGGCCTGACTTCCTGCTTGTTCCCGGAGAAAGCACAGTTACTCACCTGTAGCAGGTGTTCTCCAGGAACAGCAGGAATCAATCCTTGCAACCCTCCCTCCTCCCCATGGAGTTGTTTTTCTTTTTGGGCTTTATTAGGCTATGTCATTATACTGAGGGAAAATAGCTCCCTTGGGTGGGAAGGTGACCATGCATGTGTAGTTGATCTCCCAAAGGCTTTCTTTGAAAGCTGGGAAGAGATTACTACACAGGCTCCATTGCCCCTGATGTCACCTATATGTGAGGACTGATTCCTGGTGTTTCCGGAGAACACTTGCTACAGGTGAGTAACTACACTATTCTGCTAGAGTGTCTGTGAAGCATAGAGAATTTTCTCCAATTTGTAGTCAGTTAGCAGAAAATAACATTTGTTTTTCTTTGCAATATTCTGCTATATCTGCTGCACTTAAAGCACATAATAATGGGGTCTTGTGTGTTCTGAATATTGAAGAGAAGGTGGAATATTGGCTTGGTGAGATGGCAAAAAGCACTACTGATGCAGCAAAGATATCTAACTATCTGCAGCACTAAGATACTTTTCTGTGCATAATGAAATAATCAACACAACAGAAATGGAAAAGATACTGAGCAATCTTCTACCATGTCCAACTATTCTTGATGAGTCTGGGTTTAGCAAAAGATTGTGTAAGAGGAGTGTCATGACCGGAACCACTTCTGGGCAACACCAGGGACCATGAGAGTGTACCTTCACCTATAGTATCCCCCTTTCCCTTTGTGTTAAGCCCTCTGCTACTAAGAAGCAGCTAGGGTTTAAAGCACAAATGTTCCTAGCAGAATGGAGTGGACACTGGATGCCAGGCAGGAGAAGAACTAGCCTTAACACCAAATCCAAGCAGCAGGGAGAGGGCAGAATTCATGAATAGGCAGAAGTCAGAGGACAACCGGACATAGAATCAAATCCAAAGTGCAGGCAGAGGCAGAATTCAGGAACAGGCAGAGGTCAGGGAAGGCAGCAGAGGTTCAATATCAGAAGGCTAGCAGAGGTCAGATATCAAGAATCTAACAGAGAACAGGACACTCAAAGCTCCATGAGAGATCTCATGGAGCTTTGAGTGTCCTGTCTATGATCTATGCCTGATCTATGCAGATGATGTACTGCTACTTGCCCCAATAAACGTCACGCAACCAGACTTTACAGCTCTAGTGAATTGCTTCAATGCAATCACAGACTGGCTTCATTCCCAGAACCTCCGAATCAACTTCAAAAAAACCGAGGTCCTGTTCATCACAATGAACAAAATCTTTTCTCCCCCCACGACAATAAAAGTGAGAGACGCAGAGCTCCCAAGTAAACCCACAATACGCTACCTGGGTGTTACACTAGATCAGCATATTTGAAAGCACACATAAGCAACACCGTCAGGGCCATATACCCCAAATCTGGACACTACAATACCTAAGACCCATGCTGCTGGCAGAGGACTTCCAAACAATTTTCCAAGCGCTTGTAACCCCCATTTTGACTATGCTAACGCCATTCTGCACGGTCTCCCCAGGAGCACCCTAAACCCACTACAACTTGTGATGAATGCTCCTGCCCACGTCCTCTGTGGAATATCCAGAAGAGACCACATAACCCCAATCCTGAAAGACCTACACTGGCTACCGATCAACTGCAGGCTCACATACAAAGTGCTACTCCTGACCTTCAAAGCCATCAACAAGATATCCTCCTCCTCCCTCACCAACCTCCTCACCCCCACCCCCAACAACAGATCAAGAAGGACATTAGCCACAACACATTGGTAATCCCCATGGAAACAACAAAATGTTCTCAGGCAACAAGGAACAGAGCGTTCTATGCCCCGAAGTGCTGGATTAACCTCCCTCCCAATATCAGAGCGATCAGGGACCTCACCCAATTCAGGAAAGCCCTTAAGCATCACCTATTCCTTCTACACTACTCACAAACTAATGGTGCATCCCCACCTCTCACACCCCAGCCCACACCAGCAGCACCCCCCACACATCACATGCAGATCAGGATAATGTTGGACTCCAACCCAACTACCGGATATGACAAGGAGGTTAAACAAATGTAATTAGACTGGGATGTTAAACAAATGTAAATGTAATAAGACTGTAAAATTGTAAATAACTGACAAGATCCAGACCCAACCACGCCGTTATACAGCATGGTGGCAAAGGTCTAACCTGTATATAGTTACCCCAGTTACAACTCCAAGTTACTGCGCCTGTTCAATGTAAGCACAAGGCAGGTCCTTCCTGCTCTGTACAAGAATTGTTAATTGTAAACCACACTGATATTAAAGAACACGGTATAGAAAAGCCTTTAAATAAATAAATAAATCTCTCTGAGGACTTAGAATTCTGGGAATTCTAGAGTATAACATATATATATATATTTTTTTTTTAATTTTTATTTTATTTAACTATGCTTATATACTGCTTTTCTACCAGTCAAAGCATTGTACACTCAGGTACTGTATATATATTTTTCCCTTGTCCCCAAAGGGCTCACAATCTATGTTTTTATACCTGATGCAACTGAGGGTTAAGCGACTTGCCTAAGGCCACAAGGAGTACCTGTGGGACTAGAAACCCCAGTCCTTCCGGCCCAAGGGGGAGGAGTGGCCTAGTGGTTAGGACAAGGTACTTCAGGCCGGAGGGCCGGGGGTTCAAGTCCCACCTGGGGACAGCAATCTCAGGCTGGAGGGACTGGGATTTCTAGTCCTATAGGTACTCCTTGTGGTCTTGGGCAAGCCACTTAACCCTCGATTGCCCATGTTCCCTGTATTAGCGTATGTGTGTCATATCCCCTCGTGCTAAATGTATCTCCCAATTGACCGCTTTGACCCGGTGAAAAGCGGGATATAAATACAGCTAAATAAACAGCTAAATAAATAAAAGGTTGTTGTCCTCTGATATGTAGAAAAACAATCAGTGGTAGCCTTTTTCGAAGTCCAATTTAGAGGATCTTAGGAGAAATCAATCTACAGGCGCCATCTCTTAAGGCAGAGAGTCGGATAAAAGCAGGAAGAGACCCTGGTTCAGTTCTTATTGAGGGCACAGTTCCTAGGAGGTATATGTGTGTGACAAGGAGCTTCTAATTATATGTGAACTAGTCTGGTTGCAAATTGTAACACATGCAGAGCAGTGAGTTTCATCATAGAAATTCTCTGGCTCAATAAATTGCTACTGTAGAAGCAATTACTTTTCTGAGTAGGAAGGCTCCTTGCTTGTCAAATGTAGATGGGACAAAAAACGTTGCAGCATATTCAACGAGGGTAATTGCATCTATGCAATTTATTCAAAGCCTGTATATATATCTGGCTTACTGGTAATTATGAAACCTTCACCCTTGATAGTGTGTGATATATCAGAGGTTCCAACCTTTTTGATTTTGTGGACCACTTATTAACTTCCAAAAAGTTCAGCCCCCTCCCCCCCAGTTCATCTTAATCACTCTTCCTGGGACCCTTTCCCTCAATGCCAAGCCTGTCCCCGCAAGCTCTCTTTATCTCCTTTCTTCTTCCTATCTCTGCCAAGCTCTTAGTCCCCTTCTAGTTAGTCCTCACCATTCTCAGTTTTTCTCTATTTCTCTCAGCCATTTCCCTCCAGCCTCTCACTCTTTTCCCTAACTAATCCCTACCAGTCTCCCTTTTTTTTATCTTTCTTTGTCATGTGGACCCCTATAATGGTCCATGGATCACAGGTTGAGAACCACTATGATGTAGCTACAGTTTAGCAGATGGAGCTTACAGATTTCTGGATTATATAGGAGCTTGATTCCTGAAAAACCATTGTCTTTGATTGGATTCATTTTATTGTCACAGTTATCCCTTGCAGCGAGATTTTTTGACTGTTTGCTTAGGTGAATGGACTGGAAGTAGGGGTGGGGATAAGCATTGATACACATCTCCTGGTTGTCTTTATAGCTACCACTATGAAATTATGGGAGAGAGCGCTGGGTTCTCCATGGACAAGCAGAATACTGTCCTCACATACTGTATGTTTTATGTCACCTATTGAGCTCCATGTGGGAACCAGTTCTCAGCTTCCTCTATAAGATTTTGCAGCCAATCCCATGTGTATGTGCGCCTCTTACAGCCTACCACCACTGTGTGGGATGTTCTTAGTCTTCATTTTTCCACAAAACCTGTCGAATGGCCCTCAGTGCAGTAACAATTTTTTCTTCAGCCTTCAGTTGCTTTTGCTTCTCACGGTATTAAACCTTAGAATTTTTCTCTTCCTACCACTGACACGTGAGCCCCCTTTCCTTTTAGGTCCTTAGTCAGGTTTTTGGTAGTTTAATAAGTTTCCTGGTTTTTACCATGTTGCTGCTATAGGGCGTATTTAGGTCTCAGGCATCCAGCCAGAATAATTTTTCTTCAAAATGGAGTCGCTTGATTTTACTGCAGCTATTTTTCTGGATGACATGTCCCAGAAATTCACCAGCAGATTAAAAAAGTGCACTAGGTGCAACAGGACTATTTTTGTCACTGCCACTCACAGGGGCTTGTTTACAAAGCCGCGGTAGTGGTTCGCGATCGCGATCGCAGCCGCGGCCCCATTGAAATCAATGGGGCCGCGGCTCCGATTACGATCGCAAACCGCTACCGCGGCTTTGTAAACAAGCCCCACAGTGTCTGAAGCCCAACCATGACCCTTCTGATTGTGTCTTGTGTTCTCAGATCTCAAAAAGAAATCTCAAGGATCAACAGAAGCAGTAAGACAGGATTTTTGGCACAGATGAATCCAGTCCTTTGAATTTGGCATTGGTCTCTTTTTTGACTGCATTGAGGGGGACAAGTTCTCCAAATGGATTAGTTTTGCGTATACCATGACAGTCATGAACCTCACTTCTAAGTCAGGGTATCTGGTATATGGCCTTAGTCTCAAATTTACTGCTAATGCTCACTGTAATACTTGCATTGTGCCAAAGTAAGCTTCCCTCTGGAGTACATAAGATGTAACATTTATGAGCAACGTGTCATGGTGTGATTGGAAATTCTTCATAATGAGGCTTGTGTCTCCCAATACAATGGGAAATATTTCTGTATCTTTCTGCCACATTTTCTTGGTCTCTGACTGCATTTTCTTGGTCTCTGACAGAATAATCACTTGGGACTGACACCGCTGTTATCAATGCCATTCTGATGTTCTTCTCCTTTATCACTATATCAGGTTTTCTTGCATCCAGCTTCTTATCCATTGTAATGGGAATGTCCCAGGTAATCATGACTCTCTTTTATTCTGTTAGGGTCAGATCCCAGTGCTTTTCGGGTATAGCGATCTTATAGTGTTTACAAAGTTTCCAGTGGATGAGGAGTCATCTAGTTCATTCGGATTCAGCCACCAAGGTCTGCCCACAGAAGAGGAATCAGAGAGGTTCAGGCAGATACTCAGACATCACTAGAGCATTTCTCTGAGTCTGATATCAGAATGCTCCTGGGAATTTGAGTATGATTCTGAATACTTGCCTACGGATCCATCAACTCCTCACAAGATTCTGCATTCTCCTCCAGAGGAATTGTCCTTTATTGAATTTCTAAGGAAGATGCCAAATCCATTCCATTTAAGTTGGGAATGGAGGAGGAGTCCATCATATAAATTGAATAGTTTGAGAAGAGACTTCAAGACCTAAATATTTATACCCTAGAGGAGAGGAGGGACAGGGGAGATATCCCAGGGGCCTATCCCTGTATGTAGAGCTAACTGCGTATGACGAATATGCCCTTGAGGCGCATAGCCAGTTAGGACAGCCTAAAGTCCCAAAAGACTCAGGTATGTGCACATCCCTTTTCAGGGCTGGGCACCGAGTTGCCCAAGGTGTGTGCACCCCAGGCAATGTGAAAAACATGTCCCCTTCCAAAGTCTGGCTTCAATGTGTGATGGGGACAGTCATGTGCTCTCCTGCCCCCATTTTTCTCACACCCTAGGCAGTTGCTGCTTATGATGCATGCACTTTACCTCTTTCACTCCCTTTTCTTCATTGGGGCTCTAACAGGTTATGGCACATGATTTGGCCAATACAATGGTCAACACTAAGTCTGTGGGTCCCTCCAAGTACGAATGTTGTCCAAGGGGTAAGTGCTGAGGTGTCTGCCAACCCAGCTGAATGACTCAATGTCAGTCCACTCAAGGTCACAGAACATACCATTCCCACTCATTATTGGGTCTGCTGCACTGCTACATATGGGAATAGTTGGAATTTTCCAGCTTGCTGTTAATGTTGGTCTGAGCAATAGGAAACCACATATCATCCACTTGACACTATACTCCATAGAGCACCCAGTGAAGCACAAGATAGCATGTGCCATGCTTAATGCCTGGCTCAATAGTTAGGTGTCCTGACATCATTCCCATCTCCCACACATCGACAAGGTACCCAGGCACACTTTCTGTGAGAATGCCCAAAACCCCATTGACCATATCCACCTACAGTTCTACATGTGGCATTCAGTGCGCGACCTGCATTGGGCTGGCACACCATTGTTCTTTCTCCTCAGAGTGAGCTCCATTTACTTGTACTCTTTGTCGCCTCCCACCCAACCAATTTCTAACCCAAGCAGTAACTTTAGGGTCCATCCCTAGGGTGCTCAGTTTGTTTATAAGTCGCCTGTGAGGAACAGTGTCAAAGGCTTTACTGAAATTTAAATACACCACATCTAGGGCTCTCCCTCAGTCCAACTCCCTGGTCACCCAGTCAAAGAAATCAATCAGATTTATCTGACAAGACCTGCCTCTGGTGAATCCATGCTGCCTCGGATCCTGTAATCTGTTGGACTCCAGAAACCTCACTATTTTCTCTTTCAGCAGCGTTTTCAATAATTTACTCACCACCGAAGTTAAACAAACTGGCTTGTAGTTTTCAACCACATCCTTACTTCCGCTTTTGTGTAAAGGCACCACATGAGCCTCTCTCCAGTCCTTTGGCACCACTCCAGACTCCAACGAGGCATTGAAAAGGTCAGTCAGTGGAGCTGCTAGAACGTCCCCAAGTTCCCATATGGGGCTGCAGTTTCCCTCCTAAATAACCTGGGCCTATCCCCTGTAACACTTTAAACTCAAACAATATGATCTTAAACTGGACTCAAAACCTAACAGCCAGCCAATGCAGATCTATAAGAACAGGGGTCATTTGATCAAATTTGCAAAGTCCCTTTATCAATCTGGCCACTGTATTCTGTACCAAATTACAAGCACTGTATATCTTTTCCCCCTATCCCTATCAGCAGTCCGGATGTGAGAGAATTAGAGCATGAATTACTGCTGTTAAATACTCTTCTGATAAGTAAACTTTCAGTTTATCATTCTCAGGGTACAGAACAAGGTGCTCATGACACTGGAGATATGATCTTGCAAACTTACCACAGAATCTAACCATTCCTCCAGACTATGCCATAATCACTTCAGCTATGGCACGTCAAACTCAACTTTCTGTAAAGTGGGTCCGGGCACCTCTCCCTTCGATATGCACAACATCTTTACATTCAATTTTAACCTTAAATGATCTGTTCATCTCACCATTAGCCCTCATGATTCATGATTTTAACATCAGTTCCTACATTTATGCTGATGATATCCAGCTTGTCATTGCTCATGATAGCTAGGACACTCTTTTTCAGTCTGTTATACAATCAAAACTAGACTCTTGCCAGTTGGCTCTCTCAGCATAAACAGGTGCTAAATGCAGCAAAAACTGAAGTCTTATGACTCTCTCAGTTGCAGGCCCCTCCCATTCACCCCAAGCATGTCCTCCTACCCTATTCTGGTCCAGAAGTCCATTCGCTCTTTAGGCGTAATTGTCGACATTCAGGTTTCCTTCAAACCCTACATTTCTAAGATAGTCAAATGTTGTTTCTTCTCATTACGCAGGATTAAATCAGTCGAGCCTTTTCTGGATAACAAAGACTTAAAAACTGTAGTCCTATCTCTGGTCATAAACAAACTAGACTTGTAATTCCCTGCAGGCTGGCAGTTCCCTTTCCCAATTGAAAAGAATTCAATTAATTCAGAACACTGTGGTCAAACTCATCTATAACTTAAAAAGGTCGTGTCATATTACACCCTTTTAGAACAGCACTAGTTGCCATGCCCGATGCCTGCTCTGCAAGCCTCCAGCCCAGTGGACCCTCAGCTCCCAATCATCCCAGGCGACGGGCCGCCTCCAGGACGGGGTCTGTGTGACTCTGGTTCTGGTGATGTCTCTCAATTGCTGGCAGGAGTCACGGCATCTCCTGGCGGGAATGCCTTTTCAGATACACAAGAAGGAGCAGGTACTCCTGCAGATAATCCAGGCAAACACAAGAGGCAGGAGACGTAGGATGAATTGAGGAATCTTTAATATAAAGGGACCCCAACGCGTTTCGGCAACGCCTTCTTCAGGGGAGATATCTCCAATAGTGCACGTTGTCACCAGCAGTGGCTGGACTGGGCGTAGGCACACTGCTGGGCCTGACCCTTCTATATGAAAAGGAGTAGTTGCAACGGAGTGGTCAGGTTGAAAAAGGATTTTTATTCCCCTCCCGGGGTTTGGATTTTCAAAACAGTACAGCACACAAGAACTTAAGAGGTAGCCATGCTTCTGGCAAAACTGAGGGTGAAAAGAAACACAGCTTCTTGCTTGAACACAAACAGGGATTATAACAAACAGAAACCAGGTAAAAATGCTGACAGTTTCCTCTGTGCACATTCAGCTCTCTACAAGGCACTCTTGTCTTCAGCTAGCGCAGAGAATTTATATCAGTCATTACCAAAGAGCAGTCCATGTCTTCAATATAAGGAGTTAAACTACTTGGCTCCGTGATCATGGGCTCTTCAACCACCTTACTTTCCCTAGGGCAGAGAGTTTGGAACTTCCTTAAATCAGTCCCTGAACTTTCTTCACAGCTCTCCACAATATGGCAGGTAGTTACCAGATAGCTTATAAAACTGCCCTGTTCTGTTCCTAACAGACTTTTCTCTTTGCAGTCTTCTGCAGGGCTTTAAAGACACACATTCATCTTCTTCACTCATACAAATATCTTCAATTGCATTACTTTCCTTTTCCCAAGGTTGCAAATATTTCAGACAGCTCTGCCTTTCAGTTATATATGGTTCCTTACCAGCTGCCTTCCGTCCCTTCCACTGAGCTCTGTGTCTAGGAAAATCTTCCTGCGTCAGAGGTGAGGGTTTCCTGTAGTTAATCCCTCTGCTGGCAGATAGCTTTCTTTCCCTTCTCAAATCCCTCCTTGGTTTTCTGCTCCAAGGCTCAAATAAAACAGAACCAGCCTGGGAGTATTCTGAACCTCCGTCTGAGACCTGCAAGTCTTCTCTTACTTGCCAAGCTTCCTGTTCCTCGTGAACTTCCTGCTTGCCTCGGTCTCTCTGATCCTCCAAATCTTCAAAACCCTCTGAGCTTCCAAAACCTAACTCTGTTTGCTTTACACGTTTTTTGTACAGGTTTAGGGGCGTTTTCCTACCCATATGCAAACTGTTCTCCTGATTACTTGGGGAGTGTTTGTTAGCTAGGCGTGCCTTCAGACCTCGTGTCTCAGCCTGCTTTGGTTGCCCCTGGTAACTGGGAAGCTTTTGATCTCCCTGCCTGTCAGAATCTGTGCTAAACCCAGCAGATTTCTGTGTTTTAAAGGCACAGGGCAGATCTTCGGTGTCACAACGTATAGAACGTGTATGTTTGAAGAGACTGTTACTGCTAAACAGTTAAGAACGTGGCATGTATAGGCTCAGCTCCGTTGAAAGATCTGATGCACAGAACGCACTAAGTGCGTTCTGTGCATCAGATCTTTCAACGGAGCTGAGCCTATACGTGCCACGTTCTTAACTGTTTAGCAGTAACAGTCTCTTCAAACATACACGTTCTATACGTGCACTATTGGAGATATCCCCCCTGAAGAAGGCGTTGCCGAAACGCGTTGGGGTCCCTTTATATTAAAGATTCCTCAATTCATCCTACGTCTCCTGCCTCTTGGGAATGCCTTTTCAGCCTCCTTCCCCTCAGGTAATCCTAATGACAGACATCTCGAAACGGGGCTGGGGAGCCTACTGCGGCAGTCTACAAACCCTGGGTGTCTGGTCAGTGGAGGAGTGTCTTCATCAGATCAACTTTCTCAAACTCAGAGCCATTGCATATGTTCTGCAGGCCTTTCAGCACCACTTATCGAATCAGATAGTTCTGGTTCAGATAGACAATCAGGTGGCAATGTTTTATTGCAACAAACGGGAGGCACTGGATTGTACCTCTTGTGTGAGGAGGCAATTCGTCTCTGGACTTCGCTTGGGAAAGGGGTATGCTCCTTCAGATGGTGTACCTTCTGGGACAGGAGAATGTCCTCATGGATCGTCTGTTGGGTTCTCCAGCTTCATGAGTGGAGGCTGGACCCTCAAGTGACATGTCGCCTGTTTCAAACGTGGGACTCTCCTACACTCGACCTCTTTGCCAGTCCCAGTAACACCCAGTTACTGTGTTTTTGCTCCAGGATACCAGTCCCACACCAAGTAGCCGCTGATGCATTCCTTCTGTCATTAAGCAAGAGGCTACTGTACACATACCCTCCGACCCCTCTGATCACCAAGACTGTTCTCAAAATTCAACGGGATGAGACCTCTGTGATCCTTATTGCCCCCAGCTGTGCCCAGCAGCCATGGTTTCCCCTGCTGCTCTGTCTCTCTCTGACACCACTGATTGCCCGGGCTGTGGCCTGAACCTGATATCGCTGGAGGACGGCTCCCTCCTTCATCCCAATCTCAGGTTCCTTGCCTTTACAGCCTGACTGCTAGGTAGCGCTTGGCCAATTTCAACTGCCCCAGGAGTTTGAAGATGTCCTCCTGGCATCCTGCAAGGGTTCAACAAGGTGAGCATATGCCTTCAAATAGCATCACTTCTCCATCTGGTGTGGATCGGGGTGTCAACCCCTTCTTCTCATCAGCACCAACGATGTTGCAGTACTTGCAGCACATTTCCTAAGCTAGCTTGAAATCCAGCTCGGTAAGGGTGCACCTCAGTGTGTTGGCAGTGCACCATCATTTGATAGACGGGCAACCCCTATCCTTCCATCCTCTCGTGGCCTGTTTCATGCAAGGGTCTCTTGCTCACGCGGCCTCCCATTTATCCCCCGGCGACTGCCTGGGACTTGAATGTGGTTCTGGGTAAGCTTATGGTTCCACCCTTCAAGCCACTGGCCGCGTGTCACCTCAAGTACCTCTCTTGGAAAGTGATCTTCCTGGTGTTGCTCACCTCTGCCACAGGGACAGTGAGCTGCAGGCATTGGTGGAACATGCTCCTTACACCAACTTTCACAAGAATAGGGTGGTCTTGCACATACATCTCCACTTCCTACCTAAGGTGGTTTCCCCCCTTTCATCTGAACCAAGAAGTGGTCCTTCCTACCTTTTTTCCTCAACCTCGTACGAGTCGGGCGGAGGCCACCCTCCACTCTCTCAGTTGTAAGAGGGCATTGGTCTTCTATCTCGAGCAGATGAAAGCCCATCTCTGTTCCTTGCAACTCTTCATTTAATTTGACACCAACAGGCTTTGGGTCACGGTCCCTAAGTGCACCCTGTCCACCTGGGTGGTGGACTGCATCTCCTTCACCTATGCACAGGCTGGTCTTTCCCTGGAGCGGCACGTTACTGCTCACAACATGCGAGCGACAGCAGCCTCAGTGGCTAACTTGTGCTCTGTTTCCTTGCCAGGGATCGGCCGGGTGGCCACCTGGTCCTTGATCCATACATTCACAGCATATTACTGACTGGAGGCAGACTCCCGGCGTGACAGCACCTTTGGCCAGGCAGTACTCTATCATCTGTTTGGGTTCTAATGCATCTCCTTCCCTCTGACCCTTCTGTGAGTCCAGGCTACCGGAGAACTGCCTCCCTGGTCAACGCTTGGATTGTGTGGGAGGTCTTGGGGCCAATCTGCGCTCTCCACTGGCATTCACGGTTTGATTTTTCAGTTGTCCGTGGCCTTTTTATAGGGTTTATCATTAGCCTGTAACTTGGGAGTCCCATATGTGAGGACTAACTTCCTGCTTGTTCCCAGAGAAAGCATAGTTACTCACCTTCTCCCCATGAAAGTTTTTTCTCTTTATGCTTCTTTAAGCTATGTCATCATACTGAGGTAAGATGGCACCTTTGGGTGGGAAGGTGATCACGTATGTGTGGTAGAACTCCCAAAAGCTTTCTATGAAAGTTGTGGAGTGGATATCACGCGGGCTCCATCTGTGCCAACGTCACCCATGTGAAGACTGATTCCCGCTGTTCCCGGAGAACACCTGCTACAGGTGAGTAACTATGCTATCTCCAAGATTCAAGTGAATATATTATTTCTCAGAAGAATTTTGGAAATATGTGTAGACTGCATACTGAGTTAGTGCACAGTATTTTACCTTGCGCTATCTCTTACAGCTCCTGATAGTGCAGGTTCACTTCTCCTCCAGACATGCAAGGTGAGTTAGGGCCAGCAAGATATAAGATAAAAGGTTGGGAGTTTATTTATGGTTAGAGATGCTAGAGTCAAAATGGAGTATTACTAGATAGCAGATATATGAATAAAATTGTGGTAAGATGTTAATGCTTTTAGAGTTATGCTTTCAGATATATCAGTTGTGGTATTTATGTTAGTTGTGATTATTTTACTGTCGCAAAACACTTCCAGCTGATTGTAGGTGCATTTAATAAAATGGAAAAAATGAGAAGATGGCTATGGAGCTTTGCCTTTTTGGTGGATAATAGAGCTTTTTTGATAGTGCTTCTTTGCATAAAAGGAGCTTTGTTACTAGAAAATTCTAACTTAACATAGAAATAAAATGGCAGATAAAGACCATACAGTCTGTCCAGTTTGTCCTTCCATACCCACTACAACAGTCTCTTTTTCTCCTTTAGAGATCTTCTGTGTTTCTTCCATGCTTTCTTGAATTCAGATACGGTCTTTGTCTCTACTATCTGCACGGAAAGATTATTAAATGCACCTGTCACTCTTTCTGTAAAGAAATATTTCCACAAATTACTCCTGAGTCTATTCCCTTTTACCTTCATCCTTTAACCCCTTGTTGAAGAGATCTTTTTCAATTGAAAAAAGCTTTCCTCCTGTGCATTGATGCTATGGAGGTATTTAAATGTCTCTATCATAACTTCCCTCTCCCATCTTTCTTCCAAAGTATACATATTGAAATCCTTAAATCTGACCCCATATGCCTTATGATGAAGCCCACTGATCATTTTGGTAGCGATTCTCTGCACCAACTCCAACCTCTTTATATCCTTTTGAAGGTTTGGTCTGCAGAATTACATACAATACTCTAAATGAGGTCTCAACAAAGACTTATAAGAGCACTATCACCTTCTTCTTTCTTCTGGCCATTCCTCTCCCTATGCACCTTCAGACTTTTGCCATCGCCTTTTCTAACTGTTTAGCCAACTTAAGATAATCAAAAACAATCATCCCCAGGTCCCGCTCTTCTTTCGAGGACAGAAGTACATCGCTCCATATGCTGTACTGCTCCCTTAGATTTGTGCAGCACAAATGCACAATCCTGCATTTTTTAGCGCTAAATCTCAGCTGCCAAATTTTCAATCATTCTTCAAGCTTTGCTAGATCCCTCCTTATGTTTCTTCCTTATTGGATGTCTACTCTATTACAGATTTTGATATCATCTGCAAAGAGGCAAACCTTACCTGACAGCCCTTTGGCAATATCACTTACAAAAATGTTAAAAAAGAATTGGACCGAGGAAAGATCCCTGCGGCACACCACTGGTAACATCCTTCTCCTCAGAGTGCACTTCATTTACCTGTACCCTTTGTTGCCTCCCATTCAACCAATTTCTAAGCCAGTCAGCCACTTGAGTCCATCCCTAGGTGCTCAATTTATTTATGTTGCCTCTGCGGAATAGTGTCAATGGCTTAACTGAAATTTAAGTGCACCACATTTAGGGTTATCCCTTCATCCAACTCTCTGGTCATCCAGTCAAAGAAATTAATTAGATTTTTTTGACAAGATCTGCTCTTAGTAAAATCATGCTGCCTCAGATCCTGCAGTCCACTGGACTCCAGAAACCTCACTATCCTCTGATTTAGAAGCGTTTCCATTAATTTCCATTACTCACCACAGAGATCAGATTCATCCTTACTTCCGCTTTTAGTTTTAGAACATAAGAGCATAAAATTTGCCATATTGGGTCAAGCCAAAGGTCTATCAAGCCCAGTATCCTGTTTCCAATAGTGGCCAATGCAATTTACAAGTACCTGACAGGCCCCAAGAGGTGGACAGATTTCATGCTGCTTATCCCAGGTATAAGTAGTGGATTTCTCTCAGTCCACTTTAATAATGGTTTATAGACTTTTTCTCTAGGAACATGTCTGAACAATTTTTAAATCCAGCTGCACGAACAGTTACATCCTCTGGCAACAAATTCCAGAGCTTAATTATGCTTTGAGTGAAAAATGATTTTCTCCAATTACTCTTAAATGTATTTCATTGTAGCTTCATTGCGTGTCTCCTAGTCTTTCTACTGAAGGAGTAAACAACTGATCTACATTTACTGATTCCACGCCATTTATTATTTTATGGACGTCTATAATATCTTCTTTCAGCCATTTCTTTGCCAATCTGAAGAGCACTCCATCCTTTTCAGCTTTTCTTCATAGGTATATGATTCCATCCCCTTTATCATTTTGGTCATCCTTCTCTGTACTGTTTCTAATATGAGAACTGCAGAGTTGCCAGGTTACCCAGTTCCAGGAGTGAGATTTTAAGCTAGTCCTGGATTTCTAGCAATCTCATTCTGATGCATTGTGGGACCTGCAGCACTGATTCCAATGGATAAAACTAGGGGCTACAATACCATATTGTACTGCTATGAAAATTTAAGTCCAGAATTGTCAAAAAATCTCACTCTTGGAACTGGATAACTTGGCAACTCTGGAACTGCATACACTACTCAAGATATTGTCAAACCATGGAGCAATAGGGAGGCATTATGATATTCTTTGTTTTATTCTCCATTCCTTTCCTTATAATTCCTAACTTTATATTCACTTTTTTGCCTACTACTGCACACTGAGCAGAGAATTTCAACCTATTATCTATGATGATACCTAGATCATTTTCCTGGGTGGTGACTACTACTACTATTACTAATCATTTGTATAGCGCTGGAAGGCCTACACAGTGCTGTTCAAATAGATAAAGACACAGTCCATGCTCGTCAGAGCTTACAGTCTAATCAAGTTGAAAAAACATTGCAAAACTGGGGACTAGAGTATGGCAAGATACACATAAATAGTGGGCAAGACAATGAGGAGCATCAGGATCCAAAAGCAGCCTCAAAGAGGTGGATCTTAAGCCTGGACTTGAATAGGGCCAGAGAAGGAGCCTGACGTACCGACTCAGGTAGTTTATTCCAAGCACATGGAGCACAAGATGGAATGGACAAAGTCTGGAGTTGGCAGTGGCAGAGGAGGGCACAGATAAAAGGGATCTGCCAGAGGAGTGGAGTTCCCGAAGAGGAGTGTAGAGTTAGATATGAGAGGAAAGGTAGTGAGGAATCACAGAATGAATGCACTTGAGGGAAGTAGGAGAATTTTGAACTGGATGCGGAAACGGATAGGGAGCCAGTGATGTGACTTGAGAAGAGAGGTTACATGAGCATAGTGACACTGGCAGAAGATAAGCCGTGCAACTGAGTTTTGAACAGATTGTTCTTAATGTGGAACTTTGCATCGTGTAACTAGTTTGGGTTGTTCTTGCCTAAGTGCATAACTTTACACTTGTCCATATTAAATTTCATCTGCCATTTGGATGCCCAGTCTTACAATTTCTCAAGGTTCTCTTGCAATTTTCCCAATCCTCTTGTGATCTAATTACTTGTAATAATTTTGATCCCATTTCCAGGTCATTTATAAATATGTTAAAAAGCAGTGGGCCCAGCACAGATCCCTGGGTACTCCACTATCCACCTTTCTCCATTGAGAAAATTGGTCATTTAGCCCTGCTTTCTGTTTTCTATTTTAACCATTTCCCTATCCATGACAGGACAGTCTCCTATCCCATGACTTTGTAATTTCCTCAAAAGTCTGTCATGAGGGACCTTATCAAAAGCTTTCTGAAAATCCAGATACACTATATCAATCGGCTCATCTTTGTTTACCTGCTTTATTTAAACTCTATATGCTCCCAGTAGATTTTAAAAATGTTTTGTTTTTCACCATGCATCAGAAAGAAATCATCTCAATATTTACTATATATAAAAACTGTAAATATGCCACAAGATGGCAGGCTAAAACAGCCTACCAGATCTAATGTAAATATCGGCAATTTTCAGTTCTTAAAATTCTTTTCAATTACTTTTATTAAGCTCATGCTGTGATAATGTACTAATCATTTTATTTATGAAAATAATAAATGCAGTGTTGCTTGTAAATTGTCATCCTAAAGCAGTAACATTATGTTGTTGGTGTCTCAGGAAGGCTAAACTTTAGCCACTACAAAAGTCTTAAATCTACTGATCTAGATTAGACAATGCAAAAATAAAATAGGCTTTTGTTGGTAAAAGCTCACTGAAATAGATGTTTCTACTAACTGGATAATTAATGATGATGGAAATCAAATGCATATTTTAGTACTCTGTTGTACTAATTGTAAACAGTTTGAGGACCCTTAACGGAGTCCATGCTCCTTTCACCAAAGGAGATATTGAAGATTCAGTAATGTAACAAGTGGAGGAGTAGCCTAGTGGTTAGAGCAACTGCCTCATACCCAGAAGATCAAGGGTTCAATTCCCACTAGCACTCCTTGTAACCTTGGGCAAGTCACTTTACCCTCCATTGCCTTGGAAGAAAAGGCTGGCAATCTACTTCTGGTGATACATTGCCAAGAAAACCCAGAGGTCACTATGAGTCAACACTGACTTGATGGCACTTAAAAAAAAATGTAATGAATGGATTGAACCATTTTACTTAAAGCTTCCCCCAGACCCAAGTTTCATGTAGTGATCTAAGTGAAAATTCTAGGGAGTTTGGCATACAGGTTTAAAAAAGAGAGTCTCCTTGCCTGCAATGATTTGCAGGTAGTACCAAACAGGTTGCCCTGTATGGTGGTCCACTTGATAGTCTGTTGTAACTGATTTATCTCCAGGAACAAGCAGGAATGAGTCTTCACATATGGGTACGTCGGTACCGACGGAGCCTGTGCGGGAACGCTCTCCAGCGTCTCAAAAGAAAGCTTTTGAGAACATCCCACATGCATGCGTGCTGCCTTCCCGCCCAAATACTTCCCTCACATCAGTCTTTCGTTTTCCGCGGAGCCGACAGGATGTGCCCCTGTCACCGCAGAAAAGTTATCTTTTTTATTTTTTGTGGTTGCGCCTGCCTCCGCCCGACGCCCACCGGTACCGCCGGTGTTTTTCTTTCTTTTTCTTTGAAAATTTCTTTTTTCCTGAAGAATTTTTTCTCAGTTAGTGCCTGACTTCTGACCACTAGGCCTCCATTTTTCCATTATGGAAAGACCAGCCACTACCTTTAAGAAATTTATTTATTTTATTTATTTAGAAGGATTTAGTATACCGCCTTATCGTTAAATCAAGGCGGTGTGGCACATCAATCAAAATCAATAATAAAGTGTGGTTTGTAGCATGCAGTGTGAGAATTGAGAAATGTAGTGTGTGGGGCAGTGCGTTAGATTATATCGGTGAACTATTTACATAATGAGCTATATACATATATACAAAATGGGGCTGTTTGAGAGGCGTGCTAGGATTGAGATTCTGTAATGTCTTGGGGATAGGATCGTGATCCTGTAATGTCTTGAGGTAGAAAATTTATGTGAGGTCCTTGAAATGTACTGTAAATAGATCAGTCTTAAGAAGTTTTCTGAAGTCCTTGAGGTTCTTGGTTAATCTTATGTGGTCTGGGAGAGAGTTCCATACAGTGGGTGCTGCCAGGGAGAGTGCCCTCCTTGATGTGGCCAGCCTTGTTTTAGCAAATTCTTTTGGTGTTCTGATGGTGTCTGAGGTTCCTTTTCTTCTTGGTCTCCTGTTGTCATCGATTTTTATGAGAGGGCGTAGGCTGTCTGCTGATAGGTTGTGTATTATTTTAAATATGTGTAGAAGTACTTTGAATTGGATTCTGGAGCTGATTGGGAGCCATTGTAGGTGGTACAGTATGGGGGTGATGTGATCGTGAATTGTGTGATCTGTCATGAGTCGTGCGGCTGTGTTTTGTGCTAGCTGTAGTGGTTTTATTGTCTTTTTAGGTAGTCCTTGGTAGATGTGATTACAATAGTCTAGGGTTGGAGTGATGATGGCTTGACAGACTGTTCGGAAGTGTTCATTGGCGAGGATGGGTTTGAGCCTTCTGACTGTCCTCATTTTGATGTTAGCGCTCTTTGTTATTTTTGCAATGTGAGACTGGAGGTTGAGGTCCTTGTTGAGCATTGCTCCCAGGTATTTTATTTCTTGTCTTACCGGTATGATGGTGTTGTTTAGGTTGATGGTGGCCGATGGTGAGAATGTCCGGTTTCTTGTGATGAATAGAGCTTCGGTTTTGTTGTAATTTATTGATAGGTTGTTTTCTTGCAGCCAGGTTGCCATTTGTTGGAAGCAGTTGGCTATGTTGGAGTAGTCTGGGTTGTCCAGTTTGATTGGTATGTATATCATTATGTCATCTGCGTATATGGTGTATTGAATCTTGTGGTCCTTGATGATGGTGCATATGGGTTGTACATAGATGTTAAATAGCAGGGCGGAGAGAGCTGAGCCTTGTGGGACTCCTTGAGTGGCTCTGAACGGTTGAGAGGTCTTTGTTCCACACTTGACTTGTAGTTGTCTGTAGGTAAGGTAAGATATAAACCAGCTCAGAGTAGTACTGTGTAGGCCTGCCTCCTGTAGTCTGTTTAGTAGGGTTGTGTGGCAGACAGTGTCGAAAGCTGAGGAGATATCTAGGAATATCATGATGACGCCCATTCTGGTGTTGTCGATTGTCCTCAAAAGGCTGTCGAATAGCTGGATCAGTATGGTTTCAACCCCATGTCTGGGTCGAAAACCGTGTTGATTGGGGTCCAGTGGATTGTAGATGTCGATGTGTTGTTGGAGCTGGTGTTGGACTGTTTTCTCGATGATCTTGGACAGGAATGGTAAGCTTGATATGGGTCTGTAGGCGGCTGGGTCAGTTTTAGCCAGGGTGATTTTCTTGGGGATTGGACGTATTGTGGCTAGCTTCAGGGAGTTTGGCATTGTTCCCTTGGAGAGGGAGTTATCTACTATTTTCCGTATGACTGGTGTTAGTTCCTTTTTCATTGCTTTGATCCAGGCTACTGGGCAGGGATCTGTAGGGGCGGTGCTGGTGTTGAGGTCGGTGATGATCTTGGAGAGTTGTTCATTCGATGGGATGTCGAATGTGCCCCAGCTCTGGTCAGGTTCGGATGTCTTGTATTTCACTGATGCGCTGTTGTTCTTGGGTGTTGCAGTGAATTTGTTCTTGAGGTGGTCAGCGAAGATCTGTGGGTCTATTTGTTGTTCGTTTCTGTTGGAGGGTTCCTTGGTGAGGTTCTTTACGATTTCGTAGAGTTCACGGGGTTTGTTAGTGGACTTCATGATAAGGTTAGTATGGTATTCTTTCTTCTGCTGGTTGATGAGGTTGTTATATTCCTTTTGTTTTGTCTGGTATTGTTCCTGTAGGGATGTTGATTTGTTGCGTCTCCATCGGCGTTCAAGTCGTCTTAGTGCTGTCTTTGCTATTCGTATATCCTTGGAGTACCATGGAGTGGAGCAGGGTTTTGTGCTGTGTGATTGTTGTGTTCTGCGGGTGGGTGGTCTGGCAGCAGATGAAATGATGTCATTCCATTTGGAGATTTGCTCATCTATGTCCATTGTTTCGGCATTGAGGAGTAGTTGCGTGTCTTGTTCAAACTGTGGCGGTACACTTAAGTTTCACACTCAGTTTTGGTGTCTGCCTTGTTTAGGTCCTGACCATTGTCCTAAAGTCTGTTTTTCTTGTAGGAATGTAACCAGAAGAGATCTTCAGAACCGAGTACAACTTGGTACCGGATCTACATCTACCATGAGATCACCGGGCAGAATCTCTTCTCCTTTCCAGGGTCAGGTAACCAAACAACAGTCTGTTAAGACTAGCCAGTCCTCGAGAGGTAGATCTCTTGCTAAGCATCGAGATGCCCCTGGGCTTGCCCTCGAGGACACTATGGCTCAATCCCGGCGGGAGTCTTTGGGCTCCAAAGCATTAACAGGATCCCAGGTTGCTCTCGAGGTTTTTACCTCCGTAGATGCACCTTGGCCATGCTCGGTGGTCTGGACCACTTCGAGCGGTACTGATACCTCGGCATGGACTATGGTGTTGGATGAAAAACTCCTCACCATGGAACGTAGTCGGGCATATCTCTCAGTTACTTCGGTACCGTTAGAGTCGCCGCAGACCATTCTTCGACCACCGGTATCGGTGTCAATGCCGGTGCAGGTATCGTCTTCGGTGCCAGCACCGGTTCTGGTGTCGGTATGCGTACCGACATCGGCGTCACCTCTGGTACCAGATTGGTCATCGATGCAGATGCCGGGACCGACATCGGTACCGACGTCGATGACTTCGATGCCTCTTCCAACAGGCTCGCTTCCTTCGATGCCGAGCCTGGAATCGCTATCTAGCCTGGAAGATTCGGTACCGACTCCTCTCGGTATCGACATTGAGGAGTACTGAACGCACCTCCTTCCAGAGGATCCGGTGCGTCATCCTCCCCAGTTTCCTAAGCCCGATGTTGCAGATGCATCTATCGGTACCGTACCTGAATTTTTGTGTTTTTTTTTTTGTTGTTTTTTTTTAAAAGGTTTATTTATCCATTTCAAGTCATACAATACAGACAAACTCTAACACAACCAAAACATCATAACAACTGAAGTAAAACTGGCTATGAAATACAGCGCTCAGAACACTACTATGGAGTTGCACTGAGCTTCATGTAAGCATCATGACATGATTAAATCATACAGACATCAGTAAACCGTACATTATGACTTATAGCGTGGCACCCAGCGATGGACATTGACGCCCAGCTCCAATCACCATTAAGTAGGAATGATCTTTGAGTCCAGGACATTCCACTTTGACAATTTGGGAGAGAGATAAGGAGTTTGCTGAATGTATAGGCGCTCATACATACGATGGGCACAGAGCAAATTCCACCACTGTTCAAAGGTTAAAGCAGTAAAGTTTTTCCAATGACTCATCAAAGTTTTTAATGCCAGTCCAAGCAGTAGATCCAATATGGAGCGATCTTCCTTCGCAAGTCCCGCTATTCCCGCTCGCGAGCGGAATATGAGTATTCGGAACGTCAGCGGGACATTGAGATCCAATAGCAGGGTAATTCTCTCCCATACTTGTCGCCAGTATCTTCTCAGCATTGGGCAGGCATACAACATGTGCTCCAGCGTGCCAGGTTGTGCTTTGCACGTCCAACACAGATTATCCGCTGGGGTCTGCCACTTTGCCATTCTAACAGGGGTCAAATAAGCTCGGTGTGCCAGGAAAAACAACGTTTGCGTTACTGAAGCTGAGCACGCTATCCTGATCTGTGATTGCCAAAAGTGCGCCCAATCTTCAGATTTCTCCATGCACCCTATCTCCCCTTCCCAACTGGATTGTACACTGGTACACTTCTTGTCCTGTCTTTCTCGGAAACTGGAGACGACTTTTGAGACGATCCTCGATCCTTCTCTCAGCTCTCTTACTTTCATCGTCCACGCACCGATAGTCGGCATACCAACTGGCGTGACTTCAGCCTTACTCAAACAATGCCGCAGTTGGCACCACTGGAACATCCCAGCATTAGGGAGGTCAAATTCTTGCTGCAATTCTGGATAAGTTTTAAACCGGTCCTCAACTATCAGATGGCCAAGGTTGAGTATCCCATGTTGGATCCACAAAGGCCAGAAAAAGGACTCCCCCGCTATCTTAAATCTGGGATTTAGCCAAATAGGAGTGTCCGCTGCATAGCCCATCCATTCTGTGTCGGAATTCTGAAGCATTTGGAATGCTTGCCTAGTTGCTTGAATTACTTCATTAGATTTAACCCCGTTAACACTGACAGTCCCAATACAAGCAATCAATGGTAGCGGACGGCACAATGCAGTTTCTATTCGTAGCCAATGCGGTATGTCAGGGCATGGATCTTCTTCGCTCCAAAGGCACCCATGCCGCAAAATAGCTGCCACATGGTACCAGTAGAAATCTGGAAATTGCACTCCGCCATTCTCTTTGGCCAACTTAAGCTTCCAGTGTGCAATTCGGGGAGTCTTGTTTCGCCAAAGGAAGGCTAATAGAATCTTAGTCACAGCTTTATAAAAGTGGGACGAGAATAGAACTGGTATCATACTTAAGATATAATTGAGTTTAGGAACAATCACCATCTTTATGGTCTCGAGTCTGCCCCACCACGTCAAATAGAGAGGACTCCACTTGCAGATGGATTCCCGCACAAGCTTCTCACAATATGCTTCATTGTGCAGCACCGTCTCTGAGAGGGTGGTACAATATTCGACTCCCAGGTATTTAAAAAGATTGGTCTCCACCTTAAAGGGAAAATTATCCAAAAGTCCTCTCGAGACCGTGTGGTTCAACGGGATCGCCACTGTTTTGGTGAGATTCAATTTATAGCCTGACACCTCCGAATAGATAGCAATGATGCTCAACAAGGCTTCAAGGGACTGCGGTTCCACAAAAATAAATAAGTCATCAGCACATGCCGACAATTTGTAGCTGTGTTCTTGAATCTCGATCCCCCTGATGTCATCGTGCTGCCGTATCGAACGAGCCAATGGTTCAAGGGCCAAATTGAAGAGTAGCGGCAACAAGGGACAGCCTTGCCGCGTTCCTCTGTAGAGCCGAAAGGTAGTTGACAGGACTCCATTTGCAAATATTCGCGCCGTGGGTTGGGTATACAGCATCCGTATTCGCTTCAGAAAGTGATCTTTAAAGCCAAACCATTGCAGAGACCGAAATAGAAAGGCCCATTCTATTCTATCGAAGGCCTTTTCAGCATCCAATGCCAGCCCCATGATAGGATACCCAGCTTTGTGAGACTCCGACAGCACATGAGCCAACAGCCTTCCATTATCTACTGTCGACCGCCCAGACATGAAACCGGATTGGTCTGGATGTATGAGAGAGTTCAGCACTTTATTCAGTCGATTAGCCAAGACTTTAGCATATATTTTGTAGTCCGAGTTCAAGAGAGAGATAGGTCGGTAATTCTCAATCCGTTGAGGATCTCTACCCGGCTTAGGATGGATGACAATCGTGGCCTCCGCCAACGCCCCCGCGTTAGGGTACTCCTCATACAGGCGACTGTAGTAAGTGTGAAGTTCAGGAATTAAAAGGTCAGAGAAGGTTCGGTAAAATTCCAAGGGAATCCCGTCGGGACCAGAGGCCTTCCCCGTGGCCATCTGGCGCATCGCTTTGTCAATCTCCGAACAAGTGATCTCAGCCTCTAGCATCAACGTCTGCTGCTGAGTTAATGTGGGTCTCTGAACACCGGCTGCGAGGCGCTGAAAAGCTTCTTCGTTCCACGTCACTTCTGACTTATACAGATCCTGGTAAAACCCCCGACACTGCTCCAGAATGTCCTCATCATTCACCAACACTTGTCCTTGGGCATTTTGCAAGCCCGGTATACGTTGGGATGGAGGCCGTGCTCTTAGGGATCTAGCTAAAAGCGGGCTAGCCCGATTGCTCTCAAGGTAATAGATACTTTGCTGTGCCCGCTGTTGGCGCTGTGCTTCCTCACTCAGGATGGCATTATATTGGTATCGTAGATGCTGCAACCGAAGCAGTACAAGGGGATCAGCTTTCCGGGCAAGGAGCCTCTCACCGGTCCCGATGGAAGTTTGCAGCTCAAGTAGCTTCCCCTGACGCAATTTCCTTTGCTGAATATCGTATGTGGTCATATGGCCTCTAAGAGTCGCTTTAAGAGCTTCCCACCAAGCCCAAGTGGCCGTGTCACCAACTTTATTAAATTCCAGATATGTATCTATACATGCACGAGTGCGATTCACAAACTCCGTATCCGTCAGCCAGGCTTTATCCATTCTGAAACTCATGCGCGACTGCCCACTAATTTTAGCTCCCAATATCAGAGTTATAGCGGCATGGTCCGATATGACTTTTGGCAAGATTTCTACCCCTGCGAGTCGCGGCACAAGCGTCTTGGATATCAGAAAGTAATCGATTCTAGTTTGCGTATGATGTGGTATGGAGTAGAAGGTATATTCTCATGCAGTGGGATGCAAGAGTCGCCACGGGTCAACTAAATCGAGGGTCTCCATCAAACCTTGCAGCACTCCATGCGCCCTGGGCTTGTTCTGAGGTCGGTAGGGGGACCGATCCAGTAAGGGATCTTGGATCATGTTGAAGTCCCCTCCAATCACCAGATGCACCGATGACGGCACCTTCATTTCTGCCGCTAGCTGCTGAAAGAATGCTGGATCCTCTGCGGTAGGGCCATAGACTGCTACCAGAAGATATTCCTCCGCTCCGAGCTGTACTCTCACCCTGGCCCATCTACCACTGGGATCAATCTGAGTCTCTTGTATTCTCGGTTGCAGGGCTCTCCGGACTAGGATGCTTACCCCCCCCCCCCTTCTTCCTCAGCGCAGGGGACACTAAAACATTCTGATATATATCATTATGGACCTTGCAGGACTCAGCAAGAGTCAGATGAGTTTCTTGCAGATATACTATATCGGCTCCCTGCTTCTGGCAATACAGCAAAATTTTAGTTCGCTTTATGGGATTGTTTATGCCCTGGACATTCAGTGTTAAAAATTTAACTCCTACATTTGCCATCAACCAAGTTATCCAATCGCTCGGGGGTCATAGCCATCGCTAGGTGCACACGCATCATTTCCCGTCTGTCTATCAGAAAATAAATACATAGCCAGTTAACATCCATAACTTGAAACAACCAACCTATTTGTGTGGTGAAGTACCCCCCCTCCACAATCAGACCACCCGCCCTCCCCCCCATTGCAAATGTCTCACATTTTGAGTATATTCATTACCCCTTCCTCCCTGTGACTTCTTACAGTCCCGTTCAAGCAGTGCTGTGCAAAGCAAACATTATTTGTTGTCAGTATCTAATATATATCGCACAAAAATAACTTAACAGACAGTCATGTTAACAATGGCATTGGCACTACAGACCCCGCACCAGCCGCTCGGGCCCAGCAGCACCCTTCACTTCTAGCCTTCGCCCAACCAGGCACCCTAACATCGCTAGGCCCAGAGATACGCTCTCCCGTGGCCATCGAAGATAGAGTCCTCAGGCGTCCAGAGTCAGCGGCCTACCTCCATCCTGGAATAGTCCTGTAGGAAGGCGTGGAGCTTCGCTGCGCTGTCGAAGTTCCTGGTAACATTGTCGACTGTAACCCGCATTTTCGCCGGATAAAATAGCCCATAACGCGCTTGGATTTTTTGCAATAGAGGCCTGCATTCAAGCAGCTCCCGACGCCTATCCACTGTTTGCTTGGACAGGTCTGGGAAAAAGGTAATCCTGTTACCATTCAGTTGTATTGGATTTTTCAGCTTGGCTGCTTGCATGATTTGTAGCACTTGAGGATAACGCAGGACTTTGATCACCATGGGTCTTGGTCGCTTCGTTTGCATTGAGCTTGTCATGGGGACCCGATGTGCCCTCTCAATTTCAAAAGGAGCTGAGAATTTTATCTGAAGGAGTTCAGGTATCAGCTTTTCTATATATCCCATCGGGTCATTCCCCTCTGCTCCCTCCGGCAGTCCTAGTATCCTCACATTGCTCCTACGGGAGCGGTTACTCTGCTCTTCAAGTTGAGCTTCCAGCAAAGTCACCCGCTTTGCTAGTGGGCCTATCTGCGAGACTGCGCCCTCGTGCTTTAGTGCTATGGCCTCAACTTTCAGCAATCGACCGTCCATTCCACTCAGCTTTTCTCGGACCGCGTGTAACTCCTCCTGCACTTGAGCTAGCGTCTCCCCATTATTAGCCATCATCTCCTTCATTGCTCTTAATTCCGTGAGTATTTCACGTACACCTTCATCAGCCTCCTTGTCTGGTTTCACTTTTTGCGGGGAGGCCGCATCTTGTTTAAGACGCTTTACAGCTTGTCCGGTGGAGGAAGGAAATTCCAACTTAGCCAGTTTTAACGACGCCATCGGCTGTTAGGCGGGCACCAAAAATCTAATCTTATACCTCTGTAAAACCAAGAAGAAAAGGGGGGATTCTATAATGCAATGGAGGAGCGGGTTCTTCAGGCGGCCATCACGCTTCGCGGCAAGCTCCGCCCCCCCCGTACCTGAATTTTCAACGGGTCCAGTTGTTTCTCCTCATTGCAGAGAATTTCTCTTAGAGGAGAACTCTTTTCAAGCTTTTCTACTTGATATGGCAAGAATACTCGCCATTTCTATACCTGGGAAGGAGTCTATACCAAGGGATTCAGTAATTCTGCATTCCCCCTGGTTTCCAGAGGAGGCAATCATGCTTCCCCTACACCACATCCTACAGGATTTGTTATTTAGAATGTGGAAAACTCCCTTAACGGTATCTCCACATTCCAAAAGGATTGACACTATCTATAAAGTGCCACCTTCTCCAGGGTTTCAAAAGACTCAACTCCCTCATCATTCCATAGTAGTGGAATCAGCAATGAGGCGTGTTAGGAGTGCAAAAAAGCACTCCTCCTATCCGCCAGGTCGTGAGTCTAGAACCTTAGATGCTTTTGGGCGTCAATGCTTCCAAGCATCTATGCTTTCAGCAAGAATCATTTCATATATTTTCTATATGGGATTCTCTCTGGAACAGGTTGCCAAAAGTTTGAAACTTTTGTACCCTTTTCTTCAGGAACATAAAAGAGCTGACTATTTATCACTAGTCAATCATGCTCATGATATTTCTACATTTCTTCATCATGCTTCCCTGGATTCTTTTGAATCTGTTAGCAGATCTTCTGCTATAGCCATAGGGGCACGACGTTTAGCCTGGCTCCAAGCTTCAGGTTTGGACAAATGGGTACAAGAAAAGCTGGGAAATAGTCCTTGTACTGGAGAACATCTCTTCAACAAGGATTATCTATTTCAAGCTAGTCAGTTAGACACTGATACTGCTACCTTAAGGGACTTGTCAAAACTTCCCTCTCTTCCAGCTGATAATGGATCTTCTAAAAAACATTATTCCTCTAGGGGGAAAAAGTTTTATCCATCTTCTTCCCCTCAGACAGATGTTTCCCAACAAGGGCAACATCCAACCAGGCTAAGACAACAGAAACCTCAGCAGATTCAGCAAACCCAGTAATTACAGGGTTTCTGATTTTTTTTCTGCCATTATGAGGTTTTAGAACCTGTAGATATGCCTTTTTATCAAAAGAGCCGTCTAGTTTGACTCTCATCTATGCTGAGACCACACTGAGTTGCCTCTACGTATGACTCTCTTATTTAAGAGAACTTTACTCTGACAGCTCCAAGTGCTCTTGAGATATTTCAGGCCTACAGGTAATAAGTTTCTACTTCCCTATTTAAAAAAAAAAAAAAAAAGGGAAGAACAATCACGAAACTTAACAAGGTGAGTGATAACTTTCACCTTTTTTGACAGTTACCTGTACACCTTGACTACAGAGGACTCTATCTATAAGAACTTACTAAATTGTAAGTTTTCAACTCTGTATTATTTTTTCCTTTTAGTTGGGACATCCAGTCTCCAACCTGAATGTTATTCAACTGGAGAGCTTCTTCTGAAGCTATATAAAATTCTTACTCCAGTAAATCTTGTCAATACAGAGTTTTTTCCTGTTGGGGTATTTCTGCACTGGGGGTTTTTACAGGATGCAATCTAGCATTCTGAAAGCCCCTACCAGATTGTCCTCTATACATTTGAGCAGAGTCAGCTCAAAAGGCATCTAAACCCTCCATAATACAAATATGAAGAACCCACCAGGTGGGTTAAATGAGCTTCTTGAACAGATAGCTCACAAGGGTTTCGGCTTTTTTCTACACTGCTTGTGCTTTTACAGCTGACCTCTCAAATACTCCTTTATGACAGCTCATCAGACAGGAATGTAGTTTCATCATTCCTAATTAGTCCTTTTCTTAATCTTCATGGGACCTCTTTTCTGCTGTCTTTATGACAGATGGCTCCACAACGGTTTTGAATCCCTCTGTTAATTTATCATTGCAAGGTAAAAAAAAAAAAAGCCTATCACTATTTTTACTATCTTCACTTCTGTCCTAACAGAATTGATTGAGTTGCAGACTGGCTACTCAACAGCCAGATCTCACCTAAGAAACCTATAACATGCTCTCTGCAACTCTGCAATGAAGCTCTGCAACTATGGGCCTTTGTCAGAGAGCATAGTAGTCCACCCCTGGTAGGGAACTTCCAGGTGGTCAGACGACCTTGACTGGTAGGCCCTGCTCATTCATGCTCCCACATGGCTGTTTGTTCCTATTTTACCATCTTCCTTAAAATTGTTTTCCTTAAGGAAAGGGAGCCAGGGCCTAGACGACTTCAAGTTAAGGAATAGCACCACTCCCTAGGTTCCATATCCTTAAAGGAACTTCCACCACAGGGATGCATTCCTCATTATTTCAGTTGATCCTCATCTACTGAAAATGTTTTTCTCACTATCTCATTGAAGTCTACCAAAAACAAAGAACGCATGATACTCATATTGCTCTCAGAGAGAGTCAGACAAGGGTTCCCCTACATTGTGTTATTTTTCCAGCTTCTATCCTGAAGGATCCAGATCTTTTATCTTAGGATTAAAGATCTCCTCTGCACTCCTTCGGGTACGTTTCAGGGCCTAGTTCTCTGAGGACTAATCTTTTAAGACCTAGACCTCTTGTCAAGGGTAAGAAGCACCTTGCTGGTTTCCACCAAACCTTGCATAAGATTCTTATACCTTGACTAATAAGTGATTCCCACTAACTATTCGTAAGAAGGTCTTAACCCTTCTTGTTGTTAGACAAGTCTCCTTATACAATCTGACCCTGAAATATTCTAACTGTCCATATCAGTGCTCTCAGCATACCATAAAGTCTTAAATGGACATCCGATTTATCTGGTAAAGATAGGAAATTCTTTCTTTACCGTAACCTTTTTTTCTATCGAAATCAGGTTACCTTACATCTGAAGGTAAGTTGTTAGCCTACGTGCTATCACTTACGCAACACACATTACTGATCTTCAGAAATTGGGGGCTAATCACCCAATACAGTATTATTGTCTAGATAAAAGGGTTTTGGGAACCCATCTCCTTTTCTGTAAAGGTTTTTTTACCTTTTCATCCAGACTAGTCAGATTTCTCTTTTCTTTTCTTTCCCAAGGTACCATCTTGCTCTAGGGACAGAAATATCTTCAACCATAGATTATAGAGAAGTTTATCTTCTCTCATGGGTCCCAACTTCTTATAAACTCCCCAGTTTCCTGGGGTTACTCCTAAACAATTATATTTTCCTATCTTTGTCTATATGGCAAATTTCAATTCCCTCTACTCCTCATGGTAAGGGAATTCCATATGAGGACAATGTGATGGTTCTTTACAACAGACCCATGTCTACTTCCCCATATGTGTATTTTGTTTGTGATACTTGGATGACATCCCTTTTCAAAAGTTGGGTCTTCCTATTCTACTAACAGTTATCTCTACACAAGGACATTTTTTTCTGCATTCCTTGTTTAGTTCAGCTGTCCACAGCACATCATTTTTACACTGTTAGCTCAACTCCTACCCTCCATCCCTTGGATGCCTGAGGTCCTTAGGAGGAAGCATGTCCCATCCATTAGTTTTTGCTACATGCTGGGCCTCTCCCAGGCATCTCAGCTTGGGAGTCCCCATATGTGAAGACTCATTCCTGCTTGTTCCTGGAGATAGCACAGTTACTTACCTGTAACAGTGATCTCTGGGAACAGCAGGAATAAGTCTTCACAACCCACCCACCTCCCCTAGGAGTTGCTCTCTCTCTCTCTCATTATAATTTGTTTACTTCCCTCCTTCAGTCTCAGCTACAAACCCAACTGATGTGAGGGAAGTATTTGGGCGGGAAGGCAGCGTGCATGCATGTGGGATGTTCTCAAAGCTTTCTTTTGAGACGCTGGAGAGCGTTCCCGCGCAGGCTCCGTCGGTACCGACGTACCCATATGTGAAGACTTATTCCTGCTGTTCCCAGAGATCACCTGTTACAGGTAAGTAACTGTGCTTTCTCATCATCCCTCCAGACCAGTCCAGACACATGGGTTTATGCTCTCTTATCAGCAGATGGGGCTGAGAACCATTGGTTTGATGATGTCGTGATATATAGGGTCCTGTGCAACCCTTATTTATTTATTTTATTTAACTTTTTTATTTATTTATAGTTTTTCTATACCGCACTATTTACCATCAGCGCGGTTTACAGTCAACAAAAATTGTACAATGAGAAATGATCTACACTGGACTTACATTCAACAGGGTATATAACTTGGAGAACAGGCTAACTATGTACAGAGAGGTAGACTATTTATGGATCGGTAACAGTTAACAATTGCATGTTTTGGGCTAGGAGATAGCTCAACAATAGCTTGAGATAGCAGGAAGGGGGATCAACAGAGGGGAGGAAGGCCTTGTGACGTGTGTTGGTTAAGTGATGTCATCTGAGTTGGAGAAGTGCTGAAGAAACAGGTAGTGTTTCAGCGCTCTCCTGAACTGGGAGAGGTTGTTTATTGCACGAATGTTTGCAGGTAGAGTGTTCCAGCAGGAGGGGGCATAAAGTGCGAATGCACGGTTCCCTGTGGCTTTGGAGCATTTAGTGAATGCCTTTGGGAGTCGCAGGGTGTTGGGGGAGGTGTGCTGGATCAGTTCGGAGAGGGAGCTGGCTGTGCACTTGTTGATGGCCTTGAATGTCATGGTTAATATTTTAAAGGTAATCCTACAGTGCACCGGAAGCCAGTGTAATGCCTTTAGGATAGGGGTAATGTGGTCTCTTCTTGTTGCTCCATATAGGGTTCTTGCTGCAGTGTTCATTGCCATTTGCAAAGGGTGCAGTGTGCTCTTTGGGAGACCATGCAGTATGCAGTTGGCAAAGTTGAAGTGGGGCATCACAAGTGCTTGAAATACTGTTCTGAAGTCTTTCGTTTCTAGGAGATGTCTCATGTGGCGTAACATCCGGACTTTGTGGTAAACCAATTTTGCCATGTTACTTATGTGGGCGTTTAGGTCTAGCTTTTGGTCAAGAGTTACACCAAGATATCGTATTGATGTTTTAGTAGGAAGCTCTGCACCGCGCACCTTGAGAGATGAGGGCGGGGTGAATGCCTGATCTCTAGCCAACCAATATTTCCGTACTAAAGCAGAGTAACAACATTTCCACCCTCCCACCAAGCAAAAGGGCTAAGAAACAATGGCAAACCAGAAATATGATAGCCCTAACAATCTATAAAATAGATAACCCCTAAAGATATCAGCAAGTGCAGGAACCATTCCACTCCATTAGACTCAAAGGAAACCAGAAGAATGCATTTTAAAAAAATTGTAAAACACATTGAGGCCTATGAATGACATTTGGGATTAAGTGGTGTTGGTTGTTTGAGTGGCTTACCGTCACATTGCTGTATCCACACCCCTTATCTGAGGCTTCATATTCATTCATATTCACTGAGAGCCCGTCGGTCTGTTTTTGCACTTTTGGTAGACATATTAACTAGTGGCTACATTTCAATTTTCCCTTCATTGATATTTTGTTGCTTAAGAGACTGGACCTGATTCCGTTCCGGACGTCGATCCCCTCTGTACATCCGGTCTGAACCAGACGTATAGAGGGTATCACGATTCTGAACTTGCGGGGCATGTCTGCTGATGCTGGCCACCACAAAATAAAATGAATTACCTGCAGTCCAACCCCCGATCTAGCCTTCTAAGGCCAGGGTCGGGCTGCGAGGAATGCCCTCCGACCCCCCTGCCCCATCCACGCCCTGGCATTTACAAAAGGGAACTTGTCACCGGCCCTGGATGTACAGAGCCGACATTAGAATCAGCCCTGTATGTCCAGGCCCAGCGACCGCCCAGACTTCACCCCTGTCTAACATCCCCACACAACCGGCGGGGAAGTTAGTCGCGGCCAGGTGAAGGCACAAATAGCGGGAATGAACGTCCCATTGGGCTGTTCATCCCTGCTACTGGTGGCACAGAATAACCCCCTTTGTGTTTTGTCCAATTTGCAGGTTAACAGGTGAGCATACAAGTATGCAGACATAGATAAATATATGTCTAGGCCCTGGAACCCTGCTCCTATATACAGATTAACATAGGCCATGGAGGCCCATGTGAGCATATGCAGTATATATATAGACATAGGTAAAACATCTCCCTGGCTGAGGACTGTGACATCAAGGACCTTGAACAGGAGGATGTATATAAATATTTTGAAGTAGAGGAAGGACAACGCTCAAGCAGAAATTGAGAGAAAAGATCAGTAAAGAATACTGTAGAATATTAAAATCATTATTGAACAGTGCTTTAACATCACGGAATAAGATACAAACCATCAATCAGCTGGCAATTCCTGTCCTCTCATATAGCTTTGGGATTTTAGAATGACCTCTTAAAAATCTTGAAAAACTGGATGTGCACACAAGAAAACGCATCTATGCCCATGAAGTAATTCACAAGAATTAGTGTATGCCAAGACTACATTCCTAGAGCCAGGGTGGCCCATCCACTAGGTGGGCTAGATGCCAGCCTAGGGCGACAGACCTCTGTGGGCAGTATGGTGCCAATGATAGACCATGTACTTTGGCAGACATAGCCTGCCACTCCTGACACCCCTCCGACAGGAAGTTGTATCGGAGGGGGGTCAGACGCATCAGGCCATATGTGCCAAAGCACATGGCCTGCCACAGACCGGTACCAGGCCCCCCCCCCTTTGACGGAATCGGTGGTGACTGGGCACGGCAGAAGGGGTGGTTTGGCTTGGCCCAGCGGGCAGCACGGATAGGGCTTCTGCCTGGGTTAGCAGAAACCCTTGAGCTGGCCCTGCCTAGAGCTGAAAGAGGGCTAGGCATCATAGAGATTGATTATACCTACAGAGCTACTATCATAGTCCTCCATGCCTACCTAACAGCATCATTGGATCCAAATACACAAAAAGTGCTGAAATATGAAAGTAAATGTCCAGAATTTATCTCCATCGTCGAACTTTGACAAATGTTCCGATGATTAGAATGAATGAGTGAGAATCCACAAGCACACACAGGAATGGAAGGAACAGAATTTGCAAAACAAGAGAAAAAACTCTTCAAAGAATTAGATCCGCAAACAAAAAACAAGTGGCAAATGCACAAATTCTGTGGGAAATACAAAGTGTTACTCCAGGAGCCCTTTGTCAATCAAAAATGGACACATGAATGGTTAAGGAGAGGTGAATTGAAACAGAAGGATGAGAGATTGATAACTGCAGCCCAGGACAGTGGATTACAGATGAGATGGTTTATAGTGAGCATTGAAAAAACTGGCAAAACAGACATATGTCAATTTTGTAAGAAAGACCTGGAAACAGTGACTCACCTCAAGCTGGCTGTGAAGTTCTGATGGCAGGAAATTTCTATACAGAAAGGTACAACAATGTAGCATGCCTCATACATTGTAAACTCTATAACCACTACAACATCACTGTACCTGAAAGCACTGTGATCATGACCCTAAGAGAATTACAGAGAATGAACAGTTTCTCCTTGAACAAGCAGGAAATAAGTCTTCGCTTCCTTATTGTCCCTCCAGTCTAGTCCCGAAATCTGGAGTTGTCAACTTCTCACAGCAGCTTGGAGACTGAGAAAACTTCATTTCTGTGATGTCACGGGTACTTAGGCTCCAACCCCTCCTTCACATTCCAGTTCTCTCAGTCTCCAAGCAGCTGGAGGGTTGGAGAGCCTAGTGGGGGGCTCACTGGAGGAACAATTAAGGTTTAGATTAGTTTAGATTCCTTGTAATTTCATTTTGAATTTGGAGTTTTCTTTGGGGTAATTTCCCTTTAAAAAAAAAAAAAAAAGAGTGATCCAAGAACAGCTCTTCTCTTATTTCTACAGGGGTTTCGGTTAAGGAGCCATTGAGGCCGGGTTCCTCACCCCCCCCCCCCCCCCATTCGCTCTCATTCTCCTTCCTGCTGAAATCTTAGGAAGGGGAGAGTACTGGGGTAGCATTGCAGCGGGCGGTCCAGAGATAATGCAGAAGGGTTGCCTGCTAAAGCTGTCTGACCGCAGGGGTGAGCCGAGCTGAGGACGCTGGCAACAGCATTGATTGGACCGGTCTCCCGACGAGGTGAGTACGACCGATTAATTCCTAAGCAGTAACTCTCGTTTGGGGAGAGTACCGCTGTAGGAGGGCTTCCCTGTGCAGGTAAGCGGTTTGGTGTGTGAAAACGTAGGCCGCTGCTCCGAGATGCGGCCGGGGAGTCAGGCCGCGCCACGTGTCGGGAGAGTGGGAAAACACCGGTTTCGTCAACGGCTGAGTCTTAGAGTGTTTGGCAAGCAGGGAGGCTCGTTTTAGCCCCGAATTGCGTAGGGCTCATAGAGGGGAGCTCCGCGGGTGTAAAAAAAAAAAAGAGATTTTGATTTTTCATGGGGTGTGTAGCTGCAGAGGGGCTGCGCACCCGGTGGGGGGGGGGGGAGGCCACAAGATGCCATCGAAATCACTTTGTTTGCTTTGTGGAGTAAGGCACACGGTGTCTGAGGCCGGGGTGTGTAAGTCATGCACAGAGGAGGCTGAGACATTGGACCGTGAGTCGGGTTGGGGGCAGAGGCGCAGAAGGACGAAACTACGGTTCAGCTGGAGCCAAGGTCCCCTTGCCCTCTGTCTCCTGAGCCAATGTCAGGCACTTCCTCGTCTCAGGAATTGGGGGGGTCAGCAGCCCCCGGGGGCGGGGGGGCTGGCGGCGAATTTTTCCCCGGAGTTTGTGGCAGTTATCAGGCGGGCGTTCGGTGCGGTAGCGGAGAGTTCTCAGTTAGGGAGTCTGGACTCTACTCTGAGAGTTAAGTGGCAGGGGACCCCTCTGGCCGGGGAGGGGCCTGGTTCACTAGCTAAAAGGCCTAGAGTTGACAGGGACGCTTCCGTCTCGGAGGCGGACAGATCGGATGGCCCGGACCTGGAGTGCGATGAAGAATTGGAGGAAGGCGAGATTGCGGAGCAGGAGGAGCAGGCGAGAGTGGTGCGAGTGTTCCGGAAAGAGGAGTTACCGGTACTCATTTCAGAAACTCTCAAGGCTCTTAACATGCCTTCCAGAGTGCAGGAGGAAGATACGACCCTAGAGGACCCGTTACTGCAGGCCTTTCGGAAGACTCAACGGGCATTCCCGGTGCACAGGGTGATCCGGGAGATGATCCAAGAGGAATGGAACCTGCCAGAGGCGGCTCTCAAAGGGTCCAGAGTCATGGCACGCTTGTACCCGCTTCAGGATCAGGATAGGGAGTTGTTTAAATATCCCAGGGTTGATGCAGCGGTGTCTGCAGTCACCAAGAAGACCACTATTCCGGTGGAGGGGAGTGCAGCCCTCAAGGATAGTCAGGACCGGAAGCTGGAAGCCTTGTTGAAGCAGGTCTTTGAAGTGAATGCGCTCTCATTGCAGGCGTCCATTTGTGGGGTGTGGGTGGCGAGAGCGTGTCTTCGATGGGTACAGCGTATGCAGGTGGATCAAGCTGTGAAGGTTCAGCGGAGGAGGCAGCTAGGTTAGAGTCGGGGGCGGCCTATCTAGCTGGTATTCATTATGACCTTATTAGAGGGTTGTCCAAGAGTATGTCTTCGGCGGTGGCGGCGAGGCGCTATTTATGGCTGCACAATTGGGCGGCGGACAATTCCTCTAAGGCCCGTCTCAGTAAGCTTCCATTCAGGGGACAGCTCCTGTTTGGGGAGGATTTGGACAAGATTGTAAAGGATTTGGGGGAGTCCAAAGGGGGGCATCTCCCAGAGGATAGGCCGAAGCAAGGCAGAGTGCCTGGGCTGCCCAGGGGGCAGCTGAGGGACTTTCGGCGTTTTCGTGCCTCAAGATTTGGCCAAGCTCAGAGAGCGCGTTTTCCCTATAGAAGTCAAGAGTTTCGAGGCTTCCGGGGAGCAGGGAGAGGTTTTGCGTCGCCCTCTTCCTCAAGCTCGTTCTCCAACAGTGTCCGCAAGTCCCAATGAAGTGAGGGGGGCCCGGGCAGAGTGCGTGCCGGTAGGGGGTCGCTTGCGAGAGTTTTACCCTGCCTGGGCCCGGGTTACGTCAGATCAGTTGGTCCTGGAGGTTATTCGAGAAGGATATGCACTGGAATTAAAGCGCCCTGTATCGGACGCCTTTCTACAGTCTCCTTGCAAGGCCCGGGTCAAGCGCAGGGCGGTGGAGGAAACTGTAGAAAGGTTGTTGTTGCTCAAGGCCATAGTTCCGGTTCCGCAGGACCAGTTAGGATGCGGTCGATACTCCATCTATTTCATAGTTCCAAAGAAAGAGGGGACTTTTCAGCCGATTTTGGATCTCAAGAAGGTGAATCGCTGTCTCAACGTGTCCCATTTTCGCATGGAAACCCTGTGGTCCGTCATAGTAGCAGTGCGAAAAGGGGAGTTTCTTACATCCTTAGATCTGGCGGAGGCATATCTCCATATCCCCATTCGACAGCAGCATCAGAAGTTCCTTTGGTTTGCCCTTCTGATGGGGCATTTCCAGTTCCAAGCATTGCCGTTTGGACTGGCCACAGTGCCACGGGTGTTCACCAAGGTCATGGTCGTCGTGGCGGCGGCCTTGCGAAAGGAGGGAGTGTTAGTGCACCCTTATCTGGACGATTGGTTGATAAGGGCGAAGTCCGAGGAGGAAAGCGTATCGGCTACGGCCAGAGTAGTGGTGTTCCTGGAGAGTCTCAGTTGGGTGGTCAACAGAGAAAAGAGCAGGTTGGTTCCATCGCAGGGTCTACAGTATTTGGGAGTTCTCTTCGACACCAAGTCGGGGAGAGTGCTCCTTCCGAGGGAGCGGGCGCTAGCACTGCGAAAGTTGGTGCTCAGTTTTCTCGGCAGGCGGTGACCCACGGCGTGGCATTATCTGCAAGTGCTCAGTACGATGGCGGCGACGCTCGAAGTTGTTCCCTGGGCAAGGGCTCACATGAGACCGTTGCAGAGAGTGCTGCTGAGGCGCTGGTCGCACCAGAACGATCCCTTGTCAAAATATCTTCCTTTCCCTCAGGAGGCGCGCCAGGCGCTACGGTGGTGGTTGCATCCCGAAAACCTCAGAAAGGGAATGCCCTTGGAGACGCTGGAGTGGCAGTCCCTGACGACGGATGCCAGTCTGTACGGCTGGGGAGCACATTTTCAAGGAAGGTTTGCTCAAGGGCAGTGGACCGAGCTGGAAAGGGAGTGGTCCATCAACAGGTTAGAGTTGAGAGCGGTATCCCTAGTGCTGCGCAGTTTTCAGCCGTATCTGCAGGGAAAGGCAATACGAGTGTTCTCAGACAACAGGACAGCAGTAGCTTACCTCAACCATCAGGGCGGAACGAGCAGCGTGCAGCTCGAGACAGAGGCTCAAGAGTTGTTCGACTGGGCCGAGAAAAATCTAGAAGCATTGTCGGCAGCACATGTGGCGGGAGTGGACAATGTGCAGGCCGATTTTTTAAGCCGAGTAAAGTTAGATCCGGGGGAATGGACTTTCCATCCGGAGGTGTTCGCGCTCCTGGTGAGGCGCTGGAGGACGCCAGTAATGGATTTGATGGCGACCTTTCAGTCGGCTCAGGTGGACCGTTTCTTCAGCAGAAGGAAGGAATGGATGGCGGAAGGCTTAGATGCACTCATTCAGCCTTGGCCGGAGGAGCATCTTCTGTACGTGTTCCCTCCGTGGGTGCTCATCGGCTGCGTGTTACAGCGGATAGAGAGACACAGGGGCCAAGTGATCTTGACCGCGCCGGATTGGCCGCGGAGACCGTGGTATGCGGACCTCGTGAGAATGGTGGTCGAGGACCCGTGGCACCTTCCGCTGAGGGAGGATCTTCTGTCACAGGGTCCGTTACTTATGCCCCAGGTAGCTCGATTCTAGCTTACGGCTTGGCTCTTGAAAGGGCGAGGCTGACGGTGAGGGGTTATTCAGCTGCGGTGATTTCCACCTTGCTGAAGGCTTGCCGTAGGTCGACTTCATTGGCTTATATTCTCGTTTGGTGCATCTTTGAGAATTGGTGTGTGGATAAGCGGATTGTGGCGCTAAAGGCATCTCTGCTGCAGGTGTTGGCTTTCCTGCAGGAGGGTTTTCAGAAGGGCCTAGCAACTTCGTCTCTGCGGGTGCAGTTAGCGGCGCTGTCCTGTTATAGGGGCAAGGTTAAAGGAGTGGCGTTCGGGGCACATCCGGATATGAAGCGTTATCTGCGAGCAGTTTCACTCTTGCGGCCCCCTCGCACACCGGGGGTTCCGGCTTGGGATCTCCCGTTAGTCTTGCAAGCTTTGGTGAAAGAGCCCTTTGAACCGTTAGCAAGAGCATCGTTGAAGGATCTTATTCTTAAGGTTATATTCTTGGTGGCAATCTGTTCGGCTAGACGGATTTCGGAATTACAGGCCTTATCCTGTCGGAAGCCTTTCCTGGCCTTTTCAGATTCTAAGGTAGTTTTGAGGACAGTCCCTTCCTTTCTACCGAAGGTGGTTTCGGCGTTTCATGTTAATCAGGTGCTGTCTTTGCCGGCGTTCCGGTCGGGCACGGCAGATCAGTCTTCGGATCGCCTGCACTTGTTAGATGTGAGTCGAGCGTTGAAGACTTACTTACGTCAGACTGCTGGGTTCCGGAAGTCGGATAGGTTGTTTGTACTTTTTGCAGGGCCGCCTAAAGGGGAGGCAGCGTCAGTCTTCCATTGCCCATTGGGTGAAGGAGGCCATAGCGTCGGCGTATCTGCTAAAGGGCAGGAAAATTCCGGAAGGCCTGAGGGCACAATCTACCAGGGCTCAGGCGACTTCTTGGGCGGAATGCAGTTTAGTGCCGGTGGCGGAGATCTGTAAAGCGGCTACTTGGTCGTCGCTTAACTCCTTTGTTAAGCATTACCGTCTGGACATTCAGACGGGCAGGGATGCCTGTTTTGGTTCGGCAGTGCTTAAAGCTTGTATGCAGGGTCCCTCCCAATAGCGGCTTTCACTGCTCTGTTACATCTCCAGATTTCGGGACTAGACTGGAGGGACGATAAGGAAGGTGAAATTAGTCTTACTTGCTAATTGTTGTTCCTTGAGGAACTCCAGTCTAGTCCCGTATCCCACCCTGAAAATGTCACTGCGGAGAGTACGAGGTGTACGAGTACTACAGGTAAGCTGGGAGTATTGCGGATACAGTTCGATTTTTGTTACGTGGAGGTATGGTCGGGGATGTAGCTTGGAGAGGCCCACTTCTCTGTTTAGGGAGGGGAAGGGCCTCGGCATCTAGTAACACGCTGTAAATAATGGAAGAGCTAGTGTTTATATTGTTCATCTGTTACATTAGATTAAGAGTTTTCATGGTTAGTGGAGTTTACTTACTTGTTGCTCCTGGGAGTCTGCTTTGTCAATAGGTTATTGGAATGTGAAGGAGGGGTCGGAGCCTAAATACCCGTGACATCACAGAAATGAAGTTTTCTCAGTCTCCAAGCTGCTGTGAGAGGTTGACAACTCCAGATTTCGGGACTAGACTGGAGTTCCTCAAGGAACAACAATTAGCAGGTAAGACTAATTTCACCATATGGGACGACATCACCAACGGAGCCCTGCATGGAACACTCCCCAGCTTCCAAAGGAAGCTTTTGGGAGGTACACTGCAAATGTGAGTCTGCCTTCCTGCCTGCCACAACACCATACTCTCCAGTCTTCTTTTTTCCGCAGAGCCCATGGGACATATTCTTACAGTCTGGAAAAAGGTTTTCTATCTGGCCCTCATGGCCAGGTTTTTTTTCTCTTCATTTCTTTCCAGCTGTCATCATTTAGCCTTTTTCCCCTTTTAGTACATTTTTTGCGTATTTTTTCCCCCTTTGGGGTTTTCCCACCCATGGCAGTTTTTCAGTTTGACTTTGCCAAGGCACTGTTTTTCGGCATGCGTAAGCCAGCTGGTGGCTTTAAGAAATGCACCAATTCTGCAACCGACTGACATAATTGGTGCTTGCAATGCCCTGGGCCAAACCACAAGCCAGCATCCTGCAAGCTCTGCTTGCAGATGACGCACCAATGACTGAAGGGTTGGGAAAAGCAGGAGGAGTCCCTCGTCAGCTCATCTGATTCAGCATCCTCAGCCCCGACCTCCTTGTCTACGCCTGCAAAACGTCCTGAGGTGGCCAAGGGGAAGGAGCAACATATTTAATCGGAGCAAAGGAGCCTGAGTGACGAGGGGAGACTCCCTGCAGAGACCCTGTCGATGTCGAAGAGTGAGCACCGGGAGAAGTTCCGGGTGCAGCATCATCGCAGCCCTTTTCGATGCGATGCAGAGAGTGATGGCCAGGAGCAGTCAGCCAAACTTCCCTGATGGGAGGACTCAACCCAGATGACAGAGTCCACTCCCAGTGCCCAGGAGGGCAGCTGGATGTCTCCCAATGCAGCTATTATTATGGAGTCCCCTTCCAAGGTGTCGATGCCAATGTCTGCAGCTGCGGCATTGGACCACTCGCAGGTGGCAGTTCTGGAGGAATGCCTTCAAGCCCTAAAAGCTCACTTGGCGGTGGTGGGAGCATTACAGAACACAGGCTTTGCAGCATGGCATGTGTCATCACTGCACTTCTTCTAGCCTATCCTGGAGACTCATGCCCTGCCCGCCAAGGTAGGGACATAGGGTGGGAGATCAGTATTGACTCCAGTTGCTGAAGCCATCTCTCTCTCTAGTGTGTTGAAGTCCGAGGCCCAAGGACATCACCATCGACATGCCAGGAGGCATGAGGGCCATCGGCGTTCTTCCTTTTCTAAGCCGCGTAGCCGGTGGGAGGAGGAGACTTGGCACTATTTCAACTTCTTTTCAGAATTGGAATGGGAAACCAAGGCGGAATCAGTGACATCGGACTTCCCATCTGACCCATTGCTCTCAAACAAACGGTATAAGTCGCCCCCGGAGGACATGTCCTTCCAAGAGTTCATTAGGGACATGGCCAAGGCCATCTCTTTTTCTCTGGAATTGGAAGAGGAACTGATGGTGGAGGAATTGTAACTACTCTAGTACCCCTCGTCCCCCACAGTGCCCCCATTTGATGTCAAATGTACCCCCGTTTGACCTCCCAGCACTCAGCGCACCAGTGGACTCCTTTTTATCACAGCCACAGGACAGAAGGCAAATGCCACTCTTTACTCCCGTGGCTGTTCAGAAGTCAGCAAAGGCTTTGAGGCTCCCTTTTGATGTGTGGCTGGGGAGGGGGCGCTGGGGGCTAGAATGGGATTGGGAACAGGGGGGACTGGGGGCTAGAATGAAACAAGGGGGGCTTGGGGCTAGAATGGAATGGGGGGACTAGGGGCTAGAATGGGAACAGGGGGGCAGGACTAGAAATGGGCTGATGTTGGGGGATAGGGACTGGGATTGGAAGAGAGCAGATGCTAGGAGGGACTGGAAGAGAACTGATACTGGGGGTTAGGACTGGAAATGGCCTGGGGATGGGGCACTGGGACTGGAAGGGAGGGACCTGATACTGGGGGGTTAGGACTGGAAATAGGCTGATACTGGGGGACTGGAAGGGAGCTGATGCTGGGAGGGACTGGAGGAGGACTGATAGTGGAGAGCTCAGACTGGAAATGGGCTGATGCGGGAGGATGGGTGAATGGGACTGGAAGGGAGTGGATGCTGGGAGGGGCTGGAACTAGAAGGGAGCTGATATTGGGGGAGGACCAGAAGGGGGTGGGGCTAGGACTGGCAGGAGAAAAAAAGAAGTTGAGGGAGTGAGGATGGAGAGGGGAACAGATATTTTGTGTGGGAGAGAAGAAAAAGCTATGATTAGCTGAGTATTGAGAGAATAAGTGGGAATTGAGGATGGAGGGGTGAAATTTGAGTGGAGGAAAAAGAAAGAAATGTAGGAAAGAGCAAAAGGGGAAAGATCAGTATGTTAGAGGCAGATGTAGAGAGAATGGAAAAAACTAGAAGAGAGAAAAAAGGACAAATGGACAGCAGACAATTTATAGTTTTATTTCTCCAGTGTTGTTGTACATTCCAAGTTTGGCTTTTGGGGTTCCCAGTTTAATTATTGTCTTCATATTTCTAAATTGTGATCCCTTGTTCTATGTTTGGTGACGGACTATGTTTTGCATGTGTAACCAAGCAGCAGTATTCTGTTAATGAACTTTCTTTGTGACAGTCCCACTTGTTCTCTTTCCCCAGTAGGAGATGTATTGGTATTTTCTGAGATGTATTGGTTTAATATTTGCAGCGTTGCCTTTTCATAGGTAGGGTTTGGTGCTTTGTGAGTCCTGGTAGTGCTGTTATGATACCGGCGGGTTTGCTATGAATTCTAAATGAGCAGGGCAGTTGACACTGGAATATAGTAATGTAGAAATCTGATAGTCTCTTTATCCTCGCTGCCCATGCAAATGGTATTGAGACAGTCATTAAGAGACATGTTTACTAAAAGTTAATGTGCATTCGCAAATGTTAATGTGCATTAAGTGCAGCAACACCCATTTGTTTCTATTGGCGCAATGGCACTTAATGCACATTAATATTTAGTAAACATGCCCATAAGTCAGGACAAAAAAAAGGCTTGTGAAGGGCTCCTTTGAAAACCACTTAAAATTTTAGATGGGCAACATATACATTTTAAAATGTATTTATTTATTTATTTATTTATCCATTGTTATATACCGCGCTATTCAAGGTCAGTGCGGTTTACATAAAACAATAACATTTGCATTACATCAGAACAATGATATCAATGCTTACATTGTAACAGGAAAATAAACTTGGACTGAACGGGGAAGAAGAAACTAATAGGCTAATAACAGAGTTAAATTGTGAACTATTTACAGATTTACAGGTTAGAAATTAAAAGTGAATCATGTATAAGAATGTGGAGACTGTGAAATGTACCTGATGTGGTGGTCAGGTATATTCTTAGTTATGGATCAGGTTGTGGGGAGTAAAGGTTTGGATGAAGGAATATTAGTGTGGTGGGGGGTTATTAAGGTGCGAAAAATGGAGGAGGAATAGATGGTGCTTTAGAGTTTTTCTGAATTGAAGAAGGTCACTAATTGCTCGAAGGTGTGGGGGGAGGCTCTTCCAGATTCTTGGGGCGTAAAATGCAAAGGATCTGTTCCTGGTTAGTTGATTACGTTTTATGGATTCGCGGGGAATAGTGAGAGTGTTGGCGGTTGCTGATCTTCTCAGCCTGCTGTTTGGGGTGATTGTAAGGAGTGCTGAAATAGATGAAGGAGACAGTCGGTTAATGGCCTTGAAGGTTATGAGTAGAGCTTTATAAGTGAGTCTGCTGTGTAGCGGTAGCCAGTGAAGTTCCATAAGTATGGGCGTAATGTGATCACTCCTGGCTATGCCGCTGAGAATGCGCGCTGCTGCATTCATGGCCATTTGGAGAGGGTTAAGGGTGCTCTTAGGGAGACTGTGGAGGATTATATTTGCATAATCAAAATGAGGAATTACTAGTGCTTGGAAGATAGTTCTGAAGTCATGTGGGGCTAGTAAAGGTTTAAGGTGCCTTAATGTTAAAATTTTGTTGTAGACGTATTTGGTCATGTTCTTTATATGCTCTTTGAAGTTAAATTGGTTATCTAGTGTGACCCCGAGATACCGTATGGCTGATTTGCATGGGAGTTCTGCATCTCGTACCTTCAAGGTGGCGGGGGGGGGGGGAGAAATTTAATTTATGCAAATGAGGTCCAGTGGCTATGCAAATGAGGCCCCGCAATGAGTCTCCGCACATGGCCCCGCATCACCCTTGGGCTGCCCCGTGACCCAGACCTCATCTCACAGGAGGGCAGCTCCTTATTGCACCCCGACATCCGCTCCCTGGTGCTCACTTCGTGGATGCTGAGAGGGTAGTCCTTGCAGAGCTTGATCTCCCCGCGGGCATTACTAACATTCTGCTGGCATCCCGCAAGGACTTAATGCACAAGGCCTACACTCTCAAGTGATGTCAGTTTGCCGTCTGTTGTATGGGTAGGGCGCTGGACCCTTCTCCTACCCTGTGGACTGGTTGCTAGACTACCTCTTGTACCTCTCTGACTCCAGGCTGAAGTCTAACTCGGTGCAAGTTCACCTCAGCATGAATGAGGCTTACCATCGCAGCTGTGGGGTGAAGCCCATTTTGACCCAGCCTCTGGTGGCCCGGTTGTTTTCCAAGTTGATAATCCTGTTATATGTAACTCCGAACAGCCTGTTGTTCTGGTTTTTGTTTTGTTCTCTGTAAACCGCGCTGATGTCGAAGAGTGCGGTATAAAAGAAATTAAAATAAATAAATAAATAAATAAATAAATGAGGGGCCTACTTCTCTCAAAGTCTCCACTCAAGTCCCCTATGGTCGCTTGGGACCTCAATGTGGTTCTTGTCCAGCTGATGTGGGCTCCTTTTGAGCCACTGGACTTCTGCCCACTGAAATTCTTGACCTGGAAGGTCCTCTTCCTAGTGGCCATCATATTGGTGTGACATGTTAGTGAGCTATAAACTCTGGCCGCTCACCCTCCATATACCAGGCTTCACCAGAACCGGGTGGTACTCCATATGCACTCCCACTTTCTGCCGAAGGTGGTCTCGACATTCCACCTCGACCAGTCTATTGTCCTTCCGATGTTCTTTCCCCAGCCTCATGTGAACTGCGGTGAGGCGGCCTTGTACACGCTGGAGTATAAACATTCATTGGCCTTCTATCTGTAGTGCACAAAGGCACACCATCGATCCATCCAGCTGTTTGTCTCCTTCAACCTCAATAAGCTAGGCATCGCTATCTCAAAGCATATGCTATCCCTCTGGCTAGCAGACTGCATTGCTCATGAATATTCTCTGGCTGGGTTGATCCTTGAAGATCATTTCACAGCTCATAATGTCTGTGCGATGGCTACATCGGTGCCCAACCTCTATTCTTTGTCTGCAGAGGAAATCCGCAGAGCTACAACGTGGTCTTCGGACCATACCTTTGCAACCCACAACTGTCTGTATGGGGATTCCCAACAGGACAACAATTTTGTCCAGGCCGTACTCTGGCATCTCTTTGGGTCTTAGAGTCAACTCCTACCCACCAGCCCTTCTCTCCATCCAGGCTTCCTGCTCAAAATACCTTCAGGTCGATGTCTGCTGAGGATACTGAATCATATGAGTCCCTTGGTGGGACTACCTCTCTGGTCTTCTTGGCTTCTTCAGTTCTAGTTACCCGGGTGGGCTGCTTATCTCCTCAGGTTCCAGTAACCTGTACCTTGGGAGTCCTATATATGAGGATTTATTTCCTGCTTATTCACAGAGAAAGCATAGTTACTTACCTGTAGCAGGTGTTCTCCGAGAACAGCAGGAATAATCAACAACCCTCCCACCTCCCCAGGGAGTTGCCTTTTTGGCTTCTGTTATGTTATTATACTAGAGAGTATGGCACTGCAGCAGGCGGGAAGGCAGGCGGACATGTGCAGTGTACCATCCAAAAGCTTCTTTTGGAAGCTGGGCAGCATTCATTGTGGGGCTCCGTTAGTGACGTCACCCCATATGTGAGGATTTATTCCTGCTGTTCACAGAGAACACCTGCTACAGGTGAGTAACTACCTTATGGACCATACTGGTCTTCATCTGCCATCATATACTATGTTACGCTTTATGATCACCTGGATGCACAGAAACCCGACATAGTAGTAAAGGGAAAAAATACTAAAACAGCATTGATAATAGAAATGTTGGTTCCAAGTGATTATTCTGTGAATCGCGTGGAGAGGCAGAAGATCCTGAAGTATCAAGAAATGCAGTCAGAGACCAAGAAAATATGACAGAAGATACAGAAATATTTCCCATCATATTGGGGGCCACAGGCTTGATGAAGAAGAATATCCAAGCACAAACTACCCATACATGTTACGTCTTATGAACTCCAGAAGGAAGCTCTCTTTGGTACGATGCAAGTACTACGCCGAGCATTAGCAGACTAGACAGGCCATGTAGTCTTTTTCTGCCATCATGTTTTTATGTTTCTAAATTTGAGAGACTAAGATCATACAGTGTACACCCTGGCTTAGAAGTGAGGTTCATGATTGTCATGGTATGCGCAAAAATAACCTTTGGAGAAATTGCCCCGAGTAAAAGCATGTAATACACATTCCCCACCCCTCTCTCCCACTCCTCCCTGGAGGCCCCCTCTCTCCCCAGTCAGTGTATGGCATCTTCAGGAGAATAGAGAAACCATAGTTAGCATGTACCTTCCACCATAGGATCACACATAGCTGTCTCAGCAAACATCTCTCCTTTATCCAGGAACAAGCAGGAATCAGTCCTCACATGTGGGTGACATCGATGCCGACAGAGCCTTCGCAGAAGCATCTCCCCAGCTTTGGGAGATGCCATCATGCATGTGTGGTCCCCTTCCCGCCCAAGGGTCCATTTTTGTTAGTCCCCCTTTTTCCACGGAGCCCTACAGACATTCATCTTGTCCCCTGGAAAGAAAAATGTCTTTAACTCATACATTTTTGTACTTTTCCAGCTTGTGCCGGTTCTTTCCTGCCTTGGGACCCGCTGCTGTGGCATCGGGCCCTGAATTTTTGCTTTTTGTCGTATTTTTGCTTTTCAACACTTTCGTGCCCTTTTCAACCACTGGCTGCGGTGAGGGTCTTCGACCTCGCAGGGGTCCTTTTTGCCCTAATGGCTACTGGTTTTAAAAAATGTGATCAGTGTTTGAAAAATATGTCCATCACCAACACGCATGATTGTTGCCACCGGTGTCTAGGCGCTGACCACAACCCAGAGAAATGCCCCTTTGCAAGAAAATGTCTGCAAAAACCATACAGAGCTGTCGGTTTAAGCAGGACGACATCTTCCATAAGGCAGACTCTACCCTGGAATCCCAGTAGCCTCACGCTCGAAGGCCCTGCACAGCTTCTCCGAGCCGCGCAAGGATCCTGCGGCCCCTCAGCAGACCTGCAGGCAGTCCGAACAAGGTACTCCAGAGTGAGAGAGTAAGAAGAAGACCTTGAGGGCCTCTTCTGGAGATGTGGACAAGCATGGGAAGTCCCGTGCCCGATCCCTCAGCCCCCAGAGCTGAGGTGGTGATCCAGGGTGATGCCCAAATATTTTACATGTTGTTTGACATTTAGGGTTAAATTGGCCTGATGGACTTTGGAGGAGTGAAGGATGGGTATTTGGTTATGAGGAGGACTTCTGTTTGGCTGGGTTGATGTACATGTTGTGTTTGTTGAGTCATTGGATGGAATCTTCTAAACATAATGAACTTTTATAAAGCATACACATGCCTCAAAGTTGGTGTAAAAGCTAACAGAGAAATTAAATAACATATACATGTATTTCCATTGTAAAAAGGGAAATACATGTATACTTTTTTGGCCAACTCTAACCATGCTCGAAAGGTACCCTACTGAAATTTCTGCATCCTGGCCACCTACACACATAAATAGCAGTTTTTTGAACTTGCCATTTGCATTTGTATCTGATCTAGTCTTGTGAATGCAGCTATTTACACATGTAGATGCTTCTGAAATGACCTCCTAATCCTCATTTCAAGGTCCTCTAGGCAGTACCCTAGAGGAATGTAGAGAAGTGAGTTTATTATGATAGAGGTATTTAAGCATCGCAAAGGTATAAAGAATAAAGTTGAAGCCAGCGTTTTCAATGAAGTGGAAGCTCTAAATTGATGTTGTTCTATGAGGATAAAAGGTGTAGACATTAGGCTGTATGCCTTCATAAAAGGGCTGATGGGTGCATAGAATGGGCTCCCAGTGGAAGTCATGAAAGCAAAAAACAGTAAGAAGAATCAACTTAGCAAGGGCTAAATGAACAGGATCTTTAATTGCAAAAAGTGAAGGAAAAGCCAGAGATCAACTAATGTCTATGACATTTTAAAAGGAAACAAAAGACCACAAGGTCTCTGAAGTCTGTCCAGTTATCTGTCAGCATTTTTTAAGCTTCTGCATTTGTCTTTAAAAAAATGCAGTTATTAAAGCATTTGACCTTTCATATCCTTTGCTGTTTTTCTAAGGCAATTAAAATGTTTTAGAGGATACATAAATGAGACAGAAGGTGAATTAACACTGGAAGCCCCAAAAAGGCATTTTACCTAGAAATCCCAAAGTGTGTTAATTGACGCATTATCACGACAACTGCGTTGAGCATGAAATGCAGATGTGAATTAATTTGAAGTTACTTATTTGTTTACTACGTGCAGTATGTGACATCATTACATAACTGACATGGTTCTAGCAGTGGCGCTGGTATAAACCTTTGAAGATACATTTGTGTCAATTGACGCACTTTGGGGCTTCTAGGCATAGGTAGACTAACACATATTTAGAAAGGGTTTGTCAGAGGTGTTTAGGATTGAGGAGACTAGAGTTGTCAATTATCTGGATTTTTTCAGTACTGTACAGATTTTTGCATTATTGTCTGAAAGACAGAAGGATGGCTAAAATGTCTGCAAAATGTCCAGAATTTAGATCTTTATCTATAGCTCTTCAGTCCTTCCTTTTTATTTATTTTATTTTATTTTATTTATTTTATTAACAATTCTTATATACCGCACTATTAGACATCAGCGCGGTTTACATTGAACAGAAAACATCCGACAATTTACATATGTCTGGTCATTACATTTAACAGGAAGTATAAACTTGGCAAATAGGGGAAACTATATACAAAGGTGTGTTTTGTGTAAGTGAGCCTGCCCTGTCTGCTTCCAGTGTCACCAGTAGCAGAGAATTTGAATAGGATTCAATGATGGGAAGGCACAACGGGCAGGCACACTGGAAGACTGTTGTAGCAACAAGAAAATAAGCCAGAGGGAATTGTGGCTCTGAAAGTAAGACTTCTGCATGAGATGAGCGAACTGAACTCTGCAAAAGGCATTGGGCTGAACCTGGAGCTAGTGAGTATCCTGAAAAAGTGTTGCTGAGAAGGGCTAGGAATGGGAGAGGTATGGATGGGGATTGTGAGGGAGTGTTGCAGGCTGAGGAAAAGAGCTGGTAAGAAATGCAAGAAATGTACATGATAATTTGGATAGTGAACATAAGAACATAAGATCATAAGATATGCCATACTGGGTCAGACCAAGGTCCATCAAGCCCAGTATTCTGTTTCCAACAGTGGCCAATCTAGGTCTTATGTACCTAGCAGTTTCCCCAAGAGACACAAGTTCCACAATGCTTGTACTGGGTCAAGCATTGATATCTTCGGTCACTTCTTAATAATGGTTTATGGACCTTTCCTCCAGGAACTTGTCCAAACCTTTTTTAAACCCAGCTACACTAACAGCCTTTACTACATCCTCCGGTAACAAATTCCAGAGTTTGATTACACGTTGAGTGAAAAAATATTTTCTTTTATTAGTCTTAAATAGTTTACCCTGTAGCTTCATTGCATGTCCCCTAGTCTTTCTATATTCTGATAAGGTAAACAATCGATCTACGTTTACCCGTTCCACTCCGTTCATTAATTTATAGACTTCTATCATATCTCCCCTCAGCCATCTCTTTTCCAGGTTAAAGAGCCCTAACCTTTTTAGCCTTTCTTCATAGGAGTATCCTTCCATCCCCTTTACCATTTTGGTGGCTCTTCTCTGTACCTTTTCTAAAATCGCTATATCCTTTTTAAGATACGGTGACCAGAATTGCACACAATATTCAAGGTGCGGTCTCACCATGGAACGATATAGAGGCATTATAATATCTTTTGTTTTATTTTCCATTCCTTTCCTTATCATACCTAGCATTCTATTTGCTCTCTTGGCCGCCGCTGCACACTGGGCCGAGGGTTTTAACACGGTATCCACAATGACGCCTAAATCTTTTTCCTGGGTGGTGGTTCCAAATGTGGAACCTTGCATCGTGTAACCATAGTTTGGGTTGTTCTTCCATAGGTGCATAACCTTGCACTTGTCCACATTAAATTTCATTTGCCATTTTGATGCCCAGTCTTCCAATTTATCAAGATCCTCTTGCAATTTTTCACAATCCTCTTGGGTTTTAACAACTTTAAATAGTTTTGTGTCATCTGCAAATTTGATAACCTCACTCGTTATTCCACTTTCCAGGTCATTTATGAATATGTCAAAAAGCAGCGGACCCAGCACAGATCCCTGGGGTACACCACTATTCACATTTCTCCATTGGGAAAATTGGCCATTTAGCCCTACCCTCTGCTTTCTATCTTTTAACCAGTTCCTGATCCACAATAGTACATTGCCTCCTATCCCATGACTCTTTAGTTTTGCCAAAAGTCTCTGATGAGGGACCTTGTCAAAGGCTTTCTGAAAGTCCAGATACACAATATCAACCGACTCACCTTTGTCCACCTGTTTATTCACTCCTTCAAAAAAACATAACAGATTAGTAAGACAAGATCTTCCTTGTCTAAAGCCATGTTGGCTGTCTCCCATTAGGTTGTGACTATCTACATGCTGAGTAATTTTATTCTTTATGATGGTTTCTACCATTTTTCCCGGTACTGACGTCAGGCTCACCGGTCTGTAGTTTCCCGGATCACCCCTGGAACCCTTTTTAAAAATTGGTGTTACATTGGCGATCCTCCAATCTTCAGGTATTAGAGATGATTTTAATGATAGTTCACAGATTACTGATAGCAGTTCTGCAATCTCATATTTCAGTTCTTTCAACACCCTTGGATGTATACCATCCGGCCCAGGTGATTTGCTACTCTTCAGTTTATCTAATAGTTGTAAGACATCTTCCCGATGTATCGATATTTCCTCCAATTCTTCCGCACCTTTAAATACCACTTCAGTCATGGGTAACATCCCTACATCTTCCTCAGTAAAGACCGAAGCAAAGAATTCATTCAGTCTCTCCGCTATCGCCTTGTCGCCTCTTAGTGCTCCTTTAACCCCTTTATCATCTAATGGACCAACTGATTCTCTCACAGGTTTTTTGCTACGAATGTACTTGAAAAGGTCTTTATTTCGCGTTTTTGCTTCCGCAGCAAGCTTCTTCTCAAATTCTCTCTTTGCCTGCCTTATCAATGCCTTGCATTTGACTTGCCAGTGCTTGTGCTGTTTCCAGGTTTCGTCGTTTGGCTCTTTTTTCCATTTCCTGAAAGATGCTTTTTTGGCAACAACAGCCTCTCTGACCTCACCTTTAAACCATGCTGGCAGTTTTTTGGACTTCCTTCCACTTTTCTTAAAGTGTGGAATACAGCTGGTCTGGGCTTCCAAGATAGTATTTTTCAACAACACCCAAGCTTGATGTACGTCTTTAACCTTCGCAACTGCTCCATTTAGTTTTTTCTTAACTGTTTTCCTCATTTTATCATAGTCTCCCTTTCGAAAGTTAAAAGGTAGTACTGTGGATTTCCTTACTATCCCTCCTCCACTAATTAAATCAAAGGCGATCATGCTATGATCACTATTGCCAAGTGGCCCCAACGCCCTTATCTCTTGCACTAGATCTGGTGTTCCACTAAGGACTAGGTCTAATATGGCTTCCCCTCTGGTCGGTTCATGAACCAGCTGCTCCAAGAAGCAGTCATTTATTTCATCTAGGAACTTTATCTCCTAGCATGTCCTGACGTGACACTGACCCAGTCAATACCGGGGTAATTGAAATCACCCATTATTATTACTGCGCTGTAACTTTTGTTAGCTTCCTTGATTTCTTTGAGCATTTCATCATCCATTTGGTCATTCTGGCCAGGTGCTCGATAGTACACCCCCACTGCCATCGCCTTCCCCCTTTTATATGGAATTTCAATCCATATAGATTCTACAGCACATTTTGTTTCCTGCAAAACTTTAATCCTTTCTGAGTCAATGCCCTCTCTAACATAGAGCGCAATCCCTCCACCAATTTGATCAGCTCTATCATTACGATATAGTTTGTACCCAGGTATCACAGTGTCCCACTGGTTGTCCTCCTTCCACCATGTCTCTGATATTCCAATCATATCTAACCTTTCATTTAGTGCTATATATTCTAACTCTCCCATCTTATTGTTTAGACTTCTAGCATTTGCATACAAGCATTTTAGAGAATTTATTTTATTCATGTTAATTTGGCTATTGTTAGACATGGGTAAATTGGGATCTTTAAGCTCTGTCTGCTCCATATTTGAGGGCATTTGGGCTACTTTACTGTATTCAGCTTAAATGAGCACATGAGTAGCAGCACGGCACCAGAAGGTATGTGTGCATGTATGTGCCTGAAGAACAAAAGCAAATGTGTATGTCTCTCTCTAATAGGCATAATGTCTCCAAATGGTTTAGTTTTGGGCATGACCTGTGGCAGTAATGAATCTCACACTTAGGCCAGAGTATATGGAGGATTTCCCTGTGTGTCTGTTTCTGTTTCCTTTGAAAATTTGAGCTGGAAAAGTCCACTGGCACAAATGACTTGTGAATACCAGATGAGGAGACTTTTCAGTCCTGGAAATTTACCCTAGTAACTATTTAGGGCCCAATATTGCAATGCTGCATTTGATATTTATTCAGATTGCGGCCAGCACTGAATATCTGTATAGATCAATCAGTGTTGCAGTGATCCAGAGAGCGACGATTTTCAGCCACTATCCCATTCGGCTATCCGGTTAAAGTTAGGATAACCTGTTTCCTATTCCAACTTTATTTTGTTTTTATGCTTGAAAATGAGAAGGGAATGGTTACAATTTTATATATATGCTGATGGTGTATAGGTACTGATCCCATTGCTCCAAGTGAACATGATATAGTAGAGAAAATAGGATGGGTTATACACTTCTGTTATCAGAGTTTTTGAAAAAATTGGGGTCGTCTTTGGCTTTGGGATTGTCTTTGACTCCTCTCCTTCTCCACACACATCCATCTGAGCTAAGACCTGCCATTTCTTTCTCTATAAAATCAACAAAATCCACCCATTCCTTTCTAAACACACTACTAAGACACTTATCCACTCCTTAATCACCTCCCGTCTTGACTATTGTAACCTACTCCTTGCTGGTCTCCCTTTGAATCATCTCTCTCCCCTTCAATCTGTTCAACACTCTGCTATGCGGCTAATATTCCGCCAGCCTCATCATGCCCATATTACACCTCTTCTCAAGTGACTTCATTGGTTTCCTATCCGCTTCCGCATCCAGTTCAAACTTCTCCTGCTGACCAATAAGTGCATTCACTCTGCAGCTCCTCACTACTTTTCCTCTCTTATCTCTCCCTATATCCCTCCTCGGGAACTCCGCTCTTCTGGCAAACTGCTTCTATCTGTGCCCTTCTCTTCTATTGCTAATTCCAGACAGGGGCGGCTCAAGGCAATCTGCTGCCTGAGGCGAAGGATGAGATGGTGCGCCCACCCCCTTCGTAGAGGGGGGTGGGGCTTTCTCAAAACTCCAATCAGGGACTGAACCAAACCAAAAAGCCAATTAGATTATATGGAGGAAATGCAAGATGTTTGTACACCAAGGAATTCAAAGAGAGTGAGAACCACAGCACAGTATATAAAACTAAATTATAACTCATTTTTATTTTGTTGTTATAAACTGCATTATGGTTCTTGCTTTTTCTTTTTCAACATAGATTTTGCATCCACAGAACCCCCTTCAAAAGTGGGTGCAGAGCAGAACCAGGAAATTCACCCACCGAACTCAATATCTTAAAAAACAAAATCTGATTCTAATCGTCTCACAAACAACAACAACAAACATTCTCCAGTACCAGGCATATTATGAACCAATACAAAACCCTACAGCAAAATCACTGAGTATCTATAGAGCAAATCTACCATACCATACCATATCAGCACCAACTTCCAGAACTCACATAAGGAACCCATCCAAAAAAAGCATCACTGTAAATACTACAGTGGGCCCTGGAACATTCATACACCTATTTGAAAAGCTGAACATGTCAAATTACTACAGTACAGTATAGAACTTTATGTACAAACTCCATATTAACAGAATACCTGGGCTCAGTCACACACTCAGAACACAGACCTTCACCAAGTACAGAATAAGTAACCACAATCTAAAGTAAAAATAAAAATATGTAGACAAAATTTAAACTGAAACCCCCTAGAAGCCAGACTCCTCAAGCAGTGCAACATCAGATATAAATAAGATATGCAGTTACCCCATACAGTGTCAAATATAAAGATGGCACAAAGTCCAATCACTAAAATGAAATAAAATGATTTTTTCTATCTTTGTTGTCTGACCATTTTATTTTCTGATCATGCTGGTCCCGATCTGAGGCTTCTGCTTTCCTATCTTCTCTTAGCTCTCTTTCTGTGGTCTATAGTCCATCTGCTATTTCTTATCTCATCTTTTGTTTTCTTCACTTCCTTCCATCAGCCTATTTCCAGTTTTGGTAACCCTCCCCAATATCAGCCCCCTTTCCAGTCCTCCCCTCCCCTCCCTGTACTTTCCAATGTCAACTGCCTGGCAATCCCAGGACTGCCTCAGGTGTCCATTTCCTTCCAGTCCCCCTCCTTTCCCACTTTCTAGCCCCTTCTAGTCCAAATTCCATAGCAGGTATCAGCTCACTTCTCCAGGACTAAGCAGGAAATCAGTCCTCACATATGGGTGACGTTGGCGCCAACGGAGCCCCCATGAGGAGCATTTCCCCAGCTTTCAAAGAAAGCCTTTGGGAATGCAGCGAGCATGCGCGATCCCCTTCCCGCCCAAGGTTGCCATCTTGCTCAGTTTTCTTTTTTCCGCGGAGCCCAACGCAAGTATGTCGTGGTCACCCGTGAAAAAGTTGATTTTTTTTCGGTTTGGATACGTGTTTTTTCTCGGTTCGATGCCGGTTCCCTTTCCCGCCTAGGCCAGGTACACCGGTATCGAGCCCGGATTTCATTTTTTGGTTTTTGTCCCTAGAGACTAGCGTTTGCGCCATTTTTTCATTTTTCCCTGGCAGCCCAGTCTTTTGACCTTGCAGGGGCTCTTTTTCCCCCGATGGCTGCCAGCGGGTTTAAGAAGTGTGATCGGTGTAAGAAACTGATGTCTCTCACCGACACACACGACTGCTGCCTCCGGTGCCTCGGGCCCGACCATGACCTGCTGGTCTGTGTCCCATGTGGCAAAATGTCCTCCAAGGCATTGAGGAGCTGGCAGCATCAACGCGAAAGCATCTTCTCTGATTCCGCGTCAGGACTTCGTCAGAGACCTCGACGTCTCGGGAGTCTGACACCGAGTGTCGTCGGGGCACCTCTGAGAGGGGGTCTCCTTCGCGGGAGCACCGCAGGAAGAAGAAACCCGTGAGGGCATCGTCGGTGGACGCTCTTGGCTCCTCAAGGGCCATGTCGCATAGCCCCGACCGCCGTCCCAGGTCTTCGGAGTTGGAGAGGCCTGCTATACAACTTCGTGTAGAGACAGAGGCCCCGGATCACGTGAGTACTGTAGTCCTCATGGACTCTCCTCCGGGGGAGCCGACGTCAGGCCTGACGCCATCGGGGCCCGAGTCAGAGGCTGCTGGGTCTCCTGAGCTCGGACTCAGGTTGACAGCCTTGGAGAGCAGTTTGACTGCCTTCATGGAACAGCAGCGGGTACTGATCGCCGGTCTCACCGGTGCATCTGCCCCGACCACCGGGACCTCAACGTCCAAGTCGACCCCGGAGGCCGAGCCGATCCTCGAGTCCATGAGATCTCGAGTCAATCCTCGGCCGAGGTCACCCTTGATCTCCCATGCGGGACCGAGGTTGTCGACGCCGGTGCCCTCAGTGTTGGGGCGGATGGCATCGGTGCCCGCCTGACCGGAGCCGCTCGACTCCTCCTCGGAGGGGTCGGGATGGGAAACGGAGGACGAGGAGTCCCCGGACACTTTTTGAACCCGGTGCGTCCCTTCGGACTCACTGGAGTCTGAACCTCGGAGAAGGTCCCCCCGGAGGATACCCGGTTCTCGGATTTTGTGAGGGACATGGCCAAGGCCTTGGCCTTCCCCACGGACCCTGAGGAGGAGCCGAGGAGCTCGAGGCCCTGCAGTATGACTCTCCCCCCAAGGAGGCCTTTACTGTACTGGTTCCTCCGATGCTGGAACGGTTGCTCTTCCGCATGTGGGTGGCGCCGACCTCGATGCCGGTTCTTAGCAAGCGGGTCGATTCCATTTATCGAGTCCGCAAAAGCCCTGGGTTCCAGAAGGCACAGCTGCCGCACCACTCCTTGGTTGTGGAATCGGCCATGCATCGTCTGAAGAGTCAGAAGATGCACTCCTCGGGGCCTCCAGGAAGGGAGGCCTGGAACCTGGATGCCCTCGGTAGAAAGTGCTTCCAGGGCTCTATGCTTGCTTGCTGTATCCAGACTTACCAGCTGTACATGGGCATGTACCTTCGAGACCTGGCAAAGGAGATTGCCTGGTTCTCTGCTGGTCTCTCCAAGGAACCTTTGCAGAGGTTCACAGTTTTGTCAACTGGGATCCGAGAGTGCTCAAAGTTTATGTCTCGAGCAGCTTATGATGGTTTTGAGGCTTCAGCCCGAGTAGCCGCGGCCGGCATCGGTGCACACCGTCAGGCCTGGCTACAGTCATCGGACCTCGAGCCATGGGTGCAGGACAAGTTGGTCGATGTCCCTTGCCGAGGTGAAAACCTCTTTGGCAAGCCCATGGCTGAAAAGGCTGCAGAACTCGAGTCCGAGACTCTCACCAGGACAAGGCTGTCCAGGAAGACCTCGGCCCCTTCTCAAAAGAAGAAGGACTCGGGGAAAAAGTCCTTTTACCCGAGGAAATCATCTGCCTACAAATCTTACCCTTAATACCAGGCCTCCACAGCTCTCCAACAGGGTCAGCAGGCCAAGGGGCAGGGACATGGGCCCCATAGGCAGAAAACCCCCAAGCCACCAGCTCCGGCTCCTGCACAGCAGGGAGCTGGGTTTTGACTCCAGTGCCATAGCCTCTCCTCCTCAGCTGGCCCTTCTCAGCACAGGAGGCCGGCTGACCCTGTACCCCCACAGGTGGTCAGCCATAACAGGGGATACCTGGGTGCTCAGCATAGTCCAAAAGGGCTATTTGCTCCACTTCAACCAGTGAACCCCCTCCTACTTTCCAGGGGAGCCTCCAAGACTCCCTCTGCACAGGGACTTACTCCTTCAGGAGTTGACAAGTCTTCTAAAGGAGCAGGCGGTGGAACCGGTGCCCCACCACCTGAGAGGGCAAGGCTTCTATTCCAGGTACTTTCTGGTACCAAAAAGGACAGGAGGCCTCAGGCCCATCCTCGACTTGCGAAATCTGAACAAGTTCCTGGTGAGGGAAAAGTTCAAGATGCTTATCCTTGGAATACTGCTGCCCTACCTCCAGCAGGGAGATTGACTATTCTCCTTAGACCTAAAGGATGCTTATACTCACATCCTCATTCATCCAGACCACAGACAATATCTCAGATTTGTAGTGGGAGGAAATCATTTTCAGTACAGAGTACTTCCATTTGGCCTAACCTCCGCACCCAGGGTTTTCACCAAATGCCTGGTGGTGGTAGCGGCCTATCTCAGAGTCCAGGGCATATTCATCTTTCCATACCTGGATGACTGGCTCATCAGGGGTCAGTCTCCACAGGAAACCAGACAGGCCACCCTCCGCACTGTCTGCCTTCTACAGCATCTGGGTTTTGTCATAAACTTTGCAAAGTCCACTTTGCACCCCTCACAGAACACAGAGTTCATAGGAGCAAGACTGGATACCCTTCAGGTGAAGGCTTATCTGCCTATAGACAGGGCCCACAGACTTATGGACTTGGCCAGACAGTTCCACAGCAATTCTCCAGGACCAAGCAGGAAGTCAGTCCTCACATTTGGGTGACGTCGGCGCCGACGGAGCCCCCGTGCGGAGCATTTCCCCAGCTTTCAAAGAAAGCCTTTGGGAATGCAGCGCGCATGTGCGGTCCCCTTCCCATCCAAGGGTTCCATCTTGCTCAATCTTCTTTTTTCCGCGGAGCCCGATGGACGTGTTTCGTTTTCACCTGAGGAAAAAGTTGATTTTTGTTCTGCTTGGACCCGTTTTCTTCGGTTCGACGCCGGTTTCCCTTTCCCGCCTGGGCCCGATACATCGGTATCGAGCCCAGACTTCTTTTTTCGTTTTTTGTCCTTAGTGACTAGCATACGCACCATTTTTTCTGTTTTCACTGGCAGCCCTGTGTTTTGACCTCGCAGGGGCCCTTTTTCCCTCGATGGCTGCCAGCGGGTTTAAAAAGTGTGATCGGTGTAAGAAAATTATGTCTCTCACCGACACACATGACTGCTGCCTCCGGTGCCTCGGACCCGATCATGACCCGATGATCTGTGGTCCTCGAAGGCGTTGAGGAGTTAGCAGCACCAAAAGGAAAGAATCTTCTCTGACTCCGCGTCCGGACGGGCCTCGACGTCTCAGGACTCCGGCCCTGAGCAGCGCCGAGGCTCCTCTGAGAGGGGGTCTCCCTTGCAGGAGCATCGCAAGAAGAAAAAACCCACAAGGGTGGCATCGGTGGATGCACTTGGCTCCTTGTGGGCCAAGTCGCATAGCCCCGAGCGCCGTCCCTGGTCTTCGGAGTCGGAGAAGCCTGCAAAACAACCTCGTGTGGAAATGGAGTCCCCGGGTCACGTGAGTACTGTAGTCCTCGTGGACTCTCCTCCAGGGGAGCCGACGTTGGGCCCGACGCCATCGGGGCCAGAGTCGGGGGCTGCTGAGTCTCCTGAGCTCGGACTCAGGTTGACGGCCTTGGAGTGCAGCTTGGCTTCCTTCATGGAACAGCAGCGGGCACTGATCGCCGGTCTCACCGGTGCATCTGCCCCGACCACCGGGACATCGATGTCCAAGTCAACCCCGGAGGTCGAGCCGATCCTCGAGTCCATGCGCGCTCGAGTCGATCCTCGGCCAAGGTCTCCCTTGGCCTCCCGCCCAGGACCGAGGTCGTCAATGCCGGTACCCTCGGCATCGGGGCGGATGGCATCGGTGCCTGCCCAACCAGAGCTGCTTGATTCCTCCTACGAGGGGTCCGGCTGGGAAACGGAGGATGAGGAGTCACCCGACACCTTTCGGACTCGGTGTGTCCCATCGGATTCACCGGAGTCCAAGCCTCGGAGACGTCCCCACTGGAGGATACTCGGTTCTCGGACTTCGTGTGGGATATGGCCAAGGCCTTGGCATTCCCCGCGGATCCCGAGGAGGAGCCTCGAGCCGAGGTGGTGGCAGGTCAAAAGGCCATTTTGAAAGACTCCTTCTATCCAAGCAAGGACTGTTAATCATCCAGGAAATTGGTCACAGCTTACCTCAACGGCACAGGCATAAATAGCTCAACCAGAGCTCTGTGATCCTCAGTCTTGAAGGACTAGAAAAGGGGACTGTTACTTCTGGAGAGAGATCTTCAATTGTGAGGATATACTTCTGGGAATTTTCTGAAAGGAATTCTTTCTATTAAAGCTAATTAATCTGTGAACCCACTATTTTTCATTAAATCAGTCAGGGCCTAGTAGCAGCAGTTTAAGTTTAAATTTAAAACACAGAAGAGAACTTTCTGGTTACATTTCATACCCAGCAGAGAGCTTGTAGTTTTAATTTAATAGTCACTCAGGGCCTAGTATCAGAAAAGTACTTTTACTTTAAATTTAAAACACAGAAGTGAGCTTTCTGGTTAAATTTGGAACCCAGCAGAGAGCTTGTAGTTTAAATTTCATAATAAGTTAGAGCCTAGCAGCAGCAAAGAGCTATAATTTAAATCAAATCAGAATATAGCTTACCTCAGCAGCACAAGACAGGGTACTGTGTAGCAGGCCTCTTTTAATAAGTGTAATTTCCCTCCCTCCCTCCCCACACCCACCCACCCCTGGGATAATCGTAGCTTTATAGGTACTTACACATCTTAAAAGACAGGAGGTGCTCTCAGGAGAAGCTCGTTACCCAAATCAGTCATACACTAAGGACCTGAGATTAATTAAGCTTTAGGTGAACAAGGTATATTAAACGTATTAGGTACAGTTTTATTGGTATAAATATCCATAGCAACCCTTAGTAAGTAAAGAACTTAAAGATCTAAACAAAAACTTAAAACTAAGATGCAGACAGCAGTCAAGCAGCGAGATGGGGGCTTTGCAGTCTTTTGCATTGAGTGTCACATGTATGATTTTCTCCCAGTCGGTGAGAGGTCTTACGTGTGCACTAGTTGCAAGGAGCTCTTTGCTCTCAGGGAACGAGTCCATTCTCTGGAGGCTAGAGTAGCAGACTTGGAAAACATAAGAAAGACAGAGAGCTACATAGATGAAACCTACAGGGATATAGTCCTGAAGTCCCACCTCCAGTCTGGCAACATCCCTGTTGCCATGAAGGAGAGAGGTCAGGTGACAGGAGAGCATCACCATGGTGTGGCAGGAAGTGATCCTGTAACTAGGACCTGTCCTCCAGGTGATGTAAAACCCTCTCGCACCGAGGAAGTTTCTCCAGGGCCATGTGCCCATGAGGGAAGGGTTAGGACAGCCATTATAGTTGGTGATTCGATCATTAGGCATGTAGATAGCTGGGTGGCTGGTGGACGTGAGGATCGCCTGGTAACATGCCTGCCTGGTGCGAAGGTAGCGGACCTCACGCACCACCTAGATAAGGTCTTGGATAGTGCTGGGGAGGAGTCTGCTGTCTTGGTACATGTCGGTACCAATGACATAGGAAAATGTGGTAGGGAGGTTCTGGAGGCTAAATTTAGCCTTTTAGGTAGTAAGTTGAAATCCAGAACTTCCAGGGTAGTGTTCTCCGAAATGCTTCCCATTCCACGTGCAGGACCCAAAAGGCAGGCAGAGCTCCGGAGTCTCAATGCGTGATGAGACAATGGTGCAGAGATGAGGGTTTTGGATTTGTTAGGAACTGGGGAACATTCTGGGGAAAGGAGGGACTCTTCCGAAGGGATGGGCTTCACCTTAACCGGGATGGAACCAGGCTGCTGGCATTAACCTTTAAAAAGGAGATAGAACAGCTTTTAAACTAGATAATAGGGGAAAGCCAACAGTCGCCCAAGAGCGGATGGTTCGGAAGCAGAGAGGTTCCAAAAAAGAGTAAAGTAGCCCAAATGCCCTCGAGTATGGAGCAGACAGAGCTTAAAGATCCCAAATTACCCATGTCTACCAATAGCCAAGTTAATATGAATAAAATACAGTCTCTAAAATGCTTGTATGCAAATGCTAGAAGTCTAAAAAATAAGATGGGTTAGAATATATAGCACTAAATGAGAGGTTAGATATGATTGGAATATCAGAGACATGGTGGAAGGAGGTCAACCAGTGGGACACTGTGATACCTGGGTACAAACTATATCGTAATGATAGAGCTGATCAAATTGGTGGAGGGGTTGCTCTCTATGTTAGAGAGGGCATTGAGTCAGAAAGGATTAAAGTTTTGCAGGAAACAAAATTTGCTGTAGATTCACTATGGATTGAAATTCCATGTAAAAAGGGGAAGGTGATGGCAATGGGGGTGTACTATCGACCGCCTGGCCAGAATGAACAAATGGATGATGAAATGCTCAAAGAAATCAAGGAAGCTAACAAAGGTTACAGCGCAGTAGTAATAATGGGTGATTTCAATTACCCCGGTATCGACTGGGTCAGTGTCACGGCAGGACATGCTAGGGCGATAAAGTTCCTAGATGACATAAATGACTGCTTCTTGGAGCAGCTGGTTCATGAACTGACCAGAGGGGAAGCCATATTAGACCTAGTCCTTAGTGAAACACCAGATCTAGTGCAAGAGATAAGGGTGTTGGGGCCACTTGGCAATAGTGATCATAGCATGATTGCCTTTGATTTAATTAGTGGAGGAGGAATAGTAAGAAAATCCACAGTAGTACCTTTTAACTTTCGAAAGGGAGACTATGATAAAATGAGGAAAATAGTTAAGAAAAAACTAAAAGGAGCAGTTGCAAAGGTTAAAGACTTACATCAAGCTTGGGTATTGTTGAAAAATACTATCTTGGAAGCCCAGACCAGCTGTATTCCATGCTTTAAGAAAAGTGGAAGGAAGTCCTAAAAACTGCCAGCATGGTTTAAAGGTGAGGTCAGAAAGGCTGTTGTAGCCAAAAAAGCATCTTTCAGGAATGGAAAAAAGAGCCAAACGACGAAACCTGGAAACAGCACAAGCACTGGCAAGTCAAATGCAAGGCATTGATAAAGCAGGCAAAGGGAGAATTTGAGAAAAAGCTTGCTGCGGAAGCAAAAACGGGAAATAATGATTTTTTCAAGTACATTCGTAGCAAAAAACCTGTGAGAGAGTCAGTTGGTCCATTAGATGACAGAGGGGTTAAAGGGGCACTAAGAGGCGACAAGGCGATAGTGGAGAGACTGAATGAATTCTTTGCTTCGGTCTTTACTGAGGAAGATGTAGGAATGTTACCCACGACTGAAGTGGTATTTAAAGGTGCTGAAGAATTGAAGGAAATATCGATACATCAGGAAGATGTATGACAACTATTAGATAAACTGAAGAATAGCAAATCACCTGGGTCAGATGGTATACATCCAAGGGTGTTGAAAGAACTGAAATATGAGATTGCAGACCTGCTATTAGTAATCTGTGAAGTATCATTAAAATCATCTCTAATACCTGAAGATTGGAGGATCGCCAATGTAACACCAATTTTTAAAAAGGGTTCCAGGGGTCATCCAGGAAACTACAGACCGGTGAGCCTTACATCAGTACCGGGAAAAATGGTAGAAAGCATTATAAAGAACAAAATTACTCATCATGGCTTAATGGGAGACAGCCAACATGGCTTTAAACAAGGAAGATCTTGTTTTACTAATCTGTTATGTTTTTTCTAAGTGTGAATAAACAGGTGGACAAAGGTGAGTCGGTTGATATAGTGTATGTGGACTTTCAGAAAGCCTTTGACGAGGTCCCTCATCAGAGACTTTTGGCAAAACAAAAGACTCATGGTATAGGAGGCAGTGTACTACTGTGGATTAAGAACTGGTTAAAAGATAGAAAGCAGAGTGTTGGGCTAAAAGGACAATTTTCCCAATGGAGAAAGGTGAATAGTGGATCTGTGCTGGGTCCGCTGCTTTTTGACATATTCATAAATGACCTGGAAAGTGGAATAACGAGTGAGGTTATCAAATTTGCAGATGACACAAAACTATTTAAAGTTGTTAAAACCCAAGAGGATTCTGGAAAAATGGATCTTGGCAATTTGGAAGACTGGGCATCAAAATGGCAGATGAAATTTAATGTGGACAAGTGCAATGTTATGCACCTGGGGAAGAACAACCCAAACTATCGATGCAAGGTTCCACATTAGGAACCACCACCCAGGAAAAAGATTTAGGCTTCATTGTGGATAATATGTTAAAACCCTCGGCCCAGTGTGCAGCGGCAGCCAAGAGAGCAAATAGAATGCTAGGTATCATAAGGAAAGGAATGGAAAATAAAACAAAAGATATTATAATGCCTCTATATCGTTCCATGGTGAGACCGCACCTTGAATATTGTGTGCAATTCTGGTCGCCTATCATAAAAAGGATATAGCGTTATTAGAAAAGGTTCAGAGAAGATCCACCAAAATGGTAAAGGGGATGGAAGGATACTCCTATGAAGAAAGGCTAAAAAGGTTAGGGCTTTTTAACCTGGAAAAGAAATGGCTGAGGGGAGATATGATAGAAGTCTATAAATTAATGAATGGAGTGGAACAGGAAAAAATAGATCATTTGTTTACATTATCAGAATATAGAAAGACTAGGGGACATGCAATGAAGCTACAGGGTAAACTATTTAAGACTAATAAAAGAAAATATTTTTTCACTCAACTTGTAATCAAACTCTGGAATTTGTTACCGGAGGATGTAGTAAAAGCTGTTGGTGTAGCTGGGTTTAAAAACGGTTTGGACAAGTTCCTGGAGGAAAGGTCCATAAGCCATCACTAAGAAGGGACCCAGGATATCAATGCTTGACCCAGTACAAGCATTGCGGAACCTGTGTCTTTTGGGAAACTGCTAGGATACTGGGCTTGATGGACCTTGGTCTGACCCAGTATGGCATATCTTATGTTCTTATGTTCTTAGCTCGAGGCCCTACAGTATGACTCTCCTCCAAAGGAGGCCTTTACTATACCGGTTCCTCCGATGCAGGAACGGTTGCTCTCCCGCATGTGGGAGGCGCTGGCCTCGACGCCGGTTTTGAGCAAGCGGGTCGATTCCATCTATCGAGTCCCCAAGAGCCCCGGGTTCCAAAAGACACAATTACCGCACCACTCCATGGTTGTGGAATCGGCCATGCATCGTCTGAAGAGTCAGAAGATGGAGGCCCAGAACCTGGATGCCCTCGGTAAGAAGTGCTTCCAGGGCTCTATGCTTACTTGCCGTGTCCAGACCTACCAGCTGTACATGGGCATGTACCTTTGAGAACTGGCGAAGGAGATTGCTGGGTTCTCTGCTGGTCTCTCCGAGGAGCCTTTGCAGAGGTTCAATGCTCTGTCATCGGGTATTTGTGAGTGCTCGAAGTTTATCTCTCGAGCAGCCTATGATGGCTTCGAGGCTTCGGCCCGGGTAGCCGCGGCCGGCATCGGTGCATGCCGTCAGGCCTGGCTACAGTCATCGGACCTCGAGCCATGGGTGCAGGACAAGTTGGTCAATGTCCCCTGCCGAGGTGAAAACCTCTTTGGCAAGCCCATGGCTGAAAAGGCTGCAGAACTTGAGACCGAGACTCTTACCCGGACAGGACTGTCCAGGAAAACCTCTGCCCCTTCTCAGAAGAAGAAGGGCTCGGGGAAAAAGACCTTTTACCCGAGGAACTCATCTGCCTATAAACAGTACCTCATTTTCAGGCCTCTTTAGCTTCCCAACAGGGTCAGCAGGCCAAGGGGCAGGGACATGGGCCCCGTAGGCAGAAAACCCCCAAGCCACCAGCTCCGGCTCCTGCCCAGCAGGGAGGGGGGTTTTGACTCCAGTGGCATAACCTCTCCTCCTCAGCTGGCCCATATCAGCACAGGAGGTCGGCTGGCCCTGTACGCCCACAGGTGGTCAGCCGTAACGAGGGATACCTGGGTACTAAGTATAGTCCAGAGGGGCCTTCTCCTCCACTTCCACCAGGTACCTCCCTCCTATTTTCCAGGGGAGCCTCCAAGACTTCCTCTGCACAGGGACTTACTCCTGCAGGAGTTAGCAAGTCTTGTAAAGGAACAGGCAGTGGAACCGGTGCTCCACCACCTGAGAGGTCAAGGCTTCTATTCCAGGTACTTTCTGGTACCAAAAAGAACAGGAGGCCTCAGGCCCATCCTAGACTTGCGGAATCTCAACAAGTTCCTGGAGAGGGAAAAGTTCAAGATGCTTACCCTTGGAATCCTGCTGCCCTACCTTCAGCAGCGAGATTGGCTATGCTCCTTAGACCTAAAGGATGCTTATACTCACATCCTCATTCATCCAGACCACAGACAATATCTCAGATTTGTAGTGGGAAGAAACCACTATCAGTACAGGGTACTGCCTTTTGGCCTAACCTCTGCCCCCAGGGTACTCACCAAGTGCCTGACGGTGGTGGCAGCCTACCTAAGGGTTCAAGGCCTTTTTGTCTTTCCATACCTGGACGACTGGCTCATCAGGGGTCAATCCCCACAGGAGGCCACTCAAGCCACCCTTCGCACTGTCGCTCTGCTTCAGCACCTGGGGTTTGTTATAAACTTCGCAAAGTCCACTTTGCACCCCTCACAGAACATGGAATTCATAGGAGCAAGACTGAATACCCTTCAGGCAAAGGCCTTTTTACCCGTGGACAGGGCCCACAGATTGATGGATCTAGCCAGGCAGTTCCACAGCAATTCTCTGGTCTCCGCCAGACAATTCCTGAGGCTCTTAGGCCACATGGCTTCCATGGTCCATGTAACTCCAAATGCCCATCTACACATGAGGCCAGCTCAATGGGGCCTCAGAACTCAGTGGCACCAAGCCACAGGAAGCCTCACGGACAGAGTGAGGGTGTCCAAACTCTTAGAGTCTTCTCTGCAGTGGTGGCTTCATCTTCCGAATCTAGTGCACGGGGTGTTTTTTCAGACACCTCCACACTCTCAAGTGCTGACAACTGATGCTTCTCTTCAAGGTTGGGGTGCACAGTGCCAAGGAGCATGTACTCAAGGCCTGTGGGCTCCTTGGGAGACCGCACAGCAGTTCAATCTCTTAGAACTGAGAGCTATCCGCTTAGCCCTTTCTCCCATCTTATCTCTCACCAGTCCGTCTTGGTTCAGACGGACAATCAAGTTGCTATGTTCTATGTGAACAAACAAGGGGGCACAGGGTACCGCCTTCTATGTTGGGAAGCGTGGAAACTGTGCTCCTGGGCAGTCAATCATGGCATTCTTCTCAAAGCGGTCCATCGGACAGATTGAGCAGGATCCTGAAGCCGCACGAATGGCAGTTGAATCCTTTCGTGGTTCAACAGATCTTCTTGAGATGGGGTCTTCCAACCATAGATCTCTTTGCCAGTCCTCTGAACCATCAACTTCCCAGGTTCTGCTCCAGACAACCGCATCCTCTCAGAGTAGCAGCAGATGCGTTTCTCATTCCATGGTCTACAGGCCTCCTATATGCGTTTCCTCCCACGCCTCTAGTGTCCAAGACACTGTTCAAAGTGATCCAGGACAAGGCCTCGGTTATCCTGGTGGCCCCCAGGTGGCCAAGGCAACCCTGGTTCCCACTTCTTTTACAATTAGGGTGGACACTCCTCTTCCTCTGGGGATGCAACCCGATCTCCTGTCTCAGGAGCAGGGATCTCTCTTCCACCCCAATCTCCAGTCCCTCAATTTGATGGCCTGGCTGCTGAAAGGGTAGTTCTAGCGCCCTTACTACTGCCTAGGGAAGTGGAGGACGTGGTCTTGGCCTCTAGGAGGCAGTCCACCAGAATGTCTTATGCCCTTAAGTGGCGTAGATTCTCTACCTGGTGTACTCAACACAACGAGAATCCTTTCTCATTCCTGGTGCCCGTGGTGCTGCAATATTTGCTTCACCTGTCCAATCTAGGCCTTAAGTCCAATTCTGAGAGAGTTCATCTTAGTGCTCTTTCAGCGCAGCACTCCCCAGTGGAGGGTCAGTCTCTGTCAAGCCATCCTTTGATGGCTCGCTTCCTTAGAGGCCTGCTTTTGCTTAAGCCTCCAGTGCGTCCAAGTGCCCCTGAATGGGATTTAAATGTGGTCCTGCAATGGCTTACTTGCCCACCATTTGAACCTATGGCTACTTGCCCTCTGCGTGTTCTTTCCTGGAAAGCGTTGTTTTTGGTAGCCCTTACCTCAGCAAGGTGAGTGAGTGAGCTTCAGGCCCTAGTATCAGATGCACCTTATACTAGGTTCTATAGGAACAGAGTAGTCTTACGGACTCACCCTAAGTTCCTTCCTAAGGTTGTCTCCTCCTTCCACCTCAATCAGGAGGTGGTTCTTCCAACTTTCTTTCCTAGGCCGCATGCCAGCCGGGCTGAGATGGTCTTGAATACCCTGGACTGTAGGAGGGCGTTGTCCTTCTACCTTGACCGTACGCAGGAGCACCGGAGGGCTGTTCAGCTCTTCGTTTCTTTTGACCCCAATAAGTTGGGGTTGGCTGTCTCCAAGCGTACTTTGTCCATATAGGTAGCTGACTGTATCGCCTGGGCTTACAGAGCAGCCAGCCTCTCCTTGCAGGGTCGAGTTACGGCTCACCGTGTCAGGGCGAAGGCTGCGTCAGTGGCTCATCTCCGCTCTGTTTCGTTGGCAGACATCTGCCGGGCCGCTACTTGGTCTTCAAGCCAGACTTTTGCAGCCCACTACTGCCTTGAGAGGGAGTCCCGCAGGGACAGTGCTTTCGGGCAGGCGGTACTCCATAATCTCTTTGGGGTTTAGGCAACTCCTACCCTCCGGCCCTGGTGTTGGGCTACCGTTCGGGGGCGTTATCAGAGAAGATTCTTTTCTTGCATGCTGAGGCTCTAGAGCAGTGATGGCTAACCTTTTTGAGCCCGAGTGCCCAAACTGCCGCACAAAACCAAAGAATTTCCTCAAAGTGCCAGCACGTCATTTGCATAAGTGGTCTTATTTGCATAAATATTTGCATAATGTTACCATACACTAACTTTTAGTAAACATGTCTCTTAATGAGTGTATGGATAAAGAAAGACTAAAAGATTTCTACATTACTATAATCCAGTGCCAACCGCCAGGCACATTAGGAACTACTACAAACGCTGCCCATTTAGAACCCATAGCAAACCCGCCGTATCCTGACAGCATTACCAGGACTCACAAAGCACCATACCCTACCTATCAAAAGGCAACACTGCAAATATTAAACCAATACATTTCAGAGAATACTGGGGAAAGAGAACAAGTGGCAACGTCAAATAGGAATTTCCTCTTGTACCAAACAAAGCGCAGATGTTAATGATGCACATTTCCCAGAGCTGACATATTCCAGTTAATAAATTCAAAATAAAGAGATATCTTTCTACCTTTTGTGCATTTTTTTTTTCAGTTGCAATTGGTCCAGCCACCTTCTTCTGGTTTCTTCATGTTTTCTGCTAACTCTCCATCGTCTGCTGTCCATTTGTCCTTTCTTCTCTCTTCTAGTTTTTTTTCCATTCTCTCTCTCTCTACATCTGCTTTAACATACTAATCTTTCTCCTTTTGCTCTTTCCTCATTCCTATTTCATCCACACAAATTTTACCCCTCCATCCTCAATCCCCAATTACTCTCCCAATACCTGGCCAAATGTAGATTTTTTATCCCTCCTACACAAAATATTTTTCCCCTCTCCATTTTACTCTCCCAGCCCCATCCCATTCTAATCCTCCCCCAACATCAGCTCCCTTCTAGTTCCAGTCTCACCCAGCATCCATTCCCTTCTAGTCCCTGCATCAGCCCATTTCCAGTCCAAGTCCCTTCATCAGCTCATTTTCAATCCTAGCCCCACCATCAGCCCATGTCAAATCATAGCTCCCCTCCACTCAGCCCAATTCCAGTCCAAGCCCCCCCATGAGCCTACTTCCAGTTCTAGCCCCTCCATGAGTCCATTTCAATTCAAGCCCCCACCACAGCCCATTTCCAATCTTAGCTCCCCCCAACAGCCCATTTCCAGTCCTATCCTAGCTGTTCCATCAGCCCATTTTCAGTCCTAGCTCCCTTCCCTCACAGCCCATTTCCATTCCAAGCCCCCTCCCCATCAGCTATTTGCAGTTCAAGCCTCCCCTTCCACTCAGCCCATTTCCAGTCCTAGCAACACCCCAACCCATTACCAGTCCTAGCCCCCCGTCAATCAACTTCCAGTCCTAACCCCCATCACCCCATTTTCAGTTTAAGCCCCCCCCTATAACCCTTTACCAGTCCTAGCCCCCCATCAGCCCATTTCCAGTCAGCCCCCCATAGCCCATTGCCAGTCCTAAACCCCCCCCATCAGCCCACAGCCCATTACCAGTCCTAACCACATCAGCCCACCTCAAGTCCTAACCCCTCCCCATCAGCCCATTTACTGTTCTTGCCCCCCCCATAATCCATTATCAGTCTTACACCCCCATCAGCCCACTTGATGTCTTAACCCCCCCATAGCCCATTTACATGCCTTACCCCCCCATCAGCCCACTACCAGTCTTAACCCCCCCATAGCCCATTACCAGTCCTAACCCCCCCATCACCCCATTTCCAGACAGCCCTCATCAGCTCATAGCCCATTGCCAGCCCTCATCAGCCCACAGCCCATTGCTAGTCTTAACTCCCCCCCATAGCCCACTGCGTCTTAACCCCCCTCCCCAGCCCACTGCCAGTCTTAACCCCCCTCCCTAGCCCATTGCCAGTCTAAACCCCCCTCCCTCCCTACCTAGCCCCTTGCCAGTATCACACCCCCTCCCTCCCTAGCCCATTGACAGTCTCAACCCCCCTCCACCCTCCCAAGCCCATTGCCAGTCTCAACCTCCCTCCCTCCCTAGCCCATTGCCAGTCTTAACCTCCCTCCCTCCCTCCCTAGCCCATTGCCAGTCTCAACCCCCTTCCTCCCTCCCTAGCCCATTGCCAGTCTCAACCCCCCTCCCTCCCTAGCCCATTGCCAGTCTCAACCCCCTCCCTCCCTCCCTCCCTAGCCCATTGCCAGTCTCAACCCCCCTCCCTCCCTAGCCCATTGCCAGTCTTAACCTCCCTCCCTCCCTAGCCCATTGCCAGTCTTAACCCCCCTCCCTCCCTCCCTAGCCCATTGCCAGTCTTAACCCCCCTCTCTCCCTCCCTAGCCCATTGCCAGTCTTAACCCCCCTCCCTCGGCTCATGGCAATAAAAAAAAAAAAAAAGCTGCCCGCTGCCGCCGCGGCGGCATGGAGTGTCCCGCGGGGCTCCCTCTGCCCGGCGGGACTCTCCCGGCGCTGCTCAGCCCCTCTCTGCCGGCTTGCAGAGACGCGAAGGGAGAGAGAGTCTCCCTCGCGTCTCTCTTAAGCCCGCAGGGGCAGATGGGAAATTTCCCATCAGCCCCTGCGGGCTTAACAGAGACGCGAGGGAGACTCTCCCTTCGCGTCTCTGCAAGCCGGCAGAGAGGGGCTGTGCAGCGCCGGGAGAGTCCCGCCGGGCCGAGGGAGCCCCGCGGGACACTCCATGCCGCCGCGGCGGCAGCGGGCAGCTTTTTTTTTTTTTTTAATGTGCGACCTTCCCGCGTGCCAGCTGCAAGGCCTTCGCGTGCCACAGCTGGCACGCGTGCCATAGGTTCGCCATCGCTGCTCTAGAGGGAGCTCATTTTTCAGCTTTGGGTCTCTGGTAGCCTTAAGCTGGGGAGTCCCATATGTGAGGACTGACTTCCTGCTTGGTCCTGGAGAAATAGTAGTTACTCACTTGTAACAGGTGTTCTCCAGGAGCAGCAGGAATCAGTCCTCACAACCCTCCCTCCTCCCCTTGGAGTTGCAGTCATATGATTTATTTTGTTTCTTTTTTGCTGTCTTTTAGCTATGTTATCAGACTGAGCAAGATGGCACCCTTGGGCGGGAAGGGGACCGCGCATGCGCGCTGCATTCCCAAAGGCTTTCTTTGAAAGCTGGGGAAAAGCTCCGCATGGGGGCTCCGTCAGCGCCGACGCTCCTGGAGAACACCTGTTAACAGGTGAGTAACTACTATTTCCCTGCGCCAGGCAATTCCTGAGACTATTGGGCCATATGGCATCAACGGTCCATGTTACTCCAAATGCCCGTCTGCACATGAGGCCTGCTCAGTGGGGCCTCAGAACTCAGTGGCTACAAGCCACAGGACACTTGAGAGACAAAGTAAGGGTGTCCAAACTGCTGGCGGCCTCCCTGCAATGGTGGCTGCATCTCCCGAATCTAGTGCGCGGAGTGCCTTTTCAGCCACCACCACAAACACGAGTACTGACAACAGATGCTTCTCTTCAGGGTTGGGGTGCACATTGCCAGGGGGCATGCACCCAAGGCCTCTGGTCTCCTTGGGAAGGCCGCACAGCAGATCAACCTCTTGGAGCTGAGAGCTATCCGCTTGGCTCCCCAAACTTTCTCTCATGACCTCTCTCACCAGTCTGTTCTGGTTCAGACAGACAATCAAGTCGCCATGTTCTATGTGAACAAACAAGGAGGCACAGGATCCCAACTTCTGTGTCAGGAGGCTCAAGCCCTGTGCTCATGGGCAGTCCAACAGGGCATACTTCTCAAGGCGGTTTATCTGCCCGGCCAAGAGAATTACCTGGCAGACAGGTTGAGCAGGATTCTGCAGCCACACGAGTGGCAGTTGAATCCTCTGGTGGTCCAGCGGGTCTTCCTAAGATGGGGTCTTCCAACCATCGATCTCTTTGCCAGTCCGCTCAACCGTCAGCTACCCAGGTTCTGCTCCAGACAACCGCATCCTCTGAGAATAGCAACAGATGCATTTCTAATCTCTTGGTCTATGGGCCTACTGTATGCCTTTCCTCCCACGCCTCTAGTGGCCCGGACCCTTTTCAAGGTGCTTCGGGACAAGGCCTCGGTGATCCTGGTAGCCCCCAGATGGCCGAGGCAACCGTAGTTTCCACTCCTCCTGCAGTTGGCTGTGGATACTCCACTCCCTCTGCGGGTGCAACCCGATCTCCTATCTCAGGATCAGGGATCTCTCTTGCACCCCAACCTCCAGTCCCTCAATTTGATGGCCTGGATGCTGAAAGGGTAGTTCTAGCTCCCTTACTGCTACCTAGGGAGGTGGAGGAGGTGGTCTTGGCCTTTAGGAGGCACTCCGCTAGAAAATCTTATGCCCTCAAGTGGCGTAGGTTCTCCACCTGGTGTGCTCAGCACAAGGAGGATCCATTTTCATGCCTGGTGCCCGTGGTGCTGCAATATTTGCTTCACCTGTCCAACCTGGGCCTTAAATCCAACTCTGTTCGGGTCCACCTCAGCGCTCCACTCACCGGTGGAGGGTCACTCTCTGTCAGGCCACCCTTTAGTGGCCCGCTTCCTCAGAGGCCTCCTTTTGCTCAAGCCTCCGATTCGTCCACCTGCACCTGAGTGGGATTTGAATGTGGTCTTGCAACAACTTACTTGTCCACCATTTGAGCCTATGGCTACTTGTCCTTTACGCTTTCTTTCCTGGAAGGCGTTGTTTTTGGTAGTTCTTCCTCAGCCAGGCGAGTCAGTGAGCTACAAGCTCTGGTCTCAGAGGCACCATACACAAGGTTCTGTAGGAACAGGGTGGTCTTACGGACTCATCCCAAGTTCCTTCCAAAGATTGTCTCCTCCTCCTATCTCTATCAGGAGGTGGTTCTTCCTACTTTCTTTCCCAGGCCGCATGCCAGCCGGGCTGAAATGGTCTTGCATACCCTGGACTGTAAGAGGGCGCTGTCCTTCTACCTTGACATAAGAACATAAGATATGCCATACTGGGTCAGACCAAGGTCCATCAAGCCCAGTATCCTGTTTCCAACAGTGGGCAATCTAGGTCATAGGTACCTAGCAGTTTTCCCAATAGACACAGGTTCCGCAATGCTTGTACAGGGTCAAGCATTGATATCCTGGGTCCCTTCTTAATAATGGTTTATGGACCTTTCCTCCAGGAACTTGTCCAAACCTTTTTTAAACCCAGCTACACTAACAGCCTTTACTACATCCTCAGGTAACAAATTCCAGAGTTTGATTACACGTTGAGTGAAAAAATATTTTCTTTTATTAGTCTTAAATAGTTTACCCTGTAGCTTCATTGCATGTCCCCTAGTCTTTCTATATTCTGATAACGTAAACAATCGATCTACGTTTACCCGTTCCACTCCGTTCATTAATTTATAGACTTCTATCATATCTCCCCTCAGCCATCTCTTTTCCAGGTTAAAGAGCCCTAACCTTTTTAGCCTTTCCTTATAGGAGTATCCTTCCATCCCCTTTACCATTTTGGTGGCTCTTCTCTGAACCTTTTCTAATAACGCTATATCCTTTTTAAGATACGGTGACCAGAATTGCACACAATATTCAAGGTGTGGTCTCACCATGGAACGGTATAGAGGCATTATAATATCTTTTGTTTTATTTTCCATTCCTTTCCTTATCATACCTAGCATTCTATTTGCTCTCTTGGCTGCCGCTGCACACTGGGCCGAGGGTTTTAACATGTTATCCACAATGACGCCTAAATCTTTTTCCTGGGTGGTGGTTCCTAATGTGGAACCTTGCATTGTGTAACCATAGTTTGGGATGTTCTTCCCTAGGTGCATAACTTTGCACTTGTCCACATTAAATTTCATCTGCCATTTTGATGCCAAGTCTTCCAATTTATCAAGATCCTCTTGCAATTTTCCACAATCCTCTTGGGTTTTAACAACTTTAAATAGTTTTGTGTCATCTGCAAATTTGATAACCTCACTCGTTATTCCACTTTCCAGGTCATTTATGAATATGTCAAAAAGCAGCGGACCCAGCACAGATCCCTGGGGTACACCACTATTCACCTTTCTCCATTGGGAAAATTGGCCATTCAGCCCAACCCTCTGCTTTCTATCTTTTAACCAGTTCCTGATCCACAGTAGTACACTGCCTCCTATCCCATGACTCTTTAGTTTTGCCAAAAGTCTCTGATGAGGGACCTTGTCAAAGGCTTTATGAAAGTCCAGATACACTATATCAACCGACTCACCTTTGTCCACCTGTTTATTCACACTTTCAAAAAAACATAACAGATTAGTAAGACAAGAACTTCCTTGTCTAAAGCCATGTTGACCGTACGCAGGGACACCGAAGGGCTGTTCAGCTCTTCATATCTTTTGACCCTAATAAGCTGGGGTTACCTGTCTGCAAGCATACCTTGTCCATCTGGGTGGCAGACTGTATCGTCTGGGCATACAGGGCAGCCGGCCTCTCCTTGCAGGGTCTAGTCACGGCCCACCGTGTCAGAGCGAAAGCCGTGTCAGTAGCTCATCTCCGCTCTGTTCCGCTGGCAGACATCTGCCGGGCCGCTACTTGGTCTTCAAGCCAGACTTTTGCGGCCCACTACTGCCTCGAGAGGGAGTCCTGCAGGGACAGTGCTTTAGGACAAGTGGTACTCCATAATCTCTTTGAGGTATAGGCAACTCCTACCCTCCGGCCCTGGTGTTGGGCTACCGTACGGGGGCGTTCTCAGAGAAGATTCTTTCACGCATGCTGGGGCTCTAGAGGGAGTTCATTGTTCAGCTTTGGGTCCCTGGTAGCCTGAATCTGGGGAGTCCCATATGTGAGGACTGACTTCCTGCTTGGTCCTGGAGAAAGAGTAGTTACTCACCTGTAACAGGTGTTCTCCAGGAGCAGCAGGAATCAGTCCTCACAACCCTCCTTCCTCCCCAGGGAGTTGCAGTCATATAATTCATTTTGGTTTTTTGCTGTCTTTTAGCTATGTCATCAGACTGAGCAAGATGGCACCCTTAGGCGGGAAGGGGACCACGCATGCGCACTGCATTCCCAAAGGCTTTCTTTGAAAGCTGGGGAAATGCTCCACATGGGGGCTCTATCGGCGCCGACATCACCCATATGTGAGGACTGATTCCTGCTGCTCCTGGAGAACACCTATTACAGGTAACTACTCTTTCCACTCCCAGTGCCACCCCCCCCATCAGCTCCCTTCCAATCACCCTACCCTCTGTCCATCCCCCTTCCAGTGCCACCGCCACGTGTTCAGCTCCCTTCCAGCCTCCTCCCCATTACCCAGCCACCTACCAGTCCCATCCCCAAGTATCAGCTCCCTTCCAGTCCCCCTTCACTACCATCCCCAGGTGTCAGCTCACTTCCAGCCCTCTCTTTCCCCCTGTGTCAGTTCCCTCCCTACCCCCACCAACCCCCATGTCAGCTTCCTTCCTGCCCCCCACCTCTCCCCATATCTGCTCCTTTCCTGCCCCCTCCTTCCCCTGGCAGATTATCTCAGCATCTGTTCCCTTCCAGTCCCATTTTCCCATCCCCCTGCATCAGCCCATTTGTAGCCCTAGCCCCAGTTTCCTTTCAGGGCCAGCAGCTCTCTCCTCCCCCCATCAGCCCATTTCCAGTCCCAGCCTATTTCCAGTCCTAGTTCCCCCCATCAGCCTACTCCAGTCCTAGCTCCCCCCATCAGCCCATTACATCCTAGCTCATTTCCAGGGCTAGCTTCCCAATCAGCCCATTTCCAGTGCTAGTCCCCCATCAGCCCATTACCAGTCCTAACTCCCCCAATAAGCCCATTTCCAGTCCTAGCTACCCCAGTCTACCCATTTCCAGCCCTCTCCTCCCCCCAATTAGCTCATTTCCAGTCCTAGACCCCCAATCTGCCTATTTCCAGTCCTAACTCCCCTGACCAGCCCATTCCCAGTTCTAGCCCACCTAATCAGCCCATTCCCAGTCCTAGCCCCCCCCCACCCTAGTCTACCCATTTCCAGTCCTAACCCCCCAATCAGACCATTTATGGGTCTAACCCCCCCCCAGCCCAGCTCTGCCCTGCCCTGCTCAGCTCAGCTCATTACCAGTCAAGCCCCCCTCCACCTTCCCCCCCCCCACAATAAAGAGCCCTGCATTTCCTAATCGGTGCTCCGGCTCACCTTTGCAGAGCCGTGGGAAGGAAAAGTGTTTATCTTCTTTCCTGTGGCTCTGTTAAAGTTGAGCCCACCGGCACTGAGGGTAATCTAGGCATTTCCTGTCTCACGTGATCCCTATGATGGTTTTGAGTCGATGGCTAGAGTAGCTGTGGCGGGCATTGGTGCTTGACACCAGGCTTGGCTACAGGCCTCCAACCTGGAGCAATGGGTTCAGACAAACTGGCCAATGTCTCTTGAAGGGGAGAGAATCTCTTTGGCAAACCCATGACCGATAAGGCTGCAGAATTGGAGTCCAAATTCCTGACGAGGACCAGGCTCTCCAAGATGATTGCTGACTCTTCCCTATGGAACCCTTCGGATAAAAAGTACTTCTACCCGAAGAAGAAGAAAGTGTATGGAAACTACACTTAATACCAGGCCTTCCCAGTTCCCCAACAGGGGCAGCAGGCCAAGGGACAAGGGCATGGTCCTCACAAACCTAAGGCTCCCAAACCCCAGACACCTGCTCCGGTCCAGCCTGGTGGGGGTTTATGACTCCTTGGGCATAGCCTCTCTTGCCTCAGGAGTCCCAGCCCAGCAGCCTACAGGGGGGCTTCTGGCTCTCTATGCTCACCGGTTGTCATCCATCACCACCGACTCCTGGGCACTGCAGGTGGTGAGGGAGTGTTACCTCCTCCATCTGGCACAGGTGCCCCTCCATTCTTTCTGGAAGAGCCCCTCAGGACTCCCCTCCTATGGACCTTGCTACTGCAGGAGCTCGCAGGCCTTCTCAAGGACAAGGCAATGGAACTGGTGCCCGCACACCTCAGGGGCAAAGGATTCTAATCCTAGTACTTCCTCGTACCGAAGAGGCCCATTCTGGATCTGCAGGACCTAAACAGGTTCCTGGTGAAGGAGAAGTTCAAAATGCTCTCCCTCCAGCTGGGAGACTGGCTATGCTTCTTGGACCTAAAGGATGCGTACACACACATCCTCACCCATCACAACCACAGGCAATACCTCAGGTTCATGGTGGGAGACGGCCACTACCAGTACAGGGTGCTACCCTTCGGATTGACCTCCACACCATGGGTATTCACCAAGTTCCTGTAGGTAGTTGCAGCCTACCTTCGGCTCCAGGGGACCTTTGTTTTCCCCTACCTGGATGACTGGCTCATAAGAGGGCGCACAGCCACCAAGGTGCAACACGCAACAGCGTGCACCATCCTCATCCTGCAGCACTTGGAGTTCATGATAAACCACCCAAAATACCATCTCCTCCTGACACAGTGTCTGGAATTTATAGGGGCAAGGTTGGACACCATTCAGGCCAGAGTCTTCCAACCCCAGGACAGGGCCATCACCTCAGGGCACTGGCCCCTGCCATGCAGCACCGATACTCGGTGCCCGCCCATCTTCTGCTCCGCCTGTTGGGTTACATGGTGTCTACAGTTCATGTTACCCCGGATGCCTGCCTTCATATGAGGGTGGCCCAATGGAGCCTCCGCTCCTAGTGGACCCAGGTCACAAGCTGGCTGCGGGACAGGGTGTAATAACCTGCACACTGGCCAACTCCCTCACCTGATGGCAAGACCTCCAGCACCTTCAGGCTGGGATGCCCTTCCAGGCCCTCACCTCCCAGAGGGTCCTCACCACAGACACCTCCCTATTAGGCTGGGAGCCCATTGTGACAACCTCTGCACTCAGGGCAGTTGGTCGTAGATGAACAGTCTGCAGCATATCAATCTCTTGGAGCTTTTGGGTCATATTCCTGGCCCTCTGAGCCTTCCATCACCACCTGCAACACCAATCAGTGCTGATCCAGATGGTGTATCCTGATGGTGTACCCTGGCGAATAGGGTAAGCAAGGTCCTCCAGCCGCACGAGTGGTGGCTAGATCCCAGAGTGGTCTATTGGCTCTTCCAGTTCTGGGGGACTCCACAGGTGGACCTTTTTGCCAGCCCGGCCAACACCAGTTGCCTCTCTTCTGCTCCAGGCAGCCACACCCATCCCAAGTAGCAGCAGATGCATTCCTCATCCTGTGGACTAAACAATGGGTAGGAGAAAAGCCTCAGATAACTTAACCTTCCTCTATGTGGCTATTCAAAGCCAAAGAGGAACAAACAGAGTTTGAAGAGCTGCTGTCCTGAGCTAAGTATGGGGCTGCGGGCAGGCTTTGAGCTGTGTTTGAGAAGTTTTGTGACTGCTCCTTTCTTTATTCCTTTATAGGTGGCCATTGTGTTAGTCTGTGATTCCAGTTTAAATAGCTCCTATAGAATTGGTGTTATAATACCATTTGAGTGGTTGTTACTGTCAGGGCGCCCTGGGGTACCTTCTGCTGTAGATGTTGTTTAGAGGTTTTTAAGTATTTTGTAATAAAAACATTTTTGAATTCATTGATGGGAGGAGTTTTTTCATCCTATGATGTGGAGCTGTTGTTCCCCTATGGCTTTGAGTAGCCATAGGTTAAGAGGTTATCTGAGGCTTTTCTCCTACCCATTGTTAGTCTATTTGTCTACTCACTACTGAGTCTCTGCTGATTGTTTGTAGTTGGGATTAAGTTCATGGTAAGTGATTTATATACATTAAAAATCTGTTTTTGAATTGTATGTTGGGAGAAGGGTTTTTGGTCTGTGAGTGTGAGGAGTAGGATTTGTGGTGTTCTTCAGACTGGTGGGTTTGGTAGCTTGTTTGGTGGTTTATGAATATTCATTAGGGACATCCTGAAAACCAGGCTGGATTGTGGTGCACCAGGACCGGAGTTGGCCACCCCTGCTTTAGATTGTCTTCACTTTCAGTCAATAATGTGGTATCGTCAGCATAGTGAAGGTTGTTGATGAGTCTTCCACCAATCTTCACACTTCAGTTATCTTCCTGTAATTCTGCTTATGTGCTGATTTGTTATGCAAATAAATTGGACAGGTATAGGTAAAATAAGCAGCTTTGTGATACACCTTTGCCAATTTCAAACCATTCTGTTTCTCCATGTTCTGTATGAACTGTTTCTTCTTGATCAATGTGAAGCTTGCGCATGAGAACTCAGATATCCTGGTATACTGATACTTGTTAATGAGGCCCATAATTTTTCATGATTTATACAATCAAAGGCCTTGATGTAGTCAATAAAACAATGTAGCTATCCTTTTGGTATTCTTTTGTCTTTTCAGGAATCCATTTCATATCTGTGATTATGTGTCTTGTTCCTCGCCCTTTCCTGAATCCTGCTTGCACTTCAGACTGTTCTTGTTCCAGGTACGATTGTAATCTCCACTTAATGATCTTGAGTGGAATCTTGCTAGTGCGTGGGTTCAGAGTAATTGTGCAATAATTGCTACAGACTGTTGGATTACCTTTCTTCAGTATTGGTATGAATATAGATCTTTTCCAGTCAGTCATCCATAATGTTGTCTTCCAAATTTCCCGGCAGAGCCTTGTAAGTATTTTTTTAACAGCTGCATCTGTTTATTGTAATACTTCAATGGGAATGCCATCAATAGTCGGTGTTTGTTCTTTGATAATGTTTTCAATACTTCTTTGACTTCTTTCATCACCAACAGATCCTGATCGTGAGATACAAGTTGAAACATCTCTATGTGATCTTTATGGCATAATGACTCAGTATATTCTTTATATCTTTTCTTGATCTTCTCAGCATCATTCAGTGTGGATTCTTGAGTGTATTTTAGCATTCCAGTTCAAGGCTAGCTTTTTCTCTTTAATTCTCATAGCTTTAGGAAACCACTCTAGTTCTGCCTCTAATAGTTTCTGGTTCTAATTCCTTGTATGCATCATTGTAGTACTTCTTTGTCTCTTCTTGCTGCACATTAGAAACCTCTGTTAAGTTCTGTGATTGCCTCTCTTTCTCCTATGGCTTTAGCTTTTCTGAGTTTCTTTGATCATCCATTTTGGCCATTTTTTGCTTTTTCACGTTTTACAGAGACTTTTCACTTTCTTCTTCGAGCACAACTTTCAATGTCATCCCATAGCTTTTCTGGTGGTCTGTCATTTGTATTCAAAGCAGAAAATCGATTTTGTTGGCAGTCTTTAAATTCTGTTAGTATATTTTCAAGCTCATATTTTGCTACATTCATGAATGGCTTGTTCTTTTTTAACTTTTGCTTGAGTTTATATACTAGTAGCTAGTGATCTGTACCACTTTCAGCTTCAGGTTTTGTCTTTGTTGATGTTATTGTGCTTTTTCGCCTTTGATTCATACTAATGTAATCAATTTGATTTTTGAACAATCCAGCAGGCAAAGTTCATATCTACAGTTGCTTATGTTTTTGGAAAAAGATGTTTGAGATGAATAGATTGTTGGCCTTGCAGAATCAGTCTTTCTCCAGCTTCATTTCTGTTGCCAAGCCAATATTTTCCAACCATTTCCAATTTTTGTGCTCCAGATGTCTATGACAATCAGTATATCTTGTTTGTATGTTCTGTCGATTTTAGCTTGTACTTGTTCATAGAACTGATCAACAGAGTCTTCTGCATCTTGTTGGCACATATACCTGAATAATAGTTGTATTGATGGGCATCCCTCATAGATGAATAGACATTAGGCATTGTATTTAATTACTGTTCTTGTACACTTTTTTAAAATATTAAATGCAACACCATTTCTTCTTTGTCTTTCATTTCCAGCATGATCATCAGAATTAAAATGCCCATATGCTTGTCCATTTCAGTTTGCTGACACTGAGCAGATTGAGTTGTACATTTTTCATTTTGTTCTTGACCATCAGTAGCTTCCCTTGGTTCATACTGCATACATTCCATGTCCCAATACGTAAGACATCTTTGCAGCTTCTGACTCTCATTTCATGCACAGCTACATCAGCAGTCAAACATCTCAAGGGCTTTGTTCTCTCCACATCATATATTCTGGCTTTACTATGAAGAGTCTAAAGCTCTTCTCCAGTACCCCACTTAGTGCCTTCCAACTTTGGGGGGGTGGGGGGGGGGGTCATGTTCCAGCACTATATCGCAGTTTGTTTTGTTGCGATTATCCATTGGGTTTTCATGGCAAAATATGGAAGTAGATTGCAAGGCCTTTTTTCTACACAAGTAATGCTGGTGGTGTTGCCATCGTCACTGAAATATATTACTCTGCCACCAACACTATCCCATATTGCTGGTGCCCAGATGAGTGGTTTTTCTTAGTCTAGCCCCTCAGCTGAGACCTCTCCACCCTGGGAGATCCTGCCAGTACTTAAGCTATTGTTAGCATATCATTGATGCTCACAAGCCCTTGTGGCACAACAAGTCCAAACCTAGCAAGGGCCTAATGAAAATAGAACATCTTAAACAATAAAAACACTAGAAGTCTGAAGCAGTAAGTTGCACTACTCTTTAGTACAGGAATTTACTCGATTATCTTGTATTAATCTTATTTTTGATGCAGGAACAAATATTAAAGCATGAAAATCAGCATAAAATTACTGTGCTAAAGAGTAGCTCAATGAGCTTGCAAAATACATGAAAAATGCTGTATTAAAAAAGCTCCTGATATAAAAGCTGAGTTCTGGTCCCTCTGGGCTGCTCACAGTTCACTGGATTACAACACTGCTCCTTGTACTATGGCTGAACTGCTATCCAACTATCAATTACTGCTTGGGCTGCTATGCTGTGATCTGCGTCTAATTCCATCAAAAGTTGTGAATAGTGGACTGCTCACTGACCTGGACTCATACACTCATGCCTAGTTATGCTGTTGTGCCCTGGTGTGTGCAGTCTCCTCCCCGGCACTTCCCGGTGAGAGCAGGAGGGGTCGCGGGTGGGTGATGTCACTGCCGGGATGCATTTCAGTGGGGTCTGAGGTGTCGTGCTGAAGGAGTGCATCTAAAGGGCAGGGTGCTCCCCTTATTGTGCACCTTAGTGGGGGTCTTTGGGGGGATGCAATGTGAAATGAGTCTTTGTTCCTGTTGTGTAGATGTGTGTGTGTTAAAGGGGGTTGGTGGCTCCGTCAGTGTATGATGGACGTGGGGTTTGGGTGGTAGGTGGTGGTTGTTTCTATATGATGTGGTGGGTGTGGGTGTTTGCAGGTGCGGTGGGGGAGTGATGGGTAGTCTGGTTTGGAGGGTGGGGCTGTAGGGCAGAGAATTGGGTTTATATGGGGGAAGGGTACTGGCAAATCCAGAGCTTCTTAATGAAACAAAATCAGGGGCATGTTTTGCCTTATTTCCTTCGGCGTCTGACGTCAATCCTGCCAGATGACTGCTAGCTACCAATCAAATTCAAACTCATTGCATCCAATAGGGAGATCCCACTGACAAGGGAAACTCTCTTTAGGAAAGCAATGTAGATATTAGAAAGATGTTAAAAAGATTGCTTAGATGATGGTATACCAATCAATTTGTGCATTTAAACCTCTAGGAGTGACTGTGTTTAACAGATAGATCCATCTCTGCTCACGTAACTGCAATCGTTGCTCACGATTCCCTCCTCTCGGGTCTACAGGCACAAAGTCCAAAACACGCCAGCGCAGCGAATTAAAGTCGTGAAAATGTTGTAAGCAGTGCTCAACCATAGGAGCTGAAAGGGTTTTTGTCCACAATCTCGAAGCATGTTCTAAAAGCCATGTTCTAACTGATCGCTTAGTGCGTCCCACATAATATAGCAAACATGGGCTTACTATTAGGTACACCACATAAGTCGAAGAGCAATCCGTATACCATATGGATGAATATGTCTTAGATGTGTGAACATCAATCCATTCCGTGCCTGGTATCACCAAAGTACAATAAGCACAATTTTCACAAGGAAAGTGTCCCCTAACCTCATGATTATGAATAGGACGATCTAGCCTGTAAGTTGTCTTCATTATTAAATCTCTAAGATTTGCTTTGCGTGAATATGCTATTTGCTTTGGATTTGCCAGTATTAGATGGACCTGAAGCAGGATTGAAAGAACTTTTGAAACAAACCCGAAACGTGTGGCACATCGTCATTTCTGTTTTTCTGGCGATATTTATTCAAGTTTGTGATACTTGTCTTCAAACAATCAACAAAGCTAAGTGCAAAGTCTTATTTTGAATTTTTATTAAAAAGTAAAAGGGAGAAGTCGCAGTGGTGCATGGATGAGTTCTATTCACTTTGACGACTAGCTCCGACAAAAAATAAAAATCAACAGGGAGAAATAGGAATCAGAATTTCTGAGCTATGATTTGTGAGCAAATGTGGGTGCAATGTAAGAACATGGTCCTCTGGGGGGGAGGTGGAGGATGTCTTTCTTCGGGTGGAGAAGTGGGGGTGGTGAACCTTTCTTGATGTACCATCCCTGGGAATTAGTTGGTGAGTATGGGAGTTATTGGTGGAGGGTATTCTAGCGAAGGCGGTGGGGCAGTGGGATCTTTTGGTGGTGGGAGACTTTAATGCCCATGTAGATGTTATGGGGGATGAGAGGGCATCCTTTTTGATGGTGTTCTTGTCACTGGGTAGACTGTTTCAGATAATGATAGGATCTACCCTTTGGGGGGGGGAGCATGCACTGGATTTGATATTTGGCTCGGCCTCATTAGTTGCTCGGGAGGGAATTCAAGGGATCTGGGTGGTCCCTGTTCCATGGATGGATCACCTGGTGCATTTCTGTTGTTGGCGGGGGGTGGTGTGGCATCCGGAAGACACTCAGAGGATTTGGAGGGGCATAAGAAGTAGGGTAGATTGGTAGCATTGGGGGGAGCAGGCTGGGGGGATTCCATACTTGTAATCTCCAGGAACAAGCAGGAATGAGTCCTCACATATGGGTACGTCGGAACCGACGGAGCCTGCGTGGGAAAGCTCCCCAGCTTCCCAGAAGGAAAGCTTTTGGGGCTTCCCACAGCGCATGCGCGCTGCCTTCCCGCCTTCCTGACCAACTCTCCTCAGTTCTTCTTTTTCCGCGGAGCCAGCAGGTCGTGTTCCTGTCACCGCTGAAGAATTTGTTATTTTAAATTGTTTCTTTGACCGCGTGTCTGCCTTCCCTGATTCCGAACCGGTACCGCCGGTCTTTTTTCCTTTATTTCTCTAAAAAAAAAAAAAAAAAAAAAAATCTTATTTTTTCCCCACTTGGTGTGTTTGTTTTTGTGAGGCCTACAGGCCTTTACAAATTCTCCCTCATGGAGAAACCAGCCTCTGGTTTTAAAAAATGCACCAAGTGCACTGGTACTATTTCAGTCACAGATACCCATGAATGGTGTCTTAAATGTTTGGGGCCTGACCATTCTATTCCAGATTGTCCATCCTGCTCTCTGATGTCCAAACGTGGCTTACAGAACCGAGCAGCCAAATTTCATATGCTGTTTTCTACAGATACTCCAGCATCAACATCCTCCAGGTCTTCCTCTCCGGATGGATCTCAGGTACCCAAACATTCTGCAGGCAGGTCTTCAAAAGGCAAATCTCCCTCTAAGCAGCGAGAGGCCCTTGGGTTCGACCCTGAAGACCCTGCCCCAGCTAAACAACCCCGGCGGGAAGCTCCGGCTTCCAAAGCTCCTCCTATGGAGTTACAGGTTGACATCGATGGCACGGCCTCGACCGATCACCTGTTAGACTGCTCTGGGGTACCGGCCCAGACCCGGTACCGACATCCAGGCAGTCGTAGCGACTATGGGTACTACTGTACAATCCATGCAGCAAGCCATATTCGCTTTCATTAATGCTGCAAAGCCCTCGGTACCGCAACCATCGGTTCCGACCCCGGTTCCGGTACCACAACCGATACTGGTACCCAGAGCATCTATTTCCAATAGAATGCCGGTTCCGGTCCCTGGTTCCGAGGACTTTCTCGATACCGATCCGATTCCCGGTACGCCCGATGTCGATACCGGTCGGTACGCGTATCGGTCTCTGGAAGCAAATAGGCGATACTTTGAGTCTTCTGAGGATGCCGATACCTCAGATGATTCTGATGAAGCATCCCTTGTTCTTCCTGAGGAGCCCTCTTCCCCAAAAAGGAGAATGTCTCCTCCAGAGGACTTGTCCTTTCAAGACTTCATTCTTGAAGTAGCCAAGGGACTCTCTATTTCAGTATCCTCTGAAAAAGAACCTAGAGCAAAAAAATTAGACATTTTAGGATACTCTAAGGTTCCCAAAGAGGCAGTCACCTTGCCCATTCATGACATCCTTCAAGAACACATGATGGACTTATGGGAGGCTCCTCTTACCCTATCTCCACATTCTCGTCGGTTGGACACCATGTATCGGGTCCCTCCTTCTCCTGGATTTCAAAAAACTCAGCTTCCTCACCATTCCATCGTGGTGAAGTCTGCTATGAAGAAGATAAAGAGTACCAAAAGGCACTCTTCTACCCCACCAGGAAGAGAATGTAGGACTTTGGATGCTTTTGGCAGGAAAATCTTCCAAGCTAGTATGCTTATTGCCAGAATCAACTCATACAGCCTCTATATGGGCATGTTTCTCAAAGAGCTTGCTCTCAAAATACGACATTTTCTCCCCTTTATCCCAGAAGATAGGAAGGAGGAATTCCTGCTTCTTTTAAAGCATACCCAAGATGTGTCAAAGTTCTCCAATAGAGCTGCCTTTGACTCCTTTGAGGGTGCTGGCAGAGCATCAGGCATAGCTATAGCTGCTCGCAGAATTGCTTGGCTCCAGGCCTCTGACCTGGAATCCTGGGTACAAGATGGCCTAGGCAATCTGCCCTGTACAGGTGAAAATCTGTTTGGCAAGGAGTGGCAAGTCAAAGCCACTCAAATGGATGCAGAGAATGCTGCTCTGGATAGACTTTCCAAGTCTACTTCTACCTCTGCCAAGAAAAAGTCTTTTAAGAAACCCTTCTACAAAAAGACCAGATTTTCTACCAATGCTGGCCAATCAACTTCTCAGGTTCGCTTTGCTCCTAAATGTCAGCAATCTAAACAGGCCAGAGCAAAACCTGCAGGGGCTGCTACACTTCAACAGTCCCAACCCCCTCAGGGTTTTTGACTTACGTCTAGAGAACATACCCTTTCTGGCTCTGCAGCAACCAGAGCCTCTCACCATTCCAGGAAGGTTAACTCATTTTGCTCCCAGATGGGAGCAAATCACATCAGAACAGTGGACCCTCTCTATCATCAGAAAGGGCTACAAACTGCATTTTTCCAGCTTTCCTCTCCGTACCATGGTGAGACATTTCATCTCTCCCCCATCTCTTCTACACCTGTTGGGTCAGGAGGTGAATACCCTTCTTGCCCAAGGGGCAATAGAACAGGTTCCTCTTCTTCAACAGGGGTCAGGGTTTTACTCCCCCTATTTTCTCATTCCAAAGAAAACAGGGGGGGCACAGACCCATTCTAGATCTGAGAGAATTAAACAAATTTCTATACAAAGAGAAATTCAAAATGCTCTCTCTAGGTACTCTCCTTCCATACCTACAGAGTCAGGACTGGCTTTGTTCTCTAGACCTAAAGGATGCGTACACACATATACTCATCCATCCATCCCACAGAAAATTCCTCCGATTTTTGTTCCAGGGGAAACATCTCCAATACAGAGTACTCCCCTTCGGTCTAACCTCTGCTCCAAGAGTGTTCACCAAATGCATGTCAGTAGTAGCTGCATTTCTACGCACTCTGGGAATTTTTGTCTTCCCATACCTAGACGACTGGCTCATCCAAGCTCCATCTCAGTCCCACGCTCAGACTTCCCTGGACCACACCAGACGCATTCTGCAGTATCTGGGACTTGTCATCAATCTGCCAAAGTCTCAACTCACCCCTACTCAGTCCCTAGAATTCATAGGGGCCTGGCTAGATACCACCACGGCAAGAGCCTATCTTCCCCAGGCACGTTGCCACCGTCTAGTGCACTTGGCCTCTCAAATTCAGTCCAGAAACCACTTGACTGCCAGAGAGATGCTACAACTGCTAGGCCACATGGCATCCACAGTTCATGTGGTGCCTTATGCTCGTCTGCATATGAGAGCAGCTCAATGGACTTTGTCCACCCAGTGGACCCAAGTATCAGGAGCTCTCTCAGACCAAATAGCGACCTCCAAACGTCTCTTTTGGTCTCTCCAATGGTGGATCTCTACCCAAAACCTGTTGTTGGGGTCCCCCTTCCAACCGTTACTACCCCAAACAACCCTCACAACAGATGCCTCCCAAACAGGCTGGGAGCTCATCTTCAAGACCTCTCCACTCAAGGCACTTGGTCTCCACAGGAGACCACCCTTCATATCAACCTTTTGGAGCTCCGAGCAATTTTCCTTGCTCTCAAGGTCTTTCATACCCTCCTACACAACATGACAGTTCTTGTTCATACCGACAATCAAGTAGCCATGTTCTACATAAACAAACAAGGAGGGACTGGCTCTCTGTCGCTTTGCAACGAAGCTCTCAGACTGTGGGCCTTCGCCAGAGAGCATCAAATCCATCTCCTGGCAGTATATCTCCCAGGAATTCAAAACTCTTGGGCAGACAGACTCAGCCGAGTTCTGCTTCCACACGAATGGTCCCTGCACATGGATCAGGTACTCAGAATCTTCCAGAAATGGGGAACCCCGGACATAGACCTCTTTGCAAGTCCGTGGAATGCCAAACTTCCCCGGTTCTGTTCCAGAATTCCGTGTCAGGGAATGCAGGCCAAGGATGCCTTCCTCCTTCATTGGGGTCAGGGCCTCCTATATGCCTTTCCACCCATTCCTTTGATTCCCAAGACTCTGTTCAAACTCCAGAGGGATCAAGGATCTATGATCCTCATCGCTCCACGCTGGCCACGCCAAGTGTGGTACCCTCTACTTCTGCAGCTCTCCCAAGCCCCCTCCCTGGACTTGGGAGCTGCTCCAGACCTTCTGTCTCAAGAGGAGGGAACTTTGTGGCACCCAAACCCCAAGTCCCTTCACCTCAGAGCTTGGTTACTGAAGGCCTAGACCTTCAAGACTTAAATGTCTCTCAGCAAGTGAAGGATATCCTCCATGCTTCCAGAAAACCTTCCACTAGGCATTCCTATGCTTTTAAGTGGAAAAGATTTTCCATTTGGTGTGCTCAAAGGAATCTTGACCCTCTCACACTACCTCTGAATTCTCTATTAGAATATCTCCTGCATCTTTCCAATGCAGGCCTCAAGACGAATTCAGTACGAGTCCATTTGAGTGCTATTGCAGCATCACTTAAACCTATCAATGGACAACCTATTTCCTCTCATCCGCTTATTGCTAGAATCATGAGAGGCCTAACCTTAACTAAGTCTCCCATTAGACCTCCTCCGGTGGCATGGGACTTAAACTTGGTTCTTGGTCAGCTTATGAAGCCACCCTTTGAACCCTTAGCCTCAACCTCCTTGAAATTTCTTTCCTGGAAGGTTGTTTTCCTTATTGCAGTCACTTCAGCTCGCCGTATCAGTGAACTGCAAGCCTTAGTGGCTAATCCACCTTATACAAGGTTCCATCATGATAAGGTAGTCCTTAGGACGAATCCACACTTTATGCCTAAAGTGGTTTCACCTTTTCATCTTAATCAAGAGGTATATTTACCTATCTTTTTTCCAGCTCCTCATGCATCTAATGCAGAGAGGGCCCTTCATACTCTGGATTGTAAAAGGGCTCTCGCCTTTTACCTCCACAGGACACAGCAACATAGAAAGTCTTCCCAACTTTTTGTTGCTTTTGATCCTTCCCATTTGGGACTTCCAGTCACTAAGAGAACGCTGTCCAATTGGATTGCTCAGTGTATCTCTTTTGCTTACCAGAGTAAGAACCTCACTCTGGAGGGCCATGTCACAGCTCACAATGTGAGAGCCATGGCCACCTCTATGGCTCATCTTCATTCTGTATCCATAGATCAGATCTGTCGAGCAGCCACCTGGGCCTCGGTTCATACCTTTACAGCCCATTATTGCTTGGACAAGGACTCCCGCCGGGATGCCTTATTTGGTCAGGCTGTCCTCAAACACCTGTTCCATTCTTAAAAACAACTCCTGCCCACCTTCCCTCAATGGATGCCTGAGATCCATACAAAGATAGGGAACCCTTGAAGGGGGATCTCCCCGGCATCTTAGCTAGGGAGTCCCCATATGTGAGGACTCATTCCTGCTTGTTCCTGGAGATAGCACAGTTACTTACCTGTAACAGGTGATATGTGGGAACAGCAGGAATTAGTCCTCACAACCCACCCACCTCCCCTAGGAGTTGTATCTCTTTCTCTTCCTTTCCTCTCTCTATTGTCTCAGCTTTAAACTCGAACTGAGGAGAGTTGGTCAGGAAGGCGGGAAGGCAGCGCGCATGCGCTGTGGGAAGCCCCAAAAGCTTTCCTTCTGGGAAGCTGGGGAGCTTTCCCGCGCAGGCTCCGTCGGTTCCGACGTACCCATATGTGAGGACTAATTCCTGCTGTTCCCAGAGATCACCTGTTACAGGTAAGTAACTGTGCTTTCCTGGGAGTCTGGTGGATTCCCAGCTTGAGGATTGGCATCACTTGTTGACAGATACATTGGATGTGGTCATGTCTGTGAAGCATGTACATGTACATAATTACAATGGTCAACAGTGGTTTGCTTCAGAGTTGCATGCCGTGAAGCACAAGTTGCAGAAGCTGTAATGCCGCAGGCAGCGACCCCAGCTGGAGGAGGACAGCGCAAGTGGCATTGGGCCACCAACCCGCTATCAGTGTATGAGAGGCCAAGAAAACATTTTGAAAATGATAAGGGAAACAAGCAATCGGCCTCAGATGGTCTTCCATGTGGTGTCAGGGTTGGTGGGTGGTGCTTGTCCGGTAGGGGGTCAGGCGACAGTGGATCTTGAATGGATCGTGGGGTTCTTTCTGGAAAAGGTTCAGAAGCTGAAGGCTAGTGTTATCATTCGTACCCTACCTGCTGTGGAGGCAGGGGGTGGATTGGAAACCCCTGTTTTAGATGTCTTCAACTTGGTCACGAGTAGCCAATAAAGCAAATAGAATGCTAGGGATCTTAAGAAAAGGAAAAACCAAGGATATTATAAGGCCTTCATATCTCTCCATGTTGCGACTGTACCTTGAATACTGTGTGCATTTCTGGTCGCCATATCTTAAAAGGATATAGCGGAATTAGAAAAGGTTCAAAGAAGAGTCACCAAAATGAATGAGGGGATGGAAGGATATCCCTATGAGGAAAGACTTGAAAGGTTAGGGTTCTTCAATTTGGAAAATAGATGGCTGAGGGGAGATATGATAGAGGTCTATAAAATAATGAATGGGGTGGGACGCATACATGTAGATCAGCTGTTTACTCCTTTAAAAAGTAGAAAGACTAAGGGACATGCAATGAAGCTACAAATAAGTCTAATCGTAGAAGATATATTTTTTACTCACGCATAATCAAACTATGGAATTTGTTACCAAAGGATGTAGTCAAAGCTGTTAGTGTAGCGGGTTTAAAAGAGGTTTGGACAAGTTCCTGGAGGAACCTGAGAAATCCAGTGCTTACTCCTGGGACAAGCAGCATGGAATCTGGGCACTTTTTTGAGAACTTGACAGGTACTTGTGACCTGAATTGGCCGCTGTTGGAAACAGGATACTGAGCTTGATGGACTCTTGTTCTTAAGGAGCTGTGAAGTATGTACTTCAAGGACATATTGAAAATCTCAAAACCAGAGGAAATAGTACATTTGTGAAATCCTAATCTACTGAAAGAAAGAAGGAGAATAGTGAAGAAGGAACAATGGACTTCAGCTTTTTTTAGAATCCTCTTACAATAATATAATAACTAGAGCTACTTCGATGGTGGTGTTGTTATCAGAGTCTGATGAGTTTGTTCACTTCAAAAATTATTTCAAATTTAGGCAATTTGGGAGGGAGGAGTAGCCTAGTGGTTGGGGCAAGGTACTTCAGGCCGGAAGGTCAGGCGTTCAAATCCCACTAGAGGACAGCAACCTTGGGCCGGAAGGACTGGGGTTTCTAGCCCCACAGATGCTCCTTGTGGTCTTGGGCAAGCCACTTAACCCTACATTGCCCATGTTCCCTGTAAGTATTAGTGTATGTGTCTCATATCCCCACATATTAAATGTATCCCCCAATTGTGTTGTGACCGCTTTGATTGAAGGATAAGGCGGTATACAAAACTGTCTAAATAAATAAATAAAATAAATAAATAATTTGCCTTTGTGGACAAAGGGGTTCTATGTTCTCTAATGTGGTTAAGGCCTTGCAAATTTGGAGGAAGGTTTTTCTCCAGCTAAAGCCTAGACTGGGGGCTTTTGGGGCATCTTTTTTAAGATTTATTATTCTGTGTAAATGCCTGGTCAGGGAAATAGTTACATCGTTTTTTGATCCACTACAGCTTGAATCATTTCTGCTGGGTAAAGTGTCCACTTTATTCATTTTCTTTCTTTTCGATTTATTACTTTAGCTTATGTATAACATGGGTTGTACAGAGATATATTTTGCAGTGATAAGCTACTGGAGTAAGAACAATTTATTTCATTTTTATACCTTAATGTGGCATCTTTCTCTGTGCTGTTGTAGGCTAATGAAGTATTGAGAAATGTTTCTGTTATAATAATTGCTATTTTATGTTTGTATCACATCATCCTTTCTTAAATTCTTGTTATAGGAATTATATTATGAAAATTACTAATAAAAAAGAAAAGAAAAAAAGTAGTTTTCCATGTCATTGGTTCCAGAACTAGCTGCTTTATGAAGCAATTATTTATGGTATCTAAGGGATCTGTAAGAAAGGAAGAAAAGATGGGTATTCTGCTAATATCGACCATCACAGACTCAGGATTCAGATATAGAATTAATGGAAATAATAGCTCAGCACTGTTTGAAGTTTCCAGCAGGGGTGGTACTGGCAGATTTTAGTTTACACTTTGGTGTTTGTTTGCCTCAGCCTCTGCTTGTCTAGTATCTATGCAAATGATGGGGTTGTGTAGAGTAAAATTTACACACGTGCATTAACAAGGACATTTGCTAGATCATGTACTTTCCTCCGTAGATAGTCAAAATGCATTTTTCATTAAGGATTTGGTACTGTGGTAGGCGAAGGCCTATAATCCATGCTGCTTGAACTGAACAGACAGGCCTAAGTAGCTTGACCTGTAAATGAAGCCTGTGGTTAGGCCCAGAGGAATGAAAACCCCCCCTGAATGATGCCACCATAGAATTGAAACTTAACTAAGCATAACCAAGCATAGCTAAGCAGAAACAAAACTTAGAAGAGATAGAAAAACAATTTTAATTGGAACTGATAAGATGTGTGAAGCTTCTATAGAATTAATTAACTTTGCTGAAAGAAAAGTTACAGTGCCCTGCTTTCCCATATGTTTTGGTTAGCCAGTGACCTTGGAGGAGAATTGTATCAAGAGTCTGAGAACTGACCATTGTAATGGGGACTGTAAGGGGGGCAACCAGGTGCTGAGCCCAGACCAAGGTCCTCATTGGATGACTACGTAATGGTACCGGGACCAATAGATGGGATAGAAGGGGTTACTGGGACCAATGAAAAGTTTGCCTATGTCCAGAATGGAGAAGAAGGCTATAAAAGTTGTTGTTTTGCTAGAAACCATTTCTCCGCCATTTTGAATGTGATTCTGCTTGAGTCTTGTGCACAAATAAATGATTTGGACCTTCTGAACAGACTCCTGGTATCATTGGATTGTCTGCGCTCTGCTGCTACATATTCTTGGTGCGTTGGCCGGGAACGTGTGGTTAGTAGAGGTATATGAGCCAATATACCACGACTTTCCGCCTCTACAGGTTTGGTCCTGCCGGGATCGTGCCCTCCCGACGTGGGCTCGGCTCCCAGGCGCTACCGGTCCAGTTGCATCGGAGGGAGCTGGGCCAGGCCTCGGCGGGTGCCGGACCCGGTCAGAACCAACACCTCGAATCCGTGAGGGGAGTCCGAGGTCCAACTCATGCGCTTGCTCGGGAGCGGGGACCGGATCCGGTGAGTATAGATTTTGATATGTCTAGACAGATGAGTCAGAGCAGAACTGCTGTTTGTAACTTTGGAATTTGGTATTTGGTAAAGAGAGCTTGATCACCTCTCAAGACGGTCCGATTAACCCTGCATGAGTATGCGCGGGGTGAATCTATCGTCTTTTTGATTTTGATTTTGGAATTTGATATAGCCTAGTCAGAAGAGACAGGCTTGAGCTCTTGGGAAATGCTAGCATGTTTGTCGTTCTGTGTGTCTTTGTTTTTTGGTATTTGTTGAAACCACGAGTTTCCCTTCTAGTATAGAGTCACTGTAAAATCAAGAACATGTCTCACTCATTCATTCTCCTTCCTACAGTACAGCGTGAGACTGACAAGGGGCGTGTCTGTGCAGAGGTGCCTTTTAACCCTATAAAGGCATGTTTTCAACGTTCTGCTGCTGGGCTAATTGGAGCTTATTTTAGGACAATTATACCTGTTTTTATTTACTTTGTTTTAATAGTGATGTTCATTCTACTATGGTCATGTATTATATACCATTCGATAGGAATATTTAGTCAGAATTTTAGTTTTGAAGGTCGTATTAACCTCATCGGAGCTCCGTAAACTGTTTTTAGTTATATTCTCTGCTCTGTCCGTAAAGTTTTAGTGTGCAGGGTGAGATTACTTACTCTGGTCAGATAGGCTGCTAGGTATCATACATTTGTGGGCTTAGCTTTGCCCTGTGTTTTATGGTTCAAACAGAAATGATAGAGAAACTAAGCGAACTGCTTTGGGTTTTCTCCCTTTGACCTACAAAGTAATTATTAGATCACGACTTGACACTGATTTAAATTATTCTTGCTGGCATGTCTGTGTGCTTGTGAAACTAAGTTGTTTCATTTCGTTTCCAGTGAGCGAAGGGGTGTGGCTTTCACACAGCTTGCTAGAAGGAGGAAAAAATGAAAAGTCTCTTACTTGTTTAAAATAAAGGATTCATTCAATCAAAGTGTGACAGGAGATGAATTTATAATTAGTTTTCTAGTTATTATTTTACAGCTGTGATAACTACAGTGACTCAGAAGTTCTTTTGTTTTTGAAGTATATCTGTCGTTTCAAAAACTAACTGACACGGACAAGAGAGAGCAAATAAAGTGTTTTTCCTTTGACCCTTCGAGGTTAAGAACCTTGGGGGATGGTGCAGCCTTCTGGGTTTGAAGTGTACCAGATTGCAACCTGAGAATGAATGGTTTAAATTCTGAGTGAATAAGAAATTGTGTTAGGATTTTATCTTTGAAATCTGTACTAGTGACTAATGACGACCTTTACAATTCAGGATAAATTCATCTGTTTTTCTGTATTTGAATTCTGTGTGTCTGTGTCCAGAGGAAAAGGGGGTACTTTGTTTTTTTGAAAGTCTTTTAAATTTCAAGACGTTATTTCCTGATATACTGTGGCAAGCACCTGATAGAAGACATATTTATTGTTAAAAAAAAAGGGTGTATATGCATTCTAGATATCCACCAACGCTATGGAAAAGTATCCATTTCATGTCTCTTGAATATCTGCTTTCTGAACTGTAAGATTTAATAAAAATAAAATAATAATTTCTTTTGCAGAGACATGCAGACTACGGCTGGCAGTTAGTTTCCATGCTAAGTAATTTCATTCCAGTTATACATAACAGATAGCTATAGTTCTCTCTATAAGAATCGATGTTATAACATGTTGCAAAATAATAGTTTTATATTTTAAGAACTGTATCTAAATTGTTCCTGTTTGGAATAAGTAAGCAGCTCCCCAAGAAGTCCTGGCTCCGTCGTGTGTACTATCATATCCCGCAAGTTAGACTGCCTTGAGTATGCTATCCGTAAACGTTTACGAAAACAGGGATGCAGACCTTGCGGGATATGATAGTACACACGACGGCGGTTCAGGATCGTCCGCAGTCATTTCATGAAAATGCGGGACATTTTTCTTGTGGCAATTGTGTTTATTGCCCCAATACCATCTCGGGTCCATCTTGGCAGGACGTCCATACTCACTTTGTATACCATGCTCGATGGCATACTTGCTGTACCACATCTTTTGTGGTTTACCTCATTGTTTGCCCATGTGGTCTGTATTACATTGGACGTACTTCTCGACCTTTTAAAGTTCGTTTGAGTGAGCATGCATCAAGATTGCGTACGAAGACATTATCAGCACCAATAGTACAGCATTGTATTTCTAATTCCCACACTTTTGATTCACTTACCTGGAGGATCTTGGATTTTATACCTCAGAATCCACGTGGAGGCAATCGTTTACAAACTCTACAGTATCGAGAACAACGATGGATTTTCCGATTGAATTCTGTTTCACCTCATGGTCTTAACTTACAACAGGACTGGTATACTATCATTTAATTCCAATTTGACAGCCATTTTTCAGACTTAGGGGTTGATCTTTGTACAGTGACCTTCCCCTTATGGTTCTGATTGGCTCTTTGTTTGACGTTCCTCACGGCTTGACGCTGAGCAGCTGGATTTACGTTGCTACTGCCATGATATAAACCGGCTTTTATAAGCACTGCTACATTACAAAAGTTCACCGAGCAATGTCTTTGACCTGAAGCAGGGGTACACATTGTTTTTGCCCTGAAACGTGCCACGTCGTATCTGTTACATTGCTGACTGGTTAAGGATGGACTGCTATTACTTCAGTTAAGTGTTCACTGATTTTTTAAATGAAATACAGTCAAACCTCGGTTTTCATGATTAATCCGTTCGAAAAAGTCTGACTAAAACCGAAACGTATGAAAACTGAAGCAATATTTCCCATAAGAAATAATGTAAATCCAATTAATCCGTTCCAGACACCCAAAAATATTCACAAAAAATACATTTTATAGAGAATAACTATATTTTTACATACAGAAAACAATGAGAAATAAATATAAATGACTAATGAAATGGATAAATGAACATTTAACATCACTGAAAGCAAGCTAAGTACAGTACTGTACAGTATGTTAACATCTGGCCTTAGCCACCCCTGACAAGCTGCTGTGCCCAGCTCTCTTCGGAATCACATTGAATTCAGTCCATTAAAATACCTTTACATTATCTGCTCAATGCTTCAGAATGGCAGAAAATCTTAATGATATAGCTTCAGACGTACCCTGCAAGAGAAAGAACTGCCTCCCACATTCATGCAACATCTCCTGCTTACGTTGACAGCTTTTCTTCCCTGCTACCGGGACAAAATCTCAGTCAAAAGACGTTGAAAACCGAAGCAATGCATGAAAACCGGGACAAAATCTCAGTCAGAAAAGACGTTGAAAACCGAAGCGTATGAAAACCGGGGCAAATGAAAACCAAGGTTTGACTGTACTTGAAATACTTTATTAAAATGGAAACTGCCACGGCGGTATGAGGATGTTTTCCTCTTTACTGGGTTGGCTATTCCAACAAAAATAATTTTTGCTTTATTCACCGGTGTTTTTGTTTTCCGGGTTGTGTTTTTGTTGCCCACGTAGAGTTAACAGACCACTGGTTCCTCATGGAAACTCTTTTCCCGATCTGCGCGGCGTTTTAGCAGATCGGGAAAAGAGTTTCCATGAGGAACCAGTGGTCTGTTAACTCTACGTGGGCATCATTCATTTTAAGTAGCAACACTCAATAGTCCCCTGAAGAACCGGATTGGAGAAACGCAGAGGCGCTTCAAATAATAGCGTCAGGACTTTCAATTTCAACAGAAGGACTGCAGTACCTTGATGAAACTTTACGGCACTGCGAGCTAAGTAGAACTTTAAAAGCATTTCAATTATTTCCAGTATTTCAAATTCTTTTTGTTTCAATGGACTGTCTGCAGTATTTATTTTATAATAGTGTGAGCTAAGTAGTAAATTTTAAAAAAGCATTTTGACACTCTGTTGCTGGTCATATAATAAAGAGTTGAGAGTACGGAAGTTATGAAGTGTCGTTGATGCAAACAGGCATGTTATCGGGAAAAAAACAAACCCAGAAAACCATGCCATTGTAAGTCTGAGACCCGATAATTAGAAAATCTCCTCACTGGATCCAGCACCATAGGACAACTGTATATAAATAAAGTGATAGAGCGCAGGAATATATCTGATTCTATACTAGATTTATATTGACATCATCTTCCAAAATTTTCTTTTTCGGGGAAAGTAATAACTCTCGATTGTTAAATAGAGCTCTTTTATATGCACAGTTAATAATGTGTTTGGGATATCCCCTCTGTTCAAATCTGTCTTTAAGATGTTTACACTGAATTTTGAATTGAGTTTCATCTGAACAGTTCCTCCGAAACCAGAGAACTGTGAAAATGGGAGACTATCTTTAAGTGGTTTTGGATGAGCACTGTGATAGTGAAGCAGGGCATTCCTGTCCGTAGACTTGCAATGAACAGCTGTGGCCCACCCCGAGACTCCCCTTTGGATCTCCACATCCAAAAATGTTATTGTGTCCTTGTTACTGGCACTCGTAAACTGTATATTGTGGTCTCTAGCATTGAGCCACGTTACAAAACTATTTAATTGCTCCAACATAAAGCAACATAAAAACATAAAGCAACACAAACGGTCGTTGATGCAACTGGGGGGCAGAAGTTTGGTATAGACTTTGAGCCCCATTAAGTCTGAGACCGGTTGCTTATGATACAAGTTATAAATCTTGTTCATTAAAAATGCCAATGTGAGGTATAGCATTATGAACGGCATTAGATTTGGCTGACAAGTTGAGTAATGGAGCGTTTTTTTAAAAAATGTTCAGGCTACTAAGAGAGAGAAATGATTGACTAGAGGAAAGCTTGATGGAGATTGGTTTGGGAAATATTTACAAGAGGATAGCAGAAGTTGACTCTTAATGCTAGGGATGTGCATTGGTTTTCATAAAATGGTAAAATGAGATGAATGAGGCCATATTTGTTTAGTTTTGCCACTTATGAACCAAATAGAACCAATTTAGAATGAATCACCATTTGGTTTGTTTATTTTTCTCATAGGGAAAGCCATTGATACAGAGACAATGGAGCTGCTCTGAGAGGGACAGAATAGTAAGGGTGGGGAACAAGCCAGAAGCATAAGGCAGCCAAACAAGTCAATCCCTGCCTGACTTATCCAGATCCTATGGGCTATGATGTCAGCGGCTGGGCAGGAAGATAGAGCACAGAATCAGGACAGGAAAGCATCTTAGGCTCTCAGAGAGGGCATCCCATGCTTACTTGCTCCAGGTCTCAGCAAAAAATTGCTGACGTTTAGAATGTGTTAAAAATCATCGAAAGAGCACACAGGTCTGTGTTAGCAGCAGCAGTAAAAAAGGGTGCTTTAAGTTTGTCAGGGTTGCTGGTCTCTGGGTCTTGAATGGGAATAGTGCATCTGTATGTCACTACCAGCTGAGGTGGGGGGGAGGGGGAATACGCAAAGTAGTGTTAAGGACACTGGAAAATAAAGCAAGTTTTAAGAACATTGGAACATAGTATATGCCATACTGGGTCAGACCAAAGATCCATCAATTCCAGTATCCTGTTTCCAACAGTGGCCAATCCAGGTCACATCTACCTGTCAGGTGTTAGTGAGTGACAGAGATCTCTGGTAGAAGTTTTTAGGGCACTACTTTCTGCTGGTTTAGGGCAAGTCCAGTAGTGTGTGGAGTGACAGCCTCAGTGTATTTGTCTGAAAAACAATGATTTGTAACGGTCTCTCACTCACTAACCCACCCATCTTGGATAATATAAAAATAGGATAATATAAAATAACTAAGATCCCTTTCACATTTTTAATTTTCAAAGCAAATCTCGCTTTAAGAAAGTATTCCACCTTGCCGTCTGTTCAAAGGCTTTTCCCAACTAACTAGAATATCAGCTGGAGGACACTAGTGACTGAAATGCAAGATCTGGAAAGAACAAGGCGGACCTGTTGTCTGAAGAAATAGTGCGGGAATGGAAGAATGCGGGTTGGAAGATAATTTGTAATACTGAAACATGGTTGGGGAAGGGTATTGGTTGTTGAACAACTGTTATGTTCTGAGGGATATTATTGGGTAAAGGAGGGAAAGGACAGTAAGCATGAAAGGTGGTTGAGAAGTACATGTGACTCAGTAGATATGTTTGTCCAAGCTCAGGTTTGGAAAGTTCCAGCAAAGAAAGTTTATTGGACAAGTGAGAGGTGACAAAGGGTACAGGTAAATGGAGCTCACTCTGAGGAGAAGGATGTTACCAGTGGTGTACCCCAGGGATCTGTCCTTGGTCCGATTCTTTTTAACATCTTTGTTAGTGATATAGCAGAAGGGCTGTCAGGTTAAGGTTTGCCTCTTTGCGGATGATACCAAAATCTGCAATAGAGTAGACACCCAGGAAGGGGCAGATAACATGAGGAGGGATCTAGCTAAGCTTGAAGAATGGTCTAGAATTTGGCAGCTGGGATTTAATGTTAAAAAATGTAAGGTCATGCATTTGGGCTGCAGCAATCCAAGGGAGCAATATAGTATAGGGGGTGAAGTACTTTGTCCACTAAAGAAGAATGGGACCTAGGTGTGGTTGTGTCTGATGATCTTAAAGTAGCTAAACAGGTAGAAAAGGCGACGGCAAAAGCTAGAAGGATGCTTGGGTGCATACAGAGAGGAATGGCTAGCAGAAAAAAGGAGGTGATAGTGCCTCTGTGTAAGTCTTTGGTGCGACCTCATTTGGAGTTTAGTGTGCAATTCTGGAGACCGCACCTTCAAAAGGATGTGAACAGGATGGAGTCGGTGCAGAGGGTGGCTACTAAAATGATTAGTGGTCTTCATTATAAAGCATATGAGGACAGACTGAAGGATCTTAATAAGTGCACCTTAGAGGAAAGGCGGGATAGAGGTGATATGATTGAGATGTTTAAATACCTCCGTGGCATAAATGTTCAGGGAGAGAGCCTCTTTCAATTGAAACCAAGTTCTGCTATGAGGGGACATGGGATGAGGGTGATTTATCAGGCCCTTGATTCAGATCTTGCTAAGATGGAAACTTAGATTAATTTAATTAGGGAAGTGCTCTTATGTTCCCCAATTTAATTGTTTTGTGCAGTTTTAATATTCATTTTGAATTGATTGCTCAGCTATTTGAGTATTGCCTGAGCAATGGTATGTGGGATCTTGGATTTTCGCAGTTGGTCTCTAGCCCTACACACCCTGCAGGTCATATATTAGGTCTTGTTTTTATCTGTTATAGTTTTTCATTTATGAAGTTGTTTGGGCTACAGGTTCCATGGTCAGACCATGGATTGGTGGTGTTTACATGAACTATTTTTGAGAGGACAGGGTACATGGGTAGTAAATGTATTTTACTGTAGAAAAAAGATATTCTCAGTGCAAGCACTACAACTTTGGAATACCCTCCCAGGTGTTTTGTGGAATGAAAGGGACTTAGGTTTAAAAAAAGATTGAAAACCTGCTTTGATATGCTTATGATCAACGGCTCTGGGGAACTAGCTGCTGCATTTCTTTTATTGTACTGGCATAATGTTTATTTGTTGTGCCCTACCAGGAATGGATACAAATCAGTGGTATTTTTGAATAAATAAGATAGATAAAACCTACCAGGCTCTTAAAGGGATCTAAGTATAAATATGAGAAATCATAGTAGGGATTACACTGCCCCCACCACTACTTATCATTTCCAAAGTGCTACAAAAGGACTATGCAGCTGCATAAAGACACATAGGAGAGGGAGTCCCTGTGCCATAGAGCTTACAATCTAGTCAGATAACATCATAATGTTTAGGAAGGGTGGATTTGGAAGTGGTTGTGGAAGAATAAAAGGGACGACAGGTGGGGCCAGCAGTAGCACAAGTGCAGAGGAAGAGAGAGGATGTTCTAGCAGTATTCCTCTTGTAGTCCACCAACCAATTTAAATAAAAAAATTTTAAGAGGAGAGTACAGAAGATGGAGCTTCCAGTGCAACTATGAAAGAGCAGGTGTCAATTCCCATTTCCACAGAGGGCCAAAAGGAAGGCAGAAACGGTGCAAGTGTGGTAATAGGAGACAAGCAGAAGGTGTAACCAACAGAGCAGAGCAAAAGGCATACCCTATTCTCTGTTAAGAAGTGTATGGAGATGGTTTATGTAAATACAGAATCTGATGACTCCTTGCATGAGAGATTTGCATCAGAATAATCAGAAATTGAAAATTTCATGGCTGGAGAGTGTTGGGGAAATTTGTAAGCTTGCTAAGTGATGAGGTAGTAGGAAATGACAATGGCGCTGCCAGGGTCAAGAGCACGCCATAGGTAGAGCAGAGAGTAGGGAGTGGGAAAGATGTCCCTGGCCTTTCATCTTCTTCTCTGTCCTTCTTAGCCCCAGGTCCAGCAGCAACAGTAAAAATAGCAATAGTCCACACAAAGGAAATAGAGAGTAAATCTCATAAAACCTTAAAGGTGCAAAGGCATTTTAAAATGCTTCAGGAGCCACAGTATGCAATTACTGTAAGAAGGCCTTTAGTAGAGGGAAACTAATGGGCCATCTTATCAACAGTGACATGCAGCATAATTTCCAGAAACACTACTCTTTCTAGCTAAGTTCAAGGAAGGGTGTTATTGATCTTAGGCTGGGAACTGCATTCTGGAGAGAAATAGCAGGGTTGGGAACACTACAGGAAAAATGAATTAGGGTTCCCAAGTAGAGCCCTCAGCCTCTTCCCCCAGTGAGATGGCAGGCCAAAAGCAAATCACCATGGAAAAGATGGGATAGTGTTCAGTAGCACTGCCATAGGGCAAGTGGCAGGTGATATTGAAGTTGATGGCACAGTGCAACAGGGAAATAATTACCTTGGATGACCAGATCCTGTAGAATGTGGGGTGTAAGAGACTGCTGCATCTCTTAGTCCCCATTTACTAAGTGCCCTGCAGGAATTTAGTAGGCAGATGATTCCCAGCCTATATAATTAGTTGCATGCTAAGTTAGCTGACCTCAACTCCACTCTCACTGTCTGTGCCCTTCTAGCATATATTGCTTCTGTGTTGACCCTTATCTGGTCTTTCAGGGCCTTCTAGCCTATTGTGGTGCTGCATTGGCATTCTTCAGATGTTTCTGAGGGCTTGTATCCAATCTGGATGATATGATGGCCCTCTTCTAGTGTCCTTACATTGTCTAGCCAATGTCATTGCTACTTTAAGCCACTCACCCTTAGGATCATCCAGACAGTGTGTTGCCTCTTTACATGCTCTTCTAATGTTGATGCCACTTTATTCGTCTCAAAATGCCTTGGTCTTTTTTTCCTATTAATTTTGCTTTCTTCTACTACCTTAGGGTGTTTATCCTGTTCTTTGTGCTGCTTTGCCCTTCTCATGGTAGACTGTAGATTTCCTACCACTTTTACTGCCCCCTGTCCCCCTTCTGGTACCATGGGATGTTTGTGACATTCTTAACAGCGTGTAGTCCTGTTGCCTCTATTACAGATAGCTGCTAGCAAGTTTCAATAACTGTGGTGCTTTCATTCTAAGAAGAAACATTTGGAACCTAGGAGCTTGTCCTATATCCCTCAAGTTAAGCTGCTATGCATAAAGAATTGACTCTACTAAGGGAAGAATTAGCTGAAATTAAACATACCTTTTCTAGGGTACAAACTGAACAAAATCTACCACCACTCCCACAAAGAATCAAACAGCCGAGGAACAAATGGATCACAGTGGGCTCTGGTAGGTAACACAGACACACCCTGTACATCCAGAGATATCCCTGCATAATGCTTCTCTGCCTTAGATAATGAGGGTGCCCAATCAGTGGAAACTGGTGCCCTTAAATAAGAGAGTCAATGCCCAATCTACTGATAATGCACCAAATATGAAGAAAAAAAACACAAAACAGAAAACTACTACTACTTGGGAGATTCCATCATCAGAGGCATCAACTTGGGAGCACAGTTCAAAGGAGAGAAGATGGTCAAATGCCTCCCAGGCTCTTCAGCCAGCAGTAATACGATCCAAATTGTTGGTATAGTTAGTGCAGAAAGTGAGCACTCCAAAATTGATGATGTCATCCATTTGGGCACAAATGACGTAGCTAGAAACACTGCTTCTGTGATTCAAAGGGACTCCCAGACTCCCGGAGAAAAACTCAAGTCCATTGTTAACATATAGCATTCTCAGAAGTTCTACCTGTTCTTAGTAAAGGAGCAGAAAGGCTACACTGCATAAACAACTTTAATACATGGCTCCAAACCTGGTGCAAACAAGAAGGATTTAGATATATAGGCAACTGGGGAAACAGATGGATCAACAGGAGACTATACTGCGCTGATGGACTACATCTCTTTGTTGCAGGGAAAAGGATCTAAGTGAAAAATTCAGGCAGTATGTGGACAAGCATTAAAACTAGGGAAAGAGGGTGTCGGATGGAAAAGGATAAGTTCAGGATGTCACTCCCAGCAAAAGCATAATAACATTGGAAACACACATACTTAAACCACAAATCAATAGCAAGTGGGAAGAGGCATGTAGAACAAAATCCATGCCAATTGCTCGAAGCCTAGCCAACAAAGTTCCTGATCTGGAAGTCCTAATGGTGGAAATGGACTTGGATATTGTGGCCATTAAAGAAAGATGGTTTAATTTGTCACATGAATGGGATATAGCCATAGCTGGCTATAATCTATTTAGAAGAGAAAGAGAGGGTAGAAAAGGAGGAGGAGTAGACCTATATGTCAAAAGCAATATTAAAGCTGCTGAAATGCAGGGGACGTGGGGAAAAGAAGAAGCGCTGTGGATTGTGTTGGAATGAGGAGATGGCACTGTCATCCATATCGGAGTAATCTACAGGTCTCCAACTCAAACCGAAAAATGGATAGCGAATTGATTATTGATATTGCAAAGATAGCCATGAAGATTGAAGTGATCATATTGGGTGGCTTTAATCTACCCGATGTGGATTGGAGTATTCTCCAGGAACAAGCAGGAAGTCAGTCCTCACTTATGGGTAACATCGGCACCAAAGGAGCCCGCACGGAACAATTCCCCAGCTTTCGCAGAAAGCCTTTGGGATTGCTGCCACGCATGCGTGGTCCTCTTCCCGCTCAAGGGTGCCATCTTGCTCAATCTCCCTTTTTCCACGGAGCCCTTCGGACGCACGTCCTAGTCCCTCAGAAAACGTTTGATGCCATCGAGCTTGTCCTACTTCCCGAGAGAGGTCAGAGATTTTACTCCCGGTTCTTCTTGATATCCAGAAGGACCGGCCTTTGGCCGATCCTGGACCTCCTTTGGCCGATCCTGGACCTCCTTCATCTCAATCTTTTCATCAAGCAGGAAAGTTCAAGATGCACTTTTTGAGCCCAATTCTTCTCTTGCTCAGTCATGGGGATTGGCTAACTTCCCTAGACCTCAAGGATGCCTATACCCACAACACCATCCACCCCTTCCACTGGAAGTTCCTTTGGCTTACTTTCCTAGACCGCCACTATCAATACAAAGTTCTTTCCTTCGGGCTCTCTTCTACTCTTTGATTGTTCACCATCTAGTGGTAATCGCGGTCCACCTGCAGTATCAGGGCCTCTGCATTTACCCCTACCTGGATGATTGACTGATCTCGAGTGCTGCCAAAGAAATAACAACCCGAGCTGTCCGGGACACTGCCATCACCATGCAGTTCCTCAGCTTTGTCCTCAGTACTGAGAAATCCTAGCCTGTCCCTCAGCAAACTGAATTTCATTGGAACACATTTAGACACTTGACAAGACAAGGCCTTCCTACCTGTTCAGAGGGTTCAAGCCTTGCAGTCTCTCTGCATTTCTCTGGCCACACACTTATCAGTGCCCGCTCACCTGCTTCTACGTTTCCTAGGGCATATGGCGGCATTTGTGCATGTAATCCCACTGGCCAGGCTGCATGTGCACCCTCTACAGTAGTACCTTGGATTGAACTGGTGTCAACACTCCCATTCCTTCTGGGCCAGGAATTCCCTCGAAGGCCCATAGTGAACTGTTCTCCTTGACAACCTCAGATAGTGGGCAACTCTGATCAATCTTCTGCTGGAGTGCCTGTTCCAGATACCGCCGCATCACATCGTTCTTACTACCGATGTATCCACGTACGACTAGGGCGCATATCTCCTCAGTCTTACCACTCAGGGTGCATGGTCCCCTCAGGAACAGACCTCACATATCAATGTGCTCGAACTTTGGGCGGTATACTATGCCCTCAAAGTTTTTTGCAGTCTGGGTGCATCACAAGATTGTCCTGATACATACTGACAACCAGGTTTCCATGTTTTATATCAACAAGCAGAACCGTACAAGCCCTTTTCATCTTTGTCGAGAAGCCACATGACTATGGACTTTTGCTCTTTCCCTAGGTGCTATACTATGAGTGACCTATCTTCCAGGGATTCACAATCAGCTGGTCGACAAGTTGAGCTGACAACCAAATCCATACGAATAGCCCTTCGATCCTGCTGTCATTCGAGACATCTTTGCTCTTTGGGGACAGCTGGAGGTGAACTTATTTGCCTCTGTGGACAATGCCAAGTGTCCTATCTTCTGCTCAATTTGGCCTTGCCCCCGGCAGTGGGCATCTGATACCTTTGCACTGGATTAGTCTGTTGGTCTTCTGTATGCCTTCCCTACGTTCCCACTAATCACGCGGCTCCTGCTCAAGATCAAGCAAGATAAAGCATCAGTCATTCTGATAGTACCTCAATGGCCCCACCAAATCTGGTATTCCCATCTTCAGGCGCTGCTGCAGGACTCTCCTATATCTTTGGGAACTCAGCCAGACCTTCTGACTCAGCATCAGGGCTGCCTTCTACATCCCAACCTCCAGTCCTTATCCCTCAAGGCATGGTGGCTTCAGGGCACCAAACATAGATTTTTTTCACTGTCGCTGGATATCTTTTCTGTTCTTGCTGCTTCCCACAGACCCTCTACAGAGCGTTCCTATCAGCGTAAGTAGGCCTGTTTTGTTTACTGGGCTGCAACGCATGGACAGGATCCATTTCATTGCTCAATGAGCCAGCTTTTGTTTTATTTCCTTCACCTGTCTCATTCAGGCCTACAGACTAATTCAGTATATTTTCATCTGTCAGCTGTCCCTGTTGATGGCAAGCCCATCTCAGTCCATACAGTGGTCTCAAGATTCATGAGGGGTCTCATGAACACCAATCCTCCCGTCCGACTGTCTACACAGCCTTGGGATCTTAATATTGTCTTGTCTCAGCTGATGCCTCTCCTGCCCTCTTCGCTCAAACATCTCACCTGTAAGTCTGTCTTACTTGCCATCACTTTGACCAGACGTCTGGGGGAAATCCAAGATCTCGTGCATTATCCCCCGTAAACACAATTCTTCCATGACAAAGCTCAGTTTGGGCACTTCACCATTGATTGTGACTGTATACCCCTGCAATCTACAGAGAACCCCTGTTACAGGTAAGTAACTACGCTTCTTTATAAAATAACTTGCCCCATAGATTTGAATGGGGATATTGTGATGCCCAAAGCGTTTCTGAGCCTATGGAAATAGGAGAAAGACACACATTTATCTGTAGGGAGAGAAACAGGCAGGAGGCTTGTAGATCTCAAACTGCAGCTAAGCAGAAAAAAACTAATCTAGTTCCTAGCTGCAAGCCACGCCCTAGCTCTGAAGCAAGCTGTAAAGCTAATGAGAGCCAGCTGGGGGAGGAGCACGAGGCTACACTTTAGGCACATTCAAATACAGTCACCAGGGAAACAGAAGGGGAAGGATTTACCAGGGAAGCAGAACGCAGCAGGAGTCCTAAGGAGTTGGAAGGAAGGAAGACCTTCAGAGCAGCAGAAGGAAAAGGAGTTTCCAAAGGCAGCCCGAGGGAGGGTTCCAGAGAGAAGGAACCAGGGAGACAGAGCCATAAGAAAAGCTCAGCCTCAGAGAACACTGAGAAATGCATTGGAATCTTCAGGGGTAAAAGCCATAATCCAGAGAGGAGCCAATGTTGCAGAGGAACTGTTTTGGGCACTGGAGATAGGAGACTGCTAGCTGAGAGAAGCCCTGCCGAGGAGCCAGGCCCTTCAGCAGCAAACCAGGAACTTGCTGGAAACTTGCCTGCTACAAAGAGGACTGTGAGTAACTCTGTGACTAACAGTAGATTAGGTCAGCTAGAAGCACTGAGCCACTTGATGAGAAAGAAGAGGTTGCCAGTGTCTGCTGAAAACCCTCTAGATAAGGAAAAGTCTTGTTGGAGAAAATTATTAGAGTTGCTGGAAAGTGCAAAGCCTGAGTTAATACAAGGAGGTTTAGACCACGATACTGAAAGCACAGCTTCAGAAGAAATGCAGACAGAAGGCTATGGTTCTGGTCATGACTCAGAATCTTCTGTGATGGATTGTTCTCTCTCTCATAGGACCTTATAAATGTCTAAGCAGTAGAAAGAGAAAAGCTTAAAGAATTTCATTTCTCTGGCAAAGCAAAAGGAAACAGGCTGGACATTGTGTTAAGAATCCTGTTTGTCTTTAAAAATGTTTCACGCTGAATGAAGCAAGTAAAGCTTTATCCTGAATGTTGAAAGTTGTAAAACGGAAACCTCTATGTCTGTTTAATGCTGAAGGAAGCAATGAAAGTCTTATTTTGAATCCTGGAAGTTATGGAAATTATGGTTTGGGAGAAAGAATCCTATTTTGTTTAATTTACCATGCGTTGAGCTTTCTAAAGGCTCTTTTTGGAGGAGTAGAAAACCAAAATACATAAATATTCCTGTGTTTGCCTTACAACACTCGGGCCTCAATTTCTTTTGAAACCCACAATTACAAACCCCAGCAGCCCCGGCTCTCGACTAAATAAAGGTACGTCCCTACCCTAGGCGTCCGCCTGGGGTAGTGGGCGCCACAATATACAGTATGAGACAAATGCACAAATCTTTTGGTTTGCAAAGACGGAACAAATGGACTTTGGAAACAGATATAACTATCACAAATTTTATCATGTACATCCCTAAATAATGCTGAGGATAATGGTCAAACATTGTACTAAGTTATTGTCCTCTAATTTGGATAAAATTGCCCCTCTCAAAATGTTGAAAATGCCACAAAGTAAAGTTTTCCCTTAGTCTTCTGAGTCTCATTTGAAGGAAAAACAGGAATGGACTTATGAAGTAATGAAAGCAAGAACATAAAGTTCATCTGTCTCTTCAAGCTGGCACTTGCATGTGCTTGGGGTGGGGTGGGGGGGAGGAGTGATACAAATCATACCCAATCCAGGCCCTCACCATGTTCCCTTGAAATTTATGCATCCTGGGGGATCTACATGTGCCATCTAGATACTTCTAAAATGATCTCTTTACTGTGCTATTCTAGCAGATGATCTGATATATGAAAAAAAAATTGAGGAGAAATGGTCACAGGATTTTATCTGAAATAATTTCTTCATTCGTTTACTACTTTCAGTTATCAACTTAATATAATATTTCTTCTTAGCCAACATATGAGGGGTGGATGATATGAGGGGTGGGTGATAAGTCTTTGGCAGAGAGATCATGTGGACCTCCAGAACTGAAGCGTGCCCATAACTTTGTTTCTTTGCAAGGTCAGAGACTTATCAGCTCCCCTCATAGTCCTTATTGGTTCAAAAACGTCATATGGGGTGAATTATTCACTAAGGTTTGGAGCTTGCTGACTGCATACTAAAGAGACTACTACCAAAAATAAAAGCATCAAGGCAGGCACTTCAGCTTTCTTGAGGCCAGTGGCTCAAAAGAAGCTTTCATCTAGGGTTGCCAACCGGCCGGTTTTCAGCCAGCTTGGCCGTTTTTTATGTGGCAAGGCTGGCTGCCGGCAGAGATCCAAAACAGGCCCTTGAAAAGCAATTTTTTTGCTCTGGCCGCGAGATTGGGAGCGGCCAGAGCAGAAAACCGGCTTTGCGTCCGTGGTCCGCGGACCTCTCTTGCAGAGCAGCGGCTGCAATAAAGCTAATTTAAAAAGAAAAGAAAACCTGTGGGGAGCCCTCTGGCCCTATGAAACTCCTGCTGCAGTGCACGTCCCCTGTAACGTCACTTCCTTTTTAGCCTGGGTGCTACAGCTGGAGTTTCATAGAGCAGGATGGCTCCGCACAGGTTTTTTTTTCTTTTTAAATTAACTTTATTGCAGCCGCTGCTCTATAAGAAGCAGGAGCAATGGCTGCAAGGGGAATGTGAAGCTGCACTAGGAGGGTGGTGAAGCTGCACTAGGAGGGGATGTAAAGCTGCACTTGGGGAGGGGTGAAGCTGCACCCGGGGGGGGGGGGAGGGTGAAGGTGAAGTTGCATGAAGGGGGGGGGGGGGAGGCTCCGCATAGGTTTAATTTTGTTTTTAAATTAGTTTTACTGCAGCTGCCGCTCTGTAAGAAGCAGGAGCAGCGGTGCAAGGGGAAGGAGGTGGCAGAAGGGATTGACAGGGTGAAGGAGGTGCTGGAAGAGAGCTGAAAGTCTGGGGGGGAGGTGGCTGGAAGGGAGCTGACAGAGGGGGGAAGGAGGTGGCTGGAAGGGAGCTGACACCTGGGGATGGTACTGGTAAGTGGCTGGGTAATGGGGAGGAGGCTGGAAGGGAGGGGGCACTAGGCCTGGAAGGTAGAAGAAATGTGGGGATGGCACTGGAAGGGGGATGGATAAGAGGGTAGGATGACTAGAAGGGAGCTGACATGGGGAAGGCACTGAGAGTGGAAGTGAGCTGATACCTGGGATGGTATTTGGACTAGAAGGGGCTGCACAGTGAGGAAGGAGGGGGACTAGAAGGGAATGGACCCCACTGGCAGCCCTGGGAACACAAGGGGATTGTTCCTCTGACCCCATTTCCCCCCCCCCCCCCCCACTGGCTCCTAGAGCCTTCCTTGGCCCTCTCCCCCTATATTCTCTCCATTATTAATAATAGCCTTTCCTCCGGTATCTTTCCTACTCCCTGGAAGCATGCCATTATCCATCCTTTTCTGAAAAAGAGCTCCCTAGATCCTTCTTCCACTTCTAGCTGGCGTCCTATATCTAATCTCCCTTTCCTTTCTAAGATCTTAGAAAAACTTGTTTTCTCTCAACTTTCCTCCCACCTAGAAGTCTCCCTAGCTCTGCACCCACGGCAATCTGGTTTCCATCCTGGTTATAGCACAGAATCTGTCCTACTCTCTCTCCTTGACGAACTACACACTGCCCACGACTGTTTTCACCCTTGCCGTTTCTCTTGATCTTTCTGCTGCATTCGATCTCGTCGACCACCGCACTCTTCTTTCACGCTTACACGATGCCGGCCTCGCTGGCACTGTGCTCCTTTGGTTTCAGTCTTTCTCCAGGACCAAGCAGGAAGTCAGTCCTCACATATGGGTGTCATCGGGCCGATGAAGCCCCACCGGAGCATTTCCCCAGCTTTCCATGAAAGCCTTTGGAAATGCTGGCATGTATGCGCGGTTCCCTTCCCGCCTAAAGGTGCCATCTTACCTCAGTCTCTTTTTTTCCGAGAAGCCCATCGGATGTGTGTCCTGATCTCCCGGATAAAAGTGATTTTTTTCTTCGGCGATTTTCGCTATTTTTTCTCCGATTCGACGCCGGTTCCCCTCCCGCCGGGTTCGGTACACCGGTATCGAGCCCGTTTTCTTCATTTTTCGGTTTTTGCCCTTCATGGCTGGCGTTCACGCCCTTTTTTCATTTTTCACTGGAAGGCCGGTCTTTTGACCTTGCTGGGGCTATTTTTTCCACGATGGCTTCCAGTGGTTTCAAAAAGTGTGATCGGTGTAAGAAAATTGTGTCTCTCACCGACACACACGACTGCTGCCTTCGGTGCCTCGGCCCTGACCACGACCCAAAGTCGTGTGGGCCATGTGGGAAGATGTCTTCCAAGGCACTAAAGAGTCGACAGCATCAAAAGGAAAGGTTTTTCTCGGACTCTGCCTCCGGCCGAGCCCGGACCTCGTCTAAAGCCTCGACATCTCGGGATTCCGATCCCGAGCGCCATCGAAGCTCCTCGGACAGGGGGTCCCCTGACTGGGAACGTAAGAGGAAGAAGTGGCTCGCGAGGGCGGCGTCGGAGGAGATCCCTGGTCCCTCGAGGGCAAGGTCTAAGACCCCCGACCGCCGTCCCGTGCCCGTGGACCAAGAGAAGCCTACCAAAGTTCCTCGCGTGGAGCCGGAGTCTGCTGGACAGGTAAGCCCCGTAGTCCTCGTGGACTCTCCTCCCAGAGAGCCGACGTTGGGCCCGGCGCCACCGGGGCCCGAGTCGGTGGCTGCTGCGTCTCCCGAGCTGAGTCTCAGGATGACAGCCTTGGAGTGCAGACTGTCTGCCTTCATGGAGCAGCAGCGGGCACTGATGGCCAGCCTGTCTGGTGCATCTTCCCCGACCACCAGGACGTCGACTTCGAAGTCAACCCCGGAGACCGAGCCGATACTCGAGACCCTTGTGGCTCGAAGTCATCCTCGGTCGAGGTCTCCCTTGACCTCCCGTTTGGGACCGAGGGTGTCGACGCCGGTACCCCCGGCGTCGGGGCGGGTGCCTCGGGGCCCCGCGGGGTCAGACCCTGACTCCTCCTCGGACGAGTCCGCCTGGGAGACGGAGGACGAGGAGTCTCCCGATACTTTTAAGACGCGGTGCGTCCCGTCGGACTCACCGCAGTCTGATCCCCGGAGTAGATCCCCTCCGGAGGACACTAGGTTCTCGGAGTTCGTCCGGGATATGGCCGCTGCCTTGGCTATCCCTGCCGATCCCGAGGAAGAGCCTCGAGCCGAGGAGCTCGATGCTCTACAGTATGACTCTCCTCCGAAGGAGGCCTTTACTGTCCCGGTTCCTCCGATGCTGGAACGGCTCCTCTTCCGAATGTGGGAGGCCCCGGCCTCGGCGCCGGTTCTAAGTAAGCGAGTCGATTCCATTTATCGACTCCGCAAAAGCCCTGGTTTCTAGAAAGCACAGCTACCACACCATTCCATGGTTGTGGAAACGGCCATGCATCGTCTGAAGAGCCAGAAGATGCACTCTGCGGTGCCCCCCGGCAGGGAGGACCGCAACCTCAATGGCATCGGTAGGAAGTGCTTCCAGGGGGCGATGCTTGCTTGCCGTGTCCGTGTCCAGCTGTACATGGGCATGTACTTGCGGGACCTGGCTAAAGAACTGTCCGGCTTCTCTGCTGGTCTCTCCAGGGAACCCTTGCAGAGATTTCAGACCTTGTCCTCGGGGATTCGGGAATGCTCGAAGTTCATTTCCCGCACCGCCTATGATGGCTTCGAGGCTTCGGCCCGAGTAGCGTCTGCCGGCATCGCGGCTCGATGCCAGGCGTGGCTGCAGTCATCGGACCTCGAGCCATGGGTTCAGGACAAGTTGGTCGATGTCCCCTGCCGAGGTGAGAACCTTTTTGGCAAACCCATGACCGAGAAGGCCGCTCAGCTCGAGACAGAGCACCTTACCCGGACAAGGCTGTCGAGGAAGACCTCTGCCCCTTCACATAAGAAGAAAGGCTCGGGTAAAAAGTCCTTTTACCCGAGGAAGGGCACTGCCTACAAACAGTACCCTCAGTATCAGGCTGCCCAAGCTGCCCCCCAGGGTCAGCAAGCCAAGGGCCAGGGTAATGGGCCCCATAGGCAGAGGACCCCCAAGCCTCAGGGCCCTGCTACCACTCAGCAGGGTGGGGGTTTTTGACTCCTTGAGCGTAGCCTCTCCTCCACTGCTCTCCCCACCCTGCACAGGAGGTCGCCTCGCCCTCTTTGCCCACCAGTGGCCCCTTATCACCGGGGACAGTTGGGTGCTGGACATAGTCCACAATGGCTATGCCCTCCATTTTCACCAACTGCCACCGCCATATTTTCCAGGGGAGCCTCCAAGGCCTCCCCTGCACACAGACCTCCTTCTAAAAGAGCTTCATGGTCTGTTGGTGGACAGGGCGGTGGAGCCTGTGCCTCCCCACTTGCAAGGTCACGGATTCTACTCCAGGTATTTCCTGATACCCAAAAGAACCGGTGGCCTTCGACCCATTCTGGACCTCAGAAACCTCAACAAGTTCCTAGAGAAAGAAAAGTTCAAGATGCTTACTCTTGGGACACTTCTGCCCTACCTCCAGCAGGGAGATTGGCTATGCTCCTTAGATCTAAAGGATGCGTACACTCACATCCTCATTCATCCAGACCACAGAAAGTACCTCAGGTTCATTGTGGGAGGAAACCATTATCAGTACAGAGCACTATCTTTTGGCCTGTCCTCCGCTCCCAGGGTCTTTACCAAGTGCCTGGCAGTGGTTGCGGCCTACCTGAGAAATCAAGGCATCTTTGTCTTTCCCTATCTGGACGACTGGCTCATCAGGGGTCAGACGTCCCTGGAGGCCAGACAAGCCACCCTCAATACCATTGCTCTGCTTCAAAAGGTGGGCTTTGTCATAAACTTCGCAAAGTCCACTTTGCTCCCCTCCCAGAACTTGGAGTTCATAGGGGCAAGGTTGGATTCTCAACTGGCAAAGGCATTCTTGCCAGAAGACAGTGCTCAAAGGCTGATGGACGTGGCAAAGCCGTTTCTGAACAGGTCCCTGGTCTCCGCCAGACTCTGCCTCAGGCTTCTGGGTCACATGGCTTCGACAGTACATGTGACTCCCAATGCCAGGCTCCATATGAGGCCTGCACAGTGGTGCCTTCGGACTCAGTGGTCTCAAGCCATAGGCCACTTACGAGACAAGATAAAGGTGTCCAAACCCCTTTTGGCCTCCCTCAGCTGGTGGCTACATCCACCCAATCTACTCAAAGGAATGCCCTTCCAAATGCCAGAATACTCAGTGGTCCTCACCACCGACGCCTCTCTGAAGGGCTGGGGTGTTCATTGTCTGGACCCAAGGCCTCTGGTCTCCCTGGGAGGCAGCCCAACAGATCAATCTGCTGGAACTTCGAGCTATCCGCTTGGCTCTCAGAGTTTTTTCTCCAGCCCTGGCTCACCGCTCAGTCTTGATTCAAACAGACAACCAGGTGGCCATGTTTTATGTGAACAAGCAGGGCGGCACTGGGTCCCAGATCCTTTGTCGAGAGACTCAGGACCTTTGTTTCTTTGCCCTGAAGCACCACATGCTTCTCAAGGCAGTGTACCTCCCAGGCCAGGAGAACTGCCTGGCCGACCGGTTGAGCAGGATTCTGCAGCCCCACGAGTGGCAGCTGCATCCCTTGGTGGTTCAAAAGATCTTCCTGAAGTGGGGTCTCCCTTGGATAGATCTCTTTGCCAGTCCACTAAACAAGCAGCTACCCAACTTCTACTCCAGGCAACCACATCCTTTGAGGATCGCACCAGATGCTTTTCTGATGTCCTGGTCTCGGGGCCTCCTATATGCGTTTCCTCTCACGCCCTTGGTGGCCCGAACTCTGTTCAAGATTCTTCGGGACAAGGCCTCGGTCCTGCTGGTAGCTCCCAGATGGCCGAGACAGCCTTGGTTTCCTCTTCTGCTTCAACTGGCGATGGATCCCCCATTGCCTCTGGGGTTGCAACCCGACCTTCTCTCTCAGGAGCAGGGTTCCTTACTACACCCCAATCTCAAGACTCTCAATTTGATGGCCTGGAGGCTGCAAGGGTAGTCTTCGCTCCCTGGGGCCTGCCTCAGGAAGTTGAGGAGGTTGTCCTAGCCTCTAGAAAACAGTCCACTAGGAAAGCCTATGCTCTCAAATGGAAGAGGTTTTCTGTGTGGTGTCAGCTACGTACAGAGGATCCTTTCTCCTGTACTGTGCCAGTAGTGCTTCAGAACTTACTGCACTTATCAAATCAGGGACTAAAGTTCAATTCTGTTCGGTTCCACCTCTCAGCTTTAGCAGCTCACCACTCACTGGTGGAGGGACATTCTTTGTTAGGTCACCTCTTGGTGTCCCGCTTTCTCAGGGGCTTGCTTTTGCTCAAGCCCCCCATCCGTCGTCCTGCTCCTGAGTGGGAGCTGAATGTGGTCTTGCAGCAACTGACTCGCCCACCCTTTGAGCCGATGGCTACTTTATTTTATTTATTTATTTAACAGCTCTTATATACCGCACTTTTATCATCAGCGCGGTTTACATTTTAACAACTTTGTACTTAATCATAAAACATATGTCAAGTTTACAAGTAACAGGGTATGAAAAACATGGATAACTGGGGTTAAAATAATATAAATAACAGATATTTACAACTATTTACAATACTTGTCCACTGCGCTTCCTCTCCTGGAAGACACTCTTCCTGATAGCCCTTACCTTGGCTAGGCGAGTGAGTGAGCTTCAGGCCCTGGTCTGTGATAGGCCTTACACTAGGATTTATAGGAACAGGGTAGTCCTCAGGACTCATCCCAAGTTCTTCCCTAAGGTTGTCTCCTCTTTCCACCTCAATCAGGAGGTGGTTCTTCCAACATTCTTCCCTAGGCCTCATGCAAGCCAGGCTGAAGCAGTCCTGCATACCCTGGACTGTAGGAGGGCCTTATCCTTCTACCTTGACCGTACGCAGGGGCATAGAAGGGCTACTCAGCTCTTCGTATCCTTTGACCCCAATAAGTTGGGGTTAGCTGTGTCCAAGCGTACCTTGTCTATCTGGGTGGCTGACTGTATCACCTGGGCTTACAAGGCGGCTGACCTTCCTTGGCAGGGTAGGGTCACGGCCCATCGTGTCAGGGCAATGGCTGCCTCAGTGGCTCATCTCCGCTCTGTGCCCTTGGTAGACATCTGCAGGGCTGCAACTTGGTCTTCAAGCCAGACTTTTGCAGCCCACTACTGTCTGGAAAGGGAGTCCCGTAGGGACAGTGCTTTTGGCCAAGCAGTACTCCGGAATCTCTTTGAGGTTTAGGCAACTCCTGCCCTCCTGCCCTCTGTTGGGCTACCGGTGGAGGTTGTGTCCTTGAAAAGCCTTTCTTTGCTGCTGGGACTAGAGGGAGTTCTCTTGTTCAGCCTGGGTTCTCGGTAGCCCAGAGCTAGGGAGTCACCCATATGTGAGGACTGACTTCCTGCTTGGTCCTGGAGAAAGAGTAGTTACTCACCTGTAACAGGTGTTCTTCAGGAGCAGCAGGAATCAGTCCTCACAACCCTCCCTCCTCCCCTTGGAGTTGCAGTTGTACGTAATTTGTGTTTTTACATTTTATCTCTTAGCTATGTCATTTGACTGAGGTAAGATGGCACCTTTAGGCGGGAAGGGAACCGCGCATGCGTGCCAGCATTCCCAAAGGCTTTCATGGAAAGCTGGAGAAATGCTCCACTGGGGCTTCATCGGCGCCGATGACACCCATATGTGAGGACTGATTCCTGCTGCTCCTGGAGAACACCTGTTACAGGTGAGTAACTACTCTTTCCTTTCGGGCCGTTCCTTCTCGGTTACCTCAGGCCCTTCATCGTCTCCTTACACTCCCCTCCTGTGTGGTGTTCCCCAAGGGTCTGTCCTCACACCCCTCCTGTTTAATATCTTTCTCGCTCCTCTCACTCTCTTGGTGCAGCAACATGGTATATCTGTCCACTACTATGCTGATGATATCTTTCTTCTCTACCACACCGACTCAGCCTCCCCTGACATTGCTCCTTTCAACAACTGTCTTTCTTCCGTGGCTTCCTGGCTTTCCTCCAATTTCTTGCACATCAACATTTCTAAGACCTCAGCCATTTGGTTCACCGCCGGTAGTCCTGCCCCCCCCCCCTCATCCCCATGCTTTCTTCTTCCCCTATTCCCTTCGTAACATCCTTGCGTTACCTCGGTGTGATCCTTGATTCATCCTTATCTTTCAAAGCTCACATCTCCTCTGTCGTCCAACTTTGTTTCTCCACCCTAAGACAGCTTCGTTCTGTCCGTCCCTTTCTTTCTTTCTCATCTATGACCACCCTTCTCCTTTCTCTCGTTGTCACCCGCCTCGACTATTGTAATGTTTCCCTGGCTGGTTTTCCCCAATCCCAACTGCAACGCCTACAGAGAGTCCACCACACCGCAGCCCGTATCCTTACCTGCTCTTCCCGTTTTGACCACATTACCCCCCTTCTCATACGTCTACATTGGCTTCCGATCCCATTTCGTGTACAATTTAAGTTTCTCACGTTCGTCCACAAATCCATTTATTCCAGCACTCCCCTCTACCTCGCCAATTTGATCCACCTTCACACTCCTCACCGCTCCCTCTGCTCAATCCATGCAAATCGCCTGATCCTGCCTTCCCCCTCCCAAGCCCACCTCAAATCCACACGCTCCTCTGCCTTCCACTTCCTCGGTCCCCGTCTCTGGAATTCGCTCCCCCCGGACCTCCGCCTGGAACCCTCCTTCAAAACCTTTAAAGCCCTCTTAAAGACTCACCTTTTCTGCTCAGCTTTTGATCTTCCCCCACCCCCCTCCCGTCTCTCCCATCTCCCCTGGTAATCCCCTTCTATCTGATTGTCTCCTGTTTCTTTTTCTTGTTCTTACATCCTCTTCTGCCTGTCCTGTAACAAATTTGGCGTTCTTTTCTTTTTCTAAGCAGCTTTTTTATGCAAATTGTGAACCGCTCAGACGCTAATGCAATGAGCAGTATATTAAGTCCCTAAATAAAGATAAAGATAAATAATGTAATGGGAGGGGAGGACTGGGAAAGGAGCTGATATTGGGGACGGTTACTGGGACTGGAGATAGGCTGATGGAAGGAAGTGAAGAAAAGAAAAGAAGAGACAAGAAATGGCAGATGGACTATAGGCCATAGACAATGAGCTAAGAGAAGACAGGAAAATGGAAGCCTCAGCTCAGAACCAGCATGATCAGAGAATAAAATGGTCAGACAACAAAGGTAGAAAAAAATTTTTTATTTTCAATTTAATGATTGGACTTTGTACTACCTTTATATTTTACACAGTATGGGGAACTGCATCTCTTATTTATCTGATATTGCACTGCATGCAGAGTCTGCCTTCTTGGGGTTTCAATTTAATTTTTGTCTATATATTTCTCTTTTTGTTTTGTGCTCATTTATTGATAAAGGCCTGTCTGTAGTGTGTGTGTACAACCAATGCTGTGTATTCTGTCAGTATAGAATTTCTGTTTAAGAATGTGTAGCAATCTTGCTTGGTCAGTTTGCACATTGCCCTCTCTGCAATTTTTTGGGGGACAGGGAGCAATAGTGGGGTGGGGCGGGGCAGGGGAAGGGCAGGTGGGGTGGGCATGGGCGCAGCATGACTAGCCACAGGTAGTGGGTTTTTATGTCAGCTCCCTTTCATCAGTTGTGTTAGATTCACGCTTGATGGGAGGCCTGAAACTGAAGGGGAGTGCTTTCAGGGAAATGCGTGGACAGCAGCAGCAAGAGATGACTTGATTCTGAGACTTTTTCATGCATGTCACTTTATTTACAAAGGCCTTGGACAGCTGCCACAGCCTCCTCCAGCTGGCTCACTCAAATGTACAATGGATGATGAAATGCTCAAAGAAATCAAGGAAGCTAATAAAAGTCACAGCACAGTAATAATAATGGGTGATTTCAACTACCCCGGTATCGACTGGGTCAGTGTCACGTCAGGACATGCTAAGGAGATAAAGTTCCTAGATGAAATAAATGACTGCTTCTTGGAGCAGCTGGTTCATGAACCGACCAGAGGGGAAGCCATATTAGACCTAGTCCTTACTGGAACACCAGATCTAGTGCAAGAGATAAGGTTGTTGGGGCCACTTGGCAATAGTGATCATAGCATGATCGTCTTTGATTTAATTAGTGGAGGAGGGATAGTAAGGAAATCCACAGTACTACCTTTTAACTTTCGAAAGGGAGACTATGATAAAATGAGGAAAACAGTTAAGAAAAAACTAAAAGGAGCAGTTGCAAAGGTTAAAGACGTACATCAGGCTTGGCTGTTGTTGAAAAATACTATCTTGGAAGCCCAGAACAGCTGTATTGCATGCTTTAAGAAAAGTGGAAGGAAGTCCAAAAAACTGCCAGCATGGTTTAAAGGTGAGGTCAGAGAGGCTGTTGTTGCCAAAAAAGCATCTTTCAGGAAATGGAAAAAAGAGCCAAACGACGAAACCTGGAAACAACACAAGCACTGGCAAGTCAAATGCAAGGCATTGATAAGGCAGGCAAAGGGAGAATTTGAGAAGAAGCTTGCTGTGGAAGCAAAAAGGGAGGAGTGGCCTAGTGGTTAGGACAAGGTACTTCAGGCCGGAGGGCCGGGGGTTCAAGTCCCACCTGGGGACAGCAATCTCAGGCCGGAGGGACTCGGATTTCTAGTCCTATAGGCACTCCTTGTGGTCTTGGGCAAGCCACTTAACCCTCCATTGCCCATGTTCCCTGTAAGTATTAGCGTATGTGTGTCATATCCCCTCGTGTTAAATGTATCTCCCAATTGACCGCTTTGACCCGGTGAAAAGCGGGATATAAATACAGCTAAATAAAAATAAAATAAATAAAAACGCGAAGTAAAGACCTTTTCAAGTACATTCGTAGCAAAAACCTGTGAGAGAGTCAGTTGGTCCATTAGTTGATAAAGGGGTTAAAGGAGCACTAAGAGGCGACAAGGCGATAGCGGAGAGACTGAATGAATTCTTTGATTCAGTCTTTACTAAGGAAGATGTAGGGATGTTACCCATGACTGAAGTGGTATTTAAAGGTGCGGAAGAATTGAAGGAAATATCGATACATCGGGAAGATGTATTACAACTATTAGATAAACTGAAGAGTAGCAAATCACCTGGGCCGGATGGTATACATCCAAGGGTGTTGAAAGAACTGAAATATGAGATTGCAGACCTGCTATTAGTAATCTGTGAACTATCATTAAAATCATCTCTAATACCTGAAGATTGGAGGATCGCCAATGTAACACCAATTTTTAAAAAGGGTTCCAGGGGTGATCCAGGAAACTACAGACCAGTGAGCCTGACATCAGTACCGGGAAAAATGGTAGAAACCATCATAAAGAATAAAATTACTCAACATGTAGATAGTCATGACCTAATGGGAGACAGCCAACATGGCTTTAGACAAGGAAGATCTTGTTTTACTAATCTGTTATGTTTTTTTGAAGGAGTGAATAATCAGGTGGACAAAGGTGAGTCGGTTGATATTGTGTATCTGGACTTTCAGAAAGCTTTTGACAAGGTCCCTCATCAGAGACTTTTGGCAAAACTAAAGAGTCATGGGATAGGAGGCAGTGTACTATTGTGGATCAGGAACTGGTTAAAAGATAGAAAGCAGAGGGTAGGGCTAAATGGCCAATTTTCCCAATGGAGAAAGGTGAATAGTGGTGTACCCCAGGGATCTGTGCTGGGTCCGCTGCTTTTTGACATATTCATAAATGACCTGGAAAGTGGAATAACGAGTGAGGTTATCAAATTTGCAGATGACACAAAACTATTTAAAGTTGTTAAAACCCAAGAGGATTGTGGAAAACTGCAAGAGGATCTTGATAAATTGGAAGACTGGGCATCAAAATGGCAGATGAAATTTAATGTGGACAAGTGCAAGGTTATGCACCTAGGGAAGAACAACCCAAACTATGGTTACACGATGCAAGGTTCCACATTAGGAACCACCACCCAGGAAAAAGATTTAGGCGTCATTGTGGATTCCATGTTAAAACCCTCAGCCCAGTGTGCAGCGGCGGCCAAGAGAGCAAATAGAATGCTAGGTATGATAAGGAAAGGAATGGAAAATAAAACAAAAGATATTATAATGCCTCTGTATCGTTCCATGGTGAGACCGCACCTTGAATATTGTGTGCAATTCTGGTCGCCGTATCTTAAAAAGGATATAGCGATTTTAGAAAAGGTTCAGAGATGAACCACCAAAATGGTAAAGGGGATGGAAGGATACTCCTATGAAAGGCTTAAAAGGTTAGGGCTCTTTAACCTGGAAAAGAGACGGCTGAGGGGAAATATGATAGAAGTCTATAAATTAATGAACGGAGTGGAACGGGTAAACGTAGATCGATTGTTTACCTTATCAGAATATAGAAAGACTAGGGGACATGCAATGAAGCTACAGGGTAAAGTATTTAAGACTAATAAAAGAAAATATTTTTTCACTCAACGTGTAATCAAACTCTGGAATTTGTTACCGGAGGATGTAGTAAAGGCTGTTAGTGTAGCTGGGTTTAAAAAAGGTTTGGACAAGTTCCTGGAGGAAAAGTCCATAAACCATTATTAAGAAGGGACCCAGGATATCAATGCTTGAACCAATACAAGCATTGTGGAACCTGTGTCCCTTGGGGAAACTGCTAGGTACATATGACCTAGATTGGCCACTGTTGGAAACAGAATACTGGGCTTGATGGACCTTGGTCTGACCCAGTATGGCATATCTTATGTTCTTATGTTCTAATGCAGAAGGTTTGGTCTGAGGCTTCACTGGCTTCGGAGAAGGCCACTACCTCAGCTGGCACTTCATTGCCAGGAATTACAGCTGGTGACAAAGAGGGATAAACTGCAGGTAGAGGTTTTAGTGGTGAACAGCATGGCTCAAGGCATAGAGGAGGAGGAGGGGATAGCGAGCAGAAAAAGAGGAAAAGGAGAGGAGTTGGGGAAGAAATAGATTCAGTATGTTTATCTACTAGTAGCTGCAATAAATGTTCCATTTTATGTGCATAACTGCAAAAGATGTTCATCCCTCAGGTTCAACAGCTCCTGCATTATCCTCTCATTCTGGAACATGAGGAATTTCCAAAGGTATGCAGGTGGTCATCATTTAGGAGTTCAGGCAAGGTCTTTGACATGCTGCCAGGGCCTCATCAAAAGAGTCTTAAATATCAGTTGGGGAAGACATGTATAGCTGCATCATGACACTTCCTCTCGCACAAAGACATTGCCATCCTCCATCTCCTCTTCTGCCACTTGCTCCTTCTCCTATCTTGCTGTGACATTTGCTTGAACTGAGACTACATCTTCTAGTTTAATGTTGCCTCCATGGTAGCTGGTTGAAGCAATAAATGCAGAACACTCCCAGCATGTTCCTTATTTGGCAGCTTGACTCCTAGTGGTAGTACCACAAGTCTACCACTAGGATTCAGAGGTGACATTTCAAACACAGGAGCCCAACAGAGCAGGAACAATTAAGGATTTCTCCTGCTCCTTGCTAGATCACCAGGGACCCCCTCCCCCAGTAAGGGAGGGTGTATGTTGATGGTGTTGGGGGGTGTCGAGGGCAGGTTAAGTATGCTGATGGTGTTGGAGGGTGGGGGTATGGCTCTTTGCACCTGCCCTTTCAAGCCAGCACTTGCGTGTGTGTTGGGGGGGGGGGGGGGAGGGTACAAATCACAGCCAAGACAGGCCCCTACCATGCTCCCTTGAAATTTCTGTATCCTGCCTTCTAGATACTTCTAAAATTATCCCTTAATGTGTTCCAGCAGATGACCTCTTCTTCCAGAGATATGTAAAAAAACAAATTAGAGGAGAAACCGTCACGGGATTTTGCCTGAAACAATTTCTTCCTTCCATTACTACCCTCAGTTATCAATTTAATATTATATTGCTTCTTAGCCAACATAAGCTAGCTCTTACAGTCCTTAATACTAGATTTCCACCTTAACTAGTCAATCATCCTTTCAGCATTTGTCCCAGATCATATATCCATGATGGTGGGTGTGGTTTGCATAATCTTTTGGGTGTGGTTTGCCCATTTTCCCTGTAAAATAGTTATCTCCAAGTTATAATGCCCTGTTCAATGTAATTTCAGTTTGTTCAATGTAAACCGCACTGATGCAGAATAGCGCGGTATATAAGAGAATGAAAATAAATAAATAAATAAATAAATCTGGATTGTAAAAATGTCTTGGCCTCTTACATAGAATGGATGAAAGAACTTATAATGTCAAACCCAGCTTTTTGTTTTTTTTAAAGACAATAAACCTGAAACTGCCATAGCCAAGTGCACACTTTCTAGTTGGGTAGCAGACTTCATCACTTTTGTTCATGCCTAGACATGCTTGACCCTAAAAGGGCATGTCAAGGGTCAAAATCAGTGTCATGAGTCTGTTAGTGACTTGCTTAAGGTTAGCCTCCATGGAAGAGATTTCTAAAGCTATGTTTAGATCGCATTATTGTTTGGAAAGGGATTCCCAATGTAACAGCAGAATGGCGGAATTGGAGTGCAGCTTGTCTGCCTTCATGGCCCAGCAGCGAGTTCTGATGTCTTGTTCCTCCGGTTCACTGGCCCCAGCCATCGGGCCCTCAACCTCGAGGACATCCCCAGTGGTCGAGCCAGTCCTCAAGCTCATCTAGCCTCGAGATGTCCCTCGGCTTCGGTTCCGATCCTCGGGGCTGAGATCCTCCCCGATGAGTGCCCGCAGCTCTGGCCGTAGGACCTCCGAGGGACCCGACCCTGGGACCCGGATCGCCCTCGACACCTCTACCGACTATGACTCAAATTGGGAGAACAAGAACAAGGAGTCTCCGGACACCCAATGCCGCCGCAATGTGCCTTCAGATCTGTCTCCAACCGGCACCAGTCCCCGCCCGAGGATATGGCCTTCCTCTACTTTTTGGAAATGCGAATGCACTGGCATTCGACACCGAGTTGGAGGAAGATCCTTGCATGGAGGAACTCAAGATCCTCCTATATGATGCCCCTCCAAAGGAGGCACTCATGTTGCCCCTCCCTCAAATTCTGAAACAGCTACTCCTCTGCATGTGGGAGACACCTGCATTAGTACCCATCGTGAGCTGATGGCTGAACTCAATATACCGAGTCCACTGGAGCCCTGGGTTCCAGAAGGCACAGCTGACACATAATTCCATGGTGGTGGAGTCAGCCATACATCGGCTCAAGAGCCAAAAGACGCACTCCTTGGTGCCCCCAGGGAGGGAGGCCCATGCTATGGATGCCATGGGCAGAAAGTGCTACCAGGGCTTGATGCTCATCGGCCAGGCATACCAGCTGTACGTGGGCATATACCTGAGAGACCTGGTGAAGGATCTTGCCGGGTTCTCGGCTGGTCTCTTATTTATTTATTTATTTTATTTATTTATTTACATTCTCTTATATACCGCGCTATTCTGCATCAATGCGGTTTACATTGAACAAACTGAAATTACATTGAACAGGGCATTATAACTTGGAGATAACTATTTTACAGGGAACATGGGCTATGGAGGGTTAAGTGGCTTGCCCAAGACCACAAGGAGCACCTGTGGGACCAGAAACCCCAGTCCTTCCGGCCCAAGGTTGCTGTCCTCTAGTGGGATTTGAACCCCCGACCTTCCGGCCTGAAGTACCTTGCCCCAACCACTAGGCCACTCCTCCACTCCACTCTTTGAGGAACACCTCCAGTGGCTTCAAACCCTTTCATGACTCTTGCAGGCTATGATGGCTTTGAGTCAGCATCAGTGCCTGGCACCAGGCCTGGCTACAGTCTTCAGACCTGGAGCAATGGATTCAGGACAAATTGGTCTATGTCCCTTGTCAGGGAGAGAATCTCTTTGGCAAACCCATGCCCAATAAGGCTGCAGAGTTGGAGACCAAGTTCCTGATGAGGACTAGGCCCTCCAAGAAGACCACTACTTTTCCCCGATGAAAGCCTTCGGGTAAAAAGCCCCCTTACTCAAGGAAGGGCAAGGCTTACTCAGTATCGGGCCTTCCTAACTCCCCAATAGGGTCAGCAGGTCAAGGGACAAGAACATGGCCCTCATAAGCCCAGGACTCCCAAAACCAAGGCACCAGCTCCGGCCTAGCCTGCTGGGAACCTTTTAACTCCTTGGGCATAGCCTCCCCCCCCCAAGAGGCCCACCCCAGCAACAAACAGGGGGATGTCTAGTCTTGTTTGCCTACAGGTGGCCATCCATCACCACCAATACCTGGGCACTGAAGGTGGTCATGGAGGGTTACCTGCTCCAGACGCCCCCTCTATTCTTCCCGGGAGAGCCCCACAGGACTCCCCTCAACCAGACCTTGCTACTGCAGGAACTCACAGGTCTTCTAGAGCACAGAGCAGTGGAAACAGTGCCTCCACACCTTAGGGGAAAAGGGTTTTATTCCCAGTACTTCCTCATACCTAAAAGAATGGGGGGGGGGGGGCCTACAGCCAATCCTAGTCCTGTGGGACTTAAACAGGTTCCTGGTGAGGGAGAAGTTCAAGATGCTCTCCCTTGGAACACTGCTGCCATACCTTAAGCGGGGAGACTGGCTATGCTTCTTGGACCTAAAGGATGCGTACGCTCACATTTTCATCCATCCCAGCCACAGGCAGTACTTCAGGTTCATGATGGGGTGCAGCCACTAGCAATACAGGGTACTACTACCTTTTAGCCTAGTCTCAACTTCCCAGAGTCTTCATTAAGTGCCTAGCTGTGGTCACGGCTCACCTTCACCTCCAAGGTGCCTTCGTCTTCCCCTACCTGGCTCATAAGAGGGGGCTCGGCTTTCGAGGTGCAGCAGGCCATGGTCTGCACCATCCATGTCCTCCAGTATCTGGGGTTGATCATAAACCATCCCAAATCCCATCTCCTCCCAACACAGTGTCTTGAGTTCATAGGGGCATGACTGAATATCGTTCAGGCCAGAGCCTTCCTGCCTCTGGACAGAGCCAACCTCCTCACAGCATTGGCCACAGATGTGCAGCATTGACAATAAGTGTCTGCTCGCCTTCTCCTCCGACTACTGGGCCACATGGCATCCATGGTCCATGTTATCCCAGATACCCGCCTTCACATGAGGGTGGCCCAGTGGTGCCTCCATTCCCAGTGGACCAAGGCTATGGGCCGGCTACAAGACAGGGTGATGATGACCCACCGGCTGGCGGACTCCCTCGGCTGGTGGCAAGTGCCTCAGCATCTTCAGGCCGGGATACCTTTTCAGGCCCCCGCCCCCCAGAGAGTCCTCATCAGAAACACCTTCCTTCTGGGCTGGGGGGCTCATTTCAAGACCTCTGCACTTAGGGAAGTTGGTCACAGGCAGAAAACCAACAGCAGATCAACCTCCTAGAGCTTTCGGCCATATCCCTGGCTCTCTGAGTCTTTTGCCACCATCTGCAGCAGCAATCAGTGCTGATCCACATGGACAATCAGGTCGCAATGTTCTATGTCAACAAACTGGGGGGCACAGAGTCATTCACCCTCTTCCTATTTGCAAACCGCAATGGGATTCTCCTGTGGGTGATATATCTGCCGGGCCAGGACAATGCCCTGGAAGACAAGCTGAGCAGGGTACTCCAGCCACAGGAGTGGCAGCTGGACCCCAGAGTATCCTCTCGGCTCTTTCAGCTTTGTGGAATTCCATGGCTGAACCTTTTTACCGGCCCGGCAAACTCTCAGTTGCGCCACTTTTGCTCCTGACAGCCACACCCGTCCCAGGTGACAGCGGATACCTTCCTTATCCAGTAGAAGGAGAACCTTCTTTATGCCTTCCCACCCATGCCGCTGATAGCCAAGACTCTTCAAGGCTCAGTGGGACAGGGCATCGCTGATATTGGTGGGCCCTCAGTGGCCCAGGCCACCGTGGTTCCCTCTGCGCCTTTGCATGTCCATAAGTGCCCCTGGTCCCCCTGGGGTGCAACTCGGGACTACTGTCGGAGGAGGAGGGCTCCATCCTACACCCCAATCTGGGGTCTTTGGCATTAATGGCTTGGCTGCTGACAGGGTAGCCTTGGCCCTTTTCAGTCTTTCAGGGGAGGTTGAGGAGGTCCTCCTGGCCTTTCACAAGACTTCCACGAGAATGGCTTATGCCTTCAAATGGCACAGATTCTCTGTGTGGTCCGTGGAGCGACGAGTTAACCCATTCTCGTGCTCTGTGCAGCTTGTGCTGCAATATTTGCTTCACCTGTCTCAGGCAGGACTGAAGTCCAACTCGGTCAGGGTCCACCTGAATGCTCTTGTGGTGCACCACCACCTCATCATGGGCAGGCTTTTCTCTGTTGAGCCCCTTGAAACCCACTTCCTTTAGGGTCTGCTGTTATCCAAACCCCCCTATCCACCCACCAGCGGTGGAGTGGGTCCTCAATGTGGTGCTCTCACGGCTCATAGGCCCACCATTCGAGCCCCTGAATACCTGCCACCTGCGTTACCTTTCATGGAAGGTCGTCTTCCTGGTGGCGCTCAAGTTCACTCGCAGGATCAGCGAGCTTCAGGTGGTCGCCTTACATGAGGTTCTATAAGAACAGTGTCGTGCTCTGCACACATCCTAAGTTCCTTCCCAAGGTGGTGTCCCCTTTCCACCTCAACCAAGAGGTGGTGCTCCCTACCTTCTTTCTGTGGCCTCACACCCGCAGGATGGAGACCGTACTTCATACCCTAGACTGTAAGAGGGCCCTGTCCTTCTACCTCCAACGTACCCAGGGTCACCGCAAAGTCTCACAGCTTGTCGTCTCCTATGAATCCAGCTGGCTGGGGGAGGCAGTGACCAGGCATACTCTGTCCACTTGGGTGGCAAACAGCATTGCCCTCACCTATGAGCAGGTTGGGCTCCTGCTAGAGTGCCGGGTCATGACGCACAGCGTAAGGGCCTTGGTGGCCTCTTTGGCAAACCTGCATTCCATCCCCGTGACGGAAATCTGCCATCACGCATGTGTGGTGCATCTCCCAAAAGCTTTGTTTGAAAGCTGGGGAGAAGCTTCCATGCAGGCTCCATCGGAGCCAGCGTCACCCATATGTGAGGACTGATTCCTGCTGTCCCTGGAGAATACCTGTTACAGGTGAGTAACTATGCTATAATTACATATGATGCTACTGTGATACTTAAGTTGTCATTTCTTTTTTGATGTTTCTGCACTGCACAGCAATTTAAAAAATAAGATATGGATGCTTCATTCCTTATAAATAGAATTTATCTTTTTTTTTAAATTTAACATTTGTTGAATTTTAAGGATATTTACTAACACCACCATATAATACTTTTAAATTCCAAGAAAAGGGAAGAATATAGATGCCAACTACAAAAAGAAGGAATCAAGAAAAAAGTAAAATTCTCTCATTGACCTCCACTCACAAAAGAAATACGGGAGGGGAGAGGGCACATTATTAACATATATAATATTTAAGGAAAAGCATAAAAAATGCATAACATAGCAGAACTAACACAATTTATGCCCCTAATTACACCCCATCCTCATGATCTAATACTTACTGTCGACTACCAATTGAATCTTCTTGAGTTAACCCGTTTTGGACCAGCGTTTGTTTTACATACATAAGGTTTCCATACTTACTACTCAACTGTTTACTAATTAATAGTTATAAATTCAATGGAACAATGTTTAGCTATTATCATTATGTCAAAAAGCGTTATATACATATTTTTTATCTTAGATCTAGTTAGTTTAATAGGTATTCGAAGTTTGCTGATTTTGACGGTACTGGCGGTTCAACATAAAAAGATCACAAAAAATAGTAAGTAGCTTATAATGCTGTAATACTACTATTTTGCAAATAAAAGTATTCATAGACTTTATAAAATAGGTTTAGATAACTGTAAGTTACTTAGTGTCAGAGTTATTAGTGCGTATATCGGCCTTGTATGTTTTTCATACGCTGGGCTAATATGTTGTCAAAACTAATTGCTGTCAAGCATTCTGTTCTAGGTGTAATATCGACGCACTGCATCAGAAGTGTTTTCACGTGTATCATATTCCGCCGTCAGAATGGACTGTTGACAAACTATAGTATATCATAATAAAGTGTTTTAAATGAAAACTACAGTTTCAATAGTGTCATACAGTATGTTTATGTCAATGAATATTGGAACTGAATTCTATCTTTTCTGAAGACGGACAATATACTATATTGGACCAGTGTATGAAAAACATACACTATGTAAAGCTTCTATTTTCTGCAAAGTTTTAATATTTTTTATTATTGCCGGTATTTCATAGTTGTTTGAGTGTAACAAATCTAATAAATCATCCAGAACAGAGAAAGAATATGCGAGCTGTCCAGAATGGGTTAACAGAAAGGTCTCCAGCTGAGAGGGATCAAGATAAACATAATTTTTCCCAGCATGCCTAATTAGGCATTTCTTGGGAAACTCCAAAAAGAAAGTCATGCCCAGTGCTAATACCCTGGACTTGAGCTGAAGAAAAGCTCTTCAGAACTGTTGAGTTCTAGGAGAGAAATCCGGATAAACATAAATCAAATGACCAGATCTGGTATGCCTAGCAATAGGTTTATATTGCTGGTCAATTGCCTTACCTGTATAGGATAAATTCTGATTGCAGATGCCACTGAAAGTAGTATTTAGTTAGACTGTTAAGACTTGAAATATCAAGAGACTTAATTAGAAACATCTTGGAATAACACCTGAAAGATGAATCACATTTGGGAAGCATCTTAATCAGGTAAAATGTCTTGTCCTAAATATTTTATGTTGAACCTGTTTTTCTAATCTACTGAATATTTAAGACCAACAAATACCTTTCTGCAGAACATATTCTTTCACTTTTTAAAATTGTGTTCTATGTTTGTTTATGCTATATATTTTCAACTGGAAAAATTGGTTCATTTAAATCTATGAGCTATGGAAAAATGACAGACTGCCAAAATTAAAAGAGCAAAGAACAGGATCAAAGTTCTTTGGCCCCTTCTTTTACTAAGGTTTTTGTAGCCATGGGTGTCAGAGGACATGCATATAAAAGGCTTTTTTCTTTAGTGAAAGGAGTAGGCATCTGATGCTCTTGAAATCACAAAGAATCATGCTGGTAATGTGCTGATTGAATTGTAAAGATTTTTCCTATATCCCCAGTCTTTCCTCTGTGGGTCAATAGCATTAAAAAAGGCGCATTTCCATAGAGGGTCTTTGTTTTAAGTCAGGAATATCAACCAAATCTGGTTTTCAGGATGCCCAAGGTTTATTTGCACAAGATTTTAAGATTGTCTTGAAAACTAGTATAATGTTCGATACTCCTTAAGCACAGAGTGTGATGAGAAGTGTTCCACTGCAAATAAAAAGACCTGGAGTCATCTGCAATCAACCTTCAAAGAAGGAAGATGATCATAGTAATATAGTATATGACGGCAGATAAAGACAAGCATGGTCCATCTAGTCTGCCCAGCAAGCTGGCAAGAGTAGCTGCGCCCACCACTTCGTGCAGGTCATCCCTCCCCATGCCTTTGTTTAGGGGTGTACCCACCGCTCTGTGCAGGTCACCTCTACTTGTTGACATATCAGAGACAGTTAAGTGTATTTTGATTTTATCCTGCTTCTGTAAAGGGATCCACTGTGTCTGTCCCATGTCATTTTGAATTCTGTCCTGTATTTGCCCCATTGAGAGGGCATTTCAAGCATCCACCACCCTTTCAGTGAAAATGTACAATATTTCCTGACGTTGCCTTTCAGTTTACCCCCTTGCAGCTTCATGTTATGCTCTCTATATTACAGCTTTCCCCGTCTTTGAAAAAAGTTTGCTTGTTCATTAATACTCTTTAAGTATTTAAACATCTGTATCTTATCTCCCCTGTCCCTCCTCTCCTCTAGAGTATACATATTTAAGGTCTAGGAATCTCTTTTCATACGTCTCCTGGTGCAGGCTCCAAATCATTTTGGTTGCCTTCCTCTGAACTGTTTCCAGCCCTTTTATATCATTTGTGAGATATGGTCACCAAAACTGAACACAATATTCCAAGCGAGGCCTCACCAGTGACTTGTACAGAGGCATTAGTACCTCCTCCTTTCTGCTGGTAATTCCTCTCTGTATGCAACCCAACATCCTTCTGGCTTTGGCCACCGCCTTGTCACATTGTATCGCCACTTTGAGATCCTCAGAAAAAATCACTACAAGGTCCTTCTCCTGGTCTGTGCACACCAACCTAATGCCCCCTATCTCATACAATTGCTTTGGATTTCTGCATCCCAAGTGCATGTCACTGCACTTCTTCACATTAAATCTTAACTGCCAAGCATTAGACCATTCTTCCAGCTTTTGCAGATCTTTCCTCATGTCATCAACTCCCTCAGGGGAGTCCACTCTATTGCAAATTTTCATGTCATCTGCAAAAAGACAGATTTTTCCATTCAGTCCTTCAGCAGTATCACTCACAAATACATTGAACAGTACCGGCCCCAGGATGGATCTCGCTAATCATCTTCCTTTCATCTGACTGAGTTCCATTTACCATCACCTTCTGTTGTCTGTCAATCAACCAATTTCTGATCCAGTTCACCACCTTGGGACCCATCCCCAGGCTGTTCAGTTTATTGATAAGCCTCCTATGAGGAACGGTATCAAAGGCTTTGCTGAAATCTAGGCAGATCACATCCTCTTACCACTTTTGTGAAGAGGTACCACATCGGCCCTTTTCCAGTCCTGCAGAACTTCTCCTGTCTCCAAGGATCTATTAAAAACATCCTTTAAAGGTCCCGCAAGAACCTCTCTGAGCTCTTTCAGTATCCTGGGATGTATCCCACCCGGTTCCATGGCTTTGTCCACTTTCAGTTTTGCAAGCTGTTCAAACACATCATCTTCTGTGAATGGTGTAGTTTCTACTCTATTTCTATTTGTATATTTGTCAATCACAGGTGGTCCTTCTCTAGGATTTTCTTTAGTAAAAATAGAACAGAAATATTTATTTAGCATTTCCGCTTTTTCAAAGTCACTTTCCACAAATCCGTTCTCAGCACTTTTGAGTCTTGCAATTTCACCTCTGATCTTCCTCTTCTCCCGAATATACCTCAAAAAAGTTCTATCACCACGCTTTAGATCTTTAGCCATCTTTTCTTTTGCCTTTGATTTTGCTATCCTTATTTCTCTTTTTGTCTCTTTTAGCTTTATCCTATATTCTTTCCAGTGTTCCTCTGTTTGCGAACGTCTGAATTTTGTGAAAGTTGTGGTTTTTGCCTTTATTTGTGCAGCCACTCCTTTAGAAAACCAAATAGGTTTCCTTTTCCTCTTGTTTTTATTTACTTTCCTTACATATGTATCTGTTGCCCCTTTTATTGCCTCCTTTAGTTTAGCCCACTGCAATTCCACGTCCCTTACCTCCTCCTACCCTGCCAACTCCTTCAGGCACTTGATCATCTTCCTGAAGTCAGCATTTTTGAAGTCTAGAAATTTGAGCTTGCTGTGAGGGGACTCTGCCTTGGCTTTTATCTCAAACCACACCCTGTGATGATCACTGCTGCTTACATGGGCACCCACCCAGACATTCAACACACTTTCTCCGTTGGTGCGTACTAAATCCAGCATCGAACTTTCCCTGATCGGTTCTATCACCATTTTTCTAAGCAATGCATCTTGGAAAGCATCCACAATTCTTTTACTTCTTTCCAGATTTGCAGAAGGAATACTCCAATCCACATAGGGTAGATTAAAGTCATCCAATATGATCACTTCCCCCTTCATGGTTACCTTTTGCAATATCAATAATCAAGTCTCTATCCATTTCTTCGGTTTGAGTTGGAGGCCTGTAGACTACACCAGCATGGATGATAGTGCTATCTCCTCTTCCAACACAATTCACAGCGCTTCTTCTTTTCTTCATGTCCCCTGCATTTCAGCAGCTTTAATATTGCTTTTGACATATAGAGCTACTCCTCATCCTTTTCTGCCTCCTCTGTCTCTCCTAAATAAATTATATCCAGCTATGGCTATATCCCATTCATGTGACTTGTTAAAACATGTTTCTGTAATGGCCACAATGTCTAAGTCCATTTCCAACATTAGGGCTTCAGGTCAGGCACTTTGTTGGCTAGGCTTTGAGCATTTGTGCTCATTGCTTTTCAGCATTTGTTGATTGGCTTGCCTGTATTTTGCATGGATTTTGTTCTACACGCCTCTTCCCACTTGCCATTCATGTGTGGTTTAAAAGTGCGGTTGTACTGACAGCCCATACTATCACTTATCCATCTCATTAAGCGCATTACCGTCCCATTTCAGATAATGCTATGAACGTCACACTTAATCATTAGCAGCGACAGTCAAATGCAATACACATTAACCAAGGTCGCTTATTACCCAAGAACATCAAGCTTGTTTACATAGGCTGTTTTTTGAGCTGTCAGTATAAGAGGTGGGGGTTGGGGGGGGGGGTGGCGGCAAAGGAAGAATATACAATGTAATACAACAAATTGTACTATTAATTTTGTGCACTGAAGTTATGTTCCGAGATATGTGTACATGAGGTCTTATGAGGGGGACATTGTTGTTTATGTTAATAAAAGGTTGAGCTATTATTAAAATAGGAGGGGTTGGGGAGTAGGGGATCAATAAATAAGGAAATGGAAATACAAAAGAACCATTAAAACTAAGGATATGGCTAGTCAACTAGAACAATCCGCAATATGTGGCGAAATACAAAAGTGCTTTATCTGGATTGAATAATGTAATCGAATGTGCCTATGTAATGAACGCTGTGAACCAATGAAAATGATTGAACTAAAAGTGTGCTTGTTTCCAATGTTACTTTGCTTTTGATGGGGGTGACGTCATCTGTCACCCCCTATTCCTAGTTTAAATGCCTGTCCACACACTGCCTGAATTTTTCACTTAGGATTCTTTTCCCTGCGACAGAGAGATGTAGTCCATCAGCACAGTATAGTCTCTTGTCGATCCATCTGTTTCCCTAGTCACCTATGTATCTAAATCCTTCTTGTTTGCACCAGATTTGGAGCCAGTATTGAAGCTGTTTATGTGATGCAGCCTTTCTGCCACCTTACCATGAACAGGTAGAACTTCTGAGAATGCGATGGTATTAACAATGGGCTTGAGTTTCTTTCCCAGAGTCTAGAATTCCCTTTGAACTGCAGTGGCACTGTTTCTAGCCAGGTCATTTATACCCAAGTGGATGACAATGTCAGTTTTGGAGAGCTCACTTTCTGCACTAACTATACCAACAATTTGGTTCGTATTCCTGCTGGCTGAAGAGCCTGAGAGGCATTTGACCATTTTATCTCCTTTGCAATATGTTCCCAAGTTGGTGCCTCTGATGATGGAATCTCCAAGTAGTAGTAGTTTTCTGTTTTGTGATTTTTTCTTCATATTTGGTGCATTATCAGTAGATTGGGCATTGACTGTCTCATTTAAGGGATCTTCAGTTTCCATGGATTGGGCACCCTCATTATCCAAGGCAGAAAAGGCATTATGCAGGGATATCTCTTGATGCAGATGGTGTCTCTGTGTTATAGGTATCCTACAAACTATTATGGTCAACTTGTATCAGAGTGATCAATCATCAATAACAATATACAACTCTGATAAAAATATGTAATATTTAACATAAATGAGTCAAAAACTCTTGTAATCATATACTGAAATGACTGACTGGGTCTCAGACTCGGGGTTCCCCGGAGTGCCAAATGGCGACCCACATGGGAGCCAGTTGTTGCATCAACGACCCGTAACGTCTAGTCTTAAAATACAAATCTTAAATTCAAGTTTGTCCAAATGATTCCAAATTCTAACTTTTAATAGAAGAAATAGTGCTTAGCTGCATCGTACTCAGTTCCCCAACGCTACCAATGGTGCTCTACTTGCGTTTCACTGAATGGTTTCTTCAGGGGCTAGACTTGGAAGCACTTCTAACATTTTTTGGAAGCGCGCATCTCAAAAACATTGATCAGGGAAATCCAAACTCTTTCAGTCCAAATAACGACGCTGTAATAGACTTTCTCATATCTAAACACAAACACTCCAGCTTAACTATACTAACCATACCTCCTCCAACTACCTCAACCTCTGAAACTCAACCATGGACCTCATTCCTCATGATGAACTACAGAACATCATCACTCTCATTAACGTCACCACCTTGATCCATACCCAGTAACATTGATCAAGCATATAAAGACCTCAATGCTCCCATTTATCTCTACAATCCTTCACACCTCTCTCAGTAAAGTCTACCTCCCACCATCGCTCAAGCTAGTCTCTGTGAGACCTCTCCTGAAGAAACCCAACCTTGATCCCACCTTACCCACCTCCTACAGACCCATTGCCAGTGTTCTCTTCCTCTCCAAAGTCATCAAAAACAGTACAAATTCAGCTCCAGGAGCGCCTTGACTGATTCACATCTCTTGACCACAACCAACATGGCTTCCATCCATTCCACAGTGCTGAAACTCTCCTGACATCCCTCCTAAACACACTCATAACTGGAACAGAAAACCCCCGCTCAGGTTTTTTTTTTTTTCCAAAATCTGTTTATTAAACACTGGTTCAACAATACAGCCATTTTAAGAACATAGATACTTATTTTCGGAAGTTCTTCCCCCCCTTGTACCTCCCCCCTCCCTCCGAAGGCTATAGCAATGAACATCCTACCTAGCCAATTTCCTGGACAGGGTTGTGTCTTATCCCCAACCAGGAACCCTCGAATCCCAGAGAGAAGAAAAGGGAGAGAAAGAACAAGAGCACATCAGTAATCAGAGAAGCCCTCTAGGGACCCATTCCCTAATGGTATACTGGAAAAGCCCTCCCCCCCACCCCCCCCAACCCCCCCCCCGCCAGAGCCAGATCGCCTCCCACTGGGAACCCACACTTCTTCCATCCCATTCCGCCACCAACACCCTCCCCGCACCCAACAACCCTGAATGCAGAGTTACCCCATAGCTAAAACCTCGCTCCTAGCTTTAGGACCTAAATTCTGGATGTAGGGGGTCCATATCAACAGGAAGGAGGCCCAGCGCTGAGGGGTCCCCCTCGCCGCCCTACCCTCTTGTAGCATGAGATGATGAAAACTACTGCGCCACTCCCAAAAGGTAGGGGCTGACATCTCTCTCCACCTACGAAGGATGGGGCCTTTCCCCACCAAACAAGCTTTATGCGTTAAGATGCGCCCCCATTTCCCCTTGACCTGTAGAGGCCCCAAACAGTCCAGAGCCACCAACAGACCCGACCACCGAACTGGTTGGCGTAATAAGACGCTTAAATAAGCCTCAATACGCGCCCAATACGCTTTAATGCGCCCACAACCCCACCACATGTGGCCCAAGTCTGCTAACGGTGAGGCGCACCGAGGACAACCACCACAGTCAGTTAGCCCCATTCGCAGCGCTCACCTCGGGGAGAAGTAGACCCGTGTTATGCACTTGAATTGCGTCTCCCGCCACCTGGTACCTTCCACTAGTCGGGCAATCCGCCGTAAGGCCGCTCCAACTGCGCCTGGAGGGACCTCACACCCTAGTTCGTGCGCCCAAGCCTCCTCCTCTTTGGTAAAGTCCCGGGGAGTGCCATATTGATCCAGCTTACGTTTTAACACCGCTACCCGAGGTGGACAATCCGTCCCCAGGGCGAAAAAGTCAATAATTCTCGCAGAGTGGTCCTCATGCAAGCCCGTCTGCGGTAAAGATTCCACATAGTGCCGAAGTTGGAAATATGCAAAGTGGGAAGTACCCTGTTGCAAGCCACATTCTTTACAGAGCATATCCAATGGTTTACAACGACCCTCTAAGGTAACCACATGCCCGAGACACGTTATCCCCTTCCCCCTCCACTGCCTAAATACAGCGGAGTCCGTACCCGGCCCAAAGACCACATTCCCCTGCAAAGGAAGCCAACTAGATACCCGCGGAGAACTGCCCCAAACATTATTCAGCCTCTGCCAAGCACGCCGAATCGGGGTCACTAACACGCTCTCTCTCACCCTAGGCGGCAGCAACGCCCCATCCAGATGCACCACCACCTCCAGCGCGTGGGGGGACAGTAAGGCCGCCTCGAAAGTCCTAGGCGTATAATAATCAGTAGCACCTAGCCAATCCCCTAAGTGTCTGGCCTGACAGGCCATAGCATATTGAGACAGGTCGGGAAGTCCCATTCCGCCCACTTTCCAACCACCCCTCAATCTAGCCAGGGGTATCCGAGCTCTAAGTGCCCCCCAAAGAAATTTCCGGACTTCCTTTTCTATCTTTTGAAGATCCTTCTGTAGCAACCACACCGGCAAGGTTTGCAGCCAATACAGTAGCCTAGGGAATATAACCATTCCTATAGCCGCCAATCGGCCCGACAATGACAAGGGAAGAGGGGTCCAAGCCTGCAATTGAGTCTGTATCTTTGAGAAAAAACGGTCAAAGTTAAGTTTATAAAGCGCCTTAGGATCCCGAGGCAACAAGATACCCAGATATAAGAACGCCTCCTCCGCCCAACGAAGAGGGAAAGCTCCTCGCCAAGCTCTCCGTAGTGAACCCCCAACATCCAGCGCCTCAGATTTGTCCCTATTAATCCGCAATCCTGCAAATGTTCCAAAAAGAGCAAACTCCTCTAATAGGTCGACGAGCGATTGCTGAGGCGAAAGCACATGTACTAATAGATCATCCGCAAATGCCGCCAATTTAAAGTTTTGAGCCCCTACCCTTACCCCCCGTATACTAGGAGAAGAATCAATTCGGCACACCAACGGATCTAAAGATAGCACAAAAAGCAATGGGGAGAGGGGACACCCCTGCCGTGTACCCCGCTCTAGTGAAAAGGAGTCGGAGAGCACCCCATTACAGGAAATACCTGCTGTCGGCTCTGAGTAAAGTAAGTCCACCATTTTACAGAACATCTCTCCAATACCATACTTAGGCAAGAAGAATTGCAAGTAGTCCCAATGAACCTGATCAAAGGCCTTCTCGGCGTCGAAACTGATTAACAAGGATGATAAGTTGCGTTCCCGGACCCACTCGAGGGAAGCCACTATTTTCCGCACATTACGAACAGCGTAACGTCCTTTGACAAACCCGACCTGCGACTCGTGTACCAGCTCGCCCAGGACTTCCGCCAAGCGGACAACTAAAATTTTTGCTAATACTTTCAAGTCAAAATTTAGTAGAGATATAGGCCTGTAGGAGGCGGCTTGAGTGGGATCCTTTCCGGGCTTGGGTATCAAAATGATATGGGCATGGTTGGTTCCCCACGTAAAGGCGCCTCGAGCAATCCGGCTTCGATACATTTCCACTAGAACCGGAGATATCTTATCTCCTAGTAGCTTGTAAAATTCTGCCCCAAACCCATCGGGGCCCGGAGCACGGCAGCAATTGGCCCCTTGTATCACTCTGATCACCTCTTCCGCAGACACTGGTAAGTCCAGATGTGCCCTCTGGGCATCCGTGATCCTGGGGAGCTGTAGCTCCCGAAAGTACTCCATCATATCCAACGGAGACCCAGGTCTCCTAGCATAGAACGACTGAAAATAGGTACAAAACACCTGTGCTATCTCCCTACTGTCCTTTTGTAATTGCCCCTGAGCATCCCGCAGGGCGACTATCGAGCCAGTCCCTCTACTTCCCCGAAGACACCTCGCAAGGAGCCTCCCTGGCTTATCTCCGAAACGATATAGTTGGTAGCGGTAATACATGTGAGACTTTTTTGCACGTTGGTGTATGAGCTCATTGAGAGCCACCTGGGCCTCCCATAATCGTTTTTGACTAGCCGGGGTGGGGTCACTTGCGCACCGTCGGCGCTCTTTCACGGTCTGCTTTTCCAAGTGAAGAATCCGTGCTTTCAACATTCTGCGTTTCCTAGCTACGTAAGCTATTATATCCCCCCGCAACACCACCTTCGCTGTCTCCCACAGCAACTCTGGGTCAACCTCATCTTTCTCATGATTCTTCCGGAAATCCAGCCAGCATTGCATGAGATGCTCCCGGAAATTCTGATCATGGTATAAGTCCATGGGAAATCGCCAAATCTGTGATTGCGAGGCTCGGGTTCCCCAGGTGAGACTCACCCAAATAGGAGCATGATCAGATATTTCCATGGGGCCAATCTGTGCTTCCTCCACCTGCGCAAAAAGCCGCTCTGAAACAAGAGTGTAATCTATCCTAGCGTGTGAACCATGGGCCCAAGATTGGTGGGTGAAGTCACGTTCCATAGGATGTAGTAGATGCCAAGGGTCAACCAGTCCCAATCGAGTACGTAGGGCCTGCAGAGCCTTGGTGGTCGGTGCCCGAGATCTCTCCCCCGCTCCCATCTCAGTGTCCAAAGCAATATCCAAGACTCCATTCAGATCGCCCGCCAGCACCAGGGGAGCCTCCGGCCACTGCTCAATCCGAGAGGCCAAACGAGCATATAGTGCCCTATCCAGAACATTTGGGCTATATATGGTCCCAAGAATAAGAGGCTTTCCAGATAGGGTACCATACAGCAAGAAATATCAGCCCTCCGGGTCCGCATACTCCCGCAATGCCTCAAATCGAAGGCGCTTGTTAACGAGAATGACCACCCCATCCTTCTTCCCAAGGGCCGGAGCCCCCCAGACCTGCCCCACCCAATCCCGTTGTAGCTTATTATGTTCAACCACTGTTTGGTGGGTTTCTTGTAGCATAGCCACGTCACAGCGGAAGCGAGCCAAAGCCTGCAAAACTTTATATCTCTTGATGGGGTTGCCAATACCACACACATTCCAAGATACGATCTTCAGATCTCAAAACCCTTACCGATGTCTTCCCATGCACATCTGCCCATCGAGAGGAGGGTGGCTGTCCCAGCCCGCAGCCATCCTCCAAGAGTCCAGGAATTCCAAAGTGTCAGTCTCCCCTGTGGTAAGCGGTTCCCCTCTGGCCCTTCCCTCTCCCAACCCACCCCCTCCCCCTCCCCTTCCAGTCCCTTAGCACTGTAGCAATAAACACCCCCCTCCCCCCCTCAATCTCCAAACCCAGCCTAAACATAGGCTAAACTTCCTGTAGTAGTCAGGCTACCCCGTTGTTAGCAAATTGGTCCCCACTTCCAGAGAAACCTCCCTCCCTCCCCCATCCCCTCCTACCGCAATCTAACCCTTAACAGATTCACTCTACATACCCCTCGTTCCCCAGGGGCCTCTATCCTCCCACCACCACCCCCCAAGGGGGAAGAGACTTCAAACCGATGGCCCTGTCTATAAGAGATTTCTCCCCCCCATCGCAGAATAGCAGGCAACACAAGCGGGTCCGCCAGCATCCACAAACATACAAGTGCCTACCCCTCAGAGCTAACCCTCGGTGCCTCCCGCCTCCCCCCAACCCCGATTCCAAGAAAGGGGGGTATGATGGCTGTGAACACCGCAACCAATGTACCTCCCCCTTATCTCGGAACCCGGGCAGTCATCCAGTTTCTGCAATACAATATAATCCAGGTGCAAAAACAGTACTGCGAAGCTACGCAATAAAGAGAGGCCAATTGCAACAAACACAACTTTTCCCCGCCCTATTCAAAACACTTACTCATATGGGAGAGTTACAAGGGACTGGGGCGGAGAAGGAAGGTAAACAAAGGGAGATGAGGAGAGGGATGAAAGAAAAAGCCTCTTCTGCTCCCGCCGGGCGATCCGGACCGTATCCCAGTCTTGAGGGGCAACGGAACCAGATCGCCCCGCGCCTCCGCTGCCCCCCTCCCCCCTCCCGTCGAGGTCTAAGGGCCCAGGGGTGTCCCCCCTTCTATATCCTCGAAGGAGGCCCCTGGGAAGCCGTGTAGTCCCTCCCCCCCCCCAGCCCCCTCACCGAGCAAGAACATGCTGACAAACAAATATCGGGGGGCCTAGCAACTAGTAGCATGCAGGCCTCATTTTCCGGGGCAGAGAAAATGTCCAAGAGAGGCACACTGCCGCCATAGTCCCAATCACCTCCACTGAAAAGAAAAAGAAAAGCTCAGGGTGTCCACATGAGCGGATAGTCCCAGCCGAGTAACACAATTACATGAAATTGCAAAACTGTTACAACTTGTTACACGCTGCTGCAAACTGTTGCCCTCCGCTCCACTGTTGAAACAGTACAGCGCTACAATGTCTCACCCAAGTAGATAGAGCCCACATCTAAGGGGTTGCTGCTGAAGATTCCCCCAGCTGTTCCACAAAGGCCAAAGCCTCTGCCGGGGAGCCCAGGAAACGTGTCTGTCCAAGATGCTCCACTCGCAGACAGGCTGGATATAGGAGTGAAAAGCGCAGCCCCTTACTGCTCAATTGGGCACACACCGCAGAGAAGGCTCTCTGTTGCTGGCTAACCAGCTGTGAGTAGTCTTGGAAAACCAGAATTCTTTCATGTGCTCCCATGTCTCGCCGAGAACTTCGGGCTGCGCGCAGCACTGCTTCCTTTTGGCGGTAGTCTATGAAGCGGGCTATCACCGCACGTGGCCGGCCTGCCTGTTCCCGCCTGGGGCCCAGCCGATGCACCCGTTCCATTTGTAGAGGCGCCTCCACCCCGCCGTTGGAGAGTTTTGCAACCCATTCTTGTAGGTAGCTAGGGAGAGCGCTGTCTGCAATATTTTCTGGGATGCCGACGAAGCGCAGATTGTTTCGGCGTCCCCGGTTCTCCAGGTCTTCCAATTTCTCCCCCTGTTGCTTAATGGTAGCTTCCAGGGCCTGTACCTTAGCGACCAGGGAGTGCTGCGTGTCGTCCAGCCCCGATATTCTGGTTTCCGCCTGTTCGAGCCGCCCCGTGAAATCCGTGATGTTTTGAGCCACTGAGTGCAGTTGATCTCCCAGCTCCCGAAAACGATCGTCCAGAGCTCGCACTACCGCAGCGCTGACTTCTGCGACCATGGTGTGCTCACTGTCGGAGGCTGGGCTCTGCGGGTCTCCCTCCGCCATTTTAGGTTCCAGGGTCCGAGCTTTCTCCCGCCGCGAGGATTTTGTCGCCATCGGGCTGCCCCCGGTAGTCTGGATGGGCACTGCAGCTCTGCGACCCCCGTCTCTACTGCCCGATTGTGTTAGGGGCATTCAGCCTCTCTGTAGCAGGAAAATTAGCAGTTTTGCGGGGTAAGATGCCCGGAGCCGATCAGCACACGTCTGGTCAGCTCATTACCACACCGGAAGTCCCCCCGCTCAGGTTTTATTCTACTATTCCTCGACATTTCTTCAGCCTTTGACGCGGTATCTCACCAGACTCTCATCAATCAACTCAACAACATTGACATCCAAGGCACCCCACTCAAATGGATTCACTCCTACCTCTCCCAGCGAACTCAGCAAGTGAGAACCCACACCAGTCCTCATCACCCTTCACCCTTCCCCAAGGAGTACCTCAAGGATCTGCCCTCTCCTCCCTCCTCTTCAATATTTATATCAGACCCCTCTGTCACATCCTCCAGAGCCTCAACGTTGGATACCAACTCTATGCAGATGATATAATGATCGTCACCCCTTTCAACACCATCTCTCCTGACTATTCCACCCTCACAGCCTGTTTCACAGAGATTGTTATATGATTACAGCAACACAATCTTGTAATTAACTTCAGCAAAACTGAGCTCCTTCATGTCTCTAGGGATCCCAGCTTTATTCCCCCACAAAGCATCAAACTGGGCAACACTGAATTCAAGTCAAACCACAGATCAAGTACCTAGGCGTAACCCTCGACTGCTTCCTGAATTTCCAACCTCACATCATGAACACTACCAAAAAACATTTACTTCAGAATCAGAACTCTCCTCAACCTATGCCCCCTACTACCCTATGACAGCTTCCACACAGTTTGCCAAGCCTCCATCACCCCTCTCATGATTGCTGCAACTCCATCCTCCATCCATACCCAAAACCACCCTTGCCCCCCTTCAGCTTGCCCAAAACACAGCTGCTAGGCTTATCACTGGGATGCCCTGACACTCCCACATTACCCCCATATTAAAATCCCTACACTGGCTCCCAGTTGCATCCTGTATCAAATTCAAGACTCTTGTCATCACCCACAGAACTTTCTTCAACACCACTGTGGAGCAATTACAATCTCTAGTGCATCGACCTGACAACAGCAGACTCCGGCATCAAAATGCAACAAATCTTCTACTACCAGCACAAAGTACCAACAGACCTCAGCACACCTACACAAGGGTTTTCCAATTCTATGCCTCCACCAATTGGAACAAATTACCCCCCCACCACCACCATAGGCTGCCTCCAATCCCACACCCTTAGCAAACAACACCTCAAGACCTTTCTCTTTGAGGTACACTTTAACACATCCACTGATGCAAATTTCACCACTCCCATGACCCACCCCCGAACCACTACTCCACCCCCCTCCACCCCCTGCCTCCCCAGCCTCCCAGAAGATGAGCGAAATGCCTAGCCTCACAATATCTAAGCTGCATGTAAATAGTTTCATTAGTTCTATCTAAACATACTTGTGTTGAATTGTTTAATTACTTTGTATCAAAGTTGACCTGTACATAGTTTCAACCATTCTATGTAAACATTCATTTCCTGTTCATTATAAACCATTTTGCCTCGTAGAAAAACGGTATTTCCAGTTCATACTGCTAGACCAGTCCAGACAAGCAGGTTATGTTCCCCTGTCAGCAGATGTTGGAGACAGAAAAAAAAAACTTCAGCGCTGTGATTGGTTGGGCTCTGGGTAGTATAGGAGTGCCTCTAGGGGATCCAATCAGTATTTTCTCTGTCTCCAGCAGATGAAGGTGTTACAAGCTTGTCTACTGATTTTTGTTTTCTTTTTCTGGACATTTTTATTCACTGGATGCACCCAGAACACACAAGAGGTGTCTCTCTGGGTTTCCCAGCAGGGTTTGAGCTCCTGATCTCTGTGTCAGTGGAGCTCCCCCCCCCCACCCCCCCCCCCCCACCCCCACCGGATAACTCCTAGCCCCTGCCATGAGGGTCTATGCGGCTGGAGATGAATCAAACTTTACTTTCCCTAAGTTTAAGTCACTGTACTTTTACTTTCATTGACTGTGAATCGTTCCCTGTACCTCCGAGGAACCTCAGCCCTTCTGTACCGGCACAGTGAGTAACTTCCGGTTTCGGCGATTCAGGGCTCAGCGGCGGTAACTTTCTTAAGTTGCTGGCAGCACTCCTCTCCTCTTGCCAACCAATTTCACCGCGTTTTGGGAGTTTTTTAAGCAAGAGAATCTTTTAAAATTGACTTTAAAGTTACCGGTGGCCATTTTGAAATTGCGGGATCGTGTTTTAGTCAGCCGTTTTGGCAGGAGCAGTGCTGGGCAGACAGTTTATGTGGGATCGTCATCCAGAGAGTGCCTGAAGTAGTCCAGGGCCCTGTCCTGAAGTGACTCCTGGTCTTCAAGATCTTTTTGGAAAACCTTGTTAAAGAAAAAACAAAACAAAACACTGCCATGCCTACTTCTCTGCACAGGTGTCTTACCTGTCACAAGAAGCAGAAGGATTTAGTTAATCAGTTGTGTTCTTCCTGTATGTTGCATCCAGGGAAGTCCTCTTCCTCCATTTCCAGTGCATTACTGACTAGGGACATCAGTGCCATGTTACCTCCCTCACTGGAAGCGCTGAAGCCCAGTCCCCCTACAGAGGGTTCTCAGTCTGCTCCCAATTTGCTCTCACAACCTCCAGAAGTCACTTCAGCTTCAGCCAATTGTGAGTTCCTAGCTTTAGTTCATCAGGCATGGCACCTATGGCGCACGGAGTCCGCTAGGATAGTCCCTGTACCTGACCTGACATCGGACAGGGAAAAGTCGGGGTCTCGCAAGCGGTCCCATAAATCCAAGGACCTCAAAGCCATACTGTCTCACAGAGACGGTTCCTGGGAGTTACGGGACATGGCGGATGATCGTGAAGACCATAAGTCCTCGGAGGGGAGTCTGGATTCGTTGGAATGTGAAGATGGGGAATATTCTCCATCAGATTCTTTGATGACAGCTGTGGTAAGGGGAGCTGTATAGAAGGGATGGAATGGGAAGAAAGTGAGACCTGTGCCTTTAAAAGCAGAGATCAACAGAGTTCCCATAGTAACCACAAGCCTCCGAGGCAGACTACAGCTAGTACTAAGCCCCGCCTACTTAATGACGTTAGAGCTAGGTTGAGCCCTAACAGCTCTCACGTGTGCAGGGAGAAAGGCGTGGTGCCTAAGAAGCACCAGTTTAAAACTGCTTCAGTGTTTGATAGAAGGGGGGAAGGTGAGAAGCAAAGCAGGCAGCAGCAGACATGGCAGAACTTGCAGGAAAGCACGCAGCAAGAGAGTCCAGAGCAGCTGGGAGCTGAGCAGCAAAGAGCCCTGGAATCAAGGCAGAAATGTGTCTCAAGGTACCTCAGAGAAAGGAAGCTGGAGGAGTTAATTCCCAGGTGGGGAAACAGCTCGGGAAGCCAGTTGAGCCCTGGAGGTAGAGAGAATAAGTTGCCTGAAGTTCCTAGCAAAGCTCTTTCTGAAGAAGTGGTTAGAGAGCTAAGAAAAAGTGCCAGACGCTGTGTTAGCCAGAAAGCTGTAAAGCAAGCTTCAGACAGAAATAAGAAATGTGCCAGTGACTGCCGTGACTCAGCAGTGAGAGATATTGAAAGGCTGATAAGGGAGAGAGAAACTCCATCTTTAAAGCCTGTGACTACAGATCAGAGGGAACGCTTGCTGCTAAAGCTGGATGAGCTGCTGCAGGGTGTAAATCATAAATCCTATGATACCCGTCCACAGGAAGATAGCTCTAGTGAGTCTACGCATGAAAGGGAAATAGAATTGTGTGAAAGCCCCTGTGAAAGTGATACTGAAGAAATGCAATGCTCTTATTGCAAGGCAAACGAACTGAACATGTGCTAAGCTCAAGCCCATGTGAAGGAGTGGTTTGTTTAAAGCAATTATAGTCATAATGGTCTGACAACTAGATATGAAAGAAAAGAAACTTGTTGAAAGTTTAAGTTACTTTGATATGGTCAACAGCCTTAGCTTTAGAAGGTAGTTACCAGAAAGAAGCTAAGAGTTGACAATGTGAAGAAGAAATTCCTGTCTGTTTGAGTTAAGCCTGTTGGAGTTTATTTATCCTTTGCCTTTGGGAGAAATTATCCTTACCTGTGTTTAGTGCAACGAATTTGATGCGAGGGGGAAACCCTGAAAAATAAATGTCTCTGTTTTTGCCAAACAAACCGTGTGGTCACACTGCTTGCTCAAAAGAATAGCTGAAACTGCATATCCCAGCAGTCCATGCTGGCAGCCATATTGGGGACAGTATTCAGAAGGGCAATTAAGGCGAGCCCTCTTGCTCATCGGCCAACGGCCCGGGCAGGAGGACGCGACACAGCTCAGGAGGACTCTCAGGATATCAGACTCTTTCAAAAGGAAGAGTTGCCGGCCTTAATTGCACAGGTGGTAGAGTCACTATAACTAACTGACACGCCTGATCCTCAAAGTTCTCAAGCTCTGTTGCAGCCGGGTCCTATTTTGCAAGGTATTCGTAAGCCTTCCAAGGCCTTTTTCCTTTCCAGCCGAATTACAGCAAATGGTCTCTCGAGAAGGGGACTCTCCAAATTCCTCTCTCCGTACCGCACGCCGTATTGATCAGTTATACCCTTGGTCTCCTTCTGACCTGGACCATTGGCTGTCATACCCGAAACTGGATGCCTTGGTGACCGGGGTCACTAAACATACCACTATTCCGGGTGAGGGCGTAGCGGCGCTCCGAGATCAACAAGATCTAAAATTCGAGAGTCTGCTTAAAACAGCTTTTCCTCTTCCTCTCTTTCCTTACAAACAGCAGTTTGCGGAGGTCTGGCCGCTTGAGCCTCCCTCCGATGGATTCAGCAGCTTATAGACAATCCGCAGTTGGCTCGTCTTGAATCCGTTGCAGCGTTCCTGGCGGATGTCTTCTATGATCTTCTACGTCTTTCAGCTCATTCCGTGGCCGCAGTGACAGTTGCTAGGAGGTAGCTGGCTATGGCTCCGTCAATGGGCGGCTGATGTCGCCTTCAAGACATGTCTGTTGAAACTGCCTTTTAAAGGAAGACTCCTTTTTGGCAAAGACCTCGATAAGTGGTAAAGGATTTCGGAGAGGTGAAACCGCAATGCTTGCCGGAAGACAAGCATAAGGCGTCCTCCCGTTGTGGATCTCCATCCCACGGTTTTTGGTGCTTGCTAGATCCCAGGATACCCGGAGATACCGTTCCTTTAAGCCAGATACTTCTGCCGCTCCTACCCACCATTTTGACAAAGATCTCAGTCCTTTCGGGGAGCCTGCAAAGGAACGGATTCATACTCAGGCCCAGGGAGATTTCCTGGAACCTCCCGTCCTTCCCGCTGACGGGACGGGCCACCCACTCGAGAAGCTTCCACCTATAGGCGGGTGGTTGACCCCTTTTTTCTCGGCAGTGGGCATTCATAACTTCAGATCACTGGGTCCCCGACATAGTTTCTCATGGCTACGCTCTCGAATGTTGCAGACCCATTCACGACGTCTTCCTGGTCTCTCCAGGATGCTCGTCAGAAAAGAGGATGCCCATTCAAGCTACCATTCACAGGCTCCTTTCCTTAAAGGCCATTTCTCCAGTCCATCTGCTGGAAAGAGGACTAGGCCGCTATTCCATCTATTTCCTGGTGCCCAATAAAGATGGCTCCTTTCGACCAATTTTAGACCTCAAAGGCGTCAATCACAGCCCTCGAGTACTGCACTTCCGAATGGAGACCCTACAGTCCGTCATCCATTCAGTACACAGGGGGGAGTTCCTTGCGTCCTTAGATCTTGCGGAAGCCTATTTTCATATTCCCATATGAGAAGACCACCAACACTCTGTGCATTTCTCAGTCCTCGGTCAACATTTTTGGTTTCGGGCATCAGAGTACACCCTTACTTGGACGATTGACTCATTCGTGCAGACTCCCTTCCAGAGGCCTGCAACACCATCTCGACAATAGTTGCGTTTCTACAGAACCTCGATTGGGTGATCAATCACGCCAAAAGTTCTCTCCACCCCTCTCAACAGATTGACTTTCTGGGAGCACACTTCGATAACTGTCAAGGGCGTGTATTCCTGACTCGGGCCCAGTTCCTTAAGCTTGCTTCTCAGATCCGAAGCTCTCTAGCCCAACAAGCTCCCCGAACATGGGATTACCTCTAAGTCCTGGGATCCTTGGCAGCCACCATCGAACTCGTGTCTTGGGCAAGAGCGCACATGTGCTGTCTACAAAATGCTCTGCTTTCCAGGTGGTCTCCAGTGTCGGAAGATTACCAGACCCGGCTTCCATTACTACTGGATGTCCGACATAAGCCACCATTGTAGACTGCTTCTGGCAATCTCCTCAGGGGGGTACCGTTGGAAAATCCACGTGGGATTTTGCCAACAACTGACGCCAGTTGGTCCGGATGGGGAGCGCACTGTTGCACCCACTCAGCGCAAGGGACTTGGACGACGCGCGAGTCACTCTCAATGGACAATCAACCGACTCGAGGCAAGGGCAATTCGCTCCGCCTTACTAAAGTTTCAAGACTTCCTAAAGGGGCACACAGTGCACATCCTGTGCGACAACACCACGACAGTGTCCTACCTCAACCGCCTGGGCGGCACCAAGTGCACAGGAGTGTCAAAAGAGATGTTCCTTCTCTTCCCTTGGGAGGAAAGTAACCTCCAAGCTCTCTCAGCACAGCACATTGCGGGGACCAGCAACATGAAGATGGATTTTCTGAGCTGACACACGTTCGACCCCAGCGAATGGGAACTAAGCCCACAAGCCTTTCAGTTGATAGTTCAAAAGTGGGGATGACCAAAGATCGATCTCATGGCGTCAGCGACAAATGACAAATTTCCGATGTTTCATTCGCTGGAGGGAACTCGGCTCTCACGGCATAGATGCCTTGGCACAACCATGGCCGAGACACCAATTCCTCTGTGTTCCCACCTCGGATCAGGGAACACCAGGGCCCAGTGATCTTAGTGGCCCCGGATTGGCCCCGAAGACCCTGGTATGCCGATCTCATAACGCTATCCCAAATGCCGCCTCTGTGGCTAGAAGCTCCCTTCAGACTCCTCAAGCAAGGACCTATCTCTATGGAAGATCCGGCTCCTTACTTGCTTACGGCTTGGCTCTTGAATGCCATCAATTTGACTCTCCTCAATGCCCGACGGTCTTTTACATCGGTAGCGTATGCTAGAGTGTGGCGAGTATTTGAGTCCTGGTGTAGTCAACAACATCTTTCTCCTTGGAATACAGAAGTTCTAGACGTTCTCGCCTTTCTTCAGGACGGCCTTGACAAAGGCTTGGCTCTTGGCGCTCTAAGGGTACAAATTTCAGCCTTGACGTATTTTAGGGGACCGATTTGCGGTCGATCCCTTGCGTCCCACTCGGATGGGTCCCAGTTCCTTAAGGGAGTCAAGCTTTTTCACCCTCCGGTCCATCCGGTTGTCCCTTCTTGGGACTTTGTGCTGGTACTCAGGGCATTGATGTCTCAGCCCTTTGAACCTCTAAGGGAGGTTTCATTGGTGGATTTGACTCTTAGGATGGATTTCTTAATGGCAATAACCTCGGCTCGAAGGATTTCGGAACTGCAGACCCTTGCGTGCAGAGATCACTATTTTTCATTCTCTGCAGAGGGAGTGTCTCTTCACACGGTACCCTCATTCTTGCCGAAGGTGATTACTCCCTTCCATGTCAATCAGCCTCTGTTGTTGCCTGCCTTCTCAAAGGAGCAATGTTCTGGTCGTCACAAGAATCTACGAGCGCTTGATCTCAGAAGGGTTCTCCTTCGATATCTCAAAGTCACCAATTCTTTTCATAAGACCGTCCACCTCTTCGTTCTTTTTGTGGGACCGCACCGAGGTATGGCAGCCTCCAAGTTGACTATCGTCAGGTGGCTACGCCGTACCATAGAATCAGCTTATATCCTGCAAGGCAAATCTATGCCTGCCATTCTTCGCGTGCATTCCACTCGGGCTCAAGCCACGTCTTGGGCCGAACGGTCGCACATAGTCCCTCTTGATATTTGTTGAGCGGCAACATGGTCCTCCTTATCTACTTTTGTCCGGCATTATCGCCTGGACTTTCAAGCACAGGAGGACAATCGGTTTGGAGCTGGTGTGTTGTCAGGGGCTCTCTCTGCCCACACTGAGATTCCTTAGCTTGGGTACTTCCCGCTTGTCTGGACTGGTCTAGCAGTATGAACTGGAAGGAAAAATTTCACTTACTGTTAATTTCCTTTCCTGGAATACTGCTAGACCAGTCCAGGACCCACCCCATTGTCAGTAGCACGACTTCTGGTGCAGAGGAGCCAACGTTTTCTCTTACTTCAGCCACAGCCACTTGTATATCCCGGAGATAGTCCACAACAGTGGATTCAGATTTCTTCTCCAGGGAAGAATGTTTGATCCTCCTCCTCCGTTCAAGAGTCGAGTTGAAGGGTTTAATTATATACGTTTTTAGTTGTACATAGTTGAGTTAATTAGTCAGAGTTCTCTTTAAGTTTATGCTTGTCAATGGTTTACTGACTGGATCCCCTAGGGGCACTCCTATACTACCCAGAGCCCAACCAATCACAGCTCTGGAGTTTTTTCTCTGTCTCCAACATCTGCTGGCAGGGGAACATAACCCGTTTGTCTGGACTGGTCTAGCAGTATTCCAGGAAAGGAAATTAATGGTAAGTGAAATTTCTCCATAAAACCAGTTAAATAAATAAATTGTTGGCAAATAGGTGCTTTTCTCCACATAGTTAAGGAAGGCTAGAGATAAGATTTCAAAAATCTCTTGAAAGAGTTATTTTTCCCCTGCTCACCAGGAGCTACCTCAGAAGGATATGGTCTCCCTCTTGCAGGCTAATGCATCTGAGCCTTTTCCACCACATTTATAAAGATGAGTATTCTATCCAATGCACTTTTTAGTACCTAAGAAAACTGGGGGATATCATTTAAATTCCAGATCAAGTTTCTAGTAAAATAAAGAGTTCAAGATTTCATTGAGCCTCATGAGTCCCTTGCTAAACAAAGGAGATTGGCTATGATCTCTGAAACTCAAAGATAGATGTATCCAGGTCACTGGAAGCATTTTGATAACATCTCAAACCATTAGATGTCAATGTTAACAGATTTCAAAGGATAGATTTTGCAGTGTAACCACAAGGTGCCATTGTCCTTTGACAAGCAACAGGGGAGTAGCACCGAATACAGCATGGGTTTTACCTGCTTTGGGGTGAATACCGGGGGTGAGTACTGAGACTGCCTGTCTGACTGATTTTGTGGAGGTTCCTGACTTTATCCATTGGTAGGGTGTAAGTCAGGTTAGGCCACTTGAGCATTCATTGGTACAGCGTTGATGTTTCCCACCTTGCCCAACTGCCGGTGCCTGCTGATTGTGCTTCCAATGCTTTGTCACACTACTTATATGCCTTCCCTGGTGTGTGTGTCTGCAGCATGTGGTGTCTTGCCTGCATGGCCCTAGCATGCACCCTTCTGCCCACATGGCTCTAGTGCACACAGGTTCTGTACATGCAGTCTTGCATGTGGTGCATCATGCCACTTGGGTGTGCCTTGAGCTTACCTTGCACCAGTTGAGATTCATATGCCAACTTCTAAGAGGAACACTCTGGTCTGTGGAAAGCAGAGAACCTCGTTGCGGATTCTGGTATCTCCCAACAAGGGGATAAGGTTGATCCAACTATATTGGCTTCGCTGCAGGAGGCAGCAGATGTCACCACAAAAAAAGATGACCGACGAGCTTTGAGCTCCAATGCTCAGTCTTATGGCCTCTCCCCTTCTAGTAAGAGTCTGGCAATTGTAGTTTCCACTGAAGTTTGAGGTCATATCCCTATCAGGGAGCTCCAGGTCTCCAGGTTGTGATCGCTGGAGTTGTTCTCCTTTCTGTAGCAAGCTTAGTGTTTCTGGTGTGGTAACTTAGCCCACAGGGCCTCTGGGTCCTCTCAAACTGTTTCCACTGATTCAGAAGAGGGGCAGGCAGTGATTTGGAGCCTGGCTCAGGTGCTGAACATAAGAACATAAGATATGCCATACTGGGTCAGACCAAGGTCCATCAAGCCCAGTATCCTGTTTCCAACAGTGGCCAATCTAGGTCATACGTACTGTCATGCTGCCGCCCCAGAGGCCAAGGTTGGTATGGGCAGGTCAGATGGACATGAGAGTTTTTTATATATTTTGAATTTGGTCCTTCTGTAAGAGGTCTTGGTAATGTTCCCAGGACCTACCGGGGGCCAAAGTTCAAGAGAACACACTAGCCAGAATGTAGGGAAAATAAGGCTTTATTCCCCTTTAAGCACAATGGTTCAAATTATGGGAGACTACTTCAACCAACTGAAAGAAACCTTGCTTCAGGCAACCAAAAAGAAAATATATTCACACTTGCTTTGTTTAACTGTTACTTCACAATACTTGGCATAAACAAACTTTACAGGCATTCGCTACTGTTCACTGTTTTATGTTTCATGCACAGACCTTAGGCTACCTGCCTGACAGTAGCTACAGTCCATCGGGGTTTCAGGTGGGTCTTCGTTGAATTCCACCTGCATGGGCTGAGTATCAGACAGCTGTGAATCAGTGTCAGTAAACTCTTGAGGAGTGTACTGAGGTTTCTCATATAACACATTTACTAGCTTCCAATGTTCAGCATTCAAGTCAGGGCCGCGCCCATGTGAGTGTTTGTTATGGCAGTTACTTCCCCTTGCAGGCTGCCTTATGTTATACAGTCTTTTTACCAAGGGCTTGTGCCCTGTTTCACCAACAGTTTGATAGGGAGGATATACTCCAGTATCTTGTGTTTCCTGTCTTCTTAACTTATATTGCTTATCAGAATAAAAAGGTATTTTACCTTGTTTAGTTGAGTCCCACGGCCTGGTCCTGCTGTAGTTCAGCCTGTCTTGAGCAGTAGGCTTTTCACACTCCAGCTGGCCTTCATGCAGAGTCACCACTCTCTCACATTCACACCTTTTACCATTTGAATAAGGAATATTACCATTTGCAGCAAAGACTTCATCCTTGCTCAGATAATGCTCACTGTGTCTTGCATTTACTGCTGCCGGTTCTTCACACCAAACTCTGGGGTTTATTTCTCCCCTTGTGCCTTTCTTTCCAGTACCTCTCAACCAAGGACTCCTGGAACTCTGTGGCCTCGGATTCACTATGCCCTCCTGCCAGGAACTCCTTCCTCTCTGGTGCTCTGGACACTCCTTATGGTGCTCTCCTTCTTGGTTCCTTTCCAGAAGCTCTCTATGATGTGACTCTCCGTGGTCTGCTTTTCCTTGATAAGCCTCTTCTTGGTATGCCTCCTTTTGGTAGGCCTTCCTTGGTATGCCTCTCCTTGGTCTCTCTCTCCCTGGTCTCTCTCTAACTTGTCCTAGCTCCTCCTTTTCAAGTTCCCAGCCTTTCTTCAGGGGAACTCCCCCTTTTCTCCATTGGCTGTTAGGTTGCATTACCTCATCAGCTCTGAGGTGCAGTTCTCTGGGCCTTGGAAGGTCACTCCTGCTCCCTCTATTGGGCTCCTCATAATATTGCAGCTGATGATAAAATCTTTTTTCAGGATTTAAAACCCTTTTTTCTTCATGAATAGGCTCTGCGGTACCACAGTACCTAACAGTTTCCCCAAAAGACACAGTTCCACAATGCTTGTACTGGGTCAAGCATTGATATCCTGCGTCCCTTCTTAATAATGGCTTATGGACCTTTCCTCCAGGAACTTGTCCAAACCTTTTTTAAACCCAGCTACACTAACAGCCTCCGGTAACATCCTCCGGTAACAAATTCCAGAGTTTGATTACATGTTGAGTGAAAAAATATTTTCTTTTATTAGTCTTAAATAGTTTACCCTGTAGCTTCATTGCATGTCCCCTAGTCTTTTTATATTCTGATAACGTAAACAATCGATCTACGTTTACCCGTTGCACTCCGTTCATTAATTTATAGACTTCTATCATATCTCCCCTCAGCCATCTCTTTTCCAGGTTAAAGAGCCTAACCTTTTTAGCCTTTCTTCATAGGAGTATCCTTCCATCCCCTTTACCATTTTGGTGGCTCTTCTCTGAACCTTTTCTAATATCGCTATATCCTTTTTAAGATACGGCGACCAGAATTGCACACAATATTCAAGGTGCGGTCTCACCAGGGAACGATATAGAGGCATTATAATATCTTTTGTTTTATTTTCCATTCCTTTCCTTATGATACCTAGCATTCTATTTGCTCTCTTGGCCACTGCTGCACACTGAGCCGAGGGTTTTAACATGGTATCCACAATGACGCCTAAATCTTTTTCCTGGGTGGTGGTTCCTAATGTGGAACCTTGCATCGTGTAACCATAGTTTGGGTTGTTCTTCCCTAGGTGCATAACTTTGCACTTGTCCACATTAAATTTCATCTGCCATTTTGCTGCCCAGTCTTTCAATTTATCAAGATCCTCTTGCAATTTTCCACAATCCTCTTGGGTTTTAACAACTTTAAATAGTTTTGTGTCATCTGCAAATTTGATAACCTCACTCGTTATCTGCCTTCTAAACATCGTTGGTGAAGGTTAGAATCTAGAGATTTGGATCGACTTTCATTTAGCCAAGACCTGGAGTCCAGTCCTGACGTCTCAGGTGATAATTCCAATTTAGCGGAAGGGGTGTCCCCTTCAGAGGATCACGATGAAGCTGGTATTATCTAACTGTTCAGGAAGGACAAGCTGGTAGCTCTGATTACTCAAGTGTCTTCTGCTCTGTGTTTGGCCAACCCTCCAGCAGCAGAGCAAGGGTCACAGATCCACCCCCTCCTACAAGGGGTTCGAAGGTCTTTGACAGTCTTCCTTTTTCCAGAGGATTATCAAGAACATGATCAATTCAGAGTGGGACTTGCCTGACTCCCCAGTAAAGGTGCTGAAGGTGTGTTAAAGACTGGATGCCCTGCTGGAGGAGGATTGCACTGCATGGTTCAGCATGCTGAAGATGGATGCACAGGTTATTGCAGTCATGAAGCAGCTACCATTCCAGTAGAAGGTGGGAGAACCTTGAAGGGCATCCTGGATCGTAAGGTGGACTCCCCAACAATCACCTTGCATAACACTATTCTCCCAGTTAAACAAGAGGTAAAATACCTATTAGTAATCCTTGACAAAACCCTCAACATGACCTCTCACATAAAACAAATGACCAGAACCAGTTTCATAACTTTTTACCATCCATAGCTAAGTGCATTACATTTGCACTTAGCTATGAATGGTAAAAAGTTATGAAACTTCCACCTGAAGCAGGGTTTTGAATTGCTCAACCCGAAACGTGCCACATTGTGATGTCTTGAGATAAGTATTTTGATTTCCCTATTTTTTCAACACTTTATGAATTTGAGTAAAAAGGAGCGTTCACAGCGAGGAAGTGGTAACATTTTCACCCCCTTTTGTAAGTTTCTTGCTCCGACAAAAAAAAAAAGAGTAATTTTGCTGCTATCTTAACCGGGACTATTTCTATTGGACTCCTATTACCGTGGCAGCTACCATGGGATATGCCTCCACTCATCCCGTCAAATAGTCCACTATTACCAAAAGGTATTTCACCCGCCCAATTAAGGGCAACTCAGTGAAATCAACCTGTATACTTTGGAATGGACGAAGACCAGGGTCTTTGCCTCCCAGCAGTTGTTTCCTAAGGACCTTTTTGTTTATTTTCTTACAGGTTATACACTTCTCACACACTTGCTTGGCTACTGTATATATTCCCTGCCATTGGGTAAAACCCATTTTCCCCTTTTCAGTTTCTACTTCCCCTATATCTTCGTGTTGTCATTTTTCCCTTTCAGTAAATATGGGATTTGCTGCCTGATTCGCTATTTCTGGGGTTAAATTGTATGTAGGGGTTAGGTCTTCCCCTAAGGCAGCTTCTTTAGCAGTTTCATCTATTAATCTATTTCCTCTGGCTTCAAAAGAATTCCCTACTTAATGACCTTTTACATGAACCACTGCTATTTCGTGTGGCATCAGCAATTCTTTAACACTTGCTGAATTAATCTTTTCACTGTTTACGTATCAGTTAAGGGTTTGACATAACCACCCTTTGTCCATGCCAAATTTCAGCCAGAAGACGTCAGCTGGCTTTATGCTTTCTCTTTTTTTTTTTTTTTTTTTGCTCATGTAAAACAGCAAATTCTTAAAACACGTCTTTGCTGTATCCTTATTCTTTAGTGTGTTCATAACTCTGCTAATATTTCAACATCCTCCCTGGAGGAATGTCCCCGGCGTCTTTACTGCCAGCCCCATCCTTACTCGAGTTGCCTTTTGCTGACCCCCCCCCCCCCCTCCCGTTACGTTTTACGGATACATTCCTGACCCTCTCCTCCTTTTTGTTCCTGCACTTTCCTGCCGGTGTTTCAACATCCTCCCCAGTGGGCTGTCGGGAGGTATGTCCCCAGGGTTTATGGCCTTAGACTCTGACCTACCTGGATCTGTCTTGGACCCCTTTATACCCTTTGAGGCTTTACACACTGCTTTCTTTCCTTTTCCCTGCTTTCGCTTCGTCTGTCTCCGGCCATACCCCTCGCGGGTGTGTCGGAACCGCAGATCAGGACTCCTCACTCGCTTTGAGTCAGAGACTCATCTCACACATCCAGCCTCAATACCCAGCCACCAAGGTAATACTTTCACAGCCTTAATTTTTTTACCTTGGTCCATGCACGGAGTTACCTGGTTGACCCGTTTGTGCCCACTAGCTTCAGGAAAGTACAGTTCCTTCACTGTAATCTGGCTCTTTTGCTCTCTTTCAGTCTCAAGATTCTTTTTGCTAGTGTGTATATGGAGATCCCTGCCTCAGCCCGAGGTTGTTGAACTCAACAGGGCGTGCCTCCTCGTTAGCCCTGGCAGGGACCCCCTCCCTACAATGGCAGGATCACGGACAAGCTCCCAAATTTGTTATAAAGGTAATAAATCAAACTCCAGAGGCAGGAGTCCAGTGAAGGGTTTTATTATTTCATTCTCGCGAGAATGGTCATCCGCTCCCTATAGGCACACATCTTTATTCCATTTCACCCCTTTTATACATTTTCTTTCCCCTTTCTGTTATCGTGGTTATACCCCATTGGTTGACGTTTACAGTAAGTATTTCATACAATTTCAAAGTTCTCACGAGAAGCAAAAGGGCTTTGCTTGAACTGTTCATACTGTTTCACTGTAACTCACAGAGAAGGAAACAAAGGCTGCTGATCTGTCATACAATTTCACTGTTAATCATTAACTCACAGAAAAGGAAAGCTTCTGTTTTCTGCACGCTGATCTATAATGCTTTTATACGACAGAACCATACAAAAGATTTTTATGGTTATAAAAACTGCGCTTGTTTATGTGACTATTCCTTGTAAAAATAACGTCTAAATTCTCTATCCCCAACATGTTCAATGTATTTTGTTTGTTACACTGTAAACCGCCCCTGATCTCTAAAAGGGGCAGTATAGAAAAACATTCCAAATAAATAAATAAATAAGGGAAACAAAGAAAACAAACAACAATGTTTCACAATTAGCCTAATGTGCCCTCTCAATTTCAATACCAGGGTGACCTGCTTCACCTCCAGAATCATGCTGGAAAATTTGTGGGAATACTTGTCTTGCTATAGCCTCCACATCTGGAAACTGCTCCAGTATCCCTTGAATCTGCAGATTACTACGCCAGGTTCGATTTTCCAAATCCTCCAATTTATTTTGTAGTTCTCTCCACAATATTCCTACTGTATCAGCTCTTTGAGAAACACCTAATAAAGCTTTCTCCTTCAGCTCAGCCTCCTCCATGAAATTCCCTAGTTCTGCGATGTCAGCCCTCATCACTGCCACGAGTTCTTTCGTTTTCAGCCGCCTGCTGATCTAATTCTGTCATCAAGTCATGCTTCAATTCTCTTAGTGATGTTCGTATTGCTGCAGTGGTCACCGGTCTAGGATTTAAGACTAAGTCATTATCCATCAACAAATCAGAGACAAGTTCAGAGTTTCTCACCTGTGGTTGATGCGCTCCGTTCCGATTCCCAGTGCAGGCCCCTTCCTGCTCAATTGAAAAAAATCTTTTAAAATCTCCTGTTTTGATCATTGCCATTGTCCCAGCAGATTCTCCACTTGTATCTCTTCTGATTGGGACTGGGATAGCAATTTTACTATCATCTAAAACTGAATTTTCACTGCCTGACTACAGAACTACAAAATTAAGCTTCCATACTCCAGGTGTCATCACTTCTTCCTCCAGCTCAAATTTAAAATGTCCAGCTGGTCAACAGTAGCATAGGTTAGCAAGAATGCACAACATGCATACTCCATTTAGGGGCATGTCATTTTTAATGGTGCTACTTATCTATCACTTGAGTATGTTTCACATGGTTACTGAAATGATTTGTGTGATAGTAATAAAGTTAAAAAGCATTTATGAGTTCTTTGTGTGTTCTGGTGCTATAGCAGTTTTCTAATTTCCCATTTGTTCTAATAAATTTACTTATATAATATAGAAATCATGGGAATATAAACATAGCTTATCATTATTTGTTCAAGGAATATAAATTTGTAGATTGAATTTAACTGTAAGAAAAAGAGAGCAAGGAAGCAAGAAATATAAAACAAATCCATTTATCTCTTGGTAAAATTATGGTAGGTTAAAGAGAGTCTAGTAGAATTTGATCAAGTCAGTGATAGATTTCTAACTTCTTTTATGTAAATTTTCCTGTATTGTAGGAAAGAAATTTCACAAGCAGGAAAACGCCCTGGTTCACGCCATGATTTCATTACACGTAGAGATATGGATTTGGAAAGGGCTATAAAGAATCAGGTACTGTACATTAGGACTAATCTAAGAAATAAGAAGTTAATTTGCAAGTGTTAGAAGGTAGATGCCAATTTTCTTATACTATACAAATCATTATTTTTTTGTGTCCTATACTCTCAGCTAGCATATTTCAAAACATAATGTGGAGGACAATGGAACTGTGTTCATGCCTAGAAGGATTACATAGACAGCATTGTTTAGTGTTCACAAATTATAGAAGACTGCTAATTTCTTTACGGAGGCAGTGGTGGCTGTTTCCTCCTGCTTTTTTGGACTTTTGTCTTCATCTAAATTAGCTTCCTAATAGGCTATGGTGATGTGAGTCTTGAGAGTGAAGTCTACACAAGGTTTCCCTCTATTTTTCACCCTTTCTGCATCTCATCTAGCTCAGCCATCACAGTGAAAGTGCTTGGCCTGTGATGGCAAACTACAGAATTCATTACCTGTGCATGAGGAATCTGGCCACTAGGTGTTACTATTGCACAGTGCTTAAGACTCCTTCACCGAGGTTGTCAGTGCTGTTTGTACATCTTCCCCAGCCCTGGTGTGCCTGAGGAGTAGAAGCCAGGTTTGAGGATGCTTCCCAGATATCCCAATTGGCAGTGCTATATGTCATTAAAAGGATCATTTTAGAAGCTGTATTTGTAATTTGGATGTCTCCCCCAGAGCCATTTTAGAAAGTCCAAAGATACATGTATCTGTGAGATCACGTCCAAATCAACTGAGAGAATGCCTGAGGCCAGTTGGTAAAGATACACGTGCACACACGATTTCTGACCAGCACTGCATGTCTGATATCACCACTGGGGACATCCATGGTTATACCTGCTCCAGGGCACAAACAGGATTGGTAAAGATGTTCATTTCAACAAAGTAACACCTGTGTGATGAAACTGAGACTTACAAGGGGGAGAGATCCATGGTTGCATTCTGTAATAGGGAAGTCTCTACATCTATGTCCCCTGTTCTGTGGATGCACATATACAACACGTTCAAATTTCTAAAATTCTGAGAATTCCTGCACATGGCTTGCCCATAACTCTGTGTGTCCCTAATTTTGCTGTGTGCAGTTGATACATGTATCTTTCAGGATGGAAAAATGCTGATTTTACAAGGCAGTTACACATGACCACCTTCTTGGCTGCCTCTACCACTGTATATCAGATGCTTTGACTTGGACATCCTGGTTGCAGCCAGATGTCCTTTTTAAAATGTGCCTTCAAACATCAAGATGGTTCTGGGGTTTTTAGTTTCTGTAAAAAGTATGACTAAATTGATAAGTCTACTGACTTTAACACAGCAAGATATCAGATAGTCTAGTGGTCAGAGCAAAATATTAGGAAACCTTTACATAAGACATCATCAACATCAATTACAAATTTACCATTAACTTTGTGACTTTGGAGTGTTACATAGACTACCCACTATTGATCGATTTGTTTCTGTTTAAATTATGAAAGCTTGTATCAGTGTTGACATTTCCATGGTTTTCCCACCTGATTGGGTGACTATTTTGCCCAGCCCATGAGAAAAATTTGGAGGCAGTTTTTTGGACGACTTACCTGTGCCACTTTGGGCAAGAAAACCATATAAAATAGAGCTAGAAAGGTTAAAAAAATGCAAACTCCAGCTTCAGAAAGGTCACAGCGCCTGGCTGCATCTCATTGGTCAGGTCCCAGAGCAGCAGATTGGGAGCTGAATCAATGAGATCTGGCAGGATGAGAATGATTGACTTCCAGATTGGAATATCAGAGACATGGTGGAAGGAGGACAACCAGTGGGACAATGTGATACCTGGGTACAAACTATATCGTAATGATAGAGCTGATCAAATTGGTGGAGGGGTTGCGCTCTATGTTAGAGAGGGCATTGACTCAGAAAGGATTAAAGTTTTGCAGGAAACAAAATCTGCTGTAGAATCTATATGGTTTGAAATTCCATATAAAAGGGGGAAGGCGATGGCAGTGGGGGTGTACTATCGAGCACCTGGCCAGAATGACCAAATGGATGATGAAATGCTCAAAGAAATCAAGGAAGCTAACAAACGTTACAGCACAGTGATAATAATGGGTGATTTCAATTACCCCGGTATCGACTGGGTCAGTGTCACGTCAGGACATGCTAGGGAGATAAAGTTCCTAGATGAAATAAATGACTGCTTCTTGGAGCAGCTGGTTCATGAACCGACCAGAGGGGAAGCCATATTAGACCTAGTCCTTAGTGGAACACCAGATCTAGTGCAAGAGATAAGGGTATTGGGGCCACTTGGCAATAGTGATCATAGCATGATCGCCTTTCATTTAATTAGTGGAGGAGGGATAGTAAGGAAATCCACAGTACTACCTTTTAACTTTCGAAAGGGAGACTATGATAAAATGAGGAAAACAGTTAAGAAAAAACTAAAAGGAGCAGTTGCGAAGGTTAAAGACGTACATCAAGCTTGGGTGTTGTTGAAAAATACTATCTTGGAAGCCCAGACCAGCTGTATTCCACGCTTTAAGAAAAGTGGAAGGAAGTCCAAAAAACTGCCAGCATGGTTTAAAGGTGAGGTCAGAGAGGCTGTTGTTGCCAAAAAAGCATCTTTCAGGAAATGGAAAAAAAGAGCCAAATGACGAAATCTGGAAACAGCACAAGCACTGGCAAGTCAAATGCAAGGCATTGATAAGGCAGGCAAAGAGAGAATTTGAGAAGAAGCTTGCTGCGGAAGCAAAAATGCGAAATAAAGACCTTTTCAAGTACATTCGTAGCAAAAACCTGTGAGAGAGTCAGTTGGTCCATTAGATGATAAAGGGGTTAAAGGAGCACTAAGAGGCGACAAGGCGATAGCGGAGAGACTGAATGAATTCTTTGCTTTGGTCTTTACTGAGGAAGATGTAGGGATGTTACCCATGACTGAAGTGGTATTTAAAGGTGCGGAAGAATTGAAGGAAATATCGATACATCGGGAAGATGTCTTACAACTATTAGATAAACTGAAGAGTAGCAAATCACCTGGGCCGGATGGTATACATCCAAGGGTGTTGAAAGAACTGAAATATGAGATTGCAGAACTGATATCAGTAATCTGTGAACTATCATTAAAATCATCTCTAATACCTGAAGATTGGAGGATCGCCAATGTAACACCAATTTTTAAAAAGGGTTCCAGGGGTGATCCGGGAAACTACAGACCGGTGAGCCTGACGTCAGTACCGGGAAAAATGGTAGAAACCATCATAAAGAATAAAATTACTCAGCATGTAGATAGTCACAACCTAATGGGAGACAGCCAACATGGCTTTAGACAAGGAAGATCTTGTCTTACTAATCTGTTATGTTTTTTTGAAGGAGTGAATAAAGAGGTGGACAAAGGTGAGTCAGTTGATATTGTGTATCTGGACTTTCAGAAAGCCTTTGACAAGGTCCCTCATCAGAGACTTTTGGCAAAACTAAAGAGTCATGGGATAGGAGGCAGTGTACTATTGTGGATCAGGAACTGGTTAAAAGATAGAAAGCAGAGGGTAGGGCTAAATGGCCAATTTTCCCAATGGAGAAAGGTGAATAGTGGTGTACCCCAGGGATCTGTGCTGGGTCCGCTGCTTTTTGACATATTCATAAATGACCTGGAAAGTGGAATAACGAGTGAGGTTATCAAATTTGCAGATGACACAAAACTATTTAAAGTTGTTAAAACCCAAGAGGATTGTGAAAAATTGCAAGAGGATCTTGTTAAATTGGAAGACTGGGCATCAAAATGGCAGATGAAATTTAATGTGGACAAGTGCAAGGTTATGCACCTAGGGAAGAACAACCCAAACTATGGTTACACGATGCAAGGTTCCACATTAGGAACCACCACCCAGGAAAAAGATTTAGGCGTCGTCGTGGATACCATGTTAAAACCCTCGGCCCAGTGTGCAGCGGCGGCCAAGAGAGCAAATAGAATGCTAGGTATGATAAGGAAAGGAATGGAAAATAAAACAAAAGATATTATAATGCCTCTATATCGTTCCATGGTGAGACCGCACCTTGAATATTGTGTGCAGTTCTGGTCGCCGTATCTTAAAAAGGATATAGCGATTTTAGAAAAGGGGATGGAAGGATACTCCTATGAAGAAAGGCTAAAAAGGTTAGGGCTCTTTAACCTGGAAAAGAGACGGCTGAGGGGAGATATGATAGAAGTCTATACATTAATGAACGGAGTGGAACGGGTAAACGTAGATCGATTGTTTACCTTATCAGAATATAGAAAGACTAGGGGACATGCAATGAAGCTACAGGGTAAACTATTTAAGACTAATAAAAGAAAATATTTTTTCACTCAACGTGTAATCAAACTCTGGAATTTGTTACCGGAGGATGTAGTAAAGGCTGTTAGTGTAGCTGGGTTTAAAAAAGGTTTGGACAAGTTCCTGGAGGAAAGGTCCATAAACCATTATTAAGAAGTGACCGAAGATATCGATGCTTGATCCAGTACAAGCATTGTGGAACTTGTGTCTCTTGGGGAAACTGCTAGGTACATATGACCTAGATTGGCCACTGTTGGAAACAGAATACTGGGCTTGATGGACCTTGGTCTGACCCAGTATGGCATATCTTATGTTCTTATTCCATCTAATCAGGAAAGAGAAGGGCATGGTAAGGTGGGCATGGTCACACCTGATGGACTGTCAGACCAGGCAATCAGGGAAGGGGAGGGTGGGGCCAAGGGTGAGTCACTGGTTTGGGCTATTTTTTAACCCACTTTGGGCTGGAACTTCAGAGATCATCTAGCAACACTGGTTTGTATTGCTACATGGATAGGAGAGGAAGTGTTACACTACAAGGGGCAAACTACAAAGTATTCAGCTGTGACATTGCATCCTAAAAGTTGTAAAACACTTTGAAACATAGGCAGTGGAAATGGGTGGGCCACAGGGGCCATGGCCCCACTAATATTTTGCCCAGTGCAGCATCAGCAATAGAGAACTTGGGGGCAGGCTGGAGATTGGTTTGTTTGTATGGAGTTTTATTTTTATTCTATTATTAATAAGCTATACTTCTTTCCTTGGGGCTTATACAGAAACCCTGAGGTAAGAGCCGAATACTAAAGCTCTAGTGCTGCAGGGTCTTCGTGGCCTGTGCAAACCGCAGTGATGTCCATGAGAGTTTCATGCTTTGGGGGAGCAGTTTCTTACCAGAGTCTCAGTGAAGATGATATTATGGCAAGACCAGTGTCCTGGCCTATTATAGAGGAGCTGAACATGGGGGAGAGGTGGCTATCCTTTGTGAGAAGTGCAGGAGAATCTCCAGAAGTACAAGTGCTAGGGTTCATGGGGTGGCTAAACCCAGTGGTGGGATTCAAACTGGCTGGAACCCAGTTTGGTCCATCCCGCCATCGGTCGGGACGCATGGGTGGCAGCCCCGCACACAGTAACATTGCAAGAGTTGCACGCTCGGTCTGCTGCTGTCTGCATCGGGAGAGCAACTCTCTGGTGGCCCAGCAGCCTGATCCCCCCCATCCGTTAGTAGCTTGATGGCATCGGGGGCTGCTCCAGATGCCGCAATCCCCTCGATGCCGTCAACCCACTGTCAGGTGGGGGGATTCCCACCAATCCAGAGCCGGCGTTACACTTACATGTTCAGCCTGGTTCGGCGAATGTGGTCCACGACTGGAACCGGTTCACATGAACCAAGCTAAACCAGCTAAATCCCACCACTGGTTAAACCCCTGAAGGATAAGCCTTAGACAGTTACTTTAGAGTCCCTTTGGAATGCTGTGGTGGCTATGGAGACGGTTTTATCTTCCACGTCACACCAGAAGCTTGGATTAATTTTAAAATGATATCCCAGTTGCAGGACCACACTCAAAGATTCATTCTGCAGGTGATTCAAGCTGAGAAGATGGCTAAACAAGTGGAGACAGTCAAAATTGTCTATCTGCCATGGTAAAAACAAATCAGCTGCTTCTCCAAAGGAAACTAGAATCTTTGGAAAATCATGGGAGAAGGTTTTTGAGCGTAATTTGAGATTACTGAACATCTCTAAATCATCCTTAATATCACCTGAGATAATGTTGAGGAAGTATTTCTTTGAAGTCTTAAAAATACCTATGGAAAATATCTCTCCAGTTTCCCATGCCTTTTATTTGACATGTGGCGCTATGGGAGATGAGGAAGGGAGAGCTGAAGTTCAGGAAGCAGATCAACAACTTTCTTTGAAAAGTTTAAATCTGACAGCTTCCTGGAGAACTCTCAAGAAGACAGCATGGTGAGATGTAGCTTGATTGTGATTTTTGCTGTTGAGTATGATTGGAACTTGGTATTGAAATTATATGTCTGCTATAAAGAAGTTTATTTTCTGGGAAATAGAAATTGTTTTTTTCTCCGGGAACAAGCAGGAAGTCAGTCCTCACATATGGGTGACATCAGCGCCAATGGAGCCTGCGCGGATCCACGCCCCAGCTTTCACAGAAAGCCTTTGGGAGTTAAACTGTGAATGCCATCTTACCTCAGTCTTTTTTTTCTGTGGAGCCTTGCAGACGTGCCGTCTGTGCCAGGGCCAGCCCGTCCATTGTGCAAGAATGTTTTTCGCACAGAACCCCGTGCTTCAAGGGAACCCACGCCAACAACATCCTGCACATATTCGGCTCCCGGCTCACCTCTCTACAGCAGCTCCAGGTTGACTCAGAAACAGCTCCCTACAGCCGCTGAATTGAAGAGCGTTGTTTTTCTTCACTTCAGCACCTGTGTTGTAATGTAGATCGCTGGCGCGCTGAGTGCCGGGACACAGGAAATGTCCATTGACCTCCAACATGCCAGTGACCTACATTACAACACAGCTGCCAAAGTGAAAGAAAATAACGCTCTTCACTTCGGCGGCTGTAGGGAAATGTTTCTCAGCCTGTCGAGAGCCACTGTAGGGAGGTGAGCCGGGGCCTCTAAAGCCTGCTGCGAGGCTCTTCGGGGAGGGGGGAACTAGGACTTGAAATGGGCTGGGGGGGGGGCCTAAGATTGGAAATGGGTTGAGTGGGGGGAGGCTAGGATTGTAAATGGGGGGGCTAGGACTGTAAATGGTCTGAGTGGGTGGGCTAGGATTGGAAATGGGCTGATGGGGGGCCTAGGACTGGAAATGGGCTGAGTGGGAGGGGCTAGGATTGGAAATGGGCTTTTAGGAGACTGGTATTGGAAATGGACTGAGTGTGGGGGAGCTTGGACTGGAAATGGGCTGAGTGGGGGGCTAGGATTGGAAATGGGCTGAGTGTTGGGGGGCTAGGACTTGCAATGGACTGATGGGGGAGCCTGGACTGGAAATGAGCTGATTGGAGGGGGCAAGGATGTGCAAATGGAACTGTTGGGAAGGGCTAGGACTGGAAATGGACTTTTGGGGGGCTAGGATTGGAAATGGACTGAGTGCGGGGGAGGTTGGACTGGAAATGGGCTGATGTGGGGCTGGAATAGGATTGGAAATGGCTGATGGGGGGCTAGGATTGGAAATGGGCTGATGCAGGGAGATGGGAGAATGGAACTAGAAGGGAGCTGATGCTGGATGGGGCTGGAACTAGAAGGGAGTTGATGTTGGGGGAGGACGGGATGGGGATGGGACTGGGGGAATGAGGATGGAGGGGGAAAACATATTTTGTGTTGGAGGGAAGAAAAATCTACGATTGGCCAGGTATTGGGAGAGTAAGTGGGGATTGAGGATGAAAGGGTGAAATTTCAGTGGATGATAAAGGAATAAAGAAAGAAATGGAGGAAAGATCAGTATGTTAAAGCAGATGTTGAAGAGAGAATGGAAAAAATCTAGAAGAGAGAAGAAAGGACAAATGGACAGCAGACAATGGAGAACTAGCAGAAGACAGAAGAAACCAGAAGAAAGTAACTGGAGCAATTGCAATTGAAAAATAAAATGCCCAAACAACAAAAGGTAGAAAAATACTTTTTTCTTTTGAATTTATTAACTGGAATATGTCAGCTCTGGGAAATGTGTATTGCTAACGTCTTTACATTTTTGCTTAGTACAAGAGAAAATTAATTTATAGTTTTATTTCTCCAGTGTTGTTGTACATTCTAAATTTGGCTTTTGAGGATCCCAATTTAATTATTGTCTTCCTATTTCTTAATTGTGATCCCTTGTTCTTTGTTTGGTGTCGGTCTATGTCAGTGATGGCTAACCTTTTTGAGCCCGAGTGCCCAAACTGCCGCACAAAACCAAAGAATTTCCTCAAAGTGCCAGCACGTCAATTTGCATAAATATTTGCATAATGCTAACATACACTAACTTTTAGTAAACATGTCTCTTAATGAGTGTATGGATAAAGACAGACTAAAAGATTTCTACATTACTATAATCCAGTGCCAACCGCCAGGCACATTAGGAACTACTACAAACACTGCCCATTTAGAACCAATAGCAAACCCGCCGTATCCTAACAGCACTACCAGGAGTCACAAAGCACCATACCATACCTATCAAAAGGCAACACTGCAAATATTAAACCAATACATTTCAGAGAACAACAATACATGACCTACTGGGGAAAGAGAACAAGTGGCAATGTCAAAAAGGAATTACATAAACAGAATACCTCAGCTCAGTTACACAGTTGCAATTGCTCCAGCCACTTCTGGTTTCTTCATGTTTTCTGCTAACTCTCCATCATCTGCTGTCCATTTGTCCTTTCTTCTCTCTTCTAGTTTTTTTTTCCATTCTCTCTCTCTACATCCGCTTTAACATACTAATCTTTCTCCTTTTGCTCTTTTCTCATTCCTATTTCATCCACTCAAATTTTACCCCTCCATCCTCAATCCCCACTTACTCTCCCAATACCCGGCCAATTGTACATTTTTCTTTCCTCACACACAAAATATTTTTCCCCTCTCCATTTCATTCTCCCAGCCCCATCCCTTTCTAATCTCCCCCAACATCAGCTCCCTTTTAGTTCCAGCCCCACCCAGTATCCGCTCCCTTCTAGTCCCCTCATCAGTCCATTTCCAGTCCTAGCTCCCCCATCCATTTCCAGTCCTATCTGAGTCCCTTCATCAGCTCATTTCCAATACCAGCCTCCCATCAGCCCATTTCTAGTCCTTTCCTAGCCCCACCATCAGCCCATGTTAAATCCTAGCTCCCCTCCACTCAGCCCATTTCTAATCCAAGCCCCCCATGAGCCTACCTCCAGTTCTAGCCCCTCCATGAGTCCATTTCAATCCAAGCCCCCACCACAGCCCATTTCCAATCTTAGCTCCCCCAACACCCAATTCTCAGTTCTATCCTAGCCCATCCATCAGCCCAGTTCCTGTCCTAGCTCCCTCCCCTAAGAGCCCATTCCAAGCCCCCCTTCCCATCAGTTATTTGCAGTTCAAGCCCCCTTCCACTCAGACCATTTCCATTCCAAGTCCCCCTCCCCATTAGCTATTTGCAGTTCAAGCCCCCCACTTCCCCTCAGCCCATTTCCATTCCAAGCCCCGTCCCCATCAGCTATTTGCAGTTCAAGCCCCCCACTTCCCCTCAGCCCATTTCCATTCCAAGCCCCATCCCCAACAGCTATTTGCAGTTCAAGCCCCCTTCCACTCAGCCCATTTCCAGTCCTAGCAACCCCAACCCATTACCAGTCCTAGCCCCCCATAGCCCACTCCCAGTCCTAATCCCACCAGCCCACTCCCAGTCCTAATCCCCCATCACCCAATTTTCAGTTTAAGCCCCCCCCCATAGCCCATTACCAGTCCTAACCCCCCATCAACCCACTTCCAGTCCTAATCCCACCAGCCCATTTCCAGGCCTAATCCCCCATCACCCAATTTTCAGTTTAAGCCCCCCATAGCCCATTACCATTCCTAACCCCCCATCAACCCACTTCCAGTCCTAATCCCACCAGCCCATTTCCAGTCCTAATCCCCCATCACCCAATTTTTAGTTTAAGCCCCCCCAGCGCCCATCACCACTCCTAACCCCCCCAGCCAGCCCAGTGCCCATCACCACTCCTAACCCCCCCCAGCCAGCCCAGTGTCCATCACCACTCCTACCCCCCCCAGCCCAGTGCCCATCACCACTCCTAAATCCCCCCAGCCCAGCACTACTCCTAACACCCCCCCCCCAGCCCAGCCCATCACTACTCCTCACCCCACCAGCCCAGCACATCACCTCTCCTCACCACCCCCAGCCCAGCCCAGCCCTGCCGATCACAACTCCTAACCCCCCCAGCCCAGCCCATCACATCACCACTCCTAACCCCCCCCCCAGCCCAGCCCATCACATCACCACTCCTAACCCCCCCCAGCCCAGGGAAAATTAAAAAAAAAGAAAACCTGTCTGTTGCCGCTGTCGGGGCCGCCGCGGCAGAATCGAGCGTGTCGCGGGGCCCCCCTGTATCCGGCAGAGCCTGCCCTCCCCGTAGCAGCTCTCTCTTTGGAGCTGCAGTCAGACGCGCCGGCTTGCAGAGCGCGAGGGAAGAGTTTCTCCCTCGCTGCTCTGTTAAACCCGCGGGGGCTGATGGGAAGTTCCCATCAGCCCCCGCGGGCTTAACAGAGTCGCGAAAGGGAAACTCTTCCCTTCGCGCTCTGCAAGCCGGCGCGTCTGACTGCAGCTCCAACGAGAGAGCTGCCAAAGAGAGAGCTGCTACGGGGCGGGCAGGCTCTGCCGGGTACAGGGGGGCCCCGCGGCACGCTCGATTTTGCCGCGGCGGCCCCGACAGCGGCAGCAGACAAGTAAAATTGAAAAAAAAAAAAAAAAACTAATTGCGGACCTTCCCGCGTGCCAGCTGCAAGGCCTTCGCGTGCCACAGGTTCGCCATCGCTGGTCTATGTTCTGCAGGTGTAACTGAGACGAGGTATTCTGTTCATGTAGTTTCTATTTAACAGTGCCACTTGTTCTCTTTCCCCAGAAGGAGATATATTGGTATTCTCTGAGATATATTGGTTTAATGTTTGCAGTGTTGCCTTTGGATAGATAGGGTTTGGTGCTTTATGAGTCCTGGTAGTGTTATGATACAGTGGGTTTGCTATGGGTTCTAAAGGAGGGAGGAGTAGCCTAGTGGTTGGGGCAAGGTACTTCAGGCCGGAAGGTCGGGGGTTCAAATCCCACTAGAGGACAGCAACCTTGGGCCGGAAGGACTGGGGTTTCTAGTCCCACGGATGCTCCTTGTGGTCTTGGGCAAGCCACTTAACTCTCCATTGCCCATGTTCCCTGTAAGTATTAGTGTATGTGTCTCATGTCCCCGCGTGTTAAATGTATCCCCCAATTGTGTTGTGACCGCTTTGATTGAAGGATAAGGCGGTATACAAAACTGTCTAAATAAATAAATAAATAAAATAAATGGGCAGTATTTATAGTACTTCCTAATGTGCCTGGTGGTTGGCACTGGAGTATAGTAATGTAGAAATCTGGTCGCAAAAGCAGAGAAACACACTCCACCTTCAGTCCAAAGCACAAACACACAAAAGCAGGTGAAAGAACCCTTGGAGGAAAGCCCAGCTTTATTATGGTCGCCCTACACGTGTTTCAGCCAATGGGCCTTCATCAGGGGACAATGACCACTAAATATACAAACATAAAAAATTATCAAAAGGCATAAATAATTACCAGAAAAGAGTTATAAAGAGCATGGAGAACCGAAAAACAAATATAATAAAAATAATAATATAACCATAAGAATTTTCAAAGGCTATAACAAAGAAGCTTAAATTACAAGAATTATGGAGCTAAAATAACATAGAATTCATAAGGACATATATATATGTGCGATAATGAAAAGATGAACATGAGCTCAGTAAAAATAAAAACAAAACAAACATAATAATGCTCTCACCAAAAGATAATTCCTTATCGTCCCTCCAGTCCAGTCCCGCACCTCTGGGTAGTGCACCTCCTCCAGCAGCTTGGAGACTGAGCGTGTCATCTTTTTGATGACACTAGTGTACATATGCAGCTGGCACCGCCCACCAGCCCCAGTAAGCTCAGTCTCCAAGCAGCTGGAGGAGGTTGTGAGCCAGGGTGCTGGACTCACTGAAGAGATAACTAAGGAGATAGGTTTAGTTAGAGTTTGCTTTTATTTCCCCTGTTAAGGTGCAGGTTTCTTTGTTTTTAAAGGCAGAAGTGTAAAAAAAAAAAAATCAGAAGGAACAGAGAGAACCTGGGGGATAACAGGGCTGAGGGGAGGATATTCCTTCTTTCCCCTCTCCCCCCAGGATTTTATTTTTGGGGGGGGGGGGAGTTCTGTGGGGGCCTTCTTCAGTCCGAGACTTCTGGCTGCTTCCGAACCCGTTATCAGGTGAGCAGTCACTGCAGGGGCTGCAATTGCTTGAGAGGAATGAAAGATGGCAGCCCCGAGTCACCCTCCTCAGCGCCGAAGCCGGGAAGGAAGGCTGAGCGCGAGGGGTAGAAAAGCCATGCGGCAAAGAGGCTCCAAGGTAAGAGTGGCGGGGGGGGGGGGGGAGGACAGCAGGAACCCTTAGACACCGCCAGAACACGAGGTGACAGAGAGCGGCCTGCAGCCACATGTTTGGGAGCCTGCAGCAGTGTGGGAAACGCCCCATGCTGCATTTAGGCGCGATTTCTTCTTATTCAGGCCCGCATGTGTTTAACCCCCTGCTGTGTTTTGGGTGCCTGGGAGAGGCAGCCACCGGAGAATAAAGCAGAACAGAGCAGCCTCTTTCTAGAGGGCCATTTGCAGTTTCTTTTTAATTTCAGTTTCAGTTAATTAGACTTTGGTTTGGTTTTATTTTATTTTAGTTCAAGTACTCTAGTGCTCTGTGCCTGAGCGTGTGGAGGTGCACTGTGCTGGGTATTCTTTTACCTACCTGGATACAAATTGAGGGCATTCCTGGGGAGTGCCCTCAGCCCTTCCTAACATGCCAGCCAGACCGCAGTGCCTGGTATAGGATGGTATCAAGGGGCGTGAACCCCACTTAATCCTTAAGCATTCCTTGTGTTATACAGCTCAAAACTGATTCAGTGCACAGTGACTTGATGCAGACATGTGGGAAAGACCAAATCCAAATGAAAACAATTGCTCCACGGGGAGAATCATTTTCATTTGGATTTGGTCTTTAAATTGCTCCCATAAAACCCGATTGGTGATACGTTGACATGTGGGAAAGGCCTAATCAGATAGGCCATTGTTTGTTGCTGGGTGGATTTTCAGAGGGCTATTGTGCTGGGTCAGGTGATGTAACTGGCACTTGGTTGAAACATTGTTGCTTTTTCCTGAGAAGGGTCTGATTAAAAAGTCAGAGACAGAAATAAAGATAGGTGTAAAAAAAGAGGAGCTGCATATAGGTTTGTAGCAGCTACAGCTCTGGAAAACAGGAAGTACCTGCATTCAAGAAATGTATGTCATTTTGAAAGATAGTCAGTCAGTGGATTGGATGCAAATGAAATCCTTCCATCTGTCTATGGTCAGTGAGTAACCTGACATGATCATCTCTTGTCGCTTAGCCCAGATTATGTACCTATTAAATCTGTAATATTGCTTGTAAGGGAAGCTGTACTCCCTTATAACCATTTGTAGTATTAGAAGAAAAACGTAAACTTTACTTGGAGAACGTGTCAGTTTGATTGGATCAGGGCAAGGTCCATTTTATATCTTTAAGATACAACACTGCAGCGCAGTCCAAAAATCCTCAAGATATGCAGTCCCCGAAGTGGTGTGGTCTCGGAGGCAGGCGTCTGCCTAAACTGCACGCAAAAGGCTGTTATGGGAGCAGGACCTGCAGGATGAGATGAGGCAGGAGAGTCCCTCCCAGTTGCAAGAGACCCTGGGGGTGGGGAGCGCCATGTTTCCTTTAACAGATCCAGCCCCCGGTCCCTGCACGATGTCTGGACCATCCACCCCTTGAGCCCAGGAAGCAGTAGGGCTCCTGGGGGAGTTCTCACCGGAGTTTTTCTTACTTTTGCAGAAGGCGTTTTGCCTACCAAGTGGCTCCTCAGCCTCATAACACAGGGCTAAGAGGATGTCAGATGCAAAAGAGCACAAGTCAGGAGAAGTGGCATCTAAACCGGGCTAGAGGCTTAAAAGAGTGGCAGCAATCGCCGTTGTCAGAGGGGCTGAATGGGGAAAACCTTGACACGGAGTTAGATCTGCAGGAGGAGTTGGAAGAAGGAAAGAGCCTAAGACAGGAGGATCAGGTGCGGATTGTTTGGGTTTTATTCCGGGAGGAGCTACCAGTGCTCATCTTTATGCTTATGTTTATGCAATTTCTCGATATACTGCCCAGGCCAAAGACCATTAGGGCGGTTTACAATCAATACAAGCGGGTACTGATACAATTCCTCGTCCCTAAAGGGCTCACATTCTATGTGTACCTTGGAGAACCTCAAGGCCCTGAATATGCCTGCTAACCTCCCGGCAGAGAAAGAGGCGCTGTAGAATCCGCTGTTCCAGGCGGTACGGAAATCACAGAAAGTCTTACCAGTACCTGGAGTAGTAGGACAGATGATCCAGGATGAGTGGGATCTGCCGGAGGTTGGCCTTAAAGAGGTGCAATCCATCACGCGCCTATACCTGTTGCCGGAGCAAGAATGAGCTGCTTTGATTACCCAAAGTGGGTGCAGCAGTGTTGGCAGCAGTCGAAGAGACCTTGACTTCTCTCCTGCAGCTGAGAGCTGTGGAACTGGTTCCGCGAGACCAGTACGTCTGCGGTCGATACTTCGTGGATTTCGTGGTGCTCAAATGGAGGGTTCCTTTTGCCCAATTCTCGACTTCAAGGGCATGAACTACAGTCTCTGGGTACCGCATTCTCATAGTAATAATGGCAGTAGGAAACGGAGATTTTGGGCGACTCTCGATCTCGCAGAGACATATCTGCATGTTCCCATCCATCCAGAACATCGGCAGTTTCTCCGCTTTCCGGTGCCAAGGGGCCATTTCAAGTTTTGAGCGTTGTCCTTCGGTCTGGCGACCACCCCCCATACCTTTACCAAGGTCGTGGTGGTGGTGGCGGCAGCTCTCCACAAGGAAGGGGTTCTCATCCACCCGTACCTAGACGATTGGCTGATCCAAGCGAAGTCCAGGGACGATAGTGAAAAGAGCAACAGCGCAGATGGGAGAGTTCCTTCAAAGTCTGTCATGCGGCGAGGGCTGATGAGAGCCCAGTTGAGAGAAAAGAAGGTGTTTTTCACAGAGAAAAAGACTTGCAATATTCCCAGGAACCAGCTAGAAGGAGCAAGAGTGTCTTCAGGGAGACTGAAGAGCCACGCCCAGCTGGTCACGAGGAAATGCCAACCAGCTTCCAATCCTCAAAGCCAGGAGGGCTTCATAAGGGGAGTGTGGAAGACTGGAAGAGAGGAAGGAGAAGAGGCAGCACAGGCAACAGACGAAGCAGCAGCAGAAGTAGCAGCCCTAGCAGAAGCAAGGGGAGAATCACTGGCAGCACCAAGAGAGAGAGGTGGAAGTGGAAACCTGACTACTCTAGTGCTAGAGAATTCCCAGGAGGTAGAGGTGATTCCTCAGGAGCTGAGGAAGGACCTAAGGAGGTGTCAGCTCAAGCCAAACCGAGAGCTGTTTGCCCTCAGAGGCAAAAGCCCTGCTGTAACTGCAACCCTAAGCCAAACAAGAATCAGCTGGAGAAGCCAAGCCACACTGAGTCAGAAAGCCAGGAGCTGGGCTTGTACAGAGGCAGGCCTTCACCAGGAGAAGGAAGTCAAAGGCTACAGGGTAAGCCTAACCTGCATAGAAAAGGATTTCACCAAGCTGCTGCCTGGGAAAGGCAGGCAGTGGAAGAAAGCTGGTTACTTGGGGATTGCTGCCATACAAGGTATGAGAAATGTATGCCTAATAAGAAAGTTGTGAATGGTAAAAGCTATGATAAAGCTGCTATAAAGCCTCTAAGGAAAGAGGGTACTTTAAAGCCCAATACAGCACGTGGCCGACGCCCTAGGCTAGGCCAAGGACACTGGGAACTGCTACAGAAAATATACAAAACCCCTGAATGTGTTTTACAAGCAACCAGGGATATAGAATCAGAGCTTTCTGATATCGAGCCAATGCAAGTGGAACTGGCAGGAGATTTATCTGACCATGAGATGGACTGTACACTTTGCATTTCTGAAAGTTTAGAGTCACTGCCAGACTTGTGATTGGGTGAATTGCCAGCAGAGCATTCTTTATTTGTTTGAGCACCTCCATTCCTGTGACGTATAACAGTTTTTGCTTTGAACCCTGAGTTTGTTTTCTACCTGAATGAAGGACATTTGCTTTAAAGTTGTAACCCACTATTTAGAACCACTGTGAAAAGGGAAATAAAAGCCTTATTAATTCCCACCACTCAGCTTGATTGTTTCATTGAAGATTGGAACAAAGGAAACTACAAGGACCAAGAGCTATTTGGACCTTTAGAAGACTCTCCAATCTTAACCTTATATTTTTGTGTCACACCTGCCCTGGCGTCCACTGGCCACCAGGGAAGTGTTGCTGACAAGTCTTGGTTGGAGTTAACCTGGCCAAGAGTCAGTAACGGCCGGCCCAGGAGCTAGAGTATTTGAGAGTGTGCTTTGATACCTGCGTGGGCAGGATTTTCCTGCCGGTTCGCCGGGCGCAGGAGCTACAACAGTGGTTACAGCAGGTCCTGAAGATGGCAAGACCATCAGAGTGGCGGTATTTGCAGGTTCTGGGGACCATGGCAGCCACTCTCGAGTTAGTCCCATGGTCAAGGGCGCACATGCAACCGCTGCAGAGGGCTCTGCTCAGTCGATGATCCCATCAGAGTCAACCCCTGTCCCAAGTACTCCCCTGCCTGTGGAGCGCCAGGAGAGCCCTCAGTTGATGGCTGCATGTGGAGAGCCTTGAAGGAGTCCCCGGTGTGGGTTCCTCTGATGACCGATACCAGCCTGTCAGTTTGGAGAGCCCATTGCGAAGGATGCTTTGTTCAGGGACAAACATGGAGTGGAGGAGTAGCCTAATGGTTAAGAACACTGGCTTGGGAACCCAGAGACCAGGGTTTGATTCCCACTAGAACTCCTTGTGGCCTTGGGCAAATCACTTAACCCTCCATTGCCTCAGAAAAATCCAAGTTATCAATGTCCCTGTTTAATGTACATTACCAAGTTTAAGTTTCAATGTAAACCACTTTGATTGAAATGATAAAGCAGTATATAAAACCTGTTAAATAAAATAAAAAAAATAAAATAAAGAGTCCACAGAAGGCCCTGTGGTCAACCAACAGGCTCAAGATGCAAGCAGTGACCTTGGTGCTAGAACGTTTTGAGCCATGGTTGTAGAGGAAGGTTGTCCAAGTCCTCTCGGACAACGTGACCACAGTGGCTTACATCAACCGGCAAGGAGGCACAGGAGCCCTGGAGGAGGAGGCCGAAAAGCTGTTCGGATGGGCAGCGATTCATCTCCAAGTGTTATCAGTGGCGCACGTAGCAGGAGTTGACAGTGTGACAGCAGCCTACCTCTGCCAAGTGTCAGCTCAATCAGGAGGTGTTCAGTGTGACAGCAGCCTACCTCTGCCGAGTGGCAGCTCAATCAGGAGGTGTTCGAGCAGGTGGTCTGCCAATGGGGCACACCGATCATGGACCTAATGGCAATGTTTGAGTCGGCCAAGGCCTGCCAGTTTTTCAGCAGAAGAAGAGAGGAAGTCCAAGTGCCTAGATGCTCTAATTCAGCAGTGGCTCGAAGAGGGTCTTCTCTGTTTTTCCCTTGGGTGCTCATAGGCCGGTTAGTGCAATGGCTAGAGGTGCACCGGGGATTTGTAATTCTGGTGGCACCAGACTGGCCGAGGTGCCAGTAGTATGCTGACCAAATTTGGATACTGGCAGATTGACTGTGGTGGCTTCCTGTTGGAAGGACCTCTTGACACAGGAGCCGCTTTGTATGCCCCAAGTGGATCAATTATCGCTTACTGCATGATCCTTGAAAGGGCAAAGTTGAAGAAAGGATAATCAGGCTCTGGGATAGAGACCTTGCTACAGGCCCAGAGGTGGTCTACAAACCTGGCGTGCATCTGCATTGGGTGCATCTTTGAATCATGGTGCGGAGAGAGGCAGGCATGCCCTTCCACTGCCTCCGTCCCAGACATCTTGGCATTCTTGCAATCCGGTTTTGATAAGGGTCTAGCTGCCAGTTCCTTGAGGGTGCAACTGGCGGTGATTTCTAGTTATCGCGGGGAAGTTCACAGGGTGCCGTTGGGTACACACCCAGACAGGCTGAGCTTTCTAGGGGCGGTGATCCACCTCCGTCTGTCAAAGAAGGCAGTGGTACCGCCTTGGAATCACAATCTTGTGTTGACGGTGCTGTCTGGGGAACCCTTTGAGCCATTGAGTCGAGCTTTCCTGAAGGATTTGACTCTGAAAATGGTATTCCTGGTAGCGATTTGCTCAGCACGCAGGATTTCGGAGCTTCTGACCCTGTCATGCCAGGAGCCATTCTTTTCCTTCTCCAAGGAGAAAATGGTCCTGTGCCCGGTACCTTCATTTTTGCCCAAAATGGTGTGAGCATTTCATGTAAATCAGGCCGTTTCCTTACTGGCTCTGGCGAGCTTGGATGTGGGCGAAAGCGGATATGGGTTCTGCCACTCTACAGCTGTGCTACTTGGAGGCGAAGGTATATGAAAAGGGCTTCATCCTTTTGGAGATCGGACCATCCTCTACATCCTCCACCACGCTGCCGATCGGATGTTGGGGTGGAAGCGGGAGCTGCTCGCCCCTCCCGCTCCTCCCACCAAGGACCATTTGGGGCACCACGGTCTTCACTTAAATGCTGGAACCAGCAGGTAACTGCCTTCTCTACATCCTCCACCAAGCTGCCGATCGGACGTCGGGGGTGGAAGCGGGAGCTGCTAGCCCCTCCCGCTCCCCCCACCAAGGCCTAATCGGGGCGCCACAGTCTTCACTTAAATGCTTGACCCGGTTAGGCATGGCCCTTAGGCGTGGCACGAATGGCAGAGTCGCCTTTCATCCCTCGTAGATGACTGCAATCGCAGGAGAGGGGTGGATGGCGGCAGCCAACGCAGATCCTGGTTTGGTGTCCCACATCGGGAGCGGAGCTGACCAGTCAGCGGGGGATGAGCTGCCTCATGGTTGGTCCTGTTTACCACTATATTTATTGTAGCTTGGGTGTAATGTAATTTATGTACCGTGGTTCATGTTGTCGTGTTTTCCCCATGTGATGTTTTCCCACTTTCATTTATCCTTACCTTTGTATAACTTTGTATTGTTTTGTATTGTTTTGTGACCGCTTTGATTGAAGGAAAAAGTGGGATACAAGACTTGTTAAATAAATAAATCTGTTGGTTCTGTTTGGCGGGTCACGCAAAAGTGAGGCGGCAGCTAAGCCTCCATTTCCAGATGGATCAGTGAGACAATCACACCTGCATACATCTTGGAGGGTAGAGCAATGCCGGCGGGGTTGCAGATGCCTTCCACGAGGGCTCAGGCAGCCTCGTGGGCAGAGTATAGTTTAGTTCTGCTAGTGGAGATCTGTAGAGTGGCATACTTTATCTGAACATTTTTGCCTGGATGTCCAGGAGGCGGGGGATGCTCGTTTCGGCTCAGCAGTGCTTCAGGCTGGTTGTGCGGGTCCCTCCCATTAGTTTAACTGCTCTGATACATCCCAGAGGTGTGGGACTGGACTGGAGAGACGATAAGGAAAGAGAAATTAGACTTACCTGCTAATTGTTTATTTTATTTTTATTTATTTAATGTCTCTTCTATACCGCGCTCTTTAAAAATCAGTGCGGTTTACAGGTAACAGATTTGTGCAGTGCAGGCAGGCCTACACTGGACTTACAATAAACAGGGGATTATATACAGGGTTAACAGGGTAACTGTGTACAAGGTAACTCGCTGTCATACGTTATGATGACAGCTCGACACTATTTACACGTTGGCTCAGCTATATGCATGGTGACAGGGCAGGGGATTATACCTCTACCCGGAGTAGAGGGGAACAGGGTCTAGCGGGCTGGGCTGCAGACTCGTGGAGTGGCTACGTCGGGGGCGTCAACCAGGATCCTGAGCAATTTTCCCTCTAATTTTCTGTAGGCTGTGTGCACATAAAATATCAGCTGTGCAGCTTTTGAAGGAAGGTTAAATTTTTGTGTGCCACATAATGACACTCAGAGTTATATACTTTAAAATTTGACTACACGTCAGAATACAGTATGTATACCACATTGATTTTAATCAAATTAAATGAAAATAGACGATTACTAAATGAAGCAGAAAATTTCTAGTAATTACAATCACAACTTAAATTTTAAGATGTCTGTGTTGTTTTCTATCAGAATCAGAACCGTAATTTTTGTGCGCTCTGTTGTAAAGTATGTGCGCTCGCTTGGCGAGGTGTGTGCGCACGCACACGCACACAGCTTAGAGGGAACAGTGGTCCTGAGTGTGACTGACTGTGGGTTGTCATCTGTTTCGGTGTAGTGCTGGAGGAACAGATAGTGCTTCAATGCCTTCCTAAACTGGGCGAGGTCATTGATAGCCCAGATTGCAGGTGGCAGGGCGTTCCAGCTTGTGGGTGCATATAGCGAGAAAGCTCTGTTTCTAGTTGCTTGCGAGCATTTTGTGATTGCGCTCGGGAGTTTCAGGGTATTGACGGCGGCTGATCTCCTTAGTCTGTTGAGGGGGGTGGTCTGTATGAGATCTGTGAGGGAGGTGGAGGAGCACTTGTTGATAGCTTTGTAGGTCATCATTAGGATCTTAAAGGAGATCCTGCAGTGGACCGGGAGCCAATGCAGGTGCTTCATAATTGGGGTTATATGTTCCCTCCTGGAGGCTCCGTGCAGGATTCTGGCGGCCGCATTCATTGCAAGTTGCAAAGGATTCAGTGTGTTTTTCGGGAGACCGTGTAGTATGGTGTTCGCATAGGCGAAATGTGGGATTACTAGTGCTTGGAAGACTGTCCGAAAGTCTTCTGGCTCAAGCAGTTGTCGCAGGTGGCAAAGCGTCCGAATTTTGTTATAGATCGCCTTGACCGTGTTGCTTATTTGGGCCTTCATATTGAGCTGTTGATCCAGCGTGACCCCTAGGTACCGAATTGTGGGCTTGCTGAGGAGCTTTGCATCTCGCACCTTCAGTGAAGTGGGCGGAGTGAATGTTGGGTTCCTGGTGATGAAGAGGACCTCTGTTTTTTTTTAATTTATTCTGAGTTTCTGCATGTGTAGCCAATCTGTGACAGCATCGAAGCAGGCGGATAGTGGTGAGAGGATTGATCTGTCGAGATAGGCATGTATAGTAACACGTCATCGGCGTAGATTAGGCAATTAATATTGAAAGAGCGGATGAGGTTGCAGATGGGCTGCATGTAGACGTTGAATAGTAGAGCTGAGAGCGAGGATCGCTGTGGCACGCCTTTCTCTTGCAGGAAAGGTGAGGAGGTAGAGGTGCCGGTGCGAACGTGCTGCCATCTATCTTTTAAGTATGATGCACACCAGGTTAGCGCAGTGCCCTGGACGCCCTTCTCACTGAGACGTGTCAGGAGTATTTCGTGGCACACAGTGTCAAAGGCTGCTGCAATGACCAAGAAGATCAGGGCAAACCCTTGTCTGATGTTGTCCAACCCAGTGGTTAATGTCAGCGTATAATGTGGTCAACAGCATTTCCACCCCATGTGATTCCCGGAATCCATGCTGGCAGGGGTCGAGGGGTGCGCTAGTCTCAATCTGGTAGTGAAGTTGGCGCTGTACGACCTTCTCAATGATTTTTGCCAGAAGAGGGATGCTTGAAATTGGCCTGTAGGAGTCCATCTTTGCTGGGTCCAACTTGCTGGTTTTTAGTAGCTGCCTGATGGCTGTTTGTTTCAGGCTTTGAGGGAAAGTCCCAGTCGAGAATGACAGTCCTATGAGTTTGGATAGAACAGGGCTGAGGTCAGCACGCAGGGATTTTATTCAAAATGCTGGACACGGGTCGTTAAGTGCTGTGGTGGTGTTTATGGCTGCGATGATGTCTTGAGGAACTCCAGTCCAGTCCCGGAACCCTCCCTGAGTGCTTTCTGTGATAATCTATGTACACCCTGGTCCTGAAGCTGGTTCCCTTGGTGGAGGAAGTGGCCAGGAGAAGCCGGGGAGGGGTGTGTAATCAGTGTTTGGGGGAGGGGCGGACCACAAGAGCTGTCGGTTGCTCGCTTCCCGCTGGTTGAAGTTACTCAAGCGCTCAACAGGTAGGCCTCCCCATCCTGGAGGGGGGGACAGGGCATCCTTTCCAGGGGATGGAGGGGATACTAGTTTATTTAGACATAGAAGTGTTTGTTGCATGTTTAACTACTTATTTGTTGCTCCTCTGAGTCTGCTTATCAGTTTTTTATTTATGTGGGTTTTTATAGCTATGTTTTAGTTTTTCTTTTGCTTCAAAATAATTAATTTAATTTTAGATTTGACGTCAGTGAGCATCACTGCTTTTAAATGTTCTATGCGCGGGCTTTTCTCCCTTTCAATTGTTTCACAGCGTTTTTGCAGGTAAATAGCTCACTAGTATGCTTTTTCACAAACTCCTCCTCAAATCAGCTCCTATCCTCCTCACAACTGTAGAATTGATTGGAGCCATCATGACCTTTTAGCTCATAGCGATTAATAATGCTCCTGTTCGATACTTTTAACGTTATGTTTTTTGTGATCCCGCTACTCATCTATCAATGCAATATTGTTTCTCACATTTATCTCTTATTTTGGATTTCTTTTTAATTTTCAATGCAGTTTTTCTATGTATGAATTAAGAGCCGTTATAAGATCCTGGCTCCTAGTGCTACTCTGGTTATAGTGCTTTTGTCCATTATGTTTGCTATTACACCCCGTTGTATTTTTGAGATCTCTTTTTCACCTTTATTCATATACATAGTTTTAGTGACATTCTAGACACTATGCTAACCAGTTTGAACTTGGCACTCCCACTGGTATATATCGCGTTCACCTCACCCTAAGCATTTATAATATACATATATACATTTGTCTACACATTATGATCTCTCACCTTTCACGTATTTTCACTCTATTTTTTGATTCAGCTCATACACTATATGGTACATTTATAGTTGCTTTTTGTGCTCCACTCACTATATAGTTTGCAGGATGTTATGTAATCCTCCATTTATCCCTACTTAAGTTCATCTGGTAGTCACCAAAGTATTTTTTCACGCCATTTTTCATGTTTCCTTCACTTTCTTTTACTCTCTTTCTATATAATGACCTGCTGACAAGGATTATTCAGCATGACTTTTTTCTTTCTAAAGTACTTTTCCCATGAAAATTGCAATGATTATTGCTGGTACTATGTAATATGTATTTATATTTTGCTTTTAGTGTGATAATTTCCTTCGCATTATCTTTGGTTTTGACCATATATTCTCCAGGACCAAGCAGGAAGTCAGTCCTCACATATGGGTGACGTCGGCGCCGACGGAGCCCTCGTGCGGAGCATTTCCCCAGCTTTCAAAGAAAGCCTTTGGGAATGCAGCGCGCATGCGCGGTCCCCTTCCCGCCCAAGGGTGCCATCTTGCTCAGTCTTCTTTTTTCCGCGGAGCCCAATGGACGTGTGTCTTGGTCACCCGGTTGAAAGTTGATTTTCTTCGTGGTTTTTTTCCGGTTCGATGCCGGTTCCCCTTCCCGCCTGGGCGCAGTACACCGGTATCGAGCTCGGAGCTACTTTTTCGTTTTTTGTCCTTCGAGAGTAGCGTTCGCACCTTTTTTTCTTTTTTCACTGGCAGCCCAATCTTTTGACCTTGCAGGGGCCCTTTTTCCCGCGATGGCTGCCAGCGGGTTCAAAAAGTGTGATCGGTGTAAGAAACTGATGTGTCTCACTGACACACATGACTGCTGCCTCCGATGCCTCGGGCCCGATCATGACCTTATGATCTCTGGCCCGTGTGGCAAAATGTCATCTAAGGCATTGAGGAGCCGTCAGCATCAATGAGAAAGGATCTCGTCGGGGCTCCTCTGAGCGGGGGTCTCTCTCACAGGAACACAAAAGGAAGAAGAAACCCACGAGGGCGGCATCGGATGCTCTTGGTCCCTCGAGGGCCAGGTCGCATAGCCCCGACCGCCATCCCGGGTCCTCAGAGCTGGACAGGCCTGCTAAACTACCTCATGTGGAGCTGGAGTCCCTGAGTCACGTGAGTGCTGTTGTCCTCGTGGACTCTCCTCCGGGGGAGTCGACGTCGGCCCCAACGCTGTCGGGGGCTGAGTCGGGGGCTGCTGAGTCTCCTGAGCTCGGACTCAGGTTGATGGCCTTGGAGAGCAGCTTGGCTGCCTTCATGGAACAGCAGCGGGTGCTGATCGCCAGTCTGACCGGTCCCGACCACCGGGACCTCGACGTCCAAGTCGACCCCGGAGGCCGAGCTGATCCTCGAGTCCATGCGGTCTCGAGTCAATCCTTGGCCAAGGTCTCCCTCGGCCTCCCGTATGGGGCCGAGGTCGTCGACGCCAGTACCCTCAGCGTCGGGGCGGATGGCATCGGTGCCCATCCGACCGGAGCCGCTCGATTCCTCCTCGGAGGAGTCTGGGTGGGAAACGGAGGACGAGAAGTCCCCGGACACTTTCCGGACCCGGTGTGTCCCATCGGACACACCGGAGTCCGAGCCTCGGAGGTCCCCCCCCAGAGGATACTCGGTTCTCGGACTTCGTGAGGGACATGGCCAAGACCTTGGCCTTCCCCGCGGACCCCGAGGAGGAGCCTCGAGCCGAAGAGCTTGAGGCCCTCCAGTATGACTCTCCACCAAAGGAGGCCTTTACTGTACCGGTTCCTCTGATGCTGGAATGGCTGCTTTTCTGTATGTGGGAGGCACCTGCCTCGGCGCCGGTTCTCAGCAAACGGGTCGATTCCATCTGTCGAGTCCGTAAGAGCCCTGGGTTCCAGAAGGCACAGCTACTGCACCACTCCATGGTTGTGGAATCGGCCATGCATCATCTGAAGAGTCAGAAGATGCACTCCTCGGTGTCCCCCGGCAGGGAGGCCCAGAACCTGGATGCCCTCGGTAGAAAGTGCTTCCAGGGCTCTATGCTGGCTTGCCGTATCCAGACTTACCAGCTGTACATGGGCATGTACCTCCGAGACCTGGCAAAGGAGATTGCCGGGTTCTCTGCTGGCCTCTCCAAGGAACCTTTGCAGAGGTTCAAAGCTTTGTCATCGGGGATTCGAGAGTGCTCGAAGTTTATATCTCGAGCAGCCTATGATGGCTTCGAGGCTTCGGCCCGGGTAGCAACGGCCGGCATCGGTGCACGCCCTCAGGCCTGGCTACAGTCATCGGACCTCGAGCCATGGGTCCAGGACAAGTTGGTCGATGTCCCTTGCCGGGTGAGAACCTCTTTGGCAAGCCCATGGCTGAAAAGGCTGCAGAAATTGAGACTGAGACTCTCACCAGGACAAGGCTGTCCAGGAAGAATTCTGCCCCTTCTCAAAAGAAGAAGGGCTCGGAGAAAAAGCCCTTTTACCCAAGGAAGGCCTCTGCCTACATATCCTACTCTCAATTCCAGGCCTCTACAGCTCCCCAGCAGGGTCAGCAGGCCAAGGGGCAGGGACATGGGCCCCATAGGCAGAAAACCCCCAAGCTGCCAGCTCCTGCTCCTGCACAACAGGGAGCGGGGTTTTGACTCCCACTGCATAGCCTCTCCCCCACAGCTGGCTCCACTCAGCACAGGAGGCCGGCTGACACTGTACGCCCACAGGTGGTCAGTCATAACAGGGGATACCTGTGTACTGAGCATAGTCCAAAAAGGCTACTTGCTGCACTTCAACCAGTTACTTCCCTCCTATTTTCCAGGGGAGCCTCCAAAACTCCCTCTGCACAGGAACCTCCTCCTTCAGGAGTTGGCAAGTCTTCTACAGGAGCAGGCGGTGGAACCAGTGCCTCACCACCTGAGAGGACTGGGCTTCTACTCCAGGTACTTTCTAGTACCAAAAAGGACAGGAGGCCTCAGGCCCATCCTAGACTTGCGAAATCTCAACAAGTTCCTGGAGAGGGAAAAGTTCAAGATGCTTACCCTTAGGATACTGCTGCCCTACCTCCAGAGGGAGATTGGCTATGCTCTTTAGACCTAAAGGATGCTTATACTCACATCCTCATTCATCCAGACCACAGACAATATCTCAGATTTGTAGAGGGAGGAAATCATTTTCAGTACAGAGTACTTCCCTTTGGCCTGACCTCCGCACCCAGGGTTTTCACCAAATGCCTGGCGGTGGTGGCGGCCTATCTCAGAAACCAGGGCATCTTTGTCTTTCCATAACTGGATGACTGACTCATCAGGGGTCAGTCTCCACAGGAGGACAGACAGGCAGGCCACTCTTCGCACTGTCTCTCTTCTCCAGCACCTGGGCTTTGTCATAAACTTTGCAAAGTCCAGTTTGCTCCCCTCACAAGACGTAGAGTTCATAGGAGCAAGGTTGGATACCTTACAAGCAATGGCATATTTGCCCGAGAACAGGCCTCACAGACTGATGGCTGTAGCCCAGCAGTTTCACAAGGGATCTCTGGTCTCTGCCAGACATTTCCTGAGGCTTTTGGGCCACATGGCCTCCACGGTCCATGTAACTCCAAATTCTCATCTGCATATGCGGCCTGCGCAATGGTGCCTCAGAGCTCAGTGGATACAGGCCACAGGAGACTTAAGAGACAAAGTAAGAGTGTCCAAACTACTGGCGGCCTCCCTGCAGTGGTGGCTGCATCTCCCAAACCTGATCAAAGGGGTGCCTTTCCAGGCACCACCACACACACAGGTGTTGACGACCGATGCTTCTCTTCAAGGTTGGGGCACACATTGCCAAGGGGCATGCACTCAAGGCCTCTGGTCCCCCCCCTTGGGAGACCACACAGCAGATCAATCTGTTGGAGTTGCGAGCTATTCGATTAGCTCTGCAAACTTTCTCTCATGTCCTCTCTCACCAGTCTGGCTTGATATAGATGGACAACCAAGTAGCAATGTTCTATGTGAAGAAACAACGAGGCACAGGATCCCAGCTTCTGTGTCAGGAAGCACAGGCCCTGTGCGCCTTTGCAGTCATGCATGGCATGTTTCTCAAGGCAGTTTATCTGCCTGGCCAAGAAAATTACCTGGCAGACCGGTTGAGCAGGATCCTACAGCCTCACGAATGGCATTTGAATCCCTTGGTGGTCCAGCAGATCTTCCTAAAGTGGGGCCTTCCGGGGACTTCCGGTATGGCACTGAGCTGATCAGGTGTGGTGCAGATCAGCTCCGGGTACCCACCCCGCAAAGCAGCTATAAACTCTCGCAAATCGCAGCCGTATGCCCCTGGCTACCTTGAAAACTAGCAGGGAGAGTGGTGGGATTAAAGCAGTGCCGTCTCTGCGTGCCAAGCGACACCCGATGGCTACAAAATCGACGAAGAGGGAGAAAGCACGAGGCCCTGACTCAAAGATGGCGGAAGGGGTGCCGAAGAGTCCTGTGTCTGAGGACGAGAGCAGCATGGTGGCTGATGTGAGTGCCGCGGTAGTGCGGGCTCTAGATGAGCGTTTCTGTGAGCTCGGGGATCAGCTGAATTCTGTGGCCCAGAAAATTGCTGACTTTACGGGGCGGATGGAACACGCTGAAACGCGGATATCGAGCGTGGAGGATGCCCAGCACTCTTTGACGGCTAGAGTGCGCGCCCTGGAGGCCCTTGTAATGCAGCAAGGGGAAAAGTTAGACAATTTGGAGAACAGGGGCCGCCGAAAAAACCTGCGGTTCATCGGGATATCTGAGACGGTAGTGGATAATGCCCTCTCCCACTATCTTCTAGCCTGGATGGGAAAGCTCCTGAATGAGGCAGTCGAGCATCCCATAGTTCTTGAATGGGTGCACAGACTGGGCCCGAAGCGGGACCAAGCGCAGAGGCCACGTGCAGTGATAGCCCGCTTTCTTGATTACCGTCAGAAAGAGATGGTACTGAGCGCGGCCCACGCTCGTCGGAGACAAGCGGATGAGTCCGATCGCATCTTGGTCTTCCAGGACTACTCTCTATTGGTGAGCCAACAGCGTAGAACCTTTTCGGCCATATGTGCTCAACTAGCGAACAAGGGGATCCGCTTCTCTTTGTTATACCCGGCTAAACTGCGGGTGGAACATCGTGGACAGACAAGATTCCTTGGTACCTTGGAAGAGGCTCGTGCATGGCTAGAGCAATTGGCCGAACCGTCCACAGCTGTGCCGTGAAGATGGAGAAGGGACTGATGGGACCCAGATCAAGGTGCAGTGAGTTTCGCCGTGGTGACGGATGGAGTAATTGTGCTATGGCCTGTGCGGCGAAGTGAAGATACAGTGGACATGATTTTCATGGGACTTATGCTATATGTGGTTGGGTTGGTGGCACTTTTGGAGTGGTACTTTGGGGAAGTGTTTGGAAGGGGGGATGGTGTTACTCCCCCGTGAGTTTGTATTTGAGCCTAGAGTGTGGTCTTTCTTCTATGTTTGCTGTTGTCTCCTCTTCCTTCTTCTTTTCCTTCTGCCCCTCCTTCCTTTGGAGGTGGAATCTACCGGGGTTGATGGAATCGGCCAGTGCGGGGAGGGGGGGGTGGGTTTAGGTACGGGGAGGTGGGGGAGGGGTGGAATAAGAGAGTTTGGCTTGACATTGGGCGTAGCGTGCAGCGCTGGGTACTTGGGGAGGCCTTGGAGGGATTCGCCCATTCATTGTCCCACTGCTTGTTTTGGGGCGGTGGGGGGTAAATGCTCTAGGGACCCTCCCGACATTGGTGCTTGAATGGGATGGTGGATGGGGGGGGGGGAAGGGAGGGTAGCGCAGAATACTTTGCCTATTTGCAGTTTGGCTTTATTGTATCATTTTTGGTTTTCTCCCTCCTCCTTCTATAGCGCTGACCATAATAATTGCGGATCGTGCACGGGGGGGGGGGGGGGGGGGAGAGAGATAATTTGTAGTTATAGCATTTTGGAGCTAGGTGATTGCTGTTTACTCCTCTTGTGTGTTGGGGGGGACCCCGCCCAAGAGGAATAATGGACCTGATGTTTTCCAATTGGGGGATGGAGTCAGGCCTTAGAGGGCCATATGATTTATCTTCGACCCGGTGGGGAGAATAGGGGGGGTCATAGGTAAATTAGGGACGGGCAGAAGGAGAGGGCAGGCGGGGGCGGGAAGTGGGGGGGATCGGGGTACTGGTCTGGGGAGCAGTTGCGTAGGTGTCCTCGTGGGGTGGGCCCGGTTGCTATAGGAAGTCAACCGGCCTAAGCCAGGCTGGCTGGTGTAGATAGGGACTTGGGGGTAGTGGGGGGGAAAGGGGGTATAGTGGGAGAGAGTGGGGGGGGATGACAACGGGGAGGGGAGGGTGGGGGGGGTAGGCTGGGGAGCGGGAGGGGGGTGGGGACAGGGTCACACCGGGAGACCCATGGCAGTGGGGGAATCACTTGAGTGCTGGGTGGGGAGAGCTCCAGGCTGGGGGGGTTCTTCCCGGGGTATGGTTGGATATCCTCTTAAGATACTGGAATGATATTAATCCAGACTGAAGATCCTCTCGTGGAATGTTTGTGGCCTGGGGAGCCCGATTAAACGATCAAAAATATTACAGGCTCTCGCGCGACAAAAAGCTGATATTGCCTTCCTCCAGGAAACCCACCAGACAACCGAGGAGCATGCTAAATTGCGTAGATTTTGGGTGGGACAGGTATGGGGGGCGCCGGCCCAGAACAAGAAAGGGGGGGTGGCCATACTGCTACATAAGCGTATTCGCTTTGATGTTACCCAGGAAATAGTGGACCCAACTGGGAGGTTTCTACTGCTACAGGGCATCCTGGAAGGAAGAGCTGTTATTCTTGGAAATATTTATAGCCCTAATGTGCTGGACCGTGCTTTATATTCTCGGCTGGCCTCCCAGGTGGAGCAGCTTCCGGAGCTCCCACTGATCTTGGGAGGGGACTTCAATGGAGTGATGGATGTGGAGATGGACACATCCCGGGGCGAGGGGCCTAGGGAAAGATCTTAACTGGTTTGAGGGCCAGATTGGGTTTGGTGGATCCGTGGAGACTGTTGCACCCCGCTGAAAAAGATTTTACACACCAATCTCGTGCACACAGCTCTAGCGCACGTATCGATTATTTGTTGACCTCGCAGAGTTTGTTTGCTTTGGTAGACGAGGCGCAGATAGGTCCAGCGGAAATCTCTGATCATGCCCTTATTTGGCTCCAATTGCGCTGGGGCGCTGCTCGCCTTGCGACGCGGCTGTGGCGGTTTCCTTTGGAATTATATAGAGACTCTCAGTTCCGCCAGTTCATACAGAGGCGGTGGCGAGAATTTGAGGCGGATCATAGAGGGCACTGTGAAGATCCTGAGCTGGTTTGGGAGACGGCGAAAGTGGTCTTGCGTGGGGACATTATTGGTTTTCTGGCGCGTAAACGACAGCTTATGGCGGAACGTATTATCCGTTTGGAGCGCCTAGTCACTCAGCAACGGCGGAAATGGGCGAATAACCCAAGTGTGGTCTTGAAGAAACAGGTTTGGGAGACGCAGACGGCGTTGAATGACCTCTTGCACCAGCGGGCCAAAAAGTCAGTTATGTATTATCGATTTCAGCTCTATTGCCATGGCGATAAACCAGGGAGGCTGCTGGCTCGGTGTTTACATGGTTCCAGGGGTTCCACGCTGGTGCATGCGTTAAAAGATGATAAGGGGGTCCTTCGCAGGGAGAGCCCGGAGATAGCTCGTGTTTTTCGTTTGTTTTTTCAGAGACTTTATACTGAAGACCCAGGCTCCCCAGTGCAGATGACAGAATACTTGGAAGGGTTGGACTTACCCCAATTGACTGACCAGCAGCGGTTGCACCTTGATCAGCCGATTTCGGTACAGGAGGTGCAAGCTGTTATTGCTAAAGCGAGTTGTTACAAAACCCCTGGTGCGGATGGGCTGGGGGCCGAATTTTACAAGATCTTGAATGACTTGGTGTCTCCGCTGCTGGTGGCAGTCCATACCCGGAGGTCGGAGCAGGGTACCTTTAGATGGGGTAGTAATTTGGCTCACATGATTCTGCTTCCCAAACCGGGGAAAGATTTGTTGCGTGCTGAGTCTTACCGCCCTATCTCTCTCCTTAATTTTGACCTTAACATTTTGGCGAAAATTCTCCCGGACCGCTTAGCGAGTGTATTGGGGCATTTGGTCCATGACTCCCAGGTGGGGTTTGTGAAAGGGAGGTATGCGGTCCATAATTTGCGAAAGATTATCACCTCCTTGGAATGGGTACAGAGTAGGCATCTCCCGTCTTTGTTAATCAGTTTCGACGCGGAGAAAGCTTTTGACAGGGTTGATTAGCAGTACTTATGGCAACTGCTGCCTTGCTATGGGCTCGGGAGCTCTTTTTGTGCTATGGTTAGAAGTCTTTATTATGATCCGATTGCGGCGATTTGTTGTAATGGGGTGCTTTCTGAAACTTTCCCCTTACATCGGGGGACTAGACAGGGCTGTCCTCTCTCCCCGCTGCTTTTTGTCCTCTCTCTGGATCCGTTCATCCGTCAGGTGGAGTCCTCACGGGGGATACAGGGGGTGCGTATTCGCAATGCCGTTTTTAAATTGTCGGCTTTTGCCGATGACCTCCTTGTGCATTTGCTCCGGCCCCACGAATCGCTCCCCAACCTAATGCGGGAGTTTGAGATCTTTGGTCACTTCGCTGGTTTAAGTATCAACAAAGATAAATCTGAGGCCTTAGATATCTCGGGCTCTGTGAGGGGTAGTTGGCAGGGACCATTCCCTCTCAAGTGGGCGGTCCACCATTTTAAATATCTTGGTATTTTATTAACCGGTCAGCCCTCCCAGTTATATGGGTGTAACTTCTGTCGAATTCTCACGAGCCTCCAGGCTCAGTTGCAGGCCTGGCGTACTCTCCCGTTGTCTCTGTCTGGGAGAATTGCTGCGCTTAAGTTAGTCGTTTTACCGAGGGTTCTCTACTGGTTACAAACGTTGCCAGTTTGGCTCCTGCGAAGGGACTTGAAGCGGATGGAGAGACTTATTAGTGGATTTTTGTGGGGGGGGGGGGGCGAGAGCACGTATCCCCTATCGCCGCTTCGTGGGGAGTTGGCGGCATGGGGGTCTGGGGCTCCCTGACTTAGGAGCTTTTGCTCTGGCCTGCCAAACTCGGCACTTGGGGGACTGGCTGGGGGGGACGGAGGTCTAGAGGCGGCTTTTGCTGCTCCAATCTCTTTGCTCGCTCTCTTACACTTGGAATACCGTCTGTCTCCTGATCATTTAGCTGAGAGTGTACTATTAGACCCGGTGCGTCGAACTTGGCAGCAGCTCAACACTTATTGGAGAACGAACTGGAAGGTCTCCAGCTGGCTGCCGATTCAGGGTAATGTTCTTTTTACTCCGGGAATGGACCATGCGATATTTCGTGCGTAGGCGCGGAAGGGTCTTCACAGTTTGAGCCATGTGGTGGAACCCTCGGGGCTTTGCAAGAAGTTTTTGCCGCTATGTACCGAATATGATCTGGGGTCTGGACATTATTTTGCCTATATGCAGATCTCCCATTATGTTGCTTCTCTGCCGGCCGAGGAGTTGCAGGCCGACCGCTCGGCGCAGATTTTGGACTTCTTTGATCTGGGTGGGGAAACCCTGCCGTCTGTTCGGCTGTTGAAAGCTCGCCTGGCTTCATATCGACCTTCTCCAGATTACCATTCAGTGGAGCAGGCGTGGGCTGCGGAGATGGGCAGGGAGATTGTCCCGGGTACAATTTTGAAAGCCCTGCAGTGGGCAGGGGAGTTGGTGGTGGGGGCTCGGTGGCGGGAGATGCAATATAAATCTCTTACTAGGGTGCATTTCTCTCCTAGATGGGCCTTTCGCTCCCATCTTACTCCGGATGGATGGTGTCCGCGGTGCTCGGCGCCGCTAGCGCATTTGCTGCATATGTGGTGGGGGTGTAGGCTTATCCGTCAGTATTGGACACGAATAGATTCATTTATGGAGAAGATACTGGGGCAGAGGGTATGTTGGGACGCCTCTTTAGTGCTCCTAGATCATTTGCGTCTCCTACAGCCCAAGGGCAAAGGGAGAGGTTGTTAGTGCGTAAGGCTTGTCTGGTGGGTAAGGGCCCTATACTGCACCGCTGGCGGGAACAGAATCCACCCTCTTTTTGGGAGTGGCATAATGCCTTTCATCAGATGATGCTTATGGAGGCTAGATATGCCCGGGGTAATGTTAAGCGCTGGCCACATTTCCAGTTGCTTTGGGACCCCTATATTCAGAGTCTGAGCTCTTGTAGTAGGAATGAAGTGTTGCAATTAGCCTCTTAGGGGATTCCTCGGATTGCCGGGGTGGCCCTGGGGGTTTCTGTTTAGGGGTCTCCCGGTGTGACTGCGACCAAGGGGGGGGTGGTTGGTTGGGGGCTGAGGGTGGGTAGGGGATAATAATTGGAAAAATTGGAAAATGCACCTGTATTTGTCATTTGCCCTCCTGGATGGGGATAAGAGTCGACCCCTCCTGGAGTTCATTTGTTGTATTGCTTGATATTGTTGCATGGTGTTGATAAATAAAGTTTTCAAAAAAAAAAGTGGGGCCTTCCGACCATCGATCTCTTTGCCAGTCCATTGAACCGTCAGTTGTCCAGGTTCTGTTCCAGACAACCGCATCCTCTGCGAATAGCAGCAGATGCCTTCCTAATCTCATGGTCTATGGGCCTGCTGTATGCGTTTCCTCCAACACCTCTAGTGACCCGAACCTTATTCAAGGTTCTTCGGGACAGGGCCTCCCTGATCCTGGTAGCTCCCAGATGGCCGAGGCAACTGTGGTTTCCACTCCTTCTGCAATTGGCGGTGGACATTCCACTCCCTCTGGGGGTGCAACCCGATCTTCTGTCTCAGGATCAGGGATCTCTCCTACACCCCAACCTCCAGTCCCTCCATTTGATGGCCTGGCTGCTGAAAGGGTAATTCTAGCTCCCTTACATCTACCTAGGGAAGTGGAGGAGGTGGTTTTGACCTCTAGGAGACAATCCACTCGGAAGTCTTATGCCCTCAAGTGGCGTAGGTTCTCCACCTGGTGTGCTCAGCGCCAAGAGGATCCGTTTTCGTGCCTGGTACCAGTGGTGCTGCAGTATCTGCTTCACCTGTCGGACCTAGGCCTTAAATCCAACTTTGTTCGGGTCCACCTCAGTGCTCTATCAGCGCACCACTCGCCGGTGGAGGGCCAGTCACTGTCGGTCCATCCCCTAGTGGCCTGCTTTCTCAGAGGCCTGCTTTTGCTCCGGCCTCCGATTCGCCCACCAGCCCCTGAGTGGGATTTGAATGTGGTCTTGCAACAACTTACTCGCCCACCGTTTGAGCCGATGGCTACCTGTCATTTACGATTCCTTTCCTGGAAGACGTTGTTCTTGGTGGCTCTTACCTCAGCCAGGCGTGTGAGTGAGCTACAGGCTCTGGTTTCTGATAGACCGTATACACGGTTCTATAGGAACAGGGTGGTCTTACGGACTCATCCTAAGTTCCTTCCAAAGGTTGTCTCCTCTTTCCACCTCAATGAGGAGGTGGTTCTTCTGACCTTCTTTCCCAGGCCGCATGCCAGCCGGGCTGAAATGGTCTTGCATACCCTGGACTGTAGGAGGGCGTTGTCTTTCTACATTGACCGTACGCAGGGGCATCGAAGGGCTGTCCAGCTCTTCCTTATCTTTTGACCCTAATAAGCTGGGGTCACCTGTCTCCAAGCATACCCTATCCATTTGGGTAGCAGACTGTATTGCCTGGGCGTACAAGGCAGCCGGCCTCTCCTTGCAGGGTCGAGTCACTGCTCACTATGTCAGGGCGAAGGCTGCGTCAGTAGCTCATCTCCGCTCTGTTCCGCTGGCAGACATCTGCCGGGCCGCTACTTGGTCTTCAAGCCAGACTTTTGCGGCCCATTACTGCCTCGAGAGGGAGTCCCGCAGGGACAGTGCTTTCGGACAGGCGGTACTCCGTAATCTCTTTGAGGTTTAGGCAACTCCTACCCTCCGGCCCTTGTGTTAGGCTACCGTTTGGGGGCGTTCTCAGAGAAGATTCTTATCTCGCATGCTGAGGCTCTAGAGGGAGCTTATTTTTCAGCTTTGGGTTCTCGGTAGCCTAGATATGGGGAGTCCCATATGTGAGGACTGACTTCCTGCTTGGTCCTGGAGAAAGAGTAGTTACTCACCTGTAACAGGTGTTCTCCAGGAGCAGCAGGAATCAGTCCTCACGACCCTCCCTCCTCCCCGTGAACTTGCAGTCATATGATTTATTTTTCAGTTTTTTGCTGTCTTTTAGCTATGTCATCAGACTGAGCAAGATGGCACCCTTGGGCGGGAAGGGGACCGCGCATGCGCGCTGCATTCCCAAAGGCTTTCTTTGAAAGCTGGGGAAATGCTCCGCACGAGGGCTCCGTCGGCGCCGACGTCACCCATATGTGAGGACTGATTCCTGCTGCTCCTGGAGAATACCTGTTACAGGTGAGTAACTACTCTTAATTATCTTTTGGGGAGTGCATTATTATGTTTGTTTTGTTTTTATTTTTACTGAGCTCATGTTCGTCTTTTTATACAGAACATTATCGCACATAACATAGAATTCATAAGGACATATATATATTTTAGCTCCATATTGCTTGTAATTTAAGCTTCTTTGTTATAGCCTTTGAAAATTCTTATGGTTATATTATATTACTGTTTTACTATATTTATGTTTTTCGGTTCTCCATACTCTTTTTATAACTATTTTCTGGTAATTATTTATGTCTTTTGATAATTTTTTATGTTTTTATATTTTTATATTTAGTGGTCATTGTCCCCTGATGAAGGCCCATTGACTGAAATATGTGGAGGGCGACCATAATACAGTTGTTTTTAACTCCAAGGGTTCCTTCGCGTGCTTTTGTGTGTTGATCTTTCTTTATCCAGACACTCATTAAGAGGCATGTTAATATTATGGTAATATTTATGCAAATAAGGCTTCTTATGCAAATGAGGCCCCGCAGTGAGTCTCTGCATATAGCCCTGCACCCTCCTCGGGTCGTCCCTCGTCTGTGCCCCTGGTTGAAGAAGATTTTTTCACCAATTTTTCTTTGTTCTTTTCACTGGGATAAGTTCTGATCACCTTTCTGCCGCCCAAGTCCACTGCCTTGGCGTCATGGTTTTTTCTCAGTTACCCTTTTTTCTCTATTTTTCTCAGTGCGAAGCTCTGCTCATGGCCTAGCTGATTGAGACATTGGAGTTTGACTTTGCGGGTGCCGTCTTTCCCACTATCGCCTCGATCAGTGGTTTTAAGCAATGTGGCTAGTGCCCCCGCATTATGTCCAACACGGACCACCAAAGTTGCTACATAAAAGCCTCGGGGCAGACTACAGTTTGCCTGCTCAGCCAAAAGATGTCAGTGAAGACCAGCAAGAATCGTAAAAAGCAGCAAGGGGAGCTGTTTGGTTTTAAGTCTACCTCGGGACCAGCATCAGGGATGGAATCTTTGCCCTTGGAACTAGCATCTGACATCTTGTTATCGCCTGGGCTCAGTCAGAGTCCTGGGGTCACGGAGCCTTGGGCAGCGTTGTCCTCCATAGACCTTCCCCATGGATCCAGGACATCGTTGAAGCTAAAGGCGAGATCCGATCCTGGACCTGCAGGTAAGACCTCCGGCGCCCAGGCTCGGAGCCCTCGACCCAAAGAGGATGGCCAAGAGAAGTCCTCCAAGCAGCCCCAGCGGGAGAAGACTCCCACAGTGTCATGGTATCAGATCAGGTTTCCCAACTCCATCACCATCGATGATTTGCCTACGAGATATGTGGCTTCAGGCTCGACGACCTCGAGACCCGAGTCAGTTGCTGTGGAGCCAACTGGCATAGAGGTCAGGATGGCAGCCCTGGAATGCAGCTTTGCTGCATTCCTCGAGGCACAGTACGGCCCGATGCCTGGAACCTCCGAATCATTGGTACTGACCTCGGGGCCATCATCAGCGAAGACGTCCATCAGAAAAGACTCAACTGATCCTGGAGAAGCTGGCTCATTTGATGCTGACTCCATTGGCGTCCAACTCGAGACACAACTCACTGCTGGGCCCTGCAGCCGTGGACCACCATCATCAGACATCATTGACGTTGAGTCAACTCGAGGATTGCTCGGTGCTCAACAATTCCTCCAATGCCGAGTCAGATTGGGAGATGAATGAGGAATCTGACGACACCATCCTTCATTGGGACATCCCCTCCTATCCTTCTCTGCCTCACCATCATTGGCAGTTCCCTTCGGAGGACCTAGCCTTTTTGGACTTTGTGAGGGAGATGTCCCAGGCTTTTGCCTTTGTGGCAGTACTTAAGGACGAGCCTCAGTCTGAGGATCTCAATATTCTACAACATGAGGCTCCCCTAAAGGAGGCACTAATGGTACCCATACCCCCATACTGGAAAGGCTGTTGTTCAGGATGTGGGAGAGCCCAGTGATGGTGCCAATTATGAACCATCGACTCATTTCTCAGTATCGAGTCGACCATAGCCCCAGCTTCAAAAAGACATAGCTGCCTCACAACTCCATTGTGGTGGAATCTGCCATGCATCCAATCAAAAGTCAGAAGATGCACTGCTCTGTGCCCCCAGGAAGGGAGGCACGTACTATTTTTATTTATTTATTTAACTGTATTTATATCCTGCTTTTCACCGGGTCAAAGCGGTGTAACAAATAAAAAAAGGGGGGGGAGGGGTTTAATCACTTATAGGGTAGGGCCGTCACCGGGAGAGCAACATTGATGATTTGATAGGGGAGGGACATAGACATGGACAAGGTAGCACAGTTTTTGATCATAAGTTCTTGAGAGGGGGGGGGTAGTTATTTGTGGGATGGAGCTTCTGTTTTGAGATGTTCTTGGAATAGGATGGTTTTTAGCTGTTTTTTGAATGACAGGAGATCGCTATTGTTTCTGGTGTGGTTCGGTAGAGAGTTCCAGAGGGATGGAGCATAAAGTTCAAAGGCCCTGTTGCAGGTCCGCTGTGTGCATTTGGTTCTTTTGTGAGGGATGGTGATGGTGTTGCTGGAGGTCTGTCTGGTTGTTTTGCTGTGGGCTGGACGAGGCAGTAGGGTGCGGAGCTGGGTGCTTGGTGTTTGGTGGATGGTCTTGTGGGTGAGTAGAATAGCTTTGTATTTAATTCTTGCTTCGAGGGGAAGTATGTGTAGGTCCCTCAGAATTGGGGTGATGTGGTCTCGTTTCTTTGCATTCTGAATAATTCTCGCTGTGGTGTTCAAGGCAGTTCGGAGGGGGTTGGTCTGTGTGGCGGGTAGTCCATGGTAGATTATGTTGCAGTAGTCCAGGTGTGGGAGTGTCATAGCTTGCATTACTGTCCTGAAGTCTTGAGAGTCGAGGAGAGGTCGGAGACGTTGTACTGTTTTAGCTTTGTGGAATATCATTCCGGTGGTCTTAGCGATTTGTTGCTTGAGGGTTAGAGCTTGGTCACTGATGATGCCCAGATATCTTATTTGCGGCTGAATTTGAATTTGCATGGTTCCCATGTTGAGGTGTGTGGGTGGTTTAAAGTCCGGGTCTTTTGTCACTATAAGAGCTTCAGTTTTCTTTATGTTAATGGACAGGTTGTTCTCTTGTAGCCAGTTGGCTACATCAACAAAGCAGGCTGACAGCTGTTCATTTGTTGGGTGCATGGTTGTAATCGGGGCATATAGCATTATATCGTCAGCATATATGTGGAAGTTGATGTTGTGGGTACGTATGAATGAGCAGAGTGGCCGGAGGTAGATGTTGAAGAGCATGGCTGATAGTGTGGATCCTTGGGGTACTCCTTGATGTTGCTGGAAGGGGGGAGAGGTTGAGGTGCTGGTGCGGATCAATTGCTGTCGGTTAGTTAGGTAGGACTGGAACCATCGAAGTACAGTATCTTTGATCCCAATTGTTTGGAGTCTGTTTATGAGGATGCCGTGGGAGATGGTGTCGAAGGCTGCTGATATATCTAGGAAGATCATGGTGTATCCGGAGTGTTTTTCCTGTGTTCCTATGATGAGGGTGTTCATCAGTGTGGTCATGAGGGTCTCGACTCCATGTAGTGGGCGGAAACCGTGTTGCTGCGTGTCTAGTATGTTGTTGATGTCTAAATGTTCTTGAAGCTGGCGCTGGACTACCTTTTCGATTATCTTGGCAGTGAACGGGAGGCTTGCTATTGGTCTGTAGGAGGTGGGGTCTAGGGGATCTAGGTTGTGCTTTTTTAGGGTTGGTCGAATGATTGTGGTCTTGAGGATGTCAGGCATGTGTCCTTGAGTGAAGGATTCATTGATGATGTGGGTTAATGGTGCACTCAGGTCTTCTTTGGATTTCTTTATCCAGTCAGTGGGGCAGGGGTCTAGCGGGGAGGTGGTGGTGTTTAGGTAGGAGATGGTGGAAGCTATTTCTTCTTTTATGGTTGCATCAAACGTATTCCAGTCTCTGTTTATGTTGGTGTAGGGGTTTGTCTTGGTTGTCTCGGCGTTCTGGTGTGGGTTTTGTGGTTGTTGAAGCTGTTTGTATTGTCGGGCTAATAGCTCTGGTGGGATATTTGGCAGCTGGTCAGAGTTACTAGGTGTTTTTGTCAGTTTTTTGACAATCTGAAAGAGTTCTCGAGGTTTGTTTATGGCTGTGATCATGATTTTTGAGTGGTAGGCTTTTTTCGCTTTGTCGGTTTCTGAATGGTATGCATTGAGTTCGTAGAGGTATATTGTTTTGTCCTTCTCATTTTTGGTTTTCCTCCATTTTCTTTCTGTTCTTCTGAGTCTGGTTTTCAGTTTCCAGAGGCTGGGGGTGAACCATCGGGCTTTGGAGGTAGTGGGTCTGGTGTTAGTTTTGTTCATTGTCGCGCTGGATGCCGAGGAGATTGTGGTGTTCCAGTTGTAGATTAGTTCATCAAGGTTGTTGGAGTCTGTTTGGAGTTTAGGCAGAGTTTGTGCTAGGAAGTCTTCTTTGATAAATGCTTTAAATCTCCTTGTGTGTTGTTCGTTTTCTCTGTTATTTTTATGTTGGTAGGCGTGGGAGATGTTGAGGTAGTGGTCTGACCACGGTACAGGTGAGATCTCTGGGTTTCCGTATGAGGCGGCGGTTTGGGAGTTTAGAAATAGGAGGTCCAGTGTGTTTCCTTTTTCGTGTGTTGGTTCTTGTATGATCTGTGTCAGGCTCGTCGCTGTCATGGCGCTGATGAAGGTATCTGCTTGTTTGTCCTGGAGTGATGGGAGGTTGAAGTCTCCTAGGATTATTTGCTCTTTCGTGGAGCTGATGCTTTCGGAGATGAGGTGTAGTATCCTCGGTAGGTCGGTGTTTGTGGTGGGTGCACGGTAGATCTACGGTTGCCTTTGGCAGAAAGTGCTACCAGGGCTCTATGCTCACAGCCTGGATCCAGGCATACCAGCTATGCATGGGTATGTACCTGTGAGACCTGGTGAATGAGCTTGCTGGGTTCTTGGCTGGGTTGACAGGTGAACCTCTGGAGCACTTCCAGGCCCTGGTTTCTTTGGTCAAGGAATGCTCCAAGTTTCAGACTCGGGCAACCTTCAATTGCTTTGAATCGGTGGCTCGTGTGGCTGTGGTGGGCATTAGTGCCTGCTGTCTTGCCTGGCTACAGTCCTCTGACCTGAAGCAGTGGGTTCAGGACAAATTGGCCGATCTTCTGCTACCCCAGGATGAGCATTGTGAAAGCTGTGGACTTTGGGTACCTGCCAGGTACTTGTGACCTGGATTGGCCAGTATTGGAAACAGGATACTGGGCTTGATGGACCTTGGTCTGATCCAGTATGGCATTTCTTATGTTCTTTTCATCAAGCCCATGATGGAGAAGGCGGCCAAGTTGGAGACAGAATTCCTGACCAGAACCAGGCTGTACAGGAAGACTGCTGACCCTTTCCGTTGGAAGGCTTTGAGCTCTTCCACCTAAAGACCAAGAAGACCTACGGGAAATTCCCCCTGTTTCCAGCCTACCAGGCTCCTCAACAGGGGCAGCAGGCAAAGGGCCAGGGGCACAGCACCCATAAGCAGAAAGCCCCCAAGCCCCAAACAGCGCCCCACTGCAGCCTGGGGGGGGGGGGAGCGCTTTTGAATCCTTGGGCATTACTTCCCTCTCTCAGGAGGTAACGGGCCCAAGGTTCATGGGAGAATGGCTGGTCCACTTTGCACACCTCTGGCCGGACATCACCACAGATGCTTGGGTTCTGCAGGTGGTTCGGGAAGGGTACCTCCTTTACTTTCTCCAGCTAGCTTTTCCCTTCTTTCCAGGGAAATTACCCAAGGACTCCTTGCACAGGGAGCTCCTGCAGAAGAAACTCAAGTCCTTGTTCGAGGATCATGTGGTAGAGTCAGTCCCCTAGCCCCTGCAGGGCCAGGGGATTCTACTCTTACTATTTCCTTGTGCCCAAAAAGACAGGGGGTTTCCGGCCCATCCTGGATCTGTGGGACTTCAACTGCTTCCTGGTCAGGGAAAAGTTCAAAATGGTATCCCTTGGAACCTTGCTGCCCTACCTCCTGCAGGAAGATTGGCTATGCTCCTTGGATTTTAAAGATACCTATACCCACATTCTGATCCATCCAAGGCACCATCAGTACCTCCAGTTTATTGTAGGTGGACACCACTATCAATACAGGATGCTCCCCTTCAGTCTAGCCTCGGCCCCTCGGGTATTCACCAAGCGCCTGGCGGTCATTGCCGCCCGCCTCTGTCTTCAAGGGGTCTTTGTCTTCCACTACCTGGATGACTGACTCACCAAGGCCAGTTTACCAGAAGAGGTATGCAATGCTGTGCAGCGCACCATAGGGCCGCTTCAGTGGCTTGGGTTTGTGGTAATCTTCCCAAAATCACACTTGCTACCGGCCCAGCGATTAGAGTTCATCAGCGCTCTTCTGGACTCTGGCACTGGCCTTCTTACTGGAGGATCGCGTGCTGTGCCTCTCTGTTCTGGCCAGATAAGTTCAGGGCTGCTCAGTGGTGATGGCCAGACAGATGCTCTGCCTGCTGTGGTACATGGCCTCTACTATCCACGTCACCCTCTTTACCCGCCTCTGAATGGGGCAGGCCCAGTGGACAGTCTTTCGGCCATTGGGAAGACAGGATCCAGGTCACGCCAACCCTGGCGGTGTCCCTCGACTGGTGGCAGAGCCCCCACAACCTCCAAGCTGGACTGCCCTTCTGGGCACCCCCGTTTCAGCACGTCCTCATGACGGACGCATCCAAATTGGGCTGGGAACCCACTGCGATCTCCTGCAGTCATCAGGAGAGAGTGCTCTGCAGACTACTAGAGCTCCGCGCAGTACACAATGCCCTTCGGGTGTTTCAGGACCACCTGAAAGGTCAGGTGGTTCAAATCCAAGCAGACAACCAGGTAGCGATGAACTACCTCAACAAGCAGGGGGGCATGGATTCATACCACCTCTGCTGGGAAGTCGTTTGCCTGTGGAACTTTGCCATCAGGCAGAACATCGCCATCTGGAAGTTTATCTGCTGGGCCCGGACAATGTGCTGGCGGACCACCTGAGTAGAGTACTTCAACCCCACGAGTGGCAGCCGCACCCGGCAGTACTCGGAGAGGTCTTTCGCCACTGGAGGACCCCAGAGACAGATCTCTTTTCCAGTCCTGAGAATGTGCAGCTACCGCGCTTCTGTTCCCGGAGGTCCGCCAGGGCAGGGAGGCAGCGGGCGCCTTCCTCCTTCCTTGGTCCAGGGGTTTCCTGTATGCGTTTCCACCTACATCCCTGGTTCCCCGGGCATGCCTCAAGATTCAAGAAGAGATGGCCTCTGTCATCCTCATTGCTCCCAGGTGGCCAAGGCAACCCTGGTTCCCCCTACTTCTGCAGTTCTCTCAGAGGGACCTACTGCCACTGGGGAGCTTCCTGGACCTGCTGTCACAGGAGAATGGGACACTTTTGCAACCCAACCTCCAGTCCCTCGCTCTGAAGGCCTGGATGCTGAAAGGTTAGCCATCGCACACTTCCGCCTCTCACGGTAGGTGGAGCATGTCCTGCTAGCTTCACCTAAGGACTTCACGCATCAAATGTATGCCTTTAAATGACGCAGGTTCTCTGTCTAGTGCATGGATGGTGGTCTTAACCATTTCTCCTTCTCGATGCAGGATTTATTTTTATTTATTTAGACAGTTTTGTATACCGCCTTATCCTTCAATCAAAGCGGTCACAACACAATTGGGGGATACATTTAACATGCGGGGATATGAGACACATACACTAATACTTACAGGGAACATGGGCAATGGAGGGTTAAGTGGCTTGCCCAAGACCGCAAGGAGCATCTGTGGGACTAGAAACCCCAGTCCTTCCGGCCCAAGGTTGCTGTCCTCTAGTGGGATTTGAACCCCCGACCTTCCGGCTTGAAGTACCTTGCCCCAACCACTAGGCTACTCCTAGTGGTTGGGGCAAGGATGTTTTGTGATACCTCTTGCACCTCTCCGGGACCGACCTAAAGTCCAACACGGTCAGGTGCACTTTAGTGCCATTTCGGCACACCACTATCCTGTCAATGACTTGGCCGTTTCGGTGCACCCACTGGTGGGGCGTTTCATGAGAGGACTCCTCCTGTCCCGCCCATTGCCGGTGGCATGGGACTTAAATGTGGTGCTGGGGAAGCTCATGGCTCCCCATTTGAGCCTTTGGCAATGTGCCATCACAAGTAAGCCTGGCTCCTCAAGATGATTCATCTGGGTTATGCCTTGGAGTTGACAGGGCCTATTTTGCACACCTTTATGTATGGTATATCCCTGCAGATCAGTACAGAAGAGAAGAGTGGTAGTTTTAACCCTTCACCATCTTCTGTAATTGGGTGACATCGAGCCAGTTCTCTTAGGGGATTGGGGTCAGGAGCAGTACACCATCTATTTTGTGGGCTCTCATTTCTGGATGGAGACCTTTAGGTCTATAATTTTATCAGTCAGGATAGGAATGTTCCTCTCCTTTTTGGACTTGCCCGAGTAGTATATCCATGTAGTGATTAGGGAGCTGTATAAGCACTTTCTGTGCCTCTGTATCCTGGGCAAGCATTTTCAATTCAGGCTCCCCTTTTGCATTGGCTACAACCCCAAGGACTCTCTCCAAGATCATGGTGGTGGTAGTGGCCTTCCTTTGAAAGGTGGACATCGGGGTCCACCTGTATTTGGATGGCTGGCTGATTTGTACTGTCTCAGAGGAAGATTCTTGGATGGCTACAGCCAGAGTGGTTTCACTTTTGGAAAGACTCAGCTGGGTGATGAATTATGTGAAGAGCCATCTATTACTCTAGAAGTCCCTTGAGTACTTTGGAGTCCAGGTTAGGAAAGGTCTTCCTCACTCAGACAGGGAACCCAAGCTCCAATCTCAGTTAAGAGCCTTTTGTGAGCAGTAGGCCCAGAGGGCTTGTGATTATCTACAGCTCCTGGGGTCCATGGCGGCAACATTGGAGGTGGTTCCATGGGCACTGGCCTATATGTACCCTCTCCAGCAGGCTCTATTGTTGCACTATTCTCCCAAGTCCTAGGAATTCAAGATCCAGCTTCCTCTGTTGGATTCTAACAAAAAGGAACTAGTGTGGTGGGGGGGTTTGTTCCATCTCTTCAAGGGGATGGGCCTGGCTCCACCAGATTGGGTCATTCTAATGACTGATACCAGCCTGTTCAGTTGGGGTGCCCATTGTCAGGATCAAATGACTCATGGCTATGGTTGAGCCAAGAAGCCACTTGATCCATCAACCACCTGCAGATGAGGGCACGTTTTCTAGTCCTCCAGCATTCTTCCATCTGAGTAATGTCTGACAATTCCACAGTCCAACAGGAAAGGCAGTACTCACGTAAGTATCACAGACACAGTCCAAAACGTGAGGTAGGTGGAAAAACAAATTTATTAAAATTAACAAAGACCTATTACCAACCCGACACAGGCCGTGTTTCGCAAACCTTCATCAGGGGTTGATCAGGTAAGGTACTAAAAACATAAAAAGCATAAATATTAAATACAATTACATAATTAAAAAATGTGAAAGAACAGATCCAAAATCACGATACATAAAACATGCAAATGTATAATGAAAAACAATAAATATACTATAAACCAAATAAGAATGATAGAAAACTAAAAAGTGTGGATACGCTAAATGAAAGTAAAATCTAAACACAATATTAATAACACATAAGAATTGTAATAAAAGAAAACAAAACCGGATGTGACAAGCAATTATGTACTACAGAGGTACCTTTGTATGTAGACCCAAGAAACTTGTGGCCCTCGGAAGGAAATAACTAAAATAAATAAATACAGCTTAAGAATACCCACTAGACATACATATAAATAGACATACATAGTAAATATCCTAAAAGCTAATAAATAGTTAAAACTACCTAATGACCACTAAAAAGGGGCTATTTGAAATCAAGAAACAAACCCATTTAAATAGCAAGAGGACTAGAGATGCAGCAGGAGCGAAAAAGGGGGGAGGGGATAAAAAGTATAAATATCGAAACGTAGTTGTAATTGTGCAAAAGAGCAAACAAATTGGTACCTTAATGCATAGACTCTAGGGACTTTGTAGTCCTCAAGAAAAATAATGATGGTATAACTAGAATAAATAAATAAATACATTATAGATAACCATATATAATAAATATCTTAAAAACGAATAAATAGGTAGAACCACTTATACACTAAAAGGGGACTATTATAAAATTAGGGTACAAAACCATTGGAGTGCCAGAAACGTAAAAAGGAAAAGGAGAGGAAAAGTTTTATGCCCAAATATCACTGTAAATGTGCAAGAAACCAAAAGGTCACTGTTGTTAGGACAGCGATCTTTTTGAAAATCATAACCTCGGAGCAACTATGTGTAGTAGGGACAGCAAATACTACATAAACTAGCAGGCTAGCTGCCTTGAGTTGAAGTGAAAGAAATCTAACGCAATCTAGAATGGTATTGCAGAAATTGATGTTCCTCATAGTTCTATAGTTAGCCTATGGACAGAGACGCTGCGTGAAGGAAAATGAAAATCTTTCTAGCGTGTCACAAGTCGCCGCGCTGAACATCAGCTATGACCTTACACTTATAGCAAGAGGACCTACAAACTAGACACTGCCATCCATATGATGACTATTGAAATTGCTAGAGACAAAAAGATATTACAAAGTTATATTTAAATATGAAAATGTAGCGCAATTAAATAAACACGGATATAGACCACCCTTGTGACTATAACTAAATGTTGTTGCACAAATGACATATATTCTTAAAACGTGCTTTGTAGTAAGAATCCGAGCATCGTGCATATGTTAAATATATAACCATAGTAATGTGGTTGAAACTATATATATGTAAAAAGATTATAACTGTATATAAGGCTAACGGCACAAAGAAAATCTTCTTAAAATGGTCTTCAATAAAAACTTCAGTGTGCAAAAGAGGAGCGTGACTCTTGCAGATGAAGAGGGGAACAAACGAAGCAAGAGAATAGAGCAGGTTTGGACCAGACTGCTTTATTGAAGGTGGTCCCTACGCGTTTCGGCTTACGCCTTCTTCGGGGGACATACAGCTACCATGGAATTGACAAACAGTGTTAAAATCAAAAAGGGGAAGTATACAATGATATTTAAAATAAATTTTAAAATAAATAAAATAAATAAATACATATACTATGTTGAAAAACAAATGAATAAATTTGATAATGTATAAATTATGACAAATATATATAAAAAATATATATGTTTAAACTGATAATATATGCGTACAAATTTGTATATAAACTAAAAAGACAAACCAGAGGACAAGAAAGTACAATTTATTTATAGTCTTTTTTTTTTATTTTTATTTATTTATTTATAGTCTTTTTTATACCGCGCTATTCAGCATCAGCGCGGTTTACAGTAAACAATGAACACACACATTTCCAATAGTACTTTGTGTTTACATAATAAATACAATTAATAAAATTAATAAAATTATAAAAATAATACAATTAATAAAATTATTAAAACAATAAAAATAATACGACTAAATTAAGTTAAATTAATCAAACGAGGGCCGAGACAGAGACAAAGAATTAAAATATGAATTAAAATCCCATCAGCCCCGCGGCGGGATTAACAGAGCCGCGAGAAAGGGAAACTCTCCCTTCGCGTGGCTCTGAAAAGCCCGCGCTGAGGCCGCATAGAAGACTGCAGGACAGGAGGGCCCCGCGGGATTCTCGATTCTGCCGCTGCCACGGCGGCAGCAGCAGCCGGTTTCTGGGTTTTTTTTTTAAACTTAGCTGGGCTGATGGGGGGGGGGCGGGTAAGGACTGTAAATGGGCTGATGGGGGGGGGGGAGGGTAAGGACTGTAAATGGGCTGATGGGGTGGGGGAGGGACAGAGGGAGGGAGGGGGTTTGGACTGGAACTGGGCTGATGGGGGGGGTTAGGACTGGTAATGGGCTATAGGGGGTTCGGACTGGAAGTGGGCTGATGGGGGGGGTTAAGACTGGGAATGGGCTATGGGGGGTTAGGACAGGTAAAAGACAATGGAGGGGCTAAGACTGGAAATGGGCTGATTGGGGACGTTATAACAGGTAAAGGGCTATGGGGGGCTACGACTACAAGTGGGCTGATGGGGGGATTAGGACTGGAAAGGGGCTATGGGGTGGTGGGCTAAGACTGGAAATGGGCTGATGGGGGGTGTTAGGACTGGTAATGGGCTGTGGGGGCATTAGGACTGGTAATGGGCTATGGGGGGGTTACAACAGGTAATGGGCTATGGGGAGCTACGACTACAAGTGGGCTGATGGGGGGATTAGGACTGGAAATGGGCTATGGGGGGTTAGGACAGGTAATGGGCTGATGGGGGAAGTTATGACAGGTAATGGGCTATGGGGGGCTAAGACTACAAGTAGGCTGATAGGGGGTTAGGACTGGTAATGGGCTGTGGGGGGCGTTAGGACTGGTAATGGGCTGGGGGGGGTTAGGACTGGTACTGGGCTATGGGGGGTTACAACAGGTAATGGGCTATGGGGAGCTACGACTACAAGTGGGCTGATGGGGGGATTAGGACTGGAAATGGGCTATGGGGGGTTTAGGACAGGTAATGGGCTGATGGGGGGTTACAACAGGTAATGGGCTATGGGGGGGCTAAGACTACAAGTAGGCTGATAGGGGGTTAGGACTGGTAATGGGCTGTGGGGGCATTAGGACTGGTACTGGGCTATGGGGGGGTTACAACAGGTAATGGGCTATGGGGAGCTACGACTACAAGTGGGCTGATGGGGGGATTAGGACTGGAAATGGGCTATGGGGGGGTTAGGACAGGTAATGGGCTAATGGGGGGTTACAACAGGTAATGGGCTATGGGGGGGGGCTAAGACTACAAGTGGGCTGATGGGGGGTTAGGACTGGTAATGGGCTGATGGGGGGTTAGGACTGGTAATGGGTTGATGGGGGGGTAAGACTGAAAATGGGCTGATGGGAGGGTAAGGACTAGAAGTGGGCTGATGGGGGGGATAGGACTGGTAATGGGCTATAGGGGGTTCGGACTGGAAGTGGGCTGATGGGGGGGTTAGGACTGGTAATGGGCTATAGGGGGTTCGGACTGGAAGTGGGCTGATGGGGGAGCTAGGACTGGTAATGGGATGGGGGGTTGCTAGGACTGGAAATGGGCTGAATGGAAGGGGGGCTTAAACGGCAAATAGCTGATGGGGACAGGGGCTTGGAATGGAAATGGGCTGAGTGGAAAGGGGGCTTGAACTGCAAATAGCTGATGGGGAGGGGGGCTTGGAATGGAAATGGGCTGTGAGGAGAGGGAGCTGGGACTGGAAATGGGCTGAGTGGGGGGGGGGGGGCTAGGACAGGAAATGGGCTGATGGAGGGGCCAGGATAGGACTGGAAATGGGCTGTTGGGGGTGCTAAGGTTGGAAATGTGCTGTGGTGGGGGCTTGAATTGAAATGGACTCATGGAGGGGCTAGAACTGGAAGTAGGCTCATGGGGGGCTTGGATTGGAAATGGGCTGAGTGGAGGGGAGCTAGGATTTGACATGGGCTGATGGTGGGGCTAGGAAAGGAATAGAAATGAGCTGATGGGGGGCTGGGATTGGAAATGAGCTGATGGAGGAACTGATAGGACTGGAAATGGATGGGGAGCTAGGACTGGAAATGGGCAGATGGTGGGGCTAGGATAGGATTGGAAATGGGCTGATGGGGGACTAGGACTGGAAATGGGCTGATGCAGGGACAAGAAGGGAGCAGATGCTGGGTGGGGCTGGTACTAGAAAGGAGCTGATGTTGGGGGAGGATTAGAATGGGATGGAGCTGGGAGAGTGAAATGGAGAGGGAAAAATATTTTGAGTGGGAGGGAAGACAAATCTACAATTGGCCGGATATTGGGAGAGTAAGTGGGGATTGAGGATGGAGGGGTAAAATTTGAGTGGATGAAATAGGAATGAGGAAAGAGCAAAAGGAGAAAGATTAGTATGTTAAAGCAGATGTAGAGAGAGAACGGAAAAAAAACCAAGAAGACAGAAGAAAGGACAAATGGACAGCAGATGGAGAGTTAGCAGAAGACACGAAGAAACCAGAAGAAAGTGGCTGGAACAATTGCAACTGAAAAAAAATGCACAAAAGGTAGAAAAATCTCTCTTTATTTTGAATTTATTAACTGGAATATGTCAGCTCTGAGAAATGTGCATCATTAATTTTTGCGCTTTGTTTAGTACAAGAGGAAATTAATTTATAGTTTTATTTCTACAGTGGTGTTGTATATTCCAAGTTTGGCTTTTGGGGTTCCCAGTTTAATTATTGTCTTCCTGTTTTTAAATTGTGATTCCTTGTTTGGTGATGGTCTATGTTCTGCATGTGTAACTGAGCTGAGGTATTCTGTTTATATAATTCCTATTTGACATTGCCACTTGTTCTTTCCCCAGTAGGTCATGTATTGTTGTTCTCTGAAATGTATTGGTTTAATATTTGCAGTGTTGCCTTTTGATAGTTAGGGTATGGTGCTTTGTGAGTCCTGGTAGTGCTGTTAGGATACGGCGGGTTTGCTATGGGTTCTAAATGGGCAGTGTTTGTAGTAGTTCCTAATGTGCCTGGCGGTTGGATTATAGTAATGTAGTAACCTTTTAGTCTTTCTTTATCCATATACTCATTAAGAGGCATGTTTACTAAAAGTTAGTGTATGGTAACATTATGCAAATAGTTATGCAAATGAGGCCCCTTATGCAAATGAGGCCCCGCACCGAGTCTCCGCACATGGCCCCGCACCCCCCTTGGGCCGCCCCTGATGTTTGATTGTTGCTTTTGAAAGTTTCACATATCAGCTTTGACATTAGTATACTGGCAATTTCCAGGCTGCACCACTTTGAATATTGGTGATGTCACTGGAAAGCTCAGGTCTCTTCCTTATCTGCTAGCAGGGTGATGTGTTTGTCTGGACTGGTTTGGCAGGAATCGACGAAAACACCAGTCGAAGGGCAAGGTGTACAACCAAATTATTTTATTGCAGAAGATTATTAAGGCCACTACCCGACATGGCCGTGTTTCTGCACTGCCTTCGTCAGAGATTCTGGCCTAAAAAACATAGATATTTGTAACAAATTGTATTAAGACTATAATTATGAATATAAACAATAAAAGAAACTAAAAACATCAAAAGATAAAGGAAACCATTTAAATAATATTGATAAAAGATGCCATACTTTCAAACATCCATATAAACAGAAACATAGAAATGTGATGACAGAAAAAGACAACATGGCCTGTCTAGTCTGTCCTTTCATATCAACCAGTACAACAGTCCCCTTTTTCCCTTTAGAGATCCTCTGTGTTTGTCCCATGCTTCTTTGAATTCAGATACTGTCCTTATCTCTACCACCTCCACTGAGAGACTATTCCATGGATCCACCACTCTTTCCATAAAGAAATATTTCCACATTTCTTTCCTGAATCTATCCCCTTTCACCCTCATACCATGTCCCCACGAAGCAGAGCTTGCTTTCAATCGAAAGAGGCGCTCCTCCTTTGCATTTTACCACACAGGTATTTAAATGTTTCAATCATATCACCTCTAAGGTATACATAATAAAATCCTTAAGTCTGTCCTGAAGACCACTAACCATTTTAGTAGCCACCCTCTGTACTGACTCCAGCCTCTTTATATCCTTTTGAAGGTGCAGTCTCCAGAATTGCACACAATACTCCAAATGAGTTTGCACCAAAAACTTATACAGAGGCACTATCACCTCCTTTCTTCTGCTGGCCATTCTTCTCCCTATGCACCCAAGCATCCTTCTAGCTTTTGCCGTTGCCTTTTCTACCTGTTTAGCTACTTTAAGATATTCAGATACAATCATGCCTAGGTCTCGCTCTTCTTTAGTGGACAAAAATACTTCACCCCCATACTATATTGCTCTCTTGGATTCTGCAGCTCAAATGCATGACCTTGCATTTTTTAACATTAAATCTCAGCTGCCAAATTCTAGACCACTCTTCAAGCTTAGCTAGAGCCCTCCTCATTTTATCTACACCTTCCTGGGTGTCTACTCTATTGCAGATTTTGGTATCATCTGCAAAGAGGTAAACCTTACCCGACAGCCCTTCTGCTATATCATTAACAAAGATGTTAAAAAGAATTGGAACAAGGACAGATCCCTGAGGCACACCATTGGTAACTTCCTTCTCCTCAGAGTGAACTCCATTTATCTATACCCCTTGTCGCCTCCCACTCAACCAATTTCTAACCCAAGCAGTAACTTTAGGGTTCATCCCTAGGGTGCTCGGTTTGTTTATAAGTCACCTGTGAGGAATGGTGTCAGAGTCTTTACTGAAATCTAAATACACCACATCTAGGGCTCTCCCTTGGTCCAGCTCCCTGGTAACCCAGTCAAAGAAATCAATCAGATTTGTCTGACAAGATCTGCCTCTGGTGAATCCATGCTGCCTCAGATCCTGTAATCCACTGGACTCCAGAAACCTCTTTCAGTAGCGCTTCCAATAATTTACTCACCACTGAATTTAAACTAACCGGCCTGTAGTTTTCAACCACATCCTTACTTCTGCTTTTTGCGTAAAGGACCACATGTGCCTCTCTCCAGTCTTTTGGCACCACTCCTGACTCCAATGAGGCATTGAAAAAGTCAGTCAGTGTAGCTGCTAGAACATCCCCAAGTTCCCTCAGAATTCTAGGGTGTATCCCATCCGGTCCCATCACTTTGTCTACTTTAAGTTTAGCTAGTTTCTCATGAACACAGTCTTCTGAAAATTGTTCAATATGCCCCTTGCTTCTGTTCCTGTATGTGGGTGTTTTCTGAGGTCCTGCTCCTGGTTCTTCATCTGTGAACACAGAACAGAAATATTTGTTAAGTAAGTCCACTTTATCCTCATCAGCTTCTGCATATTCCTCCACTTCACCCTTGAGTCTGACAATACCACTTTTGCCCTTCCTCTTCTCACTAACATATCTGAAAAATGTTTTATCCCCCCATTTTACTGCATTGGCTATTTCCTCCTCTTTTTGAATCTTTGCTTTCCTTACTACTTTGCTAGCTTCTCTAAGTTTTTCCATATATAGATGCCTGTCTTCCTCTCTCTGTGATCTCTTGTATTTCATGAAGACCTCCCTCTTTTTCAGCTACTTCTTTCAAAAACCATAGCGGTCTCCTTTTCCTTTTACCTTTATTTATCATTTTAACAAAAAGGTTGGTTGCCCTTAAAATATCCCCTTTCAGTTTTGTCCACTGTTTTTTCTTCATCCCCCAGCTGTTCTCATTCCACTAACAACTCCCTGAGGTATTGGCCCATCTTGGCAAAGTTAGTTTTCCTAAAGTCTAAGACCCTCACTTTTGAATGGATTTTAACAGCCCTAGTCCTAATACTGAACCACACCATCTGGTGATCACTGGATGCAAAATGATCTCCCACTATAACATCAGAAACACTTTCACCATTAGTAAACACCAAGTCCAGTATGGCCCCTTCATGTGTGGGTTCTGTTACCAGTTGCCTAATCCCTGTAGAGAGTCCAGGATCTCCTTACTTCTAGATGATACTGCAGCAGGAATGTGCCAATCAATATCTTGCATATTGAAATCCCCTATCAGTAGCACTTCCCCTTTCCTGGCAATGCAGTGTATGTCTTCAATTAACTCTCCGTCCACCTCTTCCTCCTGTGTGGGAGGTCTGTATATCACACCAATGCAAATAGATTTCACTTTCCCTCTTTCTAGTTTAACCCACAGTGCCTCCTCTCTCCCTTTTAAGCTCTGTAGTTCCAAAGCTTTAATATTATTTTTTACATATAGTGCCACTCCTCCTCCCCTTATTGCTACCCTGTCCTTTCTGAATAAAGTATAGCCTGGTATAGTTACATCCCAGTCATGGTTTTCTGTGAACCATGTTTCTGTAACTGCCATTAAATCCAAGTCAGCCTCTCCCATTAAAGCTTCAACATCTGGGATCTTCTTTCCCATGCTATGGGCATTTATACGTACCGCTTTCCATATGTTGTTCCTTTTACCCTTTTCCATAAAGATATTCAATATTTCACTTACCTGGGGGCTTTCTTCACCCATCCCCAATGAATCTAGTTTAATATAAATTAATAATAGATAACACAAAAAATGTTAAAAGAATAAAAACATTAAACCGTACAATGATGCTTTCAAAATGAGATGAGGATATGTGATGAGACAGTTTGGAATATTATATCTAATAGACTAAATTATATCGCTATTAAACCATCTCACATTGACAGTTGCATAAGGTAAACACATGTGGTGAAGAAACCAGACAAAAATATAATAAATCTGTACCAGATGAGTTTATTGACTTGGATTGCTTATGCCGTGGTCAACCCACAATATCTGAAAGAAATTTCATATATAATTAGGATCATAAAAACATCTGCATTTGTAGCTGTGTAAAGGGAGAATTTATTCCAGAGGAGAGGGTTCAGGACCAGAAAGTATAGTGTTGTTACATAATATCCTTGTTTAAGTGCTGTATCGTTCAAAATCTAATAATTAAAAAATTATTGAAACTTAGCAGTGAGGTGCTAGTATTTTGAGCGGTGTGCTTAGAATCATTAATGGTCACCAAAGTGGTCTTACGTCCCTATGGGATTAAAATCTCCCGTAGATTTGAACAGTAAGTAATCCATTAGGAAACATTAAAGCTGTATTTCTAGTTATGGTGTGTCTGAAGGATAGTTACAAGCTTTGAAACTACGTATATTAAAATGCCCTATGGATTTATATTTCTAAAGAATTATATACCATGTTTACTAACCTTTTCATAACAAGTTTAAAGCACTGAGTCACCATCTTGTGAAAACTTACATCAGGTTTCACCAACGTATTTAAATGGGCTTTTGGGACGAAAAAATGGCTCAGTCAGTAAGGTTAGGTTTTAGATTAGTTACTGTCACTATCAAGTTTGTTTTAATTCTCACTGGATTTGGTTGTACTAAACAATGTCCAAAGGATCATTCCTAAGAGGATTATAAACTATCAGTCAATGTAAAGGATAAATATGTAAATAATTCCCTTAAGTGCATTGCACACTACATGTTTATACCTACAATTATTTTAAAGTCATTTTGCAGTCCAAGTGTTTTAAATGCGTGGTTACTCTAACCCGTAACCACATCTCAAAGTGTAACCTACATTGCAGGCAGGATCTAAAGAGATTTTGATTAACTAAAAGGTTACACTCTTCAGCACAGGGACCTTCAATCTTCTGTATATAATTTTTTTTTAATTCAAAACTATAAAGCCTTTGCATTCTCACTAAGAACATTCACATTAAAATATTAATAAGATATCTTGTGAACTTTAACTGCGGTAAAAAGCATTAGAGGATTTTAAAATGTCAGCCGATATATTTTATAAATGAGATGAAAGCTTAATATGATTAAGACCATTTATATAAAAAACATAATTCATACCCGTTCACAATAAGAACTTACCATTAAAAATATTAAAACACCCCTTATGCGCCTCATTGATAAAAAGTAAAACATGATGAGTAAAAAATGATAAAAAACGCACCAATAAATAAACTAATTATCAAATATAAACATAAAATATAAGTTTATCAATAAAAACCACCAATAGCATTATACAAATTGTTAGATTGGCATCATGTGTGGCCCATAAGGAAAAAAGCTGCACACAAGATTAAGAAACCCGATTTAAGAATTAACCTAAACTGCGAAGTATATTAACAATTATATATCCTTTTGATGCAAAGCAACTTGTTAGAGTTAAGAAATTATATCATTGTGTTTGTCTCATATATGATTTTTAAGCTAAAAATGTGTTTTGTAAATGAATTTGGCAATAATTCAATTATCATGCATAAAAGCTCCACGGGAGAATAAGAGGGAGGGGGGAAGGGGAGGGGAGAGGGAGGGAAGGGAGAAGGAGGTGGGAGAGAGAGAAGGGAACCTTTATATGATGGAGCGCTGTGGAAGTTGATTATCCATGATTCTAACTTTATTTACTGTACTATCATTTGTGAAGTACTTGGGAAGAATGAACTGCACAAGACCATATCTCTGTAGTAGGTACCCAAATTGGTATTCATATACAGTATGTGTGGCGTCATGCCTTAGCACATTAACTTGATATGGAGCCTGATCGTATCTCCAATATGTGGGCCCTGATGAAGTGGCCTGTTGTTAATACTTATTGTCAATAAAATCAATATAAATAATATGAGCCCACTTAAAAATGGACATAAAATATTAAAAATTAAAAATAAAAAAAAAGTTAAAAATAGTAAAAACTAAAAAGAGAGGGAAGGGGAGGAGTGGGAGAGGGAGGGAATTGGGGGGAAGGAGGGGGAGGGGAGGAAGGAGGGGGAAGAGGGAGAGGGGGGAAAAGAAGAAGGGGAGGGTGGATGTAGGAGGGGAAAGGGGAGGTGAGTTACAGACATTAGACAGCAGCATATGAGAAAAGAGAAGATGTTGATGTCTGTGCAAAACCTGTCATAAGTAGAGTAGCTCTGCCTGTGTTAAAAGGAGAGAGGTTCCAAGAACTGTAACAACAACTCAGCCTTCCAGTCCATCATAGCCAGGAGCCCTGCAGAGCAGTTTTGTGGACCTGCATTTCTGAAGCCATCAGCTCTCAGGAAGAGAGGAACCCAAGCACTCGTCATACATCAGTAAACCAAATCCAGGAGTGAATCCAAACAGGGGTGGATCAAGGCAATCAGATGCCTGAGGCAAGGGATGAGATGGCGCCTCCCTGGGTGGGGGTGGGGGGGGGGAGGTTCTCAAAATTCCAGTCAGGGACTGAACCAAACCAAAAAACTGATTAGATAATGTGGAGGAAAAGCAAGATTTTTGCACACCAAGGAACTAAAAAGAGCGAGAACAGTTTATAAAACCAAATTATAACTCATTTTTATTTTGTTGTTATGAATTGTGTTACGGTTCTTGCTTTTTATTTTTGAACATATATTTTGCATTCACAGAATCCCCTCCTTCAACAATGGGTGCAGAGCCAGAACTAGGACATTCACCCATAAAACTCAATATCTAAAAAAAAAAAAAAATCTCATTCTGATCATCTCACTAACAACAACAAACTTTCTTCTGGGTCACCCCAGGCAGTGTACTTTTCTGCTAGAACTGGAGCTGCTTGGTTGCACATAATCACACAGCTGAGCTGCGCCGGTTTTGGCGGAGAGTTTGCTGCTTTGTCCTGGGACCCGCGCTATCTTACTTGGATGGCACAGAGAGGTGCAGGGGAGGTTGGCGATACTGAAGGTGTTCAGGAAGAGCAACACTTGGTCGGCAACTACCGCGGTGGGACAAACTGTGCAACTGGGAGCATTTACATACAGTCGGTTAGGTCTGCCTTTCCTGCAAATTAAGGCATTCAGTACGGAGAGGCTTGATCACACTGTATATTGTGAACTAATACAAAACCCTACAAAGTCACTGAGGATCTATAGAGCAGACCTACCATATCATACCATACCAGCATCACCTTCCAAAACTCACATAAGGAGCCCACCCCAAAAAAAGCATCACTGTAAATTCTGCAGTGGGCCCTGGAACATACAACACTTATTGAAAAGCTGAACAATTCAAATTATTACAGTACAGATCTATGCATATGAACTCTATATTAACAGAACACCTGGCCTTGGTCACATATTCAGAACACAGACCCTCACCAAATACAGAATAAATGACCATAACCTAAAAATAAACAAATGTAGATAAAATTAAACTGCAATCCCAAGAAGTTAGATTTTGCATACAGTGCAATACCAGAGAAATAGAAAGAAATGCATTTCCATGTACCAGATAAAATATAATGATAGAACCAAGTCCGATCATTAAATTGAAAATAAAATTATCTTCTACCTTTGTTGTCTGACCATCAAATTCTTTGATCTTGCTAGTCCCAATCTGAGGTTTCTGCTTTCCTTCACTTCCCAGTGCCCCCTCCCCCACCTATTTCACCCCAGGGGTGGCATGAGGGTGATACGGGACCATGTGTAGAGATTCATTGCAGCATCATTTTGATATTGTGACATCTAGTAATGAATCAACTAATACTGCAATATGGAACACTTTCTCCCTCCCCAGCAAGGATCAGATAGGTCAATACATCAAGTCCATCAGCACAACAACCTCTCAGCTTGACCCATGTCCAGTTAGCTGGATTAAATTAACCATAACAGAACTAACACCCTTTATTCAGAAAATTATCAATCTATCACTATCCCAATGCCAAAGCACCTAAAAGAAGCCTCCCTCTGCCCAATCTTAAAAAAAATTACTCACTGGATAAGAACTGCCCCAGCTCATACAGACCAATATTAATAACCATTTTATATATGCTGATGACATCATGCTAGCTATCCCCATAACCACTAAAAACCATACATATGACTCTCTATCCAAATGCATGGCCGAGACCTCCTCCTGGATGGAAACGAACTACCTCAGCATAAATCTCAAAAAAACTGAGTCAATGTTTGTAACAAGATCTTCTATGACTGAAAACACTTACCCGGAAACAATCACAATCAACAAAACTTCAATACCTGTCAGAAAACAGGTAAAATACTTAGGGGTAATAATAGACCACACCCTATCCATGCTGCCACACATAAAACAAACAGTAAAAACCATTTTCTACAAACTCAAAACTATTCAGCACCTAAGGCCACTCCTTGAAACACAAGACTTTAGATCCGTAGTAAGTACACTGATCACCCCTCACTTCGACTATTGCAATAGTCTCCTAATAGGCCTCCCTCAAAAAAGCACATACCTTCTACAAAGAGCACAAAACATCTGTGCAAAAGTAATTGCTAAAGCCCACCTAACAGACCACGTAACCCCAATACTGCTGGAACTCCACTGGCTTCCTATAAACAGCCGAATCAAATACAAAATTATCCTAACAACCTATAAACTCATAAACGACATAGCCCCCTCACACTTAACCACATTACTGCAGTCTCCAACATCGACAAGGACCCTCAGACAAAACGCAGCCCACTCCCTCATCATACCTAAAGCCATCTGTAAAACCAAGAATACCACTAGCTCTAGAGCATTCTCATTCACTGCTCCTACACTCTGGAACGACCTCCCTATTGAACTTCGCACCATAAGAGACCTCATCCAATTCAGAAAAGAATTAAAGACCTACCTGTTCACTGAACACTTCGAAATCCCCTACTCCCCCAAAGCCAGCTCTACCACAAATGTGGGCACCCATGCACAAACTCCTTTAACCCCAACAATCTAACCACAAGCCTGTCCCCCCCACACACGCCCCAAAGATGACAAAAATAAAAGGAACTAAATTCCAGCACCTACGCCAATCTCTACCCCATACACCACACACACTACACGATGTAAATATACTTTTGTACAAAGTTTGATATGTTTGCTTGTTTTTTGTTACAATACCTACAAAGTTTATACTTACTGTTCAATGTAAATAGTTGATTTCTACTGTTCTATGTAAAATGTATACAAATTGTGTACAAGACTGTTAATCTGTTATATGTAAACCGCCCTTGATCTCTGGAAGGGGCGGTATAAAAGAAATAGGTAAATAAATAAATAAATAAAATAAATATCAAATTTTCCATTCTTATCCAAAGTAATAGAAAAATCTGTACAGAGGCAACTACAGGACTTCATTGACACAAATGCTCCACTTGATCCACATCAATATGGATTCCGAGCTTATCATGGAGTTGAAACCCTCCTGATATCTCTCCTAGACAATATCATCCAAGGAATTGAAAATACTAAACAAGCCTACATTCTCAGATTCTTTGACATAACATCTGCCTTCGATTCCATAAATCATGAAATTCTGATCAACCGCCTAAAACATCTCAGGATAGGTGGCACCATAATTCATTGGTTTAAGTCCTACCTAACCAACCGCACACAACAGATCTCATTCAATAATACTTTCTCCAAACAATTCCACCTAACCCAAGGGATCCCACAAGGCTCTGCGTTATCTGCATTACTTTTCAACATCTATATTCAACCAATCTGTGACGTAATCCACAAATATAATGTTGACTACAGAATCTATGCAGATGACATCATGCTCTTCACAGCATAAGATGCACTAAATCCAGACTATGAGAAAATAATAAACTGCCTCAAAGGCATCTCACAATAGCTCAACTCTGTGAATCTGTCAATCTAAAAAAAACCACAGAAGTCTTAATGATCTCTAGAAGCAAATCATTTTCACCACCCCCACAACTTCAAATAAAAAAAGAAATAAAATATCTGGGCATTCTACTAGATCAGAACCTCAACATGACTAAACACATCGGCATGATAACACAAACAAATATAAGAAGACACGAATGATACAAAACTTCTATCTTCAGATGACTTCTGCACGATAGCTCAAGCATTCATTTGTCCACACTTCGATTTCAGTAACATTATCCTACAAGGTCTAATGAAACAAACTCTAAAACCACTCCAGATGGCACAGAAGACTGTGGCTCGTACTAAAATGAAAGTTTCAAGAACTGAGCATATAACTCCAATCCTGTACCACTTACATTGGCTTCCAGTCTCACAGAGAATCAAATTCAAGGCAATACTTACCACATTTAAGACAACGAACAACATTGCTCCAACATACCTTAATTTGCAATCCAGACACAACAAAAAACAAGAAGTAGACAAAAAAAACATGAAGAGCCTACTAGCCATCCTGACGGGTTCCAGAAATGCAATCCAAACAGGACATTTTCATTATACTCACCCGCTTTATGGAATTCCCTTCCAAACAATCTACATGAAATAAAGGACCTAACTATATTCAGAAAAAAACTTCAAAATCGTATTATTCACTGAATCCTACCAGTCTATAATGGATAAACAGGCCTCATTCTAATGGAAAATCTACAACACTTATAACCCTAGCACACCCCTCACTCACACATTCCACCTTGATGTAATGATTAACATGTAGTTCATCAATTTTTGCAGTGATTCACCAGACCTGTAAATAGTTGGCCACTTATTTCATCCTTATGGCCTTAGTATGTAGTAGTTAATTTAAGTTTGTTCATTGTATCATCTAATCTGTTCTTTGTTCATTGTTCATTGAAACTGCCTAGTGCAGTACATGTTGGTTTTCTGTAAACTGCCTTGATTATGTGATAAAGCGGTATAAAAAACTAATAACTAATAAATAAAAAAATTAATAAATTTAGTATACTTTATTTTAAAATGTATATGCCACCCATCTAAAATCCTAGGTGGCTTCCAAATACACATGCAATTCAGTAAAACAGATGTTATAATAAAACAAACATAATAACAAAACATTAAATTTGATTAATGAAACATCACTTACACAGTTCCCCCCCCCCCCCCCAAATCCAACCATTATAAGTATCTGCATAACAGATTTATTCTGCTATGACCAGATTATTGATGAGGAGGGCAGATATAAAATGAGATAAACTAATCCTGGTAGCCATGAATTCAAAAGCAGGATTGGATTGTGCTAGAACTGGAAAAATCTGGAACTCAGCTATCAGGTTACTAAACAAAATTAAACTGAGACATTCCCTTAAAATTTGAAATTTCCTTGAATCTCAACTGACAAAATATTTTAAATTTTAGTCTTACTGCGTAAAGAACGCAAAAGTACAAATCTCAAGGACAGTACATATTCCAGTACCCCCCCCCCCCGACCAATACCCTACAGTTGACCACATCAAGAACCCAGAGTTCAAGACCCATAAAGCAAATCTACTATTCCATAACATAAGAGCATAAAAACATAAGATATGCCATACTGGGTCAGACCAAGGTCCATCAAGCCCAGTATCCTGTTTCCAACAGTGGCCAATCTAGATCATACGTACCTAGCAGTTTCCCCAAAAGACACAGGTTCCACAATGCTTGTAATGGGTCAAGCAGTGATATCCTATGTCCCTTCTTAATAATGGTTTATGGATCTTTCCTCCAGGAACTTGTCCAAACCTTTTTTAAACCCAGCTACACTAACAGCCTTTACTACATCCTCCGGTAACAAATTCCAGAGTTTGATTACACATTGAGTGAAAAAATATTTTCTTTTATTAGTCTTAAATAGTTTATCCTGTAGCTTCATTGCATGTCCCTTAGTCTTCCTATATTCTGATAACATAAACAATCGATCTACATTTACCCATTCCACTCCGTTCATTAATTTATAGACTTCTATCATATCTCCCCTCAGCTGTCTCTTTTCCAGGTTAAAGAGCCCTAACCTTTTTAGCCTTTCCTCATAGGAGTATCCTTCCATCCCCTTTACCATTTTGGTGACTCTTCTCTGAACCTTTTCTAATAACGCTATATCCTTTTTAAGATACGGTGACCAGAATTGCACGCAATATTCAAGGTGCGGTCTCACCAGGGAACGATATAGAGGCATTATAATATCTTTTGTTTTATTTTCCATTCCTTTCCTTATGATACCTAGCATTCTATTTGCTCTCTTGGCCACCGCTGCACACTGGGCCGAGGGTTTTAACATGTTATCCACAATGACGCCTAAATCTTTTTCCTGGATGTTGGTTCCTAATGTGGAACGTTGCATCATGTAACCACAGTTTGGGTTGTTCTTCCCTAGGTGCATAACTTTGCACTTGTCCACACTAAATTTCATCTGCCATTTTGGTGCCCAGTCTTCCAATTTATCAAGATCCTCTTGCAATTTTCCACAATCCTCTTGGGTTTTAACAACTTTAAATAGTTTTGTGTCATCTGCAAATTTGATAACCTTACTCGTTATTCCCTTTTACAGGTCATGTATGAATATGTCAAAAAGCAGTGGACCCAGCACAGATCCCTGGGGTACACCACTATTCACCTTTCTCCACTGGGAAAATTGGCCATTCAGCCCTACCCTCTGCTTTCTATCTTTTAACCAGTTCCTGATCCACAAAAGTACACTGCCTCCTATCCCATGACTCTTTAGCTTTGCCAAAAGTCTCTGATGAGGGACCTTGTCAAAGGCTTTCTGAAAGTCGAGATACACTATATCAACCGACTCACCTTTGTCCACCTGTTTATTCACACCTTCAAAAAAACATAACAGATTAGTAAGACAAGATCTTCCTTGTCTAAAGCCATGTTGGCTGTCTCCCATTAGGCCATGACTATCTACATGCTGAGTAATTTTGTTCTTTATGATGGTTTCTACCATTTTTACCAGTACTGACGTCAGGCTCACCGGTCTGTAGTTTCCCGGATCACCCTGGAACCCTTTTTAAAAATTGGCGTTATATTGGCGATCCTCCAATCTTCAGGTATTACAGATGATTTTAATGAAAGTTCACAGATTACTAATAGCAGGTCTGTAATCTCATATTTCAGTTCTTTCAACACCCTTGGATGTATACCATCCGGCCCAGGTGATTTGCTACTCTTCAGTTTATCTAATAGTTGTAATACATCTTCCCAATGTATCGATGTTTCCTTCAATTCTTCCGCACCTTTAAATACCACTTCAGTCATGGGTAACATCCCTACATCTTCCTCAGTAAAGACCGAAGCAAAGAATTCATTCAGTCTTTCCGCTATCGCCTTGTTGCCTCTTAGTGCACCTTTAACCCCTCTGTCATCTAATGGACCAACTGACTCTCTCACAGGTTTTTTTGCTACGAATGTACTTGAAAAAGTCTTTATTTCACATTTTTGCTTCCGCAGCAAGCTTCTTCTCAAATTTTCCCTTTGCCTTATCAATGCCTTGCATTTGACTTGCCAGTGCTTGTGTTGTTTCCAGGTTTCATCGTTTGGCTCTTTTTACCATTTCCTGAAAGACGCTTTTTTGGCAACAACAGCCTCTCTGACCTCACCTTTAAACCATGCTGGCAGTTTTTTGGACTTCCTTCCACTTTTCTTAAAGCATGGAATACAGCTGGTCTGGGCTTCCAAGATAGTATTTTTCCACAACACTCAAACTTGATGTAAGTCTTTAACCTTTGCAACTGCTCCTTTTAGTTTTTTCTTAACTATTTTCCTCATTTTATCATAGTCTCCAGCACTAACTTCCAGCATGCAACATGAAGCCTACCCAGAAAAGGGCAGCACCATAAATTTTGCAGTGGACCCTAGAACCTACATATTCCTATTCAGAAAACTGAACAAGCTGGATTACTAAAGATCCCTACATAGAAACTTCATGCTAACAGAACATGTAGCCTCCGTAACAAAGGCAGAACAGAGATAGATCTTTACCAAGTAGGGTATATGTCAATACAAACTAAAATCAGACATATGTAGATAAAAAAATGCTTTTACCCATTACTCTTAGGTTTACAGAATTTCTTTCCCAAAATTATACTTTACTCGAGAGTGAGGTGAGCGAAAGAACTCTCACATGCAGGCATCTGCATTGTCAGCAGAAACTAACATAATGGCTCAGAGCAAGTAGCATGAGTGCAACTAATACCACCTCAGTGGGTGTCCTTAGTTGCACCAACAGCCGTTTTGCCATGTTGAAATGCAGTAACTGCAGGGTGATGTAACTGCCTCCCTGCAGTTAACCAATGACCCTGCATAATCAAACTCTGGAATTAGTTACCAGAGGATATAGTAAAAACTGTTAGTGTAGCTGGGTTTAAAAAAGGTTTGGATAAGTTCCTGGAAGAAAGGTCCATAAACTGTTATTAAAGAGGACCTAAGAAATTCACTGCTTGCCACGGGACAAGCATTGTGGAACCTGTGTGTCTTTATGGGAACCTGCCAGGTACTTGTGACCTGGATTGGCCACTGTTGGAAATAGGGTGTTGATGGACCTTGGTCTGACCCAGTATGGCATTTCTTATGTTCTTATGTTATTAGTGCAGAGCCTAGGAAACATGCTGCTAAATATTCCAAACAAGAGGGGCTTAACAGCACCCATGCAGCACCTCCCACTTCCACAAAAACCAAGAGTGACATGGCGCCCCAACACAGCACTTCCCACCCACTGAAAAACAAGAGGGACTTTGTGACCAACACAACACCTCCCACTCCAATATAAACACCAAGAAGGGCTTGGCAACCCCAACATAACTCCTGAAACTGCACACTAGGCCAATATGGTGTTAATTTAAATATATATTCCATAAAAAGAAATGCAAGATGCTAGCACACCAAGGAATGAAAAGAAAAAGCGAGATCCACAGCACAGTTTATAACACCAAATTATAACTCATTTAATTTTGTTATAAACTGCGTTATGGTTCTCACTTTTTCTTTTTGAATACATATTCTGCATCCACAGAAACCTCTCCCTCAACAATGGTTGCAGAGCAGAAATAGGAGTTCACCCACAGAATTCAATTTATTAAAAAAAAAATCTGATTCTGGTCATCTCACTAACAACAAACATTCTCTAGTACCAGGCATATTAGGAACAAATATAAAACCCTACTAAAGTCACTGAAGATCTATAAGGCCAAATATGCCATACCCATACCAGCATAAATTTCCAAAACTCATACAAAGAAAAAAACAGCACTTTAAATACTGCAGTGGTCCCTAGAACATCCATACACCTATTTGAAAAGTTGATCAAGTCGAATTGCTACAGTACAGATCCCTACATAGGAACTCCACGTTAACAGAATGTCAGGCCTAGTTCACACACTCAGAACGTAGAACCTCAGCAAGTACAAAATAAGTGACCACAACCTAAAGTAAAAATAAAAATATGTAGACAAAATTTAAACTGAAATCCCAAAATCCAGACCTCGCATGCGGTGCAACACCAGAGAAATAGGAGATACAGTTCCTCATACTGTGTAAAATATAAAAATAGTGCAAAGTCCAATCACTAAATTGAAAATAAAATTATTTTCTCTACCTTTTGTTGTCTGATCATTTTATTCTCTGATCATGCTGGTCCCGCTCTGAGGCTTCTGCTTTCCTCTGTCTTCTCTTAGCTTTCTTTCTACAGTGTCTAGTCAATCTGCCATTTTTGTCTTTCCTTTGGTTTTCTTCACTTCCTTCCATCTTGGATATCAAATTATTTCCTTTCAGCTTTCTTCTATTTATTTCTCTCTCTGTCTACCCAGATTTCACTACTCCTTACTATCCAGTTCTCAATCTCCCTCTTTTTATTACATCATCCACTTACCGCTTTTCAACCTTCACCCCAGTCCTTCCATTTCCCAGATGTTCTTCCCTGGTCCATTATTCCTCAGTCTTTTTCTCACTCTCTCTTTCCCTCCATGTCTAACATCTCTTCCCCCATCATCCAGTGTGTGGATCTCTCTTTCCGTCCATCAAGTACCTCTGCTCTCTCTTTCCTTCCATGTCTGCTCTCTCCCTTCTTATCCCTTCTGCAACCAGCATCTACCCCATCTCCATACCATACCATCCCTCTTTATTATTCCCATGTCCGGCATCTCTCCATCGCTTTCTCAACCTATTTACCCCGTGTCCATCACCTCCCATTTGTTTCCCTCTGTCCCCCCCTCCTCAAGTCCAGCATTTTCCCATAGTCTCCCTCCTTGCTTCTTCCTTTGCCCCTTTCCATGTCCAGTATCTCTCTTTATCTCCCTAGCCCCCACCTCATTCTTATGCTCGCTGCCTCCCTATTCTGCCCCCCCCCACCCAGCATCTCCCTTCTGATTCACTGTGACCATCCCCGTTCACCTCCCAATGCCCCTTTATGTCTACCCCTTGTATGTACAAGGAGCAGAACCGGCCTGCGGAGCGGCATGTCCCACAGACAGGGGCTTTGCAAGCAGTGATCCCAGCCCAGAGAGGCAGGGTACAATTGGCCTTGCACAGCTTCTGCCAGCAGGACATAATGCTCCTGCAGGCAGGTTTCGATCTCTGGGTTACAATCGCTGCCTCCCACACCTTTCTGTGCAAGCCGTAACTGCAGCCCTGAGAAACAGAGCTGCCCACAGGAGCCAACATCAGGAGGGCGCCATCGCTATCCGCCTGCCCCCACTTCCCAGTCAGGATGAAATGAGCAGTGACGGTAGCCTAGTGGAGAGCCTGCCAGTGGGCAGAAAGCTGTGAGTAGCAATTGCGGCCTCTCACAGCCTTCTGCTCTCAGGAGTAGCATGTCTTGCGGGCAGGCTGTCCACTAAGCCGCCGGCACTCTGTAGGCCATCCGGAATGGGGAGTGTGGGGCGGGCAGCTAATGACGGCACTCTACTGACATCGGCGCCTCCCTGCTACGCTTACCCAGCTTACGGGGTAGTGCTGGCCCTGGTCCAGCATTTGTCTTCTTGTTTTCCCCTTCTTGTCCAGCATTTGTCTTCCCTCTCCCACCCTCTTTCCAGCATTTTTCTTTCCCTCCCCTCTGTTCAACATTTTCTTACAGCTTCCCCCCACTATTGTCCAGCATTAGTCTTTCTGCTCCCCTCTTTGTCCAGCATTTGTCTTCCTCCTGTGTACAGTATTTTTTTCCTTCTTCCCCTCCTCTGTTATCCAACATTTGTCTTCCTGACCCCTCCCCTGTTGTCCAGCATTTGTCCTCCTGCTTCCCCCCTATTGTTCAGCATTTGTCCTCCTGCCCCCCTCCCTTGTTGTCCAACATTTGTCTTCCTGCCCCCCTTCCCCTGTTATCCAGCATTTCTCTTCCTACCTCTCCCCCCTTCCTGCTGCCAAGATGCATCAGAGGCGGCAGGAATACAAAAGCGTGGGATTTTCAAGTCTCTGTTGGCTTGTCCCTGCTGATTCCACCCCCCCTCTGACACAAAAAGCATCATCAGAGGGAGCAGGACCCATCAGGGCCTTACAAGCATGCTGTTGCCACAAGATCTTGTGATTTTGCTTTCCAGGGTGTTTTTTTTTTTTTTTTAATTTCACAATTGATGAAAAACAAAAACAGAAAGCAAAATCACAGGCTCTTGTGTCTCCGGCATGCTTGTAAGGCCCTTATTTATTTATTTATTTATTTATTTAACAGTATTTCTAAACCGCCTTATCATGATAATCAAGGTGGTATCACAGCAAACAATCTGGTAGTGTGAGTGTGTTATATATGCAGTGAGGGTGGAAATTTAGTTGGGTGTGTGTTGTGTTGTGAGCTAGATTGGTTTGAGCTATGTACAATGTGGGCTATATACAGTGGTGCTAAAAACATTTTATATATACATATAGTGTTAGTCGGTAACGTGTGCTGCTATACAGTTACTTAGTTTATGTGATGTGTCCATAGTGTTCTCTGAACAGCATGGTTTTCAGCTGTTTTCTGAAGTCCTTGAGGTCTGTAGTTGCTCTCAAATCGTCCGGTAGTTTGTTCCATATTGTTGGAGCAGCCATGGAGAGTGCTCTGTCTGTTGTGTCCTTGCGTGTGTGTTTGTATTCACTTGGGGTGCTGACTCGGTTGTGTGTTTGTTTTCTTCTAGGCCGTGTGCTGGTGTCTGGTTGTATGAGGGCGTGCAGGCTGTTGGCTGATGTTTGCTGTTTTATCTTAAATAGGTTTATGATAGTTTTGTATCTGATGCGTGCATCGATTGGAAGCCAGTGTAAGTCCTTTAAGGTGGGTGTGATGTGTTCTTGTCTTGCAGTTCCGGATATGATTCGTGCTGCGGTGTTTTGTGCCAGTTGGAGTGGTTTGATAGCTTGTTTCGGTAGTCCAAGGTATATCGGATTGCAAAAGTCCAGTAGAGGGGTTATCAGTGCTTGACAGACGGTACGGAAGTGTTCTGGGGCGAGGAGTGGTTTCAGTCTCCTGATGATTCGCATCTTGTAGTAGGCTTTTTGTATTGTTTTGTTTATGTGTGTCTTGAGATTGAGTTTATTGTCCAGCGTAACCCCGAGGTATCTCACTTCTGACCTTATTGGTATAGTAATGTTTTGTATCTTTATATTTGGTGGGTGTATGAAGCTTTGGTTCCGAGTGATGATTAAAGCTTCAGTCTTGTTGTAGTTTATGGCGAGGTTGTTGTTTTGACACCAACTGGTCATTTGTGTAAGGCAGTCTGTTATCCTAGAGAAGTCCGGGTTGTCGATTGATATCGGGGTGTATATCATGATGTCGTCCGCATAGATTGTGTATTGAATGTTGTTCTTTTTCATGATGTTGCATATTGGTTGGATGTAGATGTTAAATAGGAGTGCTGAGAGCGCAGAACCTTGAGGTACTCCTTGACGGACTTTGATGGGTCGGGATGTGATGTGTCCCACCTTGACCTGTAGCTGTCTTTCTGTTAGGTATGAGTGGAACCATTTCAGTGTGATACCGTGTATACCAGTGTTCTGTAGTCTTTCCAGGAGCGTGTTGTGGTCCACTGTGTCGAAGGCTGAGGAGATGTCGATGAATATCATTATGATTCCGTTCCTGGTGTTGTCAATTGTTCTAAGGATGCTGTCGAAGAGGTAGATCAGTAGCGTCTCGACACCGTGGTTGGGACGAAATCCGTGTTGGTTGTCGTCGAGTGTTTCGTGTTTGTCGATGTGGTCCTGAAGTTGTAGTTGAACCGTCTTTTCGATGATTTTTGCGAGGAAAGGTATGCTGGAGCTTGGTCGGTATGCTGCTGGGTCTTCTTTGTCGAGAGTTGTTTTCTTTGTGATTGGTCTCACTGAGGCAAGTTTTAGTTGCTTTGGCATGAGTCCTTGAGTGAGTGAGTTGTGTACCATTTTATGTATGGTGGGGATGAGACTTGATTTGGTGGCTTTGACCCATGACACTGGGCATGGGTCTGTGGGAGCGGTGCTTGTGTTGATTGTAGAAATGATGTGTGATATCTGTTCTGTGGAGGGTGAGGCGAATGTGCCCCAGGTTTTGGAGTGTGGATCCGTCCTTGTGGTTCTACTCGGCGTTGTTTGTTCTGTGGAGTGAAATTTGTCTTTGATGTGGTCGGCGAATTTCTGAGGATCTATTTGTGCTTCCCCTTCTGTTGTTTGCTCTTTTGTGAGGATTTTCACTATTTCGAAAAGCTCTCTGGGTTTGTTGATGGAGGTATTTATCATGTTTGTGTGGAATTCCTTCTTTGATTGGTTGATGTGTTCATTGTATTGTTTTTGCTTCGTTAGATAAAGATGCTGGTCGGCAGTTGTTTTGTTTTTTCTCCATCTCCGTTCGATCTTCCTGAGTTCCCTCTTCTCCTGTCGTATTTTTGCTGAGTACCATGGTTTGCTTTGTCTTTGGCCCTTGTGGGTCCGCCCCCTCTGATGATGCTTTTCACGTCAGAGAAGGGGCGGAACCAGCAGGTACTTACAAGCTGATGGAGGCTTGAAAATCCCACACTTTGAAATTTTTTTTGGCAACAGAGGTAGCTTTCAGACGCTGCTCCAGTATCTTCAGATCTGGGGCAGCAGCAGCAGGGGGAGCGGATTCTGCCGCTGCTGAGAAGCGGCAGCAGCTAGCCACTCAATTTTTTATTTTTTTTTACATTTGAAGGCAGAGTGAGGTGGCTGTTTTGGGGGCAATTTTTGCTGCCCCCAAAACTTTGCCACCTGAGGCAGCCACCTCACTCCAACTCATTATAGAGCCGCCCCTGAGTCCAGCACAGTATCGGCAGGACCTGAATCTGCATTATCACCAGCTTCAGATACACTGGGAAAGGGTACTAGAAAAAGAAGAAAGAGGTTCCTCCTCAGGGAAACCAGACTAAGAAATAAAGGTGCAGGACTGGTAAAGATCGAAGTGACTGTTCAGCTTCTGATAAAGAGGAAGTGAAGGAAGTGTGGTATCATACCTAACTGAGAGGAGAAAGGAGTAATCTAGGTATAACTATATTTGACTAAGGAGAAGGAGTTGACTGGTTGTAACATAGTTCGTTTGTTGCCTCTGTCAGTTGTTGTTGTTGTTATTGCTCACTGACCCTAAAGATTAAGTAAACCCTTTTGTTCAGTACATAATTTCTGGCCTGGACTCATTTATTTGAAAAAGGAAGAGATAGAATGTCAAGGGTGTATGCCGGTCCCACCAAAGATTCCTGATATTTAACTCCAAGAACCAAAGACTGAAAGACAGCATAAAAGCTCTTGGATTAGTGTTCCTCCTTGTCTGTCAAGCGGCTAGAAGTAGTAGCTGCCTGGACAACACAGAAAGGGGGGCTACATATCTATATTCCACCAATCAATGTTGATCCTGAACAGATTACATTTAAAACACAAGAAATAATAAAATTTGACAAACAAAATCAAGACCATAAATTAAAAATAAATCAAATATGTAATAAAAATATTAATGAAATAAAGCAGTCATCAATATTTTCAATCAAAAGCTTGACTAAAATAGAAAGCATTCAATTTCTTCCTAAAATCAGTCAGTTAAGAGCCTCAGTACAGTGGATAACTGATTCCTGAAAAGTGACCCTGAAAAGATAAAATTCTGTTACAAATCCTGACCCCATGAGTATCAAGAGGTATAGGGACTCTAAGCAAGGCCTGTTCTTGTGACCTAAGTCTGCAAGAAACAGTACTGAAAAAAATGGGACTTTTATAGGTAAGAAACATCCTAAATGTAGTGCTTTAAAAAATAGCGCCAAATGGGCAACCAGTGAAGCGCCTGCAAAGCAGGAGATGCATGTTCATACAGTTTCACATCAGACAGCTCAAGAAAGGTTTTCAGCATTTGTGGAATGATTTACGAACCAATTCCAGAATGCATGGCTAAAAAGATAAATTAGAATCTAACAAGACCCCTAAATATCACTGTTGAGGAAATTGCTTACAGTTATCTACAACTACCCCAAATGGAATATCAAGATCAATCTGGCATGAAAGTATCAGCAACTAGGTCTTATGCACATTCGGCACTAGTCCTTGAGCTCATAATACACTTCCACCTACTTCATAATTCCATAGCCCATGTTCCCTGTAAAATAGTTCTCTGTGTGCTGTGCTTTCTTGTCTAATCAATGTGTTTATACCTCAAAAAAAAAAAAAAAATTCCTGTCATGATTTGACAATTTCCAATCTGTAATCAAAAAAACCGCTGCTGATCGCTGGAAGTAGCGGTATACAAATGTATATAAAATAAAATAAAATAATTCCAGTCATACAATGAAGTCCAGCAGTTGTATCAGCATCCAGAGACAAAAATAACAACGTTGTCTGCATAAATCTGAAAATGAATTCATAAGCCCCTTAAAAGTGACAGAAGGGCAACAGATACATGTTAAAAAGAGCTGAACTCTGCGGCAATACACAATGTTTGAGATCACTTAGAAAAGCAATTACTGGAAACAACACTTTCATTTAAACCAATCCACTATATGTGGACCCACACCAAGAATAAAGCTGACTGTAGGAGTGAATCAGAAATAGCTGCCTTATCAAGGAAGACCACAATCACAATTTTCCCAAGCTCAATAAGCCAAGATCAAGAGTAGAAGCTGACAAGGGGGTATGTTTACTAAACGCCGTAAGTGTGTGTGGCCGCGGTAGAGTGCGGGTGCCATATAAGGAGTGGGCGTTTCGCGCTGAAGAAGGAAATCCGTGATTTGCATATGTGCTAAGGTGTGCCCCGCACCTTAGCGCATCAGATGGCTGCGCGGGAGGCATATGTGGTACGCTGCTGAGCAAACAAAAGAGCAGAGCCACAGCACAATGGTTAAGGCACCTACCAATGGTACAGGGATTGGGGGTTCGATCCCCCACAGAGCCCAATAAAGATGGCTGGCTGATGCAATAATTTAGGTGACATTGAAATAATGGGCAGCATAAGGCGGCAGGCTAATGGGCATAAGGTGGCGTGTTGTTTTAGGAGACATCTCAATATAGGGCGGCATAAGGCAGCGCGCTGCTGAGCAAACAGAAGAGCAGAGCCACAGCACAATGGTTAAGACATCTACCAATGGTGCAGGGATCAGGGGTTCAATCCCCCAAAGTGCCCAATGAACAAGGCTGGCTGAGGCATTTTGTATTATGGGCATGAGTGCTTTAGGGGGCATGTTATTTTTATTTAATTATCATTACTAGCAAACGCACCCTCAAAGCATGTTAACATGAGGCGCCCCATAAGGCACATTTCAAAGTGCACTGTCCGCCAAGGCACCCTAGAATGTAGCTTATAGGGCGCTTTAGAGGGTGCCGTATGAGGTCCCGCAAGGTCAAAGCACTGTTTATGATGGCAGCACTGTGCAGTTTAAGGAATGAAAAGCATTAGTAGGTGCACTGACATGCAAGGAGGAGCAGCAGTGGAGCACAATGGTTAAGGCACTGACTGCTGATACAGGGGTCATGAGTTTGCTCCCCAGGGTGCCTAATACGTAAGGCTGGCTGTGGCATCAGCTTTGCAATGTACATATGTTTTCCTGCAGCACCGTATGTTTATGTTATTAATTGCTGCCAGCAAACACGCCCTCACGTGCTGTAAGTGAAGGTGCCGTATAAGGCACCCTATAAGGCACTCCATAGGGCATATTATAGAGTGCACTGTCCACCACGGCACCCTAATATGTCCCCTATAGGGCACCCTATAAGTTGTGTCACAGGATAATGTATAGTGCACCTTATATGGACGGGAACCATAAGGTGCTATATAGGGTGCCCTATGGAGCGCCCTCAGAGGCACCCTATGGGTACAGTACGCTGAGGGTGTTTTTGCTGGCATCAAAATATGTACATTAACAAAAAATAATGCTGTGGAAAACCCTAGCAAATAACCCCTCTGTGGGTTTGAACCCATGATCTCTGGCTGCATAGGCAGTGAAGTAACCATTGTGCTACAGCTCTATAGTTGATAGCAAGCCCCTGGCTGGCTGCAAAGAGCCTGCACGTCACTGCACAGACAGTCTACTGTGCTCACCAGGATAGGGTTAGCCCACCAGTACCCATGATGCACTGCACATGCAAATCAGCTGTCCACAGATGAACACAAAATGGGGAATGCACCCCCACAGCACCTCGCCCTGGTAGGGGGTACTGACCGGGTGTTTTACTGGCACAGAGTACCTACACACCGTCACATTGTGTGTTTACTGAGCTCACTCTGAGTGTGCGATGAGGAGCCTAGGACCAGGTCCACAACACCTTCCATGGCTGAGGGAGATCCAAAGCAGTGTTAATGTGTAAGATAGGTAGTCTGCACAAACACTGTCTCAGTCAGGTGTAGCCCCCATGGACCCCCAGGTGGGATATGCACCACCACCACCCCGCCCCCCCCTGGGCCAAGGGTGGCAAACATGGTCTCCCATCAATAGATCCACCTTATACCTCCCTGCAAAGGTGGCAGTAGAGGGGAACATAGACCCCAGTCCTCCTGAGGAACAAACACCCCACAGGGCAGTCAATGCAGCTCTATACACATCCATAACACAATAGCAGACAGACATTAGACCAGGATATGGTAAGCTGCACCCCACCACTATCTTATATTCTCCTGCAGCAAGCCATCAGCCACTGCACCCTGCAAGCTGCTCCATCTGGACACATACCAGCTACAAACAGTCTGCTAGTTAGTCCATTTTGCATGTTCCCAGTGAAGATGCATGCACCCAGAACTGGAATGGCAGCATACACAGTACACAGATATATCAGTGACTGGGCCCCAAAAGGACACCCATATATATCACATGAGAGAAATACTATATAGCACTATGGGGTTGCCTAGCCATACTGTGGTCACTGCACAGTCAGGGTGAGAGTGATCTCTCAGCAGGACATACTGAGGTCACCCTGTCTGTGTAGGTGGTGGCCGGGCACCACAATGTCCCAGTCAGTGCCCTATGCCCTGTGCAGATGCACCCTGGCAAGGCCACCCTGTCCAGCCTACACCCATGGTACCTTGCTCCTCATTATGCACATTGGCAGCCCAATACTGGCAACATTGCTGGCAGTGTGGGCTGTGGAAGGTGTTTGCAGCCACCACACACTGGATAGACAGACAGCCACCCCCACACCTATGCCAGCATTGTGCTACTATAGAGGGGTTCAGCAGCCATACCCACCACACCAGTCCTGGACACAGTACATGCATGGATATGGTACTCATTACTGTTAGGGGTCACATTCCAGGGTGGTAAACACTGTCAGAGACCAGACCTGCAACACACACCGCAGACATCTGAATGATTGTTATGGTGGAGCTCCATGAACAAACTGTGCTTTACGTAGGACTGGAGATCTGCCAGTTATCATAGCAAACGTTTGATAGCTGTGTACCGTATACCCAGGTGTAGGGTGGCATTGCAGAGGTATGCAACTGCTAGTATTGGGAGATGCACACAGGCAGGGCCCAATGTCCAGCCTCTCCAGGAGGCATTGGCCAATGGGGCCTGTGGGTGTGTCTGGCCCTGTTGGCTGCTGCTCTACGGCAGGGTTTCCCAACTCCAGTCCTGGTGTTCCAAACACTGTTCTGGTTTTCATGCTGTCCCTCATAGATATGCATGAGCTACATCTGCATACCATGGGGGTGGTGCATAGCTATGCAGCACAGGCATCATTATTAGAGGCAGCATGGAACCTGAATGGTGTGGGGCCCTCCAGGACTGCATTTGGGAGACTCTGCTCTAGGTAATGTGCCTGTTTATGGTGTCTATGAATGGTGTGTTAAAATATAGGCGTATGAACCATGCATATGTTCTTAGCTATACAGTTTTGTCCTTACTATCACGCTTTAGTTGTGGGAAAAATATGTGGACTGGATTGGCAGTAGCCCCAGCTGGGATTTGAACCTGTGACCTTCTGTTCCTATACACACTGTCTGTGTGCACTGCACCACCGTGTTGCCACAGATATGCTGTGTTCCCTGGGGAGTCCATGACTGTACATCCGACAGAGCCTGTCTGTTGCGGTGGATGGTGCCAGCCTGCACAGGCCTAGGCCACTGTCTGCTGTGGTTTGCAGCCACTGCCCCCTCCGCCACCTGTACCCTACCACAAACATGCAGACATGTCCCTATCTGGGAAAAACATATGACCTGAGTGAGTTGTAGCACTCCAGGACTGAGTTTGGGGGACTCGGCTGTAGGTAATGGCCATTGTTATGGTTTGTGTGCAGTGTAGGCTAAAATATAGGTGTTGGGACCATGCTTATGTTCTCTGCAATAAAAGAGTGTCTGTACTCTCACTGTTTAGTGGTGGGTAAAACTATGGGTACTGGGTTGTCAGGAGCCCTAGCTGGGATTTGAACCTGTGTCCCTCTGGTCCTACAGGTACTGGCTGTGTCCGCTGCACCACACTGTGGCCACAGAGATAGAGCAGTCTCTGGAGATAGGAAACCTGGCCGCAAGAGTCAGACACCCTGCTCTGCACAATTTTACTGTGGCACGTTTACCTTGTATGGGGACAAGGGTGCACAAAAAACTCAAATATGCCCTTCAAAAAAGGGGAGAAAGATATAACAACAAGCTGCGCAACAGTGATATCAATGGGCAACCTGAAATACACTCCCAGGAAAGCTCCATTACATTGCAGTGCTTTTGAAAGAGTCTACGGAGCGTAGACCCTTCCAAAGATCATTTCTATTGTTTGGGGCTTTCCTGGGAGTGTTTGTTATTGTTGCCCATTAATAGCACTGTTGCCCAGCTGGATTATAATTTATTTGGAATTTGTTGTGGTCATTTTCAAGTTATATTTGCTATTTTCTTCTGTGCACATGTATCACACTGCTCACGTTTTTTAGGTTTCCCCGCTTTTGCTGTACATTGCTGACGGAAATGGTTTCTCTTCCCTTTAAATGCGCTCTACCGCGAGTGTTTCACTCGCGGTAGTTTTTACATGTAAATTCGGCCCCGCTCCTGTGCGGGGAGCCTCTCCCCTCCCACTCTCCACCCATTGACCCCGTCTCACCGCCCCTCGGGGGCCTTCCTCCGCCCTCCATTAGCCTTTTCCCGCCTCTATTGCACATCAGCGCACCGCAAACGTGCGCGTTTTCGTCGCACGTGTGCGGGGCCTGTTAATGTGACGCGCACGCGTGCGGGGCACTTAAGAGCACTTAAATGCATCATTTTAGAGCGCTCAAGTGCGCCCCGCACAAGTGCGCAGTTTAGTAAACATACCCCAAGGTCTCTGTACTTTGCCCTATGCAAAAACTGAACTGAAAAGCATTGAGTAAAGAATATAAATCCAAAACGTGCTGCAATTGCTGTAAAACCACTTGTAAATTAGTTTCACCAGGAAAGGAAGGTTAGAAATTCAAAATCAAATTCTGTCTATGCTGTTTTCACTTATGTTTTAAAATTTCCTGTGCTTATTTTCTAAGAGTATGCAGTAAGTGGAGTGACTAGCCCCTTCCCCACCCCCCACCCCCTACTGAGGCATTGCTAAGCCCTTTTTCCTCCTTGCCTATGTGTGCTATTCCCTCTTTTGCCTTCTGCACTGGAAAGAGCAGCTCCAGGGCTGGCCTGTCCATTGTGTGAGAATGTTGTTCACACAAGGCCCTGTGCCAACAGCATCCTGCATAGCTCAGCTCCCTATAGTGGCTTTGGTAGACTCAGCAGCAGCACCCTAAGTGAAGAGCATTGTTTTCCTTCACTTTGGCAGCTCTGCTGTAATGTAGATTGCTGGTGCACTGGAGGTCAAAGGACATTTCCTGTGTCGCAGCTCTCTGGAGGGTTAAGTGGCTTGCCCAAGGTGTGGCCATGGGACTAGAGACCCCAGTCCCTCTTGCCTGAGGTTGCTTGTCCCCATGTGGGAATTGAACCTGCAGCCTGAGGTAACCTGTCCCAACCACTGAGCCACTCCTCCCTCTGAGGATGGAAGGGTGAAATTTGAGTGGATAATAAAGGAATAAGGAAAGAAATGGGGGAAAGAGCAAAAGGGGAAAGATCAGTATGTTAAAGCAGATGTAGAAGAGAGAATGGAAAAAATCTAGAAGAACGGACAAATGGACAGCTAGCAGAAGACACAAAGAAACCTGAAGAAAGTGACTGGAGCAATTGCAATTGAAAAATAAAATGCCCAAACAACAAAAGGTAGAAAAATACTTTTTTATTTTGAATTTATTAACTTTAATATGTCAGCTGTGGAAAATGTGCATTGCTAATGTCTTTGCGTTTTTGTTTAGTACAAGAGGAAATTAATTTATAGTTTTATTTCTCCATTGTTGTTATATGTTCCAACTTTGGTCTTTGGGATTCCCAGTTTAAATTATTGTCTTCTATATTGTGATCCCTTGTTCTTTATTTGCTGATGGTCTTGTTCTGCATGTGTAACCGAGCTGAGGTATTCTGTTCATGTAGTTTCTATTTGACAATGCCACCTGTTCTCTTTCCCCAGTAGGATATGTATTGGTATTCTCTGAGATGTTTTGATTTAATATTTGCAGTGTTGCCTTTTGATAGGTAGGGTTGGTGCTTTGTGAGTCCTGGTAGTGCTGTTATGATGTGGTGGGTTTGCTATGGGTTCTAAATGGGCTGAATTTATAGTACTTCCTAATGTGCCCGGTGGCTGGCACTGAGTATAGTAATGTAGAAATCGGGTAGACTTTCTTTATCAGACACTCATTAAGAGGCATGTTAACATTATACTAATATTTATGCAAATGAGGTTCCTTATGCAAATATGGACCCGTAATGAGTCTCCGCACATGGCCCCACACCCCCCTTGGGCCACCCCTGAGCAGCTCCATTACAAGTATTTTCTCCTAGCTCCTGGCTTGGGTCAGACATTTAACTGCTTGCCTTGTGAGTCCTGAGTCTGTCTGTCTGTCTGTCTATATTGAAACATATACAGGGTGGCCCAAAAAAAGTGAGAACATCTCATAAATTAAAAGCTTAAATAGTTTACTTATTTACCTTTTTTAGCTGTAACGTCTTTATTTTGACAATTTCTGGTCGCCATCTTTTTTTTAAAAAATTGTCTTATATGCTACGAGATGTTCTCACTTTTTTTGGGCCACCCTGTGTGTGTATATATATATATATATATATATATATATATATATATATTGTCATTGTTAGTTTGCTTTTTACCTTATCTGTATTTTTTGTAATCTTGTTCTGCTCCCTCCTTTCTTCAGCTGACTCTTACTCCTCCTCTGCCTTGTTTATTATCCCTCCCTCATAACCCATAGCCCATCCACCCCCTGGCTAACAGTCTCTTATAGATGCCCTGTGCTCATTAGTGCTATTACTCACAGGTGCACCCTAATCCCCTGAGATCTCTCTCCCACCTATCCTTCATATGTTTCTTCTGATTTCTGTTCTCCTCTCCATCTATTCTTATGGCTCCACATCACTTTCTCTTCCTATTGTTGACACTTCCTAATCGTCTCCCCTCTTACCAGCAACTTCAAGACCCCCCTCCTTATCATCCTCTCTTTACCAGCCTCACTTCTCCCACCATCTTGTCATCTACCCTATCATCTGATCTTGAACTTCAGCATTTGCTTCCTCTCATTGAGCCATCTCCTCCCTCTCTCTGAAAGAACTTCACCCTCAGTACCACCGTACAGGCTCCTCTCTGCCCTGCATCCTCCTGCTCCTTCTCTCATTTGGAGATATCAGTCCCAACCCTGCCCTCTAGATATTTTTCACAATCTCAGAACAGACCCCCTGACAAGTCTACCTCTACCTTTCTCACTGACTTTGACTCGTGGCTTTCCTTCTTTCTGGATTCATCTTCCTCCTCCCTTATTCTTGGGGATTTTAACATTTATGTTGCTAACCCCTCTGACGCTTATGTTTTAAAGCTCCTTTCCCTTACCTCCTCATTCAACCTTCAGCTTTGCTCTACTGCCCCCACTCACCAGTATAGCCATTGTCTAGATCTTGTTTCTCTAATTGCTTCTTCTCAAACTTCTGTGCCTCAGTTCTTACCTTATCTGACCATCATCTGCTAAGCTTCACTCTTCATAACCCTCCACCTCAGTCTCACCCAGTATCCTCCAGCCTCTTTAGAAATCTTCATACTTTCAAACTATCATCTCTCTCCACTACAGTCTAATCACCTCTTTTCTCCACTATGTCATCTGAGTCTATTGATGAGGCAGTAGCTTTCTATAACACTGCATTCTCCTCTGCTCTGGATGCTCTTGCTCTTCCCATTCCATGTCCTGTGAGAGGGAGGAGTAGCCTAGTGGTTGGGGCAAGGTACTTCAGGCCGGAAGGTCGGGGGTTCAAATCCCACTAGAGGACAGCAACCTTGGGCTGGAAGGACTGGGGTTTCTAGTCCCACAGATGCTCCTTGTGGTCTTGGGCAAGCCACTTAACCCTCCATTGCCCATGTTCCCTGTAAGTATTAGTGAATGTGTCTCATATCCCTGCGTGTTAAATGTATCCCCCAATTGTGTTGTGACCGCTTTGATTGAAGGATAAGGCAGTATACAAAACGGTCTAAATAAAATAAAAATAAATACTGTATCTCAGCCCTGGCTGTCTTCAACTACCCGCTACCTACATTCCTGTGCCTGCTCAGCTGAGTGCATTTGGCTCAAATCCCGCACCGTTGTGGATTTTTTACACTTCAAATTCATGCTTTCCTCTTTCCAGTCAGCCATAGCACTTACCAAACAAGACTATTATGTCCATCTGACTAACTCTCTTGCCTCTGACCCTCGCCGTCCCTTTACAACTCTCAAATCTCTCCTCTCTCCTCAAGGTGCCTCTGCCTCCGACTCCTTCTTCCTTGTCTGCCCAAACTTTGGCCGACTATTTCCATGACAAACCACAAGATTACATTCAAATTCCCCATGAGGTCCGCCCAGTCACCTCTTCCACCTCTTCATTCCCAGCTCTTCCCCTCAACCTCTGCCACACTTTATTACTTTTCTAAAATCTCTGAGGAGAAAACCACGCATCTTCTTTTCTCCTACAAACACTATCTGCTCCTCTGATCCTATTCCCACCCGTCTCCTAAGCTCCATCTCCTCCACTGTCATCCCTTCCATCTCTCATATTCTCAACCTATCGCTTTCCACTGCAACTGTTCCTGCAGCCTTCAAGCTGCTGTGGTTATGCCTCTCCTCAAGAAACACTCACTAGACCCTACCTGTCCTTCTAATTATCGACCCATCTCCTTCCTCCCCTTCATTTCCAAACTACTTGAACATGTACAGTAGTTCACCACCGTTGCCTTGATTTTCTCTCCTCTCAAGCCCTTCTGGATCCATTGCAATCTAGCTTTACATTCTACAAAAATGTCTCTTGCCAAAGTCTCCAGTGACCTGTTCCTGGCAAAATCCAAGGGCATTTACTCAATCCTCATCTTTCTCCTCCCATGGTTTTCAGTGCAATCTTTACGCTGATGACTCTCAGATCTAGCTCTCTATACCTGAAATCTCTCCGACAATCTAGGCCCTGATCTCTGCCTGCCTATCTGACATTGCTACCTGGATGTCTCACCACCATTTAAAATTTTACATGGCCAAAACTGAGCTTCTTATTTTTCCCCCTAAACCCACCTCTCCCCTTCGTTCTTTCTCAATCTCTGTGGATAATGCTCTACTCCTCCCTTTTTCCTCGGCTCACAACCTTGGGGGTCGTCTTTGAAACCTCCTTCTTCTTCTCCACACACACATCCAACTGATAGCTTTCTCTATAACTGATATTTCTCCAAGATCAAGCAGGAAGTCAATCCTCACATATGGGTGACGTCAGCGCCGACGGAGCCCTCGTGCGGAGCATTTCCCCAGCTTTCAAAGAAAGCCTTTGGGAATGCAGCGCGCTTGCGCGGTCCCCTTCCCGCCCAAGGGTGCCATCTTGCTCAGTCTTCTTTTTTCCGTGGAGCCCGACGGACGTGTGTCTTGGTCACCCGGTTAAAAGTTCATTTTTCCTTCGAAGATTCGTGTTTTTTTTGCCGGTTCAACGCCGGTTCCCCTTCCCGTCTGGGCACGGTACACCGGTATCGAGCCCGGAGCTACTTTTTTCGGTATTTCTCCTTCGAGACTAGCGTTCGCGCTATTTTTTATTTTTCACTGGCAGCCCGGTCTTTTGACCTTGCAGGGGCCTTTTTTCCCCCGATGGCTGCCAGCGGGTTTAAAAAGTCTGATCGGTGTAAGAAACTGATGTCTCTCACCGACACACACGACTGCTGCCTCCGGTGCCTCGGGTCCGATCATGACCCAATGATCTGTGGCCTGTGTGGCAAAATGTCCTCTAAGGCGCTGAGGAGCCGTCAAGATCAGCGAGAAAGGATCTTCTCTGACTCTGCGTCTGGCCGGGCCCGGACTTCGTCAGAGGCCTCGACGTCTCGGGAGTCCGACCCCGAGCATTATCGGGGCTCCTCTGAGTGGGATTTTCCCTCATGGGAACACAAAAGGAAGAAGAAACCCGCGAGGGCGGCATCGGTGGATGCTCTTGGTCTCGTGAGGGCCAGGTCGCATAGCCCCGACCGCCGTCCAGGGTCCTCGGAGTTGGAGAGGCCTGCCAAAATGCCTCGTGTGGAGCCGGAGTCCCCGAGTCACGTGAGTACTGTTGTCCTCGTGGACTCTCTTCCGGGGGAGCCGACGTCGGGCCTGATGCCGTCGGGGCCCGAGTCGGGTGCTGCTGGGTCTCCTGAGCTCGGACTCAGGTTGACGGCCTTGGAGAGCAACTTGGCTGCTTCATGGAACAGCAACGGGTGCTGATCGCCGGCCTGACCGGTGCATCTGCCCTGACCACCGGGACCTCGACGTCCAAGTCGACCCCGGAGGCCGAGCCGATCCTCAAGTCGATGCGGTCTTGAGTCGATCCTCGGCCAAGGTCCCCCTCGGCCTCCCGTATGGGACCAAGGTCGTCGACGCCGGTACCCTCGGCGTTGGGGCTGCTGACTATGGTGCCTGCCCGACTGGAGCCACTCGATTCCTCCTCGGAGGGGTCGGAGTGGGAGACAGAGGACGAGGAGTCCCCGGACACGTTCCGGACCCGGTGCGTCTCATCGGACACACCAGAGTCCGAGCCTCGGAGAAGTTCCCCCCCGTAGGATACCCAGTTCTCGGACTTCGCGAGGGACATGGCCAAAGCCTTGGCCTTCCCCGTGGATCCCGATGAGCCTCGAGCTGAGGAGCTCGAGGCCCTCCAGTACGACTCTCCCCTGAAGGAGGCCTTTACTGTACCGGTTCCTCCGATGCTGGAATGGCTGCTCTTCCGTATGTGGGAGTCACCGGCCTCAGCGCCGGTTCTCAGCAAACGGGTCGATTCCATTTATCAAGTCCGTAAGAGCCCTGGGTTTCAGAAGGCACAGCTACTGCACCACTCCATGGTTGTGGAATCGGCCATGCATCGTCTGAAGAGTCAGAAGATGCACTCCTCAGTGCCCCCCGGCCGGGAGGCCCGGAACCTGGATGCCCTCGGTAGAAAGTGCTTCCAGGGCTCTATGCTGGCTTGCCGTGTCCATACTTTCCAGCTGTACATGGGTATGTACCTCCGAGACCTGGCAAAGGAGATTGCTGGGTTCTCTGCTGGCCTCTCCGAGGAACCTTTGCAGAGGTTCAAGGCTTTGTCATCGGGGATTCGAGAGTGCTCGAAGTTTATATCTCGAGCAGCCTATGATGGCTTCGAGGCTTCGGCCCGAGTAGCAGCTGCCGGCATTGGTGCACACCGTCAAGTCTGGCTACCGTCATCGGACCTCGAGCCATGGGTCCAGGACAAGTTGGTCGATGTCCCTTGCCGGGGTGAGAACCTCTTTGGCAAACCCATGGTTGAAAAGACTGCAGAAATCGAGACTGAGACTCTCACCAGGACAAGGCTGTCCAGGAAGACTTCTGCCCCTTCTCAGATGAAGAAGGGCTCGGGGAAAAAGCCCTTTTACCTGAGGAAGACCTCTGTCTACAAATCCTACCCTCAATTCCAGGCCTCTCCAGCTCCCCAACAGGGTCAGCAGGCCAAGGGGCAGGGACATGGGCCCCGTAGGCAGAAAACCCCCAAGCCGCCAGCTCCAGCTCCTGCACAGCAGGGAACGTGGTTTTGACTTCCACTGCATAGCCTCTCCCCCACAGCTGGCTCCACTCAGCACAGGAGGCCGACTGACACTGTACGCCCACAGATGGTCAGCTATAACAGGGGATACCTGGGTGCTGAGCATAGTCCAAAAGGGCTACTTGTTGCACTTCAACCATTTACCTCCCTCCTATTTTCCAGGAGAGCCTCCAAGACTCCCTCTGCACAGGAACCTCCTCCTTCAGGAGTTGGCAAGTCTTCTACAGGAGCAGGCGGTGGAACCGGTGCCTCACCACCTGATAGGACGAGGCTTCTACTCCAGGTACTTTCTAGTACCAAAAAGGACAGGAGGCCTCAGGTCCATCCTAGACTTGCGAAATCTCAACAAGTTCCTGGAGAGGGAAAAGTTCAAGATGCTTACCCTTGGAATACTGCTGCCCTACCTCCAGCAGGGAGATTGGCTATGCTCTTTAGACCTAAAGGATGCTTATACTCACATCCTCATTCATCCTGACCACAGACAATATCTCAGATTTGTGGTGGGAGGAAAGCATTTTCAGTACAGAGTACTTCCATTTGGCCTGACCTCCACACCCAGGGTTTTCACCAAATGTCTGGCGGCGGTGGCGGCCTATCTCAGAAACCAGGGTATCTTTGTCTTCCCATACCTGGACGACTGGCTCATCAGGGGTCAGTCTCCACAGGAGGCCAGACAGGCCACTCTTCGCACTGTCTCTCTTCTCCAGCACCTGGGCTTTGTCATAAACTTCGCAAAGTCCACTTTGCTCCCCTCACAAGACGTAGAGTTCATAGGGGCAAGGTTGGATACCTTATGGGCAATGGCTTATTTGCCCGAGAACAGGGCTCACAGACTGATGGCTCTGGCCCAGCAGTTTCACAGAGGATCTCTGGTCTCTGCCAGACATGTCCTGAGGCTTTTGGGCCACATGGCATCCACGGTCCATGTAACTCCAAATGCTCATCTGCATATGCGGCCTGCTCAATGGTGCCTCAGAGCTCAGTGGATACAGGCCACAGGAGACTTAAGAGACAGAGTAAGAGTATCCAAACTACTAGCGGCCTCCCTGCAGTGGTGGCTGCATCTCCCCAACCTGACCAAGGAGGTGCCTTTCCAGGCACCACCACATACACAGGTGCTGACGACCGATGTTTCGCTTCAAGGTTGGGGTGCACATTGCCAGGGGGCACGCACTCAGGGCCTCTGGTCCCCTTGGGAGGCCGTACAGCAGATCAATCTGTTGGAGTTGCGAGCTATTCGATTAGCTCTACAAACTTTCTCCCATGTCCTCTCTCACCAGTCGGTCTTGGTTTAGAAGGACAACCAAGTAGCAATGTTCTCTGTGAACAAACAAGGAGATACAGGGTCCAGGCTTCTGTGTCAGGAAGCATAGGCCCTGTGCGCCTTTGCAGTCAAGCATGGCATGTTTCTCAAGGCAGTTTATCTCCCTGGCCAGAAAAATTACCTGGCAGACAGTTTGAGCAGGATTCTACAGCCCCACGAGTGGCGTTTGAATCCTCTTGTGGTCCAGAAGATCTTCCTAAAATGGGGGCTCCCGACCATCGAGCTCTTTGCCAGTCCACTGAACCGTCAGCTACCCAAGTTCTGTTCCAGGCAACCACATCCTCTGCGAATAGCAGCAGATGCCTTCCTAATCTCTTGGTCTACGGACCTGCTATATGCGTTTCCTCCAACGCCTCTAGTGGCCCAAACCCTATTCAAGGTTCTTCGGGACAGGGCCTCCCTGATTCTGGTAGCCCCCAGATGACTGAGGCAAACGTGGTTTCCACTCCTTCTGCAATTGGCGGTGGACACTCCCCTTCCTCTGGGGGTGCAACCCAATCTCCTGTCTCAGGATCAGGGATCTCTTCTGCACCCCAACCTCCAGTCCCTCCATTTGATGGCCTGGCTGCTGAAAGGATAGCCCCTTGCTTCTCCCTAGGGAAGTTGAGAAGGTGGTTTTGGCCTCTAGGAGACAATCCACCAGGAAATCTTATGCCCTCAAGTGGTGTAGGTTCTCCACCTGGTGTGCTCAGCGCCAAGAGGATCCGTTTTCATGCCTGGTGCCATTGGTGCTGCAGTATCTGCTTCATCTGTCGGACCTGGGCCTTAAATCCAACTCTGTCCGGGTCTACCTCAGTGCTCTGTCAGCGCACCACTCGCCGGTGGAGGGCCAGCCTCTGTCGGTCCACCCCTAGTGGCCCGGTTCCTCCGAGGCCTGCTTCTGCTCAAGGCTCCGATTCGTCCACCGGCCCCTGAGTGGGATTTGAATGTGGTCTTGCAACAACTTACTCGCCCACCGTTTGAGCCGATGGCTACATGTCATTTACGCTTCCTTTCCTGGAAGACGTTGTTCTTGGTGGCTCTTACCTCGGCCAGGCGTGTGAGTGAGCTACAGGCTCTGGTTTCTGATAGACCTACACACAGTTCTATAGGAACAGGGTGGTCTTACGGACTCATCCTAAGTTCCTTCCAAAGGTTGTTTCCTCCTTCCACCTCAATCAGGAGGTGGTTCTTCCGACCTTTTTTCCCAAGCCGCATACCAGCCAGGCTGAAATGGTCTTGCATAGCCTGGACTGTAGGAGGGCGTTGTCTTTCTACATTGACCGTACGCAAGGGCATCGAAGGGCTGTTCAGCTTTTCATATCTTTTGACCCTAATAACCTAGGATTACCTGTCTTCAAGCATACCCTGTCCATTTGAGTAGCAGACTGTATCGCCTGGGCGTACAGGGCCCACCGTGTTAGGGCGAAGGCTGCATCAGTAGCTCATCTCTGCTCTGTTCCGTTGGCAGACATCTTCCGGGCCGCTACCTGGTCTTCAAGCCAGACTTTTGCGGCCCATTACTGCCTCGAGAGGGAGTCCTGCAGGGACAGTGCTTTCGGACAGGCGGTACTTTGTAATCTCTTTGAGGTTTAGGCAACTCCTACCCTCCAGCCCTTGTGTTGGGCTACCGTTCGGGGGCATTCTCAGAGAAGATTCTTATCACGCATGCTGAGTCTCTAGAGGGAGCTTATTTTTCAGCTTTGGGTTCTCGGTAGCCTAGAGTTGGGGAGTCCCATATGTGAGGACTGACTTCCTGCTTGGTCCTGGAGAAAGAGTAGTTACTCACCTGTAACAGGTGTTCTCCAGGAGCAGCAGGAATCAGTCCTCACAACCCTCCCTCCTCCCCTTGGATTTGCAGTCATATGATTTATTTTCTGGTTTTTGCTGTCTTTTAGCTATGTCATCAGACTGAGCAAGATAGCACCCTTGGGCGGGAAGGGGACCGCGCATGCGCGCTGCATTCCCAAAGGCTTTCTTTGAAAGCTGGGGAAATACTCCGCACGAGGGCTCCGTCGGCGCCAACGTCACCCATATGTGAGGACTGATTCCTGCTGCTCCTGGAGAACACCTGTTACAGGTGAGTAACTACTCTTTCTTTCTCTATAACATCAACAAAATTTGCCCTTTCCTTTCTGAACACACTACTGATTTTAAAGAGCACGGTATATAAAAGCATTAAATAAATAAAACACTTATCCACTCTTTAGTCACCTCTTGTCTACTATTGCAACCTTGTCCTTGCTGGTCTCCCTCTGAATTATCTCTCTCCCCTTCAATCCATTCAAAACTCATCTGCACAGCTAATCTTTCACCAGCCTTGATATGCTCATATAACCCCTCTTCTCAAGTCACTTCATTGGCTTCTTATCCGCCTCTGTATCCAGTTCAAACTTCTCCTACTGACCTGTACATGCACTCATTCTGCTGCTCCTCACTACTTTTCCACTCTTATCTTTGCCTTCATTCCTCCTCGGGAACTACACTGTTCAGGCAGATCACTTCTATCTCTGCCCTTCTCTTCTACTGCCAACTCTAGTCTTTGATCTTTCCACCTTGCTGTTCCTTATGCCTGGTACAAACTACCTGAGTCTCTATGTCAGGCTTCATCTCTGGCCCTTTTCCGATCCAGATTGAAAACTCACTTCTTCGAGGCTGCTTTTGGATCCTGATCCAAATGTGTTTCCTTACCATTCCCCTAGATATATTCTTGTCCTCAGCTGTTGTGTTGTCAGTCTTGACTAGATTGTAAGCTCTGATGAGCAGGGACCGTCTTTTACATTTGTCTGTACAGCACTCCATACGCTTTGTAGCGCTATAAAATGATCAATAGTAGTAATAGTAGTAGTAGTAGCTGAAACGTTTTGAGTCCCCTCTAAATTTTTTCAAAGTAGGCCATACCATAATCCTCTTTAGTTCCATAAGAAATAGTTTTTGCATCAGAGAACTATTTACAGTATTAGTTCCACTATCCTGGAATCATTGCTACAGAAGAAGTTTGTATAATACCTTCACCACATAATCAGCATCAACCAATGAAAAATCTGACCACTGAACAACGGCGCTCAACTCTCTACACCTTGAATTCTGACTAAAAGGAGCATGCATAGATAAAATAGCCTTTTGTTTCTCATAAATTTATTAAGCAAATAGATCAACCTCTCTAGATTTTGTCACTGTCTGCAAAGAAGCAAAGAGTTGCTAAGGCAATTCAAGGCATGTTGCATGTGAAAAAGTTTATAAAATTACTTCCAAAAAGTAATTTCCTAGGGCTTGGTCACATGACCACTGTACAATTTTAGAAATCCATGAAGTTTCTTGTTTTATCTGTTGCTGTCTAGGAAAGCTAGGTGTTTCATATCTCTGTTTACTATTTTCAGAATTTATTTATTTTTAACAGTGGGAAAAGGAGCTGCAGATCTTACTTAACGAAGAAGAGGAAGTGTCAAACAAAGATCTTCTGGAAAAGCAATCAGAAGAACAGTATTTCAGAAAAATCATGAGGAAAAGAGAGGAAAAAATAGAGAAAAAAGGCAAAACCCCATGAATTGCCTGTCACAGATGATAAAAGGAAAATGCTTTACAATAAGTCAGCACAAGGGGGACAGTGGAAGGAAGTAAACACCTCAAATAATTCATTTAGTTCAATAGAATTAAAAGTACAAAATGTAATACAAAGAGGTTTTAGATTCTGTTAGTGAAATAATTGTTAACATATAGAGGATATACAGTGTAATGCCTAAGATAAATTCTCCACATTACCTAACTTTTATATTATTTTCCAAAGATAAGTGTCCCATATCAATACTAAGGGGGCGATATTGGTATAGCCCACATAGTTGTAAAGTCCACAAATACATGTTGCTCCAAGAAAACTACCCACACACATTAACACTTTCTAATGTGTATGCATAGTTTTACCAGGAAAGTTTACATCCATACTTTTGAAAATGCAAAGTATGTGCATAAGTGCCAATCCCATTGCATCTTCACCGCTGTGAACGCCTCCTTTCGCTATAGTTAAACTTATGTATATAGGGATTCTACATGTATAAGTTTAGCTGCACACAAAAGAGTCAATTTTATAAAAACATATTTCTAAGGATAATGCACAGTAGAAAGTGTAATTTTATAACAGGTTGCCTAACTTAGCACCTAATATACACAGAAGTGATGCCAGTTTTCAAAGAGAAAGTGTGTGACTTAGTATGCACGACTTTCCCAGTTTATTTTTCATGCATACACGTGCATTTTATAGAGTATGCTGGTGAACACTAACCTCTCCCTAGCCCAATCCCTAGGAATACCTCTGCTTAGTTTGGGTAAACTCATATGCATAGGTTTACAGGAGGGCAGTTTTACAAAAGCCTGTTTTTATGTGTAAGACAGTTTTATCTGAAGAAATGCCTTTTAAAATTTCACTTTACATTTATTTGATATTTACATTTTGCTATTTCTCTATTTTCAGGTAAGTTGGAATGTTTATGCTTAGAATATACATTTTAAGCAAATGTTTAGAGATGTACATTAGGGCAGATTATTTAGCTATACTTTCTTTTTTCTTAATAGTATAGTTTATATTGTGAAGAAAATGTTATAATTTCTAAATATAATTTTTCAAAGTTAACTAAAGCTAATGATTATTAATTATTTATCGATTTATAGTAAACACTTTAAAATGTACTGTTTAAACAAAAAAAGATCTGACTCAGCTGTAGTTAATTAGAAAAATGTCAATGCAATGAAAAGAGAATCAAAATACAGACTTGGGTTCCAAATAAATAACTAGTAAAACGTTTTTCTCAGTTGCCTTTATATGATTTTTCTTTTTTCTTTTTTATTGACTGCTATAACCTATAGCTTGTCGAGAAATTGTTTTATTCTCTATGTTGACAGCTTTGTTTGATAATAAAAATTAATTTGAGAAAAAAATCCCAGCAAATTTTTATTATGTCTTTCTAATAATCAAAAAGCAGAAGATAAGCATTACCCATATGCATGTAAAGTGTCACTGTTTTAACCAGATGTTCAATAGTTGGTAAGGGAGTAGAGGAGTAGTCTACTGGTTAGAGCACTGGCTTGAGAACCAAGTGACCATGGTTTAGTTCCCACTAGCACACCTTGGGCAAGTCACTTAACCCTCCATTGCCTTAGAAAAATCCAAGCTTTCAATGTCCCTGTTTAATGTGCATTACCAAGTTTAAGTTACAATGTAAACTGAAATGATAAAGCAGTATAAAAAAACATCTTTATATAAATAAACATCCATGGCATTATTGTTACCCCATAATATCCTCAATGGGTATTGGAAAGCAAACCTATTCTGGCACATGAGAGAGACTCCTATTTCTACTTTTCCATCATGCTTCCCATAAAAATCACATTGTCTTGCAGGTCACAAATAAGAACAAGAGGATAAAAGAATCTAAGAGGTAAGAAAATATGCCATACTGGGTCTGACCAAAGGTCCATTGAACCCAGTGTCCTGTTTTCAACAGTGGCCAATTCAGATAACAAGTACCTGTCAAGTTTCCAGAAGGTAGACAGATTCCATGCTGCTTATTCCTGTTGGTAAGTGGTGGATTTCCGCAGTCCACTTTAATAATGGTTTATGGACGTTTCCTCCAGGAACTTGTCAAAATCTCTTTTAAACTCATCTATACTAACAGCTTATACTACTCTTCCAGCAACAACTTCTAGAGTTTGATTATATGTTGAATGAACAATATTTTCTCTGATTAGTCTTAAATGTGCTAAATTATAGCTTCATTGAATGTCTCCTAACTTTTCTGCTTTTTGAAAGAGTAAACCAATCTGCATCTACCTGTTCCACTCCACTCATTATTTTATAGACCTCTCTCTTCTCTCCTCAGCCATCTCTTTTCCAAGCTGACAAGCCCTAATCTTTTAAGCCTTTCCTCATAGGGGTAACCCTTTATTGTTTTGCTTGCTGTTCTTTGTACCTTTTCTACAGGGCCGGCCCGTCCATTGAGCAAGAATGTTGTTTGCACAGGGCCCCGAGTTTCAGGGGGCCCCGCGCAAACAACATACTTCATTGAAGATCAGCAGGCAGGGCGGCTTTAGAGGGAGCCGGAGAGGCACCGGCTCCCTCTAACAGCTGCCGAAGTGAAAAACGTCTTTTCCCTTCAATTCGGCAGCTATACTGACATTTAGAATGCTGCCTCGCTGATCGCGGGAAACAGGAAGTCATCTTTGACCTCAGCGCGGCAGCGTTCGAAATGTCAGTACAGCTGCCGAAATGAAGAAAAAAGGCGTGCTTCACTTCGGCAGCTGTAGAGGTGAGCCGGGGCCTCTCCGGCTCCCTCTTAGCTAGCCACGGAGCTCTTCAGTAGGGGAGGGGGGTCCTTGGACTGAAAATGGGCTGGGGGGGTTCCTAGAACTGGAAATGTGCTGGGGGGGGGGGGTGTTCCTAGGACTGGAAATTGGCTGGGGGGGGGGGTTACAAGGACTGGAAATGGGCTGTGGGGGTTGCTAGGACTGGAAATGAGCTGTGGGAGGGTTGCTAGGACTGGAAATGGGCTGAGTGGAGGGTGGGCTTGAACTGCAGATAGCTGATGGGGAGAGGGGCTTGGAATGGTAATGGGCTGTGAGGGGAGGGAGCTAGGACTGGAAATGGACTGTGGAGGGAAGGCTTGAACTGGAAATAGCTGATGGGGAGGGGTCTTGGACTGAAAATGGGCTGATGGTGGGGCTAGGATAGGATTGGAAATGGGCTGATAGGGGGCTAGGACTGGCAATGGGCTGATGCGGGGGCTAGAAGGGAGCAGATGCTGGGTGGGGCTGGAACTAGAAGGGAGCTGATGTTGGGGGAGGATTCGAATGGGATGGGGCTGGGAGAGTGAAATGGAGAAGGGTAAAATATTTTGTGTGGGAGGGAAGAAAAATCTACAATTGGCCGGGTATTGGGAGAGTAAGTGGGGATTGAGGATGGAGGGGTAAAATTTGAGTGGATGAAAAAGGAATAGAGAAAGATGGAGGAAAGAGCAAAAGGAGAAAGATTAGTATGTTAAAGCATATGTAGAGAGAGAATGGAATAAAACTAGGAGAGAAGAAAGGATAAATGGACAGCAGATGATGGAGAGTTAGCAGAAGACACGAAGAAACCAGAAGAAAGTGGCTGGAGCAATTGCAACTGAAAAAAAATTCACAAAAGGTAGAAAACTATCTCTTTATTTTGAATTTATTAACTGGAATATGTCAGCTCTGGGAAATGTGCATCATTAACGTCTGCGCTTTGTTTAGTACAAGAGGAAATTAATTTATAGTTTTATTTCTACAGTGTTGTTGTACATTCTAAGTTTGGCTTTTGCGGTTCCCAGTTTAATTATTGTCTTCCTATTTCTAAATAGTGATTCCTTGTTCTTTGTTTGGTGATGGTCTATGTTCTGCATGTGTAACTGAGCTGAGGTATTCTGTTTATGTAGTTTCTATTTGACATTGCCACTTGTTCTCTTTCCCCAGTAGGTCATGTATTGTTATTCTCTGAAAAGTATTGGTTTGATATTTGCATTGTTGCCTTTTGATAGGTAGTGTGTGGTGCTTTGTGAGTCCTGGTAGTGCTGTTACGATACGTCGGGTTTGCTATGGGTTCTAAATGGGCTGTGTTTATAGTAGTTCCTAATGTGCCCGGCGGTTGGCACTGGATTATAGTAATGTAGAAATCTGGTAGTCTTTCTTTATCTATACACTCATTAAGAGGCATGTTTACTAAAAGTTAGTGTATGCTAACGGTATGCAAATATTTATGCAAATGAGGCCTCTTATGCAAATGAGGCCCTGCACCAAGTCTCCGCACATCGCCCCGCACCCCCCTTGGGCCGCCCCTGCTTTTCTATATCCTTTTTTAGATATGGTGACCAGAATTGCACATATAAGAACATAAGATATGCCATACGGAGTCAGACCAAGGGTCCATCAAGCCCAGTATCCTGTTTCCAGCAGCGGCCAAGCCACATCACAAGTAGCTGTCAGATTCCCAAAATGATAGACAGATTCCATGCTGCTTATCCCAGGGGTAAGCAGTGGATTTCCTTGTGACTCTTTAATAATGGTTTATGGACTTTTCCTCCTGGAACTTGTCGAAACCTCTTTTAAACACAGCTACGCTAACAGCCTTTGTGTTTAACAGAGTTTGATTACACATTAAGTGAAAAAAACATTTTCTCTGATTAATCTTATTAAATGTGCTAAAATATAGCTTCATTTTATGTTCCCTAGCTTTTCTACTTTTTGAAGGAGTATTTTATAGACCTCTATCATAACCTTTTAAGCCTTTCCTTGTAGGGGTATCCTTCCATTCTCTTTACCATTTTGGTGGTCACCGTTCCTTTTCTTATGATTCCTAGCATTTTATTTGCTCTCTTGGCTGCTACTGCACACTGAGTAGAGGGTTTCAAGGTATTATCCATGATGATGCTTAGATCCTTTTCCAAGGTCATGATTCCTTGTGTGGAACTTTGCATCGTGTAACTATAAATTGGGTTGTTCTTCCCTAAGTGCACAACTTTGCACTTGTCCACATTAAATTTCATCTGCCATTTGCATGCCCAGTTTCCTAATTTCTCAAAGTCCTCTTATGATTTTTATTTCATCTATAAACTTTATTTCTCCAGGAACAAACAAGAAGTCAGTCCTCACATATGGGTGATGTCGGCGTCGATGGAGCCCACGCGGAACATTTCCCCAGCTTTCAAAGAAAGCTTTTGGAACATGCTACCATGCATGATTGATCCCCTTCCTGCCCAAGGGTGTCATTTTGCTCAGTCTCTTTTTTTCCCTCGGAGCCCAACGAACATCTGTTTTGTTTTCCCGGAAAATTCCTTACTAATCCTTAAAATAGTAGTTTCCCATTTTGTGTACTGGTTCCTCTTCCTGCCTTGAGCCGGTGCCGCACTGGCACTGTTCTCGGCTCCTTTTGTCTTTTTTGATCTTTATCTTTATTCAGGTGCTGGATATACTGCTAGGGCCAAAGCATACAAATGGTTTACAAAATAATAGGCTGCCAATAGCAAGAAACAGAAAGGAACACCAAAGTGAGACGATAGAAGAGAACACAAAAATAATAGTGGAGGAGTAAAGGTAGAAAATAGTAGAAGAGGAGGGACAAAACAGACAGAATTACTCATACACATATAGCTGGTCAGTTAGGATAAGTTGTGGGAAGAACTAAAAGCGAGATGGAAAAGGTGGGTTTTTAGAGTGGCCTTAAACATGGGGAAAGAAGGCTCAGAGCGGAGAGAAAAGGGGAGAGAATTCCACGACGCCGGACCCAGAAAGAAGAAAGCAGCACCACGTATGCGTTCAAGGTGTGCCTGAAAGAGGGGAAAGCCAAACGATGTGTGTGAATAGAGCGAAGAAGCCGGTGTGGATGATGGAAATGCAGGAAGTCAGCCAGGTAACAGGGAGTAGATGTGTGAATAGCTCTGTGGACAAAAGTAAGAATTTTACATTGGACTCGAAAGCAGATAGGCAACCAGTGTAAATGGGCAAGAAGGGGTGAAACGTGATCAAAATCAGAAGAGTGGGTGAGGATACGGGCAGCGCTATTCTGGAGCAGCTGCAAGCATTGAAGTTGATACTGAGGAAGTCCGGTGAGTACAACCAGGGCCGGCCCATCCATTGTGAGAGAATGTTGTTCACACAGGGCCCCATGCCAACAACATCCTGCACATGTTCGGCTCCCGGCTCACCTCTCTACAGCGGCTCGCGGCTCCCGGCAGACTCAGAAACAGCTCCCTACAGCCACTGAAGTGAAGAGCATTGTTTTTCTTCACTTCAGCAGCTGTGTTGTAATGTAGATTGCTGGCACGCTGAGTGCGCCGGGACATAGGAAATGTCCTTTGACCTCTAGCGTGCCAGCAACCTACAACACAGCTGCCGAAGTGAAGGAAAACAACGCTCTTCACTTTGGCAGCTGTAGGGAGGTGTTTCTGAGCCTGCCAGGAGCCACTGTAGGGAGGTGAGCCGGGGCTTCTAAAGCCTGCCGTGGGGCTCTTCGAGGAGGGGGGGGGGGGCTAGGGCTTGAAATGGGCTGGGGGGGCCTAAAATTGGAAATGGGCTGAATGAAGGGGGCTAAGATTGGAAATAGGTTGATGGGAGGGGCTAGGACTGGAAATGGGCTGAGTGGGGAGGCTAGGATTGGAAATGGGCTTTTGGGGGGCTAGGATGGGAAATGGACTGAGTGTGGGGGAGCTTGGACTGGAAAAGGGCTGAGTGGGGGGCTAGGATTGGAAATGAGCTGAGTGTGGGGGAGCTTGGAATGGAAATCGGCTAATGTGGGGCTGGAATAGGATTGGAAATGGCTAATGGGAGGGCTAGGCTAGTATTGGAAATGGCTTATGGGAGGACTAGGATTGCAAATGAGCTGATGGGGGGAGCTTGGACTAGAAATCGGCTAATGTGGGGCTGGAATAGGATTGGAAATGGCTAATGGGAAGGCTAGTATTGGAAATGGCTTATGGGAGGACTAGGATTGCAAATGAGCTGATGGGGGGAGCTTGGACTGGAAATGGGCTGATGAGGGCTGGAATAGGACTGGAAATAGCTGATTGGGGAGCTAGGACTGGAATTGAGCTGAGGGGGGACTAGGACTGGAAATGGGCTGAGTGTGGGGGAGCTTGGACTGGAAATGGGCTGATGTGGGGCTGGAATAGGACTGGAAATGGCTGATGGGGTGCTAGTATTGGAAATGACTGATGGGGGTCTAGGATTGCAAATGGGCTGATGGGGGGGGGGGAGCTTGGACTGGAAATGGGCTGATGGGGGCTGGAATAGGACTGGAAATGGCTGATGGGGGCTGGAATAGGACTGGAAATGGCTGATTGGGCAGGCTAGGGCTGGAAATGGGATGATGTGACGGGATGGGAAAATGGAACTAGAAGGGAGCGGATGCTGGGTGGGGCTGGAACTAAAAGGGAGCTGATATTGGGGGAGGACTAGAAGGGGATGGGGCTGGGGGAATGAGAATGAAGGGGGAAATGATATTTTGTGTGGGAGGAAAGAAAAGTCTACGAGTGGCCAGGTATTGGAAGAATAAGTGGGGATTGAGGATGGAAGGGTGAAATTTGAGTGGATGATAAAGGAATAAAGAAAGAAATGGAGGAAAGAGCAAAAGGGGAAAGATCAGTATGTTAAAGCAGATGTTGAAGAGAGAATGGAAAAAAATCTAGAAGAGAGAAGAAAGGACAAATTGACAGCAGACAATGGAGAGTTAGCAGAAGACACAAAGAAACCAGAAGAAAGTGACTGTAGCAATTGCAATTGAAAAATAAAATGCCCAAACAACAAAAGGTAGAAAAATCGTTTTTTATTTTGAATTTATTAACTGGAAAATGCCAGCTCTGGGAAATGTGTATCGCTGATGTTGTTGCGTTTTTGTTTAGTACAAGAGGAAATTAATATATAGTTTTATTTCTCCAGTGTTGTTGTACATTCCAAGTTTGGCTTTAGGAGTTCCCAGTTTAATTATTGTCTTCCTATTTCCAAATTGTGATCCCTTGTTCTTTGTTTGCTGACGGTCTATGTTCTGCATTCTCTTTGATGTATTGGTTTAATATTTGCAGTGTTGCCTTTTGATAGGTAGGGTTTGGTGCTTTGTAAGTCCTGGTAGTGCTGTTATGATATGGTGGGTTTGCTATGGGTTCTAAATGGGCTGTATTTATAGTACTTCCTAATGTGCCTGGCGGTTGGCACTGGAGTATAGTAATGTAGAAATCTGGTAGTCTTTCTTTATCCAGACGCTCATTAAAGAGACATGTTAACATTATGCTAATATTTAAGCAAATGAGACCCCTTTGCAAATGAGACCCCGCAATGAGTCTCCGCACATGGCCCTGTACCCACCTTGGGCCACTCCTGAGTACAAGATTGCAATAATCAATGCGGGAGATAACAAAGGACAGCAAAAGTGTGGTCAGGGCTGCAGAGGAGAGGAATGGATGCATGGCGCGGATCTGGCAAAGATGAAAAAAGGAGCGGCGAGAGATGAAGGAGAGATGCCCAGAGAAGGACAAAGAGGAATCCAAGATATCTGAAAGAAGACCAGGGGGATAGGAGTGGAAGCAAGAGTGAGGGCCAGTGAAGGGGAGGGGTTTCCAAAAGTAATCCAGGTAGTGGATGATTTTATTGGGTTCAAATGCAGAAAGTTAGAAGTCAGCTATGAGTGGATGCGAGCCAGGCAGAAATCGAGTGCGGAAAGGTCAGGGGCATAAGAATTAGCATGGTGCAAGAGAAGAATATCATCCACATAATAATATGCCGAGATACCCGATTGTTGTATAATCAGGCAAAGGGGGGCTAGGAAAACATTGAAAAGAAGTGGGGACAGAACTGAGCCCTGAGGGACACCGCAGGGCAGGGCAGTTGAGGGAGTGGCTGGTACCTTGGAAAAGACAGAAATAGAGCTGCAGTGAGAAAGGACCCTAAACCAAGCTAACAGGGGTCCAGAGACACCAAAGCCTGAGAGACGAGAAAGAAGAGTACGATGATCAACAAGGTCAAATGCAGAGGAAAGATCAAGAGAAACAACTAGAGAGAGGTCACCATGCTTATGTGGGATGTGGAGCTCATTAAGCAGTGAAAGAAGAATAGATTCCTTGCTGTGACCCTCACGAAAACCGGACTGACAAGGATGAAGGGCATTGGATGAAAGGAAATGAGAGGACAGCTGAGCAAAGACAAAGCATTCTAGCAGTTTAGAGAGGAAGCAAAGGTTAGAAACTGGACGCCAGTTTGCCTGAACAGAGAGATGAAGGGAAGGCTTCTTAAGGATAGGGTGGACTACCGCATGCTTCCAGGGAGCAGGGAAAGAACCTGAAGAGAAACTTGCATGAGCATGGACAGAAGAGGCGGAAGAAGGGTGAGTGATGGCTCAAGGAGCCAGGCCGAAGGGATAGAGTCCAAGGAACAGGTGGTTTTACAAGTAGAAGCCAGGGTGAAAGCCAGCTCAGAGGCAGTAATCAGTTGGAAAGATGACCAGGAATGTGAGAGAGGGGAGGGAGAGACAGGAGAGGCAGGAAGGGGAGACAAGGAGGGAGGAGAGACTCACCTCAACCAGCATTCGTACTCTTTTTTGCCCTGGGGTCGTTGACCCGGTCCGGATGTTCCCAACCTAGTCCCCCGGTGGGTTAAAAAAATGTGACTGCTGCAGTCAAACGATGTTAGTGACTGACACCCACGACTGCTGCCTACGCTGCCTGGGTCTGGACCATGACAGCACCTCTTGCAACCTGTGCCAGACCATGATGCCTAAAACCAATAAAAAGAGGTCAGAGTTGCAGGAAAAACTGTTTCCCAGGTCCAACTCGGCACCAGCCTCCCCGACGCTGTGCTCCAAGTCCAGTACTTCCCATGAGGCCCAAGCATCCTCAGAGTCCCGCGGCAGTGGCTCCTCTGAGAAGACCTCAGACCCCGAGAGAAAGAAGAAAAATCCTCGAAGTCCGCTGAGGTTGCACCAGAGAAACCCAGTAAAACTGCCTGAAGGGACTTGGGCGGCTCCAAGATACGCCCTACCAAGGTCCTCAAGAAGGATTCCTTGGCCGGCGGAGATCGTGCGAGGTTCCTCGAGACCGTAGTCCTCATCAAGGACATACTTGTGAGAGTACCAGCGCTGGGCCCAAGTTCCTCAGTTCCTGCGCTGAAAGCTGCAGAGCCTTCTGGCTTGGAAACCAGAATGGTGGCCTTGGAGCAGAACATTACTGCTATTCTGGTCTGGCAGCAAGCAATGATGGCTGGTTCGTCCGCATCATCTGCTCTGACGACCGAGCCCTGACTGCAGGGGAGTCCCCGGTCATTGAGTTGTGCTCCGAATGCCATCGGCCTTGAGAAAGCCCTCAGCCCCAGTCAAGGTCTCGATTCCCTTCCTCGGGCATCCAATACTCCCTGGCCAGTTTCTGCGACTCAGACCCCAGGTCCTCCAGAGGCCGCAGGCCACTCGGACTCAGCCTCAACATTATGAGTTGCAGGATCTTGTCCTCGTTGTCACCACTCGACTCCAAGTGGGAGACCGACAACGAGGCATCCCTGGAAACCAAGCAGCACCGAGAACTGGAGATTCTCCAGTATAAGTCTCCACCCAAGGAGATTCTCACGGTGCCTGTTCAGCCGATCCTTGAGCAGCTGCTACTCAGAATGTGGGAGACGCTGGCCTCGGTGCCATTGGTGAGCGGTGCTTCAACTCCATCTACTGCCTCAAGAAGGGCCCTGTGTTCCATGAGCCCTGAATCCCACATAACTCCATCGTTGTTGAGTCGACCATGCAGAAATTTAAGAGCTAGATGACCCACTTTTTGGTCCCTCCTGGAAGGGACGCTAGAGTCCTCGATGCCCTCAGATGCAAGTCTTACCAGGGCTCCATTCTGGGTTGCAGAATTCAGGCCTATGAACTGTACGTAGGCATGTACCTAAAGGCCCTAACCCAGGAGTTGTCCGTGTTTTCAGCGAGGCTTACCGGGGAAACCCCCCCCCCCCCCAATGCTTTCAGTTCCTGACCTCTGAGATCAAGGACTGCTCTAAGTTCCTTTCCTGGGCAACCTATGATGGCTCTGAGTCAGTGGCACGAGTAACAGCAGCCGGCATCGGTGCCTGATGCCAAGCCTGACTGCAGTCTTCGGACCTCAAGCAATGGGTCCAAAACAAGCTGATTGATGTCCCCTACACTGGGGAGAACCTGTTTAGCAAGCCTATGGGCGACAAGGTGGCTGAGATCGAGGCTGATGTGGTGACTGGATGGAGGCTCTCCAAGAAGACCTCATCCTTTCCCCGTAAGAAACCATTGAGGAAAAGACCCCTGTTCCTGAGGAAAAAGGGGCCCTTTCAGCAGAATCACCACTACCAGCCCTTCTCGGGCCAGCAACAGGGTTCTCACCCTAAACGACAAAGCCATGGGGCTCAGAAGCTGAAGGCACAGAAGCCCCAGCTCTTGCCCAGCCCAGGGGGAGCTTTTGACTCCCAGAGCAGGGCCTCCCCTCCCCCAGGAGACCTTCATTAGCCCACAGGGGACCACCTGCACTTTTTGCCCACAGTTGTGCCAGTGTCACCTCAGACCAGTGGGTAATGCAGGTGGTAAGGGAAGGATACCTCCTCTACCTATAGCAAGTACCACCTAGGTTCTTTCCAGGAGAGCCAATGTGACCTCTCCTTCACCAGACCTTTCTGCTCTCAGAGCTCGCAGGTCTGTTCAGGGACAAAGCAGTGGAGCCTATACCCAAACATCTATGGGGAAAAGGCTTCTACTCCAGATACTTCGGTCTTTTTCTGTCATCATATTTCTATGTTTCTATAAAGGTAAAAAGGGGACTGTTGTAGTTGTTGATATAGAAGGACAGACTAGATAGGCCTTGTGGTCTTTTTCTGTCGTTATATTTCTATGTTTCTATAAAGGTAAAAAGGGGACTGTTGTAGTTGTTGATATGGAAGGACAGACTAGATAGGCCATGTGGTCTTTTTCTGTCGTCATATTTCTATGTTTCTATGTTTCTACTTCCTTAACCCAAAGAACTGGGGGCCTCAAGCCCATCTTAGACCTGGGAAACTTAAACAAGTTTCTGGTGAGGGATAAGTTCAACATGCTCTCCCTTGGAACACTGCTGCCTTACCTCCACTAGGCAGATTGGAGTGCTCCTTGGACCTAAAGGATGCATATACTCACATCCTGATCCACCCCTCCCACAGGCAGTTCATGGTGGGAGGAGGGCACTACCAGTACAGAGTGCTACCCTTCAGCCTGGCCTCCTCTCCAAGGGTCTTTACCAAATGCCTACAAGAGACTTTCTCCTTCCCCTACCTGAGTGTCTGGCTCACCAGGTGCGGTACGGCCTGTGATGTAGAAGGTCCCTCTGATCCCATTGAGATAAGTGAAACAGAAGAACTGGCTTCAGTAGCTGACAGGCAGCTAAAGCACATGGCTCATGGTTTCCATGGAAACCACAAGCAGAATGAGTCACGAGAGAGGAAAACACACCCCTGCTGCAGTTTATCCCCACAGTCAGGAGTTGAGGCAAAACACCTGGTCGGGGGAAGGGCTAAGTTAAACCCTAGAAAGCAGGGATATAAGAAATGCTCATTAGAGAGAAAGTCAGAGCCAGAGCGGGAGAGAGAGCGAGAGAGAGAGCTGGAGTTGGAGTCGGAGTCGGAGTCAGAACCAGAATCAGAGCCAGAGCCGGAGCAAGGGCCAGAGCCAGATTCAGAACAGAAACGAGAATTTGAAGCAGAGAAGGAGCTGTATTGGAGTGAGAACTCATAGGAGCTGAAGTTGGGAGAGGACTCTCTGAGGTATAAGTCTGAGAGGGAAACCAGCAAGAGAAACAATTGGAGAACCAGTGCCCAGAAGCCAGGTAGAAACAGCCCAGGTTTGGTGCCGTGTCTGAAAGGCAGCCAAAGGGAAAGAATACCGGGAAGGCTAATTTGGGAGCACTCACAAACTCCAAGGTTTGGAACCTTAGCTGACCCTGCAGTACTGAGAAGTTCTCCTGTACGAAAGCCAAAAGGTAGGCTGAGTAATTGGCTCAGAGATAAAACTGCTTTTAAGAATTTGTCTTATGCTAACCCCGAAGGGTGGGACTCTCTTCCTGCTAAATCCAGTATATATGGTAATTCTCAACCGTATCTGTTAGAGTGCTGTAAGGAGAAGCCTCGAGAAGAGAAACTGGGTGTGTGCTTAGAAACGCCGTGTAACAAGTTTCAAACTTACCCAGCTGATAGCCAGTATGAAGCAATGGAGACAGAACCGGTTGTAGAAAATATAGTAGAAGAACAAATGGATTGTACATTTTCTATTACCGATGATATAATTTCATTGTGCTAAAGCCAGGCTGTTCAGAGAGCTGTATGAATCAACAGAGAGAAAGCACAAACATTTTTGGTCTGAGAAGTGTTTGTTTAACTTTGAGTGCTGTGAAGCAACTGCACATTTATTTTATTTATTTATTTAGACAGTTTTTGTATACCGCCTTATCCTTCAATCAAAGTGGTCACAGCACAATTGGGGGATACATTTAACACGCAGGGATATGAGACACATACACTAATACTTACAGGGAACATGGGCAATGGAGGGTTAAGTGGCTTGCCCAAGACCACAAGGAGCATCTGTGGGACTAGAAACCCCAGTCCTTCCGGCCCAAGGTTGCTGTCCTCTAGTGGGATTTGAACCCCCGACCTTCCGGCCTGAAGTACCTTGACCCAACCACTAGGCTACTCCTCCCCACATGCTGAAGTAAGAAGATATTTTTGTTAGTTCTTGTATTGTTTTTCCTGCCAGAGATGTTGTGGTACTGCAGAGCCTATGCAAACAGAAAAAAAGGTTTTAAATTCAGAAAAAAGATTCCAATACCAGATGCGACATTACGAGGAGCCAGATAGGGGGAGCAAGAGAGACCTTCCAGGGCCTAGAGAACCGCACCCCAGAGCTTGTGATGTGATGCCGGCCAACAGCCAATCCAGGAAAGGGGGAGTTCCTTTTAAAAAAGGCTGGGAAGTTGGAAATGGAGAAGGAGGAGAAGAGAAAGAGAAGGAGTCTTGGCAAAGAGACCCGAGAGGAAGGAGTTCCTGGCAAGAAGACACAGGGAGTCTGGTGCAGCAAGACCCCAGGAGTTCGTGGCAAAGAGACACTGGGAGGAAAGGTACCAGGAGAGAAGCAGAGGTCAGAGGTTTATCTGATGAACCGGTACCAGCAGTTTCAGGACCCTGTGGAGGTTACCAGAAGGTTGGTGAATTCATTGCCATAGGAGGTAACACTCCTTATTCAAGGAGAAAGAGGTATGGGTGTGAGAGAGAGATAACTCCACCCGAAGGCCAGCTGGACAGTGGGAGGCCTGCTACTTGAGTAAGGCTGAATTGCAGCAGGACTAGGCCTCAAACCTCAACTCACTGGGATAAGCCTGGAGAACAAGGTAATCCACATTTTTATACTTCTAACCGTTATAACCTGATGACACAGGGAGCACAAGGAACAAGGGTGTGCTCACCTTATCAAGCTGTTTGTAAGACAAGACACAAGCTTTTACCAGATAGAAGACTGTTTAATATAAGGCAACAAGACAAGGGAAGATATTCTCATAGCAAGCATTCACATGACCAAGGCCTAAACCTAGGCCCAAAACATTGGAGGCTGATACAAGCTGTATATGAAAAGCCTCAGCGTATTCCACCAGACTACACTGATACAGAGTCACAGCTCTCAGACCCACAGCCCATGCAGGTGGAATTTATTGAGGACCCTTCCGAAGTGCCCATGGATTGTAGCTACTGTCAGGCAGGAAGCCTAGAATCCCTGCCTAGTGTATAAAGCAGGGCTCAGCAAGCAAAGACTGTGTGTTTTATTGTATAAATTCCTGTGAAGATAACAGTGGATAAAGTAATAACGGGTTATGTTTCTTTTCTACCTGAAGCAAGGTTTCTTTATGTTGACGTAGATTCCACTACCTGAATCATTGTGCATTAAGGGAAATAAAAAGCCTTTCTTTCCCTACTCTCGGACTTTGTGTTTACTTGAGGCTTTGGTACACGGAAGGCCACTGGGAACAGATACCCAGACCCCGCATACAAGAACCAAACTCAAACTAGAAAAATAACTCATGTCCACCCGACCTGCCTTAACCACCTTTGACCACTAGGACGGCGGTGCGACAATGTATGACTATTTGTCCTGAATTTCCTTTGTTTTGAATCTGCCCGGAAGGGAAATAAAATCCTGTCATTTTTGCCTGAAACCATTCGTTCACAACTGCTCCTTATTTGGATGGTAAAAGTGGTACTACAACTTCCATGAGGCAGTGCATGCTCAAAGCCCTGCCATGCTGTCTGAATAAGGGATCCCAGGCAGCTTAACCCTATATGCCTAGGCTGGGGGGTGGCTACTGGTGACAGGCCTCAGAGGTCAGTCAGGCTGCAGAGCATGCACCTTCCTTCTGCAGCACCTGGAGTTCTTCATCAACTACCCTAAATCCCATTTCTCTCCAGCCCAAAGCCTGGAGTTCATAGGTGCTCAGTTGGACATGTTACAGATCAAGGCCATCTTCCCAAGAGAAAGGGAGGAATGCCTCAGGCAACTGGCAGGAGAGGTATAACACCACTAGTCAGTGCCGGCTCATCTCCTCCTCTGCCTACTGGGTCATATGGCCTCGACGGTCCACATCACACCCTCAGCCCACTTACACATGCGGACAGCTCAGTGGTGCCTATGCTCTCAGTGGACTCAGGCCATGGACAGGCTATGGGACATGGCCAGGGTTACCCGCCAGCTGGCAGAGTCCCTCAACTGGTGGCAAAACCTGTACCACCTCTAGGCGGGAATACCTTTCCAGGCACCTGTGCTGCAGAGGACCCTGACCACAGATGCCTCCCTCCTGAGTTGGGAGACACATTGCAGAGACCAAAGCACACAGGGCAGCTGGTCTCATGAGACTCCTACAGATCAGTCTCCTGGAGCTCAGGGCAATCTTCTTGGCCCTATGAGCGTTCTGCCACCACCTGCGACACCCGACCTGTGCTGATCCAAACAGACAACCAGGTCGCCATGTTTTATATCAACAAGCAGGGGGGCACGGGTGTGTACTCCCTCTGCCAGGATGCAGTGGCCCTCCTCTCCTTTGCAGCTTGCAAAAGCATGCTTCTGTGAGCAGCCTACCTCCTGGGCCAGGACAACTGCTTAGTGGACAGGCTGAGAAGAGTCCTTCATCCACAGGCGCTTAAACCCCAGAGTAATGCAGCAGCTCTTCTACCTCTGGGGCAGGCCCACAATGAACCTATTTGCCTCTCTGGACAACACACAGCTACCCTGCTTCTGCTCCCATCAGCTGCACCCAGAGTGCATGGCGGCATATGCCTTCCTGATCTTGTGGTCCGAGGGCCTACTCTATGCATTCCCACTGACCCCCTTGGTCGCCAGGACCCTCTTCAAGGTCCAGACTGAAAGGGCATCAGTTATACTGATTGCCTCCAGGTGGCCCAGGCAACCTTGGTTCCTTCTGCTGCTTTACCTGTCGGTGGCATTTCCAGTCCCTGTGGGCCGAGCCCCGGACATCCTGTCCCAGGAGGAGGGCTCCCTCCTGCATCCCAATTTGGGGTCACTAACGCTAACAGCATGGCTGCTGAAAGGGCCCCTTTCAATCTTCCAGGAGAAGTCGAGAAGATCCTACTGTCCCCCTGAAAACCCTCCACCAGATGGGTGTATGCCTTTAAATGGAGAAGGTTCTCCGCCTGGTGTGCGGAAAGGGAGGAGAACCCCTTCTCCTGCCATGTGCAATTAGTACTTCAGTACCTACTGCACCTGTCTATTACTGATGAGCATTCTTGGTGCGTCAAGTGTCTAGGCCCCGACCATGACGTCGATTCCTGCCTCTCCTGTCACCACATGACCTCTAGAGGTCGGAAGAACCAAGACAAACAGAAGGCTAAGCTCCTTCGGTGCACTCCTTGGGGGTGTCGACTTTGTCAAAGTCTTCCCATGCCTCTAAAACCTCACCGGCTGGGAAAAGCATCACTCGGAGTCACCAGCATTGAAGAAGAAGACATCGACTTTGAGGTCATCATCGGCATCACCATTCTTTACATTCTGACGCGGACTGTCCATCTAAATAACCCCAGCGGGAGGTATCACCCTCCAAAGCTATACAGGGGTCCAGGGATGCCCCTGAGGTCCAATTCTCGGTGGAGCCTCCGATAACAGCATTGGGAGTTGTGGCTCACACATCTGTGTCTGGAGCCTCTCCTCCCCCAGTACCATCATTGGATGGCCCCGTCATCACTATTGAGCATAGCATCACTAAACTCTTAGCAATTGTTATGCCGATGACTTCAGAGACTCCGCAGCTGATACCGATACTGGTTCCACTGATGCCACCGGTGACCACAGTCATTGGTACTCTGCCGCAGGTATCCCTGACTTCATAGGGCTCAGAGCAGCCGGTACCAAGGCCTTTGGAGCCATTGGGTCCGATACCCTCGACATCAAAACAATGGGCATCGGAGCATCGAAGGTATTGAACATCTCATAGAGATTATTTCAAGCTGTGGAGTCTCAAAATTCAGCCATGTCACACCCATACTGAGGTCGCTGCACTGGCTGACAATCGCTCCTGGAATCAAGCATAACATCCTCAGCCACAAAGCCCGCCAAAACACAACCGCAGAGCAGTTCCAAGCTTTAATCAGCATTCCCAACACCAACAGGCCTTGTAGATCAGCCACACAAAATCTTCTCGACCTGCCCCCATGACTCTGTAAGAGCACTCAATATGCTCGCACCTATGTCTTTACGCTATATGCCCCCGCTCTTTGGAATGCATTGCCCACCCCACACTGCGATGCATCTAATCACCTACTACTTTCAAGAAACACCTCAAGACATACCTCTTTCATTAGCATTATGGCATTGACCAGTCTACCAACCAGCCAACTCAGAACATCCCTCCTGCCCCCCCCCTTCCTAATACCCTGGTTAAGCTAAGTCAGCTAAGCCATCTCCTCTTAATTTACTTTAAACCACTCCCCCCCCCCCCCCCCGGGTAGCCTATTAATTATTGTTGCCCACTGCTTTATTTATTCTGCCCTTGCTCTTTATTGTTCCCTGCTTTGCATATTGTACCCTCGCTAATCTCTGTTTCACATTGTCTTACTTATCTAACCCTTGCCAATTGTGGATTTACACTGTTCTGCCAATTCTTCCCCTAATACTCGTTTTTCACTGTCTTGCCTCCTCCTGCATTTTGTACCCCGTTAATTTTATCCCCTAAATTGATTGTACACCGTTTTGACTGGTAGAAAAACGGTATACAAAAATCAGTTAAATAAATAAATATCAAGCCTATGCTACTTACGCTGGTCAATAACACTGGTAGAGACAATCAGATCAAAAGCAGATCAGGAAATCAAAAGTTTCCAAACCTCAATCTGCCCCATCTACTCAACCGCCTCAGAGATTTTGACTCTTTCAAATGGAGCATTGCCAATTTTCCCATTGTTCGCCCTCCTCCTCCCAGGATCCCAGGGAGGCTAGTACATTTCGCACACCGTTGGATAAGTATTACCTCTGAGCCCTTGGGCCTACAACTAAAGTTCCAGACTTATCCTCCCAATCATTTTGTAGGACAACCCATCCTGGATCCCCTTCACTCCTCCTTGCTCTATCAGGAGATCCTCTCCCTGCTAGAACAAGGAGCTATTGAGGAGGTCCCCTCTGCCCTGAAGGGCCAGGGGTTCTATGCCAGATATTTCCTGATTCAAAAAAAGACAGGAGGTTACAGGCCTATACTAGATCTCTGAAATCTCAACAAATGTTTCATCAAGGAGAAATTCAAGATGATTTCTCTAGGCACCCTCTTGCCATTCCTCAAACAAAACAATTGGCTATGCTCTCTGGATCTAAATGAGGCATGTACACACATCCTCATCCACCCAGGCTACAGAAGATTCCTCAGGTTTGTCTTTCAGGGAAACCACTATCAGTACAGAGTACTCCCTTTTGGGCTCGCCTCAGCGCCCAGAGTATTCACGAAGTGCTTAGCTGTTGTCGTGACTTACCTACGACCTTGGGAATATTTCTGTTCCCTTACTTAGATGACTGGCCGCTAAGGACAGACTCCGCTTTAGCAGTCACTTCTGCCCTAAATCAAACCATTTATGTCCTTCAAGAGTTGGGGTTTGTGATAAACTATCCAAAGTCACATCTCAGCCCAACCCAGGACCTCGAGTTCATAGGTGCTCGCCTGAACATGACAAGAAGCAGAGCTTTCCTCCCAGAGGGCAGATGTCTCCATCTGATTACGTTAGCCACACAAGTGCAGCAGCAACCATCAGTTCCTGCTAGAACATTCCTATGCCTTTTAGGACACATGTCTTCCACTTTCCTTGTTGTACCTTATGCTCGCCTCCACATGAGGATCTCACAGTGGACTCTCTCAATCCAGTGGAAGCAGTCCACAGGTCATCTCTTAGACCTGATCAACATCACTTTGCAGATGAAGGAAAACCTACAGTGGTGGATCCCGTCACAGAATCTAATCGAAGGGTCACCTTTTCAGAAGTCTGTACCGCAGTTTATCCTAACCACCGATGCATCAACAGTAGGCTGGGGAGCCCATCTCAATGTTCTCACTATGCAGGGGCCTTTGATCCACTCAGGAGAGAGCCCTCCAGATCAATCTTCTGGAACTCAGAGCAGTACCCAATGCCATCAGAGTCTTCTCTTCCCAACTTAAGCAGAATTCTCTTCTTGTGAAGACCGACAATTAGGTGGCTATGTTTTATATAAACAAACAAAGAGGGACATGCTCTCAAGCTCTGTGCAAGGAGGCCTCTTGCCTGTGGAACTGGGCAATTTCCCAAGGTATTCACCTTCATGCAGTCTGCCTTCCGGGAGAACAGAATCAATTGGCCAACAGACTAAGCCAGATTCTCCATCCACACGAGTGGATGTTGGATCCTCGGGTAGCCCAATGCTTGTTTCACCTCTGGGGGATTCCTCTAATAGACCTTTTTGCGTCTCCCCTCAATGCCCAACTACCTCGGTTATGTTTGAGAATTCCCTCTCCACACAGGGAATTGTCAGATGCCTTCCTCATTCACTGGGGTCGAGGGCTGCTTTATGCTTTCCCTCCATTCCCACTCATAGCGAAGACGCTTTTCAAACTCCAGAAAGAACGGGGGTGAGTGATTCTTATTGTCCTGTACTGGCCCAGGCAATCAAGGTTTCCTCTGCTTCTTCAGCTTGCTCAAGCACCTCCCCTCCAGCTCAGTTACTCACTGATGCTTCTCTCCCAGGAGCAGGGCACCCTATTGCATCCCAACCTCAAACCACTGCAGTTGATGACCTAGAACCTGAACACCTTGTTCTCTCACATTTAAATCTCAGGGAGGACGTCTAACATGTCCTAATATCTTAAAGGAAGGATTCAACCAGATGCTCTTATGCCTTCAAAAGATGCAAGTTCTCCATCTGGTGTTCTTTTAAAATGCTGGATCCTTTCACATGTCCTATCCTGGACTTACTTCAGTACCTACTACATTTCTCTAATTCTGGTCTCAAAACCAGTTCTGTGAGAGTACATCTATCTGCTATTGCGGCCTCCCACCATGCTCTAGATAGTTGTTCTGTCTCGACACACCCCTTAGTGGCCAGATTTATGACCAAACCGCCTTTCTATCCACCTCCCACTCCATGGGATCTCAATGTTATCTTGGCACAACTCATGCACAATCTTTTCAAACCAATGGGGTCAGCTCCATTGAAGTTCCTCACTTGGAACTTCTCTTTCTCAGCTCAGTTACCTCAGCTCGCAGAATCAGTGAACTCCAAGCTTTGGTAACCTATGAGCCTTACACCACTTTTCATCATGAAAAAGTGGTCTTTTGCACACATCCTAAGTTCTTACCGAAAGTCGACACCTCTTTTCACTTTAATCAATCAGTCTCGCTACTGATCTTCTTTTCAAGACCCCACTCATCTCTGGCTGAAGCCACACTTCATACTCTTGACTGCAAGAGAGCACTAGCATTCTATTTAGAATGCACCAAGGACCTTTGCCAATCCTCTCAGATGTTGGTATCCTTTGACCAGAGTCTTTTGGGGACCTCAATATCCAAAAGAACACTGTCAAATTGGTTGGCAGATTGCATATCCTTTGCTTATGCTCAAACTGGGCTATCCCTAACATACCATGTTACAGGTCATAATATCAGAGCCATGGCAGCTACGGTGGCTAACCTTGGCTCAGTACCTATCTCAGATATCTGCCAAGTGGTAACATGGTCTTCTTTGCATACCTTTTACAGTGCACTATTGCTTGGATAAAGACTCCAGAGCTGCTGATCAATTCGGACAAGCAGTTTTGCATAATCTCTTTCAAATTTAGACAACTTGTCCACTGTCCATCCGACTACCCTATGAGGAGTGTTCTGAATGAGCTGAGTCTGTTGGATCCTGGCTGCAGCCTCCGGCTGTACTGGGATGCTTCCCTCACTCAGTTATCTTGGGCTAGGGAGTCCCATATGCGAAGACTGACTTCCTGCTTGTTCTTGGAGATAGAGTAGTTATTCACCTGTAACAGATGATCTCCGGGAACAGCAGGAATCAGTCCACAACCCACCCACCTCCCATCAAGTTGTCCCATTTTTTTCTCATTTCCTGGTATACAAATTTTTTTTATTCTCTGCTATACACCTGACTGAGGAGACCAGGAGGGAACGTGGGAAGGCAGCCATACATGCGTGGAGGAATGCTCCCAAATGCATTTCCTATTGGATGTTGGGGAGTATTCCCGCGCTGGGCTCCATCGGTGCCGACTTCACCCATATGTGAAGACTGATTCCTGTTATTCCCGGAGATCACTTGTTATAGGTGAGTAACTACGCTTTATTTTCTATGCTTCATCCAGTATCTGACCTCTTTCTCTCTCTTCTCAGCCCCCAATATCTGCATTCTCTCTCATTCTCCTTCCCCTTTACAGCATTTCTGTGTGTGTGTCTCTCTCTCTCTTCTGTCTTCCACCTATCCAGAATTCCTCCCTGCTCTTTCTCTTCTGCTGCTCTCTGCCAGTCGTGCATCTCTCTACTTTCTCTCTTCTGTTCCCCATCCCCAGAGTTTCTGCATTTCTTTTGCCTTTTGTTATTGCTTGAGCAAAGCTCAGTGCAAGCTTCAGCTGGAAATCGTACCCAGCCATCAGTCGCACGCAGCCATCATGCACCAATTGCTTCTTTATACTGACATGGTGGCTGCATGGGTTGGCATTTTCTGTGGGGAGGCAGTGAGTAGCTCCAGGTTCCAAGGCTGTACCAAGGGCTGTGCGAGCAGTGTGGCTGCACAAGGTGCAAGTACAGAAAGGGTGCCGATATCCTCACTTGGCTTCCAGGAAGCTGAAAATGAGTGCATTATTACACCCAGCTAAGGCAGAGGAGGGCACCAGATTTGTTATTCATGCAGGGCATGTTTCTAGCTTGATACAGTTCTGCTGAGTACTGTGGCTTCCAGGTGGCTGACATTGCAATGCCAGAGATCAAGGCAGGTGATGACTGGAGGACTGTGCCTACGCTGCACCACACAAGTCTTGCTTTACAAAAATTGGGTTGCTCTATGATGCTGCAGGGCATGCTAACACCACTCCCATTAAGACGGTTTCCGGTAAGATCTTTGTATCTACTGCCTTGAAGTAAGTCCGGGAAAATGAGAGGCATTTTTGACAGGCGATGAAAAAAAGGAGTCAGTACTATGTATTTACATGTACTACCTGAAAAACGTCCTGATTATGCTTATCATTTTTATAGTCCTAGTGGACTTACACAGCACTGTACAGTGGTACTGAGTATTCAAGTATAATATGTCCCTTCTCCAAAAGCTTACTCTGTAAGAGGATACCTGAAGCAATGGGAGATAAAGTGACATGCTTAGGGTCATAAAACATGTCAGTGGCTAATGCAGGAATTGAATCTTGCTTTTCCTGGTACTCAGCCTAATGGCCCCTCCACTAGGTCACTTCCTAGTAGTGTATTTGACAAGAACAAAAGAGTATATGGAGGATGTATCATTGAATGTATGATTACATAGGTAATGAGAAAATGAGTGGATTATGTGTGGGTGTGTAGCTGGAAGGTGGAGTGTGTGTGCATATGGGGAAGTGACTCAGCCTTCCCCCTTGCCTTCTTCTGCTGGGGAGGAGCTGAAGACTTTTCAGAGTAAAGCCAGCATTTATGATGTGCTTGGATAAAGCCCTCGGGACGTCTGACTGCTGATATAGCTGCACATGAAATGAGAATCAGAAGCTACAAAGATGTCTTACATATTGGGACATGGAATGTACAAAGCATGAACCAAGGGAAGTTGGAGGTGGTCGAGAATGAAATGGAACATGTACAACTTGATCTGTTGGGTGTCAGCGAACTGAAATGCTGGCATCAGGCACTTTGCATCAGATGATCATATGGTCTACTATGCTGTAAATCATGGGTCTCAAACTCAAATTGCTTTGAGAGCCAAATGAGGACTTGTAAAGTAACCCACGGGCCGCATCGTCGGAACTTTTTTTTACAATGGAAAAAAGTCAGTGTCTGCGAAGTACTACGCCCACCTCCGACAAAGATCGCAGAGCCACTGCAGTACAAATCTTCTCACCTTCCACCACATACGGCAGCGTAGACTTGCAGTGAAGCGCCGCACTGCTTATCCAGCTCTCACACACATCAATTGTACTGGGTTGATCACAGAAAACGGAAGGCTGGACATCATATTTCAGCGATCGGGAACCACTCAGAGCAGCATCGGGCTGCAGGCTCGCCCTCGGGAGCTGTGCGGGATCGGGCAATCAACACCGGCATGGCAGGGAGGTAAACTTAATTAACGGCGATTACATACCGGCATCAACTACATCAGTGGTTTTCAACCTTTTTTGTACCATGACCTCTTTTACCATTGGTCAACTTGTGATGACCCCCAATGATAAAATCAAATGCGTCTCTCTTCATTTACCATTAACGCATTGCCGCTGTAATCATTTGTTGAATTATTAATATATTCTCCCGGACCAAGCAGGAAGTCAGTCCTCACATATGGGTGACGTTGGTGCCGACGGAGCCGTCGTGCGGAGCATTTCCCCAGCTTTCAACATCTGCCAGGCCGCTACTTGGTCTTCACGCCAGACGTTTGCGGCCCATTACTGCCTCGAGAGGGAGTCCCGCAGGGACAGTGCTTTTGGACAGGCGGTACTCCGTAATCTCTTTGAGGTTTAGGCAACTCCTACTCTCCGGCCCTTGTATTGGGCTACCGTTCGGGGGCTTTCTCAGAGAAGATTCTTATCACGCATGCTGAGGCTCTAGAGGGAGCTTATTTTTCAGCTTTGGGTTCTCGGTAGCCTAGAGCTGGGGAGTCCCATATGTGAGGACTGACTTCCTGCTTGGTCCTGGAGAAAGAGTAGTTACCTGTAATAGGTGTTCTCCAGGAGCAGCAGGAATCAGTCCTCATGACCCTCCCTCCTCCCCTTGGAGTTGCAGTTATATATTTCATTTTGTTTTTTGCTGTCTTTTAGCTATGTCATCAGACTGAGCAAGATGGCACCCTTGGGTGGGAAGGGGACTGCGCATGAGTGCTGCATTCCCAAAAGCTTTCTTTGAAAGCTGGGTAAATGCTCTGCACGAGGGCTCCGTCGGCGACGACGTCACCCATATGTGAAGACTGATTCCTGCTGCTCCTGGAAAACACCTGTTACAGGTGAGTAACTACGCTTTATAGGCCTTTGCAATGTTTTTATTTATAAAATTTACTTATTTAAACCACAATAATTAATCACAATAACACGTAACAATATTTGATTTCAAAATTATGATGATTTTGTAGTCAAATCACTAATATGAAATAAAATTATTTTTTCTACCTTTGTTTTCTGACCAAGTTATTCTCTGATCATGCTGGTCCCGATCTGAGGCTTCTGCTTTCCTGTCTTCTCTTAGCTCTCTTTCTGTGGTCTATGGTCCATCTGCCATTTCTTATCTCTTCTTTAGTTTTCTTCAGTTCTTTCCATCAGCCTATTTCCAGTCCCCTTCTAGTCCAAATACCATGGCAGCCCCTCTCAGCATCCACTCCCTTCCAGTCCCATTCTCCCATCCCCTCGCATCAGCCCATTTGTAGCCCTAGCCCCCAGTTTTCTTCCAAGGCCAGCAGCTCTATCCTCCCCTCCCCACCATCAGCCCATTTCCAGTTGAAGCCCCCCCAATCAGCTCACTTCCAGTGCTAGTCTCCCCTAATCAGCCCATTACCAGTCCTAACCCCCCCCATCAACCCATTTCCAGTTGAAGCCCCCCCAATCAGCTCACTTCCAGTGCTAGTCCCCCATCAGTCCATTACCAGGCCTAGCCTCCTCTAATCACTCCATTTCCAGTCCTAACCTCCCCGATCAGCTCATTTCCAATGCTAGGCCCCCATCAGTCCATTACCAGTCCCAACCCCCCCATTGATCAGTCCATTCCCAGTTCTAGACTTCCATAATCAACCCATTACCAGTTCTAGCCCCCCCGATCTGCCCATTACCAGTGCTAGCCCCCCATCAGCCCATTATAATCCTAACCCGCACTGTCTCTCCCCTCTGTCCAGTATGTCCCTCTGTCTCTCCCCTTTGTCCATGTCAGCCCCCCTTCCTCCCTCCGTCCATCCATGTCAGCCCCCCCTCTATCCATGTCAGCCCCCTCCCTCCCTCCCTCCATGTCAGCCCCCCCCCCATGTCAACCCTCCCTCCGTCCATCCATCCCTCCAAGTCAGCCCCGTCCCTCCCCCATGTCAGCCCTGTTGCAGGTTCCCTGCCCCCTCCTCCCCTCTCCCTATGTCTGCCTGCTTCTGCCCTGTTCTTCTGCAGCCGCGGTTCCTTGTCTCTTAAGGAACTGCGGCTATGCCGGTAAAGCTGTTGCAAAACCTTCCTGTCTTTCAACGGGCTCCGTGCAGCATTGTCCCGCCTCCAAAGGAGGTTGTTTACCACTTCCTTTGGAGGCGGGACAATGCTGCACGGAGCCAGTCAAGAGACGGGAAGGGTCCGCAACATTTTCATAGGCACAGCTGCAGTTCCCTAAGAGACAGGGAGCCGCGGCTGCAGAAGAAGGGAGGCGGTGAGTTTGCCACTGCTGAGAAGCGGATTCGGCAGTAACTTGTGCAAAATGCATGCGGCCTGCGGACCACATGTTTGAGACCCCTGCTGTAAATGAATGACAAAGAAGAAATGGTGTTGAATTAATAATTAAGAAGAAACTTGCAAGAACTGTAATGAAATACAATGCAGTTAGTGAACGCTTAATTTCTATTTGTCTATGAGGAATGCCTATAAACACAACTATAATTGGAGTATATGCCCCAACAACAGCTTGCAGAAGAGGTTGAAATTGATGAGTTCTATGAACAAGTACAAGCTGAAATTGACAGAAAATGCAAACAGGATATGCTGATAGTCATGGGTGACTGGAACCCAAAAATTGGCAACAAAGAATAAGTCAAAATGGTTGGAAAATATGGACTTGGCAACAGAAATGAAGCTGGAGAAAGACTGATATAATTCTGCAAGACCAACAATCTATTCATCTCACCCTTCTTCCAGCAACACAAGCAGTGACTGTACACATGGACGTCACCCAATGGATTGTGAAAAAATCAAATTGACTACATCTGTGGAAGTCAACAATGGAAAAACTCTGTAACATCAACAAAAACAAAACCTGGAGCTGACTGTGGTACAGATCACCAACTACTAGTTTGCAAATTCAAGCTAAAGTTGAAAAAGATCAAGCCACTCATGAATGTAGCAAAATATGACCTTGAGAATATACCACTGGAATTTAAAGACTGCCTGCAAAATCTACTTGCTGCCTTAGATACAAATGACAGAGCTCCAGAAGAGTTATGGGATGACATCAAGAAGGTTGTGTTGGAAGAAAGCGAGAAGTCTCTACAAAAGGTGAAAAAGCAAAGACGGCCAAAATGGATGACCGAAGAAACTCTGAAAATTGCCCAGAAATGCAGAGAAGCTAAAGCCAGAAGAGAAAGAGAAGCAACAGCAGAATTCAACAGAGATTTCCAATGTGCAGCAAGACAAGACAAGGAGAAGTACTACAATGACGCATGCAAGGAAATAGAAGCAGAAACTATTAGAGGAAGCCAGGGCTAGTGCAAGGGTATGAGGCGCCCTAGGTGAACCTCATCCCTTGCACAACCCTCTGCAGCAGCCCCACTCAGTGGTAGTAATGCTTTTAAAATGCCCCCATGCAAACAGGAAGTGTAATCCGAAGGGGGCGGAAGCAGGAACGGTACCACAACACCGGAGCTGAAAGTAACTCCGGCACTTTGGTGTCTTTTTAAAAGCATTGCTGCCATTGAGAGGTGGCAGCAGCAGAAATAGGCGCCTCCAGAAGGCCGGCCCTCTAGGTGTCCACTTGGTTTGCCTAATAGTAGCACCGGCCCTGTCTATAGCTTCACTTTGATTTGTGGCTACAAAAGGACCTGCTAAAATAAACTGTGCTGACCCAAAATATAGCGCTCCAATTTTTTTTTCAAATATCCAATACCATGAACAGCCCTGAAGACAATACAAAGCAACTTAAAGTCCCTCAGCAATGGGGTCACATGATCATAATTCCCCATTCCCAAGACCAACCATGCAGCAGTATTATGAATCAGCTGCAAATGCTGAAGCTGCTTCTTAATCTGCTTGCAGTAGTCAGTACTTGAAACAACAAAAGCATGAACAAACATAAGTCTTCATATCTCTCATACCACCTTTCTGTTTCTCCCCTCCTCCCCACTCATTATTTTACTTCACCCATCTGCACCTCTAGATAGGCCAGGGTCATTTGATTCTGCCTGTGTCACTGGAGGTTGGGTCCCTGCTGACACTATCAAGTCTGTCTGCCCTGGGTGAGGGGAGGGATTCACTTGCTTTGCCACGCCAGAATAAAATTATATATCCCCAGGGCCATCCTTCCTCCCTTTACAATCTCCAACAATTGTCTCATAAATATGCTTCCACCCTCCTGAACTACCTGCCTGTAAATGACCTATCTGAAATGTTGCTATAGTAGGAGAGGGTCTCCCCAATCATCACTTGTTTTATGGGCAGCAGGGACAGGCAGGGGGTTTCCTGGTAGGATTTTCTTTTTGATGGGGAGACTTAACAGAAAGGAGGAGGACCAGGGCAACATTTTGGTCAGAAAATTTACAGGCAGGGACTTCAGGAGGGAAGAAGAATGCTGCCTCGCTTACAGCTCTTATGTGTCTCTTTCCACAGTTGGAACGTTGCTATGCTGTTCACATTTTTCAGCCCATCCTCTTGTTGAGCAAACCTGATGCTCCCCACCTGGCCAGTTCACAGTTCCTTCTGATGACTTCTCTCCATCTCTTTATTTAGTTTTGTCTGTGCTTGTTTTTGTTAAGTGCTGTGAGTTGGTGTTGACTCATGGCGACCCTCTGAATTGTTGTCCTAAACTGTGTCAGGTGTTCAGTTAGGTGGCTCATTGTTGATAGAGTGGCATCCGTAGCTGCTGTTATTGTATCAATCCATCTCATTGCTGTCCTTCCTCTTTTGCTTTGGCCTTCTACCTTGCCAAGCATGATGTCTTTCTCTTCATATGATGTGTCCAAATTATGAAAGTCGAAGTCTTGTCATTTGAGCTTCTAAAGAAAGCCTAGATTTGATCTCCTCTAGTACTGGCTGACTTGTTCTACAGGCAGTCCATGGTATGCACAGTGTTCTTCGTCAGCACCATAATTCAAAGGCATCTGTTTTCTTCTTGTCTTTTTTCTTTATTGTCTAACTTTCACATCACTATGGCATTATTGAACCATGTCTTGGATAAGTGAAATCTTTACATGTCTGTGCTTCCACATGGGCAAACGTATGCATACAGACTGATTTACTTTTTTATTTTGTAGTATTTAGCTCATGCCTTTCCAGAGGGAGATCAAGGTGAGTTACATTCAGATACAGTATGCATTTCCCTGTTCTAAGTTTGTACCTGAGGCAATAGAAGGGTGGCTTGACTCTCAACAATAAGCAGTATCGCCTGGTGCAAATATACCTAAAGGTACATCACAATTGATTTTGATCTTTATTCTATTGTTTTTTCTGATTTCTCAGTCTTCAAAGCCATGCCTCTGCAGCTTTCTGACTGTTCCTTAGTTTTAGAAATGACTTTGAAGATTTCAACTAACTTTCTTCTACAATATGTTTTAAAAATAGAGTGATCTTAGAATAACATTGGAATAATATACCTACAGTCTGTTTTTCATGCAACACACAGTATTCTTAAACACATTAGTTCAATGCAGAACCTGTCTTTCCCGTTCTTGGACCCAGTTCACAAATCAATATTGCAATTCTACCAATTACAATTCCACTGCAAAAAAAACTTTCAAGGAGAAAATGCCCATTTTTGTAAATACCTGCTCTTCAGCAGTGATAACTATAAAGTATTTGTTTTTTCCAATCACCTTGATTAAGTCTTAAATTATTTTCAACCTAGCATCCTTCCCAATCCTAGTGTTAGCAATTCCATTTCCTCCTCCTTATGACCTTTAATCATAAATAACAGCATTTGCAAAGATGAGATCATGTCATCATATTTCTCTTCATTCCAAATTCACTTGATCATGATGCTTAGTGTATAAGGTAGGAAAATGAAATACAAAACTGGAATCAAGATGAAGCCTTGCTAGCTGGTACGGAATTGATTTCATATTCAGTACTGCATAACTATCCTGCATATTGATGTGATGCAATTATAGATTGCAGGTAATTTGTACTGATGCGATCTAGAATCCCCCTGGAACACTAAAGCATGATGTGCATAGTTATTGCAGCAGCCAGTCACACATATTTGATAAATGTCTAGTTGTTCTCCTGTAGTATGGAAAATTACTTTTATGGAGACTTTACTAGTGCAAGAAAACATCAAGAATTATGAGTGGAGCTGTTGTAAGGTGGGATAGGTGTTGGTGAAGGGGTATCTGTATATAAAGGCTAAGAGTGGGGACTGGGTATTGTGTAGGGGTTAGATTCATGGGCAGGCTGTAGGTAAGAGTCAGGGTCAGATCTGTGATGGGAGTTGGTGAGTGCACACCAGCAAGTAGGTGAGGTTTATATCTGCTTGAGGGTGCATGACTATGAATGATGTGATGTCTGCAAGTAGATGGTGCATGCACATGGTCGAGTGGATGGCAGATGTTTATGCCAGTGATTGCATAGGTGTATGTGTCCATAAATGGGAGTAGGGGGTGTGGGACTGTCTTGCTAATGTCAGTGGGGTGCAGGTAAAACGTAGTTACTCACCTGTAACAGGCTGTAACAAGTGTTCTCCAGGGACAGCAGGAATCATTCCTCACATATGGGTGATGTCAGCACTGACGGAGCCTGCACAGATTCACTCCCCAGCTTTCAAAGAAAGTCTTTGGGAGTTAGACCATACATGTGTGGTCACCTTCCCTTCCAAGGGTGCCATCTTACTTTAGTAGATGACAGCTTAAACAAGCATAAAAAAGAAAATAACTCCCGGGGAGGAGGGAGGGTTGTAAGGACTGATTCCTGCTGTCCCTGGAGAACACCGGTTACAGGTGAGTAACTGCACTTTCTCCAGGAACAATCAGGAAGTCAGTCCTCATATATGGGACTCCACAGCTACAGGCTACTGAAAAAACCTGTAGGAGTCACGGCCGACCCAAAGGTCGAACCGTGAAGGGCAGAAAGGAGTGCTGAATGGCTTGAAGTCCAGTGATGCAGCCTGAAAATTGTTGATGGAATCACCTCTCCAGTAGCCTGGACACAAAGGACCAGAGGGAAGGAGTTGCACTATTTCCCAAATAGGTGATGAAGTACTGCCTGGCCGAAGGCACTATCGCATCAAGAGCTCTCCTCTAAGCAGTAATACACTGCGAAGATATGGACCGAAGACCAGGTGGCGTCCCTGCATATGTCCAGCAGAGAGACCGAGCACAGGTGAGCCACTGAAGCTGCCATGACATGCACATTATGTGCAATAACATGACTCTCCAGGGAGAGTCAGCCTGCTCATAAGTAAAGGAGATGCAGTTTGCCACCCAGATAGACAGCATATGCTTAGAGACCACAACCCTGAGCCTATTGAAATCATAGGAGACAAACAGTTGTGACAATTGGCAGTGGGGCTGTGTCATCTGTACGTAGAAAGACAGTGCCTGCTGGCAATCCCGGGTGTGTAGCGAGGCCTCCACTCAGGAAATGTGAGGCCTGGGAAAGAAGGTGGGAAGGACCACTTCATGGTTCATGTGAAAAGCGGACACCACCTTGGGCAGGAATTTTGTTTGGGTACGACCCTGTTTTTGTGGAACCTGGTGTAGAGTGCATGGGCCACCAACACCTGTAGCTCACTAACTCACCTAGCTGAAGTGAGGGCTACCAGGAACACCACATTCCATGACAAGAACTTGAGGTGGCAGGTAGCCAGAAATTCAAACGGGGAAGCCATCAGCCTCCCGAGAACCACGTTCAGGTCCCGTGCCATCGGCAGTGGGTGGATGGGGGACCATGAGAGGAGAAGTCCCTTTATGAAGCGGCGAACAAAGGGGTGCACAGAGATAGGCTGGCCATCGATGAGGTGGTGATGTGCCACTAGGGTGCTGAGGTGCACCCTGATTGAGTTGGACTTTAAAACAACCCGGGATAGTTATAGAAGACAATGCAGGATGTCCTGCACTGAGCAAGAGAAGGGGTTGAGATTCTATGCCATTTGAAGGCATATGCATGGCACGTTGAGTCCTTGTGCAATGCCAGTAGGATATCCTCCACCTCCCAAGCGAGGTGGAGGTGCACTATCACTAGACATTCAGCATCCATGCAGTCAGGGTGAGGGACTGGAGGTTGGGATGGAGAAGGATTACGTCTTCCTGCGAGAGCAATTCTGGATCCTGGCCCAGTGGTATCAGGGCTGCTTGGGAAAGCTACAGGAACAGAGGGAACCACAGCTGCTGGGGCCACCGAGGTGCCAATGAGGATCACAAAGACCCAGTCCAACTGAACCTTGAATAGGGTCTTGGGAACCAGAGAGTAAGCGGGTACACATACAGCAGACTTCTGGACCAACACAGGAGAAAGGTGTCCACTGCCACTCGCTCTGGGGCCGCCCTCCGGGAATGGATGCGCAGCAGCTGTGCATTTTCAGGGCTGGTGAAGAGGCCCAACATCGGGGTGCCCCAACATTGAAAGAAAGAGTTGGCCACCATTGGGTTGAGGCGCCACTCATGAGGCAGAAGGATTCTGCTGAGTCAATCTGTGAGCAGATTGGCCTGGTCTGACAGATAGACCGTCCAGAGGAGCATGCCCTTCTCTGTGGCAAAGGTCCATAGGTGAACCACCTCCCAACAGAGGAGGTACGCCGTTCCCCCCCTGCTTGTTGATGTAAAACATGACTACTTGGTTGTCTGTCTTAACGAGCAGGACTTGGCCCGCCAGGTGAGCCTGGAACACCCAAAGGGCATTTGTCACTGCTCTAAGTTCCAGGAGGTTGATCTGGAGGGCACTTTCCTCCCAAGTCCAGGCACCCTGTGACTGTAGGCTGTCGCAGTGGGGCCTGGAAGGGGAGGCCGGCCATGAGATTTTGTCAGGTCTGCCACCAGGCAAGAGAGGCTGCCAGAGGCTGGGTGATCTGGACTCTATTCTCTAGCTGGCCCATGGCCTGAATCCATTGAGAACTGAGGGTCCACTGGGTCTGTTGCATCCAAAGATGGGCCTGCAGTTTCACGTGAACCATGGAGGCAATGTGCCTCAAGAGGTGCAGCAGGAAACAGGCGGATGCTAGGGTGGCCAGGTGCTGTGCCCAGTCTAGTGGAAGGAAAGCTAAGGCCTGGGTCAAGTCCAGAAGGGCTCCTATAAACACCAGGCGCTGGGTCAGGAGCAGATGCAACTTTGGGAAGTTGATCATGAATCCCAGATGTTGCAGCACCCTTATGGTGCCCTGGGCTTCATGACATACCTTCTCTGGCAAGCTGGCTTTCAGAAGTCAGTTGTCCAAATAAGGGAAGACGAAGACTCCCAGGAGTGGAGGAGTGGCCTAGTGGTTGGGGCAAGGTACTTCAGGCCGGAAGGTCAAGGGTTCAAATCCCACTACAGGACAGCAACCTTGGGCCGGAAGGACTGGGGTTTCTAGACCCACAGGTGCTCCTTGTGGTCTTGGGCAAGCCACGTAACCCTCCATAGCCCATGTTCCCTGTAAAATAGTTATCTCCAAGTTATAATGCCCTGTTCAATGTAATTTCAGTTTGTTCAATGTAAACTGCACTGATGCAGAATAGCGTGGTATATAAGAGAATGTAAATAAATAAAATAAAATAAATAAGTGGAAGCGAGTGGTGACTACCACTAAGCACTTGGTAAACACCCTGGAGGTTGAGGAGAGACCGAAGGGGAGCACTCTATACTGGTAGTGGCAGCCTCTGATGATAAAGCAGAGGTACTGACAGTACCTGGTATGGATCAGGATGTGGGTATAGATATCTTTGAGATTCAAGAAGCATAGCCAATCTTCCCACTGAGGTAGGGCAGCAATGTTCCAAGGGATAGCATCTTGAACTTCTGCTTGACCAGAAAGCAGTTTACTGTAGCACCTGAAGAGTGGAGAATAGTCAATGTAATGCCAATATTTTAAAAGGGTTCCAGGGGTGATCCAGGAAACTACAGACCTGTGAATCTGACATCAGTACCAGGAAAAATGGTAGAAACCATTATAAAGAATAAAATTACTGATCATGTATATAGTCATATTTTAATAGGAGAAAGCCAACATGGATTTAGCCAAGGAAAGTCTTGTCTTACTAATCTGTTATATTTTTTGAAGGTGTGAATAAACAGGTAAACAAAGGTGTGCCGGTTGATATAGTGTATCTGGATTTTCAGAAAACCTTTGACAAAGTCCCTTATGAGAGACTCTTAGCAAAATTAAAAAGTCATGGGATTGGTGACAGTGTAGTATTGTGGATCAGAAACTGGTTAAAAGATTGAAGGCAGAGAGTAGGGCTAAATGGCCAATTTTCTCAATGAAATAGTGAAGTACGAGGTTTCTGTGCTGGGCCCCCTGCTTTTTACCATATTCATAAACGACCTGGAAATAGGACTAACGAGTGAGATGATCAGATTTGCAGATGACACAAAATTATTCAAAATTATTAAAACCCAAGAAGATTGTGAAAAATTTCAAGAGGACCTTGATAAATTGGAAGACTGGGTGCCCAAATGGCAGATGAAATTTAATGTGGCCAAGTGCAAAGTTATGCACCTAGGAAAGAAAAACCCAAACTTTGGTATCACCTTAGAAACCCCCATCCAAGAAAAAGATTTAGGTATCATTGTGGATACTATGTTGAAACCCTCCGTCCAGTGTGCAGCGGTGGCCAAGAAAGCAAATAGAATGCTAGGAATCATAAGGAAAGGAATGGAGAGTAAACCCAAGGATATTATAATGCCTCTGTATCGTTCCATGGATCGACTGCACCTGAATATTGTGTGCAATTCTGGTTGCCGTATCTTAAAAAGGAAAAGGTACAGAGAAGAGCCACCAAAATGGTAAAGGGGATGGAAGGATACCCCTATGGGGAAAGGCTTAAAAGGTTAGCGCTCTTCAACTTGGAAAAGAGAAGGCTGAGGGGAGATATGATAGAAGTCTATAAATTAATGAATGGAGTGAAATGGGTTAACGTAGATCGGTTGTTTACGCCATCAAAAAGTAGAAAGACTAGAGGAAACGCAATGAAGCTACAACGTAACCCATTTAAGACTAATAAAAGAAAACATTTTTTCACTCAACGCGTAATCAAATTCTGGAATTCATTACCGGAGGTTGTAGTAAAAGCTGTTAGTGTAGCTGGGTTTAAAAGAGGTTTGGACAAGTTCTTGGAGGAAAGGTCCATAAACCATTATTAAAGAGGACCCTGGAAATCTGCTGCTTACCCCAGGACGAGCATTGTGGAAGCTGTGGACTTTTGGTACTTGCCAGGTACTTGTGACCTGGATTGGCCACTGTTGGAAATAGGATACTGGGCTTGATGGATCTTGGTCTGACCCACTGTGGCATTTCTTATGTTCTTACGTCCCACAGATCCAGGATGGGCCGAAAGTCGCCTATCTTTTTTGGGACAAGGAAGTACTGGGGGTAGAACCCCATGCCCCAGAAGGGCTGAGGTATTTGTTCCGCTGCCCGATTCTTAAGTAGGGACTCAAGTTCCTTCTGCAGGAGCTCTCTGTGGAGGGAGGTCATGGGAAGTTCCCCTGGAAAGAAGGGAGGAGGCATCTGGTTGAAGTGCAGAAGATAACCTTCCTGCAACACCAACAGGACCCAGGCATCAGTGATGTTGCCAGGCCAGAGGTGAGTGAAGTAAACCAGATGTCCTCCTGTGTGCCTTAGGCCCTGGCCCTCTGAGGGAAGATGGGCTATGCCCAAGAAGTCAAACCTCCCCCCCCCCTAGGCTGCAGCTGGGACACTGTTTGGGACTTGGGGGTTTTTGGCTTACGGGGGCCGTGCCCCTAGTCCTTGGCTTGCTGACCCTGTTGGGGAGCTTGATAGTCTGGAAATTGGGGATATTTTCCATAAGCCTTCTTGGCCTTTGGGTGTAGGGCTTTCTCCCCAAAGCCTTCTGGGTTTACAGAAGAGGTTTTCTCCTCAGCAGGGGACGCTAACCAGCTTGTCCTGCGCCCATTGCTCCGAGGACTGTAGCCAAGTCAGGCAGCAGGCACAGACTCAAAGCTGTCAAAGGCCGCATGTGTCTGTTATTTGGAGCATTCCTTGACCGAGGCAATGAAGGTCCAGAAATGCTCGAGCGATTCAACTGCCAGCCCAGCTGAGAACCTGGCAAGCTCCTTCACCGGGTCCCTCAAGTACGTGCCCATGTACAGCTGGTAACCCTGGATGCGGGCCACAAGCATCGAGCTCTGGTAGCACTTTCTGCCAAACCCGTCCATGGTGCAGGCCTCCCTGTCAGGGGTGCACTGAGGAGTGCGTCTTTTGGTTCTTTATTCAATACATGGCCAACTCCGCCACCATGAAGTTGTGAGGCAGCTGTGTTTTCTGAAAGCTGGGGCTCTTGCCAACTCGATACTGGGAATCGAGTCGCCGGCTCACTATTGGCACCATCACTGGGCTCTCCCACATCCTGAACAGCAAGCACTCGAGGATGGGGGGAATTGGTACTGTCAGTGCCTCCTCTGGAGAGGCCTCGTACTGGAGGATCTCTGAGTCCTTGGCATGAGGCTTGCCTCTGACTCTGCCATGAAGGCCAGGACCTATGACATCCCTTGGACAAAGTTGAGGAACACGAGGTCCTCAGGCGGGGACCTCCGATTCTCCTGAGGGGGGGATGGCTCATAGGGGACATCCCTCTGCAGCATGGTGTTGGGCAACTTGTCATTCATCTCCCAGCCTGACTCTGAGCCGGACAAGATCTTGAGTCCCAGATGGTCATTGGGTCGATGAACTGCAGGTGCTGAGGGAGATCAGTGTCCCCCATGCGCTGACCCCGAGGTAGTCACGCTTCAAGCAGGAGACCAACAGATGCAGCTCTAAATGGGCGAATTGCTCCAGCACAGGCTAGATGTCCTCCGGGGAGGTCCTTGCAGTGGAGAGTCCCATAGTCAGCACCAATGACCCAGAGGCTCTGGGCATCGGGCCCTGCTGTGCCTCAATGAAGGCAGCCAGTCTGTGTTCCAAGGCTGCCATCCTAGCTTCAATGCCATTAGGCTCTGAGTAGTTGGTTCAGACCTCGATGGAATCGAGGCTGAAGCCGGCTCCCTTGAAGGGGAATCACTGATGGTGATCATGTTGGAGGACTAGGCTCGATTCCCTGATGTGGTGGGAATCTCCTCCTGCTGGGGCAGCTTCAAAGGCCGCTCCCAGCCATTGCCTTCAGTGTCATGCTGAGGACTCCGTGCAGGAGTACCGGAGGTCTTACCCCCAGATCTGGGATCAAACTTTGACTTTGACTTGCAAACCAAGCAGCAAGAGAAGGAGGTCTTCCGCAGAGGTACAGTGGGAGGAGGGAGCGGAAGCCAAGAACCACGGCCAAACACAGTTAGGTATATCCAAAAACTTTATTAGTAGACCCAACTAAAAGGTTTCGGCTGGGGGCCTTCTTCAGGGGTCAAAAAGGACAAAAAGTAACTTCAAAAAAGGTGGAACAAACCACTCTTCCCAATCATCAGCACTGCTGATCGGCAGTGCTGATGATTGGGAGGAGTGGTTTGTTCCACCTTTTTTGACGTACCTTTTTTGAAGTAGCTTTTTGTCCTTTTTGACCCCTGAAGAAGGCCCCCAGCTGAAACTTTTTAGTTGGGTCTACTAATAAAGTTTTTGGATATACCTAACTGTGTTTGGCCGTGGTTCTTGGCTTCCGCTCCCTCCTCCCTTTGACTTCGACTTGAACAGAGTCCTGAACCCAGTTCAAGGCTCTGTGACCTCGGGGCTCAGATTGAGCATATGCGCGTGATGTCGGATGCATTTCCCGAGGGCAGCAATTCCATACTCGATGCTGGTCCTGCGGCAGAGGCCTTCGAGCCAAGCAGCTCCCCCACTGCTTTTCACTATTCCTCCAACTCTTGCTCGCATCTGCAGGAAGAGTGGGCAAGTGGAGTCATCGTGATTTGCACCAAGGCATTTAATGCAGCTACTGTGGCGGTCCATAATGGACATGGCCCAGAAGGCATATGCCAGAATGCTTTAATCCACTAACAGAAGACATAGTGGGGAAGACGGCACCCGCGAGATCAGACTCAGGTGTCTCGGTCAGGGAGAGTGCGAGAAAAGACCCACGCACTGAAAAGAAAAAGGAAAAAAAAAGAACCAGAGAAAAAATGCGACGCCGAAGCAAGGACGAATTCAGGTGGCGAGAAGGTGATTGGGAACTGACTGGTAAAAAAGGAGCATGAAAAACGCTAAGAAAAGAGGGAAAAAATCAACTTTACCAGGGACAACAGACAGAACGTCTGCAGGGCTCTGTGGAAAAAGAAGACTGAGGTAAGATGGCATCCTTGGGCAGGAAGGTGACCACGCATGCGCAGTCTAACTCCCAGAGGCTTTCTTTGAAAGCTGGGGAGTGAATCCGCACAGGCTCCATCAGTACTGACATCGCCCATATGTGAGGACTGACTTTCTGCTTGTTCCTGGAGAACATACTCTTTTCCCCTTCCACTCTATTGTCCCTAATGGCCTTTCTCTTCTCCTTCTCACCCCTATCATCCATTTTACTTTTCCATCCCTCCAGATCCCCATGTTATCCAATAGGTATTCCTCCCCCTGTCCTTTTTTGCACATATTCCCTGGCAATGCCTCCTTTATGGCTGACAGCACCAGGGCTTCCTGTTATGTGTAATGACTGCTCCTCTTCTGTCTTGGTCCACAGAGCACAGATACTTCATTTTGCCCTCCTTTGCAGCTCTTGGGGCTGGACTCCCTGTCTACTTCTCAGTTCCATGCCTTCAGTGCACTTGGGGTTTTTAGAACCGTAGCATGCACATAGCACTCCATGCTACATATGGGATGAGCATGCACAGTTCGCACCACCGACAAACCCCCAAGTGTACAAACAACCAGTTTCATTATAGTATAGAAAGAAAAGTGTCACTACACTTTTACATGACATCTTCCTTCACAGAGGTCATATTCAAATTAAATCAGTAGTGTTGGTCTAGGTGTAACTTTAGACCAAAGGCTTAACTTTCAATTACACATCAAGAAGATTACATCAACAGACTACTATAAAATTTATTTTTTATATTCTCTTATATACTGTGCTATTCTGCATCAGTGTGGTTTACATTGAACAGGGCATTATAACTTGGAGATAACTATTTTACAGGGGACATGGGCTATGGAGGGTTAAGTGGCTTGCCCAAGACCACAAGGAGCACCTGTGGGACTAGAAACCCCAGTCCTTTTGGTCCAAGGTTGCTGTCCTCTAGTGGGATTTGAACCCCTGACCTTCTGGCCTGAAGTACCTTGCCCCAACCACTAGGCCACTCCTCCACTCCAAACAAGGGCCCTTCAAAACCTACAGCCTCTACTTAACCATAACCACTTCAGTACCATATGTCAGGCAATAGTCTCTCCACATCTAGATTATTGCAGCTAGATATTTCAAGGACAACCCAAATGCACAACTCAAACTTTGCAAATTGCATAAAATGCTGCTTCCTATTCGTCTCTCTAGGCCAGTCCAGGACATTTGGGTGGTCAATCCGCTCCAGCAGCTGAGGACTGAATACTGAAGGTTTTCCTGACAGCTTACCCAGCTCTCCCTGGTGTCGCTCCCCCTGGTGTCAGATAATCAGTCTTTCAGTCCTCAGCAGCTGAACAGGATGTCACATAGCCCAGCTCCCCAGAGAGATGAATAGTGCATTCTTATTTGTTTGACTGAGTTAAAAAAAAAAAAGATAAATAATAATACTATGAAATTAATATAGAGGAGCAGTACTGAAAACAAGGAAAAGATAAGCTTTTGCTGCCAGTCGGGAGTAGAGTGCTCCTCTTGGTAAAGTTCTGTCCTAGCAGGGCAGTTTAAAATACTTTACTTAATACATACTTAACAGAGCCTAGCGACAGAGTAAATCGGTGTCCTGCCAACGCCTCTTACTGGCTCCTAGGGGTAGAGCCTGCTCCTCGGCGAATTTGGTGACAAGAGGTGTGATAGCAGACCTGGGAGCCCCAGGATCCTCTTCATTCCTCCGCAATTGAGCCCTTCTCCAGCTTACCGCTAGCAGCGGCAAAGCGGGGGGGGGGGGGGAGTTTGCTTCGGTCGGGCGGTGCAGGTAAGCCTTCTGCACAGAGTGCCGGTTGCTGCAGGGAGTTTTGCTTTCGTAGGGGAGTTCGCCACCGCGGGGTTTGTTTGTGCGGCGATTCCGTTTCTTTTTCTGTTTTCGTTTTTTCTTTCGGTGGGAGCGGCAGCGGCTCCCGTTCCCCACGGTTCTGGTTGTTCCGGGAATCGGAGGGGTCCAAATTTCTGGTTGCTGGACTTCTTGGGCTAGGTTCTCTTCTTCAGTCCCTCAGGCGATGGCGGACAAGGTTGCTGAAGAGTTTTTAACACAGTCTCACAGCTCCCTGGAAAGAGCAGGAACGGCGGCCATTTTAAATGAGCCTGCCGTTTCTCCCGCGCTGCAAGCAAAGCCTCAGAAGAAGAAATCTAAATCGCACAAAATTTCGGCGCCTGAAGAACCAAAGCAGCAACCTTTGCCTTCATTGCAGGACACTCTGGGGGACTTCTTCTCTCCGTATTTCATTTTGTCGCTACACAAGGCATATCTGTTAAAGTCCTGTACCTGACTGTATGTTTGGGTCCAAAAATGATGGCCCTACAGTGGCAGACCCGGGGGAAGGCACCTCTTCTGCTGCTAAGGCTTTTAACAGTGGATTTGAGGCTACGGTGGCACATAGTTCCTTTTCCCAAGGTGGGGAGGAAGGTGAGATTCTCTTGGAGACAGGCTTTGATGCCTGGCCAGGAGAGTTGGAAAAAGGTGAGTTGGGTCCGGGAGAGGATCCCAATGTGTTTCGAGTTTTCCGTAAAGAAGAGCTGGGAGCTCTGATTTCTCAGTCCCTGGCAGCTCTTAATATAGTGCTCCCAGTAGTGCAACAGGAACCTCTTGAGGATCCCTTGTTACAGGGGTTTCAGTCAGAGCAGAAGTGTTTCCTGGTGCATAGGGTTATTAAGCAGATGATAGAGTCGGAATGGGAGTGCCCAGAGGCTTCCTTACGAGGCGGTCGCACGATTGCTCGGCTGTACCCCGTTCCTCAGGATGAGAGAGACTTATTGCGTATACCTAAGGTGGATGCGTTGGTTTCCGCAGTCACTAAGAAGACCACTATTCCCGTGGAAGGGGGTACAGCGCTTAAAGATGTGCAGGATCGTCGGTTGGAGGCGCTGCTGAAGCAAGCTTTTGATTCCAGTGCCTTAGCTCTGCAAGCTTCCGTTTGTGGGGCTTATGTGTCCCGTGCCTCTATCCGTTGGCTACAAGGGTAGCAGAACCCGGATAAGGGGGTGGATGCTTCAGCGGATGTCGCTCAACTAGAGTCAGCGGTGGCTTATCTAGCAGATGCCTTTTTATGATTTAGTGTGAATTTCGGCGAAGTCTATGGCTTCCGTGATTGCCGCTCGGCGTTTCCTTTGGCTTCGAAATTGGGCAGCAGATGCGTCTTCTAAGGTGCGTCTCAGTAAGCTTCTGTATAAGGGAAAGTTGCTCTTCGGGGAGGCGTTAGAGAAGATAGTTAAGGATTTGGGGGACTCCAAAGGGGGTCGTCTGCCGGAGGATCGTCCGAGAGCGGAGAAGCTGGGTTCCCTGCAAAGAGGTCACGGTAGGGATTTTCGTAGGTTCCGGGGGGCTCGTTTCACCCCTTATCAGCGGGGCCGTTTTGTAGCTCGGGGACAGTCCTTTCGAGGAGCCAGGGGGTTCAATAGGGGTTATTTTAACGCCCAACAGAACTCCACTAAGAAGCCTCAATGAAGTGAGGCCGGTCCAGGTGGAGGTTCCCGTAGGAGGTCGTTTGCAGACGTTCCTCTCCACCTAGGCCAACATAACTACAGACCAATGGGTCCTGGAGATCATCAGAAATGGCTATGCCTTGGAATTCGCGCATCCAGTACCAGAAGCTTTTGTCCTGTCTCCTTGCGGTCCGCAGGCAAAATGGGATGCAGTCAACGAGACCCTGTCGCGTTTGTTGCATCTTCAGGCAGTGGTGCCGGTGTCTGCAGACCAGTATGGCTTAGGTCGATACTCGATTTATTTTGTGGTCCCCAAAAAGGAAGGTTCTTTTCGACCTATTCTGAATCTCAAACACGTCAATCGGTGTTTGAGAGTGCCCCATTTCCGGATGGAAACCTTAAGATACGTTATCCGGTCGGTGAGACAGGGCGAAGTTCTTTCTTCCATAGATTTGACGGAGGCGTACTTACACATCCCGATCAGAAGCGAGCATCAGAAGTTCCTGCATTTCGCGGTTCCCATGGAGCATTATCAAGTCCGAGCATTACCCTTCGGTCTTGCTACAGCACCACAAACTTTTACCAAGATTATGGTAGTGGCGGCGGCTGCCCTCCGAAAGGAAGGGATTCAGGTTCATCCCTACCTGGACGACTGGTTGATTCGGGCATCGTCTCAGAGGGAATCTCTCGCGGCCACCGCTCGGGTGGTGGAATTTCTCGAGCAATTAGGCTGGGTCATCAACCGCACGAAGAGTCATTTGGTCCCGGCCAGGCAGTTAACCTATCTCGGTGCTTTCTTTGACACGGAGGTGGGTTCAGTTTTTCTTCCGCCGGACAGAGTAAAGAAGATTCTGGCGTAGGTATTGGCGTTCCTGCGCGTCAAGGCTCTGACGGCCTGGCGATATCTACAGTTGTTGGGAGCGATGGCGGCAGCGTTATCTGATGCCATGGGCCAGAGCGCATATGCGGCCCCTGCAGATGGCCTTGTTGTCCCGTTGGTCTCCGCAAGTTCACCCTCTCTCCCGGAAGTTGGTTTGTTCGGAGGAGGTGCGTGTCAGTCTGCAGTGGTGGTTGGTTCCAGCTCATCTGCAAGCAGGAGTTCCGCTGGATCTGCCGGATTGGGTGTTGCTCACGACGGACGCGAGCCTCTCCGGTTGGGGGGCTCATTGTTTGGCACAGGTAACGCAGGGGACGTGGACAGAGGAGGAGAGCAGTTGGTCGATCAATCACTTGGAGCTCAGAGCGGTGCGCTTGGCGCTTCTGAAATTTGTAGCAGTGCTCGAAGGAAAGGCTGTTTGGGTTTTTTCCGACAATCAAGTGACAGTGTCTTACATAAACAGGCAGGGAGGCACAGGCAGTGCAGTCTTGCTACAGGAAAGTCAGCAGTTGTTTCTTTGGGCAGAGGCCCATCTCTTAGCAATTTCGGCGGCGCATGTGGCAGGAAAGGACAACATTCAAGCCGATTATCTCAGTCGGCATCGCCTGGACCCCGGGGAGTGGGAGCTCGACGGGGCGGTATTTCACGAGATTTCGCAGCATTGGGGGCAACCAGTCATGGACCTCATGGCTACCCGGATCAATGCCAAAGCACCGCGGTTTTACAGCAGACGCAGGGAGCACATGTCAGAAGGTCTCGACGGTTTGGTGCAGCCTTGGCCGGTGGATCAGCTTCTGTATGTGTTTCCTCCATGGCCACTCTTGGGGCGGATCATCCAGAGTGTGGCGAGTCACAGAGGCACAGTGGTTCTAGTGGCTCCGGATTGGCCCAGGCAGCCGTGGTATGCCGACCTGATGAGACTTCTCGTGGCTCCTCCCTGGAGGCTGCCCGTTCGGTTCGATCTGTTGCGTCAAGGGCCAGTGTTCATACCACAGGTGGATCGATTCTGTCTTACGGCTTGGCTATTGAAAGGGAACGCTTGCGCCGAAAGGGCTACTCAGGCTCAGTGATAGCCACTATGTTGCAGTCCAGGAGGCAGTCTACTTCATTGGCATACATTAGAGTGTGGAGAATTTTTGAAGCGTGGTGTAGCGAACGTCAAGTAAAGCCCTGGGGGGCAGCTCTGCCTGACATCCTCGGTTTCCTTCAAGGAGGTCTAGAAAAGGGGCTGGCTCTTAGTATGCTGAAAGTTCAGCTGGCGGCGCTGGCCTGCTATAGAGGGATAGTACAGGGCAGTCCGCTGTCCTCACATCCGGATGTGCTACGCTTCCTACGCGCTGCAAGAAACATTAGATCTCCAGTGAGACAAGTGGTTCCTTCTTGGGATTTGAACTTGGTTTTGCAGGCGTTGTCGGAGCCTCCGTTTGTAGCTCGATCATCGGAGCACCTTAGAGAGTTGTCTTGCAAAACAGCCTTCTTGGTGGCATTGTGTTCGGCTAGACGAATTTCGGATCTGCAGGCTCTTTTCTGCAGGGAACCCTACCTTCAGTTCTTGGCAGAAAAAGTGGTGTTGCGGCCGGTGCCGTCCTTCCTGCCTAAGGTAGCCTCCTCTTTTCACGTGAATCAGGCCATTTCCCTTCCCACCTTCCGTGGGCTGGGAGACAGTAAGTTGGATCATTCGCTAAGCCGGCTGGATGTCGGTCGCGTGTTGCGTCGCTATCTCAAAGAAACAGAGTCATTTCGTCAGTCCGATCGGTTGTTTGTTCTCTTCGGAGGGTCAGCTAAGGGTAAGGTGGCCACTAAAGCTTCTATCGCTCGCTGGGTGAAGCATGTGATACGTGCAGCGTATGAATCAAAGGGCAAACCGGTTCCGGTGGGGCTCGGGGCTCATTCCACTAGGGGCCAAGCAGCCTCTTGGGCAGAATATGCCTTGGTTCCGCCGATTGATATTTGTCGAGCGGCGACATGGTCTTCGCTGCATACGTTTGCGAAGCATTGTCGCTTGGATGTTCAGGCACGAGATGATGCTAGAGTGGGGGTCTCAGCGCTTGTCGCTGGGCTCGCAGGACCCTCCCGGATTTAGGTACTGCTTTGGTACTTCCCAAATGTCCTGGACTGGCCCAGAGAGACAAATAGGAAGAAGAAATTAGACCTTACCTGCTAATTGTCTGTCCTTGCGTTCTATCTGGGCCAGTCCAGGACCCACCCTAGTTGTCTGCGAGGCTTGTAAAGAAAGGAATCCTTGGCGAGGGTGTTGGGGTAGTTGACAGCATACTGGAAGTGGATTTTGGGGGTCCCTTTATTAGATCACACAGATTCTTGAAATACAAAGGAAAAAAAAAAAAAGGAACGAAAATGACACACGTCATGAGTGATTTTATCAGTAGAGGGGGATCTCTCTGCTTTCGGTTTCTTTAGCATAAGGTGGTTTTTCCTTTTTTTTCAGGAACGGCTGTTTTATTCCCTGGGCGCAGTTGTCCAGTAGTTTCCGGTTGGTTATTTTCTTTGTTTACAGTCTTAGTGTGAATTTCACTGCTTTGCTACGGTATGACTGATTATCTGACACCAGGGGGAGCTGGGTAAGCTGTCAGGAAAACTTTCAGTATTCAGTCCTCAGCTGCTGGAGCGGATTGACCACCCAAATCTCCTGGACTGGCCCAGAGAGAACTCAAGGAAAGACAATTAGCAGGTAAGGTCTAATTTCTTCATCTCGACTAAGCACCAGATCAAAAAGGGAAGAACACATCAGTCCAGTCTTAAAATCCCTTCACTGGCTCCCCATACAATCCTGAAAAAAATACAACTCAATAATGATGACTTTCAAGACTTTGTACAATCAATCTGCTGAATGCTTAGTTAATCCAGAGGATGCCAGATACTCGATCACGGAGGAAGCAACATCAAAACACCCTTTCGACAACAACTATGAAGACCAGTGCCCCCCAAACAACACTCCAAAGAGTGTTTGAATACTTCAGCCCGTCCCCTGGAACTCACTCCCACATCAATTAAGATCGACTACAACACCAGCTTCTGGAAACAGCTAAAAACATACCTGTTCACAGAATACTTTGACACAACACTAGACATACAACCTTAACACTCAAAAACTCCTGCCAGTCACCCCGCCCACATTATCATATTCTACGCTAAACTGAGTTTCTAAAACTATAATTGTAAATAGTTTTTATTGAAATGTTACACAGTTCAAATTGTGATATACAGTTGTGATGTTAGCTGTTCCATGTAAAATTGTTGTGTTCAATGTAAACCGCTTTGATAAAATTGAAAGGCGGTATATAAGAAATGCTAGATAAATAAATAAAACTTGAAATTGGAACTATTTTCACAAAGCTATCTGATTAATGTTGTGGGAGAAGCAGCATATATGCAATCAGGAGTTTAACTTTAAATTGGCCCTTGGATTAAATGTTAACAACAGCTTCATTTTCTACATTAATGAGATCTTTCCTATTTTCTTTTGATAATTGTCATCTGTCATTAAATGATAAAAACCTGCAATGTTCTCCTCAGGCTGTGACAGTGAACTTTATAAAAGGAATCTGGAAAATTTTCCAAGTGGCACTTTATTATATTCTAAGAGACCATTTTCTATAAATCAAGTTTAAGACAATATGAGGGCTAAAATCTATAAACAGTTCTGACCACAGAAAAGAGCTCTTCAACCATTTCTCACCTTCCATAGGAACAAAAGTATGCACATTGTTTGGTCAGTGGAGGTACAAATCTCTGAGGTAATTGTTCCATTAGGCAATTATAAAAACACAATTATTCGTGCAGTTCTACTTTATTATTGCAGCAAACCTCCTCCCCCCCCCCCCACCACCTATCAGACCTCTAATCTTCTCACCTACTTTATAGTTATTATGTCATTGAGAAAGCAAAATTGCTTGCCTATACAGGGGTTCTCTGAAGACAACAGTTCACTTCTCACAAAAGTGAATCATGTGAGCACATTGTGCACCAAATGGATATTTATTCTAGAGTTTTCTGAAAAGACCCAAAGGCCTCTACTATAGGAGATCCCATGCTGCTGTGTCCTCACTGCTCCCCTCAGTTCAGATAGTACAACTTTAACTGGGAAGAGAACTCCAAGAGAGGATGAGAAGGATGGTGTGACCGATGAACTGTGGACTTTTGATAATACCTGCTACAGGTAAGTAACTTGCTTTTTCTACAGACAATCATAATTACATGAATAGGATTTCCTAGCTAAGAGTTGTCTTCACCGAAATGGGGAAACACCCACCACCAAGACTGCCAATGGGCAGGAGAACGTTGTGGTGGGGGGGGGGGGGGAAACATTTCCTCTCTTTATATTTATTTTGCATTGTATAATAAGGAAGACAATCTGATATAACATTAATTGGAAACGTTTATTAATGGTTGGCTCATGTGATCTGCCAAAAGGCCCATAAGAATAAAATGGGCCCTGTGACAAATTGCATGTGTTAATGCCATTAGCACATAATAGTCAGCAAATGACCCTCAATATAGAGCTACCAAGTTACCCAGTTGCAAGAGGAAGATTTTAGGACAGTCCTGGCTTTATGATACCCTATCATGATACAATATGGGACCTACAAAATGGATTTCAGTGGATAGAATCAGTGACTATAAATCTCACACTGCTTTGAGATGTAAGTTCATAACCAGGCTTGGCCAAAAAAGCTCCCTTCTGGAACTGGGTAATTTGGCATCTCTGCCCAATGTGACTAAGGGGGGCTAGAGTTGGGGTCTTTCCCATAAAAGGACTGCAGAGAACAGATAGTTCAAACCTACTTTCTTTCTGAGAGGCCATATCTAAACAATAATGGGATGTAAATATGTGGACTGAACTGCACATTGCAGTCTTGCAAATTCCCTCAATGAATAAAAATCTGAGATACGCAACCAATATCAATATTGCCCAAATATTAGGGACCTTGACATTTCCCTATAAGGTCAGACTTATCTGAACATAACAAAAGGAGATACAATTTTCTATTAATTTCAAAATAGTACATATAAATCTGTCAAGTAAGGGGTATTTGGATAACTGTGTACAGTTGTAGCGCCAGCGAAACCTTTAGGTGAACCAGGCAATCACCTTGAGCACCGGCCCTCCAGGGACGCCCATTGCTGCCGCTCTTCGGACCTTTGGTGATGGCAATGGCTGCAAACAGCCCCACGGTGCTTACCTTACAACTTTAGTGTTACTCAACAATCCCAGTTTCCTTAGTATCCTAAAATTCACAGCAAACTATCTTTATAAAGAAGGAATTATGTATGTCTTCGAAATGCAGTAGTGTGGTCCATATAATTGTTGATGTTGGCGAGAGATAATTGGATCAGAAGTGATCTATCTTAAGTTTGAGATAAAGAAGAGAACAACAAAAGCTCTCCGGTTTTATTGCTTTATAATAAAAAGGACTATGGTTAATGGTAGCTGATTTATAGCAGCTTCCACATTTAATATCCGACATAAAAATGTAAGAATTTAAAGATTATAAATTTATAAAGATAGTTTGCTGTGAATTTTAGGATACTAAGGACACTGGAATTGTTGAGTAACACTAAAGTTGTAAGGTAAGCACCGTGGGGCTGTTTGCAGCCATTGCCATCACTGAAGGTACGGAGAGCAGCAGCGGCAGCAATGGGCATCCCTGGAGGGCCGGTGCTCAAGGTGATTGCCTGGTTCACCTAAAGGTTTTGTTGGCACTGCAAGTGTACACAGTTATCCAAATACCCCTTACTTGTCAGATTTATATGTACCATTTTGAATTGAATAGAAAACACTAAGGTGGAACTGAAATTTTCTGGTGAGGATCCATATTAAGAGCATTACCTTACAACTTTGGCACTGCGGGACTGTTTGCCTCCACCTCCTCCAACACCTGATGCCAAATTCCCATTTGCAAACGGGGTGGAAGCAAACAGCCACACAACACTGTTTGCGGCCTTAGCTGTTACTGCAAGTCCCAGAGAGGGATGGCAGTGGCGGCAGCAATGGGGATGGGGAGCAAGGGATGAGGTTCACCTAGGGTGCTTCATCTCCTTGTGCCAGCCCTGTATACTAGTAAAAACAATAGGGGGGATTTTAAAAGTGCTGATCACGATTTGGACGACTGAAAATGGGCATGTGAATGTCCAAATTAGAGACATTCATGGAGCTATTTTAGAAGCAGATTTTATGGATGTTCCCAGCATGAGGGAATCTGAACGGGGGCATGGTGGAGGCATGGCTGGGGCATTCCAATGAACCTGGACGTCCCTGTCTGATCTTGAAAATCGTGTCTAATATAGAGCTGCTCTAGATTTGAACAGCCATCAGAAAAGTGGTTGTTTTGTCAGAGAAACATCTGGAAGGTGTGGAGAAGGAGCTACACTGCTTGCTCCTGTATTTTGCAATATGACAGCAAACTCCAACGGGAAATGAGGCTCATCTTTTTACTTTGCTGTGCCGCCTGACATCCTCAGAGGTGACATTTTACTTACCAGATAATGTCCTTTCCTTGAGTCCTGATAGACCAGTCCAGACAAGTGGGTTGTGTTCCCCTACCAGCAGATTGGTGGAGACAGAGAACCAATGGAAAGCCCATGTTTCAATGACATCACTTCCATTCCTCTATCCGCCTCAGCCACCAGAGATCTTTTCAGTATCCATCCCAAAGCATATGGGAGAACATGGCAATCCTTACAAAACCTCAACATGGGCAACAATGAGTAATCAAACAATAGAGGACTATGTACAGGAAAGCATAAACAGAAGGCTGTCAGTAGAAGATGGATCTGCAGAGCCAAGTATATAAATTATAGTGGAACCCAGGTTACCGCTACAGAAGAACAGGGCAAAAATAGTTCCAGAGAACAGGCCCTGGACTGATCTAGTAGGACTCAAGGAAAGGAAATTATCTGGTAAGTGAAATATCACCTTCCATATCATCCTGCTAGAGCAGTCCAGACAAGTGGGATGTACCAAAGCTATGCCTCCACTGGGTGGGAAGAAGACACAGCAGCTCACAAAAACTTAGAGGCAAAGGCCCTGTCTGCCCTTGCATGGACATCCAAGCAGTAATGCTTAACAAAGTGGAAAGTGATGCCCATGTTGTCGCCTGACAAATGTCTGCAGGGACTACCAAGCTCTGCTCCACCCATGAAGACGCTTGTGCTCAGGTAGAATGGGCACACAAACCCTCCTGAAATGGCCAGTTCCACAACAGATACACCAAGGCAATTGCCATCCTTAATCTAGCACCCCAATGTAGATTTAGCCACTGCATCACAAGCAGAAGCCTGCGCTTGAACTCCTGAGAACTCAGGAACCTTTGAGTCAGCAAGGACTGTTGGAGTAGCTGAATATGAGCATGCACCCATGGCACCATCTCGATTGTCACTGCCATCAATCCAAGGAGCTGAAGATAATTATAGACTCTGGAAGTCTGCTGCAAATAGAACAGCACTAGGCAATCCAACAACCTTTTGAATCTCCTCTGGCAGGAAGACTTAGCCCACTCAAGTATGGAAACATGCTCCCTGGAATTCCAAGGATTGAGAAGGCATCAACTAGATCTTTTCCCGATTGATCACCACTCAGGTCTCTACCCGAGACGCTTCTGAAAGACAAGAGGCTCGGATGAGCCAGTCATTCATATATCGGTGCACACACATCCCTTGGTGCCGTAATGTTACAGCTACCACCTCCATGACCTTGGAGAATGTCCTTGGGGCAGTGGAGAGTTCAAATGGGAGGGCAGCTAACTGAAAGTGAGAGACAAGCACAGCAAAATGCAGATACCTTTGCTGATCCTCCCAAATCGGGATATGAAAATATGCCTCGGACAAATCCAGAGATGCCAGGAACTCCCCTCGGCTCACCATTTGAATCACGGATCACAAAGATTCCATCTGGAAGCACAGGATGCAAAAGTGCTTGTTGACATCCTTAAGGTCCAGAATGGGCCAGAATGATCTGCCCTTTTTCGGCACTACAAAATAGATGGAATACCTGCCCTTGCACCATTTGTCCAAAGGAACGGACTCCAGAAAAACTCTCTTTGAGTAGCCTTTTCAATAATTTACTAATGACAGAGGTTAGACTAACCAGCCTATAGTTCTCAATGTCATAATTACATCCACTTTTGTGTAAAGGGACCACATGTGCCTTTCTTCAATCCTCCTGGTACCATTCCCAACTCCAAAGAGACATTGAAAAGGTTAGACAGTGGAGCCGCTAGAACGTCCCCAAGTTCCCTCAGTATTCTTGGATGTATCCCATCTGGACCTATGGCTTTTTCTACTTTTAGTTCAGCTAGTTCCTCACAAACACAGTCTTCTGAAAATTGTTCGAGATCCACGTCACTTCTGTTCCTGTTTGTGGGTGTTTTCTTAGGTCCTGCTCCTGGTCCTTCATCTGTGAACACAGAACAGAAATATTTGTTAAGCAAATCTGCTTTATCCTCATCTGTTTCTGCATATTCTTCCCTTGCATCCTTGAGTCTGACAATACCACTTTTGCCCTTCCTCCTCTCACTAACATATCTGAAAAATGTCTTATCCCTGCATTTTATTGTATTGGCTATTTCTTCTTCTTTTTGTACCTTTGCTTTCCTGAATTTTGAGAACCTTTTACATTTATTTACCTTTCTAACAAAAAGGTTTGTTTCCCTTAAAATATCCCCTTTCAGTTTTGTCCACTGTTTTTCTACATCCCCCAGCAGTTCCCATTCCACTAACGACTCTTTGAGGTATCGTCCCATCTTGGCAAAGTTATTTTTCCTAAAGTCTAAGACCCTCGCTTTTGAATGGATTTTTATCAGTCCTAGTCCTAGGGGCTTAAGGTTCTATACTGTCTTGATTTTGTAATAGATATTTTTGAAAATATTTTTGATATGGGTAGAGAATGTTAGGTGTTGATCCAGTATGACCAAGTAACGTACTTCTTGTTTTATTTGAAGTTGATTTCTATTTAAAGCTATTGTGCTTGGTGGAGTAAAGCTTGTGTCCTTGGTGATAATTATGGCTTCTGTTTTATTAAGATTTATGAACATATTGTGGGCAGCAAGCCAGGAGTTGTTATTAATGAAGCAGTTGGTTATATTCGTGAAGTCAGGGTTTTGCTTGTTGATTGGTGTATAAATTATGACATTGTCAGCATAGATATGATAGATAATATTGAATGATTGTGTAATTTAACAAATTGGTTGAATGACGATGTTAAATATCAGAGCATGGAGAGCTGGCCCTTGAGGAACTCCTTGAGTTTGAGTGTATGACATTGACTTTGAGGAGCCTGATTTTACCTGGTGTTGTCAATTTAATAAATATGATTGGAACCAGTGTAGGGGAGATTTAGCTATTCCAATTTTTTGCAGTCTTTTGATTATAATCAAAAACAAATAATTATTGGTGTGTGGGATACTGAGTTAAATGCTGTCTTGATGTCAAGGAAAATAAGAATATAGCCGGTTTTTAGCTTATCAGTCCCTGTTATCAACTTGCCTAAGAGTACAGCCATGAGGGTTTCAACACTGTGGTAGGGCCTAAAGCTGTATTGATGGGCATCAAGAGGGGAATATTTATCTATATGATCTTGTAATTGGTGGAGCACAATCTTTTAAAGTATTTTGATTATGAATGGGAGACTTGCTATGGGTCTGTATGAGGTTAGTTAGTTAATATCATTGGCAGTTCCCTTTCTTACAGGACGAATGGAAGCCATTTTGAGTTCAGATGGTAGGCATCCTTGCTGCAAGCAGAGCTGAATTATCTTGTGGATTGTTGAAATGAGCTCATGTCTTGCAATCTTGATCCAGCTGACAGGACAAAGATCAAGAGGGGAAGTGGTAGGAATTTTTTTATGTTTGAGCACACATTTTATCAGCAGATTTTTAGGGTACTAATGGGGGCCACAGTAGCACCGTCGGTGGCCACTTTATATATGGCTGATTATGAGGAATCTTTGATTTACACTTCCCAGTGGTATAACTTTATCCCTCTATGGGTGCGTTTTTTAGACAATGTATTTTTTCTATGGAAAGGAATGGAACAAGATCTCCAGATATTTCTTCAGTGGATCAATTCTTGAAAAGCAAATATACAGTTCGTTCCTAAGTATCATTGTGACACATGTGATTTTTGCATTTCAACAATGGTGGGTAAAACATGGATAGATAGTACCACCCATTGCATTTATGAAGCACAATATAGGACCACCTGTTTAACGGCATTTGTGGTTTATTTGATAGAATGTCCTTGCTCATTGAAGTACATTGGCGGAACGTCTCATCCTATGAAACTAAGATCACAAGAACATAGATCAAGATTAAATACAAAAGTGACATCAGTCCCGATGGTGGCACATTGTGTTGACTTGGGACATACAATCCACGACCTTAGATGGCGAATAATAGATCATGTTCCCTCTAGTTTGAAAGGGGGTGATCATTTGGCCCATTTGCAATATGTGGAGTAGTCATGGATTTTTAAATTACAAACTGTGAAACCTAAGGGATTGAATTTGGAAATTGATTGGTGGAGCCTTATTTAATGTGGAGTTTACAAGTTTACAACAGAATGAAGGCTTGACGGAGGAAGAATGTTCATTCCTAACACAGGTGTGTTTGTATGGTGGGGATTTAAGCTGATTGGACAATGGAGAAGACAGACGCCTTTTAAAAAGATCCCAGGTTGTAGGAGTGGTCATAACAACTAGAGTGTTCAAAAGATATGGACCAGTCATTTGAGGAAGACCTGAGAATTGATGAGAGCCTTCCATACTTGGTTCTGTTATTCACTTGAAGAAGAGTTGCGAATTCACAGTGACTGGAAACATGGTGCCATGTTGCGATGATATCTCATTGAGAAGGACTTGATGGGATTTATTTATTAGAGGACCAACGGTGGTAGAAGTGGAATTTCCACAAAGAAACATACATTATTCGACTTTTTCTTCTTGAACTAATGTACCATAGATCCAGTAGTACTATATTTGAGAAATCATTAGAATTAGATAAGTAGTACTGAGAGAATGCTCTATGCGGGTTTCTCAGTATTTGTAAAGTTTGAGCAGATTTATTGCTCATAATAAAGAGTAAAAGGAGGGTTTGCCAAGAGAGAGGATTTTCTCTCAAGGCAAACGATCTGACAAAAAAATTCAGCATTAGAGAGATAGGGATCTTTAGTAAGAGTTTGTATGGGTTAATTTTGGATGAGAATTATACAAAAATTGTAGGTCTTTGAGATATAATTATAGTTTATGAGGTTGAGGCTTGTGTGGCATTAAGGCTGTATCTGATATAATTTTATTCCAAGCTTGCACAAGTGAGTCTAGGTCATCAGGAGTGGACTGTAGGTTGGGTAATATTTTTGCCAGAAGGTCTTTTTTTTTCAAGGTTAAGGAATCTATCTCTCACTTGGTTTGCAGCTTGTCGTGCTGTGAGGGCTTGCGTGCATCAGTGATGCTGAGAGCTAAACTATCGGTAGTTTAACTACTGGCAGGGTCTCCCAAGATGGACAGGTCTCAGCTGAGGTGCCAGACCAAGACAAACCACCCATCTGGGCAGCAGCAGAATGGGACAGTGTTGACGGCGGAGGATCACATTTTTGTGACAACGGCAACAACACCAAACTTAAACTGCGCGGAAGAAAGGCCCGGCAATCTACTTCTGTATCTTGCCATGAAAACCCAATGGATAGTTACAACAAAACAAATTGTGCTATGGTGCTGGAAGATGAGACCCCCAGGTCAGAAGGCACTCAACTAGCTACTGGGGAAGAGCTGAAGACTTTTCAGAGTAAAGCCAGCATTTATGATGTGGTTGGATCAAAGCCCTCGGGAAGTCTGACTGCTGATGTAGCTGCACATGAAATGAGAGTCAGAAGCTGTAAAGATGTCTTACACATTGGAACATGGAATGTACGAAGCATGAACCAAGAGAAATTGGAGGTGGTCAAGAATGAAATGGAACGTCTACAACTTGATCTGTTGGATGTCAGCGAACTGAAATGGACTGGCATGGGGCACTTTGCATCAGATGATCACATGGTCTACTATGCTGGAAATGAAAGACAAAGAAGAAATGGTGTTGCATTTATAATAAAGAAGAAACTTGCAAGAACTGTAATGAAATACAATGCAGTCAGCGAACGCTTAATCTCTATTCGTCTACGAGGATTGCCTATCAACACAACTATAATTCAAGTATATTCCCCAACAACAGCTGCAGAAGAGAATGAAATTGAACAGTTCTATGAACAAGTACAAGCTGAAATTGACAGAACATGCAAACAGGATATCCTGATAGTCATGGGTGACTGGAACGCAAAAGTTGGCAACAAAGAAGAAGGCAAAGTAGTTGGAAAATATGGACTTGGCAACAGAAATGAAGCTGGAGAAAGACTGATAGAATTCTGCAAGACCAATGATCTATTCATCTCAAACACCTTCTTTCAGCAACACAAGCGGCGACTGTACACATGGACTTCACCAAATGGATTATATAAAAATCAAATTGACTACATATGTGGAAGTCAATGATGGAAAAGCTCTGTAACATCAACAAAGACAAAACCTGGAGCTGACTGTGGTACAGATCATCAACTACTAGTATGCAAACTCAAGCTAAAGTTGAAAAAGAGCAAACCACTCATGAATGCAGCAAAATATGACCTTGAGAATATACCACTGGAATTTAAAGACTGCCTGCAAAATCGATTTGCTGCTTTAGATACAAATGACAGAGCTCCGGAAGAGTTATGGAATGACATCAAGAAGGTTGTGTTGGAAGAAAGCGAGAAGTCTCTACAAAAGGTGAAAAAGCAAAAACGGCTAAAATGGATGACGGAAGAAACTCTGAAAATTGCCCAGAAACACAGAGAAGCTAAAGCCAGAGGAGAAAGAAAGACAATCGCAGAACTCAACAGAGATTTCCAACGTGCAGCAAGACAGGACATGGAAAAGTACTACAATGACACTTGCAAGGAAATAGAAGCAGGAACTATTAGAGGAAGAACAAGATCGGCTTTCCTAAAGCTACAAGAGTTAAAGAAAAAGTTCCAGCCTCGAATTGGAATGTTACAAGATGCTCAAGGTTCTATGTTGAATGATGCTGAAAAGATCAAGAAAAGGTGGAAGGAATATACAGAGTTTTTATATGATAAAGATCAAGTGGACCAACAGCCGTTTCAACCTGTACCTTATGATTGGGAACCATTGGTGATGAAAGAAGAAGTTGAAGCAGCATTGAAAGCCTTATCAAAGAACAAAGCACCAGGCATTGATAGCATTCCCATAGAAGTATTGCAGCAATCTGATGCAGCTGTTACCGTACTCACAAGGCTCTGCCAAGAAATATGGAAGACAACATCATGGCCAACTGACTGGAAAAGATCTGTGTTTATACCAATACTAAAGAAAGGCGATCCAACTGACTGTGGAAATTATCGCACAATCGCTCTGATCCCACATGCCAGCAAGATTCTACTGAAGATTATTCAAAAGAGACTACAACCAAACCTGGAACAAGAACTACCTGAAGTGCAAGCAGGGTTCAGGAAAGGGCGAGGAACGAGAGACATCATTGCGGATGTGAGATGGATCCTTGAAAAGACTAAAGAATACCAAAAGGATATCTATTTGTGCTTTATCGACTATAGCAAGGCTTTTGACTGTGTAAACCATGAGAAACTCTGGGCCACATTACGAAGCATGGGTATACCAGAACACCTGATCGTTCTCTTGCGCAATCTGTACATTGATCAAGAAGCAACAGTTCGAACAGAACAAGGAGAAACAGAATGGTTTAAAATAAGCAAAGGTGTAAGACAAGGCTGCATACTTTCCCCCTACCTGTTTAATTTATATGCAGAACAAATCATCAGAGAAGCAGGATTGTATGAAGACAACAGAGGTGTGAAGATTGGTGGAAGACTCATCAACAACCTTCGCTATGCTGATGATACCACATTACTGGCTGAAAGTGAAGATGATCTGAAACATTTGCTTCTCACAATCAAAGAACATAGTCTCAAAATGGGCCTGCACCTTAATGTAAAGAAGACAAAAGATCATGACAACTGGCATAATCAACAGGTTCATCGTTGAAGGAGAAGAAATTGAAATTGTGAACAACTTTAACCTACTTGGATCAACTATCAATAAAGAAGCTACAAGCAGTCAAGAAATCAGACGACGCATTGCTCTTGGCAGAATGGCTATGAAAGACCTAGATAAGATTCTCAAGAGCAGAGATGTCTCTCTCCATACAAAGATTCGACTTGTTCAAGCCATGGTATTTTCAATAACATCATATGGATGTGAAAGCTGGACAGTGAAAAAGATAGACAGGAAGAAAATTGATGCCTTTGAATTATGGTGCTGGCGGCGTATACTGTGTATACCATGGACTGCCCGAAGAACAAACCAGTCGGTACTAGAGGAGATCAAACCTAAGCTTTCTTTAGAAGCTCAGATGACAAGACTTCGACTTTCATACTTTGGACACATCATGCGAAGAGAGAGATCATTAGAGAAAGACATTATGCTTGGCAAGATAGAAGGTCAACGCAAAAGAGGAAGGCCAGCAATGAGATGGATCGATACAATAACAGCAGCTACGGGTACCAGTCTGTCAAGAATGAGCCGCCTGACTGAAGACCAAACACAATTTAGGATAGCTATCCAGAGGGTCGCCATGAGTCAACTCCGACTCGACGGCACTTAACAACAAGGAATCTATGGGTAGGGTGAGGTTCAGTAAAGAGATGATTCTTATCCAGTATACTGTGGGATAAGAGGACTGAGATAAGTTTGTAGTCTGACCATTGAATATCAGCAATAGTATATGTCCTTTCAGGACTTCATATGTGACATGGCAGCAGGGTTCACCATCACAGTCACCTCAGAAAAGGAACCGAGGGCGGAGGTACTGGAGATAGTCTAATACCCTCCCACGCTCAAGGAGGCAGCTAGATTGGTATGAGAAAAATTCTACCATACCTCCAGAGACAGGATTGGCTATGTTCTCTAGACCTAAAGGAGGTGTACATGCATTTACTGATCCATCCCTCGCACAGACAATATCTGTGCTTCATGCTTCAGGGAAACCATTATTAATACCGGGTTCTCCCCTTTGGTCTCACTTCTACCCCAAGAAGTTTCACAAAATGCATGGCAGTAGTCGCTGCCTACTTACGCACCTTGGGGGTATTCACCTTCCCTTACTTAGGCGACTAACTGATCAGGTGAGACTCCCCTGATCCCCAGGTGATCTCTGGGAATGGCAGAAATCAGTCTTCACAACCTGCCCTCCTCCCCTAGGAGTTGTAGGGTTCATTTGTGGTTTTTTTCTTTTTCTTTCCGCTACAACTCAACTGAGGATAGGAGTTTGGAAGGCAGGCATGCAGACACAGTGGAGTGCTCCCAAAGGCTTTCCTATTGGACACTGGGGAGCGTTCCCATGTGGGCTCCATTGGTACCAATGTCACCCATATGTGAACACTAATTCCTGCTGTTCCCGGTGATCACCTGTTACAGGTGAATGACTACGTTGTATCTGAATTCAAGAAAGCATGGGACAAGCACAGACGATCTGTAAAGGAAAAAAAAGGAACTATAATAGTTGATATGAAAGGCCATATGATCTTTTTCTGCTGTAATGTTTCTTTGTTTCTAATTGGGACCTCTCTGTGGCCAGCTGCATGCACATCCACGTCGGGGACATTTATGTTCCTGAAATTGGATGGAGATATAGATGTCTCTGGTGGTTTTCGGCACATTCTGCCCTGGACATTCCTGATTTGACTTGGATATCTCTTCTAAAATTCCCCTCAGTGTATATAGATTTCTTTGTGTGGACTTGTCTGGATTTTCAAGACACAAATATGTTGAACTTCTGCTTTGAAAATTAGCACAGGGAACTACAGTATGTGCACAAATTTAGTTTAGTTTGGTTTAGTTTATTCCAGCATATGTTATACTGCTTTACATTTAAAAGCATCAAAATGATTACACTTACATAAAACTGTTAAAAGCATAGTCTAAAGTAAAGAGTAAAAGATGCTGAGAAGTAAGAAATCAGTAGAATTAGAAGAAATCTGTAGTCACCTGTCCCGGCAGACTAGCACTCACCAGCTACATCGAAAGTCAGTGTATAAAAGAGTTTTTCAATCCTCTTTTCAATTTTGGACATGATGGCTCAGCTCGTAGGTACCCAGAAATACTATTCCACAAGGTTGGTGCCAGAAAATAGAAGGCTAATTGCCTTGCTGATTTAAGTTAGGAGGGGGGAGGGGGCAGAGGGGAGAGCAATCAGTTCATTAGCAGCTTGGAATCTAAATAATCTAGTGTGAGCATGCTTGAAAGATATTCAATCCTGTACATCGGGTCTAGACAAATTTTCTTGGAATCTGGGAGTTGGCCTAAAAATCTAGGAGGTACCGGTATATTGCAGTTACTGTACTTTTTTAGGTTTTAGCACCTGATTTACTAAGACTATTTTCCCATTCTATGAGAAAAAGCTTAATAAATCAGGCTCTTAATGGGGCACTTCACAGTGCCAACAGAAGGCAGCGGCCCCGCTCCTCCACTCCCTCTTTCACCATTCCTATTGACCCTTTAAGCTACCCCTGTGTAGATGTGAGGTGTCTGTGTGTATATAGCGCTGGAGGCTGTGTGCCTGCGTGTGTATATGGTACCGGGGGTGAGGTTCCTGCATGTGTGTATGTGTAGTGCTGGGGTAGGGTGCCTGTGTGAGTATGAGTGTACGTATGTGTGTGGTGCTGGGGATAGGGTTCCTGTGTATGTGTGGTGAAAGAGTGGTGCACCTTTTACACATACACATTGTGCCCTTTACATTCCATACATTAATCTCTTTACCCTCAATCCCTTGTACTCTTCCCTCCCCCCCCCCCCACACTCCAACTCCTCTCCTGCTGTCCCTTTCTCACCCACAACTCTGTTTCCCTTTCCAGACTTTCCCCTTCTCCCTCCCTCCTTGCACTTACCGCCTGCCCTCCATTCACCCCACCATTCTTTATCTCCCGCTCACCAACACAATTACTGAGTGGGTTACAACAAGACAGTAAAAGCAAACAAGACAATAAAAATATAGGGGGAGCAACTATAATTCAGGTATATGCATGAACAAAAGAGTATATGGAGGATGTATCATTGAATGTATGATTATATAGGTATTGAGAAAATGAGTGGATTGTGTGTGGGTGTGTAGCTGGAAGGTGGAATGTGTGTATATATGGGGAAGTGACTCAGCCTTCCCCCTTGCCTTCTTCTGCTGGGGAGGAGCTGAAAACCTTTCAGAGTAAAGCCAGCATTTATGATGTGCTTGGATCAAAGCCCTCGGGACGTCTGACTGCTGATATAGCTGCGCATGAAATGAGAGTCAGAAGCTACAAAAATGTCTTACATATCGGGACATGGAACGTACAAAGCATGAACCAAGGGAAGTTGGAGGTGGTCAAGAATGAAATGGAACGTGTACAACTTGATCTGTTGGGTGTCAGCGAACTGAAATGGACTGGCATCGGGCACTTTGCATCAGATGATCACATGGTCTACTATGCTGTAAATGAAAGACAAAGAAGAAATGATGTTGCATTTATAATTAAGAAGAAACTTGCAAGAACTGTAATGAAATACAATGCAGTTAGTGAACGCTTAATTTCTAATTGTCTATGAGGAATGCCTATAAACGCAACTATAATTGGAGCATATGCCCTGACAACAGCTGCAGAAGAGGTTGAAATTGATGAGTTCTATGAACAAGTACAAGCTGAAATTGACAGAACATGCAAACAGGATATACTGCTAGTCATGGGTGACTGGAAGCCAAAAATTGGCAACAAAAAATAAGGCAAAATATGGACTTGGCAACAGAAATGAAGCTGGAGAAAGACTGATATAATTCTGCAAGACCAACAATCTATTCATCTCAAACACCTTCTTCCAGCAACACAAGCAGCAACTGTACACATGGACTTTACCCAATGGATTGTACAAAAATCAAATTGACTACATCAGTGGAAGTCAACAATGGAAAAACTCTATAACATCAACAAAAACAAAACCTGGAGCTGACTGTGGTACAGATCACCAACTACTAGTTTGCAAACTCAAGCTAAAGTTGAAAAAGAGCAAGCCACTCATGAATGTAGCAAAATATGACCTTGAGAATATTCCACTGGAATTTGAAGACTGCCTGAAAAATCAATTTGCTGCTTTAGATGCAAATTTATTTATAAACTTTTATATACCGCCACTTCCAAAGATCAATGGCGGTTTACAAGGAACAATCAACTTAAGGTTGCATTATAACATCTGCTGAACTTATTTACAGTTAACAATAATCAGAATATATAACATTACATTATAACATCAATAGAATTTATTTACAGCTAGTATTAAATTTAACAGAAAGGCTTTACATTGTAACAATAGTATCAAATGACAGAGTTACAGAGTGCCTAAACCATAAACCATGCTCAAGGATCCATGTTGAATGATGCTGAGAAGATCAAGAAAAGGTGGAAAGAATATACAGAGTCATTATACCATAAAGATCAAGTGGACCAACAGCTATTTCAAACTGTACCTTATGATCAGGAACCATTGGTGATGAAAGAAGAAGTCGAAGCAGCATTAAAAGCCTTATCAAAGAACAAAGCACCGGGCATTCCCACTGAAGTATTACAACAATCAGATGAAGCTGTTACCATACTTACAAGGCTCTGCCAGGAAGACAACATCATGGCCAACTGACTGGAAAAGATCTGTGTTTATACCAATACTGAAGAAAGCTGACCAGACTGACTGTGGAAATTATCATACAATCACTCTGATCCTACATGCCAGCAAGATTCTACTCAAGATCATTCAGCAGAGGCTACAACCATATCTGGAACGAGAACTGTCTCAAGTGCAAGCGAGGTGGGTTTTCAGCCTGGATTTAAAAAGGGTCAGAGAAAGGTGTCTGACGTACAGATTCAGGTAGTTTGTTCCAGGCATAAGTTGCAGCAAGGTGAAAGGAGCGGTCTGGAGTTAGCAATAGAAGAGCAGGGTACATATAGAAGCAATTTGCCAGAAGGTCAGCAGGAGAAGTTTGAACTGGATGCAGAAACGGATAGGGAACAAATGAAGTGACTTGAGAAGAGGGGTAATATGAGTATGACAAGGCTGGCGGTAGATCAGCCATGCAGTAGAGTGTTGAACAGATTGAGGGGAAGAGAGATGATTCAAAGGGAAACCAGCAAGGAGTAGATTACAATAGTCAAGACAGGAGGTGATTAAGGAGTGGATAAGTGTCTTAGTAGTATGTTCAGAAAGGAATGGATGGATTTTGTTGATGTTATAGAGAAAGAAACGGCAGGTCTTAGCTATCAGATGGATGTGTGTGGTGAAGGAGAGAGAGGAGTCAAAGACAACCCCAAGGTTGTGAGCTGAGGAAACAGGGAGGAGTAGAGAGTTATCCAGAGAGACTGAGAAAGGAGGAAGAGGAGAGGAGGTTTTAGTGGGAAAAATAAGAAGCTCAGTTTTGGCCATGTTCAATTTCAAGCGGCGGTAGGACATCCAAGCAGCAATGTCAGAAAGGCAGGCAGAGATCCGGGCCTGGATTTCCAGAGAGATTTCAGGTGTAGAGAGGTAGATCTTGGAGACATCAGCATAAAGATGGTACTGAAAACCATGGGACGAGATGAGCGCATCAAGGGACTGGGCATAGAGAAAGAAATGGAGTGGACCCAAGACAGATCCTTGGGGTACACCAACTGAGAGTGGGATAGCAGCAGAGGAGGATCCACCAGAACAAACACTGAAAGAGTGATGGGAGAAATAAGAGGAGAACTAGAATAGTACAGAGCCCTTAAAACCAAGTGAGGACAGAGTATCAAGGAGAAGGTTGTGGTCAACAGTGTCAAAAGCAGCAGAGAGGTCAAGAAGGATGAGGACAGAATAAAGGCCCTTGGATTTTGCTAGGAACAAGTCACTGGAGACTTTGGCAAGCAGCGTTTCAGTAGAGTGTAAAGGACGAATGCCAGATTGTAAAGGATCCAGGAGGGCTTGGGAGGAGAGAAAGTCAAGGCAACGGCAGTGAACCACACTTTCAAGTAGCTTAGAAACGAAGGGGAGGAGGGAGATAGGTTGATGATTAGAAGGATAGGTAGGATCAAGTGAGGGTTTCTTGAGCAGAGGTGTAACTACAGCATGCGTGAAGGCTGAAGGGACAGTTGCAATGGAGATCCATAGGTTGAGAATATGAGAGATGAAATGGAGGGACCAGCTTAGGCAAAAAGGAAGGAACATGAGCAGGAACAGCCTCCGACAGGACAAAGCCTGCAATTTGGAAATATGACAGGCTGAGCAAATAGCAACCAAGAAAACCATCTTCAGGGTCAAAGAGTCTTGACTCAGGGGCTCAAACGGGGCTGTGACCAAGCCCAATAACACCATATTCAAATCCCAAGGAGGCACAACTACGCGTGTCAGTGGCCTAAGCTGTTTTACGGTATGCAGAAACCGTGTATCATCCGGTTGAGACACCAAAGGTGTCCTCTGAACCTTACCCCTGTAATAGGACAAAATGGCTATCTGTACCTTCAGAGAGTTCAGGGCCAACCCCTTATCCAGACCATCCTGCAAAAAAGCAAGGATGTCCACCACCGACGCCCCCAACAGTCACTGACCTCTCTCATCACACCATGCTTCAAACACCTCCCAAATGTGAATATAAAACAGAGAGGTGGACCTCTTCTTGGCCTTCAGCAGTGTGGTAATCACACTAGAGGAATAACCTCGCATCAACAGCTGCGCCCGCTCAATAGCCAGGCCATAAGCAAGAATCCATCCACCTGCGGCATTCATATTGGCCCCTGTGAAAGCAGGTTGGGTGTCTGTGGCAACCACCATGGCCGGTCCACCACCAGACAGACCAGATCTGCATATCTCGGATGCTGAGGCTATTCGGGCGCCACTAGGATCACTCGACCGTGATGTCCCTCAATACGATGCAGCACCCAAACGATCAGCATCCAGGGAGGAAACACATAAAGAAGCCCTTCCACTGGCTAAAGCTGAGCCAAGGCATCCAAACCTTCCAACATTCGCTCCCATCTTCTGCTGTAGAAGCGGCCTACCTTGGCATTGTCTGAGGTTGTCATGAGGTCAATGACCGGTCGACCCCAGAGCCGCATGATACTCTCAAACACCGACTGTGCCAGACCCCACTCCGCTGCATCTATCTGATGGAGACTGAGATAATCAGCCTGGATGTTGTCCTTTGTGGCCATGTGTGCTGCCAAGAGGGCACTTAGGTACAGCTTGGCCCAACACAGGAGAGGTGCCACCTCCGCTGACAACACTGCACTCCCTGTGTCACCCTGTCTGTTGATATACGCCACCACTGAGGCATTGTTCAAAAACACTCTGATCGCACAACCTTCCATGAGATCTGCAAAGTGTTGCAGTGCCATCCAGACCGCCCGAATTTCGAGCCTATTGATGGACCAGGAGCTCTCCCCCATCAACCACTCCCCCTGAGCCATCTGCGAGCAGCAAAGCGCTCCCCAGTCATTCAGACTGGCATTTGTGTTCACTACGATTCAATCAGGCTACTCCAGTGACACTGTCTTGTCAAATTGCTCCTCTGCAGCCATCACTGCAACTCTACCTTTATATTCCCCAGATACTGAAGCCTGCAAGATAAGGAGTGGTGCTGGGGCAACCATCTCAAGAGCAAGACCCTCTGCAGAGGTCACATATGAAATCCGGCCCAGGGCACCAAGCCTAGCGCCACCGCCATCAGACCGAGCACCTGCAGGTAATGCCACACCAGAGAAATTGTCGCAACAGGGTTTGGAGCCTGGGAATTCACTCCTCTGTCAACAAAATCAATCCAGCCATAGTGTCAAACTAGGCTCCAAGGTAAATCAACTGTTGGGATTAGACCAACTTGCTCTTTGCCGAGTTGACTACCCATCCCAAACTTTGTAGAAAAGCTATCACCTTCAGCAAACCGTACTTAGCAAACCATGAAACATTGACAATCATCTCATCCATATTTAATTCCGCAGCAACATTTGTATAGTTCTCATGTTACTTTCATAAGCAGCTTCACAGCTACACTGTATATAGTTCTCATGTTATATTTATAACTCTCATTGTTATTAGTCTGCATGCCACCCCCTCCCCGTATTCTTGTTTCACGTAAGAAATGTATTTACTTTCTCTTATATACTGCGCTATTCTGCATTAGTGTGGTTTACATTGAACAAACTGAAATTACATTGAACAGGGCATTATAACTTGGAGATAACTATTTTACAGGGAACATGGGCTATGGAGGGTTAAGTGGCTTGCCCAAGACCACAAGGAGCACCAGTGTGACTAGAAACCCCAGTCCTTCCGGTCCAAGGTTGCTGTCCTCTAGTGGGATTTGAACCCCCAACCTTCCGGCCTGAAGTACTTTGCCCCAACCACTAGGCCACTCCTCCACTCCACAAAATGTAAGAAATGTAAGTTGTAATATAAACTGCTTTGACTTAAAGATATTGTGGTATAAAAACCTGTTAAATAAATAAATTAATAACAATCTCCTGACTTTCCACCCCTGTCTTGGCCTGAATTAGCCAATCGTCCAAGTAGGGATGGACAAGGACACCATGCTTCCACAGAGCGGCCGCAGCTACCACCATCACCTTGGTAAATGTCCGAGGGGCCATCGCCACGCCAAAGGGCAGCGCCTAGAACTGAAAATGATCCATAAATGTCGCAAACCTAAGGAAGAGTTGATGCTCCGGGTGTATCGGGATATGAAGTTATGTCTCGGTCAAGTCAAGTGCAGTGAGGAACTCACTCTTCTGTATAGCTGCCATCACAGATTGCAAGTTTCTATGTGGAACCTTGGTACCTGCAACGCCACATTCACGTGTTTGAGGTCAAGAATGGGGCGAAAAGCACCGTCCTTTTTGGGCACTATGAAATATATCAAGTATCGACCTAAGCCATACTGGCCTGGCAGCACTGGAACAACTGCCTTTAGGGTGGCAATGTTCAGATCTTCTGGCAACAGTTGTGAGGTAAAATTCAAGATATGATGTGTATCCAGGAGCCTCTGGAATACGAGCTTGTGATTCTTCATCACGGTCTCATCTAAAATCCGCAAAACCTGAGCATAACAAGTTCTTTCATATGTTGCTTTCAGTGGCGTTGCAAAATATTTCGAGCTGTTGGAAAAATAATGAGCTATTTAGTACATCCTTCTGGTAGAATTCTGTCTCTTTTACAAGCACAAGTCCATTGTAATGAAAAAGTAAGAGAACCTTGAGTTGTTCATTAAAACTTGAGCCCCCATTAAGGAGTATTTTGAACAGGGTATATAGCACTAGTACTCTTTTAGTCTATTATTTTGTACTAGGTGAGCCAAACACATTGGGGCCCTTTTACTAAAAAAGCGTTATTTCTCAGTGTGGATCTGATGTGTGCTAAAGGTGTGCGTTGGATGCATGTTGACAGCTAGCGTGGCCGGATTTTGGCGCTAACTGTCCATGGCATGTTAGGGTTGCAAGGGGAGGGTTAGGGGCAGAAAAATTGGTGGGATGAGCACTGCACAGTCAGTGGGTGCACTTACTGTCACCTCTATAGGTTGAGTGCACCACAGTGACTACCAGGAACTTACTTTCCATGCTAATGGCAGTTAATGCTGTGGTGTTACCTAAAAGCACCATGGATTTGTGCTACCTAATGTGGTGTTGGGGGAAGGATACAACTTTCTGTAACTTCTAATTGAAAGTTATGTGTCTGTTTTTGTTTTTGTAATTTTGAAATTATAAAAAAATTGGAACTTAAAAAAATGTCACTTCAAGTTCTGTAACACATATTCCACATTCTCTAAAAATGAAAGCAGAGTGTTTCTTCTTCCAACTTCTCCATACAAAAATATATAAACATTCAAACTGGGTTGTCATCTCAGGAACAACACACTCACATTCCACTGCCAGACATTTTGGACTAGATTTACTAATGTGGTAGGCTATGGCCTATAATAGCCTGTAGAACATATGAGAGGCCTGTATACTAGGCCTGAGTTCCCCACCCCCACTTGGAAATAATAAATGCTGAGAAAGACCAAAGTCAGTAGAAGTTTGAGAATCCGCTTTAAACTGATTTTGATAAGTTTGTATGAATCCTCTATTCATTTCTTCCATGCTGATGATAGATATATTCCAGTGTTCTGCATTCTCACATTCTCTGAGCCTAATGACCTCGCAGTAGAATTGTATCAATACCTAGAAACTGTACCATTGTTAGAATAGCCTGGGAAGGGGGAGCAGGGTGCTAGGCCCAGAAAGGATCTCTGATTGGACAAGCGCAGGGGGCGTTGGGACCAATAGAAAGACTGCATGTATCAAACTGAAAAGAAATGTATATAATGAATATGCTTCTGTAAAACTTTTCTCAGTCCTTTTTGAAGCTTGACTGTCTGAGCCTTGTGCACAATAAATTAGCTTGGATCCTTGAACTGACTCCTGGTATTATTTATTGCATGCTTATCAGCTGCTACATATTCTGGTGCATTGGCCGGGAATGTGTGAGTAGTGTGATGGTATTCAAGTGAATATACCACGACTTCTCGCCTCAAAGGTTTGGTCCGGTTGGAACCGTGTCTGTCCGACCGCATGGGAAACCTCAGGCGCCACCGGTCCTCTTGTATCGGGGAGGGTTCCGCCTTGCTTCGGCGGGCCACTGCGTCCAGCTGGCCAACACCTCCGAACCCGAGGGGAGTCCAGGATCCAACCCATGAACTGGTTTGGTATCGAGTAGATATTTCTTTATTCTTCAGTCAGTTAGTTCTGGGGAAGTCTTGCATGAGTATGGGGAAGTCTTGCATGAGTATGCGCAAGACTGAATTGGTATGGGAAAACGGTACCGAGAGTCTGATCACCTCTCAGGGCACATCCGAGTAAGCCTTGCATGAGTATACGCGAGGCCCAAACCACTGCCCTTGATTAATCAGCAGTCCAAGTATGTCTCACATGAGTATGCGCGAGACTGGCTGCTGTTGGTTAGTAAGACAGGCCTGGGAATTTTTGGGAAACGTTGCTAGCATGCTTGGCTGTGTGTGTGACTGAGAGGTCTTGAAATAGACCAAGTGAGAGCGGACTCCTGAGTAGCGCAGTTCCTGGCCGGGCGACCGTGCCCAGGTCGCGAAAAGGAGGAAGCGTTTGGTGTTTGTCTCCCTATTGTTCTGTGGGCTGCACGGACTCCTGCAGCCATCCTGCCTGTCCTTATTGTCTGTTGTTTGTATTTGGTTTTGTTATCTGTTGAAACCGCGGGTTTCCCTTCTGGTATAATGTACGATTATTCTGTTGGGTAATTTGTGAAACAGTTTACCGATTAAGGAATAGTACCGAGAAAAGAAGAAAGAAGGGGAAATAAAACAACTCAGGAATCACTTCTAAATACAAAGACAGCTGTCTCACTGATTTCAGGTTTTTTTTCAGCACATCAGTGAGTCTCTAGCAAGCAGAGAGAGAAGGGGTGTGTCTTTCACACAGCCCATAGAAAGGAATGTTTAGTATCCTTTAACCCTTTGAAGGCTTATTTTCAACATTCTGCAGCTGGGTTAATTTGTGCATATTTCAGGAAAATTGTACCTGTCTTATTCAATATGTTCTAATAGTGATGTTCCTTCTGCTATGGTCATGTATTATATATCATTTAGTAGGAATGTTTAGTCAGAATTTTGGATCCCGATAGTTTTGGGCTCAGCCTGGAAAGGGTTAAATTCTTATTAACCCCTTTCGAGCTCCACAACTGTTCTTGTAAATATCGAGTACGGACCAAGTGAGGAGGATTTTTATGTTTCAGTCTTCAGCGAACACTGTAATGGTCCAAACAGAAATGATAGAGAAATTAAGGAAACTGCTTTTGTTTTTCCTTTGACCTTCGAAGTAGAGGTTAAGAACCCTGACAGGACTATGAAGCATCCTGAGCCTGTAGTTACCAGATCGCGACTTGAAAATGATTTAAATCCTGAGTGAATGAGGAGTTAATCGTGCTTGAATTTTAATTCCTGATATATATATATATATATTTGGTTTTGATTGCGTATGCTATTGAGCAAAATTAAAAGTAAAATGGGATTTTATATACTGTGGCAAGCACCTCATAGAGGACATACTTATTGTTTATGAGAAAAAAAAGGGGGAGTATATGCATTCCAGATATCCACCAACTTTATGAAAAGGTATTCGTTTCATGTCCTTTGAATATTTGCTTTCTAAACTGTAAGATTTAAAGTAATTTCTTTTGCAGAGACATTGTTCAGCTTAAGTGCTGATTACAGCTGGCAGTTAGTTTCATGCCAAGTATTTTTATTCTAGTCATACGTAACAGATATGTGGCCGTCATTTTAGGAAATAATAGTTTTATATTTTAAGGACTTCATCTAAATTGTTCCTATTTAGAATGAGCACATGCATCCATTAAGCTTATGTTTTCTGCCTACCCTTTGTTTAAGTTTTTTAATAAGTGCACCCAGAGGAATATTGTTGCATAGTTCTGACTCATAGTCCTCAGGAAAATGCAGCCTGACTGCCCGCCCCCTCTGTCTGTTGTCAAGTACGTCATCATGGGGGGGGGGGGGGGGTCGGAGTCCACGCAGATTCTGTTGAAATGTATGACTAAGAATTTTAGCAAGGGATTTGCTGGAGACTATGGAATAGAATGTCTCCGTCCCGATTAGAAATGCTCTGTGAAAGGAGTGGCCAGTGTTAGCTACTTCATGGCCCCGTGAAGGCACCTTTGATATTAGTGTAGTTTCCCGTGTTCATCAGATTGTACAAAAAATGTTCCCTGATCAGTTCCCCTACATAGATTCCTGGTTAAATGTTTGTGGAGAAAAAAAAGCCCTCCTAGTTAAAGCGTGTTATGAGGAACAGTGTAGAATATTTGTAGCAACTACCCAAGGGGCCCAGAAGCCTGGGGGAAAAGAAACTGCCTGACTATTTAGCCCCAGAGTCCCCAGAGCCTGTCCAGGAGGAACCCATTTCTACAGTTTTACCCCGGGTGTCCTCCCAACAGCTCCCGCGGCTGGAGGAGGTGCTCCTCTCCCCGGTCGGAAGCCCCGGCTCAGTCTAAAGTACTCCGAGTGGGCCACAGTCCACCGATGATACTACAAGCAGGGATTCATTTGCCAGTTCAGGGTCACTCACAGCCAGCACCCAAGAACATGAAGTGGAACCCAGACAGTCCCGATTGCCATATACGTATACCTTCAGAAGTACAACTACCAGTAAAAAGGATGGTCACGTTATACCATTGCACCAGGTCCAGGGCCTACCCACCCTTAATACCGAAGGCCAGGTCATGGTAGGGCCGACCAGCCTTGTTTATGTGCCTTTCTCCACCACTGATTTACTGAACTGAAAGATGCATTATGCCTCCTACACTAAGAAGCCTTAGGATTTGATTGAACTAATGAACAGTATTATGCAGACCCATCAGCCTTGATGGCCCCAAGTGGGATCCAAATAGTGCAGGCAGCCCTCACTATATACCCCATGCGATCCAGCAGCCCAGGAGAATTTGCGCATGGTAAACACAGCTTTTGTCAGTCAGTCACAGAGAGATGTAAGATGAAAATTACAGAAACTGGATGGATTTGCGGGCATGAATATAACACAGTTAATGGAAGTTGCTCAGAAAGTGTTTGTGAATCGTGAAAATGAACGTGACAGAGAAAGTGAATGCAAGATGAAGAAGAAAGCAGATCTTCTTGCTGCTGCTTTAGTTGAACGACGTGGAGGAGGTTTTCCTAGCCGAAGGAGCAGAGGACGTGGAAGGGGTCGTGAAAATAATTGGACCCCACTGGGTGCGAATTAGTGCGCCCATTGCAGAGGAGAAGGACATTGGAAAAGTGAATGCCCGCATCTTGACTCCACCCCCAGGAGGGGAGGAGGGAGTCCCTGGAGAACAGGAGGTCGATTTCAGAGTCGTGGAAGAATAAACCGAGCACAGTTCCAGCAAGAGAGGGAAGAAGCTGTTGAGGGAGTGGCAGTTGCGATGGGCTATGATATGGATGAAGACTAGGCCTGACCGGGCTCCAAGTTCACCCTGGGTCCCTAGGAGCCTATGGTCAGTTTGAAAATAGGGGACCAATATATGGACTTTATGGTGGATACAGGAGCTGAACATTCAGTGGTGGCAAAGCCGGTGGCCCCTCTTTCCTCTCAACCTGTCACCGTTGATGGAGCCACTGGGGCTAAGGCCACTAAGCCTTTCTTGCAGAACCGCATGTGTGAACTAGGGGGACAGAAAATAACGCACCAGTTCTTGTATATGCCTGAATGCCCTATTCCACTTTTGGGCCGAGATATGCTTGCTCAGCTCCAGGTGCAAATATCCTTTGCTGAAGGGGGAGAAATGCAAATGACTGTGAACTCGAAGCCTGCTGCATTGATGATGCTGACTGTCCCCTGAGAAGAAGAGTAGCGGTTCTATAGTGCATCTCCAACCAAGCCAGTTAGTTCCTGTATACCCACCAACCTTATAGCCCCGCCTGAAGTATGGGCAGAAGATAATCCACCTGGCCTAGTGAAGAACATAGCCCCCGTCATTGTCACCCTCAAGCCAGGAGCGGAACCAGTGCATGTGAAGCAGTATCCTCTTCCTCGACCAGCCATTGAAGGTATCCACTGCCATCTAATGAAACTGCTGAAGTATGGACTTCTCAAGGAGTGCCAGTCACCTTGGAATACCCCCCTTCTTCCAGTTAAGAAACCTGGGACAGGGGATTACCGCCCAGTACAAGATCTGAGGTGGGTAAATGATGCAGTTGAAACTATACACCCAGTGGTACCAAATCCTTATATTCTCTTGGGACTGATCCCCGCTGAGGCTACTCATTTCACTGTCCTGGACCTAAAAGATGCCGCCTTCTGCATATGCCTAGCCCCTACCAGTCAACTTTTGTTTGCTTTTGAATGGCAAGACCCCACAACAGGAAGGCGGGGTCAACTTACCTGGACTCGATTACCCCAAGGATTCAAGAATTCACCTACCCTCTTCAGTGCTGCTTTAAATCAAGATCTCTCAAGCTATTCTGTGAACCCAGGACAAAGGGTTCTTCTTCAGTATGTGGATGACTTGCTCATAGTCACAAATTCAGAAGTGAATGTCTACAAGCCACCAGTGAACTCTTGCACCTTCTAAATGAGGCTGGATACAAAGTCTCAAGAGCCAAGGCGCCATTATGTCAAACTGAAGTTAAATATCTAGGATTCCAGTTGACCAGCAGAATACGACGCTTGGGACCAGAACGCAAAAAAGCTGTATGTAATATTCCTACTCCAACCACCAGGAGGCAAGTGAGAGCCGCCTTGGGTGCCGCAGGGTACTGTCGTATATGGATCCCCAATTTCGCTCTGCTGGCAAAACCCTTGTATCAAGCTACCAAAGGAATGGAAAAGTCTCCATTGGAGTGGGGACCTGAACAGGACGCAGCATTTTGATCTTTAAAAACCGCTCTGATGTCATCACCAGCCCTGGGTCTACCGGATGTCCAGAAACCTTTCTGTCTCTATGTTCATGAGTCACAAGGAAATGCTTTAGGGGTGCTGACTCAATCTCTTGGATCTTGGCAATGGATGTGGTAGCAAGAGGCTGGCCCCCTTGTTTGAGAGCTGTTGCAGCCACAGCCCTCCTAGTGAGCAAAGCAGACAAGCTCACTCTGGGACAAAATCTTCAAGTTACTGTACCACACTCTGTTCTGACCCTTATGGAACACAAAGGAAGTTTCTGGCTTACAAATTCACGAATGTTGAAGTATCAGAGTATGCTGTGTGAGAATCCCCGGCTACAATTGATGGTCAGTCAAGCTTTGAATCCCGCTACATTGTTTCCAGTGGGTCCTGGCCCCCCTGATCATGACTGTTTAGAAATTATGGACACTGTATTCTCAAGTCGCCCGGATCTGACTGATGTCCCTTTGGAAGAACCCAGAACGGACTTTCTTTGTGGATGGAAGTAGTCTCGTCATCAATGGACATCGTTGTGCCGGGTATGCAGTGGTGACCCTTGATCTGGTAGTTGAGTCCACAGCTCTGGCCCCAGGAACTTCAGCACAGAAAGCTGAACTGAAAGCTCTCACTAGAGCACTGACATTAGGAGAAGGACTCCGGTTAAATGTGTACACAGATTTCAAGTATGCCCTTACAACCTTGCATGCACATGGGGTCCTGTACAAAGAATGAGGGTGGATAACCTCAGGAAGCAAGTCCATTAAGTATGGCCCGAGATATTGACATTATCAGATGCATACTGCCTACAAATCTCAGAATTTAGGAAAAGTAGAATGTATGAATAGAACCCTGAAATCTCAGTTGTCTAAACTTTGCCAAGAAGCTCACCTGAAGTAGCCCCAGGTTCTTCCTATAGCCCTTCTTAGGATATGCTTAGCCCCTACTAAGTCTTTAGGAGTTGCCCCTTTTGAGATTCTGTATGGGCAACCCCCGCCTATTGTATAAGGAATAAAAAGAGATATGAAACAGATTAGATCTGAAATTACTAGACAAGAACTATTGGTTTTAAGTTCTGTTTTGCAGAGTCTTCATACGTGGGTACAAGATCAGCTGCCCATCCATCTAATGGAACCCCTGCATCCTCTCAAGCCTGGAGTCTCGGTGTGGATCAGAGAGTGGAGAAAGACACCGTTGGCATCGCATTGGAAGGGACCTTATGTTGTCATCTTATTAACCCCTGTAATTAACAATTGTTGATGTGGTTATCTATCACAGTGTCAAAATGTATAAAATAACAATTTCTGTGATTCTTATATAGAAGCTATTTTCGCAACAAATTGAACTCTAGGCTAATGAGGTCTCAGATACCATAGGTTGCCACTGTTTCATGAAACTGCAGTGGACTAATACCTAAAAATACATCAATGACCTCTTTCTTCAACTTTTAGCCATATAAGTCCTCTTCTAAGACAGCATTCATGACGTGAATTTTTTTCTTTTTTTCTTATTTTTCTCGAAGACCCATTTGAATAAACATACTGTTTAGTAATAAATAATCAATAGTAAACCAGTGCTTAGCTTTACGATGGACTTCCCGACGCTAATTCAAGCGCTCAGAGATGCGTTTCTCCTATTAGTTTCTTCAGGGGAATACATTCACATCGTCACTATAAAGAAAAATAAGTTCTTCAGTTACATGCTTCAAAAATTCACATGTTTAAAAGTCATTTTATTACCATGTTCACCAATCCTCCTACCTATTTATTGCACCAGCTTGGTTCAACGGAGCTTTGGTTATGATGTGCTCCACTAACAAAAACGCCGCGCATGCGGACTAGTAAAATAGTCTTTCTTAATTGATAGCTCATGAATGGATATAATCCCTTAAGGGGAAACGTAGGCTGCAAATCGTTATGTATCAAATACATAATTCCCATTCAATTCTGGAAGTAAGCCCCTGAGGTGTTAGCGTACCCAAAGTGTGGATCCATCGTTGTTCTCGAAATAGCAACGTATGATCTATAGATTTTCCCTGAGTTGGAAAAAGAACTTGTTCTATGACGAAACATCTTAAATCAGAAAAAACATGTTGAAAATTCAAACAGTGATCTACGATCGGGGCTTCTCTTCTTTGGCATCGTAACTTACTTCGATGTTCATTAATTCTTACTTGCAGGGAACGAATGGTTTTCCCAACATAGAGGAGATCGCACGGACAGCGGAGGGCATAGATAACCTGTATAGATTTGCAATTTGTACTACTTCGTAGTCGATACCGAGTATTTTGATGACAAAAGTCCTGCAGTTCTAAGGTTATTGAACAAATATTGCATGTTCCACAGCGTGTGTGGCCTGCAGTTATTGAAGGCATAGAAACGGAAAGAGGACGTAGAACTGCTGGGCTGAGCAGCTCTTTAAAATTTTTCTGTCTCTGCCAAACACACCGCACTGAGTAATCTGCTAATTCAGGGATACCTTGTAAGACATTTGCATGTCGTTTTATGCTTCGTTGTAAAGACATAGTTATTCGACGAGTGGACAAGGGAGGAGCGATCGTTGTCTTGAATAGAACCCAATATCAGGTTGAAGCCACTAAACAATTGTCCGATCAATCAACGTATTCAGTTTTGCAGCAAGACCCGTCGAAAGCTTTACAAAAGCAAATTCGGGACCTCACCACTGAGGCACTAACTACACATTCAATTTCTAAAAAAGAATGGCGGTTTCTGAATCCTACAACGTATACCTTGGCCAAATTTTATCTGGTTCCAAAGGTTCATAAAGATTAAACAACCCTCCAGGACGCCCTATTGTTTCCACCAGGGGTTCCCTTTTAGAGCCGTTATCGATGTTTTTGGATTCATTTTTAAGACCGTTGATGGTATCAATTCCGGCGTATTTAAAAGATACCACACATTTTCTACAAATGTTGGTGGAGCACAATAATTTGGCACAATTGCAGGATGTCATATTAGCAACACTTGATGTTACATCTTTATATACGGTTATTCCGCAGAATAAAGCTTATGATATTGTAATGCAAACACTCCAAAATCGGGGAGACCTTTCAGAGTCCCAATTGGCGTTCCTAGCAGCGGTTACTAGGCTAACACTCTTTCAGAATAATTTTATTTACGATAGCGTGATCTACCATCAAATATCTGGAGTGGCAATGGGGGCAACATGTGCCCCCTCTATAGCCAACTTATACATGGCAGGCTTTGAAAATGATTGGATTACAACCTCCCCATATTCTGAATCTTTAAAAGTATGGCGAAGATATGTAGATGACGTGTTTGTCATCTGGCAAGGATCAACCGAAGCTTTATTAGAATTTTTTCAATGGTTAAATACACGGGAAGATCAAATCAAATTTTCTGTAAATCACCATATGGAACATATCACCTTTTTGGATGTGGTAGTGAAAAAAACTCCAATTGGATGGAATACTTCTACATATCGCAAGCTGACTGATCGCAATACTCTCCTGCATTATGAAAGTGCCCACCCTTTGCGGCTTAAGAACAGTTTACCGGTCTCTCAATTTATTCGATACCGCAGAAATTGTACTAATGTATGCGAGTTTAAGAGACAGTCCTCCACTTTACGTGATCATTTTTTGCAAAGAGAATACCCTCCTCAAGTGATACAACAAGCTTATAAGAGAGCAAAATATCTCAATCGGGATTTACTTATTAACCCTTCATCTACAACAAGTGTTACTTCATGGTCACAAGTTAATTTCATTACAGCATTTTCACCATTCAGTTATTCTTTACAACGAAGCATAAAACGACATGCAAATGTCTTACAAGGTATCCCTGAATTAGCAGATTACTCAGTGCGGTGTGTTTGGCAGAGACAGAAAAATTTTAAAGAGCTGCTCAGCCCAGCAGTTCTACGTCCTCTTTCCGTTTCTATGCTTTCAATAACTGCAGGCCACACACGCTGTGGAACATGCAATATCTGTTCAATTACCTTAGAACTGCAGGACATTTGTCATCAAAATACTCGGTATCGACTACGAAGTAGTACAAATTGCAAATCTATACAGGTTATCTATGCCCTCCGCTGTCCGTGCGATCTCCTCTATGTTGGGAAAACCATTCGTTCCCTGCAAGTAAGAATTAATGAACATCGAAGTAAGTTACGATGCCAAAGAAGAGAAGCCCCGATCGTAGATCACTGTTTGAATTTTCAACATGTTTTTTCTGATTTAAGATGTTTCGTCATAGAACAAGTTCTTTTTCCAACTCAGGGAAAATCTATAGATCATACGTTGCTATTTCGAGAACAACGATGGATCCACACTTTGGGTACGCTAACACCTCAGGGGCTTAATTCCAGAATTGAATGGGAATTATGTATTTGATACATAACGATTTGCAGCCTACGTTTCCCCTTAAGGGATTATATCCATTCATGAGCTATCAATTAAGAAAGACTATTTTACTAGTCCGCATGCGCGGCGTTTTTGTTAGTGGAGCACATCATAACCAAAGCTCCGTTGAACCAAGCTGGTGCAATAAATAGGTAGGAGGATTGGTGAACATGGTAATAAAATGACTTTTAAACATGTGAATTTTTGAAGCATGTAACTGAAGAACTTATTTTTCTTTATAGTGACGATGTGAATGTATTCCCCTGAAGAAACCAATAGGAGAAATGTATCTCGGAGCGCTTGAATTAGCGTCGGGAAGTCCATCGTAAAGCTAAGCACTGGTTTACTATTGATTATTTATTATTAAACAGTATGTTTATTCAAATGGGTCTTCGAGAAAAATAAGAAAAAAAAGAAAAAAATTCACGTCATGAATGCTGTCTTAGAAGAGGACTTATATGGTTAAAAGTTGAAGAAAGAGGTCATTGATGTATTTTTAGGTATTAGTCCACTGCAGTTTCATGAAACAGTGGCAACCTATGGTATCTGAGACCTCATTAGCCTAGAGTTCAATTTGTTGCGAAAATAGCTTCTATATAAGAATCACAGAAATTGTTATTTTATACATCTTATTAACCCCAACAACAGTTAAAGTTGCAGAACTCGAACCCTGGATTCATCACAGTCGAGTAAAGCCAGCAGCCGTTGATAGCACTGTAGAAAGGAAGGCAGCTACAAAAGTATTAGCTATGTGGCAATATTACCCTATACCCCACAATGATGCTTTTTACGCAAGTATAATGTGTGATTTAATTCTCACCCTTTCTCACTTGCGGGTAAGAATAATCAAAGGGGGGAATGTGGTAGGCTATGGCCTATAATAGCCTGTAGAACGTATGAGAGGCCTGTAAACTAGGCCTGAGTTCCCCACCCCCACTTGGAAATAATAAATGCTGAGAAAGACCAAAGTCAGTAGAAGTTTGAGAATCCGCTTTAAACTGATTTAGATAAGTTTGCATGAATCCTCTATTCATTTCTTCCATGCTGATGATAGATATATTCCAGTGTTCTGCATTCTCACATTCTCTGAGCCTAATAACTTCGCAGTAGAATTGTATCAATACCTAGAAACTGTACCATTGTTAGAATAGCCTGGAAAGGGGGAGCAGGGTGCTAGGCCCAGAAAAGATCTCTGATTGGACAAGTGCAGGGGGCGTTGGGACCAATAGAAATTCTGCATGTATCAAACTGAAAAGAAATGTATATAATGAATATGCTTCTGTAAAACTTTGCTCAGTCCTTTTTGAAGCTTGACTGTCTGAGCCTTGTGCACAATAAATTGGCTTGGAACCTTGAACTGACTCCTGGTATTATTTATTGCATGCTTATCAGCTGCTACACTAAAGTATATTATTGTATTAGTATACACAAACGCTGTTAGTAAATCTAGCCCTTTGTGAAGTAACAGAACATCCTGCAAAAAAACATAACAGACCAACATTAATTCCAAGGATTCAAACTGCAACACCTCTACCTATGAAAAGTTAAAACTGCAATTACACCAGGTCTTAAATGGTTAGAGCAATGGGCTAATAGCCATGGAAGCTCAGTTTGAATTCCACTACCGCTTCTTGTGACCTTAGGCAAATCACTTAACCCTCCATTGCCTCAAGTACAAACTTATAAGCCCTTTAAGGACAGGAAAAGGCCTACTGTACCTAAATGTAACTCACCTTCAGTGCTGAGAAAAACATCAGCTAAATCCAATTCCATTTCCCCATAGAGAAAACAAAATCCTACACAGGAACCCTAAACTAGCAGAATCCTTTACCTCAATCCCTCCTTGCCTCTAAAGCAGGGGTGGCCTACTCCAGTCCTAGTGCACCACGATCCAGTCTGGTTTTCAGGATGTCCCTAATAAATATTCATGAGATATTTGCCTGCAATGGGAGGTAGAGGGTGTGAATATACCTCATGAATATTCATTAGGGACGTCCTGAAAACCAGGCTGGATCGTGGTACACTAGGACCGGAGTTGGCTACCCTTGCTGTAAGGCAGAGGTACTCAAATCCAGTCCTGGAGGTCCGCAAATCAATCAGGTTTTCGGGATATCCCTAATGAATATGAATGAGATATATTTGCATGCACTGCCTCTATTGTATTTGCATCTATCTCATGCATATTCATTAGGAATATCCCGAAAACCTGACTGGTTTGCGGCCTCCAGGACTGGATTTGAGTACCTCTGCTCTAAGGCAGAGGTTCCCAACTCCAGTCCTGGAGGACCAAACACCATTCAGGTTTTCAGGCTGTCCCTAATAAATATGCATGAGATGTATTTGCATGCACTGCCCCCATTGTATTCAAATGTATCTCATGCATATTCATTAGGGACAGCCTGAAAACCTGAATGGTGTTTGGCCCTCCAGGACTGGAGTTGGGAACCTCTGCTCTATTTATTTATTTATTTGCATTTCTTAAATACCGCACTATTTGCGATCAGCGCGGTTTACATTAAACAAAACAGTATCCGACAATAAACAAAAGTCAGGTCATTACATTGAACAGGAAAAAGTAACTTGGAGAACAGGGTAAACTATATACATGTGCAGGTGCATTGAACAGGGTAACTATATACATGTACAAATGAAATGAAAGCAGATATTATTAGGTATTGATCATACTTGGGGACACCCTATTCAAGGGTGGCAGGGGTTCAGGACAATCAGTGAGGTATTTGATAAAGAGAAAATGTTTTAAGGCCTTCCTGAACTGGCTCAAGTTGGGGGTTGCTCTAATATGTGGTGGTAGGGAGTTCCAGAGACTTGGGGCGCAGAGTCTGAAGGCTCTGTTAGATGTTGTTTTGGTGCATTTTGTCGTGTCTATCGGTATCAATAGCATATTGGCCTCTGTGGTTCTCCTTAGCCTGTTGGGTGCGAGTGGTTGGATGAGGTCAAATAGTGAAGAGGAGGAGAGCCCCTTGGTGGCCTTGAAAGTCATCACCAAGGTCTTAAAACTGATCCTGGCTTGAATGGGGAGCCAGTGCAGCTGCTTCAGGAGGGGTGTGATATGCTCTCTTCTGGAGGCTCCAAAGAGTACCCGCGCTGCACTGTTCATGGCCAGTTGCAGGGGGTTTAAGGTGGCCTGGGGGAGTCCTTGTAGGATGGCGTTTGAATAATCAAAATGAGGAAGAATGAGGGCTTGGTAAATGGTGCGGAAGTCTCTTGGTTCGAGTAACGGGCGTAAGTGTCTGAGGGATCTGATTTTGAAGTAGATCGCTCTTATACTATTGGCTATGTGTTGCTTCATGTTGAGGTTCTGATCCAGTGTCACTCCTAGGTAACGTATGGCTGATTTTACTTGCAACTCGGTGTTATTCACTTTCAAATAGCTGGGTGGTGTGAACTTGGGATTTCTCGAGATGAACAGGACCTCCGTTTTCTTGTGTTGTATGCGCAGATTTTGAGATAGGAGCCATTCAGATATTGTGTTGAAGCACTTAGTCAGAGGGGTAAGGTCTGGGCAATCCAGGGATATTGGCATGTATAGTAGGACATCATCCGCGTATATCATGCAACTCACATTGAACGATCTGATGATTTTACAGATGGGTTGGATATAGATGTTAAACATAAGTGATGATAGGGAGGATCCTTGAAGTACTCCTTGACTTTGTAGGAATGGTTCGGATGTGGATCCGTCTGCTCAAACGTATTGCCATCTTCCAGACAAGTAAGATCTACACCACTCGAGAGCTGTTCCACTGATGCCTTTTTCTCTTAGCCGACATAGGAGAATCTCGTGGCAAACCGAGTCGAAAGCCGCCGCTATATCCAAGAAGATGAGTGCAAACCCTTGACGTATGTTGTCAATGCCCGAGATTATGGTGTCAAAGAGAGTTGTGAGTAGTGTTTCAACTCCATGTGACTCTCTGAATCCATGTTGGGATGAATCCAGAGGGGCGTAGGTATCGATATGATCTTGTAACTGCTTGTACACTATCTTTTCAATGATTTTGGCGAGCATTGGGATGCTGGATATGGGTCTGTATGACTCCACCTTTTGTGGGTCTAGTTTGGCGTTCTTCAACAAAGGTCTAACGGAGGTCTGTTTGAGTGTAGAGGGGAAAGACCCAGTGCTAAAAGATTGGCCTATCATATTAGCCAAGATCGGGGCGAGGTCACATCGCAACTCTTTTATCCAGAATGCTGGACAGGGGTCTGAGTATGCAGTGGAGGTATTTAGGGCTGAGATGGTGTCTTCAATAATTCTTTTTGAAGGTGTAACAAAGGCAGTTAGAGATGTTGGGAACTCTTGTTTGTCGGGGGGGGGGGGGGTCCGGTATCACCATTTTGTCAGTCTTGCACATTTTAGATTGCATAAAGACGGCATAGTCCTGTGGGTGTATACCTCCAAGGGTATACATATTCTAAGGTATACATATTCAGATCTTCAAGTCATAAGAACATAGGAAATGCCACACTGGGTCAGACCAAGATCCATCATGCCCAGTATCCTGTTTCCAACAGTGGCCACAAGTATCTAGCAGTTTCCCAGATAGACACACACGTTCCACAATGCTTGTAGTGGGGCAAGCATTGGATTTCCTGGGTCCTCATTAATAATGGTTTATGGACCTTTCCTACGGAAACTTATCCAAACCTTTTTTACACCCAGCTTGACTAACAACTTTTACTACATCCTCCAGTAATGAATTCCAGAGTTTGATTATGCATTGAATGAAAAAATATTCTCTTATTAGTCTTAAATGGATTACACTGTAGCTCCATTGCATGCCCCCTAGTCTTTTTATGTTTTGATCGTCTAAACAATCTATCTAAATCTCTTCTTATATAGCTTCTGGTGCAAACCGCATACCATTTTGATCACTCTTCTCTGCACCACTTCATCTTTTGATATCTTTAGTGAGATACAGCCTCTAAACCTGTATCAGCCTCTAACCTGGAATGCCCTCCCACTAGAACTGAGAGTTATAACCAGCTTAACACAATTCAGAAAGAGTCTCAAACACCACCTCTTCCTAAGCTATTTCCCAATCTAACCTTCGCACATGAAAATATCACAGACACTTTTCTGACCAAGACATTTCCCCATCTGATATCCAAATTTGACTAATGTATTTCAATAATCTGTATATAGTTAACTAGCCTTATATAGTTGTACCTTGTTATTCCCAAGTTCAAAATCCCTGTTACTTGTAAAATGCATTACAGTTCTTTGTATGTATATGTTTGTTACATGTAAACCGCGCTGGTGACAATAGTGCGGTATATAAAAGATGTTAAATAAATAAATAAATAAATAAATAAATAAATAAAACCAAACACAGTACTCCAAATGAGGCCTCAACAATGACCTTTACAGGGGCATTAGCACTTCCTCCTTTTGGCAGTTTATGCCCCTCTCTATGCAGCCTAGCTTAGGCCACTACCTTGTCATATTTTTTCACAATTTCAAGGTCTTCCGACACTATCACCCTGAGGCTCTTTCCAGATCTGTGCACATCATCCTCTTGCCCTCTGTCTCAGAGTTTTTTTAGATTTCTGCATCCCAGGTGCATCGCTTTGCATTTCTTTGTTGTCAGTTTCCTCTGGAGAGTCCACTTTGTTGCAAATTTTTCCTTCTAACTTTTCGGCAATGTCACTTAAAAAGATATTGAACAGAATTGGTCCCAATACAGATTCTTGAGGCACTCCACTAATTACCCTTCTTCCTTCCAAGCAAATTCCATTTATTTATTTAGCTGTATTTATATCCCGCTTTTCACCGGGTCAAAGCGGTCAATTGGGGGATACATTTAACACGAGGGGATATGAGACACATACGCTAATACTTACAGGGAACATGGGCAATGGAGGGTTAAGTGGCTTGCCCAAGACCACAAGGAGTGCCTATAGGACTAGAAATCCCAGTCCCTCCGGCCTGAGATTGCTGTCCCCAGGTGGGACTTGAACCCCCGGCCCTCCGGCCTGAAGTACCTTGTCCTAACCACTAGACCACTCCTCCCTATCTAACCACTAGACCACTCCTCCCTATATTTACCACCACTTTCTGTCGTCCGTCAGTTAATCAGTTTCTAATCCAGTTCACCACCTTGGGTCCTAGTTTCAGGCTGCTCAGTTTATTCATGAGCCTCCTATGAGGAACGGTAACAAAAGCTTTGCTGAAATCTATGTAGATAACGTCCACTGCATGCCCTTGATCCAGTTCTCTGCAATCCACTATTCTTTCCTTTAGTAGAATCTCAATTATTTTTCTTATCACCGAGCTAAGGTTTATCAGCCTGTAGTTTCCACCTCTTCTCTGTTGCCACTTTTGTGAACAGGGATCACATGAGCCCTTCTCCAGTCCTGAGGAACCTCTCCTGTCTCAAAATATCTATTAATTACATATTTCCTATTAAAAAGTATATTTCAGTTTTTTATTGATCTTTTTTACATTGCCCACTGTGGAGTTTAATAGTTTAATTGTTTTTGATGTCCTGCAAATGATGAAGAGGAGTACAGCATTTGACGTCCTGCCCTTAGTTCAAGTTAACATTATGGATGAAGCATGCTCATTGTGTTTCCTACTCCAAATTCTAGATGCTGTTGACATCATCATGGCATTGCAACACGTCAGGAAAGGGATAATGATTTTTGTAAGAAAACAGATGATGTATTACAGTGCTCCACATAAGAATCAATCTAAAGTCCTGATTACATTTGGCTTCTAAGCCACATATTTGTATCCTATGACTGGATTATTTTTATTTGCCAAAGCTGTCAAATACTTTTCTGTTGAAAGGGTAAACTGAGCTTAGATTTAATATTTCATTAGTACCTTGCATGCAAGAACAATAATGTAATTAAATTTGACATTATTTGAATGTATTATCATTTCTTCTTACAAATGCATCCTTGTAGACTATCACCTATTTTTTTTATTATGTACATACAAGGGTATAAGTTTTAGCATTACAGGAAAATTTGATTTAGCACATAATTACACTCTATGCTTTTTTTTTATCGCAGACTTATTATACCATATTTATATGCATCAAGCTTTATGTGCCATCAACCAGCTGAGATAATTGCAAAAATATACTCTAGATCCTTATCCACTGAATGAGGTCATTAATAAAAGGAAATATGTAATAAGTGTAAAAAATATTTAGGCTATTAAAAAAATATTCATTAATAGGAAAAAAAAACATTGAAAACAAGGTTAAAGAAATAGAGGTCCCTCTGTAGAATAACGTTTTTCAAAGACAAGCAATCCTCATTGATGTAGAAAGTCATCTGATGGAACCAGGCATAGTGAAAGGAGTACCGTATTTTCGCGCATAAAGCGCGCGTGCTATACACTTTTTTACCTACCGCGCAACCCTCTCGTGCGGTATTTGTGAGGGCACACTATACCAAAACTTTATTACAGGGAACTAATTCCATAAAAGAGTCCTTACAAGAATATAATGGTTTCAAAATATATTTAATTAATTTTCATCATCCGATTCCATAAAACCTTCGAAATCACTTCCCTCATCAACATCATCATTGAAATAATTTAAAACCATCTGGAGACGCTCTTTCATAACATATGCACTGTCATCGTCACTCCTTTCGACATTTTCATCATCATCATTTTCATCATCATCTTCGTCATCACTACGCACCCGATCCTCGTTCTTATAAACAATCCCGGCTTTTCGGAATCCATTTCTTATGGTTTCCGGGGATATTTTGTCCCAAGCAGAACACAACCAATTGCAGATTTCCATTAATGTAGCCCTCTTTAATTGTCCCGATGGTGAGAATTCATGAATTCCCCGCTGCATCCAATTATTCCACTCTCGTCTGATGAACGTTTTGAATGGGTGATTAACTGCTATATCTAGCGGCTGCAGCTTGCAAGTAAGACCACCCGGTATCACTGCGATATGGGCACCAGTCGAATTAATATAATTTTGCACATTTGTTTCTTTATGGGCAGCCATGGAATCGAAGATCAACAAAGACTTTTTAGAAAAGAAACCACCAGGCCTGGCCCTATAACATTTATCAATCCATATTTTCATGACCTCAGAGTCCATCCATCCCTTTTTGTTACAGTGAACAACAATACCTTGTGGAAATTTTTCACGGGGCATTGTTACTCGCTTGAAAATAACCATCGGCTTCAATTTAAGCCCACTCGCTGTGCAACCCAGAACTACAGTGAAGCAAGCCCTCTCGTGTCCAGTTGTTGTTATTGCGACAGTTTTTGAACCCAAAGCAGCTACAGTCCTGGTTGGTGGAATGTCAAAAGACACAGGAACCTCATCCATGTTAATAACATCCATTGCCAAAATGCCGAACTCCGAAATTTCTTTGCTGACAAATGTGCCGAAATCCGCCATCTTTTGTTCCCAGTCATCCGGAATCCTCTGGTCTACAGTTGTTCTTATTCGCACGGAAAGACCATTCCTCTTCATAAATTTGCAAATCCAGTTGAAACTAGCCTGGAAACGTGAAATTCCTCTTTCATTGGCCAGCAGTTTTGCTTTGAATTGAATTGCGATAGTTGAGACAGCTTGATTTTGCTCCCTTCTAGACAGAATCCACTTTTTTAAGTCACTCTCTAGCTCTGGCCACTTTTCTTTGGGACCCCGACGCGCACGTTTTCGCGGGTTCATCTCCTCTAGCGCCGTTTTCTCCTTTCTCCAGTCACGAACAGATGACTCACCAACATCAAATTCTCTTGCTGCTGCTCTGTTGCTTGTTTCTTCAGCTTTTGCCACAATTTTCAGCTTGAAGTCCGCAGTATAAGACTTGCGTTTAATTCGGGGCATGATGACTGGATTAAGAGATCGCAAAGTTTAAATGTAAGGTATAATAGAACCGAGGGCCTTTTATATACACAGCACTCGAAACATGCGCGATATACGCGTGTGCGCATAATGCAAGACATTCTCTGCAGAACAGGCCGAAGATTGCGCTTTATATGTGGGTGCGTGGTTTATGTGGGTGCGCGTTACATGCGCTAAAATACGGTAACTTGCTCTTGAAGTTTATAGAGATTTCCAGCACAGTCATCTGTGCAGACTTTCCATTGTGGCATCATGACTAAGACCAGCTCAGTTCTTTTTATTCTCCACAGAGCCCTTCAGATGCATCTGAACCACGTACAGCTCCTTTGGATTTCTGCACCCCAACTGCATGACTGCACACTTCTTATATTGAATCTTAACCGTCAAGCATTCATCCAATCCTCAAGCTTTTTTCTTAGATCACTTTTGATTCTGTATGCTGCTTCAAATCTTTGTGCCATCCACCTTTTCCTTCTAACTCTTCTGGAAAAGATATCAAACAGAACTACTCCCTGAGACACTCCACTAATCATATTTCTGTCCTCAGAGTGAATTCAGTTTACCGCTACTCTCTCACTAAATCCATTTTTAATCCAACTCAGCACCTTGGGATCCACCCCCAGGCTGTTCAACTTATTCCTGAGCCTCCTATGCAGAACAGCATCAAAAGCTTTGCTGAAGTTCTCTATCTAATTTTCTAGTTATTCAATCAAAGAAAGGAATCAGACCAGTTTGATACAATCTGCCTTTGGTAAAACCATGCAGCCTCTAATCTTGTGACCTCCTTGATTGTAAAGAGTTCACTCTTCTTTCCTTCAATATAGTGTCCATTCGTTTCCCCACCACCGAGATAAGGTTTACCAGACTATTTTCCAGCATCCTCTCTGTTATCACTCTTGTAGAAAGGGACTGCAACCACCCTCGGTATCCTAATGTTTCTCATTGAGTTCCACGATTTTGCTCAGTTTTATTTTCTCAAGATCCATTCAACCACTCTCTTCTTTATTTTTTAAATTGTATTTGCATTTATAGATATACAAGTACTATGCCCGAATAAGAAATCCAGAATAAAACCTTACAAAAGAAAAAAAATTCCAATGACCAAATCCAGAGTAAAAACATTATTGCTCATAGTTCCCAATATTAAAAGGTGCAAGGTAGACAGCTGTGGAAGTGATACAAACCAAGCAAAAGTAAAAAAAAAAAGAAAATTTCTTAAGAGAAGCAACTTTCTATAACTAAATAGACCTGAATCAGCTCCAGATTTCCTTTATCCAGTGCCAGTCTCATGGTTTAACGTCTTTTCACATCTAGGAAAGCACATAATTGCTCGGAGCTCTAGAACTTTATTGCTTAGACTGCAAGCATTTGTGCTCATAGTTTTCCCTCTATTTTGCCTTGGCTTGCTTCTGCTTAGTATAACCTCATTTCTGGGTTCCTCTTCTACTCTGATCTGACAAGTAAGTGACAAAGTGTCAGGTAATTACCTAATGGACCTCGGTATCTTCACAATATTGTTGACCCATTTTGTGTATTTTTTAAGCAGAGGTAGCATTTTGCCATTGATTGTGTGTGTGATGTAATTGAAAGTGGGTGTGATTTTTCTAGTTAGGTCTCCCCATTGGGAATGGCCAAGGGAAGAGTTGATGAGGTCACAAAGTTTATAAACCAAAGTGTTTTTGGAGAGAATATTGTCTTGCATTCTTTCTGCTATACTGATAAAAATAGAGCGAGGGTTTCCTTAGTCATTGTGGTTATAGATAGTGAACAAGGCCTAAGATAAAGGATAAGTAAGGCAATTTTAAATTTTGTCTCCTTTTGCCTACAAGAAAGCAAGGAGGTGACTGGAAGGTCTGTGATCAGTGTAGAGTTTGCACTGGCAGAGAGGATTTACTGTCCAGAATTTTGCTGGCAGCCTATGACCATTGTATAGGGTGCACTGGAGAAGGGGGAAGTGCAGCAAGTGAGTTGCGAGCTAGAAGCCTATGACCAAAGGTAAAGGTACTGATGGGGAGGATGTCTATCAAAGTGTTTTTCCACATGCCAAAGGAATATTACTGTTATTATCCCGAAACGTGCCACGTCGTGCTTCTACATTGCTGCTTGGACTGACATGCCTACACACTTCAGTTAAGTAAAAAGCTGAATTTTATTAAATTAATCAATAAAAAGGAACTTGCCATGGCGGTGTGAGGATTGTTCCTCTCTACTGAGCTGGCTATTCCAACGAAAGGAGTTTTCTGCTTTCGCACTGGTGTTTTCAAAATCCGGGTCTGTTTTTGTAGATTTTGATGTGACTGGGTTTTAGGTATTATATTTTATTATTTCAATGTTACATCAGGCCATGCTAGGGAGATATAGTTTCTAGATGAAATAAATGACTGCTTCATGGAGCAGCTGGTACAGGAACTGACACAAGGGGAAGATATTTTAAACCTAGTGTTTAGTGGAACACAGGATCTAGTGCAAGAGGTAACAGTTTTGTAGCAACTTAATATGATCACATTTGATTTAATAAATGGAAGGAGGATAACATGGAAATCCACTGTACTTGTTGTTTTAGTGCCATCAAGTCAGTGTTGACTCTTAGCAACCCAGCTACCTCTGGATTTTCTTGGCAATGTTTCACCAGAAGTAGATTGCCAGCCGTTTCTTCTGAGGCAATGGAGGGTAAAATGACTTGCCCAAAGTCATAAGGAGTGCCAGTGGGAATTGAACCCTTGATCTTCTAGATACTAGGCAGTTGCTCTAACCACTAGGCTATTCCTCCACTCCAGCAACTTGGCAACAGTGATCATAACATGATCACATCTGATTTAATAAATGGAAGGAGGATAACATGGAAATCCACTGTGCTAATATTTAATTTTCCAAAAGGAGACTATGATAAAATGAAAAAAAAAATGATTAAAAAAAACTAAAAGGAGCAACTGCAAAGGTTAAGAGTTACATCAGGCTTGGACATTATTTAAAAATATTATCTTGGAAGCCCAGGCCAGATATATTCCATGCTTTAAGAAAAGTGGAAGGAAGGCCAAACAATAGCTACGAGGGAATCCTTCAGAAAATGGAATAAAAAGATCCAAATGACGAAAACAGGAAACAATGTAAGCACTAGCAAGTTAAATGCAAGGCATTGATAAGACAGGCAAAGAGAGAATTTGAAAAGAAGCTTGTTGTGAAAGCAAAAGTGCATAATAAAACCTTTTTCAAGTTCATTCATAGTAAAACACCTGTGAAACAGCGAGTTGGACCATTAGATGATAGGCGGTAAAGGGGGCACTTACAGAGGACAAGGACATAGTGGAGAGACTGAATGAATTCTTTGCTTCAGTCTCCACTAAAGAAACTTGCCCATGCCAGAAATCATACAGTATTTAAAGGTGATGTATGAGAGGAATTGAAACAAATCTCAATAAATTAGAAAGATGTATTACATCTATTTGTTAAACTAAAGAGCAGCAAATCACCTGGGCCAGATAGCATACATCCCAGGGTGCTGAAAGAAATGAAATATAAGACTGCAGACCTACTATTAGTAATCTCTGAACTATCATTAAAATCATCTGTAGTATCTGAAGACTGGAGAATGGCCAATGTAACACCAATTTTTAAAAAGGTTTTCAGAGATGATTCAGGAAAGACAGACTGGCGAGCCTGACGTCAGCACCAGGCAAAATGGTAGAAACCATTATAAAAAATAAAATTACTGAACATGTAGATAGTCATGGTTTAATGGGAGAAAGCCAACATGGATTTAGTCAAGGAAAGTCTTGTCTCACTAATCTGTTAAACCTTTTGAAGATGTGAATAAACAGGTAGCTAAAGGTGAGCTGGCTGATGTGGAGCCCGATTCTGGGAGGGAGATGTCTGGGCCATCTGGATGTCCCCGAGGAAGATGGGCCAGTTAGGACCTTATTCTGGACTGCGGGAACAAAACGTTCCCACAGTGCACAGAATCAGGCCCGTGGACAGCCCGGTGTGCCCTTGCCACCTGCGGGAACGTCCTCCTCATAGGAGACCCTGACTCCCGAAGCTTGACCCCCCCTCCCCTTCTCCACTACCTGACCCACAGCTGGCCTTTCGGGGCCTGGATCGGGCAGCGGAGATCCCTCTGCACCCGGCGCTGGCCCCGGGAGGGATCCCCGTGCCCAATTGCTAGGTCAGTGCTGCTTATTCCACCTTTGAGGTGGAATAAGCAGGACGTCCCTTTTGACCCAGTAGGACATACAGGGCCGTGACCTGAATTGGTCCTGTATTTACTGCCCTGCCCCTGCTCCGCACAGATCCCACCCCTTCCCATCCCCCGCCGCTCTCCCTGTCCTGCTGTTCAGGATGTATGGGGAGAGCTGGAGGGGGAATTGAACCCGGACAGCTTGCGGGCTTCAGCCCCGCAACCCACATCCCAGAATAAGGCCCATAGTGTATCTCAGTTTTCAAAAAGCCTTTGACAAGGTCTTTCATGAGAGACACTTGGTGAAATTAAAAAGTAATGGGATAGGAGGCAGTGTACTATTGTGGATTAGGAACTGATAAAAAGATAGAAAACAGAGAGTCAGGCTAAATGGACAATTTTCTCATTGGAGAAAGGTGAATAGTGAAGTATCCCAGGGATCTGTGCTGGGCCTGCTGCCTATTAACATATTCATAAATGACCTAGAAATGGGATTAACGAGTGAGGTGATCATATTTGAAGATGACACAAAACTATTCAAAGTTGTTAAAACAAAAGAGGATTGTGAAACATTGCAAAAGGACCTTGATAAATTGGATGAATGACTGGATATCCAAATGGCAGATGAAATTTAATGTTGACAAGTGCAATGTTATACACGTGGAGGCCAATTCCGGTCCGTGCATGTCTGGCACAGTGCCCGGCCAAAACCTGGACATGCCGGGGATGTACCCGATTCTGCTACCGCGGAGCCAAGACATATTCACTATGGCAGAATCGGAGACATAGACATCTGGGTGCTCCCTGTATGTTGAGGAGATCAATGTTTGGGGAGCTGCCCGTCTCCATGCCAGAACGCCACTGCTGGGGCAAGGGAGCAGTGGTTTTCTGGCACCATGGCAATGAGCCATCCACTGGATAGCTCAGAATACCATGGCCCCTGTCAGCCTCTGCAGAGTATGGCCCAGGTGGCACAGGAGGCCCAATGGCCTGAATTGTGGCTGCAGGGGTCTGGCTGGGCCGACGGCATGGAGTATGGGGGACTGCAGAGGGCTGTGGTGCGCAATCAGTGATGCCCCCAGGACTTATTCCACCTTCAGGGTGGAATAGGCTGGATGTCCTGGCTGCTGCTGGGGAACGTACAAAGACCTGACCTGAATAGGCCCTGTATGTTCCATCAGCTGGCCACTCCCCAGCTTTGCCCCAGCACTGCCTCCTCCCTCCCATGTCCAGTGCTCCCCGCAAAAATGCTGTGTACGTGTGGGGCTCACAAATGGCAGAATTGGGGACATGCTCTGAACATGAGTTGGACGTCCACCCCGCACATCCAACCCCACTATTCGCCCCACAGAATGCCTCCTTTAGGGAAGAACAAACCAGACTACAGTTACATGATGCAAGGTTCCACATTAGGAATCAGTACCCAGGAAAAGGATTTAGGCAGCATTGGAGTGGAGGAGTAGCCTAGTGGTTAGAACACTGGCTTGGTAACCAAGCAACCAGCATTCAATTCCCACTAGCACTCCTTGTGGCCTTGGGCAAGTCACTTAACCCTCCATTGCCTCAGAAGAAAGGCCTGGTAATCTACTTCCAGTGACACTGCCAAGAAAACCCAGGAGCTTCTGGGTCACCAGGAATCAGGACTGACTCAGAGGCACACATTGCATTGCATTTATGTGGATAATATGTTGAAAATCTCTGCTCAGTGTGCAGCGGTGGCCAAGAAAGCAAACAGAATGCTAGGAATCCTAAGGAACTATTGGTGATAAAAAGAGAATTTGAAGCATTATCAAAGAAAGCACAGGCATGGATGGCATTTCCACTGAAGCTTTACAGAAATCAGATGCAGCTGGTACAGTACTTACAAGGCTGTGCCAGGAAATTTGGAAGATGGCATCATGGCTGAATGACTGGAAAAGATCTGTGTTCATACTAATATGGAAGAAAGGTGACCCAACTGACAGTGGAGTTATCACACAAATTCTATGATCCCACACACCAGCAAGATTCTACTCAAGATCATTCAGTGGATGCTACCAGTCATACCTGGAACGAGAAGTGCCTGAAGTGCAAGCAGGGTTCTGGAAAGGGCGAGGAACAAGAGACATCATTGAGGATGTGAGAAAGATCCTTGAAAAGTTAAAAGAATACCAAAAGGATATCTTTTTATGTTTTACTGTCTACAGCAAGACTTTTGATCCGCTTAGTCTCCTATGTGCTTCCTTGCCATACCCCTAGATGTATTCTTGTCCTCAGCTGTTGGGTTGTCTGTCTTGACTACAGTAGATTGTAAGCTCTGATGAGCAGGCACTGTCTTTTACATGTGCCTGTGAGACGCTAAGTACGCCTTGTAGCACTATGCAAATGATCAGCAGTAGTACTAGTAGTACTAAGTCATGAAAAATGTTGGGCCACAATAAGAAGTGCCTGAACACCTGGTAGTTCTCATGCAGAACCTTTACATCGATCAAGAAGCAACATTCGTTCCCATTGCCCTAGACATATCCTAGTTCCCAGTTTTTGTGTAGTCTGTCTTGTCTTGCTTGCAAGCTGTGGTGAGCAGGGCCCGTCTCTTACATGTCTCTGTACAGCGCTGCGTACGCCTTGTAGCGCTACACAAATGATTAGTAGTAGCAGTAGTACAACAGAACAAGGAGAAGCAGAATGGTTTAAGATCGCCAAAGGTGTACAAGGCTGCATACGTTTCGCACGCCTGTTTAATTTATATGAAGAACAAATCGTCAGAGAAGCAGGACTGTATAAGGACAACTGGGGTGCGAAGATCGGTGGAAGACTCATCGACAGCCTTTGCCGTGCTGATGATACCACATTACTGAAAGTGAAGACAATCTGGCAGCTGGCAAAATCAATAATTTCATCCTTGATGGAAAAGAAATAGAAATAGTAGACAATTTTAGCCTGCTTAGATCAATGGCCAATAAAGAAATGACCAGCAATCAGGAAATCTGAAGGCGCATTGCTTTTGGCAGAATGGCTACAAAGGACCTAGACAAGATTCTCAAGTGTAGAGATGTATCTCTGCATACAGAAATTTGTCTCGTCGAAGGAATGATAAGTGTCATGAGTCGACATCGAGGGCGTTTAACAACAATAGCTGGACAGAGACAACAGGACCCTCCCCTCCCCAATGGAAACCAGCGGCTCCACTATCACCACAACCACCGAGCCCTTGTCTGAGTGTTCTGCAGAAGAAAAAGCAATAGCAACATTGGCAGCACAGGGTTTATTGCACTTCATCAGACACAAGAGAAACTGGACGTTCTGCCACTGATGACCACAAGAACCGACACCTTCTCCGACCGATTGTCCCTTGCACATCCTGTAAGAGAAGTAAAGAAAATTTGATATTAGTGAGTTATAAGATGTGCCTCTTTAGACTCCAGTGACACAATAATTATTGCATATGCACTAACTCTGCTCTGCTCTAGTGCAGCATTTGCTCAAGACTTTCATGCGCTAGTCTTACTCCCTGATGCAGACAGCAAGGTTGCACAGGAAAATCCTGAGCAAAACCACTGCACTAAAGCATGACACATTGTGGGTATGCTAATTGTATGGAAATGAGCAAATATTTAAATGAAAATTCACTAGCATTTAATTGCTCCCGAATTAAAACTCTTCTTTTAATACTGCATCTATATGCCAGCCATAAAGATGCAGCAGGGAGCCGAAGGATCATCTGAGGTGATGGTGAAAACACTTTACCTTCGATGACCCAAGCAGGCTCATATAGGCCAAGTTGTGGTTAGCCCAACTCCTCCTCCCTCCCCAAAGAAATGACAGATCACCCAGCATGGCCCCTCTGTACCCCCTCCCACACACACTCCTGGTACCTTTGTGACGTGAAGTCGGAGATTGCACGCTCCTGCCTGCGCACCACCATCCATATTTCAAAATGGTGGTGCTTGGCCTCGCACCGTGTGTTTTGTCGTGAGATGCACTGCATAGGGTTAATCTGTCAAAATAAAGCAAAAAGGGTTCAGCAGGCTGACCGACCCTGTGATGTGAATCCCAGCATGCACTGTGAGGGGGCTCGATTGGGGGAGCAGGCCTTATTGGGTCTTCTAGCATGACCTTTTATTTTCTCTTGGCAGCAATAGTATTAAACCATGTGCATCGATTTGTGCTAGTTTTTCCATACAATAAATTTCCTTATATTTTTTTTACTGATCCATGAACAAAAATTTGGATTTTTCTTTCATTAGAAAACCATGTGCTGAGCCACAGGTGCATGACACAAACGTAAGGTCATACCATATAGGTCTTGTGGTGAACACCTTAGAAATCCACAGTGCCTTTAATAAAACTGCTTTTAAGAGGAGTGGGACCATACCATGGTGGTCTGTATTGCATACATGAAAAATAATCCTCAACAATTGTCCATCAGAGCTTGTTCCCCCTCACAGCATCTGGAACAGTGGCTGGGAGACAGGAGGAAGGGTCAGCCAGCAGGTCTGGCATGCCATGGCTTAGGGTGGTGTGAAGCACGCAGCACACAATGACAATGTCTGCAACTTTTTCGGGTGTATATTGCAGTGCTCCTCCAGAATGATCCAAGCAGCAGAAATAGCCCTTTAGTATCCCAAATGTTCGTTCTGTGCCTCGTTATACTGCTACTTAGCTGATGGGCCTGGTGGGGAACAGGGACTCAGCAACCACTGCTTACACCTATATCCAGCATCCCCTGTAAAAAAAAAAAAACAATAGTAGTGAACATGTGTTAATCCCTGTGTGTGCCAACCCCTTCCCCCCGAATTCATGACCCCCAAGAAATTTATCAACCATTATCACCACCATGTAAACCAAACAGCTAATATGCTGCTGTTTCCCTCATTTTCCCCTATTTGATTATTACCCAGGAGATAACCTTCATTGTATTTTCTCTCTGTGAGATTATGCCCAAGCATTGAATTGGCCAAAATATAGGAATCGTGGCATCTCCCTGGAAACTTCGAGACCACATTCAGGATCTTCATTTCTGCATCACACACCACCTAGATATTCAAAGAGTAAAAATATTTCCTGTGGCAGAATGATATTTCTCTTTCAGATGGAGGTCTAAGAACAACATCGGTGCAATTTATTACACCCATCACATTTGCCATTCCAGCGATATTGAAAAATTCAGCCTTCATGTCATTGCACTGTGTCTGTTGCTCTTGGCACTGTATATAGTCTCGGGCATGTTTTTTGATAGCTTCCATTTTCTGGCTGAAAGGTCTTGAAAAGGATGACTAGTCCATTCCTACAGACTACCCCAACAGCATTCTGGAACGATACATTGCCCAGGAAATGTGAGGTGCTGAGTAACTTTGCCAGCCCAGGCATGGCATGCCCACAATTTATGAATGGGTCTTTATCACTCTTAATTTCTTCGTTGAGGGACAAACTAGGCCTTGCACAAAAACAATAGATACGCATCACATGTCTCTCTGTTAGTCCCTCCAGTGTTGCCCTTGTTCGATATATGGGCTATCTGGCCAGTCTGCAGGGTGCCATGATGTTTTGAGCTGGCTCTTATCTCCTCCTTTCTTTGGCTTGGTTGCCCTGGTCTCTGTTTTGCTGTTTTCTCTTTGATCTTCTTTAGCTCCAGCATGCCTATTCCTCAGTCTTGTGAATAGCAAAAGAACTCATGGATAACTTACACCTGTAAGAAACATTTTCTGTTTGTCTTGGACACAACCGGGGCACAGAAATCCAACAGTTTACTCCACCTCTTGTTTCAATTTGTTTCCAGCACAACCCAGGCACAGCAATCCACAGCAGTTTACTCCACCTCAAAACATGCACTAAAATCTCTGGCACTGCTTCACCCTGCTTTTGCTCTTCTCGATCCTGCACACTTCTCTGCATCTGACTGAAATGGTTGATGACCTCATTTGCATGTGCTTACGAGAAATGTCTTACTATACAATTATAATACATAGAACATTGGTGTTAGCTCGGCCTTTTGCACATTCATTACGCTCGCGTTAAATCTGTTCCTACATTTTGCTTTCGTGGTAGTGCAGAAAATTGAGTGCAAATGTTATGCTATCATCCGCGCTACCATGTGCACGCTTTTCTGCATCAAGGTCTCAGTAATACCCTTCTACTTTTGACATCAGTATGAGGGGTTTTGGGGTGATAAGATTATATTTCCTGATGTATATAAGAAGACCCAGGAGTTGCAGGAGGTGCTTTCCCTCAGATCTACGTTTCTTGTTTGTTTTCCTCTTAAGTCCATTATTCAGCTATGGAATAAGTCTTATTCAAAGCTTTTTGGCAGGTTAGCAGACCTACTAACCCGCTCCGATGCCGTCAATGCAATATTCAGCAGCACTAGCCGGTTAGTGCCGCTGAATATCCCCACAGACCACTGAAACAACACCTGGTTAAAGCCAAAGCATTCTGTGGGTGGAGCGGTGGCAGTGATAGCCCGCTCCGGTTAGGGGCCATATTCAGCTGCTAAGCAGATAGCAACATCAGTGGCTGGACCGCCTGGATATTCAGTGGTAGACACCGGATATCTTCTGCTGCTGAATATCCAATTTTTTTATTTTTATTTTATTTATTTAAGGATTTTCCAGTGCATCAAGAAATTACAAACAAGAACATCTTTAAAAAAGAAATAGCTAATACAATCAAGAAAATTTTTTTCCCATATATAAAAGAAACACATCAAGAGGAGAATTGCCTCTAATAACAATAGAAATAGAATCAATCAAGTTATAAGAAATAAGGGGTTACACACCCCACATAAAGGAGCTGAAAAACAAAAAATCATTCCTCCTCAACAATTATACCTCCCTCTACTTTTGAATCCAAGAAACATTTCAAGGCATTAACATCATTATACACATAAGTTCGTCCCCCTAAGGTAATCACACAACGGCAAGGAAATTTAAGAAAGAAGGTAGCCCCTAACGCCACCACCTGTGGTTTTAATAGCAGAAACTGCTTACGCCGAATCTGCGTATAACGACAGACATCTGGGAAGATTTGGATAGCCTGACCACAAAATAAAGTAGCCCGATGCTTAAAGTATGCTCTCATAACCCGCAGTTTGGCTGATTCAGAGATAAACTGAACTACCAAAGTGTTACGTTTTGAGATATTATCCATAGAATCTTCCAAGAAGGCTGTTAAATTCTGATCCACTGAAGAGACTGAAGGGGCCGAAGCCCCAACAGTCCGAGGAGTGGAAGAAGAACCAAGAGGCAAATAATACATATGGACCGTCTGAGCTGTATGAAAATCCCCCTCCAAATGCAGAATCTCCAAAAAGTATTTACCCAACAGTATATCAGAGGACATTAGGTGTGTCATAGGAAAGTTAAGAAAGCGTAAATTACACGCTCTAGCACGGTTCTCAAGAGCCTCAAGCCGAAAAGATATCACTGAAGAATCATGTATAAAGGCAACATCAGAATTACGGCTAGACTGAAATTGAGAATCAGTGCTGGTAGTAAGCTTTACAACTGAACCTAATTGATTATCCATATATTGTAACTTATCCACTACATCTTGGGAAAATTTACACAAAGAGGATACAGTAGAAGTTAAACTTACATCTATTTTTTGAATTGCAGACCATATATCATGCAAAGTTACTTCCCCCGCAGGAGAAGCTAAAGTCCCAGGTTCTATTACAGATGGAAATACAGGGCATGGAACAGGGGGAATCTGCTCAGGAGGACTACTAGAAATAGTGGATGAAAGAGCAGGAAGAGGAAAAGGAGGAGGAGACCGGAGAACAGGACTCAATGAGACCTCCTCCGGAGATCGATTACCAGGCAGCAGGACAGTCACATGCTTGTCCGTAGGGCCCGCCACTTTCTCTCCTGAGCTACCAGCCCCAGATTTATCACCAACCTTCGCCTTCCTTTTGCCCATAATGCTGGAATCGGCTCCAAATGGACACACCACACGACACCTCACGTGCACCGAAGGGGCGCCAAAGGGGCGTGTCCTGCCCCTTGAGCCACGCCCCTTTAGGCCACGCTACGCGGGCCGCGACACGTGGCCGCGTACAATACCTGAGGGCTTTATAGGGCACAGCAGGGTCCTCCGGGCCAAGGCACGTCCTCCTCCCGCCTGCCCGATCACCAAACAAGCCTCTCCAGGTCCTGCTGCGCTGAACCGTGCAGCTGAAAAATGCACGGCAGCTCCCTCACAGCGGCGATTCTCCCGGCTGCTCTCTCCAACACCTGAGGGCTTTATAGGGCACAGCAGGGTCCTCCGGGCCAAGGCACGTCCTCCTCCCGCCTGCCCGATCACCAAACAAGCCTCTCCAGGTCCCGCTGCGCTGAACTGTGCAACTGAAAAATGCACGGCAGCTCCCTCACAGTGGCGATTCTCCCGGCTGCTCTCTCCAACACCTGAGGGCTTTATAGGGCACAGCAGGGTCCTCCGGGCCAAGGCACGTCCTCCTCCCGCCTGCCCGATCACCAAACAAGCCTCTCCAGGTCCCGCTGCGCTGAACCGTGCAGCTGAAAAATGCACGGCAGCTCCCTCACAGCGGCGATTCTCCCGGCTGCTCTCTCCAACACCTGAGGGCTTTATAGGGCACAGCAGGGTCCTCCAGGCCAAGGCACGTCCTCCTCCCGCCTGCCCGATCACCAAACAAGCCTCTCCAGGTCCCGCTGCGCTGAACCGTGCAGCTGAAAAATGCACGGCAGCTCCCTCACAGCGGCGATTCTCCCGCTGAATATCCGATTTTAATTAAAGAGGCGGCAGCTAGACATTTTATGTTGCCTAGTTGCCAGTACTGAAAAATGTTATTTATTTATTTGACTGTTGTTTTTCTTTATGCCGCTTTTCACCGGGATAAGGTGGTTTACATTACAACAACTGATATTACATAGAACAGTGGAACTTATTTACAAGACTTAGTGCTGTAAGTAATAAGTGATACATAGAACAGAATGTGGTACTCCGCTTTTCTGATGAATTGCTTCTCTCTGTCCCCTTTTCTTCCACTGTCAGCTCCAGACTTTGATCCTTTCGCCTTGCTTCTCCTTATGCCTGGAAAATGCCCACTCTATGGGGTATGTTTACTAAACTGCGGTAATGTCATTCGCGGTAGGTTCCACGGTAAAGGTAGAGATACCCATATAAAGGCATGGGCGTTGCATCATTACAGCAAGCTGACAGCTAACGTGCGTTACAAGGCACCTTAAACTAACGAGCGTTACAAGGCGCCTTGTAAGGCACCTTGTAAAGCGCCTTGCAAGGCACCTTGTAAGGCGCGTTATAAGGTGCCTAGTAAGGTGCTCTGTAAGGTGCCTCATAAGGCGCCCTATAGGGCCTAGGCTAAGTGCCATATTAGGCACCCTTGGACAAGGCACCGCAGAAGGCACCCTGGGCTATGGAACCATAGGTTAAGGTGGCCTAACAAGGTTATGGTGTCCTAGGTTAATGTGCCCTAGGGACTGCAAGGTGCCTCAGGATGACATGCATGACCTGTGTGGAACAGAGACAGATGTAGCCCTAACACTAGATAGAGCACTCAGGAAAGGCAATGAACAGGTGAGTGAAAGAGGGAGAAGTGGGAGCTGCTGGACCTGCCATATCTGCGGGCATCCCATGTGCCTGCCAGTACTGATGACAAACATGGTGGGGCAGCTGTACCACAGCACAGGGTGCTGGCAATGTAAAGTACCAGAAAAACAGTTGGTGGCAGACAATGGGAATACGTGTCCCCCAGTGGAGGCAGAGGTGGCAGGATAGTTACAATGATGGGTGGACAGAGGAGTGGTGGTGCCATGCAGATCAGGCACAGGCGAGGCAAGCATGAAGAGGCACAATGCAGGAAAGGGTATGACATGGGGTGGCAGCCTGCACTGGCAGACAGGACTCTACACAGCTGACAGACGCAGATAGACGGACCGAGGGAATGTTGGCAATTGTGGCGAGGGTATTATGGGCTGGAAGCACAGATCTGCAAAAATATGACCTCTACAGGCATGCACACTATATGAGTAGGACAGGTATGAGAGGGGGGAACAATGAGGAGCTGAACCCATGAACACTGCCAAGAATGGCATTGTATTAACCAGTAGGCTATACTTCCATGGTGTATGTCACAGCAATGTCTGGGTACAGAAGGACTGCAGGTCACCACACAAATTATCTGCTCTGAGTGCCAGGATAGGGTAACCCCACCATACCCATGATGCAATACACATGCTGAATAGCAGTCTACAGCTGATCAGCAAATGGGGTCTGCACCTCTCCGGTACCTCAGCTTGGAAAGATGAACTGACAGTGTGTGATACTGGCACAGAGTAGCTACAGACCATGCCATTGTGCAGGTTCTGTGGTCACCCTGAGGGATAGGATTGGTGCCCAGCACTAGGTCCGCAGTACATGTGGTGCTAGAGATAGGTCCTGCTGTACATCCCCATCACTACCAGTGTATGACAGGTGTTCCTTGCAGTGCAGCCGAGGGTAATTTGTTGTCCATCTGTATCCTGCAGTCACATGTGGCCCTGTGGGACCAGACACCAGCCAGATTGGTGTGTACCCTGTGTTAGGGTCTGGCTGACATGGGCAGCTGTTATCAGGGCAGAGGGGTTCCAAGAATTTCATGAAGTATGTGTGTAGCAGTGCCTTTATAGGTCGCAGTGTGTGATGAGGAAGCCCCTCAAGAAGAGATGGAAGTAGGAGAAAATCCTGATGAGGTAAACAATACTGCACTGACAAACAGGATTTTCACCTCAGGAATAAAAACACAGCCAGTTGATGATCTAAAGCCACACCTCACCTCAGGGGAGGAGACAGGTCGGTTCACTGATTGGGCACGCCCAAGGGAGAGTCAGGGAGTGCAAGGAAGTGAAGGCTTGTTAAATACTCAAGCAATGAGGAGAGAGAGAGGAGGAGGAGCGAGTGCAAGCACGAGGTCAGGAGCAGCAGAAGGGAAAATGTTGGAACAGCTGAGAGAACTGCTTGGAGAAGAAGTCAGCTAGAATCTGAGACCCGTGCAGAACCTGGGAGCACTGAACAGTGGTGCAAGCATTCACCCTGGAGGAAGTCTCACTGCAAGGTAGAGCCTTTGGTTAAGGGAGCCAGCAGGCCAGATACCTGGAATAAGGGCAGCTGGACTCACAGCTGTAAAAGCCAAGACAGTTTCAGAGAAAGCTACGAGGAAACTGTTCAGCCTGACATTTACCTGCAAAGCACTGGAAGTAAGGATAAGAAAGCTGAAGTACAAAGCCTGAGAATTAACAGGAGAAAAGGTACCAATGCTTATTTAAAAGACCTTGGAAAAGGTAAAGCTGACATTTCTTGTTATAACCCCTTGTTTAAGAAGTCTCCTGCATGTGTTAACCTCCTGAGAACAAACACAGCATATTCAGCTAATGATAAGTGGGAAAAGGATTTACCTTTACTGAGAACTGTTCCTTTGACAAAGGCAGGATAGCTGATTACCCTGAGTTGGGAGTCCTAAGTAAACGTTTGTTAGAGAAGAAGGAAGGCTATCAGCCTGAAAACGTGCACAAGCAAGCTGAATTACTTCTAAGTCAGTTTAAGGAATTTCTGGAGAAAAGGGCAGAGCAGAATAATAACCCTGACCAGAATTCCAGTAACTCTGAGGAAGCTATGCAACTGGACGTTTGTCTGCCTTCAGTAGAGCTTGATTCACCTATGGATTGTTCTACTTGTGTAATTGAGAATAACCAGGTTAATGAGCACTGAAAGCTATATGAAGTAATATAGTATAAGGTTTGCCATACCTGCAGCCACTGTGAGAAAACCTTATGCTTGTTTAATAAGCTTAATCACATGGTAAATTGAGAAGCCGTGCCGTAAGGAAGAGCACCTGTTTCAATTTGCTGGAGGATCACATGATTGCTTAGCCTGAGACTAAAGGAACTGTGAAACAGCCAAGTAGAGCTGAGCCATTTTGTTGCATCTTTTGTGTGTGTTTATTTTCAACCCTTATGTTGGAATTGGCATTCTTTTGCGTCTGAGATACTGAATCTTGATGGCCTGGAATAAACCCTCTTAAAAAATAAATATTCTTGCATGCCTTTTTCTACTCGAGCTACAACTACAACTCAGTCCCACAGGAGGCCAAGCAACTACATATCCCAGAACTCCTGGGGCCAAGTGTTAGAGCTTCACTCCTAAAGGACACTTAATAGGCCATCCCTACCTGTAAGCTCTTGGGCCCAGGTAGCAAGGACGTCACACAGTGGTATATACTACATACCCCAAAGGGCCCACATCACCCTTTTTGTAGGTAAAGAACAGGTGCCCCTGCCCCAGGGAAGCAACCTCCATCCTGTTTGTATGAGACAGCCCTCCAGGGTTGGTGGGCCAGAGCCATACCTATGACTGGAGCAGTGGCAGACCAGCAGCAATGCCTCCCACCACTGTCTGCCAGTCACCAGCAGACAGCACAGTCAGATTGTACCTTAAAGGTGTTCTGACCATGCACAGTCTAACTGCAGACAGTCCACCAGCCTGCTCACAGAGGAACTATGTGCAGCAAGCAGGCAACTCAGTGATTGGACCCCAGGACTGGGGAACACAAATATATCATCGGAGGCAGATAGTGTAGAGTGCTATGTGGGAACCTAGACCTGCCCTCACAGCATGCCATGCTGTGGCCAACCTGTCCATGCAGGTGGTGGTCAGGCACTACAGTGTCCCAGCCATTGCCCCACACCCTGTGAAGATGCATCCTGGCCAATCTGCCCTGTCCAGGCCATACCCAAAATACCTTGCTCCTCATTATGCACCTATTCAGGCTAACACTGGTAACAGTGGGATATTTTGGACCCAGTGAAGGGTGGGCAGCCACAGAACAATGGATAGACATACACACACGCTCACTCCTATTGCAGCATTGTACAAAGATAGGGGTGGTTGGCAACTCTGCCCGCCACACTGGTCCTGCTCACAGTGCTGACATTGCTAAACTGTGCAGGTGGTAGAAGTAGTGCTCTGGTGATAACTTCAGCTCAATGCTAGGGCCAACAACCTGGCTCTCCATGCATCTTTGGATTGTGGAGCCTGTGTAGGTGGGTGTTTGTACCCCTGTTCGCCGCTGCTTTGGGCTTTGCACATTTTGCTGTTGTATCTGCATTGTAGGGTAGAACAAAGGGACATGCTCTGCAGGAACCATAGGTGGGGCTTGAACCTGTGACCCTCTGCTTTTGGACACACTGGCTGGGTGTACTGCACCACACTGTTGCCACAGATGCACAATAGTCCCTGGGGCTACCTGTACTTTTCCTCAGCCAGACTTTGTATGTTGCCCTGCAAACCACGTACTGATGCAGGGCATGGCCTAGGTCCACTGCAGGGATGTGGCACCCCCCCTCCTGTCAAGCTGACATGGCCATTTGCTGTCAGTGCTGGTAGTGCGCAGTCCCAGGCCATCCACTGTGTAGGTAGCCACCCGCCAAGGTAGCGGATCCCGGGGTGGGGGGCCATACATGGACATCCTCACATCCCCCCATCACTGCCTACCAATATTATGTTCCTTCCACATGGGGCGGGATGGCTGGGGGGATGTCAGGTCCGTGCCCTAGCAACTATTGGCTAGGGTGAACCAGATAGATATAGGTGGATTGTGTTTGGCCTTGGTCAGCTGCTGTCTTGCTGATTTCCGGTTTCTATGTTCCTATGTGCCTCCTAGGCGCCCGCCTGGTCCACCCTGTGCCCCAGCTGCCCATGCTACATGTCCCGCCTGCGGCCCCCTATACCCCATTTGCACCATCACCATAGTGGCCATTCATACTTTGGCACTATGGTGTTGCTGAACATGGAGCACTACTATCACGTTTCTTGGGCTCCCAGGTTTTCATTCGCAGTAGGATTCAGCCCTTCAGTTCAGCGCATTAGTGTGAAAGGGGCCTCTCCCTGCCCACTCTCCGCCCATTGACCCCTTCTTTCTGCCCTCTCTCCACCTTCTGCGGTGTTTACACGTTACCGCAGTTTAGTAAACATCCCCCTATATGTTCTTTGAATCTTCACAATTACAACATTATCTGGACAATAGGATAGGGACTTCACTTAATGTCCCCGAAGATCATAGGCTACTGAAAAGCTAGGACAAGTAGGCTGCCTTATTTTCAGTTTGCATTTACTTTGGATCCACTTTTACTATAGTCTTGATTCCCAGCAATTGCTTTAGTGACATATTATTGTTTTGTTTGTTTATGTTCTTGTGTCTGACTCTATTTCTGTATTCAAGTTTATCATGATGTAAAAGCAAAAATCATAAAAATAAATAGTTCAAAAAAAGGAAAGATGATTACCCTATGCCACTTGATGCACTGGTTCCAATGCAAAAAGAAATTTAAGAAAAAATCCTATTAGTTAGGATCTGTAAGAGGAAAATGTTACTTACATAAATTAGTCTGAATCCTTGTCAGGGCTTGAAATGGACAAAAGTGGGGTCCCTTGCCCTCTCTCCCCTTTAGGACCTGTGATCTCTCATTCCCCCTCTATTGAGCCTTCAAACCACACATATTTCCATCCAACATCTGCTCCCTTTTCTCTCACTTCTTTCCATCAAAATGGATTCTTTATGTAGTAAGTGGAGCTGCATCTCTGTAGGCAAAATCAAGAACACTAATGGGGTGAGTGTGTGGGAGTTCCTTCTCCTGCCCCAGGTTGTGACAAAATAGTTTAATTTTAGTTGAGTATCTCTCAAACATCAGCACTCATGACAGTTAGAGACATAGAAACATGGCGGCACATGGCCTAGCTAGTCTGCCCTTCCATATCAACCACTACAAAATTCCCCATTTTTTCTTTAGGGATCCTCTGTGTTTGTCCCGTGCTATTCAAGACTTTGGGGCACGTTTACAAAATGGCACTATGGTGTTGTGCCTAACACGGCAAAAGTGCTGAAAAGATGGTGCGCGAGGTGCAACGCCATTGCGTTAACTGTTAGAGGCATGGAAAGCGTTTCCCTGCCAGTTAACATGAAGCCCTGTCCCATAGCGTGTGTGCTGTTAGCATGGGTGCACCTATTGCCTTCTATTGAGGTGGCATTAGGTGATCCCGTGCTAATGCAGTTAGCATGCGATGTGAACCCTATGCTAACAGCGCAGAGCACACCATGCTCACTCTGCACCCCAACCCTGCCTACTCACACCCTTAACATGCATTGGACAGTTAGCGTGGAAATCCATTCACTTTCCAGAAAATCAAAATGACTGTTTATACCTCCTATGCATCAGACTAATATCCACTGCACAAAGACAATAGAAAAGAAAACATCCTCTCAAAAATACTATATTTATGCATTTAACAGGTTTATATACCGCTTTAAAGCCAAAGCAGTTTACAAATAACAACCAACAAACAGAATAAATAAATAAATAAATATATATATATATATATATACAGGGTGACCCAAAAAAAGTGAGAACATCTCGTAAATTAAAAGCTTAAATAGTTTACTTATTTACCTTTTTTAGCTATATAACGTCTTTATTTCGATTTTTTTTTAATTTGTCAATCGTTTACATCTGTCTTTTTGAATTTTTAAATAACTTATATGCTATGGGATGTTCTCACTTTTTTTGGGCCACCCTGTATATATACACAAAGAGCATATCTTTAAAGTCAATGACAGATTAAGCATTTCTCATTCTCCACAAAGCATATTCCATTTTTCTATATTAAAATTCATATTTAAATGAGAAAGGGGAACAAGAATGTTGCATGGCAGCAAACGTTATGCAAATGTTGCCCCTCAGGTGGGGTTACTTAAGTACGTTTGCATAATATTAATGCTAAATTCTCTTTCAAACAGCGATGCTACTGTGAAGCAAAAATAGAAGAATCACCACATGACTTAGTGAATTTGTGTAAATATGTGAATTTATGTGACAGACAGAGCATTTTAAAATTGCCATCGCTATTTTTGAATAAGGTTTAGGGAGGACAAGTTTCAAAAACCATTTAAGCAGATGACTAGGCTCTCTGGAAATTGCCTATCCTGTATATGGGGATATATGCTCATATAACACCTCTTCTCAAGTCACGTCATTGGCTCCCCTTCTGTTTCCATATCCAATTCAAACTTCTCCTTCTGATCTATAAATGCATTCATTCTGTTGCTCCTCACTACCTTTCCGCTCTTATCTTTCCCTACACCCCTCAATGTGAACTCCGATCTTCTGGTGGATTGCTTCTCTCTGTCCCCTTCTCTTCTACTGCCAGCTCCAGACTTCGATCTTTTCACCTTGCTGTTCCTTATGCTTGGAACAAACTACCTGAGACTGTACGTCAGGCTTCATCTCTCCCCGTTTCAAATCCATGCTAGAAGCTCACCTCTTTGGGGCTGCTTGTGGATCCTGATTCGCTTAATCTCCTATGTGTCTCCTTACCTTTCCCTAGTTGTATCCTTGTCCTCAGCTGTTGTATTGTCTGTCTTGACTAGATTGTTAGCTCTGATGAGCAGGGATTGTTTTTACATGTATCTGTACAGTGCTAGGTACGCCTTGTAGCATGATATAAATCTTCAATAGTAGTAGTAGTATCAACAGCACTGTCGTTTTAATTGCATTCCCTGAGTGCATTAGTCTGGGAGAGGCAATAACATCTACAGTTTTTCATCTGTAAAACTTCCTTGCGTTGTTTGACTCTCAAAACGTACCAGTGGTAAAAGCAGGTACAACTCTCTGTATCTTTCCCTTGGCCAGTTCTTAAAGGGAAAGTATGCAAAATCCACAGGTAAAAGTACTCATAGACTTTCCTTTTGCCTGCACAATTTTGAAAATTACCCCATAGATGTGCAAAGCATTTTGGAAAATATTGATAGTGGGGTTGCTTTAATAAGTTATGTGTTAAAACTGTGCATTGAGCTATAGTACAGTACAGTTTCTGAATATATATGCTTAAAGAATTACAACAGATGCAGTAAACAAATCATACGCAAATAGGGGCATGCAAAAAATGCACACAAACATGCAGGCCGATGAGAAAGCTGTCACTGAAGTCACGCTATATCAGCTTTGTAGGCCTCTTTGCAGTGCTCCGATAGCACATGACTTCAATGTGAGCATGCAGAAAGGGGATCATATGCAAATTAGCCACGTATTAAACCAGGCAAAAATGGCAGCATTAAACTGGGAGAGCAAACCAAACACATATGCATAGAAGTCAGCTTTGTAGGCCTCTTTGCAGTGCTCTGATAGCACACGACTTCAGTGTGAGCATGCTCTCCCAGAGACACAGGGGCACTGCTTGGCTATTTTGCATATGCGCCCCGACAGTATTTTGTTGGCATCGGGGGCTTTCCCTGATGCCTGAATCATCTTAGGAGAAGTGTGAAACTTCCCCTCAGATGATCCAGGCATTGGGGAAAGCCCCCAATGCCATCAAAATACTGTCGAGGGGTGGTGCTCCTGACAGAAAGCAAATCCCTGGTGGCCCAGCAGCCCTGATTTCTCCCCCCCCCCCCTCACCCACCCAGCTAAAAGTAATCCTGGTGGCCAGTGGCACTCATCCTCCGAGCCACCCAACCAAAAATAACCCTGGTGGTCCAGCATCTTTGAACCCCCCAACCCCCTTCCCGGTACTTTAAAAAGGAGTAGGAGTGCTGCCCACACGCTCATGCTCTTGTGCTGCCATCTTGATAAATGACACTCTGATCCCACCCAATGTATCCCAGGATGCACCATGTGGGGCCAGGCACTGCCATTTTTCAAGATAGTAGTGTAGGAGCAGCAGCATGTGGGTAGCACTCCCACTCCTTTGTGAAGGTACTGGGAGGGGTTCAAGGCTTCTGGGCCACCAGGCGTTAATTAAGTTGGGTGAGTGGGGGAATCAGGGCCACCAGGCTTATTTTTAGTTGGGTGGGTGGGGGATCAAGGCTGTTGGGCCACCAGGGATTTGCTTTTTGTCAGGGGCACCAGCCCCTCGATAGTATTTTGATGGCATTGAGGGCTTTCCTAGATGTTTGGATCTTCTGAGAGGAAGTTTGACACTTCTCCTCAGATGATCCAGGCATCAGGAAAAGCTCCCAATGCCATCAAAATACTGTTGAGGGCACACGCTAAACATTTAAGCCACCTTAAGACCTGGAGTAGAGATATTGGCACTAAGGATGGTTACGAAATCCTCTACACATTTTTCTGTATCGGACGCAGACAATATTTGCATGCCAATACAGTCAGCTCATTTGCATGTAATTTAAATACTCTTGGTGTTAATTGTGCACTAGTTTTTCCTTTGCTGTTTATGCATGCCCCCATCTCTTTTCTGCATTTGGCTATGGCAGTAATTGTGCCTTCAAATGGTGTTATCTGTGCTTAAAGGCAGCACTAGTTTTCTGCGTTGGCCTATTTGTTTGTTCTCAGTTCCTTTTTATTCCTTTGACCTTTCATAACATCAGTCAGTTCATTGGTATGTCTTCATGTGATTGACCCTGGTCCTGAATCCAGGGTTTGAAATGGCAAATCTGAAGATGTCCTTGAGCACCAGACATTTGCATGGGAACTTCCTGATATTGGTCAGAGATCCCGTGGCTCTGGAATTTATGAAAGGTTTGGTTTGGCCTCCTGGATAAAATCTAAGATCTTTGTTTGATGCTAATGTTCACAGTTAAGATAATGATTACAGCTTCTGTCTCTGTTCACTGAAGCTGTAGAGGTGCAGGCTGTCAGTATTCTGATGGGGCAGATTTTACTTTAATATGGTCAAATTTTCATTTTCAGACTCCATCTTGTATATCTAACTTGTTTAATTTGCATATTTAGTCCCTAGTAGATGGAGTCCTTGCATGATGAATGTAAGAAAGTTTGAAACCCTCACCAAGGCAGATACTTACATGCTAATCATCCTGTGAGATCTATGGGGGAAAGGAAATATCACCCTTCAGTGCACTACACAAATGTACTTGAAGGAGAATCTGGTGATTGAGTTGAAGGAAGGCGTGCCAGAGGAAGAGGGGAAGAAGTGATACAACAGGTGAAAGAATGGGCCCTAAAACACCATATCTGTTGACAGAGATCAGGATTCCAACAGTAAATAGCAGAGACTTGCATCAGTCTGTTGCACCTGAGACCCTATACGAACATTTGTAACACAGTACCTTACAGAGCCCCTCAAGGCAATAGCCGCATTCTGACCAGACCTTGCCAAGGTCATCTAGCATTTCCTTCCTTCCTACCTACCAACCAGCTTGCCCAGTGAATGGATATCCTTAATAGAAGGAAATATTGTGAGTCCATATTGTTCATGGCTACCACAAGACTTAAAAGCTTAGGTTCCTAAAGACAAACCTTTACTTATTTGATGTCCCTCAGTTTTCATGTGACTGAGAGAGGACCGAGTACATAGTTCCACTAAAGCAATTCACTCCCAGTGACCTCTACTTTTTGCTCAGTGTCTTTCTATGGTTTGCCAGTTGCTACATCAATCACTGCTGCCTAGTCATTTTTTTTCCAGTGGGATCAGTTAGGTCCACATACAAAATCAGAAAAAGAGAGAAAATCCTTCTTTTTTCCTCTGACTCCCTGCTTCTGGTGCTACCTTCTTGGTCACTTCCTACTCTGCCTGCTCCAGGTCCTATAGGTAGTTGTGGTTTAATGGCAGAAAGCCAAAATGGATTTAGCCAAGGAAAGTCCTGTCACACTAATCTATTATAGTTTTCTGAAGGTGTGAATAAACAGGTAGATAAAGGTAAGCCAGTTGATACAATGTATCTGGATTTTCAGAAAGCCTTTGACAAGGTCCCTCATGAGACACTCTTAGGAAAATTAAAAAGTCATGGGATAGGAGACAAGGTATTATTGTGGATTAGATAGAAAACAGAAAGTAGGGCTAAATGGACAATTTTCTCAGTGGAGAAAGGTGAATAGTGGAGTACTCCAGGGATCTCTGTTGGGCCCACTGCTTTGTAAAATATTCATTAATGGCCTGGAAATGGAAATAACAAGTGAGGTGATTAAATCTGGAAATGACAAAAATTATTCAAAGTTGTTAAAACACAAGAGGATTGTGAAAGGTTGCAAGAGGACCTTGGAAAACTGGGAGACTGGACGTCCAAATAGCAGATTAAATGTAATATGGACAAGTGCAAAGTTATGCACATAGGGAAGAACAACCCAAACTATGGTTACACGATGCAAGGTTCCACATCAAGAATCATCATGCAGGAAAAAGATTTGAGCATCATCATGGATAATATGTTGAAACCCTCTGCTCAGTGTGGAGCCATGGCCCAGGAAGCAAATAGAATGTTAGAAATTGTAAGGAAAGGAATGGAGAATAAAACCAAGGATATTATAATGCCTCTCTATTGCTCCATGGTGTGACCACACCTTGAATATTGTGTGCAGTTCTGGTCACCTTATCTTATAAGGGATATAGCAGAATTAGAAAAGGTACAGAGAAGAGCAACCAAAATGGTAAAGGGGATGGGAGGATATCCCCACGAGGAGATGGCTGAAGGGAGATATAGTGGAGGTCTATAAAATAATGAATAGAGTACAACGAGAAAGTGTAGATTGGTTTTTTACTCCTCAAAAAGTAGAAGGGGATATACAATGAAGTTATAATGTAGCACATTTCAGACTAATCAAAGTCTGGAATTTGTTACCAGAGGATGCAGTAAAATCTGTTAGTATAGCTGGATTTAAAAGAGGTTTGGATGAGCTCCTGGAAGAAAAGTCCATAAACCATTACTAAAATATTATTATTATTAAGTGCCATCGAGTCAGGGTCGACTTATGGTGACCCTCTGGATAGTTGACCTAAATGGTGTTTGGTCTTCAGTTAGGTGGCACAGTGTTGATAGAGTGGCACCCATAGCTGCTATTATTTTATCGATCCAACTCATTGCTGGCCTTTCTCTTTTGCATTGGCCTTCAACCTTGCCAACATGATGTCTTTCTCTAATGGTCTCTCGCTTCACATGTGTCCAAAGTATAAAAGTTGAAGTCTTGTCATCTGAGCTTCTACGGAAAGCTTAAGTTTGATTTCCTCTAGTATTGACTGGTTTGTTCTTCAGGCAGTCCATGGTATACATAGTGTTTGTCGCAGCACCATAATTCAAAGGCATCGATTTTCTTCCTGTCTATTTATTTCACTGTCTAACTTTCACATCCATATGATGTTATTGCAAATACCATGGCTTGGACAAGTTGAATCTTTGTATGGAGTGAGACATAAAAAGGACCATGAAAATTGACTGCTTACCCCAGGGGCAAGCAGCATAGATTCTGTATACCTTTTGAGACCTTTATTTGCCATGGTTGGAAATAGGATACTGAGATTGATGTACCATTGGTCTGACCCAGTATGGCATATCTGGTGTTCTTTATGGTGTCTTGGTTCCAGCGGGTTCTGTCCGGTCTGCATACAGAAAGATGAAAATATAGTAAAACCTTCTCCTCTTCCCTTGATTCTCTCTTCTGTGGCTGCTGATGCCTGTGTTACCGGATGCCCTGCCTACTTCAGGCCTGGTGAGGGTTGCCAACTTTTTGAAACAGACAAACCCACCACCTTTGGCTAGTCATGCTCTGCCCATGCCCCACCCCACCCCACCCCACCCCACCCTTGTTCCACCCCCTGTCCCCCCAAAAATTGCAGAGAGGGCAATGTGCAAACTGAACAAGCAAGATTGCTACACAGTCTTAAACAGAAATTCTATACTGACAAAATACACAGCATTGGTTGTACACACACACACACACACAATACAGATAGGCCTTCATCAATAAATGAGCAGAAAACAAAAAGAGAAATATATAGACAAAAGTTAAACTGAAACCCCAAGAAGACAGACTCTGCATGCAGTGCAATATCAGATAAATAAGAGATGCAGTTCCCCATACTGTGTAAAATATAAAGGTAGTACAAAGTCCATTCATTAAATTGAAAATAAAATTATTTTTTCTACCTTTTTATTCTCTGATCATGCTGGTTTTGATCTGAGGCTTCCGTTTTCCTGTCTTATCTTAGCTCATTTTTTATGGTCTATACATCTACCATTTTGTGTCTCTTCTTTTCTTTTCTTCACTTCCTTCCAACAGCCTATTTCCAGTCCCAGTAACCGTCCCCAATATCAGCCCCCTTTCTAGTCCTCCCCTCCCATTACAATCCAATGTCAATCCTCTTGAGTTCCCAGGACTGCCAGTGGTGTCCATTCCCTTCTAGTCCCCCTCCTTCCTCACTGTCCAGCCCCTTATAGTCCAAATATCATCCCAGTTATCAGCTCACTTCCACTCCCAGTGCTTTCCCCATGTCAGCTCCCTTCCAGTCACCCTACCCTCTGTCCATCCCCCTTCCAGTACCATCCCCATGTTTCTGCTCCCTTTCAGTCCCAGCGCCCCCTCCCTTCTAGCCTCCTCCCCATTACCCAGTCACCTACCAGTACCATCCCCAGGTGTCATCTCCTTTCCAGCCACTTCCTTCCCCCTCCTCTGTCAGCTCTCTTCCAACCACCTCCTTTCCCCCACCCTTTCAGCTCTCTTCCAGCCACCTCCTTCAACCTATCAGTCCCACCTCCTTCCCCTTGCACCGCTACTCCTGCTTTTTACAGAGCGGCAGGTGCAGTAAAATTAATTTAAAAACAAAATTAAACCTATGCGGAGCCTTCTCCCCCCACCCCCGTGTAGCTTCACCTTCCCCCTCCCGTGCAGCTTCACCTTCCCCCCTCCATGCAGCTTCATCTCCCTCCACCAGTGCAGCTTCACCTTCCCTGCCTCAAGGGTGGCTCAAGGCAATCTGCTACCTGAGACGATGGATGAAATGGCACCCCCTCCCCCCCCCCCAGGTGGGGATCTGTCTCAAAACTCCAGTCAGGGACTGAACCAAATAAAAAAATCAATTAGATAATGTGGAGTAAATGCAAGATGTTCACACACCAAGGAACTAAAAGAGCGAGAACCACAGCAGTTTATAACTCCAAATTATAATTCATTTGTATTTTGTTGTTATAAACTGTGTTATGGTGCTTGCTTTTTCTTTTTGAACATACATTTTGCATTCGCAGAACCCCCTCCTCAACAATGGGTGCAAAGCAGAGGTAGGACATTCATTCACCCACAGAACTTGATATATTAAAAAAAAAATCTGATTCTGGTCATCTTACTAACAAACATTCTCCAGTACCAGGCATATTGGGAACTAATATAAAACCATACTAAAGTCACTAATATCTGCAAGGCCAAATCTACTATACCATTCCAGCATACACTTTCAAAACTCATACAATAAGGGGCCTGCCAAGAAAAAAGCAGCACTATAAACACTGCAATGGGCCCCAAAACATCCATACACCTATTTGAAAAGCTGAACAAGTCAAATTACTACAGTACAGATCCCTACATACAAACTCCATGTTAACAGAACACCTGGCCTTGGTCACGCACTCAGAACACAGAACACAGACCCTCACCAAGTACAGAATAAGTGACCACAACCTAAAGCAAAAATAAAAATAGGTAGATAAAAATTAAAATGAAACCCCAAGAAGCCAGACTCCACATGTGGTGCCACACCAGATAAGAGATGCAGTTCCCCATATTGTGTGAAATATAGATAGCACAAAGTCCAATCACTAAATTGAAAATAAAATTATTTTTTCTACCTTTGTTGTCTGATGATTTTTGATCATGCTGGTTCCGATCTGAGGTTTCTGTTTTCCTCTGTCTTCTCTTAGCTCTTTTTTCTATGGTCTATAGTCCATCTGCCATTTCTTGTCTGGGATAACTAATTTTGCACACCCAAATACCTCAGAAAATCTTGGTCACTTGAGTCACTTGAAATGGTGAGCATCCCACTGCACCACAATGGCAAGTTATTGCGGGATAACCCCCCTCCCCCCCCCCCCCGAATTCTAATGATCAAACTTTACATCTTCATAGACTGAGGGTCTCCCAGGCTGCATGCCAATCTTGACTTCAAAGAAGGGGCTTTAGAGCCCTTCATGTGATCTTTACAGTAGTCTGACAGAATGCAGGCTCATGCTATGAAATTCTCCTGAGCAAACAATTATTCAGTTGTTAAATTGCATGGGGATTGTGAGAAACTGCAGGAGATTGCAAAACTTGGATTTCAAATGGCAGATGAAATGTGAAGTGGCATTTTAGAAAGGACATCCAAGCGCAATCTGGGCCATCTAGGGTTAATTTGCAGTAAAATGGAGTAGAGCAGTAACCTAGTGGGGTTTTCAACAGCCTATTAACTAAGCAATTAGGGTTCAATTCACACTCGCACTCCTTGTGTGGGCAAGTTACTTTACCCTCCATTGCCTGGGAAGAAAAGGCCTGACAGTCTACTTCTGGTCATACCTTGCCAAGAAAACCCAGGGGCTACTGAGTTGCCAGGAATCAGCACTGACTTGATGGCTTAAAAAAATGCCAGGGATGTCTATATTTCAGTCTGATTTTAGAAACAGATGCTCCCGACATGGGTGCCTGCATCGGCGTCCACAAAGCTATCCCCGCTAGAAAAAAATGAGACAGGGGCATGTATCTCATGCTAATTTGCATAAGGGGATGCTCATCGGTGTGGCGAAATGAAAACAAGAGCCCGCATTCCCTGTCAGTGTCTCCTGCAGCATGGAAAATATAGAGGATATGAGTGTATCTCCTTATCCACACCCTCTAGATGTTTGTTTAACATAGAAATATGACGGCAGATAAAGACCATATGACCTATCCACTCTGCCCTTCTATACCAACCACTAAGCTCTACAGTCCCTTTTTTCCTTTAGAGATTCCCTGTGTCTGTCCCATGCTTTCTTGACTTCAGATACAGTTTTTGTCTCTATTACGTCCACTGGGAGACTATTCCATGTATCTACCACTCTTTCCATAAAGAAATATTTCTGTAAATTACTCCCAAGTCTATCTCCTGTTACCTTCATCCTATGCCCCGCATTGCAGAACTTTCTTTCAGCTGAAAGAGGCTCTCCTCCTATGCATTTTTGCCACAGAGGTATTTAAACATCTCTGTCATATCTCCTCTCTCCTGTCTTTCTTCCAAAGTATACATATTGAGATCTTTAAGTCTGTCCCTATAGGCCTTAAGGCAAAGCCCACTGACCATTTTGGTAGCCACCCTCTGCACCGACTCCATTCTGTTGATATCCTTTTGAAGGTGTGGTCTCCAGAATTATGCACAATACTCTAAATTTGGTCTCAAAAACAGAGGCACTATCACCTCCTTTGTCCTGCTGGACATTCCTCTCCCTCTGCACTCAAGCATCCTTTTGGCTTTGCTGTCACCTTTTCTACCTGTTTAGCCATCTTAAGATCATCAGGAACAATTACCCCTAGGGTCCCCCTCTTCTTTTGTGGACAGAAGTACTTCCCCCTCTATATATATCCTTTATCCTTTATCAGATAACCCTGCATTGTATTTAGTTTCCCCTATTTCGCCAAGTTATACTTCCTGTTAAATGTAACGACCAGACACGTGTAAACTGTCGGATGTTTTCTGTTCAATGTAAACCGCGCTGATGTCTAATAGTGCGGTATATAAGAATTGTTAATAATAAATAATAAATAAAATAAAATATAGTACCGCTCCCTTGGATTTTTGCAGCCCAAATGCATGACCCTGCATTTTTTAGCGTTAAATCTCAGTTGTTAAATTCTCAACTATTCTTCAAACTTAGCTAAATCTCTCCTCGTGTTATCTATTTTTTCCTGGGTGTCTTCTCTATTTCAGATTTTGGTATAATCTGCAAAGAGGCAAACCTTACCTGACGGCCCTTCCACAATATCACTTACAAAAATGTTAAAAAAAATCGGACCAAGGACATATCCCTGTGGCACACCACTGGTAACATCGTTCTCCTCAGAGTGAGTGCTATTTACCTGTACCCTTTGCAGCCTCCTACTCGACCAAATTCCTATCCCAATCAGTCACTTTAGGGTCCATTCCTAGGGCACTCAGTGTATTTATAAGTTGCCTGTGTGGAACAGTGTCAAAGGCTTTGCTGAAATGTAAGTACAGCACATCTAGATCTCCCTTGGTCCAATTCTCTGGTCATCCAGTCAAAGAAATTAATGAGATTTGTCTGACAAGACCTGCCTCTTGTAAAACCATGCTGCCTTGAAACCTGCAATCCATTGGATTCCAGATGCCTATTCATGCCTGGAGCAGGTATAAACTTGGACACAGCTCAGGACATGCAGAGCATTTCTGAAATTGGGTAAGGACTTCCAGTTTCTGGGGAATTCCTCAGACATGCCTGCACCGTGCCTCCATTCTGATTTGGATGTCCTCGCACCGGGGATGTCTAAATGATTAAAAATTGATTTCTAAAATGGCTCCAGGGACATCTCAATGCCCATTTTCAGTTGTTCAAAGCACAAATGCAATGTGTACCTTCAAGTTAATGCTGACTCCTAGTGACCCAGACGCCCCTGGGTTTCTTGGCAGTGTGACCAGAGGTAGATTGCCAGGCCTTTCTTCTGAGGCAGTGGAGAGTTAAGTGACTTGCCCAAGGCGTGCTAGTGGGAATTGAACCATGGTTGCTTGGCTATTAATTCAGTGCTCTAACCATTAGGTTACTCCTCCACTTCTGGGGCTTCTAAAATTACCCCACTTAATCTAGACAAATGGGAAATGGTGCAGTAGGGAAGAATAACCCAAACTATAAATACACAATGCTAGGTTCCACATTAGGAGTCGCCACCCAAGAAAAGGATCTGGGCATGATTGTAGAGAATATATTGAAATCTTCTGTTCAGTGTGCAGCGGCATTCAAAAAAGCAAACAGAATGTTAGGAATCATTAGGAAAAGAATAGACAATAAAACAAAGGATATCATAATGCCTCTTTATCGCTCCATGGTGTGACTGAATCTTGAATATTGGGTGCAATTCTGGTCTCTGCATCTCAAAAAAAGGTACAGCAGCATTAGAAAAGGTACAGAGAAGGGCAACCAAAATGATAGAGGGGGGTGGAATGACTCTCTTATGAGGAAAGACTAAAGATTTTGGGGCTCTTCAGTTTGGAGTAGAGATGGTTCAGGGGTGATATGACAGAAGTCTATAAAATCCTGAGTGGAGTGGAAGGAGTAGATGCAAATCAATTGTTTAGTCTTTCAAAAATACAAGGATTTTGGGAGATGCCATGAAGCTACAAAGTACTATATTTAAAGAGGAGAAATATTTTGTTACTCACTGTAAATTAGTCTTTGGAACTCATTGCCAGTGGATGTGATGAAAGCAGGTAGTATAGCTGGGTTTAAGAAAGGTTTGGACAAATTCTTGGAGGAAAAGTCCATAAACAGTTTTAAGGTAGTCCATGAGAAAACCACAACTTATCCCTGGGGATAAATAGTAGCATGGACGTTTGGTCTGACCCAGTAAGCAAAAGGATTAGTGTTTCCCCTTATCTGCCAAGCCGCTAGTCACAGCTGTTAGCAGGGCCGCACCGAGGTTGAATCGCGCCCTGTGCAACTTGTACAACGGGCATATGCCCCCTCCCCCACGACGGGAGAGAAGAGTCGCGCCTGCTGTGTAAGTTGCCGGCGCGCTAAACAGATCTGTCCCTCCCTGCTCTGACGTCGCATCAGAGTAGGGAGGGACAGATCTGCTTAGCATGCCGCGAGAAGGCTTAAGGGGCGCATTTCAGATGTCGGCTGTTGCCTGCCGCCATTGAATGAAGACAAAGTGGCAGCGGCAGGCAACGGCAGACAGCCGAAATGCACCCCGTAAGCCTTTGTGCCCTGTGTGACCGCATCGCTCGCACAGCGCTAGGTATGGTCCTGGCTGTTAGAACCACACAGAAAGGGGGATTACAAGGGCAAAATAAAAGGGCCCAGAGAAAGTAGCATGGACTTTGGAGAAAACTCAAGAGATGAGAAATCGTCTAAGCCATATCTGAGAATGGCTTGAGAAGTACATTCTATAAAAGGAAAGACAGATTCAATATGTGCAGATTTTCAACAGTTAAACAAGAGAGTGGTAGAGCTGAAAACTGTATATGTGGTATGAAATATAAATTAGGTAACTGCCTACCATCTGTCATGCAAAGAGGAAAAGCTACAAGAACTGACAGTCAAAGTAGATGATTTAAAAGCAAAGTAGAAGAAGGAAAATTATTCACATGATGGGAATCCCTGAAGACTCAAAACAAGGCAGTCTGAAAGGAAGGATATTGGAGATAGCATGCTCATTAGTGAATTTAAAAAGTGAAGAAGAATTTTTCTAAACTGAGAGAGCACATCACGCACTGGGACATTGCCCAATTCCCAATAGAATTTTAGGATTTATATTGGTTCATTTCCTAGGTGAAAATGCTAGAAAAAAAGGAAAACCAAGCAGTGGCTGGAATACTCAGCCTCTTTTTCTGTCACGATTTAACAAAAGATACTCTACTGAAAACAGACAAACAAAAGATGCGAAAAGGCTTTTAAAAGAGAAAAAAGCAAGTTTGGGGCTTTTCAGTATTTTCAATATATTTTGAAAGGCAGAGCCAAAGGTTTATTGCAACTTTCCTGAAAAAGTATGCAAATAAAGATCTGTCAAAAAAGGAGAGACTCAACTCTAAACTTAACTTGAAAGTATAGCGGTATCATCAAAACTGTTGTGTTCATATAAACTGCAGACATGTAATTTGTAATGTTTAGTTTTCAGCAAAGCTAAATTGGAAAACCTGCACACAGAAGCAACAAATAGGTCTCAGACTTCCCGGGCAAAACAAAATCCAGTCAGAATTATCTGACGTTGCATAGCCCTTATAGCATCAACGACCTTTGATGAATAGTTGCTCTGGAGCAGGCATCCACCAACTCTTGCACTCCAAAATGATTAACAGTTTCAGCCAAAAACTCAGCCAAGGTACATCGAAAGAGTGGTTAACAAGACTTAACTTTGCAGGCAATACTTGAATAACAGTGCTGGGCCAACGCCTTGATCCCCAACGCTCTCACTCGCGCTTATCATGCGTTTCACCTAAAGAGGTTTCTTCAGGGGGTGGCTGAAAGCACTCAGAATTCAATGAATGGAAGCACTCATACAAATGCCTGTGAAACACTCGCGGTAGAGGGCATTTAAAGGGAAGAGAAACCATTTACGTCAGCAATGTACAGCAAAACCAGGGAAACCTGAAAAACGTGAGCAGTGTGATACATGTGCACAGCACAAAAGTGAAAATAAAAATAGAAAGTGACCACAACAAAAATATCACAAATAGTAATTCAGCTGGGGAACAGTTATAGTAATGGGCAAATATAGAAAACACACCCAGGAAAGCTCCAGAAAGAACAAATGAATATTGGAAGGGTCTACGGAGCGGAGACTCATCCAAAACAAATTTCCTTTTTGGAGCTTTCCTGGGAGTGTTTGCTATGGTTGACCATTAATATCACTGTTGCCCAGCGTGGTGATATATTGTCCCCCAGTTTCTGTGGTCATTTCCGGGGTTTATGTGCATGTTTGTCACCAGACAGGGTGCATGTGCCCACAGTAAAAATGCGTAGAGCAGGGTTTGTGACTCCATCCTGCCAGGTTTACTACCTCCAGGGGCTGCATTGTCTCTGTGGCCATAGTGTGGTGCAGTGGACAGAGCCAGTACCTCTAGGACCAGAGGGTCAGAGATTCAAATTCCAGCTGGGGCACTTGCCAGCCCAGTCCCTATATTTTACCCACCACTAAACAAAGATAGTGCAGAATCCCTTGTATTGCAGGGAACATAAGCATGGGAAAAACAACCATATTTTATCCAACACCACACACACACCACAACAATGGGCATTACCTACAGCCACGTCCCCCAAATGCAGTCCCATACTGCCACATTGCAATCAGGTCATCTGCTTTTTCTGAGAGAGGCTCATGCCAGCATGTTGGCGGACGAGTACATGTGGTGCCAGGGGGCAGTGGCTGCTAGCCACAGAAGACAGAGGCCTAGCCATGTGCAGGCTGGCACAGTCCACTGCAACAGACAGGCCCTGCCGGATCCACAGTCATGGATGTTCCAGGGAATCCAGCCAATCTGTGGCTACACAGTGGTGCAGTGCACACAGACAATGCATGCAAGAACAGAAGGTCACAGATTCAAAGCCCAGCTGGGGCTACCACCAATCCTGCCCACATATTTTTCCCACAACTAAACAGTGATAGTAAGGACACACCTTTCGTGGCGAGGACATATGCAATGGTACTACGTCTATCTTTTACCCCACTGTGCACAGACACCATGAACAGGGGCAGTACCTAGAGCAGAAGCTCCCAAATGCAGTCCTGGTGGGCCACACACCAGTCAGGTTCCATGCTGCCACTCGTACAAATGCCTGTGCTGTATATCTATGCACCACCCCCATGGCATGTAGATGTAGCTCATGCATATTCATGAGGGACAGCAGGAAAACCCGAACAGTGTGATGCAAACCTGGACTGGAGTTGGGAATCTCTGCCGTAAAGCAGTAGCCAACAGGGCCAGACACACCCACACCCACACCCACAGGCCCCATTGGCCAATGTCTCCTGGAGAGGCAGAACATTGGACCCTGCATGCATCTCCCAATACTAGCACCTGCATACCTTAGCAATGTCACCCTACACCTGAGGTATACGGTACACAGCTCTGAGACGTTTGCTAGGAGTACTGGCAGATAGATATCCATACGTTACGCACATACTGCTAGTTGACCCCATCAGAGCAATCAGTTAGGTGTTTGCGGTGCGTGCTCCAGGCCTGGCCTCTGACGGTGTTTACCACCCTGGGGAGTGACCCCCAGCAGTACTGCGTACCATATCCATGCCTTGCCGTGCCCAGGACCGGTTTGGTGGGCAAGGCTAATTACCGCCTCAATAATAGCACCATGATGGCATAGGTGTGGAAGTGTGTGTCTGTCTATACAGGGGGTGTTGGCTGCAAGCCCCTTCCACAGCCCACACTGCCAGCACTGTTGCCAGTATTGGCCTGCCAATGTGCATAATGAGTAGCAAGGGACCATGGGTACATCTCAGACAGGGTGGGCTGACCAGGATGCAGCTGCACAGGGCATAGGGTACTGACAGGGACATGGTAGTGCCCGGCCACCACCTACACAGACAGGGTGACCTCTGTATGTGCTGCTGGGGGATCACTCTCACCCTGAGTGTGCAGTGACGGCAGCATGGCTAGGCACACCCATAGTGCTGTATTGTGTTTCTCTCATGTGATATATATGGGTTTCCTGTTGGGGTCTCTTCACTGACTTATCTGCTTGTGTGTGCTGCCACCCCAGTTGTGGGTGCATGCATTTCCTTCAGGACCAACCAGCAGACTGTGCACAGATGGTATGTATCTTGATGGAGTGCCTTGCAGGGTGCAGTGGCTGATGGCTTGCTGCAGGAGAATATCAGATAGTGGTGGGGTGCATCTGTGAATATCCAGGCCTAATGTCTGTCTGTTATTGTGTTATGGATGTGTGTGGAGCTGCTTGGACTGCCCTGTAGGGTGTCTGTCCCCCAGCAGGGCTGGGGTTGATGGTCCACTCTGCTGCCATCGGTGCAGGATGGGGATCTGTTGGTGGGAAACTGTTTTATCCACCTGGGGGTGGGGGGTGTTCCCCACTAACTGAGGCAGACAGAGATCTCCAAGATGTTTATGCAGCACCTACCTATTTCACAGGTTATTGCTGCTTTGGAGCTCTGGCATGGCCACATTCAGCCATGGAAGGTGTTGTGGACCTGGTCCTGGGCGCAACATCACAAACTCAGGGTGAGCACAGTAACCGCACAATGTGATGGTGTTTAGCTACTCTTTGCCATTTGTCCACCCACTCAGGACACCCTACCAGACCGAGGTGCTGTGTGGGTGCACACGGACACCTCCCCCTACCAGGCCGGGGAGCTTTAGGGGTGCAGTTCTCATCTTGTGTGCATCTGTGGACAGCTGATTTGCATGTGCAGTGCATCATGGGTACGGGTGGCCCAGCCCTATCCTGTTTACACCAGCAGACTGTCTGTGATGTGACGTGAAGGCTATCTGCAGCCAGGCAGGGGCTTGCTTACAGCTATAGAGCTGTAGCCCAATGGTTACATCACTGCCTATGCAGCCAGAAGTCATGGGTTCAAACCCACAGTGGGGTTCTGTGATAGGGTTGTACAAAGCATTATTTTAATTTACTGTACATATGTTGATGCCTGCAATAACACCCTCAGCGTACTGTACCCATAAGGTGCCTCTGAGGGTGCTTTATGGGACGCCCTATAGGGCACTTTATGGTTGGCATCCATATAGGGTGCACTATACTTTATCCTGTGTCGCAACATACATGCTGCCCTATAGGGGACATTCTAGGGTGCCTTGGTGGACGGTGCACTGTAACATGTGCCTTATGGGCCGCCTTATGTTAACATGCTGTGAGAGTGCGTTTGCTAGTAGTTATCTCAAAATAAAATTAAAAAGCCTCCTACAGCACTCCACATACTGCCTCAGCTAGCCTTTTTCACTGAGCATTGTGAGGGATTGAACCCCTGGTCCCTGCACCATTGGTCAGTGTCTTAACCATTGTGCTGTGGCTGTGTTCCTTTGCTTTAGCATCAGTGCGCCGCCTTGTGCCCATCAGCGTGCCGCATCCTGCTGCCCACAATTAACAGTGCGCCGCCTTATGCCGCCCGAAATGAACAGTGCGCCGCCTTATGCCGCCCAAAATGAACAGTGTGCTGCCTTATGCCGCCCGAAATGAACAGTGCGCCGCCTTATGCCGCCCGAAATGAACAGTGCGCCGCCCAAAATGAACAGTGTGCTGCCTTATGCCGCCCAAAATGAACAGTGCGCTGCCTTGTGCCGTACAAAATTACTTTGCCTCCTGACACACTTTTCCACATTCGAGGTGGTGCCTCAGCCAGCCTTTTTGGGTTGTGCACACTGGGGGATTGAACCCGTGGCCCCTGCACCATTGTTTATTGTCTTCACCATTGTGCTATGGCTCTGTTCCTATATGTGCCCAGCTGCGCCCCACTTAGCCTTCCCACGCGCTAATGTGGGCCCCGCACATTAACGCGACGCGCACACGTATGTCGTTTTTTTTCCTTTTTCGGCCTGAACCGCCCACTCCTTATATGGCACAGGCACACTACCGCGGCCCTGCACATTAGGAATGTTTAGTAAACATGCCCCTAAGTTTGTACCTGAGGAAATGGAGGGTTAAGAGACTTGTCCAAGGCCAGAAGGAGTACTAGTGGGATTTAAAACCTGGTCTTTCTGGTCTCAGGCAGCTGACCTAAAGCTAGTCTAACCTCCACTCAGAGATAAGTTATACACTGCCACTCCATTAGAGAGGGTTATAATTTTCATCAAGTCCATGAAGGCATACTGCAGCTATATTGGATTTAAACACATTTGTGCTCTGGGTATGTTACACAGTCATTACATATCAAAGCAAAGTGTGGAATACAGTAACAATTTCATGGGTCCTGGGGAGTGGTATTTTGCAGACAGCTGGTCTGTGTCCTGGGAGAGTGCAGCAGAGTGAGGGGCTTGGTGTCAGGGACTGAGGAGCTGGACCCAGGAAGAGCTGTGGATGGCCAGTGGTGACTGCATCCACCCCCCAGTGTAGCACCCCCTTTACATCTTTTGGACTTTTGTCAAAAATATATTGTTAGTCCAATAAAAAAAAATTATCCCCTAGAACTTGCTTGTTGACCTTTATTTGCACATATTCAAGTGGATTAATATGGAAACTATAATTTTCTGCTGAAAAAGTATAAAGTACTCTGAAAGAAATGAAGATCTTTAGAACGGTAGATATGATTCAAAAAGACAGACAAAAGGAACTGACTGAATATGTAGAAGCACTAACTTTAAGGGACATTCAAAAGAAGGTTCTGTAAAAAATGCGTGGTGATGTTTCGCTCCTGTTTCACAAATGATTGCAAAACATGTCAATTGTCTGACTTTGTTACATTTCAATAGGTCTTTTAAGTGAAATAAAGGAAAAGATAAATGCTAAGGCATGCTTCAAATGTACAAGGAGGAAGTAAGCAGTAAAATTTATTAACAAAGGTTTATAGAAAAGGGTTTCTTGTTGCTTTCTACTTTAGCATATTTGTATATTTTCTTTTCTTACTGAATTCACTTAGTTCTCTACATCCTTATGTTTTGCAACAGAAAATGAAGAGAGACAAGCATTATTTGACAGCTTAACCCTTAGTAGTAGTGCTGTGAGGCTTCTACTAGGGATCTGGCAAAGCCATTTTTGAAAATGGAGCCACAGGCAGGAGCAGCTAGGGTCATTCCTGCTCTCCATTGGCCACCAAAAGTACCCCAGGAAGTGATAGGGAATGTTGGGGGTGGGTGGATCCAATAGAATGTCCTATTGGTTTACAAGGGATTGGGACAGGGTCTGTAATATAGCTGCATTTTGTTTTTTTTTTTTTTTTACAAGGGATTAGATAGAGGTTTAAGAACTTAAGAACATAAGATATGCCATACTGGGTCAGACCAAGGTCCATCAAGCCCAGTATCCTGTTTCCAAGAGTAGCCAAGCCAGGTCACAAGTACATAGCAGGTTCCCAAACAGGTTCCACAATGTTTGTCCTGGGGTAAGCAGCGGATTTCCCAGGTCCTCTTTAATAATGGTTTATGGACCTTTCCTCCAGGAAGTTGTCCAAACCTTTTTTAAACCCAGTGATGAAGTGTGATTAAAAAGTATCATGACTTGTTGTGTAGCTATATAACAATATGTCGCACCACGATGCTATTATTTTATTTATTTATTTAGCTGCATTTATCTACTGCCTTTCACTGGGTCAAGGCGATTTACATGGAACAAATGCAAAATACATTATAACAAGGGCATTAAAACTATATACAGCATGTAATTATGATCCTTAGGGCTGTTAACTATATACATTTCTGACTATGTCTTTTCTTTATGATTAATAAAGAAATTTGAAATGGGAAAAAAGTACAGATATGCTGCTGCCATGCTACACTCTGCAGGTGCAAAGCACATAACTCGGTCACTACGTGCTAGAACAGATTCCACTATTCACTATTGGCCATTTAGCCCTGCTTTTTATCTTTTAACCATTTCCTGATCCACAATAATACACTGCCTCCTATTCCATTACTTTTTAATTTTGACAAGTTTCCTAGACCCTATTCCCCCACCGGTTCTCCCCGTACATCCTGTGCTTTAGGACTTGGAGAGCCGGTGGGGGGTGGGAGGGGGCAGAGTGGAAGCGGGCTGCACGGCAGCACATACAGGGCCGATTCAGATCTTGGCCCAGTACATGCTGCCGGGCCTGCTGGGGCTTATACCACCTCAAAGGTGGTATAAGCAGCATTTTGTGGCTGATCAGAGCAGGGGAGCCACCCCAAGGTTGGGGGGGGGGGGTCCCGCCATCCGATTCAGGCCACGGGAGGCCAGCCTTGGGTCGGGCAGTGGGGAAAAGAGAGGTCAGGAGCGCAGATGTCTGGGACGCCTGCGGGCGGGGGGGGGGGACATCTCTTCAGGCAGAGGGGGCATGCAGGGTCAGCCTCAGCCCAATTCTGGCTCTTACGGGAACTCTTTGTTCCCGCAGACCAGAATCAGGTCATAAACGGCTCAGTCTTCAGTGGGGACATCCGGACAGCCCAGACGTCCCCCGCCCAGAATGGGATTCCACATTTTCCAAAAAATATTACAGATTAGTAAGACAAGACTTTCCTTGACTAAATCCATGTTGGCTGTCTCCCATTAAACTATGACTATCTACATATTCAGTAATTTTATTTTTTGTAATGGCTTCTACTATTTTGTCTGGTGCTGACCTCAGGCTCACCGGTTTGTAGTTTCCCGGATCACCCCTTGAACCATTTTTAAAAATTGGCATTAAAATGGCCATTCTCCAATCTTCAGTTACTACAGATGATTTTAATGGTAGTTTACAGATTAGTAATAGTAGATCTGTAATCTCATATTTTAGTCCTTTCAGCACCCTCAGATGTATATCATCCGGTCCAGGTGATTTGCCACTCTTCAGTTTATAAATAGTTGTCATATATCTTCCTGGTTTATCGATATTTCTTTCAGTTCTTCTGATACATCACCTTTAAATACCATTTCAGGCATCAGTAACTTCTCTACACCTTCCTCAGTAAAGATGCAATCAAAGAATTAATTCAGTATCTCCGCTATGGCCTTGCCCTCCCTTAGTTCCTCTTTTACCCCCTATCATCTAATTGTCCAACTGACTCTGATGGGTTTTTTGCTACAAATGTACTTGAAAAAATTTTTATTGTATGTTTTTGCTTCCATGGAAAGCTTTTTTTCAAATTCTTTGCCTGCCTTATTTATTTATTTTATTTATTTAACGAGTATTCTATACCGCATGTCTTAAATTCAATGTGTTTTACATCAATACAAAGTAGATGCATTAAACAGGGAATGTTAACTTGGAGTATTACAAAAGCATAAAACCAAAGAATAAATAAGTAAATGGAGACTAGGCTAACATATCAGATCCAAAATGCTCCCTGAAGACGGATCTTAATTCCCCTGACAAAAAGTTCCAAAGAGATGAAGAGTACAAAGATAAGGCATGGTTACAAGTTGTTTGCTTTGCAGTTATACGTTGTTTAGGTATAGATATTAAACTCCCACATGAGGGTCTTCTCTGTCTATTGTTAGGTTTCATCATAATGAAAGGTTGAAGGGTTACTGTAAAAATATTATGTGTGTAATTGAAATAGAATTGGTGTTATGTGATTCATCTTGGAGGCTCCCATAATTATACGTGCAGCTGTGTTCTGAACAAATTGTAGTGGATATGTCGATTTTATTGGGAGACCTTGGAAGATTAAATTGCATTAATCAAGAGTAGATGTTATCAAAGATTGACAGATCACCCTGAGGTCACATTCATTTAGTAAAGGTTTAAATTTCTGGATTGTTCGTAACTTATAATAAGCCTTTTTAGTTATTCTCTTAATGTGTTCTTTGAAGTTGAGATTTTGGTCACGAGTTATACCAAGATGCTCTACATGCTGCTTAACAACTAGATCATAATCTAGAATATGTATACTCTTAGGTGGTGTGAAAGAGGTCCTTCTTGTGACAAGAAGGATTCAGACTTTGTGAAATTGATTGCAAGGGTTAGCTTATTAAGACAGACTATCATTGCTCTTAGGCAATTTGCAATCTGAAAGTTATCCAGTTGATCAGTGTTGAAAGGAGTAAAGATCATAATTTCATCTGTGTAAATCTCATAGTTGATATTATGCTTGCTCATCACGGAGCAGAGTGGCTGTAGAAAAATGTTAAAAAGTAGTGCAGACAGCGCTGACCTGAGGAATACCTTGGCGTAGAATAAAAGGGTTCGATTGAACATTTCCACATCCGACCATCTGCTCTCTATCAATTAGATAAGAAATAAACCATATCAGAAATTGCAATGTCACTGAGCCTTTTAATTAATGTATAATGGTTTACAGAGTCAAAGGCAGCTTTGATGTCAATAAAGATTAAGATATAGCCTATTTCAGTATTGTCCATACCAGATAGGAGCAATGTTCCCTCTAATTTTCTGTAGGCTGTGTGCGCATAAAATATCAGCTGTGTGCAGCTTTTGAAGGAAGGTTAAATTTTTGTGCGCCATATAATGACACTCTGAGTTATATACTTTAAAATTTGACTGCACGTCAGAATACAGTATGTACACCACATTGATGTTAATCAAATTAAATGAAAATAGACGATTACTAAATGAAGCGGGAAATTTCTAGTAATTACAATCATAACTTTTAAATTTTAAGACGTCTGTGTTGTTTTCTATCAGAATCAGAGCCATAAGTTTTGTGCGCTCTGTTGTAAAGTATGTGCGCTCACTCGGCGAGGTGTGTGCGCGCGCACACGCGCACAGCTTAGAGGGAACAGTGGATAGGAGGCAGTCAAGAAGAGATGTAAATAGTGTCTCTGCACTGTAATTGGGCCTAAAAATGTTTTTGTCATTTGGCTCCTTTTCCCATTTCCAGAAAGATGCTTTTTAGGCAACAACAGCCTCTCTGACCTCATCTTTAAACCATGTTGGCAATTTTTTGGCCTGTCTTCTACTTTTCTTAAAGCATGGAATAGGAGGGTTAGGAGGATAAGGGTATGTGTATTTTGTTTAAAAGTGATAGGGGGTTCAGGAGGGTCTGCAGGAGTGGCTCTATATTTTTTATCAAAATATACTTCTTCTGACCAGTGTCTTTATTTAAGGCAGGATACAAATATTGTTTTTTATTTGAGAATCTTTGATTATAATTCAGTTCTTAACATTGCTAAATCCTGAACGTCAGTAGATCAAGATTTAAATGACCAGACTGATGAAAGTCCACTGAGTTTCTGTTTAAGACCAACATTTCTCTTTTACAATATTTGATATGCTGCAATACTAATCCATAGGATGTCTAGCAAACTAACTGCTTCTTACCTATGAAAGTTTGCTGAAGAAGTAAATGAGCTCTATAGGAAACTTTCATCAGGAGGTTAGCTATAGGTCTTGTAAAGATCAGACTGTGATCACATTTATATGGCAGTTTTCTTGCATTTCATAATTATTTATTTATTTAACTGATTTTGGTTTACCATTTTTCTACCAGTCAAAAAGGTGAACAGCTAAACAAGGTTTGATCAGAGAGATTATAGCAAACAACATCAGAGTAACAAAGGCATTAATCAGTACACCCTTTAGGAGTGGGGTTTAAAGTATGCGGGGAAAGTAGAGAGGGGTTGGGTTACTGCAGGTCTCTATGGTGGTAGAGTGGGAGAGGCGCTCTGGGCTAGGGAGAGGTGCTCTTACGATGGGGAGTTATGCTGATGTGCACTATAATGCTTTTGGAAGAGATATGTCTTGAGGTGCTTTCTAAAATCTTGAGTTGATTGGATGTTTCACAGATTGGGGGGTAGTGTGTTCCAGAGGGTAGGGGCATACAGTGCAAAGGATCATAGGCAAGCATATTGGCTGCTCTTGCAGATGTGTGTTGGCAGGCTAAGAAGACCGAGTGTGCTCTGTCTGCGTGGTCTAGTAGTGCTAGGGGTGCTAAGTGATGTCTGGAGTTGCTTAGAGGAAAGGCCATTCTGGGCTTTGTGAATGATAGTGAGGACTTTGAATTTAATTCGAGAGGCAATGGGCATTCAGTGGAGGGATTTTAATATGGAGGTGATATGGGAGTGTCTGGGTGCCCCAAAGATGGCATGTGCTGTGGTGTTTTGTGCAAGCTGTAGCGGTAGAATGGTGTGTTTAGGTAACCCTTGGTATATGGAGTTGCAGTAGTCGAAAAGGGGATGATAGTATCTTGACACACTGCACAGAAATTGTCAGAGGAAAGGAGAGGGCTTAGGTTTTGTAGCATTCTGAGCTTGTGATAGACTGCCTTGGTCGTGTTTTGGATGTGAATTTGGAAGTTCAACTGTTGGTCTATGGTAACTCCAAGGTATCTGACTTGGGTTTTGACCTGGAGATCCATGTTATTGATTCTGATGATTGTGGGAGGCGTGAAGGTGAGATTCCTGGTGACATGGAAAATTTCAATCTTACTGAAGTTAACTGCCAGAGTGTTAACATCTCACATAATATGGTGCAATTAACTCCACCTGAGTAAGCACTGCTAACCAGCATGAAGTACCTGGCAGTAGTGAACGCCAATGTGCTGGCATGTCAGCTACCAACGGCCAACACACACGTTAAATGGCACTTGCACACCGAGGAGCGTGGGTGGGTTAGGGGTGGAGTATAGGCATGGAAAGCACATTAGTGCATGATCACTGTGGTAATTGTATCGTTAGAATTCCCCAAAGTTAATTGTGCCACGTGTTAATGTACTCGGTCACGTTTAACTGCTGGGAAACATGCTGATCATGCCTCCGATAGTTAACATGAAGGCTTTGCACTTAGCATGCATTAGAGAAATGCACATTAAGTGCACAGCCTTACTAAGCTTGAGTAAAAGGGCCCTTAAAGTGTAGCTAACTGCATCTTGTTATCTACAATGCAGTTAACCAGCTGTAATGTCATTTCCTTTGCACTGAAACAATCCCAATTGTTAATGCAGAGGGTTTGCATCACCATGTATTGCAAATTCTTACCACACTTTAATAAATAGGGCTTACTCTGTTTTGGCCAAAAAAGGTACCACAGAAAAAGGAAGTGTGAGGGGCTGCAGGTACTTTTCCTTGGACAGTTTTCAAAGTGAAAATGCTGCAGTGCAAGCTGTTGTGTCATTGCCTTCCTAAAGTTTAGACTCATAAAAAAAAGAAATGATTCTGCACAGATGATGACATCATAAAGGTATATATTTCTTATTTTAGGCACAGAGAAAGTAATATGGTAGACTAAGGGGTCTGTTTACTAAAGGCCGGTGGTGTGCGGTCCGCGGTGCAGAGCGGGTGCCGTAGAAGGAGTGGGCGTTCCGTCGGGAAGCTGTGAGTGACAGATGCGCGAAGGTGCGCGGCGCCCGTGTGGTTAGTGCCCTGTGCAATTAACGAGGTTGATCTGTGCACATGGGACACACTGCTCACGGATTTGGGCTTTCCAGTATTGTGCTGCACATTGCTGACGGAAACGGTTTCCTTTCCCTTCCCAGCACCTCTAACGCGACTGTTGGACTCGCGGTATATTTCTTTGGAGATTCGGGCACGCTCCTGTGCGGCGAGTCTCCCCCCTCCCACATTCCGCCCACTGACCCCGTCTCTCCGCCCCTAGGGGGCCTTCCTCCGCCCTCATTTCTCCTTTCCACGCCTGTTTCGCACATTACCGTCCCGCAAATGTGCGCGTTGTCGGCGCACGCTTGCGGGACCCGTTAATGTGCCGCGCACTCGTACGGGGCGCTTAAGAGCACTTAAATACCTCTTTTAGAGCGCTCATGTGCGCCCCGTACAAGTGCGCCGTTTAGTAAACAGACCCCTAAGACTAGAATCAGGAAATTTCCTTTTGTTTCCTTCCTACCTTCCCCTCCCCTGCCCCCTTTTCATAAGAACATAAGAACATAAGAAATGCCATACTGGGTCAGACCGAGGTCCATCAAGCCCAGTATCCTGTTTCCAACAGTGGCCAATCTAGGTCATACGTACCTAGCAGTTTCCCCAAAAGACGCAGGTTCTGCAGTGCTTGTACTAGGTCAAGCATTGATATCCTGGGTCCCTTTTTAATAGTGGTTTATGGACCTTTCCTCCAGGAACTTGTCCAAACCTTTTTTAAACCCAGCTATACTAACAGCCCTTACTACATCCTCCGGTAACAGATTCCAGAGTTTGATTACACGTTGAGTGAAGAAATATTTTCTCTTATTTGTCTTAAATAGTTTACCCTGTAGCTTCATTACATGTCCCCTAGTCCTTCTATATTCTGATAGCGTAAACAATTGATCCACGTTTATCCGTTCCACTCCATTCATTAATTTATACACCTCTATCATATCTCCCCTCAGCCGTCTCTTTTCCAGGTTAAAGAGCCCTAACCTTTTTAGCCTCTCTTCATAGGAGTAGCCTTCCATCCCCTTCACCAATTTGGTGGCTCTTCTCTGTACTTTTTCTAATAACTCTATGTCCTTTTTAAGATACGGTGACCAGAATTGCACACAATATTCAAGGTGCGGTCGTACCATGGAGCGATACAGAGGCATTATAATATCCTTTGTTTTATTCTCCATCCCTTTCCTTATGATACCTAGCATTCTATTTGCTTTCTTGGCCGCCGCTGCACACTGGGTGGAGGGTTTTAACATGTTATCCACGATGACTCCTAAATCTTTTTCCTGGGTGGTGGTTTCTAATGTGGAGCCTTGCATCGTGTAACTATAGTGTGGGTTGTTCTTTCCTAGGTGCATAACTTTGCACTTGTCCACATTAAATTTCATCTGCCATTTGGATGCCCAGTCTTCCAATTTATCCAGATCCTCCTGCAGTTTTCCACAATCCTCTTGGGTTTTAACAACTTTAAACAGTTTTGTGTCATCTGCAAATTTGATAACCTCACTAGTTATTCCCTTTTCCAGGTCATTTATGAATATGTCAAAAAGTAGCGGACCCAGTACAGATCCCTGGGGTACTCCACTATTCACCTTTTTCCATTGGGAATATTGGCCATTTAGCCCTACCCTCTGCTTTCTATCTTTTAACCAGTTCCCGATCCACAATAGTACACTGCCTCCTATCCCATGACTTTTTAGCTTTGCCAAAAGTCTCTGATGGGGGACCTTGTCAAAAGCTTTCTGAAAGTCCAGATACACTATATCAACCGACTCACCTTTGTCTACCTGTTTATGCACACCTTCAAAAAAACATATCAGATTAGTAAGACAAGATCTTCCTTGTCTAAAGCCATGTTGGCTGTCTCCCATTAGGCCATGACTATCTACATGCTGTGTAATTTTGTTCTTTATGATGGTTTCTACCATTTTCCCTGGTACTGACGTCAGGCTCACCGGTCTGTAATTTCCCGGGTCACCCCTGGAACCCTTTTTAAAAATTGGTGTTACGTTGGCGACCCTCCAATCTTCAGGTATTACAGATGATTTTAATGAAAGTTCACAGATTACCAATAACAGGTCTGCAATCTCATATTTCAGTTCTTTCAACACTCTGGGATGTATACCATCCGGTCCAGGTGATTTGCTACTATTCAGTTTATCAAATAGTTGTAATATATCTTCCCGGTGTAGCGATATTTCTCTCAATTCCTCTGCAGTATCACCTTTAAATACCACTTCAGTCTTGGGTAACATCCCTACATCTTCCTCAGTAAAGACCGAAGCAAAGAATTCATTCAGTCTCTCTGCTATAGCCTTGTCTCCTCTTACTGCCCCTTTTACCCCTCTATCATCTAACGGTCCAATTGACTCTCTCACAGGCCTTTTGCTACGAATGTACTTGAAAAAGTCTTTATTTCGTGTTTTTGCTTCTGTAGCAAGTTTCTTCTCAAATTCCCGCTTTGCCTGCCTTATCAATGCTTTGCATTTAACTTGCCAGTGCTTGTGCTGTTTCCAGTTTTCATCATTTGGCTCTTTTTTCCATTTCCTGAAGGTTGCTCTTTTGGCAGCAACAGCCTCTCTGACCTCACCTTTAAACCATGCTGGCAGTTTTTTGGACTTTCTTCCACTTTTCTTAATGCGTGGAATACAGCTGGTCTGGGCTTCGAGGATAGTATTTTTAAATAACACCCAAGCTTGCTGTAAGTCTTTAACCTTTGGAACCGCTCCTTTTAGTTTTTTCCGAACTATATTCCTCATTCTATCATAGTCTCCCTTTTGAAAGTTAAAAGGTAGTACTGTGGATTCCTTTACTATCTGTCCTCCACTGATTAAATCAAACATGATCATACTATGATCACTATTGCCAAGTGGTCCCAACACCCTTATTTCTTGCACCAGATCTGGCGTTCCACTAAGGACTAGGTCCAGTATGGCTTCCCCTCTGGTTGGTTCATGAATCAGCTGCTCCAAGAAGCAGTCATTTATTTCATCTAGAAACTTTATCTCTTTAGCTTGTACTGCTGTGACACTGTCCCAGTCGATACCGGGGTAATTGAAATCACCCATTATTACTACTCTCTTGTGGCTTTTGTTAGCTTCCTTGATTTCTTTGAGCATTTCATCATCCATTTGTTCATTCTGGCCAGGTGGTCGATAGTATACTCCCACTGCCATCACCTTCCCCTTCATAAATGGAATTTCAATCCATAGAGATTCTACAGCAAATTTTGTTCCCTGCAAAACTTTAATCCTTTCTGACTCAATGCCCTCTCTAGCATAGAGCGCAACCCCTCCACCAATTTGTTCAGCTCTATCATTACGATATAGTTTGTATCCAGGTATCACAGTGTCCCACTGGTTATCCTCCTTCCACCATGTCTCTGAGAGTGCAATCATATCTAACCTCTCATTTAGTGCTATATATTCTAATTCTCCCATCTTATTGTTTAGACTTCTAGCATTGGCATACAAGCATTTTAGAGACTGTATTTTATTAATATTAATCTGGCTATTGGTAGGCATGGGTAATTGGGAATCTTTATGCTCTGTCTGCTCCTTACTCAAGGGCATTTGGGCTACTATACTCCCTTTTGGAACCTCACTGCTTTTGGTAGTATCCTTCAAGGATACCTTTGTCCGAACCATGCGCTCCTGGGTGACTGTCGGCTTTCCCCTATTTTCTAGTTTAAAAGCTTCTCTATCTCTTTTTTAAAGGTTAATGCCAGCAGTCTGGTCCCATCCTGATTAAGGTGAAGCCCATCCCTTCGGAAGAGCCCCCCCTTTCCCCAGAATGTTCCCCAGTCCTAACAAATCCAAAACCCTCATCCTTGCACCATTGTCTCATCCACGCATTGAGACTCCGGAGCTCTGCCTGTCTTTTGGGTCCTGCACGTGGAACAGGAAGCATTTCGGAGAACGCTATCCTGGAAGTTCTGGATTTCAACTTCCTACCTAAAAGCTTAAATTTAGCCTCCAGAACTTCCCTACCACATTTTCCTATGTCATTGGTACCAACATGTACCAAGACAGCAGACTCCCCCCCAGCACTATCTATGATCCTATCTAGGCGGTGCGTGAGATCTGCTACCTTCGCACCAGGCAGGCATGTTACCAGGCGATCCTCACGTCCACCAGCCACCCAGCTATCTACATTCCTAATGATTGAATCACCAACTATAACAGCTGTCCTGACCCTCCCCTCACGGGGACATGGCCCTGGAGAAACGTCCTCGGTGCGAGAGGGTTTTACATCACCTGGAGGACAGGTCCTAGTTACAGGATCACTTCCTGCCACACCAGGGTGATGCTCTCCTGTCACGTGACCTCTCTCCTCCATTGCAACAGGGATGCTGCCAGACTGGAGGTGGGACTTCAGGACTATATCCCTGTAGGTCTCGTCCATGTACTTCTCTGTCTTTCTTATGTCTTCCAGGTCTGCTACTCTAGCCTCTAGAGAACGGACTCGTTCCCTGAGAGCAAAGAGCTCCCTGCACTTAGTGCATATGTAGGACCTCTCACCAACTGAGAGAAAATCATACATGTGACACTCAATGCAAAAGACTGGAGAACCCCCATCTCGTTGCTGGACCTCTGTCTGCATCTTAGTTTAAAGCTTGTGTTTAGGTCTTTTAAATTCGGTATATAATAAGGATTGGTGTAGATGCTTATACTAATAAAAGTGTATCTAATACCCCTAATACACCCTGTGTACCTGAAGCTTAATTAATCTCAGGTCCTCTGTGTATGACTGATTTGGATTAAGAGCTGCACCTGAGAGCAGCCCCTTTCCTCTAAGATGTGCAAGTACCTATAAAACTACAATTACCCCAGGGGTGGGTGGGTGCTGGGGAGAGGGAGGGAGATAAGTCCTATTAAAGAGGGCAGTTACAAGGTACCCTGTCCTGAACCCTCAGCAGGGGGATGGGGGTACCACACAAAGCCCAGTTAGTTGAGAGAGGCAAGGTAAGTACAGCTGAGAAGTCTGAACTAGCACACCACTAAGACAAACAATAAATAATTAAACAAACAGTTAGACAAACAGTAAATAATTAAATAAACAGCTAGAACTCACAGTAAGATGTCCCAGTAGGCAAATATTCACTCACTAGCAGAGCTCTGTAAAAGTACAGCCCTTCTCTGATCAGAGAAAAGCAAACTAAAACAGACTATGCACACGTGGAGAAAACAGGAAGAAGGCTACACAATACCTCAGGGGGGGAGAGGGGGAGGATTCACTCAGGCAGGCAAGGACAGGAAAAAAGCTTAACAAACAGCAGGTTCTGGGGAGAGAGATTTAATTCAAAATGGCTACCACACAAAGCCCAGTTAGTTGAGAGAGGCAAGGTAAGTACAGCTGAGAAGGCTGAACTAGCACACCACTAAGACAAACAATAAATAATTAAACAAACAGTTAGACAAACAGTAAATAATTAAATAAACAGCTAGAACTCACAGTAAGATGTCCCAGGAGGCAAATATCCACTCACTAGCAGAGCTCTGTAAAAGTACAGCCCTTCTCTGATCAGAGAAAAGCAAACTAAAACAGACTATGCACACGTGGAGAAAACAGGAAGAAGGCTACACAATACCTCAGGGGGAGGGGGGAGGGGGAGGATTCACTCAGGCAGGCAAGGACAGGAAAAAAGCTTAACAAACAGCAGGTTCTGGGGAGAGAGATTTAATTCAAAATGGCTACCACACAAAGCCCAGTTAGTTGAAAGAGGCAAGGTAAGTACAGCTGAGAAGGCTGAACTAGCACACCACTAAGACAAACAATAAATAATTAAACAAACAGTTAGACAAACAGTAAATAATTAAATAAACAGCTAGAACTCACAGTAAGATGTCCCAGGAGGCAAATATCCACTCACTAGCAGAGCTCTGTAAAAGTACAGCCCTTCTCTGATCAGAGAAAAGCAAACTAAAACAGACTATGCACACGTGGAGAAAACAGGAAGAAGGCCACACAATACCTCAGGGGGAGGGGGGGGAGGGGGAGGATTCACTCAGGCAGGCAAGGACAGGAAAAAAGCTTAACAAACAGCAGGTTCTGGGGAGAGAGATTTAATTCAAAATGGCTACCACACAAAGCCCAGTTAGTTGAGAGAGGCAAGGTAAGTACAGCTGAGAAGGCTGAACTAGCACACCACTAAGACAAACAATAAATAATTAAACAAACAGTAAATAATTAAATAAACAGCTAGAACTCACAGTAAGATGTCCCAGGAGGCAAATATCCACTCACTAGCAGAGCTCTGTAAAAGTACAGCCCTTCTCTGATCAAAGAAAAGCAAACCCTTCACCCTCTTTTTCCATCCTCATAGTTGTCTCAGCAGGACGTTTCCAGGTTATTGTTGTTTGAGGGCTGGAGAGGACGTGGCATCTGTGACTGTACCCAGCGTTAATCTTTAATTAATTCATTTTTTTAACAATGAGGTCTATTTATCAACCCTTGATGTGTGTTAAGACATCTTATTTATAGCAGTTACCATTATTTTTGATAGTTTATTCACTAATAAAACACATTGATGCATGCTGTGGGTTGCTAAATAGACCTTAGATTGTTAACAGATACCTTCCTTCTCACAACTCATCTCTTAAGATACACCCAGTGGGAACTGAATTAAAAACAATTATTCATGAGATATATTAATTAATGTTGTAATGGTTCAGCAGTTTACCTAAATTAGTGATTTCGCTTGGGTGTCCTGCATTCAGGGAAGCCTAAAATTTGCACTTGTTTCTAAGTCCCTTCCCCATTTTGTGTATTGCCATCTGCTGACCTCAGCTCATGTCTTTCTCAGACGTTCAAGGCGAGCTACCTTCGGGTACAGTAGGCATTTTCTTGTCCCCCAGGGGTCTTGCAATCTAAGTTTGTACATGAGGCAATGGAGGGCTACGTGACTTGCCCAGTGGGATTTGAACCTGGCTTCCATGGTTTTGAGCCCGCTGGAGTCTTAGGCTCCACCTCGACTACTGAGTGGAGTAGATCGACCAGAAAGGAGTTTTGATTTCCCTGTATTTGTTTCATTCCAGCTACTAGGTCCTTTATCCTTATTATGATGCAATGCAATGTGACACATTTGTATCACTAAGTTCTTGTCCCATTTGTACACTGCTGTGTGCTGAAAGGAGTGTTATTCTGCCGTCTTTGTTGCATTCTAGATGACACTCATGTTCAGTTTGTAAAACAAACAAACAAACAAAGGAACTGGGTGAGCATTAAGAAGGGAAAGATCCAGTTGCAGAAAATTGTACAGAGAATACTGCAGAAGTTGGCTTGCCAAACAAAAGCTCATACTCAAGTCTTCTTTGCTACTGTACATCGTGCAATTTTAAGAATCTTAGGGGCTTTGTGCAATTCTAAGTTTTAAAATACCCTCTCTTTCTGCACCAAACCACAAAATCAATTGTAGAATGTTTATCATATTCCTCTCATAAGATGATCTAATTATGTTATACAGAGTTTTGGAAAGATTTAAACAACCAAGGCAGTACATATTTCCAGTTTGTTTCCCTAAGAAATCTGTTCTTGAAACTTTATAAAAAATATTAATAAATAATTCCTACCATAATGGGACACCTGGAAGGCAGTTAACATCCAAGGCGCCATTTGTGTCCCAGCTAATACCAGCATCATTGCATTGCAGAATGATATCACTTTGCTTGCTCTAGTGTCTGATCTCCATAGCCTCTGGCTTGTATAATAGCACTGTATTGATTCTGAAGGCATAGTAAGCTACTTCTTTATGCTCCCTTGCATGGCCATCACTCAGCTTTGCTTTGTGACATTTCGTGTAAGTAGGGGGAGGGAGGGAGAGAGGCAGTCGAATTTATAAATGTTATGTGCACCCACGATTGAGCTGTAACAAGCAGAGCAGTACACATAATTAGGCTTGATCACAGAGTATATGGCATCTAAAAATACTTTGTTTTGGCACAGAGAAGCAAGAGACATGAAAAGGGCATTTACTCATTCACATGACGGATTGCAGTAAAGCTAAGAGAACAAATTGATGTTCAAACCGGCTGTGATAAATGGCATTGTTAAACGTGGATATTTATTCTATATTCCATTAAAGAAATTGGCTGTAGAATTACAATAAATGCAATTGATTAATCCTAGCTTCTCTGTTGCTGGAAAATAAGTTGCAGCAATTAGGTATTCACTGCTGCTCGGACAGATGGGGTCTTCTTGGGTTTTCTACGCCTTGATTATTCCTTTTCTTATGTCCTGCTATATAAAGTCATACAGGGGCATGTTTACTAAAATAGGCTATGTTAGCACTCAGTAAGCCCCCCCCAAACGAATGGGGGAGGTGGCATGGACCCACGCTAACTGTTGGGGGCATGCCTGACATGTGACCCTGCAGTTACCATGGGGAGACGCACCTCATCGTGCAAACCGGCATGCACATCTAATGCGGGTACACTTACTGCCACCCACTGAGGAGACAGCAATTTCACCCGCAGTAAACAGCAGCACTCACAGTTAGCACATACTAGTGATGGCTGTGCTAACTGCAATGGCCACACCCTGCCCTTCACCTACCCAGTCGCCGTCCCTTGCCGTGCTAACCTTTAGTGTGAGACTTACTGCACTGCTTCGTGCTTTTAGCATAGCATGCTTAGTGTGCAATGAACCCCCACATCAACTGTTAGTGTTGTTTAGTAAACATGCCCCTTAGTATCTTACATAATTCCCCAGTACTTTGATCAGTGCTCTGAGTAGGAAGACATGCAGTTTTCAGTGTGGATAAGCTACCAAGCTAATTTTCCAAAATTGAAATGCGGTAACAAACAGTGATTCTCAAAGGCAGCCAACTTAATCTCTTCTTTTTATGATGCATCTGGGCAACTCTTTCTAAGGAGCCAAAACCTTATACAGCAGAACAGATCTATTGGTGCAATGATATTTTATTTAGGGGTCTATTCTGTACCACAAACAGTGGGGATGGACGTCCTGTTCGGATGCCCATCCTCGCTATTTGCCCCCCTTCTGCCCTCGGTAAAAGCCTCCCAATACAAACAAGGAGTTTGTACGGGGAGGCTTAGACAGGGCAGGAGGCGGTGTTATAGAGGCAGAGTGAGGACGGGCAGTGGGCAGTCCGAGGCCCCAGACATATGTGGCCAAGTCTAAAGTTGGCCCGTACATCCAGGGCCTCGGATCTAGGCGGGGGACTTATTCTACCTTGGGGATAGAATAAATCCCCCTGGACGTCAGAGGAGGGCAACGGCAAACAGATGAGGGGGTGCAGGGGTTTCCCTGCAGTCTGACCCTGGCCATGGAAGGCCAGATCGGGGGTTGGGCTGCAGGGAATGAAGATTGTGATCAGCGGCCGGGGATCGCAGCTCCTGATTGGAGCCGTGGTGCCATGGCAATGGGACACCATGGGACCACGGCTCCATTCAGGAACCTAATTGAGTTAGCTGGGCAGGGGTCTGTATGTGCAGGTCGATCTGAATCAGGTCCCGACCTGCACATACAGGCCCAGACCCGATTCTGATCCCGCAGGACATGTCTAGCCCTAGTGGGATCAGAATCGGGTCTGTCTCTGTGCATCCCAATTCTGATCAGATGCACAGGGGCCTGCACACACACATTGGAATGTGCCTCTTAGCATTTAACTTTACAAGAAGTACTGGTCAGTACTCAAAAAGACTTTTGTGGTCAGGTGATGGCTATATAAGTGCCAGCTACTGAAATATTTTATTCATATATGTTGAGGAGGGGCTGGGGCATGCTAGGGGGAGGGACATAAGTATGTGGATATAGTCCCATGACTGATCCTGAGTTGTTGTTGACTACATTGTGGAAGAGGGGTTTGATGATGGAACTTGGAGCAAAGGCCCCAGATAGTAGTAATCATTGCTTTGGAGGAATGGGTTCTGACTATAGTGCAATCACTTTCTCATCATAATTCTCACTATATGCCCAAACAAATCTGCAGAAACTAGCTACTTGGGGTGTGTGTGAGAGGAGTCCAGCTGATGCCCCTGTGTCCTGCGCCTATCCTGTGCGGTTGGGGAGTCTGACCTTCCGGAGCAGTAGTGCGACGCAGTGATTGGCCCCGACGTCATCTCCGGGGCTAGAAATCCGCGGTTGCACCGCGGTTGTGCGGTCGCGGTTGCGTTTTAAGGGGTGCGTTTAAAGGGGTTTGATAGGCCCCTTGTGCGCCCCTTAGGCGCACGTGGCGCGCCGGGAGCTGGGAGACCTAGGACCGATATGGGTAAACGTAAGAAGAAGCTAAATGTGAGTAACCCTAATCCCGATAAGGCTGTTAAGATCTCCGGGCCTATGGACAGGCATATAGTAGCTGTGCCTGGTGATGGGAAAACATCTACCCCCGTATCTAAGCCCTTGGTCTCCTTTGATAGCTCCATTGGCTCTTTAGGGGGTTTTAACTCTGCCCCACGTGTTAATTTACGGAACCCTTTACATTTAACGTCATCTCCCGTTGAAGGAGGAGTCCTTGGCGGTATGGAACCTATACCATCAGTGGTGTCATCTAGTTGTCTGACGGACATTGCGGCAGTGTCTCTGCCTCAAGTACTTCAGCTTCTGGCGGTTCCTGGAGACGTTCAAAGTGATGGTGTATCTGCTTTACCTGAGGCTGCTCAGAATGTGTCTTTATCTGACATCTGGTGTATTCTGTCAAGGATTGAGCGCTCTTTACTATCTGTTACTACTCAGATTAATGGTTTTTCACAAGATTCTGTTTCTAAGATGGCTCAGCATGATTTACAGATTTCTGCTTTAGATAATAAATGTCAGAAAATTGATGTACAATATTCTATGCTACAGTCTGCTAATTTGTCATTTATGAGGGATAGTTTAACGTTACATACTCAACAAGAATTATTGGAGAATAATTTGAGGGCGGTAAATATTCGCTGTTTGAATTTTCCTTGTACTAGACTAATCTCACCTAAAATTTTATTTGAAAAATATTTGACAGAAGTGTTGGGCTACCAGTTAAACACTTTACCAGTAATTACAAAAATATATTATCTGCCTGGCCCGAGGCCAACTACCTCAGGTGACCGGCAATCTGTAGCCTTAGCTGAACCTTTAGATTCCTTGGATATTACTAATTTTATAGAGTCTTCGCGTGACTTAATTGGAACTAGATCTACTCTTTTGGTATCTTTCTCTTCTGAGACAGATAAGAGTACTGTCATGCGACTTTATTTCCGTAATAAGAACGCTGAATTCTGTGGTGGAAAAGTTAATATATTCCCAGATGTGGCCAGACAAACTCAAGCTAGGCGTAGAGCCTTTTTGGCTTTGAAGCCAAGGGTTCTCGCTTCTGGCGCAACTTTCTTCTTGAAATTTCCCTGTAAATGTCTGGTCACATCTGGGGGTACTAAATATGTGTTTATGGATGTTGGTTCATTAGAAGTATTTCTTAAGGGGCTAGATCCTCAGGTTGTAGCGGATGCATGAATATAAGGTGTGTGTTGCCTTTATATGTTTTCTTGACTGGTTCTATTAGCATTGTATGTAATAATTAGAGTTTAGTTTGATTATGGCTGTCAGCTGGATGTTCCCCACCGCTCCCCGTGATGTGGACTAAGTTTGTTTTCTTTCTATTCTTGTAATAATTATTATGCCTATGTTTGATTTTTTGTATAATCTCAATAAAAATTAAAGAAACTAGCTACTTATTCCACTCAGGAAAGTGATACATTTATACTGCACCTCTGAGTATATTTTATGGCATGGAGATCTGAACAAATAGCAGGGTGAGACAGGAAGGTGAATGACCAGACTAGCAGCAGAGCAGGGGGCTGTCCTTGCCAGTCATAGTTTAAACTCATTTCATGTGCTCTAGTTCTATGCTTTGCCCATCTTTGAAAAAGGTTTGATCATTAATGGTTTGTTCCTTAATACCCTTTAAGTATTTATGTGTCTGTATCATATCCCCCCATCCCTCCTTTTTTCTAGGGTATACATATTTAGGTTTTCAAGTCTTTTCTCATTTGCCTTCTGGGGCAGGCCCCATATCATTTTGGTCACCTTCCTGTGAACCATTTCAAATAGTTTTATATCTGGGCAAAATGGTAAAAACCATTATAAAGAACAAAGTCGCTCAACACATAGATAGTCGTGGTCACTGTTCCCTCTAAGCTGTGCGCGTGTGCGCGCGCACACACCTCGCCGAGTGAGCGCACATACTTTACAACAGAGCGCACAAAAATTACGGTTCTGATTCTGATAGAAAACAACACAGACTTTCTTAAAATTGAAAAGTTGTTGTGTATTTACGGTTTTCACAAGTTCTACAATATTTTCTAGTGCAATCAATGTGGTGTACATACTGTATTCTGACGTGTAGTCAAATTTTAAAGTATATAACTCCGAGTGTCGTTATGTGGCGCACAAAAATTTAATCTTCCTTCAAAAGCTGCACAGCTGATATTTTATGCGCACACAGCCTACAGAAAATTAGAGGGAACATTGGTCGTGGTTTAATGGGACAAAGCCAACATGGATTTAGCCAAGGAAAGTCTTGTCTCACTAATCTGCTATATTTTTTAAAGGTGTAAATAAAAAGGTAGATAAACAGGAGCCGGTTGATGTCGAGCCTGATTCAAACAGTGGCCTGTCTGGGCTGCCTGGATGTCCAAAAACTGGATGGTCCCAAATTGCACCCGATTCTACGACCATGGGAGCTAGATGGTCCCGCTGTTGCAGTACTGGGAACTGAGGCGGCCTGGCATAGCTCCTATTCAGCAGTACCGGACGTCCTCCCTACAGCCCATCCAGCCCACCCTATGCTCCTGCTGGTGTGCCAGTGCCCGCACATGGGTATAGGCCTGCACATGCTCTCCTCACTCTACTATGCATTGTAATGCCACTACATGGGTTCACCATCAGCACTCATATGTGCCGGGAAACATTGCTTAGGCTTACACGGTTAGTGACGTCCAATGTTGGCGCACATGGCTTTCGGAAATCCACTTTACATGGGTTTCAGGGTGACATGCCCCCATTCCGCCCCCAGGCCTCGTGCTTGATGCTGTGCGGGTAGCTGGGCCTCTCCGATTCAAGGCATCTTGTTGAATAGCTGGTTTACATGGTTATGATGGTTTTACACAGGTAAGGCCGGCTTTTACATGTATAACATGTGCCTAGGGCTTCGAAAATCGGGCCCTCTGTTTTCAAACACCCAATCTCCTTTTATCCTATGACAATCAGTCTCTACAAAGAAAACATATTGACATCATCCCCATTCATAAAACCAACCACAGCAATTTCACATTAAAATACAACTCCACACATTCCATGCTTGTTCATTTATTGCCAAATAACTGAAAAAGATATCACAAGCAAAATAATACTTCAGAGACTTATCCAAAGCCTATTAAAAAATGACTCAGACCGAAAAGACACTTTATTCATATCCAACTATTATAGGTTTGGTGTCTAAATTAATCCCCTAAAAAATGAAAAACTATATATCAGACCCCCACAAAATAAAGCACAGCAGTGGGCCAGCTTGTCCAAACAAACAATATCCAGAAATTCATATTCAGTCAAATATTCCAGCCATATTACAACCCAGATCCTAAGCACTAGAATACAAAATCCATCCACCTGAACCAACATATCGTGGGGGCTCACAAAGGGCTGACCACAGAGAGAAACAACCGTGTTTAAACCACCAGTGTACATAATTCATATCCTACTATCCAAAACAATCACACATCACCCAAGCTGTTCGTATCATGACAGTTCCATCAACACAAATGCCAATCCATGGCATTAAGGCCAGCAGGATGAACTGTACCTAACGTAAGAATCCATCACTGCTCTTTGCGAATGAGAATCTCACTTCTGTCACCTCCATTAAGGGGGAGAATTCATCTTTGGATAAGTTAGTGAAGTATTGTTTTGCTTGTGTTATGTTTTTCAGCTACAGTATTTGGCATTAAATGAATAAGCATGGAATTAAAGAATGGATTAAAGTTTTGCAGGAAACAAAATTTGCTGTAGAATCTCTATGGATTGAAATTCCATGTAAAAAGGGGAAGGCGATGGCAGTGGGGGTGTACTATCGACCGCGTGGCCAGAATGAACAAAGGATGATGAAATGCTCAAAGAAATCAAGGAAGCTAACAAAAGTTACAGTGCAGTAATAATAATGGGTGATTTCAATTACCCCAGTATTGACTGGGTCAGTGTCACGGCAGGACATGCTAGGGAGATAAAGTTCCTAGATGACATAAATGACTGCTTCTTGGAGCAGCTGGTTCATGAACTGACCAGAGGGGAAGCCATATTAGACCTAGTCCTTAGTGGAACACCAGATCTAGTGCAAGAGATAAGGGTGTTGGGGCCACTTGGCAATAGTGATCATAGCATGATCGCCTTTGATTTAATTAGTGGAGGAGGGATAGTACGGAAATCCACAGCACTACCTTTTAACTTTTGAAAGGGAGACTATGATAAAATGAGGAAAATAGTTAAGAAAGGGGGGCGGAGCCTGATGTCCAGCGGGTAAGACGCTTCGCGCTGAAGCTCCCGAGAGGCCTACTTAGAATCCTGACTTAATACCTATACAAACTTACTATTTCGCTCCGGGCTGACCGGAGTACCTCGGGGGGGATGGCGGCCCATAAACCAGCGCGCTTGGACTTCGGGTCTCCTTCTTCTTCTCACGGAAAACGCTCCAAAACAGAGGTGTCCTCCCCACAGAAGATGGTTCCATTTCGTGAAAACCCCGAAATGCACCTGGAGATTTTAGAGGAAATACGCGGCGTGAAGGAATTGGTGCAGTCCAATGGAGAAGCGCTTCGAGCCATGCGAGAAGACTTTGGAGTGCTCCAGGACCGACTTGAAGGTCTCTCATTACGGCAGGACAATATGGCGGGGGTCCTCGATTCGCACGCGGTGCGCTTGGGCAAACTGGACAAGGCTGAGCGCCAGATACAGAATCTTCAAAAGGAGTTAGAAGATAGCAATAATCGAGCCCGCCGCAACAATGTGAGGCTCATTGGAATACCGGAGGGGGTGGAAGCAGGAGATATAAGAGAATTCCTGCTCAAAACTCTTCCCTCCTTGCTGAAGATCACTTTTCATAGAGAGCTGGAAATCGATCGTGCACACCGTGCTCCTACCCACATGGCGCTCAACCGAACGACCCCCCGGCCTATTATCTTTCGCTTGCTACGATATCAACAAGTGGAACAAATTTTAAATGCTGCCCGGGCGAATCATCATTTGGAATTTGAAGGTCACAAAGTCTCCTTCTTCCCTGATTTGGCAAAGCCTACCGTTGACCGTCGGAAGAAACTCCTTGCTTTTCGCCCTCGACTTCAACAGCTACAGGCTCGCTTTGGCCTGTTGTATCCAGCGAAGCTCCGAGTGACTCTCCACAACCAAACCAGGACATTCGAAGATCCTGATCTACTATCAACATTTTTAGACTCCAAGGAAGCAGAGCAGATGCGCTAATCCAAGGACTTGGACTTTTTATTTGCTGGCTCTGTCCGCCATTTTAAAGGGCCCGATGCGGCGGTTATAGTCAAGCACAGAGACTACCTGGACTCTCTTTCTTTCTCTATATAACTTTTTTGTTTTTTGGTCTCCTATCCCTCCATGATGTGTGCCTCGGTCGGATTCGGAGCACGCACAGTCCTACAGGTTATGTGTTTTTTCAATTTCGGCCTTCTCCGGGGTTTCTCCCCGCAGACACATGGTCGCCAGTAATTTCTGGGGTTCTGCTTCTTCTCTACCGCACTGCGGTTTTTCTTTTTTAATGTGGGGCGCTTCATTGTATTATATTAGCTTATTTTCTTTTATGCCATGTGTACAGCCAGATACAGTCAATATGAGGGACATTGTGAAATTATGTGCGCTATCATGCTCAGAATTTTTAACTTTTCTGAATGGCCTTATGTAAAATCTTATCACTCAACGTAAAAGGCATTAATAGTCCAATCAAAAGAAAGAAACCCTTAGCTATCTTAGCCATGAGCATGCTGATTTAGTGTTTCTTCAGGAAACGCATCTAAACTCTGCTGAAACACTGAAACTCAATGCTAAGCCTTACATGGTTGCTGCCTATTCTCCCGCCGTTTCCAAACGGTGTGGGGTGGCCATTCTGGTTAAGAAATCTTTGCAAGCTACTGTAATTGATACTAGCGCTGATAAGGAGGGTAGATGGGCCCGTGTACACCTTAAGGTTGGAGATAGTGAATTCACGTGTATTTGCATTTATGCCCCGAATGTGGACAACCCTGCTTACTATGCAAGTATTGCGCAGTTGGCACAGGCCTCTGCCAATGCTCCATTAATACTTGGTGGTGATTTTAATCAAGTGTTAGACCCTTTGATAGATAGACAGCCGCCTAGAACGAGTAGTCCACCCAAGAGTCTTGCTACCCTTACAGCTCTGATGCAAGATCTTGCGCTGGTAGATATATGGAGGCTACTTCACCCCTCCGACTTAGAGTTTACTTTTTTTTCTGCCCCCCATCACTCCCAATCTAGAATAGATTTCTTTCTCATTTCCAAAGCACTGATTTCTCAAGTGGACACGGCTAGGACTCATCCTCTCCATATTTCAGATCATGCTGCCATATCTTTATCATTACATGTCACTGCGCGGGACGATTCTCCCCGAGCTTGGTTTTTTGATAGATCCCTACTAGGTCAAACAGATTTTCAGGTTGATATAAAGGCCGCTATCCAAGATTACTTTCAGTTTAACTCATCCCATGACACAGCGAGCTGGGCTTGGTGGGAGGGTTTTAAAGCATCTATCCGTGCAACTATAACTAGCTATCAAATTCGGCAGGGGAAACAAAGAAAGCAGCACTTACTGACTCTAGAGCAGCAGATACAAGCTGGGGAGCGTCTCCTCACGTCCCGTACTGACCCATGTATTTTACTCCGTTTACAACGCTTGCGTTTTCAATACAATCAGCTTTTGTATACTGCTGCTGTTAAAAATATTGAATCACAACAAGGGCTATATTATCGGGAAAATAACCGTGCTGGCAAACTATTAGCAAATGCCCTGAAAGGTCAAAAAGAAGCCAAGCGTGTTACCGCCCTCCGTAATCCGTCGGGGGGGGGGGGGACTTGGTCACTAAAGATACAGAAATCTTAGAACTCTTTCGTGATTTTTATACTCGGCTTTATCAGTCTGAATGTGACTTTGAGCCAGAAGTTTTTGAACGCTTACTCTCAGGGGTACAAAGACCGACCCTATCTGACGAGGATAGAGTGGCCATGGACACACCATTTACTCTATCAGAAATTCATTCTGCTATCAAGAAATGTGCCTCAGGTCGAGCCGCAGGCCCCGACGGTCTCCCTGCTGAATTCTACAAAACCTTTCACGCTGACTTAGCTCCAGTTTTGAAACTTTATTTTTCTGCTCTGGCTGAGGAGGGTTCTCCTTCTGGGTCCTTTTCAATGGCAAATGTAGTAGTTTTTGAGAAAGAGGGGAGAGACCCGCAACTAACAGCTAATTATCGTCCAATTTCCCTCCTAAACGCGGACTATAAAATATTTGCCACCATTCTCTCCACCCGGCTCTCTGATAGGATGTCTACCTTAATACACCCAGATCAATGCGGTTTCATTCCTGGTAGATCAACTGCTGACAATGCTCGGACTCTATGTCATGTACTGACTGCCGCAGTTAATCTTGATCGCCCATTTGTTGGCCTCTCACTTGATGCTGAGAAGGCCTTTGATCGTTTAGAGTGGCCCTTCCTGTTCGCAGTCCTCCGCTGGTACGGATTCGGGGAAGGTTTTCTCCGTTGTCTCTGCACCATGTACGCACAGCCTACAGCCAGTATATGTGCCAATGCTTTAAAGTCTCAGCCTTTTCCCCTTCAACGCGGTACTCGCCAGGGATGCCCACTGTCTCCACTTCTTTTCGATCTTGCACTCGAACCCTTGGCTTTACTAATCCGGCAATCGGAGGAGATTCATGGAGTCCCCTTCTCCCATAGGGAAATCAAAATTTCAGCGTATGCTGATGACCTTATGCTTTTTGTCTCTATAGACTCAGTACCGGCTGTCCTAGAGCAAATTGGTAAATACTCACAACTGTCCGGTTATAAGATAAATTGGACCAAGTCGGTAGCCTTTCCATTAAATCCTTTGCTTCATCAGGCAGATATGCAATCCTTCCCCTTTTTATGGCAACCTCGCATGGTTAAATACCTTGGGGTTCACTATTGTTCTCCTTTGGAAGACACTATCTCCTTCAATGCCAAAGACTTAACCTCTAAAGTCCGGGCGCTTACTCACCGTTGGTCTCCTTTAACACTTACCTGGTGGGGTCGCTTAGAAACCATAAAAATGATGATTGTTCCGAAAGTGAATTATATTTTAGAAATGTTGCCCTGTCTCTTACCTCGACGTACATATAAAGATATAGAGGGCCTTTTGACTAGATACTTATGGCAAAACAAGACACCTAGGATAGCGAAACATAAGCTGCAAGCAGATAAGGAAAATGGGGGTGTCAGATTCCCTGATTTCCTGAAGTACCATCAATCTTTTCTTCTCAAACAAGGCGCTCGTTGGCTGGAAGATCCAGTACCGAGTAGACCTGTGTGGCTAGACATAGAAGAGGACCTTTGCAAACCGATTCCTCTTACTTTTCTCCCAGGTATGACTCTCCCATCAGACTCCCACTATCCACCAATGCTTTTAGACACTTTAGGTGCCTTTAATACTCTTATGCAATCTTTAGACTCCCGACTCTGTCCGTTAGACAGGCTCCCGCTTTGGTACAATACTCGATTTTGAATACAAAATAAGCCGATGGCGTGGAGCCCCTGGTACACTAGGGGCATTTGGCTTCCTAGCCAGTTGTTCCATGATGGTCGCTGGAAAACTTTTAGTGAATTGCAAATTGAATTTGGTCTCCCAGCGAAACACTACTTTCAGTTGGTGCAACTTCAGCACTGCCTTCGGAGTGCTAAGGTGCTCCCGCCATCGGCATCCCCTACATAAGGCTGGTCGGAGACTATCCGATCTATCGGTAGTTCACCGGGTGTAGCATCCAATTTTTACAAAACCTTATGTAATGCTATAACTAGAGATACCCCTATAGCGCAGAAAGCATGGGAGAGAGAATTGCATGTGACTTTGACCCCGGAGCAATGGAGCCTTGTCTGGAGTAGAGTGACACGGGTTTCCCGATCCGCCTCACTTACTCAGACACTCTTCTTTCTAGCCCACCGGTGTTTTTACACTCCTGACAGATTAGCTAAATGGAACACTACTCAGGGCAATAGTTGTTGGACATGCCATGCGGCCATTGGTTCACTACCTCATGTTATGTATGAATGTCCCGCACTACAGTATTACTGGCGTCGGGTCTGGGGTCGTATCCAGTCTATTTTGCACTTTCAAGAGCCCCTTTCTTGGAGGATAGTGGGACTTCGCTCAGCTGCGGGGATCCCCTCTCTTCCAAAAACGGCTTACTTCCTTTTGGACTTTATGCTTGGCATTGCTATTTCTCTAATTACGAAATACTGGAAAAATAGCTCCCATCTGAGCCCCAATGAATGGTGGAATCATGTCTGTCTCTACAGTAAATATGAACAAATACCTCGTATGTTTGCTTCCCCCATTCAGACTCCTCATCATCGGTCTAAATGGAAGATGCTCAATGACTATGTACATTCTGCTAAATGCTCTCATCTGACTGTCTAAATTTGTATATATCTCTGTCCCATGATCATTCTGTATCGTAGATACTCTTTTGATCGTTTTGATGTATAATCACTGTTGTTTGGAAGCGCTCACATGCTGACATAATCGGCTCGAGAAGAAGCATGGGGGTGGGCGGTAATTGGGTTTACTTTTCCTTATTGTATACTTGTTTTGTCTCCTTTGGTGTGTTGTTTCTTTTGTTTGTTGCAAAATGAAAATAAAAGTTAAAAAAAAAAAAGAAAATAGTTAAGAAAAAACTAAAAGGAGCAGTTGCAAAGGTTAAAGACTTACATCAAGCTTGGGTGTTGTTGAAAAATACTATCTTGGCAGCCCAGACCAGCTGTATTCCACGCTTTAAGAAAAGTGGAAGGAAGTCCAAAAAACTGCCAGCATGGTTTAAAGGTGAGGTCAGAGAGGCTGTTGTTGCCAAAAAAGCATCTTTCAGGAAATGGAAAAAAGAGCCAAACGACAAAACCTGGAAACAGCACAAGCACTGGAAAGTCAAATGCAAGGCACTGATAAAGCAGGCAAAGGGAGAATTTGAGAAGAAGCTTGCTGTGGAAGCAAAAACGCGAAATAAAGATTTTTTCAAGTACATTCCTAGCAAAAAACCTGTGAGAGAGTCAGTTGGTCCATTAGATGATAGAGGAGTTAAAGGGGCACTAAGAGGCGACAAGGCGATAGCGGAGAGACTGAATGAATTCTTTGCTTCGGTCTTTACTGAGGAAGATGTAGGGATGTTGCCCATGACTGAAGTGGTATTTAAAGGTGCGGAAGAATTGAAGGAAATATCGATACATCGAGAAGATGTATTACAACTATTAGATAAACTGAAGAGCAGCAAATCACCTGGGCCGGATAGTATACATCCAAGGGTGTTGAAAGAACTGAAATATGAGATTGCAGACCTGCTATTAGTAATCTGTGAACTATCATTAAAATCATCTCTAATACCTGAAGATTGGAGGATCGCCAATGTAACACCAATTTTTAAAAAGGGTTCCAGGGGTGATCCTGGAAACTACAGACCGGTCAGCCTCACGTCAGTAGAAACCATCATAAAGAATAAAATTACTCAGCATGTAGATAGTCATGGCCTAATGGGAGACAGCCAACATGGCTTTAGACAAGGAAGATCTTGTCTTACTAATCTGCTGTGTTTTTTTGAAAGTGTGAATAAACAGGTGGACAAAGGTGAGTCAGTTGATATAGTGTATCTGGACTTTCAGAAAGCCTTTGACGAGGTCCCTCATCAGAGACTTTTGGCAAAACTAAAGAGTCATGGGATAGGAGGCAGTGTACTACTGTGGATCAAGAACTGGTTAAAAGATAGAAAGCAGAGGGTTGGGCTAAATGGCAAATTTTCCCAATGGAGAAAGGTGAATAGTGGTGTACCCCAGGGATCTGTGCTGGGTCCGCTGCCTTTTGACATATTCATAAATGACCTGGAAAGTGGAATAACGAGTGGGATTATCAAATTTGCAGATGACACAAAACTATTTAAAGTTGTTAAAACCCAAGAGGATTGTGGAAAATTGCAAGAGGATCTTGATAAATTAGAAGACTGGGCATCAAAATGACAGATGAAATTTAATGTGGACAAATGCAAAGGTATGCACCTAGGGAAGAACAACCCAAACTATGGTTACACAATGCAAGGTTCCACATTAGGAACCACCACCCAGGAAAAAGATTTAGGCGTCATTGTGGATAGCATGTTAAAACCCTCGGCCCAGTGTGCAGCGGCAGCCAAGAGAGCAAATAGAATGCTAGGTATCATAAGGAAAGGAATGGAAAATAAAACAAAAGATATTATAATGCCTCTATATCTTTCCATGGTGAGACCACACCTTGAATATTGTGTGCAATTCTGGTCGCCGTATCTTAAAAAGGATATAGAGCAGCGAGACAGAGGGGGAGAGGGGGCAGGGGGTGGGAGGGAGGGAGGACAGACCGGGGGGGGGGGGGTGTTGAGGGTTGCAGAAATTGGATGGCTGTGTACTTTACGAAAGGCGCATTATGGTGGAAATTTGGACCAGTAACGTAACCCAGAGCCATTTAGTTTGGGGTGATAAGTATTGTATATGTTCTATTTTCATTGTTCTAAATCGTGTTTATCTACACAAGACTGTTTTCACGGATGTACTGTTCGGTTGTTTGCATACAAATTTGGTATGGAATGTTCTAAAATTCAATAAAAATGATTGCACTAAAAAGGATATAGAGTTATTAGAAAAGGTTCAGAGAAGAGCCACCAAAATGGTAAAGGGGATGGAAGGATACTCCTATGAAGAAAGGCTAAAAAGGTTAGGGCTCTTTAACCTGGAAAAGAGACGGCTGAGGGGAGATATGATAGAAGTCTATAAATTAATGAACGGAGTGGAACGGGAAAACGTAGATCGATTGTTTACGTTATCAGAATATAGAAAGACTAGGGGACATGCAATGAAGCTACAGGGTAAACTATTTAAGACTAATAAAAGAAATTATTTTTTCACTCAACGTGTAATCAAACTCTGGAATTTGTTACCGGAGGATGTAATAAAGGCTGTTAGTGTAGCTGGGTTTAAAAAAGGTTTGGACAAGTTCCTGGAGGAAAGGTCCATAAACCATTATTAAGAAGGGACCCAGGATATCAATGCTTGACCCAATACAAGCATTGTGGAACCTGTGTCTTTTGGGGAAACTGCTAGGTATGTATGACCTAGACTGGCCACTGTTGGAAACAGGATACTGGTCTTGATGGACCTTCGTCTGACCCAGTATGGCATATCTTATGTTCTTATGGAATGTGTGGAGTTGTATTTTAATGTGATACTGTTGCGTTTGGTTTTATGAGAGGGGATGATATCAGTATGTTTTCTTTATAGAGATTGGTTTTTTGAAAACAGAGTGTGTTGTGATTGGATATCTCTTTTTGTGTAAGAGTATGAATGAGAGAGGTTGTGGATCTTGATGTTTTATCTGTGATTGGTGAGTTTTCAGCTGTCTGATAGGTTGAGATATGGCAGTATTTTTTTTTCATTTTCAATCAAAATATTTACAAAGCAAATATATAAGAAACTTAGTATGATAAATAGCTAATCAGGAAATAAACCATGGTGTCAGCTAACCTAGAAATACAACCACTATTTCAAAGTCCACATTTCGGGGAGAAAGAAAAAAAAGAAAACAATATGTTATTGGTAGTTTAAGCAATCGGAGGGAGCTTTTGATTGGCTATTTGGGATTTTAAATTTAGAGGGCTTTGAGCACTAGCATATAGAGAGGAGTTTGATCGTTATCATTTATTAGGATTTGATTGACCGCCCTTGGCCAGGCAACAGAGCAATTTACAGTGAAAAAATTACACACTAAATAAAGGACATAAAAGGAAAGGCACTCCATTTCGTGAAAGGAAAGAGTAACAAGAGGAAACAGACAGAGACAAATCCAGGCATACTAGGAGATCTGGTTATCCCGATGCAAGTCTCAGGTGGATTGTACTCAGTAGTGGGATTCGGAGGCAGGTAGGAACCAGTTTGGCCCATAGCAGGAAGCAGCTGGTTCCCGGCAATACTCACTTTTGCCAAACTGGGGCCTACAGGCTCTGTCCCAGTGGTAGTAGCACTTGTGGTCAGCAAAGCCCCTTAAGCTATGCCGCAATCTCCCTGATGCCCTTAAAAGACCTTCAGGGGCTTTGATTCCAGTAAGTACTGCTGCCGCTGGGACAGAGCCTGTCCACACCAGTTCGGCGAACACGGGGAACTGTAAGGAACCGGTTCCCATAAACTGGCTGGATTCCACCACTCTTGAGCGAATAGGTATGTTTTAAAGGAGCTTCTTAAAGATGAGGAATGAAGATTCCAACCAAAGCTGGGAGGGAATACAGTTCCAAAGAGCAGGGGCAACGTAGAAAAATGCTGAGCGATGAGTGGACTAATGTTTAATCTGTCATTTTGAGAGACGGAGACGCTATAGGGACAGAAGCCATTAATGTACCTCGACCTTGCTTTGCTTTCCTTTAGGAATAGATGTTTGCTAGATAACTATGAAGTATGTTTTTGAGTTTTTGACTGGGGAATGCAATAAGCAGGGATCTTGTGCATGTACTAGCAACAATCTTAGTTCCTTGCCATTTCATTATGTTTTTAATGTCTTTTGGTATCCTCTCTTCTTGCTGATATGTGATATGATATTAGGGAGTTAGAAAACTTTATATCAGGGATAGCTTTGAAGCCACCTTTTGACCGTTGATATGTTGGTCTTGACTGATAATGTGTTTGTTTTTCCTGTAATGCCATTCTTTGCTAATGCCTTCTGATGCAGCAACCAGCGAAACAGCATTAAAACTGAGGCAATAGTTTAAAAATGAGGAGGCCGCGGGCAGGGTCCCGGCGGCCGACTGTAACCGGGCACGCGGCCGGTGCGCGGGCCCTGCGCGCGGCCTCTGGCAGTTTGAGGTGATTGGCTCCTGGCGGTGGCTGCCGCGCGGGAGCCAATCAGGTTGGTTACTGGCAGCGTGGGAGTAGTAGGGAGCCGGCGGGCAGCCTCTGCGTGGTCATTCTCGGCGGAGGCTGCCCGGGGGGTGCCGGCTTGCGGCGGGCGGGCTGTGGAGGGCCAGTTGAGGGCGGCGGAGATCATCGGGCTCCCGACTGTCTCGGCGAGGGCGGCCGCGGCAGGCCGCCGCGAGAGGCACGAAGAGCGCTGGTGGTTTCAGCTGGGCTCATGCGGTAGGTGCTGGTCCTCTCCGGGCTGCTGGGGGCGGGCCTGCCTTCGTTGTTGGACGGACGGGCATGTCGGGCAAAGGGTGGCTTTCCACCGGTCGCGCTGTTCATCCGGTTCCAAAAAAAAAAAAAAGAAACGGCCAGCGGAGTAAGTCGGGGAACAAGGGGGAATGCCGTGGGTTCGGGTCGGGGAGCCGCCACGGTGCCTGGTAGGGGGGCGGGGAGCCCAGGCTCCTGGGGCGGGCTCAATGGGGAGCCGCAGGTCACGCGGTCCGGGGGCTCACGCGAGTGGAGGAACACCCTAGTGGTTAGAGCTGCAGTGGGGACCTAGGCGGAGCAGGGTTCATATCCCGCTGTTGCTTTAGGCAGGCCCCTTAACTCTCCATTACTTCTGGTGCATGTGTGGATTGTAAGCCCTATGGGGCAGCGCATAAAAAAAATAAAAAAATAAAAAATAAATAAATAAATAAATAATGTTGAACTATTTGTGCCGGAGTCGCGGGGGATTGGTGCCGCGAAAGCTCAGCGGTGGGGTGGGGGGGGACCTTAGGGTGCGGGTCAGGTGGACCCTTGTAGTCCTGTGCCAGGGGGTGGGGGTTGGTAAGGGGTACTGAGGTTCGGAAGGGGCCACAGGGAAGGGCTTGGATGGGGGCGGAGAGGGTGAAAGGGGGGCCAGCGGGTAATCTTCCCTCTAATTTCTGGAGGTGTGCATTGAATTTCAGCTGGGTGCGGTTGCGGAAGTTGAATATTGGGCGCCTCATAGCAACGCTTGCAGTGCTAGCTTTTAAACATTTGCCGCTAGGCCGAATGCAGTGAGTGCCCCACATTGATTTTAATCAAGTCCATACCGTCAGCCGCTTATTATATGAAGTGGGAAATCTCTAGTTATTACCTTTGTAACTTTTACATTTTCTGACGTCTGCGTTGTTTGCTATCAGAATCGGAGATATAGTTTGGTGTGCCTGGGGGTATAGTGGGTGCGCTCACTTGGCGGGTGCACGCGCACAGCTTGGCGGGGTCGGTGTTAACGGGTGCGGTTAGCTTGCATGGAATGCACGGGGTGGGTACCCGCCGGGGGGGGGGAGCAGTGGGAGTGGAGGGGTAGCCTAGTGGTTTGAGCACCTGCCTAACACACAGCAGATCAAGGGTTCAATTCCCACTGGCACTCCTTGCGACCTTGGGCAAGTAACTTCACCTTCTATCGGGGGGGGGGGGGGGCAGGTACGGCCCTTCTCGGATGGAGTGGTGAGTGGTGTGGCGGCAGCCTTGGCTTGTGGCTGGTGCCTTTTTCGCCTTTTGGTCTCTTCTCTCCTCCGGTACCACCCGGATGGCAGCTGTCCAAGGCGGCCGGAGCGCGGGCGGTAGTGCACGGCCGGCGACCGTGTGGTAGACGGACCACAGGCGGGGGGCCCCCGCCAGTGACGGAGCATCTGTGCGTCAGGTAAGTGGATCTGGGCAGCGGTGCGGAGGGGGGGATGGATTGGGGGCGGCTGAGGGGTGGGCACGGAGGCGAGAGGAAGCGTACGCCTTCTTGTTGACGGCGTTGTTGGCCTGGTTCCACGTACGCGTCGTTCCCTGCTTCATCGTCGCCTTCGGCTACGGTGGAGGGGAGCGGGCGGGGGACCGGGGCCATGAGTGCGGTGCAGCTTTCGCGGGCGGTGTTTTAGGGTCGGAGGGTTGCTAGGAAGGTGGTTGCTTGGTTTCGGCCCCCCCCTGTTTTTTCGCTTATGTCTTCACAGGGGCCGGCGCTGGTGCCTTAGTCGTGGTCGTAGAGGCCTGGGGGCTAGTCCACTCGGCGTGGTGCTGCAGCGGTGGCTTCCGGGGCGGCGCAGTGAGACGGCCAGACCTGCGATGACAGCGGCCAGCGGGACGCCGGGACTGCAGCTGCCGGGGCAGCCGGTCGCGAAGCAGGTGAGTGGTCGGGCCCCCATCCCCCCTCCCCCTCCCCCTCGGTCGGGGGAATGGCAGGGGCTTGACGGTCGAGGAGGGTAGGGCGGGGAGGGCAGGCGGTATTCCTCGGCGGCTTCGGGGTCGGCTTCCTCCTCCTCCGCGGGTGCTGCAGCGGCGGCGGCGGCTGTGTTTGTGCTGCCATGGAAGGGGTCGGATGGCGTGGGGGTGGTGGTGGCCCAGGGCGGGGGGCGGCCTGCTGGGGGTTCATGTTCTCTGCGTCACTGGAGGGGATAACAGGCCAACTTGACAGTGTGGTTGCCTGTCGTAATCTATACAGGCTTGCGACTGTTTGGGGGCTGGAAGCGCTCGGGTGTGCGCATACCGGGGGGCGTGGAGGATGGTACTATGTGGTGGGTTCTGGGGGTTGCGCGCATGGGGCTTTGGACTTGCTCCCCTGGGGCTAGACGGGTGGGGGGGACATCGCATGCTCGTGTGCTACGGGCTGTGGTGGGTACGCGATTGTTATTGGGGGGTACCGGACACGCAAGGGGGGGCATGCTTGTGCTATGTGGGGGGGGGGGGGTCCTGGGGCGGATGGCAGCCGCCTGGTGTTTCTGGAGAAGGGGTGCATGGGGTTACCAGGAAGGTGGGTGGGGGGGGTTCGTACCACGGGTCGGGGTGCATATGTCAACCTGCCTACTTCCGGACCGCGCTCTGTTGCAGTGTGTTCGTTATGGGTCATGTGTTGCATGGGCGGCTTCGGCGGTATCCACCACTCGGGGGTTTGTTTTTTCGTTGGGTGTGGTTTGCCAGTGCCAGGCGTAATGGGCTAGTAGTAGTGGCGGGTGTCGGGTTCGGCTGCTGCGATCTCCGTCTGGGAATGGTTTCGGTTATGTGTAGTGGTGCAGCTTTGGCCTGCTTAGATCCGCAACCGTGAGGCGGCGGTGGGCAAAGGGGGGCCATCGGTGCTCCCGCGGGGGTGTGACAAGGGCGAGTTGGATGCGGGTGGCAGGGTTCGCATCTCTACAGTTGCGGGTGTTGAGGGAGGATTGGCTTCTCCCTAGCTGGGTGGCTGGGATGGCCATGGCTCTATCGAGTTCCGGTGGACTGGGTTCGGGATTTGGCCACGAAGTGGACAAGGAGGGATCTGAGGCCGGGTGACCTTTACGGAGCCCTGGCCCGGGTTACAGGCTGTTTTTTACTGCGGCCTTTGGTATCATAGGGGCCGTGGTGTGGGTATCTTCAGGGCTGTGCCTCCGTGGTCCGGTTTCGGTCGTGCGCAGGCGGCAACCGGAGTCCCTGCTTGGGGGGTATAGCGGGGTGGATAGGGGTGTGGGGGGGGGTTCAGAATGGGGTGGGCTCGCCGTTGGGACGGTTTTCATGAGCGCCGGATGTATGCGGATCGCTGATTGGGGGATTGGTAGCTCGCCAGTTACTGCGAGGGGGGGGGGGTGAGGCCCGGCCGTCCGGCCTCGCGCACTCGCTGTGCTGGGCTGTCCCCCTTTTTGGTGCGTTGCGGATGTCCGTATGGGGGTATGTAGTCTTGGCTGGCCCATTTTGCGAAGGCCTTTCGGAAGGGAGAGGGGGTAGCGGCTCTGGTCGGAATTGGGGCCGGGTGAGGGCTTCCCCCCCCCCCCGCGTTTGGTGCGCTGGGCGGTTTGGGATGTTTGGGGGAGTTTACCTAACGGCTCGTCTGGGTGTAAATGTGGGGCTGGGGGAGTAGTACAATTCCCTGTGGCGGCCATGTCTTTTGGGGGGGGGGGTCTCCTGCTCTGGGGTATTACGGCGCTTGAAGTGCTCCGAATGGCGCGGTGCTTGGTGGGGGGTGTGTCTACTTCATTGTGCCGCACTATGTTGCCTTTTGGCTGGTTATCCAAGTCCTGTAGAGTATAGGGTTGTGCTCTCGGGCTGGTAGGGGTTCAGTGTAGTGGTACCGGACGCGGGGGGGCTGGGGACTTTTCATTGTTCCTTTCTTTTGCAGGTGGGGTCTGGAGCCTTCTGGAGGTTGGGGACCCTGCACTCCTGTGTCCGCCGAGCTGGCTGGCGTGTTCTGGTGAGGCGGTGGCTGATAATTGGGGAGCGGCCCAGGTGTGGTGGCTATACCATGGCTAGGTGAGCCCGGCCCTCGCGGGTCGCAGAGGCTTCCTTTGCTATGGCGCCACGGGTGGTTATCGCGACGGCTTGCAGTGTTGGATGCACCGATCGTTGTCAGGTACTGCACGCATCTGCTCGGGGCGGCGCCGGGGCACTTTGGCTGGGGTTTTTCCAGGCGTTTTTTGTTTTGGGAATTTTTCCTGGGGGCGGCCTTTGCTTCCAGGCATGCAGGTTGGAGCTGGCGGCGTTGGTCGGGGGGCGGGGGGCTCCTAGCTTGCTTGGCTGCCATTGGGGTCTCAGTGGATGCCTTATCGGGTTCCCGGTAATGCATCTGCTCGGAGTAGAGCAAGGAGGTGTTTTGCTGGGGTTTTAGCAGGCGCTTCTGGGTCCTTGTGCGGGGGGCTAACTTTGTTGAAGGCCGGCTTGTGGGAGCCGGCAGGGTGGTCGCGGGGGCTGGCTAATAACTTGCTGGCTGGCGAGTGGTGTGTCCGATGGTGCCTTATTGGGGAGATGGTGGCCTGGGCTCTCTAAGGATGATGGGAATGTTCGCGCCAGTAGTGGGGGCTCTCCTCTTTTAGGTGCAGTGGCCGGGCTGGGAACTTCTTTTGGTGGGGGTGCTCACTGGTCGCAGCTTGGCTTTGGGGGGGGGGGCGGCACAGGAACAAGGTTGTTACCTGTGCCGGTGGCGGGATCCCGGAGGTTTCTGGGGTCCAGAGCCTCAGGCTACACCTAGGGCGGGGGCGGGGTGCCCCTGACCCGGACAAACCCTGGTCGACTTTTGCTATAGCATGGCGAAGTCGGGGGAAGGGTTAGGTAACTTGCCGGGGGGGCAAGTTATGGCATTAGCGGTGGCAAGGCACTTTGCTAAGGTATGGCTGGTGCGGTCCGGGTGCCGCTAATCGATTGAAAAGGTGTAGCATGTTGCCATATTATGTTGGCATATTATCTTGGCATATTGTAAAATTGTTAAAGGTAAATAAAGCTGCGACCAGTTGAGTTCCATGAAATGTGGTCTGTGTCTTTGTTGGGTGGGGAAGATTGGGGGGGATGGGGGGGATGGGGGAAGGTGAAAACGGGCCCGATGCACCAAGGTCCGCCTGCCTCGGTTAATGAGGAGGCCGCGGGCAGGGTCCCGGCGGCCGACTGTAACCGGGCGCGCGGCCTCTGGCAGTTTGAGGTGATTGGCTCCCGGCGGTGGCTGCCGCGCGGGAGCCAATCAGGTTGGTTACTGGCAGCGTGGGGGTAGTAGGGAGCCGGCGGGCAGCCTCCGCGTGGTCATTCTCGGCGGAGGCTGCCCGGGGGGTGCCGGCTTCCTGCCCACCCGCCCATATTATTTATGAGGGTATGGTTTCTGGGGTGTTGCAGCTTGGGGGGGGGGGGGGGGTTGGCGGGATCCCGGAGGTTTCCGGGGTCCGGAGCCTCAGGCTACACCTAGGGCGGGGGCGGGGTGCCCCTGACCTGGACAAACCCTGGTCGACTTTTGCTATAGCATGGCGAAGTCGGGGGAAGGGTTAGGTAACTTGCCGGGGGGGCAAGTTATGGCATTAGCGGTGGCAAGGCACTTTGCTAAGGTATGGCTGGTGCGGGCCAGGTGCCGCTAATCGATTGAAAAGGTGTAGCATGTTGGCATATTATGTTGGCATATTATCTTGGCATATTGTAAAATTGTTAAAGGTAAATAAAGCTGCGACCAGTTGAGTTCCATGAAATGTGGTCTGTGTCTTTGTTGGGTGGGGAAGATTGGGGGGGATGGGGGAAGGTGAAAACGGGCCCGATGCACCAAGGTCCGCCTGCCTCGGTTACAACTTGCTGATTCTTTGACACTCAAGAAGATGTTTGTCTTCAATATGTATGAATTTTCTATACATTTGTACTGCTGTGGTATTTGTCAATGGTTAAACTTATGATGTTAATATCTAGGGCATTGAATTGGCTTATGTTTTAACTTTATCCATCTTTATAAAACCCAGAAATTAGTAATACTGAGGTCAACCATTGTTTTGTTTTTTTAATGTATGTTTGGATATCAAGACAGAAAAAAGCATACCTGATTTTTTTATAGCAGTTTTTCATTTTTTTTGTATTAGTTTAGTGACTGCTATTTTTGAGGATTTGTGGATTGTCTGAGGACATATTGGAAGCAAAGCACGGGATGCATGGCAGTGGTCTCTGGTGCCTCATCATGTTCCTCCTCCCAGGACCTACTGATTTCGAGGTACCCGGTGATGCTGCTTGCAGCGCTGCTGGCCGCTGTTTCCTTGGTGGCGGTGTGGGGGACCAGGATAGGTCTTTGCAGGCTCCTGCATCTGCTCTTCCATCGCCAGCTCCCTGGGCCCTTCTGCAGTCAGCCATTCAGCAGTATCTGACCCATCGCCCTCTGACACAGGCATGACATCTGCAGCTGCAAGGTAGAAGGGGGGGGGGGGCGTATATTATAACCATTCCTAGCCAACTGCCCATCTTGTTGCCATGGCTGTTTCTGCACCACTGGCACCCATCTTGTGTCACTGCCATGTCATGCCATGGACCAACATGTCAAAGAAAATATCCCAAAAGAAATTGGAAAGCCAAGATATATATACTAATACGAAGGCCACCAATAAAAAAGGCACTGGCAACAAATTTGCAAAAGGTATAATAGTTGTCGGAGCGTTGAAAAAGTAAAAAGAAAACGTTTCAATTCACAAGATATCGTGCTCCATTTTAATCATGTTTATTTTTATTTTATTGAACTTGAAATCAGTACTTATCTGATCAAGATGCAGCGAATGTGGTAAAAAATCCCCAAGCTTTTTTCACGATCCTCTTGTGTTTTAACAACTTTCAATAATTTTGGGTCATCTACAAATCTGATCATTTCACTCGTTATTCCCATTTCCAGGCTATTTATAAATATGTTAAAAAGCAGCAGCCCCAGCACAAATCCCTGGAGTACTCCACTATTCACATTTCTCCAGTGAGAAAATTGTCCATTTAGCCCTATTCTTTGTTTTCTATCTTTTAACCAGTTCTTAATTCACAATAGAACACTACCTCCTATCCTATGACTTTTTAATTTCCACATGAAGGACCTTGTCAAAGGATTTCTGAAATCCAGATATACTATATCCGTCAGCTCACCTTTATCTACCTGTTAATTCACACCTTCAAAAAATATAGCAGATTTGTGAGACAAGACTTTTATTGGCTAAATCCATATTGGCTTCCTTCCATTATGCTATGATTATCCACATGTTCAGTAATTTTGTTCTTTTTAACGGTTTCTACAATTTTGCCCAGTACAGATGTCAAGCTCACTAGTCTGTAGTCTCCGAAATCACCCCCGGTACCGTTTTTAAAAATTGGCTACTCTCCAATTCTCAGGTACTACAGCTGAAATTTAATGTGGACAAGTGCAAAGTTATGCATTTAGGGAAGAACAACCCAAATTACAGTTACATAATGCAATGTTCCACATTAGGAATCACCACCCAGGAAAAGAATTTAGGCATCATCGTGGATAATACCTTGAAACCTTCGACTCGGTGTGCAGCGGCAGCCAAAAAGTCAAATACAATGCTAGGAATCATAAGGAAATAATGGAGAATAAAAAAAGGATATTATAATGCTTCTGTATCACTCCATGGTGCAACCACACTTAATATTGTGTTCAGTTCTGATCAGCATATCTAAAAAATAATATAGTGGAAGTAGAAAAGGTACCGAGAAAAGCGACAAAAATGATTAAAGGGATAGAAAGATACGCTGATGAGGTTAGGCTTAAAAGGTTAGGGCTTGGCCAAAAAAGACAGCTTAGTGGAGATATGATAGAGGTCGATAAAATAATGATTTGGAATGGATCGGGTAAATGTAGTTGGTTGTTTACTACTTCAAAAAGTTGAAAGATTAGGGGACACACAATGAAACTACAATGTAGCGCATTTAAAACTAATCAAGGAAATATTTTTTTACTCAATGTGTTATCAATCTCTGGAATTCTTTGCTGGAGGATGTAATAAAAGCTGTTAGTATAGTTTATTTTCTAAGTTTTGGACAAGTTCCTGGAGGGAACATCCATAATAAACTTTTTTGTAAGAATTAATTGGTTTGGCTGTGGTATCTCTCTGCTTTTCTTCAATAGTGCTTGCTGTTTGCAGAGGTTACCCTCTTCTCCGCTTCCTCAGAAAAGTCCATAAAGTGGACTTGGGAAATCTACTGGAATAAGAAGCATGGAATACGTATATCTACCTTTTTTGGAATCTGACAGTACTAGTGACCTGGATTGGCCACTCTTTGAAACAGGATATTGGGCTTGATGAATCTTTGGTCTGACCCAATTTGACATATCTTATGTTCTTATGCTCTTGCCCGGAGATGGCGGCAGACCTAGAAGAGTGAGCTCGTGAATGCATGGTCTGCTGCATCTGCCCCCTCTGTCAGGAAATTTGCATCAGAGGAGGCAGGAGTGGTAGTCTGTGAGTGTGCGTATGCGTGCCTGTGTGTCTAGACTGTCCATGATGCGGAAGAAGCTTGCTTTGCCATTTTTTCAAAGTATGTGGAGGGGCCCGCCATGCTGCCCTTTGAGGGCTGCTATCCTAGGCATATATCTAGTCTGCTTAGTGGTTGGGCTGGCCTTGCCTGTGGTTTTGAGATTTATGACTGCTCTGATTATGGTCAGGAGTGTACTGGGTATCATGAAGGAATTCCAAAAAGTAGATGTTTTATGTTAATGCCCACCTCAAAAACAGTGTTTTCATTCTGGGCCAGATATTCTTCTGGGATGGCTATGCGCTGCTATGGCACATACCCATCACTGCCAAACTTTAACCCTGGTTATTCAATGCCAGAGTCATATGCAGCCCGGGCATTGAATATCCAAGGTCGCACCACAACCCACAAGCCCGCAGAAGCTAACCGGGTGGCAGCAATATTGAGCCGCTGCCCGGTTGGCACCCACAGGTAAAAGATAGGCACAGTAAAAGCTGGAGCTACATACATGCAGTCCAGCAGTATTCTAATGATGCAGAGTTCCTTCTGATAGCCAAGCTTTCTTCGACTCCATTTTGTGTGCAATCCTCCATTGCTGTGGCTCAATTGCGCAGTTATGTTCATTGTCCCTACAGGATCACATGTCACTGGTTCTTAGAGAATTATAACGGTAATTTTAAAAGGAGGCACATACATTATGCCTGAAAATAGCCACCTACTTAAACGCTGTTTCATAAATCAAAGGAAGCACCTACTTTTCTTTATAAAATATCTGGATAAGTAGCTGAAAATGTGTGTTTACACCAGCACTAATGTTGGTATAAGTTAATGTCCACACCTAAATTTTGCGCGTAGCTTTGTGCCCCACCCAAAGTCTGCTCTTTTGCATGCCGACAGTGTAAGTATGGGCCATTATGTTTTTGTGCATGCATACAGAATCGGGCACAGTGCAAGCGCACTCATTTATGCGTGTAAGTGGTTAAAATGTTCTCATTTACGAGCATTCTTGCCTCCTAAATCTAGGGGACTCCTTACAAAATTACCGCCAAAATGGGCTTCCAGTTGAATTCTGAGTAAATTTAATATGCTTGCATTAAAAATTTAATGGGTTGCAGCTAAAGTTTCTAAATGATATGATGGAAGCTCATGTCCCTAGGAAACAGCTGCATCCTTTAGATAAAGGGCTTTTAGCGATCATTTCATTATCCAAAAGTGACTCCTTCTTTTAGTTTCTTGCTTTGAATGTACCTGAAAAAAGATTTTATTTTGCGTTTGTGTGTCTATTTAATGTTTCTTTTCTTTTTTCAATTTTCTTTTTTTTTCCCCATTTTAATGTACATTTCCAGCAAAATCAAATGCTTCAAAGCCAAGAAAAAAGCAAAACAAGTGGCAAGGAAATAATCACAGACAATTAGTCCACAATAAAGGAGGCACTTTACAATATGGAGCAATACAGAAAGGAAAAGTTTTAAAGATAAATGTATAAAAAGTACAGGCACACAGTCCAAGAAAACCAAAAACTCATCTAACTAGGAGGGATTAACAATGAGCTACCGTCCTTCCAAAAATAAGCTTGGTCAGATGTGAAGGTTCAAGAAAGATATACCTACTATTTTGATAAAAACAGATAAAAAGGATGAATGCAGAAACTCTGAAAATTGCCCAGAAATGCAGAGTACCTAAGCCAGAGGATAAAGAGAGGTAATCACAGGAATTAACAGAGATTTCCAATATGCAGCAGGATGAGATGAGAAATACTACAATGACAAATGCAAGGAAATAGATTCAAAAACTATTAGAGGATTGTCTTTCCTTAAGCTATAAGAGTTAGAAACATGTTGGCAGAAAAAGGCCATATCCAGTCTGCCCTTCCATACCAACTACTACATTATAGTCCCTTTTTTCTTTTAGAGATCCTCTGTGTTTCTTGAATTCAGATACTATTCTAGTGTCTACTACTTCCACTGGGAGAATATTGCATGTATCTACCTCTCTTTCCGTAAAGAAATGTTTCCACATATGATTCCTGAGTCTATCCTCTCTCACTTTCATCCTATGCCCCCTTATTGAAAAGCTTTTTTTTCAATTGAAAGAGGCTCTTCTCCTGTGCATTTATGTCATGAAGGATTTAAGCATCTCTATCATATCTCCTCTCTCCTGTCTTTCCTCCAAAGTATACATATTGAGATCTTTAAGTCTATCCCCAAATGCCTTATGATGAAGTCCACTGACCATTTTGGTAGCCACCCTTTGCACAGACTCCATCCTGTTTATGTCCTTTTGAAGGTGCGGTCTCCAGAATTGCACACAGTACTCCAAATGAGGTCACACAAAAGACTTAGTGCCTCTGCATATCACTTCCTTCTTTCTGTTGGCCATTCCTCTCCCTATGCATCCAAGCATCCTTCTGGGGTTTTTCATTGCCTTTTCTACCTGTTTAGCCACTTTAAGATCATCAGAAACAATCATGCCCAAGTCACACTCTTCTATCATAGACTGGAGTACTTGATATGGTACCACTCCCTTGGATTTTGCAGCCCAAATGCATGACCCTATATTTTGTAGCATTAAATATCAGCTGCCAACTTCTTGACCATTCTTCAAGATTAGCTAGATCCTTTCTCATGTTATCTACTCCTTTCTGGGTGTCTATTCTATTGCAGGTTTTTGCATCATCTGCAAAGAGACAAACCTTACCCGACAGCCCTTCCGCAATACCACTAATAAAAATGTTAAAAAGAATCAGACCAAGGACAGATCCCTGCGGCACATCACTGGCAGTCTCCTTCTCCTCAGAGTGACCTTCATTTATCTGTACCCTGTGTCGCCTCCCACTCAACCAAATTTCTAACCCGGTCAGTCACTTTAGGGTCCATTCCTAGGATACTCAGTTTAGTTATAAGTCATCTATGCGGAACAGTGTCAAAGGCTCTACTGAAATCTAAGTACACCACATCTATGGCTCTCCTTTGATCCAACTCCCTGCCTTGAATCCTGAAATCCCTGGATTTCAGAAACCTCATTCTTGTGTTTTAGCAGCGTTTCCATTAACTTACTCACCAGAGAGGTCAGATGAACTGGCCTGTAATTTGTAACCTCATCCTTACTTCCTCTTTTGTGTAAAGGAACCACATGTGCTTTTCTCCAGTCCTCTGGGACCACTCCTGACTCTAAAGAAGAATTGGAAAGGTCAGACAGTGAAACATAGAAACATCGAAAAATGACGACAGAAAAAGACCACATGGCCTATCTAGTTTGTCCTTCCATATCGACAACTACAACAGTCCCCTTTTTTCCTTTAGAGATTCTCTGTGTTTGTCCCATGCTTTTTTTGAATTCAGATACTGTCCTCATCTCTACCACCTCCACTGGGAGACTATTCCATGGATCCACCACTCTTTCTGTAAAGAAATATTTCTGCATATCACTCCTGAATCTATCCCCTTTCACCCTCAACCCATGTTCCCTCATAGCAGAACCTGCTTTCAATCGAAAGAGGCTCTAACCCTGTGCATTTATGCCATGGAGGTATTTAAACATCTCAATCATATCACCTCTATCCCACCTTTCCTCTAAGGTGTACATATTAAGATCCTTCAGTCTGTCCTCATATGCTTTATAATGAAGACCACTAAACATTTTAGTAGCCACCCTCTGTACTGACTCCATCCTGTTTATATCCTTTTGAAGATGCAGTCTCCAGAATTGCACACAATACTCCAAATGATGTCGCACCAAAGACTGATACAGAGGCACTATCACCTCCAGTTTTTTTCTGCTAGCCATTCATTTCCGTATGCACCCAAGCAACCTTCTAGCTTTTGCTGTCGCCTTTTCTACCTGTTTAGCTACTTTAAGATCATCAGACACAACCATGCCTAGGTCCCTCTCTTCTTTAGTGGACAAAAGTACTTCACCCCCTATACTATATTTCTCCCTTGGATTGCTGCAGCCCAAATGCATGACCTTACATTTTTAACATTAAATCCCATCTGCCAAATTCTAGACCATTCTTCAAGCTTAGCTAGATCCCTCCTCATGTTATCTACACCTTCCGGGGTGTCTACTCTATTGCAGATTTTGGTATCATCTGCAAAGAGGCAAACCTTAACCGACAGCCCTTCCGCTATATCACTAACAAAGATGTTAAAAAGAATCGGACCAAGGATAGATCCCTGGGGCACACCACAGGTAACTTCCTTCTCCTCAGAGTGAGCTCCATTTACCTGTACTCTTTGTCGCCTCCCACTCAACCAATTTCTAACAAAAGCAGTAACTTTAGGATCCATCCCTAGGGTACTCAGTTTGTTTATAAGTTGCCTGTGAGGAATGGTGTCAAAGGCTTTACTGAAATCTAAATACACCACATCTAGGGCTCTCCCTCGGTCCAACTCCCTGGTCAAAGAAATCAATCAGATTTGTCTGACAAGACCCGCCTCTGGTGAATCAATGTTGCCTCAGATCCTGTAATTTGCTGGACTCCAGAAACCTCACTATTTTCTCTTTCAGCAGCGTTTCCAATAATTTATTCACATCCGAAGTTAAACTAACCGGCCTGTAGTTTTCAACCACATCCTTACTTCCGCTTTTGTGTAAAGGCACCACATGAGCCTCTCTCCAGTCCTTTGGCACCACTCCCGACTCCAATGAGGCATTGAAAAGGTCAGTCAGTGTAGCTGCTAGAATCTCCCCAAGTTCCCTCCATATTCTAGGGTGTATCCCATCCAGTCCCATCACTTTGTCTACTTTAAGTTGAGCTAGTTTCTCACGAACACAGTCTTCTGAAAATTGTTCAAGATGCCCCTCACTTCTGTTCCTGTTTGTGGGTGTTTTCTGAGGTCCTGTTCCTAGTTCTTCATCTGTGAACACAGGACAGAAATATTTGTTAAGCAATTCCGCTTTATCCTCATCATTTTCTACATATTCCTCCTCTTCACCCTTGAATCTGACAATACCACTTTTGCCCTTCCTCTTCTCACTAACATATCTGAAAAATGTCTTATCCTCTCATTTCTTGCATTGGCTATTTCCTCCTCTTTTTGAAACTTTTCTAGCTTCTCTAAGTTTTCTAAATATAGATGCCTGTCTTCCTCTCTCTGTGATCGCTTGTATTTCGTGAAGGCCTCCCTCTTTTTCTTCTCCTTTTCAGCTACTTCTTTCAAAAGCCATAGCAATCTCCTTTTCTTTTTACCTTTATTTACCATTTTAACAACAAGGTTGGTTGCCCTTAAAATATCCCCTTTCAGTTTTGCCCACTGTTTTTCCCATCCCGCTAATGTCTCCCTGAGGTATTGGCCCATCTTGGCAAAGTTAGTTTTCATAAACTCTAAGACCCTCACTTTTGAATGGATTCTAACAGCCCTAGTCCTAATACTGAACCACACCATCTGGTGATCACTGGATGCAAAATGATCTCCCACTATAACATCAGAAACACTTTCACCATTGGTAAGCACCAAGTCCAGTATGGTCTGTTACCAATTGCCTGAATAGTTCTCCCTGTAGAGAATCCAGTATCTCCTTACTTCTAGATGATACTGCAGCAGAAATGTGCCAATCAACATCTGGCATATTGAAACCCCCTATCAGTAGCACTTCCTCTTTCCTAGCAATGCTGCGTATGTCTTCAATTAACTCTCTGTCCACCTCTTCCTCTTGTGAGGGAAGTCTGTATATCACACCAATGCAAATAGATTTCTCTTTCCCTGTTTCTAGTTTAACCCAGAGTGCCTCCTCTCTCCCTTTTAAGCTCTGTAATTCCAAAGCTTTAATATTATTTTTTACATAAAGTGCCACTCCTCCTCCCCTTCTTTCTATCCTGTCCTTTCTGAATAAAGTATAGCCTGGTATAGTTACATCCTAGTCATGGTTTTCTGTGAGCCATGTTACTGTAACTGCCACTAAATCCAAGTCAGCCACTCCCACCAAAGCTTCAACATCAGGGATCTTATTTCCCATGCTACGGGCATTTATACACATTGCTTTTCATATGTTACCCCTTTTACCCATTTCCATAAAGGTATTTAATGTATCACTTACCTAGGGGCTTTCTTCACCCATCCCCAATTAATCTAGTTTAAAGCCCTCCAGTAGTTTAGCCAGTTGACTACTGAAGTCGCATCAACCTTTCTTGGACAGATGGATGCCATCTCTGCTCTGCAACTTTTGGAATAGCATCCCATGGTCCAGAAAACCAAAACGCTCTCGATGACACCGTCCACGCAGCCATGGAGCTGCTAGAACTTCCCCAAGTTCCTTCAATACTCTCAGATGAATTCCACCTTGCCCCATCACTTTGTCTACTTTTAGTTTAACTAGTTCCTCAAACAGTCTTCTGAAAATCGTTCAAGATCCCCTTCAGTTCTGTTCCTATTTGTGGGTGTTTTCTGAGGTCCTGCTCCTGGCCTTTCATCTGTGAACACAGAACAAAAATATTTCTTTAGCAATTCCGCTTTATCCTCAGCATTTTCCACATATTCCCCCCTTCACCCGTGAGTCTCACAATATCACTTTTTGCAATTCTTCTGTTCATTAACACATCTGAAAAATATTTTGTCTCCATCATTTTACTGCATTGGCCAATTCTTCTATTTGAATCTTTGCTTTCCTGATTACTTTCCTAGCTTCTCAAAGTTTTTAAAAAAATTGATGCTTGTCTTCCTCTTTCTTTGATCTCTTGTATTTTATGAAGGCCATCCTCTATCTTCACTTTTTCAACTACATCTTTTGTGAACCATAGTGGCCTCCTTTTCCTTTTACATTAATTTAATTTTCTAAGAAAAAGGTTTGTTACCTTTAAAATATCCCCTTTCAGTTTTGCCTGTTGCTTTTCAATATTCCCCAGCTGCTCCCATCCAGCTAAGGACTCCTTGAGGTATTGTCACATCTTAACAAACTTAGTTTTCCTAAAGTCTAGGACCCTTGCTTTTGAATGGATTTTATCAGCCCTGGTCCTAATACTGAACTACACCATTTGGTGATCATTGGATGCAAGATGATCTCCCATTATAACATTAGAAACACTTTCCCTATTGATAAGCACCAAGTCCAGTATGGCCCTTTCACGTGTGGGTTCTGTTACCCGTTGCTGGAGTAATTCTCCCTGTAGAGAATCCAGAATCTCCTTACTTCTAGATAACATTGCAGCATGAATGCGCCAATCAACATCCGGCATATAGAAATTACCTATCGGCAGCATTTCTCCTTTCATGGCAATAATATGAATGTCTTCAATTAAATCTCTGTCCATTCTTCTGCCTGTGGAAGATCTGTACATCACTCTAATACAAATAGATTCCCCATTCCCTCTTTTAGTTTAACTCACAGTCCCTCCTCCTTCCCTTGTAAGCCCTGTAATTCTGTACCTTTAATATTATTCTTTACATATAGTGTCACTCCTCCCCTTCTTCCTCCCCTTTTCTTCCTGAATAAAGTATAGCTCAGTATAATTACATCCCTGTCATGATTGTCCATGAACCATGTCTCCGTAATTGCCACTAAATACAAGTCAGCCTCTTCCATTAAAGCCTCAACATCTGGGATCTTATTCCCCATACTATGGGCATTAATGCACTCTGCTTTCCAGATGTTGCTCCTTTTACCCATTTCTACAGAAGTATTTAATGTTTTACTTACCTGAGGGATTTAATTACCCGGGGGCTCTCTTCACCCATCCTCAACAAATCTTGTTGAAAGCCCTCTTCAGTAAGATAGTCAGTCTGCTGTGGAAGACATTTTGCCCCTTCTTGGATAGATGGATACCATCTCTGCTCAGCAGCCCTTGGAAAATCATCCCATGTTCCAGGAAACCAAAACACTCTTGATGACATCATCCACACAGCCATAAATTCATCTCCAGCATGTGTGGCTGCATGGCTATTGTCAAGATCATTTTGGTTTCCTTGACCATGGGATGATTTTCTAAGGGCTGCTGAGCAGAGATGGTGCCCACCTATCCAAGAAGGGTCAAAGTGTCTTCCGCAGAGAGAATTCCAGCTTCAAATTGGAATGCTAAAAAATGCTCAGGATCTATGTTGAATGATGCCGAGAAGATCAAGAAACGATGGAAAGAATACACAGTTATTATACCATAAAGATTAAGTGGGCCAACAGTCTCTACCTTATGATCAGAAACTATTGGTAATTAAAGAAGCGGAAGCTGCACTGAAAGCATTATCAAAAAACAAAACACTGATGACATTCCCCTTGAAGTATTACAGCATTCAGATGGGGCTATTACCATACTTACAAGGCTCTGCCAGGAAATTTGGAAAACAACATCATGGCCAAGTGGCTGGAAAACATGTGTGTTTATACCAATACTGAAGAAAGGTGATCCAACTGACTGGAAATTATTGCACAATCACTCCAATCCCACATGCCAACAGCATTCTATTCAAGATCATTCAGTGGAGACTACAACTGCCTGAAATACAAGCAGGGTTCAGGAAAGGGCAAGGAACGAGAGACATTGTAGATGTGAGATGGATTCTTGAAAAGACAAAAATACGAAAAGTATATCTATTGTATATGTGTTTTATTGACTACAGCAAAGCCTTTGACTGTGTAAAATCATGAGAAACTCTAGGCCACATTAAGAAGCTTGGGTATGCTAGAACACTTGATAGTTTTCATGCATAACCTTTACATTGAAGCAACCATTCAAACAGAACAAAGAGAAACAGAATAATTTAAAATCAGCAAAGGTGTACAACAAGGTTGCATACTTTCCCCCTACCTGTTTAATTTATATGCAGAACAATATGAAGACAAATGAGGTGGAAGACTTAAATTCACTATGCTGAAGATGCTATATTACTGGCTGAAAGTGAAGATGATCTGAAACATTTGCATCTCAAGATCAAGGAACATAGTATTAAAATAGGCCTGCACCTTAATGTGAAGAAGGCGAAGATCCTGACAACTGGCAAAATTTATAAGTTCATCGTCAATGGAGAAGAAATAGAAATAGTGGACAATTTTAACCTGTTTGAATGAATAATCAATAAAGAAATGACAAGCAGTCAAAAAATCCAATAACACATTGATCTTGGCAGAACAGCTATGAAGGACCTACACAAGATTCTCAAGAGCAGAGATGTATCTCTCCACAGAAAGATTGACTTGTCCCAAGTCATGCTATTTTTGAAAACGTCATATGGACGTTAAAGTTGGGTAGTAAAAGTTATTGACAGGAAGAAAATTGATGCTTTCAAATTAAAGTGCTGACGAAGAATACTGCCCAAAGAACAAACCATTCAGAGCTAGATGAGATCAAATCTAAGCTCTCTTTAGAAGCTCAGATGACAAGACTTTGACTTTCATACTTTGGACACATCATTCAAAGAGAGATCATTAGAGAAAGACATCATGCTTGGCAAGGATGAAGATCAATGCAAAAGAGGAAGGCCAGCAATGCGATGGATCGCTACAATAATTGCAGTTATGGATGCTTCTCTATCAACAAATAGCCACCTGACTGAAGACTGAACACAGTTTAAGAGAACTATCCAGAGGGTCGCCATGAGTGGGCACTAACTCAACAGCATTTAACAACCAAATCAAATTGTTCAAACAAAAATTGTATACATCATGTATTGAAAAGAATGCCAACAAGCCTAAAGCTTTATTTGCAGTACTTTCTTAACTTACCTCTCCTCGTTCCTTGGTCTAGAACCTAGATCTACGAACAGTTGACTGTTTTTCCAATTACATAGGGGGCTATTCTGAGGCATGAATAACTATTCGTGCCGGCTCCTGCCCCTGTATAACTTCCCCGCTGGCTGTGCGGGGAAGTTATGTGGGGGCAGGGAAGGGGTGGCACGGGGCAGAGAGTGGGCAGTCAGTGAGCAGTCACCTGGCGAAATGTCCGGGGAAGTTATTCCACCTCTTGGGTGGAATAACTTTCCTGAATGTGTTCTTTCAGCAGCTCCGGGGCACAGAAGGGGCTGGGGGGCAAAAGTTAATTCCCCGTAGTCCGATCCTAGCCTTAGGAGGCCGGATTGGGGGTCAGACCGCGGGGAATTAACTTTTTAGCAGGTGACCGGCATCGCGGCATTTAATTGGAGCCTTGGCGCCATGGCAACATGATGCCATGGCACCATGGCTCCATTTAAATGGCCTGATTGAGTTAGTCAGGCTTTGCTGTACGTGCAGGCCAGGATTGAATTGCAGTCCTGGCCTGCACGTACAGTGCTGTTCGCGATTCTGATCCCGCAGGGCTAGGTGTGCCCCACAGGATCAGAATCGCGATCTCCTTTGTATGTCCGGGTCTGTGATCGGAATTGGGCCCATTCTGTCTAAGATCACATCCACAAAGTCCCACCAACTCAGATTGTGCTCCATATCTTCGTGTACTTCAGATACTGCTATTCTGTTTTCAATAAGTACCAGCTCATGGTCTTCTTTTAATGGAGTTAACGCTTTCCTTTCGAAAAATTATTGAATATCTTGAAACTCATCAGATGTTCATTGGATCCTCTGCTATCACTTTGGCTGAAATATCCCTGCTCAATGTTTTATTATTCTTACTAGCCATTGTTAACCACAGTCTTTCTACCTCAACCTTACCTGCCTAACTAAAGCAAGCTATAGTTTGTGCCATTTTGAAACAAAATAATGTTGACCTTTCTCTCCTTGTCAGTTATCGCCCTGTTTCAAACTTATAATTTCTTTCTACTGTAAGATGATCAAAAAGGTAGTTTTCTTCCAGCTAACAGATTTGTATTGCTAAAACTAACATCCTCCATTTAGGGCAGTCTGGGCTTCGCAATGCTTACAGTATTGAGACTGCCATTACTGTTCTGCTCAGCAGGATCTTCAGTAACCTGGATGCAAATAAATCGGCTGTAATTGTCTCTACAGACTTGTTTGCAGCCTTTGATCCTGCTTGATACATCATCTTTATGAAATAGACATTAAAAAATGCATCTTGTCAAAAAGACCACTCATTTACAGTACTTATACACACTAACACATACTCATTGGCCTCCTCCTTTCCCTGCAGTGTTCCACAGGGCTTCATTCTCTCTCCTGTTCTTTTCAATATTTTTCTAGCACCTCTCACCACTCTTGTCCAAGATAGGAGTATTAGCAGTTACTTCTACATTGACGACATCCTTCTAGTGCACAGTGTAGACTCAGCCTCAACTCCTGATATTTCTATTCTGAACATCTGTCTCAACTCAGTGGCCATCAGCCTCCCATCATCTTCAACTCAACCCTTCAAATTCTCTAGCATTATGGATAACTAGAGGATCTTGTCTGCCATCTGTTAGTCTATCCATTCAAGGCACCTCCACCCTATTGGTGAATTTATTGATGCATCTCTGTAACATCTTTGATTTTCAATTAGCTTTCAACTCTCAAGTTGCTTCCACCGTGCCACTTTGTACTCCCTCTGTTGTCTGCATTCCATAAAGCCATTTAGTTCATTTCAGTCTTTTCACATGCTCATTGATGCTTTTATCATGTCACATCTCAGCTATTGCAATTCCATATACTGTGGACTTCATCTCACCAATCTAATGGTCCAAAATACAGCCATTCACCTTCTAACAAATGCATCCAGATACAATCATGTCATCCATTTTCTTTACTGGAAACATTGGTCACCATAACCTTATCATTTTCATTTTAAACTACTAATACTTGTGCATAAAGCATACTATACCAGCCTGTCCATTTATTTATCCACTCTCTTGACTTCCTATTGTCCATCACGCTCCTTATAGTCACAGAATTGTAATCTACTCATTCCCCCAGTTTCAAAAGCTCGAATTGAGATGTCACGTCACTCAGCGTTTTACTTCCTGGCACCTTCACTCTGGAATTCCTTGCCCCTCCACATCAAAAGAATTCTCTCATAAACAGTCTAAGGTACTTCTCAAAACTTATTTTTTTGAAAAGGCCTCGGATCACTCAAATGAGAGGAATATGGCTAGAGCTAGTGATCTTGTATGCTTGTGTTGTTTTCTATTCTAATCTGTTCTGTCAATTGATTCTATCCTTTTCTGTTTTTAATGGATTTTGTTTTAGTATTGTAAATCTCTTAGGAACTATTAAGTAATAGGTGGTATAGAAAGCCTTTTAATATAAACAAACATAAACATGCCTGATGTAAACTCTTGACTTTTGCAGCTTCTCCTTTTAGCTTTTTCCTAAGCATTTTCTTCATTTAATTGTAGTCTCCTTTTTAAAAATTAAATGCTGACACAGTGGATTTACTTTGTTTAATCATTCCAGTAACCATGTGCTGGGGTCAGCAGTAATATAGCATGGGGCAGGACAGTTGGCATGGGCCGATTGCTGCACTAACTGACCCATGTCTTAGGGTGGTGAATGGACGGGCTGGGGTGAAGAATGGGTGTGGTGAACACATTGCATTTAACATGGTGGTAAGCACTGCACGCTGTCACTGTTGCAGTTAGCGCAGGTGCAATTACCTCCACCTCAGTAGGTGGACCTTGTAGTTATAGATTATAATTTAATCTTTTATATACCAAAGCGATTTACAATAAAAACAAAGCCATCCCCAATCTAGACAAAAGGGGAGAAAACGAATGTCATAGTCGCTCACTCAGACTTAAAACTGAGAGAGAAATAAAATAAAAGGAGACTGCTACTGTTTAGACAGGAACACCAGGAACCCCTAGCCTCCATATGCCAGCGTGAACAAACAAGTTTTTAAATTTGCTCATAAAGACTTATAAGCTGGTTCAGAGACCAAAGAAACAGGAAGATGATTCCACAAATAAGGCCCAAGAAGAAGAAAGCTGAGGCTAGTGTAGTTATGAGTACCCGCAGTAATAGTGCCCCGCGTTAGGATACGGAACTGCACATTAACCGTTGGGAACATGCTGTCCATGCCCCCGTCGGTTAACACAGAAACTTTGCACTTAACCCATGTGAATTTTTATGCTATTGGCATGTTAGGTTCAAAACCACAGTGCACTTTAGTAAAAAGGTTCCCAAGTATTCTAAGGGGATTTGAAAAGAACTTTGAACAGAAAAGGATGTGAAACCATAATATTGGAGGTAAACTGGTAACACTTTGGTTTGTGCTTATTTTACAAAACATTTCCTGATTTTCAGACATTTTTCATTTCACCTTTTTTTTTCTTTGTGTGTACATTTTATGCACATTAGAATGTTTCTAAGTTTGCAAAGCAATTGAACACATGTTGATCCATAGGTATACACACATACAAATGATCTGCATGCACTTGAAAATATCAGGCAACCAAACTAGCCAAATGTACGCTCATGAATGCACTCCCCAAACAGGTAAGATTTACGTCCAGCAGATCACTGACAGACATAACTCTCTGGTTGTCTTCAGGCAGTAAATATTTCTCCTATTGAGAAATGTGCACCTGCAGAGGATTCAAACCCCCCAACCCCGCCCCCCCCCCAAAAAAAAACAGTTAAATAGGTTTGGGATAGCATATCCCTTGTTTGCTTCTGTCCAGTTCCAAAAGAGGGACAAAGCAGCACCAGCAGTGGCATAAACAGCCCAAGGTATGACAAGAGAGGCAGGAGAGAAGATTCTCTCTAATTTGGGTCCAAAATATTACATTGAAACCAAAAGATTTACACAATAGCAGGAGCAGGGCTAGCTCAAGGTTATCTGGTGCCCTAGGTGAGCCCTCAGTCCTGTTCAAGCCCCTCCTCCCCAGCTGGCCGAGGGTTCTACCCCCTCCCCCATACTCCAGCACCTTCCCTCCCCCAGCATCCTACCTCCATAGTCCAACATTCCCTCTTCCCCCCAAGGCATCCAGTATCTCCCCTACTCTCTTACCAAGGTGTCCAATTAACTCTTCCCTCCCTTCCCCTGCCCTAGGCATCCTCCAGCATCTCCCCTTCCCTTCTCCTCACCTGTAAAAGACATCAGCAGATCTTGGGGCGGGGGGAGGGAGGGTGGTTTGGCATTGTGGTCCTTCTACATTCTTAAAAACAGTAGCAAAGCAAGCTACTTGGGTACTATGGCTGAGCACAGGCATTTGTGTGCGTGTCCGGATGTCGTACTCTCCTGCCCCCTCTGACAGGAAGTTTGCATCAGAAGGGGCAGGAGCGGCAGGCCCTGAGCACATGCATGCACAAGCGGAAGCAGCTGTTTGTAAGTAGGTGGAGGGGCCGCAGTGCTGCCCTAGGCTCATACCTGTTGCCCAAATCTAGGTGGATCCTTATGCTGTATAATTAGCTCCAAAATGTACTTTATTTGCTTTTAGGAAAGTTTCTCTTTTTAGTGGTCTTTTAAAAGATGGTTATGCACCACTTCTGCATGTCCCAGAGCAAAGGAACATAAAATGATCAGTTATATATTAGACAAACAAGATGAACACCAAACATTATGAGGTGCCACAAAATTCAAACATGCAGGAAGAACCAATACCATAGAAGAAGGTGAAGACTGATTGGCTGGCTAGAAATGAAATCAAATAGTGCAGTGTCAGAGTCCTAATATTCAATTCATCAATTGTGATCTTATTTATTTTTTTAGCTATTTTTCTACTCCGCTGTATCTGAGAGTCACATCGATTTACATGAAACAACATAGCTCAAAGGGCTTTACAAAGCACTGAAAATAACAATTGAACAATGAACGGTGTGGATAGAACAGGGTCATTAACTTAACATGAACAAAGCATTAACTTGAATGAAGCATTAACTTGAGGGGGGAGGCTTGAGGGGGTAAGAAGGGATGAGGGAGAATGTTTTGAGTTATAGGTGGTGGGAGAGAAGGGAAGGGGCAGTTTGGTGTGATCATTGGGAGGTGATCAGGTATTGTCAGGAAAGCGTTCCAGGAATATGTGAGCTTTTAGATTTCTGAGGAATGTCATTAGGTCATCTGTGGTATGTAAGTCGTGTGGGAGGGCATTCCAGAGTGTAGAGGCATATAAGGAGAAGGTCCTTCTTGATGCGGAGTGGCTGATTTTTGTATTGCTTGCTAGTATGGATAGTGTATTCTGAGAGTTTATTCTTCTTGATCTGTTGTTGGGTAATTTTTGTAGAAGCGATTGTAGGTAAATGGAAGAGAGGTCATGATTGATTTTAAAGATGGTGGGAATAGCTTGTATTTGATTCACTCCATGATGGGTAACCAGTGAAGTTGTTTGTAGAGTGGGGAAACATGGTTGGTCCTGGTGGTGTTGCAGAGGATGCGAGCTGCAGTGCTCAGAGCCAGATGAATAGGATTGAAGAGTGTTTCTGGGAAGGCCTTGAAGGAGGAGATTGCAGTAGTCGGCATGAGGGAAGATGAGAACTTTGAAGACAGTGCGAAAGTCTTGAGGGTTGAGTAGTGGTTTCAAGTGTTGCACTATTTTGATTTCTTAACTTGATTTCAAAAAGTATTTCCTGAAAAAAACAGGAGAGATCCAAAGAATTAAAGCTTCTGGACTCCACTATTCTTCCAGTTTAGTATCCATCCAATAGTATAGTTTATAGCTTATTCCATTTACTATACCACCTTTAGTAAAAACAGCAAGGTGATGTACAATAAAATCAAATTAAAATGGGAAAGAGAAAAGGAGTTACAGTAATCAAATAGGAAAGACAACAGACGTAGTAAGCAGGAGATAGTGATCTATTCCAAAACCATGCACAAACAATTTTTGGATCATTTTTGGACTTTTAAAATTTCTGAAACAAAAAGTCCCAAAATTAGTTAAAACAAGTTATTTATTTATTTATTTGCATTTTTTATATACCGCGCTATTTCAATCAGTGCGGTTTACATTTGAACAAAATATACAGCAATGTAACCGGTTACATTGAGTTTACAATAAACAAGGGATACAAACTTGGATGAACAGGGATACACTATGTACATTGTTATGTAAATAAATTGACATCAAATCAGGCATTGTAATATGGAAGTGGATAGGTAACAGGAGGAGTATCAGGCTGGCAAGTTTTCTAGTTAAGGTTATGTTAAGCGTGAATCTTGGTGGAGCTGTGTATTATGTTGGGATTGACTGTGGGGGAGGTGATTGGAATAGTATTTTATGAACAGATGATGTTTGATAGCCCTTCTGAAGGAAATGATATTGGTGATGGAACGAATTTCTGGGGGAAGAGAGTTCCATGCTCCTGGTGCAAATAGAGAGAAGGCTCTATTGGACGTCGTTTTTGAACATTTTGTGACTGTTTTTGGCACTTCTAGTTTGTTTAAACATGCCGAGCGCCTGCTTCTGTTGGGTGGAATAGGTTGAATGAGCTCGGAGAGCGGGGTGGGGGGCTGATTTTTTAAGGCCTTGAAAGTTAGTATGAGGGCTTTGTATATGATTCTAGCTTGTAAGGGCAGCCAGTGTAGGCTCATCAGTACTGGAGTTATGTGATCTGATCTAGAAGTTCCGGTGAGTATTCTAGCCGCAGAGTTCATGGCTAGCCGAAGCGGGTTCAATGTTGTTTGTGGGAGTCCAAGGAGTATAATGTTGGCAAAGTCGAGGTGGGGGGTTACCAATGCTTGGAAAATGGAGCGGAAATCAGAGGGGTTAAGAAGTGGTCGAAGGTGGCGTAGTGACCGTATCTTGTGGTAGATAGATTTGGTGGTGTTTTTGATATGCGGTGACATATCCAGCTTTTGGTCCAGGGTGATGCCTAAGTACCGGATGGTAGGTTTGACTGTGAGATCGTGGTTGTTGACTCGAAGAGAAGGTGGTGGTATGAACTTCTGATTTCGAGTGACAAAAAGGACATCGGTCTTACTATGATTAATGCGTAAGTTTTGGGAGAGAAGCCATTCGGAAACTGCATCAAAGCATGTTGTTATTGCTGAGAAGTCTGGTTGGTCAAACTTGAAGGATGAGTACATAAGGATATCATCTGCATATGCTAAGCACTGGATGTTGAAGGAGCGAATCAGGTCGCAGATTGGTTGCATATATATATTAAACATGAGAGATGAGAGGGAAGAACCTTGGGGGACTCCTTGTTTGAGTATGAATGGGTCAGATGTAGTGGATCCTACTCTGACTTGTTGTGACCTGTCGCTCAGGTATGATCTGCACCATGTTAAAGCAAGACCTTGTATACCCTTATCCTTGAGGCGGTGTAATAATGTCTCGTGGTTCACAGAATCAAATGCAGCCGCAATATCCATAAAAACAAGGATGAAGCCTTGGTGTAGGTCATCAATTCCCATGAGTAGGTCGTTGAATAAGGTAGTGAGAATGGTTTCTATACCATGTGCTTCTCTGAATCCATGTTGTGAATGGTCCAGTGGTGCTTCAGTGTCGATGTGCTGTTGAATTTAAAGTTTAATTTAAGTTAAATCTGAGTACCACGTGTCAAATTTATAACATTATACACAATTAATTCAATGGTTATGCATGTAAAGTGCATTTAGTGTGCATTCTTTACATACTTAAAATTTTCTGAATGGAAACTGAAATCTGAATGTAGATCCCTAAAAACCATGGGCCCGATATTCCAAGGCATTTACATAGTTTACACAGTGTAAACCATGTAAATGTCACTAAACAGGATATTCAACGACGCTAACATGGTTAGTGCTACTGAATATCCCCAGCTAACGCTGCTATATGCCCTGATGCTAACCGTTAGCAGTGGGGCGTGTTGTGGGTGGCAACAGTAGATAACCAGGGAGTGGCAATATTGCACCACTGCCAAGTTAGCCACTGCACAAAAAATATAGGCACAACAAAAGCTGGCCTCTCCTTTATCCACAGGAGTTAACCGGGCAGCAGTGCAATATCGCCGCTACCTGGTTAGCTTCTGCGGCTATGAAGCATGTGCAGTGACCCTGGATATTCAGTGCTGGGATCATATGCGGCCCCAGCCTTGAATATCCAGGGTTAAGGTTCAGCTCTGACAGCTAGATGCTGCACTCACGCCTAGCCTCTGGCATTGAATATCAGGCCCCAGATGTCCTACAATGAGATAATGCTTCACTATGGGGCATTCTCTTTTTTGGGTATTTAAATAGCTCTTGTGTTCATTTTTATATGCACATACTAGCTTTGCAGCATCTATAGAAGGCAGGAGAAACTATATTTTTCTCTTTATCAGATTTTTTTTTATTTACAGCCAAACCACCATACTGGAGACAAGAGAAAGGGAGGGCAGCAGGAGTAAGTGAGGCAGAAGCAGTACGCGCAAGAATGGTGTCAACACAATGGGGCCTTGAGGGCAAAATGTGTGGGCATGGTTCAGTAGGGATGAGCCTTTAAAAGGTCTGGCCATTGGTATTCACAATGGATAGCAAACACCCAAAGATGTGTCTATGTACTCCTTTTACTCCCGTGAAATATTAGAAAAACCCAGCAGAGGGAAGTTTACTTTAATGAAGACCAACTTTCTACTACTATTACTACTACTACTACTATTAAACATTTATAAAGTGTTACAAGTCATACGCAGCGCTGTACAGACATATATAAAGATGGTCCCTGCTCGTTAGCACTTACTATCTAATTAAGACAGACAAGACATACATATATATATACATATATAAAATTTTATATAGTTTATTCTGTTCTGTATTATCTCACATTGTTTAGACTGTATATTCTATATATAATATGATGTTCCTTGTAAATATGTTCTGTTATAATATGATGTTCCCTGTAAAACAAACTTGCTTTGTTAATTATTGTTCACTGTGAACCGCAACTGAACTTTGGAAGATGCGGTATATAAATGTGTATAAAATAAAATAAATAAGACAAAAGATAAGAATAAAGGGGGAAAGCAAAGGGTGAGGAGACATAAGGAATAAGGGGTCAGGATCCAAAAGCAACTTAAAAGAGTTGAGTCTTCAGCATGGACTTAAAAAGGGGCAGGGATGAAGCCTGACGCACGGACTCAAAGGAGCGTGTTCCAGGCATAATGAGCAGCAAGATGAAAGGACCAAAGTCTGGAGTTGGCAGTGGAAGAAAAGAGCAAAGAGAGAAGCAAGCCAGTAGAAGGGGATGTAGGGAGAGAGGAGAGAGGAAAGGTAGTGAGGAGCAGAAGAGTGAATGCACCTATAGGTCAGAAGCAGCTTGAATTGGATGCAAAAATGGAAAGGAAGCTAGTGAAGTGATTTGAGAAGAAGGGTTATATAAGTATATCGAGGCTGGCGAAAGATTAGTCGCACAGCAGAGTTCTGAACAGATTGAAGAGGACAGAGGTGGCTAAAAGGGAGACCAGCAAGAAGAGGGTTACAATAGTTGAGACGGGAAATAATTAGAGTGGACAAGTTTTTTAGTAGTGTGTTCAGAAAGGAAGGGGCAAATTTTGTTAATGTTATAGAGAAAGCTAAAACCTTCCATTTCTATCTGTTGGTTATGTGAGGAGAAAGAAAGAGAGGAGTCAAAGATGACCCCAAGGTTGCAGGCTGAGGACAAAGGACACAGGAAGTAGAAGAGTGTTACCCACGGAGATAGAGAAAGGAGGAAGGGGGAATGAAGGCTTAGGGGGAAATAATAAGAAGTTTGGTTTTGGCCAAGTTTAATTTCTTTTTTTTTTTGCAATTTAAATAATTTTATTGAGAAAAATCACAGGTAATACAAGTAATATTCAACAGAAAACAAGATACAAACGGTTATTATTTAGATCTAGTCCACAAAATGGAGTGTGACAAATAAGCAAGAAAACATATATCCTGAGCTCAGAACGGAGAGACAATCAAAAACCCCCTAATACTTAGCTGGAGCCAAGAAATATACACAAACATAACAATACAGTCATCCTGATTTATGTAAAAAGGTCTCCAAATGAGAGGAATCAAAAGAAGTAAATGATTTGCCCTGAAAAGAAATAAGACATTTGCAAGGATATTTAAGTAAGAAGGAGGCTCCCATTGCGATAACACGAGGGCGCAATGCAAGGAAAGCCTTCCTCTTCAATTGAGTACTACGACAAACGTCCGGAAACATTGTATCACCTGACCAAAAAACTTTTCATGACGATGTTTAAAATAGGCCTGAAAAATCCTATCCTTATCCTTCTCTAGAGAAAAAGATACTAACAATGTAGCTCGAATAGGAATCTCCTCTACTGAAGTCTCAAGATATGCAGATAAATCCAAACTCTGAACAGACAAACAATCCATTTCCCCCACAACAACATTTCCTGCCTCAGATTCCAGAACCGGACTTCCTTTGATCCCAGAGGGTAAATAATATAATTTAGACAAAAGAAAAGAGTCCGGCTCCGAAACTTTCAAAACATCTTTCAAATATTTAACAAACAAAATATTCGGAGAGAGGAAATGAGTGCGGGGGAAATTTAATAAACAAAGGTTTTTCATACGTAAAGCATTTTCTAGCATTTCATCCCGACGGTGTAACAACAACGAATCCTGAACAGAAGACGTCAGGACCCCTTGAATCAATTAAATTTGACCTGCTAATTTCATTTCCTGAGACTCAAGAGCAACTATTCTATCCTGATGCTCAGTAAGCATGGCTACAGTCTCAGTAGTAAATTTAGATAACTTCAATAGAGAAGATTTCAACGTTAATTCAGTTCTCGAAACAATCTGCCAAATATCCAAAAGTGATACTTCCTTAGGAGGCTTAAGTTCTTCAGGAATATACGAATATTCAAAAGGGTGAGGTATAGAAGCTTTAGAGGTATTCAAAGTCAAAAAAGAGTCAGGAAGTTCACCAGAAATAGGGAGATTACCCCCATCGATAACATGAGGGGAATTCTTACCCTTTATCTGAGACTCCTTGCTGGGTGGGGTAGAAACCCTATGCGGAAGAGGAGAAACATCAGAAGGGCCGGGACTCGAAGAAACAGAGGAGTCAGACATCTCAACGGCAGGGGGAGGAACCACAGACTTAAAATGACTGTCCAAGGGACCAACCACCTTAACCGATTTACCTGCAGACATAGAAGATACAGGAGCTTTCTTCTTCCTTTTCCCCATCTATGATGACAAAGAGCCCGGACCTCACAGCTCCTCTGTGCTCTGAAGGACTCCAAAGGGGCAGAACCTGCTCCTTTGGACACGCCCCTTCAGAGCACGCACCCACGGGTACGCGCCCATGGTGCACGTCCCGTGGTTGGGGCTAGATCTTATAGCCCGCTCTGGTCACGTGGTCCCAGGTGCACACCGGCATGGCACAGAAGGCTCCACTCACGGCTCAGGTAAATGCTGTAGTAAGGAAGGCACACACAATGGAAGCCGCGGTTGGGGCTAGATTTTATAGCCCGCTCTGGTCACGTGGTCCCAGGTGCACACCGGCACGGCACAGAAGGCTCCACTCATGGCTCAGGTAAATGCTGTAGTAAGGAAGGCACACACAATGGAAGCCGTGGTTGGGGCTAGATCTTATAGCCCGCTCTGGTCACGTGGTCCCAGGTGCACACCGGCACGGCACAGAAGGCTCCACTCACGGCTCAGGTAAATGCTGTAGTAAGGAAGGCACACACCGGCCAAGTTTAATTTCAAATGGCAGTGAGACATCCAGGTGGCAATGTCAGACAGGCAGGCAGAGATGCAGGTCTGGCGTGTCAAAGAAATATCAGGTATAGAAAGAGATCTGAGAATCAGCATAAAAATGATACTGAAATCCACGAGAGGAGATGAGAGCACCATGGGAACGGGTATAAAGAAAGAAAAGGAGTGGGCTGAGAACAGATCCCTGGGGTATACCAACTGAAAGAGGAATAGCAGTAGAGGAACCACCGGAACACACACTAAAAAGAGTGATGGGAGAGATAAGAAGAGGAACAGGACAGTGAGCACAATGTTTAAAGGATAAGGTGGTGTCAACAGTGTCAAAAGCAGCAGAAAGGTCATGAAGGATGAGGTAGAGTAAAGGCCCTTAGATTTAGTCAGGAACAAATCACTGGAGACTTTGGCAAATGCTGTCTCGGTAGAATGTAAGGGATGAAAGCCAGATTGAAGTGGATCCAGTAGGCCTTGAAAGGAAAGAAATTTAAGACAATCATCTTTAGTGTGAGCTTTAAATGTAGACTCTCAATGTCCCCTGCCATTAAGAATCTGTTCACTAGGCATGCTGGTTGATGGGCAGGAAAGGAAATGCTAGATGGCCTTGGTGAGGTTTGGCTAGACTGCAGCCTTAAGTTTGCAGTACATCAGGAGATCTATGGCTGTCACCTTGATGGTTCTTGCAAGGTTACAGTCAAATTTTATGCATGAATCTTCTTTGGGGAATAGATACAGGATCTCTGCTGGCACCTGCTAAACTATGGTAAGAATAAGGAGACCATCCTAACACAAATGCAAACCTCAAAGCACCTGGTTATAGCAAAAGTTACACAAGAAAAAATAAACCAATGCAATTGAAAAAACAACACTCGGCACTGAATTTGACACCAATGTTCACTCATGGAGAAAAAAAGACCTCAGTGAATATTATCACCAAGACAATGCAATAGCTGTATGTCACAGTAGCTGTAAAAAGCAGTGTGAACTAGCAATACATGCTACAGAGCAACACCATCATAGGTCAGTTAAAAACTCCACTTATTAAATATGTGAGACAAATGGCATATAAAGCAACAACACTATACATATATAAGGGGTTAAGATTTATTTTACCTGAGAGGCTGGCAGCAGCGTCTAGCTGCGATCTTTTCCGACGCGGGGAGGGGCCGAAATAGGGCAGAGAGGCAGCCATAGTTGAAGAGGACGTCGGGCCATGCATGTGCGTTGTGGTGAGGAGAGCACTGCTGAGCATAGAGATACACAGGGAAATGAGACCTGTATCTTTAATTCTGAAAGTATCAAGGGTTTCCCGGGTAACCAAGAGTCTATGACTCATAACTTAGTCATCCCTAAGCCCCGCCCACAGCAGCACGTCAGGATTAGAGGGAAGCCTGACTCTAATCACATGTGCTGGGAGCAAGGCGTGGCACAGGAAGAAGAAAAGTTTAAAAAGCTGACTTGTAGAAGCACAGAGGAGAAGAGGGGGAAGAGGGAGAGTGAACAAAAGTGTGAAGGAAAGAGTGGAAGCAGAAGAGAGAGAGCTCCCGAGAGATTGCCAAGAACAGCTGAGAGAGCAAGGGAAGGAGGATCCGATAAAGGTATTGGTGAACCTTTGAACGAAGGCAGCAGGAGAGAGATAAAGGCTGCTGACTTAAAGCTTCCAACTGCTCAGAGAGAACTGTTTGGAAAGGTGCCAAAACAGTTCCAGCTGAAAGATAGGCTGTTGCAATCAAACGAAGTTACTGCAGACGGAAGACAGCATGACTGGCTTACAGGGCAGAGAGAGATTCTAAACACCTCTGACTCCAGGCAAGTGTGTCCTCCTCATTTCTTAACCAGTAAAAGCTTAGGAGAATTAGCTTTAGAGTTAAAAGCTGATTCTAGCAGTAAGCAAAACCCCAGGATAAAGAGAGACTGTTTATCTGAGTATCAAGTGGCTCACATAGCAGAGGAGCTAGTGCAAAAGCAAACCCTGCTTAAAAAGTTGAATGAATTAATTAAGAAAGAGAACAGTCAGCTCTCCCTACAGATGCCCTTGGATGTGTGTGAGAATGATAGCATTGAAGAAATGGAAATAGGAGATGTAGAAGACAATTCCTTTGAAATGCAATGTGCTTTATGTCAAGCCTCTGATGTGGAAGAATGCTAATCTAGAGAGCCGTTGAATGTGTGCATGCTTAAAGAGCAACCTGATTTGTGAAGACGTCACGACAGAAGAAAAACAGCTGAGTGCTAAGCTCAACTTATAAGGCTGAAAGTTGATAGTAGTAATCAAGGGACATTCAAAGAGCTGTTTTTGCTTCATGAGATTTTTGTTCCTGTAAAGAGAAACATTTAAGAAGTATAGTTTTTGGAATAAGTTACATTTTTGAATACAAGCAAAGTTGTACCTGTTTTCTTTTGAGAAGCTGTTGCGCAGGAGTAAAATCCTATATTTGGGTTTGTTCCACTTGTATCCTGTGTATGAAGGAATCCCTGATTACAACAAATAAATTTTCTCTGTCTTATGCCTAACCACTGGATCACAACTCCTTTGCCTTAAGATAAGACTACAATTCCCAGCAGCCCTCCTGGCAGCCATTTTTAGGGAAACTTATTTAAAAGGTAACAAAAGGCGACCTCTCCTGGTACCAGTTATCTACCTGGCCAGGTGGGGGCGACAGCGTGTCACCGCGTGCACGCGCGTGTTCGCGGTAGGCCCGGAGTGAAGTTCCAGGCGAGTTGGAGGTAGGTGCCTCAGATTTGATTTAGGCACCCGACGGGATTTAGGGGTCCTAGATACTCGGGAAAAGGGTTGACTTTCAGTAAAGGGACCATGGGGAATCCGATTCCGGGGTCAGAATTTGGAAAATTTTAATGTTTTATGGTTCAATTTTACAGGGTTGGTAGTAGAAGGGGTTTAATCGGAGAGAGTTGTTTGAAACCGTGGGCAAGTGTGTATTAAAAAGAGCTCCTGGGTGAGTCTAGCGACTGAGTGACCTGTGTGAATATGATTTTGGTAATAGAGCGGAACTTTGCTTTTGTATGGTGGCAGAGTTTCTGAAAGGGGATGCAGAGATTTGGAAAACAGTGAGAATCACACCTTTACTTATAAAAAGCCTTGTATATTATTATATACTGTATAATTGACTCAGGTGAACATATCTTATAGTGATGCAAGTAATAGGGCTCACTACAAAAAGGTATGTTGGTTTAAATGCTCTAAAGGTGACAAGAGTAATGAAATGAGCTGAATAGACATTTTAATAAGAACAGGTTTAATATAACCTGTACCAGAAACTGTTGTTTAGGGAATAAACCCATAATGTACGTGTAACAGCTCTAAAGAGATTACATAAGTTACTACAGTTTAAGTGCACAAGCTATGTTGAAAGATGGAATGAATTTAAATGTTGTGGTATGGACACGTAGTACTGTAGCTCTGAGTTCAAGTCTGAGTAAATAAGGTGCAAGGATGGTTGTATGAAAGTAGGGGGTTCATTAAGCTCTTTAGTATAGGGACCTAAGTTCAGACAGGTGACCTTAGCTAGGGACTTTGCTTAATTTTATTTCATTAGTTAGGGAACTTAACAAAGTTTGAGGGATAAGAATAAATTAGATTGTTATATACCTACATTAGGGAAAAGTTAGGGTTTTGCTTCCCTTTATTTTGATTAAGTTAGGGAGCCAGGTACTCCGGATTTCGAGTATACAGAGGTGCGGCGGTTCCTGCGCGAAACTTGGGCCCCTACACTTCAACCTCGCAGTTATCTGGACAAAGAGTCAGCTTCACATCTTACCTGAACGTCTGAATAAAGTTAAGTGAAGTACTTAGCTTAAGCTTTATTGTTTAAAACAAGGAAAAGGAGAGCAAAAGAAAGAGAGTGAACAATTCTTACCTGTTACTGATGTAATACGTTTTCACCCTAAAGAAAAATAAATCTACAAAAAGCATCAGAACTTACGAGTTAACAATTGAAGTTAACAGAGAATTACACTTCATATGCTGCATTAGCCAGAAAAGATACTTATCTGGTTAGAATAGTTAGGGTTTCCTTCATTAGAGTTGTAACGTGTTGTGGTTGATCTTCTGTAAAAGAAAATATTGTTGTTGTTTTTTAAAATAATTTATACTTACCAGTTGGTGCAATAAAAGATGAAATGTATGCTGGGTTATTCTTTCATGTCCTCCTGAGAAACTGGAAAGATTATTTCAGCTAGAAATACAAGAAAGTGTCAGAACCTGCGTAAAATAAATATCAAGACACTTTGCAATAACTTTATTGGTAAACTTCATACATACCATCTAAGTTTACTTATTATATATACTTCCCCAGTTCCTTTTTGAAGGAACTGGTGTGTACTGTACCTTTCCAATTCGTAAATCTGGTGATAATGCCTTCCCTTACGGCCACTGACTACACAATTTTAGTAAGGAAGCTACATCAGGGCGTGTAACACTGGTTTGCAAATAGGGGTGGGTTTCAGAAACATCAGCAGAAGGGTGTATGAGCGCCATAAGCAGTAAGCAAGCATAGATCACTTAGCTGAAACAAATATAGAGCATTGTCCACGACACTTGTCTACACTCCAACACCAGGCGTTTCAGCAGAGCTGCATCAGGGAGAAGGACACTTGCCAAACGTGAACAAGCTCACTCCATGGAAATGGAATGCTAGTGACACCTGCAATAGCAAACCCCCCCCCCCAAAAAAAAACATATGAAACAAGTTTCTTGTGCCTTAAGAACCTATTATACAGCCCAAAACCAACAAAATCCCCACCACAATGGAAGATAAATACTGATAAGGACTTCCAGTGTACTGATACGCTATAGTACCCTTGTTTTTTACATTTTGTGATTAAGTGTACACCGTTTAATGCATCGTTGCATCAAATTATCTTTTCATATTTTGAAGTGTTGTGCACGATCCCAGTATTGAGTGAATATAGACCTCAGATGGTTTTTTCCCACGGGAGTAATTTACGTGATGTCCTTAGTCCTATGGTTGTTAGGAAATATAGTGAGCAGTCTTTAGAGAGGGGGCCATTTTGTGTGTGGGTCTTGTTCAGTTTGTAAAATTATGTTGACTTTACATTAGTTTGTATACCATGATCGGGATTATAAACTATGATGGAAGACAGATTGTTGGTTGGAATTTGTGGTATATATGTTGGTGTGCCCATGTGGTTTGGCATATGTTGGTAAGACATCTCGACAACTGTGCATTCGGTTGTTGGAACACCACAGCAAACTGAAACTGCTGTTCTTTATGCCCTTCTTGTTTATCATTGTCAATCATCGTCTAACATTTTTTTTTTTTTTTAAACGTTTATTTTCATTTTGCAACAAACAAAAGTAACAACACACCAAAAGAAACAAATACACACATACGATAAAGAAAGCAACCCCAATTACCCCCCACCCCAATGCTTCTTCTCTAAGCTGATAAGAATCATCATATAAGCGCTTACATACAACAATTATTGTACATCAAACAAACAGAAGTAGAGTCTATGATACCGGATGAGCATGTGACAGAGATTAATACAGAATCAAACAGTCAACTGAGAGCATTGAATAGTTTGAACATAATCGTGGAGCGTCTTCTAGCAATACCAATAATGAGTGGTTTGAACGGAAGAGGCCAACATATAAGGTATTTGCACAAATTTGCAATGAAAACAGATATGATTACCGTTCATTAGAGCTCAAAAAAGAGCTGTTTTCCCAATATTTCGTGAGTGAGGAACCAGGAAATAGCAAGGCCCAGCATAAAGGCTAAAAGGAAGTAAGCCAATTTAGGAAGAGAGGGGATCCCCGCAGCTGAGCGGAGCCCCACAATCTCCCCAAAGAGGAGTTCCGGAAAATATAAAACAGAATGAAGACGACCCCAGACCAGACTCCAGTAATACTGTGATGCGGGACAATCATACTTAACAGGAATTTAATAGACCAAAGGCAAATGGCATGTCCAGCATCAAGTGCTCTGGATGGCTTTCCAATTAGCTGACCTATCAGGAGTATATGTCCACTTGGAAAAGTAGTACTGAGGAAAGAAGAAAAAAAAAAAAATCAGATCTAGATTATGAGTGATGGGGGGGCTGAGAAAAGGTGAGCTCTAAGTCAGATGGGCAAAGCAGCTTCCATATATCTACTCGCACAAGATCTTTCATCAGAGCTGGCAGGGTGTAGAGACTCTTGGGTGGACCTCGCGTTCTAGGCAACAATCTATCTATCAAAGGATCAAATACTTGGCAAAAGTCACCACCAGGTAACAGTAACAGGGTCATCCACATTCGGAACATAAATACAAATACACGGAATTCACAATCTCCAACCTAGAATATACACAGGCCCAACTACCCTCCCCATCAAAACTAGTATCCAGTACAGTGGGTGGCAAAGATTTCTCAACCAAGATGGCTACCCCGCACCGCTTAGAAACAGTGGGAGAAAGGCAGCCATCATATAAGGTGTGGCAGTGAGTTTCAGTGGTGCAACGAAGGTGAAATGGGGTTCCGGAAGAAACACTACATCAGTATGGTCATGATTAAAATAACAAGAACGGTCATTCTTTTGATTGAACCATTAATGCCTCTTCCGTTCAATGACAAGAGTATACAGAAGGGGAACAAACGGAGCAAGAGACGGAAGGAGGTTTGGACCAGACTGCTTTATTGAAGATGATCCCTACGCGTTTCGGCTTACGCCTTCTTCGGGGGACATACAGCTACCATGAGTTAAAACAAACATTGTTATACAATGGATATACAACATATAAATCCAATAAATAATATGATATATCAATAAAAACAAATAAATAAATAAATGTGTAACGAAAATATCAGAACAATAAAATGACTAATATATTAGTAAATGTTACGTTTAGACCAACCAGAGGACAGAGAAGAGAGTCAAAAACCATAAAACAAAATAATAATAATAATAAAGATCAGTACAATAAAATAAAATAAAATCAATTAGACAATATCTAATTAAATCAAATCAAGTAAACGAGGGCCGAGACAGAGAACTAAAATATTATAAAAAGCAAATAAACACAAATTGGTAAAAAACGTGAATACAATTCTGTACATAAATAAATATAGGTAAAGTTGTATATTAAACAAATAAATATGATAATAATGAAGCCATTGAATAAATATGTAAAATATATAAAAGTATATAAATCCGAATAAATGTAATAGAATAATAACATACCAGTATTGTAAGGATGGAGATGTCTCATAAAGACAATTTGGTAAAAAGCACTATATGTTGATAGCGCCGTAGTTGATGAGGTTGTCTCTTAAAGACAATTGAGTCATAGCACTATATAATGGCTATGAAAGGAAAAACTATATAATCACTAATTAGAACAAATAATATATGAAAGACAAAACATCAAATGTACCAAAAATCAATAAATAAATACATAAAAATAGATAAAAGGGGAATAAAATGAATGATAATAATACTAATAAATATCTATAAAGTAATATAAAAATACTTAGATACAAGTTTATGAACTATAAGATGTTAAACAAACTTAAGACATGCGAATAAAATAAAATAAAATACTTGTAAAACAATAATATATTAAAAAAGAAAAAATATAGAAGAGGAATTGGCACATGATAAAAAATATGGTGAAAATATAATAAAAATACATATAAATATTAAATCAAAGAAAAGACACAGGTGAGTAGATCTATAAACAGAACATGTGTTATATCAATTGGAGCTACAAAGAGGACCACAGGAAAAAGAATAATGAATTACGAATATATAGTGAGTGTAAGTCTCATGCTATCAATGGGGAGAAGAAAAAGGGGTTTTAATATTCTCAATGGACGTATAACCGTGAAGGAAAAGGACGGAGGGGAACCGGGTTGTTTCAAAAGTAATAGAACATGCAGAATGAGATTAAAGTGCTAATTATTAAGCACAAGTTTAGAGCAATAATGTAACAAAACCCATGTTCTGCTGTTATATATGTTTTAGTAAGATCAAGGATATGCATGAAGGAATATACTGTGTGCTAATTGCATCAATGTATTTAATGTGATTGTGCAACTGATTTTGCGCATGTTAATTGAGTGCAGTCGACATACCTCAATATAGAAAATCACATGATGAACTAGGCAAAAAATACTATAATATGATAAAAATGAATAAATAAGAAAAGTATTAAATGGAAGAACTATGGATCAAAGGATCCGTAAAAAGGCGCATTCATGTGTTATATCAATTGAAACTGTGAAGGGAACCGCAGGGCGTAATGGAATGAGCTACGGATGTATGATGAATCAGAACCTTGTGTTTCATAAAGGGGAGAGGGAGAGTTGGATGGTATCAATGTGCTTTAGACATGGAGGGAAAATGTAAATGGTGAATAGATTAGATAAAGATTATTAGATAGTGTATAATGAGATTAAAATACTGAATGTTGAAAATAAATTTACAACGATGAACTATCATGGGGATATGTATTTGTAAAACAAGGAGTGTGTAACAAGAAGTATTCTACATTCTAATACATCATATATTTACCGTGATCGCTGAGCTGGTTTTGGCACTTAAATATAAGGAAACATATTGGCGCGGGTAGTAAATAATCAGTCAATGATACACTTTATATTGTAAAAAATAAAAATAATAATATAATGAAAAATGCGTGCTATTAAGTAGGAACTGAGTGAATCAGAGTATTTGAGACGGAAGGAAACTGTGAAACTAAAAGTAGAGAAGGTTTGAGCGAGATAATTACGACCTCGGTAACACCCGAACTTAAATCAGAACTTAAAGACCAACCGGATGTATGAAAATGAACCGTACTTACTGTTTAAGCAGGCAAATGTAGCATAAAAGGTACCTAAATGGGGAAATGCCAAAAGGGAGCGTGCCGAATTTTACACATAATAACATCAGGGGCTAGCACTGTGTGACAGTTGTTTTATAGACGCCGATTTTCGCGCCTTTTTTCAAAAGAGACGTCACAATTGGGCGGAGCTAAAAAAGAGTCAATACGGACAACTATATACAAGACAAAAGAATGCGTGTTATTGAGTAGGAACTGAGTGAATCAGAGTATTTGAGACGGAAGGAAGCTGTGGGACTGAAAATAGAGAAAGTTTGAGGGAGATAATTACGACCTCGGTACCACCCGAACTTAAATCAAAACTTAAAATAAACCGGATGTATGAAAATGAAACATACTTACTGTTTAAGCAGGCAAATGTAGCATAAAAGATACCCAAATGAGGAAATACCAAAAGGGAGCGTGCCCAATCTATAAAACAACTGTCATACAGTGCTAGCCCCTGATGCTATTGTGTGTAAGATTGGGCACGCTCCCTTTTGGTATTTCCTCATTTGGGTATCTTTTATCTCGCTCAAACCTTCTCTACTTTTAGTTTCACAGTTTCCTTCCGTCTCAAATACTCTGATTCACTCAGTTCCTACTTAATAGCACGCATTTTTCATTATATTATTATTTTTATTTTTTACAATATAAAGTGTATCATTGACTGATTATTTACTACCCGCGCCAATATGTTTCCTTATATTTAAGTGCCAAAACCAGCTCAGCGATCACGGTAAATATATGATGTATTAGAATGTAGAATACTTCTTGTTACACACTCCTTGTTTTACAAATACATATCCCCATGATAGTTCATCGTTGTAAATTTATTTTCAACATTCAGTATTTTAATCTCATTATACACTATCTAATAATCTTTATCTAATCTATTCACCATTTACATTTTCCCTCCATGTCTAAAGCACATTGATACCATCCAACTCTCCCTCTCCCCTTTATGAAACACAAGGTTCTGATTCATCATACATCCGTAGCTCATTCCATTACGCCCTGCGGTTCCCTTCACAGTTTCAATTGATATAACACATGAATGCGCCTTTTTACGGATCCTTTGATCCATAGTTCTTCCATTTAATACTTTTCTTATTTATTCATTTTTATCATATTATAGTATTTTTTGCCTAGTTCATCATGTGATTTTCTATATTGAGGTATGTCGACTGCACTCAATTAACATGCGCAAAATCAGTTGCACAATCACATTAAATACATTGATGCAATTAGCACACAGTATATTCCTTCATGCATATCCTTGATCTTACTAAAACATATATAACAGCAGAACATGGGTTTTGTTACATTATTGCTCTAAACTTGTGCTTAATAATTAGCACTTTAATCTCATTCTGCATGTTCTATTACTTTTGAAACAACCCGGTTCCCCTCCGTCCTTTTCCTTCACGGTTATACGTCCATTGAGAATATTAAAACCCCTTTTTCTTCTCCCCATTGATAGCATGAGACTTACACTCACTATATATTCGTAATTCATTATTCTTTTTCCTGTGGTCCTCTTTGTAGCTCCAATTGATATAACACATGTTCTGTTTATAGATCTACTCACCTGTGTCTTTTCTTTGATTTAATATTTATATGTATTTTTATTATATTTTCACCATATTTTTTATCATGTGCCAATTCCTCTTCTATATTTTTTCTTTTTTAATATATTATTGTTTTACAAGTATTTTATTTTATTTTATTCGCATGTCTTAAGTTTGTTTAACATCTTATAGTTCATAAACTTGTATCTAAGTATTTTTATATTACTTTATAGATATTTATTAGTATTATTATCATTCATTTTATTCCCCTTTTATCTATTTTTATGTATTTATTTATTGATTTTTGGTACATTTGATGTTTTGTCTTTCATATATTATTTGTTCTAATTAGTGATTATATAGTTTTTCCTTTCATAGCCATTATATAGTGCTACGACTCAATTGTCTTTAAGAGACAACCTCATCAACTACGGCGCTATCAACATATAGTGCTTTTTACCAAATTGTCTTTATGAGACATCTCCATCCTTACAATACTGGTATGTTATTATTCTATTACATTTATTCGGATTTATATACTTTTATATATTTTACATATTTATTCAATGGCTTCATTATTATCATATTTATTTGTTTAATATACAACTTTACCTATATTTATTTATGTACAGAATTGTATTCACGTTTTTACCAATTTGTGTTTATTTGCTTTTTATAATATTTTAGTTCTCTGTCTCGGCCCTCGTTTACTTGATTTGATTTAATTAGATATTGTCTAATTGATTTTATTTTATTTTATTGTACTGATCTTTATTATTATTATTATTTTGTTTTATGGTTTTTGACTCTCTTCTCTGTCCTCTGGTTGGTCTAAACGTAACATTTACTAATATATTAGTCATTTTATTGTTCTGATATTTTCGTTACACATTTATTTATTTATTTGTTTTTATTGATATATCATATTATTTATTGGATTTATATGTTGTATATCCATTGTATAACAATGTTTGTTTTAACTCATGGTAGCTGTATGTCCCCCGAAGAAGGCGTAAGCCGAAACGCGTAGGGATCATCTTCAATAAAGCAGTCTGGTCCAAACCTCCTTCCGTCTCTTGCTCCGTTTGTTCCCCTGTGGTATCTGCAAGAGCTTCGCTCCTCCTTTGTTTCTCTAAGAGTATACAGAAGGCCATACAACAAAGTCAAACATTCTGAGAAAGAAACATGATGGCGCACCGAGTTGCGCAATGTCCCTCATATCAACTATAAATGACTATACACACGATCTGATAAAAATAAACCAATAAAATCATGAAGCGCCCTATATAACAGGAGAAGCACCGAAGTGCCTTAGAGAAGAAGCAAAACCCCAGAAATTACTGGCGACCTGATGTCTGCGGGGTGAAACCCCAGAGAAGGCCTAATTGAGACAGATAAGCGGTATAGCTGTGCGTGCTCCGAATCCAACCGAGGTGCACATCATGGAGGAAAAGGAGACCGAGAAAGGTAGATATTAAAGAAAGAAAGGTCCAGGCAGTCTCTATTCTAGACAATGATCACCACGTCGGGTCATTCAAAATGACGGGCAGTTCCAGCGGAGTATATCCGAGTTGCTGATTTAGCGCATCTGGTCTGCCTCTTTGGAATCTAAAAATGTTGCTAGCAGAGCAGGATCTTCGAAGGTGCTAGTTTGGTTATGGAGAGTCACTCTGAGCTTCGCCGGATATAAGAGGCCAAAGCGAGCCTGTAACTGTTGAAGTCTAGGTCGAAAAGCAAGGAGTCCCTTCCGCCGGTCAGCTGTGGCCTTTCCCAAGTCGGGGAAGAAGGAGACCTTATGATCTTCAAACTGCAGATGTTGAATCACACCCGGGCGGCTTCGAAAATTTGCTCAACTTGCTGATACCTCAGTAATCGAAAGATAATGGGCCGGGGGGTCGTCCGATTAAGTGCGATGTTGGTGGGAGCACGATATGCGCGGTCAATTTCCAGAGCTCCGTAAAAGGTAATCTTCAGCAAGGAGGGGAGAGTTCTAACCAGAAATTCTCTCAGATCTCCTGCTTCCGCACCCTCTGGTACTCCTATGAGCCTGACATTGTTGCGACGGGCTCGATTATTGCAATCCTCTAACTCTTTTTGAAGATTCTGTATCTGCCGCTCAGCCTTGTCCAAGTTCACCAAGCGCTCCGCGTGCGAATCGAGGACCCCCGCCATGTTGTCCAGCCGTAGTGAAAGACCTTCAAGCCGATCCTGAAGCATACCGAAATCTTCTCGCATGGCTCGGAGCGCTTCTCCGTTGGACTGCACCAGTTCCTTCACACCACGTATTTCCTCCAAGATCTCCTGCTGCATTTCGGGGCTTACCCGAAGTGGAACCATCTTTAGTGGGGAAGACAACTCTGTTTTGGAGCGTTTTCCATGTGAAGAAGAGGGAGACCCAAAGTCCAAGCGCACTGGCTTGTGGGCCGCCATTCCCCCCAAGGCACCCCGGTGAGTTCGGAGTAAAATATTAAGTTTATGTAGATATTAAGTCAGGATTCTGAGTAGGCCCCTCGGGAGCTTCAGCACGAAGCGTCTACCCCGCTGGACATCAGGCTCCGCCCCCCCATCGTCTAACATTTTTGAAGATCTGAAATGATGGGTCATCGATTATGTCCTGCCTTTACAAAGGGGAGGGGATAGGGATTTAACATTGATCCGGTGGGAACAATCGTGGATTTTCAAGTTGGATAGAATTGCTCCGTCTGGGTTCAATGAATGTATTGATTGGAGGGCTTGCTGGTAGTCTGTGGGTGGTGTGGCTGGTACTGGACAAGTCTCTCTGGAGGCCTCTTTGGTGGGGCTTCTTGTGGTATGTGTGGTGTATGGTTGGAGTATCTGTTTGATGTTGGGCTGCGATTGTGGTTGTGGATAGTTAGTTTTCTTGTATACATCAGGGCTGTTGGGTTCGGGTGTATTTTGGTGGATGCGTCTGAGGGGCGTGAAATGTGAATAGCTGCAGTTACTATTGGACAAGTGCCACTTTAGGTCAGAGTCTATTGGTTAATGTATCTGTCCTTTTGTGATGTTCCGCCCTTTTGGTTGTGGTTAAGAACACATGTGTGGCGTGTCCTGCAGGTTTAGCTTTTTTGAATTGCAGCTGTTGTGGGTGCAAGTCCTTCCTGGTACTATAGTGTGTGAGTACAATGGAAGTTCTTATCAGTATTTATTTTCCTTCATGGTGGGGATTTTGTTGGGTTTGTAAGACACAAGAAACTTGGTTCATTTGTTTTTTGGGGGTTTTGTATTTTTTTCACTATTGCAGGTGTGGCTAGCATTTCGTTACCACGGAGTGAGCTTGTTCACATTTGCCAAGTGTCCTTCTTATCTGATGCAGCTCTGGTGAAATGCCCGGTGTCGGAGTGTGGACAAGTGTTGTGGACAATGCTCTATATTTATTTCAGTTAAGTGATCTATGCTTGCTTACTGCTTGTGGCGCTCATACACCCTTCTGCTGATGTTATATATGTATAGTGTTGTTGCTTTATATACCATTTGTCTCACACATTTAATAAGTGGAGCTTTTTTATGACCTATGATGGTGTTGTTCTGTAGCATGTATTGCTAGTTCACACTGCTATTTTACAGCTACTGTGACATACAGCCGTTGCGTAGTCTTGGTGATAATATTCACTGAGGTCTTTTTTCTCCACAAGTGAGCATTGGTGTCAAGTTCAGTGCCTAGTGTTGTTTTTTCAATTGCACTAGTTTGTTATTTTTTCTTGTGCAGAATAAGAATACACCATTCTGCCATGTTGTGGGGGAATGGGAAGAGAAGGAAGTATGGTAGATAAAGGAGGAGGAGGAAATACTAGTTGCTAGGGGAGCCCACTGTTTCATCCACTGAAATCTCCACTGCCCCATCTGTCTCTTGCACTCACATACGTGTACCCTATTCACCTGCACTTCCTTCTAGTAAGTGCAGATTGGACTATAGGTTAATACTATTTCATCCATGGGTTACACTCGGTGACAGTCCAGCTGAGTGAGGCATTTGGGCTGATTTTTCAGTAGTATCTGATGATCTTAGCCAGGGTAACTGCAGCTGAAGTTAGGACCTCAGTGGCTCCTTGATCATCTTCAGGCTGTGCACCACCCAACCCCGATGTCCCAGAGGGCAATCCAAACCAATATTGGCCTACTGGTGACAACTCATGAAGGGGTTTCACTAAATACTAACATCTGCATCATGAAGTATACAAAATTCCACCAGGAGCCCACATACTGAATGTGGTGGTTCAGAGATGCCCTTATTGCTTGCTGCTTCTCTCACTGCTATCCACCCATCATGCTATAATTAAAATACCCTACTATTTTCCTGTACCTCTATTTCAGTTCCCAGAAGGTGAAATTGCCAGCTTACTTGTCCTCCAACTCAAAGGCATCCTTTGTCATGTGCAACAAGTATGCAAAACATCAAATCCCTTTGTAGGCTGCATCATCTGTTGCCCTGACCTGGTTGCTGTTACCATCTATAATAAAAAGCAGGAATATTCTTGTTTCTCTGTCCTAGCCAGCCCTCCATCACCCCCTGATTGCCTCCATAGGTGTCAGAAAGGGATGGGCCACACAGGCCCTGGCCCCACCAAAAATCACAGCATGGCAGGAAGCAGGCTGCCCACAGGGATCCCATCCCCCATGGGATGAAGAAGAAAAGCCCCTTCCTGTCTGCCTATAGGAAATCTGATCCCTGCAGGCAGACAGAAGGGTCTTTGCTGCAATTGCAGCTTCTCTTCTTCTATCCGCAGGCAATATGATCCCCATTGGCAGCCTACTGCTTGCTGGCCACAATCATTGCAAAGACCCATCTTGTCTTCCACAAGCATCATGGGCAGACAGAAAGGGTCTTTGCAATCATCACAGCCAGCAAGCAGCAGTCTACCCGCAGGGATCCTATCCCCTGTGGGCAGAAGAAAAGCCATGATAGCAGCAAAGACCCTTCTTGTCTGCTAACAGGAAGGGTCTCTGCCTGTGGGTTGGAGTTAAGGTAGAGCGTGGGGCGATGCTTAGGCCCCCTCAAAGAAACAGCCCTTCTGCCGCCCCTGATTGCCTCTAAGATGTGGGCTATGGTATAGCTCTGCTTCATCAGCTGGGGCACCACAAAAGCTTCTGCCTACCCTTGCTCATCCAACTACCTCCAGAGTGCTTTCAGGGAAAGGTCAGCATGCATAGTTTTCTGACTGGAAATACTCCAAATAAATAAATCCAATACCGAGTGCCACAATACTGATTAACATCGCAGGATATAATATTTCATTTGATGACTTTGAATGCATTACTTAGACGTCAGGGTATTAATATTCTTCGAATAAGGCAGTGTGCCAACATTGTCTTAACATCTTTGTTAACTGCAGTTTTCATTCTGTGCTTTGGTATCATGTATTTAGATAAATGATGAGGTTTACCTGGTGGTGAACCAATAAATTTCCTGAACCAATGAATTCCACAATTTGAGTCTCCAGCATTGGTAGCAAGCAATATATGAAGTTATTATACAGAGCAATTCAAGATATATTTGTGTGATAGTAAAGTTTAGGTAAGATATATTTGTGAGTCTCATAGTTTCTGACTGGTCCTGATGTTAGTCATAAAATAGATACTACTGTCTTCTGCCTTGGCCCTGGCCATGATGAGAATTCCTCTACTCTTATCTGCTGGTTTGATAATGATAGAGGGATCATTCATCAGTACTCCCTAGGCTTGTCGCTCCTCCATAGATAAATTATGTCACTATGAACAAGGTGACAACTGTTGGAGGTCTGCTAGGAACAACTGAATAAATACCTGAATATTAGAGTCCATAGGACCTGGTGGAATCCATCCGGAATATGGATATAGCTGAGAATTTTCTATAGCTAATGACTGTTCCCACTCCTCTTGAAAATATAGAGATAGTCGTGATCTTATTTATTTATTTCATTTATTTATTTGGTTTTATACTGCACTATTCACGATCAGCACGGTTTACAAAATAACAACATCTTACATGGAACAGTTTACATTTAACATATTACATGGAAAAGTTAACATAGAACATGTGAAAAGTATACATTGAATATGTGAACAAGATCTAGAACAATTAACTTATTTACACTGATAGATCAATAGATCATATACAGTAGCATATATGAATGGGGAACTATTTACAATCTGACAGGATCTTGAGTATGATAATGATGGATAAGGCTTTAAGTTATGTGGTCGAAGGCAAGGTGGAATAAGTGTGTTTTGATTGCTTTGCGAAAGGTGGTCAAATCTGATATGAGACGAATAGTAGCAGGTAGATGGACTTGTATATCAAACAAGTCCATCTCTCCACTAGGAACAAATGACAATCCATGTTCCAAAACTGAAAGTTCCAAGGCCCTACAACTTTGAGCAGACATTGATTTTACAGTGATACACCATGGAACCTGATGGCTTAAACAGTCCATTTGAATGACATTGGTGTTTTTTTGAGTTAATTATTACTTTTAATAATGTTTCTTTTGATATGTTTTTGATCAGGGTGATTGAGCCAGTTTGATCTCTAATATTGCTGTATCTGCCTGCATGTTATCAAGGGTCAGAGTTGATGGTGAGCTATGGGGTTCATTTGTTTGAAGGGTTCCTGGGACTCATAGAGGGTAAATCTACGCGTTTATGTGGAATATAGCTTTGTGAGGATGTTGGGTTGGTTTTAGAAGATTTGTTGTATTTGCATGTTATGTTGTGGTTGGTTAGTAGTGCCCACCAATGAGAAGGGTGAGGAATTGAAAGGTATGTAATGTACTGATAGGGATCTGAAAGGAGGAGTTTCATTGGATGTCTGGTAGTGTTGGTGGATTTTCATTGATGAATGTGTGAGAGAGTTTGTGGTTTCAAAGAGAAAAAGGGAAGAACAGTTTTAATTGGGCTTTTCCACAGGAAGGATGTGTATCAATAAGATGGGTTTGATATATGTTAGGGGGATGTTGTTTAAATTGTATGGGTATGTGCTAATGGTTATCCCTTTTGTTTTCACCAGCTATAACCACTGGTTGTGAAAAAGCTGCTTTGCGGTGAAACCATCAGCTGTGGTCACCTAGTTGGTGTAAACTGTCATTTGTAGCCTGATTTAATGCCTGGAGGAGTCCGTGTCAGCGTCAACGTTAGCATATTAAGTTGAGTATTCTATGATTAATATAGCTTATGTTTATAAAGAAAGGAGCACTTTACTCTTGGACAATTTTGATGTTTGATTTCCGTCAATTGGGAGTGATGATGACAGCCTGTGAGTGGCATGCAGTAGTTTGCTGCTGTCAGTCTGTGGATTGAGCCCCCATCGTTGAAAAGAAGAATTACACATTTTATGAAGACATATTGAGTGGGTTTCAATCAACTCTTATTCTATGAATTAAACATGTCCATTATTCTCCAAGCATCTTTCTTACATTATGAGGTTGCTATTCCTTTTCTTGCTGCTATTTTTATCTCACCTGTGTCAGTAAAGTATTTTCCCATTTATTTTATGGAAGCCTCTTGAAGGTAACACTTTTCTGTTCAGTTTTAGATTCTGTTATCAGGGTATTTGCAGTATGGTATTGTGCTTCTCCACATCTTTGCCCCAAATGTGGGTGGTATCCATGTAGATTGAAGTATCTGGCATACCATTCATCAATTGTAGAAGAAAGTGGTGAAACACGTCTGGTGCCAAACATAGTCCAAATGACAAGCGCTGAAATCAATAGTGCTCAGAAAGTGTATTAAAGATAGAACGCAATTGGCTTGCCTTGTCTAAAGGTGCCGTCAAAAGCTACTAGATGCATCAAGAGTTGTAAAGGTTCAGGCTGGCTTTATTCAGATCATTTGGGTCTAAACAGACGCACAGTTCTCTATTTCTTTTTGTGCTTGCCATGTGCCGTATGATGCCTTTGGATTTTGTTCTACTCTTCTTCACCTAGCTTGTTTTTCATGCTTTGCAAGTTGGGTGCCTTCGTTATGTTTTAGGGCAGGGGTGGGCAATTCCGGTCCTGGAGGGCCACAGACCAGTCACGTTTTCATTATGTCCCTAATGAATATTCATGAGATCTATTTGCATTCACTGCCTTCCATTGTATGGAAATAGGCCATGAATATTCATTAGAGACATCTGGAAAACCTGACTGGTCTGCGGCCCTCCAGGACCAGAATTGCCCACACCTGTTTTAGAGTGTCTCTCACTAACAACTTCTTAACACCTTCAAAACATGTCTTTGTGAGCATCTTTTCAAGGTGCTGCATTCAGTTTACAGGATTCTGTATTAATCCTACTTTCTTCACGATTTTTAATGCCTTACTATAAACTAACTATGGAATGGTAGGGGCATGCATGGTTAAAAAAAATTGGCTTGTGCATGTTTTAAACGTTTTCTAGATTTTTGGGCACTCTTGTGTTTGTTTCTTTATATGTGCACTGTATGGGCACTGGAACATTTTCTAACTACACAGATCAATTGGGATTGTGTTAATTTTATAGGTATACATGTGTATAAGAGATTTGTGCACACTTTAAATTTTTGGACACGCAAACAAACAGAATGCTTACTCACTTGCAAACCCCTGTTAAATGGTGAGGATCTGGAACAACTGTTATGCCCATAGGAAATAGCTGCCCTCTGTACTGAATCATTACATTGTCCCAGTGTTGGAATCAGCTTTCCTCTATATGCTCAAGCTGATATCCATTTCTTTCAGACATATGATATGCAGATTCTGACTAAATGCTCAGTACATCACCTGGATCAACTCTGTAGCATATGTTTTTCCCATTGGTGGGCTCTGCGATGTGCAGTTATGTTACGTACAAAACATTCTTCATTGCCATCGCTGGCTGTAGTTGCCTGCAGCATGTGCACTTTCCTATTTGACTGCTGCATCTTATGGCAGTAACATTCTCTACAATCCTGTCAATAAGCAGGACATACTTATAGGCATTTGACTGTCCCCAGTGCCGACACATTTTTTCTTTTGAAGTTGTGCATTGAGAGGTTGTTCCTTTGCATTTCTCTTCCAGCCTTTATACGGCTGTCTTTGTCCTGCCCCAGCTGTTAAGGAGCTTCTACATGGTGAGTGATGAAATCATTTCATCTGGGCGTGTGCAGCTTCTGTAGCTATGCATATCTGTATTGCATGTCCTAATGTAAAGTTTGTATCCAGGGCCGATGTTACCACTAGGTGAACTAGGCTGTCACCTAGGGCGTCGGCCCTCGGTGGGCACCCATTGGCACCATTGCTGCCCCTCTCTAGGGTTTGCAGCAGCGGCAATAGCCCTCAAACTGTGGCACAGTTCTTACTAACATTCCAGTGCGGCACTGCAGTTTCCTCCTGTGCACAACGTGCCATCTCTGTCCCCTCTAAAACCAGAAGTGGCATTGGAGGGAGATGCTAACGGCACAGAAGGAAACGGCAATGCAGCGCCGAAATGTTAGCACTTTGCTGTGGTTTGGAGGCTATTGCTGCCACTGGAGGGCCTTAAGAGGTGCAGCAGCAGTGACAATGGGGGCAGGGAGCCCATGGGGGGTGGGGCATCAGGATGGAGGACCTGCCTAGCCCTGTCTGTATCATGTAGCAGCTCCACTATCACTATGGATCTGTTTGTTGTGCCCATTATCTTTCACCAGTAAATCAGTCAGGGCTCTAAAATCATAAAACAGACTCCAGTACTTAAGTTCTGTATCTTACTGTAATTAGTTGAGAAAAAAATGTAATTGCACCTAAGATCCCAGCACCGAAGGGGAGGTTCTACATAGAAAAGCCTCTGCCAGAAACAGAGGCAGATTTAAAAGTTCCCTCAGTCTGCACTGCAATCTAGTTTGAGGAAGAAAGAGTTGCCCACCCCCACCCCACCCCCACCCCCAGAGGACCTAAGCCAGGCACAACAAACATAGGCCATATGGTCTTTTTCTGCTGATATATTTCTCTCCGGTCTGCCATTTCTCTTTTTCCTTTAGAGATCCTCTGTGTTTGTCCCATGCTTTCCTGAATTCAGATACTGTCCTGGTCTCTATCACCTCCGCTGGGAGACTATTCCACGCATCTACCACTCTTTCCATAAAGAAATATTTCCACATATTACTCCTGAGTCTATCCCCTTTCACCTCATCCTTTGCCCCTCATTGCACAACTTACTTTCAATTGAAAGAGGCTCTTCTCTTATGCATTTGTACAATGGAGGTATTTAAATATCTCTATCGTTTCTCCTCTATTCTACTACTACTACTAAGCATTTATAAAGCGCTACCAGGCGCACGCAGCGCTACACAATGAAAACAGAAAAAGACAGTCCCTGCTTAAAAAAGCTTACAATCTAAAAAGACAAAGCAAGAAAAGGAGTAGAAAAAAAGATAACAACAAGGGCAAATAGATAAGAGCAGGAGAGACAGGACAAAGGAAAGAGGTAAGAACAAGTGTAAGAGGAAGAAAGAAAGGTGAAATAAAAGAGGGGAAGGAAGGAGAACAGCAAAATCAAGAGCCAAAGGCAGAGGCGAAAAGATGAGCTTTTAAATTGAGTTTGAAGAGGGGCAAAGAAGATGCCTGACGTATAGACAAAGGAAGTTTATTCCAAGTGTAAGGAGCAGCAAGGTGAAAAGAGCGGAATCTGGAGTTGGCAATAGAGGAGAAGGACATAGCAAGAAGCAACTGGGAAGAAGAACCGAGTACACGAGGGGGGAAATAGGGAGAAATGAGAGAAGAAAGGTACTGAGGAGCCACAGAGTGAATGCACTCATAGGTCAGAAGGAGAATCTTAAAGTGAATACGGAAACGGATAGGGAGCCTTTCCTTTAACATATACATATCAAGATCTTTAAGTTTGCCCCCATATGGTTTATAATGAAGACTACTAACCATTTTACTTGCCATCCTCTGCACTGACTCCATCCTGTTTATATACCTTTGAAGGTGCGGTCCCCAGAATTGCACACAATGTTCCAAATGAGGCCACACCAGAGACTTATATGGACCTTGGTCTGACCCAGTATGGCATATCTTATGTTCTTATGGACAAGTTCCTGGAGGAAAGGTCCATAAACCATTATTAAGAAGGGACCCAGGATATCAATGCTTGACCCAGTACAAGCATTGCAGAACCTGTGTCTTTTGGGGAAACTGCTAGGTACTGTAAACGGGTGCCAGGCCTTCGCCTAGGGTGCGAAGGTTGGGGTTACCCTGATATCTTCTGTTAGCAAATAATAGTCGTAAGTTGAGTGTTCAAGGCAAAACATAACAAGGAATTTATTTCCCTTCCCAAAGGATTTTCAAGTGCAGAACAAAACATGGAAAACAACTTCTTCTGAAAGAAAAATATCTTCTTTTTCTTTGCTATATACAAAATTTAGCATAAAGACTCAATGTTGTCTGCAAGGCATAGCGTACAATCCATAGGAGCATATTCGGGTTCACTAGTGCTACACACCCATTGCATATCTTCACATTCAGTGTGTGTGGGGTTTGGCTTCAGACCTTTACTGCTGTCTCTGGAAAAACCCCTCGTTGGAAACTCGGGTATCTCACAAGAACACAGTTCCATACAGTGAGGTTTAAAAAGTACCTGTAGCTGTAGTGTTTCTTCCCCGGCTCTCCTTTTGTTCCCTCCAGTTATCAGGAACTCCTTTATAACTTTCTGCTGACACTTCTTGTGTTGAGCTGTGCCCTGGCCCTCTGTTCCGAACAGAACTTCTGGCTTTCCTTATTATAGTGCTAGGCTCCCACCTGTATGAATGCTGAAGCCTCTCCTCTGGCAGTGAGGTCTGGGAGACTCCCTGCTCTCTTGGTCCAGGTAAGTTCCTAGCCACATGGTGTGCCTTCCTTCCTTCTGCTGCCCTGGCTTCTCTCTCTGAGCTGCAACCTGGTTCCTCACAGGACCTCCAGCTGCCTGTATTCTGTGTGCTTCTCCAGCCACGTTTCTCTGAAGCTTCTCCTCTCCTGCTTCTTTGACATGCCCACTGCTTCTCTCTGAGGAATCACGGCACTTCCTTCTCTCTGGGGAATCACAGCACTCCCTTGTTGGAGCTACCCTCCAGCTTTTATCTCTCTATTCCCTGCAGGCTGGCTCGGCTTTCTTGCCCAGGTGAGTGTAATCAAGTTCTAAGCTTGCTGCTACGTCAGAGCTTGGGTGTGTCAGGTCTGCTCCTCTCTTTCCCTGTTTCTCATGAGCTGTATATGCTGGCTGACTAACAGTTTCAAAGGTAAATTCCTCCTTCCTATCTATTTGCATAGGTTCTGTGTGGGCTTCTACGTCACAGTACGTTTAACCTAGATTGGCCACTGTTGGAAACAGGATACTGGGCTTGATGGACCTTGGTCTGACCCAGTATGGCATATCTTATGTTCTTATACAGCAGCACTATTACCTCCTTTTTTCTGAAGGCCATTCCTCTCCCTATACACCCAAGCATCCTTCTGGTTTTCATTGTTGCCTTTTCTACTTGTTTAGCCACTTCAAGACCATCAGAAACAATCACGACTAGCTCCCGCTCTTCTATCATGGACAGAAGTACTTCGCCCTCTACACTGTACTGCTACCTTGGATTTTTGCAGTCCAAATGCATGACCCTGCATTTTTTAACATTAAATCTCAGCTAGACCATTTTTCAAGCTTAGCTAGATCCCTCCTCATTTTATCTATTCCTTCCTGGGTGCTTACTCTATTGCAGATTTTGATATCATCCGCAAAAAGGCAAACTTTACCCGACAGCTCTTCTGCAATATCACTAACAAAGATGTTAAATAATCAGACCAAGGACAGGTCCCTGCGGCACACCACTGGTTACCTCCTTCTCCTCAGAGAGAGCGCCATTTACCTGCACACTGTCACCTCCCAATCAACCAATTTCTAACCCAGTCAGTCACTTTAGGGTCCGTCCCTAGAGTGCTCAATTTATTAATGTCTCCTGTGTGTAACGGTGTGAAAGGCTTTACTGAAATCCAAGTACACCACATCTGGAGCTCTCCCTCAATTCAACTTTCTGGTTATCCAGTCAAATAAATCAATCAGATTTGTCTGACAAGACCTGCCTCTGATAAACCCATGTTGCTTCGAATCCTGTAATCCATTAACATAAGAACATAAGATATGTCATACTAGGTCAGACCAAGGCCCATCAAGCTCAGTATCCTGTTTCTAACAGTGTCCAATCCAGATCACAAGCACCTGGCAGTTTCCCAAAAAGACAGATAGGTTCCACAATGCTTGTATTGGGGCAAGCAGTGGATTTCCTGGATCATCTTTAACAACGGTTAATGGACCTTTCTTCCAGGAAATTGTCTGAAAGTTTTTTAAACCCATCTACACTAACAGCTTTTACTACATCCTCCGGTAACAAATTCCAGAGTGTGATTATGCATTAAGTGAAGAAATATTTTCTCTCATTAGTCTTGAAGGGGTTACACTGTAGCTTCATTGCATGTTCCCTAGTCTTTCTACTTTTTTTGTAGTTCCTCTAGGGCTACCCCTTGCTGCTCCACCAGTGTCTCCGTTTCTTCCAGACGATTACCCATGTCCACTATATCTTGTCTCAAGGCCTGGATTGACTCCTTTAACTCCTTTTTCACTCCACTAAATTCCATCTTGATCTCATCTTTCAGCTCTGTTAACCATTCCTTCAACATGCCGGCCATCTCTGGACTGCATCCTCGCTCCAACTCTTGCTCGGGCTCCTTCGGGCTTGCAGGCTGATTTCTATCCTCCTTTTCCACCTCTTTTCCCCCTTTGGAAGCCACATACGGGGACCGAAATTCGGCTAGCTTTCTTCTCACTGACTGACCACCTTTATTTTTCTCCATGGTCACTTTGTGTATTCTCCTGACTATATTGCTGGGTTCCCCTAGTAATTTTGGGGATCCTCTTCTCCCTAAGCCTGTCCCACGCACTGTATAGGGCTCCTTCTTGGACTTCTTTCCGCCCTCTTAATCACGCGCTGTGGGGTCAGCTCCAATTCAGCTGGCCTTCTGGTCCTGCTAATTAATTCACACTGCCTCCTTTTTCTGGCAGGTCTTCTATCCAACAGGTATCTCCCTCCAGTATTATGGTATGCTAGGCCTGACTGCACCGGGGCCGTCCACTTCTTTATTTATGTATCTCCAGTCTTCTCTCCCTTTGCACCAGCCTTCCCAGCTCCTTTTAATGTTATTTCTCAGCGCCGCCTCAGCTAGACTCCTTATGAGCACCCTCTGACTCTCTGGGTGCAGCCTCTTCAGTCTCCTTCGTGTCCTGCTGCTTGCCCGCTCACTCACCGCACTCTCTCTTTAATGCTTGCTCCAGTCATGCAGCCATCTGGGTTCCTCTGCTTCCTCCCCGGCTGCCACCTGGTACCAGACACTCTTCCCCAGGGCTCACATGTGCTTCTTAGTGCCTCGTGCAGACTTTTTCCTGTTTTCGCAGCTTCTCCAGCTCACCCGGGTCTCTCACTATCTCTCACTTCTTCCACCGCTTTTTCGGCTCTGGCTGCTACTCCACTATCTGCGGCCGTCGGCTCGCACTACCGTTCTGCGTGCGCTCCCACCTCCTTCCAAGCACAGACCTTTTGTCAGGCCCAGCAGCCGGCTACTCACTCTCGGATCCCCAGGCCTTCTCTTCCTCCGCCTCATGCTCTCGCCCCCAGCGGCTCTGCTCCCTCCGTAGCACACTCAGATCGCGGCCGCCACGCTCCTCCTTACTCTGCCGCTAGCACGGCTTTGCTTTCTCTTCACTGCCCCTCACTTCCAGCACGATTGATCACCGGATTCTGGGGAATTTCCCCTTAACTTCAGGCTTGGTGGCGGAGCTCCCGCTTCACGCCGCCATGCAGCTCAATGACATCACCGGAAGTCTAGTCTTTCTACTTTTTGATGGCATAAATCGATCTACATTTACCTGTTCCACTCCATTCATTAACCCTTTCCAGGCCGAGCCCAAAACTCTTGGGATCCAAAATTCTGACTAAATATTCCTATCAAATGGCATATAATACATGACCATAGCAGAAGGAAAATCACTATTAGAACATATTGAATAAGACGGGTACAATTTTCCTGAAATATGCAAAAATTAACCCGGCTGCAGAATGTGGATTAAAAATTTAAAGTAGGCCTTCAAAGGGTTAATTTATAGACCTCTATCATATTTCCCCTCAGCCATCTGTTTTCCAGGTTGAAGAGCCCTAACCTTTTTAGACTCTCCTCATAGGGATATCCTTCTATTCCCTTTACCATTTTGATGGCTCTTCTCTGTACCTTTTCTAATTCTGCTGTATCCTTTTTAAGATACAGTGACCAGAATTACACACCATATTCAAGGTATGGTCGCACCATGGAACGATACAGAGGCATTATAATATCCTTTGTTTTATTCTCCATTCCTTTCCTTATGATACCTAGCATTCTTTTTGCTTTCTTGGCCGCCGCTGTACACTGGGCGGAAGGTTTCAACATATTATCCACGATGATGCCTAAATCTTTTTCCTGGGTGGTGGTTCCTGATGTGGAACCTTGCATCGTGTAACCCTAGTTTGGGTTGTTCTTTCCTAGGTGCACAGCTTTGCACTTGCCAAATTAAATTTCAGACTAGTGCACGCACATACTCCATAAGGATTGGGGTCACTATCTTAAGGAACACTGGAATTATAATGGAAAGGGTCACTGTTTTACTGTAACTAGGTCTGAAAATGTGTGTTTGTACATATTTCCATATTGGCACCATTACATCTTTATTAGCTGAATATGTTGCACTGTATTTTTCTGAGCTTATTGTGTATATTAATCCAACTTGGTGGGTTTTTTGATTATATAAATTCTTATTCCTTGGCCTATCTCAACTTTCAAATTTGGTTAAACATTTCCATCCTTCGAATACCATTTTGCTTTCTTAATGAATAATCAATTTTCCTTTTAGCGCTAGCCCCCATCGTGTCTGTTATAACTTCATGGAGGGGTGCCATGGGGCTGTTTGCTTCTGCTGCTCTCCGATGCCTGATGCCGACTTCCTGTTTGCATAGGAAGTCGGCACTGTGTGGCGGAATGCAGCAGAAGCAAATAGCCCCATGGCGCCGAAACTTGAAGGTAACTGATGTGACGCTGTTTGTAGCTATCGCTGCCGCTGTTGGTCCTGGAGAGGGATGGGAGCGGTGGCAATGGGTGCCGTGTGGAGGCAGTGCTGTGGAGGGGGGCATCAGGCAGTGGTGGGGGGCATAAGGGATGAGGTTTGCCTAGGGTGCCTCACCTCCTTGTGCTGGCCCTGTTCACATAAACCAGACTCCTGGTGCTGCATAACTCTTCTTATTGAGAAGGTTCTTACAACAAAAACTGTATCAAGAAGTGAATTTAGATTCTTGACTCTTCTTCCTTGTGAGGGTATCCTATAACTCCCTCTAGAGGCAAGAAGGATCAGACTCGGCATAGCCATGTGCTTCATCCTCTTTCCATATGGGTCTGTCCTCTGAATCTTCCATCTGATTCTCTCATACCTTCCCCTCCTTTCCTTTAGTCTTTCATCCTTTCCCTTCCCTTTGCTCTGTTTCCTCTTGCCCCACTTACTTCCTCTTCCCTTGCTGCTTCCCCTTTGCTTTCCTTCCTCTCCTTAGCAATTCTCCCTGTTCACATCTCTCCTTCTCTCTTCTTTCTGCTGTTAGTCCCCTTCCATTCTCTTGACCTTTCTTCTGTTGCGTCTCCCCTGCTCTCCTCTCCTTTGACCACTCATTTTTTTCTTCCTTTCTCTGTCTTCTTCTCTCTTGTTCCCCTTCCCTTCCCCCTCTAATCTTTTCTCATTCTTCCTTTCTGTTGACTCCCCTTTTGTTCTACTCCCCTTCTATTTTGCTGTCACCTCTCCTTTGCTTGCCTCTCCTAGTCTCCCTTTCTGTCTTCTCCTTTCTTTCACTGATCCCACTCTATTCTTTCTCTCCTGTTCTTTATGCCTTATTTTGTCCTTTTCCTGCTCTCCCCACAAATGACCTTTTTCTCTGCTCTGCCCTTCTCGTTTCCATCCCAGTTCCTCCCATCTGCTTGTCCCCTCTGTCTTGTTTCTATTTCCTTGCTTTGCTCTATAGCTCTCCCATTTTCTCTTCTATTGTCCTTTTGCTCTACTCTTCTCACCTGCGCCCTTTCCCTCTTTCTCCATACCTCACATCTTCCCTCTATTGCTTTGTCCTCAATTGTTCTCCCCTTACTTTCACTGGCCTCTTCTACCCTCTACTAATATCCTTTCCCCTATCCTATTTCTTTTTCCTTTCTTCCTGCTAGTATTCTTTCTTTCTCTCTCCTGCTTACCTTCCACTCCTGTTCTTTCCCTCTCCTTATTTTCCCTGTTCCCCTGTCCTGCTTCTTCTCCCCTCCTATTATTCTCTTTTTTCCTAGGGCTTCCCTTCTCTTTAGTGTTTTCCTGCTTTTATTAATCAAACACGTGTTGAGCTTTGCGCAAACATTCGATAATTCCACTTATATAAAGCGAGTGGGAGGAAATATTATCATGTGGCACTAAATGCAAACTGTCACATGATAGGAGAAACTGAAGAGAAATCCTTAGTGAGTTTTGCAGTTTCCCCCTACACTTTAAGCTCTTACGTTCCTCCCCTCTCTTTCTCCGTCTCACCCCACCATGCTAACAGACTGAGACACTGACTGTGCAAATTCTAGTCCAGCTTAAACTTGAATATGCCCATGTCTAAACCGTAAATGTTGTCACCAATTTAACAAAAGAAAAGCCTTTATCCCTTCTACAGTCTGCAAATAGGATGGACAATATAACAAACAGAGGAAGAAATGTGCACAATAGTTTAAAAGATCTGGAAAAAAGCAACGTTTTAACTACTTGGAGATGGTGGAGGATCACTCGTTAAATAGCAACATCAAACTACAAGGAAAGCAATTCCTTTATTTAGTATTAATAAAAACAGCCCTAGACAGTCTGCATTTCAGTTACTTAAATCTGGCAGCTTTTTTTGATTGCAGATCTTCATTTCCTAAGAGAGAAGAATGAATCCTCTAACTGCGATGCCCTAATGAAAGGTGATAGTGTGAATTGGTGTTGGACTGATTGCTATGTCTGGCACATCTCTAATGGATCAAGCATCTCTTTAGGAAAGGCTTGCTCTTCTCAGAAACTCACAGGATAGGGCTGTTTCAGTTCAGAAGCAAGCCCAAATGTTTTCTACTGCCAGTAAAACTGCAACACGACATCTGAGGAGAAAAGAAACAGGCAGAAAGAGGGAATCTGCCTTTGTGTGTAGGCTATGGATTATTTTCGATTTAGAATGCTTTAAAATGCATAAACCTTTATGATGAATTTTTCAAAGCTTGTGAAAAGTGTCATGTCGTTAGAACCAGAAGCTGAAATGCTTTCTTGATCCATAGAGCGATATGAGAAGAATGGCTTGTGCCTTCTTACACTATGTACTTAGTGATGGTGCTGAAGGGCCTTATTTAGCAGTAAAAAGGAAAATGAGTTTTAAAGTCCTTCCAATACTTTATGTCATGCTGGCATTTCCCAGAAGGTCTTTGATTAGAGTCCATTGCAATCATAGTTACAGTAATACAGGCAACTGTCTGCTGGAAAATTTTCAAGTAACTTTACACAGCCCATCGCAAGGTCATTAGATAGTAAATACTGCTTAACTTTCTGTGGAATTATAAGATTGCCAGATATTTTTGCAGGCAAATCTGGGACACATGTGGGGAGGTCGGGGTGGGGGGTGGGAGAGGAAGGGACACCTAAGTTTCAGGTTTGATCAACAAGACGTGGAGGAGGGAAGAGAGGACTCATTACCCTGCCGCCCCCCATCCATCCCACAACAGCAACAATATTACTTCCAAGCAGACAAATCAATAGAGAAATAGAAACAGTCGTGCATTTCTCCCATACTCTGCACAATATAAAGATAATGGATGTAAATTCTAAAAACTGACATATTCAAATCGCTAAATTGAAAATCTTTTTTTTTCTTCTCCTTCTGTCTCCATTGCTGAAATCAGGAACTGGAGGCTGCCAAACAAGTGGGAGTCGGGGACCCAGCTCTAAAATTGGTGACATCTGGTAACCTTACATATGGCACTGCACAACGAATCTGACAGTAAAACATGTTCCCTGACATGGATTTCCTTCATTTTCTAAAAGAAAAGGGGAAAAAGGGGTCCTGGACTTTTGTAACATGCTGTGTCCAATTTTTGTTAATATGCAATTATTTTTTTAGCTTACTGTAAGCCCTACTCTATGGAAGAGTAGCCTAGTGGTTCCTTAGCAACCAACAGACCAGCCTTTGATTCCCACTAGCACTCCTTGTGGCCTTGGGCAAGTCACTTAACCCTCCATTGCCTTGAAAGAAAGATGTGGCAATCTACTTCTGTCAAGTCCTACTCTTCACTTACTGGTCTGTTGACTAACCTTAGACCATGATCTTCATCTTTATCCAAACATTTGATATACTGCTCAAACATGAGTTTGGGCAGTATATTAAATTTTTACAATAATAATTATAACAATTGCTGTGAGAATAAAGAGAGAAGTGAATGCCAAATAATGGACAGGATAGAAGGGAGCAACCACACTGAGAGAGAGAGGAGAGAAAGAGGCGGAGGGAGGCAGGTCAAAAGCAATGTGAAAAGATGGGGATTTAGCATGGCTTTAAATTTTGGGAAGGAGGTTTCCAGCTGGAGTGCAGGGGAGAGGGAGTTCCATAGTGCGGGGCCAAGGAAGAAAAAAAACACTGGTGCATATAGATTCCACTGGTGCGAGGGGGAGGGAAGATGTAGATGGTTGAGTGGAAGGAGCATAGAGACGAACAAGGTCAGAGAGGTACTGTGGGATGGAAGCGTAGATGTCCCGGTGGACTAGAGCGAGTACCTTGAATTGAATTCTATATGTGACAGGGAGCCAGTGAAGTCATATGAGCAGAGGAGTGATGTGATCAGATCACGAGGCATGAGTGAGGATCTGAGCTTCAGTTTTCTGAAGGAGTTGTAGGCACTGAAATTGGTATTGAGGGAAACTGGTAAGAGTGACATTGCAATAATCAATATGTATGATAACCAGGGAAAGAAGCGTGACCAGAGACTGGGGGGACAGGAAAGGATGAACAGCATGGACCTGATGCAGAGAGTAGGAGTGACAGATGGGCTAGGAGAGGTGCTCGTGAAATGACAGGGAGGAGTCCAATGTGACACCGAGATACCGGAGGGAGAACATGATCAGGATTGGGGATTGCAACAGAAGCGGGGCCAGTGAGGTATAGAGGCCACCAAAGGTGAACCAAATGGTGGACATCTTGGAGGGGTTGAGATGAAGGTAATTTAAGTGCATTCAGGAACTTATGTGAGAGAGGCAAGAATTAAAGGGACAAAAGCTCATCGTGTTTCAGATAAGCATCCTTCAATTAAAGTCACGTTTATAATATTGAATTTAAAAATATTGAAGTTACAACCTCTATTTTAGCTTTAATATAAAATTGAGCAACTATGAAAGGTCGTTGATGTGAGATTTGGGCGCAGTTTCCACATGAAATAGTGTGTTTCATAAGTCGCCTCATTCTGGTTCTGAGACCTAGTTGCTTGAAAAGCTAAAGGATGTGGTACAGGTTAGGAAGTTCTACAATATAGATCATCTTATGGGTGAAGAGTAGAGCTGCACCATATATTTAACTTGATAGTTTAACAGCTCTGAGAGGTGACATTACCGTATACTTGTTAAGAATTAAAGGGAGCCAAGTCAGGGCAGAAGGAATGGTGTGATGTAAAAGAATAATATCATTGGCGTAATAATACGCCGAAATGCTATGCTGTTGGACAAGAAGGGTCAAAGGTGCCAAGAAAGCACTGAATAGGAGGGGAGCCAGGATGGACCCTTGCGGGACACCACAGGGGAGAGAAGTGATGGGGGGGGGGGAGGAGGAAGAGCCGGAAAGGACAAAAAAGGACCTGGTAGAGAGGAATTAATGGAACCAGTGCAGGACAGTACTTGAAGACAGGTCTAGAGAGACAGCCAGGGAGATGTCACCATGATCGTGCGCAACATGTAGCTCATTAAGAAAGGAGACAAGGATAGTTTTTGTACTGTGACCAGGTCTGAATCCAGATTGGTGGGGGTGGAGGTAGAATCAAGATGGGAGGATAGGAGTGAAAACTAGCTTCGCTAGGATTTTGGAGAGAAAAGGGAGATTTGAGATGGGGCGCCAGTGTGCCAAGACAGAGGAATCCAGTGTGGGTTTCTTAAGAAGGGGGTGGACCACAGCATGTTTCCAGGAAGAAGGAAAAGAACCTGAGGAAAGGCTGGTGTTAAACATAGTGAGTACGTAAGGAAGGAGAGCAAAAGAGGGTTCTGAAAACCAGTGAGAAGGAATAGGGTCTGAGGGGCATGTGAGGAAGAGAGGGCCTTCAACAATTCGACAAATGATGTCGGGCAGAAGGAGGACAAAGTGTGTGATTGTGATGGAGTCGAGGGAGATGAGGAAAAGGAGGGTGACTGCGGGGTAGGGAATGGTCATGGAGAGAGGGGGCAGGAAGGAAAGGTAAATCGAAGCGATTGAACTTTCCTGTGAAAAAGGAGGCTAGTACATCTGGATCAGGAGAGGTGGAAGAGATAGACATGGAAGGGGAAGTATGAGGAGCAGAGGGAATGAAGAGCAGTATAGATGTCAAGTGGAATTGAAAGAGGAAGAGATCAGATTTGAGTAGTAGGCTTGCTTAGCTGCATGTATCAGGAAGCGATAGTGATGATGGCAGTGGCAGACATGAAGGAGAGAATCCGGGGAGGGGAGCTTATGCCAGGGATGGTATGTGGAAGAACGCGAGGATGTGACTGGACGAAGAGGGATCAGCTGCTCTGTCCAGTGCAGTGGCCAGAGCAGTGTTCCAGGTCTGGATCTGGAGATCAGATGAGAGGGAGGTGAAGTCTGATAGAAAGAGGGATTCAGTTAGCATCATTACCTTATAATATGTTTCATCATGGGAACATCTCAAAACATTGGGGTCCTACTGAATTTTTGGTTCCACTCCTTAAAAAGAGACAGTCAGATCCACAACATTTTTTGTGCTCATTTGTATTTGTCAGAATATATCCTTTCAGATAGTCTTTGGGAGCCAAATTATTCACGTATTCGTCCCATTTGTCCCTATTTAAGTCTATGGAGTAAGCTATTTTACAATGGAATAGTGAGACTTGCCATCTATTTTTTTTTTATTATTATATCATAAATGCGATCCTAATACATAGTTCAAAAGAAATACACAGTCTGAGATAAATCAATACAAAGAAATATCAATAATAAAACTAAACTCAATACTGTGTAACAGCCCACATCATGGAGAAGACAGCTTAAAGGTACCTGGGAAAATTCTTAATAAAGGCTACAACCACCTAACAAAATAATCTTTTCATTAAAGAAAGATAAAAGAAGAAAATTCAGGCTTGGAGGGACAACAGGAGCGCATCTAGTTGAGATGATTCAACAAAAACATAATCTATACCCTGAATAGTAACTAAGCATTTACAAGGAAACCGAAGGAAGAAGGTCCCCCCCTGCAGCCAAAACACGAGGTTTAAGCTGGAGGAAGGACTTCCTCCTCAGTTGAGTATAACGGGAAACGTCAGGGAAAATAGGCATTCTTAATCCATAAAAATCAACATTCTTTTTCAGAAAAAAGCTTTCATAATTTTTGCCTTGTCAGAGAAATTTACCAAAGTAATTAATAAAGTGGCACGCGTAGAAATCAAAGCCTGAGAATTTTCAAGAAAATCAGTCAAATTTAAATCACTTTGTACTTCTGACAGAGCCACATCCTTGTTCGAGGAAGTCTCCCGACTTGGCAGATAATAAGAATGTGAAATCAGAATAACATCAGCATCTGGCATCAATAAAACATCTTTGCAGTACTGCCTAAATAAAAGAAGAGGTGTCATAAAACGAGTCTTAGGAAAATTTAGAATACGAAGATTATTCGCACGAGACTTATTTTCCAATAACTCTACCTGTTTATACAAAAGTAGCGTATCTTTTAAAGAGGAGGCGCTCGCCGATTGAAAAACACCGGCTTGAGCCTCCAATTTATCAACCCACGTAGACAAACTCCCAACCGTTGAGCCCAAAGTATGTACCTTGTGCACAACCTGTTGGGAGAAAGCAGACGTTTGATCCATAAATTTAGTTAACAACAAGTTAGTGGCAGAGACTTGTTTCCAGATATCCAGTAAAGAAACATTAGTAGGGTCAACTACAGAAGAAGAGGAGGAAAAATCCTCCAATTTGATAGCCAGAATAGGAGTTAAAGAAGAAACTTTACTAATAGCATTAAAAGAACTGTCACAAACAGCGCCCTCTTCCTCCTCCAAGGCAGAAGCCTCAGAGGAAAAGGTGTCCAAATCCAACACCTGAGTGGCAGCGGGATTAGGAGGAGGAGTCCTTTTGATGGTACTCAGGGAAGCTCCAGAGGCAGGCGAGGAGGAAGCAGGAACTGGTGAAACAAGCTTGCCATCTATTTTTAATCAAACCTGCTTGAAAAGTGATGACAAGCATCCTATAACAGCACTAAAAGCCATCGATTTGCTACAAATCCCTCAGGGAAAATTAATGGATCAACCACAATACAAAAGCCCTCTTGGCAATGAGGAAAAGGCTAAGCCAACATACAATCAAAAAATACAACAGCCAAACCTCTAAAGAGTATCTCCAACCAAAAAATATTTTTTTGTTGGACCACATCAATGTGAGAACTTAACCCCTACAATTGATAACATCCATTTTAATCAAATTTTGCAGTAAAAATAACAAGCTAAATGACTTTTCTAAGAAAAATTGGTAAACTTATTTGAATTAATTTAAATGAACGATCTCCAGGACACATAATAATGTTTCAGTGCGGGATCCTCCATGACAGAGCACTGTGTTTTGGGTCTATTCCCATTTCAGAAGACCCTGTGTCAGGCATACAATACTCAAAAATATCAACCAAACTGCCAGGAAGAGCTTTCACTCGTAAATGACAAAAGGTGGAACACTCTTCTTAAACCCCAGCATCTGATGTTACCCCAACGGTCATAATTGCTTACCACAATGCTGATTGGGAGGCAAAGAACAACCATGTAATCACCACACCAATCAGAAAACAGTCCTCATTATAGGAGACTCTGCCAATCAAGTTCAAGATCCAATCTGTGAGGGGATACAGAATCTAAAGTAAAAATCCACTTCTGTTCACACAATTGCAAGCGAACCTCCCAATCACTGCCTCTAATCAATGGAGGAATCCATTCTAAAACTCTCCATGAAACTTGATGGAGCGAATTTCCAAACTGAACACTATATTGAACCATAGGAGCAGTAAGAATTCTTGAGGCATGTTCAGAAAGTCATTTCCTAAAAGAACATAGAGTGCGGCCCACATATTTCAATCCACAGGGGCATTGTATTAAAATAAACCACATGCAGGGATTCACAGGTTGTGTGAGATTTAGCATGCCATGTTTTGTTGGAAACGTGTTAGTCCATGATTCACCCTCCAAAGTCCCAAAGCAGAACAAGCACCTCCCCCAAGGAAAGTGGCTGGTCTGCTCAACAGCTGGAGTCTAAGAATCGCGTGCACTTCTTCATATTCTTGCCTCTAGTATAAACAATACTCAGAGGCAGTTGAAAACATGGATGTACACTGAGAACCTGCCAAAATTTACACAGGATCTGGGTGACCTAACCAGAGCAATCACTGCCCACTATTTTATCAGTTAGAGTAGAAGAATTTTTTACTTGATAGTGAGGAGATAAAAAACATTCTCTGTGATTATTCAGCGCACGTTTATAAGCGATTCTAACCACTGAGCAGGGATAACCCCGCTTATATAGCCGCCGACATAAATCCTGTGCATGTTCTTTAAAATTACTGGTTGAAATACAAATTCTAATTCTGGGATATTGTCCATAGGGTAAACCCTCTTTAAAGTGGCAGGATGAAAGCTTCAGTAGCATAATAATGCACAGATTTTCTATAGAGAGTAGTAGATAAAGTAACCTCTTGACGAGAAATGGTAACATCCAAATATTCAATAGATGGAGTGTGATATTTGGTTGTAAACTTAATATTGTTCTTACACACATTCAACCAGTTCACAAACTGGTGAAGTTCAGACATTGCCCCCGTCCAGATGAAAAAAATACATCGTCAAGGAAACGATGCCATAACAAAATGTTAAGATACCAATTCAAGGGATATATATATATACAACGTGGCCCAAAAAAAGTGAGAACATCTCGTAAATTAAAAGCTTAAATAGTTTACTTATTTACCTTTTTTAGCTATATAACGTCTTTATTTCGACAATTTCCGGTTGCCATCTTTTTTTTTTTAATTTGTCAATCATTTACATCTTTCTTTTTGAATTTTTAAATAACTTATATGCTACGAGATGTTCTCACTTTTTTTGGGCCACCCTGTATGTATTTTCCATATGCACCATGTATAAAATAGTTACTGAAGATATCACAGTAGCTCCCATGGCAATTCCACAGATTTGTAAATAAAAAGAATGATCAAAAAGAAAATAGTTCTGGAGGAGTTTCACGGTTTCCTGCTTGTTTCCTCCCTACCTGTGACCTGGTCCCGCCTCCACTGCTCTGATTGGGGCTGTTGGTCTGAACGGGGCTATTTCAGCTGGCCTCCGATGCGGGACGCTGAGGAGTTTCACGGTTTCCTGCTTGTTTCCTCCCTACCTGTGACCTGGTCCCGCCTCCACTGCTCTGATTGGGGCTGTTGGTCTGAACGGGGCTATTTCAGCTGGCCTCCGACGCGGGACGCTGAGGAGTTTCACGGTTTCCTGCTTGTTTCCTCCCTACCTGTGACCTGGTCCCGCCTCCACTGCTCTGATTGGGGCTGTTGGTCTGAACGGGGCTATTTCAGCTGGCCTCCGATGCGGGACGCTGAGGAGTTTCACGGTTTCCTGCTTGTTTCCTCCCTACCTGTGACCTGGTCCCGCCTCCACTGCTCTGATTGGGGCTGTTGGTCTGAACGGGGCTATTTCAGCTGGCCTCCGACACGGGACGCGAAGCGGGCGCGTGCCCGTGGCACGTGACCAAAGGGGCGTGACCAAAGGGGCACGTTCTGCCCCTTTGGCGCCCCTTCAGTGCAACTTGGTGCTACAAGTTCCGTGAATGGGGAAGAGGAAGAAACGCACGCTTTCTGCGGCCCCACCGAAGGTGGTAAAAACTATTGGACCCATGGATGCGCATGTCTCCGTTGGTCAAGTGTTGCCTAAAACTGCTGTATTGGACACCTCCCTTGGTGAAAGGTCGACAGTAAGTACTGTGGGTTCTGAGTCTTCTCCGGTTGTGGATATATCTCCGACGACGGGTGATAAGGTTGTTTCTTTATCTATTGTATCTGAAAAGGCTCTTAATAACAATGGGGATCCTAATCTTTCTTCCTCATTTCTACGTTTGGACTCTGTAATGGATTCTGTTAATGACTTATTGCCTCCTCCCTTGCCATCTGTGATTTCATTTGTGGGCACTGGGGAGTCTCGTGATACTCCGGAAGAGGTTTCTTTAAAAGATTTATGGTCTATGATGTCTAGAATGGAGTTAGCATTGGACTCTTCTCTTCAAAGGATTTCAGCATTTACGAAAGAAACTGTTGTTAAAATTTCAAATCAGGAATCTCGTTTGGCTGCTGTGGAGAAAAGCGTTGACTCTTTTGAGACTCGCTTTACTGCCCAACAGCCTGTTACTACTTCCCTAGTTCAAGATGTTATTTCATTGCGTTCACAACATGAGGCTCTTGAGAACTCATTTTGTTCCAGGAACCTTCGTCTTCTGAACTTTCCCAAAACTCATTATTTATCACCTTTGATGCTGTTTCATAAGTATTTAAAGGAAATATTACTGATTTCTGATGTGGATGCTATTTCCCTGTCTAATATTTATTATCTTTCCCCTAGAGACACAGCTTATCAAGCTGTGCCTCAAACAGGAGTTGTCAGTGAGTCCCATAGTCCTGCTTCCTTAAACATTTCTGATTTTCTGGAATCGTCTCAGGACGAGATTCCTACTAGGGCCACATTACTTATTACCTTAGTTTCTGATTTAGATAGACAGAGAATTTTCCGCGCATACTTCAAGAAAAAATCTGAGAAGTTTTGTGGCTCCACCATTCAGATTTTTCCTGATGTCTCCAGGGCTACACAGCGGAGGCGGAAGGCCTTTTTGGAAATTCGCCCTCGTGTTTTGGCCCTGGGCGCTTTGTTTTATTTGAAATTTCCATGTCGGTGCCACATTATTTATCAAGGTACTCGTTACATTTTTCTGGAAGTTGCGCAACTTGTGGAATTTTTAGAGGGGAAAGGTTAGGACCTGCTGAGTACTTTGATTTATTTCTTTATATTATGTTCTATCTCCTCTTTGTTGGGGGTTACCAGGTCTGCTTTAGGGATGGTAGATATTTTTATTGTTTGATATTGTACTCCTCCTAGATGTGAGCTAATACATGTGATTCCTTTAGTTGTTGCTGTAAATGTGTGGGTTGGGTTTTCCCACCCCCTTTGGAATGTTTTATTATAATTGTATGTTTCTTTATAATAAATAAAACTTGAAAAAAAAAAAGAAAAAAAAAGAAAATAGTTCTTAATCAAAACCAATTCCAATAAAGTAAGCACAAAATGTTTAGGTAATAGAGACAGTAAATCCAAAGACACCACTGCCAAAGATTCCATCTGAGGGTTTTTGGTATAGAGATATCACATCAAGGGTTAGCAGGTATACTTCAGATTCAGGCAACACAATAGATTGTAATAACATAATAAAATGTGAAGTATTCCCAGTAAATGATGGTACCCGAGCCGTTGCAGGTTGTAGAAAGCTATCACAAAATTTTGACAGTGGCTCTAGCAGACCCCTGCAAGAAACTATAGGACGCCCTGGCAGACTTATGAGTCTTTGGTACCATGCGTATTACTGGAAGCTTAGGGTACTGAGGTGTCAAAATAAGAGCACTCTTTTCGTGTTATCCAGCCTGATTCCAATGCTTGATTACAGATAGCTTTCATGTGAGATTGCATTACTTGAGTAGGGTCCACAGGGAGAAGTTAATAGTATTTTAAAGTGTTGAACTGATCCTGGAATTGCTGATGGTAAAAAGAACATGATTGCAACACTGAGGCCCCACCTTTATCAGCTCCACAAATTATCAAGTCAATGTCTGTGGAAAGTTCTTGAAGAGCTAACCTTTGAGAATGTGTTAAATTAGAATGTACAGGTTTAAAACAAAGTTCCATTTTCTCCTGTTCTGAAAGCACCAAATGCTGAAATGTCAATATAATTGGATCCGTTTGACCCGGAGGAATCCACTTGCAAGTTCTATATACTACTGAATTTGCCAATAAAGACAAAAGTATTCCATATATCCTTAAGTACAGAGCAGACAGAGCTTAAAGATTCCAAATTACCCCTGCCTACCAATAACCAGATTAATATGAATAAAATACAGCCTCTAAAATGCTTGTATTCAAATGCTAGAAGTCTAAAAATAAGATGGGAGAGTTAGAATATATAGCACTAAATGCCTCCATGAAATGCTCTGTAAGCAATGTCGCTTCTTGTGTGTTTTGGCAATTTTGTAATATCAGGAAGGTACGCACTTCTTGCGGGACTGCGGCCATATACTGTTCTAATACAATACTGTCAATTATAGAGTCTATTGGCTTTCCCTCTGGTACTAACCATTTTAACACCAGACTCTTAACTCTCTAGCACAATGCTCTTGGTGTTTCGCCAGGCCTCAATTTTGTGCTCCTCAGCAGACGGTGATACACCAAGGGAGTTAGTCCTAACCTGTCCCTAATGGCTTTTATAAATTCTTCATAATTGTTTGCGAGTGCCGCAGGCATGGCTCGGTACGCTGCCAAGGCCTCACCCGTGAGGGACGTGGCCAAGCGTACGGCCCATTGGTCTTTTGGCCACCCAATTATGTGGGCTACTCGGTCAAACACTTCCAAAAAGTCATCTATATCATCCTTATCAGATAACTGTCCAAAGTTAAATGTCCCACTAGTGTGTGGTCCTAGTGTACATGAATGAAACAGTTCTGTAGAACCTGGTGGGGGCATAACTGGATCCGGCTCCTTCTTCTGGCTCGCCTTCCATGCCTCCATCATTTCTAAGAGCAGTTGCTGCTGGGCCTGCATTCGCGCCGCTGCTTGCTCCTGCGCTTGCAAAGATATTTCTCTTTGTTTTTCGAATTGGCCCGCCATCCATCGAAGCGCCTCCTGGAAATCCATGGTCCTCTTTATTCTGTGAAGAGAAGAAAAAGAAAGGAACACCACCCAAGTGCGGTATCACAATACCCAGTGCACTATTCCTTTGTGACCTTTTCCCTTTTCCAGGTTAGATTTCTACACCCTGTCTAGTATCCTTAAATAACCCAAGTTAGGTAGGGGTTACCTGATACCGGTGTAGCTTTAGGCTTCTCACAAAGGATAGGTGTCTGCACTCTTCCTGATTACTCCTTTAGTTCTACGTGCTCCTCTGCACGGCTCTGCAGTGAATTTAATTCCTGTGCCAATTCCTGATGCTTGGAAATCTTCAGCGCATGCGTAGATCCAAGAAATCCGAACTACTACACCACTTGTCGTGACCCCCTGCCTGGGCCAGTGGCTCACAGGCAAAGGGCTGCCATATTTGTCCTTAAATAAAGCTATTTTGTCTCCAGCAAGGAATCCTGGGACTTGTAGTTCTTTTCATTAAAGACAAAGTAGTATGTGACCACTGGGGGTTGTTTAAGGCAAAAACAAGAAATTTATTTTTGGGTTCTTTCCACGCATTAAATTCAACAACGCAGGCAAAAGGATTATTCTCCAAAACAGAAAAACTTACAGGAACAAAAGTACACGTGAAGTTAAAGAACTGAAATACTTCTTTAAACACGGCAGCTGGTTTCAGTACACATCTCAGCATAGGTAAATTCTGGTCATTTTCCAATAATGCTGCTTTAATTCAAACTCAGTTCTTAGCAAAGTTCTTTAGCTTAAAGAAACTTTTAGCACTTTCCTGGCTAAGGAAAATTGCTCTTCAAAAGTTCTTTTTACAGTCCTTTCTAGCAGTTTTCAATTTCCCTCATACATAAAGAACAATCCATCGGTGATTCGTCATACACTGAATCTGACTCAAGAGTGTCCGTTTGCATGCCTTCCTGTTCTGCGAATTGCTTATCTCTTTCAGGATTTTCAATAATGTTTTCCAACTTACTATTCTGTAGAAACTTCAAAAGTCCTTTCCAAAACTGCTCTCCCTGGTAAGCATTGGCTGTATCAGGAGCGTGGGGCTTCTTTCCCTGGAACAAAAGCTTAACTGCTTCATCTGTGTTCAGCTTTACATCTCTGCCTTTGGCTGACTCTTGGTTACGTCCGTTTATAACAGCTTCCACTCCCCTTCTGGCAGCTTGGGTTTTCTGAACTGTCTCTTGCACACACTGCACTTTGTTCCACCTCTTCAGCAACCTCCCCAGCTATACATCTGCTGGTCTCTGGCTCAAGCGTACCTTTCACACAAGGATTGCTTCCTTTGCTGCTGGAACTGCTTCTCCCACGTGGAGTTAAGCTTCCCCCATCTCCTTGCTCCTACAGCTTTCCTTCCTCCTTCCTGTTGCTGCTCCTCTCTCCTTCCTTTGTCCTTCCCCTCTCTCTCTGCACTGAAGCAGGTTTAAAAGCTGCTTCCTAGCTACCACACTCTTATCTCTGCACAGGTGGTTGTCATTAGAGTCCAAGCCTGCACTCACGTTGGGGCTTGGGCGTGGCTTAGCCTCAGCAAGTACGTGTTTCTTTTGCTTGGCTGTAGCTTTAGCCCTCTGAAAAGCTTGCCTGTCTCTTGTCTTAAAGACATAGTCACCACTTTCCTGTGTTTCCATTGGCTCAGCACAGCTCTCATTGTCACAATAGTCATGCCTTAATGGGAGATAGCCAACATGACTTTAGCCCAGGAAGGTCTTGTCTTACTAATCTATTTTTGTTTAAAGGTGTGAATAAATAGGTAGACAAAGGTGAGTCGGCTGATATAGTATATCTGGATTTTCAGAAAGCCTTTGACAAGGTCCCTCATGAGAGATTCTTGGCAAAATTAAAAAGTCATGCGATAGGAGGCAGTATACTACTGTGGATCAGGAACTGGCTGAAAGATAGGAAGAAGAGGGTAGTCAATTTTCCCAATGGCCAATTTTCCTAATGGAGAAAGGTGAATAGTGGAGTACCCCAGTGATCTGTGCTGGGTCCGCTGCTTTTTAACATATTTGTAAATGAACTGGAAATGAGAACGAGTGAGTTAATCAAATTTGCAGATGATACAAAATTATTCAACGTTGTTAAACCCAAGAGGATTGTGAAAAATTGCAAGAGGACGTTGATAAACTGGAAGACTGGATGTTCAAATGGCAGAGGAAATTTAATTTGGAGAAGTGCAAAATTATGCAGTTAAAGCCTGATTCCATCCCCGACATCCAGGCCCTCTGTGCACCTGGTTGGGACCGGATGCACAGAGGGAGTCGCAATTCTGATCCCATGGGGCACGTCTAGCCCTGCGGAATCAGAATCACGAACAGGTCTATACGTGCAGGCCAGGATCCCAATTCCATCCAGCCTGCACATACAGGCCTTGCCCGACTAACTCATTCAGGGCTTTTCAATGGTGCCACGGTGCCACGGCATCCGGTTGCATGGCACCGCGGCTCCATTGAAAAGTCACAATCCCCAGCTGCCGGCTCCCAAAGTGCTTTCCTTGCAGCCCGACCCCCAATCTGCCCCTTCCCTGTCCTGGGCCTGCTGTTCCTCCCACATCGGGGAACTTATTCTATCTCAGAGGTGGAATAAGATCCCCGTCAAAGCTGTCGGCCCCAAATGTACAGGGCCGCTATGGGAATTGACCCTGTACATCTGGGGCCGACGACCGCCCACCGGCCACCCACCCTAACGCTGCCACCGATCCACTCCTTCCCTATCCCCGTCTAACTTCCCCATTCAACGAGCGGGGGAAGTTAGATGGGATCGGGAGGGGGAGCAAATAGCGGGGATGGACGCCACGGAATGAGCCTATTAAGAAAGAACAACCCAGACTATGGTTACACATGCAAGGTTCCACAGTAGGAACCACCACCCAGGAAAAAGATTTAAGTGTCATCATGGATAATACGTTGAAACCCTCTGCCCAGTTTGTGGCGGCAGCCAAGAAAGCAAATAGAATGCTAGAAATCATAAGGAAAGAAATGGAGAATAAACCAGAGGGTATTATAATGCCTCTGCATCGTTCCATGGTGCGACTGAACCTTGAATATTGTGTGCATTTCTGGTCGTCATATCTTAGAAAGGATGTAGCGGTATTAGAAAAGGTACAGAGAAGAGCCATCAAAATGCTAAAGGGGATGGAAGGATACCCCTACGAGGAGAGGCTAAAAAGGTTAGGGCTCTTCAACTTGGAAAAGAGACTGCAGAGGGGAGATATGATAAAGGTCTATAAATTAATGAATGGAGTGGAATGGGTAAATGTAGATCGATTTATGCCATGAAAATATAGAAAGACTAGGGGACAAGCAATGAAGCTACAGTGTAACCCGTTTAAAACTAATAAGAGAAAATATTTTTTCACTCAACCCGTAATCAAACTCTGTAATTCGTTAATGGAGGATGTAGTAAAAGCTGCTAGTGTAGATGGATTTAAAAAAGATCTGGACAAGTTCCTGGAGTAAAGAGCCATAAACTATTATTAAAGGGGACCTGGGAAACCCGCTGCTTGCCCCAATACAAGCACTGCGGAACCTGTGTCTTTTGGGGAAACTGCTAGGTACTTTTGACCTAGATTAGCCACTGTTGGAAACAGGATACGGGGCTTGATGGACCTTGGTCTGACCCAATATGGCATATCTTATGTTCTTATCTCGTTGAGAAGATTAATTTGCAAAAAAATGTCTAACCTGTAATTTACAGAAAATTCTTTGTAAAGCAGCTTTCATAGTAAAGGAATCATAACGTAAAATAGGGACGAAAGAGAGCCCTAAGTTAAGTAACTATGTGCTTGTGTTAATGTTCTGCCACTGAGGTGTTTTGATCTTCATCTGGTCCCCGTCACTGGCCAGCTTGATACTGAGAGTGGAATTGATACCCCGGTATTGGCCCTCTGGAAAATCCTGTTCATCAGGGTCACGTTGGACTGTGCAGGACTGGGTAAACTGCTGTATTTCGTTTGCTTGCCGCGGCGATCAGGACGGTGGAGGGATGAAGCCGGCGTCGGAGGCTGTGAGTGAGAGCTCTTCCTCATCACCTGCTTCTGTCAAGTACATCCAGGCAGCAGCGATTTACAAGCAGCCATTTCTGCGGCGTATTCCTGCCTGGCTTGAATTGTGATGAGAAAAGAATATGGACAAGTTTGTTTGGAAGGACTGAGCTGTGGTGGTACGATATTCTGCCTCTCTGGATGTTATAATGAGCCTTTCCTCTTATCTCTTCTATTTCCTTGACTATTACTGTATCTCTTATTCTGTTCTATCTTATTAATGGCATTCTTTTCCTTTTTTCAGTATCATTTATGTAATATTGTAAACCGCTCTGATGCTTTGGCCTGAGCGGTATATCAAATGTAATAAACATAAACATAAACACATTCAAAATGAGAATCTGGGGTTTGACCTCTATGAGCCTTATTCCTCTGACGTGATTTAGACCTTTTATTATCTCCATCATCTGTATCAGTTAAGTCACCCGAAGTTCCTTCAAATGCTACCTGTTTCTGCGGGACATCTTCACACTTGGTCATGTTGATAGTCAAACTGGTCCTGCTTAAACTTCTTTACCTTATAAGAGTGTAGGTTTTCACAAAACTGGGACATTTGTGTAGATAGCTCCTGCAATTTAGTTTGAAATATCTGAGAATCTATTTGCAATTTCAGTATCCAATATAAATGTCTCCTGCTGACCTATAAATGCATTTTTTCTGTTGCTTCTCTCTACCTTTCTTCTTTCCTCTCTCCTCTCTCCCTACACACCTCCTTGTAAACCACTCTTCCTCTGGCTTTCTTCTCTTTATGTCCTTCTGTTCCACTGCCAACTCCAGACTTTGATCCTCTTACCTTTCTGCTCCTTATGCCTGGAACAATCTATCTATATCCTTACATCAGTTTTAATCTCTTCTCCCTTTTCAAATCCATGCTAAAGGCTCACCTTTTTCAGGCCGCTTTTGGATCTTAATCCTTTGTTCTCCTTCTGTCTCTTTACCCTTCCCTTTGTACCCTTGTTCTCATCTCTTGTGCTGTGTCTGATTAGATTGTAAACTCTGATGAGCAGGAACCGTCTTATGATATATGTTGGTACAGCATTGCGTATGTCTTGTAACGCTATATAAATGATTGGTGGTGGTGGTAGTGGTAGTAGTAGTAGTAATTGGGCTGTGGCACTGACAGTGATAGCCCAACAGAGCTGAGAAACACCAGTGCAGCAACAAGAGACTAGAAGCCCCTATAATAACTTGTGGCAGAAAACCAATAGTCGACAAGTACAGTAATGGAGAATGGTGGTTGTGAGGGCAATCCATCACCACATGGTAGCTAGAGTTGATTCAGCTATTGGACAGACTAGGTGGGTGTCCCCTTCCTTCATCAGTTCTCCATGCTCATCCCTCTTGATGTTGTTCATGGGTACAGCAGTAACTGAGCTTTCCTGCATGAACCTCCAAAGAAGTACAATAATGGAAATTTGAAAAGAACTTTGAAGAGAAAGCTGAAGACTCGCTGATGATGGTAAGCTGGCATTGTCCCTCCATGTGCTGGGTTTAGTTTCTCCCTGTCTCGGTTGTTAGAAGAACTGCATGCAAAAGCAAGTAGCGGAATAGCCAAAGAGGTGTGGAATTATAACCTAAGCGCACTCCAAACAGATTCAAAGCAGGAGGAGGATGAAGAGAAGCCTACTGAAAGCCAAAGCACACTGGTTGCACAGCCACACACCAGAAAGTGGCAACAAACCACCTGACACTAAGAGGGTGAAATTGTACAATGACGATCCAAAGGCACCCTCAAAGATGCACATTAGGAGAAGGAGAAGGAATGGTCCAAAGATAGCCAAAGCACTGGGGCAACATAGCAGGTAATTTAAGAACTGGGACCACTGATAAACCTTTAAACTACTGCTCACATACACTTCAGGATGCAGGTAAAATTAATTTTATTGGCACAACACACATACAGTAAACACACAAAATATCAGCCTGCCTTGTTCTCCCAGGCTATTTGCATCAAAGTTTCTTCACAGTTCCATCACAGAACATAAAGAACCTGTTCCCAGCAGGCTGGCAGTTTTAACACATCTCTATAATAAATGCCACAGTGGTCTAGCTCCCACACATGCAGCTTAACTCGCTTTTCAGGCAAACATTGCATATTACCTGGCAATTAGTGTAACAGCGTTCAGTTCAAACCCTAACCTGTCTGTCTTACGCGCTGATAACTGAGTATACTGTATCTCAGTCACTGGTGGAACAGTTCAGCTGTGCATCCTTGCATGATAACAATCTAAATTATTCAATTCAAATTCCCCATAATTAGTGCAACAATGGTTTTGTGCAAGTACCCAGTTCATCTTCCTTTCAGGCTGGCCACCTTTAACTTTCCTTTACACCATGAGAGGATTAGAAATATTGCAGTATATTTCCAGTACTCAGAGCAACAATCAAACTCCCAAAATTGGCTCATATGCAGACTGGCCACTAGAGCATATCTCCTAGCATTTAGTGCAATAAATACCCAGTCTGGCTCCCTTGCAGGATGCTTGGGTACATAGGGAAAGGAATGGCCAGCAGAAAAAACAGAGGTGATAGTGCTCTTGTATAAGTCTCTAGTGAGACCTCATTTAGAGTAGTGTGTACCATATTGCAGACTGCATTGTCAAAAGGATAAAAACAAGATGGATTCATTCAGAGACCAGCTACTAAAATGCATGATGACCAGATGATGCATGAATTTTCCAACTCTTCTTCCTGTGGAGAATCCTCATCAACCAGACCAGGCTCGTCATTTGAGCCAACCTCCATCTTGGACTCCCGAAAGAAGCACAATCACCGGAAGCCTCTGCCCCCACAACTGCTTACGGGGTGCAGGCTATAACGACCCAAGTGCCATTTGGTGAGATGGAAGAATCTGGCTATGTCAGAGCCTGAAGAGTTTCCCAGATCTGCCTCCCAGTGCTCTGCTAGAAGGAGTAAGCCTGCTAAAAGAAGGATAAAAAGTCCAAAGGTGGTGGGCCCTGAAGGGGCAGAACGGGAGCTGTCCCCTGATTACCGAAGATAGCTGCTCGTTCCTGGACTTTGGGTGGGGGAGCAACAGAGGGAAGAAGGCAGTACAAGGCTGAGTGAGTGCTCCGCATAAGCCTTCCCAGGCTGCGAATCTGAGAAGCATCCTTGTCCGTGGGAGCCGTTACTAAAAAGCTCGTCTTCTTCCATTGTGCAGTGCTCACATAGAGAATCCATTGGTCCAACTTGGTGATTACAGCAGCCCAGACAATGTTTCTTGTGTGCTGATATGTGACATCTTTGCTGCTTAGCACAGTAATGTTCAACAGACTTACATGTGCAAATTTGCACATGGGCCCTTTGCATGTGGACCTGTCTACCTTTAATGGGAGAAAGCCAACATAGATTTAGCCAAGGAACATCTTCTCTCACTAATCTGTTTTATTTTTTTGAGGGTGAATAGACAGGCAGATAAAGGTGAGCTGGTTGATACACTACATCTCAATTTTTGGATAGCCTTTGAAAAGGTCCCTCATGAGAGACTCTTGGCAGAGTTAAAAAATCATGGGATAGGAGGCAGTGTACTATTGTGTATCAAGAACTGGTTAAAAGATAGAAAGTAGAGAGTAGGGCTAAATGGTCAATTTTCTCCGTGGAGAAAGGTGAATAGTTGAGTATCCCAGGGATCTGTGTTGGGCCTGCTGCTTGTTAACATATTCTTAAATGACCTAGAAATAGGAAGAATGAGTGAGGTGAACAAATTTGCTGATAATAGAAAATTATTCAAAATTGTTAAAATGCAGAAGGATTGTGAAAAATTGCAAGAGGACCCTGATAAATTGGAAGACTAGATGTCCAAATGGCAGATGAAATTTAATGTAGACAAGTGCAAAGTTATGCACCAAGGAGAGGACAACCCATACTATGGTTTCACAATGCAAGGTTCCACATTAAGAACCACTACCCAGGAAAAAGATTTAAGCGTCATTGTGGATAACACGTTGAAACCCTCTACCCAGTATGCAGCGCTGGCCAAGAAAGCAAATAGAATGCTAGGTATCATAAGGAAAGGAATGGAGAATAAAACAAAGGATATTATAATGCTTCTGCATCGTTCCATGCTGCGACAGTACCTTCAATATTGTGTGCAATTCTGGTCGCCACATCTTAAAAAGGATATAGCTGAATTAGAAAAGGTACAAAGAAGAGCGACAAAAATGGTAAAGGGAATGGAAGGATACCCCTTCCACTGGACACCAGTGCCCAAATGTTTCATTCTCATTGCCTACTCACTAGGTTCTTCTTGCCAGTATTGGTGCCCGTTCACTCTTCTGATGCCTTGGGGTCTTCCTTCTGATGCTGGTGCTGCTCTAGCACTCTGGTAGTAGTTCTTGTGTGACAGCCTGTGGAACAGTGCAGAATATGAGAATACAAATGAATATTTAGGTTGCATTCCAACCCCCCTTCCAACAAAGGGGTCCTAAGTCTTTTTATGTGATCTTTCTGACAGTGTGACATAAAGTACGCGTATGTTATCAAATTCTCCTGGAGATACTTGGATACCTCTTTATGCATCCCTCAAATGGACTCATTTTCCTCTAAAACGCTGATGCTGAGCTACCCCTAGGTGCTTTTGACCTGTCCCTAGAGGATTTGGGGGTTTCCTGCCAATGTTGGCTTTACCCCTCCCCCTGTGGCTTAGGGTCTTCCCTCACTCTTTGCATTGCTTTGTCACTCTGTTAGTGGTCTGAAGACTCCAAGCCACTGTTAGTGCCCATCTCCCTTCTTTTAGTTCCATGGGGTCTTCATGCCACTTTTCATGTTTTGAAATATTGTTGACTCTGTGGCAGATGCCTGCCAGCAAGTTTGATTAGAAATAGATGGGCAATTCAAATATTCTGAAAATTCCAGAGTCCGACGACAAACCAAATGGGTGTTTGACCCAATGAGGAACCAAACAGAAACTTTTTAGTTTAATGTTGAATTTTACAGTATTGTTTCTCTACTCTAACTCTAGTTTTGGTTTCACAGCAGGAGGTGATTCAAATCACTGATGATACTTATAGCTATTTTATAACACTAGTATCTGAAAGAGTCCCTTTTTCTCGATCCTCTATTAATTTTCTTTGGACATAAGATTTCATACAGTTCAACAATGGAAATGGATACAAACCATCTGGTCAGAATGATTATTACAATGATGCCTTTAGCAAAAGTGAGTGCTATGGACTGTTTGTGGAACAAATGCATAAGATGACTTCCCGTTTCTATTCAAATTGCTTTCTATGCATCAGTACCTCCTCGGCGTTTGTCCTCAGAGTGACCTCCTTTCAGACTCACATTTTAAGCATGTTTGGAAACTGCTTCATATATCAAACTTAATTTCATTCCATTTTCTCCTGTGGGAAAATTGATACTAAAGATGTTTGGTTTATGTGAAGCCTTGCCTTTGAGAGCAAGGGTCAGGATAATATATGCTGTCTTCTGACGTTTTTATGGCAGACTTTCCTACAGAAAATGTTTTCTCCTTACATTCTATAGGAGTATAAAACATAAATATGCAGGGATATAACTAATGACCCTGCCTGATATAGCCACCGGTTTGAATGCTATATTTTGGTTATTGAAATTTTGAAACATTTATGACTCAGTTCATGCAAATTATTTTGTGCCTTGGGAAAGCAAATATCAGAAAAAAGTCAAATAGCAACTCTAAAAAGGATATTCATGAGATACTCATAGGGGCATGTTTACTAAGCTGGGTGAATGGTTAGCACTGGCTGTTGTAACTCAATGGGACCTAGTTACAAATAGCCCATGCTAACCATTAGCTCAGCTAAGAAAACATGCCCCATAGGATCCTTTATTTTCAATTTTTGTTTTCTGTTTTTATTTCATTTTCCCTGGAATTCATCAGTGTTATTTACAATTACAACAAAACTGGAAGAAATTCAGTAGAAAAAACCCAACTCCTTGTTTTTCCAGGTAAATAATGAAGCTTATTTTGGTGGACAGCAGTCAGGATAATAAATATGTAAACCTATATAATCTAAACATTTCAGCAAAGAGAATTGAAGGTTGGTGAGAGGAAGCTAACATTCTAGAGCGAGAGCTTTCAAATGTTTTCTGAGAAACACCACACTCATTCAGGACTGACTCTTTCATTAGGTGAGAGATGGTTATCTAGGGTGCCAAAAGTTAGGATTTTTTAAAAATCAGAATTGAGCCCTATACGTTTGTCCAAATTAATTTTTTTGTCAGACAATACAACGTAATAGCTTTGAAGCAATTGCACATCTTGCTTACCAAGCCTCTATAAGGTAATTTTTACAGAATCGATTAGAATTTCTTACAATGTCCTTTTGTTAACTCGGTTTTAAGTCTTTCAGTGCCCTTCTTATTTTATTTAGTTGGCAAGTTTGTCTTCAAATAATCATACCACTTCTCCTTACTGACTACAATTAGCAATGCCACTGACATAGCACCCTGTTTCCGATGATTTACTAATTTTTTGTCCTGCTTCGGGGAATTTATTTGCACTCTATTTTTCAAGAAATTTTTATTTATCTATGCATCCTTTTAGTGCCAGTCCATCATCTCACGGCTATATCCTCAACATCAGTATGTTCCGCTCAAACCTCCTTATTACTTACTGGCGTTGAGCTTTACGTACTTCTGGTTTCCCATATACTGTATGCCCAATTTCATCAATATGGCTCCATTCCCTTTTCTTAGGGGTCATTAATGACTGCTTATCCAAGTCTTAAATCAGCAAGTGCCTTTCAATCTAAGCATTCATCCCATAGGGATTCACTGATTTTAATTTATATATCCAATATTGTTCCAGGTAGTTTAACTTTTTTGCTCTGTCAGTTCTCTGCCAGTGTAGAGGGACATGATCAATAACCCTCAAAGTCAGTGACTGGAAAACATGCTGAGCCTCCTGACAATGGGGGACCAGTTTGTGTCTTCAAATGGGATTTGTGTTCGCTTAATCTTTATTTTAAATGCTCTGCTTGTCTAACTGACATATAATTTCGGGTAGGGGCATAACATAGATCACATAATCAGAAGTGTGGGTCATACAACACTGTGCTTGCTACTCAATATCAGTTATTGGTTCTTTCCGATTAGAACCTTCCATTGTTTGAGCACAAAGCATGTATGATTGACCATTAGGGGTATGTTTACTAAATTGCGGTAATGTCACTCGCGTTAGGTTCTGTGGTAAAGGTACAGATGCCCACATAAAGTGGAGTGGAGGAGTGGAGTGGAGGAGTGGCCTAGTGGTTGGGGCAAGGTACTTCAGGCCGGAAGGTCGGGGGTTCAAATCCCACTAGAGGACAGCAACTTTGGGCTGGAAGGACTGGGGTTTCTAGTCCCACAGGTGCTCCTTGTGGTCTTGGGCAAGCCACTTAACCCTCCATAGTCCATGTTCTCTGTAAAATAGTTATCTCCAAGTTATAATGCCCTGTTCAATGTAATTTCAGTTTGTTCAATGTAAACTGCACTGATGCAGAATAGCGTGGTATATAAGAGAATGTAAATAAATAAAATAAAGGCGTGGGTGGTGCATCGTTACAGCAAGCCGTATCAGCTAATGCACGTTACAAGGCGCCTTAGACTAACGCGCGTTACAAGGTGCCTTATAAGGCACCTTACAAGGCACATTACAAGGCCTTGTAACGTGTGTTAGTCTAAGGCACCTTGTAACGTGCGTTAGTTGTAAAGTGCCTTGTTAGGTGCCTCATAAGGCACTTTGTAAGGCGCCCTATAGGGCCCCTTAGGCTAAGCACCGTATTAGGCATCCCTGGACAAGGCACCTTAGAAGGCACCCTGTGTTAAGGAACCATAGGTTAAGGTGGCCTAACAAGGTTACGGTGCCCTAGGTCAGTGTGCCCTAAGGGCTGCAAGGTGCTTCAGGATGAAATACATGACCTGTGAGGCATAGAGACAGATGTAGCCCTAACACTAGATAGAGCACCAAGGAAAGGCAATGAACAGGTGAGTGAAGGAGGGAGAGCTGGGAGCTGCTGGACCTGCCATATCTGTGGGCATTCCATGTGGCTGCCAGTACTATTGACAAACATGGTGGGGGAAACTGTACCACAGCACAGGGTGTTGGCAATGTAAAGTACTGGAAAGACAGTGGGTGGTAGACGATGGTAATATGTGTCCCCCAGTGGAGGCGGAGGTGGCAGGATAGTTACAATGATGGGTGGACAGAGGAGTGGTGGTGCCATGCAGATCAGGCACAGGTGAGGCAAGCATGAAGAGGCGCAATGCAGGAAAGGGTAGCAGTGCAGGACATGGGGTGGCAGCCTGCACAGGCAGACAGGACTCTACACAGTTGACAGATGCAGATAGACGGACCGAGGGAATGTTGGCAATTGTAGCGAGGGTATTATGGGCTGGCAGCACAGATCTGCAAAGATATAACTGTTACAAGCATACACACTATTTGAGTAGGACAGGCATGAGAGGAGGTAACAATGAGGAATTGAACCCATGAACACTGCCGAGAATGGCATTGTATTAACCAGTAGTCTATACCTCTATGGTGTATGTCACAGCAATGGCTGGGTACAGAAGGACTGCAGGTCACCGCACAAACTGTCTGCTCTGAGTGCCAGGATAGGGTAACCCCACCAGTACCCATGATGCAATGCACATGCTGAATAGCAGTCAACAGCTGATCACCAAATGGGGTCTGCACCTCTCTGGTACCTCAGCTTGGAAAGACAAACTGACAGTGCGTGATACTGGCACAGAGTAAGTACAGACCATGCCATTGTGCAGGTTCTGTGTTCACCCTGAGGGATAGAATGGGTGCCCAGCACTAGGTCCGCAGTATATGTGGTGCTAGAGATAGGTTCTGCTGTACATCCCCATCACTACCAGTGTGTGACAGGTGTTCTTTGCAGTGCAGCTGAAGGTAATTCGGTGTCCATCTGTATCGTGCAGTCACATGTGGCCCTCTGGGACCAGACGCCACCCAGATTAGTGTGTACCCCGTGTTAGGGTCTGGCTGACATGGGCATCTGTTATCAGGGCAGAGGGGTTTCTAAACTTGCATGAGGTTTGTGTAGCAGTGCCTTTATAGGTCACAATGGTATATACTACTTACCCCAAAGGGCCCACATCACCCTTTTTGTAGGTAAGGGACAGGTGCCCCAGCCCCAGTGAAGCAACCTCCATCCTGCTGGTATAAGACAGCCCTCCAGGGTTGGTGGGTCATAGCCATACCTGTGACTGGGGCAGACCAGCAGCAATGCTGGTGTTAGGTCTGGAAAACCCCAACTGCCTCACACCACTGTCTGCCAGTCACCAGCAGACAGCACAGTCAGACTGCACCTTATAGGTGTTCCAACCATGCACAGTCTAACTGCAGATAGTCCACTAGCTAGTCCATAGTGCATGCTCACAGAGAAACTATGTGCACCAAGCAGGCATCTCAGTGATTGGGGCCCCAGCATTGGGATCACAAAGGTATCACTGGATGCAGATAGTGTGGAGTGCTATGTGGGAACCTAGACATGCCATGGTCACTGCTCGGTTAGAGTGAGTGCCCTCTCAGCATGACATGCTGTGGCCACCCTGTCCATGCAGGCGGTGGTTGGGCACTACAGTGCATCCTGGCCAATCCGCCCTGTCCAGGCCATACCCACAACACCTTGCTCCTCATTATGCACATATTCAGGCTAACGCTGGTAACAGTGGGACATTTTGAGCCCAGAGAGGGGTGGGTGACCACAGAACAATAGATAGACATACACACACACACACTCCTATTGCAGCATTGTGCAAAGATAAGGGTGGTTGGCAACCCTGCCCGCCACACTGGTCCTGATCACAGTACTGACATTGCTAAACTGTGCAGGAGGTAGTAGTAGTGCTCTGGTGATAACTGCAGCTCAATGCTGGGGCCAACAGCCTGACTCTCTATGCATCTTTGGATTGTGGAGCCTGTGTGAGCGGGTGTTTGTACCCCTGTTTGCCGCTGCTTTGGGCTTTGCACATGTTGCTGTTGTATCTGCATTGTAGGGTAAAATGTAGGGTCATGCTCTGCAGGAACCATGGCTGGGATTTAAAACTGTGACCCTCTGCTTCCGGACACACTGGCTGTGTGTACTGCACCACACTGCTGCCACAGATACATGGTAGTCCCTGGGGCTACCTGTACTTTTCCTCATCCAGACCTTTTATGTTGCACTGCACAGCACGTACTGGTACAGGGCATGGCCTAGGTCCACTGCAGGCAGGTGCCACTGCTCCCTCCAGCACAGGCACAGACCCCTCCTGCCATGCTGACATGACCATATGCTGTCGGTGCTGGTAGTGCGCAGTCCCAGGCCATCCAATGTGTGGGTAGGTGGTCACCTAGGGAGTGGGGTCTGGGACAGGGGGCATACATGAGCATCCTCACATCCCCCCCATCACCGCCTACCAATAGTATGTCCCTTCCACTTTGGGGGGGGTTGGCGGGGGGGATGTTAGGTCAGTGCCCTGGCAATTGTTAGCTCGGATGGACCAGGTAGATGTAGGTGGATTGTGTTTTGCCTTTGTCAGCTGCTGTCATGCTGATTTCCAGTTTCTATGTTCCTATGTGCCACCTAGGCGCCCGCCTAATACACCCTGTGCCCCAGCCGCCCCTGATACATGTCCCGCCTTCAGCCCCTTATGCCCCATTTGCACCATCACCATAGTGGCCTTTCATACTTGGGCACTATGCTGTTGCTGAAAATGTAGCACTACTATCACGTTCTTGGGCTCCCTGCCTATGCTGTACATTGCTGACACTGAAATGGTTTCTCTCCTGCAAATTTGCATCTAACGGCAGGTTTTCATTCGCGGTAGGATTCAGCCCTTCAGTTCAGCGCGTTAGTGTGCAGGGAGCCTCTCCTCACCCACTCCCCGCCCATTGACCCCTTCTCTCCACCCTCTCTCCACCCTCTGCGGTGTTTACCGCGGCAGGGAACGTTAACGATCGTTAGGTAATGTTAACGTTACATACTGCACATTATTGTTACCTAATGAGCATTAATGTTACCTAACGCGCGGTCTGTAACGTTACCGCAGCTTAGTAAACATACCCCTTAGTGTCCTCTCCGACACAAATCCCCTTGCCGATTCTCAATTGAGAATACTGTACTGAATTAGTTACACAATTAGCAATCTCTTACATGCAAGACAATGCTGTCAAAGAAGAACTGACATCTCATCCCAATGTTTATTAATGATGTTCTTCACTTGCATAGTTTTTGTAGCAAAAGGCAAAACATAGGTCAATCAAGTACTGTCATCCTTCTCCTGATAGGTCAACAACAAAGATCTTCTTGAAAACAATACCCTTTTATAGCCACAGTCAATCACCACATTAGAATATCCTTTGTTTCTCAATCGCTACTTTAATTCCATTGCTTGCACCTTAAAGTCATCGACTGAGAAACAAATCTGTCTCAACTGCAAAAGCTGACCTACTTTTAATCCTGCCTTTACGCTATCTGGTGGTGACAATGATCATGCAAAAAAAATGATTCCTTTCACTGGGCTTCTGATATAATATTGTAATCAATTTATCCTGTTGTCTCGAAATTCTTATATCCAAAAATTCAATCTGATTTTGATTTTTTGTCATTTGAAATTGAATATTTATCTTCTGGGTGTTCAACCACTGAAAAAAACTCCATTCCAGTCTTGTTCAGATCCTATCCACAGAAAAGAAAATATCATCCAGACAGATGGATATATAAGTTCTTCTTCAAACGCTGACATACCTAAAATAGCTACTGATGAGGTTAATGTAGCCCTCATGGCTATGCCAGGGATCTGAAGATAGAAATACCTGCATATCAAAACAATGCTTTTATCAATACTATTTTTAAGATATCCAACACAAATGTTTTTGGTAATTGTTCAGGCATCTTTTCCTCAAGAGACAATGCTTGTATAATGTGCAATGCTTCGTCTTGTGCAATATCAGTTTATAACGCTACCACCTCTAAGGTCACCAACCATGACGAAATGGTCACACCTGTGAAACCTTTAATAAAAGACTTACTTCGTGTTACAATGGGTTTTAATATTTTAGCCACAACATTGACAGTGGTTCCAGGATCGATTCCTTCTATACAATAGGTCTCCCAGGGGGATCCACCATTGATTTATGAATTTAGTTTAATAAAAGGACATTTCAAGAAGTTTTAATCTATCCAGTAAAAAGGACCCTATTGAGGCTTTAAGCAAGATGTGCGATTGCTATAAAACTATTAAGATGTATGGTCTGACAAAAAATTAATTTAAACAAATACATAGGGCTCAATTTTGATAGTCATTATAGGGCTCGTTCCGTTCCGGATGTAGATCCCCTCTGTACGTCCAGTCTCAACAGGATGTACAGAGGGGATCGTGATTCTGATCCCGTGGGGCACAGGATCTCCTAAGGCCAGGGTCGGGCTGTGGGAAATGTCCTCCGGCCTCCCCTGCCCCATCCACTCCCTGGCATTGAAAAAAAACATGTCCAGGGAAGTTATTCCACCTCGGAGGTGGAATAACTTCCCCGCACGTGTAGCCGGCCCTGGACATACAGGGCCAACATTAGAATTGACCCTGTACATCCAGGGCTGGCGATCGCCCACCACCCGCCCAGACTCCACCGCTGAGCTGCCCCTTCCCTGCCTCCATCTAACTTCCGTGCACAACCAGCGGAGAAGTTAGACACGGCGGGGAAAGGCACCCTATTCGTGGCACAGAATCGGGCCCTATGTACTTCTAGAAAAAAACATCTTTGAACAAGTCTCATGCTTTTGGGAGTCCAGTCATTCTTTCCATCCCTGACAGTCTGGTTTTTGACAACAACACAATACAGAGACCACTCTTTCAGGAATGCTTAATGAAATTGCTGTACACCTTGACAATTCCAAAGACATTATGATCATCCAATTGGACCTTAGTTCTGCTTTCGGTGTTATCGATCACTCTCCCCTACTAGATTGTCTAAGAGAATCAGGTTTAAACACTGTTGTTCTAAATTAGTTTTGCTCATATCTTTCCAGTTGTACTTTTCAGACCTGTACTGACAGCCAGTTATCCGTATCTTCCCCTCAATCTTTTGGTGTTCGGCAGGGATCTATTCTTGCCCCTACCCTTTTCAATCTCTTCATTTCCCCTCTGGCTGTCCTTACTTAATACTTAAATATAAGTGCATATTTTTACATGGATGATATTCAATTGATAATTATTCATGACTTTTGACTACCCTCCTTCCAAGCCAACTTAGACCAGAAACTTCACTAAATTTAAAAAACAAATGAGGCTCTCTGGCTAACCCATGATGGCAAATCACTCCCCTACTTACCTAAAATATCTGGCTCCATCTTCTCTTTCAAAAGTTTCATCCGATCTCTTGGTGTCGTCATAGAGGAACAGCTGACTTTCTCCCCTCATATCTCACTGTAGTGAGAGGTTGCTTTATTTTGCTATGCATAATTAGGGCAATAAAGTATTTTATTGATGCTGAGCTCTACTCATTCGTCATGAACAAACTTGATTATTGCTTCTCTCAAATGCAAATCAAGGGATTATAGGTATTACAGAACATGTCTGTCAAACTGCTGTATAGCACCAGGCATTTTGATCATGTAACACCTCTTCTACGTGAACAACACAGGCTTCCTTTTACTTTCTGCATCAAATACAAGATCCTACTGCTTATGCACTGCACCTTCTACCCTGGTCTGCCTGCCTACTTATACTCACACTTAATTCACTATCGTCCAGGATGCACTCTTTGGTCTTCCAGTGAAAACGTAGTCCTTCCAGCAAAGAATGTTCTGCACCTGGTAACCTATAGATCTAGGTTTTTATGTACCGAGGTCCCTACGTGTGGAATTGCTTGCTCACAAAATTTCACTTGGAATCATCATACTCTAAAAAGGGGTTAAAAACCTGGTTCTTGACCCAGGCTTTCAACGAATGACTTGGTTATTCTTTTATTTTCACCGTAATAACAACCCCTCTTCTCTTCCTTATATCTCCTCCTTGTCTTCCTTTTCATCCTGTTTTTATGGTGTTTCTCTTTATCTGCTGGCAATTCACTTCTGGAATTTTTCTAAACCGCTAGAATTCAACTGCTACTACTAGAATATAAGCTCTAGGAGTCATTTTAAAAGGCTTAGTTGTGATTGAGGATGTCCAAGTAAGCAAGGGAGTGTGGTGGAGGTGCAATGGACTTACACATCCAAGTTCAGTTTCAGGAACGACAGGGATATCTGCAGATATGTCCATATTTAGACCTGCTGCTGGCACAAAGAGGCACCAGGAAAGGGGACCTGGGAATCCACTGCTTGCCCCAATACAAGCATTGTGGAACCTGTGTCTTTTGGAGAAAATGCTAGGTACTTGTGACCTAGATTGGTCACTGTTAGAAACAAGATACTGAGCTTGATGGACCTTGGTCTGACCCTCAAGCCCAACAACCTGTTTCCAACAGTGGCCAATCCAGGACACAAGTACCTGTCAGGTTCCCAAAAGGTATCCAGATTCCATGCTGCTTGTCCAAAGGGTAAGTAGTGGATTTCCCTGGTCCTTTTTAATAGTGTTTATGGACTTTTCCTCCAGGAAATTGTCCAAACCTCTTTTAAATCCAGTTACACTAAAAGCTTTTACTCCATCCACTGGTAATAAATTCCAGAGCTCGATTGTGTGTTGAATGGAAAAATATTTTAAATGTATTACATTGCAACTTCATTGCATGTTCCCTAGTCTTTCTACTTTTTGAAAGAGTAAACAACCGATCTACATTTACCTGTTCTATGCCATTCATTATTTTATAGACCTCTATCATATCTCCCCTCAGCCATCTTTTTTCCAAGTTGAAGAGCCCCAACCTTTTAAATCTTTCTTCATATGGATATCCTTCTATTTGCTATTTAGGCCGCCGCTTCATGCTGGGCAGAGGGTTTCAACATATTATCCACGATGATGCCCAAATCCTTTTCTTGGATTCCTTGCATTGTGTAACTGTAGGTTGGGTTGTTCTTACCGAAGTGCATAACTTTGCAGTTCTCCACATTAAATTTAATTTGCAATTTGGACATTCAGTCTCCCGATTTTTCAAGGTCCTCTTGCAATTGTTTAGAATCTTCTTGTGTTTTAACAACATTGAATAATTTTGTGTTATCTGCAAATTTGATCACCTTACTCATTATTCCCATTTCCAGGTCATTTATAAATATGTTAAAAAGCAGTGGGCCCAGCACAGATCCTTGGGGTACTCCACTATTCACCTTTCTTCATTGAGAAAACTGTCCATTTAGTCCTACTGTCTGTTTTCTATCTTTCAACCAGTTCCTAATCCACAATAGTACATTGCCTCCTTTCCCATAGCTTTTTAATTTTGCCAAGAGTCTCTCGGAGTTTGTCAAAGGCTTTCTGAAAATTGAGATCTGCTGTTCACCGGTCAGAATCGGGCCCATAGTGTGACTGAACGTCTCAGTGGGATATCCAGCCTTGCTATATTCTGCCCCAAGTGCCCCCTGCATGCACAGTGTCGCTATGCATATAGCGCTGGATAGGAGTGGCATGGGGAGTGTGGGCAGAGCGGGGGTGGGCCAGGTACCTAGACGTACAGGGCCAATTCAGGTCACAGCCGTGTATGTTCGGCAGGAGGAAGATGGCCATGCTGCTTATTCCACCTCAGAGGTGGAATAAGCAGCAGTCATGGAGATAGTCTGGCCCAGCAGACCCCCAGCAGCCGCAGAAGTTGAGGCTCCTCTGCCTGATCCCGGCCATGGCAGGATCCACCGAGGGTCGGGCTGCGCGGAAAGAAGCGATTTTGCTGTGGCAGACTTTTGGCGCCCCTGCTGGGCATCCCAGTGCCATGGCGATAGGATGCCATGCACCAGCACACCAGCAGGGGCATAGGGTGGGCTGGATGGGGTGTTGCGAGAACGTCTCACATTGCGGGATAGGGTTATCGCCGGACCATCTGGGTGCCCGATTCTGCAGCTGCGGGCCATCTAGCTCCCGCGGTTGCAGAATCTGATACTATTTGGAGCCGTATTTTTTGGCTGTCCAGATGGCCTAGTTATGCCTCTTCCTGAATCGGTTTCCACATCAACTGGCTCCTCTTTATCTACCTGTTATTCATCCTTCAAAAACACATTAGAAATTGGAGAGACAAGACTTTGCTTGGCTAAATCCATGTTGACTTTCTGCCATTAAGCCTTGACTGTCTACATGTTCAGTGCTTTTGTTTTATATAATGGTTTCTACCATTTTGCCTAGTACTAATGTCAGGTTCACTGATCTGTAGTTACCTGGATCACCACTGAAATCCTTTTTAAAAATTTGCATTACATTGGCCACTCTCCAATCTTAAGATACTGTAGATGATGTTAATGATAGATCACAGATTACTAATAGTAGTTCTACAATCATATTTCAGTTCCTTCAGCACCCTGGGATGTATGCCATCTGGTCCAGGTGATTTTCTGCTCTTTAGCTTATCGATTAGCTGTATGACATCTTCCCGATTTGTTTCAATTCCTCTGATACATCACCTTTAAATATCATTTCTGGCATGCATAAGTTTTCTACATCTTCATTAAAGGCTGAAGCAAAAAATTCATTCAGTTTCTCCACTTTGGCCTTATCCTCTCACAGTGCACCTTTTATCCCTCCATCATCCATTGGTCCAAATGACTCCATCATCTATTGGTCCAAATGACTCATAGGTGTTTTGCTATGAGTATACATGAAAAAATGTTTATTATGCACTTTTGTTTCCACAGCAAACTTTTCAAATTTTCTCTTTGCCTGCCTTATTAATGCATTGCATTTAACTTGCCAGTACTTATACTTTTTCCTGTTTTTGCCAATTGACACTTTTTTCCATTTTCTGAAAGATTCTCTATTAGCTACAACAGCCTTTCTGACCTCACCTTTAAGCCATGCTGGCTCTCGTTTGGCCTTCCTTCCACCTTTCTTAAAGCATGGAATGAATCTGGTCTGGGATTCCAAGGTACTATTTTTAAATAATGCCCAGGCTTGATGTAAAATCTTAACCTTTGCAGTTGCTCCTTTTGTTTTTTCTTAACCATTTTCCTCATTTTATTGTAGTCTCCTTTTTGAAAGTTGAATGCTAGCACAGTCAATTTCCATGCTATCCTCCCTCCATTTATTAAATCAAATGTGATCATGTTATGATCACTATTGCCAAGTTGCCCCAAAACAGTTACCTCTCGCACTAGATCCTGTGTTCCATTGAGGGCTAGGTCTAAAATAGTACCCCTGCGTGTGGGTTCCTGAACCAGCTGCTCCGTGAAGCAGTCATTTAATTCATCTAGAAACCTTTTCTCCCTAGCATGTCCTGATGTGACATTGATTTAGTCAATACCAGGGTATTTGAAATCACCCATTGTCACTGTGCTATATACTTGGCTAACTTCCACATTTTCTCTTAGCATTATGTCATCCATCTGTTTATTCTGGCCAGGCAGTCGGTAGTACATCCCCACTGCCATTCTCTTCCCCTTTTTACAAAGAATTTCTATACATAGAGGTTCTTCAGTGTATTTTGTTTCCTGCAAAACCTTTATCCTGTGTAACTCAATGCCTTCTTTAACATAGAGCACAACCCCTCCACCAATTTGATCTACACTATCATTGCGATATAGTTTGTAGCCTGGTATCACAGTGTGTCATTGGTTATCCACCAGGTCTCTGAAATGCCAATAATATCTAACCTGTCATTCATTGCTATATATTCTAACTCTCCCGTCTTATTTTTTAGACTTCTAGAATTTGCATACAGGCATTTCAAAGTTTGTTTTTTGCTAATATTAACAGTCTGGCTATTTAATGACAGGGTTAATTTAGAATCTTTCAATTCTGTTTGATTTTTACTTAAAGGCACCTGGGTTACTTTTACCTTTTTAGAACCTCTCTATCAGGATTCCCTGACTTCCCTGTTTTGCTAGTATCCTTCAAGAATACATTATTTTGAACCATGCACTCGGGCGACTGTCGGCTTTCTTCAATTATCTAGTTTAAAAGTTGCTCTATCTCCTTTTTGAAGGTTAATGCCAGCAGCCTGGTTTCACCCTGGTTAAGGTGGAGCTCCCTCTTCACCAAAATGTTACCCAGTTTCGAACAAATTCAAAACCCTCTTCCTTGCACCAATGTCTCATCCATCCATTGAGACTCCAAAGCTCTGCCTGCCTCTTGGGTCCTGCACGTGGAATGGGAAGCATTTCGGAGAACACTACCCTGATAGTTCTGGATTTCAACTTTTCACCTAAAGGCCTAAATTTGGCTCCCACATTTTCCTATGTCATCAGTGCCAACATGTACCAAGACAGCAGGCTCCTCCCCAGCACTAAAACCTTGTCTAGGTGGCACATGAGGTCTGCTACCTTCGCACCAGGCAGGCATGTTATCAGACAATCTTCATGTTCACTAGCCACCCAGCTATCTACACACCTAATGATTGAATTGCCAACTATAATGGCTGTCCTAACCCTTCCTTCATGGTCAAAGGGCTCTGGAGACACATCCTCGGTGCAAGAGAGTATTATATCACCTAGAGAACAGGTCCTACCTACAGGATCACTTCCTGCCACACCAAGGTGATGCTCTCCTTTCATGAGACCTCTCTCCTCCTAGGCAGCAGAGAGGCTTCCAGATTGGAGGTGGGATTTCTCTTCTACATCCTTTTAGGTCTCATCTATATACTTCTCTATCTGCCTAAGCTCCTCCAAGTGCACTACTTTGGCTTCTGGACTCATTCCAAGAGAGCAAAGAGCACTTTGTGCTTAGTGCACACATTAGATCTCTCACCAACTGGGAGAAAATCATACATGTAACACTCAGTGCAAAAGATTGGATAGCCATAATCTTGTTGCTGGACTCCTGTCTGCATCTTAGATGTAAATATTTCTTTTAGCTATTTAAAGTTGTTATACTATGTAAAGTTGCTAGGGGAATAGGGATACTTGAACCTATACAATTATACCTAATAAATATATAGGACTTTTAGTGTTCCCCCTCAAGGTGAACTGCAAGGACTTAATTAATCTACTCCTAAAGGCCTAATAACCTGCTGATGAAGATAATCGGTTAAACCTGAAAGTGAGTAAGATCAACCCTTCCCCTTAATTGGTTTAGAAGGCTATAAATCAGGGATTATGCCAGGGATGGGTGGGAGCTGCGGTGGATGGAAGGGATGACCTATTTATATCTGTGCTTCAAAAGCAATCTCTTAATTTCCTGGGTGATCCACACTGTCATTGGTTTGATAAAGGGAGCCTTTCAAGTTGCCCCTTTACTACTACTACTACTACTGAGCATTTGTATAGTGCTACAAGATATATGCAGCACTACACAGACACATGTAAAATATGGTCCCTCCTCATCAGCGCTAACAATCTAGTCAAGACAGTAGCTGTAGACATGGGATTTATCTAGGGGAAATGGTAAGGAAACACAAAGGAGACCAGGTAAGTCAAGATCCAAAGGTGGCAGTGAAGAGGTGAGTTTTCAGCCTGGATTTGAAAAGGGCCAGAGAAGGCGCCTGATGTACAGACTCAGGTAGTTTGTTCCAGGCATAAGGAGTAGCAAGGTGAAAGGAGTGAAGTCTGGAGTTAGCAATGGAAGAGAAGGGCACAGATAGAACCAATTTGCCAGAAGACCGGAGTTCCTGAGGAGGGGTGTAGGGAGATATAAGAAAGGAAAGGTAATGAGGAACTGCAGAGTGAATGGACTTAAAGGTCAGCAGAAGAAGTTTAAATTGGATGCGGAAATGGATAGGGAGACAATGAAGTGACTTGAGAAGAGGGGTAATATAATCATGTCAAGGTTGGTGGAAGATTAGCCGCGCATCAGAGTGTTGAAAAGATTGAAGGGGAGATACATGATTCAGAGACAGATGATTCAGAAATCTGTAAGGAGTAGGTTACAGTAGTCAAGACGGGAGGTGACTAAAGAGAGGATAAAGCCCTAATTCTAAAATGCGGGTTGCGGGGCTGTACACCCTGCCTGGATGTACAGCCCCACAATCCACGCTAACCCTATTCCAGCAACGACTCTCCATATATGTCCTGTGCTTCAGGACGGTGAGAACCAGGAGGGTGCGTGATCAGGGGCAAAGTGAGGGCGGACCGCTCGGCAGCAAGTACAGGGCCGATTCTGGTCACAGTTCTGTACGTGCTGCCGGGCCTGGCGGGACGTGCAGTTTAAACCACCTCAAAGGTGGTTTAAACTGCACTTTTTTGCCCGATCGAGCCTGGGGAGCCACCAACGGGGCTGAGGCCGGGTGTAGGGGGTCCCCATCACCCGATCCAGACTGTGGGAGGCCAGCCATGGGTTGGGTGGCAGGATTTTGCGGGCCAGAGCCACAGTTCTATGAGGCGCCTGTGGGGTGGAAGTCCCTACAGGCAGAAGGGGCATGCCATGCTGTCCTTGGGCCCGATTCTGGCTCCCGTGGGTACATTTTGTTCCCCAATGTTTCCATGGATCATAATTGCGTCCTAGTGGCCCCGTCTTCATTGGGGACATCCGGACAGCCCAGACATCCCGCTTCTGGAATCGGGCTCCACATGTCTTAGTAGTGTGTTCAGAAAGGAATGGGCAGATTTTGTTGATGTTATACAGAAAGAAACAACAGGTTTTAGCTATTATATGGATGTGTGTGGAGAATGAGAGAGAGGAGTCAAAGATAACCCCAAGGTTGCGAGCCAAGGAAACAGGAGCAGATAGTTATTCACAGAGACTGAGAAAGGGGGAAGGGGAGTGGAGGGTTTAGGGGGAAAAATAAGAAGCTCAGTTTTGGCCATGTTCAATATCAAGTGACGATGAGACATCCAAGCAGCAATGTCAGGAAGAGATCCGGGCCTGGATTGCCAGAGATATTTCAGGTGTAGAGAGGTAGGTCTGGGAGTCATCAGAGAAGGATGGTACTAAAAGCCATGAGAAGAAATGGGCCCACTCCTTTTCTCTCTCTATATCCACTCCCTTGGTGCACGCATGACAGAGCCTTGAGGTACACCAGCTGAGAGTGGGATAGCAGCAAAGGAGGAACCACCAGAACAAACACTGAAAGAGTGATGGGAGAGATAAGAAGAGCGATATCTCTCTATATCTATCTCTATCTCAAGATCTAGATCTATCTCTCTATATCTATCTATCTTTTATTTCTTCTTCTCCTTCTCCTCCCCATAGCATCATCCTTTCTCCTACTCCAATAGATAGATAGATTGGGGTGACTGGTGTGCTGGACAAGGACTGGAAGGGAGAAAGGATGATGCTATGGGGAGGAAGAGGAGAAGAAGTAAAAAGAGATGCAGAGCATGGGGGGAGAGAAGGAACACTAGTCAGGCAGTGAGGGAAGAAAGAGAAAGACATGCTGTGCCAGAGCCACTACTGCCGATGTAGGACGTGTTGTGTTGAAACCATCACTCCAAAAGGAAGAGCAAAGTCCTAGAACCCTACTTTCCTCACTATTGATGGAAGCGCAGGTTAAAGATGTTACCTCAGGCTTTCATTCTCCAGCAGGCTATCAGAAAAATAATACCTAGTTGACTCTTTTCAGAGCAAAACAAGAGGAAGAATTAAAAGAATTGCTTGTAGGCTTACCTGTGTAGCAACCAAATGCCACAATAAGTGTTGGTATTTGGAAAGACAGTACAAGACACCGAATGGTGCAATATTATTAAATTTGTTTATTACTGAAATTAATTATATAGTAACATAGTATATGACAATGGATAAAGACCAGTATGGTGCATCTAATCTGCCCAGTAAAGTGGTAAGTAATGGTGTAACTGCTGCTCCCTGCAAGTCATCCCCCTTCTATGCCTATGTTTAGGATTGTACTTGCCGCTCCATGCAGGTCAGCCCTCTTCTACTTATTGAAGTATAAAAGATATTTAAGTTTGCTTTGATTTCATCCTCTTGCTATCAAGGGATCCACTGTGACTGTCCCATGCCATTTGGAATTCCATCACTGTTTTTGCTCCCACCACCTCCATCGGGAGGGCATTTCAAGCATCCACCACCCTTTCAGTGAACAATTAAAGAAAAAATAAATAGATAAATAATAATTATCTGATACTAATTAAAAGACCAATTAAAGTTACACTAGTTAGTAGTACAGATAGTATTGCACAATATACAAGCTATATTTCCTCTTAACTAAATACTTAAAACATTTCTTTTTTTCCAGAATTTTATGTAATAATTCTTCTTTGTCAAGAACTCTTTAACTTTTAGTAAAGTTACCGCTTTCCTACGGAATACCCAGTAATATAACTTTCGCACATGTAATGCAATCTTTACTTCTTTACCTTTACAGGTACTTCAATGAATACAGGTAGGTCTCACCCCAACTCTCTATACCATGGTTACTTTTAAATGTGAAGAAACATGCCAGTCGGCTTCTAATTTCCAGATATTTGCATAGTAAAGCAGTGCTTGCCACCAAAGACCCTCATTTGAATAATCCCTGGAGTTTTCTACCTCAGCCATCCTCTCTCTATTACCCTCCTCCCTCCTGCAGGAGGTGTTAAACCCCAGTGATTCTCCCTCCTGTTCCGTCTCCAGGTAGGCTCCGGTAAATTCCTTAGCTTTACCCATGGAAAGGGTCTTATGTAAAATGCGGCCCTATATGTAGTGAGTGGCACTTGAATGCGCAGAGGTTTACCCCCATATTGAGGAGGCATGCCTTGCGGAGATATTGGGTAGGAGTTTTAACTCCTGTGCATGCTTTTGAACTTTCAAAGTGTGGGAGTAGGCTCACACAGAAAAATATTTGCATGAGTTACAGTAGTATGTATTTACTTTTTTTCTTTCTTATATACTGTGCTTCCGAGGATCAGTGCGGTTTTCAGAGATCATAACTTAAAATGACATGAAATGGTTTTGCATAAAACTGTAAATATTTTACATGGAACAGATATAAAACTAATTATGACAGAGCAGTGTAACTATGTACATTCAATATATGTGTGCATTTTTCCAGGGGATAATTTTCAGAGTGGAAGTATGCATATACTTTGACCTTGAAAATCTGCCGAAGTCTGCATGTGCATATGTTTTGCTAATGTGGGCAGTTTCAATATGACTTTAAAAAATGACAGAATAACGACAACTACTATAAAATAAAACTACAGTGTACAGAAAGGCTAATAGCTAGAAGAATTCCCAGGTTCTGGTGCTGTTTCCTATTATCCTCCAGGTGATGAAAAACCCTCTTGCACCGAGGAAGTTTCTCCAGGGCCATGTGCCCACGAGAGAAGGGTTAGGACAGCCGTTATAGTTGGTAATTCGATCGTTAGGCATGTAGATAGCTGGATGGCTGGTGGACGTGAGGATCGCCTGGTAACATGCCTGCCTGTTGCGAAGGTAGCAGACCTCACGCGCCACCTAGATAAGGTCTTAGATAGTGCTGGGGAGGAGTCTGCTGTCTTGGTACATGTCGATACCAATGACATAGGAAAATGTGGTAGGGAGGTTCTGGAGGATAAATTTAGGCTTTTAGGTAGGAAGTTGAAATCCAGAACTTCCAGGATAGCGTTCTCCGAAATGCTTCCCGTTCCACATGCAGGACCCAAAAGACAGGCAGAGCTCCGGAGTCTCAATGCGTGGATGAGACAATGATGCAAGGATGAGGGTTTTGGATTTCTTAGGAACTGGGGAACATTCTGGGGAAAGGAAGGACTCTTCTGAAGGGATGGGCTTCAACTTAACCGGGATGGAACCAGGCTGCTGGCATTAACCTTTAAAAAGGAGATAGAGCAGCTTTTAAACTAGATAATAGGGGAAAGCCGACAGTCGCACAAGAGCGCATGGTTCAGAAGAATGTATCCTTGAAGGATACTACCAAAAGCAGAGAGGTTCCAAAAAAGAGTAAAGTAGCCCAAATGCCCTCGAGTATGGAGCAGACAGAGCTTAAAGATCCCAAATTAACCATGCCTACCAATAGCCAAATTAATATGAATAAAATACAGTCTCTAAAATGTGTGTATGCAAATGCTAGAAGTCTAAAAAATAAGATGGGAGAGTTAGAATATATAGCAATAAATGAGAGGTTAGATATGATTGGAATCTCAGAGATATGGTGGAAGGAGGACAACCAGTGGGACACTTTGATACCTGGGTACAAACTATATCGTAATGATAGAGCTGTTCAAATTGGTGGAGGAGTTGCGCTCTATGTTAGAGAGGGCATTGAGTCAGAAAGGATTAAAGTTTTGCAGAAAACAAAATTTGCTTTAGAATCTCTATGGATTAAAATTCTATGTAAAAAGGGGAAGGCGATGGCAGTGGGGGTGTACTATCGACCGCCTGGCCAGAATGAACAAATGGATGATGAAATGCTCAAAGAAATCAAGGACGCTAACAAAAGTTACAGCACAGTAATAATAAGGGATGATTTCAATTACCCCGGTATCGACTGGGTCAGTGTCACGGCAGGACATGTTAGGGAGATAAAGTTCCTAGATGAAATAAATGACTGCTTCTTTGAACAGCTGGTTCATGAACCGACTAGAGGGGAAGCCATATTTGACCTAATCCTTAGTGGAACACCAGATCTGGTGCAAGAGATAAGGGTGTTGGGGCCACTTGGCTATAGTGATCATAGCATGATCATGTTTAATTTAATTAGTGGAGGAGGGATATAAGGGAATCCACAGTACTACTTTTTAACTTTCAAAAGGGAGACTATGATAAAATGAAGAAAATAGTTAAGAAAAAACTAAAAGGAGCAGTTGCAAAGGTTAAAGACTTACATCAAGCTTGGGTGTTGTTGAAAAATACTATCTTGGAAGCCCAGACTAGCTATATTCCACGCTTTAAGAAAAGTGGAAGGAAGTCCAAAAAACTGCCAGCATGGTTTAAAGGTGAGGTCAGAGAGGCTGTTGTTGCCAAAAAAGGATCTTTCAGGAAATGGAAAAAGAGTCAAACAACAAAACCTGGAAACAGCACAAGCACTGGCAAGGTAAATGCAAGGCATTGATAAGTCAGGCAAAGGGAGAATTTGAGAAGAAGCTTGCTGCGGAAGCAAAAACGCGTAATAAAGACTTTTTCAAGTACATTCGTAGCAAAAAACCTGTGAGAGAGTCAGTTGGTCCATTAGATGATAGAAGGGTTAAAGGGGCACTAAGAGGCGACAAGGCGATAGCAGAGAGACTGAATGAATTCTTTGCTTCGGTCTTTACTGAGGAAGATGTAGGGATGTTACCCATGACTGAAGTGGTATTTAAAGGTGCGGAAGAACTGAAGGAAATATCGATACATCGGGACGATGTACAGTATTACAACTATTAGGTAAACTGAAGAGTAGCAAATCACCTGGGCAGGATGATATATGGAGCGCTACGGTGGGAGCACATAGTGGGGCCTGTCTGCCACCGGACTAATACCTGACCCCCCCCCCACATGTTCCTTGTACATAACACTGTATAGAAGCTCATGCTGTAAATAGCCCACTTCGAATCAACACTGACTTACACACACACACATTCACTGTACAGTATAACACCCGCATGAGAACAAAAATGTCAATATAAATCGATTGTTTACTGTGTACACCGCCTTGATTGAAGGATAAGGCGGGATATAAATACTCTTAAATAAAATAAATAAATAAAAAAGGGTGTTGAAAGAACTGAAATGTGAGATTGCAGACCTGCTATTAGTAATCTGTGAACTATCATTAAAATCATCAGTAATACCTGAAGATTGGAAGATGGCGAACGTAACACCAATTTTTAAAAAGGGTTCCAGGGGTGATCCGGGAAACTACAGACCGGTGAGCCTGACCTGACGTCAGTACCGGGAAAAATGGTAGAAACCATCATAAAGAACAAAATTGCTGAACATGTAGATAGTCATGGCTTAATGGGAGACAGCCAACATGGCTTTAGACAAGGAAGATCTTGTCTTACTAATCTGTTAAGTTTTTTTGAAGGTGTGAATAAACAGGTAGACAAAGTTGAGTCGGTTGATATAGTGTATTTGGACTTTCAGAAAGCCTTTGACAAGGTCCCTCATCAGAGACTTTCGGCAAAACTAAAGAGTCATGGGATAGGAGGCAGTGTACTATTGTGCATCAGGAACTGGTTAAAAGATAGAAATCAGAGGGTAGGCTAAATGGTCAATTTTCCCAATGGAGAAAGGTGAATAGTGGTGTACCCCAGGGATCCGTGCTGGGTCCGCTGCTTTTTGACATATGCATAAAAGACCTGGAAAATGGAATAATGAGTGAGGTTATCAAATTTGTAGATGACACAAAACTATTTAAAGTTGTTAAAATCCAAGAGGACTGTGGAAAATTGCAAGAGGATCTTGATAAATTGGAAGACTGGGCACATGAAATTTAATGTGGACAAGTGCAAAGTTATGCACCTAGGGAAGAACAACCCAAACTATGGTTACACAATGCAAGGTTCCACATTAGGAACCACCACCCAGGAAAAATATTTAGGGGTCATTGTCGATAACATGCTAAAACCCTCGGCCCAGTGTGCAGCGGCATCCAAGAGAGCAAATAGAATGCTAGGTATCATAAGGAAAGGAATGGAAAATAAAACAAAGGATATTATAATGCCTCTATATCGTTCCATGGTGAGACCGCACCTTGAATATTGTGTGCAATTCTGGTCGCCGTATCTTAAAAAGGATATAGCGTTATTAGAAAAGGTTCAGAGAAGAGCCACCAAAATGGTAAAGGGGATGGAAGGATACTCCTATGAAGAGAGGCTAAAAAGATTAGGGCTCTTTAACCTGGAAAAGAGACGGCTGAGGGGAGATATGATAGAAGTCTATAAATTAATGAACGGAGTGGAACGGGTAAACGTAGATCGATTGTTTACGTTATCAGAATATAGAAAGAGTAGGGGACATGCAATGAAGCTACAGGGTAAACTATTTAAGACTAATAAAAGAAAATATTTTTTCACTCAAACGTGTAATCAAACTCTGGAATTTGTTACCGGAGGATGTAGTAAAGGCTGTTAGTGTAGCTGGGTTTAAAAAAGGTTTGGACAAGTTCCTGGAGGAAAGGTCCTTAAGCCATTATTAAGAAGGGACCCAGGATATCAATGCTTGACCCAATACAAGCATTGTGGAACCTGTGTCTTTTGGGGAAACTGCTAGGTACGTATGACCTAGATTGGCCACTGTTGGAAACAGGATACTGGGCTTGATGGACCTTGGTCTGACCCAGTATGGCATATCTTATGTTATGTTCTTATCCCTGATCAGATTACATTTTTAGCCTGGCGGCAGGATATAAAAACTAACCTATTTTGCAACTGTTTCTCATAGGATTATACGGATTTTTTCCTGCTCATTGTCTCCTGGGAAGTCTCCAGTTTTCTCTGTTATTGTGCTTGTTTGTAAAAGAATATGCATCTGTGTCTTTGTATTTGGCACAGTGCCTTTGTGTTTCTGTTTCCCCAGTGTTGCACTGCAGGGAGAGTTGGGTATCTTGGGGTTTGTAGTTCATCTTTCGCCTGTATTTTTCAGTTTCTAGTTTGTGATCACCTATTCTGCCTCTGTCTGCTCGTGCAACTGATCTGAGGTATTCTGCTTGGGTATGGTTTCTCTGTGAAGACCCCCAACAGTCTAGCTTGTTATGTTTTTCCATCTTCACCTCAGAAGCGGATATATATTGATTCCCTAGGAAATGATGCTGTATTTTCAGTGCTGTCTTTTCTGATATAGGGCTGTTGCTGTGTGAGTTCTAAGAGATGGTGCACTTTTGCTATGCTGGGTATGCTTTTCACAGGTTTTTGTGTTATTTCATAGTGCCTGGTACTGAGATGACAACAAAATTCATCTTAATTCTGCTCTGCATCTGTTATTAGATATGTTTCCATTTTCAGAACTCGCTGTAGGTGCTTGAGTTGATGAAAAGGATAAGAATGGAGTCAAACCTTCAAGGATTCTGTTTGTAAGAATCCCCTGTAGGATATCTGTTTAGCTTTCAAAGATATCACCTCTAGATTCTGGAAGACTGAATGGAGTCAAAGGAGTAACCTAGTGGTTAGAACACTGGCTTGGTAATCAAGCAACCAGGGTTCAATTATCCCTAGCACTCCTTGTGTCCTTGGGCAAGTCACTTAACCCTCCATTGCCTCAGAAGAAAGGCCTGGCAATCTACTTCTGGTCACACTGCCAAGAAAACCCAGGAGCTTCTGGGTTGCCAGGAGTCAGGACTGACTCAAAGGCACACATTGTATTGCATATTGCATTTGAGATAATTTACTGTGGCTAGAATCAGATTATCATCTGCCCTCCTGCTGGCTTCCAATATTCTGCAGGGATGCTATCATGGTCTGCTGAGCTGTTCTCCCTGCTGGCTGTGATGCTGAAAATATGGGGAATTAAAATGCTGCTGACTAAGGACTAACAGTGGATGATAGTAGGACTCAGGAAGCTGTGGCCTAGAGCCACTTTCCTTTAGTTTTTTTTTTCATGTAGCCCCTGCCCAACTCCCTGATTAGATGTAGGGTCTCTTTGGGAAAAGCTGGGGCCACTAAACAATAGGGACGTGCATCCGTTTTCATTCAAATGGTAAAACTAATGAAAAATGTCAAATCCATTTAGTTCTGTCACAAATTAACTGAGCCTGCACATGCATGGTGTTTGCACGAATGGCCATTCATCCCATTTGTTTTTATTATAGATGCGCACATGTTGCCAGACACACTGAAAACATGTTGAAAGGGGAAAAGGAGGATGGTGGATAAGTCATAGGGTTGAGGCACTTCAGCCAGTCATCTTAGAAACCCCTTCACAAGCAGCCAAGGCAGCCTATCTTTGCCTGAATTAATCATATCCCATGGGTGATGATGTCACAGTTGGGCTGGGAAGACACGGGCAGGATCAAGGGACAGAAACCATATTGTAGCAGACTTTCAGAGAGGGAGAGAGAGAGGGCTTAGTATTAGTAGCTTCTGGGGTCCAGTAATTATTCTCAAAATAGAGCTAGATAGAAACATTGAAAATAAAGCCAGTAAAGAAAAATTCTGTCACATGTTATGGGATACTATGACTGACAGAGAAGGCAATGAGTAGCACACACACAGTAGAAAGGACATCAGCCAAATTGTGTTTTATTTTTAAGTTTGAGGGGACTTTCTGGACTGACACAGTTTCTGGAGAAAGGAGTATAGGAGAGATGATCAGCAAAGTGCCAGGCAGTGGGCACAGGCTGGTGTTGGAAACACCACAAAAATGAAAAACAACTCCACACTTTAACCAACAGTAGTATACGTAACTCTGCACTAAAAAGGTTTATAGTGCCGTGACCTCAGAACAATCCTCAGATATTCATTGAATACTTCAAAGCCAAGAAACCTGGCTTCAGTAATCCAACAAGAGGAAATTTACTTCAATGGTCTGTAGCCAACCCCTCCATCCGTCAAACAGCACTAAAGAACCTTAGATATCAATAAACTGATGGGAATTCAAACTAGAAGTCGCTTTAACAGATATCACTTCTCATGAAATAATCATAAACACATATATCAAGGCAACTTATCATAGGGCCCTCTACATTTAACTTTTCAATGAACTTTTCCACATTCAAACATTTAAATATATTCCAATACAGGAGAAGGCTCCTATAGAACAGAAAAACCCATCAGCATAAAACGCAGTCTTTAGCTCAATCTTCCGAGATGGTCATTGCAGTATCAACCCCGACGCCACAATTAGACGTCCTTCTTAGCGTTTCGCAGATGCTGCTTCAGGGGGGTATACTATAAAAACAATAAAAACAATAAAAATGTGCTAAATTTTCATACTACAAAAAGACACACTCCCCTATATCAGAGCAAACAAAACCCGAATATCTTACCCGACCTACGTCTTCTCCACAGACCCACTACTCAGCTGAAATGACGCTCAACCCGATTTGCAACCCTCAATCAAGATATCCAAAAACCGGCGTCTGACGTCATAGCCACGTCACAAGCGGAAACACAACCTACCACGCTTATTCTACAAATTATCTATCAGATACAAGCATGCCAATCAATATTGAAATTCAACCCAGCTGGAGCCACCGTCCGAAGCATAAATATCCACCTCTGCTCACGGTATATCAAGAATTGCTCACGAGACAAATCTCTAAAGCCTCTATCCACCCGCTCAATCCCAAAACACTGCAAGTCGGTGAACTCATGTCCCAACTCCAAACAATGATTTACCAGCGGCGCCTCTCGTCGTTTGCACCTCAATCTACTACGGTGTTCCCCCAAACGTATAAATAAAGGGCAGATCGTTTTACCCACATACAATAAACGGCAAGGACAAAAAATGCCATATACTATATAATCAGATTTACAGGAGGTACAGGACCGTAAGAGGAACTCCTTACCCACATACACAAATCTATCAGTCTCCCAACACACAGCACAACATGTGCACTCACCACAGCGAACATGTCTACCCCGTCGTTCAGACCGCATATCATCCGGTGACCGGGATGGGCTTAAAATCTCCTTAAAATTTCGACCCTGCTGCCAAACACACCTAAGGCTTTTATCGCCAAGACCAGGAAGAGTCTGCAATATATTACTGTGCCGGCACAGGATCCGCTGGATCCGCATGCTAAAGGGAGAGTACCTAGAAATAAAATTCACACAATCATCTTGGCGAGCTGGCTTCTCCTTAGGGGTCAACAACCAACATCTATCATTGTACAATGCACGCTTATATGCCTTCTCTACCACTGCTACAGGGTAACCTCTTTCCAAAAATGCCTTCTTCAGGAAGCGGGCCTGTACTTTAAAATCTTCCCTGGAGGAACAATTGCGTCGATAACGCAAAAACTGCGAAAAGGGCAAACCCCTAATCAACCCCCTAGGGTGAGCGCTAGAAAAGTGCAGAAAAGTGTTCCGATCAGTTGTTTTCTTGTGTACCGTAGTACCCCAACAACCCTCTTCATGTCTCCATATATACACATCTAGAAACACAATAGACTGGGCATGATAATTAATAGTAAACTGTATGTAAGGATCAATGGCATTCAACCAATTATGAAACTCAACTAAAGACTCTACCGTACCCTCCCATAATACAAAAATGTCATCTATATACCGCCGCCAGATCTTAATCTGAGAAGAATACGGCGAATCTGTCAGCCAACGCCTTTCATAAAACCCCATAAACAAATTGGCGACAGAGGGGGCAAAGGATGCCCCCCATGGGACATGAGTTCACCGACTTGCAGTGTTTTGGGATTGAGCGGGTGGATAGAAGCTTTAGAGATTTCTCTTGTGAGCAATTCTTGATATACCGTGAGCAGAGGTGGATATTTATGCTTCGGACGGTGACTCCGGGTGGGTTGAATTTCAATATTGATTGGCATGCTTGTATCTGATAGATAATTTGTAGAATAAGCTTGGTAGATTGTGTTTCCGCTTGTGACGTGGCTATGACGTCAGACACCGGTTTTTGGATATCTTGATTGAGGGTTGCAAATCGGGTTGAGCGTCATTTCAGCTGAGTAGTGGGTCTGTGGAGAAGACGTAGGTCGGGTAAGATATTCGGGTTTTGTTTGCTCTGATATAGGGGAGTGTGTCTTTTTGTAGTATGAAAATTTAGCACTTTTTTATTGTTTTTATTGTTTTTATAGTATACCCCCCTGAGGCAGTGTCTGTGAAACGCTAAGAAGGATGTCTGATTGTGGCGTCGGGGTTGATACTGCAATGACCATCTCGGAAGATTGAGCTAAAGATTGCGTTTTATGCTGATGGGTTTTTCTGTTCTATAGGAGCCTTCTCCTGTATTGGAATATATTTAAATGTTTGAATGTGGAAAAGTTCAATGAAAAGTTAAATGTAGAGGGCCCTATGATAAGTTGCCTTGATATATGTGTTTATGATTATTTCATGAGAAGTGATATCTGTTAAAGCGACTTCTAGTTTGAATTCCCATCAGTTTATTGATATCTAAGGTTCTTTAGTGCTGTTTGACGGATGGAGGGGTTGGCTACAGACCATTGATGTAAATTTCCTCTTGTTGGATTACTGAAGCCAGGTTTCTTGGCTTTGAAGTATTCAATGAATATCTGAGGATTGTTCTGAGGTCTGTGCTCCCCGTTGTCACAGCACTATAAACCTTTTTAGTGCAGAGTTACGTATACTACTGTTGGTTAAAGTGTGGAGTTGTTTTTCATTTTTGTGAGGTATCATTGTTAAACTCCGGTTAGGCCTAGTGTTGTTTGTTGGTGTTGGAAACAGACAAGGGGGCTAGGCTGCAGAAAGATATACTTACATCTTATGTTTGCTGCATTGCAATGCTTAAAGCTGTCTAAGCTTGTCAGAGTTTGCGTTGTGTGGGCAGGTACTAGGGAACTGGAGATTTATGCGACTGTTTAGGGGACTACGCACACACAAGAGGTTGAATGTTGTGACTGTATTTCACTATGTTTCACGATTATTACTTTCATATTCCAAATGCAGTTTCTCAAAGGGACCTTAGCTCAAATATCTGAGAAATCATAGTAGGGAATATACACATACCTTATGAACCTCACAGGTGCTATTGAGTTGTATGTATGCAGTAGACAGCACTGTAAAGACACATAAAAGAGAGACAATCCCTGCTTTAGAGAGCTTACAGCCTAGTCCAGAGCATTCTAATGCTTGGGAAGAGTAGGTGTGGAAAGAAATAATGAAGGAAACAAAGAAGCGGGCCGATGTAGAAAGCTGGTGCTACACCCAAGCTGAAGCGAGTTTTTAATGTTTCTGACAACGCGCACATTTTATCTTGCGAGGCAGGAAGGATAGGTATGCAAATGTGTGCTGTGTTAACTGTGCGCATGCAAATGAGCCACTGCAGCGTTAAACTGAGGGCGAGCCAAACACATGAGCACAAGAAGCCTGCGCTAGTTTGGCTTGCTCTCCGGGCACCGCATGGCTAATTTGCATATCACCCCCGGCAGTATTTTGATGGCATCAGGGATGATCTCAGCATTGGGAAAAGCCCCCGATGCCACCAAAATGCTGTCGGGGGCTGTGCCTGAAAAAAAAGAATTCTTGGTGGCCCAGTGGTCCCGTTTCCCCCCTCCCAACAGTATTTTGATGGCACCGGGGACCATCACAGCATCATGAAAAGCCCCCGATGCCATTAAAATACTGTCAGAGGCTGATGCCCCAACCAAAAGAAAGTATGTGGTGGTCTAGTGGCCCCTGTATCCCCCATCCCAACCCGAATTAAAATAAAAGCCACCCGGTGGTCTAGCGACCTCTGTACGCCCCACTAAAAGAAAAGAGAACCTGGTGGTCTAGTGGCCCCTGTATCCTTCACCCAAACCCAATCCAAAATAAAAAGAAATTAAGATAAAAATCACCTGGTGGTCTAGCGGCCCCTAAATCCAACCCCCCCACCTCCCACTCTGGTCCACATCTTGTAAAATGGTGACACCTGGCTCCACGTGGTGCATCCGGGGATGCCCCAAGCAGGGTTAAACTGCCATATAAGGCATAGTCTACCTTATATGGCAGTCTGACCTTATATGGCCATGGGACCAAGCATTGCCATTTTAAGATGGCGGACCAGAGTGGGAGCACATAGGCAGCGCTCCCTCCTATTTTCGGGCATGGGGGATGGGGGTTTGGATTTAGGAGCTGCTGGACTACCAGGTGAATTTTATCTTCATTTATTTTATTTTGGGTTGGGTTGATGTGAGGTGTGTGTGTGTGTGGGGGGGGGGGGGGTTGTACAGGGGCCACTAGACCACCAGGTACTAACTTTCTGTCGGGGCACCGGTTCCTGACAGTGTTTTGATGGCATCGGAGGCATTTCCCAATGCAGCGATCATAAGAACATAAGATATGCCATACTGGGTCAGACCAAGGTCCATCAAGCCCAGTATCATGTTTCCAACAGTGGCCAATCTAGGTCATACGTACTGTAAACGGGGGTGCTTGTTGTGAAAGTTCCACAATCTTGGCAAGGACATGAATTTACTTGACTTGCAAAGGATTGTGGGTCTTGTAGTTCCTTCACACAAAAACTAGCCGTTTAACAAGAATAAAGAATTGTGCTCGAGTGTAAAGCAGAAAACAGATTTTATTTATGGGGTGTTATTCCCTCGCACAGATATGCTTGGTAACATCAACAGGATAATTTCTCCAGAAGTTTTATTCAGGAAACAAAACAAATAAGGCAACTGAATTACTTATGGAACAACTTAGTAAAGACCTTGATGGAACAGAAAAGGTCTTTCTTCTAGCCCCTGCTAATAAACTTTCTTAGCAGTGCTGGAATGAAAAATAAACCCAAAAGGAAAATTCTCTTTATAAAAAAAAAACAGCTTTCTTCCTTTCACACAGAGAAGAAGCTTTTTCTCAAAGTCCCATGTGCACTTGTGCCTTGCTCTAATCACAGGTGCTTAACCAGCTGCAAACCATTGCTGGCCCACTCTCCACGTGGCTTCAACTTTCCCCAAAGTTTTCTCTCAAAGAAGCTTTTCTGGGAAGTTAAAAATCAGTACAGTTCCTTTTGGTGTTTGATCCTTAACTGAGGATTACATTAGAACAGCAGCTTAGAAAGAGAACAATCCATACATTCAACTTCCTCATTTGATATTTCCCCTTGCTCTTGAAATATCATAGGATCACTTCCAAACACTGGCTCAGAGGATTTCCCTAACGGATCTCTACCAGGATAGAAACTGTTTCCCTGCTGTCTTCCTTGTGCAAAGCTAGGGAACAGATCAGAGTTCATACCTGAGATCACGTTGTCATTAGGTTTCCTCTCTGGGTATTTTGGCCAGTAGGTAGCAAAACATTTGTGCCCAGCTCTCCAGTCAGAATCTCTGGACTTTAGGTCTCTTTTCCCATACCTCCTTAAATAGGTATTGGAGCTCCTTCTTTCTGTAGATGCAGCCGTCTCCCTTACAGGTGCTGTCCGAGGGTTCCTAGCTGTATATCTCCAAGCCTCTGGCTTCTTCCAGTCCAATGAAGAATGCTTGCCCCAGGAATCTCTCCCAGCATACGTACTGCCTTGGACTCCTTTCTTAGACCTTCTGGACGTCTTGCTGTTCTTCCTTCTGTTCATGATCAGTCTCTCCTTCTCCAGCTCCCGTTGCTGTCCTTGCCACCATTGCTCTCCTTGCTCTCTTTTCTCTCCTTGCTGTCTGTATGATGAATTTCTTCTAGCTTTAAAGTGCCTAGATGGCTGCTCCACCCTATCACACTGCAGGTGTTCTGAATTAAGCCCTGCCCTAGGAGATGTGTGATTAGGGATTATATCATTGCTTCTCTGATTAGGCACACGTTTCCCTACTTCAGCTCTCCTAGAGGCTTTCTGTAAACCAGTGCATTCTGGGTCTGGTAGTCTTTTAGGTAAACACTCTGTTTTAGTGCTTTTACCAGCCAGCACAGGTTGCTTATTCAGAGCCAATTCACCTCTTGTATTATTTCTTCCTGAACTATGATAAGCTTCCTTATCACATACCCCCCTGCTTAAGTTATTACAGACTGGTGCAAATTGTGAAACCTCTTCTTTACAGTCCGTAATACACGAAAGGGCATCCGCATTTTTGTGTAATTTTCCAGCATGATGTTCCACTTGAAAATCAAATGCCTGTAAGGCCATGTACCAGCGTGTCAACCTGGCATTGTGGTTCTTCATCTGTTGTAACCACTTTAGTGGGGCATGGTCTATAACCAGTAGGAACTTCCTCCCTGTGAGATAAAACCTTAATGCCTCCACTGACCACTTTATGGCTTAGGCATTCCTTCTCTATTGTGGAATACTTCTGTTCGGCCGGTGACAATTTCCTGCTCAGGTACATCACAGGATGCTCCTCCCCTTCATGACATTGGGATAACACAGCTCCCAGCCCTACATCCGAGGCATCTGTTTGAACTAAGAAGGGTTTTCTGAAATCCACCCCTTTCAGTACTGGTCCTGTACACAACTTCCCTTTCAGCGCTGAAAATGCTTTTTCAGCTTAGGGAGTCCATTTCAGCTGATTTGGGCAATTCTTCCGCAACATATCAGTAAATATTGCACTTTCCTCTGCAAACTGTGGTATAAATCTGCGGTAGTAACCGATAAGCCCCAAGAAACTCCTCAGCTGTTTCTTCGTGGTTGGGGGAGGAAAATTCCTGATACTATCCACCTTGCTCATTAGGGGTTTAATTTTCCCTCTTCTCACCAAGTGGCCTAGGTATTTTACCTCTCTCTTAGCAAAGGCACACTTCTTTGGATTCAAAGTGATTCCCGCTTGCTTCATGGAGCATAAGACCGCTCTGATTCTCTTTAGATGTTCCGCCCAAGTATTGCTATGGATTATGACATCATCCATATAGGCAAATGCATAATTTTGATGGGGTCGAAGTACCTGGTCCACTAACCTTTGGCAGGTAGCTGCCGCTCCATGCAGTCCGAAAGGCATCCCTTTGAATTGAAAAAGGCCAACGGGGGTGCTGAAAGCAGTCTTCGGCTTCAACTCCGTGGTTAGAGGGATTTGCCAATAGCCTTTCGTCATATCAAGGGTGGTTAAATATTGGGCTTGTCCAAGCTGGTCCAATAGCTCTTCAATTCTTGGCATTGGATATGCATCAAAAACTGATATTGCATTTACCTGCCGGAAATCAATACAGAATCTTAAAGAGCCATCAGGCTTTGGCACCAAGACTATGGGGCTATTACAGGGACTCTTCGACTCCTCTATTACCCCCATGTCTAACATTTCCTGAACTTGTTCACGATCAGTCTCTCCTTCTCCAGCTCCCGTTGCTGTCCTTGCCACCATTGCTCTCCTTGCTCTCTTTTCTCTCCTTGCTGTCTGTATGATGAATTTCTTCTAGCTTTAAAGTGCCTAGATTGCCGCTCCACCCTAGCACACTGCAGGTGTTCTGAGTTAAGCCCTGCCTTAGGAGATGTGTGATTAGGGATTACATCATTGCTTCTCTGATTAGACACACGTTTCCCTACTTCAGCTCTCCTAGAGGCTTTCTGTAAACCAGTGCATTCTGGGTCTGGTAATCTTTTAGGTAAACACTCTGTTTTAGTGCTTTTACCAGCCAGCACAGGTTGCTTATTCAGAGCCAATTCACCTCTTGTATTATTTCTTCCTGAACTATGATAAGCTTCCTTATCACAGTACCTAGCAGTTTCCCCAAAAGACACAGGTTCCTCAATGCTTCTATTGTGTCCAGCATTGATATCCTGGGTCCCTTTTTAAAAATGGTTTATGGACCGTTCCTCCAGGAACTTGTCCAAACCTTTTTTAAACCCAGCTACACTAACAGCTTTTACTACATCCTCCGGTAACAAATTCCAGAGTTTGATTACATGTTGAGTGAAAAAAATATTTTCTCTTATTAGTCTTAAATAGTTTACCTTGTAGCTTCATTGCATGTCCCCTACTCTTTCTATATTCTGATAATGTAAAGAATCAATCTACGTTTCCCCATTCCACTCCGTTCATTAATTTATAGACTTCTATCATATCTCCCCTCAGCCGTCTCTTTTCCAGGTTGAAGAGCCTTTCTTCATAGGAGTATCCTTCCATCCCCTTTACCATTTTGGTGGCTCTTCTCTGTACCTTTTCTAATAACGCTATATCCTTTTTAAGATACAGTGACCAGAATTGCACAGAATATTCAAAGTGCAGTCGCACCAAGGAACGATACAGAGGCATTATAATATCCTTTGTTTTATTTTCCATTCCTTTCCTTATGATACCTAGCATTCTATTTGCTCGCTTGGCTGCCGCTACACACTGGGCGGAGGGTTTTAACATGTCCACAATGACGCCTAAATCTTTTTTCTGGGTGGTGGTTCCTAATGTGGAACCTTGCATCGTGTAACCATATTTTGGGTTGTTCTTCCCTAGGTGCATAACTTTGCACTTGTCCAAATTAAATTTCATCTGCCATTTTGATGCCCAGTCTTCCAATTTATCAAGATCCTCTTGCAATTTTCCACAATCCTCATGGGTTTTAACAACTTTAAATAGTTTTGTGTCATCTGCAAATTTGATAACCTCACTCGTTATTCCCTTTTCCAGGTCATTTATGAATATGTCAACTGACTCACCTTTGTCTACCTGTTTATTCACACCTTCAAAAGAACATAACAAATTAGTAAGACAAGTTATTCCTTGTCTAAAGCCATGTTGGCTGTCTCCCATTAAGCAATGACTATCTACATGTTCAGCAATTTTGTTCTATATGATGGTTTCTACCATTTTTCCCGGTACTGACGTGAGGCTCACTGGTGTGTAGTTTCCTGGATCATCCCTAGAACCCTTTTTAAAAATTGGCGTTACGATGGCCATCCTCCATTCTTCAGGTATTACAGATGATTTTAATGATCGTTCACAGATTACTAATAGCAGGTCTGCAATCTCATATTTCAGTTCTTTCAACAGCCTTGGATGCATACCATCCAGTCCAGATGATTTGCAACTCTTCAGTTTATCAAATAGTTGTAATACATCTTCCCGATGTATCAATATTTCCTTCAATTCTTCCGCACCTTTAAATACCACTTCAGGGGAGAGAGAGCAACCTTGTCAGGGAGCAGCCGCGGTTTCTTCTGCCACGGAGCAACGTGGTCGGCTGGAGCCAGGTGCCTGCAGAGACAGCCGCAGGCAGAGAGTGGTTGCCCCTGGTGCTGAGGACCCCCCCACGAGCCCTACAAAGAGCAGCTGGCACGATACCTGGCTGGAGAGAGAGCAGCCTTGTGAGGGAGCAGCCGCGGTTTCTTCTGCCGCGGAGCGACGTGGTCGGCTGGAGCCAGGTGCCTGCAGAGACAGCCGCAGGCAGAGAGTGGTCGCCCCTGGTGCTGAGGACCCCCCCACGAGCCCTACAAAGAGCAGTTGGCACAGTACCTGGCTGGAGAGAGAGCAGCCTTGTGAGGGAGCAGCCGCGGTTTCTTCTGCCGCGGAGCGACGTGGTCGGCTGGAGCCGGGTGCCTGCAGAGACAGCCGCAGGCAGAGAGTGGTCGCCCCTGGTGCTGAGGACCCCCCCACGAGCCCTACAAAGAACAGCTGGGCTACACGCAGCTGCGTGTTCGCGGCCTGCGGGGTCGCTTCCTAAGGGGCGTGTCACAAGGGGCTAGGCCTGCTCCTTGTGTGCTCCTTTGGTGCTTTTTGGTGGTTCCAGGAGTGTGCTGTTCATGGGGAAACGGAAGGCAAGGTTAGCTGCTAAAACACCGACAGGAGAAGGAGGTAAGGTGTCCGGTCCCATGGACAAACATATCACTGCCCTTCCACGTGCAAGTCAGTCCTTGGATGAGGCCTCGTTGAGTCCAGACATCCGGACCCCACCTCCTTTCCCACAACCTGCTTGTTCGTCTACTCCTTTGAAGGTGCCTTCACAAGTTGTGTCTCCCGTTCTAGTTCCTGTGGACTTTGCTACATCTGAAACTGATTCTTTACCACTTAAAAGTGAGGTGACTCTTGTAGATATCTGGTCAATGCTTCAAAAAATTGAGATTAGATTAACTACTACTGTCTCTTCCTTATGCAGTTTTTCTCATGATGTTGTTACAAAGGTTAAAGTGATTGATGACCAAATGACTGATTTAGCTGGTTCCTTGACTCAGGTGGATTCTCAACTCCGATCGTATCAAGATTCCCATCTTGGTTATCTTAAAGATATTTCTTCTGTTTCTTATCGATTGGAGCTACTTGAGAACCACCAGCGTGCAAGAAACCTTTGTTTTCTAAATTTTCCATCTACTCGCTTGCTTTCACCTGAGATACTATTGAAAAAGTATTTGTCTGAAATCTTACATTTGGAGGATGCTATAGATATTGTGCAAATGTATTCTTTTTTTCCTAAAGTGGTGGCCTCGAGTCAGGCCAAGGACGAGGTTCCGGTGGCTGACTCGGTTGGCCTAAATCTTACAGAATTTTTGCAGGATTCGCTCGAGCACATCCCAAAGCAGTGTACTTTGGTGGTGACCTTTGGGACTGAATCCCTTAAGTTGAGAATTATTCGTGCTTATTTCAAATGTAAAGATGAGTTATTTTGTGGTTATAAGCTACAGGTATTTCCTGATGTGGGCCGGGCCACTCAGACTCGACGGAAGCAATTTTTGGAGCTTAGATCTAGAGTGGCGGCTTTGGGAGCTTCTTTTTTTTTGAAGTTCCCTTGCCGCTGCTTAGTAACTTATGAGGGTCATGATTATGTTTATATTGATGTGGCTTCTTTGCGTCAGTTTCTTGTTGATAAGGAGAAAGTTGATGGTCAGGATGTTGTGTAGGTGGGTTGGCTTTTAGATTTTTGCTCCCTGATTTGGAGTTTTAGTACTCCTTTTTTCTTCTATGATTCTTTTTTCAAGGCTCTCTTCGGAGAGTATGGCTCTCTCTCTCTCTTGATGTGTTTTCTATTGCTATTTGACTTTGTTCTTGAATGTATTTATTCATTGGTTGGAGATTTTCTTTTGTATGTAACTTTGTATTCAAGAAAATTTAAATAAATAATTAAAAATAAATAAATAAATAAATACCACTTCAGTCATGGGTAACATCCCTACATCTTTCTCAGTAAGGACTGAAGCAAAGAATTCATTCAGTCTCTCCGCTATCGCCTTGTCGCCTCTTAGTACCACTTCAGTCATGGGTAACATCCCTACATCTTTCTCAGTAAGGACTGAAGCAAAGAATTCATTCAGTCTCTCCGCTATCGCCTTGTCGCCTCTTAGTGCCCCTTTAACCCCTCTATCATCTAATAGACCAACTGACTCGCTCACAGGATTTTTGCTATGAATGTACTTGAAAAAGTCTTTATAACGTGTTTTTGCTTCCGCAGCAAGCTTCTTCTCAAATTCTCCCTTTGCCTGCCTTATCAATGCCTTGCATTTAACTTGCCAGTACTTATGCTGTTTCCAGTTTTCGTCATTTGGCTCTTTTTTTTTCTATTTCCTGAAAGATGCTTTTTGGCAACAACAGCCTCTCTGACCTCACCTTTAAACCATGCTGGCAGTTTTTTGGACTTCCTTCCACTTTTCTTAAAGCATGGAATACAGCTGGTCTGGTCTTCCAAGATAGTATTTTTTAACAACACCCAAGCTTGATGGAAGTCTTTAACCTTTGCAACTGCTACTTTTAGTTTATTCTTAACTATTTTCGTCATTTTATCATAGTCTCCCTTTCTAAAGTTAAAAGGTAGTACTGTGGATTTCCTTACCATCCCTCCTCCACTAATTAAATCAAACACGATCATTTATCTCCCTAGCATGTCCTGCCGTGACACTGACCCAGTAATTTAAATCACCAATTATTATTACTGTGCTGTACCTTTTGTTAGCTTCCTTGATTTCTTTGAGCATTTTATCATCCTTTTGTTCATTCTGGCCACGCGGTCGATAGTACACCCCCACTGCCATTGCCTTCCCCTTTTTACATGGAAGTTCAATCCATAGAGATTCTACAGCAAATTTTGTTTCCTGCAAAACTTTAATCCTTTCTGACTCCATGCCCTCTCTAAAATAGAGCGCAACCCCTCCACCAATTTGATCAACTCTATCATTGCAATATAGTTTGTACCCAGGTATCACAGTGTCCCACTGGTTGTCCTCCTTTCACCATGTCTCTGAGATTCCAATCATATCTAACCTCTTATTTAGTGCTATATATTCTAACTCTCCCATCTTATTTTTTAGACGTCTAGCATTTGCATACAAGCATTTTAGAGACTGTATTTTATTCATATTAATCTGGCTATTGGTAGGCATGGGAAATTTGGAATCTTTAAGCTCTGTCTGCTCCATACTCAAGGGCATTTGGGCTACTTTACTCTTTTTTGGAACCTCTCTGCTTTTGGTAATATTCTTCAAGGATTCATTCTTCCGAATCATGTGCTTTTGGGCGACTGTCGGCTTTCCCCTATTAGCTAGTTTAAAAACTGCTCTATCTCCTTTTTAAAGGTTAATGCCAGCAGCCTGCCTCCATCCCGGTTAAGGTGAAGCCCATCTCTTCGGAAGAGCCCCTCCTTTCCCCAAAATGTTCCCCAGTTCCTAAAAAATCCAAAACCCTCATCCTTGCACCATTGTCTCATCCACACATTGAGACTCTGGAGCTCTGCCTGCCTTTTGGGTCCTGTGCGTGGACAGGAAGCATTTCGGAGAACGCTACCCTGGAAGTTCTGGATTTCAACTTCCTACCTAAAAGCCTAAATTTAGCCTCCAGAACCTCCCTACCACATTTTCCTATGTCATTGGTACCGACATGTAACAAGACAGCAGACTCCTCCCCAGCACTATCTAAGACCTTATCTAGGTGGCGCGTCAGGAAGGGAGGTCGCTGGGCCACCACAGATTCTTTTTTGTCAGGCACGGCCCCCAACAGTATTTTGATGGCATCGTGGGCTTTTTCCCAATTCCTGATCATCTGAGGAAAAGATGATCTAGGCATCAGGGAAAGTCGATGACATCAAAATACTGTCAGGGGTATGCGTTAGTTTTAAGTCACCTGAGACCCCGCAGTAAAACCTTTGGCGCTATGTCTGGTTGCAAAACCGTCTATGCCTCTCTTTGCATCAGGAGCAGCCATGATTTACATACCAGGCCATTATGTGCAGCTGATTTAAAAATATTTAAATCATTTTAAATACGCATTGGGAGCTAGTGTTTCTGCGGGCATTTACGTCTGTTTTCTGTATTTTAAAGGATCGATGCAGTTTCAGCATCGGCTTGAAGAGCAGGTAAGACCAGGAGCACAAGTATAGAGAGAGACAGTTCAGTTCAAGATTATGTGCCTTTGGCCTCCTCTAGTACACCAATCAAGCTATGGAGATTTTTTTCAAGAGGAGAGCTGCAAGAGCTGCAGCTTCTAGTGCAAACTGTGAAACATCAGGTGTTAGATCTCATCTCTGCAGAAGGGCAAAGAGAGCCAGAGACAGTGCAAGGTCAGGGGAGGGGGGGGGGAGGGGGATGACTGGAAAGAAGCAGCTGATAAAGGTAAAAGAGCACAGTAGCAGGTGCATATACACCCTATTCCCTACTGAGAACTGTGTGCAGATGGTTTTATCAGCTGCAGATTTTGATGAATCCTCATGGTATGGATTTGCATCAGATTCAGATATAGAAAGGTTAATGGCTGAAGAGGGTCTTAGGGATCTTGTCAGCTCCCAAGTAGTGAGGAAATAGGTACTGGTATTGTCAGAACCAAGAACACCAGACAGAGTGGAGTTTAGGAAGGATGCCGCTGTTATTTATCTTCTCCTCTATCTCCAGGTCCAGCAGCAGCAAAAGCAGCCTCCCCCAAGGAAGTAGAGCAGAAGTCTTGTATAACCCCTGAGATGTGAAGGTATTTTAAAGTGCTTGAGGATCCATGTAATGCAGAATGCAATTACTAGTGGAAGCATATTTGTAGCGGGAAGCTGATGGGCTATCTTACCCAAAGGGGCATGCACAAATAGCACCATTGCCAGCTTAATACAAAGGAGGGAACTAATCCTAGGCTGGAGACTTGGTTGGACAGTGGAAATGGCAATGGTAGAAAAACTACAGCAAGATGGAAATCCATTTCCCAAGAAGAGCATCTCCCCCTCTCTGAAGTGGCATGCCAGCAGCCCCAATGCATATCAAAGCAAGCCACCATGGAGGAGATGCAGTAGTATTTGGCAATCCTGTCACAGGGCAAGTGATGGGCAGCATCAAAGGTGGTGATGCGGTGCATTGGAAAATGATTGCTCTGGATGATCAGACCCTGCAGGAGGTTGAGAATGTGGGGTTTAAGAGGCTGTTGTGTTCTTAGCTCTCAATTACCAAGTCCCTGCAGGACTACTTTAGTAGGCAGATGATCCCCAGCTTGTAAAATCTGCTGCAAGCTGAACTGCAAGCAGAGCTGGCAAAGGCAGGGGTTAGTAGTTGTAGGGATGGACAGATAAAGGGATACCAGAATCCCCAATATGTAATTGAAGATGGATGAATTTCTTGATACAAAATGTGTTTAGAAGTTTGACTTCTCACCTACTTTCTTAAATAGAATAGGATGTCATGATCATGAGTTCTCTGTGTAACTGTCTTTAAAATAGATGGAACAGTGTTAACTAAGCATAACGCCTATGAACTGTGCAACCATAGTTCATTGTACAGTCAGCTGGAAGTCCCTGCTGACACAACATAATTTTTGCAACTTTTGCACTTATAGCTAATTTTGCCATAATTAAGTGAAATTCATCTAATACACTGTAATCAGATCTTACTCTGTAAAAAGAACTTTGGCGACACCTTGTGTTATTTCATGGTTATAATAAATGATTGTTACTTCCTCTTTTTCTCTAATAAAAAGGAGCTTTTAGGAGGAAGAATTTGAATTCGGCAGGTGTGGAATTATGCCTGTCCGTATACCGCTTGCCGTCTTCCCTCTGAGCTCAAAGAAAATAGCACTTTGTGTGTGTGTGATTGTGTTCTGTATTACTCTCTGCCTGTCTCTCACTACTGATGGACCAGAGACCTAAAGAGCCGTGGTATTGTGGTCAGATCTTGGAGTTTTCTTCAGTTTTTGCCGTGACTCGGATCTCTGTGTTCCTTCAGCAGCTGGAAACAGTAGACAAGTCTCAAGGACACAGGCAGTGGTTGCCGTGAGTATACTAAAGAATTGACAGATATCTGTGTGTATTTTGTGACTGTAATGTAAAGTCGGTAAGGTTAATTAGAGATCTCAGTTAGATAAGTGGAGCGAGAAGGCTCGTGATATAGGGCAGAGGAAAAGGAAGCCCTAATTGTGAAATGAGGCGCAAGTTTTGGTGAAGCGCCCTTATGTTAATATTCGATGACTGCCAGTAACCACAGTTTGCCGTTCCTCCTGTGTGGAACATTTCAGTGGGACAAATTGAGTTGATTACAGTATGAAATATGATTAGATTTAAGCATGGATGTGCCGTGTATGGTTTAAGGCTGAAATAGTGCAGCAAGCCACTGACTCTGTTTTGAAAAATGAAAGGCCAGTGTTTAGGATGGATAGTGTATATATAAAAGAAACGGAAGCTTACAGGGAAAAACTTATATCGTTGCTGTATGACTGTAAAATAGAAATTAATCAAACAAAGTTTTAAAGGACTGATTTTCATGTCATAATTGTAGTGTGAAGTTTGTTTCCTCTAATTTCGTGGTTAGGGAATTGTTCTGTGCAGTATAAGTTTTGATATTGCAGTAATAATGTAGAGATTTCCGGCACAGATAACGGCGTGGCATAACTGCAATATTAGCAGGAAAGAACGTATTGAGCAACTGTGGTAAGATTTTCTTTGTTAGACTAACCATTAGGGAAGTTAAAAAAAACCTCCAAATGTGATTAACTATTTCTCTTACTTGTGTATATATAGTAAATAAGTTTGTTTTTTAGGTTTGGATCTGAATTTATTTTGGGTTATGAGAATTTATTTACTGATTCCATTCTATGTGTAATACTGCAAATGCTGAAAAATATTATTAGAAACATTACTCCTTGGTGTTTATGTCTCTGGATGCTTTGGGAAAAATGATTGATATATTTTCCAAATTGTATTTCTAGTTATAATTGATGTGAATGAATGGGAAGATCTTCCATGCTTTGATATATTTAGATATTTGATAAAATTGTGTGATGTAATAAAGCTTTAAAAAAATTGTTTTAAAGGAAAGAGAAGTTAGTAACTTAACTGGAAAAAAATTGAATTGCTAGTCAAGTTAAGTCAAGCAAGTTTGTTTACTTAAAGGGAAAAAGTGAATGATGCAATTACATTCAAACAAGTGAATTAAGTAATTAAAACAGTATGGCGAATATATGTATAATGTTGAAAGTCCAACTATAATAGTGTATGAGTAAATATCTGAAGAAAAAATGCTGATATTCTCTTAGTCTCTTTTAAACTAATCTGCAGGAGTCGATTGGAGGGGTGATCTTAAATTTTCATGACGTATCTGTTTTAGTTATTATGAAAGACCTCTGCAGAACTGATGTTGTTAATTGCAAGTGTGATCCAATATGCTTACCTCTTCTATTGCTGCTGTTTGTGTTTTTGCTCAGAAATTTCCCATTGGACGTAAGCCACTGGGCTTGTAGCAGTAGTCTTTGCAATCCAAATTACTGAGTTTCTAATACTTTAACATGTCTCTCATTAAGTTTTTGCGTCTTCTACACTTGGAATAAAAAAACCCCAGCTTCCTTTCAGCTCTAGATTGCTACTATTTGACCTTACACTGTTCTGATGGTTCTGCTTTGTACAATGAGTAAGGAAAACTGATGCAATTATAAGAGTTGATTCTGTGCAGAGTCAACTGCTTTGCTATTTGTTAATGCTCAACTAGCTGGAGTGTCCGCTCTTTCTAGAGCTCTTGAGTTATCTGCCCACTTGATTAATACAGATTTTGCCTCAGGCTTCTTGCATGAGGAGCCCTATGTACTGATATTCTACTACTATGCTGTTTTGTTAAGTTAAGAAGTGATAATTGATTTTCTAAGTTGGTTCAAATTTGGTGTTAAAAAAGGTTTTATAGTTTATGCATATACACACCCTTATGTAAATGTTCCTTCCTTTGTGAGCTTAGATGTCTATGCGAATTAGACTGGAATAGAGAAGAGTACTAGCACTCCTTGTGACCTTGGATAAGTCACTTAACCCTCATTGCCTTACAAAGAAAAATTTCAAGTTATCAATGTTCCTGTTTAATGTGCTGTACCAAGTTTTAGTTGCAATGTGAACTGCTGTGATTAGTGGGGAAAGTAGTATTAGAAAAAAATTAATTAAAAAAAAACAAAGAAGAGTGCAAAAATAGATAAACCTGGTCAGTTGGGTTTGGCTGGGAGGTTATATGCTGAGGTGAACAGATGGGATTTAAGTAGGGGCCTGAAATTAGTGTAGTTATCTTCCAGACGGAGTGGAGTGGAAAGAGAGATCCACAGAGCTGGACCAAGGAAGAAAAAAAGCAGAATGACGGGTAGACTGTCAGTGTACACGAGATGGTGGGGGGAAGTGAAGTTGATTAATGTGAAGAGAATGAAGACTACGTGTAGGGATATGGAAGTGGAGAAGATCAGTGAGGTACTGGGGTGTTTGTGTGTGCAGGATGTGGTGATAATGTTTAAAGTAATGTGAGTTGAATCATCACCTAAGATAAGACAGCCTTCCTAATAATTGTTGACAAACAATTGAAATTAGTTTAAATAATTTGTCATGAACTGCTAGTTATGTTTTAATGTTTGTTACCCCTTGAATAACCAGATTGACTATATCTTGTATATTGTTAAGGCTGGAGAATACATCACAAATATAATTAGTGATATGAATATGTAAAATTGTGTTCCTGACAGGAAAAAGCAATGTGTCTATCAGGCCACATGCTAACATTTGATTTGGCAAGTAGACAGAATAAGTTTAGGAATGTAGATAAAAATAATGAGTATGTTACAGACTAGCTATGTAATAGTTTAGTGCTAGCTATAGATGTATTGTAATTAACAATAGATAATATAATTCCGTTCAACTATTTAAGACTGTCATTAGGGATGAATAATTGTGCTTGTTTGCAATTGTATGGCATCAAGAGAGATGCTGTAGTGGAGAATTGGATTTTTACAAATTATATATTGTATGCACTGAATCCTATGGGCCGAAGATGAAGAAAACGACTGAATGAAATGCTACTGAATATGGAGACTCCTGATAAAGATCAGCGATTCCAGCGGAACTACTCATGTATGTGCAGCAGTGAAGCCTGGGTGGATGGTCACTGAAAAAGATTGATCTAAGATGTGCATAGCACAGCCCATGGTGTGAAAGGATGCTGCTGAAGAATTTGGAGTGATGACTGGTGTCATGATCTGAGGGACTAATCTCTGAATTATTGCTAGATCTACGAGAAGCAGTTGGCCACTGCTAGAAGAGGTAGTGCTTACAAGAATAATTGGTAAAGTCTTGCTCTCTGTACACATTTTTATTGGGGCTAAGCAAAGGTAAACAATGTCACATGATTTTGTATAAGGATTTCTTCCAATGAACAAGATGGAGCTCACCTATGGACCAGATGTGCCTAGGACTTTGAAATAATATCTGCAAAATGAAGCCTATTGTAGAAGATTATTCCGGAATTGGACATGTTTCAACTACTGCTCTTTAGTAATGATTCTTTCTAGAATCACAGGGAGGACTGTAGGGATGGACAGATAAAGGGATACCAGAATCCCCAATATGTAATTGAAGATGGATGAATTTCTTGATACAAAATGTGTTTAGAAGTTTGACTTCTCACCTACTTTCTTAAATAGAATAGGATGTCATGATCATGAGTTCTCTGTGTAACTGTCTTTAAAATAGATGGAACAGTGTTAACTAAGCATAACGCCTATGAACTGTGCAACCATAGTTCATTGTACAGTCAGCTGGAAGTCCCTGCTGACACAACATAATTTTTGCAATTTTTGCAACTTTTGCACTTATAGCTAATTTTGCCATAATTAAGTGAAATTCATCTAATACACTGTAATCAGATCTTACTCTGTAAAAAGAACTTTGGCGACACCTTGTGTTATTTCATGGTTATAATAAATGATTGTTACTTCCTCTTTTTCTCTAATAAAAAGGAGCTTTTAGGAGGAAGAATTTGAATTCGGCAGGTGTGGAATTATGCCCGTCCATATACCGCTTGCCGTCTTCCCTCTGAGCTCAAAGAAAATAGCACTTTGTGTGTGTGTGATTGTGTTCTGTATTACTCTCTGCCTGTCTCTCACTACTGATGGACCAGAGACCTAAAGAGCCGTGGTATTGTGGTCAGATCTTGGAGTTTTCTTCAGTAGTACGTATTTTACTAGCAACATATAAAAAAACAGTGAGCCCAGCAAAGATCCCTGGGGTACTACATTATTCACCTTTCTCCATTTAGCCCTACCCTCTGCTTTCTATCTTCTAAGCAGTTGCTGATCCACAATAGTGCACTGCCTCCTATCCCATGACTTTTTAACTTTACCAAGAGTCTCTCATGAGGGTCCTTGTCAAAGGCTATCCAATAATTGAGATATAGTGTATCAACCAGCTCACCTTTATCTACATGTTCATTCACATCTTCAAAAAATATAATAAATTAGTAAGATAAGACCTTCCTAGGCTAAATCTATGTAGGCTTTCTCCCATTAAACCATAACTATCTACATGTTCAGTTATTTTATTCTTTATAATGGTTTCTACCATTTTGCCAGTACTGACATCAGGCTCACCGGTCTGTAGTTTCCCAATCACCCCTGGAACCCTTTTTAAAAATCAGCGTTACATTGGCCATTCTCCAATTTTCAGGTGATACAGATGATTTTAATGATAATTCACAGATTACTAATAGTAGGTCTACAATCTCATATTTCAGTTCTTCAGCATCCTGGGATGTATACCATCTGATCCCGTTGATTTGCTAGACTTTAGCTTATCAAATAGTTGTAATGCATCTTCCTGGTTTATCAATATTTGTTTCAGTTCTTCTGATACATCATCTTTAAATACCATTTCTGCCATGCGTAACTTCCCTACCTCTTCTTCAGTAAAGACTGAAGCAAAGAATCCATTCAGTCTCTCCGCTATGGCCTTGTTCTCCCTTAGTGCCCCTTTTAATGCTCTATCATTTAATGGTCCAACTGATTCTCTTTCATGGATGAACTTGAAAAAGTTTTATTGTGCATTTTTGCTTCCACAGCAAGCTTTCTTTTTCAAATTTGCTCTTTGCCTGCCTTATCAATGCTTTGCATCTAAGTTGCCAGTGCTTATGTTTGCCGTTTTCATCATTTGGCAACTTCTTCCATTTCCTGAAAGATGATTTTCTTGGCTACAACAGACTCTCTGACCTCACCTTTAAACCATACTTGCAGTTTTTGGGCCTTCCTTATACCTTTCTTAAAGCGTGGAGTACATCTGGTCTGGACTACCAAGATAGCATTTCTAAACAAAACTAATGCTTGATGTAAATCGTTAATCTTTGCAACTGCTCTTTAACTATTTTCTTCATTTTATTATAGTCTCCCTTTTGAAAGCAAAAAGGTAGTATTGTGGAATTCCTTACTGTCCTTCCTCCATTTATTAAATCAAATGTGATCATGTTGTGATCACTATTGCCAAGTGGCCCCAACACTGTTATTTCTTGCACCAAATCCTATGTTCAACTAAGGACTAGGTCCAAAATAGCTTCCTTTCTTGTTGGTTCATCAACCAGATGCTCCAGGAAACAGTCATTTATTTCATCTAGAAACTTTATCTCCCTAACATGTCCTGTCATGATACTGACTCATTTGATACTGGGGTAATTAAAATCACCCATTATTATTACTGTGCTGTAACTTTTGTTCTCTCCCTGATTTATTTGAGTATTTCATCATCCATCTTTCTTTCCCTGCTCAGTGAAACACACACTGCTCATGAACAAGGCAACATTTCTCTTGCAATTTCCTTGGATCTCTTTGCAGCCTTTGATTTGGTAGATCACCCTCTTCTACTTTCTCGTCTGTCTGACTGTGGACTCTGGGACACAACCCATCACTGGTTTCAGTCTTTCCTGTCCTTACGTTCCTTTTCAGTGCTTTGTGGTTCTGCCTCGTCCCCCCACCCCCACACCCCTAATCTGTGGCATTCCCCAGGGCTCAGTTCTGGCCCTCCTCCTCTTCAACATTTTCTTAGCCCCCCTTGCACTACTAACCCAGCAACTTGGTATCTCTGCCTACTTTTATGCAGATGATATCCTCTTTCTCTTTCACACAAACGCTTGCTCCCCGGACATAGCCCCCTTAAATGCTTGTTTATCCTCTGTCTCTGACTAGCTTCATTCCAATCGTCTCTCTCTCAGTCCCTCCAAATGTTCCGCAATATGGCCCACCTTTAATATCCCTCGACCCACAATAGCCCCTTTTTTGTCCCACTCCCCAGTCCCTCTTGTTCACTCCCTCCACTATCTTGGGGTCATTCTCGATTCCTCTTTGTCATTTCACAGCCACATTTCCTCCTTTGTCCAGTGGTCTTTCTTCTTCCTCTACCGGATCCGTGCTCTTCGTTCTTCTCTCAACCAGCACTCTCTTACTACCCTCCTTCTATCACTAGTAATTTCTAGAATAGATTATTGCCCTTGCCGATCTTCCAAACTACCAACTTCGTCAATTGCAACTTCTCCAAAATATAGCATCGCATGCCTCGCACCATGAAAACATCACTCCCACCCTGATCGAACTTCACTGGCTTCCCATAAAATTTTGCATAAATTACAAAATTCTCATATCCACTCACCAGGCAATCCACACAGGCATACTGCAATATTTGGCTGACTTACTTCATTTTCACTCCCCCGCCGTCTCCTCAGATCCCTCCACACTCATTGCTTGGCCTTCCCCTCAGTTTCCCGTGCGCATTTGGAGCAAACATGTCATTCTGCTTTCTTTTTCCTTGCTCCTGCCCTATAGAATTCCCTATCTGCCTCATTACATGCAGAGACCTCCTTTCTCCGGTTCAAATCTCAGCTCAAAATATATCTGTTTCAGTTGGCTTATGACCTTCCCTCCCCTTCCCCTGAGCAATCTCCCCCTTTGCTCTCTCCCTTCTTAGTCTAAGTTCTTCTCTCCTCCCTGTTTGCCCATTGCTCTCTTCTCCATTCTCTTTCTTTTATGTCCTATATATGATTGGCGTTCTTTTCCTTTTCCTTATTTTTAATTTAGATCTTTTTAAACCACTCTGATGCCTTGCTGCCTAGGGTAGTATATCAAATGACAATAAAGATAAAGATTGGACACAAGATATGATTGGGAGACAATGATGCTCAATCAAGTGTGGGGTTACGTGATCATATTTTCTGGCCGAGGTCAGGAGCCAAATAGCTGTGTTCTGAATGGTCTGGAGGTATTTAATTTTGGTACTAGGTACGCCGGCATAAATAGTATTGCAATAGTCCACACAAGAAATTACTGTGCTAAGAATAACTGTAGTTTTGGCTGGGATGTTGAAGAATGAGTGAATAGTATGAAAATGTCTCATGGAGTGGAAGGATGACTTGACTACAGAACTGATTTGTTGAGAGAAGGAGAGATCAGTGTCAAGAGTAATGCTTAAGTATCTAAATGGAGTTAGAGTGATGGGGTTACCTTGAAGAATTGGCACAAGCATAGGGGGTTGGGAACCCCCTATTATCCAGGTGGCAGTGGTCTTCTGCAAATTTAGCTGTAGGCAATTAGTGTGAAGCAAGTCAGAAACTGAAGTTAGGCATTGATTGATTGAAGTAAGATCTGGGTTGATTCTATCAGTGTGGGAAATTAGGAGAATGTCATCAGCATACATGTAAGCTGAGACCCTCAAATTTTGAATAAGAGTAGGCAAAGGGCTCAGGAATATAATAAAGAGAATAAGAACCAAGCCTTGGGGGACTCCACATGGAAGTAAGCAGGTCTTGGAATTTTCACCATCAACAGAGATGAAGAAAGAGTCACAGAGAAATGATTGAAACCAGCATAGATTGAGTCCACGAATGCCAACTGAGTAAAGACAAGACAGAAGGAGGTCATGATTGACCAGATCAAAGGCAGAGGAGAGATCCAAGGATACAGCTAATGCAAACTTACCTGAATCGAAGGAGCTCTGAAATTCACATAGCAGGGCAGTGAGAATGGTCTCAGTGCTGTGTTTTGGGCAAAAAACAGATTGTCTCGGGTGCAGGGTATGATTGTGCTCAATGTGATCAGAGAGCTGGATGAAAACTAGTCGCTCAGCAAGTTTTGAGATAAATTGGAGTTTGAAAACTGGACTGTAATTAGTCTGAAGGGTAAAGATTGGGCTTCTTCAATAGTGGTCTGATTAGAGCCTGTTTCCAAGAAAGGGGAACCTGGGCAGAGGAGAAACTGTGACTAATTATCATCCATGTGATAGGAAGTAGCACTGAGGAGACCTTTCCTAACCATAATGATGGTATGAGGTTGAGGCCGCATGCCATTTTATGTATGGAGGAGAACGCTTTCCTTATGGCACAATCATTTACTAGTAAAAAAATAGAACAGATATGAATTTGGACAATGGAGAAAAAGTAATTGGTACTGGCAGTGGCAGATGTTCCCGAAGGTGATCTATCTTTTGTGAAAAATAAGCAGCAAGACTGCCCGATACAGGACCATCCCAGGGACGACAGTGGTACAAAACAGTGTTCACGGGTGATAATTTTATGACTATCGAAAAAAGTACTTTTGGAGATCGAGCTGATTTAATAATCACGTCAGTGTAATAGGCTTTTTTAGTTGCCACTACTTGAGAACAATAGTAGGAATGAAGGGAACAAAAAGCTGACGGAGTGGAAGGCTGAGGGCTTCTTCTCCATTGTCTCTCAGCCCTTCTCAACTGGTGTCATATGAGGGCCAGGACATGATGAAACTATGGATGATTCTGGCATTGGTGTGAAGAGCAGTTTTCTATTGGGGTCAAGGAGTCCAAAGCTTGGAGAAGGTTTGTATGCCAAAGAGTTGCTTGGTGGTCCAAGGGCAAGGACTCAAGTCTGAAGAAAAGAACTGGTCAACTGAGGTAAACTGCACAAATGTAGCAGAGGAGAGCTTCTGCTGGGAACTAAATCTATTACTCGCTGATGACAATGTGGATGAATGGGATAGTGGAAGGAGGTAAAAACAAATAAGATAATGATCGGTCCATGGAAAAAGAACCTGAAGGAAATGAGAGAGAGAAGCACAGAGATCATGGGGGTGTCAAGACAAGATCCAAGATATCTGGTCTGGTGCATAGGATTATATATGTTGAAGAAGATTGTGGTCTGATAAGAAGAGAACCAATGACTTATTATGGGAACATATAGGATTTTTGAAGTGAATGTTGAAATTGCCCAGAATAAGTAGCTGAGGAAAAGAAATGAGAAGTTTAGCCAGAGAGGATTGCAAAGAATCCCAACTGGCTGATGACAATGATGGGGGGGGGGGGGGGGGCAGTAGAGCAACAATATATAGACGTCATCAAGTTGTAGCAGTAAGGCTTCAAGGTAGTTAAGAGGAGATATACACTCCCTAATGGTGACACACAGGGGAGGGAGAAAGCAGAAAAGCTGGTGGATAAGCAACAAGTGAGGTAAGCCTCATCGCTGGGTGCTAACCAGGTTTCGCTAAGTCATAGGATGTCAAGCTGATAAACAGATATGATGTCAGTAAGAGGGGCAGTTTTAGTCATAGGAGACCTGCAGTTAAAGAGGGCAACTCTTATGGTGTGATAAGAAACTGAGGCAGGAGGAGAAGATGAGGAAATCAGTGGGAGCAGTTGCTCTGAGCCAGGATAAGAAATAGTACAGTAAATCAAGTTCTCACCTGGGTTGGGTTCCAGTGAACTGGAATCTGTGACATAAAGTTCTGTTCTGAACTATCAGATGTGCTCAATTCCAAGACAAGAGATGAGTGCAACAGGGAACACGAGAAAACAAAGGGTAGCATAGTGGCTATAGCTGAGGGCTTTAGGGAGGGACTTGTTCCGGAGTCACCCCAAGGAGCAGGACCTGCTCCTCGGGCGCATTCCTCCGACGTGTGCCCATGGTGCAAAACGCCATTGTATATTTCTTTAAAAAGCTACCAGGAGCTGATGTCACCTCTGGCATTGGGCCAATAAGGGGGACATCCCTCGAACATCGGAAATGTCATGGAAAGAGACTGGCATCTGCAAACACAGGGCAGAAAGGCAAGTTACACAGAGCAACGAAATAATACCACAGAGTAAAGCAGCAAAGTGTCAGGTTCAACAACACTAAAGTGCAAAATGTGCTGTATAGTTAAAAAGCTTCTAGCAGCTGACGCCATCTCTGGTGTCGGGTCAGTGGGCAAGGGCGTTCCTCAAACGTTGGAAACGTCATGGAAAGAGACTGGCGTCTGCAAACACAGAGCAGAAAGGTAGGCTAACAGAACAATGAAAATAACAGCACACAGTAAAGCTGCAAAGTGACGGGGACAAAAACAGTGATGGAATTCGAAAAGGCATGGGATAAACGCAAAGGATAAACACAGAGAATCCGTATATTAAAAGTATGGAATCAAAGTAATAGAGTGTTTCTACTAAAAAGCAAAACTTAAATGGCTTTCACACTTATTAAAAAGCATAGGTGCATATGGACTTCTGGGGAGTGGCTAACAGCAAGATGGCGACCGTGAGGATCTGAGCCGAGATGCCTAAACGAAAAGCAAACCTAGGGCTTTTCTCGCTGAGCCCTTGCCTGCCAGTGTGGGGCCTATGGATCGCTTTGTTTGGCTATCTGAGAACCAGATTCGGGAGATTCGAGAGGGCTTGGAGGTGCCGGTGGAGGAGTTCTCGGTGCTCTCTGCCCTAGATGTCTCTCTCTCCCCCGAATGGGCGTATCCCTCCAGCCCTTCCAGGCTCCGCGGTGTTCCGTCCGTCGAGTGGGGCTGCGGTATCACCAGTAGAGGGTGCTTCTGCGGCGTTGGAGCGGGACTTGTCGGAGGAATTTGCCAGAAGTCAGCCAGGTGATTACTGGGCTGTTTTGCCTGGAGAGGCACAATGTCCATCAGGAGGGAGTACTACCCAAGGAGTGAGCAGTGCTGTGGAGTTGAAGGAGGCCTCGGAGATTTCTGTAACTGTTGCACCTCCATTTTCTTTAGAAATCCCTCGTCCTGCCTCTGTGACCCTGGGCAGCATATGGGATGCGATTTCACAATTATCTAAGGTAGTTGGTAAGCAGTTGGCCCTTTCTTCTACAAAAATTTCTTCTCTTGAGGAGATTGTATGTAAGGTGAATAATGATATGTTGGAAACGAATGTAAAGTTAAAGGTTTCGGATCAGAAGCTTAATCAGGTTTCTGACTTAACTTATTCCTTGGTTAAGGATAATACTGCCCTACGGGCGAAGGTAGAGACATTGGAGAATGCTGCCCGATCCTCTAATATATGTTTGTTGAATTTTCCGCTGATTGCTGGGGTGACCCCTCTTGATCTTTTTAAGAAATATCTCCAGGAAGCTTTATCGCTATCTCTTGATTTGATGCCACCGGTAACAAAAGCGTATTATTTACCAACGGGAAAAAAGGAGGGAAAAACATCTATTGGGACTCTGGAAATAGATTTTCTCAATGTCTCTGATTTACTTCAAATCCCCAAGGATGAAGAGCAGCCGGTTTCCACGTTGCTTGCAACATTGGCTTTGTCTTCTGATAGAGAGTGGCTTCTCAAGTTGTATTATAAAAAAAGAGCTAATTTGTTTCATGGGAAGAAAGTTTTGTTTTTCCCAGATGTCGCCAGGGAAATGCAGAAGCGACGGAAATCTTTTTTATTACTTAGACCTGGAGCAGTGCAACTGGGAGCTTCTTTTGTGCTACGGTTTCCCTGAAAATGTATAGTAATGTATAAGTTACAGAAATATGTGTTTTTTCAGCCTGAAGACCTTTTCCTCCTTCATTAGCACTCATATGTCTATCTCTTCTTCTCCTTGAGTAGGTTGTTTTTCACCCATTCATATGTATGTAGGTTCTTGGAATACCACCTTCACTTGCTCTTTGATAAAGTTGTTTCTTCATATTATATCAATGGGGAGATCCTGTTCCCTTTGTGTTTGTGTAGACACTACCCCCGATTTGGTGGACTAATGATACCTCTTGCTATTATTGTCTTTGGTTTTTTCTTTGTGTATATTGCTGCAAACTGTATCTTTCTGTACAAGGTTTTTTGCTTGATTTATTGTTAAAAACTTATAAATAAAAAAAAGCATAGAGGGGGAACCTGTATGGAGTAGCAGGTATAACCTTTACCAAAGGCATACAAGGGGGTAATCTGCAGTGAGTAGCAGATACAACTTCTGCCACCTTATTGAGAAGACTGGATGTGCCATGCTGATCTTTATCTGCCATCATTCACTATGGGGGTAATTTTAGAAGCACTGTTCATGAGATGGGCCTCTGAAAACAGGCGTTCAGATGTGAAAATCATAGAGAAGTCCCCAGAGTCATTTTAAAAAGCTGGGTATATAGATACCCCCAGTGCAAGAATGCCCATGTAGAGTATTATGGGGCATAGTGGAGGCATGCCGTGGGTGGAGCAAAGCAGATGCATATCATGGTGAGATTTCAGAATGGTGCAAGCGTGTCTGGTCCTGTTGAGCTGTCCATGCATAAACCTGCCGCTGACCACATGTAAGGTGTAAACAGTGCTCATTTCATGGCTGCAATGGTTCCAGGAGTAGAGCAAAATGCACTTTCATCGCCACAGTTAATATTTCTTGCCCAGAGAAATCTTCATGAAAATTCATACTCCAGACATAGTACAGGCCTACTGCCACATGACTGATCTGAAATAGCTAGCCATGATGTGCTAGTCTCATAACCTAACATAGTTGCCCCCCTTCTGAATTATTCTGGCCGGGATGTCAAAGTACCTGGTTCTGCGGTCGTGCAACTCAGAGATGTCTACTTTTGTGAAATGTCCTATACCCATGCATGTACAGTACTCATCCATGCTGTCTGCATGGGGCCCATCACCAGAACGGGTTACTGGGACCTTCATCTTTTGGGTTGAGAAGGAATGATTTCAGATGGCATTTCACTGCTGCCACTCCCCAGCTTTTTGGATGTTGTGCTCTGGATGTCTCAGATTTTTCCTAGATGTGCCTTCTAAAATGCCACTATATATTAGTATGATGATACAGGCTGGGGTCATCAGCCTATGAATAGTTAATTTGGAGGGCACTTGGTAATTAGGGGTTAAGAGATGCAGTAACATCTTGAAACCCATGTTTTCAACCACCTGCAGGGGTTGACATCCAAGGCAATAAGTACTGCATCATCACCTTCAATGCTGCATGCTGTTTCTTCTGGGATAATGATGCCAAGTACCGCCCCATCTACTCCATGGTGGTCTGCTTATATGGATGTCAAGATTGCTTGCTTGCCAACTCAATAAGGGAAGAGGCTGGGGATTCAGCTTGGGAGTTAGAGTTCTTCTTTTCGGTATCTTTCTTGCCACTTTTACCTATACACTGGATGGAGCCCCCAATCCACTATCAGCAACAGCCATGAAGTTTGAAGGAGAGCAAAAGGAATGTCAGTGATTGGTTATGTTTCTAGTTTGTGCTTTCACATTGTTGTTTCAGTGTTTTAACTGTATACCATTTCAATTGCTTCTTGAAGCATGTAGGCAGTCTATAAAAATTGTAAATAAATAAATCCAATTTGAAAGGGTGTGGTTTCTGCAAATGCTGCAGCGTGCCATTGTTGGAAAGATGGCCTATTATTTTTATTTAATGACCTTTTGAAGGTACATACATTCGGATTCTGCAGATCCTCAAGCACTTTACAATGCCTCCACAGCTCTGTTTTCTATGACTTACTCTCTGCTCCTTTGCAGCTGCTGGTGCTGCTGGTACTGGGGCTGATGGCACAATAGGTGAAAGGGCCAGAGGCATTATTCAAATTATCCACTAATTGCTCTACCTCCTAACCACGTCACATGCTAGTAATTGTATTTTCCAGACTCTCCTCAGCTATGACACTTTCCATATCTGATGCTTCTGCTGCAAATCCCTGACATGAGGATTCATCAGAATCTGTATCTGCCTAAAGCTGTTCCATATGCTTTTCAGCAGGTAGCAGAATTTACTTCCTACTCCATTCTGTTAGCTTTATCTGTTGCTGGTCTCCTTTGCCCCCACCACATGCTGTGTCTGCCTTCCTTTCTTCCTCTGTGGAACTGGGAGCAGAAAATGGATTTCATAGTTGTACTGGAAGCTGCAGTTGGTATTCTCGGCTTGGCTGCTAGACCTCTGGAGAATGGAGGCCGTACCCTCTGTTCCTCTTGTAAGAAAACATAACTTTTTACAATAGTGCTACTAATGGCTCTAGATCTCTCTGGAGCATTAAGTGACTTCCCTCCTTTGTATTGACCACCACGTCCATGCCTACCTCTCACAAATATTCTGATCTTATCAAACTAGATGCCTGTCTATCTGACATTGCTGCCTGGATGTCTCACCGCCATTTGAAATTGAACATGGCCAAAACCGAGCTTCTTATCTTTTCCCCTAAACCCACTGCCCCCTTCCTCTTTTTGTAAATAACGCTTTACTCCTTCTTGTTTCCTCGGCTCACAACCTTGGGGGTCATAGAAACATGACACCATGGACCTGATATTTGAAAGGTATTTACCTGGTTTGCAGCCCAGTGAACTGTGTAAGTGCCTTAAATTGGGATATTCACAGTTAGTGCTGTTGAATATCCTCTTTTAACTCCCCTAAGCACCCCGATGCTATTTGGTTAGCGTCGAGGGCTTTCCGGGCTGGAGCGAAGGCGGCGACAAGCGATAACTGGGCAGCAGTGATATTGCATGCAGTCCAGTTAGCGATCTGCGCCGAAAAGGTAGGCAAGGAAAACCCTCGCCTATCATTCAGTGTAGGAGCTAATTGGGCAGCATGCAATATCGCTGCTGCCCGGTTACTTAATGTGGCTTCCAGTGTGTACGGCAATCCTTGGATATTCAGTGCTGGGGCTACATATAACCCTGGCATTGAATATCAGACTGTGTCATGCCTGGGTGATTTTTATCCTTACTATCTTCCCATGAGAGAGTTGACACTGGTACAGCATTCTACTTTTTATACATTAGCCATGGAAATACCCCTTCCTTTGATATATAACCACCCTCACTCTCTTTTTATGAGTATCTATTCCTTTGATGTACAATTGTTCCTTTTATACGTAATTTAAGTTGATCTGCTTACATTTACAGATTATTTTTCCCAGGGACTTTTTAAGTATCTTTATAACATTGTATCCCTTGTATCTAGGCAATTGGAGGCCTTTCATCAACAGATAGGATAATCAGGTACCCCCAAGTACTGATGATGTAAGTTTATATATGGGGATTTTATACATGTATAAAAAGCTTATATTCATATGTGATTAATTAATATGTGCTTTGAGTTTGTATTTTTTTAAAACTCCCACAGTTCTGTCTGTCATCCTTAGGTCGGCAATAGTGCTACTGTTTTCTTCTTTTTTTTTTATTGTTACTAGCGTTGTTATACGCTACTCACTTTGGACTTGATTGTGCTGTTTTTCTGCGAGTACACAGTGCTCTTATGTGTTGGGCTCACTGTTCCCTCTAAGCTGTGAGTGTGTGCGTGCGCGCACAAAGCTCGCCGAGCGAGCGCACATACTTTACAACAGAGCGCACAAAAATTATGGTTCTGATTCTGATAGAAAACAACACAGACGTCTTAAAATGTAAAAGTTGTGATTGTAATTACTAAAAATTTTCCGCTTTGTTTAGTAATCGTCTATTTTCATTTAATTTGATTAAAATCAATGTGGTGTACATACTGTATTATGACGTGTAGTCAAATTTTAAAGTATATAACTCTGAGTGTCGTTATGTGGCGCACAAAAATTTAGCCTTCCTTCAAAAGCTGCACAGTTGATATTTTATGCGCACACAGCCTACAGAAAATTAGAGTGAACATTGGTTGGGCTGTAGTAGAGACTAGGACAGTATCTTCAAAAAAGCATGGGACAAACACAGAAGATATCTAAAGGGAAAAAAGGGACTACTGTATTGTGTTTGGTATGGACGGGTAGACTGAATAGACCATATGTGGCCCGATATTCTTCTGGGCAGACTATTCCCTGCTACTTCACCCCCTATAGTGTACTGCTCGCTTGGATTTTTGCAACCCAAATGCATGACTGTATTTTTTTAGTGTTAAATATCAGCAGCAAAATTCTCATCCATTCTTCAAGCTTCACTCTGTCCCTTCTCATATTATCTACTCCTTCCCAGGTGTCTACTGTATTGCAGTTTGTTTTTTAATTTTTTTATTTATGGAATTTAAAAAACAAAACAATAACAACTCCCGCAGAAAAGGGCAGATAAGTCTGAAATCATACATGTAAAAGAAGAAACCAAATAAAAGACCCTTTCCCAAAAGCCCTCAAACAATGGGGAGGGGGGGGGGGGAAGTCACAAATCAAAGGAAAATTTATCCAAACGATACAAGAAAAAACACAGACTCTAGGAGGGATTATAACTCTGGCCAACACAGGAGCCCTACTAAACCATTTACACCTGCCATAGATCCAACCGCAAAGGCGGTGGGGTCTTTATCCTAGCCAAAACTGATCTAAAATTTCAACTGTTTTCCTCCAAGAGTACTACGCACGCTGACTTCGTCTCCATAGCAAACAAATTCATCACTATAAACCTTATATATAGAGCCCCCTCCTCACCTCCAGATGACATCTCCACCTTCATTGACCTAGCCTGCAACCCAGCCAACCAACGCATTCCCAACTGGCTTCTCGGTGACTTCAACCTTCCATCCCTGCAACCCGACCAAGCAGCGGCCTTCCTGGATGCAATGCAAGATTTACAATTCAAACAACTGGTGACGGCTGCAACGCACCAAAAAGGAAACCTATTAGACCTGATCTTTGCCCCTAGCACTACAGTTAGCCACAAATCGGACTTCAACATCTCAATCAGTCCTGTCCCTTGGTCCGACCATAACCTGATTACTTTCCAAATACCTTTGCAACTTGTTCCGGCACCACTTAGTGATGCCACTGGACCCTTAGCCACACTTTGCCCCAGACCTCTTGACACAGAAGAGTTCTCCAAAAAGGTTCTTCCGAACCTACATCAGAAGTCTGCCAACCTTGAAGAAGCAATCACCAGCTGGAACAACACATTGAAAGAATTCGCCTACCCAACATCCTCCAATAACTCAGAAACCCACAACAGATGTAAACGTAGAAGATACCATGCTCCATGGTTCTCAGCAGAACTCCGCCCCTCCCTCATCGAACTCAGGAAGCACGAGAGGAAGTGGAGACGCTCCCGATCCCAGACCCACAAATTAGCCTACCTTGAACTCCTGAAGTTTCACCGTGAGAGGATATACCTTAGAATGAGTGAATACCACGCCCAGCTCCTCCAATGCTCAATCAATAAACCTAGAGACCTATTCAACCTAGCAAAATCCCTAATCAAGGAACCATCCCCCACCCAACTTGTCCCAATTCCCCCCCAGTCATATGCTGACTTCCTACAATCCAAATCCCTCACAGCAAGTAATCAGCCGGCACCAGCTGTGTCCCCTCCCTACCAAACAAATATCACTCACACATTTTACCCCCCCTGCTGAGAAGAATATCCAAGACCTCATTGCCAGCATCAACACCTCAACAGCTCCAAACGACCCCTGCCCAGCACACTGGATCAGGACCCTTCGAATTGAACTCAGCCCAATTCTACTAAACATCATCTGTCTATCTTTTGCAACTGGCTCATTCTCCTCTTTATTCAAACAAACTTCAATAAGACCCCTCCTAAAGAACTGTAGACTCGACCCAGCAAAGACAGAATCTTACCGACCCATCTCGAGCATTCCTCTACTCGCTAAAATAATCGAGAAAGTTGTCTACAGACAAATCCAACAACATATAGACATAGCAGCCCCACTCAACCCCTGCCAGCACGGATTTAGAGAATCACATGGAATAGAAACTCTGCTCACCACCCTCACCAACACCCTGAATAGAGGAATTGACAACGCAGAAAATGGTTTCGCCCTCATCTCCCTGGATATCTCAGCTGCCTTCGATTCTGTCAATCACAACCTGCTACTTACCCGCCTCCTGGAAAAGGGCATTCACGGCCTTGCCTGGGAGTGGTGTAAATCTTACCTAGCTGATCGCTGGCAACAAGTCCGGGTTGGCTCTAAAACTTTGGCACCATTCCACCAACAACAAGGTGTCCCACAAGGTTCCTCCCTATCGGCTCTGCTGTTTAATATCTATATGCAGCCGATATGCAACACCATCCGTTCTTTCAATATTTCTACCCTAATCTACGCCGATGATGTTTTGCTATTTACCCCGTTCAAAGTCAAACACCCGGAATTCAGCAACCTTGTCAACTGTTTCAACGCAATCACAGACTGGCTAGCTACCCAAAACCTCCACATTAATTTAAAGAAAACAGAGGTACTCTTCATATCAAGGAACAAAATCTTCTCTCCTCCCTCCATCCTAAGAGTAAGAGATGCAGAGCTTCCAAGCCGTAACGCCATACGCTATCTCGGCATTACCCTGGACCAGCATCTTGATTTCAAGGAACACATAAAAAACATCACCAGGTCCATCTATAACAAAATTAGAACACTGAGACATCTCAAACCTATGCTACCTGCTGAGGGCTTCCGAACCATCTTCCAGGCCCTCATACTACCACATTTAGATTACGCAAACTTAATCTTGTATGGCCTACCAAAGTGCACTCTCAATCCTCTCCAACAAGCTATGAACGCCGCCGCCCGTGTCCTCTGTGGTCGAGCCAGATCAGACCATATCACACCAATACTTAAGGATCTCCATTGGTTACCGATATACTCCAGGCTAACATATAAGATTCTTCTAATAACATTCAAGATTATCAACAACATCGCTCCCAATTCTCTCATCGATCTCATCACACCTACTCCAAAAACCAGATCCAGAAGGACAGCAACAGACAACACTCTGTCTATCCCTAATGACTCCATAAAGTGCTCACAAACAACCAGGAGAAGAACCTTTGCCCATTACGCACAAAAATGTTGGAACGACCTCCCTCCAGAAATTAGAGCGATCTGAGACCTTCTACAATTCCGTAAAGCAATAAAACACCACCTCTTTCTACTCCATTTCTCTCAAGATGCTTCTCCGACTCTGAGAAACCATCCCCATCCCCTACTAGAGCCCCCTACACAACATACCGCTCAAGCCCCAAGCATTCTCTCGCCAGCCTGAACCTTCTTACGTACTTTCATTTCAAGTATCATCCATTATGACATATATTTATGTATATAGTTTCATGTATTCTGCATCTATCCTGAAATATGTCAATATGTAAATAGTTACCCATGTTCTCCAAGTTCTATTCCCTGTTATAATGTAAACTCAATCAGTCTTCTCTGATCTGAGTATTCTTTGTTAAATGTAAACTGCACTGATAACAAATAGTGCGGTATATAAGAATTGTTAAATAAATAAATAAAATAAATAAATAAACCACAGGGCCATAGCCAGGAGCATCAGAGGAAGCAGTCTGAGCAGCCAACAGTCCAGAAGAAATAAAGGAAGATAGTTGCTGTGGGTCAAAGACAGAAATTTGGACCCAGCCAACTTCACCAAAGATTTACAAGGAAAATGTAAAAAGAATAACCTACCCAACTGAAGAACCCTAAGCTTCCTTCTTTTTTGTATAGCCCTAGAAATGTCTGGGAAAATCCTAATTTGGGAATCCATAAATAACTTATTTGTTGCCAGCCAAATATGTCACTGGTTAAGAAGAATGAAAAAAACATTTTCAGGAGTCAATCATGGTCTGCCTCTAAAGCCAAGGTGAACAATAAAGTAATGGTCAGCCTAGATTCAGATGCAGACTTTTCCAACTATGCTGTAAGATTCACACTATCACAAGATAAAACTGAGAACTGATCTTGACCCTCCGCAGTTTAACTTTATTGTTGTTGTTAAGTGCCGTCGAGTCAGTATCGATTCACAGCGACCCTCTGGATAGTTGTCCTAAATTGTGTTCAGTCTTCAGTCAGGTGGCTCATTGTTGACAGACTGACACCCATAGCTGCTGTTGTTGTATCAATCCATCTCATTGCTGGCTTTCCTCTTTTGCGTTGACCTTCTACCTTGCCAAGCATGATGTCTCTCTAATGATCTCTCTCTTCACATGATGTGTCCAAAATATGAAAGTCAAAGTCTTGTCATCTGAGCTTCTAACGAATGCTTAAGTTTGATCTCCTCTAGTACTGACTGGTTTGTTCTTCGGGCAGTCCATGGTATACAGGGTATTCATCACCTGCACCATAATTCAAAAGCATCAATTTTCTTCCTATTTTTTTCACTGTCCAACTTTAGCGTCCATATGATGTTATTGAAAATGCCATGGCTTGAACAAGTCGAATCTTTGTATGGAGAGAAACCTCTCTGCTTTTGAGAATCTTGTCTAGGTCCTTCATAGCCGTTCAGCCAAGAGCAATGTGTCGTCGGATATCTTGACTGCTTGTTGCTTTTTTATTGATAGTTGATCCAAGTAGGTTATAGTTGTCCACTATTTCGATTTCTTCTCCATCAAAGATGAACTTATTCATTTTGCCATTTGTCATGATCTTAGTTTTTTTTACTTTAAGGTGCGAGCCCATTTTAAGACTATGTTCCTTGATCTTGAGAAGCAAATGTTTCAGATTGTCTTCCGGAGTCCCCTTTTTTTTCAGATTTTTTCTTTTCAGATTATGCTTGGAAATCCATATTCTCATGAACCTTAGAGCTGTTGTAAGCCATCTGCTTTGTGATACTGGTCCTATTTCCAACAGTAATTTGTGTATTTTTGCAAAATTTAAAGCTAGTTGTTGATTTGCCACATGAAATTGTAATATTTTTCATTAGTGCTTTTTAAAATTATGACATCTCCAAAATTGACACACCCTAATCCCCTTTATTGTTTGTTTACAGTGAGTTCAACATTCAACCAGAGTTTTCTAGTTAACTGTAGGCTAGCTATTTGGCCAGCCAGATGTATCTGGATAACTGACCAGCCAGCAGCCCTGATCAACCAAAGTTACCACTCCTCCTTCTTCCCCTCTGGTGAGAATATCCTTATCAGTTTCTTTTTAACCAGTAACATATTTGGCGGGCAACAAATTTGTCCTGACAGAATTTAGCCAGTGAGTGGGCAGAGACAGAGGTGGTTTGGAAACTCAAGGTTTGCACAGCTGATTCCCAAAGTTGGTCAGACAAAACCTTTAAGTATGGCCCTTATGCGTTCTGTATACCAATCCTTTTATTAGCAGGAGGGATTTGCTCATAAATATCCCTGTGGGTCATTATCAAATGCTATTTTTCTATGTTTAATGGCAGCTCAGCTTGAAGACATTTCCACATCTTTGACATAGTTTATTGAAATAGCAAACTCAGGCCCCCTCCAAACTCTAGAGAATGGATGAAGATGCACTCATCTCTGACTATCTGGTTCACCAGGAGAAGATTTGCAAACCCGAAGGCATTACATTTTTGGACTTCCTACAATTTGATTTTAACTGAACAGCTACAAATGTTTCTCTGTTTTGCAGAAGGATGACATTAAAGATAATAATATAATTCAGTCTTCCTCTGATGGTTATTTTTTGATAAATTGTATTAATCAATGCCAGCTATGATACTGTTTTAATTTTTGTAGATTTGATAACTAGATTGACAGCATCTATAAGTTCCTATTAACTTTCTGAAGCTTGGCCCACAGGGATAAAAAGCTTTGCATTCCAATAACTATTGATCTCTACAGAGCAAGGGCAATGCTTCATCTTATATCTATGTGAGCTTTCTGGAGTTAAAAGGGCCCAAAGAGATGATTTAATGTAACTCGGACCTAAATAGAGTGTAATGCAACATTTTAACAGCAGGACATCTAAACCTATAAGCCACTGATGCATTGCATCAAAGTGATGTTGTTATTCCTAAAATGTATGAATGAAGAGGATTTCCTTACAAAGCAGGAGAATGTATCTCTTCCAAGTGAGGAAATATCCAAAAACATAATCTGAATTGTTCTGAATGCAGCTCTGTGAATTTTCTCAAGACAGGAAAATGGAATTTACAGGAAGACACAAAATTCAATTTAGTATTTGCCAGCATATTACAGAATTTTCTTATTTTCCAAATATAATTTTTGTTAAAATTATTCAATGCTATTATTATTTTTACGAGGTGTGACAAAAAAGAAACGAGACTGTCCCATAAATGTTTTATTACAAAATCTACAGAGAAATTACGCATTGTCCCCTTCTAAGTAATCCCCCCCAGAGTTAATGTACTTCTGCATTTGCTTCTGCCACGTACGGAAGAACTCAGTGAAGTCCTCCTCCTTGGTGAAATTAGTTCCTTTGAGCACAGTCTTCAGCCTGGGGAAGAGCCAGAAGTCACACGGTGTGAGATCTGGGGAATAAGGAGGGTGGTCGAGAGCTGTGATCTGTTTGTTGGCCAAGAACTGTCTCACACTGAGCGCGGTATGTGTGGGCATGTTGTCGTGGTGGAGCAGCCACGACTTGTTTCTCCACAGAGCCCGCCTGCTGCGCTGAACCTGGTCATGGAGGCGATTGAGGACCTGCTGGTAGAAGTGCTGGTTGACTGTCTGACCCTCAGGCATAAACTCATGATGGACCATACCCTTCTAGTCGAAGAATATGATCAGCATGACCTTGATCCTTGATTTGGACATGCGCGCCTTCTTGGGTCTGGCTGACAGTCGAGTCTTCCACGGCAGGCTCTGTCTCTTGCTTTCAGGGTCGTAGTGCTAGACCCAAGTCTCGTCTCCTGTGATGACTTGGCCAATGAACTCTGGATCTTCTCTGATCTTCTCTAGCAAGTCTCGACAAACATTGACCCAGTGCTCCTTCTGGTCATCTGATAAAAGCCTGGGAACCATCTTGGTACGGACCTTCTGCATCCCCAGCTCCTACACCAAGATGGTCCGCACCCTGTTCAGGCTGAGCTCCTCAGCTATCATCCACACCATCAATCTGCGATCACTCCACACCAGCTGGTTCACTCTGTCGATGTTCTCAGCCGTCTTTGTTGTGGAAGGCCGTCCTGACTTGGGGTCATCCTCCACCTCCTCACGGCCAGTATTGAAGCATTTGTGCTACTTGAAGACTCGTGGCCTTGATATTGCATAAGCTTTTTAGAGAAGTTGGAGACACTCAGTTGAACCCTTCTCCAACTTAACCAGAAATTTCAAGTTGATTCTTTGCTCTATATTTCTGCCACCTCCAGTTGTGTGACAAAGCGATGGAACAGTGTGCTACAAAAAAACCTGATAAAGAAAAACAGAGTGAGAGAGATGAAAAATATTATAGCAGAATAGTGGCGAGATGTTGCACAACACAGTGACATAAGCGGTTAGCCAAATAGATCATAAACTATCTTGAATCCATCCCCATATGATTTGAGACCATATGCAACACACGAGTGAGAGGTACTTATTGGCTTGTATAAAGAATGGACCATCCACAGGAGGTCAGACCCTAAGGTACTCCCTCACATTCCCCACTGGACAGGTAATCAGCCCCTCCAAAGCAGCCAAAACCACCAAAGCACTCTTTCCCTCCTGATCAGTCTTAGATCAAGCAAAGGTCACCCCATAACTGAGAAGTGCTTAAAAGAACATGCTCTAATCAAAGTTCTGTACAATTATCCACTCTTGCAGATTGAGCAACCAGCTCCCTATCACAAAAGACTCTGAAAAAGGCCAGGCAGAAGACACCCTATAAAAGAGATACTTCATATGGTGAAGTCACCACCTTAAATGATGCCATCCATAACCATACCAGGATATCATGGGAAATAGTCCTGAAATCCTATTGGCTCAGTACTGCCTTATGCCAACCATTTAATGCCTTATCAATCAGAAATTCCCCATAAGAGTTCCCAAGGCTCATCGCCTTTGCGCAAAAGCCAAACCCCAATAAGTGGCACTGAACCACTCCCTTGAAATGACATAAAAACATAAGAAATGCCATACTGGGCCACCCCAAGGTCCATCAAGCCTAGTATCCTGTTTCCAACAGTGGCCAATTCAGGTCACAAGTACCTAGCAGATTCCCTAAAAGGTAAACAGATTCCACATTGCTTATCCATTGCCTTCCCTGATCTTTTTTAATAATGGCTTATGGAGTTTTCCTTTAGGAACTTGTCCAAACCTCTTTTAAACATACCTATACTAACTACTTTTACTACATCTTCCGGTAATGAATTCCAGAGTTTGATTCAGATTAAGTGAAAAACATTTTGCTCCTATTACTCTTAAATGAGCTACATTATAGCTTCATTGCATATCCCCTAGTCTTTCTCCTTTTTTGAAGGATTTAACAACCGTTCTATGTTTATCCGTTCCACTCCATTATTTTGTAGACCTCTATCATATCTCCCCTCAGCTGTCTTTTTTTCAAAGTGAAGAGTCCTAACCTTTTAAGCCTTTCCTTATAGGGGTATCCTTTCATCCATTTTGGTGGCTTTTCTCAGTACGTTTTCTAATTCTGCTGTATCCTTTTTAAGATATTGTGACCTGAATTGCACACAATATTTAAGGTGCAGTCACACCATGGAATGATACAGAGGCATTATAATATCCTTTTTTTATTCTTTATTCCTTTCCTTATGATTTCTAGCATTTTCTTTGCTTTCTTGGCCACAGCTGTGCACTGGGCAGAGGCTTTCAATGTATTATCCATGATGACACTAAAATCCTTTTTCTTGGTGGTGGTTCCTAATGTGGAACCTTCTATGGTGTAACTATATTTTGGGTTGTTTTTCCCTAAGTGCATAACTTTGCACGTGTCCACATTAAATTTCATCTGTCATTTCGATGTCCAGTTATCCAATTTATCAAGGTCCTCTTGCAATTTTTCACAATCCTCATGGGTTTTAACAACTTCAATCCTCCCTGTTGAGGGTAAAGGCCAAGGCAGAGAGGCTCGCATCCTGGAGATGAATGCATGGTTGCATGGATGGTGTCATCGAGAGCGTTTTGGTTTCCTGGACCATGGGATGCTGTTCCAAGGGTTGCACAGCAGAGATGGCATCCATGTGCCCAAGAAAGGTTGACACATCTTCAGTAGTAGACTGGCTAATCTACTGAAGAGGGCTTTAAACTAGATTAGTTGGGGATGGGTGAAGAAAGCCCCCAGGTAAGTGAAAGCCCCAGGGTAAGTGATACATTTAATACCTCAAGCCACTCCTCAGCCAAGAACATTTCTGAACAGTATGCCATTCAGTCATCACCCCCATACTGGACTATGGAAATTCACTATATCAGGGTTTACCCAAACACTCTGTACACCCACTTCAATTGGTTCAAACACTGCAGCGTGCATAATCACAGGCACATCCAAATATGAACACATAACACCAGTACTCCGACAGCTGCACTGGCTACCCATAATGGCATGGGCAAAATTAAAGGCAACACTAATCATCTTCAAGACCATACACCACTGCTCAGCAGAAATTCTACAGACCACAATAACCAAAGACACAAGCAGCAGACCCAGGCAAACCCAAGGCAGCAACAGACTCATCACCCCAGCTGGATACCACAAAACAAAGCAATCAACTTCCAGAAGAACCATCTCACTCTCGGCACCGGACCTATGGAACTCACTCTCTGAGGAACTAAGAGCACAAAAGGACCTCAAGGACTTCCGCAAATCCCTCAAAACCTACCTGTTCATGGCCTCATATGAACAAGTACCTTAACTCACAATGCACGCAGCCTTGCCGATATAGCCACCAAACACCAACATCTCAGACCTGGGACTCAACCCCCAGAAATATATGTATGTCTTCTCACCTATGTTGAATGTAGACTCCTCGTTATATCCCTAACCACTTTGATTGAAGGATAAGGTGGTATACAAAACTGTCTAATAAATAAACAAATAAATAGGTAAAAGGGGTAACATATGGAAAGCGGTATGTATAAATGCCCATAGCATAGGAAATAAGATCCCTGATGAAGCTTTGGTGGGAGTGGCTAACTTGGATTTAGTGGCAGTTACAGAAACATGGTTCACAGAAAACCATGACTGGAATGTAACTATACCAGGCTATACTTTATTCAGAAAGGACAGGGTAGGAAGAAGGGGAGGAGGAGTGGCACTATATGTAAAAAATAATATTAAAGCTTTGGAATTACAGAGCTTAAAAGGGAGAGAGGAGGCATTTTAGGTTAAACTAGAAAGAGGAAATCTATTTTTATTGGCGTAATATACAGACCTCCCTCACAAGAGGAAGAGGTGGACAGAGAGTTAACTGAAGACATACGCAGCATTGCTAGGAAAGGGGAAGTGCTACTGATAGGGGATTTCAATATGCCAGATGTTGATTGGCACATTCCTGCTGCAGTATCATCTAGAAGTAAAGAGATCCTGGATTCTCTACAAGGAGAACTATTCAGGCAATTGGTAACAGAACTCACACGTGAATGGGCCATACTGGACTTGGTGCTTACCAATGGTGAAAGTGTTTCTGATGTTATACAGTAGTGGGAGATCATTTTACATCCAGTGATGACCAGATAGTGTGGTTCAGTATTAGGACTAGGGCTGTTAGAATCCATTCAAAAATGAGGGTCTCAGACTTTAGGAAAACTAACTTTGCCAAGATGGGCCAATATCTCAGGGAGTCGTTAGCAGGATGGGAACAGCTGGGGGATGTAGAAAAACAGAGGGGAAAACTGAAAGGGGATATTTTAAGGGCAACCAACCTTTTTGTTAAAATGGTAAATAAAGGTAAAAGGAAAAGGAGACCGCAATGGCTTTTGAAGAAGTAGCTGAAAAGGTGAAGAAATGAGGGAGGCCTTCATGAAATACAAGAGATCACAGAGAGAGGAAGACAGGCATCTATATTTGGAAAAACTTAGAGAAGCTAGCAAAGTAGTCAGGAAAGCAAAGATTCAAAAAGAAGAGGTTATAGTAATGCAATAAAATGGGGAGGTGGATAAGACATTTTTGAGATATGTTAGTGAGAAGAGGAAGGGCAAAAGTGGTATTGTCAGACTCAAGGGTGAAGAGGAGGAATATGTAGATGCTGATGTGGATAAAGTGGAATTGCTTAACAAATATTTCTGTTCTGTGTTCACAGATGAAGAACCAGGAACAGAACCTCAGAAAACACCCACAAACAGGAACAGAAGGGAAGGGTATTTTGAACAATTTTCAGAAGACTGTGTTCGCAAGAACCTAGCTCAGCTTAAAGTAGACAAAGCGATGGGACCGGATGGGATACACCCTAGAATACTGAGGGAACTTGGGGACGTTCTAGCAGCTCCACTGACTGACCTTTTCATGCCTCATTGAAGTCTGGAGTGGAGCCAAAGGACTGGAGAGATGCTCATGTGGTGCCTTTACACAAAAGCAGAAGTAAGGATGTGGTTGAAAACTACAGGCCGTTTAGTTTAACTTTGGTGGTGAGTAAATTATTGAAAATGTTGCTGAAGGAGAAAATAGTGAGGTTTCTGGAGTCCAGCAGATTACAGGATCCGAGGCAGCATGGATTCACCAGAGGCAGGTCTTGTCAGACAAATCTTATTTCTTTGATTGGGTGACCAGGCAGTTGGACCGAGGGAGAGCCCTAGATGTGGTGTATTTAGATTTCAGTAAAGCTTTTGACACCGTTCCTCACAGGTGACTTGTAAACAAACTGAGCACCTTAGGGATGGACCCTAAAGTTACTGCTTGGGTTAGAAATTGGTTGAGTGGGAGGCGACAAAGAGTACAGGTATATGGAGCTCACTCTGAGGAGAAGGAAGTTACCAGTGGTGTGCCCCAGGGATCTGTTCTTGGTCCGATTCTTTTTAACATCTTTGTTAGTGATATAGGGGAAGGGCTGTCGGGTAAGGTTTGCTTCTTTGTGGATGATACCAAAATCTTCAATAGAGTAGATACTCAGGAAGGTGTAGATAACATGAGGAGGGACCTAGCTAAGCTTGAAGAATGGTCTAGAATTTGGCAGCTGGGATTTAATGTTAAAAAATTTAAGATCATGCATTTGGGCTGCAGCAATCCAAGGGAGCAATATAGTATAGAGGTTGAAGTACTTTTGTCCACTAAAGAAGAGCGGGACCTAGGCGTGGTTGTGTCTGATGATCTTAAAGTAGCTAAACAGGTAGAAAAGGCGACAGCAAAAGCTAGAAGCATGCTTGGGTGCATACAGAGAGGAATGGCTATCAGAAAAAAGGAGGTGATAGTGACTCTGTATAAGTCTTTCGTGTGACCTCATTTGGAATATAGTGTGCAATTCTGGAGACCGCACCTTCAAAAGGATTTAAACAGGATGGAGTCAGTGCAGAGGGTGGCTACTAAAATGGTTAGTGGTCTTCATTATAAAGCATATGAGGACAGACTTAAGGATCATAATATGTACACCTTAGAGGAAAGGAGGGATAGAGGTGATATGATTGAGATGTTTAAATACCTCCATGGCATAAATGCACAGGGGGAGAGCCTCTTTCGATTGAAAGCAAGTTCTGCTATGAGGGGACATGGGATGAGGGTGAAAGGGGATAGATTCAGGAGTGATATGCGGAAATATTTCTTTACGGAAAGAGTGGTGGATCCGTGGAATAGTCTCCCAGTGGAGGTGGTAGAGATAAGGACTGTATCTGAATTCAAAAAAGCATGGGACAAACACAGAGGATCTCTAAAGGAAAAAAGGGGACTGTTGTATTTGTTGATATGGAAGGACAGACTAGATAGGCCATATGGTCTTTTTCTGTCATCATTTTTCTCTGTTTCTATGTTTCTATGTAACTTTGAATAATTTTCTGTCATCTGCAAATTTGATCATCTTTATTATTCCCATTTCCAGGTCATTTATGAATATGTTAAAGCAACGGGTCCAGCACAGATCCCTGGGGTACTCCACTATTCACCTCTCTCCTTTAAGAATATTGCCCATTTAGCCCTACTCTCTGTTTTCTATCTTTTAACCAGTTCCTGATCTACAATATTACGTCGCCTCCTATCCCATGAGCTTTTTAATTTTAACAAACTGGAGTGGAGGAGTGGCCTAGTGGTTGGGGCAAGGTACTTCAGGCTGGAAGGTCAGTGGTTCAAATCCCACTAGAGGACAGCAACCTTAGGCCGGAAGGACTGGGGTTTCTAGTCCCACAGGTGCTCCTTGTGGTCTTGGGCAAGCCACTTAACCCTCCATAGCCCATGTTCCCTGTAAAATAGTTATCTCCAAGTTATAATGCCCTGTTCAATGTAATTTCAGTTTGTTCAATGTAAACCACACTGATGCAGAATAGCACAGTATATAAGAGAATGTAAATAAATAACAAGAGTCTCTCATGAGGGACCTTGTCAAAGGCTTTCTGAAAATCAAGATACACTATATCAGCCAGCTCACCTTTATCTACCTGTTTAGTCAAACCATCAAAAAAATATAACAAATTAGTAAGACAAGACTTTTTTTGGCTGAATCCATGTTGTCTTTTTCTCATTAAACCATTACATGTTCAGTAACTTTATTCTTTATAATGTCTTCTACCATTTTTCCGCATGCTGACAGCAGGCTCACCAGTCTAGTTTGCTGGATTACCCCTGAAACCCTTTTAAAAAATTGGCATTACATTGGCCACTCTCCAGTCTTCAGGTACTGCTGATGATTTTAATGATAGTTCACAGATTACTAATAGTAGGCCAGCAGTCTCATATTTCAATTTTTTCAGCACCCTGGGATGTATACCATCTGGTCCAGGTGATTTGCTATTCTTTAGTTTATCAAATGCTGTAGTTGTAATACATCTTTCTGATTTTTATCATGATTTGTTTAAATTCTTCCGATACATCACCTTTAAATACTATTTCAGACATTGGTAACTTCCCCATATCTTCTTCAGTAAAGAACAAAGCAAAGAATTCATTTAGTCTCTCTGCTATGGCCTTATCCTCTCTTAGCACCCCTTTTACCCCTCTGTCATCTAATGGTCCAACTAACTCTCTCACAGGTTTTTTGTTACAAATGTACTTGAAAAAGCTTTTATTATGCATTTTTGCTTTCAAGTCAAGCTTCTTTTTAAATTCTCTCTTTGCTTGCCTTATCAATGCCTTGCATTTATCTTTCCAATACTTATGTTTCCCATTTTCATCATTTGGCTTCTTTTTCTATTTCCTAAAGGATGCATTTTTTCTATAATAGCATCTCTGACCTTACCATTAAACCATGCTGGCAGACGTTTATCCTTCCTCTTAGCACCAGGAAATGTCCAGATATTCTGCCATACAACCAACCCAGGCTACACAAAAAATTATCTATTTTAATGAATCCATTGACATAGGTTGCCCACATTGAAGGAGCCACCAATATCCACTACTTCAGAATGCCACGCTGAGAAAGGTAGTGTTTGGAGATCCTTTCACTAAAGTATGCTAAGCAGTTAATGTGCTTGTTCATATACGAAAATTGTTCCTGTAGGGGCATAACAGTCATTGCACACTGATTCACATGCTAACTGCCATTTGCCCATTAGGGTGCAGAATGGATGGGGTAGAAGCAGAGAGTGGATGCGGTGAGGGTACTTATCACCTTCAGTCAAAGTTGCTATTAGCACGGATGCATTTAACGCCACCTTAATAGATGGCGTTAAGTGCACTTGCGGTGATAGCGCCCTGTGTTAGGGTATTCATCTATGCATTAACTGTCAGGAACATGCTGGCCATGCCCCTGACGGTTACTATGAAGGCTTTGCACTAAATGCACATTTGTTTTTGTGCTAAATGGAGACTCAGAGCCTTATGTGCTCTTATTTATATAAGGACTTGCACGTTCAGTAGTGCCTTCCCTATAATTTGGTTTGTATTCATTTTCCATTTTTAAGATTTAAGATTCCTACTTTTGGTACTCTTCATAAGTCCCACATTCGTCTTAGCTATTTCCTTTGTGGCTTTTCACCTCTCTCCTTTATATTTCTAGAGAAAGCTTTCTCTCCTCTTTCTATGGATCAATCAATTTTATCTCTCTATGTTGGCCTTTGAGTTTCTAGTTCACCTCCTTGCCTGTCTTCATTTTTTCCAATAATTCTGTCTTCCCCCATCAGTGTTTCTTTTTAATGTTTCTTGAACGGTGACCTCTTTGCTCTTACCATTCATTTCTCTTACCTTATTAAAGAACCACATTGGTTTCTTTCTTCTTTTCCTTTAGTCTAACATCAATAAAAAGCTCAATGCAGCACCTTTTTAATGTACTATTAACAGAGAGGAGAAAAACAGCTTATGCAAAGATACTGAGAAGAAAGAAACATTCTCAATGAAATCAAAACAAAATATTAACATGAAATGTCACTGCCAAGAATTATATCTTTTACTATCTGAATTCCTTATTTAATCCATTTTATCGGAAAGCTATATTTTGAAAATATATTTGAAAAAGAAAGGAGATAACTTCGTAAACCTCCCAAAGTCTATAAAAGATCAACTGCTGAATGAGAACACTGATGTAGGTAGAAGTTTAGATTGACTGAAGTTTCAAACAGTTGTCATGGGGTAAGAGCACAAAAGAAAGCTGATTGGTTAGTTTTGTACCATTTTTGTGCTTTTTTAAAAAGATAGTTTGAAGAAACATTGCATGTAGTGACAAGGTAAACTAGCCAATGAAAGAAAAGGAAACAATTCTTTTTATTGGTTGAAATAATTTGAGGTTTTCTTTGGGCCTCTGGACACATTTTTAAAAGAGCATTCAGCCAATAATGTTTTTGATGGTCAGTTTTTTGATGCATATTTTGATCTGCTTTATTTAACTATTAGTCAGTGTTAGTCCACATGCAGGTTGACAGTTTGCCAGAGAATAGTGAAATAATTTTGATTTGTGCACATTTCAGCTCCTGGTGTGGCTAATTTTATTGCTGACTGCACATATAATTAGAATGCACCTAATTTCTCCTGTGCAGGTGCTGGTGAATATTAAAACTGAAAGTATCTGTATACTTCCACTTTGAAAATTACCCTAGAGGGTTTCTAGACATACCCTTCTTCCATTTGGCATGCAGAACATTTCTGGTTTACATTACAGTATATGCATTGCAAAGGGCTGCCTTTTCAGGCTATAAGTGCCAGTATGGACTAACACCCTTTCTGCTGTAGCAGCAAAGTGCATGCAATGAATAAAACCAGGAGTCAGCTGCAGGATCCAAGCCAATTTATTGTGCACAGGCTCAGACAGGAGTGCATCCAAAAAGGACTGAGCAATGGAGTACAGGAGCAGATTCCTTATATACAATTTTTACAATTTGATAGAGGCAAACTTTCTATTGGTCCCAATGCCCCTTGCACCCGTCCAATCGGTGACCCTTTCTGGGCCTAGCTCCCTGTTCCCCCTTCTCAGACTATTCTAACAAAGGCACAGTTTTTAGGTATAGGTACATTTCTACTTCAAGGACAATTCTAGCTCAGAGAATGCAAGAACATTTCTATCATCAGCATAAAGGAATTTTACAAACTTTTCAAAAGCAGTTTAAAGCAGTTTAAGGCAGATTCTCAAACTCCGGTTCCTCTCAGCACTAATCCCAGGTGGGGGTTGGGATCTAGGCCTAGTTTACAGGCCATAGTCTACCACATTCCCCCCTTTGATTATTCTCACCCCTAATAAAAGAGGGTGAGAAAGAAATCACATATCAAGCTCTTCTTAAACTAATGCTTCTTGTTAGGGTATAGCCTGATACTTCCTCATGGCTAGTACCCGGGCTGCTGTTTTATGTTCAACTGTACTGTCAATAATTGAGGTAAACATACGTAAGCAAAGAGACAGAAAACATGGAAGGAGGAAACACATAGCTATCATTAGTAAAACAGCGAACACAATAGTCTTCAAACCTAAACAGGAGTGCGGTATCCCCAGAACCCATCATTTGCCCATGTGGATGGTCTATAACAAGTGATACAAGGAGGTATATCAGTGGTCATTCTAAGGGGCCCCAGGGCTACCCTAAGTACAACATAAACACATAGATGTAGCATGATTACAATATTTCAATGAGTTTGTCTAGAAATTGCAAATTCTTTACTGAAGTTCTCTTTTTCCACAGCTTCCACCGTACGTAGACCTGTCAGCTTCTGGTTGGTGACAGGAGTAGGGTTGCAGATACCTCAAGCTTCTGCCATACGTAGACCTGCCAGCATCCGGTAGGTGGCAGGAGTAGGGCTGTAGACTCTCACAGCAGTGGTCGTCGTCGCAGTGTGAGTCGCAATGGGGATGCTGGATTGTTTGTTGAAGTCTAGTGACGAAGTTCAGTGGATGCCGCTGGCTTTACTTGACTGTGGTGAATCCAAGGTTCTAACTCTGCAACCTTAACTGCTGTAGGGGTTGATAGTATGACGACATAAGGTCCTTTCCAATGAGGTGCCAACGGTGTCTTCCTCCACTCTTTGACCCACACCGAGGCTCCAGGCTTAAAGGGATGCAGTGGTTCAGTCAGATTAATGGGCAACTGGTCTTGTACCCATGCATGAAGACTCTGCAAAACAGAACCTAGAGCCAATAGTTCTTGCCTAGTGATTTCAGACCCAATCTGACTCATATCTCCTTTTATCCCTTGGACTATGGGCGGAGGGCGCCCATACAGGATCTCAAAAGGGGAAACTCCCAATGACTTGGTGGAGGCTGAATGTACTTATCTGAACAATCGACTTCTGACGTATATCTGACAAAAGCTTTTGTTTCACCCTGCCGGGCTTAGTCAGGGATACAGCGTTAAACCCAAATAGAAATTACACCATTAAGATCGAGCAACTATGTCGCCTCCAAAGTTCTGAAAGCGTCTGACATCACTACCCTTTAAACAGGTATCGAACAAAGCTGATACGCAGGAAAACTATGACGTCATCTTCTTTCCCAACAACCAACTTTATTACTAAAACACTCAACATTTGAAAGCAAAAGACCACACTGCTTGCGATTGAAATTTTAACAACTAAAACACACTCATACAGCACCACATACCAATCCCTACTAGGGATACACAATCTTCCATAAAAATACACTAAACACCTATTACACAAAGCAATTAAAAAGAAATGAAAAAGTTCTCAAAAAAGAAAATCAGACACAGAACTCACATAGTAACTGACTATTAGAACTAATTAACTAAAAAAATAATATCCATTCAATTTTGTCATTCAGACCATCAGGGACTAAAGTATGCATCTTATAAATCCAATGTTGTTCTCTTTGAAGGAGTAAGCGACCTCGATCCCCTCTTCGTATATCAGGAAATATTTGCTCAATAACCGTACAGCGAAAATCTTGAAATTTATGATTAGCAACATTGCAATGTTGAATTAGCGGAGTCTCAATTCATGCCTTCGCAACGTTATATTTGTGTTCAGCTAATCGAGTGCGTAATGGTCGTGTAGTTTTGCCGATATATAGCAATGGGCATGAGCACCACAAAGCATAAACAACATATGAAGAGTTACAATTAGTGGATTGTTTAAGTTGATATTTACACTTGAAGTAAGAGCACAGTGCACCTTCCATCATAGTACAATAAAGGCAATGACCACATTGCTGATGAAAAGAAGGGGAAAAATAATACTAGACATTAATTCAATCAAATCTTGGGGTTTCTCAGTATAGGATGCATAATGTGTCTTCCAGTTCAATAAATCAGTGGTCGAAAAAGGCACATAAACAAGACTGGTTGGTCCCACCATCACCTGGTCCTGGTCATTAAGAGTAGGTAGACCTGGGACCTGGCGCAATGGCATAACATGACCATCCCTCTGGCTTGCAGTTGTACATCTGAAGGCATAAGGTAGTCAGGATTGCTGAGGTTCTGTTCCCTGAGTCTTGGTATCGGCAGCAAGTGACCCCGAACTGGCAAATGAATCCCTGCTTGCAGTGTCATCGGTGGACTGTGGAACCCCCGAAGCACTTTGTACGGAACTGGGACTTCCGGTTAGAAGGGAGTGCACCTCCTCCGGCTGCAGAGGCAGGTGGGGGCCTACTTGGGATAAAACTGCAGGGATGGGTCCCTCCGGGACAGGCTCTGCCTGGGATGGTGGTGGAGCCGAGGGACTGGCCTATACAGATACTGGGACGGATGGGTTGGAATGGCTGGAGATTCTGGGATGGAATAAATGGGCAACTTCTCTTTTCCAGACATACGGGCCCCCCTTGTGGTCGCTACCAATGTTCTACCCTGTTCTTCATAACAATGCTTCATCCAGGGGGCTCTTTTTCACAAATACTTAACCAGGAATCTATTTATTTATTTATTTATTTTATTTAACAAGCACTTATATACCGCAGCTTCCAGAGATCATATATAGGGGAACTGGTCAGGGCGGTCTTTTCGGACCATCTGGTGTACTCTAGATACAATACTAACATCAAAGGTACCCTCAGGGGGCCATGAAGCGATCAGAACGGGCCACTCTCTTTCACAGAGCATTTTTAATCGGGACGGAGACAGTTTTATTCCATAGTCTCTGGCAAATCCCTTACTGAAATTCTTGATCATACATTTCAACGGAGTTTGCGTGGACTCCGATCCTCCCATTATGACGTACACAACAACAGACAGTAGGGGCGGGTGGTCGGGCTGCAGGTAAGGGGTCCGTACAGCCCTAGGAACAAATAGGTAGACAAACACCAAACGCTTCCTCCTTTTCGCGATCTGGGCATGGTCGCCCGGCCAGGAACTGCGCTAATCAGGAGTCCGCACTTGCTTGGTCTGTGTTTCAAGACCTCTCATTCACACACATACACAAACAGACATGCCGGCAGTGTTCCTCTGGGTGCACTCTATAAAGACAGGGGGGGGGGCCATTCCCGTTCACATAAAACTTCCCATCGACCTGGGGGTCATTACAATTACATAATCACCAGAGAAACCCCTCTTAAAGTTCTTAAGGAGACACTGCAGAAGACTCAGTATAGATACACCCCCTCCCATGCTGTTCAAAACCTTTGTCTCTCTCTTACTCATTCAGGTTTCTCTCTCTCAAATCCCACAGAAATCACTCTCTCACTCATTCAGCAACTGTAAAATTAACGCTTTCCTCCTCCCTTGGTCTGTACTCGGACCTCTAAGCCGTTCAGGTTTCCCCCATAAATCAGAGAATAAATAAAAAAATAAAAATAATAATATAACAGGAACAGTTGACGTAGAAATACAGGCAGGGCTGAGATATAACCAGCAAACTAATATTACAGGTACAGGTGAAGTACCAATACAGGCAGGGCAGAGATATAACTAAAACAGTTGAGGAGATCCGAAGGGGTTAATAAGGACTTAAAGGATACTGAAACTTTCCAAGATACTTGAGACATTCCTTTCTGCAGGCTGTGTGAAAGACACACCCCTTCTCCCTCTGCTTGCTAGAGATACCGTCTCTCACGCTGTGCTGACCCAAGAATAAAATTACTGAAACAGCTCTGTGCTGTGCTTAGACTCGATTCCTTAAAGTGACTCCTGAGTTTGTTTTTCTTTTTCTCAGTACTGTTCCTTAATTAATAACCTTACATTATACCAGAAGTGAAACCCGAGGTTAGACAACAGACAGAGGGTGCGGGTGATCGGACTGCCGGTAAGGGGTCCGGGCAGCCCTAGAAACAGAGGGAGACACAAACAGACATGCTAGAAACGTTTTCCCAAATTCCCAGGCCTACCTTACTAACCAACAGCAGTGGTTTCGGTCTCGCGCATACTCATGCAAGACGTACTCGGACTGCTGATTAACCAAGGGCAGTAGTTTCGGCCTCGCGCATTCTCATGCAAGGCTTACTCGGACGTGCCCTGAGAAGTGATCAGGCTCTCGGTACTGTATTCCCATACCAATTTAGTCTCGCGTATACTCATGCAAGACGTACTGTGATAAGGAAGCTTATCATAGCTCAGGAAGGAGCTATAGAAAAGGTGAAGTGACTCTGAACAAGCAACCTGTCAGTTCTGGTAGAAATAAGAAAACAGAATTTTCCCATAAAAGACTACCAGTCCCAGAATGCACCAGGTTTCCAGCAGCCATTAGAGGAGCTGAAGTGGTGAAATGTGTGTTCAATCAGGAGGGCTATGAGGTAATCCCTAAGCACTCATCTCAAAGGGCAGGGCCTGATTCAGCACAGCTGCGCTGTGTTAGGGAGGAGCACTCATCTAGGCAGAATAAAGGTATAGTTTATTCTACAGATGACCATCTTCATGATCACCTTGGATATCCAGAGAAGGATCATCAGTTTCATCTGAAGGATCATCAGAAGCAGAAGCCAAACCGGATGGACAGAGAGGGAAAGAGACCCTTTGGAAGAAGGAAGAGAAAAGCCTTTGAGAGGTCTAGAAGAGTCCAAAGCAGTACGTATACTGGGAGGCATTTCAAGGGCCAGCATACACCATTGGACTGGAGAAAGCCAGAGGAATGGTGCTGCAGAGCTAGGAATCACCAGACGCTACCTGTGAGGGAGACGGCTGCACGTGGAAGGGACCCTAAGACCTATGCCAGAAGGTATGTGAAGAGAGATCCAGTGTCCAGGGATCTGGATTGGAAGGCTGGACATAAGAACTGGACTACATACTGGCCAGGCTATATAGAGAGGAACTCTAGCAGCTCAGGTATGAACACTGATCTATGCCCTAGCTATAACCTTGAAAGACAGCAGGGAAACAAGTATTCTCCTGAAAGTGCTCCATTGAGAGATTCATCTGTGCCAATCCATGATATTGAACCCATGCTTGTTGAACAAGGGGGAATAATAGCAGATGAAGATCCTATTTATATGGACTGCTCTCTATCTAAACTCCGTTGGTAACTTTCTGTTACAAAGTACAGCAACCATCACAAAGAAATATAAACTTGTTCTTTAATCTACTCAGAAAAGCTCCTGAAGCAGGATTTGACCCACACAGTAGAAAGCAAGCCAGCTAAGGGGTTTCAGCTGGATAACTGCTAGCAATTAAGCCTTACCTAATTGCTTGTGAGCTAGGAGAGAATCACTTCTGAATCTATGTGGGAAGTAATCAGAAGTTAACCTGAAAAGAACAGTTTGTTTCTTGCTTTGTGGATTTTCATTTGTTGTTTTCCTGATTTTGACTTTGTTTTTCCAAGTTAACACTGAAAGCAAGTTACCTGATTTATGTGCTACCAAGCATATCTGTGTTGGGAGAAATAACCCCATAAATAAATATCTTATTGGCTTTACCCAAGAGCACAACTAAATTATTGTCAGTAGCTGTGTCTGGTGTGAATGAACTACATTGCCCACAATACCTTGCAAATCATATAGATATATGCACTTGCCAAGACTGTGAAGATTCTCACCCAGGCAACCGTCTTACAGTACCCAAAACTGACTGACTGAGGAGCAAAGAAATTTCTACTCACCGGATCCGGTACCCGATACAGAACCAGTTCATGGGTTGAATCCTGGACTCCCCTCGGGTTCGGAGGTGTTGGCCGGCCGGACCCAGTAGCCCGCCGAGGCAAGGTGGAACCCTCTCCGATGCAAGAGGACCGGTGGCGCCTGAGGTTTCCCCTGCGGTCGGCCAGACATGGTTCCAGCCGGACTAAACCTTGAGGCTGTAAAACGTGGTATACTCACTTGAATACCATCCACTACTCGCACCTCCCGGCCCAACGCACCAGGAAATGTAGCAGCGAAGTGCATGCAATGAATAAAACTAGGAGTCAGCTGCAGGATCCAAACCAATTTATTGTGCACAGGCTCAGACAGGAGTGCATCCAAAAAGGACTGAGCAATGGAGTACAGGAGCAGATTCCTTATATACAATTTTTACAATTTGATAGAGGCAAACTTTCTATTGGTCCCAACGCCCCTTGCAACCGTCCAACCGGTGACCCTCTCTGGGCCTAGCTCCCTGTTCCCCCTTCTCAGACTATTCTAACAAAGGCACAGTTTTTAGGTATAGTTCCATTTCTACTTCAAGGACAATTCTAGCTCAGAGAATGCAAGAACATTTCTATCATCAGCATAAAGGAATTATACAAACTTTTCAAAAGCAGTTTAAAGCAGATTCTCAAACTCTGATTCCTCTCAGCACTAATCCCAGGTGGGGGTTGGGATCTAGGCCTAGTTTACAGGCCATAGCCTACCACACTGCTACTTGTCATAAATACCTCCAGTCTCCTGAATTTACACAGTGCAGCCGCAGCAGCCTGGGCCTGTGCCACTTCCTGTTTCAGCGCTGGAAAAATAGGTGCTCGGCTCCAGTTTCAGGTCATTAAATTAGTGTGGCCTAGTGCTGCCAGCAAGCTTGACTCAGTCACAGCCACCTATACCACTCTTCCCCAACATAATCTACCACTGTGTTGTTGCCTGCTATCTCAGCCCAGAGCCTCCCCCTCAGCCCTGCAAAGGCTTTTGCTTTGTGCAATAGGGTTGCCAACTGGCTCCAGATGCGCCCAACAAGCTTGATCCAGTCCTGGGTTTACCCCATTGCATGCAGTGACTTGTAGTTTTCCTTTTCTTATGGAGTACAATGGAGAAATCAGAACTACATATCCCTGCATGCAATGAGGTAAACCCAGGACTGTATCGAACCTGTCGGGCGCATCTGGAGCCAGCTGGCAACCCTATTGTGCAAGAGGCAGTAGGAAGCCCAAAGAGAGAGGAGAATAAAGAGAGCGCCTTTCTGCCGGTCCAGAAGCCCTCTACCCATCATCTGCCACAGCCCCACTTGGCCTGAAAAAAAGAGCACTGCCTGATCTGTCAGTTGCAGGCTGTCTAAAGAGGACAATACTGGGTGGGGGGGGGGGGGGGGGAGCAGAGAGAGAGAGAGAGAGGGCTGCAGTCCCACCATCTAGGCACTCTCACCCTACTGACTGCTACAGAGGAGGAACTCTCTCTCTTCCCTCTCCTGTTTTCTTCAGAACACAGTGATCGCTGGCCCATCTGGGTGCTCTTCTCCCTCAGATGCTCTTGCCAAGACATTTCAGCTGTGTTGTTCTCTCTCTCATCTGTTTCAGAGGAGGGTGGAGCTGTTTTGTAGTTTTTGGACGGATATTTGAGAGGAGACATAAGCAGGTACAGGACAGAGTTGCCAACCGGCCGCTTTTCAGCCAGCCTGGCTGGTTTTCCCATGGCCAGGCCAGCTGCCGGCACAGGTATAAAACCAGCCCTTGAAAAGCCGTTTTTTTGCTCTGGCCACGAGATTGGGAGCGGCCAGAGCAAAAAAACGGCTTTTCTCCCGCAGTCTGCGGCGGCTGTGCAGCCGCTGCTTCTGCTTTTCACAGAGCAGTGGCTGCAATAAAGTTAATTTGAAAAGGAACAAAACTGTGAGAAGCCCTCCCCCCTCTGACATCACTTCCTCGGGCGTTGCAGAAAGACGATCGGAGGGCTGGGCTTTTCACAGGTTGTCTTTCTTTTCAAATTAAGTTTATTGCAGCCGCTGCTCTGTAAAAAGCAGAAGCAGCGGCTGAATGGGGGCCAAGCAGCACTAAGGGGGGCTGAGGGGTTAAACAGCACTAACGGGATGGGGTGGGGGGGGGGTGAAGCAGCACTACAGAGGGATGTGAAGCAGCACTAAGGGGGTGGGGTGAAGCAGCACTAAGGGGGGGTGAAACAGCACTAAGTGGGAAGCAGCACTAAGGGGGGGTGAAACAGCACTAAGGGGGGGTGAAGCAGCACTAAGGGTGGTGAAACAGCACTAAGGTGTGTGAGACAGCACTAAGGGGGGTGAAACAGCACTAAGGGGGGTGAAACAGCACTAAGGGGGTGTGTGAAGCAGCACTAGGGGGGGTGAAGCAGCAGTGGCTGCAAGGGGACAGAGGTGGAACTGACAGGTGGAAGGTGAGGGCTGGAAGAGAGCTGAAAGAGGGGGTAAGGAGGTGGCAGGAAGAGAGCTGAAAAGGGGGAAGGAGGTGACTGGAAAGGAGCTGACAGAGGAGGTAAGGAGGGGGCTCAAAGGGAGCTGACACCTGGGAATGGTACTGGTAAGTGACTGGGTAATGGGGAGGGGGCACTGTGACTGGAAATAGGCTGATGGAAGGAAGTGAAGAAAAGAAAAGAAGAGACAAGAAATAGCAGATGGACTATATGTTTATGTGTTTATGTTTAATTAAAATTTGATATACTGCCCACACCAAAATAGGCATCCGGGTGGTTTACAATTAAAATTACATGGCTGCAGAAATAGGAAAAGAATGCCATCATTAAAAACAGTAAAGAGGAGAAAAATACAAAACAAATAAAACGAAAACACGACAACAAGGATAGGTCAGAAAGAGAGCAAGAGAGAAAAGCAAACAAGAGGGCAAGGCTATGAAAACGAGCTAAGAGAAGATGGGAAAACGGAAGCCTCAGATTGGAACCAGCATGATTAGAGAATAAAATGGTCAGACAACAAAGGTAGAAAAAATAATTTTATTTTCAATTTAATGATTGGACTTTGTACTATCTTTATATTTTACACAGTATGGGGAACTGCATCTCTTATTTATCTGATATTGCACTGCATGCAGAGTCTGTCTTCTTGGGGTTTCAGTTTAATTTTTTTCTATATATTTCTCTTTTTGTTTTCTGCTCATTTATTGAAGACCTGTCTGTATTGTGTGTGTGTGTGTACAACCAATGCTGCGTATTCTGTCAGTATAGAATTTCTGCTTAAGAATTTGTAGAAGTCTTGCTTGTTCAGTTTGCACATTGCCCTCGCTGCAATTTTTTGGGACAGGAGATGGAGTAGGGGCGGAGCAGAGGGTGGAGCAGGGGCAGGGAAAGGGTGGGATATGGGTGGGCATGGGTGGAGCGTGACTAACCACGGGTGGCGGGTTTTTCGCTTTCAAAAAGTTGGCAACCAGGCGAGGAAGAGAAAGAGACATGGGATTGGACAGAAAGGGAGGAGGGGGAGTGGGCACTAAGGGATGAGGAGACTCAGGGAGTAGGGACTGTAGTATTGAGAGGGAGAGCAGGAAAAGAAAAAAGTGCCCCTGGGATGAATGTGGGAATGGGGGGTGGGGTGGTGAAGAAAAAGAGGCCTAGAGGGAGGAAAGTGTGACGCAGGGATTGGATGGACGGTGAGCAGGGACTGGGCTGGCTTTGACTGGAAGAGCAAAAGAAGCCTTAAAGTAGACACCGGGGACCCCAGAATTAGGCTGGGAAGGGGAGAAGGCTGATGCTGGGCTCTGACAAAAGGTAGAAGGGATTCAGCCTGCCTTCTGAGAGGAGGGAGAGACAGAAAGGATCCCTCTGTCCCACCCCCTTATGCATTCTGACTCATCCTTATTCCCTTCTCCCAGCTGAATCCCCCCTCTCTTTTCTTCCCAGAAGTCCAGCATCAGCCCTCCTTGGGCCCCTAGGGAAAAAAGAGAGGAGATTCAGCCTTCTTACTGAGAGAAGGTGGTGAGATCTGGGGCAAAGTATTGTAAGGTGGGTTGGGAGGAGTGATGTTAGGGCCGCTGGGCTCCTCTTATCTTCCTTTTGTGTGACGGGTGGTGAGAGGTCTTTTATTGGTGCTGCTGAGCTCCCATCATTAGTGTGTGTATTGGGAGCATTATTATTTTGGTTTAATATCAGTTTTGGAAAGTGAATATACAGATCTCCAGTCATTGTATTTTTCAGTAGTTCAAGAAGAAATGCTTCTTTCTGTTTCTACAGTCTTATTTCAGTATTATAGTGCAGGCAGAGTCAGGATTCTTGGAAGTTCCAGTTGTTGGCTGCACATTCCTGTTCCTGATTTATGGAGACTACGGTATTTGCGTGTCCACCTGTGTTCTCTGTGTTGGGTATGTGCACTTTCTGTGAATGGACGGGACCTATAACAGGCCAGCATAATTTATTTTTCCGGTGGGAAGCAGTTTGGTGTTTTAGGACCCAGTGTAATATTGTTGAATCACACTGCTGTACAATTTCTGCTGTTTAAGTACTGTGGGTTAGTTCCTTTATGGTATGACAGGTTTGCTAGATAGGTTCTGAGGTTTCTATGTAGCAAATCCTGTTTCCCATTAATGATGAGGTGTGTTAGTGTTCGATGTTGGCAGTTCTTTCTTTTGATATGCTCTGCGGCAGGTTGAAGGGGGCGTGGCTACTGTGGATGCCGAACCATAGATAGTTCCTCCACTCTAGGATGGTCCTGTTTGTGAATACCAGCATCTTTGTTTCTAGAAAAAATACACTGCATATTCTCAAGGGTAGGTTCATAAATGTAAATCTCTCCTCAACCTTTCCTCCAGGAATGTGTCTCTTAATTTTAGCTGCACATGTATGGGCTGAATGCACATAACTTTATCTGTATATTGGACACTCAATTGTGAAAGCACCTCTTTCTGCTCATTAAATGCTGCTTTCTGCACAGAAATGACCCTTTTCCTTCCTGGTAACTAAAATTGTGTTTCTGTGATGCAACTACAGTAGTATAGTGAAACATGGACTACATCATAGTTTGGCCCTTGGTGAAGAAACTTGTTTTAGCTTTCAGAGACGACTTTACCATGAACAGAATTGAAGTTGAGCTTACGGATGTTAGCATATGAGCTGTAATGGATAAGTTGTTTTCTCAGACTGGGCCATGAAGCAAAGCTTTGAACATGCAGATAATAACATAGGCACTCACACACACCTCCCTTGCATTACTCCTCAAACATAAAAACTCTCCACACACTGTGTCAGTGGCAAAAGCTTGGTCCAGGGTCAGTGCTACCATTAGGAGAACTAGGCAGTTGCCTAGAGTGCCAGTGGTCCAAGGCAGACCATTGCTGCCCCTCTCCAGGACCTGCAGAGGCAACAATGACTTTAAACAGTACTGTGGTGCTTACTGAAACCTCAGTGCTGTTTGTGTTTCCTCCCACTCTGACACAGATTTCCTGTTTGCATGAGGGTGGAAATGGCTGGATCTCCAACTCTATAACTCCCCCCATTGATTGACTCTCCACTTACCAATCAGCAGCTCTTTCCCTCCCTCCTCTCTCTCTTATCACACTGGCCACTGACCCACGGAAGTAGGCTCAGCCATGTTATGGGACCATCGGTATAAGCTGATGACCCTCTGTATTTAATGCAGTTCGTTTTAAACAGTTTAGGCTAGATTCACTAAAGTGCGCGATTGTGCCAGGAGCATGTTAACATGCATTAATGCATGCTATTTACCACAGGTCCCAGTTGATGCAATGGGACCTATTTACTGACAATGCACGTGTGAACTCTAATAAATCTAGCGTTTTATAATTTTGGCACAAGCATGATTTTTCACTAAAAATTGTTTAAAAAAGCAAGAATTTTTGACTTGTGATAGAAAAATGTTTTATATGCTGCCAGTGCTTTTTGAGGTTTTATTTATTTTCTTTATAAAATTTAGAAACTGCTTTTCTGAATAATTACAAAACAACGCACATAAAAACAATCATATAAATACAGATTGACTTATAGTTGAGAAAGAAGTATAAGTCATATTACCAGAAAACCATTGCATTTTATCAGAATGCTGCTACAAATAGACCAACCAATCTGTGCCCAACAAGATATTGCCCGTAAACCATCATTAGGAAAAAGCAGTATTTTTATTTTTTTGAAGGTCAATAGATGACATTATTGCTGAAACTTCACATGGAGACTGTTCCACAAATAGGGACCTGTCACTGAACAAGCAAGCATCTGCCATCACTCTTACTGCTTCTCTTTTGCCATTAGGAACACAAAGTGACATTGACTACAATGAACACATCTATCTACCTGTGTCTGTACGCCAGGCACCTTCTCCAAATTCAGGCTGAAAACTCACCTCTTCGCAGCTGCTTTTGGATCTTGACTCACCAGATCTCCTTGTTTCCTTACCTTTCCCCCTTGTTTTATCACCTTCTATGTTGTCTGTCTTGACTAGATTGTAAGCTCTGATGAGCAGGGACTGTCTCTTACATGTCTATGCAGCGCTGCATACAACTTGTAGTGCTATACAAAAGCTCAGTAGTAGTAGTAACATACCTACCATATAGGCAGGGCATTATAAATGCTGGACCCAAAAAACTAGTGCCAGCAATATGAACTGAATAAGCTCCTTGGATAGCCAGTGGAGGTTGGTGAACAAAGGGCTCATATTAGCCTACCAGTCACTTTGAGTGACCATTTAGATAGACCATTTAGATAACAATACACTGCGACCTTTGGAATCTCTTATAAATCTTCTTTGGCAACTCATCTAAGGTTCCCCGTTCAACTCCGCTATTCATACAGGGAGCCTTTGTGTGTGATCGGCAGGGGGATGACTAGTGGGGATGTATGTCCAGGCAGGGCATACATCCCCGCTATTCATGGCTTGGAATGACCATTTTAGCCTATTGCAATTTAAAGTAACACTGAAGACATAGAGAGCCAAGCAAATTGTCTCCATTCAGCAACACACCCAGATCCTTATCACTAGAATACCCTTAGACCCAAACATAGGCTTCCTTTTGATGTCTGGCCAGACCAGTTTATCTCTAACCAGTTTGCAATGGCTATTCAATCATGACTTAACTGAGCTAGAACCTGGTCAGAGTTTCCAACAAGGGGTACAACTAAATGAATGCTCTCTACATACAGTTATGTAATAAACACAAAAGAACACATCAGTTGCCCTAAAGTTGCTATAAAGATGCTAAATAACAGGGGATGAATCCTGCAGAACACCACTGCTTCTCTTGTAGACTGTTGAGGTCCTCTCTTTGTCTCATCCACCAGGTTCTCTCTGTCAGAAAGGATATTTGCCACTGGGTGACATGGCCCTCTGAGGCCCAGGTACTCATACCACCCTAATAAGCCCTTATGAGTTACTAAATCAAATAGACTGGATAGACCAAGCCATTTGTTTCCAAAAATAATTTTACAATAGAATTGACTACCTATGAACAGCAGATAGCCAAGCATATCATTATTATACTTAGCTGAAACTGTATATAATGTGATCCTGTTTCAAAAGCATTGTAAACATTCATGCTGATGGCATAACTAAGTAGCATTAAAATATATGAGAGATTATCCAGCTCACCTAATGTAGCAAAGTTAATTACTTCTCAGGTGGAGACAGATTCCATACAATGCATGCACGAGCAGGGGGTATGAATAAATCTAAGATGGGGCTGAGTTAGACCCAATTCTGCAACCGTGGGGCCTAGATGCACCACGATGGTGGAATTGGCAAGATAGATGGACTGGCACTCACTGGATTCCAAGCAGTAGTGCAAGTGTACCGTGATATCTTGTTACCATGGTACTGACCCATCTACCGCGCGGTGCAAAATCACATATCCCACAGTGGCCTCTGCATTCCGCTGTCTGAGCATTGTAGGTGGCCCATATGGGCTAGATCAGATCCACAGGTGCCATAGCCAGGCATCACCATGGGGGGCAGGGGGTTCAGCCTGCATACGCTGCTCCACCCAGCCCTTATTCCACCGTTGGGCAGGAATATACTGCACATTCATCAAGGTGTCAGAGAACATATACAGGCCGTTCTGGAATACCTGGTATGCATCCCACCCTTGCTCTGCCCCCTCCCACCCACATACAGCGCTCCCCACACAAGAGCTGTGGACATGCAAGGTGCAATAGTACAGCATTCGCTCGGAGGTATTTCTGTGACCTATACATCAGACACGCACATACAACGGCACTATTCACCGTACAGAATGATCTCCATAATGTTCTTAACTTACTGGTTTGGTTGGCAGCATGCCATCAGCCCCAAACCCTCCCCTTCCCCCCAAAGGGACAACCAGAATTTTGGGATCTCACTTTCCCACCCTCTTAACCCTCTTAAGGAACAGAAGAAGTCTTCTTGCCACTGATCTTCCAGTCTGATGCATTCCCTGGCCACAACAAGTGCTTTCCCAAACTACCAATCCCCCAGCCTCCCTGAAGTCCAGAAGATGACTTCATGGCCCTAACCAAAATATTGCATTGTGGGACTGTGCTGGAATTGCCATTCCTCACAATTTTAGCACACTTGTCACTCTCCTTGAAGCTGTCAGCGTTTACAAGCAGAATGGAGCTGATTTCTTTCGTGCTCGCTAGGTATCAAATTCAAAATAGTGCTGCACACACAGACCTTGTGTATCGCTGCTCCTGCAAATGACTAAGGGCCAGATTTAAGCATTCAGGTAACAATAGAGTAAAAAAAGGCAAAATGCTTGCAATTCAATTGAACTGCATAATTTCTAATTGTACATGTCTTATCCAAGAATTTAATTTCCTGCAAATTCAGGAAGGTGAAAAATGACTGCCAAAGCTTTGTACAAATGCACTTAGTCATTTTCTTTATTCAGTCAAAACAGTAATACAGTGCTGAATTTAAAAATTCACTTCTGTTTTCATTGAAGCAACTGGGGATTATAGTCACTCCACGGATGTTGTCATACAGTAGGTACCTCTAAGGCAGAAAAAAGTATTTAAAATCATGATTAAACACCATACAGTGTGAGACAAGGGGAGCAACCATTACTGTGTGTTGCAGACAGCTGTGATATTCTATTATCAGGTGTGGGAAGTTTTCCCCACATATAGGAGATCATTTTAGAAGGGTTGCATGGCTTCTAGGTATGTAAACAGTAGCATAGTAAGAACAGCATTTATGCATGTATGCGATTTACACATAGAAATACTGCTATGTACATGTGTAGATGCTGTGGGATGGATAGATTTAAAGAGGGTGTGTTCTGAGCGTACTGTGAGTGGTCCAAGAAAAAATCAAAGTGCTTTAGGAGGTCCAAGAAAATCAAATTTAAAAAAAAATCCTCTTTTGACATTTATACCTGCTGTGAGATAAATCTAAGGACTCTTTTAGTAAAGGGGGCAAACTGTCTGTGTGGGTCTGGCATGCACTGGACACGTGTTGAAAGATAGCACGGGGCCATGACAGCTTATGCCGTCAGTTTTTGGTGCTAATTGTTCACAGTGCATTAGGGTTGCAAGTGAGAGGGTTAGGGGCAGAGAGTAGGTGGGGTGAGTGCCACACAGGCTATGGGTGGGTGCACTCACCCCACCTCCACGGGTGGCCTTGACTGCACTCCCGCTTCTGTCGTGCTCTGGCAGGATTGCGTGCACTACAGTAACTGCCAGGAGCCCGTTTTCAATGCTTTTAGCAATTGATGCTGTGGTATGGCCTTAACGCACCATGGATTTTCCCATTAATGGCATGTTAGGTGCAACACCACAGTGCTCTTTAGTAAAAGGGCCTCTAAGTGTCTTCTACCTGCTCATTTGGACCTGGGGTCTCCACCAGTGGTTGAAGGAGCAATTGTTCTTTCTGCAGTGATGCTTAACACCACCTCAAAAAAGTTATTTCATTTTGCTCCTTAACTGGTTCTTCTTTTTATGTGTAGTTTTGCAAAATCTGGCATGTGCATGTGTAAGAGTTGGCAAGATACATGCATGTTACATGGGGTGAAACGGTAGGGGTGTAGCTGTCCTCTACCGTTCGTCCCTTGCCCTTACTGAAGTCTATTCCTCCTTGCACTACCCAGAGGCCACCCTCCTTCGTCTAGAAGTCTCCCCTCCGATTCACTTTTTCTTGGTATATGTCCCACCCTCTCTTCATCCAGACCTCTGGGATGTTCTACTCCTGGCGTTTTCTGAGGCATCCCTCTCTTTTTCCCACTTACTGATCTTAGGTGATTTTAATTCTCATCAGGGCTCCCAACTGCGTTCATGTGACTGAGCCTTTCTTACCCTCTTTGAGGATCTGTCCCTTCAACAGCATGTCAGCTGCACCACCCATGTTGCAGGCCATACTTTGGATTTAATTCTCTCTTCGACCGGCCTTCCATGTCCCCCCTCTGACATCTCTACCCTCACCTTGCCCTGGACAGACCATTTCTGTCTTTTGTTCTCCATGTCTTTACCTCCACCTCAAACTACCCCATTAGGCGGTTCTGCCTATCCCCGAGTCTAGCTTACACGCCGGATCACTCTGGCTACCCTCGAAGCTTTCCTGCCTGCTGATGAACTTTTTCTGTTTGATTTTGCTAACCTCTCGACGGATACGCAGGCCCACATTTGGAACACCTCGCTAACTGCTGCTTTGGATAGACTGGCTGCTAAGGTTCCTGCCCCACGTCCTCGCCCCCCCCCCCTGTCATCCTTGGTTTCACCATGGCCTGCGCTTGCAGCATGCCTTTCTCCGCCGCACAGAATGTTTCTGGTGCAGGCGTTCATCACCAGCCTCATTAGCTCAGTTTCATTCTTCCCATTGCCTTTACCGGAATATGATCCAGTCTGCCAAACTCAACTACTATTCCAACCGTATCTCTTCTGCGTCCAATTCCTCTCATCATTTATGCTCGACCCTCCGCTCCCTATCGGCACCCCATATCCCTGGCTCATCCTCTATATCCTCTTCGGTTGCTCCAGATCCTGCCAATCTTGCCATCTTCTTTTCTGGAAAGGTTCAATCATTGCGTCTCACTTTCCCCAGCTGTCCTACCCCTCACTCCCCGATTGCCTCCTTGTCTCCCTATATCCCCGCCAATCTTTCCTCTCCTACTAGTGCCAGTCACACACGCACTTGGACCTCATTCCACCTTGTTACTGCCATTACGCTCTCCAAACTCCTTGGCTCTTCACATAAAACCACCTGTCCCTCAGATCCTACTCCCTCCTATTGGCTGTCTGAACCATCTCTTGCACTTCTCCAATATCTACTCTGTATGTTTAATTCTAGTCTCTCCTCTAGTTTCTTCCCTACCCCCTGGAAACATGCAGTTGTCCGCCCCATTCTGAAGAAGCCATCCCTTGACCCCTCTGTTCCTGCACACTGGCGGCCAGTCTCCAGTCTTCTTTTCCTTTCAAAGATCTTGGAGAAAGTGATTTTCTCACAGCTGTCCTCGCACCTTGACTCTACATTGGAGCTCCACCCTCGGCAGTCTGGATTTTGCACTGGACACAGTACGGAAACCATCCTTCTTTCCCTTTTGAATGAATTGCACTCAGCAAATGAACAGAGTGACTTCTCCATTGCAGTGTCTCTCGATCTCACAGCTGCATTCAACCTCATTGACCACCACAAACACTTGTCCTGTCTTCATGACTATGGGATTCATGGTACAATTCACTGATGGTTCTGGTCCTTTCTGTCTTCACGCCCCTTTTCGGTCCACGTTGCCTCCTCATCATCACCCACCACCTCACTCCCTCAGGGTTTTGTACTGGCATTCCTGCTCTTCTACTTGTTTCTTGCACCACTCACCCTGCTTATACAGCAATCCAGTCTATCAGCATATTACTATGTTGATTATATTATTCTTCTGTTCTGCACTAATCCTTTTTCCCCTGACCTCACTCCTCTGAACAATTGTCTTGTGCAGATTTCCTCCTGGTTGTCTTCTAATTATCTTCATCTCAACTCTGCCAAGTCAGCCGCAATCTGGTTCACCTTCGGTGCTTCTTGCCCCTCACTAGCCTCTGTTCTCACCAACAACCCTATACCCCTCACCTCAGCCCTCCATTATTTAGGTGTCAACCCCGATTCCTCCCTTTCTTTTCACCACCACATCACCTCACTCATGTGTCACTCATTTTTCACATTACGCCAGTTAAGAGCAGTGCGCTATATTCTCCCAATGTCCTCTCTGACCACCCTTACAGTATCCCTTTTCCTGGCCCGACTTGACTATTGTAACACTGTTCTGGCAGACCTTCCCCTTTACCAGCTCCATTGTTTACAGTTATTGCAGAATACAGCTGCCTGGCTCCTCACCCATGCCTCCCATACTGATCATGTGTCCCCCCCCCCCCTTCTTATTTGTCTACACTGGCTCCCCCTTCAGTTTTAGTTTCAGTATAAGGCCCTCATCACTGTACATCAGGTAATTCACACCGGCATACCTCAGTATTTAGATGACCTACTACATCTGCATGTCCTCCTCCCCCCGTGCCCTCTGTTCCATTCACGACAATCACCTGTCCTTTCCATCTCCTGCTCGTGCACGTTTAGAACTCACACACCATTCTGCTTTCTTTTTTCTTGGTCCAGCCTTATGGAACTCACTCCGTGCTGAGCAGGATGCTGATGGCCTATCTCTTCGGCACCGCCTTTGATCTTTCCCCAACCCAGGATCACTTCAAATGGTCCTCCTGATTATTGTTTCTCTGTATATATCTTTTCTGTGTTCCCTATCCTCTCTACTCTCCTATGACATATTTTGGCATTCTTTTCTCTCTTTAGCAGCATTTATTTGTTGTACACCACCCTGATGCTTTGGTCTGGGTGGGTAATCAAATAATAAAATAAAGATAAAGATACAGATGTAAAGCCCTGAGTGTTGCTGCTCTCTTTTTAATGTGATTTTATTTGTGAAATGGCTGTTGTTGCTGAACGTACCAGGTAATACACCTGCATTTTATGGGGTCCTTATATGTATAATTTATTAACTTTATCTTTATTTTAATTTTCAGCATAACATTGTCCAAACTGATACAACATCATCATGTTGCACATGACCATAAAATAAAGTACTTACGTTCCTTCACGTAGTAACAATAACATATCTAGAAAACATGAGAGCCAATGCAGAAAGCCGTGATGAAGTTGCACTCTGTCAGCTATGTATGCCTCTATGTAGTGCACCAATAGCACGCGACTTCAGCACCGGCATGCAGAAAGGGGCGCATCTGCAAATTAGCCATGCATTAAACTGCAGTGCAAATATCAGCATTAAACTGCGAGAGCAAACCAAACACTTGTGCACGGAAGTCGGCGCAAGTTTGGCATGCTCTCCCAGAGAAACAGGGTCATTTAAGGGGACGTTTGACAGTCCTTCTGCAATATCACTAACAAAGATGTTAAAAAGAATTGGACCAAGGACAAATCCCTGTGACACACCACTGGTAGCATCCTTCTCCACAAAGTGAGCTCCATGTACCTGTACACGTTTTCACCTCCCACTCAACCAATTCTAACCCAGTCCCTCACTTTAGGGTCCATCCCTAGGGTGCTCAATTTATTTATAAATCACCTGTACCGAACAGTGTCAAAGGCTTTACTGAAATCTAAGTACACCATATCTAGGGCTCTCCCTCGGTCCAACTTCCTGGTCATCCAGTCAAAGAAATCATTCAGATTTGTCTGACAAGACTTGTCTGTGGTAAACCCATACTGCCTCGGATCCTGCAATCCATCGGATTCCAGAAACCTCACTATCCTCTGTTTTAGCAGCATTTCCATTAATTTACTCACCATTGAAGTCAGATTAATTGGCCTGTAGTTCTCATCCTCATTCTCTTTTGTGTAAAGGGACGATATGTACCTTTTCCAATCCTCTGGGACCACTCCTGACTCATAAAGACTAAAGAAAATTGGGATTCACGGTACCACGTTAAAATGGTTCCAATCCTACCTCACCGACAGGCAGCTACAAGTCAAGATAGGCCACAACACCTCTCAACCCATAAAAATCCGCCAAGGAGTACCTCAAGGATCCGCCCTCTCGGCCCTTCTGTTCAACATATACATCCAGCCAATATGCGACATCCTGAAAGCGAACAACATTCAATACACCATCTATGCAGACGATATCATGATATACACACCCATCTCAACCGACAACCCAGACTACAATAGAATAACTGACTGCCTAACACAAATGACAAACTGGTGCACGAACAACAACCTCTCAATCAACTACAGCAAGACTGAGGCTCTAATAATCACTCGCAACCCCAACTTCATTCACCCACCAGACATCAAAATAGCAGACACAACCATTCCAATGAAATCCGAAGTAAGATACCTGGGAGTAACCCTGGACAACAAACTAAATCTCATGTCTCACGTCAACAAAACGGTCAAGAATGCATACTATAGAATGAGAATCATCAGACGGCTTAAACCCCTCCTCGACGCAGAACACTTCCGCACAGTATGCCAAGCGCTCATCACCCCATTATTGGACTTCTGCAACCCCATCTACCTTGGCCTACCAAAGCAAACTCTCAAACCGCTCCAACTAGCCCAAAACACCGCCGCACGCATAATTTCTGGCTCAACAAGACATGAACACATTACCCCGGTTCTCAAAGATCTACACTGGCTCCCAATCAGCTCACGTATCAAATACAAAACAATAATGAACATATTCAAAATCAAGCACCACATTTCAGCAAACAGCCTGCACACCCTCATTCACCCAGACACCAGCACCCGCCCGAGAAGAAAAGGAACCTCCAACAGAGTCAATACACCAAAAGACTTCAGAAAAACACGAAAGGACACCACAGAGAGAGCCCTCTCCCTGGCAGCCCCAACCATCTGGAACTCCCTCCCAGATGATCTGAGATCGACAACGGACCTCAAAGACTTCCGCAAACAGCTGAAGACAACTCTGTTCATAGAACATTATGGACACATCACGTAATCCACAAAGCCTGATCAACAAAAACCCCGACGAGAGATTATAAGACACCGACAAGAGATCGTATATCGGCACAGGATCTAGCTCAAGCCCTATCTGGACAGTACCTTGTATTATAGAACTTGCTGTATTATAGCGCACACTGTACATAGCTCACCCTAATCTAGAAGCCCCCTCCCCCCTCACACTCCACTCCACTGTCCCCTGCACCAACCCCCCCCCTCCACTCTATTCTTCCTGCATGATCCCCCGCACCCTACCCCTCCCTCACTGCATGACCCCCCAGCACCCCATCTGATTGTATTGTTGTGACACCGCCTTGATTTTTAGGATAAGACAGTTTAGAAATACTTTTAAATAAATAAATAAATAAATTGAAAAGGTCAGTCAGGGGATCGGCTAGAACATTCCCACACAAGGGTTTATTTTGGCAATGCAATATATGCCATTGAGTCAGTGCTGACTCCTGGCAACCCAGCAGTTCCTGGGTTTTCTTGGTAGTATGACCATAAGAAGATTGCCAGGCCTTTCTTCCAAGGCAATTGACTTGCCCAAGGCCACAAGGAGTGCCAGTGGGAAGCAAACGCAGGTCTCTTGGTTACTAAGTCAGTGCTCTAACCAGTAGGCTGCTCTTCTGTAAGTTGGCATTCTTACTTGCCCCTTAGACCGCCTTGATGTGCTCTCCAGGGAAGGAAAATCTGGAGAGATCCCATGACTCCTTTAATGCTTGGATGTTGTCAAAGTCCACTCTGTGTGTGAGTGCTATTACCATGCGAATGCATTGCGCGAGGATATACAGTCAGTATTGCTGCAGCTTCTCACTGTCCAAAGACCTGGTGAGTGTGAGGACTTAGTGGAGGCATGTACTTTTAAGGGAAGGGAAAGCCATGGAGATCCAATGCCAGTGTGTGTGAGCTATTTGCGCTCTCTGTCATACAGCCGGTGTTGGTGCAGCTTTTCAGTGTCTGAGTGTCTAGACTAGAGAGTGTGAGGACTCTATAGAGCAGTGTGAGAGCAATGCCAGGCAGAGGAGCTACTGGAAGAGATAGGGAGGGTTGCACATGCAGATATACAGTAGCTATGGAAAGTTAGGATAAAGTAAACACACCTGAACGTAGCATTCTTTTTTTTTTTTTTTAATTCTTTATTTTCGTTTTATAACAACAAAGGAAAAGGAAGACATACAGCTAAAAGACAGATACATAAAGTGTAATACATACACCAAAGTAAACCCCTGCCACCCCCCTCCCCCCTGCTTCTTCTCTAGAAAACTAATCATTCCCGAAGCGGGCGTGTACTACATTATTGTGTTACAAAACCTAACGGTGATCTGAAACATGATGAGTGCACATTATACAGGCATGTTGGAACAATGAGCAGATTGTACATAATCATTAAGCATCTGCCATTTAGACAAGCGAGAGTGAGGTTGGGCATGGGGAATAGCTCTCCGAGGTATCTGCTCATATTTACTATATAAGCAGACGAGGTTCCACCATTCATTGACAGTAAGTCGAGAGCTATCCTTCCAATTCCTCGTGATTAAGCATATGGCTATACCCAGCATGAAATCAAGGAGAAAGCGACCCTTCTTAGGAAGAGAGGGGATCTCCGCCACAGAGCGGAGTCCCACGATCTTCCAAGAGAGAGGCTCGTGAAGGTGTAAGATAAATTGAATACAACCCCAGACCCGCCCCCAATAAACCTGTAGTTGAGGACATTCATAAATAACATGAGCGAAGGTTCCCACAGCAGTATGGCAAGACCAACACTGGTCCCTAGCATTTGTGTTCCATTTGGCTATTTTTTCTGGGGTATAAAAGCATCTGTGTGCAAAAAAGAAGAGAGTTTGGGTAACAGAGGCAGACCGGGAAACCCGCACTACTTTACTCCAGAAAACGCTCCATTGCACAGGGGTTAAAGTGGTTTGCAGTTCGCGCTCCCAGGCTTGTTGGGCTCTAAAAGTGGCCGTGTCTGTACCCTGACATAATATTTTATAAAAGTTAGAGGCTACCCCATGTGTACTACTAATAGAGTGAACTATCTCTAATAGCCCGTCCTCAGTAGGGGCAGAAGGCGGCATGATTCGGGCACTTTTGAGGCAGTGTTGAAGCTGCATCAATTGAAAGTAGTGTTTCGCTGGTAACGCAAATTCCTTTTGTAAATCAGAAAAGGTTTTCCAACGAGCTGCAGAGAAAAGCTGTTGGGGTGTCCAGATCCCCCTTGAGTACCAGGGTTTCCATGCTATCGTTCTATTTAGGACTTGAATTCTGGGGTTATTCCATAGCGGGAGTCCGTCCTGAGGACATACGTTCGGGCCCAGTGATAGAATGAGAGTGTTAAAGGCCGCAAGAGTATCGACAATCATTGGTGGATGGCGGGTGTCTACTTGATAGGACATACCGGGGAGATGGGTCAACGGAATTGGGCTACTAAGCTCCTCTTCTATGTCAAGCCAAACTGGTCTGCTATCTGTTGGGGCATCTAGCCATCGGGCACCTTGCTTAAGTAGGAAGGCTTGATGATATCTAAGGAAATCAGGAAATCTGGTACCCCCTCTTTCCTTTGCAGACTGTAGTTTTTGTTTAGCTATCCTTGGTGGCTTGCCCTGCCAGAGATAACGGACGAGAAGGCCCTCAATATCTTTATAAGTATGTAGCGGGAGTAAGCATGGCAGCATTTCTAAAATGTAGTTCACTTTGGGGACTATCATCATTTTCACAGTTTCTAAGCGGCCCCACCATGTAAGAGATAAGGGAGACCAACGATTCGTGAGCTCACGGACTTTGGAGACTACCTCTTTGGCATTAAAACTGATAGTGTCTTCTAAAGGAGAACAGTAATGGACCCCGAGATACTTCACCATGCGGGATTGCCAAATGAAGGGAAAGGCCTGCATGTCAGCCTCATGTACCCAGCGGTTCAGTGGGAATGCTACAGATTTGGTCCAGTTAATTTTATAGCCCGATAATTGTGAGTATCCGTCAATCAGATCCAAGACAGCTGGAACCGAATCGAGGGATACGAAAAGCATAAGGTCATCTGCATATGCAGAGAGTTTAATCTCCCTATGACTGAAGGGGACACCTCGAATACGTGCGGACTGTCTAATAAGGAGGGCTAGGGGTTCAAGAGCTAGATCAAAGAACATTGGTGATAGGGGGCAACCTTGACGCGTGCCTCTTTGGAGATTAAATGGCTGAGACTTGATAGCATTTACACAAATACTGGCGACGGGTTGAGTATACATGACTTGGAGATATCGGAGGAAGCCCTCCCCAAAGCCATACCATCGGAGAACTGCAAATAAGAAGGGCCATTCTAGGCAGTCAAAGGCTTTTTCGGCATCCAGGGAAAGACCCACCCATGGATGATCTAGATTGGCAGCACTGGATAGCACATGGCACAAGGTCCGAGCATTGTCAGCAGTTGATCTGCCGGGTATAAAACCGCATTGGTCAGGGTGAATTAGGGTGGCCATCCTGTCAGATAGCCGGGTGGCCAAGATCGTTGCGAAGATCTTATAATCGGCATTAAGTAGGGAGATTGGACGGTAGTTGGCGGTTAGTAGCGGGTCTCTGCCTTCTTTCTCAAATACTACCACATTAGCTGCAGAAAAGGATCCCAAAGAGGATGTATCTACCGCAAGGGCAGTAAAATAGAGTTGTAAATAGGGAACTAAATCTGCACTGAACGTTCTGTAGAATTCGGTCGGGAGACCATCGGGCCCTGCGGCGCGGCCCGAGGCTGTTCGTTTTAGGGCAGATTGGATCTCTGAAGTAGAGAAGGGTTCATCCATCGCATCCCTATCATCTTCAGAGAGGGTCGGCCGCTGAATGCCAGAAAGCAATCGCTCGAATGTCTCTGACGAGAACTCACATTCAGATTGATATAGGCGGGTATAGAAATCCCGAAAGAGCTCTACAATGTCGGAGTCTGTGGTCACTATGCCCCTCCCTGTGGAGCTCGAAGGGCCGCTACGCGTTTGGCTTCTTTTTGACCTTTCAAGGCGTTGGCTAAGTGTCGACCGGCTCGGTTATTTTCACGATAATATGTCCCTCGCTGAAGCTCAATACTCTTAGAAGCTGCAGTTGAGAGGATTGAATTATATTGAAAACGGAGACGCTGTAATCGAATTAATACACATGGATCAGTACGTGAAGTTAGAACTCGTTCGCCTGCTTTTATTTGTTGGTCTAGTATGAGTAGCTGCTGTTTGCGTTGCTTTCGCAGGCGGATTTGATAGCTAGTGATCGTTGCTCGAATGGCCGCTTTGAAGCCCTCCCACCAAGCCCAATTCGCAGTATCCTGGGGTAGATTAAAATGGAAGTAATCCTGTATGGCTGCTCGAATTTCTAACTGGAACTCTGGCTGAGTTAACAGGGCTCTATCAAAGAACCAGGCCCCCGAATTCCCTTGGGGTGCAGTAGTGTGTAATTGAAAGGAAATGGCAGCATGATCTGAAATATGTTGGGAGTGAATCTTTGCAGTGTCCACCTGAGGAACTAACAGTTTTGATATTAGAAAGAAGTCTATGCGAGACTGGGATTTATGAGGGGAAGAGAAGAAGGTGAAGTCAAGCTCATTGGGGTGTAGTAACCTCCATAGATCAACTAAAGCAAGATCTTTGATCAGGGAGGTAAGCGTGGTATGACTCTTGGGGGGACCACTTGTCCTAGGCGGCTGTTTGTCAATCAGGGGATCAAGGACTAGATTGAAATCCCCCCCAATTATCAATGAAGTATTAGCAGAGGCCTGCGCAACCTGAGCAATGGTAGCAAAAAAGGCAGGGTCATCCACATTAGGAGCGTAAAGGCAGATACATGTAACTTCAAGGCTACCTATCTTGAGGTGAACTCTGGACCATCTACCTTCTGTATCTGAGCTAGTCGCAATAATAGTAGCATGCAAAGATTTCCTAACCAGTATGGCAACCCCACATTTCTTAGAAACGGCTGGGGAATAAGCGGCCACCATGTAAGGTTTAATATTGAGTTTAAGAGTTTCCTTCGAATTTAAATGCGTTTCTTGGAGAAAATCAGATCCGCAGCTTCCTGACTTAGGTAGCTTAGGATTTTCTTCCGTTTTATCGGATTATTGATTCCTTTTACGTTCAATGAGAAAATCTTACATGGTGCCATCAATCAGTAAGAGACATTTTAGGTAAGGGCGCTTGAAAACATACAGCATAATCAGAATCTGTGCAACAATGACATAATCACCAAGTATTCTGGCTAATACACCCCATATTGAAAAGTATGTACCAAAGTATCTTAGAGAAGAAGCAAAACCCCTAAAGAATATGGCGACCATATGTCTGCGGGAGGAGGCCCTAGAGAGGAAATAGAAAGACATGAAAAAAAAAGAAAAGAAACACCAGAGTCCATAATTAACACTGTCTCTGATACTCATCGAGGCTACTGTGGGTAGATGGAGTCGGGTCACAGATATCATCAAAAGTAAGGCAGCAAACTGCCCTCGCCAGACTCTTTGCTGGGCTGCGGCAGATCCAATATGGCAGGTACAGCGAATATGAGAATACTTGCAGGAATATTCTGGAAGTTAGCGCATCAAGTCGGCTTCTTTGGAATCCAAAAACTCCGCTAGTAGATCAGGGTCCTCAAATGTTCTTGTCTGATTGTGAAGCGTGACTCGGAGCTTGGCCGGGTACATCAGGCCATAGCGTGCTTGTAGTTGTTGAAGCCTCGGCCGGAATTCCAGAAAGCGCTTTCGGCGGTCGACCGTGGGTTTAGCCAAGTCGGGATAGAAGGAGATCTTGTGGCTCTCGAACTCCATATGGCCCTTTGCCCGAGAGGCATTTAGAATTTGCTCAACGTGTTGATATCTCAAAAGTCGAAAAATGATAGGCCGCGGGGTCTTCCTGTTGAGCGTTATGCTTGTGGGTACACGATGAGCGCGATCGATCTCCAAATCTTTGGTAAAGGTGATTTGAAGCAGGGAAGGGAGGATTTTGCATAAAAACTCTTTCATGTCTCCCGATTCCGCTCCCTCCGGTATGCCCACAAGTCGTATGTTGTTGCGGCGCGCTCTATTATTGCCATCTTCCACTTCTTTCTGCAAGGCCCGCACCTGACGTTCAACTTTGTCGAGTTTGGACAACCGGGCCGCATGGGAGTCCAATATGCTCTCCATTTTGTCCTGACGCGAAGAAAGCCCTTCTAGCTTGCTTTGCAGCACACCAAAATCTTCCCGCAGCGCTTGGAGTGCTTCACCGTTTGACTGCACGAGGTTTTTGACCCCTCTAATCTCTACGAGGATTTCCTGCTGCATTTCGGGGCCCTCGCGCAAGGCCAGCCCCTTCTGCGGGGACGGAGGTTCAGTTTTGGAACGTTTGCCGTGAGAAGCCGCTGGAGATCCAAATTCCAGGCGCGTGGGTTTGGTCCCCGCCATCTCACCAAGGTGCCCCGGCAAGATCAGAGTAGAAGTTCCAAGTATGTACGGTGTTAATTCAGGATTCTGAGTAGGCCTCTCGGGAGCCTCAGCGTTATGTGACCATCCCGCTGGACATCAGGCTCCGCCCCGCCCTGAACGTAGCATTCTTGATCCATAGACTGATCTTGTACCCGTGGCCCTTCTCTTTCACAGACAGTGTACATGGGTTTGGAGCCAGAGAACAGCTGAACATGCAAACATACAAATATGTCACTCCACCCTTTGACCCCCCCAAATGAAATAGTCAAACTAAGAGGAAACCGCAAAGAGCAAAAAACCCGCACAGGGATCAAAGCCAACAAAGAAGCAGATTCAGAACAGGCTCTTTATTGTGACCAAACCCCAACGCATTTCAGCCAAAGACCTTCCTCAGGGGGTGAAAAACCTCAAAATAAAAACATGAAACCATAAATAAAAACATGTATTAAATACAACACCTACACATAAAACATTCATAATCAATAAGGGGAACAAAGTATCCATAAAACCAAAAATACAATGTATAGCATAAACAATAGAATAAATAAATAAATAATTAAAAATTATTTAAATAAACAATAATAAAAGGAGAGACAATTCATATAGTAGGCAAATAAATAAATAAAACTATATGAATAAATACGTAAATGAATGAACAAACACCATTTAAAACCCATATCATATTTATTTATATTCTCTTATATACCGTGCTATTCTGCACCAGTGTGGTTTACATTGAACAACTAAAATTACATTGAACAGGGCATTATAATTTGGAGATAACTATTTTACAGGGAACATGGGCTATGGAGGGTTAAGTGGCTTGCCCAAGACCACAAGGAGCACCTGTGGGACTAGAAACCCCAGTCCTTCCGGCCCAAGGTTGCTGTCCTCCAGTGGGATTTGAACCCCTGATCTTCTGGCCTGAAGTACCTTGCCCCAACCACTAGGCCACTCCTCCACTCCATGTTTATATATATATAAACATATATATAAAAAGGCAGACAACTCATCCCATCATGAAATACTAAAAAGAGGGAGAGGAGGACAAGGAACAATGGAGGACCAAACACATAGCAATGATACCTGAGATGTACAATCTCAAAGTAACACTGCAATAGTGTCAATAGATTGTTCTACTATTTCTCAGAAGAGCCGTGTAAACCAATGTTCTCAAAAACATGAACCTATAAAAACAGAACTATGCGTCAGAAAATTTCTATTACATATACCTTGGGAGACAAGACATTAAATATGTAAAATAAAACCTTTAAACTTATCCAAAATGGGGAAGGGGGGAAAGAAACATTAATAGAAGCATTTCATCAGTACTCGTGGGATCATACCCATTGAGACCAATCACACTCAGCTGATAGCAGAAAGAGGGAAGGAGATATAGGCACTCTCACATAAAAATAATAAAGTATGAATTGTAAATTATATCCAGCTACTGGGAATTGTTCACCCTTACAGCTTGTGTACATTATCTAATAAGAGTGTGTATATAATCTAATGAAGAACACCAGCATACCCTATCTGTGCCGACAGGATACAAAATGGAGCCGGCGGTGTAAAACTGGCTATTAAAAAGAATCCACCCATCATTATAAGGAAGCTAAAATCCTTAAAAACATTATTAAACATTATATGTAATATTAAAATAAGGAGTATACTTGCTTTTTCCGCGCTGTTCAACATCAAAGGTAAAACCAAAAGTAAAAGGAACAGGCGATGTGCACGCCGGCTTTAAAACACAGAGGGAACTCCCGCCATTATGAGAGGGTCAATGGTCATGTCAATCTTCACGATGGCATGGAGTAAGAACACAAATGTCACAAACATCATGGCAGCTCTTCTATTTACGAAAGGAGGGGTTTATATTAAAACATGCATAAAGTGCCATATGAAAATTCAGCGTGCAAAAAAATGACCCATATAATGTGTCTAAATCAGGACAAAATGTGAGCGTGAATCAAGCTCTGTGGCTTCCACGTGAATATGAACCCACAAGGCTAACTGAAAGGAAAAATACTTATGTGAAGAAAAGAGTGAAAACTCTTAAAAAGCTGCGAACCCCACTCTTGCTTAAATGAAAAAAAAACCAGAGACTGCATCAAGATCAAAAGTAATGTTTGCAAAGAATTGTTAAAAAGTGTGGTAAAAGGTATTATAAAATAAATAGACTAAAAATCATTAAAAATTATCAGGAGTGCCCAGGGAAAAAATGGCATGGCTCGTCTATACAAAATTACATGTAAAACCAACCACAGAAAGGAAAGGTACATCATTTGTAAAAAAACAAATAAGGGAGGTGCTGTTGTTGTTGTTGTTGTTAAGTGCCGTCGAGTCGGAGTCGATTCATGGCGACCCTTTGATAGCTATCCTAAATTGTGTTCGATCTTCAGTCAGGCGGCTCATTGTTGACAGACTGGTACCCATAGCTGCTGTTATTGTATCAATCCATCTCATTGCTGGCCTTCCTCTTTTGCATTGACCTTCTATCTTGCCAAGCATGATGTCTTTCTCTAATGATCTCTCTCTCCGCATGATGTGTCCAAAGTATGAAAGTCGAAGTCTTGTCATCTGAGCTTCTAAAGAAAGCTTAGGTTTGATCTCCTCTAGTATAAGGGAGGTATATCGTATATAAACAGTCTGAGATCTGGTAAACAAAAAAAGTAGGGGGGAAGAGGGGAAAGGGGAGGGGGAAGGGGGAGAAGGGAAGCGGAGGAAGGGGGAAGAGGAGGGGAGGGGGAAGGGTGGGGGGAATGGTGGGGTGGGGGTTGTAGGGTGAGGGGAGTGGGGTAGGGAAGGGGGAGAGGGGGATGAGGGAAAGGAAGAGGGGAGTGGGGTGTGGGTAAGGGGGAAAGGAAGAGGGGAAAGGGAGGAGAGAAGGAAGAAAAAAGGGGAGTGGGGGGAGAAGGGAAGAAAGAGGAAAGGGGACAGAGAAGGAGGAAGAAGGAAGAGAGGGGAGAAAGGAGGAAGGGGAGAAGGGGGAAGGGGAGAAGTGGGAAAGAAGGGGGAAGGTGAAGGGGATAGGAGAAAGGGGGAAAGGAGGGGAGGGGAGGGGAAGAGGAAAGAGGGGGAAGGAGAGGAGGAAGGGAAGGGAAGGGTAGGGAAAGGGGGGAAGAAGGGAAAAGGGGGAGGAGGGAGATGGGGAGGGGAGGGAAGGAAATGAAATAGTGGAGTAAGGTGGCAAGGGAGAAGGAGGTAAAGAAGAGGGAAAAGGGGGAAGGGGGATAGGGAGAGGGGGAGGGGGAAAGGGTGGAGGAGAGGGAAGAGGGGAAGGAAAGGGGGAGAGGGAGGAGAAGGGAGGAGAAGAAGGGGGAGAAGGAGAAAAGGAGGGGAGGAGGGAAGGGGAAAGGTGGAGGGGAAAAGGGGGGAGGGGAGGGAACAGGGAAGGAAGGTGAATTTTCATATGGCACTTTATGCATGTTTTAATGTAAACCCCTCCCTTTGTAAATGGAAGAGATGCCATGATTTTTGTGACTTTTGTCTTCTTACTCCATGCCATCGTGAAGATTGACATGACCATTGACTCTCTCATAATGGCGGGAGTTCCCTCTGTGTTTTAAAGCCGGCGTGCACATCGCCTGTTCCTTTTATTTTTGGCTTTACCTTTGATGTTGATCAGTGGGAAAGAGCAAGTATACTCCTTATTTTAATTTTACATATAATGTTTAATAATGTTTTTAAGGATTTTAGCTTCCTTATAATGGTGGGTGGATTCCTTTTAATAGCCGCTGGCTCCATTTTGTCTACTGTTGGCACAAATGGGGTATGCCGGCATTCTTCATTAGATTATATACACACTCTTATTAGATAATGTACACAAGCTGTAAGGGTGAACAATTCCCAGTAGCTGGATATAATTTACAATTCATGCTTTATTATTTTTATGTGAGAGTGCCTATATCTCCTTCCCTCTTTCTGCTATCAGCTGAGTGTGATTGGTCTCAATGGGTATGATCCCACGAGTACCGACGAAATGCTTCTATTAATGTTTCTTCCCCACCACCTCCCCCTTTTGGATAAGTTTAAAGGTTTTATTTTACATATTTAATGTCTTGTCTCCCAATGTATATGTAATAGAGATTTTCTGAAGTATAGTTCTTTATAGGTTCACGTTTTTGAGAACATTGGTTTACACGGCTCTTCTGAGAAATAGTAGAACCATCTATTGACACTATTGCAGCGTTACTTTGAGATTGTACATCTCAGGTATCATTGCTATGTGTTTGGTCCTCCATTGTTCCTTGTCCTCCTCTCCCTCTTTTTAGTATTTCATGTTGGTATGAGTTGTCTGCCTTTTTATGTATATGTTTTTATATATATGATATGGGATTTAAACGGTGTTTGTTCATTCATTTAGGTATTTATTCATATAGTTTGTTTTATTTATTTATTTATTTATTCACTATATGAATTGTAGTCTCTCCTTTTATTACTGTTTATTTAAATTTTTTTTATTTTATTTTATTTTTTTTTCTATTGTTTATGCTATACATTGTATTTTTGGTTTTATGGGTATTTTGTTCCCCTTATTGAATGTTTTATGTGTAGTCAAACTAAGCCCATGAGACAGACAAGCAGCAGACAAGTACAGAGAAGCACTAAGGGAGAGAAGGGGGCTGCAGAAAGATTGGGCAAACTGGATAGGCCTTTGGTCTTTATCTGCTGCCATTTTCTGTGTATATTTACCCATGGAGCTCTAAGTTTTCTGGTTTGGTTACTTCTAAGGTAAGTCTCTTGTAATATATCAATATCCAGTGGTAATGCCCCCAGATCATGGACAGCATTCTTACACTTAATGGTCATCTGAAGATCTTGAATAGTGAAATTAGTTTGTTATTGAAATCCATCACCAATTTTTAATCAATAGGCATCCCTCAGCACCCAAATATATCCCTATTTCATATACACAGCCCTCCAAACCAATTCATGGATCCTTCCCCTCAATGCCATATACACCCCTTTATTCACATCATGCTGTGGATAGTAAACATTATCAACCCATACCGCATCAACAGATAAAGCAAAATCTTTCTATGCATTGTGTCCCCCCCCCCCTACCATACACACAATATCAACTAAATTACATCTCACTATGTGAGAAAAAGCTTTCATGGACAATAACTTAAAACAACAATATGTTAAATAAAAGTCTTTTGAAAACCAAACAATTTAACACAGAACTCTTCAGAGATGATGCCTCATCGAGACCCTTCTAATCCCAAGCACTCTGTCTACTTTCCCTAGATGGAGCTATCTGAACCACGTTCTATGCTATAGCTTTCCTTGAGTAAGCACCCTCAGAAAGTTCTCCTTTCCCATTAGGATCCCATGCTTGTCCATCCTGCTTACACTCCCAGCTCTAATAGGGCCTCAAAAACTAAATTTGCAGAACAACCATAATCATATAAATACATATTAGACCCTTTACAGTTTGAGCTAATCTTTCTTCATGCAATCAAATGTGGCACCAATCATTTTCTCACAAATATTACAGTAGTTTCAGGAGTGGAGGAGTAGCCTACTAGCCAAGAGATCTGGGTTTGATTTCCACTGGTGCTCCTTGGGCAAGTCACTTAACCTTCTATTGCCTCAGGTACAAACTTAGATTGTAAGCCCTCTGGGGACAGGGAAATACCTACATACCTGAATGTAACTCACCTTGAACTTCCGTTGGAAACATGTGAGTTAAAATAAATATCCTGTGCCACTAATGCCTCAATCATCTTAGCAACCTAGTCATTGTACCTTTGCTGCTGCGCTGGGGAGTCCCCACCCCCTTCACTCGCCTGGCTTTTCCACAAGGAAAGTGCAAAATTTAAAATTCTCGTGCCTCCTTCAGTGTCAAGAAAGTCATGGATTCTTCCTTCCATTGAATGTCAAGTCTAGCAGAATAAAGCATTGTGTGTGGAATCTTATCTCACTGGATGCAACATGTCAATATCCTCGGAAAGCATGATCCAAGTATTTTATAGGAGAGATCAGATGTCTTAAATGCCTTCTGAAGGAGAAGATCCTAATGTTTATAATGAAGGAGCTTAATTAAATATAGTATTAGGGTGATTGCTTTAGCCTACCCGATGCAAAGGCAAATGACAATGTTGCTTGATATGGCAGCATCTGAAAAAATCTCTTGCAGCAGGCCCTCAACAAAGTCTTCTATTGTGCCAGTCTTGGGCTGCTCTGGGACTCCCATTAATCTCAGATTGTCCCTTCGGGATTGATTTTCTAAATCATTGACCTTCAGCAGGAGCATTTGTATATAAGCCTGGCTTGCATTTGATGCTTTTTTTTCAATAGGCTTAGCTCATTCTCAACTGCAGAGATTCTTTGTTCTGCCTTCTTTATGTGGCCAACCATCTCCTGCACCTCTGCCCTGCCCACTCCAAAATCTGACTGTATACAGTTCAATTTCTTGTTTATGAGTGCATTGCTGACCTGTATTTCAGCCACAATCTTTTCCATGGTCAGCTTAGGAACTTGCACCTTCAGCAATGAGCAGAAAACACTTGAGCATGGAGATGGGTTTGACTTGTTGCTAAAGCCGTGGTGCAGTTTTGTTAGGCAATATGCTTAGTTATAGTCTGCTGCCTATCAGTCTTAGCTCCTTTAGAAGTATTTGTGATTGTCCAAGATAACTTCTTTTCCTGAGTTTTGGATAACATTAGCTTAGCAAAGTGAATACTGTGATAGAAACTGTAATTTATCAGCCAAGAATACCCCTGAGAAACCAAACTAGGGAGCAGAGTAAAGCACATCTCTCTTATTCGAGCTGCCGTATACATATTTTGCAAAGAAGCTCTAAGTTCAGCAGAGACTTTTGTAAAGTATTCAGGGAACAGAAATGTCCTAGCTTGGACTTCTCAGTTCCTAAGTAGATGCTTTTTCGCGTTAAGGAGAAGATCATCAAGTACCAAGAAATGCAGAGACCAAGAATATTTGGCAGAAAGATACCAAGATATTTCCCATTGTGTTGGGTGCCTCGGGCTTGATTAAGAGGAATTTCCAAGCACACCTTGATAAATTACGCATGTTATATCTTATGAACTCGAGAAGGAGGCTGTCTTTGGCAGAATGCAAGTGCTGAGCAATAGCAGTAAATTTGAAAGACTGAAATCATACTCCACATATTGTGGCTTAGAAGTGACTGTCATGGTATGCACAAAACAAAATCATTTGAAGAAATTTCCATATGTCCTTTCAAAATGGGACTTACAGTATGTATCACAAGAAGCGGCCTTTGTTAGCCTGATTTCTCCAAGTGTATGAAACGAAACATTTATTTATTTATTTAGCTATGCTTATATAACGCTTTTCACTGGGTCAAAGCAGTTTACATTAAACAACGAGAGATACATAAAACAGGTCATAACATATTTACAGGGGGTTAAACATTCAACATGGTCTCAACTTATTTACAGTTCTAATTGGGTAATCATCAGGCTTTCCTAACTTATTTACAATTCTTCATATCTTTGTTCCAAACTTATCTGATATACAACGTGATCATGTATTCATTGGATGTTGCTCGGGTCTGCACCAAAGTGTTCTCTGAATAAGTGGGTCTTTAATTGTTTTCAAAATGAAGAGAGGTCCTTGTTGTTCCAGATTTTGGTTGGGACAGAGATCCATAGGGACGGGGCGTAGAGATCAAATGTATGGGCACATGTTTGGTGATTGTATTTTATCCTTGCATTTGGTACAGTCAGAACATTGTTAGTGATCTGCTTATGGATCTTCCAGAATTTCGTTGAGGTAGGAGGGTGTGAAGATGTGATGTTTGTTGTTGGTATAGTGCTTTGTGAATCAGTTTTAAGGATTTATACTTGATCCAAGCTTCCAATGGGAGGATGTGGAGATTCTTCAGTACTGGGGCGATGTGGTCAAATTTCTTCACCCTTTGAATGATCCTGGCTGTTGTGTTAAGGGCTATACATAGTGGGTGGAGAGCGGAAAGTGGGAATCCTTGATATATCGCATTATAGCAGTCCAGGTGGGGGATTGTCATTGCTTGTAGAACTGATCTGAAGTCCTGGGGGTCTATGAGTGGTCTGAGGCACTGCATTATTCTTGGATTTTTTGCAATCTGTAGCTTGAATGAGAGAGTCTGGTTGAGAATGACTCCCAGGTACTTTATTTGTGTTTGAACTCTTATTTTATTAATTTAACAATTTTTCTATACCGCTTTTCTTCTATTCAAAGCGGTTTACATTGAACAATAAACAAGGAACATTATATAGAACAAGGTCATTAAACTTGGAGAACAAGGATATTAACAATACTAGTTACATAATGTCTTGCTACAGGTTGTGGGGATGTTATTATTGTATGGTTGGGTGTCTAGGACTGGTTGTAGTCACTAGGATGGTGTGGATGGGTTCAGATTTTATTGTAATGGCTACGTTTTGTATGATGGTTCTGCTTCTGGTCCATAGTACTCTGAAAAGAGGTGTGTTTTTAAGGCTTTCCGAAAATCTCATAAGTCATTGGTGGTTCTTATTCTTTCCAGGAGTGCGTTCCAGAATGATGGAGCATATATTGAGAAGGCTCTGTGACAGGCTGTCTGTTTTGCTTTAGTTTTTTCTTAGGTATTATTAATAGGTTTTTATTGTTTTTCCTTTTTGTTCTGTTTTCAGGGTCTTTGCTGATAAGCATTTGAAGTATTGGTGGTGATAGTTGGTATAGGATTTTGAAAATAGTGAGTATTGCTTTGTATTTGGTTCTGGTGATTATGGGGAGCTAGTGAAGTTGTTTCAACATTGGGGTTATGTGGCTGGTTCTTGTTGTCCCAGCTATGATGCGGGCTGTGGTGTTTTGGAGTAGTTGCAAAAGGTAGATGGATTGGGCTGGTAGACCTTGGTAGATGATATTACAATAGTCCAGAGTGGGCATTATTAAGGCTTGACAAACTGTGCGGAAGTTGTTGGAGTCCAGAAGAGGTCTGAGTTTTTATAGAGTTCTAATTTTATGGTAGGTTGTCTTTGTTATCTTGTTTATGTGAGCTTGGAAGTTTAGGTTTTGGTCGAGATATATCCCCAAGTATTTGATTTCTGCTATTACGGTTATGATGTTGTGTGATAATTGCAAGGATTTTGGTGGAACAAAGGAGGTGTTTCTTGTTATGAAGATTGCTTCTGTTTTATTGTAATTTATTAGTAGATTGCATTCCTGAAGCCAATCTGACATCTCTTCTATGCATGATGTTATTCTTGAGAAGTCAGGTTGGTCTATGTTGAATGGAGTATACTGTATACCATAATGTCATCCGCGTAGATACTGTAGTTTATGTTGTATTTGGTCATTATGTTGCAGAGTGGCTGGAGATAGATATTAAACAGCAGAGCGGAGAGTGCTGATCCTTGTGTAATTCCTTGTAGTTGCTCAATTGGTATTGATCAAAATATTCCAGATTTAACTTGTATTTTTCTGTGAGTGAGGAATGCTGTGAACCATTTCAGGGTAGTTTCTTGAAGTCCAATTTCCGTTAGGCGTTTGATGTGTATTATGGTTAATAGAATCAAAGGCAGCTTTTATATCGAGGAGTACCAATATACAGCATTGTTTGGTGTTGTCTAGACTGGTTATTAGGTTATCCAGGAGTGATGTATCCAGGTGATCTTCTAATTGCAGTTGGACCACTTTCTCAATTATCTTGTGAATGCAAGACTCGAGATGGATCGATATGAGTTAGGATCCCTTGTGTCTAGGTTGTTGTTTTTTTAGGATCAGTTTTACAATTGATTGTTTAAGTATGGGAGGGATAGTGCCTTGTGTAAGGCAGAGTTTCACTATTTCAAGTAGAGAGGGGGATAAATGTTCAGTTGTTGCTTTGATCCAGGCTATTGGGCATGGATCGAGGGGGGAGGTTGTGGTGTTGAGATTGGTTATGATGTTTTTTAATTCTTTTAATGATGGTATGTGAAAGGTGTTCAATCAGTGGGGTTGTTTTCCGATTGGGTGGATTTCTGTTGTTGAAGGTTGGTATTGATTCGTGTTGGGTTTAATCCTTGATTGAAGGAAGTCGGCCATGGTTTGGGGTTCAATTAGATTGTGTTCTTTAGGGTTGTCTTTCGTTAAGGTCCTTCTTATGTTGAATGGTTCTCGTGGTTTGTTTAGGGAGCTCATGATTAGATTGGTATGGTATTCTTTCTTATAGGCATTTATTAGGGTCTGGTATTCTTGCATCTTGGTTGTGTAGGTTGTTCTGTCTTGTGGATCCTTTGTTTTTCTCCATCTTCGTTCTGTTTTTCTCAAGGCTTGTTTTAGTTTATTAATGTTATTGGAATACCATGATGCGATGTTCTTCCTGTTGTTGTTGTGTGTTTTCTTGTGCAGGGCAATGGCTGCATTGAAAATTGTTGAGTTCAAGTTTCTTATTATCTCTTCTAGGTCTGTTGAGTCTTTGTTTATTCATGGTAAGACCTGCTGTATAAAAGTGTCTTTGTCGAACTGTTTAAATCTTCTTTGGGTGTTAATCGCTTCTGTGGAGGTATTTTGTGCAGTGATGGAGTATGAAAGGTTATGATGTGGTGGTCTGACCATGGGACAGGCGTAATAGTTCGAAGTGGTGTGAGGTTCATTTCCAGAAGTATGTTTGGTACAAAGATTAGATCAAGGATTCCACCTTTGTTATGGGTTGGGGTGTCTATTATCTGCTTATATTGTAGGTCCTCAATGGCTTGTATAAAGGCTTGGCCATGTCTTATGGAACTGGAGGGTATGATGAGGACTCCCAGAATGATGAGGGGTTTTTGTGGACTAGAGTTAGAGGATATTTCTTCTAGTATTAGTGACCGGTCTTTGTTCCTGGCACCGGGTGCTCTGTATATTAGGCAGAAGGCTATATGTTTATTTGAGATGGTTGTAATGTTGCTCCGATATCACATGGAATCCGCTACTGCGGTTTAGTAAACATACTCCCATATTTCAACTCCATGTGATGACCAGAATCCATGTTGCTGAGGGTCAAGTAGGTTGTTCCTGTCCATGTGGTCCTGTAATTGCTGCTGTACTGTCTTCTCAATGTCTTTTACGGTGAATGGGAGACTCGCTACTGGTCTGAATGAGGTAGGATCCAACAGGTCAAGTTCCAGCTTCTTAAGGGTGGGGTGGATGATGGACATTTTGAGACTATTTAGGCATCTGGATGTGTTTGAGAGATTTGTGTGCAATGGCGGCGAGTGCTGGGTTTAGCTCATGCTTTGTCATCTTGATTCAGCTGATCAGGCAGGGATCAAGAGGAGAGGTGGTGGTGTTGAGAATTGTTATGATACTTTCAACCCTCTTTTTGCTGATTGTTTCAAATGTGCTCCATGTGTTATAGAAACATAGAAAAATCATGACAGAAAATGACCATATGGCCTATCTAGTCTGTCCTTCCATATCCTTTAGAGATCCTCTGTGTTGGTCCCATGCTTTTTTGAATTAGATACTGTCCTCATCTCTACCACCTCCACTGGGAGACTATTCCATGGATCCACCACTCGTTCTGTAAAGAAATATTTCCACATATCACTCCTGAATCTATCCCCTTTCACCCTCATCCCATGTGCCCTCTAGCAGAATTTGCATTCAATCGAAAGAGGCTCTTCCCCTGTGCATTTATGCCATGGAGGTATTTAAACGTCTCAATCATTTCTCCTCTATCCCGCCTTTCCTCTAAGGTGTACATATTAAGATCCTTCAGTCTGTCCTATAATGAAGACCACTAACCATTTTAGTAGCCACCCTCTGTACTGACTCTATCCTGTTTATATCCTTTTGAAGGTGCGGTCTTCAGAATTGCACACAATACTCCAAATGAGGTCGCACCATAGACTTATACAGAGGCACTATCACCTCCTTTTTTTCTACTAGCTATTCCTCTCCCTAAACACCCAAGCATCCTTTTAGCTTTTTCTTTCACCTTTTCTACCTGTTTAGCTACTTTAAAATCATCAGACACAACCATGCCTAGGTCCCGCTCTTCTTTCTTTATTTATTTACATTCTCTTATATACCGCACTATTCTGCATCAGTGCAGTTTACATTGAACAAACTGAAATTACATTGAACAGGGCATTATAACTTGGAGATAACTATTTTACAGGGAACATGGGCTATGGAGGGTTAAGTGGCTTGCCCAAGACCAGAAGGAGCACCTGCGGGACTAGAAACCCCAGTCCTTACGGCCCAAGGTTGCTGTTCTCTAGTGGGATTTGAACCCCTGACCTTCTGGCCTGAAGTACCTTGCCCCAACCACTAGGCCACTCCTCCACTCCACTTTAGTGGACAAAAGTACTTCACCCCCTATACTATATTGCTCCCTTGGATTGCTGCAGCCCAAATGCATGACCTTGCATTTTTTAACATTAAATCCCAGCTGCCAAATTCTAGATCATTCTTTAAGTTTAGCTAGATCCCTCCTCATGTTATCTACACCTTAGTGGCTGTCTACTCTTGCAGATTTTGGTATCATCCGCTTTATCACAAACAAAGATGTTGAAAAGAATCAGACCAAGAGGGTAACATTGTGGCAGTTTCCTGTTGGAGTGGGTGGGATATTGGGGTTTGGTTGGAGTTGTTTATATTGTGCAGTGAGTTGCTATGGTGGAATGTTCGAGAGCTGCTTAGAATGATTAGGGGTTTTGGTCAGCTGTTTGACAATATCAAAGAGCTCCCATGGGCAGTTAAGAGAAGTGTTTAGGAGCTTTGTGTGGTAGACTCTTTGTGTGTTGTCTATTTCAGTGCAGTAGTTGTTTATTGCATCCATATATCTTATTCTGTCTGGTTCCTGTTTGGTTTTCCTCCATCTTCTCTGGATTCTTCTAAGTTGTGGTTTTAGCTTCCGTAATGTGCGGCTGAACCAGCATGCTCTTGCTGGTCTCTTTTTCTTTCCTTTGGGGGCTGTCATTGATCGTGCTGCTGCAGCTATTACATTGTTCCAGTAGTTGGTTAATGTATCGGGATCAGACAGTCCTGATTGTACACTCGGTAGGACTTGTTTGAGAAAGTTGCCTTTATTAAATGGTTTGAATCGCCTTATTAGGTGTATATCATCTGTAGTGGTAATTGGTTGGTTGGATGTGATGAAGGTGATGAGACTGTGGTCAGACCATGGTACAGGTGTGATCTGGGGAGTGTTGCCTGTGATGAAGGTTTGGGAGTTGAGGAATATGAGATCCAGGGTGTTGCCTTTCTCATGGGTTGGTGTGCGGATGATTTTTGTTAGTTCCATGGTTTCCATTGTTTCAAGGAAAGCAGTTGTGTGTTTCTCTTGCACCGATGGAAGGTTGAAGTCCCCAAGGATTATCAGTTCTTTTGTTGTGTTGGTGATTTCAGTTGTTTGAGAATATCTGATATTGTAGGTCAGAAGTTGCTGTAGGAGCTCTGTATATCAGGCAGATTGTTAGGTGTTTGTTGGTGATTGTGATTATGTCTGATTCCTCTGTGCTTTCTGTTGCATGGTTTCAGAGGTAAAGATTTGATCTTGCTATTATGGCTATTCCTCCCCCCCTGGAATGTGATTGTGAACAGTTGAAGAGGCTGCATTCCTGTGGGGTGAGCTGGTTCATGAGTACGGTGTCTGCCTCTGATAGCCATGTTTCATTTATACAGAGGATATCAATCTTTTGTGATTTGATGAGGTTTTGGATTATGGGGAGTTTATTCCTCACTGATTGTGTATTTATGAGTGAGATTTGGAGTGCTTGTGTAGCTACTTGTGTTGTTGGGTTGTTGAGGGTGTATTCTGGTATGGTTGGGATAAGTGTGAGTCTTCGTTGTGGTTGTGCCTTGGGTCAAGGGCCTAATACTGTTTGTTTCTGTGATGTGCTATGTGGGAGAGATTGTGGTCTGCATAAAGCTTTGGTATGATTTTTGATGCCCCACTAAGAGACTACCCACTTATAGAACAGTGTCCGCAAAGGATATATCCTTTAGCTGCTCACAGGTCAGTTAAATAAAAAGGACTGAAAACTGGAAAATGAGACTTTTTTGTGATCTTGAATGCTTTTCCTTTGTGCTAATGCACATACCAGGACTTCTTGCAACACTGAGTGCAGACAGAACACTGAAGTCATAGGTAAATATAGCAGTAGGCGGACAAACATAGAACACAAATTCTGGTGTGGATCTGCCAGTGGAATAAGCAGGGGGAATTGGCAAAGAGGAAGAGGAGCTGCCATTAGCTGGAGCAAAAGGACTGCTGGGATTCACAGGCCTTTACAGCAAAAGATAAGGTGGAGTTGGCCAAGGAGATGGAGACTACGCAAGAGGGAAACTGGAATAGAGAAAAGGGAGAAGAACAGCAGAATGGAGAAAGAAGGGAGGGTTTGGGGAGTGGGAAGGAGGGCACAGAGGAGAGTGTGGAGAGAGATAGTATGAGAGAAGAGGGAGGTGATAAAAAGTATACAAGAGTGTGTGTGTGCATGTGTGTTAGGGGGAGAGGAGGCTATATGCCTTATTCCATACACACATCCATATCTCAAAAACCTTCCCCCATAAACATAAATCCTTCTATACTCCATCACCTAACAGCACTCACCTCCTTCTTCCTTTAGGGTTTTCTGTGCTGTTCGGATTTAATATGGAAGCTGCAACTGTAACGAGCTGCATGCTAACAAGAGCAGTGTGGGCTTGTTTCATGACTCATACGCAATGCTCCTTGCACTCCAGCTAATAGTTTGTATGCATCCAAAATGTCCTTTCCTAGGCTGGTCCTCTCTGCTTTGCTGCTGTGCCTGCCTGCTCTGGAGGGGTAAATGACAGTGTGCATCAGGAAGAAATACTGTAGCTGATGTCCTCCAGCTTTTGAAATACACATAACAACCCACATACTGTATACACACTGGAGCGTGCTAATGCTGTTATTGCATGTTATCTGCCTGAGATAGATAACGTGCAATAATGCTGTTAGAGCGTGCTAACCATTAGTAAATGACTCCCAGAGTGAGATAAAGCTTTTTTTGGTAATTTCTATTGCGTTGCTTATTTGCTGACTGGAAAGACTAGCCCAGCTTCTACTCAAGGGTGATGGAGGTCACATGGGCTGTATGAGCAGTACTGCATTGAGTGAGTGAAAAGTCAGTTTTGCTCCTTTTTATTTCCCTAGAAGTGCTTTATGAGATTTTTCATGCATAAAATTAAATTTTGTCCTATTCAATCAGCTTCTGGTTGGCGAAGGATTTACTTACAATTGTGTCAGATTTTATTTATATGTGTAATAAAAGGAACCCGAATCATAATGAAGGCTTCTGCCTGGAATGATCGTGGATACAAAAGCAGCTGCAGTCTAGGCATCCGTTCAAGCTGCTCTTCATTGCAATGAAATATTCTGCATAGGAGATGTTAGCTGATGAGATTCACTGGGGCTCATCAAATACAATACACAGCCTTTTCAAGCATATGTACTGAGTGTCTTTGCAAATGTCAATGCCGGCAAGGTATGAGAGAACAAATCTATTGTAGCTATCTCAAAGAATTGTAATCCACATTTCCTGGCTTCTTTACATGCTGAATTTGATTTCAGACAATTCAAAAACCTACTGTACTTCAGGGGACTGAATATTCCTCAGACAACTGTGAAGTGGCAGGAGCTCCTCAGGGTTCCTGGAAACCCTTAAATTATTTTATGAATATAAAGAGGGTCTCTCTGAGTGAAGCAGAGCTGGTGAGAGCCCCCTGATAAGAAATTGGTAACACATCACTGTCAGGCAAGCTGCTTCTCTCTCCAGTGCTTAAGATCATAATTAAACCTGTAACTAATGAAGCGAGATAGAGGGCAACTTTTCAGGTACAAGGTTGTATGTTATTGCCTGGGAATATTTTCTCATAATGTACTTTTATTACAAAATAGAATTTCATTCCAAATGGTTACAGCTATTCCCTATTTAAAAAGAAATCTTTTAATTTAAAGATGATGTGGGTTGTCCTTTTTGACTAGTATACTAATGAATATTTTTAAATTTTAAAATAGGGTTAGACAGCATTGCTTGGAAGCCTCTATATCCCAGCAAAACTGCCCATTCCACAGCCCACATATATACATATGTACATATATCCATACATGGCCTGCATGTTCTAGCAATTTTTTAACAAAGAAGATCTTGCCTGAATTGGACGGTCCTGTTAAAATACAAGAAAAAGGTGCGACAAGTGCATATCCACTACATCAGTATCCCTAGGACAATATGCTAAAGCCATTCTCTTTCACTCTTTTGCCATACACAACTTTTTGTGTTTTCTTAATTACACCAGTCTCTATTGTCCAAGTCTTTTTGTTCCTTATAATGCCAGGTTGCTGTACCCCTATCTTCTTCTGGGGTAAATCTATGACCTTTGATTCATAGTCAAAAACTAGATTTTTCAAACTATCAAAATTGATTTTTTGACAGCTTTCTACATTTAGTGTAATTCCTTTCACTTTCATACAGGTCTTACCATTTGACAGTTTGTAGCTGTACGTTTTAGGCCCCGCTGATACAAACTCTGTGATATGTTCATCTGTGGGCACGAGTATCTTGCTTGTGAGCAGGACCGTACCTAGTCCTGTGCGGGCAGTGTGGCCGCACAGGGCGCAAAGGTTTAAGGGGCACGTTTCAGCTGTCTGCCGTTGCCTGCCGCCACCACTTTTTCTTCTCTCAGCGGTGGCAGGCAACGGCAGACAGGTGAAATGCGCCCCTTAAGCCTTCTCGTGGCACACTAAGCAGGTCTGGTCTCTCCCTTCTTTGATGCGGCGTCAGAGCAGGGAGGGACGGATCTGCTTAGCGTGCCGGTGACTTGCACATTGGGCGCGCCTCTTCTCTCCCGCCGCCATCCAGAAAGTGACTGGATGGAGGTGCGGAGGGGGAGAGCGCGCGACCGATGTGCAAGTCGCATAGGGCGTGATTCATGCTCGGTACGGTCCTGCTTGTGAGCTCACCTAAATAATCACCCAAAGGGGAATTCCAATCACCCTCTCGGCTCACAAATATCACAGAATCTGTATCATGGTACAGGTAACGCTTTTGCAAACTGTCTAGAAGGCTGTACAGCTCTAGACATGCATAAGCTGTTGTAAAACAGGCAATGAAAAATTTGCATTACCTGGCAATATAGAGCAGTCTTTTGAGCACGTCCACAACACACATGCTGTTTTGTCATCGATAAAATCATACAAGGAATCCTTAAATTCAAGAAAAAACAGGTACCTAAAGAGATCATCTGGTTCTCTCACGAGGCTTGTGGTTGGTAGGTTTGTTCTTTGACCAAGTTTTGGTATTTCATGTTTAGCAGGGTTTACCTTAATCTGTTCGGCACATAAAAGCACTTCCTCATTTTGGTAAAAATCAGCTATATACTGGTTTTGTTTTTCTGTATCATTACACCACCCGTGGTAGCCAGAAGCCTCTTGTTTTGACAGATGTGCATTTTTATGTATTCAGAATTTTGCTCAAAATACCAGATTTCAATAACATAACCTTTTGCAGTGGTTACATTCATCTCCACCATACACTAAGTCCCTACAAAAACTCTCTCCTGATCTGTGTAAGCACCCGTGTCCTGTTGCTGTATGTCAGCGCATGTACGACACAAAGGAATCATGAGCTTAGCACCCACTCATACGGGTAACACCGGGAAAAAGAGCTTTCATAGCGGGTGTACTTTACTTTGTTTTATAAAAGCTAATCTGTGGGTGGACAAAATTTCTCATAAATGATTTTTGGGTAGCCTAATGGATATTCCTTTGTCTTACTGTCAAAAGGGTAAAATCATAGTAGTGTATTTTTTCCCCCAGGTTTGTTTTTGTAGTACAAACAAACGACATTTGTTCTAACCCCAAAAGGGGCACTCGTGGAACAGGGGCTATGGTAATGCAGAGTCAGCCAGGAAATCTGCACACCCACTCTCATTTTTCTTTACCATCCGCTTTCACTCATGCTCCCAGAGACTTGTGACCTTGAATCTCCCTGTCTTTCCAGGAATGATGCCATTAACTCTGTTTTATAAGGAAGGAAATGAAAGGTTCTAGCTTTTGCAGGATTTTGGTCTTTATCATTATAACAGCTTGGAGAAGTGCCGGCCTAGCCGCTGGGCCCCGGTCCCGCGGCAGCCTAGTAACCGGGTTCCCGGGGCCCGGCCACGAGGCAGGTCATTGTCGGGGGGGGGGGGGGGGGGGGGGGGGGTGACCGCGGCGAGGCGCCCACCGGCAGTCTCCTGGCTCCCGGAGGGAGCCCACTGATTGGTCCTTTGGGCCACGGAGGGGGGGCGGAGTCAGCGCGAGCAAGGAGGGAACGCCCGCAGGCGATTCCTTCTTTCCCTCCTTGCTCGCGATCGGGTCGGATTGCTCTGGCTCACCGGTTCCAGGTTGGTCCTCCTGCGGGTCCCGTTAGTGGGGGTTGAGCCGGGTCGTGGGCTCCCTTCGGCCGTCGAGTGTTGCGGCGCCGGCATCTCGTGGCGGTGCTTGTGCGCGCCGCTTCGGCGCACGTGGGAGAGCAGGTCTGTCTCCTGCCTCGTGTGAAGTGCTGCCTTGCCTGTCGCCGCCTCCTGTGCCCGCGGGAACGGCGGGCCTGCGTTGGGGAGGGTCTGTGGGTGGCCCCCTAACCGAGGAAGGGACAACAAACAAAAAAAAAAAAAAAAAAACATAACAAATAATAAATACATAATAAAATAAAATAACGTACACAAAAACAAAACAAAAAAACAAAACAAACCAAAAACGAAAAAAGGGGGATCAACAGTAAGGAGAGAAGGGAGGCCCCTTCCTCACGTGGGCCCAGCCAGCTATCAGGCTGCTGCAGCCCTTGGGCCGGGGGATAGAGCCCATGGCTAAACAGGCCTCGGCGCGCAGCGCCGCTAAGGGGCGGCGGGGGGGCGCGCGTGGGCGGGGTACGGCGCGCCCCGGGCCCGCTACAGTGGGCCGCGGTAGGGGGGCCCTCCCTGTTGGTGCGGCTGTCCGTACCCGGGCTACTGCCCGGCAGGGGCGCAGTAGGCCTGGGGGGATCCGGGGGGGTGGGGCCTCCGGGGGCGCCCCCTGCCTGCTCCGGCGGCTGTGGGCGCTGCTACGGTCGATTTGGCGTCTCCGGCGGGAAGCCCTGGCGGGGACGGTGATCGGGCGCTGCTCCCGGGGACGTTAGAGCGGGGTTCCTCGGTCTCCCCCGGGCCGGTCGCCCCGCGTGCTCTGGTGCCCGCTCCGCCTCCCGGAACGGCGAGCGGGTGGATTTCGCCTCCCTCCCCGGTCTCTCCTGCCCCTCCTGGGTTCCTCGGCCCCCCGGCCCCTTGGGCGTATGGTGCGGTCCCCTGGGGGGGCCTAGGGCCTTGGGGAGGTGGTTGGGGGGGGTGGTTCGGGGGGGGACAAGGGGGGGCCGGGGGTGCGGCGGCGTGGGAGGCCGGGGGCTTGGGGCCTTCGTCGCGCTCATGGGGGGCTGGGCCCCCGGCAGTGCTCAGTTCCCCGGGGGCCCGGGCTGCTGGCTTCTCTCCTTTGTCTCCGCAGGTTCCGCCGGGCTCGACGAGTGCCGCTGCTATGGCTGCTTCCAACCAGCTGGCGGGAGCTTGCCCTTCTGGTTCTACGACAGCCGCGCTGGTTCCGGTTCTGGCGGCGCCCACTGGGGGCGCTACGGCTGTCTCCTCAGCGGGGAGTGGTGAGTATACGGGCGGGGCGGGGGGTGGGGTTCCCGACTCGGCTCCCGGCTCCGGGGAGGCGGGCAAAGGGAAGGGGAAGCGCAAGCGCGCTCGTCGTTGCCGGCGGGCGTCCTCGTCCTCCTCCTCCTCGTCGTCCTCCTCGGCCTCGTCCCGCTGCTCTGTCCCGGGGGCGGCGGATGGCGGGGGCCCCAATGGGGCTCCTGTCGTACGCTGCGCCGAGCTGTGGTAGTCGGTTCCGCGGAAGTTGCGCCGGCGGATCCGGCGTCGCCGGTACATCGACATCTTCCGTTTGCTCGACGGTCGGAAGCGCTCGGGGGAGAGCAGGAAGAAGCGCAAGGACGACGAGAAGGCGGGCCGCGTGCGCAAGGTCTCTCGCAACACGCTCAATTGGACCTGCGCTTTTCTGCGTCTGGCGAGTGTGTGGGGGCGTTACTTCCCGAACCAATATGGGGCGTTGTTGGCATACGCCGACAACATTCTGGCTGCCTCCCAGGCCCACGAAGGGTGGGCCTGGTTGAACTACGACGAGGAGTTTCGGGACCAGATGGAGGAGAACAGTCTCCTGCAGTGGGGGACCAAGGACATCAACCTGTGGTTGACCCAGATGTCCTCGAGGGGTCGGGGCGCCGGAACCGGTACAACGGGGGCGAAGGCGGGCGCGTCTCCGCTTTCGCAGGGGGGCCGGTCCTTTCGTGCCCCCGCCCCCGCCTTGCCACAGCCAAAGGCGGCGGTTGCCGGGGGGGACGTCTGTTGGCGCTTTAACAAAGCGTCTTGTCCTTTCCCGGACTGCAAGTTTAAGCACGCTTGCTCCTTGTGCGGCGGTGCGCACCCAGCTACGAAGTGCAGCAGGAAGGGGGTCGCAGGGGCCCCGGCGGGGGGGAAGTGAGGTGTCGCGCGCGCTGGCCGCTACCCCGGTGCGCGTGGCGGCGATGCGACCGTGGCTCCTCGACTACGGGCGTTCCCGCCGGGGTAGGGCGGCCGGTTTGCTTCTGGGGGGTTTCACGCGGGGTTTTCGCATTCCCGTCCGGGGGCCCTCCGCTCTGGGCGGTACCCGCAATGCCGCCTCTGCGCGGCTTCACGCCGAGTTTGTGCGCTGCAAGATCTCCGAGGAGTGTGCTCTGGGCCGGGTGGCGGGTCCCTTCTTGGACCCCCCCTTTTCCCCGTTCACGGTGTCGCCGTTGGGGGTGGTTCCGAAGAAGGAGCCGGGCAAGTTCCGGCTGATACACAACCTCTCCTGCCCTCCGGGCGACTCCGTTAACGATCACATCCCTCGCGAGCTCTGTACGGTTCACTACTCGTCCTTCGATGCCGCCGTCGCCTTAGTGCGTCAGTGCGGTCGGGGGGCCCTGCTGGCTAAGGTGGACATTGAATCGGCGTTCCGCTTGCTGCCGGTCCACCCCTCTGCTTTCCCGTTGCTCGGCTTCCATTTTGAGGCACGGTATTACTTTGATATGTGTATGCCCATGGGCTGCGCGATCTCCTGTGCTTATTTCGAGGCCTTCAGTACCTTCTTGCATTGGGTGGTGGAACGCCAGTCGGGGGTCTCCAGCATTGTTCACTATCTCGATGACTTCTTGTTTGTTGGGCCGGAGCAGGCTGCAACTTGTTCCGATCTGTTGCGCACCTTCCTGCGTGCGGCTGCCGCGTTTGGCGTCCCCGTGGCGGCGAACAAGACAGTGGGTCCGGTCACTTGCCTCACCTTTCTTGGTATCGAGATAGACACGATGGCTATGGTGGTCCGCTTGCCGGCGGCGAAGGTGCAGCGCCTCCGCGAGCTGGTGGCCTCGGTCTGCGCCGTCGCGAAGACTTCCCTTCGCGTTATGCAGTCGTTGGTCGGGCACCTGAACTTTGCTTGCCGTGTCCTCCCCATGGGCCGCCCCTTTTCGAGGCGCCTGTCTTTGGCAATGGCGGGGGCGCGGCTGCCCCACCATCGGATCCGGGTGTCTTCGGGGATGCGGGAAGATTTGCGGGTTTGGGACTCGTTTCTGGCTGGCTTTGACGGGAGCTCCGTGCTTCAGTGGCCGGAGGCGTCGAATGGCGACCTTCAGTTGTTTACTGACGCGGCGGGCGGCGTCGGTTTCGGGGCCTTCTGTCACGGTGCCTGGTGCGCGGAGCCTTGGCCGGCAGCCTGGGCGCGCTCCGGCCTGACCCGCAACATCACCTTCTTGGAGCTGTTCCCGATTGTGGTTTCCTTCTGGGTCTGGCCTGACCGGTTACGGGATCGGCGGGTTGTTTTCTGGTGCGACAACTCGGCGGTTGTTGAGGTTTTGAATCGCCATGCCCCCCGATGCCCCAGGGTGGCGGCCTTGATGAGGGTGTTTGTGCTGGCGTGCTTGCGCCTGAATGTCACCGCGAGGGCGCGGCACGTTCCGGGTGCTAAGAACTCTATCGCTGACGCTCTGTCACGTTTTCAGTGGGAACAGTTTCGGCGCCTGGCTCCGGGGGCGGACGAGCTGCCCTCGCGGGTTCCGGAGCATCTCTGGACGATTGGGACCCTGACCTGATGGATCTCTTGGCCGCGTCGGTGGCCTGCAGTACCTGGATGGCTTACCGTAGGGGCTATGTGAAGGTGAGTGCCTTTTTGAGTGCGCGTGGGTGGGTTGGGGGGGCGGTGCCTGATGACCTGGTTGGCCGCTTCGTGCTTTGGGCAAAGGAGGCGGGATGGGCGCGGTCGGCGGCCGCCGGAGCGCTTGCGGGCTTTTCCTTCTTTGCTAAAGCGGCGGGTTGGGGGAATCCACGTGTCTCCTTCTTGGTTGGGCGGTTGCTCGCTGGGTGGGCCCGCGCTCAGCCGAAGCTACCGGATAGGCGGCGCCCGGTGTCCCACGAGCTTCTGCTGCAGGTGTGTGAGGTTCTGCCGAGGGTAGCCGCCTCGGGCTTCGAGGCGGTGTTGTTTCACGCGTTGTTCACCACGGCTTTTTTCGGCGCCTTCCGGGTGTCCGAGTTAGTTCCTCGGTCGGCGCGGTGGGGGGCTTTTGGGGGGCTGGCGGCGGGGCACGTCCGGGTCGAGCCTGCGCGAGTTCGCATTTTTCTATCCCGTTCTAAGACGGACCAGTCCGGGAAAGGGGGCTGGGTCCTGCTGAGCGCTATCTCGCCCTTGCTGTCCTGTCCTGTCAGGGCTCGGTGCATACGCCCGGAGGCGCCCGGTAGCGCCCGGCCCGTTTTTTATTCATGCGGATGGCTGGCCGGTGACGCAGTTTCAGTTCACGGCTGTGCTTCGCCTGGCCCTGCGGGCCTTGGGTTGCGATGAGCGGGGTTACACGTCGCACTCGTTCCGGATCGGAGCGGCTACCAGCGCGGCGGCTGCTGGGTTGGACCCTCTGGTTATTCGGCGTATTGGCCGCTGGCGATCGGGTGCGTATGCCGGGTACGTTCGCCCGACGGCTGGCGGCGGTGCGGAGTAGAGCGGGGTGCTGCCGCGGTGGAGGGCTGCCCGCGGTGGGGTGGGGGGTCAGGGGGGGGCACTAATCCTTTCTTTCCTCTTGCAGAGCTGTTTGCTGGTGGTGGTCCACTCTTTCTTCTTTCAGATGGTGCGGTGCCCGGCGATTGGTGGATCATCGGGCACTCTTTTGTTTACTGGGCGGAGCGGCGCGCGGCGGTGCGGCCGCTGGGTGTCCACCTGGGTCTTGCCGGAGCTGGAGTGCGGTTGTGTTGGATGGGCCGCCGCGGCATGCGTTGGGACCAGCTCCTGGACTGCGTGCACGCGGAACTGGGACGGCGTCGGCGGCCGGTCGGGCTGCTGCTCCACCTGGGTGGCAACGATGTTGCCGGTTGGGCTTGCCGGCAACTTATTGGGACTGTTCAAAGAGACATTGCATTGTTGCGGGGGGTCCTCCCTGGGGTGGTTATTGTGTGGTCGGACATTATACCCCGCCCTGCTTGCTGGACCCAGCGGCGTTGGTCAAGGGGCCTGTGCAAAGTTAATCGGCAGATCGGGCGCTGGGTCCAGCAGACGGGGGGGGTTCAGGTCCGGCACCCTTGGGCGGAGGTTGCTTGCGCTGGTTTGTACCGGCTTGATGGGGTCCATCTTGCCCCGGTGGGGCAGGATCTTCTTCTGAATGACTGGCAGGAGGCGCTCGAGTCGTGGTGCTGGTCGCAGCTTCCCCTTGGGGGGGCGGCGCTAGGATAGTTCACTACCTAGCGCCGGTGGCGGGGTGGCGAGCTGGTGCTCGTTGACCCGGTGGATCATTTCAGCTGGAGGCCGCTTTCCTTGTGAGCGGCCCGGGTATGCGGTTGGGGGGAGACGTCCCGGTTGGGGTCTCCGCCCGGAATTAGGCAACCCCTTCAGCCGGCCTTTGCTATCATGGCGAGGCGGGCGGGAAGGGGCAGCTGGGGGGGGGGGTGGCTTGGATGGTGCTCCACTTTGCTATACGGCTGGTGGGGGGGCATCATCCGGATGACGGGTGGGGGGGGGGGCTCTTGTCTGTTATGGTTTGAGTTGCTGTGTTGGCCCATGTTGGGGCCGGTTTGCTTACTGTTAATAAAAGCTGCGACCATGCATTAACACCATCACTTGACGTCCGCTTGCTTTGTCAATGGGTGGGGGGGGGGGCGATGGCGGGTTGGGGATCCAGGCCGAGTAGGGCCTCCGGATACCTCGGTTAGTGCCGGCCTAGCCGCTGGGCCCCGGTCCCGCGGCAGCCTAGTAACCGGGTTCCCGGGGCCCGGCCACGAGGCAGGTCATTGTCGGGGGGGGGGGGAGGGGGGGGTGACGCGCGGCTAGGCGCGCACCCGGCAGTCTCCTGGCTCCCGGAGGGAGCCCACTGATTGGTCCTTTGGGCCACGGAGGGGGGGCGGAGTCAGCGCGAGCAAGGAGGGAACGCCCGCAGGCGATTCCTTCTTTCCCTCCTTGCTCGCGATCGGGTCGGATTCCCGCCCTCCCGCCCTCGTTTTCGGTTGGTTGGGTGGCGGGTTGGATCTTGTCGCAGCTGGTGGGGGGGGGGGGTAGGGTGTCGGGGGTTATGTGGCACCCGCGAGCGGGGTGGCGAGCTGGTGCTCATTGACCCGGTGGATCATTTCAGCTGGAGGCCGCTTTCCTTGTGAGCGGCCCGGGTATGCGGTTGGGGGGAGACGTCCCGGTTGGGGTCTCCGCCCGGAATTAGGCAACCCCTTCAGCCGGCCTTTGCTATCATGGCGAGGCGGGCGGGAAGGGGCAGCTGGGGGGGGGGTGGCTTGGATGGTGCTCCACTTTGCTATACGGCTGGTGGGGGGGCATCATCCGGATGACGGGTGGGGGGGGGGGGGCTCTTGTCTGTTATGGTTTGAGTTGCTGTGTTGGCCCATGTTGGGGCCGGTTTGCTTACTGTTAATAAAAGCTGCGACCATGCATTAACACCATCACTTGACGTCCGCTTGCTTTGTCAATGGGTGGGGGGGGGGGGGCGATGGCGGGTTGGGGATCCAGGCCGAGTAGGGCCTCCGGATACCTCGGTTACTGTGATCAAAACATCTGCTAAACTCAAAAGCTGTCTCTACCCCATCAATAACTGCATAACCATCAAGAAAATAGGAGCCCACCTGTTTTTTGCCCCCTTTCAAAGAATGTCTGATCTGTATATTTTCTGTAGCCTCTACGTACATCAACCAGTGAATGGAGGGAGATGAATATCTGTCTGTCTGTCTGTGATAGTTATCTGGTGGAATGAGTCCACGATCTGGGGTTCTAAAACATTGATCTGTACATCTGTACACGGATGCTAGGATTATGTACTGGAAAGGGTCTAAACAACATGTTGCAATTTTTGACCCACTATCCTGTTCTACAATCACATCTTTCTCCATCATTTTGATAATTTTAGCTCTGTAGAGGACACAGGCCTGCCGCAAGATGCACACAGCTTGTTGGCAATAGTAAACCAGCTCTTTTTGTAAATGAAATGTTTTATGCTGGCTTTCCTAGTACCATTGTAAAAGTTCCTCTTTTTCTTCAGGCAGCATGTTCCCAACACCATAATGCTCAACATCTGGCATATGGTCCACCATGTTTATAAAGGCAGAAAGACATTCATGGCCCTTGAATTGTTCAAGTCTAACACATATATGTACTGTAATTGGGGACATGCATACATTCACAGTCGCAAAAAATATTATTTTCAGATGTTTGAGGTTTACCAGTAGGGGCATAAACCATAAGTTGCCGCCGCCCCCGGTTACAGGTTCACCACACAGCTATGTTGTCACATTTCTGTCACATTTTTGTCTTAGATAAATGCTCCACTTCTTCTTTCAGCGCCAGCTGCGTGTGTCTATCTAAACAATCGTCTGAACGACCGAACATTTTGCATGTAGGACATCACACTCAGACAACACAATAATTCACAACTATGATCATAGCTGTATGGTTTCTAGCAAAAATTACAGAAGTTATGCTCGTCATAGAACTTTTTTGACATTGTCCTCGTTCAGCAACAAAAAAAAACAGTTTTAGGGAACAGGAACCGGTCTGCTCTTTTAAAGCAACCCCAGGAGTTTGTATAAAGCACAACCCGTATGTTTATCCCCAAATGCTGTTCAAATGTTGCTACATCACTCAGCTTGACTTTTCTATGTACTGACCATCCCAGCTCAGTATGTAGTTTTTAGCACTTTCTAAGAACTCAGTATCTGTGAGTTTGACCGGAGACATAAGTGCCGTGAGGCTGCCTACAAAACACAGGTTACCTGTGTTATTCAAGTCTATTAAATGCATCTTTTTTCCTTAATGATTTGACTAAATAGTATAGACTTTAAAACTCAGCGGGCACCCCGTCCCTATTTGTTAATACAAGTACAACAACACGGACTATATCACAAACCTGTATTTCTCTGTAACTGTGGAGGAGTTTAGCAACCTAGTCTAAGAAATCAGCTGTATCCAGTGCTTCTGGGTTTAATTTGCCAGAATACAAGGAATTGTGAAAAAGTGAGGAAGGTAGATGCAGCTGCACATAATCACCAGGTGAAACCCTGCAACTAACCTCATCTAAAATATCCTGGAAGCCTTGCCAAACGGCATCTTGAGCTGCCCTTAATGAGGTTATTCTGTCTAAATTAATAAAATGGTATTCTTCTGAGCAAATTACTCAAATTTGTCCAGTTTAGGATCCCACCTTTTCACAAACTGGACATAGCTATTTACTTCTGATTCACAATTGTTTTTCAGAAGAATTATCAAATAGAAGGCTTTCCCCACACTGTCTTTCTTCAGTGTCAGTGAGCTCCTGTCCACACTCTGAGAAGCTTTCAGCATAATTTCTTTTCCTGTGAGAGTAATCTGTCGAATTCTTGATGGCTGCCTGCAAAGTTTCAACATTTTCTCAGTCTGTAATTTGAAAAAACATAGCACTAATACGATTTCTTTTTTTATTTTACAAAACCAGCCCAACCACTAGATAAGCTAGGCAGCAACTATGGGATTTTTTTAATACAAAAGTCTTTTGTAGATTTACAAAAACCTGAATACTCACTCTTTGGTTTATCTTTTGGCTTCTGGTAAGGAACTGTTGGTTGGCCAGATTTTTTTGATGCAGGTTTTGTAATAGTTTCTTGATCTCAAAATGAAATGAAATGATTAAGAGTGAAACACATTTTTTAAAAGTGTACCTGCTGAAAATAAAGCCATGACTTTCTACTTAATTTTCTTTCTAGCTGTCGTCTTGTCTTGTCTTTATTTATAAAACCAGGCTTCTGATCATTCTTCTTAAAAACAATTATAGATTCATGGATTGAAAAAAATAGTGATCCAATATTGTAAAAATCTGCTTCTACTTACCATGTTGGTGGGTGAAGCGGCCTTCTCACATTCTGTAGAGGTGAAGACTACCTGCGGTGAAGTTCACTGGGCATATTTATATCTTGTACTTGGTAAGACCCAATTCTCTAGAAAATTCCTTTGTAAAAGGTAAAGTCCCCTTTACTCCCAAGCTTCTACTTTGTAGGAGATGTTTTAAATAGGGAGTGGGCCCTGATATGGACCTACATAATATTTGTCATTTTGTTTTTAAAACAAGGCTATGAATAGCTGTTCTGAATGTTACTGTGTTATAAACAAAATAATGAATACATGTACTATAGTTTTTATATCTTGCATTGTGGTAGCACCCAATTCTCTACAAAGTGTTTTTTGTGTTGGGGAGACACTTTTGTCATTAAACATCTATGTATTGCAGAAACATCTTAAAACACACACATACACACACACACACACACACACACATGCATTTTGTAAGTTGAGAAGGTTTTATTTTTAAATAAAAATTGTTTTAATCTTAGAAACTGTTTCAAATCCACATTCGAGGTCATTCTGAACCACAAATAGCGGGTATGGACATCCCAACGGGACATCCATTCCCGCTATTCGTGGCGGCTGCAGGCCCCGACTAACTTCCCTGCCAGTTGTGTGGGGAAGTTAGTTGTGGGTGGGGAAGAGGTGGCCCGGGAGTGGAAAGTGGGCGGTCGCCGGCCCTGGACATACAGGGCCAATTCTAATGTCGTCCCTGTATGTCCAGGGCCAGCAAAATGGCCGGGGAAGTTATTCCACCCCCCTGAAGTCCTTTGGTTTCATCAATGGGGCACAGATGGGGCTGGGGAGGCCAAAATTCCCGCAGCCTGACCCTGGCCTTAGGAGGCTGGATTGGGGGTTGGGCTGCAGAGAATTAACTCTTTCTGCAGGCGGCCAGCATTGCGGCATTTAAATGGAGCTGCAGTGTCATGGCAACATGACACCATGGCGCCGTGGCTCCATTTATGCATTGACTTAGTCGTGCAGGGCATGTACATGCAGGTCGGGACTGAATCGCAGTCCTGGCCTGCATATACATACCTGTTGGCAATTCTGATCCTGTGGGGCTAGATGAATCCCGCGGGATCAGAATCGTGATCTCCTTTGTACGCCCGGCTCAGCCCGGATGTACAAAGGAGATCTACATCTGGGACAGAATCAGGCCCATTATATTTTTATTTTATATGAAAGTACAAAGAAAATCTACACATTTACATCACTTTATAGTTTTTGGAAAATGATCTGTAATCTCCATCATGGATTAAACATTCCACAATCCTTACATGGCCATGGTCCCCCACAGAGCTAACCAAACTATTCAGCAGCTGCCCTGGTTTTCCAGATGTATTAATATCTGTGAGATCAATGATTATATTAATACTTTCATTGCAAAGCATCAATATTTCCATTTTATAGCCTACTATCATAATCACATTTAGAATATGTTCCAGACATAGCATGGCACAAGTTTTCCTGATTTTGTACTTTATGTTCTTTTGCTCCCATCTCACACAATCATGATATTTTTGGCCTGGTTCCTTCATTACACAGGCACAGAGAAAAAAGCAGGATACAAAAAGCTGTGGAAGGACAAGCTTATTCACCACACATGAGGTCAGCCCGACACATGTTTCGGCCGGGGGCCTTCTTCAGGAGACTGAGACCTCTAATAAAAATAAATACTAAATTAATAGGCTTAAAAACAATAACAACAATGAAACAAAAATTAAAACATTGATAATATAAGAAAAACAGAAGGTAAAACCAAGTGATGACATGTATGCTGCTTAACACATAAAACATAAATAACAATATTAAATTAATTATATATGTATACTTCAATGTCCAGTTGTATTTGATTATAAGATTAAAAAGTGAGAATCAATATAAAAAATAATTAAAAATTAAAGCAATAAAAAATTGGAGATTAGCATGCAGATCATATTCTCTGTGCGACAATTGTCCACCATTGTGTGATATAGATGGACGATCAAGGCTGTACTCACCAATAGGAGAATAACACAAAGGAAACAAAACACCTGAAAATAGGATACATAATCAAAAAGCCTTCACCTATGACTCTCATTGGACAACATTTGCATTAAGTATAACAGGAGTATTATGCACAGAAGTAATTTAATTGTAACAGCAGGAGAAAAACAAGGTAGAAACATAGGAGAACCATTCTGAGGACTCGTGCGATATCAAATTACATGACATACCAGCATCTGGAAAATAGTTGTACATAACTATCCATCACCATAATGATTTTTTGAAGGCTGCAATGAACATTACAAGCATTATGTAAAACGTTGATAGCTGCCGAAGCTAGACAGTCTGTCAATCGTATGGCCATCATTGTCTCTACACCACCCTAAATTAGACAGGCCTGGCAAAACAAATCATTAAAAACAGCTGAGTATTCATGGTGATATATTAAATATATCATAGCAATCAGGCAACTTACCATACGGTAATCAGCATTTGTAGAACTAAAAAACAAGTGTGCGGTATGGCGCCACTTGAAAACGAGGTTGTAATAACATCACCATATCCATATCAATGTAAATGTCAAGTGGTGCAACATAACTGTTCATTGAAATATATATGCACTGGCTACAATGAGGGACTAGCAGTGTGGCCCTGCTTATCACAAGTCAAAAGACTACATAATCTAATCAAAAACCAAACTATAAAGTGTCTCAAATTGGACAATGGCAGAATGTGAATAATACAAAAGAAAAGTAAACCAGAGGGACAGATTGGAGGGGATGAGTAATTTGAATCACTGAACTTGTCTAAATTGCAATGCACTCTCAAATAATCATGTATGTAAGTGAATATCCATGAAGTTAAAATGAAGCCAGTCCCCTGAAGAAGGCTCCTGGCCGAAACACGTATTGGACTGACCTAATGTGTGGTGAATAAACTTGTCCTTCCACGGCTTTCTGTATCCTGCTTTTGTCTGTGCCTGATGCTGCTGTAGGAGGGGTGTTCTCTTTGGTTACGGAGTTTCCTTCATTACACAGGCCAGATAGTCTTGTTCCATAATTCCAAGCCAGCACTTCGTTAGAATGCAGTGCACTGTTGCCCGTATGACTGATTTAAATTGACTTTTTCAGAAAAGACCACGTGCTGGCGAGGTTTTGGAGAGTCCTGTGTCAGACCACCAGCTGAAATCGCAAATATCTTCAGGTCTTGATTTTTTGTTGCCCTTTGGGTTAACTATGACTCCAATCACTTCCTTTTGACAGGAAGAGAAAAAGCAAAAACAGGGGAAGCTGATATTTGGTAGATATTCTGTAACGTTAGGCTCTTCCATAAGTGAAGATCAATCATTTCCCTGCAAATAAAACCAATGTTGATGTGAAATGAATGAACTCTCCTACAACATCTTTAAAACACTTAACCATCTTCTGCCCAGGACCAGACTCACCGCCAGGCATACCAGGAGACTGCCAGGGCAGCAGCCAGGAGGTCTAAAAACTAATTATGAGGGTGGCACAAGGTTGAATACTCACTTAGGTTGCCCACTACCCATGCACTGGCCCTGCTTCTGCTTCCACATAAAGCCTTTCTGACAAAAATAACAAGAAGAAGAAGAAATAAAAAATAAAGCCTCTATTTTTCATACATCATTGGAGCTTAAGTTTTGCAACTGATAAGCTGCTTCTGTCTCTCCTGCAATTTGACACCTCTGGATATCCGTCTCACTGCTGTGAAGGTCAAACATTGCATCTTCAATTTCAGTTTCAATGCCTGAATCAATGAGTTCTTGAGAACCAAACAATTTCTGTGCATCTGGAAGCGCCTCAGTCTCAGCCTGTTAACTTACATGTGTTTTGTTCTCTGGTATCTTCAGAATGTAATTGATCTTATGCACCGTTTTGGGCCCTTGGCTTTGAGTTGCCTTTTGCATGGGGGTTTCAATAACATCTATTTTTGAGTTGCAGTATTAAAGCTTTTTCACACTGGCTGTTTGGTTTATGCTGTGTGCTACCATCTGAGCTTTCAACAGCCCATAAGGCAGCTTATCACATGTTAGTTTTCCACGTCATTTCCTTTCACATAACTAGTTTCTTCTACAGGCTGGGGACATGTACAGACATATTGCTATAGCTGTGTTTCCCCCTCCCCCCTCTAGGGTTGCCAACTGGCTCCAGATGCGCCCAACAGGCTTGATGGAGTCCTGGGTTTACTCCACTGCAGGCAAGGACTTGTAGTTTTGCATTTACTATGGAGTGCAATGAAGAAATCAGAACTAAATGTCTCTGCATGCAATGGGGCAAATCCAGCACTGGACCAAACCTGTTGGGCGCATCTGGAGCCAGTTAGCAACCCTAGCACTCTCCATGCTGTGGGCTGCATAATTTGAGCATGCTCAGACATGTTTGTTGGCATTTCTCCTCACTATATCATGGCCACCTCCTTTGATGGCTTATACCTGAGGCATACTCTGGTCACAAGGCCAGTTGAAACCATGGCAATCAGGCAGCTTCTGGCCACTTCCTACAGGTGAATCTACATTTCTTCATTGAAATAATTCTACTAAAAGGAGGGAGGGGTAGGGGAGCTGCTGTCACTGTTTTTGTGAAAATGACATTCAAAGAAAAACATCCCCCAAAATGTCCTTGAACAAGCTCACATGCTCTGTGTTTTCTAAGTATTGCCCTTTTACTAAACAGCCTTTAAGAAAGATCATACGCTGTGGGCCCGATTCTGTCCTGCTGACCTGGACGTACAAAGGAGATCGTGATTCTGATCCCGCAGGGCACGTCTAGTCCCACAGGATCAGAATCGCAAATTCAGTCCCTGCCTGCACGTACAGTCACAGCCTGGCTAACTCAGCCAGGGATTTTGAATGGAGATGTGTTGCCATGGCACTGTGGCTCCATTTAAAATCCGTGATGCTGGCCGCTTGCAAACGGAGTTAATTCCCTGCAGCCCAACCCCTGATTCGGCCTCCTAAGGCAAGGATCGGGCTGCGGGGAATTAACTTTGCACCCCCAGCCCCTTTTGCGCCCCGGGCCGCTTAAAAACACGACCAGGGGAGTAACTTCTCCGGCCATTTCACCGGCCCTGGACATACAGGGCCAACATTAGAATCAGCCCTGTACATCCAGGGCTGGCAAATGCCCACTGCCCGCTCACTCTCTGCCCCTGGGCTGCCTCTTCCCCACCCCCAACTATCTTCCCCGCACGACCAGTTGGGAAGTTAGTTAGGGCATGCAGTCTGCATGTATAGTGGGGATGGACATCCCAACGGGACGTCCATCCCCGCTATTCGTGTCTCAGAATAGCCCCCTGTGTGTTTTAAAGCATTGCTCCCTGTTACTGTTTTGTGTCATGTGCAGACTGCCAGCAAAGAAAACCTTATATAACCCTTATATAACTCTGTTGCAGCTTATGAAGCAGGGAGATCTTCAAGGATTTTTGTTATTTTGCCAACTTTGTTTAATCTTTTCATGACACCATTGGCTGTACATATTGCTGAGTGTGATATTGAAAGTTATATGTGTGCTGATAATGTATAGTTATTGGCCAGTTTACCAAGGGATTAAGAGACAACCATCAGTCTACCCACGTTTTGATTTGAAACCCCGAGAAATCATTTTTTATGTACTTTTGAAGAAGGGTTTCCTTTGTGAGGTGAGCCGCAAGTGGCAGGACTAGTTGGGGCGTTAAATGTGTCGCCTCTCTAGCAATGCACTCACAAACTGGGCATATAGTTAGTGTGTGTTATGCTCTCCTTTGTATGATTCGGCAGTTGAGGCCACTGTTTTCTTCTGAGAATTTGGTACTGTTAGCCCAGACTGCGCAATTGTAATTCCTGATATCTGAGTTTTCCTCAGTCCAGTCTCAGAAGACTGAAGTTGGTGCAAAATGCAACTGTTTGTTTTGTTTTGGGCTTAAGAAATTTTGATTACATTACCCCTGCTACTCCGGCTTTACACTGGTTCCCTACTGAATGTTGCCTTCAATTTAAGCTATTTTGTTTAGTTTATAAAGTACTGTAGTTAATAAAGAAGAACCACAATATTGAGTCAAGCACATCAATCCTAGGGAACATTCTTGCTCCTTACGTCCTTTACAGAAGCTTTTATTGGATCTCCCATCATTAGTTGTCATCTGTTCATCAGGGATTTGATGATCAGCTTTTAGCTATTTGGAGCCATTTTTATGGCATAGATTTACCTTGCAAATTACAGGAAGAGGGAAGATATCTTTGGTTCCTAAAGCTGCTCAAAATACATTTCTTTTGTACAATATTATGATTGAAATGTATGATTCATTTTATAATTGTTTTGGATGCTTTTCTATATTTACTGTTATTTTTCTAATATTATATGATTTTGTTTTGTAATGTAAACCACCAAGATGCTGCTGGCCCAAGGTAGTTTATCAATTTTAATAAAATAATAATAATAATAGATGTTGTGGGACATCCAAATACAAACAGAAAGGTATTTAGAACACAATACGCCTAATATTATTGTTATAGAAAAGAAAAAAGTATGGTTTATAGATGTGGCAATCCCAAGTGATACCCAAATTGAGGACAAAGAGAGAAAAATTGACAAAATAGAGACCTTCAGATTGAAGTTGAAAAGATTTGCAAGAAAGAATAGACTGTAATGCCAGTTGTTGGAGCTTTCAGGACTATAAGATTTCCTAAATATTTACAAATTTTGGACCACCAGACTTGACTCTACAAATCCTACAAAAGACTACTCTACTTGGAATGACTTACATCTTGCATCAGTGTTTGAATGATTCCTAGGTTCTTGGTTAAAACCTGAATCATAGGATTAAAGCCAGCACTAGACTGTGTCTTCCATTGTAGAATCCAATATAATAATAATATAGATGCTTGAATGTGACCATTGTAGTACCTGAAACGTTAGGGGCAGTTTTCAGACTATCTGTACTGGGAGAAAGTCTGTGACTATTTTTAATCCATTGTCTTGGCACCAATCAAAGAGAACGTACACTCATACTTTCACTTTGACACTTGCTACAGGCTCAAAGCACCCAGGGACACTTGCACCCAAAGCACACTCCTGGTAACATATCCTATAAATGCACTTAGAAATCCACATGTTAAGGATCAATGCATTTATTTATAGTCATACTAAGAAAGAGCAATCTTTAGATGGTTAATTCATGCATGTGAGAATTTTTTTGTACGCATGGAAATGACTTTGAAAATACCTCTTGTCACTCTCTCCATGGAATAGTCTTGTTTTAAGACCGAGTGTGTGAATGCATTGAAGGAGTTCTAGATATGTCTTTGGTTTTCCTTTCTCTCCATTCAAATCAAGAAGACAACATGCAGTAGTATCTAAAAGGTTCAATGTTGCAAAGTAAAGCATTATGGGACCCTTTTACTACAGCCCAGTAACCAGTTAACAGGGAACGCAAAGTGGGGGCATGCCAGTAACTGCGCGTTAAGATGCACGGTAATCAGCCACCATGTGATGGGACAGGGAATGGGTGAAGTATGGATGTAGAGAGCATATTGCTGAATCGTAGTGTGTGGCCAATTGCTATGCGTTCAGTGGCATTGTGCAAATAGCGCAAATACACCTAATGAAACCTCTATAGGAGTTGTTAGGTGAACCCGCATTAAGTGCATCAGGTGTTAGCATTCACAATCATATGCTAAATGCTGTGAGCAAGCTGGGCAGTGCAATACTGTGAGATAGTATTGCCATTAATTATGCAGTAAAAGGGCCTCTAAGTCAACTGTCATAATTGGATGCATAAGCAAAGGGGACAGAGCAGAGTGGCACAGCAATGAGTAGGGATCACTTCTACCCTGAGGACCATTTAAGGCCTTCAGATAGGCTAAGATGACCTTTGGAAAGCTGGTATTTGGAGGGAGGACCTCAAGGGAGCTGCAGTCAGGCTAGGGCAAGCTATGAATGATTCTTCTCTGGTGAGGGTTTCCTGCTCTAAGGGGGAATGTTCTTATGCTAGGGTGTTCTGCAAATCAAGGGGGGTACCTTGCTTGGGCAGGGAAGGGGGTTGTTTGGGCTTTTAGACTCTCAAAGCATGGGTGTATGGAGGTTTACGTTGGGCTACAGTGGACCCTTAATGAAAGTGGACGTTGGGGCTGAGATCTCGATGAGTGCATTACCCTGCTGTTACTCTCTAAAGAGGTTAATTTTACCTCTTACGGTGTAGTTGGCTTTTCTGGGTTCCTGTAGACACTGTGTAATTCATTTTAATATTAATAGTCTGTGCTGCAATGCATATGTATGTGACACAGCTCATTACCATAGTTTAGAGGTTAGTATATTTTGCTGGGTTAATGGTAACAGCTATGCATGTGTTTCCATATTTCTTTCATACATTAGCTGTGAAAATAGGTATTTAGCAAAATAGGACCCTAAGGAGCCATGAAGTATATTTCTGTTTCTAAACACCTACTTAATGTCTGCATATGAAAAAACCAACATGTAAAATTATAATACTTTGAGAAACACAATATGAAAAAAATATTCAGCTTTTGTGTTACTGGGAGCCTCTAGAATAGGAAGAAATTCAATAAAGTTCTCTGCCCTTGCAATTAGATCCCTGAACTCTTGATGCAGTGCTCTTGAGAAGGTGACCTGGGTTATTCCATCTGCAGATGCTGCTGTGGAGTGAATAGATTATACAGTATTTATAAGGCAGAGAGAGAGAGAGTCTACAGACAGGGAGCAAGAAAGAGAGAGAGTGAATATCATCTTAGACTGCCAAAAATGAAATCAGTTAATGGAAAATTACCTGGTTGCTATAGGTAAAAATATGAGCACTGTGAAACAGTGGGGTCGATTTTCAGTGCGGGCCTTCAGCGTTATCAAAGCAGCTGGCCGCCCCCGCTTTTAAGTTGTGATCAGATATCCGGTGCATATCTGGCGACTGGAGCTGAATACGCATTTTAGCCAGATTGATCTTTTGCAATCCGGTTAGCGGTGATATTCAGCTGCTAAGCAGACTGCAAAACCGCATGAAGTTAGGATAGCTTTTTACCTGTCCGAACCTCATGTGCTTAGTGGCTGAATATTGCCATTCCTGCCCCCGCACCTCTCTCTGGAAGGCCCTGGTGCTCTCAGGCTAAAGCAGGAGCATACTATATAAATGAGTCTGAATAGGCCCCCCAGGGTGTATACTTTTAACCACATTTTATTAGAGGAATTTCTGGAATGGAGTTAGGTTTTGAGAGAAAACAAGGCATGTAGTTCTGTATTTCCAGTGTTACGTATGTTGTTTTAGCCAGTGAAAGTGTGCACAAGTCTTCCTTAGACAATTTTCAAAATGAAAGTTTGCAGGTCCCTTTTACTTTGAAAATTGGTGCGAAGTCCATGGATAAAATACCCACATACTTTGCAGCAATACAAGCATTTGAAAATTGCCCCTCTAATCCTATCAAGGTATCATCCCTGTGCAACTACTTCTTAGTTCTCATTTTAGCTGTCTCTGTATAAATTTTTTTTATCCAGTAACATGAAGAAAACATAAAAAAGTAGTATAGAGGCATTCATATCCCCAATAATCAATCCTAACTGCTCAACCAGCTGATGAAATGTAAATGTAGAGCCCAATTTTCAAAAAGGCCGATTTCCAAAAGCCGTGTCGGTCAGCTGCAGTGCTTAAATGATGGTAAAATATTCCATGGCAGTATATGGACTGGAGCTGCCGTTGAATATCCAGACTGTGCGTTGCTGTCTGGGTCAGTGCTAGCATGTACCTGGTTAGCATGACTTTCAGACAGCACTTATCTGACTAGCAACTTAGGCCTGCTTTACATGTGGCCTAAGTTGTCCAGAGAAGCACCAGCCAAGAATTGGGCTAACACGTGCCAATACCACCTATGGACTGTCTATGCAGTAACCAGATAGAGCCGGAGCGGTCAGCAGCACTATCTGGCGAGTACCACTAAATATCTCATTTAGCATTCTTATCCAGACGGCCTCCTGTTGGATGTCTGGATAAGGGTTCTGAATATTGGCCCGGTGGCGTTTATTGCACATACAAATGTATTTATTTTATTTATTTATTTTAACAATCATTTATATACCGCACCTTCCCATGTATCAGGTGCGGTTTACAAGGAACAAGTGAATGAGGCTTGTGTTGCATGCATAGGTGAACAGTATTGCTAAAGCTTAAACTATATCTCCCGAGTAGTGAAGCTTTTTTGTAGGAATGCAGCTGTGAAGCATTTTGCATGCATACCTATCTGCTATTCTAATAGGTGATAAGCCATTTTGCATAGTATTACATCTCATTACCTCATTAGCGTAGACTTTGAATTCATTTAGTAGCTAGTTTACACATTAACACATCTCTCCATACATTTTGATACCTAGGCAAGTTGTGCTAACATACAGCATTTTGACCCAAGACAAAGGAAATAGATGTCCATGCTCTAAAATCTGAGAGGTTGGAAAGCCTCCAGCCCATCATCCAGTCTCTAGAGATCTACAGGGACCCCAGAACATCAGCAAGCCTGGGGCTGAAAATGAAATTGTCAAATAGTGACGGCTTGAACGGTCTTCTTATGTAGCTGGCCATTGCTTCTGATTTTGCTTTTAGTCCTGAAGAAAAGGAACTGTAAATCTTTTCCTCCCCCATGCAGTTCTACACAGGGACTTTTAAGATCATTTGCAGTGATAGCAAGCAGCTAGGTGATAATAAGTAAACCTAGGCATTCTCTGCTTTCCATCTTGATGTTCCAGGAAAGGCAAACTTCTCTTTATAATGAGCTTTCTCCCTCCTACCAGCCCTCAGTGGTGTCCGGTGAAAACACTAAATTAAGGTTGTTCCTCTGAATAACTAAGCATTTCCAACCCAGCTGAAAAAAGCATTTCTGTTCTGAAACTAGTGGCTCTTTGCAGTTTGTATTTAGCACATGCATTTTCTGGCACAATAAGTGAAGTTTCTCTCCCTTTCCGTCCCTCTCCCTCGTCCTCTCTGTCTATTAAGATTACAAAAGCTAAGTCCTACTGTGATAATGGCCAAAATGTATGTCAAGCATAGAAGGACCACAGGGAAGGCAGTAATGAGTCTACTTGTAGGACTGCAAGCTTATTTAATTTCCCTTTGAAATTTTGGCAAGCATGCAATGCATAACGGCAAAGTACCATGCACATTGAGCCTACATCAAAGCCAGCAAAATGTATGCACTGAAAATTAGAGACTTGATTATGCAACCTTGGTGTGTACTTTCCCTTCCCAGACCTAATGTCACTCTTTATCTTTGTAGGTAAAGGTTTGCATCCTGTGAACACATGTATACTTCTACTCACATGTTCCTATGCAAGTGAACATAGGTTTAGCTAGGTACAAACTTCTGATTATTACCCCTATTTGAAGTAAATTATAATTATACATGTAGAGGGAAACTCTACAAACCCCACATTGTAATGCACATTTTTCTGTGCATTAATCATGCTTATTTGACACCAACTAGAAACCTGAGATCCTCCCAAATGCACCTTTTAGCTATCCCTTCCGCTGGTAGATTTTGTCTTGTTGGTTCTAGCCAGAGTGCTTTCTCATACCAGGACCCAGTATTATGGAACACATTACCATTAGATATACCTGCAGAAAGGATATAGAAGAATTGGAAAAGGTACACAGGAGAACAATCAAAATGGTAAAGGAGATGGAAAGATACATCTATGAGGAAAGGCTTAAAAGGTTAGGTCTCTTCAACTTGGAAAGGAGATAATGGAAGGTAGATATGATAAGGGTCTATAAAATAATGAATGGAAAGGCTTAAAAGGGTTAGGTCTCTTCCACTTGGAAAAGAGACGACTGTGGGGAACTATGATAGAGATCTATAAAATAACAAATGGAATGGAACGGGTAAATGTAGATCGGTTGTTTTACTCCTTTAAAAAGAAGAAACACTAGGGGGCATGCAATTAAGCTACAATGTGGCACATTTAAGACTAATCAAAGAAAATACTTTTTTTATTCAGTGCATAATCAAACTGTGGAATTCATTACCAGAGGATGTAGTATAAGCTCTTAGGGGCTTGTTTACAAAGCCGCGGTAGTGGTTCGCGATCGCGATCGCAGCCGCGGCCCCATTGAAATCAATGGGGCCGCGGCTGCGATTACGATCGCAAACCGCTACCGCGGCTTTGTAAACAAGCCCCTTAGTGTAATTGGGTTCAAAATAGGTTTGGATGAATTCCTGGGGGAAAAGTCCATAAACCATTATTAAGGAGGACTGGAGAAATTCACTGCTTACCCCTGGGACAAACAGCATGGAATGCGTATACCTTTGGGAACCCGAGAAGTACTTGAGACCTGGAATGGCCACTATTGGAAACAAGAAACTGGGCTTGATGGACCCTTGGTCTGACCCAGTATGACATGTCCTTATCAGAGGTTTAAGAAACTTGTGATAACCTGGTTATTCCAGTGCTCTTATATTGATCTATAATGATTTCTGCCAGCTGCAAGAATCTTATCTTCCCTCGTTGTACCCAAGGTTTTCAATTTCAGTCTTTGGAAGATAATGTTGTGCTGTCCCATTGCCCTGCCTTCTGGTTTGACTGTTATCTCGTCGTGGTATTTATTTTATTTATTTAACAAGTTTTATATGCCACCTTTCTTAAATTCAAAATGGTATACATAGAGCAGGCATGTCCAACAGGTAGATCGCGATCTACCTGTAGATCGCGGAGGGGTCAGAGGTAGATCACCAGCCCCACTTGGCTCCATCTCTCCAGCAGCTTGCCCCGTTGCTAGGAGAGAGCTTGTGCCAGCAGGTCATCTGCCGAGGGCCTGCCTCCGCTGCTGATCCTTTACCTTTCTTTTTTCCCTGCGGGAATCTTGCTTGCGGGTATATTGGGGGCGCTTGTTGTTTTCGTGCCAATAGTTTGTGGGTACCCCAGGGGGCCGCCGCCCGCGCCCTGCGACGAGACGCCACAGGCCCGGCATCATACCTGGTCTCCTGCCTCTCAGAATCACCCATTCCTGCCCCCGCCCCAACACCCCTTAGAAATGTGTTATATACCGGACAATATCCATTGGCCCAGGCTTTACCTGAATACACATACCGTATTAGTTGTGTCGTGTGCTGGTCGTTGGTCGCTTTATAGTTCGCTTTCATTAAACGTTTTCGGGCAGACACAACAAAGTGTCAAGAATTTGGTGATTTTAGTGGGCTTTTCCAATTTTGTTCTAACTTGCCTATGCCTTGCCTTTGAATTGGTTCAAACCACTGTGACTTTTGCTTGCCTCTGCAATTTTATTTTGCCTAGCCTTTGCGTTGATTCTACACTGCAATTTTATTTCGCCTTGCCTTTGCGTTGATTCTACACTGTGTGCAGAATTTATTAAAGCGCGTGTGGTGGTATTTGAACTTGTTTGGTGGTATTTGATTTTATCTGGTGTTTGAGTTTTTTTGATGATTATTTGGTAGTATTTGATTATTGGTGCCAGTATGATGAATTCTTATTTTTACTTTTAGAACTGCATGTGTGGTTTTGGCATCTCCAGTCCTTGTATTGCACATCATCCAGAGGTCTTCAGTTCCTGTTGATCTTTAATACTTTGGGACAGTGACAGTTTTGGACCAGATTCAGCCAGTGTTAATACTAACTTAGCAGATTTGGCCTTTTTACATCCAGCCACCCCACCTTTAAACATGCTCTGAAGACCCACCTCTTTTCCCTTGCTTTTAACCCTCCTCCCTCCTAGCCTTAACCTCTTCCCTGCGCTGACTGTCCTTTTCTCGCTCTCTTCTCTCTATCCTTTATTGAATTGTAATTTCCTTTTCCTTTTCTGGCCTTGTGCCATGCTGTAGTGAAGATTTTATTGTAAACCGCTCTGCTTATTACTGAAGGGTGGTCAAGCAAATAAATAAACATAAACATATAACGAAGATGAGTTTTCGAAAGAAGAGCAAAACTGACCACTTTCATGATGAATGGGAAATGGACTACTTCTTCATCATGGTGAAAGACAAGTGTTGTTGTCTAATTTGTAACGCCCCAGTATCCTTGCCCAAAAAGGGTAATCTTGAACGCCATTATAAGGCTCTGCATAGCATAAGTTTGATGCTGATTTTCCACCCAAAAGTGAAATTCGTAAACTGAAGCTCAAAGAACTTAAATCAAAATTGGCTACTCAGCAACAGTTGATGGCGAAGCCAAGGTCACATTTGGTCAATGCAACCATAGCATCCTTCGAGGTCAGCAACCTGATCACAAAGAAATGCAAACCTTTCACTGAAGGGAAATTTGTAAAAGATTGTTTTCTTGAAGCAGCTGACAATCTTTTTGAAGGATTTAAAAATAAGAAAGAGATCATAGCTGCTATTCAAGATGTACAATTGTCAAGAAACACTGTCATGCGGCGAATAGAAAAGATGTGTGGAGACACAACTGAACAATTGTTGGAGGATGTTTCAAATTGTGTTGCTTTCTCACTCCAACTGGATGAATCTACAGACATAAGAGACATAGACCAGTTACTAGTCTTTATCCGGATGTTTTTTGAAGACTTCAGTGTTAAAGAAGAACTACTTGGAATGATTTCTTTAAAAGTGAGAACTACCGGTCAGGAAATATTCAATTCTTTCCATTCTTTTGTGGCAAAATGTAATCTTCCATTGCATAGACTTGTTTCCATCACTACTGATAGAGCAAGAGCAATGACAGGTGAGGTTAACGGTTTCATAGCCCTCTGTAGACAGCATGACGACTTCTCAGATTTTCTTTCTTACCACTGCATCATTCATCAGCAAGTTTTGGCAAGCAAGAGACTCAATATAAAGACTGTCATGGACATCACTTTTAAAATTGTAAATTCAGTTCTTGGAAGATCACTTCAAAGACGGGTTTTCAATCTTACTCTTGATGAAGGGGCAGCGGAAATCATTTTGCACACAAATGTAAGGTGGCTAAGTTGGCACAAATTTCTGCAAAGATTTCATGATTTGCTGAATGAAATAAGAAGTTTTTTGAAGGAGAGGGGAGATGACCAAGCAGAGTTGGAAGATGATGAGTGGTTATGTAATCTGGCATTTCTCGCTGACTTTACAGGCGAACTAAGTGATATGAACCTTGAACTACAAGATCAAAAACAAATGCATTGGTGAGATGATGAGTACAGCTTTATCCTACAAGAGCAAATTTGAGCTAATGATGACTGACCTTGCAAACAACACTTTTGATCATTTTCCTAATATGCAGGACCATCTGGGACAATATCTAAATTTTGTTTTTCAGAACGAGAAGTATGTGAAAGAAATTTGTTCTGTTATCCAGGAATTCGAAAATAGATTCTGTGACTTCCAAAAAATTGGAACAGTTGTGGAGTACTTGTCATACCCATTCAAAGTAAATGTGGACATTAAAGAAACTGCAGATGCTATCAGTTAAAATTATTCATTGAACAAGCCATCTCTTGAAAACAAAATATTAACCCTTAAAAATGACATTTTTCTCAAGACCGGTGCTGAGCAAGAATCGTTTTGGGAGCTAGTGCCTAGAGACAAATTTCCCAACTTGAGAAGATGCAATGAAGCTGTACACTCCTGTTTCGGTTCAACTTATTTGTGTGAATCTGCATTTTCCCATCTGAAAATGACAACGAGTACACAACGTTCCAACATGACAGATGAACATCTCCAGGATTCCCTGAGACTGGCCGTCACGCAATATTCACCCAACTTCAAAAAGATGGAGGATGACATGCAGGCTCAGACGTCTCACTAATGAGCAAGAGCGAAATATTAAAGATTTGCAAAATCAGCCTGGATCAATACTTGACCTAAATTTAACACAAATTACTCAATAAAAGTTAAAGAAAGTTTTAAGACAGTTAAAGAAATTTATTACTTAATAAAACTTTAAGAAAAAATGTACTTTCCATTTCCCCTCGCAGTTCTTACTGGATCTTTGTCTCTCTGTTTTGTTTTTGCTTAATTTGCTTAACAGCTGATCACATCCAAGTAAATGACAGAAGGTTCATTAAAAATTGGAGAGGGGGGAAATCCTCCAACTTTATTGGGTTAAAATTTAATTTGAAACTAATTTGAAACTTAATTTTCATGGTGGTAGATCACCGGCACTTTTGGCTGGAAAAAGTAGATCACGACCTGTTCGAAGTTGGATATGCCTGACATAGAGCATTGCAACTTTTAGAATGAACAGATAATCAAACTTGGAGTTCAGGGGAAAGAGGCTGTACAAGATTTATAACAGGAAGTAACATTCAATGCGGCACAATATTTACAAAAGTGAGAAACAATTTATGCAGAGGGGTAGGGTACACAGGGACAATTGTGGAAAATATGTCTTTGTATGTTATGTGTAAGGAACTGTAGTGGTAGGGTATTTTGTTATTTGTACATAATCATACTGAGTACTGTGAAATGCTATGGTGACATGGCAGTATAGCTAATACTTTTTAAAAAATGAACAAAATAAAATAAAATTATAGAATACTAGTTTTAGTGGCCACTAACATGCATAAATTTAAGCTGTAGTCACTTATACCAGCTCTAACATAGAAACATATACAATTGCTTCCACTTTTATGGCAGGAACCACATTCATCCATCTCGAGTCCCCCAGGATCACTCCTGACTCTAAAAGCTGCCATGCTGACTTAGACCAAAGGTTTATCAAGCCCAGTGTCCTGTTTCTAATAGTAGCTAATCCAGGTCACAGTTATCTGACATATCCCAATAGTAGCCAGTTCCATGCTACTTACCACAGCGATAAGCAATGGTTTTCTCTTGGATTACCTTAATAATGGTTTATGGATTTTTCCTCCAGGAATTTGTCCAAACCTTTTATAAACAAAGCTACGCTACCTGCTTTTGTCACATCTGCCGCGATGAATTCCAAAGACTAATCATAGGCTGAGAGAAAAAATATTTTCTGCTTTTTTTTATTTGTGGAATAGTGGCCTAGTGGTTGGGGCAAGGTACTTCAGGCCAGCAGGTTGGGGGTTCAAATCCCACTAGAGGACAGCAACCTTGGGCCGGAAGGACTGGGGTTTCTAGTCCCACAGGTGCTCCTTGTGGTCTTGGGCAGGCCACTTAACCCTCCATAGCCCATGTTCCCTGTAAATTAGTTATCTCCAAGTTATAATGCCCTGTTCAATGTAATTTCAGTTTGTTCAATGTAAACTGCACTGATGCAGAATAGCACGGTATATAAGAGAATAAAATAAATTTAGTGCCTTCGAGTAAATGCTGTGGTCAAATATATGTGTTTTTTTTTAGTGCAGTCAAATCAGTGCTGACTCCTGTCAACCCAGCTGCCTCTGGATTGTCTTGGCAATGTATTACCAGACCTTTTCTTCCGAGGCAATGGAAGGTAAAGAACTTGCTCAAGGTCACAAGGAGTACCTTGATCTTCTGGGTACTAGACAGCTGCTCTAACCAGGGGCGGCCCAAGTGGGGTGCGGAGCCATGTGCGTAGATTAATTGCGGGACCTCATTTGCATAGGGAGCCTCAAGCATAAATATTTGCATAATGTTAACATGCATTTTTAGTAAACATGTTTCCTAATGAGTGTCTGGATAAAGAAAGACTAACAGATTTCTATGTTACTATATTCCAGTGCCAACCGCCAGGTCATTAGGAAGTACTCTAAACACTGACCATTTAGAACTCATAGAAAATCCACCATATCATAACAGCTCTGCCAGGACTCACAAAGCACCAAACCCTACCTATCAAAAGGCAACACTGCAAATATTAAACCAATACATCTCAGAGAGTACCAATGCATCTCCTACTGGGGAAAGAGAATAACCGGGGAGCTGCAGCGAGCGCTTCCCCTGCCTCATACCCCACATTTTCCCCCATAAATAAAACTTCACATCACACATGACTTGGTATAACAACAGGTCGCAGCTTTATTGCTCCATAACATATTAACATTTTAAACTTGAATAACACCCCCATACCCAATCCCCCGAGCGGAGCGTTACCTCCCGCCATATAAGTAGCAAGGTGACAACGCTACCGCCCTTGCGCCGGTCAACCCACCGGGCAAGTTATTACCACCCCTGCCCGACTTCGCCATGTCACTAGCAAAAATCTGCTAGGGGTTCTCCGGGCCGCGGGCACCCTGCCCCGCCCACAAGTAGCTATGGCTCCGGACCCCGGAAACCTCCGGGATCCCGCCAGCTATCTCCCCCCCCTCCAGCTGCAACACCCCCAAAACCCTCACGCATCCTCCTTAACAAAAACCAAAGGGTGGGAGGGCGGGACACCCGCCAGATGCCCTCCCTCACGCCATGTGCTCAGCGATGTCCTTGCTGCTGCTACACATGGCCTGACTCGCTCTGGGATTGGTTCCCGCCTCGCGCATGCCCGAGGCTGAACCAATCCCTTCAAAAAATGCGCCTTGCATCCCGCCGCGCCTTGCATCCCGACGCACCCGCGCCTCTCCCCCCCCCCCCACATCGGCTTCCCCCCTCCAACCGCCTTCTAGCGGTCTTACTACCAGGCCCGCGCCGCGGCTCGCCCCCGGTTATTTTCGGGCTCCGGGACGTTGCCCCTTGCCCTTCCTTTTAACCGGGGAGCTGCAGCGAGCGCTTCCCCTGCCTCATACCCCACATTTTCCCCCATAAATAAAACTTCACATCACACATGACTTGGTATAACAACAGGTCGCAGCTTTATTGCTCCATAACATATTAACATTTTAAACTTGAATAACACCCCCATACCCAATCCCCCGAGCGGAGCGTTACCTCCCGCCATATAAGTAGCAAGGTGACAACGCTACCGCCCTTGCGCCGGTCAACCCACCGGGCAAGTTATTACCACCCCTGCCCGACTTCGCCATGTCACTAGCAAAAATCTGCTAGGGGTTCTCCGGGCCGCGGGCACCCTGCCCCGCCCACAAGTAGCTATGGCTCCGGACCCCGGAAACCTCCGGGATCCCGCCACCGGCACGGGCAAAATTTTTGTGCTTTGGCCGCCCCCCCCCCCCCCCGCATCTTTTTTATTTTTTTTTTATTTTTATTATTACCGGAGCCCAAGCTGCGACCTGCTCATGCAATCCTTCAGCACCTGCTCCAATGCCTCCTGCCAATCGTTCAGTAGAAGGTCGATCCCTACTGGAGACAGATGCACCCCATCACTGCGATACAAACCCCCACACGCCACGTCCACCCACTCATGTTGTACCTGATAACCCCCCTTTGTACACACCCATTTTCCAATCTGGCGATTGATCTTCGTCAGACCCCTGGACCACCGCCGCTGACTCCAGCACGCTGGCCTCGGGATGACATCCGACCAAATCAGCACTACATCAGTAAACATTTTCAAAACCGCATTCATATCTTTTTAGCAGCATTAATAAGTTGTTTACATGTCCATGATGTGAGATCATTGCCACCTAGGTGCAGCAGAATAATCCCAGGAGGAGTCCTCAACCGCTCGTGGTGTCGCAGCAAAGGCATCAGCTGTGCCCATCGCAGCCCCCGCTCTCCCAGCCATAACACCGACACCACGTCAGGCTCCAGCCCCAGGTTCATACCGATAGGCCGTATCGCAGCTCGCCGACCAGCCCAAAACACAAATGAATGCCCCAGCATCCACGCGCCCTTCCAACTTCTTCCCCCACCTGAAACAGAAAACAGTAGTTAACAAAACAGTTGTGGCATGGATGTGCCTTTCATGGTATGCTAGTAATTTTTTTTTTTTTTTTTGTTACAGTCGGACATAGCCCCGAAAAGCCCGTGACCTCCAACGGCCAATCCTTGATATTTGCCATCCCGATAAACCGGCACCCGCCGCACTGGACGCTGCCCCAATGCGAAAGGAGTGCGCCGCATATTGCGTAGGGTCCTCGCCCAAGCGCTGAAGCCCCAATCTCAAAACTGCAGTGACCTGGTAACGTGTGACCAAATCCTCATCCCTATGCAGAAATAGTCCTCCCCCAATCGGAGGACGGCACCCCAAATACTCCGTCATGGCCATCACCGGGCATGTGGGTCCCTTATCGCTTGCAGAACTACCCACATGCCTTTGCCCTGCTGATCCGTCTTGGATCTGCGCAAGAGGACCTTTAATTGTTCCCCCACTACCCGCACATGTTGACACTGCAGACTATTCCCAACACCCGACATCTTAGAATCAGCTACTAATTCCCCCACCCTAAATGCCCCAAAAAAGGCCAAACAGAAGATGGACTTAAAGAGAACAGCCTCATAAGCAGACCGAGCCACCCCCGGCAAGACCCCACAAAGCCCTCTTAGCAGGTCATGCGTCAACGGACGCCTCTGATCAGCCGGAGGAGGCTCCGCACGCCCCCACCCTTGTATTAATTTCCGCACCAAGAACCCCCCACCGGATGGGCCCCAACCCACTGCCTTTGCAAAAAACGCAAAGCCCGCCAATTGTCCCTTCACCACCGCCCTAGATAACCCCCTCTTCCTGGCCTCTAGGATGTAGTCTGCCAACACTTGCTCAGACACCCCCCCCCCATTCCAGCCATGGCCAAACAAGAACTCCACCACACTAACACAACCCCGACAGTAGGTCTCCCAAGTCTTCTTCGCCACAGATCTCTTCAACAACTCTCTCATCGCAGCAGGCCATCGCTCCATAACCTCCAAGGGACCGTCCGCCCCAACTCTTCTGCCCTTGGCGCCAGGTGCCGGAACCGATCGAACTGTAAACGGGAAAGAGCATCCGCGATGCCATTATGCAAACCTGGGATGTGCCGCGCTTTCAACCCCACATTCAACCGCAAACAGGATAATACCACCTTTCTCATCAAATCTGCTACTAAGCTACACCGCGGTGTGTAATGGTTAACGACACTCACCACCGCTTCATTGTCACACCACCATACCACCCGCTGGTTACGCAATCTATCAGGCCATAACTCCAGCGTTACCCAAATAGGAAAAAGTTCCAAAAAGGTGATATTCCGAAGCAGCCCTTGCTCGCGCCGCCACGAGTCCGGCCACTGCGCTGCGCACCACTCCCCCCCAAAGTATATGCCTAATCCCACTCCCCCCGCCGCATCCGTGTACAGCTGTAGGTCCGCACTAGAACACTCCCTCTCCATGAGCACAGTCGACCCATTGAACTCAGTCAGGAAAACATCCCACACCTGCAAATCCTCCCTAATGCTCCTGGAAATTCGAATTCTGTGATGAGGCTTGCGGACACCTGACGTAGCCGCCGCCAAACGCCTGGTGAATACACGCCCCATTGGTATCACTCGCGATGCAAAATTTAAGGAACCTATCAGGGATTGGAATTCCCGCAACGTGAACTTTTCCGCCGCCAAAGCATTGGACACTAAAACTCTTAACTTCGCCACTTTGGCTGCCGGCAAACGAGCCACCATCTCCACCGAGTCCAATTCTATGCCCAAGAATGTGAGCTTGGTCGACGGTCCCTCTGTCTTCTCTTTCGCCAATGGGACCCCCAATTCCCTCGCCACATGCATAAAAGCTTCCAACAAATCATGACACCGTGATGTCTGCGCAGGCCCCACGAACAAAAAATCGTCGAGGTAGTGCACCACACTATTATACCCCGCCCGTCTCGTGACCATCCACTGCAGGAAAGTACTAAATTTTTCAAAACATGCGCATGACACTGAACAACCCATTGGCATGCATTTGTCGAAATAAAATTCCCCCGCGAATTGGAAACCCAGCAAATGAAAAGAGTCCGGATGAACAGGCAACAACCTAAAGGCAGATTCTATGTCCACCTTTGCCAACAGCGCCCCCTTCCCCGCCACCCTCACCAACCGCACAGCCTTATCAAACGAGGCATAACGTACCGCACAGCACTTTCTCGGAATGTGGTCATTAACAGAGGAGCCTGCCGGGAAAGATAAATTATGAATAAGCCTAAATTTACCAGGCTCCTTCTTAGGGATAATTCCCAACGGAGAAATCACCAAATTCGTGAAAGGGGGGTCCAAAAAAGGACCCGCCATCCTCCCCAGGCGCAACTCCACCGCCAACTTCTGCCGCACGATGGCTTCCATCCGCAATACTGCTGGTGAATTCCTTGCCGCCTGGGCCACTACCCCACCCTGCACCGGAATAACAAACCCCAATTCAAACCCCGACCCCAAGAATTCACTATCCCCTTTTTTCGGGTAAAAACTAAGCCACTCCCGCAGTAACCCCCACTTGATGGGCGATGGCGCCCTGGCTAAGCTGGCATCCTCACTTAGAGACCGAGGGCGCCGCACCGCTACCGCCTTTTTTTGTACACTTTGCCGCTGAGTGCCCTCCTCCACACGCAGAACAGGCGTGCCGGAACTTACAGTCCGGAAATGGACATGAGGACTTATTGAACCTCCAACATACGTCCGTCCCTGCACCTGTCCCGGACTTACTTGGCAACCCACCCCCCCCAACTCGAAAGGACCTGGCCCCTCCAGCATTAATCCCACCTCCAAATTTAGAGCCACCCCCCGCAGTAGATCTTGCTGACATCTGAGTGAGCCACAAGTTGATATCTTGCGTACCCCACGTTAAATACCGGTTCTCCTCCATTTTATCTCGGAACTTCTCATCGTAATTAAGCCACGACCATCCCTCGTGGGACTGCGAGGCTTCCAAGATGGAGTCGGCATAGGATAATAACATCCCATACTGCTCCGGGTATGTCTGACCCCATACACTAGCTAAGCGCAGAAAAGCCCTGACCCAATTTACTACCGACCTCGTCACTTTACGCACCCTCCCAGCCTTCTCGTCCTCCTTACGTTTTTCTTACTCTCACCTGACCTCTTCCTCCCATCTAATAAACGGAATATGTCGATATAACGCCGTTTCTTAATTCTTTTTCTCAGCTTTTTAGGTACCCCCTCCCACAGTTCGGATAAAATTGTCACCGACGCCAAACCCGCAACTGCAGTGCTGCCCCCTGCAACTGTACCCCTTGCTGCTATACTGCCACCGCCCCCACTTGACGTACTCGAAGACGAAGTTGAGGACGAAGAAGTGGAGGACCCAGAACGCCGACGCCTTCGCGACGCATGTTTCCTTTTTTTACCTGCCTTTCCTGCCCGACCTTCCCGAGCTCCCTCCCCTACAACAGCTCCCCCTTGCTGTTCCTCAGGTAACTCACCATCCACAGTTGTGCCACCCGTCCTAGCATTGGTAAGCTGCTCTCCAGTAGTTGCTTGCAGATCGCCTGCTTCCGGCGCAACCCTTCCTTGCGAGTCCAATGGTTGCAAGAGGTTACACGACGGCAGCCGGCCTTGCGGTGGTCCAGCAAACATGGATCCAGGTGCCGCCATCGTCGGTATCTGTGGAGAAAGAAAAGGCACAAACGAAGAGGGGGAACAACCTGACCACACCGGCTGCCAAGCCCCAACCCAGTTGGCTCCCGACGTGCCTTGAGCCCCCTCTGCCATTGGTCCCAGGCCTGAGGATTACTAGTTCCCCAGCTCTCCGGACTATCCACCCCCCTTCCCGCATCTGTACTGTGCATCCCCAAACCGGACGCTGCACCACTCAGACTACCCCCGCCCCTCCCCCCTGAGTACCAAAACCCATCAGAGAAGGGCTGTACCCCTGTACTGCTCCTCGCCATTCCGTGCCCACTTCACCATTCTGAGACCCTACAGGACCCCGGATCTCACCCTGCCCTCTGCCCGCCGAGGCTATACGCCCACTTGGCCTGCGCCTCGGTCCAGCACGTGTCCCCCTGCCAGCAAGCCCCCCGGTGCCAGCCCCCCTGCTCCCTGCCCCCCGGTTACCTCTCCGGCTCCTCACTGGCCCCTTGGCCCTCCCCCCTTTCCCCTTCTCTGCTCCCCTGCCTGCCTGCGCCCTTACAGAGCTCTCTCCTGTTTGTGCACATCCCCCCTTGGCCCCTTTTTTGCCCACCGTTCTCCGAGCCATATTAATTCGTTAGCCACCACTACAACCCCCCCAGCAACCCAACAAAGCAAAGCAAACCAGGACCCAACAGAGACAGCAACCCGCTCCAAATAAATTTAATCACATTAATGGAAGCCCATAAGCCTCCACGTAGCTCCCACGAAATAACAGACCAGCCCCACAAATCGCTCAGAAATTTACTCGCCTGCTGATGTCAGTGCAGGCGCACTGACTGCTCGACTCCGCCGGCTCACAGCATGTCCCGCCGAGGCAATCCTTACAACCTTGCTTCCTGTACCCAATCACCCTCACGGCGTGCTCGCCCGGAGATGCACTGTCCCACGCAGACTGCCGCCCAACGTCCCGGAACGTCCACGCCGCTCGCTATCGCTCCTGCACCATTGGAGTACACCCGCCAGATGCCCTCCCTCACGCCATGTGCTCAGCGATGTCCTTGCTGCTGCTACACATGGCCTGACTCGCTCTGGGATTGGTTCCCGCCTCGCGCATGCCCGAGGCTGAACCAATCCCTTCAAAAAATGCGCCTTGCATCCCGCCGCGCCTTGCATCCCGACGCACCCGCGCCTCTCCCCCCCCCCCCCCACATCGGCTTCCCCCCTCCAACCGCCTTCTAGCGGTCTTACTACCAGGCCCGCGCCGCGGCTCGCCCCCGGTTATTTTCGGGCTCCGGGACGTTGCCCCTTGCCCTTCCTTTCAAGTGACACGGTCAAATAGAAACTACATGAACAGCTTGGTTAAAATGCAGAACATAGACCGTCACCAAAGAACAAGGGATCACAATTTAGAAATAGGAAGACAATAATTAAACTGGGAACCCCAAAAGCCAAACTTGGGATGTACAACAACACTGGAGAAATAAAACTCTAAATTAATTTCCTCTTGTACTAAACAATACACAAAAGATGTTAACGATGCACATTTCCCAGAGCTGATATATTCCAGTTAATAAATTCAAAATAAAAAGTATTTTTCTACCTTTTGTTGCTTGTGCATTTTCTTTTTCAGTTGCAATTGCTCCAGTCACTTTCTTCTGGTTTCTTTGTGTCTTCTGCAAGCTATCCATTTGTCTTTTCTTCTCTTTTAGATTTTTTTTCCAAATTTTTTTTTCTATATCTGCTTTAACATACTGATCTTTCCCCTTTTGCTCTTTCCTCCATTTCTTTCCTTATTCCTTTATCATCCACTCAAATTTCACCCTTCCATTCTCATTCTCCACTTACTCTTCCAATACCTGGCCCATCGTAGACTTTTCTTCCCTCCCACACAAAATATCTTTTCCCCTCTCTATTCTCATTCCCCATCCCTTTCTAGTCCTCCCCTAAAATCAGCTCCCTTATAGTTCTAGACCCACCCAGCATCTGCCCCCTTCTAGTCCCAGTCTCCCAAGCTTCCACATCAGCCCATTTCCAGTCCTAGCCCCCCATATGCTGTTTTCCAGTTCCATTCCATTCCAGTCCCCCATCAGCCCATTTCCACTCCAGGATCCCCCATCAGCCCATTTCAGCCCTATTCCAGCCCCCATCAGTCCACTTCCAGTCCTATTCCAGCCCCCATCAGCCCATTTCCAGTCCTATTCCAGTCCATCACCCATTTGCAGTCCACATTCCCCCCATCAGCCCATTTCTAGTCCTATTCCAGCTCCTTATCAGCCCATTTCCAGTCCTAGCCCCCCATATGCTCTTTTCCAGTTCCATTCCAGCCCCCATCAGCCTATTTCCACTCCAAGCTCCCCAATCAGCCCATTTCCAGCCCTATTCCAGCCCCCATCAGCCCATTTCCAGTCCTATTCCAGCCCATCACTCATTTGCAGTCCACGTTCCCCCATCAGCCCATTTCTAGTCCTATTCCAGCTCCTCCTCAGCCCATTTCCAGTCCTAGCCCCCCATATGCTGTTTTCCAGTTCCATTCCAGTCTCCCATCAGCCCATTTCCACTCCAAGCTCCCCCATCAGCCAATTTCCAATCCTAGCCCCCTTGTCAGCCCACTTCATCCTATTCCAGCCCCCATCAGCCCATTTCCAGTCCTAATCCAGCTCTTCATCAGCCCATTTCCAGTCCAAGTTCCCCCCTACCATTACAGCCCATTTCGTCCGTTCCCCCCATCACAGCCTATTTCCAGTCCCCCCCACCATCACAGCCAATTTCCAGTCCATTCCCCCCACCATCACAGCCCGCTTGCAGTCCTCCCCCATCACAGCCCAATTGCAGTCTGTTCCTCCCCCCCTCCCCCCCACATCACAGCCCATTTCCAGTCGGTTCCCCCCATCACAGCCCATCCAGTCCTAGCCGACCCCCCCTTCCGAAGAGCCCCGCGCCATCTAAGGGGCTGCAGAGGGAGCTGGGGAACCCCCCGCGAGGCCCCGGCTCCCTCTGCACAGCCCGCCAGCGTGAAGAGCCTTTACCTTCACACTGTCAGCTGTTTCAATGAAGCCGCGAATGCCGGGAAAGGTTAAAGGCAATGCCCTTTAACCTCTCCCGGCATTCACGGCTTCATTTATCTGGTTACTAGTTACCCACTGGCACTCCTTGGGACTTTGGGCAAGTCCATTGCCTTGGTAGAAAAGGCCTGGCACTCTACTTCCAGTGATACATTGCCAAGAAAACTCAGAGGCAGCTGACTCACTAGCAGTCAGCACTGATTTGACTGCACTAAAAACCCCCACATTTTATGACCTCTGCACATTTTTAAAATTGACTTGGAATTTCACACGTTTTTACTTCAATGTGGATTCCAGCACATATGCAACCTTTCAAAAACATGCCTTCGTATGTGCAAAGTTGTGGAGTATTGTTAGATGAGGCATTGAATATAGAACTCAAATCTCTGCAGTCTCTAAATGCTTCTTTTTGCATCTGAGATACATTTATCAACTATGTCCATTTATAGTACAGCAAGACCAGAGCATGACAATCTGAATGCTTGTAATTGCATCTTTAGACTACTATGATTCATTATATAAAGGTCTTCTACTGCCTTCTCACAATACCTTTGAGGAGGTTGGCAGTAGTGGGAATTGGATCTGGTATCCTCTCCTGGTTCCACTCTTTTGTACATGGCTTTTCCTACCAGGTAAGAGGGTCTGACGGTGTCTTGACTTGGTGCTCTACCTCTTGTGGGGTACCACAAGGACTGGCTTTGTCTGCCACCCTCTTCAAGCTTTACATGTGATTCCTATGCAAATTATTATGACAATGTGACATAAATTTCTGAGTGTATGCTGATGATATTATATCTCCTGATTGGCATCTCTGAAGGCATTCCTTTTGCCAAGGTCTTCTACTGTTTAACACAGGTTGATTGTTGGATGTCGGTTAATAAACTTGCCTTTAATGCTTCTGAAACAAAAGCTATTATACTCACATTTGAAAAAAATGTTTCATTTCCAGATCATATTCTCTGGAGATCACATTCTATCCCAGTTGTCTCTGAAATTCATTACTTAGGCATTACCTTGGATTCATATTTATCAGTGAAGCCTCATATAAGAAATGTCACAAGATCATTTCTCCACAAATTGTGACTGTTGTGTAGACTGAAAAGTTTAATCCCTGATTCAGATTTCACACCGCCCTACAGACCCTTTCATGTCCATTTGTAAACTATTTTAACGTCTTCTGTTTCCTTCTGCCCCTTCTTATATTAAGGCTCTACAAGTTGCACAAAATTCAGCTGCTTGTTTGCTTATAGGGAAGTCTCAGAGGGACCACATAACGCCTTGCTTACAATTCCTTCATTGGCTTCTCATTGAAGAACATTTTAAATTTAAGTTAGCAATCTTATTGTTTAAGGCAAAAAACAACTTAACCCTTGTGGGCTTGTGTTCACTAAATGGTTCCTACAGTCCACCATGCTACTTATGCTCCTCCCAAGGAAAACCTTTAACCATCCCTTATCAAATGAAAGCATGAAAACCAGGAACTGAGCTTTTTCAGTTGCTGGAACTACATTCTGGTATGAATTGCCTGATCAGATCCGCAGAGAGATTGACCTATTGACTTTTCAAAAGAAGATTAAAACCTATTTATGTTCTCAGTGCTTGAGTCATAGTTTACTCATACATTGCAAGCAGTATACCTTTTTACTGATGTTTTGTGTTTGTCTGTAAATTTTGTATTGCATTCTTGTTCTGATTATTTCTAATGTTCTTGATTTAATTCTCTCAGAATGGTAGATGTAGACAAATATAAATGTTACAAATAAATAGCGTTACTGGTACTGACTTCAGTAGCCAGTGCTAAATATCCAGATACTATCGGGATATCAGCACTGAATACCCAGATGATATTTAGGTGCAGTGATTGACCACTGCAGCGTTTAAATATCAAATGCGTGACCAAAGGGGAATATGACCAAAGGAGCATGAATTCCAAAGGGGAGGGAAGAGGAAAGCTAGAGGTAAGAGCATTACTGTAGCCCTTACTCTTTATTTTATTTAGCTATTTTTATATACTGCTTAATCTACAAGTATATGTGGTTTACATAAGAACAAAATGGCCAACATGGCTTTACATAGAACATTATAACAAACATAACTACTGTGGTAACAATAACATGGGACTATTTAAGGTAACTTGATACATATGCTTTTTTCAGCAATGGGGATTGTGGGGAGGGATAAGGGTGGGCTGAGGTGGGGTGGAGGGTAACTGGAAGGTGTAGTTATCCATTACAGTTGTCCCTTTCATGAGGTCTATTATGTTGGATCCGTGAAGTGCTCAAGGAAGAGGCGTCTTTTCAGTTTTTTTCTGAAGTGTGCTATGTCATCGATGCCACAAAGTTCATCCGGTAGTGCGTTCCAGAGAGTTGGGGAAAATAGGGAGAAGGCCCTCCTGGAGGTTGTGAGATTTGTCTTGGTGATTATTGGGGGAGTTTGAAGCATGTTGATGGCGTGTTTTCTTCTGAACCTGGTGCTGGGTGTTTTCTGTATGAGTGATTGTAGGTGGATTGCTGATAGATCATGTATTGTTTTAAAGATGGTGAGTAAGGATTTGTATTTTATTCTCTGCACGATGAGCAGCCAATGTAGTTGTTTGAGGATTAGGGTGATGTGTTCCATTTTGGAGGTATTGCAGAGGATCCTTGTTGCTGTATTTTGGGCTAATTGGAGTGGATGTATTGCGTATTTAGGCAGGCCCTGGAAGATAAGGTTGCAGTAGTCCAAATGGGAGAAGATGAATGCTTGGACAACTGTACGAAAGTCATGGGTGTCTAGCAGTGGTTTGAGGTGCTCGACTGTCTTTAGCTTGTGATATGGCTTTTGTGATGTCATTGATGTGAGGGGAGAGGGTTAGGTTTTGATCTAGTGTTACTCCTACTCTTGTAGTGGCAGACCACATGGATAAGCATGTGAGATAAATATCATCTGAAATTGTCAATGTTCTGCTTGGACCAGCTGATCTTTCTACTTTCTTGAAGTCAAGTGCTTCTTTGAGCCCTATTTTATGGACTCCACTATCTCCACCAAGAGACAGTCAATCTCAATTCTCAGGGGGAAAAAGAATCTCCCCAAGTGATATCTGGGATAGATGTGGCTAGTACCCCCTTAAATGCTACTTCACAGGGGCATGGTGTTTTGATCCCCATGCCTGCTGTAATGAATGGAGGAGTAGTCTAATGGCTAGAGCACTGGATTGCTAATCAAGAGACTAGAGTTCATTCCCACTACCACTCCTTGTGGCCTTGGGCAAGTCACTTAACCCTCCATTGCCTCAGAAGAAAGACCTGGCAATCTACTACTGGTCACACTGCCAAAAAAATCCAAGAGCTGCTGGATCACCAGGAGTCAGCAATGACTCAAAGGCACACATTGCATTTTTGCCTGCTGTAATTCCCACATTGGATTTGGTTAGCTATTCTGATATATCCACTATGAGCCTGATCCCATAAGGGGCACGTCCGGGCTGTCTGGATGGCCAAGCACTGGATGGGCCCAAATGTACCTGATTCTGCACCGTGGGAATAAGCTGCTCCCGCGGTAGCAGGATCGGGCACTGAGATGGCCCAGCATGCTCCTGCAGCAGCCATGGGAGATGTCCAAGCAACAAGATGGCCAGGCCTCCCGCTGGTCCTGTGGCATCCCATCGCCATGGCACCAGGATGCCCAACGGGAGCGCTGATGGCCAGAAACCCCACCAGACCAGTTTTCCCACTGCCTGACCTTTGGCGGGGTCTGCCAGGGCTGGGATTGGGCAGTGGGGACTCACCTCCTGTGTCTCCGTTGCTTCTGGGGGGCTGCTAGGTCAGAGCGCATGTGTGCCCCGTGCTTATTCCACCTTCGAGGTGGAATAAGCTGGGCATCCTCCTGGTAATCCCTGGATGTACAGGGCCATGATCTGAATTGGCACTGTATGTCCGGATGCCCCCATCCAGCTCTCCTTGCACAGATGCTCTGTGCATGTGGGGTGAGAGTTTCTCTGCATTCGGGCCAGACAGCTAGCAGGGCTGCACATCCCATCAGGACATACAGCCCTGCTATTCACCTTACAGAATCGGGCCCTTTGTCTCTCTCTAATATTACTCTAGTAGATATATGGAAATTGTTACTCAGACTCATAATTTGCTTAAAGGAGCAATTGATCAGGTTAATTGTTTTTCTCAAGACACTGTGGTTAAATTGCAGAAGCAAGATAATAGGTTCCAGGTAGTGGAGCAGAAAATAGAGAAAAGTGAATCCCAATTGGAGACTCTGCAATCTGCTAATGTTTCTACTTTTAAGGATAGTTTGTAACTTCATTGACAGAGTCTTTGGAAAATATAATTAGGAGTAGGAATTTAAGATCTTTAAATTTCCTCGACTCATCTTTTGTCAGCTAGGATTCTGAATAAAGAATATTTCTGAGTGTCTGAAATTGAGTAATGCAGATGCTGTCATTATTTCAAATGTTTATTATTTACCATCTCATTGCATAGCGGAAGCCATTCCTGATTTGGCACATGAGGAGGATACCTTATTGGTTTCTTTGGATTTAACTAGAGTCCTTGAAAATTACCAAGATGTGATCTCCTCTAGAGGCACATTGGTTGTGATGCTACTTTCCAAAATTGACAAAACTTGAATTGTTAAGGGTTAGTTTTCTAATAAGGAAAGCATGTTCTGTGGTCAAAAAGTTTTAATTTTCCTAATGTATCTAGAGCAACACAGGTGCACAGACTTTTTCTCCAGTTAACGCCTCATGTACTTGCAGTTGGTACAACTGTCTTCCTCCGTTTTCCTTGTAAATGTTTGTTTTCTTATCAGGGTTCCAATTATGTTTTTCTTGATCCTATGCAGTTAGACAGCTTTTTGTGGGCAAATTGTGCAGTCTTCTTTGTAATATTTTAAGATTCTTATCCTTGCTTAATGGTTTGGAGTGGCTTAATATATTAATTTGTTTGTTGATTTTCAGTGCTGAATGGTTATCTCTTCTTTATTCCCCGTCATTAAGGCTAAGAATTTGTATTATTTTACTTTGTAATTAGTCAGTAATATTTTTCCCTGATTTTGTGATTGTATGTACACAGCTTGTAAAACATGTTTCAATTAAAAATAAATAAATAAATATCGGACACTCTGAATATCGAACCCGATTGTTGTAGTGGAAAGCTTTTATTCATGTGTAGTTTCTCTAATTTTGGAAACATTTTTATTTAATATTCAGCTTTTGACAAAACAAAACTAAAAAATATATTATAAGTTCAATATTCAGGCATGGCAGTTAGCATTTTTTTTAAAATGCTGGATGCTGCAGCTGAAATAAATGCAGATTTTCAGCGCCTCAATCTGGTTAGTGGTTAACATGGAATATTTGCATTCAGCACTGACCATGGTGAAATTCAAATAAAGTTGCACCCGCCTTTTTGTTCTCCTAGCTTTATCTGGTTAGCAGATGGAATATTACCGCTAACTAGATTACTCTGGGGACCTCATTCTGCCCCTGGGCCCCCACAGCACTATCTGGATAGCCTCAAGACAGTCTGCAATGATTTTCAGTGATATTTGCCAAATAATGCTGCTGAAAATCAAGGAAAAGATAGAAAAGCAAATCCTGGAAAAATTAAGCCCGTTTTTCAAACACTTATTCAGTAACCAAGGGTTGATGTCTATAACTTTTTGTCGGAGAGGCCAGCCAAGCTGTAAGGAAACAAACCTTAAGCCTTAAGCCGTTGTGGCACGTCCATTTTTTTTATTTAGAAAGACAAGCTCAATTACTTTAAAAACCACAGCGTAATGTGTTACTTAGCTGAGTCCTTGAAAAGGCTGTAGAGAAATAGCGGTAGGACTATTTCTCTACAGCCTTTTCAAGGACTCAGCTAAGTAACACATTACGCTGTGGTTTTTAAAGTAATTGAGCTTGTCTTTCTAAATAAAAAAATGGACGGGCCACAATGGCTTAAGGCTTAAGGTTTGTTTCCTTACAGCTTGGCTGGCCTCTCCGACAAAAAGTTATAGACATCAACCCTTGGTTACTGAATAAGTGTTTGAAAAACGGGCTTAATTTTTCCAGGTTTTGCTTTTCTATCTGGTTTTTTCAACTTGGTAGAGGGTATTTTGATTGTTTAGTTGAAAATCAAGGAATGGCCATGGTCGGTGGCACTTATCTGGGTAGTAGGTCCCATTACATGGATAAGTCTTTCTTGGTTTTTGTGGAAGCACTAGAATACTCACAGATAATCAAGGAGCCTACCCACCATAAGGGAAGAATACTAAACCTCATTTTTGCTCCAAAGGAAATGCTGAGAAGAAACCATCAGCTCTCCCCACAAGTATCCCCAGTACCATGATCCAATCATAGTATGACCACATTTCACCTACCACATCACACAATCATAGACATAGATACACTCACACAACAAAACAAGCATAGATTTAGACATTTCAACAGGCGAACCTTCCTAGATGAAATCGTGCCAAAATTAGACCATGATACAACTGATATTGATTCCCTAATCGATAAATGGAATGAAAAAATCTCTGCAGACACACTAACCCCACAAACCCCGGTAACCGCAGGAAGACACCATAATGCCATCTGGTACACCACAGAGTTAAAAGCCTCAAGTGAGAACTCAGACAACTAGAAAGAAAATACTGTAGTGACACTTGAAGCTCCCACATGACCAAAGTGCCTATATTGCCATAAGAACATAAGATATGCCATACTGGGTTAGACCAAGGTCCATCAAGCCCAGTATCCTGTTTCCAGCAGTGGCCAATCTAGGTCATACATACCTAGCAGTATCCCCAAAAGACACAGGTCCGCAATGCTTGTACTGGGTCAAGCATTGATATCCTAGGTCCCTTCTTAATAATGGTTTATAGACCTTTCCTCCAGGAACTTGTCCAAACCTTTTTTAAACCCAGCTACACTAACAGCCTTTACTACATCCTCAGGTAACAAATTCCAGAGTTTGATTACACGTTGAGTGAAAAAAATATTTTCTTTTATTAGTCTTATATAGTTTACCCTGTAGCTTCATTGCATGTCCCCTAGTCTTTCTATATTCTGATAACGTAAACAATCGATCTACGTTTACCTGTTCCACTCCGTTCATTAATTTATAGACTTCTATCATATCTCCCCTCAGCCGTCTCTTTTCCAGGTTAAAGAGCCCTAACCTTTTTAGCCTTTCTTCATAGGAGTATCCTTCCATCCCCTTTACCATTTTGGTGGCTCTTCTCTGAACCTTTTCTAATAACGCTATATCCTTTTTAAGATACGGCGACCAGAATTGCACACAATATTCAAGGTGCGGTCTCACCATGGAATGATATAGAGGCATTATAATATCTTTTGTTTTATTTTCCATTCCTTTCCTTATACCTAGCATTCTATTTGCTCTCTTGGCTGCCGCTGCACACTGGGCCGAGGGTTTTAACATGTTATCCACAATGACGCCTAATCGTTTTCCTGGGTGGTGGTTCCTAATGTGGAACCTTGCATTTTGTAACCATAGTTTGGGTTGTTCTTCCCTAGGTGCATAACTTTGCACTTGTCCACATTAAATTTCATCTGCCATTTTGATGCCCAGTCTTCCAGTTTATCAAGATCCTCTTGCAATTTTCCACAATCCTCTTGGGTTTTAACAACTTTAAATAGTTTTGTGTCATCTGCAAATTTGATAACCTCACTCGTTATTCCCCTTTCCAGGTCATTTATGAATATGTCAAAAAGCAGCGGACCCAGCACAGATCCCTGGGGTGCACCACTATTCACCTTTCTCCAATGGGAAAATTGGCCATTTAGCCCAACCCTCTGCTTTCTATCTTTTAACCAGTTCCTGATCCACAGTAGTACACTGCCTCCTATCCCATGACTCTTTAGTTTTACCAAAAGTCTCTGATGAGGGACCTTGTCAAAGGCTTTCTGAAAGTCCAGATACACTATATCAACCGACTCACCTTTGTCCACCTGTTTATTCACACTTTCAAAAAAACATAACAGATTAGTAAGACAAGATCTTCCTTGTCTAAAGCCATGTTGGCCGTCTCCCATTAGGCCATGACTATCTACGAGTTGAGTAATTTTATTCTTTATGATGGTTTCTACCATCTTTCCCAGTACTGACGTGAGGCTCACCGATCTGTAGTTTCCCGGATCACCCCTGGAACCCTTTTTAAAAATTGGTGTTACATTGACGATCCTCCAATCTTCAGGTATTAGAGATGATTTTAATGATAGTTCAGAGATTACTAATAGCAGGTCTGCAATCTCATATTTCAGTTCTTTCAACACCCTTGGATGTATACCATCCGGCCCAGGTGATTTGCTGCTCTTCAGTTTATCTAATAGTTGTAATACATCTTCCCGATGTATCAATATTTCCTTCAATTCTTCCATACCTTTAAATACCACTTCAGTCATGGGTAACATCCCTATATCTTCCTCAGTAAAGACCGAAGCAAAGAATTCATTCAGTCTCTCCGCTATCACCTTGTCGCCTCTTAGTGCCCTTTTAACTCCTCTATCATCTAGTGGACCAACTGACTCTCTCACAGGTTTTTTGCTACGAATGTACTTGAAAAAATCTTTATTTCGCATTTTTGCTTCCGCAGCAAGCTTCTTCTCAAATTCTACCTTTGCCTGCTTTATCAATGCCTTGCATTTGACTTGCCAGTGCTTGTGCTGTTTCCAGGTTTCATCGTTTGGCTCTTTTTTCCATTTCCTGAAAGATGCTTTTTTGGCAACAACAGCCTCTCTGACCTCACCTTTAAACCATGCTGGCAGTTTTTTGGACTTCCATCCACTTTTCTTAAAGCATGGAATACAGCTGGTCTGGGCTTCCAAGATAGTATTTTTCAACAACACCCAAGCTTGATGTAAGTCTTTAACCTTTGCAACTGCTCCTTTTAGTTTTTTCTTAACTAATTTCCTCATTTTATCATAGTCTCCCTTTCTAAAGTTAAAAGGTAGTACTGTGGATTTCCTTACTATCCCTCCTCCACTAATTAAATCAAAGGCGATCATGCTATGATCACTATTGCCAAGTGGCCCCAACACCCTTATCTCTTGCACTAGATCTGGTGTTCTACTAAGGACTAGGTCTAACATGGCTTCCCCTCTGGTCGGTTCATGAACCAGCTGCTCCAAGAAGCAGTCATTTATGTCATCTAGGAACTTTATCTCCATAGCATGTCCTGCTGTGACACTGACCCAGTCGATATCAGGGTAATTGAAATCACCCATTATTATTACTGTGCTGTAACATTTGTTAGCTTCCTTGATTTCTTTGAACATTTCATCATCCATTTGTTCATTCTGGCCAGGCGGTCGATAGTACACCCCCACTGCCATCGCCTTCCCCTTTTTACATGGAATTTCAATCCATAGAGATTCTACAGCAAATTTTGTTTCCTGCAAAACTTTAATCCTTTCTGACTCAATGCACTCTCTAACATAGAGTGCAACCCCTCCACCAATTTGATCAGCTCTATAATTATGATATAGTTTGTATTCAGGTATCACAGTGTCCCACTGGTTGTCCTCCTTCCACCATGTCTCTGATATTCCAATCATATCTAACCTCTCATTTAGTGCTATATATTCTAACTCCCCCATCTTATTTTTTAGACTTCTAGCATTTGCATACAAGCATTTTAGAGACTGTATTTTATTCATATTAATTTGGCTATTGGTAGACATGGGTAATTTGGGATCTTTAATCTCTGTCTGCTCCATACTCGAGGGCATTTGGGCTACTTTACTCTTTTTTGGAACCTCTCTGCTTTTGGTAGTATCCTTCAAGGATACATTCTTCTGAACCATCCGCTCTTGGGCGACTCTCGGCTTTCCCCTATTATCTAGTTTAAAAGCTGCTCTATCTCCTTTTTAAAGGTTAATGCCAGCAGCCTGGTTCCATCCCGGTTAAGGTGAAGCCCATCCCTTCAGAAGAGCCCCTCCTTTCCCCAGAATGTTCCTCAATTCCTAACAAATCCAAAACCCTCATCTCTGCACCATTGTCTCATCCATGCTTTGAGACTCCGGAGCTCTGCCTGCCTTTTGGGTCCTGCACGTGGAACGGGAAGCATTTCGGAGAACGCTACCCTGGAAGTTCTGGATTTCAACGTCCTACCTAAAAGCCTAAATTTAGCCTCCAGAACCTCCCTACCACATTTTCCTATGTCATTGGTACTGACATGTACCAAGACAGCAGATTCCTCCCCAGCACTATCTAAGACCTTATCTAGGTGGCGCGTGAGGTCCATTACCTTCGCACCAGGCAGGCATGTTACCAGGCGATCCTCATGTCCACCAGCCACCCAGCTATCTACATGCCTAATGATCGAATCACCAACCTCCCTCTTCAATAAAATCATCACAGGTATCGACAACATCCGTCAAGGTTTCGCTCTCATCTTCATAGACATCGCGGCAGCCTTTGACTCTGTACACCATGGTCTGCTAGTAGAACGACTAAAAGAAAAGGGCATAAATGGCATCGCCCTCGATTGGTGCAGGTCATACCTTGAAGACAGATGGCAACATGTAAAATCAGGATCAGGATCTTCCGAACCCTTCCATCAACGACAGGGCGTCCCACAAGGATCTTCCCTATCTTCTCTTTTATTTAACATTTACATGCAACCCATTTTCAACATAATCGAATCATTCAAGGTCGACTGTCTAATTTGCGCTGATGACATCCTCCTCTTCATGCCATTCTTCACAGAGCAAATGGACCTTTCGCCACTGATTGAATGTTTCAACACAGTCTCCGAATGGCTTCTGTCCCAAAATCTTAGGATACAACACAAAAAGACTGAGGTGCTATTCATCACCAGAGACCAGAGTTTCTGCCCTCCACCTCATATAAAGGTCAATGAGGCTGAGCTCCAAACCAAATCAACAATTCGGTACTTAGGAGTCACCCTCGATCAACATTTAGATATGAAAACCCATATATCCAACATAGTCAGAGCCATATATTTCAAAATCCGGTCCCTTAGACACCTGCAATCCCTTCTAAACCCTGAAGACTTCCGGACAATATACCAATCCCTGATCTTACCACACTTTGACTTCGCCAACGCTATTCTTCAAGGTCTCCCTCAATCAACACTCAACCCGTTGCAACTTGCCATGAATGCCGCAGCCAGAGTCTTAGTGGGAGCAGCAAGATGCAACCATATAACGCCTATCCTAATACAGCTGCATTGGCTCCCCATTCAAGGAAGGCTTATATTCAAATCTTTGTTACTCACTTTCAAATCCATCCATGGCATCACCTCCCCTTCATTAACCGATATCATCCAACCCATTCCTCCCAACAGAACAAGGAGATCCCTATCTACAAATGCACTATTAATCCCAAAGGCTTCAACAAAGTACACAATCGCAACATCTAACAGGGCATTCAGTATCTATGCCCCAAAATGTTGGAACGCATTACCACCAGGCATCCGTGCAATTACTGACCTAACACAATTCAGAAAGGCTCTCAAATTCCATTTATTTACACAGTACTACCAGATTAACCTAACCCCTACCTAATTGCCTCTCCTCTTACCTCCTCAAGATAACATCTCAACCCTACTGTACACATGTAACACCCTAAATTCTCAGCACTCACTCTCATTGTACATATGTAATTAGTTCAGTTTGCATCCCCCGTGTTATCCAAGTTGTTACTCCTGTTCTCTGTAAAGCAAAACATGTTATCCAAGTTGTTACTCCTGTTCTATGTGAAGCCAAGCAGTTTGTTATGGTCATTTTGTTGTATGTAAACCGCGCTGACAATAGTGCGGTATATAAGAAATTGTAATAAATAATAAATAAATAATAATAACTTTAACGGCTGTCCTAACCCTTCCCTCATATGCACATGGCCCTGGAGAAACCTCCTCGGTGCGAGAGGGTTTTACATCACCTGGAGGACAGGTCCTAGTTACAGGATCACTTCCTGCCACACCAGGGTGATGCTCTCCTGTCATATGACCTCTCTCCTCCATGGCAACAGGGATGCTGCCAGACTGGAGATGGGACTTCAGGACTATATCCCTATAGGTTTCATCTATGTACCTCTCTGTCTTTCTTATGTTTTCCAAGTCTGCTACTCTAGCCTATAGAGAATGGACTCGTTCCCTGAGAGCAAAGAGCTCCTTGCACCTAGTGCACACGTAAGACCTCTCACCAACTGGGAGAAAATCATACATGTGACACTCAATGCAAAAGACTGGAAAGCCCCCATCCCACTGCTGGACTGCTGTCTGCATCTTAGTTTTAAGTTTTTGTTTAGCTCTTTAAGTTCTTTACTTACTAAGGGTTGCTAGGGATATTTATACCAATAAAACTGTACTTAATACGTTTAATATACCTTGTTCACCTGAAGCTTAATTAATCTCAGGTCCTTAGTGTATGACTGATTTGGGTAACGAGCTTCACCTGAGAGCACCTCCTGTCTTTTAAGATGTGTAAGTACCTATAAAGCTACGATTATCCCAGGGGTGGGTGGGTGTGGGGTGGGAGGGAGGGAAATAACACTTATTAAAAGAGGGCTGCTACACAGTACCCTGTCCTGTGCTGCTGAGGTAAGCTATATTCTTATTTGATTTAAATTATAGCTCTTTGCTGCTGCTAGGCTCTAACTTATTATGCAATTTAAACTACAAGCTCTCTGCTGGGCTCAAAATTTAAACAGAAAGCTCTCTTCTGTGTTTAAAATTTAAACTAAAAGTACTTTGCTGATGCTAGGCCCTGAGTGACTATTAAATTTAAACTACAGCTCTCTGCTGGTTTTAAAATTTAACCAGAAAGTTCTCTTCTGTGTTTTAAATTTAACCTAAAAGTACTTAGCTGATACTAGGCCCTGAGTGACTATTAAATTAAAACTACAAGCTCTCTGCTGAGTATGAAATGTACTAAATAAGGGTCCTTTATAGAGTGTGAATGAACTTTTCTATTAAAGTACACTCAACAAATATCAAAAGTAGTAGATAGTATGCCTTCTAACCTGTATGTTCTCAATATTGCTTAATTTACTAATGTGATTTTATAATATTACAATTTTTTTATTTTATCCACGCTGGGTCTCAGACTCAATAGTGTCGTAGCCAAACTGACGGGCTCACACACTTCTTTTGCATCAATGACCCTTTGTCTTATGCGTGATTTTATATTTGTAATTATGAACATTTACTATGTAGTTGCACAAAAAGAAAGCACTTTCATTTCATTTCATCCTTTTGCCGTGTGATAAATAAAACAATTCTTATCTTAGCATGGTGTCGAGATGGCACAATCGAAAACGGTTTTTCCAAAACAATTTCTCCCCAATGCCGTCAAGAGGCAATGCCTACGCGTTTCACTACGCGTTTCTTCAGGGGTTCTCATTCAAACTGTTTGAAATTCGTGCCAATGTTTTGACATCAAGCTATTGCGAAACAAAAATAACAATCTTAAATACCTCCAATTCTCATAATACCTACTCCCCCAATTGTCATTACTTATTTCAAAAAGTCTTGTTAACTCGTGCTATCTCCTCTTTTGGAACTAACCAAAATTACAGATGCTGCCCGCGTCCATCCTCTGAAAGAGAGACTACTCCATTACTCTCCAATGTGGTTTTTCTTGATAAAAGACGCCGCGCATGCGGTCTGGAACAATCAGTCTGAGCTTTAACGGGAATCCACGTGCAACGTGATGACATCAGCCCCCCCCCAAAACAATACTAACTGGGGATCTCCCAAAACAGATTGTGTTGAAGACAGTACTCAGGTGGATGAACAAAAACAATAAACTATTGTGGCTTACCATCAGGGATCAACTCATACAGGCCTTCCAATCTATAAAGCCATTCAAACCCCCCGGGTCCACCGAATTGAGCTCAAAAATCCATCTCTGCTCTTTAATGATGAGCCATTGGTCTAGGGACTTGCCCAATTGTCCCCTAGTTACTACATCTATGCAAAAACACTGAAGATCCTCAAAAGAATGTTGTAACGTAAGACAATGTTGCACGATAGGGGCTTCAATGACCTTATTCCTCAATTGGCATCTGTGTTCCCCCATGCGGATCTTGAACGCTCGACTAGTCTTCCCCACATACACTAGATTGCACAGACATTGTATAATATAAACTACATGGGTAGAATCGCAGGTAGAAAAATGTCGCAAACTATATTCTTTACCCTGATGATAAAATACATCAGTCTCTTTAGTGATGAAACAAATGCTGCATTTTCCACATTTTCGGTGTCCTAACAGAACCCCTCCAGGAGTCGGTGTGGGACTAGTGGTTCGTAATATCGAGGGGCTTAAATATTATTTTAAATTTTTACCCCATTGCCACAAACATCTGATTTTCTTCTCCCGAAGTGCTGGAATCACCTTTAACACAGCACTATGCTTTTGCACTATACGTTGAATCTTACTGAGCGGAGAGTACTGAGTGATCAGGTTGATATGGTCATCCTCTACTAGCTGTTTAAAATGTAACTTACTTTGTAACAGCAAATCTCTATTGTTGTTAAGAGCCCTCTTGTATGCCTGTCGAATTATCTGAGGTGGGTAACCCCGTTCTTCGAAATTGGCAATCAACCGTTGTGAAGCCTTCTTAAAATCTCATTTATCCGAGCAATTTCTTCGATATCTTAAAAATTGAGAAAATGGTAGCCCTGTCTTCAAACGTGATGGATGGGCACTCTTAAAGTGTAAGAACGTGTTCCGATCTGCTTCTTTGCGAAAAATAGTGGTAGCCCAAGTTCCCTGACATTGGATGACTTTGCCATCTAGATATGTTATTTCTACTCTGCTACTTTCACAGGTAAATTTGATGTTGGTGTCACAACTATTGAGCCACTCAAAGAAAACTTCAAATTGCCGAAACGTGCCCTCCCATAACATAAAAACATCATCGATGAACCGGCACCACATTTTAATGCGGGATCTGTGGGGACTGGACTGAAGCCACTGTTCTTTATATCTAGCCATATATAAATTGGCTATCGAAGGGGCGCATGTGACCCCCATGGCTACCCCTGAAAGCTGGTGATAAATTGCCCCCTCAAATACAAAAATATTTTGAAAGATGGCTATTCGTGCTAATTGTAAAATGAAGGCCATCTGTTCATCTCCAAGGTCTCCACAAGAATGTAAATAATGATTTACAATGTCAAAAGCCGCTTCTTGAGGGATGCTGGTGTATAGGGAACTCACATCTAATGTTACTAACAAGATGGCATCATTTCCTGCCCACCGTTGATTACTGGCTAACAAACGGAGAAAATCAGTTGTATCCTTTATATAAGATGGGATCGTAGTTAGCAAAGGACGTAAATATGAATCGAGATATGTTGATATTGGTTCCAACAGGGATCCTCTGGTGGAAACAATCGGACAGCCCGGGGGGTTTTCCACATTTTTGTGAATCTTTGGGACTGTATATAAAGTGGCTATCCGTGAATGCAGTTTGTTTAAATACATCCACTCCTTCTTAGAGATTAATTTGCTTTTTAATGCCATATCTGTGAGCACTTGAATCTGTGATTTCAGCTCCTGTGATGGATCTATGGTCAACGTTTCATAAATGCAAACATTCATGAGTTGTTGCAAAGCCTCTGAGATATAATATGACTGGTTCAAGATAACTATCGCTCCTCCCTTGTTGGCTCGCCGAATGACTATATCATTTCGTTGCTGCAATTGTTTCAAGGCTTGTTGTTCAGACCTCGTTAATGCTGTAGAATGATGATTCTGTTGCGCTAATAATTCAATTAGATCTCGAAGAACTAAGTTCCGAAAAATTGATACAGCTGGATGCAACGGTCCAGGGAGATGCCATTGTGATTTAAGTGGGAGCTGTTCCCATCTGTTTTCTTGTCCGTTGGCAGGAAGATCAATACCCAGAACCTCGGAGTTCTTCAATAAGTCCAACCAGAGGGGAGGAGGAGTACTCATCCTTGCAAAAGAAGAATTGCAATTTAGACTACATGATGCCTCCACCACAACCCATCTGGATACAATCTCAATATCAAACGATCACTGCACAATCAATCTACTTTACCGAGCCTCAACACAATCACCAGACAATCTACCAACAATCATCAATCTTGCCTGTAACTCAAACAACCCACTCTCCTCAAACTGGCTGCTAGGAGACTTTAACCTCCCTTCCCTACAAGACACACAAGCAACAGCCCTCCTTGAAGCACTGAATGAACTGGGCTACAAGCAACTTATCGATTCGACCACGCACATGAAGGGGAGTACACTAGATCTGATCTTCGCCCATCAGTCTGTGGCTGACACCTCCCAACAACTGCTGAGGTCCATAACTCCAGTACCTTGGTCTGATCATCACCTGCTCAGATTCCACATACCCATCAGCCGATGCTTCAAGAACAGTAATATAGCCAACGCTCCTTCCTCTAGAACCCCAACAACAAGATTTTGACCCTTTGTTAAAGAGGAAGTCCTTGAGAAGGTCCCCCCCTCCTTTCTGTCATGACCCTTGACCCAGATGAATTGGTAACTAACTGGAACAACAGCCTCAGTGCCATAACCTACCTCCTATCTGATAGCAAGGTGCCAAGGAAGCGTGAACATGCCCCATGGTACTCGAAAGACCTACGAGCATCCCTCCTACACCTACGTAAGCTCGAGAGGCAGTGGCGCAGAACCCAAACCGCTGAAGCACACTGTGCATACAACTCATACCTGTCAATACATAGAGCAAGATTAATGGAAAAAAGGAAGCAGCACCACACAGATATTCTAAAGCGATCATTAAATAAATCACATGACCTGTTCAGTATCGCAAAATCACTAACAGGTGTTCCAGCATTAGCGCATCCACCCATGCCCCATCCTCAGGATTACTCCAACTACCTGCAATCGAAGATGATCCAGACCTGTACGAACTTGACCACCCCCAACTTTACCAGCATATACAAGACACCACAGCCAACACTATTGCTCAAATTCTGTGAAGTATCCAGTAAAGAAATTGAAGACATTATTGTCTCTATCAACCTCACCATGGCACCCAATGATCCATGTCCGGCTAGCTGGATAAAAGAGCTACGATTCGACCTAAGTAACACACTGTGCACACTGAACCACTCATTCCTAACAGGATTGTTCCCACAGAGCCTTAAACACACATCAATCAGACCACTGTTAAAGAATAGTATACTTGACCCATCCAAAGTTGAATCATACAGACCAATCTCGAGTATCCCCCTGCTTGCCAAAATCATCGAAAAAGTCGTCCAGCGGCAGATCCAACACCATGTCGATGCAGAGGCACCTCTCGATCCATCTCAACACGGCTTCAGGGAAGCACATGGTGTCGACACCATCCTAACGACCCTCCTCAACAATTTAATCTCAGGAATTGATAACATACACCAAGGTTTCGTTCTCATTTTCTTGGACATTGCAGCCGCATTTGATTCAGTGAATCACGAGATCCTCCTACAACGTCTCCAAGAAAAAGGGATACAAGGCACGGCTCTACAATGGTGTGAATCATACCTAACTAATAGATGGCAACAAGTTAAGACAGGTACCACGACTTCTGAGCCGTTCCCACAGAAGCAGGGGGTACCCAAGGGATCATCCCTGTCTGCATTACTATTTAACATTTATATGCAACCCATCTGCACCTTGATCCATTCCTTAAATGTACAATGCCTCGCCTATGCAGATGACATCCTGCTATACCTCCCGTTCAAGATCAACCAGCCTGATTTCTCTCCGATCATCAGATGTTTTGAAGCAGTTGCAGATTGGCTTCTTACACAAAACCTGCGGATCAATCACAGCAAAACTGATGTTCTTTTTGTCACAAGGAACCAGAAGTTCAGCACACCTCCCTCTTTACAAGTCAACAATGCCGAACTCAAAACAAAAACCACAATTCACTATTTAGGCATCACCCTAGATCAGCGGCTTGACATGATAACACATGTGAAAAATGTTGCAAGAGCAGTGTATCATAAGATACAAACATTACACCATCTTCGGCCACTACTTGACTTTCCTGATTATCGGATGATTTTTCAAGCCCTAGTTATCCCACACCTGGACTTTGCCAATATCATTCTCCATGGGCTCCCACAGGCATCAGCTGATCTAGCAGGCCAATCTATTATTGAAGTTTCCAAAATCTCTTTTATTCTTGGAATCAAACCATTTACAAAAATATTAGTAAATCCTGAAGGTGTATCTTCTGTCTCGCCAGAATAATCCTTAAACGCTAGCATACACCTAGTGTGGAAAGCTGTTAATTTCTCACCCCTTTCCTGTGTTAAAGAAGTAAGCTTTGACCAATCCCTCACAGGCTTACATGCTACTTTAAGAGATTCTAACAATTTCTCTCTACACAGAACAAAACTATCTCTTTGTGTCTGTTCTTGAAAATCTGTTACAGGGTCTGTCTGTGGCCATACCCAATTATCATCTCTAATTGGATGAGTTACCTTATGAAAATCAGCTGGATTAATAGAAACAGCTCTAAGCAGATTATCTAGATCTGCCCAAGTAGGATTATAACTATTATTTATTTGAGACCATAAGGACACAAATCTACCTGAATTTTCCTTGTAATCAGGAAAGGTTTTAGCCAAATCAAATACTTCCTTAGGACTCCAATTTCCAGACACAGCCATTGCACCTGTAGGTCCTGTTGGATATATACGAAAAGGATATGCAGGTACTATATCTTCTTCTACAGATTGTGCAGCTACAGAACGTGGACTATTATGGTGGCATAAAACAGTCTGAAGAAACGTTATAGCATCATGTAATTGAGCACATTTCTCCTTATAAGTTATAAAAGGCTTATCCAGATCTTTTTCAATAGCATCAATAGGTTTACTAGAAATTCCCAATTCCTTTGTAGCAGAAATATTATTCCTTACTATTTCCTTTAAGGTTTCTATCATATGTACAATACTTTCTATTTCACGGCTAAGAAGGACATTCACTTCATTAAGCTGAGAAATATTGCAAATACTGAAATCATCAAACTTCACATCTCCCAATATCTTCTGTTTATTCCTTATCTCTTCTCTTAGCTCAGCTGCACGAGTGATCCTCCCCCTTCCAGAAGCTACATGACTCTCAGAAGAAACAGGGGGAGATGATGGGGATGCACTTGGGACTATTCCAGCTCCAATTACCAATGCAGCCACATCTGCATCATATTCTGGAGAAAGAACGGCTGGGAATTTCCCTGCCCGTTCATTATCATTCTCCTGTGGTTCACTCGCTTTACCAGCATTGTTTAACACAAACAAACCATTTTTCATATCATGTGCCATTCGTTGCCACCAACTAAACACTAGCCCTTCACGGGCATCACATAATTTATGTTTAGCCTGCAAAGCACATTTCAGATAACGAAGTTTATCTATAGAAAAAGTTCCCTCCAAAGGAAACTGTAAAAGCACCTTATCGTTAGTCACTGCATGCCAGTGTACAATATAATTAGTAGCCATATCCCCATACTTCTCACGCATACAATAAGAAGGGCTACCTTTCTGAACAGCTAAAACCTTAGCTTTGTCATGCCATTCACGCAACTGAGATAAATCCCGTCTACCCAACAGATTACCCATTGCTGTCACCATACAATACTCACAAACACCTTCTGCCCTTGCCAGGAATGGAGAAATCTGTAGACTGGCACGGCACCAACTGAAGGGATGCTCTTCGCCCCCCCCCCTCACCAGCAACACTGCAGGGCTCTTGGAGTCACAGAAAACCACACTCAAAGCAATGAGAAGGAAATCTAAGAGACAGCAATAAAATACCACACACTTCTATATAGATACACCAAAGCTTTGCGGAGAGAAACAAATAGAAACAAGTTCTCTTTGTTTACTCTAACTATTAGCTATGGTTTACTTTATTTATAAGGCTCTTTTGGAGGATACAGCATAATTTCACTTTATTGTTCTACGTCAGGTATTACATATTCATCACATCATAGGTCACTTTCTAATCAGCATAGGTCAGTATGAGGAGACATACATGTATTCCAAGACATAACTGTTTACTGCTGACTGCTTGATATCTAGTAACCCTGAGACTGAAAGGCTGGAGGACAAGCTGCCCCTTTTCTTATTTACAGGACTTGTACCTCTTCACCTACTTAGTAAGCAAATATATGAAGTTTATTTCTAAGCAAAGTTCTGAACAAATTTAACTCTTTCTCAGGTTTTCTTAGACAGTCTGTTTGTGTACACCGCCCTGTACAGACAAGCTTACATTCAATTGTGAACAGCACAGATTTTTAATAGCGCGATATATAAGAAATGTAAATAAATAAAATAAAATAAATAAATGTTGTTCATTCAACGTATAGTGCGAAAGCATAGTGCTGTGTTAAAGGTGATTCCAGCACTTCGGGAGAAGAAAATCAGATGTGTGTGGCAATGGGGTAAAAATTTAAAAGAATATTTAAGCCCCTCGATATTACGAACCACTAGTCCCACACCGACTCCTGGAGGGGTTCTGTTAGGACACCGAAAATGTGGAAAATGCAGCATTTGTTTCATCGCTAAAGAGATTGATGTATTTTATGCTAGGCCCTGAGTGACTATTAAATTTAAACTACAAGCTCTCTGCTGGGTTCCAAATTTACTCTCCAAACTTCAAGAACACCACACCATGATAGATAAGAGCAGTGGTGGGATTCAGATGGTTTGCGAACCAGTTCCTAGCATTTCCCACATTCGCTGAACTGGTCCCATCAGGCCATGACATTGCCACATCTGCACTGGCAGGATTCAAAACACCCAACAGTATTTTATTTATTTATTTATTTTGATGGCATGGGGGGTATTACGGCATCGGGAGAAGCCCCCAATGCATCAAAATACTGTTGGGTGTTTTGAATCTCACCGGTGCAGATTCAGCAGTGATATGGCCTTTTGGGACCAGTTTGGTGAACGCATGAAACACTAGGAACTGGTTCACATGAACCAGTGTAACCTGGCTGATTCCCATCACCAACCGAACCATTTCCTAAGAGGTTCTGAATCCCACCACTGGATAAAAGTAAAAAGAAATATCATATGTAACTCATCATGATCTCCCTGAATCACCCTAGAGAGTTATTTGGTATAGTGAAATCTCTGATAAAGAACCCTAATCAAAGAAAAGAGCACAATGACCTATGCCCACAAGCTATAGCCAACTACATGCAAAGTAAGATTAAAAGAGATCATAACAACACAGTTGCAATACTAACAGTACCAAACAATGACCCAAATGACAGTTCTTGGTGTTCCTTTGATGCAGTCTCTCCAGAAAACATTGATAATATCCTCACCAACCTCAACACCACCACATCCCCTATGGACCCATGCCCGGTTTCCTGGATCAAAATGGCCTGAGCTGAGCTAATGCCCATATTACTCAGGATCACACAACTTTATCTAACACAAAGACAAATGCCCACTAACATTAAATGTGCATCCATCTGCCCCATAATAAAGAGTGCCTCACTGGACCCAATGTCTCCAAACTCCTACAGACCCATCTCTAGCCTACCCTTCCTTATGAAGATAATTGAGAAAGCAGTCCACCAACAGCTGCAAGATTACATGAAAAATAAAACAAAGGATATTATAATGCCTCTGTATCGTTCCATGGTACGACCGCACCTTGAATATTGTGTGCAATTCTGGTCACCGTATCTTAAAAAGGATATAGCGTTTTTAGAAAAGGTACAGAGAAGAGCCACCAAAATGGAAAAGGGGATGGAAGGCTCCTCCTATGAAGAGAGGCTACAAAGGTTAGGGCTCTTCAACCTGGAAAAGAGACGGCTGAGGGAAGATATGATAAAGGTCTATAAATTAATGAATGGAGTGGAACGGGTAAACGTAGATCGATTGTTTACGCTATCAGAATATAGAAAGACTAGGGGACATGTAATGAAGCTACTGGCTAGACTATTTAAGACAAATAAGAGAAAATATTTTTTCACTCAACGTGTAATCAAACTCTAGAATTTGTTACCGGAGGATGTATTAAGAGCTGTTAGTGTAGCTGGGTTTAAAAAAGGTTTGGAAAAGTTCCTGGAGGAAAGGTCCATAAACCATTATTAAAAAGGGACCCAGGATATCAATGCTTGACCCAATACAAGCATTGTGGAACCTGTGTCTTTTGGGGATACTGCTAGGTACATATGACCTAGCTTGGCCACTATTGGAAACAGGATACTGGGCTTGATGGATCTTGGTCTGACCCAGTATGGCATATCTTATGTTCTTATGTTCTTGCATCAACTCTCGTGCACCCCTTTATCCTCAACAACATGATTTTAGGTCTAAACATGGAGTCAAGACCTTTCTAATAACACTTTTCGAAAGGCTGATAAAAGGCATTGAAAAACTGAAACAAGGGTTTATCTTAATATTCTTGGATATAACAGCATCTTTTGACTCTATCACTCATGTACTAACTACAATATATATGTATACACAATACTGCACTGAAATGGTTCTGCTCCTACCTAAAAGATCGCTAGCAACAAGGCTCTTCCCTATCCTCAGTCTTATTCAGCATTTACCTACAACCAATATGTTCAATCATACAGGCCTATGATGTCTTCTATCACATATATGCAGATGATATCATGTTATATGCACCTTTCTCCATTGCTAAGCCTCTACACACAGCACTAATAAACTGCTTCATGGCAGTAACAAACTGACTCTTGGATCACAACCTATCCATAAACTACAAAAGAACTGAAGTTCTCTACAATACCAGAGATACAAACTTCAATCCGCCGAATATACTAGAAATCTAGGACACTGAGCTGGAAGTAAAATCACAGGTGTGTTACCTAGGTATAACGCCGGATTAGTGATTAACCCTACAACCATACCAGCATGATCACAAAGCTCATATACCATAATATTTATTTATTTAGCAGTTGTTTTTTTAATACCGTTTTGTCCTATGGTCAATGCAGTTTACATCAAACAAAACTTAATACACTGTAACAAGATAGCAAACTTGGGAAGAACTTAATAAAGGGTCATGGAATGTAGAAGGGTGGGAAGGAAGGGGGGTTTCCAGTGAAAATCAGGAAGGAGTAGGGAGCAAGGGGACAGAGGTTGATGAACAGTGGAATCACATCTTGTCTTCAGTGGTAGAGCTGGATCTGGTGAAGAGCACTGGGGTGATTAGGGTGTTCTGTGATCCTGTTTGCCTTGAACAGTTGTCTTTGGTTTCTTGTATTATTGTCTAAGGTGAGTGGATGATAAGTTGTTGAATACTTTGAAAATTTTGCATGTTCAAAGATGAAACTATTACAACACCTACAACCTCTCCTCGATATCTGCGACTTCCAAACAGTTTTCCAGTCCATCATATCCCCGCATCTCAAATACTGTAATATTATCTACCAAGAAATACCGAAACAAATGACTCAGAACACAGCTGCCCACATACTATACAGTGCTGCAGTATCTAATCACATAACACCCATACTAAAAGAACTACATTGGCTCCTGGTAATAATATGAGCAAAATATAAAGCTCTGCTCACCCTATCCCCAGAATACCTCCAGTCTTTCATATGCCTAACACTAAACAACCAATCCAGAAGAGCGAACACACAAAACACACTTACAGCTCCAACCCAGAAGGCAAGAAGCAACCAAATTGTATGCAACTGAGCTTTCTCATTCTATGCACCCACACTCTGGAACGCACTCTCACAAGACTTAAGATCCACCACAGAAATAGCTGATTTTCGCAGGAGACTCAAAACCCTCCTATTTACTGAAAACTTCAGAAGTGAAACATAGCACATACAAAACAGTCATACAAATCCAAACAAGGTTATTATGTTCTCCTTTAGTTCCGTCTCCCACCCCTTACCCCAGTTACAACTCTTACATATTCCAAATGTTGAATGTAATGTGTTATTTGTAAACTTTGTAGGTTAAAATTATCTGTAAACCACTTTGACTCTAAGAAAAGCGGTCTATAAAAACAGTTAAATAAATAAGTAAGTAAGGGGTATGTTTACTAAATGGCGCACTTGTGTGGGGCGCACTTGAGCGCCCTAAAATGATGCATTTAAGTGCTCTTAAGCGCCCCGTACGCGTGCGCGTCACATTAACGGGTCTCGCACGCGTGCGCCGAAAACGCGCACGTTTGCGGGGCGCTCATGTGCGATAGAGGCGTGGAAAGGCAAAATGAGGGCGGAGGAAGGCCCCCGAGGGGCGGAGAGACGGGGTCAATGGGTGGAATGTGGGAGGGGAGAGACTCCCCGCACAGGAGCGTGCCCGAATTTACAAGGAAAAAATACATTTAAAGGGAAGAGAAACCATTTCCGTCAGCAATGTACAGCAAAATCGGGGAAACCTAAATAACATGAGCAGTGTGATACATGTGCACAGAACAAAATAGTAAATATGATATGAAAATGACCACAACAAATTCTAAGAAAATTATAATCCAGCTGGGCAACAGTGATATTAATGGGCAACCATACAAAACACTCCCAGGAAAGCTCCAAAAAAAAGAAATGAGTTTTGGAAGGGTCTACGCTCCGTAGACTCATTCAAAAGCACTGCATTTTAATGGAGCTTTCCTGGGAGTGTTTTCCAGGTTGCCCATTGATATCACTGTTGCGCAGCTTGGTTATGGTTTTCTTCCCCTTTTTTGGAGGTCATTTGTGAGGTTTATTTGCACCTTTTTCCCCATACAAGGTCAACGAGCCCACAGTAAAATTGTGAAGAGCAGGGTGTCTGACTTGTGCGGCCAGGTATCACATCTCCAGAGACTGCACTGTTTCTGTGGCCACAGTGTGGTGCAGCGGACACAGCCAGTACCTGTAGGGCCACAGGTACAAAGCCCAGCTGGGGCTCCTGCCAACCCAGTCCCCATCATGTTACCCACCACTAAACAGTGAGAATACAAACACTCTTTTATTGCAGAGAACATAAGCATGGTCCCAACACCTATATTTTACCCTACACCGCACACAAACCATAACAATGGGCATTGCCTACAGCCGAGTCCCCCAAAGTCAGTCCTGGAGTGCTACAACTCACTCAGGTTATATGTTTTTCCCAGATAGGAACATGTCTGCATGTTTGCGGAAGGGTACAGGTGGCGGAGGGGGCAGTGGCTGCAAACCACAGCAGACAGTGGCCTAGGCCTGTGCAGGCTGGCACCATCCACCGCAACACAGGCTCTGTTGGATGTACAGTCATGTACTCCCCAGGGAACACAGCATATCTGTGGCAACACAGTGGTGCAGTGCACACAGACAGTGTGTGCAGGAACAGATGGTCACAGGTTCAAAGCCCAGCTGGGACTACTGCCAATCCAGTCCACATATTTTTCCTACAACTAAACCGTGATAGTAAGGACAAAACTGTATAGCTAGGAACATATGCATGATTAATACGCCTATATTTTACCACAGCACTCACAGACACCATAAACAGGCGCATTACCTGGAGCAGAGTCTCCCAAATGCAGTCCTGGAGGACCCCACACCATTCAGGTTCCATGCTGCCTCTAACAAAGATGCCTGTGCTGCATAGCTATGCACCACCGCCATGGTATGCAGATGTAGCTCATGCATATTTATGAGGGATAGCATGAAAACCAGAACAGTGTGTGGAACACCAGGACTGGATTTGGGGAACTCTGCCGTAAAGCAGCAGCCAACAGGGCCAGATACCCCCCCACAGACCCCATTGTCCAATGCCTCCTGGAGAGGCAGGACATTGGGCCCTGCCTGTATCTTCCAATACTAACAGTTGCATACCTCAGCACTGCCACCCTACACCTGGGTATACGGTACACAGCTATCAAGCGTTTCCCATTATAACTGGCAGATCTCCCGTCCTACGTAAAGCACAGTTTGCTAATTCAGCTCCACCATAACACTCAAACAGATGTCTGCGGTGTGTGCTGCAGGTCTGGTCTCTGACAGTGTTTACCACCCTGGGATGTGACCCCCAACAGTAATGCGTACCATATCCATGCATGTACTGTGTCCAGGACTGGTGTGGTGGGTATGGCTGCTGAACCCCTCTATAGTAGCACAATGCTGGCATAGGTGTGGGGGTGGCTGTCTGTCTATCCAGTGTGTGGTGGCTGCAAACACCTTCTACAGCCCACACTGCCAGCAATGTTGCCAGTATTGGGCTGGCAATGTGTATAATGAGAAGCAAGGTACCATGGGTATAGGCCGGACAGGGTGGCCTGGCCAGGGTGCATCTGCACAGGGCATAGGGCACTGACTGGGATATTGTAGTGCTCGGCCACCACCGACACAGACAGGGTGACCTCAGTATGTCCTGCTGATAGATCACTCTCACCCTGACTGTGCAGTGACCACAGCATGGCTAGGCACCACCATAGTGCTATATAGTATTTCTCTCATGTGATAGATATGGGTTTCTATTTGGGGCCCAGTCACTGATTTATCTGCTTGCTGTGTATGCTGACAGCCCAGTTCTGGGTGTATGTATCTCCACTGGGAACATGCACTATGGACTAACTAGCAGACTGTATGTAGCTGGTATGTGTCTTGCTGGAGTGGCTTGCAGGGTGCAGTGGCTGTTGGCTTGCTGCAGGGGAATATCAGATGGTGGTGGGGTGCAGCTTACCATATCCTGGTCTTATGTCTGTCTGCTATTGTGGTATGGATGTGTATAGAGCTGCACTGACTGCCCTGTGGGGTGTGTGTTCCTCAGCAGGACTGGGGTTGATGTTGCCTTCTACTGCCACCTTTGCAGGGAGGTAGAGTGTGGATCTATTGATGGGAGACCATGTTTGCCACCCTTGGCAGGTGGGCTGCACTTGACTGAGGCAGACAGAGATATCCATGGTGTTTGTGCAGACACTACCTATCTTACTACATTAACACTGCTTTGGAAGGTGTTGTGGACCTGGTCCTGGGCGCCTCATTGCACACTCAGGGTGAGCACAGTACCCGCACAATGTGACGGTGTGTAGCTACTCTGTGCCAGTAAACACCCGGTCAGTACCCCCCTACCAGGCCGAGGTGCTGTGGGGGTGTATTCCCCATCTTGTGTCCCTCTGTGGACAGCTGATTTGCATGTGCAGTGCATCATGGGTACGGGTGGGCTAACCCTAACCTGGTGACCACAGCAGACTGTCTGTGTGGTGACGTGCAGGCTTTCTGCAGCCAGCCAGGGGCTTGCTAGCAGTTATAGAGTTGTAGCCTAATGGTTACGTCCCTGCCTTTGAAGCCAGAGGTCATGTGTTAAAACCCACTTTGGGGTTATTTGTTAGGGTTATCCAAAGCATTATTTGTCTTTAATGTACATATTTTGTTGCCAGCAAACAAACCCTCAGCGTACTGTACCCATAGGGTGCCTCTTTATATGGCGCCCTATCGGGCACCCTATGGTTTCCGTCCATATAAGGTGCACTATACATTATCCTGTGACACAACTTATAGGGTTCCCTATGGGGGACATATTAGGGTGCTGTGGTGGATAGTGCACTTTATAATGTGCCCTATGGAGTGCCGTATAGGGTGCCTTATACGGCACCTTCAATTACGGCACGTGAGGGCGTGTTTGCTGGCAGAAATTAATAAAATAAACATACGGTGCTGCAGGACAAAATATGTACATTGCAAACCTGCTGCTACAGCCAGCCTTCCGTATTAGGCACCATGGGGAGCAAACCCATGACCCCTGTATCAGCAGTCAGTGCCTTAACCATTGTGCTCCACTGCTGCTCTCCCTTGCATGTCAACGCACCTACCTATGCTTTTCATTCCTTAAACTGCACAGTGCTGCCATCGGAAACAGTACTCTGACCTTGCGGTACCTCATACGACACCCTCTACAGCGCCCTGTGAGCAACATTCTAGGGTGCCGTGGCAGACAGTGCACTTTACAATGTGCCTTATGGGGCGCATTATGTTCACATGCTTTAAGGGTGCGTTTGCTAGTACTGTAAATTAAAATAAACATAAATTGACTCCTAAAGCAACCTTCCCCATAATACATAATGCTTCAGCTAGCCCTGTTCATTGGGCACTATGAAGAATTGAACCCTTGCTCCTTGCACCATTGGTCAGTGTCATAACCATTGTGCTGTGGTTCTATTCCTGTGTTTGCACATCAGCGCGCCGCCTTATGCCTCCTATTATTAAATAGCCTCCATAAGCAATAGCCTACTGCCCGCCGCCTTATGCCGCCCATTATTTGTATGCCTCCTAAAATATCACCTCACCAAGTCCTGTTCATTGAGCACAGTGGGGGATTGAACCCCTGATCCCTGCACCATTGGTAAGTGCTTTAACCATTGTGCTGTGGCTCTGTGTTTTTGTTTGCACATCAGTGCCCCACTTATACCTTTCAGTATGCGATTGCCGCTGAAACCGGCACGCAACCTTATGCCGCCCAGTAGTAATATGCCGCCAGAAACATCAGCGTGCCGCTTTATGCCGCCCAGTATTAATATGCCGCATAAAAACATCAGCCTTATGCCGTCCAGTATTGATGTGCCGCCAGAAAAAATCAGTGTGCTGCTTTATTTGGCCCAGTATTTCTCTGCTTCATAAACTAATGCCTCAGCAAGCCATTGAGTGGGTTCAAACCCCTGATCTCCGCACCATTGGTCAGTGCTTTAACCATTGTGCTGTGGCTCTGTTCTTCTGTTTACAGATCAGCGCGACACATATGCCTCCCGTTCAGTTCTCAGTTGCGGTAAGGTGCGGGGCGCACACGGGCGCCGCGCACCTTAGCACATCTGTCAATCACGGCTTTTCTTCTTCAGGACGGAACGCCCACTCCTTATACGGCACACGCACTCTACCGCGGCCCGCACTTTACCGGGCTTTTAGTAAACATACCCCTAAGTAAGTGGCTTAGAATATTGTGTCCTACGTGTTTTGCCTAGCATGTGTTGAAATCTATTTTAAGGAAGAAATGGAAAAATAGACCCTAGAATCAAATAAACGAAACTAAACTATACATTGGTAATTTTTTACGATATTGTGCTATAACTCTGTTTCAATACATCCTTTTCAAATACAACATACAAGATTCTTACATATATATTTTCATGTTGATATGTTATATATATGTTTTATTTTATATATTTTCATTTTGATATGTTAATAGACAGAACATATTCTGCAAGGATGGAATTCTTTTCATCTTTTTTGTATATTTATAAACAAACTGAGCACCCTAGGGATGGACCCTAAAGTTACTGCTTGGATTAGAAATTGGTTGAATGGGAGGTGACAAAGGATACAGGTAAATGGAGCTCACTCTGAGGAGAAAGAGGTTATCAGTGGATAGGGATCTGTCCTTGCTCCGATTCTTTTTAATATCTTTGTTAGTGATATTGTGGGCAGGCTGTCAGATAAGGTTTGCCTCTTTGCAGATGATACCAAAATCTGCAATAGAGTGGATGCCCAGGAAGGAGTAGATAACATGAGGAGGGATCTAGATAAGCTTGAAGAATGGTTTAGAATTTGGCAGCTGAGATTTAATGCTAAAAAATACTGGTTCATGCATTTGGGCTGCAACAATCCAAGGGAGTGGTACCGCGTAGGGGTGAAGTACTTCTGTTCACAAAAGAAGAGCGGGACCTGGACGTGATTGTGTCTGATGATCTTAAAGTAGCTAAACAGGTAGAAAAGGTGTCGGTGAAAGCTAGAAGGATGCTTGGGTGCATAGGGAGAGGAGTGGCCAGCAGAAGAAGGGAGGTGATAGTGCCTCTAAGTCTTTGGTGTGACCTCATTTGGAGCATTGTGTGCAATTCTAGAGACCGCACTTTCCAAAGGATATAAACAGGATGGAATCCGTACAGAGGGTGGCTATTAAAATGGTTAGTAGTCTTCATTATAAAGCATATGAGGATGGATTTAAGGATCTTAATATGTATATTTTAGAGGAAAGGCGGGATAGAGATGATTGAGATGTTTAAATACCTCCATGGCATAAATGCACAGGGGGAGAGCATCTTTCGATTGAAAGCAAGCTTTGCTTTGAGGGGGCATAGGATGAGGGTGAAAGGGGATAGACTCAGGAGTAATATGTGGAAATATTTATTTACGGAAAGAGTGGTAGATGCGTGGAATAGTCTCCCAGTGGAGGTGGTAGAGATAGGACAGTATCTGAATTCAAAAATCATGTGACAAACACAAAGGATCTCTAAAGGAAAAAAGGGGACTGCTGCAGTAGTTGATATGGAAGGGCAGACAAGATAGGCCATGTGGTCTTTTTCTGCCTTCATGTTCCTATGTTTCTGTATAGATTCCTATTTCATGAGTAGCCATTCCAACAGACAGAATGCCAGACTAAAGAGGCAGCACTGTTTTAATCCTTCATTAAGTCATGGTGCAAAAAGATAATATGAACCTAGCTCCACCACTTGGAGATTTTGAATGATCTGGTATGAAAGTAAATATGCATATATTGATATTCTGCTCATTGTCTATAAAGTATATGTGGCGATCCCTCTGGATCTACTGAAGTATTTTGTGGGTCTGTGTTATAAGAAGGGACATTTCCAGATCTAGGAGGGTTCCTGTTGTGTGATACAATCTTGAGGGCTAGATCTAATGCAAGGGTATTAGATGCCCTAGAGCAGTGGTTCTTAACCAGTCCTCCTTGAACCCCTAGGCCAGTCGGGTGTTCAGGATAGCCCTAATGAATATGCATGAGATATATATGCATTAGAGATATCCTGCCAACCTGACTGGTTTGTGGCCCTCTAGGGCTGGATTCGGAGACTCCTGCCTTACACCTCTGTCATTTAAGATTGTGAGTGGGCAAGGTGCAGATGTCCTAGACATCAAAAGGGTAGATAGAATGTGTCACATGCCTCTTCAATTCTCACCACCACCAAAAAGTTGTCTAATAGACAATATTTTGGTGGTGGTGAGAAGCAAAGAGGCATGTGACAAATTCTATCTAACCTTTTTGATGTCTTGGAGATCTGCACCTTGCCCACTCACATTCTTAAATGACAGAGATGTAAGGCAGGGGTCTCCAAATCCAGCCCTAGAGGGCCACAAACCAGTCAGGTTGGCAGGATATCTCTAATATATATCTCATGCATTTTCATTAGGGCTATCCTGAACACCCGACTGGCCTAGGGGTTCAAGGAGGACTGGTTAAGAACCACTGCCCTAGAGGGAAACTTCCAAATTTGAGCTCCCTCAATTAACCTTCGGGCCCTTAGCTCCCCCACCCCCTGAGATTTTGACAATTAAATACAGCAATCCATAGGCAGCAGAATGGGATGGGCCATTTGGGCCATGGCTCAACAAATATTTTGCCCTCCACAGCATTTGGAAGCAGAAATATGATTGAAATGCAAGTGTGAACCAGCAGCGTATAATTCTTCTTCCATCCAGGTAGTGGGGAAAGAAAGGAAAGTATGAAAGGACAGGGAATCAAAGTGAAGGCGGTGGAGGAAGGATTGCAAGGGACCAGGGTTTGAGCAGCAGGGGAAACAAATATGTGTGTGTGCTCTGGGAGGTAAAACGCTTATTAAAAGCTCTTCCTACACTACCTTTCTTGAGGCCTGCCAACAAAAAAGGTGAGCCCTTGAAGAGCTGTGCAACTCCAGCTGTGCTGAAGATCAGAAAAGGATGTCTGTGAGAGCGACAAGAGAAAAGATGCATGAAGGGAATGGAGCAGGAGACTGCTTAAGCGGACCTTCAGCCTCCCGACTGAAACTGCTACTTGGCAATATTCCAGTTACAGCTGTGATAGTAGCTTTGGGCATGAGCGTGCTGTTACTGATTCATTTCCAGGTCTGTCTTTAGAATGTGTTTGCAATTTCTACACTCTTTCTCTTTTTAACTAAGCGAGTAACGATTTCTTTCGGTAGACGTAATATAATGTAATTGACTTTCCATACTGTCAAGAAGAGGCATTGTGGCTGGTAAAAATTCACGTCACTTTTGAGCCATGTCTGAGATGGAAGGATTTTTAGCTTATAGTTGGGAATTGCCCTGGCTGCTGTGCAATGTGTGAATCCTCAATAGACATGAGTTTGATCTGAAATTTGTGATGTACTGATAAGCTGTATGAATTTTCTGACCAATAATCCTCATGTTACATTCGCTCCCCTCCAATATGCTGGAGTCAATAATACTGAAGAGGCTTCAGCATAAAAATAAATTGCTGTGCCCCTATATGTCTATATCATAAGAAGGGACAAGCATAGGAACTCTGGGACTCATATTCAAAGGCATTTACATGGTTTTTAGACCTGTAACATGGTTAGTGCCATTGAAAAATCATCCAAAAAGAGTCCAAAAATATATAGGCTAAAGACTGGGATTTTAATTCACAATAATACCTACAAATATTTCAATAAAACGTCCTAAAATAGGATATAAAAATAAGGAAAAAGGAAATTCCTTTAAAGGGAGTGTAAGAGGCTGAAGAGTGGAATTAAAGGGCAGAAAACATTGCCCAAACCACTCCCCTCTTATCATCATTGCCCCAAATGACACTCCCAAAAATGTAAACCTTTTCAGTGTTTTATACAATTTATACTCATCAAGAGCATACTTAACTGAGCTCTTCTAAGCAAGCAAGCTTCGTACAGAGGCTTCAGACTCAAAGGAACAGCACTAAAAGACTTTCAAAAAACCAACGGAACAGAAACCTGAACCAACATCAAGGAATTAGTTAAATAGCAGCCTCTATGCGTAATGCCAGCATTTGCATGAATATGTAGCTACGTTTCCCACATGTAGGCTTGTAAAATGACTCCTCCCGTTGTACATGGATCAGGGATGGTGGAAGGGATTTTTCTTTGGGGAGGTCCCAAACACCACTCCAAGCTCCCCCCTAACTCTGCCCAAACTCTGCCCTAACTTCACCCAAGCCCCGCCCCACAGGCACAGACTTCTTGTTCGCAGACATGGAGGTCTCTGCCGCAATCATAGCTTTTCTTCTGACTGCATGGGATGGGATCCCCATGGGCAGACTCTTGCCTGCGGGCCATGATCATTGTAAAGACCCTTCTTATCTGCTTGCGGGGATCTGATGTACCGCGGGCAGACAGGACACAGCTTTTCTTTATCTACCCATGGGGAATGGGATCCCTAAGGGCAGCCTGCTGCCTGCCATGCTGAGATTTCTCGGTGGGGCCAGGGCCTTTGTGGCCCACTCCTTTCCGACATCTATGATGTGCATGCCTATCCACATGCACTCCTGCTCTTCTTTCTAGGTATTTAAAAAAAATCACTGCGCATTTATAAAAACCCTTTCTAAAATACCAATAGAATTGTAAATGTTATAACCTTAAAATCTCAATTCTGATCTCAACATCTTTTATAAAATGTGCCTTTACACGTCCAAGGAAGCATGGGAGGTTATAGGAGCCTAAAGGGCACAGCTTGGAGCGCTGCCTCTTTGATGGCAGTCTAGATCACCAGCTGGGGAGTGCTGCTACCCCATAAATCCCTAGATGTATCCCATGTCTACAGGTATTGTGTTGTTTGTCTTGACTAGATTGTAAACTCTGATGAGCAGGGACCATCTTTTAAATGTGTCTGTGCAGCGCTGAGTACGTCTTGCAGCGCTATACAAATGATCAGTAATAGTAGTAGTAGTAGCTAAAAGATAGAAAGCAGAGAGTAGGGCTAAATGACCAACTTTCTCAATGGAGAAAGGTGAATAGTGGAGTACCCCCATGATATGTCCTGGGCCCACTGCTTTTTAACATATTCATAAATAACCTGGAAATAGGAATAACGAGTGAGGTGATCAAATTTGCAGATGGCACAAAATTATTCAAAGTTGTTAAAACACCAGAGGAATGTGACAAATTGCAAGAGGATCTTGATAAATTGGAAGAGTGGACGTCCATGTGGCAGATGAAATTTATGTGGACAAGGGTAAAATTATGCACCTAGAAAAGAACAACCCAAACTATGGTTACACGATGCAAGGTTGTTGTTGTTGTTGTTAAGTGCCGTCGAGTCGGAGTCGACTCATGGCGACCCTCTGGATAGCTATCCTAAATTGTGTTTGGTCTTCAGTCAGGCGGCTCATTGTTGACAGACTGGTACCTGTAGCTGCTGTTATTGTATCGATCCATCTCATTGCTGGCCTTCCTCTTTTGCATTGACCTTCTATCTCGCCAAGCATGATGTCTTTCTCTAATGATCTCTCTCTTCGCATGATGTGTCCAAAGTATGAAAGTCGAAGTCTTGTCATCTGAGCTTCTAAAGAAAGCTTAGGTCTGATCTCCTCTAGTATCGACTGGTTTGTTCTTCGGGCAGTCCATGGTATACACAGTATTCGCCGCCAGCACCATAATTCAAAGGCATCAATTTTCTTCCTGTCTGTCTTTTTCACTGTCCAGCTTTCACATCCATATGATGTTATTGAAAATACCATGGCTTGAACAAGTCGAATCTTTGTATGGAGAGAGACATCTCTGCTCCTGAGAATCTTATCTAGGTCTTTCATAGCCATTCTGCCAAGAGCAATGCGTCGTTTGATTTCTTGACTGCTTGTTGCTTCTTTATTGATAGTTGATCCAAGTAGGTTAAAGTTGTTCACAATTTCAATTTCTTCTCCTTCAACGATGAACCTGTTGATTATGCCAGTTGTCATGATCTTTGTCTTCTTTACATTAAGGTGCAGGCCCATTTTGAGACTATATTCTTTGATTGTGAGAAGCAAATGTTTCAGATCATTTTCACTTTCAGCCAGTAATGTAGTATCATCAGCATAGCGAAGGTTGTTGATGAGTCTTCCACCAATCTTCACACCTCTGTTGTCTTCATACAATCCTGCTTCTCTGATGATTTGTTCTGCATATAAATTAAACAGGTAGGGGGAAAGTATGCAGCCTTGTCTTACACCTTTGCTTATTTTAAACCATTCTGTTTCTCCTTGTTCCGTTCGAACTGTTGCTTCTTGATCAATGTACAAATTGCGCGAGAGAACGATCAGGTGTTCTGGTATACCCATGCTTCTTAATGTGGCCCAGAGTTTCTCATGGTTTACACAGTCAAAAGCCTTGCTATAGTCGATAAAGCACAAATAGATATCCTTTTGGTATTCTTTAGTCTTTTCAAGGATCCATCTCACATCCGCAATGATGTCTCTCGTTCCTCGCCCTTTCCTGAACCCTGCTTGCACTTCAGGTAGTTCTTGTTCTAGGTATGGTTGTAGTCTCTTTTGAATAATTTTCAGTAGAATCTTGCTGGCATATGGGATCAGAGCGATTGTTCGATAATTTCCACAGTCAGTTGGATCACCTTTCTTTAGTATTGGTATAAACACAGATCTTTTCCAGTCAGTTGGCCATGATGTTGTCTTCATATTTCTTGGCAGAGCCTTGTAAGTATGGTAACAGCTGCATCAGATTGCTGCAATACTTCTATAGGAATGCCATCAATGCCTGGGAAACCATCACCTAGGAAAAAGATTTAGGCTTCATTCTGGATAATACATTAAAACCCTCTACCCATTGTGCAGAGTCAGCCAAGAAATCAAATAGAATGCTAGGAATCATAAGGAAAGGCATGGAGAATAAAATCAAGGATATTATAATGCCTCTGTATCGTTCCATGGTGCGACCACACCTAGAATATTGTGTGCAGTTCTGGTCGCCATATCTTAAAAAGGATAAAGCAGAATTAGAAAAGGTACAGAGAAGAGCAATAAAAATTCTTCTCCAGGACCAAGCAGGAAGTCAGTCCTCACATATGGGGTGACATCGACGTCGATGGAGCCCTTGCGGAGCACTTCCCCAGCTTTCCATGAAAGCCTTTGGGAATGCAGGCACGCATGCGTGGTTCCCTTCCCACCTAAAGGTGCCATCTTGCTCAGTCTCTCGTTTTCTGTGAAGCCCGTCGGACGTGTGTCCTAGTCCTCCCGGAAAATAGTTGGATTTTTTCGCGATTCCTTCGCTATTTTTTCTCCAGTTCAACGCCGGTTCCCCTCCCGCCGGGTTCGGTACACCGGTATCGAGCCCGATCTTATTTTTTCAGTTTTTGCCCTTCGTGGCTGGCGTTTGTGCCCTTTTTTTCTTTTTCCCTGGAAGGCCGGTCCTTTGACCTCGCGGGGACTCTTTTTTCCTCGATGGCTTCCAGTGGTTTCAAAAAGTGTGATCGGTGCAAGAAACTAATGTCTCTCACCGACACACACGACTGCTGCCTTCGGTGCCTCGGTCCTGACCATGATCCTAAGATCTGTGGACCATGTGGAAAGATGTCTTCCAAGGCGCTTCGAAGTCGTCAGCACCAAAAGGAAAGGCTTTTCTCTGACTAGGCCTCCGGCCGGGCCCGGACCTCATCTGAGGCCTCGACATCTCGGGAATCGGATCCCGAGCACTGTCGGGGCTCCTTGGACAGGGGGTCCCCCGACCAGGAACGAAAGAGGAAGAAGCCGCTCACGAGGGCGTCATTGGAAGAGGTCCCTGGCTCCTCGAGAGCTAGGTCTCAGACCCCCGACCATCGCCCTGGGCCCGTGGACCAGGAGAAGCCTCCAAAAGTACCTCGTGGGGAGCTGGAGTCTGATGGACACGTAAGTCCTATAGTCCTCGTGGACTCTCCTCCATGAGAGCCGATGTCGGGCCTGGCGCCGCTGGGGCCCGAGTCGGTGGCTGCTGAGTCTCCTGAGCTGGGTCTCAGGCTGACAGCCTTGGAGTGCAGATTGTCTGCCTTCATGGAACTGCAGCGGGTACTGATGGCCAGCCTGTCTGGCGCATCTGCCCCGACCACCGGGACATCGACATCGAAGTCGACCCCGGAGACCGAACCGATACTCGAGACCATGAAGGCTCGAGGTCGACCTCGGTTGCGGTCTCCCTCGACCTCCCGTTCGGCACTGAGGGTGTCGACGCCGGTGCCTTCAGCATCAGGGCGGGTGCTCACAGGCCCCGCGCGGTCGGACCCTGATTCCTCATCGGATGAGTCCACCTGGGAGACGGAGGATGAGGAGTCCCCCGACACCTTCCGGACTCGGTGCGTCCCATCGGACTCACCGCAGTCTGAGCCCCGGAGTAGATCCTCTCGGGAGGATACCCGGTTCTCGGAGTTCGTCCGGGATATGGCCACTGTGTTGGCTATCCCTGCGGACCCCGAGGAGGAGCCTTGAGCCGAGGAGCTCGAGGCCCTACAGTATGACTCTCTTCCGAAGGAGGCCTTTACTGTTCCGGTTTCTCCGATGCTGGAACAGCTCCTCTTCTGGATGTGGGAGGCACCGGCCTCGGCGCCGCTTCTAAGCAAGCGGGTCGATTCCGGAAGAGCCCTGGCTTTCAGAAGGCGCAGCTACCACACCATTCCATGGTGGTGGAATCGACCATGCATCGCCTGACAAGTTAGAAGATGCACTCCGCGGTGCCCCCTGGCAGGGAGGCCCGGAACTTGGATGTTTTTGGTAGAAAGTGCTTCCAGGGCTCGATGCTTGTTTGCCGTGTCCAGTCTTACCAGCTGTACATGGGCATGTACTTGTGGGACCTGGCGAAGGAGCTGACCGGGTTCTCTGCTGGTCTCTATGGGAACCCTTGCAGAGGTTCAAGTCCTTGTCCTCGGGGATCCGGGAATGCTCCAAGTTTATGTCCCACGCTGCCTACGATGGCTTCGAGGCTTCGGCCTGTATTGCGGCAGCCGGCATCGCGTCTCGACGCCAGGCATGGCTGCAGTCATCGGACCTCGAGCCATGGGTTCAGGACAAGTTGGTCGATGTCCCTTGCCGAGGTGAGAACCTTTTTGGTATGCCCATGACCGAGAAGGCCGCACAGATCGAAACCGAGCACCTCACGAGGACAAGGCTGTCTAGAAGGACTTCTGCCCCTTCTCACAAAAAGAAGGGCTTGGGTAAAAAACCCTTTTACCCAAGGAAGGGCACTGCCTACAAACAGTACCCACAGTACCAGGCCTCCCAAGCTCCCCCTCAGGGTCAGCAGGCCAAGGGGCAGGGTAATGGGCCGCGTAGGCAGAGGACTCCCAAGCCTCCGGCCCCTGCTCCCACTCAGCAGGGTGGGGGTTTTTGACTCCTTAGGCATAGCCTCTCCGTCCCTGCTCTCCCATCCCTGCACAGGAGGTCGCCTTGCTCAGTTTGCCCACAAGTGGCCACTCATCACTGGAGACAGTTGGGTGCTAAGCATAGTCCACAAGGGCTATCTGCTACACTTCCAACAGCTGCCTCCTCCATACTTTCCAGGGGAGCCTCCAAGGCCTCCCCTGCACACAGATCTTCTCCTTCAGGAGCTCCAAGGTCTGTTGGTGGACAGGGCAGTGGAGCCTGTGCCTCCCCACCTACAAGGTCAAGGGTTCTACTCCAGGTATTTCCTTGTACCAAAAAGAACCGGTGGCCTCCGGCCTATTCTAGACCTCAGAAATCTCAACAAATTCCTTGAAAAGGAGAAGTTCAAGATGCTTACTCTTGGAACATGTCTGCCCTACCTCCAGCAGGGAGATTGGCTATGCTCCTTAGATCTAAAGGATGCGTACACTCACATCCTCATTCATCCAGACCACAGAAAGTACCTCAAGTTCATTGTGGGAGGAAACCATTATCAGTACAGAGTACTGCCTTTTGGCCTCACCTCTGCTCCCAGGGTCTTTACCAAATGCCTGGCAGTGGTGGCGGCCTACCTGAGAAATCAGGGAATCTTTGTCTTCCCCTATCTGGACGACTGGTTCATCAGGGGTCAGACGTGCCAGGAGGCCAGACAAGCCACCCTCAGAACTATTACTCTTCTTCAAAACCTGGGCTTTGTAATAAACTTCGCAAAGTCCACTTTGCTCCCCTCCCAGAACTTGGAGTTCATAGGGGCAAGGTTAGACTATGCTGGCAAAGGCGTTCTTGCCAGAAGACAGAGCCCAAAGACTGATAAACTTAGTAAACAAGTTTCTCAGTAGGTCACTGGTCTCCACCAGACTCTGCCTGAGGCTTCTTGGCCACATGGCTTCGACAGTACATGTGACCCCCAATGCCAGGCTCCATATGAGGCCTGCACAGTGGTGCCTTCGGACTCAGTGGTCACAGGCCACAGGCTGCCTCAGAGACAGGATAAGGGTGTCCAGACAATTTCTGAACTCCCTCCGCTGGTGGCTGCACCCACCCAATCTACTGCAAGGCGTGCCTTTTCAGATTCCTGGATTCACAGTGGTGTTGACCACGGATGCCTCCCTGCAGGGCTGGGGGGCTCATTGTCTAGGCAAGTGCACCCAGGGCCTGTGGTCTCCCTGGGAGGCCGCACAGAAAATCAATCTACTAGAACTCAGGGCTATTCGGTTAGCCCTCAAGACTTTCTCTCCAACCCTGGCTCATCAGTCTGTCCTAGTTCAAACAGACAACCAGGTAGCCATGTTTTATGTGAACAAGCAGGGTGGAACTGGGTCCAGGCTCCTTTGTCAAGAGGCACAGGACCTTTGCTTGTTTGCTCTCAGGCACAACATGCTCCTCAAGGCTGTGTATCTCCCTGGCCAGGAAAACTACCTGGCCGACAGGTTGAGCAGGATTCTTCAGCCACACGAGTGGCAGCTCCATCCTTTGGTGGTTCAGAAGATTTTCCTGAAATGGGGACTTCCATCCATAGATCTGCCAAACAGCTGCCAAAGTTCTGCTCCAGGCAACCGCATCCTCTGCAGATAGCAGCAGATGCTTTTCTGATACCCTGGTCACAGGGCCTCCTGTATGCGTTTCCTCCCACGCCCTTAGTGGCCCGAACCCTGTTCAAAATTCTTCAGGACAAGGCCTCGGTCCTGTTGATGGCTCCCAGGTGGCCGAGACAGCCTTGGTTTCCACTTCTGCTTCAACTGGCAGTGGATCCCCCACTGCCTCTCGGGTTGCAACCCGACCTTCTCTCTCAGGATCAGGGTTCCCTTCTATACCCCAATCTCAAAGCTCTCAATTTGATGGCCTGGAGGCTGCAAGGGTAGTTTTGGCTCCCTGGGGCCTACCTCAGGAAGTTGAGGAGGTTGTCCTAGCCTCTAGGAAGCAGTCCACTAGGAAAACCTATGCCCTGAAATGGAAAAGGTTTTCTGTGTGGTGTCAGCTACGTACAGAAGATCCTTTCTCCTGTGCTGTACCAGTAGTGCTTCAGTACTTACTGCACTTATCAAATCAGGGACTCAAGTCCAATTCTGTTCGGGTCCACCTCTCAGCTCTAGCAGCTCATCACTCACTGGTGGAAGGACATTCTCTGTCGGTTCACCCCTTGGTGTCCCGATTTCTCAGAGGCTTGCTCTTGCTGAAGCCTCCAATCCGTCCTCCTGCTCCTGAGTGGGAGTTGAATGTGGTCTTGCAACAACTGACTCGCCCACCTTTTGAGCCGATGGCTACTTGTCCTCTCCGCTTTCTGTCCTGGAAGACACTCTTCTTGGTAGCCCTAACCTCGGCCAGGAGAGTGAGTGAGCTTCAGGCCCTGGTCTGTGACAGGCCTTACACCTGCTTCTATAGGAACAGGGTAGTCCTTAGGACTCACCCAAAGTTCCTACCAAAGGTTGTCTCCTCCTTCCACCTTAACCAAGAGGTGGTTCTTCCAACATTCTTCCCTAGGCCTCATGCAAGCCAGGCTGAAGCAGTTCTGCATACCCTGGACTGTAGGAGAGCCTTATCCTTCTACCTTGACCGTACGCAGGGGCATAGAAGGGCTACTCAGCTCTTCATATCTTTTGACCCTAATAATTTTGGGTTAGCTGTGTCCAAGCGTACCTTGTCTACCTGGGTAGCTGACTGTATCACCTGGACTTACAGGGCGGCTGACCTTCCTTTGCAGGGTCGGGTCACGGCCCATCGTGTCAGGGCAATGGCTGCCTCAGTGGCTCACCTCCTCTCTGTACTGTTGGTGGACATCTGTAGGGCTGAAACTTGGTCCTCAATCCAGACTTTTGCGGCCCATTACTGTCTGGAGAGGGAGTCCCGTAGGGACAGTGCTTTTGGCCAGGCAGTACTCCGGAATCTCTTTGAGGTTTAGGCAACTCCTGCCCTCCAGCCCTCCATTGGGCTACTGGTGGAGGTTCTGTCAGTGAAAAGCCTTTCTTTGATGCTGGGACTAGAGGGAGTTCTCTTGTTCAGCCTGGGTTCCTTGGTAGCCCAGAGCTAGGGAATCACTCATATGTGAGGACTGACTTCCTGCTTGGTCCTGGAGAAAGAGTAGTTACTCACCTGTAACAGGTGTTCTCCAGGAGCAGCAGGAATCAGTCCTCACAACCCTCCCTTCTCCCCTGGGAGTTGCAGTTGTACATAGTTTATTTTTACATTTTTGTGTGCTGTTTTTAGCTATGTCATTTGACTGAGCAAGATGGCACATTTAGGTGGGAAGGGAACCGCGCATGCGTGCCTGCATTCCCAAAGGCTTTCATGGAAAGCTGGGGAAATGCTCCGCAAGGGCTCCATCGATGTCGATGTCACCCCATATGTGAGGACTGATTCCTGCTGCTCCTTGGAGAACACCTGTTACAGGTGAGTAACTACTCTTAATGAGGATGGAAGGATACTCCTATGAGGAAAAGCTTAAAAGGTTAGGGCTCTTCAACTTGGAAAAGAGACGGCTGAGGTGGGATATGATAGAGGTCTATAAATTAATGAATGGAGTGGAACAGTTAAACATAGATATTTTGTTTACATTATCAAAAAGTAGAACGAGGACACACAATGAAGCTACAATGTAACCCATTTAATAAGAGAATATATTTTTTTACTCAATGCATAATCAAACTCTGGAATTTGTTATGAGAGGATGTAGTAAAAGCTGTTAGTGTAGCTGGGTTGAAAAAAGTTTGGACAAGTTCTTGGAGGAAAGGTCCATAAACAATTATTAAAGAGGACCCGGGAAATCCACTGCTTACCCTGGGATGAGCATTGTGGAGCCTGCCAAGTACTTGTGACATGGCTTGGCCACTGTTAGAAACAGGGTACTGGGCTTGATGGACCTTGGTCTGACCCAGTATAGACTTTCTTATGTTCATTCTTTATTTGTGGTGATCTCCAATGAAGATGGTTCTGTTTAAAAGTACACACAATACCTACTTGTCTCCTTTTTGTAATTTTTTTAAATTTCATTTTGTCTTAGGCCCTGACCTTTAGTCTCCCCTTACGTACCTGGATCCTTTACTTTACTTTAGATTGTGCACTTGCATAAATTCTTCCTATTTTTCCACAGTTTAAAGTACACTCCTTTCATCTTTTATGTTGAACCTTTGGGTGACCCTTAACCTCTTGGCTGTTATTCTGCTGCTGTGTATGGTTGCAGCTGCCACTCCTGGCAGATTTACCTGGCACTTTCTTGGAGATCTGGTATAATCATGCTGCTGTTGTTTAGGCTTGTAACCACCACCCTAGGCAAGTTACCACAAAGCATCCTTGGAGACTTGATAAAATCATACCACTACTGTATGAGCTGAACTGCTGCTCCCTATAGCTACCCTTTTGCTTCATTTGCACCTATTTCTACCTGGCTTTCTATGAGCTGTCTACATCTCAGCTCTTCAAAGTGTGCCGCTATTTGGCTTACCTTCAATGCCCCCTGTTGGCTCACTCCCCTGTTCCCTTAGCCCAGTCACTTCAATACCTCTGGGTTATCTTAGATTCATCACTATCTTTTCATGACCTTCTGTCCTACCTTGTCCAATGCTCCTTTTTCTCTCTGCATCAGATTTGTGCTGTATGCTCCTTTCTTGATACACATTCCCTCACGACCCTCCTTCTGTCTCTGGTGATACCTACAGTAGTAGGCTTGACTACTGCTATATAGCATTCGCGGGACTTCCCCACTATCAACCTCTCCACCTCCAGCTCCTTCAAAATACAACCTCATGGATACCTACACACTCCTCTCGCCACAACCACATCAGTCCTCTCCTCATTCACCTTCACTGGCTCCCCCTTAAGTATCCCTTAAGATTCTTACTTTGGCTCATTGAGCTATTCATACTGGCATATCACAATATCTGGTTAATCTTCTCCAGTTCCTCTCACCACCTTCTTAGATCCCTCTATGTCCATCGCCTGGCTCTTCCCTCAGATTCACTAATGCATCTGGAACAAACACAACACTCTGCTTTTTTTTCCCCTGGGTCCTGCTCTATGGAACTCCCTCCCCTCCACCCTGTGCTCAGAGTTCTCATTTCCAAGGTTCAAATCTATGCTCAAAACTCATCTATTTCACCTTGCTTTTGATCTTCCTCTCTCTAACCCCTCACTGACTGTCCCTGCTTTTTGCCTGTATTTTCTACTCTCGCTCTATTTCCACAGTCCTATCTGAATTATGGCGTCCCTAGACAGCCTTTTTGTAATTTGTAAATCGCTCTGTAGCCTAGGGTGGTATATCAAGTGAACAATAAAAATAGAGATAAAGATCCTCTTTTCTTCAGGTATCTACTCTTTATCTCACTGAGTTTTGAATTACATTACCATTTCTTTCTTCACTACCTCCACATCACAGGCATCCACCACCCTTTCCAAGAAAAATATATTTCCTGACATTGTTTCTGGATCTAGCATCTTGGAGCTTCATTTCATGGCCTCAAGCTCTACAAATTCATTTCAGTTGAAAAAGGTTTGTTTCTTGCATATTATATGAAGCTTTCAGGTATATAAGGGGGGCATTTTATAAAGCTTTTTCCATGTGTAATGCCTGTTTTGCACATGGAAAAGAACTTCCATAAAATCACATGACCACATAGGTGCAGAAAATGTGTGCACATGGAAAGTATGTGCCTCTTTTTATATGATCTGAGCATAAGCATTCCAGGGGGGTAATTTGTGAAGAACAGAGGTGGAGTTGCAATGTATGCATATATTCCATACATTTATACCATTTTCTGAACAGATATTAAAATATGCATGTGAATTTGCACACTACTGGGTCTGATTTGGATGTTTGCTTTACAGAAACACATAGAACCCGATTCAGGACCACAGCAACAAAACGTTCCTGCAGTAACCAGAATTGGGCCGAGGATGGTTAGGCGTGCCCCTGCCGCCTGCGGGGACATCCTCTCTTGCAGATGCCCTGACTCCCAAGACTTTGGCCCCCCTTTTCCCCACTGCCCGACCCACGGCTGGCCTGCTGTGGCCTGGATCAGGCAGTGGGGAACCCCCCTGAATGGGCCCTGTATGACCCGCTGGGCTGGCTCACCCCTTTCCCTGTCAGCTCTCCCCATCCTATGCTCAGGATATGCAGCTCCGCAACCCAAGTCCCAGATTTGGGCCCATATACACCTAGGTTGCCTTTATAAATAAGCTTATAATAAATGCCTTTTCCCAACATGGACATAGCCACCCTGTTATAAAATTATGCCCCACATACAGTATCTATCTAGTATTTTCCCTCTCTTTCCTCTCTTCTGTGATCTAAATATTTAGGTTCTTCAGTCTCATCTCATAGGGCATTTTGTTGCCACTTCTAGCTTTTTTTCTAACCTTTCAGAAATATGACCTCCAGAAATGAACAAAGTATTCAAGGAGAGGTCTCATCAATCACCTGCACAGAGGCAACATCACTTTCTAACTGATTGCTTCTCCCACATCCTGAAGGGCTTCTGAAACAGGATCTGCCCCTGCTGGTAAGGAATCTGCTGATATGAGTATTTTTCTGCTGAAAACTTTCATCTGAAAAGGGATATTAATGGTTAAACTGATAAGTTCTCCGTTTATGTAAAAGTCAGGGAAGAAATAGGCTAGTGTAAAATCTCTGGGTTTGTGTTTTAAAAAGTCAGTTAAGAAAACTTTGTTTTAAAAATCAGTTAACATTTTCTGTTTGTTTTGAAAAGTCAGTTAAGAATAGGTTACTATGAAACTTTGTCTACTAAAAAAGAAAGAAAGCAAGGCAAAGGTGCCATTTCTTTGTGTATGCAGAGATAATGTGTTTGCTGATAAAATTACCCTACAAAATTATTTTTGCAAAGGATCTTTTCTGTTAGGAGTTGAGAGAAAACTGTGATATCATTTGAATAGGTGTCAACTAAAGCATAATGACAGATAAAAGAGAAAAGTTGAAAAAGCCAATGTAAAATCATAATGTGAATTACCAAAAGAAGTTGTTAGAAGCACTGTCTTAAAGGCATAGATTTATCTATTCAGGTAACTCAGAGCTCGGTTGCCCTCTGTCCTGAAGGAGTTCTGAGACAGAACAGGATACTGTTACTAAGGAATCTGTACATGTTGGTAAATTGTATCTTAAAACTTGAGGAAAATGGAGATTGTGGGTTAACCTGATAAATTCTCATTTATTTACAGGTAAAAGTTTAGTTAAGAAGTACGCTAGTATAAAACCTTTCTGTTTGTATTTTATTCCCACTCACCCCAAGCGAATCATTGATTTCTAGGTTTTTAAACCAGTGAATAGGAGGGATTTTTTTTTTTTACCAGAGGGGTTTATTGGGGATTTTCTTCAGCAAGTAATTAATTATTAGCAATAGATTAATTCTAGGTCCTTGCAGTTCATTGAGAAACAAATCATAATCATACAATAAATAGTATGAAATATACCTAAGCCTTAATAACTAAACAACTCACTAATACTAAGATGCAGAAAGCGGTCCAGCAGTGAGATGGGGGCTATTTAGCCTTTGCATCAAATGCTACATGGATGATTAAGTCCCAGTTGGTAATAGATTGTATGTATGCATTCAGTACAGACAGCTCCTGGCTCTCAGAAAATGGAGGCTAGAATAGCAGACTTGGAAGAGCTGAAGCAGACAAAGGAGACTTTCCGAGACACTTTGACAGCTTCTGTGCTGTCTTGGAGGAGAAAGGTCACCTGTAGGGAGACCATCACCTTAGCAAGGTAGGAAATGATCCTGTAGCCAAGATCTGCCTTCAAAGCGATCCCTCTCAATCCATGGATGTCTTTGAGGATGGCCATTTTAGTTGGAGATTCAGTGATAAGGAATGTAGATAGCTGGTGGGCATGAGGATTGCTCATGCATCACCTGGATATGATTTTAGATGGTGCTGGGTAGGAGCCAGCTATCTTTGGTACATGTGGGAACTCATGAAGTAGGCAGATGTGGGAGGGAGGAGAGGGAGGGACTGTCTGTTGATTTTCAGCATCATCGGGAGAGTGCTGAGGCGGTCCATGGGTGGAGCGAGGGCAAATTAGAGAGTAATCCAGTTATTGATGACATTCAGTCCACTACTCAGATAACATTAGAATAGCAAAAGGCTGTCATAACTTTATCCATATAACTTTCCAGACACCATTGGCACTGACTGCTCTATCTACATATTGGCCCAGAACAGCCAGAGTTTTTTTAATTGCCATGGCTGGCATTTAAAAAAACTGGCCGACTGTAGTTTAAAGCATCATGAGTATGAGTAAATCAGAGCACGATCACACTGATCCTTACTAATACCATGCTCAAATGTCACACTGATACATCTATGGCATGATTGCATTATGAATAATTGAAATATGAGCTCAGGGAACACGCTTCTTAAAATGAGAAAATGGTAACTATAATAGAAGGTAAGCAGCATTTAAGCCAAACTATAAGCAATAAAATATAGCAGAACAAAAAGAAAGGAGGCACATCACGTTTATCTGTGCCTTTCTCTTCTATGTTTATGTTTATTAAAATGTTATATACCGCCTTTCTATTTAAAGGCAAAGCGGTTTGCAAATGAAAATTTAAGAAATTCAGAAAGGAACGCCATATAAATAACAGAAAAGAGAGAGAAAGAGCAGTTATAAGAAACAAAGAAAATTAAGAGGACAGCAGAAAAGGGACTTTCCGCTCCCCTGGCCAACCTAAGCCCCCAAGAGCTCTAAAGACAAATAGAGTTTTAGTTGTAATTTGAAGACAGGATAGGAAGATTCAGACAAATCACTCCTAACTGTGCTTTTCTCTTCTACTGCCTACTCCAGACTCAGTTCATTTCATCTTGTTGCCTGAATAGACTATTTGAGTCTACATCAGGCTCCATTCCTGGTCCTATTCAAATCCAGGCTACCCCCCCCCCCCCCCCCCATCTTCGAGGCTGCTTTTGGATCCTGACCATCTTATTCTGCTGTTTAATACCTTTGCATGTTTTTATTATTTCCCTTGAACTACCCTAGCACCCTGTTTGTTCTGCCTGTCTGTCTTGAATTGTGAGATCCATCGAGCAGGGACAGTCTCGTATGTGTTTCTGTACAGCGCTGCGTATACCTTGAAGCATTATACAAATGATTAGTAGTAACAGTAGTAGTAGTAGGGTGGAGGCCGATTCAGAAATCTGCATGTCTGGGCTGTCCAGACATCCAGAAAATGTATGGGGCACATTTGCACCTGATTCTGCAACCGCAGGTGCTATACGTTCCTGCAATTGCAGAATCAGGGCACTTGGACGGCCCGACATGCAGTCTATTCCGACGGGAGGGAAGATATCCGCCCAGCACACTGGCTGGTGTGCCGGTACCATGGCGTCCCATCGCCATGGCATCAGCATGTCCAGTCTGAGGCAAAGAATTGCAGGACTCCGAGTGGCCCTGTCGCCCCGCAGTGGGACCTCATGGCTGGTATTGGCTGGTTGATTCTCTTCCGCAGCGGTGCGATGGTGCTGGAGGGGCTGCAGACCGCAACCGCCAAGATGCCCGGCACTTATTCCACCTTTGAGGGGCAAAGAGTTCCAGAGAGATCTGCATATTTATTTATTTATTCCTTTGAGGTGGAATAAGCCAGGCGTCCAAGTCTTCCCCATAGTGAATAATACCAAAATGGAAAACCATAGTGCCAGGAAATAAGCAAATGCATATTCCATATATCTAACCAGTTGCTTTGAAATATGTTCTTCTTTCTAGCTATGAATGTTCTTAAAAGATAAAATCATGTCCTTTCTAGTCTTAAATATGCCACGATCATGCCTCTGTTCTCATGCAGCTGCAGCGGAGCTGCTATTGAATGGGCAAGGTGTTTTATAGCACTTAAAATTAGCATATGATCATAAATAAAACTGAAAATTGATTTTCTCAAGAGGAAGAATGTATCAGTAAAAATTAATCGAATCTGAGCTGTGCAGGGAAACGAAGAGAGGAAGAGGAGAGGGGAAGCAAAAAATCTAATGCAGTAATGGCGTTTGGAGAGAGAGGCAAGAGAGGTTGTGTGGGAATTCAAGGGCAAGAAAAATCAAATATTGACTGAACTTTGTTATGTAAAGGAAAAATATTGTCTCACGGATAGTTACCTCCAAGATATTAGTGAAAATATGCCGCAGACTAAACAGCACACGTTCTTATCAACAATGAAAACTAGACCATAATAAAGCTTGGTGACTGCTGATAAAATGACATGCAATACTAAACAGTGAAGATCTAATGATATTTATTTTATTTTTATGAAATTTGCTATACAGCCATTCATTGCAAGAACCATCAAAGTGGTTTACAATATCCGGCAGAGCCAGCAACACATAATATCCACAAAAGACAAGCAAATAGTTAAGGGCTGAATTACGCAGCAATAAATATCAAAACCTCAGCTCAGAAATCTGGTGAAACAAGAGAAACCAGGGAAGGAATGGGGTGCCCACAAATAAATGTCATGGCACAAAATAGTCTGTAAATAGAGTACCATTAATTGCTTTATCAAGAAGGCAATGCTTGATTTACTTTAGGAAAAATCCCCCAATTTAAATTTATTGGGGGATTTCTCTGAAAGTAAATCAAGGGGCAAAGAGTTCCAGAGAGATCTGCATATTTATTTATTTAATTGTTTGTTTAACGGCATAGGGACAGTAAGTGGGAGGTGGAAACACCTCTGCTCCCCATCCGCTCCCCTTTGCAAGGCCAACTAGGAAACATAGAAATATGATGACAGAAAAAGACCACATGGCCTATCTAGTCTGTCCTTCCATATCAACAATTACAACAGTCCCCTTTTTATCTTTAGAGATCCTCTATGTTTGTCCCATGCTTTTTTGAATTCAGTTACTGTCCTCATCTCTACCACCTCCACTGGGAGACTATTCCACGGATCCACTACTCTTTCCGTAAAGAAATATTTCCGCATATCACTCCTGAATCTATCTCCCTTCACCCTCATCCCATGTGCCCTCGTAGCAGAACTTGCTTTCAATTGAAAGAGGCTCTCTCTCCCTGAACATTTATGCCATGGAGGTATTTAAACATCTCAATCATATCACCTCTATCCCGCCTTTCCTATAAGGTGTACATATTAAGATCCTTCAGTCTGTCTTCATATGCTTTATAATGAAGACCACTAATCATTTTAGTAGCCACCCTCTGCACCGACTCCATCCTGTTCACATCCTTTTGAAGGTGCGGTCTCCAGAATTGCACAGTATACTCCAAATGAGGTTGCACCAAAGACTTATAGAGAGGCATTATCACCTCCTTTTTTCTGCTAGTCATTCCTCTCCGTATGCACCCAAGCATCCTTTTAGCTTTTGCCGTCACCTTTTCTACCTGTTTAGCTACTTTAAGATCATCAGACATAACCACGCCTAGGTCCCGTTCTTCTTTAGTGGACAAAAGTACTTCACCCCTATACTATATTGCTCCCTTGGACTGCTGCAGCCCAAATGCATGACCTTACATTTTTTAACATTAAATCCCAGCTGCCAAATTCTAGACCATTCTTCAAGCTTAGCTAGATCCCTCCTCATGTTATCTACACCTTCCTGGGTGTCCACTCTATTGCAGATTTTGGTATCATCTGCAAAGAGGCAAACCTTACCCAACAGCCCTTCCGCTATATCACTAACAAAGATGTTAAAAAGAATCGGACCAAGGACAGATCCCTGGGGCACACCACTGGTAACATCCTTCTCCTCAAAGTGAGCTCTATTTACTTGTACTCTTTGTTGCCTCCCACTCGACCAATTTCTAACCCAAGCCTTAACTTTAGGGTCCATCCCTAGGGTGCTCAGTTTGTTTATAAGTCACCTGTGAGGAACAGTGTCAAAGGTTTTACTGAAATCTAAATACACCACATCTAGAGCTCTCCCTCTGTCCAACTCCCTGGTCTCCCAGTCAAAGAAATCAATCAGATTTGTCTGACAAGGCCTGCCTCTGGTGAACGTAACACCCCTTCTAAAACAGCTACACTGGCTCCCCATTCAGGCAAGGATCAGTTTCAAGATCTTACTGCTAACATTCAAAGCGGCTAAGGGGCTCACCTCTTCCTCTCTCTCCAACCTCATACAACCACTTGCACCAAACAGGCCACGAAGAACAGCAGAATTAAACACACTAGTTATCCCAAATGACACCACAAGATGCACTAGATCAACAGCCAACAGAGCCTTCCAATTCTGCGCCCCATCTCTATGGAACACCTTACCAGCACAAATCAGAGCAATACCTAATCTAAGTCAGTTCAGAAAGGCTTTAAAGCATTTCCTCTTCCTTAAATATCTCAATGGCAGCTCCGAACATAACCCCCAGGTGAATAGCAGAAGTGGTCAAACAGATAGACCCCGCAACAGACCAACTTCACAATGTAAATAGCAAGTTGTTCCATATACTATTGTACCACTGTTGTATATAGTTAACCAGGATATCCTTTATCAGATAACCCTGCATTGTATTTAGTTTCCCCTATTTCGCCAAGTTATACTTCCTGTTAAATGTAACGACCAGACATGTGTAAACTGTCGGATGTTTTCTGTTCAATGTAAACCGCGCTGATGTCTAATAGTGCGGTATATAAGAATTGTTAATAAATAAAATAAAATAAATAAATAATAATAAACCCATGCTGCCTCGGATCCTGTAATCCGCTGGACTCCAGAAACCTCACTATTTTCACTTTCAGCAGCGTTTCCAATAATTTACTCACCACCAAAGTTAAACTAACCGGCCTGTAGTTTTCAACCACATCCTTACTTCCGCTTTTGTGTAAAGGTACAACATGAGCCTCTCTCCAGTCCTTTGGCACCACTCCCGACTCCAACGAGGCATTGAAAAAGTCAGTCAGTGGAGTTGCTAGAACGTCCCCAAGTTCCCTCAGTATTCTAGGGTGTATCCCATCTGGTCCCATCACTTTGTCTACTTTAAGTTGAGTTAGTTTCTCATGAACACAGTCTTCTGAAAATTGTTCAAGATGTCCCACACTTCTGTTTCTATTTGTGGGTGTTTTCTGAGGTCCTGCTCCTGGTTCTTCATCTGTGAACACAGAACAAAAATATTTGTTAAGCAATTCCGCTTTATCCTTATCAGCTTCTACATATTCCTCCCCTGCACCCTTGAGTCTGACAATACCACTTTTGCCCTTCCTCTTCTCACTAATATATCTGAAAAATGTCTTATCCCCCCCCCCTCATTTTATTGCATTGGCTATTTCTTCCTTCTTTTGAATCTTTGCCTTCTTGACTACTTTGCTAGCTTCTCTAAGTTTTTCCAAATACTGATGCCTGTCTTCCTCTCTCTGTGATCTCTTGTATTTCATGAAGGCCTCCCTCTTTTTCTTCACTTTTTCAGCTACTTCTTTCGAAAATCATAGCGGTCTCCTTTTCCTTTTACCTTTATTTACCATTTTAACAAAAAGGTTGGTTGCCCTTAAAATATCCCCTTTCATTTTTGCCCACTGTTTTTCTACATCCCCCAGCTGTTCCCATCCCACTAACAAAGTGTCACTGGGCACGCCCGCACCTGAGATCCTGTATCTATTACAATACCTGACTGCTCGGGTGAGGTTAGTATGGCATAAAAAGTGCTAACACTACTTATACTTACACTCCTTCTGACAAGAGTAGCTAATGCTGCTACAATCCCTACTGGAATCATACCAATTGTATACAACCAGAAAAACCTCACTCAGTGTCAGCAGTTCCTGCATATACCCAGACAGCAATCAAGACTAATAGATCACCCTGCCCTATTGACCAACAAAACGACAACTATCTGCCCAAATATTTGAAATGTGCGTTAGTGAATGCATGCTCAGCAAGCAAGAAGATACACCTTATTAACGACTACATAAATGACATCAAGCTTGATATGATGTTTGTAACTGAGTCATGGTTCACTGAAACAGACCAGGTACTTACAAATCAGCTCATTACACTGGAAATGGACTTACATCACTGCCCACGGATAAATAAGAGAGGAGGAGGGATATTTATCCTCACCAGGAAAGACCTCAAATTCCAGCATCCACATCCTTAACAAACGCCACCTTGAATGCACTAAACATCCAAAACAACAATTTTTCCATATGCTTAGTGTACAGATCGCCAACATCAACAGCGGATAATCTTTCTTCGCTAATTGAGTTTGTATGCTACCAATCAGCAACAGAGAAACCATTCATCCTATTAGGTGACCTAAATCTACATTCTTCACCCACAAACCCAGTCACACCCTTCCTTGAAGCATTAGATGTGAGGGACCTTTCACAAATCACAAATCAAGACCAGCCTAAAAAAGAATCCACAACACCAGGGAATGTGCAGATTCCAAGACTTAATAAAGAAGCCCTCCTTGAACACCTCGCCCCTCTAATGGAATCATCCTCAACAGATATCACAAAATTAGTCTTTGATTGGAATAATTTGATAATTACGTTCGCAACACTCCCACCAAAACGACCATCGAAGCAAAGCTCCACAGCACCCTCAAAAGATATAAAAGAGGCAAAACATAATCTGAGACAGCTTGAGTGCACATGACCCTGAACATCAAAGAGAATACTCTGCTACACAAGATGACTACAATAAACTGATAAACCAAAGAAAACAGGAATATCATAATAACCTCATTTTCAAATCTCTCAACCAACCTAGGGAACTGTTCAAAATTACTAAATCACTCATACAAGCCCCTCCTACTCCAAAAGGCCCAAGCTTGAACCCACAAGACTACGACTCCTACCTCCAGAAAAAAACTACCTTGTGCTAAAGATACAATAGCCTCCTTCAACCACATACAAACATAGCCAACAGCTCACCAAACTGGACCTTGTTTACTCCGATTTCAAAAATCCAACTTGATCAAATCCTCTCCACAATGAACAGCACCACCTCACCATTAGACTCATACCCAACCACATGGATTAAAACATCCAGGAAAGAGCTAACCTCACCACTTCTCAAAATAATAAACTCTTCCCTCACCAAGGGGCTGATGCCAACTAACCTGAAGGCCTCCTCAGTCAGACCCACTCTGAAGAACTCTACAGCTGATCCTGCTTTACCCAAATCATACAGACCCATTTCTAGTATCCCTCTCCTAGCAAAAGTAATAGAGAAAGCTGTTCAGCTCCAGCTCCAGGAATTTGTAGAATCAAATGCACCTCTTGATGACCAACAACATGGATTCCGACAACATTATGGTACTGAAATGCTTCTTACCTCCCTCCTTGAAACCTTGCTTAAAGGAACTGAAAGATCCAAACAGGCATTCATTCTTATTTTCATAGACATCTCAGTGGCCTTTGACTCCATAAACCACAGAAGACTCCTTACTCTTCTTATAGAAATCAGAGTAAAAGGAACACCCTTAAGATGGTTCCACTCATATTTATCTGACCGCACGCAACAGGTTAAACTGCAAAACAAGATCTCAAAGTCATTTCATATACACGAAGGTCTGCCTCAAGGATCAACTCTCTCAGCCCTCTTATTTAACATATACATCCAGCCCATCTCTCGCATACTCCGGGAACACAGGATAATTTCCCCCCGTGTTAAATGTATCCCCCAATTGTGTTGTGACCACTTTGATTGAAGGATAAGGTGGCATACAAAGCTGTCTAAATAAATAAATAATGTATCATATCTATGCAGATGACATTTTGTTATACACCCATTTGCAACAAGGAAGACAGACTTTTCCACCATCCTTTCATGTCGCAATGAAGTGACGCAGTGGCTACATGAACACTCACTCATACTGAATTTGAGCATAACAGAGGCACTGGTGGTTAACAGAGACCCCACCTATGTTCCAGCAAAGAAACTCACACTCAACAACTACAATATCCCCATCAAGTTAGAAGTCAAATACCTTGGAGTGACACTAGACCAGATACTGAATTTCCAGACACATATAAAGAAAACAGACGCAGGGACATATCAAAGAATAAGGACACTACATAACCTCCACCCATTACAGGACCATAATCTATTTCGCACTGTCTACCAAGTAATCATTTCCCCAATCTGGGATTATTGTAACTCCCATGTACCAAAGTCTACCAAAATGTACACTCCTCCCACTCCAAATAGCCCAAAACTCTGCAGCTTGCTTGATATCACGGACTGCGAGACATCAAGCTTCATTGGTTGCCCATCCAAGCATGAATACAATACAAATCAATCATGAACACCTTCAAGAGTATGTACTACCTAACTGCTGGTTGCTTATGGTCCCTCATACATACATACATACCCCACCAAGCAACAGACCAAGAAGAGACCAAACCACAAACTTCCTTGAAGTTCCAAGGCATAAAACAACCAGCTCGTAAGAAACATGCCAATGCACCTTTTCCATATATGGACCTACCTTATAGAATTCCCTTCCGAGTAAACTAAGAGCAACAATTGACCTAAGGACTTCAGGAAGAAGCTTGAAATGCACATATTCCTGGAATGTTACTTGTCAAACTGTTAATCCTTCCTCATAACCAAACAACCTAAATACACCAAGAACTGAAGCCAAACCATCCAAACTGTAAATAGTTAACATCCTAAGGATAGATAGTAAATAGTTAACTGTCTAAGGTTCAAACTGTAAATAGTTACATATCAAGGATTAAAATAGTATTAACTTATGGTTAGTTGTAATCAAGTTCTATGTAACGTTTGCTCAGTTGTGTTTGATGTAAACTGCCTTGATACCATGTAAAGGTGGTATATAAGAAATGCTAAATAAACAAACAGTAATGAAACAGTATTGACTGGTGTGCCAGATGATGTGTGTGAATTTCTCTATGGAACCATCTAACCCAGCAGCAATTGCTCATCAGTCCATGGAGTTTGGACCCTAGACCCTGATACTGCACCCTTGGCCAACTCATGAGCTTTTGAAGCCAGGGCCTTGGACATACCTCCCTCACCAAAGCAGATCAAACATCCCCACTCACAGTCACATCCAATTCCATTCATGGTACCAGCTGACAAGAAACAGGTTCCTCAAATGGATAGAAATGAACTTCCAAGCCACATTACCCTGATTCTTTCCCTTACCTGAACTATCAATATACAATACCATGGACACTCAAAACCTTACTTAGTTCTGCTTCATGCATCGAGGTTCTCTGTTGGTTTTCATATAGAATGGAGGACTCGCAGGGGTAGCTTAGGCAACTCTTAGATGTTACAGTTGTGAAACAGAGGGAAGCTCCACTCCTGTTCCTGGGTCTTAATGGGCAGGGGAAGATGCCGTACCTTGGCCGTACCTTGTTGGACACCCTCAACTTGCTCTCTTCTCCCAACTCTTTGGAAAAACACCCCTCAATTCAGTCTGGACACTTTTTGTAAAATCATCTTTATTAATAGGATTCTTTAAAAGAACAATATAACACAAACAGATAAAAGAAATAAAATGTATGTGGTACTGTTTTAAGGTATTGCCACTGCTGAGGGTCCTGGAGAGGGGCGGCAGCAGCAGCAATAGTCTGCTTTCGGTCCATGTTTCTCTAGATGAGTGCTTAGTTCACCTAAAGATAACGCTGGCCCTGATAGTAACTCCTCCTGTGGTTCTCTCTCGGGTTATCCCATTAGGCCATGTCACTAATCTCCTCCTACATTAACTAGGATACAGGGGCAGCCCATGGGGGCTGCAGGGCCATGTGCGGAGACTCATTGCAGGTTCTCATTGGCATAAGAACCTCATTTGCATAAATATTTGCATAATGTTAAAGTGCACTAGCTTTTAGTAAACATGTCTCGTAATGAGTGTCTGGATAAAGAAAGACTACCAGACTTCTACATTACTATACTCCAGTGCCAACCGCCAGGCACATTAGGAAGTACTATAAACACTGCCCATTTCGAACCCATAGCAAACCCACCGTATCATAACAGCACTACCAGGACTCATAAAGCACCAAATCCTACCTATCAAAAGGCAACACTGCCAATATTAAACCAATACATCTCAGAGAATACCAATACATCTCCTACTGGGGAAAGAGAACAAATGGCACTGTCAAACAGAAACTACATGAACAGAATACCTTAGCTCTGTTACACATGCAGAACATAGATAGTCACCAAACAAAGAACAAGAGACCACAGTTTAGAAAGAAAGACGATAATTAAACTGGGAACCCCACAAGCCAAACTTGGAATGTATAACAACACTGGAGAAATAAAACTATAAATTCATTTCCACTTGTACTAAACAAAATGCATACATTGACGATGCACATTTCCCAGAGCAAACATATTCCAGTTAATAAATTCAAAATAAAAAAGTATTTTTCCACCTTTTGTTGTCTGTGCATTTTATTTTTCAGTTGCAATTGCTCCAGTCACTTTCTTCTGGTTTCTTTGTGTCTTCTGCTAATTCTCCATTGTCTGCTGTCCATTTGTCCTTTCTTCTCTCTTCTAGTTTTTTTCCATTCTCTCTCTACTTCTGCTTTAATATATTGATCTTTCCCCTTTTGCTCTTTCCTCCATTTCTTTCTTTATTCCTTTTTCATCCACCCAAATTTCACCCCTCCATCCTCAATCCCCACTTACTCTCCCAATACCCGGTCAATCGTAGATTTTTCTTCCCTCCCACACAAAATACCTTTTCCCCTTTCCATCCTCAATCCCCCAGCCCCATCCCATTCTAATTCTCTGCCAACATCAGCTCCCTTCTAGTTCCAGCCCCACCGAGCACCCGCTCCCTTCTAGTTCATTCACCCATCCCTCCTGCATCAGCCCATTTCCAGTCCTAGCCTCCCCATCAGCCCATTTCCAATCCTAGCCCCCCATCAGTCCTTTCCAGTCCTATCCTAGCCCCATCAGCTCATTTCCAATCCTAGTCCCCCATCAGCCTTTCCCCATTCTATCCTAGCCCCCATCAGCCCATTTCCAGTCCTAGCTCCCCCATCAGCACTTTCCAGTCCTATCCTAGCCCTCCATCAGCTCATTTCCAGTCCTAGTTCTCCCATTAGCTATTTCCAGTCCTATCCTAGCCCCTCCATCAACCCATTTCCAGTCCAAGCTCCCCTCTATCAGCCCATTTCCAGTCCAAGCTCCCCCATCAGCCCATTTCCAGTCCTAACTGTCCTATCCATTGCCAATCCTATCCTAACCCCTCCATCAGCCCATTTCCAGTTCAAGCTCCCCTCATCAGCCCATTTCCAGTCCTAGCTCCCCCATCCATTTCCAGTTCTATCCTAGTCCCTCCATCATCCAATTTCCAGTCCTATCCTAGCCCTCTATCAGCCCATTTCCAGTCCAAGCTCCCCCCATCAGCCCATTTCTAGTCCTATCATAGCCCCTCCATCAGCCCATTTCCAGTTCAAGCTCCCCCCATCAGCCCATTTCCAATCCTAGCCCCCCATCAGTCCTTTCCAGTCATATCCCAGCCCCCCATTAGCCCATTTACAAGCTCCCCATCAGCTATTTCCAGTCCTATCCCAGCCCCTCCATCAGCCCATTTTCTGTCCTAGCTCTCCCATCAGCCATTTCCCGTCGTATCCTAGCTCCCCCTCAGCCCATTTTCAATCCTAGTCCCCCATCAGCCTTTTCCAATCTTATCCTAGCCCCTCCATCAGCCCATTTCCAGTCCTGTCCTAGCCCCCCCATCAACCCATTTCCAGTCCTAGCTCCCCCATCCATTTACAGTCCTATCCTATCCCCCTATCAGCCCATTTCCAATCCTAGCCCTCCCGTCAGCCATTTCCAGTCCTATCCTAGCCCCATCAGCTCATTTCCAATCCTAGACCCCCATCAGCCCATTTCCAGTCCTATCCTAGTCCTCCATCAGCTCGTTTCCAGTCCTAATTCCTCCATTAGCTATTTCCAGTCCTATCCTAGCCCCTCCATCAGCCCATTTCCAGTCCTAACTGTCTCATCCATTTCCAATCCTATCCTAGCCCCTCCATCAGCCCATTTCCAGTTCAAGCTCCCCTCATCAGCCCATTTCCAGTCCTTGCTCCCCCATCCATTTCCAGTTGTATCCTAGACCCTCCATCAGCCCATTTCCAGTTAAAGCTCCCCCCATCAGCCCATTTCCAATCCTAGCCCTCCATCAGTCCTTTTCAGTCATATCCCAGCCCCCCATTAGCCCATTTCCAAGCTCGCCCATCAGCTATTTCCAGTCCTATCCTAGCCCCCCATCTGCCCATTTTCTGTCCTAGCTCCCCCATCAGCCATTTCCCGTCATATCCTAGCTCCTCATCAGCCCATTTCCAATCCTAGTCCCCCATCAGCCATCTCCAATCTTATCCTAGCCCCTCCATCAGCCCATTTCCAGTCCTAGCTCCCCCATCCATTTACAGTCCTGTCCTAGCCCCCCATCAGCCCATTTCCAATCCTAGCTCCCCCCCCTCAGCCCATTTCCAGTACATGCCCCCCTCCCCATCAGCTATTTCCAGTACTAGACCCCCCCCCCCAAGAGCCCTGCGGCTGTCCGACAGGCTTTAGAGGGAGCCAGAGAGGCCCCGGCTCACCTCTGACAGCTGCCAAAGTGAAGAGCAGTGTTTATCATCACTTCGGCAGCTGTGTTGTAGTATAGGCCGCTGGTGCACCGAAGGTTAAAGGGAATTTCCTGTTTCTCGGCACTCAGTGCGCCAGTGGCCACAGCTGCCAAAGTGAAGTAAAACAGCACTCTTCACTTCGGCAGCTGTGAATAAAGCCGCTGGGTAAGTAAAAACCCTCGGGTAAATAAAATCCTTCAGGTAAGTAAAACATTAAACACTTGTGTGGAAATGGGAAAAAGGGCAATATTTGGAAATCTGTGCCCATAGTATGGGAATTTCAGATCTAGGGGCTTTAATGGACTTGGATTTAATGATGGTCATGAAGATATGGTACACAGTGAGCTATGAATGGAATATCGCTATACTAGGCAATAATCTCTTCATGAAGGAAAGAATAGAAAGAAAGGGAGGAGGAGAGGCACCGTAGAGTATTGTTATAAAGTCTTGTTCATACATATATTCCAGTATATGCACATAAAAGACCTTTTATAAAATAACCCGTCACAAGGATAAAGTCTTCTTTTCCATGTACAACACCATTTTCAATTAATCCTTCGTGTATTAATATTAGCCTTTTCTTGTCACAACAATGATCAAATCTACAACAACCTAATTCTCATTATCACTCCCTATGTTATTCTAAGCAATTTTAAATTAGTTTTCCAAATCACCTCCACTGTGCAAATACATATCCATTATTAAAAAGAAGTACTTAAAATGTAATCTTAAAATGTGGAGTTACCAAATAAAGCAAAAAATAGATGCTTTCACTCCTAAAGTAGTGTTGCAATTTCCACCCAACCTGGCCGGTGGTATCACCCTCTACAGGGCTTCATCAAGGTCAAACTGCAAAAAGAACAGTCAGCACATGAGTTCTCTTGTAAAAGTAATAACTACCAAATCTTCCCAAACAACTCACAATACATTAGAGCTCCTTCCCTCATTCTGATGCTAACTGAGCAACTGTTAAAAGAACACTAATGTTTGCACTTTAAATAAAGTGATCACAGGTATCACCATTTTAATATTGGATATATATTTGTACATTGGAGGTGATTTGACAAAAAAAAATTAAATTGCTTGGAATAACATTGAGTGCAATGATGAGAATTAAGTTAATGTAAATGTGTTAATGATCTTTGCAGTTTTCCGGATCATGCTGCGTCTTCGTAACTGAAACCAACATTTCAGCCAACATACTGTGTTTTTTTTCAGGATGGAATGGCTAAGCAGTGGATGACTGTTCTTCTGACCCAATGCAAACAGGAAGTCTGTCTCGAAAGGGGTGGAAGCCAGAACAGAATGCAGCACTGGAGGTTTTGGTAAACGCTGCAATGCTGTTTAAAGTCATTGTCATCACTGCAGGTCCCAGAGGGATGGCAGAAGTGGCAATATGTTTATGTTTGTTTTTCATTTGATATAGTGCAAATCTATACAAGAAGCCATGTGGTTTACAAGTAAAAACAAGGAAAAGAAGTTCCATATCATATAGGATAGAAAAAAACCTAAAATATACCAAGGAAAGCGTAAGGGATGAAAGAGAGGATAAGATAGGGGAAAGATGTTACCAGGGCTGTCCATGCCACAGTCATCAGATGGATGAAGAATTAAGACTGAAGGCAGCTTCAAATAAATGTCTTGAGCGCCTTCTTGAAGCTTTTGAAATTGTGCTCTAGAAGGATTGTGGTAGGAAGACAATTCCAGAGAGCAGGTGCAGCAGCAAAAAAATGCAGCTTTCCACATGCTCTCAAAATTGATTGATGATGGAGAAGAAAACCATAGGAGCTGGCAATGTATTGAGTGCAGCGACCTAACTGAAGCATGTTGGAAAACGATGGAGGATAATTATTCAAAGGCAGCATTCTGAAGAATTTTGTGGACTATAGTCAGTGCCTTAAACTGTATTCGAGAATTAATTGGCAAACAATGATACTGAATTAAAAGTAGAGTGGCATGATTGTATTTATAGACACATTGTAGAGTCCAGATTGCAGAATTTTGAATTGCTTGAAGCAGTTTAATTTGATATAGTGAAAGATCGAGATACGTGATATTAGCATAATCCAAATGGGATAAGACAGTATGTATAAGAACAGTGAGTTGTGCTAATTTATCCAGAGAAGGTTGGATCATTTGAAAACTATGTAAAGCAAAGAAAGATGCCTTTGAGACCCTAGCTGAGGACAGAAAGTGAGTTCTGAATCCAAAATAATACTTAAATATTTTAAAGTAGTTTGAAGCTGTCATGGCACATCACCCAATGAGGAGGTTAAGGCAGGAGTAGAAGTCCCCTCTAAACCAGATAGCAAGTGATTTTGATGGATTCATTTTCAACGAATGATCTGATAACAGTCGAGACATGAGATAAACACCAATAGGAGCATGGACAAGAGCAGTGGGCGGTGGGTGCCAGGAACGAGATTAATCTAGAACGCCTCATATCCCTGCAATGGCCCTGTTGAAAATGTTATTTATATGTGTAACTGCATCCTTGTGTAAATGGTGACTCTGGAAAGGATTAAATTTACACATAGAGATCTTTAATATGTAGAAATTGTGAGAGGGTATGGTTTGGTTGGGCCAAAAACCTACACGTGTATTCCCTATTTTATAAACAGAATCCACTTGTATGACTAAAATTTCCATGTCAGGATTTTAGCTGCTCCCTAGCTTGTATAGAGATGAGGGTATAAGGAGACAGAGGGCAGAGGTTGGACATAGGGTAGAGGTGGAGGGAAGATTTTGGACATAAAGTGTGGGGTGGAGGTCAAGGTGGGGGCACAAGGTCGTAGAGATAAAGAGAGAGAGGGAGGACAAACTGGGCACGGAGTGGGGAGAGAGGAGGCATACTTGACATTGGGAGGATAGGACAAGAAAAAGGGGAGGGAGAGACACAAGACTAGACAGGAGAAAAGGGGAGAGATGTGGACACAGGGTGGAAGAGAGAAAGAGAAAGGAGAGAGTTAAAGGCTGAGGAATAAGTAGTTAGGGAAGGATAGAGAGATGGAGAGTGAGAGGGCTGTGTTAAAGGTTGAAAATTGGTAGGTCAACTCAGTAAAAAGAGGGAGACTGAGAAATGGATGCTAAAAAGGAAAAATGAAATCTTGAGTTGATGGAGAAAAATAAATAGAAGACAGCTGAAAGGAAAAGATCAATGTCAGAGATGGAAGTAAGTGAAGAAGGAGGGAAGAGACATGGCAGATGGATGAGAGACTCCAGAGAGTGAGTTGAGAAGATGAGGAAAATAGAAACTAGAGACTGGGATCAACATGATTAGAGAATAAATGGCCAGGCAGCTAAATGAAATTAATTTTATTTTCAATTTAGTGATTGGAATATGTCTATTTTTGGACTTCATAGACCTAATATTCAACCTAAAGTGCCTGACCGCCATAGGCAAAAGTGAAACCAGATATTCAGCATCAGAATCTAGGTATCTTCTTCACAGCTATCCAGACAGTAGCAATCTTCAGCTGCTATCTGAATAGCTGAACCGCATTAAAGTTAGGACAGCTATTGAGATGGCCTGATTTTATATGGGCACTTAGCTGGTTAGCAGACTGAAAAATGCATCAACTGGCTAAGTACTGGGACCATCCTTGCCCTGCCCATAGACCAGCCTGACACTATCCGGACAGTGCCTCAGTATTTAGAGGGATATTCAGCAGCACTGGCTGGTTAGTGGCAATGAATAAGCCTTTGAATACTGGGCTGTATGTACATATTTTATCTTCAGTACAGGGGCACAGTATGGGGGGCACTGTACGGGAGCATTTGCAGTTCTTTCTGTTTCTCTGGTGTTGTATTGTATACAGTCTAGTTTTTAGGGGTTTCAATTAATTTTTGTCTACATAATTGTATTTTTAGCTTTTGGTCTCATGAATGAGGGAGCAGTAGTGGTGATAGCATTATTGGAATTGCTGGAGGGATTCAGGGGAATGTGTCTTCCACCAGTCACTCGGCATGGCGGATGTAAGAACATTGAAGGCAGAGTTCAGGGTGACACAACGGGTGATGATTCATAACCTCTTCAGTACACGTATGCCTGTTGTCCCTGGCATATCTGGCCATGTGCAGGCTATCTATTGGGGTGCCCCACGAGCCCGACCCCCTACCCATGCCAGGCATGACCCCGCAGACTAGGTGCTAGAAAAGAGATATCTACATGCAGACCACAGTGGCACTGATGCATGACAACAGGGAAAGCTAAACAAATGTAGGACATGCAGGTGCTAGCCGGTTCACTCAACTAGACCTTGTTTCCTTTGGTCTTGGTACCACCACAGTGCCCGCATGTGCATCTGCCAACATGTGCAAAGTGTCACAGTGCCCTGCACAGACCCCCCAACCTCCATTCTAACATATCCAGATACTGGGGTCCTATAGCAATTCACATGTCTCACAGTTGGTTGTCCCATAATACCCATGTGTGTCAGTAAACATCATCATCACATGGAGATGTGCACAGCATAAGGTGTAGTCTAGAAAAGTACTACACAGAGGCTTCAGGACCATGTCATCACTGTCATCAGCCATCCCTGCAGGCAGTGTTTGAGGCATGTCACATGGTCTGCTGGCCCTCACCTCTGTCTGACCCCGGACTGTAGATGCCATCTATAGTGTGCAGTTCATTGTGATGTCCTTGTGGTCAATTATGTAAATGCCTGTCAGGACGTCCAGCTCCTGTGGACGTCAATGAAAACACACCATTTTGCATGTTGAGATGACCATCTTTGGTACGTCCAGATGCAAACTATTAGGAAGTCCATATCAACAGTGCTGCATGTGCATATAGTAGATTTTACATTGGGCAGGCACCATAGGGTAGAGTAATGGCTCCGAAGGGAAAGGTGTCCAGCTGAAAGGAGAATTTCTGTCCTGCAGAGGTGCAGATGCTGTTTTGTCAAGTCCTCAAGAAGCACCACATTGGGGTAGTTTCTCCCAATGGGTTAATTTTGTGCATACTATGGCAGTTGTGAACCTCACTACTAAGCCAGGGTATGTGGAATATGATCTTAATCTCTCAAATTTACTGCTAATGTTACACATCCTATTTGGAAAGGCTGGTGCTTCTACAGCACCCACCAAAAGGAGCAAGTGTGGCATGGCATCTATACAATGCTGAACGCGATCTTCCATTGTAACCGCGATGTGAAGGATTGCAAGAGGAACTGGCAATGAAGTGCAAGGCTAAGGCAAAGGCAATGGAGCATGGTCCTGATGGTCAAGCACCAGGGCTGACAGAGCTGGAAGAAGGTGTACTGGGCACAGATGAGGAGGCATTGACTGGCGCTGGGGATCTGGATATGTCATGGTCCTCACAGAAAACAGGTGGGTAGCACTTTCCTGTAATGTAATGTGGATTGTCAGTCCCCTTGGGACCTCAGCTGCAGATATGCATGGTGGCAGAGAGCAGCAGAAGCCACTGGTTGGACTGAGCACTGGGCCATTTAGCACATGCAATACAGAACGCCCCCCGGGTGAGACAGGCAGCCCATTATTAGCATCAAGGCATGACATGTAGGTCCTACCACCATAGTCTAGCTACATGGGTGGCCACCTTGCAAGGATGGCTGCAGTTCCCAATATGCATGGCATGGACTAGTGCTGTCAGGAAGGTGGCAGCTAGAGATGCACCTAACACAGAACATATATATAGATAATTAAATGGGTGAAGACATGAAACACTGGAACAGGCATTGGTGGTTGCCACCACACTGCACATACGTGGATCTGATCTTGCCAGGAAGACATGCATTGTAAGCCGTGAGGTTAGGGTGTCTGGGCACACACAGCATGGATGGTGAGTCATAGATGATGTGAGGTTTACATGCTAGCTGTGCTTGTCTCCCCTTTCCCAATCACAATGCAGTATGTCCATGTACCGATTACAGCACCAGTGCACATTGATCCCCCATGACCCGGTGCCATATCATGGCGCGCAGACATTGACATGGTGTAGTCAACTTGCATGCCTTACCTGATTCATGCACTTAAGTCTGCATCTGGCATACTACACACCTGTGGTGACAGTAAGACAGCAGCAGCCAGCAGGACTTTTACCACTCACCTCTGGTTCCGGCGCTGGTCGTGAGGTGATACAGCAGTCCTCGAACAACAATGAGGGTAATCTGAAGAGGGTCAGCCAGGAGTCCAGTCCAAACACATTGGGCATGAACACTCAGCAGAGGCAGGAGGAGATGAGTGCCATAGTGGACAGGAAGGAGGGTGAGTCACAGCAGCCACACCTGGATGATCAGAGGATCAGCACCTGGAGGAAAAGGACATAGTGCAGGAGCAAGTGGTGCTAATCCCCAGGGGTACAGTTGACCCAGCTCATGAGGAGCTAGGATGAGGGATAACAGAAGAGATCCCACCACCCAGCCATCACAGGCAGTAGCTCGTCCACTGTGGGGAGTGACTTCTATGCCAGAAGAAATAGCTCCTGGAGCTGGAGAGGGTGCACACCAGCGTCATGGAGTTCATTCTTCAGGCACCGTGTGAGAAAAACAAGTGTGATGAGTGTATGCATCACAGGCTAGAACACATCAGCTGGTTCCTAAAGACTCTAGTGTCAAAGGCTGGGGTTCTGGTGTGGCACATCACCCATCACCCTGGTAATGAGCCTTCAGTCCCTCCACTGATACCTGTTCCAAACAGAAAAAGCCCAACAGAGAGCAGGGCCACAAGGGCCTGGACGCATGGACAATATGAAACATCCATGAGCAACATCCTCAGAGCTCCCCCCCCCCCTCCGCTGCAGAGGCTCCCCCATGAGGTTTCCCAATTTCCACTCTGTTGGAGCACAGGATGCTGGGAGGTCTGGCAAAGAGGGGTCTAGCTCTTCAGCTTCAATCAATAGCACCCAGGATTGCTCAAGTGGGGTGCTGGGTGGGGCTGGAACTAGAAGGGAGCTGATGCTGGGGAGGACTAGAATGGGATAGGGCTGGGAGAGTGAAATGGAGAGTGGAAAAAATATTTTGTGTGGGAGGAAAGAAAAATCTACGATTGGCCGGGTATTGGGAGAGTAAGTGGGGACTGAGGATGGAGGGGTAAAATTTGAGTGGATGAAAAAGGAATAAAGAAAGAGATGGAGGAAAGAGCAAAAGGGGAAAGTATGTTAAAGCAGATGTAGAGAGAGAATGGAAAAAAACTAGAAGAAAGGACAAATGGACAGCAGACACTGGAGAGTTAGCAAAAGAAACCAGAAGAAAGTGACTGGAGCAATTGCAACTAAAAAATAAAATGCACAGACAATAAAAGGTAGAAACATACTTTTTTATTTTGAATTTATTAACTGGAATGTCAGCTCTGGGAAATGTGTGTCTTTAACGTCTGCATTTTGTTTAGTACAAGAGGAAATTAATTTATAGTTTTTTTCTGCAGTGTTGTTGCACATTCCAAGTTTGGCTTTTGGGGTTCTCAGTTGAATTATTGTCTTCCTATTTCTAAATTGTGATCCCTTGTTCTTTGTTTGGTGATGGTCTGTGTTCCGATGGTATAACCAAGCTGAGGTATTCTATTTATGTAGTTTCTATTTAATAGTGCCACTAGTTCTCTTTCCCCAGTAGGAGATGTATTGGTTTTGTCTGAGATGAATTGGTTTAATATTTGCAGTGTTGCCTTTTGATAGGTAGGGTATGGTGTTTTGTGAGTCCTAGTAGTGCTGTTATGATACGGCGGGTTTGCTATGGGTTCTAAATGGGCAGTGTTTGTAGAACATCCTAATGTGCCTGGCGGTTGGCACTGGTATATAGTAATGTAGAAATCTGGTAGTCTTTCTTTATCCAGACACTCATTAAGAGGCATGTTTACTAAACGTTAGTGCATGTTAACATTATGCAAATATTTATGCAAATGATGCCCCTTATGCAAAAGAGGCCCCCGCACCGAGTCTCCGCACATGGCCCCGCACCCCCTTTGGGCCGCTCCTGTGTAGATGAATAGACTGTACCTCGTATAGTGTATTTGGTCTTTATCTTCTGTCATTTTCCATCTTCCTATTTGTCTATTACTGTAGGGGTTTGAAAAATTCACAACACTCCTCTTTGGCAAAGGGAACTTTGTGGAACTGTCACACATGCAATAAGAAAACAAAGGGTTCAGTACAGCACCTGGAAACTTTTTCCATCACATCAAGAAATACACAGATATTTTTGAAATCTATTGATGTTATATGTGTGTAACAACCACATAGTACTAGCTTTGACTAAAGCATGCCAGTCATGAAAAAGTCAAAGTGGAAGCATCTGTAGTACCGAGGTGTCATTTTGATAAGATATTTCCTTTTTCTGTGCTTCACAACAGGAGGGTTTCGCTTTAGCTTTCTCGGTACGTACAGACCTTTTCAGACCACAAAGATCCAGAGAACATTTTCCTCTTGCATTGATTCACTGACAGTAATTGTGTCTGTCTGAGTCTGGGTCTCTTGCCCCTTTTCTGCACTTGGGATGCTGGACATGCCTCCTACAGTTTGCCCTTTCTTTGTTGACTTACTCCTTTTTCCGCTCTGCAGGTGACTTGACTGGGCTTTCCTTAGATGTCTGTTTTACGGTGTCGGTGAGAAAGTCCTATGGGTCTTTATACAGAGAGTTATTCTTTTCTATTCAATACAGAAGAGGAAAAAGGTTTTACTACTTAGGGAGCAGAGGACAAAAAAGGATCATTTATCTTTTGAAAGATGAGTAAGGCCTGGTTACTTCTAACAGTATTTAGCTAAATCAAGAATGTACCAGAATTCTAATAATACACTGACTACTTTTAATTGTTGCAAAGTAGTGGATGCGTTCTTCACTTACTCTAGAGGCTTTATTTTCTTTTTCTTTGCATTATTAGGTATCCATAGTAGTTTGAGGTTTGTTTAGTATTGTTGTATGTATACAGGTGATTATATTAATGGGCATGTTTACTAAGCCACATTAGCTGCCGAATGCAGACAAAATGCAAATAACACAGTGATTTTCTGCGCTATCTGCAGAGTGCACATTATCTGCATGGGAGGCGGGATTAGGGTGGAGAATGGGCGTGTCTGGAATGGGCAGTTACGCGGGCCTCGACAGCACAGATTTGTAGACGGCACAGGCGCAGCTAACGCCACCTCACTGGGTGGTGTTAGTTCATCCACAATGCTGCCAGGACATGTTCTCTTCTCCTTCGGTTAATTATCTGCTGGGGAAATGCTGTGCACTCCCCCAACAGATAAGGCACAGTTTTTGTAGCTAACATGGAACTAGCTGTACTTTTTGGTATGTTAACTGTAAAAGCCTAACGTGGTTTAGTAAACAAGCCCCTAATTTTTTCTTATATTGTCCTCATCTTAAGCCACTGATTGGATAAGGGATTTTATTTTTATTTTATTTATTTTTTTACATTCTCTTATATACCGTGCTATTCTGCATCAGTGCTGTTTACATTGAAGAAACTGAAATTACATTGAACAGGGCATTATAACTTGGAGATAACTATTTTACAGGGAACATGGGCTATGGAGGGTTAAGTGGCTTGTCCAAGACCACAAGGAGCACCTGTGGGACTAGAAACCCCAGTCCTTCTGGCCCAAGGTTGCTGTCCTCTAGTGGGATTTGAACCCCTGACCTTCTGGCCTGAAGTATCTTGCCCCAACCACTAGGCCACTCCTCCACAATGTCAATTATAAATTGACAGGATTTATAAATGTCAATTATAAATAAGCAACAGATCTACAGTAATTCTGCATTTTACATAGGAGAAATCAGCTTCACATTTGTCCTTCTATAGTAAAACGAAGATTTACACATCTAAACTGAAAAAAAGCTAAAACTGTTCTGACAGCTAGAAATATGAAAACTGATGATTTTTCAGTGCCTAGGAATAATTAGTGTTATCGTTGATAGATATTTTAAATATTCCACACTACAGGACACTGTACTGCGCACATATGGTGAGGTCTCTTATGAGACACTCTTGGCAAAATTAAAAAGTCATGGGATAGGAGGCAGTGTACTATTGTGGATCAGGAACCGGTTAAAAGATATAAAGCAGAGGGTAGGGCTAAATGGCCAATTTTCCCAATGAAGAAAAGTGAATAGTGGAGTACCCCAGGGATCTGTTCTGGGTCCACTGATTTTTAACATATTTATAAATGACCTGAAAATGGGAATAATGAGTGAGGTAATAAAATTTGGAGATGACACAAAATTATTCAAAGTTGTTAAAAGCCAAGAGGATTGTGAAAAATTGCAAGAGTTCAGTTGTTTAATAGTTTTAAAAGTTTAAAATTTTATTATATATTTAACTAAATTGTTCTAAAATGTTCATTGTAAAAATAATAATAAGTTCATTATTATTTTGTTCTGTTATATGTAAACTGCATCTGATCTCTGGAAGAGGCGGTATAAAAGAATGTACAAATAAATAAACAAATAAATAAGAGGACCTTGATCATTTGGAAGACTGGACATTCAAATGACAGATGAAATTTAATGTGGACAAGTGCAAAGTTATGCACCTAGGAAAAAACAACCCAAACTACGGTTACATGATGCAAGGTTCCACATTAGGAATCACCACCCAGGAAAAAGATTTAGATGTCGTTGTGGATAATACATTGAAACCCTCCACCCAGTGTGCAGCAGCAGCCAAGAAAGCAAATAGAATGCTAGGAATCATAAGGAAAGGAATGGAGAATAAAACAAAGGATATTATAATGTCTTTGTATCATTCCATGGTGTGACCACACCTTGAATATTGTGTGCAATTCTAGTCACCGTATCTTAGAAAGGATATAGCATTATTAGAGAAGGTACAGACAAGAGCCACCAAAATGGTAAAGAGGATGGAAGGATACTCCTATGAAGAAAGGCTAAAAAGGTTAGGGCTCTTCAACCTGGAAAAGAGGATGGCTGAGGGGAGATATGATAGAGGTCTATAAATTAATGAATGGAGAGGAAAGGGTAAATGTAGATTGATTGTTTACACCATCAAAAAGTAGAAAGACAAGGGGACATGTAATGAAGCCACGGTGTAATCCATTTAAGATTAATAAGAGAAAATATTTTTCACTCAATGAATAATCAAACTCTGTAATTCGTTACCGGAGGATGTAGTAAAAGCTGTTAGTGTAGCTGGGCTTAAAAAAGGTTTAGACAAGTTCCTGGAGGAAAGGTCCATAAACCATTTTTAAAGAAAACCTGGGAAATCCACGGCTTGCCCCAATATGAGCATTGTGGAACCTGTGTGTCTTTTTGGGGACCTGCCAGGTACTTGTGACCTGGATTGGCCACTGTTGGAAACAGGATACTGTGCTTGATGGACCGTGGTCTGACCCAGTATGGCATATCTTATGTTCTTATGAAATATCACAGGATAAGTAAAGTCTAGCAATATATTCTAACAGCAAGTTGGCCTCCTCTAGACATGCTTCCCTTTTCATTTCTTTCTCTAAGTTTTGTCCTTAGTTTTCTCTCTCATCTCTTCACTTTTATCTTCAGAACTTTTAAGACATAAAGATCCAAGTCAGCACACAGAATTGATGGATGCCACGCACATGAGTATCCGAGGCCTGCATCATGGCAACATGTAATAAGCTGCCCTCAGGGTAGTTATCTCAAAGCAGTAGGTCTACACACATTTTATTGTCATAGTAGAAACCGATCAATATGGATTTGTTAGAGCTTTGTAAAAGCTGCAGACATATTTTTTTCACTACCGTAATGCCAAAAAGTGCTTGTAGAAGGAGCAAGTGACCAGTTCTAGCCCTTGGAGTGTCTGCAGAGCAATATCCGCATGACAGTCCCCTCCCCCGATCACTGTTCTATTCTTCACTTACATGGCTGCATACTTTGCACCGAGTTTGAAAATAAATCACTACTGCACTACTAGATAAGAGGATTCCTTTCAAAAGCATTCCATGAATAAAACAATGCTTTGCCCATGCCAATGGGCTTTTAAAGAGATATCTACCCCTCCATCCCCCCCCCCACCCCCCGACATGCAGATAAACATATGCACATACAGACTGGATGCTTTTTAAGTTTACCCAGACTGAGCAGGGGCACTCCTGGGGGCGGAGTTGAGAGATGTTTGTTCTCATATGCAACCTTTTGAAAATTCAAGCATAGGCTTGTAAATTGCCCTTGAAAATTAGTGCCTGTCAAAGAGCAGGGGTATATATATAAGTGCATACTGGTGGATATTCAGCAGCTCTTATCTGGTTAATCCCATCTGCTAACTGGTTATAGGGATAGTGTCACTGACTGCCTTGGCACTATCCAGACAGTGTTGGGATGGTTCTTGGGGGGAGCGGGTGTAGAGTCAGAGATCAGCCGGGGACATTATACAGATAGGCTTCCAAAAAAGCTGTCCTAAGGCTCTACAGATTTGCTGGGGCACCATGTAGGTATTGAGCACCAGGCAGCCACCATGCAAATACTAGCACTGATTATCTGGAATCTTTTATAGCCATGGCAGCTGGTGATTAAAAAAAACACTGACCACCATGACTCAGTATTGACCTGATAGTATCCCTGATAGTTGCTTCTTGCTATGCCCTTCTCCTCTATTGCCAACTCCAGATTCCGCTCTTTTCACCTTGCTGCTCCTTACGCTTGGAATAAACTTCCTTTGTCTATACGTCAGGCATCTTCTTTGCCCCTCTTCAAACTCAAGTTAAAAGCTCATCTTTTCACCTCTGCCTTTGGCTCTTGATTTTGCTGTTCTCCTTTCTTCCCCTCTTTTATTTCACCTTTCTTTCTTCCTCTTACACTTGTTCTTACCTCTTTCCTTTGTCATGTCTCTCCTGCTCTTCTCTTTGCCCTTGTTCTTATCTTTTTTCTACTCCTTTTCTTGCTTCGTCTTTTTAGATTGTAAGCTCTTTTGAGCAGGGACTGTCTTTTTGTGTTTTCATTGTACAGCGCTGCGTGTGCCTGGTAGCCCTTTATAAATGCTTAGTAGTAGTAGTAGTTTTCAAACAGAAGCATATGCGTACTTTTTCTTTGAATAACTGGTGAGTCCGTGCAAAGAAAATGACACAAATTCCTTTCACGTGTACACACAGTTATATTGGTAATGAATAAACACTGCAATCATACTTTAAAATAAAAAATCATTTTTCCAAGCTGCAGTTTGATATTGACTTTTCGGGAAGTGAGATGAAAGAACGAAGACCGGCAGAGGAGACGTCCAATTGCCCAGCAGCAGTGCTCTGCTCTGTCATGCAGGACATCCGATTCAGTTCCCATGCGTACGGTGATATGGCTACACCCTAGGGAAAAGTGCTAATCTGGTGATTTTTTCACTGTTGCAAAATTATCTACAAATAGAAGATGCCTTTTCGGTTTTGTAGGCCGGGTCCACCTACAAAGCCTCCCCAATTACCAATAAACAATTCAGACAGCAAGTTGCTCAGCTACAAAGAAACTTTTTATTTGTCACAGCAAACAAATGGTTATAGATGCAGATAGCAAGTACCTGTCTGAGGGACAGTGGGGCAGCCTTCTCTCTGCAAGGGGAGAAAAGAACTGCCCCAAGACCCTCTAAAATTGCTGTCTTATATATACCTCTCTGCTTCAAATTCTAAATAGTTTCAGCAAATGCAAAACTCTTTCCCAGGGCCTTCTATGGTTATGTAGCTGGATCTGCTGATCAAGGTCTGCCTAACTATGCAATCAATCATAGCCCTCTGCCTCCTCCTATGTTTTTCCATCTGCTGGTACCAATTGAAACCTTCAGGGCAAAAGCATTAGTTGAATTCCTGGCTTGACCTGTTTGAACCTAGGCTTATATCCTTGGACACTTCTGTCCAAAGTATAGCTTTTTTTAGGCTTTATAACAGTCATAAGCTGCATGTACTCTTTTCCTGTTGCCCACCTGTTTTGTACCAACCATATGTTGCTGTGTCTCTTTCAAACAGGCCAGAGTGCAGTTATAAGGCAGATATATATGCAATCATAAGGCAAACATATAAAGCAGATCTGAGCTGATTATCCCTTTATTCCAATTATCCCTTCATTCCCCACTTTTTCTTTTCCTTCTTTTTTCTGTGTGGAGGGAAGCGAAAGTAATCCCACTAAGGGGCATTGATAACAACCATTTGAGACAGAGAGGGATCATTGAGAGGGAACCGCTGGTACTGTTCCATAGATACAATGTACATGGTATTGGTGCTTTGCATTATCATTTTCTTACAGCATCCTAATAAAACAGAAAAATACAGCAGGCAAGAATACCAAAAACAGCAATACTTAAACGAGTTATAAAGAAAGCTGTTAGGCCTCCTCCGAGTCTGGAATACCAGCAGGCAACATTCTAAGAGAATGGAAGACATACAGCTTGCAATAATACTGAACACATCAAATATTCAACAAAGTGATGAAGAAAGCTTTGAAAATGTTACAGTAAAACTTGAGCTGGTGTGGGTATTGCAATTGCTGTAGCCCAAATTGCTTGTAGATTTTCCCAAAAGTCCCAATCAGTCTTAATAGTCTTTATTTTCAGATAATTTGGGCCTGCTTCCCAGCAGTTTTTCAGGACTGCGTCGTGCGCTTCACCTGTCTCTGAAGTTTAGGTGTGGTTTAGTTCAGAGGTCTTGGGGTGGACTGTTCCATCTGGATTATGGCTAATTCCCTCTGCTGGAATCTCTGGATTTCAATTGATGACATGGTTCCAGGTCCCATTCAGAAGAGCATCATCCAATATTAAATGAAAAGACTAAAATATTCTAGATTAGATTTTACAATGAGACAATGCAATGTGACAAACATAATTTCATCCACATTTACTTAAGATCATAACTATCTCATATGGTATCAACTGTGTCTCTCAGTTTGATAAACTTCTTGTCTCTCCATCACTGGAGATTCATTCGCTGGTAGGAAATACTCCACCATACTCTTAACTGATCTTAACTGATAGATTTGGTATGAATAGATTAGACAAGTTGCACGCACATATTCTGTAAGTTTGGCAAGTTTCAGAATTACTCCAATTTTTATTTGTGAAAATTTGTCATCAAATCATCCCTCTCTTTACCCCTGCATGTCTGGCCAGTACATACAAAGGCAAAACGAGGCAAAAAAACATCTGGAAGTACCACATGGCCAGTGTGGATGTTCCAAAGCATATCAGGGTGCAAAATGCACCTAGCCTGTCTCCAGGTATCTATTTCCAATTGTTGAGTAAGTGTTGGGGCTTAAATGACTTCCTGAATTAAAGATTCTGGAGACAGCATAGTTGAATAAAATTTGTTTACATATTCATTAGGCAGATATGTCACTTTAAATAACCTTCATCAGTTTAATGTCCATCAGAGTACCACCTCTTAATTAGCATGCTAAGATCATCAAACAATTGTTAGAAACTTAGTATTGTGGTAAACAAATAGTATATACAAAATATAAACTTGGATTCTTCTTAATGAATATAACAACATGAGTAAACAGTGTCCTTTTTTTTTCACCAACTTAATTGGTATGGTTCAAAAATGGACATATGTGCTCATTCAAAATAGCAAATGTCTTAAACAATCTGAATAAAGTATAAAAATATTTTTGTAACATGGACAACAGAACTAGACAGACATGTTAAAAAAAACAAACCTCTGTGCTGTAGGAGACTTTGTCTAATCAATTCAACAATGTTATTGTTTTATATGTAAATAACTTTACAAATATTCTCATATCCCTTTCACATTTAAAATGAATGAGACTGGTGTCAAACTGAACTGACAGCAAACAGTAGATCTCTCTTCCTGTCCTTTAAACAAAAGTTAAAATAAAACTTAGTTACAGCTCTTTTGGGTTTCTGTCCTCTATGAAATACTTGCAACAATATATAAAATTCTGTTTTGCTTTTAATTTTGCTTGTTCAAAACCAAACATATAACTTCTCATTCACTCGGGGTTTCAAATCATTTCTAAGTAGCATTGTCCTGTCAGGGCCATCAATCTCCACTCTTAAGGTCAAAGGACAACAGAAGCAGATTCTCCTATTTCATGCCTTGTTTGTTTGATCTAACATCTAGGAGCACTCGAACAGCTGACAGCTAAATACAAAGCTATCAGTCATTAAGTACAGCAGCCCATCTGATTAGAATAGAGAGGCTTCCTTGAGAGACTTCACTAAATCATTTCCCCTTTATCAATCTGATCTTAAATTTGTAAAGTCATAAGAACATGACAAAACTGATCTTGTATCACTTAGTCAAAACTAATCTTAGCATCACTACGATCTTTTATTAATCTCTGGTTAATTAGGATCTTCCACATTTGTTAGAAAAATCAAAATAAGCTTCTCAAATACATAGGAATTCGTTCCGCATTGTGTACAGCTGCCCTATGACCTATCACAGACCCAGGCAGAGCTATTTAATCTTCTGACACACAGAAAACAGCAGACAAATGTTTCTTAACCAGAATATACTCAGATCCCAAATCTAAAAAATAAAACTTACACATATGGATTAGACTTATTTACTGCACACAAATATGCACAGGGGGAAAAACAATTTGAAATTTTCAGGCTGTACTTGTAACTATAAACTATTTTTCTTTGTTCTTCTACCAGTCAGATCACTGCACACAATAGCTGGTAGTTCAGAATAAAACACTGTCAATTATCTGTGCGGTCTGCTTCTAAGATTCTCACTTCAGTGTACAATACATTCCAATCCTAATCCATTAACTCAGAAAATCCATTCCATGTTACAATACATTCAGACAGACAGGAGGGGAAAAACTAGCTGTCTCAGCACATTGATTGCTACAGCACATCCTGGAAGATTTTTCGTTATTTTCAATGTTCTAAAGAAGACAGGAAAGACTTGGAAGAATAGAGACAGATAAACAAACACCACTTGTCACTTGCGTTCCAGGGACTCCGGGCCAACAGTTTTACCCTTCTCCAGAGACTGGGGCGTCACATTCTGGTTCACAAAGAATTCTAATCAGTTCAGCTCCAGGGACCAAATGAGTGGGACAAATTTTTTTTTTTTTTCAGGCTTACAGTATCCTGCAGTCCTGGAAATATAAAGACCTAATGTCTGGACAAACTTTCTCTTTCCCTAATCTTTCCCTAATGTTACAACTAAATACAGAGACACACTAACATTTACAGAGACACTCTAACAGTTTTTTTCTACACATCAAAGCAACATTAATAACATAAAAATACATGTGCACATGTGTAAATTTGGTACTCACCCACCAATCAAACCTGGGTAAATCTCCTGTTCTTGTTTGTAGTCTTTGCGCGATATCCAAATCTCTCTCGTTCCTACCAGAACGGCATCCAACTTCGTTCATTTTAGAACGGTATCCTCATCCCCTATAGGTTTTTTTTAAAAATATATATAGATATAGGAGGTATACTCATCCCTGATATAAAGCCAAAATCAGGGGTATCCCAAGACAATTTAGAAAATGTTTAAGCAATAGAGGGTATCCTCATCCCTGATGTACAGCCAATATCAGAGGAATACGGGACAATTTAGAATAAAAGATTTAGGAGTATTAAATACTTGGAGTATTAAACACTCAAGTCCCTGTTCGGGCGCCAATTTGTAGGCCGGGTCCACCTACAAAGCCTCCCCAATTACCAATAAACAATTCAGACAGCAAGTTGCTCAGCTACAAAGAAACTTTTTATTTGTCACAGCAAACAAATGGTTATAGATGCAGATAGCAAGTACCTGTCTGAGGGACAGTGGGGCAGCCTTCTCTCTGCAAGGGGAGAAAAGAACTGCCCCAAGACCCTCTAAAATTGCTGTCTTATATATACCTCTCTGCTTCAAATTCTAAATAGTTTCAGCAAATGCAAAACTCTTTCCCAGGGCCTTCTATGGTTATGTAGCTGGATCTGCTGATCAAGGTCTGCCTAACTATGCAATCAATCATAGCCCTCTGCCTCCTCCTATGTTTTTCCATCTGCTGGTACCAATTGAAACCTTCAGGGCAAAAGCATTAGTTGAATTCCTGGCTTGACCTGTTTGAACCTAGGCTTATATCCTTGGACACTTCTGTCCAAAGTATAGCTTTTTTTAGGCTTTATAACAGTCATAAGCTGCATGTACTCTTTTCCTGTTGCCCACCTGTTTTGTACCAACCATATGTTGCTGTGTCTCTTTCAAACAGGCCAGAGTGCAGTTATAAGGCAGATATATATGCAATCATAAGGCAAACATATAAAGCAGATCTGAGCTGATTATCCCTTTATTCCAATTATCCCTTCAGTTTATTTTGGATTACCACATAACAAGAGCTCTTAGGCAAATGAAAGACGGTTGGACTCAATGAAAATTCTAATCTTTCAACTATACCTGTCCGTCACTTACAGTACCTACTGCCCATGCTTCATCACAATGGACCTATAGGGGGGAGATATTTAGTGGCAGTGGCTAACACAGTTTCAACGGTTAGCTGTCGCCACTGAAACCTAATGCCGGATATTCAATGCCCGGGTCATATGCAGGCCCCGGCATTGAATATCTGGGTTGCCTAGATTGCCAGGAAGCTAACCGGGTAGCGCAGTATTCAAACACTGTCTGGTTAGCTGCCGTGATGAAAGTTAGGCCAGCCTTGGGCGTGTCTTACTTATGCCTCTTGGTCATAACCGGACAGCGGCTCAATATCACTGCTGCCTGGTGATGGTCGGGTTTTTGCCCCTGAGCGCTCCAGCGCTAACCGCTTAGTATAGGGGTGTGCAGCAGCGGCACCCGGGGATCTCCAGTGACGCTAACCATGCTAGTGCTGCTGAATATCCCGGATAAGGGCATCAGCACAGTTGGAAGGTCTGCTCACTGTGGTTATCCCTCTGAATATTAGACTCATAGTTTCTTGTAATGATCAGTGTAAAGATTCCTGCCCCCTAAAATCTCATCAGTATTTCTCTTAATTTGTAAAAACAAGGGACAAGAAAGCTGTAGGCGGTATACCTTTTTATCAGATTAACTAACCATATCTTGCGTTTAATATCAATTAAGTCTACGGGGTTCTAAATTTCCAAATAATTACATATTAAGGGTGGAGGGTGCTATGCTTGAGATGTAGAAAGCCTGACAGGAACCTCACTGTCATTTGTTCATGTCCAAATGCTTCACCCAGTTAACCCAGTAGAAAAACAATTATCCCCCACGACGCAGGCTTCAAGACGTAGCATCAAATTGTCAAAGAAAGAGAAATAAAGCATTCAGTTATCAGCTGTTATGTAATTATAAATGTTACGTTTTCAGAGGCACTGGGAATAACACAAATGCTCAATTTTTCGAAGGGCTCATCTGATAGAATGGCAGATTCCAATCTCAGCAGTCTCTGACTGCATTGCCTCAGAAGTATAATTTTATTCATGAACTATATCATCCACCAAGAAGGTTAGAAAATCTATTTGCATAATTTTCACATCAAATATTGAATATAGAAAATAATGAAATTTAGTCTAAATAAAGCAGCCAGAGAAGGAATAAATAAATAATACTAAATGAAACATGGCAAACGATAAGTGAATTACTGTGAAATTCTGAAACTTCAATATAAAAATAACAAGCTTTAAAAATCAAAATGGAATTATGCCTTTACTTCGCTAGCAAATTAAAAAAAATGTAGAGGCAGAATCTGCACAAGTCCAGAAATTTTCACAGAATATAGGTGTTTCAAAGCACATGAGAGATTATTTTTGCAATTACAAGTATATGGGATGTATTATTTACAATTGTTTGCCAGATATTGCAACTCGATGAATGCCTGAATCTGGAAATTTTGACACCAAACATTTTGGGGTATATTCATTAAGGGGCCCTTTTACTAACATGCATTAGGTCGTTGCACTAGACATGCGTTTGGCATGAAACCTAATGTGCATTATGTGCAAAATGGTAACTGACAGGGGCATGGCCAACATGTTCTCAACAGTTAATGTGCAGATGTGTATTCTGATATGTGGCGCACTTACTACGGGTACACCTAACATGAACTTGCGTTAATTACAACATTGACAGCGCATGATATGTATCCCTGTGCTAACTTCAATGTGCTCACTATGCCTTCACTATTCCCCTTAGCTGCCCATTTGGCACTCTAACACACAGCCGGCAGCAGAAAACTCAGTGCATGTTCACTACCATGCCCTCGACGTAACTGTTTCCATGGGCCCAAGTGTGTAGTTAACACATGTCATATCACACATCACCTGCATAATGCATTTTAGTAACAGGGCCCCTAAATGTTACCATGCATTACGTACCGCCGAGGCCATAGGAATAAAATGAGATGCGGCAGCATGTAATGCATGGTAACATTTAGTTAACATTCCCCTATTTGTATAATCTACCATTATTGAACGTTTATATTATGGGATAGATCGTATAAGGAACTGTGTAAAGTCACGTGCTACCTATGGTATAAATTACAGTAATCTAGTGAATTACACACATACTATAGCTGGTTGCATGGCGCATACTATCTCTGTGCGCATGTGCTTGGGAGGAGTTTGGGCAGAGTATGTGCGGAGTACACAAATATGTGCACAAATTATAAAATACTATAATTTATATGCATTCTTGATAAGTCTAGGCTTGTGTAGGGCTGGTGTAAGTGATCCTGCCTAGATTAGATGCATGTTTTCAACCACTTACACCCTCATTTGATAAAATAGGTATGAAATACATATAGAGATATTCATGTTAATTGTACAGGAATTTATACAATTACCCTCTAAGGGGGTAATTTTATAAAAAGCAAATGCACAATGCACATAAATCTAGGTATTTGACTAATAAAGGCACATGAGTGGCCGCTTGTGCATATAAATGACACAGTTGTGATTCCATAAGCATGCACACACATCTGATTGTTTGTACTTTCACTGTGGGTGTCCACAGGGGTGGTATTTGGGCAGAGTGCAATCTTACATGCGTAAATTATAAAATCTTATCATTTATGCACGCTCCTTACAAATTTAGGTGCATCCATTTACACTAGCCCTATGGCTGATGTAAGTGATCTCACCTTAAATTAAGGCATGTTTTAAATCATTTATGCTAGTATTTTATAACATCTCCCTCTCCCATGCAGGACATGATAAAGACATTTAAATATCTTCATGGCATAAATGCAAGGGAGAAGAGCCTTTTTTAATTGAAAGAAAACTCTGCAACAAGGGGGCATAGGATGAAGGTGAGATAGACTCAGGAGTAATATGTTGAAATATTTCTTTACGGAAAGAGTGGTAGATGCATGGAATAGTCTCTCAGTGGAGGTAGTAGAGATGAGGACAGTATGGGGTCTATTCTGACATTCGAATAACGGGGATGGACGTCCCATTGGGATGTCCATCCCTACTATTTGCCCCCTTGCTGTCCCCGATGAAAGCCTCCCCATACAAACAAGGAGTATGCACAGGGAAGCTTAGACAGTGGCAGGAGGGGGCATCACGGAGGCGGGGGCGGTCAGTAGGTGGTGCGCGGCCCCGGACATACAGGGCCGATTCTGAAGTTTGCCCTGTATGTCCGGGGCCGGCAGACTGGAGGTGGAATGTCCCCGTGGATGTCGGGGGATAGCAGGCCTAGGCGGTGGAAGTGGGATGAGGGGGTGTAGGGGGTTCCCCGCAGCCCAACCCTGGCCATGGGAAGCCAGATCGGGGGTCGAACTACGGGGAAAGGAACAAGTGGCCAGCGGCTGGGGATCACGCTCCATTCAGGAGCCTGACTGAGTTAGCCGGGCAGGGACCTGTACGTGCAGGCTGATCTGCACATACAGGCCTAGACCCGATTCCAATCCCGCAGGGCACAACTAGCCCCCACGCGATCAAAATCGGGTCTGCCTCTGTGCGTCCCGCTTTCGATCCGGTGAACAGGGGCCTGGGCGGCCAACTTGGAATATGCCTCCACATGAATTCAAGAGAGCATGGAATAAACACAGAAGATCTCTAAAGGAAAAAAAGGGACTGTAGAGTTTATTAGTTAGTATGGAAGGGCAGACTGGATAGGCTGCATGGTCTTTATCTGCTGTCATATTTCTATATGTCTTTAAAATAGTCATAAAATATGCACATATACACATATGTTAACTCGTCTGGCATTTACGTAATTACCTCTACATGACATTTTTGGACTAAAAATACATGTTTCACTAATATAACAAAAGAATATATTATTTATATTTTATTTTCTAGACTATACTGATGTGATTGCTGCAGTTATAAATTTACTCATAATAGTTTGCTAGGGCCCAATAAAGCAATGCTCAAGCCTGCTCCAGACTAATGAAACTGCAGCATCCCAAATTTTCTAATGTCTTTTCTGGAAGTCCGATTGTGCTATTGAGATAATTGCCCAATTCTAAAGGAGTGTGTTCCGAATTTAGATTTATCCCTTATAAATTTTTCTTCAGGTTTCAATAGGAGAGTGAACTGGTACCTTGCCCAAGGGAATTTTATCATGATGTAAATATCTGAATACTTTAACCTTCTTCATAAACGCATCAGGTTCCTGGCTCACGCTTAACAAATGAAACTAATCCTGAAAAATCAGAGGCCATTTTGATTACCAAGAAAGGATTCTCTCCTGTTTTTCAGCAATCATTCAGTACAAGGCAATCTGGTAAAAAGGAGTGGAAGGGAATTTTAGAAGGGACGTCCAAGTGCAATCTGGAACATCTAAGCTAGAATGTCTGAAAAAAAAGCAGGCACGTCCAAATGCAGACACTTATTTCACAAACTTGGACGTGCTCGATATGGACGTCTGTGGGGGCCTCTACATAGACATCCCCAGAATAGTATTTCAGAACCTGGACCTCTAGGAATAGCCTAATGGTTAGAGTAGTGGGCTAGGAAGAAGACGGCCAGCAGCTGCTATTGCTGACATCGTGCTGAGTACTGAGGATTATGGAGTACTTTCTTCTTTACACACTCTGAATGTTTTTCAGCCAAAACTAGCACTTTTTAGTTGCCTGAAGTGGGTCTAAGCTTAGACGTGACGCTGGACATTTCTGAGGTCAGGTGCCTACATCACTCCCCCATTCAGACTTGGACGTCCCCAGAGCCGGCTTCTCAAATAGCTCTGGAGATATCTCTGTACTCTGGACATCTCTTGACCCATTTTCAGACATCCAAAGCATGAACAGGACTTCCACAAAGACCCTCATCTTATAACTTTATTTTATTGTTCACCGCCCTGCTGAAAATGTGAAGGGTTGTATATCAAATTTAATAAACATAAACATCAACATTCAGCCATGGCAGTCAGTGTTTTTTTAAGCACTGGCTGTCACGGCCAAATTATTTATTTATTTATTTATTTATTTATTTATTTAACATTTCTTATATACCGCTTTTCATGATATCAAGTTGGTTTACATTGAACAAACTGAAATTACATTGAACATGGCATTATAATTTGGAAATAACTATTTTACAGGGAACATGGGCAATGGAGGGTTAAGTGGCTTGCCCAAGACCACAAGGAGCACCTGTGGGACTAGAAACCCCAGTCCTTCCAGCCTAAAGTTGCTGTCCTCTAGTGGGATTTGAACCCCTGACCTTCCAGTCTGAGGTAACTTTTATAGGTAACAAATTATATCCAGATATTCAGTGCTGTACTGGATATTAGACAATGGTGGATATATGTAGATAGTGGTGATATTCAGCGACTATCTGGATAGCAATTTGCATAAGGTTGGGGCTACTTTTTATCTGTTTTATTATCTGGTTAGCAGACTGACTATTGCTACTAACCAGATTATCTCGAACTTTGCCCCAGCTGAGTCAGTCAGAGGTGGTCAGAGGAAATATTCAGCAGCAGGGCTTTTTTGAAGGGGTACACAGTAGCATGGGGTACCGGCACCTTTTTCATTGTCTGCTAAAATTGACCCATTGTCCTCATGTATTTATAAAAGAACCCCGCCTATGAGTACTGCCACACACCCGCTCCCTGGACCTTGAGGGTTTCAGGAGGGGGTGGCCTTTGATACCCTTCAGGGTTGAGAATTGTAGTTGTGTGTGCTCAAGTAGGAAGGCAGGCAAAGAAAATTTCTTTGATGAGGTTTATTTCCGCATTGCAGTTCAGGTGCAAACAGACGCAAATAAAGTATAATAGCACAAAACAAGAGTGGAAACCAAAACTTAAACAAGGTATTGCACTGCTAGGCTAAATGTCCATTATCTTCTGTGATCACATTCAGTTATCATGTGACCCTTTTCACTAACGGATGAAACAAACTCTGTTAAACAGCAATGCTTCTGGTATGCAGACAATTATGCTTTAACTTATTCCCTTTTGATAAGCTCCTCAGCATAGGAATCAATACAGCAACTTCTGTTATATTTCTTCATATAACTTTGTACAACATTTCAATTAAATGTCCTTCTCAATGACACAAGCTGAACAGTCCATTGGCATGTCTGGCTCTGTGAACGGTAGAGAAGAAACTAAAGGCATTTCCTCTTCACAGCTGTTTGTGGGCTGTGCTACATTAGAGGAAGAAACTGCCCTGCTTTCAAGGAACTCTCTTAAATCTTTAAGAAGCAATTCAGCCTGCGTTTTTCCTGGGCTAAGCTGATTATGTCTTCCTCCTTCAGGTAACTGTTTGTTTAAACTGCTTATCTCTTGATAATTAGCAATGCTGCTTTTACTAGGACAACAGTTCCACGTGTTAGGATTATCCTTCCCCCACTTGTCACTAAACATTAGTGCTGGGTTTAAAACTTCAGCTGTTAGTGGAGAGTTTCTCAACAGAGTGTTAAAAGTAGAACGGTCAGGCTTCTCTTGGCACACGTCTCTGTAATAAGACTCAGCTGTTCCCTTACTATAGGTTTCTGCTGGCTTGTGAGAATAGCCTAGGCTGCTTACATGCTTTTCAGACTGCAACCAATTGCTACCATATTGTCTGACTTTGTCTTGGCTTTTAACGTTAGCCTTTACTCTTTCTGGCTTCCCAATGTTAAACTGGCTAGCTGCTTCAAACCCACTGTGTACCTTGTGCTCTGGCTTTCTCCAGGGTAATTCTCTGTCCCTCTGCCTTCGGTTCCAAGGTTCTGCTTGGTCCTCTAAAAGCCTGTGCTGTAGCCTTGGGTCTCTCAGTGCTCCTGAATCCTTCTGGTCCCAGAAGATTCTCCCTGCCCCTGAGTCTCCCAGGTACTTGCTTCGTGAGTCCAGTCTTCTCCTTAGTGGATCACAGCTGCCTAATTGCTCTCTCTCCAACTCTTCCTGGTCATGTCCTTCTGAGTCTCCTCCTGACTCCTCGTCGTCTCCTTTCAAATCTGACTCTCTCTGTTTCTGAGTGCTTAACAAGCTGCCTGTGTACTGCACTGCCCGCCTCCTGCTTGGGCGTGCCCAATCAGGGACTTGGCTTCTCTCCTTCCTTGAGGTGAGGTGTGGTTCCTGATTAGCTCTGTGTTTTTTTCTCTCTGAAGAGAAAATCCTGGATTCTCTTGCAGTACCGGTTCTCTCCACCGGATCACTATCTGTTTCCATAGCATCTTGAGAGGCTTCTACGTCACAGTACCGGCACCTTTTTTCTAGGAAAAATTCAGAGTGGCGCTATCCAATAGTGCTGCTGAATATCATGTTGGCTCTCACTTATCTTGTTAGCAGATGCTGCTTACCAAAAAAACTGCATTTGAATATTAGCTCCTTGATTGTTCTTCCTGGATTCTGTTTGGATTCTTATTTAAACTTTGACCTGCAAATTTCTATTATTGTTAGATCCTCTTTTTCTTCCTTGCTTAAAAATTGTTCTTTTACATATCTACTGGAGGAGAAAGATCATAAACTTCTCTACCATGCCCTAATTTTAAATCAGTTGGATTATTGTAATGTCTTACTGTAGATTATAATTTCTTAAAGAGTGCCTCGTTAAAAAGACTTCAGCCGGTTAACAACACAGCTGTCAGGATTCTTTACCATGCACATAAACCTGATTATGTTACTGCTTATCTTTCCAACAACTGGTTTTCTCTTATAGGATTGAGTTCAAGGTCCTATTACTAGTCCATCGAGTACCACATGGAAGGCTTCCAAGGGATTTGTCTAATTCCTTAGGGTCTGATATTCAGCACCGGCGGCTAGCGTTAGTAACGCGGCTAGCCACTAGCGCTGAATAGTAAACCCAAATATTCAATGCCGGGGTCATATCCAGCCCTGGCTTTGAGTATCCGGGTTAGCCGCTCTTGCCAATCGCAAACTGGTCAGCAGCAATATTGAGCAGCTGTCTGGTTAGCGATATGCAGTGGAAATTAGGCCAGGGTTTCCTCCACCTGGCTTTCATCACATATCGCTAACCGGGCAACTTCTCGATATCTCCGCTGACCAGTATGTGATCTGCTCCACCTCTAATCTGCCCTGATATGCCCTGGTGCTAAGCAGTTAGCATTGGTGCATGTAGAGCCGGCAGTCGTAGATATTCAGCGTGATTAATGTGGTTAGCAGCTCTGCTAACCATGTTAATCACTTTGAATATTGGGCCCTTAATTCCTTGTACTCACTGTTGTTTTCTGTGGTCATCAGAAAATAACCTCTTGATGCTATCCACTTCAACAATGATATGTCTGGAGATAACCCACCCTAATTTTTAGTTATCTTACACCTAGCTTCTGGAATACACTCCCAATCAGGGTTGTCTCAACCATCCAACAAGACTTGGCAGTCACCTAGGGCAGCAGTTTCTGAGGGGCGGCAAAGAGCAGCAGCAGTCAAAAGAAAACAGAAGATCCTGACAGTGACACAAACTCAAAGAGCCATCAGCACGTTCTTCTACCCACAGGAAGAGCAGCTACACACGTACATACAAAGGACAGTTTAATATTTAAAAGTATGATGTCGAGAAAGGAAAATTTTGGGAAACTAGTGGAATGGTTTGAGTTGAAAGATAAAGAATGGATAACAGTTGCTGGTTTTTGTAGGGCTTTGAATAACATTGCCCCGGATAAGTGTTATGTCAAGTTGAGTACACAATGGGGTCGGGAGTTAATTTTGGTACATTTGCCTGGGAGGCGGCTACAGAAAGAATTACCAGATTAATAACAGGGGCTAGACTTCGAGATATGCAATTTAGAATATTAGAGCGTGCATATATTACACCATATAGAGCGTGGAAGGTGGGATTTGCGGAGCACAGTGGTTTCCCATGGTGCGGAGTTGTGGAGGCACATTTGGGACATATGTTCTGGGGATGTGGACAGATAGGGAAGTTTTGGAGTAGAATCCAACAGTTCTTGGGAGGATTACTGGGGCAGACACTGCTGTTGACCCCAGGTCTAGCTAATTTGGATGCTCCAGACCCTTTGGGACTTACTGCAGCAGGGAACAGATTGATGGTGAGGAAGTGCTGCCTTTTTGGCAAACAATGCATCCTTCGTAGATGGAGGGACTCAGGTGGGCCCGAATATTGGGAGTGGAGGAATTTATTGCTCCAGTTGGTGTCATGGGAGGGAGAATCCTCTAGGCTTGATGATCTGGTCCCCATATTTAGAGAATGTATCGGCCAGGGCGAGGAATGATATTTTAACAGTATAAGTTGGCTACAATAGATGTAAGGACCCTATAAAGATAAAGGGGGACGAGTGGGAAGGGAGGAAGGATTAAAAGGGAGGTTGGAGGAATGGGAGGGGTCCGTGGCAAATGATTAAAATCATACAGAAATTGTGAGTCTATTTGTCATGCCTGTAGTTTGTGAAGGTAGTCTGCTGTTCTATTTTCTCCTATCTGTGCTATCACTTTGTCTATCTGTTTCTCCTACTCTGTCCTATCTTATTAATGGCGTTCTTTTCTTATTTTCCATAACATAAATGTAGGATTGTAAACCGCTCTGATGCTTCTTGGCCTGAGCGGTATATCAAATGTAATAAACATAAACATAAGTAAAGGGGAGGGGGAAGAAAGGGACGAGACAATAATGGAAGTGAAAGTACTAAAAAATATTCAAAGTGCCAATGTATGAATGGATCACTTGGGGGAACATTAGTATGCGATTAAGACTGTTACAGTTTTATGTGTTATGGAGTTTCTAGTTGGGGTGTGGGTAATAAAAAGTTCTAAATATAGCATCTCCAGCAGGTATAAGAGCACCCGCTCACCAGAGAGTGCTAGGGATAGTGTTAATATCACAAGATAAGTAGACCTTTTATGTGGGAGGGGGGAAAGGAAAGTGGGTGATGGGTAAGGGTAAAATATAAAAATATAATAATGAAAAATGTTTCAGTAGTAATGGTTGTATAGTCTGCATATTTTCCATGATGTATTCAAAGCCAATATACTGGAAAGGTTGAAGTTTGTTTAATAATAAAAAAGAGTGAAACATAAAAGTATGATGTCTGATTATACATTTTTACAGGAGTGCTATGGGATGGGTGGTGTTTCGATGATCATGATTGTTGAGTTGAATGATCAAAATCTCAGGGGGGGGGGGTCCTGTGGTGCCCAATACCTTTGTGCTGGGTCTGCTGTCAGTGGAGCTCAGAATTGAATTCTCTTATCTGAAGCTTAAGGCAGTCCTGAAGACCAAAGTCCCGATATTGAGTTGCTATGGCCGTGCGCCTCTAAGGCGCATAGCAGTCGTCTCCAAACTTTAACCCCAGATATTTAATTCAGGGACATATCCGGTCACCGGCATTGAATATCTGGATTTGCCGCATAGTCGTACACGGCGCAGAAGCTAACTGTGCAGCAGTGATATTCAGCCACTGCCTGGTGAGCTTCAGTGGCAAAAGGTAGGAGAGATTTTGCTGCACCTAACTTTCGCCATGAGGGATAAATGGGCAGCGGCTGAATTTCACCACTGTACAGTTATCCTGGGTACCGCCCACAGAACTATTACTGCTACTGCTATTAATCATTTATGTAGCACTACAAGGTGTATGCAGGTGAAGAAAAAGATGGTCCCTGCTTGTCAGAGCTTACAGTCTAAACAAAACAGATAATACAAGGGTACAACTAGGGAAGGTAAGGAAACATAAAGGAGAACAAGGGATCAGGATTCATAAGCAACCTTAAAAAGGTGAGTTTTAAGCATAGATTTAAAAGGGGCAGAGATGAAGCCTGCCGTACAGACTCAGGAAGATTGTTCCAGGCATAAGAAGCAGCAAGGTGAAGGACTGAAGTCTGGAGTTGGCAGTGGAAGAAAAGGGCATAGAGAGAAGTAAGCCAGTAGAAGAGCAAAGTTCACAAGGAGGGGTACAGGGAGAGAGGAGAGAGGAAAGATAGAGGAGGATTAGAATGAATGCATTTATAGGTCAGGAGAAGTTTGAATTGGATATGGAAACAGAAAGGGGAGCCAATGAAGTGACTTGAGAAGAGGGGTTATATGAGTATATCGGGGTTGGTGGAAGATTAACTGTGCAGCTGAGTTCTGAACAGATTGAAGGCGATAGAGATGACTTAGAGGGAGACCAGTAAGGAGGAGGTTGCAATAGTCTAGATGGGAGGTAACTAAAGACTGGATAAGTGTCTTAGTGTGTTCAGAAAGGAAGAGGCAAATTTCATTAATATTATAGAGAAAGAAATGACAGGATTTAGCAATCAATTGAATGTGTGTGGAGGAGAGGGAGGGGTCAAAGCTGACCCCAACTTTGTTGGCTGAGGAAATAGAAGAGTGTTATCCACAGAGATAAAGGAGAAAGAGGGGAGATGGGTTTAGGGGGAAATATAAGAAGTTCAGTTTTGGCCATGTTCAATTTCAAATGGCGGTGAGACATCCAGGCAGCAATATCAGATAGGCAGACAGAGACATATGCCCGGAGTGTTGGAGAAATATCAGGTATAGAAACATAGATCTGAGAATCATCAGCGTAAAAAGGGTACAGAAAGCCATTGGTGGAGATGAGAGGACCAAGAGACAGGGTATAGAGAAAAAAGGAGAAGGCCCAGGACAGAATCTTGGAGTACACCAACTGAGAGTGGGATAGCAGTAGAGGAGGAACCACCAGAACAGACACTGAAAAAGTGATGGGAGAGATAAGAAGAGAACCAGGATAGCACAGAACCTCTAAAGCCAAGTAAGGACAATGTGTCAAGGAGAATATGGTGGTCAATGGTGTCAAAAGCAGCAGAAAGGTCCAGAAGAATGAGAATTGAGTAAAGACCCTTAGATTTAGCCAAAAACAAGTTGGCAAGAGCCATCTCAGTACGGGTACCAATCTGTCAACAATGAGCCACCTGACTGAAAGCCAAACACAAATTAGGACAACTATCCAGAGGGTCACCATGAGTCGACACTGACTCAATAGCACTTAACAACAACAACAAACCTCTCAGAGGAATACCACAGATTCCAGCTGATCTTCAACCTCCCCTTTATTAGGAATTGCCCGTACTTAACCCATTCTTTCTTTGAATTTGTTACTGCTTTATATAGTGGGCCTCCTCCCATCCACCCCCTCCACCCTAGCAAACTATTGCATCTGTAGCTCTGAGGGGCTCCAGAAGAGAAATTTTGGATTCAATCCTGAGGAGTTGGGGAAGAATTATCCTTAAGACTCTATTGTAGAAACGATTTCTCATTCCCTGAGTGTCCTTTGCCTTCTACTCTGATGATTAAAGTGACAATCGCAGTCCACTATGGTAATCTTGGTTAAAAAAATAATTTACTGGGTGAATTAAAATGAAACTGTTATCTGTTAATTCACGGTAGAGATGATCGCAGGCAAGCAAAATTCTGTTAGTTTTTATTTTTTTTCATGAATATTTCCCAGTTTTCAGGTGATTTTTGGTTAGCTTCAGATACTCATTTTAATAAGGCATTTTTAGTGCAGGAGTAGCCTAATGGTTAGCATACTGACTCAGTAACTAAAAGACCAGGCTTCAATTCTCACTAGCAGTCCTTGTGACCTTGGGCAAGATGATTAACTCTCCACTGCCTTGGAAGAAAGACCTAGTAATCTACTTTCGGTTACATTGCCAACATAGAAACATGATTGCAGAAAAAGACCACATGGCCTATCTAGTCTGACCTTCCATATCAACCACTGCAACAGTCCCATTTTTTCCTTAAGAGATTCTCTGTGTTTGTCCCATGGTTTTTTGAATTCAGATACTGTCCTCATCTCTACCACCTCCATTGGGAGACTATTCCACGCATCTACCACTCTTTCCATAAAGAAAACTTTCCGCATATTACTCCTAAGTCTATCCCCTTTCACCCTCATCCTATATCCCCTCGTAGCAGAGCTTGCTTTCAATCGAAAGAGGCTCTCCTCCTATGAATTTATGCCATGGAGGTATTTAAACGTCTCAATCATATCACCTCTATCCCACCTTTCATCTAAAGTATACATATTAATCTCCTCAAGTCTGTCATAGGCTTTATAATGAAGACCACTAACCATTTTAGTAGCAGCACTATGCACCGACTCCAACCTGTTTATATCCTTTTGAAGGTGTGGTCTCCAGAATTGCACACAATAGTCCAAATTAGGTCGCACAAAAGACTAATATAAAGGCACTATCTCCTTTCTTCTAATGGCCATTCCTTTCCCTATGCACCCAAGCATCCTTCTAGCTTTCGCTGTTGCCTTTCTACCTGTTTAGCTACTTTAAGATCATTATACACAATCACACATAGGTCCCGCTCTTCTTTTGTGGACAGAAGTAGTTCACCCCCTATACTATATTGCTCCCTTGGATTGCTGCAGCCCAAATGCATGATCTTGCATTTTTTAACATTAAATCTCAGCTGCCAAATTTTAGACCATTCTTCAAACTTAGCTAGATCCCTCCTCATGTTATCTGCACCTTCCTAGGTGTCTACTCTATAGCAGATTTTGGTATCATCCACAAAGAGGCAAACCTTACCCGACAGCCCTTCCGCTATATCACTAACAATAATGTTAAAAAGAACTGGACCAAGAACAGATCCCTGGGGCACACCACTGGTAACCTCCTTCTGCTCCTAGTGAGCTCCATTTACCTATACCCTTTGCCGCCTCTCACCCAACAAATTTCTAATCCAAGCAGTAACTTTAGGGTCCATCCCTAGGGTGCTCAGTTTGTTTATAAGTCACCTGTGCAGAACAATGTCAAAGGCTTTACTGAAATCTAAATACACCACATATAGGGCTCTCCCTCGGTCCAACTCCCTGGTCACCCAGTCTATGAAATCAATCAGATTTGTCTGACAAGACCTACCTCAGGTGAATCCATGCTGCCTCGGATCCAGTAATCCATTGGACTCCAGAAACCCCACTATTTTCTCTTTCAGCAGCGTTTCCAATAATTTACTCACCACAGAAGTTAGACTAACCAGCCTGTAGTTTTCAACCACATCCTGCTTATCGACATCCAAAACTGAAGAGCTTCTGGGTCACGAGGAGTTAGCATTGACTTGAAGGCCTATAGTATATTGCAAATTGATTTGGGACCCTTTTACGAAAGGTATGAACTTATCACATGATTAGCGGCAGTACCATCACATGGTAAGTGTATGTCTAGTGCATGCATTAACTCTTGTGGATGTTCCTTGCATGTTCCCCACAGGTATCACATGCCTGCAAATGCTAACACATAGTGCACTCAAATTAGGTGCACCTAACGACACCCATAGAGTGCGTTACAATTGCCCTCACTCTAGGAGTATTGGGTTCTCCTTGCTCACCCTGCATCTATTCCCCACCCCATTTACAATGGACAATTGCTGTTTGCTTCAATTCACAGTCGTGGCATGCCCCCATGTTAGGGCTCCCGGCTGCCAGTTGCCATGCATTAAAATGCACATTATCCAGTTACTGGGCTGTAAAAGGGCCCCCTAATGTGCACTAACAAATGAATTAAGGTACGTTAAGTTGATTAATGTACATTAAATCAGTTTAGTGCACACTAAATTTCTAAGGCACTAATATACACCCTTAATTCACAGCCACATAGCAGGGAAAAAGAAATGAAATAGACACTAGGTGCATTTATTCATTTAGTTTATTTGATTATGCCACCTCTTGCCAGAAGGCATTGCAGTGGTTTACAATAAAAGTCTAATGTCAAAATACATACATTATAAAATATAAATCATGTATAAATCTTCAAGAACCATAACAAGTAGAAAAGAACCAAGCATAAATAATTTGGCTCATCCCTTGTTTCAAAAATAGTGTCCCAAATAACTAAATTCAGAATTCCTTTTACTTTCCAAATGAATCTCATGCAAACCAAGGAGCCTCAACTAGGCCTTTTGTGATGAACCAGATTCATAAGGTTCCAATTGAGGTGCCAAATTCCCTGGTACACCTGTATACCAAGTTTTACACATCAAAAAACATAATTTGCCCTTGCTTTTTTCCTCCACAAAGAGCTTATATAGCTTACAAAGAATTGGGATAATTTGTGCATACCTCCCACATCTTGTCAGCAACCCCAAATACAAAGAGTTGCAGTAGTCTACTCTCTAAAGCACACTGAACTGGACAAGCTGATACAAATCAGTTGACAAAATTCACTTTAATCACCTAATCTGCTGGAGGTGGTTATAGCAACCACATACCACCTTGCCGGCCCATGGTGCCAGAGACAAAGGAGCATCAAAAGTCACACCCAACGTAGTAAATCCTGGGCCAATAATAAAGGCCCAGCATGATAGCTTGGCATGACCCTCTGCTGGATGATGAAGGTTTATTTTCTATAGGACCTGAAACTTTTCCTTCTTAAACCCAGATGTCTTTTGGGAAGCAGAAAAGGAGTAAACCTGATTTTAAAAATCCACTTTACTCCAGTTCTGGGCCTAATCCAGAACCTGGAACCCCATTGACTAGGAAGCTTAGGGGTATGTTTACTAAACTCCTAAATTGTGCGGGGCCGTGGTAGAGTGCGGGTGCCATATAAGGAGTGGGCGTTTCGCGCTGAAGAAGGAAATCCCTGATTTGCATATGCGTTAAGGTGCGCGGCACCCATATGCGCCCCACACGTTAGCACATGAGGTGGCTGCGCGGGAGGAATAAGTGGAGTGTTGATGTGCAAACAGGAGAGCAAAGCTACAGCACAATGGTTAAGACACTGACCAATGGTGCAGAGATCAGGGGTTCGATTCCACACAATGCAGACAGCTGGCTGAGGTGCTATTTTAGGAGGCATATAAATAATGGGCGCCATAAGGCGCCGCACTAATGGTTTTTTGAGGCATTTTAATACTGGGTGTCATAAGTGGTGCACGGATATTAAAACAGAACAGCAGAGCCACAGCACAATGGTCAGAACATTGAACAATGGTGCAGGGATCAGGGGTTTAATCCCTCACAGAGCCCAATAAAAACAGCTGGCCTATGCATTAATTTATGAGGCAGTAAAATACTGGGCGTCATAAAGCGGTGCGCTGATGTTTTTGGCGGCAGAAAGCGTTGCGCTGATGTTTTTGGCGGCAGAAAGCGGTGCGCTGATGTTTTTGGCGGCATATTAATACTGGGCGGCATAAGGCGGCGCGCTGATGTTTCTGTGGCATTCTAATACTGGGAGGTATAAGTGGCGCGCTGATGTGCAAACAGAAGAGCAAAGCCACAGCACAATGGTTAAGACACTGACCAATAGTGCAGGGATCATGGGTTCAAGTCCCCACAGTGCCCATTGAACAAGGCTGGCTGAGGCATTGCATATTATGGGCAAGAATGCTTTAGGGGGCATGTTATTTTTATGTTAATTATCAGTACCAGCAAACGCACCCCAAAGCGTGTTAACATAAGGCGCCCTATAAGGCACATTTTAAAGTGAATTTTCTGCCAAAGCACCCTAGAATGTAGCTTATAGGGCGCTTTAGAGGGTGCCGTATGAGGTACCGTAAGGTCAGAGTATGTTTTTTGATGGCAGCACTGTGCATTTTAAGGAATGAAAAGCATTAGTAGCTGCACTGACATGCAAGGAGGAGCAGCAGTGGAGCACAATGGTTAGGGCACTGACTGCTGATACAGGGTTTATGAGTTTGCTCCCCAGGGTGCCTAATACGTAAGGCTGGCTGTGGTATCAGCTTTGCAATGTACATATTTTTTACTGCAGCACCGTATGTTTATTTTATTATTTGCTGCCAGCAAACACGCCCTCACGTGCCGTAATTGAAGGTGCCGTATATGGCACCCCATAAGGCACTTCATAGGGCACATTAGAAAGCGCACTGTCCGCCACGGCACCCTAAACTGTCACCTATAGGGCACCCTATAAGTTGCATCACAGGATCATGTATAGTGCACCTTAGATGGACGGCAACCATAAGGTGCCCTATAGGGTGCCCCATAAAGCGCCCTTAGAGGCACCCTATGGGTACAGTACGCTGAGGGTGTTTTTGCTGGCATCAAAATATGTATGTTAAAGAAAAATGATGCATTCTACAACCCTATCAAATAACCCCACTGTGGGTTTGAACCCATGACCTCTGGCTTCACAGGCAGTGAAGTAACCATTGGGCTACAGTTCTATAGCTGCTAGCAAACCCCTGGCTGGCTGCAGAGAGCCTGCACGTCACCACACAGACAGTCTGCTGTGTTCACCAGGATAGGGTTAGACCACCCGTACCCATGATGCACTGCACATGCAAATCAGCTGTCCACAGATGATCACAAGATGTGGAATGCACCCCCACAGCACCTCGGCCTGGTAGGAGGAAGTGACTGGGTGCACCCACACAGCACCTCGGCCTAGTAGGGGGTACTGACCATGTGTTCTACTGGCACAGATTAGCTACACACCGTCACATTGTGTGGGTACTGTGCTCACCCTGAGTGTGCGATGAGGCGCTCAGAACCAGGTCCACAACACCTTCCATGGCTGATGGAGGCCATGTGGGTGGTCCAAAGCAGTGTTAATGTGTAAGATAGGTAGTGTCTGCACAAACACCATGGATGTCTCAGTCAGGTGTAGCCCCCCCCCCCCCAGCCAAGGGTGCCAAACATGGTCCCCCATCAATAGTTCCACCCTATACCTCCCTGCAAAGGTGACAGTAGAGGGGCACATCAACCCCAGTCATGATGAGGAACAGATACCCCACAGGACAGTCAATGCAGCTCTATACACATCCACAACAGCAGACAGGCATTAGACCAGGATATGGTAAGCTGCACCCCACCACCATCTGATATTCTCCTGCAGCAAGCCATCAGCCACTGCACCCTGCAAGCCACTCCATCTAGACACATACCAGCTACAAACAGTCTGCTAGCATGTATATAGTGCATGTTCCCAGTGGAGGTGCATGCACCCAGAACTGGGATGTCAGCATACACAGCACACAGATAAATCAGTGACTGGGCCCCAAAAGGACACACACATATATCACATGAGAGAAATACTATATAGCACTATGGGGGTGCCTAGCCATGCTGTGGTCACTGCACAGTCAGGGTGAGAGTGATCTCTCAGCAGGACATACTGAGGTCACCCTGTCTGTGTAGGTGGTGGCTGGGCACCACAATGTCCCAGTCAGTGCCCTATGCCCTGTGCAGATGCACCCTGGCAAGGCCACCCTGTCTGGCCTACACCCATGGTACCTTGCTCCTCATTATGCACATTGGCAGCCCAATACTGGCAACATTGCTGGCAGTGTGGGCTGTGGAAGGTGTTTGCAGCCACCACACACTGGATAGACAGACAGCAACCCCCACACCTATGCCGGCATTGTGCTACTATAGAGGGGTTCAGCAGCCATACACACCACACCAGTCATGGACACAGTACATGCATGGATATGGTACTCATTATTGTTGGGGGTCACATCCCAGGGTGGTAAACACTGTCTGAGAACTGCAGCACACACCGCAGACATCTGAATGATTGTTATGGTGGAGCTCAATGAGCAAACTGTGCTTTATGTAGGACTGGAGATCTGCCAGTTATCATAGGAAACGTTTGATAGCTGTGTACCGTATACCCAGGTGTAGGGTGGCATTGCAGAGGTATGCAACTGCTAGTATTGGGAGATACAGGCAGGGCCCAATGTCCTGCCTCTCCAGGAGGCATTGGCCAATGGGGCCTGTGGGTGTGTGTGTGGGTCTGTCTGGCCCTGTTGGCTGCTGCTTTACGGCAGGGTTTCCCAACTCCAGTCCTGGTGTCCCGAACACTGTTCGGGTTTTCATGCTGTCCCTCATAAATATGCATGAGCTACATCTGCATACCATGGGGATGGTGCATAGCTATGCAGCACAGGCATCATTATTAGAGGCAGCATGGAACCTGAATGGTGTGGGGCCCTCCAGGACTGCATTTGGGAGACTCTGCTCTAGGTAATGCGCCTGTTTATGGTGTCTGTGATTGGTGTGGTAAAATATAGGCGTATGAACCATGCATATGTTCTTAGCTATACAGTTTTGTCCTTACTATCACACTTTAGTTGTAGGAAAAATATGTGGCCTGGATTGCCAGTAGCCCCAGCTGGGCTTTGAACCCGTGACCTTCTGTTCCTGCACATACTGTCTGTCTGCACTGCACCACCATGTTGCCACAGATATGCTGTGTTCCCTGGGGGGTCCATGACTGTACATCCGACAGAGCCTGTCTGTTGTGGTGGACGGTGCCAGCCTGCACAGGCCTAGGCCACTGTCTGCTGTGGTTTGCAGCCACTGCCCCCTCCACCACCCGTACCCTTCCGCCAACATGCAGACATGTCCCTATCTGGGAAAAACATATGACCTGAGTGAGTTGTAGCACTCCAGGACTGACTTTGGGGGACACGGCTGTAGGTAATGCCCATTTGTTATGGTTTGTATGTGGTGTAGGGTAAAATATAGGTGTTGGGACCATGCTTATGTTCTCTGCAATAAAAGAGTGTCTGAACTCTCACTGTTTATTGGTGGGTAAAACTATGGGTACTGGGTTGGCAGGGTCCCCAGCTGGGATTTGAACCTGTAACCCTCTGGACCTACAGTCACTGGCTGTGTCTGCTGCACCACACTGAGGCCACAGAGATGGTGCAGTGTCTGGAGATAGGAAACCTGCCCACACGAGTCTTACACCCTGCTCTGCATAATTTTACTGTGGCCACATTTACCTTGTATGGGGACAGAGGTGCATAACAAACCAAAATATGTCCTCCAAATAAGGGGAGCAAAATCAAACAAACCTCAAACAGTGCAACAGTGATATCAATGAGCAACCTGATATGCACTCCCAGAAAAGCTCCATTACATTGCTGTGCTTTAGCATGAGTCTACGGAGCATAGACCCTTCCAAACATCATTTCTATTTTTTTGGCCTTTCCTGGGAGTGTATGTTATTGTTGGCCATTAATAGCACTGTTGCCCAGCAACATTATATTTATCTTATAATTTGTTGTGTTCATTTTCATTTTATATTACCGGTTTTTTTAAGTGCACATGTTTCACACTGCTCACGTTTTGTATGTTTCCCCGCTTTTGCTTTACATTGCTGACGGAAATGGTTTCTCTTCCCTTTACATGCACTCGTGGTATTTTTCCTTTGACATTCGGCCCCGATAATGTGCGGGGAGCCTCTCCCCTCCCCTTCCCCGCCCATTAACCCCGTCTCTCCGCCCCTCGGGAGCCTTCCTCCGCCCTCCGTTAGCCTTTCCACTCCTCTATCGGACATTTGCGGGCCCGTACTTGTGCGGGGCCCGTTAGTGTGTCCCGCACCTGCGCGGGGGTTCGTCGCACGTGTGCGGGGTGCTTAAGAGCACTTAAGTTGCTGCTTTTAGTGCGCTAATGTGCGGTGCGCAAATGTGCGGTGTTTAGTAAACATACCCCTTAGTATCCAGAAAAAAGGTGAAATAGAAACAATTTTTTCTTCATCGCAACTCCTCCCTAGGTTTTCCATGTAGGGAAACAGAAAATCCTCCCTGGCTCTACAGTACTTTTATGCTGTCGTGTTCTAGGGACCGTGCATACCACTTCCTATATATACTGTTTCAGAAACAGGGAACATACAGGAATACTAGGGCACACTGTGACCGAGGGGGAGGAGGGGTCATATTTGTTCCCACTATCTCCACTGGGAATCCATTCTGTGTCAACTACCCTTTCCATAAAGAAATATTTTCGGATGTTGTCCCCATGTCTACTCTCCTTCAGCTTCATTTCTTGTTCTAAGCATTTTTCCCTCTGATAAATGTTACCTTTTGTGCATTTATACCTTTGAGGCCTTTGAATTTCTATCATCGCTATCCTGTCTTTTCTTTCCTCTAAGGCAGGGATCTCCAGCTCTAGTCCTGGAGGGCCTCAAACCAGTCAGATTTTCAGGATATCCCTAATGAGTATACATGAGATAAATTTGAATACAATGGGGGCAGTGCATGCAAATAAATCTCATGAATATTTATTAGGGACATCCTGAAAATCTGACTAATTTGCAGCCCTCCAAGACTAGAGTTGGAGACTCCTGCTCTAAGGTAACATAGTAACATAGTATATGACGGCAGATAAAGACCAGTATGGTCCATCTAGTCTGCCCAGCAAGGCGGCAAGAGTAGGTGCACCTGCCATTCCGTGCAGGTCACCCCTCCCCATGCCTTTGTTTAGGGGCGTACCCACCACTCCGTGTAGAGCACCCCTATTTGTTAAGAGATAGTTAAGTTTAATATTTATGAATATTCATGTCCTTAAGTTTGACACCACATTTCTATTGATGCAGATCCCATACTATTTTGGTAACATTTTTCTGTATATATTTTGTCTGAAGTATAGCCTCCAATTTAGACACAACATTCTAGATGAATTCACACCAATAACCTGTACCAAGGCGTTATCACTTTCTTTCTTCTGGTTACACCTCTATCAACCATAGCAGTCTTCTGATTCTGGCCACTGCCTTATCAAACTGTTTTGCAACTCCTGAGATTATCAGGCATGCTCATCGAAGGTCTTTCTCCTAATTGTTTCTATCAGTATCTCACTACCATGTGCTAATCTCTTGGATTTCTGCTCCCATTTGCATGTTTCCTTACTTTTCTCCATTGAATCTTAACTATTAATCATTTTTTAACACATAGATCACTCCTCATTTTGCAAGGCCTAGCCAGCAGATAGCATGGACCCACAACCAGACCGCTGCCAGGAGGGAGGGTGCCTCGAAACAAGGAGGTGGGGAGCGGGGTCACTGGTGGTAGGGCAAGGTACTGGGACCAAACTAATGCAGGGATAGGCAGGCAGAGTGGGAGGCAAAAAGAAGGAGGAAAAGCGGTAGGGAACATAAGGCGAGGGCAGGGTAGCAGGAGCCATTTTGGGAAGCCGTGGGTCCCACCCACCTACCCTTAGATAGGGTTGTCAGCTGGCAGGCAGCAGATGGGACCTCACCGACAATGAAGCGGGTATGTATAGATCTGGTGGGCAAGGGAGGCACAGGTGCAAAACCAGAGCACCTATGTCCTGAGGGCATATATAACCAAAAAGGGGGCCCAGGTACCAGTCCGAGGTGCCTGGGCCCGATTATTGGAGAGACCAGATACCATGTTTTATGAGGTACCTGGGCTTGACTTCTGAGGATCAGCTTAGATTTGGAATACACCCAAGCAGGTTGCCAACTCAGAGTGGTTCCTTAAAGAAGGCACACGTTAATTAATCCCTAAAATTACCCACTATGAACTCCCGTGACTTAACGGACAGAATCTGACTACTTGTTATGATTAATATATTTTTGTCGGATCATCTGTTATGAGGATGCAAAACATACTCTTGCAACAGACCCTCCATTTTATTCAAATTTAAAAAAAAAGGCCGCACAGCCGACTTCGCGTGAGGCTATTTAGCTTACAAACATTAGTAGTTTCCTGTTTTCTTATGGGCTATATTGATACCACCATTGGATACTTGAAACAGTTCCCAGATTGCTTGGGGATCTGAAAGTGCTTTGATTGAGGGGGTTTTGTAAAGAAATTTTGTTTGCGGTGGCTGGCTCATATGGGCTAAATAGCCTCACGTGAAGTCGGCCGTGTGGCCTTTTTTAAAAATTTGAATAAAATAGAGGGTCTGTTGCAAGAGTATGTTTTGCATCCTCATAACAGATGATCCGACAAAAATATATTAATCATAACAAGTAGTCAGATTCTGTCCGTTAAGTCACGGGAGTTCATAGTGAGTAATTTTAGGGATTAAGTAAAGTGTGCCTTCTTTAAGGGATATTCTATAGCGGTGACACTGGGAGGGGTTTTTGAATTTATAGTAACTCAGAGTGGTTGGCAACGGAAGCTGGTGTCTTGGCCATGCTGCAGGCCTAGGCGAGGATAACGATAAGGCCTGGACATTACGGTACCCCTTCATGATGCGGAATAGGGTCCCGCCCACACATATTTAGAAAAAGGGGTTTGCGATGCTTGGAATAAGATTATTCCTTGTACGATATGTTATTGCATGTAATGTGATGTTGGAAACTGTGATCTACGAATCCCACCAATAAAGCCATTTTTTGTGTTATTAATAATGGAGTGGTGATTGCTATTGCATGCTGCAAAAGTCGGGGGGAGGGGGCTTGGAAGGGGGTTGAGGAACCGGCGGCCCAGTGCAGCATGCCTGGGTTATGTATATTCTATCCAGAGCATCGCTTGTCTTCCAGATCTTCATATTATCTGCAAAAGAGATAAGTCTACCTATGAAAATATTGAAAAGAACTGGCACCAGGATTCTTTGCTTGGTGTGAATTCCATTTGCCATTAAACTTTGTTGTTTGACCAGGTTCTAATCCAATTAACTGCCTTGGGGCCCACCCTTAGAATGCTCAGTTTATTAATGATCTCCTATATAGGAAGCGCCAAAAGTATTACTCAAATTTATGTAAACCACATTCTGATGCTTCTCCATGACTCATGTTTTGGTCATCCAGTCAAAGGCATTGAAGAGATTTGTTTAGCACAGCCACTCTCTGCTTAAACTTGAGTTTTTAAATATTTTCCTTCGAGATTGTTCTAATGGCAGAATTTGTGTGATTGGTGCTCCTGGTTGTGTTTGCTATTATATTTTACTTGGGACAATCTGATGCTTGTGTGGAGGGTCAGAAGAAGGCTAGCATGACATTCACCATTTACTTATATAAATTATAGTAGGAGTAGCTAAGTAGGAGGCACCTTTAAAAGCTTTAAACATGAATATCTCCTTCAGAACTAAATATAAATTAGAACAAAAAAGGGTGAGCTGAATGATTCTGTTTACTTTCAACTACCAACTAAATTATCCTAAAGAGATTGGTGGTATAGTACCTTTAATAGCTTCTCAGAAGGGCTGCATATAATTACATTTCCCGAAACCTTTATTCTCAAATATTTAACCAAGTTTCACATTGCTTTGCATGACTCAGCTATCTCATTTCTTTGAAATCTGAAACTTGGTAAGAAGTATAATGAAAAATTATATCCAACATTCAAACCAGTTCTTTGGGGGCGTCATTTGTATGCTTGAGTTCTTCAGGTTAGAGTACAGTGACTTAGTTATTTTAAGATCTAATGATGTTGCTGTGGGAATATGTGAGAAAATGTGTTGCATGATTTGTTAAAAAAAATCTGTCTGGCAAGTTAAATGTTAGGAGAACTTTCCATATCTTTGCACATAATAGAGCCAAGGAGAAAAGTCTGCTAGCAATTTCTTCAGTTAACACTCTCTCTGACACTAAGCTCAATATGATTATCACTTCACTGACCATTTCTTAACATATCTTGTACTGTCAGTAAGAGCTTCTGTTATGGGCATAGTGTTTCAGTCACTCAAATTTGTTAATAGAAAAACTTTTTGGCAGAAAATTATTCATTGACTTTGGCAAATAAAAATAATGACATTGTCATAATCCTCTTTCTCATACTGAAGCCGCTGCAGAGTTAATGCTTCTGGAGTGTAGGTCAGTGGTAAGCAGACTTTCAATACCTTCCCCATCACCCTTGTGATAGTCAAATCATGCCCGCAGGCACTGTGCTCTACGGCCATGTTAGGTGCCTCTCTAACAGAAGCTGCAGCAGTACCTGCACAGACTGTAGGAAAAACACTTCATAATCTGTGTGCTCTTCCCTCAACTGCAGTGCCTGTGCCATCATGGACTTCTTGAGTCCTCTCTCATCTGATGCCTGCCTAGCCCACACATTCAGAAGGGAACTCCCCTCCCCCTTCATTTCCTCCTTCCTGTTTTCCCATGGTGCAATCCAATTCTACTGCCTTGAATATGGGAAGTGCCTCAGGCCGCTCACTCTTGGAATCCATGCCCAATTAGAGGGGATCCCGCCCTAAAACAACAAAATCCAGGCTATATCATACCTGTTTTCTGCTCCCTGCATTGCATATAAGTATTAGAAAATTCTGGATTTAACTCACAACCTTTCAGCAATAGCTCAAGGCGAGTAAGGTATTTTCCTGTCCCCAGAGAGCTTATCCACAACAAATCGGTGGCTGGTCCAGTCACTAGCATTTATCTGGTTAGTAGGTGCTGCTAAATGGAGAAATACATTTGAATATCGGGCAATGAAGAGTTAAACAACTTACCCAACATGAAAAGGACAGCAGTGAAAACGGAACCTGGGTTTCCTCAGTTCTAATAGGCTACTCCTCTATGTTCACACCATAGAAGAACTTAATGAACCCCATTTATAGAGGTGCTTTTGCTTTGAATTGTGTTATCATTATTAGCTTCATTTGCTTTAGGGACAGAGTGGAGGAGTAGCCTAGTGTTTAGAACATTGGCTTGCATAACCAAGCAACCAGGGTTCAATTCCCACTAGCATTCCATGTGGCCTTGGGCAAGTCACTTAACCCTCCATTGCCTCAGAAGAAAGGCCTGGCAATCTACTGCCAAGAAAACCCAGGAGCTTCTGGATCAGCATTGACTCAAAGGAGTATGTTTACTAAAACCCCGTTAGGTGCACGCCGCGCTAGTGTGCAGGATGCCATATAAGGAGTGGGAGTTTCAGTCTGAAAAAGCAAACCAGGATTAATCATGCGCTAATGTGCGCTGTGCGCTCATGTGCACCGCACACATTAGCACATGAGAAACTTGCGTGGGAAGCATAAGTGGCACGCTGATGTACAAGCACAGGAACAGAGCCACAGTACAATGGTGAAGACACTGACCAATGGTGCAGGGATCATGGGTTCTATCCCCCCCTGTGCCCAATGAAGAAGGTTGGCTGAGGCATTACCTGTCAAAGGTAATATTACAGTCTGAGGCATATTAATTTTATTTTAATTACTGCTACTAGCAAACACACTCTGAAAGCACTGTAACATAAGGCGCCCCAGAAGGTACCCCAGAGGGCACATTTTAGAGTGCACTGTCCGCCAAGGCACCCTAGAATGTTGCTTATAGGGTGCTTTATAGGGTACCGTATGAGGTACCGCAAGGTCACAGCACTGTTTGTGATGGCAGCACTGTGCAGTTTAAGGAATGAAAATCATAAGTAGGTGCGCTGACATACAAGAAGGAGCAGCAGTGTAGCACAATGGTTAAGACACTAACCAATGATGCAGGAGTCATGGGTTCAATCCTTTGCTGTGCCTAATGAAGAAGGCTGGCTGAGGCATTCCCTGTTATAGGTAATATTGCTTTAGGAGGCATTTTATTTTTATTTTAATTAGTGCTGCCAGCAAACACACCCTCAAAGTATTGTAACATAAGGTGCTGCATAAGGCGCCTCATAGGGTACCCCAGAGGGCACATTTTAAAGTGCACTGTCCGCCACGGCACCCTACAATGTTACTGAAAGGGTGGCCTATAGGGCGCCATATAGGGTGCCCTATGAGGCACAGCAAGGTCATAGCACTGTGTTTGATGGCAGCACTGTGCATTTAAACGCATGGAAATCTGAAGTAGGTGCGCTGACATGCAAAGAGGAACAGCAGTGTAGCACAATGGTTAAGGCACTGACTGCTGATACAGGGGTCATGAGTTTGATCCCCAGTGTGCCTAATGCATAAGGCTGGCTGAGGCATCAGCTTTTACATGTACGTATTGTTTCCTGCAGCACTTTATTTGTATTTTATTAATTGCTGCCAGGAAACACACCCTCACGTGCCATAACTGAAGGTGCCGCATAAGGCACCCTATAAGGCACTCCATAGGGCACATTATAAAGTGCACTGTCCGCCACGGCACCCTATAATGTCCCTTATAGGGCACCCTATAAGTCGCTCCACAGGATAACATATAGTGCACCTTATATGGACGGTAACCATAAGGCCCTGGCCACCACACCAGTCCTGGGCACAGTACAGGCATGGATATGGTACGCAATACTGTTGGGGGTCACTCCCCAGGGTGGTAAACACTGTCAGAGACCAGACCTGAAGCACACACCACAGACATCAGAAAGATTGTTATGATGGAGCTCAATGAGCAAACTGTGCTTAACGTAGGAATTGCTATCTGCCAGTAATCATAGCAAACATTTGATAGCTGTGTACCGTATACCCATGTGTAGGGTGGCATTGCTAAGGTATGCAAGTGCTAGTATTGGGAGATGCACGCAGGGCCCAATGTCCTGCCTCTCCAGGAGGCATTGGCTAATGGGGCCTGTGGGTGTGGGTGTGTCTGCCCCTGTTGGCTGCTGCTTTACGGCAGAGGTTCCCAACTCCAGTCCTGGTGTGCCAAACACTGTTCGGGTTTTCATGCTGTCCCTCATGAATATGCATGATATACATCTGCATACCATGGGGGTGGTGCATAGATATGCAGCACAGGCATCTTTATTAGAGGCAGCATGGAACCTGAATGGTGTTTGGCCCTCTAGGACTGCATTTGGGAGACTCTGCTCTAGGTAATGCGCCTGTTTATGGTGTCTGTGCTCGGTGGGGTAAAATATAGGCGTATTAACCATGCGTATGTTCTCTGCAATAAAGGTTTGTCCTTACTATCATGGTTTAGTTGTGGGAAAAATATGTGGACTGTATTGACAGTAGCCCCAGCTGGGCTTTGAACCTGTGACCTTCTGTTCTTGCACACACTGTCTGTGTGCACTGCACCACCGTGTTGCCACAGATATGCTGTGTTCCCTGGGGAGTCCATGACTGTACATCCGACAGGGCCTGTTTGTTGCAGTGCACGGCACCCACCTGGACAGGGCTGGGCCATGGTCTGCTGTGGCCACCAGCTGCTGCCACCTCCACCACCAGTACCTCTCCATCTTTAGATTGGAGACAGCATATACCCTGAAGGTTTTGTGGCCCTCCAGGACTGCATTTGGGGGAATCTGCTCTAGGTAATGTGCATGTTTCTGGTGTCTGTGCTCTGTAGGGTAAAATAGAGGTGTTTGAGCCATGCTTATGTTCTCTGCAATAAAGGTTAGTCTTTACTATCACGATTTAGTTGTGGGTAAAATATGGGGACTGGATTGGCAGGAGCCCCAGCTGAGGCTTGAACCTATGACCTTCTGTCTCTAAACATGCTGGTTGTGTGCACTGCACCACCGTGTTGCCACAGAGACAGTACATTCCCTGATGATAACATGACTGTTTGTCCGGCAGGGCCTGTCTGTTGCAGTGCATTGCACCCACCTACACAGGGCTAGGCCATGGTCTGCTCTGGGCAGCTGCCACTGCCCCCCTCCACCTCCAGTACCCCTGTGCCACCATGCTGACATGCCCTTCTGCTGGTGGTGCTGGTGGTACGCAGTCTCAGGCCATCCTGTGTGCGGGTAGGCGGCTACCTATGGTGCGGGTTCTGGGGTAGGGGTGCCTGCATATCTGTCCGCACGTCCCCCAATCACCGCCTGCCAATGTTCTGTGCCCTTGGGGGTACCTGTTGGGTACTATCCCCTGTGACACTGTGCTAAACACTCTCGTGCCCATGTTGGGCACTCATCAGTTGCTGTCTGGCTGCTGTTCAGTTTCAGCATTCCTAAGTGCCATCTAGGCATCTGCCTAGTCCGCACTGTGCCCCAGCTGCACCACAGCATGTGCCGCCTGCAGCCCTCTGTATCCCCTTTCCCAGCATCTGTCCAGTTGCCCATTCCGACCTGCCCGCCCTGCTGTTGTGGAACATGTGCATGCCATAGGTAACCTGTCCAATGGAGAGGGAAACCCTGATCAGTGCTGTTTCACTGTGGGATCATTCACCTTGTATGGGGACGGAGCGTAGCCCCTTCTAAAATTCATATTTATTTTTTGCGGCTTTCTTGGGAGTGTTTTTTGATGTTTCCCATTACTATCACTATTGCCCAGCTTGAGTATAATTTTATTTTATTTTGTTGGGGTCATTTTCAATGTTTATTTGCACTTTTGTTCCGTGCACATGTATCACACTTATCACTGTTCTGTAGGTTTCCCTGGTTTTGCTGTACATTGCTGACAGAAATGGTTTCTCTTCCCTTTAAATCGGCTCTACCGCGAGGTTTTCACTCGCGGTATTTTTTGCCTTGTATTTCAGCCCCGCTCGTGTGCGGGGAGCCTCTCCCCTCCCACTCTCCACCCATTGACCCCTTCTCTCTGCCCCTGGGGAGCCTTCCTCCGCCCTCCGGGAGCCTTTCCACGCCTTTATTGCACAGCGCGCCGCGCACATGAGCGTGCACTTTAGTGCACCGCGCACCTGTGTGGGGCACATTTGTGTCCCATAACGCATCATTAGCGTGCGCTAAGGTACCTTAGCACATGCTCATGTGCGCCGCGCACATTAGCGCAGTTTAGTAAACATACCCCAAAGACACACATTGCATTTTTTTTTTTGCTGTGGGAGCAATTGTGAAAGGCATTTCCGCACATAAACGTCCTGAAATGGTTTTGGTAAAAATTGCCTACTCTCTCTGCATGCCAAATTATGCAAACAGTTAACCTAGGTATTCGCACTCCCATCCATTCGCTCGCCAACAAGCCATGAAATAACTCCCAGGAGAGGTGCTTGGCAAACATTGGCCACAGCTTTATTCAACATCCAAATATTTAACAATAACATCTCAAAGCAAGTGATATTAAACTCTTCCAAAGGGTCGGGCTAGGACCGTGTCATCCTAGCCCAGTTCTAGACCATATTTTCAGACTCCTCTCCTGCCAACCCCTGCCCCGCACTCCCTAGCCTGTGCTGACGCTAGACTGAGGCTTATTTTCACCATACTGGAGTCTTAAAATAACTGGGTTCGCACATAGCGGTGACGCCCATGCTGCGGAAAGCCCCCAGTGCTCCTTTCTCTGTCTTCCTCCCTGCTCTTTCGAGGGGTGGGGATAATGAATTAACCATAGGGGGAGGTCAGCCACCTCTAAATCCCACCCCAAGCTGCGACAAGAAGAACCACCGCCCCGAGCACCCCCTTCCCACCTCCAGGGATGGTAGGATGGGCGATTACCGTGAGCCTGCTGCAACCTTTCTGCCGCTGCTGAAGCCCACCCAACACCACTGGTGAGTCTGCACACTTTCTCCCCGCCTCCCAAGCCCTCCGCCTTTCCTTTCTGCTGGCACCTGTTCTCTTCCCCCACCAAGCAAATGAATGGCGGGGTCAGCCAGACTACCCGCCCCACTCCCCATTCACTTGGAGGGGGTGGGAGCTGGGGCATTTCATCTAGGTATTCGCACTCCCATCCATTCGCTTGCCCACAAGCCATGAAATAACTCCCGGGAGTGGTACTTGGCAAGCATTGGCCGCAGCTTTATTCAACATCCAAATATTTAACAATATCATCTCAAAGCAAGTGATATTAAACTCTCCGAAAGGGTCGGGCTAGGACTGTGTCGTCCTAGCCCAGCTCTAGACCATATTTCCAGACTCTCATCTCCTGCCATCCCCCCCCTCCCCCACTCCCCAGCCTGTGGTGATGCCAGGCTGAGACTTATTTTTACCATACAAGAGTCTTAAAATAACTGGGCCCACACATGGCGGTGATGCCCATTCTGGTGGAAGCCCCCCAGTGCTCCCATCCCAATTTTCCTCCCCGCCCTTTTGAGGGGTGGGGAGAATGAATTAACTCCGGGGGGGGGGGGTCAGACACTTCTAAATCCCGCCAAGAGCGAAGACTGCACCTTGCATGTCTCTGCCTCCCTCCATTAATGCTGCGGCCTGAAATGCCTTACTGCACCCCCCCCCCCCAAAAACATCCTAGATTGAATTTATAAAAATATCCTGACCAATCCTGGGCAATCAACTGTAATTATAATGTGCCATCACCAGCCCGTGCAATACATGGACGGACTTGGATAGTTCTGCATTTACTCACCTCCGTAAATGCTCCACCGTTTGCGATCGGAGAGCATCGCGCTATAGGTGCCTAGGAATTATCTGTGACCAAATAACATCGCAGCAGGGAAGTAACACTGGATTAAGAACATATCCCGCTTCATATATCAGATAAAGTCGACCCCTTTCACCGTCAAAGATCATTGCCCCCCAAATGAACAAAGATACAATGGGGCTGATTATACTGACGAGCCTCCAGTAACCCAGATAGCAGTAGGGACCACCACATCCCTCGGAGGCCTGTTCACTGCAGCAGCACTCCAATTTCTGCGAGGCCCAGATTCAAACCTCATTTGGATTCGGCCGCTCTTTCTTCCAGAAATTGAAGGAATGCCCATACATCCACATGAGGAACACATGCCGCAGAGTACCTGGGGAAAAAAACGGAAAGAAAAGCCAGCTGAAAAGGCTGTGGAGGAGCCCAGTTAGCGCACATATCTCTTATAAACATTAGATTGCTAGTGACTCAAACGCTGAATCGCCAGCACAGAAAGGCCTTGCACAGCAGGTAGCATGACTACGCCAATGCGGAATGAATGTGTTCCTGATGCCTGTAGCGGGAAACAATTTTCAGAAGACTGTGTTCATGAGAAACTAGCTCAACTTAAAGTAGACAAAGCGATGGGACCGGATGGGATACACCCTAGAATACTGAGGGAACTTGGGGACGTTCTAGCAGCTCCACTGACTGACCTATTCAATGCCTCGTTAGAGTCGGGAGTGGTGCCAAAGGACTGGAGAGAGGCTCATGTGGTGCCTTTACACAAAAGCAGAAGTAAGGATGTGGTTGAAAACTACTTTAACTTCGGTGGTGAGTAAATTATTGGAAACGCTGCTGAAAGAGAAAATAGTGAGGTTTCTGGAGTCCAGCGGATTACAGGATCCGAGGCAGCATGGATTCACCAGAGGCAGGTCTTGTCAGACAAATCTGATTGATTTCTTTGACTGGGTGACCAGGGAGTTGGACCGAGGGAGAGCTCTAGATGTGGTGTATTTAGATTTCAGTAAAGCCTTTGACACTGTTCCTCACAGGCGACTTATAAACAAACTGAGCACCCTAGGGATGGACCCTAAAGTTACTGCTTGGGTTAGAAATTGGTTGGGTGGGAGGCGACAAATAGTACAAGTAAATGGAGCTCACTCTGAGGAGAAGGATGTTACCAGTGGTGTGCCCCAGGGATCTGTCCTTGGTCCGATTCTTTTTAACATCTTTGTTAGTGATATAGCGGAAGAGCTGTCGGGTAAGGTTTGCCTCTTTGCGGATGATACCAATATCTGCAATAGAGTAGACACCCAGGAAGGTGTAGTTAACATGAGGAGGGATCTAGCTAAGCTTGAAGAATGGTCTAGAATTTGGCAGCTGGGATTTAATTTTAAAAAATGTAAGGTCATGCATTTGGGCTGCAGCAATCCAAGGAATCAATATAGTATAGGGGGTGAAGTACTTTTGTCCACTAAAGAAGAGCGGGACCTAGGCGTGGTTGTGTCTGACGATCTTAAAGTAGCTAAACAGGTAGACAAGGCGACAGCAAAAGCTAAAAGGATTTTTGGGTGCATACGGAGAGGAATGGCTAGCAGAAAAGAGGAGGTGATAATGCCTCTCTATAATTTATATTCTCTTATATATTGTGCTATTCTGCATCAGTGCAGTTTACATTGAACAAGGCATTATAACTTGGAGATAACAATTTTACAGGGAACATGGAGGGTTAAGTGGCTTGCCCAAGACCACAAGGAGCACCTGTGGGACTAGAAACCCCAGTCCTTCTGGCCCAAGGTTGCTGTTCTCTAGTGGGATTTGAACCCCTGACCTTTTGGCCTGAAGTACCTTGCCCCAACCACTAGGCCACTCCTCCACTCAAATGTTTGGTGTGACCTTATTGGGAGTATAGTGTGCAATTCTGGAGACCGCACCTTCAAAAGGATGTGAACAGGATGGAGTCGGTGCAGAGGGTGGCTACTAAAATGATTAGTGGTCTTCATTATAAAGCATATGAGAACAGACTGAAGGATCTTAATATGTACACCTTAGAGGAAAGGCGGGATAGAGGTGATATGATTGAGATGTTTAAATACCTCCGTGGCATAAATGTTCAGGGGGAGAGCCTCTTTCAATTGAAAGCAAGTTCTGCTACGAGGGGACATGGGATGAGGGTGAAGGGAGATAGATTCAGGAGTGATATGCGGAAATATTTCTTTACGGAAAGAGTAGTGGATCCATGGAATAGTCTCCCAGTGGAGGTGGTAGAGATGAGGACAGTAACTGAATTCAAAAAGCATGGGACAAACACAGAGGATCTCTAAAGGTAAAAAGGGGACTGTTGTGGTTGTTGATATGGAAGGACAGACTAGATAGGCCATGTGGTCTTTTTCTGTCATCATATTTCTATGTTTCTATGTTTCTAAATCTATGATCCCCAACACTGTTCCCTCTAAGCTGTGCGCATGTGCGCGCGCATACACCCCGCCGAGCGAGCGCACATACTTTACAACAGAGTGCACAAAAATTGTGGTTCTGATTCTGATAGAAAACAACACAGACGTCTTAAAATGTAAAAGTTGTGATTGTAATTACTAGAAATTTTCCGCTTCATTTAGTAATCGTCTATTTTAATTTAATTTGATTAAAATCAATGTGGTGTACATACTGTATTCTGACATGTAGTCAAATTTTAAAGTATATAACTCCGAGTGACGTTTTGTGGCGCACAAAATTTTTTAACTTTCTTTCAAAAGCTGCACAGCTGATATTTTATGCGCACGCAGCCTACAGAAAATTAGAGGGAACATTGATCCCCAATCCCCTCTTCAAAATAGCTGAAAACTGGAACCGGGTCAACTGATCCCCTTGCTTGTGGCACAACCAAAAAAGACCCCCCACTGGACGAGAGCATGAAAATGTCTGGGCATAATGCACCGGACAGGAAACCAAGCCAGGAACACTCTGCAAGTGGACCCACGCCTTCCGTCCCAGCTGATCCGTCTTGCTATGACAGATCCGCAACTGCACTAATTCCTCCCTGAGAACTACATCATTAGCCAGAAGTCCCCTATCACCCAAAAAGAACTTGGAAGTTGCCACCAACTCCCCCACTCTAAGCACTGTAAAAAATGCAAAGGCAACTCTACTTCAAAGGAGGTAACACACACCCGGGGCAAAACGGCCAACAGAGCCAACAGCGTATCATGCCGGAAGGGTTGCCACACCACCCACCCCGCCACGGTCGGCCGTGCTTTGGCGAAGCCTTTCACGAGCTTCTGCAGCACAAAAGATGCGCTAGGGTCAGGAAGTCCACAGAGCTTCACCACAAAAGCCACACTCACCAACGCCCCTGAGAGAGCCTGCAGCGACAAGTGCTGCTCAAATGCCAATTCCAGAAACTGCAAGACATCATCCTGAGTAATCTGCTGTCCTCCTGCTGGCACCAGGCTCAAAAAATGCCGCCGGCCTGCTGCATAAGTGTTCTTCAAAAGTGCAGCCCTCAGCAATCTTCCAGGTGCTGAGGAAGGACATCCCAGTAATTCTTCAGGATCCAGGAAGGTACCACCTCCGCAGCTGGAGCCAAAGCACAAAAACGGGCCCACTGCAAACAAGATAAAGCATCTGCCACTGAATTATTCACATCAGGCACATGTTTTGCTCCCAACCATACATTGATCTGTAAGCACCTCAGCACCAACTGCAATCCCACCACCAAGGGGGAGCTGGTCGACTGCCGATTAATTGCCATCACCACAGCCATATTATCCAAATGCAAGAGCAAGCTGTGATTACACAGGCACTCACCCCACACCAGCAATGCCACCCAAACAGGAACAGCTTCAAAAAGGTAATGTTCCGGTACTAACCCCGGTCCCTCCACGCATCTGGCCGAGACTCCACATTCCATGCACCTCCAAAATAAATCCCAAAACTGATCCCCTCCCCCTCCCCCCGGAGACATCCATACTGTATATAGCCCCAGATTGTGATTGGACACCCTCAGTGATTGCCACACACACACACCCCATTGAAATCCTGCAAGAACGCAAACCCCAGAAGCACTAGGACCCTGCGGATACCCAAAATCCCCTCAACTCCATCCACTGTCAATCACCCACTGGAGGTGCCTCTCTCCAGAGCCAGAAACCTGTATCCAGCGCTATCAACAGGCTGCCCCCAGCTCCGAGAGGAAGCAGCTGCAAATGGAAGTGGAAGCAAGCTGACCAGCAAGACGACACCCTCACCATGCTGACCGTGACCGCCGCAAATGGAAGGAGAAGCAAGCTGAGCAGCAAAACAACACCTGCACTGTGCCGACTGCAACCACCACGAGCTGACCGCTGCGAGCCTGCTCCTCCCTTCCCACCACTTCTAAAGCCCGCCCTGCCCCGCTGGTGAGTCTGCACACTTTTTCCCCTCCTCCCAAACCCTCCCCCTTTCCTTCCCGCCGGCACCTGTTCCCTTCCCTCCACCAAACAAGTGGATGCCAGGCTCAGTCAAGCTACCTGCCCCACTCCCCATTCACTTGGAGGGGGTGGGAGCTGGGGCACTATAATGTTATTAAGCATTTTCGAAGAGGAAAAGCACCCTTATAATATTGCTCGGCTGAATATGTGTGGATAAGTATGCTCACCAACAACATGGCACAGATGTATATGCAAGAGCAGAGTTGCAGTGTATATGTACTGCATATTTCATAAAGTACACAAGTACATGCACATATTTACACCTTCTTTGGAGCAAGTGTAAATTTGTGCGAGAAGGTTTCTGATAGTCTATTTTATAAACTCCAAATAAATAAATCTAATACTGAGTGCCGCAAATAACTAATCAATAACATGCACAGTGGGACTCCTAAATATATCTTACCTAAACTTCACTATCACACATAAATATATCTTAAATGACTCTATATAATAACATCTATTGCTTGCTGCCAACGCCAGGAACTCAAACCGTGGATTTTATTGGTTCAGGTAACCTGTAAACACATTATCAGCTGTTTGTTCAAAGATGTAAAAGTTTGAAGATGTGTTTGGATTCCAGAGCATTTTTCTTGGATGTGCAGAGTATGAATTGAGAAACAGCGGTTTGTGGACGAGTTCTTTGACAAAGCTGCAGCAGCGGTGAAACCAACGGCCGTGGTCGGATACAACACCGCAGGATATAATACTGCACTAGATGATTCTGAATGCATTACTTAGGTGGCAGGCTTTCAAAATCTTCTTTGAATGAAGGCAATGTATCAACGTTGGGGTTTTTTTGTTAACTGCAGCTTTTATTCTGTGCTTTGGTATCATTTTTCTAAGCCTATGCAGGAAAGGGGACGATGGTGAGGTTTACCTGGTGGTGTGGTTACAGGTTACCTGAACCAATAAAATCCACAGTTTGAGTCCCTGGCATTGCAGGAAGCAATAGGTGAAGTTATTAGAGTTATTTAAGATATATTTATGTGTGACAGTGAAGTTTAGGTAAGATATATTTGGGAGTCCAACTGTGCATATAGTCTATTTTATAAAGGCACCTATGTTTATTATTTTACAGGTTTTTTATGCCATTTTATAATTTAGTGAAAGTAGTTTACATGTAACTTAAACTTGGTAATGTACATTAAACAGGGCTCCTTCACTCTCAATTGTAACAACTGTTCTCGTGAAGATTGGCATGTCTAGTTATATGCTTTTTTTATTTGATAAGATGGATATTGTCTTGAAGTGAAGAAGAATAGGGGCGATATGATGTGTCCCCTACTTTACTCATATCATTCACAGAAGATTAAGAAAATCCTGAAAAAATATTGGTATTTGATTCAGACACTCCCAGGTTTTGCAGAGACTAATTTAACTATTGCATATAAACGTAATGTTAATTTGCAAAATATGTTGGTTCCTTCAGCGTTCACCCAGCGTAAGTTTCTTTCAAAATATAAAGGCCACTACCAATGTGGTAGATGTTCAGTGTGTATACATGCTCTTGCTGTTAGGAACCAATATATACATCCCAGTAGTAAAAGAGTTTTTTATCTGGATGATTTTACGAATTGTCTAACAAGTCATGCAGTATATGTAATTCAATGTCCCTGTATGAAGTTGTACGTGGGCATGACTACACGTCCCATTCGCCAAAGGATAATAGAGCATAGGAGCTGTATCAATAGGAGAATAATAGAAAAACCCTTTAGGGTATGTTTACTAAAACCCCGATAATGTGCGGGCCGCGCTAATGTGTGGGTGCCATATAAGGAGTGGGCGTTTCTTTCTGAAAAAGAAAAAACGTGATTTAAATATGCGCTAAGGTGCGCAGCGCCCATGTGCACCCCGCACATTAGCGCATGAGAAAGCTGCGCGGGAGGCATAAGTGGCGCGCTGATGTACAAGCAGAAGAGCAGAGCCACAGCACAATGGTTAAGACACTGACCAATGGTGCAGGGATCAGGGGTTCAATCCCCCACTAGTGCCCAATGAAGACAGCTGGCTGAGGCATTACTTTAGGAGCCAGTTTAATATTGGGCGGCATAAGGAGGCGTGCTATTGCTTTAGGAGGCATTTTAATATTGGGAGGCATAAGGCGGCGCACTGATGTGCAAGCACAGGAACAAAACCACAGCACAATGGTTAAGACACTGACCAATAGTGCAGGGATCGGGGGCTCAATCCTCCACAGTGCCCAATGAACAAGGCTGGCTGAAGCATTACATATTATGGGGAAGATTGCTTTAGGAGGCATTTTATTTTTATTTTAATTATCACTACTAGCAAATGCACTCTCAAAGTGTGTTAACATAAGGCGCCCCATAAGGCACATTTTAAAGTGCACTGTCCGCCAAGGCACCCTAGAATGTTGCTTATAGGGCGCTTTATAGGGTGCCGTATGAGGTACCGCAAGGTCAGAGTACTGTTTTTGATGGCAGCACTGTGCAGTTTAAGGAATGAAAAGCATAGGTAGGTGCGCTGACATGCAAGGAGGAGCAGCAGTGGAGCACAATGGTTAAGGCACTGACTGCTGATACAGGGCTCATGAGTTTGCTCCCCAGGGTGCCTAATATGTAAGGCTGGCTGAGGCATCAGCTTTGCAATGTACATTTTGTTTCCTGCAGCACTTTATTTTTATTTTATTAATTGCTGCCAGCAAACACGCCCTCACGTGCCGTAATTGAAAATGCCGTATAAGATACCCTATAAGGCACTCCATAGGGCACTTTATAAAGTGCACTGTCCGCCACGGCACCCTAAAATGTCCCCTATAGGGCACCCTATAAGTTGCGTCACAGGATAATGTATAGTGCACCTTATATGGACGGGAACCATAAGGTGCCCTATAGGGCACCCTATAAAGTACCCTCAGAGGCACCTTATGGGTACAGTACGCTGAGGGTGTTTTTGCTGGCAGCAAAAATGTACATTAAAAAGAGATAATGCTTTGGGCAGCCCAATCAAATAACCCCACTGTGGGCTTGAACCCATGACCTCTAGCTTCACAGGCAGTAAAGTAACCATTGGGCTACAGCTCTATAACTGCTAGCAAGCCCCTGGCTGGCTGCAGAGAGCCTGCATGTCACCACACAGACAGTCTGCTGTGGTCACCAGGATAGGGTTAGCCCACCCGTACCCATGATGCACTGCACATGCAAATCAGCTGTCCACAGATAAATACAAGATGGGATATGCACCCCCACAGCACCTCGGCCTGGTAGGGGGAAGTGACCATGTGCACCCCCACAGCACCTTGGCCTGGTAGGGGGTACAGACCGTGTGTTTTACTGGTACAGAGTAGCTACACACCGTCACATTGTGCGGGTACTGTGCTCACCCTAAGGGTGCGGTGAGGCGCCCAGCACCAGGTCCACAGCACCTTCCATGGCTGAAAGAGGTCATGCTGGAGGTCCAAAGCAGTGTTAATGTGTGAGATAGGTAGTTTCTGCAGAAACACCTTGGATACCTCTGTCTGTCTCAGTCACGTGTATCCCCTATGGACCCCTAGAAGGGCTATGTACCACCACCCTCCTCCTCCAGGGCTGAGGGTGGCAAACAGGGTCTCCCATCAAAAGATCCACATTCTACCTCCCTGCAATGGTGGCAGTAGAGGGGACCATCAACCCCAGTCCTGCTGGGGAAAAGACACCCTTCAGGGCAGTCAATGCAGCTCTGTACATAACCATAACACAATAGCAGACAGACATTAGGCCTGTCTATGCTAAGCTGCACCCCACCACTATCTGATATTCTCCTGCAGCAAGCCCTCAGCCGCTGCACCCTGCAAGGTACTCCATCAAGACACATACCAGCTGCAAACAGTCTGCTAGTTAGTCCATAGTGCATGTTCCTGGTGGAAATGCATGCACCCAGAACTGGGATGGCAGCACACACAACAAGCAGATAAGTCAGTGACTGGGCCCCAAAAGGAAACCCATAAATATCACATGACAAAAATACTATATAGCACTATGGGGGTGCCTAGCCATGCTGTCATCACTGCACAGTCAGGGTGAGAGTGATCTCCCAGCAGGACATACTGAGGTCACCCTGTCTGTGTAGGTGGTGGCCGGGCACTAAAATGTCCCAGTCAGTGCCCTGTGCAGATGCACCCTGGCCAGGCCACCCTGTCCGGGCTATACCCATGGCACCTTGCTCCTCATTATGCACATTGGCAGGCCAATACTGGCAACAGTGCTGGCAGTGTGGGCTGTGGAAGGTGTTTGCAGCCACCACACACTGTATAGACCAGGGGTGGGGAACCCTGGTCCTGGAGAGCCGCAGACCAGTCAGGTTTTCGGGATATCCCTAATGAATATGCATGAGATATATATGCATTAGAGATATCCTGCCAACCTGACTGGTTTGTGGCCCTCCAGGGCTGGATTTGGAGACCCCTGCCTTACACCTCTGTCATTTAAGATTGTGAGTGGGCAAGGTGCAGATGTCCAAGACATCAAAAAGGTTAGATAGAATGTGTCACATTCCTCCTCACTTCTCACCACCACCAAAATATTGTCAATTAGACAACTTTTTGGTGGTGGTGAGAATCGAGGAGGAATGTGACACATTCTATATACCCTTTCGATGTCTAGGACATCTGCACCTTGCCCACTCACAATCTTAAATGACAGAGATGTAAGGCAGGGGTCTCCAAATCCAGCCCTGGAGGGCCACAAACCAGTCAGGTTGGCAGGATATCTCTAATGCATATATATCTCATGCATATTCATTAGGGATATCCCGAAAACCTGACTGGTCTGCGGCTCTCCAGGACCAGGGTTCCCCACCCCTGGTATAGACAGACACACACTCCGACACCTATGCCAGCATTGTGCTATTATAGAGGAGTTCAGCAGCCCTGCCCACCACACCAGTCCTGGGCACAGTACAGGCATGGATATGGTATGCAATACTGTTGGGGGTCACTCCCCAGGGTGGTAAACACTGTCAGAGACCAGACCTGAAGCACACACCGCAGAAATCAGAATGATTGTTATGATGGAGCTCAATCAGCAAACTGTGCTTAACGTAGGAATTTCTATCTGCCAGTATTCATAGCAAACGTTTGAGAGCTGTGTACCATATACCCAGGTGTAGGGTTGCATTGTTAAGGTATGCAAGTGCTAGTATTGGGAGATGCACGCAGGGCCCAATGTCCTGCCTCTCCAGGAGGCATTGGCCAATGGGGCCTGTGGGTGTGGGTGTGGGTGTGTCTGCCCCTGTTGGCTGCTGCTTTACGGCAGAGGTTCCCAATTCCAGTCCTGGTGTGCCAAACACTGTTCGGGTTTTCATGCTGTCCCTCATGAATATGCATGGATACATCTGCATACCATGGGGGTGGTGCATAGATATGCAGCACAGGCATCTTTATTAGAGGCAGCATGGAACCTGAATGGTGTGTGGCCCTCCAGGACTGCATTTGGGAGACTCTGCTCTAGGTAATGCGCCTGTTTATGGTGTCTGTGCTCGGTGGGGTAAAATATAGGCGTAGTAACCATGCGTATGTTCTCAGCAATAAAGGTTTGTCCTTACTATCATGGTTTAGTTGTGGGAAAAATATGTGGACTGGATTGGCAGTAGCCCCAGCTGGGCTTTGAACCTGAGACCTTCTGTTCTTGCATACACTGTCTGTGGGTACTGCACCACTGTGTTGCCACAGATATGGTGTATTCCCTGGGGAGTCCATGACTGTACATCCGACAGAGCCTGTCTGTTGCAGTGGACGGTGCCAGCCTGCACAGGGCTAGGCCACTGTCTGCTGTGGCTAGCAGCCACTGCCCCCTCCACCACCTGTACCCTTCCGCCAACAGGCTGACATGTCCTTATCTTGGAAACAGCATATGACCTGATTGAGTTGTGGCACTCCAGGACTGCATTTGGGGGACTCAGCTGTAGGTAATGCCCATTGTTATGGTGTGTGTGCGGTGTAGGGTAAAATATAGGTATTTGAACCATGCTTATGTTCTCTGCAATAAAGGAGTGTCTTTACTATCTCTGTTTAGTGGTGGGTAAAATATGGGGACTGGGTTGGCAGGAGCCCCAGCTGGGATTTGAACTTGTGACCCTCTGGTGCTATAGGCACTGGCTGTGTCTGCTGCACTGCACTGTGGCCACAGACACAGTGCAGTCCCTGGAGATAGGAAACCTGGCCGAACGGGTCAGAACCCCTGCTCTGCACAATTTTACTGTGGGCTCATTCACCTTGTATGGAGACAAAAGGGCAAATAAACCTCAAAAATGACCTCGAAAAAAGGGGAAAAAAACATAACCAAGCTGGCCAACAGTGATATCAATGGGCAACATTAAAAAACACTCCCAGGAACGCTCCAAAAAAAAGAAATGATTTTTGGAAGGGTCTACGGAGCATAGACCCTTCCAAAAATCATTTCTATTTTTTGGAGCTTTCCTGGGAGTGTTTTTTATTGATGCCCATTGATATCACTGTTGCCCAGCTGGATTATAATTTTTTAGAATTTTGTTGTGGTCATTTTCAATTTTTATTTGCTTTTTTGTTCTGTGCACATGTATCACACTGCTCACGTTTTGTAGGTTTCCCTGGTTTTGCTGTACATTGCTGACAGAAATGGTTTCTCTTCCCTTTAAATCGGCTCTAACGCGAGGTTTTCACTCGTGGTATTTTTTAGCTAGAATTTCAGCCCCGCTCCTGTGCGGGGAGCCTCTCCCCTCCCACTGTCCACCCATTGACCCTGTCCCTCCACCCCTCGGGAGCCTTCCTCCGCCCTCAGAATGCCTTTCCACGCCTCTATCGCACTTCAGCGCGCCGCGCACTTGTGCGGGCCCGTTAGTGCAGCGCGCACGTGTGCGAGGCACAAAAACGCACTATTACCATGCGCTAAGGTACCTTAGTGCACGCTCAGGTGCGCCCCGCACAATTGCACGGTTTAGTTAACATACCCCTTAGTCAGTCACTGGATGGAAAAGAACCATAAAATAGTTGATATAAAAATCTTTATTATTAAAAAGGTTAAGTTAAACTGGAGGGGGGGAGATATTGAAAAGACTATAGCATGGTTAGAGCAGCGATATATCTTTCATCTAGATAGTCTTCATCCTAATGGTTTAAATATGGATGAAGATTTGTCAGTCTTCCTTTAGGTGATGAGGGTATGGTTTAAGTAACTCCTCCTGTACTGATCAGTTAATCTTGTTAGTTTTAACAATAGTTATAAAGTCATTATTCTGTGTTTCGTTTATATGGAATTGTAATATTTTGCAACACTTCCCCTGCATATAATATTGCCAAAAAGTTACCCATTGGAAAGTGGTGGAGTCTCCTTCTAATATAGGCAACGGTAGAACAAATAAGAATATAGTTATAAGTAGCTTGACATGAAATGTGGTGATTGTAAGTAGATATGCTAAAACATTATCAGACGGTAAGACAATAGTGGGAGTGGCGTTCTGCCCCTCTGTCAATCCTGATGACGTAGTCCTTCCCGCGGAAATTTGTTCCTTCAGCTATGGCGCAGCCGCCAGCGTTTGTTAGAAGTCGGATTGCAGAAGTATCATTTGGCACTCGAAATAAGTTTCACATTTCCTGCTTTGAAAAGGTAAGAGCGTGCTTGTTTTATAAAAAGAATATGCTGGTGCTTAACCTCCCCCCCCCCCCCCCCCCTGTTTTTGGGTTTCAGCATTGTAATATATATTGAAATTAGGTGTTCGGGGTTTCAGTTGGCAGTCTGCCATACGTTCACTGCATAGGCAAACAGGTTGATGGCGTCCGTTTTTTAATGCTGGTGCTGTAAGATTTTTTGAAATGTTTTTGATGGTTATACAACCATTTTAACCTTTTTGATGTCTAATTTATTCATTTTTAGTTTCTATAGCTGGTGTTGCAGGGAACTTTTAAGTGTTCTTGATGGGGGGATATCGATTAAAAAGTTTTTAATCGTTTTTTTAATCAGTTTTTTTAATCTGTCTTTTACCTTTTCCATGTCCAATTCATTCCATTTGTAGTTTATAGACGGTTTCTAGCCTAATTAGACCAGGCTTATTTATTAATAATACAGTTTGATGGATTTTTAAATTTCAGAATTTCGCTTGGTTTACATCGATCCTGTTGCGCTTTTTCCTCTGTTTCTTCTTATAATAAGTAATAGTGTTATGTATAATGATTCATGGAGTCCTCTATCTCTTTTACTATAGCATATACAGAGTGGCAAGGTACCAGATATAGAACACATGGGTAATTACAGAACAAGAAGGATTCTATTATCTTTTAGTATGTTTATATGGTTTTAATGTCGCTCTTTTAAGTATCAATTAGTAATTTTTATTATCACTCCTTTAATATGCAATATGTTTTTATGGTATTCATGTTTATATATTTATGAATCTGATATAGTATTTTATACATGTTTATCGTTTGTATTTAATCATTTATGTATGGCTATTAGCTATGCTTTATATTGTGCTTATATGATTTTCAATTTTTTAATTATTTATGGTCTTAATATCATTTTTTCATGTATGGATATTAGGTGTATTAATTATGTGCCTTTATGATTTGTTTTTATCCTGATATTTTAATGTATTTATGGTTTTATTAATTATGTATATGGTTTTGTAGCCAAAAGCCCCTGATGAAGGCATAAGCGAAACACGGCCTGTGTCGGGCCTGGCTAACTGAGTAAGAGTGTTCTAATAAAAAGTTCCTTCCTTGCTACCCATGGTTTCTGACTGGTTTCTAGTGGTAACCCAGGCCAGAGGGCTGCAAGTTTAAGTCCCACCTGAGGACAGCAATCTCAGGCTGGAGGGACTGGGGTTTCTAGTCCTATAGGCACTCCTTGTGGTCTTGGGCAAGTCACTTAACCCTCCATTGCACTCCTTGTGGTCTTGGGCAAGCCACTTAACCCTCCATTGCCTCAGGTACACATAGATTGTAAGCCCTTTTGGGACACGGGAATGTATCCAGTACCTGTTTATAATGATTACATAATGTAAACCGCTTTGATTGAAGGATAAGTTGGTATAGAAAACTGATTAAATAAAATAATCAAACCCTAGTTGCTTAGTTCCCAAGCCAGTGCTCTAACCATTATGCTACATCTGTCTTTATAAAATATGCAAATCAAACAAATCTCATCCCACTAAGTAGAGAATAACTTTTTTTGTTGGATCCCCTACAATACTTAGGGGTATGTTTACTAAACCATCTTAATGTGTGCTCTACCATGTTATCACGCAATAAGGCACCTTATCACATGATAATTGCGCTTTACCGGGCGATACGGTGCCTTATCGCGCGGTAACGCGCTCAGTGGCGCTCAGCGGCGCAAACGAGCGCTGAAGGGAGGAGAAAGGCACCCGGAGGGCGGAGGAAGGCTCCCCAGGGGCGGAGAGAAGGGGTCAATGGGTGGAGAATGGGAGGGGAGAGGCTCCCTGCACACTAACACTGTGGATTCCGGGGCTGAAAACTAACGCCAGTGAAACCCTCGCGGTAGAATTGATTTAAAGGGAAGAGAAACCATTTCCGTCAGCAATGTACAGCAAAGCCAGGGAAACCTAAAAAACGTAATAAGTGTGATACATGTGCACGGAACAAAAGGGCAATTAAACATTGAAAATGACCGTAACGAAATGGGAAAAAAATTAACCAAGCTGGCCAATAGTGATATTAATGGGAAACAGCAAAAAACACTACCGATAAAGCTCCACAAAAAAGATACCAACCTCAGAAGGGCCATGCTCTGTCCCCACACAATGTGAATGATCCCACAGTGAAATAGCGCTGATCAGGGCATTCCCTTGGAAATGGACAGGTTACGTATGGCGTGCACATGTTCTGCAACAGCAGGATGGGCATGTCAGAATGGGCAACTGGACAGATGCCGGAAAAGAGGACACAGAGGGCTGCAGGCGGCACATGCTGTGGTGCAGCTGGGCCATAGTGTGGACTAGGGTGATGCCTAGGTGGCCCATAGGAATGCTGAAACTGTACAGCAGCCAGGCAGCAACTGATGAGGGCCCAACACAGGCATGAGTGTGTTACCCACAGTGTCACAGGGGATAGTACACAGCAGGTACCCCTTAAGGGCACAGAACATTGGCCGGCGGTGCTGGGGGGACGCGTGGACAGCTATGCAGGCACCCCTACCCCAGAACCCACACCATAGGCAGCCGCCTACCTGCACACTGGATGGCCTGAGATGGTGCACCACCAGCACCACCAACAGAAGGGCATGTCAGCATGGTGGCAGAGGGGTACTGGTGGTGGAGGGGGCAGTGGCAGCTGCCCACAGCAGACCATGGCCTAGCCCTGTGTAGGTGGGTGCTGTGCACTACAACAGACAGGCCCTGTCTGATGAACAGTCATGAAATCCCCAGGGAATGCACCATGTCTGTGGCAACACGGTGGTACAGTGCACACAGCCAGTGTGTTCAGAAGGTCACAGGTTCAAGTCCCAGCTGTGACTCCTGCCAACTCAGTCACCATATTTTACCCACTACTAAACCGTGGTAGTAAAGACAGAACCTTTATTGCAAAGAACATAAACATGCCTCAAACGCCTATACTTTACTCTACAGAGCACAGACACCATAAACATGCGCATTACCTAGAGCAGAGTCTCCCAAATGCAGTCCTGGAGGGCACAACACCATTCAGGTTCCATGCTGTCTCTAATAAAGATGCCTGTGCTGCATTTCCCTGCGCCGCCCCCATGGTATGCAAATGTATCTCATGCATATTCAGTAGGGACAGCATGAAAACCCAAACAGTGTTTGGCCCACCAGGACTGGAGTTGGGAACCTCTGCCCTAGAGCAGAGGCCAACAGGGGCAGAAACACCCGCACCCACAGGCTCCATTATCCAAAACCACCTGGAGAGGCAGGAGTTTGGGCCCTGTGTGCATCTCCCAATACTAGCACTTGCATACCTTAGCAATGCCACCCTACACCTGGGAATACGGTACACATCTATCAAAAGGTTGCCATGATTACTGGCAGATAGCAATTCCTAAGTTAAGCACAATTTGCTGAGTGAGCTGCATCATAGCAACCTTTCTGATGTCTGTGGAGTGCGCTACAGGTCTTGTGTCTGACAGTGTTTACCACCCTGGGGAGTGACTCCTACAGTATTGTGTACCATAGCCATGCCTGCACTGTGCCCAGGACTGGTGCGGTGGCCAGGGCTGCCAAACACCTCTATAATTGCACAATGCTGGCATAGGTGTGGGGAGTGTGTGTCTATCTATCCAGTGTGTGGTGGCTGCCAACACCCTCCTCAGCCCACACTGCTAGCACTGTTGCCAGTATTGGCCTGCCAATGTGCATAATGAGGAGCAAGGTACTGTGGGTATAGAAACATAGAAACATAGAAACATGATGACAGAAAAAGACCACATGGCCTATCTAGTCTGTCCTTCCATAACAACAACTACAACAGTCCACTTTTTACCTTTAGAGATCCTCTGTGTTGGTCCCATGATTTTTTGAATTCAGTTACTGTCCTCATCTCTGCCACCTCCACTGGGAGACAATTCCATGGATCCACTACTCTTTCTGTAAAGAAATATTTCCGCATATCACTCCTGAATCTATCTCCCTTCACCCTCATCCCATGTCCCCTCATAGCAGAACTTGCTTTCAATTGAAAGAGGCTCTCTCCCTGAACATTTATGCCACGGAGGTATTTAAACATCTCAATCATATCACCTCTATCCCACCATGCGCAGCGTCTTTTGGATTCTCCGATGTATCTTGATGGAGCACGTCTCATATATGTGTTCAGCTGCAGCGTTGCCAGGAAATACATCCTTATAATTTCAGTCCCTTGAGAAACCCTATACGGCGAAACGCATGGGCGCCTCAAAAGGTGGGACACAGTTTTAAATCACAGGTGGAAAATGGAAGGAATTGCATCCCACTAAGCCAATTAAAAAAAAAAAACTTCAAAAAAAATACGGAGCATTCTGTATCACATCACGCTTCTACATGAGCTAAGTACATTCTTTTTACTAATTTTCTTATCGCTCATAACAATTGTGATACTAGTTGCACAACGCAAAGCCATTGATGTTAAACCGGCACATGTCTGGGAGCAGAAAAAAATCAGCCCAGAATCTATTAGTGCTCACGGTTATTTCTGAGGCTAATGTTGTGAAGCATTACTGAATCTGACCGTTTTTGGTGAAAAGTTGAATGAGGTATTTTTTTGTCTTATGGGATATTGTAGTGCCCGGCCACCACCTGCACAGACAGGGTGGCCACAGCATGTCCTGCTGGGAGGTCACTCTCACCCTGACTGAGCAGTGACCACGGCATGGCTAGGATCCCCCATAGTGCTATATAGTATTTCTGTCCAGTGATATATATGGGGGGTTTTTTGGGGGCCCAATCACTGACATATCTGCTTGGTGGGTGTGCTCACATCCCAGTTTTGGGTGCACACATCTTCTCCGGTAACATGCACTATGGACTAGCTAGCAGACTGTCTGCAGTTAGTATGTGTATGGCTGGAACACCTTGCAGGGTGCAGCGGCTGGAGACTCACTGTGCTCGCTGCTGGAAAATGTCAGATAGTGGTGGGGGCAGGTGGGCATTTCAAGCCCTACTGTCTGTCTGCTATTGCCTTATGGATGCGTACTGGACTGCCCTGTAGGTTGTCTGTACCCCAGCTGGACTGAGGTTGATGGTCCTCTCTACTGCCACCATTGCAGGGATGTAGAATGTGGATCTGTTGTTGGGAGATCCTGAACTCCAGAGGGCGGGTTGAGTAGTACTACATAATCCGCCTATGGGTCCAAACACCCCCCCCCCTCCCCTCCCCTCCCCTGGGTACATATATCATGTGGCCATGGCACCCACACAGGATATGCACTATTCCAGGGGCATCTTAGTCCACAAGGCCTAGACGTGACTGGGATATACAGATGGACACAGGTGTATCACAAGGGACTACCTATCACACACTGGCACTAATGGGGACCTACAGCATAGCCTATCTCAGCTAAGACAGCTGCTGTGGACATGGTGCTGGGCGCCCCACCTCATCCTCAGGGTGAGCACAGGACCCGCACACTGTGATGGCCTGTAGCTTCTCTGTGCCAGTAACACACACGGTCATTACCCTCTACCAGGCCTAGGTGCTGTGGGGGTGCATACCCCATCTTGTGATTATCTGTAGACGGCTGCTTTGCATGTGCAGTGCATCATGGGTACAAGTGGATTAACTCTATCCTGGTAGCCACAGCAGACAGTCTGTGTGGTGACCTGCAGTCCTTCTGTAGCCAGCCAGGGGTTTGTTTGTAGCTATAGAGCTGTGGCCCACTGGTTACTTCACTGCCTGTGGAACCAGAGGTTGTGGCTTTGATTCCACAGTGGGGTTATTTATTAGGGCTGTCTGGGGCAGTTTTATTTTTAATTTAAAGCAGGACTGCCAGCAAAAACACCCTCACAGTGCTGTAATCCTCAGGTGCCTTATAAGGCGCCTTATGAGGAACCTGAAGATTACAGCACTGTGAGGGTTTGTTTGCTGTCAGTACTGATTTAAATTAAAAAACGAAACTGCCCCAATAAATATCCCCACTGTGGACTCAAACCCACAACCTCTGGTTTCATAGGCAGTGAAGTAACCAGTGGGCTACAGCTCCATAGCTGCACAAAGCCCCTGGCTGGCTACAGAGGGACTGCAGGTCACCATACAGACTGCTGTGGTTACCAGGATAGGGTTAATCCACTCGTACCCATGCTGCACTGCACATTAGGATTACAGCACTGTGAGGGTGTTTTTTCTGGCAGCACTGATTTAAAGTACAAAGGAACATTCCTCCTGCAGCACTGGTTTAAAGTACAGAAGGAACAGTCCTCCTACAGCACTGGTTTAATGTAAAAAGGAAAATTCCTCCTGCAGCACTGCTTTAGAGTGAAGAGTTATGTCTCAGATAGCCTTACTCATTAACCCCACTGGGGAATCAAACTCATGACCCCTGGTTCAGTGAGCATTGCATTAAACATTGTGCTACACCTCTCTTGCTGTATTTTAAGGTCAGCGCACTTACTTAAGGCTAACGCGCGTTGATGTGCCACGGCTCCCTCTATCGCAAGAAAAGGTACCTTATCGCATGGTAACCAGAACTGCTACGTTAATACCGACACGCCCACTCCTTTTATGGCATCCTGCACACTAACGTCGGGCGCACGTTAAGACTGCTTAGTAAACATACCCCTTAATCGACTAGCACATTTCTGATGGATCTATATAACATAGGTCCTTTTATTTTATTATTACATTAATAGAAATGATTTACAAAAGTCACCCCTAAGCTCAAACAGCCTATATAAAAGACTCTTGTCTTAATACATTACGGTTCCATAGGGATAATTAAGTCACCAGTTCCCTATGTGCTCATGGCATGCTCATGTGTTTCAAGAAAATAAAAAGAAGCAAAACGGAGATTGACCATAACCTCACATAAACAGATGTCCTTCAATGATATTTTATTATTGGACCCAACTCAGCTGATTACTGCTTGGAGACAACACTGGTGTTTTTTATAAGAGCTTTCCAAACTTGTTATTCTTTGACAGCTTGAGGAATCTGATTGATTTGGTCCATGGCCCTGTTTCAAACTGTATGTATGTGCATTTGAGATACAGGTTTACTAACCCCTGATGCAAACGTGTTTGTCGAAACTTGGTCGAGTCAGGTCCAGTAATAAACTATCATTGAAGGACATATGTTTGCCTAAAGTAGTTATCGATCTTCATTTTGTTTCCTTTTGTTTTATGGAGCTTTTCTTCCTCGTTTTCTGATGGAATGCCCGCATGTTTCGCCAGGTTGTTTCAAGGGACGTTCTTCTCTCCAGTAATCCCATTCAGCCAACTTCAAAATAGCTAACAATGGCACCTTTTCAATAACAGTATTTCTTTTACTCTACAGCAGCCCCGAGGTACTCCGAGGTGTGCTTATTCAGCTTTCACACCAGCAGCAGACATTCATCACAGGCATCAGCAACAGCCAAACACTTTACACCCTGATGTCAGCTGTATCTTCACTTTTGTTTTCACAGGCACAGCAATAGCCGGATGTCTAATAATCAGGCTATTGCTGACACACCTCGGTTTTGCCTATCACATCTCCTATGGAGTCATACCACCAAACAGATCATAGCTGAGACCCCAAGTATAAATATTTAAATTATCATGAAGTGACTTTAAAAAATCGCCATACCCAATTGTTTCAGGTATCTATAGCCTATCCCCTTCTATCTATAAAATAATGATCCAGAACATTTTATACTAAAATATAACCATATGACTTGATGGGTAATCAAGGGGAACTTTATTATCTTTCTCCATTTATGTTCAGAGAAATCTCAGTAGGAGGGGTAGCTGTCAATCAAAACTATGTATAAATCAAATACTAATAAAACATATTTTGAAATCAGATAACCCCTTGAAGTCTTATCACCAGATCCATTGTGGCAAAATCTCCCATCATAAATCTTTAAATTCTTTAAATAAGCCCAAAGGGACAGTATATAAAGCATAGCCAATCAGATTTCATATTATGAAAGAATTCTACCCTATCACCCTAAAAGTAGGGAAAGAGCGCTGATGAGCATTCTCAACTTGTATTCAACAGAGGCAATTCTGCAGACGTGCATAAAGTCTTAAAGCTATATAGAAATTCCATGTTCACAAAATTCATCCATTCCATATCCACATTCAAACCTCCTCAGGCTCAGGTGCTGAAATGGTAGAATCCATTCCTGTTCCTTATAATTTAAGAGACTGTCCATAGCCCCTCCATGCCAGTGAGACTGTATTTTATCAATAAATCACCATGGACTGTCAGCTATAGAATGATTGTTTGCCAACCAGTGTTCTACCAGAGGAGTTATAAAGTTCTGCGTGCTAATTCTGCTCTTATACTTATTCATTCAAAGCCTAGTTTTTCACTTTGTTCTCCCTATATACAAAAGGGAGCAGGAGCAAATATATTACATAAGAAGACTCACAACTAGTGAGAGTCTTGTCTTTAAAAGTGAAATTTTCTTCCATATAATGCCAAGACTACTCTTCTACTATGGACTTGCAACATCTACAATGCCCACATGCTTCATGTTTTTTTATCCTCTGCCAATCAGAATCCTGCAGTGTATGATTAGTTATCCTTTCATCCAAATTCTTTCCTCTCAGAAAAGTGAACACAGAGGGTTCCCAAAATTCTTCATATAGAGAGAATGCATGCCAATGTGACTTATCTGAGTAATCTTTTTAGATAGATTTGAATATGGCAAAGCACACACTGGGGTTCTGGTTTTTCCTGTGTCTTAGATGTTAACAGAAGATATCTGTTAGCATATTTAGTTTTCTTATATGTTGTTTGAACTGCATAATGGGGATATCCCCTTACAGAGAACCTATGTTTCAACCTCAGGGCTTGAATCAGAAAATCTTTATTATCTGAACAAATAACGCTGAACCCTCAAGAATTGGCTGATGGGAAGACTTCGTGGATGGCAGCTATGAAACTCTAAGTAGATATTATGATCTGTAGGCTTTCTGTATAAGGTAGTAGTCTCAAATGTATTCTTCACCTCCCTAATACAAACATCAAGATTTTTGATTTGAGTACAGTTATATGACTTTAAGAATCTCAGATGATCATTCAAAGTATTAAGCCAACCACCAAAGGCAGTTCATCTTCAGTACCCCTATAACATGATCACATTATCTAGAAATCACTTCCAAAGATCTAGATAATGGAATCTTTCTGATACATACAAGTTTTGCTCTTCAAAATGTGTCACATATAGTGCTAAAGTGACTCCCGTTGCCATCCAATGTATCTGTTTGAAAAAAGAACTATTAGACCAGAAATAATTTCTAGTTAGGTCCAATTCCACTAGATTAGCTAAAATGAGGTTGGAATTCTATGCTGACCTCTTGCGTCCCTTAGTACTTCTCCAATCACTTGCAGTGCTTCTCGTTGAAAGATATAGATGTATTAAATACTATGTAAAAAGTCACCAAAAAGGTGACTTTCTGAAAATTGGAATAAGCAGTCTGAAGGTTAGGCAAATGCACTGTGTCTTGAATATAGACTCTATTGTTTTTTACCTCTGGGTGCAAGAAAGTGTCAATAAACTTAGAAAGAGGTTCTAACATAGAAACTCGCATAGTAATAATTTATCTATGGGGTGTGCTCTGGATATTTTTATGAATTTTTGGAAGAAAATATATCACCAGCACCTGAGAATATGGTTCCACTAAAAAATTACATTCTTTTTCTGTGATGAATCTCTAACTGTAGTTGAAATATTCTTTAGTAGATCTAATTGCTCTTCTTCCAGTTTCCTGTAAAACCTGACATTTGGTAGTTGATGATCAGCTTCCTTCATGTAGTCTTTCCTAACTCGAATCACAGTGGTACGTGCCATCCTTGTCTGCTTGAAAAAAATGTTTCTTAATTATGAGCCAACTGAAGCAGGACTCTTTGATACTGTTCCTCATAGGAGGCTTATCAATAAACTGAGGACCTGGGAATAGGTCCCAAGGTGGTGATCTGGATCAGAAATTGGTTGACTGACAGACAACAGAAGGAGATGGTAAATGGAACTCACTCAGAAGAAAGGAAGGTGGATTGGTCCTGGGACCGAAACTGTTCAATGTATTTGTGAGTGACATTGTGGAATGACTAAATGGAAAAGTCTATCTTTTTGCAGATGACACAAAAATTTGCAACAAAATGGACACTTCTGAGGAATTGGACAAGATGAGGAAAGATCTAAATACACTGGAAGAATGGTCTAATGCTTGGCAGTTACGATTTAATATGAAGAAGTGCAGAGTCATGCACTTGGGATGCAGAAATCCAAAGGAATCATATGTGATAGGGGGAGAGAGGTTGGTGTGCATGGATCAGGAGAGGGACCTCAAAGTGCTAGTGTCTGAGGATGCCAAAGTAGCAAAACAATGTGAGAAGCAGTAGCCAAAGCCAGAAGGATGTTGGCCTGCATACAGAGAGGAATAACCAGCAGAAAGGAGGCGGTATTAATGCCACTGTACAAGTTGTTGATGAGGCCTCACTTGGAGTATTGTGTTCAGTTTTGGAGACCATATCTCACAAAGGACATAAAAAGACTTGAACGGTTCAGAGGAAGATGACCAAATTGATTTGGAGCCTGTGCCAGAAGACATGAGAAGAGACTTGAAGACCTAAATATGTATATTTTAGAGGAGAGGGAGGACAGGGGAGATATGATATAGACTTTTAAATACTTAGGGGCTGATCCTGAAACTTGACTAGCGGGGCTGTACATCCCGTCGGGATGTCCAGTCCCTCTATCTGTCACCCCTGTATTCTGCCTCATGTGCCCCCCACACACACAGAGCCACTGTGTGGGGTATGCCGGATGAGGATGGCACAGTGGTGGAGAATGAGTGGAGCGGGGGTGGGCCAGCCACCTGGACGTACAGGGCCAATTCAGTTCATGGACCTGTATATCCGGTGGTCTCCAAGAGGCCGCCCACCTCGGAGATGGACTAAGCGCTGGGCACCCATGCGATCGGCGCCAGCAGCCTCCACCTGACATGGAGCTGTGGAAGGAGAGGCCCAGCTGCCTGATCCCGGTCCTAGCAGTCCCTGGATGGTGGGGAAATGAGGTATGATTGCTAGTCAGGCCTTCGGCATTCCTGCTGGGCGTCCTGATGCCATGGCAATGGGACGCCACAGCAACAGCACAGCAGCAGGAACATGGGGTGGACTGGCCATGCTGCAGGATAGATGTCTCCTGCGGCAGATCCAGGGGCATGCCAGGCCATCTCAGTGCCTGATCCTGCAACCGTGGGAACATCTAGCTCCTGCGATGCAGATTCAGGTATGAATGGAGCTCGTCTAGTGTTTGGACGTCCAGACGACCCGGAAGTGCCCCTGTTGGAATCGGGCTCTTAATGGGTATCTATGAACAAACAAACTTTTTTCAAAGAAGGGGAAGCTGTAAGACTAGAGGGCATACAATGAAGCTGCAAGGCATTAAACTTAAAAGCAACATCAGGAAATACTTTTTCACTGAAACGGTGGTGGATGTTTGGAATGCCCTGCTGATGGAGGTGGTGAGGGCAAATACAATGACAGAATTCAAAATGGCATAGGACAGACACAGTGGATCCCTTTATAACAAGAGGATGAAATCAAAGCAAACTTAAATATCTTTAATAGAGGGGGGCTGACCTGCATGGAGCAGCAGTTACGACGACTCTAGCCACCTTACTGGCAGACTAGATGGTCCATGCTCGTCTTTATCTGCTGTCATATACTATGTTGCGATGTTATGTTGCTGTGGATGTGTGGGCATGCCAAGAGCAGGTCGAGAACTGGTGACCTAAAATTCCCTATAGAACCGTAATGTATTAAGATAAGTCTTCTATATGAGCTGTTTGAGCATAGGAATTATTATTTTTTAAATTATTAATGCAATAATAAAATAAAAGTAATTCTGTTACACAGATACATCAGAAATGTACTAGGAGATCAAGTACTGAAGGGGGTCTGACAAAAAAAACTATTCTCTACTTACTGGAATGAGGTTGTTTGATTTGTATGATTTGACTTCTGTTTGCATGATTGCTCTTATAAAATAGGTACAAAATAGGCACCTTTTGGGCACTTCACGGAACTGTCCTGTTATGAAATTACTCCTATTATAGCACTTTGCACATAATTGAATGCACTCTGTGGTGTACAAGAGTGCACACCAGGATATTTTGACCCTCCAGGTACTAGGGGAAGCTCCAACAGGTAGCTTGGAGCCCTAGCCACAAGTAGTTACATGGGAATGGCTAAGGGAAGCCAGATCCACCTTAAACTCTCATTCACTGGCAGCCATCTTAAAAGGAAATAAAAGAGAGAGTCCAGCCAGTAGGATGTAGCCCTGACTGGGAACCTAAAAGCTGCAAAGGGGCAGAAAATCAGGGAGAACCCATGAAGGAAGAAGCTGCAGCCTTTAAAACCCTGTCAGGTGGTGACAGGAAGCCCTGTTACTTAGTATTGGGGATGGAAGCCTCCAGATCCCTGCTTGGGACACGGGCTAGGGGGATGACTGGCAAGAAAGAGATCACTGCTCAGAACCTCTGAGTAGCAAGGAGAGTGGAAATAATGGCAAGAGGCTGAAGGTCAACTTGAGTTCATGTTTTATGCTCTGATGAACTTATTTAAAGAGCTCCTTGATATCAAGAATTAGTGTTGTGAAACAAGTAGAAGCAGAAATGCTGGACATTGGGAAAGAGGGCTTTGCCAGAACATTTATTTTGGGATGTGAGATATACATTTTTTTTCTTTCTCCTTCCCCTTTTTAAGGAGGCTATCAGGTCCAGGGCACATTTGGTTCAGGCACCTCAAGCCAGGGCACCTGAACACAGGGAGAGACCCTCAACCCAAGAGCTCCGAAATCTGCAGCACCTCCATAGACCAATCATATTTACCTAGTCCCAGAATAGCATTCAGCAGCAACCTTTCCTCTGCCACCACTGGAGGTCAGCCTGCCAAATAATGGAGTGCCCTTTGATTTGGCAAGCTGATCTCCAGTACTAGAGGTCAAGAACCACTATTTATCAAGATGGCAACACAGGAGCCGAGAATAAATGGCCATTGCTCCTGACAAGGGGGTCATTTGGGGATTGGGGACATGGCTGGTGTTAGACATGCAGGGATTCTGGGCAGAAACTGACTGAGGTAGACTTGGGGGTCCCTATGGCATGGGGGCCCAGGGAAATTACCCTGTTTGCCACTCCCTAATGCTGGCTCCGATTGGGGGTCTTCAGAGCCCACTAGGGTCTCTAGCAATTGTCTTGGGAAAGGGTCTATTTGGCCACCATGGATATTTTTTAAAATGAGGACGGTGTACTTCTGGGCCTACTGGCACTTCCAGAGACTCTTTTTCTGGCCAGGGTTAGTTCACATGCTATGATCTTTACTATAGCTCAAGGGTGTGATTTTACTGCAAATGTTTCCACAATAAAACCCTTACCAGCAAGGGGGGGGGGGGGGGGGGTGGTGTTGTGAGTGAACCAGCAAAGGGGGGGGGGGGTGTTGGTGTGAGTGAACCAGCAAAGGGGGGGGTGGTGGTGGTGTGAGTAAACCAGCAAGGGGGTGGTGGTGGTGTGAGTGAACCAGCAAGGGGGTGGGTGGGTGGGTGGTGGTGTGAGTGAACCAGCAAGGGGGGGGGGGGGGTGGTGTGAGTGAACCAGCAAGGGGGGGGGGGTGGTGGTGTGAGTGAACCAGCAAGGGGAGATGGTGGTGGTTGTGTGAGTGAACCAGCAGTGGAGGGGGGGGGGTTGGTGTGAGTGAACCAGCAGGGGAGGGGGGTGAGTGAGTGACCCAGCAGGAGGAGTGAGTAAGTGACAGGGGGGTGAGTGAGTGAACCAGCACTGAGGGGAGGGGAGGGGAGGTGTGAGAACCAACACTGAGGGGGGGTGTGACTGAATCCTCGGTAATTTTTGTGGGTGGGGCTGGGGGTGGGGCAGGGGTGGGACTAGGGGCGGAGAATGGGTGGAGCATGGCGAGCCACAGGTGTCGGGTTTTCTCGGTGAAAAGGTTGGCAACCCTAATGTATGCCCTAATTGAGGTAACTGCAGTGGATCTAACTGAGGCTATTATTATCTTTCAAGGAACCATAGAACAAATAATTATCCATAGTGCCCAGAATGAAATGACCCTGGATTGTTCATTGGCAAAAGCAGGAGGGGGTCTGTGGAATGGTAGGCCGACTCTATTGTACAGTAGTGGGGAAAAATTCAGAAATAGTAGTAAAAATATTGCGTCGGGACAGGGAAGAGAGTAACGTTCCAGCCTCAACTTTTGATCATTTTGGGTATGTGAATTAGTTAAATGCTTTTTAGGACTCTCTTTCTGCCCACTTTGAGGGCTATTACCAAGATTGTCGGGGCTCCTAATAGTGGTACTTGTAGGAATGATTGTGTTTTGTATAATATCCAAAAGCTGTGCTAATGTAATGACCTCAATAATGATGCAAAGAGAGGCACTGAATAAAACTGATTCCACATATACAGCCCTGGCCCACTTGCCCTTTGCAGAGGATCAAAGTGATTCTCTGTAGAATCAGAAGGGGGGGAGGGGCTGAAGAGATAAAGGTATAAAGGCCCCCCCCCCCCCGGCAGTGTATTAGAAAATTATGAACTATATCTGTAGTTATAGATTATTATAGATGTATGTATATATAAAATACACCTTGATATTGTTAAAAATGCTCTTTTGTTTGGTCAATAGGACCAAACTGCAATTTGTATTGTAAGAAGTGCTTTTTCTTGGGGTTAGACTGACCCCTACAGGACACCAACTTACTGCTCATAGAGTCCAACCACTACTTGCTTTGTCTTCTCCTGTTTCTGTACCTTCGTTACATAGGTTCTTCGGCTTACTAGTATTTTGCCGCCAATGGATCCCTGATTTTGCTTCCCTGACATAGCCATTGCATGCTCTTTACAAAATGGAAAAGGGATCTTCCCAACATTTTGGTTTCTATGTAATTTATGAAAGCAGAGGGGAATTTGGGATGAGGGTTAACCAATTTAGGAGTAAGCATGATGTTAATTTTATTCCAGGGTTTAGGACTACCATCTAATTTATTCGGGATCAGGGAGGACCAATCAGAAGAAACCCGTGTTGCGCAGGGTGCAGAAGACAGACAGCATAACTGGAAAGCTTAAAATGATAGATTATGGATAATATATGGGCATGAAACATATTATACCATCCAGGATTGGAGCTGTTCCAGGGCGCATTTCCATTACAGGCCTGCAGCCTGAATACAGCTCCCAATACCAAAACTCAAACAGTACTACAAAAAATACAAAGCTCAGAAACCCTATCCCCTATTCTATTTTGAGTTTTATAATCTCAATCTGTGGATTATTGTCTCTCATTTCAGACTATATCCGGCCAAATGGTAGTCTCTACTTAATGTCAATCTGTCCGCTGTCTTCTGGTGTCAGTGACTTAGATGTATCCATGACGTCTTTCCCTGAACCTTCAATGCTGAATATCCAACCAGAAGGACTTGAAATGGCCGATAAACCTAAGACTCAGGGCAGTCTTGGGATGATGGTCTTTTACCAAGATCCATTTTGCCAGGTGTAATGTCCATTGGTTCACCAGAAGTGACTGCTTATGATCTAGAAATCTGCACGAATTGAACAGAGGACAGCGTATCATACAGATTCTTACAGCAAGACAAGATATCGCTGCACAATAACTGAGGGTCTGGTATTTGATCAGGAGTTAACACAGGGGCAGGCAAAGTAGCAGGACGTCCTGACACTATTTCATAAGGAATCAAGTTGCTTCTTGTCCTTTGGGGTGAGTTTCGAATGACAAACAGAGCTATGGGGAGCGCTATGATCCAATCTTTGGTCCAATCTGAGGTCAGAGATCTGAGCATGCTTTTTATTGTCCTATTCATCCATCCATTCTACTTGGCCAGAGCTTTGCAGATGATAAGGAAGATGCAGTTGCCTATGAATACCAAAAAATACCTGAATCCCTTCCCATTCTTGGGATACAAATGCTGGGCCCTGATCAGAAGACAGAACCAAAGGGATACCCCATACCGAAATAACCTGATACAATAAGAATTTAATTGCAGCTGCTGCTGACAGAGAAGCAGTTGGAAAAGCTTCAGGCCACCCTGAATACAGACAGGTGAGCACAAGTAAGTTTTTCTTCCCCTCTCTGGCACAAAACAGATCTGTAAAAACAGGAAAGGGCCTTGTGGTGTGGATAGAGAGGTGGAAGATGTCAGCAACGTCGTCCCTGAACGGTCAGACAGGACAGGCCACCACTACGGCTTTAGCTGAGGAAAGAAAATCAGGATTAAACCATAAAATAGAGAAAGCATGACACATGGCTTTAACGGACAAATGCAATTTTGAATGTAACAACATAGCCATAGGATACAATAAAGTGGAGGGACAAACTATTAAGTGTCCCTTTTTCCAAAGTCCTTCAGTCTCGGGAGCAGCAGCAAAGGAACGCCATTTTGTCTTTTCTTCATAAGGAACAGTTGGATGGCGCTCACGCAAAAGCTGCAGAGACATCTGGCTGGTAGAGGGTGTTAATAGGGGATAAGCAAGGCAGCAATCCATAGGCCAAGGCAGTTTCTCTCGCTTCAGTGTCCACATTGCTTCTTGCCACAACAGTCTGATTTTTGTCATGTCCTTTACATTTTAAAACTGACATGTGTGCAGGAAGAAGAACAGCTTTCAAAAGTCTTAATTCTTAATGGGACGATGGGCTGCTGTCAGGAATCCCCGCTGAGCCCAAATGTTCCCAATGTTCCACAAGATTCCCAAGACATAAGCACTAAGTTCTAATGCAAATATTAATGCAAAAACTTCAGCAAACTGTACGCTTGGGAAGAGCAAAGATCCTGATTCTAAAACAACATCAACTATCGTGACTTCATATCCTGTACAGACGGTGCCATCCTCACTGCGGAAGGATGAACCATCCATAAAAATAACATAGTCAGGAAACAATAAGGAAACAGGAGAAAGGTCTGGCCTGGCCTTAGAGGACTCTACTACCTGTAAAAGACAATCATGTTCTGGACTATACTGGAAATCCTCAGGTGCAGGCAAAGAACAAAGCAAGGATGGAGGCTGTAAAAGAGAGATCTCATGCAAAATGACATGAGGTTGAGAAATTACCAGATCATACAAAAGGAGGCGAGAGGAGGAAAGTGGCTGGGTTTTTGCAAGGTGCAATAAATGAGCCACGGAGTGAGAGAAATAAATATGAGTAGCATGCAACAGAGTTAGGAAAATGTTATTTCTAAAGAAAAAACCACAGATGTTAGGGCCTGGTAGCAGGGAGGTAGGGAGGTGACTTAATCAAAGGTTTGGGAAAAATAACCAAGGGGCTTCATCCCAGTGGGAAACTTCCGAGTCAATACACAAGTAGCTGAAGTAACAGTAGTAGAGACATATAAATGAAAAAGAAGCTCATAACATGGGAAAGCCAAGCAGGGAGTAGCAAGCAGAGAAGATTTCAATGACATAAAAGCTTCATATTGTTCCTCAGTAGGTACAATCAAATCTAATAGGCTGTCCCTGCCCAGAAGAGCATGCAATGGCTATGTCAGGGAAGCAAAATCAGGGATCCATTGGCGGCAAAATACTAGTAAGCCGAAGAACCTATGTAACGAAGGTACAGAAACAGGAGAAGACAAAGCAAGTAGTGGTTGGACTCTATGAGCAGTAAGTTGGTGTCCTGTAGGGGTCAGTCTAACCCCAAGAAAAAGCACTTCTTACAATACAAATTGCAATTTGGTCCTATTGAACAAAGAGCATTTTTAACAATATCAAGGTGTATTTTACATATACATCATGATCATCAAAACATATCAGAAGATCAACATATTGTATCAAAACAGAACTTCCCTCCAAATTTACTCCCTGTAAAGCATTCTGTAGGGCCTGTGAAAAATATGCAGGCCTGTCGGTGTAACCCTGTGAAAGTGTGGTCCAAGTGTATTGCTGACCTTCAAATGTAAATGCAAATAAAAATCTTGAAGCGGGGTGGAGTTGCAGGGAAAAAAGGCAGAGCTTAAGTCTATGACTGAAAAGAATTTAACCGTGGATGGGACGCAAGTCCAAATATCATGTGGATTTAGAACCAAGGGAAATATTGCCTTCACTGCCTAGTTTACTGCCTGGAGATCTTGAACAAATCTATAAGACTTCCCATCGGCCTTCAACACCGGCAGGATAGGGCATTACATGGAGAGGATGTGGGAACAACCACTCCTTGATCAAGCAGGTTCTGAAAAACTGAACGAATGCCCAAAATTGAAGCTTCTGATAATGGGTATTGCTTAACATGAGGCAATGGGGCACCGGATTTCAAAGTTATTTTAATGGTTGTGATGTTCAGCTGACCCACATCATTGCCTGGTGCCGCCCAAAGTTCATCAGGCAAAATAGATAAGTCAGCATTCTGTTCTCATAGGGGAAACAACTGACAGCTTATCTGGGCTGAGAGGAAGTCTCTCCCTATAAAAATTAATAGGCAGTTGATCCTATACCAGAAAATCCATTTTATATTGTCTTCCAGCAGTATTAAAAGGCACAGAAGAAACTTTACGATACATTACAGGCTTACCTTCAATGCCTTTGCACAGTACCTGGGGTGCAGCACACAAATCTTGGTGATAAACAGCAGTCAAATCTTTCAGGGATAAGGCAGACACAGAAGCTCCGACATCCAGAAGAAAAATACAACGGCGACCTCCAATACAGGCCGCCAGCTCACCTCTGGTGCTAGTAGTCAGAAGAGGAATAGTCAGTCACTAGTAAAGTCCTCAGCCTTCTCCGTGAGGTAATACTGGGTCATAGGGGTGAACTGCGGAGTGCCAGGCTGGAGAGCTCCAGCGGCTGGTGGCTCCATTCCTGTCACTCATTGTTGACAGCGGTCTGCAGGATGCAGATAGTCTCTGATCATATGCTCAATCTGCCCACCACCGTAGCAAGTACATGGCCATACACCAGGATCCCCTTGGAACACGCTGCAGCCACCACGCTGAGCCGGCTGGTATCCTCTATCTCGGCCTCCTTGCTGGAGCCCTACTTGCTGAGACCCTAGGGAAGCAATCTGCAAATGTAAAGGTTTCTGGTTCTCCTTTTCAATTTTTATTGTCTGTTTCCTTACCTCGCAAAATGCATTGCTCAGCATGTAAAGCAGATTCTAAAATCTCATCTGGTGTTTTAGTAGAGCATTCTCAACTATGCTCTGAAGGTCAGGCAAAATACTATTCATAAAAATAGAAGCAAATCCCTTTGTGTCTTGCTCAGTGCAAAAATCCTTAAATGCCAGGCAACACCGAGTGTGATACTGCAAAACAGTTTCACCCTTATCTTGCTTTAAAGAGAGTAATTTGGTAAGGTCAGGTTTAGTTTGAAAATGCCTTTTCATGGATTTTAATAATTGTTCCCTATGTTCTGCAAACTTCTTAAATTCCTCAGAATCAGAAGGATTTTCATCAGGAGAAAAACAGGGGCAATCTATAGACTACTGGGGACAATTGATACACACCAATGATCCTACCTGGTCAGATGTGCAACATATGATGAGTGCTGTTTTTCTTAATCCCTCTGATCTTCATGCTGTTTGTAACCCTGCACATGAAGAGGATGAAGAATACATGGAGGGTTACAAAAAGCATGAGGATCATAGGTGTGTATCAGTTGTCTCCAGTAATCTATAAAGTGCCCAGGTTTTTCTCTAAGATTTGGACAGTTTTGGGCTAGATTATGAATTTCAGCTTGGCTCCAATTTGTTGCAAGGGTAATTATTCAACCTCCTGCACTTGGAAAGAGTCTAAAAGGATTTGCTCTTTCTGCACTGTCATTTATATCCTTTATTTCTCTTTTTAATTTGCTTGTTATCATTCTTACATCAGCCAAGTGGGTCTTTATAGGTCCCTTGTGCTTCTCCATGCTTAACCTTTCTAACAACCTTGCAGCTGGCCTGAAATTCTGACAATTCAGAGAGCTATCTTTACAAACTGCTATGAGGCTGGAGAGTTCCTGCAAAGCCTGCCCCAGCTCGACCTCTCGCCGCACCACATGTTCAGTCATTGAATGGATTTCTTCCTGCAACTGTGAATCAGTTCTGTCCTCATACACTAATCGACTTGCTAACTCCTTCCTTTTCTGTTCTAAAAGTTCTCTCCCAGTTGCTGACTCCTTTTCTCTCTGAGCTGAGTGTTGTAACTAACTTTGCTCTAGTTCTTCATCCTTTATAGGGATAGGGAAGGACAGTCCTGTACTTATAGCACAGATCAAACCCTCAAATTCCTCTACATAGGTGGGCGGAGCAGTTGCTACATTTACAGTACTATAATCATTATTCTCTTTTACAGATGACTTTGCAAGAGAAAAAACTGTTCTTTTAAACTCTGAACAAAGGTTTCTTGTTCCCTGTTTTTTTTTCTTTTGCCATAGCTACCCAACAGTCTAACAAAGCCCACTCAGGATAGGCATGGATCTGGGTCTTACTATCAAGAGACAGCTGATATCTCAAATAATTTAATTTATCTAAGGCAAGTGTCCCTCCAAAAGGGAATTGCAATCTGGGGTTCTGTGATGTCATGGAATGCCAGCATCCCTTGAAGTTCCAGTACCATATTTCTTTTTAATTTCATGAGCTGGACATCCCCTCTGGGTGTCCTCTAATCGCTCAGCAGTTTATTGCCAACCGTTTAACTTGTTATCATCATTTTTCTGCATTTTACAACTTATTTTATTTATTTATTTATTTACATTCTCTTATATACCACGCTATTCTGCATCAGAACAAACTGAAATTACATTGAACAGGGCATTATAACTCAGAGATAACTATTTTACAGGGAACATGGGCTATGGAGGGTTAAGTGGCTTGCCCAAGACCACAAGGAGCACCTGTGGGACTAGAAAACCCAGTCCTTCCAGCCCAAGGTTGCTGTCCTCTAGTGGGATTTGAACCCCCGACCTTCTGGCCTGAAGTACCTTGCCCCAACCACTAGGCCACTCCATTACCCATTTCAACAGTGTACACAGATTTCTAACTCAAATTATCACACAGTTATTTATGAGCGTTCAAAAACCACATAGAATGTAATATCTACACAGGATTTAACAACATCACACAGATGTTTATAATATCCACACAGGATTTAACAATGCCATACAGGCATGCCACATAGGCAATTATTCTACTGACATGTCTGCCAAAGATTCTTTCTGTTTACCCATCTGAGTCATGACACCACGACGGTCAACACTAGAACTCCCAAACAACTTCCAGACCTCCTTATAAATCCTCGGTTCTTTATATGGCTGGGCAGAAGGAATGGTTGTTAAGCATAAACTAAAAATACAGATGCTTTAGAGTTAGTCTTATAAAATCTTAGGCCAAAGAGGGAACAGGAAGAGAGATTGCTAAAAGTGCAGCTTCTCCCCATCTGCTTCAGCTTTACTCCTTCAATTGGTCCTTTTATTGAAGTTTTTGCATAAATCAACACAAACAGAAATCCATGAAGAGAAACAGCTCCTGCTCATAAATTTCAGCATCTTTTCATCCTGAATCAGTCTTGATCTTTCTCAGACTAGTAATTGAATTTAAAAAAAGCATAGGACAAACACAGAGGATCTCTAAAGGTAAAAAGGGGACTGTTGTAGTTGTTGTTATGGAAGAACAGACTAGATAGGCCATAGGCCATGTGGTCTTTTTCTGTCATCATATTTCTATGTTTCTAATTCATCCACAGTGACACCTACAGACTCTCTGGCACCTATTCAGAGCAAATGAGCAACAAATGGCCTCACATTCCTGGTTAAGATAACCTGCTTCCTCCTTAAAGGTGACATCTGTTCTTAGTCAATATTCACAGCCTACACTCGGTTATGAATATAGTAATCTATAACTACAGATATAATTCATAATATTCTAGTAAGCTACCAGGGGGTCTTTATACCTTTTTTTCGCTTCACTACTACATGAAGATACTGCACAGTGAAGATAGATTATTGTTAAGTTCCTTTGTCGATGTCGACTCATGGAGACCCTATGGAGACTTCTTCTAAATTGTGTTTGATCTTCATTCAGGTGGCTAATTGATAGAATAGCATCCATAGTTGCTGTAATTGTATCAATCCATCAAATTGCCAGTCTTTCTCTTTTGAATTGACCTTCAACCTTACCAAGTATGATGTCTTTATCAAATGATCTTTCTCTTTGCAAGATGTGTCCATAATATGAAAGTCAAAGTCTTGTCATTTGAGCTTCTAAGGAAAACATAGGTTTGATCTCCTTTAGTACTGATTTGTTCTTTGTGCAGTCCATGGTATACACAGCCAGGGGCGACTCAAGGCAATCTGCTGCCTGAGGCGAAGGATGAGATGGCGCCACCCTCCCTCGTAGAGAGGGGCGGGGCTTTTTCAAAAATTCAGTCAGGGACTGAACCAAACCAAAAAGCCGATTAGATTATATGGAAGAAATGCAAGATGTTTGCACACCAAGGAACTAAAAGAGAGTGAGAACCACAGCACAATTTATAAAACTAAATTATAACTCATTTTTATTTTGTTGTCATAAACTGCATTATGGTTCTTGCTTTTTCTTTTTCAGCATATATTTTGAATCCACAGAACCCCCTTCAACAGTGGGTGCAGAGCAGAACCAGGACATTCACCCACAGAACTCAATATCTTAAAAAAAAAATCGGATTCTGTTCATCTCACTAACAACAACAACAAACATTTTCCAGTACCAGGCATATTGTGAACTAATGCAAAACCCTACGACAAAGTCACTGAGTATCTATAGAGCAAATCTACCATACCATACCATATCAGCACCAACTTCCAAAACTCACATAAGGAGCCCATCCAAAAAAAGTGTCACTGTAAATACTGCAGTGGGCCCTGGAACATCCATACACCTATTTGAACAGCTGAACAAGTCAAATTACTACAGTAAAGTATAGATCTTTATGTACAAACTCCATGTTGACAGAACACCTGACCTCAACCACACATTCAGAACACAGACCCTCATCAAGTACAGAATAAGTAACTTACAATCTAAAGTAAAAATAAAAATATGTAGACAAAATTTAAACTGAAACCCCAAGAAGCCAGACTCCGCATGCAGTGCAACATCAGATAAATAAGAGATGCAGTTCCCCCATACTGTGTAAAATATAAAGATAGCACAAAGTTCATTCACTAAAATGAAATAAAATTATTTTTTCTACCTTTGTTGTCTGACATTTTATTCTCTGATCATGCTGGTCCTGATCTGAGGCTTCTCCTTTCCTGTCGTCTTCTCTTAGCTCTCTTTCTGTGGTCTATAGTCCCTGCCATTTCTTATCTCTTCTTTTATTTTCTTCACTTCTTTCCATCAGCCTATTTCCAGTCCCAGTAACAGCCCCTTTCCAGTCCTCTCTCCCAGTACCTTCCAATGTCAACTTGCATTCCCATGACTGCTACTGGTGCCCATTCCCTTCCAGTACCCCTCCTTCTCCACTGTCCAGGCCTTTCTAGTCCAAATATCATGGCAGCCCCTCTCAGTATCCACTCCCTTCCAGTCCCATTCTCCCATCCCATCAGCCCATTTGTAACCCTAGCCCCCAGTTTTCTTCCAGGGCTAGCAGCTCTATCCTCCCCTCCCTGCCATCAGCCCATTCCCAGTCAAAACCACCCCAATCAGCTCACTTCCAGTGCTAGTCCCCCCTCAACCCCATTACCAGTGCTAGCCTCTCCTAATCATCCCATTACCAGTCCTACCCCCCATCAGCCCATTACCAGTCCTAGCCTCCACTAATTAGCCCATTTCCAGTCTTAGCACCCCCAATCAGCTTATTTCCAATGCTAGCCCCCCATCAGTCCATTACCAGTTCTACCCACCATCAGCCCATTACCAGTCCTAGCCTCCCCTAATCAGCCCATTATAATCCTAACCTGCACTGTCTCTCCCCTTTGTACAGCATTTATCCCCTGTCTCTCCCCTTTGTCCAGTATGTTCCTCTGCCTCTCCCCTTTGTCCAGCACTTGTCCCCCTGTCTCCTTCCTTTGTCCAGCATGTCCCCTGTCTCCCCCTTTATCCAGCATTTGCCCCCCTGTCTCTCACCTTTGTCTCTCCTTGTCCTCCTCCTGTCCCCACTTCCTCCACCTGCACTTCTCATCCTGCAGCGGCGGGGTCATTCAGGCTGTTTTTATTTCAGATTTTGCTGCCTCTGGCCTGCCTCTGCCTTCCCGACGCTTTTTTGTCCTCAAGAATGCTTGCAGCAAAAAAAAAAAAAAGCGGCGGGAAGGCAGAGGCAGGCCAGAGGCAGCAAAATCTAAAATAAAAACAAACGGAGTGCCGCTGCTGCTGCTGCCGCCGCCACCGCACAAATCAGCCTGATTGCTTGCAGGGTTCCTGCAAGCGATCGGACAGATTTTTCCGATGCTGGTGGCACTCTGGCTCTGTCTAAATTTTAGATTTTGCAGCCTCTGGCCTGCCTCTGCCTTCCCGTGTGGTAAATCAGGCCAGAGGCTGCAAAATCTAAAATTAAAACAGAGTCAGAGTGCCGCCCCTATCGGAGTGCCACCTGAGGTGATCGCCTCAGGTGGCCTAATGGAAGAACGCCCCTGTATACAGTACACAGCATATGCAAAAAGCTCTTTAGTATAAGTTTCATTTAGAAATCATCTGGATCTCACTGAACAAAAACAGTTTCACATGACTAATAAGATGTCAGCTTTATATAAGCGCTGCCTATAGATGCCCCACATTTTTACCTGATACAGAACGGATGCACCAGGTATGAAAGATTAATAACCAAGATGCCACTTCCAGAGAAAGATGGCAGCTTACAGTGATCTCAGCCTTCCAAGTATAACTTAGAGCTTCCAGTAGCCAGAACCTCTGCCAACTCTCAAGGTCTAGGAACTAGAATGAAGGAAAGGATTCACTAGTTATAGGAAAGTGGTTTACCTAATATAGAAAGGACAGGAAGAACCATAAAATAAGCTGTAATGCTAGGGCAGTGGAAATATCAATTTATGATCAAAAGCCCCAATAGCCTGCAAAAACTCATTTAGCCAACAAAAGAAGCATTATCCACATGTAAATTAAAATCTCCCAATATAATAGTGCTACAGAAATCACTATTCAAAGAAGTTAATATCTCTAAAAATACAAAAGGATCAATTACAGAAGAAGTAGGGGATGATACATTGAAATCACATGTTGTATACTGAAATTAAGCGCCAAACTTTACATCCCACATCCCACTGGACAACACAAACCTTGGAGGATGCAAGCAAACCTTATAAAAAATATCACTTCACCACCATGTTTACCTTTTCTTGGTAAATGCTCATAAAAATAACCTAAAGGAGGACTCTGATTCAATGTAAATAAATTCGAATTAAAGGTTCATTTCACATAGAATGTTGAGATCAGAACTGAGGCATGCAAGCTGGGATGTGCTCAGTCCTGGCCATATTTTACCAAAACTTCTGCTGAACACTTGGAGGCCAATTCTGATTGGGGCACATCTGGGCCCGGATGTCCAAAATCTGGACGGCCCGGATATACATCCGATTCTGCTCCCACAGGAGCTAGATGGCCCTGTGGGAGCAGAATTGAGGCATAGGGCCTGGACGTTCCGGACATGGCCAGATTTTGACCCACCAGACATCCATGTTTTTCCTTGCGTAGCCCAGCCAAGCTCCTGCATGGAGCTACTGTGCCGTGGCGTCCCATCACAATGGCACCGGGATGCCATGTAAGAGCCCCAATCATCCACCTACTGTGAAATACTGTGTTCCCCGCCGCCCAGCCCCCGATCAGACCTTCCGAGACCAGTGTCAGCTGCGGGGAACCCTCTGCTTTGCTCACTTTGTCGGGGGAGTCCGGATCTGCTGCCTGATGCCGTCGGGGGGGGGGGGGGGTGAGGGGGGGAATTTATTTCACCTCTGAGGTGGAAACGGTCCCCCATCTAAATCCCCGAGCCCGGACATACAGAGCCATCATCAGAATAGGCCCTGTACATCCGGGGTAGGTGTCACGCCTCCAGCCCTCCCTCACTCCTCCTCTGGACTGCCCCCTCCCACCCCCGTCCCGAGTTCCCTGAGTTCGGGATAGGGAAATGGCCCCTTCTGTTTAGCGGGGATGTACGCCCATCTGGATGTACAGCCCCACTAAATACTCTGACAGTCCTGAAAGAAATAACGAGATGCACAAAGGCAAGAACTAACAGAGCCTTCAGCATCTATTTATTTATTTATTTAACACTCATTTATATACCGCATCTTCCAGAGATCAGATGCGGTTTACAGTAAACAACAATCAACAAAGCAGGGTTTGTTTTACATGGAACATGTTATATCAATAAACATAGTATAAGCCAAACAGTATATGCAAATACAGAACAGAATAAACTATGTACAGGTACAAGTATGTGGGCATTATCCAAACAGTGTATGCCAATACAGAACAGAGTAAACCATATACATTTATTTACAAGTATGCGGACATTAGGGATTGGATCATCATGTATTTTCATCTATGTATGTTATCTAATTAAGTGAGTGGGCTTTTATTTGACTCAATCACTTAACTAGTTAGCCTTTATCTAGATCGAGTGAGGGGTTATCTATGATGTTTGTAGTGCTTGGTAAATAGATAGGTTTTCAATTTTTTACGGAATTCCATTATCTCGGATAGAGTTCGTAGATCCTCTGGGAGGGAATTCCACATGGTTGGGGCTGCATGTGAAAAGGCTCTGTTATTTGTTAATTTATTTGCTTTTATGAAATCTTTCGCAGTCTTTAGTTTGTTTAATTGTCCTTTTCTGTGAGTGGGTTTTGAAGATTCTTTACAGAGTAGTTTACATAGTGTGGCAGGAGCCATGTCATTTAAAGCTTTGAATGTGGTCATCATTGTTTTATATATTAGCCTACTTTGTATTGGTAACCAGTGAAGGGATGCCAGTATTGGAGTTATATGTTGGAGTGCATGTGCTTTCATTATGATTCTAGCTGCTGCATTTTGTGCTAGCTGGATTCTTTTAATGTTTTGCTTTGATATACCTATTAGTATTAGGTTGGCAAAATCAAGGTGAGGAGTTATGGTGGCCTGGATTATATTAATAAAGTCTTGTAAGAATACTAGAGGGCGTAGTTGTTTAAGAATTTTGAGCTTGAAATAAATTTTCTTTATGGTGTTTCTGATGTGAGTATCCATTGTAAGGTGTGTGTCTAGAATAACACCTAGATATCTTACTTCATTTTTTATTTTAATTTCTTGGTTTTGTAGTGTTATGTGGGTTGGTATAGTATATGATTGATTTTTTGTTACTATTAGAACTTCAGTTTTAGAATGGTTTATATGGTGGTTTTGTGCTTTTAGCCAATTTGTGACTTCATTAAAGCAGTCAGATAGGAGTTGTAGCGGTAGATTAGGGATTGTGAATGGGATGTACATCATGATGTCATCCGCGTATAAATGATAGTGTACTCTAAATTTTTTAAAGATATTGCAGACCGGTTTTATGTAAATATTAAATAGGAGGGCTGATAACGCTGAGCCTTGTGGTAAGCCAATTTCTTGTTTATATGTGGTGGAGGTTTGATTGCCTATTCTTACATTTTGTGTTCTATTATTTAAATAAGAAGTGAACCATTTATGTACCGTAGAGTTTATGCCTATTTCTCTCAGGTTATTAAGCATTATGGTGTGGTGTACGCTATCAAAAGCTGCTGATATATCAATAAATAGGAGGATGAATGCTTGTTTATGGTTGTCAATCCCTCTTAAAAGAGCATCAGTAAACACTGTTAGGAGTGTTTCAACTCCATGGCGGGGACAAAATCCATATTGTTGTTCATCAAGAGGGTAGGATAAGTCTAAGTATTCTTGTATCTGTATTTGTACAACTTTTTCAATTATTTTGGCCAAAAATGGTATACTTGAGATGGGTCTGTATGATCCTGGGGATGTTTTATCGAGTTTGCAGTTTTTTAGTATTGGGCGGATTTGTGCATGTTTAAGTGCCGGTGGTAAGTAACCTTGAAGTAGCGAAAGGTTGACTATGGGGAGAATGTAAGATAATAGTATTGGAAGTGTGTTTTTTATCCAAGTTACTGGACATGGATCAAGGTAGGAAGTAGTGGTGTTGAGATTGGAGATGATATTTTTTAATGACTCTTTAGATACGGGGTGAAAATCGGACCATTCATCTAAATGTTGGTGAGATTTGTTAAAAGGATCTACAGGCATTGAAGGTTTTTTTGATTTGTTTTGATAGTGATTAGCTAAGGTTTGTACTGAAATGTCAGTAATTTTGTTGCTAGAGGTTGGAGCATTATTAGTTAGGTTTCGGACAATGGAAAATAACTCTCTTGGTCTATTATATGAGTTTGATAGGGTAGTAGCATAGTAGTTTTTCTTTGTAATGTCTAAGGTGTCCTTGTATTTTATTAGATGGTTATTGTATATTTCTTTGTGGATAGTTTATTTAGATTTGCGCCATTTGAATTCTAGTTTTCTTAGTTCTCTTTTCATTTGTTTTAACGTGTTGTTGAACCATGGGGTTCTATTTGTTTTAGAGTAGGTTTTCTTTTTATTATTTTGATTAATTTTGGCTGCGTTGTTTATGGTTACATTCCAGTTTTTGACTGCATCATCCAAGTCCGTTGAGGAAGGTGAGAGGTGAGGGATTGTTAGATCTAGGAATACTGTTTCATTAAATTTTTTAAATTTTGTGGTTGGTTCGCTTCTTGTGTAATTATTGGTACTAGTGGTGAAAGATGTGAGGTTAAATTTGATAAGGGAATGATCAGACCAAGGTATTTGTGTACATTCTACAGAATTTGGATTGAATAGCTTGAAAAGGGTATTAGGGAGAAAAACAAGGTCAAATGTCCCTCCTTTGATATGGGTCGTGGTGTTTATTATTTGATGAAAGTCCATGTCAGATATGGAATCTAGAAATAGGCTAGACTCCGATGTTGGCAGTGAAGGGAGGTTGAAATCACCTAGCATGATTATAGGGTTTTGATCAGTAGATGAACTGAGGAGTTCAATTAGTGAATCAAGGTTATCTGCTTTTTGGTCTGGGGGTCTATAAACCAAGCAAATTCTGAGGAGACAAATTTTTATTAAGAGTGTGTCCACATTGTTAGACATATGTAATTGAATTGTTCTATGTTTGTAGGTTATATCATAGTTTTCGCTGTTTAGTTGATTTAGGTAGACTGAGTCAGTTTCAGAAAGCCAGGTCTCAGTAACACACATAATATCTGGATTTAAGTCTGTAATCAGATCATTAAATATGGGAAGTTTGTTTTTCATCGATCGTGCATTAATAAGAGCCTGGAATGCCCAGAGCCTGGAATGCCCTCCCCCCAGACATGAGAGTTATCACCAACATAACCCAATTCAGGAAGGCCCTAAAGCACTACCTATTCACAAGATACTTTTCGCTGTAGACCCGATAGGGAAAGCATGTAAATAAATGTAGATACTTGATAATGTAATAACTGTTGATACTTTACCCTTGTTTATCCAAGTTTCAATCCCCGTTCAAATGTGAATACTTTGCAGTTATCCTGCAATGTATATGTTCTGTTTTGATGTACACCACACCGATGTTAATAGCGCGGTATAAAAGAAATGCTAAATAAAATAAAATAAAGAAATAATAAAGAAACACATGAGAACAACCTTGAAAGCAATAACCCGTAAACTATAATAAAACAATAGACCACTGAAAAACAATGGCATATGATGGGCACACAAAGGGGCAAATCCTCTTCAATGGGGCACCTGTGATGGGATCCCTTTGACAGTGCACTGCAGCAAAGACCCTTTTTGTCACCGCCTGGGTCAGTCTAATGATGGCATTAAACTGAGGGCAGCACTGAGGCATAAACAGGTGCTGCAAAACAAATGTTCTCGTAAAACTCTCTTGAGGCAAGTCACAGCCAATATAGAGAGCAGAAGCAAGTCAGCCAAGCCACAGCAAAACTCACCACTACTGACATAGAACTGGGGGCAGTGTTTACCCTTCTCTTGTGTCAAGGCGCAGACTGGAAACCAAGCTTGCTGGTAAAACTCTCCCCATTCAGCACTGATGGATAAAACTCTTATTGAATAAGGCCCCTGTTGTGTCTCTTTTATGTAGCATAAAGCTTTAGTATTAAGGCTTCTGTAAACTCGTCTAAATTACAGTGTCCTGCAGCAGAACAGCAGCTAACATTTTGAGATGTCGAGCGGCCCTGCCTCTGAGCCCTTATGCTAGTTTGTGTCTGGCACTGTAATGGAGTAAATCGATCCGTACATTTCCCACTACCAGCTGCGTGACCTTGAGCAACTGATTTAATTTTCCTTTGCTTACACTTAACTGGCAAACTGTTTCGCACCAGACCATTGACTGCTGAAAAAACTCCTTCAGGGCTGTATACCTTGATGACCCTATGTAGATATTCAATATGAGCAGAAGCAGCCAAATGAATGCCATCTGACAGAGATAATAAGTATCTGCTGGTAATGTTCCACTATCATCTCATTTCTTTTTCAATGAAATCCTGCAGTTAGGTTTAATTAAAAAAAAATATTCCATGTCGCTTAGCTCTCTGGTCAGTGTTCTTGTGGTTGCTGCTATCATTGTCGGGAGAATTTCAGCATGAAGAGAGTTTTCAGCTGCTACAGAATGTTTTGCATTGTGATAGAAAATGAATCATTTTTCCCTCCTGGATGCAGCCAAAAAAGGTCTATAATCTGACAGGTTTAGGGAAACTATTTTCATTACCATTCTGTGTTTCTATAGTACTAATAGCACCGGGCAAACATTTACTGATTTTAACTAATTTTTAGACTTTATTTAGTTTATTTCATGCATTATTTTAATAAAATATTTTAATATTTATTTATTTATTTATTAACATTTTTTATATACCGCACTATTCATTATCAGCGCGGTTTACATGGAACAAGAAAACTTCAGACAAGTTACATTTATCTGGTTACTACATATAACAGGAACATTAACTTGGATAACCGGGTCAATTATTTACAACAAAACAACAACAAGAGCAATATGCTTAAAACATTTTATTGCACACAGATCGATGTAATGCACATTAATTAAATGGTTAACACGCATTTAATCAATTTTTTGCGCACACTAAGGGGTCATTTTAGAAGCCCTATTTGAAATTTGGGCATCTGAAAACGGCCATTCCGACATCCTAATCGCATCCATGCCTCAAGATCCATTTTAGAACACCTCAAACTTACATGTGTACGCCATGACCATGTTTATATCACATGGGGGTATGGCGGAGGTGTATCCTGGACGTTCTAGAAAAGATACATGTGTACGGCCAATTTTAGAATGGAGCCACACGCTTAAAACTGGAGTCAGGGCACAGATAGACATTTGAAGAGTGCTCATTGCTGCCCGCTGTCAACAGTGCAAAGAAGAGGAGGATGCCCCCTCCCTCCCTCAGTGTTTCTCACCACCTCCAAAATACCTCATAGGTACATAGCTAGGTCTTACTGTCTGCTGCTGTGCCACTGCATACCTCTGTTTCTAAAATGGCAGGCCGGGACATGTATGTGGTAACACACATATGCGCATCCTGAAATATCGGCACTGGCGTCTCTTTGTGGTCAATGCTGCAAATATCTATATCTGGCACATGCATGGTTCCAAAATTGGCCACTTTTCTGCATGAGTCTAGCCCCTTATTCTACATGTCCTTGTCCCACTCTGTATCACAGCAGACAAGTTTATCTTTTGGGGCGGAGATAGGGTGATTTTAGATATCATGTGGATGTGTCCACCTTCACTGCTGCCGCTCCCACAGACTTTCAGACATTTTGACATGAACATCCCAGATTTAACTTAAATGGCCTTTCTAACATATGCTTTTAAACTTGTTAAGGTGTGTTAATGGACCAAATGTATACTAATGAATGCACAGCCCTCTTGTACAAATATAGCAAATGATTCAGATGAAGGCTATATGGTCCTTCAGTCTGTCCATTCATATGAACTATTAAGCTCTACATTCTCTTCCTCTTCCTCAGAGATCTTCTGCACTTGTCTCATGCCTTCTTGAATTCCTATACAGCAGGCATGTCCAACAGGTAGATCGCGATCTACCTGTAGATCGCAGAGGGGTCAGAGATAGATCGCCAGCCCCACTTCGCTCCTTGCCTTCAGGGCCGGCCCGTCCATTGAGCAAGAATGTTTTTTGCACAGGGCCCCGCGTTTCAGGGGGCCCCGCGCAAAAAACATCTTGCATCAGCCCAGCTAGGTTTAAAAAATACAAACCAGCTGCTGCCGCTGCCGCTGCCGCCGTGGCAGCGGCAGAATTGAGCATCCTGAAGGCCCCCCTCCCCCTGCTCTGCAGTGTCCTCCATGCAGCCTCAGTGTTGGCTGTCAGGGCCGCGCGAAGAGAGAGAGCTTCTCCTCTCGCTGCTCTGTTAATCCTGCCACGGGGCTGATGGGATTTAGCCAAATGGGTTCTAAATGGGCAGTGTTTGTAATAGTTTCTAATGTGCCTGGCGGTTGGTACTGGATTATAGTAATGTAGAAATCTTTTAGTCTTTCTTTATCCATATGCTCATTAAGAGGCATGTTTACTAAAAGGTAGTGTATGGTAACATTATGCAAATATTTATGCAAATGAGGCATCTTATGCAAATGAGGCCCCACACCAAGTCTCTGCACATGGCCCCGCACCCCCTTGGGCCGCCCCTGCTTGCCTTCGAATTGGTTCATAACACTGTGACTTTTGCTTGCCTCTGCAATTTTATTTTGCCTAGCCTTTGCGTTGATTCTACACTGCAATTTTATTTCGCCTTGCCTTTGCATTGATTCTACACTGTATGCAGAATTTATTAAATCGCGTATGGTGGTATTTGAACTTGTTTGGCGGTATTTGATTTTATCTGGTTTGCTGGACAGGTGTTTGAGTTTTTTTGATGATTGTTTGGTGGTATTTGATTATTGGTGCCAGTACGATGAATTCTTATGTTTACGTTTAGAACTGCATGTGTGGTTTTGGCATCTCCAGTCCTTGTATTGCACATCATTCAGAGGTCTTCAGTTCTTTAATACTTTGGGACAGTTACAGTTTTGGACCATATTCAGCCAGTGTTTATACTAACTTAGCAGATTTGGCTTCTTACATACAGCCACCCCAGTATAACGAAGATGAGTGTTCCAAAGAAGAGCAAAACCTACCACTTTCATGATGAATGGGAAATGGACGACTACTTCATCATGGTGAAAGACAAGTGTTGTCTAATTTGTAACGCCCTAGTATCCTTGCCCAAAAAGGGTAATCTGGAACATCATTATAAGGCTTTGCATAGCATAAGTTTGATGCTGATTTTCCACCCAAAAGTGAAATTCGTAAACTGAAGCTCAAAGAGCTTAAATCGAAATTGGCTACTCAGCAACAGTTGATGGCGAAGCCAAGGTCACATTCGGTCAATACAATCATAGCATCCTTCAAGGTCAGCAACCTGATCACAAAGAAATGCAAACCTTTCACTGAAGGGGAATTTGTAAAAGATTGTTTTCTTGAAGCAGCTGACAATCTTTTTGAAGGATTTAAAAATAAGAAAGAGATCATAGCTGCTATTCAAGATGTACAATTGTCAAGAAACACCATCGTGCGGCGAATAGAAAAGATGTGTGGAGACACAACTGAACAATTGTTGGAGGATGTTTCAAATTGTGTTGCTTACTCACTCCAACTTGATGAATCTACAGACATAAGAGACATAGCCCAGTTACTAGTCTTTATCCGGATGGTTTTTGAAGACTTCAGTGTTAAAGAAGAACTACTTGGAATGATTTCTTTAAAAGGGAGAACTACCAGTCAGGAAATTTTCAGTTCTTTCCATTCTTTTGTGAGAAAGTGTAATCTTCCATTGCATAGACTTGTTTCCATCACTACTGATGGAGGAAGAGCAATGACAGGTGAGGTTAACGGTTTCATAGCCCTCAGCATGACAACTTCCCAGATTTCCTTTCTTACCACTGCATCATTCACCAGTAAGTTTTGGCAAGCAAGAGATTCAATACAAAGGGGCAGGGCCGGATTTACCTTGAGTGAGGCCCTACGCCAACAAAAATTGTGGGCCCCCAGCAGGGGCGGCCCAAGGGGGGTGCGGGGCCTCATTTGCATAAGGGGCCTCATTTGCATAAATATTTGAATAATGTTACCATATACTAACTTTTAGTAAACGTGCCTCTTAATGAGTGTATGGATAAAGAAAGACTAAAAGATTTCTACATTACTATAATCCAGTGCCAACTGCCAGACACATTAGGAACTACTACAAACACTGCCCATTTAGAACCCATAGGAAACCCGCCGTATCCTAACAGCACTACCAGGACTCACAAAGCACCATACTCTACCAATCAAAAGGCAACACTGCAAATATTAAACCAATACATTTCAGAGAACAACAATACATGACCTACTGGGGAAAGAGAACAAGTGGCAATGTCATATAGGAATTATATAAACAGAACACCTCAGCTCAGTTACACATGCAGAACATAGACCATCACCAAACAAGTAATCACAATTTAGAAACAGGAAGACAATAATTAAACTGGGAATCCCAAAAGCCAAACTTGGAATGTACAACACTGTAGAAATAAAACTATACATTAATTTGCTCTTGTACTAAACAAAGCGCAGACGTTAATGATGCACATTTACCAGAGCTGACATATTCCAATTAATAAATTCAAAATAAAGAGATATTTTTCTACCTTTTGTGCATTTTTTTCAGCTGCAATTCCTCCAGCTACTTTCTTCTGGTTTCTTCATGTCTTCTGCTAACTCTCCATCGTCTGCTGTCCATTTGTCCTTTCTTCTCTCTTCTAGTTTTTTTCCATTCTCTCTACATCTGCTTTAACATACTAATCTTTCTCCTTTTGCTCTTTCCTCATTCCTATTTCATCCACTCAAATTTTACCCCTCCATCCTCAATCCCCACTTACTCTCCAAATACCCGGCCAATTGTAGATTTTTTATCCCTCCCACACAAAATATTTTTCCCTTCTCCATTTTACTCTTCCAGCCCCATCCCATTCTAATCCTCCCCAACATCAGCTCCCTTCTAGTTCCAGCCTCACCCAGCATCCATTCCCTTCTAGTCCCTGCATCAGCCCATTTCCAGTCCTAGCCACCCATCAGCCCATTTCCAGTCCTAGCAACCCCCCAACCCAATACCAGTCCTAGCCCCCCCATCAGCCCATTTTCAGTTTAAGCCCCCCCTATAACCCATTACCAGTCCTAACCCCCCATCAGCCCACTTCCAGTCCAACCCCATCAACCCATTTCCAGTCAGCCCCCCATAGCCCATTGCCAGTCCTAACCCCCCCATCAGCCCACAGCTCATTACCAGTCCTAACCCCATCAGCCCACCTCAAGTCCTAACCCCATCAACCCATTTCCAGTCAGCCCCCCATAGCCCATTGCCAGTCCTAACCCCCCCCCATCAGCCCACAGCCCACTTCCAGTCCTAACCCCATCAACCCATTTCCAGTCAGCCCCCCATAGCCCATTACCAGTTCTAACCCCCCCATCAGCCCACAGTCCATTACCAGTCTTAAACCCCTCATAGCCCATTACCAGTTCTAACCTCCCCCTCAACAGCCCACAGCCCATTACCAGTCCTAGCCCCATCAGCCCACCTCCAGTCTTAACCCCCCCAGCCCATTTCCAGTCCTAGCCCCCCCATAGCCCATTACCAGACAGCCCCCATCAGCCCACAGCCCATTACCAGTCTTAACCCCCCCCATAGCCCATTACCAGTTCTAACCCCCCAACACCCCATTACCAGTCCTAACCCCATCAGCCCACCTCCAGTCTTAACCCCCCCAGCCCATTTCCAGTCCCAGCCCCCCCAATAGCCCATTACCAGTCCTACCCCCCCCATCGGCCTAAAGTAAAATTTAATAAAAAAAATAAAACGCTGGCTGCTACCACTGCCGCCGCGGCAGCGGCAGCATGGACTGACCCACGGGGCCCCCTCTGCCTGGCTGAATCCCTCCCTCCCTCCCTCCGCGACGGCTGAGCCCCTCCGTGCAGGCTTTGAGAGGCGCGAAGGTAGAGTGTCTCCCTCGTGTCTCTGTTAAGCCCGCAGGGGCTGATGGGAAATTTCCCATCAGCCCCTGCGGGCTTAACAGAGACGCGAGGGAGACACTCTCCCTTCGTGCCTCTCAAAGCCGGCACGGAGGGAGGGAGAGAGGGACGGATGGACGGATTCAGCCGGGCAGAGGGGGCCCCGCGGGACAGTCCATTCTGCCGCGGCAGCAGAGGGGGCCCCGCGGGACAGTCCATGCTGCCGTGGCGGCAGCCAGCGTTTTTTTTTTAAATTTAATTTTAAGAAGGCTAACATTTTTTTCAATTTTTGTGGGCCCTTGTCAGCTGTGGGCCCTACGCCACGGCGTAGTTGGCGTATAGGTAAATCCGGCCCTGCAAAGGGGTATGTTTACTAAGCAGTCTTAACGTGCGCCCGGCGATAGTGTGCAGGATGCCATAAAAGGAGTGGGTGTTCCGGTCTAAATGTAGCAAACTGGGATTATCGCGCAATAACGCGCGCTGCACACATTATTGTGCGATGAATTGAGCTATGCACATTAATGCGCATTAAGTTTAAGTAGGCGCGCTGACATGCAAGTAGAGTAGCAGAGGTGTAGCACAATGGTTAATACATGGACTGATGGTACAGGGGTTATAGGTTCAATCCCCCAGTACACCTAATGAATAAGGCTGGCTGAGGAATTACCCTTTACGTTCAAGCAGTGCTTTGTGAGGCATTTTATTTTTATTTTAATTAGTGCTGCCAGAAAACACACCCTCACAGTGCCGTAACCTAAGGTGCTGCATAAGGCACCCTATAAGGCACTCCAGAGGATATGCAAATATTTATGCAAATGAGGCCCCACAATTAGTCTCTGCAGATGTCCCCGCAAAACCCTTGGACCACTCCTGAGTCTCCTACCTGCCATTTCAGCAGCAAATCAATCCAAACTGCAACATCTTCAGAACATGGACATAAAATTACTCCACAATACCTCTAGATTTGATCATGTGACCCCTTTGCTTTTCAAAAGCCATTGGCTTCCTATAAACTAAGAAATACAATTCAAGGTTTCACTCCTGGCCCATAAAGTGTTCTATTCAGGAATTCCCTCATATTTACCTTGTCATTTGAATGCTGATACACCCAATTGAATTTTATTATTGCTCAATGCACACCTACTGGTAGTCCCAAACAGATGCACTGCCCGGCTAGAATTCACTAGAACCTCTGCTTTCTATGTCCTCACCACACAATTGTAGAACTCACTCTCTCGTCATTTGAGAGAAGAATCCTCTCTTAGAATATTCAAAAGAAACCTGAAGGCCTACTTTTTTGAGCTGGCCTGTACATAGCTAACAGACTGTCTACCTTGAAACACTACAAACACCCTATTACACTTTAATGAAAACTCACCTTCAATAATATAGGACAGATCAGTTTGCCTCTCTATCCCCTCTCTCCTTCCCACATCCTTCCATTTCTCCTCATCTTACTAACATGTCTAGTATTTTACATTGTATTTCTGTGAATTTTGCTGATGTAAACCGCTCTGATACTGTGTAATGGGTGGCATATCAAAAATAAACCACAAATCAAACCATAAACCATAATGGAACACACGCTTCTGTCTAAAAGAACATTGACTGACTCTTCTCCCTGGAAGGAAAGATAATGAATAAGCCGGAATTCACCTGGATCCTTTTTCAGTACAAGCCCTACAGGGGAGACTTTTAAGTTGTGGAAGGATTTTTTCTTGAAGGAGCCTGAGATTCTCCCCAACAACCTGTCCTTCTTTAACTTCCTTACCACCATCCTGAGTTATCTGTTGCAGACTTTAAATTACATGCATTTGCCCCATCTGGTGGACCCAAGTATGGAATAAGAAACCCTTTTTGGAAACCCTCCCACAACCATCATGCCTCCCTGGAATTGTAGCCTGCTAGATTCTTCTCTAGATAGTCCATGTAAATGGGCAAGGTGGCCACTAGCAACTCCGACCTCTCCAGCATTTCAATTTACAGTAATCCTAGAACTTGCAATACCCTTTGTTAAAAAGCCTGCAGACAGCTTTCTGTGTTGTATAGTTTTTACCTCCATGTGGTTCTTACCTATTATCCTTTTTCTTCCCTTGCTCACCCTCCTGCCCTTCCCATTGCCTGTTGATGTGGTAACCATTCCTAAGCCCTGGCTCTTGCACCCTTTGTTGTGTTGCCTCATAGTGATGAGCCATAGCTTAAATTGTTGTTAGATGCTATGTTTCTATGGAACTTCTCTTCATAATCTAACCATGCTGTGCCCCCATAAGTTCTGTATGCCTTGCAGATAACATCCTGATATTTGAAAAGTTCCATGCCCTTGTCTGGTGCTTTCTCCCCAATCACACTCATCAGCACACAGAATGCTATACATCAGTTTGAAATGCTTTTTTATAACAAGCTCTGACTTCTTGTCATTTTCCTTACATTTCCCCAGACAGGTGGCAGTCACATGGTTTATCTGGTTCCCTTTGTATCATGGAAAATATGTCAGTATACTCATTTCTCCATATCTTAAGGGGACGTGGCTGTAAATCGTGAAAGTGACACATGTAGTTTCAAAATACTGGGCTGGGGCATGCCTATCTCTGTTCCTGCTCCTTTTTTTTCTGCTGTCTTTTTTGTTCAGCCCAGCTGCTCTGCATTTCCCCCGCTTTTACCATTCTTTGTGCTGTCTGCCTGACTTTCCCTTGCTTGGAGTAAAGCCTCCACGCTACTGAGTGTGTCAACCTGTCATCCCCTTTGCCCTTTTTCCTCTAATGGACCCCCTCCCAGATCTGTCTGGCCTTCTTAGCAGCCATCACCATATCCAGAACATTCTCCTCCCTTTGTCCACCCTGAGTCCCCATCCCCAACTCGGAATTGTGCGTGTTCAAGCTTTGCCCATTGGCTTGGTCACTGTACTCACCCAGCTGGCATGTCCTTGTTTGTTCCTGTGTGCAGCTGCCTTGACTCGTGTATTGATTCTTGCATCCCATGGCAGCTGCTTGTTTCCTGCTGTTGCAATTTGGCCAGTAAGATGTGCAGGCATCCCATTCCATGGACTGCTGCTGCTGCCCTCATTTTGTTGACCAAGTCGTGAATGTCCGGGTCCTTATCCATTGCTGTGCTCTCCATTGCATCATTGGCTGCATTATCTTGGGCTTCCTGTTGTGTTCTCAGGTGATATTCCATCCATCTTGGTGCCTGGCTTCTTTTTTGCTATGGGTGCCACTGATCTTTCTCCTTCTTGAGGATCTTCGCTCCTCCTCCCTTCCCAGGCATCCCTTTTTTGGTGCTGCCTGATGAATCCTTTTTTCTTTACCTTCTGGCTCCTCTCATTAGACTGGTTATGATTTTTAGTCACTCCTCCATTTTTTTTTCTTCCAGTCACCTTCCTTCAGCTTCTTCTGCTTGACTCCTATCCAAATTGGGTTGTTTCGGCTGCTGTCCTCCTTTATCTGCCTCTTCCCTCATGTGACAGCTATGCCTGTCCTTGGCTGCTGTCCTGCTTGAAGATACATTTACCTAGTGCTACTCAGGCCAACCATTGCCACTGAGATTCTCACACTGACAATTGAGGGGGGTGGGCAGTCCCCTTGCATTCTTGGTTTATGCCCCTCAGGGGGTGGAGGAATCTGTAGAGAACTGATCTCTGTTGTCTATCTCTTTATGCGCAAAATCCTGGCAGACTTGACACTTCTGCCTTCGAAGCTGCCTTTTGGGCATGTGGCGCCTTTAATCCTCCGTTTTCTGCTCTTAAGGGAGCAGGAGGGCCTATAGACAACTGAACTCTGGTAAGTGTATCCCAACTGCTCTTTCCGGCATCCCTTCTGCAAGTGGAACAGGTTATCTGTCTGCAGATGCATGCAGCTAGACTTTGGCCCATTGCTGATACTGCTTCCAGCGCCTGATTGACATGCTGAGATCTGCTGTTAACGTTGTTGCCAGACCAGATGCTTCTGTTGCCACCGCAGCCACCAGACCCAATGCCTCCACTGCTGCAGCTGCACCTTGGCCTGACCACCACCCTCCTGATGCAAACTGCAACGTCTGGCCCACTCGTCCCTGTTGCCAGTCGGCCATGAGAAGAGGGCTTCGTAGGGGAGGGCCACAATCATGGTGATGCTGATCTTGGCAGTGCTTGCCTCATGCTGTGGCATCTCTGAATCACTTCTTGCCTGCTTGATTTGATTCTGTGATATTGGCTTTTTTGCCTCACCTCACCTGTGCAGGTCCCATTTTTCCAGGTCCTTCGACCACCTACTGTGATCCTCATGGACCTCGCAGGGGACTGCTTGCAGCTTCCTGGTGGAGAGAAGGAAGAATTCCCAATGGCCTACTGGCTTTCCCTTCCCTACCCCCCAGGTATCCAGGGGCTCCCAGCCCAAACACAGACCCACATTAAGCCAGCCAGCCCTGAATGGCTGGGCCTCCTCTTACTTTAAACTTACCCTCCTGGTGGTGAATTTTCTTCAGTGTGTTTCCTCACAGTGCATACCACACCACTTAACACACTTCAGTGCATGCTGATGAATGCCTAGTTAGCTCATAGTTTGTCATTTGCATGCCATTACTATATGTACAAAGGAAATTGTGGTGCTGAGAAGCCCTGATAATCCCATTTATCAAGGTTTAAGAGGCTGTTTGAAGACCTTATTACCCAGTACAAAGCCCTTCTGTTTGGTGGGAATGATTCTTATTCAAGTACAAAAGAGAGATTTTTAAAAAGCTACCAAATTATGCATGCAGGCTCTCTTCACTGTTCTTTTACAATTATGAGCACATAAAGCACTTTGTTGTGAATCTTATCATGTCTCATGTGCTAACAGGTATGCAGCTATTCAGCCTCTGACTTCACGCTACACAAGAAACATTACTGATGTTCACCATAAAACGCAGCCATTTGCTTATTGATTAACTGCAATATGGAAATGAATGACCTGTAAAATAGAAAGGATTTGCAAGTAAAATTAAAATATTATCGCTATTAATGTCAAGTTTGCCTGAATATTTAAGTTACTGCAGGTAATGTTTGGACCAAAATACCAGTTTTAGATGACACGATGAAGTTCCAAACCACTATGCAGACATAGGGGTCTATTTATCAAAGTGTGTCTTATGCACTATTCACCAAGTACACGGTATGTTTTATCCACAGAATGCACCACTTTTCAAAGAGAAAACAATTTTGTTTTGCTTTGAACTCTGTGGTGAATATGGGATTAAACATATTAAGCATTTTGTTTTACTTGGCCATAATAAGGAAAGCTCAGAATGAGGATCTACGTTTACCCCCAAACCAGGTATGGTCCAAACAACATTAAAGTGGGAATGAATAATATGGTGCAAATATCGCCTCAATGGTGCATACCTAGTGATGAAATGTAAATAGTGTGAGTCTGGAGAGGCTTTGTTGGACCCCAAAGAAGATAGCAACCAACTTTGATCATTAAAAAGCACTCATTTGCAAGTCTACCTAATAATATGAGATGGATACCCTCGTTCATTGAATGCAAGGGTCAGTTTTTCAGATTGTTTCTTAAAATCCGACAACCAACTACAATTCCTATGATAACATAAGAACTGGGAAAAAGACAGTCCATTCTTCAAGGGGATTGGATGTGCATTATCATAGTGTAAAAATGCATTCCTATCAGTAGGTTTCTTATATGCTGAAGTTTGAAAATCTAATGGATCCTTCCGAACATGGAACAACAAAGAGCGGAGTGGAGTAAAGAAACCTCTAAAGGTCAAAACAGCTTTATTAATCCCTACACTTGCAGCGTTTTGGCATGTATGCCTTCTTGAGGGGGTGGGGTAACCTCCAACAGAAAATAATAAAATAAAAGTTAAAAACATAAAACCACAACTAAACAACATTAAAAAAAATCATGTGGAATAAATATACAAATCCATATAAAAACATAAACAGACAAAGTTTATGTTTTTATATGGATGTGTATATTTATTCCACGTGATTTTATTGTTTTATTGGTAATCTGTTACTTTTTGCTCAATTTTAGCTATAGTTTATTATATGTTATTGTTTCATGCTATTTATTATTAGTATCACCATTTTTAATGTTGTTTAGTTGTGGTTTTATGTTTTTAATTTATTATTTTCTGTTGAGGGGTACCCTATTCCCTGAAGAAGACATATGTGCTGAAACACCGCAAGTGTGGGGGTTAATAAAGCTATTTGGACCTTTAGAGGTGTCTTTACTCCTCTTCGCTCTTTGTTGTTCCTAGTTATGCCTGCGGGCGGTTGTGCCTACTCTGACTCCCCTTCCAAATATGTACATCCAAAAAAGAGATAGCAGACCTATCATATGTTATAGAAAATTGAATATGAGGATCTAAATGATTCAACCAATGATGAAACTGCAGCAAACCCTCTTCTATATCCAACCACAGAGTAAACACATCATCAATATACCTCATCCATATACATAGGAAAAGTAAACCCAGTGTACTGGGGACCCATGCGGAGTGGAGGAGTGGCTTAGTGGTTGGGGCAAGGTACTTCAGGCTGGAAGGTCAAGGGTTCAAATCCCACTAGAGGACAGCAATCTTGGGCCAGAAGGACTGGGGTTTCTAATCCCACAGGTGCTCCTTGTGGTCTTGGGCAAGCCACTTAACCCTCCATAGCCCATGTTCTCTGTTAAATAGTTATCTCCAAGTTGTAATGCCCTGTTCAATGTAATTTCAGTTTGTTCAATGTAAACCGGACTGATGCAGAATAGTGTGGTATATAAGAGAATGTAAATAAATAAATAAAATGGGCTATATATAAATTAGTCTCTGATGGTGCCATCATGACATTGATAGTTACACCAAAACATTGCTGGTATAGGGCTTCATCATAACAAAAAAATAATTCAACCATGTAAGTTTTATCATTAACTACAAATGACCCAAACTAATATCCCCCCTCCCCTGAAGAGCATACTCTGTCACTTCCAATGCCCCTTACTGAGGGATATTAGTATAAAGGGATTTCACATCAAAAGTAACCAAGAAACAATCTGAAGAACCATAGAGCAATTGTGTCTATTTAAGATTTAAAAAATGGGTTGTATCTTTTACAAACAAGGTTATAGAAGGCAACAATAGATGCAAAAAAGAGTCCAGCTATAATGACAAGGACTCCAACAAAGAGCCTATGGAGGAAATGATTGGATGGACAGGTGGAACATTTAAACTCTTATGTAGTTTTGCGATATCCATGCCACTCATATATTAAGAACTCTAAACTTCTTTGTATTAATGATCTTCTGTTCCGAAGCTTCAGTTGTTAGCAATTTAATATCCAAACTTAAACGTTCTGTTGGAGTAGTCAATAACAACCAATAGGTGTCATCAGACAATTGTCGTAATATCTCCTGATGGTAATAGAAAGCGTCTAACACTAATACTGCCCCTCCTTTATCAGCTTTCTTAATGGTAATATTAGCATTTGATCTTAACTTCAGTTTATTAGACTGCTCCAATAATTCAACATCTTATAGCACCAAATCCCGAAATACCTGAATAGCAGAAAGTGGAGGAATAGGAAGAGACCAAGTGGAAGAAACTGGAAGTGGCAATCATTTATCCTGTGCAGGAGACCTGCTAGATGTTCTTTCAGTGCCATATTACATTTTATTTTAGCTCTGGTTTTGTATATTTTGAGCTGCCAGATAATGCCAGATGCTGCCATCAGAATGTCCAAGTAAGATCTCCTGAATCTATTAAGGAACTCATATTCATAATACTCAGTTTTGCATTAAAAATTACAGGATAATCTAGTAATCTGTAGCCTATCATTTAAAATGACCACATGGATGGACAATGTAATGCCAATTTTTAAAAAGGTCCCCAGGGGTGATCCAGGAAACTATAGTCTAGTGAGCTATAATAAGAATCAAAATTACTGACTATATAGATAGACATGGGAAAGTTATGAGACAAACACACACACACAAACATATAGTTTCATGGGAATGAGCAGAGGTTCAACATGAATATCATTATTCCTCAGTATAGGTCTATGACCTTCACTTGGTTTGCAGCTTGTCGTGCTGTGAGGGCTTGTGTGCATCAGTGATTCTAAGAGCTAAGCTATCGGTAGTTTAATTACTGGCAGGGTCTCCCAAGATGGACAGGTTTCAGCTGAGGTGCCAGACCAAGACAAACCACCCAGCTGGGCAGCAGCAGAATGGGACAGTGTTGGCGGCAGAGGATCACATTTCTGTGACAATCGCAACAACACTAAACTTAAACTGCATGGAGGAAAAGCCTGGTAATCTACTTCTGTATCTTGCCATGAAAACCCAATGGATAGTCACAATAAAACAAATTGTACTATAATGCTGGAAGACGAGACCCACAGGTCGGAGGGCACTCAAATAGCTACTGGGTAAGAGCTGAAGACTTTTCAGAGTAAAGCCAATATTTATGATGTGGTTGGATCAAAGCCCTCGGGACGTCTGACTGCTGATGTAGCTGTGCATGAAATGAGAGTCAGAAGCTGTAAAGATGTCTTACATATTGGGACATGGAACATACGAAGCATGAACTAAGGGAAGTTGGAAGTGGTCAAGAATGAAATGGAACATGTACAACTTGATCTGTTGGTATCAGCGAACTGAAATGGACTGTCATCGGGCACTTTGCATCAGATAATCACATGGTCTATTATGCTGGAAATGAAAGAAAAAGAAGAAATGGTGTTGCATTTATAATAAAGAAGAAACTTGCAAGAACTTAATGAAATACAATGCAGTCAGTGAATGCTTAGGGGCTTGTTTAGAAAGCCATGGTAGCGGTTTCCGATCGTCGCTACCGCGGCTTTGTAAACAAGCCCCTTAAACTCTGTTCATCTACAAGGAATGCCTATCAACACAACTATAATTCAAGTATATGCCCAAACAACAGCTGCAGAAGAGGATGAAATTGATGAGTTCTATGAACAAGTAGAAGCGTTGAATACAGCTTTAACGCTTCATTTGGTTGGCCGCTGTGATCAAAGTTAAGCAAGGCGGTGCTTTTGGTTTCCATTGTACACAGCGTTATAGGATGGAGTGAGCTGTTATATACAGTTCTGAAGAATTAACAGCGAGTTGTCCTGGATGGAAACAGTGATTCGCCCTAAAAAGTAATGTTGGCGCTGTTTGAATCCTATTCAGAGTGCTCACAGGTGTAAGTACTGTCACGCAACCACCACTCGCCTCTAGGTTACAGGGGCGTGGATTATTGAAGGAAACTTCTGCTGTATGCTTTTTCAGCTTTTTTTTAAACTATTTCTCTGCAATGCCCTCTGGGAAATGTAGTCCTTATTCAGCTGTATGAGTGCATCATGCAGAAAGCTGTAGTCAGGCTCAAGTAGGTAAGGCAAATGACAGAAATTTATTATTTTTATGTACACAATGGTTCACTCATACCACACATAGGATTGTTGGTTCAGGACTCTCTGAAGCAAAAATTGTCCAAAACATATCTAATCACAAAATGCAGTTTTAAAGGTTCTCTCTATTGCAGGATACACAGTCTTTACCAGCAAGCCTAAATGTATTCCCTTCTTAGCTTTGCTGGCTAAAGCACCAAACAAAAAGCACATTTAAAGTCTGTGGTAAACTTCCCCTTTATAAACACAAGGGAAGCACAGTCACCCTACTTGTGGGATAAGGGTACCTTTTTCCTGGATAACCTTCTTTCAGGACTGGCTTGCCTTCTCTATGTTCCCAGGTGTATTGCTTGGCACAAAGAAAAGTCCATGGGAGTGTCCTCCTCAATCAGCTTCACCTCAGGCTCTCCAAGCTACATAGGCTCTGACTCCCCACCTTGCTCAGCATGCTCAGCTAACAGCCTCCCGGGGGATCCTGGAGTCTCTCTTGTTCCTGGCTCCAAACCGTCCTGCAGCCTTGCTATGTGCCAAATAGCACTCTCTCCAGCTGGAAGGTCCATTCCTCTGCTCTGTTCAGCCTGGGTTCCTGCTTCTCCTCTCCTCCCACACTCTAAGTCATACTCTGCTCTGGGTTTATACTTCCGGGGCTCTAGCTCCAACCCCACCCTACTCAGGTGATGGCAATCAGCCTGACTCCGGGCACCTGAGTGCTTGAAGCATTCACTGCCTAAAGGGTTCTGAGCCTTGTATCCTCTCCCCTTCCTTCCACTAGGTGGAGCCTGAAATGTTTTCCACGTGGAAGTTTTCTGATCCCTGGAGGTGTTTATGGCTTTCCTACCCTTTCTTGGTAAAAGGGGGCCCTTTACTAGGGTGAATTCCCTGTCTCTTTGTCCTCACCTGGACTCTGGATAGGCCTCCTTGCCACATACCCCCCTACTTAAGATATGACAGACTGGCGGAGGTTGTTGAACCTCCTCCGAACAGTCCGTAATCCTGGATAATGCATCTGCATTGTGGTGTAGCTTCCCTGCCCGATGCTCTATCTTAAAATCAAAAGCTTGCAGGGCCATGTACCATCTGGTTAATCATGCATTGTGGTTCTTCATCTGTTGGAGCCACTTCAAGGGTGCGTGATCGGTAACTAGCAGGAATTTTCGTCCGGTGAGGTAGAACCGGAGGGTCTCTATTGCCCATTTGATGGCGAGGCACTCTTTCTCAATCCTAGAGTAGTGTTGCTCTGCCGGGGACAACTTCCTACTAAAGAACATCACAGGATGCTCATTTCCTTCATCGTGGTGTTGTGGAGTGTGACCCTCATAGTGCCAGGATAGTATAGGCCATATCTGGCCTGCAGACTCTGTAGCATGGGCCTACACGCGAGCAGTGCCTTCCTGCGGTCCATAGTTTGTTTGCAAAGATCAGGATAAAAAGAAATTTTTTGTCCTTGAATCAGCATGGAAGAGTTCTTTCTAGCAGCCTGCAGAATTTGCAGAACCTGAACGTGCCGTAAGACTTTTATAACCAGCGGGCGAGGGTACCTGATGTTCTCAGCTTGGTGTGTGGGGACTCGGTGCGCCCGCTCTAATTCAAAGGGTCTGGAAAAAGAAAGTTTCAACACCTCCGGTAGGGTTTTTTCTAAATATGCGATGGTATCGGAGCCTTCAGCTCCTTCAGGGACACCCACGATTCGAATATTATTGCGACGCGCCCTGTTGTTCTGGTCTTCAATAGAGTCTTCCATATGTTTAATGCGTTTAATCAGGGGACCAACTTGATTAAGCAGCACGTCATGTTTCTGCACTTGTGCCTCCAGCGTCGTTACTCTTGAGCCTGTATCGATCATTTTCGCCTTCATTTCAGTCATATCCTCTTGAATCACCGACAAAGAGACTGCATTAGTAGCGAGCATTTCTTTTACAGCCTTCAAATCCAACAGTATTGCACGCAGGCTTTCCGCGGTATTCTCCTTCTCCGTCGCGGCCATTTTGTGTGGGGACCCAGTTTCTGATTTAGAGCGCTTTGCTGAGGATCCAGCACTTGACTGAAACTCTAGTCGCGCCGGTTTCAAGGAGGTCATTTCTATCGGTTCGCCGCAGGGAAAAGAAATAATTAGCAATTTCGCTATTTCGCTATAGAAATATTGTAGGATTCTGCAGTAGCCTCAGGAGCTCGGAATCACGCGTCCATTCGCCCCCGCTCATTTCCTTCATGCTTCTGGGACAAGACGGCCCCTAAGCCTACGTCTGAGGCGAAGGGCTGCGTGAAATCCACCCCGTGTAACACCGGGGCCGTGCATAGCCGCTCTTTCAATCGGTTGAAAACCCTCTCCGCCTCCGGGGTCCAACGGAGTTGATTTGGGCAATTCTTTTTTAACATGTCTGTAAAGATGCAGCTTTCTTCCGCAAAGTGTGCTAGGAACCTCCTCTAATAGCCGATCAGGCCTAGAAAGCGTCTGAATTGCTTCTTTGTTGCGGGACGAGGAAAGTTCTTGATGCTGTCCACTTTGTCAATCAAGGGCTTGATCCTTCCCCGGCCTACCATAGTGTCCCAGGTATTTCACTTCTCGCTGGGCGAAGGCAGACTTGCTTGGGTTCAGGGTGAGGCCCGCCTGCCTCATAGATCGCAGGACGGCTTCAACCCTCGGGATATGTTCTATCCAACTGCAACTATGGATGATAATATCTTCCATATATGCGAAAGCATATTCTTGATGAGGACGCAGGACTTGATCCACCAGTCTCTGGCAGGTCGCCGCGGCGCCGTGAAGGCCAAAGGGCATCCTCTTAAACTGGAATAGCCCAATCGGGGTACTGAAGGCAGTCTTCGGCCGAGATTCCCTAGTCAATGGAATCTGCCAATACCCCTTCATCATGTCTAGGGTGGTCAAAAACTGAGCCTGCCCCAAACGGTCCAAACCACACATAGGATTGTTGGTTCAGGACTCTCTGAAGCAAAAATTGTCCAAAACATATCCAACCACAAAATGCAGTTTTAAAGGTTCTCTCTATTGCAGGATACACAGTCTTTACCAGCAAGCCTAATTGTATTCCCTTTTTAGCTTTGCTGGCTAAAGCACCAAACAAAAAGCACATTTAAAGTCTGTGGTAAACTTCCCCTTTATAAACACAAGGGAAACACAGCCACCCTACTTGTGGGATAAGGGTACCTTTTTCCTGGATAACCTTCTTTCAGGACTGGCTTGCCTTTTCTACGTTCCCAGGTGTATTGCTTGGCACAAAGAACAGTCCATGGGAGTGTCCTCCTCAATCAGCTTCACCTCAGGCTCTCCAAGCTACATAGGCTCTGACTCCCCACCTTGCTCAGCAGGCTCAGCTAACAGCCTCCCGGGGGATCCTGGAGTCTCTCTTGTTCCTGGCTCCAAACCGTCCTGCAGCCATGCTACGTGCCAAATAGCACTCTCTCCAGCTGGAAGGTCCATTCCTCTACTCTGCTCAGCCTTGGTTCCTGCTTCTCCTCTCCTCCCACACTCTAAGTCATACTCTGCTCTGGGTTTATTTTTCCAGGGCTCTAGCTCCAACCCCACCCTACTCAGGTGACGTCAATCAGCCTGACTCCGGGCACCTGAATGTTTGAAGCATTCACTGCCTAAAGGGTTCTGAGCCTTGTATCCTCTCCCCTTCTTTCCACTAGGTGGAGCCTGAAATGTTTTCCACGTGGAAGTTTTCTGATCCCTGGAGGTGTTTATGGCTTTCCTACCCTGTCTTGGTAAAAGGGGGCCCTTTACTAGGGTGAATTCCTTGTCTCTTTGTCCTCCCCTGGACTCTGGATAGGCCTCCTTGCCACAGTACCCTATTGATTTCACTTGTTTGGTGAGTTTGAGTAATGTTTTGCTCATAAAAACGAATAAAAGGAACATTTGCTACGAGAGGGGGATAACCCCTCAAGGCAAAAGGGTTTCGACAAAAATTAAGGGGTTCAAAGGTTTTTTGGTTTCAGGGATGATAACAGGGAATTGACTGCTTATACCTGTCACCTATATTCACACTGCATTATGTCTGTCTTTTAGAGTAGAATTGTCATCAGATTGTGCTCAATTGCCAAAGCTAGGATACTCCTATATCTCCAGTGAGAGTCCCCCAAACTCTTTTTAAACATCTACCCATATATTTCAAAACTATGCATAAAGATGGTACAGACTCTTGAAGTTCAGCTCAGCTAAATTCCTGTTTCTACTGGAGTGATTTTCTCAAAATTGCTGATTAGAACTTTGAATTCAGATTGGCAGTGGCACAAAAGGAAAGCACAGCCAGCTACATTTACCTGCCAGCTTGCAAAGAAGAAGGGAAACTTGGGAAGAAGATTCTGCGAGTCATGCTTTACTATAACTGCTCTATCTCCTCTGATCACTCAAACCTGCTTGGTAAAATTCATTCAGAGCCAAGGTCCACAACCACAAGGCTGAAAGAGCATGCCAAAGCAGCGGTCTCCTTTGGTGTACTGTATGCCATATCACATTGGGGTGCGTGATTCCTTAACTAGGGTTGGGGACACACCTTAGATGGTGAATAATTAGGTTACATGGACTGGCATTAACATAGTCCTTTCTACTCAGGTAGCATGGGATTTTTAGCACAGCTGCATTTTAGCATGCAGTACTTTTTATCATAGGCATCAGAAAGGGGTAGGCCACATGGGCCCTGGCCCCACCAAAACTCGCGGCATGGCAGGCAGCATTCTGCCAGCTGGGATCCCATCCCCCATGTGCAGAAGAAGAAAGCCCTTCCTGTCTAACCACAGGAGATCGGATCCACACAGGCAGACAGGAAGGGTCTTTGCTGTGATTACGGCTTCTTCTGCCCATGGGCGATAGAATCCTCATGGGCAGACTACTGCCTGCCAGCCACAATCATAGCAAATACCCTTTCTGTCTGCCCACAAGGATCACAGGCAAACAGGAAGAATTTTTGCAATGATCGCAACTCATGGGCAGAAGAAAAGCCACAATCGCGGCAAACACCCTTCCTGTCTGCAAACAGAAAAGCTCTCTTGGGGCAGTGGTTGTAAACATGCCTCTTTCCTATGAAGGCATATATTTTGCCAGAAGGTGTAGCTGGGGGCACAGTCTGGGAGGAGCATGGGTAGAGTTTGCACATATGCACAAACATCATAAAATATCGTAATCTATGTGCACACATATGTAAAGTACATATGGACATTTACACCTGTTTATCTTTATAAGATAGCACCTACCTTGGGGCTAGCCATGGTGCCCTATTATAAAAGTACCTCCTGGAGGGTAATTTTATAAAGGTACACCTATTTAAAATGCTGTTTAAAGCTCCTCTGTTGAGCCTATTTTATAAAAACAAATAGGCTCCTACTTGACTTTATAAAATGCTAGCTAAGTGGCAGAGATCATTCCTTAAGTTAAGATGTACACCAGCCCTAGACATGGTGTAAATGCACATGCTTAGATTTTTCAAGAACACATGCAAATTATAGTATTTTAACATTTTTTATGTATATCTGTAGTGGTATCATTTTGTTCTTCCTGTTATTTAGATTATTACAAAACTTTGTGTTAAGACATGGGGGTAGGGGCATATGGTGAGTAGAATTAAATGTATAACTTTTGAGCTTGTCTACCCAGAATGATAGAGAAGCAACAAGCCAGGCAACTATTACTCTATAATTGGTCAAGTTTCTGCAAATAACAGCTGGGATATCTCAACTGGTGTTTATCTATCTGTGAAAAAGGAAAAAGGAAAGATGCCCGTCCTCCTTAAGAGGCACAGCTACCCAGCTTACTTTAACAGGCACATGTCTGTGGAACTTAGAACAGAGGGTGGAGCCTAAGGGAGGACGTTAAACACACAGGCCCAGAGTCAAACAGGAAGGCTCCAACTGTGAAGAGGAAGATCTTGAGAATATACCCACAGTGTTTTTGTGTTGTTGTTAAGTGCTGTTTAGTCGGTGCCGACTCATGGCGACCCTCTGAATAATTGTCCTAAACTGTGTTCAGTCTTCAGTCAGGTGGCTAATTGTTGACAGAGTGGCATCCATAGCTTCTGTTATTGTATCAGTCCATCTCATTGCAGGTCTTCATCTTTTTCACTGATCTTCAATTTTGCCAAACATGATGTCTTTCTCTAATGATCTCTCTCTTCGCATGATGTGTCCAAAGCATGAAAGTCGAAGTCTTGTCACCTGAGCTTCTAAAGAAAAATTAGATTTGATCTTCACTAGTACTGACTGGTTTGTTCTTCGGACAGTCCATGGTATATACTGTACAGTATTCATTGCCAGCATCATAATTCAAAAGCATTGCGTTTATTCTTGTATCTTTTTCACTGTCCAACTTTCACATCCATAAGATCTTATTGAAAATACTATAACTTGGACAAGTTGAATCTTTGTATGGAAAAAGACATCTCTGCTCTTGAGAATCTTGTCTAGGTCCTTCATAGCCATTCTGCCAAGAGCAATACGTCATTGGATTTCTTGACTGCTTGTCGTTTCTTTATTGATTATTGATCCAAGCAGGTTAAAGTTGTCTACTATTTCAATTTCTTCTCCATCAACAATGAACTTATTGATTTTGCCAGTTGTCAGGAACTTATCTTCTTTGCGTTAAGGTGCAGGCCCATTTTAAGACTATATTCCTTGATCTTGAGAAGGAAATGTTTCAGATCGTCTTCCCTTTCAGCTAGTATTGTGGTGTCATCAGCATAGCAAAGGTTACTGATGAGTCTTCTACCAATCTTCACATCTCAGTTGTCTTCATACTGTCCTGCTTCTCTGATGATTTGTTCTGCACATAAATTAAGCATGTAGGGGGAAAGTGTGCAGCCTAGTAGTACACCTTTGCTGATTTTTAACCATTCTGTTTCTCCCTGTTCTGTTTGAACTGTTGCTTCTTGATAAATATAAAGATTGTGCAAGAGAACTATCAGATGTTCTCATATACCCATGTTTCTTAATATGCCCCAGAGTTTTTCGTGGTTTACGCAGCTAAAAGCCTTGCTGTAGTCGATAAAACACATATAGATATCCTTTTGCTATTCTTTAATGTTTTCAAGGATTCATCTCACATTCGCAATGATGTCTCTCATTTCTTGCCCTTTCTTGAACCCTGCTTGCACTTCAGGCAGTCATCATTGATGTTCATGCACCCCTAGATATTAACCAACATGGTTTTCGCCCAAACCATGGAGTTGAAACTTTAATGATTTATCTTTTTGACTGCATACTCCGCACCATTGATGACATTAAGAAAGGTATTATAATGATTTTTATAGACATCTCTGCAGCATTCGACTCAGTAAATCACAATAGATTATTAAATAGATTAGAGGAGATTGGTCTACATGGGGTCACTTTAAAATGGTTCCATTCCTATTTGACAGAGAGATTTTTACAAGTAAAGATAGGGGAAAAAACCTCTATGCCCATAAGAGTAATACAAGGTGTACCACAAGGATCTGCACTTTCATCGCTCCTTTTCAATATTTATATGCAACCAATATGCAAAATTCCTTTGAAAAGTGGAATTAAGTATACAATCTATGCTGATGATATTATGATTTTCACAACTATCACTATTGAGAACCCTGATTTCTCGGGCATTACAGAATGTCTCTCAGAAATGTCCAACTGGTGTAAAACAAACAACATGGAAATTAATTTTAGCAAAACAGAGGCGTTATTTATTTCTCGTAACCATAATTTTGCGCATCCTCCTGACATCAAAATAGATAACTCAACTATTCCTATTAAATCAGAAGTGAAATATCTTGGAGTTACTCTGGATAATGAGTAGAATCTCAGATCACACATAAATAAGACAATTAAAAGCGCTTATTACAGAATGAAGCTCATCAAAAGACTAAGGCCGCTTCTTGATACTGTTCACTTCAGAAATGTTTGTCAAGCATTGATTACTCCATTACTTGACTTCTGTAATCCAATATATCTGGGTTTATCTAAGCAAGCACTTAAGCCTTTACAACTGGCGCAGAATACTGCTGCACGTATAATTTTTGGTCTATCAAGTAGAGAACATATAACTCCCATCTTGAAAGAGCTTCACTGGTTACCTATAGCTTCACGTGTAAAATATAAAACTATAATTTATATTTTCAAGATAAAACAACAATATTCTGCAGAAAGCCTGACATATCTCATACAGTCAGATATTAGCAACAGACCTAGAAGAAGAGGATCTGACAACAGAATCAGCTTATCAAATGATGTCAGAAAAACACGTAAAGACACCTCTGAAAGGGCTTTCTCTTTTGCTGCACCTTCCATCTGGAACTCTCTACCTAATGAGCTGAGAGCAGCTCAGGACATCAATGACTTTAGAAAGCAACTGAAAACATCTTTGTTTATAGAACACTACGGTCATGCAATTAACTAACTTAATTTGTCTGGAATGTAAATCATATACATATTGTATAATAGCTCACATTATAGTATAGCTCACTATGTAGATAATGCAACTCACTCTAACACATTATACCATAACTTTAACTTTTATTTCTTTACATTTTCTCACTAATACTCTTAATATCTTTGTTTGTAAGACCGCTTTGATTGTATGATAAGGCGGTATAGAAATCCAATTAAATAAATAAATCATTCCAGATATAGTTTTAGTCTCTGCTGAATGATCTTGAGTAGAATCTTGCTGGCATGTGGGATCAGAGTAATTGTACGATAATTTCCACAGTCAGTTAGATCAACTTTTTTCAGTATTGGTATAAACACAGATCCTTTCAAATTAGTTGGCCATGACGTTGTCTTCCAAATTTCATAGCAGAGTCTTGTAAGTATGGCAACAGTTGCATCTGATTGCTGTAATACTCCAGTGAGAATTTATTTATTTATTTATTTACATTCTCTTATATACCGCGCTATTCTGCATCAGTGCGGTTTTACATTGAACAAACTGAAATTACATTGAACAGGGTATTATAACTTGGAGATAACTATTTTACAGGGAACATGGGCTATGGAGGGTTAAGTGGCTTGCCCAAGACCACAAGGAGCACCTGTGGGACTAGAAACCCCAGTCCTTCTGGCCCAAGGTTGCTGTCCTCTAGTGGGATTTGAACCACCGACCTTCCGGCCTGAAGTACCTTGCCCCAACCACTAGGCTACTACTCCACTGAATGCCATCAATGTCCGATGCTTTGTTCTTTGAAAATGCTTTCAATGTTGCTTTGCCTTTTTCTGTTATCACCAGTGGTTCTTGATCATAAGGTACAGATTGAAACGGTTGTTGGTCCACTTGATCTTTATGGTATAAATACTGTTTATTCTTTCCATCTTTTCTTAGATTAATGATATTTAAGTTTAATTTAAGAGCAGAGGAGTAGCCTAGTGGTTAGAGCAACTGCCTAGTACCCAGAAGGTCAAGGATTCAATTCCCTCCTTGTGACCTTGGGCAAGTCACCTTACCCTCCATTACCTTAGAAGAAAAGGCTGGCAATCTACTTCCCGTGATACATTGCCAAGAAAACCCAGAGGTAGCTGGGTCACTATGAGCCAACACTGACTTGATGGCACTAAAAAAATAATGTAATAATTTTAATTTTTATATTCCACTTTTTTCAGGGCTGATTCCAGTAATCAAAATTTAAAATAACAGTATAGAAACAGTAAAACATATTGCAATTTCATTTTCTCCCATACATATTTCCCTATCCAAAAAATAGCAGCATGAGAAGATCATTATTACAAATATTTCAGAAGCAGAAATGTTTTTATGGCACATTTAAATTCCCTATAATTCCCAATATCGTGAGTTGTTTGATAATCTGTTCCACTCTAATGCAGCTCTCTATGAAACAATTTATTTAATGTTGATTTATAATGATTTTTTTTTCATTAGTGGAATTGCCAATTAAAAAAATTCATCAGAATGCAATTTCTTACATTTAGAGAGTATTAATCAATTTTTTCATATAACCAGGGGCAGCCTATATAATATCTTAAAAGTCAGACATAGGGGTATGTTTACTAAACAGCGCTAATGTTGCAGCGGCGCAATTATCATGCGATAAGTGACATTATTGCGCGATAATGGTGCATTACCGTGCGAGAACATCACGTATCGCATGATAACATCTTCGGCGGCGTTAAGGCGCACAGAGGGTGAAGTAAGGCTCCCCAGAGGGTGGAGTAAGGCTCCCCAGAGGGTGGAGTAAGGCTCCCCAGAGGACTGAAATAAGGGGTCAATGGGCGGAGAGTGGGCAGGGAGAGGCTCCAGGCACACTAACGCTGTGAAATCAGGGTCTGAAAATTTGCAGGAGAGAGAAACCAGTTCAGTCAGCAATGTAGAGCAAAGGCAGGGAAACCAAGAAAAGTGATAGTAGTAAGACATGTGCAGCAATAGCATAGTGCCCAAGTACGAAAGGGCACGATGGTGAGGCTGCAAATGCAGTGCAGTGGGGCAGCTGGGGCACAGGGTGGACTAGGCAGATGCCTAGGTGGCACATAGGAATGCAGAAACAGCAAATCAGCAAGCCAGCAACTGACCAAGGTGAAACATGCCCACGAGTGTGTGTCCCACAGTGTCCCAGGGGACAGTACCCAGCAGGTACCCCAAAGGCCACATAACGTTGACAGGTGGTGCTGGGGGGAAGCGCGGATGTCTATGTAGGCACCCCTACCCCAGATCCCACACCATAGGCAGCCGCCTACAGGCACACTGGATGGCCTTGGACTGCGCACTCCCAGCACCACCGGCATAAGGGCATGTCAGCATGGTGGGGGAGGGGTTCTGGTGGTGGAGGGGGCAGTGGCAGCTGCCACAGCAGAACAAGGCCAAGCCCTGTTTAGGTGGGTGTCGTGCACTGAAACAGACAAGGTCTGTCTGACAAACAGTAATGGCATCCCCAGGGAATGACCTGCCTCTGTGGCAACAGTTTGGTGCAGTACACGCAGCCAGTGGGTTCAGGGGCAGAAGGTCACAGGTTCAAGTCCCAGCTGTGGCTCCCACAGGCCATGTCCCTATATTTTACCCAGTACTAAACCATGGTAATAAAGAAGGAACCGTTATTGCAGATAAAATAAACACGCCAGAAACGCCTATATTTTACCCTACAGAGCACATACACCATAAACATGTGCAGTCCCTAGAGCAAAGGTTCCCAGCTGCAGTCCTGGAGGGCCAAACACCATTCAGGTTTCATGCTGTCCCCAAGAAATATGCTTGAGATGCATTTGTATGCACTGCCCCCATTGTATGCAAATGTATCACATGCATATTCATTAGGGACATCATGAAAACCTGAACCGTGTTTAGCCCACCAGAACCGGAGTTGGGAACCTCTGCCCTAGAGCAGCGGCCAACAGGGGCACATACACCCACACGCTCCACTATCCAGCAGCCCATGGAGAGTCAGGCTGTTGTGCCCTGCGTGGTGCAGCATCTACCAATACTAGCACCTGCATACCTTAGCAATGCCGTCTTAAACGTGAAAACACATTCCACATATATCAAAAGGTTGCTATGAATAATGTCAGATAACAAATCCTAAGTTAAACACAATTTATTGACAGAGATTCATCATAGCAACCTTTCTGATATCTGTGGAGTGTCTTTGTGACAGTGTTTAACACCCCAGGGAGTGACCCTAACAGTATTGAGTACCATAGGAATGCCTGCACTGTGCCCAGGACTGTTGTGGCAGCCAGAGCTGCCAACCACCTCTATATTTGCACAATGCTGAAATAGATGTGGGAGTGTGTGTATGTCTATCCATTGTTTTGTGGCTGACTATACCTTACACAGCTCGCAATGCTTGCACAATTGCCCTTGTTAGCCTGCCAATTTTCACAATGCGTAGCAAATTATTTGTGGGTATGGGCCGGACAGGGCAGTCTGGGCATGAATGCATTTGCGTTGGGCAAAGGGCAATGGCTGGGAGATTGTAGTGGGCGACCACCACCTGCATGGACAGGGTGGCCACAGCATGTCATGCTGGGAGGTTAGTCTCACTCTGACTGAGCAGTGACCATGGCATGTCTAGGTTCCTACATAGTGCTATCCAGACTCTCTCAAGTAATATTTGTGAGTTTCCATTCCTGGGGCCCAATCACTGACACAGCTGTTTGGTGTTTGTGCTTACATCCCACCTCTGGGAGCACATAGTTCCTCTAGGAATATGCAGTATGTACTGGCTAGCAGACTGTCTGCAGTTCACATCTGTATGGCTGGAACACCTTGCAGGGTGCAGCAGGTGTGGACTGACTGTGTCCTCTGCTGGTGAATGTTGGATTGTGGTGTGGTGGGGTGGGGGGGGGGGGTAGCAGCTGATCTAACCAGGCCTACAACCAGTCTGCCATTGGCCCTGTCACAAGTAGCAATCTGTATCAACTGCCTGTTTGCCAGCAGGACAGGGGTTGCTGGTCCCACAGGCTATCATCATGTACCTCTTTGCAACCATGGAGAGTGTGGGTGTGTTGGTGGCAGATCATGTCCCCCACCCTGACCCCGAGAGGGCGGATTGCTATGTACATCATCATTATGTGAATCCAGGCACACCCCTGCCACAAAAAACAGTGACCATGGCAAGCATACATCAGATGCACTATTTTGAGTAAAGCATGGTCCACAAGGGCCAGACATGACTGGCAAATACAAATGGACACAAAAAGGTCATAGGCATGCCTGAAAAGAATACCTATCACACACTGGCAGTGATTGAGACCCGCAGCAAAGCCTACCTCAACCATCCTGGGTACTGTGGACCTGGTGCTGGCCACCCCACCTCACCCTCAGGGTGAGCACAGAACACACAAAATGGTGTGGGCTGTAGGTACTCTGTGCCAGTAACACGCACGGTCAGTACCCCCTACCAAGCTGACGTGCCGTAGAGGTGCATACCCCATCTGGTGAGCAGATGTAGACTGCTGTTCTGCATGTGATTTGCATGATGGGTAGTGTTGGTTATATCCTATCCTGATAACCACAGCAGGTTGTTCGGTGACCTGCACTCTTTCTGTACCCAGCCATTTGTCTGTTGAAACCTATATTAATGTAGCACACTGGATAATACAACGACCTCAGTGCCAGAGATCATGGGTTCAATCCCACAGTGGGTTTCCTTCAGTAAGACTGGTTGGGGCAACTCCCTTTTATGCCTGTAACAGTCAGACATATTTATGAAATCAGTTTCCCAGGCAAAAACACCCTCACCTCAGTTGGCTAACCTAAGGTGCCCTGTAAAGTGCCTTTGCTGTGGTTTTTACCCTATCCCAGAAAGCACAGCAGAATGTTTGTGCTGTGACCTGCAGTTGCTCTAGTTAGAGCCATAGAGGCATAGCACACTGGTTAATACATTGACCTCCCAGCCAGCAGTCATGGATTCAATTCCCCAGTGCCACAACATCACAAAGAGTGTCTGAGGCTGTAACAGTCAGACACATCTCTGTAGTCTGTGGTTCAAGTGAAATACACCCTCACCCTAGTCCTGTACCCTAAGGTGGTTCAGAGCGTGGCCTGGCAGAAGGCGCATCACACTGCGCCATAAGCTAAGGCACCCTACGTTGTGGCTGAGGCCCAAACACCGGAAAGCCTGCAATGCCGTAACGTAAAGAGCCAGGCACCAATTCAATGAAATAAATGGTTCTGTGGCTCCGATATCAGGCGGATGGTGAATGTAAACATGCCCCATACCATTTCCAGCCCGTATAACTGCGCTGGTATGGATAGGTTTCTGTGTACCGGACGTGGGAATGCCACGTGTGCTGTGCACCATAGTAGCATGAGCTAGTGCACGTTAGTGCATGCCACGGCGCATGTGTGACGTGTGACATCAAGCCATGCACATGAGCAAAAATGGACAGGCATTCCAGGAAGCCAGCATTTACCAGCAGGGAGCTGAAGATGCTTGCCAAACTTATTTGCACAAGGCAGAGGTGTCTCTTCCCTGGCCCCTCCAAACGTCAGGACCTTGCCAGGGTGAAGAGGGCATGGGGGCACCTCACCAGGTGCTATAATACAGCTGCAGACCACCCACATGAAGTAAGTGTATGGTGACAGACCACACAATGGCAGTTGCGCAACACAAAATCCAGCAAACATCACACATCATACATGCAGAACATGGCAGAAATACCAGTCTGTGGGCCAACCTGTGACCAATGTAGGTGCATATGCTGATGTGTGCAAGTCTGCCCTATCCCCAGGAGCCCTCAGACCTGATTAGAGAGGTCTTTTATACATCCTGGTGTTATGGTACCTGTGTCTGTTCCAGTTTCACAGATCTGCCCTATCCCCAGGAGGCCTTAGACCTGGTTACAGAGATCCAGTATTCATCCTGGTGTTATGGTATTTTCCCCTGTTGATGTGTCTAAGCACACCCTATCCCCAGGAGGCCTTAGACCTCATTCCAGAGGTCTGTTATTAATCCTGGTGTTATGGTAGGTGCTGCTGTTGATCTATTTAAGTCCACCCTATCCCCAGGAGGTCCTAGTCCTGACCACAGAGGTCTGTTATACATCCCGGCGTGCTGGTACCTGCGTCTGCTGATGTGTTGATGTCCACCCAATTCCCGGGAGCCCCAAGACCTGATTACACAGGTATATCATATATAGCCTGGTGTTATGGTAGGTGTTCCTGCTGATGTGAGTAGGTGTGGGAAACACCCAGGTGTGGGCCGGACCACACAGAGATCACAGAAACACATAGACCCTGGTGTGGGTCAGAGAGAAGGGCGGACATGTAGATAGCCCAATGGGGAGGATATGCTGTGTGAGAAAGTAGACAACCCTCACAACGTATATGATCCACCAGACATATACTCCAGGTAGAAGGGGTTCTGAGGGTAGCCCCACCTGCATACATAGAACTGTGCACACATGGCACAGTGCAGGGCACACAGGGAATGGCAGAACCCATGTGTGGTGAATGGTGTTAGTGCACACCATCCCCCCCTCCGTGGATTGGTAATGCACATGTGTCCAAGGTGGCCACATGGGGGATAGGGTACCCATGGAATGACAGGGACAGACAGTGGACACGGCCACAGAGGTAACAACCACGTAAGATGTTTTTATTTATGTACATCCATGTCCCTGTTCCCATCACTCATGACCTGCGTGGGCGTCCACGTCGTCGGCTACCACGCCCCCACCCACCCCTTTGTGCCAGTGCTGCCGCTGCCGCAGAGTCTGCATCTGGCTGCCAGGAACGTGCAGCCATTGTCTCATTTGCAGCGGCCACACGTGGTATCGCTGCCGTCATTGCGTCCGCTGCAACACGTAGCTGCCTCAGTGCCTATGTGGTGGCCCGTTGCTCCATCCTCAGGCCCCTGACCTCATCTCTAATGGACAGCAGCACCTCATGTGTGGCTGTGGATGAGACACAGTGTGACCTGTCAGACATGTTATGTACCTCACACTGTGACACATGCAGCAGGTGCGGGTCGCCGCACACTGGGGGCATTCTACATAGGGGTGTGTACCCTCATATCCTGTTATCACATTGTGGTGGGATGTCCTGGAGCATAAATGTTACATGCACAGGGCCACATGTGTCAGTGGGATGTTACAAACTGATGGAGGAACAGATTTGACAGGACAATGAGGACTGACAGATCTCGAGAGGTAGAAGGGATGTCAGCATGTACGTTGACGTTCCCTACGATCAAATGATGGGTGACTGAGGTGATGACACTGAGATAGTGGGCACGAGAGTGTCCCATAACAATGCTGGGAGAGAGGGGGCGCATAGATATGTTGAAAGTGGGGAAGGGGGAGAAACCTAGGTGTAGACGCAGGGACCTGGGTAAGGGATGAAGCAGAGGATCTGACATGGGCAGGTGGTCTCTGTAAGACACAACAGGACATGGTTTGATGGGGGGCTAGGACGATGCATATGCTGGGTTAAGGTTAAGAAGGACGTGTCCCACCCCATCACCATGTCCCAGCAGCATAGTGCCCCCTAGCACAATCTGTCCCACCCCCAGTGTCTAACCATGCATGCTGACCTGTGACCCTGCTAGACATCTGTGCATATCTGCCACACCCTCCCCAATGTGACTGACATGCTGCCACCCCGATGTGACAGACCACAGATCCCAGACATTGCCATGGGGGCACATATATGTGTTGTGCCCCCACTGCTGTGTGCCCCCACTGCTGTGTCTGGGGGGTGGTGTGCCACACCGCCACATGCAACCACCCTGCAAGGTACCTACCTTCAGCATCCCGCTGAGATGAGGCGGTATGTGCCTGCAGCTCTGCCAATATGACACCCATGCCGGGGGGGGGTGGTGCGCGTGATGGGTCTGGTGTTCCTAGGCAATGCCTGCCATCCTGGCTCTCTGTGTCCTCCACAGCGACTGGGCTGCTGTGTGTGCTCCCCACTGGTGTGGTGCTGTCCACTGCCCTGTCCTCCACCCCATGCAGAACATCATCCCCTGTGGTTGCAGCAATGGTGGTGGCAGCAAACGCTGCCTGTGGAACCACTGTTGGGCCTGCAGTCTCTGGCTCACCGACATCCTCCTCCTCCTCCACCTCCATGGCCTGGATGTCACCTGTGGGGTGGTAGAGGGTGCACAGTAGTCATGGGTCTGACCAGACAACATATGTCCAGCTCCATTATATGCATTCCTGTTCTCATTTCATTGACATCTCATCTACCATTCATACTGGTGGTACCAGAGTGGTTTACACTGTGAATACTTTGCAGACTGCTGAGGGGAGATGGCCGCCACAAACTATACTGGACAGGGGAAAGGCAACGGAACACAGGGTAGAGGCTGGGGATACAGTCATGGTATCATGAGGGGTGGGGAGAAATTGGGGTCAAGGGGGGTGGGGGTGGAGCAAGGGGACAGGTGAGGTGGCATACAGACCAGAATGGTGTGACTACAGGGTGGTTTGTGTGGTGTTGTAGGGGGGCTCCATGTGGAAGGCAGCAGGAGGCGGGTACCAGAGCAGGAGCCTAGGTTAGGGGATAGCAGGGGACCGGGTGGGGCCATTATGTGGCTGGGACGGGGTGGGGAGGGACATGTGGATGGGGTGTGTCCGGGTGGGGGTGGACAGCTATCCAGTACTGTGCGGTCTGTGGTGGGATGTTGTGGGGGATGGGGGGTGTTGGTGTGCGTGGGGGCATGGGAATGTGTCTGTGGCACTGCAGTGCCTGTATACGAGCTGCCCCAGGTGGTACGGGGGCTTGGCTAGGTGCAGTCGGTAAGGCCTTGGTAATGTCCACCCCAATGTCTGGGGAGGGTGGAGTGGGGATTCCTACTGTATGTTGTCAAATGACAGAGTACTATGTGTCTGCTGTCGGTGTGATGTCGTTGGCATTTTTTTTGCGTCTACCTCATGATCTCAGGGTGATAGGCCGTTCAATGTCATTGTTCTGGGACATGTCTCTGGAAAGGTACTAGCAAACACACATCATAGCTGTTATAAGTGGGGGTGCGGGACCTCCCAAGGTCACTGTGTGCTGGGTTAGTGGCGTGGCCCTCCTGTATGTTTTCTCATGTCATATTGTGATGCATGACTGGCCGCAGTTGTATGCTGCTTCTGTGTGACCTATATGGCAGGTAGGAATAGCAGCTGTATGTGCTGCGCAAATAGGGATGAGGGCGGTAGGCCCTCCCTGTATGTATGGTCTCCTTTCCTCTCGTGTACAGTGGAGGCAGTGTGGCAATCAGCCTAGCTGATGGACTGCCCCTCCCCCTGGGTTCCGTACACCTGTTCGGTGCTCTACTATGTCCAGCACTGTGACTGTCATGCACAGAGCCCCAGGTACCTGTCACAAACCCCCTGTAAGGACCTTGCAAGGTGTTGCTGGTTGTGTAGCCCCCAGTTGCCTGTGGTAGGCCACACATGTTCTAGGGACATAGGCTCATAACACCCCTTCCAGGGCCAGCGTGTGATGAGCCGATAGCTGTACGTGTGCTGTATATCTCAGACCTACCTGCCTGTGGATGGGCCATGTCCAGTGCTGCAGGCAGTCCGCGCAGGTAGATGGGGCCAAGCCTTTCTGCTAGCTCCTGCTCAAGGGGGGTCAGCCTGGGGACAAAGGGGGCACCTCCAGCGGTGCTCAGCGCATGTCACCTCTCTGCCACCATGTGCGCATGGACACCACACTTGATAAGAACATAAGAACATAAGATATGCCATACTGGGTCAGACCAAGGTCCATCAAGCCCAGTATTCTGTTTCCAATCTATGTCGTTAAAGCGCTTCCTCAGGCTGTTGAGGTCCCTGAGTGGTCCTCCGGCCTGGGCAACGGCCTCCTGGACCTCCTCTCACATGTGTGTGCGTGTGCGCACAGTGGTTTGGCTGCTCAGATGGCCATAGAGTGGAGGAGTGGCCTAGTGGTTGGGGTAAGGTACTTCGGGCCGGAAGGTCAGGGGTTCAAATCCCACTAGAGGACAGCAACCTTGGGCCGGAAGGACTGGGGTTTCTAGTCCCACAGGTGCTCCTTGTGGTCTTGGGCAAGCCACTTAACCCTCCATAGCCCATGTTCCCTGTAAAATAGTTCTCTGTGTGCTGTGCTTTCCTGTCTAATCAATGTGTTTATACCTCAAAAATTTCCTGTCATGATTTGACAATTTCAAATCTGTAATCAAAACCGCTGCTGTTCACTGGAAGTAGCGGTATACAAATGTATACTAAATAAATAAATAAATAAATAGAGAACATCATAGTGCTCGAGAACACTGGCCAGCAGGATGTGGTTCTCCTGCTGGCTGAACCTGACTGCCCTCTTCCTCTCCTCAGCTGGCACAGGCATGCGTCTACATTTGGCACTGGGCGGATTCTCATGCTGCTCCTGGGTGGGATGGGACACACCCGATGGCCCTGCAACTCCCACCTCAGGATCACCCCTTCCTGCTGCCTCTGTGGACCGCTGGCCAGGTGTTTCCCCCTCACCCCCTCCTGTCACATCATGCCGCTGCATGTCCCTGCTCCCTGTGTCCTCTCCCTCCATGTCGCACATCTCCGCCTCAGCTGCTCCCCACCTACTATGCCCTTGCCTGCTCCTCATCTCACCTCCCCACACCGCACCTCCCCTTGCCTCCCCTCACCAAACCTCACCACACCTCCCCCACCTCACCTCACCTCACCAAGCCTCACCAAACCTCACTTCACCAAGCCTCGCCACACCTCACCTCCCCCACCTCACCTCTCCTCACCAAGCCTCACCTCACCAAGCCTCACCACACCTCACCTCACCTCCCCTCACCTCACCTCATCTCAGCTGCCGCGGGGTCTGCATCTGGCTGCCGAGAACGTGCAGCCATGGTCTCATTTGCAGCATCCACACGTAGTATCGCTGCTGTCATTGCGTCCGCTGCAACACGTAGCTGCCAAGCTCGCCAAGCCTCACCTCCCCTCACCTCACCAAGCCTCACCACACCTCACCTCACCTCCCCTCACCTCACCTCACCTCACCTCCCCTCACCTCACCTCACCTCAGCTGCCACGGGGTCTGCGTCTGACTGCCGGGAACATGCAGCTATGGTGTCATTTGCAGCAGCCAAACGTAGTATCACCATACCTCACCAAACCTCACCTCACCAATCCTCCCCACACCTCACCTTCCCCACCTCACCTCTCCTCACCAAGCCTCACCTCACCAAGCCTCACCACACCTCACCTCACCTCCCCTCACCTCACCTCACCTCAGCTGCTGCCGGGTCTGTGTATGGCTGCCGGGAATGTGTAGCCATAATCATTTGCAGCGGCCACGCGTAGTATCACCAAACTTCACCAAACCTCACCTCACCAAGCGTCAACACACCTTACCTCCCCCACCTCACCTCTCCTCATCAAGCCTCCCCTCCCCTCACCTCACCTCAGCTCACTAAACCTTACCTGCTGCACACTTTGCCGAATCCTGCACTCTCCTGCTCCTCACCTCGCTCCTCACCTCGCCTACACACAACCCTCAGCGTGTACCACATGTGCATGCCTATTTATGCTATTTTGGCCTGTGGCACAGAGTTACATGTGTTGCGCATGTGCATGGACATGTGCATGACAGCTACGTAGGTGCATCGGCACATGTTGCGCATGCACTGTATGAGTGTGTCCCTTGCGCATGTGCTGCACGGGGTTCCGTGCATACCGACGGCAGGGATGCACACGCGCACCCAGGGGGGTGCGGGGCCATGTGCGGAGACTCGGTGTGGGGACTCATTTGCATAAGTGGCCTTATTTGCATAAATATTTGCATAATGTTACCATACACTAACTTTTAGTAAACATGTCTCTTAATGAATGTATGGATAAAGAAAGACTAAAAGATTTCTACATTACTATAATCCAGTGCCAACCACCAGGCACATTAGGAACTACTACAAACGCTGCCCATTTAGAACCCATAGCAAACCCGCCGTATCCTGACAGCATTACCAGGACTCACAAAGCACCATACCCTACCTATCAAAAGGCAACACTGCAAATATTAAACCAATACATTTCAGAGAATACTGGGGAAAGAGAACAAGTGGCAATGTCAAATAGGAATTACATAAACAGAATACCTCAGCTCAGTTACACATGCAGAACATAGACCATCCCCAAACAAGGAATCACAATTCAGAAACAGGAAGGCAATAATTAAACTGGGAACCCCAAAAGCCAAACTTGGAATGTACAACAACACTGTAGAAATAAAACTATAAATTAATTTCCTCTTGTACCAAACAAAGCGCAGACGTTAATGATGCACATTTCCCAGAGCTTTCATATTCCAGTTAATAAATTCAAAATAAAGAGATATCTTTCTACCTTTTGTGCATTTTTTTCAGTTGCAATTGCTCCAGCCACTTTCTTCTGGTTTCTTCATGTTTTCTGCTAACTCTCCATCGTTTGCTGTCCATTTGTCCTTTCTTCTCTCTTCTAGTTTTTTTTCCATTCTCTCTCTCTACATCTGCTTTAACATACTAATCTTTCTCCTTTTGCTCTTTCCTCATTCCTATTTCATCCACACAAATTTTACCCCTCCATCCTCAATCCCCACTTACTCTCCCAATACCCGGCCAATTGTAGATTTTTCATCCCTCCCACAGAAAATATTTTTCCCCTCTCCATTTTACTCTTCCAGCCCCATCCCATTCTAATCCTCCCCCAACATCAGTTCCTTTCTAGTTCCAGTCTCACCCAGCATCCATTCCCTTCTAGTCCCTGCATCAGCCCATTTCCAGTCCTAGCCCCCCATCAGCCCATTTCCAGTCCTAGCTCCCCCATCCATTTCCAGTCCGAGTCCCTTCATCAGCTCATTTCCAATCCTAGCCCCCCATCAGCCCATTTCTAGTCATTTCCTAGCCCCACCATCAGCCCATGTCAAATCCTAGCTCCCCTCCACTCAGCCCAATTCCAGTCCAAGCCCCCCCCCCATGAGCCTACTTCCAGTTCTAGCCCCTCCATGAGTCCATTTCAATTCAAGCCCCCACCACAGCCAATTTCCAATCTTAGCTCCCCCCAACAGCCCATTTCCAGTCCTATCCTAGCTGCTCCATCAGCCCATTTTCAGTCCTAGATCCCTTCCCTCACAGCCCATTTCCATTCCAAGCCCCCTCCCCATCAGCTATTTGCAGTTCAAGCCTCCCCTTCCACTCAGCCCATTTCCAGTCCTAGCAACCCCCCAACCCATTACCAGTCTTAGCCCCCCATCAACCCACTTGCAGTCCTAACCCCCCATCACCCCATTTTCAGTTTAAGCCCCCCCCTATAACCCATTACCAGTCCTAACCCCCCATCAGCCCACTTCTAGTCCTAACCCCATCAGCCCATTTCCAGTCAGCCCCCCCATAGCCCATTGCCAGTCCTAACCCCCCCCCCCCATCAGCCCACAGGCCATTACCAGTCATAACCACATCAGCCCACCTCAAGTCCTAACCCCTCCCCATCAGCCCATTTCCTGTCCTAGCCCCCCCCCCCATAGCCCATTATCAGTCCTAACCTCCACATAGCCCATCACCAGTCCTAACCCCCCATCACCCCATTTCCAGACAGCCCCCATCAGCCCACAGCCCATTACCAGTCCTAGCCCCCCCATTGCCCATTACCAGTCCTAACCCCCCCCCCCAACAGCCCACAGCCCATTACCAGTCCTAACCAACACATGAAAAAGGAAACACACTTGACCTCATATTTCTAAACTCCCAAACCGCCTCCACATACAGAAGACCGACAATCTCACCAATACCGTGGTCAGACCACTACATCATCAACATATCCCACACCTATCAACTCAAAAATAACAGAGAAAACGAACATCACGCAAAGAGATTCAAAGCATTTAACAAAGAAGACTTCCTAATGCAAACCCTGCCTAACCTACACACAAACTCCAACAACCTTGATGACCTGCTCCACAACTGTTATACCACAATCTCCTCAGCCGCCAGCACAACTAGAAACAAGACTAATACCAGACCCATCTCCTCAAAAGCCCGATGGTTCACTCCCACCCTCCGAAAACTGAAAACCAAACTTAGAAGAACCGAAAGGAAATGGAGAAAAACCAAAAGCAACAAAGACAAAGCAAAATACCTCCACGAACTCAATGCGTACCACTCAGAAACTGACAACGCCAAAAAAACCTACCACACCAAAATCATCACAACAGCCATAAACAAATCTCGAGAACTCTTCCAAATTATCAAAAAACTGACAAGGGCACCCTGTAACTCTGACCAGCTGCCAGATATCCCCCCTGATCTTCTAGCCAGACAATACAAACAGCTTCAGCAACCACAAAGCTTACATCACTATGCTGAAACAACCAACACAAATTCATACCCCACCCTGAACAGTGATTGGAATACATTCGACAAAACATCGAAAGAAGAAATATCTTCCACCATCTCCTGCTTGAACACCACCACCTCCCCGTTGGACCCCTGTCCTGCCGACTGGATAAAGAAAACCAAAGAAGACCTGAGCACACCATTAACCCATATCGTAAATGAATCCTTTACCCAAGGACACATGCCAGACGCCCTTAAGACCACAGTCATTCGACCAACCCTAAAAAAGCACAACCTAGATCCCCTAGACCCCGCCTCTTACAGACCAGTAGCGAGCCTCCCACTCACCGCAAAGATAATCGAGAAGATAGTCCAACGTCAGCTTCAAGAACACCTGGACGTCAACAATATACTGGACCCGCAGCAACACGGATTCCGACCATTCATCATAGGAACCCAAGAGAAACACTCCGGATACATCCTAATTTTCCTGGATATATCAGCGGCCTTTGACACCATCTCCCATAACACCCTTCTCCACAGACTTCAAGCAATTGGGATCAAAGATACTGTACTCCGATGGTTCAGGTCCTATCTAACCAACCGACAGCAACTGATCCGCACCAAAACCTCAACCTCACCCCATTCCAGTAACATCAAGGTGTACCTCAAGGATCCACATTATCAGCCATGCTTTTCAACATCTACCTCCGTCCACTCTGTTCAGTCATACGCACACACAACATCAACTTCCACATATACGCCGACGACATAATGCTCTACGCCCCAATTACAACCACAGACCCAAAAAACGACCAGCTATCAGCCTGCTTCACCGACGTATCCAACTGGCTACAAGAGAACAACTTATCCATTAACATAAAGAAGACCGAAGCTCTTATAGTGACAAAAGACCCAGACTTCAAACCACCCACTCACCTCACCATGGGAACCACGCAAATTCAAATACAACCACACATAAGATATCTCGGAATTATCATTGACCAAGCCCTAACCCTTAAACAGCAAATCAACAAGACCACCGGAACTGTATTCCACAAGGCAAAAACAGTACAACGTCTCCCACCTCTCCTCGAACTACAGGACTTCAGGACAGTAATGCAGGCTCTGACACTCCCTCATCTGGACTACTGCAACATAATCTACCATGGCCTACCTGCCACACAAACCAATCCCCTCCAAACTGCCTTAAACACCACGGCAAGAATAATTCACAATGCAAAGAAACGGGACCACATCACCCCAATTCTAAGAGACCTTCATATTCTCCCCATCGAAGCAAGAATCAAGTACAAAGCTCTTCTACTCACCCACAAAGCCATCCACCAAACACAAGGCACCCCACTCCACACCCTACTACCTCACCCAACCCACAGCAGAACAACCAGACAATCCTCCAACAGCTCCATTGCCGTCCCCCACAAAAGAACCAAAGCAACACAACGGACCTGCAACAGAGCCTTTGAACTCTATGCCCCATCCCTCTGGAACTCTCTACCAAACCACATCAAGAACAACGGTGATCTCCCTTCATTCAAAAAGCAGCCAAAAACCATCCTATTCCAAGAACATCTCTGAATAGGAACCCCTATTCTCTTCAAGATCCTCAGACTAATAACTGTCCATCTTGTCAGTCTCTATGTCCATCCTAAATCATTAATGTTGAGCCCCTGGTGATGGCCCCCCCCCCTTTTGATTCCCCCTCCCCTGTTATATGTCCCACCGCTTTGACCCGGTGAAAAGCGGGATATAAATACAGATAAATAAAATAAATAACCCCATCAGCCCACCTCAAGTCCTAACCCCTCCCCATCAGCCCATTTCCTGTCCTAGCCCATAGCCCATTACCAGTCCTAACCCCCATCACCCCATTTCCAGACAGCCCCCATCAGCCCACAGCCCATTACCAGTCTTAACCCCCTCATAGCCCATTACCAGTCCTAACCCCCCCAACAGCCCACAGCCCACCTCAAGTCAAGTCCTAACCCCCTGCATAGCCCATTATCAGTCCTAACCCCCCATAACCCCATGTCCAGACAGCCCCCATTAGCCCACAGCCCATTACCAGTCTTAACACCCCCAAAATCCCACAGCCCACCTCAGGTCAATTCCCCTAACCCCCTGCATAGCCCATTACCAGTCCTAACCCCCCCCCAACAGCCCACAGCCCACCTCAAGTCAAGTCCTAACCCCCTCCATAGCCCAGTTCCAGTCTTGACCCCCCCCCCCATAGCCCATTACCAGTCCTAACCCCCCATCACCCCATTTCCAGACAGCCCCCATCAGCCCACAGCCCATTACCAGTCTTAACCCCCCCATAGCCCATTATCAGTCCTAACCCCCCAACAGCCCACAGCCCACCTCAAGTCAAGTCCTAACCCCCGCCATAGCCCATTACCAGTCCTAACCCCCCATCACCCCATTTTCAGACAGCCCCCATCAGCCCACAGCCCATTACAAGTCTTAACCCCCCCATTGCCCATTACCAGTCCTAACCCCCCCCCCAACAGCCCACAGCCCACCTCAAGTCAAGTCCTAACCCCCTCCATAGCCCATTACCAGTCCTAACCCCCCCCCCCCCATCGGCTCATGGAAAATTAAAAAAAAAAAAAAAGCTGGCTGCTGTTGCTGTCCCCTCTGCCCGGCTGAGCTCTCCCTGCCCGACTGAGCCCCTCTGCGCCGACTTTCAGATACGCGAAGGGAGAGTGTTTCCCTCGCGTCTCTGTTAAACCCGCAGGGGCAGATGGGAAATTTCCCATCAGCCCCTGCTTCCCATCAGCCCCTGCAGGCTTAACAGAGACGCGAGGGAGACACTCTCCCTTCGCGTATCTGAAAGTCGGCGCAGAGGGGCTCAGCCGGGCAGAGGGGGCCCCGCGGGACACTCCATTCTGCAGCTCCCGTGGCGGCAGCAGCAGCAGCCAGCTTTTTCTTTTTTATTATTTAATTTTTAAAAAAGCAGAATGTTTTTGCGTGGGGCCCCCTGAAACGTGGGGCCCTGTGCAAAAAACATTCTTGCTCAATGGACGGGCCGGCCCTGCGCGCACCACACGGCACACAGACACATCGCGTGCACATGCTATGGGTTTCCATACACACATTCCCTTTGATGGAACATATTTGCATGGTGCTTTTAGTGGTTGTTTGCATTAGTGGTTAGAGATGTGTGTTGGAGCAACATAGGTTGCAGGTTTGATTCCCACATGGTTTTCTTTTTTCCTTGTGTTGTGCTAACCTGACCATGAACTAGCTGCAGCTTCATCACCTCTCCACACACTCTTCCATCTCTTCACTGTACACCACAGTGTGCCCTCTATACAGCCTATCTGCCGCATATTAGCTTACATATGCCACTTGTTCATTGCCTTTCCTTGGTGCTCTCTGCAGTGTTAGGGTTACATCTGTGTTTGGCCCATACATTTCATGCTTGTCAACTTGGGGCACCTTACTGCCCCTGGCCACCATTTTATGAGTCACCTTAACATCCTTTGGTGGCACCTTAGCTTCCGGCAGCTTATGGGACGCCTTATATGGTGCCTTGGAGGATGCTAACCTCCGGTGCCTCATAGGGTGCGAGCCCTAAAAGGTGCATTAGGTTACTGCACTGGTGCGGGGGTGTTTTGGTTGGCAGCGCAGATTGTTGCGATGTGTCTGTTACACGCATGAAAAGGTTTTTCCTCAGACAGCCTTATAAGGTGAGCCCACTAAGGGATTGAACTCATGACTGCTGTCTCTGCAGTCATTGTATTAACCAGTGTGCTACACCTCTTTAGCTATTTGTGCAGCGCTGCTACGCAAATAGGGTTACCCCGTGCTAACGAGCCATGGTGCATATACTATTGCACGATGACGGCAAGATGCTCTCTATCGCACGATAGCCAGCTATTGTTGTCTTGACGCCGGAACGCCCACTTCCTTATATGGGATTCTTCACGTTAGTGCTCCATCTAGCGCCGGTAACATTAGGACGGTTTAGTAAACATACCCCATAGTATCTTAAAACCAACTCTAGCTTGAAGAGGTAACCAATACAGTTTATGCTGGTTTGAAGCCTGCAAAGGTAAGCCTGGTAATGTTTTTTGCTTCCCTAAGCAAAATAAGGAATATTCTTTAATGTTCTGATCCTGGGCTTAGTTGGCCTGTTGTCTTAAGGGCTTTACTGAAGACCCAGAACTCTAGCTGACCGCACACATTAACACATTGCCTTTATCTACTATGTTATGATGCTCAAAGAATTAATCATTATATTCACCTTTGCTTGAAGGCAAGTTTTGACTTAAGAAAATCAAATACAGACGGCATAAATCTCAGGCTGTGAATAGTGTAGGTGTTTAAGGTCCAGTAAATCCCACAATTGGTTAACTTGCAGGTAGCCTATGTGTTCCAGAGCTCATCTGTTGATGCACTGCACATCTCATTTTCCAGGCTTCAGGACATGTAGTCTACCACTGCTAAAAGACTTCAGTGCCTCAGACTAGGACATTAGATTGCTGAGCTGAGCATAACTGTGTCAGACAGATAGCACTACTTCTACTAAATTCCTAGGGACCTTTTCCCAACAAAAGAAAGTGGTTTAGAGGTTTTCTTTTTATCTTCTGTTTTCCTGAAGCCTTAAAATAGATCCCATGCTGCGAACCTTTCTTAAAGCTCAGTTTCAACCTCCGAGCCTCCAAGAAGAGCACATTGGCTAATTTCAGACTTGCAAAACTCAACTTATACATTAACATTTTGATAGTATTTTCCAAATAGTTAAAAATTAGGAGTGTTTCAAAATTAAAACATTTCCTTTTGTATTTATTATACAAAATTGTAAAATAGCAGCAACAAACTCAGCATTAACATGAAAATATCAAACTAGTTATTATTAATGAATGAATAGAAGATGCATCAAATTAATGTGTTACAATAAAGCAACTCATCAATGGAGAAATGGGAGCCATTTTTTTTTAGTTGGAGTTTGGCAGTTAAACAGATATAATCAGCTAATAAAATGTGCCTCTGCTTAGGAGGTAGAAATACACTCATATTTCAAGGTGTGCGTCCATACCAACAAGCAGAACGATCGGTCTTACTAATGGGCGACATCATCCAATGACGCTGATATAGAGATTCTGGCAGAGCTCAGAAAGCCCTTAAAGGCTTCTTTCTGAAAGGACACAGATTCTTCCATGCAGCTGCCACATTACAAGTCTCTTCAGTCGTTGTTTTCTGCTAGCATGATCAAACACACTGGGGTTGATCTTCAGAAGGGTTTATGAGATTTGCAGCATCTGCAAACCACATAAACTCCGGCGATCCTGCTGTTCATCATGCTATCTGGATAGTGCCGCTGAATATCCTCACGGACTGCAGGAAAGAAGCCCAGTTAATTCTGGAGTGGTCTGTGGGTGGAGCTGGGCTGATCCCAACAGCTATCCAGTTGGTAGCGATATTCAGCCGCTAACTTTATGTGGTTTTGCTATCTGGTTAGTGGCTGAATATCACCATTAACTAGATAGAAATACCCCTGGCTGGCAAAACTGGATATTCACACTGGATACTGGGTAGGATCAGGACTGAATATCCAGTTTTCATTAAAGTAGCAGCAGCCAGGCACTTTATAGGCACTAATCTCCACCACTGGCCGCACTATTTTTTTCTCTCACTACATTTACCAATTGTTTTTCCTTTTAGCGGTCAAAAAGTATCCATTTTGCTGCAGGCCTCCTTGGTTGTACTAATAATTTTACTAATTAAATTTATTGTCCTTTCTTAAGTTGTTTTTCTTTTTTACCCTTGCTGATGCTCTAGGATCTCTTTTCTTTGGTCCAAGTGAGCCTTAGTGGCTCTATGTTAGTTTTATAGGGCCCAATATTCACTTGGGCAGGTGATGCGCCGCTATGGCACATAGCTGTGTCCACCAACCCTTAACCCTGGATATTCAATGCCGGGGTCATATGCCGTAGTAGCTAAACAGGCAGCAGCAATATTGCATGCTGCGCCTAAAAAATAGGCAAGGTTTTTTCTCATCTATCTTTTAGGCGCAGGTCGCTAACCGAGCAGCATGTAATATTGCTGCAGCCCGTTTATCGATCATCTACACCTCCGCTCCTCCCTGGAATGCTTTAAAAATGGCATTGAGAACCTTGGCCATAGCTCATGGCTGTGAGCATCAGGCCTCAGGGAAGATATACATGATAGGCTTGTTGTTATGTTACCTTACAACAGTGAAAATATCTAAAGAGAAGGCCAGATAACTTGGCTTGAGGAGGGGTGAAGATGGTGGATGTATACTGACCATGTGGCAAGACTGCTACATTGTTCTCTCTACTAAATTTTCTACCTGTTTGAATACCACATAAGAGAAAGGGCAAACAGCAAGTGGCAGCCCGGTGATACACTCAGTCCTCCGTTCAGCTTTCTGGAGGTCATGGGAGCAGAAGGAGGCTTTCAGCATTCTTTGGAGCATGACACCACTCTCAGTCTGGAAGATGGGATATCACCAGTTCAGCCTTTGAAGTGGGCGCATGGACCTCAAAAGCAGAGGCACAAGCCATAGAGAAGCGTGTCTTGGCCAGCATATCTACGCTGGAGAAGCCAGTTCCCTCAGCCTTACTATCTATGTCAGAGGCAGCTGAGAGTGCTGGGGCCCTGCTCAATGGAACATCTGTGTTAGTGTCTACACCTCTACAGTCTGGTTTGGAGGGAACTCCCTCATATAAGCAATTCAGTTCTACAAAACGTCTGCAGCTGAAAATGTTATTGTTGAGACCTTCAGAATTCCTACTATTTCTCCTCATGAATTGCTATGTCAATTCTGAAGATTCCTAGGAGTAGACTAATGGTTAGAGCACTGGCTTAGGAACCAAGAGATCAATGTTCAGTTCCTACAAACACTCTTTGTGGTCTTGGACAAGTCATTTAATCCTCCATTGCCTCAGAAAAATCCAAGTTATCAATGTCACTGTTTAATGTAGATTACCAAGTTTAAGTTACAATGTAAACCACTTTGACTGAAGTGATAAAGCAGTATAAAAAACCTGTTAAATAAATAAAATACTTCCACTCTCTAGAGTTCTCTATCTGCCAACAGCTAAGAAAAAGGAGGTAGTGGCATTGATTCACAGCTTTCTTTGGATCTTATAGCTCTTCTTGAGAAGTCTGTGACTGAGCAAAAGGTGACAGACACATTATAATAACAGTTGCTTTGGAGGCAGATCATGATTGGTTTTTGAGTTTACTTTTTAAGGCCAAGGATGAGCTGTTTATGTCTTCTTGCATTAGAATATTCCTAGATGTTTCAAAGTTAACTCAAAAAGGCCTAAGATTTAGCAATTAGATGGGTTGTTTGTTCTTTCTACAATATCCATTGAAATGTTTCATTAAATATCAAGGGGTCACTTATACATTTTTTGAGCCTAGTTATCTTATGCAACATATTATGAATAAGAATTCAGAACTTCCAGAACAGATTCCACTAGTTCTAGGGGCTGCTCCATAGTGATGATGGAGCAGTTTAGACCAGATCAAAACAACTTATTGCACTGCTCTTTCATTTATTTTCTATATTGCTTTCCGTTAATTTTGGTTTTGGCCTCCCTTCAAATTTTGAGCTAGTGAAATTTCTTGCATAATCTTGTTTGTTTGAATGATTTAATTCAACTGTTCTTGTTTCTTGAGATTTTTTTTCTCTAACATGAGTGTTTTTCTTGTGATGTAAACATTTAAATATTCATTAATAGAAAATTAAAAAAAATAAAGAGAATTTGTGGATTTGAAAAAAGACCATGGCTCCACTTGTCTCACCACTTTCAATCTACCCTCCACAATGAGAAGGTAATCAAATGCACCACTGAGGAAAAGGTTTTCTAACAGAAAAGGCCTCAGTCCTCTTCATATTAGAGGGGACTGAAGAATAATTCTGAGACTCAATTAACCTAGGCATTAGGCCTAGGGGCACTGATCGGGAAGACTGAGAGGTACATTCAGTTCCAATTGGACTGCTGCTCCATTCTCTGCACTAGCAAGGGATGCTCTTCACTCCAGATGAAATGCTGACATACTGGTCTGCTGCATAAGAGACCCCGGGTAGCTCTGAGGGAAAAATCTTAATACTTCCTTTCTGCTAAACCATCATTCTGAGTGGAACGGCTAAATGTAGATCAGTTGTTTACTCCTTCAAAAAGTAGAAATACTAGGGGACATGCAATAAAGCTGAAATGTAGCCTGTTTAGAACTAATAAAAGAAAATATTTTTTTCACTTTAATGAGTAATCAAATTCTGGAATTCGTTACCGGAGGATGTAGCAAAAGCTGTTAGTGTAGTTGGGTTTAAAAAAGGTTTGGACGAGGCGGGGCCAGCGAGGCAGCAGGATGGCGGCTTAAGAGAAGAGCTCCGGTCCCCCCTGGCTTGAATCCTGAAATAAACGTGGTCGACCCAAGCGATTACTGACGCCCGCACCCGATTTGAATTGGGGAAGGTCAGTGCGATATGGCGAGCGGGAAACCCATCAAATTGGATTTCGCAGCAGCGGTCAACGCGAGCAGTAAAAGGGCGAAGTCAGACCCTCTATCACCGCACAAGCAGGCCCCAGCGCGCGAGGCGGAGGACTCCCTCAGAGAGGTATTGGGAGAGATCCGTTCTGTCAAGGAGCTTGTGGTGGCGAACGGGGATGCGATTGCCCGAGTGCAATCAGAGTTGAGTGAAATGAGGGGGCATTTTACAGAACTCACGGTGCGAGTGGATAAGACCGAAGCCATTCTTGCCTCGCACGCCACGCAGCTCGGGCAGCTCGGCAAGGCCTTTAAGAAGCTGGGCCGATTAGAGTTGCAAATTGAAGATCTTAGCAACCGCAACCGCAGAAACAATGTGCGGTTGGTGGGCCTCCCAGAGGGCGCGGAGGGTGCCGACCTGTTTGCCTTTTTGGGGAAAATGATCCCGACAGTGTTGAGACTTAAGCTATCTGGTCCCCTGGAGTTCGAACGCGCTCACAGAGTTCCTGCGCAGAGGAGCCTGCAGATGAAAGGCCCTAGACCAGTGATTTTCTGCATGCTGCGCCACCAGCAAGCTATACAAATTCTCCAAGGAGCTAAGTCGCAGCCAGCCCTTACTTTTGAAGGCAAAAATATATCCTTCTATCCGGATCTCTGTAAAGCAACGGTGGACAAGCGTCGGCAGTTCCTGGCCATGAGACCTCGACTTGTGCATCTACAGGCCCGGTTCGGGATCTTCTACCCAGCTCGGCTGAAAATCACGCTGGATAATCGTACCAAGGCCTTCGAGGATCCAGATGAGGCCATGAAATTTATAGAAGAACAGGAGGCCCTTCAAATGCACTGACATTGTCTGTGGTGTTAGTCTGGGTGAATGAGGATTGAAGATTGATGGCCCACCGTGGATTTGCTAAATTAACAGTCTATATATGCCATTGTTTGGTTGGGATGGGCTGTCTGCTGGGAATTGGCTGCTAATCTGTTTTATTTTCTAAACTGCTTATGATGTTTTTTCTCTTTCCCCTTCTCCCCCCCCCCCCCCCTTCTCTTGCTTTGGGTGATGTTTTTATAGTAAGAAAAGTGCCATTCCCTGTTCTCTTTTTTGGTTGCTTGCTGTCATTCCTTTTATGTGGGGATGGACGTCCAGTTTCAGAGGATGGGATTATACTAGGTCTGGAGTACATGTTCGGGTGTGGGTTGTTAGCTGCTGGGGCTATATGGGCATATGTGAGAGCGGGGTTGGGTTGGGACCTATATCTTTAATTGGGGGTACCGTGCGGCCTCTCTGCAGCCGTCGCTGGTCCACCCAAGTATTGCTTGCCTCTGTCTGTCAGGGGAAGTTATGACACCTTGTAGGCCTTACCACATGTACTGGTTGATGCTAATGTTGCCATTTATGCGAGTCCAGAGAGTGCCAATATGGGAGTCGCGAAGTCTAGCTACAATGTATTGCAGTGTAGATGTTCTCGCTTAGGATTTTATCCCTGAATGTGAAGGGCATTAAACATCCCATGAAGCGGAAAAAGATATTGACATATTGTCAGAAGCAAAAAGCTGACATAATTTTGCTCCAGGAAACACATCTGCCTTCTCACGAGGCTCTGAAGCAAATATTGCTTGGTCTCTCAGGCGCCAGCGATAGGTGGCAAAAATGGGGTGCTCATCTTAATTAGCCAGGCCTGTCAGGCACAGATCATCTCTACCAGAGCAGATGCTGAAGGGAGATGGGCAAGTGCACAGATCATAGTGGATAAACGGCAGTTGGTGTTAGTAAATGTGTACGCCCCTAACTGTGATTCCCCCAAATTTTTCCAATCGCTTGCAGAGATGCTTACAGACTTTTCTCCACATCCTATCGTGCTGGGAGGAGATTTCAATATGGTGCCCGACCCCCTCATTGACTGTCAGCCCCCTAGGGTTGCTAGGAGGGGGCGAGCGTCTGTAGTGGTGGAATCTATTATTGAAAATATTGGCATGGTGAATATCTGGAGAGTGCGGCATCCTTCGGAACGAGATTACACCTTTTTTTCTCATCCGCACAACTCTCATTCCAGGATTGATTTCTTTTTGGTCTCTCGTTTCTTTGCCAGAGAAGTTGAGAGTGTCGAAATTCTGAGTACGCATATCTCCGACCATGCGGCCATCATTATGGATCTAGGGGCACGAGCAGCACCGACTCGAGGAGGGGGCTGGTTTTTTCCCCGAGCTCTCCTTGCAGAAGAATCTTTCAAGCTCTATGTCCAACGAGCCATAGAAGAGTATTTCGATCTCAATCGCCCAGAGGAAACATCTATATGGGCTTGGTGGGAGGCTTTCAAGGCCTCGATCAGGGCGAAAATAACCAGCTATGTCATAGCTGATAATAGGAAGTCGAGGGCCGAGCTGCAAGACCTTGATTCCCAGATCAGAGCCGGGGAGCGAATTTTGCAAGGGCAGTTTAGTTCTGTGGTCCTCAACTGGCTTCAGAAGCTACGGTATCAATTCAATGCTCTATTGAGCAGGGAGGTGGAACATAGCTCTTTCGACTCTCAGGCCCGTTACTATACGGAGGTGAACAAGGCTGGGAAGTTGTTGGCCTCTAAATTGAACCCGCGCAGTGCTAAAGCGCCTAGATGAACAGGGGGTTTCTCATGACGAGAATGCTGAAATAGTGGAGGAATTTCGAAGTTTCTATCAGCAACTGTATTCCTCAGAAGGGTCTAGCGAAATATCCATGATACGGGATTTTCTTGTCCCCATCAGTCACCCGGTATTGGAGGCGGAGCAGGTTGTGGACCTCAAAAAGCCGCTAAGTATCACTGAGATTCGGGAGAGGCTCCAGGGGATGAAGAGCGGAAAAGCAGCGGGCCCGGATGGGATACCGATGGAGTTTTTTCAGGTTTTTGCAAAGAGTCTCTCTTCCCATCTCCTGACTTATTTCTCTCATCTCCAAGAGCAAGTGAGTAACACTGGGAGTTTCGCGGAAGCCACAATTGTGGTATTGGGAAAACCGGGCCGAGATCCGCAGCATGTAGGGAGTTACAGACCAATCTCGCTGCTGAACGCTGATTATAAGTTATACTCGGCTATTCTGGCAAACCGGCTTACTAAAGTTCTCCACCTGCTCATTCACCCTGATCAATGTGGCTTCATTGCCGGAAGATCCACGTCGGACAATGCACGCTTACTCTGCAATGTACTGGGACTAGCAGATCGCATGGAAGTTCCCCTTGTTGGGCTGTCTGTGGACGCTGAGAAGGCCTTCGACAGGCTTGAATGGCCCTTTCTATTTGCAGTCTTGGAATGGTTCGGGCTTCCGGAGGAATTTTTGAATATGATACGGGTGCTATACTCTCGCCCGACTGCAAGGATTCTTGCCAATCGTGTGCTTTCTAGCCCCTTCTATTTAGATAGGGGCACACGTCAAGGATGTCCAATGTCGCCCCTTCTTTTCAACTTGGCTTTGGAACCACTTGCCTTACTCGTTCGGCAGACAAGGGAGATTAGGGGGGTTACAATTGCGGATTCTCATATCAAGGTATCAGCATATGCGGACGACATTCTGTTTTTTTTACAACCAGAGTCAATAGCTCCATTAATGCAAGTGATAGCTTGTTACGCCCAGCTCTCTGGCTACAAAGTTAATTGGGTGAAGTCCTTGGCCTTCCCCCTAAACAAACTGGCGCATAGCAGCATGGTGCAGGAATTCTCCTTTCAATGGGAGACTAAAGCCATTAAGTACCTGGGAGTCCTTTTTGCTACCCCTCTGGAGGAAACTATTCGAATCAATATTGACAAAATAAAGGAGATAGCTAGATCTTTTACGTTAAAATGGTCCCCTTTGCACCTTACCTGGTGGGGACGCATGGAATCCATCAAGATGGTCCTCATGCCCAAGATCAACTATATTCTCGGAATGATTCCCATTTTGTTTCCAGCAGCGGTCTATAAGGATGTGGAGAGAATCTTGAACAACTTTCTTTGGGATGGTAAGCCGCCTAGAATTGCCATATGGAAATTGAAGGCCAGCAAGAACGCGGGGGGAGTACACTTTCCCGATTTTCAGTGGTACCATTCTGCGGCGGTGCTCAAGCAGGGGGGACTGTGGGGAGGTATGGCCCATAGTCCGCAAAAAACAACCTGGCTGGCCCTGGAAGAATGGCTCTGTTATCCCTGTCCATTGGGGCTCTTGATGGGCATGCGGCACGCGGAATCATCTAAAGTTGGCCGTGTCATCACGTCTACGCAAGCTGCCTTTCAGAGCTTGCTTCCTCTTCTTGCCAGAGAGAATCCGCCCTCTCGACAGGTTCCCATATGGCACAATCCGCTGTTCAAAATTAACAAGGTGTCGGTTGCCTGGGAGACCTGGCAGAAATGTGGCATATGGACTGTTGGTCAGCTTTTTGAGGGTGTGGAGTGGAAGACTTTTCATATGCTCCAGTCTGAGTTTGGGATCCCTGGTACCAGTTATTTTCAGTGGGTGCAACTTCGGCACTGTATATCACGAGTGTGGCGAAATCCATCTGAGTTGGCGACATCGTGGGGTCTGGAGGAAATTATGTCCGAGGTCTGTACAAGGAAGGGCAGTATTTCTCGACTATATGCATACTTTAGGTCAAAAAGTGTATGTCCAACCTCTGGTTTATCTACAGTATGGGAAGCAGAGACCGATTTTAAGATGACTCCTAAAGCTTGGAGCATATTCTGGGGGCCTATCGTGCGTGTATCCAAATCAGCGAAGTTAACGCAGTCTATGTTCTTCCTTGCACACAGAGCATATGTTACTCCAACAAAATTGGCTAAATGGAGCTCTGCAGGCTCTTCTCTCTGTTGGTCCTGTTGCACTGCCCCGGGCTCCTTAACGCACATGTTTCTGGAATGCCCTCTCATTCAGGGATTTTGGTTTTCTGTGTGGTCTCAAATTCAGAAGGTGTTAAATATATCGATCCCTCTGTCTTGGAGGATCCTAGCACTGAGATCCTTGGTAGATATTCCTCGGCTGAGTAGAGAGGATTTCTTTGTGTTTAACTTTATGATCACTGTTGCTCTCAAACTGATTTTATCACATTGGAAGGATCCTCAGATGCTAACTGGGCCTTTATGGTGGAATACAGTCTGTTTATATTGCAAATACGAAAGGGCGCAAGATAAGTATGACAAATGCAGGGGTTTGAAGCCGACTCGTTATAAATGGTACTCTCTGGATCGCTATACCCAATAGGGGGTCTGCAGATTGAGGGCTTGATCGGTAGAGGCATACAAGGTGCAGGGTGGGAATTGCGCGGGTGAGGGGTGGTCTTGTAGGGTTTCGGGGTTTTTTTTTCTTGCTCTGGTTGTATGTTGGATAAATATTCCATTGTAATCCTTGTTGTATATTTTTTTGTGTGTGTGTATTGTTGTTCTTGTTTAAAAATGTTCTAAAAATAATAAAAAAAAAAAAAAAAAAAAAAGGTTTGGACAAATTCCTGGAGGAAAAGTCCATAAACCATTATCAAAGAGGACCAGAGAAATCCACTGCTTACCCTGGGATAAGCATTGTGGAAACTGTATGCCTTTTTGGGAATCTGCCAGGTACTTGTGACCTAGACTGGCCACTGTTGGAAACAGGATACTTGGCTTCATGGACCTTGGTCTGATCCAGTATAGCATTTCTTATGTTCTTATGTTATATTCTTATGTTCTCCTTATGCTTTCCCTCCTCAGAGAGAGTTCAAGATCTGGGCAATACAATAGCAGAAGCTCAAGGTCCCATACAGCAACCCAGACAAAAGATGGGATGGATTTTTGACTAACCCCAGAGTCAATAGTCAGTTCTGTAGTCTCTGTGCAAGATGCTATCTGTTGTGGGAAGGATGGGGGTGGGGGCTGTAAACTGTTGGCCCCTAGTAGCCTCAGGCAAATGGATTGTCTGGCTAGTACAGGAAGGCCACAACTAAAAGAAAGACTCTTTCTAGACCACTTCATATTAATGATCTTGTTTACCAATTTGGAATACACGTTTTCACCATGATATCTATGCTACCCTACTGTAAAATGGAACAAAGACCTCGGTACTCTTTTGCCGGTACATGCATTATTGATCTTTACAGTACTGCATCTTTGGTCATAAAAAACTCCTTATGTTCTACAGTTCTAGTTCCACTGCAACATACAGTCTCCATGCATACACAGTTTATCTTCTTTTCTTTATCTTCTCTTTTTTATGGAAACCAAAAACAATCAGGAAACCTTTAGCTGTCGTGTGATGTACCAAAGAAACATATTTATTTATTTGAGAACTTATATAGAAGTGCTTATCATGTTGAAGGGAAGCCAATCCCTCCCAGCCCTGTGGTATTTCTCAAATCTCACTCCCACTCAAATGAGTCCCATTTCACCATTACTGGCTGCCTCAGGAAGTGTCCATTTGTATGCCCATTTGTCAATGTGGCATAGATATGAAGGTGAGAAAATATATCGCTAATTGGTGAACAAGGCCATTCATATTAAGTGGTCTATAAAGGGTCTTTCTTTCAGTTGTGATTTTCCCCCTTTCTTTTGGTTTCTGAGGAAGTATAGTACAGGAAGGCTACAGATTAAGTTTTCAAAATAATAACTCTCAAAGGCGATCTTTTTTCTTCCCTTTTCACCAGAACCTACTACAGAGTAATCTCCTTTCCCTCTTGCCGGTCAATTTAGTCAAACCAATTCTGCCACAAGAATTAGGGCAGGAATTCTATTCCAATCCTCATAACCCCCCAAAAATGAGGGAGACCATTCTATCCTATATCTAAGGGCCTTGAAGAAGTTTCTAGTCATAGAAAAGTTCAAGATGATTTTTTTCTACATCACAATTCCCTTGTTGAATAAAGGAGATGCTACATTTTCTTAGACCTCAAAGATGCCTATCTTCATACAAAAACGCATCTAAGTCACAGGAAGTATCTTATGATCCAGTATCAAGTATCATGGTTTACCTTATTGGCAGCTGTTTATGTCTTCTCAAAGGAGATAATGTTATAGTCATTTCCATATGTATATGGCCACACACATATGTAAATGGCCTCATATAAAATACTGTCTTGTGTAAAAATATGGACTTTGGCATCAAGGCATATACTTTGCCAGTGGGCATGCACGTGGACAGAGTATAGGAAGAGCATGCAAGTTGTGTATAGGTTATAAAATACTATCATTAGTGCATGTATTTGAAAAATAGAGGTATGAGCATTTGCACCAGCTGTGGGGTTGGTGTAAACATCCACGCTTGCAGTGCAGATGTGTTTTAGGCTACTTACACTAGTACTTTATAAAGACAATTAGGAATCTACTTATCTATATAAAATAGGTTTAACAGATGTGTCTTAAAAGATGCTTTAACTAGGTGCCAGATTATGAAATGATCCTCCTGGAGGTGAATTCTGTAAGAAGCACGTCTCGGTCGTCGGGACATCCAAAAGCAGAACGGGGCCGATTTGAACCCGATTCTGCAACCACAGGAGCTATACATTCTTGCAGTTGAAGACTAAGGTCACTTAAATGGCCTGGCGTGCCCCTCATTCTGGTGCCATGGACGCTGAGAGTACTGCCCGTCCAGCCCTCCGAATGCTCCTGCTGGTGTGCCGGTGCAGCAGTGTCATGTTGTCAGGGCACTGGCACATCCAACAGGAGCACCCGAATGTCCAACCCCACAAAAATACCTTTACCCCACCGCCCGGCGCTCGGTGGGGGCAGGCAGGACCAGGATTGGATGGTGGGACACCTACTGCAGCGGCGCAATGTCTTCTGGGGTGCTGCAGGCCCCAATCACCCCCATGCCTGGCACTTATTCCACTTTTGAGGTGGAATAAGTCGGGGGTCTAAGCTGGGGCTGCCAGGTGTACAGAACTCAACCTGAATGGCCTCTGTATGTCAGGGTGCTTCGGTCTGCCCCTGTTCCGCTTCCATGCCGCCCACTCCCATCCCCTCCAGATCCCCCCCGCACAAATGCCTTGTACGTGCGGGGAGAGAACAGGACAGAATCTGGAGCAGCAGTTGAGCACAGGTTGTACATCCAACTTGGACGTACAACCCCACAATTCGGGACACTGAATCTACCCCAAAGGGTTTAAGGAGCCATGGAAAGTTGCACACAATCTACACATGTAAATCAGGGATTTTTAGTGAATCATACATCTAAATGGGTCTTTATACTTGCACTTTTGCTAGTCGCTATTTTATAAGTATGCTCGTTAGACCAATGGGGTGTACTTTCAGTGCAGACATGCACATGGGCAGAGTGTTGATGGATTGCAAAAGTACAGATGTAAATTATAAAAACACTATTATTTCCATGTGCTCTTGAGAAATCTAGGTGTGATCATTTACCCAGCCATTGGACTGGTGTAAGTGATCGCACCTTCATTTAATGTTCATTTTCTATCACTTCTGTCCTTATTTTCTGCAGTGTTGTAGCACTATACAAATGATAAGTAATAGTATTTTATAATGTATGTGCATAGCATCAAGGCGTTCTGGAGGCAGCACTAAAGTTAACCGGCCAGCAATGATATTCAGCTACTGGCTGGGTAACTTAAACCAGCTAATGTTAGGCACATAAAAGAGTGGCCTGACTTTGGCCAGTTTAGGTAATGGGGCACAAAGAATATTCAATGCTGGTGCCAGATATGATTCCAGCATTAAATATCTGGTCTTAATTCAAAGCGGCAATGGTCAATCGCTTCAAATATGCTGGCCGCTGCCTCTGAATATTGGCCCTTTAATTCTTTCCTATAGAAGGTCAACACAAAAGAGGAAGGCCAGCAATGAGATGGACTGATACAATAACAGCAGCTATGGGTACCAGTTTGTCAACAATGAACCACCTGGCTGAAGACCGAACACAATTTAGGACAACTATCCAGAGGGTTGCCATGAGTTGACACCTACTCGACGGCACTTAACAATAACAACATGTTTTATTGCAAACTGCAGAGCATGTAAAAGATCTGTGATAAATATCTGCCATTAAATAAAAAATACACATGTCTAATGATCATCAAAGTGTATATTTGCAGCCAAAGGCAGAGGTTGATGGGACCTCCAGCTCAAGCCGCTGGCATCTGTGGTTAGGCATAGACAACCCCTGGCACTGAAGATGAAAGTCTTTCTCATGACCAACAGGGTCATTGAATTAAAGTCTAAGGGTAATAGGAATCATGAAGAGCCAGCAGATATCAGCCTGGGACATATTGAGGATGTTGGACCATGTGGACTCAGCAATTCCTGTCACACCTTTGGCATGTCTCCAAATGAGACAAGCCAAGCGTGTCTTAAAGTTTCAGTGGAATCAAGCCATTAAGGGACAGGTGTATCTGTGCCACAAGTCATCTGGGAATCTCTCTGTCTTGGTAGCTAGACTATGCCAATATCACTTGAGGCGTATCATTTTAAATACCTCTGTATTAAATTTTTCTGACAAGAAATATCTCAACTTTGAGCTGGGGAATTCGTATTTAGGGACTGTGGTCCATTTGGAAAAGGAAATATCACATACATTCCTTAAACTCTGGGCAGTGTTGAGTTCTCTAAAAGTATTTTTAAGATAAGGAGGGCAACCGAATTGTCTTAGAGGTCCGTTACCGAAGTGCAGTAGGATTTCTCATTTACCACACATTTAGCACTAAAACTAACCCCTGGTAAGTGGAACTGTCTAGCATGCGCTGTCAGAGGACATATCCAGAATGTTCCCAGCAATTATCACACTGAACCTTACTGTTTCGCATTGCAGCGGCATTTTCAATTAACGCGGGTGCACTCCATGCCAGCTCTGTGACCCTAACCTGCCCATTCCCCACTCCATCACATGATTTACAGTTACTTTGGGAATTTGTGTGCACTAATTGTCATGCCTGCACAATAACAGTTACCTTGGCCCCGTGCTAACAGTTTTGGCACACTAAAACATGTGTTAAAAGCTTAGTAAAGGGCTCCTTTTGTCTAGACTTGCAATCAGATAGTTATATTTTATTTAAACAAGCAGCAAAGAATTGGATCTGTCTTCCAGAATCAAGATGTAGCACAAGAATGGAATTGGACTGTCTCTCAGGAGATGAGTCTAAGAAACATGTGTCTGTATGGAAACATAGAAGGTAATTTTACAGGCCACCTAACCTGTGCAGTAAGTATGCACATACATTGCACCAGTTTTCAAGGGGAAAGTATGCACATACTTCCTTTTCAAAAATTATTCCATATAAAGTACATAAACAGGTATTTACCCCTTCTATTCATACACACAAATCTCCCAACTTATATTATCCACATCTGTAGTTTAGAAAATATGCACACAAATGTAACTCCTACCTAGCCCCATACCCAGAAATTTCTCCGCTCGGTTCAGGTCAACTTATATGTATACAGGCGGTATATGTATACTTTTCCTTGCACATAATCAAGGCAATTTTAAAAGAAGCCATTTTGGTGCATAAACCTCTGTTTTAGGCACATAAACGGCTTTTAAATTTATCCGCAAAATGTCCCATTGGACAAGATAAGTGAAATCCTAGACCTCCAATACGAGCTTTGATTTTAATTAGAAAGATGGCATACAAAAGCTTTTAAATCAATAAAAACAGACTGAAGAGACTCAAATGGCAGTAGCTGCTTAGGAACATCTGCCCATGCTCAATCAAGCCATCTTAAAATTTTCTGGGCTCTAAACAAATTCCCCTTGTCAGCACCATTGCATGACATCATTCACTACTTGTGTGTCTGGTTATCCTGCTGTCTACAGACAACACAGATTACAAGTAAGCAATTTCGTTTAATGTGCAAAACGCCTGAGCAAATCTGAGAGCATGTTTAGATCAGAGAGAAAACTGCTTGCATATCTTGGATTTTTCAGTGTGCCTGCATAGTTTTTGCTCTGCAAGTCAACCTGGAGAAAGAGCAGGTGTGGCTGCCTGAGTAGTTTATTTTGAAAATCTGCTTAAAGCTATGGCATAGAGAATATCTGCATATTTTGCACAAACTGAGAGTAATGTTATAAACTCCCGTCTAGCTAAAGCACATTTTTATGCACATATTTGAAGCCCATTTTATAAAGTCAGCTATGCATTTATTTAAAAATACTAGCATAAATGGTTGAAACTACTAATTAATTGAATGTAAATGCCCGCACCTAAATTTATAAGGAATGTTCATAAAGTATAGGATGTTATCCTTTACACACGTTACCTTGCGCTCCTCCTAAACTCTGCCTCTGTACATGCCCACAGTGAAAGAAAGTGCAATCGGATGTGCATATGTCTCCTCAAAAAATGGTGCCTGGGTCATTTGCACATGTATGTGCCCACCTACATGCATATATGACTAAAACAACACATGTAAATCTAGGCAACTCCTTATACAATGACCCCTACTGACCGAATTCCTGGAAGTTCTCTGGGAACGTGCAAGTCCTATATTTAGAGGCTCTTTTACAAAAGGTTAATGTGCATTAATGAAGTTAACATGCGTTAAGTGCAATTGCACCCAAAGAAATAAAGGGCTGTGTGTACTTAACGCATGGTACCTTTAGTAAAAGGGCCCCTTAGAATGTAGTAGAACAATCTGTGGATGCAAACATTACAGAACATGCACAGCAAATGATGCTTATGGTTCACAATCGAGCAATGTAGAAAGAAAAGCACAGACGACTGCTCAGATACTCAGAATGAGCTTTGGTCAATCACTTGTCTCCAGGGTAAATAACTTACAGTGCAGCACTGTTCCCTGTAGGCTGCACAGGGATCCACTGACTGTATGCTACCTGCTGGGTGGGCTGCAAGGTGTATCCATTAGACAGAAAATCATTTAGAAAGAAGCCCCAAGACAGCTGGCATATACATGAAAGGCAGGATACAGCATGTAGTGTCTTGTGATGTGCTGAAAACATTACAATAAAGAACATTATTCTTATACGTCTAATTTTCAAAGATTGAAAACTGTGTGACAGAAAGAGAGCAGAAAATGAAATCACAAATGATCAGCACGGTATATTATGTATATAATGTAATATGTGTAAAAACAGAATGAAACATTGGTGTGAAAGAATATGATAGAATGAATGTGAAAAAACGAATGTGAAAATTTGACCAGGAAAATGAAAATGGCCTCTAGTTCCCACAGTGGTGTGAAGTGCTGAAAACAATGCAAAGTAGTATACAAAATGATTATAAACCAGACAGACTACCATAAAGACAGTGGCTCAAACTTTAAGATATGAATGCAAAATATAATAGATGATGTACCAAACGAGAACCAATGCATGGTGCACCCTTATAAATAGGAAGAAAAGATACCTTGCAGAGACTTAAAGCAAAATGGCAGATGAAATCAAAATAAGAAAACTACTTAGGGTCGGTATTCAGCCATAATGATCAGCAATTTTTCAAACCCTGGCCGCCACAGCCAAAATATATCTGGATATTCAGTGTTGGTTTCCAGATAGGGGCTGGTCAGTGCTGGTGCTGTCTGGATAGCAGTAACTTTGAGTATTATCTGAATAGCTATCCGGGTTGCTTAGAACGTCCTTTTTGCTCTCCTAAGTTATGCAGATCGTTAGTGTTGTTGAATTTTGCCACTACCCGGATGATTCACTGCTTTGCCCTTGCTCCACCCGTCAACTGCCCTAGCACTATCCAGATAGTGCCGAGGCAGTCTCTAAAGATATTCAGTGGCATTAATCGGATAGTGCCACTGAAGATGCTGGTCAGCAGCACTTATCTGAATAGCAAAGACTGTTTTCTGCAAAGGTGCCACACAATATTGGTCCATTAGATTTCGTCTTTCATACTTTGGACATATCATATGAAGAGGGAGATCATCCGAGAAAGGCATCGTGCTTGGCAAGGTCAAAGGTCAGCACAAAAGAGGAAGGCCAGCAATGAGATGGATCAGTACAGTAACAGCAGCTATGGGTGTCACTCTATTGATAATTAGTCGCCCGACTGAAGACCGAACACAGTTTAGGACAACTACCCAGAGAGTTGCCATGAATTGGCATCAATTTGATGGCACTTAACAACAACAACAGTATAGACATAATGAAGGTAATTTTATAACAAGTTGCCCAGGTTGGAAGGCCAAACAAATACTTATTTTTAAACTCTCTTTTTATTATAATCAGGCTTTCATAAGTAACAAATGAAGTATGAAGTAGCACACATTATAGCCTGCATCAAATCCCCCACCCCTCCCTCCCACCAATCTCCAAAACATGGAAACATGTTTAGACGTATTTGTACAGGCTACAAAGCCATAAGTACCAGGGAAGTCCTATGGGTTGTGCAGCCCAAATTTCAAACTGTTGGAGCGAGATTCCCATAATTATAAGGAATATAGTCACTGAGGGGACTGCTGGTTTCTGGATCAGGAAAGCCTTTGCACAAACCCTGCAAGGCCTGGGATCTTTGAATGGGTGTTTTGAAAGGAACAGAAAGGAGTGCAAGGAAACAAAAGACAGCAGAAAACACACCTATATGGACACAGATGACAGTCAGGCCAAGGAATCACAACCAAAGTTTCTTCAGTCTCCAGTGCCACAAGCAGTCCTAAAAGACAACAAAGTCTGATGCTTATTTTATGATTTATCACAGGTGTAAACTGGCACATTCAAAAATTATGCCCTGCACATTGCCGTCCTATGTGAAATCTATCATGGATGTCCAAATGCCGGCCGCCCAGGCCATACCCCAACACTCCCTTGTAAAGCCTCCCAGAGAAACATGCAAGGTTAAATTAACGTCAGTTAGGGTAAGACTGAGGGGTAGCTGCCCTGGGGGAATGGAGCATTATCAGTTGGGGGCGGTTTGTCTGTGACCCTTGCGGTGCTATGTGACTCTATCAGGGCTATGGATGTTTCCCTTCATAAGTTTATGGAGCAACTCAGTTTGAAGGTAGATTTCCTAACAAGACTTGCCTCAGCTCAGAGAGTTGAATTGAGTCAGCATGCTGCTAAGTTGGAGCAGTTAGAAGCATAAGTGGCTGTGAAGGATGCCAGTGTCAAGGTCTTTGGAAAAAACTGGAATACCTAGAAAACCAATCCTGGAGGAACAATCTGAGGTTTTTGAGTTTTCCTCGGCCCCCTCTTTTAGGCCCAGTCGAGCTGGTAAGGAAGTATATGGTGGAAATCTTGGGCTTGGCCTCGGACAATCTGCCTCCTATAGCCTGGACGTACTACCTGCCCTCTTCTGGTGGCATATCTGGGAACCCCACTAATGGACCTGACCGGTTTTCTGGAAGGGTCATTGGAGTTGGTGACTTCCTGAAGCACATTATTGGTGACTTTCACTTTTGTTTATATTTTAAACATATCCAAGAGCAGTTTTTGATATTTCTAGACAAACGCAGGCCCACTACAAGTTCTTGGCTTTACAGCCTAGGGCCCTTGCTTTGGGGGGTACCTGACTTTTTTAATTTCCTTCGCTTTGTTATATAAGTTTTGAGGGTAAGAATTATTCCTTCACAGAACCAAAACATCTCCTTGAGCTTATTTCTTCACATGAGGGAAAGTTTGAGGTAGCTAGTGGGGGAACATAGAGTGTGTTTATTTATTTATTTATTTAGACAGTTTTGTATACCGCCTTATCCTTCAATCAAAGCGGTCACAACACAATTGGGGGATACATTTAACACGTGGGGATATGAGACACATACACTAATACTTACAGGGAACTTGGACAGTGCATTCTCCACAGCCTTTACAATGTTTATTATAATTTCCTTGGTTATTTTTCCTCTCTTGCCCCTTAATTTTCTGGTCAGATGGGCAATGGTGATGTTGTATTGCTTTTGGTGCTATTTTTCCTGTTTCCAATATGTTTTCTTTGTACATTGCCTTGTATCATATGCAATTTGATAAATAAAAAAATAAATAAGATGGGAGATTATACAGCACTTACTGAAAGTTTAGATATAATTGGCATCTCAGAGACCTGGCTATACTTTATTCAGAAAGGACAGGGTAGGAAGAAGGGGAGGAGGAGTAGCACTATATGTAAAAACTACTATTAAAGCTTTGGAATTACAGAGCTTAAAAGGGAGAGAGGAGGCATTGTGGGTTAAACTAGAAAGAGGGAAAGAGAAATCTATTTGCATTGGTGTGATATACAGACCTTCCTCACAAGAGGAAGAGGTGGACAGAGAGTTAATTGAAGACATACGCAGCATTGCTAGGAAAGGGGAAGTGCTACTGCTAGGAGATTTCAATATGCCAGATGTTGATTGGCACATTCCTGCTGCAGTATCATCTAGGAGTAAGGAGATCCTGGATTCTCTACAGGGAGAACTATTCAGGCAATTGGTAACAGACCCCACACGTGAAGGGGCCATACTGGACTTGGTGCTAACCAATGGTGAAAGTGTTTCTGATGTTGTAGTGGGAGATCATTTTGCATCCAGTGATCACCAGATGGTGTGGTTCAGTATTAGGACTAGGGCTGTTAGAATCCATTCCAAGGTGAAGATCTTAGACTTTAGGAAGACTAACTTTGCGAAGATGGGCCAATACCTCAGGGAGTCATTAGTGGGATGGGAACAGCTGGGGGATGTAGAACAACAGTGGACAAAACTGAAAGGGGGTATTTTAAAGGCAACCAACCTATGGTTTTCGAAGGAAGTAGCTGAAAAAGTGAAGAAAAAGAGGGAGGCCTTCATGAAATACAAGAGATCACAGAGAGAGGAAGACAGGCATCTGTATTTGGAAAAACTTAGAGAAGCTAGCAAAGTAGTCAAGAAGGCAAAGATTCAAAAGGAGGAGGAAATAGCCAATGCAATAAAATGGGGGGATAAGACATTTTTCAGATATATTAGTGAGAAGAGGAAGGGCAAAAGTGGTATTGTCAGACTCAAGGGTACAGGGGGGGAATATGTAGAAGCTGATAAGGATAAAGCGGAATTGCTTAACAAATATTTTTGTTCTGTGTTCACAGATGAAGAACCAGGAGCAGGACCTCAGAAAACACCCACAAATAAGAACAGAAGCGAGGGACATCTTGAACAATTTTCAGAAGACTGTGTTCGTGAGAAACTAGCTCAACTTAAAGTAGACAAAGCGATGGGACCGGATGGGATACACCCTAGAATACTGAGGGAACTTGGGGACGTTCTAGCAACTCCACTGACTGACCTTTTCAATGCCTCGTTGGAGTCGGGAGTGGTGCCAAAGGACTGGAGAGAGGCTCATGTGGTGCCTTTACACAAAAGCGGAAGTAAGGATGTGGCTGAAAACTACAGGCCGGTTAGTTTAACTTCAGTGGTGAGTAAATTAATGGAAACGCTGTTGAAAGAGAAAATAGTGAGGTTTCTGGAGTCCAGCGAATTACAGGATCCGAGGCAGCATGGATTCACCAGAGGCAGGTCTTGTCAGACAAATCTGATTGATTTCTTTGACTGGGTGACCAGGGAGGTGGACCGAGGGAGAGCTCTAGATGTGGTGTATTTAGATTTCAGTAAAGCCTTTTGACACTGTTCCTCACAGGCGACTTATAAACAAACTGAGCACCCTAGGGATGGACCCTAAAGTTACTGCTTGGGTTAGAAATTGGTTGGGTGGGAGGCGACAAAGAGTACAAGTAAATGGAGCTCACTCTGAGGAGAAGGATGTTACCAGTGGTGTGCCCCAGGGATCTGTCCTTGGTCCGATTCTTTTTAACATCTTTGTTAGTGATATAGCGGAAGGGCTGTCGGGTAAGGTTTGCCTCTTTGCGGATGATACCAAAATCTGCAATAAAGTAGACACCCAGGAAGGTGTAGATAACATGAGGAGGGATCTGGCTAAGCTTGAAGAATGGTCTAGAATTTGGCAACTGGGATTTAATGTTAAAAAATGTAAGGTCATGCATTTGGGCTGCAGCAATCCAAGGGAGCAATACAGTATAGGAGGTGAAGTACTTTTGTCCACTAAAGAAGAGCGGGACCTAGGCGTAGTTGTGTCCGATGATCTTAAAGTAGCTAAACAGGTAGAAAAGGCGACGGCAAAAGCTAGAAGGATGCTTGGGTGCATACGGAGAGGAATGGCTAGCAGAAAAAAGGAGGTGATAATGCCTCTGTATAAGTCTTTGGTGCGACCTCATTTGGAGTATGGTGTGCAATTCTGGAGACCGCACCTTCAAAAGGATGTGAACAGGATGGAGTCGGTGCAGAGGGTTGCTACTAAGATGATTAGTGGTCTTCATCATAAAGCATATGAGAACAGACTTAAGGATCTTAATATGTACACCTTAGAGGAAAGGCGGGATAGAGGTGATATGATTGAGATGTTTAAATACCTCCGTGGCATAAATGTTCAGGGAGAGAGCCTCTTTCAATTGAAAGCAAGTTCTGCGATGAGGGGACATGGGATGAGGGTGAAGGGAGATAGATTCAGGAGTGATATGCGGAAATATTTCTTTACGGAAAGAGTAGTGGATCCATGGAATAGTCTCCCAGTGGAGGTGGTAGAGATGAGGACAGTAACTGAATTCAAAAAAGCATGGGACCAACACAGAGGATCTCTAAAGGTAAAAAGTGGACTGTTGTAGTTGTTATGGAAGGACAGACTAGATGGGCCTTGTGGTCTTTTTCTGTCATCATGTTTCTATGTTTCTATGTAACCAATGAGACGCTATGATACCAGGTTACAAACCATATCGCCATGAGCACATTGGTGGAGAGCTAGCTCTATATGTTAAAGGGGGCATTGAGCCAAATAGGATAAAGGTTTTGTAGGAAACAAACTGCACTGTAGAATCTCTATGGATAAAAATTCCATGTAATAAGGGGAAGGGAATGGCAGTGAGGGTGTTCTACCACCTGCCTGGCCAGAATGAATAGACAGATAATGAAATGCTATCAGAAATTAGGGAAGCTAATCAAGTTTACAATACAGTAATAATAGGAGATTTGAACTGACTGGGTCAATGTCACATCAGGACATGCTAGGGAGATAACGTTTCTAGATGAAGCAAATGACTGTTTCATGGTGCAGCTGGTTCAGTGGAAGCTATTTTAGACTTAGGGGGATGTTTACTAAAAACCGGAAATGTGCGCGCCGCAAAATAGCGCACGGAAACGCTAATAAACACGTTTAAACGCCCCGCACACGTGCGTGTCACCTCCGCAAAGGTGCGCGGCACACTAACGGGCCCCGTACAAGTGCGGGCCCGCAAATGTCCGATAGAGGCGTGGAATGGCTAAAGGAGGGCAGAGGAAGGCTCCGGAGGGGCGGAGGGACGGGGTCAATGGGTGGAGAGTGGGAGGGGAGAGGCTCCCCGCACAGTATCGGGCCCGAATTTGCATGTAAAAACTATGCATTTAAAGGGAAGAGAAACCATTTCTGTCAGCAATGTACAGGAAAACCGGGGAAACCAGCAAAACGTGAGCAGTGTGATACATGTGCACAGCACAAAAGTGCAAATAAAAATAGAAAATGACCACAACAGAACTATTAAAAATAGTAATTCAGCTGGGGAACAGTTATAGTGATGGGCAAATACAGAAAACACACCCAGAAAAGCTCCAGAAAAAAGAAATGAATTTTGGAAGGGTTTACGGAGCGGAGACTCTTCCAAAAAACATTTCCTTTTGTGGAGCTTTCCTGGGAGTGTTTGCTATGGTTGCCCATTAATATCACTGTTGCCCAGACACCCCTGTATTGCAGGGGACATAAGCATGGGGAAAACACCCATATTTTACCCAACAACGCACACACACCACAACAATGGGCATTACCCACAGCCAAGTACCCCAAATGCAGTCCCGTACTGCCACATTCCAATCAGGTCACCTGCCTTTTATGGGAGAAGCTCATGCCAGCTTGTTGGCGGACGAGTACATGTGGTGCAGGGGGCAGTGGCTGCTAGCGACAGAAGACAGAGGCCTAGCCATATGCAGGCTGGCACAGTCCACAGCAACAGACAGGCCCTGCCGGATCCACAGTCATGGACTATCCAAGGAATTCAGCCAAGCTGTGGCTACACGGTGGTGCAGTGCACACAGACAATGCATGCAAGAACAGAAGGTCACAGGTTCAAAGACCAGCTGGGGCTACCAGCAATCCTGCCCACATATTTTCCCCACAAATAAACAGTGACAGTAAGGACACACCTTTCGTGACGAGGACATATGCAATGGTAATACATCTATCTTTTACCCCACTGAGCACAGACACCATGAACAGGGGCAGAACCTACAGCAGAATCCCCCAAATGCAGTCCTGGTGGGCCACACACCAGTCAGGTTCTATGCTGCCACTCATACAAATGCCTGTGCTGTATATCTATGCACGGTATGTAGATGTAGCTCATGCATATTCATGAGGGACAGCAGGAAGACCCGAACAGTGTGATGCAAAACTGGGCTGGAGTGGGGAAGCGCTGCCGTAAAGCAGCAGCCAACAGGGGCAAACACACACCCACACCCACACCCACAGGCCCCATTGGCCAATGTCTCCTGTAGAGGCAGAACATTGGACCCTGCGTGCATCTCCCAATACCAGCACCTGCATACCTTAGCAATGTCACCCTACACCTGAGGTACACAGCTCTGAAACGTTTGCTAAGAGTACAGGCTGATAGATATCCCTACGTTACGCACATACTGCTAGTTGACCCCATCCGAACAATCTGTTTGGTGTCTGCGGTGCGTGCTCCAGGCCTGGCCTCTGATGGTGTTCACCACCCTGGGGAGTGACCCCCAGCAGTACTGCGTACCATATCCATGCCTGTGCCGTGCCCAGGACCGGTGTGGTGGCCAAGGCTAATCACCCCCTCAATAGTAGCACAATGCTGGCATAGGTGTGGGAGTGTGTGTCTGTCTATACAGTGTGTGTTGGCTGCAAACACCTTCCCCAACCCACACTGCCAGCACTACTGCCAGTATTGGCCTGCCAATGTGCATAATGAGCAGCAAGGTACCATGGGTATAGGTCAGACATGGTGGGCTAGCCAGGATGCATCTGCACAGGGCATAGGGCACTGGCTGTGACATTGTAGTGCCAGGCCACCACCTACACAGACAGGGTGACCTCTGTATGTGCTGCTGGGGGAGCACTCTCACCCTGAGTGTGCAGTGATGACAGCATGGCTAGGCACCCCCATAGTGCTGTATTGTGTTTCTCTCTTGTGATATATATGGGTTTCCTGTTGGGGCCTCCTCACAGAACTCTCTGCTTGTGTGTGCTGCCACCCCAGTTTTGGGTGCATGCATTTCCATCAGGGCTAACCAGCAGACTGTTCACAGCTGGTATGTGTCTTGATGGAGTGCCTTGCAGGGTGCAGTGGCTGATGGCTTGCTGCAGGTGAATATCTGATAGTGCTGGGGTGCATCTTTGGATATCCAGGCCTAAAGTCTGTCTGATATTGTGTTATGGATGTGTGTGGAGCTGCTTGGACTGCCCTGTAGGGTGTCTGTTCCCCAGCAGGACTGGGGTTTGATGGTCCACTCTACTGCTGTGGGGGGGGGTGGAATGGGGATCTGTTGGAGGGGGTCCATGGGGGGTTTCCACTAACTGAGACATCCAACATGTTTCTGCAACACCTTCCTATCTCACAGGTTAGTACTGTTTTGGAGCTCTGTCATGGCCTCATCTAGCCATGGCTGGTGTTATGGACCTGGTCCTGGCCGCCACATCATACCCTCAGGGTGAGCACAGTACCCGCACAATGTGACGGTGTGTAGCTACTCTTTGCTGGTAGTCCACCCGCTCAGGACCCCCTACCAGGCCGAGGTGCTGTGTGGGTGCACATGGACAATTCCCCCTACCAGGCCGGGTAGCTGTTGGGGTGCATTCCCCATCTTGTGTGCATCTGTGGACAGCTGATTTGCATGTGCAGTGCATCATGGGTACGGGTGGCCTAACCTTATCCTGTCTACAACAGCAGACTGTCTGTGGGGTGACGTGCAGGCTCTCTGCAGCCAGCCAGGGGCTTGCTGTCAGCTATAGAGCTGTAGCCCAATGGTTATGTCACTCCCTGTACAGCCAGAGGTCATGGGTTCAAACCCACAGTGGGGCCCTTTGATAGGGCCATCCACAGCTTTATTTTTATTTACTGTACATATGTCTATGCCGACAAAACCACACACAGTTTACTATACCCATTAGGTGCCTCTGAGGGTGCTTTATAGGGCGCCCTATAGGCCACCTTATGGTTGCCATCCATATAGGGTGCACTATACATTATCCTGTGTCGCAACATACATGGTGCCCTATAGGGGACATTCTAGGGTGCCTTGGCGGACAGTGCACTGTAACATGTGCCTTACGGGCATCCGTATGTTAACACACTGTGAGAGCGGGTTTACTAGTGGTGGGAAATAAAATATAAATGGAAGGCCTCCTACAGCACTCCTCACCATGATACATACTGCCCCAGCCAGCCTTGTTCACTGGGCACTGTGAGGGGTTGAACCCCTGGCCCCTGCACCATTGGTCAGTGTCTTAACCATTGTGCTGTGGCTCTGTTCCTGTGTTTGTGCATCCGCGCGCAGCCTTGTAGCCATCAGCGCGCCATCTTGTGGCGCACTAAATTAACAGCATGCCACCTTATGCCGCACAACATGGAAATGCCCCAGCCAGCTGTCTTCAATGGGCACTGTGGGGAATTGAACCCATGATCCCTGAACGAGTGGTCAGTGTCTTAACCATTGCGCTATGGCTCCATTCCTGTTATTTGCACATCAGCGCGCCACTTATCCCTCCCACTATTGGACTGCCCCCTCACACATCAGCGCGCCGCCTTCTGCCCACCGGCTCGCCGCCTTCTGTTGCCCACATTTATCAGCGCACCGCCTTCTGCCGCCCAAACTTAACAATGCGCTGCCATCTGCCGCCCACACTAAACAGTGCGCCGCCTCATGCCGTAATAAAAATAACAGTGCGCCGCCTTCTGCTGCCCAAAATTAATATGCCTCCTAACCACTTTTGCCCATAAATGTTGGTGCCTCAGCTGGTCTTTTTTGTTGAGCGCAATGGGGGTTTGAACCCCTGGCCCCTGCACCATTGGTCGGTGTCTTCACCTTTGTACTACAGCTCTGTTGTTTGGTTTGCAGCAGCGCCTCACTTAGCCTTCCCACGCGCTAATGTGGGCCCTGCACATTAGCGCGACGCACACACGTACGGTCCAGTTTTTTGCTTTTTTCTGCCTGGCCCGCCCACTCCTTATATGGCACCAGCACACTAACGGGAACCCGCACAGCAACGGTGTTTAGTAAACATGCCCCTTAGTCCTCAGTGGAGCACAGTATCTAATACAAGAGGTAACAGTTTTGGGGCCACTTGACAACAGCAATCATAACATGATCACATTTGATTTAAAAAATGAAGGGAGGAAAGCAAAGAAATTCACGGCGCTAGCATTTAACTTTCAAAAAGTAGAATATTATAAGATGAGGAAAATGATTAAGAAAAAACTACAAGGAGTAACTATAAAGGTTAAGAAGTTACATCTGGGTTGGGCATTATTAAAAAAAAAAACTATCTTGGAAGCCCAGACCAGATGTATTCCATGCTTTAAAATAGGTGGAAGAAAGGCCAAACAACAGCCAGCATGGCTTAAAGATAAGATCAGAGAGATAAATTTATACCTACTAGAGTCCTGGCAATTTTATAACAAGCCATTTCCAAGCATAAACCACTGCTTTCTGTGTGGGAATGTCTTTGAATATTATTCCTGTGCTTGGTTCATGGTTTTCATTTTTTTTACAAATAACTTTATGCATTTCCACTGTTGCAATTCAGTACTTTACTGAACTCCAGCCAGTATTTAGAGAACAAAACAGTGAAATTGTAAAGGAAGTGATAACTGATAATATGTACTACTGAGTTCTTTCATAACAAGCGGACATTTCACACCAGGACTCCCGATACTGCCTAGCTTTTTAAGCTTTGCAAAAAAATGCCTCTGTCCAAAAATCATGGCTTTTAACTCTGACAAAAACAAATGAAGCCCAAGAGAAAGCTGCTGGAGGCTTATCTTTTACATGTTCTCATTTTTTGTTATTTTCAAACAGATTAAATTCAAGAAATCCACACTGCATTTTATATACAAAGGATGTATCACTGTGCCTCAAAAGTACATATATATGACTTGATAATAGCAATTTTATAACAGAAATTTTATAAAGCCAATTTTATAATGGTGCGCCTAGGCTTGAAGGTGGAGAAAGTGCCTATTTCTAGCATGGTTCATAAAGTATTTTATGTAGGCATCTATTTGTGTACATAGAGTAAAGGAGTAACCTAGTGCTTAGAGCAGCAGTTTAGTACCCAAGCGATCAGGGTTCAATTCCCACTAACACTTTTCATGACTTTGGGCAAGTTTCTTTACCCTCTATTGCCTCAAAAGAAAGAGCCTGACAATCTACTTCCAGTCATACCTTGCCAAGAAAACCCAGGGGCTGCTGGGTTGCCAGGAGTCAGCATTGACTTGATGGAACTAAAAAAAAAAATGTCTTTATAAAATACTAGCACAAATCATGCAGAAATCCCAGCTAGTTTTTGGTGCTGACATTTATGCCTGCTTGGGAGTACCATGTAAAGTATATGCGTACAAATGTATTTAATAAAATATACACATAAATCATGACTCCGCCCATGCTCTTTTCAAACTCCTACCCTGAGCACTCCTTCTTGACAAATGGTCAGAGCTTACAATCTAATCAGACAAACAAGATAAAAAGTGAGAGAGAGGATAGAAGAGGGAAGGGTAAGGAGACATAAGGAACAAAGGATCAGAATCCAAAGACAGACTTAAATAGGTGAGCCTTTAGCTTAGATTTGAAAGGGGGCACAGACTCAAGAAGTTTATTCCAAGCACAAGGAGCAGCGAGGTGAAAGGACCGAAGTCTGAAGTTAGCAGAGGTAGAAAAGGACAAAGAAAGGAGCAAGCCAGTAGAAGAATAAAGTTCGCGAGAAGGGGTGTAGAGGGAAAGGAGTGATAGGGAGGAGCAGCAAAGTAAATGTACTTAAAAGTCAGACAAAGGAGTTTGAATTGGATGTGAAAGTGGATGGGAAGCCAATGAAGTGTTTTCAGAAGAGGGATTATATGAGCAAATCGAGGCTGGTGAAAAATTAATCATGCAGCAGAGTTTTGAACAGATTGAAGAGGAGAGAGTTGACTCAGAGGGAGACCAGCAAGCCAGAGGTTGCAATAGTCAAGATGACAAGTTATTAAAGAGTGGTCAAGTGTTCTAACAGTGTCATTAGAGAGGAAGGGTCAAATCTTGTAAATGTTATAGAGAAAGAAGCAACAGGTCTTGGCAATTTGTTGTATATGTGATAAGAAGGAAAGGGAGGAATCACAAATGACATCAAGGTTATGAGTTGATGCAACCAGTGAAAGAAGGTTATTATCAACAGATTGAAAAAGAAGGAAAGCAATAGGAGGGTTTAGGGGGAAAAATAAGTAGTTCAGTTTTGTTTATATTAAGTTTCAACCAGGATGAGGTATCCAGGTGGCAATGTCAGAGAGACAGGCAGAGATACAGGCCTGCTGTACCTGAGAAATATCAGGAGTAGAAAGGTAAATTTGAGAATCATCAGCATAAAAATGGTACTGAAATCCATGAGAGGAAATGAGAGAACCAAGGGACTGGGTGTAGAGCGAGCAAACTAGAGGGCTCAGAACAGACCCTTGGGGAACACCAACTGAGAGTGGAATAAGGAAAGAGGAGGAACCATTAGAACAAACACTGAAAGAGTGATGGGAAAGATAAGATGAAAACCAGGACAGGACAGGGTCTCTAAAACCAAGTGATGACAAGGTCTCAAGGAGAAAGAGGTGAGGAGACTGCTAGGTACTTATGACCTAGATTGGCCACTGTTGGAAACAGGATACTGGGCTTGATTGACCTTGGTCTGACCCAATATGGCATATCTTATGTTCTTATGTCAACAGTATCAAAAGCAGCTGAAAGGTCAAGAAGGATAAGGATGGAAAAGAGGCCCCTAGATTTGGCCAAGAACAAATCACTAGAGACCTTGGCTAATGCTGTTTCAGTGGAATGTACTACTACTACTACTATTTAGCATTTATAAAGTGCCATGCATGCAGCGCTGCACAGCTAACCTACAAGAGGTAGTCAACATACAAGAGACAGTCCCTGCCCGTCAGAGTCATGCTCATCGGAGATTACAATCTAGTCAGAACAGTACAGAGCATTAGTCAGTTCTGCGCAAGGTATGGTGTGGTACAGTTTGGTCTATAGTTTGGTCATAAACGTTGACGGGGGTTAGGGTAAGATGAGGATGAAAGTCAGGATCTGAATGCAACTGTGAAGAGGTGGGTCTTCAACCTGGATTTGAAGAGGGCCAGGGAGAGTGCCTGGCGGACAGACGCAGGTAGGCTGTTCCAGGTGTGTGGTGCAGCAAGGTGAAAGGGATGTCAGGGATGAAAGCCAGATTGAAAAGGTTCTAGAAGAGCTTGAGAGGAAAGGATGACAGCAGAGGAAGTGGAGAGAAGGAGATGGGTGGGGATGGGATCAGAAGAGCAGGTTGTGTGTTTGGAGGAGGAAAGAAGATGAGACGTTTCATCATCATTTATCTTTGGAAAAGAAGAAAAGATAATAGAGTTTGATTGGAAAAGTTGGTATTGAGAGAGAGAAAGGAATGAGGTTTGTGGCAAGGAGGCCTATCCGGAGTCCAGGGGAGGGCAAAGAGACAGGGAATTCACCCTAGTAAAGGGCCCCCTTTTACCGAGGCAGGGTAGGAAAGACACAAACACCTCCAGGAATCAGAAAACTTCCACATGGCCCACATTTCATGCTCCCCCTAGTGGAAGGAAGGGGAGAGGATACAGAGCCCAGAACCCCTTAGGCAGTGAATGCTCCAAGTACTCAGGTGCACGAAGTCAGGCTGATTGCCATCACCTGGGTAGGGAGGGGTTGAAGCTAGAGCCCTAGAAGTATAAACTGAGGCCAGAGTATGACAGAAGGAGAGAAGGAGAAGCAGGAAGCCAGACTGCTATGAGCCAAGGCACAGCTGCAAGTGGGGGAAGCTTGACTGGTGCAGAGCAGAGCAGAGGCACTGAGCTTCCAAGAGAGGAGACTGCTAAGTGGAATATAGCACGTCTGCAAGAGGGTTTGAAGCCAGGAACAGGAGAGACTCCAAGATTCCCTGGGAGGCTGGTAGCTGAGGACGGTGAACAGGACAGGGAGTCTGAGCCTATGCAGCTGGGAGAGCCTGAGGTAAAGCTAAATGAGGAGGACACTCCTATGGACTGTTCCTTGTGCCAAGCTTTAAACCTGAGGAACAGGGAGCAAACAAGCCAGTCCTGAGAGAGAGTTTGCCAGGAAAAGAAACCCATAGTCCACAAGCTGGGTGGCCGTGAGTCCCTCGTGTTGGTAAAGGGAAAGGTCACAGGCTCTAAGGAGCAAGCCTGGAAACTGTGATAAGCTTGTTAATTGCCTGCTGCTGGAACAAGGACACTGGGGTAAAAAAGTACCTATTATAACAAAGCTTTCTTGTGCCTGGAATTATATTTGTTGCTTGAAGGTTTTGAAGCTGAGAGAAGCTATACTATCACGGACAGTGAATGCGATTTTGTTTTGTGCTTCACCCAGCAAGGCTAAAAAAGGGAATTATCCTTGCTGTTAAGACTGTGTATCCTGCACTATGGATATCCTTTAAACAGACATTTTTGAGTTTGTGTTTGTTTGCAGAATGCTCTGCTTCACAGAGTCCACGAGCAAGTATCATGTACGTGGTATGAACGAACCTTTGTATATAAAATAAATTTCTGTCATTTGCCTTACCCCTTGGAGCCCGACTACAGCTTTCTGTTTGATGCACACATACAGCCAAGCAAACAGCAGAGAGTTCTTCTAAAAAAAACATGCCCCTCTTACCTAGAGGCAAGTGATGGCTGCATGACAGGTTGTTCTAGTGGAAATCTGGAGAGAAATCACATGTATTTTGTTAAAGAAAAATGGCTAGGATTTGGGCAGAGAGAGAAAGGGGGATAGGAGTGGGAGGCACCTTGAAGACAGAATTAAGAGTGGAGAAAAATCAGTGGGGATTAGTAGCAAGAGAATTTGTCAGGTGGATATAGTAGTTTTGTTTAGCAAGAGCTAATGCAGACTGGAAGGAGGTAAGCATGAATTTGAAGTGAAGGAAATCAGAAAGGAGGTGAGATTTAAGTCACATGTGCTCAGTAGAGCGGGCACAGGAGCAGAGAAAATAGCAAATCCCTCATTCTGTCAGAGCTGGGGTGAAGTGCGTCTGACAGAATGAGGGAAAGGTGGAGCAAAAGTATCAAGAGCAGAGGAGAGAGCAGTATTATAGGAAATAATAGCTTCATCAACAGAATTTGAAGACAAGATGGAGGAAAAAGGTGATGAGACCATAGTGGAAAGAGTCAAAGGATCAATAGCATGAAGATTTCTAAAAACGTGTGAGGAGACAGAACATGATTGAGATGAAGAGTGATGAAGGGAGAAACATAAGAGGTAGTGATCTGATAAGGGAAGAACTGAGGAATGGAAGTTGGATAGCAGACAATTTGAAAAGAAAACCAGATCAAGGTGGTGACAACATTGATGAGGAGGTACAGAAAAGCAAAGCTGGAGATTGAAAGAGGAGGTGATGGAAAGGAATTTAGAAGCATAGGAGTCAGAGAGATTATCAAAATGAATATTGAAATCACCAAGAATTACTAGGGGGGAGGAAGAATCCAGAAATAGGGGTCTAAATATAACAGTTATTCAGAGAAGGGGTTAAAGAGGCAGATGGAATGGACCTCAAAGGAGGAAGAGGAGTGAGATTGAGGATGAGGGAGTGGTTGAAATTGGCAGGACGGGGAAAGAACAAATCTAACTCCACCTCCATGGCCAGTGATGTATGGAGAGTGGAAGAAATGGTAACCACCATGACAGAGAGCAGCAATAGAAGCAGAGTCACCGTGTTTCAGTGAGGGCAAGAAGATTGAAGGAGTTAGAGATGAAAAGATCATGAGTAAAAGAGAGTTTATTAGACATAGAATGTGCATTCCATGATCCACAGGAGAAGGAAATAGATGAGGGGGAAGGAGAGGAATAGAGATGAGATTAGAATGGTTGAAAGCAGAGTGAGAGTGAGAGGCAATTCTAGTGGGGCCAGGATTAGGATGAATGTCACCAGAAGAGAAAAGGAGAATAAGAGTATGAGGCAGAGAGAAGATGGAACCAGGTGCAGTCAAAGTAGCATCGGAATTGATTATTGAGCTCCTTGAGTAACAAAGAGCAGTAAGCTTTCTACGTTCATGTACATGGTGCATATATGGATTATGCACCAATCCAAAGAGTAATAACACAAAAGAGAAGATAAAAGTCAAAATATTAACAGGCAAATGATACCAACATGAAAGCATAATAATAGTAAAAGTATCTGGATAATTTGATAACAGAAATATAAGTCGTGGAGCGGCATGCCAAAAGGACCAAACAGGGCCTTCTTAATACTTAGCAACGTGTTTAGTCTGATATATAAAGTCCATCCAGAACTAATACAAGAGTCTGATATAAAATTACCCCCTTATATATGTGGAAAAGGTTTATAAAATTACCCCCATCAAGAGTTATTTTATGGCAGGCAATCTAGATTGAAATGGCAATAAAATGTCTGTTAGTAGCCTATTTTATAAAGACACATAGCCACCTATGTATCTTAACATTTACTGTAGGAAACAACTAAAAACTCCCTTGTTTATGCTGCATACCTGTCTCTCGTTGAAGTGTAGCTAGACATGCTGCCTTACATTGTTGTTTTTGAGGTTCTATTTATTGGTAGGAAACAAGCACCAAGTTTGAAACTTATGCTGAGATCTTTGTAGAATTTTTAAGTTTGTATTAGGGCTCATTCTGTCCCGGATGTAGATACCCTCTGTATGCCCGGTCTGAGCCAGACATACAGAGGTGATCGTGATTCTAATCTCGCAGAGCATGTCTAGCCCCAAAGGATCAGAATTCCGATTAATCCTGCATGTACAGGACGGGACTGCGATTCAGTCTGGCCTACACGTACCGGACCTTCCTGGCTAACTTAGTCAAGGCTCATCAATGGAGTTGTGGTGCCATGGCACTGTGGTTCCATTGAAGAGCCGCGATGCTGGCGGCTGGAAAAAAAAGTTATTCCCCACAGCCCGACCCCCATTCTGGCCTCCAGGGAATGTCATCTGCACACCCCTGCCCCATCCATGCCCCGGGCACAAGAAAAAACGCGTCCAGGGAAGTTATTCCACCTCGGAGGTGGAATAACTTCTCCGCACAAGTCACTGGCCCTGGACATACAGGGCCGACAATAGAATTGGCCCTATTTGTCCAAGGCTGGTGACTGCCCACCGCCTGCCCAGACTCCGCCCCCGAGCCGACCCTTCCCCGCCCCCATGTAACTTCCCCGCACAACCGGCAGGGAGTTTAGACGCAGCAGTTGAAGGTATGAATAGTGGAGATGAACGTCCCATTGGGACGTCAATCCCTGCTAATTGTGGTACAGAATAACCCCCATTTTGTATATCCCTCACTTAGTTTGCAGCTTGTTGTGCTGTGAGGGCTTGTGTGCATCAGTGATGCTGAGGGCTAAGCTATTGGTAGTTTAACTACTGGCAGGGTCTCCCAAGATGGACAGGTCTCAGCTGAGGTGCCAGACCAAGACAAACTACCTATCTGGGCAGCAGCAGAATGGGACAGTGTTGGCAGCAGAGGATCACATTTCTGTGAGAATGGCAACAACAGTAAACTTAAACTGCACAGAAGAAAGGCCTGGCAATCTACGTCTGTATCTTGCCACGAGAACCCAATGGATAGTCACAAGAAAACAAATTGCACTATAGTACTGGGAGACCCCCAGGTTGGAAGGCACTCAACCAGCTACTGGGGAGGAGCAGAAGACTTTTCAGAGTAAAGCCAGCATTTGTGTTGTGGTTGAATCAAAGCCCTTGGGACATCTGACTGCTGATGTAGCTGCACATGAAATGAGAGTCAGGAGCTGTAAAGATGTCTTATAAATTGGGACATGGAACGTATGAAACATGAACCAAGGGAAGTTAGAGGTGGTCAAGAATGAAATGGAACATGTACAACTTGATCTGTTGGGTGTCAGTGAACTGAAATGGACTGGCATCGGGCACTTTGCATCATATGATCACATGGTCTACTATGCTGGAAATGAAAGACAAAGAAGAAATGGTGTTGCATTTATAATAAAGAAGAAACTTGCAAGAACTGTTATGAAATACAATGCTGTCAGTAAAACACTTAATTTTTATTTCTCTACGAGGAATGCCTATCAACACAACTATAATTCAAGTATATGCCCCAACAGCAACTGCAGAAGAGGATATATTTGATGAGTTCTATGAACAAGTACAAGCTGAAATTGACAGAACTTGCAAACAGGATATCCTGATAGTCATGTGTAACTGGAATGCAAAGGTTGGCAGGCAAAATGGTTGGAAAATATGGACTTGGCAACAGAAATGAAACTGGAGAAAGACTGATAGAATTCTGCAACACCAATGATCTATTCATTCTCAAACATCTTCTTCCAGCAACACAAGTGGCGACTGTACACATGGACTTCACCCAATGGATTGTACAAAAATCAAGTTGACTACATCTGAGGAAGTCAACGATGGAAAAGCTTTATAACATCAACAAAGACAAAATCTGTAGCTGACTGTGGTACATATCACCAACTACTAGTATGCAAACTCAAGCTAAAGCTGAAAAAGAGCAAACCACTTATGAATGTAGCAAAATATGAGCTTGAGAATATACCACTGGAATTCAAAGACTGGGATTTAAAAGTCAATTTGCTGCTTTAGATACAAATGACAGAGCTCCAGAAGAGTTAAGGGATGAAATCAAGAAGGTTGTGTTGGAATAAAGCAAGAATTCTCTACAAAAGGTGAAAAAGCAAAAATGGCCAAAATGGATGACCGAAGAAATTCTGAAAATTGCCCAGAAATGCAGAGAAGCTAAAGATAGAGGAGAAAGAGAGGCAATCAACAAAGATTTCCAATAAGCAGCAAGAAAAAACAAGGAGGAGTATTACAATGATGCATGCAAGGAAATAGAAGCAGAAACTATTAGAGGAAGAACAATATTGTTTTTTCTAAAGTTACGAAAGCTAAAGAAAAAATTCCAGCCTGAAATTGGAATGTTGCAAGATGCTCAAGGATCTATATTGAATGATGCTGAGATCAAGAAACGGTGTTAAGAATATACAGAGTCATTATACAATAAAGATCAAGTAGACCAACAGCCATTTCAACCTGTATCTTATGATCGGGAACCATTGGTGATGAAAGAAGAAGTTGAAGCAGCATTGAAAGCCTTATCAAAGAACAAAGCACCAGGCATTGATGGCATTCCCATAGAAGTATTACATCGATCTGATGCAGCTGTTACCATACTTACAAAGCTCTGCCAAGAAATTTGTAAGACAACATCATGCATTTGTAAAACAGCATCATGCAGTGCCCTCCTCCGAGCCCTGGTAGAAAGGTGAATTTCACCTCCAGTGAGTGAATTTGCTGGTTGCTGTGAGTTCTGTCTGTCTCTCTCTCCACATATGTATTTATTTATTTATTTGTTTATTTGTCATTGTTAGTGTGCTCCTTTACCTCACTGCTCCCTTTATTTTGCACTTTTATTCAGCTTTTCTCAGCTGAATAACTTATCCTTCTCGATAACTAACTGGAACTTTCCTTTCTTCTTCCTTCAACTATCTGGCCTGTCTGTGTTGGCCAGGTTAACATTTAATTCAGTATCTATCCTTGCTCTGTCTCCATTGTTGCAGAGTTTAAAACTTTTTTTCCTGTCTCTGCTCTTAGTCTACCTGAGTGACTAACCCCTCCCCCCTACTGAGGTATTGTTCAGCCCCTTTTCCTGTCTTCCACTTGTGCTTAGCTCTGTTTGCCTCTCTCTCCTTTGGGAAGAGAAGTGCCCTCTTAAGAGCTCTGCTAGAAAGATGAATTTTACCTCCTTTGAGTGAATTTGCTGGTTGCTGTGAGTTCTATTTGTCTGTCTCTCTCTCCACATATTTATTTATTTATTTGTCATTGTTAGTGTGCTCCCTTACCTTGCTGCCCCCTTTATTTTTCACTTTTGTTCAGCTTTTCTGAGCTGAATAACATATCCCCCCCCCATTTATTTAGTATACATTTGTATACTGCTACTTCCAGCAATCAGCAGCAGTTTGATTACAGATTGGAAATTGTCAAATCATGACAGGAAATTTTTGAGGTATAAACACATTGATTAGACAGGAAAGCACAGCACACAGAGAACTATTTTACAGGGAACATGGGCTATGGAGGGTTAAGTGGCTTGCCCAAGACCACAAGGAGCACCTGTGGGACTAGAAACCCCCAGTCCTTCCGGCCCAAGGTTGCTGTCCTCTAGTGGGATTTGAACCCCTGACCTTCCGGTCCAAAGTACCTTGCCCCAACCACTAGGCCACTCCTCCACTCTCAGTCTCCTCCACTCCCCCATGGCTCTCAGTCTTTTATAGCTCTCATCTGCTCATTACTTACTTCACGCACAGGTGCACCTAATCCCTTTGACTCTCTCCCACCTTCTATATCCTCTGGTCTTTGTTCTTCTCTCTATTCCTCTTCTATAGCTCCTCATCACATTGTCTTCCTTTTCTTCATACTCCCTAACTGTCTCCCCTCCCACCAGCACCTTCACTCCTCCCCTCCTTATCTCCCCTTTACCATCCTCCTTCTCCCTCCATTCTGTCTTCTACCCTATCATTAGCTCTTGAGCTTCACCGCTTTCTCCCTCTCATTCATGCATCTCCCCCCCTCTCTCTAAGGCAACCTCACCCTCGTTTCCGCCGTACTGTCTCCTCTCTGCCCTGTACTCTTCTACCCCTTCTCCTTCTCTCATCTGGCAATATCAACCCCAACCCTGGCCCCACTAGACTTCTGTCACACTCCGAGAAGAGATCTTCATGTAACACCTCTAATCTTATTCATATCCCTCTTCTTTCCCCTTCTTCTCTCCCTTTCTCATGTGCCTTGTGAAGCACACATTCCATCTCAAATAAACTTGCTTTTCCTCATGATCTCTTTATCTCTAATGCTCTCCATCTTCTTGCTCTAGCTGAGACCTGGCTCCTTCTAGATGATGCTGCATCTATCGCTGCTCTCTGTCATGGGGGCTATCAGTTCTCCCACACGCCTCGTCCCACTGGCCGTGGTGGTGCTGTTGGGCTTCTACTTTCTCCCTCCTGCCAATTCCAACCCTTCCTGCTGCCTCAGTCTCACTCCTTTCCCTCTTTTGAAGTCCACTCCATCTGCCTTTTCACTCCACTGCCTCTCCGGGTAGCTGTTATTTATCGACCTCCTGACAAGTCTACTTCTACCTTTCTCACTGACTGACTGTGGCTTTCCTTCTTTCTGGATTCCTCTTCCCCCACTCTTTTCTCGGGGATTTTAACATTCATGTTGATAACCCTTCTGATCCTTATGCTTTAAAGCTCCTCTCCCTTACCTCCTCGTTTGACCTCCAGCTTTGCTCTACTGCCCCCATTCACCAGCATGGCCACTGCCTTGACCTGGTATTTTTCTCTAGTTGCTTATTCTCGAACTTCTGTAGCTCAGTTCTTCCCTTATCTGACCATCACCTTTTAAGCTTCAATCTTCAACTCCCACTACTGCTCCTTATGACCTTGAGCAAGCCACATAACTCTCTATTGCTTCAGGTATACATTCATACTGTGAGCCCTATGGAGAAAGGAAAATCCCTACTATACCTGAATGTAACTTGCCTTGAACTCTGAGAAAGGCATGAACTAAATCCAATTCCATAATAATAGTTTATGGACCTTTCTTCCAGGAACTTGTCAAAAGATTTTTTTAAACCCAGCCACACTATCAGCTTTTACTACATCCGCTGACAATGAATTCCAGGGCTTAATTAGGCTTTTAGTGAAAAAATATTCCATTTTAAATGTACTATTTTGTAGTTTTCTGGCGTGTCGCCTAGTCTTTGTACTTTTTGAAGGAGTAAACAACCGATCTACGTTTACTCGTTCAACTCCACTCATTCTTTTGTAGACCTCTATAATATCTCCTCTCAGCCATCTCTTCTCCAAGCTGAAGAGCCCTAACACTTTAAGCCTTTCCTTATAGTTATATTTGGTTGTATGGGGTTATTTTACAAAGTATTTCCTGTGCGTAAAGCATGCTTTACATGCAAAATTTCACAGGGGCTACCATTTTGATTGTGTCAAGAAAGCCTATATTAGGACTTTATGGGGCTTTTATAAGGGACTTGTGGAAAATTGTGTGATATTTACGTGCATAAGTCCCTATTTTAAAGAACTTATGCATATAAATGGACACTTTTGCACATGCTTTAGGCGGTTGGTCTTCTGTAAGCGCACACATAACTCCCATCATTGGTACTTTCCCTTGGGGTTTGCACAAGGGCAGAATATGTACAGAGCCTAGGCGAGGGTTTCAATTTACATGCATGAGTTATAAGATACTATAACTTACATGCTTGTTCTGCAAATCAAGTCACGGGCACCTATGCCTTCTCTTGGGCAGAGGTAACAGTAGCAGTTAGGTTAAAGCACCTGTTTTATAAAATAAAATACATTCATGTTTCACTTTACAAAATAGGCCAGATTACACATTACCTCTTATATTACCTTTAAGGCATGACTCAAAACCCACCTCTTCTGCTCCGCTTTCGACCTCCCACCTCCCCCCTCGCCCCTGTCCCCTCCCCCCACTGACGTCCAGCATCCTCTCCCTCTCCTCTGAGCAGTGCACCTGCCTCTTTGGCGCTTTTACGTCTATCCTCTCTTTCCTATTATTTTATGGCATTCCTGACTTCCTTTTCCTAGCAGTACAAATTCTTTTACTTTGTAAACCGCTTTGATGCACCTCTGTCTGAGCAGTATATTAAGACTGAAATAAAGATAAAATAAATAAAGATAAAGATATGTAATACAAGTGGACTGTGCAGGAATTTATGAAATTACCCTCCACGTGTGCATAAAACTGTATTACTGAACTTGAATATAAAACTGAAGGAAATTTCTTATACAAGCTGTATTCTACCTTTATTTGGGCATATTTATAGAGTTCAGCAAATAAACATTGGCATATCTTCAGCTTTATCTAGTGTTTCAGGAAACTCATACTTATGTTTGCCTTTAGGAGGGGAATAATTTGAGAGATTTATTGTTTAATTTCTTTTTTATAGATAGTCCTATCAAAACATCCATGCATCTAGGTTTTTCTCCATATCAGTGGTGCAGGATCTGCCCTCAGGTTATCACACTAATCCGATTGTACTCAGTGGATATAAAGTCATTTTTGAGAGATTTCCATGTATTTCTGAAACATCATCTATGGTTTTCATCAATTTGGCCTTGTTTTTTGATCTATGTGGGCAAGATGTCAAGGATGTTTCGGACAAGTGTGATAGAACACAAAAATTGTTTGATTAAATAACATTTGGACATTCCAGTTGTGGCCTATTATAGAGAAAAGGGTCATGATTTCAGCAAGATAAGACTGGCCATTACTGATAAGATCATTCACTTTGTGGGGATGATCTGGACACTAAGGGGTCCATTCCGAGCCATGAATAGTGGGACATACATCCCTGCTATTTGTCCTAGAGGAGTTGTATGGGGAGCCTTTGATGAGGGCAGGAGGGGGCAGGCAGAAGGCAGAGCGAGGACGGTGCGTGGACAGGCCATCACCCTGGGCATACAGGGCTGATTCTGAGGTCAGCTCTGTATGTCCAGGGTATGCTGGTTAGACGGGGGACTTAGAATAAGCCCCCCTGAACGCGGGGTAGCTGTGGCGGCTAGCAGTGACAGGACTGGGAGGCAAGGAGGAGGTTCCTCTCAGCTGGATCCTGGCCATGGGAGGCCGAATCAGGGGTCTGGCTGCCGGGAAAGGACACCTGCTGGTGGCGGGTGGCATTTGCATCTCCGTAATGGAGCCATGGTGACAGGATGCCATGGCACTGCGGCTCTATTACGGAGCCAGGCTGAGTTAGCCAGGAATGCGGCTGGGCATGAATACTATGTCCACAATAGGTCTAAATTCTTATTTTGAATGGGTGCTGTTCTATTAAATATTAAGTGGCATTTTAGAAAGGACACCTAAGTCAAATCCTGGACATCCAGGGTGGAACATGCAGAAAAATGCTAAGATCTTCTGTCACCGGCTGATTTTCATAACATGAATGTCCCCAACATGGACATCAGTGGCCCCCTTCGGAAAGAATGGGATGGGGACATCCATCTCATGCAAGCTAGGATAAGGGGACATCCAGTGGCATAGCAAAAGGGAAACATTAGCCCTCATTACCCATCAGTGTTCATTGCCATATTGTAAAATAAAGGGGGTATTAGTGTAGTTCCTCCACACCCTCCATACATTGGCTTGACAAAATGATCACTTTTCAGATGTCTGTTTGTGCCCGGAGCAGGTATAACCTTAGAAGTGACACTGGATGTCCAGGACATTTCTGAGATCAAGCAGGGATGTCCAAGTTCTTCAGAATGTCTAGGCTATGTCTCCACCATGTCCCCGTTCAGACTTGGATGTCCTCACGCTAGGGATGTCCAAAGAACCGGCTTCTAAAATGGCTCTAGAAATGTCTCCATGCTTTGGACATCTCTATACCCATTTCCAGATGTCCAAAGCATGAATAAGGTTTCCAAAATAAGCCCAATTATTGTCCCAATATAATTTGGAACCTAGTTTGGAGTGAATTTGAGTTTCTGTCTTCCGTTTTGAGGTGTCTTGGAATGAGGGTATAATTTCATTTGGCCAACGAATTTGAGAAATGTTACATAGAAACATGTTGGCAGATAAAGAGTTTATGGCTTATCCAGTCTGCCATATCAACTACTACAGTCCCTTTTTTTCATTTAGAAATATTCTATGTTTGTCCCATGCTTTCTTGAATTTAGATACAGCCTTCATCTCTATTACCTCCAATGGGAGACTATTCCATACATCTATCACTCTTTCTGTAAAAAAATATTTTCGCAAATTACTCGAGTCTATCCTCTTATTTCAGAACTTTCTGTCAATTGAAAGAGACTCTCCGCTTGTGCATTTATGACATGAAAGTATTCAAATGTCTCTATCATATCTCCCCATCTCCTGACTTTTCTCTAAAGAAAATATGTTGAGATCTTTAAGTCTGTCCCAATAAATCTTATGATGAAGCCCACTGACCATCTTGGTAGTCACCCTCCACAATTCGCAAGATTTCAGCCGGGACAGAATAGCCACAGGTCCTAAATCGGAGGCAGTGTGGCAAGTCACCCACAGCTGTAAGTAACATTTGCTGTGCTGGCTCTGGTGTGTGGGCCCGACAGAGGTTCACCCACTGTCCCACCCTTGGTACACCACTGCCTGACACTCCCCATGACACACCCTCACATGCACCCACCTAACCCCACTACACATGTTAATGATGTTCAGACAAAAATGACAGAGGCATGTCGCACCTTATAGGATAACAAAATTACTGAAGCATGACCCTCAATAAATTGGTTAGTCTATAAGTTGTCATCTATGACACATTTAGCCCTTAGAAAATTTTCATCATGTTGAGACAAAAGAGAGGTTTGTGAATGGCTCCACTGGAATCCACTGAGGTGGGGGGAGGAGGGGGGAGGGTAGCACAGTAATCACTTGGGCAAGAAAGGTAGCGCCGGCTTTGAGTTCTGTCATACCACAGATCAGTACAGAGGCATTATACTGCATTAATCTCTTTTTTATTCTACAGCTCTTTTTGAATAATTCTTATCGTTCTATTTGTTTGCTTTACCACTGCTGCAATGATTCCAAGATTCTTTTCCTGGGTGCTGACTCCTGATATTGAACCTGGCATGTGTACCTATGGTTAGGATTTCTTTTCACTTAATTCTTGTACACGGTGCCCTTGAGCTGGTGTCAATGACCATAGCCTCGATCTAGCCATACGTTTTGACCTTTTTCCCCTAGTATTTTATGAAGTCACATAGGATCTTACAGGCCTGATAGTCACTTGGGCAGGCTATGCACTGCTATGGCGCATAGCCGTGCCCGGCGACCCTTAACTCCGGATATTCATTGCCAGGGTCATATGCAACAAGGAGTACCGCAAGGATCCGCACTCTCAGCACTCCTTTTTAACATCTACATCCAACCAATATGCAACATTATGAAAGAGAACAACATCCAATACACAATATACGCAGACGACATCATGGTATACTCCCCGATATCAATCGACAACCCGGACTTCTCTAAGATAACAGACTGCCTTACCCAAATGGCGAAGTGGTGCCAAAACAACAACCTCGCAATAAACTACAACAAGACCGAAGCTTTAATCATCACTCGGAACCAAAGCTTCATACACCCACCAAACATAAAGATACAAAGCACCACGATACCGATAAGATCAGAGGTGAGATACCTTGGGGTTACTCTGGACAGTAAACTCAACCTCAAACCACACATAGACAAAACAATACAAAAAGCCTACTACAGGATGCGAATCATCAGGAGACTGAAACCACTCCTCGCTCCAGAACACTTCCGTACCGTCTGTCAAGCACTGATAACCCCAATACTGGACTTCTGCAATCCGATATACCTTGGACTACCAAAACAAGCTCTCAAACCACTCCAGCTGGCACAAAACACTGCAGCTCGAATCATATCCGGAGCCGCTAGGCAGGAGCACATCACACCTACATTAAAGGACTTACACTGGCTCCCAATCAGTGCTCGCATCAGATACAAGACTATCATAAACCTATTTAAGATAAAAGAGCACACATCAGCCAACAGCCTCCACACGCTCATACAACCGGAAACCAGCGCACGTCCTAGAAGAAGTCAAACATGCAACCGAGTCAGTACCCCAAATGAATACAAGCACACACGCAAGGACACAACAGACAGAGCTCTCTCCATGGCTGCTCCAACAATATGGAACAATCTACCGGACGATCTAAGGGCAACTCCAGACCTCAAAGACTTCAGAAAACAACTGAAAACCATGCTGTTCATAGAGCACTATGATCACATCACATAACCTAAGAGAATGGATAACAGCACTCCAATCCTCCTAAACAACTGTATGTATATAAAATGTGTTTTTAGCACCACTGTAAATAGCCCACCTTGTACATAGCTCAAACAAATCAAGCACCCAACACAGCCCTCACACAACTAAGTTTCATTCTCACTGCATGTACAACACACACACTTTACCTGATTGCTTGCTGTGATACCACCTTGATTATTAAGATAAGGCGGTTTAGAAATACTGTTAAATAAATAAATAAATAAAATATGCAATCCCAGAATTGAATATTTGGGGATCGCCATAGATGCCGGAAGCCGCGGTAGCTAACAAGGCAGCAGTGATATTGCATGCTGCCCGGTTATCAATCATCTCTGCCTCCACTCCTCCCTGGAAGGCCCCCAACATGCCCCGATGCTGAGCGGTTAGCATCGGGGCGCATAAGGGCCATAATTGGGGATATTCAGCAGCACAACTGTCTTAGGGGCATGTTTACTAAAATCCGCAAAATAGCGCGCCGCAAAATAGCGCACGGCAACGCGGCACTGAAACGCGCAGAAACGTGTTTAAATGCCCCGCACACGTGCGTGTCACCCCCGCACAGGTACGCGGCTCACTAACGGGCCCCGTACAAGTGCGGGCCCGCAAATGTCCGATAGAGGCGTGGAACGGCGAAAGGAGGGCGGAGGAAGGCTCCGGAGGGGCGGAGGGACGGGGTCAATGGGTGGAGAGTGGGAGGGGAGAGGCTCCCCGCACAGTATCGGGCCCGAATTTGCATGTAAAAACTACCGCGAGTGAAACACTCGCGGTAGAAAGCATTTAAAGGGAAGAGAAACCATTTCCGTCAGCAATGTACAGGAAAACCGGGGAAACCAGCAAAACGTGAGCAGTGTGATACATGTGCACAGCACAAAAGTGAAAATAAAAATAGAAAATGACCACAACAGAACTATTAAAAATAGTAATTCAGCTGGGGAACAGTTATAGTGATGGGCAAATACAGAAATCACACCCAGCAAAGCTCCAGAAAAAAGAAATGAAGTTTGGAAGGGTCTACTGAGAGGAGACTCTTCCAAAAAACATTTCCACGTTTTGGAGCTTTCCTGGGAGTGTTTGCTATGGTTGCCCATTAATATCACTGTTGCCCAGCGTGGTGATATTTTGTCCCACATTTCCCGTGGTCATTTCCGGGGTTTATGTGCACATTTGTCACCAGACAGGGTGCATATGCCCACAGTAGAATTGCGTAGAGCAGGGTTTGTGACTCCATCCTGCCAGGCTTACTGCCTCCAGGGGCTGCACTGTCTCTGTGGCCAAAGTGTGGTACAGCGGACAGAGTTATTACTTCCAGGACCAGAGGGCAGAGGTTCAAAACCCAGCTGGGGCACCTACCAGCCCAGTCCCTATATTTTACCCACCACTAAATAAAGATAGCGCAGACACCCCTGTATGCATGGGGAAAACACCCATATTTTACCCAAAACCGCACATACCCCACAACAATGGGCATTACCTACAGCCAAGTCCCCCAAATGCAGTCCCATACTGCCACATTGCAATCAGGTCAACTGCTTTTTCTGAGAGAAGTTCATGCCAGCATGTTGGCGGACAAGTACATGTGGTGCAGGGGGCAGTGGCTGCTAACCACAGAAGACAGAGGCCTAGCCATGTGCAGGCTGGCACAGTCCACTGCAACAGACAGGTCCTGCCGGATCCACAGTCATGGACAGTCCAGGGAATCCAACCAATCTGTGGCTACACAGTGGTGCAGTGCACACAGACAGTGCATACAAGAACAGAAGGTCACAGGTTCAAAGCCCAGCTGGGGCTACTGCCAATCCTGCCCACATATTTTTCCCACAACTAAACAGTGATAGTAAGGACACACCTTTCATGGCGGGGACATATGCAATGGTAAGACATCTATCTTTTACCCCACTGAGCACAGACACCATGAACAGGGGCAGTACCTAGAGCAGAATCACCCAAATGCAGTCCTGGTGGGCCACACACCAGTCAGGTTCCATGCTGACACTCATACAAATGCCTGTGCTGTATATCTATGCACCACCCCCATGGCATGTAGATGTAGCCCATGCATATTCATGAGGGATAGCAGGAAACCCCGAACAGTGTGATGCAAACCTGGACTGGAGTTGGGAATCTGTGCCGTAAAGCAGCAGCCATCAAGGGCAGACACACCCACACCCACAGGCCCCATTGGCCAATGTCTCCTGGAAAGGCAGAACATTGGACCGTGCATGCAGCACCCAAAACGAGCACTTGCATAACTTACCAATGTCACCCTACACCTGAGGTATACGGTACACAGCTCGGAGACGTTTGCTAGGAGCACAGGCAGGCAGTTATCCATACGTTACGTACATACTGCTAGTTGACCCCATCCAAACAATCTGTTAGGTGTTTGCGGGGCATGCTCCAGGCCTGGCCTCTGACGGTGCTTACCACCCTGGGGAGTGACCACCAGCTGTAATGCGTACCATATCCATGCCTTGCCGTGCTCAGGACCGGTTTGGTGGGCAAGGCTACTTACCCCCTCAATCGTAGCACCATGATGGCAGAGGTGTGGAAGTGTGTGTCTGTCTATACAGTGGGTGTTGGCTGCAAGCCCCTTCAACAGCCCGCACTGCCAGCACTGTTGCCAGTATTGGCCAGTCAATGTGCATAATGAGGTGCAAGGTACCATGGGTATAGCCAGGGCAGGGTGACGTGGCCAGGATGCATCTGCACTGGGCATAGGGCCCTGGCAGGGACATTGGCTGGGATATTGTAGTGTCCGGCCACCACCTACACAGACAGGGTGGCCAAAGCATGTCCTTCTGGGGGATCACGCTCACCCTGACTGTGCAGTGACCACAGCATGGCTAGGCCCCCCCATAGTGCTGTACAGTAGTTCTCTCATGTGATAGATATGGGTTTCTCTTTGGGGCCCAGTCACTGATCTATCTGCTTGCTGTGTGTGCAGACAGCCCAGTTCTGGGTGCATGCATCTCCATTGGGAACATGCACTATGGACTAACCAGCAGACTGTTTGTAGCTGGTAAATGTCTTGCTATAATGGCTTGCAGGGTGCAGTGGCTGTTGGCTTGCTGCAGGTGAATATCTGGTGGTGGAGTGCAGCTTACCATACGCTGGGCTTATGTCTGTCTGCTATTGAGTTATGGCTGTGTATGGAGCTAGCTGCCTGCCTGCCTGGGGGGGGTGGTGGTGGTGGTCCTCAGCAGGACTGGGGTTGATGTTGCCCTCTACTGCCACCTTTGCAGGGAGGTAGAGTGTGGATCCCTTGATGGGGACCATGTTTGCCACGGGGGGGGGGGGGGGGGTGCCTGATGGCAGCAGACAGGGATATCCATGGTGTTTGTGCAGAAACTAGCTATCTTACACATTAACACTGCTTTGGAACGCCCGCTTGGCCTCCATCAGCCATGGCAGGTGTTGTTGACCTGGTCCTGGCCACCTCATTGCACACTCAGGGTGAGCACAGTACCCGCACGATGTAACGGTGTGTGGCTACTCTGTGCCAGTAAAACACCCGGTCAGTGCCCCCTACTAGGCCAAGGTGCTGTGTGGGTGCACCCGGTCACTTCCCCCAACAGGGCCGAGGTGCTGTGGGGGTGCATTCCCCATCTTGTGTCCATCTGCGGACAGCTAATTTGCATGTGCAGTGCATCATGGGTACGGGTGGCCTAACCCTATCCTGTTGACACCAGCAGACTGTCTATGAGGTGACGTGTAGGCTATCTGCAGCCAGCCAGGGGCCTGCTTACAGCTATGGAGCTGTAGCGCAATGGTTACATCACTGCCTGTGCAGCCAGAGGTCATGGGTTCAAACCCACAGTGGGGCCCTTTGGTAGGGCTGTCCACAGCTTTATTTTTATTTACTGTACATATGTCTATGCCGGCAAGACCACCCTCAGCTTACTATACCCATTAGGTGCCTCTGAGGGTGCTTCATAGGGCGCCCTGTAGGCCACCTTATGGTTGCCATCCCTATAGGGTGCACTATACATTATCCTGTGTCGCAACATACATGCTGCCCTATAGGGGTCATTCAAGGGTGCCTTGGCGAACAGTGCACTGTAACATGTGCCTTATGGGCCGCCGTATGTTAACATGCTGGGAGAGTGCGTTTGCTAGTAGTGATAACAAAATATAATTATACAGCCTCCTACAGCACTCCTCAACATAATACATATTGCCTCAGCAGGCATTTTTCACTGGGCATTGTGAGGAGCTGAACCCCTGATCCCTGCACCATTGGTCAGTGTTTTAACCATTGTGCTGTGGCTCTGTTCCTGTGCTTGTGCATCAGCACGCCGCCTTGTGCCTATCAGCGCGCCGCCTTCTGCCGCCCAAGGGGACCAGTGCGCCGCCTTCTGCTGCCCAAAAATAACTGTGCGCCGCCTTATGCCGCCCAAAAAGCACTGTGCGCCGCTTTCTGCCGCCCAAAAATAACTGTGCGCCGCCTTATGCCGTTCCAAATTAATTTGCCTCCTAAAACAATGTTAATCATTACAGATACTGCCTCAGCTGACCTTTGTTGTTGCGCACACTGGGGGATTGAACCCATGGCCCCTGCACCATTGGTCAGTGTCTTCACCGTTGTACCACGGCTCTGTTGTTTTGTATACTCAGCAGCGCGCCACTTTGCCTTTCCACGCGCTAATGTCGACCCCCGCACATTAGCGCGACGCACACACGTCCGGTTGCTTACTACCGTTTTTTTTCTATTTTCTGCCTGAACCGCCCACTCCTTATATGGCACAGGCACACTAGCACGGCCCGGCACGTTAGGAATGTTTAGTAAACATGCCCCTTAGTGCCATTGAATATTCCTCTCTGTGGCAGTTATATGTTTTACAGGGCTGTAAATCATGTTACTGCCCTTTGAATATCGGGCCCTATGTGTTTTTATAAAATAGGCTAAAAATAGGCACCTTCTTACCATTTCTAACCTAGGTGACCTCTTTTAAAATGACCCATGTGGGTGAAGTCTGTGAGTTTATATATAACTAGTCAATCTATAAAGCTAACCATTAGAAAAAGTACCTATAGATATAGAATTAAAGAAAAATGCATTTGGAGAGGTAAACTATATGCTTCAGTCATCTTTATGTACCACTTTAAAAAGTCAGGTTGCCTTTTGAGGTAAGCCATCTTTCTTTTTTTTTTTTTTTCTATTTATGTATTTTACATTTATCAAGCACACAAAACTTGTACAGCAAAGATAAGCCTGTATCATACAATTAAGGAAACATAAATATTAACAACAATAAAGTAAAACAGATTTATCTTTAGTCCCCAAACAATAAAAGGGACAGGAAAAGAAAAACGGCAGAGGGCAGGAACTCCTCTGCACGTATTACAATGAATACTTTTATATAATAAAGAAACTTCCAATAGGAGACAGGGAACCGAGCATAATACTTAGGATGGAACTACTCAAATAGGAGAAGTCACAATATGGGCACTGAGGAAAGAGGACAAATCCTCTGGCTGAAACAAAACATATTTATGGGACTGAAACACAATTATACATTTACATGGATATCTAAGCATAAAGGTCGCCCCAAGACGAGTTACCCCAGGTCGCAATAATAGAAAAGACTTGCGCCGTCTTTGCATCTCTCTGGATACATCTGGAAATACCGCAACCTTTTTCCCCATAAACAAATTGGCTCGCTGCTTGAAATAAAGCTTAAGAACCCAATCTCTATCTGATGATAATGCAAGTGAAACTATTAAAGTGGAAACAGGTATATCATCGTCCTTAGGAGTTTGAAGCAAGGCAGAAACATCTAAATAGTCCATATCCGACAGACCAGCTACTTTCTCCCCTGTTTTCTTCCCCGAAGGCAGGAAATATGCTTTAGTAACAGGGAATTAAATTAGCTGACACCTTCAAAGCTTCTTGAAGATACCTCTTGAACAAGTCCACCGGAGAGACTGCAGACAACATAGGAAAGTTGAGTAAGCGAATATTTGAAGATCTAGTAGCATTTTCAAGTACTTCCAGCTTCAGCCTGATAGCCATATTTTCTTTTACTAAGGACCCCGACAGATCTGAAACCTGCAACAGCTTCTGGTCCATAATAGAAGCTTGAGCTCAAGTTAGTCGAGGTAAGCCATCTTAATTTTTACATAGATAGGTTGCCTATATGTGTTACATCTTATTAACTCCAAAGGAAGCTCACTTTGGCACAATGCAAGTTCTAATGGCGAGCATTAGCAGTGAATTTGAGAGACTGAGATCAAACTCAGGGCCGGCCCAAGGGTTTCTGCCGCCCTAGGTAGAAACCCCGGCCATGCCGCCCCCCCCCCTGCCAAACCACTGATGCGTCCCTCACCGAGCCGCCATCGCCACTTCAGCCTTGGGGGGAAGCAGGTGACAGTGGCAGTCTTTTATAAATGGCGGCTTTGTGCCACTGCTTTGTTGCCACGGCAGGCCATGTGCTTCAGCACGCATGGCCTGCCACTTCTGACCCCCCCCCTCTGACAGTAAGTTGCATCGGAAGGGGATCAGAAGCAACCATGTGTGCCACAGACAACAAAATGGTGGCATAAAGCCGCCCACCCAGACCAGCCACCCTAGGCTGCTGTCTAGCTTGCTTAGTGGACAGGCCAGCCCTGATCATACTCTACATACTCTGGAGTGAGGTCCAATACTGTTATGGTATGTGTAAAACAAATCCATTTGCTCGAGAATGACCTTAATACTTTTATCATGGATAAAAAGGAAATCGGGGACAGGAATGAAAGGAAGTCCTTTCAAATTTGGAAAAAAAAAATATTAAAGTAAGTGTAGTAGTTTATGCGTTTGTCTGACCTTTTTCTACATACGATTGCTCACTTTCTGTAATCAGGAGGGAGTATTCTTACTTAATCAGACTTTTAGCTTCAAGGATACTCGAACCCAGTCACTCTTCTGCAAGTCTAAATCCATTGCCCCTCAGTAATAATGTGATTTGCTAATGTGCAGGACCCTTTACCCTGTCACAGCTCATTTTAAGTATTTTCAATTTTTGAGCAAAAGTGATCATATTGTTTTGTTCTGGTTCTTGTAAAATACCCAGCATTCTTCTGCCTCCTTTTCTAGTTTTAGGGGTTCACATCAGTAGGCCGCCAATCAGGTTTCAATAGTATATCTCCATTGATGTGTGAACAAAGATAATCGGTCCCACAACTTGAGACCCGTAGGCACACTCAGACAAATAGAGGTCATGAAAGAGTTGCTGTTAAGTGCCGTTGAGTTGATGCAGACTCCTGGGGACTGATTTCATAAAGCCTGCGTGAAACGTTCTGTTTACGTGTATAAGTACTTATTTTCAAGTATTTACACACATGAATGGGCACTTATGCACATGTTTACAGGATAGCGACTGCCATAAGCATGTGTATACTTGTCACCGTGCATAAGCACCATAAGAGTGTGCATGGAAGACCTGCTTGGTGGAGCATGGACACAGCCTCTGCTAATGCACATAAGTTATGAGTACAAAATACTATGACTGACCCATGCCAGGTTGTCGATCTAAATGTGACAATTATATCTGCTCTCGGGCAGGTGTAACTGCCACACCTATGTTCCTGCACATATGTATGTCTTCATTTTATAAATCAAAGCATGCATACTTTATAAAATAGGCCTGAACTGCCCACAGAGTACCGTGTTTTACCTGTACACAAAATCACCCTCATAGTGACCCTGTGACAGTTGTCCCCATCACCTGGGTTTTCATGGCAAGGTACAAGAGGCAGTAGAGTGGCAGGCCTTTCTTCTGCCCAGTAAGTATACAGTATAACGCCTGGTATTCCAAGCAGTCTCCCATCCAAGTGAACTAGGCTCACCCCTGCTCAGCTGCCAAGATCAGATGAGATCAGGATCACTCAGGGTGGTGCGAACATAGTCCTTAAAGAGTTACTCTAGCTTTAAACTGATGGATTTATATGTTGCTTTGAAAACAAAAAAGAAATATTGTACTGTAGGCATCTCTCACTCTTCCCACGTCAGTGTGATCTGACTAAAACAGGCTTCACAGCGGTAGACAAAGGAATTTGAAAGGCTCAGCTACTGCACTAAACTATTAATTCTCTATGACACCACTCTATAACACAAAAGGATTGTCGCTGTCAGGTCTACAGCTTTCAAAGTGGATAAAGCGTAAAGGGTAAAGTCAGTAAAAGTATGCCCTTCTCAATCAGATAAAAACACAGCCGTGGCAGCAACATTTCAAAAAGCTTTTTTTTTGCAGCTCAGACACCTTACATGGCATATTACCCAGCAATTAATTGTGGTATGAGCTCTACACAGGTGCCCCAATATAGCTGCAGAGGAACATAATTAGTTTAAACATAAACATGCAAAATGATTTTATGGATGAAATGATGTAACAAAATGTTCTTTTTAAACGAGCAAATGGTAAACATATTGTGATTTATCCCCAGTCTGTATAAAAAATTAACCAAAATAACAAATAATGCATTTCACTTGAGCGAGATATTAAAAAAATCATATAGGGCTAAGGGAGATAGTCTGTCAGCATAAATAAAGCATCTTGTTTGATAACTTATTTTCTGAAGCTCTGTCCAAAGTTCTGTTGTCAAAATTACCTCTATTCATCATTTTCCATTTTGATCAGACATTTTTATATATCGAGGTCAATGATAAGTCATGCAGTGAGCATATGCTTTGAAAAGTCAAACTTAAAACTGTTTCAAATTATGGACGATATTTACTAAAGTGTGCCATTATGTTAGCACATTCTAACATCATTAATGCACATTATTAGTGCATAGGTCCCATTGCATAAAAAAAGCATGTGTTTTAATGAATGCTATTGTTCACTAGTGCTGGAGCACCTTTGAGCAAATCTAGCCTTTAACATATATTCAGTGGCATTATCCATTTGGTAGCATTGCTGAATATACATGTGAAATTTGTAACATACAAATTAGATGTTTCAAGTTATAACCCCCCCCCCCCCCCCTATTTGTGTGGGCCACTCAGACATCTATCTTATATGTTGAGGGGTTGAAGATCACCACTTGAATGGGGTTGATGTAATAAGTTGTACATTCGACCGATGCACTGAGCTTTGGCACAGTGTTCTAATGTACATTCTGAAAAACATTTTACTACCAATGCAGTATACTAATGACATGCAAATTACCACAGCATTATAAAAAACGCACTGACAGAAAACCCAACGCACACTGCCGCAGTAACATGCTGCTGTTTTTTGCATGGGGTTGAAGCTCTTTCTCTTTTTCTTTTCCTATCGGTGCCTGAGTCAATCATTGTATGCAATATAAATGTCTTTAAACCTATTAATCTTAACAATCCTCACAGCAACTGTTAAAATATGTCAAGCCATAGCTAGGGGAGCCATTATCCATGCGGGAGTCCACACTTAGCATTACAAACTTGCATGAGTCAATCCCCATTCAGTATTCAAACTGAATAATAACTGAGGAGCTTAATAGAAATACTTCCCCTCTCCCTGTGGCTATCTGGTCCGGGGTTCTTCTGACCCAGGCACCCCAGGAAGGGTACCCTTGGCCTAGGCACCACAAGTCAGGGTATCCCCGGACCAGGCATCTACACAGGGAAAAGTATGACGTGGGATTTTAGGAATGATGTGTCGTCAGCAGGAGGAATGTGCAAATAAGGATGAGTCGCTAATGGAGCCTCTTTCAGAACCAATCCTGTGAACGTGCAGATCCCATCTGAAATTATCATGCAAACATCTGGGAAGTTAGACGTAAGGCACAAGACTTCCAACTCTATGTGCAGTGCACGGAAAATACGGCGATGAAGCCATGCAGGGACCCATTTTCAGAAATGGGGACATGGATGTGCATGCACGATGTAAAGTACACATGCACGCACTGGCATGCAGAGGCTCTGCACAAGGACATAAGGAGTTAAGCAGTGGCAACATGGAAGCCCAATTTCATCCAAGACATAGAGGCTCTGCCAGATGGTCATTGCTGATGAGAAAGTGCTATACTCACCAAGGGGACACAGGGCAGCCTACCAGGAGGCACATAGGGTCTGGAAGTCAATCAGCCAAACCCTTATTCAGTAAGTGCCAAAAACACTACATACATAGGGGTGCCTTGGGGTCTAGGCAAAAGATGAGGGCAGAGGGATGGGGGCAAGTGAATTGAGGGGGCTGGACACCCCTCTCGCCCTTGGCAGAATAACAAAATAGATCACTCAGGGGCCAGAAATATGTAGGGTACAGCAAACAGAGGCCACTATGGAAGGACAAACAGGATAGGTCTGGCATATGGAAGGATGGTTTCCATCTCCGCTTAGCCCCGATCAGTAGCAGGAAAGAGAGCAGAAAGCTGAAACCCCTCCCTCTCTCCAACTCACGGCCAATCAGGGCCCAACAAGCACCATCTTTAAGAAGAAATGCCTTCTGGTGCTACCGGACTGCTGCTTCCATCCCTGCTTTGCCATGATCGGCAGCAGGCAAGAGATCAGGAGGCTGAAACTCCTTCCCCTCTCCAACTCAGGGCTAATTAGGGCAACAAGCAAGCAACAAGCAACAAGTACGATCTTTAAGAAGAAGCACCTCCCGGTGCCATCGGACCTCTGCTTCCATCCCCACTGAGCCCCGATCGGCAGCAAGAAAGAGAGCGGGAGGCTGAAACCCCTCTCGCCATCCAACTCACGGCCAATCAGGGCCCAACAAGCACCATCTTTAAGAAGAAGCACCTCCTGGCGCATCCGTACTGTCATGACCCCCTGCCTAGGCCAATGGCCGGTAGGCAAAAGGGCTGCCTTATTTGCCCTTTGAGTACTGTCCCAAGACTTTGGCTGCCAGCACTGAATGCTGGGACTTGTAGTTTCAGACACTCTCCAAGCAAAGTAGTGTGACCACACAGTTTGTCAGGCAAAACAAAGAAATTTATTCCGGGGTTTCTCCCTCGCATCAAAATTCATAGCGCAAAAACAAGGCAAGGATAAGTTCTCCAAATTAAATGATGAAGAGGAACAAAACAGGCTTAACATCAAAGTCAGGAATATTCTTTCCACAGCAGCGGCACTCAGCTTCCTTCAGACAAATGCCTTTCACTGCTATGGCTGCTAATCACATCTGGCAGACTTTAAAACTTCTTAGTCAGAGTTTCTTTCTCACTCAGCTTGACAAAACCAGGGTAAATACACTTCTTCTCCTGGCCTAAGCCTAGCACATGTTTAATTTGTTTGACTTACAGAATGAGCATTCCATTTCTACTGCGTCATTATCACAAGGAGTTTCAAACATTTCTATCTGCATATCTTCCACGGCTTCATTTGAATCATCTTCTGGGGAGCTTATATCAGAAGGTTTAATCTTTACACTCTGCAGAAACTCTTTCAGTTTCCCTAAAAAGTGTTCTTTCTGCTCTTTACCAGCATAGTTTAAAGAAGGAGAACATAACATAAGATATGCCATACTGGGTCAGACCAAGGTCCATCAAGCCCAATATTCTGTTTCCAACAGTGGCCAATCTAGGTCATATGTACCTAGCAGTTTCCCCAAGAGACACAAGTTCCACAATGCTTGTACTGGGTCAGGAATTGATATCTTTGGTCACTTCTTAATAATGGTTTATGGACCTTTCCTCCAGGAACTTGTCCAAACCTTTTTTAAACCCAGCTATACTAACAGCCTTTACTACATCCTCCGGTAACAAATTCCAGAGTTTGATTACACGTTGAGTGAAAAAATATATTCTTTTATTAGTCTTAAATAGTTTACCCTGTAGCTTCATTGCATGTCCCCTAGTCTTTCTATATTCTGATAAGGTAAACAATCGATCTACATTTACCCGTTCCACTCCGTTCATTAATTTATAGACTTCTATCATATCTCCCCTCAGCCGTCTCTTTTCCAGGTTAAAGAGCCCTAATCTTTTTAGCCTTTCTTCATAGGAGTATCCTTCCATCCCCTTTACCATTTTGGTGGCTCTTCTCTGTACCTTTTCTAAAATCGCTATATCCTTTTTAAGATACGGTGACCGGAATTGCACACAATATTCAAGGTGCGGTCTCACCATGGAACGATATAGAGGCATTATAATATCTTTTGTTTTATTTTCTATTCCTTTCCTTATCATACCTAGCATTCTATTTGCTCTCTTGGCCGCCGCTGCACACTGGGCCGAGGGTTTTAACATGGTATCTACAATGACGCCTAAATCTTTTTCCTGGGTGGTGGTTCCTAATGTGGAACCTTGCATCGTGTAACCATAGTTTGGGTTGTTCTTCCCTAGGTGCATAACCTTGCACTTGTCCACATTAAATTTCATCTGCCATTTTGATGCCTCTCATATAATAGCTTTTCAACAGCCTCTAGAGCTGACTCACGGCACTTACTTGAACTATTCCTGTTCCAGCCTGGAGCTGCTCTCCTTGTCTTTTGGCTAGCACAGCATTCAGCGCTTTTCCTCAGCACTCTGACCACGTCTTCAGAAAAGCCTCTGTTAGGAACTGTAGCAAGCTTGTCTGCCCCACCTCTCTTACTTGGCTGGCTCTCTGAGCTGCTTCCCCACGTGGAAACAAACCTCTCCAGCTTCTCTTCTCTGGGTGTTTTAGGACAGGTTCCAACCTTGGTTCCACTGCTTTCTGAGAGTAGAGATCAGCTGTCTTTCCTCCTTCTCTCCTTTGCTCCTTGAGCTCCCTTTTCTCGTGACCTCTTTCCTCCTGGTTCCTTTCCTCCTGACTACTTTTACCAAACTGAAGCAGTTTTAAAATGGTGCTTCTTTTCAGCCACACCCTCCTCTCTGCACATGTGAGAGCTGTTAGTGCTCAACCTAGCTCTTACGTCACTGCTTGGGCAGGGCTTAGCTCTAGCTATTGCATGCTCCGGTGGCTTGTGGTTTCTATGAGAACCCTGTTTACATCTGTCTTTAAAGGTACATTCTTCACGTCTCTCCCATTCCATCTCATCCTCACAGCTCACCTTATCACTTATTCCCCCCCTTAAGATATTACAGGCTGGGGTGATATCATCTTCACAGCACGTAATTCTAGATAACGCGTCCGCATTCTGATGTAGCTTGCCAGCTCTGTGCTCTATGCGGAAATCAAACGCTTGAAGCGCCATATACCAACGCATCAGTCTAGTGTTATGATCTTTCATTTGACCAAGCCATTTCAGTGGGGCATGATCTGTCACCAGAAGAAATTTTCTGCCCGCCAGGTAAAATTTCAGAGATTCCACAGCACACTTTATCGCCAGGCATTCTCTCTCGATAGTTGAATAATTTTTCTCAGCCGGGGACAACTTCCGACTAAGGAAAAGCACCAGATGCTCGATACCCTCATATTTCTGGGACAGTACTGCTCCCAATCCGGTCGCGGAGGCATCCGTCTGCAGAATAAATGGTAGACCGAACTCAACCCCTCGCAACACCGGGGCCGCACACAGCTCCTCCTTTAAACGCTCAAAAGCCGTGCTTGCTTGTAGGGTCCACCTTAGCTGATTGGGCAGGTTTTTCTTTAACATGTCCGACAAGGGTGCACTCTTCTCAGCAAAGTGTGAAATGAACCGCCGGTAGTACCCCACCAATCCTAGGAAACTGCGTAATTGTTTCTTGTTAGTGGGCCGGGGAAAAGCCTTCACGCTTTCAACCTTGTTCATCAAAGGTTTCACCGTGCCGTGTCCAACCAAATGGCCCAGGTACTTCACCTCTTGACCACCGAACATACATTTTGCCGGATTTAGGGTCAGGCCTGCATCCCTCATTGCCTGTAACACTGCTTTTATCCTGGATAGATGCTGGTTCCATCGAACACTATGAATGATGACATCATCCATATACGCTACAGCGTATTCTTGATGAGGCTGGAGTACCAGGTCGACAAGCCGTTGACAAGTGGCAGCCGCTCCATGTAGGCCAAATGGCATTCGTCTGAATTGGAATAGGCCTACTGGCATATTAAATGAGGTCTTCTGGCGAGATTCCCTGGTCAGAGGAATCTGCCAGTAGCCCTTCGTCATATCCAAGGTTGTGAGATATCTGGCTTGCCCCAACCGGTCGAGCAACTCCTCTATACGAGGCATGGGATATGCATCAAATTTTGAGATGGCATTAACCCTCCTGAAGTCAATGCAGAACCTAAGCGATCCATCGGGCTTGGGAGCCAACACGATAGGACTGTTCCACGGACTCTTCGATTCTTCAATCACTCCTAAATCAAGCATCTCTTTCACTTGATCTATCACCTCCTGCCTCTTGGCTTCTGGCAGTCTGTATGGGCGTTGTCGTACTACTTCCCCTGGTGGTGTTAGGATTTCGTGTGCGACGAGCTTAGTTTCCCCTGGTATAGGCATCATGACATCAGAAAAACTCTCGATTAGCTGTCCTAACTCCCGCTTCTGTGTCCATGAGAGGCCTTCCCCCATCCTCGGTTCAGGATTCTTCTTACAGTCACTCAACTGGGGTCCTAAGTCATCTTCCATCCTCTCCTCTACTGTCGCTGCCAGCCCTTGCAGGTCTGCATATCCCGTGGAACTGAATCCTTGGGTTCCGCGCGTCGTGTCAGAAACCATGGGTACTTCCTCGAGAGGAGGAAACCCCAGTCTTTCGCAAATAAGCTGGGCTATGCGGTCACCCACACTCACTTTGAAATCTTCAGATCCAAAGTTAAACAGCAAAATCTTGACCGCACTTCTATAATCCGGGTCTATGACGCCGGCCCCTACATCAATGAAATGTTTTACTGCTAAGCCAGAACGGGGTGCTATGCATCCGTAGCAACCGACGGGTACTTCCAACTGGAGGGCGGTGTTCACTAGGGCTTTCCCATGCTTAGGGACCACCAGATCCTCCGCACTATACAGGTCAAACCCGGCGGCTTGTGGGGAGGCTCTCTTCGGTGCTCGGGCATCTGGACTCATTTTACAATACCTTAGTGCAAATATGGGTCTCTTGACCGATTCCTCCTTAGGCAATGCCGACTCCTCCTTTGGCAATTGCTGGACGGACTTTTGCATCTTCCCGAACAAGGGACTAGGAACTCCTGTTGGCTTAGCTACTTTCCGGTCTTGGGTTTCAGGTGGGGTGCTGGCGGCTACCATCCCTTCCTTCTTCTGTAGACCCTGTTGGATACCTTTCTGGAACTGAGGCCAGTCTCTCCCTAACACTACTTCTTCGGGCAAACGGGGCACTACTGCTACCGGGATCTCTTTCTCTATCCCTAGCCCTTTTACTAGGACTCGGTAGATGGGATACGTGGACGCTGTCCCATGTACACATCTAATCTTCACTGTGCCATTAGGTGAACGGGGTATTTCTTTGCCTTGGGCCCCTATCTTTCGCCAAAGGCTTTTGGATAGCATAGACTGGTCAGATCCAGAATCTAATAAGGCCTTTGCTGTTACTCCTTGCACTGTGACTGCTAACAGAAAACCTTCTCTAGCCTGTCCTGGGTCATCTATTATTAATGCTGTTTTTACCTTACATTCACGTTGTAAGTGACCATCACTTCCACACCTGAAACATGTTCTTTTCACATATTTCTTTCTATCCACAGGCAAACACACATTATTAACAACATTCCTTGGCCTCTCTTCCCTTTCTGATAAAGTGTATGGTGCCTTTATAGAAGCAAAGCTCCTCTCTTGGGCAGTGACATCCGCCTCAAGGAATCGCTCGGTGAGCAAAATAGCCTCCTGGGTGCTTCAGCAACCCTGCAATATCAGGAAGGTGCATACTTTTACTGGAGTAGCTGCCAAGAATTGTTCTAATATGATGCTATCTAATATTGTTTCCAGCGTCTTACCTTCTGGTTCAAACCATTTATTAACCAGACCTTTCAGACGGTGGTATAACGCTCTGGGTGTTTCACCGGATCCTAATCTGGCATTCCTCAATAAACGGTGGTACACCGAGGGTGTTAAACCTAATCTGTCTTTGATAGCTCGCTTTACCTCCTCGTAGTTATTGGCAAAAGCCGGGGGTACGGTCTGGTAAGTGGCTAAAGCCTCACCGGTGAGTGATAGTGCCAACCGGACTGCCCATTGGTCTTTTGGCCAATTAGCTACGTGAGCCACACGCTCGAATGCTTCTAAGAAATCGTCCACATTGTCCTTGTCAGTTAACTGACCAAATCCTAGTGTCTCTCTGGACCATGGTCCAAAAGTACTAGCTGGACATTGTCCTGCTGAACCTGGGGTAGGAGGGATGGGCTCTGGCTCCTTCTTCACGTCCTGCATCCATGCCTCCATCAAGTTGATCAGCGGCCGTTGCTGAGCCTCTATTCTGGCTGCCACTCGCTCATGGGCCTCCAGTGACAGCTCCCTCTGCCTCTTGAACTGGGAAGCGATCCAGGCGAGGACCTCCTTGATGTCCATGGTCATCTTGCTCTGGAACGACAAAAGAGACAATACGACCACCCAAGTGCGGTACAAAAATATACTTTGCAGTATTCTCCTTGTGTCACTGGTTACAGCACTGCCCCCCCCCCCCCCAAGTACCAGTATCCTTACTAATCCCAGTTAGATACGCATTACCTGATACTGGTGGTGCTTCACGCTTATACAAACGTTGGTCTCCGTAGACCTCAGAATCTCTGTCTCAGTCCTGACGAAATCCAGAACAGAATTCTTCCCGTAGACTTGACCACTGCACTGTTTTGGGTTTAAATCCTTGCGCATGCGTCCTAGCGCAGAATCCACAACTACGCCACTCTGTCGTGACCCCCTGACTAGGCCAATGGCTGGTAGGCAAAAGGGCTGCCTTATTTGCCCTTTGAGTACTGTCCCAAGACTTTGGCTGCCAGCACTGAATGCTGGGACTTGTAGTTTCAGACACTCTCCAAGCAAAGTAGTGTGACCACACAGTTTGTCAGGCAAAACAAAGAAATTTATTCCGGGGTTTCTCCCTCGCATCAAAATTCATAGCGCAAAAACAAGGCAAGGATAAGTTCTCCAAATTAAATGATGAAGAGGAACAAAACAGGCTTAACATCAAAGTCAGGAATATTCTTTCCACAGCAGCGGCACTCAGCTTCCTTCAGACAAATGCCTTTCACTGCTATGGCTGCTGATCACATCAGGCAGACTTTAAAACTTCTTAGTCAGAGTTTCTTTCTCACTCAGCTTGACAAGACCAGGGTAAATACACTTCTTCTCCTGGCCTAAGCCTAGCACATTTTTAATTTGTTTGACTTACAGAATGAGCATTCCATTTCTACTGCGTCATTATCACAAGGAGTTTCAAACATTTCTATCTGCATATCTTCCACGGCTTCATTTCAATCATCTTCTGGGGAGCTTATATCAGAAGGTTTAAACTTTACACTCTGCAGAAACTCTTTCAGTTTCCCTAAAAAGTGTTCTTTCTGCTCTTTACCAGCATAGTTTAAAGAAGGATTTTCTCTCTCATATAATAGCTTTTCAACAGCCTCTAGAGCTGACTCACGGCACTTACTTGAACTATTCCTGTTCCAGCCTGGAGCTGCTCTCCTTGTCTTTTGGCTAGCACAGCATTCAGCGCTTTTCCTCAGCTCTCTGACCACGTCTTCAGAAAAGCATCTGTTAGGAACTTTAGCAAACCTGTCTGCCCCACCTCTCTTACTTGGCTGGTTCTCTGAGCTGCTTGCCCACGTGAAAACAAACCTCTCCAGCTTCTCTTCTCTGGGGTGTTTTAGGACAGGTTCCAACCTTGGTTCCACTGCTTTCTGAGAGTACAGATCAGCTGTCTTTCCTCCTTCTCTCCTTTGCTCCTTGAGCTCCCTTTTCTCGTGACCTCTTTCCTCCTGGTTCCTTTCCTCCTGACTACTTTTACCAAACTCTGAAGCAGTTTTAAAATGGTGCTTCTTTTCAGCCACACCCTCCTCTCTGCACATGTGAGAGCTGTTAGGGCTCAACCTAGCTCTTACGTCACTGCTTGGGCAGGGCTTAGCTCTAGCTACTGCATGCTCCGGTGGCTTGTGGTTTCTATGGGAACCCTGTTTACATCTGTCTTTAAAGGTACATTCCTCACTTCTCTCCCATTCCATCTCATCCTCACAGCTCACCTTATCACAGTACCTAGCAGACTCGTGCCTGAGGGACTTGCCAGAGGGCCATTTGGCGTGGCCCTTAGGCATGGAAATTAGGCGCTACAAAAAAAGGAAGATCTACCATAGAAGATCATAACTATATAACACCATTGGTGACAATGATCGTATTCAACAGTGAGAAACCTGTCCAAGACATGAAGTGCCTCTCAAATGAACTAAAAAGACACTCCATCAGACATCAGAAACAACAGAAAACCAGAACCAGGACCAAACAACGGCAAACACCAACCATAGGCCTGAGGAACCAACTTCCAACCTCCGCACTCCACCTTGTCCTGCCTTCAGATGCCTACCAACCACCTCACCGCTTGGACAAGAAGGCTACTCAAGGTACTGTAAACTTCTGACTTACCCATTTTACAAAGCTATCTCTAGAACACAAGAGAATCAACTCAAAACACCTCCGATACACCACTGCCAGCACTGACTAAATAAAATAGCAGACCTATCACAGCAGAAAAGCAGCAGCAGCCGCTCAGACATCCCCCCAACCACTTTACTAGCTAATGCATGGATCACAGCCTATGCAGGCACACAATGCAAGGGATCCCTACTTATGAGGGTACCACAGTAAAGAACAGCGACAAAGCCTCATCCTATTCTTCCACCTATAGTCCCCCCAAGATACACTCTAATATGGATACAAATAAACCTGCACTAATACTTTGTTACCTAATAATACTGCTCCAAACCCTAAAAGCAAGCACAACAGAAAATACGCAATGCAACATAGTGAATTACATACCAATCCTACAAGCTACCAGAATCAACACCTTCCACCACTTATACCAAAACTCGACATACAAGAGACACAACAGATTGCTTCAAATTAACCCATCAAGCCCCTTGAAGGAGCCAAATAAGAATCAACTGACTCCCCCCCCCCATACCCTGAAATGTGCCTTAATCAACGCCTGATCCATACGGAACAAATTCCATATCATCACGGATTACATCGAGGAACATCAGCTGGATATAATGTATATAACAGAAATGTGGCACACCAACACAGATCAAGTAATACTAAACCAAATCTTGTCACAAACATATGAAACTCATAACAGCCCAAGATCCAACAAAAGGGATGGCAGAGTCCTTATCATCACAAGAAAATCCCTAAGATTCAACACCTTATCAACTCATACCATCGACTGCTGCAACATTATAACCATCTCAAATAAACACATAGCTTTCTGCCTAATATACAGAGCACCCGGTGCAAGGAACAAAGACCTATCACTAATGCTGGAGGAAATATGCTCTAACTCTAGTCATAAAAAACCCTCATCATTCTGGGGGACCTCAACATACCCTCCACATCCACAACACACGGCCAAGCCTTTATACAAGCCATCGAGACCTACAATATAAACAGATATTAGACACCCCAACCCATAACAAAGGTGGAACCCTTGAGCTCATCTTTGTACCAAATGCACTTCTGGAAATGAACCTCACACAACTCACGTCCATTATGCACATCTCATGGTCAGAACACCACATAATAACCTTCCATACCACCATCACTACACAAAATACCTCCACAGAAGCAATTAGCGTCTAAAGAAGATTTAAACAATTTGAAAAGGACAATTTCATACAGCAGGTCTTACCACATATAAACAAAGATTCAACAGACTTAGAAAAGATAATTAGAAACAGGAACTCAACAATTTTCAATGCAGCCACTGCCCCGCACAAGAAAATGCACAACAGGAAGAACATCGTGCCTTGGTATTCCAATAACATTAACAAACTAAAACAAGACTTGAGAAAAACGGAACAAAGATGGAGAAAAATGAAGGATCCACAAGACAGAAGAACCTACACAACCAAGATGCAAGAATACCAGACCCTAATAAATACCTGTAAGAAAGAATACCATACCAATCTAATCATGAACTCCCTAAACAAACCACGAGAACTATTCAACATAACAAGAACCTTAACAAAAGACAACCCTAAAGAACACAATCCAATCAAACCCTAAGCCATGGCTGACTTCCTTCAATCTAAGATCAAACCTAACACAAATCAATGCCAACCTTCGACAACAGCAGCCCACCCGATGGGAAAACAAGCCCACCCATGGAACATCTTTCACATACCATCAATAAAGGAACTAAAAAACATCATAAACAATGCCAATACCACAACCTCCCCCTTTGATCCATGCCCAATATCCTGGATCAAAGCGACAACTGAACATTTAGCCCCCTCTCTACTTGCAATAGTCAAAATCTCTCTTACAAAAGGCTCTATCCCTCCCATACTTAATCAATTGTAAGACCGACCCTAAAGAACAACAACCTAGACACAAATGATCCTAACTCATACTGACCTATCTCAAGTCTTCCATTCACAGCAAAGATAATTGAGAAAGTGGTCCAACTTCAACTACAAGATGACCTGGACATGCATGCCCATCAACATGGCTTCAATCCCAAACACAGTGTAGAAACGCTCATTACATCACTCCTGGATAACCTAATAGCCAGCCTAGACAACATCAAACAATGTTGCATATTGGTACGCCTCGATATAAAAGCAGAAAAATACGAATTAAATCTGAAACATGTCGATCAACACCAATAGAGCAACTACAAGGCGTACCACAAGGATCAGCACTCTCCACCCTGCTATTTAATATCTATCTCCACTCTGCAACATAATGATCAAATACAACATAAACTACAGTATCTATGCTGATGACATTATGGCACATACTCCATTCAGCATAGACCAACCTGACTACTCAAGAATAATATTATGCATAGAAGAGATGTCAGATTGGCTTCAGGAACTCAACCTACTAATAAATTACAATAAAACGGAAGGAATTTTTATAACAAGAAACAACTCCTTTGCTCCGCCAAAATCTCTGCAAATATCACACAACATCATAACCATAAAAACAGAAGTCAGATACTTAGGGATACACCGCAACCAAAACCTAAACTTCCAAGCTCGCATAAAAAAGATGACAGAGACAGCCTACCATAAAATTAGAACACTACAAAAACTCAAACCACTGCTGGACTCCAACAACCTCCGCACAGTTTGTCAAGCCTTAATAATGCCCACTCTGGACTATTGCACCATCATCTATCAAGGTCTACCAACCAAATCCATCTATCCTACGCAAGTACTCCAAAACACCACAGCCCGCATCATAACTGGAACAACAAGAACCAGCCACATAACCCCAACATTGAAACAACTCCACTGGTTCCCCATAATCACCAGATCCAAATACAAAGCCATACTCACTATTTTCAAAATCCTACACCAACTATCACCACCAATACTTCAAACGCTTATCAGCAAAGACCCTGAAAACAGAACAAAAAGGAAAAACAGTAAAAACCTATTAATAATACCTAAGAAAAAACTAAAGCAAAACAGACAGCCTGTCAAAGAGCCTTCTCAATATATGCTCCATCTCTCTGGAACGCACTCCCGGAAAGAATAAGAACCACCTATGACTTATGGGACTTTTGTAAAGCCTTAAAAACACACTTCTTTTCAGAGTACTACGGACCAGAAGCAGAACCACCATGCGAAACGTAGCCATTACAATAAAATCTGATCCCATCCACACCAACCAGTATCTACAACCTGTCTCAAAGCCCACCATACAATAACAACATCCCCACAACCTGTAACAAGAAATCATGTAAATAATATTGTTAATACCCTTTTTCTCCAAGTTTAACAACCTTGTTCTATGTAATGTTCCTTGTTTATTGTTCAATGTAAACTGCTTTGAATACAAGAAAAGTGGTAGAGAAAAATTGTTAAATAAATAAATTAATATTGGTGGCACAGCATGGCTGTTCTGTGTGTTTGCAGCTGGTGCCTCACAATGAGGCTCCCCCCTTCCCCCGGGACTGGTTGAGCCCACGGTTCTGCTGCATTTCCAGGGCATCTGGTAGAAGATGCAACAGGAATTTGATACAATCACCTGAGCCAAAATGATGGGCGGATACGTATCATGTCTCATCTTTTGCAAATAAAATTTGTTCATGTTTTGGGGTAATATATATGTTTTAGGATGAAATCATTTACAGTTTACCTGCAAAAAGGACCTGTTTTTTTACATTTTTTAAATTATTTTTAAAAATCCATTGTTCTTGAAGTTTAACAGTTGTGAATTGCTTTGGATGATCCTTGTAGGGCCAGGAAGGTGGCCAATAAATATTTGATTTAAATAGATAAGTAATGCACTTTAGTACATTGGCTTTTCCTCCACCTTCCCCCCAGTAATTTGAAACATATCTGATCCTGATCTAGTGTGGCTAAAATTGAACCCAAACCGCATGACTGGAGACACCAAAATTGGAGAAAAATATGACTTACCTCTGATCTTTACATTTTGACCTTGCATTGCCATCCAGAAGGTGGGTGATTCTGGTAGATATGGACTTGTGGAAGGTAATTTTATAAGATGGTTTCATGGCTAGTCATTGAGAGATGCTTATATAGCTGCTATTTTATAAAGACAAGAAGGTATGTACTATAGGTGGCAGAAAAAAATGCCTTGAAAATAATGCCTGATCACCTACACCTGCTTGCAAGCAGGTAAAAATGTTAAGACTTAATCTAATTTAATTTAATTTTGATTATTTTCTTTCTGCATTTTAACTGCAGTAGTGGTTTCAAAGCGGATTATAATATATACAGTCGTATTAGTACATTATTCAATGATCAAAATATAAAACAAACAAATTCAAATAATAATTAAATAAAAATATGAAAATTAAGAACTTAAATTTGCTGCATATACTTTCTGAAATCAATAGGGTTTTTTTCCATTTGATCATTTTATCAAGTATTTAGTAGATCATTTACACTACAATCACTACTATCATTGCAAACTTCACTTTACATGTAGCAAACTTCACTTAACATTTACAGAAATTAACAATTAACAATTATATTTATTTATTCATATAATATTTCTCTAAACACTCTTTATATCATTCCCTTTCTCACCTCCCTCTCCCCATCCCTCCCCCGCTCATCTAATCTCATCTATTACTGAATTAATATACTCTCTCCTTTCACCCAATCACCATTTATCCTTCCTATTAAATTTTAGTTAAATTTTATATAAAATCCCTCTATTTTACTCTATCACTTCCTCTCTTTCTTCCTTCCATTTTTACAACCACTTACACACACTCTTCCATTGTTCCTCAGCTTTCCCTCCTATCCCACGCCGCATCTCCGTCAATCTATGCATCAAACACATCTGCTTGCCGTTTGTGGCATGGACTTCCCCTGCTAATGTTGTGCTATTTCACTTCTGGCAGCTACTATACAATGATGTATCACTCCACTAACTCTCTTTGGAATGTCTACCTCTAATTGATGTAGTAAGCAAATCTCTGGCTTTCTTTGTATTCAATATCCTGTCATGTTATATATCAACTCCAAAATCTCAATCCAATAAACTTGTATCCACTTACATTTCCACCACATATGCAACCAATTCCCTTTCTCATGACATCCCCTTCAACATTGATGATTAAGCCCCCGTCCAGTTCTTTTTTTACGTACTGGAGTCCAATACCATCTGAACAAAGTTTATAAGCATTCTCTTTTACCCTTGTGGCTATGGATATACTTGCCACTGTTTGTATTATCTTATCCCATTTCTCCTCAGACCATCTTTTCTCCAAATCTTCTTCCCATTTTATCATGTATCTCAATTTTTTATACCCCCTCTTCATTATTCCTTTATAAATTTTGGATAAAATTCCTTTTTCCCCCAAATTTCCTATACACAACGCTTCAAACCACCCCCTGTTTTCCCAGAGATCATGCCACACCTTTGGTTGTTTCAAAAAGTGGCTCACTTGTAGATAAGCATAATAATCTCTATCTCCTAATCTATATAGATCCTAAATATTTTCAAATTCAAAAATGCCCTCCTTACTCACTATTTGTGAGATATATTTTAGCCCCACCTATTCCCATCTATGCAAAATACACATCTCTGGTCCCTGTCCGCTTTCGAAACAGGCTTCTAGGGGCATATCCTGTGTGTACCTTTAATTTGTATTATTCATTTTCTATTTTGTTTCCAAACTTGTAAACTATGCACTATTAGAGGATTTTGATTTCTATTCAATGTAATGGAAAGAATGGGCTTAGGGGAAGAATTTTCAAGCTGGATAAAGGCGTTATACCGCAACCCGAAAACATGTGTAAAAGTGAATGGTGCTTATTCAGAATGTTTTGGCCAAGAGAGAGGAACAAGACAGGGTTGTCCATTATCCCCACTACTTTTTGCTATTTCACTAGAACCATTTTCGGCACGAGTGAGGGAAAGGGAGGATATTAAGGGAATAATAATAGGAAGGAGTGAATACAAAATTTTGTTATTTGCAGATGATATAATCTTACGCGTATGTAAGCCTTGCGCATCAATTCAACATTTAATGTGGGAATTAGAAGAATTTGTCAAATTCTCAATTTCACTATTAACTGGACCAAATCAGAAATTTTAAATTTAACTACATATAGAGACACACAGGATAAGCAACAAAAGAAATATAAGTTTAAATGGGCAAAAGAGAGTATTAGATTTCTTGGCATTTACATTAGTAATGATAGAAGCATAATATAAACTGAATTATCAAAAACTATTTGGAAAGTTGGAGAGCTGGTTGGATGGATGGGGGCGGGGATATTTGTCATGGTTTGGATGGATTGCTACCATAAAGATGATGCTCTTACCAAGATTCCTATTTCTCTTCCAGACGTTACCAATTAAAATACCACCTAATCAGTTAAAAAGGTTACAAAGAATTGTTAATCGTTTTATATGGCAAAATAGATGGGGGAGAGTAGCTATGGCTATATTGCAAAGAGTGAAAGGAGAGGGAGAGTTAGGCGTGCCTAACTTTGGAAGGCTGGGCATCAAAATGGCAGATGAAATTTAACGTGGACAAGTGCAAAGTTATGCACCTAGGGAAGAACAACCCAAACTATGGTTAAACGATGCAAGGTTCCACATTAGGAACCACCACCCAGGAAAAAGATATAGGCATCATTGTGGATAACATGTTAAAACCCTCGGCCCAGTGTGCAGCGGTGGCTAAGAGAGCAAATAGAATGCTAGGTATCATAAGGAAAGGAATGGAAAATAAAACAAAGGATATTATAATGCCTCTATATCGTTCCATGGTGAGACTGCACCTTGAATATTGTGTGCAATTCTGGTCGCCGTATCTTAAAAAGGATATAGCGTTATTAGAAAAGGTTCAGGGAAGAGCCACCAAAATGGTAAAGGGGATGGAAGGATACCCCTATGAAGAAAGGCTAAAAAGGTTAGGGCTCTTTAACCTGGAAAAGAGACGGCTGAGGGGAGATATGATAGAAGTCTATAAATTAATGAACGGAGTGGAACGGGTAAACGTAGATCGATTGTTTATGTTATCAGAATATAGAAAGACTAGGGGACATGCAATAAAACTACAGGGTAAACTATTTACGTTATCAGAAATTCGAGGCCCCGGGGCGAAGTCCCACGTGGGCCGCGGTAACCGGGCCATGCGGACGTGCGCGGGCTGGAAAAGTGCCCGGGGTGGGATCGCGCGTGCACGCCACGGGGGCGGTCCGACGCTGGAATTTAAAGGGATTGGTCCCGCGGCTTGAGGGGAGCCGCGGGAACCAATGAGGAGGCTTGCACAGGCGAGCGAGTGTTTTTTGCATGCGGGGGGGGGGGGGTTGGAGGGGAGCAGTTGCATACAGCAGACTGAGGAGCTCGGGCGCGGCCTCTGTCCCTCCCATCCCACCCCGACGAAATGGAACGCTTTGTGTGGGTCAGTTGTTGCAGCTGGTGGTGGCGGGAACCCGGAGGGTCCGGGGTCCGGAGCCGGAGGTGATAATGGGGCGGGGGTGAGGGGCCCCCGTCCGGGCAGCCCCGTTGGGCTTTTGCTAATCATATGCCTAAGCCTGGTAAGGGGCGGTGTGGTAAAGCTAGCCGTGGGTCTTGTCCTCTGCGGTGGCGGAGTAGAGGCTCGCCTTGCTAATCACATGGCGGGTGTGGCCGTATTCGCCAGAATGATAGTTATGTTGAATGGCATTGGTCAATGTTAAAGTTCAAATAAAGCTGCGACCAGTTTTTGAATTCCCAACCAGGTGTGAGACTGTTTTTTGGAGGTTGGGGGGGGGGGTGAGGGGTTTGAGAAGGAATGTGACGAGTAGCAGGGGGGTGAAGGATGAGCATGGTCCGGCGTGCCTCGGTTATATAGAAAGACTAGGGGACATGCAATAAAACTACAGGGTAAACTATTTAAGACTAATAAAAGAAAATATTTTTTCACTCAACATGTAATCAAACTTTGGAATTTGTTACCGGAGGATGTAGTAAAGGCTGTTAGTGTAGCTCGATTTAAAAAAGGTTTGGACAAGTTCCTAGAGGAAAGGTCCATAAACCATTATTAAGAAGGGACCCAGGATATCAATGCTTGACCCAATACAAGCATTGTGGAACCTGTGTCTTTTGGGGAAACTGCTAGGCACATATGACCTAGATTGGTCACTGTTGAGAACAGGATACTGGGCTTGATGGACCTTGGTCTGACCCAGTATGGCATATCTCTTGTTCTTATATTATGAGGCAGCGCAATTAAAAATGATTTATGAGTGGCATTGAGGAACACAGAAATAATTGGTTCAAATGGTGGAAGTTTTTTTAAGGGGAGAAAGTCTAGCCAAAGTAGTTTGGGGAGGAAGTCTTAATTCAGAAACTAAAAATCAATAGGTTTTTAAACTTTTTCTAAAATGCAAATAATTGCTTTCTTTTCTAAGCACATCTGGTAATGAATTCTATTCAGTTGCCATTCTAAAAGTAAAAGTCTTATCCATGCTAGATTTCAAACAATATTCCTTTGAGGAAGGAAGCTCGAAAAAGGCTTTATTCCATTGCACATGATAACTGTCTAGGAGACTAGGTTTGTCAAAAGAGATGGAGAATTTCCATACATTATCTTATCAGTTAAATAGACAAGTTTAAAAAATAACGTGTGCTTGAACAGACAACTAATATAATTTGATTAAAAGTAGAGTGATTCTGTCTTTAATCTTTCCATTTAAAATCAGCTTAACTGCTTAATTTTGTAAAAGTTGAATTTTTGAAAACAATTTCATAGATGAACTATGCAATAGTCAATCTGAGATAAAATAAAAATCTGAACTAAAATATAAAAAAACGTCAACTGGCAATCTTCATTTTATTTGCCTTATTTTGTCAGTACAAAGCACGCTTTCCTAATCAAATTATTTACTTGTGTTTCAAGTGTTAAATATGATTCCAACAACTTAAGTTCCGATGACAATTCAATCTCATTACCTAACAGTTTATATTTTAATGATGGGAGTAATAGACCCAGCTTCCAATCCACAATAATTTAGTTTTGCTAGTATTCAGCATTATATAGTTCCTAGTCATCAATTCCTTAATCTTAAAAGCTATTTCATCCAGACACTTATATGTTTGCTCTCAAGTATTGGAGGAGGGAATCTCAATTGCCATATTGTCAGCATATGAGTAAATTCATTTCTCTATGAAAGGAACTCAAATATATATTGAACACAATAGGGAATGTGGGGAACCCTGTGGAAACCTATATTCCAAACTCTGACACCAGAGACACTGTTATGAAATGTAACCTTCCAAGCTTTATGGAACCTGTGTGTCCTTTTGGGAAGCTACAAGGTACTTGTGACCTGGATTGGTCACTGTTGGAAACAGGATACTGGGCTTGATGGACCTTGGTCTGACCCTGTATGGCATTTCTTATGTTCTTAAGATCTATTCACTAGAAAGCTTTTAAACCAATTAAAGACATTTCCTAACTCACTCAGCCTTGATAATAGCAAATTATAGTCTACTAAGTTGAATGCAGCTGATATATCTAACTGCATTGGTCTACATTGATGATCTTTGTCTATGAAATCACTTATGCTCTTAAGCATGTTTACTAAAGGTTGACACGCATTAAGTACAATTAACGCACATTACGTGCTGCCACTACCCATTCATTGCAGTATTTAATGCATGTTAACTTTACTTAACGCATGTAAACGTTTAGTAAACACACATTAAGTGCGTCAATGGCCAATAGAAATGAATGGGCTGTGGCAGCACTTAATGTGCGTTAATTTTACTTAACGCATGTTTACCTTTAATAAACATGTCTCATAACGATCCTGTAATAATTTAATTAGAAATATGTCTGTCCTATACAAGATTCTAAATCAGAATTATGACTTATATAAAAAGCTACCACTTCTTGTAATTTGGCTAATAAAGGAATATTTGCTATGGGGTCATTCTGTCCCATGAATAGCAGGGATGGACATCCTGTTGGGACGTCCATCCCCATTATTCGCCCCCCTGACGGCCCCGGCAAAGGCCTCCCTGTACAAACAATGCGTTGTATGGGGAGGCTTAGACAGGGGTGGGAGGGGCGTTCTGGAGGCAGAGCGAAGATGGTCTGCGACCCCGGACATACGGGGCTGATTCTGAGGTCAGCCCTGTACATCCAAGGCCGTGAACTTAGATGGGGGACTTATTCCACTGCAGAGGTGGAATAAGGCCCCCTGGACATTAGGGGATCAAGCTGCCGGGCCGGAAACAGAAGGTAGGGGGTGTAGTGTTCCCCACAGCCGGACCCTGGCCATGGGATCGAGGATCCAGCTGCAGGGAAAGACGTGAATCAGCAGCAGCCAGCATTCACGGTTCCTGAATGGAGCCACAGTGCCATGGTTATGGACGCCATGGCACTCTGGCTCCTTACAGGAGCCTGACTGAGGTAGTCGTGCAAGTGACTGTGCGTGCAGGCCAATTGGAATCGGGGCCCGGCCTGCACATTCAGGCCCTAGACCCGATTCTGATGGTAATCGATACCATGCAGGTAAGACAATTACTGCACACTGAAATTCAAGTTAACTATGTATCACGCGATGGGTGATGTTGGAGCAGAGAGTGGGCGTTGACTGCACATTGTGTCACAGGGGATAGTACCCAACAGCTACCCCCAAGGGCACGGAACATTGGCAGGAGGGACTGGGGGGGGGGAGCGCGGACGTCTATGCAGGCACCCCTACCCCAGAACCCGCACCATAGGCAGCCGCCTACCTGCACACTGGATGGCCTGAGACTGCGCACCACCAGCGCCACCAGCAGAAGGGCATGTCAGCATCGTGGCTGAGGGATACTGGTGGTGGAGGGGGCAGTGGCAGCTGCCCAGAGCAGACCGTGGCCTAGACCTGTGTAGGTGGGTGCCATGCACTGCAACAGACAGGCCCTGTCTGACCAACAGTCATGGTATCACCAGGGAATGCACCATCTCTGTGATAACATGGTGGTGCAGTGCACAAAACCAGTGTATTCAGAAGCAGAAGGTCACAGGCTCAAGTCCCAGCTGTGGTTTCCGCCAACCCAGTCCTCATATTTTACCCACTACTGTAACGTGCTAATACAGACAGAACCTTTCGTGCAGATGACGTAAACATGCCCAAAACACCTACATTTTACCCTACAGGGCACAGACACCATAAACATGCACATTACCGAGAGCAGAGCCTCCCAAATGCAGTCCTGGAGGGCCAAACACCATTCAGGTTCCATGCTGCCTCTGATAAAGATGCTTGTGCTGCATTTCTATGCGCCACCCCCATGGTATGCAGATGTATCTCATGCATATTCATGAGGGACAGCATGAAAACCCGAACAGTGTTTTGCACCGCAGGAATGGAGTTGGGAACCTCTGCCGTAAAGCAGCAGCCAACAGGGGCAGACACACCCGCACCCACAGGCCCCATTATCCAAAGCCTCCTGGAGAGGCAGGACTTTGGGCTCTGCATGCATCTCCCAATACTAGCACTTGCATACCTTAGTAATGCCACCCTAAACCTGGGAATATGGTACACATCTATCAAAAGGTTGCTGTGATTACTGGCAGATAGCAATTCCTAGGTTAAGTACAATTTTCGGAGTGAGCTGCATCATAGCAACCTTTCTGATGTCTGTGGAGAATGCTACAGGTCTTGGGTCTGACAGTGTTTACCAATCTGGGGGGTGACTCCTACAGTATTGCGTACCATAGCCATGCCTGCACTGTGCCCAGGACTGGTGTGGTGGCCTGGGCTGCCCAACACCTCTATAGTTGCACAATGCTGGCATAGGTGTGGGGAGTGTGTGTCTGTCTATCCAGTGTGTGGTGGCTGCCAACACCCTCCACAGCCCACACTGCTAGCACTGTTGCTAGTATTGGCCTGCCAATGTGCATAATGAGGAGCAAGGTACTGTGGGAATAGCCTGGATAGGGTGGCCTGGCCTGGCCGCATCTGCACAGGGCATAGGGCAATGGCCGGACATTGTATTGTCCAGTACCACCTGCACGGACAGGGTGGCCATAGCATGTCCTGCTGGGAGGTCACTCTCACCCTGACTGAGCAGTGACCATGGCATGGCTAGGTTCCCCCATAGTGTTATATAGTATTTCTTTTATGTGATATTTATGGGTTTCCTTTGGGGTTCAATCACTGACTTATCTGCTTGGTGTGTATGCTGATATCCCTGTTCTGGGTACATGCATCTCCTCCAGGACCATGCACTATGGACTAGCTGGCGGACTTTCTGCAGCTAGTATGTGTCTTGCTGGAACAGGGTGCAGCGGCTGGAGGCTTGTTGCTGTAGAATGTTAGATTATGATGGGGAGCAGCTGAGCATTTCCAGACCTGCCGTCTGTCTGCTATTGCGTTATGGATGTGTACTGCTCTGCATTGCCTGCCCTGTAGGGTGTTTGATTCCTAGCAGGACTGGGGTGATGGTCCCCTCTACTGCCCCATTGCAGGGGGGTAGAAAGTGGATCTGTTGGTGGGAGATCCTGTCCCCCACCCTGAGCCCCAGAGGGTGGGTTGGGTGGTGGTATGTAATCTCCCTGGTAACCACAGCAGAATGTGGGTGTGGTGCTGTGCAGTCCTCCTGTAGCCAGCCGGGTGTTTCTTAGCAGCTCTATCCCACTGGTTACATCACTGCCCATGGAGCCAGAGGTCATGGGTTCACAACCCACAGTGGGGTTCATCAATAGGGCTGTCGTAGGCATTGTCAATTTTTATTGTATATTAGTGCTGCCAGCACAACCACCCTCAGGGTACTGTCACCTTAGGGTGGCTCATAAGGCACCCTATAGGGCGCCTCATATGGCGCCCTACAGGGTGCCTCATACGGTGCCCTATAGGGCGCCTAATACAGAGCCCTATAAAGCGTCTTATAAGGTGCCTTATATGGTGTCCTATAGGGGATATTATAGGGTGCCTTGGCAGACAGCGCACTTTATAATGTGCCCTATGGAGTGCCTTATAGGGTGCCTTATGTGGCACCTTAGGTTACGCCACTGTGAGGGTGTGTTTGCTGGCAGCACTATTAACGTACATCTAAACTTCCTCACAGCCCAATACTGCCTAAATATTCCTATCAAATGGTATATAATACATGTCCATGGCAGAGGGAACGTCACTATTGCAACATATTGAATAAGACGGGTACAATTTTCCTGACATATGCAAACATTAACCCGGCTGCAGACTAAAATATTATAGTAGGCTTTCAAAGGGTTACACATGACGCCTCAGCCAGCCTTATTCATTAGGCACATTGGGGAATCGAACCCATGACCCTTGTATCATCGGTCTGTGTAGTAACCATTGTGCTACAGGTCTGTTTCTGTATTTGGGTGTCTGCGCGCCTTCTTACGCTTAACGCGCAGTAACTCGCCCTGTAACGATCGTTGCTGCGCGGCGCGTTATAGCGCGCATTATCACTAACGATGTACCGCCCATGTCCTTTTTTGGCATTTCTTCCACTAACGGGGCTCCTAATGCGAATCACACTAACGCAGTTTATTAAACATACCCCTAAGTGTTGATCCCAACTGGAGCTATGGATTACGATATCATCCATATAGGCGGTCGCGTACTATTGGTGGGGCCATAAGACCATGTCAACCAACCTTTGGCAGGTCGCGGCCATCCCATGTAAACCAAAGGGCATTCGGCGAAATTGAAATAGACCGATGGGGGTGCTAAACGCGGTCTTAGGGCGAGATTCCCGGGTGAGGGGAATCTGCCAATATCCCTTGGTCATATCAAGGGTGGTTAGGTATGTTGCCTGGCCCAGTCGATCTAGAAGTTCCTCTATCCTTGGCATTGGATAGGTGTCAAACTGGGAGATGGCATTGACTCTGCGAAAGTCGATGCAAAACCGCATTGTTCCGTCCGGTTTGGGGACAAGCACTATGGGGCTATTCCAAGGACTTCTAGACTCCTCTATTATCCCCATTTTAAGCATTTCCTGCACTTGACCCACTACCTCCTGCTGTTTTGCCTCGGGTAACCTGTAAGGCCTCTGCCGTACTATTTCCCCCTGTGGGGTAACTATTTCATGGGCCACGAGCCGAGTCTCGCCTGGTACGGGTGTTAAGACATCCGAAAAACTCCGTAAGAACTCTAATAACTCCTGCTGTTGTGACCATGAAAGTTCTTCCCCCAACCTGGGGACCGGATCTCCCCTACAATCGGCCAATTGCGGGCCCAGATCCTCTTCCTCCTTTACCTCACAGCTTGCGGTTAAACCCTTTATCTCCGATTTACCTGTAGAACCAAATCCTCCAGACCCTCTTATGGTAGAAGTTAATTCAGGTGCCTCTTCCAGGGACGGAAAACCTACCCGCTCACATATCATCTGGGCTATTCGGTCCCCTATATTTACCTTGAAATCCTCCCGTGCAAAATTAAATAGTAGCACCTTGATTGCCCCTCTATAATCAGGGTCAATAATGCCTGCCCCCACATCTATAAAATGTTTCCATGCTAGGCCTGAACGTGGGGCAATGCGACCATAGCAGCCTGGTGGTATTTCCACCTGTATCCCTGTCTCTACTAAGGCCCTTTCCTGACGGGAAATAATTATTTCCTCCGCACTACATAAATCAAAGCCTGTGGCTTTTTCTGTAGCCCGCTTAGGAATCTTTGCATTAGGAGTGGTGCGGCAAAATCTGAGGACAAACTTTGACTTTTTGTCGACGTCCTGTTTAGAGGATATTTTCCTGCCCTGTTGTCTCTGCCCCGTCCCGAACAAGGGATTAGGCACTGGCCTAGCTCTAGCCTCTGTTTTATGAGAAGATGTTATCTGCCTCTCCTTATACCCATCCCCCGGGGCGACTTTCCCATTCTTCGAGCGGGATAAACCCCCTAGTGAAGACTCTTTCTCCGCTTCCAAGGCTTTTGGTTGGGCTAGGGTGGATGTCATGCCTGTCTTGTGCTGGAGACCCTCAGCTAACCCTCGCCTGAACTGGGGCCAATCCTTTCCTAGGACCAAAGCTTGTAGGAGCCTAGGTACCACAGCTACAGGGATTTTCCTTTTTAAACCTAAACCTTTTACTGATACAGTGTATACGGGGTAGGACAAGGCTGCCCCATGGATGCACCTTATCTTTATGCTGCTTTCATGTGACTCTGGGACCGAACTAACTTGAGATTTTATCTCCTTCCAGAGCTTTGGTGAGATCATCGATTGATCCGCTCCGGAGTCCAGCAAGGCTTCTACCCGGACACACTCTACTTCTATGCCCAAGGGAAATCCCTCTCCACTCTCCTTAGAATGGGTGGTCATTAGGGCTGTCCTAGCTTTGCAGTCCCTTCTCATATGTCCTTCTTCCCCACAAGAAAAGCATTTTCTTTGTGCATAACGAGTTTTATCCATATGCATTACTTTCGTCCCTTCCCCCAACATGGGTCTTCCCTTCCTTTCTGAAACTACTTCAACTGCCCGGGGTAGAACACCAACCTTCGCCTGACTTACCAAACCGGCTTCTAGAAAACGCTCCGCCAGTGAGGTCGCATCATCGGTGTTCTGGCAGTCCTGTAGGATCAGGAAGGACTGCAGATCTTTTGGAACTGCCTCCATGAACTGTTCTAAGACAATACAATCTAACAAAGAATCTTTTGTTCTAGCCTCAGGTGTTAGCTACTTTAACGCCAACCCTTTAATCCGCTGGCATAAGGCACGCGGTGTTTCACCTGGCTTTAGTTTACAGTTCCTCAAGAGGCGGCGATAGACCATGGGGGTTAGGCCCAAGCAGTCTCGTATAGCCTTTTGGAGCTCTTCGTAATTGGCAGCCAAGGCAGCGGGCATGGCCCTATAGGCGGCTAGCGCTTCTCCCGTCAGGGAGGCTGCAAGGCGTACTGCCCACTGGTCTTTTGACCAGCCAGTTAGGAGAGCCACCCTCTCGAAGGCTTCCAAGAAGTCGTCCACATCATCCCCTTTGGCCAACTGACCAAACGAGAATGTCCCAGTCCCAGGTAGCCCGAAACCTGGTATAGCTCCCAAGGGACCTGGTGTTGTTCGTAGGGACTCCGTTGCTTGCTTCTGTGCTCCTATCCAAGCAGCCATCATGTCTAGGAGTGGCTTCTGCTGTGCCTGGAGAATGGCTGCTGTGTGTTCCTGGGTCCTCGCAGACATCTCCTGCTGTTTTTGGAACTGCTCCGCCATCCAGCCAAGAAGCTCGGCCCGCTCCATCCTTGGTTGATGCTGAAATGAGAAGAAAAAGAGAAAGAAACCACCAAGTGCAGCTTCAAATATAAGCCCTCTTTCTCTTGCTCCTCTTGAGCACTGCTGTATCCCCACCCTGCACCGGTATCCGTCTATACCCCTTCTATACACGGATTATCTGATGCACGTGTAGACTCGAGTTTATCGGCCAGCAGGTCATGGCTTGGTAATCCAGTCCAGTCCGGTCCTTCTGCTGCCACTCCGTGTCTTTCTCCTTAGCAGGCTCTCTGTATCCTCAGCAACTTTCTGTAGAAGTTTTCCTTATTATTTGCGGTTCCAGATATCTTGCGTATACGTGGCCAAGGAAAATCCTGCCAACTATGCCACCTGTGGCGCCCCCAGCTGCCTAGGCAGTTGCCTATAGGTGGGGTATGCCTTATAATGTCCCTTTACATGGGTTCCCAGAGCCGGGGCTTCTGGGAGTTGTAGTTGATGACCAAAGAGTTGTAGTTGTGAACAAATGAATGATTGAGCCGAGGGTTTTTGAAGGCAACACAGGAATTTTATTTTCTTCCTTTTGCTCAAAGGAACCTCCGTAGAAGCTCAGCACAACACATAAACTGGGATACTTCTCCCCTCAAAGAAAAAACTTCTATACAAAAACTTTCACAGTGCCACTAGTTACACTTGCTTCCTTCAGCAATGCAATTTCTTTCTTCAGCAGACAAAAACACCACTTAACAGTCCTTTGCTGACTTTAGGTATAAACCACGGCTTTTTAACTGCACAACATGAACATTAAAGCTTCCTTTTTACTTCGGTTATTTTATGTTTCAGATAGTTACTCCAGACACAGTCAAGTCAAACCTTTGAATGTTTCATGCCCTTAAAGGGACACCAGCAACTTCATTTTCAAACATTCTTAGCATTCTTAACTGCAGACATTCAGGTATAATAACTTCTGGGTTTTCTTCAGGCTTAAAATCTATAGCTTTTCATTCTACCCTCATAGAGAGAGGACAATCCATTTCACATTCTATGGAATTATTTTCAGTATCATAATTATCTACTTGCATGCTTTCAGAGTCAGGCTCTGCAGTCTCCTGACTGGCAACAGCTTGGGATAGCGTGGGCTTGATTTCTTCCAATAACTTAAAAACCCTTTCCCAGCGAGATCTCCCTCTTGACTCAGGGGTGTTAGCAGGGCTTTGGAGATCCTTATCTTGCAGTAAACTGTTTAAAGCTTCTAAAGGGTTCACCTCCCTTCTATTAACAGTTCTTCTTACCGGTCTTCCCTGAGATAAATCTCTTTGCCACAACTCTTGCTGGACTGTCCCTGTACCTGGCTTATAGGCAGCAGCCTCTTTAGGATAAAACCTCCTGTTTCCAGAGTCAGCTGTAGTCTCTCTACAGCACTGGCTTTGTTCAGGACTGTGGTGCTGGCTATGAGGGGAATCCTTCCTTAGGCTGTCTCTGGAGCACCTCTCTCTCACAGTCTCTCTGAAAGAATCCCTTCTTTCTGTATCTCTCGGGATCTCCTCGGCTTCTGTTTCCCTGCTGGTCTCCCTACTTCCTGTTCTCTGGGGCTTAAATGAGTGGGGCTGCCCTACAACTTTCCACTCCTCCCCCAGCTGTCTCTCGTTACCTCCCCTAGTTGCTATGGAGCTTGGGCGTGGCCTGAAGACAGCAGCTTTGGGTATGTCTTTTTTTTCTTTAGCTGAAGTTTTAAAGTCACGGCTCCCTGCACTTCCCTTCTGCTTGGAGGTAAATGTTTGTGTTTTCTCTATGTCCATGGGCTCTAGAGCAGTTTCGTCACCACAGTACAAATCCTGCAGAAATCATGTCTAAATTGAAGGCATGGACAATGGAACTGCACAAGAACAGGTGTAAATGTTAACACTAAAGAATATGCAGACACAGGTATTTTATAAAATAAGCATGTAAATTGTGTCTCTGTGCATGCTCCACCCAAACCTCTCCCTTGAACATGCCTACTCTACAAGTGGATTCCAGCTTGCAGCACTATATGTTTAGGCATAACCATATTTTATAAGAGGCCTTTTATAGGCCTGAAACAGCTTTTCATACACAAGGGAGTAAAATTGCCCTCTTTACGTGTGTCTTGAAAAGTCTGTTTATTTTAGTTTCGGGTGTCTAACTTACTTGGATGGTTTTGAGCTTTCCATTTTGGTATCCTCCTGATCATGTCATTGATGCAGTGATCTGGGTCCCTAAAATATTATTGTACAGGAGTGTTGCCTTGCTCTTCTTTGCAATATGGTATCTTGTATTCAAGTATAATCTTTATCTTTTGGCCTGTTTTGCCAGTGTAGCATCCTGTTCACATTTTCTGCATTGATTTGTATAAACTCATTTAGGGGAGAAGCATGAGTGGGGGCGGAAGGGATCCCCTTATACTGAATATCTTTCCAATTCTGGGATCTTGTGATATGTGCTAGCACTGTGGTGTCTTGCAAGATCTTATGCCCGTTTTTTCTTTCCGAGTTCCCGTTTGAAACTTGCTTCAGGTCAGTTGGGTGCTGCAAAGCTGGAATTGAAGAAGCAAGGACGATTTCTTGCTATAATTCATCCTCCAGGAGTAGTGTCTGTAGGTGTTTCATGAGTTTTCTCAGTCCTTCTAGCACTGGGCTGCATGTTAGTATAAGGGGCATTGAAATATTCTGCTTAGTTCTAGCTTTTTGAAGCAGAAGGTACGAAGAAGCAAACTTCAGACAGAAACTGAGAAAGAAGAAACTGGTGTAACACAGCAACATCGTAAATGATGGCAGATGAAGGCCAGTGTGGCCAGTCTGCCTCAGGAAAGTGGTTAGGGTTGTAACTGCCACTCCATGCAAGTTACCCTCCTCTATGCCTTTTTTGATGTGTGAGTCATTTGTTTGGCTTTGAGCAGAAATGTTCTGTACGTTGATTCCATCGTCCTGCTATATAGGGATCCTCCATATTTACCCTCTGCCTTTTCGAATTCCTTCACTGTTTTGTCTCTACCTGTTCCACCAGGAGGTCGTTGGAGGTACCCATCACCCTTTTCATGAAAAAACATTTCCTGATGTTGCTTTTAAATTTACCTCTTTGCAGTTTCTTAATAAGACCTTTATTTCCACACACGGTGACAAATGAAAGATTAGGGATGGGATCCGTGAGGAAGCAATTAGGGGAAATAATGCCAAGGTGGGGAATCATTCATCAGCGACAACAGAATTCTCTGAAACTACTTGGAGGCTGTGAAGGTTGTTTTAAGCATTACTTTTTCACTTTCTTTTAAAGGAACAGAAAACAGACACTTCAGCATCTAATCTCACAGTAAGACTGAAAACTGCAGAACATTAAAATATTTTCTTTTACCCTTACTGCTCTTGAAAGCATTTGCTCAGCTATCAAACAAGAGCAATTTGCTAATAATTAGGCCTCCGAAGGCAAACCTGGGATTTTAACTGTGAGTTCTCAGCATGAAAGTTCCAGCATGAAAGTTAAAAGTGCAGCTAATGCCCTGACACCCTGAATAGAAAATATTGTTATACAGTTGTAAATCCAACCAAATTATTAGAATGAAAGCAGGAAGCCAGGATGCCTGTCTGTGTACCCATGAATCATTACAGCTTGAGATAGACACTGTGTATATCATTTGTCTGTCCTTAATCAAAATGATAACAGGCTCACATTCTCAGTGGAAGTTGCAAATGCATATGGAAAATTAATGTCATTTCTTGACTGAAACACGGAAACAGAGAAAAAGATGGTAATTTTACTGAAGTCTAGGGCTACCCAAGGGTTTCTGCCACCCCAGGCAGAAACCATGGCCATGCCGCGCCCCCCCCCCCCCCCACCAAGCTGCCCTCACCAGAAACCCCAGCCATGCTGCCTCTGTGCACCAAACGGCCCCTGCTGAGCTGTAGCAGCTTTGTGACGCCGCTTTGTTGCCCACAGCAGGCGATGTGCTTCAGCATACATAGCCTGCCACTTCTGACCCCCCTCTGACAGTAAGTTGCATCAGAGGGGATCAAAAGTGGCAGGTCATGTGTGCCAAAGTACATGGCCTGGCGCAGGCGACAAAGCGGTGGCACAAAGCTGCCCACCTGGGTCGGCCGCCTTAGGCTGCCAACTAGCTGTCCTAGTGGACAGGCCAGCCCTGCTAGAGTCTTTACCTTTCAATGAACCATCACTGTCTCTGCTCTGTTACTAAACCACACCATTCAGTCATCACTGAATCCCAGATGATTGCCCATTTTCTCAACAGAAATATTCTCCCATTTCTAAGAACCAAGTCCAGAATCACTCTCTTGTAGAGGTTCCATTTCAAGTTACTGGAATAGTTTTCTCTGCATAAAATCCAGAACCTTTGTGCTTCTAGATGATACAACAACTAGGATGTCCCTATCAATATCCAGCAGATTAAAATCACCTTCCAATTAGCAACTCCCTTCTCATAGCAATTTTGCAAATGCCTTCAATTAAATCTCTATACATTTCTTCTGGCTGTGATGAGTGCACCACTCGTCTTCCCTTTCTTCTTATCTTATCCTTCCTGAATAAATTGTATCCGGGCATTTTTCCTAGGAAGAAAAGGTGTCATTACTCATATGCATGTTTCTTTCATTAATACATGAGACCATCGGTCAATTTTAGCAGGCAATGAAAAAGGTGCCTGTACTCTGTACCACCACAAACCCCCCTCAAAAAGCCCTGATTGTATCCCAGTCATGATTCTCCATGTATCATGTCTCCGTGACTGCCACTAAATCTAATTCAGTTTCCTCTATGTATAGAGACCTCTCTGTTTGTGTCTTGTCTGAGCAGCAGCGACCTCTGGTGGCTCAACAAAATGTTGCATTTTGACCTTTTATGTCTCTTGTAATTTCCAGAACAGGGAAAGTTTATTTATTCCAGTGACATAATGCTGGGAGGAGACTTCTCTGGGAGGGAAATTTGAACCAGTATAAATACCCTGTCTTTGTCTGGCATAGCCACTGTACCACACCAGCATGGATAGCTGATTCCACAGCAGGTTCATCACCAAGGAGAAGGGGAGGGTACAGTCAGGGAACCAGTAACTTAGGTATTGACAGGTGCAGCTTAGGCCACAACACTAGAAGCCTGAGGAGTAAAGGAGAAAGCAAGAAAGGAGGAGTCTTAGAGATAGAGTAGCAGGGAGCCCTGATCCTGGAAGTGGAGAGGAAAGGATTAGAGAGGATGTCTCCTGGAGCAAAACCAGGAGGCCAGATCTGAAAGGATGCAAGGTCTGTGATGATCATATCCCAAGTCAAGCCTCCAACTCTAAGGTACTCTGGGGACAGGAATAAACAGGAGAAGAGTCAAAAGAGGGAGGCCCTATCATGTAAAGAGAGTGAATATAACTGTGACTTATTGTGCTCTGTCATTATACTATTTTGTTATTATTGTCGGTGAACCCTCAATACCCTTTTCAGTAAATCCTTGGTTAGGAGACCCAATTCTGGCTTTGATTGCTTTATTGTGAGTGAGGATTGGAGTGAAAGGATCTAAGGTGTCAAAGGTCTCCCCGTATTTACTGCTCCCATCCAGGAACCCTAAATTTCCAGAGTTAAGCCTGCAAGAACAGTGTTGTCTTCCTGAACTTGTGCCTCCCCAGTCTGCCAAATAGCTAAAATAGCCACTGTGAGAGACTCTCAGATTGGCTGGGATTACAAAAGTGGTACCCAGTCAACATGGGACCCATAGTGGCATTCAAAGGCTCAAGATTTTTTTTATTTTTGGACTAAAACTTAAAATTTTGCAGAGTGAAGATGTTTTTGAACTGTGCTTACCTTTTTACTGTGAAGTCTTAGCAGAGAGTGGGTGTATCAGGCAGGAAGGGTTAAAACAGCAGCAGAGACAGCAAGGAGCTGAACTGCAGCATTTTGAAAATGTGTTGGCAAAAATCGCAGCCTTTACATTTGAGAAACTTGCATTTGTAAATTCAAAGTAGCAGCCATACAAGACCATATAACTCCAATACTACATGATCTGCACTGGCTACCAATATCATCACATGCAAAATATAAATCAGCACTCACCATCTTCAAAATTAAAAACAACATGTCAGCGGAAATATTACAGGAACTCATCTGAACCAAAACAAGCAAAAGACCAGACAGAAGCAGCACCAAAAACAATATACCAACACCTAGTCTATTCACAAGAATCAACAAATCCACATCCATGAGCGCCTTCTCTCTTGCTGCCCCTGCTATCTGGAATGTCCTCCCAGATAAACTAAAATCAACAACAGATATAAAAGAATTCAGGAAGCTACTCAAAACCACCCTATTCATTTAACAATTCAATGAAGACCACCAATCACCCTAATCACTACACAAACCAATCTAAGCCATGACACACACACCATACAAACACCCCATTACTCTCATTAAGATATATATAGTTTAGATAATGTTATAAGAGACTATTCAGGTTGTTGAAGTAATAATGTTACTGTTGATATTTACAAGTTCTTTGTATAAGTTGATATAAGCTGACATTTTTACAAGTTCTTTATATAAGTTAACGTTTTGCAAGTTCTTTGTATAAGTTGAAGTTCCTGATCGTGTCCCCAGCCTAGTCCCGGAACCTCTGGGTTGTCCAGCTTATCCAGCAGCTTGGAGACTGAGAAACTCCTCTTTTTCTGTGACATCACCAGTATATCTCCTCGGCGTCCGCCCCCTGTCACCAGTTACCTCAGTCTCCAAGCAGCTGGATAGATGGGAGCCCGGGGGGTCCGGGCTCGTTTGAGAAACGATTAAGTATCACCAGGATTAGTGTAGTCTTTATTTTTGGGGTGATAGTGTTGGCTGGTCAGTGTCCTGTTCCTTTAAGCCTCTGAAGACTGTCAGATTAATGCAGGCCGGATCCTCTCCCTCTATTTCTTGCTCTTGTGTTTGTTCCTCGCTCCCGCTCCTTCCCCCCCCCCCCCCCCCGCTGTGTTCTCCGGCTGGGTTAGGTCCTGCAATTACCTGCCTCCGTGGGCCTTCTGTCAGGCAGTAGCAGTCTTTGGATAGCAGGGGCAGGCTTCAGCACTCCGTTGCTTCTACAGAGGCTGCCGGCGCCACGCAGACGCTTTGCCTGCTAGCGCGCCTGGGCATACCTATGCCGCGACAGTTCTGCTCCTGCCTTTTAAGCCGGCGGGTAGACCGTTACCGGAGCCGCTTCTGCTCTCCTGGTCTGTGGCTGTACCGGACACTGGAAGATAGCGGGCAGCGCTTTTCGACGATAGAGGTAAGCGTTGGAGACGCGCGGCCTGTTTTCAGTCACGGGGCATTTTTGGCGCGCTTTTGACGGGCGGCCCGGCAGCGTGGTGGCCTAGTCGCGTGGCGGCTGCGTGCGCCCCGAGCAGTTCCCGGCTCCATTTTTGCTTCTTGCTATCCCTTCCCGCTGAGTTTAAAAAAAAAAAAAAAAAAACAAGACTACATGTGCCCTCCTGATCTTTTTTGCTGCCTTGCTTTGCCTGGTCTGATAATTTTTCTCGGAGGGATCTAGTGGGCCTACTCTGCATTCCCTTAGAGTTCCTGGGGACCTTGCAATGCCCTCCAAACCGCAGTGTGTGGTATGCGGTTCTAAAAAGTTCTCCAGCGCAGGGGTTTGCAAAGCCTGCGCGGGGGAGGCGGAAGGCTCGCGACTAGAGTCAGGGGTTCTGTCGGGCGCTACTGAGTGTGCATCCGAACCCGCTCTTTCTACTGCCCCTGAGTTAGCTCAGGAGGACCCTGCGCCAGGACCCTCCTCAGTGGGGCTCTCTCCCTCTGCGCAAGCGGCGCTCCCTGCGGACCTCACAGCCATTTTTTCTCCGCAGTTTGTGGCTCTTCTGCAGCAGGCGGTGTTGGGCGGTCCTGCTCAACAGAGTCTGTCTCCCGAGAGCAGTGGGGCTAGGAAACACCGGGCACCCTCCCCTTCGGTGACTGCTCTGTGTGGAGATAAGAGGCCTCGCCTGGAGGGTACCTTGCAGGACCCTTCGGATGTTTCGGAAGCGCCTCTTTCGGATGAGGAGGAGCGCAGTGTGCTCTTGGAGGAAGAGCTTGAAGAGGGGGAGATCTCAGAGAGAGAGGAACAGGCTAGAGTGGTTAGAGTCTTCCGGAGGGAAGAGCTCCCTGCTCTCATTGCGGAGACGCTAAAAGCACTCAACATGCCCGTGCCGGGGGCTGCCGTGGATGAGCCTCTGGAAGATCCCCTCTTACAGGTGTTCCGTAAGACCCAAATGGCGTTTCCCGTTCACAGGGTTTTCCAAGAGATGATTCAGGAGGAATGGAACCTCCCGGAAGCGCCCTTGAAGGGTGCTAGGATAATGGGTCGTCTGTACCCGTTATTGGATAAGGATAAGGAGGTCTTCAAATCGCTGAAGGTGGACGCTGCGGTTTCGGCGGCGACGATTCCTGTTGAGGGCAGCGCGGCCCTCAAGGATGTTCAGGACCGGAAGCTGGATGTTCTACTGCGGCAGGTCTTCGACATCAATGCTATTTCGCTTCAAGCTGCCGTTTGTGGAGTGTGGGTCACTAGGGCCTGTCTTCGCTGGGCGCAACAGGTGCAGCAGGATCAGCCGAGTCCGCTGGCAGGGGAAGCTGCCCGCTTGGAGTCAGGGGCAGCCTACCTGTTGGATATTCAATATGACCTGATGCGAGGTCTTTCTAAGAGTATGGCCTCGGCGGTCGCTGCACCTGTGGCTCTGCAATTGGGCGGCGGATAGTTCCTCTAAGGCTAGGCTGAGTAAGCTCCCCTTTAAGGGTCGCTTACTCTTTGGAGAGGATTTGGAGAAGCTTGTGAAGGACCTCGGGGAGACCAAGGGTGGCAGGCTGCCCGAGGATAAACCTAAGCCATCCCGGGGCGCGCCAGGGGGGCGCGGGCAGTCTCGGGATTTTCGACGGTTTCATTCCCAGCGTTTCGGGTCCGGGTCGCGAGGGCGGCTTTCGTACCGAGCACAGGCATTTCGAGGCTTCAGAGGGGCGGGCAGGGGCTTTTTTCCCTCCTCCGCCATCTCCACTAGTTTCAAAAAGTCCCAATGAAATGAGGGGGGCCCAGGCGCCTCCGCTACCGGTAGGGGGGCGGCTACGGGAGTTCTATCCTGCCTGGGCCCACATTACAACCGATCAATGGGTTCTGGAGATAATTCGAGAGGGCTACGCTCTGGAGTTCTTGAGCCCGGTGCGGGACTCCTTTGTTCTGTCTCCCGGCAAGTCCGTTGCAAAGTGTGTGTCGCTACGGAAGACGGTTCAAAGGCTCCTGGACCTCCGATCAATTGTTCCAGTTCCCGGAGACCAACACGGTTGCGGTCGGTACTCTATTTACTTTGTTGTCCCGAAAAAGGACGGCGGGATTCGGCCGATTCTCGATCTCAAAGGCGTCAACCGTCGTCTGAAGGTGTCGCATTTCCACATGGAAACACTGTGTTCCGTCATCGTGGCGGTACAGAAGGGCGAGTTTCTCTCGTCCCTAGACCTGTCAGAGGTGTATCTGCATATCCCGGTAAGGGCAGAACACCACAAGTTTCTGAGATTCGCGGTTCCGTTCGGTCATTTTCAGTTCCAAGCTCTTCCGTTCGGCTTAGCGACGGCGCCGAGAGTATTCACCAAGGTGATGGTGGTAGTCGCGGCGGCCCTGCGCAAGGAAGGGATACTGGTACATCCTTACTTGGATGATTGGCTAATTCGGGCGAAATCCAGGGACGAGAGCGAGAGGGTTACGGCCTGTGTGATAGCGTTCCTGGAAAGCCTCGGGTGGATTGTCAATCTAACAAAGAGCCACTTGCGCCCTTCTCAGAGCCTCGAGTACCTGGGAGCACGTTTCGACACTCAGGCAGGGAGAGTGTTTCTGAAGGGACAAAGAGCTCAGAGTCTTCGCAGACTCGTAAGAAATTTTTTGGAGCTCAAGGCTCCCTCCGCGTGGCGGTACCTTCAGTTGCTGGGAACCATGGCGGCTGCGATCGAGACAGTGCTGTGGGCAAGAGCGCACATGCGGCCTCTGCAAAGAGCGTTGCTCCGGCGCTGGTCGCCTCAGCGGGACTCTTTGTCCCGATGACTTGTTTGCCCGGAGGACGCAAGAGGTGCTCTGCGCTGGTGGTTACTCCCCAAGTCGCTGGAGCGGGGGAAGTCGCTGGAGGCTCCGGACTGGTTGGCGGTGATGACAGATGCCAGCTTGCTGGGCTGGGGAGCTCACTGCCAGGGCACGTTTGTGCAGGGGCGTTGGAATCTGCAGGAGCAGACCTGGTCCATCAATCGCTTGGAGCTCCGAGCAGTGGTCCTGGCCTTGCAGGAGTTGGGATCGCTCCTCGAAGGGAAGGCGATCCGGGTGTTGTCCGACAATGCGACGGCGGTGGCCTACATCAACAAGCAGGGCGGCACCAGCAGTGCGGCGCTAGAGGCCGAAGCCGAATCCCTGTGCGCTTGGGCGGAAGCACACCTCTCGGATCTGTCAGCGGCGCATGTGGCCGGGGTAGACAATATACAGGCCGATTTCCTCAGCAGGGTGGAGGTGGACCCGGGCGAATGGGTCCTGCATCCCGAGGTGTTCGACATGGTGGTTCGCAGGTGGGGCTGTCCGGTCATGGATCTTATGGCGACCTTCGCCTCCGCGAAAGCCAACCGCTTCTTCAGCAGAAGACGGGAGAGGATGTCGGAGGGCCTCGATGCTCTGATGCAGGCCTGGCCAACGGGGCAGCTGTTGTATGTCTTTCCTCTCTGGGTGCTGATAGGGAGGGTACTGCAGCGCATAGAGAGGTTCCGCGGACGCGTGATTCTCATAGCGCCAGACTGGCCGCGGCGCCCCTGGTACGGGGACCTAGTGCGTCTGCTGGTAGCGAAACCCTGGCGGCTCCCCTGCAGGCCGGATCTTCTGACACAGGGTCCTCTGGTAATGCCGCACGTGGACCGATTCTCTTGAGCGGGCTCGCTTGAGGGCCAGGGGTTACTTGTCGGCGGTTATAACCATGCTTTTGGGGTCCAGGAGGCGGTCCACGTCTTTAGCATAAGTGCGTGTGTGGCGAATTTTTGAAGCATGGTGTGGGGCATGGAAGTGCGCGGCTTTGAAGGCTTCTGTTTCCCAGGTCTTGGATTTTCTGCAGGATGGCTTCGACAAAGGTCTCTTGATTTACGCGATTGTCTGTCCTTGCAACCTCTTTTACATAGGCAAAACTAACAGGGCATTTAAAACTCATGTGATTTACGCGATTTAAAACACATGTGATTTACGCGATTGTCTGTCCTTGCAACCTCTTTTACATAGGCAAAACTAACAGGGCATTTAAAACACGGATGATAGAACACAGAAGTCGCTTAAAACATGGAGTGATAACAGCGCCATTAGTGTCCCACTGTCAGGAATGGAATCACACTTTTGAAATGTTACAGTGTTTCTGCATTGAACAGGTATCGACCCAGCTGAGTGGGAAATCATTGGCACAAACTTTATTATTAAAAGAACAACGTTGGATCTTCCGTTTGAACACTCTGACTCCGCAGGGGTTGAATATGGAAATAGAGTGGGGAAACTGTTGCTAAAGTTAGTGATCAATGATACTTTTGAATTAGAAAGGAGGACTATAAAAAGGGAGTGCTGTTACAATCTGCACATGCGCGGCGTTTTTTCGAGGAAATGGTGATGACACATCCCAGAGCGAGCCTTTGTGAAGATTGTGTGGCTGCTCAGAGCGCTGTGTGAAAGTTCGGCTGAATTTGGGTATGGTTATAGTTTTTAGATTTATTCAAGCAAGATTTGACATTGTCTAAGATTTGCATCTCAAACAGTAGTAAGCACTGTAAGACTTGAAAAGTTTTAATTAAGATTTCTTTTTTAGTTAAACACTCGGCAATTTTCCTTATCCCCTGAAGAACCTCAGAACATAGAGAGAAACGCGATAACAACGTTGAATGTGAGGCATTGGGAAAATATAAGAGGCGTTGATACGATCTGAGAAACAACAGAGGAGCTAAGTGTTTGTTTCACTATAATCAGAGACTTGCGATTGAAATATATAACACATGGAGAGAGGGGGTCAAAAAAAGGTTTAAAAAAAGAGCAGAAATCCGTCATTGATGCTAATAGGCGCCGCTGGCTATCTGAATTTTCAAGTTCCAGCAGGAGGCAGCCGATAAGTCTGAGACGATTTCTTTGCTCATTACCTAAGGTTGAATACACTACTACCCTCCCATTTTCTTCTGTATGAGTTGGTTGGAGTAGAGTAATTGAGCATTATTTGGAGCAATTCTATTACTCTGGAAACTAGACCCATAATTTGTATAGTTTTACTATCAGATGAAACATGATCCAAATTATACTGTACTTGGACCCAATGACCTAATTGTGATGGCTACCTTGGAGGCCCATTTTGAGGAGCTGCCGATGGCAACATCAATCCGCAAGCATATCGTGATGATCGTGGACAACTGTGGACCCATTACTACTCGGTAACCAGGATCTTCCCTGAAGAAAGCCTAGTCAAAAAGCCTGATCAGGATCTAAAGTGGTACAGTCCTTGATCCAGTTTGCCTTGAAAGGACAGCCCTTGCTTTGTGTAATGAGGACTGTAAGCTAAGAACTGTTCTAATAAATGAAGAGCTTGTTTGTTTCTTTATTTTATATACCATTTCTTCATAAGCTACAAAATGGTTTATATTAAAATTATAACTTATAATATTTCATCTTTCAAATGCATCCTTAAAAAGCCATGCTTTACACAATTTACAAAACAGCAGAATATAAATTGTTATATGTTGTATGTGAGGTTGTCCTGTGCTTTATTGCATGAGCAGTTCTAGTATAGACACTGCAGGTTTGCAACAGAGAGGTGGATAGCTGCAATATCTTTTTCAACATATTAATTGGGCTTGATGATTTTGTAAAAATAAGGTGATTAACTAGTACAGAAATTGATGATATGATAAATGTGATTCCTTAGTTATGTGAGGATATTGGGAAAAACTTAAAAACATTTAAGAGTCATGTATGAAAATTTACAAAATACTAAAAATCCTTCCTACAAAAAATCTAAAATATACAAACATGTTCTGAACCAGTTTTCTGTTTCTTGCATTAATTTGCTATAATGTCCTTACTGTTCTATTTCAATTTTAAATCCCTTTACTATGATTTTGAAGTGTATAACTATTTTCCTGTCACAGATTAATTCTGAAAGCACCAACAATTGATTTGTGGGCTGCTGCCCCAACCGGTGCCCCACTGGGCATAAAGGGCATAAAGATTTATGGGTCTCTCATGGTAACATAGTATATGACGGCAGATAAAGACCAGAATGGTCTATCTAGTCTGCTCAGCAAGTGGTCAAGAGAAGGTGCACCTGCCAATCCTTACAGGTCACTCCTCCCCATGCCTTTGTTCAGGGGGGTACCAACCGTTCTGTTCAGGTCACCCTCTCATAATATGAGGTCCTAAATATGAAATATTAGGGTGAAGTACTATCTCTCAACCAGAGGTTTATTGAGGAGAGTAATTGGATTATAATGTTTCTTAATTTATGAAATATTACTAAAGATGTAAAGTATTGTCTCTACTGTAGAAGCTTTACCAGGGAAAGTAAAATTGAGCTTTTTGTTCCTGTATAAGGGGGAAGACTTGGAATACATATATATGTAACAGAAGTGACTTTCTGGTACAAGGTCAAGGTTAGTGACCCTGTAGCCAAGAAGTGTTTGAAGAACATTATGTTTTCCTCTTGCCACACAGGAAAGCATGTGTGTTTCACATCTGGATTTTGGAGAGCATTGTGTCTTCTTCATACCACATAAGAAGACCTGAGTGCACCTCAGTAATGTAGTTTAGAAAGTTGTTTTTCCATTCTGACATACATTTATTTATTTAGCAATGCTTATATACTGCTTTTCACTGGGTCAAAGCGGTGTACATTCAGGTACAGTATATACTTCCCTTGTCCCCGAAGGGCTCACAATCTACGTTTTGTACCTGAGGCAACGGAGGATTAAGTGGCTTGTCCAAGGCCACAAAGAGCGCCCATGGGACTAGAAACCCCAGTCCCTCTGGCCCAAGGTTGCAGTCCTTCAACAGATTTTGAACCCCTGGCCCTGCAGCCCACGGCCACTCCTTCCTCTCTTGCAGCACAGAGGATTCTCAGCTAGCATATTGCTATTACAGGAGCAAAGATTTTTCTGGAAAATTCTACTACTACTATTATTACTACTGAATATTTGTATAGCACTACAAGGCTTACACAGCGCTGCACAGACACATGTAAAAGACAGTCCCTGCTCATCAGAGATTACAATCTAGTCAAGACGGGCAACACAGTAGCTGTAGACATGGAATACATCTAGATTGAATGGTGAGGAAACATCTAGAGGGAATGGTAAGGAAATTCTGCTATTGCCTATGGATAGCTGCAGCATCCTAGTCTGGTAACTTGCCATTGAAGTTACAATAAACTTTTAAATCTTGTAAACCAGAAGAAGGCTCTGAGGAAGTGGAAAGGAGAAGGTATTGACTAGTTTCCTTTCCAGGGATGAGCCATTTGCTGGTCAAAGATCTATTAAGACAACTGCTTAGTATTTCTCAAGGTTGATATGTCTGAAAAAGTCAAGAAAAAAATTCTCCCACTCTACTGTTTCATCATCTTTTATCAAGTTGGGGGAGAGTATAGATAAAGTGAATGTAACAGGTTCTTTATGTGTTCTGCCCCCAGTCTGCCAAATAGTTGTAAATAACCACCATGAGGGATTCCCAGACTGGCAGGGGTTACATGTGTGGAGTGGAACACCACGATGTGAGGAACATGTTGGAGTTTCTGCTGCTAATCTAACCTTGTTGCAGCGTGAGGCAATGAAAAATGATCCTGCCTGAAAGTGGTCTCCTGAAATACTTTTTCAAGAAAGTATAAGAGGCTCTGTTTTTAGGCGTCGAGAGTGCTCTTGTGTCATTCACAGGTGTCCAAGAGAAGAAGAAGCCTACAGGAGCTCAAGAAGGACTCAGGCACAGGCTGCAAGACAGTCTACATGATGGCCAGCTGGGTCATACCATACAGGATTGTGCTGTGATCTCTGAACCAGATAGGTTTATCAGAGAAATCCCACCAGCAGACAGTACCAAGAACTAAGCTTAGGCGAGTAAGAGGGTCCATCTGCCCTAGGAGCTGTTGTCTTCATTAAAGTGAGTAGAACCAGCAAGGTCCATCCCACCTCCATCACTGAGAGACCCAAATTAAGATGCCAGGGATGCATCACCCCAGTGCATCCCAAACATACAGTCTATGGAGGATTTTAAGCTTTTTGAAAGCTTTGAATTTTCTTAATTTATTCTCTTGGCGAGGGGAGTAAATTTACCCATTTGAGATATTTCCACTTAGGAGATAATTTGATGGCAAAGAGTTGGGTTTTATATGTCTGTCCAGAGCATGAGAAGCTGACTGTACCTCTCCAGCTCCACCGGACCGATCTGCAGCACCAACAGGGAGCGGGAAGGTAAGCTCCTCCCCACTCCCCACCAATGCATCCAGTCAGCCCAGCTCCATCGGGGTTTAAATTCTGTGCTGATCAGGCTCCTGGCCTCTCCAGCTCCACTGGACCAATCTGCAGCACCAGCAGGGAGTGGGAAGGTATGCTCCTCCCCGCTCCCCACTGATGCATCAAATCAGTCCGGCTCCATCGGGGTTTAAATTCTGTGCCGATCAGGCGTGCCCTTAGGCATGGCCCTTCAGTGTGATTCTGAGCAGCAAACCCCGGGTAACAATATCGCTATAAAATCATACACTGCAAGACAAACAGCATCCAAAAACTGCAATGATCTCAGACTAAGAAGCTACTGGCATCTTTAACACACCTCTCCAGACAAACTCCATGGAAATCTTCATGCCGAGCTACAGATCAGCTCCAGCACAGACCTCAATCACAAACTGCTCCCAAAAAGGTAACTGAAGTTCCCATCCCTTGCCATCACTCATAGCCCACTCCCTAATGCCTCAAAATATACCCTTTATATATGACCACATGCTCGTTCTTTGCATGCTCGTTCTTTGCATTTCACACATGCTCGTTCTTTGCATTCCTCTATGCGGAAATACTATGTGCCACCCCCAACCCATCATTTATATCCTATACCTCCCCCCACTTGGCCCCTTCTACAGACAAAGAAATACAAGTAATTTAATCCATGTTCTAATTCAGCACACCTCTACCACTTACCCTCACTCCAAACGCAACAAACCACAACCCATCAAAAGTGCTCTTGTTAACGCACGCTCAGTCAGGAACAAAATACCAATAATCAACGATTATATCACTTCCAATAAGATTGACATCCTCTGCATAATAGAAATTGGCTCATGGAAACAGACACGATACTGCTAAGCCAACTGAATCAGAACAACTACTCAATCTTCCACTGCCCACGTACCCATCATAGAGGCGGAGGTGTCCTAATAATAACAAAATCCCATCTCAACTTCACCCATCTCAGCACTAACGACACAGAGGAACAGACAGCATCTCTGTCTCAAACAACTCACTATTTGCCTTATCTATAGAGCTTCTTCATCGTCCTCAAATGACCTTTCAATTATTTTGGGCCTCACACTGGAATGCTCGTACCCAAACAAAGACCTTATACTACTCAGAGACCTCAACCTCCCCTCCACACCTGCAAATCAAGCAGCCTCATTTCTCTTTCAACTCAAAGTCCATCCACACTACACTCCCCACCTTCACCGTCACCCATTCCCTGGTCTGATCACGCTCTATTCACTTTTCAAATAACATGTACCACCACACTCAACCAAATCAACCTGTGCCAAGAAACAAGACACTTTAAACCCTTTGACAAAAAAGCTTTTATTGACGAAGTCCTCCCAGCCCTCGCCACCACCACTACAGACATAAAAGCCCTAATTTCAAAATGGAACCAGACCATCGGAATTGCAGCAGCTGAAACCCTAATGAAAAATTCCACTGGCAAACCAAAAAAGATGCATTGGTACTCTTCTGAACTCAGAGCACTCAAGAAGCAACTACAGAAGATTGAAAACAAATGGAGGAAAACAAAATCACTGGACGACAAAAACTCCTACATGATATCTCTTATGGAATATCACCAGACAACTGACAAGTGCAAAAGATCCTTCCACACGAACAATATAAACAAATCCCTCAATAAGCCCAAACAACTCTTCCAGATAGTAAAAACGGTAATGGATCCTCCCCACACAGATGCACTGGCCTCATACCTTGACCCTCAGTCTCTAACAAACCACTACAAATCAAACAGCACCTTAAGCTCCCTCCCCCCCTCCAATGCAGAAACCTCCTGCATCAACCCCTGACAACTCCTGGGCTACCTTCAGTTCCATCAGCAAAGAGAACATTGAAAACATCATCGCTTCAATAAACTCAACTACATCTCCTCTTGACCTTTGCCCAATAACCTGGATTAAAACATCTAAAGAAGACCTTAGTTCCACCCTTCTTAAATTTTTCCTACTATCCCTCCTTCAGGGCCATGTGCCCAAACCACTCAAACCCTCCACCATCTGTCCCACACTGAAGAACGACAAATTCAATCCCAATGACCCCACCTCATACAGACCCTTTGCTAGTCTACCACTCTTATCAAAGCTAATTGAAAAAAAATATACAACAACAACTCCAGGATCACCTAGACACCCATGCCCCACTGGACCCTCAGCAACATGGCTTCAGGCCAAACCACGGTATCAAAATGCTTCTTACCTCACTACCAAACACCCTCATAAAAGGTACCCAGAAAATGCACCATGGATTCATCCTTATATTCCTTGATATCTCAGCGGCTTTTGATACCATCAACCACAGCATACTACTTCAGCGACTCCAATCTATTGGAATCCAAAACACAGTCCTGGATTGGTTCCATTCATACCTCTGTGACTGCCAAGAACAAGTCAAAATTGTATCCAACTCATCATCCCCTACCCACAAACCCAAGGCGTACCACAAGGCTCTTCCTTAGAACTCCTATTTAATATCTACCTGCAACCATTATGCTCAGTAATCCACTCACATAATATCCAGTTTCATATCTACATGGACAACATAATGATATTTGCACTATTTAACACCAATAATCCAACCTGCTTCACAGATATCTCACAATGGCTAGCAGACAATTTCCTAAAATTATATTACAAAAAGACCGAAACACTATTCATCACCAGGGACACCAACTTCCAACTGCCTACATTCATAGAACTAAATAACATCAATATCTCTGTCCAACCAAAGGTCAAATATTTAGGAATTATTTATTTAGTAAACATTTGTATACTGCTGCTTCCTACGATCAGCAGCGGTTTACTTTACAGAATCATAATGTATCGTACAATACAGTGAGTTTTTTAGATTTACATTTCGATTAGGCAATGATTTACATAACACAGGAGAATCAATTGGATACAATCAATTGGATACATTACTCTTGACCAACATCTTTCCTTCAAGCCCCATATAAGTGCCATAACAAAAGCAATATATCATAAAATAAGAACTCTCCGCCACCTCCGTCCACTACTGGACCAAACCAATTTCTGTTTAGTCTTCCAAGCGATTATAACACCACATTTTGATTACTGCAATTCAATACTTCGTGGACTACCAAAGACATCCCTACTCCCCCTGAATCCACCCTGCATACCGCAGCACGGATAATACAAGGTGCATCTAAAAATGACATCACACCGATCCTCAAACAGCTTTACTGGCTCCCACTACCCAGCCAGATACTCTACAAGATTCTACTCCTTACTTTCAAATCTGTCAACAGGCAATTTGCTTATGACCTACAAGCACTGCTGAACCCCATCAACCTTAATAGAACAAAAAGGCATTCCACAATAAATATGCTACCTCAAGAAAAAACTACCAGCTCCCAGCATGCTTGCAATAGAGCCTTTGAACTTTATGCTCCATCCCTTTGGAACCTACTCCCTGGCAAACTAAGATCCACAAATGACCTTCCCACTTTCAGAAAACTACTCAAAACTACCTCTTCACAGATCACTTTGATTCAATTACATAACCACCCTGTCCTCCTCTCCCCACCCCTCCTCCCTTTCCATCTAAACCACCCGCCCTTTAAACCTCCCCCTTCTATTGTAAATCAGTTAAGGGGCTTGTTTACAAAGCCGCGGTAGTGGTTTCCGATCGTTATCGGAGCCGCGGCCCCATTGAAATCGATCGGAAACTGCTACAGCGGCTTTGTAAACAAGCCCCTATATAACCATTCATTTGTATGGGAGGGAGGAGTTGGCTCAGTGGTTGGGACAGGTTACCTCAGGCCAGAAGGCCAGGGGTTCAATTCCCACATGGGGACACACAACCTCAGGCCAGAGGGACTGAGGTCTCTAGTCCCATGGCCACTCCTTGTAGCCCTGGGCTAGCCACTTAACCCTCCATTGCCTCAGATACACTTAGATTGTGAGCCCTTCAGGGACAAGGGAATAAAAAGTACCCATTAGTATACATGTAAACCACACTGATTTTGAAGAGCACAGTATAAAAAATAAATAAAATTGTAAATAATAACTATCAATGTATATAAGTTCTACTGTTATATGTAATACAAGTTGTTGTAATGTACACAACTTTGCCCCAGTGAAAAGCAGCATAAAAAAACCAGTCAAATTAATTAAATAATTAAATAAAGCATGAGAAGTTGGGATTTTGGTGGATAACATCGCTGATCAGCAGCCCTGAGAATGTTATTCTGTGGTCAAGGAAGACAAAGCAATGTAATTGACATTCTGTATGCAGTCCTCATTCATCATCTCTGCATTAGCCTTTCTCCATGAAGAGAACAGCGAGCAGCACACAAATACACAAAGCAAGACTTTTACATTTCAACAAACATGAGAGCATAAATCATTTAAATATTTAAATGTTCTTTGTTTTGTTAAAAATCTCATATATTGCCAGTCAGGATTTATCAATTAGCTCATACCTTTCCATCGGCAGCTCAAGGTGAATTGTATTCAGGTACCATAAGTTTTCCCCTATTTCTAGAGTGACTAAAATCTACAATCTTAGGGCTATATTTACTAGCCTCCATTAGCATTCAACATGTCTTAATGAAATTTAACAAGTGCTATATAATGCAAGTCCCTTATTTACTAATAATTCACATTAATTGTAAATGAATACAATTTAATAAATCTAGCCCTAAGTCTGTAACTGAAGAAGGAAGGGTAAAGAGACTTTCCCAAGGCCACAGAGAGCATCAGCAGGACTGAAACCCTGGCTTCCCTGGTTCTCAGCCTGTTGCTCTAAGCACTAAGCTGCTCTTTCACTCCAGCATTTTCTACTAGGCTGAGGAAAAAAGTGCACTGGGACCTTGGCTGAAAGGGCCATCAACTGGTTACCATGTTTATCACGTCCTCCACCTTTCTCAGCTGGCTGTAACCAGGAATTCGAAAAGGAGGTGTAGAGGCCACTGCTGCAGTGTTGATAGCTCAGCGGGCACTGCTGCTCAACAGTAGCATAGCCAAGGATGGCCTGGATGGGCTTTTGCATCAGACTCATCCTTAGTTTCAGCAATGACACAACAATCAAACAAGAAGCGAACTGGAGGTGGTGTCAACATTTGCGCTTCCTTGTGCTCACCCATGTTAATCTCAGGCCCCACCATAAAATTCAACCCTGGCTATACCATTGCTGTTCATTCCTCCTACACTATCTGCACCAAACGCAAAGTCAGTGGCAGGAGAGGTGACAGGCAGAGGCAAGCAGCATGTAGAAACCAACTTGATCTACTAACCCAATGCAGAAACAGGCACTGTATATGCTGTAGGTGCCCCTGACTGACAAAGAAGCAGACGCCATATACAGGAGCAGCTGTTTACTACTGCCAAAGGAAGGAGTCGGAAGAACTGTGCTGGAGCAGAGTCACACTATGAAAGGAAGGAACCTCTTCCCGAATTGCCTGCAATCAGAGGAAGCACTGTCATTCATTCTACCAGATCCATTACCAGTAGCAGGAGGAGGGAGGCTTTGGGTTAAGTGGGACTGGACAGAGGAAGGAAGGAAGAAAGAGAAAAGGAGTTGGATTGGGGCATGGTACAGAAATAAAATCAGGGTGGGTACAGAGAGATGGGGCAGAATCTGGTGACAGGAAATCAAAGAGGGGAAAAACAAGACATGATAAAAAGAGCAAAAGAGGGCATAGAGAATGGGGGGAATAAAAAAAGAGAGTTACAGGCAGAGAAGTACAAGAAAGTGAATATAGATGATGGGTACAGAGAGAGAAGAGACAGAGAAAAAAAGGAGTCTGGCTTCCATGTTCTGCAGCTGCCTAATAGTACAGGCACTTCCGCTGGACCCAGGAAACAGCTGCTACCTCTTCCAACGAGGACCTAACAGAGATCGATCAATCTAACAAACAGCACTGACAGACCTCTTCCCCTTTATGACATTCTGGCAGAAAGGGGAGAGGAAAGGAGGGATGGGTACTGCTAAATGAGAGAAAGAAAGATTCTGGGCATGGAGAAGGGAGAGGGAGAAAGAAGTGGTACAGGGACACTGCTGCTCAAAGATAGGGAGAGGGAGAAGAGGCTGCACATGTCCAGGCTAGCAGCAGAAGGGAACAGAGGGGTAGGAGGGTGACCAGGTCATTTAAGCCTCACATCCAAATTCCTCTGTGTCTGTGCAAAACCTGCCAGTACACCCCAACAGGTCACTGATGGAGAGAAACAGCAGCTTTTCCAGTGGAAAGGAGAAGGAACTGGCTCACAGCATCGAAAAGCCATTGAATAATGAAAGAGAAGGAGACAGCAGAGCATGTATTTGCCCAAGTGATACCACAGCCAGGAGCTACTAGAGGGCAGAATTCAGGGATCTGAAACTACAACAGCCACCAACTCAAAGGTACGCCGAAAGAAAATAGTGCATGAAAAGGACTCTTCTTCTAGGATATCCACATTGTATGGAGAAGAGAAGAGTAAAATTGCTTGGAATAATCTTCCAAAATTACCCTGTGTACTTAAAGACCAAAATAACCTCACCAATAACCGAGGTCTCAAGTGTAGACTCAGTGAATCCAATCTTGTTTATAATTATGAAATAAATACAAATTTTTGTCAGGTACACTGTCCCAGGAGCCACAGATAGATTTCGCCCCCCTGTTGCAGTAAACCCTTTTAATTAAGATATAACATTTAAAAAATGGCTACTTAGCTCAATAGCACGTTGATAGTCACTTCAAGGAAAGCCATAGAAGACAAAGTCCTGTGTATGCGACGTGGCACATTTCGGGCGCTACCAGCAATCCTGCATCAGGCATTACAGGACCAAACATTTGTCAGCAATTGTGCTCAAAAGACTGTAGATTCAGAATTCTTAAGATAAATGGCGTCTGACATCATTAAAAGAGGACAGCCAATCAACCACTAGGAGCCACCCACTGAGCAGGGAACTCCAAATGTGATTGGATGGATTCAGAGCAAGCTAGCCCAGTCTTCTTCCAAATTCAATCCTTTCGGGGAAACAGTATCCAATTTAAATATCCACCATTGTTCACGGTCCCCGGGATTTACCAGAATGTGGTCAAAAATGCGCCAAGACAACTGATCAAAAGAATGTTGTTTGGCAATGCAATGTTCCACCATTGGTGTTGATATGGTGGCTGTAGTAAGATGAAAAGCATGCTCAGTAAGACGGGTCTTACATTGTCTAGTAGTTCTATTAATATAATAAAGATTACACGGGCAAACTATCAAGTATACAAAAATAGAACGGCAGGTAGTCCGCCAACGGGAATGAAAACATAAACCACTGTGAGAATCCTTCCATTGATTGCCCTGTAGAATTATCTTACAATGTCTACACTTGCCATAAGGGAAATGGCCAGGGTCAGAGTGTACTCATGGTACTGTATCAGCTAGTGTGATTGCATGAACCAACATATCACAAAGGTTAGTACCTCACAAGAAAGCCAATAATAAAGGTTGTTGAAAACAAGTATGCAGCTGCACTATCTATCAATGCTTGCGTAATAGGCAACAAATACCCCCATAATGCTGCATATATGGCAGAATCCCCACTATGTGGTCTTCCTGGGTGGAATTCAAAGCTGTGTCACCCAAAAAACACTTCCTGTGTGTGTATAAAGCCCAGTAGTTTGACGTACAATCTTCTGTGGGTAGCCTTTAAAAAATAGTTGTCCCATCAGATCATGAGCATGTCACTTAAACTCAAAAAGAGTAGAGCAGAGGCGGAGTAAACAGAGGAATTGACCATAGGAGAGACCTTTCTTCAAAGGGCCAGGGTGGAAGCTATTATATTGGAGGAGAGAGCTATGTTGCACCGGTTTCCGGTATAGAGTGGTTTGAAAACCATCATGTGTCAAAGTAATTGTGATGTCCAAAAATTGAATTGATGTAGTTTCAATATATGCTGTAAATTGTAAGTTGGATTTAAGTGTGTTAAGCCATTGCAGAAACATTGACAGAGAGGAAAATGAATCAAACCAAATAAAAAATATATCATCCAGGAATCTACACCAGAACGGATAAATTTAAACCAATGAGAAACATAGACATAATCTTCTTCAAACTGGGCCATGTAAATAGTCACCAACGACGGAGCTATCGTGGCTCCCATTGCAACACAAAAATGTTATAAATAAAACTTTCCATCATACAAAAAATAATTCTTAGCAAGCACCAATTGAAATCTGTCAAAAGTTTACAGAAAATCAGGATAAATCAGGACAAAACGCCAAAATTCAGGACAAAATCAGGACATTTTTCAAATCAAGACAAACTTCTAAAATTCAGTACAATCCTGAGAAAATCAGGACATCTGGCAACCCCTATTATAATTATTCATTCATATATGGCACTCACAGATTCACCAATACAACTCCTAACAGATGCACAGCAGAAGTAGGATTTTTCACTTTACAACTCAACATACAAAAATAATTCCATTCAATTCTAGTCTCAAATCAGTGACAATACCACCCTGCAAATACACTAACACTAAGGGCTATGTTTACAAAGCAGCGGTACAGGGCCTCCGATATTGTATGGAAGCCACTACCGCTACTTTGATAGTGCTGGGGAGGAGTCTGCTGTCTTGGTACATGTTGGTACCAATGACATAGGAAAATGTGGTAGGGAGGTTCTGGAGGCTAAATTTAGGCTTTTAGGTAGGAAGTTGAAATCCAGAACTTCCAGGGTAGCATTCTCCGAAATGCTTCCTGTTCCACGTGCAGGACCCAAAAGGCAAGCAGAGCTCCGGAGTCTCAATGCGTGGATGAGACAATGGTGCAGAGATGAGGGTTTTGGATTTGTTAGGAACTGGGGAACATTCTGGGGAAAGGAGGGGCTCTTCCGAAGGGATGGGCTTCACCTTAACCGGGATGGAACCAGGCTGCTGGCATTAACCTTTAAAAAGGAGATAGAGCAGCTTTTAAACTAGATATTAGGGGAAAGCCGACAGTCGCCCAAGAGCGGATGGTTCAGAAGAATGTATCTTTGAAGGATACTACCAAAAGCAGAGAGGTTCCACAAAAGAGTAAAGTAGCCCAAATGCCCTCAAGTATGGAGCAGACAGAGCTTAAAGATCCCAAATTACCCATGTCTAACAATAGCCAAATTAATATGAATAAAATACATTCTGTAAAATGCTTGTATGCAAATGCTAGAAGTCTAAAAAATAAGATGGGAGAGTTAGAATATTTAGCACTAAATGAAAGGTTAGATATGATTGGAATATCAGAGACATGGTGGAAGGAGGACAACCAGTGGGACACTGTGATACCTGGGTACAAACTATATCGAAATGATAGAGCTGATCAAATTGGTGGAGGGGTTGCTCTCTATGTTAGAGAGGACATTGAGTCAGAAAGGATTAAAGTTTTGCAGGAAACAAAAATCTGCTGTAGAATCTATATGGATTGAAATTCCATGTAAAAGGGGGAAGGCAATGGCAGTGGGGGTGTACTATCGAGCGCCTGGCCAGAATGACCAAATGGATGATGAAATGCTCAAAGAAATCAAGAAAGCTAACAAAAGTTACAGCACAGTAATAATCACAGGTACACTAAAAAAAATTTTTTTTAAACTGCCTCTAATGTTTCGATTGATTTTTACGTTTTTTGGTGCGCTGAATCCAAATCTGGTAACCAATTTGCTCCATCACGTACAGATTTTTTGCTACATTGGGTTAGCAGGTTGAGGTGAACGTTTCAGATTGAGTGCGATCGAGATAAAAGTTTCTTGGATGAATTCTTTATACTAATTGTTTAGTAGTTATTCAAATAAGAATAAAGAAAATTGTAACAAGGCAGCACATAAGAATAGAGTAATGTCAACAAAACACACTGTGATGGTAGCAAAATTGTCTGCACTTAAAACAGCCACATACATGTGCACAAACATTGAGCATATAAGAGAGAGGTTAGACACAAAGCAAAGCAAAGAAATGTGCAAAAAATGTTGTACAGGTATGTATGTAAGAATAGAAAACGCAAACCGCACCATTGCAATACATGAAGACAAACACCCGATGGTGTGAAAATAAAATTTTAATAAATGAGATCCGACACTGTGGTAATAACTAGCAAATTTTTATTTCAAAGTTTAGCAAAAACACGATATTTGTCAACACAGTTTAGGTTTTAAAGTCATTCTTGGGTCAATCAATCTCCTGGTGGGCCCGTTTCTTCTTCCCCCGAATGCTTCTCTTGGTGCGCTGCTTGGCGTATTTTTCATCTGGGGTTTCCCGCAGCAGCAACCAGCAGAAATCAGCCATCATAGTGGTGTTCCATCTTCCTTGGTACCTTCTCTCTGCGTCCTTGATGTCCTGGTGAAACCTTTCACCTTGTTCTTCACTGTACGCCCCCAGGTTTTCGGGAAAGTAGTTCACATGGGAGTGCAAGAAATGGACTTTCAGGCTCATGTTACAGCCTTGTTCTTTGAAGGCATTGAGCATCCTTGAAGGAATCCCAGGCTTCTTTTTCCTTCTCAGACATCGTTTCAGCGAATGCTCCATCTGAAATGAGTTTCCTTATATCAGGGCCAACAAACACTCCTTCCTTTAGCTTTGCTTCAGAAAGTCGGGGGAACTTTGAGCAAAGGTACCGAAAGCACTCACCATCTTTTGGAAGGGACTTGATGAATTGCTTAATGAGACCCAACTCAATGTGGAGAGGTGGTAATAGAATTTTATCACGAGGTACCAAGCTCTCATGAAGAACATTTTTCTCACCGGGTCTCAAATACTCCCGAATTGGCCAGTCTTTTTTCCCCCAGTGTAGGTCGCGGGCCCGGCTATCCCACAAGCAAAGGAAGCAGGGATATTTGGTGAAACCGGATTGCTGCCGTAATAGCATGGATAGAATTTTAAAGTCTCCACAAATCATCCACTTATGCTCATCATAACGAATCTTCTGAAGAATCAGGGCCAAATTCTCGTATTTTTCTTGGAGAATAACAGAGTGAGCAATAGGAACTGAAGCGAATGTGTTGCCATTATGAAGAAGAACACCTTTTATGCTGTCTTTTGACGAATCAATGAACAGCCGGAATTCAGCAGGATCATACTTGAGTTTAAACTTTTCCATCACTCCGTATATATCGTTGCAAAATACCTAATCTTCCTCTTTGCTGAAATACTTCAAAAATTGTGTCTCGCGGTTGCGGTACTAATAAAAAGTTGTTCCTGGTGACAATAGATTTTTCTGTTTAGGCCGAGAACCTAGCTGTTGGGCAGCATCTTTTGGGAGTCCTAAATCCCGGACTAAATCATTCAATTCAGCTTGAGAGAAAAGTTCAGGTTTCGGATCTGGTTCAGTTTCAAACTCGGAAGTACTGGACTCATCGGGAAAAGCCATCTGATGAGTCTAATCATGATCAGAACCGTCCACACAAATATGATCCAAAGATTTTGGTGGTTCAGGCACAGGTACTTCGTTGCTATGAGGCATAGGCCTAATTGCTGAGGGAAGGTTGGGGTAACTTATTACATTCTTATTTTTTAAGTTGTATCCCTTTACAATGCAAGAGCAGAAATAGCAGTCACTGCTGTGGTCTCTTTGTTCACGCCACATCATAGGTATTCCGAAACGAAATGCTTGTTTTTTACCTTTCATCCATAAGCGTAGATCTTCCTCACATGTCTTGCACACTTTGTGAGGAGCCCACGGTTTGTCTTGATCGCCTAACTTCAAACCGAAATAGGCGAAATATACTTTTTTAATAAATGCAGAAATGTTCCTCTGCCGCTTTTTCACGGTATATTCCCCACAAATAAAACAAAAACTGTCCGGAAAGTTGACGCAACCTCTGGCTCTGTGAGCCATCACAAATACACAGCACTGCAAACTACAACTGTAGTGAACCACTTCGGAATAAAGCTGGATTACGACTGAGCAAACAAAAGGTAATAATGAACTTGCAAGAAACGGAAATTTGACAGGAACGTTCATGTTGCAACCACCGTGTTTGAGCGAGCGAACGAGGCGAGGCGAACAGGAAAGAACATGCGCCAGCGCGAGTACTGGATTTAGCCCCCCGCCTCCCAATTGTCCTGTTAATGTATAAAATGAATACAAAACACTCTAAAATATCATGAGGGAGTGTTTCTAGTTAGTTAACCATTACAACCTCTATTTTGGGCCAAGAAAATATACTGCAGTCGGCTAAAAAGAAATTATGTGAACATTCCTTATATGGGTAAGAAATCTAATTTTGCAAGAAAATGTGACGTGATGGAACATGTTGGCTATTTTTCCTGGATTCAGCACCCCAAAATCTATAGGAATCAGTTGCAAAACTGGAGGCAGTTTTTTGGTAGTGTACCTGTGTAATGGGTGATTTCAACTACCCCGGTATCGACTGGGTCAGTGTCACGTCAGGACATGCTAGGGAGATAAAGTTCCTAGATGAAATAAATAACTGCTTCTTGGAGCAGCTGGTTCATGAACCGACCAGAGGGGAAGCCATATTAGACCTAGTCCTTAGTGGAACACCAGATCTACTGCAAGAGATAAGGTTGTTGGGGCCACTTGGCAATAGTGATCATAGCATGATCGCCTTTGATTTAATTAGTGGAGGAGGGATAGTAAGGACATCCACAGTACTACCTTTTAACTTTCGAAAGGGAGACTATGATAAAATGAGGAAAACAGTTAAGAAAAAACTAAAAGGAGCAGTTGCAAAGGTTAAAGACGTACATCAGGCTTGGCTGTTGTTGAAAAATACTATCTTGGAAGCCCAGACCAGCTGTATTCCACTCTTTAAGAAAAGTGGAAGGAAGTCCAAAAAACTGCCAGCATGGTTTAAAGGTGAGGTCAGAGAGGTTGCCAAAAAAGCATCTTTCAGGAAATGGAAAAAAGAGCCAAATGATGAAACCTGGAAACACCACAAGCACTGGCAAGTCAAATGCAAGGCATTGATAAGGCAGGCAAAGGGAGAATTTGAGAAGAAGCTTGCTGCGGAAGCAAAAACGCAAAGTAAAGACCTTTTCAAGTACATTCGTAGCAAAAAACCTGTGAGAGAGTCAGTTGGTCCATTAGATGATAAAGGGGTTAAAGGAGCACTAAGAGGCGACAAGGCGATAGCGGAGAGACTGATTGAATTCTTTGCTTCAGTCTTTACTGAGGAAGATGTAGGGATGTTTCCCATGACTGAAATGGTATTTAAAGGTGCGGAAGAATTGAAGGAAATATCGATACATCGGGAAGATGTATTACAACTATTAGATAAACTGAAGAGTAGCAAATCACCTGGGCCGGATGGTATACATCCAAGGGTGTTGAAAGAACTGAAATATGAGATTGCAGACCTGCTATTAGTAATCTGTGAACTATCATTAAAATCATCTCTAATACCTGAAGACTGGAGGATCGCCAATGTAACACCAATTTTTAAAAAGGGTTCCAGGGGTGATTCGGGAAACTACAGACCGGTGAGCTTGACATCAGTACCAGGAAAAATGGTAGAAACCATCATAAAGAATAAAATTACTCAGCATGTAGATAGTCATGACCTAATGGGAGACAGCCAACATGGCTTTAAACAAGAAAGCAGAGGGTAGGGCTAAATGGCCAATTTTCCCAATGGAGAAAGGTGAATAGTGGTGTACCCCAGGGATCTGTGCTGGATCCGCTGCTTTTTGACATATTCATAAATGACCAGGAAAGTGGAATAACGAGTGAGGTTATCAATTTTTCAGATGACACAAAACTATTTAAAGTTGTTAAAACCCAAGAGGATTGTGGAAAATTGCAAGAGGATCTTGATAAATTGGAAGACTGGGCATCAAAATGGCAGATGAAATTTAATGTGGACAAGTGCAAGGTTATGCACTAGGGAAGAACAACCCAAACTATGGTTACACGATGCAGGGTTCCACATTAGGAACCACCACCCAGGAAAAAGATTTAGGCGTCATTGTGGATACCATGTTAAAACCCTCGGCCCAGTGTGCAGCAGCGGCCAAGAGAGCAAATAGAATGCTAGGTATGATAAGGAAAGGAATGGAAAATAAAACAAAAGATATTATAATGTCTCTATATCGTTCCATGGTGAGACCGCACCTTGAATATTGTGTGCAATTCTGGTCGCCGTATCTTAAAAAGGATATAGCGATTTTAGAAAAGGTTCAGAGAAGAGCCACCAAAATGGTAAAGGGGATGGAAGGATACTCCTATGAAGAAAGGCTAAAAAGGTTAGGGCTCTTTAACCTGGAAAAGAGACGGCTGAGGGGAGATAGGATAGAAGTCTATAAATTAATGAACGGAGTGGAACGGGTAAACGTAGATCGATTGTTTATCTTATCAGAATATAGAAAGACTAGGGGACATGCAATGAAGCTACAGGGTAAACTATTTAAGACTAATAAAAGAAAAACATTTTTCACTCAACGTGTAATTAAACTCTGGAATTTGTTACCGGAGGATTTAGTAAAGGCTGTTAGTGTAGCTGGGTTTAAAAAAGGTTTAGACAAGTTCCTGGAGGAAAGGTCCATAAACCATTATTAAGAAGGGACCCAGGATATCAGTGCTTGAAGCAATACAAGCATTGTGGAACCTGTGTCCCTTGGGGAAACTGCTAGGTACATATGACCTAGATTGGCCACTGTTGGAAACAGAATACTGGGCTTGATGGACCTTGGTCTGACCCAGTATGGCATATCTTATGTTCTTATGTTAACATACCCCTAAATCTAAAAACTCAACCCTACCCATGAAAAATCAGCACTGCAATTACTCTAGAACACCAGTAACCTTTAGTTGGGAAAAGATAAGCCAAGCTACTACAGATTCCTACACAGAACCAACATGAAAACAGAATCTCTTGGCTTGGGTGCCCTTCCATTCCTAGTCCCCCAGCAGCATATACCCATTTCTATTCCTAACCCCTAATATCAGTCCATTTCCGGTCCCAGTCCCCCTCCCCCCTCCAGCTTCACTATCAATCCATTTCCTTTCTTAACTCCCCTAGCCCTAGTACTGGCCCATTTCTAGTCACAATCCCCCCCAATGCCCTGTATCAGTCCATTTCCAGTCCCAGTATCAGCATATTTCCAGTCCCCCTCCCCCCCCCATCCTCAGTATCAAACGATTTCCATTCTCAGTGCCCCCATCCCCAGTATCAGCCCATTTCTAGTCCCAGTCCCTCCCAGGTGCAGTATCAGAGTCCATTTCCAGTCTTAGTCACCCCTTAGCACCAGTATCAGTCAATTTCCAGTCTCAATTCCCGCAGCCCTATAAGTCTATTTCCAGTCCCAGTTTCCCCCTGCCCCAGTATCAGCTCATTTCCAGCCTTCCCACAAACCCAGTATCAGCCCTTTTCCAGTCACAGCCCCCCATCTCAGCAGTGGCCCTCTTCCAGTATCAGTCTCTCCACCACCATTCCAATGTCTCAGCTCCATCCAGTGCCTCAGTTCCTCATCCTACATCAGCCCCCTAGTCCCAGACTCCCACCCCCATCAGATATGTCCATTAGCCATCATATCACTTGCAGCCAGCTACCTCCTCTCTACCTCTCCTTGCCTGTTCCTGTTAACACAGCCGCAAGCACAGTTTTATTTGTTCCCATGCTGTGCTGTACTGAAGCAGCCTGGCTGTGGCATTTATAGTAAAGCAGGAAGTGCTTATTTTGCTTTACTAAAAATACTGTGGCAGGGCTGCTTCAGTACAACACAGCTGTAGGAGTATACAAAAATGTTCCTGTGGCAGTGTTGTGTTAATACTGCTGTGGCAGCACAGAGCAGGGAGAGGAGGTGGGATGACGGAATCTAAATTTCCACCCAGGCCTTGACAAATTTTGCTTGTATTGAGGAGCCAATCCAAAATCTTAGAAGCCAGTGGATGTGATCTCCTCGGCCCTGCCCCCCTATTGCCTCCATCCTCCACTGACATGCCTTCATTTGCAAACTCATACATGTCTGTGGAGGGTAGAAGAGTTTGAAGAGAGATGATAAAGTGTGTTTTACTATGGTAGTAGAGGCTGTGCAAGATATCTTTAGACAGAAATATGTAGAAAGTGTCTGTGTGCTTTTGTGGTGCAATAGTGGTTTGCCATTCTGTGCGTGTGGTGTGGTGGTGGATGCTTTTGGATGGGTAGGGTGCAGGGCTGCAGTGCATGTGTGCATGTATTACAGAGCTGGGGAGACTCTGTGTGTGTTGTGCAGAGGTAGGGTGCCTGTGTGTGTGTATGAGTACTGTGTTGTGTGGAGTTGAGGTGCCTATGTGTGTGCAAGTGTGAATGTGTGTGTCTGTCTGTGGTGCAGAGGGGGGTGCCTGTGTGTGTGTGTGTGTGTGTGTGTGTGTGTGTGTGTGTGTGTGTGTGAGTACTGTGTGGTGTGGAGGTGAGGTGCCTATGTGTGTGCGAGTGTGAATGTGTGTGTGTGTCTGTGTCTGTGGTGAGGAGGTGGGGTGCCTGTGTGTGTGTGTGAGTACTGTGTTGTGTGGAGGTGAGCTGCCTATGTGCATGTCTGTGGTGAGGAGGTGGGATGCCTGTGTGTGTGTGAGTACTGTGTGGTGTGGAGGTGAGGTGCCTATGTGTGTGCGAGTGTGAATGTGTGTGTGCGCCTGTGGTGCAGAGGGGGGTGCCTGTGTGTGTGCCAAAAATCCCATTAAATGTTTGCTGCCTCACTCCCCCACCCTCCCCTCTGACCTTTTTTTTTCATCAGGCCCTGGATCTGCTTGTCCCGTACCAGTCAATAGCCTAAGGCCTTCCACGCTTTCCCCTCATGTCCTGCCTGCAGGGATCGATCTCCTGCAGGCAGAAAGAAGAGGCTTTTGCTGGGACTGCAGCTTTCTCCTCCTCTTTTGCCCACAAAGATCCGATCTCCCACAAGCAGAAGAAAGCGATGGTCGGGGCAAAGACCCCTTTTGCCTGTCGGTGAGAGATCGGTGAGAGACAGAAGGGATCTTATTCTCTGCTGCCTGCGATTGTGGGTTAGTGTGTGTGTTTGAGTGGGGAGGGCAGGGGTAAGATAGGATTTGTCAAGCCCCGCTTCTGCCTTCTCACGAAGTGCTGGAATGCCATTCCACTCCGTTCTGGCACAAATAAAGCCCCGAGTAAACCTTTTAACAATACAAATTATGGCATGGATTCTATTGCTGAGAGAAAGGGAAGAAGAAGGAGTAGAGTGAACGTGTCAAATGTCCCCCACTATATACTGATCCCGCTTAAGGAACCTTAATTATTCCTGAGAGTAGAGATTGAAAAACAACATTGCTTTTGGAAGGTTGAGGCCCCTGTCTGCCAGACAGCATGCCTTGCCTCTGTAAGGGACACACACACACACACACACACACACGGACAGGGGTTCACATAAATTTTTGTTGGGGCTTGAGTTTAGCATGGGTGGGGTACCAGGCAATGTGGTTGTTGACACTACCTCTAGTTTTCCTGTTATTGGCCTGGGCCACTACTACTGAGTGGATAGGCCATACTCAAAAGTGGAGGGCCCAAGGCTCACCCAAGCCCACTTATAGCTACGTCCCCGATACCTAAGAAACCAAATGCTTTGGAGGCTGTGATACCTTTCATTCAATCAACAAAAGGTGATGTAGTGCATGAGCTTTCAAGTCCCATGTGCAGATCTTCAGAACCAATGTGGCTATGAAATCTCTGCACTGATTTTTTTTATTTTGCACCTAAGCTTAAGATGCTACAGTATTTACAAATATAGCATGCATTTGATGCAAATTCTTTTACAATGTCCTGTTCAGAAAATGTTGCTTTCAATTGAGACTGAAGATGTATGAAATTAAAACTAATTGTCACTCAGTAAAACATTCACCATGAAGCTGATCCTGCTGGGCATCATAAGCGCCCTGTTATCATTTGATGAGGTGGAATCTTGTGTCAGCAGCCGTTTCATGTGCTAGTGGCAGGCTCATGGGTCATCATGCATGCTCCTCAATGGTGTGAGCATGTGCAGGCCTTCCATATGGATAGATGTTGTCATTCTACCACATGGGGTCTTGTGCTAGCCTACATGGCCACCTGCTATGTGAACAGAGAGGTCAGGTAGGATCATGGGGCTAATTCATGGTATTTAAACCATGACAGCAGGAATGATCCTCGGTGGGATGATCATACAGTACATGCTAACACATACATGTTCAGGCTGCCAGTCACAGACCTGATTTCTAATACTCCAAGCATATTATACTGTATATGCTTCTGCTTATTTCTTAATCCTCCCAAAATTGGTGTCTACAAAAAAAAAAAGATTAAAGGTGATTGGTTTTGTTTTAAATAATTTTTACTGTCAATAAACCTTGCCAAAGCCAACAATCAACCGAAATACACATAGCCTCATACATGGGCAATAAAATAACACCAACCACAGAAACAAGTGTTTACTTTTTCACAGTTTTACCCCTTCCCCTTCCCTCCACACCCGCCCAAGTTTCAAGCCACCTCCTAGCATGTGGAGAGACTTACATACCATTGGGTATAGCTAGTCATCACCCAATGAACCAAATTATCCATATATCATCCCCCTCCTTCCTCCCTACCCCCCTACCAAACCTTCCCCCCACCCCATACCCAACAACCCTCCCTATGATCCTCCCTCTCTCCCATCCCTCAAACCCATCTCAGTCATACCCAATGAAGGCAACCATACTCTTATGCACTCACGCAAAAAATAGGCTGATCTCCTTCTCCCCTTCCCCCATTCACCAATTCAGATCTTTCACAGGGTAAGCAACTCATTTCTGGCCTTTGGATTTAAGGACACCAAATAGGCACCCCAGATTGCTACAAATTTCTTCCGTCTTCTACTTGCCATCCTCTCCATTGTAACCTGTGCATGGAGTAAATTCCTCCACTCTCAAAAGAAGAAGGCCTCCATGTCCCTCCGAATAGAGGGAACTCTTGCATACTGCTGCCTGTCTTCTTGAACTTTTTTCTCTAATTGTAAAACACGCATGATCATATCCCGCTGGTGTTGGGCAGCATATGCAATAATATAGCCTCTCAACACCACTTTAGCAGTTTCCCAAAACAGCGCGGGGTATCTATATGAACCACATTGTTGCAGGCATACTTTTCCCATCATTGGCACAAATAAGCTGGACTTGCTCCTGATCCCAGAGCAAGTCCAGCCAGATCAGAGCATGGTCTGATATCTCATACAGTATGGACCGATCACTGCATCTTCAACTTTCACAAACAAATGAGCTGACACAAATAAATAGTCTATACACGAACTTTAACTATGGGCCCAAGACAAATGTGTATAATCTTTTACCCCGGATTAAGAACTCATCACGCATCTACCAGGTTAAGACAGTCGACCAAACACTACAAAAATCTTGTCACGCTAGCCTACTCCTCCCCAATATCCACCAAGCAGTCTAGTAACATATCCAACATTCCATTCATGCCCCCCCCCCCCACAGGATTATGTGATGATCTGGGAGCTTTGCCAATTCAGCAGCCACAAACCAATGATATGTCCCTCAAACACACACAAGAACCATATAAACCCCTCCCCCACCTTCTCCATCCCCATCACTAAAATCCCCCCCTTCGCCTTCCCCCACCTCTTTCCAAATTACCACCAATGCCCTGAGCCTCTCCAAGATGTGATGGGCCCCCTATCGCCCACCTTCTCTGAATTACAAATCACCCCTCGGAAGAAAATTCCCAAAAAAGGACACACTTAACTTCCTAACCCCAAGCACCACCTCCCATCGCAATCCCCTATAATGACAATTTTCAAATCTTGTCAGGGATACAATAATCATCCCATCTTCCCCCTTTGGCAAAAGAATGAGCCACTCCTTTCTCTCCCTCATCCCCCATCCCCAATAAACAGGCAGAAAAACTCCACACGTAAGACCCACAGAAGCCCACATAACTCACCCAGTACACAGACATACACCTAAGCTCTTTCCTATTGCCAAACAGTTCCAAGATGGTAAATCCAAGGAAAAGTCTAAGAGTCCATCCCGTCTGGCTCCAAAAATGAAACGCCATAAGTCAAGATGGCTCCACCTCAAAAGAAAAGAAAATGACAAGGGGTGGAGGGGAGGGAAAGAATGAATTTCCAGTCCCACATAACACATAACAGTGGGTAGGTCAGCAGCAAACAAATTCCCCCAGTCAATTCTTTTTGAAGAGAAAACATACTCCATGGTACCAAAGCTGCTCTCTAGACAGTCAACTGCTCATCACTCCCTCCAAGTTCACTTTGAGGAGGTTATCCCAGAGTCCACAGAGTCAGAGGTGGAACCCAATAGCTGGTCCACAAAACTCCCTGCCACAGCCATGAACACCTGTGAATCATATGGAGCCATGCTGGATACTGCAACAAAAAATGCGCTTTTGCTGTGAAGAGCTTTTGGCAAGTGGTGGAGAGTTCTTTCCATCGAGTAGCCACCAAGATGCCCTTATCCGCATGTGACACCTAGCGCTGTGACTTTGCCTCTCGAAGAACACAGTCCTGCATATAGAAACATAGAAATGACAACAGAAAAAGACCACATGGCCTATCTAGTCTGTCCTTCCATATCAACAACTACAGCAGTCCCCTTTTTACCTTTAGAGATCCTCTGTGTTTGTCCCATGCTTTTTTGAATTCAGTTACTGTCCTCATCTCTACCACCTCCACTGGGAGACTATTCCACGGATCCACTACTCTTTCCGTAAAAACATATTTCCACATATCACTCCTGAATCTATCTCCCTTCACCCTCATCCCATGTCCCCTCGTAGCAGAACTTGCTTTCAATTGAAAGAGGCTCTCCCCCTGACCATTTATGCCACGGAGGTATTTAAACATCTCAATCATATCACCTCTTATCTCGCCTTTCCTCTAAGGTGTACATATTAAGATCCTTAAGTCTGTCCTCATATGCTTTATAATGAAGACCACTAACCATTTTAGTAGCCACCCTCTGTACTGACTCCATCCTGTTCACATCCTTTTGAAGGTGCGGTCTCCAGAATTGCACACTATACTCCAAATGAGGTTGCACCAAAGACTTATACAGAGGCATTATCACCTCCTTTTTTCTGCTAGCCATTCCTCTCCGTATGCACCCAAGCATCCTTATAGCTTTTGCTGTCACCTTTTCTACCTGTTTAGCTACTTTAAGATCATCAGACACAACCACGCCTAGGTCCCGCTCTTCTTTAGTGGACAAAAGTACTTCACCCCCTATACTATATTGCTCCCTTGGATTGCTGCAGCCCAAATGCATGACCTTACATTTTTTAACATTAAATCCCAGCTGCCAAATTCTAGACCATTCTTCAAGCTTAACTAGATCCCTCCTCATGTTATCTACCCCTTCCTGGGTGTCTACTCTATTGCAGATTTTGGTGTCATCCACAAAGAGGCAAACCTTACCCGACAACCCTTCCGCTATATGACTAACAAAGATGTTAAAAAGAATCGGACCAAGGATAGTTAAAGAAGCACACAATAACAACCTGTGACTTGCCCCCACTCTCCCACAGCAAGCCCAGACTGTAAGCACACTTAATAAGCAAGGCCTCGCAGTTCAAACCCAAGTCCAAAATAGATGGAAGCCAAATCTCAAGAAAGCTGCAGAGTTCAGGGCCCTTAACACTGTCGGGGATGCCAAAAAAAACATAGTTGTTGCGGCGGCTCCTATTTTTGAGGTTATCAGTTTTCTCCCACTGCTTTTACATGACATTCTTTAGCATTCACAGATCCTGCACCATAGACTCTGCCGCATCTTCAAGGTCCAACACCCTTGTTCTGCTTCTCCAAGCCACCTCTCCAAACCTGAGATCAATTGTGCCATCAAATCCAGCTTTTCAGATACCACTTCAAACTTGTCCAACAAGGTATGCACCACTGCATCAGTAACCTCCTCCACCAACACATCATGACCCAGAGGGAATAGACTTGTGGCATTCTCCACTACCTTGCCTTCATGGGTCTTCACCCAATTCTTTTTCTTTCGCACACACTTTGCTGTCATCAATATCTTCTAGCTGTATAGATAAGTTTATAGTATTCAAAAGTTCAATGTATTCACTATGTTAAATGTAAACTGTTTTGACAGGTAGAAAAACAATATATTGTTGTTGATAAATGCCATTGAGTTGGTGTTGACTCATTGCGACCCTCTGGATAGTTGTCCTAAACATTGTTCAGTCTTCAGTCAAGCATCTCATTGTTGATAGAGTGGCACCCATAGCTGCTGTTATAGTATCAATCCATCTCATTGCTGGCCTTCCTCTTTTGCGTTGACCTTCTACCTTGCCAAGCATGATGTCTTTCTCTAATGATCTCTCTCTTCTCATGATGTGTACAAAGTATGAAAGTTGAAGTCTTGTCATCAGAGCTCCTTAAAAAAGCTTAGGTTTGATCTCCTCTAGTACTGACTGGTTTGTTCTTCGGGCAGTCCAAGGTATACACGGTATTTGTCGCCAGTACCATAATTCAAAGGCAATATTCTTCCTGTCTATCTTTTTGCACTGTCCAACTTTTACATCTATAGGCCGTTATTGAAAATACCATGGCTTGAACAAATTGAATCTTTGTATGGAGAGAGACATCTCTGCTCTTGAGAATCTTTTCTAGGTCTTTCATAGCCATCCTGACAAAAGCAATGCGTTGTCAGATTTCTTGACTGTTTGTAGCTTCTTTATTGATAGTTGATCCAAGTAGGTTAAAGTTGTCCACTATTTCAATTTCTTCTCTATCAATGATGAACTTATCGATTTTGCCAGTTGTCAGGATCTTTGCCTTCTTTTTCTTTAATTCTCGTAGCTTTAGGAAAGCCGATCTTGTTCTTCCTCTTATAGTTTCTGCTTCTATTTCCTGGCATGCATCGTTGTAGTACTTCTCCTTGTCTTGCTGCACGTTCAAAATCTCTATTGAGTTCTGCAATTGCCTTTCTTTCTCCTATGGCTTTAGCTTCTTGGTGTTTCTGGGCAAGTTTCAGTTTCTTCAGTCATCCATTTTGGCTGTTTATGCTTTTTCACCTTTTGTAGAGACTTCTCACTTTCTTCCAACACAACTCATAACTCTTCTGGAGCTCTGTCATTTGCATCTAAAGCAGCAAATTAATTTTGCAGCAGTCTTTAAATTCTGGTGGTATATTCTCAAGGTCATACATTGCTACATTCATGAGTGGCTTGTTCTTTTTCAATTTTAGCTTGAGTTTTCATACTAGTAGTTGGTGATCTGTACCACAGTCAGCTCCAGGTTTTGCATTTGTTGATGTTATAGAGCTTTTCCATCATTGACTTTCACAGATGTAGTCAATTTGATTTTTGTACAATCCATTGGGTGAAGTCCATGTATACAGTCACTGCTGGTATTGCTGGAAGGTGTTTGAGATGAATAGACTGTAGGTCTTGCAGAATTCTATCAGTCTTTCTCCATCTTCATTTCTGTTGCCAAGTCCTTTTTTTCCAACCACTTTACCTTCTTCTTTGTTGCCAACCTTTTCATTCCAGTCACCCATGACTATCAGGATATCCTGTTTGCATGTTCTGTCAATTTCAGCTTGTACTTGTTCGTAGAACTCATCAACTTCATTCTCTTCTGCATTTGTTGTTGGGGCATATACTTGAATTATAGTTGTGTTGATGGGCATTCCTCAAGAACAAATAGTAATTATGCATTCACTGTTTGCATTGTATTTCATTACAGTTCTTGCAAGTTTCTTCTTAATTATAAATGCAACAGCATTTCTTCTTTGTCTTTCATTTCTAGCATAGTAGACTATGTAATCATCAGATGCAAAGTGCCCGATGCCAGTCCATTTCAGTTCGCTGACACCCAACAGATCAAGTTGTACACATTCCATTTCATTCTTGACCACCTCCAACTTCCCTTGGTTCATGCTCTGTACATTCCATGTCCCAATATGTAAGACATCTTTGAGGCTTCTGACTCTCATTTCTTGTGCAGCTACATCAGCAGTAGGATGTCCCAAGGGCTTTGATCCAACCACATCATAAATGCTGACTTTACTTTGAAAAGCCTTCAGCTCTTCCCCAGTAGCCAGTTGAGTGCCTTCTGACTTGGGGGATCCAATCTTCCAGCACTATAATACAATTTCTTTTGTTGTGACTATCCATTGGGTTTTAATTTAATTCCTTAATTTAATTTAATTCCTTAAAGTAAAAGAAGCAGAGCTACAAACTAAACCATCAATACGCTACCTGGGAGTCACCTTGGATCAGCGCCTAGACATGAAAGCCCACATAGGGAACACAGTCAGAGCAGTATACTACAAGATCCGCTCACTTCGGCATTTACGATCTATGCTGGAACCAAATGACTTCAGGACTATATACCAGGCATTGATCATACCTCATTTTGATTACGCCAATGCCATCCTTCAAGGCCTGCCCCTATCCACCCTACACCCGCTGCAGCTCGCCATGAACGCTGCAGCAAGGGTCATCCATGGAGCCCCCAGAAGCGACCACGTGACACCTCTGTTGATACAATTACATTGGCTACCTATCCAGGCTAGAATCGTTTTTAAGACTCTGTTACTCACTTTTAAAGCTATTAACAAGCTCTCCCCTGAATCAATAATGGCCCTCATCCATACCATATCTCCTAATAGAGCAAGGAGATCCACAGCTACAAACACCCTAAAAGTCCCGAAAGCATTAACAGTTTGCACTTCATCTACAGCCAACAGGGCGTTTAGTATCAGCGCACCAAGATGCTGGAACGCATTACCTCCAGATATCCGGGCTATTAAGGGCCTTACGCAGTTTAGGAAAGCCCTCAAGTACCATCTTTTCAATAAGTACCTCATAGAACCCAACCTCACCCACCGAGACAGAGATGCAACCCACTAAGCAAATATATGGTTTCCCAACAACATGCCAAGAAAGATTCTCTAACCCTTAGTGGTGCATTTGTTTCTATAGAATTCATGATCATACAACCTTATGTAGCAATATTTGTAAATAGTTTACAAGCTTATGTAGCAAGTTTTTGTAAATAGTTTACCCCTGTTATCTAAGTTACTTGCCCTGTTATCTGTAAACTCATACATGTTAACTGTACTGAGCGTTTCTGTTCCATGTAAACCGCGCTGATGCTGAATAGTGCGGTATATAAGAGAATGTAAATAAATAAATAAATAAATAATGGCAAGATGCAGAAGTAGATTGCCAGGTCTTTCTTCCGCGCAGTTTAATTCTAGTTCTCTTGCCGTTGTAATCCTCAGCCACCAACACTATCCCATTCTGCTGCTGCCCAGATGGGTGGTTTGTCTTGATCTGGCACCTGAGCTGAGACCTGTCCATCTTGGGAGACCATGCCAATTGTAAATCTACTGATAGCTTAACCCTCAGCATCACTGATGCACACAAGCCCTCACAGCACGACAAGCTGTAAACCAAGTGAGGAAACCATTTTTATGGGTGGATGATAAAGCATTTATTTATTTAACAGCTTTTTAATATACCCCTTTATAATAATAATGGTATATTAAAATCTGTTAAATAAATAAATGCTTTACCTTTCATCCATAAGTAGAGCAGGTGTGAAAGTAACATCGGCCACAGAGATATTATAAATGGGGAATAATCAGTTTTAAAAATGATAAGAGGAGTGGTAGAAACCAGAGAGCTAGAAATCACGTCTTCCCATTCTCAACCACGTCACATGACTCCTCCAATGATGCACAGATTTAAGAAGAGAATCAGATCAATTTCAGTTTGAACAGCACATTAACAACGTAAGTACAGTACCAAAGTATACATTTGAAAATGCTGGTGATTTTTATTTCCCGCTGACTCCAGAAATCAGATGAAGCCAGTTTGCCTCTGGGGTTTGAACTAGCATTGCAATTTATTTTAATAATGAGCTGAAATTAACTGAAAGAATAAAGGCTGAGTTTAAGGGAAGAAACATCACAATTCTCTATACCGACGCATGCATCAGCTCACAGCAAGTTGGTCTAAGTGATCTGCTACAGGCCTCTTCACATGCTGGTGGGTAAGTGTGAGGGGATCTAAGGCTTCACTATAGTGCACTTTGCTGTGGACAGGCTTCAAGTTTTATGAAAGCAACAGATCTCATTCTTGCAATTTTATTCCACGAATGTGTATGTATGTGCATACTAGTGCTTAATGACTCAGTGTTAAATGCTTCTATTAAAACATGTAATTAATCTGCAAGTGTATTTCTTTACAGCACTTTTCCTGACATTCTTTCTATTTTGTCTCTGCTGGAGATGAAGTAGTGGTGCAATGGAGAGCCTAATAGCTTAGTAAATAATGACAAGACAGTCCTCTTGATCCCTTCTACCTGCCCAGTTATTCCTATCTACACTTCCAAGGATGTATCCCAGCTACTAGCTGTAACTACTTATCCAAGACAGTTTTTGCCATTTTCATTCATTATTTATTTTATAGGCATATAATGCCTGCCCCGTGAAGTGGTTAGGAAGTGTGCACTAGGTGCAAAGAGCTCTTTACTCTCAGAGAATGAGTCTGATCTCTGGAGGCTAGGACATAAGGAAGACAGAGAGGTACATAGATGAGAACTACAGGGATATAATAATGAAGTCCCACCTCCAATCTGGCAGCCTCTCAGTTTCCATGGAGGAGAGAGGTCACATGAAAGGAGAGCATCACCTTGGTGTGGCAGGAAGTAATCCTGTACTTACGACCTGTCTGGCAGGAAATATAAAACTCTCTTACACCGAGGAGGTTTCTCCAGGGCCATTTGCTCTTGAGGAAAGGGTTAGGATAGCTGTTATAATTGATGATTCAATCATTAGGCATGTAGATAGCTTGGTGGCTGGTGCACATGAGGACTGCCTGGTAACATGCCTATCTGGTATGAAGATAGCGGACCTCAAGAGCTACCTAGACAAGGTTTTAGATAGTGCTGTGGAGGAGTCTGCTGACTTGGTACATGTTGGCACCAATGACATAGGAAAGTGTGGGAGAGATGTTCTGGATGCCAAATTTAGACTTTTAGGTAGGAAGTTGAAATCCAGAATTTCCAGGGTAGCATTCTCTGAAATGCTTCTCGTTCCACATGCAGGAACCAAAAGACAGGCAGGACTCCGGAGTCTCAATGTATGGATGAGATGATGGTGCAAAGAAGAGGGTTTTGGATTTGTTAGGAATTGGGCAACAATTCTGGGGAAAGGAGGGGCTCTTCTGAAGGGATGAGCCCCACTTTAACCGAGATGGAATCAGGTTTCTGGCATTAACCTTTAAAAAGGAGACAGAGCGGCTTTTAAACTAGATAGTAGGGGAAAGCCAACAGTTGCCCAGGGCACATGGTTCGGAAGGATGTATCCTTGAAGGATACTAACAAAACAGGGAAGTTAGGGCATCCCCACAGAGAGGTTCCAACAAAGATAAAAGTAACCCTGTTGTCCTTCAGTACAGAGCCAAAAGATTCCAAATTACACCTATCAACTGGTAGCCAGATTGATATGAATAAAATACAACCTCTAAAATGCATGTATGTAAATGCTAGAAGTCTAAAACATAAGATGGGAGAGCTAGAATATATAGCACTAAATGAAAGGTTAGATATGATTGGCATATCAGAGACCTGGTGGAAGGAGAACAACCAATGGGCCACTGTGATACCTGGGTACAAATTATATCATAATGATAGAGTAGAAGGGTTGCTGTCTATGTTAGAAAAAACATTGAGTCACATAGGATTAAAGTTTTGCAGGAAAAAATACACTGTAGAATCTCAATGTATAGAAGTTCCATGTAAAAAGCAGAAGGCAACAGCAGTGGTGGTGTACTGTCATTCACCTGGCCAGAATGATCAGATGGATGATGAAATGCTAAAAGAAAACAAGGAAGCTAACAAAAGTTACAAGATAGTACTAATGGGTGATGTCAATTATCCTGGTATCGACTGAGTCAATGTCACAAGTAGGATGAAATAATAACTGCTTCTTGGAGCAGCTGGTTCATGAACCGACAAGAGAGGAAGCTATTCTGGACCTAGTCCTTAGTGGAACACAGGATCTGGTGTAAGAGATAAGGGTTTTGGGGCCACTTTGCAATAGTGATCATAGCATGATTGCAATTGATTTAATAAATGGAAGAAAGATGGGAAGGAAATCCACAGTACTACCTTTTAACTTCCAAAAAGGAGGCCATGATAAAATGAGGAAAATAGTTAAGAAAAAACTAAAAGGAACAGCTGCAAAGGTTAAAGGTTTACATCAAGCATGGGTGTTGTTTAAAAGTACTATCTTGGAAGTCCAGACCAGATGTATTACATGCTTCATGAAAAGTGGAAGGAGGGCCAAAAAACTGCCAGCATGGTTTAAAGGTGATGTGAGAGAGGCTGTTGTAGCCAAAAAAGCATCCTTCAGGAAATGGAAAAAAGAGCCTAATGATAAACACCAGACACAACATAAGCACTGGCAAGTTAGATGCAAGGCATTGTTAAGGCAGGCAAAGAGAGAATTTGAAAAGAAGCTTGCCATGGAAACAAAACTGCATAATACGAACTTTTTAAGTACATTCATAGCAAAAAAACCTGTGAGTCAGTTGGACCACTGGATGATAGAGGGGTAAAAGGAGTGCTAAGTGAGGACATGGCATAATGGAGAGACTGAATAAATTCTTTGCTTCAGTCTTTAATGAAGAAGATATAGGGAAATTGCTCATGGACTGAAATGGTATTTAAAGGTGATGTAGCAGATAAATTGAAAGAAATACCGATAAACCAAGAAGATGTATTACAACTGTTTGATAAACTGAAGAGTAGCAAATCATCTGGACCAGATGGCAATGTCCAAGGGTGTTGAAAGAACTGAAATATGAGATTGCAGACCTACTATTAGTAATCTGTGCATGTGTAGTATCTAAAGATTGGAGAATGGCCATTGTAACTCCAATTTTTAAAAAGGATTCCAGGGGTGATCGAGGAAACTACAGACCAGTGAGGCTTACATTATTACCGGGCAAAATGGTAGAAACCATTATAAAGAATAAAATTACTGAAAATGTAGACAGCTGTATTTTAATGGGAGAAAGCCAACATAGACTTAGCCAAGGAAAGTCTTGTCTTAATAATCTATTATATTTTTTGAATGTGTGAATAAACAGGTAGACAAAAGTGAGCCAGTTGATCTTGATTTTTAGAAAGCCTTTGAGAAGGTCCTTCATGAGACACTCTTGGCGAAGTTAAAAAGTCATAGAATTGGAGGCAGTGCCGTATTGTGGATCAGGAACTGGTTAAAACATAGAAAGGAGAAAGTAGGGCTAAATGGCCAATTTTCTCAATTGAGAGAGATGAATAGGGATCTGTGCTGGGCTCGCTGTTTTTTAACATAATCATCAATGACCTGGAAATAGGAATAATGAGTAAAGTGATCAAATTTGCAGATGACACAAAATTATTCAAAGTTGTTAAAACGCAAGAAGATTGTGAAAAGTTTCAAGAGGATCTTGAAAAATTGGAAGAGTGGATGTCTATATGGCAGATGGAATTTAATGTGGAGAAGTGTACTGTCACACTCCCCCTGCTGGCCAAGCCTATAAGCAGGAGGGGTGGCCTTGTTTGCCCTTAAGTATAGAGTCACTTGGTTTATGTTTATTGAATTTGATATACCGCTGAGGAAAATACATCACAGCGGTTTACATAGTAAAATTAGGTTTGGAAAGGAAAGGAAGTTACAATATGAGACAGAAAAGCAAGAGAACAGAGTCATACAACAGGACAAGACGGGGAAAGGGGGGGAGGACAGAGAAGAATGGGTCACACAAAGGGATCGGGTAGGTCGAAGGCACGGGCAAAGAGGTGAGTCTTGAGGTTTTTCTTAAAAGTAGGGTGTTCGGATTCAAGTCGGATAGAGGAAGGCAGGGAGTTCCATACAGCAGGGGCCAGGAAGAAAAATGCAGATGCATGGGTGGACTGAAGTCGAGCAGAGGAGGGTGAGGGAAGGTGGAGACGGTTAAGGTGAAAAGAACGGAGAGAGCGAGCAGGGGCATGTAAATGTACGAGATTAGACAAATACTGGGGTGTGCGGGTGTAAATGACTCGATGAAGAAGTACCAGGATTTTATAGTGGATATGGAATGGGATAGGTAACCAGTGCAGATGGATGAGGAGGGGTGTGACGTGATCACGGATGGAGGAATGAGAGATCAGACGGGCTGCGGTGTTTTGTATAAGTTGAAGGCGATGGAGGTGGACATTAGGGAGACCGGCAAGGACTGAATTACAAAAATCAAGACGGGACATAACGAGTGAGAGGAGGAGAGTGGTGAGGGCTGAGGGAGAGAGGAAAGGCCTGATGGCCCGGATTTGATGGAGATGAAAAAAAGAGAGTTGAGAGATATGTGCAATATGATCACGGAAAGTTAGTGCAGGGTCAAAAAGAACGCCAAGGTAGCGGAGAGAAGAGACTAAGGGAACCGGGGAGCCAGAGAAAGAGGGGAAAAGTGTGGGCGGAGAGGCATCCCGGGTGAACCACATGGCAAGGGTTTTGGTGAGGTTGAGGTGTAAACAGTGATTAGTGAGCCAGTTGGCAACAGCAGTAAGACAAGTGTTGAGAGGAGAGAGGTCAGGTGAGAGGGGGGAGGTGTGATAGAGAAGGAGTAAATCATCGGCGTAATAGAAGGCAGATATCCCGTGTTGTTGGACTAGGAGGGCAAGAGGTGTGAGAAAAATATTGAAGAGGAGAGGTGCTAAGACTGAGCCTTGGGGGACCCCACAGAGAAGAGGAGTAGGCTCGGAAGTAGTAGGGGAGGAGGAGGCGGGGGAAGAGCGGACAGAGAAGGACCGGGAATGGAGAAAGGAATGAAACCAGTGGAGGACGGTGCTGCAGAGACCTGCTTCACGGAGACGGACTAGGAGGAGGGAGTGATCAACAAGGTCGAAAGCGGCTGATAGATCAAGGGAAACTGCCACCGAAAGGTCACCCCGATTGTGAGCAGAGTGGAGTTCATTTAGAAAGCCCAAGAGAACGGTTTCAACGCTGTGACCGGGTCGGAAGCCAGATTGACGGGGGTGTAGAAAGTGAGTAGAGTCAAGGAAGGAGGACAGCTGGGAAAAGACAACCTTTTCGAGGATCTTTGATAGAAATGGAAGTTTAGAGACGGGGCGATAGTGTGCGGGAACAAGCGGGTCAAGTGAGGGCTTTTTTAGGATAGGGCAAACCAGGGCGTGCTTCCATGGTTGGGGGAAAACACCAGAGGAAAGGCTAGAATTAATCAGTGTGAGAGCTGGGGGGAGAAGGGCCAGGGAGGGAATGAGGAGCCAGGAAGATGGGATAGGGTCAAGGGCACAGGAGGTCTTCTTGGAGGTTCTCCCTCCCTCAAGGAATTCTGGGAGCTGTAGTTTCTCTGTATTACTTGCAGACAAAGTAGTTGTCACCACACGGTTTTGTTTAAGGCAAAAACAGAATATTTTTATTTTTGGGCTCCCCTTCACGCATTAAAGTTCATATACACAAACAGCAAGGATAATTTCTCCAAAAGAAAATAATACAGGAGCATAAAAGTTATCTGGAATATCAGAACTTGGCAAAAGCTCTTTATACACTGACAATAGCTGTTCACGGGCCTTTTCCAGTATTAAAGAATCACAGCTATTGTTCTTATTTACAATGGGCATTTATCTCTTGTCTTCATTCAAAACTCTTCTAAATCACGTTTGGGCTTTTCAGAAATATTCTTTGCTTTCAATGGGGCTTTTGTCTTTCTCCTATCCAGGGTAAACAGATTTACAGAAAGAGCAATCCATGGGAATACTATCACACACAGCTTCAGATGAAGGAGAATCTATTTGCATATCTTCTTCCCCTGCAAGTCCTTTCTCCCCACTTGGGCTTCTAACGGAAGAGTTCAGCTTATTGTTTGAAAGGGTATTGAGAAACTCCCTTACATGCTGCTCTCCTAACCAAGGATTAGCTAAGCTCTTTGGAAAACTTCCACTATCTGGAAACAGTTGCTTTAGCTTCTTAATCAGGTTCAAGTCTCTATCTCTGCTTTTGTCTGTCTTCAGAATATCAGCATTAGGAATTGCTTTCACCCACCTTCTGGCATTCAAAGGTCCTGGAGCACTCTGCCCTGCACTTCCCCTTAGCTCATTAGCAACGTCTTCTGCAAACCTCTTTCTTGCTGGGCTCTGAGTCAGCCACACCTTCCACAAAGGAGTTGCTTTCTTTGCTACTAGAGTTAAATTGCCTGGTGGAATAAAATTTTCCAGCTTTTCCTTCTCTGGGTTTCTTAAAGCAGGTTTTCAGTGCTTCCTCTGAATAGGATTCCAGCCCTGAGTTCCCTGCTCTTGCTGAGCCTTCTGTCCACACTGACCTTTCAGCATTCTGTGAACCTCCTGGGTCTGGACTCTCGGCTTCAGCAGTAACTCCAGCTACAGACTGAACTCTGTGCTTTGGTTTGGAATCTCTGCCTTCTCGGTAGCTGTATCTGCTGCTTCCTTCTTCTCCAACTCTGGTTGCTTCCACTCTGCTCCTTCCTCTGCTCACTTCCTGCCCCTTTGACTTCTGTGACGCAGGTTTAAAAAGGTGCTTTCTAGCCACCACGCCCTGTTCTGTGCACGTGTACTTGCTATCTGGGCTTAAACCTGCCCCCACGTTAAGGTTTGGGCGGGGTTCAACCTGTGCTACAACGTGCTTCTCTGGTTTGTTTACAGTTTGAGCTCTATGGAAACCCTGCCTTTCCTCAGTCTTAAAGGTATAGTCCCCATTTTCCTCTATCTCCCTCTGTTCAGTATAGCTGACATTGTCACAGTACCTAGGAAAAAACAAACCAAACTATGGTTACACAATGCAAGGTACCACTTTAGAAACCACCACCCATGAAAAAGATGGAGGCGTCATCGTAGATAGTATGTTGAGACCCTCCACCCAGTGTGCATCGGCGGCCAAGAAAGCAAATAAAATGCTAGGAATCATAAGGACAGGAATGTAAAATAAATCCTAATGATATTATAATGCCTCTGTATCATTCCATGGTGCGACTACGCCTTGAATATAGTGTGTAATTCTGGTCGCCATATCTTAAAAGAATATAACCAAATTAGAAAAGGTACATAGAAGAGCATCAGACATGGTAAAGGGAATGGAAGGAAACCCCTATGAGCAGAGGCTTAAAGGTTGGGGCTCTTCAACTTGGAAAAGAGATGGCTGAAGGGGGGAATGGAGTGGAATGGGTAAATGTAGATCGGTTGTTTATGCCATCAAAAAGTATAAAGACTAGAGGACACAAAATGAAGCTACACTGCAACCTCTTTAAGACTAATAAGAGAAAATATTTTTTTACTCAATGTGTAATTAAACTCTGGAATGTATTTCCAGAGGATGTAGTAAAAGCTACACTGTTGGCCAATGTTGGAAACAGGATACTGGGCTTGATGGACCTTGATCTAACCCAGTAAGGCATATTCTTTAGTACTTTAGAAATAATTAACATCCGAAACATAACAGCACATAAAAATAAATTAGAATAGTCCATTAAGATACTCTACCATTCTAGTTAGCTCAACATGCAAGATCTCTCTTTCAGTTTACGTATGCCACACCCCTTCTCCTCTCACCTCCCCATGTCCAATCACATAGTCACATAACAGCCACCAACCTAAGTGCATGTGACTTCTAAGGTGCCTATAGCCTTTCTGGCTGGTACTCCATTACCACCAACCCACCATACTAACCATTTCTACTAATTAATTCCTCTTAATTTTTTATTTATTTATATTTTATTACATATCATCTTTGTGTTGTAATCTATTCAAAATGGTTTACATGTCAGAATAAAAACAATCAGAGTTAGAAGAATAAGATGTTAAAACACACCGACATCTCCAAAGTTAACAAAAAACATTGAATAATACAATATTTATTCATCTACAGAGAATAATAGGGTTAAATTCCCTCCTAAATATACTAGCAGGATATTTCGCTGTTCAGGACCAACTACACAAAGGGAATTATTTTAGAAGCCCTATTCGTCTCTAGTAACCTCCCATCTTGACTATTGCAACCTGCTCCTCTCTGGTCTCCCTCTGAATCATCTCTCTTCTCCTCAAGCTGTTCAGAACTCAGCTGCACAGCTTATCTTCCACTCCGTCTCCATTTCTGCATCCAGTTCAAACTTCTCCTACTGTCCTATAAGTGCATTCATTCTGCAACTCCTCACTACCTTTCCTCTTTTATCTCCTCTCCACTGGCAGATCCTCTTTATCTGTGCCCTTCTCTGCCACTGCCAACTCCAGACTTTGTTCATTCCACCTTGCTGCTCCATATACCTGAAACAAACTACCTGCAAGAGAGTGTCAGCTCGATTCAAATCCAGGCTAAAAGCCCACCTCTTTCAGGCTGCTTTTGGATCCTGATGAGTGGTTAGGTCACTGGTTTGGTAACCAAGGGCCCGATATTCAAAAGGCATTTACACGGTTAACAGCCAGTTAACTATGTAAATACCTACTAACTGGATATTCAATGGCACTTACACGGATAGTGCCATCGGATATCCCCAACTAAGTCCCCTATGTGCCCCGATACTAGCCAGCTAGCAACAGGATGTGCCAGAGATGTTCCGGGGCGGAGCAGAGGTAGGGACCGGCGCTAACTGTGCAGCACCGATATTGGAAGCTGCATGGCTAGAGCTCAGCACCTATTAGATAGGCGAGGAAAAACGTTGCCTACCTTATAGGTGCTGCATGCTACATGGTTCACCTTGGCGGCTACCCGGCAGTGCAGCCAGACCCAGATATTCACTTCCATCGCACCAAGAGACCAGGGTTCAATTCCCCATTAGCACTCCTTGTGGCCTTGGGCAAGTCACTTAATCTGCCCTTGCCTCAGAAGAGAGGTCTGGCAGTCTGGGAGCACCTGAGTCACCAGGAATCAGCATTGACTTGAAGGCACACATTGCATTTTTGCCCCTCATTTTCTTGTTCACCACTTATGTGCCCATTTCTCATTGCCTTAATTTTGAGCTATACCTTTCCCTCATAGGAAGCTAATGTAAATTCCTCAGTAGTGGATGAGCACTTTCTTTTTTCTTACCTCCCAATAAACATCTTGCTATGGTATTTTGTGTAAGCTGTAATTTTTTCATCCAGCTTCCTTTTAAACCCTCATATAACACATTATAATAATCCAATACACTTAATAGTAATGATTGCGCTGTCAACTCTAGTTCTTTTTTTCATAGCTAAGGTTTGAGTTGATGAACTAATTTCAGTGTATAAAAGACAGAGCTAGTTACCCTAGCAATCTGCTTAGCACCAATCCCTTCTTTTTCTATTATCACCCTAAGGATCAAAATTCTGTAACCCAGGCAATTTGTAGTCCATCAGTCATCAGTATTATATTTCACATATTCTCGTCAATTCCTCGCATTCCTAGGCCAATAGTCTTGGTTACATTCAGCACCAATCTACTTTAATCTAACCATCTTTAGCTATTGCTAAAGGCGGTAGCACGCAATGTGTGTTTTGGCATGCACTGAATATGTGTTGGAAAACATGTTGCCAGCTAACACTCGGCCATGACATATAGCACATGATGACTTCCACGCTAACTATCCAACGCGCATTAAGGGCGTGAGTGGGCATAGTGTGCTCTGCAAAGTTAGCACGGGGTTCATACCACATGCTAACTGCATTAGAGTGGGATCACCTAATGCCACCTCAACAGGAGGTGGTAGAACATAAGAAATGCCATACTGGATCAGATCAAGGTCCATCAAGCCCAGTATCCTGTTTCCAACAGTGGCCAATAATAACAAGTCTTGAACAAAAGAGGAACATGTGCCTGCAGAACTGAGACTTGTGATCAAATTCCTCAACAAATAGGGGTGTCCTACATGGAGTGGTGGGCTCACCCCTAAGCAAAGACATGGGGAGGGGTGGCCTGCACAGAGCATCAGGTGTACCTACTCTTGACATTGTACTGGGCAGACTAGATGGACCATACTGGTCTTTATCTGCTGTCATTTACTATGTTACTATGTGATTCTAATTTAGCAGAACGAGATTCCACAGAAGCAACCAATGTCTCATGCTCCTCAAATTTGGCAACCTCTTTTGAAAAGTCAGAAATTTGTTTAAATGATGACTATAAGGATAATTCTTTATGAGAGACAATGACGCAAATGTCCCACAAAGAAATATCCTTAGGAGGTAGAGGTTTATCAACAGAAGCCCCAGCATATTCAAAAGGAGCAGGTAACAGTGTGAGTCTCAAGGGAAATGGATCAGCTTTGCTAGAAGAACTTCCAACAAGAGATGGGGTGGCAGTCAATACCTCTCCAGATCCTATAGTAGGTGAGAAGGACTTAATTGAAACTGAGCTCTAGTGGGCTGGGCAGGGTTGATGAACCCATAACGTAAGATGAGAAGGAGTCCAAAATCACACTCATGGTTGAATCAGATATAATGGGACCAGGTGTCTGCTGCAATGATTCCATCACTGAGAGAACTTTAACATGTAAATCCATGGGGCCTACAACCTTCGCTGCCTTTGAACTTGCAGAAATAAAAGCCTTCTTCTGCCGCTTTCCCATAACAGAGATGTAGATTCGGGACTCTGCTCCTCACATACATCAAAGAGGAGCCAAAGGGACAGACCCTGTCCCTTTGCACACACCCCTTTAGACATGCTCTGTTGGATATGCACCAATGGGTATTTGCCTCCAACCGCCTCCCGCAGTATAGCTATGCTGTTAAATAGTACTCAGATGCTGGGAGACATCAGATGCTAATCCTGGAGCTTCCACCAAGAGGAAAGCACAAGCACTTGAGCAGAGCTAAGCAGGAAGGTAATCCTTGAGTCCCACGGTGGGGCTATGCTGTTAAATAGACCTCAATTAAATAAATCAGTCCAAAGCGCAAAGAAGGCATACCATAAATCCATCACATTCAAAAAGTAACCTCCCAAATGATGGAAGCAGGCAAAATAATTAACTTTTGTCGAATGCACCATCAGGGGAGGAACCACTTCACTCCCAAAATGACCAGAGCATAGATTTTATTCAATTCAAGTTTCCGTAATGATACGTTTCATGTTTTTATTATTATTATTATTATTATTATTATTTTAACTTATAAAAAACCCTTGCAAGTACAGACTTATCTGCCCTTCAGGATGGCAAATTCACGTGTCATGAACGCTGTCAGGAACATGCCCTTGCACTATACGCACATTTCAAGCTACACGCTCTGCTTCTGGTGCCATGGGACAAAAAAAAATCAAAATCAGCATGTAAAAGACAGACGCCAAAAAAGGAAGGGTTGATCCACTATCCAAACGTCCGCCGCTTAAATACTCGCCCTCCTTTCAAAAAGGCTGATATTATGACATCATTTCAAAGGAACCGCCAGTCCGGGAAGGGCAGTCCCCATTGAGAAGGAAAACCCCTCACCTCATTGGTTGCTGTCAAAAAACTCTTCACCAATCATACTCCAAATTCAAACCTCTAAGGGTCACAGAATTCAATTTGAATATCCATTTCTGCTCAACCCATTGCAATTTGAAAATCCTATCACCCCCACCCCTCCTGAGGATCCTCTGCAGTGACTTTGGGGCCCACTTAAAGGGATAGGAATCTTCTGACCTCTGCACTAGAGTCCCCTCCAAATTCACACTGAAGGCCTCTGTTTTGTCCAGATTAATTTTAAAGGCCAATAGGGCCCCAAACTTCCCAAGCTCTCGTGGCAACATGAGGAGGGATGAGTAATAAAAAATAAAAGACGATCTGCAAACAAAGCTATCTTATGTTGGCACGTGCCAACAGCTACCCCAGAGATATCGGGATCTGCCCTGATCTTTCCCGCCAGTGGTTCCATAACCAAGGCAAACAAAAGAGGCGACAGGAGTGGGAACAAATCTGAGTAACTCCCATTGACCTTCACAGCTGCTTTCACACCAGCATAGAGTGTCCATACTCATGCCAAAAAATTTGGCCCCACACCCACCAACTCCAATACCCAAAACATAAAGTCCCAATGCACTCTATTGAAAGCTTTTTCAGTGTCAGTGGTGAGCAACATAATCTCCTGCCAATCCTGCAGGGCTCTTCAAATACTCTCTCCCATTTGCCACCCTTGAAGCCTCTCTGGTCCTGATGGATCATGCCCAGCAGCAAGGAGCACAACCTGTTAGCCAAAACTTTGGCCAAGATCTTAATGTCAATATTAAGTAAGGATATGGGCCTATATGATTCACAAAGCACGGGGTCTCTATCTGGTTTCAGTAGCACGGTTATGGCCACCTTCAGCATGGAAGGCACCAGAGCCTCTGCCCTCAGGACCGCATTAAACACCCTCTGTAATAGGAGGAGCACTTTATCCACTCATTTTTGTAAAAGAGGCTCATTAACCTGTCTAAACCCGCTGACTTATTTCCTGCTAACCAATGGATAACTCCCTAAATTGCTTCTTCACCTATCTTGCCCTCCAGGCCTTTCCGCACCTCCTCCCCTAGCCTCCCCTCCTTCCCACAGATAAGCCTCAGTCTGTTCCTAGGTAATCCCACCCTCTCTGTTATAAAGGGTCTTATAATACTGCCCAAATTTTGCTCTGATCGCCTCGGATTTGAAGAGAAGCTGGTCTCCTGACCCCTTTAGCTTAACAATAGCCACCCTCCACTCACGTTCCTTCAGTTTTCTCTCCAGCAAGGCCCCAGCTTTATTGTTAAATTCATAATAATATTGGTTTACCTGCTGCAACTGGAAAGCGATAGATTCCAATTGTGCTTCCTTGAGCTCCCTTGCGAGCCTTTTCCAGTTAGCTCTGCACTGCTCAGGCCCTGATTTACTTGTGCTTTCTCTCCAATTCCTCCACCTGGCACAGCAAGCCCACTACATTTTCCTGTTGAGCACTCTTTTTCCACGCTGCTCACTGAAGTAAGTGCTCCTGGAGGACCACTTTGAGGCCATCCTAAAACATTCCCGTGCTCACTGTCCCATTATCATTATAAACTATATAATCATCTGTGGCCCGCTCAAGCCCTATAACCACCTCTGGATCCCTCAAAGAGCCTCCAATGTCCAACTACATCGGCAACTATCTCCACTAAACAAGCCCCAAATATGGGCATGGCCTGCCCAGGTTATCGCTCCAATCTTCGCATCATCCATTCTCTGCACCCAGAATGAGTCCCCCACAGAAAATCTATTCTACTGTAGCTGTCATGGACTGTAGAATAAAATGTGTAGTCCTGATCCTGAGGAGGGCTACTCGCCAAATATCTATTAAGCCAAAGTATCTCAACCACTTCCTCACTAGTTTTCTTAAGGGTTGAAGGTAGTTATTAAGTTATGCAAGGGAAAGAGGGGAACCTTGTGGCACTCCCTATGACTAATGATATTTCCTATACCAGTAATTTCCATATCTAACCTAAAAACGACACCCTTCAATGGAGAACTTTATCCATGCTAGTACTTTTCCTCTAATACCAACCTTTTGGAAACATCAATCAAATCTCTGCCTTTATGAGGTCAAATGCTGCTGAAATATCTAAAGGTATCAGCAGTACTAATGCCTTCTTGTCTAGATAGGAATATATCTGGTCTGACACAGAGGTCAATAATGTTTCCATACCACTCCCCATTCGAAAGCACCTTGACCTTCATTTAACGAATTGTAATCTTCCAAAACCCCACTAATTTAATGACACACTTCTTTCTCTGTCAATTTGGCCAACATGGGGAAATTGGATATAGGGCAAATATTTTCACAATTACTTCTATCAGCACCCTCTTTTTCCAGATTTGGTGAGACTACTGTTTCTTGTAATGGGGAGAGGGAGGAATTTATCCAATCCAACATTCTTTCTGAATATTGTTTGAAGGTTGCGGTAGGTGCTGGATCTAGGGAGGAAAACAGAACATTCACACCAACCTCTTAAATTCTCCTCAGCTTTTTTTCTTTTCACCTGTCAATTTATTTTAGTTCTCAATTTCTTGTATAAAAAGCTTCACCATTTTCTTTGCTTCATCTTCCTTGATATTAGTTTGTTACCATCCTCTGCCCTGTTAAACATTTTGTGACTCTAAATAAGATGCTGGATTTATTTCCTGCTTTTTCAATCTCTACTGCATATTTGGAAAAGTGTACTGTGTTAACGAGCTCATGTGGGGCAAGTGCAGATAGCACAGTGATTTCCTGCACTATCTGAAGACCATGTGTTAGTTGCTTGAGTGGGTGAGGTGTGGGAGGAGAGTAGGCATGCCTGCAGTGAGTGGTTACCATGAGTGTCGGCAGCATGCAGTAACCTCTGGTTCTGCAGACATCGTGGGTGCAACTAACACCACTTTAATGGGCAGCATTGGCTGCATCCATTGTGTTGCTATGCTATGATCTCTGCATTTTACTGTGTTATCTGCTGGGGAAATGCTGTGCATGCCCAGCAGATAACACAGGGTTCTGCCCAAACCCTGGCTGACTATTTCCATGACATAATCCACAAGATCACCCTCCAATTCCCCACTAATTCAACTACTTCCTCTCCTCCCCCTCTTCACTCTCAACTTCCTCCCCCTACCTCTGCTCCCTCTCTTCCTTTCCTGTGCTCTCTGAAGAGGAAACTGTACACCTTCTTTCTTCCTCCAAACTCACCACCTGCTCCTCTGATCCTATCCCCACCCATCTCCTAAGTCCCATCTCATCCACTGTTGCCCCTTCCATCTCTCATATTCTCAACCTATTGCTATCCACTGCAACTATCCCTGCAGCCTTCAAGCATGCTGTGGTCACACCTCTCCTCAAGAAACCCTCACTTGATCCCACCTGTCCTTCTAATTATTGACCCATCTCCCTCCTTTCCTTCGTTTCTAAACTACTTGAATGCACGGTTCACGCCGCTGCCTCGACTTCCTCTCCTCTCATGCCCTCCTGGATCCTTTACAGTCTGGCTTTCATCCTTTACATTCTACTGAAACAACTCTTGCCAAAGTTTCCAGTGACTTGTTCCTAGCAAAATCCAAGGGCCTTTACTCTGTCCTCATCTTTTTGAATCTCTCTGCTGCTTTTTACACCGTTGACCACAACCTTCTCCTTGATACCCTGTCCTCGTTTGGTTTTAAGGGCTCTGTACTATCCTGGTTCTCCTCCTATCTCTCCCATCGCTCTTTCAGTGTTAGTTCTGGTGGCTCCTCCTCTTCTACTATCCCGCTCCCAGTGGTGTACAATAATTGTGATGAAAGAGCTGAAAGCCTTTAGATTTCATCGGAAATAATGAGAGAACGTATGATATCAATTACAGAAAATGTGTAATTTTCATAAAATAAGAGTACAAAAAATAAATGATACATAACACAGGTACACTAAAAAAATTTTTTTTTAAACTGCCTCTAATGTTTCGATTGATTTTTACGTTTTTTGGTGCGCTGAATCCAAATCTGGTAACCAATTTGCTCCATCATGTACAGATTTTTTGCTACATTGGGTTAGCAGTTTGAGGTGAACGTTTAGGATTGAGTGCGATCGAGATAAAAGTTTCTTTGATGAATTCTTTATACTAATTGTTTAGTAGTTATTCAAATAAGAATAAAGAAAATTGTAACAAGGCAGCACATAAGAATAGAGTAATGTCAACAAAACACACTATGATGGTAGCAAAATTGTCTGCACTTAAAACAGCCACATACATGTGCACAAACATTGAGCATATAAGAGCGAGGTTAGACACAAAGCAAAGCAAAGAAATGTGCAAAAAATGTTGTACAGGTATGTATGTAAGAATAGAAAACGCAAACCGCACCATTGCAATACATGAAGACAAACACCCGATGGTGTGAAAATAAAATTCTAATAAATGAGATCCGACACTGTGGTAATAACTAGCAAATTTTTATTTCAAAGTTTAGTAAAAACACGATATTTGTCAACACAGTTTAGATTTTAAAGTCATTCTTGGGTCAATCAATCTCCTGGTGGGCCCATTTCTTCTTCCCCCGAATGCTTCTCTTGGTGCGCTGCTTGGCGTATTTTTCATCTGGGGTTTCCCGCAGCAGCAACCAGTAGAAATCAGCCATCATAGTGGTGTTCCATCTTCCTTGGTACCTTCTCTCTGCGTCCTTGATGTCCTGGTGAAACCTTTCACCTTGTTCTTCACTGTACGCCCCCAGGTTTTCGGGAAAGTAGTTCACATGGGAGTGCAAGAAATGGACTTTCAGGCTCATGTTACAGCCTTGTTCTTTGAAGGCATTGAGCATACTGGCAACAATATCCTTATAGTTCTCATCCCGCCTGTTCCCCAAGAATTTGAGAACAACATCCTTGAAGGAATCCCAGGCTTCTTTTTCCTTCTCAGACATCGTTTCAGCGAATGCTCCATCTGAAATGAGTTTCCTTATATCAGGGCCAACAAACACTCCTTCCTTTAGCTTTGCTTCAGAAAGTCGGGGGAACTTTGAGCAAAGGTACCGAAAGCACTCACCATCTTTTGGAAGGGAGTTGATGAATTGCTTAATGAGACCCAACTTAATGTGGAGAGGTGGTAATAGAATTTTATCACGAGGTACCAAGCTCTCATGAAGAACATTTTTCTCACCGGGTCTCAAATACTCCCGAATTGGCCAGTCTTTTTTCCCCCAGTGTAGGTCGCGGGCCCGGCTATCCCACAAGCAAAGGAAGCAGGGATATTTGGTGAAACCGGATTGCTGCCCTAATAGCATGGATAGAATTTTAAAGTCTCCACAAATCATCCACTTATGCTCATCATAACGAATCTTCTGAAGAATCAGGGCCAAATTCTCGTATTTTTCTTGGAGAATAACAGAGTGAGCAATAGGAACTGAAGCGAATGTGTTGCCATTATGAAGAACACCTTTTATGCTGTCTTTTGATGAATCAATGAACAGCCGCCATTCAGCAGGATCATACTTGAGTTTAAACTTTTCCATCACTCCGTATATATCGTTGCAAAATACCAAATCTTCCTCTTTGCTGAAATACTTCAAAAATTGTGTCTCGCGGTTGCGGTACCAATAAAAAGTTGTTCCTGGTGACAATAGATTTTTCTGTTTAAGCCGAGAACCTAGCAGTTGGGCAGCATCTTTTGGGAGTCCTAAATCCCGGACTAAATCATTCAATTCAGCTTGAGAGAAAAGTTCAGGTTTCGGATCTGGTTCAGTTTCAAACTCGGAAGTACTGGACTCATCGGGAAAAGCCATCTGATGAGTCTCATCATGATCAGAACCGTCCACACAAATATGATCCAAAGATTTTGGTGGTTCAGGCACAGGTACTTCGTTGCTATGAGGCATAGGCCTAATTGCTGAGGGAAGGTTGGGGTAACTTATTACGTTCTTATTTTTTAAGTTGTATCCCTTCACAATGCAAGAGCAAAAATAGCAGTCACTGCTGTGGTCTCTTTGTTCACGCCACATCATAGGTATTCCGAAACGAAATGCTTGTTTTTTACCTTTCATCCATAAGCGTAGATCTTCCTCACATGTCTTGCACACTTTGTGAGGAGCCCACGGTTTGTCTTGATCGCCTAACTTCAAACCGAAATAGGCGAAATATACTTTTTTAATAAATGCAGAAATGTTCCTCTGCCGCTTTTTCACGGTATATTCCCCACAAATAAAACAAAAACTGTCCGGAGAGTTGACGCAACTTCTGGCTCTGTGAGCCATCACAAATACACAGCACTGCAAACTACAACTGTAGTGAACCACTTCGGAATAAAGCTGGATTACGACTGAGCAAACAAAAGGTAATAATGAACTTGCAAGAAACTGAAATTTGACAGGAACGTTCATGTCGCAACCACCGTGTTTGAGCGAGCGAACGAGGCGAGGCGAACAGGAAAGAACATGCGCCAGCGCGAGTACTGGATTTAGCCCCCCGCCTCCCAATTGTCCTGTTAATGTATAAAATGAATACAAAACACTCTAAAATATCATGAGGGAGTGTTTCTAGTTAGTTAACCATTACAACCTCTATTTTGGGCCAAGAAAATAAACTGCAGTCGGCTAAAAAGAAATTATGTGAACATTCCTTATATGGGTAAGAAATCTAATTTTGCAAGAAAACGTGACGTGATGGAACATTTTGGCTATTTTTCCTGGATTCAGCACCCCAGAATCTATAGGAATCAGTTGCAAAACTGGAGGCAGTTTTTTGGTAGTGTACCTGTGTAATTAATGATAAATACCTTTGTCAGTTTAAAAAATTCACATTCTTGAACAACTAGTTTCCGAGATACGCGTTGTGAAACTTGCAATGGGGTCACTTTTGACCCCATCGGTACTCCCAGGGTTAAAGGGGCTGTTCAGCGCACATATGATCTAAGAATACTAACTTGAATGCTCATCTGGCGTCACTCCAAAACTCACTGTGGCAGACAGAAGGTAAAAATGCTGAATTACAGTTTCAGCTTACTAGAGGCTGGCAAAAAGACTTTATCTCAGCAGTGTTAAAGAATCAAATGGCACTTTGCCAGTCTCTGCTGCAAGATGAAAATGTATTACACCCCATGCAAGATTTATTAAGTCCAGCTGTACAGAAATGTGAAAAAGTACTAGATGACAGTAATTTTGAAAATACTGATTGAAAAGAAACAGCAAGTGACTGTTCTAAGTTTGAATCAGACTGAAGAAACATTCAGGTTTCTCCTGCAGAACAAATAATAAAAAGGGACATTCCAGTGTTGTCTCCAGAGTCAGTGTCTTCCATCAGCCAGGTAAACAGTGTCTGTATTGAGGAACATTATCTAAATTAGAGCAATTAAAAGACCAGGTTGTAAATTCAAAAACTTCTTTTGTTCCACAGTCAGTTCTAGTGAAAAAGTACCTGCATTGCAATCTGTAGGCTAAGGTTAACCAAATGAATTTGGTTTAAATGAGTCTCCGTACCTTCCACAGATTAAACTGTTGTTGTTAAGTGCCGTTGAGTCGGAGTCGACTCATGGCGACCCTCTGGATAGCTATCCTAAATTGTGTTGGTCTTCAGTCAGGCGGCTCATTGTTGACAGACTGGTACCCGTAGCTGCTGTTATTGTATCGATCCATCTCATTGCTGGCCTTCCTCTTTAAAGATTAAACTAACTCTGCCTAATTTAAGGCAGACACGAATATTACCAGAAGCACTGAAATAGCTGTGAATAACATCTCTTTTTCAGAAAAAAATATCAGAAAGTTTCTATCTCTCTACTGGGATAGAATAAAAGTTTTCATCTAGCTACTTCAAGTCAGCCCTTAACATTTACTCTCTTGACTTTGGGATTAGATAAGAATCTATCCTTTTTAATGCCAAGTGCAAGTCTAACTGAGTGACATAGTGGAGGTGCTTGAAATAATTTCTTTCTAAGAAATATATTTTGTAGCAAGTACACCATTAGCCTGAACTAAAACTAGAAATAACCTTCTCTATAGCTACTGTGACAATGTGATTTACACAGTAAACCTTTTTCTGACGTGAATTGCACTCAAGGCAGGCCCCTTCTCAGATAATTTAGAGTACTAATTAGGAGTCATATTTGGTAGGACTATTCTTTATCCTCACAGTAATAGAGTTGGATTTATTCCTTTTGGGGGTCATTTTGAACCACGAATAGTGTGGATGGACGTCCATCCCCGCTATTCATGCCAGCTTCAGCCCCAGACTAACTTCCCCACCAGTTGCTGGATGTTGTAATAGTAACTAGACTTATGTGAGGCTCTGTTACAAATGGGCTGGCAACTGCCCACTGCCCGCTCACTCTCCACCCCCAGGCTGCTCCTTTGCTGCCTCCGCCGGTGTGTGGGAAGTTAGTCGGGGGCGGGGAAGGGGTGGAGAGTGGGTGGGCAGTGGGCAGTCGCCAGCCCTGGATGTACAGGGATGATTCTAATGTTGACCCTGTACATCCAGGGCCGGCAAAATGGCCGAGGAAGTTATTCCATCTCCGAGGTGGAATAACTTCCCTAGACATTTTTTTTTTTTTTTACATTCATGGTGCAGAAGGGGCTGGAGGGGCCAGGGGACATTCCCCGCAGCCAGACTCTGGCCTTCAGAGGCTAGATCGGGGGTCAGCTGTGGGGAATGTACTGTTTTGGTCTGTAGCCGGCATCGTGGATTTTAAATGGAGTCACGGTGCCATGGCAACATGACACCATGGCACCACGGCTCCATTTAAATGCCCTGACTGAGTTAGTCGGGTGCAGTCCTGCACATGCAGGTTGGACAGAATCGCTGTCCCAGCCTGCAAATGCAGGACTGTTTGCGATTCTGATTCCATGGGGCTAGACGTGCCCTGTGGGACCAGAATCACAATCCCCTTTGTGCGTCCGGTTCTGATCGGACACACAGAGGGGATGTACGTCCTGGACAGAATCAGGCCCTTTATGTATTTGAATGTCTCTGTCATATCTCCCCTAAAATATGTATATTTAGATCTTTAATCTTGTGCTATGTGGCTTCTGGTATAGACTCTGTACTATTTTTCTTATCTTTTTCTGGCTTGCCTGTATCCTTTTCCAGGAAAGATGCCCAAAAATTGGCATGATATTCTAGGTGAAATCTCACCAATGACTTGCACAGAAGTATTATCACCTCCATAAGAATATAAGAACATAATATATGCCATGCTGGCTCAGACCAAAGGTCCATCAAGGCCCAGCCTCTTTCTCTGACAGTGGCCAAGCTGGGACATTAAGAAGTACCCACAGAACAGATCCATTCCTTGCAGTTCCCTTCCAGAAAGGAACAGTAGCATTCCAAGGTCTGCTTGGCTAATAATTGTTTACTGACTTTTCCTCTAGAGATTTATCCAAACCTCCTTTATGGTTGAATTGTTCATTGAAACAGATTGCCATCATACAAACATACAAATCAATGTTGATACAACTCTCGTTGGATTAGTTATACAGGCATATAGATATCAAATAACAATTGTGTACCCATATTACCCCCCAAAGGAGCGAGCAGGATAAGAGGTCACTGGCACTTTATTAATGAACAACCCCAACGCGTTTCGGCAGGTGCCTTCATCAGGGGGCTAAAAGGACTGCAAACCAAATAAAAACATATAACAGAACATCAATAAATACATATTAAAATAATAAATATAATAAATATAAAAAAATGATGAATATAAACATCCACAATAGTACAATAGAAATAGCTGAAAAAAAACAATAAATATGTTAAAATATAAAACTGCATATTTATTTTATTTATTTATTTATTTAACAGTTCTTCTATACCGCTCTATTTTAGATCAGAGCGGTTTACATTTAACATCAACTATACAACACAGGGAACTTTGAGTTGTATTTACAATAAACAGGGAGATCAACTTGGAAGTAACTGGGGGAAACTGGGAAAATGGGAGACCCAGACCCAGACCATTTTCCTCTATTTTTAACGTGGAACTATATGCAGTTTTATATTTTAACATATTTATTGTTTTTTTTCAGCTATTTCTATTGTACTATTGGTCACACATTGTTTATACGCTTCCTTTAATGCATGACTAGAAGTACAACGTGTAAGTATAATTTACTTGTGATCATATATGGATGTTTATATTCATCATTTTTTTATATTTATTATATTTATTATTTTAATATGTATTTATTGATGTTCTGTTATATGTTTTTATTTGGTTTGCAGTCCTTTTAGCCCCCTGATGAAGGCACCTGCTGAAACGCGTTGGGGTTGTTCATTAATAAAGTGCCAGTGACCTCTTATCCTGCTCGCTCCTTTGTTTGTTTTGGACTCTCTGCGAGTTTGGTGCTCTTCCTTTGTGACCCATATTACCCCCCTCCCCCAACTTGCAATGCTCCTTGCGGGTACACAATCTCAATAAAGAAAGTATGTTGACTACTTACTTGAGCTGTCACCCCCGATTAAGCATCATGATAACAGCAGCAGCCAACATTGGCCCGTTTGTAACAGAGCCTCATATAAGTCGTTACTATTACAACATCCAACAGTCTAACCCCCAAAAGACTCAGAAAACTATCAACCAACGATACGATGAGTGGTGGCAAATTATGTTCTCTTCCCCCTCTGCCCTCCCCCATCCCCCTTATAGCCCACACCATAAAATATCAGTACCATAAAGACACTCTGTAACTATACACACACTCGCAACCATTCCATAAATACCAACAATATGGGAAAAGTTCATGTAGGATGCCATAGACATAGACAAAGGCGTTTGGGAGTCTGGACAATATATGGCAAATCACCCCCACTCCCAAGAGCCATCACCTGTGAAACAAGGTGTGCACTAGCTGATATGTATGTTGATGAATCCCTTTTCCTCCCCTATTGTCCCTAGAGTTGTGCAATCCCAGCCTATTACCCATATGGGTCCTCCTTCCCCTGTCATAACGGCAGCTAGCCCTGCTAAAAGAAGGTGTCTTTACCTCTCTGCAGTCCGCCCAAATTTCTTCTAAACCTCCTACCCCTGGAGCCTGTGTGGAGCTGGGTCTCAGGCCAGAGTCAACCTGTAATGAAGCCTGCCTTCTGCTTTGATTAACATTGATTTATAACCTGGCTCCGAGCCCTTGGCTATAGAAGCTGAATGTATGGGCCCCATATATCCAGAAACTGTTACCACCTATGTTTTTGCCTATGGGCCCTTCATGTTCTAGAAGCATGATCTTATGTAGCATGTTTTGCCATTGACAAAAGGAAGGGCCCTCTGCAGAGAGTTACACACATAGAACACTCTTCTGCGCCACAAGAAGGGCCTGCCTTATCCACCATCGCGCATCATTTCCCAAGTCTCAAAAATTTTCATAAACATCCAGTACAGCCACCTATGGCTCTCTTGCCACCATGACTCCTAGGACTTTCTCACAAATTGATGCACTTTCACCCAATATTGAGCAACCTCTGGGCACTGCCAAAACATATGACCTGGGGGGGGGGGGGGGGACTCTCTTCTATGCAGCATGAACATTTTGCTGACTGCACCTTGAATGCCCTTTTCAGGGCAAAATACATACACCTGAGAATTTTGAACTGCATTTCCCGAAGGTCAAAGTTGGTACTTAGGTCATATATGCAACCAAGCACTTTGAGGATATCATCCCCAGTCACCCGGGTGCCAAGCTCTTTGCTCCATGTAGCTCCCAATTCATCAAGCTTTGCCAGCCTGTCCAGCCCACAGACGGATTGCTGTAGCACTGCTATCCTTGCTTGTCTGCCTCCTCCAGACTTTAATAGTTCTTCTATTTTTGAACAGATCTGACTGCATAGGTCCTCCACCAGTAGACTACGAATGGAGTTACAGATCTGCATATACATGAAGATATCCTTATCAGTAAGCCCATATCGAGTATACAGCTCTGTGAAGCCCATTGGTAAATCATCTTCCATAACCACATCCAATATCCCAAGGCTTTTCCATTGGCTATATGCCTTCCTGTACATCCCTGGTGGAAAGTTACCATTACCACTGAGGGGGAGATATGGCATGCTATGTGCTTTCCAGTTCAGCTGGTCACAGAGATACCACCACACCTTCCTCACCGAACTGTAAAAAATGTTATATTTTACAGTAGGCTGATAATGAGGATTAACCACATGTAAGAGCCAAATGATGAAAACTGGAAACAGCACAAGCACTGGCAAGTTAAATGCAAAGCATTGATAAGGCAGGCAAAGCGGGAATTTGAGAAGAAACTTGCTACGGAAGCAAAAACACGAAATAAAGACTTTTTCAAGTACATTCGTAGCAAAAGGCCTGTGAGAGAGTCAATTGGACCATTAGATGATAGAGGGGTAAAAGGGGCAGTAAGAGGAGACAAGGCTATAGCAGAGAGACTGAATGAATTCTTTGCTTCGGTCTTTACTGAGGAAGATGTAGGGATGTTACCCAAGACTGAAGTGGTATTTAAAGGTGATACTGCAGAGGAATTGAGAGAAATATCGCTACACCGGGAAGATATATTACAACTATTTGATAAACTGAATAGTAGCAAATCACCTGGACCAGATGGTATACATCCCAGAGTGTTGAAAGAACTGAAATATGAGATTGCAGATCTGCTATTGGTAATCTGTGAACTTTCATTAAAATCATCTGTAATACCTGAAGATTGGAGGGTCGTCAACGTAACACCAATTTTTAAAAAGGGTTCCAGGGGTGAACCGGGAAATTACAGACCGGTGAGCCTGACGTCAGTACCAGGGAAAATGGTAGAAACCATCATAAAGAACAAAATTACACAGCATGTAGATAGTCATGGCCTAATGGGAGACAGCCAACATGGCTTTAGACAAGGAAGATCTTGTCTTACTAATCTGATATGTTTTTTTGAAAGTGTGCATAAACAGGTAGACAAAGGTGAGTCGGTTGATATAGTGTATCTGGACTTTCAGAAAGCTTTTGACAAGGTCCCCCATCAGAGACTTTTGGCGAAGCTAAAAAGTCATGGGATAGGAGGCAGTGTACTATTGTGGATCGGGAACTGGTTAAAAGATAGAAAGCAGAGGGTAGGGCTAAATGGCCAATATTCCCAATGGAAAAAGGTGAATAGTGGAGTACCCCAGGGATCTGTACTGGGTCCGCTACTTTTTGACATATTCATAAATGACCTGGAAAAGGGAATAACTAGTGAGGTTATCAAATTTGCAGATGACACAAAACTGTTTAAAGTTGTTAAAACCCAAGAGGATTGTGGAAAACTGCAGGAGGATCTGGATAAATTGGAAGACTGGGAATCCAAATGGCTGATGAAATTTAATGTGGACAAGTGCAAAGTTATGCACCTAGGAAAGAACAACCCACACTATAGTTACACGATGCAAGGCTCCACATTAGAAACCACCACCCAGGAAAAAGATTTAGGAGTCATCGTGGATAACATGTTAAAACCCTCCGCCCAGTGTGCAACGGCAGCCAAGAAAGCAAATAGAATGCTAGGTATCATAAGGAAAGGGATGGAGAATAAAACAAAGGATATTATAATGCCTCTGTATCGCTCCATGGTACGACCGCACCTTGAATATTGTGTGCAATTCTGGTCACCGTATCTTAAAAAGGACATAGCGTTATTAGAAAAAGTACAGAGAAGAGCCACCAAATTGGTGAAGGGGATGGAAGGCTACTCCTATGAAGAGAGGCTAAAAAGGTTAGGGCTCTTTAACCTGGAAAAGAGACGGTTGAGGGGAGATATGATAGAGGTCTATAAATTAATGAATGGAGTTGAACGGATAAACGTGGATCAATTGTTTATGCTATCAGAATATAGAAAGACTAGGGAACATGTAATGAAGCTAGAGGGTAAACTATTTAAGACAAATAAGAGAAAATATTTTTTCACTCAACGTGTAATTAAACTCTGGAATCTGTTACCGGAGGATGTAGTAAGGGCTGTTAGTATAGCTGGGTTTGAAAAAGGTTTGGACAAGTTCCTGGAGGAAAGGTCCATAAACCACTATTAAAAAGGGACCCAGGATATCAATGCTTGACCCAGTACAAGCATTGTGGAACCTGTGTCTTTTGGGGATATTGCTAGGTACGTATGACCTAGATTGGCCACTGTTGGAAACAGGATACTGGGCTTGATGGACCTCAGTCTGACCCAGTATGGCATGTCTTATGTTCTTATGTTCTTAAGATATACTTGAGCAATAGCAGGGAAACCAGCGCTTCCTCCAGCGCAATTGGAGTGTAATTACCCATACCCAACAACCAATCTCAAAGGTGTCACAATATGCAAGCTATGTTGTAGCTGACAACATCTGGTAAGCCTATTCCACCATTACTTCATGGCTGTTGGAGGACCCATATTGTATCCATGATCACTTACCCCACCACAGAAAAGAGTTAAGCAGCTTCTTTATATGCCTCACATCTTTTCTCTTGAACAGCATGGGAAGCACCTACAATACACTCAGCCACCCCTGCAACCTCCCCTTTAAGTCCTTGATCAGTATCATAATGTTCAGCTGTTAGAAACGTGATGGACAGTTCAGCAGCTGGATTCCAAGATACTCAAATGAGCCCTCCATCCACTTCAGAGAGAAAACCCCCCTCCCCTCCAAGTCCCTCCGCAGATCTGGTTGTAGCAGAAGTGCCTCAGATTTATCTAAATTAAGCTTGAGACCTGAAAAGGTCCCAAACTCCTCAAATACCTGAATTAAGGTGGCCATGGGGTTATTGAGGTTCATCAAATATAAGAGCATGTTGTCTGCAAAAGCTGCAATCCGGAATTCTTCCCTACCCAATCATGCACCAGAGGGTGAGTCACTCAAGTAATGGTTCAAGTGTAAGGACAAAAAGAAAGGGAGAGAGAGGACATCCTTTTTGGGTTCCTCTCTGTAGGGGAGTGTGTAGTAATAGAGCCATTTAGTAGAATTGTGCCATGCAGGTTGGAGTATGGTAGGTGAACTACATCCAAGAAGAAGCCACCGATCCCCATTGCCTCCAAGACCAGGTACATATAGTCCCACTGCACCCCGTCAATGGCTTTTTCAGCAGCAAAGTTAATTAACATAGAGGGAGTGCAATGTTGGAGGCAATATTGCATAGAGGCAAGAATCCATCTCATATTAACCATGATACTCCTGCCTTGGACAAAACCCACCTGGGATTCATGCACTAGAAGGGGCATATAAGAGGCTAGCCAGTCTGTTGTAATTTTAGGAAGAAGCTTGATATCAACATTAAGTAGTGAAATAGGCCTATAAGATCTTGGCAATGGCCAAAGGTCCCGTCCAGGTTTTGTCAGTACCACGATAATTGCCTTATTCAGTTCAGAGGGAAATCTCGTCTCTGAATAAGATCTATATAGTACTTGGCCAACGGAGCTGCCAAGAGCACATGGTTTGGAAGAATGTATCCTTGAAGGATACCACCAAAAGCAGAGAGGTTCCAAAAAAGAGTAAAGTAGCCCAAATGCCTTTGAATATGGAGCAGACAGAGCTTAAAGATTCCAAATTACCCATGCCTACCAATAGCCAGATTAATATGAATAAAATACAGTCTCTAAAATGCTTGTATGCAAATACTAGCAGTCTAAAAAATAAGATAGGAGAGTTAGAATATATAGCACTAAATGAGAGGTTAGATATGATTGGAATCTCAGAGACATGGTGGAAGGAGGACAACCAGTGGGACACTGATACCTGGGTACAAACTATATCGCAATGATAGAGCTGATCAAATTGATGGAGGGGTTGCGCTCTATGTTAGAGAGGGCATTGAGTCAGAAAAGATTAAAGTTTTGCATGCTGGACTTGGTGCTTACCAATGGGGAAAGTATTTCTGATATTAAAGTGGAAGAACATCTAACATTTATTTATTTTTATTCTCTTATATACCGTGCTATTCTGCATCAGTGTGGTTTACATTGAACAAACTGAAATTACATTGAACAGGGCATTATAACTTGGAGAATAACTATTTTACAGGGAACATGGGCTATGGAGGGTTAAGTGGCTTGCCCAAGACCACAAGGAGCACCTGTGGAACTAGAAACCCCAGTCCTTCTGGCCCAAGGTTGCTGTTCTCTAGTGGGATTTGAACCCCCAACCTTCTGGCCTGAAGTACCTTGCCCCAACCACTAGGCCACTCCATAACATCCAGTTATCAGTAGATGGTGTGGTTAGTATTAGAACTAGGGCTCATAAAATCCATTCAAAAGCAAGGGTCTTAGACTTTAGGAAAACTAACTTTGGCAAGATGGGCCAGTACCTCAAGGAGTCATTAGCAGGATGGGAACAGCTGGGGAATGTAGAAAAACAGTGGGCAAAACTGAAAGGGGAAATTTTAAGGGCAACCAACCTTTTTGCTAGAATGGTAGATAAAAGGAAAAGGAGGCCGCTATGGTTCTCAAAAGATATAGCTGAAAAGGTGAATAAAAAGAGGGGGGCCTTCATGAAATACAAGAGATCACAGAGAAAGGAAGACAGGCATCTATAGTTGGAAAAACTTAGAGAGGCTGGCAAAGTAGTCAGGAAAGCAGAAGAACAGAAGAAGAAATAACCAATGCAATAAAATGGGGGGATAAGACATTTTTCAGATGTGTTAGTGAGAGGAGGAAGGGCAAAAGTGGTATTGTCAGACTCAAGGGTGAAGGGGAGGAATATTTAGAAGCTGATGAGGATAAAGCGGAATTGCTTAACAAATATTTCTGTTCTGTGTTTACAGATGAAGGGCTGGGAGCAGGATCTCAGACAATACTCACAAACAGGAACAAAAGCAAGGGACATCTCAAACAATTTTCAGAGGACTGTGTTTGCTAACTAGCTAAACTAAAAGTGGACAAAGTAATGGGGCCAGCTGGGATACATCCAAGAATACTGAAGGAACTTGGGGACGTTCTAGCAGCTCCTAGCAACTCCTCTGACTGACCTTTTTAATGCCTCTTTGAAGTCGGGGGTGGTGCCAGAGGACTGGAGAGAGGCACATGTCGTCCCTTTACACAAAAGTGGAAGTAAGGATGTGGTTGAAAACTACAGGCTGGTTAGTTTAGTTTCAGTGGTGAGTAAATTATTGGAAATGCTGCTGAAAGAGAAAACAGTGAGGTTTCTGGAGTCCAGCAGATTGCAGGATCCAAAGAAGCATGGATTCACCAGGGGCTGGTCTTGTCAGACAAATCTGATTGATTTCTTTGACTGGGTAACTAGAGAATTGGAATGAGGGAGAATCCTAGATGTGGTGTATTTTGATTTCAGTAAAGCATTCGACATTGTTCCACACAGGCGACTTATAAACAAACTAAGCACCCTTGGAATGCACCCTAAAGTTACAGCTTGGGTTAGAAATTGGTTGAGTGGGAGGTGACAAAGGGTACAGGTAAATGGATTTCACTCCTAGGAGAAGGAGGTTACCAGTGGAATGTCACAGGGATCTGTCCTTGGTCCGATTTTTTTAAACATCTTTGTTAGTGATATTGCGGAAGGGCTGTTGAGTAAGGTTTGCCTCTTTGCGGATGATACCAAAATCTGCAATAGAGTAGACAACCAGGAAGATGTAGATAACATGAGGAGGGATCTAGCTAAGTTTGAAGAATGGTCTAGAATTTGGCAGCTGAGATTTAATGCTAAAAAATATAGGGTCATTCTTTTGGGCTGCAACAATCCAAAGGGAGGGGTACAATATAGGGGGTGACGTATTTCTGCCCAGGAAAGAAGAACCTAACCTAGGCGTGATTGTGTCTGACGATCTCAAAATAGGTAGAAAAGGTGATGCTAGAAGGTTGCTTGGGTGCATAAGGAGAAGAATGGCCAGCAGAAGAAAGGAGGTGATAGCGCCTCTTCATAAGTCTTTGGTGTGACCTCATTTGGAATATTGCATGCAATTCTGGAGACTGCACCTTCAAAAGGATATAAGCAGGTTGGAGTTGGTGCAGATGGTGGCTACTAAAATAGTTAATGGTCTTCGTTAAAAAACATATGAGGACAGACTTAAGGACCTTAATATGTATACATTAGAGGAAAGGTGGGACAAAAGTGATATGATTGAGATGTTTAAATACTTCTGTAGCATAAATGCATAGGAGGAGAGCCTCTTTCGATTGAAAGCAAGTTCTGCTATGAGGGGACATAGGATGAAGGTGAAAGGGGATAGACTCAGGAGTAATATGCAGAAATATTTCTTTATGGAAAGAGTGGTAGATGCGTGGAATAGTCTCCCAGTGGAAGTGGTAGAGATGAGGACAGTATCTAAATTCAAAAAAGTATGGGACAAACACAGAGGCTCTCTAAAGGAAAAAAGGGGACTCTTGTAGTGGGTGATATGGAAGGGCAGACTACATAGGCCATAAGGTCTTTGCCGTCATGATTTTATGTTTCTGTGTTAAAAAGCAGCAGACCCAGCACAGATCCCTGTGGTACTCCACTATTTACCTTTCTCCATTGGGAAAATTGGTCACTCTGCCCTACCCTCTGCTTTCTATCTTTTAACCAGTTCCTGTTCCTGATCACTGACCTCGCCCAATTCAGAAAGGCATTAAAGCATCACCTTTTTCTCCTACACTACTCACAGGCCAACAATACAACTTTGTCCGCCATACCCCCACCTATCAGTCCAACCATCTAATTGTAAATAATTGACAATCCTGTAAATACTTACAACCCTTTACATAGTTCTTAGGGCACGCCATGTTGCTACAACTGCTCAGTGACATCCTGCTAATACTGTATATAGTTACCCCAGTTCTAAATCCAAGTTACATTACCCGTTCAACGTAAGTACGAAGCAGGCTCCCCCTGCTTTGTACAAAAATTTTATTTGTAAACCACACTGATTTTAAAGAGCACGGTATAGAAAAACGTTAAATAAAGAAAGAAAGAAATATAAAAAATAGTACACTCCCTCCTATCCAATGACTTTTTAACTTTGCCAAGAATCTCTCATGAGGGACCTTGTCAAAGGCTTTATGAAAATCCAGATACACTATATCAACCGGCTCACCTTTGTCTACCTGTTTATTTACACCTTCAAAAAAATATAGCAGATTAGTAAGACAAGATCTTCCTTGGCTAAAGCCATGTTGGCTGTCTCCCATTAAGCCATGACAATCTACATGTTCAGTAATTTTGTACTTTATAATGGTTTGTACCACTTTGCCCGGTATTGATGTCAGACTCACCGGCCTATAGTTTCCCAGATCACCCCTGGAACCCTTTTTAAAAATTGGCGTGGGAAGAGGCAAGATGGCGGCAGTGTGATGCTCCTGGTGAGAGGTATGGTTCCTGCAGCATGCGGTGTTGGTGTTTCTCTTCTTCTGGAGCCGATATGGGCAGGAGGAAGCGGAAACAAGCTTACCTACCCTCAGGTGAGGCTGGGTCCATCGGTGCCGACCAGAAAACATTGCAGATGTGCGGATTCTCGAAACCAGGGGTGGGAGCGGCGTCTTCGGTGGGTCCGGAGTTTTCACTGGACCTGAGCACATCCGGGGTCTTTCTGTCCCTGGAGCAGCGGCCCCCCCCCCCACCTTGCCCGGGAAGCGGTTTTCCCGTCAGAGGAGAGACTCCCGTCAGCATGATGGCTAGCACGCCGAAGCAGGGAGTTCTTGAGGGCTCTGAAGGTGGTTTGAAAGCTCCATGTGGGTCCCCTGGAAGTGAAACAAGATCAGGGGCTAGCTCGAGGCTAAGAACCAATCCTGTCCAGGAGAGTGTTGCCCTGGTGGTCACTGCAGGTGTCGGTGGTCTGATGAGGCCCGCTATAGTAACACTTGAGGTGCTATGGGACTCTATTTCCACAATGAACTCTTCTCTTGAGACAATTGCTGCATCTGTGAGTACTGAAATTAAAACTTTGCATTCTGATTTGCAAGAGGTCTCTAAGGTTCAAAAGGAACAGGAGGGGAAGTTGGCACGGCTGAGTGGAGAACTGGAGCAACTCCAAGGCGCCCACATGAAAGACCGAAATGTGAACACCAGGAGGTTGGAATATTTGGAGAACCAAGTCCGAAAGAACAACTTGAGACTGGTCAACTTCCCTAGGTCTCTGGTGCTTTCCCCTCTGGAAATGGTTCGTAGATACTTCCAGGAGGTCTTGAAGATCCCCAGAGAAGATCTCCTGCCATTAACCAGAGCTCAGTATTTAGTAGTGGGTAGGCATAGTCAGGGAGTTAGCAGTGATGCTCTGGGGGGTGCCTGGGGACCTTACGGGGTTTCTAGAGAGCTCCCTGGAGTTGGTCACTGCCCGTACTACTCTCCTTATTACTTTGGCCCTTGAGACCGATAAAACTTTAATTCTTTGGTTGTACTTTCAGAATTTCAGTGAGCAGTTTATGGGCTCATGTGCGTATTTTTCCTGACCTTGCTAGAGGTACCCAGCTGAGGAGGAAGGAATTTCTGGGTTTTAAGCCCAGAGTACTTTCCCTCGGCGGGACATTTTTGTTGAAGTTTCCTGCTAGATGTTGTGTTTCATATAAAGAAAAGTTATATATGTTTTTTGAGCCCCGCCAGCTGCTGGAGTTCCTGATAGCTAGGGAGGAATTAGTTGTGGATGTTCCGTCTCATACGGCTGACATATAAGCCTTCCACTGCTATGTTATTATTTTTGCATATTATATAAGTATTTTCCTGATGCCTCTCCCCTAGTATTGTGGGCTGATTATGGTAATGTAATGATATATATTGTTTCTTGCTGTATAAGCATTTAAGATTTTTATTTCCTTATTACCGTTTTTCTTTCATTCAATTGTTTGAATGTATTCTTAAAATTCAATAAATATTAAAATTAAAAATTGGCATTACATTGGCCATTTGTCAATCATCAGGTAATACAGACGATTTTAATGATAATTCACATATTACTAATAGTAGGTCTGCAATCTCATATGTCAGTTCTTTCAACATCCTCGATTGTATACCATACGATCCAGGTGATTTGCTACTGTTTAGTTTATCAAATAGTTGTAATATATCTTCCCAGTTTATTGATATTTCTTTCCATTCTTCTGATGCATCACCTTTAAATAGCATTTCAGTCATGGGTAATGTCCCTACATCTTCTTCAGTAAAGACTAAAGCAATTCATTCAGTCTCTCCGCTAAGGCTCTGTCCCCTCTTAATGCCCCTTTTACCCCTCTGTCATGTAATGGTCCAACTGACTCTCTCATGGGGTTTTTGCTATGAATGTAATTGAAAAAGTCTTTATTAAGCATTTTTGCTTCCACAGCAAGCTTCACAAATTCTATCTTTGCCTGCCTTATCAATGCCTTTCATCTAATTTGCCAGATCTTATGTTGTTTCCAGTTTTTATTGGTTCTTTTTTCCATTTCCTGAAATATGCTTTTTTGGATACAACAGTCTCTCTGACCTCACCTTTGAACCATGCTGGCAGTTTTTTGGACTTCCTTCTACCTTTCTTAAAGTATGGAATACAGCTGGTCTGGACTTCCAATATAGTATTTTTAAACAATGCCCTTTGCTTAATGTAAATCTTTAATTTTAGCAGCTGCTCCTTTTAGTTTTTTCTTAACTATTTTCCTTATTTTATCATAGTCTCCCTTTTGAAAGATAAAAGGTAGTACTGTGGATTTCCTTGCCGTCCTTCCTCCATTTATTAAATCAAACGTGATCATGCTATGATCACTTTTGCCAAGTGGTCCCAACATCCTTATCTCTTGCACCAGATCTTGTGTACCACTAAGGATTAGGTCCAAAATGGCTTCCCCTCTTGTCAGGTCATGAACCAGCTGCTCCAAGAAGCAGTCATTTATTTCATCTAGAAACTTTATCTCCCTAGCATGTTCTGCCATGACACTGACCCAGTCGATACCGGGATAATTGAAATCATACATTATTACTACTGTATTGCAACTTTTGTTAGCTTCCCTCATTTCTTTGAACATTTCAGCATCCATTCGTTATTCCCTTTCCCTTTTTAAATGGAAATTCAATCCATAAAGATTCTAACGTGTATTTTGTTTCCTGCAACACTTTAATCTTGTGTGATTCAATGCCCTCTCTAACATGAGCAAAACCCCTTTACCAATTTGATCTACTCTATCATTGCAATATAATATATACTCAGGTATCATAGTGTCCCACTAGTTGCCCTCCTTCCACCAGGTCTCTGAGATACCAATCATATCAAACCTCTCATTTAGTGCTATATATTCTAGCTCTCTCATTTTATTTTTTAGACTTCTAGCATTTGCATACAAGCATTTTAGAGGTCATATTTTATTCATATTAATCTGGTTATCGGTAGGCAGGAGTAATTTGGAATCTTTAAGCTCTGTCTGCTCTGTACTTAAGGGCATTTGGATTACTTTTATCTTTATAGGAACCTCTCTGTTGATATGCCCTAACTTCAGTCTTTTGCTAGTATCCTTCACGGATACATCATTCCAAACCATGTGTTCTTGGGCCACTGTTGGCTTTCTCCTACTATTTAGTTTAAAAGCTGCTCCATCTCCTTTTTAAAGGTTAATGCCAGCAGCCTAGTTCCATCCCAGTTAAGGTGGAGCTCATCCCTTCGGAAAAGCCCCTCCTTTCCCCTGAATGTTAACCAGTTCTTAACAAATCCAAAACTCCCTTCTTTGCACCATCGTCTCATCCACGCATTGAGATTCCAGAACTCTGCCTGCCTTTTGGGTCCTGTGCGTGGAACAGGAAGCATTTCTGAGAATGCTAGCCTGGAAGTTCTGGATTTCAACTTCCTATCTAAAAGCCTAAATTTGGCCTCCAGAACCTCCTTACCATACTTTCCTATGTCATTGGTATCAACATGTACCAAGACAAAAGAGGTAGCATGTGAGGTCCACTCCCTTCGTACCAGGCAGGCATGTTACCAGGTGATCCTCATGTCCACCAGCTGTCTACATGTCTAATGATTGAATCACCAACTGTAACGGCCGTCCTAACCCTCCCCTCATGGGCTTATGGCCCTGAAGAAACCTTCTTTGTACGAGAAGGTTTTATATCACCTGGAGGACAGGTTCTAGCTACAGGATCATTTCCTGCCACACCAGGGTGATGCTCTGCTGTCATGTGACCTCTCTCCTCCAAGGCAACAGGGAGATTGTGAGACTGGAGGTGGGACTTCAGTACTACGTTCCTATAGGTCTCGTCTATATACTTCTCTGTCTTCCTTATGTCCTCCAAGTCTGCTACTCTAGCCTCCAGAGATCAGACTTGTTCTTTGAGAGCAAAGTGCTCCTTGCACCTAGTGCACACATAATGTGGGTTTGGTGGGTTTCCTGTAAAAAGGCGATATCCACCTACTTGTCACACAATGATCTCAGAAACCTGTGGCGTTTAACAGGAGACCCTATCGCACAGATATTCCACGATATTATCTGTACTGCCTCAACCATAGTCCAGCAGGATAAAACAGCCTAGGCAGTTGTTATTCCAACCATATATTTCAAGTCATGATGACCCCCCCAGCCTAGAGTCCCCAACTGTCAGCTCAACAATAGACAGGTCTCAGACATTATAAGTCCACCATTCCAAAAAGCTCCAGACCCAAGCTCATCCCCACACAAACCCCCATCCCCCCTACTCCCTAATCCTTCCCCTAGCCCCTTCATGTGACCATCCCTTTGGTCCACTCCTCTCCCCTGAGAAAGTCTCCTACTTCCACCCATACTTTCCCTATTCACTCCCAACAGGAGTTCACGTCATTTAGGTCTGTGACATGTAGGAGTTCCCCACCCTACGTACCCACATCTGCTATCTCATAGCTGTTGGCCCCCAATCTGATACCTCCTCCTTTTTACAGCCAAGGGACTGAGTCCAGTTTATCATGCTGATCCTCTGGCTTATGGAGGGCCATTAAGCCCAAACCATGCACAGGTGCGTCCGACAGGACCCCAGCCAAGTGGTGTTCACGGCTGTGGCCTGTGACCAGCAAGCCCACCATATACCTCTCAGTCCTAAGGTCTGCAAGGAGCCCAACCATGTCCCCTCCCTGACAGCTCTCTAAAACTGCACAGACACATGTCCCCCCTAGATGGCCAGGCCGACAGTGCACCAGGCATTCCACCCCTGTGTGCTTCCACCTAAGCAAGAATTCAACCATACAGGATCGTATCCATGGCATCCATCAGTCTGAAAACCATCCATTCAAGAGTCAGGGATCAAGTGCATATCAGTCTCCCTCCCACAACATCATTCAGAGTCCTTCATGCATAGCCAACCCTCACTCTTCATCCCCCCCCCCCCCCATTTATAGAAGGAGGGGCAAAGGGTGCCCCTGACAGATCGTATGTGCCAACTCATCTTCAGCCTCAGTGCCCTGTCTATCACACATCTCATCCAACAAACATTCATCCCAACCACCCAATTCCACACCCCATCATTCATTCTTCCATAGCATGCTAGCTTTTCCAGCCACTCTTGGCCATTCGGCAGAGTTTCGTAGTTGCAACTTTCCTGCATTCAGACACAAACACACCTTGCCCGCTCACACCTCCTCCCCATCCCACCACATAGTATGGTGTCGAAAACCAATAGAATAAGGAAGAAAGAAGAGGAGGCACAAAGAGGAGGCACATAGATGGTGGAACAACTGGCTCAGGCCATCGTGAAATGCAAAGATGAAAATCCTGATCCAGTAGAGCAACAAAAACAGTTGTGATTAAACAGGCAGGAAGAAAAGTAAGCAAACACAACAGACAGACAAAATACATCAGATAATTGACCAAGCCTGAGCAAAAGTCAAAACCAGAGATGTGACAGCATATGCCGAGGTCCAATAGTCATGCCAACAGTGGTGGAGTTTGCTATCACAGCTCCGAAGGCCACAACGTAGTCTCCTATGACCTGCTCACAGATAAGCCTCTCAATGCCTCAGTCTCTCCGCATCCTCCCAAGGCAAGGAGTGTTCAGGGTAGCACGCAGCAAAGGGTCAATGCACAGAGCTTCTGGAATGATGCTCCAGCTCCCTACCGGGAATCTCCACGCCCCACAACCAGTTCCACAGTGGGTAAGTCCAGAAGGCGATCAATGGGTATTGCCGCATGTATTTCAGGCCAATGCTTCTCCAACCAGAGTGAAGGCCTGCAACCATACTTGGTGTAGTGTCCTCACAGGCCCAAGGCAAGTCCTCAATCCAACACAGTAAGCAATACCTCAACATATACTCTGCATCCATCTTATTAAAGATCTGCTGTTGCCCTTGGTGTAAGATGCATAGTTTAGCCAGGTAGAGCAGCATGAAGTGGACTCCCAGTTGCACCAGATGGCCACAGACCTCCAAGAATTCTTTGTGTTTTGTAGTGTCAGATGGCTGCCTGGGTGAGAATGTTCACAGTCTTGGCAAGTGCATATATCAATATGATTTGCAAGGGATTGTGGACAATGCAGTTCATTCACACCAGACACAGCTGCTCACAATAATTAGTTGTGCTTAAGGGTAAAGCCAATAGGATATTTATCTATGGGGTTATTTCTCCCAACACAGATATGCTTGGTAGCACATAAATCAGGTTACTTGCTTTCAGTGTTTAACTTGGAAAAACAAAATCAGGAAAAACAACAGCTGAACTTATTAGGCAATCAAAGCAAAAGAATAAAGACCTGGTTGGTAACAAACTGGTCTTTTCTGTAGGCTTTAGCTAATATTTTCTTAGCAGTGTATCAAACAACAAACAAAATCCACAAAGAAGGGAAAAACTGTTCTTTTCAGATTAACTTCTTATATCTTCCCACATAGATTCAGAAGTGATTCCCTCAGAGCTCACAAGCAATTGGGTAAGGCTCAATTGCTAGCAGTTACCCAGCTGAAACCCCTTAGCTGGCTTACTTTCTACTGCGTGGCTAAAAATCCTACTCAGGAGCTTTTCTGAGTAGATTTAAAGAACAAGTTTGTATTTCTTTGTGATGGTTGTTGTATTTTATAACAGAAAATCACCACAGGAGTTTAGACAGAGAGCAATCCATGTAAATACAGCCTTCATCTGCAACCTCTCCCCCTTCTTCAACAATCATGGGTTCAATATCATGGATTGGCACAGAGGAATTTCTCAATGGAGCACTTTCAGGACAATACTGGCTTCCCTGCTGTCTTTCAAGGGTATAGCTAGGGCATAGATCAGTGTTCATACCTGAGCTTCCATTGCTGTTAGAGTTCCTCTCTATATAGCCTGGCCAGTATGTAGTCCAGTTCTTATGTCCAGCCTTCCAATCCAGATCCCTGGACACTGGATCTCTCTTCACATACCTTCTGGCACGGGTCTTAGGGTCCCTTCCACGTGCAGCCGTCTCCCTCACAGGTACCGTCTGGAGATTCCTAGCTCTGCAGCACCATTCCTCTGGCTTTCCCCAGTCCAATGGTGTATGCTGGCCCTTGGAATGCCTCCCAGTATACGTACTGCTCCGGACTCCTCTAGTCCTCCCAAAGGCTTTTCTCTTCTTTCTTCCAAAGGGTTTCTTGCCCTCTCTGTCCGTCCGGTTTGGCTTCTGCTTCTGATGATCCTCCAGATGAAACTGAGGATGAGGATATCCAAGTTGATCATGAAGATGATGATGAGGATAATTCTCTGTAGAATAAACTCTACCTTTATTCTGCTTAGATGAGTGCTCCCCCCTAACACAGCGCAGCTGTGCTGAATCAGGCCCTACCCTTTGAGATGAGTGCTTAGGGATTACCTCATAGCCCTCCTGATTGAACACACGTTTCCCCACTTCAGCTCCTCTAATGGCTGTTGGAAACCTGGTGCATTCTGGGACTGGTAGTCTTTTATGGGAAAATTCTGTTTTCTTATTTCTACCAGAACTGACAGGTTGCTTGTTCAGAGTCACTTCACCTTTCCTATAGCTCCTTCCTGAGCTATGATAAGCTTCCTTATCACAGTAGTCACGGTGGCAGAATAGTCTTCAAAGATAAGAATCTTTTTCCCATTGTGCTCCACAATCTGTAAGTTCCTAGACACATGTTGCACCAGCTCCTTTTGTTGGTAGTTCAGGAACCGCACTTTCACCACTCAGTAACATTGCTCATCTATTTGATGGGCCCACTCTATCTGCACATTGTCATCCATGCCCTCAAAGCGGAGGCCCAGTGGCAGCCAAGTCTCTAAGAATCCACGAAGTTCTCCATCTAGTACTGATTCTACGATGATGATGAATCGTAAGATTTTCCTCTTTCTTTTGTTTTCTAGGTCATCAATCTTATCCATCTGCCGTCACAACTGCTCTTCAAGTTTCTTAATGGTTTTATCGGCCTCTTGGCCTCCATACTCTAAATTAGGGACTCTCTGCTCCACCTGACATGCGGGCATTAAAGTCGGCAACCGATTGGGCAACCTTGGCCATCTGATCTGAAAGCCTGTTAAATCTGTCTTACAAGGCCTGCACTACTGCAGCAGAAACCTCTTCCACCATTGGTACTGCCAATTCAGAGCATGAGCTTGAAGGGGCCCTGTCCATCATCTTGCCATCGACTAGCTGGCTCTTTTCTTTCCTTAAGGTTTATGCTGCCATCAGAAGAGTTGAGTGTCACATGTGGAGCTACTGACTTTTTCTCGGTGTTCCATAGTTGTAGAGTCCAAAAACATTTCAGTAAGGCATTAATGTGAATGCATTTATGTGGAGGGGGGGGGGAGGGAGCCCTGGAGCAGAGAAGAACATGACCTCCGCAAACCTCTTTTAAATTAAGAATTAAGTTATACTTGATGCCTTGACCACAGTCTCTGGCAACAAATTTAACATGATTGTTGCACAAAAAAAGGAAAATCATTTCTCCAATTTGTTTTACTGTAACTCTGCTATTAACTTTGTAGAATAACCCTTAGTACTTGTAATTTGAGGCCATAAATAACTGTTTACACATCTGTTCAACCCACTCATAACAAACAAACACCCTAATAAAAAACAAACAATGCATTAAAAATCATAAGGAAAAGATTTACTTTTGAGGACAAAATGCCTCATTCCTTTTGAAATATACCAGCAAAGAAACTCTCTCCAATCTCTTGCTTTTTCTTTGTACTTGTACAAAGGATGCTGCCTACTTCATTCACATATGAGTCTTTAAACCTAGTGTAAAGTCAATTTTTTAAACTACTTCTGTGTAATAATGTGGTGTTTACCTCTACAGTTTAATACTCCTATGTAACAGCTGATGTTTTGCCTTTTTCCTTTCTAATCTACAAAGGAGATGGTAATGATGGTGCAATAAATATTGATGTGCTATCGGATTGAACTATTTTTGTAGCCTTTATAAGTTGTATATTTGGAATAGAAAGCATATTTCAAAATCTTTGTACTACAGTATATGATGGGAAATAAAGACAAATCAGCCCATTGTCAAGGCCTAGGCTGGAGCAAGATGGAAAGGCTAGGCCCAGGAGAAGGTGGAACAGGCTAGCAGTAGTATAAGGCCGAGGTAATTTCAGGCTAAGATGAGTGGCAAGCAGGAATGGTGGCAAGAACCAGGTACAGCAAGCAGATAGTAAGCAGATAACAAAGTAGGTAGCAAAAACAAGAAGAGCTGGCTACAAGCCAGGTGCAGAATAGGCATCTCAAATTATGTGTTAGACCAACAGGGTGTGTTGGATACATCTCATGCTGGTCCAATGGACTTCCTCTTAGGGGGAGGGTGGAAATTTTCCACCTCATTTTCTCAAAAGGGCTACAACAAAGCTGTGTTGAATTCATGTCTCAGCTGTAGGTCAGTTCTCTCTGTGTCTTGGGCTTGAATACTGACATCCATCCATTCAGCCCAGTTATTTTGGTCTTTATTGCCAAAAGCATATCCCTACTGCTAGTTGTAGAAGTTTCTTTGCTTGTAGGATATTGCTCCCCCCTTACCCAAGTTGGTTTTACCTTTCTCTTTGGTTCTCTACCAAGCTGGGAAAATGTAAATAAAAGTCTACACAATATTGCATTTAGCTCATCCCTTTCCAGTAGTAGCTCAAGGTGAGCTGCATTCAGGTATTTCTCTGCCCTGGGAGGTGTTACAACCTAAACTTGAGCCTGAGGCAATGGAGGGTTAAGTAGCTTAACCCAAGATCTCAAGGAGCAGTAACATTTGAGGCCTAGTTCTGGCTCCCTGCTCTAAACACTATGCTACTCTTCCACACCACTTACTTTAACATCCAGTTACTTTCTCCCTCCTTTCTTATAATCAAGCTGCAGAGGGAGCAGGTAAGTAACATTAGGTCTTACCCAGACCACCAACACTGTGGCTTACAGTTGGTTTCATGTGATTTGCCTTAAAGTTTCACTTAGACTTATCTGATTTTCTTCCATTCTTTATAAGTCATTCCAAATCCCTACAAAGCATTGCATCATTTTCTTTGGCAAGCTGGGCTACACCATGTGCTTAGACCTATGTTCTGTGATCCTAAAGCTCCTATTTACTGTGAAGTTGATGGTACACTTACACACTCACCTCTCTTCTTGAAAGTGTGAAAAACGTGGAAGGAAATAGAAGAGGATTTGCAGCTATTAGAGTCCATAAGAAAGAAGACCCCAAACTCCAAAGCCCATCTTAAACAATAAAAATCATCTGGACACCTCCAGCACAGCTCTGTAAGATACTTATAGGCATGATCCTAACCTAGAAGCACTGTCTGCCCCTAAAGCTTTTTGTCTTGCAGTATCTCAGTCTTGTCTAATTTCGCAAATCTCTGTGTTCAAGAAAAAAAGATATCTGTGTAGGAGGCTCTCTATTTCCCTCATCTATCTGCCTCTCTCCCCTAGTAGCCTACTGTGTGAAAAGTTGTAGTCTCCTCACATGTCGGCTGCCACCATTTTGGGCCAAAACCTGAGTGTTTTTTTTCTCTATTTATTTATTTATTGAGGACCACACAGTACAGATAATGCAAAACAGTACAGATCATGCAAAACAATATACAAAACCAGCATTCCTGGTGGTCCTCCAAATTCCCCCCTCTCCCCCCTCACTATCCCCCACCATCCCCGCAGCCTCTCCCTTTGGCATCCGACCCCCCACAGTGAGCATACACAGTGGTTACAACACCCTTCTTATTTCTTTAATATCCCATTCCTCCTATCCCTTGCCTCACCCATCTTCTAGGCCTTCTCAACCCAACTGAAGCACTTCATTCCGGACCCGAGGCCTCAATATCTGAATATATGGCTCCCATATCAGCAGGAATAATACCCAACGCCAAGTACTTCCTCTAGCCTCCCTCCTCTCCGTAAACATCAGCTGGTAAAAGCTGTTACGCCATTCCCAAAAAGTGGGACCCGTCGCTTCCCTCCACCTATGAAGTATTGAGCCTTCACCCACCAAACATGCCTTCCTAACTAACAGACGTTCCCATTTCCCTTTCAGGTGGAATGGTCCAAACTGATCTAACACCACAAGCGCTGCTGTCCAGCGGATTCGTTGTAGTACAACTCTGCTCATAAAATCAGCTATCCTCTTCCAGTACAAGCGAACCGTTGGACACCTCCACCACATATGCCCTAAGTCCGCCAAGGGGCAGGGACATATTGGGCATCTGCCCATCTCTGTGATATTGGATCGTAACGCCCATCTTGGAGAAAAGTGTGCCCGTAGGAGGCATTTAAACTGTACCTCCCACCATCGAGCTCCCCCCACCAGCCCCGCAATCCCACTCAAGGCCCGGAGGAGTGAACCAGGAGGCACCAACACGTTCAACTCTTGGGCCCACAAAGCCTCCTCCATCCCATAGTCAGGCAGTCTTCTATAGCCATCTAACCGTTGTTTTAGCTGCGCAATTGTTGGCGGTGACTCCTCTCCCAGTGCAAAGAACTCTAATATCTGTGCCTGAGTGTTTAAAAGGAGACTTCTTATGCCTGTGGGCAAGACCGTACCAAGTTAGAAATGCACCCTGTTCAACTAACGAATCTGGTACTTCCCTTCCACTCAGCCATGTTCAGTACCTCACTCATGTTGAGCTTTCGGGAAGCCCAGTGATGATATCTGTGGTCCTTTCTGTGCTTGCGCCATGTGTGGCTGCACCGCTTGCACAGTCCTAGGTACGGCCCTGCCTGTGGGATTTACTAAGGTAATGTCCACTGTCCAGACAGAGGATTGAAAATCACCATAAAATAGGTGCAATAATTATGATGAGGATATTTTATCACAGTTTAATATATACTTTTGGAATGTCTAATCAGGTGATTATTGATCATTAGTATAGACATTAACATATTTACATATGCATCAATAGCAGCCAAAATAAAAATTATCACGTATGTTACTATAAATCCGATTTTGCCTTGGGCATCTAGGTAGGAAATAGGATGTCCAAGTAGGGTTATTCACAAATTCCCTTGTAATCTCCAAAAGCCTCTCAGAACAAGGATTTTTAAAATAAAGAAATGTATAAGCCCATCAGGAAATATATGCCTGAGTGCCAGCACATCCAGTGGGATCAGCCATTGTAATATGAAACACATTCAGAGAAAATAGATGCAACACATGGGGCTTTGAACGTATGTCTAAGTGCCAATGTTACAACCTATGCGTGTAAATGCCAGCACTTATACATGTAAAGACCACATTTTACAAAACTGAATGCCCAGGAAGAGTCAATTTGGGATCCAACTGAAAAAAAGCTTTTTTAAAAATGTTTGAGGTGGTGTTAAACCCCAGAGAGTAAGTACTGTAGCCCGCGGAATCACTCACGCCCACCCCTTATTTAAACGAGCAGTTAGCTGCCATGTCTGACATGGAACAGATGTCCTTGCTGGCATCTATTTTTGTTAAGTCTGCATGTATTGCTTTTGCAAAATCATACAAACATGCTTCTCTGCTCCTCCAAGTATAGCCCCTTGGAAAATGTGCTTGCTACGGATTCATGAGCACCCTGGTAGTGTGCATTCGGGCTGCCAAATTAGCTGGCAGGTCCATGCTGCTATTTGGGGGCATGTGCAGCCATCCCCCTGTTGATAGCACAATGTGAATGCACAGCGCCTTGCTAAACAGACAAGGATCCACTTAACTCCACCCATTATGGTGGCATAGGTACTACACCTGCACTAACAGCAACTGGCAAAGTTAGCAAGTGCCCGAAATGCCCACGCTAATCGTGATATCTTGTACATCATCTACGTCCACGTTATGCCCCTAACCTGCCCAATCCCCCCAACCTGCCCAGTCCCAATTGCATGCTAACCGGTTAGTGTGGGATTTTTAGCCTGGGGCTCTCCACTTGTTGCACTCTTGGTGCATGCCAAACCCAGCACTACGAGTTAGCACACCTTAGTAAACATGCCCCTATATGTAATAATGTTTTTCTTTAATAGCTGTTTACACACATAAGGCTTTTACATGTGAACATTGCTATTTACATATGTAAAAGCCCCACAAACCTCTAAAATGACCTCCTGTATGTAATAAATAGTAGATAAAATGAAGTGTTTATTTGTAGGAAATGCATTTGGTGCAGGATAAACTACTGTGCTTTAGTACAGCAGCCTCTTAGTTGTGATAAATTTGCGTAACACATTCTTAAAAGGCATTGAAAACACAGTAGATTTGTTTGGTCAGATATAATAGACATTTGACTAACTTCATTGAGATTTACTACTCAGGCAGCATTTATGGTTCTTTTCTAAATCCTTGTTATGAAGAAAGCCAGTTTGTTTGAACAAGGTATTTTTTCTTCATTTTACTCTGAGGTAAAAATGTCAGTAGGAAAAACAGACCAAAAGAAAATCATTAGACAACGGGGAGTGGAGATTTGCATTGTTTTCTCTTGCATTAGCTAACAGTGTGAGTTATAATACTAGCCTTTAAGAAATTTGCTAAAAATAGATCTGCATTGCCAAAATAAAGGAAAATGACTTGAGAGCCAGAGGAAAAATGCCAATTAAACTAGAGAAATATCACCCTGCCTGTTTCTTATCTCTATAGATTCTTCTTTTGGTTCTTTCCTGAGATCTCGCTCCTTTCTTGTCCTTATATAGTTTATTATTTATTATTATTATTTATTACAGGCTCTTATATACCGCTCTATTCAGTATCAGCGCGGTTCACAATATAACAACAGACCAGAACAACAACTGTTTGGTTTTACAGAGAACAGGTTAGAGAACTTGGAAAAACATGGGGAAGTCATTACTGCAACTATTTACATGAGTATTTACATATATATACACAACAGGGTTTATTCTCAGTTCGAGTAGTGATCAAAATGGCTGGATGGTCTAGTAATATTGGGGGAAGAGGTGGGATTTGAGCGCCTTTCTGAAAAGGGATAAAATCGGTGATGGCCCGAATCTCTGGAGGTAAGGCGTTCCAGCACTTAGGGGCATAGAAGCTGAAGGCCCTGTTAGATGTTGCTAGTGAGCATTTTGTAGCTGCTTTAGGGATTATTAGAACATTAGTCGATATCGTTCTTCGGGATCTGTTGGGAGGAATGGCCTGGATGAGGTCTATTAGAGAGGAGGAAGTGATGCTTTTGGTTGCCTTGAAGGTGAGTAGTAGTGTCTTGAACAAAAGTCTGCCATGTATGGGGAGCCAATGGAGTTGCTTCAGGATGGGTGTTATATGGTCCCTTCTTGATGCACCGTAGAGGACTCTAGCCGCGGTGTTCATGGCAAGTTGTAAAGGGTTTAAGGTGGAGTGTGGGAGGCCTTGAAGGATGGCATTAGCATAGTCGAGGTGGGGTAAGGTTAAGGCTTGGAATATAGTTCAGAAATCATCAGGATCGAGCAGGGAGTGAAGATGGCGGAGTGTCCGGATCTTGAGGTAGATTGCTCTGACTACGTTGGTTATATGTAGTTTCATATCCATGCGTTGGTCTAAAGTGACCCCAAGGTATCGAATGGAAGGTTTTGTTTGGAGCTCGGCTTCTTTCACCTTTATCTGGGGTGGGGGGGGGGGTGAAAAATGGGTCCCTAGTGATGAAGAGAACCTCAGTCTTCTTGTGTTGAATTCGGAGGTTCTGAGATTGAAGCCATTCAGATACTGCATCAAAACATTTGGTTAGCGGGGAGAGGTCCATCTGGATTGTGGAGAAAGGCATGTATAGAAGGATGTCGTCCGCGTATATCAAGCATTCGACCTTGAAGGACCTGATGATGTTGCAGACGGGCTGTATGTATATATTGAATAGGAGTGATGATAGGGATGATCCTTGTGGTACACCTTGCTTTTGATGGTAAGGTGTGGATGTTGCGGCTCCTGAGGTCACGTATTGCCATCTCTGATCAAGGTATGACTTGCACCAATCCAGAGCGGTGTTGTTGATGCCCTTTTCTTTTAGACGCCCTATTAAAAGATCATGGTGTACAGAGTCAAACGCCGCAGCAATGTCCAAGAAGATAAGAACAAAGCCTTGGCGAATGTTGTCAATGCCTGTGATGTTGTATTACTCATTTTGTTTCATACTTTGAAACAAAACTATATCACCTTTTGCTATGGACAGACTCCTTGTTCATGAAAAACTGCTTGTAACTCACTTTTCATCTTTTTTCTATGCTATATTTCTATTTTCTCCAAGGACAAAAAGAATAGCAGCACTCACAAGTGGGTGATGTTATTCAATGGACCTCATAACTAGAGCAATCTATGTCTTCTGAGTCTGTTGACGAGGCAGTAGATTCCTATAACATTGCACTCTCCTCTGCTCTGGATGCTCTTGCTCTGCCCATGCCACGTCCTGTGAGGCGTACTGTACCTCAACCCTGGCTGTCTTCCACTACTTGCTATCTATGTTTCTGCGCCTGCTAAGTTGAGCATGCTTGGCTCAAATTCTGCATCCTTGCAGACTTTCTACAAATTAATGCTTGTCTTTTTCCAGTCAGCCATAGCACTCGCCAAACAAGTCTGTTATGTCCACATGACTAACTCTCTTGCCTCTGACCCTCTCTGTCTCTTTACAACTCTCAACTCTCTCCTCAAGGTGCGTCTGCCTCCAATTCCTCCCTCCCTTTCTGCCCAAACCTTAGCTGACTATTTCCATGCCAAAATCCACAAGATCACACTCCATTTCCCCTTGAGGTCCAGTCCCCTCCTCCTCCTCTTCACTCCCAACTCCCCCCCCCCCCCCACCTCTGCTACCTTTCTTCTGTTTCTGTGATCTCTGAGGAGGAAACCATTTACCTTCTTTCCTCATCCAAATTCACTACCTTCTCCTCTAATCGTATTCCCACCCATCTCCTTAGCTCCATCTCCTCTACTGTAGTCCCTTCCATCTCTCATATTCTCCACCTATTGTTCTCCACTGCAACTTCCCCTGCAGCCTTCAAGCATGCTGTGGTCACTCCTCTCCTACAGAAACCCTCATTAGACCCTACCTGTCCTTCTCACTATTAACCCATCTCCCTCCTCCTCTTCATTTCTAAACTACTTGAATGTGTGGTTCACTGCCATTGCCTCGACTTTCTCTCCTCTCAAGCACTTCTGGATCCTCTACAATCTGGCTTTTGTTCTTTACATTCTACCGAAATGGCTTTGCAAAGTCTCCAGTGACCTGTTCCTGGCAAAATCCAAGGACCTTTATTCAGCCCTCATCCTTGTAGAAATTTCTGCTGCTTTTGACACTGTTGACCATAACCTTCTCCTTCATCCCTTCTCCTCAGTTAGTTTTAAGAGCTCTGTGCTATCCTGGTTATCTTATCTCTCCCATCTGTCTTTATGTGTTCTGGAGGATCCTCCTCTACTGCTATCCCACCGTTGGTTGGTGTACTCCAAGGGTCTGTTTTGGGTCCACTCCTTTTCTCTCTATATACCCAGTCCCTTGGTGCACTCATCTCTTCCCATGGCTTTCAGTACCATCTTTATGCTGATAACTCCCACATCTACCTCTCTACACCTGAAATCTCTTTGGCAATCCAGACTAGGATCTCTGCCTGCCTTTCTGACATTGCTGCTTGGATGTCTCACTGCCGCTTAAAGTTGAACATGGCCAACACCAAACTTCTTATTTTTCCCCCTTCTTCCTTTCTCAGTCTCTGTAGATAACTCTCTACTCCTCCCTGTCTCCTCAACTCGTAACCTTAGGGTCTTCTTTGACTCTTCTATCTCCTTCTCCTTCTTCTATCTCCTTCTCCACACACATCCAACTGATAGCTAAAACCTGCCGTTCTTTCTCTACAACATCAACACAATTTCTCTATTCGTTTCTGAACATACTACAAGGACACTTATCCACTCCTTAGTCTCCTCCTGTCTAGACTGTAACCTAATCCTTTCTGGTCTCCCTCTGAATCACCTCTCTCCCCTTCAATCTTTTCAACACACTGTTGCACAGCTATTCTTCTGTCAGCCTCATCATGCTCATATTACACCTCTTCTCAAGTCACTTAATTGGCTCCTTATCTGTTTCCTCATCCAGTTCAAAATTCTCCTGCTGACCTATAAATGCATTCACTCTGCAGTTCCTCTCTACCTTTCCTCTCTTATCTCTCCCTACACTCCTCCTTGGGAACTCTGCTCTTCTGGCAAATCGCTTCTATCTGTGCCCTTCTTTTCTATTGCTAACTCCATACTTTGCTCCTTTCACCTTGCTGCTCCATTTGCCTGGAAGAAATTACCTGGATCTGTACATCAGGCGCCTTCTCTGGCCCTTTTCAAATCCAGGCTGAAAACTCACTTGCGCTTTTGGATCTTGACTCACCTGATCTCCTTCGTGTTTCCTTACCATTCCCCCTAGATGTATCCCATGTCTACAGCTATTATGTTGTTTGTCTTGACTAGAGTGTAAGCTCTGATGAGCAAGGACCGTCTTTTACATGTGTCTGTGCAGCACTGTGTATGTCTTGTAGTGCTATACAAATGTTCAGTGGTAGTAATACTAGTAGTACAAGGGCAGGACAGGCCTAAAGAATGGGAGACACAGAGGGTTCTTTGAAGAGGACATGCATGTTTTACAGGTTTAGATTGTACATTATCAAGGCCCATACTAAGCTCCTGTTTAGGATAGGCACACAGATATATTGACAACTGGGGGCCAAAGATCACAACAGACTGGAGGGACAAGAGGAACATGTTGCAGCTGTCAACAAGCGATGTGAATATCTTATTCAATGCCAAAAAAGGGTGGTAGGTGCTTATATAGTGTTTGCTGTGGAATTCTACTGCCAGATATAGCCAACCGAATAACATAATACATGGCCAAGGTACACAGGAATCAGACATGCTTGAAAGGGAAGTCATACCAGACAGCAACGAGAATCTAAGACTAATACATAAGTTGGGAATAGAGCCCACTACATAGCTTATATTGTACATACATGATCTTTTAATATAAAGCAATGTCTATCTCTGTTTATATACTGATGAGTAAAGACTGATCTATAGTCCCTTCACTTCTCCCTGATGCCAGCCAGATGCCTCTGACTATTTCAGATCTATCCACTGTCTCATCAGCAGATGCTTTTCCTCCTAAGCATAACTAGGATTGTACAGTTGGTGCTACTCTGCAGTTTCTAGGGTAGTAAGTTGTCACCGTGAAGGGGGAAGTCAGGACGCTGGATGCATCCCTTAAGAGCAGGGGATTCTCAACCCAGTCCTCAGGACACATCTAGCCTGTCAGGTTTATAGGATATGCACAATGAATATGCATCAGAGATATTTGCATACAATGGAGGTAGGGCAGGCAAATCTATCTCATGTCTATTTACTGTGACGATCCTGAAAACCTGACTAGCTAGGCATGTCCCAAAGACTGAGTTGAGAACCACTGCTTAAGAGCAGAGCCAACACGACCATAAGATGAACTAAGCAGCTGCTTTTGCCCCCAATATAAAAGAAAATTAGCATCAGGCATTGGAAGGGGCAGAAGCCAAACAGCCTTGTAGTGCCAAAGTTGCTAGGTAACAGGTTGTCACCATGGGAGGTGGGGGGGGGGGGGGGGAAGGTCAAGACACTATGAGGCTGTTTGAAGCCATTGCCACTTCTGCAGGCCCCAGAGAGGGGCAGCAGCGATGGCAGTGGAGGCCAGGAGCAAGTCCTGTTTAAAAGGTTTGCCCATGTTCAAGAGAAGATGCTAGATCTCATTTTTATGATCTTGTCTGCTCCTGTGTATGAGGGCCTCCTCTCATAAGCTCCACATCCATCCCCTTAAGACTACGCCACCTCCTTGAGCTCCTCCTCCTCATCTTTCTGAACTCCATTATGTTCTCCCCTTATTGACATCCTCATACCTTCCTTTCCCCCACCCTAACCTGTATAAGTGGCAAAAGGTAAAGGTCAATCTCAATGTCAATTTGTTTACGTGATATAACAGATATCATTAGAAAATATTAAGTGGTTTACAATGCAAAACAAAACATTTATACAATCCATAAAAAATATTAAAATCCTATATGTTGTTTTATATATATATATTTAGCTCACACCTTTCCAGTAGCGAATCAAGGCAAGTTACATTCAGGTATTTCCCTGTCTCCAGAGGGCTTACAACCTAAGCTTGTACCTGAGGCACTGGAGGGTTAAATGACTAGCACAAGCCACAAGGAACACCAATGGGATTTGAACCCTAGTCTTTCCAGTCTAATCTGCTGCCCTATCCACTAAGCTATTCCTCTACTCTCCTAACACCCCAAACCAAACAATTTCCTTTGCCATGATAAACTTAAGCCTATACTAAATCCATACTCCATAAATCCACAAATGCAAAATCAAAAAGCTTTGCTTTCAGTGCTTATGAAAGAGCAAAAAAAATCATGTTTTTCTATAAAGCATTCTACCAAAGGGGCCTATTAAAACTGAATAATCTATTCTGTGTGTGGGACAGACAGACCTCGGCTAACCCTTGGATCTCCAAGAGCCTGTTCTGTGAAGTTACAATCAGAGACTTTCTACAAAATATAGGGTTTGGCCCCTAAACAAAGCCCAATAAAGCATACATTAACCTTAATTATATCCTCCCACAGATTATCAGCCAGTTCAGATGCTTAGGAATTGGGGTAGCATGATCCCTGCCTATTCACCCCCATCACCAATCTGGCTCCCATAAAGTTTTGTGTTTTTGTAAACAGTATTGTCATGTCTTTATTTTCTCAAGGAGGAGGCCCCATAAACCACTACCTAAAGTGGCCACAGCAGGTGACAGGCCACATAGATATAAGGGCAGTGGGTGAGGTCCTAATAAGATGTAGCATCCCTAAGTAGCACCTTCCAAAAGCTCTTTTGAAAGGAGTAGTGGAGTAGCTGAATGTTTAGAGGACTGGCTTGGTAACTAAGAGACCATTGTTTGATTCCTACTAGCAGTCCTTGTGACCTTGGGCAAGTCACTTACCCCTCCATTGCCTTGGAAGAAGGCCTGAGGTTTACCAAAGGGCAATATTTTCATTTTCCGTTGGAACAAGGTCTCAGACAAACTATCAGCACTTTACCCTGGACTAATGAGATGCATTGCAAAAGAATAGCAGCATTTTCGAATTAAGTACTTGTTTTTTAAATCCAAAGAACAAGTTATGTTGGGGAAATGAGCTAATAAGAAAAAAAAGGATAAGAAAAAATTCGAAGGTCATTGATGTCAAAACTAGCACAATATGAGGACTAGGCTCTAGTCCAGGGTAAAGTGCTGATAGTTTGTCTGAGACCTTGTTCCAACGGAAAATGAAAATACTGCCTTTTGGTAAACCTCAGGTTTCTATTGTTGAATATTGAGCGTGATAAATCATCTTTATTTAATTAGTTGTACACGCTTTAAAAAGTGACCGTTGCACATTTGTTTGGAAGAAGGCCTGGCAATTTATTTCTGGTCACACTGCCAAGAAAACCCAGGAGCTGCTGGGTTACCAGGAGTCAGCATTGACTTGGAGGCACACACACTCCTTAGGCATACTTCTGTGATGTCTTTGTATCAGTAATCTACCTCTATAGCTTACCTCAAATGGCTAAGGCCCTGGGAGTAACAGTATAGAACCAAAAGCTGAGCATGAACCAGAAAACAGTGGGGCAGGACCAGACTGAGATAAGAGAAACAGTTTTTCCATGGGAGAAACGTCAAGCATACCATTGGACCAGGAAAGGTGTACTTTCTTATTGCCTGGTCTCAGTTTAGAACACACCACATGTTGGCCCAATGAAGAGCTTCAGGAGGTGTTTCTACTTCCCTCAGGATCACTGGATAACTATTCCCAAACTTCGCCGTGAGTCAATGGCCTCTATATCTGTGTTACAGGTCTATATAACCTCATCATTTTATAGTCATAGTTTTAGACCATAACATGGGGTAGAAGCACTCCTTCTAACCCTGTTTGGTAATCTCATTAGGGGAATAGAAGGTCCTAAACAAACCTTCATACTGATATTCATGGATATTGCATTAGCATTTAACTCTCTCAATCACACCATCCTACTAGCAGGACTGCAACAAATTGGAACTGATGTGTCTATTCTCTGCTGGTTTGAATCTTACTTGCTTGATCACATTCAACAGGTAAAAATTGGCCAATCTACATCTAACACATGTGGAGGCATATTCTAAGATGTGCGTCCCAGGCCTGTATGTGCAGGCCAGGACCTGATTCTGGTTGGCCTACATGTACAGGCCTCTGCCCAGCTAACTCAGTCAAGGCTCCTGAATGGAGCCACAGCACTATGGCATCCGGTTGCCATGGCACCACGGCTCCATTCAGGACCTGCAATCCCCGACGACCACTTCTTTCATTCCACGAAGCACAACCCCCAATCTGGCCACCCATGAGGAATCTCCTGCAGTCACTCCTATCTTTTCTGCTGCCCAGGCCTGCCATCCCCTGACATCTAGGGGAACCTATTCCATGTCAGAGGTAGAATAAGTTCCCTGTCTAGTCTGCCATCCCCGGACATACAGGGCCAACATCAGAATCGGCCCTGTATGTCCAGGGCCACAGACCACCCACTGCCTAACTCCGCCTCCATACCACCCCTTTCCCGCCCTCATCTCCTTGTTCATACAGGGAGGCTTGGTGGGGACAGGAAAAGCAGACGAATAGACCCCATAGTCAACAGCAAGGACTACCACAAGGATCAGCACCCTCAGCTTTATTGTTCAACATTTACCTTCAACCAATCTGTAATATCTTTCAGAAACATAAAGTAAATTACCACATTTATGTGGATGACATAATGATATATCTACCATTCAAAGCAGTGAAAGCTAACCTCCAGCAAAACATAACATGTTGCAATAAAGCTTCACAATGGCTTACATCTCACAACCTAAGAATAAACTACAATAAAATTGAAGCTCTATTTCTCACTAGGGTTGCCAACTGGCTCCAGATGCAACCGACAGGCTTGATGCAGTCCTGGGTTTACCCCATTGCATGCGGTGACTTGTAGTTTTCCTTTTCTTATGGAGTGCAATGGAGAAATCAGAACTACATATCCCTGCATGCAATGAGGTAAACCCACCACTGGATCGAACCTGTCGGGCGCATCTGTAGCCACTTGGCATCCCTATTTGTCACTAGGAACAAAGAATCCAGTCTCCCATCCAAAATACAAGTCAAAGAAGCTACCCTCAAAGTAAAAAATGAAGTAAAATACCTAAGTGTAACACTAGATCAAAACCTAAGCCTATCTACACACCTCAACATTTATTTATTTGGTATACATTTGTATGCCGCCACTTCCAGCGATCAGCAGCGGACCAATGGTGTAAAATACAAGGGAGTAAAGTATAAAATCAGATTGAAAATACAGTATGATTTGAGGGAGGGGTACACCACAATCACATAGAAATTACAAATATACATTACATTTTGATCACCCGGGTTTGAGCAACAAATGAAATAATAAATATACATTTGATTGATCAGATTATAAATATACATTTGATTGACCAGATAAGTTACAGTTTTATCACCCAGTTTGAGCAACCAGATAAATTACATGTTTATCAAGAACATAGATTACAGTTGTATAATACATTGGCAGATATGCAATCTTATTAATCTGTTGAGGGTAAAGGCCAAGGCAGAGAGGCTCGCATCCTGGAGATGAATGCATGGCTGCGTGGATGGTGTCATCGAGAGCGTTTTGGTTTCCTAGACCATGGGATGCTGTTCCAAGGGTTGCAAAGCAGAGATGGCATCCATCTGTCCAAGAGAGGTCAACGCATCTTTGGTAGTAGACTGGCTAATCTACTGAAGAGGGCTTTAAACTAGATTCGTTGGGGATGGGTGAAGAAAGCCCCCAGGTAAGTGAAAGCCCCCAGGTAGGTGATACATTAAATACCTTTATGGAAATGGGTAACAGGGGTAACATATGGAAAGCAGTGTGTATTAATGCCCGTAGCATGGGAAATAAGATCCCTGAAGTTGAAGCTTTGGTGGGAGTGGCTGACTTGGATTTAGTGGCAGTTACAGAAACGTGGTTCACAGAAAACCATGACTGGGATGTAACTATACCTGGCTATACTTTATTCAGAAAGGACCGGGTAGGAAGAAGGGGAGGAGGAGTGGCACTATATATAAAAACTACTATTAAAGCTTTGGAATTACAGAGCTTAAAAGGGAGAGAGGAGGCATTGTGGGTTAAACTAGAAAGAGGGAAAGAGAAATCTATTTGCATTGGAGTGATATACAGACCTCCCTCACAAGACGAAGAGGTGGACAGAGAGTTAATTGAAGACATACGCAGCATTGCTAGGAAAGGGGAAGTGCTACTGATAGGAGATTTCAATATGCCAGATGTTGATTGGCACATTCCTGCTGCAGTATCATCTAGAAGTAAGGAGATCCTGGATTCTCTACAGGGAGAACTATTCAGGCAATTGGTAACAGACCCCACACGTGAAGGGGCCATACTGGACTTGGTGCTTACCAATGTTGAAAGTGTTTCTGATGTTGTAGTGGGAGATCATTTTGCATCCAGTGATCACCAGATGGTGTGGTTCAGTATTAGGACTAGGGCTGTTAGAATCCATTCCAAGGTGAGGATCTTAGACTTTAGGAAGACTAACTTTGCGAAGATGGGCCAATACCTCAGGGAGTCGTTAGTGGGATGGGAACAGCTGGGGGATGTAGAAAAACAGTGGGCAAAACTGAAAGGGGGTATTTTAAAGGCAACCAACCTTTTTGTTAAAAAGGTAAATAAAGGCAAAAGGAACAGGAGACCGCTATGGTTTTCGAAGGAAGTAGCTGAACAAGTGAAGAAAAAGAGGGAGGCCTTCATGAAATACAAGAGATCACAGAGAGAGGAAGACAGGCATCTGTATTTGGAAAAACTTAGAGAAGCTAGCAAAGTAGTCAAGAAGGCAAAGATTCAAAAGGAGGAGGAAATAGCCAATGCAATAAAATGGGGGGATAAGACATTTTTCAGATATATTAGTGAGAAGAGGAAGGGCAAAAGTGGTATTGTCAGACTCAAGGGTGCAGGGGGGGGGGGAATTATATAGAAGCTGATAAGGATAAAGCGGAATTGCTTAACAAATATTTTTGTTCTGTGTTCACAGATGAAGAACCAGGAGCAGGACCTCAGAAAACACCCACAAATAAGAACAGAAGCGAGGGACATCTTGAACTATTTTCAGAAGACTGTGTTCGTGAGAAACTAGCTCAGCTTAAAGTAGACAAAGCGATGGGACCGGATGGGATACACCCTAGAATACTGAGGGAACTTGGGGACGTTCTAGCAACTCCACTGACTAACGTTTTCAATGCCTCGGAGTCGGGAGTGGTGCCAAAGGACTGGAGAGAGGCTCATGTGGTGCCTTTACACAAAAGCGGAAGTAAGGATGTGGTTGAAAACTACAGGCCGGTTAGTTTAACTTCGGTGGTGAGTAAATTATTGGAAACGCTGCTGAAAGAGAAAATAGTGAGGTTTCTGGAATCCAGCGGATTACAGGATCCGAGGCAGCATGGATTCACCAGAGGCAGGTCTTGTCATACAAATCTGATTGATTTCTTTGACTGGGTGACCAGGGAGATGGACTGAGGGAGAGCTCTAGATGTGGTGTATTTAGATTTCCGTAAAACCTTTGACACTGTTCCTCACAGGCGACTTATAAACAAACTGAGCACCCTAGGGATGGACCCTAAAGTTACTGCTTGGGTTAGAAATTGGTTGGGTGGGAGGCGACAAAGAGTACAAGTAAATGGAGCTCACTCTGAGGAGAAGGATGTTACCAGTGGTGTGCCCCAGGGATCTGTCCTTGGTCCGATTCTTTTTAACATCTTTGTTAGTGATATAGCGGAAGGGCTGTCGGGTAAGGTTTGCCTCTTTGCGGATGATACCAAAATCTGCAATAGAGTAGACACCCAGGAAGGGGTAGATAACATGAGGAGGGATCTAGCTAAGCTTGAAGAATGGTCTAGAATTTGGCAGCTGGGATTTAATGTTAAAAAATGTAAGGTCATGCATTTGGGCTGCAGCAATCCAAGGGAGCAATACAGTATAGGAGGTGAAGTACTTTTGTCCACTAAAGAAGAGCGGGACCTAGGCGTGGTTGTGTCTGATGATCTTAAAGTAGCTAAACAGGTAGAAAAGGCGACGGCAAAAGCTAGAAGGATGCTTGGGTGCATACGGAGAGGAATGGCTATCAGAAAAAAGGAGGTGATAATGCCTCTGTATAAGTCTTTGGTGCGACCTCATTTGGAGTATGGTGTGCAATTCTGGAGACCGCACCTTCAAAAGGATGTGAACAGGATGGAGTCGGTGCAGAGGGTTGCTACTAAAATGATTAATGGGCTTCATTATAAAGCATATGAGGACAGACTTAAGGATCTTAATATGTACACCTTAGAGGAAAGGCGGGATAGAGGTGATATGATTGAGATGTTTAAATACCTCCGTGGCATAAATGTTCAGGGAGAGAGCCTCTTTCAATTGAAAGCAAGTTCTGCTACAAGGGGACATGGGATGAGGGTGAAGGGAGATAGATTCAGGAGTGATATGCGGAAATTTTTCTTTACGGAAAGAGTAGTGGATCCGTGGAATAGTCTCCCAGTGGAGGTGGTAGAGATGAGGACAGTAACTGAATTCAAAAAAGCATGGGACCAACACAGAGGATCTCTAAAGGTAAAAAGTGGACTGTTGTAGTTGTTGATATGGAGGGACAGACTAGATAGGCCATGTGGTCTTTTTCTGTCGTCATGTTTCTATGTTTATTAACATTGACAACAGAAAGATTTAAATGATCCAACAACTAAGGAAATTGTAAGGTGCTAGTAAAGTAGAGCATTTTTTTACTACACTCCAAGTCTCTGGAACTCCCTCCCAGATAGATAAGAAATATAGGAGACCTCTCCACCTTCCTTAAAAATATCAAGATGTTACTATTCTCTGAATACTATGGAAAGCAGCAAGTTGAAACAGATATCTACCCAACATAAGTGAATCTCTGGTCTCGACACTTGACATACATCCCTGATCTGGCCTCACCATCATTCGATGATTTCTTACTCCTAACTATATAAAACATTTCAAAGCCTCTATGTTACCTTGAACCTTTGTTAATTATTGCTAATTGTAAATGTGTGCATTATTTGTAAACTACTTTGATTACTTGATAAAGCGGTATCAAAAACTCTCAAATAAATAAATAAAATTCCCATTGACCCTGATAGACTGAAAGCATGTGCAGAATAAATGGCAGCAAGAGCAGGTCCTACTTAGGGGTTACACCGCTTAGGGAAGTATCTTATCCTTCAAGTCTCCTTCTTACTGTTAGCAGAAGAGAAGAATGTTCCCAGAAATAAGTACTATAGGAACATGATAGCAATGCCATCAGGTGTTAGTGCCCAAGCATCACCTAAAGAGTATTCCCCAGGGCAAACCTACTGGCCATTTCTTGAGCGGCTGCAGATTTTTCACTCCATCTAGGAGTAGAAGGCACTTGTGCACCCTGGCAGCTATTCTATCTTTCTGAGCACTCTACCCATTGTGGCAGGAAAATATTTTCATAGCCTTTCACCAATACACTTTATGCCTTAATATCAGTGCAATTGTGTCTCTTCACAAACAAAACAAATGTATCTTTCAAGAGCCCACACTAACAGTTAACACAACCAATATAAACAAGCAGTATAAATTGAAAATGTTTTTTTGGACCAGCAAAATTGATATAGCATTTTTATGGTATCATGAACCATCAGCATGTTGGAGGGACTGGGGTTTCTAGCCCCACAAGTGCTCCTTCTGGGCTTGGGCAAGCCACTTAACCTCCGTTGCTTCAGGTACAAAAATGGAGTTACTTACCTGTAACTGGAGTTCTCTGTTAATGGTAGGATTAGTCAGCCACACCCAGTGATGTCATCCGACGGCGCTGTGGGTTCGGAAGTGCTCTCCCAGAGCTCAGAAAGGTGAGCCTTTCTGAGCATGTTCCATATGCCCCAGCCCTGGGCCAGCCCCTACCTGGCTCAGTTTGTGCCCAGCTTAGCCGTATGCTGCTCAGGTAGGGCACTGGCCGAAGGTGCCTTCATCCGAAGGGGAGGTGGGAGGGAAATGTGTGGCTGACTAATCCTGCTGTTCACGGAGAACTCCAGTTACAGGTAAGTAACTCAGTTTTCTCCTAGTACAAGCAGGATTGAGTCAGCCACAACTGGTGCCTCACCAGTGCGGCTCTGCTGCCTAGGCTGCGGTAGGATGAAGGTACTGTCAGAGAACTCATATTGGTGTACAACAGGTGTTTACTAACTGGAAACTCTGTGAACGGTGCAATCAACAGTAACAGTGAGGTACTCTTATGAAACACTCAATCGGTACACTTATAAAACACTCATTCGAATAATACAGCAAGGCACTCTTGGTGCAAGGCACATATAGTTGCAGAACAGGAAGTCTGTTGTTGCTCAGCCGGCTAGATCGTCCTTGGGCTGAACGCCTGCCTGTAGCACTGAGTGGCCGAACAGGCCCTCAGTCAATGTCAATTGTTCCAGGCAATAGTGTCTGTGGAAGGTGTGGGGGGAAGCCCACATTGCAGCTTTGCAGATATGGCTCAGAGGCACAACATTGAGGCTGGCCAGTTTGGCTGCCATGGCCCGCAGCTGGTGCACTCGGACATGGGTCAGTGAGGCGGAGCCCGCCTATGTGTAGCAGAATGCAATGCATGCCGTGATCCACTGGGACAGGGTCCATTTGGTGACTGGGTGCCCTGTTCTGTTGGGGTCGAAAGCCACGAAGAGTTGACTTTCTTTTCTGGTCGTCGCTGTCCAGGCCAGGTAGGTGCACAGTGCGCGTACACAGTCGAGGGTGTGCAAGCGGCATTCCTCCTGGGTCCCATGTGGTTCAGGGTAGATGGATGGAAGTTCAATGGCCTGGTTGACATGGAACGGTGAGACCACTTTTGGCAGAAACTTCGGGCATGCCCGTAGCGAGGCATGGCCCAGATGGAGGACAGTGTAAGGAGGGTGTGCGACAAGGGCCTGGAGCTCGCATACCCTCCTGGCTGAAGTGATGGCCACCAGGAATAGTGACTTCCAAGTGGCAAATTTGAGTGGCTTCTGCTCCAGTGGCTCAAAGAAGCCCTTCGTGAGCTGTTCTAGGACGACGTTTAGGTCCCAGGAAGGTAGTGGTTTCTTCACTGGGGGCCATAGGTTGGAGAGGCCTTTCATGAAGCGTGAAACCAATGGGTGTGAGGAGATTGGTTGTCTTTCCAAGTGGTCATGAAAGGCCGCAATGGCTGCGAGATGCACCCTAACGGAGGAAGCCTGAAGGTCCGATTGTATGAGGGATGAGAGATAGTGAAGAATCTGAGGCAGGGGACACGAGAGCGGGTCAAACTCGGTCCCTCTGCACTAGACGTCAAACCTGTTCCATTTCAGAGCATATGAGCATCGGTTTGAGGCTCTTTCAGCATCCAGGATGATATCTTGGACCTCGCTTGAGAGGTTTAAGTTAGGAAGTCGTGACCTCTCAATTTCCAGGCAGTGAGAGCGGGGGAGGCGAGGTTCGGGTGCATGGTGTTCCCTTCGACCTGTGTAATGAGGTCTGGACGTGAGAGGAGGCGCACTGGGTGGCCCTCGGCGAGGCATAGGAGATAGGGGAACCAAATTTGCCTCGGCCAGGACGGGGCTACCAGGATCACTGAAGCTTTATCGGATATGATCTTCTGCAGGGTTTTTGAAATGAGAGGCGATGGGGGGTATGCATACAGTAGGTTGTAGTTTCCCCAATGCAGGTGGAAGGCATCTGCTGCGGCTCTGCGTTCCGCCGGATGCTGGGAGCAGAACGCCACACATTTCGTATTGTCCGGGTATGCAAAGAGGTCCATCTGTGGTCGGCCCCATCTGAGGAATAGGGTCTCTGCCACCTGCGGATGCAGGGACCATTCGTGAGGTCGCAGTTGACGACTGAGCTTGTCGGCCAGCAGGTTTTTGTTGCCGGGAAGGTAGGTGGCCAGGAGGTGGCAGTCCTGGGATTGCACCATGTTCCAGATGGCGTGCGCTTCCCTGCAAAGGGCTAGGGACCCCATTCCGCCTTGTTTGTTGATGTAGAACATGGCGACCTGGTTGTCCGTCTGGAGGAGGCCTACTTTGCCGTTGAGGCAGTATTGGAAGGCACGGAGGGCGAATCTGATGGCTCGTAGCTTGAGCATATTGATGTGGAGATTGCGTTCCAGTATAGTCCACATGCCTTGGGTGCGTCGGTGGTGCAGATGGGCTCCCCATCCCAACATGGAGGTGGATCTTTGAAGGGTCTGCCCCGTGCAAGGTGGTCTTTGTGGATCCCCATTGAAAGGGAGGCCCGTATCTTCTGGTCCATGGCTATTCGTTTGGACATTGGTTGCGTTCACTGGTCCCACTGGCGACGAAGGTGCCATTGCAGGCCTCTCATGTGCTGTATGGTGAGGCGAATGACGCACGTGGTTGCCGTCATGTGTCCAAGGAGTCGTAGAAGCGTTTTGGTGGTCACTTCCTTGGTAGATGCAATGTCCTTGCCCAGGTGCGTGATGGTGTTTAGTCATGCAGGTGGAAGGTGGGCTTTGGCCTGCTGCATACATAAGGTCGCGCCAATGAAGTCGAGGGTCTGTGTGGGGCGCAGGTGAGACTTTGTGGCATTGATTAGGAAGCCCAGAGATGACAGGAGAGAGGTGGTTGTGTGTATTGCCGCCACCGCTGCAGATTTGGTGAGGGCTGCAATCAGCCAGTCGTCCAGGTAGGGGAAGACACATGTGCCGGACCTTCAGAGGTGAGCAGCTGCAACCGCCACGCACTTGGTAAATACCCTCGGTGCTGGAGAGAATCCGAAGGGAATTACTTTGTACTGGCAGTGGTTGCCTGAAATGCGGAAACACAGAAACCTCCGATGGTCCTTGTGGACGGGAATGTGGGAGTATGCGTCCTGCAAGTCCAGTGATGCTAGCCAGTCGCTCTGCTGGAGGAGGGACAGGATAGACCCGAGGGAGTACATCCTGAACCGCTCCTTATAGATAAACTTGTTGAGACGTCGGAGGTCGAGGATTGGGCGCATCCCGCTTGACTTCTTCGGGACTAAGAAATATCTGGAGTAGAATCCTTGGCCGGACTCGCTCTGGGGTACGCATTCTATCGCTTGGGCTTCCAGCAGGAAAACAATTTCCTTGGTCAATAAGCTGTCGTGATTGGACTCACGGCAGAGGGGAAGTGATCTCTGCCGTGGTGTCTTCGTAAAACGGATTCTGTAGCCTTGTTCGACAATCTGCAGCATCCATTTGTCCGTAGTGATATTGGCTCAAGCTGCCTTGAAGAAGGAGATTCGTCCTCCCACGGCTCTGCTTGGGGAGCAATCTGGGTCAAAAGCTTGGTGTACTCTTTCCTGAGGAGGGAGGGGTTTGTTTCTGTTGTCTGCGTTCCTTGTTGCGGGGACGCTGGTAGTTGGACTGGAAGGATGGCTGGTAGGGGCGGTAGTTGGAGTGCTTTCCATGCCATTTATGTTGTGGCTGGAACTTGTTATGTTGCTGATTCTTGCAGTAGTATGACCCTTGTGTTCTCTTGGAACTGGAACCCTTATCGAGACCCTCTGTTGCAAGGGATTGAAGGGTGTCGAAGCGTTCTTTAATGTTGCTCACTGTTTCTTTGACTTTTGCTCCAAAGAGATTGTCCCCCGGGCAGGGTGCATCCACTAAGCGCTCGTGTGTGTCCTCGCGCAAGCCGGAGGCCCTGACCCAGGCCATATGTCTCGCCGTGGTGGCGGTAGCTGCTCCTCTGGAGGCGGCATCGAAGGTGTCAAAGGTGGAGCATATGAGATGTTTTCCACACTCGTATAGATCCCCGAGCAGGAGTGAAAAGGTGGCCCTGGTCTATGTACTTAGTTCATTAGTGGCCTTCTTTAAACTGTCTAGGATAGTGTCCAGGTAGAGAACCTGCTGGAACTGGTGTGCTGCTGTTTTTGCACTCAACTTGGTAGCCTGGTACGTCTTTTTCCCCAGGTCGTCCAGGATCTTGCGCTCCTTCCCTAGTGGTACGTTGGCGTGCATGTGGGAACTCTTGGACTGCTTCAGGGCAGATTCCACCACAGTGTACTAGTGAGGAAGCTGAGGTTTCTCAAATCTTGGAGTTGATTGGACTTGGTATTTTGCCTCCAAGCTGCGTGATGTGGCCTGGATGGATGCAGGGGTCTGCCAATTTTGGTTAAGCGTTTCCATGAGGAGGTGGTGGATCGGGATAGATATCACCAATCTGGGAGCATCCAGATACTTCAGGAGACTGAGTACTGCAATATGGGATCCGATGCATTGGCTGGGCTGAGTGCCAGGTGTATGGACAGCTTTTGAAGGAATTTAGGGTAGGTGAGGTCCTCAGGCGGGGAAGGCAGCAGAAGCTGAGGTGGAGATTGTTCTGTAGATGTCTGGCTCTTTTGGCTGGTGGGGGAGGGGCTGCATGAGGAAGCACATTCCGCTGCCTCCTCAGCACCGCTCTCAGAGGAGAAAGATGCAGAATAAAATGATGCTGGTGATGGAGACCTGTGAGTTGGTGTCCGAGGGCTTTGTGACAACTGAGGGGAGGGCTTCGGTGGTGGCTCTTGAGGGTGGTTTTCCTCCAGGAATCTTTTCCATAACTCCATCAGAGCCAAGGGAGGGCGCTCCGGGTCCAGGGAGGAGGGCATTGGAGTCAGCTTACCCCGTTCCTGCCATTGTATTTTCCGTGTTGGAAAAGGGGAAGCCGAGGAGAGGGAGCTGTTGTGTTTTCTCCTGCTGTGCCTTTTGCCGCTTGGATCGTCTTTCCCCAAGCGGCCGTGTGAGCCGTGCCGGTTGGCAGAAGAGTCCTGATGGCGCCGGTGCTGTGGGCTATGGCGCGGAGAGGGGCTACAGTGCCGAGGGCTACGGTGGCACAGGGAGCGCTTCAGGCTGTGCCAGGAGATCTCAGGGAGTGTTCTTTGGGTGCTGGTGTCATTGGTGACCTCAGCGCGGCTTCGGCCAATCGCATGGTCAGTGGGAGGAGCCTTTGCATTGGTGGGCGGGGCCTTCTATGAGGAGCGGAGCTCAGCCATAGGCATTCCCCGGGTTTCCTTCTCACGAGGCGGAGCAGCAGAAGAGCCCGAGTCAGCCGGCGAAGCAGAAGCCAGTGAAGAAGGCAGCACAATCGCTTTGGGGATGGAGGCCTCGGTGGGCACATCCCGGGAGGAGGTGGAAGATAGGCAGGAGAGGAAAGCAGTGGCCATCTTGGGAGGTGCCATGTGGTCCTTCCCCAAGCTCTCTGGGGGCTGCATCTGGTCCTTGTTCTCACTGGAGGAGGAAACTGAGGGGTGATCCAGAGGTGAGTCCTTAAGGAAATCAGCTAGAGCGTGGCTGCGTGATCTGCGGGCCCTGGGGGACATTCGGGCGCAGAGAGGGCAGTTCTCTACCTTATGGTCTTTTCCGAGGCAGCGCAAACAGCGATCATAGTTGTCAGTGGTATTCATCTTCTTAGAGCATCTGGGGCATTTCTTAAACCCAGTTTTGATGCTCTTGTCGTGTTTCTTCTTGGATTTTTCTTTATCCATGGCTTGTAATGAAGAGAGAGCAGAATTCCGTCCATATGGCAGCGCAGAAGATCAAGAACTGGGCCAGGTAGGGGCTGGCCCAGGGGTGGGGCATATGGCACATGCTCAGAAAGGCTCACCTATCTGAGCTCTGGGAGAGCACTTCCATACCCACGGCGCCGTCGGATGATGTCTCCGGGTGTGGCTGACTCAATCCTGCTTGTACTAGGAGAAAGGTAGATTGCGAAACATTCAAGGACAAGGGAAATATATACTGTACTTGAATGTATATCGTTTTGACCTAGTGAAAAGCAGTATTCAAGCATAGCTAAATAAATAAAATAAATAATTTAATCATCTGCCCTTTCAACCAGTTTTTATATTTTTTATAAATATATGAATTTTGTTTAATTTAAAAACAAGTTCTTTAGCATTTTCTCCCCTAATTGTTTCCAAAAGTTCTTCAACTTTCAATTTTCCATTATATATCAGTATGGCCTGATATACAGGGTGGCCCAAAAAGTGAGAACATCTCGTAAATTAAAAGCTTAGTTTACTTATTTACCTTTTTTAGCTATATAACGTCTTTATTTTGACAATTTCCGGTCGCAATCTTTTTCTTTTAAATTTGTCAATCGTTTACATCTGTCTTTTTTGAATTTTTAAATAACTTATATGCTACAAGATGTTCTCACTTTTTTTGGGCCACCCTGTATAGCCAATCATAATGGATGTTTTTAAATTTCACAAAAAGTACGTGTACTATCTCGCAAAACACCTCAGAACACACAAGAGCAAGAAGGGAAAAAGTAGTCATAGAAACATAGAAATATGACGACAGAAAAAGACCACATGGCCTATCTAGTCTGTCCTTCCATAACAACTACAACAGTCCACTTTTTGCCTTTAGAGATCCTCTGTGTTGGTCCCATGCTTTCTTGAATTCAGTTACTGTCCTCATCTCTACCACCTCCACTGGGAGACTATTCCACGGATCCACTACTCTTTCCGTAAAGAAATATTTCCGCATATCACTCCTGAATCTATCTCCCTTCACCCTCATCCCATGTCCCCTCGTAGCAGAACTTGCTTTCAATTGAAAGAGGCTCTCTCCCTGAACATTTATGCCACGGAGGTATTTAAACATCTCAATCATATCACCTCTATCCCGCCTTTCCTCTAAGGTGTACATATTAAGATCCTTAAGTCTGTCCTCATATGCTTTATAATGAAGCCCATTAATCATTTTGGTAGCAACCCTCTGCACCGACTCCATCCTGTTCACATCCTTTTGAAGGTGCGGTCTCCAGAATTGCACACCATACTCCAAATGAGGTCGCACCAAAGACTTATACAGAGGCATTATCACCTCCTTTTTTCTGCTAGCCATTCCTCTCCGTATGCACCCAAGCATCCTTCTAGCTTTTGCTGTCGCCTTTTCCACCTGTTTAGCTACTTTAAGATCATCAGACACAACCACGCCTAGGTCCCGCTCTTCTTTAGTGGACAAAAGTACTTCACCTCCTATACTGTATTGCTCCCTTGGATTGCTGCAGCCCAAATGCATGACCTTACATTTTTTAACATTAAATCCCAGCTGCCAAATTCTAGACCATTCTTCAAGCTTAGCTAGATCCCTCCTCATGTTATCTACCCCTTCCTGGGTGTCTACTCTATTGCAGATTTTGATATCATCCGCAAAGAGGCAAACCTTACCCGACAGCCCTTCCGCTATATCACTAACAAAGATGTTAAAAAGTCCTTTACTAGCTGACCCCTACATGGCTGCTTTTCAGCGTAGCCTTCGTCAGGAGGCATCTCAAAGAGAACAATAATAAATACATTACAAATCACATTTAAAAACTCATATGCGATCAAATTGTAATAAATGTAAATAATTAAACCAATAAATAAATCCATACATTAAAAAGTTTGATAGGAAGCAGAACAGCTAGAGCCAAACAAAATATGTAGAATGGAGGAGGTAAAGCATATCATATTATGTGCATGTAATGAAAAAACATGCACCACAGGTGTCCAAAAAACATTAGAGAGGGAAGGGTATCATACAAACTTACTTATAGTTATTTGAACTTATCTGAGAGCAACTGGTCAGTTGACCATGACATGTTTCTGCTCTAGGTGGATGCACTGGCTACTGGTGCAACCCTGTACAGATCAGGGATAGCTTGCCATTATACCTTGCTGGTATGGTACCCATAGACAACTGTGGCAGACCAGCAGGCTACACAGTTGGTTCACAACTAGGTGTCAGGCCAGGGTGTTGGCCAGTGCATGCAGGCTGTGCTACAATAGCTGTGCGGAGGTACATCCACATAAAGGTCAATGTGTAGTCTGATGGTGAGAGGGTAGACCTCATATGCAGCTGATGCTGGTTTGATCACTGCTCTGACCTCATGTGTTCACAGTGCTCACCATAGTCTTGGCCCAAGCGGCTGAGGTTTTGGGGGCACCAATGATCCTCAGCAACTAGCTGGGATTACATGTGGCTGCCCCAAAATGATTGCCCACATATCCCCTCATGTAGTTTGGTGGGCGAATTTTGTGGATGTTATAAAGAAATGGCAGGTTTTAGCTATCAATTAGATGTGTGTGGAGAAGGAGAGAGAGGAGTCAAAGATGTCAAGATTGTGGGCTGAGGTAACAGGGAGGAGTAGAGTATCCTGATTCTCTTCTTATCTCTGCCATTGCTATTTCTGTGCATGTTCTGGTGGATCCTCCTCTATTGCTTTCCCACTCTCAGTTGGTGGACCCCAAGGATTGGTTTTGGGTCCACTCCTTTTCTCTGTCTATAACCAGTCCTTCGGTGCACTCATCTCTTCCCATGGCTTCATGGCTTTCAGTACCATCTTTATGCTGATGATTCCCAGATCTGCCTCTCTATACCTAAAATCTCTCTCTGGCAATCCAGGCCAGGATCTCTGCCTGCCTTTCTGACATTGCTGCTTGGATGTCTCACCACCATTTGAAATGGGACATGGTTAAAATTGAGCTTCTTATTTTTTTCCCCTAAACACTATTCTCCCTTTCTGCCTTTCTTATTCTCTGTGGATAACTCTACTCCTCCCTGTTTCCTTAGCTCGCAAACTTGGGGTTGCCTTTGACTTCTCTCTCTCCTTCTCCACCCACATTAAACTGATAGCTAAAACCTGCTGCTTCTTTTTCTACAACATCAACAAAATTCACCCATTCCTTTCTGAACACACTACTAAGACACTTATCCACTCCTTAGTCACCTCCCATCTAGACTATTATAAACTACTCCTTGCTGGTCTCCCTTTGAATCATCTCTCTCCCTTTCAATCTGTTCAACACTCTGCTGCACAGCTATTCTTCCGCCAGCCTCATCATGCTCACATTCCTCCTCTTCTCCAGTCACTTCATTGGCTCCCTATCCATTTCCACATCCAGTTCAAACTTCTCCTGCCGACCTATAAGTGCATTCACTCTGCAGCTCCTCGCCATCTTTCCTGTTTTATCTCTCCCTACACCCCTCCCCGGGAACTCTGCTCTTCTGGCAAATTGCTTCTGTCTGTGCCCTTCTCTTTTATTGCTAACTCCAGACTTTGCTCCTTTAACCTTGCTGCTCCTTATGCCTGGAACAAACTACCTGAGTTTGTTTGTCAGGCGCCTTCTCTGACCCTTTTCAAATCCAGGTTGAAACTCACCTCTTCACTGCAGCTTTTGGGTATTGACTCACCTAATCTCCTTTGTGTTTCCTTATCATTCTCCCAAGATATATCCCATGTCTATAGCTACTGTGTTGTCTGTCTTGACTAGATTGTAAGCTCTGATGAGTAGGTACCTTCTTTTTCATGTGTCTGTGCAGCGCTGCGTACGTCTTGTAGCACTATACAAATGTTCAGTAGTAGTAGTAGTTATCGCAGGAGACTGAGAAAGCAGAAAGGGGTGAGGAGGGTTTAGGGGGAAAAATAAGTGGCTCAGTTTTGACCATGTTCAATTTCAGGCAGCGTTTAGACATCCAAGCAGCAATGTCAGAAAGGCAGGCACAGATTCAGGCCTGAATTGCCAGAGGGATTTCATGTGTGGAGAAGTAGATTTATTTATTTATAGGTTTTCTATATTGCTTTATCCACAAAATCAAGGTGGTTTACATGGAACTCAATGTAGTTTTACATAGAACATTTTTATTTCTTTATTTATGTTCTCTTATTTATTTATTTTATTTAGACAGTTTTGTATCCCACCTTATCCTTCAATCAAAGCAGTCACAACACAATTGGGGGATACATTTAACACGCGGGGATATGAGACACATACACTAATACTTACAGGGAATATGGGCAATGGAGGGTTAAGTGGCTTGCCCAAGACCACAAGGAGCATCTGCAGGACTAGAAACCCCAGTCCTTCCGGCCCAAGGTTGCTGTCCTCTAGTGGGATTTGAACCCCCGACCTTCCGGCCTGAAGTACCTTGCCCCAACCACTAGGCTACTCCTCCACTCCACTCCTTTTAAGATTAATATGTGGATGGTATCATCTATTAGTAAACATTTAAACTTAAAGCATAACTTGGTAAATGACTTATTTACAGAGTAACTATATACACATATACATTGTATGGGTAAACCAAGTTATTCAATAGTTAGAGAGTGCCGTCAAGAGGGAAATCCAGAACTTATCTTGTGATTTCCGGTAGCATGCTTATTAGCGAGGTTAAGTTTGTCAGCACCAGGTTTTTTTTAGTGTCTTGAATATAATCTATTAGGTATTTGTATTTGATTCTCTGTGGGATTAGTAACCAGTGTAGTTGGTATAGAATGGGTGTTATGTGCTTTGATTTAGATATTTTCAGAATGGTACATGCAGCAGTGTTTTGTGCCATTTGTAGGGAGTTTAAGGCTTGTTTTGGCAGGGTCTGTAAAATGCGGTTACAGAAATTGAAATGGGGCATATCATTGCTTGTATCACAGAGCGGAAATCATTGGCTGATAAAAAGGATCTTATGTTTTGTACCATCCATATTTTGTTGTAGATTGTTCACATTATTAGATTGATATGTTTAGTTAGGTTAGGCTTTAGTCAAGAAATATTCTTAAGTATCTGATCTCATTCTTAATCTCCAGTGAAGCATCTATGACTTGCATCTGAGCTGGTAGTATAAACTCTCTATTCTTGGTGACAAAAAGGACTTCAGTCTTTTTTAGGTTTATCTTGAGCTTTACTAAGTTGAGTCATTGTGACATCTCGTTGAAGCACTCTATGATCTGTTGGTAGTTGGGTTCTGATGGTTTGATTGGGGTGAATATCATTATGTCCTCTGCATATATCTGATAGTCCACATTATGTGCCATTAATATGTTACATATTGGTTGGAGATAGATGTTAAACAGTAATACAGATAATGCCAAGCTTTGTGGAATTCCTTGAAGCTGACTGTAGAGTCTTGATATTGGTTGACCAATTTTCACTTGTTGTGTACATTCAAACAGGTAAGATATGAAACACTGAAGTATGGAGCCACCTATGCCAATCTGTTGAAATCGTAAAATTAGGATCTCATGGTCTATGAGAGTCATCAGCATAAAGATGGTACTGAAAGCCATGATATGGGATGAGTGCACCAAGGGACTGTGTATAGAAAGAGAAAAGGAGTGGACCCCAGACAGATCCTTGGAGTACACCAACTGAGACCGGGATAGCAGTAGAGGAGTATCCACAGAACAAACACTGAAAGAACGATGGGAGAGATAAGACATGAACCAGGAAAGCATGGAGCCCTTAAAACCAAGCGAGGATGAAGTATCAAGGAGAAGGTTGTGGTCAACTATTTCAAAAGCAACAGAAAGGTCGGGAAGGGTGGGGATCGAGTAAAGGCCCTTAGATTTTGTCAGGAACCGGTCACTTGAGACTTTGGCAAGAGCCATTTCAGTGGAATGTAAGGGACAAAAGCCATATTGTAACAGATCCAGAAGGACTTGAGAGGAAAGAAAGTCAAGACAATGGCGCTGAACCACAAATTCAAGTACTTTAGAAAAGAAGTGGAGGAGGGAGATGTGTCGATAGTTAGATGGACAGGTAGGGTCTAGTGAGAGTTTCTTGAGCAGGGACAGGTAGAGTCTGGTGAGGGTACTTGTGTACCTCAGGAACGGGCCTAGAATTGGTTCACAGTGTTGATGCCCTAGGCAACACTCAGGCTCGACTCCCCCTCTCACTGTCACTATCTGTTATTTTTCTTTGCGTGCCCTGCTTTTGCTGCCTTCTGCAAGTTGTTTCCCTAGGCGAGCACCTAATTTGGCTAGTGTTTGGGCTGGCTCTGGAGTTCCTTTACTACACACCAGTAGCAGCGACCGCCTGCTATATGTGTCATGGCCTCATTGGATGACACGTTGCCACAGCACACATAGTGGGCGGTCACCACTACCGGAATTTGGTAAGAGCTAGTGTCTCTTTTCAGTGTTGTGCACATTAATTCTGCACAGGCTACAGCATGGCAGATGTCTATCCACTCCCATGGCACTCACAGACATCAACGTGGATTACATCTGTACCCTTCACTGCCAACGTCCAACTGCTTCCCACATTCACCTCCCACACTGTCTCCGATGGACATTAGTGGTCATTAATATACATACTTTGCACTCTTAATGCCTATCTACTTACCTCCCGCTAACCAGCCGCTAGCATCCTTACCACCAGAATGCCTACTCCCTACCCTGTCCTTTAAAGTAAGTTGTGACCTTTAAAGGTGCTGTTTATCACTAGCAAATGCTGCACCTTTAGCGTCATTTAGTAATCATGCCCTTTATTTTAAGGGGGTCATAGGTTTTGTTTTATTTTTGAGGTTCCTGGTTTCTTTTTGTTTATTTGCATGTTTCTCTCCCTCATGATGCAGGGTAGAGTTTGATTTCTTTATTATTTTTTGAATAATGTGTAAAATGTTAAAAATAAAAGCAAAAAGAGATTATCATATTCAGTTGCACAAAGAAGTCTAGTTTTTAATAATACAACAATTTGTGATTCAATGTTGTCTATGAAGCCATATGTTAGAGTAGTCATCATGTCTTCATTTTTTAGATCACGGTTGCCTAGGCAGCTTAAGGCATTTTTAGCAGTTTTACGGAGTCTGATCTTATCTGAAGTTGATTACTGTAATTCACTATTTTGGGGTCTTTCACAGCAAAACATTAAAGCTCTTCAACTAACTCAGAATGCAGCCATGGGATTATTGACTGATTCATCCCACTACAATCATATTGCTCCATATTTAGTTTCATTACATTGGTTGCCTCTTTATTTACTGAGGTAAATTTAAGATTTTGATGATAAAGCACAAAGTTTTCCAAAATGATGCTCCTTATTATCTGAGTTCATTACTGAAAATTTATAGACCAGTTTGTTCCTTCATTCAGAGAATTCCCAATTAATTTCCATTCCAGTGAAATCTAAGATCTTTTTTTGTCTATATCTATTGCTGGTCCATTGGAAAGAAACAAGTTACCATTGAAACTGAGCTTCATGATGGATAAAAAGTGACTGAAGACATTTTTATTTATACAAGCTTTAGGGCATGCTTAGGCATCTGAAGCCTAGTAAACTGGGAGCCAACATTAGTGTTACTGAGAGACAGTTCTTTTCATGTTTGTGTTGTTTTTTTTTAATATAATGCTTTTAGTCAACATGTAATTTATTTTATTGTCTGTGTCTTATAGATAATATTATTTGATTTATTGGCATTTTGTAATCCATTCAGATGTTTATTTATTTAGCTGTATTTATATCCAGCTTTTCACTGGGTCAAAGTGATCAATTGGGAGATACATTTAACACGAGGGGATATGACACACATATGCTAATACTTACAGGGAACATGGGCAATGGAGGGTTAAGTGGCTTGCCCAAGACCACAAGGAGTGCCTATAGGACTAGAAATACCAGTCCCTCCAGCCTGAGATTGTTGTCCCCAGGTGGGACTTGAACCCCCAGCCGACTGGCCCAAAGTACCTTGTCCTAACCACTAGGCCACTCCTCCCTACTGACTCTCTCCCATGTTTGATGGGAGGAATAGAAATCTAGTCAAAATAGATAAATACTGCTCTATGGTATAGCTAGTGCGGATTTGTTCTGTGTAATAGAGTGTGCACATCCAAAAAAGGATTTGTTCGTGTTCATTTAAAATGAATTTTTCCTGATTTCCACGCATTTCTACTTTTTTTGTTTCATCTATTCATATTTTTAGATGCACACTCTGGGGATGAATTTAAAGGGATGTGCATAAAGTTGTGTGCTATTTACATGTTTGAGTGCCTGTTTTAAAAGACTTACATACATGGTTTGCAGCTTGTCGCGCTGTGAGGGCTTGTGTGCATCAGTGATGCTAAGAGCTAAACTATTGGTAGCTTAACTACTGGCAGAGTCTCCCACAATGGATAGGTCTCAGCTGAAGTGCCAGGTCAAGACAAACCACACATCTGGGTAGCAGCAGAATGGGACAGTGTTGGTGGCGAAGGATCGCATTTCTGTGACAACGGCAACACCACTAGAATTAAACTGTGCAAGAGAAAAGCCTGGCAATCTACTTTTGTATCTTGCCACAAAAACCCAATGGATATAGTCACATCAAAACAAATTGCACTATAGTTCTGGAAGATGAGACCCCCAAATCAGAAGGCACTCAACTGTATACTGGGGAGGAGCTGAAGACGTTTCAAAGTAAAGCCAGTATGTATGATGAGGTTGGATCAAAGCCCTTGGGACGTCTGACTGCTGATGTAGCTGCACATGAAATGAGAGTCAGAAGCTGCAAAGATGTCTTACATAGTGGGACATGGAACGTATGAAGCATGAACCAAGGGAAGTTGGAGGTGGTCAAGAATGAAATGGAACAAGTACAACTTGATCTGTTGGGTGTCAGCGAATTGAAATGGAATGACATCGGGCACTTTGTATCTGATGATCAAATGGTCTACTATGCTGGAAATGAAAGACAAAGAAGAAATGGTATTGCATTTATAATTAAGAAGAAACATGCAAGAACTGTAATGAAATACAATGCACTCAATGAATGCTTAATTTCAATTTGTCTACATGGAATACCCATCAACACAACTATAATTCAAGTATATGCCCCAACAACAGTTGCAGAACAGATGGATGATAATGAGTTCTACGAATAAGTGCAAGCTGAAATTGACAGAACATGCAAACAGGATATCCTGATAGTCATGGGTGACTGGAATGCAAAAGTTGGCAACAAAGAAGAAGGCAAAGTGATTGGAAAAAATGAACTTGGCAACAGAAATGAAGCTGGAGAAAGACAGAATTCTGCAAGACTAATGATCTATTCATCCCAAACACCTTCTTCCAGCAAAACAAGCAGTGACTGTACAAAAGGACTTCAATGGATTGTACAAAAATCAAATTGGAGGAGTGGCCTAGTGGTTGGGGCAAGGTACTTCAGGCCGGAAGGTTGGGGGTTCAAATCCCACTAGAGGACAGCAACCTTGGGCTGGAAGGACTGGGGTTTCTAGTCCCACAGGTGCTCCTTATGGTCTTGGGCAAGCCACTTAACCCTCCATAGCCCATGTTCCCTGTAAAATAGTTATCTCCAAGTTATAATGCCCTGTTCAATGTAATTTCAGTTTGTTCAATGTAAACTGCACTGATGCAGAATAGAGTGGTATATAAGAGAATATAAATAAATAAATCTGTGGAAGTCAACGATGGAAAAGCTCTATAACATCAACAAAGACAAATCCTGGAGTTGACTGTGGTACAGATCACCAACTACTAGCATGCAAACTCAAGCTAAAGTTGAAAAAGAGCAAGCCACTCATGAATGTAGTGAAATATGACTTTGAGAATATACCACCGGAATTTAAAGACTGCCTGAAAAATAGATTTGCTGCTTTAGATAAAAATGACAGGGCTCCAGAAGGGTTATAGGTTAACATCAAGAAGGCTGTGTTGGAAGAAAGTGAGAAATCTCTACAAAGGGTGAAAAAGCAAAAATGGCTAAAATGGATGACCGAAGAAACTCTGAAAATTGCCCAGAAATGTAGAGAAGCTAAAGCCAGAGGAGAAAAAGAGGCAATGGCAGAACTCAACAGAGATTTCTAATGTGCAGCAAGACAAGACAAGGAGAAGTACTACAATAATGCATGCAAGGAAATAGAAGCAGAAACTACTGGAGGGGGAGCGTGTGAGGAGAGGAGGTTTGCTGCCCGACCTTGTGCACCGCGTTAATGTTGCTCTCTGCAGGCAGCTGGGAGCACCCGGTTCACCCATGCGGCGCCTGGCCCCGACATCATCCAGGGGGCCTTAAAAATGCGGCGTGCTCCACGGTATGCGGTAGTGGTCGCATTCTGAAGGGACGCGTTTTAAAGGGGCCTGATAAGTCCCTTATGTGCCCCTTCAGCGCTCGAGGAGCCGTGGAGCTGGAAGTTTGGAATGGGCAAGGGTAGGAAGCGTCATCTGAATGTGGAGTACTGTGAATCCCACCAAGTTGGTTAAAGTCTTGGGCCCTATGGATCAGCATCTTGTTGCAGTGAAAGATATGGAGGGTGACTTGGTTGCTGCAGCCAGATCCCAGCTTCCATCTGATAGTTCCTCGTCATTTTTGGGGATTATTAAATCTGCCCCTCCTGTTAACATTTTATCTACTGCCCCAGTGACTTCCTCACCTTTGTTGGAGGGGTCGCCACAACAACTGGTTTTGTCATCTCCAGCAGCTCCTCCTATGAGTTCCTTGGACCCTGTGGCTGTTTCTTTACCACAGGTTCTACAGATTCCGGAGGATCTTATTTTGGCTCAACGGGGTGGTTTGCCTACTATGCCTGTGAACTCACATGATTTTCCCTGTCTGATGTATGGTGTGTTCGCTCACGTATAGAGGCTTCCTTTATTTCTGTGGTATCTCAATTCTCTGATTTTTCAAAAGATTCTGTGGCTAAGCTAGCCCAGCATGATTCTCAAATAATTGCTTTGGATAATAAGTGTCAGAAATTGGAAATCCAATGTAAACATTACAGAATGCTTCTATGTCTTTTATTAAAAATATTCTTATTTTGCATACCCAGCAAGAATTACTTGAAAATAATTTGAGGGCTATGAATGTTAGATGTTTGAATTTTCCTCGTACTCGTTTACTGTCCCCTCAAATTTTGTTTGATAAATATTTGATGGAAATCTTAGGGTATCGAGATAGTACTAAACCTGTTGTTACTAAATTGTTTTATTTACTTCAGGTGGGGGTGACTCCAGGTGAAGTTCCGTTGGGAGCCGCCCCTTTGTCCTCTTTGGATTCCTTGGATGTTTCTGCCTTTATTGAATCTTCTCAGGATGTAATTACTACTAGGGCCACTCTTTTGGTGTCCTTTTCCTTTGAGGTTGAGAAAAACTCTGTAATGCGTTTGTATTTTTCTAATAAGAATGCTGAATTCTGTGGGGGGGAAATTAATATGTTTCCCGATGTCTCTAGGCAAACTCAGCTTCGACGTAGGGTTTTTTGTCTTTAAAGACCCATGTCCTAGCTATTGGTGCAACCTTTTTCCTTATTCCCTACAAATGTTTGGTTATCTAGGGGGCACCAAATATGTTTTCTCTGAGACATCATCATTAGAAATGTTTCTTGTGAATCAGGTTTCACAGGTATGATATAAATTTTGGATTTTCATGTCATTAGGTTGAAAATTAGAGTTTGAAAAGTTTAGGACAGCAGCTCCTTTCTCTGCATAATTTCTAAGTTTGTAAATTTGCTTTTCTTATGATGTGGTTTTCTCTGTAAAAGCTCCCCTTGATGTGGACTGGATTTGATTTCCTTGTTTTCCAATGTGTATTGTGTAATACATTTTTTGAATTTATCAAAAAAAAGATTGAATATGAGAAACTATTGGAGGAAGAACAACATCAGCTTTCCTAAAGTTATGAGCGTTAAAAAAAAAATTCCAGCCTTGAATTGTAATGTTACAAGTTGCTCAAGGATCCATGTTGAATGATGCTGAGAAGATCAAGTAAAGGTGGAAAGAAGATACAGAGTCATTATATGATACAGATGAAGTAGACCAACAGCCATTTCAACCTGTACCTTATGATCTGGAACCATTGGTGATGAAAGAAGAAGTCAAAGCAGCATTGAAAGCTTTATCAAAGAACAAAGCACCAGGTATTGATGGCATTCCCATTGAAAAATTACAGTAATCTGATGTAGCTGTTACCATACTTACAAGGCTCTACCAGAAAATTTGGAAGACAACATCAAGGTCAACTGACTGGAAAAGATCTGTGTTTATAACAATACTAAAGAAAGGTGATCCAACTGACTGTGGAAATTATTGCACAATTGCTCTGATTCCACTTGCCAGCAAGATTCTACTCAAGATTATTTAGCAGAGACTACAAGCATACCTGGAATGAGAACTACCTGAAGTGCAAGCAGAGTTCAGGAAAGGGCGAGGAACAAGAGACATCATCGTGGATGTGAGATGGATCCTTGAAAAGACTAAAGAATACCGAAAGGATATCTATATCTGTTTTATTGACTACAGAAAGGCTTTTGACTGTTTGAGCCATGAAAAACTGGGCCACATTAAGAAGCATGGATTTACCAGAACACCTGATCATTCTCTTGCACAACCTTTACATTGGTCAAGAAGCAACAGTTCAAACAGAACAATGAGAAATAGAATGGTTTAAAATCAGCAAAGGTGTACGACGAAGCTGCATACTTCCCCCTACCTGTTTAATTTATATGCAGAACAAATTATCAGAGAAGCAGGATTGTATGAAGACATCAAGGTGTGAAGATTGGTGGAAGACTCATTAACAACCTTCGCTATGCTGATGCTACCACATTACTAGCTGAAACTGAAGATGGTCTGAAACATTTGCTTCTCAAGATCAAGGAACATAGTCTCAAAATGGGCCTGCACCTTAATGTAAAGAATACTAAGATCCTCACAACTGGCAAAATCAATAAGTTCATTCTTGATGGATAAGAAATTGAAATAGTGGACAACTTTAACCTACTTGGATCAACCATCAATAAAGAAACAACAAGCAGTCAAGAAATCTGATGACACATTGCTCTTGGCAGAATGGCTATGAAACAACTAGACAAGATTCTCAAGAGACGTCTCTCTTCATAAAAAAGATTTCACTCTTTCTAGCCATGGTATTTTCAATAACATATTATGGATGCGAAAGTTGGAAGTGAAAAAGATAGACAGAAAGAATATTGCCTTTGAATTATGGTGCTGGAGACAAATACTGTGTATACCTTGGACTGCCCGAAGAACAAACCAGTCAGTACTAGAGGAGATCAAACCTAAGCTTTCTTTAGAAGCTTAGATGACAATACTTCAACTTTCATACTTTGGACACATCATGCGAAGAGAGATTATTAGAGAAAGACATCATGCATGGCAAGTTAGAAGGTCAATGCAAAAGAGGAAGGCCAGCAATAAGATGGATTGATATAATAACAGCAGCTATGAGTGCCAGTCTGTCAACAATGAGCTGCGTGACTGAAGACTGCATGCAGTTTAGAACAACTATCCAGAGGGTTGCTATCAGCTGACACTGACTCAACGGCACTTAACAACAACTATACACATGAATGAGCATTTATGCATGCAGTTTGGGCAGTCACTCTTCCATCAGAATGAACATAAGTCCCATCATGCATCCATACTTTCAGCTGGGGTGGGCACGGGGACAGAGCTTGGGTGGTGTACCTGGGCAGGTGCAACTGCCTCACCTAGGTTAAGATGCATCCATACACTAGTATTTTATAGAATACAGCAGTTGTGTGCTTCACTTTATAAATTAAGCCCCACATATGCATGCAGAAACATGCATAGCCAGGGGAGTTATGAAATTACCCTCCATATGTACGCAAAACCTTTTTAAAGTGCATAATTGATTGTACATGTGTTACTTTGTAGATACATATAAGCAATTTGCATACATTTTAAATTTTTAATCAGCCAAAAAAACAGGGTGCATACTCATAAATGCACACACTACTATATGATATACAAGGTAGAAGTAAGGAGATATAATGACTTTTCTAATCATTTCCTTAAGGAATATATTTCTTCCTAATAAAGAATACCCGTTTGCCTGCAACTGAAAGTAGCATTCTTTATTATATACGTCGATCATTGTCGAGTAATTTAGCCCACAATTAAAATGATTTTCTTTTTTATGAGCCAGATGTAAGATTCAGGTCATTTTTATTAGATAACTTGGACTCAGGGATTGAGCAAGCAGGTCTTTTATTATTAGCAGTGCTTCTGTCTCCTTACAGAAGCTTTTACCTGCCCCCTGCCAAGTATGCACATAGTGGCTGCCAAGCGAGGAGCAGAAAGATTAACCTTCTCCCAGGAGAGGTTGTCCTTGAGAAGAAGGTGATTAAACATCTGAGAGTCCTGTATGCTCGAGGTCTGTCACAATCACTGCCCTAGACCAAGCAAAAATTGTGGCAGGGCATATTATCAAACTAAATAGAGACATAGAGGACCTCAGGCAGAAATGGTGAGATTTTTGGAAGAAGGCCAAGGACAAACATATGGCCAGAGTGCAAGAAGGTTCTCCAGCCAGGTCTCTCCATCCAAGGCTGAGTGCCAGGTTCTTGGAGATCTAGATGATGCCATTATCACTGGGATCACCTCTGCACTCCATCATGCAGTGAGAGAAAGTGCATATGTTTCAGTGTTTCATTCTGCTGTGTGGATTCGTGGACTATGTCTTTATGTTTTCTAGCAAGCCTACCAACGTATGGCTCTTCCCTGTTTCCCCTCTCTCTGTGCAAAGGTCTCTTTCTCTAAGCTGCCAGAGTGCAGCCTGCCTCTCAGGGTGGTAGTCTTCTGGGACTGCATAGGTTCTGCACTAGCCAAGAGCTGCTATATTACTTTTGATGGAAAGATGTATTTGGTGGAAACCCTGGCCTGAATTCTTTGGGGAACAATCTGGACGTAGACTACAGGAAGTGTTGTGTAGACAGAGCTGCTTAGTACATCTGCAGCAGACTGTTTTGTGCCCAAGCCTGGCCTTCTGCTTAGGGGTCCCATGTGCAAGGCAATGCTACACTTATGACAACCATATACATGCCTCTGCTACTATGTTATGCCTGAGGTAGATATGACACGCATGTAGCAAAGAGAGGGACAGGCCAAAGGAGGTGCCATGCTCATATGGGCATCACATGAAGGTGGAAGATGGCCAGAGTGTCACGCTGGGAATATGTTCAAGTTCTGCTGGGAATATTAGAGGTTACAGTGTCAGTGAAGAAGGAGGTGGAAGAGGAGCTTCAGAGGCAACTGGAGGAGCAAGACATACACCAAGAAGCTCCACTGGGCTATGAGAATGGCCCAGAGCTCATTTATGCATCAGCAATGTCCGCATCAGGGTTTGAAAATGCTTTGGAAATCCCCGACTGTTCCAATGTCATAGATGCCCTGACATTGATAGAAACAGATAACCACAGTTGGCCAAACCACTAGGCAAACTAGGCAGTTGCCTAGGGCAGCAACCACTTGAGGGCAGCAGAAGTAGGCAATTCAAAGCAAAATAATCAATTTTGACAGCCAGTGGGGGTATAAAGCTTGCGGTTTGCTTCAACACTTTGGACCAACTCTAGGGCTAGCCCTGCAGATAAACTAATTGTCAGGTGTGCTGAAAACTGACAGAGCAATATGCACTGATGTGAGATGTTTCAACCCTGAGAGTGGACCTATATAAGCACAATCTCATGCCTTTTGTGGTGAGTAGTGGTGCAAGAAACTCAGAGACAGACAGAGCCAGGCATATCTAGAGAGATAGGCACATACAGGAAATGCAGATAGGCAGGGGGACAGACAACAGACAGACATAGAGACATGCAGACAAAGAGCAAACAGAGAGACAGACAAGCAGGAAATTCCTCTTTTTCTTCAGGCAGCATGTTTCCAACACCATAATGCTCAAGATCCGGCATAGGACCCACATAATTTTGATTTTCTCGAGTATTAAAAAAATGTGGAAAGTACCCTTTATAACCTGTAAAACCCATGGCTTGTGGAAATTTGTTAAGTTTCATAGGCAGAAAATTTAGTTTATAAAACGAATAGTCAAAGGTTCAAAGGTAATTTGTAAAAGTTTACCACCTTGAATCAGCAGACCTGTACTCACCTTTTCCTTTAACAGTTGTTTAAGAACAAAATATATGTCATAACCTTAATTTATTTATATTCTCTTATATACCACGCTATTCTGCATCAGTGCGGTTTACATTGAACAAACTGAAATTACATTGAACAGGGCATTATAACTTGGAGATAACTATTTTATAGGGAACATGGGCTATGGAGGGTTTAGTGGCTTGCCCAAGGCCACAAGGAGCACCTGTGGGACTAGAAACCCCAGCCCTTCCAGCCCAAGGTTGCTGTCTAGTGGGATTTGAACCCCTGATCTTCTGGCCTGAAATACCGTGCCCCAACCACTAGGCCACTCCTTTAGAATTATGAGCTATGAAGGTATAGCCTTTACATTATTTATCACAAAAAATTTGTATAAAGCCAGAAATACATTCAAGGCCCTTGAATTCCCAGTTTCTTTCATCATTTAAGTCTTTTGCATATATGTAATTAGGGACATGCCAGCCTATTCTTGCATACATTCACATCATAAAAAAATATACTTTTCAGATGTTTCAAGTTTACTAATAGGGATTATAAAATATAAGTGGTTGCCACCTCTGGTTAAGGATTCACTGCATAGTTTACAATGCCTAACTTGCACTTATGTTTCTTTTCCACATAAGACTCACATTGGTGGTTGAAAACTACAGGCCGGTTAGTTTAACTTTGGTGGTGAGTAAATTATTGGAAACGCTGCTGAAAGAGAAAATAGTGAGGTTTCTGGAGTCCAGCGGATTACAGGATCCGAGGCAGCATGGATTCACCAGAGGCAGGTCTTGTCAGACAAATCTGATTGATTTCTTTGACTGGGTGACCAGGGAGTTGGACCGAGGGAGAGCTCTAGATGTGGTGTATTTAGATTTCAGTAAAGCCTTTGACACTGTTCCTCACAGGCGACTTATAAACAAACTGAGCACCCTAGGGATGGACCCTAAAGTTACTGCTTGGGTTAGAAATTGGTTGGGTGGGAGGCGACAAAGAGTACAAGTAAATGGAGCTCACTCTGAGGAGAAGGATGTTACCAGTGGTGTGCCCCAGGGATCTGTCCTTGGTCCGATTCTTTTTAACATCTTTGTTAGTGATATAGTGGAAGGGCTGTCGGGTAAGGTTTGCCTCTTTGCAGATGATACCAAAATCTGCAATAGAGTAGACACCCAGGAAGGTGTAGATAACATGAGGAGGGATCTAGCTAAGCTTGAAGAATGGTCTAGAATTTGGCAGCTGGGATTTAATGTTAAAAAATGTAAGGTCATGCATTTGGGCTGCAGCAATCCAAGGGAGCAATACAGTATAGGAGGTGAAGTACTTTTGTCCACTAAAGAAGAGCAGGATCTAGGCGTGGTTGTGTCTGATGATCTTAAAGTAGCTAAACAGGTAGAAAAGGCAACGGCAAAAGCTAGAAGGATGCTTGGGTGCATACGGAGAGGAATGGCTAGCAGAAAAAAGGAGGTGATAATGCCTCTGTATAAGTCTTTGGTGCGACCTCATTTGGAGTATGGTGTGCAATTCTGGAGACCGCACCTTCAAAAGGATGTGAACAGGATGGAGTCGGTGCAAAGGGTGGCTACTAAAATGATTAATGGGCTTCATTATAAAGCATATGAGTACAAACTTAAGGATCTTAATATGTACACCTTAGAGGAAAGGCGGGATAGAGGTGATATGATTGAGATGTTTGGATACCTCTGTGGCATGGATGTTCAGGGGGAGAGCCTCTTTCAATTGAGGGCAGGTTCTGCTGCGGGGGGACAAGGGATGGGGATGAGGGGAGATAGATTCAGGAGTGATATGTGGAAATATTTCTTTGCGGAAGGAGTGGTGGATCCGTGGAGTGGTCTCCCAGTGGAGGTGGTAGAGATGGGGACAGTGACCGAGTTCAAGGGGGCATGGGACCAACACAGAGGATCTCTGGGGGTAGGGGGTGGACTGTTGTGGTTGTTGTTGTGAAGGGACGGACTGGATGGGCCGTGTGGTCTTTTTCTGTCATCATGTTTCTATGTTTCTATTTCTGGCACACTGTCTTAGATAAACACTCCACTTCTTTTTCCAGTGCCAACTGCATGTGTCTATCTAAACACTGTTTAAAATGACAACACAGTTTGCATTTAGGACATCTCTGTCGTACACCAGCATTGTTCACACATGTTGGTGTCAAATAAAGATGATACCATATGGGGTCATTCCGAGGCTATTCCATTCCCGCTATTCAGCCCCTCTGCTGACCCTGACTAACTTCCCTTTATGTCATGGAGGTTAGACAAGGATGGGAAAGGGGCATTGCGGGGGCAGAGTTAGGGCGGGCAGTGGGCAGTCCGTGGCCCTGGACGTACAGGGCCGATTCCAATGTCGGCCCTGTACGTCCAGGGCTGGCGAGATGAACGGGGAACTTATTCCACCTCTGAGGTGGAATATGTTCCCCTAGATGGGTGGTTTGGGCAGGCACAGGGCGCAGCAAAGGCGTGAGGGGGTAGAGGGGATTCCCCGCAGCCCGACCCTGGCCTTGGGAGGCCAGATCGGGGTTCGGGCTGCGGAGAATGAAAATTCTTTTCGGTGGCTGTGGATCACAGTTCCTGAATGGAGCTGTGGTGCCATGGAAACTGGATGCCATGGCATTGTGGCTCTATTCAGGAGCCTAGACTAAATTAGCCAGGCTAGACCTGTACATGCAGGCCAACCAGAATCAGGCCTGCACATACAGGTCTGCACATATAGGCCTGGACATGATTTTGATCCTGTGGGGCTAGATGTGCCCCGTGGGATCAGAATCCCATCTACCTCTGTGCGTCCGGTTCCAACTGGGCGCACAGAGGGCTGGAATGTCTAGGATGAAATTAGGCCCATAGTGTGCAATTATGATCATGACTGTATGGTTTCTGGCAAAAACTAGAGAAGTTACGTTCCCCATAGAATTTTTTGACATTGGTTATACCTTAGAAATGGTCATCGTGTAACAACAAGAAAACAGTTTTAGGAAAAACAGATCAGTGAGTTTGTGTAAAACAAGTTTATGTTTATCTTTAAATGCATCATGTATCTTTTCTGACCCCTGTTTAAAACATCCATTATCATAAATATCTCTGTCCACGTTTCCTCGTAACCTTTTTCAAATTTTCCTTTAGCTTTTGAAAGTCTTACATGATCTCCTTTCTTTACGGGGTCCTCGCTGTGTTTACATTTGATGCTATCGCCATAGACTCTTTTCCAGATCTACAGTTTGTGGATGTTACATCTACAGGCTTCGCCTGTATTGTGGGCAGCATGTCTTTATACCTAAAGGTATTGTGTGCTGTAAAATAACACCACATTTTGGATTTCAAAGTCCTGTTAAACCTTTCTACCACTGCTGCTTTAACATTGTTATTGGTCACAAAATGATGAACCCCTCTTTGTTTTATTAAATTATTCAGAGATCTATTTAAAAAATTCTTTACCCTTGTCTGTCTGTATTTTTTCAAGTGTATGACCTAGATTAAATATTTTTTCAAAACCTTTAGCAAATTCAAGACCGGTTTTCAATTTTAAACTCATGACCCAAAGCATATTTTGGCAGGATGTCTAACACTGTTAATTAATTTATTTATTTACATTCTCTTATATACCACGCTATTCTGCAACAGTGCAGTTTACATTGAACAAACTGAAATTACATTGAACAAGGCATTATAACTTGGGAGATACAGGGAACATGGGCTATGGAGGGTTAAGTGGCTTGCCCAAGACCACAAGGAGCACCTGTGGGACTAGAAACCCCAGTCCTTATGGCCCAAGGTTGTTGTCCTCTAGTGGGATTTGAACCCCCAACCTTCTGGCCTGAAGTACCTTGCCCCAACCACTAGGCCACTCCTCCACAAATAAGATGCATTTGTAGCTATTGCCATAGTTATAATGGGATAAGGCAGACCTGTCATCTAAATCGGGCTTGCCATTGCACATCCATGTCTGACACAATCATTTTGTTTCTTTTAAAAAGGACTCTAGTAGGTCTGTGTAAAGTATAAGCATCTTGTCCTGCATCTGACTACATCCTTTCTGTTGGCTGTTTTATCATGCCTTTTAGCAGCTTGAAGTAGAGGATTTATGCCCCCCAAAGCTCCCTATCTCTTTTGGGTCATAGTAAATACTCTTCAATAAAGTCTCCATATGATTGCCGTATTTTGAATATTCTTTTTATTTTATTAACATCTTCAAAATGGATTTATTCCACAAATCCTGTATGTTTGAAAGAACAATTCATTCTACAATCATCATGGCAATGGGGCAGCATTCACATGCGTCTTCTTTCTCTAGATTGGCTTTTTCAAAAACCAATCACATGTTGCCACATTATTTCCTTTCCTACAATCACCATGACAATGGAGCATGCCCAGACAAGCCTCTTGGTTCTCTGGATTGACTTTTTTGAAAGCTAATCATATGTAGGCTGGGGGGGGGGGGGGGTTGGGGGTGGGGGTGTGGATGTGGCCTAACTCAGAAGTGAGTGCTGATTGGCTGACATCATCATTAGGGGCGTGGTGGGGGTGGGGTGTGGGCATGTCAGAGGCGGTGATATGGGCATGTCAAGGGGCAGGATGTGGGTGTGGTGGGGTGGGATGTGAGGCAGGGCTTGGGAGGAGCTAACTCCATTCACTTTTATAGGGGGCAGGGTATGGGAGGGACATGGGCATGGCATAATCCAGAAGTGAACACAAATTGGCTGATGTCACCCTTATCTCACCTGTCAATTAGTTTGACGAGCAGTGTATCCATTATACTACTCATGCATATCTCATCTTTATAAGCTTATCCCCATAAGGCGTACAATTTTCTGTCCCAGTTTCTCCAGGTAATATGCTCTTGTGTGCAACTATGGAAACCTTCTGAGTCTGTCATGTAGTGTCCTAGTTTAGGACTACATGGAATTCCCTGCAAACTTCAACAAACACAGCTCCATTACTTTATGTGAAGCTGCTCATGGATTCTCACAAAACTCTACAGCTTTTTATTGGTTTATGCTGTTCTTTCAAAGTAATGTAGAGAGTAAAGACTGAAAAAATATTTCTTTGCCAATTCTACAGTATGTAAGTGCATTTCAACTATTATACATTTATACCATTGCATTGGGCTCAATAGCTATCAGATAAAACACTTTTTGGGGCAGTATTCAAAACCATGTGTGCAGCTGCAAAGTCTGTTGATACTTTCACCATAACCAATTGCACAAGGAAATGCCTTTTGAAGATTGCCTTCTTTTTCAGCTACCATTATGCAAACACAGAAGAAACCTTACATACATTTCTTGATTTCTGGAGCATGAAGCACTGCTTTGGAAGGGATCTCAAAGCACTGCTTTAGTATCTCTGACAATTCAGATGTGATTGATCAGAGATCCCTTATAAAGTAGCACTTAACTCTCCAGTCAGCTGTGATTGATGCCATAGTTCCAGCTGCTTGCAGAGCGCCTGACCATTTGCAAAAGCGCATTGGCAGCTGTACCAAACTTGAGCAATCTGAAATAAAATTTAGTTTATTTAACATTTTTCAAATCTCATTCCAGTCATTCCAGTCATGAACAATTATAAGTGAATACTAAGGGGTATGTTTACTATAGGTTACCTTGCATTAGCAAAAGTTAACGCCTGTTAAATATTACCACAGCCTTTCATTTCTATGGGCCATGTCAGCACTTAACATGCTTTAAATTTCATTAGCATGTGTTAACCTTTAGTAAGCATGTCGTTTAATGCCCTTAATCCACCCCCTCCACCCAGGGGGATTCTGTTCAATGTTTTTTAATATAACCAAGTGATAATTTCCCCTTAAAAGATATAAAATAAATGTCCTTATTTCTAAGAATAAAACCTTTAATTATAAAACATTATCCATGTTCTTTATGCCTACGCATTTTAAGGCACATTTTACAATAGGACATTCAAGTGCAATCTGGGACATCAAAGCCGGAATGTCTGAAAAAAAAGCAGGTGCATGCAAATTCAAGCACAATTTCAGAAATGTGGACGTGCCCAATATGGACATCTACAGAGACGTCTACGTAGACATCCCCAGAAGAGCAGCTTAGCACATGGCTGTTTAATAGCATAATGATTAAAGTAGTGGGTTAAGAGCAACATGTCCAGTGTGGGTCTTTGTGATCTTAGACTCTTCATGCTTTATGGATGTTTTAAGTCCAAAATAAGCAAGTTCCAAAAAGGGACTGTTTGAGTCTTGAGCAAAAGGGACTGCAAAAGGGACTGTAAGTATTTACCTTTGAGTGTCACATGTACGATTTTCTCCCAGTTGGTGAGGGGTCTTAAGTGTGCACTAAGTGCAAGAAGCTCTTTGCTCTCAGGGAATGAGTCTGATTTCTGGAGGCTAGAGTAGCAGACTTGGAGGACCTAAGGAAGACAGAGTGGTATATAGGTGAGACCTACAGGGATATAATACTGAAGTCCCACCTCCAGTCTGGCAGTCTTTCTGTTGCATGGAGGATAGAGGTTACACAAAAGGAGAGCATCACCTAGGTGTGGCAAGAAGTGATCCTCTAACTAGGACCTGCCCTCCAGGTGATGTAAAACCCTCTCACACTGAGGGAAGGGTTAGGACAGCCATTACAGTTGACGATTCAATCATTAGGCATGTAGATAGCTGGGTGGCTGGTGGATGTAAGGATCACCTGGTAACATGCCTGCCTAGTGTGAAGGTAGTGGACTCAAGTGCCATCTAGGATTTAGATAGTGCTGGGGAGGAGCTGCTATCTTGGTGCATGTTAGTACCAATGACATAGGGAGGTGTGGTAGGGAGGTTCTGGAGGCCAAATTTAGGCTTTTAGGTAGGAATTTGAAATCTAGAGCTTCCAGAGTAGCATTCTCTGAAATGCTTCCTGTTCCATGTACAGGACCCAAAAGGCAGCCAGAGCACCAGAGTCTCAATGTGCAGATAATGTGCAAGGAAGAGGATTTTGGATTTGTTAGGAACTGGGCAACATTCTGGGGAAGGGAGGTTCTTTTCAGAAAGGATGAATCCAGCTTAACTGGAATGGAACAAGGATGCTGCTATTAAAAATAAGATAGAGCAGCTTTTAAACTAGATAATAGGGGAAAGCCGACAGTCGACAGAGAGCGCATGGTTTGGAAGGATGTATCATTGAAGGCTACTAGCAAAAGAGGGAAGATAGAGCATCCCGACAGAGAGGTTCCAATAAACATAAAAGTAACCCAGATGCCCTTATGTACAGAGCAGACAGAGCTGAAAGATTCCAAATTACCCTATTAACTGATAACCAGATTAATATGAATAAAATACAACCTCTAAAATGCCTGTATGCAAATGCTAGAAGTCTAAAATATAAGATGGGAGAGTTAGAATATATAGCACTAAATGAAAGGTTAGCTATAATTGGCATCTCAGAGACCTGGTAGAAGGAGAACAATCAATGGGCAAAGATAGAGTAGATCAAATTTGTGGAGGGGTTGCACTCTATGTTAGAGAGGGCATTGAGTTACACAGGATCTAAGCTTTGCAGGAGACAAACTACACTGTAGAATCTCTGCAGATAGAAATTCCATGTAAAAAGGGGAAGACAATGGCAGTGGGGGTGTACTACTGACCGCCTAGCTGGAATGAACAGATGGATGATAAAATGATGAAAGAAATCAGGAAAGCTAACAAAAGGTACAACACAGTAATAATGGGTGATTTCAATTATCCTGGTATCAACTGGGTCAGTGTCACAGCAGGACATGCTAGAGAGATAACGTTTCTAGATGAAATAAATGACTGCTTCTTGAAACAGCTGGTTCATGAACTGACAATGTGGGAAGAGATAAGGGTGTCGGGGCCACTTGGCATGATTGCATATGATTTAATAAATGACAGCAAGGAAATCCAGAGTACTACCTTTTCATTTTAGAAAGGGAGACTATGATAAAATGAGGAAAATAGTTAAGAAAAAACTAAAAGGAGCAGCTGCAAAGGTTAAAGATTTACATCAAGCATGGGCGTTGTTTAAAAGTACTATCTTGAAAGCCCAGATCAGATGTATCTCATGCTTTAAGAAAAGTAGGAGGAAGGCCAAAAAACTGCCAGCATGATTTTAAAGTGAGGTCAGAGAGGCTGTTGTAGCCAAAAAATCATTTTTCAGGACATGGAAAGAGGAGCCAAATGATGAACACGAAAAACAACATAAGCACTGGCAAGTTAGATGCAAAGCATTGATAAGGCAGGCAAAGAGAGAAATAGCTTGCTGTGGAAGCAAAAACACATAATAAAAACTTTTTCAAGTACATTTATAGCAAAAAACCTGTGAGAGAGTCAGTTGGATCATTAGATGATAGAGGGGTAAAAGGTACATAAAGGGAGGACAAGGCCATTGCGGAGAGACTGAATGAATTCTTTGCTTTTGTCTGTACTGAAGAAGATGTAGGGAAGTTACCCATGCCTGAAATGGTATTTAAGGGTAATTATTAGAATAATTGCAAGAAATATTGATAAACCTCAAAGATGTATTACAACTATTCGATAAGCTAAAGAGTAGCAAATCACCTGGAGGGGAAGATATACATCCAAGGGTATTGAAAAAACTGAAATATGAAATTGCGGACTTACTATTAGTAATCTGTGAACTGTCATTAAAATCATCGTTAGTACCTGAAGATTGGAGAATGGACAATGTAACATCAATTTTTAAAAAGGGTTCCAGGGATGATCCAGGAAACTACAGACCAATGAACCTGATGTCAGTACCAGGCAAAATGGTAGAAACCATTATAAAGAATAGAGTTACTGAACATGCAGATAGTCATGGTTTAATGAGAAAGCCAATATAGTTTTAACCAAGGAAAGTCTTGCCTTACTAATCTATTATATATTTTTGAAGGTGTGAATAAACAGTTAGATTTTCAGAAAGCCTTTGACAAAGTCCCTCATGAGAGACTCAAGGCGAAATTAAAAAGTCATGGGATAGGAGACAGTGTACTATTGTGGATCAGGAACTGGTTAAAAGATAGAAAAGGGAGAGTAGGCTAAATGGCCAGTTTTATCAATGGAGAAAGATGAATAGTGGAGTAACCCAGGGATCTGTGCCAGGGCTGCTGCTTTTTAATATATTCATAAATGACCTGGAAATGGGAATAATGAGTATGGTGATCAGATTTGCAGATGACGCAAAATTATTCAAAGTTCTTAAAACACAAGAGGATTGTGAAACATGGCTAGAGAACCTTGATAAATTGAAAGACTGGACATCCAAATGGCAGATGAAATTTAAGGTGGACAAGTGCAAAGTTATGCACCTAGGAAAGAACAACTCAATGTTCAACATTAGGAACCACCACCGAAGAAAAAGATTTAGGCGTCATCATGGATAATACGTTGAAACCCTCCAGCCAGTGTGCAGCCCCAATCAAGAAAGCAAATAGAATTCTAAGAATCATAAGGAAAGGAATGCAGAATAAAAACTAGGATATTATAATGCCTCTGTATCGTTCCATGGTGCGACTGCACTTTGAATATTGTGTGCAGTTCTAGATACCATATCTTAAAATGAATATAGCAGAATTAGAAAAGGTACAGAGAAGAGCCACCAAATTGGTAAAGAGGATTGAAGGAAAACCCTATGAGGAAAGGCATAAAGGTTAGGGCTCTTCAACTTCGAAAAGAGACAGCTTAGGGGAGATATGATAGAGGTTTATAAATTAATGAATGGCGTAGAACGGGTAAATGTAGATAGGCTGTTTACTCCATCAAAACGTAGAAAGACTAGGAAATACACAATGAAGCTACAATGCAACCCATTTAAGAGTAATAAGAAGATATATTTTTTCACTCAATGCATAATCAAACTCTAGAATTCGTTACCATAGGATTTAGTAAAAGCTGTTAGTGTAGCTGGGTTTAAAAAAGGTTTGTACAAGTTCCTGAAAGAAAGGTCCATAAACCATTATTAAAGAGGACCTGGGAAATCCATTCCTTACCCTGGGGCAAGCATTGTAGAACCTTTTGGGGAACCTGCCAGGTCCTTGTCACCTGGATTGACCACTGATGAAAACAGTACACTTGCCTTGATGGACCTTGGTCTGACCCAATATGGCAGGCATGTCCAACTTCGAAAAGGTCGTGATCTACTTCTTCTGGCCACCATGAAAATTAAGTTTCAAATTAGTTTCAAATTAAATTTTAACCCAATAAAGTTGGACGATTCCCGCCCCCCCCCCCCATTTTTAATGAACCTTCTGTCATTTACTTTGATGTGATCAGCTGTTAAGCAAATTTAGCAAAAACAAAACAGAGAGACAAAGATCCAGTAAGAACTGCGAGGCGAGGGGAAATGGAAAATACATTTTTTCATAAAGTTTTATTGAGTAATAACTTTCTTTAACTGTCTTAATAACTTTCTTTAACTTTTATTGAGCAATTTGTGTTGCTGATCCAGGCTGATCTTGCACAATCTTTAATATTTCACTCTTGCTCATTAGTGAGACGTCTGAGCCTGCATTTCATCCACCAGCTTTTTGAAGTTGGGTGAATATTGCATGAGGGACAATCTCAGGAAATCCTGGAGATGTTCATCTGTCATTTGGAACATTCTGTACTCTTTGTCATTTTCAGATGGGAAAACGTAGATTCACACAAATAAGTTGAACCGAAACAGGAGTGTACAGCTTCACTGCATCTTCTAAAGATGGGAAATTTGTCTCTGGGCACTAGCTTCCAAACTGATTCTTGCTCAGCACGGGTCTTGAGAAAAATGTCATTTTTAAGGGTTAATATTTCGTTTTCGAGATATGGCTTGTTCAATGAGTAATTTTTACTGATAGCAGCTGCAGTTTCTTTAATGTCCACATCTACCGGTACTTTGAATGGGTATGACAAGTACTCCACAACTGTTCCAATTTTTTGGAAGTCACAGAATCTATTTTTGAATTCCTGGATAACAGAACAGATTTCTGTCACATACTTCTCGTTCTGAAAAACAAAATTTGGATATTGTCCCAGATGGTCCTGCGTATTAGGAAAATGATCAAAAGTGTTGTTTGCAAGGTCAGTCATCATTAGCTCAAATTTGCTCTTGTAGGATGAAACTGTACTCATCGTCTCGCCAATGCATTTATTTTTACCTTGTAGTTCAAGATTCATATCATTTAGTTCTCCTGTAAAGTCAGCGAGAAATGCCAGACCACGTAACCACTCATCTTCCAACTCTGCTTGGTCATCTCCCCTCTCCTTCAAAAAACTTCTTATTTCATTCAGCAAATCACGAAATCTTTGCAGAAATTTGTGCCTACTTAGCCACCTTACATCTGTGTGCAAAATTGTTTCCGCTGCCCCTTCATCAAGAGTAAGATTGAAAAGCCATCTTTGAAGTGATCTTCCACGAACTGAATTTACAATTTTGAAAGTGATGTTCATGACAGTCTTTGTATTGAGTCTCTTGCTTGCCAAAGCTTGCTGGTGAATGATGCAGTGGTAAGAAAGGAAATCTGGGAAGTCATCATGCTGTCTACAGAGGGCTATGAAACCGTTAACCTCACCTGTCATTGCTCTTGCTCCATCAGTAGTGATGGAAACAAGTCTATGCAATGGAAGATTACACTTTCTCACAAAAGAATGGAAAGAAGTGAATATTTCCTGACTGGTAGTTCTCCCTTTTAAAGAAATCATTCCAAGTAGTTCTTCTTTAACACTGAAGTCTTCAAAAAGTGAAAGGGCGCGGCCAGGGACCCGGCGCCCATGCGTAACCGGGTGCCCGGCCCGGCGCGGGACCCTGCATGCGGCCTTGGAGAGCAGGGGGGGGGGAGTGATGGCGCGTCAGTTGGGGAGCGCGGCATGGTGGGTTTTGTTTTAAATTGAATGGCTCCGCCGGGCTGACGGGCTGTGCGGAGCCAATCGGAAGGCAGGGCGCCTTGTGCTGAGGCTGGGGGGCTAAGGAGGCCGAGCACATGCGGCGCGGTGGTGGATCGAGCAGCCCTCCCACCCACCCTTGAATGGGAGGCCGGGGGGCAGAGTTGGGGTGTCGCAGCGGGGGGGGGGGTAGGGGCGGGATCCCGGAGGTTTCCGGGGTCCGGAGCCTTAGGCGACTTGGGGCGAGGGCGGGGTGCCCTCGGCCTGGACAACCCCTGGAAGACTTTTGCTAGTAATATGGTGAAGTCGGAGAGGGGTGCTAGGAACTTTGCCGGTCGGGTGACCATGGCTTGAGCGGAGTCCGCGGTTGCTTTGCTAATTGCATGGCTGGTGACTCGTGGCTCCGTCGGGTGTGGGGAGGGTGTTAAGTTTGTTCAGTATTACTGTGATGTTCAAGATGTTGTTGGAATAAAGCTGCGACCAGTTTGTACCAAACAGTTGTCGGTGAATTTGTGGGGGGTTGGAGGATAAGGGAAAGGGTTGGGGCAGGGGTTTGGGAAGAAGGGTGAGCGTAGGTCCGGCTACCCGGTTACCATCCGGATAAAGACTAGTAACTGGGCTATGTCTCTTATGTCTGTAGATTCATCCAGTTGGAGTGAGAAAGCAACACAATTTGAAACATCCTCCAACAATTATTCAGTTGTGTCTCCACACATCTTTTCTATTCGCCGCACGACGGTGTTTCTTGACAATTGTACATCTTGAATAGCAGCTATGATCTCTTTCTTATTTTTAAATCCTTCAAAAAGATTGTCAGCTGCTTCAAGAAAACAATCTTTTACAAAGTCCCCTTCAGTGAAAGGTTTGCATTTCTTTGCGATCAGGTTGATGACTTTGAAAGATGCTATGGTTGCATTGACCGAATATGACCTTGGCTTAGCCATCAACTGTTGCTGAGTAGCCAATTTATATTGAAATTTTTTGAGCATCAGTTTACGAATTTCACTTTTGGGTGGAAAATCAGCATCAAACTTATTGCTATGCAGAGTCTTATAATGACGTTCCAGATTACCCTTTTTTGGGCAAGGATACTGGGGCGTTACAAATTAGACAACAACACTTGTCTTTCACCATGATGAAGAAGTAGTCCATTTCCCATTCATCATGAAAGTGGTAAGTTTTGCTCTTCTTTGGAACACTCATCTTCATTATACTGGGGTGGCTGGATGTAAGAAGGCCAAATCTGCTAAGTTAGTATAAACATTGGCTGAATGTGGTCCAAAACTGTCACTGCCCCAAAGTATTAAAGATCAACAGGAACTGAAGACCTCTGGATGATGTGCAATACAAGGACTGGAGATGCCAAAACCACACATGCAGTTCTAAAAGTAAAAATAAGAATTCATCATACTGGCGCCAATAATCAAATACCACCAAACAATCATCAAAAAACTCAAACACCTGTCTAGCAAACCAGATAAAATCAAATACCACCAAACACGTTCAAATACCACCACACGCGATTTAATAAATTTTGCACACAGTGTAGAATCAACGCAAAGGCAAGGTGAAATAAAATTGCAGAGGCAAGCAAAAGTCACAGTGGTTTGAACCAATTCGAAGGCAAGGCATAGGCAAGTTAGAACAAAATTGGAAAAGCCCGCCAAAATCACCAAATTCTTGACACTTTGTTGTGTCTGCCCGAAAACGTTTAATGAAAGCAAACTATAAAGCGACCAACAACCAGCACACGACACAACTAATACGGTAAGTGTATTCAGGTAAAGCCCGGGCGAATGGATATCGCCCGGAATATAACACACTTCTAAGGGGTGTTGGGACGGGGGCAGGAATGGGTGATTCTGAGAGGCAGGAGACCAGGTATGACGCCGGGCCTGTGGCGTCTCGTCGTGGGGCGTGGGCGGCAGCCCCCTGGGGTACCCACAAACTATTGGCACGAAAACAGCAAGCGCCCCCAATACACCCGCAGGCAAGATTCCCGCAGGCAGGGAAAAAAGACAGGCAAAAGATCAGCAGCGGCGGCAAGCCCTCGGCAGATGACCTGCTGGCACGAGCTCTCTCCTAGTGATGGGGCGAGTTGCTGGAGAGATGGAGCCAAGTGTGGCGGACGATCTACCTCTGGCCCCTCCGCGATCTACCTGTTGGACATGCCTGAAATATGGCATTTCTTATTTCTTTATGTTCCTTGATGCCTATTCATCCCTGCAGCAGGTCTAAATGTGGATGTGCCTGCAGACATTCCTGAAATCAAACAGGGACATGTAAGTCCATTGCACCTATCCAGACATGCTTCCACCACACCCCATTGCCAACTTGGACGTCTGTAAATGTAATTTGTGGAATGGCTTTGGAGACATATCCATGATTTCAATGTCCATGAGCACATCTTTGAACATCCAAATCACAACTAAGACTTTTAACACAACCCCCTTTGTCTCCAGTTGAAGGGTAATTTTGTACTACTACTACTCCTTATCATTGGTATAGCGCTACACAGCATACACAGAGCTCTACAGACACATGTAAGAGACACTTTCTGCTCATCAGAGCTTACAATCTAGTTAAGACAGACAATGCAACAACTGAGGACTAGGATATATCTAGGGGAATGGTAAGGAAACACATAGGAAGTGAACAGTAGGCTGAGGGGTGAGTTTTTAGCCTGGATTTGAACAGATAGAGCCTAACGTACTGACGCGGGTAGATTGTTCTAGGCATAAGGAGCAGCAAGATGGAAAGATGGATGTCTGGAATTGACAGTGGCAGAGAAAGGTACAGAGAGAAGGGACCTGCCAGAAGAGTGGAGTTCTCAAGTAGGGGCATAGGGAACGATAAGAGAGGAAAGGTATTGAGGAGCAGTAGAATGAAGACTTATAGGTCACTACGAGGGGTGGGGAGGCTGATAAGTCTCTGGCCTTGTAACAAAACAGAAAGCTACATGCACACTTCTGTTCTGGTAGTCCGAATGATCTCTCTGCAGTTTTGTTTTATTTCATATCAAATAAAATTAAACTTCAGAGAGATCATTCGGACCACCGGAGCAGAAGTGTGCCGTAGCTTTCTGTTTTATTATAAGGCCAGAGACTTATCAGCCTCCCTCATACTATTGTGATGCATCCCTTCAAGAAATGAGTTATACAGAATGAAGTGTGAAATTAAAAATGAATTAAAAAATAGGATCATTTTTTAATGTATGCATATTAATATGATTTATATAATTGAAGGCATTTATTCCCAATAAATCACAATTTGGGATTAACTGATGATAATCAGGACTCAGTTATTAACTGAAAAGAGGTAAAGGAAAGACTTTTATAAAGAATAGAAAAATATGATTTATTCATGCAGATTGTGCAGTATACTGATCACTTTTTTATACATGCCTGTTGCAGATATCATCCTTCATTTGGATACTTTAGAGACAATTTATATATTTATCGGGAATTTTATATATATTTTACTCTTAGCATAAGCCACATACCAGAACATGGCCATGTTGGGTTTTATGTATTTTATGTGATCACATCCTGATTGTTTGTAATATATATTTTTAAGACAGTTTTCGGTGTACATTCCCATTTTTTATATTATTGTTTGTGGTACCACTTGTGCCTCTTTTTGTTTTTTAAGACTTTTGGATCTCTTCTAGAATGGCCATTTAGACGTGGATGTGATCGACACTTAGGGGGGCATTTCAAACAGTGAATAGCGCCTCTGTACATGCAGGCCAGACATGTAGGCTGTGATCATCGCCCCAAGCATATTCTGCAGTCAGCACACCCCGGATGTACACAGCATTTGTGTGGGGAACGCTGTATGTGAGTGGGAGGGGAAGGAGCAGGGATGGAGCGAGAGAGTAGCCAGGTGCCGGGACCTACAGAGTCTATTCAGGAAAGGCCAATGTACGTACCCCAGCACCCCCACGGATGTGCAGCATATACCTTCCCAATGGTCTGTGTGCAGGCCAAACCCCCTGACTCAAATGGTAATGGGGTACTATGGCAGCTGCCCCAGCATCCTGGCTGTAGGTGCCTCTGAAGACGATCAGAAGGGGGTGTGCAGGGGCCACTGTCAGACATGGCATTCCATGCTGCTGGATGATGTGTTGGTGACATGGCAACAGGATGCTACTGCATAAGCACACTGGCCTGAGCATTATGGGATTGGGATGGCAGGCAATGGAAGAAAGCTAAAATGTGCCCCTTAAGCCTTCCGCCGGCATGCTAAGCAGATCTTTCCCTCCCTGCTTGCTTGCAGGGAGGGAAAGATCTGGTTAGCATGCCAGCGATTTGCACATCGGGCACGCCTCCTCTCTCCCGCCGCGATGAGGGGGGCACGCGCCCAATGTGCAAGTCGCACAGGGCGCGATCTTCCCTCGGTACGGCTCTGAGTATCTGCACCTTTTTTGGGGGGGGAAATGCACTGGCAATTCCTTTACTTTCAAGTAGGTCCATAGCCATAGGTTGCTGGGCTTACCGAAACAAACTTCATGATATGTTCATCTGTGAGGATTTCATTCATCAATTCATCTAAATCACCCAAGAGTGATGCCAATGTACCTCCTTGCTCACAGATTGTGCCATGGTACAGATAATGCTCTTGCAAACCATCCAGCAGCCGAGCACAAGCTATTGTAAAAGAAGCTATGAAAATATCGGTGTTACCTGGCAGATGCACAGATTCTTCGAGCACTTATACACACATGCACTTTGTCAACTTTCATAAGATCGCACGACGTAACCTTGTATTAAGGGGAAAATAGATACTTATACAGCTCATTATAGTATTTTAGAGTGCTTGTGGTAGGCAAATTTCTTCTTTAACCTAACTTTCTCCACAACGAATCTGCAATTTGTCTTTTTGTGAGGTTCACACCATCTGATCCATTTGTAAAAGCATACCTTCTTTCTCATAGAAATGGGCTATGTACCTGTTTTGTTTTTCTGCATCAGTGCAGCATTGTGGAAAACCTGATACCTCTTGCTTTTGGCACAGGTGTGTATTTATATACTCTGAAAAAAGTTGGTTAGATTTTTATTAAAAGTGCCAGGCTGTTGAGTTGAGCCACCCATTTGCAATTACCAGACCCATTGCCACGGTACATCAAGTCCCCATTAGGGCTCTGTCCTCATCAGCATGAGCATACTTCTCTTGCTGGCCAGTCTTAGCACACGTTTGGCATCTTGGGAGCAACCTAATGGGGAACTCTGGGAAAAAGAACTTTGACTTTCACAATTCCAAAATAATTGGAGAGGGATCTGAAATTTTGTTAGATGATTTTCAGATGATCTACCAGGCATTCTTTAGTTTTATTGACAAAAGGGAATAGGCTGGTAAAATCATAATAATATAGTCTCTCACCTGGCTTAGTCTGATAGTACAGACAGGTGACATTTTATTTCCTCCCACAAAGAGGACATCCTGAGGAACCAAAGGTTTTGGTAATGTGGAAACAACTGCTAAATATAAACTTATTAGTACTAGGTGATTTTTATCTACATATTGATGATTCTCTGGATCAAATACCATCAGATTTTATTGAGAATATCAGCAATTTAAGATCATCAAAACTAGTATATGAGTCTACTTAGAAATGAGGTTCATGACTGTCTTAGGGGTATGTTTACTAAACGGGGCACTTGTGCGGGGCGCACCTGAGCGCCCTAAAATGATGCATTTAAGTGCTCTTAAGCGCCCCGTACGCGTGCGCGGCACATTAACGGGTCCCGCACGTGTGCGCCGAAAACGCGCACGTTTGCGGGGCGCTCATGTGCGATAGAGGCGTGGAAAGGCAAAATGAGGGCGGAGGAAGGCCCCCGAGGGGCGGAGAGACGGGGCCAATGGGTGGAATGTGGGAGGGGAGAGACTCCCCGCACAGGAGCGTGCCCGAATTTACAAGGAAAAAATTCCGCCAGTGAAACATTCGCGGTAGAAAGCATTTAAAGGGAAGAGAAACCATTTCCGTCAGCAATGTACAGGAAAACCGGGGAAACCAGAAAAACGTGAGCAGTGTGATACATGTGCACAGCACAAAAGTGCAAATAAAAATAGAAAATGACCACAACAGAACTATTAAAAATAGTAATTCAGCTGGGGAACAGTTATAGTGATGGGCAAATACAGAAAACACACCCAGCAAAGCTCCAGAAAAAAGAAATGAATTTTGGAAGGGTTTACGGAGCGGAGACTCTTCCAAAAAACATTTCCTTTTGTGGAGCTTTCCTGGGAGTGTTTGCTATGGTTGCCCATTAATATCACTGTTGCCCAGCGTGGTGATATTTTGTCCCCAATTTCCCATGGTCATTTCCGGGGTTTATGTGCACGTTTGTCACCAGACAGGGTGCATATGCCCACAGTAAATTTGCGTAGAGCAGGGTTTGTGACTCCATCCTGCCAGGCTTACTACCTCCAGGGGCAGCACTGTCTATGTGGCCATAGTGTGGTGCAGCAGACAGAGTCAGTACCTCTAAGACCAGAGGGTCAGAGGTTCAAAGCCCAGCTGGGGCACTTGCCAGCCCAGTCCCCATATTTTACCCACCACTAAACACAGATAGCGCAGACACCCCTGTATTGCAGGGGACATAAGCATGGGCAAAACACCCATATTTTACCCAACAACGCACACACACCACAACAATGGGCATTACCCACAGCCAAGTACCCCAAATGCAGTCCCGTACTGCCACATTCCAATCAGGTCACCTGCTTTTTATGGGAGAAGCTCATGCCAGCATGTTGGCGGACGAGTACATGTGGTGCAGGGGGCAGTGGCTGCTAGCGACAGAAGACAGAGGCCTAGCCATGTGCAGGCTGGCACAGTCCACAGCAACAGACAGGCCCTGCCGGATCCACAATCATGGACTATCCAGGGAATTCAGCCAATCTGTGGCTACACAGTGGTGCAGTGCACACAGACAGTGCATGCAAAAACAGAAGGTCACAGGTTCAAAGACCAGCTGGGGCTACCAGCAATCCTGCACACATATTTTCCCCACAAATAAACAGTGACAGTAAGGACACACCTTTCGTGACGAGGACATATGCAATGTTAATATGTCTATCTTTTACCCCACTGAGCACAGACACCATGAACAGGAGCAGAACCTACAGCAGAATCCCCCAAATGCAGTCCTGGTGGGCCACACACCAGTCAGGTTCCATGCTGCCACTCATACAAATGCCTGTGCTGTATATCTATGCACCACCCCCACAGCATGTAGATGTAGCTCATGCATATTCATGAGGGACAGCAGGAAGACCCGAACAGTGTGATACAAAACTGGACTGGAGTGGGGAAGCGCTGCCGTAAAGCAGCAGCCAACAGGGGCAGACACACCCACACCCACACCCACAGGCCCCATTGGCCAATGTCTCCTGTAGAGGCAGACCATTGGACCCTGCGTGCATCTCCCAATACCAGCACCTGCATACCTTAGCAATGTCACCCTACACCTGAGGTACACAGCTCTGAAACGTTTGCTAAGAGTACAGGCTGATAGATATCCCTACGTTACGCACATACTGCTAGTTGACCCCATCCGAACAATCTGTTTGGTGTCTGCGGTGCGTGCTCCAGGCCTGGCCTCTGACGGTGTTCACCATCCTGGGGAGTGACCCCCAGCAGTACTGCGTACCATATCCATGCCTGTGCCGTGCCCAGGACCGGTGTGGTGGCCAAGGCTAATCACCCCCTCAATAGTAGCACAATGCTGGCATAGGTGTGGGAGTGTGTGTCTGTCTATACCAGGGGTGGGCAAACTTGGTCCTGGAGGGCCGCAGGCCAGTCAGGTTTTCGGGATATCTCTAATGAATATGCATGAGATATATATGCATTAGAGATATCCTGCCAACCTGACTGGTTTGTGGCCCTCCAGGGCTGGATCTGGAGACCCCTGCCTTGCACCTCTGTCATTTAAGATTGTGAGTGGACAAGGTGCAGATGTCCAAGACATCAAAAAGTTTAGATAGAATTTGTCACAGTCTTCCTCACTTCTCACCACCACCAAAAAATTGTCTATTAGACAACTTTTTGGTGGTGGTGAGAATCGAGGAGGAATGTGACACATTCTATATACCCTTTCAATGTCTAGGACATCTGTACCTTGCCCACTCATGATCTTAAATGACAGAGGTGTAAGGCAGGGGTCTCCAAATCCAGCCCTGGAGGGCCACAAACAGTCAGGTTGGCAGGATATCTCTAATGCATATATATCTCATGCATGTTCATTAGGGATATCCCAAAAACCTGACTGGTCTGCGGCCCTCCAGGACCGGAGGTGCCCACCCCTGGTCTATACAGTGTGTGTTGGCTGCAAACACCTTCCCCAACCCACACTGCCAGCACTACTGCCAGTATTGGCCTGTCAATGTGCATAATGAGCAGCAAGGTACCATGGGTATAGGTCAGACATGGTGGGCTGGCCAGGATGCATCTGCACAGGGCATAGGGCACTGGCTGTGACATTGTAGTGCCAGGCCACCACCTACACAGACAGGGTGACCTCTGTATGTGCTGCTGGGGGAGCACTCTCACCCTGAGTGTGCAGTGATGACAGCTTGGCTAGGCACCCCCATAGTGCTGTATTGTGTTTCTCTCTTGTGATATATATGGGTTTCCTGTTGGGGCCTCCTCACAGAACTCTCTTCTTGTGTGTGCTGCCACCCCAGTTTTGGGTGCATGCATTTCCATCAGGGCTAACCAGCAGACTGTTCACAGCTGGTATGTGTCTTGATGGAGTGCCTTGCAGGGTGCAGCGGCTGATGGCTTGCTGCAGGTGAATATCAGATAGTGCTGGGGTGCATTATTGGATATCCAGGCCTAAAGTCTGTCTGATATTGTGTAATGGATGTGTGAGAAGCTGCTTGGCCTGCCCTGTAGGGTGTCTGTTCCCCAGCAGGACTGGGGTTTGATGGTCACTCTACTGCCATTTGGGGGGGGGGGGGGGAGAGGAGAGGAAGGGAATGGGGATCTGTTGGTGGGGGGCCCTGTTTGCCACACCGGGGGGGGGGGGGGGGGGTGGTGGTGTTAGCTTTGACCACCTAGGGGTCCATAGGGGTTTCCACTAACTGAAAGAGACAGAGATATCCAACATGTTTCTGCAGCACCTTCCTATCTCACAGGTTAGTACTGTTGTGGAGCTCTGTCATGGCCTCATCTAGCCATGGCTGGTGTTGTGGACCTGGTCCTGGGTGCCACATCACACCCTCAGGGTGAGCACAGTACCCGCACAATGTGACGGTGTTTAGCTACTCTTTGCTGGTAGTCCACCCGCTCAGGACCCCCTACCAGGCCGAGGTGCTGTGTGGGTGCACATGGACAATTCCCCCTACCAGGCCGGGTAAATGTTGGGGTGCATTCCCCATCTTGTGTGCATCTGTGGACAGCTGATTTGCATGTGCAGTGCATCATGGGTACGGGTGGCCTAACCCTATCCTGTCTACAACAGCAGACTGTCTGTGGGGTGACGTGCAGGCTCTCTGCAGCCAGCCAGGGGCTTGCTGTCAGCTATAGAGCTGTAGCCCAATGGTTACGTCACTCTCTATACAGCCAGAGGTCATGGGTTCAAACCCACAGTGGGGCCCTTTGATAGGGCTGTCCACAGCTTTAGTTTTATTTACTGTACATATGTCTATGCCGGCAAAACCACACACAGCTTACTATACCCATTAGGTGCCTCTGAGGGTGCTTTATAGGGCGCCCTATAGGCCACCTTATGGTTGCCATCCATATAGGGTGCACTATACATTATCCTGTGTCGCAACATACATGGTGCCCTATAGGGGACATTCTAGGGTGCCTTGGCAGACAGTGCACTGTAACATGTGCCTTACGGGCATCCGTATGTTAACACACTGTGAGAGTGGGTTTACTAGTGGTGGGAAATAAAATATAAATGGAAGGCCTCCTACAGCACTCCTCACCATGATACATATTGCCCCAACCAGCCTTGTTCACTGGGCACTGTGAGGGGTTGAACCCATGATCCCTGCACAAGTGGTCAGTGTCTTAACCATTGTGCTATGGCTCTGTTCCTGCTATTTGCACATCAGCGCACCACTTATCCCTCCCACTATTGGACTACCCCCTCACACATCAGCGCGCCGCCTTCTGCCCACCGGCTCGCCGCCTTCTGTTGCCCACATTTATCAGCGCACCGCCTTCTGCCGCCCAAACGTAACAATGCGCCGCCATCTGCCGCCCACACTAAACAGTGCGCCGCCTCATGCCGTAATAAAAATAACAGTGCGCCGCCTTCTGCCGCCCAAAATTAATATGCCTCCTAAACCACTTTTGCCCATAAATGTTGATGCCTCAGCTGGTCTTTTTTGTTGAGCGCAATGGGGGTTTGAACCCCTGGTCCCTGCACCATTGGTTGGTGTCTTCACTGTTGTACTACAGCTCTATTGTTTGGTTTTGCAGCAGCGCACAACTTAGCCTTCCCACGCGCTAATGTGGGCCCCGCACATTAGCGCGACGCACACACGTACGGTCCGGTTTTTTGCTTTTTTCTGCCTGGCCCGCCCACTCCTTATATGGCACCAGCACACTAACGGGAACCCGCACAGCAACGGTGCTTAGTAAACATGCCCCTTAGTGTGTGCAAAACTAATCCATTTGGAGAAATTGGCCAAGATGCTAATTCGTCTGAGTTGGTCTTCAATACTAATATCTCCTTATGTATTAAGAATAGTTTTTCCTTCTCTTCAGTCCCATGGTCAGATCATGATCTTATTACATTTAACATTACTAATCTTCATATTAATTTTTGTAGTAAGAAAACTCAATTTAGGATTAGGTAATGGAACAAGAAAGATATTATACAGTGTTTTGAGAAGAGTCAACTTTCCTGCAAACCTTTTTGAGATAACTCAGGTTTGGTATGATCTGTCTTCTATGTTTGATATAATAGTTCCAGTGTGTTGCTTCCTCGCTCCATCATCACCATCAACCCTGGTTTCACCCAGGCTTTTGCTTAATGAAAACAACAAACCTGTTGAGCAGAATACAATCGTTGCAAAAGATGTTCTTCATCAACATTGTTCCTATACAATTCATTAATCAAAGAATATAAAAATACATTAAAAACAGCAAAGAAAACTTCTCTCTCTACAGTAATCAAATCCTCAACTAATAATATTAAGACTGCATTTAAGGGTTAAAATTGTTTTACTCCATCTTCTTCAGCACTACAAGAAGAACTAATTCAGTCTTCAGTGAATGATTTCACCTCATTTTTAACTAACAAAATTCATGTTTCATGACGATCCTTAGATAAGCCCATGCTAGTCAATCAGAATAATTTCACATCTCTGTCTGTAGGAGAAATTCTAAATCTTGATAATTGCACCTCCCCACATGTTCATACTGCAGACTTTTAGAGAAGGAAGATGAATCTCCAGTTACATGATTGCTACAGGCATCTTAGCAAGAATTTACTTTATTATCAGACTCTGTAATAATGAAAGCAATTAATTCTTTAAACTCATCCAGTTCCACTTATGAAAGACCTCATTCATTACATTCTTCTTTTCATTGTGGCCATGATAAACGCTAATCTTGCCACTGGTAAAGTAATGATGCAAGGAAACAAGTGACAGATTTTTCCTTAATATGAGATATCATCTACTTATCTTGTTCACTATCAAATTTTATTCCAGCATCACATCTTTCCTTTATGTCAAAAATACTCAAAAGAAAAGATTTTTTTTATTACTTGTTTCCATTCTTGGACAAATCTTTGGCCTTACATCCCAAACAATCTGGCTTCTGTACGGGGCACAATATTGAAACACTGGGGCCTGTTTACTAAAAGGTGCTAAGGTGTTGCACTCAATCTGCCAATAACACCAAAACCATGGTACTTAGGCACAACACCTCTGTGTTAGTTTGTTGAGGGCATGGAAAGCATGTTCCCATCAATTAATGCAGTGCCCTATGCCCTAACGTGGCATGCAAATAACGCCAGCTATTAAAGTGTCATCAGGTGAACTGTGCGAATTGCAAGGGTCACAGTTAGCACACGGTGTTTACCCTCATGCTGTGTCTGCTCACCAAGCCCAGTCTCTGCCCTTACTACCCCAATGCAAAATTTACAGTTAGTGTGGGAACTGTCCCAGCATACCTTCAACTCATGCCAGAATATACGCTGACTGCCTTTTGTAAAAGACTGCCATTATTGACAGGAATACTCTCTGAAATCCATTTAGCTTTGGACTTGGGAAAACGTACTTCTATTGATGCTAGATTTATCATCTGCATTTGAGTTTTTAAAGCACCATCTATCACTTCACTAGCTCTATGAATTAGATATGAACGATATGGTTTTGACATAGTTTGCTTCATACTTGGATAATTGCCAGTTAGACTTTATTATAATAAATCCTTTTCCAACTCTCAGCATCTCTGCTGTGAAGTCCCACAAGGATCCTTTTTTGTACCGGTTTTATTTAATATCTTTCTAGTGTTGCTCATCATGTTAATTTAGTCATTGGGATTTACACCATTTGTCTTTGTTGATGACATTAAATTCCTGGCAACAGTTGACCATGACTCCTTGAACTTATCATCTCTTAGTAATTGTCTCTCTAAAATTTCTTTCTGGCTGGTCTCTCATAAGCTTCTACTTAGTCCCTCAAAATGTGAGGCAATCTAGCTTTCTAAATCATCTCCTTTACATCTTTTTACCTCACAGATGGATAATTCTCCAGTATCCATTTGATCCTATCTTACTTGTTTAGGATTTAAATTTGACAGCTATCTTTCTTTTAAATCACAAATCTTAATGTGATGAAATTGATCCTATTTGCTGCAAAAAGAATCTGTTCAATTACGAGTTTATTAGCTATATCCATGATCTGAAGCTATTAATTCATGCAATAGTAATTTCACAAAGATTTTTGCAACTCTTTAGATAATGGATTACCTTTAAACCCATTAAAGCATTAGAAATTAATACAAAATGGTGCTGCTAAAATTATTTTTTGACTTCATCAATATGACTATGTTACTCTATGTAAATAAAACAACACTGGTTACCAGTCATCAGATAAAATTCAGATGCACTACATGCAAACCAACACACTCCTCTGGCAGATTGTCTTATTCCTGACACAACTTCCAGAACCCTATGTATCTCATAAGCACATTTAGTAGTCTTACCCAATGCTACACATTTTTGAAGTAACTTGGAATTTAGCATTGGCATTACTTGCTCCTGTCTTGTTGAAGGCTATGCCCTTTGAATTGAGAGCTGAATTTTACATGCCTTGTAAAACTCAGGAAAAATTGGAAAAGCTGGTCTTTCAAAAAAACCTTATGATCTGCTCATGAGAGATAGTTCAAATGCAAACTTCACCTATTCTTATTTTTCACTCTTATAATTCCTTCTTTCTTTTAAATTTATTTTATGTAAACTGCTTTGTTATGGCTTTGAGTCTGAAAAGTGTTATAGCAAATGTGAGAATAGAATAAAATAGAAAAATTGTGCATCTGCTCAAGAAGGCCGCAGGTATCACTGCTGGGTACCTTTTCTGATGGAATTAAATATTATGTGTGCATCACTTAGGAGCCATCAGTACCAAAAAGGCACAAAAGCTGAGTTGAGGGTACAAGTTAGGGAAGGGGTGAAAGAGTACTAGGGAAAGTGGTATTTTTCTGTTGTTTATCCTGTAAATAGATATTTTATTTTATTTTTTTACATTGGAAGTGTTTTATCACTGCTTATTAGTTAAAACCTAAGATCAAAAGCCCTAATTATACTGAAATTGACAGCCTGATTCAAAGGTCTGCTTGTCAAGGCTAAAATATATCTTCATTAACTCTGCAAAGAGAATAAACTGAATTCATTAAAGTTAAAGTGACAGCTGTTTATTTACTGCTTCTATAAGTAAACCTCTATGATGTTATTCTGGTACAACACCTTCGCTCATCAGTTCCAGGTGAATGCTTCCAAACTAGTGAAATAAGTCATGAGATGATAGATGCTTGGCATTAAGACAATGCGAGAAGACAGCTATTTTCCCTTGAAATGCATATAAAGTGCTTTTAGGCGCTGTTAGATTAGTAATGTCTTCTATGGTGATAATTTGTTTTTCTGTTATTTCCATTGATTTATACATTCCAACAAGAAACTATCCTTCTCATGGTTCTTTACAGTGACTCCTATGCAGTTTGCAATAAAAGACTACCAAAGTGATTTATGCTTGCCTAAAAGGATGATTTATAATTCAGTTGTCAATCTTGCTACTTATCATTACATTCACAAAGTGAAAACATAAAACCTGTAATATGGATTGTTTTTGGTATCCCAGATTTGGATATTTTAAAACTAATTTTTTATGTATATAATCATGTTGTTAAAGTTAACAACCCCCCCCCCCCCCCATAATTTCCTGCAGTGTCAGAGTGGTGCTGGGTCTGGTGTGATTGGTGCCATGGGGTGGAGGGGAGAGGGGAGGGGGGACAGGTCCTGAGGAATGCTGGGTGGTGGAAGGGCCATGGGTGAGAACTGCGCCAATGAGCAGCTGAGAAGCAGGGCTTGGAGGTGTGGCTGAAGCTGAAGGAGCCAGGGCAGTGAGCAGCACTAGGCCATAAACCTCAGGAAGAAGCATATAGGCCACAGAGCACACCACTTATGTGAGGCTGGTAACCAGGTTGTGTGTGGCTAAAGTCACAATGTTTTAAAAGGGCCAGGCCCATATTTTTTGTAAATAAATTAAAACAGCAAGAGCCGCAAATTGTGGTCTGAGCAGAGCTGGAGAGCCCAAGATGGAAACAGTACAGCTGTTGTTTTTAAAAGGAGGGTGAGTCTAAAGGGACTTCCCCATTGGAGGAAGGGAAAGATGAGAGGCACAGAAGAGGCAACACGAGAGAAAGCTAAAAAGTACAGTTGAGAGTTTGGCTGCCCAATTTTAAAGGATCAGCATCCTGATAACAAATACGTTGACTGCTATGCTAAAAATGACTTCTACTCCTACTACCTATCATTCGTATAGAAGGCATTTCCAGAGCTGTACATATTCAAGTGACAGCTAGCTGTCTGAAGGAGTGAGACAGGGACAGCAGTGATGACTAGCAGAGTCATAGATCAGCTGAAGGGAAGAAAAAAGAGTTTTAAAAATATAAAACTGCTGAGAAACTGTAGCAGCATTGTAGACACTAGAATCCTGGGATGAAGCAAGGAGGTATTTTTAGGAAGAATTTTATGGTTTTGAAGTATTTTAAATATCTTATACATTAAAAGAATCGATTTTCCAATAAAAGCTTATGGACATTGCCATAGAAATCTTTAAAAAAATACGAAACATTACAACAAGTAGTTGTAGAACTCCTAAAATTAGAATGGACAAGAAAGCTATAAAAGTTGTTGTTTTACTAGAAGCCATTGCTCAGCCATTTTGAAATTGCTTATTGCTTGAGCCATGTGCACATTAAACTGGCTTGGATCCTTGAAAAGACTCCTGGATTTATTTATTGCATGCTTATCTGCTGCTACACTCCAAGCCATCAGGGAAGCCAAACTTGGATGCCTGATTGGAGGATCCTAGAAGATGCAATAATGACACCATAGCAATACTGCAGAATGGGTACCATTATCTAGGAGGACTCAGGGGCATGTTTACTAATATGCCCTAACCGTTAGTGCAGGGTTTGCTGCACGGTAAGTGCACCATGCTAATAGTATGATGCCTCATGCTAAACATTCCACACTATGTAGCGCATAATGGGACAGAGATCGAGTGGGTCAGGGACAGAAAATGGGCATTTCAGCATGCACTAATCATGAATTTTGCTGTTAGCGCAGGTGCACTTAATGCCATCTCAATGGGTGGCATTAAATGCTTCTGTGCGCCATTTAACATGGTGGCATGCTTTAGCAGTGCGCCAATGGCAGGGGGATGGACACACACGTCCTAAATTTAACACATGCCTCCATGCTAGTTTCACAATTGACACATATGCTACCAGCGCCCTTTAGTAAACATGCCACTCAGTTTGTTTTCATCAGAGGTTACCAGGGAAGCAGTTATAGAGACCTGTTTAAGAGGTTACCAGGGAAGCAGTTATAGAGACCTGTTTAAGGGGTGCTGTGTGACATAGGCCTGCTTTGGTGTAAAAAGTACTGCGTGTATGTTTTATGTGAGAAAGGAATGTCTGGTGCAGGCCTGGATTAGGTTGGTCTCCTAATTATGGTGTAAGAATTATTTTTTACCTTGCAAATAGTTAGGGACAGTATAGAAATGTCAATGCCTGTTCCTCAGGGGTAAAAAAAGAAGTTCAGCCTCTTAGAGTCAGGAAGATAGATTTTTCTTATTAAGTTTTTAAAATCAGGGAGTAGGTGGAAAAATTGCTGCTTCACTGGGCCCATGAAGTCCTGAGGTACCAGAAGAGGATTTTGAAGAGCAGGACCCCTACACGAGAAAGTTCACTTGGAAGACCTTGAAAGTAAGTGTTACATTCAAACTGGCTTCACCTCAATTATACATTAAGGGGGTTATTTTAGAACCCCTATTCATGATTTGCAAGTGTGAAAATGACCATTTACATGTGCAAATCAGATCCATGTTCTAAAAGCCATTTTAGAAAGGCGAAAATTTGCAAGTCTGCCACGATCATGTCTAAGGGGTATGTTTACTCAAGGGCATTAAGGGAGCCAGTGTGCTGTTAACACCCATTATCAGCACCCTTGCGCCCTTAATGCAGCGAAAAAACGTAAAGGGCACTGTAGGCAGAGAATAGGCATTAACGGGGTGGTGATAGGGCATTAACATCGGGTGTTCCCTCAACGCCTGTTGCACTAACATGTGTTAAAGCTCTTTAATGCTGGGAAACCTAACGCAAAGTAAAACCTCGCAGAATGGATGTATTCTGAGGAGAGAGAGCCTATTTTATCGTCTGCAATGTGCTGCACATGCAGGGAAGCCCAATATTATGATACTAGTGCTTCATTAACAGCAACAGCATAGTGCCCAAGTATGAAAGGGCTCTATGTTGATGGGGCAAAGGAGGTGGCACGTGGGTCATGCAGTGCGGGTTACTGGTACAAAAGGTGGACCAGGCAGCTGCTCAGGTGGAACATAAGAACATAAGATCATAAAATATGTCATTCTGTGCCAGACCAAAGTCCATCATGCCCAGTATCCTGTGTCCAGCAATTGCCAATCTAGGTCACAAGTACCTAGTGTTTCCCCAAAAGACACACAGGATCCACAATGCTTGTATTGGGGCAAGCAGTGGATATCCCGGGTCCTCTTTAATAATGGTTTATGGACCTTTTCCCAGGAACCTGTCCAAACCTTTTTTAAACCTTGCTACACTAACAGCTTTTATTACATCCTTTGGCAATGAATTCTAGAGTTTGTTTATGCATTTTCCCTTAGTAGTCCTAAATGGGTTACACTGTAGACTCATTGCATGACCCTAGTCCTTCTACATTTTGATGGTGTAAACAATCGATCTACCTTTACCCATTCCACTCCAGTCATTAATTTGTAGACCTCTATCATATCTCCTCTCAGCTTTCTCTTCTCCAGGTTGAAGAGCCCCAGCCTTTTTAGACTCTCCTCCTAGGGGTATTCTGCCATCCGCAGTACCATCTGTGATGTCCATCATGATCCCACAGTGAGAGTGGCAGCACACAGACATACTACTGCTGCGGAAAGGAGATGTGCCACATGGGGCGGTCCAAGAGTCCTGGCATCCCAGGCAGAGATTTCGGCTGACCCCCCCTGCTGCCGCTGAACCCAGAGGCTGATAGTGCCAGCAGCTGTAGTCCTCCAGGTAGCTGCAACATTCAGGTGCCCAGGGGACTACCACAGCAGTGGCTGCCACCCCCCCCCCCAAGAGGTATCATTGGTAGGCGGTGATGGGATCCCTACAGAGGCAGATGGTTGGGGGGGAGGGCTGTGTGGCCATCCATGTATGCCTCAGCCCCCCCCATCCAGATCTTGTGCCCTAGGCATCCGCCAACCGGCATGTTGGATGAGCTGAGACTGTGCACCACCAACACTGACAGCACATGGGCATGTGAGCATGATGTGGGGCTGTTGGCAGAGGGGGCAGCAGCACCTGCCTGAAGCAGACCAAAGCCATGTCCTGGTCCTGTGCACCATGTGTATTGTAACATGTACCAAGGTCTGTCTGATGGGAAGCATATCAGCCCCAGGGACTGTTGTAGCCATATGGCAGCACTATAGCACAATGCACACAGTTGGTGTATTTGTGAGCGGAGGTCACATACACCCAAACCGTGTGCAGAGGGTTCAGGTCCCGACTGTGGATCATGCATTGCATGTCCCTGTGGCAAAAGTTTAGCCTCTAATGCAGGTACAACACCAGCATGTGCAACTCCCAATGAATCGTCCAGCAAGAGTACAAACACCCATCAGTCACACAGACAGGCTCCACTATCCACAGCTGTATGGAGAGTCAAACTTATAGCACTAGGACACTGAGCGGATGTTAATATCAGAGCACGCTACTAGCTCCTGTACAATAAGCACATGTTAACAATGCTTGAGCTGATATCGAGACCAAAGTGGCAGGCAGGAATGACAATCATCCCCATTTTTGCACAGCGTGGCGATATGAGTGTGTGTGTGTGTTTGTATGTGTGTGTGTATGTCTTTCCATAGTTTTGTGGCTTTCTACACCTCACTGAGCTTAACATTGCCTAAGCTGATCCCAGTGTTAGTCTGCAAATGTGCATGATGAGGAGCATAGTATTGTGAGTATGGCCTGAGACAGGGCAGATTGGCCAGGATGTGTCTGCATCGAAGGTAAGGTCAATGGCTGAGATGATATAGTCCCTGTCTGCCATGTGCATGGACTGGGTGGCCACTCCATGTCATGCTGGGAGGGCACTCTCACTCTGACCAAGCAGAGACCATGGCATGACTATGTATCCACATAGTGCTATATAGTGTCTGGCTCCAGTGATGTGGGTGCACTTCCTGTCCTGGGGGCCTGATCACTGAACCAAATGCTGGGTTGTCCATGCCATTTATCCCAAGCCTGGGTGCGCATGGTCACACTGTGCACATGCAATGTGTGCTGACCAGCTGACTGCCCACTGTTGGTATGTGCATGACTGGAAAACCCAGTGGTGGGCAGCAGGTTCAGTCTGACTATTAGTCCTAGGTGGTTGGGACAAGAGGTCTTCCAGGCCTACTCCCTGTGGTAATGGTAGGACCAGCAAGACTTTAGTAACAACCCCATGCAAGCCTAGATGCCCCCCTTAGCAGTTGGCATACATGGAATCAGCAGTTTAACACTGGGTAACACTGGGTATTGATATGTACTGTTCTAGAGGGGTCCCTGTCCGACAGGGGCAGGGCACAGGGCCATATGTGAATGGCACATAACAGCAAACTGCAATTGTGCAAGAAAGAAGGTGACGAGCATGACAAACTGCAGACAATGCCTGCCACACACCAGTACAGGCAGCCAAGACCATCTCTAGCACTGCATGTTCTGGGGACCAGGTGCTGGGTGCCCATCCTCACCCTCAGAGTGACAGCTGAAACTGCGCAATAGCACGGGCTAAGATACCTGGGTTTCAGGCCCACTACCATTCCTTATGGGACATTTCTCAATGTGTTTCTGTCGCATTTTATGCCTGCCACAACCTTCAAGGACTGACAACACTTCCTTGTGACCTTGAGCTGATCACATAACCCATCAATGGCTCAGCTGACTGCAGGTCCATACAGTTCCTGTTTATCATCAGACATTACCAATTGATGGTAAAATGCACCCCGATGTGACTGCACTGCTACAGCAGTATACTAACATGCATACAGCTCTAACCTACTTGGGCAACATTTATTTATTTTATTTATTTATTTATGTTTCTTATATACCGCGCTATTATAATCAGTGCGGTGTACATTTGAACAAAACATACTACAATGCCACAGGAACATTGAGTTTACAATGAACGGGGGTAGTAAAACATGGAAGTAACAGGGGGAACTAATTACAAAATATAGTACACTTTTATGTAAGGAACTTTATTCAAGTCATATGAGGGTATCCGGGACATGTAAGGGTCTTTACCAAGGCATATGTTCGAGAGTCAGAGGTAGGGGCAGTGGGAGAACTGATTAACCATTCTCCTTAGGGGGCATGTATGACATCATTACTGTTACTGTACAGCTTTGGCTCCATTATATCTCTGCAGCACATGCGGACACATGCTACCCCTTGGATAGCCACCTGCAGGTATCACCTCATATCCATACATGCCCCATTTGATCAGTTTGGATGACATCTGTGCAGTTGTTATCTGCACGTTTGTCTGAGTTGTTGTATAGTGGCTGTGTGGCTGGGACAGGTGTGAGTCCCACATGCCTAGTATCAGGCCTTATAAGTGGCACTGGCGCACATTTTCACGCACTGTACAAATACGTTATGGATGGCATCTATGGCGCATCTGTGTTGCCATCCCATGCCACCCTCTCCTCAGCTGCCATCTTTCCTTCAACCCATCCATCTGCCTCTGTGGGCTGTGTGCAGTCATGTCTTCTTGTGCAGGCTGCTACACCATGGTCTACACTGGTACTCTTTTCTGCATTTTGGCTTTTCTGCATTTTGCCTTACCTGCATGTCAGCACTCCTTCTCTGTCCTCCTGTCACTGCACACATCCTGCTGCTTCTGACTCCACTGGGAGACACTTTTTCCCCATCCTATGCCACAGATTGACATTGCACCATTTTACATTGGCACCCCTTGTGCATTGGTACAGCTGCCTCCCATATGCTCGTCCACTTTACTGTCTGCCACGTAGGGTGCCCATGGATATGGCAGGTCCATCAGTTCACCTGTCCTTCCATTCATCACCTTTACAGTACATTGACTTTCCTTGGAGCTCCTTTATCCAGCATTAGGGTTACAGCCATTTTTGGACGTTAAGGTGCATGCTTGTCACCTTAACGCCGATGTCCTGTTAATGCACGTTAAATGCCCATAGCGCCCTTCACGCTGGCCTACTCGCCCATAGCCTTTTTAGGATGTAACACCCCTTCTTGCTACCGTTAATGCCGTTTACCTTAACACCCTTTAGTAAACATACCCCTAAGTCACATAGAGTCATACAGGAGGCATGACCAGAGTGGTCCAAAAAAAGATCCACGTTCATCCCTGATTTAGCAATGGTGCCGCACACATATATAGGGACACATACATATTTAGACTTGCCCCTCATCACAAACAGGCATTGCAAAAATGTTCGTTTTTGCCATTTAACAGTACAGATTATAGACGAATACCTTCTTAATTCCCCAATACTTTTCTTACCTTAAAAACTATAGCAGGCAAATATTGAGGCCTCTTTGTGTTCTGCTGCACCACTGCATATCTCCACATGCATGTAGCTACATACCTGTGTGTAGGTTCCATAATACTGGTGCTGACATATCTATGTTTCTGGGTCCTGCCATATCTATTTTTCACATGTGCATCTTTCCAAAATCAGTCGTCTTCCTGCACGTGTCTGGAGCTTTATTCTACATGGCACCATTTTCTGGAATGGGGAAGCAGAGGTTTATCTTTTTGGATGGGGACATGTCAATTTTAGAATGCATTTACATATGCCTGCTTTCTCTAGTGCTCCTCCTACAGAATTTCGGACATTTTAACTTATACGTCCCTGGGGCACCTAAATGGCCTATGTAAAATGTGCCTTCGCATCTACTTGTGTTCAAATTTTCGAAAGAGATTTGAAAAGGCTAAGTTAATAAGTTGAGTTATTGTTTGACTTTCTGTATCATGTTCCATATTCGTTGTGTTCAATTGTTTCTTGTAAACCACTTTGACGCTCTGAAAAGACGGTATATAAAGCCAGCTAAATAAATAAATAAATAAAATAATAATACCATCCTAAAAAGAGAGTCCTGTTGTGGAGATTTCCTGTAAAAAAGAAAGAGTAAATAAAGGTCACCTTTCTGTAAGTGGATCTAAGGTGCATGTTTACTAAGCTGGACTAACGGTTATTGTGTGCTATTTGTATCTAGGTCTCATTGAATAACATTGGACCTAGTTACAAACAGTGCTTGCTAACCATTAGCCCAGCTTAGTAAACATGCCCTGAATTTATTGATGAGAAAGGAAAAAAAAATACCGTCTCCTGGTTTTCTGAGAGGATTCTCCAGAGCTCCGTGCTAAAAAAGCGAAGAGTTTGCTTGCTCTTAGTGTCGGACTTCACTTGTCATCTAAAAGATAGTGGCTATATAATGGAGATACTGAATTATTCCTTGGAAATTAGCCGAGTTATAGAATATCTGAAGGGGAGAAAATTATTCAGTGAAGAGAATTGAATGCTGGGCATAGTCAGGAAAGAGGTCATGAGGTAAGAATACCAAATTGCTTGAGGGCAAATGCAGGTACAGCACCAAGAAAATAGTCAAGACAGGTTGATTGTCCCATTCGACGTCTCAAGATGGGAACTCTGTGAATGATTTTATATCCATCGAGGCTGTACAGTCCACTATACCTCCTTCAACCAGGCCCTGGGCTATAGTTTGAACAGCAGGCAGATAGTGATGCCTCACAAAGGTTGATATTGAGTGGGCATTCAGGTTTTCAATTCAATGGTATGTATTACTTTGTTAGATGACTGCCAATGGGCTGCTCAGTGTCCTGTTCCACTTTCAAGACCTTCAGCACATTCCTACACCGAGTGGTCCAGCAGAAGACAAGACTAAAATCCATGATATATTATCTCATTATCTCAGCTCCAAACACACAAATGCATGTACAACGCTTCGGGATGTATTTCATATTCTTGCAGCTGAGTTCAGTATTTCCCAGGCCAAAGAGAAAATGATGAACCCCATATGCACCCTATCCTTAGGCACTGAGGTCAGCACTAAGGATGGTATTACCAGACTCCCTGTGTCAAAAGAGGAAGGCCTTAGGGACAAAATCAGAACCACCATGGGGTTAACATAAGATTACTCTGAAGATAGTGCAATTTTTTATAGGGTCCCTGAATTTTGCTTGTCGAATAATTCCTATGGGACATCCCTTCCTGAGGTGCTTTGCCCATACTACAACAGGGCTAAAAAGAGGATATCACCAACTGCGACTCTCTCAAAGCATAAATCAGGATCTGGAACTCTGGTTTTGATTCCTTCACCTCCTTCAACAGAGTGAATCTTTGGCAGCAGTATCCTCACACTAGCACTGACCTTGACCTCTTCACCCATGCTATAGGTGCTTCGGGATTTGGGGTATTTTTCCATGGTGCTTGATGTACTACTGCCCCTTGACCTGAGCACTGAGGTGACTGGGGTCCTTAGAAAAAATATTACATTGCTTGAGTTGTTGCCCTGAATGTTGCAATCTATGTTTGACACGACTGCCTTAGTGACTGCATTTATCTTTCAGTGTGACAATGAAGTGGCTGTGGCATTTGTTATCAATCACTCTGCAAAGTGTGTCATTGTAGATGAGTTGAGAAAATTTATATTAAAATGCTTGTGGGGGGGGGGGGGCGGATCACATGATGCGGTGAGCCGGGCGGCTGTGAGTTCACTGGGCTCCGGGATTTCCCGCTCGCTTTAAATAATTTTTCAATTTACAAAAGCTAGTTCTATCGGCTAACTCTAGCCAAAGGGAAGGTGCACATCTGTCACTGGCGAAGAGAAGATATTTGTGACTTCCCACCTCTGATGGCCACAAAATTGATGAAAAAAGAGAAAAGCCACATGACGGACACTAAAATGGTCGATATAACCCCAAAAAGCCAGCATAACATCCTACCTTACAACATGATGGACAAGGTATCCAACCTGGTGGTGGCAGCCTTGGAAGGAAGATTCCAAATAATATCTAAGCAACTAAAACAGATAAATCAGACGGTAACGGAGATAGGCAGCCGCATTGTGCAAGCAGAAGGCCGCATTTCAGCAGTCGAAGATGCGCAGCTAATGCACAACCAAGTCCTGAAAAAATTAGAGGAGACTATAAAACAAGGAGATAAGATAGATGATTTGGAAAACGGAAAGGAGGAAGAATTTAAAGTTTATTGGGATTGCTGAGACAGTGGCAGATGCAGAGTTATGCGGATATTTGGAAACTTGGCTACTCCTTAATTTCCCTCTAAAAGCAGCTGTGGAGCCAATTGACATTGAGAGAGTGCACTGTTTGGGGCCACGTAAAGGAGGACTGGATTGACCACTAGTGGTAATTGCCAGATTTCTCAACTTTGCACGGAAGGAGACGGTCTTGCGGGCAGCCAGATCACAGCGAGAGTAGAAGGAAGCAACAGGAAAAACGTGTTGGTTTTTCTGGACTAGTCCCTGTCAGTGAGCAAGCAACAGCGGGAGTACTCAGAGATTTGCAGCATGCTGATAAAGAGAGACCTCCAGTTTGCATTACTATAGCTAGCCCACCTGAGAGTAGATTATCAGAATCAACAGCGCTCTTTCACTTCCCTCACGGGGGTCAGAGGGAGAGGGGGAACTTAAACTGGTGAGCTCGCACGGAGAGATAAGCACCACGATGGCAATAATAGTAATAACTACTGAGAGACTGAACTATCTAAAGCAGAAGTGGAATAGACAGAATTTAAATAAAAGAGATACAATGAGGAGGCGATTACGAAAAGACCAGCTATTAATTGTGTCATGGAAGGTTGCAGGCTACGGAGTGTACTCACCGGCTAAAACTATCTATCTTTAGGATACTATATGACCATGCCGGTAACATGTTTTTATATTTCTTTCCATGTTTTTGTATTTCTTTCTAGGTCTTTTAAGTTTTAGGTGTTTCTTTGCGACCTCTGCCTTCCCACCACTTTTCCTTCACTTGACAATACAGCTCTCGGGAGAGGGGGCAGCGGGAAGAGTTGATGTGAACAAGGCTGACAGGATTTGCTTGCCTGCCCTCCTGCCTCTTGGCTACTTGTTCTCCACATAATTTGTATTTTGCTGACATTATGAGGATCAAGGTTATTGATTTCAATGTATAGATTACCTAGTGGTGATGTTTCCAGGATAACAGACTTAATGGGAAGATATATCAGATTATGTTTGTATACTAGTGTGTATAATAACTTCATGCCATGAAATATTGTTGTTATTTAATAAGATGTAGTATCTGACATGGACCTTTATCAGAAGCTAGTTATAGCCGATACCAGAAGAATGGAGGTTTTCTGGCAGCACCTCACTTGGGTACCCAACTTTGTTTATAAGGGAGATAATGAGAAGAGATATCGATGACACTGTTAAAGTAAGTAGGTAAGGAGTTTCTAGAGGTAAATAGATAGAGTACAGTTGGGGGAGGACCACCGGAGTAGGGGGGTGGTGGGGGAGAGGGGGGGTGGTTAAATTAAATGGCCTTAATGCAATTAAGGTAGTGAGCAAGACAATAGACAAAATCATGGAGATGATTGGATGGTCACGCAGCTGGGGGCATCCAACTTCATTTCCTAAATTAACTAAGCAACATTTGGTTACCAAAGATGGACAGATAGATTAGGTTACAACAGGCCTGTGATAAAACGGAGGAGGGAAGAGGATTAGGGCATCAGAGTCACAGAGTGGGAGCCCAACACAATCATAGTGTCCCGCATGGAGGTCTCCATAGAGGAGAGGAAAAGAGGGAAGCTGGTTGGGGGGGGGATGGGAGGATAGGTTACTTTATTAAAAATCAAAAGATAGGCGAACAAGGGGAAGGGGTAGGACATCCGGAGTCAGAGGGAGAAGCCGAAGTTCTGTCTGAAATGGTAGTAAAAACCTTGCAACCAGAATACATTAGTGCAACAAAAGAAATGGACATGTGGGGGGGGGGAGGGGGAGGGGACCCTAGGCTGGGGGGGGTCCTCCCATGAAAAAGAAAAGGAAAAGAAACATAAAATTTGTGCAGCCAAACAAGGGCAACAACGGATAACATTGAGAAAATGCATTTTATATCTTGGAATGTGTGTGGCTTAGGCAATCCCAGAAATGCCATAAAGTATTACGAAGCTATGAGATAAACACGCAGATTTTGCATTTCTACAGGAAACGCATCAGACAGAGTAAGAACATGCAAAGCTAAAGAGACGGTAGGTAAGAGATGTCTATGATGCCTCTTCAGGTGAAGTTTATTGTGAAAAGGACCATGCCAGACCTAGGAGGCTGATATATATTCATTATTGGCAACAGATGGCCTTGGTAAATATGTATGCACCTAAAATGTATGAGGCAGAATTTTGCAAGAAATTAGCACATTGCTTTGCTAGTATGGGACCCATTCCTATGATAGTTGGAGGGGATTTCAATTGTGTAGTGGATGAGTCCATAGAGTGGTCTGGTCAAATGAGGAGATCCACTGATTGACGAGCGCAGTGGTTACAAAGTACACCCTCGTCTCAAGAGCCCATGGTACGGGATTTTGGATTGATTATTTGTTTGGATCAGCAGTGTGGTTTGATAGAGTGCTTCAAGCTGAAATAGGTTCCATTACAATTTCAGACCATGCATTAATATGGCTTGATATACAGTGGATGCAAAATTCTAAAGGCCTTACATGGAGATATCCATTGTCTGTTGCATCTGATGATAAATTTGGTGAATTTTTGCAGAAGCATTGGGAGGAATATGTAGATGAAAATGCCAGTCATTGGGATAACCCAATACTATTCTGGGAAGCTGCTAAGATGGGTGATACATGGCCATATTATTGGTTATACGGCGAATAATTGAAAAACAGCTAGGCAACACCTCATACAAATGGAAAGGGAATTATGTAAAGCCCGGCGCCGATTTACGGCACATCCCATGACTGAAAACAAAATCAATATGACCACATTACAGATTGAGGTAAATGCGCTTCTACAGGACAGGGCAATGAAATCGGCATTATATTATCAATACCAGCTGTATAAACATGGGAATAAAGCAGGGTGTCTACTATCTGATCTCATAAAAGGAAATAGAGGAAATCAGAAAATAGGAGCCTTAAGAGATGAAAAAGGAAAAATTTGACAAGCGCAACTTAACATAGAAGAGATCTTCCGCAGATATTACAAACAGTTGTATACAGATAATACCGAAGAAATGGGAGACAAGATAAATGCTTTCCTACGCACAGTGAATTTGTGCCGCTTAAATAAACAACAACAGGAGCTACTTAATATCCCGATCACGCCTTCAGAGGTAATGAAGGTAATAAAATCTATACCACTGCAGCGGACACCAGGACCAGACGGTTTCAGAGGAGAATTTTAAAAATTAATGTATCCTCAAGTGATGGCAGATATGATGGCATATTTCATAGAATTAGTCAACAAACAAAGATTTCCCTATGAGAAAAATAGAACAATAATTATGGTTCTGCCCAAACCTGGAAGGGACACAACTATGCCAGGATCTTATAGACCTATATCATACTTGAATGCAGATGTGAAAATCCTGGCCAAAATAATGGCGGAAAGATTGGCTCCACTCCTACCAACATTGACACATGAAGATCAAGTCAGCTTTGTGAGAGGCAGATATATAGTCAAGAACATGAGATGGATTTTATCCTGTATACAACAAGGCATGGGGATGGGAGTTCATGAATTTATAATTAGCTTTGAAGCCGAAAAGGCATTCGATCGGGTGAACTGGAGATATATGTACATTATACTAGAGAGATTTGGATTGTTCCTGGATATGATTATACTCAGATTTGAGAGGCAAACCCAGTGAGGTGACGAGCCACAGAGAATTTTCTGTTAAGAATCTGCTGAAAGGTTGAGCTAGAAATGAACATAAGAACATAAAAAATGCCATATTGCGTCAGACCAAGAGCCATCAAGCCCAGTATCTTGTTTCCAACAGTGGCCAATCCAGGTCACAAGTATCTGGCAGGTTCCCAAAAAGGTACACAGATTCCACAATGCTTGTCCTGGGGTAAACAGTGGATTTCCTGGGTGCTCTTTAATAAAAGTTTATGAATCTTTCTTCCAGGAACTTGTCCAAACCTTATTTAAACCCAGCTTCACTAACAGAATTCCAGAATTTGATTATTCGTTGAGTGAAAAAATATTTTCTCTTATTACTCTTAAAATGGGTTATATTGTAATTTCATTGAGTGTCCCTAGTCTTTCTACTCTTTGATGGAGTAAACAACCTATCTACATTTACCCATTCTACTCCATTCATTAATTTATAGACCTCTATCATATCTCTCCTCAGCCAACTCTTTTCCAAGTTGAAGAGCCCTAACCTTTTAAGCCTTTCCTCATAGGGGTATTCTTCCACCCTCTTAACCATTTTGGTGGCTCTTCTCTGTACCTTTTCTAACAACTTTTACTACATCCTCTGGTAACGAATTCCAGAGTTTGATTACGTGCTGAGTGAAAAATTATTTTCTCTTATTAGTCTTATATGGGTCACACTGTAGCTTCATTGCATGTCCCGTAGTCTTTCTACATTTTGATGGTATAAACAATCGATCTATGTTTACTCGTTCCACTCCATTAATTAATTTATAGACTTCTATCATATCTCCCCTCAGCCATCTCTTTTCCAGGTTGAAGAGCCCTAACCTTTTAAGTCTAGGGATATTCTTCCATCCCCTTTACCATTTTGGTGGCTCTTCTCTGTACCTTTTCTAATTCTGCTATATCCTTTTTAAGATATGGCGAACAGAATTACACACAATATTCAAGGTACGGTCGTACCATGGAATGATACAGAGGCATTAATATCCTTGGTATTATTCTCCTTCCTTTCCTTATAATTCCCAGCATTCTATTTGCTTTCTTGGCTATGGCTGCACACTAGGCAGAGGGTTGCAATGTATTAGTCACGATGAAGCCTAAAATTCTTTTCCTGGGTGATGGTTCCTAATGTGGAACTTTGCATCATGTAACTGTAGTTTGGGTTGTTCTTTCCTAAATGCATGACTTTTCACTTCTTCACATTAAACTTCATCTGCCATTTGGACATCCTGTCTTCCCATTTATAAAGGTTCTCTTGTAATTTTTCACAATCCTCTTGTGTTTTAATAACTTTGGATAATTTTGTGTGATCTGCAAATTTGATCCCTTACTCATAATTCCTATTTCTAGGTCATTTATAAATATGTTAAAAAGCAGCAGGCCCAGCACTGTTCCCTGGGGTACTCCACTATTCACCTTTCTCCATTGAGAAAATTGGCCATTTAGCCCTACTCTTTGTTTTCTAACTTTTTAACCAGTTCCTGATCCACAAATGTACACTGCCTCCTATCCCATAACTTTTTAATTTTGCCAAGTCTCTCATGAGGGACCTTGTCAAAAGCTTTCTGAAAATCCAGATATACTATAACGACTGGCTCACCTTTGTCTACCTGTTTATTCACACCTTCAAAAAAAATATAACAGATTAGAAAGACAATCCTTTCCTTGGCTAAATCCATGTTGGGATTCTCCCTTTAAACCATGACTATCTATATGTTTAGCAATTTTATTCATTATAATGGTTTCTATCATTTTGCCCAGTACTGACGTCAGATTCACTGGTCTGTAGTTTCCCAAATCCCCCTGGTACCCTTTTTAAAAAGTAGAGTTATATTGACCAGTCTCCAGTCTTCAGGTACTATAGATGATTTTAATGATAGTTCAGAGATTACTAATAGTAGGTCTGCAATCTCATATATCAGTTCTTTAAACACCCTCAAATGTATACCATCTGGTCCAGGTGATTTGCTACTCTTCAGTTTATCAAATAGTTGTAATACATCTTCCTGGTTTATCGATATTTCTTTCAAGTTCTTCCAATACATCACCTTTAAATACCATTTCAGCATAGGTAACCTCCCTACATATTCTTCAGTAAAAACTGAAGCAAAGAATTCATTCATTCTCTCCACTATGGCCTTGTCCTCCCTTAGTACCCCTTTTAACTCTCCATCATTTAATGGTCCAACTAACTATCTGACTAGTCTTTTCCTACGAATGTACTTGAAAAAGTTTTTATTATGGGGGTCATTCACAACAACGAATAACCAGGATATATGTCCAGTCTGGACATACATGCCCGCTATCTGTGGAAATGGCTATGCTACGCCAAAGGGTCCCCATTCGTACAACTGTGTTGTACAGGGAGCCTTAGATAGGATGGGCGGAGGGTGAAAGGGGGGTGAATCGAGAGCGGGTCATCAACCCAGACATACAGGGCCGAATCTGAGGTTGGCCCTCTACATCCAGGATGCGGCATTTCAGTGGCAGAGAAAAAGGAAGGTAGGGGCGCAGAAAGTTCCCCGTGGCTGGATCCTGGCCATGGGAGGCCAGATTGGGGGTGTGGCTGTGGGGAAAGAAACTTTTTGGCAGTGGCTGAAGATCACGGCTCCTGAATGGAGCTGCGGTGCCATGACACCATGGCACAGCGGCTCTATTCAAGAGCCTGGCTAAGTTAGCCAGGTAAGTGACTGGATGTCCGGGGTACCTGAATTGGAGCATGTCCTGGACGTCCAGCCACTATGCTATAATTCTGCTCCCACAGGGATATCTAGCCCCCACGGGAACAGAATCGGATGCATATCTAGGCCATCTGGACATCTGAACATCCGGACGGCCCGGAGACACACACCTACATATGTTTTTGCTTCTATGGCAAACTTTATTTCAAATTCTTTGTTTGCACCTAGACAACCAAATAAAAGGAGGCCAGTGTTCCATGAGATGCTCGGAAGGCATTGGATTGCATTGCAAGCCACATGCTCTTCAGAATACAAGACATGCCTAGTCTCCACAGCCTTCACTTTGACATTCTCTGGGGCTTTCAGAATTGGTGAGCTGGTGGGCTGCAACAATGAACTGCAAGACACATTTAGATTACAATTCTCTGATATAAAATTATTGGAGGAGACTTTTTATTATTACTTACAGGTACGCCACTATGTGAGCAGTGTTCCAGGGGGAGCTGAATTGCTTTCACGTCAACATAGCCTTTGGCTATTACTGGAGCAATGCCAAGAGCATCTTACGGCTCGGCAGTTGAGAGAACTCTTGATTCCTCCCGGAAACCTGGGGAGATTAATTCCGCTAGTAGAGAGATGGAACAGGGATGGTGTGGCGGATTTTACTGTAGAGTTGGCGGAGGCAGCCTTTCATAGAATTCGAGAGCTCTCCGAGGCAGTCCGTTACCGCGAGCTACAATTTAAGCTGCTGTGGCGAGCGTACGTCTCGGAGGCCGGAGCGCGGAAGATGGGACTTTTGATGTCCGATGTGTGTGGTCTCTGTAAGAGGAATGTGGGCACCTTATCCCATCGATTTTGGTTTTGTCCTTTAATTCAAATCTTTTGGGGAGCAGTACGGTCCAAATTGTCACTCTGGGTGGGAGGGGAGGTCGGCCTACACCCACTGTGGTGTTTATTTCATGTAGGTGGTGGGGGGTTTCAGGGAGCAGGCGCCCAGAATAGGCTGTGTGAGAAAAGCTTTTTAGTTGCTAAACATTGTATTTTGTGCCACTGGCTATCAGAAGGGGGTCCGGGGATCATGGAGTGGGAACGACTGATGGGTGACCTCCGTCTTATGGAGGGTAGAACGGCCCGACTTCTTGGGGGTAAAGCGTGGGCCCGCTTTCAAAGCATTTGGGCACCCCTGTTGTGAGCCCAGAGTATAGATCCCACTAATGGGCTTGAGTAACGGGGATTGTCCCTAAAGGAGGACTCTACTATGAGAGGGGATGCCAGGCTGTTGAGTATTGAGAGATTGCTGGGTGGTACTGATGGTCTTTTAGATGGGATGAGCGGGGGGTGGGTAGTTTCGAAGCAGGGGGGGATTCTGGGTCTGTTGTTGTTCTTGTCCCTGTTTGGGTTGAGCACGAAGGGAGTTACTCGACTATCCCCAGGTTATACCTGGTGGGACCTTGGATATGGCCGCATTTTGTTCCGGCGATCAGGACCCCGGGTTATCTGGGTTGGTTACTTTGCTATTTCCTTCGTTTTGATTGTATGCTGTATGTACTTCTATGCCGTTGCTGATATTAGACTTTTACTGATGAGTGTTGTTATTGCTGGGCATTTGTTGGCCCGACGGACTGTATGCTAACTGTAAGCTTTTGTGAAACTAATAAAAATGACTTTACTTAAAATTATTGGAGGGCCTGCTGCGAATCTGAACTGCCATTGCAAAAAATGATCCAAAAACAAAATGACAAACCATTACACTCAAAGCTGTACCTCAACTCTGTGCCTGCCCTGTAGCCAATGTCTACAACTACCTTGCACTGCAGCCTACCCCATCTCAACAGTTCTTGGTCCCCCTTGATGACACCCTATTAACCCATTTTTAGTTCACTGCTGAACTTATTTCTCAGTGGAGCAGTGGCCACAGTTGCCAAGGTGGGTCTATCTGTTCAGACAATCAAGGACTTGAGGTGTTGGCATTCTTGGGTATATGTTTTATACATAGGCCCGCAGGAAGGGTTCCAAGAAAATACCTTACAGCTCTGAAACACAGGCCAGCCATTCTCACTAACTCGCATCTGTTATGTCTTTTAGGCCACAATGCAGAGCATATAATCTGAATAATTAGACATTCCTTCATCCACTGGGCAGCTGAAAGGACGTCCACACAAACTCTAAGATATCACTAGAGCTTAGTTAAATGTGGAATACATCTCATCTGACTTGTAAGTCCAGGAATGAGGCAGATACAACTCCACACCCTACTAGAAAGCCAATTACAAGTATATGCCCACCCTGATGCCATAATCATCCACCTTGAAGGTAATAACTTGTGAATCATAACTGGTAAACAAGAATTGACTTAATCAAGGACAACCTCTTCTGGATGGCTAGCTGCTTGCCCAACACCCTCCTCATCTAGTCTGATCTTAAATCGCACCTCAAGTGGGCTGGTACTAGACTATAGAATAGAGAACTCTAAAATATCAACAGACAGGTCAGCCAGTGCATACTACATGCCAGAGGATGACAAATCCCTCACAATTGGACACAGCCTCCAATTCCCAGTTATTTTAGGAAGAACCACATTCATCTTTCAGACTAGACCCTTCTCAATGGCATCCAAGAAACTTTAGAGGCCAGTCTCAAGGTCTTCACATAACTATGCACTCCTTTCAAAGATATAAGATGCCTTGGGTTGTGTCCTTAATTGGGGGACCCAGGGAAAGCAGTGAACCCCGATGTCCATGGCGGTTACCTCAACCAAACTACAGGCATCCAACAAATTCTGACCAAGGGGAAGGGTGTCCTAGCTGGCAGCAAGACAGTGTGCCCTGGTGCGTTCCCTTTAGGTTGATGGCTGACCTAGCATACTGTAGGTGGCCCATGAGACAATACAGAAAGGCAGCAGTCATGAATGCAGTTGTAACTCGACTTGGCATGGCGAGCCCTATGCACTGTGGCCCAGCAGGTGGCATTTCATGAGAACAGTTCACCACACATCAGCTCGGGTGACTGGGTGAGATTCTTGTCTTCCCCCCCCCCCCCCCTTATGCTGTTGTTGTTACAATAAAGCTGCAGCCAATTGACCTGCAATTGCTGTGTTGACTGACATTACATGTGTTTCCTATTTAATGAGCTAGGGCAGAACAGATCAATAGTTCTGCCTACATACATTAGTAGAAGGGTTGGAGCTATATGCTATGGGCTCAAGGTGGACCCATCTGGAGCTCCCTTGGTTGGGACCTGCTCCCGCCAAAATTTTAAAAAAGGGCATATCATAGGACCAGACCACTCAGGCCACCTATTGTAATGCTTGTCATAGTAGCATGATATTAAGATCTACAGAAGTGCACTCTAATAAGGGCAAGCAAAAGCAGTACAGTCTCCCCTTTTGATCGATTTTAAACTCATCCCACCCACCACACATGCAGCCAGGAGAAAAATCTGCATTACCTGCTATATGTCGCTCACTTGTTGCAGCTAATTGGTGGAAACTAGGGATGTGCTTTCATTTTAAACAAAAGCCGCAATCTCAGAGAAACAGGAAATGGAGACATCCTTGTCATTTCCTGATTCTCATCAATAATGGGAATAATGCCATCCTAGCTGTGAACTCATTCCAGCTCCGAAGTAAGCAACTCTTTTCACCCTGATACTGTTTATACACATTGTTGTCTTATGTTCCAAACTAAAAGCTGTGATTTTCCTCATGTCAATATAATATAACTGCTCAATGCTACACTGTTACAACTTGTGCCTATATTACAACATGTGCTTATGTGTCTTATGCTCCAAACCAATAGCTGTGATTTTCCTAAGGTCAATATAATACAACTGCTCAATGCTACACTGTTACAACTTGTGCTACAAAAGTATCTAACTACTGTGATATTTACCGATACTTATATAACTCCTCTGAACAGACGCTTATTCCAGTTCTACTGCTGTCCCTGCCTTTCCCCCACTCACGCATTATCCTTTATTCCATAACCTACATTGCCCACCATATTTCTAAACTATCTCAGAATGGCTCTTCCTAACTCATGCTCATTTAAGCTATGGTCAACTTTCATTATACTATACATCACTTTGCTTACCTTCCATTATGCTCTAATTCCGACTCATAGCGCCCCCATCACAATAATCCACTCCCTCAGACACACGCACACCCCACCACATCTCTACCATGCTCAATATAATCCCCACTACCGCACTTGTAAACTCAAACCAATTAGTTTAAATCCCTACCTTAAACTCAATTCTCCTTCTGACCTCCCCCATCCCCCTCAAATGTGCCCTACTCAATGTGCGCTCAGCTAGAAATAAGATCCCCTTAATTGCTGACCTTATATCCGATTATGACCTTGATATACTTTGCCTCACCGAAACTTGGTTCCAAGACTCTGACATGGTCCTAATAAACCAACTATGCCCCAAAGCATACTCAATCAACGTATGCAACAGAACAAATGGCAGAGGAGGAGGTGTAGCTGTTATATCAAGATCCCACTTACAACTCTCTACAGTCGAATCCACCTCTACCTCAGGCATGGATTCCATTAGAGTCTCCAATACTACTCTCTCTCTCCACCTTTTATACAGAGCACCCCTAACTGACTCAACTGATCTCTCCACGATCCTAGACACAGCCTGTTCCCCCCAACCTGCCTCACGCCCCCTTATAATCTTAGGTGACCTAAACTTGCACTCTACAACTCCAAAACAATCCTCTACATTTCTCCAAGCAATGAACACTCTCCACTTCACCCAAATACTTGAACAACCTACACACTCCTAAGGAAATATCCTTGATCTAATATTTATCCCACAACACTCATTATCCTCCAATCAGGTCCCACACACTATTCAATCCATACCCTGGTTGGATCATGCTCTCATCCTCTTCTCCGTCCCCTACTCCACTCACAGAAGACGACTACCTACCCATCCTCAACATACCCGTAAATTTAAACAATTCAACGCAGCCAATGTTCTAGAGGAAATAATCCCATCTCTTGATCTACTAAATAGTATGAGCCTGAACCAAGAGTCCCACATCTCTAAATGGAATAAAGTCCTATCTACAGCCTCTCTACTCCCACCTAAAAATTTCCTCAAAAGCACCACAGAAGAGCCCCCTGGTTCTCTACAAGCCTGAGAAACCTTAAAAGAGAGCTTAGACGTCTTGAACATCAATGGAGACACTCTCGAGACCCTAACGCACATATCGCTTACATAAGAACATAAGATATGCCATACTGGGTCAGACCAAGGTCCATCAAGCCCAGTATTCTGTTTCCAAAAGGGGCCAAACTAGGTCATATGTACCTAGCAGTTTCCCCAAGAGACACAAGTTCCACAATGCTTGTACTGGGTCAAGCATTGATATCTTCGGTCACTTCTTAATAATGGTTTATGGACCTCTCCTCCAGGAACTTGTCCAAACCTTTTTTAAACCCAGCTACACTAACAGCCTTTACTACATCCTCCGGTAACAAATTCCAGAGTTTGATTACACGTTGAGTGAAAAAAAATATTTTCTTTTATTAGTCTTAAATAGTTTACCCTGTAGCTTCATTGCATGTCCCCTAGTCTTTCTATATTCTGATAAGGTAAACAATCGATCTACGTTTACCCATTCCACTCCATTCATTAATTTATAGACTTCTATCATATCTCCCCTCAGCCGTCTCTTTTCCAGGTTAAAGAGCCCTAACCTTTTCAGCCTTTCTTCATAGGAGTATCCTTCCATCCCCTTTACCATTTTGGTGGCTCTTCTCTGTACCTTTTCTAAAATCGCTATATCCTTTTTAAGATACGGTGACCAGAATTGCACACAATATTCAAGGTGCGGTCTCACCATGTAACGATATAGAGGCATTATAATATCTTTTGTTTTATTTTCCATTCCTTTCCTTATCATACCTAGCATTCTATTTGCTCTCTTGGCCGCCGCTGCACACTGGGCCGAGGGTTTTAACATGTTATCCACAATGACGCCTAAATCTTTCTCCTGGGTGGTGGTTCCTAATGTGGAACCTTGTATCTTGTAACCATAGTTTGGGTTGTTCTTCCCTAGGTGCATAACCTTGCACTTGTCCACATTAAATTTCATCTGCCATTTTGATGCCCAGTCTTCCAATTTATCAAGATCCTCTTGCAATTTTTCACAATCCTCTTGGGTTTTAACAACTTTAAATAGTTTTGTGTCATCTGCAAATTTGATAACCTCACTCGTTATTCCACTTTCGAGGTCATTTATGAATATGTCAAAAAGCAGCGGACCCAGCACAGATCCCTGGGGTACACCACTATTCACCTTTCTCCATTGGGAAAATTGGCCATTTAGCCCTACCCTCTGCTTTCTATCTTTTAACCAGTTCCTGATCCACAATAGTACACTGCCTCCTATCCCATGACTCTTTAGTTTTGCCAAAAGTCTCTGATGAGGGACCTTGTCAAAGGCTTTCTGAAAGTCCAGATACACAATATCAACTGACTCACCTTTGTCCACCTGTTTATCCACTCCTTCAAAAAAACATAACAGATTAGTAAGACAAGATCTTCCTTGTCTAAAGCCATGTTGGCTGTCTCCCATTAGGTTGTGACTATCTACATGCAGAATAATTTTATTCTTTATGATGGTTTCTACCATTTTTCCCGGTACTGACATCTGGCTCACAGGTCTGTAGTTTCCCTGATCACCCCTGGAACCCTTTTTAAAAATTGGTGTTACATTGGCGATCCTCCAATCTTCAGGTATTAGAGATGATTTTAATGATAGTTCACAGATTACTGATAGCAGTTCTGCAATCTCATATTTCAGTTGTTTCAACACCCTTGGATGTATACCATCCGGCCCAGGTGATTTGCTACTCTTCAGTTTATCTAATAGTTGTAAGACATCTTCCCGATGTATTGATATTTCCTTCAATTCTTCCGCACCTTTAAATACCACTTCAGTCATGGTTAACATCCCTACATCTTCCTCAGTAAAGACCGAAGCAAAGAATTCATTCAGTCTCTCCGCTATCGCCTTGTCGTCTCTTAGTGCTCCTTTAACCCCTTTATCATCTAATGGACCAACTGACTCTCTCACAGGTTTTTTGCTACGAATGTACTTGAAAAGGTCTTTATTTCGCGTTTTTGCTTCCGCAGCAAGCTTCTTCTCAAATTCTCTCTTTGCCTGCCTTATCAATGCCTTGCATTTGACTTGCCAGTGCTTGAGCTGTTTCCAGGTTTCGTCGTTTGGCTCTTTTTTCCATTTCCTGAAAGATGCTTTTTTGGCAACAACAGCCTCTTTGACCTCACCTTTAAACCATGCTGGCAGTTTTTTGGACTTCCTTCCACTTTTCTTAAAGCGTGGAATACAGCTGGTCTGGGCTTCCAAGATAGTATTTTTCAACAACACCCAAGCTTGATGTACATCTTTAACCTTTGCAATTGCTCCTTTTAGTTTTTTCTTAACTGTTTTCCTCATTTTATCATAGTCTCCCTTTCGAAAGTTAAAAGGTAGTACTGTGGATTTCCTTACTATCCCTCTTCCACTAATTAAATCAAAGGCGATCATGCTAAGTGGCCCCAACACCCTTATCTGTTGCATTAGATCTGGTGTTCCACTAAGGACTAGGTCTAATATGGCTTCCCCTCTGGTCGGTTCATGAACCAGCTGCTCCAAGAAGCAGTCATTTATTTCATCTAGGAACTTTATCTCCCTAGCATGTCCTGACGTGACACTGACCCAGTCGATACCGGGGTAATTGAAATCACCCATTATTATTACTGCGCTGTAACTTTTGTTAGCTTCCTTGATTTCTTTGAGCATTTCATCATCCATTTGGTCATTCTGGCCAGGTGCTCGATAGTACACCCCCACTGCCATCGCCTTCCCCCTTTTATATGGAATTTCAATCCATATAGATTCTACAGCAGATTTTGTTTCCTGCAAAACTTTAATCCTTTCTGAGTCAATGCCCTCTCTAACATAGAGAGCAACCCCTCCACCAATTTGATCAGCTCTATCATTACGATATAGTTTGTACCCAGGTATCACAGTGTCCCACTGGTTGTCCTCCTTCCACCATGTCTCTGATATTCCAATCATATCTAACCTTTCATTTAGTGCTATATATTCTAACTCTCCCATCTTAGTCTTTAGACTTCTAGCATTTGCATACAAGCATTTTAGAGAATGTATTTTATTCATGTTAATTTGGCTATTGTTAGACATGGGTAAATTGGGATCTTTAAGCTCTGTCTGCTCCATACTTGAGGGCATTTGGGCTACTTTACTCTTTTGTGGAACCTCTCTGCTTTTGGTAGTATCCTTCAAGGATACATTCTTCCGAACCATCCGCTCTTGGGCGACTGTCGGCTTTCCCCTAATATCTAGTTTAAAAGCTGTTCTATCTCCTTTTTAAAGGTTAATGCCAGCAGCCTGGTTCCATCCTAGTTAAGGTGAAGCCCATCCCTTTGGAAGAGCCCCTCCTTTCTCCAGAATGTTCCCCAGTTCCTAACAAATCCAAAACCCTCATCTCTGCACCATTGTCTCATCCACGCATTGAGACTCCGGAGTTCTGCCTGCCTTTTGGGTCCTGCGCGTGGAACAGGAAGCATTTCGGAGAATCCTACCCTGGAAGTTCTGGATTTCAACTTCCTACCTAAAAGCCTAAATTTTGCCTCCAGAACCTCCCTACCACATTTTCCTATGTCATTGGTACTGACATGTACCAAGACAGCAGACTCCTCCCCAGCACTATCTAAGACCTTATCTAGGTGGCGCGTGAGGTCTGCTACCTTCGCACCAGGCAGGCATGTTACCAGGCGATCCTCATGTCCACCAGCCACCCAGCTATCTACATGCCTAATGATCGAATCACCAACTATAACGGCTGTCCTAACCCTTCCCTCATGGGCACTGTGACACAGTAGCTCCTCAGGAACAGATGGATACAAGTGAGCAGCCGGTGGTAGAAGCCGGTACTGCAGGAGAAAGCAGGGATTTCTCTGCAGAAATAAAAAAACACAGTTTCAATCAAGCAAAACAGCTCACCTCGAGGGAGGAGAGTAGGAAGGCTTGTGATTGGGCACGCCCCAAGGGGAGGCAGGCAGTGCAGGCTAGAAGCACCTGGTTAAATACACAGGAACCAGGAAGTGAAAGGCAGATTCAGATGCAGAGGGAGATCCACGGGCAGACGGAGATCCAGACGCAGATCCAGAGAGAGAAGCCAAGAGAGCAACGGAGGTTTCCTTGCTGTGATAATTTCCCTAACAGTCTGCAGCTGGAGGATAGCTTGGAGCAGCATTCAGATGAGGAAAGAAACTGCTGGAGGCAGAGCTCCTTTAGAACGTTGAGAAACCCAATGCTACAGGACCAGGCAGAGCTGGGAAATAAAGGCAGAAGGATAAAGAATCCTCCAAGAGAGAAGTTCCTCTATAAGGTACCCAGAGAAAGAGGAGTTTATGCTCTAAAGCCAGAAAGTCTATATTCTGCTTTTAAAAGCAAAGCCAGTCAAGATGGTGGCAGCTGGTGTCAGAAAAGAGAAGCTTTGAATGACAATAATTATTCTTTTAAACTAGCTGAGTCACCTAGCCAGGACAGGGCTGATATACATGCTTTTAAATATTCTCCTAGCATTGCTAAGTTTGAATGTACAGCACCCACGTGCAGGGAAAGGTGGGGAGCTAAGGAAAGCCCAGCACATGTTTGTTTTCCAAATGCAAACAAACCTGATAAGGAGCCTGAGATAGATAGGCTCAGTCAATACCTATTCACCGAGGGGACAGGAAGACAGCTCAATGAAGAAAAGTTTCATGCTGAATCACTTCTTAAAGAGTTCCAGGATTATTTAGAACAGAAGAAGAGTTTTAACCACAGTGTTCCAGTTACTGGCTATAAGGAAGAAAACTCTGTTCATAATTCTGTGTTTTCCCCTGCTGATGATGATGAGATGATGATGGACTGTTCTACCTGTTTAATTGATAGAGGCAATTAAGCAGAGAGAGGATTGTGCTGGTATATGAAGTAATATAACAGTGACGTAACTTTGACCGACACAAGAAAGCTTGTGGAGGGAAACTGAATTAGAGCACTACTAGTGTTTGATAGAACCTGAGCTTTATTAGTGAAGGACTTTTCTGTTATCAGCCTGTATGTTAAAAGCACATGAAAGGAATGTGAAGAAATACAGCATTTAAAGCCAGTCAGGCAAAGTTTCAGTTAATCCTGTTTTATTTGGTTTAAACTTCTGCACCGTCTGTAATCTTCTTTTGAACTGCACAATGGCAATATGAGCCACATGAAAAATAAACCTCATGTAAATAAATAACTCTTCCCAGCCTTACTGCTCGAAGCATAACACAACTACAACTAACTGCCTCAAGGGCATCAAAAGGCAACCCCTCCTTAACCCTCAAGGTTAAGGGGCGGGCGGTGTCATAGCACATGGCCCTGGAGAAACTTCCTCGGTGCGAGAGGGTTTTACATCACCTGGAGGACAGGTCCTAGTTACAGGATCACTTCCTGCCACACCAGGGTGATGCTCTCCTGTCACGTGACCTCTCTCCTCCATGGCAACAGGGGTGCTGCCAGACTGGAGGTGGGACTTCAGGACTATATCCCTGTAGGTCTCGTCTATGTACCTCTCTGTCTGTCTTATGTTTTCCAAGTCTGCTATTTTAGCCTCTAGAGAACGGACTTGTTCCCTGAGAGAAAAGAGCTCCTTGTACCTAGTGCACACGTAAGACCTCTCACCAACTGGGAGAAAATCATACATGTGACACTCAATGCAAAAGACTGGAAAGCCCCCATCCCGCTGCTGGACTGCTGTCTGCATCTTAGTTTTAAGTTTGTGTCTAGATCTTTAAGTTCTTACTTACTAGGGGTTGCTATGGGTATTTATACCAATAAAACTGTACCTAATACGTTTAATATACCTTGTTCACCTGAAGCTTAATTAATCTCAGGTCCTTAGTGTATGACTGATTTGGGTAATGAGCTTCACCTGAAAGCACCTCCTGTCTTTTAAGATGTGTAAGTACCTATAAAGCTACGATTATCCCAGGGGAGGGAGGGAAATAACACTTATTAAAAGAGGGCTGCTACACAGTACCCTGTCTTGTGCTGCTGAGGTAAGCTAAATTCTGATTTGATTTAAATTATAGCTCTTAGCTGCTGCTAGGCTCTAACGTCTTATGAAATTTAAACTACAAGCTCTCTGCTGGGTACTAAATTTAACCAGAAAGCTCTCTTCTGTGTGTTAAATTTAAACTAAAAGTACTTTGCTGTTACTTGGCCCTGAGTGACTATTAAATTTAAACTACAAGCTCTCTGCTGGGTATGAAATGTAATCAGAAAGCTCTCCTCTGTGTTTTAAATTCAAACTTTAATTGCTGCTACTAGGCCCTAACTGATCCATCAAAAAACAGTGGGTTCACAGATTAAGTACCTTTAATACAAAGAATTCTTTTTAGAAAATTACCAGAAGTATATACTCACAGTTGCAGATTTCTCTCCAGAAGTAACAGTCCCCCTTTCTAGTCCTTCAAGACAGAGGTTCACAGAGCTCTGGTTGAGCTATTTATGCCTCTGCTGCTGAGGTAATGCTGTGACCAACTTCCTGGGTAATTAACAGTCCTTGCTTGGATAGGAGGAGTCTTTCAAAATGGCCTTTTGATCTGCCACCTGGTGTTAACACCTATTTATTTATTTATTTATTTATTTAACTATTTCTTTTATACCGCCCCTTCCAGAGATCAAGGGCGGTTTACATATAACAGGTTAACAGTCTTGTACACATTTGTATACATTCTTTACATAGAACAATAGAAACTAACTATTTACATTGAACAATAAAGTTTAACTTAGTGGGTATTAAAGCAGAACAAAACATCAAACTTTTTTACAAATGTATATTTACAGTGTGTGGTGTGTAGTGCGGGTATTTGTGTAGGTGCTGGAATTTAGTTCCTTTTATGTCTTCTTTGGGGCGTGTGTGAGGGTGAGCAGGCATGCGGTTATGGTGTTGGGATTAAGGGAGTTTGTGTAATTGTTTCCACGTTTGTAGTGGGGCTGGCTTTGGGGGAGTAGGGGATTTCAAAATGTTCAGTGAACAGGTAAGTCTTTAATTCTTTTCTGAATTGGATGAGGTCTTTTATGGTGCGAAGTTCAATAGGGAGGTTGTTCCAGAGTGTAGGAGCAGTGAATGAGAATGCTCTGGAGCTAGTGGTTTTCTTAGTCTTCCGGATGGCTTTTGGTATGATAAGGGAGTGGGCTGTGTTTTGTCTGTGGGCCCTTGTCGATGTTGGAGAGTGCAGTAATGTGGATAGGTGTGAGGGGGTTATGTCATTTATGAGTTTATAGGTTGTTAGGATAATTTTGTATTTAATTCGACTGTTTATAGGGAGCCAGTGGAGTTCTAGCAGTATTGGGGTTACGTGATCTGTTAAGCGAGCTTTAGCAATTACTTTAGCACAGATGTTTTGAGCTCTTTGTAGGAGGTATGTGTTTTTTTGAGGAAGGCCTATGAGGAGACTATTGCAATAGTCAAAATGAGGGGTGATCAGGGTACTTACTACAGATCTAAAGTCTTGTGTTTCGAGGAGTGGTCTTAGGTGTTGAATAGTTTTGAGTTTGTAGAAAATAGTTTTTACTGTTTGTTTTATGTGTGGTATCATGGTGAGAGTGTGGTCTATTATTACTCCTAAGTATTTACTTGTTTTTTAACAGGTATGGAGGTTTTGTTGATTGTGATTGTTTCAGGGTAAGTGTTTTCAGTCATAGATGACCTCGTTACAAACATTGCCTTAGTTTTTGAGGTTGATGCTGAGGTGGTTAGATTCCATCCAGGAGGAGGTCTCTGCCATGCATTTGGATAGTGAGTCATATGTAGGGTTTTTAATGGTTATGGGGATAGCTAGCATGATGTCATCGGCATAAATAAAATGGTTAATCTTGTGTTTTTTAAGTATGTTTGTTATCGGTTGGAGGTACAGGTTAAATAGGAGGGCTGAAAGGGCCGATCCTTGGGGTATTCCCTGTCCTTGTGGGAATGTTTCTGATGCTTGTTGGTCAATTTGGACTCGTATTAATCTATGTGAGATGTAGGATTTGAACCAGTTAAGGACCGTCCCGCCTATTCCTAGGTTCTCTAATCTGTTGATCAGTGTCGGGTGATTGATGTTATCGAAGGCGGCTGAGATATCTATAAATAGGAGTAAGAAACCATGGTGTTTGTCATCTGTGCCCCTGATGAGAAAGTCCATTAGTGTGATTAGGAGGGTTTCTACTCCGTGGGATGGGCGGAAGCCAAATTGGTGTGAGTCAAGTGGTTTGTGCTCATCAATGTGTTCCTGTAACTGAATTTGGATTGTTTTCTCTATTATTTTGGCAATGAATGGAATGCTGGCTATGGGTCTGTATGAGTTCGGGTCTTTTGAGTCAAGCTTATTATTCTTTATTATTGGTCGGAGTGTTGTGAGTTTTAGGGCATCGGGCATGATGCCTTGTGAAAGGGATTGATTAACTATATCTTGTATGTTTACCGCCAGTTCATTTTTTGCACACTTAATCCATGATACAGGGCATGGGTCGAGTGGGGAGGTGGTGGTGTTTATCATTGTTATAATTTTGAGGAGTTGCTTTTGTTCTACCAACTGGAAATTTGTCCATATGTGGGTGGTTGTTGTGTTTGATAATAATGGAGTCGGGGTGATGGTCTTGTTTTTTAGTTTTTCTGCAAAATGTTCTGCTAGTGATTGTATATTCATTGCTTGTTGTTTAGGTTCGGTGTTATTAGTTTTGGTTAGTGTTCTTACTATCGCGAATAACTCCCTAGGGCGGTTGATGGATGAGTTTATTACTTTGGAGTGGTAGTCTCTTTTTGATTTGTTGATTGCGTTTTGTATTCTATAAGTAGGAGCATGTATTGGGATTTGTTTTCCTCAGATTTAAGTTTTCTCCATCTCTTTTCTAGTCTCCTCAGTTGTTTTTTTAGTTGTGTCAGCTCTTTGGTGAACCATTTTTCTGTCTTTTTTGTTTGTTTATGTAAGACTCGTGTGGGGAGCGCTGCTTTTTGAATCGTTAGATTCCAATGAGCTATGGAAAAGGTTTCACAGGTCTCTTGCCCCCTAGGTAGAAGGCCTCTTTGTAAAGGTCTCTAGAAGACTTTATTTGTTGCTCAAAGAGTACAGACCCTGTTTTGCCTTTTGTGCTAAGCTAAATTCTGATTTGATTTAAATTATAGCTCTTAGCTGCTGCTAGGCTCTAACGTCTTATGAAATTTAAACTACAAGCTCTCTGCTGGGTACTAAATTTAACCAGAAAGCTCTCTTCTGTGTGTTAAATTTAAACTAAAAGTACTTTGCTGTTACTTGGCCCTGAGTGACTATTAAATTTAAACTACAAGCTCTCTGCTGGGTATGAAATGTAACCAGAAAGCTCTCCTCTGTGTTTTAAATTCAAACTTTAATTGCTGCTACTAGGCCCTAACTGATCCAACAAAAAACAGTGGGTTCACAGATTAAGTACCTTTAATACAAAGAATTCTTTTTAGAAAATTACCAGAAGTATATACTCACAGTTGCAGATTTCTCTCCAGAAGTAACAGTCCCCCTTTCTAGTCCTTAAATAAACTCCATGCCTACTGCTCCGAAACCCTCAACCATAAAAGAGAATATAATGAAAATCATCCAACGGTCTCTTAATAAACACAGAGAGTTATTCTCCATTACCAAATCCTTAATAAATGAACCCCTACACCAGGACCAGCCACCAAAAATATCTGCACAAACTATAGCTAACTACCTTATCTCTAAATTTCTCCTGACCACCTCAATTAATAACCCCCAACCCATTGCTGACTGCAGCTCCCAACTGCATGAGCCTACCCACTTAAACACATGGAATGAATTTGAACCCCTCACACTAGATAACGTAACTAATGTTATCAAAGATCTAAATGCCTCTACCTCTGCCCTTGACCCTTGCCCTGTCCCCTGGATCAAATCTACCAGAAGTTCCATCAGCCCCTACATTCTACATATTGTACAATCCTCCCTCCTGACAGGTTCTGTACCACCTCCTCTTAAGTGTGCCACAATCTGTCCAATCCTAAAAGGATCCAAACTTGACCCAACTTCCCCTACTTCTTACAGACCCATCTGTAGTATCCCCTTCCTTGCAAAGATAACTGAGAAACTAGTCCAAACCCAACTTCAGAACTATATTGATGATCACTCTCCCCTAGATTTATTCCAACATGGTTTCAAAAAGAACCATGGAGTTGAAACCCTCCTTACCTCCCTACTAGATTCCTTGTACCTTCACACCCAGAATCCTACCCAAGGATGCCTACTTAAATTCCTTGACTTATCCGCTGCTTTTGATTCCCTTCCCCACCATCAACTCCTAAATAGACTCCATGATTTAGGACTGAGAGGCACAACCCTAAGCTGGTTCCGCTCCTACTTAGATAACAGAACACAACAGGTCCGTATTGGAAATTATACTTCCCTTCCATTTATCCTAAAACAAGGTGTCCCCCAAGGATCTAGTCTATCAGCTCTACTATTTAACATCTTCCTTCAACCTGTCCGCAAGATTTTCAGTACCAATTATATGCGGATGATATGATGTGCTTTGCCCCATTTAACCTTATAAACCCCAATTTTACTAAGCTAAGTGAATGCCTAGCTAGCCTAAAATCTTGGCTCTCCCAGCACAACCTCCTAATTAATCAATCCAAAATTGAGGCTCTTCAAGTATTTTCCAATGCCACATACACCCCACCTCCATCCCTTACTATTGGCGATCTCTCACTCACTATAAAAAAACAAGTGAAATATCTTGGTATTATCCTTGATCAGAACCTCTCCTTCACTGATCAAATAAAGAGAACCTCTAATACAATATACGCAAAGTTACATACCCTTCGGAACCTCAAACTTCTCTTAAGCCCTGACTCTTTTTCGTTCTGTCTGTCAGGCCCTTACAATCCCTTCTCTTGATTACTGTAACCTTATCTACCATGGCCTTCCCAAGAACAGCATACAACCGCTTCAACTAGCCCAGAACACGATAGTGCGGCTTATAACCAACAACTCCAGACAATCCCACATCACACCAGTCCTCTATGATCTCCACTGACTCCCCATTCAATACAGAGTTAAATTCAAGGTACTTACCCTTACACATAAAATCATCTCCAATGAGTTGGCACCATGCCTATCCCCACTCCTTCCCTCCACCAATAACACAAGATCATGCCGCTCCATTACCAAAAACCTACTGACCATCCCAACAAATAAAAGATATAGCAAGCAGTCTACTAGTAGCAGGGCCTTCTCCCTCTATGCCCCATCCTTATGGAATGCCCTTCCTCATGAGCTGCGAAACTGTTCAGACCACTCCGAGTTCCGAAAGAAGTTAAAAACTCTTCTCTTCCTCGAACATTTTTCCCTACCACCTTAGAACTTAGCCCTCTGCCTCCACTTCCTCACCCCTGCCTTTTCAAAATCTATCATGCTACCATGTGGTATTCCTGTATGTACCTATGTAAATAGTTGATCATTATAAATAGTTTCATATTTTCTACATTTTTTACACTTGTATCCTTGTTTCTTGTTCTATGTAAACAGTTGAAATATACTGCCATGTAAAGTTCTATGTAAACCATCTTGAATTGCAGAAAGACGGTATATAAAAATTGTTAAATAAATAAATAATGCATACTGTCACAGCCCCTCCTAGTGGCAGTGTGCCAAAGGGTCATGGTGGACATTTTAATTTTGTTGAAGAAAGAAAAACTTTTAGACCAAGTGCATTCTGGTCCTTGTAGTCCCTCTTCACAAGAAAATAGATGTGTGAGCCTTGAGCAGGGTGAAACAAAAAGGTTTTTATTCCATTGTTACGCAAAAGGTTCTTCAGGAAACAAAGTAGAATTACCTTACTTCAGGTTTAGTGCCAAGAATATTTACAAAAGGTCAGCAACTGCTACAAATACTTCACAGTTCTCTGTATCCAAGCAAGATTCTCAAACAGCAAGAAAACAAGACAAAACTTCTTCCTTCAGTGTTAACAGAAGCAAAAGGTACTTTAAAACATGTGCTGCTGTTATATCTCGGTAAGAGATTCCAGGCTCTTGGTAATACACAGAGAACAGTCCATTGGTTCAAGCATCAACTGTTCTGGTTCTGCAAACTCAATTTGCATGGGTTCTAGCTCACTCATAGTGTCTTCTAATCCTGAGCTTTCCCTGGTTAACACAGGTTGCAGTTCAGTATTTCTTTCCCCCACTTTCCAGCCTTGCTGGCCTGGGTTTAGCAAATAACTATTAGGGCTTTTCCCTCTACCTCTCTGTACAGGGTTGCAAAACTTCCTTCAGCTTTGTTTCTTCTCAGAATGGCTTTTTAGGTTATCAGCCTTCCTAGGACCTGGCATCCATTTAATAAATGAAGTATCACTGTACCTTGGATCTCTGTAGTGTTTGCTGCTGGTGTTCTCTCCACCAGAGACTCTCCCTTTGTCACCATCTTCCTTGAAGACTGGCTTCTGGAGCTTTTTAAGCTGGGCTTGTTCTCCCTGGAACTTAGCTCTGCTTTTCCATGTATCCAAGCTTCTCTGCCTTGCAGTGTATGAGGTTCCTTCCTCAGGTCCTTCCTTCAAAGATCCTTTCTCTCTCTCTTTCAAAGGTCCTCCCTCGAGTTCCTTCTCAGATCCTCTCTTAGATCCTCTCTCGAGTTCCCCCTTAGATCCTCTCTCCCTGCTTCCTTGTGAGCACTGCTTAAAAAGGTGTTCTCCAACTGAGTTTCCTGGCTTTCTACCCAGGTGCCTTTGATTAGGTACTGCATTGCTACAACCTGGGTGTGTCAGCTTAACTTCTGCAGCCTCGTGCCTGCTCCCTCTAGCTGCACTTCTAGGTAATTGCACCCTCTGTAACTCAGTTGCTTCATAAGAGAGTTTTTTTCTACATCCATTGCTTCAATGGCTTCAGCTCCATCACAATATTCTTTAACAAGAGTGTGCACTATTATGCTACAGCATGCAATAGTACAATTACAGAATAAAACATGATCTTACAAGTGTGTCCTTCTCTAAAACAGAGGTTTAGTTTTTCCTCTTATTAGTACATCATTCTAACCAGTGAAACATGCACATTTTCCAAAGGTACCCTCTATGCTACTCTTTCTAAAGACCTAACCTCTGGCTTCACAATGCCTACCCATATATTTATTTATTTATTTAGCTGTATTTATATCCCACTTTTCACCGGGTCAAAGCGGTCAATTGGGGGATACATTTAACACAAGGGGATATGAGACACATACACTAATACTTACAGGGAACATGGGCAATGGAGGGTTAAGTGGCTTGCCCAAGACCACAAGGAGTGCCTATAGGACTAGAAATCCCAGTCCCTCCGGCCTGAGATTGCTGTCCCCAGGTGGGACTTGAACCCCCGGCCCTCCGACCTGAAGTACCTTGTCCTAACCACTAGAACAACCCCTCCCTCATATAGGGGGTTATTTTAGAAGCTTTATTTGCGTTTTACATATGTATGTGCCAGTACATATATGTATAGATGGCAGCCATGTGTAAATTATTTTAGAATGGCTGCAATTTACACATGGTTGTCCAAGTCACATATAAGTTACATAGGTGTGTGTCATGGGCATGGTTAGGGAATGATCAGAGTGCATCAAAAATCTACATATGTATTCCCCTTTTCAGATGTAGAATACATATGTATGACTAAAATAGTGCATCGCAAGATTTACAGCTGCCCCCTGCCGTGTACAGCTTTTTAAAAAGAGTTTGTTTCACCAAGCCATTTACAGTCCTTTAGCCCCTTAATGCCTCCTTATTTATTCCTCACTCCAAATATTGTTGTTGTTGTTGTTGTTGTTAAGTGCCGTCAAGTCGGTGTTGACTCATGGCAACCCTCAGTTTTCCAAAATTGTGTTCGGTCTTCAGTCAGGCGGCTCATTGTTGACAGACTGGCACCCAGCTACTGTTATTGTATCGATCCATCTCATTCCTTTTTTGCATTGACCTTCTACCTTGCCAAGCATGATGTCTTTCTCTAATGATCTCTCTCTTTGCATGATGTGTCCAGAGTATGAAAGTTGCAGTCTTGTCCTCTGAGCTTCTAAAGAAAGCATTAGGTTTGATCTCCTCTAGTACTGACTGATTCATTTTTCGGCCAGTCCATAATCCAAAGGGATCAATTTTCTTCCTGTCTATCTTTTTCACTGTCCAACTTTCACATCCATATGACGTTATTGAAAATGCCATGGCTTAAAGAAGTCAAATCTTTGTATTGAGAGACATCTCGAGAATCTTGTCTAGGTCCAACTGCTTGTTGTTTCTTTGTTGATAGTTGATGCAAGTAGGTTAAAGATGTCTACTATTTCGATTTATTCTCTATCAATAATGAACTTATTGATTTTGCCAGTTGTCAAGATCTTTGTCTTCTTTACATTAAGGTGCAGACCCATTTTAAGACTATGTTCTTGAGAAGCAAATGTTTCAGATCATCTTCACTTTCAGCCAGTAATGTGGTATCATCAGCATAGCGAAGGTTGTTGATGAGTCTTCCACCAATCTTCACACCTCTGTTGTCTTCATACATTCCTGCTTCTCTGATGCTTTGTTCTGAATATAAATTAAACAGGTAGGGGGAAAGTATACAGCCTTATCATACAACTTTGCTGATTTTAAACCATTCTGTTTCTCCTTGTTCCGTTCGAACTGTTACTCCTTGATCAATGTAAAGGTTGTGCAAGAGAATGATCAGGTGTTTTGGTATAGCCATGCTTCTTAATGTGGCCCAGAGTTTCTCTTGGTTTACACAGTCAAAAGCCTTGCTGTAGTCAATAAAACACATACAGATGTCCTTTTGGTATTCTTTAGTCTTTTCAAGAATCCACCTCATATTCGTGATGATGTCTCTCATTCCTCACCCTTTCCTGAACCCTGCTTGCACTTCAGGTTGTAGTCTCTGCTGAATAATCTTGAGTAGAATCTTGCTGGCATGTGGGATCAGAGCAATTGTGTGATAATTTCCACAGTTAGTTGGATCACCTTTCTTTAGTATTGGTATAAACACATAACTTTTCCAGTCAGTTGGCCATGATGTTGTCTTCGAAATTTCCTGGCAGAGCCTTGTAAGTATGGTAACAGCTGCATCAGATAGCTGTAATATTTCTATGGGAATGCCATCAATGCCTGGTGCTTTGTTCTTTGGTAAGGCTTTCAATGCTGCATCAACTTCTTCTTTCATCACTAATGGTTCCGGATCATAAGGTACAAGTTGAAACAGCTGTTGGTCCACTTGATCTTTATCATATAAAAACACTGTATATTCTTTCCACCTTTTCTTGATCTTCTCAACATCATTCAACATGGATCCCTGAGCATCTTGTAACATTCCAATTCAAGGCTGGAATTCTTTCTTTAACTCTCGCAGCTTTAGGAAAGCCAATCTTATTCTTTGTTTAATAGTTTCTTCTTCTATTTCCTTGCATGTGTCATTGTAATACTTCTCCTTGTCTTGTCTTGCTGCACATTGGAAATCTCTGTTGAATTCTGCTATTGCCTCTTTTTATCCTCGGCTTTAGCTTCTCTGTGTTTCTGGGCAATTTTCAGAGTTTCTTCAGTCATCCATTTTGGCCGTTTTTGCTTTTTCACCTTTTGTAGAGATTTCTCACTTGCTTCCAACTACCTTCTTGATGCCATCCCATAACTCTTCTGTCATTTGTATCTAAAGCAGCAAATCAATTTTGCAGGCAGTTGTTAAATTCTAGTGGTATATTCTGAAGGTCATATTTTGCTACATTCATGAATGGCTTGCTCTTTTTCAACTTTAGCTTGAGTTTGCATACTAGTAGTTGGTACCACAGTCAGCTCCAGATTTTGTCTTTGTTGATGTTATACAGCTTTTCCATCATTGACTTTGACGGATGTAGTCAATTTGATTTTTTACAATCCTTTGGATGAAGTCCATGTGTACAGTCGCTGCGTGTGTTGCTGGAAGAAGGTGTGTGAGATGAATAGATCATTGGTCTTGCAGAATTCTATCAGTCTTTCTCCAGCTTTATTTTTGTTGCCAAGTCCATATTTTCCAACCATTTTGTCCTCTTCTTTGTTGCCAACTTTTGCATTCCTGTCACCCATGACTATCAGGCTATCCTGTTTGCATGTTCTGTCAATTTCAGCTTGTACTTGTTCACAGAACTCATCAATTTCATCCTCTTCTGCAGCGATTTTTGGGGCATATACTTGAATTATAGTAGTTTTGATAGGCATTCCTCGTAGACAAATAGAAATTAAATGTTCACTGACTGCATTGTATTTAATTACAGTTCTTGCAAGTTTCTTCTTAATTATAAATGCAACACCATTTCTTCTTTGTCTTTCATTTCCAGTATAATAGACCATGTGATCATCAGATGCAAAGTGCCCGATGCCAATCCATTTCAGTTCCCTGACACCCAACAGATCGAGTTGTACACATTCCATTTCATTCTTGATCAACTCCGACTTCCCTTGGTTCATGCTTTGTACGTTCCTTGTCCCTATATGTAAGATATCTTTGCAGCTTCTGACTCTCATTTCATGTGCAGCTACTTCAACAGTCAAACGTCCTGAAGGTTTTGATCCAACCAGATCAAAATTGCTGGCTTTACTCTAAAAAGACTTCAGCTCCTCCCCAGTAGCCAGTTGAGTACCTTCCAACCTGGGGGCCTCATCTTCCAGTACTATAGTGCAATTTGTTTTGTTGTGACTATCCATTGGGTTTTCATGGCAAGATACAGAAGCAGATTGCCGGGCCTTTCTTCCGCTCAGTTTAAGTTTAATGTTGTTGCCGTTGTCACAGAAATGTGATCCTCCGCCGCCAACATTATCCCATTCTGTTGCTGCCCAGATGAGTGGTTTGTCTTGGTCTGGCACTTCAGCTGAGATTTGCCCATCTTGGGAGACCTTGCCAGTAGTTAAACTACCGATAGCTTAGCCCTCAGCATCACTGATACACACAAGCCCTCACATCACGACAAGCTGCAAACCAATTGAGGGACTCCAAATAGTATTTAGATAAAATTAGTTGCCTCTGCAGTTAAGTAGAAGTAGTTACATGTCTGTGATTGCAAAGTGTGCCAACATCTACACATGCAGGTAAGAAGCTCAGCCATTGCAGCAATGCATGTGGCTGGCTCATGTATGGGTTTCTATGTACCTCCCATGGTAAAGAAGAGCCAGTGCTCCCTCCCAGCCAGAGATGCAACTAGAAAGAGGATTTGCCACTTGGAAAACCTGGGCTTCTGGACCCACAAAGCCATTTTGCTTATGTCTCCACAGAGAAATGCATATGCACATACGTTTCTAGTATTAATGTACATTGGAGGCAGGAGATACACCTAATTTAAAAATTGTGTAGCTCTCACTACATTGTTTGCAAACATAAGAACATAAGAAAAGCCTTCCTTTGTCAAACCAAGGCCTCTGAGCCCAGTAAGAATGTGCACACCAAACATTTTCATGTCATTTAGTATTTATCCTTGAACCCTATTTGATTATCTTCCACACACCAAATCATTCATACATTTTTTATTTATTTATTTAACATTTTTTATATACTCCCTTTCAGATTCTCAAGGCAGTTTACATGGAACAGAACTTGTTTACATAAAACATTTCATTAGAACTATGTACAAAACTGCTAACAATTTATTTAGACAGCTTTGTATACCACCTTATCCTTCAATCAAAGTGGTCACAACACAATTGGGGGATACATTTAACATGAGGGCATATGAGACACATACACTAATACTTACAGGGAACATGGGCAATGGAGGGGTTAAGTGGCTTGCCCAAGACCACAAGGAGCACCTGTGGGACTAGAAACCCCAGTCCTTCTGGCCCTAGGTTGCTGTCCTCTAGTGGGATTTGAATCCCTGACTTCTGGCCTGAGGTAACTTGCCCCAAACACTAGGCCACTCCTCCAGTTAACTATTTACAGCTCTGTCTGTGGCTATAGACAATGTTTTAGATGACTGGAGGGTTATGGAAATGCTCGGTGAATAAGTGAGTCTTTAATAGCTTCCTGAAGTCTGTGATGTCTATGGTGGTTCTCAGGAGGGATGGGAGAGAGTTCCATAACGAAGGGATGTAGAATTCGAATACTCTGTGTAGGGTATTCTGGGAGATGCCTGTGTGTGATGTGGTACTTGCAAGGGAGTTTTGGTGCTGAGTTCTCCTTGATCTGTTGTCAGGGGTTCTACAAATTTTCAAAAATTGTTTGCTTCAGAAATTAAATGTGCTATTTCTTAATGAATTTGATATGCTGAATTCAAATATGATAGTGAAATTGGTCAATTAGCTCCTGTTTCTATGATATGTTGAAGAATTTACATTTTACCTCTATGTATGGTGAAAATCGAGCCTAAATCCTTAGATGTAAATCAAAATCGTATTACAAATAAAACTTTGGACAATAACAAGCATGTTTTTATAAAATAAAGTTCATAAACGTATTTAGAAGAAACAGAGGAGTAATTATGTCTGCAATTTAACTTTCATTAAGAACATTTGTAAGTACATTCTAACAAGTTTTGTTCTCATTCAGTGGCTTCACGACTCTTCCTGATCTGTTTCTTGTACTGAAGCAATGGAATATCGCTTGTCACTGTCCAGCAGTAGTCTGCAAGCATTGATGGACTCCATTAACCCTGAAACCTCTTTCCATGGCTGCAATGTCTTGGTGAAATCGTTCTCCATGTTCATCACTTACTGCTCTGCAATTTTGTGGGAAAAAATCTTGATGAGACTGTAGAAAATGAATCTTTAAGGACATGTTGCAACCCAGGTTTTTGTATGCCTTGAGAAGATCTTGAACAATGTCTTGGTAATTATTTGCTTTGTTGTTTCCAAGAAAATTTTGTGTCACTGATTCAAATGCTATCCATGCAGCCTTTTCCTTTCCACGCAATAAACAAAAAAATGTGTTATCTTGAAGAAGTGCATGAATCTGAGGGCCAACAAAAACTCCTTCCTTAACTTTGGCATCACTCAATCTAGGAAATTTACCACTAAGATACCTGAAAGCAGGTTTAGTTTTATCCATCGCCTTGACAAAGTTTTTCATTAGTCCCAACTTGATGTGCACGGAAGGCATCAAAATCTTGTTGCTGTCTACAAGTGCTGGAAACAGAACATTTTTGCTTCCAGGATCCAGTGACTGATGGAGTGGCCAGTCCCTTTTGACGAAATGACAAATCTCTAGCATGATATCCCATTCACACAGGAAGCAGAAGTACTTGGTGTATCCACCCTGAAGACCAAGCAAGACGGCGACCACTTTGAGGTCACCAAGATTGATCATAGATGTTGATCATAGTTTATACATTTCAAAAGTTGTTTCATATTGTCATAAGTCTCTGTCATAAAAGCTGCATGGCCAATAGGAATTGATGGTAGCAAGTTCCCATTATGCAGCAATACAGCTTTAAGACTTACTTTGGATGAATCAATTAAGAGCCTCCAATCATCTGCATTGTAATTGATATTGAGAGCTGCCATTAAACCTTTTACGTTGTTGCATGCAGCAAGATCACCTTCTTTGAAAAAGAATGACATCAAGTCTTTCTGATGGTCCTGGAAAAAATAAATTTGAACGTCACCAGCCAGAAGATTCCACTGCTGTAGTCTGGAACTTCTTCGGGAGATCCAAATCCCTGACAAGGTCTTCAATTCACCTTGCGTTATGAGGTGTGGCTCATTAGCAGTGGCCAGAAGAAACTCTGGGTCACGTGAGGTTGACGGTTCATGACTACAAACTTCTTCCTCTTCCTCACTTGATTCTAATGATAATGATTCTGACATTTTGGGAATTGGCAAACCTTCTCCATGAGGCACTGGGAGTATTGCAGATGGAATGTTTGGATATTGCACAGTCCGCTTACTCTTTCTGGATATGCCTTTCTGAATTGGAGGAACCATGCAGAAGTAGCAATTGCTGACGTGATCCATGGGCTCTCTCCAGATCATTGAAACTCCAAAAGGCATTGATTGCCTTTTCCCATTCATCCATTGCCTGAGATTTGTTGCACATGTATTGCAGCATATGTGTGGCGCCCAGCTCTTATCCTGATCTCCTATTCTGCAGCAAAAATATAAGTTGTAGGCTTTCTTAACCGCCACAGTCATATTCCATTTTTGTGATGTAAAAGTCACTTCACTACAAATATAGCAGAAATTATCTGCATTATTAACACAAGTATGATGCATCGCCGAATACGCTGTGATTGACCTATTGGCATAAAATAATGCAACATAATTAATTTTTAATTTTTCTGTGACTAATACACCTTAAGATTTATACTGTCAAGTGATGCAAATTTAAATACTGATTGCATCATCTGGTTTTGGACAGATATTTCTATTGGTTGCAAGTAGAGATTACAGTATGCAATCTCACACAAATGTTGCATAATACACAGTTAATGGCCCCTAATGACTAATTAATAGCATATATCTTAGCAACTAGACCTAATAAGCCATTTTCATTATGATTTATGTGTTCCGCAGCCTTAAATTAGTTTAGAACAGCTGCTTTTGTGGCCAAAGCATTTTGGCTGTTGAACAGTGTTATGTTTTTTAAGCAGCTGGCAGATTGGTCGTGTTGGATCTTGAATGTCATCATTATGGCTTTATATTTTATTCGAGAGCTGATTTGTCTCCATTCAAGTCTATGGAACAATTTATTTTTTTGAATGTAACAGTGGGACCTGCCAGAAAGTTCAATCAGATTTTGTTGAAAATGGATGGGACTTACTGGCAACCATCTGTATCAGAGGCAACAGAACACCAAGTCATCAAGAGTATCATGGACAGTCCATGGCACCAAAAGAGGGGCAAAGGGCACATACAGTGGCAGGAAGACTACCAGCCACCATCAGGAAGGCAAGCCAGCATAAAAAGCACAATGAACACCCTGAGATAGTGGAGCAGCAGTTACAGCCCTAACCACCTTCCTGGACAGTGTAGATGGAACACTTTGGTTTTCATCTGCTAACATCGACTATATTATTTTGCAAGGATCAAATGTGTTATGCTTCTTTAGACAAAAATTAGCAATGCGAGGATTAGAGAAGCAAGGGTTTACTTTTGTGCCTTTAAAGCAGCCACTTCTTCACTCATGATACATATTTATTTAGCTGTATTTATATCCTGCTTTTCACCAGGTCAAAGTGGTCAATTGGGAGATACATTTAACATGAGGGGATATGACACACATATGTTAATACTTACAGGGAACATGGGCAATGGAGGGTTAAGTAGCTTACCCAAGACCACAAGGAGTGTCTATAGGACTAGAAATCCCAGTCCCTCCAGCCTGAGATTGCTGTCCCCAGGTGGGACTTGAACCCCCAGCCCTCTGGCCCAAAGTATCTTGTCCTAACCACTAGGCCACTCCTCCCACAACATATGGCCTTTATTTTTCTTTACTTCAGTAAGTAATTTAATTCTATCTTACACGCCAAAGTGTTTCTCAAACATTTCTCTGAAGCTGTTGTTTTGCAGTGAAAATCGAATAAGCAGGTAATTCTAAGGGTTGGCTAGCTTTACACACCTTTTAGTGCGCACATTTAATACCTATTTTATAAAGTGTGCGTGTACATTGCTTTCTATAATAGGTGCATACATGGTCAAAAAAGTGTTAAAGTATGCTCGGGGACTTACGCCAGCCCTAGGGCTGGTGTAAATGCCTGTACCTAGATTTTGCAAGAACACACATAAATTATAGTATTTTATAATTTAGGTGCATGAATTGGCATTCCATCCACGCTCTGCTCAAATGCCCACAGTGAAAGTATGAGCCATCAGGCCAATGCAGGTACATAAAGAATAGTGACTGACCACATTATGCACGTAAATGGCCATTTATGCATATAAACCACTAAAATATTGTCATTTATGTGCATAACCGCATGTGGAAATGTACGTAGAAGCGTGTCTTATAAAATTATCCCCTAAATGAGCCTTTTTGTTTAAACTAATGACGTCATACTATTCTGACCCACTTGAAAATTGAAACTTGCTAAATCCATAAATGTATAGAGGCAAAATATGAAGGCCTTATGACATTTCATATTCAAACTAAGCCCAGTAAACTGAGCAAACAGAATATGGAAGCCAACCTAGAGAGTCACTCAATGATAATGAACTCCTGATCCCAATGGTAGGTAAGTCAACAATCTTAGGTACCAATATTCATAAAAAGAGAGAAAGGAATCGAATGTTTGATAAGCACTACTTTAATACCTCCATCTGTACCTACAAAATGAAAAAAATAAGAATACACATTGCAAGGAAGACTGATTGACTCAGTGCAATCTTTGACTATGCCTTTAAATGAAGGTCAGCCTAAACAAATATTGATCGAATTCCATTAACAAATGATGGCAGACAGCCCATGTTTCTAAGTTCTGGGAGATTCTCAGGCTACCTGCATTCCATTTTGTTTCCAGCTTATCAAATTATTTATCATTTCTATACCACGATGACATAAGCAGCACCATTCACATACACAAAAGAGACGATTTGTGTTCTGCAGAGCTTGCACTCTATTCAAGACACACAAACAGGACAAATAAGAGGTTAGGGAGTTTCGTTTATTATGTGAAATGAAAAAAAAAAAGATAAATAGAAAATAAATGAATTACATACTATTAAAGCCACTTTAAATGAATGGGTGCATACGGAGAGGAATGGTTAGCAGAAAAAAGGAGGTGATAGTGCCTCTGTATAAGTCTTTGGTGCAACCTCATTTGGAGTATAGTGTACAATTCTGGAGACCGCACCTTCAAAAGGATGTGAACAGGATGGAGTCGGTGCAGAGGGTGGCTACTAAAATGGTTAGTGGTCTTCATTATAAAGCATATGAGGACAGACTGAAGGATCTTAATATGTACACCTTAGAGGAAAGTCGGGACAGAGGTGATATGATTGATATGTTTAAATACCTCCATGGCATAAATGTTCAGGGGGAGAGCCTCTTTCAACTGAAAGCAAGTTCTGCTACGAGGGGACATGGGATGAGGGTGAAGGGGATAGATTCAGGAGTGATACGCGGAAATATTTCTTTATGGAAAGACTGGTGGATCCATGGAATAGTCTCCCAGTGGAAGTGGTGGAGATGAGGACAGTAACTGAATTCCAAAAAGCATGGGACAAACACAGAGGATCTCTAAAGGAAAAAAGGGGACTGTTGTAGTTGTTGATATGGAAGGACAGACTAGATAGGCCATGTGGTCTTTTTCGGTCATCATATTTCTATGTTTCTATTTCAATATCCAAATCCCTAAGTCCCCGGTTCTCACTTTTTTGAATGGTGTTTTAATCAGTACATGTATAAAAACTACCCTGATGAAGCACCATAATTTGCAAAACCATGATCAGGGGTTATCCAAGTGGTAAAAATAAACTTTTTATAGCCTGCATATGGAATCATGGAAGTGAAGGGATTTAGCGTTTCCCTAGTACCTGTGGAGAAATACTGAACAACACTGATGTGTGAGAACAGACAATCACCTTTGGAGTCGCCTAGTGGTTATAGCAACAACCTAGCACCAATGAGATCTGGGTTCAGTTCCCACTAGTGTTCCTTGGGCAAGTCACTTAATCCTCCATTGTCTCAGGTACAAACTTAGATTGTAAGTCCTCTGAGGACAGGGAAATACCTATGTACCTGAATATAGCTTTGGAAAGACATGAGCTAAATTCTGATATAAAAATAAAGACTTTGGATGCTGTGATTAAAATGATAACTGCCTTATTTGGATTTTTCACCTGTATAAGAGGCGAGGACACAATTTTATAGGGACTGGATAAACAGGGAGATAGTCTATGGAAAAGAGTGTGCATGCAAACGCAGATAAGTACTGATTTCTTAAGTCTGCATTTTTTAATAGAAGTGTTAGTTTTCAAGAAGTCAATCATTGGATTTTTACGGTTCAGAATAACGGCTTGATTTGAAGTGACTGGGAAGTGATGATGAAGTTCATGGGGGGGGGCAATAGCTAATTCAGCTCGTGACACCGTTTTCACCTTGAGCTTATCCCTTCATTTCCTTAGGAAATTAATTTTGATCCAATATTTAATAGTTGATGGATATATTTATATGAATTGATTAATAAAGGCGAAGGTTGATGAAATTATTTATTAAAGATATATTTATTTGCTAATGAAGAGTAGTGGATATAAGGATCTGGATAGTGACATGGTTATGAGGTTAATTTAAAATTGATTTAATAATATAGAATTTATTTATTTCCTATTTATCATACTTTTTGTAGTTCTTACTGATGATGATAGGAGAATAATTTGACTCTTCATGGTGAGTGCAAATTATTAAAAATGACATGGGACAAACAGAAGAATAAGTGGTTAAGATTTAAGGGCCCAATTTTCGAAGCCTTTTACATGGGTAACTTCTGTAGTTACCCATGTAAAGGCCTTATCTGTGACTTTTGAAGGGCACCTACATGGGTAGTGCCCTTCAAAAATCTGGATATATCCCTAACATGCCCAGATGCTAACCGCATAGCATTGGGGGGTGTTGGGGGCGTTCCAGGACAGAGTGGAGGTGGGCCATGGCACTACCCATGTAGCACCAATTTTCAATGCTACACGATAAGCATTCTGCATCTTAAAGATAGGCGAGGGAAAACTCGCCTATCTTTAAGGCGCTGGGGCTAACCGAAAATCGATGCTACATGGGTAGCTCCTGTGACTTCTTGTCTGTGCGGCAACACCCGGATTTTTGTTGCCGGTGACGCATATGACCCCGGCATGGAAAATTCAGGTTAGGCGGGAGGTGGGCAGGCTATGGCGCATAGCAGCGCCCAACTGAAATTTGGGCCCTAAATGCCTAGATTTGAACAGGAGCAGAGAAGAAGCATAACATACTGACTCAAGAAGTCTATTCCAGGCCTACAGTGCAGCAAGGTGGAAGAAACGGAGTTTGGAGATGGTGGTGGTGGAGAAGGGCACAGATAAGAGCGACTTAGTTGATAAGCGGAGTTCCCGAGGAGGAGTATGGGGAGAAATAACAGATGAGAGGTAATGAGGAGCTGCAGAGCGAATGCACTAAGTGAAGGTCAGTAAGAGAAGCTTGAACTGTATGTGGAAACAGATAGAGAGCCAATGTAATGGCTCCACAGTGACTCCTCTTTCTCCACACCCTACACGCATTTCCAGTTTGAAAAAGAAATTACTGCTGTGCAGTGATAATGAGCAAGAACTGCAGCAGGGAAACAAAGCCCATATGTCCCTATCTTTGGAGTCCATGCTGCTGCCACTGCTGCATAACCTGGTACTCTGGTTTCAAATCTGCCATTTGTGTCCAAGATGGATAAAAATATTGCCTTCATCCAACTTTCCAAATAAATTGAAAAAAAATATGAATGTTCTTCATCTATGATACAAAAAATACTCTTTAGGAGAAAAAATCACGAATACAACAAAAGAAAAAACTCCTAACTTAGGCACAATAAGAAATATTTTTTCACCAAAAAATCATCAAAAGATCATCAAAAAATCACATCAAAAAAAGCTTCCAAAACTGGAATAAAATCCTAAATAAATGTCCACTGGATTTAATGGTGCTGCCAGTTAATGCTACTAAAGTTTTTAACACTAAGGGGTATGTTTACTAAACCGCGCACACGTGCGCGGCGCACAGTAGCGTACGCTAATGATGCACTTAAGTGCTCTTAAGTGCCCCGCACGCGTGCGCATCACACTAACGGGCCCCCGCACACGTGCCCCTCACACTGACGGGCCCGCGCAAGTGTGCAGTGCGCTGATGTGTGATAGAGGTGTGGAAAGGCATTTCGAGGGTGGAGGAAGGCTCCCGAGGGGCGGGGGGATGGGGTCAATGGGTGGAGAGTGGGAGGGGAGAGGCTCCACGCACAGGAGCGGGGCTGAATTTCGACCAAAAAAATACCGCGAGTGAAACCCTCGCGTTAGAGCCGATTTAAAGGGAAGAGAAACCATTTACGTCAGCAATGTACAGCAAAACCGGGGAAACCTGCAAAACGTGAGCAGTGTGATACATGTGCACAGAACAAAATAGCAAATATAAATTGAAAATGACCACAACAAATTCCAAAAAAATTATAATCCAGCTGAGCAACAGTGATATTAATGGGCAACCATAAAAAACACTCCCAGGAAAGCTCCAAAAAAAAAGAAATGATTTTTGGAAGGGTCTACGCTCCGTAGACTCTTTCAAAAATCACTGCATTTTATTGGAGCTTTCCTGGGAGTGTTTCTTATGGTTGCCCATTGATATCACTGTTGCCCAGCTTGGTTTTGGTTTTCTTCCCCTTTTTTGGAGGTCATTTTTGAGGTTTATTTGCACCTTTGTCCCCATACAAGGTAAACGAGCCCACAGTAAAATTGTGCAGATCAAGGTGTCTGACTCATGCGGCCAGGTTTCCTATCTCCAGAGACTGCATTGTCTCTGTGGCCACAGTGTGGTGCAGCATACACAGCCAGTGCCTGTAGGACCAGAAAGTCACAGGTTCAAATCCCAGCTGGGGCACCTGCCAACCAAGTCTCCATAGTTTTACCCACCACTAAACAGTGATAGTAAAGACACTTCTTTATTGCTGAGAACATAAGCATGGTTCAAACACCCATGTTTTATCCTCCACCGCACACAAACCATAACAATGGGCATTACCTACAGCCGAGTCCCCCAAATTCAGTCCTGGAGTGCCACAACTCAATCAGGTAATATGCTTTTTCCCAGATAAGGACATGTCTGCATGTTGGCGGAGGGTACAGGTGGTGGAGGGGGCAGTGGCTGCAAGCCACAGCAGACAGTGGCCTAGGCGTGTGCAGGCTGGCACCGTCCACCGCAACAGACAGGCTCTGTTGAATGTACAGTCATGGACTCCCCAGGGAAGGCAGCATATTTGTGGCAACATGGTGGTGCAGTGCACACAGACAGTGTGTGCAGGAACAGAAGGTCACAGGTTCAAAGGCCAGCTGGGGCTGCCTCAAATCCTGTCCACATATTTTTCCCACAACTAAACCGTGATAGTAAGGACAAACCTTTATTGCTGAGAACATACGCATGGTTAATACGCCTATATTTTACCACACCAAACACAGACACCATAAACAGCCGCATTACCTAGAGCAGAGTCTCCCAAATGCAGTCCTGGAGGGCCCCACACCATTCAGGTTCCATGCTGCCTCTAATAAAGATGCCTGTGCTGCATATCTATGCACCACCCCCATGGTATGCAGATGTAGCTCATGCATATTTATGAGCGACAGCATGAAAACCCGAACAGTGTTTGGAACACCAGGACTGGAGTTGGGAAACTCTGCCGTAAAGCAGCAGCCAACAGGGCCAGACACACCCACACACACACCCACAGGCCCCATTGGCCAATGCCTCCTGGAGAGGCAGGACATTGGGCCCTGCCTGTATCTCCCAATACTAGCAGTTGCATACCTTAGCAATGCCACCCTACACCTGGGTATATGGTACACAGCTATCAAATGTTTCCCATGATAACTGGCAGATATCAATTCCTACGTTAAGCACATTTTGCTCCTTGGGCTCCACCATAACAATCATTCTGATGTCTGCGGTGTGTGCTGCAGGTCTGGTCTTTGACAGTGTTTACCGCCCTGGGGAGTGACCCCCAACAGTATTGCGTACCATATCCATGCCTGTACTGTGCACAGGACTGGTGTGGTGGGTATGGCTGCTGAACCCCTCTATAGTAGCACAATGCTGGCATAGGTGTGGGGGTGGCTGTCTGTCTATCCAGTGTGTGGTGGCTGCAAACACCTTCCACAGCCCACACTGCCAGCAATGTTGCCAGTATTGGGCTGCCAATGTGCATAATGAGGAGCAAGGTACCATGGGTATAGGCCGGACAGGGAGGTCTGGCCAGGGTGCATCTGCACAGGGCATAGGGCACTGACTGGGACATTTTAGTGCCCGGCCACCACCTACATGGACAGGGTGACCTCAGTATGTCCTGCTGAGAGATCACTCTCACCCTGACTGTGCAGTGACCACAGCATGGCTAGGCACCCCCATAGTGCCATATAGTATTTCTCTCATGTGATAGATATGGGTTTCCTTTTGGGGCCCAGTCACTGATCTATCTGCTTGCTGTGTATGCTGACATCCCAGTTCTGGGTGCATGCATCTCCACTGGGAACATGCACTGTGGACTAACTAACACACTGTTTACAGCTGGTATGTGTTGTGATAGAGCAGCTTGCAGGGTGCAGTGGATGATGAATTGTTGCAGGAGAATGTCAGATGGTGGTGGGGTGCAGCTCACCATATCCAGGCCTGATGTCTGTCTGCTATTGTGTTATGGATGACTGCCCTGTGGGGTGTCTGCTCCTCAGCAGGACTGGGGTTGATGGACCCCTCTACTGCCACCTTTGCAGGGAGGTAGAATGTGGATCTATTGATAGGAGACCCTGTTTGCCACCCTTGGCCCTGGGGGGGGGTGGTGTGTGGTACATGGCCCACCTAGGGGTCCATGGGGGCTACACCTGACTGAGTCAGACAGAGATATCCAAGGAGTTTGTGCAGGAACTACCTATCTCACACATTAACACTGCTTTGGATCTCCGGCATGGCCTTTTTCAGCCATGGAAGGTGTTGTGGACCTGGTCCTGGGCGCCTCATTGCACCCTCAGGGTGAGCACAGTACCCACACAATGTGACGGTGTGTAGGTACTCTGTGCCAGTAAAACACACGGTCAGTACCCCCTACCAGGCCGAGGTGGTGTGTGGGTGCACATGGTCACTTCCCTCTACCGGGCCGAGGTGCTGTGGGGGTGCATTGCCCATCTTGTGTTAATCTGTGGACAGCTGATTTGCAAGTGCAGTGCATCATGGGTATGGGTGTGCTAACCCTATCCTGGTGACCACAGCAGACTGTCTGCGTGGTGACATGCATGCTCTCTGCAGCCAGCCAGGGGCTTGCTAGTAGCTATAGAGCTGTAGCCCAATGGTTGCTTCAGTGCCTCTGAAACCAGGGGCCATGGGTTCAAACCTACAGTGGGGTAATTTGATAGGATTGTCCAATGCATTTTTTTTTAATGTACATATTTTGATGCCAGCAAAAACACCCTCAGCGTACTGTACCCATAAGGTGCTTCTGAGGGTGCTTTATAGGGCACCCTATAGGGCATCTTATGGTTCCCGTCCATATAAGGTGCACTATACAATATCCTGTGACGCAACCTATAGGGTGCCCTATAGGGGACATTTTAGGGTGCTGTGGCAGACAGTGCAATTTATAATGTGCCCTATGGAGTGCCTTATAGGGTGCCTTATACGGCACCTTCAATTACGGCACGTGAGGGCATGTTTGCTGGCAGCAATTAATAACATAAAAATAAACTGCTGAAGGACAAAATATGTACAATGCAAAGCTGATGCTACAGCCAGCCTTACGTATTAGGCACACTGGGGAGCAAACTCATGACTCCTGTATCAGCAGTCAGTGCCTTAACCATTGTGCTCCACTGCTGCTCCTCCTTGCCTGTCAGAGCACCTACTTATGCTTTTCATTCCTTAAACTGCACAGTGCTGCCATAAAAAACAGTACACTGACCTTGCGGTACCTCATACGGCACCCTCTAAAGCGCCCTATAAGCAACATTCTAGGGTGCCTTGGCTGACAGTGCACTTTAAAATGTGCCTTATAGGGCGCCTTATGTTAACACGCTTTGAGAGTGCGTTTGCTAGTAGTGATAATTAAAATATGAATAAAATGCCTCCTAAAGCATTCTGCCCCATAATATGTTATGCCTCAGCCAGCCTTGTTCATTGGGCACTTTGGGGGATTGAACCCCTGATCCCTGCACCATTGGTCACTGTCTTAACCATTGTGCTGTGGTTCTGTTCCTATGATTGCACATCAGCGCGCCGCCTTATGCCGCCCAGTATTAAAAAGCCTCCTAAAACATTAGCGCGCCGCCTTATACCACCCATCATTTAAATGCCTCCTAAAATAATGCCTCTGCTAGCTGTCTCCATTGGTCACTGTGGGGGATTGAACCCCTGATCCCTGCACCATTGGTAAGTGCCTTAACCATCGTGCTGTGGCTCTGCTTTTCTTCCTGCACATCAGCTGCCACTTATACCGTCCAGTATTATAATGCCGCCATAAACATCAGCGCGCCACCTTATGCCGCCCAGTATTAATATGCCGCCAAAAGTATTAGTGTACCACCTTATGCTGCCCAGTATTTCTGTGCCTCATAGATTAATGCCTCAGCAAGTCATCTTCATTGGGCACTGTGGGGGATTGAACCTCTGATCCCTGCATCATTGGTCAGTGTCTTAACCATTGTGCTGTGGCTCTGCTCTTTTTTCTTGCACTTCAGCGCGCCACTTATGCCTCCCGCGCAGCTATCTCATGCGCTAAGATGCGGGGCGCACATGGGCGCCGCGTACCTTAGCGCATATATGTAAATTCCGGCTTTTCTTTTTCAGGACGGAACGCCCACTCCTTATATGGCACCCGCACACTACCGGGGTCCGCACTCTACCAGGGTTTTAGTAAACATACCCCTAAGGCATCTGTGGAGTTAGAGCAAAAAATAGAGGCTTTGAAAGTTGTGGAAAAAAAGATGCCTTCTCCCACCAATTTCAACGATTACAAACACAAATGGACTCTTTTCGTCAAGAGATTAAGAAGTTTAAGTTATCTAAACTACATAGGGATGACACGGATTATGAAACCGGATTTGTATTTACAGGGTGGCCCAAAAAAAGTGAGAACATCTCGTAAATTAAAAGCTTAAATAGTTTACTTATTTACCTTTTTTAGCTATATAACGTCTTTATTTTGACAATTTCCAGTAGCCATCTTTTTTTTAAATTTGTCAATCGTTTACATCTGTCTTTTTGAATTTTTAAATAACTTATATGCTACGAGATGTTCTCACTTTTTTTGGGCCACCCTGTATATGGATGTATTCGGATCGAAAAAAAGCCTAATGTGTTGTTTGAGTATTCAGAAGATTCAGCCCCGTCTGATCATCTAGCCTCTGGTCCTGAAGAGGTTTTAGAACGAGACAGGGGCACATGCAAATGAAGAAATCGGGGCAGGGGGAAGTAGGGCAACGGCCAAACAACATCTCGACGTCATTGGACCCTGTCCCAGCCAGCAGTGGACCCCGAAGGCTTGTAGTTAATCTTTCATCTCACACTCTGACATTTCTACACATACAGGATTTGGAGAAAGGTTTATCTTTTATACCATGAAATGTTCTCTCAGGAGCCATTCTTAACTAGCACCAATTAAATAATCTTAGATTCCATCATCCTAGATGCAGAGTACCCCAGTGCCCTATACTAACCCCTGGCTACCCTTGTCAAGGGCTTTGGGTGGTCATCTGTATGTATACTAATGACACACAGCTATTGGTCACTGTTGATGAGACTGTTTTGTCTTCTAGTCCAAAGGTTCATCAACCCCAGTATCTTTTTTCCAACAGTGGCCAATCAAGATCACAAGTACCTGGTAGTATCTCACAAAGTAGGCAGATTCCATGCTGCTTATCTCAGGGATGTCCAACAGTCTACTTTAATATTGGTTTATGGATTTTTCCTCCAGGAACAGATTGCATGCTGCTTATCCCAGTGATTTTCCCTAGTCTACTTTAATATTGGTTTATGGATTCTTCCTCTAGGAACAGATTCCATGCTGCTTATCCCAATGATGTCCCACAGTCTACTTTAATATCAGTTTATGGATTTTTCCTCCAGGAACTTGTCCAAACATCTTTTAAACCCAGATGTACCAAGCTTGTACTTCATCATCTGGCATCTAAGTTCAGAGCTTAATTATGCATTGAGTGAAAACATATTTTCTCCGATAAGTCTTAAAAGAACTACTTATTAGCTTTATCACATGTCCTCAGTTTTTGTACTTTTTGAAGGAGTACACAACTGATTCAGATTTACTCGTTTCACTGTGCTCATTATTTTATAGACCTCATCATATCTCCCCTCGGCTGTCTCTTTTCCAAGATGAAAACCCCTAACCTTTAAAGCCTTGCCTCATAAGAGTATCTTTCCATCCCCTTTATCATTTTGGTCACCCTTCCCTGTACTTTTTCTAATTTTGCTATATCTTTTTTAGAGAAAAATAAAGAAAAAGTCGTTCACTGAAATCTTAACACTGGACTAGAGAAATCAATCAAGATAAATTGTCCTCAAAAATGCCTGAAATAGACAGAAATTTCTTCGAGGTCTCAGTAAAAGCTATAGCAAGGCCTTTTAGACTCACGTCAAAATAAGGCTAATTGCACATTCACATCAGTGACCCCCTCAGAAATAGAGTCAGAACCCTAAATCGCTACGGGATTTTCTTCCAAAATTAACTCTTCTCAAAAGGTAAGCTCTTCTCGAAATGTAATTGAAATGGTTTCAACAAGAAGATAATAAAGTCAATTTCCCCGAAATAAGGGTCTGTACTCTTTCTCCTCCTCTCTTGCTGCTTCGGATCCCAACGTCAATCCCCGGTACCTCTAGGACGTTTCACAATACTGTTTCCTCAGGGGATCATAAAGTAAATCTAAAAACAAAAAATAGTGAAAAACCTCAATAAATCTCCAATCCTACCCTTTAAAATTCTTATCCCTCACACATAAAATCACCCTAATAAACATCAATAAAAAACTTACCAAAGATGCTGCCCGCGTCTTCACTTATACAAGTGTAACTTCCAAAGATTTCATTCCACTTCACAAAAATGCCGCGCATGTCACCTATCCCTCAAGGCGCCATTTTTAAAGGCCCCGGTTTCAACCAATCAAAGGCAAACAGCTGTTAATCATACCACTACTTCCATCTTTAAAGATATACCACCTTCATCTAAAACCAAAAATCCAAGCATACATCTCAAATCTTCTATATATCATGAAAAACTGTATTATCCACTATAGTCTTTTTTAGCATCATTGCAGAACAGGTCCATGAAAATTGAACTCAAACAGTGTTTATCTACTCAACGCCGCACAGGTTAGCACGTCCTAATTCATGTTGACCCTACAGACCTCCAAGAAGCTAAATGCATGCTGCCCACTCTATGACATTATTTAAACCCCTTGGCTCCAAGGTATTAAAGGTATAAATTAAGCGCTGCTCCTGTGTGGTTAAAACTTGATCTAATGATTTACCTGTCCTCCCCCGCTGAATTTGGATCAAACACAAACATCGTAACTTCTCAAAAATATGATTATGTTGCATGCAGTGTGTCACTAGCGGAGCCGCTAATACCTTACAGTTTAAGCGGCTACGGTGTTCCCTCATTCGCACCCTAAAAGGCCTAGTTGTCTTCCCTATATAACATAATCCACAAGGACACACTATGGCATAAACTACATTGGGAGAGTCACAAGTCGTGACTTGTTTCAACGGAAAAACAATTCCCTGATATTCAAAGAGCGAAGTTGTGATAGTAACATCACAAATATCGCAAGCACCACAGGCTTTATGACCGGCCTGTTGCAACCCCTCGTTGTCACCTCTGATCTCGGGCAAAACTGCGGGACTCAACCACTCCTTTAAATTGCGGTGGCGTTGCCACACGCATCACACCTTTTTATCTTGAAGCCCCGGCACCACCGTCAAAATATTACAATGTTTTTTAAGGATTTTCTGGATGCCGGTGCTTAATGGGGAAAACTTCGAAACAAAATTTATATTTGTTTCATCAGACTCTTGCATTAAGCCAGGGGGTCTCACTGTCAATAACGCCGCCCTATGATTGAATAAAGCTCGAGAGTAAGCCCGTTTAAGAATCTGCCTAGGGTAACCCCTTTTCTCAAAATCACGGAATAACTGCTTAGACTTGATCTTAAAATCCACTTTACTAGAACAATTGCGGCGAAAACGTAAAAATTGGGAAAAGGGTAATCCCTCCTTCAATCGTCTTGGATGCATACTATCATATCGGAGAAAAGTAACTCTATCAGTGGGTTTTTTATAAATCATCATCTCCCCGCCCCCTACTCCACCTCCATGACTTCAAATCCGTAGTCCAAGCAATCGTCACTCCCCATTTCGACTTTGCCAACACCACCCTACAGGGCATTACAAAGCAAACATTAAGACAACTCCAATTAGCACAGCTCACTGCAGCAAGGATAACTATGAACATCAATCCAACAGAACACGTAACCCCAATACTCTACGACCTCCACTGGCTTCCCATCCAAAGTCACATAAACTACAAAATACTTGTCAGAACCTTCAAATTAATCAATGACATCATCCCCTCTCACCTCTCCACGCTTATTAAAAAGGAAGCCAACTCCTGCACTCAACGAGACCGTAACAAGAACAAGATTTCAATAGCACCTGATTTCAGGAAATCAAGGAGGACAACCAACAACACAGCATTCTCCCATATTGCCCCTAGCCTCTGGAATGCGCTCCCAGAATAGCTAAGAGAAATAAATGACCTCAAAACATTCCAAAAACAACTTAAACCCAACCTATTTTCACTTCACTTTGACATACAAAACAAATACAATGGCACAAACCCCACACTACCCCCCCCCCCCCCACACACACACACATCACTCCCCCACAGCATTCCTTCTCATCACATACTAAATCATAAGTGAGATGACAAAGGCATCCTTGGTCTGCTCTTTGCATCCCAAAAATAGACATACCGAACACTATCCAATACCTGTAAATAGTTCGATATTAGAGTTGTTCATAGATTCATATTAAGCACTCACTGTTATAATAACAATTTTACTGCACATAGTTAAAAAGAAAATGTTCCATGTACTGAATATATATTTGTTACTACAATATTCAAACCTTTGTTCTCTGTAAACCGCTTTTGATCTGCCAGAAAAATGTGGTATAAAAATTTACAATAAATAAATTTGGATGCTTAGTCTCCCCATTACTCAAGGTCCTCTTACAAATTTTCACAATCCTACTGTGATTTAACAACTTTGAATAATTTTGTGTCATCTTCAAATTTGATTACCTTACTTGTTACTCCCATGTCCATGTCATTTATAAATATGTTAAAAAACAATAAACCCAGTACAGGTCCTTGGGGCACCACACTATTTACCATTCTTGATTAACCAGTTCCCAGTCCACAACAGGACATAACATAAGAACACAAGAAAAGCCATACTGGGTCAGACCAAGAACCATCCAGCCCAGTATCCTGTTTCCAACAATGGCCAATCCAGGTCACAAGTAACAAAAGGGTACATACTACTCGTATAGGTTCCACAATGCTGGTCCCAGGGTAAGCAGTGGATTTCCCGGGTCCTCTTTAATAATGGTTTATGGACTTTTCCTCCAAGAACTTGTCCAAACTTTTATTAAACCCATCTATTCTAACAGCTTTTACTACATCCTCCGGTAATGAATTCCAGAGTTTGATTACGCATTGAGTGAAAAAATATTTTCTCTTATTACTCTTAAATGAGTTACATTGTAGCTTCAATGCATGCCCCCTAGTCTTTCTACTTTTTGATGGAGTAAATAACCTATCTACATTTACCTGTTCTACTCAGTTCATTATTTTATAGACCTCTATAATATCACCCCTCAGCTATCTCTTTTTCAAGTTGAAGAGCCCTAACCTTTTAAGCTTTTTCTAATAGGGGTATCCTTCCATCCCCTTTACCATTTTGGTGACTCTTCTCTGTACTTTTCCTAATTTTGCTACATCCTTTTTATGGTGACCAGAATTGCACACAATATTCAAGGTGCGGTTGCAACATAGAAGGATACAGAGGCATTATAATATCCTTGGTTTTATTCTGCATTCCTTTCCTTATGCTTCCTAGCATTCTGCTTTCTTGGCCACCGCTGCACACTGGGCACACTGGTTTCAATGTATTATCCACAATGATGCCTAGGTCCTTTTCCTGGGAGGTCATTCCTAATGTGGAACCTTGCATTGTGTAACCATACTTTAGGTTGTTCTTTCCTAAGTGCATAATTTGCACTTGTCCACATTAAGGGATATGTTTACTAAACTGCGGTAACGTAGCAGCAGCTACGTTAAGGTGCGTTATGTAACGTTAAGGCGCCTTAACGTTACATTCTATAACGTTAAGGTGCCTTAACGTTACATAACGTGCCTTAACGTTCCCGGCCGCAGTAAGTCCAGAAAAGGGTGGAGAGAGGGCGGAGAGAAGGGGTCAATGGGCAGGGAGTGGGCGGGGAGAGGCCCCTTCCACACTAACGTGGAGAAAGTAAGGGCTGAATCCTAACGCAACTGAAAACCTGGCGTTAGCACACATTTGCAAGAGAGAGAAACCATTTCAGTGTCAGCAATGTATAGCATAGGCAGGGAGCCCAAGAAAGGTGATAGTAGTTCTCCATTTGCAGCAACAGCATAGTGCCCTGGTATGAAAGGCCACTATGGTGATGGCGCAAATGGGGCATGGGGGCTGCAGGTGGGACATGCAGTGGGGGCTGCTGGGGCACAGGGTGGACTAGGCGGTTGCTGAGGTGGCAATAGGAACGCAGAAAATGGAAACCAGCAAGACAACAACTGACCAGGGTCAGACATGCCCATGAGTCTGTGGCCCACAGTGTCCCATCCAGGAGACACTACCCATCAGGCACCCCAAGGGGCGTATAACATTGACAGGCAGTGCCTGGGGAAGTGTGGACATCTATGTAGGCACCCCTACCCCAGAACCCACACCTTAGGCAGCCGCCTACCTGCCCCCTGGATGGCCTGGGATGGCGCACCACCAGCACCGACAGCATATGGTCATGGCGGCATGGCAGAGGGGGTGGGTTATTGTGCTGGAGGGAGCAATGACACTCACCTGCAGTGGACCTAGGCCATGCCCTGTACCAGTACGTGGTTTGCAGTGCAACAGAAGAGGTCTGGCCGAGGAACATAAGGGTAGCCCCAGGGACCACTATGCTGCCGTGGCAACAGTGTGGTGCAGTACACTCAGCCAGCATGTCCAAGAGCAGAGGGTCAGAGGTTCAGGTCCCATCTGTGGCTCCTGCAGAGCATCTCCCCATAGTTTTAGCCCACACTGCAGCCACAACAACAACATGGGCAAACCCCAACACAGTGGTGCACAGGGGTACAGACACCCACTCACAAGGGCTCCACTATCCACAGCTTCATGGAGTTTCAGGCTGTTGGCCCCAGCACAGAGCTGCAGTTATCACCAGAGCACTACTACTACCCCCTGCACAGATTAGCAATGTCGGCACTGTGATCAGGACCAGTGCAGCAGGTAGGGTTGTCAACCACCTCCATCTCTGCACAATGCTGAGCTAGGTGTGGGAGTGTGTATATGTCTCTCCATTGTTTTGTATCTGCCAACACCTCACTGAGCCCACATTGCTCACACTGCTTCCAGCGTTAGCCTACAAATGTGCATAATGAGGAGCAAAGTATTGTGGGTATGGCCCAGACAGGGCGGATTGGCCAGGATGCATCTGCACAGGGTGGAGGGCAGTGGCTGGGACACTGTAGAGCTCGACCACCACCTGCATGGACAGGGTGGCCACAGCATGTCACACTGGGGGGGGGGCACTCTCACTCTGACCGAGCAGTGGCCATGGCATGTCTATGTTCCCACATAGTGCCACACATTATTTGTTTCCAGTGATACCTGTGTGTTCCCGGTTCTGGGACCCAATCACGGAGATACCTGCTTGGTGTCTGTGCTGTGCATCCCACCTCTGGGTGTACAGGGTTCCCCTGTGAGCATGCACTATGGACTGGTTAGTGGGCTGTCTGCAGTTTGCCTGTGCATGGTGGGAACACCTTGTAGTATGCTGCAGGTGCAGTCTAACTGTGCTGTCTGTTGATGAATGGCAGACCATGGCGTGGGGCAGTTGAGCCTTCCCCTGCTTACCCCAAGCATCACTGCTGGTCTGCAATGGTCACAGGTATGGCACTGGCCCAGCAGCCCTGGAGGGCAGTCATCCGCCAGCAGGATGTGGTTGCTGGTACTGCAGCCATTCTCTAGGGTGCAGGCACCTGTCCCACCACATCCTCATCTACAAAAGGGGTGATTGAGGCCCCTTAGGGTATATAGCACATACCACTTAGACCCATAGTGGCAGTGCTGCATCGCCCTCATGTGAGTCTAGACACCCCACTGCCCTGATAACAGGTACCCATGGCAGCCAGACCATAACACCGGGTACACACTAATCTAGGTGGTATCCAGTCCCACAGGACCACATGTGACTGCAGAACACAGCTGGAACAGATGTACCTTCAGTTGCACTTCTGGGAACACCTGTCACACACTGGCAGTGCTGGGGATATGCAGCAGGACCTATCTCTAGCACCACATGAACTGTGGACCTAGTGCTGGGCACCCATCCTATCCCTCAGGGTGAACACGGAGCCTGCACAATGGCATGGTCTGTGCCAGTATCATGCACTGTCAGTCCGTCTTACCATGCTGCAGTACCAGAGAGGTGCAGACCCCATTTGGTGGTCAGCTGAAGGCTGCTGTTCTGCATGTGCAATGCATCATGGGTGCTGGTGGGGTTACCGTATCTTGGCACACAGAGCAGATGGTTTGTGCAGTGACCTGCAGTCCTTCTGTATCCAGCCATTGTTGTGCAACAGGCCATAGAGGTATAGCCTACTGGTTAGTACACTGACGTTCTAGGTGGAGGTCATGGGTTTGATTCCTCGTTGTTCCCTCCTGTCCAAGGCAGATATTTTGCTTGACTGTGGCAGTCATATCTTTGCAGATCCATGCTGCCAGCCCATAGTACCCTCACCACAGTTGCCAGCAATCCTTATAAGGTGTTATAAGGCTCCTAATTAGGCACATTACAAGGCACCTTATTAGGCACAGTACAAGGCACGTTATAAGGCAAGTTACAAGGCACCTTATTGGGCACAGTACAAGGGACGTTATAAGGCACGTTACAAGGCACCTTATTAGGCACAGTACAAGGTACGTTAAGGCACGTGCCTTGTACTGTGCCTAATAAGGTGCCTTATAACGTGTCTTGTAACGTGCCTTATAACGCGCATTACCTGACATGCTTGCCATAATGATGCCCCGCCCACGCCTTTATATGGGCATCTTTACCTTTACTGTGGAACCTAACACAAATGATATTACCGCAGTTTAGTAAATATACCCCTAAATTTCATCTACCATATGGATACCCAGACTTTCAATTTATCAAGGTCCTCTTGCAATTTTTCACAATCCTCTTGTATATTAACAACTTTGAATTTTGTGTCATCTGTAGATTTGATAACATCGCTCATTACTCCCATTTCCAGGTGATTTATAAATATGTCAAAAAAAGTAGACCCAGCACAGATCCCTATTAACCTTTCTCCATTGAGAAGATTGGCCATTTAGCCCTACTCTCTGTTTTCTATCTTTTAACAAGTTCCTACTCCTAAATAGTAAACTACCTTGTATTCCATGACTTTTTAAATTTCCACAAGAGTCTCTCATGAGGGCCCTTGTCTAAGGCTTTCTGAAAATCAAGATATACTATATCAACCAGTTCACCTTTATCTACCTGTTTATTCACACCTTCAAAAATGTGAGATTAGTGAGACAAGACTTTCCTTGGCTAAATCCATGTTGGCTTTCTGCCATTAATCTATGATTATCTACATGTTCAGTAATTTTGTTCTTTATAATGGCTTTATCATTTTGCCTGGTACAGACATCAAGCTCAATGGTCTGTAGTTTCCGGGAACTACAGATGATTTTAATGATAATTTACAGATTACAGTTGGTCTGCAACCTCATATTTCAGTTCTTTTAGCACCCTGGGATGTAGGACATCTAGGTGATTTGTTGCTCTTTAGTTTATCAAATAGCTATATTAAACTTTGCCATTTAATGGAAATTTGTTTCGGTTCCTCTGATACATCATCTTTAAATATCATTTATGGCATGGATAAGTTTCCTACATCTTCTTTAGTAAAGACTGAAGTGAAGAATTAATTCAGTCTCTCCACTATGGCCTTGTTCTCTCTTAGTGCCCCTTTTACTCTTCTATTATCTAATGGTCCAACTCACTCTTTTACAGGCGTTTCACTATGAATGTAACTGAAAAGGTTTGCATTATGCACTTTTGAGCTTCTTTTCAAATTCTTTCTTTGCTTGCCTTATCAATGCCTTGCATTTAACTCGTCAGTGCTTATGTTGTTTCCTGCTTTTGTCATTTGGCTCTTTTTTCCATTTTCTGACGAAGTCTCTTAGTTACAGTTGTGGTCAACATTATTAGCACCCTTGCATTTTAGGTATGCCGTATACAACATTTTGAGAAATAATTGGAAATATTTCAACTGTATGTCATCATAATATTATGAATAGAATGTTTAAGGCATACAACAAAAAAAGATGTCTGTGCAACTTAGATATAGTAACTTCTGAGAAAAAAAACAAAATATGACCTGGGCAGGATTAATGGCACCCTTCACTAATATTTGGTTGCATAACCCTTGGCAGTGATGTCAGCCTCCAAACATAGTTTCTGCTGTTAGTTTCTCCCACTATTCAACTGCAATTTGTTCCAGTTTATGAATGTTTCCAGAATTCCTTTTACCAATGGCAGATTTCAGCTTTTTCCAAAGGTTCTCGACTGGATTGAGATCAGGACTCATTGTTGGCCAGTTTAAAACAGTCGAAAAGTTCCTTTTTAGCCATTATTTTGTACTTTTGGCTGTATGTGTTGGGTCATTGTCCTGCTGGAGGACCCATGACCTTCGACCTAGGCTTAACTTTCTGACACTAGGTAGCACATTTTGCTCCAAAATACCTTGGTAGTCCTTTGACCTCATGATTCCTTTAATACATTCCAGGCCTGCAAGTGCTGGGATGTACATAGCATATGCACTAACGGCCTGTGTATGTTCCCCAGCTCCCCAGCGGACATACAGGTTATTCCTGCTGGAATGTGGTATAAGGGCAGGACTTAGAACCGCTTTCGCTTGGATCCGCCATGTGTCCCATAGCAATGGCTGGCTGTGGCAACTGTTGACACACTCTGATCATATGTGACAGCGTCCAATTTTGGGCACCGGTGTTTATTTATTTATTATTTATTTATTTAAAGTATTTTCTATACCGCGCTCTTCAAATTCAGCTCGGTTTACAAACAACATCGGTTTTGTCCAGGCATGGGAGGGGCCAGCACTGAACTTACAGAGAACAGGATAGATAAACTTGGGTTAACTGGGTAAACTATATACAGACTCTAGGCTAGGTATTTACATTCTTAGGTTACTATATACATGATCCTGCTAGGATTCTGGTAGAGCTATCGTGCTGTGCTCAGGGTACTGTATTATACAACACTGACATAATCATCTCCTCATGGCAGCAGTGGGATTGTGTTAAGAGGACGCTCAATATAGGGTATTATGTATATGCAGGCTTCACCGGGCTTCTTCCTATCATCTCACATGTCAGACTATGTATTACTTTATCATATCATTGAGCAACAAATCTGATCCCTCCCTACTCTGATGTAGGTTCACGTCAGAGGAGGGAGGGTCCAGACCAGCCATTCAAACATGGATCTTGGCAATTCCGCACTTGTGTGACTGGTCTGGTCCCTCCCTCCTCTGATGCGACTTACGTCAGAGAAGGGAGAAGAGACCAGATCTGCATACAAGAACGGAGCTGAAAAGACTCTGCGTGTTTTGTTTTGTTTTTAAATTTGAGGTCAGGTCTTCTCATATGCTGCTGGCCCAGCCGATGACAAGAAAACAAAAAGTGGCAATAGCAGGGTAACGGTAGGCAGCAAGGGGAGGAGCCAAATCCGGCAACCTGAATTGCACCCCTAATCCTTTGCACCCTGTGTGGCTGCAGCGCTCACACAGGGCTAGGTATGGCGCTGAGTTCAGTACATTTGCTTGCTGTCATCCCTCCATTTACTAAATCAGATTTGATCATATTATGATCAACTATTGCCAATTGGCTTCAACACAATTACCTCTCATACAAGACCCAGTGTTCCATTGGGAGTAGATCTAAAATAGCTCCCCATCCTGTCAGTTTCTGAACCAGCTGCTCCATGAAGCAGTCATCTGGTATATCTGGAAACTAAAGACATATTCAAGGGTGGGTGGCAACTAGGCTAAATAAAGCACCTAGCCACTGCTGCTTTTATCAAAATCTGATATTCAGCAATGAAACATGTCTGGTTTCCACCACATATCAAAGCTGGCTGGACACTGGAGACACCATCTGGTTAGTGGCACTATTCAGCCACTAACCAGATAGCACTAAGCAGTTAAAGTTAGGACAGCCATTCACCTATCCTCACTATAACCTCTTAAGCTATCTAGTTAATGGCTGAGTATTGTGGCTAACCAGATAGCAGCCCTCTCTCCACCTATAGAATGTCCCGGTTTTAACTGGGTATATATTCAGAGGTTTGTGGGGATATTCAGCGGCACAAACTAATTAGTGCTGCTGAATATCATAGAGATGACATTTTAGCCAGTTAGCAGTTCTGCTAAGTGGATAAAAGCTTTGAAAATACCCCCCTTTACTAGCATGTCCTGATATGACATTGACCCAGTCAATACTGGGTAATTGAAATCACTCATTATTACTGTATTGCCAATTTTGTTAGCTTCCCTAATTTCTTTTAGCATTTCATCATCTGTCTTTTCTGGCCATGGTAGTTCACCCCCACTGCTATTTCCTTCTTCTCACATTGAATTTCTGTCTACAAAGATTCTACGGTGCATTCTGTTTCCTGCAGAACTTTTGTCCTGTTTGACTCAATGGCTCCACCCCTCCACCAATTTGATCTACTCTATCATAGCAATATTATTTGTGCCCTGGTGTCACAGTGTCTCATTGGTTTTCTTCCTTCGACCAGGTCTCTAAGATGCCAATTTCATCTACCTCTTTATTGAGTGCTATATATTCTAACTCTCCCATCTTATTTTTCAGACTTCTAACATTTGTATAAATACATTTCAAAGTGTGTTTATTGTTCGTATTACCAACCTGTTTGCCAGATGATAAGGAAAATGTGGTATCTTTCAACTCTGTTTCCTTTCTATTTAAAGGCACCTGGACTACTTTTATCTTTATTGTAACCTCTCTATTGGTATGCCCCAATCTCTCTGTTTTGGTTGTATCCTTCAAAAATAGTACATTCAAACCATATATTCCTCAGTGACTGTCAGCCTTTCTCCGTTGTCTAGTTTAAAAGATGCTTTGTCTCCTTTTTAAAGGTTAGTGCCAGCAGCCTGGTTTCACTCTAATTAAGATGGAGCCCATCCTTCCAGGGAAGGCCCCCTCTTCCCCAGAATGTTGCCCAGTACCTAAGAAATCAAAAGCCCTCTTCTCTGCACCACTATCTCTGCCTGCTCTTGGATCCTGCATTTGGATCAGGGAACATTTCTACCCTAAAGGCCCAGGATTTCAACTTTCTAGCTAAAAGCCTACATTTGGCTTCCAGATACTCCCTCCCACTTTTTCCTATGTCGTAGGTACCCACATGTATCAAGACAGCTGAGCTCCTCCCCAGCACTGTCTAGAATTCTATCTAGGTAATATATGAGGTCTGTCATCTTTGCACCAAGCGGGCAAATGACCAAGCAAATCTCATGCTCAGCAGCCATCCAGCTATCTACATGGTTAATGATCAAATCACCAACTAAAACAACTGTTCTAACCTTTATTCCTGGGCAGAGGTCCCTGGGGTCACATCCTTAGTGTGAGAGGACATTGCATCCCCTGAGGACAGGTTCTGGCTACTGAATCACTTCCTGCCATACAATGGTGATACTCTCCTTCCAATTGACTTCTGTTTTCCAAGGTAACACTGAGGCTGCTAGACTGGAGGAGGGACATTTCTACTATACCCCTGTAGGTATCCTCTATATACCTCTTTGTCTTTCTCAACTCCTTCAAGTCTGCTACTCTAGCCTCCAGAGATTGGATTCATCCTCTGAGAACCAGGAGCACTTTGCACCAAATGCACACATATGGCCTCTCAAAAACTGGGAGATAATCAGTGGTGGGATTCAGCCAGTTTGTCCGTGTTCATGCAAACCAGTTGCTGCCATGGGCTGCATTTGCCGAACTGGACCAAAAACAGTACCTTGATGCCAGTACTACACTGGCAGGAATCCCCCCACCTGCCAGTGGTTTGACGGCATCGGGGAACCGCAGCATTGGGGGCTTCCCCCAATGCTGTCAAACCACTGGCAGGAGGGGGGATCAGGTCACTGGGCCACCAGGACATTGCTGCCCTGTGGTGGCCACCAGTGGCTCGAGCTTGCAGAACCAGCAACACAAACACGTGATGTGCTGCCATTCATGCAGCTCCTTCAGTGGCGGGATTGATCCAAACTGGTTCCTGGAAGGATCAAATCTCACAACTGGAGATAATCATACATGTGTCACTCATTGCAAAAAATGAGATAGCCCCCATCTCACTGCTGGACTGCTGTCTGCATCTTTGTATTGTGAGTTTAGTTGTTTAGTTTCAAAAGGAGCAGGGATACCTAAAATAATATAAAGGTCTTTAAGATTATTTAGTATATTTTGTGATATTATTTTGTGTTTGTTTCCCAGTTAACAGGGGGTAATCATTTGCTGATGAAAATATACTGTGGTATCAAATTTCATTCTTTTAATTGGGATAATTAATTACAAATTAAGGAATGTCCCTGGTGTTGGTTGGAGTTGGGGAGGGTTGATGGGAATAATGACTATGGGCCTGATATTTAAAGGCATTTATATTGTTTACAGACCTCTTAACCATGTAAATGCCACTTAAGTGAATATCCCTGATTATCTCTGCTACACACCCTGATGCTAACCATACGAACATAAAATATGCCATACTGGGTCAGATTAAGTCCATCAAGCCCAGCATCCTCTTTCCAACAGCGGCCAATCTAGATCACAAGTATGTAGCAGTTTCCCCAGAGGCCTCATGTTCCACAATGCTTGTATTAGGACAAGCCATGAATTTCTGAGATTCCCTTTAATAACACAGGTACACTACCAAAAAACTGCCTCCAGTTTTGCAACTGATTCCTATAGATTTCGGGGTGCTGAATCCAGGAAAAATAGCCAAAATGTTCCATCACGTCACGTTTTCTTGCAAAATTAGATTTCTTACCCATATAAGGAATGTTCACATAATTTCTTTTTAGCCGACTGCAGTTTATTTTCTTGGCCCAAAATAGAGGTTGTAATGGTTAACTAACTAGAAACACTCCCTCATGATATTTTAGAGTGTTTTGTATTCATTTTATACATTAACAGGACAATTGGGAGGCGGGGGGCTAAATCCAGTACTCGCGCTGGCGCATGTTCTTTCCTGTTCGCCTCGCCTCGTTCGCTCGCACAAACACGGTGGTTGCGACATGAACGTTCCTGTCAAATTTCAGTTTCTTGCAAGTTCATTATTACCTTTTGTTTGCTCAGTCGTAATCCAGCTTTATTCCGAAGTGGTTCACTACAGTTGTAGTTTGCAGTGCTGTGTATTTGTGATGGCTCACAGAGCCAGAGGTTGCGTCAATTCTCCGGACAGTTTTTGTTTTATTTGTGGGGAATATACCGTGAAAAAGCGGCAGAGGAACATTTCTGCATTTATTAAAAAAGTATATTTCGCCTATTTCGGTTTGAAGTTAGGCGATCAAGACAAACCGTGGGCTCCTCACAAAGTGTGCAAGACATGTGAGGAAGATCTACGCTTATGGATGAAAGGTAAAAAACAAGCATTTCGTTTCAGAATACCTATGATGTGGCGTGAACAAAGAGACCACAGTAGTGACTGCTATTTTTGCTCTTGCATTGTGAAGGGATACAACTTAAAAAATAAGAACGTAATAAGTTACCCCAACCTTCCCTCAGCAATTAGGCCTATGCCTCATAGCAACGAAGTACCTGTGCTTGAACCACCAAAATCTTTGGATCATATTTGTGTGGACGGTTCTGATCATGATGAGACTCATCAGATGGCTTTTCCCGATGAGTCCAGTACTTCCGAGTTTGAAACTGAACCAGATCCGAAACCTGAACTTTTCTCTCAAGCTGAATTGAATGATTTAGTCCGGGATTTAGGACTCCCAAAAGATGCTGCCCAACTGCTAGGTTCTCGGCTTAAACAGAAAAATCTATTGTGACCAGGAACAACTTTTTATTGGTACCGCAACCGCGAGACACAATTTTTGAAGTATTTCAGCAAAGAGGAAGATTTGGTATTTTGCAATGATATATACGGAGTGATGGAAAAGTTTAAACTCAAGTATGATCCTATTGAATGGCGGCTGTTCATTGATTCGTCAAAAGACAGCATAAAAGGTGTTCTTCTTCATAATGGCAACACATTCGCTTCAGTTCCTATTGCTCACTCTGTTATTCTTCAAGAAAAATACGAGAATTTGGCCCTGATTCTTCAGAAGATTCGTTATGATGAGCATAAGTGGATGATATGTGGAGACTTTAAAATTCTATCCATGCTATTAGGGCAGCAATCCGGTTTCACCAAATATCCCTGCTTCCTTTGCTTGTGGGATAGCCAGGCCCGCGACCTACACTGGGGGAAAAAAGATGGGCCAATTCGGGAGTATTTGAGACCCGGTGAGAAAAATGTTCTTCATGAGAGCTTGGTACCTCGTGATAAAATTCTATTACCACCTCTCCACATTAAGTTGGGTCTCATTAAGCAATTCATCAAGTCCCTTCCAAAAGATGGTGAGTGCTTTCGGTACCTTTGCTCAAAGTTCCCCCGACTTTCTGAAGCAAAGCTAAAGGAAGGAGTGTTTGTTGGCCCTGATATAAGGAAACTCATTTCAGATGGAGCATTCGCTGAAACGATGTCTGAGAAGGAAAAAGAAGCCTGGGATTCCTTCAAGGATGTTGTTCTCAAATTCTTGGGGAACAGGCGGGATGAGAACTATAAGGATATTGTTGCCAGGATGCTCAATGCCTTCAAAGAACAAGGCTGTAACATGAGCCTGAAAGTCCATTTCTTGCACTCCCATGTGAACTACTTTCCCGAAAACTTGGGGGCGTACAGTGAAGAACAAGGTGAAAGGTTTCACCAGGACATCAAGGACGCAGAGAGAAGGTACCAAGGAAGATGGAACACCACTATGATAGCTGATTTCTGCTGGTTGCTGCTGCGGGAAACCCCAGATGAAAAATATGCCAAGCAGCGCACCAAGAGAAGCATTCGGGGGAAGAAGAAACGGGCCCACCAGGAGATTGATTGACCCAAGAATGACTTTAAAATCTAAACTGTGTTGACAAATATCGTGTTTTTACTAAACTTTGAAATAAAAATTTGCTAGTTATTACCACAGTGTCGGATCTCATTTATTAGAATTTTATTTTCACACCATCGGTTGTTTGTCTTCATGTATTGCAATGGTGCGGTTTGCGTTTTCTATTCTTACATACATACCTGTACAACATTTTTTGCACATTGCTTTGCTTTGTGTCTAACCTCGCTCTTATATGCTCAATGTTTGTGCACATGTATGTGGCTGTTTTAAGTGCAGACAATTTTGCTACCATCACAGTGTGTTTTGTTGACATTACTCTATTCTTATGTGCTGCCTTGTTACAATTTTCTTTATTCTTATTTAAATAACTACTAAACAATTAGTATAAAGAATTCATCCAAGAAACTTTTATCTCGATCGCACTCAATCTGAAACGTTCACCTCAAACTGCTAACCCAATGTAGCAAAAAATCTGTACGTGATGGAGCAAATTGGTTACCAGATTTGGATTCAGCGCACCAAAAAACGTAAAAATCAATCGAAACATTAGAGGCAGTTTAAAAAAATTTTTTTTAGTGTACCTGTGTAATGGTTTATGGACATTTCCTCCAGGAACTTGTCCAAACCATTTTTAAACTCAGCTACACTAACAGCTTTTACAAATCCTCTAGTAACGAATTCCAGAGTTTGATTACATGTGGAGTGAAAAATTATTTTCTCTTATTAGTTTTATATGGGTTACACTGTAGCTTCATTGCATATCCCATAGTCTTTCTACATTTTGATGTAAACAATCGATCTACATTTACCCGTTCCACTCCATTAATTAATTTATAGACCCTATCATATCTCCCCTCAGCCATCTCTTTTCCAGGTTGAAGAGCTCTAACCTTTTTAGTCTCTCCTCATAGGGGTATCCTTCCATTCTCTTTACCATTTTGGTAGCTCTTCTCTATACCTTTTCTAATTCCACTATATCCTTCTTAAGATATGGCAACTAGAATTGCACACAATATTCAAGGTGTGGTCGCACTATGGAACAATACAAAGGCGTTATAATATCCTTCATTTTATTCTCCATTCCTTTCCTTATGATTCCTAGCATTTTATTTGCTTTCTTGGTCACCACTGCACACTGGCAGAGGGTTTCAATGTGTTATCCACAATGACGCCTAAATATTTTTCCTCGGTGGTGATTCCTAATGTGGAATCTTGCATCGTGTAACCATAGTTTGGGTTGTTCTTTCCTAGGTGCATATCTTTGCATGTGTCCACATTAAATTTCATCTGCTTAGCATCAGGGAATGTCATGAGCATTCCAGAGGCGGCACAAGTCGCTAATTGGGCAGTGGCGATATTGCACCAGTGCCTGATTATTTATTTATTTATTTTACTTCTCTTGTATACCGCGCTATTACATATCAGTGCGGTTTACAATAAACAGAACAATATACTGTGCAGAAGGGCCACAGAGTATTTACATGGAACAGGGATTAAAACTTGGATTTAACTGGGGTAACATATCTACACATTATTTACAGTAGTGCCTATGTTTTCGGGTTGTGGCCTTAATCTATTCGGTATTGGCCAGTTTGGAACGGCTATCCTTTGACTTGCTGGGTATGTTGTTGGGATCTTCTGAGTGTTTGGTGTGATTATTCGTTGATTGGTTTCTATAGCTAGGTTCAGGGTAGTGTCTTATGAACAAATAATGCTTGAGTACCTTCTGGAATTGAGACAGTCTAGTAATGACTCGCATGTCTGCGGGGAGGGCATTCCAAGCTCTGGGTGCATAGATCGTGAAAGCCCTGTTGGAGGTTGTCTTTGTGCACGTAGTCATTTCTTTTGGGATCGTCAGTGTGTTCACTGTTGAGGATCTTCTGGTTCTGTTTGGGTGTATACTGTGGATCATCTTGTTAATAGATGCGGGGGGGGGGGGGGTGATTGTTTAGGGCTTTGAAGGTCAAGACTAGGATCTTGTAGAGAAGTCTGGCCTGAATGGGCAGCCAGTGTAGATTCTTCAAAATTGGAGTGATGTGGTTCGTTTGTGATACCCCGGCTAGCACTCTTGCTGCTGTGTTCATTGCAAGCTGGAGCGGGTGTAGAGTTGCCTGCGGAAGTCCGTATAGTATGATATTGGCGTAATCAAAGTGTGGGAGTACCAAGGCTTGGTAGATTGTTCGGAAATCACTAGGGTCCAGTAGTGTTTGTAGATGGCGAAGGGTCCGTATTTTGTAGCATATTGTTTTTACTGTGTTTTTTATGTGTAATTTCATGTCCAGTCTCTGGTCTAGTGTGATCCCGAGGTAACGAATTGAGGATTTAGTTATCAGCTCTGCATTCTTGACTTTGAGTGATGGTGGGGGGGTGAATTCTTGGTTCTTCGTGACGAAGAGGACATCTGTCTTGTTGTGGTTGATCCGAAGGTTTTGCGTGTGTAGCCAGTCCACGACAGCGTCAAAGCATCTTATTATCGGAGAGAAGTCTGGCTGGTCAAATGCAAATGGCATATATAAGAGGATATCGTCTGCATATGCTAGACAGTGGACATTGAATGAACATATCAGAGCACATATGGGCTGCATGTAGATGTTAAACATTAGTGCCGATAGTGATGATCCCTGGGGTACACCTTGTTTCTGTAGGAATGGTTCTGAGGTTGCGGTACTGGTCCTTACGTGTTGCCATCTGTTGGACAAGTAGGATTTGCACCAACTTAGGGCGGTGCCTTCTATTCCCTTTTCCTTAAGTCATTCTATGAGTATCTGGTGGCTCACAGAATCAAAGGCCGCTGTGATATCCATGAATATGAGGGCAAAGCCCTGTCGAACGTTATCGATTCCCGAGATTAATGTGTTGAAGAGGGTGGCGAGGAGGGTTTCCACACCGTGTGCTTCCCTGAATCCATGTTGGGATTGGTCCAGTGGTTCTTCGGTATCAATGTGGTGTTGAATTTGTTGTTGTTCTACCTTTTCGATTATTTTGGCAAGCAGAGGTATGCTTGATATCGGTCTATAGGATTCTACTTTTGATGGGTCCATCTTGTTGCTTTTCAGTAGCGGTCTAATGGATGTGTTTTTTAATTTTTGTGGAAAGGATCCCGTTGTAAGTGATTGGTTCAGGATTTTTCCTATGAACTGGCTTAGTTCATAACGCATTTCTCTTATCCAGTGTGCTGGGCAAGGGTCATTCGGTGCCGTGGAAGTGTTGATGGAGGCAATGGTGTCTTCTATCTCTTTGTCTGATATAGTGTTAAATTTGGATAGTATGGCTGGCAGTGTTGACTTGTGCTGGGGGAGGCAACTTATGAGGTTTGTGCTCTTGTTAGTCAGGATCATCTTTGATTACAGGTAATCCGAGTATGCCTGCGGGTGGAGCAAGTCTGGTTGGTCTGGAGTTGGTTCTTTTGCTAGTATCTTTACGATGTTAAATAAGTCGTGTGGCTTATTTATAGAGTGCTTCAGGAGGTTTGTATGGAATTGCTTCCTTCTCTCTGCTATTTCATCACAATGGTTTTTTAGGTGTAGGCTATATTCCTTGTGCACTTCAGGGGAGCGTGATTGGCGCCATCGTCTCTCGAGTTTGCGCAGGTGGAGGAGCTAGGAGCAGAGCTCTTTGGAGTACCAAGCTGCATGTTCTCATTTCTTTGGCTTTTTGCATGTTGTTGGGTGGTTAGAGATGGCGTTGAGACTGTTGTCCCAGTTATCAATCATTTCGTCCAGTCCGTGGGCTGAGTTGTCAAGGAGTGGTAGGATTTCCTCAAGTACTTCTTCGTTGATAAAAGGTCTGAATCTTCTCGCAGGCATTTTCAGAGAGGCCGTAGCTCTGTTAGAATTCTGGTTGTGCAGTTTGCTGGGCATATGGAATCTGATCAGACTTTGATCAGACCAAGGTACTGGTGTTATAGATAATGCCGTGTTATGTGTTGACTCTAATGCCGTTTGTGGGGCAAAAATCAGGCCCAGTTTGTTCCCTTTCACGTGTGTAGGTGCATCTACTAGTTGTTTATATCCCAGCTCGTCTAGTGCCTTGAGGAAGGCGGTAGCTTGAGTTTCCTGCAGGGTAGGTAAGTTGAAGTCACCTAGCAGCCAGTTTTGGGTTCGTGACTTGCTTGTGCTACAGGCTATGTTAATTATTGTTGATAGGTCCTCTACTGAGGATGTTGGTGCTCTGTATAATAGGTTAATCGAGCACTGGTCATTTTCAATGGTGATTGTGTCTAGGTAGGTCGTGCTAGTGGCATTATTCTGATGGAATTGTAGTTCGGATTTTGCTAGGATAAGTGCTCCACCCCCTCTCTGGGTGGCTCTGTGGCAGGTGTACAGTGAAAATCTGGGAGGTAGCATTTGGTTGAGCAGGATGTTGTCGCAGTCAGATAGCCAAGTCTCCGTGATCAACAAGATGTCCAGGTTGTAGAGGGTTATCAGGTCAATGACTACCGGCCATTTTAAGCGTATTGATCTGGAATTGATGAGAGTGCACTTCAGCGGGTGTTGGTGTTTCCCCGGGTGGGTTTTTTTGATGTGTTGTAATGAGATGTGCAACAGGTGGGTGTGAAGCGTGCAGTTAGCAGCCGCGGTTAAAAGATAGGTGCAGCAAAACAATAAAGGTAAAATTACTACATGAGAGATAAAAATACTAATAGGTAAAAGATAAAATAGAAAAGATGCCTAAAAAAATAATAAACAAAAATCAGAGGAACAATAAGAATCAAACATAAAATGTTCGCCATTGGGAAAGTTGTGTAATATGGCAAATATGAAATATCTTAAAAAGAGCTCAATCAACATCATTTTAATGCCGCATAAAAGGGCTATTAAATATAAACAGGCATACACTAAAATATTGTAGACATGCTAAAAATAAATCAACAATAAAACACAACTATGGTGAATAGTGTATGGAGGTGCACCATTATACTACGGGGAAGCCATAAGAGAGCAGATGAGAATAGCATACTTATCAATACAGAAAAGCAAAAAAAAGACATAAAAAAGGTAAAAATCTGCAATAAGATCTATTACTATAAAATATAAACTCTAAAAAGTATGTAAGAGCCAATTAAAAACAATTAAAACTGTGCTTTCTCATGCCAATGTACAACCAATGTTTTTTGTTCAAGGCCCTTCTTCAAGCAACTTCTGTGCTCGATGATCCAGACACAAATACTGCGGTTTGTTTTTCCAATGTAAATTAGTTGGCATGGACAAATAATTGCATAGATAACATGATCTATGTCATAGTTGGAAAAGCTTATCAGACGAAATTCTGCTTGTGTCTGTGGATGGCAAAAGGAGTCCTTGGTCAACAATGTATGTACACAAACCGAATAGTGGTCGTACTTGAAATGTCCAACCATTTGCGGTTTAGTGTGGTTATCAGGCGGGGCCAAAGGTACCAACAAATTGGCCAAACTGGCATTCTTCGTATGTGCTATGGTAACCTGTTGTGTGACAAAAACTGAACAGTCTATAAAATATGCCATTCCTCTCTGATAATTTTGGAGATATCTCTTGATAAATTTGAAAAGAGAAGTGGACAAAAGACTCTTGTTGCATCTCTTAGTCGACTTCTTCAGTAGAGTGGTGTGGTCCATGATGACAGCTCTGTGATATGTCTTCTGGATGCAGCCTTGGGGATATCCCCTAATCCTGAATTTCTTACATTGGTCTTGTATATTCCTTTCAAAATCATTGGACTGTGAGCAGATACATTTAATGCATAAAAACTGGCTAACAGGGAGGTTATTTTTGAGTGAGCTGTTGTAGAAACTCTCATAATGCAAAAGCTGATTATGATCATCTGGTTTATGGTATAAGTCTGTGGTAAAGCCCTCTGTGCCCTTTCTGATCATAATATCCAAATATGGGATCTCCTCCCTACTTGAGTATGCTCAGAATTGTAAATTATTGTCCAAGGAGTTGAGCCAGGCTAAAAAAGAATCCAATGAGTCATGGTCTCCATCCCAGATGAGCAGCACATTGTCAATATATCATCTCCATAGCTTTACATGTTGTTTGAATGGATGATTATTCAAAAATACTGTTTCAAATTGGTGACATATAGGCGTGCCGCATCAGGGGCCATAGCAGACCCCATGGCCTCTCCTTTGGTCTGTTTGTAGAACAGACTACAGAAGCAAAAAAAAGTTCTCCATAAGTGCAAGCTCTGACAGTTGCATTAGGCAGCCTGTAGGGATCCTTCTGTGGTTCCTGCATTTAAGAAGGGCCTGTTCTACAATCTGTTTGGAATGTTGGTCTACAAAGAGGTGATATCCGGGGTGACCAGAATAAGACCATCATGGTACCACTCAAATCGTTGTAAAATTTGAATAACATATGCAGAGTCCCTAGTATAGAAAGGGATGGAAACAACAAAAGGCCTGAGGAAGATGTCTAAGAACTGTGAAATGAGTTTGAAAAGAGACGCAATGGCTGAGATGATGGGGCAGCTGGGAGGGTTGACAAGGGACTTGTGTATCTTTGGAAGTACTTAGATCATAGGTATAATGGGATGGGGAACCATAAAAAAGTCAAACTCTTTTTTGTCAGGTATCCTGCTTCCAATCTCATGTGTATAAGGGAATACACACTACGTTTAAGCAGTATATTGCTGTCCCATCTCAACATTCATAACATTCATTGTTAAGTTACCTTAAGACTTCTTTACAACCAAGGCACTCCCTCTCCCCCCTTATCTGCTGGTTTAAAATGATTCTATTATTAGATCTAAGAGAACTAAGGGCCTTTCTTTGATCCTCTGTGATGTTGTAATATTTATGTCCATGTCTCATTTCCAGGTCGGAGATATTGAAGTACGACCTTCTCAAAAATATCTATAGCAGGGTTAGTCATCTGGAAAGAGATTCATCTGTGCAGACTAGAGAGATCCCTATAAATACAGTATTATCATTACCTGAGAAGAAATTCATTATTTTCAATTTCTTGAAAAATTTAAACAGGTCTACTCAGGTTTCAAATGGATCATAGTGGAGAGTGGGCACAAAGGAGAGGCCTTTGTTTAGAACCTCTAATTCAATATGTGACAGGGTAACATCGGACAGGTTAATAACCCCACTCTCTATTCCCGGTATGTGACTCTTCTCATTTCCTGGGGCTGTCTGCCACCCCTGCTCCTCCCCCTCCCTCTGGTCCTGGGCGGGAGGTTGGTCCTGTGAAATTCTATCATCTTCAATTGTGAATGAGGGTATTCTCTCCCACTTCCCTTCACAATTGATCTATGTAGAGATCCTGCTCAGGGTTCCTCCTATCTGAGCTGATCAAGGGAGCAGAGGAGTCAATGGGATCCTCAGACTGGCTCCTGCTCCATTTCCAAGCGTGCTCAATCTCTGTGTCCTTTCTCTATTTAGGGCCATCATCTTTCAAGGACACCTTTCTACTAGACAGGCTCCTCTTCCTCCTGTGGATATCTACAGTAAGACACCACTTTTCCTCTTATTCCAAGGATAAATAGTTCCCTTTCTACAATCATCTTCATCCCTTCTGTATTTTTCTCTAACCTTGTGTCCATTTCTTTCTTTATGCATTCAGATTGTCTCTTGGAAGTATGAATCAATAAAATCATTAAATCTAATGAACATTTATTGAGAATTACATTTCAATCTCGGATAAAGTTGTTGTCATCCTGAAACATGCCATCACCCAGTGGTGTTCCTAGCCCCCTTAGCAGCTGGAGAGGGTGCTCCCCCTGTGGTGCAGCAATGCGATGCACCCCCACTTCCGGCTGTGCCCACGGAGGCAGCACGGCAAACTTACTATTATACAGGCTTGCCACGCTGCCTCGCACTCCAAGGCCTGTCATTCTTCTCTCCCAGCCAGAACCTCGCAATTCACGAGACTTCAGCTGGGAGGGAAGAACAGCTGGTCCTGGAGCGTGAGGCACTACAGCAAGCCAGCTTAATCGTAAGTTTGCTGCGCTTCCTCAGTGGGCCCAGCAGGGGTGCACACCCTCTAGCCAGCACCCACTGTCCCACCCTTGGTATACCACGGCCATCAACCCAGCAATGATATATCAGATATTTACCCCTGGGTCACCAGCTCAGCCTGGAGAATGCCTTGGAGTGATCAGTGACACCGCGTCTATGCTTCCACTCTTTGATTGACTGGGGAGAGAGGGAATTTGATCAAGGTAGAATCCTTTATCAAACTTTGATGATTTTTGAAAATGTAAAAAAAAAAAAAAAAAAAGAACAAATTCCTCTAGGCAACTTATCTATTTTCTTCTAATATCCTTTAGATTTTTTTTTACTGGGTTATGACTTTTCTGTATAGCCAATAAGTGAGAACAATTGTTACAAACAAATAATTTCTTTCTGTCCTCTAATTGTGCACATAGGGCCTTTTATACCAGTCTTTCTTTTTACTTGCATTGTTTTGTGATTCTGTACTGCCCAAACCACACAAGATTTATTTATTATTTATTTATTACAATTTCTTATATACCGCGCTATTTAGAATCAGCACGGTTTACATCATAACATAACGACCATAACGACAACTGTCAGGTTTTACATTGAACAGGAGTACAAACTTGGATAACCGGGTTAACTATATACATAAGCTATCTACACTGCAGATAAAAATTGTAAGGACCTTTCTAGATTGGGTCATTTCTTGGGAGGGATATCTAGTTCAATTGCTGTCTGGGAAGTATTGGAGGAAAAGGTGGGTTTTGAGAGCCTTCCTGAACTGATACAGATTGGTAATGGCCCTAATGTCGGGGGGTAGAGCGTTCCAGCATTTGGGGACATAAAAACTGAATGCCCTGTTTGTGGTGATGATCTTTTCAACAGAACTACTTGGGAATTTCTCCCCTGTCTCATTTCTGTCCGGAATATACCAGTTCAGCAGCTTTCACTGTTCTGGCCTGAACCCTATGGGATTCCTTTCCTGTAGATCTAAGACTTTTGAAAGCTTATTCACAAAATTTAAAAAAAAACTATTAAATTATGGTTCTTCCAGATGACATTTGCACAGTCTTAACTAGATTACTCTTTTCTCATGGCTGGACTATGATATTCTTTTTCCCTTTTTTATAACTGCAAGAGGTTGTTGGAAGCCTTGTAGAACTTTAAAACTGCAAGTTCAAAAACCTAACAGAGTCAACAGCACGACTTAGCTTAACACAGGGAGGCAGGAGAACACTCTGCTCCCTGCAATATGTTTTTTTTAAAATCTTTTCTTCTTTAAAGTCCTAAGCTTCAGCACCTCTTCCTAATTCCCTCAGTCACACACAAAATGGTACTTTGGGACTTGTGCTGGTAAGTGTCTTCCAGCACTGCAGTGATATCATGGCCCATGGGATTTGCATAACAAATGAAAAATACATCTCTTTGGCTGCTTATCAAGGATTTCCAACAAAATTGGCTGAAGTGCCTTTTGCTGCTTTCTGGTTACCCCTCCCTGACCTTCTACCCCTTACCTACAAGCATTGTGGAACATGTGTCTTTTAGGGAAACTGCTAGGTACTTGTGACCTAGATCGGCTACTGTTGTAAACAGGATACTGGGCTTGATGGACCTTGCTCTGATCCAGTATGGCATCTCTTATGTTCTTATGTTCATAGTAGCTCCAGTGTGTCTGGCTGCAAGTGTGCACAGGACAAAAATGAAATTCATGAATGGAGATTTGTCCAAATTTGCCAAGCGTGCACTCAATTAGTTGTACCTAGAACTAACCAGATTTGAAACTATTCATAACATTTTACCATTCATTGCACAACAAAGGCACATGCCTGTTGAAATCCTGCTTTATTAACATGACATTTGCTGACCTATAGGAGGAAAGTACCCATCCATGCCCAATTTATATTGGGAGTTTTGCCTGGTGCTACAGATTACACCCCTCACTTTGTGTCATGCTTTCATATTTTGCTTTGAAGAGTTCTAAATCCACTTCCATTTGGGTCTTGTTTGTTCACACCCTTGTTCCCATTAAATTTTCATCATGGGTTTTTATGTGAAGCATATTGATGTGGATAATGATTGGTGTAGTGGAGAGTAGCCTAATGGTTAAGAACACTGGCTTGGGAACCCAAAGACCAGCATTTGATTCTCACTAGCACTCCTTGTGGCCTTGGGCAAGTCACTTAACCCTCCATTGCATGAGGAAAAATCCAAGCTATCAATGTCCCTGTTAAACATACATTACTAAGTTTCAATGTAAACAGCTTTGATTGAAATGAAAAAGCAGTATATAAAACCTGCTAAATAAATAAATATCAGATGTGCAAATAAATCTAAAGTTAGAAAAGGCATAAGTTGAAAAGAATGTGTAGTGCACAAAGGTATGTATTGCTGAATGAGTGATGTCGGCAGGGGTGATTTTATGAGTAGTATCTAAAGAGTCTTTGAGTGCAGGGAGTGTTACTGTGGTTGTGAGAAGGGTGGCTGTGGGGGAGATGTGAGTGCAAGAGTGGCTGTAGCTTTGGAGGTGATGGGGTGTGAGTAGATGGGAAACGAGTTTGGGTAGATTTGATCGTGGTGCATATAAGAGGTGTACATGTTGGGGGTGTGAGTGTAGGGACGATGTATGAGTCCCTCCCTCCCTCTTTCTTTCTCTTCTCCTTCATCTCATCTCACAGCCCTCTTCCCTTCTTTGCTTCCCTAACTTTCTCTTATCTCACCTCCCTCACCTTCCCCTTTGCTTTCCTTCTATCTTCTCTCTTTCTCCTCCTGTTCCCTTTATTCCTCTTACCAACTCTCTCACCTTGCGGTCACACTGCTGTCGGTCTGTGCCACCCTTAATCAACAGGGGTTGAGAACTCTGTTGCCATTTCAAGGTTAGACACGTGCCACGCACAAGCAGTTCCTGCCTGAACGTGCCACCCTGGCTGCGCATGCGCATAAGAAACACGCATATGGGTGGATGGACCAACAGACAGACAGATAGACATAGCCACAGTCACTTGTGCAAAATGCACCTTAAATAGAAAAGATGATAAATGAAAGAACAAAGGAGTAATGACAGAAAGTACAGAAAATATCAAATTGAATAGTGAGAAGAAGGAGTAAGATACCAGAAAGAACAAATAAATAAAACAAATTGAAGATACAAAGAATAAAATTCTATCTTGCGTTGGCAGATTACAGAGTGTCTCGCAATCATGCTTCCCGTAATCTGAACTGACACCCTAGAGTCCATAATTTATCATCCTTGTTACTCGGTGCCATGTTTATCACACTGAGACCATGCTGCAGTTACCTTTCACATTATTGCCAGGCCTGTTTCTAAATAAGATGCTGATTGTACAGAGGTCTTTTCCTGCTTTAATAAAATGGAGGAATAAATCAAGCCGGATGACAGTCATTACAGCTTCTTGATTAGTGCAGCACTCTTTTCTTCGACTGCAATTAGTGGTGGCAAATATTATGGATCATCTCTCTTCTAGTCACTCAGATTTATGTAGGCTTGCCAAGGAAATATTATTAACTGCTTTAATAAATGACAGTTAAAGCCATGCTGCACTGTTCTTTTCTGGCTGAATGTGACTCTGATGAATGTTGTCTGATCAATTTTTTACCATGTCATAAGAAACGGGAACAATTATAAGTAGGGATTTGCTATTTGAGAAGATAAAAGAATTAATCTTGCAGGGGTTAGTTTCTCAGACATTTTCACATGTGTGAGTGGATAGGGCAGGGTAGGGAAGAGTTTAAAATGTAGCCTAGTGGTTAGAGCACTGGTTTGGTAAACAAGAGACCAGGGTTTGATTCCCACTGGCCAGCCTTGGGCAAGTCACTTAACTTTCCATTGCCTCAGAAGAAAGGCCTGGCAATTTACTTCAGATTACACTGCCAAGAACACCCAGAAGCTTCTGGGTCAGCATTGACTCAAAGGGCATGCATGGCACTGTTTAAAATTAGCAGTTTTAAGTAAATTGATAAGAACTTTGTTAATGAAACTAAACAACTGAGGCATCTTCAAAGATAGTGAGTATGGCTCTTAGATGAAAGTTTTAGCATGGTTGTTTCCTATTCTTCTTTTAGTAATAAGAACCTAAGTGCTAGACTGGGTGAAACCAATGGTTCATTAAGTCCAACATCCTATATCCAACAATGGTCAGTCCAGGTCACCTGGGAGCATGCAGCAGACCCTAACGTGGAGATCTGGTTACTGTGGCTCACTTCCATAACTCTTCTTGATTAATAGTTGTTAATAGATCTGCACTCTTTTTTTTAGCCCAAAACAAGCACTAGCTTTGACTAGTACACTGTAGCTATAAATCTTACCAATGTTCTCACCAAGTGTGTGAGAGTCCTCTAGGCACACTGCGACCAGTAGGAGGAGTGCTCCAATATCATGCTTATGGTAGAGTGGAACAGGTAGTGCCTGCTCCTTGTGACTAAAAATGTGGTATCACCCAAACCTCCCCCTACCGGTAGCAGCACTCACCCCATCTCCCCCTACCAGCAGCACTCACCCCACCTCCCCCTACCAGCAACAGCACGACCAGAGGACTCTGATGCATTTTGGCGGGAACATTGGATTTCACATCTTAATTGTGTGTTTTCTATTTAAAAAAAAGGATTGCATAAGGGAGCAAGTCCATACACCTTATCATTTTTTTGCCCTTCTCTGTACCTTTTCTAATTCTGCTTTCCCCCCAGCGAAGCAACCAAAATTGAATGCATGGCTAGTTCACGGATCCAGAAAAAGCATTATATATAGTTTTGTTTCTTATTCCTTTCTAAATTATTATTAGGTGCATTTTGCTTAGGCATAAGTGTCTATTGTCAAGGGTTCAGTGGCAGGGAAGTTGTCTGTCCATATGCATATTTGTGTATGCCTGGCTACTAAATCACCACCGTTCAGGCTTCCCCACACCACAGTCAGCTCTCTTGAATAATGGAGCCTCAATAGTGGAGAAAATTCAGCATTTCTCAAACCAAGAGATCAGCACAAACTTCCTCCACCATAGAGATCCTCCATGCAGAGAGTCCATCTTGGCGGGGAAAATGTGAACTGCCCCTTTTCTGAGGAACTACAGCCAGGGACATGGAAAGGGTGAGTTAAAGAGGGACTTAATGAAGGGGGATATGAAAGACAGAAGTGCACCAAATACCCCGGAGAGGATTGTTTTGGTGAGAGGGTGCAGAGGCTGGTGGAATGATGACAGCAAGGAAAAAAAACAGCAGCGATAAGAGGGGAGCAGAAAGAAGGAGAAAAAAATGGGAGGCAAGGCGAATATGGAGGCTGAGTCTGAAAAGCAGCCGGGTACCTTGGAAGAGGTGCAGAGTAAAAGCGCCGTGGTACAAATCTCCAAAGAAGAACTGTGGTCCTGGTTTGGTGAGCTGCGGTCAGAAATGGCGGGATTCAGAGCGGACATGGAGGCGGCCATAATAGAATTTCGCGCTGATGTGCAGGAACTGGAGAAAAGAGTGGAGGAGGCGGAAGGGCAAGTAGAGGAGGTGTGAAGCAATATAAGCGCCATCAATAAAGTAGTGAGCGCCTTGGAAAGTGCGAAGGAACAGATGGAGTTAAAGCTTGAAGACTTGGAAAAACGAGCGAGAAGGCAAAATCTAAAAATAAAGGGGGTGCTGGAAAGTGAAGAATACAGAGGCTATGAACAGACGGCACGAGATATATGTAAGGCGGTGCTAGAGGATCCCGAGGACAGAGAGAAGGCACTGGAAGTGAAGATAGATAGAGCGCACCATATGCTCGGTCCAAGGAGAGGGGAGGCACCAAGAGACATTATTATATGCCTCCAGGACTTTAAAACTAAAGAAAAAATAATTAACAAGGTAAGGGGAGCAGGCTCTCTTGAGTGGAAAGGAAATAAAGTGGGTTGTGGCCATGCTACAGCGCAGAAGAAAATGGAGAGGATTTACAATGAGGTTGAGGGAAGAAAATATTAAATATAAATGGTTGTACCCAGCAGGAATTGTGTTTACCAGTCATGGTATCACAAGGCGGGCACAAACAGCAGCTCAGTTGGTGACAGAGATGAAGGAAGCAGGAGTAACACGTTTACCAGAGGTGGGAGAAATGAGAAAACCAGGGAATGGACAGACAACAAGATGGCAGAAAGTGGAGAATAAAGAAAAGAAAAGTAAATGTGTAATACAAAAGAGAAAAGACTTGGGACTGTGCAAATGAGCAGAGGGGAAAGAAATGAAAAATGAACGGAAGACAACAGCAAGGATAAGAAGCTGCAAAGATGGACTGAGTATATTATATGAAGGGGGAGAAGGGGGTAAGGTAAAATGAGCAAGGATAAGAAAGGGGGGAGATTAAGATAAGAAGAGAGTGTGCTGTGAATTGAGTAGCATGAGTGGGAGGGGGGTAATGATGCCACGGAGGAAGTGGAAGCTACAAAATGGTAGTAAGAAGGAGGAGAGGGGGGAGGGTGGGAGGGAGGGAACTAGGAGGGGGAGGGAGGGGTGGGAAGGGGGGAGGGGTACCTGGATCCTGTGTATGCAAGAAGAAGAGATACAGTGATGTGAAGCTATGGGTAGTAAACAAAAGCAGCTTGACAAATGTAAAATTGTAACCATAAATGTGAAAGACCTCAACTCCTGGTATAAAAGGCAGGTCCTACTAAAAGAGGGCAGCAGTACAAGAGCAGATGTGCTTATACAAGAAACACATTTTTAAAAAGTACAAGAAAGATGGTTGATGAATAAAGAATATGACAAAGTTTATTTGGCCCATAACAGGGAATCGCCAAAGAAGGGGGGAGTGGGAATACTATTTGCAAAAGGGTTGAGTGTGGAAGAAGAGCATGTGGAGAGAGACCCGGGAGGCCGTTTTATTTTCTGGAAAGGGAAACTAGCAGGGAGGCCCGTAGTACTCGTAGTAGGGAGCATATATGCGCCAAATACACAGCAAGGGAGGTTTTAAGGGAGGCTCTATGAGGTGGTGGAATCATATATGCAAAGCACGGTGATATTAGGAGGGGATTTTAATGCAACCCTGAATCCTAGAATTGACACTGAGGGAGGTAATAAGCATGGTGCTAGGGGGGTAAGCAAAAAGTTGGGGAAGTTGTTATACAAACAGGGTACAGTTGATGTTTGGAGATACATACATGGAAATAAAAGAGAATATACACACTACTCACATTCACATAAAAGTTATAGCAGATTAGACATGATATGGGTGGATGGAAGGATAATAGAACAGGTCAAGGAGGTAGAAATAGGATCCATAAGTTGGTCAGATCACGAACCGGTGGAGGCTTCCTTGAGGTTACAAAGAGAAGGAGGAGGTCTGCGTTTTTGGAGGCTGAATGAGGCCCTTATAGATGAGGTGGAAGGGCAAAAAAAGTATTCAGAGCACTATAAGTCTCATAATGGGGGGTGGAAGGGCAAAAAAGTATTCAGAGCACTATATGTCTCATAATGGGGGGGTGAAGTGAGGCCAGTCGGTGTATGGGATGGGCTGAAGGCGGTGCTAAGGGGACAATGTGTAGCACTGGCGGCGAGACAGAAGCGAAGAAAAGAACAGAAAGAACAGGAGTTGTTAACAAAGTTGAGAGCAGAAGAGACAATGCATAAACAGAGAGGTGGAAGAAAGAGGATGCAATGGATTAAAAAATTACGGGAAGAATTAGGAAAATTAAATGGAGTGGAAGAGGCCTATAAGTTAAACCAACTTAAGCATGAATTTTATGTGCAAGGGAATAGACCAGGCAGGTACCTTGCACGAAAACTTAAGGAAAAAAGGATGCAGCAACAGCTTCTGAGAATAAATGATGAGCAGGGAAGGTGGGTTAGTGGTATTGAACAAATACAAAAAGTATTTTGAGAATACTATTATAAGCTTTATGAATCGGAGCAACAAGGAAAGGGAGTGGATATCGAGTGGTACCTGGCCGAGATCACATTGGAGCACTTGGACTCAGAGCAAGAGAAGTAGATGAATAGAGAGATTGCTAGAGAAGAAGTAGTTGAGGCCATAAGGAGTTTAAAGGAGGGTAAGGCGCCTAGACTGGATGGATTTACAGCCAGGTTTTATAAGAACCTTTGTGAGGATGTTAGTCCGATACTGAGAGATGTCTTTATGGATGCTAAGATACTAGCGGCCAGGTTGCAGAAATTTATCCCATGGCTGATAAAGGAGGATCAAGCAGGGTTTATTCTAGGTAGACAAGCGAGTGATAATATATGCAAACTGCTGAATTTGATATGGCAGGTTGCTGCATCCTTTTTTCCTGATGCTCCGGCCCGGATAAAGATAAAGATAAAGTAAGGATAAAATGGAAATCAGATAAATGATGGGCTGATGGATGCAGCCAGATGCATTCTATGCCAATGATTGTAAAGGAGAAGAAAAATGATGTACTAACTTGTGCTGTACCAAATAAAAATCTAAAATTTAAAAAGTGTATTTTTCTCTTCTTTCAATTTGTGCTTATCACAAAGGAAACCCCTCCCCCTTCTTAGTAGGATGTAATTTTGTAGCTGGTTGCCTAGGTTAAGAGAGTAGAAAGGTGCTTATTTTTAGTCTTTTTTGTAAAAACGTGAAGACACATTTTAGAAAGAGGACATCCAAATCAAAACGTCCGATATGCAACAAGAGGGGCAGCTGAGAAGGTGGTCACATGTAAGAGCCTTGTAAGATCGGCTTTTCTCTACCCTGAAAGATATACATGCCCGCTGCATATTAGCAAAAATGGGGATGTGTAGATTTAAGGGCTAGCCACTTACAAGAAGTGTTTGCATGTTAGAAACTTGAACATGTACTATATGCTCATCCACAGAGTAGGGGACATAGACGTGCATGCTGCCCTATCACAGAATGCGACCATGGATCTCTCTCCCTTGCACATCCCAGCATGCCATTTTGCAAATGGGGACATGTTGCTGCATGGGTGCCTGGAGAAATGTATGTCTTACATACCAGCGGATATCCTTGAAGGACTGAAAAGTACTGATGGAATGAACAGGCATTTCCCGCTTCATTGCTGAAATGAGCATCTTTATGAATCCTGTTTGTGTCCTGGAGCAGGTATAGCCAAGGACATAGAAACATAGCAACAGAAACATGATGGCATGGAAAGACCACATGGCCTATCCAGTCTTCCCTTCCATATTAACTACAATAGTCCTCTTTTTACCTTTAGAGATCCTCTGTGTTTGTCCCATGATTTTTTGAATTCAGATACTGTCTTCGTGTCCACCACCTCCACTGACAGACTATTCCACGAATCTACCACTGTTTCGATAAAGAAATATTTCTGCATTTTACTCCTGAGTTTATCCGCTTTCACTCTCGAGATATGTCCCCTCGTAACAGAGCTTGTCTTCAATTGAAAGAGACCCTCCTGTGCATTTCTGCCACCGAGGTATTTAAATGCCTCTATCATATCGCCCCTATCCCACCTTTCCTCTAAAGTATACATATTAAGATATTTAAGTCTGTCCTCATATGCTTTATAACAAAGACCATTAACCTTTTTAGCCACCCTCTGCACTGATTCCAACCTGCTTATAACCTTTTGAAGGTGCAGTCTCCAGAATTGCACACAATACTCCAAATGAGGTTGCACCAGAGCTTATACAGAGGCATTATCACCTCCTTTTTTCTGCTGGCCATTCCTCTCCCTATAAACCCAAGCATCCTTATGGCTTTCACAGTCACCTTTTCTACCTGTTTAGCTACTTTAAGATCGTCAGACACAATTACGCCTAGGTCCTGCTCCTCTTTTGTGGACAGAAGTACCTCACCCCCTACATTGTACAATTCCTTTGGATTTTTGCAGCCCAAATGCATGATCCTGCATTTTTTAGCATTAAATCTTAGCTGCCAAATTCTAGACCATTCTTCAAGCTTAGCTAGATCCCTCCTCATGTTATCTACTCCTTCCTGGGTGTCTACTCTCGCATATTTTGGTATCATCCGCAAACAAGCAAACCTTACCCGACAGCCCTTCTGCAATATCACTAACATAGATGTTAAAAAGAATCAGACCAAGGACAGATCACTGGAGCACACCACTGGTAACCTCCTTCTCCTCAGAGTGAGCTCCATTTACCTGTACCCTCAGTCGCCTCCCACTCAACCAATTTCTAACCCAAATAGGAACTTTAGGGTCCATTCATAGGGTGCTCAGTTTGTTTAGAAGTCACCTGTGTGGAACAGTGTCAAAGGCTTTACTGAAATCTAAATACACCACACCTAGGGCTCTCCTTCGGTCCACCTCCCTGGTCACCAGGACATAGAAATCAATCTGATTTGTCTGACAAGACCTGCCTCTGGTGAATCCATACTGCTTCAGATCCTGCAATCCACTGGACTTCAGAAACCTTACTATTCTTTCTTTTAGTAGCCTTTCCAGTAATTTTCTAACCACAGAGGTTAAACTAACCAGCCTGTAGTTCTCAATGTCATCCTTACATCCGCTTTTGTGTAAAGGGACTGCATGGGCCTTTCTCCAGTTCTCTGGCAGTACTCCCGACTCCAAAGAAGCATTGAAAAGGTCAGAGAGTGGAGCCGCTAGAATGTCCCCAAGTTCCCTCAGTATTCTTGAATGTATCCCATCCGGACCCATGGCTTTGTCTACTTTTAGTTTAGCTCGTTCCTCACAAACACAGTCTTCTGTCCCCGATTGCAGTTTCAGATGTGCAGCACTGGTCAGAAACTGTGTGTGCACTTGTATCTTTATGGACCCACCATTGTCTTGCCCACAGGCACACTCATGGCCAATTTGGACATTATTGTGCCTACACATTTATCTTCAGGCCTTCCAAAATGGCTCTTGGGACATCTTTGTGATTTGTACACCATAATGTCCATTTTCAGATATCTAAATAATGAATAGAGCTTCTAAAATGACTCTCAGAAGCACCTATGAGTCTCAATAGGAGTAAACCAACAGATGAAGGCCATAGATATTTACACCAGCATGGGGATTGGTTTAAATGTGCATGCGTGTAATCAGCGTTACCATGCATATGTTATAAAGAATGTGTAGTTTGTAACTCCATTCATGCTCCATCCAAACTTTGCTCCTGAACACAGTTGCACATGGATCACACAGAAGAAGCACATTCTTGTCACTGCACATACTTGTATATGAACATAAGATGTGCCATACTGGGTCAGAACAAAGGTTTTTCAAGCCCAGTATCCTGTTTCCTACAGTGTCCAATCCAGATGACAGGTACCTGTCAGGTTCCCAAAAAGGTAGCCAGATTCCAAGCTGCTTATCCAAGAGGTAAGCAGTGGATTTCCCTGTTCCTTTTTACAATGGTTTATGGACTTTTCCTCCAGGAACATGTCCAAACCTCTTTTAAACTCAGCTACACAAACAGTTTTTATTACATCCTCCAACAACGAATTCCAGAGTTTGATTAGATATTGAGTGAAACAATATTTTTTCCAGTTAGTCTTAAATGTGCAATATTGTAGCTTCATTGCATGTCCCCTAATCTTTCTACTTTTTCCAGGAGTAAACAACTAATCTATGACAGTTTACTGGGCAGACTAGATGGACCATACTGGGCAGACTAGATGGACCATACTGGTCGTTATCTGCTGTCATTTACTATGTTACTATGTTTATCTGTTCCACTCCGCTCATGATTTTATAGACATCTATCATATCTATGCACACAAATGGTGAGCAATTTTATAAAAGTCCTGTTATGCATTTAAACCCAGGTTTTACATGCAGGAAACATTTATAGAATTACCACCACACAGGCTCTATTGGCCCAATATTCAAAGGCTTTTAAAGTGTTTACAGACCTGTAAACTGTGTAAATGCTGCTGAGCAGGTGGGTGGGGTTCCTAATGTGGAGCCTTGCATCATGTAAGCGTAGTTTGAGTTGTTCTTTCCTAGATGCATAACTTTGCACTTGTCCACATTAAATTTCATCTGCCATTTGGACGTCCAGTCTTCCAATTTATCAAGATCCTCTGGCAATTTTTCACAATCCTCTTGTGCTTTAACAACTTTGAATAATTTTGTGTCATCTGCAGATTTGATTACCTCAGTTGTTATTCTCATTTCCAGATCATTTAAAAAGCAGTGGACCTAGCATAGATCCCTGGGGTACTCCACTATTCACCTTTCTCCTCTGGGAAAATTGGCCATTTAGCTCTACCCTCTGCTTTCTAGCTTTAATCAGTTTGAGATCCACAATAGTATACTGCCTCCCATCCCATGAATTTGTTTTCGTTCATCCAGTAAAAGACATCTTTATCAAAAGATTGCTGGTATGGGCTTTAGAACTTTTGAAGTGGCTGAAAATCTTGACAGGAATAGTGAGAGAAAGTAAGAGCGCATTCAGGAAGCAAGGACCTTGAAGAAATAATCCTTCCCACCCCCTCCCCATGACCCTAGTCACACAATCTATAGTCCCAGAGCTGCCACGGATTGGGAACCAATTTAGCCTTATCTTTCTTAAGAGATCTGTGTCCCACACGGGGACATGGAGTTAAAAGTACTTGTTCCCACAGTAAATACATTATCTTATTCATCTGACACACAAACATAAGTTTCTCTTGCAGGTTGCAAAGAAATTAGTATAAATACTCATTGAAATAGATTTTATTCCTTGCTGGGGAAAAATATAAGATCGCTATATTAACTCAATAGTTTCCTCTATTCATATCAAAACAGGAAACAACTCATTAATGGATTCTTCCCTCTTGGCATGCTGTAATTCAGGAAAACACATGTTCACAACAATACATTAACCATCAGACGCTTGTAGAAAATTTGTTTTTTTTCTTGCTGACTCAGGAAAAATCAGTATTATGGATGCAGGACAACTTTCTCACCATGTTACAATCTACAATAAAATCAATAAGCCATTATTCATTTTGTTTTATTTCACATCTCCAAGCTGAAAAGAATAGACAGACATTATTTTGACACACCATATAACAATACACCGCCCTTCTTCCCAATGATCACTAGGGAACATTTTAAAACACATTACATGTGTTCTTCCTGCCACACAAATCATAGAAAAGGTCAAACTTCACACAAGGCCATACATATTCTATGGTATCAGTGTGGGAAAGATGGACCGAAAAGTATCTTAGCAGTCAAGAAATCGCCAGCTACTAGGTTGATACAGTCAGTTTGACACAAGCTTATCCTGAGGGTTTTTCCTTCCTGCACAAGGAATTCACAAAAGGAATGATCAGTAGGAAGATAGGAATCATTTATCCCATGGGACTGGAAGTGGTTTTATTGTGGGAAAAGTTTTTTTGAAGTATTGAGTGTATATAGCTTTCCAACAAGGGTATTTGTACAGGAGTTTGTACCACCCCCTAGGAATTATTAACACAGCCTTAAAGGACTTTTTAACATGATGGCGTATTTAGTGGTTGAGGTTGACGATTGGGTAATTTTAGAGGACTGTAATATTGTTCAGTCAGAAAGTCTTTTCTTCCATGTGATGTAAGATTTTGATTTGGTTCAGTGGTGCTGGAGCCTACGCACAAACATGGAAACCTGCTGGATTTAGTACAATATTTGTTCCTCAGAAAAGACAACAGAGTTCAAGAATTGGTGATTTCAGCAATCTCCTGGTGGGATCATAAAATGATTATCTTTCATTATACAGGACAGATACAGAAAAGGGAGTGAGAAGGGTGGATTATATATAAGAAACATGGCATTAATCAAAAAGAAGGTGTTAAAAGAATATGTTAAGATGCAGGAAGATGGTTTAAGTCGGGATCTTGAGGTGCAATAAATGAATGGAATTCATTAAGTGAGGAACTTGCTGATACAGTAGCTCCAGAGGCTGAGAAAGTGATGGGACGATGGAAAGAAAAACCAAGGCAGAGCAACATCTCAGTCAGTTTGAAAGGAAGTGGTAGAAAAGTAAACAGGAAGAGGATAGGAAGCAGAGTAGGAAATATGTGGGACTGGTGAAGAGTGCAAAGCGAGACTTTATAAATCGGGAATGATTCTGTATCCTCCTTTACTATGGTATATCACCTTCATTGGCTACCTGTTGAGTTGAGAATGAGACCAAAGATTATGGTCTTAGTGTTTAAATGCATTCAGCTTGGGTACCCTGGGTATCTAGCAGAACTGTTAGAATGGTATGAACCATTATACCCGCTGCAATCTGGTGGCCAATGGTTAGTTCTTTCTTCATTAGAAATAGCAAAGTTGGAATGTATGAGGAAAGCCGTATTCCAGTATATGGGCCCATATCTGTGGAATTCACTTTCTCTTGAAACTCATTTATTGACTAGATATTTGCATTTTAGGAAAATGGTGAAATCTGGCTGTTTAGTGATTATTTTCAGGGTTACCAGGCTGCATAAAGGATGGGAATGCGATAAAGATCTCTAGCTGCTGAAGGGGTGGAGATAAAATGCTCAATAATAGATGAGATTCATGAACTGGATTCATTGTATGCTGCTTTGATTTACAAGAGACAGTCTATTAAATGTAAATGAAATAAATATAAAAACATGATTGGACTACGTACTTTTAAATATTAAATTTTGCTTTGTTTGTATGTGTGCGTCTAACCTCCCTGCAGGTAAAAGAATGTGTTGTTGGTTCTTTGAGCTAGTGGGCTATCAGGATCTATTGTTTGCTTTGAATGCTGCCCTTCCAAAGTTTCCATCCTACACAACTGCTTAGTCTTAGTTAATGGTTGAGCCAGTCCCACTGAGGGATGATGAAGGAAGAGAAATAATGAGAGAAAGAGGAGGTCCCAAGATGAACACTAGAAGAGAGATTTTGGAACAGCTAGAGCTATTGGAACAGCAATGTGTGACACACCAGTAAATGACAGGGTTCTCATACGGATGGTAAAATCAATGAAAATCATGATTTTTGGTTCATCCTGGCATCAACTAATCAAGCATGCACACTTGGAAAATTTGCATGAATCCCCTTTCTTGAGCTTCATTTTTGTTGTATGTGTGTGCATGGTGCGATGCATTGGCGCCAATATAGGAGGGGAAGGAGGTCAAGGAGGAGTCACCAGCAGCTAGCCCAAAGTACTTGAGCCAATCTTTATCTTTACCTTTATTTGGTTCTTGATATACTGCTTTACGATAAAACATCAAAGCGGTTTACAATACATTAAAACAACTGCCAGAAAAGGAAAATAACTCCATGCTCTTGACAGGAGAGATGAAGATAGAGAATGAAGGGTGAGAGCAAAGTGAAAGAGGAAATAGGTGACATTAAAAGAGGAGAGAGAGATGAGTTCCTTAGCTGGGAGCAGAAAGGACAGGAAGATCAAAAGCAGAGTAGAAGTGTGTCTTAAGAAAAGATTTGAACCTGTTCAAATCATGCTTCAAATGCTTGACAGTCAGAGAAACCTATCCCTCTCTGACTTCTGCAAATCCCATTGCTAATGAGGTCAAGTGAAAATGGAACATACAGCCAGCACAAATGCCAGAGAACCATTTTGGCTCTGACTTTCAGAGAATGAGGAAAGAGTGTTGGTGTGGGGTTTAAGATTCCAAAGGAGAAATAGCAGTTAAGCTGTAGTTGGGGTAGAACTGGAAAGAAGAAGGCAATTCGGCTAGTAGCTACTGGCTAATGCTCTGCTCTGGGACTTGTGGCTGGAGTTTACTTGCCTTGTTACATCAAAGCACAAAAAATGAGTATTGTTTTTGCCTTTCTTATTGTTGTAGAGATAGAGCCTTGCATATACAGTAACTAAGGGCTTAAAAGATTTGGGTAAGGCAAAGAGCGCCTTTACATTTTGATACAACTCAGAACCATTGGAATAAGGAGAGGTTATTCTATCAAAACTAGAAAATACAGTGCAATGTGAAATAGCGCAGTATATAAAACTAATAAATAAATGTTATATTTGCAGCAATCTTGTTCATCTATTGTCTATGGCAGCAACTGTGGAGGTGAGAGGACAGGGCACCTTTTCTGTTCCATCCCATATTCCTAGAAAAATAATGGTAAAAGATAGCTTTCATTTTGCTTTTTATTTTTCTATCAGACAGGCTCTTCCTCAAAGTCCAGTCCCATTGGAGAATGACCTGTCAAATACATCCTTCCATCTCCTGCTTTATTCAAGGGTAGAAGCAGGCAGGTAGTCTGACTGGGCAGTGCAAGTCCTAGCTGAGACTGGGAGTTGGACCCCAGATATGGTATCTGAGGCATTGCAGTTCTGGAGGTGGGGGGAGGGGGGTGCACCTTACTGTATCTATTCCATCCTATGTTCATAGATTAATAAAGTTAATAGATTAATACAAAGTTAAATAACACCTAGAAGACAATCCCTGCTTCCAAGATCTGGAAATCCAGTCTCATTGGAACATTAGCTGGGCAAACACGTCCCCCCCTCCCTGTTTACTTGAAGACTGTCAGCAGACACACACCCTAACTAGGCACCAGCATATCATAATGTTTGTAAAGGGAACATCTGGAAAATTAAATAACAATAGAAAGAAGGCAGGGAAGGGAAGTGAGAGCAGTATTGGCACAAGTGTGCAGAAAGAGATAAGACATTTCCAGGGTATGGCTATGGGCTCCTCTCATCTGCTGCAAAAGTTAAAAGAGATGTCTTTCCAAGGAGACTAGAAAGAGCTGTAGTTTCCAGTGCACCTGTGAAAGAGCAGGTGTTCCAGTGGAGCTATAATGAGGGGTGGCTGTCCACGCTCTCTACCATCAATGAATCTTCTAGTTGTGTTTTTGATGGTTTGTACTGCAGTCTCTTCAGAACAGTGCTCATTTCCAGTGGCTACCTTTCAGTCCCCCATGATAAAACTTAAATGAAAAAAAAGCAAGATTTAACAAATCATAAATCAAAAAACCAAAATCAACAGAAAGGAAATAAAAAGAACTTAAAATAGTCTCCCTCTGCTTCTAGTGCCAGTCTCACGGTCCTGCCATTTCTGTCTTGGCCTGCTGATTTGTTGCCAGCTGGTCCTGCTCTTGAGATCTGAACCATGTAGGAACAAGTAACTTCAGGCCAGAAAGACTGGGGTCTCTAGTCCCATGGCCAATCCTTGTGGCCTTGTGTAAGCCACTTAACCCTCCATTACCTCAGGTACCCTTAGATTGTGAGCCCTTCGGGGACGAGGGAATAAAAAGTGCCTGTTAGAATATATCTGTAAATTGCTCTGATGCACACAGTAAAGGGCAGTATATCAAGTTACTAACACCATAAACCATAACAGTATTGCAGCAGCGACAAATCCTGCACTTGCCTGCACAGCCGCTCTGTGGCTTGCTAGCACTTTTCCAGTGAGTCTGAAAAAAATGAAATTAACACAAAAATAGAGATCCACATTCCCCTTGCTTCTCTTTGCTCCTTCTACCTGCAACATTCTATTGGCACTGCTCTGATGGCTTACCTTCATCCCTCCCCTGTTGATTTGGATACTTCATGCCACTCTTCTACTTGTGTGGCTCTGTCACCAGTGTGCTTTGACTTTTTCTGGGCCTCTCTTCATCGTCCTTTTGCTTTAAACCTTTGTGGGTACCTTTAAGAACATAAGAACATACGATATGCCATACTGGGTCAGACCAAGGTCCATCAATCCCAGTATCCTGTTTCCAACAGTGGCCAATCTAGGTCATACGTACCTAGCAGTTTCCCCAAAAGACACAGGTTCCACAATGCTTGTACTGGGTCAAGCATTGATATCCTGGGTCCCTTCTTAATGATGGTTTATGGAGCTTTCCTCCAGGAACTTGTCCAAATCTTTTTTAAACCCAGCTACACTAACAGCCTTTACTACATCCTCCGGTAACAAATTCCAGAGTTTGATTACACGTTGAGTGAAAAAATATTTTCTTTTATTAGTCTTAAATAGTTTACCCTGTACCTTCATTGCATGTCCCCTAGTCTTTCTATATTCTGATAACCTAAACAATCAATCTACGTTTACCCGTTCCACTCCGTTCATTAATTTATAGACTTCTATCATATCTCCCCTCAGCCGTCTCTTTTCCAGGTTAAAGAGCCCTAAACATTTTAGCCTTTCTTCATAGAGGTATCCTTCCATCCCCTTTACCATTTTGGTGGCTCTTCTCTGAACCTTTTCTAATAACGCTATATTCTTTTTAAGATACGGCGACCAGAATTGCACACAATATTCAAGGTGCGGTCTCACCATGGAACGGTATAGAGGCATTATAATATTGTTATTATATGCCTCTTTGGGTGCTCTGCTACCGCTCTGGCATGCAGTTGATACCAATTTGAATCTGGGATAATGGGGTGACGCTATCAGCCTACCACCGTTGACAAGCTTTGAACTTTCTCTTCAAAGTTCTTTTCAAATTTCCATTACTGTACCTGTTTGGAGGTTCTAGCAAGCAAGTGCAGCTACTGTTATACCCTTGATAGAAGAATGGTATTTCTATCAGGAAGGATGAACAAGGTCGATTGATGGAGGTAGTAGACATCCACCTAGCCAGTCTGATAGTCTGATAGTGAAATTAACTTTAGCTATAATGGGGTGAGAGATTGCTCTCACATTCACTATCCTCCATTACTGTATTTGCCGATTAAGAAACTGTTCTTGTTGCGTCATAAGAACATAAGATATGCCATACTGGGTCAGACCAAGGTCCATCAAGCCCAGTATCCTGTTTCCAACAGTGGCCAATCTAGGTCATACGTACCTAGCAGTTTCCCCAAAAGACACAGGTTCCGCAATGCTTGTACTGGGTCATTCACCACGGCATTAGCCATCTTAGTTTTTCTGGTTCTATACGACAGTTTGATGTGAATTTTCTATGTTTCACTGGCTTTGAATATAATAACTTCTCTTTGAGTAGTTCATGTGCTCAAATGAATAGATGCAATTCTTGCCTTTAAAAGGGGTGTGTATGTTCACTTGGATTTAGATTATGATACTTTTTATTTTTGGTTCTGGTTTCATTTTTATTCTTTTTGATCTGGCTGTCCTTTAGCTGTACACAGCCCCGGCATTTAAACGATATTACTTCTCTACGTCTGCTAAGGAACTCATATAGTTTTCCTATTGTGGATATAAGGTCAGCCTTCTTTTTGACTATTGATAATATAAACTTTAAATGCACTTTCATGTATCTTTGATGCTTGGTTCGTTTTTAGCCCTTTGAACCCTATAACTAGGGCTCAATTTCATCTTTTTGAGCCCCAGAGGGCTTCTATAAGTCTTGGCAATAATTCAATATCTATTGTTCAATACACATTCAGTTTAAGTAAAAAAAAATTTATTGTCCTCGTGAAGTACCTCTTTTATATGTTGCTCTAAGGTTATATTATAAGCCGTGATATCAATCCACAAGCAGACCTTCTTTTGGTCATTCTTTTTATTTGTACCCCACAAACAGTTCTTTTACTTTTCATACAAGTTACATTTCTGCCCTTATAAGTCTCCTTTTTGCCCCTTGGTCCTGGTTTCTCGCTGTTGTCTCATACTTGGTTAATTTTATAATATACATTATTTTACATTAAATTATGTTTGTGATATGATTCCAGCTTTTACTTTAGGCAGTGGTTCACATCGGTTGCTGTGCAATTTATATTGGTTGTTGACAAATTCTATCTGTAAGTATTGTCTTATTTATTGCATATAAGTTTTACTATTTATTTTTTAGTCCTTGTATATTTATATTATAAATTACATTGGATTTTTATATATATTCTTTATTGCTATTTTTTGAAGTTGTCTATACATGTTAGACATTATATTAATAATTAGGTTTTATTCTTCTATTCTTCTTTTATTATTATCTATATGATTGATTTTATATTTTTCATATCCTTTATATGTTTATGTATTATTATTTGTTGGTTTTGCAGTTCTCAGCCTCCTGATGAAGGCTTTGCCGAAACGCGTTGGGGCATTTTAATTAATAAAGCATTGGTGACCACCTAATTCCCCTTGCTATTTGTATGTTTCTTCTGGTGATTGCGAGAGGTCGCTCCTCTTGTGACTCCCATCAAGCCCAGTATCCTGTTTCCAACAGTGGCCAATCTAGGTCATACGTACCTAGCAGTTTCCCCAAAAGACACAGGTTCCACAATTCTTGTACTGGGTCAAGCATTGATATCCTGGGTCCCTTCTTAATAATGGTTTATGGACCTTTCCTCCAGGAACTTGTGCAAACCTTTTTTAAACCCAGCTACACTAACAGCCTTTACTCCGGTAACAAATTCCAGAGTTTGATTACATGTTGAGTGAAAAAATATTTTCTTTTATTAGTCTTAAATAGTTTACCCTGTAGCTTCATTGCATGTCCCCTAGTCTTTCTATATTCTGATAATGTAAACAATCGATCTACGTTTACCCGTTCCATTCTGTTCATTAATTTATAAACTTCTATCATATCTCCCCTCAGCCGTCTCTTTTCCAGTTTAAAGAGCCCTAACCTTTTTAGCCTTTCTTCATAGGAGTATCCTTCCATCCCTTTGCCATTTTGATGGCTCTTCTCTGAACCTTTTCTAATAACACTATATCCTTTTAAAGATACGGCAACCAGAATTGCACACAATATTCAAGGTGCGGTCTCACCATGGAACGATATAGAGGCATTATAATGTCTTTTGTTTTATTTTCCATTCCTTTCCTTATGATACCTAGCTTTCTATTTGCTCTCTTGGCCGCCGCTGCATACTGGGCTGAGGGTTTTAACATGTTATCCACAATGACGCCTAAATCTTTTTCCTGGGTAGTGGTTCCTAATGTGGAACCTTGCATTGTGTAACCATAGTCTGGGTTGTTCTTCCCTAGATGCATATCTTTGCACTTGTCCACATTAAATTTCATCTGCCATTTTGATGCCCAGTCTTCCAATTTATCAGGATCCTCTTGCAATTTTCCACAATCCTCTTGGGTTTTAACAACTTTAAATAGTTTTATGTCATCTGCAAATTTGATAACCTCACTCGTTATTCCACTTTCCAGGTCATTTATGAATATGTCAAAAAGTAGCAGACCCAGCACAGATCCCTGGGGTACACCACTATTCACCTTTCTCCATTGGGAAAATTGGCTTTCTATCTTTAACCAGTTCTTGATCCACAGTAGTACACTGCCTCCTATCCCATGACTCTTTAGTTTTGCCAAAAGTCTCTGATCGACTAAGGTACCCTTAGATTGCTCTGCATGATTGGAATGCACCCTATGAATGTTTTGTTAATACCAGTACCTCTTCTATGAGGAGGGATGAGCATAGAGTACTGATGGAAGAAGAGGAGATCTGCCTAGTCAGCCTCATAGCCGAATCAATGGTAGTTATCATGGGGTGAAAGACTGTCCTCACATCCACCATCCTCCATTATTGTACTTGCCATCTGGTCTTCAGCCACAATTATTAGTCTTTCATTATTGAGGCTTCCCAACTATCTTGCAACTTTATTGGTTTTCCTCAGCTCTTCTGGGCTATTGCTGCCATTGTTACAACCCCACTCCCATTGCTTTTGGGACCTTCCCCATGGTGCATCCTCTGATTCTTCTTTACATCCCTCAGTATTTATTTATTATTTATTTATTACAGTTTCTTATATACCGCGCTATTTAGAATCAGCGCGGTTTACATCATAACAAAACGACCATAACGACAAACTGTCAGGTTTTACATTGAACAGGAATACAAACTTGGATAACTGGGTTAACTATATACATAAATTATCTACACTGCAGTGTGAGGGCATTTCTAGATTGGGTCATTTCTTGGAGGGGATATCTAGTTCAGTTGCTGTCTGGGAAATATTGGCAGAAAAGGTATGTTTTGAGAGCCTTCCTGAACTGATATAGATTGGTAATGGCTCTAATGTCAGGGGGTAGGGTGTTCCAGCATTTTGGTACATAAAAACTGAATGCTCTGTTTGTGGTGTTCGTGTTGGACTTTGTTGAAGCCTTTGGTATTGCTAGCAAGTTTACAGCTGATGTTCTTCTTGCTCTGTTGGGGGGGACCATGTGGATTAGATTCGTGAGTGAGAGGGATGAGGTGCCTTTGATTGCCTTAAATGCTAATACAAGGGATTTGAAGGTGATTCTCCCGTGAATTGGTAGCCAGTGTAGCTGTTTGAGAATAGGAGTCACGTGGTCGTTTCTGGATGCACCGTAGAGGACCCTAGCTGTGGCATTCATGACCAACTGTAAGGGGGTTAGTGTGGATTGGGGGAGACCTTGTAGGATGGCATTTGCAAAGTCAAAATGCGGCAGGATCAGCGCTTGATATATGGTACGGAAATCGTCTGGGTCCAGCAGGGAGCGTAGGTGTTTGAGGGAACGGATTTTGAAGTAGATGGCTTTGACTACGCTGCTTATGTGGTGTCTCATGTCTAGATGTTGGTCCAGGGTCACTCCCAAATATTTTATTGCATCTTTAGTTTGCAAATCAGCTTCCTTGACACTGACGTGGGATGGGGGCGTAAAGCTGGAGTCTCTGGAGATGAAAAGGACCTCTGTTTTTTTATGCTGGATACGTAGGTTCTGTGTCTGGAGCCATGTTGAAACTGCATTGAAACAATCTGTGAGTGGGGTCAGGTCCATGTGGGTTGTGGAGAAAGGCATGAATAAAAGAATGTCATCTGCATATATCATGCAGTTTACGTTGAATGATCTTATGATATTGCATATGGGCTGCATGTAGATATTGAAGAGTAAGGAGGATAATGAGGATCCTTGAGGTACCCCTTGTTTTTGATGGAAGTGGCTAGACTCTTCTGATCCAGACTTCACATATTGCCATCTATCGTCCAGATAAGACTTGCACCATTTTAGTGCTTTGTTGCAGACACCCTTTTCTTTTAGTCTTCCCAGGAGGATTTCGTGACTGACGGAGTCAAAAGCCGCGGCAATGTCTAGGAAAATGAGGACAAAACCTTGATGGATGTTGTCAATTCCTGTGATGATATTGTTGATTAGACCAGTGAGTAGTGTCTCAACCCCATGATGTTCTCTGAACCCATGTTGGCAGTTATCTAAGGGAGCAACAGAGTCTATGTGATCTTGAATTTGCCGTTGCGCTTCCTTCTCAATTATTTTGGCTAAGATGGGGATGCTAGCTATTGGTCGATAGGAGTCCACCCTTTGGGGGTCCAGTTTGGGGTTTTTCAGTAATGGTCTAATGGAAGTCTGCTTGAGTGAAGTGGGAAAATAACCTGTTGTAAAGGAGAGTTTCATTATATTTGCGATGACAAGACTGAGCACATCACGTAGTTCCTTGATCCAAAAAGCTGGACATGGGTCGGTCTGTGCAGTGGAGGTGTTGAGTGATGCTATGGTGTTCTCAATACATTTAATGGATGGTGTGGAAAAAAAGTTAAGTGGAGAGAGGTCCGCTGGTTCTTGATATTGGACTGCTGTGACCTTGTTAGTTTGTACAATCTTGGATTGCAGATAATCAGCGAAATCTTGTGGGTGTATGTTGATGTGTTGCTCGGGTGATGGTTCCTTTGAGAGGGATTTGACCAAATTGAAGAGGTCATGAGGTTTATTCAATGACCTCTTTAGGGTGACAGTGTGATATTGTCTCATTCTGATAGAGATTGTTCCTCGATGTATTGCAAGGTGGGTTAGGTATGCGGTCTGATCTTCCGGTGAGCGTGATCGGCGCCATCGGCGTTCGAGTCTACGTAGTTGCATGAGGGAAGCGCGTAGGTCAGGAGAGAACCATGGGGCGGATTTTCTTTTCGCTCTTGCTGTATTTTTAGGGTTTGGGTGTTGTGAGATGGCAAGCAGGCTGGAATTCCAGTGAGAGATTAGTTCGTCAAGGTCAGGTGTTGTTTTGTTGATGAGTGATGGGGTCTCCGAAAGGATGAGTTCCCTATTGAAGGGGCGGAAGCATCTAGTGGAAGTTCGAGAGGTGATGTTCTTGGGTTGGCTTCTGTTCAGCTGGTCATTGTTGCTGGGAATCTGGATAATGATCAATTTGTGGTCGGACCAGGGTACATCCACGACTGATGTTGGCAGATTGTGGCTTTTGTCCTTGACTGGATGTGGCATAAAAACCAAGTCCAGAATGTTCCCTTTTGTATGTGTGGGTTCATTTATGATTTGTTTGAGACCCAGGTCTTCCATTGCATTAAGGAATGCATTTGCGTGGTTTTGGTGTAGCGATGGGAGATTGAAATCACCCATTATCCAATTTGGTTTGTTGGGAGTGCGGGTGTTAGCTGCAAGGTCAATGATGGTTGGAAGGTCAACTGGAGACGTAGATGGTGTTCTATATAATAGGGTAAGGGAGAATTGTTGGTTAGCAACAGAGAGAGTGTCCAGGCTGTTTGTGCTAGAAGAGTCCACAATCTGGAAGTTGAGGTCTGATTTGGAGATTATGAGCACCCCTCCTCCTTTTTTGTTTTCCCTATGTTTCGTGTGTATGGAAAAATTGGGGGGAAGTAGTTGATTGAGGAGGACGTTGTCTTCTGGTGATAGCCATGTTTCTGTGATCATGAGGATCTCAAGGTCATAGAAGGAGATTGTGTCAAGGACAACAGGCCATTTTTTGCGGATGGAACGTGCGTTAATGATGGCACATTTTAGGGGTCGGCATCTACAAGGTTTTTCCTGGTTGGGTGTATTGGATAGCTGGAGTGCTACATGTATCAGGTGGGAGTGGCGTGGGTAGGTGTTACTTTCTGTGTTGAAGTAAGGGGGACTATTCCATCTTTTGCCATGGCTATTCAGGATTGGAATCCTGCCATGTGGTATGTAGAGAGATTGGGAGGTTCCAAGCCAGTGGGTGAGGAGGTAGAGGCTAAGAATGACAGCGACCTGTAGGGCCATTCTGAGGGTTTGGATTGTGTGTGAGACACTGTAGAGGAGTAATTATATGAGAGCGCACAATAGAGCAGGTACAGTTTACATGCAAGATAATGACTAACTTTACAGAGAGAATGCAGTATTGCAGTAATGTGAACACTGTAAGAAGTGCAAAGCTGGCAGTTTAAATTGACTTCCAACTGGCAAGATTGTATTGCTAAGATAGTATCTAATACGTTATGATGCTATCAGGTTACTTTGTAAGTTAATGTGGCTTACAATCGATGGAGATATTCAACAAAAACACATTCTCACAGTTCAGATGTTGGTAGAACACTGGAATCTTGGTCAGGTGTCAGGTGTCCGGCAGTTAGGTCACTGGTGAGGCATCTGGTGTGCCGCCTCTCGTGCTCCGCCTAAGGGCCACGCCAAAGGGCCCTCTTGCGAGGCCCTCAGGCGCGGGCCCGCCAGTCGCGGGCGCGCCTGAAGGCGCGTGTATTTTAAATCCCTTGCTGGGCCCGGATTGGGCGTCGGGAGTCAGCAGGCCCCTGCTGCTGCCGGTGGCTCGATCCCCGGGAAGGGGAGAGCTGCTGGTGGTGGTGGGGGCTGCCAGATGTCGGCGCCTGAAGGCGCGTGTATTTTAAATCCCTTGCTGGGCCCGGATTGGGCGTCGGGAGTCAGCAGGCCCCTGCTGCTGCCGGTGGCTCCATCCCCGGGAAGGGGAGAGCTGCTGGTGGTGGTGGGGGCTGCCGGATGTCATCTAGTATGTCATCTAGTACTCGATGAATGCTTCTTCCACCACAGAGAGATCTTCTTCTGTAGTCAAGATTCCTATACTGGGACCAAAGTCCTCACTGCCAAGCACTGTTCCCTCTAAGCTTTGCGCGTGTGCGCGCGCACACACCTCGCCGAGCGAGCGCACATACTTTACAACAGAGTGCACAAAAATTATGGTTCTGATTCTGATAGAAAACAACACAGATATCTTAAAATTTAAAAGTTGTGATTGTAATTACTAGAAATTTTACGCTTCATTTAGTAATCAGCTATTTTCATTTAATTTGATTAAAATCAATGTGGTGTACATACTATATTCTGACATGTAGTCAAATTTTAAAGTATATAACTCCGAGTGTCATTATGTGGCGCACAAAAATTTAACCTTCCTTCAAAAGCTGCACAGCTGATATTTTATGCGCACACAGCCTACAGAAAATTAGAGGGAACATTGGTGCCAAGGCCCTAACTTGTAGGCACACAATTTATCTGAGCTCATCCCTCATGCTATCTCTTCTGCTGTTGATTGGCTCTCCTTAGCTTCAAAAGTCTTAAAACAGCAGTCTAGGTGCTGTGCTGGTCCTCCGGGTATAGTTTAGGGCCTTGCAGCTGATCTGGGTGCTATGCTGTTCTCCTTGCCATTTCACTCCTCTTAAAGTGTCATGTTGTGCTTGCAACAATTGTGGTGCTATTGTGCCCTCTTCTACTATCCTGAGGTGTTCATCTTGCTCTTTGTAGCACTTTGCCCTTCTGATGGTGGCTTCTGGTGCTCATCCTGCCACTCTCCAGTCTTTTCCCCTCTTATGGTGCCCCTGGGGGGGGGGGGGGGTTTGTGACATTCACTACCTCTTCTTCAATATTTATTTTTATTTATTTAATATTTATAGCCCCTGTATCAAAATTCCCATGCGGATCACATAAAAACATACAAAATAATATAAAAATACAAAATGAACAACATTTAAGAATTAAAAATACATATAAGATCTACAAAATACAGAAGATCTCTAAAAGCATCTTCAAACAGACTCCCCTTTACTTGTTTTCTAAAGTTCAAATATTCTGATTCAAGAAGCACATCCCTAGACTTAGCTACTGCCTTATTCCCCCACAAGGGACCCAAAGTGATTTATATCATTTAAGATAAAATATAGCAGTAGACCAAAGTACAGCACATACAAAATGTTGTAAACAATTGTTAACCATCATGCCACTCCTGGCTGTCAAGGGGGGAGTCTTTTACTAAAGGGCTATAATGTGTTACACCTAATGTGCCAATAGCGCCGAAACTATGGCGTGTTAGATGCAACACCACCACGTAAACTGACAAGGCATTTCCCTGGCAGTTAATGTGGAACACTCTTCCCTAATGCAAATTGCATTAGCGCAGGTGCACTTAACTTCACCTATCGATGTGGCATTAGATGAACCCATGCTAATGCGGTTAGTGTGTGGTGTGAACCCAGAGCTAACTGCGCTGAACACAGCATGTCCATTCTTTGCCCCTAACCAAGCACTCATGATCCTAACATGAGTTGCACAGGTAGAACAGGAATCATTCCGTGCTGCCATGGCCCCACACTAGCTGGCAGCATGTTTCTCAGCGCACCTTCAGCGTGCACCAGAACACACGCCACCAGCTAGCACCCAATAGTAAAAGAACCCCTTGGAGTTAGTATGTGACCTGGAAGTTGGATATTTTTCTCTTTCACCTATGGAAGTCACCTTATCTTCTTTTCATTACTTGAACACTCTAGAGATCACCATACTATTTGGTGGAATAATCCATTGTGGCATCTCCCATGGAAGTATTTTAACAAATGGACTTTCCTAGTTTCACTACAATCACTATCATTATACTTCTTCTTAAAACAAGACAAGTCTTCCTCTGAAGGATTCCCCCTCTTCTCTTAAACACTCTTTCAAGTATTTAGGTATCTTTATCGACTCGGGCCTATTATTCTCCATGCAAATTACGCAGTTGATCAAGTCTTCCTTTTTTGATGCTTTACTGTTTTCTAGCACTATGCCCTAATTCAAGATCCCAATGCACACAAACCCATCCTTCTTAGCACTTTTATAACCTGTCTCAGCTATTGCATCATTACATACCATATGCTGGTCTTCCTGACTATCAAATAAAGAGGCTTCAATCAATTCAAAATGCAGCGCTATGCGTCCTCTCATGTGCTAAGAAATATGATCACATAGTCCTTCTGTTTATCCAATACCATTGGTTCCTTGTCCTCTTTTGTATTTGTTACAAAATTCTCATATTAACTGATAAGACCATTCACAATGAAGTTCCTATAACCCTCTACATCACCTCCTCCATTTACGTTTATTACACAGAAACCACTTGGTGATACCATCATCTGCTAGGGCTAAATTTGAATCACCTAGAAACTGCATTTTTCTTTTTGCCCCTTCTCTATGGAATGACTTTCTACCCTCTGACCCTTTAGAACCCAAATTAAAGAAATTCAAAATTTTATTAAAGCCATATCTATTCAATCAAGCTTTTGGGACTGAGGCAGGCTAGGAATTCTGCTGTGACAAGACTGCATTAGAAGTTCCTGTGTCTCTGTCTATTCTCTATGTGGGGATATTCAGCACCAGCAGCAACCGTTTCACATATAAAGCCCCCTAGCCATCGCTGCTGAATTCTAACCCCAGATATTCAATGCCAGGGCCATATCAGGCAGTGGTGATATTGAGCCACTGCCCAATTAGCTTCCACGGGTAAAGTTAGGCCAGCCTTTGCCACGCCTGACTTTACCCGCTTGTTGCTAACCCAGCAGTGGCTCAATATCACCACTGCCTGGTTAGTGATGGGTACTGCCTCTGTTCCGCCCCAGAATGTCCATGACATGCTTAGCATTGGGGAATGTAGAGCCAGCACTCACAGATATCCAATGGCATTAACTGTGTTAGTGCCACCGAATATCCCGTTTAGCGGCATTTACATGGTTTGCAGGTCTACAAACCATGTAAATGCCTTTAAATATCCCCACCTACGTGTCTATGTTGTATTGTCTGTAGTTGGACTTTTATGTGAACTTTGGAGTTCCTTTCTTGCTTTGATTACGTTTTAATTGTAAACCACTCTGTCCGTTTGTTAACAAAGAACAGTTTATCATAAGTGAAAAACTATAAAGTATTTTGTACTACCTTGGAAAAATGCTCACACAGCTGATAGATCATAACGTTTGTGCATTCACTTTAATCTGATGTCACTAATATGTTCTCTTTTGGGGTACCTAAACTGGTCAATCAAAGCTGGGCCAAGGATTTCCGTTGCCCTCCCCATGCCTTGTGCCTGAGGAGCTGCCATGCTGCTGCCTCCGCCGGAACCTATCTACCCACCGTGGGGAGGAAGGATGGCATGCCGATCCTTCCTTTGAAATGGCAGCAGTTCAGCCACTGATTCAGTGCCATAGTGGGCTTCAAAGCACCCACACATGCTCACGGCCTGCCGCTCCTGCCCCCTCCTACATAACTTCCTGTCGGAGGGGGCAGGAAGGGCGGGCCATGACTGCACAAGAACGTGCATGTGTTTTAATGCCTGCTGCAGTGCTGAAGCGGCAGCTGAACTGCCACTGCTTCAAAGGACGGATTGGCAAGCTGCCCACCAGGGTCTGTCATCCTAGGTGACCGCCTAGTTGGCCAAGTGGATGGGCCGGCCCTGTGGGCAATGTAGTTTAAATATTATTTCCAACAATTTTCCATTCAGAATAGAGATAAATCAACATAAATATGTTTAGAGAAAAGGGGTGATTTTAGAGGCTGGCCTCCCAGCCTAGCAGCGGTGCTGTGAACTGATTCATAGGGGAGACATGTCTGGCTCTGAAGGCCAGTTTCTGCTGTTCATGTTGGTAGGTTCTGGGAAAACTGCAGAAGCAATTCACATGGCCTCCAAGAGGGAATCCTAGAGTTCACTCAGTGATGACATCCGGTCAGCTTGGGTATATTCTTGCTGGGTTCTGGAGGAAGACATAGTTATGTGCCTTTTAATCAGTGAAGTATCACAGTAAGAGCCGGGCATCATGTGACAGAGAAAAGGGTAAAAAAGCAGGTAGCTAATAATGAGTTATTCATGGCACCATAGCCCCAGCTGAGGAAGGTTCTTGCTGGGCTGAAAGCTGTATATTGACCTGTATGTTCTCCTGCATGTGCTCCAGTTTCCAAAATCATAAATCAGAATTTCAAATGGGCTGACACAAAGACCTGAATTTATATGACTGATCTTTCATAGTATTACCAGTTCTAACACAAGAGCTACAAAATGCACCTTAAAATGTAGCTGTGGGCTGATGGCTGTCTTTCTGAAATGTACTAATGTTTAATTACTTGTAGTGCACATTATGAGTGAGCAGAGCGAGAAGCCATCTCAAAAGATTGACAAGTACTGTAAGGCTGTAAAATTCCATTAACTAGACAGCGTCTGATCAGCCCTGTTAAGCTCTGTTAAGCCTCAGGCACAGTAACCATTTTGGAGGTTTGGTTACAGTGTTCTGAAAGTTAAGCTTTTGTCAATCACAAATAATAAAGCATGCTTCGCAATCAAAAGCTGCAGCTCCACTCACACTGGCTTAAGAGCTAGTGCTGTGCAGATATGTCTTCATTTTTTTCCAGTAACCCTTATGGACATTGCATTAATACATAAATGCTCTTTCATTGGAAATGTATTTAAATCTAATAAGAGCAAGCAATTAATACAAAAACATTTTCAATGTTTGTTCGACTATCAGATCATGCTTGCTCAACATATTCTAATTTCCATTGCAACAGATATTTAGAGTATCTTATATCTATAAAATAAATATGCAATCTACTTTTATGTATAGCATATCAGTATGATGGCAGTATTGTATAAGCAACAGTCATAGTCTGAGGACCTTTTGAGACCATCTGCAGAAATGACAGACATTTAATTTCACTTTTAGTTTCTGATTTTATTCCTACAGGGTGAGCAAAGTTCACTCTTCTCAATGACTCTAGGTTAACGTTGTGATCAAAACCAGATTAAAAATTCTTCTCTATCCTGCAGGGCTGATTTATTAATCTAAAACCACAGAGAAACTATGTGGAGCTATGATCAGGCAAGAACATAGAAATAACTGAAATTCCTTTGTTAAATATCCTTACGGTAAGGTCCAGGTTGAGGTAAGAGAGAAATCTACATGGAACCCACCGGGGCTATTGCTCCTCATATATTAACTTTTTAAAAGAGATCACAAATATTTTTTCAATATCAGTCACTGAAACAATTGGCATCTTGTGATATTGCTACTATTTAGCACTTATATAGCACCACACACGAAGCACTGTACAGAGAAACATACAAGAGACAGTCCCTGCTCGTCAGAGCTTACAATCTAGTCAAGACAATAAGAGCATTAGTCAATTCAGTGCAAAGCACAATATGGTTTTTACAAGTCGGTCATGAAAATTGATGGGAGTCTGGTTAAGGTAAAGGATATAAGTCAGGATCTGAAAGTGACAGTGAAGAGGTGGGTCTTCAATCTGGATTTGAAGAGGGCCAGGGAGGGTGCTTGGTGAATAGACACAGGTAGGCTGTTCCAGGCGTAAGGTGCAGCAAGGTGAAAGGAGCGAAGTCGGGAGTTAGCAGTGCGAGTGAAAGGCCTAAATAGAAGTAATTTGTTAGTGGAGCAAAGTTCCCGAGAGGGGATGTAGGGAGAGATAAGAGACGAGAGGTATTGAGGGGCCGTAGAGTGAATGCATTTATAGGTCAGTAGGAGACGTTTGAATTGGATGTGGACTTGGATAGGGAGCCAGTGGAGTGACTTGAGAAGAGGAGTAGTGTGGGCATGGCGAGGCTGGCGGAAGATTAATCGAGCAGCATAATTTTGTATAGATTGAAGGGGAAAGAGATGGCTCACGGGTAAACCAGCAAGGAGTAGGTTGCAGTAGTCGAGGCGAGAGGAGATTAAGGAATGGATAAGCATTTTGGTAGTGTGTTCAGAAAGGAAGGGGCGGATTTTGCCAATGTTGTAGAGAAAGAAGCGGCAGGTCTTAGTTACGAGTTGGATATGTGTGGAGGAGAGAGAGGTGTCAAAAATAACCCCCAGATTGCGGGCCGAGGGAACAGGAAGGATCGTAGATCCATCCACGGAGACTGAGAAGGGAGGAAGAGGAGGGGAGGAGTTGGGAGAAAGACAAGGAGTTCAGTCTTGGCCGTGTTCAACTTCAAACAGTGATGAGACATCCAGGCAGCGATGTCAGAAAGGCAGGCAGAGATCCTGGTCTGGATTGCTGAAGAGATATTAGGTATAGAGAGGTAGATTTGGGAGTCATCGGCATAGAGATGGTACTGAAAGCCATGGGAGGAGATAAGTGTGCCAAGGGATTGGGTATAGAGAGAGAAAAGGAGGGGGCCCAAGACGGATCCTTGGCGTACACCAACATGGAGCAGGGTGGGAGAGGAGGAGGAGCCACCAGTGCATACACTGAAGGAGCGATGGGAGAGGTAGGAGGAGAACCAGGATAGTACGGAGCCCTTGAAACCAAGCGAGGAGAGGGTGGTGAGGAGAAGATTGTGGTCAACAGTGTCAAAGGCAGTGGAGAGGTCGAGAAGGATGAGGACTGAGTAGAGGCCCTTAGATTTAGCCAGGAACAAGTCATTGGAGACCTTTGTAAGAGCCATTTCAGTGGAGTGCAGGGGATGGAAGCCAGATTGCAGTGGGTCCAGGAGGGCCTGGGAGGTAAGGAAGTCGAGGCAGCGGCGGTGGACTGCTCGTTCTAGTAGTTTAGATTAGAAGAGAAGGAGGAGATGGGTTGATAGTTAGAAGGACAGGTGGGATCGAGTGAGGGTTTCTTGAGGAGAGGTGTGACAACAGCATGTTTGAAGTCTATGGGGACAGTTGCAGTCAAGAGTGAAAGGTTGAGAATATGAGAGATGGAGGGGACAACGGTGGGGGAGATGGGGTGTAGGAGATGGGTGGGGATAAGGTCAGAGGAACAGGTGGTGGATTTGGAGGAGGAGAGAAGGAGTGTGGTCTCCTCCTCGGAGATCATAGGGAAGGAGGAGAGGGTAGCAGAGGAAGTATGAATGGAGGGGGGAGAATTGGGGAGGGGGGAGGTAGATGAGGAAGTGGGGAATTGGAGGGCAATCTTGTGGATTTTGTTGTGGAAAAAGTTGGCTAGGATTTCGGCAGAAAGGGAGGGCGGGACCAGGGGCGGGGGCACCTTGAGGAGAGTATTGAGGGTATTAAAGAGGCGGTGAGGATCAGAGGCAAGGGAGCTAGTTAGATGGATGTAGTATTCTTGTTTGGCTAGTGCTATGGCTGACTGGAAGGAGCCAAGCATGAATTTGAATTGTAGAAGGTCTTCCGGGGAGCAGGATTTGGTCCAAGCATGTTCAGCAGAATGGGTACAGATGCGTAAATAGCGGGTTGTGGATGAAAGCCAGGGCTGGGGAGCAGAACGTCTGACAGGACGTGGGGTAGGTGTGGCAATAGTGTCAAGAGCCGAGGATAGAGAAGCATTATAAGAGTATACTGCTTCATTGACGGACTTGGAGGAGATAATGGGGGAAAGAGATGGAGAAATGGTGGAGGAGAGAGTCAAGGGATCAATATTATGAAGGTTTCTAAAGAGGTTGGAGGAGACAGGATGAGGATGAGACCGCGGAAGCTGAAGATTAAAGGTTAAAAGGTGATGTCAGATGATGGAAGGATTGAGTTGCGGAAGTTTGAGGAAGAGGAATTAGTGAAGAGTATCAGGTCAAGGCAGTGGCCGTGCAGGTGGGTGGGGGCAGTGGAGCAAAGTTGGAGGTCAAACGAGGAGATGAGGGCGAGGAACTTTAAGGCATGGGGATCGGAGCGGTTATTAACGTGAATGTTAAAATCACCAAAATAAGAGTTGGGGACGAGAGGTCCAGAAAGACAGAAAGCCAGGAGTCGAAGTCGGTAATGAAGGTCGATTTGGGTTTGTCGGGTGGGCGATAGATCACAGCTACCCGGAGGGGAAGTGGTGAGAAGAGGCGAATGGAGTGGACTTCAAAAGAGAGGGAGGAGTGTGACTGAGGCAGCAGGAGGGGTTGGAATTGGCAAAAGGGAGAAAGTAGATGCCCAACACCACCACCACGGCCAGTGGATCGAGGTGTATGGGAGAACTGGTAGCCCCCATGGCAGAGAGCAGCAGTAGATGTGGTATTGTCTGGGAGGAGCCAGGTCTCAGTTAGGGCAAGAAGGTGTAGCGCATTAGAGATAAAGAGATCATGAGTAATAGCAAGTTTGTTAGAAACTGAGCATGCGTTCCATAGGGCACATGAAAACGGGAGAGTGGAGGGGGAAAGGAGTGATATGTGATATGTGGGTCATAACCAACATATAATGGTGGGCACTTAAGGATATAGGCTAGAGAGCTGTATGTTTATGAAATTAAGGGCCTCTTTTACTAAAGCTCATTAACTGGTTAATGGGCATTTTAATGTATGACTACAGGCAGTCGGGAACACTAATGCATGATAGTGTCATGGGAAGGGGCAAGGAATGGGTGGAAAGTGGGCAAGGGCAATTGCCATGTACTGAGCGGTAATGTGACTCTTAATATGAGTTCACCTAACAATTCTTCTATAGGAGTCGTTAAGTGAACCAACATGGTGGAACACACATTAGGAAAACTCTTTGTGCATTAACTGCTGAAGACATACTAAACATGCACACGACAGTTAAAGCGCGGCCTTTGCCATTAACTCATGTGAAATCGGTGTGTTATTGGCAAATCCTTAGATGCCTTTAATAAAAGGAGCCCTAAACATCAACTTCATGGTAACATTTGCTATACTGGACTACATTGTAATCTCAATTTAAAAATTCAAAGAAAAATTATCTTAAGAGATTTTCCAAACACTAATGAGGTTATTTTAGAAGCCCTATTTGTGCTTTGGACATCTAAAAATGGGTATAGAGATATCCAAAGCACAAAGACGTCTCCAGAGGTATAAGGACATCCAAGTTTGAACAGGGAGTGTGGTAGAGGCCCAAGAACCTGGATGACACCTCCTGATCTCAGAAACATCTTGGATGTCCGGAGTTGCATCTAAGGTTAGACCTGCTCTAGGCATGAATAGGCATTTGGAAAGTGCTTGTTTTGACCATAAAACATCCAGAGGGTATAGAGAAGATGGCCCTCTACCATTCCCTGTACTTTGCACAATCACAATGATAGCAGCCGTGAGATTGAACCCTGGTTTCCCTGGTCATAACCCACTGTTCTAGCCATTAGGCTATTCCTAGATGTCCACAATCTGGAAGACTATTCCATGGATGTTTATGTAGTGTCATGGGGTAGATCAGAATATGCCTATGGAAATAGGAAAAACAGAGCTGAGCAGGTCTAAAAGTGACAGCTCAGAGCACATGGATCAGGGTTGCTATGAGCAACCAGCAAAAACAAAAGCACCAGGTGTAGGAGCACGCCCTAGTAGGGGATTACATCATAGCATATTAGCTGATGAGAGGCAGCTGAGGGCAGGGCAGGCTCACCGGAACACTAGGAGTGACGCAGATAAAACTCACTCAGAGTTTGTCAGTAGTAGAGCTAACCAGGATCCTAGGAGGGCTAACCAGGATTCCAGGAAGAGAGCTAACCAGGAGCTTAGGAAGAGAGCTGTTTTGGAAACTAAAGGAAAAACTTCCCACGGAGGTTCAAGCAGTGTTCCACAGGAGATAGCTGGGAGAATACCAGAGGCTGGTTACAGGGTGCTGGGCAGCACTGAACAAGAACCAGGTGGTTGGTGCCACGGAGGTATTCAAACAGGCAGACGGAAGGAACCTGTGAGAGGAAGTCTCCCTGAGAACAGGTACCGGGAGGGCAGTAACTATTATCAAAGGGATACTTACCTGCCCAAAGAAAAGCCCACTGTAAGAGGGAGTAGAAGGCTTGTCTGGGGAAAAAGCCACGATAAGTTTCCGTGCTCAGAAAGCTCCGGGGGAACAGAGCCAAAGGACAGGCTAATTCCTTGTAATAGAGGGAACTTTGAAAGGGAGAGTTTCCCATACACGCAGCTAGGAGTGTGTGGCCCTCTGGAGGAAAACTCCATTATATACGGTAACCTTCCAATTCACCCTGATAGAGAGGGGGAGAGAAGCCTTTGGAAAGGAGAGGAGGGGTTTTGCAACAATGATGTGATTTACAAGCATTCTGAAGATAGCTACGGGGAAAACATTGAGGACATGGAATGTGACTTTTGTGGGGAAAGTCCAGAGGAGTTCCAAATGGAGTGTGCACTAATGTTCTCAGATAACATTTCCTCTCTATACTGATTTGCTTGAAACAGAAATCCGTTGAGGGAAACGGATTGTGAAGAATTCACTTGTGTAAAGTACAAGGACTGTCTTACCTTTTTGGATTGGCTGAAGATAAGCACTTTTTTGTTACCAGTAGTTCATTTTCATTTGTACCAGAAAAATATGGTTTATTTCTTTTGATTCTTATGTGCAAAAGTTCACCCAGAAGGGAAATAAAATACCTTTTTTTTGAAAAGCCTGGCTACTCGTTCACAACTACCTTTTTGATTAGCTAGTGGGACTACAGATCCCAGGGGGCACTGTAAAGTCCCGGCTACATTAAGAAGAGGCCCCACTGAAGCTCCCTAGGCATCCGCCTATAAGAGTGAGTAGGTGGGTGACAGTAGACACCTTCACAGACATCCATATGGGGCACAGACATGTTTGTGAAATTGTGCCTGAACTTGGATATGACTGCTCTTTTTTCATATGTCCTGGCTTGGCTGTCCCATAATGCACTTGGATGTCGTTTGTAAAATGCCACTTCAAATGTTATTGGGTGCCAGGCATATATATATTTTGTCCCAGCCGTACATAAATTTCTTCAGTGTTCTACTATATGACTAGTACTGTCTTCAAATAAATCATTGTTAGAGGCACGATCAATATTTAGATTCCATTTTTAAAGTCATTTGTTCCCCAAGTAAGATTCTATATTAGGAAGTCATCATATATGCTGGAGATTTTCAGCGCTACCTCTGCCATCAGAAGTGTGTTTTGTCAGATTAGATATACAAGCTGTATATTGCAAGCATGCCTCAACAAGTAGCCTTAAGCATTATTTTAATTACACTCTCTCAATGGCTGAAACTACACCAGATGCCCACAGAATTTCTTATGGAATTGGCAATGCTAATGTTCTATAGAAATTCTGTTGGCTTTTTGGGGAAATCTTTTTACAGGTACAGGGCACCATTGCCTCAAGTACAAACTATGGGCCGATGCAGAAAACCTTAGTGTGGCATTTTTCTGGCGCTTTTCCCATGCTAGACTAGCTCTCTGATGCATAAAACAAGATAGCATTGAAAAACAAAATACACTAAATTGCAGCACGCTGGGCATGCAAATCGCTGCACATGCAATTTTAAAAACTGTGCTATAACTTGGAACAGTTTTTTACACTGTTTTTAACGCTGGATCTTCATGACATAAAGATCCAGCTGGGAGCAAAAACATCATCTGAGGTAAAGTTTGACACTTCACCTCAGATGATCCAGGCATCAGAGCAAGCCCCCAATGCCATCAGCATGCTATTGGGTGGACGGTGTCCCCCCAAGACATTGACCCCCCCCCCAACAGAAACAAAAAGACCTGGAAGCTCAGTGGCCCTGATCCTCCTGAAACACTAACCCGGTGACCCTGCAGCCCTGGTGACCCTACATACCCAATCAAAACAAAGATCTGGTGGCCCAGCGGCCCCCCTGTCCCTCCCTATCCCGCCGAAACACAGGCCTGGTAGCCCAGTGACCCCAAAACCCTCTACCCTCCTAGTATCTTAAATGTTGGGGCGGAAACATTACCCACATGCAGTGACCCTCCCAATTTGCATCCTGGGACAGTTCATGCCCCAACATTTAAGGTACTGGGAGGTGGAGGGGTTCAGGGACCCTGAGCCACCAGGCCTGTGTTTCTGAAGGGTGGGGGGACCGGCAGCCTCTGGGCCTCCAGATCTTTGATTCAAGGGGAGTGGGAGGGATTGAGGCTGCTGGGTCACCAGATCTTTTTGTTTCTGTCAGGGAGTCCCAGGGGGTACCAGCCCACAACAGTGAACAATAGCATTAGGGACTTTCCTCAATGCCTAGATCATCTGAGGTGATGTGTCAAAGTTCACCTCAGATGTCGCATGCCAGACTTGTGCCAACTTCTGTGCGCATATGTTTGGCTTGCTCTCCCAGTTTAATGCTGATATTCTGCATATTGGTTAATTTGCATAGAGGCCAATTCCCTTCTGGATGTCCAGCCCCTGTATGGCCCCTTATAAGAACATAAGATATGCCATACTGGGTCAGACCAAGGTCCATCAAGCCCAGTATTCTGTTTCCAACAGTGGCCAATTTAGGTCATACTTACCTAGCAGTTTCCCCAAGGGACATAGGTTCCACAATGCTTGTATTGCTTCAAGCATTGATATCCTGGGTCCCTTCTTAATAATGGTTTATGGACCTTTCCTCCAGGAACTTGTCCAAACCTTTTTTAAACCCAGCTACACTAACAGCCTTTACTACATCCTCCGGTAACAAATTCCAGAGTTTGATTACACGTTGAGTGAAAAAATATTTTCTTTTATTAGTCTTAAATAGTTTGCCCTGTAGCTTCATTGCATGTCCCCTAGTCTTTCTATATTCTGATAAGGTAAACAATCGATCTACGTTTACCCATTCCACTCCGTTCATTAATTTATAGACTTCTATCATATCTCCCCTCAGCCGTCTCTTTTCCAGGTTAAAGAGCCCTAACCTTTTTAGCCTTTCTTCATAGGAGTATCCTTCCATCCCCTTTATCATTTTGGTGGCTCTTCTCTGAACCTTTTCTAAAATCGCTATATCCTTTTTAAGATACGGCGACCAGAATTGCACACAATATTCAAGGTGCGGTCTCACCATGGAACGATATAAAGGCATTATAATATCTTTTGTTTTATTTTCCATTCCATTCCTTATCATACCTAGCATTCTATTTGCTCTCTTGGCCGCCGCTGCACACTGGGCCGAGGGTTTTAACATGGTATCCACAATGACGCCTAAATCTTTTTCCTGGGTGGTGGTTCCTAATGTGGAACCTTGCATCGTGTAACCATAGTTTGGGTTGTTCTTCCCTAGGTGCATAACCTTGCACTTGTCCACATTAAATTTCATCTGCCATTTTGATGCCCAGTCTTCCAATTTATCAAGATCCTCTTGCAATTTTCCACAATCCTCTTGGGTTTTAACAACTTTAAATAGTTTTGTGTCATCTGCAAATTTGACAACCTCACTCGTTATTCCACTTTCCAGGTCCTTTATGAATATGTCAAAAAGCAGCGGACCCAGCACAGATCCCTGGGATACACCACTATTCACCTTTCTCCATTGGGAAAATTGGCCATTTAGCCCTACCCTCTGCTTTCTATCTTTTAACCAGTTCCTGATCCACAATAGTACACTGCCTCCTATCCCATGACTCTTTAGTTTTGCCAAAAGTCTCTGATGAGGGACCTTGTCAAAGGCTTTCTGAAAGTCCAGATACAACATATCAACCGACTCACCTTTGTCCACCTGATTATTTACTCCTTCAAAAAAACATAACAGATTAGTAAGACAAGATCTTCCTTGTCTAAAGCCATGTTGGCTGTCTCCCATTAGGTCATGACTATCTACATGCTGAGTAATTTTATTTTTTATGATGGTTTCTACCATTTTTCCCGGTACTGATGTCAGGCTCACCGGTCTAGTTTCCCGGATCACCCCTGGAACCCTTTTTAAAAATTTGTGTTACATTGGCGATCCTCCAATCTTCAGGTATTAGGCTTACAGTAGTAGACCTGATTCTGATTCCATGGGGGCGTTTAGCCCTGGCGGGATCAGAATTGGATCTACTGACCTGTAAATGCAAGTCGGGCCCCGATTCTGAAGGGTCAAACACCTAAAGATCCCTGGCTAACTCAGTCAGTCTTTTGAATGGAGCCATGATGCTATGGTGTCCCATCACCATGGCACCGCAGCTCCATTCAGCACCTAAAATTGCCAGACATGGGACATAGCCCCCCTTTCCCCACAGCTCGACCCCCGATCCAGCCTACCATGGCTAGGTTCTGGCTGTGGGGGACCCACTGCACCCCCTCACCTTCCTGCCTCTGCCGGCCTCTGCTGTCTCCTGACATCCAGGGAGACTTATTTCACCTCCAAGATAGAATAAGTCCCCTGTCTAGAAGGCTGACCCAGGACATATAGGGCCAATCTCAGAATCGACCCTGTATGTCCAGGGTGACGGCCTGCCCTCACTCCGCCTCCTGCATTCCCCCTCCTCCTCCCATCTAAGGCTCCCCGTACACCCACACATCAGCTCTGATCCTCTCAGGCCACACCTTTCTTCCTTTCTACCTCCTTCTACTCTCCATCCTGAGGTCTCACGCTACTGCTCTTTCTCATATCAAAGGCCCCATCTCTGGAATTCCCTCCCACTTCACCTTAGACTAGAGCCCTCTCTACTAAAATTAAAAGAAGAAGTCAAGACTTGCCTGATCCACTGTGCCTTCCCAGTCTTCCCTCATACCTAATCCCTGTCTCTCGTCAATTGCCCTTCTCCACACCTCTCATACTCCTGTGTGCCCTCTCCTCAATCTTTTATCCCCTTGATCTGTTTCTGCTCTATGCTCTTTCTCTCCTCCCCTCTATCTCCATTGAATTGTTCACCACTTCTTAACCTTACTTTCTCCTCTTTGCCTTCCTATTTTTACCCCTGTCTTTTTATTGTTAAGTGCTTTGATGGCTGTTGTGCCCTTAAGTGGTATAGTAAATGCCTGAATGAATGAATGAATGAGTAAATAAATAAATATGAACTCTGCTTGCTTGTGCTGGCTTTCACCTCTTTTGGACTAGGGCTTTGTGATGACTGCTTACCTCAGAAGCTCTCTGTACTATGCAGGCATACCTCTTCCTACTGCACAGGTCTCGCATGAACTGGTATGAGGGTTTAGTGACTGAATGAGTAGCCAGTTGATGCCTGTTGATACCTGATGCCAGTTGATACCTCCATAGCCCATGTTCCCTGTAAAATAGTTATCTCCAAGTTATAATGCCCTGTTCAATGTAATTTCAGTTTGTTCAATGTAAACCGCACTGATGCAGAATAGCGCGGTATATAAGAGAATGTAAATAAATAAATAAATAAATGGCATGATACTCCATTTGCCTGCTATCGCCCTAGTATTGTAGGTGGGCCATAGGATTCCATCTCTTTGATGGGACCCTGGCAGCTACACAGCTTTCACACCTCAAGGACTGGCCTTGATAGGTCTTCCATGAGGCTGATGGCCATCTCCTGATTGATATAATGCCTTTTAAATAAAGTGAAAAATTCAAAGCGCTAAACACGATTAGCCAGGATCAGAAATTGATAGAGGTAGAAAATAGGAATCAAAGCAGCCTTAAGATCTTTTGTAGTGTATGATTCTTCTTATAATTTGATGCTTTCAGCATCACTTCTCAAGTCAGCTTTGTTCTTTCCCCTGGACCCCTCCCCCAGACATTCATATTTCCTTAAAAACTTCTCCTTTCCCCTACTGAAAGTAAAATGTACTAATGCAAGTCCTTAAAAGCCTCAGATCCAGCACGCCCTGTTCTTTATATCTGCCCAAGCATGAAGTGAGTGAATGAAAGACGGCTTTTACTTTTAAGTTTTCATTTTATGCCATTTTCAAAGTAATTGATTTATGAACACTTATGAAAAATGCACAAATGGTCAGTAGCTAGAACCAGAGCATTGACAATGGGCAACACTGCTTTCAAGTTTCAAACTTGTAATAGCTCTGAAGGCTTTGTTTATAAAAGTTTTTCTCTCTTTCTGTTTCTATCCAGGTAAAAAAGATTGGTTAATCAGGCCAGTCTATTTCTGTGACAAATAGTCATGAATTGCCATGAATATCATTAGCATGGTTGCAGACTGTCAGCTCTGTATAACTAGAACACTAGTTAAAACAAGAAACTCTACTAAAACACTATAGGGTGTAGTTACTAACATGCGCTAAAGGAATAATGAATGTTTTTTACCAAATAATATGCATGAAATGGCAAAATCATATCCTCAATACACGTTATTTTACAGCAACATGAGTTAAGAAATAATGAGCTGTAAAACATGCAAATACATGCAAAGTTGCTCATTATTATGGATAATGAATAACACAGTTTGCATTTGATCTAAGCTGTGTTATTCATGGAAAGATAGCACCATATTTCGACTGGCATTGTCTTTCCCCTCATGAGCATCAAGCCACTAATGCGTGGCCTGATGCTCCCATGGAACGTCTTAAAGGAGCCAATTCAGTCCCCCTCCCCCGATCAACTCTCTCTACCCTCGATCAAAGTTCCACCCCTAATCTAACCACCATCCCTTGTTTTCCCCCCTCCCAGTACCTACCCTGCTTCATTGGCACCCAAGTTCAAAATGGTGCTGAACCCCTCCCCAGTGGTAGTCTAGGAGTGAAATTACAAATAAGGGATTTGCAGCTTGACTCCTAATGGTACTACCCTGAGAGACACCAACAGAGCAGGAGTCACTAGGCATTGCTCCTACCTCAACAATTAGCCACCAGGGAAACCCCACATTAAGTGTCTGGGAGACTGAGGAGTTCATGTTGATGGGGTTCACACTGGGTCTTGTTTGAGGAGGGCTTTGATGAGAGGAAACTTGGATCAGGGGGTGGGCATGTTGATCAGGAGGGGGACTTGTATCAAGGATATGGAGAGGTTGACACCACTGGCCTACTTAAAAGACATCAGGCCATAGTTTTCAATTATTTATAATATAATATAAGATTTTGCCCCATGCGTGTCCCACTCATACACCAATTCTGGGGGTTGTTTCATTATCTGGGAATGTTCCAGTTACTTGTTAGATTTCACCCTGATGAACGTATATAATCCCAATGAGAGAAACAAGCCTTTCTTCAGGAATTTTTGGATACGCTACAGCAGGCATGTCCAACAGCTAGGTCGCGATCTACCTGTAAATCGCGGAGGGGTCAGAGGCAGATCGCCAGCCCCAGTTGGCTCCATCTCTCCAGAAGCTCGCCCCGTCGCTAGGTGAGAGCTCGTGCCGACAGGTTGTCTGCCGAGGGCTTGCCACCACTGCTGATCCTTTGTTGTCTTTTTTCCCTGCCTGCGGGAATCTTGCCTGCGGGTGTATGGGGGCGCTTGTCGTTTTCGTGCCAATAGTTTGTGGGTACCCCAGGGGGCCGCCGCCCGCGCCCCACGACGAGACGCCACAGGCCCGGCATCATACCTGGTCTCCTGCCTCTCAGAATCACCCATTCCTGCCCCCGCCCCAACACCCCTTAGGAGTGTGTTATATACCGGGCGATATCCATTCGCCCTGGCTTTACCTGAATATACTTAGCTTATTAGTTGTGTCGTGTGCTGGTCGTTGGTCACTTTATAGTTTGCTTTCATTAAACGTTTTCGGGCAGACACAACAAAGTGTCAAGAAGTTGGTGATTTTGGACGGCTTTTCCAATTTTGTCCTAACTTGCCTATGCCTTGCCTTTGAATTGGTTCAAACCACTGTGACTTTTGCTTGTATCTGCAATTTTATTTTGCCTAGCCTTTGCGTTGATTCTACACTGCAATTTTATTTCGCCTTGCCTTTGCGTTGATTCTACACTGTGTGCAGAATTTATTAAATCACGTGTGGCGGTACTTGATTTTATCTGGTTTGCTGGACAGGTGTTTGAGGGTTTTTTTATGATTGTTTGCTGGTATTTGATTATTGGTGCCAGTATGATGAATTCTTATTTTTACTTTTAGAACTGCATGTGTGGTTTTGGCATCTCCAGTCCTTGTATTGCACATCATCCAGAGGTCTTCAGTTCCTGTTGATCTTTAATACTTTGGGACAGTGACAGTTTTAGACAAGATTCAGCCAGTGTTTATACTAACTTAGCAGATTTGGCCTTCTTGCATCCAGCCTCCCCAGTGTAACGAAGATGAGTGTTCCAAAGAAGAGCAAAACCTATCACCACATAACTCCTCTTCTCATCCATCTACACTGGTTACCCGTTTCCTTTCGTTCCCAGTACAAACTACTCACCTTAGTTCACAAGGCCCTTCACACCAGTACCCCACAATATCTAGCTGACCTTATTCATTTTCACACTCCCAGGCACACCCCCCGCTCATTCCATCTGAACCGTCTCACCCTTCCTTCCCCTGCTGCTGCCCGTCTCCAATCCACCCGCTCTTCAGCTTTCTTCTTTATTGGCCCCGCACTATGGAATTCCCTTCCCACTTCCCTTCGTTTAGAACCCTGTCATGCAACATTCAAACAGCAGCTAAAAACCCACCTTTTTTCCATGGCCTTTAACCTCCCTACCTCCTCTTCCCCCCTATAATTCTATTTCTCTCCCCTACTGCTTCCTACCCCACTTTGCTTTTAACTGTAAATTTCCTTTCCTTTCCGGCTTCATGCCTTTTATTGATTGTTATTTATTGTACACCGCTTTGATTTTACTGAAGGGCGGTCTATCAAGTTTTAATAAACATAAACATAAACTTTCATGATGAATGGGAAATGGGCTACTTCTTCATCATGGTGAAAGACAAGTGTTGTTGTCTAATTTGTAAAGCCCCAGTATGCTTGCCCAAAAAGGGTAATCTCGAACGTCATTATAAGGCTCTGTATAGCAATAAGTTTGATGCTGATTTTCCACCCAAAAGTGAAATTCATAAACTGAAGCTCAAAGAACTTAAATCGAAATTGGCTACTCAGCAACAGTTGATGGCAAAGCCAAGGTCACATTCAGTCAATGCAACCATAGCATCTTTCAAGGTCATCAACCTGATCGCAAAGAAATGCAAAACTTTCACTGAAGGGGAATTTGTAAAAGACTGTTTTCTTGAAGCAGCTGACAATCTTTTTGAAGGATTTAAAAATAAGAAAGAGATCATAGCTGCTATTCAAGATGTACAATTGTCAAGAAACACCATCGTGCGGCGAATAGAAAAGATGTGTGGAGACACAACTGAACAGTTGTTGGAGGATGTTTCAAATTGTGTTGCTTACTCACTCCAACTGGATGAATCTACAGACATAAGAGTCATAGCCCAGTTACTAGTCTTTATCCGGATGGTTTTTGAAGACTTCAGAGTTAAAGAAGAACTACTTGGAATGATTTCTTTAAAAGGGAGAACTACCGGTCAGGAAATATTCAGTTCTTTCCATTCTTTTGTGACAAAGTGTAATCTTCCATTGCATAGACTTGTTTCCATCACTACTGATGGAGCAAGAGCAATGACAGATGAGATTAACGGTTTCATAGCCCTCTGTAGACAGGATGACGACTTCCCAGATTTCCTTTCTTACCATTGCATCATTCACCAGCAAGCTTTGGCAAGCAAGAGACTCAATACAAAGACTGTCATGGACATCACTTTCAAAATTGTAAATTCAGTTCATGGAAGATCACTTCAAAGACGGCTTTTCAATCTTAATCTTGATGAAGGGGCAGCAGAAATCATTTTGCACACAGATGTAAGGTGGCTAAGTAGGCACAAATTTCTGCAAAGATTTCATGATTTGCTTAATGAAATAAGAAGTTTTTTGAAGGAGAGGGGAGATGACCAAGCAGAGTTGGAAGATGAGGAGTGGTTATGTGATTTGGCATTTCTAGCAGACATTACAGGTGAACTAAGTGATATGAACCTTGAACTACAAGGTAAAAACAAATGCATTGGCGAGATGATGAGTACAGTTTCATCCTACAAGAGCAAATTTGAGCTAATGATGACTGACCTTGCAAACAACACTTTTGATCCTTTTCCTAATACACAGGACCATCTGGGACAATATCCAAATTTTGTTTTTCAGAACAAGAAGTATGTGACAGAAATCTGTTCTGTTATCCAGGAATTCGAAAATAGATTCTGTGACTTCCAAAAAATTGGAACAGTTGTGGAGTACTTGTCATACCCATTCAAAGTAGATGTGGACATTAAATAAACTGCAGCTGCTATCAGTAAACATTACTCATTGAACAAGCCATCTCTTGAAAATGAAATATTAACCCTTAAAAATGACATTTTTCTCAAGACCCGTGCTGAGCAAGAATCGTTTTGGAAGCTAGTGCCTAGAGACAAATTTTCCAACTTGATAAGATGCAGTGAAGCTGTACACTCCTGTTTCGATTCAACTTGTTTGTGTGAATCTGCATTTTCCCATCTGAAAATGACAAAGAGTACACAATATCCCAATGTGACAGATGAACATCTCCAGGATTCCCTGAGACTGGCACTCACACAATATTCACCCAACTTCAAAAAGCTGGTGGATGAAATGCAGGCTCAGACGTCTCACTAATGAGCAAGAGCGAAATATTAAAGATTGTGCAAGATCAGCCTGGATCAATACTCGACCTAAATTTAATACAAATTACTCAATAAAAGTTAAAGAAAGTTATTAAGACAGTTAAAGAAAGTTATTACTCAATAAAACTTTAAGAAAAAATGCACTTTCCATTTTCCCTCGCAGTTCTTACTGGATCTTCGTCTCTGTTTTGTTTTTGCTTAATTTGCTTAACAGCTGATCACATCCAAGTAAATGACAGAAGGTTCATTAAAAAGTGTGTATGGGGGGGCGGAAATCCTCCAACTTTATTGGGTTAAAATTTAATTTTAAACTAATTTGAAACTTAATTTTCATGGTGGTAGATCACCAGCACTTTTGGCCGGAAAAAGTAGATCATGACCTGTTCGAAGTTGGACATGCCTGCACTACAGCAATTTAATACAGAGCTCTTGTAAATAGGCAGGAATTGGAATATCATGCTGGATTCCGCTTTGGATCAGTCTTCTTTGTGCATCCCAACAATTCCAGTCCCTCTCAGTCTTCTCTCTTTGGTAGACCTGCATCGGTTGATTGATATCTGCCAGCATAAATATCCCTCTAGTAGAGACTATAATTTTTTTCCCCAAGCCTGGGAATTACAGCCATCTGTACTATTTTTTATGCACACAGAATTTGATTTCCAGGGTGAGATCTTGTGCTACCCTGTCCTGTGGCATGTCTAATTGTAGCCCTGTGGTTTTGCTCTCTGAGAGATCAGTGGAGGCACTGGCAACTTCACCCTAACCTTCTCAACATGCAAGGGTTTTGATCTCTTATCTCAGATGCTGTAAACGATTTTGATTATCATAATCCTGCTCTTGAATATTCCACGACCCTGTGCTGGGAGACATTGAAGGTGGTTCTTCAAAGGAAAATAATTTCTTTCATCGGCTGATTAAACAGGGAGAGACAGCTCAAGCAGGAAACTGTGCTGGAATGCATTGCGTCCTTAAAGTGCAGATATTAGTTAATTTATTCTCTTAATGTATACTATGCACTCTGGCGGCATGTGAAGAATTGCAGCACCTGAAGACAACTCAGGCAGAACATACCCTGCTATACTTTAAGCTTAAATTTTATAAGTGTAGTGATACAATGGTGGCCCTTTTGGCCATGGTGGATAAGGTGAGAACAGGGAACACAGTCTTTGCTAGAGTAATGGACTCACAAGACCAGAAGATGGGTGATTTTTTTTCAGAATTAATTTAATTTTTCAGAAGCATTTAACATAAGAACATAAGATATGCCATACTGGGTCAGACCAAGGCCCATCAATCCCAGTATCCTGTTTCCAACAGTGGCCAATCTAGGTCACACATACCTAGCAGTTTCCCCTAAAGACACAGGTTCCTCAATGCTTGTATTGGGTCAAGCATTGATATCCTGGGTCCCTTTTTAATAATGGTTTATGGACCTTTCCTCCAGGAACTTGTCCAAACCTTTTTTAAACCCAGCTACACTAACAGCCTTTACTACATCCTCCAGTAACAAATTCCAGGGTTTGATTACACGTTGAGTGAAAAAATATTTTCTCTTATTTGTCTTAAATAGTTTACCTTGTAGCTTCATACCATGTCCCCTAGTCTTTCTATATTCTGATAAAGTAAACAATCGATCTACGTTTATCCGTTCCACTCCGTTCATTAATTTATAGACTTCTATCATATCTCCCCTCAGCTGCCTCTTTTCCAGGTTAAAGAGCCCTAACCTTTTTAGCCTTTCTTCATAGGAGTATCCTTCCATCCCCTTTACCATTTTGGTGGCTCTTCTCTGAAACTTTTCTAATAATGCTATATCCTTTTTAAGATACGGCGACCAGAATTGCACACAATATTCAAGGTGCGGTCGCACCATGGAACGATGTAGAGGCATTATAATATTCTTTGTTTTATTTTCCATTCCTTTCCTTATGATACCTAGCATTCTATTTGCTCTCTTGGATGCCACTGCACACTGAGTGGAGGGTTTTAACATGTTATCAACAAATATTTTTCCTGGGTGGTGGTTCCTAATGTGGAACCTTGCATCGTGTCACCATAGTATGGGTTGTTCTTCCCTAAGTGCGTAAGTTTTCACTTGTCCACATTAAATTTCATCTGCCATTTTGATGCCTAGTCTTCCAATTTATCAAGATCCTCTTGCAATTTTCCACAATCCTCATGGGTTTTAACAACTTTAAATAGTTTTGTGTCATCTGCAAATTTGATAACCTCACTCGTTATTCCCTTTTCTAGGTCATTTATGAATATGTCAAAAAGCAGCGGACCCAGTACAGATCCCTGGGGTACACCACTATTCACCTTTCTCCATTGGGAAAATTGGCCATTTAGCCCTACCCTTTGCTTTCTATCTTTTAATCAGTTACTGATCCACAATAGTACACTGCCTCCTATCCCATAACTCTTTAGTTTTGCCAAAAGTCTCTAATGATGGACCTTGTCAAAGGCTTTCTGAAAGTCCAAATACACTATATTACCGACTCACCTTTGTCGACCTATTTATTCACACCTTCAAAAAAACATAACAGATTAGTAAGACAAGATCTTCCTTCTCTAAAGCCATGTTGGCTGTCTCCCATTAAGCCATGACTATCTACAATACATGTTCAGCAATTTTGTTTCTTTATGATGGTTTCTACCATTTTTCCCAGTACTGACATCAGGCTCACCGGTCTCTAGTTTCCCGGATCACCCCTGGAACCCTTTTTAAAAATTGGCGTTATGTTGGCCATCTTCCAATCTTCAGGTATTACAGATGATTTTAATGATAGTTCACAGATTACTAATAGCAGGTCTGCAATCTTATATTTCAGTTCTTTCAACATCCTTGGATGTATATCATCCGGTCCAGGTGATTTCCTGCTCTTCAGTTTATCAAATAGTTGTAATACATTTACCTAAATAATATGGAGATGGCTGTCTTCTTTCTCTGCCTATCTGTAATTACCTACCCCAAGTGAGGCACAAGGTGAGGAACTAGGTGCTCCCATTACTTTAGTGGAGAAACAGTTGACTTCTAGGGCTGTGGGAAATGTCCCTCCTACATGGATATCAGATTGAGTTGCATAATGATTATTTGTCGGATCTAGATCCCTTCTTACTGAACTTGTTCAATTCCTTTGTTATTCCCCATTTAGACATAGATAATCTTTCTGAAGACACCATTACCTTCTTTCACAAATAAGGAAACAACAGTACTGGCAGTAATGTATATGGCTTTATTTCCTTGATTAACTCTGATGTTAAGCTGTTTGCCAAAACTTCACAACTGAGATTAGAGAAATTCTTGCTTGGTCTGATTCCTCATGACCAGGTGGGTTTTGTCTAGGATAGCATTTCTACTTTTAACACCCAGCATTTCTTCAATATTCTGCATCTTATTGGCTTCCTTCACTTATTGACGTCAGATGCCATTGCCTTTCATACCTTCAAGACTTTTAAATCTATAAATGTACAGGCACGACTATTAGCATCCTCATGATTAATTAGTCCTGTATTGCCTTAAGCAGGGTTTGTGTTTCAACCTGAAACATGTCACGTCACACACAGGACTTCTTTTTGCTATCCGTTTAAGAGGATCTTCAGCATGCTATTAAGCTTAGTAACTCTTTATCAATTATACTTTAATTAAAAAGGGTTTACTGCAGGGCGGGGGGGGGGGGGGGATCCATCTCCTTCTCCTGTGACAGTGTACCTGACAAATATAAGTTTGGATTTGCAGTGTCTCCCTTGGGATCGTGTTGTTTCTGATCCAATATTCTGCATTTGGCAGTTAGAAGTCAGAGGTTGGGGATGGTGGTGGCTCTTGACATGGAAAAGGCCTTTGATGGGATCTATTGGCCTTTTATTTTTCATATGCTTCAGAGAATTGGTTTTTTTGGATACTTTTTGGGCATGGGTTGAAGCTCTTTATGCATAGCTGAGAGTCATGGTATTAACCAACGGGCTGATTTCTGTCCCCTTCCCCATTAAGTGTGGCACTAAGTAGGGTTTCCTGTTGTCTCATTTTCTATTTCACCTGGTCATTGAGCCATTTATGCAAAAAAAAATGTTTTCAGGGTTGGAGGGGTTTTCCTTTCATGGCACCAAGCATACAATGTCACTGTAAGTGGACAATGTATTGAACTATTTGTCTAAAGCAGTTGCATCTACCCCTGTGTTTTTGAGAGTTGTGGAGGAGAATGGAGCTCTATCAGGCTATAAAATCAATTAGACTTGAAGGCTCATTTTACAAAGAACTTCGAGAGCAGAATCAAGACAGCCATACTGGGATGTGTTCAATTGCAGCAGCATTTTAAAAAAGGCACTGCCGAACACATTTCCTTTTGTAAGTACATATAAGGACATGCAGTAGTACACGTGGATTTGCCTGCATGTACAATGGGAGGAGCCAGTTTACAAATCTACATGCTAGAAAAATGAGCGACAGCAAATTGGCAGCTTACATGTGGAAATGGCGATTTCGCTACTTCCACATATAAGTGCCAGAGCTTCTATATGTATCTGGTCCAATTTAAAACCTTGAATTTATAAGCACCTCCAATTAATTGCAGAGCCTGCAAATTTTAGGTATTTTCATTTTGAAGGAGGAAATAAACTATGGGGGATTAAGGAGAGCTATTTCTTAATCCATCATGTAAAGCCCTGACTGAAATGAGCACTTTTTATAAATCTATGCAAGCTAGAATAAAACCCCAATGTGGAAATGTTTCCCCATATACTGTATATGTATTCCCTTTGTGAAGTGGGTGCTACATGTGTAGGCTTTCGACCCTCTTAAGCCATCCCTTACCACCAAAAGCAAGGCGTACCGCAAGGATCATCCCTATCCTCACTCTTTTTCAATATATACATACAACCGGTTTGCAATATCATCAAGTCCTTCAAGGTTGAATGCCTGATATACGCAGATGACATCCTCCTATACATGCCTTTCTCCACAGTTCACATGGACCTTTCCCCGCTAGCTAAATGTTTTGATGCAGTATCCGAATGGCTGCAATCCCAGAACCTCCGAATTCAACATAAAAAGACCGAGGTTCTCTTCATCACCAGGGACCCACTTTTCTCCCCCCCATCCCATATAAAGGTGAAAGAAGCCGAGCTCCAATCAAAACCTTCCATTCGTTACCTTGGAGTCACTTTTGACCAACGCATGGATCTGAAACTACACATATCCAACATAGTCAGGGCAATCTACCTCAAGATCCGGACTCTTCGACATCTTCGCCCCCTGCTTGATCCTGATGACTTCAGAACTATATTTCAAGCCTTAACCTTACCACACCTTGACTATGCCAATGCCATTCTTCAAGGCCTCCCACACTCCACATTAAACCCTCTGCAACTCGCCATGAACACCGCTGCTAGAGTCCTCTACGGAGCATCAAGAAGGGACCATGTAACACCCATCCTAGAGCAACTCCACTGGCTCCCCATACATGGCAGAATATTGTTCAAAACATTATTACTAACCTTTAAGGCCACTAAAAGCATCACCTCCTCCTCTCTAATAGACCTCATTCAGGCCGCTCCACCCAACAGATCCAGGAGAACGATATCAACAAATATTCTAATCATCCCTAAAGCAGCGACAAAATGCCTATCAGTGACATCCAACAGGGCTTTCAGATTCTATGCCCCTAAATGCTGGAACGCTCTACCCCCAGAAATTCGTGCTATCACTGATCTATCCCTTTTTAGAAAGGCACTCAAATCCCACCTCTTCCCCCATTATTACTTAACCAACTAACCAATCTTGATCACTACCCAAACTAAGAACAAATCCTGTCATGTATACTTGTAAATACTCTTGTAAATAGTTGCAGTAATGACTTCCCATGTTTTATCCAAGTTCTCTGACCTTGTTCTCTGTAAAACCAAACAGTTTGTTCATTATGGTATGTTGTTATATTGTAAACCGCGCTGATGCTGAATAGAGCGGTATATAAGAGCCTGTAATAAATAAATAATAAATAAATAAATAAATAAATCCCCAGGAATAGCCTAATGGTTACTGGCTTAGTAACCAAGAGACCAGCATTCAAGTCCCATTAATTTCTTCTTGTGGCCTTGGGCAAATCACTTAGCTCTGCATTGTCTTGGAAGAAAGGCCTAGCTATCTATTTCTGGTCAAGAAAGCCCAGGAGCTGTTGGGTAAGCATTGACTCAAAGGCACACACATTGCATTTGCAAGCCACGCTCTGTTGAAATTCCTATGTGGTTTGGATACCCATGAGGGATGTTTACTAAATGGCGGTAGCAGATTCCGTGCAATATTTACACATCCCCCCATGTGTAAATAGCAGTTTTCTAAAATTGCAATTGTACATGTAGCCAATCTGGACATGTAAATGCTACTATTTCCACATGGACATGCTTCTAAAATAAGGGCCTAAATCTGACATTTTTCCTATTAGACCTGTGAGATACATTTTTGCATGTCTGTAATATCTTTGTATAGTGCATTCTGGTTTTACTTACTTGGGTATTCATATTGTTAGTGGTTTTAAGAACCTGTATCATGCTAATTATGTTTTCTGTGCTTGTACAGATAAGGACTTGAAGGATTGGGGTTCACTGCCAGTCCTCCGGGACAGGACATATCCAACTTAATAAATGTGTATTTTACCCTACTTTCTTTATTTGTTTCAGCACCTTCCATGTGATATACTGACAGCTCCTTTCCGAAATCTGAAATGTACGATGTCAAGTTTTATCTGGGGTAATAAGGTTCCTTGTATTAAGATGAGTACTCTGTGTTGAAGGATGCAGCAAGGGGTATGACTCTCCCAATGTTATGGAGTATTTCTAGGCAACATGGCTGGCATGTCTTTGTGACTGGACGCAGGCTGGCAGTTGGGTCCCCTGGGTCTTTTTGGAGAAGAAAACTTTGCAAGGGGTGTATTTGCGCTCACTTCGTGTTACCTCACAGGTGTCTCCAATGCTGCAGCTATCTGTTAGGAAAATCCTATTAGTGGACACACCTTGAGGATCCGGTGCTTGGTGGAAGAGTTCATAGGTACCTCTCAGGATAAATTTACCCCTGTTGCCTCTATCTGGCCACCTTTACCTTTCTTCCTGCTTTGAAAGGTTACAGTAAAAAAGGATTGCAGTATTTGGCAATTATTTGAGGATTGTGAACTAATCCCTTTTGAGGACCTAAGAAATTAGTTTGCTCTGCCACTCTCTTTGCAGACATCTTATCTCCAGCTTGGAGTGACAATGAATGAGTTTATAGCAAGGAGAGGGGGTTCAGGAGCCTTTAGGTGTGAAATTGGCATTATACCCCCAGGAAGTCGATGCTAAGGCACTTGCTTTTATTTATAAAGGCATTATGTTGGCAAAATTCAGGAGGGCTTGTGACCCTCACCTTATGGACACTTGGAAAATGGATTTGCAGGTAAACAGATCAGTGGGATTGGGGGAAGCTCTGGAAGTTAACTCACAGGGTATCTTGTTTATGAGAAGAGCTGAACATACATAAGAACATAAGAAATGCCATACCGTGTCAGACCAAAGGTCCATCAAGCCTAGTATCCTGTTTTCAACAGTGGCCAATCCAGGTGGCAAGTACTTGTCAGGTTCCCAAAAAGTAGACAGGTTCCATGTTATTTATCCCAGGGGTAAGCAGTTGATTTACCCAGTACACCATAATAATGGTTTATTGACTTTTCCTCCAGAAACATGACCAAACCTCTTTTAAACCCAACTACACTAACAGCTTTAATTACATCCTCTGGCAACAAATTCCAGAGTTTGATTACATGTTGAGTGAAAAAAATATTTTCTCTGATTAGTCTAAAATATGCTGCATTGTGTGCCCCCTAGTCTTTCTAATTTTTGAAGGGGTAAACAACGGATCTACGTTTACCTGTTACATTCCACTCATTATTTTATAGACCTCTATCATATCTCCCCTCAGCCATCTCCTTTTGAAGCTGAAGAGTCCTGACCTATTAAGCCTTTCCTCATAAGGGTATCCTTCCATCCCCTTTATCATTTTGGTCACTCTTCTTGTACCTTTCTTATTTCTGCTGTACTTAAGATCCACAGGAGTGGAGGAGTAGCCTAGTGGTTAGCAGTAGTGGCCTGGTGACCAAGAGAACAGCGTTTGATTCTCACTGGCACACCTTGGGTGAGTCACGTTACTCTCCATTGCCTCAGAAGAAAGGCTTGGCAATCTTCCTCTAGTCATACCTTGCCAAGAAAGCCCTGGGTCTGCTGATCAGCATTGACTCAACAGCACACATTGCTTTGCATGGTATGTATACTTCACAGGATGCCCGCTTTCACACTGTCCTCAAATCTTTACTGGTGGAGGTGTGGGCACTTTTTCCAAATGTGGTGGTCCTGTTGGAGGATACAATCTTTTTAGGAGTGGATAGAAAGTGAGATTTCAGGTATTGTTGGTTTTCCTTTGGATATCATCCCCTCTCTGGGCTTGTTAGGTTGGTGGGGAGATGTATCCATCCCTCACAAATTTAAGGCACTAGTTTCCCAGTTGCCTCGGGGGCACCTTTACTACAGTGATGTTCTGGAAGTATATTGGGGTAACACAGTGGAGATGCCAGACACAGGACAGTGCTACTGTGGAGTAGCTTGCATATCATGGCTGGGGAGCAACCTAAATTCAAACATATTTGGGGTCCCTTTTTTGGTATCAGCAATGGTGATAAACATGAGGAGGTTTTTTTTTCTCTATAGTGGTTAATACAGAGGTTTTGTTTTATAATGAGTTTCTGGCCTATTCTTTGTGTCCATACGTCTGAAATAGGAGTCCCATTTCAGCCCAGCTAGTTATTTGCCTTGTGCTATGTAGGTTGAATGGTTTGTGTATTGTCCTGTTGCCTTTGTTCACTTCTCAATAAAGTGTATAAAAAAGAAAGATTTCAGGCTTGATTCAAGGCCTGCTATGTCTGTGTTGTGCAGCCAGGAATGTGCAATGTTCCCAGCATCAGCAAAACAAAATGATTTTCACCATGCAAGTTACTCTTCTGGGGTACTGAGATAGTGGAGGTTAGTGACTCGTAAATTTCACTGTTGCAAAATACGATATTTACCGCAGCCAAGTAATTACCCCCATATGTCTGGATCAAAGAGCTACATTATCAATGTAGGTCATGTGTGACAGCTGAAAAACACTTAGTTGCCTGGGCTGCTTCTTATCAGTACAAAAAATGATGTTAGACTCATTTCATAACTTGTCAAAGCTTAATCTTGGCACTTTCAGACACTAAGGCAAAAGTATCAGATTGAAAAATGGAGAAAGAAAAAGCGAAAGATAGAGGTGTTCTGGTTTTCTATGGTCAAGGCTGTTCTGTAACCTAATGGGGCTTGATATTGTAACCCCCAGTAGACATGAAACTAAATTTGTTTCAGCCAGAACAGGAATACAGCGTTAATTGAACATCTGCCTCTTTCCACCGTGTCAAGCCTCTCAGAACTAGGGTTACCGTAAGCAAAAGGTGACCATGTTCCCTGTCCTACCATTGCATTAGTCTTTCTTGGTATAAAGGCAGAAGGGCTGTTTGTTTTGCTTAGTGAAAAGCACATCTGTCATGTACATCCCTAGATCCTCCAATCAAAGGGGTGCACAAGTTCAGTCCTCGAGGGTTGCAGAGAGACCAGCTTTTCAGGATATCTCTAATGAATATGCATGAGACAGAACTGCATGCAACAGGGGCAAATCTAGCTAATGCACATTCATTGTGGTTCTCCTAAAAGGTTGACTGGCTGGGTGTGTTCCAAAGAATGCATTGAGAACCTCTGATTTAAAATGAGCAACATAAGAATGGTCGAGAGTGTGACCCAGAATGCTTTTGCCCTGACAGTGCATTCCATAAGTGAAAAAATAACCATAACTCAAGACCTATGAAAACGTGATGATTAATACTGTCCTTATAGTGAGGTGCTATAGAATCCAATCGCAAAGTAACCACAACCATACTTGTAGATTGAAAAAATGGCATGTTGCCCTTTTTCTCCATTTGCAAACTCATGCATGTCTGTAGAGGGACAGAGTATTAAGATACATTGCAAAATCTGACTCAGAGTAGCAGGGGCTGTGTAGCTCCACTGTGAGTGGTTTTGTGGGTATACTTGTGTCTATTTTTAGTGTGTGGGTGTGGATGCATGGTTTTGCATGGGTAGAGGGATGGAATGGGGCGGAGGGGTGTGCACATGTGTAGAGGTGGGGGTAGGGCTGGGTGTATGTATGTGTGTGTGTGTGTTTTTATGTCAGTGGATGAAAGGTGGGGTGGGTAAGAGGCTCTGTGTGTGTGTGTGTGCGCACATGAGAAGGTGAGAGTGGAAGTGCGTGTGCGTATATGAGGTGTGATGAGGGAGTGTATGTGTGAGTTTGGGTACCCATGGGATTTAGGGTGAGATGCTCAGTGTGTGTGGGCAGGCATGTATGTAGGTGTGTATGTAGGACAGTAGTGGATGGGATCCCAAGTCGTGATCCATCAGATGAAAAACCGATGACACATTCGGATGCATCAGCAGAGCACCGTTTCCTCTATCAGCTTAAAATCTAAGTTCCTCCAACACAGCAACTAGCATTGTCTCTGTACTGTGCTGCGAAGGAAAGCCAGATTGTAGATAATGAAGCTAATTACATTTATCTGAATACATTCTCAGTTGCTTAGCAATTACTGCCTCTAAAGTTTCAGCCAAAAAGTTTCATTGATAAATAAAGCTAGTTATCCTCTTTACATTTTACTTTCTACTCTCAACAAATCGAGATGGTGTAGCCCCCCTTAACCTGAGGAGCTTACTGTCAGACTCACTTGCAACTGCACTAATGTTTTTTTACATGTATTCAGAAATCCCGAGTGGTAAAAGTCTCCGGCGGTTTCTTCAGTTGGAAGCTGACAGATTTCACTAACCTCTTCTTACTCTCCCTTTACGATGAGGCAAGTAGAGAGCAAGAGGAAAATAAGCTAACGTGGATAAGCCACTATCAAGGTGATGTTACAGGTATTAATTGTAGCTATGTAGTGGTTTGTAATAATGGACTACATAGATGACATTTACCTTCAGGAATAGGGGGCCCGATTTTCAAAGGCATTTACATGGGTAACGTCCCTAGTTACCCATGTAAATGCCTTATCCGGGATTTTCGGGTAGTGCCCTTTGAAAATCCCGGAAAAGTCCCTAATGCGCCCAGATGCTATGGGGGTAGCATTGGGGCATGTTAGGGGCATTCTGAGACAGAGCAGGGGCTAAATGAGTAGCAGCAATTTTCTATGCTACCTGCTTAACCCTCTTTAAGGCGCAGGTAGCAGGTAGCATCAAAAATCGCTGCTAGCTATTTAGCCTCTGCAGCTGCTGAAGCATCCAGACAAACCCGGATTTGAAAATCCAGGTTATGGGGGTCAGTGGGCAGGCTATGTGCCACCGCGACACATAGCCTGCCTAATTGAAAATCGGGCCCAGGATTTTTAGTGCAATTTATTGAATACTACAATAGTGTAACCATCCAAAATATTCTTCTTGACTCACGGTAACATTTTGCTCACACCAACATAACAATAACTCAGATAAATGTATTCAGTCACATCAAGTAACAGTCAAGTTAAATTATTCTTTAGATCTGCTGGTGAAACTTTTACACAGAAATTTCCAGGTCAGTTCCTACTAAGGAATTTTCCTTTTCAAAACCTTCAAACTTTTCTCCCTCTAACAGGTACGTTTTCCTTTTGAAATTCCCAATGTTCCTTGTGGGGTTTTCCCCATGTCTGTCTTATTTGAGCTCCAATATGTTTTTCCTGTTTGTCTCTGTGTAGGGTGCATCAGTACCTCTTCCAGTTCTCCTTCTTGCAAAGGGACCTAGGACTCTGGATCCTTCTGCTACTGGATTGAAGATCTCCCAGGTTTTTCAGATGTCCTCTTCTGTGCTGGATCTTACTCCCTAACTTTAACAAATCAACAAGGGAAAACCCTGTCTATCCTATAAGTTGGGGCCAAATGACTTTCACTTTAAGAAAGAATATTGGGGTTTTTTTCAGCAACTATAACACTTTCCCTGTCTAATTAAATAAAAGGATAATTGATATACCCTGTCTTCCTTTATTTCCTTGAATACATCAACTCCACACCTCCACACTCTGGACTTCAACCCAACCACACCCACAATCAGCAATGTCTCAAACACTCTCCCCTTAACTGAGCCAGCTAGGGACTGGTTTATTCTTTCAATCCAGGAATGAGACTATCTTCTCAGGCCCATTAAGGGTCATTCTCAATTAACTAAACACAGAGCACAGCAGAATGTTTAAGCTCTATGTTCTGCTTCAGTTGCACACAAACAGTTTGCTCAAAGCTTAGCTCTGAATGTCCCCCTTCTTTTCTCGGGGTACTTGTCAGTCACTTCAGCCAGAAAGTACCCACTTCTGGAAATTCAGAGGTTTTTTTTTCATCTAGTCCAAGAGGATATTTCTTTTAAAATCAATCCTCTCATCCACTCTCAAGAGCTTAAAGTCAGATTCAAAATTACAGTTCCAGCTCTGAGTATAAATGGCTTCTCCAAACCTTAGACAGGATTCCAAGAAGAATTTAATTTCCTTTAAGAAATATTCTTTACTCAATAAGACTCTCTACCTGTCAGTCAGTATGTCTCTCAGAGCCACTCACTCAAAGTTCCAAATGGTCACCAAATTCAGTTTCCAGAGAATTCAACCATAATTCCACAGTCATCAATTACCAGCTCAACCCTTTTCTTTTCTCGACACCCTTCAAAAACACTCTTTTCAGCCCTCTTTCACTCAATAATGTCTCAGACATCTTACATTCTCCATGAACAAACCCCAACTGCTGCTTTCAGTTTCAATTCCCTGCCTCAGCCCCTGCAGTTTCCCTCCAGAAAGGCTGCTCACCCAAGAGATTCCTGCAGAGATCCCTGCACCTCCTCCACATAAACACACAGCTCTGGAGGTTGCAAAACTTTGCTGGAGGGAAAAGAAGCTTTTTGAGCTGCCACAGGTAGCCCTGGACAGCACTTTCCCAGCTTAGCCAGGCAAACTGTTTTTATTTTAACCCTTAGGCTACAATGGATAAGAATCAAGTTGACAATTACCTTTACTAAATTTCTTGAATAACTAATTAGTTTCTAAGAAAGTAATGTCTTTAAATTATTCCACACATACAATCTCCCTTAATCTCTTTCTTCTCCTCTAATTCCAATTAAATTAGGAATTACCAATGCTATACCACCTCCCAGTTTCCTGAATTTTTCCTTAACACCTCTCCGTTTTCCAGTCCTCTATTATGTAGTCCTTCCCCTAACCCCTCATCCCCCAGAACCTTTCCTTCAAAGAAGTAGCTAACTGACTCACAGTAATGGTCAAATGCACTATGGTATCAGTGACATAAAGGAGCTGATTAGACACTTTAAATTACCTTTTTGTGGCATTTCCCAAAAATATTGTCAACCAGTTTTTTTCTAAGATTGTAACTGAATTTTCCAATCCTACTTGTCTGCTTTACCCTTTTTTACATTCTCTTATATACTGTGCTATTCTGCATCAGTGTGGTTTACATTGAACAAACTGAAATTACATTGAACAGGGCATTATAACTTGGAGATAACTATTTTACATGGAACATGGGCTATGGAGGGTTAAGTGGCTTGCCCAAGACCACAAGGAGCACCTGTGGGACTAGAAGCCCCAGTCCTTCTGGCCCAAGGTTGCTGCCCTCTAGTGGGATTTGAACCCCTGATCTTCTGGCCTGAGGTACCTTGCCAAAACCACTAGGCCACTCCTCCACTCCACTTCCTCCACTTCACTTCCTCCAACCCTGAGTAAGTTTTAATAATGTGTCTGTTTACCAAGAACAAATTTTCTTGGTATTCCAAAACCGGACAATTCTGTAGGAAGTAGTAATTAGATCACACACATAGAATTGTTCCACAGGATATAACTTCCTTGAGCAATTATTATAACATTCAATAAATAACCTGCTTGATGAGTACTTGAGGTTTTACTAACTGAATACCAATTGCCTCCATAGAAGCTAAGAAATGAGCTGCCTGCAATATCTTCTCAAATTCATATGGCGATTAAAATTCCTCAAAACCCATTACTCTTTGAAAATGAAAATACATCAAAACTCATTTCAATCAGGTTTTGCCAAAATGTCAGCCTTTTCTGAAGGGGACCTGTAACACTGTATAATCCCAACTTCATTCATAGAACCTAACGTCATAAATATAATCCTTAATCATCTTTTCTCCAAGCTGAAAAGCCCTGACCTGCGTAGCCTCTATTCATAAGGGAGGAGTTCAATCCCCTTTTTTTGTCACTCTTCTCTCCCCTAAGATAAACCATATTGGCCATCATTTTGCCATCTTGCAACCCTTTTTGGTGCATGGAATATATTTTATCTGAGCTTCTACAATGGTCTTAATTTCATAGGCAACAGACTTATGTGCAGTGCCATTATTCTCTTTCTGACTCCACAGTCAGAGTAGCAGGAGTGTTCTGCTCCAGCCCTTCCCTTTCAAGTAAGCCTTCAGGGAAGAAAAGGGAAAGGGTGAATCTGGAATACAGCAGTTAATTTTTATCCACAATACAGAAGGCACTAACATTTTCATGCATTTGCTAAAAAAAAAGCCTCTTCAGAAGGCATGCAAAATCAAAAGCATGTACAATGACATTAAAAGTAAGGCATGTATGTGATTCATTACCAATTCCCCTGTGCTAGTTGACAGGTGATAACTTTTAAGGCTGAGTGAAAGTGGTAGTTTTCTAAAAAAAACAAAAAAATGTACCAGGTCAGAGCTAGCAGGAAGATTCACCCTCTACTCCAGCTGCTATTGGAAAAAGGAAGCAAATTCAAAAAAATTCTGGATTGGTGATCAAAGGTTCCAGATTGACGACTTGGCAGAAAATCACCACTGCTTAGCAGACATATATGAAACAGCAGATTGAGGACAACATACCGATGTAGTTCATGTATGTCTCCTAAAGCCTCCTGATGCAATCCACTTTACATGTGGGCACACGCTAATTTTTGCACATTCTCATTAAGGCTCATGAGCCATCGGCTAAAATGTATGCTAGACTATCAATGCACAGCACAGGGATATGCTTTCTCTGGAAATTACATAGGAAATTTCAATGACATTTTCTATTTCACTTCTTTTCATTTTAAAACAAACTGAAAAAAGAACAAAATTTTATTAGTTTTCATTTCTCTCATTTAAATATTAAAGCATCACCCCTCTCTTGCCAAAACAAAACAAAAGCCAGATCTCTCCCAACATAGATCTTCCCACCCTGTCTCGTACTCATCAATGGGGTAGAAAAATGGACAGAAGCAATTCCCATTCACTCTTGCTCTTGTGTTGTATTCTAAAATGGTGGTGGCCCCTGCACACCCACCCAGGTAAGAATCTGGGGCATGGGTCCAAGGGTAGGAAGGCCCATTGGATTTTTTTTTGGTTTGGTGTTTTAATGAACACTATTGTAAAATAGCACACACAAAAAAACATCCCTCCAGCTAAACAAAATGAAAAACAAGCATGCATACCTTCAACACAGCATATTATTCTTGTACTTTAAATGGTCTAAGAATATGTGAAGCTTTAGTGCAGTGGTTTTCACTGATAGTCCATCCTATCTCTTGCATATTCATTAGGCTCAGCCTGAAAACCTTACCCATTTGTATCCTTGAGGACTGGAAGTTAACACCACTGCTTTAGTTCAGAGGCCCTAAGTGCTTGATTCAGCCTTGGAAATTTCAGCCTCCATTAGGTAAAAAAAGACCAAATATTGTGCTCTTCTGAATATCTTCTGTCATAAACGGGAATTTAAACCACTATTCTATGCTTCTCAACCCTCTCTTGGAAATACAACCAGTCAATTGAAATTTCAGGATTACCACAGTGAGTATAGATGAGAGGTGTTTCTGTCTTTCGGATGTCTGATATTTGCAAATCCAGAACATCAAGAGTAGCATTCTCAACCATGCTCCACATTCCATGCGCAGATCCCAAGAGGAAGACAGAGAGGGGCCATGGTAAAATGAGGAAAACAGTTTCGAAAAAGATTAAAAGGAACAGCTGCAAAGGTTAAAAGTTTGTATGTTGTTTAAAAATACCATCTAGGAAGCTCAGTATTCCATGCTTTAAAAAAGGTGATAGGAAAACCAAACGACAGCCAGCATGGTTAAAAAGTGGAAGAGATAATCATAACAAAAAAAAAATCCTTCAAAGAATGGAAACTTATCTGAATGAAGAAAATTGGAACAGCATAAGCACTGACAAGTTAGACACAAAGCACTGATAAGGCAGGCAAAGAGAGAATTTGAAAAGAAGCAAAAATCCATAATAAAAACTTTTTCAGGTACCTTCAAAGCAGAACTTAAGAACATAAGAAATGCCATACTGGGTCAGACCAAGATCCATCAAGCCCAGTATCCTGTTTCCAACAGTGGCCAATCTAGATCACAAGTACCTGGCAGGTACCCAAAGTCCACAGCTTCCACAATGCTCATCCTGGGGTAAGCAGTGGATTTCCCGGGTCCTCTTTAATAATGGTTCATAGACCATTCCTCCAGGAACTTGTCCAAACCTTTTTTAAACCCAGCTACTCTAACAGCTTTTATTACATTCTCTGCTAACGAATTCCAGAGTTTAAGAACATAAGATATGCCATACTGGGTCAGACCAAGGTCCATCAAGCCCAGTATCCTGTTTCCAACAGTGGCCAATCTAGGTCATAAGTACCTAGTAGTTTCCCCAAAAGACACAGGTTACACAATGCTTGTATTGGGGCAAGCAGTGGATATCCCGAGTCCACTTTAATAAATAAAGGCCGCGAAAGGTAGCGTCCGGAGCCGGCCGCCTGTATCTGGATGGCTCGGTGAGACGCGGGAAGAGGGTTGGTGGCGGAGGGGGGGGGTGGGGGGGGATTGAGGACGAAAGGGGGTTTTTGTTTGAATTCATTGGCTCTCCCTGTGTTTTGTGCGTGGGGGAGAGCCAATGAGAAGTCGAAGGCCAGGGGCAGGGTAGGAGAGGCGCCGGAAGAAGAGCCAGTCGGCGAAGCTTCGGTGAGCGGCGTGCGAGCGGCGGAGCGTGGCTGGGGAGCGGAGCGGCTTCAGTACCGTGGAAGGCAGCAGCGGCCCTCCCACCTTCAAGCACGTTGACCGGATCGTTGCGCAGCAGGACTCCGGAGCCCGCAGGCGGTCGGTCTTCTTGGCGGCGGCGTGCACAGCGGTTCAGGACACGTGGCATGGATCTCGGCCCAGCGGAGGTGCGGCGGTATCAGGCAAGGCCAGATTCGAGAGGACTGTCCTGTTACGATGGCCAGGGGGGGGTTGGCGGGTAGAGGAAGGGAGAGTGGTCGTGCCCGGGGGGCTGCAAGTCAGCACAAGGGCTCTGAAGGGCATAATCGGCCGAGGGATGGCAGGGTTGAAGGACAGCAACGGGTGGCCAAGGGACTACAACAAGGGCAAGGGGCAAAAGGAAGTGGTGGTAGATGGGGAGAGGGAGGGGGAGTGGGGAGGGGGTACGGAATGGCGCTTCCCTGGCATCATGGGGGGGTCGGGGAAAGGGTAGGCGCAGTGCTAGAGGGGGGTTGGAAGTGCCAGGGGACGGAGCACGGGGGGCTGTTGCGGTGGGGGAAACAGGGGAAAGGCCAGACAGTCAGCCTGAGAGGTCTGGGCCTGAGGCTATGGGTCTCCAAGACTCAACGGGTCCTCAAGGGGTGGGGATGTTGGGTGCTATGGGGGTAGGATGGTGGGGGGTAGGGGTAGGGGTGGGGGTGGACCCGGGGCAACAGCAGGGCAAGGGGGATGGCCTTACAGCCACCTGGGGAGCGGGGAAATGGCTGGGTATGCGGGGGAACAGCTAGGGGGACGGGTGGGGGCTTGGCAGCATTGGCTGGGGGGTGGACAAGGATCTTCTGGGGCGGACTGGTTAGGGGCTTGGCAGCCGGCATGGCCAGCTGTGGCCCCTCCCCCGCTTTTCTCTTTTATGTCCCCGCAGGTACCGGCGATGATCCTGTATGCAGCGATGCCAGGCGGCAGCGGACTGAGGGGACCGGAGCGGCAGATGCCTACTAGCCCGGCTGGCACGGCGGAAGCAGCTGCGGCTCCAGAGCGGGTGGAGGAACCAGTAGCGGCAGGTGAGCCACTGGAGGGAACCGGGGGAGGGGGTGAGAAGGAGGCGGTTTCGGGGGGCAAGGCGCTAAAAAAATGGAAACACCGATATCGGCGGCGGCGCAATTCGGATACTTCTTCCTCGTCTTCGTCTTCCACGGGGTCGGCGTCTTCGTCTGGGGGTGGGGACGGACAGGAAGTGGGCGGTTCGGAGGGTGGTACGGACAACATGAGGGGGCGCGCTCCGTCTTTGGCGGTGTATTCTGAGTTATGGGAGGGGGTACCGAGAAAGTTGCGGCGTAGGATTAAAAAACGGCGCTATATTGATATCTTCCGGCTGCTGGAGGGGCGGCGGCGGTCCGGGGATAGCAAGAAGAAATGGAAGGAGGATGAGAAGGCGGGTCGTGTTAAGAAGGTTTCTAAAAATGTTGTGAACTGGACGCGAGCCTTTTTACGGTTAGCTAGCGTGTGGGGGCATTCATTTCCGGATCAGTACGGTATGCTGTTGGCGTATGCGGACTCTATTCTCGAGGCGGCGTAGACGCATGAGGGTTGGTCGTGGTTAAACTATGACGAGAAGTTTCGGGATAAGATGGAAGAAAATCGTTTTTTGTCATGGGGCGCTCAGGATATTAACCTGTGGCTTACCCAGATGTCCGCGAAACTGGGAGGAGGGGTGACGGGGGGGGGAAGGTGGGAGTCGGGGCATCTGTGGGTCCCGGGCGGTCCTTTCGGCCAGCTGCCCCCTCCAGACAGCACAAGAATGTCGTTACGGGGACGGGGGACGTCTGTTGGCGGTACAATAAAACATCCTGCCCCTTCCCGGATTGCAAATTCCGGCATGCCTGTTCAAGCTGTGGGGGGGAGCATTCGGCAGCAAGATGTGTTAAGAAGGGGACAGCCCAGCCTAGTGGGGCGGTCCTTAAGTAGTGGGACGGAGTTCAGCCTGGCAGCCACCCCGATACAGTTAGACGCATTAATCGCTCGTCTCCGGTTGTACCCGCGGCGGGGGGATAAGGAGGTGTTGGAGCGAGGTTTTCGGGAAGGTTTTGTGATCCCGGTAGAAGGGACGGTGGTGGTTGCTCAGTCGCGTAATTCTAATTCCGTTCGCTGCTGGGCTGCGGTGGTGAGAGAGAAGCTATCCAAAGAATGGGAGGGGGGGCGGATTGCGGGCCCCTTTGTGAATAAGCCATTCCCGGATTTAGTAGTGTCTCCTTTGGACATTATTCCCAAAAAAGAACAAGGAAAATTCCGTTTGATCCATAATCTATCATTCCCGGAGGGAGCGTCGGTCAACGATCACATTCCACGTGATAGTTGTACGGTCAGGTACGCATCGTTTGATCGAGCAGCGGCATTGGTGAGGACGGCAGGGGAGATGGCCTGGATGGCGAAAGTAGATATAGAATCGGCATTCCGTCTGTTGCCTGTGCACCCCAGTAGCTTTCCCTTGCTCGGCTTCTGCTTCGAGGGTCATTTCTATTTCGACAAATGTATGCCGATGGGATGCTCGATGTCTTGCGCTTACTTTGAAAAATTCAGTTCCTTTTTGCATTGGGCTTTGGTAAAGGAGGTGGGTTGTGCCAATGTAGTGCATTATTTGGACGATTTTTTCTTCGTAGGCAATGAGTGGTCCGGGGACTGCAGGCGGCTGCTGGAGGGTTTCACCAGTTTGGCCCGGGAATTGGGGGTGCCTCTCGCTGAGAATAAAACAGAAGGGCCGGCTAGGACGATCACGTTCCTGGGGATAGAGCTGGATTCGCGGGAAATGGTAGCGAGGCTGCCACAAGCAAAAGTGGTGAAGCTGCGGGTATTAGTGGCCAATGCGATGGCTTCCAGGAAGTTGACTTTGAGAGAGTTGCAGGCATTATTGGGGTCGCTGAATTTTGCCTGCCGTATAATACCGATGGGTAGGGTGTTCCTGAGGAGGTTAGCAGAGGCAATGGCGGGTGTACGGAAGCCGCACCATAGGATTCGGATGTCCCCAGTTATGAAAGAAGATTTACGGATTTGGGACATATTTTTGCAGGAATTCAATGGCACTTCGGTGCTGATGGCGGCGGAGATGTCGTCCGGGGACTTGCAGCTATTTTCGGATGCGGCGGGTGGGGCTGGTTTAGGCATATATTTTGCGGGAGCATGGTGTGCGGAGAGGTGGCCGCAGGCATGGCTGGACGCGGGTTTGGTCACCAATATTGCTTTTCTAGAGTTGTTTCCCATGCGCGTAGCTCTCGAATTGTGGCCGGAGCGTTTGCGTAACAGACGAGTACTATGGTGGTGCGACAACGAGGCAGTGGTGAGTATTGTTAACCAGTACAGTCCGAGATGTGTTCCAGTTGCGGAGTTAATGCGGGAGGTGGTATTGGCGTGTTTAAGGCTGAATGTGGTGATCAAAGCGCGGCATATTCCGGGCTGTACTAATAATATCGCGGATGCTTTGTCTCATTTTCAGTGGGAACGATTCCGGAGACTGGCCCCAGAGGCCTAAGAGCGTGGCCTGTTGGTCCCAGAGCACTTGTGGAGGATTGGCCTGCAGAGATGCTGAGGTTGTTGCGTGCTTCGGTGGCGCAAAGTACTTGGTCAGCGTACCTGACGGGCTGTGACAAAGTGGAGGACTTCTTACGGGATAAGGGATGGCGACTGGATGCGGTATCGGATTGGATGTTGGCAGGTTATGTAGCGGATGCAAAAGAAAAAGGGTGGTCCAGGGCGGCGGTGCGTTCTCATTTAGCCGGGTTTGTGTTTTTTGCACGGGCGGCTGGGTGTTTATGGGAAGGGTGCGGGTTTGTAACTCAGAAATTGATGCGGGGGTGGAGCAGGCTACGCCCAGTGTCCCGGGACCGCAGGCATCCGATTACGCACAACCTGCTGGTGAAGTTATGTAGAGCGCTTCCGGGAGTGGCGGATTCGGCCTATGAAGCGGGGCTGTTCAAAGCGTTTTTTTGTTTAGCCTTCTTTGGGGCCTTCCGTATGGGGGAATTAGTAGCGCACTCAAGGAAGGCGGGGAAGGAGAGTGGGTTACAGCGACAACATGTGCAGGTGGAGAATGGGCGGATCAGAGTGCTCTTGGCCCGTTCAAAGACCGACCAGCAAGGGCGGGGCCAGTGGGTGGTGCTGCAGGCGATGGAGGGCATACCGACCTGTGCAGTGGCGGCACTGCGGAACTACTTGCAGGTCCGACCTGCGGCGGAGGGGGCGATCTTTATACATGAGGACGAGCGGCTGCTGACTCGTTTCCAGGTGTCTGCGGTGCTTCGAAGGGCATTGCGGCAGGTGGGCGAGGTGTCGCATCAATTCGCTTCCCATTCCTTCCGCATAGGGGCAGCCACGAGCGCAGCTGCTGCTGGCTTGTCCGATCAGGAGGTGCAGCGCATTGGGCGATGGCGCTCTAATGCGTTTCGGGGATATGTCCGTTTGTAAAGGGCGGAGGGGTTGGTGGGGGGGGGCTCATCATGTGTTTTCTTTTGCAGATAGAGTTCGAGTTCCTCATGGCTGCTGGCTGATCGGCCACTCCTATGTGCATTGGGCTGCCAGGAGAGCGGCGATTCGACCGGCGGGTGCGAATCTCGGACTCGATCCCACTGCAGTGTCGGTTCGATGGCTGGGTGAGCGAGGCCTTCGTTGGATGCAGTTGCTCCCTTTGCTGCGGCACCACAGGAGACTGCGGCAGGCACCGGACCTCATCTTACTTCACCTAGGAGGCAATGATCTGGCGGCGTGGACCTGCAGGCAATTGATCAGAGCGGTGCAGCGAGATCTGGAAGAGGTGCAGCAGTTATTTCCGGGCGTCATATTGATATGGTCGGACATTATACAGCGGCCTAGTTGTCGCAACCAGAGACGTTGGTCTCGCGGTCTTACAAAAATTAACCGGTAGATTGGCCGTTGGGTCTGTGCACATGGGGGGTACCAAGTGCTTCATCCTTGGGTGGAGGTGGATTGTGCGGGATTATATGGTAACGATGGGGTGCATTTGTCCCCAGTGGATCTTGATTTGTTATTAAACGATTGGCAGGAGGCCATGGAGTGGGTAGTGTTGAGAGATGCTCGCTGGTCGCAGCTTTAGGGGGGGCGGCGTGGGGGTGAATAGGTTGCCCGCGCCGGTGGCGGGATCCCGGAGGTTTCCGGGGTCCAGAGCCTTGGCTAAACTTGGGACGGGGGTGGGGTACCCCCGACCCGGAGAATCCCTGGGTGGGCTTTTGCTAATGATAAGGCGAAGTCGGGTGCCCGGAGGGGGAGAGAAGTGGGGAAAGCGGAGGCGGGCCCCACCTTGCTATAGACATGGCTGGTGAGGCCTCATTCCGTTGGGCTAAAACAATTATGGTTATTAGCTGTTTACTGTTATATGTTGTATTGGTTAATAAAGCTGCGACCACGCGTTTGACCAAAAAATGGGTGTTCGATTATTTATGGAAGGGGGGGTGGTGTGGGGGATGCAGAGCTAGGGGCGGAGCCCTAGTCTAAGGTCTCGAAGGAGCATCGAGTCCGACCTGCTCCAGTTAATAAAGGCCGCGAAAGGTAGCGTCCGGAGCCGGCCGCCTGTAACTGGGCGGCTCGGTGAGATGCGGGAAGAGGGTTGGTGGCGGTGGGGGGGCGGGTGGGGGGGGGATCGAGGACGAAAGGGGGTTTTTGTTTGAATTCATTGGCTCTCCCTGTGTTTTGTGCGTGGGGGAAAGCCAATGAGAAGTCGAAGGCCAGGGGAAGGGTAGGAGAGGCGCCGGAAGAAGAGCCAGTCGGCGAAGCTTCGGTGAGCGGCGTCCCTCCCTCCCTCCCCAAGGTTAAAGGAACCAGATGAGGGGTGTCGCAGCAGGGGGGGGGGGGGCGAGCGGGATCCCGGAGGTTTCCGGGGTCCAGAGCCTTGGCTAAACTTGGGACGGGGGTGGGGTACCCCCGACCCGGAGAACCCCTGGGTGGGCTTTTGCTAATGATAAGGCGAAGTCGGGTGCCCGGAGGGGGAGAGAAGTGGGGAAAGCGGAGGCGGGCCCCACCTTGCTATAGACATGGCTGGTGAGGCCTCATTCCGTTGGGCTAAAACAATTATGGTTATTAGCTGTTTACTGTTATATGTTGTATTGGTTAATAAAGCTGCGACCACGCGTTTGACGAAAAAATGGGTGTTCGAGTATTTATGGAAGGGGGGGTGGTGTGGGGGATGCAGAGCTAGGGGCGGAGCCCTAGTCTAAGGTCTCGAAGGAGCATCGAGTCCAACCTGCTCCAGTTATGGTTTATGGGCCTTTCCTTCAGGAATTTGTCCAAATCTTTTTTAAACCCATCTACACTAACAGCTTTTATTACATCTTCCAATAGCAAATTCCAGAGTTTGATTACACATTGAGTGAAAAAATATTTTCTCTTATTAGTCTTAAATAAGTTACCCTGTAGCATCATTGCATGTCCCCTAGTCTTTCTATATTTTGATGGTGTAAACAATCGATCTACGCTTACCCGTTCCACTCCATTCATTAATTTATAGACCTCTATCATATCTCCCCTCAGCCATTTCTTTTCCAGGTTAAAAGAGCCCTAATCTTTTTAGCCTCTCTTCATAAGGGTATCCTTCCATCCCCTTTACCATTTTGGTGACTCTTCTCTGTACCTTTTTTTAATAATGCTATATATATATATATAGGAGTGGAGGAGTGGCCTAGTGGTTGGGGCAAGGTACTTCAGGCCGGAAGGTCGGGGGTTCAAATCCCACTAGAGGACAGCAAACTTGGTCCGGAAGGACTGGGGTTTCTAGTCCCACAGGTGCTCCTTGTGGTCTTGGGCAAGCCACTTAACCCTCCTTAGCCCATGTTCTCTGTAAAATAGTTATCTCCAAGTTATAGTGCCCTGTTCAATGTAATTTCAGTTTGTTCAATGTAAACCGCACTGATGCAGAATAGCGCGGTATATAAGAGAATATAAATAAATAAATAAATAAAATATCCTTTTTAAGATACGGCGACCAGAATTGCACACAATATTCAAGGTGGGGTCGCATCATGGAACTTTACAGAGGCATTATAATATCCTTCGTTTTATTCTCAATTCCTTTCCTTATGATTCCTAGCATTCTATTCTGGACCTATCTGCTGCCTTCGACCTTGTGGACCACCGTACCCTTCTCACATGCCTTCATGACACTGGGCTCTCTGGTTCTGTCCTGCACGGGTTCCACTCCGTTCTCTCAAACAAATTCTTTTCTGTACTTTCTGGACCCTCCTCCTCCCCTCCCAACCCCCTTCCCTTCGGTGTCCCCCAGGGTTCTTTCCTTGCTCCTCTGCTATTTAACGTTTTCCTGGCATCTCTCGCCATCCTAATTCAGCAGCACAGTGTCTCAGCATATTTCTACGCCGAGGATATCTTCCTTCTTCATCATACAGATGCCTCCACCCCCGATATTACTCCTCTTAATTCTTGCCTAGCTTCTGTTGCAACCTGGCTCTCCTCTAACTTTCTGCATATTAACCTCTTCAAAACCTCTGCCATCTGGTTCACTTCTGGAAACCCAGTTCCCCCTCCTGTTCCCCTCCTCCCCTCCTCTCCCATCCCAGTTGTTTCTTCCCTGCGTTACCTTGGGGTCACCCTGGATTCTTCTCTGTCCTTCAAGGAGCACATCTCTTTGGTGGTACAGCGGTCTTTTCACACTTTGCGACAGCTTCGTGCGGTCCGCCCTTTCCTGCCAGTCCCATCCATGAGTACCCTACTCCTATCACTAGTAGAGTCCCACCTGGACTACTGCAATGTCTGCCTAGCCAGCCTTCCCCAATCCCAATTACGAAGATTACAGCTTGTTCACCATACCGCCGCCCGTATTTTGACCAATGCCTCACACTTCGACCACATTACTCCCATTCTGATCCATCTGCACTGGCTCCCAGTCCCATACAGAATACATTACAAAGTGCTCATTTTCGTCCATAAGTCCATTCATACCAGTTCCCCACGTTACCTTTCAGATCTGATTCACCTTCACACTCCCCATCGTTCCCTTAGTTCAATTCATGCCAATTGTTTATCCCTCCCTTCCCCATCCCAGGCCCATCTAGAATCTACACGCTCCTCTGCTTTTTTCTTCCTAGATCCCCGGCTCTGGAACTCGCTCCCCCTCGCCCTCCGTTTGGAACCCTCCTACAAAACATTTAAATCAAGGCTCATAACTCACCTATTCTGCAATGCCTATGACCTTTCTCTTCCTCCTTCTCCCCTTGCCCCACCCCCTCGCTCACACTTCCCCTCCTTCCTGTATCCCTGGTTACTCTTATCTGCTTCTGTTCTCTCTCTTCTGTCTATCATTAATTGGTGTTCCTTTCTTTTTCTCAGCAGTCTCACATTTTATTTGTAAACCGCTCTGGTGCTTATAGTATGAGCGGTATATTAAATTGTTTATAAAGATAATCCACAATGATGCCTAAATCTTTTTCCTGATTGGTGGTTCCTAATGTGGAACCTTGCATCGTGTAGCCATAGTTTGGGTTTTTCTTTCCTAGGTGCATAACTTTGCACTTGTCCATATTAAATTTCATCTGCCATTTGGATGCCCAGTCTTCCAATTTATGAAGATCCTCTTGCAATTTTCCACAATCCTCTTTGTTTTTAACAACTTCAAATAGTTTTGTGTCATCTGCAAATTTGATATCCTCACTTGTTGTTCCCATTTCCAGGTCATTTATGAATATGTCAAAAAGCAGTGGACCTAGCACAGATGCCTGGAGTACTCCACTATTCACCTTTCTCCATTGGGAAAATTGGCCATTTAGCCCTATCCTCTGCTTTCTATCTCTTAAACCAGTTCCTGATCCACAATAGTACACTGCCTCCTGTCCCATGACTTTTTAATTTTGCCAAATGTCTCTCCTGAGGGACCTTGTCAAAGGCTTTCTGAAAGTCCAGATACACTATATCAATTGACTCACCTTTGTCTACCTGTTTATTCACACTTTCAAAAACATAACAGATTAGTAAGACAAGACCTTCCTTGGCTAAAGCCATGTTGGCTGTCTTCCAAAAGCCATGGCTATCTACATGTTCAGTGATTTTGTTCTTTATGATGGTTTCTGCCATTTTTCCTGGTACTGACACCAAGCTCACCGGTCTGTAGTTTCCCAGATCACCCCTGGAACCCTTTTTAAAAATTGACATTGCATTGGCCATTTGCCAGTCTTCAGGGATTACAGATGATTTAATGATAGTTCACAGATTACTAATAGTAGGTCTGCAATCTCATATCACAGTTCTTTCAACACCCTTGGATGTATACCATCCGGTCTAGGTGATTTGTTACTCTTCAGTTTATCAGATAGTTATAGTACATCTTCCTAGTGGATCAATATTTCTTTCAATTCTTCTGCAGCATCTCCTTTAAATACCATTTCAGTCATGGCTAACATTCCTACATCTTCCTCAGTAAAAGCCAAAGCAAAGAATACATTCAGTCTCTCCACTATGGCCTTGTCCCCTCTTACTCCTCTATCATCTAATGGTCCAACTGACTCTCTCACAGATTTTTTTGCTATGAATGTACTTGAAAAAGTCTCCCGCCGCTGCTGCGCTGCCCAATCGGGGCAGGCAGCCAGGAGAATAAAGGCAGAAGCGCCGTCCAGCGCTGCAGAGCCCAGCCGAGTCCCCAATCGGGGGACGGGACAGCAACAGACTCCCGCCACTGCTGCGCTGCCCAATCGGGGCAGGCAGCCAGGAGAATAAAGGCAGAAGCGCCGTCCGGCGCTGCAGAGCCCAGCCGAGTCCCCAATCGGGGGATGGGACAGCAACAGACTCCCGCCGCTGCTGCGCTGCCCAATCGGGGCAGGCAGCCAGGAGAATAAAGGCAGAAGCGCCGTCCGGCGCGCCCGCGCCTGGCGGGCCCGCACCAGAGGGCCCTTTGGTGTGGCCCTTAGGCGGTGGTCCGTCAACACAAAGAGAACCGCTCCACCCCCACCCCAGGTCCTACGCAACGGAACGCCTGACCAGCACAACTCAATATCCAGCTCCCTGCACAGGTTGAGCCCTACAATCCACTCGAAGCCCCCCAAGACTTCTGGAACTTGACAGAAGGAAGCCTCGACCCCACTGTCCAAACTGACAGCAGAAGCCCAACAAAGCTTGAGCTCCCAGCACAGGTAGAGCTCGCTGAAACCTCCTTTCCCAGCTGACTTCGATGAACCCAGGTAACATTATCCACAAACCTTGTATCGATACACCTCATTCAGCCACCATACGAAACTGAAGCATGCAAATGCCCACTCTAACGTATTCTGTTCTCTGCAACGTTTAATGAAAGTTTGTCTCTGTAATGTTGTTTCTTGCATAGCCATACCCAGTTTTGTCTACTAGCAAAATTTTCACAGTGCACTAACCTGTATAAATTGCACTGAGTGAAATAAGCTAAATGAATGTCATAAATGTACTGGCTGCTTAAATGGATGCTTTAAATGTATTGAGTTAAATAAGGTAAATAAGGGAAACTTTATCACAAACGTACTAGGAGCGTTTTCTCATCTCCCGTATTTATCAAAAAAAAAATGGATCCCTTTAACATCTCCTTATTTTGGTTCCTTTGCCTAGCATTAGCCACATGCATGGGAAACACCATCCCTCACTTCTACACCACTTATGCTTGGCAACCACTATTTATATGCAACCCACTACCTGCCCTCCCAATGCACAATACTTACCTGCTTGCACCCACGCAACTAACTATACAACCCAGCCACGGGCCTAATAATGCTTCCGGTAAAAAACAGAGACCCCACCGCGTCCCCAAAGTAAAAAAGGAACACCGTCCGAAGGAACCCAGAACCACCAAGCAAGGCAAGAACTCGCAGTCTGTCTACCCAGCACAGTCCACAATCTCCATTATACTAATCAATGCCAGGTCTATAAGAAACAAAACCCACATAATTCATGACCTCATCACAGATGCAAAACCTGATATACTATGCATCACTGAGACTTGGATAACTGAAACAGACCCAGTAATCATCAATCAAATAAGCAAACCTGGATTTACAACCTATAACTGTCCCCGCTCCAAGAAAAGGGGAGGAGGAGTCCTAATCATGGCCAAATCAGACTTAACGCTAACAAGCACACCACTAAGCGTGCTCGACGGCATTGACATACTCAAAATTGAAAACAGAACCATATCCATATGTCTTATCTATAGACCACCAACCTCCCCACAGGAATCCCTGGCAGCAGCTCTGGAAGTCATCTCTACCACGGCTCCCAAAAAGATCCAGATCATCCTGGGTGACCTGAACCTAGCCTCTACCCCCACAGCACAATCAAGCATCTTCCATGAAGCTATGGAGCAACTGGGTTATGAGCAGATCATCCAAGACGCAACCCACATCAAAGGCAACACATTAGACATGGTGTTTCTACCCACTAAACATCCCAAGCTGTTGAAATCCAAACCGCAAATAACGCAAGTACCATGGTCAGACCATCATCAAATTGAACTCTCCATACTTCTCCCCACAAGACCTGACCAGTCTCAAACTGACCAAGCATCGCACCAACGAAGATGCTTCCAAAAATTCAACAAAGAAGCTCTCCTCGAATCCGTAGCAAGCTACATACACGTGGACCTCTCGGACCTCGAGTTGCTGGCTAACCTCTGGAACACAGGAATCGAGGCTACCTCAAAACCCACCTGGAGTCACCCAAGGAACCCAAGCAACACCACGTCGGAACCATGGTACACCACAACCCTTCGGGAACTAAAGCAGAACCTGAGAAAACAAGAACGAAAATGGAGAAAGCTCAAAACTGAGGAACACAGGAAGGATTACCTCAACCTCCTCTCAACATATAAGAATGCAGTCAACCAGGCAAAGAAAACGCACCACACAAACACACTCAATAAGGCCCTCAACAGGCCCAGGGAGCTTTTCGCACTCGTCAAATCACTCACCAAGACTCCGCAGGACAACAATCCCAGCAGTTCCATAACTGCCCAATGGCTAGCAGACCATTATGCCAGCAAACTTAGCCCCACAGCACCTGCCCTCCTCGCTCCAAACCAGGACTCAGCTAACTCCCTACAAAAATTCAACACCCAGGGAAAACCTGTCCAGGGCAGAAAATGGTCAACCTTCCTGAGAGTGAATGACCAGCAGATAAAAGACATCATTACCAGCCTAAAAACCACTACCTCCCCTCTTGACCCCTGTCCAGCCTCCTGGATCAAGGCAACCAAGCAGGACTTGGCACAGCACATCTCTCACATAGTGAACCTTTCACTACTGCAAGGTCTCATGCCATCACTTCTCAAGAAGTCACTCATACGACCCATTTTGAAAAACAAGGCACTCAACAAGGACGACCCAACCTCATACCGCCCAATCTCAAGCATATCTTTCCTCGCCAAGATTATTGAAAAGGCAGTTCAGCAGCAGCTACAGGACCACATCGATGACACAAACGCCCTTGATGTGCATCAATACGGGTTTCGGCAACATCACGGCGTAGAAACCCTCCTGTTAGCCCTATTGGACAACCTACTCAAAGGCCTGGAAAACAAGAGCAAGATGTACATGCTCATATTCATAGATATATCGGCAGCCTTCGACTCAGTGCATCACCCCACATTACTAGAGCAACTAGAGTCCATGGGCATTTCAGGAACCCCACTAAAATGGTTCTCCTCTTACATAACAAACAGAATGCAGCAGGTCCAATTCAACAATGATAAAGCAACCCCCTTCCCGCAAACACAAGGCATTCCACAAGGCTCCGCCCTCTCCTCCCTCCTATTCAACCTATACCTACAACCTGTATGCAAGATTTTCCAGGACCACGACATCAACTACCATATCTACGCAGATGACCTAATGCTTTACACACAACTAGACGTAAATAGCCCAAACCTCAGCAACCTTGAAAAATGCTTACTCGAGCTTCAAATCTGGCTTCAATGCAATAATATGGCCATTAATCACAAGAAAACAGAAGCAATGTGTATCTCCAGGAAACCGGGATTCGTCCCCCCGGCAACGATTACCATGAACAATAACAATTACAACATCAAAACAGAGATAAAATACCTAGGGGTAATTCTGGACAGCAACCTAAACATGGACAAGCATCTTCGAATTACCAACCGGGCTATATTCCACAAATTGAGAGTCTTGCAGCCCCTACGTAGCATACTCGATCATGCCGACTTCAGATCTGTCGCGCAAGCCCTCATCATTCCACACCTGGACTATTGCAATGCCATACTGCAAGGCCTACCAAGAAAAACCATAAATATTCTGCAAATGGCACAAAATGTTGCTGCCAGAATCATTATGCAAAAAAGTCTCTCCGACCACATTACACCTGTCCTAATTGAGCTACATTGGCTCCCCATCACGGCCCGCATTCAATACAAAATATTAGTCACTACCTTCAAACTCATCCAGAATGCAGCGCCCTCACATCTCAATAGCCTACTATCCAATCTACCCAACAACAGAAGTAGAAGAACAGCAAACCTCAATACCCTCTGTCTCCCGAAGTCCTTCAGAAAGGTTAATGCATGTACCAGTAACAGGGCCTTCTCATTTATAGCTCCAGCACTCTGGAACCGGTTGCCAAGTGAACTGCGTGCAATCTGTGATCTAAAAGACTTCAGAAAAAAACTTAAAACGCACCTCTTCCAATCACATTTCAATTTAACCTCATGAAATGCATTCAGGCATGTGTAAATATGTTTATAATGATCCCATGTGAAGTCTTAACAGTCAGGGTTGTGTAAATATGTATATAAGTACTTTGTATGAAGTCTTAACATCAATCAGCTGTAAATCTGTAACCCTTTTTGCTGTGTGCTACCTCCCCCCCTAATCGCTTTGTACATACCCCTAATTACTGGCCGGTACAACCAACCTTACCATGTATACCAACCGCTGCTGATCACTGGAAGCAGCGGGATACAAATTGTACGCAAATAATAATAAGTCTTTATTATGCATTCTTGCTTCCACAGCAAGCTTCTTCTCAAATTCTCTCTTTGCCTACCTTATCAATGCCTTGCATCTAACTTGCCAGTGCTTGTGTTGTTTCCAGTTTTCGCCATTTGGCTCCTTTTTCCATTTCCTGAAAGATGCTTTTTTGGCAACAACAACTTCTCTGACCTCACCTTTAAACCATGCTGGCAGTTTTTTGGAATTCCTTCCACTTTTCTTAAAGCATGGAATACAGCTGGTCTGGGCTTCCAAGATATTATTTTTAAACAACACCCAAGCTTGATGTAAATCTTTAACCTTTGCAACTGCTCCTTTTAGTTTTTTCTTAATTATTTTCCTCATTTTATCATGATCTCCCTTTTGAAAGTTAAAAGTTGTGGATTTACTTACCTTCCCTCCTCCATTTATTAAATCAAACGAAATAATGCTATGATCACTATTGCCAAGTGGCCCCAACACCCTTATCTCTTGCATCAGATCTTGTGTTCCACTAAGGACTAGATCCAAAATGGCTTCCCCTCTTGTCAGTTCATGAACCAGCTGTTCCAAGAAGCAGTCATTTATTTCATCTAGAAACTTTATCTGCCTAGCATTTCTTGCCGGGACACTGACCCAGTCTATACCGGGGTAATTGAAATCACCCATTATTATTATTGTGTTGTAACTTTTGTTAGCTTCTCTGATTTATTTGAGCATTTCATAATCCATTTGTTCATTCTAGCCAGGGGGTCGATAGTACACCCCAACTGCCATCGCCTTCCCCTTCCCCTTTTTCATGGAATTTCAATCCATAGAGATTCTACATTGAATTTTGTATCCTGCAAAACTTTAATCCTTTCTGACTCAATGCCCTTTCTAACATAGAGCGCAACCCCTCCACCAATTTGAGCTACTCTATCATTACAGTATAGTTTGTACCAGGTATCACAGAGTCCCACTGGTTGTCCTCCTTCTACCTTGTTTCTGAGATACCAATCATATCTAACCTCTCATTTAGTGCTATATATTCTAACTCTCCCATTTTATTTTTTATACTTCTAGCATTTGCATACAAGCATTTTAGAGGCTGTATTTTATTCATATTAATCTGGCTATCGGTAGGCAGGGGTAATTTGGAATCTTTAAGTTCTGACTGCTCTGTACTCAGGGGCATTTGTGCTACTTTTGTCTTTATTGGAACCTCTCTGCTGATATGCCCTAACTTCAATCTTTTGCTAGTATCCTTCAAGGATACATTGTTCCGAACCATGCGCTCTTGGGCAATTGACGGATTTTCCCTATTATCTAGTTTAAAAGCTGCTCTAACTCCTTTTTAAAGGTTAATGCCAGCAACCTGGTTCTGTCCCAGTTAAGGAGGAGCCCATACCTTCAGAAGAGTTCCTCCTTTCTCCAGAATGTTCCCCAGTTCCTAACAAATCCAAAACCCTCACCCTTGCACCATCGTCTCATCCACGCATTGAGATTCCAGATCTCTGCCTGCCTTTTGGGTCCTGCACATGTAACGGGAAACATTTCGGAGAATACTACCATGGAAGTTCTGGATTTAAACTTCCTACCTAAAAGCCTAAATTTAGCTTCCAGAACTTCCCTACCACACCTTCCTATGTCATTGGTACCGACATGTACCAAGACAGCAAACTCCTCCCCGGCACTTTTTTCTTGTCTAGGTGGCACGTGAGGTCCACTACCTTCACACTAGGCAGGCATGTTACCAGGCGATCCTCATGTCCACCAGTCATCCAGCTATCTACATGCCTAATGATCGAATCACCAACTATAATGGCTGTCCTAACCCTTCTCTCGTGGGCACATGGCCCTGGAGAAACCTCCTCGGTGCAAGAGGGTTTTACATCACCTGGAGAACATGTTCGAGCTGCAGGATCACTTCCTGCCACACCAGGGTGATTCTCTCCTGTCATGTGACCTCTCTCTTCCATGGCAACAGAGATGCTGCCAGACTGGAGGTGGGACGTCAGTACTATATCCCTATAGGTCTCGTCTATGTACCTCTCTGTACCATTTAAGACTAGTATTTTCTCTTATTAGTCTTAAATGAGTTACATTATAGCTTCATTGCCTGTCTTCTAGTCTTTCTACTTTTTGATGGGCGGTGGGTTTCAATGTATTATCCACGATGACGCCTAAATCTTTTTCCTGGATGGGTTGTTTCTAATGTGGTACTCTGCAAAGGAGACAGTTGTACCATTAGATGACTGAAGGGTAAAAGAAGCTCTTTGGGAGGAGAAGGCCATAGTGGAGAGACTATGGTGGTCAGTTTGGAATCCCTATTCCTGCTTTGGAAGTCCAAAAATGAGCATATAGACATCCAAAGCACAGAGACATCTCTAGAGTCAATTTAAAAGCCAGGTCTATGGACGTCCAAGTCTAAATATGGGCATCGCTAGTGTATTCCCAAGAACCTACCTGAACTCAGAAATGTCCTGGGACATCTGGCATTGTGTCTAAGTTTAGGCCTGCCGCAGATATAAACAGGCATCTGAAAAGTGCTCATTTTAGCTGAAAAACATCCAGAAGATAAAACACCACCATCACCAATACAATTTCAACAATAGCAGCAGTGGGATTTGAACTTTGGCTTCCCTGTTCCTAGCCCACTACCCTAACCATTGGCTATTCCTTAATATCTAGCTTTTGAAATACTATTCTGTGGATGTATATGTAGGCGCACGTCCACATTTGTGAAATCATGTCTGCACCTGGACATGCCTGCTTTTTTTTCAGATGTTCTGGCTTAGATGTCCCATATTGCACTTGGATGTCCTTTCTAAAATCCCCCTCCACATGAATTCTTTGCTTCAGTCTTTACTGAGGATGATATAAATGTGATACACATTCTAGAAATAGTTCTTGATGATCGTGATTAAAGAAACTGAAGCAAATCTCAGTGAATCTGGAGCAAGCTGACAAGATGGTCTATACCCCAGAACCTCCCTGCCATACTTCTCTATGCTGTTGGGTACCTATTGTCACGAGGTCAGCCCTCCGCCTAGGGCTAAGAGGGCTGGCCTGCCATGATGTCCTTTAATCAGAAAGTGAGACCACACCTTTCTGCTTTCACAATGCCTCTTGGGAGTTGTAGTCCCTTTTCAGACCTCTGATAAAGGAATAGCTATGAGTCGAGTGTTTAAGGCAAAATGACAAGAAATTTATCCCCCTCACATTAGGACTTAGTGTAGAACAAAATAGGAGAGTGTCCAGGTGTTTGCTTGAGGATTATTTACAACAAAATAAGGTAGCTGCTTTTCACACTCTGGATCCAAAACATGCTGTGCCTTTTCTAAGTAACAAAGATGGGAAAATCAAACAGCTTCTTCTGGCAAAGTAAAATAACTTATTTTCCTTTGCTGTTTCACAGCTCTTTAACTCAAAGACTTAACATAGTGACTCGATATCATCAGCTAAGCAAAGCGTGCAATCCATTGGAACTTCAGCTATATCATTAACATTACAGTCCGTTTCCATATCTTCCAGCTCAGGATTTACTGAGCTTGGCAGCCAGCAGTTACTACTGTGTTTAAGGTAACCCCCCTCTGCAAACTTGGGTGCTTCCCCTGTATATAATTCTAGACAGCAAGGGTTTGAAATACCTGTGGCTTTGGAGCTTCTTCTCTGGCTCTCATCTAGTTCCTTCCAGTTATAAGGAAATGCTCTGTGACTCTCCATTTGTAATTCCTGACTAGAGCCACCCCCTGGCTCTCTGTTCCAGGCAGAGCTTCTTAACCTCCCTGCTTTGGTGCTGGGTCTCCACTTGTGCAAACTCTGAAACCTTTCCTCAGGCAGTACGGACTGAAGGGCTCCCTGTTCTCTCTGCCCAGGCTGGTTCCTGGCAACAGGCTGTGCCTTCCCACCTTCTAGTCTGCTGGCTTCTCTCCCAGAACTGCAGGTAGGTTCTTTGCCAAATCTCCAATTCTCTAGGGTTCCTGAGCCTCTCCAACCACGTCTCTCAGGAGCTCTTTCCTCTTGCTCCCTCTCTGGCTTCCTTCCTTGCTTCTCTTGTTGTCCTCGCTGCCCCTCATTTGCTCCCAACCAGCGTTTATATTTCTGTTCCCTGAGGCTTGGCTCTGCCTTTCTGAACAGGTGTGAGTGATCAAGCTCCAGGCTTGCTGCTAGTCAGAGCTTGGGCATGTCAGTTCAGCTCCTATCTCCCACTGTTTGTCTTTCTCTTGTAAACAGTGAGCTATGTGAGCTGGCTGACTGTCAGTTTTAAAGGTAACCTTTTCCTTTCTTTCTATTTCCATGGGCTCTATAGTGGCTTCTACATCACACCATATACCAAATCATCTGGCTTCTCCTAAACACAGTCTAAAACCTATCTAGGTGATGCATGAGGTTCATTAACTTCATGCCAATCAGGCAAGCTACCAAGCAGTTTTTATGATTACCATCCACCCAACTATCTACATGCCTAATGAATGAATATACAAATGCAATGGTTGTCCTATCCCTTCCTTCCTGGGTACAAGCCAAGATGCCAAGAGGATACTGCATCACCTGGAGAGCTGGTCTTGGCTACAGGAACACGTTCTGCCACACCAGGATGATGCTCTCTTTTCAGGTGACCTTTCTCCTCCAAGACAGCATACAGGTTGCCAAACTAGAGGTGGGACCTCTCTACTACATACCTGAAGAATTCCAGATCCGCCACTCACCACATTAGTGCCACTGAATATCATGGTGAGTGGGATTTATGCAGTTTGAAGGTCTGCAAACCACATAAATCCTTTCAAATATATCCCCCCCCCCCAAATTACTGAACACATAAATAGTCATGAGTTAGTGGAAGAAAGCCAACACAATTCAGTCAAGGTAAGTCTGGTCTCACCAATTGGGTACATTTTTTTGATGAAATGAATAAACATGGATAAACGTAAGCCAGTTGTTGCAGTGCATCTGGGATTTTCAGAAATCATTTGACAAAGTCCCTCATGAGTGACTCCTGAGGAAATTAAAAAGCCATGCATAGAAAGCAGTGTTCTATTGTGAATACAAAATTGGCTAAAAGATAGAAAACAGAGAGTGGGACTAATTGGTCAATTTTTTTCAAAGGAGAAAGGTAAATAGTGGAGTATCCAGAAATCTGTACTTGGGCCAATATTTTTTTATATATTTATAAATGATTTGGAAAGGGGAGTAACAAGTGAAGTGATCAAATTTGCAGATGACACAAAATTACTTAGAGGTTAATAAACCACAAGTGGATAACGAGAAATTACAGGAGAACCTTGCGAAGCTGGGAGACTGGGCATCCAAATGGCAGCTGAGGTTTAATCCGGACAAGTGCTAAGTGATGCACATAGGGAAGGCAGCCCAAACCATAGCTATATGATGCATGGTCCCATATTAGGAGCCACCGCCCAGGAAAAGGATTTAGGCATCATCATGACTGTATGTTGAAATCCTCCACACTGTGTTCAACAGTTGCTGAAAAAGCAAATAGAATCTTAGGAATTATTAGAAAAGAGATGGAAAATAAAATAAAGAATATCATAATGCCTCTGTATTGCTCAATGGAGCAACCAAATCTTCAATATTGTGTGCAATTCTGGGCAGCACATCTCAAAAATGATATAGCAGGTTTAGAAAAGGTACAGGGAGGGGTGACCAAAATGATAAAGGGGATAGAACAACTCTCTTATAAGGAAAGGCTAAAGAGGTTAGGATTCTTCAGCTTGGAGAAGTGATGGTTGAGGTGAAATATGACAGCAATCTATAAAATCATGTGGGTAAACACAAACCATTTGTTTGCTCTTTCAAAAAGTACAAAGACTAGGAGACATGCCATGAAGTTACCAAGTAGCTCATTTAAAACAAATTGAAGAAAATGTTTTTCCACTCATTGCATAAGTATGGCAAGTCTTACGTGCTTATGTTGTTATTCATTGTCGTAATCATAAGACCTCAACTTGCTAGGTGCCCCCATGTGGTCTCTGACTGGATGTCATTTTGTATTGTGCTGTGCTCTGCTCTCTCTGTGTTTCCCATTTGCTGATAGCTATGGCCCACAAAAACAGCCATCAGTCATCATGCTAACAGGCTTTAAGGAAAGGAAAGTTTAGCACCTCCAAGTCTCTGAAACCAGGCGTCTATGATTCAGTGTGCCTTGAAACACTGCTAAAGAAATCTGAAAGAACCTTAAAAAAGTGAAAAAGATATTAAACTCATCTTCCTCTGAACTGCCATGTATGCAGCTGGAGAGGCAATCAGAGATGTGGTTTCTTTGAATCTCTGGTCTTCTTTCAACCTAGTCAAGTAGTGTACAATATCCAAACTGCAGTGTTAAAAGAAATGAAATCCACAAACAGAATTACTGTTTTATCAAAGTTAGTAGTTTGAATTAATTACTATTAGGCACTGGTGTTCTGAAAGGAGCATAACAAATAGATTTTATGCATAGCTTTGTGCAGAGTAATTTGCATAAAGATCTCTACAAAACAACATGGCCAGTGCCCTTATTTCTTCATAATATTGTTGCAGATATGATATATGACAAATAATTCTTCTGTGACTTAAATTCATAATCCTGGAACAAATTGCTTTTGGTTTGCTCTGTTTGGCGGCCCCTCAGGGTTAATTTATTTCCTATCATTCTGAAGTGTAAGCAAGACCTATCTTTGAAAACCCAGCAGTAATTGAGATAGCGGCCCCAGGTAATCACTCACAAATTCATCTTTCTGAGATCTCAGAAGCTATGGATGTTTTTGTCTCCAAACAAGCAGTAACGTGTTGCAAATGAAATTGAGCAAACTTACCTCACGAGTGCACTATTGAAAGTGGTCACTTGTCATTAGACCTTGCTTTGACATCCCTGTCAGGTTCCATTGTTTGCATAATAACCTCAAAACAGTGAGAATGTATCCTAGGAACCATGCATGCTACAGCATTAATGCAAAAGCAATAAATAAATTCTGAAATTCTCTAACATAAGAACATAAGATATGCTATACTGGGTCAGACCAAGGTCCATCAAGCCCAGTATCCCGTTTCCAACAGTGGCCAATCTAGGTCATATGTACCTAGCAGTTTCCCCAAAAGACACAGGATACACAGTGCTCATATTGGGGCAAGCAGTGGATATCCCGAGTCCACTTTAATAATGGTTTATGGACCTTTCCTCCAGGAACTTGTCCAAACCTTTTTTAAACCCAGCTACACTAACAGCCTTTACTACATCCTCTGGTAGCAAATTCCAGAGTTTGATTACACGTTGAGTGAAAAAATATTTTCTTTTATTAGTCTTAAATAGTTTACCCTGTAGCTTCATTGCATGTCCCCTAGTCTTTCTATATTCTGATAACATAAACAATCGATCTACGTTTACCCATTCCACTCCGTTCATTAAGTTATAGACTTCTATCATATCTCCCCTCAGCTGTCTCTTTTCCAGGTTAAAGAGCCCTAACCTTTTTTAGCCTTTCTTCATAGGAGTGTCCTTCCATCCCCTTTACCATTTTGGTGGCTCTTCTCTGAACCTTTTCTAATAACGCTATATCCTTTTTAAGATACGGTGACCAGAATTGCACACAATATTCAAGGTGAGGTCTTACCATGGAACGATATAGAGGCATTATAATATCTTTTGTTTTATTTTCCATTCCTTTCCTTATGATACCTAGCATTCTATTTGCTCTCTTGGCTGCCGCTGCACACTGGGCCGAGGGTTTTAACATGTTATCCACAATGACGTCTAAATCTTATTCCTGGGTGGTGGTTCCTAATGTGGAACCTTGCATTGTGTAACCATAGTTTGGGTTGTTCTTTCCTAGGTGCATTTCATCTGCCATTTTGATGCCCAGTCTTCCAATTTATCAAGATCCTCTTGCAATTTTCCACAATCCTCATGGTTTTTAACAACTTTAAATAGTTTTGTGCCATCTGCAAATTTGATAACCTCACTCATTATTCCCTTTTCCAGGTCATTTATGAATATGTCAAAAAGCAGCGGACCCAGTACAGATCCCTGGGGTACACCACTATTCACTTTTCTCCATATGTTATATGTGCACTTAGCTGCACTACTTTGCTTTATCTTCTGACAAGATTATATTTTTAGGTGTGTTTTGCTTAAACATACTGCCTTTTTCAAGGGTTCAGCTGGCTGGGTAGATTTTTGTCTGCTTTCCCCACCCAAACCAACAGGATGAAGAGCCAGAATCCTTAGGTCCCACCAGTTAGAAGAGAGGGACTGCAGCCTGAAGGCAGGAGGGAGTCCCCGAGTCTCACCAGTTAAAAGAGCAGGGCTGCAGCATACAAAGGTCAGTAGGAGTCTCTGGGTCCCTGGTGACTAGAAGAGCAGGGCTGCAGCTTAAAAGGTCGGTGGGAGTCTCCAGATCCCCCTGGCAAGAAAAGCCAGGGCTGTGGCCTGAGAAGGAGGAGTAGGGTGCTAAAAGAAGGAGCAGGTTAGGGGTGGAGCTTAAGGGAAGGAGAGGGTGAGGAGCAGTCTAAGGAAAGGTGTAGAGTTAGAAGGAAAGAAAGTGTGGGGCATAAGGTAAGGGGCTGTGCTAGTAGAGAATAGGAGAAGAGGGTTGAAGAATAAGGGAAGGGGTAGCGTATGGTTGGAAGAAAAAAAGAAGAAGAGACAGTGAATGCATTAAGGGAGAAGGAAAGGAAGGGAGGGAGTGAAAGGCCTGAGAGAGTGCAAGACTGGGTAGCAGGAGAAGAATACATGCTTGGGTGGAGGAAAAAGAGGAAGCGTGCAAGAGAGGGTAGTGAAGGATAGGAAGGGGGACTAGTGCAAGAGAGTGAGAGGGAGAAGGAATAGATGAATGCCCACACATCCACCTCTACACACGGATACACAGCTCCCACAAACATACACACACACACACACACACACATACATTGCATGCATCCCCTGACATTCCCTATGACACACACACGCACACATCCTCTGGGACTCTCCAAGAGATACTCAGCATTGCTAGGAAAGGGGAAGTGCTACTGATAGGGGATTTCAATATACCAGATGTTGATTGGCACATTCCTGCTGCAGCATCATCTAGAAGTAAGGAGATCCTGGATTCTCTGCAGGGAGAACTATTCAAGCAACTGGTAATAGAACTCACACGTGTAGAAGCATACTGGAGTGGAGGAGTGGCCTAGTGGTTGGGGGAAGGTCAGGGGTTCAAATCCCACTAGAGGACAGCAACCTTGAGCAGGAAGGACTGGGGTTTCTAGTCCCACAGGTGCTCCTTGTGGTCTTGGGCAAGCCACTTAACCCTCCATAGCCCATGTTCCCTGTAAAATAGTTATCTCCAAGTTATAATACCCTGTTCAATGTAATTTCAGTTTGTTCAATGTAAACCGCACTGATGCAGAATAGCACGGTATATAAGAGAATGCAAATAAATAAAATAAAATACTGGACTTGGTGTTTGCCAATGGTGAAAGTGTTTCTGATGTTATAGTGGGAGATCATCGCACATCCAGTGATCACCAGATGGTGTGGTTCAGTATTAGAACTACGGCTGATAAAATCCATTCAAAAATGAAGGTCTTAGACTTTAGAAAAACTAACTTTGCCAAGATGGGACAATACCTCAAGGAGTCATTAGCAGGATGGGAATAGCTGGGGGATGTAGAAAAAAAAGTGGACAAAACTGAAAGGAGATTTTTTTAAGGGTAATCAACTTTTTTGTTAAAATGGTAAATAAAAATAAAAGGAAAAGGAGACCGCTATGGTTTTCGAAAGAAGTAGCTGAAAAGGTGAAGAATAAGAGGGAGGCCTTCATGAAATACAAGAGATCACAGAGGCATCTATATTTGGAAAAACATAAGAACATAAGATATGCCATAGTAGGTCAGACCAAGGTCCAACATCCTGTTGCCAACAGTGGCCAATCTAGGTCATAAGTACCTAGCAGTTTCCCCAAGAGACACAGGTTCCACAATGCTTGTAGTGGGTCAAGCAGTGATTTCCCGGGTCCCTTTTAATAATGGTTTATGGACCTTTCCTCCAGGAATTTGTCCAAACCTTTTTTAAATCCAGTTACACTAACAGCTTTTACTACATCCTCTGGTAACAAATTCCAGAGTTTGATTACACGTTGAGTGAAAAAATATTTTCTCTTATTAGTCTTAAATAGTTTACCCTGTAGCTTCATAGCATGTCCCCTAGTCTTTCTATATTCTAATGACATAAACAATCGATCTACGTTTACCCGTTCCACTCCATTCATTAATTTATAGATTGCCTTTCTGTTCCTTGAGAAGAGGAGTGCTTTCCAGAGCTCTCCCAAAAGGTGATTTTTGCCGAATTTGCTGCTTAACTGTGAGTTCTATCTGTTTGTCTCCACATATTTATATATCTATTTGTCCTTATTGGTGGGTTCCCTACTCCATTGTCTACGCCCACTGTTCAACAACAGCCTACTGGCCTGAGACACTTAGGTTCCCGCCCACCCTAGACCTCACCCCACCCACCCCAGGGGCTACATTGCCTATATAGTGGTCACATACATGTCATCTATTGTTCCTAACTTGGGTTAAAGCACACATCTTCATCTTTTCTTATTATTATTCTTCCTCTTCTGGGACTGCTTAATCAACATTTCGTGTATTCAATGCAATAACTGCGGTACTTTCATTCAAAGACAAATCATTTGGAGCCTAAGAGCTTTTCCTATATGCCTAACGTCAGCTGCCATGCATGAAGAACTGACTCTACTAAGGAAATACCTAGCTGCCATGCATAAAGAAGTGTCTCTACTGAGGGAGGAACTGGCTGCAATAAAGCACACCTCTTCTAGGATACAAACTGAACAAAGTCCACCACCACTTCCACAAAGAATCAAACACCCCAGGAACAAATGGATCACAGTGGGTTCTGGTAGATTGCGACCTGTAATGCAGAGACATCCAATACATCAAGAGATATCCCTGCACAATGCCTTCTCTGCCTTGGCTAATGAGGATGCCCAATCCAAGAAACTGAAGGGCCCTTAAATGAGTCAGACAATGCCCAATCTCCTGCTAAAGCACCAAATATGAAGAAAACCTCACCAAAAAGAAAACTACTACTACTTGGAGATTCCATCATCAGAGGCACCAACTTGGGAACACAGTTCAAAGGAGAGAAGATAGTCATGTGCCTACCAGGCTCTTCAGCCAGCAGGAATACAAACCAAGTTGTTGAAATACTTAGCGCAAAAAGTGAACACTCCAAACTTGATGTTATTATCCACTTGGGCACAAATGACCTGGCTAGAAACAGTGCCTCTACAGCCCAAAAGGACTTCCAATCTCTGGGAGAGCAACTTAAGCCCATTGTTAACACTGTTGCATTCTCAGAAGTTCTACCTGTTCTTGGTAAGGGGACAAAAAGGCTGCATCACATTAACAGCTTTAATACATGGCTCCAGACCTGGTGCCAACAAGAAGGATTCAGATTTATTGGCAACTGGGGCAACAGAAGGACCAACAAGAGACTATACTGTGCTGATGGACTACATCTCTCTGTTGCAGGGAAAAGAATCCTAAGTGAAGAATTCAGGCAGTATGTGGATATGTATTTAAACTAGGAAAAGGAGGTGACGGATGTGGAAGGTCAACATCTGCACGCCACCCCCTGCAAAAGCAGAATAACATCAGAAACATCCACACTTTTAAACCACACATCAAAAACAAGTGGGAAGAAGTGGGCAGAACAAAATCAATGCACAATACACACAAGCCAGGTAAATGCTGGAAAGCAATGAGCACAAATGCTTGAAGCTTAGCCAACAAAATTCCGGACCTGGAAGCCCTAATGGTGGAAATTGATTTGGACATTGTGGCCATTACAGAAACATGGTTTAATGAATCACATGATTGGGATATAGCCATAGCTGGCTATAATCTATTCAGAGGAGACAGAGAAAATGGAAAAGGAGGAGGCGTAGCCTTGTATGTCAAAAGCAATATTAAAGCTACTGAAATGCAGGGGACATGGGGAAAAGAAGAAGCGCTCTGGATTACATTGGAAAGAGGAGATGGCACTGTCATACATATTGCTGTAGTCTACAGATCTCCGACTCAAACTGAGGAGAGAGAGAACGAATTGATTATAGATATTGCCAAGATAGAAACAAAGGGGGAAGCGATCATATTGGGTGACTTTAATCTACCTGATGTTGATTGGATTACTCCTTCTGCACAGCTGGAAAGAAGCAAAAAAATTGTGGATGCTCTGCAAGATGCATTACTTAGACAAATGGTGATGGAACCAACCAGGGAAAGCTCAACGCTGGATGTAGTGCTCACCAACGGTGATAGCATGTCGAATGTCTGCGTGAGTGCCCCTGTGAGGAACAGCGACCATCACACGGTGTGGTTTGAGATAAAAGCCATGGTACAGGCAAATCATAGCAAGCTCAAAGTCCTAAACTTCAAAAACACCGACTTCAATAAAATGGCCAAGTACTTAAAGGAGGAGATGACGGGGTAGAGGGAGATAAGGGAAGTGGAATTGCAATGGGCTAAACTAAAGGTGGCAATAAAAGGGGCAACAGATAAATATGTAAGAAAAGTAAATAAAAACAAGAGGTGAAGGAAACCTATATGGTTTTCCAAAGAGGTGGCTGCTCAAATAAAGGAAAAAAAACACAGCTTTCGCACAGTTCAAAAGCTTGCAAACAGAAGAACACAGAAATGAATATAGGATCAAGCTCAAAGAGTCTAAAAGAGAAATAAGGATAGCAAAATCAAAGGCAGAGGAAAAGATGTTAAGGGTGGCGACAAAACTTTCTTCAGGTATATTCGGGAAAGGAAGAAGATCAGAGTTGGAATTGCAGGACTCAGAAGTGCTGGGAAAGGACTCGTGGAAAGTGACACTGAAAAAGCAAAATTGCTAAACAAATACTTCTGCTCTGTTTTTACTAAAGAAAATCCTGGAGATGGACCAGCTGTGACTCCCAAATATAAAAATGGGCATGAAGTAGATACCACACCATTCACAGAAGATGAGGTGTTAGAACAACTTGCTAAACTGAAAGTGGACAAAGCCATGGGACCAGATGGGATACATCCCAGGATACTGAAAGGGCTCAGAGAGGTTCTTGCAGGACTGTTAAAGGATGTCTTCAACAGATCCTTGGAAACAGGAGAGGTTCCTCAGGACTGGAGAATGGCTGATGTTGTACCTCTACACAAAAGTGGTGACAGGGAAGAAGTGTCAAACTACAGGCCCTTGAGCCTTACCTCAGTGGCGGGAAACGTAATGGAGGCGCTCCTGAAAGAGCGAATAGTGAACTTTCTCAAAACCAACAGGTTGCAAGATCCGAGGCAACATAGTTTTACCGAAGGACGGTCTTGCCAAACAAATCTGATTGAGTTCTTTGACTGGGTGACCAAGGAACTAGATCAGGGGCATGCAATGGATGTCATCTACCTGGATTTCAGAAAAGCCTTTGATACTGTTCTTCATAGGAGGCTTGTCAATAAACTCAGTAGATTGAGTATGGGCCCCAAGATAGTAAACTGGATCAGAAATTGGTTGACTGATAGACGACAGAAAGTGATGGTACATGGAGCTCACTTGGATGAGAGGAAGGTGATTAGCGGGGTACCCCAGGGTTCGGTCCTGGGCCTGGCACCGTTCAATGTATTTGTGAGTGATATTGCTGAAGGACTGAATGGAAAAGTCTGTCTTTTTGCAGATGACACGAAAATTTTCAACAGAGTGGACTCCCCTGAGGGAGTGGTTAACATGAGGAAAGATCTACAAAAGCTGGAAGACTGGTCTAATGCTTGGCAACTACGATTTAATGCAAAAAAGTGCAGTATCATGCACTTGAGTAGCAGAAATCCAAGGGAAATGTACACAATAGGGGGCGAGAGGTTGGTATGCACAGTTCAGGAGACAGACCTTGGTGTGATTATCTCTGATGATCTCAAGGTGGCAAAACAGTGCGACAAGGCGGTGGCAAAAGCCAGGAGGATGTTGGGCTGCATACAAAGAAGGATTACCAGGAGAAAGGAAGAGGTACTTATGCCACTGTACAAGTCACTGATGAGGCCTCACTTGGAATACTGTGTTAGGTTTGAAGACCATATCTTGCAAAAGTGTAAAAAGATTGGAAACTGTTCAGAGGAAGGCGACCAAAATGATTTGGAGCCTGCATCAGAAGCCTTATGAGAAAAGACTTGAAGACCTAAATATGTACACTTTGGAGGAGAGGAGGGACAGGGGAGAGATGATTTAGACCTTTAAATACTTAAAGAGAAATGATGAACAAACAAACCTCTTTCAAAGACGGGGAAGCTGTAAAACTAGAGGGCATAACATGAAGCTGCAAGGTGGTAAATAGAAAGGCAATGTCAGGAAATATTTCTTCACTGAAAGGGTGGTGGATGCTTGAAATGCCCTCCCAATGGAAGTGGTGGGGACAAACATGGTGACGGAATTCAAAACGGCATGGGACAAACACAGTGGATCCCTTTACAGCAACAGGATAAAAACAAAATAAACGGTACCATCTAACTACTGTACCATCTAACTTCTGAACCATCTATTGTCTCAAATAGGGGTGTCCTACATGGAGTGGTGGGTTCACCCCTAAACAAAGATGTGGGGAGGGGTGGCCTGCACAGAGCGACAGGTGCACCTATTCTTGCCATCTTGCTGGGCAGACTAGATGGACCATGCTGGTCTTTATCTGCTGTCATTTACTATGTTACTATGTTACTATGTAGACCTCTATCATATCTCCCCTCAGCCGTTTCTTTTCCTGGTTAAAGAGCCCAAACCTTTTTAGCATCTCTTCATAAGGGTATCCTTCCATCCCCTTTACCATTCTGGTGACTCTTCTCTGTACCTTTCTTAATAATGCTATATCCTTTTTAAGATACGGTGACCAGAATTGCACACAATATTCAAGGTGGGGTCACACCATAGAACAATACAGAGGCATTATAATATCCGTTGTTTTATTTTCTATTCTTTTCCTTATGATACCTAGCATTCTATTTGCTCTCTTGGCCGCTGCTGCACACTGGGCGGAGGGTTTTAACATGTTATCCACGATGACACCTAAATCTTTTTACTGGGTGGTGGTTCCTAATGTGGAACCTTGCATCGTGTAACCATAGTTTGGGTTTTTATTTCCTAGGTGCATAACATTCACTTGTCGACATTAAATTTCATCTGCCATTTTGATGCCCACTCTTCCAATTTATCAAGATCCTCTTGCAATTTTCCACAATCCTCATAGTTTTTAACAACTTTAAATAGTTTTGTGTCATCTGCAAATTTGATAACCTCACTCGTTATTCCCTTTTCCAGGTCATTTATGTATATGTCAAAAAGCAGCAGACCCAGCACAGATCCCTGGGGTACTCCACAATTCACCTTTCTCAATTCAGAAGCTAGCAAAGTAGTTAGGAAAGCAAAGATTTAAAAAGAGGAAGAAATAGCCAATGCAATAAAATGGGGGGATAAGACATTTTTCAGATATGTTAGTGAGAAGAGGAAGGGCAAAAGTGGTATTGTCAGACTCAAGAGTGAAGGGGAGGAATACATAGAAGCTGATGAGGATAAAACGGAATTGCTTAACAAATATTTCTGTTCTGTTTTCGGCGCTGAATAACCAGGAGCAGGACCTCAGAAAACACCCAAAACAGGAACAGAAGTGAGGGGCATCTTCAATGTTTTTCAGAAAACTGTGTTCGTGAGGAACTTGCTAAACTTAAAGTAGACAGAGCAAAGGGACCAGATGGGATACACCCGAGAATACTGAGGAAACTTGGGGATGTTCTAGCAGCTCCACTGACCGACCTTTTCAAAGTCTCTTTGGAATCAGGAGTGGTTCCAGAGTACTACTACTACTACTACTACTATTGAGCATTTATATAGCGCTACCAGTTGCATGCAGCGCTGTACAGATATACATGCAAGAGACAGTCCCTGCTCGTCAGAGCTTACAATCTAGTCAAGACAAAACATATAGCAATGGGCTATTCAGGGCAAAAACAAAATATGGCACTTACAATTTAGTCAAGACAAAAGACGGAAGTCGGTGCAAGACGAAGGCCAGAAGTCAGGATCTGAAAGCGACAGTGAAGAGGTGGGTCTTCAACCTGGATTGGAAGATGGCTAGGGAGGGTGTCTGGCATACAGACATGGGAAGGTTGTTCCAGGCGTAAAGTGCAGCAAGGTGAAAGGAGCGAAGTCTGGAGTTAGGTGTGCGAGTGAATGGCCTGGATAGGAGTAATTTGTTAGAAGAGCGAAGTTTCGGAGAGGGCTTGTGAGGAGAGATAAGGGATGAAAGGTAGTGAGGGGCCGTAGAGTGAATGCATCTCTAGGTGAGGAGGAGAAGTTTGAACTGGATGCGGAAATGGATAGGGAGCCAGTGAAGTGACTTGAGGAGGGGGGTAATGTGGGCATGGCGAGGTTGGCGGAAGATGAGTTGAGCAGCAGAGTTTTGAATAGATTGAAGGGGAAAGAGATGGCTCATAGGGAGACCGGTAAGGAGTAGGTTGCAGTAGTCGAGGCGAGAGGAGATTAAGGACAAGCGTTTTAGTAGTGTGTTCAGAAAGGAAGGGGCGGATTTTGCTAATGTTGTAGAGAAAAAAATGGCAGGTCTTGGCTATGAGCTGGATATGTGTGGAGAAGGAGAGGGCGGAGTCAAAGATAACCCCCAAATTGAGGGCCGAGGGAACAGGAAGGATTGTGGAGCCATCCATGGAGATTGAGAAAGGAGGGAGAGGAGGGGAAGTTTTGGGGGGAAATATAAGGAGTTCAGTCTTAGACATGTTCAATTTCAAGCAGTGGTGAGACATCCAGGCAGCGATATTGGATAGGCAGGCAGAGATCTTGGTCTGGATTGTTGGAGAGATTTCAGGCGTAGAGAGGTAGATTTGGGAATCGTTGGTATAGAGATGGTACTGAAAGCCATGGGAGGAGATAAGCGCACCAAGGGACTGGGTATAGAGAGAGAAAAGGAGCAGACCCAGGACAGATCCCTGGGGTACACCAACTGGGAGTGGGGTAGGAGAGGAGGAGGAGCCACCAGAGCATACACTGAAGGAGCGATAGGAGAGAAAGGAGGAGAACCAGGATAGTATGGAGCCCTTAAAACCAAGTGAGGAGAGAGTATCGAGGAGAAGTTTGTGATCGACAGTGTCAAAAGCAGCAGAGAGGTTGAGAAGGATGAAGACAGAGTAGAGGCCCTTAGATTTAGCCAGGAACAAGTCACTGGAGACTTTGGTAAGAGCCGTTTCAGTGGAGTGTAAGGGACAGAAGCCGGACTGTAGAGGGTCCAGGAGGGCCTGAGAGGAGAGGAAGTCAAGGCAGCGGTGGTGGACTGCCCGTTCAAGTAGTTTGGATATGAAGGGAAGGAGGGAGATGGGCATAGTTAGAAGGACAGGTGGGATTGAGTGAGGGTTTCTTGAGGAGAGGTGTGACCACCGCATGCTTGAAGTCTGTGGGGACAGTTCAGTTGCGGTGGAGAGTGAAAGATTGAGAATAAAAGAGATGGAATGGACAATGGTGGGGGAGATGGGGCTTAGGAGATGGGTGGGGATAGGATCAGAGGAACAGGTGGTGGATTTGGAGGAGGAAAGAAGGAGTGTGGTTTCCTCTTCAGAGATTGCAGGGAAGGAGGAGGGTAGCAGAGGTAGTAGGGATGGGGGGGGGAGAATTGGAGAGGCGGGGAGGTAGAAGAGGAAGTGAGGAATTGGAGGGTAATCTTGTGGATTTTGTCATGGAAGTAGTCGGCCAGGGTTTGGGCAGAAAGGAAGGGCGGGACCGGGGGGGGGGGAGGCACCTTGAGGAGAGAGCTGAGGGTATTGAAGAGACAGCAAGGATCAGAGGCGAGAGTTAGTCAGATGGATGTTTCTTGTTTGGCAAGTGCTATGGCTGACTTGAAGGAGCCAAGCATGAATTTGAAGTGTAAAAAGTCTTCCGGGGAATGGGATTAGATCCAAGCACGTCCAGCGGAACGGGCACAGGTGCGTAAATGGCAGGTAGTGGATGAAAGCCAAGGATGGGGTGCCGAACATTTCACAGGATGTGGGGTGGGTGGGGCAAGAGTATCCAGAGCTGAGGAGAGTGCAGCATTATAGGAGGTTACTGCCTCGTCAACAGACTTGGAGGACATAATGGAGGAGAGGAATGGAGAAATGGTGGAGGAGAGAGTCAAGGGATCAATATTATGAAGGTTTCTAAGTAGGTTGGAGGAGATAGAACAAGGTTGAGACGGCAGGAGCTGAAGATTGAAGCTTAAAAGGTGATGGTCAGATAAGAGAAGGATTGAGTTATGGAAGTTTGAGAGGGAGGAATTAGAGAAGAGTATTAGGTCAAGGCAGTGGCCGTGCTGGTGGGTGGGGGCAGTGGAACAGAGTTGGAGGTCAAATGAGGAGGTTAGGGTGAGCAGCTTTAAAGCATGGGGATTGGAGGGGTTGTCGACATGAATGTTAAAATCGCCAAGAATAAGAGTGGGGGAAGAGGGATCCAGAAAGACGGAAAGCCAGGAGTTGAAGTCAGTAAGGAAGGTAGAAACAGACTTGTCAGGAGGGTGATAAATAACAGCTACTCGGAGAGGAAGTGGTGTGAAGAGGCGAATGGAGTGGACTTCAAAAGAGAGAAAGGAGTGAGACTGAGACAACAGGAGGGGTTGGAATTGGCAAGCAGGAGAAAGTAGAAGCCCACCACCACCGCCGCGGGAGAACTGATAGCCCCCATGACAGAGAGCAGCAGTAGATGCGGTATCATCTGGGGGGAGCCAGGTCTCAGTTAGGGCAAGAAGATGTAGAGCATTAGAGATAAAGAGAAGTATTACAGCAGTCTAATGCAGCCATTACCATACTTACAAAGGTCTGCCAGGAAATTTGGAAGACAACATCATGGCCAACTGACTAGAAAAGATCTGTGTTTATACCAATACTAAAGAAAGATGATCCAACTGATTATGGAAATTATCGCGCAATCCCTGTGATCCCATATGCCAGCAAGATTCTACTGAAGATTATTCAGCAGAGACTACAAACATACCTGGAACGAGAACTGCCTGAAGTGCAAGCAGGGTTCAGGAAAGGGGAGGAACAAGAGACATCACGGATGAGAGATGGATCCTTGAAAAAACTAAAGAATACTAAAAGGATATCCATATATGTTTTATTGACTACAGCAAGGCTTTTGACTGTGTAAGCCATGAGAAACTCTGGGCCACATTAAGATGCATGGGTATACCTGAACACCTGATCGTTCTCTTGCACAACCTTTACATTAATCAAGAAGCAACAGTTCGAATGGAACAAGGAGAAACAGAGTAGTTTAAAATCAGCAAAGGCGTACAACAAGACTGCATACTTTCCCCCTATCTGTTTAATTTATATGCAGAATAAATAATCAGAGAAGCAGAACTGTATGAAGACAACAGAGGTGTGAAGATTGGTGGGAGACTCATTAATAACCTTCGCTATGCTGATGATACCACATTACTGGCTGAAAGTGAAGACGATCTGAAACATTTGCTTCTCAAGATCAAGGAACATAGTCTTAAAATGGGCCTGCACCTTAATGTAAAGAAGACAAAGATCCTGGCAACTGGCAAAATCAATAAATTCATTGTTGATGAAGAAGAAATTGAAATAGCGACAATCTTAACCTAATTGGATCAACTATCAATAAAGAAGCAACAGGCAGTCAAGAAATCAGACAACGCATTGCTCTTGGTAGAATGGCTATGAAGGACCTAGATAAGATTCTCAAGAGCAGAGATGTCTCTCTCCATAGAAAGATTCAACTTGTTCATGCCATGCTATTTTCAAGAATTTTATATGGATGCGAAAGTTGGACAGTGAAAAAGATAGACAGGAAGACAATTGATGCCTTTGAATTATGGTGCTGGTGATGAATACTTTGTATACCATGGACTGCCTGAAGAACAAACCAGTCAGTACTAGAGGAGATCAAACCTAAGCTTTCTTTAGAAGCTCAGAAGACAAGACTTTGAATTTCATACTTTGGACATATCATGCAAAGAGAGAGATCATTAGAGAAAGACATTATGCTTGGCAAGATAGCAGGTCAATGCAAAAAAGGAAAGCCAGCAATGAGATGGATCGAAATAATAACAGCAGCTATGGGTGCCGGTTTGTCAACAATGAGCCACCTGACTGAAGACAGAACACAGTTTAGAGCAACTATCCAGAGAGTCGCCATGAGTCGACACTGACTCGACAGCACTTAACAACAACAACAACATAATATCTCTTCTCCAAAGAGCCCTAACCTCTTTTGCTGCTCTCCATAGGGAAGCTATTTCATCCTTTTTATCATTTTCATCACTCTTATCTAATTCCGCTACATCACGTTTGGGATGCGATGACCAAAACTGTACCCAGTACTCTTGGTACAGTTGCACCATGGATTGATACAGAGGCACTATGATATTCTTTGATTTATTTTACAGTCTTTTCTTACTAATACCTAGTGATCTATTCACTTTTTATGATTGTTTTCTCCAGTCAATTGATAGAAGCACTAAATCCTTAAGTTTATCTATAGATATATGTATAAGAATCTATATATGTATAAATCTATGCTTAGATATAGATATAGATACACATGCCTACAAATACATTAATTTAACTTTTATAACCTTGTCAAAATGAGAATACTACTATCTCCCATCCAACAGGGCTAGTGGGTTTAAGCATGCCGTGCACTCTAGCTCCGGAGAGTGAGAGAAGACAGTCACTGCTACTGCAGCGACTCCTCTTAGACAACAAGGAGCACTGAGGGTTAGTTCTGGACACTTCCCTATAACCATCAAGATCAGCAAGGGTTCTGTTTTACTCAGGAATCTCTTCTGGGGTAGAGAAATGTATAAAAAGGAAACAGAGAAAAATGTATTTTATTATTGTGGAATCCTTAAAGAGAATGGGCGGTGGCTAGCGTTTCTACAGAGGCCAGCTGCCGCCACTGAACTTTAACCCCAGATATTCAATGCCAGGGTCTTATCTGGCCACCAGCATTGAACATTTGGATTGGTCACATAGTTCTGCAGCTAGCCAGGCAGTGGCAATGTTCAGCTACTGCCCAGTTATCTAGGATGGCAAAAGTGCCTAATTTTCGCCACCATGGGATAAGAAGTTTGCAACTGAATATTGCCACTAGCTGATTATCTCCGGGTGCCACCTAAGCTCTGCCCCGGGAACACCTGATGCTAGCCGGCTAGCAACAAGGCACTTAGCAGTGGCACTGAGGGACGTTCTGCGACACTAAACATTAGTGCCACTGAATATCCTGCTTAGTACCATTTAGGTGATTTGCAGGTCTGCAAACAGCCTAAATGGCTTTGAAAATGCCTCCCAATGTCTTTTCACTGTAGCCTTAACACTTTTTTTGTTTCAGGAAGATATGATTGGCTGATTTCTATGAAATTACTCTCAAAGAAAGGATAATTTTGTTGTTAGAATTGTCTTTGGGTAAGTTTATTTTAATAGATTGTTTAATGGGGGGCATGATGTTGAAGATTATATGGATTTTATTGTTTAATAATTAGATTATGTTTTGCAATCCACTTTGGATATTCTAGTGTATTGTAACATGCAGGATATAAGTTTTAAAATTAAATTAAGAAAGTACAGACTACATTAAAGCATGAGTTGATATGACAGAAAGTACCAGTATAATATAGAGTGGCTATCTGTAGATTGACTCTCTCTTCCCTAGGGACAGCCGAACCAGTAGGTAAGCTGGGTGGTTGCCTAGCACAACAACCTCTGAAGAGCAACAAACACAGGCCATTCATAGCTATGTGATAGATTTGGACAACCAGAGGGGGTGTAGATGTTGGGTTTCAGCTAGGGTCCAGACACTTAGGACAAACTCTGGGACCTTCTGTGCACTGCCCACACCTTTAAGCTACTCGAGAGACAGCAATATAAGCCTAGAGTAGAAGCAAATGTACAACATATTGGCCCTTTGCATTCCACACATATCCACACAAAGACTAATGTAGCTTCCCCCAGCAATGCTACATACACCTCCTCCTGTATGTCTGCTGCATATATCATCTGCACCATGAACCTGTAGAGAGAGGTTGTGTTTTCCCCCACGCGTTTTCCAGGGACGTTTTGCAGCATCCTTGGGCACGCCCGCTTCTGGAGACACCTAAACTTGTAAGCAATATAAACATCTCTGCTGGACACACCCAACATAAATGTGCATCTCACTAGTGTTGCTTCATACCGTGAACGTGCCTCTAGCTACTATTGCTTCACACCGTGATGGCTCCTAAAGTGGCCAGTAGACAGTCCACGTTCATGGAGGGAGAGCTAAACCTCATATTGGAGGAAATACTGGTGCATCTTAGCATGCTGATAGATGATGATGGCACCCGGGTGGGTGCTTACGAGAAGCAGCGGCAATGGTTTGCTATCTGCTGAAAGCTAAGGGCCATTGAGGATCTGAAGCATTAGTGGAGACTGTGAGATTGTCATAAGGCGGTCTATTACTCCTCTTAATCTGACTCACCTCCTTCATAACAACTTTTTCAAATGCTTCTACCATCGGATCAATATTTTGTGGAGGAACCCAGGTGGATTTATTCTTAATTATTGATTGTTCAGTGTTTGAGAGATCCTTTGTGTTAAAAAAACATTTAATTCTAATCTTACGGAAGAATTTGTATAGATCTATATGAGCCTCAAAAGGGTCATATTTTTTAACTGGTACGAATGTTAGGCCATTATTCAACAGACCTTCCTCATCAGGAGATAAAATATATTGTGATATATTAATCACATTAGTATCCCCTACTCCTGATAATTCCTCTCTACTGATCTCTCGGATACCCTCCGACCTCTTCCTCGACCCCGATCCCGTCCTCGACCTCTGTAAGAATTGTATTGACCGTATGTTGTCGGCTTCTGATTGGAGTCCCACTGGTTTTTTGGGGGGTAACGACTCCGTGAGGAATCGCGCCCTCCCCCTTTCCACAATGAATCCATATTTTAAAAAAAAATTTTCTTTCCTTTGTCATGACTATCTTGTTTTTTAGTCACTTTATTAGAATTTGAAAAAAGAGACACTGAAGCATCCCCTGATTCCACTGATGCACTTCGTGAGCGCTTCTTTTTGTGTTCACATGGTTTTTCTATTTGTTGCTCTTCATTATCATTATCTCTTTGATCAAACATCGTAGATCTTTTCTTAAAATATAACCGTTCCCCTTCCACTTTCTTGCACCATGGATAGACATATCCATACATATAATCCTCCTCGTCCCTTTTAAATTTATCCATCTTCTTACTCTTAATCTCTTGTTTAAATAAACTGTTGTTCCTTTCAAAGTCTTTAAAAACATCATCAAATTTCTTATCACATTCTTTTAATGATATAAGTTTCTCATCAATCTCTGCTTTATATATTTCTGACTTTTTGTTGGCTGTGCTAATCAATAAAATCATTAAATCCAATGAACACTTGTTTAAAATAGCGTTCCAGCACTTAACAAACCCATTCTCCTCTTGATATGCCTATATGTCTTTATAAAGGGGTAAACCATCAGAAACAGTGGCTAGATTGAAGCCACGGATATTTGCGCCTGCTTGGGAGCAGGCATAAATGTTAGCGTGTAAAATATGTGTGTTTACTTGTATTTTATGAAATATGTGCGTACATTGCCCATGTTCCACCCAATCTTCACTGAGAACACGCCTACACACAGGTCATGCAAAAGTACACGCCTTCTTGTCATCACAGTATATTTACATGCATAACCCTGGGATTATTTTTTAAAGCCCTTTTACACATGTGAGAAGGCCTTTAAAAGCAAAATTTTTAAATATGACCTCCATTAACGCACACTAACTACCTCTGTATTAACACAGAGCCACCACATGTTCACTTCCTTGTTTCATCTTAGCTGTTAATGCGGAAAATACTTTGCATGACCTGCAAAAGCATCGCCTTAACTGTTAGCATGTGTTAATTGCCAGATTAACAGCTAACGGAGCTTAATAAATAGGGTCTTAAATAAAAAAGAATTAAAAGAACAACTACTAGATCAAAAGAGCAAAAATGAATCAAATAGTAAGAACATAACCATTAGTATCCAAGAGGTAAAATGTATAAAAACCAGGTCCGAAGGAGGAAGGTAAATCTTCAGCCTACATGATCTACTCAGTCCAGGATGCTCTCTGCTTCTGCTTACTTCAGACTGTGTCTACTGAAAACTGAATGTTTTCCTCTGAAGGGTGGGCTAGGGCCAATGTTCCCTCTAATTTTCTGTAGGCTGTGTGCGCATAAAATATCAGCTGTGCAGCTTTTGAAGGAAGGTTAAATTTTTGTGTGCCACATAACGACACTCGGAGTTCTAGTCTTGAAGGACTAGAAAGGGGGGCTGTTACTTCTGGAGAGAAATCTGAAATTGTGAGTATATACTTCTGGGAATTTTTCTGAAAGGAATTTTTTTCTTTTAAAGCTAATTAATCTGTGAACCCACTATTTTTTTTAAAATCAGTCAGGGCCTAGTAGCAACAGTTTAAGATTCAATTTAAAACACAGAAGAGAACTTTCTGGTTACCTTTCATACCCAGTAGAGAGCTGTAGTTTAAATTTCATAGTCACTCAGGGCCTAGCATCAGCAAAGTACTTTTAGTTTCAATTTAAAACACAGAAGAGAGCTTTCTGGTTAAATTTAGAATCCAGCAGAGAGCTTGTAGTTTAAATTTCATAGTCACTCAGGGCCTAGCATCAGCAAAGTACTTTTAGTTTCAAATTAAAACACAGAAGAGAGCTTTCTGGTTAACTTTAGAATCCAGCAGAGAGCTTGTAGTTTAAATTTCATAATAGGTTAGGGCCTAGCATCAGCAAAGTACTTTTAGTTTCAAATTAAAACACAGAAGAGAGCTTTCTGGTTAAATTTAGAATCCAGCAGAGAGCTTGTAGTTTAAATTTCATAATAGGTTAGGGCCTAGCATCAGCAAAGTACTTTTAGTTACAAATTAAAACACAGAAGAGAGCTTTCTGGTTAACTTTAGAATCCAGCAGAGAGCTTGTAGTTTAAATTTCATAGTCACTCAGGGCCTAGCATCAGCTAAGTACTTTTAGTTTCAAATTAAAACACAGAAGAGAGCTTTCTGGTTAAATTTAGAATCCAGCAGAGAGCTTGTAGTTTAAATTTCATAATAGGTTAGAGCCTAGCAGCAGCAAAGAGCTATAATTTAAATCAAATCAGAATATAGCTTACCTCAGCAGCACAGGACAGGGTACTGTGTAGCAGCCCTCTTTTAATAAGTGTTATATCCCTCCCTCCCTCCCCACACCCACCCTCCCCTGGGATAATCACAGCTTTATAGGTACTTGCACAACTTAAAAGACAGGAGGAGCTCTCAGGTGAAGCTCATTACCCAAATCAGTCATACACTAAGGACCTGAGATTAATTAAGCTTCAGGTGAACAAGGTATATTAAACTTATTAGGTACAGTTTTAGTGGTATAAATATCCATAGCACCCTTTAGTACGTAAAGAACTTAAAGATCTAAACACAAACTTAAAACTAAGATGCAGACAGCAGTCCAGCAGCGGGATGTGGGCTTTCCAGTCTTTTGCATTGAGTGTCACATGTATGATTTTCTCCCAGCTGGTGAGAGGTCTTACGTGTGCACTAGGTGCAAGGAGCTCTTTGCTCTCAGGGAACAAGTCCGTTCTCTAGAGGCTAAAGTAGCAGACTTGGAAAGCATAAGACAGAAAGAGAGGTACATAGACGAGACCTACAGGGATATAGTCCTGAAGTCCCACCTCCAGTCTGGCAGCATCCCTGTTGCCATGGAGGAGAGAGGTCACGTGACAGGAGAGCATCACCCTGGTGTGGCAGGAAGTGATCCTGTAACTAGGACCTGTCCTCCAGGTGATGTAAACCCCTCTCGCACCGAGGAGGTTTCTCCAGGGCCAAGTGCCCATGAGGGAAGGGTTAGGACAGCAGTTATAGTTGGTGATTCAATCATTAGGCATGTAGATAGCTGGGTGGCTGGTGGACGTGAGGATCGCCTGGTAACATGCCTGCCTGGTGCGAAGGTAGCGGACCTCACGCGCCACCTAGATAAGGTCTTAGATAGTGCTGGGGAGGAGTCTGCTGTCTTGGTACATGTCGGTACCAAAGACATAGGAAAATGTGGTAGGGAGATTCTGGAAGCTAAATTTAGGCTTTTAGGTAGGAAGTTGAAATCCAGATCTTCCAGGGTAGCATTCTCCGAAATGCTTCCCGTTCCACGCGCAGGACCCAAAAGGCAGGCAGAGCTCCGGAGTCTCAATGCGTGGATGAGACAATGGTGCAGAGATGAGGGGTTTGGATTTGTTAGGAACTGGGGAACATTCTGGGGAAAGGAGAGGCTCTTCCGAAGGGATGGGCTTCACCTTAACCGGGATGGAACCAGGCTGCTGGCATTAACCTTTAAAAAGGAGATAGAGCAGCTTTTAAACTAGATAATAGGGGAAAGCCGACAGTCGTCCAAGAGCGCATGGTTCGGAAGAATGTATCCTTGAAGGATACTACAAAAAGCAGAGAGGTTCCAAAAAAGAGTAAAGTAGCCCAAATGCCATCGAGTATGGAGCAGACAGAGCTTAAAGATCCCAAATTACCCATGTCTACCAATAGCCAAATTAATATGAATAAAATACAGTCTCTAAAGTGCTTGTATGCAAATGCTAGAAGTCTAAAAAACAAGATGGGAGAGTTAGAATATATAGCACTAAATGAGAGGTTAGATATGATTGGAATATCAGAGACATGGTGGAAGGAGGACAACCAGTGGGACACTGTGATACCTGGGTATAAACTATATCGTAATTTTAGAGCTGATCAAATTGGTGGAGGGGTTGCGCTCTATGTTAGAGAGGGCATTGAGTCAGAAAGGATTAAAGTTTTGCAAGAAACAAAATTTGCTGTAGAATCTCTATGGATTGAAATCCCATGTAAAAAGGGGAAGGCGATGGCAGTGGGGGTGTACTATCGTCCGCCTGGCCAGAATAAACAAATGGATGATGAAATGCTCAAAGAAATCAAGGAAGCTAGCAAAAGTTACAGTGCAGTAATAATAATGGGTGATTTCAATTACCACGGCATCGACTGGGTCAGTGTCACAGCAGGACATGCTAGGGAGATAAAGTTCCTAGATGAAATAAATGACTGCTTCTTGGAGCAGCTGGTTCATGAACCGACCAGAGGGGAAGCCATATTAGACCTAGTCCTTAGTGGAACACCAGATCTAGTGCAAGAGATAAGGGTGTTGGGGCCACTTGGCAATAGTGATCATAGCATGATCGCCTTTGATTTAATTAGTGGAGGAGGGATAGTAAGGAAATCCACAGTACTACCCTTTAACTTTTGAAAGGGAGACTATGATAAAATGAGGAAAACAGTTAAGAAAAAACTAAAAGGAGCAGTTGCAAAGGTTAAAGACGTACATCAAGCTTGGATGTTGTTGAAAAATACTATCTTGGAAGCCCAGACCAGCTGTATTCCACGCTTTAAGAAAAGTGGAAGGAAGTCCAAAAAACTGCCAGCATGGTTTAAAGGTGAAGTCAGAGAGGCTGTTGTTGCCAAAAAAGCATCTTTCAGGAAATGGAAAAAAGAGCCAAATGACGAAACCTGGAAACAGCACAAGCACTGGCAAGTCAAATGCAAGGCATTGATATGGCAGGCAAAGAGAGAATTTGAGAAGAAGCTTGCTGCGGAAGCAAAAACACGAAATAAAGACCTTTTCAAGTACATTCGTAGCAAAAAACCTGTGAGAGAGTCAGTTGGTCCATTAGATGATAAAGGGGTTAAAGGAGCACTAAGAGGCGACAAGGCGATAGCGGAGAGACTGAATGAATTCTTTGCTTCAGTCTTTACTGAGGAAGATGTAGGGATGTTACCCATGACTGAAGTGGTATTTAAAGGTGCGGAAGAATTGAAGGAAATATCGATACATCGGGAAGATGTCTTACAACTATTAGATAAACTGAAGAGTAGCAAATCACCTGGGCCGGATGGTATACATCCAAGGGTGTTGAAAGAACTGAAATATGAGATTGCAGACCTGCTATTAGTATTCTGTGAGCTATCATTAAAATCATCTCTAATACCTGAAGATTGGAGGATCGCCAATGTAACACCAATTTTTAAAAAGGGTTCTAGGGGTGATCCGGGAAACTACAGACCGGTGAGCCTGACGTCAGTACCGGGAAAAATGGTAGAAACCATCATAAAGAATAAAATTACTCAGCATGTAGATAGTCACGACCTAATGGGAGACAGCCAACATGGCTTTAGACAAGGAAGATCTTGTCTTACTAATCTGTTATGTTTTTTTTTTTTGAAGGAGTGAATAAACAGGTGGACAAAGGTGAGTCGGTTGATATTGTGTATCTGGACTTTCAGAAAGCCTTTGACAAGGTCCCTCATCAGAGACTTTTGGCAAAACTAAAGAGTCATGGGATAGGAGGCAGTGTACTATTGTGGATCAGGAACTGGTTAAAAGATAGAAAGCAGAGGGTAGGGCTAAATGGCCAATTTTCCCAATGGAGAAAGGTGAATAGTGGTGTACCCCAGGGATCTGTGCTGGGTCCGCTGCTTTTTGACATATTCATAAATGACCTGGAAAGTGGAATAACGAGTGAGGTTATCAAATTTGCAGATGACACAAAACTATTTAAAGTTGTTAAAACCCAAGAAGATTGTGAAAAATTGCAAGAGGATCTTGATAAATTGGAAGACTGGGCATCAAAATGGCAGATGAAATTTAATGTGGACAAGTGCAAGGTTATGCACCTAGGGAAGAACAACCCAAACTATGGTTACACGATGCAAGGTTCCACATTAGGAACCACCACCCAGGAAAAAGATTTAGGCGTCATTGTGGATACCATGTTAAAACCCTCGGCCCAGTGTGCAGCGGCAGCCAAGAGAGCAAATAGAATGCTAGGTATGATAAGGAAAGGAATGGAAAATAAAACAAAAGATATTATAATGCCTCTATATCGTTCCATGGTGAGACCGCACCTTGAATATTGTGTGCAATTCTGGTCGCCGTATCTTAAAAAGGATATAGCGATTTTAGAAAAGGTTCAGAGAAGAGCCACCAAAATGGTAAAGGGGATGGAAGGATACTCCTTTGAGGAAAGGCTAAAAAGGTTAGGGCTCTTTAACCTGGAAAAGAGACGGCTGAGGGGAGATATGATAGAAGTCTATAAATTAATGAACGGAGTGGAACGGGTAAACGTAGATCGATTGTTTACGTTATCAGAATATAGAAAGACTAGGGGACATGCAATGAAGCTACAGGGTAAACTATTTAAGACTAATAAAAGAAAATATTTTTTCACTCAACGTGTAATCAAACTCTGGAATTTGTTACCGGAGGGTGTAGTAAAGGCTGTTAGTGTAGCTGGGTTTAAAAAAGGTTTGGACAAGTTCCTGGAGGAAAGGTCCATAAACCATTATTAAGAAGTGACCGAAGATATCAATGCTTGACCCAGTACAAGCATTGTGGAACTTGTGTCTCTTGGGGAAACTGCTAGGTACATATGACCTAGATTGGCCACTGTTGGAAACAGAATACTGGGCTTGATGGACCTTGGTCTGACCCAGTATGGCATATCTTATGTTCTTATGTTATGTTCTTATATACTTTAAAATTTGACTACACGTCAGAATACAGTATGTACACCACGTTAATTTTAATCAAATTAAATGAAAATAGACGATTACTAAATGAAGCTGAAAATTTCTAGTAATTACAATCACAACTTTTACATTTTAAGACGTCTGTGTTGTTTTCTATCAGAATCAAAACCGTAATTTTTGTGCGCTCTGTTGTAAAGTATATGCGCTCGCTAGACAAAGTGTATGCGCGCGCACACGTGCACAGCTTAGAGGGAACAGTGGCTAGGGCCATTATCCATCAGTTATTGTACTCGTACTGTAATCCCTCAAAACAGAGCAATGCTCAATTACCTTGGCCACAGGATGACAAAGATATAAACAACTACTCATGTTCAAACAGGATAACAGAGAAAACCGAAAGAGTAACAACCAGGGCCGACAAGTCAATGGGTGATAAGCGCAACAGTGATGCTTCAATCACAGAGAAAAACACTGTGCTACAAAGGTTGTTTAATTATAACCTTATCACTGACTAGCAACAAGAGCATGATGAAATAGGTGGCGGGAGGAAACACAGGTTTTATTCATCAAGGTACATACACGTGCAAATCACATCCATGTGTAAATGGCCATTTTAAAAAGGGTCAAATTTTCACATGAATATCAAGATCACGTCCACGTTGCATGGAGTGTGATGGGGCATTGTCTGGGCATGGCCTATATGAGGCAAAATTCTATGCCTTCATGCCCCATTTTATGTAGGGAATGCACGTATAAGCCAAATATCAACCACGTCAAGATTTACACCTGCCCTCTAACACGAACAGAGATTTAAAAAGTGCTTGATTCAGCCAGCCTTTACAGGAGGGATTAAGGGGGATATCCCATTTCATCCCGTCAATGTTTATTTACCCCTGCAAACTGAAATGAAGTAAAAATAGAGGTCACTGAGGGTCATTAAGAGTGGCTGCAAGTCTGTGTTTGCAAAATGGCTTTGATACATGCGTAAGTGCTGACATTTATGCATGATCATTGTGAAATACGGGCACTTAACACATGTAAATCTCTGGGTTTCCTCCATCGATTTTTCCCATGTCTATATTTATTAAATGACTTTTCCGACTCCATGTGGAGGTGTAATTTAGAAACAGCTCCACATTTAGTAGAGCTGTTCCTAAAATACTGGCACAACTGTAAATGTGGTGACCTCCAAGTCTGAATTCTACTCTTGATGTCCTATCTAAAATTTGCCTTTAAAGCTGTAATTCATTCCACAATGCAGTGCAATATATTTACTCCAAATTAAAATCCAATGGAAGCAGTATGCATGCAAATATATCTCATACATATTCATTAGTAATGTCCTGAAAACATAATTATGGAGAAACGTCCATGCACATATATTGGACACATTCCAACAAGTTTGGCCTAATTCAATCATTTTTCTAATCAGAATCAGCTATGGATAAATGACATAATCCCAGTCTATGATAAATCAAGGAATAAAAATGCATAAAGCAATGGCACACCCCCACAAGATAGTCCAGAAAAGGAAAGAGCAGGGGCAATAGAGAGTAAATCTTTAATGAGGCCTTAAGCGGCCATATTTCGGTGAACAATTGCCTGCAACAGGGGCAGATTCATAAAAAAAAGTCTAATAAATAATAAAGTCAGTAATATGGCACAGTTCAACTAACTGGCTGATGTATTCATTGAAACAGGACCATGCTGGGCATAATTAAAATGTTCTCTGTACTTTATTGCCCCTCCTCTTTTCTTTTATGATAAATCGAAGCATGACATCCCAAAATCCAAGTTCAGATTCAAATTCTCAAAACCTAAAAAAATACAGCATATTAAACTCTGCATACACTGAACGGCTGATGCAACATAGTGAGAAAAGCATGGCAAGAGGTCGCTGACATTTGTGCGGTGCCAAAATGCTTTTGACAGTGACTGAGACTTGGAAGTAGAGGACGCTGCAGGAGCTGCACAGATAGCGGCTTCAGTGCCGGAAGCTTCCTGCTCATGTACCCGAGTGTCCCAGTACCTGGAAGACTACCATAGATTCAGGAAGGCATGGCCAAGGTCATGCTCTTTCCTATGTGCAAGGTATCTGCAGTGGGACCAAGCATGGCCATAGGCATCACTACCAGCTGGCAAGGAGTAGCAAGTGCAACCTCAAAAAACTGGTTTGCCACTTCCTTGCCACTGCAGTTTAAGGCGCGTCTATCTTTTCCTGTTTCAGTGCTGCTGATATGATGCTCTCATCTGCTTCCCTTTCTTCTCACAAACTATGCCTACATGGTTCAATGTGATGTTTGAAGCATGCAGTACTTCATAGAGTATAGAGCACACACGGTTCAAACATCGCATCGAACTGTATGGGAAGAGGAGACATAGGCAGTCTGCAAGAAGAAAGAGCAGTCAGTCATTTCTCCTATCTCATGCCACAGTGCTCTGTCTAGAAACCATTGCTGGGTATAGACCATGAAGCCCAAGTTAGGTTCCTAAAAGCTTTGCTCTGGCACAGCTTCCATAATGCCTGGACAGGGGAACGATAGGTGTGCACCTACTTCTCTGACTGTCCACTCGCTGCTCTATCTCTGCCTTCCTGCTTTGTCTTTTTCAACCACTGTGCCCTCAAAGTCACCGGAAGACTGCAGGAGGCAGTAAAATTAACCTAGATATGGCTATCTAAATTTAGGACAGGGAAGCAACAAGATGCCAAATTGTTCATCCATAAGAATATACGATTGCCGTAATGGATCATTCCAAAGGTCTATCACGCCCAGTGTCTTGTTTCCACCAGTAGCAAATACAGGTCACAAGTTCCTGGCAGCACCCCGAAAGGTAGACAGATTCCATGCTGCTTATCCTATCTGACTGATGCAAGCAAGGAGGTATATATAGTTATCCTCCAAACGTCACTCCACTCCTCTGAGGATAAAGAGCTTCCCAACTCATGTTCCTACACTTTTTCCACTTCCATGTGAGTCATCTTCTACCCGTCTCTTAAATACTTAAAGAAGCAAGAACCTGCCTTGGGAAATGACACAATACTCTTAGCAATCTCTGCTAAACCCATTCCTCATAGTTCTCCAGTCCTAATGTCACTGTGCTGAATCGAGTAAGATAATTGAAGCTAGGCATGTTGTGATGAATTGCATAAAGCAAACGCTTGCCATACATGATGTCAAATGATTTCAGCCTCTCCCCATCTAAAATCCAGATGATTCTCCACTACCATTCCCACCAACTTACAGGTTTATTGTTGATCTCCATCCTTTCATTCTCACCAAGATCCTATCCAAGGGGTCTAAACAGCCCTCCAGTCTCTGAAATGCCCTGACCGTAACACTCGGTGGCATCCATTCCAACAACCTCTTATGCAAAGTTATTCCTGACTCTAAATACAATGGTATATGTTTAACCCTTTCCCCTTCCAGAATCAGCCTTACTCATGCTTTCCATGTAATGTAAAATATATTCTTCAATGCAAAAAAATGTCAAGACAGATGCTATATTGGAAACATAGGCCAGATGTAAACAAGAATCATTTCTCACAGATATCACATCAGACACCTCAAAGCAAACCAGGCTGACACCTCTGTGGGGGAATACTTTTCAGGACCAGACCACTGCATCAGAATACTAAAAGGAAACTTTAATAAAAACAATCCAAGAACGTAAGAGGCCAGAAGTTAAAATGATAAGATATTTTAAAACCAAAAAAAGAGAACTTAAATTCTACTGCTTTGTCACTTTCTGATCACCATTCCATCTCTCCATCTGTTTCCCCTCCCTCCCCTCCCCCCCCCCATGTCCCCCTTGAAATCATTCATGATTCACTTACATCAGTATTCTTGTATTGCCATCTTTTGCTCATACTGTTCTGACCAGAGGACGTTCAAGCCTCTAAAGCTAGTCAAAAAATGTATTTAGTTCAAGAAAAAGGTATCACCTTCTTTTCTTTTCTTTTGTTTTATTTTTATGTGTTTAACTTTGAAGCACAAGTGAAAGTCCGTGAGCTATTTCAGTGTGAACGCATTTGCTTGCAGAGAGGAAAGGCAACAGCTTTATCCAAGTAAATGCTTAGTTACCTGAAGAAAATTGCCCTCTTAGCATACAATCTTCTTTGCAGAACCGTGTAAGCAGTAAATTAAAACAACCCTTTTGATGACTTGGTGTCTCGTAATGGAGGTCTCCCAAACCTAGCGTGCCTCAAAGCTTTATTACATAGGCTCAACTCCAGCCCTCAAGGTTCACCAACAATCCTGGTTCCAGGATAACTAAAATTATGTAAATGAACCTGTTCTTAGAGAAAATGTATGCAACTACATCTGATGAATATTCATTCTGGAGGGCCTTGAAGACCGGAGCTGCATACTATTATTCAAGAAACTCTGTAAAAGAACTTCCTTCTCCTTCCTCCCCCCCCCCCCCCCCCGTTAGTAAAAGAACACGCAGACTCATTACAGTATGCATGAAGCCAGCTGCTGCAGAGAGAACCCACACTGTAACCTCACTCCGTGATGGGACTTTTAATCCTACTGGCAAAGCCAAATTAACTGTAATGAGATTAAGGATATCAAAGCTCTAAACTTGACTTGCACAGGAATACTTTTCCTATTAACATCAGTGTGTTGGAAATCCCTGATATTATTAGTAAGTCAACGTGGAAAAGGGCGAGCCATTTCTCAGGGGTCGTACATCTTTCCATAGTCCACACTAAGGGGTATGTTTACTAAAACCCCGTTAGGTGCGCGACGTGTTAGTGTGCGGGATGCCATAAAAGGAGTGGGCGTTTCAGTCTGAAAAAAGCAAACCGGGATTAATCATGCGCTAATGTGCGCTGTGCGCTCATGTGCGCCGCGCACATTAGCCCATGAGAAACGCGCGCGGGAAGCATAAGCAAGCACGCTGATATGCAAGCATAGGAACAGAGCCACAGTACAATGGTTAAGACACTGACCAATGGTGCAGGGATCATGGGTTCAATCCCCCACTGTGCTCAATGAATAAGGCTGGGTGAGGCACTACCTGTTATGTGCAATATTGCATTCTGAGGCATATTAATTTTATTTTAATTACTGCTACTAGCAAACGCACTCTCAAAGCACTGAAACATAAGGCGCCCCATAAGGTACCCCAGAGGGCACATTTTAAAGTGCACTGTCCGCCAAGGCACCCTACAATGTTGCTTAAAGGGTGGCCTATAGGGCGCCATATAGGGTGCCCAATGAGGCACGGCAAGGTTACTCTGATGGCAGCACTGCACATGTTAACGTGTAGTAAGCTGAAGTAGGTGTGCTGACATACAAACAGCAACAGCAGTGTAGCACAATAGTTAAGACACTGACTGATGGTGCAGGGATCATGGGTTCATTCCCCACTGTGCCCAATGAATAAGGCTGGCTGAGGCACTACCTGTTATGTGTAATATAGCATTATGAGGCACTTTAATTACTGCTGCTAGCAAACGCACTCTCAAAGCACTGTAACATAAGGTGCTGCATAAGGTACCCCAGAGGGCACATTTTAAAGTGCACTGTCCGCCACGGCACCCTACAATGTTGCTTAAAGGGTGGCCATAGGGCACCATATAGGGTGCCCTATGAGGCAGGGCAAGGTCAGAGCACTGTTTTTGATGGCAGCACTGTGCATTTTAACGCATGGAAATCCTAAGTAGGTGTGCTGACATGCAAGGAGAAACAGCAGTGTAGCACAATGGTTAAGACACTGACTGATGGTACAGGGGTCATGTGTTTAATCCCCCACTGTGCCCAATGAATAAGGCTGGCTGAGGCACTACCTGCTATGTGTAATATTGCATTCTGAGGCATTTTAATTTTATTTTCTGCTACTAGCAAATGCGCTCTCAAAGCACTGTAACATAAGGCGCCCCATAAGGTACCCAAGAGGGCACATTTTAAAGTGCAGTGTCCGCCACGGCACCCTACAATGTTGCTTAAAGGGTGGCCCATAGGGCGCCATATAGGGTGCCCTATGAGGCATGGCAAGGTCAGAGCACTGTTTTTGATGGCAGCACTGTGCATTTTAACGCATGGAAATCCTAAGTAGGTGCGCTGACATGCAAGGAGAAACAGCAGTGTAGCACAATGGTTAAGACACTGACTGATGGTGCAGGGGTCATGGGTTCAATCCCCCACTGTGCCCAATGAATAAGGCTGGCTGAGGCACTACCTGTTATGTGTAAAATTGCATTATGAGGCAATTTAATATTGTTTTAATTAGTGCTGCTAGCAAACACACTCTCAAAGCGCTGTAACATAAGGTGCTGCATCAGCCACCCTATAAGGCACTCCAGAGGGCATACTATAAAGTGCACTGTCCGCCCAGGCACCCTAGAATGTTCCTTATAGTGCGCTTTATAGGGTGCCATATGAGGCGCCGCAAGGTCAGAGCACTGTTTCTGATGGCAGCACTGTGCATTGTAACGCATGAAAATCTTAAGTAGGTGTGCTGACATACAAGGAGGAACAGCAGTATAGCACAATGGTTAAGACACTGACTGATGATACAGGGGTCATGGGTTCAAATCCCCAGTGTACCTAATGAATAAGGTTGGCTGAGGTACATCCTTTTTCTGCGTGCAACTGTACAGCAATCTGTGCTGCCATCTAAAAAGAACCCCACCCTAGTGCCATAAATTAATGCACCTTTTAGGGTGCACCAGAAGGCGCATCCTAAACAACCACGTCAGCAAAGGCGAGTTATAATGTTCCCCAGAGGCCATGTTGAAAGATTGTCAACTCCCAAGGCACCATAGTAGGCACCCCATAAGCTGCCTGAATCGAAGGTGTGCCATAAGATGCCCCAAGGATGTATAGATGAACTCAAAAACGTTTGCCAAGAGCAGTAAGATCCCCCAATTTGAAAGGCAAGAGAGGTATGTGCCAAACACACACGTAACCCAAACACTGCACAGAGCAGAAAGGAAAGACAATGCATAAGTAAAAGAAGGACGTAGATCAGAGCTGATGGACCACACAAATCAGCTCCAGCCCATGTGGCAGCTATAAAAATGGACAAACATATCGGGGGCAGCTGTAGCTATGCACAGAGTGATGGTAATGTACCATGCAATAATGACAGTGTGTGACAGAGGATGGGAAGATGTGTGCAGCAGAGGAGCCTGAAATGGCAGGATAGGTGAAATATCAGGATGACAGTGGAGTAGCAGTGCTATGCAGAGCACACACAGGAGAGGCAACCAGGGAGAGCTGCAATGCAGGAATGTGTAGGAGTGCAGGACGTGGGGTAGCAGCATGCACATCAGGGTAGGATGGCACACAGCTGGCAGACAGAAGATGGACAGAAGGATGGTTCACAACTCTGATGAGGGTACAATGTGCTCACAGCACAGATATGCACAGATATGACTGTCATACAAATGAAAACTACTTCTGCAGGACAAGCATACAAATCAAAGAGAACAGAGAGGAATCACACCTACGACCACTACCACAAATGGCAATGCACAAACCGGTAGGCCACACCACCAATGTGAGCTCATTAGCAAAGGCTGCATACAAAAATAGTGCAGGGCATCACACAAGACGCCTGCTGGCTGTCAGGACAGGCAAACCCCCAACAGTAATCATGACCAAATGCACATGCAGATCTGCTGTGTACAGATCAGATCCCAGTCTGTAATTGGGACCAGGGACACATGCACACACACAAATGAAATGTTATGCAGTGGATACAGCATGCAAAAGAGGAAAGAAACTAAACCCCAAGGGCAGCAGAGGATGCTCTGTGGAGCTGGGTAACAATCTGGAACAAGACAGGGGAGAACTCAACATGCAAACAGGTGTACCACACACCAGCTGAACCACAGCAATACAAAACCCCCAGGTGCACTGCCATGTAAACACCATAAAGAAAGAGACCTATGTAACAGATAATATCTGATGGCTAGGCAGCACAGAGGGCACACCTTGGTGTATAGTGAAGAGAGGGAAGGGTGTGTGTAGAGGTGATGAACCTGCAGGTACCTAATGGTCCAGTTAGCACAACAGAAAAGAAAAAGATAAACCACATGTGGGGATCAAACCTGCAAACTACTGAGTTATAACACATGCCTCTAACCACTCCCACAAACAGCACACTGAGCACAATGCAAAACAAATACCCCAAAGGGAGGGTGTGTGTGGGAACCTGTAATACCCAGTGATGTGGCAAATGGCTGGCAGATACACAGCTGCCACCGTACAAGGATGTGAGCACAGGTGGGCCATGTACATGACCAGCAAATCAGTAGATACAAGTGTCAATGTGCTCAAAGAGTGAAGGAGTAGCCTAGTGGTTAGAAAACTGGCTTGGACACCAAGCAACCAGGGCTCAATTCACACTAGCACTCCATGTGGCCTTGGGCAAGTCACGTAACCCTCCATTACCTTGGAAGAAAGACCTGACAATCTACATCCAGTGACATTGACAAGAAAACCCTGGAGTCTCTGGGTCACAAGGAGTCAGGACTGATTCAAAGGCACACATTGCATTGCATGTTTGTCACCATGATCAAGCAGCAAAAGAGACAAATGTCTGTCAAATACATATCTTTATTTGGGTTATTCATCACAGATAGTATAGACACTGCCATCATAATATCAAGGTGAGTGCAACCCTGGTGAAAGACGGAAACACATTTAGCAGGGCAGCAACCCACATCCTACAGAAAGGTCACTGGCTTGACCACAAATGAAGGGCAGGAGATATAATGTGCATCAGGTGCATGCTATGCACTGGGCAGCAGGCCCCACCCCCCACCTGCTGCTGCATGCCTCAAATGTGTTACGCACATATGAGTGCATGTAGACAGTAGGCGCTGCATGATGAGGACCCAACACACATCACCTGTCCCTCAAAACATATCCATCTGGCAACACAGGAGGCACACAAATGAAAACAGCATATGTTGTCACAATGTTTTAATGTTAAAAACACATTCTGAAAGTAATGTTTCAGCTCTCACCTAATGCCTGATCTAGGAATCAAAGCTGAAACAATGTAGACCCAAACAATCATCAAAAGCATAATGAGCATATGCTAACAGGTAGCAGAGGCACATGAACACAGAGAGAATACAAACTAAACTACCTGCAGAAACCTGCAGAGATAACACCATGAAGGAGATCCCCCTGCACTGTTTGTTGGGTAGACAGTGTTTGGGCACATATAGCATGGTACATGGAATGCACGATTGAAGGAGGACAACGGACACCCACACTGCCACACTCCAAATATAATGGGGCAATGTGAGTGTCGTTACCGCAGGGGATAAACAGGACCGTGCAGACGTGCAATGCAAGGTGTGTACATACATGCAGACTGTCACGTCTGTACAGTAAACAAACACAAGAACCAACATGTGAAGATGGAAATGATGGGCAAACATCTTACAGTGAATCACACAGAAGCCATAGGTCCACATGCTGTGGTTCACAAACATAGTCAGTCATATGCACAAGCACCATCCACATACCAACATGATACAGTGATGCCACACATGCACGTAAACACCCTTGGCCATTGCAAACATCAGTCCAGGATGGTGGTGTGCATGAAAGCGTTGTTGTGGCAAAACCTGTATCATGTCCAGGTGGAGAGCAGGTGGACATAGACAATAGGACCGCTCCATCGTTGCCCCTATGCCACAAACATGGCTGTATGCTTGTGTTGAAACAAACAGATGAGCGTATCCTGTGTGCCATGTCACACACATGGCCAAAACACAACAACAACACAACTGTGGAGGAATGTACAACATACAGTGACAATGTCAGTCCCTGCTGCACACGTGGGGATCAGTACACAGCGTCCAAAGTGCAAAGTGTATCTGCAATCCAACAGGTCAGGTTAAAACTGTCCTTGCAACCCTGGGCATGCATAGTCAAGTGTCACATTCCAATATGCCACAGTCCTTGAAAGTTCATGTGTGTCCCCTGCAATGAGCAGGACTCCCAGCCAGAGCATGGCAGCAACAGTGTGTTGGAAATGTATGTCATTGGCAAAGCAGCAGTCCAAGAGTAATACTGTCCATCCCAGGCATGTGTCCCACTCTCAGAGGTCAAACATCCAATGGCACAATTCTCCACAAAAAGTTCCATGGTGTTGTGTCCCCCAACAGGTGGGTGATGGCGACGCCAGATGCACTGTAAGAGATGTGTCCGGTATGTCCTCTGCCCTGTGTCAGGAGAGGATAAGTATTGTATTGTTAGACACCTTGCAAAAACAGCACAAATTGCAGAGAGTCACACCTTAGGAAATACAGAAGAAAGGGATGCAAAGGCAAACATGACATGATATCAACACAAAACACACTGCATATTGGTGACATCATGAATCGTAAACGCAGACACGGGTGTCACATGGATATGGTCATGTCCATGCTCATGTCACACAGGCGTCTCACAGCTACACACTATATGCATCTGTTTCTGTGAACAGAGAGGCAACATGACATGTACATGAGACAAACAGTAAATCATCAACAGGTAAAGGCAGATGTAATCCCCCAAATAACAAAAGTGCAACAAACCTTGTGTGTGCATCAGGTATACGTCATCGATCCCTTGAGCGACTCAACAGCCATATCAGGTCACAGTGAAGGGAGACAATGTCAGAAAAACGTGTAGAATCACCATGTCAAGCCACTGTTGATGCATGTCCACATTATGCCGATATCTGAGATAAAAAAAAGCTGCTCAACAGTGGTCCCTCAAAACACAAGATACAGTTCTGCTCACAGCACACAACACATGTCGAGAATGTTCACAAGGTAAACAGCACTACAGTAGAGGTAGCACAGTCACCACCGCCCCCCAGGTGCACAGACCCCTCACAGCACATGATAATGTACTATGCCTGAACACTGCATCATCACACAGCCAACCCATAAACACGCACCCACACAGTATGCTAAGGTCAGCGTGCCAGCTGTAACACATGGCCTGTATGTGCACAAGTGGAGATTTGTAGACATAAAGGCCCAGTGACATGCAGTGATACCCTGGTGTTGGCTGATGGTACAATGTTGGGGTAGGGAGCAAGTGTAGGCCACCACCAAAAAAAAAAACGGCCTCCACACACATGCAGCTCTGTTGTACATGTCCCAGAGACAGTGTTGCAGAGGACATACTGGACACAAACACATGGGGATATGTGTGACAACAGCAAGATATGGGTTAGGGAGGCGTAAGGAAAAAAGGTGAACCACAACATCTGCCCAATATGACACATCACTGAGGACATGTTTTCCCCCTGACTCCAGGCACAGACAATGTAGCTGTAGATCCACCTACCCCAGACCACAGCATTTTGGCTGATGTACAGTCACGTGCCAATGCACCACAGCAACAGCATCCTCACGAAGTATGTCCTGTGCAGTGGGAAACACAAGAGAAACAAACATATGTCATGTTCTAGCTGTGCAACACACACTGCACCTTCCTGTCCCCAGCTGTCAGACCCCACAACATCACATACTGACTGACTGTTCACTATCACACTGTACAGGTCTCTCACATGTGAGAGGCAGCATGGAGGTGTCGGAGGCTAACTACAGGTGTCCGTAATCTCTCTGTCCCCTCCCTTACCTCTCTGTTGTTGTACACACTGGTCAATAGAGGTGTCTGCTCCCACCATGTTTCTGCCTCACCCCAAGGTCGCAATATTAGCCCGGGTCCCCCATATTGCCACCAATGCCCCCTCTCCGTGTGTACTGGTGTCCCAATGTTGTCTGTTACCCCACTGTCAATTGCTGTAACACATGGAAATATGCAGGCACACCTCCTGTATCCACTGGCCAAATACATATCCTGGTGTGTACATCTCATACCTTGAATAATATTGACAGCTGTGTGCTGATGATATGCACAAATAGATGGCAATGTCTGCGTCACGTCAGCAAAACCACACACCCATGTCTGTTTGTGACCTGACCATGATGGCTGCATGTCATCCCACTGTGTGACAGTGAGAATGTCAAAGCATGGATAGCCTATATGTGCACCTTAAAAAAATAACTCTCACCTAAGTCTCTGTGTGCATGCGGACATAACCTCCCTCGCTAGGGTCCGTAAGGTAGTTGTTGATGTGGACTGTACTCTCCTGCCCTACACACATACACAGCCTGTAGCTGAGGCATGTGGCATATGTTGAGATAGCATCAGCTAGATATGCCATGTCCACCCTGAAAAACCTCGTAAAACATAATCCACCCACACATTCAGCACTCAACTTGCCTACTGTAACCCACACCTTACTGATCTGGCCCGGATCACCTCTGTTTGTGTGTACATATGCAACACTGCACTGCAGGGCTATTCTCCAACAACAAAATGTAGCAATAATACTCCCCCTGGCTGGACACTGCACAGGTCCCCATCCTTCACCCTATCCATGTCAGGGCTACGTGATGACCTATACATTCAGGCACACTGTGGGGTTGCATGAACACCCCTCACAAATAGTTAATACAATCATGAAAAACTAGTACTGAGCATGTGTATTGTGCTATGTATGACATGTGGCGCCACACATAAGAAACAGACACACATAGCCAGCTGACAGGAGCATAACACCCACACAAGCAGCTCGAAATTGTACAATATAACCACACCCCGCTGGACAACTGTCCCCAAACATGGTCTGCCATCCCACTGTGAATACCGCACCATATGCCTGCCACCGTGCTCCACCCATAGCATCAAAACAACTAACTGTGTTTGCACAGCAGCTGCTATCACAACCAGCCACTAACTGGGAATGTGACCCCCAAAACCTCCCACAGACATATGAACACCCACCCACATAATCCACTACCACCTGCTGTTGTGCCCTGCCCACATTGTTTGTCGCACACTCATGCCTATATGTGACGTTGGGATTGTCTGTTAAATGTCAATGCAGTGTGGCATCCGAATGATATCTTTACAGAAACATCAACCTTTATAACCATCACACACATATAAAAACACATGTAGGTGGGAATATATGCAATACGTACATGAGAAGATCTCTGCGATCAACCTCCACCTGACCGCTGTGCCCTCCAGTGTGTCACCACTGGCACGTACAGGGGGGCACGTTGGATCATCCTCCAGATCCTCATTAATCTCTGCAGGGATATCGTGCCTGAGAGCAATGTTGTGCAGGATGCAACAGGCTATGATTATCTCTGCCACAGTCATTGGCTTATATTGTAAGGCCCCGCCTGTCCTATCCAGACACCTGAAGCGACTCTTCAACACGCCAAAAGTGCGCTCTATGACAGAGCGGCTGGAGGCATGGGCCTCATTGTACCTCCGCTCTGCACGTGTCCGTGGCTGACGCACAGAGGTCAGCAGCCAGGGGCGACACCCATATCCTGCATCACCTGCAGAAAGAAATGTTGCATGTGAATGCAGGAGCTCATGTTCACCAAAACTGACACATGTTTAGACGTAAGAAACAAACACAGAACACATCCTGACAGAAACATATGACAGCACAACTATGCAGTTCAGAAAAATAGACATATGATGACAGATAAGGACCACATGACCTATCGAGTCTGTACACCCATGGCAAAGACTACAACAGTCCCATGTATACCTTTAGAGATCCTCTGTGTGGCACATGCGTATTGTAATGCAGTTACTGTCCTCATCTCTACCACCTCCACTGTGAGACTATACCACCGATCCACTGATCACATGTTCAAAGTATATGTCAGCATAGTACCCACGAAAAAACGTGCTGTCATTTGAAGGAGGCTCACACCCAGCACATGTATGCCATGGAGGTCTGGCAAAGTCTAAACCACATCACCTCTATTCCCCCTGTCCACTAAGGTCTACATATCAAGATTGTCTGTCTCCATATGCTGCATACTGCTGACCACCAATCGTTTCAGTAGCCGTCCTCTGCACTGTCTCCATCCTGTTCACAGCCTTCTGAAGCTGCGGTCTACAGAATTGCACACTGTACCCCACATGAGTTAGCACTAATGACATATACAGAGGCAGAGTACCTTCCTGTGTATCTGCTACCAATACCTCTCTGTATGCACCCAAGTAGCCCCCTAGCTTTTTCCGTCACCTTTCCATAATGGTCAGCTACATGAGGATCGGCAGACACAACGACGCCTAGGTCCCGCTCATCTACAGTGGTCAAAGGTACTGCACCCCCTATACTGTGTTGCTCCCCTGGTTTGACGCAGCCAAGATGCGTGACCATACATATGCAAACATGTCCTCCCAGCTGGAAAGGTCCAGAACATCCATCAGATTTAGCTAGACCCCTCCTCATGTTATCTAGTGCTTCCTGGGTGACTACTCCAGTACTGAGTCAGTGTGTGAACCTAAGACACACATGACAAGGGTTAGTTGTATGGATTGGCAATAACATAAATGTTACATAACATACAAAAGCTAGCAGACAATTAACCGGCATCACAGGTGGATGTGAAGGGCACCAACCCCCCCCCCCCCTCCATCACATGTGGGCAGTTGGCACACACACACACACACACTAGGAGGGATCCACCACCAGGACAGACATGCACACGTGCGTAGTCACATGAACACCATGTGCAGGTTATGATCATATAATGTTATAATCCTGATGGTCTTATTTCAATTAGTTTCCCTGTTACCCTACGTTTATACTCCTGTAACAATGTAAACTCAGAACAGTCCTCTGTCTGTCTAACTTTTCTTATCTGTAAACCGCACTGATAACAAACAGGGTGCTACATAAGAGATGTTACATAAATAAATATATAAAGACATAAATAAAAAAACTAATCTTGAAATACTCACCCAGCAATATACAGTCCGCATACCGGCCTGCCTCAAATTGTCTGAATAGTGCCGAGTGATGCAGGATATAGGAGTCATGGGAAGACCCTGTAAACCTAAGGACCACATTCAGAATATGCAGATTAGCATCACATACAACCTGAACATTCAGGGAATGGTAGTGTTTGCGGTTGCGGAACGCTACCTCCCTGTCTCTAGGCGGGACCAAGGCAACATGTGTGCAATCAATAGCTCCCATCACGTGTGGTATCCCGGCTAACGCCTCAAAGGCCTGGTTCAGGGTCCCCCACTGTTGCCTAGTGTGGGGAAGGGCTATGTAATTCCCCACCCGGCTGACCATGGCACGCAGTACTTGGTGGAGACAGCGTGAGAAGGTGGGGCCACCCACTGCGGCCACAGATGACTGGAAACAGCCAGAGGCAAAAAAATGTAAGGCAGCAAGGAGCTTGACTAAACCTGGTATGGCATGGGACCGATCAGTCAGGGGCTCGAGGTCAGGTCTTAGATCCTCATAGAGCTCCCTAATAGCCCTTGTGCTCAGTCGGTACAGGGAGATGACCTGGTCCTCACGCATGCCCTGGAGCTGGGCCCTGGGCCTTTAGAGGCGAGGCTGCCGAGCCTGCACCTCAGCACGCCTTCTGCGCCGTGCACGCACATCACCTGCCTGGACCGCCCCCACAGCTGCAGGTCTGATTTGCTGCGGGACTACACCCATGCCCTGTGCCTCAGCCCCATGGACACCATCTCCCCTGTCCTGCAAACGCAGCATCTGCCCACGTCTCAGGGCACATGCAGCAACATAAATACCCGCCATAAACTCCTCCCGTCCGGCTACACAAACACACTCAAACACACACACGAACCTCCCTAAACAGTGTAGACCTTACAAACCACACAAGACAATACACACACAATACAACACAATACAACCAACACCAATACAATCAACACCAACACCTGCTTTGACTCTCTCCCTTCCTCTCTGCAAACACACACCTACTCTCCCTCGCCTACAACCCTCAACGTGGACCAGGTGTGCAGGCAGATATATACATATTTGCTACGTTGCAGCCATTGCGCATGCACAGTTGTGCGAGTGCGGCGCGTGTGCCTCGCGCATGCGCAACACTTTGCGCATGGGTGTCTGTGCGCGGCATGCATGTGCAACTGTTTCCGCATGGGCGTCATGTGTGTGCGCAGTGCGCATGTGCAACTCGTTGCGCATGCGCAGTAGTGCGAGCGCGGCATGCCTGTGCAACTGTTTACGCATGGGCGGTTGTGTGTGCGTCCTGCGCATGTGCAACTCGCCTCGCATGTGCGTGTGGATACACGCACGGAAACGCCCATGCGCAAACAGTTGCACATGCGTGCCGCGCACAGACAGATGCCCATGCGCAGAGTCACGCATGCACGCGGCGCACAAGCACCACGCTCGCGCAACTGCGCATGCGCAACAGACGCAACGTAAAAAAAAACTATAAATATGCCTGCACACCTGGTCCACGTTGAGGGTTGTTTGAGGAGTTCGAGGTAGAGAGAGAGGTAGAGAGAGAGTCTTTGGTGGGAGTAGTGGAGGTAGTGTGTTTTGTATTTTGTATTGTGGTGTGTAGTGTGTCCTGTATTTTGGTTGGTAGTGTAGTCTGTATTGTGGTTTGTAGTGTGGTCTGTGTTGTGTGGTCTGTGTTGTGGTGTGTGTAGGTGAGGGTAGGCAAGGAGCAGGTGAGGGTGAGGTGAGGTGAGGTGAGGTGAGGTGAGGAGGGGTGTGGTGAGAGGAGAGGGTGATGGAGAGGGAGATGGAGAGGGAGAGGGAGGGTGAGGGTGAGGGGGTGGAGGGGGTGGAGGAGGTGGGCCCACCTGTTGCTGTGGAGACACCCAGGGCAGGGACTGCAGGGCCTATGGAGGCAGAGGCAGGCCCATCTGGTGGGCCACAGGCTGCACAGTGCAGCCACATGGCCAAGAGGAAGAGGATACCGGTCCCTGCCCCACAGAGGAGGAGGGCCTTAAGGTTCACCGATAGGGAGAACCACATCCTCCTGTCAGGGGTCATAGAAAACTATGATTTACTATTTGGGCGTCTCAGTAGCTGCACAACTGTGGCCACCAGGATGGCAGTGTGGGAGGAGGTGCGTGGCACATTGGCCGAGGCAGGGCCCCCCCCCCCCCCGAGACGTAGAAAGCCTCAAAAAAAGGTTTTCTGATATCAAAAGAGGAGTGAGGCAGCACATGGCCGCTGAGCGCCAACATGCTCTGGGCACAGGTGGCGGTGGCCCCTTCACACCATCCCTCATGCCCCTGGAACAGGAGCTGCCGGCGCGATTGGGGCCTATCTACCTCCGTGGTCTGCCTGAGGCCCTCGACACGGCACATCCGCAGGCAGGTATGTATGCTACCTTTCAGCTCCCAGGTCATGTCTGAAATTCCCATTGTGTAGACATCAGCCATCTGCAAAGACCCTCCCATACCTGTCACCCAAGCCCCACCATGTACCTATCCTGGTGGCACATGTGTGTGATGTACCCCTGCACACCCTGTTTTGTTGCCATGTTCCGGGACCACATTCAACATGTGTCCCTCATCCCATCCCTCTCCCCATCTGTCCCAAAAAGGTCCACGCACACCAGCCACTACCCTACCCCCACACCTGTGATTGCCATCCCCTGTATGATTGTGATTGCAAATCATATTGATATATGCCTTTGCCAAGACTGTGAACATTCTCACCCAGGCACCCGTCTGACAATCTCCAGGTGAAAAGCAATCATAGGATATGAAATGAGCAGTCAAAATGTGTTAATACACCCATATACAAGGATTTACAGAGGTGACAGGATCATAGATCATGTAAAGATGGTTTGGGGGAGAAACAGGTCCCTCAAGGCTGCCTGTACGTCAACAACTAAGATCGACTGCTTGGCATACAAACAAGGCCATCAACATGTCCCCTTCCTGTAGCTCTGACAATGAGTTTCCCGATTGCATAGGTTGGGACTCACCCACACGATCACACAGGTCAGCTAACGACCTCTGTTGTGTTTTGAAAGACTTGCCACCTCCCAGCTGCCACCCCTGCTGCCAACCTGAATCAGGGAAACACCCCCCCAGCTCTGGGTATCACCACCCTTCCCCAGGGGGTACCACCTGCTGTGGATTCCTCAGCATAACCCTGTCCGTGGGTTCCTGGGGTCTGTCCACCTCTGCTACACCCTCTGTTGCTCCCCCTGCTCTGTCCAAACCCTCCATATGTTTACCAAGGTGTACACGCACTGGTACCCAACCCCTCCTCTGTTTTACACAAGGTGTATGTGAACCCCTCTGCCATTAGACACGTGAAGCAGCAGTGCACTTGCGCACGTAAGGATTGATATCCTTGTGCTACCACTCCATCCCTCTGAGTCAATAGCGCATCTCCTGTAACCTGTCCAAGCTGCGTTTATCCCTCAAACTGTGCCCCCACTTGGGCTGGTTTTCCTCGACCTTCCTCTGATTGCCACTGCTGCTCTCCAGCTGTGGTTGATGTCCCTGGTTCATGCTCCACCTCCCGTACACGATGGACATATGTTTGCTATCTGTGCCCAAGCCTGTTGCTACGTCTGCAGTACGTGAGTGTGTCAGTACAGCCTGTGGATCTTTGTGTTTGCCTTCCACATCAAACTACTGGACCGTGTCCTGTGCGTGTCTATGACTTATACTACTGTGAGAATGATGTCTCTTACCCCTATCCATGTGTCTACTAGAGTCTGCCCTATCACAATAACGTTCTTGTGGGATATGCGTGACATGTTTGTGTGTGACGGTTGATTACTGGAGAGGTAGCTCACAGACCACCCTGTGTCCAACCCACAGGCAATCGTCAGGCGCTCAAACAGATCTACAGTGCAGTGGTGGAGAACACCAGGGAGCTGAGGCAGGTCCGGGAGGAGCTGTGCCAATTCCGGGAGGAGGTCAGAGCCATGCCGTTCACCAGGATGTGTGAGGCCCTGGAGGGCATGCTGGCCGTCAAGCGGCAGGCAGCACCGGTACCACCACCACCACCACAGGCACCGGAAGAGGGTGTAGCACCACGGGGGGGGGGGTTTTGCCACGTGGCAGGCATGGGCGGCCACGCCGTCGGTAATTTTTGTGACATTAAAGAGCTGTCATACACTACATGCAACGTGTGTTTCCAATTTGTGTCCCTGTGGTCCCCTATATAGTGTGCAAATGCATGTCGTGTCCCTGACCATATGACCTGCACCCAGGCCCCTCGCTGGTGGGGTGTTTGCACTGCCAGGTATTACTGCACAGATGCCAGCACATGCCATGTGTGACCTGCACAGTGTGTGTTCACTGCCCCTGGGCTGCAGCAGGGTGGTTTACACAGCCACCCATGTTGCGACAGGGGAATGTTCTCAGGTCACATGTTCAGTGTTCGGATCCATCACCGTGTCCACCCCCTCATACCCCCAACATTGGGTGCATATGTGTGACCATTGCCCCTGCCTGCAACACTGCTTACATGCCGCCCCCCCCCAGGCATGCATGTGGCACAGGCAGACATGGGTGGCATGCGTATGTCAGCTGCTGATTTCCGCAGACACCTTTGGTTACCCTACACCCATCCCTGTGACATGGATGTCCCCGGGACGCCCGCTACATTGCAACGTCTCATGCACCACCCTTGTCTCACACCCCTACACACATGGCTAGCCCCCAAAACTGCATGTGGAGCCAGTCCATGTATGATACCCATGTCTTCCTGTACTGCACAACCCTGTCCACACACATATCCCATGCTTGCATCCACAGTGTTCTGCTAAGGGAGACACGTGACCATTTTGAAGTAACCAACAGTGTGTATATTTAAACCAAAAAAAGGGGATATTTACAATGTTAGGGAGGGGGACAATACCCATCATCCTCCCCCCCAAACACCCCCCTCCTCCCCCCTGCCACCCCCACCCGCCCTAAACACCCTCCTCCACCCCTCCCACCACCCCCACAGCAGACACACCCTCTCCCTGCATGCCCAGTGATGGAAGACAGGGCAGCACAGGGCACATGTGTGGACGTCACAGGCACCATCAATGACCCCTGTGACGCCCTTCAGGTGATGGCCGCCGACATGGCAGCCGCTCCACCTCGGCTCCCGCCAGCCACTGGTGCGAGTGCACTAGTAGGTGCACCTGCTGCTGCAAGGCACCCAGGGCCACATACAGGTCCACCACACACCTGCCACCACACACACACACACAATCCCTGGTGTCTGCGTGGTGGCATGTGCATGCGACCTGTGTGGTGCCCTGGATGGTGCAGCGGCCTCGCATGGCTGACGGGAGCCCACAGTGCCCTGTGCTGCACTGTCTTTGACATCACTCTCCCACACCCCCTCCACCCCCTCCTCCCCCTCAGACTCCTCCCACCCACCCTCCAGACCCTCCACCACCCCTCCCCTCACCCCCACATCACCCACACCCTCTCCCTCCCCTGCCACCCAGCCATCCACCCCTTCCATGCCCCCATCAGCCCCCTCCTCCGGTGCTGCAGCTTCTGCCCCCTCTGCCTCCTCCACCGCTGACTCCACCACCACCACCACCACCTCCAGCTCCCTGGCATGGCGGGCAGTGGGGCGCTGCAATGCATATGCAGAGGTGGTGGGCTCGTCATCATTGTCAGCACCATCTGTGGAAGATGACAGTCATCAGCACATTATTATGTGTGTAACATAGCACATGTACTGTCACCCAGCAGACCTGGTTGAGAGAAACGAAAATGCTTTAAACAGAGAAAAAGATACATACAAGTTGCATATCTGGAGAAGCCAGCTAGAGGGAGCAAGAGGGACTTCAGAGTAACTGAGGAACCACGCCCCACTGGTCATGAGGTAATGCCAACCAGCTTCCAATCCTCGAGCGCAGGAGGACTTCTTAAGGAGGGTGTGGAAGACTGGAAAGGGGGCAGCGAGAGAAGCAGCGGGAGAGGCAGCTGGAGAGGCAGCTGGAAAGGACGCAGCAGGTGTGAAGGCAGCAGGAGTGAATGCAGCAGGAAAGAAGGGAAAACAGAGGAAAAGAGGTTAGAATGGAAACCTGATTATTCCACTGCTAGCAAATCACCCAGAGTGAAAGGTGATTGCCTGGGAGCTAATGAAGAACCTGGGAAGGTCTCAGCTCAAAGAAGAGTACGAGCTGTTTGCCCAGAGAGGCAAAAGCATTGCTGCAACTGTTGTTCAAAACCAAATGAGAGACAGCCTGAAGACCTACGCCGTGCTGTACAGGCAAGCCAGAAGAGAAACTGGTGCAGGCCTCAACCTTCACTTGGAACAGAGAAGCCAAATTCACAAGGTAAAGCTTCTTATGATACAAGCTATAGAAAAGGTTTACCTGATAAGAGAGTTTTGAATAAGAAGTGTTTTTATAAAGCTGCTATAAAACCTCTAAGTAGAGAGGAATCTTCTCAATACAAAACAGCACAGAGCCGACGCCCTATTCTTCACTCAGAACATTGGGCAGTGCTAGAGGAGCTATATAAGAAGCCTGACTATAACTTTCCTGAAACCAAGGACTCAGAGTCAGAGGCTTCGGGCTATGAGCCAATGCAAGTAGAACTGGCAGATGAGGTTTCAGATACAGAAATGGACTGTACGTACTGTACTACGGGAAGCCTAGAATCCTTGCCAGGCTTGTAAGCTATATGTATTGCTGCCTAGAACATTCTTGTTTGTGTGAATATCATCGCTACTGTGAAAGTAACAGTTTATGCTTTAAACTTCTGTTTTACTTTTTCTTACCTGTAGTAAGGACATTTTGCGTTGTTGTTGTTGCCCAATCATTTGAACCTTTGCAAGAAAGGGAAATAAAAGCCTTTATTTTCCCACCACTTTGTGCAGTTGATTTCATTGAAGATTAGGACCCAGGAAACTAACAGGACCAAAAGTCAATTGGGCCTCTGGATTACTGGCCAATCTCATCCCTATATAGTTGTGTCCGACCTACCCTGACCTCTACTTGCCGCCAGGGTAGTGCTCGCGACATAAAATGGCGTAGTTGGCAGGATATTGGATTGGAGCCTACAACCGCAAAAGAAAAGAAAAATAAAACTCCTGAATTTAAAAAGAAAACCCGGACTGAACTGCCTGAAAAACCGGAGTGGAAAAACAAAACCCGGAACGGATCTGCTGTCAACCGGATCGGAAGGAGAAAACCTGGAATGGAATAATCGGAATCCGGAACGGAGGGTAAAAATCCTGAAAGGTGAAAATCCTGTTGCTACCCCAAAAGCGGAGAACTGCAGAGCAGGACAGCACTTATATTCCAGAGCTGATTCAACACTAATGTCAGGTAAAACGTAGATAGGTCTGAGTAGTGTTGGATATCCGGGGGAAGTTTGAAAAAAAAAAAAAAAAAAAAAGGAAAGAAGAAGAGCTTTTGTTAGGAGAGCCACACTTGGGTTTCTTTTTCTTCTTGTCTCTTTATACAGGTGCAGTATGGAACCGAGGGAGCTTTGTGCCTGGATGGCGCTCCAGTTTGACAAACAGGTGGAGTTCGCGCAGAAAAACCAAGTGCAAGCCCTCCAAGCCATGCAAACGCAACAGCTACCGGTCCTACAGACCATGGAGAACTGGTTGGCTCATCAGCGAGAGGCGATGGCAAAGGCCAACGCGGAGAAGCTGCCGGCAACCGGACCAACCAACCCAGGAAGTGGACAATGGACATGCAATGATCTCATTGTAGGGAAGCTAAGTCCTAATGACGATGTGGATGATTTTCTAGATTCATTCAGTAGAATTGCATGCTCTGCTAAATGGCCACCTGAGCAGTGGGCCATTCGCCTTGCAGCATCCCTCACGGGGGAAGCGCTCGCTGCATACAGGGCGATGCCACCAGCTCTAGCTAATACCTATGAGGAGGTAGTCACAGCTATTAGAGATCGTTTAGGTCTTACCCCTATATCATATAATAAGATGTTTAGAGCTACTGCCCTCAGGGCCGATGAAACGCCCAAAGCCCTAGGCCATAGGATACGTAGTCTAGCAAACAAGTAGCTACAGCCTGAAAAGAAAAATGTAGATACTTTAATGGATGCGATAATACTGGAACAGTATATGTCGACCATACCGAGTAGAGTACAGAATTTTCTAATTCTGCCGAATTGCCGTACCACTATTGATGCAATAGCTCTCACCGAGCGATATTTGGAAGCGGAGAGAGTCACCCAACACAGGGTGGAGACTCCCAAATTGGTAGTAGTTATTGAGGCGCAGAAATTGGAAAGTGTCTCACGACCCATGTATACTGGTTCAAAAAGTTATACGCCTGTAGTAAAAAAAAATACTAAGAGATGTTTTTCTTGTGGTAAAAAAGGTCATGTGAAACAAGAGTGTTATTCACGTACTGCTCTTGTGGGTGAGAACCCAAAAACAATTGTAATGGGGAAGAGATATCCTGTGATAGAAAAACAGAGGAACCTAAATGCAATAGGGCTGTTTCTAGCAGGAAGGAAGAGATCAGGACTCCCAGTTGCCAAGGGCAACACAAACATTCCCAGCCACGAGGGCAGGAACCCCGCCCAGCTGACAAACAATCCCGAGCTCCTAGGTCTAATAACTTTCACCTGGGAGGGGGAAGAGCCAGATTAGATCCCCAGCAAACATATAAGAGATGTTCACTAGAGTTTGAAAGGAAGAAGAGGAAGGAAGGAGAGGACGAGGAAGCAGCAGTGGAGGAGCAGCAGTGGAGGAGTAGCCTAGTGGTTGGGGCAAGGTACTTCAGGCCGGAAGGTTGGGGGTTCAAATCCCACTAGAGGACAGCAACCTTGGGCCGGAAGGACTGGGGTTTCTAGTCCCACAGGTGCTCCTTGTGGTCTTGGGCAAGCCACTTAACCCTCCATAGCCCATGTTCTCTGTAAAATAGTTATCTCCAAGTTATAATGCCCTGTTCAATGTAAACCGCACTGATGCCAAATAGCGCGGTATATAAGAGAATATAAATAAATAAATAAAATAAATAAGAAGCAGGAAAGACGCTGTAGATCAGAACCAGCTGAAAGGTGTGTGTGAGCTGAGGTCTGGATCTGGGAGGCAACGTCTGCCCTGGTGTGAAAAAGAACCTTACGTGAGTGATTCAGTAGATTCTGATACTGATTGGGAGAGAGGAAGGCAGAAGGCAGCTGACAGTGATAATTGGAGGAGAAAGGCACAGAAACCTTTTAACCAAGCCTCCAGACGTTTATCTTATGGTGAAAGTAGCATAAGAGAGAAAATACCAGTGAGGATAACTGGGAAGCATTTACAAGCACAAGGGAGTGAAGGACCTACAGTGCAAGACATTTGTATGTCTGAAGAGGAGGGTGAACAGCCAATATGCAGAGAGAAGCCTCTGAGGTTTAAACCCCGTCCTAAAGGAGCAGTGCACAGACCTCCCTTTGCCTCAAAGCCAGAAGGTAGGCTAATTAACCCTTGTAAAGGTGCTCATAAGACTTTCTCTCGTAGAAGCTATAAAGGATATAATTCTCCTGTGAACTATGGACAGAGATATGGTGAGACTGATCCTTACCTGTTAGAGGAAATATTAAGGAAGTCTCAGGAACTAGCAGAGGAGAATAATCTGCCCACATTACAATCACAGCCAAAGGTTTATTCAGATGATTGTCAGAGTGAGTCCATGATAATTGATCCTCCAGAAGCTGAATTATCTGACAATCAGATGGACTGTACATTAGCTGTATTAAATGATGTGATTTCTCTGTGCTGAAGCCAAACAGTTTATGGAAGTTATCTAACTGCCTGTTAAGAAGCACAAGTCTTTACTTTTTCTTACTTTATGCCAGAGTGCATGGCTTATGTTCTTTTGTTATCCTGTGTTTGAATCCAACCCCGGGAGGGGAATTAAAAGCCTGTTTTGACCTTAACCACTCGACCCACGACTATCACTTATTGAAAGGCCCACAACTACACTCCTAAACCTTTCAATAAAAGGTCTCCAAGCAGCCTACCCTGTATGCTAAGGCTACAGGTGGACCAATTGGTGACTGGAAATGGCGTAGTTGGCAGGATTTTTAAAAAACACAGTACAAAGACAGTAGCAAGAAAAAGGATTACCTGGAAAATCAGGAGAAGTTCGGCTATCCTGAGGAAAGGAGGAAAAACCGGACTGGACTTCGGTTGCAGACCTGACTTGGAGCTACCCAGGATATCTTTCTCAAGGCAAGATCCTGTACTGTGCTCAGGTACGAGTAAGGGGGCACGGGTGTAATAGAATTGGTGAGAAAGTATCCATTTCTATGCTATAGGTGGGAGGCATAGAATTATTTTGGTACCGCACTTGGTGGGCCTTTGTTTGCTCTTCTGTTTCTGCAGATATAGAAAACCTGAGATGGATCGCCAGGATGTAAAAATCTGGATGGAGGCTCAGTGGAAGGCGCAAAGTGAGCTGGCCCGAGTGATACAAGAAAAAACTGTAGCCGCCATGAATGCACAGCAGCAGCCACTGTTGGAGCTACTGGGAGCTTTGCTCAAGCAGACGATGGACAAAGAGGAGTCTGTTCCCTCTGTACAAGTGGGGGTAGGACTGGCTAACTGTGGTGCGTTAGCACTGGGACAGTTCAAAGACAATGATAATTTTGATGATTTTGCTGATGCGTCTGAAAGAATAGCCGAATCAGCTAAATGGCCAACTGACCAGTGGGCTGTCCGTCTAGCTATGTCTCTGTTGGGTGAGGCACTAGCAGCATACAAAACCATGCCCGCTGATCAGGCATCCAATTACCTGAATGTAAAGAATGCTGTAAGGAACAGGCTGGGTTTAACGCCCATGCACTACAGGCGTTTATTCAGGGAAGCTAGGCTTAGGCCTATGGAAACACTGAAAGCACTATTTCAGCGGTTAAAGGGTCTAGCGCTGAAATGGCTCACTCCTGAAAGGAGGACAGTAGAATCTGTGGTAGATACCATAATTATGGAGCAATTCCTTGAGGCTGTACCGCCTGAGGTAAAAGCGTTTCTACTGCTCCAGAAATGCAGTTCCACCGAGGAAGCGGCTGAGCTCTCAGAAAGATACTTTGAGGCCGAGTTAGCCGGGACCTCTAAGAAAAATGTGTTAAAGGTCGCCGGCATTGATAAACTAGGGGGCGTAGAAAAGACCTATAAGAGGAATATGTTTGACCAGAATGTGGACAAATGGTCCAGGAGAAAATGTTATAATTGTGGTCAGCCAGGACACTTACGTAGAGATTGCACCATACGCACTGCCTTAGTGTCAGGAAAGAAGGAACCCCTAGAGGAGGGATTTCTGCTTAGGGTCTGTGTGGAAGGGGTAGAAGCTCTGGCCTTGCTAGACTCCGAAGCAGACCAGAGTATGGTCTCCCAGAAGTTGTGGAAGACCATCTCTGACCATGACCAATCCGCCCGGAGCCAAGCAGAGGCAAGAGTAAAAGTAAGATGCATACACGGGGCAGCTTCGTATTACCCTCTGTATGAAGTGTCAATACAGGGGCTAGGCTCTAACGAAGATGTGCAGGTGGCAGTAGTTCCAAAACTCCATTATGATGTGGTTCTAGGGCGTGACTGGCCTCCATTTGTTAAAGAAATGGAGAAAGGCCTTAAGGAAAAACCAGACCCGGCCTTTATAGAAGCCCCAGGAATGGGTGGTGTACAGTCCGGGATCCCTAAGACAGAAGCCCTGGCCAAGAAAATATCAAGTCCCTTATTTGAGAAACCCCATAAGGGTAGTATTCCGTCCCAGCCACAGGTACATGTTGGGTCCTTGCCGCAGAAAAAAATTTGTTTTGCAGTTTACTAAGACATCCCCTCAGGCCCAAAGTCCGCAGAGGGCCTCCGAAGCCTCCGCAGGCTACGACCTCTTCAGTATAGAGAATATTGTAGTTCCCAAGGGGGGGAGAACATTAGTGGACACCGGCTTGCAAATACAAACCCCTGAAGGCTGTTATGGGAGAATAGCACCGCGGTCAGGGTTGGCGGTTAAACATTTTTTAGATGTAGGAGCCGGCGTAATAGATCACGACTACCGGGGCCCGCTTAAAGTCCTGCTTTTTAATTTTAGTAAAGAGGACTATGAAGTGAAGATAGGCGACAGAATCGCCCAGTTAATTTGCGAGCGTGTAGGCTTTCCAGAGGTAGTGGAGGTACCCTCGCTGACTTCCACAAGTCGGGGAGCGAGTGGTTTCGGCTCTACTGGTAGAGGGGAGGTAAAAAGCCTGACAGCCTTGGCTGAGGAAAAAGGGGAAGAAGACCTGGGCCCGCAACCCGCCGATTGGAAGGAACATCCAAAGCCCATAATTGGCATGGATTTGACCCCGCAACAGAAAAAAGAGTTAGCTATGGTGTTGGGAAGGTTCTCAGACGTCTTGACGACGGTGCCAGGAGAAACGCATGTCGTGGCACATGAGATTATTACAACACCGGGGAAGGTAGTGAGACAGAGGCCGTATAGGTTGCCAGAGGCCAAAAAGAATGAAGTCATATCCCAAGTAAAGGAAATGTTGGAAATGGGAATAGTGGAGGAGTCCAGAAGCCCTTAGTCGAGTCCCATTGTATTAGTCCCAAAACCTGACGGTACCCTCCGTTTCTGCATTGATTTCAGACAAGTCAATAACATTTCTCAATTCGATGCATACCCAATGCCCAGAATTGATGACTTGCTGGATCGGTTGGGCCAAGCACAATATTTAACCACGCTGGATTTAACCAAAGGGTATTGGCAGATACCATTAACTAGGGACTCGAAACCCAAGATGGCATTCAGCACGCCAGTGGGACTGTACCAGTTCCGACGTATGCCGTTTGGTTTGCATGGTGCAGCGGCTACGTGCCAACGACTGGTAGACCAAGTGTTAAGACCTCATCAAGACTACGCGTTAGCCTATATGGATGACGTTGTCATCTATAGCAGCACGTGGAAAGAACACCTATCCAGGGTAGAGGCAGTTTTGGGGGCCATACGAAAAGCCGGGTTAACCCTAAACCCGGGAAAATGTCTATTTGCCAGTAGAGAGGCAAAATATTTAGGACATGTGGTGGGGAATGGGTTGATAAAGCCTATGGCGAACAAAATTGATAGTGTTCGGAATTTCCCCAGACCATCGGACAAAAAACACGTACGTAGCTTTTTAGGTCTCATCGGTTATTACCGAAGGTTTATTCCCAAGTTTGCGGAGGAAAGCGCTATATTCACCGATATGCTTAAAAAGAATGCGCCTAATTCGGAGAAATGGTCCCCGGAAGCGGAAAAGGCTTTTGTGTCTCTTAAAGAGAAGCTTTGCAAGGCTCCAGTCCTAAAAGGGGTTGATTTTAAATTGCTCTTTATAGTGCAGACTGATGCCTCAGAGACCGGGTTGGGAGCGGTTATGTCCCAAAGGTTTGAAGGAATAGAGCATCCGGTCATGTATCTTAGCCGAAAATTATTTAGTGCAGAAAAAAAGTATTCCACAGTAGAACGAGAATGCTTGGCTATCAAATGGGCTGTGGAAGCATTGAGATTCTACCTCACAGGCCGTAGATTTCTCCTGGTCACGGACCATGCTCCATTAAAATGGCTCAGTCAGATGAAAAATAACAATGCTCGTTTGACAAGAAGGCATTTAGCACTGCAGGCCTTCAGCTTCGAGGTACAGCATAGGCCAGGAAGACTACATGGCAACGCTGATGCGTTAAGCAGGATTACAGACTGGCAGACTCAGGAAACTGCAGCCTGTAATATCTTAAGAGGGGGGATATGTAATGGGGAAGAGATATCCTGTGATAGAAAAACAGAGGAACCTAAATGCAATAGGGCTGTTTCTAGCAGGAAGGAAGAGATCAGGACTCCCAGTTGCCAAGGGCAACACAAACATTCCCAGCCACGAGGGCAGGAACCCCGCCCAGCTGACAAAAAATCCCGAGCTCCTAGGTCTAATAACTTTCACCTGGGAGGGGGAAGGGCCAGATTAGATCCCCAGCAAACATATAAGAGACGTTCACTAGAGTTTGAAAGGAAGAAGAGGAAGGAAGGAGAGGACGAGGAAGCAGCTGCAGCAGATGCAAAGAAAAAAAGAACCACGCGTGACAGAGTTCTAAGGAACAACGTAAGAAGCAGGAAAGACGCTGTAGATCAGAACCTGCTGAAAGGTGTGTGTGAGCTGAGGTCTGGATCTGGGAGGCAACGTCTGCCCTGGTGTGAAAAAGAACCTTACGTGAGTGATTCAGTAGATTCTGATACTGATTGGGAGAGAGGAAGGCAGAAGGCAGCTGACAGTGATAATTGGAGGAGAAAGGCACAGAAACCTTTTAACCAAGCCTCCAGACGTTTATCTTATGGTGAAAGTAGCATAAGAGAGAAAATACCAGTGAGGATAACTGGGAAGCATTTACAAGCACAAGGGAGTGAAGGACCTACAGTGCAAGACATTTGTATGTCTGAAGAGGAGGGTGAACAGCCAATATGCAGAGAGAAGCCTCTGAGGTTTAAACCCCGTCCTAAAGGAGCAGTGCACAGACCTCCCTTTGCCTCAAAGCCAGAAGGTAGGCTAATTAACCCTTGTAAAGGTGCTCATAAGACTTTCTCTCATAGAAGCTATAAAGGATATAATTCTCCTGTGAACTATGGACAGAGATATGGTGAGACTGATCCTTACCTGTTAGAGGAAATATTAAGGAAGTCTCAGGAACTAGCAGAGGAGAATAATCTGCCCACATTACAATCACAGCCAAAGGTTTATTCAGATGATTGTCAGAGTGAGTCCATGATAATTGATCCCCCAGAAGCTGAATTATCTGTCAATCAGATGGACTGTACATTAGCTGTATTAAATGATGTGATTTCTCTGTGCTGAAGCCAAACAATTTATGGAAGTTATCTAACTGCCTGTTAAGAAGCACAAGTCTTTACTTTTTCTTACTTTATGCCAGAGTGCATGGCTTATGTTCTTTTGTTATCCTGTGTTTGAATCCAACCCCGGGAGGGGAATTAAAAGCCTGTTTTGACCTTAACCACTCGACCCACGACTATCACTTATTGAAAGGCCCACAACTACACTCCTAAACCTTTCAATAAAAGGTCTCCAAGCAGCCTACCCTGTATGCTAAGGCTATAGGTGGACCAATTGGTGACACAATACGTGAAGGCTTTGTATTGAATGTAAAGATTCAAGGAATAAATGTAAAAGCACTCCTGGATTCTGGAGCTGATCAAACTATGATTTCAAAGAGATTATGGTTTGTGATCAAGGATCAGGGCTCGTCAGTTCCAGATCAGCCAGAAGGAACCGTAAAAATAAAATGTATACACGGAGCAGCTACCCGCTATCCTGTATATAAATTGTGGGTTAAGGGACTAGGCATTGTGAAAGAAATGCTAGTAGCAGTGGTGCCTAGACTACCCCAAGAGCTGGTATTAGGCCGTGATTGGCCACAATTCAGGAGAAGTCTGAAAGAGGGCTTATCTCCACAAGCAGCGCTAAGTGACACTTGCATTCGCCCTACAGATAATATAATTCCTAGCCCGCTTTGGGAAAAGCCAAAAAAAACCTCCAGTAAAGAACAAGCAGACCCAACGGAAAAGTTTGTGCTAAAATTTTGCAAGACTTCAGAGAAAGCTCAGGGTCCTCAGAGGGCATCGGCACAAGCAGCTGGCTATGACCTATATAGCGCAGAAGACCAGGTTATCCCAAAACAGGGGCGTATGTTAATTAATACTGATCTCCAGATAGAGCTACCTCAAGGGTGCTATGGGCGGATAGTACCGCGATCAGGACTCGCCGCCAAACACAGCATTGATGTGGCAGCCGGAGTAGTTGATCCGGACTACAGGGGTGTACTGAAAGTTCTTCTCTGCAACTGGTCGAATGAAGACTTTAAGGTCAAAGTGGGGGACAGGATAGCGCAATTGATTTGCGAACGAGTGGGATTCCCACGCCTTGAAGAGGTCACCATGCTAACCCCAACGAGCCGGGGAACTGGAGGTTTTGGCTCTACTGGGAAGGGGGACATGGAGGGCTATATCGCTGTTGGGAGTGAAACCCCAGAGGAAGATCTTGGTCCCCAAATAGATGAGTGCAAAGACTGCCCTACACCCAAGATCGGTGAGGAACTCTCCTTAAGGCAAAAACAGGAGTTGACCCAACTGTTGGAGGAGTTTAAAGATGTGCTAACTCCTATACCAGGAGAAACCACCTTAGTCGCACATGAGATACTCACCCCGCCGAGAAAAATTGTTCAGCAACGGCCATATTGATTACCGGAAGCGAAGAGGCAGGAAGTCATCGATCAAGTGCAGGAGATGCTACAGTTGAACATCATTGAGGAATCGCATAGTCCTTGGTGCAGCCCAGTGGTACTAGTACCTAAACCTGACGGTACTATGCGATTCTGCATAGACTTCCGCCAAGTGAATGCAGTATCTACAGTCAACGCCTACCCGATGCCTCGAATCGAGGAGTTGTTAGACCGGCTCGGACAGGCGAAGTTCCTCACAACGTTAGACATGACCAAGGGATATTGGCAGGTGCCACTAACACGTGATGCTAAACCTAAAACTGCCTTTAGCACACCCCTGGGCCTGTTCCAATTCCGTAGGATGCCCTTCGGCCTGCACGGAGCAGCAGCCACGTGCCAGCGTCTGATGGACATTATTCTCCGACCATATCAAACTTTTGCAACGGCCTACATGGATGATGTAGTGATCCACAGTACCACGTGGAAGGAACATCTTCATCAAGTAGGAACAGTCTTAGAAGCCATGAGGAGGGCGGGATTAACGTTAAACCCGAAAAAGTGTACCTTTGCTGCTAAAGAGGTTAAATACTTGGGTCACCTTGTTGGACGTGGCACAGTACGCCTGCTACTGGACAAGGTGGAAAGCATAAGGAAGTTCCCCATACCACAACACAAGAAACAACTACGAAGTTTCCTTGGCCTCATCGGCTACTACCGACGCTTCATACCGCACTTTGCGGAGGAGAGCGCTATTTTTACAGAAATGTTAAGAAAGAATGCGCCAAATGCAATACAATGGTCGGCAGAAGCAGAGAAAGCCTTTCAAAATTTAAAGGAGAAATTATGTCAGGCACCTATATTGCGTGGTGTAGACTTCCAGCAAACCTTTCTTTTACAGACCGATGCATCAGAGACAGGTCTGGGTGCTGTTCTCTCGCAAGTACAAGAAGGCGCAGAACACCCTATTATGTTCCTCAGTAGGAAACTGTCGCTTGCTGAGAGAAAATATGCAACAATCAAGAGGGAATGTCTCGCGATAAAGTGGGCCATTGAAGCCTTAAAATTCTATTTGACAGGGAGGAAGTTCATCCTCATCACGGACCATGCCCCTCTAAAATGGTTACACACCATGAAGAATGAGAACAACCGCCTAACTAGGTGGTACATGGCTTTGCAGCCATACGATTTTAGAGTGGAGCACCGAGCAGGGAAGCTGCATTTTAACGCGGATGCCATGTCACGTATTACGTACTGCGTAGAAGAGGCTTCCCCAGCCCGTAATATTTTAAGAAGGGGGATGTGTCACCCAGCAGAACCGGTTGAGAGAAAAGAAAATGCTTTAAACAGAGAAAAAGATACATACAAGTTGCAATATCTGGAGGAGCCAGCTAGAGGGAGCAAGAGGGACTTCAGAGTAACTGAGGAACCACGCCCCACTGGTCATGAGGTAATGCCAGCCAGCTTCCAATCCTCGAGCGCAGGAGGACTTCTTAAGGAGGGTGTGGAAGACTGGAAAGGGGGCAGCGAGAGAGGCAGCGGGAGAGGCAGCTGGAGAGGCGGCTGGAAAGGACGCAGCAGGTATGAAGGCAGCAGGAGTGAATGCAGCAGGAAAGCGTGCAGCAGGAAAGAAGGGAAAACAGAGGAAAAGAGGTTAGAATGGAAACCTTATTATTCCACTGCTAGCAAATCACCCAGAGTGAAAGGTGATTGCCTGGGAGCTAATGAAGAACCTGGGAAGGTCTCAGCTCAAAGAAGAGTACGAGCTGTTTGCCCAGAGAGGCAAAAGCATTGCTGCAACTGTTGTCCAAAACCAAATGAGAGACAGCCTGAAGACCTAAGCCGTGCTGTACAGGCAAGCCAGAAGAGAAACTGGTGCAGGCCTCAACCTTCACTTGGAACAGAGAAGCCAAATTCACAAGGTAAAGCTTCTTATGATACAAGCTATAGAAAAAGTTTACCTGATAAGAGAGTTTTGAATAAGAAGTGTTTTTATAAAGCTGCTATAAAACCTCTAAGTAGAGAGGAATCTTCTCAATACAAAACAGCACAGAGCCGACGCCCTATTCTTCACTCAGAACATTGGGCAGTGCTAGAGGAGCTATATAAGAAGCCTGACTATAACTTTCCTGAAACCAAGGACTCAGAGTCAGAGGCTTCGGGCTATGAGCCAATGCAAGTGGAACTGGCAGATGAGGTTTCAGATACAGAAATGGACTGTACGTACTGTACTACGGGAAGCCTAGAATCCTTGCCAGGCTTGTAAGCTATATGTATTGCTGCCTAGAACATTCTTGTTTGTGTGAATATCATCACTACTGTGAAAGTAACAGTTTTTGCTTTAAACTTCTGTTTTACTTTTTCTTACCTGAAGTAAGGACATTTTGCGTTGTTGTTGTTGCCCAATCATTTGAACCTTTGCGAGAAAGGGAAATAAAAGCCTTTATTTTCCCACCACTTTGTGCAGTTGATTTCATTGAAGATTAGGACCCAGGAAACTAATAGGACCAAAAGTAAATTGGGCCTCTGGATTACTGGCCAATCTCATCCCTATATAGTTGTGTCCGACCTACCCTGACCTCTACTTGCCGCCAGGGTAGTGCTCGCGACAGTACCTATGCAGGCACCACACAGGCTGCTGGGCCAATGGGACATCTGTTACTGGGCAGCCAGGTCGCCAATACTCACCGTCACCCTGTGACGGGCCCTCCCTCTGGAGGCGCTCTAGGTATCCCTGGTGGTGGAGGCGTAACTCCCGCCCCTTCTTCCGGAGATCCTCGACCTGTGGATGTGAAAAGAATGGGTGGGGGCATGAGTGACTGCTCACCTCTGGTGGGTGGCCAACATAAACATACATCAGTGTGGCCAGCATCTTGCTGCTCCTGCTCCACTGCTGTGTGTGTCATGTACAGCATAGTTAGTCACGTGTCACAGGTGATCTCCAGGAACACCAGGAAGATGTCTTCACATGTGGGTAGTGTCGGTACCAACGGAGCCTGTGTGGGAACGCTCCCCAGCGTCCTATATGAAAGCTTTTGGGAGCATACCACAGTGCGTGCGTGCTGCCGTCCCGCCTTTCCAAAAAGCCTCTCTCCAGTTGAGTTTACAGCTGACACAAGGAGGGAGAGAGAGAAACATTGGGAAAGTGAGAGAGAGAGAGAGACACACAACCCGCAAGGGGAGATGGGTGGGTTGTCATTACCTCATCCTGTTGTTCCAGGAGATCACCTGTTACAGGTGATTCACTATGCTATCACCAGATACAAGCAGGACGTAGTCGTCACATGTGGGGAAACCCTAGATGTAGATGCCAGGGAAGGATCCCCAGAGTGGTGAGGGCCTGTGGAGGGCCTCCACTTCCACCCATGGATCTCTGGCATCCTGTGAGAAAGGCGGCTAGGAGTGGATTACGTATGGGAGAGGTTTTGGAGAGCAGCCTGACCAACCAGAGCATGCCTGCGGAAGCCTTTATCCATGCATTCGTGGGCCGCGAAACGAGGACCAGGTAGCTGCTCCACAAATGTCGTTACTATGGACAGAATGGAGGTGAGCCCGTGAGGCTGCCATGACTCTCACATTGTGAGTGGGAACATGGGCCACCAGTAAATGGTGTTAGCTATGATAGATAAAGGGTAATACACTGAGCAATCCATTTGGGTAGAGATCGTTTTGAAACTACTGTACCCAAATGCGAGGGATCAGAGACTCAGAATAGCTGAGGGGACCTTCTGTGTTGCTGGGTCCTCTGCAGATGGGAAGCCACAGCTCTTTCACAGTCTAAGGTATGAAGAGTCTTCTCTGCATTTGAAGCATGCGGCTGTTGAAAGACTACAGGTAACTACAACTCTTGTTTCAAATGAAAGGAGGAATCCACCTTAGGCATGACGTGTGGATGTGTCCTTAGGATTACCTTATCATGGTGAAACGGTGTGTGGGGTGGATCAGGCACTGGAGCTTGAGATTCACTGATACAACTTGCTGATGTGATTGCAAGGTGGTATTTTACTTCCCAGGTCAGAGACTTTAAGGAAGTAGTGTCTAAGGGCTCAGAAGGCGGCAGCATACGCTGGCCTGGAAGCAGATTGGTATCCCATGCCTCTGGAGGTGGTCTAAGGGCAGGTTTTGGTAGATGCAGGCCTCTCATGATCCTGGATATGAGAGGATGGGATGACATGGGTTGTCCATTGATGGGTTCAGAAGGAGCAGCAATGGCACTTATATGGACTCTGACTCACTCTGTTTGGAGACCATTGTTTGATGAGTAATGGCGTTTGTCATAAACATGTTTCTATACGGATGACAAGAGGGGTTCCAGGCCTTTTATTATCACCAAATGAAATGTCACATCCACCTGATGGCATAGGACTGTCTTGTGGAAGGTTTCCTGGAAGCATAACGGACATCATGCACTTCCTGAATGAGGGGAGGGCCAAAGCTGTTTCAGCCGTCAGTAGCCAGGCTCTGGGGTGCAGAGACAGGGGGTTTGTATGCCATACATTCCCCTCCTCCTGCAACAGTAGGTCTGGAGCTGACCCTACGTACAGGGGTGGAACCTGGGACATATGTAGAAGCAGAGGGTATCACACCTGTTGTTGCCAGCGTGGGGCTATGAGGATCATGTAGCCTCTGTCCCTCAGGGGTTGCAATAGGGTCATGGCAATCAAGGGAATGGGAGGTAAGGCATATAGGCATTCCTGCCCCCAGTTGAGGAGGACAGCATCCCTCGCTTGATAGCTCTGAGCTGGGAGTCGTGTATAGAACCGGGTAGGTTTGGCATATGATGGACGTGCAAAGAGGTATGAATCTTGCATTCCCCAGAGTTGCAATACTCTACAGAGTTGGTCCATGTGTACAGACCATTTGTGCGGAAGCAGAACATGAGTGAGTTTGTATGGCTAAGAGTTCTGATTGCCAGGGAGATAGACTGCCAGGAGATGGATCTGCTGCTGTCTGGCAAATGACCACAGTTGAGGAGCTTTGTTGCAAAGGGACAGAGAACCTGTTCCTCCTTGTTTGTTCTCATAGACCATAGCTACCTGATTGTCTGCGCAAAGTAGTATTCCATTGGCCTGTAGAAGGGAATGGAGGACATGAAGAGCCAGGCAAATTGCTCAGAGCTCAAACAGATTGCTGTGGAAATGATTCTCCTGACAATTCCAGGTGGCTTGGGTGGAGGTGTCCAGTACATGGGCAGCCCAGCCCACTTTAGAGGCATCTGTTGTTAATGGGATCTGAGGTGGGGTTTGCAGGAAAGGAGACCCCTCCAACAGGTTTTGTGCTGACCGCCACCAGTCCAGGCTGTCAGACGGCAGCCTGGGTGAGAATCTTTACAGTCTTGACAATGCATATATTTATATGATTTTTGCAAGGTATTGTGGGTAATGTAGTTCATTCACACCAGACACAGCTGCTGACAATAATTTAGTTGTGCACAAGTGTTAAAGCCAATAAGATACTTCTTTATTTATGGGGTTATTTCTCCCAGCACAGATATGCTTGGTAGCACATAAATTAGGTTACTTGCTTGCAGTGTTTAACTTGGTAAAACAAAGTCAAAAATCAAAATCAGGAAAACAACCTTCAAACTTGTCAGGCAATTAGCTAATGTTTTCTTAGCATATCTCTAACAAACGAAAAGCCACAAAGAAAGAAATAAACTGTTCTTGTAAGTTTAACTTCTGATTACTTTCCACACAGATCCAGAAGTAATTCTCTCCTAGCTCACAAGCAATTAGGTGCAGCTCAATTTGCTATCAGTTATCCAGCTGAAACCCTTTAGCAGGCTGGCTTTCTACTGTGTGAGTCAAATCCTGTTTCAGCTTTTCTTAGTGGAATAAAGAACAAATTTATAATTTCTTTGTGATGGCTGCTGTGCTTTATCACAGAAAGTTACCAACGGAGTTTGGATAGAGAGCAGTCCATATAAACAATATCTTGATCTGCTATTATTTCCCCTTCATCAACAAGCATAGGGTCACTATCATGAATTGGCACAGATGAATCTTTCAATGGAGCCCTTTCAGGAGAATACTTATTTCCCTGCTTTCTTTCAAGGTTATAGCTAGGGCATAGATCAGTGTTCATACCTGAGCTTCCATTGTTGCTATAGTTCCTCTCTATATAGCCTGGCCAGTATGTAGTCCAGTTCTTATGTCCAGCCTTCCAGTCCTGATCCCTGGACACTGGATCTCTCTTCACATACCTTCTGGCATAGGTCTTAGAGTCCCCTTCCACGTGCAGCCGTCTCCCTCACAGGTAGCCTCTGGTGATTCCTTGTTCTGCAGCACCATTCCTCTGACTTTCCCCAGTCCAATGGTATATGCTGGCCCTTGAAATACCTCCCAGTATACGTACTGCCTTGGACTTTTCTAGACCTCTCAAAGGCTTTTCTCCTCTTCCTTCCAGAGGGTTTCTTTCCTTCTCTATCCGTCCGGTTTGGCTTCTGCTTCTGCTGATCCTTCAGATGAAACTGATGATCAAACTCAAGCTGATTCTCAGGATACTGAGGACAACTCTCTGAATATCCAAGGTGATCATGAAGCTGCTCATCTGTAGAATAAACTCTACTCTTATTCTGCTTAGATGAGTGATCCTCCCTAACACAGCGCAGCTGTGCTGAATCAGGCCCTGCCCTTTGAGATGAGTGCTTAGGGATTACCTCATAGCCCTCCTGATTGAACACACGTTTCCTCACTTCAGCTCCTCTAATGGCTGTTGGAAACCTGGTGCATTCTGGGACTGGTAGTCTTTTATGGCAAAATTCTGTTTTCTCATTTCTACCAGCACTGACAGGTTGCTTGTTCAGAGACACTTCACCTTTTCTATAGCCCCTGCCTGAGCTATGATAAGCTTCCTTATCACAAGGCACAGGGTATGGCGGTTTGAGTTTACTGTCACATCTGAGAGACAGCCTGTTGCTTGCGTCAACTGGGAAGAGAGGGCCCACTGGGCTGGTCTCATGTGGAGACACGCGTAGGGGACCACATGTACCGTAGATGCCATGTGACCCAGCAGCTGATGCATCTCTCGAGGCGAGAGGTGCGTTTGTTGTAGTGCTGTCCAAACACATTGCACAATGCGAGGACAGTGAGGCTGAGTCAGGTAGGTCTTTGGCAGTCTGGTATCTAGCCTTGCACCTATGAGCTCCAGCGTTTACGTGGGAGTCCGAAAAGATTCCACGAGATCGCTGACAGGGCCTACATATTGGAGTCCATGCATTGTGTAAGCAAGAGAGGCCTGGGCATGTGTTTGTGACTGTGCCTGGATGTGGCAGTCGTCCACGTAGGGGCACAAGAATATTCCCCTGGTACGGACCAAACCGGCAACCACAGAAATGCACTTTGTGAATACTCTGGGTGCTGAGGCACGGCTGAAGGGAAAACATTTTTGGGATATTGGTTTCCTTGATGGGGGGACCAAAGGAACCTTGGGTGTGCTTGTTGGCAGAGAAGATGGGTGTACGTATCCTTGTGATCTAGAAAACAAAGGCATATCTGCCTGTGTAGGTCAGGACGTACGTTTCCTCGAGAGATCATTTGGAATGTCTTCTGGAACAGGAACCTGTTCAGTTCTCTGAAATGTCAGATGTGTCTGTGACCTCCTTTTTCCGTTGGTATGAGGAAATTGGGGGGTGAAAACCCAGAACCCTGTTGGAGATTAGGTACCTCTTCCATTGCTCCTTGAGGTAGAAGATGTGTTACCTCTGGATTCAGTTGGGGGGGATGTTTGCAAACTGAATGTCCCCACTATTGTTGGAGGTGGCAGGCTATGTGCATGACGCCTGTACCCTCTTCTATGATGGACACAGTCCAGGGTTCTGATGTTATCTGCCTCCATCTGTGGATGAGGTGACCTAATCTTCCTGGGATTGTGGACGGTTGCTTTCCCTGGAGGGCCAGGAAGGGCAGGTACTCCATCACAGAGGCAGAGGCCCTGTGGGCGCTGAGGCTGCTGGGTCTGCCGAGGCAGAGTAGCTCTCAGCTTTCTCTGCTTAGTAGCTTGTTGACCCTTTCTAGCAGCTTGTACTGGAGGTTGTCCGTGCTGAGGATAGGACTGATAGTATCCTTTCTTTTTGTAGAGGAAGCGCTTTTATAAAGCTCTCATCTTTACAGGATCTACAATATTTGAAAGCCTTGTCAAGATCTAATTGTCCTGCCGGCTTTTACAAACCATTTGTCACCACTACAGGGGATGTTGGCCAGTTTATCCTGTACCCAGTGTTCCAGGTGAGAGGCTTGCAGCCAGCCAGGTGTCCTTGCCCCAATAGCAATGGCAGAGACTCTGCCTTTGCAGGAGAAACAGTCAGAAGCTGCCCTGTTCACAACATTTGAAATGTTATGGGCATGCTTGACAGGTGCTACATAGTAGTGACCTCTGTGATCTGCGAGATGTGCACTTACTAGTTGTAGATCTTGTTTGACCTCTGTCAGGAACATTCCCATGTACATGATATAGGCACCTGTCCTGTCTGACAGCTTGAATGTATGGACGACACAGCGACCAAAGGCATCTAATGTCTTACACTCCCTACCAGGAGGGTTGGTGGCATGTTGTTTGTAACGTTTAATTCTCCTCCTAACACACTCCACCATGATGGAGTGATCAGGGAGGTGTCCCTTCCGCAGACCAGGCGACGGAGGCACACGATACATAGTAGGCACATGTGAGAATGTGGAGAGGTGGTAAGAGGAATCTTCCACATTCTCATAAGAGGATTCCTTAAGATCTGATGTATTGGCAGGATGTCTGCCTCCTATGGAGTTTGGTGATATTGGTGAATCTCTGTCTCCCGTGGCCTGTGCTCACATTGCATTACTAATGAAATGGAGAGGCCCCCGACTACATGTGTGTGGAGATCCAGGAAGGACATATATTGGGGAGGGGACATTCTCCTCTTGGGAGAGGCAGGCTTGTCCTGGAGAGGTACATCGTTACCCTCTGAGCTGTCAGAGTCATCAGACCCCTCAGGAGATTGGATGTATCTTCTCTACGGAGCCTCAGGTAAAGTGAGGTATCGGTACCAATTGGCCTCAGTATTGTAGTGACACAGTACCGGTGTGTGGATACTGGTACTCATCAGCACCAATGGTGCATTTTCCAATGCCGGTCCTGCAATTGCTGCACATACCGGTGCTGCACTTTGCAGGGTCTGGGGTGGAACCAGGGTCTTTGATACCGCATGGAGAGCTGCCAGATTGCATTCAATGGCAACGATCCTCTGGTCAAACAACACTGACGATGTCTGTGTATGAGTACTGGCCAAAGCCAGGACCCCAGAGCATAGCACCAGGTGGTCGGACCAGGTTGAGGCCTCCAGAACATCAGGGAGTCCCAAAGTGGCTTTCAGGGCCAGGGACTCCCACTGGGGCTGTTTGCCCGGAGCGTGCTCCTCAAGGGCAATGCCAGTGGCAGTCCAGTATTCAAGGGGGATGTACCCTTTCAGGCACGGACAGATTTGTGTTTGGTTACCTGAGATCCACGGGAGGAAGAGGATGCCCTTGATGACATGTCTGCCACCGAGGCCACGTTGGAGGGGAAGAGGGTACCGAGCTTGGCTGCTCTGTCCTGCCAGCCACTCTTGGATAACATCCCACAGGCCAAATATTCAGACATGCATTGATGTAGCCATTAGCATTTGCGTTACCAATCATGGTTGTCAGTGACTGAGAAGGTACCGGCACATTAGCAGCATATGTTGTGCAGCCGAGGAGTGCTTTTCCATGATGGAGGTGGGATTAGGGCCTAATGGCAAACCGGGGGGAGTCCTACAAAGGGGATTGTTGCTCTTTTGTTACAAAGGTTTCATTGTGTGGGGGAATCTGACCTTTTAGAAAATAAACTTTGAGGACCAGTGGTACCAATACAGACAAACAGGCAGACAGTGCCACAGGAGTGGCACTACAATAGCTGTTTTTCAGCAATGACAGGAACAATGACCTGCTGGCTCTGTGGAAAACAATGAACTGGAGAGAGCCATTTGGGAAAGGCAAGATGACCGCACACAGGCGCTGTGGGGTGCTTCCAATAGCTTTCCGATTGGACACTGGAGACTGTTCGCACGCAGGCTCTGTCGGTACTAATGATACCCACATGTAAGGACTACTTCCTGCTTGTTCCAGGCGATTTCCTGTTCCCAGTGCCACCTGCATGCGTAGCTGTGTCTCTGGACATGTGTGCAGTGACACCTATGTGCAGTGTGCCTGCCACCCTGAACACATCATTGCAGTACCCTGCGGCCCCCTTGCATGACATTGCATGACATGCCACATTTTGGTTGACAATGATGGTGTCCATGGTAACCCCCCCTAACCCCGTATATGGTCTGTTGAACACATTTGTGCTGTCATGATCTATGCATATCCTCGGAACCAACCCCACTGGCAACATCATATCCTATTAATCATGGGTGTTGTGTCCCTACATGGAACATTGTGTGGGTGTCCCTATTCACCTTGCCAGGGGCCACTACCATGACATTTGGGTTTCTACAGGGCCCAGGATAGCAATGCTTGACCCACTACAAGCATTGTGTAACGTGTCTCTCTTGGGGATACTGCTAGCTACGTATAACCTAGTTTGGACACTGTTGCAAAGAGCATACTGGGCGTGAAGGATGAGGGAATGACCCAGTATGGGCTATCTGATGTTGTTATGTTCCTATGACCTGGGCCGTGTATGCTTACGGCAGGTGTGGTTGCCAACACCATGGACAGGGGCCATTGCACCAGAATAGGCTATTGCCACCTGTGCTCAGGTGAGGGTTTCTGTCTGTGCTGTGCAACCACAACAGATGCATCTATCCTTCCAACACCATCAGTAATGTTCATCTGCCACAAGGTTTGGGATTCGTAGCAAGTGGGCAGATGTGTGACCTGACTCAGCATACATTTATGGGGACATGGCTCTGTTACAGGCCTTTGTAATCAGATCTCATAGCTCATGGGGGTGGAGTGCTGTTACACACATCCACATCTGCACCTAGCATACCATCTGGATACATCAAAGACGTGTGTGATGAGGTGCTGACCTCACAGACTACGGGAGATGTGCAACCTACCTGCCATAACCTAACACAATATCTGAATGACATACCCACCATTGCAATCCGGTCTCTGGCCCCCTGGGGGTTGGGTGTCCTAGCACACATCATCAGCTGCATACACCATAGCAAAAGGGTGACTGACAGTACACCTTACGCAGGTCACAGGACTCCTGGGGATAGGGAGAATGTATTGAACTGTTTAGGCACACACAAGCATATCACCAGGGTGTGTGATAGCCCACTCTGATGGGCTCTCAGGACTCCTGGGGATAGGGAAGATGTATTGAACTGTTTAGGCACACACAACCATATCACCATGGTGACTGACAGCCCACTTTGATGGGCTCTCAGGACTCCTGGGGATAGGGAGGATGTATTGAACAACATTGGCACAGAACCCCATATCACCAGGGTGACTGACAGCCTACTCTGGTGGGCTCTCAGGACTCCTGGGGATAGGGAGGATGTATTGTACAACATTGGCACAGAACCCCATATCACCAGGGTGACTGACACCCCACTCTGATGGGCTCTCAGGACTCCTGGGGATAGGGAGGATGTATTGAACAACATTGGCACAGAACCCCATATCACCAGGGTGACTGACAGCCCACTCTGGTGGGCTCTCAGGACTCCTGGGGATAGGGAGAATGTATTGAACTGTTTAGGCACACACAACCATATCACCAGGGTGAGTGATAGCCCACTCTGATGGGCTCTCAGGACTCCTGGGGATAGGGAGGATGTTTTGAACAACATTGGCACAGAACCCCATATCACCAGGGTGACTGACAGCCTACTCTGATGGGCTCTCAGGACTCCTGGGGATAGGGGGGATGTATTGAACTGTTTAGACACACACAACCATATCACCAGGGTGATTGATAGCCCACTCTGATGGGCTCTCAGGACTCCTGGGGATAGGGTGGATGTATTGAACAACATTGGCACAGAACTCCATATCACCAGGGTGACTGACAGCCCACTCTGGTGGGCTCTCAGGACTCCTGGGGATAGGGAGGATGTATTGAACAACATTGGCACAGAACCCCATATCACCAGGATGACTGACAGCCCACTCTGGTGGGCTCTCAGGACTCCTGGGGATAGGGAGGATGTATTGAACAACATTGGCACAGAACCCCATATCGCCAGGGTGACTGACAGCCCACTCTGGTGGGCTCTCAGGACTCCTGGGGATAGGGAGAATGTAATGAACTGTTTAGGCACACACACATACAGGGGGCAGGGGGGCTGCATTTGGGGGATTCTGCCGTAGGTCATGCGCATTTTTATGGTGTTTGTGCTGTGTGGAGTAAAATATAGGTGTTTGACCCATGCTTATGTTCTCAGCAATAAAGGTTCAGTCTTTCCTACCATGTTTTCTTCATGGGTAAAATATGGGGACTGGGTTGGCAGGAGCCACAGCTGGGACTTGAACCTGTGACCTTCTGCTCTTGGACACACTGTGTGCACAGCACCACCGTGTTGCCACAGTTATGCAGCATTCCCTGGGGAGTCCATGACTGTACATCCAACAGAGCCTGTCTGTTGCAGTGGACGGCACCCACCTACACAGGACTGGGCCTGGACTGCTGTGGGCAGCTGCCACTGCCCCCTCCAACACCAGTACCCCTCTGCCACTTTGCTGACATGCCCTTCTGCTGGTGGTGCTGGTGGTACGCAGTCTCAGGCCATCCGGTGTGCGGGTAGGCGGCTGCCTATGGTGCGTGTTCTGGGGTAGGGGTGCCTGCATAGACGTCCACGCTTCCCCCCAAGCACCGCCTGCCGCTGTTCTGTGCCCTTGGGGGTACCTGCTGGGTACTATCCCCTGTAACACTGTGGGACACACAATCGTGCCCATGTTGGGCCCTCATCAGTTGCTGGCTGGCTGCTGTACAGTTTCAGCATTCCTATGTGCCACCTAGGCATCTGCCTGGTCCACACTGTGCCCCGGCTGCACCACAGCATGTGCCGCCTGTAGCCCTCTGTGGCCCCTTTTCAGGCATCTGACCAGTTGCCCATTCCGACATGCCTGCCCTGCTGTTGCAGGACATGTGCACGCCATAGGACACCTGTCCGATGCAGAGGGAAACCCTGATCAGTGCTATTTCTGTGGGATCATTCACCTTGTATGGGGACGGAGCATAGACCTTTCCATAATTCATATCTTTTTTTGGGTGCTTTCTCTGGAGTGTTTTTTGATGTTTCCCATTAAAACCACTGTTGCCCAGCTTGGTTATGTTTTTTCTATATTTTGTTGGGGTCATTTTCAGTGTTTATTTGCCCTTTTGTTCTGTGCACATGTATTACACTTATCACTTTTGTAGGTTTCCCTGGGTTTGCTGTACATTGCTGACAGAAATGGTTTCTCTTCCCTTTAAATCGGCTCTAACGCGAGGTTTTCACTCGCGGTATTTTTTGCCTCGGATTTCAGCCTCGCTAATGTGCGGGGAGCCTCTCCCCTCCCACTCTCCACCCATTGACCCCTTCTCTCCGCCCCTGGGGAGCCTTCCTCCGCCCTCCGGGAGCCTTTCCCCGCCTTCATCGCACATTAGCACGCCACGCACATGAGCGCCGCGCACTTGAGCGTGCATATTTGTGCCCCGTACGCGACATTAGCGTGCACTAAGGTACCTTAGCGCACGCTAACATCATGCAGCGCACCTTAGCGCACAGTAGCGCACATTAGCGCAGTTTAGTAAACATACCCCTAAGTATCACTCAGCAGACTGATGAATCATGTGCATTTAGGAGCCAGCGCATGCTACCTGCCTTGGAAATTGGCAGTGTTCACGTCAATGGATCATTTATTTCATTCTTTTCATGATCTGCTCTGAGGCTTTCACTTGATTGGGCTTAATCAAATAGCCACTACAACTGTGGCAGCCCAAAACCTTGCACTAGACCTGGCCAGTCAGAGCACATTCATTTTGGCTTTAAACTGAATCTTTGCAAATTAGTTCTGCAGCACAATACAGTCCAAATTGAAATACATATGTCTTTTAATTAAATGGTGCATACAACACTGTAGAACTGTGATTTTTTTTTATAACTTTTATTTATGATATTTTCTTGAATACAACACAATTATGAAGAAAAAAAATAGATAATACATTATAATAATCCAAAAAATAGAAACCACATAAGAAGAAACACATCAAGAGAGAGAAACCAGTCCATAATAAAAGTAAAAATGCAGCAATTAGGAGTTATAAAACTCCACAATAGGGAGCTAAATTATCATATCCATACCCTCCCACTAATTCCCGACAGTTTCCCTTTCACTTAGAAAATTTAACAATGATGATACATCAGTCTGCCCCTCTAAAGTTATAATACACCGACATGGGAACTTTAAGAAAAAAGAAGCCCCGAGAGCCACCACCCGGGCTTTCAAACCCAAAAATTGCTTACGGCGAAGCTGGGTGTGACGGCCAACATCCGGAAAAACCTGTACTTTAAAACCACAAAAGAGGGCCTCTCTACATTTAAAATAGGCCCTCAACACACGCAATTTTATGGACTCAGAACCAAACTGCACCACAAGGGTGCAACGCTTGGAAATGACATCCATTGAATCCTCCAGGAAAGCTGTGAGGTTCTGGCCAACCGAGCCAGCAGAGGGCTCAGGACCCCCTACGGCTGACGGTAAGGAACCAGAGCCTCCAGACAAGTAATACATATGGTGAATATCCATACACCCTTGCAAATGCAAAACCTCAGAAAAGTATTTCTCAAGCAAAATATTTGAGGACAACAGGTGAGTCATAGGAAAATTGAGAAAACGAAGGTTGCACGCTCTGTATTGATTCTCCAGCACTTCCAATCGATAAGACAACAAAGAGGAATCTCTAATTAAAGCAACTTCATTATCTCAAGAGGATTTTAGCTGGGAATAAGTCTGTGCAACCAATTTAACCAAAGAACCTAATTGTTGATCTACACTTTTCAACTTACAAACAGCATCTTTTTTTTTTTAAACTTTTATTTTCATTTTGCAACAAACAAAAGAAACAACACACCAAAGGAGACAAAACAAGTATACAATAAGGAAAAGCAAACCCTATTACCCCCCACCCCCATGCTTCTTCTCTAAGCCTATAATATCAGCATGTGAGCGCTTCCAAACAACAGTGATTGTACATCAAAACGAACAAAAGAGTATCTACAATACAGAATGATCATGGGACAGAGATTTATACAAATTTAAACAGTCAGATGAGAGCATTTAGCAGTGTGAACATAGTCATTGAGCATCTTCCATTTAGACAGATGATGAGGAGTCTGAACGGAAGAAGCAAACATACGAGGTATTTGTTCATATTTACTGTAGAGACAGACATGATTCCACCATTCATTGGGGCTCAGATGGGAGCTATTTTTCCAGTATTTCGTAATTAGGGAAATAGCAATGCCTAGCATAAAGTCCAAAAGGAAGTAAGCCGTTTTTGGAAGAGAGGGGATCCCCGCAGCTGAGCGAAGTCCCACTATCCTCCAAGAAAGGGGCTCTTGAAATTGCAAAATAGACTGGATACGACCCCAGACCCGACGCCAGTAATACTGTAGTGCGGGACATTCATACATAACATGAGGTAGTGAACCAATGGCCGCATGGCATGTCCAACAGCTATTGCCCTGAGTGGTGTTCCATTTGGCTAATCTGTCAGGAGTGTAGAAACACCGGTGGGCTAGAAAGAAGAGTGTCTGAGTGAGTGAGGCGGATCGAGAAACCCGTGTCACTCTACTCCAGACAAGGCTCCATTGCTCCGGGGTCAAAGTTACATGCAATTCTCGCTCCCATGCTTTCTGCGCTATAGGGGTACCTCTAATTATAGCATTACATAAGGTTTTGTAAAAATTAGATGCTACACCCGGTGAACTCCCGATAGATCGGATAGTCTCCGACAAACCTTGTGTAGGGGATGACGATGGCGGGAGCACCTTAGCACTCCGAAGACAATGCTGAAGTTGCACCAACTGAAAGTAGTGTTTTGCTGGGAGACCAAATTCAATTTGCAATTCACTAAAAGTTTTCCAGCGACCATCATGGAACAACTGGTTAGGAATCCAAATGCCCCTAGTGTACCAGGGGCTCCACGCCATCGGTTTATTTTGTATTCGAAATCGAGTATTGTACCAAAGCGGGAGCCTATCTAACGGACAGAGTCGGGAGTCTAAAGATTGCATAAGAGTATTAAAGGCACCTAAAGTGTCTAAAAGCATTGGTGGATAGTGGGAGTCTGATGGGAGAGTCATACCAGGGAGAAAAGTAAGAGGAATCGGTTTGCAAAGGTCCTCCTCTATGTCTAGCCACACAGGTCTACTCGGTGCTAGATCTTCCAGCCAACGAGCGCCTTGTTTGAGAAGAAAAGATTGATGGTATTTCAGGAAATCAGGGAATCTGACACCCCCATTTTCCTTATCTGCTTGCAGCTTATGTTTCGCTATCCTAGGTGTCTTATTTGCCATAGGTATCTAGTCAGAAGGCCCTCTATATCTTTATATGTACGTCGAGGTAGGAGACAGGGCAACATTTCTAAAATATAATTCACTTTCGGAACAATCATCATTTTTATGGTTTCTAGGCGACCCCACCAGGTAAGTGTTAAAGGAGTCCAACGGTGAGTAAGCGCCCGGACTTTAGAGGTTAAGTCTTTGGCATTAAAAGAGATAGTGTCTTCCAAAGGAGAGCAGTAGTGAACCCCAAGGTATTTGACCATGCGAGGCTGCCATAAAAAGGGAAAGGGTTGCATATCTGCCTGATGAAGCAGAGGATTTAGTGGAAAGGCTACCGACTTGGTCCAATTTATCTTATAACCGGAGAGTTGTGAGTATTTACCAATTTGCTCTAGGACAGCCAGCACTGAGTCTATAGAGACAAAGAGCATAAGGTCATCAGCATATGCTGAAATTTTGATTTCCCTATGAGAGAAGGGGACTCCATGAATCTCCTCCGATTGCCGGATTAGTAAAGCTAAGGGTTCGAGTGCAAGATCGAAAAGAAGTGGAGACAATGGGCATCCCTGGCGAGTACCGCGTTGAAGGGGAAATGGCTGAGACTTTAAAGCATTAGCACAGATACTGGCTGTAGGCTGTGCATACATGGTGCGGAGACAGCGGAGAAAACCTTCTCCGAATCCGTACCAGCGGAGGGCTGCAAACAGGAAGGGCCATTCTAAGCGATCAAAGGCCTTCTCAGCATCAAGTGAGAGGCCAACAAATGGGCGATCAAGATTAACTGCGGCAGTCAGTACATGACATAGAGTCCGAGCATTGTCAGCAGTTGATCTACCGGGAATGAAACCGCATTGGTCTGGGTGTATTAAGGTAGACATCCTATCAGAGAGCCGGGTGGAGAGAATGGTGGCAAATATTTTATAGTCCGCGTTTAGGAGGGAAATTGGACGATAATTAGCTGTTAGTTGCGGGTCTCTCCCCTCTTTCTCAAAAACTACTACATTTGCCATTGAAAAGGACCCAGAAGGAGATCCCTCCTCGGCCAGAGCAGAAAAATAAAGTTTCAGAACTGGAGCTAAGTCAGCGTTAAAGGTTTTGTAGAATTCAGCAGGGAGACCGTCTGGGCCTGCAGCTCGACCTGTGGCACATTTCTTGATAGCAGAATGAATTTCTGATAAAGTGAATGGTTTGTCCATGGCCACTCTATCTTCGTCAGATAGGGTCGGTCTTTGTACCCCTGAAAGTAAGCGTTCAAATACTTCTGGCTCAAAATCACATTCAGATTGATAAAGCCGAGTATAAAAATCACGAAAGAGTTCTAAGATTTCTGTATCTTTAGTGACCAAGCCCCCCCCCCCGACGGATTACGGAGAGCGGTAACACGCTTGGCTTCTTTTTGACCTTTTAGGGCATTTGCTAACAATTTGCCAGCACGGTTATTTTCCCGGTAATATATCCCTTGTTGTGATTCAATATTTTTAGCAGCAGCAGTATACAAAAGCTGATTGTATTGAAAACGCAAGCGTTATAAACGGAGTAAAATACATGGGTCAGTACGGGACGTGAGGAGACGCTCCCCAGCTTGTATCTGTTGCTCTAGAATCAGTAAGTGCTGCTTTCTTTGTTTCCCCTGCCGAATTTGATAGCTGGTTATAGTTGCACGGATAGATGCCTTAAAACCCTCCCACCAAGCCCAGCTCGCTGTGTCATGGGGTGAGTTAAAATGAAAATAATCTTGGATAGCGGCCTTTATATCAACCTGAAAATCTTTTTGATCTAGTAGGGATCTATCAAAAAACCAAGCTCGGGGAGAATCGTCTCGCGCAGTAACACGTAATGATAAAGATATGGCAGCATGATCTGAAATATGGAGAGGATGAGTCCTAGCCGTGTCCACTTGAGAAATCAGTGCTTTGGAAATGAGAAAGAAATCTATTCTAGATTGTGAGTGATGGGGGGCAGAAAAAAAGGTGAACTCTAAGTCGGAGGGGTGAAGCAGCCTCCATATATCTACTAGCGCAAGATCTTGCATCAGAGCTGTAAGGGTAGCAAGACTCTTGGGTGGACTACTCGTTCTAGGCGGTTGTCTATCTATCAAAGGGTCTAACACTTGATTAAAATCACCACCAAGTATTAATGGAGTATTGGCAGAGGCCTGTGCCAACTGCGCAATACTTGCATAGTAAGCAGGGTTGTCCACATTCGGGGCATAAATACAAATACACGTGAATTCACTATCTCCAACCTTAAGGTGTGCACGGGCCCATCTACCCTCCTTGTCAGAGCTAGTATCCATTACAGTAGCTTGCAAAGACTTCTTAACCAGAAGGGCTACCCCACACCGTTTGGAAACGGCGGGAGAATAGGCAGCCACCATGTAAGGCTTAGCATTGAGTTTCAGTGTTTCAGCAGAGTTTAGATGCGTTTCCTGAAGAAACACTAAATCAGCATGCTCATGGCTAAGATAGCTAAGGATTTTCTTTCTTTTGATTGGACTATTGATGCCTTTTACGTTAAGTGATAAGATTTTACATAAGGCCATTCAGAAAGGTTAAAAATTCTGAGCATGATAGCGCACATAATTTCACAATGTCCCTCATATTAACTGTATCTGGCTGTACACATGACATGAAAGAAAATAAGCTAATGTAATACAATGAAGCGCCCCACATTAAAAAGAAAAACCGCAGTGCGGTAGAGAAGAAGCAGAACCCCAGAAATTACTGGCGACCATGTGTCTGCGGGGAGAAACCCCAGAGAAGGCCGAAATTGAAAAAACATATAACCTGTAGAACTGTGCGTGCTCCGAATCCGACCGAGGCACACATCATGGAGGGATAGGAGACCAAAAACAAAAAAGTCATATAGAGAAAGAAAGAAAGTCCAGGTAGTCTCTGTGCTTGGCTATGACCGCCGCGTCGGGCCCTTCAAAATGGCGGACAGAGCCGGCAGATAATAAGTCCCAGTTGTTGGATTAGCGCATCTGCTCTGCTTCTTTGGAGTCTAAAAATGTTGATAGTAGATCAGGATCTTCGAATGTCCTAGTTTGGTTGTGGAGAGTCACTCGGAGCTTCGCTGGATACAACAGGCCAAAGCGAGCCTGTAGTTGTTGAAGTCGAGGGCGAAAAGCAAGGAGTTTCTTCCGACGGTCAACGGTAGGCTTTGCCAAATCAGGGAAGAAGGAGACTTTATGACCTTCAAATTCCAAATGATGATTCGCCCGGGCAGCATTTAAAATTTGTTCCACTTGTCGATACCGTAGTAATCGAAAGATAATAGGCCGGGGGGTCGTTCGGTTGAGCGCCATGTGGGTAGGAACACGGTGTGCTCGATCGATTTCCAGATCTCTATGAAAAGTGATCTTCAGCAAGGAGGGAAGAGTTTTGAGCAGGAATTCTCTTATATCTCCTGCTTCCACCCCCTCCGGTATTCCAATGAGCCTCACATTGTTGCGACGGGCTCGATTATTGCTATCTTCTAACTCCTTTTGAAGATTCTGTATCTGGCGCTCAGCCTTGTCCAGTTTGCCCAAGCGCACCGCGTGCGAGTCGAGGACCCCCGCCATATTGCCCTGCCGTAATGAAAGACTTTCAAGTCAGTCCTGGAGCACTCCGAAGTCTTCTCGCATGGCTCGAAGCGCTTCTCCATTGGACTGCACCAGTTCCTTCACGCCGCGTATTTCCTCTAAAATCTCCAGGTGCATTTCGGGGTTTTCACAAAGTGGAACCATCTTCTGTGGGGAAGACACCTCTGTTTTGGAGCGTTTTCCGTGTGAAGAAGAAGGAGACCCGAAGTCCAAGCGCGCTGGTTTATGGGCCGCCATCCCCCCCGAGGTACCCCGGTAAGCTCGGAGCAAAATATTAAGTTTGTATAGGTATTAAGTCAGGATTCTGAGTAGGCCTCTCGGGAGCTTCAGCGCGAAGCGTCTTACCCGCTGGACATCAGGCTCCGCCCCCCTACAAACAGCATCTTGAGAAAATTTACAAAGTGATGAAACTGTAGAAGTTAAACGAAAATCAATACTTTGGATAGCAGACCATATGTCTTTTAAAGTCACTTCCCCAGACGGGGAAGCAACGGTAAATGTTTCCGAAGTTGCCGAATAGACCGGGAGTGGCAACGGAGGAAAAGCTTCAGAAGGGCTCTCCAAAACAGTAGATGAAAAGGGAGCTTGCGGGAGAGGAGGAGGGGACCGAGATTCAGGGCTTAACGAAACCCCATCCGGTGACAGGATACCCGGCAGCGAGGGAGTCAGGTGTTTGTCCATAGGGCCCACTACCTTACCTCCTTTAGCACTCTCATTCAGCTTAGCGCCGAGTTTCCCTTTCCTCTTGCCCATAATACTCGAACAGTCAGACTAATAGTTCCGCTCTACTCTCCTCACATGCGCCGAAGGGGCGCAAAAGGGGCGTGTCCTGCCCCTTGGTTCACGCCCCTTAGGCCACGCCACACAGGCCACGACACGCGGCCGCGTGTAGGAACCTCTGGGCTTTATAGAGCAGGTGGGGGGGTCCTCCAGCACTGGGATCGTCCTCCAAAGTGCCTGCTAGATGTTCCACGGCTCCAGACCTCACGCTGCACAGCTCCGCAGGAGTAACAAATGCGGCAGCTCCCTCAAGCAGCGGCTCACTCTCCCAGAACTGTGATTTTCTTAGGCATTATTCATTGGAGTTCAATTAAAGCACTGCAAGAAGAAAACCAGTCTCAGAATTTTATGTATACATGAGATTGTGGATTTAATCATTTTTGCTCTTAAATACATTATTTCATATTGTATTTTCAGCAAGAGAAGTACATTTTATTTCATTTTGAGGTAATTTACTGAGTAATTTGTTTGATTTGACATATTGCATAACTTCCAAGCCCAATATTTTTCACTAATCAGACTTATCCTAAGAAATGGAAAGAACTATAACAATATTTACAAGATAGACTCTCTATTCTTTTGTACTGCTGTCTACCAAGATGTCCATTTTCTGTTAATTCTCAAAGTTAATAGCAGGGATGTCCTTAAAATACTTTTTTTTAAATTTTAGCCTTTTGCATTTTAATTTTCCTAAGCCAATTTCCAGAACAGGATTCATGTAATATAGATACTCGGTACAGCCTTGCCCAAGATAAATTATAGCTGCATCACAGTTTCAATGGACTGAGGTAGAGTGACTTGCTCAAGGTCACACAAAAAAAAGTGGATTTTAAATTCTTTATATAAGCTCACATCATTTCAGAATTGTCTGTCTTATACAGCTGTTTCGCCATGTGTCTTGGCACAATAAAATATTTTCATTGGGGCATAGGGTTGATATTCAAACTAAGGGGTATGTTTACTAAAGGGCATTAAAGTGGCAGGGGATAGTGAGCATTAAAAGCAGCGATAAGGGGTTTTCTGTGCGATAAAGGATGGAGCGGGTAGTAGGCATTCCAGCGGTAAAGGCTCTGTGTTCTGCTTATCGGGCGCTAACAAGACACCAGGCGTTAAGGTGCTAAACATGCACCTTAACGCCTGAAAACGGCAGTCACCATAACTCAGGATAAGGGGGCCCCTGAGAAAGTCAGAATTGAGGTGGTGGATGGAAGGAATTGAAGGAGCTGATGGATATGTTAGATCCATATGTATCCTACGTGTTAGTCAGTATGTGGGATGCCAATGTGGGAGTCAGTATGACTGCATCAGTGAGGTGCTCCCAGTTAATCAGCGGTACTGTCAGTGTGTGGCATAGGATAGAAACATAGAAACAGGATGACAGAAAAAGACCACATGGCCTATCCAGTCTGTCCTTCCATAACAACAACTACAACAGTCCACTTTTTACTTTTAGAGATCCTCTGTGTTGGTCCCATGCTTTTTTGAATTCAGTTACTGTTCTCATCTCTACCACCTCCACTGGGAGACTATTCCATGGATAGGCAAGAAGTGTGAGGATAGGCAAGAAGTGTGCCCTGGCAGAGCCAGCATATCCATGATGTGGACAGCAAAAGGATGACTGAGCATGACTGTGGATACACATCTGTCATAGGTGAGGTGTGAGTTATATGTCCCAATGTCCAAAATGTCCCTGTGTGGGCCATGGTGTAGCATCTGGCAGGAGGATACATGACTGCACATAATGGGCATATGGTGATTAATGGCCTACAGGATGGATGGTGGTAGCAGAGAGTGTGGTATGTTTGTGCTGGCCTGATGTACCTGATATGACCGCACCGATGCCCCTAGAGTGTGTGTGAAAAAATAATAGCTGTGCCATGGGGCACCTCAAATACCATCTGTGTGGATGAGACAGCTGTCTCAGCCTTTCTAACCAACATACAATCCTGACACATGTGCATCAAAGAACTGGACAAGTCTCGCTCATATTGGCCAAGTGGAGCAAGTAAGATGTGTGCTGATCTCTGCAGGAGGTCATCATAGGAGTGGGAAGTGCCTGCATGTACCATACATATGTGATGGAGCCAAAGATGTTCCATCACAGTTAGGATGAAATATTCCAATCATGTCCACCACATGTGTTGCACATCTTCAGGGTCCACATGTCTGACCTTCTGCAATGGGCTACAGCAGAGCCAATAAGGTCATGCTATCAGATGGGCACACCTCCACACCTTTCTGAGCAGCAATGTCTGGAATCAAGGAGACTTCAGATCCCTGCCTGCAATGGGTAGACTCCAGGACATTAAACAACATGGCTGGCACATTCCAAGACAGTGGTACACCACACCAAAGTGCTGGCTCCATCGATGCACATATAGTATGTAATGCCCAGGACACATAGTACTGTAGCAGCACTACAGACACACTGCTGCAGGCTACTTCCTTTGTGCAAAGGCCAAGGCACAGAGTCAAGAGGCCCATCCCTGTACCGTACTCCCAATGGCAGTCACGCGCATGGGTCCACTGTGCCACAGCATGCCACATACCCCAGAGCAGCATATGTGCATGGCGTGCAATCCCCTGTGGACTGCTGCACATTGTGGGATAGGTACATGAACATACAATGAACACAAACCACAGCAAAGAGCCATGCAGTCCATTGCAGACCATCCTGTGCTCCCCGGGGGAACATACACATGTTTCCCATCATCAGAGATGACAGGTGGGTACCAGGCTTTGCCCCAGTGATCACAGATGCCACTATGCCTGCAATATCTGCTGGGTATGCTGGTATAGGTTAGCCCCTACATAATCCATGATCACCAAACGGAGGATGCTCAGCACTAGCAACTATCTGTATATTAGCTGCTGCCCTGATAGCACCTAGTCATCTAGGGCAGTATTTTTCCTCTGTTAAGTTATGCAGACCCTCACTTGTCTTGCAGTTTGTCATGCTGTGTGGGCTTGTGTGCATCAATGATGCTGAAAGCTAAGGTATCGGTAGCGTAACTATTGGCAGGGTCTCCCACAATGCACAGGTCTCAGTTGAGGTGCTAGACTAAGACAAACCTCCCATCTGGGCAGCAGCAGAATGTGACAGTGTTGGTGGTGGAGGATCACATTCCTGTGATAATAGCAACAGCACTACCATTAACTGCACTAAAGAAAGCCCTGTAAATTCTGTATTTGGCCATGAAAACCTAATTGATAGTTACAACAAAACAAATTGTACTATAGTGCTGGAAGATGAGACCCCCAGGTCAGGAGGCACTCAACTGACTACTGGGGAGGAGCCAAAGACTTTTCAGAGTAAAACCAGCATTTATGACGTGGTTGGATCAAAGCCTTCGGGACATCTGACTGCTATTGTAGCTGCACATGAAATGAGAGTCAGAAGCTGCAAAGATGTCTTACATATTGGGACATGGAACATACGAAGCATGAACCAAGCAAAGTTAGAGGTGATCAAGAATGAAATGGAATGTACACAACTCGATCTGTTGGGTGTCAGCGAACTAAAATGGACTGGCATTGGGCACTTTCAGGGTCATTCACGTTCTTGCCAAGGTGGTCTGTGGAGATAGTCAGCGGCAATATCCAGAGAGTGCTGAGGTGGTCTATGGAGATATTCATGACACTATCTAGACAGTACTGAGGCAGTCTGTGGAGTTATTCTGCAGTACTATCCAGATAGTGCTACTGAATATCTCTCTTACCACTCATCCATATACAGTACATTAAGAGCTTCTGAATATCTGCCTCTTAAAATCTAACAGGAACTCTAATGTTGATTACTTATAGTTTTTCCAGCTGTCTCATTTTCCAGTACCACCTATAACACTGCCAGAAGTGGTGTCTATTTGAAATGTAGTTTTGAGTTTTAGCAATAGTGCAGTCAAGGTGCAGATTTTATTTGGTCTGTTGTATGTTTTGTTCATCATTTTAGAAGAATCCCCATGTCTAAAAAGCATCACTGACACATGAAGATTGGGTTATACATGTCAATCTGAGGAAAGATAAGGAGGAAAACTTCCACAGTAATACCAGGACCAACAGACAACAAGCAGAAGGCACACAGACAATTAAAAACTTTTAATTTAGTGGCTCAACCTGGCTACGTTTCAGCTAATTAGCCTTCTTCAGGGGTCTATAAAGATACATACATAAATTCTTTAATATAAATGCACAATAATTAGACATACAATAATTAAAAATAATACATAATCCCACAGACCAAAAGAAACTTATGAAAAAATTCAATACATAAAATAATGACCAATTGAAAGGAGAAAAAAATATGTATTTTATTGAGTTCCCCTTTTTGCTCCTTTACCCTCCCTTTCCTTCCTCTCCTCTTTCTTTCCCCTTCTTATTTTATTTTATTTATTTATTTATTACAGGCTCTTATATACCGCTCCATTCAGCATCAGCGCGGTTCACAATATAACAACATACCATAATGAACAAACTGTTTGGTTTTACAGAGAACAAGGTCAGAGAACTTCTCTTCCTCTTTTCTCTTCCCCCCCCCCCCCCCCCCGTTTTCCCCTTTCAATGGTTCATTATTTTATATATTGAATTTTTTCATAAATTTCTTTTGGTCTGTGGGATTAGTATTATATTTATTATTTTTAATTTTTAATTTGTAATTATTGCATTTCTAATTATTGTATATTTATATTAAAGAATTTATGTATGCATCTTTAAATGCCCATAAATAAGAGTAATCAGACAAAATTTGGCCAAGTCGGGAAGCTAAATAAAAAGTCTTTAATTGCCTGTGTGCCTTCTGCTTGCTGTCTGCTGGTCCTTATACATGTCAATGTCATTTTAGAACAGGCTTTTTGCAGATGTGGGAATGTTCAGTACATCCACCTTCCCTAGGGAAGTGGTGGATGGAGAGAGGGAGTGATTGGGTGGGCCTACAAGCCAGATAAGGATTCCTCATTTCATATAGGAAATCCACGTATCGCTGAATTTTCAAACATTGGCATTTCGACTTGTCTTCAGGCACAAATAAGTGTCTGCTGGCAGGGCCAGTTGTGAATGCCGATGTTGGGCCCTCTGATCACTGCGCTAAACTCAGGAATCCCCCCATGCCATCCCAAGATCTTACCCCCTGCTCTACCCAGTGTCCAAGTTCCCTTCCACCCAAAGCAGTCTCTACCGCCAACCCCCCCCCCCCCCAAAGCAGCTCCGATCCCAATAACTCCCCCCTCAGAGAGGCATAACCAAGTCCTCCTCCCCATGCTACTCGAACCCCTGAATACTCCCCCCCATGACAACAAACTTCCAGGACCCCCCCCCCCCAACACAACACACCCCTAATCAGCCCACATTGGCAGATCATCCATTGTTGTGGAAATATTACAGGCTACTACTAAAGCTCTCCCTAAAAATAAGACACCGGGACTAGATGGGTTTAATGCAGAATACTATAGTAGTTTTTCAGATGTCCTGACCTTCAAACTCTAGATTCTTTTCCATGAATTCTACTCCTCACCAGGTGATAAAGGTACTTGAGGCCAAGATTGTCATCTTTTCGAAACTGGGAAAAAACTCTATTGGTCAGTAATTATAGACCAATCTCTGTTATTAATGTGGCGTGTAAAGTTTATGCTAAAATTCTTGCACTGCATTTAAATAGGATTCTTGGTGATCTTGTAAACGGGTAGAAAAAATATATAAATACCTGTGGGTCACTGCTATGGGCTAGAAGAGGTGATGGGTCCACAGCGTTTGCGGCAGGGGTTGAGGTAACACTGTTGATCAGAGCGAGGCTGCGATTTGTACTGTGAATGCTGTGTTTGGGCCTGGGCCCATTGCAGAACAAGTTGTTAGTAGAGCTGTGGGGGTTTGAGGAGCTGGACTTCGAAGTCCTGATGGTTAAAAAAAAATGAAGCTGTGGTGCAATTATGATTGTTTTTACCCATTTTAAGCCCCTGAGGAAGGCTTCACGAAACACGGCCTGTGACGGGCCAATGGCTGAAGTTGAATAATTAAATTGTTTATTTATACGTTCTTCCCTTGCATTCCATGTTTTTTACTGGGTTTGGTCATTGCATGTGGAATCCATGCTCTTTTTGTTGGACTAGCACAAACGGTACTGCCAGGTATCCCTCTGAGCATATCAAAAGTGACTTCATGGCTCTGGGACAGAGGATGAAGCAGATAGGGGTGCAGGTGGTGTGATCTTCAATCCTCCCTGTTGAGGGTAAAGACCAAGGCAGAGAAGCTTGCATCCTGAAGATGAATGCATGGCTGCATGGATGGTGACATCAAGAGCGTTTTGTTTTCCTGGAACATAGGATGCTATTCCAAGGGTTGCAGAGCAGAGATGGCGTCCATCTGTCCATGAAAGGTTGACAATGTGTCTTCAGTAGCAGACTGGCTAATCTACCAAAGAGGGCTTTAAACTAGATTCGTTGGGGATGGGTGAAGAAATCCCCCAAGTAAGTGAAACATTAAGCACCTTTATGGAAATGGATAAAAGGGGCAACATATGGAAAGCAGTGTGTAAAAATCCCCGTAGCATGGGAAATAAGATCCCAGATACTGAAGCTTTGATGGGACAGGTTGACTTGGATTTAGTGGCAATTACAGAAACATGGTTCACAGAAAACCATGACTGGGATGTAACTATACCAGGCTATACTTTATACAGAATGGGCAAGGTAGGAAGAAGGAGAGGAGGAGTGGCACTATATGCAAAAAATAATATTAAAGCTTTAGAACTACAGAGTTTAAAAGGGAGAGAGGAGACACTGTGGTTTAAACTAGAAAGAGGGAAAGAGAAATCCATTTGCATTGGCATGATATAAAGACCTCCCTCACAGGAGGAAGAGGTGGACGGAGAGTTAATTGAAGACATATGCAACATTGCTAGGAAAAGGGAAATGCTACTGATAGGGGATTTCAATATGCCAGATGTTGATTGGCACATCCATGCTGCAGTATCATCTAGAAGCAAGGAGATCCTGGATTCTGCACAGGGAGAACTATTCAGGCAACTGGTAAGAGAACCCACACGTGAAGGTGCCATACTGGACATGGTGCTTACCAATGGTGAAAATGTTTCTGATGTTATAGTGGGAGATAATTTTGCATCCAATGATCACCAGATGGTGTGGTTCAGTATTAGAAGAAGGGTTGTTAAAATTCATTCAAAAGCGAGGGTCTTAATCTTTGGTAGATTAGAAAAACAACTTTGCCAAGATGGGCCAATACCTCAGGGAGTCATTAGCGGGATGGGAACAGCTGGGGGATGTAGAAAAACAGTGGGAAAAACTGAAAGGGGATATTTTAAGGGCAACCAACCTTTTGGTAAAAATTGTAAAAAAAAGGTAAAAGGAAAAGAGACCGCTATGGTTTTTGAAAGAAGTAGCTGAAAAGGTGAAGAAAAAGAAGGAGGCCTTCATGAAATACAAGAGATCACCGAGAGAGGAAGACAGGTATCTATATTTGGAAAAACTTAGAGAAGGTAGCAAAGTAGTCAGGAAAGCAAAGATTCAAAAAGAGGAGGAAAAAGTCAATGCAATAAAATGGGGGGATAAGACATTTTTCAGATATGTTAGTGAGAAGAGTAAGGGCAAAAGTGATATTGTCAGACTCAAGGGTGAAGGGAGGAATATGTAGAAGCTGATGAGGATAAAGCAGAATTGTTTAACAAATATTTCTGTTCTGTGTTCAAAAATGAAAAACCAAGAGCAGGACCTCAGAAAACAGCCACAAACAGGAACAGAAGCAAGGGGCAATTCGAACAATTTTCGAAACACCCTAGAATACTGAGGGAACTTGGGGACGTTCTAGCAGCTCCACTGACTGACCTTTTCAATGTCTCATTGGAGTCGGGAGTGGTGCCAAAGGACTGGAGAGAGGCACATGTGATCCCTTTACACAAAAGCGGAAGTAAGGATGTGGTTGAAAACTACAGGCTGGTTAGTTTAACTTGGGTGGTGAATAAATTATTGGAAGCGTTGCTGAAAGAGAAAATAGTGAGGTTTCTGAAGTCCAGCGGATTACAGGTTCCAAGGCAGCATGGATTCACCAGAGGTAGGTCTTGTCAGACAAATTTGATTGATTTCTTTGACGGGTAACCAGGGAGTTGGACCGAGGGAGAGCCCTAGATGTGGTGTATTTAGATTTCAGTAAAGCATTTGACACTGTTCCTCACAGGCGACTTATAAACAAACTGAGCACCCGAGGGATGGACATTAAAGTTACTGCTTGGGTAGAAATTGGTTGAATGGGAGGCGACCAAGGGTACAGTTAAATGGAGCTCACTCTGAGGAGAAGGAGGTTACCAGTGGTGTTTCCCAGGGATCTGTCTTTGGTCCAATTATTTTTAACATCTTTGTAAGTGATATAACGGAAGGGCTGTTGGGTAAGGTTTGCCTCTTTGCAGATGATACCAAAATCTGCAATAGAGTAGACACACAGGAAGGTGTAGATAACATGAGGAGGAATTTAGCTAAGCTTGAAGAATGGTCTAGAATTTGGTAGCTGAGATTTAATGTTAAAAAATCCAAGGCTGTGCATTTGGACTGCAGCAATCCAAGGGAGCAATATATTATAGGGGTGAAGTACTTTTTTCCACTAAAGAAGAGCGAGACCTAGGCATGATTGTGTCTGATGATCTTAAAGTAGCTAAGCAGGTAGAAAAGGTGACAACAAAAGCTAGAAGGTTGCTTGGGTGCATAGGGAGAGGAATGGTCAGCAGAAGAAAGGAGGTGATAGTGCTTCTGTATGTCTTTGGTGCGACTTCATTTGGAGTATTGTGTGCAGTTCTGGAGACCAGGGCCGGATTTACCTATACGCCATGTACGCCATGGCGTAGGGCCCACAGCTGGCAAGGGCCCACAAAAATGGAAGTTAGCTTTTTTTTTTTAAATACAATTTAAAAAAAAACCTGCTGGCTGCCGCCGCGGGGCCCCCTCTGCTGCCGCGGCAGCATGGACTGACCCGCGGGGGCCCCCTCTGAAAGGTAGGTCAATCCTTCCCTCCCTCCCTCCATGCAGGCTGTGAGAGACGCGAAGGGAGCGTATCTCCCTCGCGTCTCTGTTAAGCCCGCAGGGGCTGATGGGAAATTTCCCATCAGCCCCTGCGGGCTTAACAGAGACGCGAGGGAGACACGCTCCCTTCGCGCCTCTCACAGCCTGCACGGAGGGAGGGAGGGACGGATCGACGAATCGACCTTGCAGAGGGGGCCCCCGCGGGTCAGTCCATGCTGCCGCGGCAACAGAGGGGGCCCAGCGGCGGCAGCCAGCAGGTTTTTTTTTTAAATTAAATTTTGCTTTAGGCCGACGGGGGGGGGGGGGGGGTAGGACTGGTAATGGGCTATTGGGGGGGGTGGGGCTGGGAATGGAAATGGGCGGGGGGGGTTAATGCTGGAGGTGGGAGGATGAGGTTAGGACTGGTAATGGGCTGTTGGGGGGTTAGAACTGGTAATGGGCTTTGGGGGGATTAAGACTGGTAATGGGCTTTGGGGGGGTTAAGACTGGTAATGGGCTGTGGGCTGATGGGGGCTGACTGGTAATGGGCTATGGGGGGCTAGGACTGGAAATGGGCTGGGGGGGTTAAGACTGGAGGTGGGCTGATGGGGTTAGGACTGGTAATGGGATGTTGGGGGGGTTTAGTACTGTTAATGGGCTTTGGGGGGTATAAGACTGGTAATTGGCTGTTGGCTCATGTGTGCTGAGGGCTGATGGGGGCTGTCTGGTAATGGGCAATGGGGGTGCTAGGACTGGAAAGGGGCTGGGGGGGTTAAGACTGGAGGTGGGCTGATGGGGTTAGGACTGGTAATGGGCTGTGGGCTGATTGGGGGGGGGTTAGGACTGGCAATGGGCTATGGAGGGCTGACTGGAAATGGGTTGATGGGGTTAGGACTGGAAGTGGGCTGATGGGGGGTTAGGACTGGTATTGGGTTATAGGGGGGGCTTAAACTGAAAATGGGTTGATGGGGGTTAGGACTGTAAGTGGGTTGATGGGGGGCTAGGACTGGTATTGGGTTGGGGGGTTGCTAGGACTGTAAATTGGGCTGATGGGTGGCTAGGACTGGAAATGGGCTGATGCAGGGACTAGAAGGGAATGGATGCTGGGTGAGGCTGGAACTAGAAGGGAGCTGATGTTGGGGGAGGATTAGAATGGGATGGGGCTGGAAGAGTAAAATGGAGAGGGGAAAAATATTTTGTGTGGGAGGGATAAAAAATCTACAATTGGCCGGGTATTGGGAGAGTAAGTGGGGATTGAGGATGGAGGGGTAAAATTTGAGTGGATGAAATAGGAATGAGGAAAGAGCAAAAGGAGAAAGATTAGTATGTTAAAGCAGATGTAGAGAGAGAATGGAAAAAAACTAGGAGAAGAAAGGACAAATGTACAGCAGACGATGGAGAGTTAGCAGAAGACACAAAGAAACCAGAAGAAAGTGGCTGGAGCAATTGCAGCTGAAAAAAATGCACAAAAGGTAGAAAAATATCTCTTTATTTTGAATTTATTAATTGGAATATGTCAGCTCTGGTAAATGTGCATCATTAACGTCTGCGCTTTGTTTAGTACAAGAGCAAATTAATATATAGTTTTATTTCTACAGTGTTGTACATTCCAAGTTTGGCTTTTGGGATTCCCAGTTTAATTATTGTCTTCCTGTTTCTAAATTGTGATTACTTGTTTGGTGATGGTCTATGTTCTGCATGTGTAACTGAGCTGAGGTGTTCTGTTTATATAATTCATATTTGACATTGCCACTTGTTCTCTTTCCCCAGTAGGTCATGTATTGTTGTTCTCTGAAATGTATTGGTTTAATATTTGCAGTGTTGCCTTTTGATTGGTAGAGTATGGTGCTTTGTGAGTCCTGGTAGTGCTGTTAGGATACGGCGGGTTTGCTATGGGTTCTAAATGGGCAGTGTTTGTAGTAGTTCCTAATGTGTCTGGCAGTTGGCACTGGATTATAGTAATGTAGAAATCTTTTAGTCTTTCTTTATCCATACACTCGTTAAGAGGCACGTTTACTAAAAGTTAGTATATGGTAACATTATGCAAATATTTATGCAAATGAGGCCCCGCACCCCCCTTGGGCCGCCCCTGCTGGGGGCCCACAATTTTTGTTGGCGTAGGGCGTCACTCAAGGTAAATCCGGCCCTGCTGGAGACCACACCTTCAAAAGGATATAAACAGGCTGGAGTCAGTACAGAGGTTGGCTATTAAATGGTTAGAGGTCCTCATTATAAAGCATCTGAGGACAGACTTAAGGAACTTAATATGTACACCTTAGAGGAAAGGCGGGATAGAGGTGATATGGTTGAGACGTTAAAATAGCTCCGTGGCATAAATGCAGAGGATGAGAGTCTTTTTCTATTGAAAGCAAGTTCTGCTACGAGGGAATATGGGATGAGGATGAAAGGGGATAGATTCAGGAGTGCTATGTGGAAATATTTCTTTACGGAAATGGATCTGTAGAATAGTCTCCCAGTGGAGGTGGTAGAGATGAGGACAGTAACTGAATTCAAAGACGCATGGGACAAACACAGAGGATCTCTAAAAGTAAAAAGGCGAATGTTGTAGTGGTTAATATGGAAGGACAGGCTAGATAGGCCTTGTGGTCTTTTTCTGTCATCAAGTTTCTATGTTTCTATGTTACTTGCAGGGGCGGCCCAAGGGGGGTGCGGGGCCATGTGCGGAGACTCGGTGCGGGGCCTCATTTGCATAAGGGACCTCATTTGCATAAATATTTGCATAATGTTACCATATACTAACTTTTAGTAAACATGCCTCTTAATGAGTGTATGGATAAAGAAAGACTAAAAGATTTCTACATTACGATAATCCAGTGCCAACCACCAGACACATTAGGAACTACTACAAACACTGCCCATTTAGAACCCATAGCAAACCCACTGTATCGTAACAGCACTACCAGGACTCACAAAGCACCAAACCCTAGCTATCAAAAGGCAACAGTGCAAATATTAAACCAATACATTTCAGAGAACAACAATACATGACCTACTGGGGAAAGAGAACAAGTGGCAATGTCAAATAGGAATTATATAAACAGAACACCTCAGCTCAGTTACACATGCAGAACATAGACCATCACCAAACAAGGAATCACAATTTAGAAACAGGAAGACAATAATTAAACTGGGAATCCCAAAAGCCAAACTTGGAATGTACAACACTGTAGAAATAAAACTATACATTAATTTGCTCTTGTACTAAACAAAGCACAGACGTTAATGATGCACATTTACCAGAGCTGACATATTCCAATTAATAAATTCAAAATAAAGAGATATTTTTCTACCTTTTGTGCATTTTTTTTCAGCTGCAATTGCTCCAGCCACTTTCTTCTGGTTTCTTCGTGTCTTATGCTAACTCTCCATCGTCTGCTGTCCATTTGTCCTTTCTTCTCTCTTCTAGTTTTTTTTTCCATTCTCTCTCTACATCTGCTTTAACATACTAATCTTTCTCCTTTTGCTCTTTCCTCATTCCTATTTCATCTACTCAAAATTTACCCCTCCATCCTCAATCCCCACTTACTCTCCCAATACCCGGCCAATTGTAGATTTTTTATCCCTCCCACACAAAATATTTTTCCCCTCTCCATTTTACTCTCCCAGCCCCATTCCATTCTAATCCTCCCCCAACACCAGCTCCCTTCTAGTTCCAGCCTCACCCAGCATCCATTCCCTTCTAGTCCCTGCATCAGCCCATTTCCAGTCCTAGCCCCCCATCAGCCCATTTCCAGTCCTAGCAACCCCCCAACCCACTTCCAGTCCTAACCCCCCATCACCCCATTTTCAGTTTAAGCCCCCCCCTATAACCCATTACCAGTCCTAACCCCCCATCAGCCCACTTCCAGTCCTAACCCCCCATCAGCCCACTTCCAGTCAGCCCCCCATAGCCCATTGCCAGTCCTAACCCCCCATCAGCCCACAGTCCATTACCAGTCCTAACCCCATCAGCCCACCTCAAGTCCTAACCCCTCCCCATCAGCCCATTTCCTGTCCTAGCCCCTCCCATAGTCCATTATCAGTCCTAACCCCCCATAGCCCATTACCAGACAGCCCCCATCAGCCAACAGCCCATTACCAGTCTTAACCCCCCCATAGCCCATTGCCAGTCCTAACCCCCCCATCAGCCCACAGCCCATTACCAGTCCTAGCCCCATCAGCCCACCTCAAGTCCTAACCCCTCCCCATCAGCCCATTTCCTGTCCCAGCCCCCCCCCCCATAGCCCATTATCAGTCCTAACCCCCCCATAGCCCATTTCCAGTCCTAACCCCACCCAAAAGCCCACCTCAAGTCCTAACCCCTCCCCATCAGCCCATTTCCTGTCCTAGCCCCCCATATCCCATTACCAGTCCTAACCCCCCAACAGCCCACAGCCCATTACCAGTCCTAACCCCAGCAGCCCACCTCCAGTCTTAAGCCCCCAGCCCATGTCCAGTCCTAGCAACCCCCCCAACCCATTTCCAGTCCTAACCCCCCATACCCCACTCCCAGTCCTAATCCCACCAGCCCATTTCCAGTCCTAGTCCCCCGTCACCCAATTTTTAGTTTAAGCCCCCCCATAGCCCATTACCAGTCCTAAGCCCCCATCAACCCACATCCAGTCCTAATCCCATCAGCCCATATAGACTTAGCTCCCCCATAGCCCATAGCCCCCCATAGCCCATCACCACTCCTAACCTCCCCCAGCCCATCACCACTCCTAACCCCCCCATCAGCCCATTTCCTGTCCTAGCCCCCCATAGCCCATTACCAGTCCTAACCCCCCCAACAGCCCACAGCCATTACCCCCCCTACCCCCCCCCCGCCCATCACCCGTCCCAACCCCCCCCAACCGCCCACAGCCATTACCACTCCTAACCCCCCCCCCCCCCAGCGAAATTTTTTTTACAAAAAATGCTGTCGCTGCCGGGGCCGCCGCAGCAGAATCGAGTGTGCCGCGGGGCCCCCCCTGCCCAGCAGAGCCTGCCCTCCCCGGTATCACCTCTCTTAGCTGCCTCCAGTCACACGCGCCGGCTTTCAGAGCGCGAGGGAAGAGCTTTTTTTTTTTTTTTTTTAATTTTAATGTTGGATCAGAATGTTTTTTGCACTGGGCCCCCTGAAACGCAGGGCCCTGTGCAAAAAACATTCTCGCTCAATGGACGGGCCGACCCTGCTAATCGCATAGAATCACCAACAGATAGAAATTGTGCCCCAAAATAATGAAAAATGGGAAAAGCGGACAGCACTGCGTGCAGAGTGTATCACGGAGACATTTGAAAGTGATGGCATAAAAAATTCCACACCCGCGAAACCGGACCAAGAAAGACATGGGACAGGATCCTCTGCTGATCATCCAGTGCATATACAAACAGTATAGCCCTGAGGGGCAACGGAGCCACCACCACGTCTGCCTCTAAATTCACCCATGAAGAGTTAGAATCACATTCCCAGAAATACAGGCCCCACAGATATGAGCAGAAATAATATATTTCAATATTTGGAAGACCAAGGCCACTGGATCCCTTGGGCAAATCAAAGTGGCCCAACTGATCTGAGGCCGGTGGCCCTGCTAGATAAAACTTGTGAATAAACACTGTACAGCTTTGAAAAAGGAACCCAGATAGGGAGGTGTAGGAACAAAAAAAGTACCTTAGGCAGAAGGAGCATTTCAATGGTATTTATACCGCCCAACCAAGAGACTGACGACGCCTGACAGGAATTAATATCTCGAAAGAAGAGGTGTAAAAGGGGAACATAGTTAAGCACATACAATTTGGAGAGATCCTGGGGAATTAGAATACCCAAATATCTGAATTGCATATCGAGCAAAAACTCACTTGAAGGTGGCTGGTTTCAGTGTGAATCAGCAGAAAATTCATGGCAGAAGTACCAACTTTTGTTTGTTGACCGAAAAACCGGAGACCAACAAAAATCTTTGAAGCATGTCGTCAATAGCAGCTTTCTTCCATTGCTTTCACAGGAAGTCAGTTTTTAAACTGCGTTTCCCTGGGTAGACAGGCCATTTGAAGACTGCCTTCATAGAGTCTGGTTATAAGGGTACTTGGGGCACTTACATATATCCAGACTGAGGGAAGGCGATCCTGTGAGTGTGCCTTGAGCTGGACTTGCAACAAACACACACAGGTGGTATTTTAAAGAGAATAAAGGGCATAATAGCACCAGTGGAGAAGAGAGAGGCAAAAAGAAGTACCAGTAGGGCCTCCCTCTCCCAGAAAGAATGTGTGGACTCGTCAGCAAGATGACCGGTTTGAAAAAAGACCCTCTTAATGACATAAGTGCAGACAAAAGGCACGCAGGCATCTTCCGATATGCCTCATCATATTCACCTCTGTCTGGTCTGTTGCCTCACCCACCCAATCCTCACTCTCTGGACATTGTTAACAGGTAAATTGCAGCACTTATTGCCCTTGCATGTTTCTCTCACAGACGAGATGAGCAAAAAAAGCTGTCGCTGCCGGGGCCGCCGCAGCAGAATAGAGTGTGCCGCGGGGCCCCCCCCCTGCCCAGCAGAGCCTGCCCTCCCCGGTATCACCTCTCTCAGCTGCCTCCAGTCACACGCGCCGGCTTTCAGAGCGCGAGGGAAGAGTTTTTCCCTCGCTGCTCTGTTAAGCCCGCGGGGGCTGATGAGAACTTCCCATCAGCCCCCTCAGGCTTAACAGAGCAGCGAGGGAGAAACTCCCCTCGCGCTCTGAAAGCCGGCGCGTGTGACTGGAGGCAGCTGAGAGAGGTGATACCGGGGAGGGCAGGCTCTGCTGGGCAGGGGGGGGCCCCGCGGCACACTCGATTCTGCCGCGGCGGCCCCGGCCCCGGCCCCGGCAGCGACAGCTTTTTTTTTTTTTTTTAATTTTAATGTTGGATCAGAATGTTTTTTGCGCGGGGCCCCCTGAAACGCGGGGCCCTGTGCAAAAAACATTCTCGCTCAATGGACGGGCCGGCCCTGGTTACTTGTGCCCCTCTGCCCTCTGCTAGACCCCTGCCCCACCCACCCCCTGCCCCACCTCGCCACCACCCCACCCCCATCAAATAACTACAGGGAGAGTAGCAGTGCAGGCTTTAGTATCTGCAGGTCATGTCTAAGTGGAGGAGAGAGTACAAGAGGTTGCATTCTTCTGCATCCATTCAGTCACAGACACGCAATGCACACATGCTCACCCATATGGTAATATATTCTGCATCCACAGACTTCCTCACCCCTCACCCCTTCCCCAACAATCTGTGCAGAGCAGAGTTAGGTCACTTCCCCAAAATAAAAATCTCAATAATGGCAATATAAACCCTCCAGGTTCTGGGCCTATTGGAAATTAATACAAACAAAATCCTTCAGAGCCAAGATCAGATCTACCATGCTGGCACTAACTTACAAAACTCACCCAAGGACTCTATAAGGAAAAGGCAGCACTATAAATATTGCAGAGTGTCCTCGAACTAGGGTTGTCAACTGGTTCCAGATGCACCCAACAGGTTTGTTCCAGTCCTGGGTTTACCCCATTGCATGCAGGAACATAGTCTTGCTTTTCTTATGTAATGCAATGGAAAAATCAGAACTACATGTCCCTGCATGCAGTGGGGTAAACCTAGGACTTGATCAAGTGTGTCAGGCGCATCTGGATCCAGTTGGTAACCCTACTTCGAACATCAGTAAATCTATTAGAGCTGAACAAGCCAGATTACGACACATTCTTAAGTCGTAATTACATGCTAACAGAAATACCAGAGCTACCAAGTTACCCAGTTCCAGGAGTAAGATTTTAAGCCAGACTTGGATTTCTGGCCATCTTATTTTGGTGCATTATGGGATCTGCAGCACTATTTCAATGAGTAAAATCAGGAACTACAAATATCATGCTGCATTGCAAGGCAAATTTAAAGCCAGAACTGACCAAAACTCTCACTTCTGTAACTGGTTAACTGGGTAACTTAGCACCTCTGGTATACCCAGCCTTAGTCGCAGATGCAGAATACAGATGGACCTTCGACAAATGAAAAAAATAAGTTACCAAAAAGTGAAAATAAAGATATGCACACAAAAGTGAAACATAGAAACATGATGACAGAAAAAGACCACATGGCCTATCTAGTCTCCCCTTCCATATCAATTACAATGGTCCCCTTTTTACCTCTAGAGATCCTCCGTGTTTGTCCCATGATTTTTTGAATTCAGATGCTATCCTTGTGTTCACCACCTCTATTGGGAGACTATTCCATGCATCTACCACTCTTTCCGCGAAGAAATATTTCCGTATATTTCTCCTGAGTCTATCCCCTTTCACTCTCATCCTATGTCCCCCCATAGCAGAGCTTGCCTTCAAACAAAAGAGACCTTCCTGTGCATTTATGTCACAGAGGTATTTAAATGTCTCTATCATATCATCCCTATCCCACCTCTTTTCTAAATTATATATATATATATTAAGAGCTTTAAATCTATTCTGATATGCTACATAACAAAGACCACTTACCATTTTAGTAGCCACCCTCAGCACCGACTCCAACCTGTTTATATCCTGTTAAAGATGTGGTCTCCAGAATTGCAAACAATACTCCAAATGAAGTCACACCAGAGTCTTATACAGAGGCATTATCACCTCCTTTTTTCTGCTGGCCATTCCTCTCCCTATAGACCCAGGCATCCTTCTGACTTTTGGGAGTCGCCTTTTCTACCTATTTAGCTGCTTTAAGATCATCAGACACAATTATGCCAGGTCCTGCTCCTCTTTTGTGGCACCCCCTACATTGTACTACTCCTTTGGATTTTTGCAGCCCAAATGCATGACCCTGTATTTTTTAGCATTAAATTTCAGCTGCCAGATTCTAGACCATTCTTCAAGCTTATCTAGATCCCTTCTCATGTTATCTACTCCTTCCTGGTTGTCTACTCTATTGCAGATTTTGGTAACATTCACAAACAAGCACACCACTGGTAACCTCCTACTCCTCAGAGTGAGCTCCATTTACCAGTACCCTTTATCGCTTCCCACTCAAAAAGTCAGACCCTCTGTACTGTACAAAAAAAGATAGCAATGTCATGACTGGCATTAGGAGATATGTAATTTATTTATTTAACAGTTGTTATATACCATCTTTCTTCAATTCAAGATGGTTTAAAAAGAACATAATATGACAGTATGACAGTATATTTCAACTGATTACATAAAACCGAACTACATAACAAGAGTATATATGGTTAATATAAGTAACTTTTGTACATGAGGAGTCTTCAGGGACAAGAACTATTTACATGCTTGTTTAAGGCATGCTTAATTAGGGCAATTGCTCTGGGCCTCCAAGACAGATAAGTCCCCCAAACTAGTCTGATGCTGAAGAAGGAACAACTTGGGAGGAGCTTAGGATCCCCTCCAAGATTTTGCCTAGGCTGGGCCCCAACCATGTCTACATTCCAAAAACTGACATATTCCAATTACTAATTTGAAAATAGAATTTCTTTTTCTACCTTTGATGTCAGGGCATTTTATTTTTGTAATTGCTTTTGGTCCCAGTCTCTGGTGTCTGTTTTCCTCTGTCTTCTCTTACCTCTCTTTTCATGATCTTTTTTTTTTACTGTATTTAGCTGCAGCTTTTCCCGTACCCCAACCCTCCCATTCCCTATGTCTCTCCTTCCCAGCCTCTTATTTCCCAGTCTTTAACCAACTCTCCTCCTCCCTCCCCCTCTATACCCAGTATCTGTCCTCTGTATCCCTATCCCTATCTGTCCATCATCTCCCCTCTGTTTCCTGTCCCTATCCTTCTCCCCCACTTCCTCTCCATGGCTCTATCCTTCTCCAGCACTTCCTCTCTATGGCTCTATTTTTAGAACATAAGAACATAAGATATGCCATACTGGGTCAGACCAAGGTCCATCAAGCCCAGTATCCTGTTTCCAACAGTGGCCAATCTAGGTCATACATACCTAGCAGTTTACCCAAAAGACACAGGTTCTGCAATGCTAGTACTAGGTCAAGCATTGATATCCTGGGTCCCTTCTTAAAAATAGTTTATGGACCTTTCCTCCAGGAACTTGTCCAAACCTTTTTTAAACCCAGCTACACTAACAGCCTTTACTACATCCTCCAGTAACAAATTCCAGAGTTTGATTACACATTGAGTGAAAAAATATTTTCTTTATTAGTCTTAAATAGTTTACCCTGCAGCTTCATTGCATGTCCCCTAGTCTTTCTATATTCTGATAACGTAAACAATTGATCTATGTTTACCCATTCCACTCCGTTCATTAATTTATAGACTTCTATCATATCTCCCCTTAGCCGTCTCTTTTCCAGGTTAAAGAGTCCTAACCTTTTTAGCCTTTCTTCATAGGAGTATCCTTCTATCCCCTTTACCATTTTGGTGGCTCTTCTCTGAACCTTTTCTAATAACGCTATATCCTTTTTAAGATACGGCAACCAAAATTGCACACAATATTCAAGGTGCGGTCTCACCATGGAATGATATAGAGGCATTATAATATCTTTTGTTTTATTTTCCATTCCTTTCCTTATGATACCTAGCATTCTATTTGCTCTCTTGGCTGCCGCTGCACACTGGGCCGAGGGTTTTAACATGTTATCCACAATGACGCCTAAATCTTTTTCCTGGGTGGTGGTTCCTAATGTGGAACCTTGCATCGTGTAACCATAGATTGGGTTGTTCTTCCCTAGGTGCATAACTTAGCACTTGTCCACATTAAATTTCATCTGCCATTTTGATGCCCAGTCTTCCAATTTATCAAGATCCTCTTGCAATTTTCCACAATCCTCTTGGGTTTTAACAACTTTAAATAGTTTTGTGTCATCTGCAAATGTGATAACTTCACTCGTTATTCCACTTTGCAGGTCATTTATGAATATGTCAAAAAGCAGCGGACCCAGCACAGATCCCTGGGGTACACCACTATTCACCTTTCTCCATTGGGAAAATTGGCCATTTAGTCCTACCCTCTGCTTTCTATCTTTTAACCAGTTCCTGATCCACAATAGTACACTGCCTCCTATCCCATGACTCTTTAGTTTTGCCAAAAGTCTCTGATGAGGGACCTTGTCAAAGGCTTTCTGAAAGTCCAGATACACTATATCAACCGACTCACCTTTGTCCATCTGTTTATTCACACCTTCAAAAAAAACATAACAGATTAGTAAGACAAGATCTTCCTTGTCTAAAGCCATGTTGGCTGTTTCCCATTAGGCTATGACTATCTACATGCTGAGTAATTTTATTCTTTGTGATGGTTTCTACCATTTTTCCCGGTACTGACGTCAGGCTCACCGGTCTTAGGTTTCCCAGATCACCCCTGGAATCCTTTTTAAAGATTGGTGTTACATTGGCGATCCTCCAATCTTCAGGTATTAGAGATGATTTTAATGATAGTTCACAGATTACTAATAGCAGGTCTGCAATCTCATATTTCAGTTCTTCCAACACCCTTGGATATATACCATCCGGCCCAGGTCATTTGCTACTCTTCAGTTTATCTAATAGTTGTAATACATCTTCCCGCTGTATCGATATTTCCTTCAGTTCTTCCGCACCTTTAAATATCACTTCAGTCATGGGTAACATCCCTACATCTTCCTCAGTAAAGACCGAAGCAAAGAATTCATTCAGTCTACCCGCTATCGCCTTGTCGCCTCTTAGTGCCCCTCTAACCCCTCTATCATCTAATGGACCAACTGACTCTCTCACGGGTTTTTTGCTATGAATGTACTTCAAAAAGTCTTTATTTCGCGTTTTTGCTTCCGCAGCAAGCTTCTTCTCAAATTCTCCCTTTGCCTGCCTTATCAATGACTTGCATTTAACTTGCCAGTGCTTATGCTGTTTCCAGGTTTTGTCGTTTGGCTCTTTTTTTCATTTCCTGAAAGATGCTTTTTTGGCAACAACAGCCTCTCTGACCTCACCTTTAAACCATGCTGGCAGTTTTTTGGACTTCCTTCCACTTTTCTTAAAGCGTGGAATACAGCTGGTCTGGGCTTCCAAGATAGTATTTTTCAACAACACCCAAGCTTGATGTACGTCTTTAACCTTTGCAACTGCTCCTTTTAGTTTTTTCTTAACTATTTTCCTCATTTTATCATAGTCTTCCTGTCGAAAGTTAAAAGGTAGTACTGTGGATTTCCTTACTATCCCTCCTCCACTAATTAAATCATATATGATCATGCTATGATCCCCTATTTCCCCATCCAAAATCCCCCCTCTGTATCCCTATACCCTCCCCATGTCCAGCATTTCTCCTCAGTGTGCCCCTTAGCAGCACCCCCATGCCCAGCATCTGCCCTTTCTCCCCTACTCTCCCCATGTCCAACATTTGCTCTTTCTCTCCTATCTCCCACCCTGCCCAATACCTGCCCTCTCTCCCCATATCCTTCATGACCATCATCTGCCCTCCATACCCCCATGTCCTGCAGCCACCCTTTCTCCCCTCTGTCCCCTCATCATGCCAAGTATCTACCCTTTACTCCTGTATCCCCCCACCATCTGCCCTTTTTTCCCTATCATCTCCCCATGCCTTACATCTCTTCTCCATCCTTCCTCTAGCAACCTTCAGCCCACTGCCCCCTCAAACCCATGGCCAGCAGCTGCCCTCCACCTCCCCCTTCCAGCCATCATCTGCCCTTCTTCCTCCCTGTCCAGCATCTGTCCCCCTGTCCCACCTCCATGTCCAACATCTTTCCCCTGGCACCAGTGTCCAGCATGTCTCTCCCTGCCACCTCCTTCTGCAGCATCTGTGCCCCCATGTGTCTAGCATGTACTCTCCACCTCTGACCACCCTCCCCCACTGATGCCCAACGTGGCCACTCCCCCATACCCAAACTGCTGCCACAAGCAAAAGCGAGGGGGGTCCCAATTTCAGCGTGCTTGTCTCTACCGGTCCTGCCCCCTTCCATACTTCATATCAGAAAGTAGCAGGACTGGCAGAGAGAAGCATGCTGAAATTGGGACCCCATGCTTTTGCTTGGGTTTTTTAAAATGTCCTTTGTAAAGCCACTGCTGCCATTGATGTTGACAGATGCGGTGTTGGCTTAAAAAGGAAATTGAAAAAAAACAACAAGCAAAAGTGCAGGGTTCCATTTCCAGCACACTTGTCTCTGCCAGTCATGCCCCCTTCTTACACATCCTTCACATTTTCTTAAGCTACCGCCGCTGCTGCTGCTGTCATTGGCTGGGGGGAGGCCAGAGGGTGATTGATGCCACCACGCCACAGTGCTAGGAAAAGCAGCAGCGGCGGCAGCAGTGACAGTGACAGCAGTAGATTCCCTCACAAAAAGGGAGACAGGAGTGGCCTAGTGGTTGGGGCAAGGTACTTCAGGCTGGAAGGTCAGGAGTTCAAATTCCACTAGAGGACAGCAACCTTGGGCCAGAAGGACTGGGGTTTCTAGTCCCACAGGTCCTCCTTGTGGTCTTGGGCAAGCCACTTAACCCTCCATCGCCCATGTTCCCTGTAAAATAGTTATCACCAAGTTATAATGCCCTGTTCAATGTAATTTCAGTTTATTCAATGTAAACCGCACTGATGCAGAATAGCACAGTATATAAGAGAATATAAATAAATAAAAAAGGACTTCTACATGGCTGGTTTTAACCCTCTGCTGGCAGCCAGCCTGACCCTACAAAAACCAACCAGGCTGGCTGAAAACTGGCCAGTTGGCAACCCTAATTGCCCAAGAAATGTTTGAAGATATCAAATACTCTAACCACATCGACTGCAGAATCTCAAGCCAACATGGAAGCCCAACTTTGATGCCTGATTGGTGGGATCTAGGAGATGCTATAGCAACATCTTAGCAACCTTCTAGAAGCAGTGCCATCACTCTAGAAACATCGTTTATTCTGAGACCACCAGCAGATCTGTGATCTAGAAGCTGAGAAGCTAGGCCTTAAAAGCCCTGAAATTCAGTCTGAGATGCTTGCACCTGAATTGTTTTATTGTCTAAGTGGTATGTTTACTACACCGTCTTAACGTGCGCCCGGCGATAGTGTGTAGGCTGCCATAAAAGGAGTGGGCGTTTCAGTCTTAAAGTAGCAAAACGGGATTATCACGCGATAACGCGCGCTGCTGCACACATTATCGGGCGAAGCGCCACTAAGCGCGTTAACGCGCGGTGATCTTAAGTAGGCGCCCAGGCATGCAAACACAGAAACAGAGATGTAGCATAATGGTTAATACACTGACTGATGATACAGGGGTCATGAGTTCGATCCCCCAGTTTGCCTACTGCATAAGACTGGCTGAGACATCAGCTTTGACATGTAAGTATTGTTTTGTGAGGTATTTTAATTATTGCTGCCAGCAAACACACCCTTACGTGCCGTAACCTAAGGTGCCGCATAAGGCACCCTATAAGGCACGCCATAGGGCACATAATAAAGTGCACTGTCCGCCATGGCACCCTATAATGTCCTCTATAGGGCACCCTATAAGGCGCTCCATAGGACACCTTATAAGGCACCTTATATGGACTGTAACCATAAGGTGCCTCAGAAGGTGCTTTATAGGGCGCCTTCTGAGGCACCTTATGATTACAGTACTCTGAGGGTGTTTTTGCTGGCAGCACTAATGTACATTAAAAATAGACAATGCTTTGGAAAGCTCTATCAAATAATCCCACTGTGGGTTTGAACCCATGACCTCTGGCTCCACAGGCAGTGAAGTAACCAGTGGGCTACAGCTGCTAACAAAACCCTGGCTGGCTGCAGAAGGACTGCACGTCACTACACAAACAGTCTGCTGTGATCACCAGGATAGGGTTAACCCACCCATACCCATGATGCACTGCACATGCAAATCAGCAGTCTACAGATGATCACAAGATGGGGTATGCACCCCCACAGCACCTCCGCCTGGTAGGGGGAACTGACCATGTGTGTTACTGGCACAGAGTAGCTACAGACTGTCACATTGTGCGGGTACTGTGCTCACCCTGAGGGTGAGGTGGGGCGCCCAGCACCAGGTCCACAGCACCTTCCATGGCAGAAATAGGCTATGCTGCAGGTCCTCAGCAGTGCTAGTGTGTGAGGTAGGTAGTTCCTGCAGACACACCTTGGATACATCTGTATTTCTCAGTCAGGTTTAGCCCTTATGGACCCATAGGCGGATTATGTACCACCACCCAACCTCTGGGGTTGAGGGTGGGAAACGGGGTCTCCCACCAACAGATCCACATTCTTCCTCCCTGCAATGGAGGCAGTAGAGGGGACCATCAACCCCAGTCCTGCTGGGGAATAGACACCCTACAAGGCAGTCAATGCAGCTCTGTACCCATCCATAAAGCAATAGCAGACAGACATGAGGCCTGGACATGCTCAGCTGCATCCCACCACTATCTGATATCCTCATGCAGCAATCCTCCAGCCGCTGCACCCTGCAAGGTGTTCTAGCAAGACACATACTAGCTACAGTCTTCCAGCTAGTCCATAGTGCATGTCCCTGCAGAAGATACATGCACCCAGAACTGGGATGTCAGCATACACACCAAGCAGATAAGTCAATGATTGGGCCCCAAAAGGGACCCATAAATATCACATGAGAGAAATTCTATATAGCACTATGGGGGAACCTAGTCATGCCGTGGTCACTGCTCAGTCAGGGTGAGAGCGACCTCCCAGCAGGACATCCTGTGGCCATGCTGTCCGTGCAGGTGGTACCGGGCACTACAATGTCTGAGCCATTGCCCTATGCCCTGTGCAGATGCGGCCAGGCCAGGCCACCCTATCCAAGCTATTCTCACAGTACCTTGCTCCTCATTATGCAAATTGGCAGGCCAATACTGGCAACAGTGCTAGCAATGTGGGCTGTGGAGGGTGTTGGCAGCCACCAAAAACTGGATAGACAGACACACACTCCACACACCTATGCCAGCATTGTGCAACTATAGAGGTGTTTGGGAGCTCTGGCCACCACACCAGTCCTGGGCACAGTGCAGGCATGGCTATGGTACGCAATACTCCTGGGGTCACTCTGTCAGACACCAGACCTGGGGCACACTCCACAGACATCAGAAAGGTTGCTATGATGCAGCTCAATCAGCCAGTTGTGCTTAACGTAGGAATTGCTATCTGCCAGTTCTCATAGCAACCTTTTGATAGCTGTGTACAGTTTTCCCATGTTTAGGGTGGCATTGCTAAGGTATGCAAGTGCTAGTATGGGGAGATGCGCGCAGGGCACAACATCCTGCCTCTCCAGGAGGCTTGGGATAATGGAGCCTGTGGGTGCGGATGTGTCTGCCCCTGTTGGCCGCTGCTCTAGGGCAGAGGTTCCCAACTCCAGTCCTGGAGGGCCAAACACTGTTCGGGTTTTCATGCTGTCCCTAATGAATATGCATGAGATACATCTGCATACCATGGGGGCAGTACATAGCAATGCAGCACAGCCACATTTATTAGAGGCAGCATGGAACCTGAATGGTGTTTGGCCCTCCAGGGGTGCATTTGGGAGACTCTGCTCTAGGTAATGCGCATGTTTATGGTGTCTGTGCTCTGTAGGGTAAAATGTAGGTGTTTTGGGCATGTCTACGTCATCTGCACTACAGGTTCTGTCTGTATTAGCGGGTAAAATATAGGGGCTGGGTTGGCAGGAACCACAGCTGGAACTTGAACCTGTGACCTTCTGCTCCTGAACACACTGGCTGTGTGTACTGCACCACTGTGTTGCCACAGAGACAGTGCATTCCCTGGGGATACCATGACTGTTCGTCAGTCAGGGCCTGTCTGTTGCAGTGCATGGCACCCACCTACACAGGGCTAGGCCACGGTCTGCTCTGGGCAGCTGCCACTGCCCCCTCCACCACCAGTACCCCTCTGCCACCCTGCTGACATGCCCGTCTGCTGGTGCTGCTGGTGAAGCGCAGTCTCAGGCCATCTATTGTGCGGGTAGGCGGCTGCCTATGGTGCAGGTTCTGGGGTAGGGGTGCCTGCATAGCTGGTCACACTTCCCACCAGCACCGCCTGCCAATGTTCTGTGCCCTTGGGGGTACTACAGTGCCAGGTCCCACAGTACCTGCTGAGTACTATCCCCTGTGACACTGTGGGAAGCACACTCGTACCCATGCTGGGCCCTCATCAGTTGCTGTCTGGCTCCTCTACTGTTTCAGCATTCCTATGGGCCACCTAGGCATCACCCTAGTCCGCACTGTGGCCCAGCTGCAGCACAGCATGTGCCGTCTGCAGCCCTCTGTGTCCCCTTTCCCAGCATCTGTCCAGTTGCCCATTCCGACATGCCCGCCCTGCTGTTGTGGAACATGTGCACGCCATAGGAAACCTGTCCAATGGAGAGGGAAACCCTGATCAGTGCTATTTCACTGTGGGATCATTCACCTTGTATGGGGATAGAGCGTAGACCCTTCCAAAATTCATATCCTTTTTTTGGAGCTTTCTTTGGAGTGTTTTTCGATGTTTCCCATTCATATCACTATTGCCCAGTTTGGTTATGTTTTTGTTATATTTTGTTGGGGTCATTATCAATGTTTATTTGCACTTTTGTTCCATGCACATGTATCACACTTATCACTTTTTTGTAGATTTCCCTGATTTTGCTGTACATTGCTGACAGAAATGGTTTCTCTTCCCTTTAAATCAGCTCTAATGCCAGGTTTTCACTGGCGTTAGTTTTCAGCATCGGATTTCACAGCGTTAGTGTGCCTGGAGCCTCTCCCCTCCCACTCTCCACCCACTGACCCCTTCTCTCCGCCCCTGGGGAGCCTTCCTCTGCACTCCGGGAGCCTTTCCCCGCCTTCAGCGCTCGTTTGCACCGCTGCGCGCGTTATCGCGCGATAAGGTACCTGTGCGCCTTAAAAAGCGCCATTATCGCGTGATAAGGTACCTTATCAGGTGATAACATCACAGAGCTCACTTTAAGACGGTTTAGTAAACATACCCCTTAGTGAGGAGAGAATATAGGTTTTAATATAAGTGACCTACATAATTATGCCACTGTGATTGTGGTGGTATGTGGTTTAATTATATGAAATTTTCATTTCTTCTTTAACAAAAAGAGAACTCCAAGAGTGGAAACTTGGCTAAAATATGGCTGGAGGTTAAACACTGACTAAAGAAAATTTAGCCATGAGTAAGAGATTATGCCCAAATCTTGAAGCCTAGGCGGTATACCAGCCACATACAACCTAAGGCCTACATTATACTAGCCAATCAAAACAATAAAAGACCGGTTGCTAAAACAGTTCTACTACAATTAAAACACCAGTGTTTGAGACAGGTGTGTGCTGAGAGGAAAAAAAATAAGGAAAGCTTGTGCTTTGGGAACTTGATCTCTGTAAATAGGGATTCTATTTATCTTTTTATTTACCTTAGATAGGGAGGAAATTACTGATAAAAGGAAAAAATTAACTTATAGAAGGAATTTTAACAAATAACATTTAGGGATATGTTTACTAAACAATGGTAGCGGCTTTCGTGCGATATTAGAGCCGCAGCCCCATTGGATTCAATGGGGCCACAACTCCGATATCGCACGGAAGCCGCTACCACTGTTTAGTAAACGTACCACTTAGAGTAACCCTTAGTAGCAAGTGTAGTTAAGATTCTGCCTTTTTCGAGTTGCTTAAAGGATAGTGTTAGTAGGGAAGTGCCTGCCAAAAGAGGAAAAGAATATGGGCCCAATATTCAGTGGTGGCGACTAGTGCAATTACAACAGTGGCAGTCGCCGTTGAACACCAAATCCGGATATTCAATGCCAGGGTCATATCCATCTACCAGCATTGAATATCCAGGTCAGCTGTGGAAACGGGAAGCTAACCAGGCAGCAGTGATATTCAGCCGCTGCCTGGTTAACCTTGGTGACAAAAGTTAGGCCATCTTTTGCTGTGCCTTACTTTCGCCGCCGAGGGATATCCTCGGGTACTGGCCACAGAATGCCCCGATGCTTACTGGTTAGCTTTGGGGCGTGTAGCGGCAGTACCCGTAGATATTTAGCGGCACTAACCGTGCAAATGCCTTTGAATATCGGGCCCTATGTGTCCATTACATGCTGCAGACATCACTCAATAGAGCTCTGGAAAGTGCCAGCAACAGAAAAAGGAGCTAAGTGTGCAGATACCTCACAAATTACCCTGGCCAGTGGTATGGACTAGTTGTTTTTTTTCTGATTTTTGTCTGTTTTTCTTGACATCTTACCTTTGGGGAGTAGAAAAGGACAAGCAGGGTTTATACAACAAAAGGGGGACATACACTTATATCAGACTTATCTGAGCCTGGAAAGAGGGGGGCGAAGTTAATGACCTGAAACCTTTGAAAAGGAAATTGAGCACGAAGTATCAGTTCTTTAAGATATTAAGGGCCCCTTTTACTAAAGCCTGTTAGCCAGTTAACATGAATTTTAACGAGAGGTAACTGGCAGTTGAGAGCACTAACATTTGAATGTGTCTACCATTGCACGTTAAAACACAAGTTAATCAGCGATCCGGGGATGGGGCAGGGAATGGGTGGAGAGTGAGCATGGAAAACACATTACCGCTTGCACCAGATTAATTGCCACATGCTCAGCAGCGGATCATAACATGGGTTCACCTAACAACTCCTCTATGGCAGTTGTTAAATGAATCTGCCTTGGTGGGGCACACGTTAGGTGAGCCACCACAGATTCGTTGCCGGGAACATGCTGGTCATGCTCCCAACAGCTAACGCACAGGCTTTGCAATTAACGTGTATTTATTTGGTGCATTAATTGCAAATCATTAGCGGGCTTTAGTAAAAGGGGCCCTAAGGGCCCAATTCTGAGATACGGGTTGCAGGGTGGCACATCTCAGTGAGATGTGCAGCCCCACAAGCCATGTGGGCCCGATTCCCCCTCCAGCTCTCCTCATACGTCCTGTTCATCAGGACAGGGAGAGCTGGCGGGGGCTGGAGGGGGCAGGATTAGGACAGAGTAGGGGCAGGCCAGCCCGGCAGGACATACGAGGCCGATTTAGGTCAAGGTCCTGTATGTTCTGCCGGACCCATGGGGACATGGTGCTTATTTCACCTCAAAGATGGAATAAGCAGCAAAAAGCCAGCGATCGAGCCCGGGGATCCCCCCTAGGGCTGGGGCCAGGGCTGGGTGTGGGAGGGTCCCCGCAGCTCGATCCAGGCCACGGCAGGCCAGTCTTTGGTCAGGCAGAGGGGAAAAGGGGGACCAAGGACGTGGGAGTTGAGGGCACCTGCGGGGAGAATGTCCCCGCAGTCAGCAGGGGCATGCCAAGCCGTCCTCGGGCCTGATTCTGGTTACCGTGGGAACGTTTTGTTCCTGCAATCCAGAATCAGGTCAAAATGGGCCCATCTTGCTTGGGGCCATCTGGATGGCCTGGATATGCCCCTATCTGAATCGGGCTCCAAGTGCCTGTGTTTTATAAGGTAACTATGGAAAGTAAAGAAAAAAATGTAAATATTAATTGAGACTTTTCTGATGGGTTTATATGTGTTGCTCCAAGAATTCTGATGTTTGAATGCCGAAAAGAAAAAAATGTTATGTTGCATTAGAATGACTTGCTAATGTAAAATAGAATCTCTGAGGTTTCATTTGATAATTTTCTAAAGAAAGAAACTTTACCACATAGTATTAAAACTTTACCATATAGAATTAAATCGGATTTTAATAAAGAAAATTATGTTTATTCCAACTTAATTCTCTCTGTTGCATATTATTTTTAAACTTAAATTATATTTGATTCAATCATATCTTTAGTCACTTGTCCATGGCTGATTTTATCCGCAGGGAGGATCCTAGCTCAGGGGGGACATCCACAATCTAATTCATATATGTCAATGCGGGTCTCTTCCCAGTCAGTTAATATGAAATAATGCTAGGGTATTTTGTGAATTAATATATCTTGTTAAAGATCAAGCACCCTTTATGGTAGCGTTTTTCACTCGATACCAAAAAGACATTAAATCACAATGAATGGACCTATTATTCGAGGTAATGTCATTGTTCAGATTTGGTCCTCAATATGTGCAGATATTTGGTGCCCTATAAGTAAGGCCCAAAGTCCAAATTAGGGGTATGTTTACTAAACGGCGCTATTTGCGCCGCTACGACGTTATCGCGCGATAAGGACCTTTTTGCTTGATAATGGCAGGTTACCGTGTGATAAGGTACCTTATCGCACGGTAACGTGCGCAGCTGCGCAAATGAGCGCCGAAGGAGGAGAAAGGCATCCGGAGGGCGGAAGAAGGCTCCAAAGGGTCGGAGGGAAGGGGTCAATGGGTGGAGAGTGGGAGGGGAGAGGCTCCCCGCACACTAACGCTGTGAAATCCGAAGCTCAAAATTAACGCGAGTGAAACCCTGGCGTTAGAGCCAATTTAAAAGGAAGAGAAACCATTTACGTCAGCAATGTACAGCAAAGCCAGGGAAACCTACAAAAAGTGAGAAGTGTGATACATGTGCACAGAACAAAAGGGCAAATAAACATTGAAAATGACTGTAACGAAATGGGAAAAAAATATAACCAAGCTGGCCAATAGTGATACGAATGGGAAACAGCAAAAAATACTACCGAGAAAACTCCAAAAAAAAGATAGTAAGTCCGGAAGGGTCCATGCTCTGTCCCCATACAAGGTGAATGATCCCACAGTGAAATAGCGCTGATCAGGGTTACCCCATGTTCCTTGGACAGGTTCCCTATGGCGTGCACATGTTCCGCAACAGCAGGGTGGGCAGGTCAGAACGGGCAACTTGACAGATGCTGGAAAAGGGGACACAGAGGGCTGCAGGCGGCACATGCTGTGGTGCAGCTGGGCCACAGTGCAGACTACAGTGATGCCCAGGTGGCCCATACGAATGCTGAAATAGTAGAGCAGCCAGACAGCAACTGATGAGGGCCCAACAGGAGGAGTGGTCTAGTGGGTAGGACAAGGTACTTCAGGCCGGAGGGCCGGGGGTTCAAGTCCCACCTGGGGACAGCAATCTCAGGCCGGAGGGACTGGGATTTCTAGTCCTATAGGCACTCCTTGTGGTCTTGGGCAAGCCACTTAACCCTCCATTGCCCATGTTCCCTGTAAGTATTAGCGTATGTGTCTCATATCCCCTCGTGTTAAATGTATCCCCCAATTGACCGCTTTGACCCGTTGAAAAGCGGGATATAAATACAGCTAAATAAATAAATAAATAAAACATGGGCACGAGTGTGTTTCCCACAGTGTCACAGGGGATAGTACCCAGCAGTTACCCCCAAGGGTACAGAACATTGGCAGGCAGTGCTGGGGGGAAGTGTGGACATCTATGCAGGCAACCCTACCCCAGAACCCGCACCCTAGGCAGCCGCCTACCCGCACACTGGATGGCCCGAGACTGCGCACCACCAGCACCACCAGCAGAATGGCATGTCAGCATGGTGGCGGAGGGGTACTGGTGGTGGAGGGGGCAGTGGCTGCTGCCCACAGCAGACCGTGGCCTAGCCCTGTTCAGGTGGGTTCCGTGCACCGCAACAGACAGGCTCTGTCTGACAAACAGTCATGGCATCTCTAGGGAATGCACTGTTTCTGTGGCCACAGTGTGGTGCAGTACACACAAACAGTGTGTTCAAGAGCAGAAGGTTACAGGTTCAAGTCCCAGCTGTGGCTCCTGACAACCCAGTCCCCATATTTTACCCAGTACTAAACGGTGGAAGTAAAGACCGAACCTTTAGTGCAGAGAACAGAACCATGCGTCAAACGCCCATATTTTACCCCACAGAGCACAGACACCATACACATACGCAGTACCTAGAGCAGAGTCTCCGAAATGCAGTCCTGGAGGGCCACACACCATGCAGGTGTCATGCTGTCACCAATAAAGATGCCTGTGCTGCATTTCCATGTGCCGCCCCCATGGTATGCAGATGTATCTCATGCATATACATGAGGGACAGCATGAAAACCCGAACAGTTTGTGGCCCACCAGGACTGGAGTTGGGAACCTCTTCCCAGAGCAGCGGCCAACAGGGGCAGACACACCCGCACCCACAGGCTCCATCATCCAAAGCCACCTGTAGAGGCAGGATTCCGGGCCCTGTGTGAATCCCCCAATACTAGCCCCTGCATACTGTAGCAATGCCACCCTAAACCCGGGGATATGGTACACATATATCAAAAGGTTGCTATGATTACTGGCAGATAGCAATTCCTAAGTTAAGCACAATCTGCTCTTTAGCTGTATCATACCAACCTCTCTGATGTCTGTGGAGTGTGTATCAGGTCTGGTGTTTGACAGTGTTTACCACCCCGGGGAGTGACCCCAACAGTACTGCGTACCATAGCCATGACTGCGCTGTGCCCAGGACTGACGAGGTGGCCAGGGCTGCCAAGAGCCTCTATATTTGCACAGTGCTGGCATAGGTGTGGGAGTGTGTGTATGTCCATCCAGTGTGTGGTGGTTGCCCACAGCGTACTCAGCCCACACTGTTTGCACTGTGTCCAGTGTTAGCTTGCCTATGTGCATAATGAGGAGCAAGGTACTGTGGCTATAGGCTGGACAGGGCGGCCTGGGCAGGATGCATCAGCACAGGGCACAGGGCAATGGTTGGGACATTGTAGTGTCTGGCCACCACCTGCACGGACAGGGTGGCCACAGCATGTCCTGCTGGAAGGTCACTCCCACCCTGACTGAGCAGTGACCACGGCATGGCTAGGTTCCCCCATAGTGCTACATAGTATTTTTTTTAAGTGATATATATGGGTTTCCTTTTTTGGGGTCCAATCACTGACCTATCTGCTCGGTGGGTGTGCTCACATCCCAGTTTTGGGTGCACACATTGTCCCCAGTAATATGCACTATGGACTAGCTAGCACATTGTTTGCAGTTAGCATGTGTATGGCTGGGACACCTTGCAGGGTGCAGCGGCTGGGGACTGTCAGATAGTGGTGGGGGGCAGCTGAGCATTTCCAGTCGTACTGTCTGTCTCCTTTTGCCGTATGGCTGTGTACAGGACTGCATGGACTGCCCTCAAGGTTGTGTGTACCCCAGCTAGACTGAGGTAGATGGTCCCCTCTACTGCTACCATTGCAGGAATGTGGCTCTGTTGGTGGGAGATCCTGAGCCCCAGAGGGCAGGTCGGGTGGTACTACATAATCCGCCAATGGGTCCAAACAGGCGCCCCCCCCATCATAAACCATGTGGCCATGGCACCCACACAGGATATGCACTATTCTGGGTGCATCATAGTCCACAAGGGTTAGATGTGACTGGGAAAGAAATATGGACAGAGGTGTATTCCGAGGTGTGTCTGCAAGGACTACCTATCACACACTGGCACTGATGGTGACCTGCAGCATAGTCTACCTCAGCTACGTCTGGTGCTGTGGACATGGTGCTGGGTGCCCCCACCTCACCCTCAGGGTGGGCACAGTACCCACACAATGTGATGGTCTGTAGCCACTCTGTGCCAGTAACACACATGGTCAGTGCCCCCTACCAGACTGAGGTGCTGTGGGGGTGCACATGGTCAGTGCCCCCTACCTGGCCGAGGTGCTATGGGGGTGCATACCCCATCCTGTGATCATCTGTGGACTGCTGATATGCATGTGCAGTGCATCATAGGTATGGGTGGGTTAACCATAACCTGGTAACCACAGCAGTTGGTGTGGAGACCTACAGTCCCTCTGTAGCCAGCCAGGGGCCCGGGTGTAGCCATACAGCTGTAGCCCACTGGTTACATCACTGTCTGTGGGGTCATAGGTTATGGGTGTGATCCCACAGTGGGGTTAGTTGATAGGGCTGTCTGAGGCATTTCATTTTTTAAATTTAGATTAGTGCGGCCAGCAAAAACACCCTCAGTGCTGTAGCCTGAAGGTGCCTCATAAGGCACCCTCGACAGCGCTCCATAGGGCGCCCTATAGGGAACATTATAAGGTGCCTTGGCGGACAATGCACCTTATAATGTGTCCTCTGGAGTGCCCCATAGGGTGCTTGCTGTGGCACCTTGGGTTACGGCACTGTGAGGGTGTATTTGCTGGCATCAGAAATCTAAATATAAAGAAACTGTCTCACAAAGCACTGCTGAAACGTAAAGGGCAATGTCTCAGGCAGTTGTATGCAATAGCTGCACTGGGGGATCGAGCCCATGACCCCGTACCATCAGGCAGTCTGTCAACCAATGTGCTACACCTCTGCCACAATGCTTGTATGTCAGCACACCTACCTACAATTAATGCGCGTGTCACACCTCCCTCGATCGTGTGATAATGTGCGCCATGCAACCTATTGCGTGATCCCGACGTCTAGACCGTAACGCCCCCCCCCCCCCCATGACATCCTGCAGATTATTGCTGGGCACACATTAAGACGGATTAGTGAACATACCCCCTTGGTGTAACTATTGAGCCAATCATTGCTATGTTGAAAGGCATAGCACACTGGTTAAAACAATGCCCTGAGCACCAGTGGTTATGGGTTCAAGACCCAAGTGTGTCAAAAACCAGAGAAATGCAGAAATATCAAACTGTGTTTTTAAATGTCAGACACATCACTGCTATGTGTGTCTGCAGCATAGATCCGTATGTAGATTGTTGGCAACACTAGATCCTGTATACTAGTTGTAGCAGAGAAAAAAAACAGGTTGCAAGTGCGCCGCACTCATACACGCGTTGACGCAAGTAGGCCTGTGCGGGGCGGGGCGTGTCAGCACGTGCTGTGGTTTGCGTGCGTGCCTGCGTCCGTGAGTAGTGTATAGGTGAAAATGGCCACCAGGTCAAGAAAGCCTGCATTCACCAGCCATGACCTGCGCCACCTGGCAGAGCTGATCGGAACAAGGCAGCACAAGCTGTTTCCGGGTTCCTCCAGGCGGCAGGACCTGGTGAGAGTCCGGAGGGCCTGGGACCGTGTCACATGGTGCTACAACTGTGTGGCGGACTACCCACGTGAGGTAAGTTATGGGGACAGGTCAGTATAGCCATATACATATCCAGTGTCAATTGTAGCTGTGCATGCTGCTGTGAGTAAGTAGTCTATCCCAATTATGTGTATTAGTTACACCCACGTGCTATATTGTCTATGTATCACATCATAGTGGTCTGACCTTTACCCAGGGGGCTAAGGACCTGTTCACAGAGTCCCAGATGCCATCCTGGTGTCATGGCAGCTGCTGCAATCGATGTGCTAAAACACACCATAACACAGGTAGCCCATAGATCTGCCTAAGGAGGTTCTGTAATCATCATGCTGGTATGGTGGGTTCTGCATTTGCAGGGTCACACATCTGCCCTACCCCCAGGGGCCGTGAGACCTGCCACAAATGGTCTGTCAGTCCCCTGGTGATATGGATGTTTGTGCCCCAGCAGTCTAAAACATCTGCCCACCCCCAGTTGCCCTGGGAGTCCAAAACAGTGGTTCCCCAGCCTCCCTGGAGGTATGGCTATGCCACTGTTGCTGTTTTCCAATTCCCCCTATCCCCAGGAGCCCTGAGAGCCCATCAAAGTGGCTTCCCAGTCACCCTGGTGATATGGTCCTGTGTGTGCCTATGTAGTTTAAAACATCCGCCCTATCCCCAGGAGTCCTGAGAGCCCATCAAAGTGGGCTGCCAGTCACCCTGGTGATATGGTCCTGTGTGTGCCTATGCAGTTCAGAACATTCACCCTATCCCCAGGAGTCCTGAGAGCCCATCAAAGTGACTTCCCAGTCACCCTGGTGATATGGTCCTGTGTGTGCCTATGCAGTTCAGAACATTCACCCTATCCCCAGGAGTCCTGAGAGTCCATCAAAGTGGCTTCCCAGTCACCCTGGTGATATGGGGGTGTGTGCCTATGTAGTTTAAAACATCCGCCCTATCCCCAGGAGTCCTGAGAACCCATCAAAGTGGCTTCCCAGTCACCCTGGTGATATGGTCCTGTGTGTGCCTATGTAGTTTAAAACATCTGCCCTATCCCCAGGAGTCCTGAGAGCCCATCAAAGTGGGCTTCCAGTCACCCTGGTGATATGGTCCTGTGTGTGCCTATGCAGTTCAGAACATTCACCCTATCCCCAGGAGTCCTGAGAGCCCATCAAAGTGGCTTCCCAGTCACCCTGGTGATATGGTCCTGTGTGTGCCTATGCAGTTCAGAACATTCACCCTATCCCCAGGAGTCCTGAGAGCCCATCAAAGTGGCTTCCCAGTCACTCTGGTGATATGGGGGGGGGGGGTGCCTATGTAGTTTGAACCATCTGCCCTATCCCCAGGAGTCCTGAGAGCCCATCAAAGTGGCTTCCCAGTCACCCTGGTGATATGGTCCTGTGTGTGCCTATGCAGTTCAGAACATTCACCCTATCCCCAGGAGTACTGAGAGCCCATCAAAGTGGCTTCCCAGTCACCCTGGTGATATGGGGGTGTGTGCCTATGTAGTTTAAACCATCTGCCCTATCCCCAGGAGCCCTGAGAGCCCATCAAAGTGGCTTCCCAGTCACCCTGGTGATATGGGGGTGTGTGCCTATGTAGTTTAAACCATCTGCCCTATCCCCAGGAGCCCTGAGAGCCCATCAAAGTGGCTTCCCAGTCACCCTGGTGATATGGGGGGGGTGCCTATGTAGTTTAAACCATCTGCCCTATCCCCAGGAGCCCTGAGAGTCCATCAAAGTGGGCTGCCAGTCACCCTGGTGATATGGTCCTGTGTGTGCCTATGCAGTTCAGAACATTCACCCTATCCCCAGTAGTCCTGAGAGCCCATCAAAGTGGCTTCCCAGTCACCCTGGTGATATGGTGTATGCTGCTCTTGATATCATATAATCTACCTGATCCCCAGGAGTCTGGAGACCTGCTGAATGCGTCCAGTTAGTCACACTGCTGATATGGTGTGTGTTGCAGATGATGTGTGCTAGGACACCCTGTCCCCAGGGGGCCTGAGATCTGTCTACAAAGGTGGGTATGGCATCCAGATATTGTGGTAGGTGATGCCGTGTTTTGACACATATGTGCCCCATTCCCCTGAGGCCCATGGCTCATGACACAGGTCAGGTCTTTATCCTGATTGTATGGTAGGTGCAGCTGTGGATGTGGTGTGAAGCAGCCCACCCCCGGGAGCCATGAGACCTGATAAAGAAGGTGCGAAACACATCCATATGTCATTGCTGTGTACCCAGTTTGTGGCAACATATCTAGTCACAACCCAGGAGGGCCATAACAGATTGCATAGGAACATTAGAGATGCTGGTGTAGGGGTACAGGATCTCACACTGCCTACACCACACACCCAACAGGTTACGTCCCAAATGATTCCATATTCAGCATCACGCATAAGTTGAGCGTATATATCTATGTTGACAACATGTCTATAAAGACACAATACTGCACAGATGGTCTCAGTACACATGAGCCGACAACACGCATACCACAGACTAAGCTGTCTGAATGCACATGGCCGTATAACAGCCATGACCTTCCGTGCACATCATGGCAAGACATCCAGACACAATCAATGGGACAGCACATAACTACCCAAAATATACATGGTGGCCCAAAGGGTAGCTGCCCTGACCCACATTGGCTGCCGCATCAACTCACAACACAGGAGCATATTCGCAGGCACTCTGGCGTCACCAGGGGTATGGCAACTGTCCATGTAAACATATGACCAACATGGATCACACACTTTGCCTAGACAAACAGCACACCCTAGTATAGTCAACTCATGCCCCGTAACCACCCCTATCCAACGTTGGCAAGACATAGAGCCAGGGACGTGTGGATGTCATGTTGGACCGGTGCTTCCTCTCTGATGAAGCAAGGATGTATGTGAGACGCCTCTGGGCCCTGTGATGATGTGTCATGGAGTGGGAAGCAGGACAGCCATCCTTAGAGGTGCAAATAATATCTCTGAAGATTGAGTGGTGGCGTACTGAATGTGTCCGGGTGGTTTGGTGGACTCTGCACTGAAGGTCAGTGACGTCATAAGGGATGGTGCAGTATGACAGTGTAGTCTGTTGTATGCGCGATGTGAGGCGCAGGCCACGGAGATGCAATGTGCAGTAAGGTATTATGAGAACCACATAATGAACAGTGAAAGTTATACATGAATGATGAACTGTAGCACATATGGTACGATGTGCAAAAGTATCTTATGTTGCTGTTATGCAGGGACCGTGAATATGTGATATATGTCACATATGGAACGACAGTAGATATGTTGGTGTGAGGGTACATGCACATGTTGTGATTGCACAGCTCTGTCACACCCCAGATAGACACACAGATGTTCATAGGCCAGCTAGGTGCAGCGGGCCATGCCCCTGTGGTAGGCAGCCACAACTGTCCTGATCAGAGGAGACCCCAGTCTGGACCCTAGAGGTGCAGTGGAACAGCAGGTGTCATGTCAGTAGCGTCTGGCATGGGGTACCCACCCTCCGCTGTATGTCAGGGGACATCACCCATGCATGTCTTCCCATCATGGTGCCATGGTGGGTGTGTCGGCTGATATGTTCAGGCCAGGCAAATACACATGTGTTTGCCAGACCACACAGGGGGTTGGCAAGGTCCTCCCTAAACACCAACCTAGCCATGCCACAGGTGGCATGCTGCTGCCATGTCATGCAGGGAGAGTGTAGGGACAGGGCATGATGCATCCAGGGTGTGATGCACGGGACACATATGTGTGACCGCACACATGGCCACACATGTGGGGACACTGGCAACTGTTGGTACAGGACACACTGAGCAGAGGAGCAGGAGCAGCACGATGCCCTGCACGGAGATATGTTATATCTGTTGACCACCCACCAGGGAGATATGGCAGTAATGCACCTTCCCATTGTTTCCCCCCATTAGGTGGAGGACCTACAAAAGAAGGGCAGGGAGATGAGGCTCCAGTGTCCCGGCCTCTTGGAGCGATTCCGAAGGCGGGCAGTGTCACAGTGGGGAGGTGAGTGTCACAACCTCTGCGGCTCATTAGACGAGGTCACAGTGGCCCACCAGGCCTTGCGGGGCCAAACTATTTAAATGTGTCATGTGACTCATGTAAGAGTGTGCTAATAACTGTAATCCCCCACAGAGGAGGACCACGCAGCTGAGACACGAGCGCTGGCACCACACAACATGCCACGGCCCACACACCAGAGATGGCCTGAAGGGGAGGTGGAGGATGAGGATGAGGAGGCGGCAGCGGACGAGGACGAGGGGGGGAGGAGGAGGAGGAGGGGCCAATGGAGGTGGTGGAGGAGGAGGGTGAGGAGGAGGGGGTGCCTTGGGAGGAGGCAGTGGAGGACCCTGGGTCAGACATGGGCAATGGGGGAATGGCAGAGGTGGGGGGTGGGGCGGGAGGGGTGAGCGACTGTGTGTGGGTCATGTCGGGGGGAGGGGGAGGAGGGGAGTGTGGGGGGTGCTGAGGGTGGGTGGGAGGGTGGGTGGGAGGGGCCAGGAGTGGAGGTGGGGGTGGACGGGGAGGCGTGGTTCGCTGAGGGTGGGGAGGTCTGGGCGGAGCACAGGACAGCACGGGACACTGTGGGTCCATGCCAGCAAATGCATGTGGGTGGAAATGGTGCCCGGGTGGTTGTGGCCACGCCACCCATTGCCACGGATAGGACCCATGCACATGCCACCACATACACACCTGGCACCATGTGTGTATGCGGTGGTAGGTGTGTACATGACCTGTCTGTGGCAATGAATGGCATGGAGCAATGCCTGGGGGCCCTTGAACGCACCGTGTGTGTGCTGGCAGGGTCCGTCCAGTGGTTGGTCGCCGAGAGGCAGCCTGTGGCAGGTACGGATGCTGCATCTCAACGGCCATCCACTGATGGGTGTCCCAGGAGCGTATGACGGCCCCTGGGGTGCCCACACACGTGCCCTGTGCTGTCCTGTCCTCCATGACCCAAAAGGACAGCTGGGTCCCGATCATGTGGACTGCACACTGCTGAACAGGAAATGACCCTGTGTCGACACGGCATGGCACAGCGTATGTGCAGTTGTAAATAGTTGTATGTTCCTGTACATATGTACCTCGTTGGTTAATACAGGTTGTGAATAACATTCTAATGGTCATGTGTTGCCTTTACAGACAGACGATGGACGTAAGCATGGGACATGTGAGTGGATATGTATGTGTATGCAAGGTAGACATGGGTGTCATACATGGACCTTCTCCACATACAGGTGTAGGGGCTGGCCATGTGCATCGGCGTGTGAGTCGACAGTTGCATATGAGATGTGGCAATGTAGAGAATGTCCCAAAATGCCTAAGCATGTGCATGCTGTGTGCAATGTGTGGGAACCACATCTGGTGCACCATGCTGGTGTGCCAATAGCAGATCCTGCGTGGGGGATATGATGGGCTGCTGAACCCAGGATCTGCACAGGGGGATGGCCTCTGAGGGTGGCTCAGGACAATGCATGTCACAGGGATGGGCAGTGGGTGACCATTGGTGCATGCACGAATGAGCTGCTGACCTATGTAGGCCACCCATGTCTGTCTGTGCCGCAGGCATGTCTGTGTGGGAGGGCAGCCACGTAGGCCGTGTTGCGGGCTGTGCGAATGTTCACACATGTGTGACTAATGTTGGGGGTATCAGGGGTGTGAGACGGCGACAGATCCCAAAACCAGACATGCAGCACCATGACATTTGCCATGTGCAACAGGGGAGGGTGGCTATCCCCCCACGATGAGGTCCTGGGGCTGAGACCTGCCACAGTCCATAACACACAGGACATGTTATGACCTCTGTGCACTGATAGCCGGCAGTACGGACACCCCACCACCGAGGGGCATGGGTGAACCACATGAGGGCAGGAGGACAACATGAGGTGCAGGCCACGTGGGGGATCACATTGCCACACATCGGAGAACTGCACACAGGATATCATAGGTCAGATAGGTATGTATTTGTAGGAGTATGTGATGTGTTACGTCTACTGCCCTAGTTGCAGTCAGTGTGGTGTACATTTACTATATGTCCACTGCAGCCACGACTGCAAGGCAGTTACAGGTCAACAGGGATATCGACCTGTCTACCCTGGCAAACCATGCACATGAACAGATGTTGTATCAATGTGTTTAGTTTACTGTACATTCACTTATGCATTGTTCTATTCTGCATCAGTGCGGTGTACACTGAACAACCTGAGAGTACATTGCACAGGGCATTATAATGCGGAGATAACTATTTTACAGGGAACATGAGCTATGGAGGGTCATGTGGCTTGCCCAAGTCCACAGGGAGCACCTGTGGGGCCTGAAACCCCAGTCCTATCGGCCCAGGGTAGCTGTCCCTACTGGGAGTTGAACCCCCGACCATCCGGCCTGACGTACCTCACTCCAACCACTAGGCCACACCTCCATGTTACATCCTGCTTGGCCGCCCCCGTCGCCCACAGCCCAAACCACCCCTCCTTTGCTGTGTCGCTGCTGCAGCCTCCAGGGCCAGTGCTGGCTGTGCCATTCTTGCCACTATGGCCTCCAGTGTGTTGGCGATCCGTCCTGCTGTTGTCCGCAGCTGTCGCAACTCTGCCGTGTTCCCACGGATTTTACTCCGTATGAGCTCCAGCGCCTGATGAGTGCCTGTAGGTGGAGGACACGGTGATATGTGCTATACCCCCCTCAAAGGCAACCGTCACACATGTATATGTCAGCCATATTCCACAAGATCAGTCTGTCACACTCTCATGCATGGCACATATCGCAACACATGACCATGGTCAGACCTCTGTGTCCCTTGAACCATTCCCAGGCATGTCATGGGGCCTAATGATGGGTCATGGGACACACCAAGCCCTCACATACCTGTGTTGCAGCAGGATCCGTCCATATGCACTCTGCACAGTGGCCATCTGACATAGGTGAGGGGACGTGAGGGGTCATGGGACACACATGCATATATCTCTGGGGCTGTCCAGCCAACATTGCTGGCACACATTGCTAGGGTGCCCAGATACCTTTGTTCCATGATCAGGATGGTCTATAATGCAGTTCACGGTTGTACCGTGCAATTGAGTTTGAGCATCCGCCCACTGCTGTCTGCACAGGGAACGTACTCTTTCCACAGCCCCGTTTGACGTAGAGATCAAAAACATTATGCTAACTAGCCGTTACAGAGCACAGCACTTGACAGATCTGCGCAACCAACAGAACAGATATGTACATTACTATGTCCTGCAGTTGTGCGCGATGCCCCGGAAGACATATAGGCTACCCTACATCGTGGCTTACAATCACAGACCTTAATGAAATGTTCCATCTTACGGATCACAAATAGCGCTTTTAACCTGCGTACTCTGAAAGTTTACAACAGCTCAGGCAAGATCATGATGAGAGCTCAGATGTCAGGTCACGATCCGGACATTTTCAGAGTCAGGACAAGCCTCATGAACTCAGGACAGTCCTGATAAGATCAGGACATCTGGGCAGTGGGCACCCTACACATTGCTGACCATGTATGGACACTGTGATGCATATCACAACCCATGGAGTGGTAACTATCACGTAGGGGGCCCAGATGACCCTGTCTTGGTGGATCTCCAGGGACAAGCAGGAATTAGTCTGCACGTGTGGGTATCATCAGTACCGACGGAGCCTGTGCGGGAACGCTCCCCAGCGTCCAATGAGAAAGCCTTTGGGAGCATCCCACAGTGCCTGCATGCTGGCATCCCGCCTTTCACAACTGCCTCTCCCCAGTTCATTGTGTTCTGCAGAGCCAGCAGGTCATCATTCCTGTCACTGCAGGAACATGTTCTCACTGCCACATTTCAGCGGTTGCGTCTGCCTTTCTGTAATTCTATACCGGCACCGCCGGTTACCAGCTCAGAAACAAATAAGGGGATTATTTCCTACCTTCCTGATGTGTCTCCTCAGGTACACGCGCCACCTCGGGCCGTAGGCCCAAATAGTTGGCCATCATCATGGGGAAACCCTCCTCAGGTTCCATAACATGCTCAACATGTGGTGGTACTGTTTCCGTCACCGACACCCATGAGTGGTGTCTCACGGGTTTGGGACCTGATCATCCCATGTCCGAATGTTTGGCCTGTGGGATGTTATCAACTAGAGGTCGTACAAGTTGAGCGGCCAGGTGTAGTACCCTCTGTCCCTCCGACGCGGCCTCGGTGGCAGACGTCCTCAAGGGCTTCCGCACCCTTCCATGGATCTCAGGTAACCAAACACACATCTGGCCGTACCTCTAAGGGTTGATCCCCTTCCAGGCATCGGGATGCCTCTGGCGTTGCTCGTGGGGAACATACTCCGACCACACAGCCCCGGCGGGAGGCTCCAGCCCCCAAAGCAATATCGGGGCTCCAGGACGTCCCCGAGGCCTCCACCCTGTCTGAGCCCCTGGGGCCATGCTCTGGGGTACCGGCTATCCTTGCTGGCACCGATACACAAGCATCGGCAGCGTCAATGGACCAGAGAATCCTGGTCATCGAATGCAGTCCGGTGGCTCTCCTTGCGGCATCAAAAGCCTCGGTACCACCCCAGATCTGCCCACCGGTACCGGCACCGTTGTTGCAAACCCCGATACCGGTACCGGTGTCGATAACCTCGGCGCCTGCACCCACGGTACCGAGTCGGGCTGGTACCGATACACCGGTGCCAGGACCCTCCGATGCGGATCGGAGCACCCAGACAGAGGGTATATCTAGTCTCCTGCTGAATCGGATGATTCTAACAGCTCTGCGGATACCGGTGTGCTTATCCCTGAGGAACCCTCCTCTCCAAAGAGGAGGATGTCTCCCCCTGAGGGCATGTCCTGTCAGGATGTCATCTGAGTTGTGGCGAAGTGTCTGTCTATCTCTGTAGCTGCTGAACCTGACCCCAGGGCAAAGGAGGTGGAGATGCCTCAATATCCCCAATCTCCCCAGGTGGCAGCAACGTAACCAGTGCATGAGATCCTGCAGGATCGCCTGCAGAGAATGTGGGGGACACCTCTAACCACCTTCTCCACATTCTCGCGGACTGGATACCATGTATCGTGTCCCTCCATCAGCTGGTGTTCAGGAAACACAGCTCCCTCACCATTCTATTGTGGTGGGGTCTGCTATGAGGAGGATCAGACGTGCCAAAAGGCATGCCTCTAATCCTCCTGGTCGTGGATGCATGACCCTAGATGCCTTTGGACACCGTATCTTCCAGGCATCGATGCTATCAGCCAGGATACGTTCCTATCTTCTATCTATGGGAATGTTCCTGAAGGAGGCCTCAGAGGATCTAGAACGTCTGAGTCCTCGTATCCCAGATGACAGGCGAAATGATCATCAGACTCTTGGCAAACATGCCCAGCACATTTCCACATTTGGCAATCGAGCAGCCTTCGACTACTTTGAGGGACATAGTAGGGCCTCGGCCATTGCCATAGGTGCAGGATGAAATGCCTGGCTCCATGCCTCCTACTTGGAGCACTGGGTACAGGACAAACTGGGTAATATCCCTTGTAATGGGGAGAACCTTTTGGAAAACCTGGCAAGAGGAGGCCAATGCATTGGATGCTGACAGGTCCACCTTTAGTAGGCTTTCAAACATTACAGATCCTGCAAGACAGAAGGCCTTTAGGAAGCCTTTCTGCTCCAAGAGGAAAAGGTTCTCTCAGTCCTACGCCCAACAGGGACAACCTGCAGGCCACTCCACTAGAAAAGGTCAGCAGTCAGCTAAACAGAGAAAGCCAAAGGCCTCTCTGTTCCAGCAGACGCAGCAGGCTCAGCCTCCTCAGGGGCTTTGACTCCCTGCCTGGAGAACTTGCCTTTTCTGGCTCCCAGGGGACCAGACCCCATCCCCATCCCAGGAAGGCTCTGTTAATTTGCCCACAGATGAAGCCACATAACAAAAGAGAGGTGGACACCAGGCGTTGTCGGTAAAGGCTACAAGCCTCATTTCCGATGCATGCCTCCTCCAACAGTGGTAGGAGGTTTCACCTCTCAGAGCAACCATTTGCTTCATGACGTCCATCTACTTCTAGCCCAAGGGGCAATAGAAGACGTGCCCATCCTCCAACAGGGCACAGGGTGTTACTCCCCCTACGTACGTATCCCAGAGAGGACAGGGGGGGCACAGGCCCATTTTGGACCTCCGGGAACTGATAAGATATCTGTTGAGAGAGAAAGTCACAATGCGTTCTCTGGGGACTCCTCTTCCATTCCTTCACAGTCAGGATTGGCTATGTTCTCTAGATCTCAAGGCTGCGTACACTCATGTCCTCCTCCACCCAACCCACAGACGATTCCTACGTTTTCTCTGCCAGGGAACGCACTATCAGTATCGCGCTCTTCCCTTTGGCCTGGCCTCAGCTCCAAGTGTGTTTACGATAAGCATGGCTATGGTAGCAGCATATCTCCGCACCCTCGGGATATTTGTCACCCCCTACCTAGATGATTGGCTCATTCGAGCCCCCTCAGAGTTCGCGGCCACACATTCTCTATCCTGCACAATGCATCCTCTCCAGTATTCTGGTCCAGTTATCAACCTACCCAGATCCAATCTAACCCCCACTCAATCCTTGGAGATTACAGGTGCACAACTAGACACCAGGGAGGTAAAGGCCTATCTTCCTTGGCCTTGTTGTCACCGCATTGTGCAGTTAGCTTCCTAAGCCGTGCTGGGGGCATACCTCACCACTCGGGAGATGCTACAACGTTCACGTCACCTGGCCCCCACAGTACATGTGGTCCCCTACGCACGCCTCCATATCGGGGCAGCCCAATGGACATTGTCCACTCAGTGGACCCAAGCATCAGGCAGTCTATCAGACAGGATACCGATATCAACTCACTGTATCTAGTCTCCTCCATGATGGCAAGCATTTCAGTATCTGTTGGTGGGGTCGCCCTTTCTATTGCCCCCTCCTCAGACAGCCTTGACAACAGATGTCTCTCAGATGGGGTGGGGAGCTCACCTCCAGGACCTCTCCACCCAGGGCAGCTGGTCCTTTCAGGGGATTCATTGCCATACCAATCTCTTGGGACTCGGAGCAATATGTCTAGCTCCTCAGGTGTTCCACACTCAATTGCATGGCAAGAGGATTCTAGCTCACACAGACAATCATGTAGCTATGTTTGACGTGAGCAAGCAAGGAGGAACAGGCTCTCTGTCGCTATGCAACGAACCCCACGACTATGGGCCTTCGCCGGAGAGCATCAGAGTCATCTCCAGGCAGTTTACCTTCCAGGCATTCAAAGCTCTTGGACAGACAGACTCAGTCGGGGTCTGCTTCCACACAAATGCTCTCTTCACATAGACCAAGTCACCAGAGTCTTCCTACTCTGGGGAACTCCAGATATAGACCTCTTTGCACATCCATTGAATGCCAAACGTCCCCGGTTCTGTTCACGGATTCTGGCTCAGGGTTGTCCGGCCAGGGATGCTGTCCCCCTCCATTGGGGACAGGACTTCCTGTATGCCTTTCCGCCCATCCCCCTAATTCCTCACACTTGTTCAGGCTTCAGAGTGACAGAGGTGCTATGATCCTCACAGCCCCAAATTGGCCACGTGAGGTGTGGTTTCCTCTGCATCTGTATCTCTCAGGCTCCGCCCCTGGAATTAGGGTCTGCTCCAGATCTACTGTCACAGGAGGATGGGATGCTATTGCATCCCAATCCTCAGTCTCTGCATCTCAGAGCCTGGTTTCTGAAGGCCTTGACCCCCTAGGCCATCACCTCCCTCAGGGCGTACGGGACATCCTTCATGCTTCCAGAAGACCAACCACGAAATGCTCTTATGCTTTCATGTGGGGAAGGTTTACCATCTGGTGTTCACAAAGGGGTTTCAACCCTCTTGTGGTTCCAGTGGTATCATTATTGGAATTTCTCCTTCACCTATCTAATGCCGGTCTCAGGACTCATTCATTCAGAGTCCATTTAAGTGCTATTGCATCTTCTTGCACGCCCATCAATGGGCAACCTGTGCCGTCTCATATCAGGATTCATGAGAGGCCATCTTCTGACGACACCTCCCATGAAACCTCCAACGGTTGCATGGGATCTGAACCTGCTTCTGGAGGAGCTTATGAGGCCGCCTTTTGAACCTTTAGCCACTACATCCTTGGGACTCCGTTCCTGGATGGTCCTGTTCCTCCTTGCAATCACATCAGCAAGGAGTATCAGTGAGGTGCAAGCTCTAGTGGCAGATCCACCTGATACATGGTTCCACCATGCTAGGGCAGTCCTTAGGACACATCCACACTTCATGCCCAGGGTGGTCTCATCCGTCCATTTAAACCAGGAGGTTTATATACCTGTTTTCTTTCCAAAACCTCATGCTTCACGTGCAGAAAGGAATCTCCATACTTTGGGCTGTAGAGGGCCTCTTGCCTCCTACCTGCAAAGGACTCAGCAGCATAGACAGTTGTCGCATCTCTTTGTAGCCTTTGATCCTTCTCACCTGGATCGTGCTGTCTCCAAGAGAACACTATCCAACTTGATTGCTCAGTTTATCTCTCATATCTACCAGAGCAGACACCGTTCTCTGGAGGGCCATGTCACAGCTCACAATGTGTGAGCCATGGCAGCCTCTATGGCTCATCTGCACTCTGTATCTCTTGACGACATCTGTCGAGCAGCTACCTGGTCCTCGGTTCACACCTTCACGGCCCACCACTGCTTGGATAACGTCTCCCGCAGGGATGCCTTGTTTCGGCAAGCTGTTCCCCAGCACCTTTTCCATACATACTCAACTCCTACACGCCATCCCTCATAAGGTGCCGGAGATCCATGGCGGGACGTGGTACCCCTTCCCAGGGGCTCCCCACCTCTGGGGATCCTATCCTGGTACCTACAGCTAGGGGTCCCAACATGTCAGGACTACTTCCTGCTTGTTCCTGGAGATAGCGTAGTCACTCACCTGTAAAAGGTGATCTCCGGGAACAGCAGGTATAGGTCTTCACGACCCACCCACCTCCCCCCGGAGTTGTATCACTCTCTCTCTCTCCCTTGCCCTATCTCTCTCTCTCTCATTTTGTCTCAGCTTTTAAAACTCAACTGGGGTGAGGCAGTTGGGAAAGGCGGGACAGCAGCATGCAGGCACTGTGGGATGCTCCCAAAGGCTTTCCTATTGGACGCTGGTGAGCGTTCCCACGCAGGCTCCGTTGGTACCAACAATACCCACATGTGGAGATGTATTCCTGCTGTTCCCGGAGGTCACCTGTTACAAGTGAGTAACTACGCTGCTCTGCAGTGCGCTTGCTTGGGGTATGCATCGGTGCACAGCGCACATAGCTCTGTGCCCCTTACACATGCTGACCCCTGAGATGCCATGCTACACAGGGGTGGAACACACAGGGCACCTGACATACCCCTCCCCCCCAACATAGCTATCACTCTTCTATGTTGCCAACATGCAGTCTCCTTGTGTATCTGCGGACAACCCCATGGGGATTCCTGTATATGCTCTTACCCACCTTCAGCATCACATCTTGAAGATTCAGTGTGGACACGTAGCCCCTCCAGTGTGGTTGCCATGCATGTGGGGGGTGGGCCTGCTGACCCTTGGGCCTGGCTGGGGTGGTGGGTCTCCCCCCTGTCGCCACCCACCTGGGCATGTTGGGTGGTGCAGCTGGCCTCCACTGTGGCTACCGTGCCCAGGGGCATGTCCACCCCCTCCGGGTGCACGCCTGCACCAGGTGTGCCCTCACCATCGCTGCTGGTGTCTGCCAACATTGTTGCCTCTGGCTCCTCGCCGTCCTGGAGCTCTGACACTTCCCCCTCCTCGGGTGGCTCCATGATGCTGTAGTCACCTGGGTTGTGGGACGACATACACAGCAGAGCTTGGATTGGTACATGCAACTATGTACACCTGTGTGGTACATGCACCCCACATGTGATGTGTGCTTGGCATGTGCCGCATCCTACTGCCACTACTGGAAATTGGCTTTGCGGGGGCACTGCCAAGCACACGCAGCAATGTGATGCTATGGTCACCAGGTGCTAATCCGTGAACAGGGGTGCTTCACATTGGGTCAGTCAGTGCAGAAACAAGTGTGTGATGTGTGAGACTAGCAGGAGTTGTGCATACCGGGCAGCCAGGAGTTAGTAGGGGGTGGTGTTGGCACCACCTGTGGGTGAGGGACAGGCCCGTGCAAATGTTAGGGGCTGTGCCAGTGAAGGGGACACCCGTGGGCCTGGGGATGAGGGACGGGGATGACATATGCCACCAGGTTGGGGGGGGGGGTAATAAGATGCGTGCCACATAGGCAGAGTGCCGTCACATCATGCCTTTGTGACAGCAGGATGTGATGTGTGTACCTACCTGCCCTGGGATGGGCGGTGTCCAGTGCTTCTGGCAGGCCACACAGGTATACCGGACCCAGCCGATCAGCCAATTCCTGCTCCAGTGGCGTGATTGTTGTGGTAAAGGGGCCTCCCCCACCCGTCCCCGCAGCATGTTGCCGCTCAGCGACCATGTGGGCACGCACACGTTTGATGTCGCTCATCCATTTCCGTAGGCTCTCGAAGTCTCTTCATGTTCCCCCTGCCTGTGATACGGCCTCCTGCACCTCCTCCCAGACACGTGTCCGTGTTGCCACGGTGGTGGTACGGCTGTGCTGGCCATACAGAACATCATAGTGTTCCAAAACACTCACCAGTAGGAGATGGTTCTCTTGAGGGCTGAACCGAACAGCCCTCCTCCTTTGCACAGACGGCACTGGTTGCCGCATTCGCTTAGCGGCGGGTGGTCCGTGTGTGTGCTGGGAACCACATGCTGGGCCTGCAGCCTCCTCTGCTGGCCTCACACCTTCAGGGATCTCTCTGTCCTGCTGAACAGGCACACCCTCCTCCACCACATCTGCCCTGTGCTCTCCATATCCCTGCACTCTGTGCCCTATCCCTCCCTATCGCTCAGTCCCACCCCTACCCACAGGCCTCCACCTCACACCTGCTGCTTGCACCCACCTGCCCTCCCTGCTGCCTGCTCCTCACCTGTCTCTCCTGCCTCCCCTCCCCTCTACCTCCTCCGCTCCGCCACACGCCCTTCCCCCTACCTCTCTCACGCTATACCACCATTCCCACCCACAGTCTCCTACACCTCCCACTGCCCCCTGACACTATCTGAGCTTCACTATCAACACACACCTTCCCTCTCCGTCTCTCACTCTCTCTAGCTCTCCTACAGGACACCATCAATGTTACACAAATCTGCAGATGTATTTATCAATATGTATGGCGTACCGCGCATTGCGTACCGCGTGTTGTGCATGCGCCGCCCAGATGCTGTGTGCGCGTGTGGCGTAGCGCAAGCGCGTGTGTGACGTACGCACAGCGCATGCGTGGTATCGCGTGCATGCACATGCAGCATCTGGGCGGCGCATGCGCAATGCGCGCAGCCACCGCCCGTGTGCAAATGCGCATGCGCAACGCACGCAACGTAGGTTTACCCTTTAAATACACCTGATTACCTGGGACACATTGAGGGGTTTATGTAGGAGAGAGTCTGTGACGTGGTTGTGAGGTTTGAGGATGGTTCTGTGTGTAGTCGCTGTGTGTGTGAGTGTTATTTGACTTGTGTGTCTGGCTCTGTGTCTTCGTCAGTGAGGTGAGTGTCAGTGTTTGTGTGTCATTGCGCGTCTGGACAGGTTGTGTGTATGGCAGCCTTCATGATTTTTGCGGTTGAGGAGGGAGCTGAGGAGGGGCTGCGGTTGCCTGATGGGGGAGATGGTGTCAATGGGGCTGCGGCACGGGGCATGGGTGTAGACCCGCTGCAACTCAGACCTGCAGCTATGGGGGCAGGCCAGCCAGGAGCTGTACCCGCATGGGGCAGGAGACGTGCAGAGGTGCGGCTCCGCCAGCCTCGCCTCTACAGGCCCAGGACCCAGGGCCCAGCTCCAGGGCATGCGTGAGGACCAGGTCATCTCCCTCTACCGCCTGAGCATGGGGGCTATTGGGGAGCTCTATGAGGATCTAAGACCTGACCTCAAGCCCCTGACTGCTTCGTCACATGCCATACTGGGTTTGGTCAAGCTCCTTGGTGCCCTACATTTCTTTGCCTCTGGCTGTTTCCAGTTATCTGTGGCCGCAGTGGGTGGCATGAGCCACCCCACCTTCTCACGCTGTCTCCACCAGGTACTGCATGCCATGGTCAGCCGGATGAGAAATTACATAGCCCTTCCCCACACTAGGCAACAGTGGGGGACCCTGAACCAGGCCTTTGAGGCGTTAGCCAGGATACCACACGTGATGGGAGCTATTGATTGCACACATGTTGCCCTGGTCCCACCTAGAGACAGGGAGGTAGTGTTCTGCAACCGCAAACACTATCATTCCCTGAATGTTCAGGTTGTCTGTGATGCACATCAGCATATTCTGAATGTGGTACCCAGGTTTGCAGGGTCCACCCATGACTCCTATATCCTGCAGCACTCGGCACTTTACACTCAATTCGAGGCTGGACAATATGGGGACTGTCTATTGCTGGGTGTGTATTTATCATTTCTGACGTGCACATGCTGTTCATGTTACTAACCGTATGTGCAGATGTCTGTCTCGGAGGTGTATCCCTCATTGTGTGGGTATGTCATCTGTCTGTGTGTGATATCATGGGGGGGGGCTTCAAACTCCACCTTGCTATGGAGCTTTGTCGTGATAGTTAAATGGCTGCTAGCATATGTGTCGTGGTTACTGATTATGTTTCCAATCCGTACACCGAGTCCTTGTCGTGTGTGTCTGCCCTTCACACCTTGATGCATAGTTCTGCTGTCCCATTATGTGATATCATATGTTTATGTCATGATGTGTTCTGCATTTGTTTTGCACGTATATACCTGTGTCCATTTGGGAGGACATGGGCTCCTGCTTTAACGTTGTACATCTCTTTGTTGCAGGTGATGCAGGATATGGGTGTCGCCCCTGGTTGCTGACCCCCGTGTGTCGACCATGGACACATGCAGAGAGGAGGTACAATGAGGCCCATGCCACCAGCCGCTCCGTCATAGAGCACACCTTTGGCGTATTAAAGAGTCGCTTCAGCCTGTAGCCTGTTGCATCCTGCAAAACATTGCTCTCAGGCACCACATCCCTGTCGATATTAATGAGGGTCTGGAGGAGGACCCTACGTGCCCCCCTTCATGTGCCCATGGCGATACACGTGAGGGCACAGCGGTCAGGCAGCAGCTGATTGCAGAGCTCTTCTCATGTACGTACTGCATATGTTCCCACCTACATTTGTTTCGATATGTGTGTACTGCTAAAACTAGCTACCATTTGTATTACGCTATCCGTAGGATGCAGTACTGCACTGACATGTAACTGAGACTGGCTAGCCATACCAGCTTCACATCTATTCATGCCTGATCTACATCAGATGTGGGCAGGGCACAACAGCAGGTGGAGGTGGTTTGTGTGTGTGTGGTGTTTTAGGCTTTGGTGCGGTGTTGGGCTGCCATACCTGGTTTGTGGCTGCATGTGATAGGGGCTAATGTGCAGGCACACGTAGTTGGCTTTGATGCTTTGGGGGCCGCAAGATGAAAGGCATGTGGTATGGCGTTAACAGTGGGAGAGCAGACCATGGATGGGGCCAGTTGTCTAGATGTGTGTGTCTTACAGTGGGTGTTTTGAGCTGATTGTGAGGTTGGTATGCTCAGATGTGCAGGGTCTGTGCATTAGTTGTTTTAGTATGCCGCTAAATATGATACATACCAATATCTACGTGATCTGTGGTAACTGGATCACTGGTATGTGGTATCCTTGAGGGACATTATTGCAACACCACAGTGTGCCTGAATGTAAGGGTCATCACGTAGCCCTCTCAAAGATGCCGAGAAGAATAGAGAATCTGTGCAGTGTGCAGCCAGGGGGGGGGGAGTATTGTGCTAGTTTTGTGGGATATAGAATAGCTATGCAGTACAGTGTTGCATATTTACACGCTGACAGAGATTACTCATGCCAGATCAGCAAGGTGTAGGTTACAGTAGGCAAGCTGTGGGCTAACTATGGGTGTGGAATCAGGTTTCAGTGTTGTTGTCAGGGGGATCAGGGCACATCTATCTGATGACATCTGCACATGTACCACAGCACTCACATACAAGCTGGGTAGGTGGGCAGAGGAGGTAAGTGCAGTCCAATACAACAACTACATTGCTGACCCTGAAGAGGGAGAGTTATGTCCCCACACACAACGTCGCTCTGATGGGGGGGAGGGTTTAGGCGCACATATGGGTTATCCATGCCTTTCCATTATCCATGTCACACAGCAGTATGACATGCAGCCATCATGGTCTGGTCACATGCACACATTGGGGTGTGGTTTGGCAGGCATAACTCAGCCGTTGAGATATATATTTGCAGCTCATCATCACACAGCTGTTAATGTAAGTGAAGGTAGGAGATATACACACCACTGAACTGTATATGGTCAGCCGATGGGGAGGTGCCCCTGCATAGTTCCGTGTGTTACAGAACTTGACAGCAGGGTAGCAGACATCATTGAGACACCAGAACACACAGTGAGGGGCACTGGGGGAGATATGGGGGACACAGGATATTACTGCAGCCTTAGATTGATGCAGGGACACAGTAATGACGAAACACTTCTGTTCACCCTTTTGTACATGAACAGAGAGATGTGGGAGGGGACAGACCGAGTACAGACTCTTGTAGTTTGGCAATCACACTTCAGAGATAACTCTCACATGACAAAGATCTGTACAGTGTGCTGGTGAACAGTAGGTCTGTGAAGGATCTTGGGGGGTCTGCGAGCTGAGGACAGGAAGGTGCAGTGTGTGTTGCATAGCTAGAAAATGACATATGTATGTTTCCCTTGTGTTTCCTACTCCGCAGGACATACCTGTTGCAGTTCCTGGTGCGGGCGTGCATTGGCAGGTGACTGTCAGTCATCCAACATGCAGTGGTCTGGGTTAGGTGGATCTACGGCTACATTGTCTGTGCTAACAGTCAGGGGAGACACATGTCCTCGGTGATGTGTCATGTTGTACATATGATGTTGTTTACCTCTTTCCCTGCACCACCATAACCCATATCTTGGTGTTGGCACACATATCCCCATGTGTTCCTGTCCAGTTTGTCCTCTGCAACACTGTGTCTGTGACACAGCCAACAGAGCTGCATGTGTGTGGGTGTCCTAGGTGTTGTGGTGGTGGGCTACATGTGCACCCTTCCCCAACAGTGTACCATCAGCCAACACCAGTGTATCATTTAATTTCACAGGGCCTTTCAGTCCGACAATCTCCAATTGGGCACATCCCAGCCATATGCTACTGCTGGCACGCTCACCTTAGCATACTGTGTGGGTGTGTTTCTTAGGGTTGGCTGTGTGTTGGTACAGTGTGCAGGCATGTTACATTATCATGTGGTGTGCGGGGTCTGTACACCTGGGGGGCAGTGCTGACTGTGCTATCTCTACCTTGCTGCTGTTTACCATGTGAATATTGTTGACATGTGTTGTGTATTGTGAGCAGACCTGTGTCTTGTGTTGTGACATACGACTTTTGGACCGCATTTTTCAGATCTCAGATATAGCCATGATGTGGACATGCATCAACAGTGGCTGGACATGGTTACATGGTGATTCTACCAATTGGGGTGACATCGTCTCCCTTCACTGAGTGACCCAGGGGATCCAAGACATACACCTGCTGCACGCAAACGGTAGGTTTAACCTTTTCGGGAGGGGGAAATGACATCAGGCTTGTCATGATGCGGGCACTAATAAAGTTGGTTTTAAGAAAAGAAATCCTGTTTTAGAAGAACTAGATGTGCAGTTACCTCCAGGCACAGCTAGAGGGAGCAGGAACAGACATATTGGTCTTAATGAACCTAAGCTCACTGATGACCTGCAGCTGAAAGGGAACCAGGAAGTCAGCAGTAACGGTTCACTTTATAAGCCAGAGCAGAATGCTTCTGGACAGGAGTGGCATAAGCAGCAGTGGCATAAGCAGAGGAAGCAGTGGACACAGCAGGAGCTGAGGAAGGAGGAGAAAGAGGAAGAAGGAACTGGAGCTGGACTAGAAGGAGAAACAGCAGAGAAGCCTGGAGGCTATCAAGGACATAAGCCTGATTGCTGTGAAAGAAGCCAAGCTGGAAGCTGGAGGAGAAACAGACCTCACAAGGTGGGAAGCCAGAAAGCCCAAACTGGACCTGTTGTGCAAGGGGAGTTTGGTGGAAGTTGCTCCAAGGTGAGAGGGTCTGCCACGCCTAGTTCCTATACTCTGCCTGTTTGTAACATAGAGAGAAGAAAGCTAAGAACCAGAGAGGGAGGTTCTGACAGAAGCTTATCTCTAGAGGATCATTGCCCAGTTTCACCTATTCAGAGGGAAAAGCATTTTTATAAGCAACGGAAGTTTTTACTCAGTGAACCCAGGTATGAGGCATTGAACATTAACTGTAATGATTGTACTGCTAAAAGCTATGCTAAAAGAAGGATTCCTCCTAAGGGAAACAAGAGTGCAGACTGGTTCACTAAACTACCGCCAGCCTTAAGAGTCCCTGGTTATGTGAAGCCAAACTCCCAAGCTGGAGATTACCATGCTGAAATAGACAGGGACAGTAAAAGCCCTTTGAATCAGTATAGGGGAGAGGATTTGATGGAAGTGGATTCTCCCAGCACTATTCCCTCACCTTTGCCTGAGGAAATGGAATGTGATTGGTGCACTGCCTATGCTCCAAAGTGTGTATGCTCCACAGAAGAATAAATGAAGTATAATTTGATGTTTATTATACTGAATATTACTTTGAAGAAAACCTGCTTTAAACTGTGAAGTAACAGTTAACTAGCCAGTGAATATTGGTACCTTTTAAAACAAAAGACTGTTTCTGTTATCTAAAATATCTCTTAGTTGAACCTTGCTTTAAACGGGGAATAAAAGCCTTTATTACCCTACACTTGGACTCTTTGTTCTTTAACAGCGCTACCTAGTGGCGTATAATCTTTGTGTCACCGGCAACCGAGTGACAGGCTTTACATGTTAATGATTTACGGTTTGTTTCAGAGATATTTCATGTTGCCTCTCTGTTCACAAACGCTGATGCACATGGGGTGGCGCTGTGATACACTTATGTAACATGGGCATGGCCATGGACATGAACATATCCATGTGACAGCCGTGTCTACAGTTCCAATTCCACATCTGACCAACCTGCACTGTGTTCTGTGTTGTGCTCGTTATGTTTGCCTGTGTGTCATTTTATTATGTGCATATTCATGGTTGCCTGTCTGCATTTTGTGCTGCTGTTGCACACTGCATACCAATACATTATTTCTACTCTTCTGACACAGGGCGGAAACAAACTGGACATATCCACTGGAGTGCATCCGGCATCGCCATCGTCCACCTGTTGGGGGACACACCACCATGGAACTATCCCTGGGAAAATGGTGCCATAGGATGTTTGACCTCTGCAAGTGGGACACATGCCTAGGATGGACAGTATTACTTTTGGATTGCTACTTTGCCCATGACAGACGTATCCAACACACTGTTGCTGCCATGCTCTGGCTGGGAGTCGTGCTCATCACAGGGGACACACATGACCTTTCATGTACTGTGGCATATTGGGATGTGACACTTGACTATGCATGCCCAGGGTTGCAAGGATAGTCTTCACCTGACGTGTTGGATTGAAGATTCGCTTTGCACTTTGCACACTGTGTATTGGTCTCCACGTGTGCAGCAGGGACTGACATTGTCACTGTATGTTGTACATTCCTCCACAGTTGAGGTGTTGTTGTGTTTTGGCCATGTGTGTGACATGGAACACAGGATACGCTCATCTGTTTGTTTCAACACAGGCATGCAGCCATGCATGTGGCATAGGGGGAGCGATGGAGAGGTCCTGTTGTCTATGTCCACCTACTCTCCACCTGGACATGATACAGGTTTTGCCACAACACCGCTTTAATGGCCACCAGCATCCTGGATTGATGTTTTCAATCACCAAGGGTGTTTCCGTGCATGTGTGGCATCACTGTAGCATGTTGAGATGTACATGGTGCATGTGCATATGACTGAGTATGTTGGAGAAACACAGCACATGGCAATATGGCTTCTGTGTGGTTTACTGTAACATGTTTGCCCTTAATTTCCATCTCTCTATACTGTTTCTTGGGTTTGTTTACTGTACAGACGTGATGCTCTGCATTGATTTACAAACCTTGCATTGCATGTCTGCACAGTCCTATTTATCCCGAGGTAACGACACTCACATTGCCCCGTTATATTTGGAGTGTCACAGTGTGAGTGTCCTATGTCTCCCTTCAATTGTGCATTCCATGTACCGTGATATATGTGTACTGTGATAAGGAAGCTTATCATAGTTCAGGAAGGAGCTATAATAGAGGTGAATTGGCTCTGAACAAGCAACCTGTCTTTGCTGGTAGAAATAATAAAACAGAATGTTTTCATAAAAGACTACCAGTCCCAGAATGCACCAGGTTTCAAACAGCCACTAGAAGAGCTGAAGTGGGGAAACGTGTGTTCAATCAGGAGAGCTATGAGGTAATCCCCAATCACTCATCTCCAAGGGCAGGGCTTGATTCAGCACAGCTGAGCTGTGCTAGGGTGGAGTATCCCTCTAAGCAAGTTAAAAGTAAAACCTATCCTACACAGAATCAGATGCAAATGGAGTTAATGAGGAACCCAGAGCTCAAGGACAGAGAGAGCAAGAAGCAGTGTGGAAGAAAGAAGAGGAAAACATCTTGGAGGTCTAAAGAAGGAGCCCATAGCAGTACGTGTGTTGGGAGTCATTCCAGAGGCAAGCATACTCCATTGGACTGGAGGAAGCCAGATGAGTGGGGTTACAGAGCCAGGAATCCCCGTACGGCACCTGTAAAGGAGACGGCTGCATTTGGAAGGGGCCCTAAGACCAGTGCAAGAAGGTATGTGAAGAGAGACCCAGTGTCCAGGGATCTTGATTGGAAGGCTGGACATAAAAGCTGGACTACTTACTGGCCAGGATATCTGGAGAGGAAACCTAACAACAAAGGAAGCTCAGGTATGAACACTGATCTATGCCCTAGCTCTTCACTTGGAAGACAGCAGGGAAACAAGTATTGTCCTGAGAGTGCTCCATTAAGGAATTCCTCTGAGCCAGACCATGATATTGATTCTATGATAGTTGAAGAAGAAGGAGATATTTTAAATGATCAGAGTGATTACATGGATTGCTCTCTGTCTAGGCTGCTGTGGTAATATACTTTCACAAATACAACAACCATCAAAAAGAAATATAACTTGTTCTTTTATCTACCCAGAAAAGTTTACAAGAAAGCTTTAGGGTAGGATTTGAGCCACGTATAGAAAGTAAACCAGCCAAGAGGTTTGCAGCTGGTTAATTGTTGGCAATTAAGCTTTGCATAATTGCACGTGAGCTCTGAAACTTCTGTGTGTGTGTGAAAATACAAGAATGTTATCCTTGAAAAGAACAGTTTTTGGTTACTTTTTGGATTTGTTTTTGTTTTTGGAGCATTGCTAAAAGGTATTAGCAGGAGCCCTCAGAAAGACCTTTCTGTTTCCCATCAAGGTCTTTATTGTTTGATTGATTGCTTAAGAAGTTCAGTTGCTGATCATGATTTGTTTTTCCTAAGTATAATACTGAAAGCAAGTATCCTTTTGTGCTACCAAGTAAATCTGTGTGGGAGAATTAACCCCATAAATAAAATATATTTTCTTTGCTTACACTCGAGCAACACAACTCATTATTTTGTGAACGGCTGATTCTGGTATGAATGGACTACATTCCCCACAATCCTTTGCAAGTCATAATAGTATTTGCCTTTGCCAAGACTGTGGACATTCTCACCCAGCGCCCCGTTTACAGTACAGACACTGTCTACACACCAACCAGTGCAGGGGGATCTCCTGCATGGTGTTATCTCTGCAAGTTTCTGCAGGTAGTTTCATTTGAATTCTGTGTTGATGTGCCTCTGCTACCTGTTAGCATATCCTCATTGTGCATTTGATGATTGTTTAGGGTTACATTGTTGCAACTTTGATTCCTATATCAGGCATTATGTGAGAGCTGAAACATTACTTTCAATATGTGTTTTTCAAGTTACACGTGTTAACAACAGATGCTGTTTTCATTTGTGTGCCTCCTGTGTTGCCAAATAGATATGTTTTGGGGAACAGATCATGATTGATGTGTGTTGGTCCCTCATCATGCACCGCCTACTGTCTACATGCATTCATATGTGACACATTTGAGGCGTGCAGCAGCATGTGAGGGGTGGGGGCCTAATAAATGGTGCATACCATGGACCTGCTGCACATTATGTCTCCTGCCCTTCATTTGTAGACGGGCCAGTGACCTTTCTGTAGGATGTGGGTTGCTGCCCTGCTAAATGTGTTTCCGTGTTTCACCTGGGATCCACTTACCTTGATATTATGATGGCGGTACCAGTATCAACACTATCTGTGAGGATTAACCCAAATAAAAATGTGTTTGATATACATTTGTCTCTGCTGCTGCTTGATCATGGTGACAAACATACAGTACAATGTGTGCCTTTGAGTCAGTCCTGACTCCTTGTGACCCAGAGACTCCAGGGCTTTCTTGGCAGTGTCACTGGAAGCAGGGGCGGCCCAAGGGGGGTGCGGGGCCATGTGCGGAGACTCGGTGCGGGGCCTCATTTGCATAAGGGGCCTCATTTGCATAAATATTTGCATAATGTTACCATACACGAACTTTTAGTAAACATGCCTCTTAATGAGTGTATGAATAAAGAAAGACTAAAAGACTTCTACATTACTATAATCCAATACCAACCGCCAGGCACATTAGGAACTACTACAAACACTGCCCATTTAGAACCCATAGAAAACCCGCCGTATCCTAACAGCACTACCAGGACTCATAAAGCACCATACCCTAACTATCAAAAGGAAACGCTGCAAATATTAAACCAATACATTTCAGAGAACAACAATACATGACCTACTGGGGAAAGAGAACAAGTGGCAATGTCAAATAGGAATTACATAAACAGAATACCTCAGCTCAGTTACACATGCAGAACATAGACCATCACCAAACAAGGAATCACAATTTAGAAACAGGAAGACAATAATTAAACTGGGAATCCCAAAAGCCAAACTTGGAATGTACAACACTGTAGAAATAAAACTATACATTAATTTGCTCTTGTACTAAACAAAGCGCAGACGTTAATGATGCACATTTCCCAGAGCTGACATATTCCAATTAATAAATTCAAAATAAAGAGATATTTTTCTACCTTTTGTGCATTTTTTTTCAGCTGCAATTGCTCCAGCCACTTTCTTCTGGTTTCTTCGTGTCTTCCGCTAATTCTTCATCGTCTGCTGTCCATTTGTCTTTTCTTCTCTCTTCTAGTTTTTTTCCATTCTCTCTCTACATCTGCTTTAACATACTAATCTTTCTCCTTTTTGCTCTTTCCTCATTCCTATTTCATCCACTCAAATTTTACCCCTCCATCCTCAATCCCCACCTACTCTCCCAATATCCGGACAATTGTAGATTTGTCTTCCCTCCCACACAAAATATTTTTTCCCTCTCCATTTCACTCTCCCAGCTCCATCCCATTCTAATCCTCCCCCAACATCAGCTCCATTCTAGTTCCAGTCCCACCCAGCATCCGCTCCCTTCTAGTCCCCGCATCAGCCCATTTCCAGTCCTAGCCCCCCATAAGCCCATTTCCAGTCCTAGCTCCCCCATCTATTTGCAGTCCCATCCAAGTCCCTCCATCAGCTCATTTCCAATCCCAGCCCCCCATGAGCCCAGTTCTAGGACGTTCCTAGCCCCACCAACAGCCCATGGCAAATCCTAGCTCCCCTCCACTCAGCCCATTTCCAATCCAAGCCCCCCATGAGCCTACTTCCAGTTCTAGCCCCTTCATGAGTCCATTTCAATCCAAACCCCCACCACAGCCCATTTCCAATCTTAGCACCCCCCAACAGCCAATTTCCAGTCCTATTCTAGCCCATCAGCCCATTTCCTGTCCTAGCCCCCCCCCTCACCCATTTCCAGTTTAGCCTCCCCCTCCCATCAGCCTACTTCCAGTTTAGCCTCCCCCCCTCCCATAGCCTATTACCAGTCCTAACCACCCCACCCCCTGGCCCATTACCAGTCCTAACCACCCCACCCCCTGGCCCATTACCAGTCCTCACCACCCCCCCCCCCATCAGCCCACTTCCAGTTTAGCCTCCCCCTCCCATCAGCCTACTTCCAGTTTAGCCTCCCCCCTCCCATAGCCCATTACCAGTCCTAACCACCCCCCCCCCCTATCATTCCAAATTAAAATAAAAAAAAAACCCAAACCGGCTGCTTCTGCCGCGGCAGCTTCAAGAGCTCTGCCGCGGCAGCATCAAGAGCTCTGCCGCGGGGCCCCCCCCCTGCCCGGCAGAGCCTCCGTGCATCTTCAGCTCTTCACGTCCAAAACGCGGGCTTTTTTCAGAGCCGCGAGAGTTTCTTTTCTCGCGGCTCTGTTAATCCCGCCGAGGGTGATGGGAAATCCCATCAGCCCCGCGGGATTAAGAGAGCCGCGAGAAAAGAAACTCTCGCGGCTCTGAAAAAAGCCCGCGTTTTGGACGTGAAGAGCTGAAGATGCACGGAGGCTCTGCCGGGCAGGGGGGGGCCCCGCGGCAGAGCTCTTGAAGCTGCCGCGGCAGAGCTCTTGAAGCTGCCGCGGCAGAAGCAGCCGGTTTTTTTTTTTTTTTTTTTTTTAACTTGGGATGCTTAAGAATGTTTTTTGCGCGGGGCCCCCTGAAACGCGGGGCCCTGTGCAAAAAACATTCTTGCTCAATGGACGGGCCGGCCCTGACTGGAAGTAGATTGCCAGGCCTTTCTTCCAAGGTAATGGAGGGTTACATGAGTTGCCCAAGGCCACATGGAGTGCTAGTGGGAGTTGGACCCTGGTTGACCCTGGTTGCTTGGTAACCAAGCCAGTTTCCTAACCACTAGGCTACTCCTCCGCTCTTTGCTCACATTGACACGTTTATCTACTGATTTGCTGGTCATGTACATGGCCCACCTGTGTTCACATCCTTGTATGGTGGCAGTGGTGTATCTACCAGCCATTTACATCACTGGGTATTACAGGTTCCCATACACACCCTCCCTTTGGGGTACTATTTTTGCATTGTGCTCAGTGTGCTCATTGTGGTTGTTTGGGGTAGTGGTTGCAGGCATGTGTTATAACGCGATAGGTTGCCGGTTTGGTCCCCAGATAGGGTTTATCCTTTTCTTCTCTGTTGTGCTAACATGACCATTAGGTACCAGCAGGTTCATCACCTCTGCACACACCCTTCCATCTCTTCAGTGTACACCAAGGTGTGCCCTCTGTGCTGCCTAGCCATCACATATTAGGTGTTACATATGTCTCTTTCTTTATGGTGTTTACATGGCAGTTCGCTTGGGGGTTTGGTATTGCTGTGGTTCAGCTGTTGTGTGGTATACCTGTTTGCGTGTTCAATTCTCTCCTGTCCTGTTCCAGATTTTGCAGCAGCTCCACAGAGCATCCTCTGCTGCCCTTGGGGTTTAGGTACTTTCCTCTTTTGCATGCTGTATCCACTGCATAACATTTCATTGTGTGTGTGCATGTAGTTCTATGTCCTCTGGAGTGCCTTATGCGGCACCTTATGTTACGGCACTTTGAGGGTGTGTTTGCTGGCAGCACAAATTTAAATAAACCTGGCACATGCCTCAGACAGCACTGGGTAAAAGTATTATTATTCATCTGGCCCATTTGGGAGTTGAACTCATGACCCCTGTACCATCAGTCAGTGTATTAACCATTGTACTACACCTCTATACTTGCAGCTCAGCGCGCCTACTTAAGATTTACGCGTGTTGACGCATGCTGCTCCCTTTCCATGCAATATTGTGCATGGCACACATTAGCACGCGTTAACGCGTGCTTGCTACTTTTTGACCAGAACGTCCACTCCTTTTATGCCATCCTGCACACTAACACCGGGCGCACATTAAGAAGATTTAGTAAACATGCCCCTTAGTGTTTATAACTTGCTGTCCAAAACGTTTGTACTACACAGAAGGATGTGCCAAGGTTGTCCCCTCTCTCCCCTATTATTTAAACTTGCCTTGGAACTCTTAGTCTAGCTATAGGGAAATGCAATAACATCCGAGGAGTGGTGGGGTAGATATTTTAATGTAAGGTCTTGATTTATGCGGATCATATTGTGGTAGGCTATGGCCTATAATAGCCTGTAAACGTATGAGAGGCCTGTAAGCTAGGCCCAGATCCCAATCCCCACTTGAGAACAGTAGTGCTGAGAAAAACCAAAGTCTGTGAAGGTTTGAGAAAACTGCTTTTAAGAAGTTTTTATGAAATTATGAATCCTTTATTATTCTCTTGTGTCCTGATGATAGATATGTTCCAGCACTCTGCATGCTCTCTGCATTCCTAGAGCCAGAAATGACCTTGCCATAGAAATGTATCTATACCTAGAAACTGTGCCTTTGTTAGAATAGTCCGAGAAGGGGGAACAGGGAGCCAGGCCCAGAGAGGGTCCCCGATTGGACAGGTGCAGGGGGCGTTGGGACCAATAGAAAGTTTGCCTGTATCAAACTGTGAAATTGTATATAATGAATCTGCTGCTGTATTTCGGGGCTCATTCTTTTCAGACACTAAAGTTGTCCATTTGAGCCTGTGCACAATAAATTGGCTTGGATCCTTGAACTGACTCCTGGTATTATTTATTGCATGCTTATCAGCTGCTACATATTCTGGTGCGTTGACCCGGGAATATGTGAGTAGTGTGATGGTATTCAAGTGAACATACCACGACTTCTCGCCTCAAAGGTTTGGTCCGGCTGGAGCCGCACCTGACTGATCGCAGGGGAGCCTCTGGCGCCACCAGTCCTCTTGTATCGGAGAGGACTCCTCCTTGCCTCCGCAGGTTGCTGGTTCTGGCTGGCCAACACCTCCGAACCCGAGGGGAGTCCTGGATCCAACCCATGTACTGGTTTGGTATAGGGAACCAGATCCGGTGAGTAGAAGTTTTCTTTGCTACTCAGATAGTCAGATTTGGGAATTTGGTATAGTACTATTTGGTATGGTAAAAAAGAGAGCCTGATCACCTCTCAAGGGCGGTCTTAGTACGCTTCAATTGGTGTTCGTGAAGCAGAAGCCACCGGCCCTTTGGTTATGGTTAGTCAGTAAGGCCTTGGGAATTTGAGAACACGTTGCTAGCATGTTTGTCTGTGTGTGAATGAGAGGTCTGGAATGGCAGACCAAGCGAGAGCAGACTCCTGAGTAGCGCAGTTCCTGGCCAGGCGACCGCGCCCAGGTCGTAAAAAGGAGGAAGCGTCTGGTGTTTGTGTCCCTCACTGTTTCTAGGGCTGTACGGACCCCCTTTCCCCTGTCTGTTGTTTGTATCTGGTTTTGTTATCTGTTGAAACCACTGGTTTCCCTTCTGGTGTAATATAAACAGTTTACCGATTAAGGGACAGTACTGAGAAAAAATAAAGAGAGAGGAAAAAAAAAACCTCAGGAGTCACTTTAAGGAATCGAATCTAAGCACCGCACAGCAAGACAAGCTGTTTCAGTGATTTTATTTTTTTCAGCACAGCGTGAGAGAAGAAGGTGCCTCTAGTAAGCAGAGGGAGAAGGGGTGTGTCTTTCACACAGCCTAGTTTTCATTAACCCCTTCGGAGCTCCTCAACTGTTCTTGGTATATTTATTTATTTATTTTATTTATTTAACACTTATTTATATACCGCATCTTCCAGCGATCAGTTGCGGTGTACAATTAACAACAATTAACAATGCAGAGCTTGTTTTACATAGAACAATTATAACTTTTTACATAGAACATCTTAACTTGTACAACAAAGGGTTTAAAAGACTAAGCAGAATATATCTCAGCCCTGCCTGTATTTCCATGTCAACTGTTAGAGGTCCGAGTACGGACCAAGTGAGGAGGATTCTGTAGAGCTAGTAATACTTGTTACAGCATGTTACCTTTCAGAACTATCCAGGGGGGAGGGTCTAGTTCAGTTTTAGTGTGCAGGGTGAGATTCTTTAAAAGAAATACCTTATTCTGATCAGATAGGCTGTTAGGTATAATGCATTTGTGGGCTTAGCTTTGTCTTGTGTTGTGTTCTTATGTTTTAGTCTTCAGCAAACACTGTCCTTCTTTCATTGATGGCTACTCCTGTAGATTTTATAGTCCCTGGAACTGAGCCGATTAAAGTTCTCTACTTTAGCTAAATGAAACAAACAGAAATAATAGGAAAATTAAGGAAACTGCTTCTGTTTTACCCCTGACCTTCGAAGTAGAGGTTAAAAGCCCTGACAGGACAATGAAGCATCCCGAGCCAGTAGTTACCAGATTGCGACTTGAAAATGATTTAAATCCTGAGTGAATGAGGAGTTAATCGTGCTTGAATTTTATTGCATGGTAATTAGTTGAAAGTCAGAAAAGAAACCTATTGTTTATTTTGTTAAGATATCATCAAGGTTGGCTGAAGCTCTCAGTAATTTGCTTTCAACTAACTTAAAAAGGGGAGCGTATGCATTCCAGATATCCACCAACTTTATGAAAAAGTATCCGTTTCATGTCCTTTGAATATCTGCTTTTTGAACTGTAAGATTTAAAGTAATTTCTTTGCATTGTTCAGCTTAGTGCTGATGACTGCTGGCAGTTAGTTTCATGCCAAGTATGTTTAAGTTTCCTAAGCATTCTCACTGAGAACAGTGTATATGATAGAATCTAGTCATACGTAACAGATATGTGGCCATCATGTTAGGAGCCATATTTCTTTCTATTGGGATTGATGTTATAACATGTTGCAAAATAATAGTTTCATATTTTAAGGACTTTATCTAAATTGTTCCTATTTAAAATGAGCACACACATCCATTATGCTTATTGCAACCAATCTGAGCTTATGTTTTCTGCCTACCCTTTGCTTACAGCAATAATAAGTTTTTTAATAAGTGCACCCAGAGGAACATTGTTGCATAGTTCTGACTCATGGTCCACAGGAAAATGCAGCCTGACTGCCCGCCCCCTCTGTCTGTTGTCAAGTACATCATCATATGGCGGGGGGGGGGGGGTCAGAGTCCACGCAAATTCCATTGAAATGTATGACTAGGAATTTTAGCAAGGGATTTGCTGGAGACTATGGAATAGAAATGTCTCCGTCCCGATCAGAAATGCTTTGTGATAGGGAGTGGCCGGTACTGGTCTCATCATGGCCCCCTGGTGGTACCTTTGATGTTAGTATCATATCCTTAGTTCACCAGATTGCACGAAAACAACATCCTGACCAGTTCCCTTATATAGACTTCTGGTTAAATGTTTGTGAGAAAAGAAAAAAAAGCCCTCCTGGTTAAAGCGTTGTTATGAGGAACAGTGTAGGATATTTGTAGCAACTACCCAAGGGGTCCAGAAGCCTGGGGAAAAGAAACTGCCTGTCTATTCAGCCCCAGAGTCCCCAGACATTCCGTCCCTTCTGCCCCAGTTCTTTTATAGGCCAGTCCCCTCGGCTCTGCCACTATCCCAGGCAGAGCCTGTCCAGGAGGAACCCATTCCTGCAGTTTTACCCCGGGTGTCCTCCCAACTGCTCCCGCAGCTGGAGGCGTTCCCCTCCCCGGCTGGAAGCCCCGGCTCAGTTCAAAGTACTCCGAGTGGGCCACAGTCCACCGATGACACTACAAGCAGGGATTCATTCGCCAGTTCAGGGTCACTCACAGCCAGCACCCAAGAACATGAAGTGGAACCCCGACAGTCCTGATTGCCGTATGCCTTCAGAAGTACAACTACCAGTAAAAGGGATGGTCACGTTATACCATTGCACCAGGTCCAGGGCCTACCTACCCTTAATACCGAAGGCCAGGTCGTGGTAGGGCCGACCAGCATTGTTTATGCGCCTTTTTCCCCACTGATTTACTGAACTGAAAGACGCATTATGCCTCCTACACTGAGCAGCCTCAGGATTTGATTGAACTAATGAACAGTATTATGCAGACCCATCAGCCTACCTGGTCCGATTGCTGCCAGCTCCTGTCCACCCTTTTCAGCACTGAACAGCACGTGCAAATTGTGCAGGACTACATTAGATGGTTAGAAGAAAATCCTGTAGGAGATATAGGCCTGGACTCTCGGCAAGCAGCCACCACGGGTTTCCCAATTGATCACCCCAAGTGGGATCCAAATAGTACAGACAGCCCTCAATCGGTTCCACCAAGCCCTCATGCAAAGCCTAAAGAAGGGAGGCCAGAAAGCCATGAATATTGGAAAAATATCTGAAGTTCTCCAATGACCAGATGAGAGCCCAGCAGCCTTCTATGAATGATTATCTGAAGTCTACAGACTTTATACCCCATATGACCCAGCAGCCGAGGAGAATTTACGCATGGTGAATGCAGCCTTTGTGAGTCAGTCCCAGGGAGATATAAAGCGGAAATTACAGAAGTTGGAAGGATTTGCAGGCATGAATGCGGCCCAGTTAATGGAAGTTGCTCAGAAGGTGTTTGTGAATTGTAATCAAGAACGTCAGAGGGAAAGTGAACGTAAGATGAAGAAGAAAGCTGAGTTTCTTGCTGCAGCTTTAGTTGAACGACGCGGAGGAAGTATCTCTAATCGAAGGACTCGAGGATGTGGAAGGGACCGAGGAGATAGCCGGTTCCCCTTAGGTGCAAATCAGTGCACCTATTGTGAAGAAGGACATTGGAAGAATGAATGCCCGAATTTGGACTCCACCTCCTGGAGGGGAGGAGGGAGCATGTGGAGAGCAGGGGGAAGATTACGGCAGCAAGGAGGAATGAATCGCACACAGTTCCAGCAGGGAGAAGCAGCTATAGAGGGAGTGGCAGCCGAAGAGGGCTACGGCATAGATGAAGACTAGGCCAGACGGGGCTCCAAGTTTGCTTTGGGTCCCCAGGAGCCTATGGTCAGTTTGAAGATTGGGGACCAATATATGGACTTCATGGTGGATACGGGGGCAGAACATTCAGTAGTAGCAAAATCAGTGGCCCCTCTGTCTTCTCGATCCACCACTATTGTCGGTACCACTGGAACCAGGGCTGAGAAGCCTTTCTTGCAGAACCGCACTTGTGAACTAGGGGGACAGAAGATAACGCACCAGTTCCTATACATGCCCGATTCCTCTTTTGGGCCGAGATATGCTTGCTAAGTTCCAGGCGCAGATATCCTTTGTTGAAGGAGGAAAGATGGAAATGACTGTGAACTCAAAATCTGCTGGCTTGATGGTGCTGACTGTCCCCCAAGAAGAAGAATGGTGGTTCTACTGCCCACTTTTATCCAAAGCAGCCAGAGTATGGGCAGGGGATAATCCTCCTGGCCTAGCGAAGAATATAGCCCCTGTGCTTGTCACCCTCAAATCAGGAGCGGAACCAGTGCATGTGAGACAATATCCTCTCCCACGACCAGCAATCGAAGGCATTCATCATCATGGACTCCTTAGAGAATGCCAATCACCCTGGAATACCCCCCTCCTCCCAGTTAAGAAGCCTGGGACAGGTGACTACCGCCCAGTGCAGGATTTGAGACGAGTAAATAATGCAGTTGAAACCATACACCCAGTAGTACCAAACCCCTACATTCTCCTGGGACTGATTCCTGCTGAAGCTACTCACTTCACTGTTTTGGATTTAAAGGATGCCTTCTTTTGCATACACCTGGCATCCACCAGTCAACTCCTATTTGCGTTTGAATGGGAGAACCCGACCAACGGAAGGCAAGGCCAACTCACCTGGACTCGATTACCTCAAGGATTCAAGAACTCACCCACCATCTTCAGTGCTGCTCTTAATCAAGATCTATCAAGTTACTCTGTGACTCCAGGAAAAAAAGTCTTGCTCCAGTATGTGGATGACCTGCTTGTAGCCACCAACTCCAAAACTGAATGTGTGCAAGCCACCAGTGATCTCTTGCACCTCCTGAATGAAGCTGGATACAAGGTCTCCAGAGCCAAGGCGCAGTTGTGCCAAACAGAAGTAAAATACCTGGGATTCCATCTGTCCAGAGGGGTCTGGAGATTGGGACCCGAGCGAAAGGAAGCAGTATACCGCATCCCTACCCCCACCACCAGAAAGCAGGTGAGGGCCTTTTTGGGAGCTACCGGCTACTGCCGAATATGGATACCCAACTTCGCGCTCTTGGCAAAGCCATTGTACCAAGCCACCAAAGGAGTGGAACAATCTCCCATGGAATGGGGCCCAGAACAGGATAAAGCATTCAAATCATTGAAAGCAGTTTTGATGTCATTACCAGCCTTGGGCCTACCAGATGTACAGAAGCCATTGAAGCTGACAAACTCACCTTAGATCAGGGTCTCCAGGTTACAGTGCCACACTCTGTCTTAACTCTCATGGAACATAAAGGAAATCACTGGTTCACGAATTCCCGCATGCTAAAAGTACCTAAGCATGCTGTGCGAAAACCCTCGATTACAGCTGATTGTCAGTCAAGCTCTGAACCCTGCTACACTATTACCAGTTGGTCCAGGTCCACCCGACCATGATTGCTTGGAAGTAATGGATACTGTGTTCTCCATTTGCCCTGATCTAACCGATCTTTCACTGAACAACCCTGAACAGACTTTCTTTGTGGATGGAAGCAGTCTTGTCGTCAACGGAAGACGTTGTGCTGGCTAGGCAGTAGTGACCCTTGGCATGGTAGTTGAATTTTCAGCTTTGCCCCCAGGGACTTCAGCACAGAAAGCTGAACTGATAGCTCTCACTAGAGCACTGATAATAGGAAAAGGGCTCAGTCTAAATGTGTACACAGATTCCAAGTATGACTTTACAACTTTGCATGTACATGGAGCCCTGTACAAAGAATGAGGGTTGATAACCTCAGAAGGCAAGTCCATTAAGTATGGCCCCGAGATATTGACATTAACAGATGCATACTGCCTACAGACCTCAGAATTTAGGAAAAGTAGAACGTATGAATAGAACCCTGAAATCTCAGTTGTCTAAACTTTGTCAAGAAGTTCACCTGAAGTGGCCCCAGGTTCTTCCTATAGCCCTTCTTAGGATATGCTTAGCCCCTACTAAGTCTTTAGGAGTTTCCCCTTTTGAGATTCTGTATGGGCGACCCCCGCCTATTGTACAAGGAATAAAAGGAGATATGAAACAGATTGGATCTAAAATTACTAGACAAGAACTATTGGCTTTAAGTTCTGTTTTGCAGAGTCTTCATACATGGGTACAAGATCAGCTGCCCATCAATCTAACAGAACCTCTGCATCCTATCAAGCCTGGAGTCTCGGTGTGGATCAAAGAGTGGAGAAAGACACCGTTGGAAGGGACCTTATGTTGTCATCTTATCAACCCCAACTGCAGTTAAAGTTGCAGAACTCGAACCCTGGATTCATCACAGTCGAGTAAAGCCAGCAGCCGTTGATAGCACTGTAGAACGGAAGACAGCTACAAAATGTATTAGCTATGTGGCAATATTACCCTATACCCCAAAATGATGCTTTTACGCACATATAATATGTGATTTAATTCTCACTTGCAGGTGAGAATAATCAAAGGGGGGAATGTGGTAGGCTATGGCCTATAATAGCCTGTAAATGTATAGGAGGCCTGTAAGTTAGGCCCAGATCCCAATCCCCACTTGAGAATAGTAGTGCTGAGAAAAATCAAAGTCTGTGAAAGTTTGAGAAAACTGCTTTTAAGAAGTTTTTATGAAATTATGAATCCTTTATTATTCTCGTGTCTTGATGATAGATATGTTCCAGCACTCTGCATTCCTAGAGCCAGAAATGACCTTGCCGTAGAAATGTATCTATACCTAGAAACTGTGCCTTTGTTAGAATAGTCCGAGAAGGGGGAACAGGGAGCCAGGCCCAGAGAGGGTCCCCGATTGGACAGGTGCAGGGGGCGTTGGGACCAATAGAAAGTTTGCCTGTATCAAACTGTGAAATTGTATATAATGAATCTGCTGCTGTATTTCGGGGCTCATTCTTTTCAGACACTAAAGTTGTCCATTTGAGCCTGTGCACAATAAATTGGCTTGGATCCTTGAACTGACTCCTGGTATTATTTATTGCATGCTTATGAGCTGCTACAATATCATGGTATATTTGACTGAGGAATTTATACCATATTTGTTGCAGATCATGATAAGAACATATGCCATACTGGATCAGCAATACGGTCCATCAACCCCTCTTTCCTGTTTCCAACAACAGCTAATTCAGGTCAAAAGTACCCGTCAGCTTTCCAAAAGGTTACACAGATTCCATGCTGCTTATCCCAGGAGTAAGCAGTGGATTTTCCTTGTCCTCTTTAATAATGGTTTATGGACTTTTCCTGCAAGAACTTATCCAAACCTCCTTTAAATCCAGCTACACTAACAGCTTTTTCTATGTCCTCTGGAAACGAGTTCCAAAGTTTGATTATGTTCCTATTAGTCTTAAATGTGCTACTGTATATTGTAGCTTCATCTAGTCTTTCTACTTTTTGCAAGAGTAAACAACCGATCTACATTTACTGTACCTGTTCCACTCCACTTATTATTTTATAGGTTTCTATAATATCTCCCCTCAGCCATCTTTTTTCCAAGTTGAAGAGCACTAATCTTCTAAGCCTTTCATTGTAGGGCTATCCTTCCATCTCCTTTATCATTTTGGTCACTCTTCTCTGTACGTTTTCCAATTCCGTTATATCCTTTTTAAGATATGGCGGCCAGAATTGCACACAATATACAAGGTGCGGTCGCACTATGGAATGATACAGAGGCATTATAATATCCTTGCTTTTATTTTCCATTCCTTTCCTTACGATTCCTAACATTCTATTGCTTTCTTGCACACTGCTGCATGCTGGACAGAGGGTTTCAACGTATTATCCACAATGACACCTACATCCTTTTCCTGGGTAGTGATTCCTATTGCAGAGCCTTGCACCGTTAACTGTAGTTTGGGTTGTCCTTCCCTAAGTGCATAACTTTGCACTTGTCCACATCAAAATTCAACTGCCATTTGGATGCCCAGTCTTCTAATTTTTCAAGGTCATCTTACAATTTTTCACAATGCTCTTGTGTTCTAACAACTTTGAATATTGTTGTCTCATCTGCAAATTTGATTACCTCATTTGTTATTTCCATTTATTTATTTATTTTATTTATTTATTTAGCTGTATTTATATCCCGCTTTTCACCGGGTCAAAGCGGTCAATTGGGGGATACATTTAACACGAGGGGATATGAGACACACACACTAATACATACAGGGAACATGGGCATTGGAGGGTTAAGTAGCTTGCCCAAGACCACAAGGAGTGCCTATAGGACTAGAAATCCCAGTCCCTCCGGCCTGAGATTGCTGTCCCCAGGTGGGACTTGAACTCCTGACCCTCCGGCCTGAAGTACCTTGTCCTAACCACTAGACCACGCCTCCCTCCCCATTTACAGGACATTTATGAATATGTTAAAAAGCAGCAAGCCCAACACTGATCCCTGCGATAGTCCACTATTCACCTTTCTCCATTGAGAAAATTGTCCATTTAGCCCTACTCTCTGCTTTCTATCTACTACTACTAATCATTTGTATAACACTACAAGGCATATGCACCGCTGTACATACAACTATAAGACACAGTCCCTGCTCATCAGAGCTTACAATCTAATCAAGACGAAAAAACATTACAAAACTGGGGAATAGAGTATGGCAAGATACACAAACATAGTGGACAAGAGAATGAGGAGCATCAGGATCCAAAAGCTGCCTCAAAGAGGAGGGTCTTGAGCCTAGACTTGAATAGGGCCAGAGAAGGAGCCTGATGCACCAACTCAGGTAGTTTGTTCCAGGCATATGGAGCAGCAAGGTGGAATGAACGAAATCTGGAGTTGGCAGTGGCAGAGAAGGGCACAGATAAAAGGGATCTGCCAGATGAGCAGAGTTCCCAAGGGAGTGTAGAGTAAGATAAGAGAGGAAAGGTAGTGAGGAGCCGTAAAAAGAAAGCACTTGTAGGTAAGTAGGAGAAGTTTGGACTGGATGCGGAAATGGATAGGGAGCCAGTGAAGTGACATGAGAAGAGGGGTTACATGAGCACAGTGACACTGGTGGAAGATGAGCCGTGCAGCTAAGTTTTGAATAGATTGAAGGGGAGAATGATGATTCAGAGGGAGTCCAGTGAGGAGCAGATTACAATAGGCAAGATGGAAGGTGACTAATGAGTGGATGAGGGTCTTAGGGGTATGTTTACTAAGCAGCATTAGCGGCTGCTGTGCAGTATCGGAGTCACAGCCCCATTAACCTCAACGGGACTGCGGCTCTGATATCACACAGCATCCGCTACCACCGATTAGTAAACATACCCCTTAGTGTGTGTGGGAAAGAAAGGATGAATTTTGCCAATGTTATAGAGAAAGAAGGGACAGGTATTAGCTATCTGTTGGATGTGTGCAGAGAAAGAGTAGAGTCAAAGATGACCTCAAGATTGTGAGCTGAGGAAACAGAGAGAAGTGTAGCATTATCCACAGAAACAGAGAAGGGAGGAAGGGTGGAGGCGGGTTTAGGAGGAAAGATAAGGATCTCAGTTTTGGCCATGTTCAGTTTCAGATGGCGGTGTGACATCTAAGCAGCAATGTTGGATAAGCAGGCAGAGATTTGGGCCTGGATTCCTAGAAAGATTTCAGGCACAGAAAGGTAGATCTGGGAGTCATCAGCATAAAGATGGTACTGAAAACCATGGGAGGAAATAAGTGCAGCAAGGGACTGAATGTAGAGAGAGAAAAGGGAGGTCCCAAGATGAAGCCACGAGGTACACCAAATGAAAGCAGGATGGCAGTAGAGGAGGATCCACCATAACATACACTAAAAGTGTGATAGGAGAGCTAAGAAAGAAAACAGGACAGAACAGAGCCCCTAAAGGGTATCAAGGAGAAGGTGGTGATCAACAGTGTCAAAGGCAGAAGAAAGGTCACAAAGGATGAGAATTGAGTAGAGGCCTTTGGATATGGTGAGGAACAAGTCACTGGAGATTTTAGCAAAAGCCCTTTCTGTGGAATGTAGAAAGTGAAAGCCAGATTGCAGTGGATCAAGAACGGCTTGAGAGGAAAAATAGTCAAGACAGCAGTGGGGAACTGCTCATTCAAGTAGTTTTGAAGCAAAGTGCAGGAGAGATAGGCCAATAACTGGAAGGACAGGTAGGATCTAGTGAAGGCTTTTTGAGGAGAGGTGTACTCATAGCATGTTTGAAGGCCACGGGAACAGTTGCAATGGAAATCGATAGGTTAAGGATATGACAGATGGAAGGGATGACGGCAGAAGAAATAGAGCTTAGTACATGGGTGGGGATGGGATCAGAGGAGCAGGTGGTCAGTTTGGAGGAGGAGAGAAGATTTTCCGTTTCCTCCTCAGTGACTTCAGAAAAGGAAGAAAGGGTGACCAAAGGTGAGGGAAGGATTTGGAATTGAAGAGAGGGAAGTTGAGGTGGAAGTGACTTTGCAGAGAAGTCAAGGCTGTTCTTCTGGACTTTGTCATGGAAATATCCAGCCAAGGTCTGGACAGACAATGAAGGAGGGATTAGGAGGAGGGACCTTGAGGAAAGAGTTGAGCATAGCAAAGAGATGGCAAGGATCAGAGGCAAGAGAGTTAGTCAGATGGACATAGTACACTTGCTTAGCGAGTGCTATGGCTGACTAGAATTTGAAATGTAGGTAATCATCAAGAGTACTTGATTTAAGCCAAAAGGCACTCAGCTGAGCTGACACAGGAACAAAAGTAACGGGTTGTCGAGGACAGCCAGGATTGACAAATGGTATGCATCACAGGGTATGCAATGGGAGGAGCAAGTGCATTCAGAGCAGAGTATAGTGTTGTAGGAGCATACTGCCCCATCAATGGACTCAGATGACATACAGCCTATTCACAATAGGACGTCCAGCCGCCTGTACGGCTGGGCAGAAATCGGGCCGTGCAAACTTGATTCTGATCCCGCGGCCCTGCAGGGTCAGAACTGGGTCTAGCACCTGGACATGCAGGCCGGAACATAATTCTGCCCAACTGTACTTCCTGGTGCTACCCGGCTAACTTAGCTGGGCTTGTGAATGGAGCCACAGTGCCATGGCATCTCGTTGCCATGGCACCATGACTCCATTCACAAGCCGCTATTGCCAGCCGCCCTAGAGTGGCTCCTGTTCTCCACAGCCTGACCCCTGATCTGGCCTTCCAAGGTCTGGGTCGGACTGCAGGAAACCCCCTGAGTCCCCTCACCTGCCTGCCTGTGTCCAGTGCCATGATCCTCCGCCATCCAGGGGGACTTATTCCACCTTCAAGATGGAATAAGTCCCCATTTAGCCTGAAGGCCCTGGACGTATAGGGCAGACCTCGGATCAGCCCTGTACGTCCAGGGTCAAGGGCTGCCCACATCATGCCCTCGCTCCATCTTCAGAATGCCCCCCTCCTTCCCCCATCTAGGCCTCCTTGTAGAAACCCGCTGTTCGTATGGGGAGGTTAGTGACTGGGGTGTCAGGGGGATTAATAGCGGGGATGGGCGTCCCAATGGGACAATCACCCCCACTATTTGCAGGACAGAGTGAGTTCATGATGATGTAGCATTGAAATTAACTCAGATTTACTTTCACTAGAAAAAGCTTTATAAATTAAACATGTGCAGTACTCAAACTGGGACTTCCATATTACAAATAGCTAATGAAGTTCCTGTAAGTTTTCTGAAATGTAGTCATTTTACCATAAGTCAAAGATTACATGAGTAGAGCATTTTGAATAATTTGTAAAGATCTAAGGATATAATCTGTGTCTTATGGAGTCCAACATACAGAATGTTACAGTAGTCATTATGAGGTCATATTAGAGACTGCACCACCATAAATCCTCAAAATTCAGATAGCATTTTCATCCACAAACTATTCTCAGTATAAAAAATGCTGCACAAACTACTCTTAGAACCTGGAATCTCACTGAAAGTTCCGAGTCTAGTGTAATTCTGGAAGCAATGGAATATTATTTCCCTCAAGCCCAAGTATAGTTGGATTACTGCTATTCTTTGAATTAAATAAAAGCCATTCATAGATCAGATGACAATTTTTAACCAAAGAAACAGAAGATAAATCAGCATTTAAATTAAAAGGAATAAATAATAAAATATCATCTGTATATACTTGAAAGAAGTTAAGGTTCAGAAGGAATATACAAATGGCATCATATAGATACTGAAGATCCACACCAAGCAGAAATTTCAACAGGACATGGTTTTAGCGTGGCTTGGGCGGGCCAATCATCTATACATATATTCCCCCCTTCCATAGCGAATACATGTCTATATATAGAAATAATGCCCTTGTGGCTTTAGCACCTGTTCAGAGGGATGCATGAATTTTTTAAAAGCGCTTGTTTCAACGTGGGCTTTATACAAGGAATTAAGGGAAGAAGTCTCTTTAATTTCAGAGATTTTTTTTTATTTCCCCCTCCAAATTTTAGAAAAATAAATTGTGGCTTGACTATTTAATAGGCGTCACTTATACATCTGGGTTTGTACAATGGCCCACTATACATATAAATGCTGTTACCTCTACATGGAAGTTGCAAAATCACCACTTTTACATGTATTTGCCAGCACTTATATGTGGAAGCTATCGAACTGAAGCTGCTCTTCTTGTGCGCATGTGGCCCAAAAAAGTGAGAACATCTTGTAGCATATACCGTAAGCTATTTAAAAATTCAAAAAGACAGATGTAAACGATTGACAAATTTAAAAAAAAGATGGAGACTGGAAATTGTTGAAATAAAGACGTTATATAGCTAAAAACAGGTAAATAAGTAAACTATTTAAGCTTTTAATTTACAAGATGTTCTCACTTTTTTGGGCCACCCTGTATATTATCAACCTGTTCAAAACAAGAAATAATTTAAAATAATGAAAAAGAAAACTGCAGGGTAAAACTGTTTAAAAATTCAAAAATTGCAGAATCCTCCCGTGGAGCAGAAGGGCAAAAGCTCGCTTGATCTTGATTTTCAGTATGAATACAGACCTTGAAAGTGGGGCCTCACGATCCTTCTGACCTTTTGGGTTTTAAGCAGGTGTCAGAAAAGTTACAATCTTCTGCAATTTTTAAACCAGATTTTCAGTGACTAAAATGTAAACCATGAGCAATCCAGCTCATTAGCTCATAAACTGTTATAAAGCAGGACCCCATTATATGGAAAACATCTGTGGACAAAGAGATGCCAACGAAAAATAAAATGACTGCTTTAATTTCACCATTCAATTCGTCTGATACATGACAAACACAACACTGGAATGTAGGTGAATCCCAAGTCACTCAAAGCCAAGGAGAAAAGAAGCGAGAGGGAAGAGAGGATAGTACCAGATACTTGGCAAGTCTGAGCATGAGCCATCCAGTAGTGAGTTCTGCTTCAGGGGGACGAGTTCCTGAGATAATTAACACTAGTCAACTGTTTGGTTTCTTTTTATTGTTGTTTTTCACATTTTCTTAAATATGGAGCTAGAAATATTCCTGCATACAAGAGTGTCCCAGTCTGCAATCCTTAGCCACCAGCAGCTATCATAAGAAGGAAGTCAGAATTTCAGCCCCCGTCTGGCAAGGTCTTTCTTGGCTTCTTGAATCTGATCCTGTAGCTCCCTAGCTGCGTCTTCACAGTTATTAAAGGTAGCCACCCGAAAACCGATGGTAGCCAAAGAGTAACAGCCAAAAATCAGCAGCAGGTAGATGGGGACAGGCCAAATGACCCGCTGGAAGGTCTCTGGAAAGTTCAGGCCCAGGAGATCGAAGCTGAGTGTTAGCCACACTGTAGTCAGCAAGGTCAGACCGAAGAGCCATTCCATTAGCTTTGTCATGGTAGCTGTAGTAACACCTCACAGTGCAGGGCTTTAGCACAACAATGCAAAGTAAAAATGGAAGAAAATGATAAATACGTCATAAGAGGCGAGACAAGGCCCAAATGTACCAACACTGCAGTTCCCTAAGGTGCTGTTCATAAACCACTGTCCCCCTCCCCCGAACGCCTTATCTTCATCCATTCCTTCCTCCCAATCCCCCTCTCCCCTGCATCTGACACCTCAATCCTCACCCCATTCTTTTAGTTTACTTTTAGATATTTGATATGCTGCCTATCCTCCCGCCGTCCCTTCCTCCATGGGGACTTATCGTGCTGCTTTCCGCAAGTGCGGTCCCGGGGACGCCCACCATACCTGCAGCAAAGCTTCCCACCGCTACAACTACCGACCGCTGAAGCCGGAAGCACCGTCGCCAACGTCTTCGTGGTGCGTCTTCGACGTAGAGTGCGCGCGCCCCCGGAGCCTGCTGGGAATTGTAGTGTTTGACTCACGGACTCTCTCTGTAGGTATGTGTGTAGCATACCTCTTAGCATACAATCTTCTTTGCAGAACCGTGTAAGCAGTAAATTAAAACAACCCTTTTGATGACTTGGTGTCTCGTAATGGAGGTCTCCCAGACCTAGCGTGCCTCAAAGCTTTATTACATAGGCTCAACTCCAGCCCTCAAGGTCCACCAACAATCCTGGTTCCAGGATAACTAAAATTATGTAAATGAACCTGTTCTTAGAGAAAATGTATGCAACTACATCTGATGAATATTCATTCTGGAGGGCCTTGAAGACCGGAGCTGCATACTATTATTCAAGAAACTCTGTAAAAGAACTTCCTTCTCCTTCCTCCCCCCCCCCCCCCATTAGTAAAAGAACACGCAGACTCATTACAGTATGCATGAAGCCAGCTGCTGCAGAGGGTACCCACACCGTAACCTCACTCCGTGATGGGACTTTTAATCCTACTGGCAATGCCATATTAACTGTAATGAGATTAAGGATATCAAAGCTCTAAACTTGACTTGCACAGGAATACTTCTCCTATTAACATCAGTGTGTTGGAAATCCCTGATATTATTAGTAAGTCAACGTGGAAAAGGGCGAGCCATTTCTCAGGGGTCGTACATCTTTCCATAGTCCACACTAAGTATCACTCAGCAGACTGATGAATCATGTGCATTTAGGAGCCAGCGCATGCTACCTGCCTTGGAAATTGGCAGTGTTCACGTCAGTGGATCATTTATTTCATTCTTTTCATGGTCTGCTCTGAGGCTTTCACTTGATTGGGCTTAATCAAATAGCCACTACAACTGTAGCAGCCCAAAACCTTGCACTAGACCTGGCCAGTCAGAGCACATTCATTTTAGCTTTAAACTGAATCTTTGCAACTTAGTTCTGCAGCACAATACAGTCCAAATTGAAATACATATGTCTTTTAATTAAATGCTGCATACAACACTGTAGAACTGTGATTTTCTTAGGCATTATTCATTGGAGTTCAATTAAAGCACTGCAAGAAGAAAACCAGTCTCAGAATTTTATGTATACATGAGATTGTGGATTTAATCATTTTTGCTCTTAAATATATTATTTCATATTGTATTTTCAGCAAGAGCAGTACATTTAATTTCATTTCGAGGTAATTTACTGAGTAATTTCTTTGATTTGACAGATTGCATAACTGCCAAGCCCAATATTTTTTACTAAGCAGGCTTATCCTAAGAAATGGGAAGAACTATAACAATACTTACAAGATAGACTCTCTATTCTTTTGTACTGCTGTCTACCAAGATGTCCATTTTCTGTTAATTCTCAAAATTAATAGCAGGGATGTCCTTAAAATACTTTTTAAAAATTTTAGCCTTTTGAATTTTAATTTTCCTAAGCCAATTTCCAGAACAGGATTCATGTAATATAGTTACTCGGTACAGCCTTGCCCAAGATAAATTATAGCTGCATCACAGTTTCACTGGACTGAGGTAGAGTGACTTGCTCAAGGTCACACAAAACAAGGTGGGTTTTAAATTCTTTATATAAGCTCACATCATTTCAGAATTGTCTGTCTTATACAGCTGTTTCGCCATGTGTCTTGGCACAATAAAATATTTTCATTGGGGCATAGGGTTGATATTCAAACTAAGGGGTATGTTTACTAAAGGGCATTAAAGTGGCAGGGGATAGTGAACATTAAAAGCAGCGATAAGGGGTTTTCTGTGCGATAAAGGATGGAGTGGGTAGTAGGCATTCCAGCGGTAAAGGCTCTGTGTTCTACTTATCGGGCGTTAAGGTGCCAAACATGCACCTTAACACCTGAAAACGGCAGTCACCATAACTCAGGATAAGGGGGCCCCTGAGAAAGTCAGAGTTGAAGTGTTGGATAGAAGGAATTGAAGGAGCAAACTGACTTCAGAACAGTAGCTCAAGCGCCCATCATTCCTCACTTTGACTACTGTAATGCCATCTTGCAAGGCCTTCCAAAAAAAACCATAAACATCTTACAATTGGCACAAAATGTATCAGCCAGGATCATCTTGAATAAGAAACTAAGGGATCACATTACACCAGTACTGATTGAGCTTCACTGGCTCCCAATCTCAGCATGAGCAGTATACAAAATACTGGTAACTACTTTCAAAATCATTCACAGGATAGCCCCATCATTCCTCGACATCCTCATAACCACACAGCCCCTTAACAGATGCCGAAGGACTACTAACCTGAATACTCTCTGCGTTCCCAGTAGTATAAGAGATGTTAAAGAGGGAACGAGCAACCGGGCATACTCGTACATTGCACCCATACTCTGGAACAAGCTTCCGTATGAGTTACGACTGATCAACAATATTCAGGACTTCAGAAAGAAGCTTAAAACCCACCTTTTCCAAGAACATTACGGTATCACCTAGACAGTTTTTTCATCACCCTCTCACTACCCAAGTTGCCTAACCCCTGAAGCTTAGGAGACAAAATAGACCCGATGTCAATGTTAGTAGGATTGCATATACAAATGTATTCTATGTACTTGAAAAACCTGTAATGTATATTTAAAATCTGATCAAACAAATGTTTATTTATTAGCTCACTTTGTTGCCCAAACCTGCATGATCAAAATGTAATGTATATTTGTAATTCTATGTGATTGTAGCTCATTTTTGTTACTCACACCTGGATGATCAAAATGTAATGTATATTTGAAATTCTTTGTGATTCTGGTGTACCCTTCCCTCAAATCATACTGTATCTTTGATTGAATAAGTTACTCCCTGTATTTACACCATGGTCTGCTGCTGATCGCTGGAAGTGGCGGCTTATAAATGTTTACCAAATAAATAAATAAAGGAGCTAATGGATATGTTAGATCCATATGTATCCTACGTGTTAGTATGTGGGATGCCAATGTGGGAGTCAGTATGACTGCATCAGTGAGGTGCTCCCAGTTAATCAGCGGTACTGTCAGTGTGTGGCATAGGATAGGCAAGAAGTGTGCCCTGGCAGAGCCAGCATATCCATGATGTGGGCAGCAAAAGGATGACTGAGCATGACTGTTGATGCACATCTGTCATAGGTGAGGTGTGAGTGATATGTCCCAATGTCCAAAATGTCCCTGTGTGGGCCATGGTGTAGCATCTGGCAGGAGGATACATGACTGCACATAATGGGCATATGGTGATTAATGGCCTACAGGATGGATGGTGGTAGCAGAGAGTGTGGTATGTCTGTGCTGGCCTGATGTACCTGATATGACCACACAGATGCCCCTAGAGTGTGTGTGAAAAAATAATAACTGTGCCATGGGGCACCTCAAATACCATCTGTGTGGATGAGACAGCTGTCTCAGCCTTTCTAACCAACATACAATCCTGACACATGTGCATCAAAGAACTGGACAAGTCTCGCTCATATTGGCCATGTGGAGCAAGTAAGATGTGTGCTGATCTCTGCAGGAGGTCATCATAGGAGTGGGAAGTGCCTGCATGTACCATACATATGTGATGGAGCCAAAGATGTTCCATCACAGTTAGGATGAAATATTCCAATCATGTCCACCAAATGTGTTGCACATCTGCAGGGTCCACATGTCTGACTTTCTGCAATGGGCTACAGCAGAGCCAATAAGGTCATGCTGTCAGATGGGCACACCTCCACACCTTTCTGAGCAGCAATGTCTGGAATCAAGGAGACTGCAGATCCCTGCCTGCAATGGGTAGACTCCAGGACATTAAACAACATGGCTGGCACATTCCAAGACAGTGGTACACCACACCAAAGTGCTAGCTCCATCGATGCACATATAGTATGTAATGCCCAGGACACATAGTACTGTAGCAGCACCACAGACACACTGCTGCAGGCTACTTCCTTTGTGCAAAGGCCAAGGCACAGAGTCAAGAGGCCCATCCCTGTACCGTACTCCCAATGGCAGTCACGTGCATGGGTCCACTGTGCCACAGCGTGCCACATACCCCAGAGCAGCATATGTGCATGGCGTGCAATCCCCTGTGGCCTGCTGCACATTGTGGGATAGGTACATGAACATACAATGAACACAAACCACAGTAAAGAGCCATGCAGTCCATTGCAGACCATCCTGTGCTCCCCGGGGAACATACACATGTTTCCCACCATCAGAGATGATAGGTGGGTACCAGGCTTTGCCCCAGTGATCACAGATGCCACTATGCCTGCAATGTCTGCTGGGTATGCTGGTATAGGTTAGCCTCTACATAATCCATGATCACGAAACGGAGGATGCTCAGCACTAGCAACTATCTGTATATTAGCTGCTGCCCTGATAGCACCTAGTCATCTAGGCCAGTATTTTTGCTCTGTTAAGTTATGCAGACCCTCACTTGACTTGCAGCTTGTCATGCTGTGAGGGCTTGTGTGCATCAATGATGCTGAAAGCTAAGGTATCGGTAGCGTAACTATTGGCAGGGTCTCCCACAATGCACAGGTCTCAGTTGAGGTGCTAGACTAAGACAAACCTCCCATCTGGGCAGTAGCAGAATGTGACAGTGTTGGCGGTGGAGGATCACATTCCTGTGATAATAGCAACAACACTAACATTAACTGCACTAAAGAAAGCCCTGTAAATTCTGTATTTGGCCATGAAAACCTAATTGATAGTTACAACAAAACAAATTGCTCTATAGTGCTGGAAGTTGAGACCCCCAGGTCAGGAGGCACTCAACTGACTACTGGGGAGGAGCCAAAGACTTTTCAGAGTAAAACCAGCATTTATGACGTGGTTGGATCAAAGCCTTCGGGATATCTGACTGGTATTGTAGCTGCACATGAAATGAGAGTCAGAAGCTGCAAAGATGTCTTACATATTGGGACATGGAACGTACAAAGCATGAACCAAGCAAAGTTAGAGGTGATCAAAAATGAAATGGAATGTGCACAACTCGATCTGTTGGGTGTCAACGAACTAAAATGGACTGGCATTGGGCACTTTCAGGGTCATTCACGTTCTTGCCAAGGTGGTCTGTGGAGATAGTAAGCGGCAATATCCAGAGAGTGCTGAGGTGGTCTGTGGAGATATTCATGACACTATCTAGACAGTACTGAGGCAGTCTGTGGAGTTATTCTGCAGTACTATCCAGATAGTGCTACTGAATATCTCTCTTACCACTCATCCATATACAGTACATTAAGAGCTTCTGAATATCTGCCTCTTAAAATCTAACAGGAACTCTAATGTTGATTACTTATAGTTTTTCCAGCTGTCTCGTTTTCCAGTACCACCTATAACACTGCCAGAAGTGGTGTCTATTTGAAATGTAGTTTTGAGTTTTAGCAATAGTGCAGTCAAGGTGCAGATTTTATTTGGTCTGTTGTATGTTTTGTTCATCATTTTAGAAGAATCCCCATGTCTAAAAAGCATCACTGACAAATGAAGATTGGGTTATACATGTCAATCTGAGGAAAGATAAGGAGGAAAACTTCCACAGTAATACCAGGACCAACAGACAACAAGCAGAAGGCACACAGACAATTAAAAACTTTTAATTTAGCGGCTCAACCTGGCTAAGTTTCAGCTAATTAGCCTTCTTCAGGGGTCTATAAAGATACATACATAAATTCTTTAATATAAATATACAATAATTAGAAATACAATAATTAGAAACATAGAAATATGATGACAGAAAAAGACCACATGGCCTATCTAGTCTGTCCTTCCATAACAACTACAACAGTCCCCTTTTTACCTTTAGAGATCCTCTGTGTTTGTCCCATGCTTTTTTGAATTCAGTTACTGTCCTCATCTCTACCACCTCCACTGGGAGACTATTCTACAGATCTATCACTCTTTCCGTAAAGAAATATTTTCGCATATCACTCCTGAATCTATCTCCCTTCACCCTCATCCCATGTCCCCTCGTAGCAGAACTTGCTTTCAATTGAAAGATGCTCTCTTCCTGACCATTTATGCCACGGAGGTATTTAAACATCTCAATCATATCACCTCTATCCTGCCTTTCCTCCAAGGTGTACATATTAAGATCCTTCAGTCTGTCCTCATATGCTTTATAATGAAGACCACTAATCATTTTAGTAGACACCCTCAGCACCGACTCCATCCTGTTCACATCCTTTTGAAGGTGCGGATCCAGAATTGCACACTATACTCCAAATGAGGTTGCACCAAAGACTTATACAGAGGCATTATCACCTCCTTTTTTCTGCTAGCCATTCCTCTCCGTATGCACCCAAGCATCCTTCTAGCTTTTGCCGTCACCTTTTCTACCTGTTTAGCTACTTTAAGATCATCAGACACAACCACGCCTAGGTCCCGCTCTTCTTTAGTGGACAAAAGTACTTCACCCCCTATACTATATTGCTCCCTTGGATTGCTGCAGCCCAAATGCATGACCTTACATTTTTTAACATTAAATCCCAGCTGCCAAATTCTAGACCATTCTTCAAGCATAGCTACATCCCTCCTCATGTTATCTACCCCTTCCTGGGTGTCTACTCTATTGCAGATTTTGGTATCATTCGTAAAGAGGCAAACCTTACCTGAAAGCCCTTCCGCTATATCACTAACAAAGATGTTAAAAAGAATCGGACCAAGGACAGATCCCTGGGGCACACCACTGATAAAATCCTTCTCCTCAGAGTGAGCTCCATTTACTTGTACTCTTTGTCGACTCCCACCCAACCAATTTCTAACCCAAGCAGTAACTTTAGGGTCCATCCCTAGGGTGCTCAGTTTGTTTATAAGTCGCCTGTGAGGAATAGTGTCAAAGGCTTTACTGAAATCTAAATACACCACATCTAGGGCTCTCCCTCGGTCCAACTCCCTGGTCACCCAGTCAAAGAAATCAATCAGATTTGTTTGACAAGACCTGTCTCTGGTGAATCCATGCTGCCATGGATCCTGTAATCCGCTGGACTCCAGAAACCTCACTATTTTCTCTTTCAGCAGCGTTTCCAATAATTTACTCACCACCAAAGTTAAACTAACCGGCCTGTAGTTTTCAACCACATCCTTACTTCCGCTTTTGTGTAAAGGCACCACATGAGCCTCTCTCCAGTCCTTTGGCACCACTCCCGACTCCAACGAGGCATTGAAAAGGTCAGTCAGTGGAGCTGCTAGAACGTCCCCAAGTTCCCTCAGTATTCTCGGGTGTATCCCATCCGGTCCCATCTCTTTGTCCACTTTAAATTGAGATAGTTTCTCACGAACACAGTCTTTTGAAAATTGTTCAAGATGTTCTTTGCTTCTGTTCCTATTTGTGGGTGTTTTTTGAGGTCCTGCTCCTGGTTCTTCATCTGTGAACACAGAACAAAAATATTTTTTTAGCAATTCCGCTTTATCCTTATCAGTTTCTACATATTCCTCCCCTGCACCCTTGAGTCTGACAATACCACTCTTGCCCTTCCTCTTCTCACTAATATATCTGAAAAATGTCTTATACCCCCATTTTATTGCATTGGATATTTCCTCCTCCTTTTGAATTTTTGCCTTTTTACTACTTTGCTAGCTTCTCTAAGTTTTTCCAAATACAGATGCCTGTCTTCCTCTCTCTGTGATCTCTTGTATTTCATGAAGGCCTCCCTCTTTTTCTTCACTTTTTCAGCTACTTCTTTCGAAAACCATAGCGGTCTCCTTTTCCTTTTACCTTTATTTACCATTTTAACAAAAAGGTTGGTTGCCCTTAAAATATCCCCTTTCAGTTTTTCCCACTGTTTTTCTGCATCCCTCAGCTGTTCCCATCCAACTAATGACTCCCTGAGGTATTGGCCAATCTTCGCAAAGTTAGTCTTCCTAAAGTCTAAGATCCTCGCCTTTGAATGGATTCTAACAGCCCTAGTCCTAATACTGAACCACACCATCTGGTGATCACTGGATGCAAAATGATCTCCCACTACATCAGAAACACTTTCACCATTGGTAAGCACCAAGTCCAGTATGGCCCCTTCACTTGTGGGGTCTGTTACCAATTGCCTGAATAGTTCTCCCTGTAGAGAATCCAGGATCTCCTTACTTCTAGATGATACTGCAGCAGGAATGTGCCAGTCAACATCTGGCATATTGAAATCTCCTATCAGTAGCACTTCCCCTTTCCTAGCAATGATGCGCATGTCTTCAATTAACTCTCTGTCCACCTCTTCCTCTTGTGAGGGAGGTCTGTATATCACACCAATGTAAATAGATTTCTCTTTCCCTCTTTCTTGTTTAACCCACAATGCCTCCCCTCTCCCTTTTAAGCTCTGTATTTCCAAAGCTTTAATAGTAGTTTTTACATATAGTGCCACTCCTCCTCCCCTACTTCCTACCCTGTCCTTTCTGAATAAAGTATAGCCAGGTATAGTTACATCCCAATCATGGTTTTCTGTGAACCATGTTTCTGTAACTGCCACTAAATCCAAGTCAGCCACTCCCACCAAAGCTTCAACATCAGGGATCTTATTTCCCATGCTATGGGCATTTATACACACTGCTTTCCATATGTTACCCCTGTTACCCATTTCCATAAAGTTATTTAATGTATTGCCTACCTGGGGGCTTTCACTTACCTGGAGGCTTTCTTCACCCATCCCCAACGAATCTAGTTTAAAACCCTCTTCAGTAGATTAGCCAGTCTACTACTGAAGATGCGTTGACCTTTCTTGGACAGATGTATGCCATCTCTGCTCTGCAACCCTTGGAACAGCATCCCATGGTCTAGGAAACCAAAAAGCTCTCGATGACACCATCCAGGCAGCCATGCATTCATCTCCAGGATGCGAGCCTCTCTGCCTTGGCCTTTACCCTCAACAGGGAGGATTGAAGAGAACACCACCTGTGCACCTAACTGCTTCACCCTCTGTCCCAGAGCCATGAAGTCACTTTTAATACGTTCCGAGGTATACCTGGCAGTATCATTTGTTCCAACATGGATTAGCAACATTGGGTAATAGTCAGTGGGCTTGATGAGTCTCGGCAAACTCTCCGGAACATCTTGGATTTTGACACCAGGCAGACAGCATATCTCACTGGACATCAAGTCTGGTCGGCAGATGGATGCCTCAGTACCCCTCAGAAGAGAGTCTCCAACCACCACTACCCTTCGTTTCCTTGTGGTCACTGATTCTGCAACTTTGGGGTACTTGAGCTCTGGTTCTTCCCTTTCCAGGGATGCTTTCACCTCCTCCACTTCCAGGGCTGCATAATGGTTCTTCAATTCAAGGGCTGGAGAAGTTGGATTGGTGATTTTGCAGGCCCTGGTGACTTGTGTCCAACCATCGACATTCTGTTGGCACCCATCTTCTCTGCTGGAGAGCTTGGCTGCTGCAAGAAGCATCTCATCAATGTACTTCTCACTGTCTTCAATGCTCCTCAGCCTCGCCACCTCCTCTCTGAGTTCATCCACTTGTTTCCTCAGAGCTTCAGCATGCAGGCACCCTGCACATGGAACCGGTCTTTCAACTGGCATTAGGACCTCTGTCTGGACCGAGGCAGAAGCTGTAACGGGGGCAACAGCTTTAGCGATACGATTTTTCCCAGCCATTGTTCTGTTCGTGGAGCTTAGGTATCTGTTAAAGCAAAAGAGAGAGATCTACCAAGTACCAGCCAGTTTCCCAGAGAAAAAGCAGTTAAATCTCCTTAATTATATTCAAAATGTGCTAGTCCAATTCTCTGTGCTTTGTCAAATAATTAAAAATAATAGATAATCCCACAGACTGAAAGAAACTTATAAAAAATTCAATACATAAAATAATGACCAATTGAAAGGAAAAAAAAATATGTATTTTATTGAGTTCCCCTTTTTGCTCCTTTTCCCTCCCTTTCCTTCCTCTCCTCTTTCTTTCCCCTTCTTCCCCTTCTCTTCCTCTTTTCTCTCCCCCCCCCCCCCCCGTTTTCCCCTTTCAATGGTTCATTATTTTAGATATTGAATTTTTTCATAAATTTCTTTTGGTCTGTGGGATTAGTATTATATTTATTATTTTTAATTTTTAATTTTTAATTTTTAATTTGTAATTATTGCATTTCTAATTATTGTATATTTATATTAAAGAATTTATGTATGCATCTTTAAATGCCCATAAATAAGAGTAATCAGACAAAATTTGGCCAAGTCGGGATGCTAAATAAAAAGTCTTTAATTGCCTGTGTGCCTTCTGCTTGTTGTCTGCTGGTCCTTATACATGTCAATGTCATTTTAGAACAGGCTTTTTGCAGATGTGGGAATGTTCAGTACGTCCACCTTCCCTAGGGAAGTGGTGGATGGAGAGAGGGAGTGATTGGGTGGGCCTACAAGCCAGATAAGGATTCCTCATTTCATATAGGAAATCCACGTATCGCTGAATTTTCAAACATTGGCATTTCGACTTGTCTTCAGGCACAAATTGTCTGCTGGCAGGGTCAGCTGTGAATGCCGATGTTGGGCCATCTGATCACTGCCCTGACCTCAGGAATCCCCCCATACCATCCCAAGATCTTACCCCCTGCTCTACCCAGTGTCCAAGTTCCCTTCCACCGAAAGCAGTCTCTATCCCCAACCCCCCCCCCCAAGCAGCTCCGATCCCATTAACTTCCCCCTCAGAGAGGCATAACCAAGTCCTCCTCCCCATGCTACTTGAACCCCTGAATATCCCCCCCCCATGACAACAATCTTCCAGGACCCCCCCACCCCCAACACATCACACCCCTAATCAGCCCACATTGGCAGATCGTCCATTGTTGTGGAAATATTACAGGCTACTACTAAAGCTCTCCCTAAAAATAAGACGCCGGGACTAGATGGGTTTAATGCAGAATACTATAGAAGTTTTTCAGATGTCCTGACCTTCAAACTCTAGATTCTTTTCCATGAATTCTACTCCTCAGCAGGTGATAAAGGTACTTGAGGCCAAGATTGTCATCTTTCCGAAACTGGGAAAAAACCCTGTTGGTCAGTAATTATAGACCAATCTCTGTTATTAATGTGGCGTGTAAAATTTATGCTAAAATTCTTGCACTGCATTTAAACAAGATTCTTGGTGATCTTGTAAACGGGTAGAAAAAATATATAAATACCTGTGGGTCACTTCTAAAGGCTAGAAGAGGTGATGGGTCCACAGCGTTTGCGGCAGGGGTTGAGGTAACACTGTTGATCAGAGCGAGGCTGCGATTTGTACTGTGAAGGCTGTGTTTGGGCCTGGGCCCATTGCAGAACACGTTGTTAGTAGAGCTGTGGGGGTTTGAGGAGCTAGACTTCGAAGTCCTGACGGTTAAAAAAAATGAAGCTGTGGTGCAATTATGATTGTTTTTACCCATTTTAAGCCCCTGAGGAAGTCTTCACGAAACACGGCCTGTGTCGGGCCAATAGCTGAAGTTGCATAATTAAATAAAATTTATTTATACATTCTTCCCTTGCATTCCACGTTTCTTACTGGGTTTGGTCATTGCACGTGGAATCCATGCTCTTTTTGTTGGACTAGCACAAATGGTACTGCCAAGTATCCCTCTGAGCGTATCAAAAGTGACTTCATGGCTCTGGGACAGAGGGTGAAGCAGATAGGGGTGCAGGTGGTGTGATCTTCAGTCCTCCCTGTTGAGGGTAAAGGCCAAGGCAGAGAAGCTTGCATCCTTAAGATGAATGCATGGCTGCATGGATGGTGACATCAAGAGCGTTTTGTTTTCTTGGAACATAGGATGCTATTCCAAGGGTTGCAGAGCAGAGATGGCATCCATCTGTCCATGAAAGGTTGACAATGTGTCTTCAGTAGCAGACTGGCTAATCTACCAAAGAGGGCTTTAAACTAGATTCGTTGGGGATGGGTGAAGAAAGCCCCCAAGTAAGTGAAACATTAAATACCTTTATGGAAATGGATAAAAGGGGCAACATATGGAAAGCAGTGTGTATAAATGCCCGTAGCATGGGAAATAAGATCCCAAATACTGAAGCTTTGATGGGACAGGTTGACTTGGATTTAGTGGCAGTTACAGAAACATGGTTCACAGAAAACCATGACTGGGATGTAACTATACCAGGCTATACTTTATACAGAATGGGCAAGGTAGGAAAAAGGGGAGGAGGAGTGGCACTATATGCAAAAAATAATATTAAAGCTTTAGAGCTACAGAGCTTAAAAGGGAGAGAGGAGACACTGTGGGTTAAATTAGAAAGAGGGAAAGAGAAATCCATTTGCATTGGCATGATATAAAGACCTCCCTCACAGGAGGAAGAGGTGGACGGAGAGTTAATTGAAGACATATGCAGCATTGCTAGGAAAAGGGAAATGCTACTGATAGGGGATTTCAATATGCCAGATGTTGATTGGCACATCCATGCTGCAGTATCATCTAGAAACAAGGAGATCCTGGATTCTCCACAGGGAGAACTATTCTGGCAACTGGGTAAGAGAACCCACACATGAAGGTGCCATACTGGACTTGGTGCTTACCAATGGTGAAAATGTTTCTGATGTTATGGTGGGAGATAATTTTGCATCCAATGATCACCAGATGGTGTGGTTCAGTATTAGAAGAAGGGTTGTTAAAATTCATTCAAAAGCGAGGGTCTTAGACTTTAGGAAAACAACTTTGCCAAGATGGGCCAATACCTCAGGGAGTCATTAGCGGGATGGGAACAGTTGGGGGATGTAGAAAAACAGTGGGAAAAACTGAAAGGGGATATTTTAAGGGCAACCGACCTATTTGTAAAAATCGTAGAAAAAAGGTAAAAGGAAAAGAGACCGCTATGGTTTTTGAAAATAGTAGCTGAAAAGGTGAAGAAAAAGAAGGAGGCCTTCATGAAATACAAGAGATCACCGAGAGAGGAAGACAGGTATCTATATTTGGAAAAACTTAGAGAAGGTAGCAAAGTAGTCAGGAAAGCAAAGATTCAAAAAGAGGAGGAAAAAGTAAATGCAATAAAATGGGGGATAAGACATTTTTCAGATATATTAGTGAGAAGAGGAAGGGCAAAAGTGGTACTGTCAGACTCAAGGGTGAAGGGAGGAATATGTAGAAGCTGATGAGGATAAAGCAGAATTGTTCAACAAATATTTCTGTTCTGTGTTCATAAATGAAAAACCAAGAGCGGGACCTCAGAAAACAGCCACAAACAGGAACAGAAGCAAGGGGCAATTCAAACAACTTTCGAAACACCCTAAAATAGGGAACTTGGGGACGTTCTAGCAGCTCCACTGACTGACCTTTCAATGTCTCATTGGAGTTGGGAGTGGTGCCAAAGGACTGGAGAGAGGCACATGTGATCCCTTTACACAAAAGCGGAAGTAAAGATGTGGTTGAAAACTACAGGCTGGTTAGTTTAACTTGGGTGGTGAGTAAATTATTGGAAGCATTGCTGAAAGAGAAAATAGTGAGGTTTCTGAAGTCCAGCGGATTACAGGTTCCAAAGCAGCATGGATTCACCAGAGGTAGGTCTTGTCAGACAAATGTGATTGATTTCTTTGACGGGTAACCAGGGAGTTACCGAGGGAGAGCCCTAGATGTGGTGTATTTAGATTTCAGTAAAGCATTTGACACTGTTCCTCACAGGCAACTTATAAACAAACTGAGCACCCGAGGGATGGACATTAAAGTTACTGCTTGGGTAGAAATTGGTTGAATGGGAGGCGACAAAGGATCTAGGTAAATGGAGCTCACTCTGAGGAGAAGGAGGTTACCAGTGGTGTTCCCCAGGGATCTGTCCTTGGTCCGATTATTTTTAACATCTTTGTAAGTGATATAACGGAAGGGCTGTTGGGTAAGGTTTGCCTCTTTGCAGATGATACCAAAATCTGCAATAGAGTAGACACCCAGGAAGGTGTAGATAACATGATGAGCAATTTAGCTAAGCTTGAAGAATGGTCTAGAATTTGGCAGCTGAGATTTAATGTTAAAAAATCCAAGGCTGTGCATTTGGACTGCAGCAATCCAAGGGAGCAATATATTATAAGGGGTGAAGTACTTTTTTCCACTAAAGAAGAGTGAGACCTAGGCATGATTGTGTCTGATGATCTTAAAGTAGCTAAGCAGGTAGACAAGGTGACAACAAAAGCTAGAAGGTTGCTTGGGTGCATAGGGAGAGGAATGGTCAGCAGAAGAAAGGAGGTGATAGTGCTTCTGTATTTGGTGCGACTTCATTTGGAGTATTGTGTGCAGTTCTGGAGACCACACCTTCAAAAAGATATAAACAGGCTGGAGTCAGTACAGAGGTTGTCTACTAAAATGGTTAGAGGTCCTCATTATAAAGCATCTGAGGACAGACTTAAGGAACTTAATATGTACACCTTAGAGGGAAAGGGGGATAGAGGTGATATGATTGAGACGTTTAAATAGCTCCGTGGCATAAATGCAGAGGAGGAGAGTCTTTTTCTATTGAAAGCAAGTTCTGCTATGAGGGAATATGGGATGAGGATGAAAGGGGATAGATTCAGGAGTGCTATGCGGAAATATTTCTTTACGGAAATGGATCTGTAGAATAGTCTCCCAGTGGAGGTGGTAGAGATGAGAACAGTATCTGAATTCAAAGACGCATGGGACAAACACAGAGGATCTCTAAAGGTAAAAAGGGGAATGTTGTAGTGGTTAATATGGAAGGACAGACTAGATAGGCCATACTTGTGCCCCTCTGCCCTCTGCTAGACCCCCTGCCCCACCCCACCCTCTGCCCCATCTCGCCCCTGCCCCACCCCCATCAAATAACTGCAGAGAGGGTAGCAGTGCAGGCTTTAGTATCTGCAGGTCATGTCTAAGTGGAGGAGGGAGTACAAGAAGTTGCATTCTTCTGCATCCATTCAGTCACAGACACACAATGCACACATGCACACCCATATGGCATTAAATCCAAATATATATTTTGCATTCACAGACTTCCTCACCCCCACCCCTTCCCCAAAAATCTGTGCAGAGCAGAGTTAGGTCACTTCCCCAAAATAAAAATCTCAATAATGGCAATACAAACCTTCCGAGTTCTGGGCCTATTGGAAATTAATACAAACAAAATCCTTCAGAGCCAAGAGCAGATCTACCATGCTGGCACTAACTTACAAAACTCAACTAAGGACTCTATAAGGAAAAGGCAGCACTATAAATATTGCAGAGGGTCCTCGAACTAGGGTTGTCAACTGGCTCCAGATGCACCCAACAGGTTTGTTCCAGTCCTGGGATTACCCCATTGCATGCAGGAACATAGTCTTGCTTTTCTTATGGAATGCAATGGAAAAATCAGAACTACATGTCCCTGCATGCAGTGGGGTAAACCTAGGACTTGATCAAGTGTGTCAGGCGCATCTGGATGCAGTTGGTAACCCTACCTCGAACATCAGTAAATCTATTAGAGCTGAACAAGCCCGATTACGACACATTCTTAAGTCGAAATTACATGCTAACAGAATACCAGAGCTACCAAGTTACCCAGTTTCAGGAGTGAGATTTTAAGCCAGACTTGGATTTCCAGCCATCTTATTTTGGTCCATTATGGGATCTGCAGCACTATTTCAATGGGTAAAATCAGGAACTACAAATACCATGCTGCATTGCAAGGTAAATTTAAAGCCAGAACTGACCAAAACTCTCACTCCTGTAACTGGGTAACTTGGCAACTCTGGTATACCTAGCCTTAGTCGCAGATGCAGAATACAGATGGACCTTCGCCAAATGAAAAAATAAGTTACCAAAAAGTGAAAATAAAGATATGCACACAAAAGTGAAACATAGAAACATGATGACAGAAAAAGACCACATGGCCTATCTAGTCTCCCCTTCCATATCAATTACAATGGTCCCCTTTTTACCTCTAGAGATCCTCCGTGTTTGTCCCATGATTTTTTGAATTCAGATGCTATCCTTGTGTTCACCACCTCTGTTGGGAGACTATTCCATGCATCTACCACTCTTTCCGTGAAGAAATATTTCCGTATATTTCTCCTTAGTCTATCCCCTTTCACTCTCATCCTATGTCCCCCCGTAGCAGAGCTTGCCTTCAAACAAAAGAGACCTTCCAGTGCATTTATGTCACAGAGGTATTTAAATGTCTCTATCATATCATCCCTATCCCACCTCTTTTCTAAATTATATATATATATATTAAGAGCTTTAAATCTATTCTGATATGCTACATAACAAAGACCACTTACCATTTTAGTAGCCACCCTCAGCACCGACTCCAACCTGTTTATATCCTGTTAAAGATGTGGTCTCCAGAATTGCAAACAATACTCCAAATGAAGTCACACCAGAGTCTTATACAGAGGCATTATCACCTCCTTTTTTTGCTGGCCATTCCTCTCCCTATAGACCCAGGCATCCTTCTGACTTTTCGGAGTCACCTTTTCTACCTATTTATTTAACAGTTGTTATATACCATCTTTCTTCAATTCAAGATGGTTTAAAAAGAACATAACATGACAGTATATTTCAACTGATTACATAAAACCGAACTACATAAGTAACTTTTGTACATGAGGAGTCTTCAGGGACAAGAACTATTTACATGCTTGTTTAAGGCATGCTTAATTAGGGCAATTGCTCTGGGCCTCCAAGACAGATAAGTCCCCCAAACTAGGCTGATGCTGAAGAAGGAACAACTTGGGAGTAGGGCTTAGGATCCCCTCCAAATTTTTGCCTAGGCTGGGCCCCAACCATGTCTACATTCCAAAAACTGACATATTCCAATTACTAATTCGAAAATAGAATTTGTTTTTCTACCTTTGATGTCAGGGCATTTTATTTTTGTAATTGCTTTTGGTCCCAGTCTCTGGTGTCTGTTTTCCTCTGTCTTCTCTTACCTCTCTTTTCATGATCTTCTATTCATTTGCCATATCTTCTCTCTCCTCCTGTTTTCACTTTCTCCCTTAGGTCACCAATTTCTTCTTTTCAGTTTTCTTCAGATTATTTTTCTGCTTCTCTATCCAAATTTCACTCCTCCTCCTTACCAACCACTTTTCAATTTTACTTTTTTTTTTACTGTATTTAGCTGCAGCTTTTCCCTCACCCCAACCCTCCCATTCCCTCTGTCTCTCCTTACCAGCCCCTTTTTTCCCAGTCTTTAACCAACTCTCCTCCTCTCTCCCCCTCCATACCCAGTATCTCTCCTCTAGATCCCTGTCCCTATCTGTCCATCATCTCCCCTCTATTTCCTGTCCCTATCCTTCTCCCCCACTTCCTCTCCATGGCTCTATTTTTAGAACATAAGAACATAAGATATGCCATACTGGGTCAGACCAAGGTCCATCAAGCCCAGTATCCTGTTTCCAACAGTGGCCAATCTAGGTCATACATACCTAGCAGTTTACCCAAAAGACACAGGTTCCACAATGCTTGTACTAGGTCAAGCATTGATATCCTGGGTCCCTTGTTAATAATGGTTTATGGACCTTTCCTCCAGGAACTTGTCCAAACCTTTTTTAAACCCAGCTACACTAACAGCCTTTACTACATCCTCCAGTAACAAATTCCAGAGTTTGATTACACATTGAGTGAAAAAATATTTTCTTTTATTAGTCTTAAATAGTTTACCCTGTAGCTTCATTGCATGTCTCCTAGTCTTTCTATATTCTGATAACGTAAACAATCGATCTATGTTTACCCATTCCACTCCGTTCTTTAATTTATAGACTTCTATCATATCTCCCCTTAGCCGTCTCTTTTCCAGGTTAAAGAGCCCTAACCTTTTTAGCCTTTCTTCATAGGAGTATCCTTCCATCCCCTTTACCATTTTGGTGGCTCTTCTCTGAACCTTTTCTAATAATGCTATATCCTTTTTAAGATACGGCAACCAGAATTGCACACAATATTCAAGGTGCGGTCTCACCATGGAACGATATAGAGGCATTATAATATCTTTTGCTTTATTTTCCATTCCTTTCCTTATGATACCTAGCATTCTATTTGCTCTCTTGGCCGCCGCTGCACACTGGGCCGAGGGTTTTAACATGTTATCCACAATGATGCCTAAATATTTTTCCTGGGTGGTGGTTCCTAATGTGGAACCTTGCATCGTGTAAACATAGTTTGGGATGTTCTTCCCAAGGTGCATAACATTGCACTTGTCCACATTAAATTTCATCTGCCATTTTGATGCCCAGTCTTCCAAATTATCAAGATCCTCTTGCAATTTTCTACAATCCTCTTGGGTTTTAGCAACTTTAAATAGTTTTGTGTCATCTGCAAATTTGATAACCTCACTCGTTATTCCACTTTCCAAGTCATTTATGAATATGTCAAAAAGCAGAGGACCCAGCACAGATCCCTGGGGTACACCACTATTCACCTTTCTCCATTGGGAAAATTGGCCATTTAGCCCTACCCTCTACTTTCTATCTTTTAACCAGTTCCTGATCCACAATAGTACACTGCCTCCTATCCCATGACTCTTTAGTTTTGCCAAAAGTCTCTGATGAGGGACCTTGTCAAAGGCTTTCTGAAAGTCCAGATACACAATATCAACCAACTCACCTTTGTCCACCTTATTATTCACTCCTTCAAAAAAACATAACAGATTAGTAAGACAAGATCTTCCTTGTCTAAAGCCATGTTGGTGGTCTCCCATTAGGTCATGACTATCTACATGCTGAGTAATTTTATTCTTTATGATGGTTTCTACCATCTTTCCCGGTACTGATGTTAGGCTCACCTGTCTGTAGTTTCCTGGATCACCCCTGGAACCCTTTTTAAAAATTGGTGTTACATTGGCGATCCTCCAATCTTCAGGTATTAGAGATGATTTTAATGATAGTTCACAGATTACTAATAGCAGGTCTGCAATCTCATATTTCAGTTCTTTCAACACCCTTGGATGTATACCATACGGCCCAGGTGATTTGCTACTCTTCAGTTTATCTAATAGTTGTAATATATCTTCCCGATGTATCAATATTTCCTTCAATTCTTCCACACCTTTAAATACCACTTCCGTCATGGGTAACATCCCTACATCTTGCTCAGTAAAGACGGAAGCAAAGAATTCATTCAGTCTCTCTGCTATCACCTTATTAAAAGAGAGCTGCTACACAGTACCCTGTCTTGTGCTGCTGAGGTAAGCTATATTATGATTTGATTTAAATTATAGCTCTTAGCTTCTGCTAGGCTCTAACTTCTTATGACATTTAAACTACAAGCTCTCTGCTGGGTTCTAAATTTAACCAGAAAGCTCTCTTCTGTGTTTTAAATTTAAGCTAAAAGTACTTTGCTGAGGCAATGCCCTGAGTGACTATTAAATTTAGACTACAAGCTCTCTGCTGGGTTCCAAATGTAACCAGAAAGCTCTCTTCTGTGCTTTAAATTTAAACTTAAACTGCTGCTACTAGGCCCTGACTGATTTAACAAAAAATAGTGGGTTCACAGATTAATTAGCTTTAATACAAAGAATTCCTTTTAGAAAAATTACCAGAAGTATATACTCACAGTTGCAGATCTCTCTCCAGAAGTAACAGTCCCTTCTTCTAGTCCTTCAAGACTAGATACTAAATGAGTATGCGGTTCATGGGTTAAATACCCGGAGCACTGCTGACTTCAGTCTGAGACCATTGGTTCTGATTCCATGATGTTTTTTCATGAGGTTTTTTAAAGAACGTTTAGATAAATAATGAAGTAGTGAAAAGAAAATTGGACTAAATCTTGTATATATAGAAGGACATCCATTTATTATATTAGCAGTTTACACCTTCTGTAAATTAGACCAATTGACTCAGTGTAACTGGTTAACCTTGGTGACAAAAGTTAGGCCATCTTTTGCTGTGCCTTACTTTCGCCGCCGAGGGATATCCTCGGGTACTGGCCACAGAATGCCCCGATGCTTACTGGTTAGCTTTGGGGCGTGTAGCGGCAGTACCCATAGATATTTAGCGGCACTAACCGTGCAAATGCCTTTGAATATCGGGCCCTATGTGTCCATTACATGCTGCAGACATCACTCAATAGAGCTCTGGAAAGTGCCAGCAACAGAAAAAGGAGCTAAGTGGACTAGTTGTTTTTTTTCTGATTTTTGTTAGTTTTTCTTGACATCTTACCTTTGGGGAGTAAAAAAGGACAAGCAGGGTTTATACAACAAAAGGGGGACATATGCTTATATCAGACTTATCTCATCCTGGAAAGAGGAGGGCGAAGATAATGACCTGAAACTTTTGAAAAAGAAATTGAGCACGAAGTATCCGTTCTTTAAGATATTAAGGGCCCCTTTTACTAAAGCCTGTTAGCCAGTTAACATGAATTTTAACGAGAGGCAACTGGCAGTTGAGAGCACTAACATTTGAATGTGTCTACCATTGCACATTAAAACACAAGTTAATCAGCGATCTGGGGATGGGGCAGGGAATGGGTGGAGAGTGAGCATGGAAAACACATTACCGCTTGCGCCAGATTTATTGCCACATGCTCAGCAGCGGATCCTAACATGGGTTCACCTAACAACTCCTCTATGGCAGTTGTTAAATGAATCTGCCTTGGTGGGGCACACGTTAGGTGAGCCACCACAGATTCGTTGCCGGGAACATGCTGGTCACGCTCCCAACAGCTAACGCAGAGGCTTTGCAATTAACGTGCATTTATTAGGTGCGTTAATTGCAAATCATTAGCGGGCTTTAGTAAAAGGGGCCCTAAGGGCCCAATTCTGAGATACAGGTTGCAGGGTGGCACATCTCAGTGAGACGTGCAGCCCCACAAGCCATGTGGGCCCAATTCCCCCTCTGGCTCTCCTCATACATCCTGTTCATCAGGACAGGGAGAGCTGGCGGGGGCTGGAGGGGGCAGGATTAGGACAGAGTGGGGGCAGGCCAGCCTGGCAGGACATTCGAGGCCGATTTAGGTCAAGGCCCTGTATGTTCTGCCGGACCCATGGGGACATGGTGCTTATTTCACTCAAAGATGGAATAAGCAGCAAAAAGCCAGCGATCGAGCCCAGGGATCCCCCCTAGGGCTGGGGCCAGGGCTGGGTGTGGGAGGGTCCCTGCAGCTCGATCCAGGCCACGGCAGGCCAGTCTTTGGTCAGGCAGGGGGGAAAAGGGGGACCAAGGACTTGGGAGTTGAGGGCACCTGCGGGGAGGATGTCCCCGCAGTCAGCAGGCGCATGCCAAGCCGTCCTGTGGCCTGATTCTGGTTACCGTGGGAACGTTTTGTTCCTGCAATCCAGAATCAGGTCAAAATGGGCCCATCTTGCTTGGGGCCATCTGGATGGCCTGGATATGCCCCTAACTGAATCGGGATCCAAGTGCCTGTGTTTTTTAAGGTAACTATGGAAAGTAAAGAAAAAAATGTAAATATTAATTGAGACTTTTCTGATGGGTTTATATGTGTTGCTCCAAGAATTCTGATGTTTGAATGCTGAAAAGAAAAAAATGTTATGTTGCATTAGAATGACTTGCTAATGTAAAATAGAATCTCTGAGGTTTCATTTGATAATTTTCTAAAGAAATAAACTTTACCACATAGTATTAAAACTTTACCATATAGAATTAAATCGGATTCTAATAAAGAAAATTATGTTTATTCCAACTTAATTCTCTCTGTTGCATATTATTTTTAAACTTAAATTATATGTGACTCAATCATATCTTTAGTCACTTGTCCATGGCTGATTTTATCCGCAGGGAGGATCCTAGCTCAGGGGGGACATCCACAATCTAATTCATATACGTCAAGGCGGGTCTCTTCCCAGTCAGTTAATAAGAAATAATGCTAGGGTATTTTATGAATTAATATATCTTGTTAAAGATCAAGCACCCTTTATGGTAGCATTTTTCACTCAATACCAAAAAGATATTTAATCACAATGAATGGACCTATTATTCGAGGTAATGTCATTGTTCAGATTTGGCCCTCAATATGTGCAGATATTTGGTGCCCTATATGTAAGGCCCAAAGTCCAAATTAGTGTTTATAACTTGCTGTCCAAAAGGTTTGTACTACTTAGAAGGATGTGCCAAGGTTGTCCCCTCTCTCCTCTATTATTTAAACTTGCCTTGGAACCCTTAGTTCTAGCTATAGAGAAATGCAATAACATCCGAGGAGTGGTGGGGTAGATATTTTAATGTAAGTTCTCGATTTATGCGGATCATATCATGGTATATCATGGTATATTTGACAGAGGAATTTATACCATATTTGTTGCAGATCATGGATTTTCTAAATTATCTGGATATAAGATAAGAACATATGCCATACTGGATCAGCCATACGGTCCATCAACCCCTCTTTCCTGTTTCCAACAGCAGCCAATCCAGGTCAAAAGTACCCGTCAGCTTTCCAAAAGGTTACACAGATTCCATGCTGCTTATCCCAGTGGTAAGCAGTGGATTTTCCTGGTCCTCTTTAATAATGGTTTATGGACTTTTCCTGCAAGAACTTATCCAAACCTCCTTTAAATCCAGCTACACTAACAGCTTTTTCTATGTCCTCTGGAAACGAGTTCCAAAGTTTGATTATGTTCCTATTAGTCTTAAATGTGCTACTGTATATTGTAGCTTCATTGTATGTCCTCTAGTCTTTCTACTTTTTGCAAGAGTAAACAACCGATCTACATTTACTGTACCTGTTCCACGCCACTTATTATTTTATAGGTTTCTATAATATCTCCCCTCAGCCATCTTTTTTCCAAGTTGAAGAGCACTAATCTTCTAAGCCTTTCATTGTAGGGTTATCCTTCCATCTCCTTTATCATTTTGGTCACTCTTCTCTGTACGTTTTCTAATTCCGTTATATCCTTTTTAAGATATGGCGGCCAGAATTGCACACAATATACAAGGTGCGTTCGCACTATGGAATGATACAGAGGCATTATAATATCCTTGGTTTTATTTTCCATTCCTTTCCTTACGATTCCTAGCATTCTATTGCTTTCTTGCACACTGCTGCACGCTGGACAGAGGGTTTCAACGTATTATCCACAATGACACCTACATCCTTTTCCTGGGTAGTGATTCCTATTGTAGAGCCTTGCATCATTAACTGTAGTTTGGGTTGTCCTTCCCTAAGTGCATAACTTTGCACTTGTCCACATCAAAATTGAACTGCCATTTGGATGCCCAGTCTTCTACTTTTTCAAGGTCGTCTTACAATTTTTCACAATGCTCTTGTGTTCTAACAACTTTGAATATTGTTGTGTCATCTGCAAATTTGATTACCTCATTTGTTATTTCCATTTACAGGACATTTATGAATATGTTAAAAAGCAGCAAGCCCAACACTGATCCCTGCAATAGTCCACTATTCACCTTTCTCCATTGAGAAAATTGTCCATTTAGCCCTACTCTCTGCTTTCTATCTACTACTACTAATCATTTGTATAGCACTACAAGGCATATGCACCGCTGTACATACAACTATAAGACACAGTCCCTGCTCATCAGAGCTTACAATCTAATCAAGACGAAAAAACATTACAAAACTGGGGAATAGAGTATGGCAAGATACACAAACATAGTGGACAAGAGAATGAGGAGCATCAGGATCCAAAAGCTGCCTCAAAGAGGAGGGTCTTGAGCCTAGACTTGAATAGGGCCAGAGAAGGAACCTGATGCACCAACTCAGGTAGTTTGTTCCAGGCATATGGAGCAGCAAGGTGGAATGAACGAAGTCTGGAGTTGGCAGTGGCAGAGAAGGGCACAGATAAAAGGGATCTGCCAGATGAGCAGAGTTCCCAAGGGAGTGTAGAGTAAGATAAGAGAGGAAAGGTAGTGAGGAGCCGTAAAAAGAAAGCACTTGTAGGTAAGTAGGAGAAGTTTGGACTGGATGCGGAAATGGATAGGGAGCCAGTGAAGTGACATGAGAAGAGGGGTTACATGAGCACAGTGACACTGGTGGAAGATGAGCCGTGCAGCTAAGTTTTGAATAGATTGAAGGGGAGAATGATGATTCAGAGGGAGTCCAGTGAGGAGCAGATTACAATAGGCAAGATGGGAGGTGACTAATGAGTGGATGAGGGTCTTAGGGGTATGTTTACTAAGCAGCATTAGCGGCTGCTGTGCAGTATCGGAGTCGCAGCCCCATTAACCTCAACGGGACTGCGGCTCTGATATCACACAGCATCCGCTACCACCGATTAGTAAACATACACCTTAGTGTGTGTGGGAAAGAAAGGATGAATTTTGCCAATGTTATAGACAAAGAAGGGACAGGTATTAGCTATCTGTTGGATGTGTGCAGAGAAAGAGTAGAGTCAAAGATGACCTCAAGATTGTGAGCTGAGGAAACAGAGAGAAGTGTAGCATTATCCACAGAAACAGAGAAGGGAGGAAGGGTGGAGGCGGGTTTAGGGGGAAAGATAAGGATCTCAGTTTTGGCCATGTTCAATTTCAGATGGCGGTGTGACATCTAAGCAGCAATGTTGGATAAGCAGGCAGAGATTTGGACCTGGATTCCTAGAAAGATTTCAGGCACAGAAAGGTAGATCTGGGAGTCATCAGCATAAAGATGGTACTGAAAACCATGGGAGGAAATAAGTGCAGCAAGGGACTGAATGTAGAGAGAGAAAAGGGAGGTCCCAAGATGAAGCCATGAGGTACACCAAATGAAAGCAGGATGGCAGTAGAGGAGGATCCACCATAACATACACTAAAAGTGTGATAGGAGAGCTAAGAAAGAAAACAGGACAGAACAGAGCCCCTAAAGGGTATCAAGGAGAAGGTGGTGATCAACAGTGTCAAAGGCAGAAGAAAGGTCACAAAGGATGAGAATTGAGTAGAGGCCTTTGGATATGGTGAGGAACAAGTCACTGGAGATTTTAGCAAGAGCCCTTTCTGTGGAATGTAGAAAGTGAAAGCCAGATTGCAGTGGATCAAGAAGGCTTGAGAGGAAAGATAGTCAAGACAGCAGTGGGGAACTGCTCATTCAAGTAGTTTTGAAGCAAAGTGGAGGAGAGATAGGCCAATAACTGGAAGGACAGGTAGGATCTAGTGAAGGCTTTTTGAGGAGAGGTGTACTCATAGCATGTTTGAAGGCCACGGGAACAGTTGCAATGGAAATCGATAGGTTAAGGATATGACAGATGGAAGGGATGACGGCAGAAGAAATAGAGCTTAGTACATGGGTGGGGATGGGATCAGAGGAGCAGGTGGTCAGTTTGGAGGAGGAGAGAAGATTTTCCGTTTCCTCCTCAGTGACTTCAGAAAAGGAAGAAAGGGTGACCGAAGGTGAGGGAAGGATTTGGAATTGAAGAGAGGGAAGTTGAGGTGGAAGTGACCTTGCAGAGAATTCAAGGCTGTTCTTCTGGACTTTGTCATGGAAATATCCAGCCAAGGTCTGGACAGACAATGAAGGAGGGATTAGGAGGAGGGACCTTGAGGAAAGAGTTGAGCATAGCAAAGAGATGGCAAGGATCAGAGGCAAGAGAGTTAGTCAGATGGACATAGTACACTTGGCTTAGCGAGTGCTATGGCTGACTAGAATTTGAAATGTAGGTAATCAGCAAGAGTACTTGATTTAAGCCAAAAGGCTCTCAGCTGAGTGGACACAGGAACATAAGTAACGGGTTGTCGAGGACAGCCAGGATTGACATATGGTACGCATCACAGGGTATGCAATGGGAGGAGCAAGTGCATCCAGAGCATAGTGTTGTAGGAGGATACTGCCCCATCAATGGACTCAGATGACATACAGCCTATTCACAATAGGACGTCCAGCCGCTTGTACAGCTGGGCAGAATCGGGCCGTGCAAAGTTAGACTTGATTCTGATCCCGCGGCCCTGCAGGTCAGAATTGGGTCTAGCACCTGCACGTGCAGGCCGGAACATAATTCTGCCCAACTGTACTTCCTGGTGCTTTCTGGCTAACTTAGCTTGGCTTGTGAATGGAGCCACAGTGCCATGGCGTCCCTTCGCCATGGCACCATGATTCCATTCACAAGCCGCTATTGCCAGCCGCCCTAGAGTGACTCCTGTTCTCCACCGCCCGACCCCTGATCTGGCCTTCCAAGGCCTAGGTCGGACTGCAGGAAACCTCCTGAGCCCCCTCACCTGCCTGCCTGTGTCCAGTGCCATGATCCTACGCCATCCAAGGGGATTTATTCCACCTTCAAGGTGGAATAAGTCCCCATTTGGCCTGAAGGCCCTGGACGTATAGGGCAGACATCGGAATCGGCCCTGTATGTCCAGGGTCAAGGGCTGCCCACATCATGCCCTCTCTCCACCTTCAGAATGCTCCCTCCTGCCCACATCTAGGCCTCCTCGTACAAACCCGCTGTTTGTACGGGGAGGTTAGTGACAGGGGTGGCAGGGGGATGAATAGCGGGGATGGGCGTCCATATGGGACATCCATCCCCACTATTTGCAGGACAGAGTGACCCCCAATGTATAGGAAAGAGGTGATAAGACAGTTGTGGAAAGAGCTGAAGGGTTGATAGTGTGAAGATTTCTAAACATGTTGGTGGAGATCGGGTGAGATCAAGATGGGGGGTAGTTAAGTGTGAAGGTTAGCAGGTGATAGTCAGATAAGGGCAGAACTGAGGTAGAAAAGTTTGAGGGTAAGCAGTTGGAGGTATATTACTGTATATCTGCGGTTTTTCTCTGGCTGTACAACTGAATTTTCTTTCATTTAATTGGATTGTTTATGCCTTTTACATTACGAGATACCACTTTAAGCAAAATAGCCATCAGTAGATCAGGGCATTAAGTCTAGCAATCTGCCTTCCCAAAGGGGCCAAAGGATTTACGTCCTACTTAGAAAGTCCAAATAAAAGAATGAATAGTCATATAAATAAGCGCCTTCAACAGGAGCTATCAGACAGATGAGGAGAGTACATAGCATAAACACAGATAAAATAATCACAACATATTAGCCAGGGAACCCAAGCAAATATAATGAAATAAAGACTTCAGTTATTAGGGAAGCCACCCTGCTGTGTTGCCACCAAGTGGGAGGCTCCTGAGACTGCTCAGAAGATCTCCCCCCCCCCACCCCCGCCCACTCCCACCCAAAGTAGAACCCTTAAACAGTGTTCTGACAAAATTATCTCATAGTACCCTGCATATCAAAACCAGAAGCCAAGGATTGTAGACCAAAGCCTTTCGAGCATTCATACCCCAGAATACTCACACAACATCTCAACATAACAACCCCAAGAGAATGTCAACTTCCCCGCTATGAAGAGGGAGTCTGCACAACTCCTTATGAGACAAATGTCTTAATTGGGAGACATGCCCATAGACCTTGTAGCATGTGCGTCTAGCAAATAGGCCTACTGTGGTGTGGAAGGAATCTTTCTTCCAGTGGGTGCAGTGATTCAGAGTCTGACGAGCACTGTGTTTTCAGATCCAGCAGGCACAATCAGTACATGTCCATCCCCTCTAAATCGTTTAAGAAGGCCCTCAGCTATTCAGGGCCCTCGAAGGACCAAGTTTGATTATGTACTGTCATTCTTAGGTGCGCTGGAAGTCATTTTAAAAGCATCTCCACAGGTAAATAGTATGCTTGTAGATTGCACACATGCCCGAGGCCGCGGGCCGGGTCCCGCGGCCGACAGTAACCTGGGCCCGGGCCCGGCCGCGGCCTCCAACGTGCAGGGTGAAAGGGGGGGTGCGTCGGGGGGGAGGGGGCGGTGCGAGGCAGTTGAAATCGCTCCGGCGCGCCGTTGGAGCGATTTCATTGGCCCGCAGGTTAAGGGGTGGGCGGTGCTGTTCGCGAGGAGCCGCGTGGCCGTCTCCTTCTGGCCGCGGCTCCTCGCGTATCGGTTGCGTTCCCGTGCTCGGTGAGTGGGGTTCGTTGAGGGGGTCCATTTGCTCCCGGGGGAGGTGGGGGTGGTTGCGTTCGGGTGGGGGGGGGTCGGCAGCCGGTCGGGGCATCTTCAAAAAAAAATAAAATAAAATAAAATAAATACAATAAAATAAAATAGCAGGAGTGGAGAACCCCTGCAGCCAGCAGCCTGCTTCCTGGTTGCTGCAGCAGGTTCTTTACCCCTGTGCTGGGCTGCTGCTCTCAACGGTTAGGAGGGAGGGCCGGAGCATGGCCGGTAAAGGCAAAGCAAAAGTGGCTCCGGGTGGAAGGGCTGGGGGGGGCTCGAGGGGGTCCCGCGGGGTTGGGGCAGCCCCAGGGGCCAGAGTAGGCCGTGGGGGGGGGGGCGGGGAGTAGGGGGGAGGACCAGTAAGCGGAAGGTCGGGGTGGGGATGCGTGGGGCTCTCCCTGCCCCTGCAGCTGTGTTGGGGGGGCCGGAGGAGGTGGTGGGCCCCCTAGAAGGGGTTGTGGGGCCTGGGGCGCGGGAGGCGGAGGAGGCGTCGAGGGGGGGTGCAGGGGTAGGTGGCGTAGAGGAGGGGAGCGTCGCTCGGGGGCCGGTGGGGGACGGCGCGGAGTGGTCGGGTGCGGTGGGGCCTGGGTGGGTTCAGGTTCCTCCAGGAGCCTATGGGCCCGCCCCGGGGGGGTGGGGAAGGTTCGGAATGCGTAGCGACGGGTGGCAGGCTTGGTCCCCGGTACCTGGGAGGGCAATGGGTGGGAGCCCTTGGGGGGGGGGCTGGGGAGGGGAGCAGTGGGGGGCCGGTTTTCAAAGTGTTGGGGGACAACTCCCCTGGGGGGCTTCAGGCTGGGCAGTCGGGGGGTTGGGGTCCTCAGGGGGGTGCAGGGAGGGGTGTGGGGTGGGGCCCGGGGTCTTATGGGATGGCTTCGCAGGGGGTTGGTTTGCCTCCGTCCCCGTGTGTTGGCTCTCCTCTCCCTTTGCAGGTTTCGGGGAGTGCGCCCTTGACAGCAGGCGGAGTTGGCGGTGGTTCGACAGTGATGTCGGCGGTGGGGGCCAGTCCGGCCCGACCATGATGGAGCAGACGGAGTCCACCTCGGGAGTGCAGGTGGCGGCGGAGCCGGCGGCGGCAGGTGAGTGCTCCGGGACGACAGCGGGGGGAGTTGGGGGGGCAGTGCCGTCGGGGGAGGGTGCACCGCCAGCTAGTAAAGCCAAGGCAAAGCAGAAGCACCGACGGCGTCGGCGGCGGAGCGCGTCGTCTTCATCTACATCGTCGGGGTCTTCGGACACTTCCTCAGCGGACTCCACCGGCGGGCCGCGGGTTGGTGAGGGGGCGGGATCTGCGGTGGTGCGTTGCGCGGAATTGTGGGAGAGTGTTCCGTGCAAGTTGAGGCGGCGGATTGTGAAGCGGCGTTATTTGGATATTTTCCGGCTATTGGAAGGGAGGAAACGCTCGGGGGAGAGTCGTAAGAAACGCAAGGAAGACGAGAAGGCGGGGAGGGTACGGAAGGTTTCGCGGAACACGTTAAATTGGACTCGGGCTTTTTTGCGTTTGGCGAGCGTATGGGGGCATGAGGACCCGAGTCGATATGGTGAGCTGTTGGCTTATGCCGACGCGATCTTGGCGGCTTCCCAGGCCCACGAGGGGTGGGCCTGGCTTAATTACGACGAGGAGTTCCGCGATAGGATGGAAGAGAACCGGCAGTTGTCATGGGGCATGAAGGATATTAACCTTTGGCTCACGCAAATGTCGGCAAAGAGGAGTGGAACGGGGGGGGGTGCAGGTCCGGCTAGGGCGGCGGGCGCGGCAGCTTCGGTGGGCTTGCGGTCCTTTCGGCCAGCGGGCCCGGGGCCCGAGGCGAGTAAAGTTGGGGCGGGCGGTCCCGGCGGAGATTTGTGCTGGCGCTTTAACAAAACGTCCTGCCCTTTCCCGGACTGCAAGTTTCGGCACGCCTGCTCCCTGTGCGGAGCCGGTCACTCGGCCGTTAAGTGCAGCCGTCGAGCGGTGCAAGGGGCGGCGGCTGCAAGTAAATGACGGGTTGGAAGGGGGTCTGGCGCCTACCCCCATTAGGATACAGGCGTTGCTGCCATGGCTGGAGCTCTACGCGGCTACCAGGCATGGCCCGGCGGGGACGATGTTGTGGGCGGGGTTTTCTGAGGGCTTTCGTATCCCTTTTCAAGGGGCTGTCCGGGATTTGGAGACGGGGAATGCTCGCTCGGTGCTGCGGCTGGCGGATGTGGCCCGCGCGAAGATTGCGGCGGAGTGCGCTCTGGGCAGAGTCGCTGGGCCGTTCCTTCGGCCGCCCTTTTCGCCGTTTATTGTTTCACCGCTTGGCGTCATCCCGAAGAAGGAGCCCGGGCGTTATCGGCTGATACATAATCTTTCTTGTCCCCTCGGGGCCTCGGTGAATGACCATATCCCGCAGGAGCTGTGCTCAGTGCGCTATGCGTCCTTCGACGAGGCTTTGGAGCGTGTGCGCCAATGTGGAAAGGGGGCTTTGCTTGCGAAGGTGGACATTGAGTCTGCCTTTCGTCTCTTGCCGGTGCATCCGTCCGCCTTCCCTTTGCTCGGATTTCGTTTTGACGATTCTTATTATTATGACAAGTGTATGCCCATGGGTTGTGCGATCTCGTGTGCGTACTTTGAGGCCTTCAGCTCTTTCCTGCACTGGGTGTTGATGCGGAGGTCCGGTCTTAGGTCTATAGTGCATTACCTCGATGATTTTTTGTTCGTCGGGCCGGCCCAGTCCGCAGTGTGTGCATCCTTGTTAGAGCTTTTCCTGGGTATGGCGGCGGAGTTTGGCATCCCTTTGGCGGAGGGTAAGACAGTGGGGCCGGTGACTTGTATTTCCTTCTTGGGGATTGAGATCGACTCTGTTGAGTTTGTGGTCCGGTTACCGATGGATAAAGTCGAGCGGCTGCGGCTCTTGGTAGCTGAGGTGGGCTCCGCTACGAAGGTGACGTTGACAGAGCTTCAGAGGTTAGTCGGCCACTTGAACTTTGCCTGTCGGGTCGTCGCAATGGGGAGGCCGTTTGCGCGGCGGTTGTCTTTGGCGATGGCCGGGGTGCGCTGTGGGCACCATCGCATTCGGGTGACTGCGGGGATGCGAGCTGATTTGCGCGTGTGGGATGCTTTTTTGGCGAATTATAATGGCTGCTCGGTGTTACAGTCTGAGGAATTGTCCAACAGGGATTTGGACTTGTTTTCAGATGCTGCAGGGGGTTCGGGTATGGGATTGTTCTGCCAGGGCTCGTGGTGTGCAGCGCCGTGGCCGGCGGCTTGGTCCGCGAGTGGGCTGACGCGCAATGTGACGTTCCTGGAGTTGTTCCCGATTGTGGTGGCCTTCTGGGTATGGCCAGAGAGGCTACGGGACAAGCGGGTAGTCTTCTGGTGTGACAACGCTGCGGTGGTGCAAGTCATTAATCGTCATTCGCCAAAGTGTCCGAGGGTGGCGGCGTTGATGCGGGTGTTTGTGCTGGCCTGTCTTCGTCTCAATGTCACGGTTCGGGCGCGCCATGTGCCAGGTGCTCTGAACGTTATTGCTGACGCTTTGTCTCGTTTCCAGTGGGAGCGGTTTCGGGAGTTGGCCCCGGGGGCGGACGAGACCGCGGCGGTGGTGCTGGAGCACCTTTGGCGAATTGGGACGCCGGAATGATCTCATTGTTGCGGTCTTCCCTGGCTCCAGGTACGTGGAAGGCTTATCAGCGGGGGTATGGGCGGGTTCGAGAGTTTCTCTGGGGGAGGGGCTGGAGGGGGGTAGAGTCGGGGACATCTTGGCGGGTTCTTTCATAGCGTGGGCAAAAGAGGGTGGTTGGTCCCGGGCGGCAGCACGGGCGGCTTTGGCCGGCTTCTCCTTTTTTAGCAGGGCGGCGGGCTGGGGCAGTCCGAGCGCCTCGTATGTGGTGAAGCGGCTATTAGCCGGTGGGCGCGAGCGCAGCCCTCCTGCCCGGATTGGCGTCGCCCCGTGTCGCACGCCTTGCTGCTGCGTATTTGGGGCGTTCTACCCGAGGTGGCGGCTACTCCGTATGAGGCAGTCCTTTTTCGGGCGTTGTTTGTCACAGCCTTCTTCGGGGCCTTCCGAGTTAGCGAGCTGGTCCCTCCGTCGGGCGGACGGGGGGGGCGGGGGGGTTTGCTGGTGCAGCAGGTGGACATACAGGAGGCGCGCGTACGGATATTCCTGGCCCACTCGAAGACTGACCCATTGGGGCAGGGTCGGTGATGCTGCTGAGGGCCATTCCGGGTCTGGGATCCTGTCCAGTGCAGAACTTGGCGGCGTACCGGCGGCAGCGGCCGGATCGGGCCGGGTGTTTCTTCTGCCATGCTGATGGGACAGCTGTTACCCAATTCCAATTCACGGCAGTCTTCCGCTTGGTGTTGCGGCGGCTGGGCGTGGATGAGCACGGTTATGCGTCTCACTCCTTCCGGATAGGTGCGGCAACGAGCGCAGCCGCCGCTGGCCTGGGAAGTGAGGTGATCCAGCGGATCGGGCGCTGGCGCTCCAGGGCCTACGAGGGCTACGTGCGTATGGAACAGTTGTGAGCTGTGGTGGTGGAGGGGGGGTGGGCGTGGGGGGGGTTCTAATGCTGTTTTTTCTCTTTCAGGTCTACTGCTGAACGTGCCGACAGTGGCTGCTGCCCGGAGCACGCCGGGTGTTTGGTGGCTTCTGGGGCATTCATTCGTCTACTGGGCGGAACGCAGAGCCTCAACTCGTCCGCTGGGTACACACCTGGGCTTGGTGTCCTGCAATTTCCGGCTGGAGTGGCTCGGCGAGCGGGGCATGCGATGGTGGCAGCTACTTCCAGTGGTTCGAGAGCACGCGGAGCGGCGGCAGAGGCCGGTGGGACTCCTGATACATCTTGGAGGGAATGATCTTTCCTGTTGGACGTGTCGGCAACTCATCCGCGCAGTGCAACGTGACCTGCGTGCGCTGCAGGAGCAGTGGCCTGACGTTGCAATCGTCTGGTCGGACATCATCCCTCGGCCGGCCTGCTTGCCTCAACGACGCTGGTCGAGAGGGCTGGCCAAAGTGAACAGGCAGATTGGCCGTTGGTTGCAACAGGCCGGTGGATGGCAGGTCCGGCACCCCTGGGCGGACCCCCAGTGCGCTGGACTGTACCGTACCGACGGGGTACACTTGTCCCCGGTCGGTCAGGACTTATTGCTTAATGATTGGCAGGAAGCGCTGGAAATGATTGGTCGCAGCTTTATGGTGGGGGCGGTGCGAGGATAGTGCCTACCTCGCACCGGTGGCGGGGTACAGAGCCAGCGCTCGCAGGAGCGGCGCGGGCTTGACCTGGTTTACAAGCAGTGGGGGCGAAGTGCTCCCCGGGGTGGGGCGAGACAGCCCGGTTGGGGGTCTCGGCCCGGTAGCGGGGGGGTGGGAGCCGGCCTTTGCTACTAGGATGGCGAGGCAGGCGGCGGGGTTTGGGGGGGAGGAGGATGCTCCGCCTTGCTACTAAGATGGCGGGTGGGGGGGCATCCTCCGGTAAAGGGGTGCGGGGTTGGGTTTTGTTCAATTGTTATCTTAGGCCCATGTTGGGCCGGTTGTACAGGTTGTAAATAAAGCTGCGACCAAAAGTTTGTACCAAAATTACTGAGTTGGTGAATTTATTGGGGGGGGGGGGGACAGGATTGGAGGGTGTCAAATCGGGGAATGGAGGCGAGGAGGGCTTCCGGGTTACCAGTGTTAATGCCCGAGGCCGCGGGCCGGGTCCCGCGGCCGACAGTAACCTGGGCCCGGGCCCGGCCGCGGCCTCCAACGTGCAAGGTGAAAGGGGGGGTGTGTCGGGGGGGAGGGGGCGGTGCGAGGCAGTTGAAATCGCTCCGGCGCGCCGTCAGAGCGATTTCATTGGCCCGCAGGTTAAGGGGTGGGCGGTGCTGTTCGCGAGGAGCCGCGTGGCCGTCTCCTTCTGGCCGCGGCTCCTTGCGTATCGGTTGCGTTCCCGCCCGCCCGCCCCTGGTTTTGGTTTGTCGGGATGTTGCAGCTGGTGGGGGTGGTGGGGTACAGAGCCAGCACTCGCAGGAGTGGCGCGGGCTTGACCTGGTTTACAAGCAGTGGGGGCGAAGTGCTCCCCGGGGTGGGGCGAGACAGCCCGGTTGGGGGTCTCGGCCCGGTAGCGGGGGGGTGGGAGCCGGCCTTTGCTACTAGGATGGCGAGGCAGGCGGCGAGGTTTGGGGGGGAGGAGGATGCTCCGCCTTGCTACTAAGATGGCGGGTGGGGGGGCATCCTCCGGTAAAGGGGTGCGGGGTTGGGTTTTGTTCAATTGTTATCTTAGGCCCGTGTTGGGCCGGTTGTACAGGTTGTAAATAAAGCTGCGACCAAAAGTTTGTACCAAAATTACTGAGTTGGTGAATTTATTGGGGGGGGGGGGAAACAGGATTGGAGGGTGTCAAATCGGGGAATGGAGGCGAGGAGGGCTTCCGGGTTACCAGTGTTAATGTGTAAATGATGATTTCAGAAAGCAGCTATTTACATATTCTTTCATTTATTTAATTTATAGCCCACCTATCAGGAATTACTGGCAGGTTACACTAGTGCATACATAATTTTAGTGGCAAACATAAGATTATATGAAAATACATGAGTACATCATACAACTGCACAAAATAATTCAAGTAAAATCAAATTGAAATAAATATGCTTGAGTATTTTTCAAAATTTTAAAAATCCTTCTTCAATTGGTAGTTCAGTGGGCAATTAATTCCATAATTAAGGATGGGAAATGGTGAACGTCTGAGATCTAGTAGTTAATCTTCATGCCTGGATGCCCAGGGGAATAACCGGAAGTACTATTTGACTAGACAGGAGCAAAGAAGTGAGTTCATGATGATGTAGCAATGAAATTAACTCAGATTTACTTTTACCAGAAAAAGCTTTATAAATTAAACATGTACAGTACTCATAAACTGGGACTTCCATATTACAAATAGCCAATGAAGTTCCTGTAAGTTTTCTGAAATGTAGTCATTTTACCTTAAGTCAAAGATTACCTGAGTAGAGCATTTTGAATAATTTGTAAAGATCTAAGGGGCATGTTTACTAAAGTCCGCAAAATAGCACCCCGCAAAATAGCGCACGGCAACGCAGCACTGAAACGCGCATAAACGCGTTTAAACGCCCCGCACATGTGCGTGTCACCCCCGCACAGGTACGCGGCTCACTAACGGGCCCCGTACAAGTGCGGCCCGCAAATTTCTGATAGAGGCGTGGAACGGCGAAAGGAGGGCGGAGGAAGGCTCCGGAGGGGCGGAGGGACGGGGTCAATGGGTGGAGAGTGGGAGGGGAGAGGCTCCCCGCACAGTATCGGGCCCGAATTTGCATGTAAAAACTACCGCGAGTGAAACACTCGCGGTAGAAAGCATTTAAAGGGAAGAGAAACCATTTCCGTCAGCAATGTACAGGAAAACCGGGGAAACCAGCAAAACGTGAGCAGTGTGATACATGTGCACAGCACAAAAGTGCAAATACAAATAGAAAATGACCACAACAGAACTATTAAAAACAGTAATTCAGCTGGGGAACAGTTATAGTGATGGGCAAATACAGAAAACACACCCAGCAAAGCTCCAGAAAAAAGAAATGAACATTTGAAGGGTTTACGGAGCCGAGTCTCTTCCAAAAAACATTTCCTTTGTTTGGAGCTTTCCTGGGAGTGTTTGGTATGGTTGCCCATTAATATCACTGTTGCCCAGCGCGGTGATATCTTGTCCCCCATTTCCCGTAGCCATTTCCGGGGTTTATGTGCACGTCTGTCACCAGACAGGGTGCATATGCCCACAGTAAAATTGCATAGAGCAGGGTTTGTGACTCCATTCTGCTAAGCTTACTACCTCCAGGGGCTGCACTGTTTCTGTGGCCATAGTGTGGTGCAGCGGACAGAGTCAGTACCTCTAGAACCAGAGGGTCAGAGGTTCAAAGCCCAGCTGGGGTACGTGCCAGCCCAATCCCTATATTTTACCCACCACTGAACACAGATAGCGCAGACACCCCTGTATTGCAGGGAACATAAGCATGGGGAGAGCACCCATATTTTACCCAACAACGCGCACACACACCACAACAATGGGCATTACCTACAGCCAAGTCACCCAAATGCAGTCCCGTACTGCCACATTGCAATCAGGTCATCTGCTTTTTCTGAGAGAAGCTCATGCCAGCATGTTGGCGGACGAGGACATGTGGTGCAGGGGGCAGTGGCTGCTAGCCACAGAAGACAGAGGCCCAGTCATGTGCAGGCTGGCACAGTCCACTGCAACACAGGCCCTACCGGATCCACAGTCATGGACATTCCAGGGAAATCACCCAATCTGTGGATACACGGTGGTGCAGTGCACACAGACACTGTATACAAGAGCAGAGGGTCACAGGTTTAAAGCCCAACTGGGGCAACCACTAATCTTTTTCCCCCAATTAAACAGTGATAGTAAGGGCACACCTTTCCTGGGGAGGACATATGCAATGGCAATACGTCTATCTTTACCCCACTGAGCACACACACCATGAACAGGGCCAGTACCCAGAGCAGAATCACACAATGCAGTCCTGGTGGGGCACACACCAGTCAGGTCCCATGATGGCACTCATACAAATGCCTGTGCTGTATATCTATGCACCACACCCATGGTATGTAGATGTAGCTCATGCATATCCATGAGGGACAGCAGGAAAACCAGAACAGTGTGATGCAAACCTGGACTGGAGTTGGGAATCTGTGCCGTAAAGCAGCAGCCATCAGGGGCAGACACACCCACACCCACAGGCCTCATTGACCAATGTCTCCTGGAGAGGCAAACCATTGAACCCTGCATGTCCTACCAATGTCACCCTACACCTGAGGTATATGATACACAGCTCTGAGATGTTTGCTAGTTCCACACATACTGCTAGTTGACCCCATCCGAACAATCTGTTAGGTGTTTGCGGTGCGTGCTCCAGGCCTGGCCTCTGACGCTGTTTACCACCCTGGGGAGTGGCCACCAGCTGTACTGCCTACCATATCCATGCCTTGCCGTGCTCAGGAGCGGTCTTGGTGGGCAAGGCTGATTACCTTCTCAATAGTAGCACCATGATGGCATAGGTGTGGAAGTGTGTGCTTGTCTATACCGTGGGTGTTGGCAGCAAGCCCCTTCCACAGCCCACACTGCCAATGTGCATAATGAGGTGCACGGTACCATGGGTATAGCCAGGACAGGGTGGCCTGGGCAGGATGCATCTGCACCGGGCATAGGGCACTGGCAGGGACACTGTAGTGTCCGGCCACCACCTACACAGACAGGGTGGCCAAAGCATGTCCTTCTGGGAGATCACGCTCACCCTGACTGTGCAGTGACCACAGCATGGCTAGGCACCCCCATAGTGCTGCACAGTCTTTCTCTCATGTGATACATATGGGTATCTATTTGGGGCCCAGTCACTGAGTTATCTGCTTGCTGTGTATGCTGGCAGCTCAGTTCTGTGTGCATGTGTCTCCACTGGGAACATGCACTATGGACTAACCAGCAGACTGTTTGTAGATGGTATGTGGTTTGCTGGAATGGCTTGCAGGGTGCAGTTGGCTTGCTGCAGGGGAATACCTGGTGGTGGGGTGCAACCTACCATACCTGGTCATATGTTTGTCTGTTATTGTGTTATGGCTGTGTGTGGGGGGTGTTCCTCAGCAGGACTGGGGTTGATGTTGCCCTCTACTGCCACCTTTGCAGGGAGGTAGAGTGTGGATCTCTTGATGGGGGACCATGTTTGTCTCTGGGGGCGTGCGCTACGGCTGTGCCTGACTGGGATATCCATGGTGTTTGTGCAGAAACTAGCTATCTTACACATTAACACTGCTTTGGAACTCCCGCTTGGCCTCCATCAGCCATGGAAAGTGTTGTAGACCTGGTCCTGGGCGCCTCATTGTACACTCAGGGTGAGGCCAGAACCCGCACGATGTAACGTTGTGTAGCTACTTTGTGCCAGTAAAAACACCCGGTCAGTGCCCCCTACCAGGCCGAGTTGCTGTGTGGGTGCACCCGGTAACGTCCCCCAACAGGGCCGAGGTGCTGTGGGGGTGCATTTCCCATCTTGTGTCCATCTGTGGACAGCTAATTTGCATGTGCAGTGCATCATGGGTACGTGTGGCCTAACCCTATCCTGTTTACCCTGGCATACTATCTGTGAGATGACGTGCAGGCTATCTGCAGCCAGCCAGGGGCTTCCATACAGCTATGGTTAGGTCACTGCCTGTGCAGCCAGAGGTGATGAGTTCAAACCCACATTGGGGTTCTGTGAGACAGGTGTTCAAAGCATATTTTTTTAGTTTACTGTACATATGTTGATGTCAGCAATAGCACCCTCAGTGTACTGTACCCATAAGGTGCCTCTGAGGGTGCTTTATGGGGCGCCCTATAGGGCACTGTATGGTTGCCATCCATATAGGGTGCACCATACATTATCCTGTGTCGCAACATACATGCTGCCCTATAGGGGACATTCTAGGGTGCCTTGGCAGACGGTGCACTGTAACATGTGCCTTATGGGCGGCCCTATATTAATATGCTGTGAGAGTGCGTTTGCTAGTAGTTATCATAAAACTAAAATTATAGAGCCTCCTACAGCTCTCCCCAACATAAAACATACTGCCTCAGCTAGCCTTTTTCTCTGGGCTTTGTGAGGGATTGAACACATGGCCCCTGCACCATTGCTCAGTGTCTTCACCATTGTGCTGTGGCTCTGTTCCTGTGTTTGAGCAGCAGCGCGCAGCCTTGTAGCCATTGGCGCGCCGTCTTGTGGCGCACAAAATTAGAATTAACAGCGCGCCGCCTTCTGGCGCGTAACATTAACAGCGCCCAACATGGGCATGCCCCTTAAAATACTGCCTCAGCCAGCTGTCTTCAATGGGCACTGGGGGGAATTGAACCCATTGTGCCTGCATGGGTGGTCAGTGTCTTAACCATTGTCCTATGGCTCCATTCCTGCTATTTGCACATCAGCGCGCCACTTATCCCTCCCACTATTGGGCTGCCCCCTCACACATCAGCGCGCCGCCTTCTGCCCACCGGCTCGCCGCCTTCTGTTGACCAATTTTATCAGTGCGCCGCCCTCTGCCGCCCAACCTTAACAGCGCGCCGCCCTCTGCCGCCCACAATAAACAGTGCGCCGTCTCATGCCGTTTAAAAAAATAGGTGCGCCGCCTTCTGCCGCCCATAATCAATATGCCTCCTACACCACTTTTGCCCATAAAATTTGATGCCTCAGCTGGTCTTTTTTGTTGGGTGCAATGGGGGTTTGAACCCCTGAACCCTGCACCATAGGTCAATGTCTTCACCGTTGTACTACGGCTTTGTTGTTTGGTTGTGCAGCAGCGCCCCACTTAGCCTTCTCACGCGCTAATGTGGGACCCGCACATTAATGCGACTCACAAACCTACGGTCCGTTTTTTTCCTTTTTCTGCCTGGCCCGCCCACTCCTTATATGGCACCAGCACACTAACGGGGACCCGCACAGCAACGGACTTTAGTAAACATGCCTGTAAGGATCTAATCTGTGTCTTATGGAGTCCAACATACAGAATATTACAGTAGTCATTATGAGGTCATATTAGAGACTGCACCACCATAAATCCTCAAAATTGAGATAGCATTTTCATCCACAAACTATTCTCAGTATAAAAAATGCTGCACAAACTACTCTTAGAACCTGGAATCTCACTGAAAGTTCCGAGTCTAGTGTAATTCTGGAAGCAATGGAATATTATTTCCCTCAAGCCCAAGTATAGTTGGATTACTGCTATTCTTTGAATTAAATAAAAGCCATTCATAGATCAGATGACAATTTTTAACCAAAGAAACAGAAGATAAATCAGCATTTAAATTAAAAGGAACAAATAATAAAATACCATCTGTATATACTTGAAAGAAGTTATTAAGGTCCAGAAGGAATATGTAAATGGCATCATATAGATACTGAAGATCCACACCAAGCAGAAATTTCAACAGGACATGGTTTTAGCGTGGCTTGGGCGGGCCAATCATCTATACATATATTCCCCCCTTCCATAGCGAATACATGTCTATATATAGAAATAATGCCCTTGTGGCTTTAGCACCTGTTCAGAGGGATGCATGGATTTTTTAAAAGCGCTTGTTTCAACGTGGGCTTTATACAAGGAATTAAGGGAAGAAGTCGCTTTAATTTCAGAGATTTTTTTTTATTTCCTCCTCCAAATTTTAGAAAAATAAATTGTGGCTTGACTATTTAATAGGCGTCACTTATACATCTGGGTTTGTACAATGGCCCACTATACATATAAATGCTGTTACCTCTACATGGAAGTTGCAAAATCACCACTTTTACATGTATTTGCCAGCACTTATATGTGGAAGCTATTGAGCTGAAGCTGCTCTTTTTGTACGCATGTAAATTTGTGAAATGGCTATTCCTGCTGTACATGTAAACAAATACACATTCACTCTTGCATGCCTTTATACTCATTTTATGAAAGGCGCCACTTTTGACAGGGCCTTGTATAAAATACAGGGGGAACTGAGCACGTCCCAACCTGGATGTCTCAGTTCCAATCTCCATGTCCTATTTAAAATGAGTTTTCATATTTGCATATAACATGTTATCAGTAAGTTTGCTCTCACTACAGAGAATACTGATAAATTACATAAACACAGTGCCAACTGGAAGGGCGGATACTGTGGGACCTCAGCCAGAAGCGTAGGGTAAAGAGAAAATGTTATGCAGGACATTCATTTAGCTCCAATATTATCCTTTCCTGCCAAAAGATAATTTACAGTTCAATCCACAAGGGTATTTTCACAAAATAATGGTAGCATGCTAACCACAACCTTCATGTTTTGGACTGAATGTGAGTACAAGGAACTTAAGACAGAGTTAACAGCTATTTGGAATCGGTTGCTTCCCGTTGCCGGCAGCAGAAACATCCTTATGAATCAACAGGGTATTCATTAGGTTTATCCATAACTTGCCTTAATGTTACCTTAGCGAAAGGGGGGAGGAAAGGCAGGGCCTTTGAGGAGCCCTTTTTGAATTTTAACAGTGTGAGCTAACAGCATACAAAAAAGTGAAACATTACTGTAAGCCCTGCTCATGTTCTTTTCATTACAACAAACACTGCAGTATAGCAGCAATCTGCAAAGCTTTCTTGATGCCTTCAATGGGAATTCTTGCTGAGACTGTCAAGCAGCTGGACTGAAAACAGATAATGTTATCCTAAAGGTCAGACATCTGTGAAGGCAAAATCAGACTCAGTCACTTCTACCGAACTACTCTGTAGACAGTCGAAAACCCTCAACATGCCCATTTGCAGTTTCTCTCCCTGTCATTTTTAATGTTAATGGCAAGGTTAGACGGCGGCGTTCTACCTGCTGCCTCACTATACAAAGGATTTTCAGTCGCTTTGACTGTATTCAAAACCAGGTCCCCAGGCTGAACAGCTGCAGAACTTAATCTAGCTGTTCAGCAACACATTCATTAATTCATTTCATTTATATTTAAGTCATACACATCTAACACAATTTCAAAGTAAGATCACAGAGCTCACATAGGTTTTAGACCAGAGCTGAGGAGCTAAGGAAAAAAAATCAGATAACCTTTTTTAGCAGTGTTTATTGACAGAAGCTTATACTCATCAGAGCTTTTGTCATGACCTTGTATCCTTGACTTATCATTGCTTCATTCGGGTAGTGTTCTATTGTTCCAGTACTGAATGTTCATCTGAAGAGAGTCATCGTTCTTCTCATTTCCATCCACCAAAGTCATATCTCTTTCCACTGATAAACATTTTTCGGCATTTGTGATTTGGCTTCAGCAAGATTCTATATGATGCTGAAGCCAACCTCAAATAAGACAGAGACCAAAAGATATTCTATGACCTGCAACAATCACTTGTCTTAGGCTTGACACATTGTCTCCATTTTGCCGTGTCATCTCTTGACCTGACAATTTGAGGACGGAGACAATTTAGTTGTCTCATTCTTCCTTTACTCCTGTGGAAAGCTTCACAGTAACTTATCTTAATCACAGCTAAGGTTGCATATGTAAAGATCTCCAAATTATACCTGCCACTGCTCCTTTCAAGTAGTCACATGTATGGTGTCAGTTACCTGTTCCCATCCAGCGCATCAATGAGATCGCTAGCCACTAAACATATCATAACAAGCTTTTACAACCTCCTAGTGCATAACTGCTCCTCAAATCAACAAAGGCGGCATAACCCAAAAGGAAAGTAGCTTCTAAAGGGCTGATATTCAATAATCTAACTAGCAGCATCTGCTAACCACATAGGCGCCAGCCAGCAAGATATTCAGATGACTGAAATTTATCTGGATAACTTATCCAGATTATGCTGCTGAATATTTCCTTTGACATCTTCGGTGCTATCCACATCCTGCTGGGGCTAGATAATGATGATATGCAGCCACTATCTGGATAAGTTATCCAGATAAATTTCGGTCATCTGAAAGGCTGTCCTGAGTTAGTCCGATTAGCTATCTGGAGGGGTTTAATACTGTTGCTATCCAGATAGCATCAGTGGTTTATGTTGAATCCAGATACAGTGCCTTGCAAAAGTATTCATCCCTCGGTTTTTGTCCTGTGTTGTCGCATTACGTACAACCTGAAATGAAAATGGAGGTTCATTTGGATGTTAGGTAATGGACCTAACAATATAGTACAAATTGGTGAAGTGAAATGACAATAAAATACCTTGTATATATTAAAAAAACAAGTAAAAACTGAAAAGTTGTAAGTGCATATGTATTCATCCCTTTTGCTATGAAACTCCTAAATAAGATCTGGTCCAACCAATTAACCTCAGAAGACACAAACAGTAATTAGTTGATTAGGGTCGTTCCATGATCTGTCACATGATGCCTGTATAAATATACCTATTCTGAAAGGTCCCTGACTCTGCAACACCACTAAGCAAGCAACACGAAGACCAAGGAGAACTCCAAACAGGTCAGAGACAAAGTTGTGGAGAAGTATAAATCAGGGTTGGGTTATAAAAAAAATATCCTAAATTCTGAAAATCCCACGGAGCACCATTAAATCCATTACAACAAAATGGAAAGAATATGGCACCACTACAGACCTGACAAGAGAAGGCTGCCCATCAAAACTCACAGACCGAACAAGGAGGGCATTAATCAGAGATGCCACAAAGACACCAAGGATAACACTGAAGGAGCTGCAAAGATCCACAGCAGAGATGGGAGTATCTGTCCGTAGGACCACTTTAAGCCATAAACTCCACAGAGAGGGGCTTTATGGAAGAGTGGCCAGAAAAAATCCATTGCTTAAAGAAAGAAATAAGCAAGCATGTTTGGAGTTTGCACAACAGCATGTGGCAGATCCACCAAACACATGGAAGAAGGTTCTCTGGTCAGATGAGGCGAAAATTTAATTTTTTGGCCATCATGGGAAACGCCATGTGATGTGCAAACCCAACACTTCCCATCACCCTGAGAACACCATTCCCACAGTGAAACATGGTGGTGGTAGCATCATGTTGTGGGGATGTTTTTCATTGGCATGGACAGGAAAACTGGTCAGGACTGAAGGAACAATGGATGACACAAAAGTACAGGGCAATTCTTGAGGAAAACCTGTTTCAGTCTGCCAGATATTTGAGACTGGGATGAAGGTTCACCTTCCAGTGGGACAATGACCCTAAACATACTGCTAAAACTGGTGTAAAGGGAAACATTTAAATGTCTTGGAATGGGCTAGTCAAAGCCCAGACCTCAACTGAGAATCTGTGGCATGACTTGAAGATTGCTTTACACCAACGCATCCCATCTAACTTGAAAGGAATTGGAGCAGTTTTGCCTTGAGGAATGGGTGAAAATCCCAGTGGCTAGATGTGCTAAGCTGATAGAGACATACCCTAAGAGACTTTCAACTGTAATTGCAGCAAAAGGTGGCTCTACCACGTCTTGACTTTGGGGGATGAATACATACGTATGCACACTCCTGCTTTCAGGAGTTTTTTGTCTTGTTTGTGTCATTTAAAGGATATTTTACACCTTCAAAGTTGTAGGCATGTTGTGTATATCACATGATGCTAACCCCCAAAACTCCATTTTAATTCTAGGTTGTAATGTGACAAAACAGGACAAACACATAGGGGATGAATACTTTCGCAAGGCACTATATTCAACATTAGCTACTATGGGGGTCATTCCGAACACCGAATAACGGCATTCTACTGTACATGCGGGCTGGACTTCCAACCCCTACTCAGCTCCCCATCCTTATTCTGCCACCAGCACTCCCCGCATGTACACAGCGTTTGCGCGGGGAGCCATGTATGTGGACGGGAGGGTGCAGAGCGAGGGCGGAGTGAGGGAGTGGCCAGATACCAGGACGTACAGAGGCTATTCAAGAAAGGCCTCTGTACGCACCCAGTACCAACATGGATGTCCAGCCTATTCTACCCTGATGGTGTTATAAGTGCTGGGCAATGCGCAGTTGGCAGGCTGCAGCACCCCATACCTCATGGGGATGCCTCACCTGCTACCCAGTCCAAGCCTAAGTTGGGGGCCCCCGCTGACGGGTGGATGGCGATGTGTAAGGCTGCTGTCAGGCAGGGCATTCTGTGCTGCTGGCTGGATGTGTCACTGCTATGGCGACGGGATGCCAATGCACAAGCATGCTAGCCAGAGGGTTATGTGATGCGGACAGGCAGCTTCGGAGAGGTCTCCCACCTCAGAATATGGCACATGCTGGGCTGTCTATCTGCCTGATTCTACAATTGCAGGTGTGTCTAGACGCCACGGTTGTGGAATCGGGTCAAACTAGAGGACAGCAACCTTGGGCCGGAAGGACTGGGGTTTCTAGTCCCACAGATGCTCCTTGTGGTCTTGGGCAAGCCACTTAACCCTCCATTGCCCATGTTTCCTGTAAGTATTAGTGTATGTGTCTCATATCCCCGCGTGTTAAATGTATCCCCCAATTGTGCTGTGACCGCTTTGATTGAAGGATAAGGCGGTATACAAAACTGTCTAAATAAATAAATAAAACTGGGCCCCATCCATGTTTTAGGCGTGCACACAGCCCAGGCGCAGACAGTTGGGAATCGGCCTCTATTTGGTTATCTGTCCTGCATATCTGGATTTTTTCAGCTGTGGAAACCAGTATTTCAAAATAACATTGACTGTTAAGGCTGAACATTGGCTCATAAGTTCACTAGTTAAGGAAAAGCCAAGTCTTCATTCTTTTTCAGAAGAATGAAATAATTCTATTAAAATTTACTTTGCACGTATGTGTGCGCCCGCTCTCCCTACTAGTAAAAGAAATGTGCTGATAACTCTGTTCTGCTTTCTTTTCTGCCCCTCGGAAACTGTGGCCCTAAGTGCCAGCCCAGTCTTGCTGAATGGCTGAGACAGCCCTGCGCCTAAATTATAGAATTTTGTAGTTTACACATGTAACCTTGAGCAGTGTCAGTGCTCCACCCAAAGTGCACCCCACAGTGAAAGTATGCCTGATCTCAGATGCGCATTTTCTTACAGAATAGCAACTGCGCCACTTATGCATAGATTCGATTAAAATTCTTGCTTTTACCGGCACTGTTCAGGCATAAATTTAGAAGGCTTCTTAGAAAATTACCCTGCCTGTAGTTGAAAAAATTCCTCCTTATTTAAAGTGACATGACAATCAATATGACTTACCTGAGAACTTCTAAAATGCTTCAGATACTGGTAAAATCCTTTTAACTTTACCTGAAATCACAGGGAATGGGGTGCAAAAACTGTAATAAAATACATAATCGTAAATAACATAATATCAGTGACCTTGCACAGCTTAAATTTAAATCCTACACACATATTCCACCTCAGTAACAACTAACATGCCATTTTCTCAACCTCTCACAGTAAATTCCGTATAGCCTCTGATTCGAACACTAATATATCTACTATGGGGGTAATTTTAGAAACAGGCTTTCAGATACGAAAATCACAGAGACATCCTCAGACCCATTTTAAAAAGCCGGGTATGTAGCCATCTCCAGCACGAGCACAACCATGTAGTGGGGGGGGGGGGGGTGGCAGAGGTGTGACCTGGGCAGATCTATGGCGATGCATATCGTGGTGTGATTTCACAATGGCACAGGCATAGTTGACCTTGGTTGATGAGGCGTCTATGGTATACCCACTCCTGACGATGAATAAGGTGCCAAAATGTGCTTCTTTCATGGATGCAAGGCTTCTAGGAGAAAGAGAAAAATGCAATTTCATCTCCACTGCTAATATTTCTTGGCCAAAGAAACCTGCATGCACATACATAAACTGTGTGCCCCACTGCCACACATCTGATTATCTGAAATGCCCGACTGGGATGTGCAAGTCTCATTACATAGTGGCCTCTTTTCTGAAATACCCCAGTCCGTTGTTCAAGTACCTCGTTTTGTGACATCCTCATTTGTGAAATGGCCTATACCTATGCACGTACCCAGTGGCACAATGCACCCTCCCATCCCCATCTGGCCCCATGGAGACAGCGCGGCGAACTTATGATTAAGCTGGCTTGCTGTGGTGCCTCACGCTCCAGAGGCCGGGAGCGAGGAGCCGCCAAGCCTGCATTGGAGGCAACATGGCAAGCCACCCGACTTTAACGTAAATTTGCCATGCTACCTCTGAAGTTTGGGCCCAGCGATGGTTCACCCCTCTTCTGGCCAGCACCCAGGATGGCTGTACCCACCACCCCCCTTAGAATGCCACTGATTGACTGTCTTGAATTGTGAAGCCCCACAGTGGAGGAAGTTAAGGCTGATTTCCTGTCTGAAATCTCGCATGCAGAAACCTGCATACAGACAATTTCTCTGCTACCCAAATCCTCATCAATAGGCACTATGCCTTAGCAAAACTCACCCAAAAATACATTTTCAACTTCTTAGTTGTATCATATGGCAGTCTATATATGGGTTTTCAGAAGAGGCAAATGATGGCTGCTGCAGATTGAAAAACAAGTATATTACAGATTTTTAGCCAATTAAGAAATATTTTAGCTGCAAATGTGACAAAATGCCACTAAAGGTGCTTTCTAATTCTGGCACAGTAGAGTTTGGGATATGCATGTCAATTCTCAAGAACACATCACCGGGAGACTTTTTGGGGAAGTGGGGGGTGAACAGCTAGCCTTGTTCATACGGAAGCCAATGCTGCAGCAGAAAAAATACACTAATTGTAAGAACTGGAGTGGCACATCCATTAGAGGAACTGCACATTAACATCGTAGGCCCTTTAGCTCTATTGTGAATATTTCTTAATGTGAATAAACAGCCACCAGCCTGCTATTGTAATGTAGCACAAAGCACTATCAGCTGCACTGGTCCAGGAGAAGAATGGATTCTTTGTAGGTTGTGATCTGTTTCTTTGTATTAAAGAGAGGATTTTTCCAAAGGTGATGTGTGTGAACTATTCAGAGCAACGAGGCCCAGAATCAGTGTGCTCTTATTCAATTGTGGCTTTATATACCAATTTACTTATAAATATTTGTTCCAACAAAACCAACAAAGAAATTGGGTAGAGACAATACCTTTTTTCAGGCTAACAAACCTTGTAAGATTGAAGGACTGTGGCTACTGAAGCCCTTCCATGACATATGTTTACTCTTGTTCTTTTACCCTGGAACATTACTTGTATCACGTGGAAAGTAATTTTATAAAGTTGTACCTAGCTAACAAGAGAGTAGCTACATGTCTATCATGTCTATTTATAAGTCAAGTGGTGTGTACCTAACTTTATAAAATAAGGGTGTAAGTAGTCGGATATGCACCATCCCTAAGGCTGGTGTAAATGACCATGCCTACATTTTTAAGGATTGTGCATAAATTATAGTATTTTATAACTTATGCAAGAAGATTTGCGCTCAGCCTACACTATGCCCAAGCTCCGGCTCTGTGCATGCTAGGGTTGTCAACTGGCTCCAGGTGCGCACATCAGGCTTGATCCAATCCTAGGTTTACCCGATTGCATACAGGGACTTGTAGTCTTGCTTTTCTTATGAAGTGCAATACAGAAATCAGGACTACATGGCAACTGCCTGACATGCACACTTATGGAAAAGCATCTAGTTAAGGGCCCTTATGCAAAAGAGGAAGGCCAGCAATGAGATGGATCGATACAATAACAGCAGCTACTGGTACCAGTCTGTCAACAATGAGCCGCCTGACTGTAGACCAAACACAATTTAGGACAATTATCCAGAGGGTCGCTATGAGTCAATACCAACTCGACGGCACTTAACAACCACAAGGGCCCTTCCATATACATAACTCACTGAAAGTATATGATTTACGTGCATTGATGGCACATAACTTTCAGCAGCTCTTTAGAAAATTAGCTTCATACTAAGTCAGTAAGGAAAATTAGTGCCCAAAAAATTAAATCTTAGAATATTTATTTATATAAATATATCAACTACTCCACTGGATTCTTTCAACTAAATTTATTTATGACATCCTGTAAAAGATCACCCTTGTGATATGATCCTGATTGCTGATAGCTAAACATAAAACAAAGCTGCAGTAGAACAACTTGTAAAAAGCAAGGTCTTTATTTCCCCTAGGTATATTGCATTTTGACAGGAAGGCCTTAGGAATGTCAGTTTTATTTGTGATTTAAAGATGAGATGTCATGATACTTTTTTCAGCTGTGCTATTAGGAGGTTGGGAAACAGCTGATTTCTGAAGTAGTTCAGGCATCATCTTAAACCTATCATACCTACAGCTGCATGTATTAAGTGCCCTAAACTACAGTGGGGGTGGGGGGGACAAATTCCATATGTAGCAGGGAAGTGAGACAGAAGATATAGGTAGAGGAACTGGCAGACATAGCCTTGTAGAAAAGCCAGGCCCTCTAACTAGGGGAACGGAGTATACGGCAGTTCTTAAAGCAGGAGCAGTCAGCTGCAGAGGGTGATGCATCAGTTTCCCAAGAGACTAAGGGAGGGATTGTGGCAGGGCCTTTCCCATGGGCTAACATAAAATACAACCTGCAGCACAGATTGAGGGAAGCTCAAGGACTAAGTAATCTGTCTTATCCCAGACAACCTGTAATGGAGGAACTGAACAGATGGAAACTGAGATTCCAGAACAGGTCACTGAACTATCTTGGAGACACCATGGAGGTGGAATGAACCAGGTTTTCAGCCTTCGCCAGGACTATGGGAACAGTTTGGAGTCTGCTGTGATCCAGGGAGTGAAAAGCTTACCATGGTACTATGTTGGAATTATGAAGAAGGGAAGGGCTGTGTTGTTGTTCCCCTGAGATTCTTATGCTTGTGTTCAGAAAAATGTATCAGCAAGGAGAAAAGAACAAAAGTGCTTTACTTACTTTGTTTTGGAAGCCCATGGGATTTGTATTAGTGGAGCAGTGTTCTGCAGAACGCTATACTTCTTGCCTTAATTTTCAAAAGTTCTCATGGAGATTTTGTTTTGCCTCACTTTTTCAGGACTTTAGACTGCTGAACAAGATAAAGTCTGGAGGGAGGATCAATGTCTTGCTCCAATGCTAATGAACTCACATATCTAGGAAGAGATCACTTTTTTTTATTTGAGGTCATTTAAGGGAATTCCTGTCCAAGCTAGAGAGATTTTTATAATCTCCAGGAACAAGCAGGAATGAGTCTTCACATATGGGTATTGTCGGTACCGACGGAGCCTGCGCGGGAACGCTCCCCAGCGTCCAGTGAGAAAGCTTTTGGCAGCATCCCACAGCACCTGCGCACTGCCTTCCCGCCTTTCCCAACCGCCTCTCTCCAGTTCTTCTTTTCCGCGGAGCCAGCAGGTCGTGTTCCTGTCACCGCACAAGAAGTTCTTTATTTTTTTCTTTATTTTTCTGTGTCGCGTCTGCCTTTGACGTCAGACCGGTACCGCCGGTCTTTTCTTTTCTTTCTTTCTTCAAAAAAAAAAAAACAAAACTTTTTTTTTCTTCAACTGTGCATTTTCAGTTTGGGCCTTAGGCCTAAATATTTTCTCCCCATGGAGAAGCCCGCTTCCGGGTTTAAAAAGTGCACAAAATGTGGCGGTACTATTTCTGTCACCGACACCCATGATTGGTGTCTTAAATGTTTGGGTCCTGACCATTCCATCACGAATTGTGTGTCCTGCACCATGATGTCTAAAAGAGGTCGGCAGAACCGAGCAGCCAAGCTCAGTACCCTGTTTCCCTCTGATGCAGCCTCAGTGGCATCGATGTCTTCCAGGGCTTCTTCTTCCTCCCATGGATCTCAGGTAACCAAACATAAATGTAGCCGGTCCTCGAAGGGCAAATCTCCCTCCAAGCATCGAGATGCCTCCGGGCTTGTCCTCGAGGATTCCGCTCCAGCAAAATTACCCCGGCGGGAAGTTCCGGCTTCCAAAGCATTACTTATGGGGTCACAGGTTGACATCGATGGCGCGGCCTCGATCGATCACCTGTTGCATTGTTCTGGGGTACCGGTGGCCTCCACTGGTACCGACATCCAGACTCTGGTGACGTCGATGGATCAGAAAATTCTATCCATACAGCGCACCCTTACGGCATTTATGCAGGCTTCGATGCCTTCGGTACCGCAACAGTCTCCATTGCCGGTACCGACTCCGGCATCGGCACCATTCCCGGTGCCGGTACCGATTGCATCGACATCGGCTTCGGTGTCGGCTGCAATGGTACCTTGTCCTACGATGCCCATCAGTACCGAACCGGTACCGCTTACTCCCGATGTCGATCCCACTCAGTATGCGTATCGGGCTTTACAGGAGCATCCGGACAGGCGATACTTCGATTCCTCTGAAGACTCTGATGAGTCGGAGGTTTCTGTCGATGCACCGGTGCTTCTTCCTCGGGAGTCTGATTCTCCAAAACGAAGAATGTCTCCTCCAGAGGATTTGTCTTTTCAAGACTTCATTAGGGAAGTGGCTAGAGGCCTCTCCATTACAGTGGCCTCTGAGTCAGAGCCTAGAGCCAAGCAATTAGATATTTTGCAATATCCTAAGGCTCCTAAGGAAGCAGCTACCTTACCTATTCATGAGATTCTCTATGATCTCATGTTGAGCATGTGGGAGACTCCTCTCACCACCTCTCCTCATTCTCACAGGTTAGACACCATGTACCGTGTCCCTCCCTGTCCTGGTTTTCATAAGACTCAGCTTCCTCACCACTCTATTGTGGTTGAGTCTGCTATGAAGAAAATAAAGAGTGCAAAGAGACACTCATCTAACCCTCCAGGATGCGAATGTAGGACTCTAGATGCTTTTGGCCGAAGGATTTTCCAGGCCAATATGCTTGCTGCCAGAATCACTCCTATAGTCTCTATATGGGGATGTTTCTAAAAGAAGTCACAGATCATCTGCAGACTTTAGCTCCTTTTATTTCAGAAGATAAAAGGCAGGAATTTCTCACTTGGCTCAAACATGCCCAAGATGTTTCCAAATTCTCCAACTGTGCAGCCTTTGACTCTTTTGAGTGTGTAAGCCGAGCCACTGCTATTGCCATAGGTGCACGCAGAATTGCTTGGTTACAAGCCTCTGATTTGGAACTCTGGGTCCAGGATGAGTTGGGAAACCTTCCTTGTACAGGTGAAAACCTGTTTGGCAGGGATTGGCAAGCAAAGGCCACTCAGATGGATGCTGAGAACTCTGCTTTGGATCGACTTTCAAAGTCTACCTCTGCCCCTGTTAAGAAAAGATTGTTCAAAAAGACATATTTTTCTAAAAAGGGAAGATATTATCCTGCTCATGGGCAGGCATCTTCTGCAGGTCGTTTTGCTGCAAAATGTCAGCAACCACCTAAACAGGCCAAGTCAAAGGCTGCCAAGCCTACCACAGCCCAGCAGCCTCAGCCTCCTCAAGGCCTTTGACTTGCAACTAGAGAACTTAGCCTTTCTAGCTCTGGAAAACCCAGAGCCCCTCACCATTCCAGGAAGGTTGACTTACTTTGCTCCCAGATGGGAGAAAATCACAGCAGAGCAATGGACCCTCTCCATCATAAAGGAAGGGTACAAGCTTCACTTTTTAAACCTTCCTCCTCACACCATGGTGAAACAGTTCAATTCTCTAACATCTCTCCTCAACCTTCTAGGTCAGGAGATTGCTACCCTTCTTGCCCAAGGGGCATTAGAAGAAGTACCTCTTCTTCAACAGGGCTCAGGGTTCTACTCCCCTTATTTTCTTATCCCAAAGAAAACAGGGGGCTACAGACCCATATTAGATCTCAGAGAATTCAACAAGATTCTATTCAAAGAGAAATTCAAAATGATTTCTCTAGGGGCTCTGCTTCCATACCTTCAGAGTCAGGACTGGCTTTGTTCTCTGGATCTCAAGGATGCATACACCCAAGTCCTCATCCATCACACACACAGAAGGTTCCTTCGGTTCCTTTTTCAAGGAAAGCACTACCAATACAGGGTGCTTCCTTTTGGTCTGGCCTCTGCACCTAGGGTGTTCATGAAATGCATGGCAGTAGTAGCTGCATTTCTCCGCACTCTAGGAATATTCGTATTCCCATATCTGGACGACTGGCTCATTCGAGCCTCATCCCAGTCAGAGGCCCAGACTTGTCTAACCTGCACAATGCGTATCCTTCAGTATTTGGGACTAGTAATAAACATCCCAAAATCCAATCTCACCCCTACTCAGTCTCTGGAGTTCATAGGGGCCTTGCTGGATACCACAACTGCAAGGGCCTATCTTCCTCAGGCCCGTTGCCTATGTCTGGTGCAGTTAGCCTCCCAGATTCAGTTAAAGTCCCAATTAACTGCTCGAGAGATGTTACAACTATTAGGCCACATGGCATCCACCGTGCATGTGGTACCATATGCTCGCCTTCACATGAGGGCAGCTCAATGGACTTTGTCCACCCAATGGACTCAGGCATCAGGTTGCCTGTCAGACAAAATAGCAAACTCCAGTCATCTATTTTGGTCTCTCCAGTGGTGGAAGTCCTCTCAGAACCTGTTGCTGGGGTCCCCTTTTCAGTAACCGTTACCCCAAGCAACTCTCACAACAGATGCTTCTCCAAAGGGTTGGGGAGCTCATCTGCAAGATCTCTCCACCCAGGGCATCTGGTCTCCACAGGAGACTTCTCTGCATATCAATCTCTTGGAACTCAGAGCAATATTCTTAGCTCTCAGAGTGTTCCATTCCCTGCTCAGCTACAGGACAGTCCTTATCCATACAGACAATCAAGTAGCCATGTTCTATGTAAACAAGCAGGGAGGGACTGGCTCTCTGTCACTTTGCAACAAAGCTTTGCGACTGTGGGCCTTCGCCAGAGAGCATCACATCCATCTTCTGGCCGTATATCTTCCAGGTATTCAAAACTCTTGGGCAGACAGACTCAGTCGAGTTCTGCTCCCACACGAGTGGTCCCTCCACATGGACCAGGTAGCCAGGATTTTTCGAATTTGGGGAACCCCGGACATAGACCTCTTTGCAAGTCCGTGGAATGCCAAACTTCCCCGATTCTGTTCCAGAATTCCGTGTCAGGGAGTTCAGGCCAAGGATGCCTTCCTCCTTCACTGGAGTCAAGACTTCCTTTATGCCTTTCCACCAATTCCCCTAATTCCCAAAACACTATTCAAGCTTCAGAGAGATCGAGGGACCATGATCCTCATAGCACCACATTGGCCACACCAAGTGTGGTACCCTCTACTTCTGCATCTCTCTCAAGCTCCTTCCCTGGACTTAGGCTCTGCACCAGACCTTCTGTCCCAGGAAGACAGAACATTGTGGCACCCAAACCCCCAGTCGCTCCATCTCAGGGCTTGGTTGCTGAGGGCCTAGACCTTCAAGATTTTCATCTCTCTCAACAAGTCAGAGATGTTATTCATGCCTCTAGGAAGCCTTCTACTCGACGTTCCTATGCTTTCAAATGGAAAAGATTCACCATTTGGTGTTCAGAGAAGGGTCTAAACCCTCTTGCAATACCTCTGAATTCTCTACTAGAGTATCTCCTGCATCTATCCCATGCAGGCCTAAAAACAAATTCAGTAAGAGCCCATTTGAGTGCTATTGCAGCGTCCCTGAAGCCTCTCAATGGACAACCTATCTCCTCTCACCCTCTTATAGCAAGATTCATGAGAGGCCTTCTTTTAACTAAACCTCCCATTAGACCACCTCCAGTGGCATGGGACTTAAACCTGGTTCTTGGCCAGCTTATGAAGCCACCCTTTGAACCTTTAGCCACCACCTCCTTGAAATTTCTTTCTTGGAAAGTTGTTTTTCTCATTGCAGTCACCTCAGCACGCCGCATCAGTGAGCTGCAAGCTTTGGTGGCTAATCCACCTTATACAAGGTTCCATCATGATAAGGTAGTCCTCAGGACCAATCCACACTTTATGCCTAAAGTGGTCTCGCCTTTTCATCTGAACCAGGAGGTATATTTACCTGTCTTTTTTCCAGGACCTCATGCATCAAATGCAGAGAGGAATCTTCATACCTTGGATTGTAAGAGAGCTCTCGCTTTCTACTTACAAAGAACACAGCAACATAGAAAGTCTTCTCAACTCTTTGTTGCTTTTGATCCTTCTCATTTAGGACTTCCAGTCTCTAAGAGAACACTATCCAGCTGGATTGCTCAGTGTATTTCTTTCGCCTACCAGAGTAAGAACATTTCTCTGGAGGGCCATGTCACAGCTCACAATGTCAGAGCCATGGCAGCCTCAATGGCTCATCTAAACTCGGTGTCCATCGACCAGATCTGTCGAGCAGCCACCTGAGCCTCGGTTCACATCTTCACAGCCCATTACTGTTTGGACAAGGACTTCCGCCGAAATGCCTCGTTTGGTCAGGCTGTCCTCAAACACCTGTTCCATTCTTAATCAACTCCTACCCACCTACCCTGGTTGAATGCCAGAGATCCATGGGGAGGAAGTGGAGCCCTCTGCAAGGGCACACAACCATGGGGTCTCTCCCTGGCATCTGCAGCTAGGGAGTCTCTATATGTGAAGACTCATTCCTGCTTGTTCCTGGAGATAGCAAAGTTACTTACCTGTAACAGGTGATCTCTGGGAACAGCAGGAATAAGTCTTCAGAACCCACCCACCTCCCCTAGGAGTTGTATCTCTCTATCTATCTTTCCTTTCCTCTCTCTCTCTCTCTTTGTCTCAGCTTTAAAACTCGAACTGGAGAGAGGTGGTTGGGAAAGGCGGGAAGGCAGCGCGCAGGCGCTGTGGGATGCTCCCAAAAGCTTTCTTACTGGACGCTGGGGAGCGTTCCCGCGCAGGCTCCGTCAGTACTGACGATACCCGTATGTGAAGACTTATTCCTGCTGTTCCCAGAGATCACCTGTTACAGGTAAGTAACTGTGCTTTTTCTCCAATACAGCTGATGTGGAGGATTAGTCTAGGAGGGATTGCCTCACTGAGAATGCTTACACAAAGCCATATGGGACTTGAATCTTGCATTTTCTAAGAAACTCCATTCTGCATAGTGACAGCCAGGTTTTTTTTCTCCATAATTTCCCTGTTGGGGCTTTAATTGGTTGTTTTTGGTGGCTTTTCACTACTCAATAAAATAATTCTCATTCACTAACCCCTACCTCAGTCTTTGATTATCTTTGGTATAACATGAATGAGTGGGTGATCCAGAGCTACCAGCAATGTGAGATCATCCACCTATCTAGAGATCCTGACACACAGTGCAACAGTGCAACAACACATGTATGATTTCCTGCTCCAGAGTCTTAAGTGAACACCTCATGTAACAAAAGATAAAACAACTTGCACAAGGCCACAATAAGTTCAGTGAAAAAAGTAAAAATTCAACTAACCACTAGTTCACTCGTACTCTCTCACTGTTAATTTTCAATAGCTGCATTAGAGTCAGAAACTATTACAGCAGGAATATATTTCAAGAGAGTTGTTTCCAAACTTGTCCTAGGGGACCTCCAGTCAGTCAGGTTTTCAGGATCTCTGTAATGAATATTCTAATGATATTCATGAGATAGACTTGCATGCATGTTTGTTTTATCCATATTCATTGCAGATATCCTGGAATCCAGCTGATTAGGGGTACACAACAGTTTTGGGAAACACTCTTTTAAATAGGTTCTAAATAATCAGAAAAATGTTATCTTCCACAAGAACTAGGCAATTGCAATTTGCAGGACAAATTGAAGCAGTCCTTTTTATTTAAGTCTTTTCACAAAGCATTCTGGGTATTTAACTGCAATCTCCTTCCTGGGTATACATGGGAGTTAAAGGGGGAAGGTTCACTGGGATCCAGATCTCTGCTTCAGAGTTCATGCAAGATGGATTCTTTGATGGGGAAATGGATTGTCCATTTCAAGGCCCAACAGATACTCCAGCCAAGTAATGGAGGTTCAAAATAAAATCTTTTACTGAATAAATGCTTTTTAGCACAAACAGACAATACAGATCCAACAGAGCTGCAAATTCTCCATCCTCGGGTGTTGTCTGTTGGGAGGAACACTGACCCAGCAAAGGGAGCAAAGCCTCTTTACATATCTATGCCTATTCTCAGAATGTAAGTACAAGTTAAAAAGAAAAAAAGTGACCTGGATTGTTAGTTGGGAGTTAGTTGACAGTTCTGCTTTACCCTGTGTTATGGAGAATAAACCATAAATAGGGCTTCTATCACTAGGTGCTATGACTAGTAAATGTAGGTACTTATAAGGTGTTTTCTAAGGATTCAAAAAAAAGCAATGTTTATTGGTGTTTTTGTGATATAGGTACGTTTGCTGGGTACCTTTTCCAATGGAATCAAACACGTACGCTTGTGTCACTCAGGAAAAGACACAGACACTGAGTGGAGGATAAAGATGAGCCATTCATTTGAGAAGGCAGGAAAAGCTTGTTGGTGTACCTTTTGTGCTTTGATGCTCGAATAAAATTGGAATCGCTGGCATGGTAGCAATGTAGTTTTCTTCCTCCCTCATCAATAGGTATCAGAGAGTTTGGATAAAGGCAGGGTTGGCTCCAGAGTTGGTTCAAGGCATTTCTGCCCTAGAGGGAATACTTTGAAGGAAGAGCCTAATGGGTAGAGCAGCAGCAGCAACTTGAGAACGAGGGAAGTCAGGATTTCAATCCCACTGCCTCAGATATAAACTTGGGGTCTGATATTCAGCAGCGGTGGCTAGTGCTGCTAAAGTGGCTAGTAGCCGCCATTGAACATTAGACCCAGACATTGAATGCCAGGGCCACTTGCTAGTCCCAGCATTGAATATCTGGGTTGCCCAGATAACGATGAAGCTAACTATGTAGTGGAAATATTCAGCTGCTGCCTGGTTAGATTCAGTGGCGAAGGTTAGGCCACACTTTGCTGCGCCTGACTTTCGCCACTTTGCAATAACTGGGCAGTGGCTCAATATCGCCACTGCTGGTTATCACCCATTGCTGTCCCTGGGACACCCCAATGCTAACCGGTTAACAGTGGGGCATGCAGCAGCGGCACCTGTGAATATTCAGCGGCACTAACCATGTTAGTGCTGCTGAATATTCCAGACAAGGGGATTAACATGATTAGCAGGTCTGTTAACTGTGTTAATTGCTTTGAATATAGGGCCCTTGGATTGTAAGCCCTCTAGTCACAGGAGCTACTGAAGCTGAATCTAACTTGCCTTGAACTACTACTGAAAAGATGCAAACTAAAATCCAAAAAGCTTTGGCAGAAATGCATTGTAGTTTGGCTACTTCTTTTTTCCAGGTGAGCATTTGGATGGGATCTAAGGGCCCGATATTGAGTTAGGACAGCTAGGTACAAATACAGCGCCTAGCCTTACCTGCCATCCTCTCACCCTGGATATTCAATGCTGGGGTCATATGCAGCCCCGGCATGGAATATCTGGGGTCACTGCACATGCCTGGAAGCCACAAAGGCTAACTGTATAGCGGAGATATTGCACTGCTACCTGGTTAGTTTCTATGGGTAAAAGATAGACCAGCTTTTGCAGTGCCCAACCTTTACTTACAGAAGCTAACCAGGTATTGGTGCAATATCGCCACTACCCTGTTAGCCTCTTTCACTGCCCATTACATGCCCTGGAATGCTCACAACATACCCCGATGCTAATCGCTTAGCATCAGGGTATGTAGAGGAGATCAGGGATATTCAATGGCACTAACCGTGTAAATACCTTTTGAATACTGGGTCCTAACTTGCTCTAAATGAACCCTGACAAAACAGAATTGTAATGGGGGACCAAGTAAGCAAATGCCAAGCACAGGTCCAGAGCTGGAAATGGTAAATATTCTTTGTGAAACAAATTTATAGCTCAGAGATATTAATGCTTTGCTTCAGTCTTTACTGAAGAAGATGTAGAGAAGTTACTCATGCCTGAAATGGCATTTAAAGGTGATATATCTGAACAATTGAAAGAAATATTGGAAGAATTCAAAGAAATATCAATAAACTGGGAAGATGTATTACAATGGAAGAGTAGCAAATCACCTGAACCGGATGGTATACATCCAAGGTTACTGAAAGTACTGAAATATGAGATTACAGACCTACTATTAATTTTAATGATAGTTCACAGATTACAATCTGTAGTACCTGAAGATTGGAGAATGGCCAATGTAGCACCAATTTTTAAAAAGGGTTCCAGGGGGGATCTGGGAAACAACAGACCAGTGAGCCTGATGTCAGTACAGGGGAAACCATTATAAAGAATATAATTACTGACCATATAGATAGTCATGGTTTTAATAGGAGAAAGCCAACATGGATTTAGCCAAGGAAAGTCTTCTCTTACTAATCTGTTATATTTTTTTGAAAGTCTGGCTAAACAGGTAGATAAAGGTGAACCAGTTGATATAGTGTATCTGGATTTTCAGAAAGCCTTTGACAAGGTCCCTCATGAGAGATTCTTGGTGAAATTAAAAAGTCATGGGATAAGAGGCAGTGTACTATTGTGGATCAGGAACATGTTAAAAGATAGAAAGCAGAGAGTGGTGCTAAATGTCCAACTTTCTCAATGGAGTAAGGTGAATAGTGGAGTTCCCCAGGGATCTGTGCTGGGCCTGCTGCTTTTTAACATATTCATAAATTACCTGGAAATGGGAATAACAAGTGAGGTGATCAAATTTGGAGATGACACAAAATTATTCAAAGAACACAAGAGGATTGTGAAAAATTGCAAAAGGACCTTGACAAATTGGAAGATTGGACATCCAAATGTGGACAAGAGTAAAATTATGCACCTAGGAAAGAACAACCTAAACTATGGTTCCACAATGCAAGGTTCCACATTAACAACCACCATCTAGGACAAATAGAATGCTAGAAATCATAAGGAAAGGAATGGAGAATAAAACCAAGGATATTATAATGCCTCTATATCTTTCTAGGCTGCGACAGCAGAATTAGAAAAGTAACAGAGAAGAGCCACCAAAATGGTAAAGGGGATGGAAGGATACCCCTATGAGGAAAGGCTTAAAAGATTAGGTCTCTTCAACTTGGAAAAGAGGCAGTTCAGGGGAGATATGATAGAGGTCTTTAATTAATTAATGAAATGGAACAGGTTGATTGTTTACACCATCAAAAAGTAGAAAGACTAGGGGACATGCAATGAAGCTACTAAGACTAATAAGAGAAAAAAAATGTTCACTCAATGTGTAATCAAACTCTGGAATTCATTACCGGAGGATCTAGTAAAAGCAGTTAGTGTAACTCTGCCCTCATCCTTCTTGACCTCTCTGCTGCTTTTGACACTGTTGACCACAACCTTCTCCTTGATACCCTTGCCTCACTTGGTTTTAAGGACTCTGTACTATCCTGCTTCTCCTCTTATCTCTCCCATTGCTCTTTCAGTGTTAGTTCTGGTTGGTCCTTCTCTGCTGCTATCCCACTCTCAGTTGGTGTACCCCAAGGACCTGTCTTGGTTCCACTCCTTTCCTCTCTATATACACAGTCCAATGGTGCACTCATCTCTTCCCATGGCCTTCAGTACCATCTTTATGCCGATGACTCCCAGATCTACCTCTCTACGCCTGAAATCTCTCCAGCAATCCAGACCCAGATTTCTGCCTGCCTTTCTGACATTACTGCTTGGATGTCTCACCGCCACTTGAAATTGAACATGGCCAAAACTGAGCTTCTTATTTTTCCCCCTAAAACCTCTTCTCCTCTTCCTCATTTCTCAGTGGCTGTGGATAACACTCTACAGCTCCCTGTTTCCTCTGCTCGCAACCTTGAGGTTGTCTTTGACTCCTCTCTCTCCTTCGCCACACACATCCATCTGACAGCTAAGACCTGCCGTTTCTTTCTCTATAACATCAACAAAATCCATCTATTCCTTTCTGAACACACTACTAAGACACTTATCCACTCCTTAATCACCTCCCATCTTGACTACTGTAACCTACTCCTTGCTGGTCTCCCTCTGAATTATCTCTCTTTCCTTCAATCTGTTCAACACTCTGCTGCATTGCTAATCTTCTGCCAGCCTCATCATGCCCATATTACTTCTCTTCTCAAGTCACTTCATTGGCTCCCTATCCATTTCCACATCCATTTCAAACTTCTCCTGCTGACCTATAAGCGCATTCACTCTGCAGCTCCTCACTACCTTTCTTCTCTTATCTCTCCTTACAACCCCACTCGGGAACTCCGCTCTTCTGGCAAATTGCTTCTATCTGTGCCCTTCTCTTCTACTGCTAACTCCAGACTTCGCTCCTTTCACCTTGCTGCAAATGACTGGTTCCAGGGTAGTCCCTCCAGTCTCGCCTTTCAGCATACCGTCTTTTGACATCTACACCTTGGGTATCCTGGCAACAACAGCACTTTGCTAGGCTAGACTGGAGGGACTAGCCTAGACTTGAGAAAACCATGCAACCTTATGCCTGGAACAAACTAGCTGTGTCTGTACGCCAGGCGACTTCTCTCACGCTTTTCAAATTCAGGCTGAAAACTCACCTCTTCACTGCTGCTTTTGAATTTTGACTTATCTGTTCTCCTTGATTCTTTACCATTCCCCCTAGTTTTATCCCTGTCTACACCTTCTGTGTTGTCTGTCTTGACTAGATTGTAAACTCTGATGAGCAGGGACTGTCTCTTACATGTCTGTGCAGTGCTGTGTACATCTTGTAGCACTATACAAATGCTCAGTAGTAGTAGCAGTAAAAAAGGTTTGGACAAGTTCCTGGAGGTAATGTCTATAAACCATTATTAAAGAGGACCTGGGAAATCCACTCTTTACCCCGGTACAAGCATTGCGGAATCTATGTGCCTTTTTGGGAATCTGCCAGGTACTTGTATCCTGCTGGAAACAGGATACTTGATGGATCTTGATCTGACCTAGCATGGCATATCTTATGTTCTTAATTGATTCAGCCATTTCTGTGGAGGAATAGGTATCATCGGATATAAGGAAGACATTTGTAATCCTGCATCTGATGAGATAAGAGTTCATGTTTTTCTTTCTCAGTCTGACTTGCAACAACTTATGCAGGTGGTAACTCTCTCTCACTTTGACTACTACAATATTGTCTACTTTCTCATCATTGAAGCTTTTCAAAGCATGACTGCTAAGATCATTGTAGGATTTAAAAATGGGAGAAGGTCATGCCATTGCTGATTTCTCTGTATTGGTTATCTACCAGCCTGAGAATAGTTTTCAGACTACTGACCATCACTGTCATGGTGGACATGGCTGCCACAACATTCCCAGCCTGTTAGAGGACCAGAAGCCAGTCCCGAGAATTGAATCCAGATCTCCTGCATTGCAGTGCAAAGTACTGCCACTGAGTAATCAAGCTGGCTCCCCCATTTCTTTTCTAGAGGTCTATAGTCAGCCTTTCTATGGTGCCAAAAGCACTGGTTTATGGCTCGTAGCAGCCTTCACCTTCCCAATCTAACTGCTGTGCGGCAGAGGAAGCAACTTGCCATGGTTCTTAAAGGTTGGCAGTCAGCACTGCGCCATACATCAGATCACATACAATGAACCCCTTCTATGAAGAGCTTATACAAGCAAAATGGGTACTTGAAGCAGTAGGAGATAAAGGGATTTTTTATTTTTATTTATTTTATTTAACCAGCACTTATATACCGCACATGCCATAGATCAGGTGCGGTTTACATAGAACAATATAAAGAATCAGTGAACAAAGTAAACCTGTTCTTCTTACATGGAACATAATCAAACTTTATACATTGGGTATAGGTGTTAATACAGTGAACTAGAACAATTAACTTTTGCGAATGGTCTAACTACTATAGGATAGCAACTTTTGCACAAAAGCTTAAGAACTATGTACATAACATCTGCAACATTGTGTTTATACTATTTACATTACAAGGCAGCTTGGCATCCTATGTTTGAGTTATTGTTATATATATTATAAACTTGAATAAGTGTTACTTTATTTGAAGTTAATAAATTGGGTCATTTATATATTGACAGGTAAATTTATTTATTTATTTATTTGTTTGTTATCCTTTGTCAGTGAAAGTAATGGAGTTTGCCTGTGCACCATAGTGTGTAATGAATAGATGTGTTTTAAGTTTCTTACGAATAGGTGACGTCATCCGACGGCGCCATAGACGGAAGTACTCTCACTAGCCCAGAAGGCTTTAGCCTTCTGGGCATGGCTAGTAGCCCCACCTCTAGATCCGCCCCTAGCTAGCCAGATCTTCCCAGCTGAGGCGATGCCACGAGCTAGGAGGCAGATGAGCAGGAAGGAGTTCCTTCCCCCCCCCCCCCCCCACCGGGGAGGAGGGTGGAAAAGTGTGGCTGACTTATCCTGCTGTCCCTGGAGAACTCATGTTAAAGGTAAGTAACTCGGTTTTCTCCCAGGACAAGCAGGATGAGTCAGCCACAAGTGGTGCCTCCCCAGCTACAAATGCAGCAGCGGGGGGGGGGGGGAACTGAAGGAGACGGAGGCAGCATCGTAAGGAGCAAAGGCTTTAATATGGGAACACAATGAAGTGCAAACATCAGCGTGTGCAATAAACATGTAAACAATTTTGCCCAACGAGTAAGTAAACAAATCGCTCAACGAGCGTGTAACCATGAACAGAGCAATTAGCGTTCAACAGTGCAAAGAGCAAACATTAGCGTGTGCAAAAAAACCCATGTAGACAATATTTCCCAAAGAGCATGTAGACAAAATCGCTCAACGGGCATGTGAACAATGAAGAGTAATTAGCTTTCAACAGTGCAAAGAGCAATATCAGTGTGCTTAACCATACAGGCTGTCAGAGACTTTCATTTAGGCCTGGTAGGGTAGCATGGCAACATCACAAGTCACGGGGGCGCTCACGTGACAGGTGCGGTAGTGGCTGCGGACAACACCGCCAGGCCAAAAGCAGAGCCTCCCTGATCGGTTCTAGCCAGGCAGTAATGCCTCTGGAAAGTTTGGGAGGAGGCCCACGTGGCCGCCCTGCAGATGTCAGTTATCGGAATGGAGTGCAGGTTGGCAATGGTGGCGGATAAAGCTCACAAGTGATGCGCCTTGACCCCTGTGGTTGGCGGGGCTCCCGCTCGTGACAGACACAGAGAGATGCAGGGTGAAATCCAGATGAAGAGAGTTCGCTTGGATACCGGTCGCCCAGGCTTGTTTGGATCATATGAGACGAAGAGCTGTGAGCCCTTCCGCAGGGAAGAAGTTCGATGTAGGTAGCACCTAAGGGCCCTGACACAGTCCAGAGTGTGGAGTCTTTGTTGCTCCGGGTTGGAGTGTGGCTCGGGTAAGAAGCAGGGTAGCTCGATGGTTTGATTAATGTGAAATGCTGTAGCTACCTTGGGGACGAACTTGGGATGGGTCCATAGGCAGGCGCGGTCGCGGTATAGTATGGTGTAAGGAGGGTAAGCGACGAGGGCGTGCAATTCACTGATGTGCCTGGCTGAAGTGATGGCGATAAGGAAGAGTGTTTTCCAGGAGACGAACTTGAGGTCTGCTGATAGTAGTGGTTCAAAGGGCTCCCCCGTGAGCTGATTGAGGACGACGTTCAGGTCCCACGGGGGTACCGGCGCTCGCACGGGGGGTTTTTGGTTGGACAGGCTCTTCATGAAGCGGGCCACCAGAGGGAGTGCCACTATTGATGCGTCCCCCACGTGGTGGTGAAAGGCAGCAATGGCTGACAGGTGGACCTTGATGGACTGGGTCTTTAGGCCTCGTGTCGAGAGGGATTTGAGGTATTGGAGGAGTTGAGGCACAGGGCATGAGAATGGGTCTAGATGCTGAGACTCGTACCACACGGTGAAGCGGCGCAATTTCAGGCTGTAGTATTTCCTGGTAGAAGGCCTTCGGGCCGCCAGTATGACCTGTTGGACATCAGCTGAAAGGTTGAGGGGTGCTAGGGTCCTCCTTTCAGCTTCCAGGCTGTTAGCGATAGCATCTCCAGGTTGGGGTGGAGGATCGTGCCGTTGTCCTGTGAAAGTAGGTCCGGTCTCGGAGGCAGGCGGAGGGGGGGTTCCAGGGCCAGGCAGTGCAGGTAGGGGAACCAGACCTGCCTGGGCCAAAATGGGACCACCAGGATGGCTATCGCCCTGTCCCTGGTCCGTGCGATGATTGGGGTGGGGGGAAAGGCGTAGATCAGAGGCCACTGCCCCCAGGACACGTCGAAGGCGTCTGCTGCTATTCTGTTGGGCGCGGGTCTCTTGGAGCAAAACAGCTGGCATTTGGAATTCTCCTGAGTCGCAAAGAGGTCGATTTGAGGGTGGCCCCACATCACAAAGAGGGACAATGACACTTCTTCGTCTAGTGCCCACTCGTGGGGACTCAACTGCTTGCTGAGGCGATCTGCTATCACGTTTTCTTCCCCTGGCAGGTAGCATGCCTGGAGGCTGCATTGATATGAAAGGGCTAGGTGACAGGTGTGCAGGGCCTCCCTGCACAGGGGCCGCGATCCGGTGCCCCCTTGCTTGTTTATGTAGAACATGGTCACTTGGTTGTCGGTCTGTATCCTGACAGTCTTGCCCTTTATTAGATCCCGGAAAGCTCTGAGTGCGAGGCGGACAGCTCTGAGCTCGAGGATATTGATGTGTAGGCTTTTCTCCAGGACCGACCACAGGCCCTGAGTGTGTGTCCTGAGGCAGTGGGCTCCCCACCCTAGGGCCGATGCATCTGTGGTCACGGTGATCTGTTGAGCAGGTGGTTGGAGATGCCTGCCCTGCGAGAGGTTGGATGGGAGAGGACACCAGCGGATGGCCTTGGTCACCGTCGAATCGATGGGAATTAGGGTCGACAGAGGTTCTGAGTGTTGGCACCAGTGGGAACGAAGGTGCCATTGGAGGATTCTCATACATAGCCTCGCGAGGGGAAGAACATAGGTGGAAGCTGCCATATGGCCCAGGAGGCGTAGGATGTTTCTCGCTGTCGAATGCATGGAGCTGAGTATTTGTAGAGCAAGAGCGCTGATTGCCTGCCTCCTGTTCCATGGCAGGAAGGCCTTGGCCTGAGGGGTGTCTATGTAGGCTGCGATGAACTCCAGTCTCTGGACTGGAGTGAGGTGAGACTTCAGGTGGTTGACAAGGAAGCCTAGGGACGCGAGGAGGGCATTGGCTTTCTTGACAGCTACCCGGAGTTCTGAGGGGGAGGTTGGGAAAACAGCCAGTCGTCCAGATAAGGGAAGACACACATCCTGAGTTTGCGGAGGTGTGCGGCAGCTACTGCTACACACTTGGTGAAGACTCGGGGCGTGGATGAGAGTCCGAAGGGCAGGACTCTGTATTGGTAGTGATTCCCCACAATCCGGAAGTGCAGGAATTTCCTGTTCTGAGGGTGTATTGGAATGTGAGTGTAGATTGGAGATCTAGTGAGGCTAGCCACTCTTCTTGATTGATGAGGGGAAGAATGGAGGTCAGGGAGTGCATCCTGAATTTCTCCTTGACTATGAACTTGTTGAGTTCTCGTAGATCGAGGATCGGCCGGATGCCTCCTGGCTTTTTGGGGACCAGGAAATACCTGGAGTAGAACCCCGTGTTGATCTCGTTGGGAGGAACAGGTTCGATGGCCCTGGACGCTAGGAGAGAAAAAATCTCTGCGGTCATAGGGCAAGATGCAGCGGTGGAATATTGCTGACAGGAAGTGAACGTTGTAGCGGATTGGAGGAGAATCTGATGCGATTTTTTTCCAGGAACGCAGGAATGCAGATAAACGCTCTCCGGTTGGTAGGTGCGGGCAGGGCGGCGAGTCAAAAACTAGGGTTGTTTTTCCCCAGGCCAATCGTGTTCTTTTTCTGCGCGCGTTCCCACTGTCTTGGTTTTTGCTTGTAAGGGGCTTGATACGACTGTTGTTTGTATCGGGGTTGTTGCCACTTGCAGTATGAATTGTATCGTTTGTTGGCTGATGAGCTCTGTGAGTGTCCTTTGCGGTACGCACGAGGGCGTTCTGTACCTTCCTCGAGGGTTTGAAGGGTGGTGCATCACTCACGCATGTCATTGACTGTGTCCTTGACCTTGTCGCCAAAGAGCGAGTCTCCTGAGCAGGGGGTGTCCGTGATCTTGTCGTGTGAGTCATTCTGTAAGCCTGAAGCCCATAGCCAAGCTAGCCGGCATGCTGAGATGGCCGTTCCAGCAACTCTGGTGGCTGTCTCGAAGGCGTCATAGGCCGCTCGGCCCTGATGTTTTGTGCAGTCGTCAAGTTCTGTCAGGGCTGTGGTGATTGCAGGCGGAGTTTCAGTGATTTGTGCCATGGCACTCTTGATGTTATTTATCAGGAGGTCCTGGTATATTGCATGCTGGAATTGGTGTGACGCTATTCTGGCATTCAGCATGGCGCCTTGGTAAACTCACTTCGCCACATCGTCCAGGAGCTTGTTGTCCTTCCCCAGAGTTGCATTGGTGATGTTACGGGAGGACTTAGACCATTTGAGGGCTGATTCCACCACAATGGATTGGTGGGGAAGTTGTTGTTTATCAAACCCAGGTAGGGGTTGAACGACATACTTAGAGTCCAGTCTGCGTGGGCAGGTGTGGTTAGATGCTGGGGTCTGCCACATCTTGGAGAGGTTGTCACGGAGGAGTTGGTGGACGGTTAGGGCGGTGGTCATCTTGAGGACGTCCACGAATTTGAGCGCACTTTGTACCTCGTCGCGTTGGTCAGGGGTGTCGACAGAGGCAATGGAGAGGGCTGACACGACCTTGCGCATGAACTTGGGATAGGTCAAGTCCTCTGGTGGAGCAGGGGTGGAGTCACCGTTTGAAGCCTTTGCATGGGAAGGGTCCTCTGCTCCCTCTTGTCCCGTGGGAGCTAGGTCCTGCACGGGGGATGCAGCCACGGTGGTCTGCATGGGAGGCGCAGCCACGGTGGTTGTAGCAGGGAGTTGGAGGGGAGGCTGTAGCCGTTGGTTAGAGGCTAGGGTAGATAAGGCAGATGCCCACTGTTGTAACATACCCAAAAGGAGTTGCAGTGTATCCTGGGAATTAGAGGATGGAGGTATAGAATGCTCGCTGTGCTCCTGTGTATGCAGGGGTGCCCCCAGTGAAGGTGATGGAGGTGTAGCCTGCTCGCTGTCCTCATGCATATGCAGTGATGAAGGTGAGGAAGGGAGAGACTCTTCTCTGTAGCTGAGATGGCTGGCAGGGGAGCTGGAAGAGAGGCGTGATCATTTGCAGCGAGAAAGAGAGACAGCATGTCGGGATCTGCTACATCTGTGTCCTTTGCCCCTGCCGCGGCTCCGTTGGTGGCGCCCGTGAGAGGAGGTGCTGCGCCGTCTCCTATGGCGTCTGTCCCTGTGGTGCCCATTTCTGTTCCGGTTTCGACTCCGGCTTCTGCCTCGGCTCCCCGACTCTGCGTGCTGACTGGAGGAGTATCTGCGCCGCCTTCCAGAGCTCCTGCACTGATTTGAAGGGTCTCTGCGCTGACTCCCCATCTGGGCAAGGTCTCCGCTCCGTGGAATGTGCCAGGGGAGGGGCTGGCTCTTCTGCGCTGATCGGAGGAAGTCTCGATCAGCTGGCAGGAAGTGGAGGGTGTCGGCCCTGGAAGTCCAATGGGGGTGGAGGAGGCAGCCTCAGAAATGGCAGAGGAAGCCATCGGAGGGGGACAGCATGTGGCAGGAGAGGCATCCTGATCACGGCGGGAGACGGAGGCCGGAATAGGCGCGTCTCCGGCCAGGTCTGCAGAGTCTGGAGGTCCGTGAGCCGGTGTGATAGAAGAGGACGTCCTTGCGGCAGCAAGATGAAGGTAATCAGCCAGGGCATGCCGGCGTGATTTAAGAGCCCAGGGAGACATGCGGGCGCAGGAGGGGCAATCCTCCACGGGGTGCTCCTTACCGAGGCAACGGAGGCATAGCTGATGGTCATCGGAGTTAGCCATTTTCCGGGAGCACTTTGGGCATTTCTTGAATCCGGGTTTCTTCATTTGGAGGAGTAAATTGGAGAGGTAGTGAGAGAGTAAAATAAAAACGTCTTGCTGGCAAGGCAGAAGACAAAGACTGGCTAGCTAGGGGCGGATCTAGAGGTGGGGCTACTAAGAATCAATAGCAGAAGAAAGTCTTGACATTTACACTATGGCTTTCCAACTCATTGCTCTGACCGCTCTGACCACCCTCTCCTTCTCTGTATTCTTTACATTTTGCAGATGTAAATGGGATACTCTAAGCTTCAGTTATGTTAAAAATAGGATATGTGTAATATGTCAAGCTTAGTGGATCATATAAGAGGAAGGTATATAACCATGCAATGTTTAAAGACTTTAAAAATTATATCAATTTAATTTCTAGAAGCTTCTGGCAACCCAGTGAAGACTCATACTCATTTCCCTGTCCAACAAAGGCATTGTACTGTCTGATTTTAAAGCCATAGCAGAAGCTGTCCTCTTGAGGGGGTATCCGAATTCAAACCAGTCAGGAACAATTATTCTGATGTCCAAATTTTGGTCTGTGGACCTATTTGACTTTCAGCCTAGGCTGTAATAAGTCTAAAATGAGTATGATCACCTATCCTCTTGAAATTAGTTGCCCCTATATTAGTTGCCTTCCAGATTGCTGCTTTAGTGCATTGTAGGCATCATTGCTGTAAAATTGTTTTGATCTGATGCAATTCATCATGACACATTTGGGGGACTGCTGTTTTTGCAAAGTGCTGTTGTTGCCAGGATACCCAAGGTGAAGATGTCAAAAGATGGTATGCTGAAAGGCTAGACTGGAAGGACTACCCTAGAACCAGTCACTTGCATACTAATAGCTATTGCTTCACTTTGCATGAGTAACAACAACCAAGGAGGGGGAATTCAGCATGAACTCCAATCTGGAACATTTAAATGCTGAGGACAGAAAAGTTGTGTAGGACACATCATCAAACCTCCCTCCTTTTATTTTCAAAAAAACTACAAAATTAGTTCTTCAGCATTTATCATCTGTTACCAACCACACACATAGTTCATTCCCTTCTTCCATTCTAAATCGGTTGGTCCAGACATGGCATCCTCAACCCAAGCCACTTCAGCATGGAAACAAAGCGCCAGCCTGACAGATGCAACGATCATCCCTGAAGAAGCAGTCTGTTAAAAACGCCCTGCATTTCAGTAGCCTATGAATAATTATTTTGATTCTATTTTTTTTTTATAAGAAAATGAATGGAAGAGCTTTCAACCAAGACAGTCGAGAAGCAGGAAGTTTCTCCAGAGCCGCAAGAAGTAGCACATTCCTGGCGAAGAAGAGACATCCCGTCTCTCTGGCCATTTATTTGCAAGCACCCCATCCACGCCTGCAGGCTATATAAACAATCAGAATAAAATATATTGAGCCCAATTCAATAGCATCCATGTCTGACCTGCGATGACATACAAAATGAAAACGGGGCTGATTTCAACCTGATTCCAAAACCACGGGAATAGATTTTCGGCATGGCATGAACATCACATCAGAGGAAACACAGGCCCTTGCTGCACTAACGGAACATGGGTACAGGGCCAGCACTACCCAGTAAGCTGGGTAAGCACAGCAGGAGGGTGCCAGCGGTGGAGGGGCGCCGTCGCTAGCCGCCCGCCACCCACTACTTCAAAAAAGAAAGCAGCTGTGGGAACATTTCTCTGTTCCCGTGGCGCTGCTCTTTTTTAAACTGCTGGACCATGGTATTTTCAGCAGTAACAAACATTTCCTGTTTCTCATAAGAAACAGGAAATGCTTATTACTGCCTTTAGAAACTTCGCGACCCAGCAGTTTAAAAGAGAGCAGAGCCGCGGGAACAGAGAAATGTTCCTGTGGCTGCTTTCTTTTTTTGAATGATGAGTCAGTGAGAGGAGAGGTGAGAAGGGGAGGGAAGGAAAGGGGCCAGAAGGAATAAAACATGGGGGGGGGGGACTGGAAGGGAGCAGACATGGGGGGGGGGACTGGAAGGGAGCAGACATGGGGGGAGCTGGAAGGGAACAGACACCGGGGAGCTGAAAGGGAGCAGACACAGGGGGAGCTGAAAGGGAGCAGACATGGGGGGGGGGCTACAAGAGAGCAGACACTGGAGAGTTGGAATGGAGCAGACATTGGGGGGAGCTGGAAGGGAGCAGACATAGGGGGCTACAAGGGAGCAAACACTGGGGGGAGTTTGAAGGGCGAAAACACAGGGGGAGCTGGAAGGGAGCAGACTTGGGGATGGGGCTGGAAGGTGGCTGGGTAATAGGAGAGAGAGGCAACTGACAGGGGGAAAGGTGGGGACTGGAAGGAAGCTCACATAGGGGGTTGGAAGGGAGCAGAAAAGAGGGGAAGGAGGAGGCTGGAGGGAAGAAAGGGGCTGGAAGGATGCTGACACTTAGGGATGGGACTGGAAGGGGGATGGACAGAAGAAAGGTGACTGGAAGGGAATTGACATGGGAGGAGGTACTGGGACTGGAAGTTCACTGATACCTGGGATGGTATTTGGACTAGAAGGGGCTGGACGATGGAGAAGGAGGGGGACTGGAAGGGAATAGATACCAGTAGCAGTGATGGGAATGCAAGGGGGTTGACACTGGGAGGGAAGGCTGTAAAGGGGGCTGCTACTGGGGAGGGTTACTGGGACTGGAAAAAGGCTGATGGAAGAAAATGAAGAAAGCAAAAGGAAAAACAAGAAATGTCAGATGGACTATAGACCATAGAAAGAGAGCTAAGAGAAGACAGACGAAAACAGATCGGGACCAGCATGATCAAAAATCGTCAGACAACAAAGGCAGGAAAAATAATTTTATTTTCAATTTAGTGATTGGACTTTGTGCTCTCTTTATATTTCACACAGTATGGGGAACTGCATCTCTTATCTGGTGTGGCACCACATGCGGAGTCTGGCTTCTTGGGGTTTCATTTTAATTTTTGTCTACATATTTTTATTTTTACTTTAGATTGTGGTCACTTATTCTTTACTTGGTGAGGGTCTTTGTTCTGAGTGTGCGACCAAGGCCAGGTGTTCTGTTAACATGGGGTTTGTACATAGGGATCTGTACTATAGTAATTTGACTTGTACAGCTTTTCAAATACTTGTATGGAGGTTTTGGGACCCATTGCAGTATTTGCAGTGCTGCTTTTTTCTGGGTAGACCCCTTATTGTATGAGTATTGAAAGTGTATGCTGGTATGGTATGGTAGATTTGGCCTTGTAGATTTTCAGTGACTTTTGCAGTGTTTTATATTAGTTCACAATACGCCTGGCACTGGAGAATGTTTATGTTGTTGTTAGTGAGATGACCAGAATCAGATTTTTTTTTTTTACTATCACAGCCTGTTTGTATGATGCTACGTATTTACTGCTAATTATTTTTATTTTGGCTATGCAATTGCTCTTTTGCTGCAATTTTCTTACAACACTGGATTTGAAGGAGAAATACTAATATCACTTCAAAAGAGTTCACAAAGCGGTTTGGGAAAAAGAAGGGTAGACTGCAACCAACATGAATAATAATGAGGGAGGGGTGCTGATTTATAGGTTGCAGGGGTGCGCACCAGCAAATGGCAAATGGCATGTGCGTACTGAATTCAGAGAAGGTATATGTATCAGATGCTCCCCATCTCTGCCTCCGCTCACAATATGTGCATCTCCTAAGCTGATGCCCACACTGACAGTGCTGTGCTCACGCAAACAAGACATCAATGCTGCTGAAAATATCTGAACATGCAAGCCAGATTATATAGAGGCAACAAAGTGCACCAAAGCTATTGTGAAAGCGAGAGATGTGGCCTGACAAACCCTGCAGCAGAACAGAAAGACCACTGGAATACCACCTTAGTCACTCTTGCAGTGCTCATCACCGCAGACAGCCTGTGCAATGCTAAAGAAGAACCTGAAGACATCTAGCGTGGCTCTCTACAGCAGTATGACAAGACATATCTCTGTCAGTAATAGGGAACCATCAGAATGGAAGCATGCATCAGTGTGTTTACATCAGAACAACATGCCCAAAAGCACCTTCACCAGTCAACACAACATATACTGTGTTAGCGGCCTCTGATGATAACGTTCAAGCTGTTTGCACTGCAACATGAACCTACTGCGAGGGTCCCCCACCATTGACAGGATCATGCTGTGAATGTTGCTGCAGTACTGCTCCTCAGGATATACTGTCCGTGTACACTGACACCTGGTGATGCTGAAGTTAGCCCTACAGGCCAGGTACTGGACATGCAGTCATTGCAGTCATGCCCCCCTCCCCCGAATAGCAGAACAGTGCACGAGTATGTTTCTCAGGCAAACAGGAATCTGTTCCATGCAAACTCTCATCCGTACATCTACAGTCCAAATTTCTGACCATAGGAATTGTTAGGGAAGCCTAGATGAGCCCCTTTAGCCCACACAGCAAATGCCAGCATAGCCGACATACTGTCTATTGCACAGCATTCTGTTCATGTGAGGATGGTTTTACTGTTCTGTAAACTTAAGCACGTCCCTCACCTCTGCATTCTGTTGTGCACAACTACATCTTGTGCCCTCCAAGATAGCACACACACCACTTCAACATGGACCTGATGCAACCCTTTATCCATATGATATGCAATGCAGGACGGAGCAGAATCTTCTCTAAGTCCTACCCTTATTCCACGGTTCCGCAGGCATAACATATATGTCAACGGGGATGTCTGGGAATGTTCAGGGGCCTTTCTTGAATACCCTTTCTGCATCTCAGCAGCTATCCACGCCCCCGTTCTGCCCTTCCCCGCCCACATTCTACAATCCATATACTAGTGCCATGTACGTGCAGGGCCACAGGGCTACAGAATATGCTGGTGTACATTTTCGGGAGAAGGACATCTATCCCACACATTTAGCTGGCCTGTTTGCGTTTTAAAATGACCTCCATTATGGATGGCACACAAGATGATAACCTGCAATGTAATTTTTAAGTTTCTCTTTTTTTAAATATGTGGAGTCTGACTTAACTAAGACTTTTATTTTCCTGTATCGATGGTGGGAAAAATCTTAGTAAATCAGGCTCAAAGACAGAAAAGAGGCCTTAATGTATGGCAGGAGTGGACAGTAAAAGCAGAAATGACGTTAGCATAGCAAGACTTTCTCCGAGATATGGCAAAAATACCTCAAGAGCAAAATGAATCCAGCACATGGGCTTGACCATTAGGCAGACTAGGTGGTTGCCTAGGTTGGGAGCTTTTAGCGGGCAGCAAAGGACAGCTGCAGGCTGAGCAAAACAATAGCCCCTGATAACCACACAAAGAACCATCAGCGTGTGCTCTTCTTACCCTCAGGAAGGCTGGGATCTTTTCAGAAAGCTCATTTACCAGGCTACATGGCTTTTGGAAATTGCCCTTACTGGGGGTCATTTTATAATGGCTTGTTCATGTGTATCTGCCAGTATATACATGTAAAATGCCACATATAACATTGTCCTGCATGCACAGGTACACACCATGACAAGAACACATGCACTCATATACAACGGTGCTGTAGGAATGTAGGGGGGTGGGTTTTGGGTAAAATGGCATTTTATGAGTGTTTCTTAAATAAAACATGCATGTACACATGTATATTTACAGCAGCTCCCAAGCCTGTGTGAATATATGCAGTTTCATTATAGCCACTATTTCTGCAGCTTTTATGGGGCAATTTTTGGAAACACACATAGGAGCCTGCTTGACCTCTCAGCCTAGGCACCCTGTTATAATATCACTCTCATTATATGTATAAATAGATTTAGCTCACGCCTTCTCAGTAGTACCTCAAGGTCAGTTACATTCAGGTCTTTCCCCATCCCCACAGAAATTTACGATCTGTTTGTACCTGAGGCAAGGTCATGAGGAGCAGTGGAAGTTGAGCCCTAGCTTCGTTGATTTCTAGCCCACCATTTTAGCCACTAGGCTACTCCCCCACACTCACATCCATAGTTTGATATTTAAAAGGTTGATGTCCAGTTATGCATTTTACAGGATTGTTCTGAAAGTGATCTCAGTTGCTGAGCTTCATTTTCAAAATCTCAGGGTAGGGAGGGGGGAGGCTGAAGGTTTGCCTTGCGTACCTCATACCTTTGCACCAGCCCTGCTTGCACACACATAAACGTCTGCTCTAAGTATTTATTCTGCATTTAAGTAGATGATTTATTGAACCATTTACTGACACTGCTTTTCTGTACAGAATTGCAGGCAACATACGGCCAGTGAAGAGCAGCTTTACTGTGAGTCCTTTATTGCCACAAGGTCCTGGGCTCCTCAGTCTAATAGAATACCTGAATCCTGACATAAATTTACACCATTTGCACACAGACTCACTTATTCTGGATGAGAATGTGGACCGTTTTTCTTCCCGTACTATGGGGTAGCAATAGCATTTTTATTTATGCACACGTTTCCAGGCCTAAAATCCTCTCTCTTTATATCGTTTGCTACTGCATTTTATTAGTGCTTTAGGAATGAAGATATACAGATAAGCAGCGTCCTATGCAGATCTGAGCTTTGCAGCATGACGAAACAGAACATAAAGAAGGGAATGAGACCCTTACAAACACAGCCATAAATAGCTCAGCAGAGACCTGAAATTCTTGCCCTACTCAAATGGAATGTTACCTGATTGCCGTCCCCAGCAGGAGAATTGATTGCAATGTCTGCCTCAACTGCAATCTATTCCAGTGCTGAAGAAAAGCATAAAACACAAAAGAACAGTTTCCTAGTTTGACCAGACCTGTAAGTGGTATTATAGAGGGCTTGGAAGGAAAGGCTTGTTTTGTTTTGTTTTTTTAATTTTTTCAGTTGACAAGAAGATTTGCAACATGGCGGTCACTTCTGATGGAGTAGAAAAAGTAAAGAGCAATTCAAGAAAACACAGTAAGTGGTTAGGAGTTTAGAAACTAAGATTTGATGTGAAAAGTGGATAGTCATGCTTTTTGGACTCTAAGGAGGATACTGTAGGAAATGAAGCACTTATTTGCAGCAAACAGAAGAGAGCTTAGAGAGTGATCATATCTGATAACTTCTCCGTCTGCATTCTCCTTTTTACCACAAGCAGAGAAAAAGAAGTATTAATGCATCTGTGCAAATCATTGGTAAAACAGCATCTCTAGAGTGTAGTGTCTACTTTTGACAGCTGTATCTCAAAAAAAGATAAAGATAAGAGTAGAAGTAGCCTAGGTAAGGGCCAGCACAATGGTGCAGAGTTAAAATCATAAACCTTATGTATGAAATAAGATTCAGCATTCTAAATATTTACATTCTATAGTAGAGGGGAGGAATGATAAAGATATTCAAATATCTCCGAGGTGTAAACGGTGCACAAGGTGGAGAAGTCAAGTAGGCACCTATTTGTAATCTCTGTTACAAAGAAACATACGTGATCTGAAGGCCCATCAGCAGAGGAGCTGAGACATTCATGTTGGAACGTTCTAATGTCGCCCTGTATTTTGCAAAAGGCTCTGCTAAGCATAGATACCTTGTAGAAGGATGCCAGAAAATAAACAGATATTTGTTAGCACATCCAGTAGGAGCAGCACTATTTTTTTTAAACCTGCATCAAAAAGAGCTGCATGATATTTTCCATTAGCCTTGCTGCAGCCAGGAAGAATTTATCTATTAGAGGGATCCATGGTGGTACTGTATATAATAAGGTCTGACCCCCTCCTTAGGAAGGCAGATATTTTCCGTGGACAGCAAGATAAATCTTCATATATGGGTGATGTTATCAGTCGAAACCCATGAAAAAACAGATTTCCAGATCCTTCTGGAAGTTTTAGAAGCACTTCACAGTGCATGTGTTCCATTTCTCATCTACCGCACCATGCAGGACTGCCTTAGTGTCCACAGGGAACACCTGCTACAGTTGGTTTTCTCCATAGATAACTAGGATAGCGTCCTTATATATGGAATCCCTATGTATAGGCCACGTCTAAAGAGAAAGGGGAATATATCGCATCACAACCATCAGATACTAAAACTATATTTCTGTTGACAATAAGCCTTTTGTAGAATTTTTGTTAGAATGGTAAATAAAAGGAAAAGGACCTGGTGGACCACCTCACGCTCCTCACTCGTCTGCACCTTCAAAAGGATATAAACAGGTTGGAGTCGGTGCAGAGGGTGGCTACTAAAATGGTTAGTGATCTTCATTATAAAGCATATGAGGACAGACTTAAGGACCTTAATATGTATACTTTAGAGGAAAGGTGGGACAGAGGTGATATGACTGAGACATTTAAAAACGTCTGTGCAAAAATGCACAGGAGAAGAGCCTCTTTCGATTGAAAGCAAGCTCTGCTATGAGGGGACATAGGATGAGGGTGAACATGTATAGACTCAGGAGTAATATGCCATATGCAGAAATATTTCTTTATGGAAAGAGTGGTAGATGCGTGGAATAGTCTCCCAATGGAGTTGGTAGAGATGAGGACAGTATCTAAATTCAAAAAAGCATGGGACAAACACAGAGGCTCTCTAAAGGAAAAAAGGAGACTCTTGTAGGGGCGATATGGAAGGGCAGACTAGATAGGCCATATGATCTTTTTCTGCCGTTATGTTTCTATGCTTTTTTTTGGGGAGGGGGGGGGAAGAGACAGTTGGGAAGAATAATAGGAGGGCCTAGGAGAAGATGGAGTTGGCAACTAATCACTGAACAGATTCTGGAGAACCAGCGGCCAAACCTACAAGCATTTCGGAGTCCCTTTTCAGTGAGACACAAATGTGTAAACAGACGTTCACATTGCAGCTTTGTAAAACTCTTCCATGGAGACAGAGCTCAAGCAGGTCACCAACATGTCTATGGCTCTGTGAACTGAACATAACCCTCAAGCACTACCTAGGCATAAACAAGAGAGATGCAATCGCTAGCCAATTGGATAGAATGCATTTGTTGACAGAAGCTCCCGGTGTACTTGAGTCAAAAAGAAACCAAAATCTAAGTGGACTTTCTAAGCGCGTTAGTCTGCTACAAGTAGAAGGCCAAGGCTCTTTTGCAACTTAACATGTGCAATTCACTCTCCCCTCTCTGAATGTGGGGATGGAAAAAAGGTTGACAAGACAATTGACTGATTAAAGTGGAAGTCTGACCCCCACCTTAGGAAGGAACTTAGCATGTATGCAAAGAACCATCCTATGTTTTACAGCTTGGTATAGGGTGGATCAGTTATTAGAGCTCACTAATTCTGCATGCTGAAGTTACCGCTACCAAAAATATGACCTTCCAAATCAGAAACTTCAGTTCACAGGTATCTAATGGCTCAAAGGGAGGCACAGCAAGTTGTTTGATAGGAGACTTCATTAGAAGCAAGCCCTGCATGAAATAAACAACTAAAGGCTGTGGAGAGATGAGCTTATCTTTTACATATTGGTGATACTGTATGCACTTATTGCTTTGAGGTGCACCCTTACTGAGTTGGTTCTTAGACTTAACTCTGATAGATATAGAAATTATTCAAGCAGTTTTTGTGGGGACAAGTGTAAGTCTCCAGGGCAGCGCTTTTCCAAGTTTTATCCTGTATGACCCCATTTTACTTACAGACCCCAGTACTCAGCCTGGGTTTCTAGCCTAACAGGACGAGACATGAGCCTATGAATGTTCACTGGCTCACTTGCTGACTGGTGACTGCCACTGCTTGGCATAGGTCACAGGGAAAGTCCAGAGAGAAAGGGAAATGACCATGTTTCTGTGATGCCATCCACTGATGATGTGACTCCATTTGGGGTCCCGGCCTCAATTTTAGGAACCATTGCTCTAGGACCTTTCAGTCACACCAGGAGACAAACCTCTTCCATTTAAAACTACATGACTTCCTAGTAGAATCTCACCTGGAAACCAGAATGATGTTGGGTAGCAGATTCAAAGAAGACAGAGTTAGCCTCTCAACATCCAATCAGTGAGAAAGAGGGACTTGATGTTGGAATGCAAAGTGTTCTGCAATCCCACATGATTAGTGTTGGCAAATTGCCTAGCCTGATAGGATCTTCCATTGAGAGCTGAAAGAGAAGTGGAAACCATAGTTGTCTGGGTCAGCTCCTGGCTCTACTAGATACCAAGGAGACCCTCAATAACAATCATGGGGGTTGGAGGTGGGAGTATTACTCCAGATGACAGAGGAGTATTGATGTTCTTGGGGAGAGTCTGGGGATGGTATGGATAATTGTGGGTGGGGAGCAGGGGTTAGAGAGTGCTTTGATTTTGTTCCTGCCCTTTGATTTAGACTCAGGTAAACTAGGAGATGGCACTTGTATGTGCCTCAGGACAGGTGCAAAATCCAACAGGGATATTTTTCAAATTCATGTGTATTCACATTGTAAAATGGGGAGTACGGGCCAATATTCAGTTGGGCAGGCTATGCGCCGCTAGAGGGCATAGCCGTGCCTGCCGACCCCTAACTCTGGATATTCAGTGCTGCAGCAATGGCATTGAATACCTGGATTGTCGCACAGAGGAAACAACTGCAGAACCTAACTGGGTAGCAACAATATTGCACTACAACCCAGTTAGCTCCCGTGGGTAAAACTAGGCATAGCAAAAGCTGGCCTAGTTTTACCTGCAGGTCGCTAACCGGGTAGTGGTGCAATATCGCTGGTTAGCAAGTCTCCACTTCCGGTCCGCCCTGGAATGCCCTCGACACGCCACAATGCTAACCGCATAATATCGTGACATGTAGCGGCTTAGAAGGGGATATTCAATGCCACTAACCATGTAAGTGTCATTTAATATCCTTATTAAAGTCATTTACATGGTTTACTGGGCTGTAAACGGTGTAAATGCCTTTCGAATATCGGGCCCTACATGTATATATTTTATGGCAGATCCAAACTATGCCCCTATCATATCCCTTTTAAATCTCTGGATCTTGGGGCATGTACACATACACATAGCAACTTTATAAAATCACAATTTGCATATATATACAATTTAAGCATTTAATTGTTGGAATCTACACACTAGATGCTTCTAAAATGCCGGTATCAGCTCTGCATGTCTGGGGTCTGGGTCCCGTCTTCTGCCCTGTCTCCTCCCCCTACCCACCTCGTTCTGCCCCCATCCAGAGCTCCCCACACAGTGGCCCTGAACATGTGGGGAGCTCTGGACCTGGAATCGGGTCCCGATGAATAGCAAGGGTTGGACTTCCACCCTGGAAGTCTGACCACGCTAGTCAGGACTCTGCATGCTGCCCATAGAGAGTAATTTTCTAAGGCGTGCCTAGGTTAACATGCACCTTTATGTGTATCAATCACAACCATTTTATAATCTCAAGTACATGTATACTTCACTTTATAAAACAAAGGCATAAGTAGTGGGAAAAGTGCGCTGAATCTAGGTGTGATCGCTAATACCAGTTCTATGGCTGGTGTAAAAGATCACACATTTGACATAGAAAGTAAGCCCATAAATACATTCTCTGCCTTTGTGAATGTCCACATTAAAAGTCCACACCATCAGTCTTATGTGTATACTTATAGGATAGCGGCTGGCCAAAGTAGATGTGTAAAGTCCCATCAACACTTGTAAATCATTGAAAATATAGTACATGATTTACATTCATTGATGGTGCATATCTTTATATGGTTCCTTATAAAACTATTCCCATAAAGCAGGCTTCAATATTTAAAAGTAGGAATCCAATTATACATTTTACTGGATTGTTATGGGATGCTTAGTGTTGAGACGATCATGATTGTTGAGCTTACATATGATAATTTGTTGGGGAGGATATAAGGTTGATGGTTCGCCTAGGGTGCCTGTTACCCTTGCAATGGCTCTGCTAAAGGACTCATCAAGATCCCTCATGTTCTTGTAAGGAAGTCTGGCATATAAACATCTTCACTAGGTTCCTTGGTCACCGCTATAGGTCTGGCAGCTTGGGGCCAGTACGGAACCTTATTAGGAGTCTTGAAAGAAGCAGTCCTGAGACTGCTTTCAGGTTTGTTTTTTTCTTGCAATATGTTCTATTCCATTCCTAGTAGCGGGTTTTGCTTCTGGTTGTGAGGGAGCAGAGTCCTTTCAGATGATGCTCCACTTGGACCAAAAATCACACAGGGAAGGAGTTAGTGCCCTCAGCAGGCTAGGCAGTTGCTTCTTGCCAGTCCAGCTAACCCAGAGGGAAGAGTCAATGCATTGACTCATTTTCAGGAGGTAGTTGTTGGGCCTGCATTACCAAAGCTTACTAAGTGATAGGAGACTGTTAGACACAGACGCCAGTGGCTTGGATGTTTATGAAAGTGAACTTAAGAACATAAAATATGCCATACAGGGTCAGACCAAGGTCCATCAAGCCCAGTATCCTGTTTACAACAGTGGCCAATCTAGGTCATAAGTACCTAGCAGTCTCCCCAAAAGACACAGGTTCCTCAGTGCTTGTATTGGGTCAAGCAGTGATATCCTGGGTCCCTTTTAATAATGGTTTATGGACCTTTCCTCCAGGAACTTGTCCAAACCTTTTTTTAACCCAGCTACACTAACAGCTTTTAAAAGATCCTCCGGTAACAAATTCCAGAATTTGATTACCCGTTGAGTGAAAAAATATTTTCTCTTATTAGTCTTAAATAGGTTACCCTGTAGCTTCATTGCATGTCCCCTAGTCTTTTTATGCTCTGTTGACGTAAACAATCGATCTACGTTTACCCGTTCCATTCCGTTCATTAATTTATAGACCTCTATCATATCTTTATTTTCCATTCCTTTCCTTATGTTACCTAATATTCTATTTTCTCTCTTGGCTGCCGCTGCACACTGGGCAGAGGGATTTAAAATATTTTCAACGATGACGCCTAAATCATTTTCCTGGGTGGTGGTTCCTAATGTGGAACCTTGCATCGTGTAACCATAGTTTGAGTTGTTCTTTCCTAGGTGCATAACTTTACACTTGTCCACATTAAATTTCATCTGCCATTTGGATGCCCAATCTTCCAATTTATCAAGATCCTCTTGCAATTTTCCACAATCCCCTTGGGTTTTAACAACTTTAAATAGTTTTGTGTCGTCTGCAAATTTGATAACCTCACTCGTTATTCCCTTTTCCAGGTCATTTATGAATATGTCAAAAAGCAGCGGACCCAGCACAGATCTCTGGGGTACTCCACTATTCACCTTCTTCCATTGGGAAAATTGGCCATTTAGCCCTACCCTCTGCTTTCTATCTTTTAACCAGTTCCTGATCCACATTAGTACACTGCCTCCTATCCCATGACTTTTTAGTTTTGCCAAAAGTCTCTGACGAGGGACCTTGTCAAAGGCTTTCTAAAAGTCCAGGTACAGCATATCAACCAACTCATCTTTGTCTACCTGTTTATTCACACGTTCAAAAAAACATAACAGGTTAGTAAGACAAGATCTTCCTTGTCTAAAGCCATGTTGACTGTCTCCCATTAAGCCATGACTATCTACATGTTGAGTATTTTGTTCTTTATGATGGTTTCTACCATTTTTCCCGGTACTGACGTCAGGCTCACTGGTCTGTGGTTTCCCGGATTACCCCTGGAACCCTTTTTAAAAATTGGTGTTACATTTGTGATCCTCCAATTTTCAGGTATTACAGATTATTTTAATGATAGTTCACAGATTACTAATAGCAGGTCTACAATCTCATATTTCAGTTCTTTCAACACCCTTGGATGTATACCATCTGGTCCTGGTGATTTGCTACTCTTCAGTTTATCAAATAGTTGTAATACATCTTATGGTTATGGTTAGGCATTTGATATACCACCCTTTACTTATGCATCAGAGCGGTTTACATGTATGTACTAACATGTACTTTTTATTCCCTTGTCCCCAAAGGGCTCACAATCTAAGTGTACCTGAGGCAATGGAGGGTTAAGGGGCTTGCCCAAGGCCACAAGGAGTGGCCATGGGACTAGAGACCCCAGTCCCTCTGACCTGAGGTAATTTGACCTCATGCGGGAATTGAACCCCTGGCCCTCTGGCCTGAGGTAACCTGTCCCAACCACTGAGCCACTCCTTCCCAGTGTATTGATATTTCTTTCAATTCTTCCACAGCATCACATTTAAATGCTACTTCAGTCATGGGTAACATCCCTACATCTTCTTCAGTAAAGACCGAAGCAAAGAATTCATTCAGTCTCTCCACTATAGCCTTGTCCCCCTTACTGACGCTTTTATCCCTCTATCATCTATTGGTCCAACTGACTTGCTCACAGGATTTTTGCTACAAATGTACTTGAAAAAGTCTTTATTATGTGTTTTTGCTTCCACAGCAAGTTTCTTCTCAAATTCTCTCTTTGCCTGCCTTATCAATGCCTTGCATTTAACTTGCCAGTCCTTTTGCTGTTTCCTGTTTTCATCATTTGGGGTCTTTTTTCCTTTTCCTAAAAGATGCTTTTTTGGCAACAACAGTTTCTCTGACCTCACCTTTAAACCATGCTGGCAGTTTTTTGGACTTCCTTCCACTTTTCTAAAAGTATGGAATACAGCTGGTCTGGGCTTCCAAGACACTATTTTTAAACAACACCCAAGCTTGATGTAAGTCTTTAAACTTTGCAACAGCTCCTTTTAGTTTTTTCTTAACTATTTTCCTTATTTTATCATAGTCTCCCTTTTGAAAGTTAAATGGTGTTAGTGTGGATGTCCTTACCATCCCTTCTCCATTAATTAAATTAAAAGCGATCATGCTATGATCACTATTGCCAAGTGGCCCCAACACCCTTATCTCTTGCACCAGATCTGGTGTTCCACTAAGGACTAAGTCCAAAATGGCTTCCCCTCTGGTCGATTAATGAACCAGCTGCTCCAAGAAGCAGTCATTTATTTCACCTAGAAACTTTATCTCCCTAGTATGTCCTGCCGTGACACTGACCCAGTAAATACCGGGGTAATTGAAATCACCCATTATTATTACTGTTCTATAACTTTTGTTAGCTTCTCTGATTTCTTTGAGCATTTCATCATCTATTTGTTCATTCTGGCCAGGCAGTCGATAGTACAACCCCATTGCCATTGCCTTCCCCTTTTTACATGGAATTTCAATCCATAGAGATTCTATAGCGAATTTTGTTTCCTGCAAAACTTCAATCTTTTGTGACTCAATGCCCTCTCTAACATAGAGCACAATCCCTACACCAATTTGATCAGCTCTATCATTACAATATAATTTGTCTTCAGGTATCACAGTGTCCCACTGGTTGTCCTTTTTCCACTATGTCTCTGAGATACCAATCATATCTAACTTCTCACTTAGTGCTATATATTCTAAATCTCCCATCTTATTTTTAGACTTCTAGCATTTGCATACAAGCATTTTAGAGAATATTTTATTTGTATTAATTTGGTTATCGGTAGGCAGGGGTAATTTAGAATGTTTAAGCTCTGTCTGCTCTGTACTCAAGGGCATTTGGGCTACCTTTGTCTTTATTAGAACCTTTCTGCTGATGTGCCCTAACTTCATTTTTTTGTAGTATCCTTCAAGGATACATTCTTCCAAACAATGCACTCTTGGGCGACTGTCGGCTCTCCCCTATTATCTAGTTTAAAAGTTGCTCTATCTCCTTTTTAAAGGTTAATGCCAGCAGCCTGATTCCATCCCGGTTAAGGTGAAACCCATCCCTTTGGAAGAGCCCCTCCTTTCTCCAGAATGTTCCCCAGTTCCTAACAAATCCAAAACCCTCATCCTTGCACCATTGTCTCATCCATGCATTGAGACTCCGGAGCTCTGCCTGCCTTTTGAGTCCTACACATGGAACGAGAAGCATTTCGGAGAACGCTACCCTGGAAGTTCTGGATTTCAACTTCCTACCTAAAAGTCTAAATTTAGCCTCCAGAACTTCCCTACCACATTTTTCTATGTCATTGGTACCAACATATACCAAGACAGCAGACTCCTCCCCAGCACTATCTAAGACCTTGTCTAGGTAGCGCGTGAGGTCCACTACCTTTGCACTAGGCAGGCATGTTACCAGGAGATCCTCATATCCACCAGCCACCCAGCTATCTACAGGCCTAATGATCAAATCACCAACTATAATGGCTGTCTTAACCCTTCCCTCATGGGCACATGGCCCTGGAGAAACCTCCTCAGTGTGAGAGGGTTTTACATCACCTAGAGGACAGGTTCTAGCTATAGGATCACTTCCTGCCACACCAGGGTGATGTTCTCCTGTCACGTGACCTCTCTCCTCCATGGCAATAGGGATGCTGCCAGACTGGAGGTGGGACTTCAGGACTATATCCCTGTAGGTCTCGTCTATGTACCTCTCTTTCTTCCTTATGTCTTCCAAGTCTGCTACTCTTGCCTCCAGAGATTGGACTCATTCTCTGAGAACAAAGAGCTCCTTGCACCTTGTGCACACGTAAGACCCCTCACCAACTGGGAGAAAATCATACATGTGACACTCAATGCAAAAGACTGGAACGTCCCCATCTCACTGCTGAACTGCTGTCTGCAGCTTAGTTTTAAGGTTGTGCTTAGATATTTAAGTTCTTTACTTACTAAGGGTTGCTGGGGATACTTATACTAATAAAACTATACCTAATATGTTTAAGGTACTTTGCTCACCTAAAGTTTAATTAATCTCAGGTCCTTAATGTATGTTGATGAGAATAAACAGCTGCACCTAGAGGTTTAAGCACCTATAAAGCCACTATCATCCCAGGGGCAGGTGGGTGTCAGGGAGGAAGGGAAGGAAAGAAGACTTATTAAAAGCTGGCTACTACACAATACTCTGTCCTGTAAAGTATCTGTGACCAATTTCCAGGGGGAGTCCCACAGCCCTTGCTTGGATAGAGGAAGTCTTGGGTTCTAAATTTAACCAGAAAGCTCTCTGCTGTGTTTTAAATTTAAACTGAAAACTCTTTGCTGCTACTAAGCCCTGACTGATTTAACAAATACACTGGGTTCATAGATTAATCATCTTTAATCTAAAGAAATCCTTTTTCCCCCAAATTTAGAAAAATTCTCAAAAGTAAATATTTACAATTGCAGATCTCTCTCCAGAAGTAGCAGTCCCATTTTGTAGTCCTTCAAGACTCAAGTGTCCTATCTTACACACATGTAAGATGTCTATTCACACATTGCAGTAACTGGGATTTAAATTCTGAAACAAGCAGCACAGAACATAAGAACATAAGATATGCCATACTGAGTCAGACCAAGGTCCATCAAGCCCAGTATCCTGTTTCCCACAATGGCCAATCTCGGTCATAAGTACCTAGCAGATTCTCTACAAGATATAGGTTCCACAATGCTTGTATAGGGGCAAGCAGTAGATATCCCGAGTCCCCTTTAATAATGGTTTATGGACCTTTCCTCCAGGAACTTGTCCAAACCTTTTTTAGAAACATAGAAATATGATGACAGAAAAAGACCACATGGCCTATCTAGTCTGTCCTTCCACATCAATAACTACAACAGTCCCCTTTTTTCCTTTAGAGATCCTCTGTGTTTGTCCCATGCTTTTTTGAATTTAGATACTGTCCTCATTTCTACCACCTCCACTGGGAGACTATTCCACGGATACACCACTCTTTCTGTAAAGAAATATTTCCGCATATCACTCCTGAATCTATCCGCCTTCACCCTCAACCCATTTCCCCTCACAGCAGAACTTGCTTTCAATCGAAAGAGGCTCTCCCCCTGTACATTTATACCACGGAGGTATTTAAACATCTCAATCATATCACCTCTATCCCGCCTTTCCTCTAAGGTGTACATATTATGATCCTTAAGTCAGTCCTCATATGCTTTATAATGAAGACCACTAACCATTTTAGTAGTCACCTTCTGTACTAACTCCATCCTGTTTATTTTCTTTTGAAGGTGCGGTCTCCAGAATTGCACATATACTCCAAATGAGGTCGCACCAAAGACTTATACAGAGGCACTATCACCTCCTTTTTTCTGCTAGCCATTCCTCTCCGTATGCACCCAAGCATCCTTCTAGCTTTTGCTATTGTCTTTTCTACCTGTTTAGCTACTTTAAGATCATCAGACACAACCACGCCTAGGTCCCCCTCTTTAGTGGACAAAAGTACTTAACCTCCTATATTACGAGTATATTGCTCCCTTGGATTGCTGCAGCCCAAATGCATGACCTTACATTTTTTAACATTAAATCCCAGCTGCCAAATTCTCGACCATTCTTCAAGCTTAGCTAGATCCCTCCTCATGTTATGTACACCTTCCTGGGTGTCTATTGCAGATTTTGGTATCATCCGCAAAGAGGCAAACCTTACCCGACAGCCCTTCCGCTATATCACTAACAAAGAAGTTAAAAAGACTCGGACCAAGGACAGATCCCTGGGGCACACTCTTTGTCACCTCCCACCCAACCAATTTCTAACCCAAGCAGTAACTTTAGGGTCCGTCCCTAGGGTGCTCAGTTTGTTTATAGGTCGCTCGTGAGGAACAGTGTCAAAGGCTTTACTGAAATCTAAATACACCACATCTAGGGCTCTCCCTCAGTCCAACTCCCTGGTCACCCAGTCAAAGAAATCAATCAGATTTGTCTGACAAGACCTGCCTCTTGTGAATCCATACTGCCTCGGATCCTGTAATCCGCTGGATTCCAGAAACCTCACTATTTTCTTTTTCAGCAGCGTTTCCAATAATTTACTCAGCACCGAAGTTAAACTAACCGGCCTGTAGTTTTCAACCACATCCTTACTTCCGCTTTTATGTAAAGGCACCACATGAGCCTCTCTCCAATCCTTTGGCACCACTCCCGACGCCAACGAGGCACAGAAGACTGCACTTGGTGTTGTACTGTATAAGGTTGCCATTGCCTTTTCCAGCCTGACTTGAGGGGAAGCACTAGTACATCCCACTGGTCTGGACTAGTCTAGCAGGGACGAAGAGGAAAGTACAGTTATGCTTTGCCTGATAATTGTTGTTCCCATGTAAGCATGACAGACAGATGGAGAGTTTGGGTTTCATCTGTTCATCCACAGCATGAGAATACCTCATGCACATCAAAAGAATAAAAGAGAAAGAAATGTGAATAATATAATGATGTGAATGAGTTTTTGTATTAACAACACATTATTTAAATTATAGGAAAAGGAAGCTGTGGCAATAGCATACTGATTGACTTCTTGGTTTCATATGCCTCCTATAGAAGAAGCTTGGGGCAGCTGAGCCTTTCCAGGCTAACCATGACCACACTCCCCCCTCCCCTCCCCTCCCCCCTCCTCCCCCCCCCACACACACTTTGAGTCAAGCTGGCAGGCAGCACTGCTATTTATTCTACCTGCCAATCTGACCCACAATCAGGGCAAAAAGTGCCCTAGAGAGAGCAGCAACTTCCTCTCCCCACCCCACCTCCGCTGCCACCACTAATTCTTACCCTGTCACTGCTGCCAATTCCTCACCTCACCCCCATCTCCTATGCTAACCAAGACTGCAGCACCATCAGCAATCAACAACAATTGCTCCCATGTGGTTGTTAAGTGCTCTGTGGGCCTGCCTCTAAAACCAGGAAATCCTGTATCAGAGCTATCACCAGCAGTATCAAATGAATGGCCCCATTGCTTTTTTGTTGTTGTTTGCTGTTGCCACAGCTCCTGGCAAGTGGCAGTGGCGGAGGTGGGGTGGGAAGTTAGCAGCAGCAGCTGTAGGGGTGAGAACTGGTGGCAGTTGTGAAGGTTTGGGAGGAAGAAAAGAAACAGAAGATGTTGGATTGGGAAAGGGGGAAAGTAAGGCTAGGGACTCAATGGAGATGCTGGACATGGAAGGAGTAAATAGGGTGACAGGGCAATTGCTGGACATGGGGGAGTGAATAGGATGACAGGAGAGTTGCTGAAAATGGAAGGGGTGAATAGGGTAACATGCCTGCCTGGTGTGAAGGTAGCAGACCTCACGAGCCACCTAGACAAGGTTTTACATAGTGCTGAGGAGGAGCCTGCTGTCTTGGTACATGTTGGTACCAATGACATAGAAAAGCGTGGGAGGGAGGTTCTGAAGGCCAAATGTAGTCTTTTAGGTAGGAAGTTGAAATCCAGAACTTCCAGGGTAGCATTCTCTAAATGCCTCCCGTTCTACTGCAGGACCCAAAAGGCAGGCAGAGCTCCGGAGTCTCAATGCATGGATGAGACAATAGTGCAAGAAAGAGGGTTTGGATTTGTTATGAACTGGGCAACATTCTGGGGAAAGGAGGAGCTTTTCCAAAAGGATAGGCTCCACCTTAATCGTGATAGAATCAGCAGGGCCGGCCCGTCCATTGAGCAAGAATGTTTTTTGCACAGGGCCCTGCGTTTCAGGGGGCCCCGCACAAAAAACATCTTCCATCAGCGATCAGCACAGCTGATTTTAAAAAAAAACCACAAACCGGCTGCTGCTGCCGCTGCCGCCGTGGCAGCAGCAGAATCGAGTACCCCGCGGGGGCCCCCCCTGCCCTGCAGAATCCTCGTTTCAGCATCAACTCCCTCAGCGTCGGCTGCCAGAGCCGCAAAGGGAGAGCTTCTCCTCTCGTGGCTCTGTTAATCCCGCCACGGGATTAACAGAGCTGCGAGAGGAGAAGCTCTTCCTTCGCGGCTCTGAAAAGCCCGCGCTTTGGGAGCTGATACTGAAACGAGGATTCTGTAGGGCAGGGGGGGCCCCGCGGGGTGCTCGATTCTGCCACTGCCATGGCGGCAGCGGCAGCAGCAGCCGGTTTGTGTTTTTTTTTTACCTAGCTGGGCTGATGGGGGGAGGGGGGTTAGGACTGCTAATGGGCTATGCGGGGGCTAAGACTGTAAGTGGGCTGATGGGGGGGTTAGGACTGGTAATAGTCTATGGGGGGTTAGGACAGGTAATGGGCTATGGGGGGCTAAGACTGGAAGTGGGCTGATGGGGGGTTAGGAATGGTAATGGGCTATGGGGGTTTAGGACTGGAAGTGGGCTGATGGGGGGGTTAGGACTGGTAATAGTCTATGGGGGGTTAGGACAGGTAATGGGCTATGGGGGGACTAAGAATGGAAGTGGGCTGATGGGGGGTTAGGATTGGTAATGGGCTATGGGGGGGCTAAGACTGAAAATGGAGTGATGGGAGTTTGGACTGGAAGTGGGCTGATGGGGGGATTTGGACTGGTAATGGGCTAATGGGGGGCTAGGACTGGAAATGGGCTGATGGGGGCGTTAGGACTGGTAATGGGCTATATGGGGGGCTAAGACTGGAAATGGGCTGAGGGTGGGGGATAGGACTGGAAGTGGGCTGATGTGGGGAGTTGGACTGGTAATGGGCTATGGGGGGCCTACGACTGGAAATGGGCTGATGGGAGGCATTAGGACTGGTAATTGGGCTATGTGGGGGGCTAAGACTGGAAATGGGCTGATGGTGGGGGTTAGGACTGGAAGTGGGCTGATGGGGGGCTTAGGACTGGTAATGAGTTGGGGGGGCTTAGGACTGGTAATGGGCTATGGGGGGTTAGGACTGGTAATGGGCTGTGGGGGTTGCTAGGACTGGAAATGGGCTGAGGGGACGGGGGGCTTGAAATGCAAAAAGCTGATGGGAGGGGTGCTAGGAATGGAAATGGACTGAGTGGAAGGGGGGCTTAAACTGCAAATAGCTGATGGGGAGGGGGCTTGGAATGGAAATGGGCTGTGAGGGGAGGGAGCTAGGACTGGAAATGGGCTGAGGGGGGGCTAGGACAGGAAATGGGCTGATGGAGGGGCAAGGATAGGTTTGGAAATGGGCTGTTGGGGGGTGCTAAGATTGGAAATGGGCTGTAGTGGAGGCTTGAATTGAAATGGACTAATGGAGGGGCTACAACGGGAAGTAGGCTCATGGGGGGCTTGGATTGGAAATGGGCTGAGTGGAGGGGAGCTAGGATTTGACATGGGCTGATGGTGGGGCTAGGAAAGGACTAGAAATGGGCTGATGGGGGGGCTGGGATTTGAAATGAGCTGATGGAGGGACTCGGATAGGACTGGAAATGGATGGGGGAGCTAGGACTGGAAATGGGCTGATGGTGGGGCTAGGATAGGATTGGAAATGGGCTGATGGGGGGCTAGGACTGGAAATGGGCTGATGCAGGGACTAGAAGGGAGCGGATGCTGGGTGGGGTTGGAACTAGAAGGGAGCTGATGTTGGGAGAGGATTAGAATGGGATGGAGCTGGGAGAGTGAAATGGAGAGGGAAAAATATTTTGTGTGGGAGGGAAGACAAATCTACAATTGGCCAGATATTGGGAGAGTAAGTGGGGATTGAGGATGGAGGGGTACAATTTGAGTGGATGAAATAGGAATGAGGAAAGAGCAAAAGGAGAAAGATTAGTATGTTAAAGCAGATGTAGAGAGAGGATGGAAAAAAACTAGAAGAGAGAAGAAAGGACAAATGGACAGCAGACGATGGAGAGTTAGCAGAAGACACGAAGAAACAAGAAAAAAGTAGCTGGAGCAATTGCAACTGAAAAAAATGCACAAAAGGTAGAAAAATATCTCTTTATTTTGAATTTATTAACTGGAATATGTCAGCTCTAGGAAATGTGCATCATTAACGTCTGCGCTTTGTTTAGTACAAGAGGAAATTAATTTATAGTTTTATTTCTACAGCGTTGTACATTCCAAGTTTGGCTTTTGGGGTTCCCAGTTTAATTATTGTTTTCCTGTTTCTAAATTGTGATTCCTTGTTTGGTAATGTTCTGCATGTGTAACTGAGCTGAGGTATTCTGTTTATGTAATTCCTATTTGACCTTGCCACTTGTTCTCTTTCCCCAGTAGGTCATGTATTGTTATTCTCTGAGATGTATTGGTTTAATATTTGCAGTGTTGCCTTTTGATAGGTAGGGTCTGGTGCTTTGTGAGTCCTGGTAGTTCTGTTAGGATACGGCAGGTTTGCTATGGGTTCTAAACGGGCAGTGTTTGTAGTAGTTCCTAATGTGCCTGGTGTTTGGCACTGGATTATAGTAATGTAGAAATCTTCTAGTCTTTCTTTATCCATACACTCATTAAGAGGCATGTTTACTAAAAGTTAGTGTATGGTAACATTATGCAAATATTTATGCAAATGAGACCCTGCACTGAGTCTCCGCACATGGCCCCGCACCCCCCTTGGGCTGCCCCTGAGAATCAGACTGCTAGCATTCAGCTTTAAAAAGGAGAGAGAGCAGCTTTTAAACTAGATAATAGGGGAAAGCCGACAGTCGCCCAAGAGTGCATGATTCAGAAGGATGTATTCTTGAACGATACTAGCAAAAGACGGAAGTTAGAGAATCCCAATAAAGGAGGTTCCAATAAAGATAAAAATAACCCAGATGCCCTTAAGTACAGAGCAAGCAGAGATTAAAGATTCCAAATCACCCCATCAACTGATAACCAGATTAATATGAATTAGATACCACCTCAAATTTGCCTGTATGCAAATGCTAGTAGTCTAAAAAATAAGATGTCAGAGCTAGAATATATAGCATAAAATGAAAGATTAGATATAATTGGCATCTTAGAGACCTGGTGGAAGGAGGACAACCTGTGGGACACTGACAGCAGGGTTAAAACTATATTGCAATGATAGGGTAGATCAAATTGGTAGAGTGGTTACACTCTATGTTAGAGATGGCATTGAGTCACACAGGATTAAAGTTTTGCAGAAAACAAAATATACAGTAGGATCTCTATGGATAGAAATTCCATGTAAAAAGAGTAAGGCGATGGCAGTGGGGATGCACTACCGACTGCCTGGCCAGAATGAACAGATGAATGATGAAATGCTAAAAGAAATCAGGGAAGCTAACAAAACTTACAACACAGTATTAATGGGTGATTTCAATTACCCTGGTATCAACTAAGTCAATGTCACAGCAGGACATGCTAGGGAAATAATTTTTCTAGATGAAATAAATCAGTGCTTTTGGAGCAGCTGGTTCATGAACCAACAAGAGGGGAAGTTAATTAGGACCCAGCCCTTAGTCAAACACAGGATCTGGTGCAAGAGATAATGGTGTTGGGGCCACTTGGCAATAGTAATTGCATTTAATCTAAATATGATAAAATAAGGAAACTAGTTAAGAAAAAATAAAAGAAACAGCTACAAAGGTTAAAGATTTGCATCAAGCATAGGCATTGTTTAAAAATACTATCTTGGAAGCCCAGACCAGCTGTATTCCACACTTTCAGAAAAGTGGAAGGAAGGCCAAAAACTGCCAGCATTGATTTACATGTGAGGGCAGAGAGGCTGTTGTAGCAAAAAAAAGCATTTTTCTGGAAATGGAAAAAGGAGTCAAATCACCAAAACAGGAAACAACATAAGCATGGCAAGTTAGATGGAAGGCACTGATAAGGCAGGCAAAGAGAGAATTTGAAAAAAAACTTGCGTTGGAAGCAAAAATGTATAATAAAACCTTTTTCAAATATATTCATAGCAAAAAAACTATGAGAGTCAGTTAGACCATTGGATGACAGAGGGGTAAAACGAGCGCCAAGGGTGGACAAGGCCATAGAGGAGAGACTGAATGAATTCTTTGCTTAGGTTTTACTGAAGAAGATGTAGGGAGGTTATCCATGCCTGAAATAGTATTTAGAGGTGACGTATCTGAAAAACTGAAAGAAATATTGATGAACCAGAAAGATGTATTACAACTATTTGATAAACTGAAGAATAGTAAATCACCTGGACCAGATGGTATGCATATAAGGATGTTGAAAGAATTGAAATATGAGATTTCAGACTTACTATTAGTAATCTGTGAACTATCATTAAAATCATCTGTAGTACCTGAAGATTGGAGAATAGTCAATGTAACATCAATTTTTAAAATAGGTTTCAGGGGTGATCTGGAAAGCTACCAACCATTGAGCCTGACATCAGTGCAGGGCAAGATGGTAGAAACAATTATAAAGAATAAAATTACTGAACATGTAGATAGTCATGGTTTAATAGGAGAAAGCCAACATGGATTTAACCAAGGAAAATCTTGCCTTACTAATCTATTATGTTTTTCTTGAAGGTGTGAATAACCAGGTGGAAAACGTGAGCCAGTTGATATAGTGTATCTTTGAAAAGGTCCCCCCCCCCTCATGAAGGAAGGCTCAGAAGAGTTAATTCTGGAAATAGAATAAAGGGGGGGTATCCAAGAAGGCGGCGTGTGGTGTCTAGGCTCCTGACCTTGTTTCCTGATGGGTCGCAAGTGGAAGGCTAAGTGCGGTTTGTTGCCCCAGACATTCGCACTGACCTCGACTCCGGTTTCTGGTCCGTTGGATTCCTTTGTTTTTCGCCGTCAGGAACCGCAGTCAGCATCGAGGGATGGAACTTGGCTGGAAGATGGCTGGGGCTGGGTAGCTCGGCGTCTCCCTCGAGCAGCGATCTTACGCCCCCGGAAGTGCATCGTCTCTCGAAGCAGTTGTGCCCAGAATTGTCTCTGTGTAGCGTGGAGGTTCTCGTCTCTCCTGAGCTGGGGTTTCCTGAGTCTCAGCTGGGGCTGCACTCACCAAGTATGTCAGAGGGGGATATCTCTCTGCTGGAGCAGCCTTCCAGGCCAGCGCTTGAGAATGGGAGCTCTGCTGTGGTGACCGGCAACGACGCCGGAGTTACTCCCTTAGTTCTGCGGTCCAATGGAGTTTTCCCAAGTGTTCAGCATGGGGTTGTTCGCTCTTTTTCCTTGCAGTGACCAGAGCACTTCACCCTGGAGTCTATCTGGACTGCTATTAATCATCTAGGAGAATCCTTCATGTCCCAGATCAATGGAATTCAAGATCAGGTTGTACTGAACACTACAAATCTTGCACAATCGGTGCAGGATTTGAGTTTAACGAAAGTTAAGGTGGGAGAAGTTTCTGAAAAAGCTAATCATTTTGAGACTTTGTCTGAAATAGAAACATAGAAATATGACGACAGAAAAAGACCACATGGCCTATCTAGTCTGTCCTTCCATATCAACAACTACAACAACTTAGCACCATCGTTCCTCAATACTATCTCCAGGGAAACCACAAATCATAACCAAAGAAGTAAGAATAGAAACAGAATAGAACCATCAAAAGACTTCGCTAAAGCCAAAAAATTCATGAATAACAAAGCATTTTCTCACATGGCTCTGACTCTCTGGAACAACATACCGGACGATATTAGACAGATAAATGACATCAAACTATTTCGCAAAAGGATTAAACTGCTCTTCTTCAGTACCCACTTTGGCCCTTTAAGGAGTGGTCTAGTGGTAAGGACAAGGTACTTCAGGTCAGAGGGCCAGGGGTTCAAGTCCCACCTGGGGACAGCAATCTCAGGCCAGAGGAACTGGGATTTCTAGTCCTATAGGCACTCCTTGTGGTCTTGGGCAAGCCACTTAACCCTCCATTGGCCATGTTCCCTGTAAGTATTAGCGTATGTGTCTCATATCCCCTCATGTTAAATGTATCCCCCAATTGACCGCTTTGACCCGGTGAAAAGCGGGATATAAATACAGCTAAATAAAATAAAATAAAAAATAAAATAAATTTAACAACCACTGACACACAAGAAGAAAACAACATACTGCACACTCATAACAACTCAATCTAAAGTACAATTTGAGCCTAACCCAGTTTACCTTAGACAAGAAAAGTTAACTAGCAAAACCTCACAAGTGTACATAGCAATACACTGCCAGAGCGATGGACCCATTCACATCTTTACGTAACAGTTAAACGCTGTATATAGTTGCACACGGTTAGTGTGAGGGACATGTTCCCATTTTATGTAAATAGTTAACTCTGTTCTCTGTAAATAGTTACAAATGTTCTATGTAATACGAATAGGTATCCTTATTGTCATACAATTCGTAAAACTATTATATGTAAACTACATTTGAACCTATGGGAAAGTGCGGTATATAAGCAATCTAAAAAATAAAATAAATAAATAAACAGCCCCCTTTTTTTCTTTAGAGATCCTCTGTGTTTGTCCCATGTTTTTTTGAGTTCAGTTACTGTCCTCATCTCTACCACCTGCACTGGGAGACTATTCTACAGATCTATCACTCTTTCCGTAAAGAAATATTTCCGCATATCACTCCTGAATTTATCCCCCTTCACCCTCATCCCATGTCCCCTCATAGCAGAACTTCCTTTCAATTGAAAGAGGCTCTCCCCCTGAACATTTATGCCATGGAGGTATTTAAACATCTCAATCATATCACCTCTATCCCGCCTTTCCTCTAAGGTGTACATATTAAGATCCTTAAGTCTGTCCTCATATGCTTTATAATGAAGACCACTAACCATTTTAGTAGCCACCCTTTGCACCGACTCCATCCTGTTCACATCCTTTTAAAGGTGCGGTCTCCAGAATTGCACACTATACTCCAAATGAGGTTGCACCAAAGACTTATACAGAGGCATTATCACCTCCTTTTTTCTGCTAACCATTCCTCTACGAATGCACCCAAGCATCCTTCTAGCTTTTGCCGTTGACTTTTCTACTTGTTTAGCTACTTTAAGATCATCAGACACAACCACGCCTAGGTCCCTCTCTTCTTTAGTGGACAAAAGTACTTCACCCCCTATACTATATTGCTCCCTTGGATTGCTGCAGCCCAAATGCATGACCTTACATTTTTTAACATTAAATCCCAGCTGCCAAATTCTCGACCATTCTTCGAGCTTAGCTAGATCCCTCCTCATGTTATCTACACCTTCCTGGGTGTCTACTCTATTGCAGATTTTAGTATCATCCGCAGAGAGGCAAACCTTACCTGAGAGCCCTTCTGCTATATCACTAACAAAGATGTTAAAAAGAATCGGACCAAGGACAGATCTCTTGGGCACACCACTGGTAACATCCTTCTCCTCAGAGTGAGGTCCATTTAGCTGTACACTTTGTCGCCTCCCACCCAACCAATTTCTAACACAAGCAGTAACTTTAGTATCCATCCCTAGGGTGCTCAGTTTGTTTATAAGTTGCCTGTGAGGAACAGTGTCAAAGGCTTTACTGAAATCTAAATACACCACATCTAGGGCTCTCCCTCGGTCCAACTCCCTGGTCACCCAGTCAAAAAAATCAATCAGATTTGTCTGACAAGACCTGCCTCTGGTGAATCCATGTTGCCTCGGATCCTGTAATCCGCTGGGCTTCAGAAACCTCACCATTTTATCTTTCAGCAGCGTTTCCAATAATTTTCTCACCACCGAAGTTAAACTAACCGGCCTGTCGTTTTCAACCACATCCTTACTTCTGCTTTTGTGTAAAGGCACCACATGAGCCTCTCTCCAGCCCTTTGGCACCACTCCCGACTAATGAGGCATTGAAAGGTCAGTCAGTGGAGCTGCTAGAACGTCTCCAAGTTCCCTCAGTATTCTAGGGTGTATCCCATCCGGTCCCATCGCTTTGTCTACTTTAAGTTGAGCTAGTTGCTCACGAACACAGTCTTCTGAAAATTGTTCAAGATGTCCCTCGCTTCTGTTCCTGTTTGTGGGTGTTTTCTGAGGTCCTGCTCCTGGTTCTTCATCTGTGAACACAGAACAGAAATATTTGTTAAGCAATTCCGCTTTATCCTCATCAACTTCTACATATTCCTCCCCTTCACCTTTGAGTCTGACAATGCCACTTTTGCCCTTCCTCTTCTCACTAACATATCTGAAAAATGTCTTGTTGTTAAGTGCCGTCGAGTCGGAGTCGACTCATGGCGACCCTCTGGATAGCTATCCTAAATTGTGTTCGGTCTTCAGTCAGGCGGCTCATTGTAGCTGTTGTTATTGTAGCGATCCATCTCATTGCTGGCCTTCCTCTTTTGCGTTGACCTTCTATCTTGCCAAGCATAATGTCTTTCTCTAATGATATCTCTCTTTGCATGATGTGTCCAAAGTATAATAGTCGAAGTCTTGTCATCTGAGCTTCTAAAGAAAGCTTAGGTTTGATCTCCTCTAGTACCGACTGGTTTGTTCTTCGGGCAGTCCATGGTATACACAGTATTCGCCGCCAGCACCATAATTCAAAGGCATCAATTTTCTTCCTGTCTATCTTTTTCACTGTCCAGCTTTCACATCCATATGATGTTATTGAAAATACCATGGCTTGAACAAGTTGAATCTTTGTATGGAGAGAGACATCTCTGCTCTTGAGAATCTTATCTAGGTCTTTCATAGCCATTCTGCCAAGAGCAATGCGTCGTCTGATTTCTTGACTGCTTGTTGCTTCTTTATTGATAGTTAATCCAAGTAGGTTAAAGTTGTTCACAATTTCAATTTCTTCTCCTTCAACGATGAACCTGTTGATTATGCCAGTTGTCATTATCTTTGTCTTCTTTACATTAAGGTGCAGGCCCATTTTGAGACTATGTTCTTTGATTGTGAGAAGCAAATGTTTCAGATCATCTTCACTTTCAGCCAGTAATGTGGTATCATCAGCATAGCGAAGGTTGTTGATGAGTCTTCCACCCATCTTCACACCTCTGTTGTCTTCATACAATCCTGCTTCTCTGATGATTTGTTCTGCATATAAATTAAACAGGTAGGGGGAAAGTATGCAGCCTTGTCTTACACCTTTGCTTATTTTAAACCATTCTGTTTCTCCTTGTTCCGTTCGAACTGATGCTTCTTGATCAATGTACAGATTGCGCAAGAGAATGATCAGGTGTTCTGGTATACCCATGCTTCTTAATGTGGCCCAGAGTTTCTCATGGTTTACACAGTCAAAAGCCTTGCTATAGTCGATAAAGCACAAATAGATATCCTTTTGGTATTCTTTAGTCTTTTCAAGGATCCATCTCACATCCGCAATGATGTCTCTCGTTCCTCGCCCTTTCCTGAACCCTGCTTGCACTTCAGGTAGTTCTTGTTCCAGGTATGGTTGTAGTCTCTTTTGAATAATCTTCAGTAGAATCTTGCTGGCATGTGGGATCAGAGCAATTGTGCGATAATTTCCACAGTCAGTTGGATCACCTTTCTTTAGTATTGGTATAAACACAGATCTTTTCCAGTCAGTTGGCCATGATGTTTTCTTCCATATTTCTTGTCAGAGCCTTGTGAGTACGGTAACAGCTGCATCAGATTGCTGCAATACTTCTATGGGAATGCTATCAATGCCTGGTGCTTTGTTCTTTGATAAGGCTTTCAATGCTGCTTCAACTTCTTCTTTCATCACCAATGGATCCCGATCATAAGGTACAGGTTGAAACGGCTGTTGGTCCACTTGATCTTTATCATATAAAAGCTCTGTATATTCCTTCCACCTTTTCTTGATCTTCTCAGCATCATTCAACATAGAACCTTGAGCATCTTGTAACATTCCAATTCGAGGCTGGAACTTTTTCTTTAACTCTCGTAGCTTTAGGAAAGCCGATCTTGTTCTTCCTCTAATAGTTTCTGCTTCTATTTCCTTGCAAGTGTCATTGTAGTATTTTTCCTTGTCCTGTCTTGCTGCACGTTGGAAATCTCTGTTGAGTTCTGTGATTGTCTTTCTCCTCTGGCTTTAGCTTCTCTGTGTTTCTGGGCAATTTTCAGAGTTTCTTCCGTCATCCATTTTGGCCGTTTTTGCTTTTTCACCTTTTGTAGAGACTTCTCGCTTTCTTCCAACACAATCTTCTTAATGTCATTCCATAGCTCTTCCGGAGCTCTGTCATTTGTATCTTAAGCAGCAAATCAATTTTGCAGGCAGTCTTTAAATTCCAGTGGTATATTCTCAAGGTCATATTTTGCTGCATTCATGAGTGGTTTGCTCTTTTTCAACTTTAGCTTGAGTTTGCATACTAGTAGTTGATGATCTGTACCACAGTCAGCTCAAGGTTTTGTCTTTGTTGATGTTACAGAGCTTTTCCATCGTTGACTTCCACATATGTAGTCAATTTGATTTTTATATAATCCATTCGGTGAAGTCCATGTGTACAGTCGCCGCTTGTGTTGCTGGAAGAAGGTGTTTGAGATGAATAGATCATTGGTCTTGCAGAATTCTATCAGTCTTTCTCCAGCTTCATTTCTGTTGCCAAGTCCATATTTTCCAACTACTTTGCCTTCTTCTTTGTTGCCAACTTTTGTGTTCCAGTCACCCATGACTATCAGGATATCCTGTTTGCATGTTCTGTCAATTTCAGCTTGTACTTGTTCATAGAACTCTTCAATTTCATTCTCTTCTGCAGCTGTTGTTGGGGCATATACTTGAATTATAGTTGTGTTGATAGGCAATCCTCGTAGACGAATAGAGATTAAGCGTTCGCTGACTGCATTGTATTTCATTACAGTTCTTGCAAGTTTCTTCTTTATTATAAATGCAACACCATTTCTTCTTTGTCTTTCATTTCCAGCATAGTAGACCATGTGATCATCTGATGCAAAGTGCCCCATGCCAGTCCATTTCAGTTCGCTGACACCCAACAGATCAAATTGTACACGTTCCATTTCATTCTTGACCACCTCCAACTTCCCTTGGTTCATGCTTCGTACATTCCATGTTCCAATGTGTAAGACATCTTTACAGCTTCTGACTCTCATTTCATGCGCAGCTACATCAGCAGTCAGACTTCCCGAGGGCTTTGATTCAACCACATCATAAATGCTGGCTTTACCCTGAAAAGTCTTCAGCTCTTCCCCAGTAGCTAGTTGAGTGCCTTCTGACCTGGGGGTCTCATCTTCCAGCACCATAGCACAATTTGTTTTGTTGTAACTATCCATTGGGTTTTCATGGCAAGATACAGAAGTAGATTGCTGGGCCTTTCTTCCGCGCAGTTTAAGTTTGGTGTTGTTGCCATTGTCACAAAAATGTGATCCTCCGCCGTCAACACTGTCCCATTCTGCTGCTGCCCAGATGGGTGGTTTGTCTTGGTCTGGCAAAATGTCTTATCCCCCCATTTTATTGCATTGGCTATTTCCTCCTCTTTTTGAATCTTTGCTTTCCTGACTATTTTGCTAGCTTCTCTAAGTTTTTCCAAATATAGATGCCTATCTTCCTCTCTCTGTGATCTCTTGTATTTCATGAAGGCCTCCCTCTTTTTCTATACCTTTTCAGCTACTTCTTTTGAAAGCCCTAGCGGTCTCCTTTTCCTTTTACCTTTATTTACCATTTTAACAAAAAGGTTGGTTGCCCTTAAAATATCCCCTTTCAGTTTTGCCCACTGTTTTTCTACACCCCCCAGCTGTTCCCATCCCGCTAACGACTCCCTGAGGTATTGGCCCATCTTGGCAAAGTTAGTCTTCCTAAAGTCTAAGACCCTCATCTTTGAATGGATTCTAACAGTCCTAGTCCTAATACTGAACCACACCATCTGGTGATCACTGAATGCAAAATGATCTCCCACTATAACATCAGAAACACTTTCACCATTGGTAAGCACCAAGTCCAGTATGGCCCCTTCACGTGTGGGATCTGTTACCAATTGCCTTAATAGTTCTCCCTGTAGAGAATCCAGGATCTCTTTACTTCTAGTTGATACTGCAGCAGGAATGTGCCAATCAACATCTGGCATATTGAAATCCCCTATCAGTAGCACTTCCCCTATCCTAGCAATGCTGTTTGTCTTCAATTAACTCTCTGTCCACCTCTTCCTCTTGTGAGGGAGGTCTGTATATAAATGTTTATTAAGGACTCTAATCAGCTGAAAGTTAGGTTGGAGCAATTAGATAATTATTCTAAAATGGCTAATCTTCGTTTGGTAAATTTTCCTAGCTCACCTACTCTCTCAGCTAAAGAAATGTTTAAACAATATCTGGTTGAGATTTTGGGGGTCCCTCTGGACTCCTGTCCTACTATTGTAAAGACATATTATCTTCCCATGGCCCGGAAGGCTCCAGTTGCTGCTGAGGCTGCTGGACCTGGGCAATTTGATGAGTTAAATATTTCTGAATTGTTAGAAACTTTTACATACTGCTTTTGTGAGACCTGCAACCTCTTAGATACTTTCGCTTTGCTTTCAGATCAAGAATGGTTGTTAAGACTTTTTTTTAGGAAAAGAAATGTGTTATTCAAGGGGTATCTTGTTCGGGTCTTTCTTGACCTGGCTCGAGAAACCCGTCATCGCAGGAAGGAGTTCTTAATCCTGCGACCGCGGGTTATCCAGCTCAGTGGTTTGTTTTTTCTAAAATACCCATGTAAATGCTTGGTAAAATTTCAAGGAAATTCCTATATTTTTCTTTATCCCTCTCAGTTGATTTACTTTTTAAATTCCAAGGGATCAGTTGGGGGAAATTGAGCGGGCTCCCTTCAATGTCTTAAGGTTTTCTGGCTGTTGACGTCTGCTAGGTTTCCTTATAAATTTGATAATGTTTTTTCTTTATTGGATCTCTTACTATAGTGGGCTAGTGGAGGGGTTTACTTTTTGATATTATTTGCTGGTTGCATTTTTTGTATTGTTTTTTCTGAAGTGTCCCCCATTGCCATTGCAAGTGTGTTAACTTGTGATATATTTGAAAATTAATAAAATATTAAATATATAAAAAAGAAAAGGTCCCTCATGAGAGACTCTAGGTAAAATTAAAAACTGATGGGATGGGAGGCAGTGTAGTATTATTGATTAGGAACTGGTTAAAAGAGAAAACAGAGAGTAGAGCTAAATGGCCAATTTTCTCAATGGAGAAAGGTGAATAATGGAGTACATTTAAATAGGACTGATAAATAAATGCCTAATCTAAACGAATAACCTACTTGTTGAAGATTAGAACTGCATATTCAATGGGCTGGCTTAAATGGGTAGTGTGGCTAAAAATACACTTAGAAATATCTGGAGATCTTAAAACAGCAGCTAGACTGTTGAATTTCAGCCTCTGTATTTTCTGCTATGTGAAGATATTGCTCCTATTCCTAACAATTAAATGTGAACACATGCTTGTGAAATACAGATTCTACCATTGCTTCCTGTTTTAAAATGCATAACACATTGATACCCAATTTATAGCCAGCCAGCCAGCCGGTGCAGAGCTGGACAGCATCCAAAACACTGCTCCTTGGGGCTAGAGGCCGGATGCAAGTTAAATATTCCTTTTTCCCTGCTAATAAACACCACTGAGCTTTGTGGCAGCAGATGGCAAGGTTTCCTGACAATTGATGTTTAGAGCCATTAAAAAAATAAGTTCCCCATTCCTTAGCACAGTATAAAGAAATAAGGATCAGCAACAATCCCAATCTGCTATAAAAAAAAGTATCTTCCATCGTATTCTAGTAACATAGGCTCTGACTGGGTTCTTTGACTAGGTGACCAAAGAAATAGCTCAAGGTCATGTGATGGATGTGGTCTACTTAGATTTCAGCAAAGCCTTTGATACTGTTCCTCACAAGAGGCTTGTCAATAAACTGAGAAGCTTGGGGATGGATCCCAAGGTGGTGAACTGCATCAAGAATTGGTTGACTGACAGACTACAGAGGGTAGTGGTGAATGGAACTCACTCTAAAGAAAGGAGGATGAGCAATAAAGTGCCTCGGGGATTGGTGATGGGACTGCTACTGCTCAATATCTTTCTGGGTGATTGCCAAGGGCTGAAAAGAAAAGTTTGCCTTCTGCAGATGATATGAAGATTTGTAATAGAGTGGACATCAGAGGGAGTAGACAACAGGAGAAAAGATCTACAAAAATCAGAAGAATAGTCAGATACTTGGCAATTGAGCTTTAATGCAAAGAAGTGCAGCGTGATGCATTTGGGATGCAGAAACCTAAAGGAGCTGTATGAGGGTATGAGAGGCTGGTGTGTACGGATCAAGAAAAAGACCTCTGGGTGATAGTGTCTGCGGATCTGAAGGTGGGAATACAATGTGACAAGGTGGTGGCCAAAGCCAGAAGGATGTTAAGGTGAATACAGTGAGGAATAGCCAGCAGCAAGAAGGAGGTATTAGTGCCCCTGTACAGGTCATTGGTTAGGCCTCACTTGGAGCATTGTGTTCTGGAGACCATATCGTGCAAAGAATATAAAAAGACTTGAAATGGCTCAGAGGAAAGTGACCAAGATGATATGAGGCCTGCACCAGAAGACTATGTGAAGAGACTTGAAGACCTAAATATGTATACCCTAGAGGAGAGGAGAAACAGAGGAGATATGATACAAACGTTTAAATACGTAAAGGGTATTAATGAAGAAACAAACCTTTTTCAAAGATGAGGAAGCTGTAAAACTAGAGGGCATGAAATGAAGCTGCAAGGAGGTAAACTTAAATGCAGCATCATGGAAGAGGTGGTGGATGCCTGGAATACCCTCCCAAAGGAGGTGGTGGGAGCAAAAACAGTGACAAAGCAAGAGAACGGAATCAAAGCAAACATAACTTCTAAATTACTAGCAGACTAAATGGACCATAGTGGTCTTTATCTGCCGTCATTCACTATGAGGGTCATCCAGAACAGCGATTAACAGGGATGTACGTCCGGTTTGGACGTACATCCCCCTCTAATCACTTGTGGCCTATTCTGCCCCCAAAGTTCCCCACACGTATAGTGCCAATTTGCGGGGAGCTCTGGATGGGGGTGGACAGAAGCAGCGACAGGGAGGTGAGTGGGTAGGGCGGAGGAAGGCCCACAACCCCAGACATACAGGGTCTATCCAGGTCACAGCCTTGTATGTCTGGCATGGGGGAGATGGCCGTGAAACATATTCCACCTCAGACGCTGGTGGCTTGCCATGGAGGACACCCCCTGACCAGGTGAGCAGCAGCAGGGGGTTCCCTGTCACCTGATTCCGGTTTCTGGGGGTCAGGAAGCGTGGATAATCATTTGAAGTTTTGCGGGGCAGCGGGGCTCCTGCATAGTATCTCTGTGCCATGGCGATGAGACGCTATGGCACCGGGGCTCTGGCAGGAGCATGGGGTGGGTTAGATGGGGATGGTGCTGCATAACTGGGCTCACAGAATCGGGGCACATCTGACCCATCCAAGTACCCCAATTCTGCTCCCGTGGGAATGTCTAGCTCCCTTGGAAGCAGAACCGGGGCCAGATCTGGGTCATCCACATTTTGGACATCCGGGTGGCCCTGACAGGCCCCAAACAGAATGGACCTCCACATTACTATGTATTGGTCCTACTCCCTCCCTCCCACCTTATTGACTCTTACAGGGGATCTTTCTGGTATCTAGTTGGGGGAAGGGTTCAATAAAGGTTCAGTGGACTGCAATCTGTTTATTTTGGTTCCCACTGTCTGCTTCTCCCTGAATTAATTACAGCTATGACTGAAGATAAGTCCTCTGATTAAGGGATACCAAGGATCCACTGGATATAAGACAGCACTCCTTTCCCTCCTTTCTTATATCACATTTTCATTTCAATATTTCTCCAGGTTTTTCGTTTCTTAGTCCTCCCCTTTCCCCATTTCAAGGAAGCCAAGGACTATTCAGCATCTCTAAGTCAACTGGGGAATCTACAGCCACTCCAGCTCACTCTGGAGATTCTGGGAGCACCCCAAGCCCACACCCTGCTTTGTGGCCTGCATCGAATGCTATTCTCGCTTCACAGACACAAATCCAGGGGAATCTGATGGAACTGAGGGGATAGCTGTGGGTAGGATACAAGTGGAAGAGAGGAATTACCATTCTGTACCAGATGTGGTTCGAGAGAGGGAGGCAGACACCCATCCCTAAATGGCTGATAACACCCCACATGCTCCCAATGTGGTCAAACATAGTATAAGAACTATCTTAATCATTGAGGGGGATGTGATCAACCCAGCTGACCACCCCTCCAACCTTATCTCACTCCACTGGGAGAATTAAGGTGACTCAAGAGCATAAGAAATACCATACTGGATCAGACTATGTTATATCAAGCCCAATATCCTATTTCCAACAGTGGCCAATCCAGGTCATAAGTATCTAGCAGTTTCCAAAAAAGACACTGGTTCTAAAATGCTTGTATTGGGGCAAGCAGTAGATTACCCAGGTCCTCTTTAATAATGATTTATGGACCTTTCCTCCAGGAACTTGTCCAAACCTTTTCTAAACCCAGCTACACTAACAGCTTTTACTACATCCTCCGGTAACAAATTCCAGACCTTGATTATGCATTGAGTGAAAAAATAGTTTCTCTTATTAGTCTTAAATGGGTTACACTGTAGCTTTATTGCATGTCCCCTAGACTTTCTCCTTTATGATGGTGTAAAGAATTGATCTACATTTACCCGTTCCACTCCATTCATTAATTTATAGATCTCTATCATATCTCCCCTCAGCCATCTCTTTTCGAGGTTGAAGAGCCCTAACCTTTTAAGCCTTTCCTCATAGGGGTATCCTTCCATCCCCTCTACTATTTTGGTGGCTCTTCTCTGTACCTTTTTGAATTCCACTATATCCTATTTAAGATATGGCGACTCAGTTCAGAGGTTAATCACCCACATCATGACATCAGTTATTACTCCAGATTCCTCAGCAGCATCCTTTCTCACCATGGACTGCACTATACATATCTTAGACAGAGCCTTTTTAGTGACCGTCCACCCAGGCTTCACTGCTGCACATACATGAGTAGTCCCGCTGGAATCATTGATCTTTTCTTGGAGTCTCTACATTCAGTCGCATTGCAAACTGCTCTTCATTCACAGTAGTTTTTCCTCTTCGGCCCATAGGATTCAGTGCATACAATATATAATCTGCAAAAGCCCACCTTTCCACTACAACATCTCTCTTGATTCCATACAATTGCAAACAAGCACAACTATTCATCCCTAAAGGCAATATATAATTGTTAAACAGAATTATCTTATCTACTGTTAATTAATTACATCTACTGCTAGCACTAATTTATTACAAATTACTTAAATATAGGCCAAGCTAGCTTGTAACATACTTCTATTTTTGCAACTACATTCCTAAAGTTATCAAAAAAAAAGGTTAGCATGTGATCTAATAGACACACCTCTCTTTTTCCTGTCAGGTGCACAATTGTACATATTCATATCACTAATTTATGTTTGTGATTTACTTTTCAATTATAACAATATACAAGGTATAGACAATCTTGCTATTCAAGCAGTAACAAATATTAAAACATAACTAGCAGTTTTATGACAAATAAATTAAGCTCATTTCAATACAGACTGATTTCAATTGTCAAAAATTCTTAGGAAGACTGTCTTATCTTAGGTAATGGTTCAATTCACATTACTTTGAATATTGTAAGTAATATATTTTTTAAATTATTTATCTAACAAGTTTTTTTATACCACTTTATCATTTCAGTCAAAGCAGTTCACATTATAACTAAAACTTGGACATTAAACAGGAACATTGACAACTTTTTTTTATTGTAAGGCAATGAGGGATTAAGGGGCATGTTTACTAAACATTCCTAACGTGCGGGGCCGCGGTAGTGTGCATGTGCCATATAAGGAGTGGGCGGTTCAGGCAGAAAGAAGAAAAAACCCCTACCGTACGTGTGCGCGTCGCGCTAATTTGCGGGGCCCACATTAGCGCGTGGGAAGGCTAAGTGGGGCGCTGCTGAGCACATATCAGAACAGAGCTGTAACACAACGGTGAACACACTAACCAATGGTGCAGGGGCCACAGGTTCAATCCCCCATTGTGCGCAACAAAAAGGCCAGCTGAGGCAACACCTTGAATGTGTAAAAGTGGTTCAGGAGGCAAAGTACTTTTGGACGGCATAAGGCGGCACACTGTTCCTTTTGTACGGCATAAGGCAGCGCACTGTACTATCTGGGCGGCACAAGGCAGCGCACTGTTCTTTTTGGGCGGCACAAGGCGGCGCACTGTTCATTTTGGGCGGCGCACTAATTGTGGGCAGCAGGAGGTGGCGCGCTGATGGGCATAAGGCGGCGCGCTGATGCCAAAGCAAAGGAACACAGCCACAGTACAATGGTTAAGACACTGACCAATGGTGCAGGGACCAGGGGTTTGATCCCTCACAATGCCCAGTGAAAAAGGCTAGCTGAGGCAGTATGTTATGTGCTGTAGGAGGCTTTCTAATTTTATTTTGTGATAACTACTAGCAAACGCACTCTCACAGCATATTAATATAAGGCGGCCCATAAGGCACATGTTACAGTGCACCGTCTGCCAAGGCACCCTAGAATGTCCCCTATAGGGCAGCATGTATGTTGCGACACAGGATAATGTATAGTGCACCCTATATGCCTGGCAACCGTAACGTGCCCTATAGGGCGCCCCATAAAGCACCCTCAGAGGCACCTTATGGGTACAGTACGCTGAGGGTGGTATTGCTGGCAGCAACATATGTACAGTAAATTAAAATAAATCTGTGGACACCCCTATCACATAACCCCACTGTGGGTTTGAACCCATGACATCTGGCTGCACAGGCAGTGACGTAACCATTGGGCTACAGCTCTATAGCTGTAAGCAGCCCCTGGCTGGCTGCAGATAGCCTGTACGTCACCTCACTGACAGTCTGCTGTTGTGAACCACCCGTACCCATGATGCACTGCACATGCAAATCAGCTGTCCACGATTGAACACAGGATGGGAAATGCACCCCTAAAGCTCCCCGGCCTGGTAGGGGGAAGTGTCCGTGTGCACCCACACAGCACCTCGGCCTGGTAGGGTGTCCTGAGTGGGTGGACAAACGGCAAAGAGTAGCTAAACACCATCACATTGTGCGGTTACTGTGCTCACCCTGAGTGTGAGATGTTGCACCCAGGACCAGGTCCACAACACCAGACATGGCCGAATGTGGACATGTCAGAACTTCAAAGCAGCAATAACCTGTGGAATAGGTAGGTGCTGCATAAACATTTTGGAGATCTCTGTCTGGCTCAGTTAGTGGGGACCCCCACCCCCATGTGGATAAAACAGGGCTTCCCCTCAACAGATCCCCACCCCGATGGCAGTAGAGTGGACCATCAACCCCAGTCCTGCTAGGGAACAGACACCCTACAGGGCAGTCCAAGCAGCTCCACACACATCCATAACACAATATCAGACAGACATTAGGCCTGGATATTCAAAGATGCACCCTGCCACTATCTAATATTCACCTGCAGCAAGCCATCAGCCACTGCACCCTGCAAGGCACTCCATCACAACACATATCAGCTGTGAACAGTCTGCTGGCTTGTCCTGATGGACATGCATGCACCCACAACTGGGGTGGCAGCACACACAGACAGATAAGTCCATGAAGAGGCCCCCACAGGACACCCATACATATCACATGGGAGAATCACAATATAGCACTATGGGGGTGCCTAGCCATGCTGCCGTCACTGCACACTCAGGGTGAGAGTGATCCCCCAGCAGCACATACAGAGGTCACCCTGTCTGTGTAGGTGGTGGCCGGGCACTACCATGCCCCTGCCAGTGCCCTATGCCCTGTGCAGCTGCATCCTGGTCAGTCCACTCTGTCTGAGATATACCCATGGTCCCTTGCTACTCATTATGCACATTGGCAGGCCAATACTGGCAACAGTGTTGGCAGTGTGGGCTGTGGAAGGGGCATGCAGCCAACACCCACTGTATAGACAGACACACAATTCCACACCTATGCCATCATGGTGCTACTATTGAGGAGGTAATTAGCCTTGCCCACCAAACCGGTGCTGGGCACGGCAAGGCATGGATATGCTACGCAGTACTGCTGAGGTCACTCCCCAGGGTGGTAAACACCGTCAGAGGCAAGGGCTGGAGCACGCACCGCAAACACCAAACAGATTGTTCGGATGGGGTCAACTAGCAGTATGTGCGTAACGTATGGATATCTATCTGCCAGTACTCCTAGCAAGCGTCTCAGAGCTGTGTACCGTATACCTCAGGTGTAGGGTTCCATTGCTAGGGTATGCAGGTGCTAGTATTGGGAGATGCACGCAGGGTCCAATGTTCTGCCTCTCCAGGAGACATTGGCCAATGGGGCCTGTGGGTGTGGGTGTGGGTGTGTCTGCCCCTGTTGGCTGCTGCTTTACGGCAGAGATTCCCAACTCCAGTCCAGGTGTGCATCACACTGATCGGGTTTACCTGCTGTTCCTCATGAATATGCATGAGCTACATCTACATGCCATGGGGGTGGTGCATAGATATACAGCACAGGCATTTGTATGAGTGGCAGCATGGACCCTGACTGGTGTGTGGCCCACCAGGACTGCATTTGGGAGATTCTGCTCTAGGTACTGCCCCTGTACATGGTGTCTGTGCTCAGTGGGGTAAAAGATAGACGTAGTACCATTGCATATGTCCTTGCCACGAAAGGTTTGTCCTTACTATCACTGTGTAGCTGTGGGAAAAATATGTGGGAAGGATTGGTGGTAGCCCCAGCTGGGCTTTGAACCTGTGACCTTCTGTTCTTGTATGCACTGTCTGTGTGCACTGCACCACCTTGTAGCCACAGATTGGCTGGATTCCCTGGAACGTCCATGCCTGTGGATCTGGCAGGGCCTGTGTGTTGCAGTGGACTGTGCCAGCCTGCACATGGCTTGGCCTCTGTCCTCTGTGGCTAGCTGCCACTGCCCCCTGCACCACATGTACTCGTGCGCCAACATGCTGGCATGAGCTTCTCTCAGAAAAAGCAGATGACCTGATTGCAATGTGGCAGTACGGGACTGCATTTGGGGGACTTGGCTGTAGGTATGCCCATTGTTGTGGTGTGTGTGCGGTAACATATGGGTGTTTCCCCCATGCTTATGTTCCCTGCAATACAGGGGTGTCTGCTCTATCTTTGTTTAGTGGTGGGTAAAATATATGGACGGGGCTGGCAAGTGCCCCAGCTGGGATTTGAACCTCTGGCCTTCTAGTCCTAGAGGTCATGGCTATGTCCTCTGCACCACACTATGGCCACAGAGACAGTGCAGCCCCTGGAGGTAGTAAACCTGGCAGGATGGAGTCACAAACCCTGCTGTATGCATTTTTACTGTGGGCTCCTTCACCCTGTGTGGTGACAAACGTGCAAATAAAACCCGCGAATGACCACGGAACAAAGGGGGAAAACATATACCCAAGCTGGGCAACAGTGATATTAATGGGCAACCCTAGATAACACTCCCAGGACAGCTCCAGAAAAAGGGTAATGTTTTTTGGACGAGTCTCTGCTCCGTACACCTTTCCATAAATCATTTCCCTTTTTTTGGAGCTTTCCTGGGTGTGTTATCTAGTTTTGCCCATCACTATAACTGTTCCCCAACTGAATTACTATTTTTCATATTTTTGTGGTGGTCATTTTCTATTTATAATTGCACTTTTGTGCTGTGCACATGTATCACACTGCTCACGTTTTGCAGGTTTCCCCGGTTTTGCTGTACATTGCTGACGGAAATTGTTTCTCTTCCCTTTAAATACATTCTAACGCGAGTGATTCACTCGCGCTATTTTTCTTTGGAAATTCAGCCCCGATAATGTGCGGGGCGCCTCTCCCCTCCCCTTCCCCACCCATTAACCCCTTCTCTCCGCCCCTCCGGGGCCTTCCTCCGCCCTCCGTTAGCCTTTCCACGCCTCTATCGGACATTTGCGGGCACGTACTTGTGCGGCACCCGTTACTGTGACGCGCAAGTGTGCGGGGCTTCATCGCATGTTTGCGGGGTGTTTAAGCGCTCTTAAGTACCGCTTTTAGTGCGCTATTTTGCGGCGCGCTAATTAGCGGTTTTTAGTAAACATGCCCCTAAGTGACTTGTTCAAGGTCACAAGGAATGCTAATGCTCTAACCATGAGGCTACTTCTCCATTTCAATCTAATTAGCATAGACATCTTAGCTCATTATATAAGGGTATATGCATTCATAACCATCCTTTTTTAAACACAAATTTTAAATTAATTACAAATTCAATTACTACTGCTTAGCAGCTTAATATTTCTATCTTTGTTACACTGTCCTCAGCCCAAAACTGCATAGTAATAAAGGATCAATTAATTTCTTGCACAAGGTAAATGTATTTACATCTTGAATTTACCTCAGTCAGTGATACTAATTTAATACCTATTCCGCTAACCACAAGGCATTTGCTTCACACTTCCAATTAATAACATCAGTTCTGCAGGGGTCTTTCCATAATAACAACTGAAACACACATGACAGGAGAATTTAAGATTTCTCCAGACTCATGCAGGCTAGTTTAAAACAGACTGGGAGACATGTCACCAATTTCTCTGCAGACATTGTTACTCTTACATTTTAATAGATGTGATTTTCAACTAGTCTACTATCACAGATTAAAAAGAAAACATTATATACATATTTTACCACATTGTTTTAATTACATAGGGGCTTGTTTAGTAAGCAGCGGTAGCGGCTTCTGACCAATATCGGTCGGAAGCTGATACCGTGGCTTAGTAAACAAGACCCTTAATTCACTTGTTTGAATGAAGTTGTATCATTCACTATTCTTGGTTCACCCTTTTTTAAAAAATTTCTTTACAATTCCATTTAATCAAACAAACGTGCTTTGATTTAGACAAGCAATTCAATTTTTCTTCTCTTTTTTTCAGTAAAGTTACTCACCTCTATCTTTCCTTTAAATACTTAATTTTTCTTAATCATTATTACATCATGTAAATTCACACAAGTTATCAAAATACATCAAAAGCATGGAGATCTTCCCATTTATTCACATCAATTACAACTAAAAATGCAGTCAGGAGAATATATCCTTAATCATTTTTTTTCCAGATTATCAGAAGATATAAGAACCCCCCTGGAAGTACTATTTATAACAAACTTTTCAACATTTGCATTCTTACACATAGAAAGAAATCAGCAGATAAACTTTCTTAACCAAGATCAGATTCATGACTTAGAAAACAAAACTTAAGCAAAACTTATTTACTATGGGGGTTAATCATCCAGGGCCGGCAAATTGGCGGGGGAGGTTATTCTACCCCCAGGGTAGAATAACCTCCCTGGACATTTTTTTTTTGTGATTCAGGACGTGGAAGGGGCTGGGGAGGGCAAAGTTAATCCCCTGCAGCCCGACCCTGGCCTTAGAGGAGGCCGGATCGGGGGTTGGACTGCAGAGAATTATCTTTTTGGGGTAGCGGCATGCATCGCGGCTTTTAAATGGAGCCATGGTGCCATGGCAACAGGACGCCATGGCGCTGCAGCTCCATTTAAAAGCCCTGACTGAGTTAACTGGGCTAGTGCTGTATGTGCAGGCTGGAACTGAATCACAATCCCGGCCTGCACGTACAGTGCTGTTTGCGATTCTGATCCAGTGGGGCTGGATGTGCCCCGCAGGATCAGAATCGCAATCTCCTTTGTACGTCTACCCGGACGTTCAAAAGAGATCTATGTGGTGAATAGAATCGGGCCCTATACAAACACAAATAAAAGAATGGTTAATCACTTTTGGGGGTGGGGGGTCCTCTTCCATCACAATTGTCAAATCTAAAATCTTTGTACAATAATCTCTAATAAAATCATGATCATGTATTTATTTATTTATTTTATTTGCTTTTCTTATATACCGCGCTATTAAGATCAGAGCGGTTTACATTACAACTGAACAATGCAACAATGTTTTTTACATAACACAATGTGCTTACATAGAACAGGGGTACAGTCATAACGGGAGAATAACGGGGGAAACTATTTATAAGATATATACATATAAAATTTACATAGAGTTACATACAACTGATGGTTGGTTATAGCTATGTAGATTTATTTCTCAATAATACTGTGCCAAAGGAAAGCAGAAGTTGCTCGTTTTATATGTATATTTTGTGTATCTGCTCTTCTTCCTAAAAAACACCTCTTTTTTTTAAAATAACTTCCCTAACAAGAAAATCTTGAGCAACAGTGGAGATCTCTCTCTTTGCTATAAACAGAGTCATGCCAAGCTGTTAGCTGTGCCAGAAACCTCCAAGTTATTACTGCAGTGTACAACATATTCCTCTTTCCAATCAACTGAATTAAAGAATCCACTTCATACCACAGTTAACCCACATAGACAGCAGAAGAAAAACACTAGCTGTAAAGCCACTTCACCACTGCAAATAGAATATAATCGTATCTCTCTCATCTCCCTTTACAGATTTATTAAAGTGACAAATCACATCATAAACCACCTTCACCAATTTGAATCTGTTACATAAGAAAAATCAGAGAAGGATAAACTGCTACGAGTATGAACCTGGGAAACATTCTGCTTCAAAGATATTAACCTAGACAAATCCTTTACAGGAGTACATTTCTTTTCAATAGCCCTAAGCAATTTGTTACAGTCTTCCTGGAAAGTGGTCTTCTGATTAGAACTAGTAGGATCTTTAACAGGATTTTCTTAAGGCATTACCCTTTGTATATCATCATAGAAACTAGGATGTGTAATTGCATGCAAATCTATTGAGTTTAAAAATACAGCTGTTAATAAACTCTGCAAATCTACCCACGTGGGATCATAGGTACCTATCAACTGGCGCCAATGCATTGGTCAGGTTTTTCACGAGGGGCAGGACAGGCCTGTGCCAATTGAAAAACCTCAGCTAGAGACCACTTTGCAGCAAGGATGACCATTCCCCCTCAGAGGCACTTCTTTCTGGTGAAGTGACTCCAAGCTTTACTTTGGAATCATTTGTTTTTGGCCCTACTACCTGCGACTGCGTTCCTTGTTGGGGAACAGCTCCTTTGCCATCTGACCCCAGTATTATGGACAATGTATGGAAATCAACCTCATATGTAAAAGGGACCATGGGGAGATTACAGGGCTCTCCTTGGTCCCTGTCCTGGGAATTATCTTTCTCCTTAACGTTTTCTTTGTGAACAGACATTTGTTCCTCTATTCTAAAAACCTGATTATGTAATTCAATTCAAAGCAGAGACTTCTGCCTGCTTTCTCTTTTCTGCAATTTTAGCTTGCCACCAGCTAAATACTAGATTTTCATGATTGGCACAAGACTGCCCAAGGTCATTAAGAGCTATCTCATTCTGTAACCACATCAGTTTATCCTCCTGGAAAAGTTCCACCAAGCGGGAACTACAAATGAGGATTACTGGCAGTCATGAAGTGCTTTTTCCAACATAATCAAGAGCACTATCATCATATTTACAACGCATAGTTAGGGTTACCTGTTTGCCCAATCATTACAGCCTTTTTGTTTCATTTTTCTAAATTAGTACTCTTCTTTCCCATGATATTTTTACTTATGCTGTCCCAGTTGCTTTTTCCCAGTTGTCTAAAGAACTCAAATCTGAGAGTCATGACATCAACTGTAGGACCCCTTCAAGGAAAGGCAGGTTCTCCTCAATTCTTTAAGTTTGGTACACTAGACAGTAGGGACATAAAGACACAAAGACACAGAATTTACATTCTTATTGAAGTTTCAGGGAAGCAATCACTGAAGCCATGAACTTGGATGGCTTCTCTCAGATTAGGTTAAATTCCTTCTATCTGATGCCTGCTTTTATTGTAATCAAAGAGGACGTAACTGAGCCATAATCATAACCTAAAATAACACAAGGTATTGCTAGAATTATTTTACAGAACAAGAGCTAATTACAATATATTAAACAAGGCTTGCTTAATTATGATAAAATTAGTTTCAACTGCAAGGTTGCAGAAATTACACTGTGCCAGCAGTGACCTATAGTTGACTGTACATTGACCTACATAGTTCATAGCCTATGTTTACACTTTATGCTTATGCCAACAATGTTCTTTAGCTATTTACAGAGTTCTTGTGATCAAGATATGTAGTTCTATTTAAAAGCAGTAGGTGAAAAGCTAAACTTGTGAGTGACTGTCACCGTTACCAAAGTTCATATAAACATTTTAGAGATCTGTATCAAGAAATTCATCTATTTCTGGTGTCCCTCTATCTGTCCATTCCTACAAATTAGACTCTGAAATGCTAGAAAGGGATATCAGCTGGCCAGACACCAGTGCCGGGGCCCTTCGATGCCCCAATGTTGATTCAGCCTCTCCCACAGGCAGGAATCGGCTGTACAGTGGCAGATGTCGATGCAGAAGATGTTGAGGTCCCGGCATGCTGCACCGCTAACAGTGCCGCAGTGCGGTCCTCGAGCACCTGCAGAAGGTACTTCTCCATGGCTGCCAATTCCAAAAGCTGCGGGACCTGAGCAGCTTTGACCAATGTACCCAGTATCTGTATAGGGGTCATGGCTGTCAGTAGGCTGTCAATGCCCCTCCGATGTCCTGGAGGATGAGCTCTCCTCCCATCAGGGCACCTTTGACGGGTGCTCATGCGAACCCTCATTGCTCTCTATGCCATGCCTTGATGGGCTTCAACACTGATTAAGCAGAGTCTTCACTTGGTGCAATCACCCCTTGACATCGAAAAAGACAAGGCAGAATCCTTCCTCATATTCTGATGGAGATCAATCGATGGCCAATGTTCTGGGTCACTATGGGTGCTCTGTTCCAATTGAGCCCGAGAGCTCCTTGATGTCAATGCACTGCAAGACTTGGAAGCCATAGAGAACAGTGCTGTCAATGCCAAAGGTGATGGATCGGACTTCTGAGTGCCAAAAAGTGTTTTGTGCTGCTTTTCACGACCTTTGAGTCCTCTTTTTGTCTCTGCAAACACAAATTACAAGAAGAGGGCTGATGATTGGGACCCACGCACTGAAGGCACCAGTTTTGCGTATCTGTGGCGGATATGGTCTTAGCATACTGGGAACACTTCTTGTCTGGGGGAAAAAAAGCTACAGCAAAGTCAAAGAGCTCAATTTTGAAGTGCGGCCCAACTGGGACCTCGCGTTGGGAGCAGAGGAGCTGCGGCAAGAATTAAAAAAGCGATCAAGGGAGAAAAAAAAAACAAATGGGAAAAGAGAAACCGCAATGGCAGGTGAATAGGAAAAAAAACCAAAGTGCAAAAAAAACTCCACAGGGGAGAAAGAGAGTTTACCAAGAGGAGGATACTGGAATGTGTCCAAGAGGTTCCACAGAAAACGAATCAAGATGGTGCTGCAGTGGCAAGCAGGAAGGAGGCATGCAGGCCCAGTGGAGCCTTTCCAAAAGCTTCCAATAGAAGCTAGGGAGTGTTTCCACGTGGGGCTTCATTGGGGATATCAGCCATACATGAGGACTCATTCCTGCTTGTCCACGGAGAATGGCACCATTTTACTTGCAGAAAGTCCTTGAAAATTATCCTCATAGGGGGTCATTCTGAGGCATGAATAGCAGGGACTGACTTCCCAAAGGGACATCCATCCCCACTTCGTGCCAGCTCCTGCCCCTGTATAACTTCCCCGCCGGTTGTGTGGGGAAGTTATTTGGGGATGGGGAAGGGGCGGCTCAGGGGCAGAGAGTGGGCGGGCAGTCACCGGCCCTGTATGTCCAGGGCCGATTCTAATGTCGGCCCTGTATGTCCAGGGCCGGCAAAATGGCCGGGGAAGTTATTCCACCCCCAGGGTGGAATAACTTCTTTGGACATTTCAATTTTGCTGCTCTGGGTGGTGGAAGGGGCAGAGGGGGCAGTGTTAATTCCCTGCAGCCCAACCCTAGCCTTAGGAGTCCAGATCAGGGGTCGGGCTGCGGGGAATTAACATTTTGAGCAGGCGGCCGGCATCGCGGCTTTTAAATGGAGCCGCGGTGCCATGCAACATGACTCCACGACACCACAACTTCATTTAAAAGCCCTAGCTGAGTTAGCCAGGCAGTGCCTGTATGTGCAGGCTGGGACTGAATCGCAGTCCCGGCCTGCACATACAGGCTTGTTTGTGATTCTGATCCCGTGGGGCTAGACGTGCTCCGCAGGATCAGAATCGTGATCTCCTTTGTACGTCCGGGTCAGCCCAGATGTACAAAGGAGTGTATGTTGGGATCGAAATCGGGCCCGTAAGGGGTAATTTTATATCAGGGTGACTATTTTAAGCCTTTTAAGCTGGAAAATAGAAGCCTATGTGCCTTCATAAAATAAACTCTCAGGCCCAGTCATAATAACACACAAACGCCAACACATATATTTATTCCTGCTGTGGTAAAATTGTAAATGTTTGAATGTACATGCATGTTATATGACATATACACTTGCATCACAACCCCACTTCTGCTCCATCCAAACTAGCCTCTGGGAATACCAATATGCAAGTCATTTGCCTACCTTTTACATGTGTACACCCCCATAATTTTATAAGAGCCCTTTCTTGTTCGTAAAACAGGCTTTGCACATGGGAGAAAAGTTGTTGTTTTTTTTTTAATAAATTGCAGAGGAGGGATCAAGTGCTCATGCTTGCGAACATTTATTATTGACCTGAAAACTCTTTGGTCCGGCAAACTGGATTGAGCTTGGATGCCATTTGGTCAGTCTGCGATTCTTTGTAAACATTGCGTTTAGTAAATTCAGCTCTATCATCTCCATTCCTTACTTCATTGAATTCATACGCAGGCCTATTCATGAAAGACAGTGCACAGAATGGGCTTATGAGAGGAAGCAAGGGAAGAATGGTAAGTATTAAAGGATTTTTTTAAAATCCAGTACTTAAATCACCAATACTATTCACTTAATATGCTTTATTTGTCATTTATCATTTCTATTAGGAAGACATTGTCAAATTTTACCTTTATGGCTAATTGCAATCTAGTTGTCCTTCATCAGTTACATGGCAATATTTACGCTGTCATGTAGCAAACAGCAAAGTAAAGCAAAGGATAATGAATGGTTGTGGGGGTGGGAGGGGATTTGTATTAATCACATTTCAAAGTCTTTCTGTTTTCAGCTTATCTTCCTAAGTGCAGTGTTGAATGCATAAATTATCCTGAACTTGGTCTTTTCCCACTGAAAAGAAAATTAGAGTTCATTCTGTTAGACCCATGGTATTTCCAAGAGCTGTAAGGCAACTGTTCTCATTCTCCTCCTTATTACACAATACTCACATTCATCAATAATTACATAATGACCACCACATGGGAGTTTATTGTTTTGACTCCATTTTCATCATTCATTAACCCCTTGATCTTGAGAGTTCTTATTTTTGGATAGAATGTGGACCTTCAACATTTACTAGTGCTCTAATAGTTCCATATGCACAAGCATTTCCTAATTGTTAACGTTATAGTCTAGGAACATACGTCTGCTCCATTTGTCATATCTACTAAATCAAATCCATAGCTTGATTGTGACAAACCATATAAATGAAGTTGAACTGACCTCTAAATGAGTGTTACACATTAGGGGGTAATTTTATAAAGGGGTTTTTACACCTAAAGACCTCTTGTAAAAGCCGGCAATCTATCCAGAAGGTGCATATATTTATACAATCTGTGTATAGGGGTGTTCTGGGGCAGAGGCATGGACATGATGCCCCTTGGGAGTAGACATAGATGTCTGTGGCTTCAGTATAGCAGCAAAAACAGGCAATGTGAGATGTAATAGAAAACAAAATCTTTTGGTTGGATGGAGCTGCTTCATTTCCAAACACAACCGGTTTGAAATTGTGACCGGAGGAGCTTGTACTGGAGCAAGCTTACTGTGCCTGTTGTCTGGGTCTACTGAGCAGGTTTTGTAGTGAATCTCTTGTGTGCATTTCCTCAACACCCCCCCCCCCCCAGCAGTGCTCACCCTACCCCATTGTTGCCCATTTGTCAATTTCTACTCCTCAACCCCCCTTATTGCCCTCATGGGGATGACAGCCCCCAGTAGTCCCCCATAGCCCGTGATTTCTAGTCTATGCCTGTGGTGTGATATTGTGAGTGGGTGTTGGCATGCTGAAGAGGAGGTATATGAGTGGCCTGTGGTGTGAGTGAGACTAATAGTGAGTATTTGCCGCTGCCTGTCTGTCAGTGTTTCAGTATCACTCCTCCTGTAGTCTATGCTCCACCAAGCTGCATCCATCCCCTCATGTCTGACATTCCTCGGAATGCTCTTTCCTGCTGTCCTATGTACCAGCTACCTATCTCTAGATCCCTACTTACTCTGAGCATGCATGTACTGTTCTTGCTGTGTTTATGTAAGTCTTTGACACCATTCCGCTTGCTGAGCTGTGTACACCACCTGCTCTTGGTCATGTACAGCTTCCTCCTGGGATCTCTATCACACAGGGCTCTTGCATACCATGTCACAGCTGTGTGTGCAGATATTACATACTTTGATGCTCCTGCTGCTCCCTCTGGAGCTGTTGGAGGTACTGCATCCACTACCATCTGATGATTCTGAAGTATATTTTGTCTTAACTGGTATGCTGTTTGGGAAAGGGAAATAAAGATATGCTAAATGGAGCCATCCAACAACTCTGGCATGCCGAGTCATCCCTCTCATACACTCATATGCCCAGTCATCCCTCTCATACAGCTAATGTCAGAAATGGGAAAGGTCCAGGTAGGGATCAGGTAATAACAACAGATGTGGGCACTTGGGTTCATCTAAAGGCTCCCTCCTCATGCACACTGCAGACTCCAGCACAGAAAGAAATTACATGCACCCACAGAAAGACCTGTAAAAGGAGCCACACAGAGGTGTGCAGCCAGCATTACACAAAAGGTTCCAGAGGAACTGGAGTGGAGGGAGATGTGGCCAAGGCAGGGTGGGATCCATGGGCCACCAACAGCATGACCAGAGCAGAAGTTCTCAGTCTGCGGAATTGGCCTCCACGTATATAACTTTGCATTTGTCCACATTAAATTTCATCTGCCATTTGGATGTCCAGTCTTCCAATTTATCAAGGTCCTCTTGGAATATTTTATAATCCTCTTGTGTTGAAAGAAAGCTCTGCAATAGGATGAAGGTGAAAGGAGTAATTTGCAGAAATATTTCTTTACAGAAAGAGTGGTAGATGCATGGAATAGTCTTGCAGTGGAGGTAGTAGAGACAAAGACTTTATCTGAATTCAAGAAAGCATGGAACAAACATAGAAGATCTTTGAAGGAAAAAAAGAAGACTGTAGAGTTTAGTACTTGGTTTGGAAGGGCAGACTGGATAAGCCATATCTGCTGTTATCTTTCTATGTTTCAAAGTAAGCAAAGCATTAATGATAGTATCACATGCAAATGAACAATTGCCTTCTTATGCCCCAATCTGAGGCCTGTGCATGGCTCTGCTTGACGTCTTAGTACCTTTCCTTCCCTCATTCCTGTGGTAGCAAAACTCCACAAAGACATCATCAGCAGGGGCAGCTGTGAATTAAAGTCATGACCTACTGGTTAACTGTTAGCATGGGATGGTTATTTGGAGACTTCCTTAAAGATCTCCATAACTTCCTATGAAACTCAGTAATCCATGCACTTATTTTACTTTAGTTTTTTTAGGGGGGGGGGAAGACATCTTCATAACCATTTTATCTTTAATCAGGTCAATATTTAAGCAACATTTTTAAACATCAGCTATGACATCTAAATTATTCATGTGTTATCCAGAGAGCAAACATCACCCAATTTGCATGAAGAGCAATGATCGCTTCTGCACTATAGCTAGTAGTGATATTCATCTACATTTTGGAGCATGATTACTAAATGGTGCTAAAGGGATGGGTGGCTCAGTGGTTGGGACAGGTTACCTCAGGCTGGAGGGCCAGGGATGCAATTTTCACATAGGGACAAGTAACCTCAGGTTAGAGGGACTGGGGTCTCTAGTCCCATGGCCACTCCTTGTGGCCTTGGGCAAGCCACTTAACCCTCCATTGCCTCAGGTACACTTAGATTGTGAGCCTTTCAGGGATGAGGGAATAAAAAGTGCCTGTTAGCATATATCTGTAAACTGATTTGACCCGGTGAAAAGCTGTATATAAGCACAGCTAAATAAAATAAAGGTGCACCATTTGTGAGTGGTAAACAGCACCATAAAGGGTCCCAATGGGTGTTAAAGGATGGGGGAGGGATAAGGCATTAAGGGCACTAATGACTGGTAAGTGGATATTGGGTGTTAACAGGGCCGGATTTACCTTGAGTGAGGCCCTACGCCAACAAAAATTGTGGGCCCCCAGCAGGGGCGGCCCAAGGGGGGTGCGGGGCCTCATTTGCATAAGGGACCTCATTTGCATAAATATTTGCATAATGTTACCATATACTAACTTTTAGTAAACGTGCCTCTTAATGAGTGTATGGATAAAGAAAGACTAAAAGATTTCTACATTACTATAATCCAGTGCCAACTGCCAGACACATTAGGAACTACTACAAACACTGCCCATTTAGAACCCATCTAAGTAAATTGTCAATACACCCAATGAAATCAACCTAACTATATCACCCTCAACCTACTTGATTTCTATTAAACTCTAAACAGCAGATGTTGTGCTCCTACATTCCTTAAGATATGTCATTAATTTGAAATTAAATTAAATTTTTGTCGGATAACTCACCGGTGAGCAGAAACCATTCTACTCTCGAATGCCCTCCTTTTTAATCAAATTTTCATAAAATTTGACCCATTACAGGTCTATTTGACCCACTACAGGTCAAACCAGGTGCGACAGCACAAACCAGCTGTTGCTCCTATACCGCTAAAGCGAAGCAAAATCATTCAATAAAGGTATTCCAACCTGCTCCGGTGCTTCCAGCTTGTTCACCTAATCATTAGTAGAGCAGGTACTCATCGGAACGAAGGCCAAACTCCTCCAATAATCGTCACGCTGGCAGGGCCTCAAAACTGTTGTAAAATGTTCAAAGTCAAAGCCTCAAACTTCCAGCAGCCAACAGAACTGTCTCAAAGATGGATAAAGCTTCGTCCCCAGTATAGGATTTATATGATTCACTGCGCAACACCAATCAGTGTTTCAAGCCGCTCAGCTTTGCAGCTCTTCTTCAGGCGAATGAATCATACACATAAATGGCTCCTACTTAAAGGATACAAAAGTGACGTCAGAGTAACCACCCAATAGACCACTAGCTTAGCCCCACTCCACCAATCACATTCGAAGACTCCACCAATCTATGTCCATATTCATACCCGCTGGAACTACAGAGGCCAAACGAAAGATCCATTGCTGTTCTTTAAAATGAAGCTTGGTGTGGCGATCACCCCCCAACACCAAAGGGGAAACTACATCCAAAACTCTCCATCGCAGATCTTCAAACTGATGTCCAAATTGTTGACAGTGGGGGACCAAAGGAGCCGAAGCCTGACGGGTATTAATGCGAGATCAGTGCTCAAGGAGTCGTTTTCGTATTGGACGCGTGGTTTTGCCCACATATTTCAGATGACAAGGACAAATTAACAGGTAAACCACAAAAGCTGTATAACAATCAGAAAAAGCCTGGGAGGTATATTGCACTTCAGTAACTGGATCTACCCACTTATCTCCCTGCAGGGAGGAGATACAGAAGTCACAATGACCACAGGCAAAGTGACCTCGAAGGGGTACTGGAGTGACACTAACCTCTCGAGTCTTAATAACCCGTTCCCCTATCGTCCGGGATCTTTTATAGGCTATCATTAAGGGTTTTTGAAAGCATTGATGTAACGCCAATATAGACCAATGACGCTTGAGAATAGAAACCACCCGGGATGCATTCGGCAAAAATGGTATTACTCCAATTACCCTCCCTACGGGGTCCTGTTTTCGGGGTGCGCGGCCCTCCCACCAACCGGGATGATTATATAAGGCTCTTTTAAATGCCCTGTGAACAATGGTCATTGGGTAACCCCGTGCCTGTAAGCGCTGACTTAAATCTTTAGCATGATGCCGGTATTCACCTACCGTTGAACACAATCTACGAATACGAAGAAATTGCCCAAAGGGCAATCCCCGTCGCAATGCTGGCGGGTGGAAGCTAGTGTACCTCAACAAAACATTTTTTTGCACCGGTTTTCTGTATAAAGTACTCTGCAGCATCGATCCCTGAACTGTTAATAAAAGATCTAAAAATTCAATCTCATATCGATGATATTTGGAGGTAAATTGTAAATTCTCATTCAAAGAGTTTAACCATAACAAGAACGACTGTAAGTCTTGCTCCGACCCGGTCCAAATGAAAAGGATATCATCCAGGAATCTTTTCCATAGAATCACATGTGAAAACCCGACTGAATTGTAAACAAACCTCTCTTCAAAATCTGCTACATATAATGTAGCTACCGAGGGAGCAATGGTGGCTCCCATAGTTATCCCAAACTGCTGATGATAGAATGTTGATTCGTATACAAAATAATTATGAAAGAGGACAAGGCGCAGGAGATCACCTACTAAAGCTTTTGGCAAACGTTGAGGGAGCTGAACATCCAAACCCATTAATACATCAAATGCTGCTGTCTGGGGAATATTTGTATATAACGAGACTACATCTAAGGTCACCAAAAGAGAACCAGGGGGAACAACCAAATTGGATACAACAGATAACAGATGGAAAGAATCCCTTATAAATGACTTAACCCCTCCTGTCAATGGTTGAAAAAAATGATCACAAAGCTTCGAAGAAGGTTCCAAAATGGAATGCCGACAGGAAACAATCGGACGTCCTGGGGGGTCCGTAAGGGACTTATGCACCTTCGGCACCATATACATTATTGGAACAATGGGAAAGGCTGGATTAAGAAATTCAAACTCCTTCTTAGTTAACCAGCCCCGATCCAAAGCATCCCGGGTGAGTTCCCTAAGTATCTGCTGTAACCGTGGGGTAGGGTCCAACTCCAGTACCCGATAATATTTAATGTCGGAAAGATGCTCCGACATTTTGTCCCGATAGGCAGCTTTTGAAAGAAGTACCGTTGCGCCTCCCTTGTCCGCTCTCCGTATAATCAAACTTTCATCTTGTTGTAATTGGTTCAGCGAGTGAAATTGGGAGCGTGTGAGATTGGAACAATATTTAGTACCCTGTGCCCCCATCTCCTGTATATCACGTAATACTAAACTTTGAAAAGTACTTAAAGCCGGATCCGAACTGATTGGAGGTCGCCAGGTGGAAGGATTTTTACATATAGAATCATCAGTATCTAAAGAAGGAGGGCTATTCGCAAAATGCAATATTAAATGAAGTTTCCGAAAAAATTGATGAAGGGCAATCATCATCCGAAATGGGTCATATGAAGGGGCTGGAACAAAGCCCAAGCCCTGTTCCAATACTGACATCTGCTCCGCTGTCAACAATCGACCTGTTAAATTAAAGACTGTTGTCGTGTCTGCGAGCGTGTGGAAGGGTCCCTCCAACCCTCCTGTTGATGTGATTGATAGGGCCGTCGACCTGGAGGGCGGCCCCTGGGAAAACCCCTCTGAGATTTAGTTGCCTCTCCATTTTTCGACGCATTTTCAGAGGAATCTGAATCCCTATCTTCAGCGGAATCGTCAAAAGTCACCCGCCTCTGTTCTTTAGTATCCTTCTTAGTACGTCTCCAGGTATAAACCTGGTTCTTAACATAATCCTCAGTGTCCCGAGAAAACTTTTGCAACTTCACCTGTTTAATTTGCTCCCGAAAAGCTTGATTCTGTTCTAAAAGCTCCTTCTTGCTAAGCTTAAATTGGTCCTCTAACATCTCCCCTTTCAAGGTGGTTTCCTGCTGCAACAACTGATCCTGTAATAGATTCTCTGCCTTAGATAGGCGTTCAATCAATAAAGCAATTAAGTCAAGTCCACACTTATTAAGTATACTATTCCATGTGGTACAAAAAAGCTTGTCATCCGTAAACATATGGGGAGGTTTCCCATCAGCCCCTGTGGGCTTAACAGAGACGCGAGGGAGACACTCTCCTTTCGCGTCTCTCACAGCCTGAACGGAGGGAGGGACCGACGGATTCAGCTTGCAGAGGGGGCCCCCGCGGGTCAGTCCATGCTGCCGCGGCAGCAGAGGGGGCCCCACGATGGCAGCCAGCAGGTTTTTTTTAAAATTTTATTTTAAAAAAAAATTTAACTTGTTCTATTTTTGTGGGCCCCTGCCAGCTGTGGGCCCTACACCATGGCGTACATGGCATATAGGTAAATCCGGCCCTGGGTGTTAAGAGTGCAAAATGTGCATATTAATGCCATAAGGTAGGATAAGGGAGCCTTTCTGCAAGTCACATTTGAGCTGCTCGATGGGAGCAAAGGTAATAGCTGATGTACATATCACATCCATATGTCCCTGACATGTGAGACAGTAAGTGGGAGGAGAATGTGGGAGACAGGTGGATAGCAGTAAGGGCAGCACATGAAATCCATGGTGATGTCCATAGGTGGCATAGAAATGGGTAGACATGTGTCATGGAATAGTCACCATGGCCATGATATAGGCATAGGACGAATGCCAGGGCAGCAGTGGTGACCTGCACATCAGCTGCAGGTGAGGTGGGAGCAATACACCCCAATGAGTAAAATGCCACAGTGTGGGCCAGGGTATAGCATCTGGCATGAGAATACATGACTGAACATGATGTATATACAGTATGCTGATGGATTTGGGCATAGATGAGAGTGCTTGCTTTATTTATTTAATATACCACTTTATCTAGATAATCAAGGCAGTTTACAGGGAACATTTTAGTACTGCACGAGGTAGATCCCTAGGTATTTTATTTCCTTTTTTACTTCGAGGGAGGCATTCTTTACATGTAACAATCAATGAGGGACAAATGTTTTGTTCCAAGTGATAATACTGTAAGTACTTCTATTTTCTTAGATTGACTGAGAGGTTAACTGAATTGAGCCATTCTGAGACATCATTGAAGCAGTTGGTGATCTTCATGTAGTTGAAGTTTGTAGAGTCGAATGTTGTGACTAACATTATGTTATCCGCATATATTCTGTATTCCACATCATGTGATTTTATGATATTGCAGATGGGTTGTAGATATATATTGAATAGTAGAGCAGCCCATGCAGATTCCTGAGGAAAACCTTGTGTTTGGCTGAATTGGTTGGAGAGGGTGCTGTTGAAGCACACCTGCTGGGTGCGGTTGGATAGATAGTCTTCAAACCATTGTAGTGCAATACCATCTATGCAAAGGTGTTTTAGGCAGGTAAGTAGTACAGTATATTGTGATGTACATTATCGAAGGCTGAAGATATGTCAAGAAATAAGAGGATAAAGGCATGTTTCATCTTGTCAATTCCTTGTATGATCGAGTCAAGGAGAGATATTAGAAGTGTTTCGACTCCATGATATGCTCTAAATCCATATTGGTGTGGGCCAAGTGGAGAATTGGTGTCAATGAAGTCCTGAAGTCATAATTGTACTGATTTTTCAATGATTTTGGATATGAAGGGGAGGCTTGATATCAGTCTGTAAGAGTGGGTGCAAGACTTATTTAGTGTGTTATGTTTTAAGATTGGGTGGATGGATGTTCTTTTTAGATCATTTGGTAGCTGACCTTGTGATAAGGAGAGGTTGACAGTGTTTTGGATGTAAGGTGTCAGTTCTGTTTTAATCCAGCTGACTGGACAAGGATCTAATATTAAGGTGGTGGCATTTAAAGACTTGATGCATTGTTCTATTTGTTCTTTGGTTCTTGTTGAGAATGAGTTCCATGTTACATTGCTGATTGGTTTGAGGTGTGGAGAAGTAGTTTTGAATGTTGTCTTGATTTTGGATTTTTTCATGTAGTGATTTGCAAGTTTCTGAGCACTGATGTTGCTTATTGGTGAGTTATCTGAGTTCATATTTTTTGTTAGGTTTTGGACAATGAGGAACAGTTCCCTTGGATGATTAAGAGATTTTGATAGAAAATTTGAAAAGTATACATTTTTGGAGTCTGTGATGCTCTGTTGGTAGTGTTTTAAGGTGTTCATGTATTTGAACCTATCTTCATCAGAATTTGGGGATCTCCATTTTCTTTCATCCTTCCTTAAGACTCTCTTCATTTCTATCAAAGTTTGGGCATACCAAGGTTGTGAGTTCTTGTGATTCTTAGGTCGGTACCTTCGATGGTTAATTGATGCTGTGCTTAGAGTGCAGTTCCAGGTTGTGATGAGGGTGTCAATGTCATCACTATTAATTGTCAGATCAGGAATTATGCTCTTCAGGAACTCTTCTTTGTCAAATTTTTTGAATCGATTATATGTTTGCTGTTCATGGTCTTTGTTGGTTGGGTGAAGGTCCAGTTCAGTATTGAAGTGTGTAAGGTGGTGATCCAACCAAAGTACTGGTTGAATGTTTATAATGGGAATGTTTTTGTTGTGAGACCAATGTTTAGAGTAGAATATCAGGTCCAGAGTGTTTCCTTGAATGTGTGTTGAGGTGACAATTTTTTTCCTTGTAGCCGATATCTTCCATTGCCTGAAGGAAAGATGTGCTTTGTGCATTGGGTAATGATGATAGGTTGAAGTCTCCTAAGATGATATGTTCTTTGCCAGGTTCAGAGCATGCAGTTTCCATTATATTGTCCAGTGCGTTGGTTTTGGAGGAAGGGGATCTATATATGAGTGTAATTGCAAGTCTTCTTGTCTGAATTGTTAGCATATCTAAACCTTCAGTGCTTGAAGAGGAAGTTTGTTGAGCTCCTAGTGCGGTTTTGCATAAATAATTACTCCTCCTCCTTTCTTGTTGTGCCTTGAGCAGTGGTAGATGCTGCTTCCAGGTGCTTTCATTTGGTTAAGGAGTACAGTGTCTGTGTTGTAGAGCCATGTTTCAGTTATACATATGATGTCAGGTTTGAATCGTTCATAAGGTCTTGTATAATGGGGATTTTGTTCTTTAGAGATCTTGTATCTATTAAGTACCATTTTAGAGAGTCTGCATGCTCTTTTTCATGCTGTTTATCATTGCATTGGTGTGGCTGGGTTTTTATGTATATGAGCCGAAATGGTCTAGTACAGGAGAAGGAGGGAAATGGGTCGGTTGTTACTGTTTCCCTTTGTTTAAATTGGTAGGGTATTATTGGAATAGGGTGTATATTTGATTGAAGGAGATGCAGATAGAGCAGCTAGGGTGACTGCTGCTTTTGCTCTCAGTTTCATGGCTGGGAGGTATATGATGGTGAGAGGATTTTGGCTGTTTTGATATTCTGTGAGTAATGTTGGAAGGTACCGTAATAATAGTTTTGGGTGGTGTTTTCCTACTGTAGTGCTGTATGTGGTCATATCATAGAGAGGTACACTTTTATGATGTTGTTTGTATGGTGTTTACTTACATATCTGTTTGTCCGGATGATGGAGTTGTTGTGTAATCTCGGTGGGTTTTTATCATGGAGGTATCCTTATTGGGTGTTGGATGGGTTTCTCCTGCAGTCTGTGTCCCCGTTTTCATTCCCCACTTAAGGGCGAAGCTCTCAGGTACAGGCCCACCTAGCAGAGTTGCTGATTTTAAAGATATGGCCTTGGATGGCTTTGCTGCCCCAATGTGACCTCACAAATGCATGTAACCTCAGTTGTAGTGTGCGTGAAATATAGTTTCTGGGCCACAGGGAAGGGCTAATGCCATCTATTTTAGGTTTCACAGCTGTCTTAACTGTTCTAACCACCATATAATTCTCCTGACACATATGCATATAACTACTACACAAGTAAGGATGCTATGATCCAAAGATACAAAAGCAGTACATCTGTAGGTCTACACACATACTGGTGGAGCAAGGTCACTCGCATGATGGTGCACACCTGGCGTCCACTCATGTCTTTGAACTGATGTGTCTCTAATATGACCCCTATGGAGTAAGTAAGGATGTGGGATGTTCTGTGCAGGTGGGCATCCCAGAAGTGTGACATACCTGCATGTACTACATACGAGGTGCAATAAAAAAGAAACGAGACTGTCCCATAAATGTTTTATTACGAAATCTACAGAGAAATTACACATTGTCCCCTTCAAAGTAATCCCCCCAGAGTTAATGCACTTCTGCATTCGCTTCTGCCACGTACGGATGCACTCGTTAAAGTCCTCCTCCTCGAGATCCCTCAGCTCCCTCATCACAGTGGCCTTGATCTCTTCTACAGATGCAAAATGAGTTCCTTTGAGCACAGTTTTTAGCCTGGAGAAGAGCCAGAAGTCGCATGGTGTGAGATCTGGGGAATAAGGAGGGTGGTCAAGAGCTGGGATCCGTTTATTGGCCAAGAACTGCCTCACACCGAGCAGTGTGTGTGGGCGCATTGTCTTGGTGGGGTAGCCATGACTTGTCTGTCCACAGAACCCGCCTGCTGTGCCAAACCCGGTCATGGAGGCGATTGAGGAAGTGCTGATTGACTGTCTGACCCTCAGGCACAAACTCATGATGGACCACTGTCTTCTGGTTGAAAAATGCGATCAGCATGACCTTGATCCTTGATTTGGACATGCGCGCCTTCTTGGGTCTGGGTGACAGTCGAGTCTTCCACTGCAGGCTCTGTCACTTGCTTTCAGAGTCGTACTGGAAGACCCAAATCTCATCTCCTGTGATGACTCGGCCAATGAACTCTGGATCTTCTCCGATTTTCTCTAGCAAGTCTCGACAAACATTGACCCGGTGCTACTTCTGGTCGTCCGATAAAAGCTTGGGCACCATCTTGACGCACACCTTCTGCATCCCCAGCTCCTGCACCAAGATGGTCCGCACTGACTCCCTGTTAAGGCTGAGCTCCTCAGCTATCATCCACACCATCAATCTGCGATCACTCTGCATCTGGTTCACTCTGTCAATGTTCTCAGTTATCTTTGTCGTGGAAGGCCGTCCTGACTTGGGGGTCATCCTCCACCTCCTCACGGCCAGTCTTGAAGCGTTTGTGCCACTCAAAGACACGTGGCCTTGACATTGCATCTTCTCCATAAACCTTTTGGAGAAGTTGGAGACAGTTGGGCCCTTTTCCAACTTAACCAAAAATTTCAAATTCATTCTTTGCTCCATATTTCTGCCACCTCCAGTTGCATGACAAAGTGATGGAGCAGTGTGCTACAAAAAAACCTGAAAAAGAAAAACAGAGTGAGAGATGAAAAATATAGCAGAATAGTGGCGAGATGTTGCACAACACAGTGACATAAGCAGTTAGCCAATTGGCATTGAGTCATGGGCGTGGCTGCCACAGTCTCGTTTCTTTTATTTATTTATTTATTTTAGTTATTTAACCAGTTTTGTATACCACCTTATCCTTCAATCAAAGTGGTTGACAAGACAACACAGGGTTTACATATGAATACAAATTGTGAGTAAGGGAAGACAGAAATACAATACAGTACATTACAATGCCATACAATAGTTAGTTGACGGCTTTCGATTGGTGATGACAATGTTGACCTGAAGCAGGGCGAATTAAATTTTGTGCCCGAAACGCAGGACTGTGTCGTGTGTCTTCCACCTTGAAGAGTTTGCCGTGGGCAGTTAAGTTTAAACTTATCTTTTACTGTTGTTTTGATTAAAATGGACTAATATTTACCAAGGACTGGGAGTCTGGTTTTCAATGCTCCAGGACAAGGTATTATATAGTCCGACAAAAAAACAATTTTCAATGGGAGTGTTTCTTGTTCCTTCACTCATTTCGTGAGCATATTGTTTGAGCCGGGTGATGGGATTTGGCTCATTGGGTTTGGCTTGTCGCCTTTTGTGATTGATACAATAAAGAGGAACAATTTATACTATGTCATATAATGTTAATTAAAATCAAATTGTTTGTCCATAAGTTTCTATAAACAGATGAGTTTGAGGGACTTACAAAAGTCCTTAATGTCATTCTGTGCTCTTAAGTCTTCAGGGGGAGAATTCCGCAAATCTGGCGCTAAGAGTGAAAAAGCCCTTTTGGATGTCATCTGCTTTGATCTATTGAAACTAGAAGGAGTGATGACTATTAGTACTCGGAGTTCATCTAGGCCTAAAGTTTAAATCCTTAGATATTAAGGATTGTAGAATGTCTGCTGAAGAGTGATGGATAATTTTAAAAATGATCATTAGATTTTTGAATCTTGTTCTTGCAATAATAGGAAGCCAATGTAACTTTTGGAGCACGGGAGTAATGTGCTCATATTTCGCAGTGTCAGTGATGATGCACACAGTAGTATTGTGCACTAACTGGAGTGGATGGATGGAATGTTTAGGAAGACCTTGATATAGAGTGTTTCCACAGTCTAGCAATGGGGTAATGACTGTTTGACAAACTGTACGGAAATGATCTTTACTTAAGATTGGTTTGAGTCTCCTAATAACCTTTAGTCATTGATAAGCTTTAGCTGCAGTTTCATTTATATGAGAATGTAAATTCAGGTACCTATCCAAGGTCATACCTCGTATATGTGATGGAGCAAATGATGTTCATTCATAGTTATCATGACAGTTTCCAATCATGTACAACTCATGTGTCATGCATTTACAGGGTCAAGTGGAATGTCCCTTTGCAATGTGCTGCAGCAGAGACAATAAAGTCATGCCGTCAGATGGCTATGATTGCAATGTGCATGCTTGCAGAACCAATGTGCATAACACATAAAAATGAATAGTTCTAACAACGTGTGCCTTCAAGTCAACACTGATTCCTGATGACCCAGCAGCTCCTGGGTTCTCCAGGTAGTGTGATCAGAAATATTTATTTACGTATTTGAGGCATTTATGTATCGCCCATCTGTGATAATGCAATCTAGGTGCTTTACAATCAGGTACTGTATGTATATTTCCTCATCCCCAAGGAGCTCACCCAAGGCCACAAGGAGTGCCTATAGGACTAGAGATCCCAGTCCCTCCAGCCTGAGGTTACTGTCTCTGAGCGGGAATTGAACCCCTGGCAGGCCTTACATCAGAGGTAATGGAGAGTGAAGTGACCGTCCCAAGGCCACAAGTTGGATTTGAACCCTAGTCTGTTCCTTACTGAAAACAAAACAAATCCCACCCCAGTAGTACTTAAATCCACCAACCAAAAAATCCCCAGGTCACATACACATAAATTATAGCTGTAACAATCAACTAAAGTAAATTATCAAGGTCAAACCTAATTCTTAAACACTAAGCAACTTCATCAGTCTGCCTGAACAGTCACTTTAATTCAAAATATATAACTAACTTTAAAAAAAAATTGTAAATCTTTTTAAACAGAGAGAAAAGGCCTCAGTAGGTCTATCATATTCCCTCTATACGGCAGAAACCTGCCCGAAGGGGATACGTTTATTCACCATCACCAGCCAGAAAAACTCTCAGATAAAATTTTTCTAACCATTCAGCTATACCTCCACATACTTCTCTATAGTACCATCTAGAATACACGTCTACAGGCCCCTGCCTGCAATGGCCTAAACCCCAGACATCATACAACCTGGCAGGCACAGTCTGAGAAAGTTGTAAACCACACCTAGGGCCTGCCTGCAGTAGTACACATGCACTACGGACTGCACTGGACACTCAGTACCACAACCGCATAACAGACACACAGCAGCAGTAGTGATCTCCTGTGCAAAGACCGAGCCACCTGTGAGGGCAAGATACCCTTCCCTCCATAGTACTGTAACTCCTAAGCCAAAAAACCTTCGTTCACAGAGGTCCACTGGGCTGCAGTGTTGTATTAATCTTTGAGGTAGTACATATGCAGGGCGTGCATTCCCTTGTGACCTGCTGTATACTACAAGATAAGTACCTTTGCACATACACCAAATGCAAACCTCAGTCATGACTCATGAGGTCCATCCCAGACCACCCTGTCCTCTCTGGAGGGCCATGCACACTTGCTCCCTCATCATATAAGACATGCAGGTACTGGGCAATGCTCCAGTGATCAGGGTCACCACTATGGCTGCAATGTGGGCTATGCAAACCAATATTGGTTAGCCCCTTTATTTCCAAGGATGCACCTCACCATCAGAACATCTATACGCTACTTTTTACCCAATGGAGAATACAGTGATCCATCACATCAGCTATGGAATGTGCAGTAAGATTGTGTGCTTCATAGACATAACAGCTGCCACATCTGCAAATGACCTTTTCCACCATCCATTATGAATGAGAAGAAGAGGACACATTACCTGGTCCCCAGACCAAGCACTGCAATTGGTAGTCTCTCCAGGTTCTGGAGAATACTGCAGGTGTTGAAGAAGGTATGTCATGTTAAATGCTTTGTACCCCATGCAACTGCAGCAGTTTTAAGTAGCATCTCCCATCTGGCCCTTTGGTCATGCACCCACTGGCCAGGGACTCTCATGTAGCAGCATATGTTATGCTCTAGAGCTTGGGCAGCAATTTCCAAGGAACCTGAATGAGGTGAGTGGTATCTAGGTACGAAGGGGGGTTCTGACACCAACCAGCACAGCCTGGCAAAACCATAGCCACCAGCAGGTTACAGGCAGCACAGGAAAAGTGTAGTTACTCACCTGTAACAGGTGATCTCCAGGAACAGCAGAAATTTAGTCTTCACATATGTGGGTGACATCTGGTACTGACGGAGCCTGCGGAGGAAACTCCCCAGTTACCAAGAGGAAAGCTTTTGGTAGCACTCCACTGTGTCTGTGCTGCTGCCTTCCTGCTCTCCCAACAAACTCAACAAACAGTTGAGTTTGTAGCTGAAGAAAAGGAGTGGAACCCCCCCCCCACCAAAAAAAAAACACAAAAATAACCCTACAACTCCAAGGAGAGGAGGGCAGGTTGTGAAGACTAAATTCCTGCTATTCCCGGAGATCACCTGCTACAGGTGAGTAACTACGCTATCTCCAGAAACAAGCAGGAAAGTAGTCTTCACATATGGGACTCCCTAGCTCCCAGATCTCTGAAGAAGTGGACCAGGTCAGAAAGTCTGACAAGGTCACTTGAACCTAAACTTCCCCTCCAAGGATATCTGGCACAAAGTGGGCAGGGGATAGGAGTTATTTCTATGTCCCAAAGAGATGCTGAAGGACCACCTGGACAAAAGCTGCATACTGGCGGGAGTCCTTGTTCAAGCAGTAATGGGCTGCAAAGGTATGGATAGAGGACCATATAGCAGCTCAGCAAATCCTGTCAATGGCTACTGAACGAAGGTTAGCCACAGATGTTACCATTGCTTGGACATTATGAGCAGTGAAATGTCCCATGAGGGATAGTCCTGCTTTGTCATATATGAAAGAAATACAGTCTGTTATTCACCTGGACCCTCACTTGGTTTGCAGCTTATCATGCTGTGAGGGCTTGTGTGCATCAGTGAGGGATAAGCTATCGGTAGTTTAACTACAAGCAGAGTCTCCCAAGATGGACAGGTCTCAGCTGAGGTGCCAGACCAAGACAAACCACCCATCTGGGCAGCAGCAGAATGGGACAGTGTTGGCGGTGGATGATCACATTTTTGTGACAACGGCAACAACACTAAACTTAAACTGTGCGGAACAAAGTCCTGGCAATCTACTTCCGTATCTTGCCATGAAAACCCAATGGATAGTCACAACAAAACAAATTGCACTATAGTGCTGGAAGATGAGACCCCCAGGTTGGAAGGCACTCAACTGGCTACTAGGGAGGAGCTGAAGACTTCTCAGAGTAAAGCCAGCATTTATGTGGTTGGATCAAAGCCCTCGGGATGTTTGACTGCTGATGTAGATGTGCATGAAATGAGAGTCAGAAGCTGCAAAACTTTCTTACATATTGGGACATGGAATGTACGAAGCATGAACCAAGGGAAGTTGGAGGTGGTTAAGAATGAAATGGAATGTGTACAACTTGATCTGTTGCGTGTCAGCGAACTGAAATGGACTAGCATTGGCCACTTTGCATAGATGATCACATGGTCTACTATGATGGAAATGAAAAATAAAAGAATGGTGTTGCATTTATAATTAAGGAGAAACCTGCAAGAACTGTAATGACATACAATGCAGTCAGTGAACGCTTAATTTCTATTTGTCTACGATGAATGCATATCAACATAACTATAATTCAAGTATATGCCCCAAGAACAGCAATGAAACACACCTCTTCTAGGATACAAACCAAACTAAGTCCACCACCGCTCACACAAAGAATCAGACATCCCAGGAACAAATGGATCACAGTGGGTTCTGGTAGGTTGTGACCTGTAACACAGAGACACCCTATATATCAAGAGATATCCCTGCATAATGCCTTCTCTGCCTTGGTTAATGAGGGTGCCCAATCCATTGAAACGGAAGAGCCCTTAAATGAGACAGTCAATGCCCAATCTACTGATAAAGCACCAAATATGAAGAAAAAATCACAAAACGGAAAACTACTACTACTTGGAGATTCCATAATCAGAGGCACCAACTTGGGAACACAGTTCAAAGGAGAGAAGATAGTGAAATGCCTCCCAGGCTCTTCAGCCAGCAGGAATACAAACCAAATTGTTGATGCATAAGAATTAATCCAAAAAGCCATCTAGGAAGTCTACTATAAAATATAACATATAAAACACTCATAAAAATGTCAATCAAAAACCTACCACTGTAACCAGCCAATATGAAACACAACTCTCTTTGATTGGCAGGACCGTAGAAACCACCTGCCTCTCGCTTGTGATGTAAATTAAACTGTACATGAATACATAAATAAATAAATAAATAAATAAAATGAACAGAAAAGCAAACATTACCATTCAAAATGCTGAATGTGTGTATACAAACCTATCCCCGAAAAATGTTTCTTTTAGGGGGAGGGGAGGAAACTGTGAATGAATCAAAATCCCCAAAAGGTGCCGACATGCTCCATTATAAGGCAAGGAACCTTATCTAAATCTGACTAATCATTATGTTCACGGGGTAGAAAGGAAAACCCTTGCCCTTCATAATATTGATAAAAAAACACCATATATGAAGGTAAAACTGATAAAAAAAATGAATCAGTAAGAATACAAACCGGGGGATAATTAAATCGCCAACTAGATACAAAAACAAAAACCACCAGTCATGAAAAGATATATGTAACACATAATCAGTTACCGACCGAGAGGTACCTGACAAAACAATGAACTTAAAAAACCGAAATTACTTAAGAAGGCCTGTTTTTTAAGTTCATTGTTTTGTCAGATACCTCTCGGTCGGTAACTGATTATGTGTTACATATATCTTTTCATGACTGGTGGTTTTTGTTTTTGTATCTAGTTGGCGATTTAATTATCCCCCGGTTTGTATTCTTACTGATTCATTTTTTATCAGTTTTACCTTCATATATGGCTGGGTTGTCCTTTGCTGAAGATTTACGACGGCCTTGTCAGCTAAGTACTTTTGAAACGTAAAGAAGTTGATAATGTTTCTAATAAAATTAAAAGGATAGGCTGCAGTGGTAAGGGGGTGGAGTCCTCCTGTACTGTGATGGCTTTTCCGACAAAAATAATTTACACAACGGTGGTTTTGTTGGTCACACATACATAAAAAGCATGTACAGACATAGCAGCCTACAAAAATACACACACATACACAAACAAAATAGAGGTACACACAAATCAGATAAATATACAAACAGACACACATACAGGCAATACAGATATATGCAGGTATATGAGGTATGATCAGAAAGTATCAAGACTTGTTGTGTAGCTATATATTATGTGCATCACGATGCTATAAAGCATGCAGTGACCTAGTTATTTATTTAACATTAATATCATAGCGGTTTACATAGAATTCAACCGTATAGTACATAGAACATTGTGTCAGTTGCATGAAACTAAATATATTGTAATTAACAAAATTTAAAAGTACTTTTTAACCATTAACAGAGGTAACTATATACATAGGATTAGCTTGTGTGGATGCGAATAATAGTTACTGTGGATTTTTGAGGAAGGTTGAGTATGTAATTTACAGGGAGGAACATAGTAACATAGTAAATGACAGCAGATAAAGACCAGTATGGTCCATCTAGTCTGCCCAGTTTATTTTGATTTTATCCTGTTGCTGTAAAGGGATCCACTGTGTCTGTCCCATGCCATTGTGAATTCCATCAATGTGTTTGCCCCCACCACTTCCATCGGGAGGGCATTCCAAGCATCCACCACCCTTTCAGTGAAGAAGTATTAACCTAACATTTCCTTTCAGTTTATCCCCTTGCAGCTTCATGTTATGCCCTCTAGTTTTCTAGCTTCCCCATCTTTGGAAGAGGTTTCTTTGTTCATTATTTCTCTTTAAGTATTTAAAGGTCTGAATCATATCTCAAGGAATATGTTTTTGAACATGCAGTGTAGGGATATCTGATATAGGTAGTAGGATGCTGTGGATAGTCTATGTGATATTTTCAAAGGCTTCTCTGAAGAGGTGTGTGTTTTTTCGGAAATCATTTGTGTCTTTGATGGACCTTAGAGCGGATGGCAATTAATTCCAATTTGTAGGACCATAGAAAGAAAAAGCTCTTTGACAGAGTGTTTGTGAGCTTTTTGTTTTTAGAGCTGGGATAGAGAGCAGGTTTTGATGTTGTTGTCAACATAATCTTGTGTCCATGCTCCTTTGGATAAGTGGTCCAGGCACACTGCTGAGAGGTTGTGCATAGTTTTGAAAGTGGTCATTATGGTCTTGTATTTTATTATTGCTCCGATGGGAGCCAGTGTAGGTCTTTAAGTACTGGTGTGATGCGGTTGTGTTGAGGCGTTTGCTTATGAGGTGAGCTGCTGTATTCTGTGCTGTTTGAAGAGGTTTAAGGGCTAAGTTTGAAAGTCCGTGTAGGACTGAATTACAATAGTCCAGGTGTGGGGTGATTAGGGCCTGGCATACTGTACGGTAATACTGAGGATCTAGTAGTGGTTGAAGGTTGTGCAAGTTCCTGATCTTTTGATAGATAGAATTTATTCTTTTTATATGGATCTGGAAGGTCAATTTGTGATCTAGGGCGATTCCTAAATATTTAATCTCTGATCTTACAGGTAGCAAGATGTCATTGAGTTGTAGGATGGGTCCCTGGAGATTATGAGTACTTCCGAGTTGTTGTAGTTGATAGTGTGTTTCTGGTCTTCCAGCCATTCAGTGATTTTGCTGAAGCATGATTGTATAGCAGTGTAATCTGAGTTGGTGATATCGAATGGGGCATATATCATTAAATCGTCAGCATAAATGTGGTCGTGTATTTTATGTGTTTGTATAGATTGAAGAGTAAGGCTGAGAGTGCTGATCCCTGGAGAATGTCTTGGAGTTGTGTGAATGGTTTAGAGGCCTTGTTTCCTACTTTTATTTGTTGGTTGTGGTCAATTAGGTAGGACTGGAACTATGCTAGAGGGGTACCACTTACATCTATTGACTTCAGCCTTAGTAATAGTTTATCATGATTTATTGAATCAAAAGCAGAAGCTATGTCTAAAAAATATTAGGATGAAGCCTTGCTTGATCTGTTTGAGCCTGTGGAATAGAGTGTTAATGATGTAATGTTTCCGCCCCATGGTTGGGCTAGTGGGGCAGAGGAGTCTATGAAATCCTGTAGCTGTAATTGAATTTTTTTTTTATTATCTTTGCAAGGAAGGGGATGCGGGATATGGGTCTGTATGAAGTGGGTAGGTTAATATCCGCATTGAAACTTTAAAAATAGGTCTTATGGATGCTGTCTTCAGGTTTATTGGTGAGGTTCCTTGAGAGAGTAATAGGTTTAGTATTTTGAGAAGGGGTAGTATGAGTTTATTACTGGTCATCTTTATCCAGGAGATGGGGCAAAGATCAAGTGGTGATGTTATAATATTGAGCATTGTGATTATCTGATCAAGCAGTTTTGGAGATACAGTGGTGAATGTGGTCCATTGTTGACGTTAGAGATTGGTGAAGAGTGGTGGGCTGGTCCTCATTGCCGTGGTATTTGTGAGGGTTAGTTTGTTCTTGAGGTGTGCTGTGAATTCTTATGGTTGCATTTCAACTTGAGGTTTGGTTGATGTGAAGGATTTTACTATTGTGAACAATTCTCTGGGTTTGTTCAATGATTTGAGGATCAGGTTTGAGTGATAATTCCTCTTGTGTTGGTGAATTAGCTCATTGTATTAGTCTTGCTTTGAGGAGTATTCCATCTGGTGAAGTGGGTTTTTTGTTTTCCTCAAGCAGCATTCAATCGGTCATAGTTCATATTTGGCTTTTTTTATTTCACTGGAGTACCAGGGAGCCAAAACACATCTAGTAGGATTTATTCTCTGTGGGGCAGTTGTGTATGGTGCAATGGTGTTGTTCCATATCTCAATGAGTGAGGTGAGGTGTGTCTGAATCTAGTTTTGGTATGATGTGATCTAGAAGCTCCTGTTTGTTGAATTCCTTGAACCTTCAAAGTGTTTGTGCTTGAGGATGTCTTGAGGAGTTGTGGTTGATCAATGGTAAATTAAAGGTGATTATGTAGTGGTCAGACCATGGAATGGGTATTATTTGGTAAGTGATGTGTTGAGTGGCTGATTGGATTTTGTTAGGTATGAACAGCAGATCTAAGGTGTTTCCTCTTCTATGGGTGGGTGCATTGATGATTTGTGTGAGGTCCATAGCTTCCATGGCTTCGAGGAATGGATTGACTTGTGCTTTTGGTGCAGAGCTGAGAGTGAAGTCAACAAGCATTATAAAGGGCATATCCTTAGCAGTGTGGGTGTATGCTATGTCAAGAAGTGTTGGGAGATCTTCTGTGTCTTTATTAGGAACTCTGTAGTCTAGGCAAATAGAAAGGTGTTTATTTTCCACAACTAGGGTGTTAGCTGTATCAGTAGTAGTAGCAGAGGTAGTCTTGGTCTTGAGAGTTATGAGTTCTGCATGTGCAGAGTGGCTACCACAAACCCGTACTTTATCTAATCATGTGATGTCTGGTATCATGTAAAAACAGTTTGCCAAATTTACAATGACTGAAAATTTTGAACAGTGAATTTGCATTAAATTCTGCCAGAAACTTGGAGATTCATGCAAAGAGACTTATGACAAGTTACGGCAAATGTATGGTGATGAATGCATGAGCAGTGCTCGAGTTTATGACTGGTACAAACGTTTCCAAGAGGGCTGCCAAAGAGTTGACAGTGATGAACATTCTGTAAGGCCATCCAGAAGAAGAAATGAAGACAAAGTTGAAGCAGTGCATGCTGCAATACACTCAGATTGTCAAGTTTAGTTTCAGGTTGGTACAGTCCATTCTTACTGACCAAAAAGAAGATCAACTATTTGCAGCCAAGGAGTTGTTAGAATGCATTGAAAATGACTCAGATTTCATCAAAAAGATTATTACTGGTGAGGAATCATGGGTTTATGATTATGACACAGAAACTAAGGCTCAGTCCTCACAGTGGAAGACTCTAGACTCTCCCAGACCCAAGAAAGCCCGTCAGGTAAGGAAGAATGTCAAGGTCATGCTCACAGTTTTGATTACCATGGTGGTGTTCATCATGAGTATGATCCAAAAGGCCAAACCATCAATAAGAAGTACTAGGTCCAAGTTCTGACTCATTTGAGAGATGCAGTTCATCGTAAGAGGCCACAGTTACACAGCAATGGTGAATGCTTCATCACAATAATGCCCCAGCTCACGTATCACACCTTGTCCCGCAGTTCTTGGCCAAACACCAAATTAAGCAAGTCCATCAGCCTCAGTACTTACCTGACCTCGCACCCTGTGACTTTTTCTTGTTTCCAAAACTGAAATTACCACTGAAACGAAGGAGATTCGATGACTTGGAGACCATTAAACAAAATTCAACATAACAGCTTCACAGCATAACAAAAGAGGCATTTCAAATTGCTTCCAGCAGTAGCAGGAACGCTGGAGGAAGTGTATTTTATTGAAAGGGGACTACTTTGAAGGAGACTGAATGCAATAACTGTCAGTGTTATACTTTTTGTATTATTGTACAAGTCTTGATACTTTTTGATCATATCTCGTACACATGCACACACTTGCACAAACAGAGGGGGTTGGAAAGAATTCCATGAACCATGCTGTACTTGCTTTCCCCACTTGTTCTAGCCTATCTTTATATGGTTTCATTTCATTTCATTTATTTAAGATTTGATATATCGCTTAATGTGGGTACAGCAGTGTAGTTTACAATATAATACAATAAAAACTGAAGCAGAAAATTAAAAGAGTGCCAGTATGTATAGGACAGATGAGAAAATGAGACATGACAAGGTAGGGCTGGAGGAGGGTGGTTAATTAGCTGGTCAGTGGATTGAGGGTTCTAGTTACTAAGGTGCGTTAACATTAATGCACATTATTTTCACACAGGTTCCTTTACCTTCCATCCTCCTTCTGTATCTCCTTTTTACTATTGTTCCATTGTGGCTTCTGAGTAAACATCCATGTAGATTCCTTCCGCTCTCAAGTAGAATGCACAGGTCAACTATCAGCTGTGTCAAGAGGAGGGTGTTGGTCTTCTTGAAATTTGACTGCTATGCTGGTTGAGTCCTTTTTGTTGATGCCGCCATGTCAGTCTGCACGTCGCATAAAATGTAAGCCTGTACATCTGTGCATGCACATTATTTATATGCATACTTCAGTGGCAGAGGTACATGCATTTTATATACTGCAAGGCCCCTTCTACAAAATACAGGCTCACATTTAGGCATCCGATTCCCAGGTGTATGCATCTTCCTTCTTAACCTATATAAAATTACATCCCACGTGAAATAACAGACCAGTGAGCCTGATGTCAGTACCAGGCAAAATGGTAGAAACCATTATAAAGAACAAAATTACTGAACATGTAGATAGTCATGGTTTAATAGGAGAAAGTTAACAGGGCTTTAGCCAAGGAAGGTCTTGTCTTACTAATCTGTTAAATTTTTTGAAGGTATAAATAAGCAGGTAGACAAAGGTCAGCTGGTTAATATAGTGTATCTGGATTTTCAGACAAACGTTGACAAGGTCCCTGATGAGAGACTCTTGGCAAAATTAAAAAGTCATGGGATTGTAGGCAGTGTAGTAATGTGGATCAGGAACTGATTAAAAGGTAGAAAGCAGAGGGTAGGGGCTAAATGGCCAATTTTCCCAATGGAAAAGGTGAATATTCATCTTTCTCTGTTGGGAAAATGGATAGGGATCTTACTGGGTCCGCTGTTTTTTGACATATTTGTAAATGACCTGGGAATGGGAATAACAAGTAAGGTAATCAAATTTGCAGATGACACAAAATTATTCAAAGTTGTTAAAACCCAAGAGGATTGTGAAAAATTGCAAGAGGACCTTGATAAATTGGAGGACTGGATGTTCAAATGGCAGATGAAATTTAATGTGGCCAACTGCAAAGTTATGCACCTAGGGAAGAACAACCCAAACTATGGTTACATAATGCAAGGTTCCATATTAGGAACCACCACCCAGGAAAAAGATTTAGGCGTCATTGTGGATAACATATTGAAACCCTCTGCCCAATATGCAGAGGTGGCCAAAAAGGCAAATAGAATACTAGGAATCATAAGGAATGGAATGGAGAATAAGACAAAGGATATTATAATGTTTCGGTATCGTTCCATGGTGCGATTGCACCTTAAATATTGTGTGCAATTCTGGTTTCCATATCTTAAAAAGGATATAGTGTAATTAGAAAAGGTAAAGAGAAGAGCCACCAAAATGGTAAAGGGGATGTAGGGATACCCTTATGAAGAGAGGCTTAAAAGGTTAGGGCTCTTCAACCTGGAAAAGAGACAGCTGACGGGAGATATTGTAGAGGTCTATCAATTAATGAATGTAGTGGAATGAGTAAACATAGATGGGTTGCTTACTCCATCAAAAAGTAGAAAGACTAGGGGACATGCATTGAAGCTATAATGTCTCCCATTTAAGACTAATAGGAGAAAATATTTTTTTCACTCAATGCATAATCAAACTCTGGAATTCAATCTCAGAGGATGTAGTAAAAGTTGTTTGTGTAGCTGGGTTTAAAAAAGATTTGGGCAAGTTCCAGGAGAAATGGTCCATAAAACATTATTAAAGAGGGCCCAGGAAATCCACTGCTTGCCCCAATACAAGCATTGTGGTACCTGTGTGTCTTTTTGGAAAATTGCCAGGTACTTGTGACCTGGATTGGCCACTGTTGGAAACAGGATACTGGGCTTGATGGAACTTGATCTGATCCAGTATGGCATCTCTTATGTTCTTATGATCCTGAATCAAGACAGCTACTATGGCTACTTGACATGACATTAAGACATACCACTTTAACTTTCAAAGAGCCAAACTGAGAAATGCTTCCTATTCCCTCCAATGGTACAGAAGTGAATCAATTTTCTCTTCTATTTTAATGGTTGAAAATTATTGCTTATTTAGATTTAAAAAATAAAAAAATAAATAGGTGAAAATTAGACTAATTTTCCCTTATCCAAGACCACAGGGATATATGCCCCCAATTCTGAAAATAAACATATATAAATAATCATACATAATGCAAATCAAAGATAAAATTTACTACCCTGCATCACCTAATATTACTCTCCCACTACCATATAATCCTATAAAAAACCTAATGTTGCAAAACAAGTAATTTATCCCCCTCCCCCAATTAAGCAATCAATATACATCTATGTACAAGTTTTATATTTAATTCAACACCAGACCACCTTCCATATCTTTATTTCCAGTTTGTAATAATCCATACAGCCACAAAAACCAGTGAGACTGTTAGTCTGAACAATCTTGTGCCAAGTTATGTTACCCCAGCCTTTTTAGAAACCTCACTCAGATACAATGTTTGGAATTGAACCCAATGGCAGTCATACCACTGATCTTTCGGTTGTAACCAAAGCACTTCATTCAGGTTATCTCAATCTTCCTGAAAGCTCGATGATGTATTGCTGCTGCTGCTGCTGCTTGCTTATCCATTTGCACTGGCTTCCCATCAAATATCGGATCACTTATAAAATACTCACTCTGGTTCATAAAGCACCTCCATACCGGTACCTCCCAATATCTCACAGATCTTCTGCAATTTCACATCCCTCACTGACTTCTCAGATCCATCCATTCCAACTGCCTAGTCTCCCATGCTCACCTTGAACTCATTCAGAATTCTGCTTTCTTCTTTCACAGACCTGCCCCCTAGAACCCCTAGTCTAACGTCCCACCCCCATCCCCGCTCTGAACCTTCCTTCATAAAGTTCAAGAACATGCTCAAGACTCATCTCTTTGATATCACCTTTGGCCTCCCTTTCTCTCCCACACAGCCCTCCCCCCCCCCCCCCGATCCTTTGCCACCCAAGCCTGACATTCTCTTTCTCTATCCTCCTCTCTCTTTAATACTTTCCTATCAACACCTTGTCTGCTCTCTCTATCCTGTCCGATACTGGTGTTCATCCCTGTTTCCTACTTTTGCAGCCGCTTTTATATTGTAGACTGCTCTGATGCACTGCTTGAGCAGTATATCAAGTACTCAATAAAGATAAAAGCATCTTACTACTATTTTGATGCTGGTGGTGGTGGAAAAATAGAAACATAAAAACATGACGACAGAAAAAGACCACAGTGCCTATCTAGTCTGTCCTTCCATAGCAACCACTACAACAGTCCTCTTTTTTCCTTTAGAGATCCTCTGTGTTTGTCCCATGTTTCTTTGAATTCAGATACTGTCCTCATCTTTACCACCTCCACTGGGAGACTACTCCATGGATCCACCACTCTTTCCATAAATAAATATTTCCGCATATCACTCCTGAATCTATCCCCTTTCACCCTCATCCCATGTCCCCTAATAGCAGAGCTTTATTTCAATCGAAAGAGGCTCTCCTCCTGTTCATTTATGCCATGGAGGTATTTAAATTTCTCAATCATATCACCTCTACCCCGCCTTTCCTCTAAGGTGTACATATTAAGATCCTTAAGTCTGTCCTCATATACTTTATAATGAAGACCACTAACCATTTTAGTAGACACCCTCTGTACTGACTCCAGCCTGTTTATATCCTTTTGAAGGTGCGGTCTCCAGCATTGCACACAATACTCCAAATGAGGTCACACCAAAGACTTATACAGAGGCACTATCACCTCCTTTCTTCTGCTGGCCATTCATCTCCCTATGCACCCAAGCATCCTTCTAGCTTTTGCTGTTGCCTTTTCTACCTGTTTAGCTCCTTTAAGATCATCAGACACAATCACGCCTAGGTCCCACTCTTCTTTAGTGGACAAAAGTATTTCATCCCCTATACTATATCGCTCCCATGGATTGCTGCAGCCCAAATGCATGACCTTGCATTTTTTAACATCAAATCTCAGCTGCCAAATTCTAGCCCATTCTTCAAGTTTAGCCCTTGATCTCTGGAAGGGGCGGTATAGAATGAAGAAAGAAAGAAAGAAAGAAAGAAAGAAAGAAAGAAAGAAAGAAAGAAAGAAAGAAAGTTTAGCTATATCCCTCCTCCTGTTATCTACACCTCCCTGGGTGTCTACCCTATTGCAGAGTTTGGTATCATCCACAAAGAGGCAAACCGTACCCGACAGCCCTTCTGCTATATCACTAAAAAAGATATTAAAAAGAATCAGACCAAGGACAGATCCCTGGGGCACACCACTGGTAACCTCCTTCTCCTCAGGGTGAGCACCATTTACCTGTACCCTTTGTCGCCTCCCACTCAACCAATTTCCAACCCAAGCAGTAACTTTAGGGTCCATCCCTAGGGTGCTCAGTTTGTGTATAAGTCGCCTGTGAGGAACGGTGTCAAAGGCTTTACTGAAATCTAAATACACCACATCTAGGGCTCTCCTTCAGTCCAACTCCCTGGTCACCCAGTCAAAGAAATCAATCAGATTTGTCTGACAAGACCTGCCTCTAGGGAATCCATGCTGCCCCAGATCCTGTAATCTGCTGTATTCCAGAAACGTCACTATTTTCTCTTTCAGCAACCTTTCCAATAATTTACTCACCACCGAAGTTAAAGTAACCAACCTGCAGTTTTCAACCACATCCTTACTTCTGCTTTTGTGTAAAGGGACCACATGAGCCTCTCTCCAGTACTTTGGCATTCCTCCCAACTCCAACGAGGCATTGAAAAGGTCAGTCAGTGGAGCTGCTAGAATGTTTCCTCTGTATTCTAGGGTGTATCCCGTCCGGTCCCATTGCATTGTTTACTTTAAGTTTAGCTAGTTTTTCATGAACAGTCTTCTGAAAATTGTTCAAGATGCCCCTCACTTCTATTCTTGTTTGTGGGTGTTTTTTGAGGTCCTGCTCCTGGTTCTTCATCTGTGTACACAGAACAGAAATATTTATTAAGCAGTTCCACTTTATCCTCATCAGCGTCTACATATTCCTCCCCCTTCACCCTTGAGTCTGACAATACCATTTTTGCCCTTCCTCCTCTCTGTGATCTCTTGTATTTCATGAAGACCTCCCTCTTTTTCTTTACCTTTTCAGCTACTTCTTTCGAAAACCATAGTGGTCTCCTTTCCTTTTTACCTTTATTTACCATTTTAACAACAAGGTTGGTTGCCCTTAAAATAACCCCTTTCAATTTTGCCCGTTTTTCTACATACCCCAGCTGTTGCCATCCCGCTAATGACTGCCTGAGGTATTGGCCCATCTAGGCAAAGTTAGTTTTCCTAAAGTCTAAGACCCTTGCTTTTGAATGGATTCTAACAGCCTAGTCCTAATACTGAACCACATCATCTGGTGATCACTGGATGCAAAATGATCTCCCACTATAACATCAGAAACACTTTCATCATTGGTAAGCACCAAGTCCAGTATGGGCTCTTCACGTGTGGGTTCTGTTACCAATTGCCTCCTTACTTTTAGATGATACTGCAGCTGGAATGTGCCAATAAACATCTGGCATATTGAAATCCCCTATCAGTATCACATCCCATTTCCTAGCAATGCTGCGTATGCCTTCAATTAACTCTCTGTCCACCTCTTCCTCCTGTGAGGGAGGTCTGTATATCACACCAATGCAAATAGATTTCTCTTTCCCTCTTTCTAGTTTAACCCACAGTACCTCATCTCTTCCTTTTAAGCTCTGTAATTCCAAAGTTTTTAATATTATTTTTTACATATAGTGCCACTCCTCCTCCCCTTCTTCCTAGCCTGTCCTTTCTAAATAAAGTATAGCCTGGTATAGTTACAGCCCAGTCATGGTTTTCTGTGAACCACATTTTTGTAACTGCCACTAAATCCAAGTCAGCCTCTCCCATTAAAGCTTCGACATCTGGGATCTTATTTCCCATGCTATGGGCATTTATACACACCACTTTCCATATATTGCCCCTTTTACCCATTTCCATAAAAGAATTTAATGTTTCACCCATCCCCAATGAATCTAGTTTAAAGCCTTCTTAAGTAGATTAGCCAGTCTGCTATTGAAGACACGTCACCCTTTTTTGGACAGATGAACGCCATCTCTGCTCTGCAACACTTGGAAAAGCATTCCATGGTCCAGGAAACCAAAACACTCTCAATGACACCATCCACGCAGCCATGCATTCATCTCCAGGATGCGAGCTTATCTGTCTTGGCCTTTACCCTCAACAGGAAGGATTGAAGAGACACCACCTGCAACCCTATCTGCTTTACCCTATGTCCCTTTTGCTATGCTCAGAGGAATACCTGGCAGTATCATTTGTGCCAACATGGATTAGCAACATTGGGTAATAGTCAGTGGGCTTGATGAGTCTCGGCAAACTCTCCGTAACATCTCGGATTTTGGCACCTGGCAGACAGCATACCTCTCTGGACATCAAGTATGGTCGGCAGATGGACGCCTCAGTACCCCTCAGAAGACAGTCACCAACCACCACTACCCTTCTCTTCCTTGTTGTCACTGGTTCTGCAACTTTGGGGCACTTGAGCTCTGGTTCTTCCCTTTCCAGCGATGCTTTAACCTCTTCCACTTCCAGGGCTGCATAATGGTTCTTCAATTCAAGGGCTGGAGAAGATGGATTGGTGATTCTGCAGGCCCTAGGGACTTGTGTCCAACCTTCATCATTCTGTAGGTCGCCCTTCTTCTCCTCTGCTGGAGAGCTTGGATGTTGCAAGAAGCATTTCATCAATGTACTTCTCATTGTCTTGAATGCCCTTCAGCCTCACCACCTCCTCTCTGAGTTCCTCCACTTGTTTCCTGAGAGCTTCAGCATGCAGGCATCCTGCAAATGGAACGGGTCCTGCAACTGGCATTGGGACCTCTGTCTGGACAGAGGCAGAAGCTGTAACAGGGTCATCAGCTTTAGTGATATGATTTTTCCCAGCCATTGTTCAGTTTATTTATTTATTTAGTGTCTTTTTTTTATACCGCGCTATTTAAAATCAGCGCGGTTTACATTTAGCAACTCATGCAGCGCAGGCAGGGCCCACAGGGAGTTCTAAACAGGACTGACATGGTAACTATGTACAGGCAAGCTAGCTGTCACAGGCGACGTGGTCAGCTCGCAACTATTTACAGATTTATTTATTTAATATATACAGATCGACTGGTCTAAGCATGTGCACAATTCCATCAGCAGATTGTCTCGTGATCTAGTGAGTGGGGTTGCAATTCTACAGGGTGGCTGCGATGGGGGTGGTGGTTCATGGAGCTTAGGTATCTGTTAAAGCAAAAGAGAGAGATCTACCAGCCGGTTTCCCAGCTGTCCTTTCAGAGAAAAAGCAGTTAAATCTCTTTGTTTAAAATGTGCTGTTCCAAGTCCCTTTGTGTATGTAACTTTGTTCTAAAAATGTACCAAAACCCTTTTAAGAGCTCCCAGACAGAGAGCTAGTAATTTAAAAAAGACAACAGAAAATTATTTCCACTCTGGCAGTAAAGGGGATGGTGCGAGTTGTCTAGCAATCTGGGACATGTTAAGTATGCCTTTTGCATGTAACCTTTAACCTGAATATCTTTCCTGCATATGTGCTATGCATTCTTTTCAGTCCTTTCTTGTATAACAATCACATTCAGTTTTCATCTTCATCAGTTAAGTGTGCGCTACAACTTCTAAGACTCCTGATACATTCAAAGTGATAAATGCAGTGGTTTGTGGGGCCTCAGTCCTCAGCAGCCAGTGGCAGCTATGCACCAAGCCGGCATTGCTGGGGGCTGGGGCTTTTTGGCCTTCGGTAGCAATGGGGAGGGGGCGGGAGAGATGCGTGGCAGCCATTGGGAGTGCAGGGTTGAAATCCTGTCATTGGGACGGGGGAAGGATTTCACTGGTTCATGCTACAGGTATGGTGGCATCTATGTACTTAGTGAGGTTTGGTGCTTCCCGGCTGGTTTGGAGCTTCATCAGTGTTTCTTCTCTGGTGGTGGTCTGTGCAGTGGCTTTGCAGAGATGGCTACTAAAATAAATGAATTGAAAAGAAAAGAAAAGAAAAGAAAAGAGGAAGAGGAGGCAGCGCTGTGAGTCCTGCTGTCTCAAAGTACTCAGCCTGCTGCATCGCTGGCCTACAGTGTGCTGGCCATGCTGTGTCAGAGGGGAGCTGTGAAGGACACTGAGGTACAGGCTGCTGTTCAATCCCAGCACATGGTGAGTGTTGGGTGGGGTGGCGACTCGTCCAGCTTCTCTGAAGCAGCCAAAGAAGGGATGTATTTGGGAGCAGGTGAGGGTAGTCATGTTGGTCAGGGGCCTGCGGCTGACAGATGCAGAGGGGGAGGGGCTGCTGGATCCTGTGGGGGATAGTGGGATTTCTGGGGAGCCACAGGGGACCATGCAGGGGGAAACAGTTTACTGGGACTGGCTATGGCTTGGTGGAGGAGCAGGGGGACCTGCCCGAGGTCGGGGCAGGCAGGAGCAGAGAGTTGCTGGGGGCTTGGGGAGAAGAGGAACACAAAGTGTGTGTGGGTCAACAGTGAGACCTGCGAAGGAGCATGGGGGGGGGGGGGGGGGGGTCTGGCTCACAGCAGAGAGGGGAGAGTTGCGGGCCAGGGGTCGGCAGACTTTGAGAGGAATTAGAGCAGCAGTGAGAGCTTCAGGAGCAGGTGGGCTGGCAGAGTCCCTTCCTGTTGCATTTTTGCAAGAGTGCCCAGCCACAGATGTTGGACAGGTGTCAGGCGATATCACCCAAAGAGGTGACGGCTGCTGAGACTGCCAGTTGGCACACTTCAGGTAGGGAGTTACCCTCTGTGGGGTTCTGGAGAAACAGGTCAGGGCTATGGGATAGTCCATTCATTCCTGGGCTCTGATCCTTTTCTGTGAGAATGACTGGGGGTGTTGTGGTGTCATGGTGGGAGTTCGGGGACAACACCCAGGGTCTCCAATCCTCTTTATTTATTTATTTATATTCTCTTATATACCACACTATTCTGCATCAGTGCGGTTTACATTGAACAAACTGAAATTACATTGAACAGGGCATTATAACTTGGAGATAACTATTTTACAGGGAATATGAGCTATGGAGGGTTAAGTGGCTTGCCCAAGACCACAAGGAGCACCTGTGGGACTAGAAACCCCAGTCCTTCCGGCCCAAGGTTGCTGTCCTCTAGTGGGATTTGAACCCCCAACCTTCCGGCCTGAAGTACCTTGCCCCAACCACTAGGCCACTCCTCCACTCCACTCCTTGTGCTCCAAGGGGAGGTCATGGGAGTCTGGTGGGCAGGGTACATCCTTCATTTGCCTGGCCTGCCCCGGTGCCATCAGATTCCTTCTCTGCTGTCATCTCTCTGCAGATGTCAGAAGACTTTCACTCCACGCAAGTGACAGGAGCCCAGGACATGCTGGCAGGAAGTTCTCACAAAGGCCAGGATGGAGGACAGCATCGTGAAGTTCCACTGGCAGGCAAAATCAGGGCAGTGCACCCAGGTTCTCTGGCAAATGCCTCCCCCTCAGGGGAGTATGCTGGGGGGGGGGGCACCAACTGGTGAATCTGGGGGAGGTAAGAAGGTGGGTAAAAAGTATGAGTGGTTGAAACAGCCCCACAGGCGGCAGACTTGTCATCTTCTTCATCCAGCTCATGGCCTTTACTGAATTCTGGGAGGAGGTACCGCGGTTACGACTTAAGGAGATTACGCGGTTAAGTACATTGATATATTTCATTTGCTTGAGGTAGGAAGTGCTTGAGTGGTGGCAAGAAAAAGCATAAGGAGGATGAGAAGGTGGGGCAGGTGAAAAAGATCTACAGGACGGTGGTCAATTGGATGAGAGCTTTTCTGCACCTGGCGATTGTCTGGGGGCACCAGATGCCGGCACAACACAGCCTCCAGATGCATGAAGGTTGGACTTGGCTCAACTACAGTTCTGGTCAACATTATTGGCACCTTGCATTTTAGGTATGTTGTTTACAATATCTTGAGAAATAATTGGAAATATTCTAATTGTATGCCATCATATTATTTTAATGGTATGTTCAAAGCTATACAACAAAAAAAAAGATGTCTGTGTGACTTAGATGTAGTAATTTCTGAGACAAAAGTAAAACATGACCTCGACAGGATCAATGGCACCCTTCACTAATATGTGGTTTCATAACCCTTGGCAGTGATGACAGCCTCCAAACGTTTCTTGTAGCCATCTATAAATTTCGTACATCTATCTGCTGGTGGTTTCTCCTACTCTTGAACTGTGATTTGTTCCAGCTCATGAATGTTTCCAGGATTCCTTTTACCAATGGCAGATTCCAGCTCTTTTCAAATGTTCACAATTGGATTGAAATCAGGACCCATTGCTGGTCAGTTTATAATGGTCCATTTTTTTCTTTTTTAACCATTCTTTTGTACTTTTATATGTATGTTTTGTGTTATTGTCCTGCTGGAGGACTCATGACCTTCAACGCAGACCTAGCGTTCTGATACTCCAAAGATAACACATTTCACTCTAAAATAGCTTGATAGTCCTCTGACTTCCAGATTCCTTTAATACATTCCGGACCTCCAGTTCCTAAGGCAGCAAAACAGCCCAACAACATTATGGAACTACCACCATATTTCACTGTAGAAAAGGTGATTTTTCCTTATATGCTTCATTTCTTCGCCTGTAAATGTATTACTGGCCTGCATTGCCAAAGAGCTCAAGTTTGATTTTATCTGTCCACAGAACATTTTCCCAGGAGGATTGTGGTTTCTCAAGGTCAGTTGGGCAAAGATCAGGTGTGCCTTTTTATGTCTGTCTTTGAGCAGTGGGGTCCTCCTTGGCCTTTGCCCATGAAGTCTTTCTTTGTTTAGTGCATGGCATATTGTATGAGTTGAAACCACCACTCAAAATTGCTCCAGGTCAGTCTTAAACTCTTTAGATGTTGTACGTGATGTTTTTCCAACAGTTCACATGAACTTTCAAATACTTCTTAGATTAATTTTCCTCTTCCCACCACATCTTTGGAGGTTCTTGACAGTTCCATGAGCAGAAATCTTCTTAACAACATTGCAAAATGTAGACACAGGAATCCCAAAGTCTTTGGAGATGGCCCTGTACCCCTTTGAAGTTGAATGCTGATGGCTGTTTCTGATGATCTCAGGCAGCTCTCTTGTCTTCACCATTGTGAAAATGGTGACCATTGATCACAGGTGTGTCTAATTTTACTGCAGTGGGAATACGGTTCTTCTATTTAAACCAATTTCAATTGTTTATAAGGGTGCTAATAATCATGTCTTACTATAATCCCAAAAACGCTTATCCACACTAGCTTACTATCCAAAAGGATAAAACATGTGCACTTATCAACTAAATGTCTTAACACCACAAATTTTTGTTCGAGCTTGTGCCGTGAAAGAAAACTCCTTCTCGTAGCACAATTCTCCTTTTTATTCTATTTAAAAGGGAATAAATCCTTACCACAAACCAAGGGATAATGAAAATGTCCCCTAGGAAAAATCTATGTATGCAATATACCAATATACTCAATGTGTCCAGGGCATTGGCTGTCAATCTTCATTCCTTCCAAACCTATCAAATCAGAAGACGGACACCACATGATCTTCTTTCGTCATGTAAGGGGATAATGTGATGACGCCTCAGATACGTAACAGGTTTTGATGAAGGGCCAGGAGATTCAATGGCCTGAAATACAGTATTGTGTCAACACATTAAACACATTGAGTTGCGCTCTACATCGAGAAGCGCTATGCACTATGGTATATCATTGAGAGGAGGACTTATGCAAACACCGCCGGGCGCGCAAAAGGATAGAGATCACAGTTGTCGAATATCCTCTTGCTCTGAACCGTGCCCTTTCAAGAGCCAAGCCGTGAGAATCGATCCACCTGAGGCATCTGCAACAGCCCCTGTACCAACAGATCTTTCCGAACTGGCAATCTCCATGGCCTGTCCACGAGAAGTCTCATCAGATTGGCATACCAGGCACATCTCGGCCAATCCGGCGCAATGAGGATCATCTGACCCTTGTGCTGTTCGATGTGTTGAAGAACTCGATCTATCAACACCCAGGGCGGAAACACGTATAGGAGCTGGCCATCTAGCCAGCCCTGAATCAGAGCATCCAGAACTTCCGACATCCTTTTGCGTCGTCTGCTGAAAAATCTTTCTATCTTTGCCGACTCAAACATCGCCATGAGGTCCATCACCGGAGTCCCCCAGCGACGTACCAGCAAATCGTACACTTCGCGATGGAGAACCCATTCACCCAGATCTACCTTGACCCGACTCAAAAAATCGGCGGCTACATTGTCTACTCCTGCCATGTGAGTTGCCGACAAAGCCACCAGATGCATTTCGGCCCAGCCGAGCAGCCCCTCTGCCTCCTCCTCGAGAGCCGCACTGCTGGTGTGCCCTTGGCAATTGATATAGGCCACTGCCGTGGCATTGTCGGACATTACGCAAATCGCTTTCCCCCCAGCGAATGCTGAAAAGCCTGAAGCACCAGAGTGACCACCCTTAACTCCAACCTGTTGATGGATCACTTCTTTTCTCCCTCCGTCTGAAAGCATGTTCGTTTGTACAGGGTAGTGTACACTATTAGACTGTCTAAACCTGAGAAAGAGTTAATTCTCTTCAGAATTTTGCTTAGAAATAAAACTTCATATATTTGCTTACTAAGTGAAGGTTTACATGTCCTGTAAACAAAGAAAAGGGCAGGTTGTACTCCAGCCTCTCTATCTCAGGGATACTAGATAGCAGTCCCAGGGATACTAGATATCAGTCTCAGGGTCAGTAGCTAAAGTACTCAGGGTTAATAGATATCAAGCTGTCCGCAGTAAACAATTATGTCTTGGAATCCTGTATGTCTCCTCATAATGACCTATGTAGCGGTAAACAATTATGTCTTGGAATCCATGTATGTCTCCGCATACTGACCTACACTGATTAAAGTTGATCTATGATGTGATAGAGACGTAATAATTGACGTGTAATAATAAAGTGAAATTATGCTGTCTCATCCAAAAGAGCCTTATAAATAAAGTGAACCATGGCTAGTAGTTAGAGAAAACAAAGAGGACTTGTTTCTATTTGTTTCTCTCCACAAAGCTTTGGTGTATCTATATAGAAGTGTGTGGTATTTTATTGCTGTCTTTTTGATAACCTTTCCATTGTTTTGAATGTAGCTTTCTGTAGCTCCAAGAACCCAGTAGGTTGCTGGTGAGGGGGGCTAGGAAAGCCTACAGTTGGTGCCGTGACTCTTCTACAGATTTCGACATTCCTGGCAAGGGCAGAAGGTGTTTGTGAGTATTATATGGTGCCAGCAATGAGCAATCTGTTGGGTGAACAGGAGTTGTCTCGATTGTGTGAATGGCATGTTAAGGCTATGGGTTTAGCTCTTCAGAAAGGTAGCCCTTCTTATTGTATGCATGAAAGGTATGGGGTTAAGGCTACTAATTAAATTGTGCACTGGTATGCAGTGACTAATGATAATGTGCTTTTACAGTTTCCTTTGGAGAGAACATTTTCTATAGATAAGCTTTGTTATCTGAAATGTGCTTTGCAGGCTAAACACAGAGTATGTGATGCCCGTGAAGGGCTGGTGTTTGGTTGGTGGCAGCGAATGGCACATAATATGAAGAATGAATTGTTTGTATTAAAGTTGAATGCTGGTAAAACGAGTGAACCACAGGAGAAAGAGATTGATATTGAAAGGGCAGGGAAGGTCCCAGTCATTTTTCCTCCAGAGTATGATGCAGAGGTGGCTGCAATTGAGCTGGAAGTGTTCCAGGTGTATTCCCGACATCTCCCCTTGTTTGTTCTGAGAATTATGTAGTTTCTGAGAGGGAGATAGTCACTTGTTCAGTGAAGTTAAAAGTAGAGATAAGGAATAAACAAAGAATATTGGGGAATGCACAAATTGAGAATTTTGGTACTTGCAATGTTTCTCAGCTCAGAGAAATGAATGACCTTCTTAGTCGTGAAATAGAATGTACTGTACATATAATAGATTCCTTAAAGGAAACAGTAAGAAATGATATTTCTGCTACAAAGGAATTGGGAGTTTTTAGTAAACTTGTTAATGATATTGAAAAGGATCTGAATAAGCCTTTTATGACCTATAGAGAGAAATGTATTCAATTACATGATGCTATAAGTTTTCTTCAAACTGTTTTACGTCAGTATAATAGTTCATGTTCTACTTGGGCTGCTTTAGATAATTTGCTTAGAACTGCATTTTATAACTCAGCTGATTTTTTATCCAGTTTGTGACATACCCTGTGATAAATTTCCAAGAGAAAACTCAAAGAGATAATTTTGTTCTAGTGGTTAATAAAAGAAAAGATGATTTTCTGTTAGAATTACTTACAGTAGTATGCAAACTTGTAATGGATTGGTTGAGATTAACATCTCTAAAGCAGAATAGGGGTGAAAGAAAAGACTTTCACACTAGGTGTAGCATTCTGGTGAGGCAAGGACATATTTTCAGAACTCACCAATTGTTTTTGTAAATGATTTATTCCCGTGAGTAAAAGGTTTTTTTAAAGCTTTAATAACAGATTGGCCAGCTAGAACAGCTGCTGTAAGTTTCAGTACAGTAAGCTGACAACTTGCTCATTGTTTCTATGTAACCTCCCAGGAGCAGGGGGAGGGATAGAATCGGAGCAAGAGAAGGTCATAGGAATCCTCAGCGAGACAGTTCAGATAAGCTTTTTATTGAGCATTTGCAAGCAAGACTCTCTCCGGAATCAGAGTCTTGATAGTCAGAGAACTCCGGTAGCTGCTGATTGCACTCTATCCTGGCTGAGTGTGAAGATATTTCCAGCTGTATTTTTTCTCTGAAGTGCCGTGTTCTGCAGATCTCCAGAAATCATTCATCCTGGAGAGCTGTCTTCTTCTTTATGGATAATGCTGGGATCAGATATTGGATGCCTTTCTATCCCGCTGTGCAGATCCTCATGAAACCTGGAATTCAGTTTCCTAGACTCAAGCTGTGCCAGCAGCCGCTGGTGAAGAAGTTGTTTTGTGCTTGAAGATCTCCGGACACTGCAGACACAAAGTGTCACTTCTTTATGTAAGACTTCAGTTCTTTCTGTGCTAAAGGTGAAACTGTCTGCGGAAGGCTGACGGTAAGACTTATAGATTTGTGCAGAACCTGTGAGCAGTAAATAATGAGATTTTGCCAATTTCTCCCTTGGTACTTTCAAGGGCCACCTGGACTTTTGTTGTGGATTTGCGATCTGCTTATTTTCAATATGACTTGGAAAAAAAAAAAGAAAAAGCAGTTTTGTTTTTATTTCTTTTTAAAGGCTATACCGCTAGTCCTGTATATTTTCACAGGCTCTAAGGACTGCATTATCTGATGTAAGACTCAACCATTCTTCTTTAGTTTATTATGTGAATGATTTGTTTTTAATGTAGGCTAAATTACGTATGATATTGGTCAGATTTCTTGTCCTTTATTAGCTTATATTGTTTAGTTAGGTTTGAGGGTTAAATCTGTCTTAACTGCAGCTTGTTTCCTAAAATGTTATTATTGCATAGCTTCCACATTATCGCAGTGGAGGTTTGTTTTAAATGTAGAAATGTACTGGGAAGAGTGCCATGATTATTTTAAACCATTCAAATTGTTTGTGGCTATTTCTGATGTCTGTTTTGTAAACTTTCCCAACTGGATGTAAGCCAGTGGGCTCTTATTCAGAGTGAATTCATGAAGTAACTCCCGCTATGCCTATGTAGTGAAGATTTTTGCAATTGAATCTTATTGATTTTCTGATGCTTTCTGCCAGCACACGTCGCAGTTTTGAAATTCAAAGGACATCATTTTGTGAACCGAAAAGACACTCTTCTGATATTAGTGTCACTGACATTGCAGTATTTAGCACTGATAAAGATGACTTTGTTTCCTCTTTCATCTTTCTTTGAAGATACTTCTTTTGAAACCCAGTTTTGGACTTCGTGATGTTCTGGGCAGCTGGAAAACAAATCATCTGTTTATTTGCCCTGATCGTCTTTTGTTTCTATGCATTTTGTCTTTTTGTTATTGTTTTCTTTGGTACAATCTGTTTAAACTGTTTCAAGATTGGCATTGTAGGGTTAGTTTAGGGACAGCATACATGTGCCTGCCTACTGAATTCATTTTATTTTGATTTTGCAACCTGTTTTGTAGATCTGCCCTGTATCAGAGGAGGGAGGTTGTATTCCCAAAAGGTCATTTATGCACTCTGATACAGCCTCCGATTGAATAAAAGCTTTTCCCTTTGCCCTTATGGCAGTATGTATTTCCTCTAGCCTGACACCATTTGAAATAGTTAATGGATGTTTAGCTCCTTCTCCATATGCCTTGGCAGTTATCCCAGACCCCCAGGGGGTTGCGCAGCGATAGCTTACCTTATTGTGCACGGTTGCACTCAGTGCTGTTTTGTTTTCTTTTTATTGCAAGTGACTCCTTAACGAGATGACAAATTCTTTATATCCGGGATCCGCAGAATTATTTTATCAGAAGTGAAGTTACCAGATTGGGTCCTGATTAAGACTGTATCAGAAGACACTCCCAGCTTCCAAGTTCCTGGTCCATGTCGTGTGTTCCTGGTGGGATACTCAGCTTGTAAAGTGAAAAGACATTTCCGTTGGATGCATCTTATACAGTGGCCCCCTCACAAGATCAGAAGGTTGCTTCCTGTGTCAGTGAATCAAGAGTTTGCAACGCAGAGACTTATTGGACAACAGTGATTGAAGAAAAGGACTTTTATGATTTAAAGTATTTTCTGAAAGAACAACAGTGACATTACAGAGAGATTATTGCATTAAGTAAATTCTAAATGGACTATTCATGTAAAAATGCTTTTATTTAGCATTTATAGTAAGGTTTAGAAGGATGAGGTTAGTTTAGATTAGTATTTTCCTGATATATATGTAATGACCTTTAGGTACTTAACCTCTACTTAATAAAGTAATTGAGAATTAGAGGGCCAGTATAGCTATAGTATATCTCTTCATCATCTTAAGAAAAATATTAAGAAGAGTAGGTATATCTTTAGTTTGTCTTAGAATATTTTTGTTGCTATGCATATTTCCTAATCTGGTCCTAGATGTGCTGTGGCATATTATTAATGTAACAGTATTGCATTCAGAATCATGGGGATGTTAGAGGGAATATCCAAATATTTTTGAGGCACATTTACACTTGAGGACAAAAACATTTCAATTTCTCAAAGAATGTGCTGTTTGCCTTCCAACAGTGACAGCTACTCAGCATGGATTTCTACCAAGAGTTAGGTCTGAGACCTTTGAAGAGTTCTGTGACATATGATCTTATACAAACACAGAACCTAGAATAATTAAAGATATAGGTATAAAGATCCCATATACAGGTTCCTATATTTTAGTATTTTACAAGTAATGACAGTTAAAAGGAACCAAGTGTGTAGTTTTGGCTACCCTTTTGGATGCCTCTAGTTCAGACCTAGGCATACCTAACCGGAGTTAACATGGAATAATTTAATGGTCATGACTCAGTGGGTTGTGAGTAATTGTATATAGAATATATCTTGTCCTCCGAATTTGACAATCTGAGCAGAGAGCTTGGTGGTTCTAGAAGGAGTTATTTTGTGTGTGTGGTTCTTTTGTGTATACAGAGCTACCCAGAGGTTGGTCAGGTGTTTGCTATATAGCCCTGGTGGATACCCCATAGTGAATTGAACTATTAATTTGTTATCCATCCTGAACAAATCTTTAAGAAGAAAAAGGGATGTATCCCCCTCAGGATGAAGTCATAGTGGCTGCTCTGCTTCTTACTGAGGCAATTAGTGCGAATTGCAAGGTCCAGTAAACAAAGTGTCAGTTTATGCAGCCCAGAGCCGAATGGTTTTAGATTTTCTCCTAGCAAAGGAAAATGGTGTGTGTGGAATAATAGTTGATTTTTGTTGTAGCGTGCTTGATAATAATGGAAAAATAGTAAAAGGCCTATTGGATAGAGTTAAGAACCATACTTTTGTTTCAGGTGAGAGTTATGTAAATTCCTTTTCAGCTCTCACCGATTCTGTTCCTTCATTTTGGAATTCAGTATTCTGGCCTTTGCAAGGCATATTAGCTTCTTTGCTTGGTATTTTGGGAATTCTTATTCTAGAAGTATTACTCCTCTATGTACTGACAGCTGTTTCTCTATGTCAGCACTGGTTTCTTTCTACCTCTTCACCTTTCACAGCTTTCTGTAAGAAATCGGTAGAATCACTGACCCCTACATTGATGTTACAGAATGACCCAGAATCTAGTTTTAATTCTTTTTAATGGCAATATATGAGTTTCCTTACTTTAGAAATGATTCTTTACAGAATCAGAGGAGGGACTGAAAGCATGTTCATTTGTACAGGGTAGTGTACACTATTAGACTGTCTAAACCTGAGAAAGAGTTAATTCTCTTCAGAATTTTGCTTAGAAATAAAACTTCATATATTTGCTTACTAAGTGAAGGTTTACATGTCCTGTAAACAAAGAAAAGGGCAGGTTGTACTCCAGCCTCTCTATCTCAGGGATACTAGATAGCACTCCCAGGGATACTAAATAGCAGTCTCAGGGTCAGTAGCTAAAGTACTCAGGGTTAGTAGATATCAAGCTGTCAGCAGTAAACAATTATGTCTTGGAATCCTGTATGTCTCCTCATAATGACCTATGTAGCGGTAAACAATTATGTCTTGGAATCCATGTATGTCTCCGCATACTGACCTACACTGATTAAAGTTGATCTATGATGTGATAGAGACGTAATAATTGACGTGTAATAATAAAGTGAAATTATGCTGTCTCATCCAAAAGAGCCTTATAAATAAAGTGAACCATGGCTAGTAGTTAGAGAAAACAAAGAGGACTTGTTTCTATTTGTTTCTCTCCACAAAGCTTTGGTGTATCTATATAGAAGTGTGTGGTATTTTATTGCTGTCTTTTTGATAACCTTTCCATTGTTTTGAATGTAGCTTTCTGTAGCTCCAAGAACCCAGTAGGTTGCTGGTGAGGGGGGGCTAGGAAAGCCCACACCGTCAACTGGCCTTGGGCGAACTGCCCTTTGAAGTGTGAGCCGAACAGACTGGTGTCCGTCATTAATGGCCTCCAATCCGGCACCTCCAAAGGCATTCCCCTTTCCAGACACCCTGGAGACAGCCACCACTGGAGCACCTGTTTGACCTCCTGCCGACAGGTCAACCTCTGTGATAATGGGTCCGACTGATACGACCACCGCCTCAGCAACGCTCTCTGTAGTGGTCGTATGTGAGCCCTGGCCCGTGGCACCAACTCGAGGGTCGCTGCCATTGTTCCAAAAAGCTGCAGATAATGCCACGCCATGGGAGCTGACATCTGTAGAAATGTTGTGAGAAGCTGCCGCAATCCTTGTGCTCTCAACTGTGGCAGGAAGACCCTGCCACCTTGGTGTCAAAGCGGGCCCCTAAGTACTCCAAATCTTGCAACGGAACTAATCTGCTCTTTGCCACATTGACCACCCACCCGAAGCTCTGCAAAACAACCACCACTCAATGGGTAGCCTCCTCGCTCTCTTTCCTTGACTTCGCCTGAATCAACCAATCGTCCAGATACAGATGAACCAACACACCTTCCTTGCGCAATGCCGCCGCCGCCACCACCACCACCACCACCACCACCATGACCTTGGTGAAGGTTTGCGGAGCCGTTACGCGTCCAAACGGCAACGCTTGGAACTGAAAATGGCCCATAGGAACCGTAAACCGTAAGAACCTCTGCTGTTCCAAGCGAATCGGAATGTGCAAATATGCTTCTGACAGATCCAACGAGGTGAGAAATTCTCCCTTTCGCGCCACCACAACTACCGATCACAAAGTCTTCATCTGAAAGTGAGAGGCACGGAGACACCGATTCACCCGCTTGAGATCCAGAATTGGCCGAAACGTGCCTTCCTTCTTTGGCACTAAAAAATATATGGAGTATCAACCCCTACCGTACTGGTCCAGACGCATCAGCACCACAGCCTTGAGGTCTAAAAGCCTTTCTAATGTCACGCGCACTGCTTCCCATTTGGAGCGTGCCCTGCAGGTGGATAAAACAAAAGCGTCGACCACTGGACGCTGGAACTCTAGAGCATAGCCTTCCCAAATGACCTCCAGCACCCACTGATTGGACGTAATGCGGGCCCAGGATAGAAGTCCCGCAGTTTCCCCCCTACAGGAACTAATCCAACCTGGACCCCCCCTTAGACTACCCAAGATCCTTGACTAACTTATCTAAGCCCTCTCCAAAGAGGAGATTACCCCTAAAGGGGAGCTTTCCTAATCGTGCCTTGGAAGAACCATCTGCCGCCCAGTTTTGGAGCCAGAGATACCTCCGTGCTGATACCACTGACGCCATACTCTTCGAAAGGCCTCTAATCAGAGCATACTGGATATCCACTTAGTAAGCTGCCTCTGACTCCAACCTAGCCGCCTCCTCGGTCGCACCATCAACCTGAAGCCCCTGAAGTCGTTGGGACCAACGGAGACAGGCTTGTGTTACCCACGCCCCACAAATCGAAGCGTGCATGGAAAGAGCATTAACCTCAAAAACTTGCTTCAACCTCCTATCCTGGGCATCCTTAAGAGCGGCACTATCTTCCACCAGAATGATAGTCTTCTTAGAAAACGTCCGACACTGCCGCATCCACCTTAGGAGATCGAAAAAGCTCTTTATCCTGGTCTGCCAAAGCATAAAGTCGTGCCATTACCACGGAGCCCCGACTCCGGCATGTCCCATTCCTCCTGAATCATTTCCTGAATAACTCTATGAATTGCAAAAACACGCTGGGACTTTCGCACCGCCTGCAATAACGGATTCTCCAAAGTGGAATCCTCTGCAGGCCCTGAAGCTGGCATATTAAGTGTCTTTAGTGTTTCCATTATAAGGGCTGGCAACTCCTCCCACCTGAACACTCGAACCACCCTTTCCTGGTCCTCCAGTTCGGCAAGCTCTCCTTCCTCTAGCTCCTGTTCCAAATCGAACTCCTCTAAATCCTCCGATTGCGAGTCAGAGACCATGGCCTGCTCAGCCCTGTCGCCTCCTACTTTAAGCCTCTTAGCTAAGGTACCAACTGCCCCTGAATTTAATGGAGGTCCAGGGCGTCCCCCCCCCCCCAACTTCCCCACCACAGAACGACTTCCTGCTCCCCGCACACCCTCCCTGAGGGCCTGCTGGAGCAGCGCAACGAAGTCCTGCGAAAAAATTACTGCCAAGCCCCCTTGAAATAGGGGTGGGGGAGAAGGGAGATCCGGAGCTGAGGAGGGCCCTGCTACTGGCTCTGGAGGTGGCCCAGACGGAGAAAGAGGGTCTGGCAAATCCAAACTCCCCTTTTTCCCATCCACTACAGTGTCCATGGAGAGTGCGCCTGAGGCTGACTCCTGTGTACAGCCCCTGCACACCCCCGCCTCAGAGACTGGCCTCCTCTTGGCCCCACACATCAAACACTGGGGCCACGAAGGCATAATGTCCCCAACTCAGTACCAAACCAATTGAAAGAAATTGAAAGGAATTGGAAGGAAGCCACAATGCTGCTTTTTTTTTTTTTTTTTTTAACTATATACACACAAGAAATGAAAAAAAACCCAGGCAAACCTTTCCTGAGGCAACCAAAACCGCAAAAACCTGCTCCTTCTGAGACCCGAAGGCAAAGCTAGCACCGCACGCCGTCCACTATGAGGCCCGGCCTAAACGCCCCTCACAACACCTTCCCAGCTGCCAAACTGACAATCATGGCACTCCCGCTGCTGGCACGGCTCTGCCTCAGGCTGCCCCGAGTCCCATTCACTCACCTCACCACTCGAGGAAACACTGAGCTGCCAAAAACAGCTCCCCACAGCCCCAGACAGCAAAAAAAACGCAGTCCTCGAGCTGCCAGTTCACTTTCCGCCGGGCTTGCTGTTACCACCACATTCAGCAGACGTCACAAGTACCGTTCCTCAACCTCAGCGGGCTTCGGATCCAGAGGCCCCACTCTCACTCCCTTCACTCTCCCTCTACAGTCACACACCTTGCAGGGAGGGGGGGGGCAGCCCGTGGAAACAGCAAATAGTAAGTTTAACCCTACTGCTGTAACTTTAACTTTTTTTTTTAAAATCAAAACCTCTCTCTACACTAAAGCCTTCATCCTCCTTAATCTTTCCTCCAGTGAGTCCTGAACCTCTCAGGCTCAGCACTCCTCTTGCTGCTTGGAGACTGAGATTACTGACCTGAGGAGGCGGTACCCGGGCTACTTATGCCAGGGTCATCAAAGAATGATGGGCTTGGTCTCCAGGCTGCGAGAGGAGGTGCTTAAACCCAGAGGTTCGGCACTAGACTGGAGGGACGATAAGGAATATATGTACGTCTTGTTACCTATGTTTAAATGTAGACCCCTTGTCATATCCCTAACCACTTTGATTGAAGGATAAGCTGGTATACAAAATTGGCTAAATAAATAAATAAATAAATAAATATTCCAAAGCCACTTCACTGTCTACTTTTTTTTTTAAATTTTTTGAGGAGGTATTGGACAATAAGTTGAACTGCAAGGGTACCAATAATGTTGACAACAACTGTATGACGAGAAATTCTGCACCAAAATGGAGGGAAACCGACATATTTCCTAGGGTACACAGGATATCAACCTATGGTTGACCCAAATGTTGGTGCGACATGGTCAGGAGGGCTGGGGGCAGGCAAAAGGAAGGTTGGGGCGGCTGCTGGAATGCCTTGTTCCTTTTGGACTGGGGCCACAGGCCCCATCAGTCCAAAGGCAGTTTGGGTGGGAGTGACTTGTACTGGCACTACAAGTAGTCTTCCTGCCCATTTCCAGATTGCTAGTTCTGCCACACTTGCTTGGTGTGTGTGTGGGGGCACCCAGCCTCCAAATGTAGGCAGAAAAGGCCCTCCTGGGGCCCTTTTCTGGGCAAATGAATGGCTGCTGTGGGGGAGGGCCTGCATCCCGGTGAGAGTTGATGTGATGCATCCTTGGTTGGAGGGTATCCCCGGCATGCAGATGGCCTTATCTCGGTTCGCAGGTTTCACGAGGCATTTGAGATTCCATTTCAGGGGTTAGCGATCAGTGCTATGGCGCGTAATGCACAATCTGCTAAGCACTTTGGGGAGGTGCTGCAGGTGAAGTTGGAGGTGGAGCACCAGTTGTGCAGGGTTGTGAGACCTTTCATGGACTCCCATTTACAGTGTTCATGGTGTCTCCTTTGGGGGTTGTCCATAAAAAAGGAGCCAGGCAAGTTCTGGCTGATTCACAATTTGTCCTTCCCAGTGGGGAGTTCAGTGAATGACCACTTGCCTAAAGAGTTGTGTACAGTCCATTACGTTTCATTCGATAGTGAAGTGCAGCTGGTGCACCAGTGTGGGTGGGAGCGCTGCTAGTGAAAGTGGACATTGAGTCAGCCTTCTGTTTATTGCCGGTGAACCCTGCATCTTTTAATCTCCTCGGGTTCTTCTTTGAGGGAATGTATTATTTTGCCAAATGTATGCCCATTGGTTGCTCCATCTCGTGTGTGCATTTTGAGGCATTTAAGTAACTTTTTGTGCTGGGTTCTGATGTAACGGTTGGGCCTGCCCAATGTACTTCACTACTTGGATGACTTTGTGGGGCCAGGGCATGGACTGATATGCAGTATTTTGCTACAGGCCTTTACGGAGTTGGTGGCTGATTTCAGTATTCCTTTGGCTGAGGAAAACACCAAAAGGCCAGTATCAAGACTCACTTTCTTGGTACTGAGTTACAGTTGCCATGGTCACCCAGTTGCTGGCTGAGAAAGTGGAGCGGCTCCAAGAGCTGGTGGTGGCATCAGTTGGGTTGGTGGTTAAGATTACACTGTGGAAGATGCAAACATTAATGGGCTCCTTGAATTTTGCATGTAGAGTTATCCCAATGGGGTGGATTTTCTCTCAATACCTCACTCATGCTATGACAGGGGTTGTGAAACCGCATCTCTGCAACTGGATTTCGAAAGCAATGTGTGAGGATCTGCGTGTGTAGGATGCTTTTCTGGCAGATTTTAATGGCATATCGGTGTTGCAGCTCGAGGAGTTCTCGAACAGAGATCTGCAGTTATTCATTGATGTGGCAGATGGACTTAGTTTCAGGATTTACTTTCAGGGGGCCTGGTGTGTGGCTTGTTAGTCGGTGGAGTGGCATGAGTTAGGGCTAACTATAAACATCACCTTCCTGGACTTGTTCCCGATTGAGGTGGCCAGAGTGGTTGCATAATCATCGGGTGCTATTTTGTTGTGACAATGCGGCAGTTGTCAAGATCATCAACTGGTACTTACCACATTGTCTGCAGGTGGCTGCTTTCATGTAGGAATCTATACTGTATTCCTTGTGCTTCAGTGCATGCGTACAGCATGTTCCGGATAGCGTTAACCATATTGCCAATTCTCTTTCTCACTTTAAAGTGGTCATTATTTCAAACCTTGGTGCCGGAAGCAGAATTGGTGGGTGCAAAGGTCCCAGCCCAACTTTGGCTACTTGGTAGCCTGCAGTGATGTCGGGGTTACAGAGGTCTGTTTCTCCAGCTTCCTGGGCCACCTATCAGAGGGGGTTTTGCAAAGGTGGTTGGGTTTTTGATCCCCTTGAGGTGGGGTGGTAGCAGAGTTGAGGAGGGGTTCCTGGGCTGGTATATTGTAAACACAAAGTACCATCGGAAATGTGTATTTTATTGTTCATTGTAAACCGCACTGATGCTGAATAGCGCGGTATAAAAGAGACTCTAATAAATTTAAAATAATATATTGTGGCAGCAAGGGAGGTGGGGTTGTCCTGGGCATTGGTTAGATCTCATTTGGTGGGATTTGCATTTTTTGCAAAGGCAATAGGTTGGGGTAATTCAATGGCGGGGGTTTTGGTACAGAGCTTGTTACATTGGGAATGCTCGGCTCCAATGCTTCCTGACCCCCAGCAGCTGAACTCTCATGACCTCCTGGTGCTGTGTGATTGACTACCAATGATGGTGTCTTCAGAATATGAGGTTATTTTGTTTTGGTCGGTGTTTTACTTAACCTTCTTTGGGGCGTTCAGGATTAGCAAGCTGGTGGCTGGTTCGATGTGGGTATGCTCGCGGGGCAGGGCTTGGCTCTTGAGCATATTTGCTTGAGTGGTGGCCAGCTGTGGATTCTGATCGCTAGATCAAAGATGGATCACTTCGGGAGGGGATTGTAGGTAGTGCTGAATGTGTTGGACCAAGCAGCTACTTTCCCAGTGGCAAGGCTGCAGTTAACTTGCGCTCTGGCCACCGGGGGGGGGGGGTATTTTTTTATGCATGCTAATGCACATTCTTTAACCCATTTCCAGTTTACAGCAATACTGAGAAGGACCCTGTGGCTCTTGGGCTACAGCGAGTGCTTGTATGCCTCGCATTCCTTCCGCATATGAGCAACGACCAGTGTGGTGGTTGCTGGGCTGGAGGATCCGGTAATTCAACAGATTGGCTGCTGGCATTCTGGGGCTTTTGCGTGCTATATCTGATTGTAATGGCAGGGTATAGATGAGGGGTGCTGGTTTAAAATTTTCTTTGTTTTTCAGGTTCACAGGAGTGGACCCCACCACTGGTGACTGGTTGGTTATTCTTATGTTCACTGGACAGGACAGTGTGCAGTGTCCAGGCCATTGGATCCACATCTGGGATTGGCCTCTCCTGGGGTGTCCTTGGTATGGCTCGGTGTGAGTGCATCGCTTGGAGCCAGCTACTCCCCATGGTGCAGCATTATGTTCGGCTTCAAAGATCACCAGCTGGAATCCTGGTCCATTTGGGTGGCAATGATTTGTCATCTTGGACTTGATTCGGGCTGTGAAGAAGGACTTTGTGAATTATTTGTGTCATTCCCTGATATTGTCTGGTGTTGGTCTGACATCATTTCTAGGCCTGCCTGCTTGCCAAAAACAGTGATGGTGGTCAAGGGGACTCATAAAGATTAATTGTCAGATTGGAGATGGGTAATAGAGAGGAGGGTGTTCAGATTCAGCAGCCTTGGGTAGAGGTCAGCTGCTCAGGACTGTATGGTGCCGATGTGGTTCACCTCTCCCCAGTGGGGCTAGATTTATTGTTTAATGATTGGCAGGAGGCCTTCGAATCTGTGGGATTAGGTATTCCTCCCTGGTCGCAGCTTTAAGGTGTATTGTTTGGGGGGGGGGGGGGTGGAGAGGTGCTGGACAGGGCTTTGCTCACCAGTGCTGGAAGTGGATGCCTGAGGCACTAGGTTTAACTTGGACTCTTTTGAATAAAGGAATTGGGCCTTGACCAAGAGATCAAGGATTAGGGGGCAGGTGGGGGCAAATGAGACCCGGGCTCGAGTATTCGCTGGAAAGGACTAGCCTTTGATAGCAATATGGCAAGGCTAGCGGCGGGGAGGGGGGCGCATGGTGACTGCAGTGGTATACTGCGGCCAGTCTGGAGGTGGATGTGATTCTGCCTTGCTAGTAATATGGCTAGCGTGAATTTAGTATCTGAAAAGAATAGTGAGGGGTTGGGGGAAGAGGGGTACAACTGCTTTTTGCCATATCTTCCCCTTTATTTGGGTTTGGCAATGGAATGTTTATTGTTGTGTGTTTTGAATAAAGCTGTGACCAATGGTTTACCATAATGCTGTGTGGTGTATGTCTGCGGGGAAGGGGGGTGGGGGATGGATAGTAAGGAAATGGGGGCGGGGAGGGGGGATCACTGCCGATCCCGGGTGTGGGCTGCTACAGTTACTCTATCATTAAACTTTTTATAAGCAAACTTCAATGCCTAGATTCAAAGAGATCAATTATGAATACAGTCCAAATATCATGTTTTATTAGAGACCATGGTTAGATTATATTATCTCAAAAAGATAAACTTTCAAAAAGAAAATATCAAAATCCTTCAATTTAAATCTGTTTTCAGATACAGTAAGAGCAAGATATGAGCAAACATGTGAATGCTAAAGAATAAAATTATCTGAGTAGATTGCAGCACAATGAGGTGGGCAAAAATTAATGTCTTATTTTGTTACTTGCCCATAAATTTTTCACTGTGAATGTGTATAAAAGAAAAACCTAATTTTTAAATACCTTTGTAGCCATTTCTTTTATTTAAACTGAAAATAACATGCTTTGTTATTTTCTCTCAACATATTCATGTAAACACACAAGTCATCAAATAATCAAACTTGCAATTAAGGGCTATAATTAAATGTTGAAGAAACATTAAAAGCTTTGTGAAAAATAAACCACAGACTCATATTTGATATCTATGAAAAGTAATGGGGAGCAGGCGTCTGTTAGTTGACACAAATTTAGTGATTATCAGAATTTCATTTTATAAAAGTATTTTATTGCTGCACAAATTAAAATTCAGGATTGTTTTGGAAGTGCACTCTATAGTCTTTCCACAGAAAAGTTTATTATTTTCAGTGCAGAAAAAGTCTCTTACAGAATGGAAATGTAACAGGTGACAGTGAAGTAAAAGAATGCATTGTCTTGAAAAATTCTATCAAATAAGCAATAAATTATTGCATACTTATAAAAAAAAAGCCAAAATATATTTTTCAAGCAATTTTTATTTAAATTCTTATTACTAATGGTCACAAGAAGCATTTAGCAGATTTGGCATTAAGAATTTTGATTAAATACATGGGAACTGTAGTAACAAAATTATCTCCTAATTCAGATGCTTTTATTTCATTTGTGTTTTAAAATGACTGAAAATACTGGATTGCATAGATGTATAAACAAAATATGGGCTTGCTAGTAGTAAGGGGCACTTTTACTAAAGATGTGCACTTACTGTGTGATTAGCGGCAAAACGCACAGTAAGTGCAATCGTGCTTTCAGGGGGGTGCCCAGCAAGTTTCTGGCAGTTAGCACACTATTGCGTACCTGAACATGTGGTATGATTAACATGGGTGCACCTGACATTCATAGAGGCATCATTATTTGCCCTTGTGCTAATTGCCACATTACCACTGAGTGCACAGCAATTGCCTTCACGCTAGTGGCATTGTGCTCTCCATACCCAAGCTTTATCCCTAAACCACACACTCTCCAGCCTAGCACATAATGACCACTTAATGTATGTTTCAGCGGCTGGTAGCTGACATGCATGTGCATTAGCAATATCAGATGCCACTTACTGCACGCTAGAATGTGTGTTATCCATTTAGCAGCCCTTAGTATAAATGCCCCGAAGTTTACAGACTGAAAATTGACATACTGAAATATTTCTCACTGAAATTAAAACAAACCTAAGAGCACTGTTAGTACCAGAAATTCAGATATTCACAGATGTACCAAAAATGACAAATTAGAAAAATGATGATAAACCGAGATGGTGAATACGGTAATGAATAAGCTAAACCTTAAAGATATGAAGTTCTTAGCATGGTCATCTGTGATTTAAAAAGTTGTACATTTATAGGCACATCAATTTTAGCACGTGTCAGTTTATCAAAAGTGAACACGCTACAAAACAGTTCTCAGGAACTGTGCATGTTGCAATTTCTGCAGCAGTCTGTAGATTCCTTGGCAGCAATTGAGATTAAAATTTACAGCATTATGTTCTTCCTTTAGGACAAATACATCAACTTAATACATTCAAACAGTCAATGTTCAGAATAATACGATGATTTATCATAGATCAGTATTATTTCAAAAATAAGGTATACAGTTTCATTTCATATAAACTCTCCCTCCCCTTCAAAAAAGTCATACACAACACTGCAAAATAGTAACAAGAGGTATCAAAAATAAGGCACGTTAAATGTGATATGGTTATTTTGGAATAGAAACCTTCCATCTTAGAGAATAACAGTATGCAAATGATTGCATATTACAATAAGCACACATACTGGAAGGTGGAAATAGAATCATTGCACAAATCCCATCAAAAGAAAGCTGCATTCTCTGTGTGCTGTGCAATATTTCGTTAGTCTATACAGGAAGTAACAACACTTAGGGAATGTATTTAAATTTAAGTCATTTTAAAATCTTTAAGCAGATCTCTCAAAATTCTGAATTCCTAGGAACACTAATCATGAGCTCACAAATAGCGTCATGCATGCACACTGCATGAACCAATCAAATGTCATTCCAAATGAGGTATTTAAGATGCTGTTCAAAATGCAGCAGTCCCTAGAGGTTTCAAGAAATTTAAGAGAAGCTTAAGTATTTCAAAACCAATGGTTCTGCAATAAAATCATTCTACTGATATTGGCTAAGCATTATTTGAGGTAAATATTTACAAAATGTTATTCAGTAGACAGCAGGCATAGCAAGACCAATAAATATTTCTAGTTTTGCTTCAAAATGAATCTAGATTTACATTTTGTTAAGACAAACATGGGATAGCGAATGTGTAAAAGCTGATCATTGACTATGTAATAAAGGCTCCTAGATTGCACTTTATCAGAGAATTAAATCCTCTGAGCACAAAAATTTATATTCCAGTCACTTATAAAAATTAATACAACTACTATACCATCAGCTATTATCAAATGTTTTGTTCTACTTCCAATTCTAACTGTAAATGGGATTCCAAGGTTTAAATTATAGTTTATATAATTTAATCAAAACCAAAAAGGTAAACCTTTATTTAAAAAAATAAAAAGAGCAACATTTAACCTGAGATTTAACCATTACTGAGAGGTTAGCATCTTAGAAATATGTTTTTCATTGCATTCACCCATATTGATACTCTTTGTTTAAAAATGTTTACACAACATGGCTTTTTTTTTTAATGTTGGTTGAAATAAAATCAACGATGTCTGTCTTCTCACAGTATCCAAAAGCTGGAACAACAATGTACTACCTTATTGCAATTTAAACAGATGAGATGTAATTGTCAACCACTATTTTTTATTTAAAATTTTGAAGTCCGGTCTATTTCAGTTTTATTCGGAATGTACTTATTTCCATGGGACTCATACTGATTTCACTTATATTACTGGCATGTGGAGATGAATGCATCAAGGTTAAAGATGAAGGTATAAGACTTTCAATGTTCAAATGGCTGAAGAGCTTTTGCACAAGAATCTGAAAAACAAAAGAATAATTTATTAAAAATACCTACACAAGAAATTTTATGAAAATTAAACTGGGCTCTAGTATGTCACAGAAGTTAATGTTCAGAGCTATGGAGTCAGAATACATTAGTTTCCTAGAAAAAATTACCTAAGCTCCCCCTGCTCCAACTGTAAGCTGTAAAATACATCATTTAGTTATCAAACAAGTGTGCACAAAAAAATCCCAACATGGTAGTATCTACTCTTGACTTTGTTGTAAATAATACTAAAAGACTAGTAAAGTGTAGTTACTCACCTGTAACAGTTGATCTCCGGGAACAGCAGGAATTGAGTCTTCACAAATGGGTGATGTCGGTACTGACGGAGCCTGCGTGGGAACGCTCCCCAGTGTCCAATAGGAAAGCCTTTGGGAGCATCCCACTGTGCCTGCACAGCTGCCTTCCTGCCTTTCCAGATCTCCCTCCTCAGTTGAGTTTGTAGCTGAGATAAAAGGAGAGAAGGAGAAGAAGAGGAAAAGTACAACTCCTAGGGGAGAGGGTGGGTTTGAAGACTCAACTTCTGCTGTTCTCGGAGATCACCAGTTACAGGTGAGTAACTATGCTATCTCCAGGAACAAGCAGGAATGTAGTCGTCACATATGGGACTCCCTAGCTTGGAGATGCCAGAGAGATGATCTCAGAGCCAGCTGTGGAACACAGGGCTAAGTAGTATGTCATATATCCTCCGATGATGTCTGGTATCGAAACCCAGGACGGGGGATAGGAGTTGATCTAAGTCTGAAAGAGATGTTGGAGAAAAGCTTGGCCAAACAAGGCATCCCGACGGGAGTAATTTTCCAGGCAATAGTGAGCAGCGAAAGTATGGACAGAGGACCAGGTTGCTGCTCATCAATCGCTACAGAGCGCAGATTCGCCATGGAGGCAGCCACTGCCTGAACATTATGTGCAGTGACATGACCCTCAAGAGAGAGTCCTGCACTGTCATAAGCAAAGGAGATACAATCTGCTATCCATCTGGAGAGAGTTCGCTTGGATACTGGTAGTCCTAGGTGACTGGAGTCAACAGCAATGAAAAGTAGGGAAGCTTTTATGTGCTCCCGCGTTCTCTGGAGATAAAAGGCCAAAGCACGTTCGCAAACCAGAGTATGAAGGGTTACTTTTGCCCTAGAAGAATGAGGTATAGGGAAAAAAACAGGGAGGTACACCAACTGGTTTAAGTGAAAGGACAAGACCACCTTTGGCATAAAGTGAGGATGAGTCCTAAGGACTACCTTATCATGGTGGAATCGTGTATAAGGCGGATCAGCCATAAAAGCCTGAACTCACCGATGCGCCTCGCTGAAGTGAGGGCAATAAGGAAGGTGAACTTCCATGTAAGAAACTTCAGAAAAGTAGTGGCTAGGGGTTCAAAGGGCGGCTTCATAAGCTGTCCTAAAATAACATTGAGGTCCCATGCCACTGGGGGGGCTTAATGGGAGGCTTAGTTAATAGAAGACCTCTCATGAAGCGTGCTACAAGAGGCTGAGAGGAGATGGGCTGACCATCTAAGGGCATGAGAGAAGCCGCAATGGCACTTAAGTGGACTCTTACTGAGTTGGTTTTGAGTCCAGAGGAAGAGAGGTGGAGATGATATTCAAGTAATGCTTCCACTGGAGCTGAAAAGGGTTTAAGATCCCTTTTTGAACATTAGAAAGAGAATCTATGCCACTTGAAGGTGTAAGAGTGCCTTGTGGAAGGTTTCCTAGAAGCCAAAAAGATAGCTTTCATCTGTTGAGAGAGGCTAATGTCCTGGAATGCTTTGCCTTCAGCAGCCATGCTGTAAGATGTAGGGGACTGCGGATTGGGATGCAGCAGTGTCCCATTCTTTTGTGAGAGGAGATCTGGAGCAGATCCCAAATCTACTGTTTGAACATGAGAGAGACGTAGAAGCAGAGGATACCACTGTTGTCGTGGCCATTGCGGGGCTATAAGAATCATGTAGCCCTTGTCTCTCGAGTTTGAGGTGAATGGGAGGGAAGGCATATAGGAAGCCTTGACCCCAGTGAAGTTGAAAGGCATCTACCGCTTGGTTGTCCTGAGCAGGCATTCTGGAGCAGAAGCGGGGAAGTTTGGCATTCTGAGGACTTGCAAACAGGTCTATATCTGGGGTTTCCCAGATCTGAAAACTGTGAGCAACCTTGTCCGCATGGAGAGACCACTCGTGGGGTAGCAGTACTCGACTGAGTTTGTTCGCCAAGAGATTCTGTTTGCCTAGGAGATACACCACAAGTAGGTGAATCTGATATTGTATGGTGAAGGATCACAGGTGTAGGGCTTCATTGCAAAGAGTCCAAGAGCCTATTCTGCCTTGCTTGTTCAAGAAGAACATGACTACCTGGATTGTCCGTCTGGACTAGAAGTGTGCGGAAGTGAAGGTGGTCATGGAACATCTTGAGAGCATTGTGGATGGCTCTGAATTCCAGCAGATTTGTGTGGAGTTGTGACTTTTGATGAGACCAAAGACCCTGAGTGGAGAGGTTGTCCAGATGAGCTCCCCAGCCCAATTTGGATGCATCCGTCGTCAGGGTACATTGCTGTGGAGGCTTCTGAAAAGGTGACCCTACAAGAAGGTGTTTTGGGGAGTTCCACCACTGGAGAGATGAGATGAGACATGTAGAGAGTATTATTCTGTCTCCCAAACGACCGGATGCTTGAGACCACTGGGAAGCCAGGGTCCATTGAGCTGCATGCAAATGTGCATATGGAACCACCTGTACAGTAGATGCCATATGGCTCAGGAGTTGCAGCATTTCTGGAGCAGTGAGAAAGGTCTTGAGGCATGCTTGGGATGCAAGCTGAATGAGTAGAGCACATCAGGCTTGGGGCAGAAAAGCCCTTGACTGTTGAGTGTCTAGGAGAGCCCCTATAAACTCTAGAGTTTGAGAGGGAACGAGATGGGACTTTGGAAGATTTATTACAAATTCCAAGTGTTGCAGCACTTGCATGGTGCGCGTGAAAGATTGGCCTCTAGAGATGTGCTTGCTCGAATGAGCCAGTCGTGTAAGTAGGGGAAGACAAATATCCCTAGAGTCCTTAGGAATGCAGCTACAACTACCATGCACTTTGTAAAGACTCTTGGGGCAGAGGCGAGGCCAGGCCAAAAGGTAGGACTCTGTACTGATAATGTCTCCCCTAGAACATGAAACACAGGAACCTTCTGTGTCCTGCATGGATAAGTATGTGAGTATATGCGTCCTTTAGATCTAGAGAACAGAGCCAATCCTGACTCTGGAGATAGGGAGAAGAATACCTAAGGAGATCATCTTGAATTTCTGCCGAACTAGATACTTGTTCAGTTTTCTGAGGTCCAGGATGGGCCTGTATCCCCTTGTCTTCTTTGAAATGAGGAAGTAAGCAGAATAGAAGCCAAGACCTTGCTGGAAGAGTGGCACTTCCTCTATCGCACCCTGTGAGAGAAGGGAGGTGACCTCCTGCAAAAACAGAGTGGTGAGAGGGGGTTGAGAACTGAACTCTCTTGGAGGAGATGGGGGGGGGGGGGTAGACTTCGGAAGTGAAGTTTGTACCCCTCCTTTGCTGTAGCAAAGTGCAGTCAATGAATAAATCCAGGAGTCAATTGACAAGGTCCAAGTCAGTTTATTGTGCACAAGGCCCAGTCAGTCAAAGCAGCAAAAGGTACTGAGCGGAGGTTTATACAGAGACATAACTTTTTATACCGCTTTTCAGTTTGATACATGAAAACGTTCTATTGGTTCTAGCTCGATACATACAAACTTCTCATTGGTTATACATTCCCTTCATTTGTCCAATTAGAAATACTTCCGGAACCTAGCAACTGGCCCCCTCCTCTAGGATTGCTTGAACAATGTATAGTCTTGACTTGGTAACTTTTCTACTGCAAGGTTAACTTCGGCTGCTGGAATGCATATACTGTTACTTTTACTGCTACTTTCTTGTTCTTTCACATACAAGAGAATAATAGGAGACTTATGCATTCATAAAAACTTCTTATTAAGCATTTTAAAACATCTTTCTCATTTTTCACAGATTTATGGTTCTTTTCCAGCTATAATGGAAATTAGGATCCAGGCCCAACTTACAGGCCTTTCATGGTAGCAGGCTATGCTAGGCCATAGCCTACCTCATTCCCTCCTTTGATTATTCTCACCCGTAAGTGAGGAAGGGTGAGAATTAAATCACTCATTAGTCAATTAACACATTATACAGGTGAAACGACATCAGCATTATGGGGTATAGGGTGATATCGCCACATAGCTAATACTTTCGTAGCTGCCTTCCACTCTATAGTGCTATCAAGGGATGATGTTATCATGCGTAAGCAAAGGGGTAGGAGACAAGGGAGCAATAAGCACATGGCCAATATGAATAAGACAATCAACATAAGGGATTTCAGACCACCAATCCAAGAAAACAATGACCCAAACCACCCATCTATCTTTAAACTGTGCCATGTCTGGACAGGCACAAATGTCTGCTCTCTCATCTGGATGGCTAAGTCTTCAACTACAAGATTCTAAATATGCTTTCACTACTTTGCACGCACATGGAGCCCTGTACAAAGAACGAGGGTTAATCACCTCAGGGGGTAAGGACATTAGGTATGGGCCCGAGATATTGATGTTATTAGATGCTGTGTGGGCCCCCAAAGAAGTGGCAGTCATGCACTGTCGAGGTCATCAGGCGGGAGCAGGAGAAATTGCTCGAGGGAATAGATTTGCAGATGCCACAGCCCGAAAGGCAGCCACCACAGGACAAGTAAGGACCCAAGATACTGTAATGCAAGCAGCCCTATTCCCTGTGCCCCTTAGTTCCTGGGCACCCCGATATACTACACAAGAGTTAGACTATTATTGTGAGAAAGAGGGAGGAGTCTTAACAGAACAAGTTTGGATAGTGCTACCACCTCCAGAAGATAGTCCACCCCCAGGTCCTACAGTCATTCCTGAAGCATTAGGACCAGCCTTTGTCCAAGCCTTCCATCAAGCAATATTAGAGGGGAAGCAATATTAGAGGGGAAGCAATATTAGACCTAGTCCTTAGTGGAACACCAGATGTAGTGCAAGAGATAAAGGTGTTGGGGCCACTTGGCAATAGTGATCATAGCATGATCACCTTTGATTTAATTAGTGGAGAAGGGATAGTAAGGAAATCCACAGTACTACCCTTTAACTTTCGAAAGGGAGACTATGATAAAATGAGGAAAACAGTTAAGAAAAAACTAAAAGGAGCAGTTGCAAAGGTTAAAGACGTACATCAAGCTTGGGTGTTGTTGAAAAATACTATCTTGGAAGCCCAGACCAGCTGTATTCCACGCTTTAAGAAAAGTGGAAGGAAGTCCAAAAAACTGCCAGCATGGTTTAAAGGTGAGGTCAGAGAGGCTGTTGTTGCCAAAAAAGCATCTTTCAGGAAATGGAAAAAAAGAGCCAAACGATGAAACCTGGAAACAGCAAAAGCACTGGCAAGTCAAATGCAAGGTATTGATAAGGCAGGCAAAGAGAGAATTTGAGAAGAAGCTTGCTGCGGAAGCAACGTGAAATAAAGACCTTTTCAAGTACATTCGTAGCAAAAAACCTGTGAGAGAGTCAGTTGGTCCATTAGATGATAAAGGGGTTAAAGGAGCACTAAGAGGCGACAAGGCGATAGCAGAGAGACTGAATGAATTCTTTGCTTCGGTCTTTACTGAGGAAGATGTAGGGATGTTACCATGACTGAAGTGGTATTTAAAGGTGTGGAAGAATTGAAGGAAATATCGATACATCGGGAAGATGTCTTACAACTATTAGATAAACTGAAGAGTAGCAAATCACCTGGGCCGGATGGTATACATCCAAGGGTGTTGAAAGAACTGAAATATGAGATTGCAGACCTGCTAGCAGTAATCTGTGAGCTATCATTAAAATCATCTCTAATACCTGAAGACTGGAGGATCGCCAATGTAACACCAATTTTTAAAAAGGGTTCCAGGGGTGATCCGGGAAATTACAGACCGGTGACCCTGATGTTAGTACCAGGAAAAATGGTAGAAACCATCATAAAGAATAAAATTACTCAGCATGTAGATAGTCACAACCTAATGGGAGACAGCCAACATGGCTTTAGACAAGGAAGATCTCGTCTTACTAATCTGTTATGTATTTTTGAAGGAGTGAATAAACAGGTGGACAAAGGTGAGTCGGTTGATATTGTGTATCTGGACTTTCAGAAAGCCTTTGACAAGGTCCCTCATCAGAGACGTTTGGCAAAACTAAAGAGTCATGGGATAGGAGGCAGTGTACTATTGTGGATCAGGAACTGGTTAAAAGATAGAAAGCAGAGGGTAGGGCTAAATGGCCAATTTTCCCAATGGAGAAAGGTGAATAGTGGTGTACCCCAGGGATCTGTGCTGGGTCCGCTGGTTTTTGACATATTCATAAATGACCTGGAAAGTGGAATAACGAGTGAGGTTATCAAATTTGTAGATGACACAAAACTATTTAAAGTTGTTAAAACCCAAGAGGATTGTGAAAAATTGCAAGAAGATCTTGATAAATTGGAAGACTGGGCATCAAAATGGCAGATGAAATTTAATGTGGACAAGTGCAAGGTTATGCACCTAGGGAAGAACAACCCAAACTATGGTTACACGATGCAAGGTTCCACATTAGGAACCACCACCCAGGAAAAAGATTTAGGCGTCATTGTGGATACCATGTTAAAACCCTCGGCCCAGTGTGCAGCGGCGGCCAAGAGAGCAAATAGAATGCTAGGTATGATAAGGAAAGGAATGGAAAATAAAACAAAAGATATTATAATGCCTCTATATCGTTCCATGGTGAGACCGCACCTTGAATATTGTGTGCAATTCTGGTCGCCGTATCTTAAAAAGGATATAGCGATTTTAGAAAAGGTTCAGAGAAGAGCCACCAAAATGGTAAAGGGGATGGAAGGATACTCCTATGAAGAAAGGCTAAAAAGGTTAGGGCTCTTTAACCTGGAAAAGAGACGGCTGAGGGGAGATATGATAGAAGTCTATAAATTAATGAAAGGAGTGGAACGGGTAAACGTAGATCGATTGTTTACATTATCAGAATATAGAAAGACTAGGGGACATGCAATGAAGCTACAGGTAAACTATTTAAGACTAATAAAAGAAAATATTTTTTCACTCAATGTGTAATCAAACTCTGTAATTTGTTACCGGAGGATGTAGTAAAGGCTGTTAGTGTAGCTGGGTTTAAAAAAGGTTTGGACAAGTTCCTGGAGGAAAGGTCCATAAACCATTATTAAGAAGTGACCGAAGATATCAATGCTTGACCCAGTACAAGCATTGTGGAACTTGTGTCTCTTGGGGAAACTGCTAGGTACATATGACCTAGATTGGCCACTGTTGGAAACAGAATACTGGGCTTGATGGACCTTGGTCTGACCCAGTATGGCATATCTTATGTTCTTATGTTCATTTAGTTTCTCCGCTATGGCCTTGTTCTCCCTTAGCGCCTCTTTTATCCCCCTCTCATCTAATAGTCCAACTGAAAAATATTGAAAAAAATTTTATTATGAGTTTTTGCTTCCACGGCAAGCTCTTTTCAAATTCTCTCTTTGCCTGCCTTATCATTGCTTTGCATTTAACTTATCAGTGCTTATGTTGTTTCCCATTTTCGTCATATGGCCCCTTTTTCTATTTCCTGAAAGATGTTTTTTTGGCTACAACAGCCTCTCTGACCTCACCTTTAAATCATGCAGGCAGTTTTTTGGCCTTTCTTCTACTTTTCTTAATGTATGGAATACATGTCCATGCTTGATGAAAATCATTAACCTTTGCAGCTGCCCCTTTTCGATTTTCTTAATTATTTTCCTCATTTTATCATAGTCTCCTTTTTGAAAGTTAAAAGGTAGTACTGTGGATTTCCTTGCCATCCTCCCTGCATTTATTAAATCAAATATGATCATGCTATGATCACTATTGCCAAGTGGCCTCAACATCTTTATCTCTTGCAACAGATCCTGCATTCCACTAAGGACTATGTCCAAAATAGCTTCTCCTCATGTTGGCTCATGAACCAGCTGCTCCATAAAACAGTCATTTATTTCACCTAGTAACTTTATCTCCCTAGTCTGTCCTGATATGACATTGACCTAGTCCATATTGGGATAAATTAAACCACCCATTGTAACTGTTGTAACTTTTGTTAGCTTCCCTGATTTCTTTTAGCATTTCATTGTCTATCTGTTCATTCTGTCCAGGTGGTCAGTAGTACGTCCCCATTGCCTTCGCCTTCCCCTTTTTACATGGACTTTCTATCCATTGAGATTCTACAGTGTATTTTGTTTCCTGCAAAACTTTAATCCTGTGTGACTCAGTACCCTCTCTATCACAGAGCGCAACCCTCTCTACCAATTTTTACTACTCTATCATTGCAATATAGTTTGCATCGAGGTTTCACAGTGTCATATTGGTTCTCCTCCTTCCACCAGGTCTCTGAGATGCCAATTATATCTAATCTTTCATTTAGTGCTATATATTCTAGCTCTCCCATCTTATTTTTTAGACTTCTACTTTAGCATACAGGCATTTTGGAGCTTGTATTTTATTCATATTAACAATCTGGTTATCAGTTGATAGGGGTAATTTGGAATCTTTCAGCTCTGTCTGCTATGCACTTAAAGGCATCTGGGTTACTTTTATCTTTATTGGAACCTCTTTATCAGGATGCCCTAATGTCTCTGTTTTGCTAGCATTCTTCAAGGATACATCCTTCCGAATGATGAGCTCTTGGGTGACTGTCGGCTTTCCCCTAGTATCTTGTTTAAAAGCTGCTCCATCTCCTTTTTAAAAGTTAATGCTAGCAGCCAGGTTCCATCCCGGTTAAGGTGGAACCCATCTTTTTGGAAAAGCCCCTCCCTTCCCCAGAATGTTGCCCACTTCCTAACAAATTCAAAACCCTCTGCCTTGCTTCATCGCCTCATCCACTCATTGAGACTCCGGTGCTCTGCCTGCCTTTTGGGTCCTGTGCATGGAATGGGAAGTTGTGGATTTCAACTTACTCCATAACCTCCCTCACACACTTTCCTGGCTCACTGGTACCAACACATATCAAAACAGCAGACTCCTCCCCAGCACTATCTAAAACCTTATCTAGATGGCACATGAGAGCTGCTACCTTTGCACCAGGCAGGCATGTTACCAGGCAATCCTCATGCCATCAGCCACGCAGCTATCTACATGACTAATGACTGAATCACCAACTGTAACTGCCATCTTAGCTCTTCTCTCACGGGCACATGACCCTAGAGTAACCTCTTCAGTGCAAGAGCATTTTATAACACCTGGAGGACAGATCCTAGCTACAGAATAACTTACTGCCACACCAAGATGATGTTGTTCTTCACGTAACCTCTCTCTTCCATGGCAACAGAGAGGCTGCAAGTACTACGTCCCTCACCAATGACTTGCAAAGGGGCAGCAATACTCCCTTTCTTTTGTATGCAGCCTTTTGAATCAAACTATAGAGATGGCATAAATATTGCAAAATGGTGTTAGATGGGCATGCACTAGGATTGTGACCGTTCCTGAAAAAATAAGTATACCTGATTGATGGTTTTCTTGCAGCCATCACTATATCTTGAATAGATGTTGGTAGTCCTAGAGTAGAGACTAAATACTGCTTAATTTTCATACTATAAGGGCTAATGACTTAAGAGTGGAATGAAGATGACCACCATCATTCTGAGTGAACACCACTGGAAATATTTTAAATATGCATGGAGATAGGATTTCCACACTTTATTTTTTTTATAGGAAAACTAGTTATGTGGAGGCCAATAAAGTTATATGAGGATCATGATGCTTGGCCTCTGTTGAAGTCTGTGAGAGGACTAGAGGGATATACATCAATAGAAGAGGCCCAGCCCAATAAATTACTAGTAAGTCTGAGATAAGCATTTGGAGGACAGAAATATCTAGCAGTAGAGAGGTAGATTTGCATTTCTCTTGCTGGCAAAGAAATCAGTCTGAGGGGGTCCTTCCATCCTGAAAAACATTCTACAAAGTTGTTGCCATTGTAAGTCTATAGAACCCTGCTGATATTGTCATCTGTATAGTTGTATCCTCCAGTAATATAAGCACCATATGTTTGTTGTACAGACACAGCAGAGACAAAGTGGGCTTGGTATCTTTTATTGACATAAATAAGGCCACCTTGTTAAAATGAAACTAATGAGCCTGGAGCAGATGAACAAAGACTTAAAGGGTATTGCTTGGAGCTCTAGTTGACAAACCAGGCATATGAGCTCTTTAATTATGGTTGGATGGATCTGTGGTTAGAGAAAAAGCATAGTTACTCACCTGTAAAAGATGTTCTCCAGGGACAGCAGGAATCATCCTCCCCATATGGGTGATGGTACCAATGGAGCCCACGTGGTAACCTCTCCCCAGCTTTCAAAGAAAGTCTTTGGGAGATGTACCATGCATGTGTGGTCCCCTTCCCTCCTAAGGATGCCATCTTGTCTCAGCATGATAACATAGCTCAAGATGGCAAAAAGGAAAGAAACTCCACAGGGAGGAGATAAGGTTGAGAGGATTGATTCCTGCTGTCCCTGGAGAATACCTGTTACAGGTGAGTAACTATGTTTTCTCAGGGAACAAGCAGGAAGTCAGTCCTCACATATGAGGCTCCCTAGCTACAGGTTACCGAAAAAAAAAAAACCTGTAAAAAGCCACGGGAGACCAGAAAAGGTGAACTGTGAGAAGCAGCAATTGAGTCAAAGATACCAGACCCACGAGCGACCCCAAGTGTCAAGTGAGAAACCAGATCTCCAGTAGCCTGAACACACCGAAGGGCAGGAGTTGCCTTATACCCAAACAAATGACAGAATAGTGCCTGGCCGAAGGCGCTGTCCCATCACGACTCCCTCTCCAGGCAGTAGCAAGCTGCAAAGGTATAGAGAGAGAACCAAGTGGCAGCCTGACAGATTTCTGCCAAGAGATGGAGCACAGGTTTGCCACAGAGGCTGCCATGGCCTGGACACTGTGCGCCATAACCAGATGCTCCAGCAAGAGATTGGCCTGCTTGTAAACGAAGGCAATGCAGTCCGCCACCCAAATGGACAGGGTACATTTAAGAGACCAGTGTCCCAAGTTGATTTGAGTCATTGGAGTCGAAGAACTGCAAGGAGCAATGGTGGGCCTGAGCACGCTTCAGGTAGAAGGACAGGACCCACTTACAGTCCAGGGTATGGTGAGCCACCTCTGCCCTGCTGGCATGGGGGCATGGAAAGAATGTAGAAAGCACCACCTCCTGGTTGAGGTGGAATGGGGACAACATCTTTGGGAGAAACTTGGGGTTCGTGCAGAGAACGACCCTGTTATTATAGAACCTCATATAAGATGGGTGACCACCAGTGCTTGGAGCTCTCTGACCCTGCGAGCTGACCACAAGGAAGACCATCTTCCAGGACAGATACTTGAAGTAGCACGAGCCAAGAGGTTCGAACAGTGGCACAGTGAGTTTTGAAAGAACTACACGGAAGTGCCACTCCGCCACCAGGAGTTGAACAGGTGGCTTAGAGAGATATAGGCCCCACAAAATTCGAATCACAAAGGATTGAGCAGAGAGGGGCTTGCCCTCAACAACATGATGGTACACCGAAAGAATGCAGAGGTGTATTCTGACAGAGTTGGACTTCAACTCTGCCTTGGACAGGTGAAGTAAGTACTGGAGGACCAACTGGACCGAACAGAAGGGGTTAACCTGCCTCTCTGCACTTCAAACTAAAAACTTTCGCCACTTGAAGGCATAGGGCCAGCAGATGGAAGGCTTGTGAGAAGCCAAAAGAACTTCTTTCACCTCGCTGGAGAGACCGAGGTGGGCCAAGGCTACACTTTCAGCAGCCAAACTGTCGGAGACAGGGACCCCAAGTTGGGGTGCAGGAGAGAGCCATCCTCCTGCGAGAGCAGGTCTGGGTTGCTCCCCAGAGGGACTGGGGCTGCCTGGGAAAGGCGGAGGAGCAGCGGGAACCATGACTGCCGGGCCCACTGAGGGACACCAGTATCACTGTGGCTCTGTCGAGCTGGACCTTGAACAGGGTCTTGGCAATTAGTGATGTGGGCAGAAAGGCGTAGGAGAGGCCCACCAACCACAGGATGAGGAACGCATCCACTGCCACCTGCGAGGGATGTAGCTTCCTGGAGCAGAAGTGGGCTAGCTGTGCATTGGCCGGGCAGGCAGAAAGTTCCAGCCTTAGAAGTCCCCAGAGACGTAACAGTCTTTACAATAGTTAATTGTTCTAGTTCACTGTATTAATACCTATACCCAATGTATAAAGTTTGATTATGTTCCATGTAAGAAGAACAGGTTTACTTTGTTCACTGATTCTTTATATTGTTCTATGTAAACCGCACCTGATCTATGGAATGTGCGGTATATAATGCTTGTTAAATAAATAAATAAATTTAAATAAATAACACAGTTGATTCACCACCTTGGAGTCCAGCCACCACTCGTGTGGTTGGAGGACTCTGTTGAGCCAGTCCACCAAGACATTGTCCTGTCCCAGGAGATAGACTGCTCGCAGGAGCATTCTGCTGCTGTTGACGAAGGAGCAAATGCTCACTGCCTTTTGGCAGAGGAGGAATGACCCCATCCCTCCCTGCTTGTTGATGGAAAACATCGCCATTTGGTTGTCGGTCTGGATCAGGACCGCTTGATGTTGGAGATGGTGATGGACAATTCAGAAGGCGAGCACTATCGCTCTGAACTCTAGGAGGTTGATCTGCTGGAGGCTCTCCTCTTGCGACCAGCTGCCCTGCGTTCAGAGTTTGTCAGAATGGGTTCCCCAGCCCAGTATGGAGGCATCCGTGGTATGGATCCTCTGGGGGGGTGGGGGGGGGGGCGGAGATCTGGAAGGGCATTCCAGCCTGCAAGTGCTGGAGCTGCTGCCATCAGTCGAGGAAGTCAGTCAGGGAATGGGACATGAACTGCAGATGCCCTGTTGCCTGCAAACATGGAGCTGAGAGCCTACTGGGCCCATCCGCATGTGCAGGCGGGCATCCGGGGTGACGTGCACCGTGGACACCATGTGGCCCAGAAGGTGAAACATGAAGTAGGCAGAGGCCGAGGGTTGACTCTGGACATGCCCTGCGAGCACCTGGAGGTGCTGGGCCATATCCAGAGGAAGGAAGGCTTTGGCCTGGATGGTGTCCAGCATTACCCCTATGAATTCCAGGCATTGTGTTGGCTGAAGCGCTGTATGTCTTGTAGAGCTATACAAATGCTTAGTAGTAGTAGCAGTAGATGGGACTTTGGGTAGTTTATGATGAATCTCAGGTGTTCCAGAAGGAGGATGGTGTGGGCCATCACCTGATGGGTTTCTGAGGCGGTGCCACCCTTTATGAGACAGTTGTCCAGGTACGGGAAGACGAACATCCCCTGGAGAGACAGGAAGGCAATGACCACTTTCAAGCACATGGTGAAAACCCTGGGGACAGAGGCAAGACCAAAGGGGAGAACCCTGTATTGATAGTGGCAGCCTCCCACCATGAAGCAGAGGTACTGCCTGTGAAGGGGGGGGGGGATAAAGATGTGTGTGTAGGCAGCCTTTAGATACAAGGAGCATAGCTAGTCTTCCTGCCGGAAGTATGACAGCAATGTTCCAACGGAGAGCATCTTGAATTTCTCCCTCACAAGGAACCTGTTGTGGTCTCACAAGTCTAGGATAGGCTGAAATCCCCCAGTCCTTTTGGGAACCAGGAAGTAGTAGGAGTAGAACTATTTGCCTCCAAGTTTGAGGGGGACGAATTCCACTGCCCTGTCTGCCATGAGGTTTGCAGGTTCCTGCTGAAGTAAGTCACAGTGAAGGGAATGCAATGGGAGCTTTCCTGGAAAGAATGGCAGGGCCGACTGTTTGAGGTGGAGGAGGTACCCCTCCTTCACCACCTGCAAAGCCCACCCATCTGTGGTGATGGTGGGCCAGCGGTTAACAAAAAACACCAGACAGCCCCCGGCGGGCTGTGGGGCAGGCCCTCATGGGGGAACAGATGCTATGCTCCAGGGGTCAACCCCACCTCCAGGTTGCACCTGAGGTGCAGACTGGGGCTTGGGGGCCTTAGGCTTACAAAGGCCATACCCTTGTCCCTTGGCCTGCTGACTCTGTTGGGAAGCTGGGAAGGCCAAGTGCTAAGGGTAGTTTCCATAAGTCTTCCTCTTTTTTGGGTAGAAGGACTTTTTGCCCGAAGCCTTCCATCGAGAAGGGTCAGTGGTCTTCTTGGAGAGCCTAGTCCTAGTCATGAACTCGGACTCCAGCTCGGTGGCCTTTTTTATCATGGGTTTCCCAAAGAGGTTCTCTTTCCGGCAAGGGACATTGACCAACTTGTCCTGTACCCATGGCTCCAGGTAGGATGAGTGTAGCCAGGCATGGCGATGGGCACTAATGCCCTCTATGGCTACTTTAGTCACCAACTTGAAGCTGTCATAGGCTGTTTGAGTCAAACTTGGAACACTCCCTGATCATGGAGACCAGGGTCCGGAACCGCTGAAGAGGTTTCTCAGAAAGACTAGCTGCGAACCCAGCAAGCTCCTTCACCGTGTCCTGCAATTACATGCTCTTATACAGCTGGTAGGCCTGGATCTGTCTAACGATCACCGAGCCCTGGAAGCATTTACTGCTGAGGGCGTCCATGGCACAGGCCTCCCTACCCGGGGGGCTCCAAAGAGGACGTTTTCTGGCTCTTAAGCCTCTGCATGGCCAACTCCACCACCATTGAGTTATGGGGCAGTTGAGCTTTCTGAAAGCCAGGGCTCTAGCAGACCAGATACATCAGCTGCCTGCTCACAATGGGAACTAAGGCTGGGATCTCACACATTCGAAAGAGCAGCCACTCCAAGATAGGGGGAACTGGCACCGTGAGGGCCTCTTTGGAGGTAGAGCCTCATACTGGAGGATCTTGAGGTCCTCCACCCAAGGCTCCTCCTTAGACTCAATGGTGAAGGCAAGAGCCTTCACCATGTCCCTCACGAAGTCCATGAAGGACTTGATAAACTGAACAGTAGCAAATCACCTGGACTGGTTGGTATACATCTAAGGGTGTTGAAAGAACTAAAATATGAGATTGCAGACCTAGTATTAGTAATCTGTGAACTATCATTAAAATCATCTGTAATACCTGAAGATTGGAGGCTGGCCAATGTAATGCCAATTTTTAAAAAGGGTTCCAGGGGTGATCTGGGAAACTACAGGCCGATGGAGCCCGATGTCAGTACCTGGAAAAATGGTAGAAACCATCATAAAGAACAAAACTACTGAACATGTAGATAGTCATGGCTTAATGGGAGACAGACAACATAGCTATGGCCAAGGAAGGTCTTGTCTTATTAATCTGTTATTTTTTTTTGAAGGTGTGAATAAACAGGTAGACAGAGGTGAGTCGGTTGATATAGTGTATCTGGATTTTCAGAAACCTTTGACAAGGTCCCTCATGAGAGACTTTTGGCGAAATGAAAAGATCATGGCATAGGAAGCAGTGTACTACTGTGGATCAGGAACTGATTAAAAGTTAGAAAGCAGAGGGTAGGGCTAAATGGTCAATTTTCCCAATGGAGAAAGGTGAATAGTTGAGTACCCCAGGGATCTGTGCTGGGTCTGCTGCTTTTTAACATATTCATAAATGACCTGGAAATAGGAATAACGAGTGAGGTAATCAAATATGCAGATTTGAAAATTATTTAAAGTTGTTAAAGCCCATGAGGATTGTGAAGAACTTGCAAGAGGACCTTGATAAATTGGAAGACTGGTCACCCAAACGGCAGCTGAAATTTAAATTGGACCAGTGCAAAGTTATGCACCTAGGAAAGAACAATCCAAAGTATGGTTACATGATGCAAGGTTCCACATTTGGAACCACCACTCAGGAAAAAGATTTAGGCATCATCATGGATAAGATGTTGAAACCCTCCACCTAGTGTGCAATGGCGGCCAAGAGAGCAAATAGAATTCTAGGTATTATAAGGAAAGGAATGGAGAATAAAACGAAGGATATTATAATACCTCTGTATTGTTCCATGGTGCGACTGCACCTTGAATATTGTGTGCAATTCTTGTTGCCATATCTTAAAAAGGATATAACGTTATTAGAAAAGGTACAGAGAAGAGCCACCAAAATGGTAAAGGGGATGGAAGGATACCCCTATGAAGAGACTAAAAAGGTTAGGGCTCTTCAATCTGGAAAGTGTTTGTCGCTTTGGGAAACTGCTAGGTACTTGTGACCTGGATTGGTCACTGTTGGAAACAGGATACTGGGTTGGTGGACCTTGTTCTGACCCAGTATGGCATCTCTTATATTCTTATAATTCTTATATTTCTTCTTTTGAAACAATTTGTCATGCAAAGAGATTAGAGTTGCAACAGACTTGTCCTTAATATAGCCTTTTAAAAAATGTTGTATTATACTTTGTAGGAATAAGCATGTATGATTCAATGATCTCCCAACATGCCTGAAGCTGTCCTCTGGTTGTAGAGCTGGTGAATCTTGCTGGATTCTATCTGATATATAGTATCTGTTTAGGAAATAGTCATCAGGAATGACTGCAGATGAAATACAAAAGCTGGGGTGGCCTGTGCCAAACTTGAAGAAAGTATCTCTCTATTGGATGGTCTTCTCATATCAGGACAGAAAACTAGGCACTGCATGACAAACACTGTTTGCATATAATGGAGACTGTGTGGATACAGTCTGTGTTGCCTGCATTGGCCATTGTTTGAGATGACTATTTATGCAGAGAGGGTTCTGCCATGCTCATAGAACAGCTCAGTTGTCTGCACAGGAAGAGATTTGATGTGTTGAAGGTTCAATGCTATCATGATTATCCATTTTCTGGGATGACAAGGACTGAAGCCGGACATTAGGCACAGTAAGGAAACTGAGGCACTGTCATAGATTTTATTTTATGCTCTGCAATCTGTGCAGTTGAGGCCCTAGAGTGAGATATCTCATCCTCAGGCTCAAGCAAGAAAAATGACGCTGAAAGCATTTCATACCTGAGACACTTCAAGTAACTACAGGAGTGGATGTGGCTCCAAATTTTGCTTCTGTGGGTCTGTATCATGCAGGCCACTGCACAAGGATGAGGTAGGTCATTCAAGGAAGAGGGGAGTGAGATGAAGAGCAAAGTTAGCTGATCTTTGCACAGAACTTCTCTCCTGCTGGCTTTCAATGGTGAGAAAATTCCCAGGGTTTGTCACTTTACTTTCATAATTGAACAAGACAGTCCCTCTGGAAGGTGCAAGGCACAGTGAAGCAGAAGTGTCTATCGCCCAAGCATCAGAGGCAGACTGGATTAAGGGTCTGAATTTTGGAAAGGTCTGGCACACAGACCCTGGAACTTAAATATATTTGCTCTTTTTTTAAATAAAATAATAAAAGAAAAACAATACAAAACAGTGTCAGAATAAAATAATTCAAAGGTATGTATGTTGCTTCATCAGAGCAGTAAAACCAAAACTGACCATCTGTAGAGACTGCAGTACATGATACAGACCACACATGTTGTGAACCCTTCAGGATCGAGGGAATAAAAAGTGCCTGTTAGCATAAGTTTGTAAACTGCTCTGATACACAGGGTAAAGAGTGGTATAAATAGAAATTACACTTACCTGGTAATTGTAGTTCCTTGAATGACGACAGTTTAGTCCTCTACCTCTGGGTAGTGCACCTCCTCCTCCTGCAGCTTGGTGACTGGACCAATCAAAACTTGTCACCACTGGAAGTAGCCTGCTGGAATTCCCCATCAGCCCCAGTGAACTATTGACAAAGCAGACTCAAAAGAGCAGCAAACAAGTAGCTAACATTTGAAAACCCAATGGAAAACTTATGGAAAAAAATTCGTTAGAAAACTTAAAGCTCCCCCGCAAAAGAAAAGGGAGGAAGCTTTCGGCATGAAACACTCCCCCGCCTGCCGAGCCACAGCCAACTAGCAAGAGAGAAGAAAAAAGGTACACTCACCTGTAAAATTGCATCACAGAAAAGCACGCGTGCCGCGCCAATGTATAAATATCAGGGAGGGAATGAGGACTAAACTGTCGTCACTCAAGGAACTACAATTACCAGGTAAGTTTAATTTCTATTTCCTTATCGTTCCTCCAGTTTAGTCCTCCACCTCTGGGATGTAACAGAGCAGTACTAACGGGAGGGGCCTTGCCATCCGGCACGCAACACCGCTGAACCAAAACAGTCATCCCCCGCCGCCAACACATCAAGGCGGTAGTGCTTACTGAAGGTATGCAGCAACGACCAAGTCGCCGCTTTACAAATTTCCACTGGTGGAACAAGACTGTGTTCCGCCCAGGAAGCCGCTTGCGTCCTAGTAGAATGAGCTCTCAGCCCTACCGGAGCTAGATGCCCCTGTAACAAGTAAGCCGAGACAATTGTTTCCTTGATCCATCTGGCAATGGACGCTTTTGCCGCAGCCTCCCCTCTCCTGGAACCGCCAAACAGCACGAACAACCGATCCGTCTTAAGAAAGGACTCGGTGACCGTCAAGTAATGACGTAACACTCTCTTTATGTCCAGGCAACTGAGACTGTGGTCGGCCCCCGGTTTGCCTGATGCCCGCAAGACTGGGAGGGACACCGACTGATTTAAATGAAAGGGAGAAGACACCTTAGGAAAAAATGAAGGTACCGGCCTGAGAACCACTTTCTGAGAAGAAAAGCACAGAAAGGGCTCCCTACAAGAAAGCGCCTGAAGTTCCGAAATGTGCCTAGCTGAACAAATAGCCACCAAAAACACCGCCTTAGGGGTTAAATCTTTGACCGAGGCTTGAGATAAGGGCTCAAATGGGGCCCTTCCGAGAGACCGCAAAACCAAGTTGAGATTCCAAGGCGGAACGGAGATCCGACGTGCGGGATGCAATCTGGACACCGCCTTAAGAAATCTAAGCACATCGCCGTGCGCACCTAACGCTACGCCTTGCACCTTACCTCTGTAACAGGCCAGGGCTGCCAGCTGCACTCTCAAAGAGCCGGCGGCTAGGCCCTTTTCGAAGCCATCCTGCAAAAAATCCAGAACTACTGGTACTGACGCCATGGCCGCACGGACCTGATGTCGCGAACACCAGTCCTCAAAGATCCACCACACACGTACATAAGCGAGCGAAGTGGAACGTTTCCGCGCCTGAAGTAACATTGCTAGGACCGAGGTGGAGTAACCTTTCCTCCTCAGCCGTGCCCTTTCAATGGCCAAGCCGTAAGCGAGAATCTCTCCACCTGCGGCATTAGCAGCGGCCCCTGGATCAACAGATCCGGTGACAATGGGAGGTGCCACGGAACCCCGTCCAACAACCTTACCAGGTCTGCATACCACAGACACCTGGGCCAGTCGGGTGCTACCAGAATCACCCGGCCGCGATGCGCCGAATCACATGCCCGATGAACGCCCACGGTGGAAACACAAAGTAGACCTCTCGGGGGCCACAGGCGCAATAGGGCATCGATCCCTTCGGACATGCACTCCCGCTGTCTGCTGAAGAACCGATTCACCTTTGCGGATTGGAAAGTGGCCATCAGATACATGACTGGCGTTCCCCATCGGAGAACCAATTGCGCGAACACCTCCGGATGTAGCTCCCATTCTCCTGCATCCACCTGGACCCTGCTGAGAAAATCTGCTGTCACGTTGTCTTTTCCGGCAATGTGCGCTGCTGATATCGCCTGCAGCCTCGGTTCTAACCAGGAGAACAGCTGCTCGGACTCCTCCTCCATGGCCGCGCTCCCGGTACCGCCTTGTCGATTTATGTATGCCACGGCCGTCGCATTGTTGGACAATACTCGGACCGCTCGGTGCATCACCTGGGCTTCAAATTTTTTCAGGGTCAAGAACACCGCTCTCAACTCCAACCGATTGATCGACCAGCCGCTCTCCTCCGGAGACCAGAGACCCTGAGCAAAGTCCACTCCGCAATGCACCCCCCAGCCAGAGAGGCTGGCGTCCGTTAGAAGCAGAATCCACGCTGGTTGCTCTAGAAGCATGCCTGCTCGTAAGGACGCAGGACGTATCCACCAGTGCAGATCCCGCCGGACCTGTGAGGGGCAAGGCAGCCGTTTGCTCAACGGATCGGACTGATTGGACCAGCGGCGGAGTAACGCCCGCTGCAACGATCTCATGTGATATCTGGCCCAAGGCACTACCTCCAAAGTTGCTGCCATGGTCCCCAGCACTTGTAGGTACTTCCACGCCGATGGTGCTATGAGCTTTCGGAAGTCCCACACTAGGGTCCGCAGGGCCAGAGCCCTTCGCTCCGTTAGGAACACTGACCTCCTCCGAGTTTCGAACTGCACCCCCCAAGTACTCGAGAACCTGGGACGGCGTTAGCTGACTTTTGACTGGGTTGACCACCCATCCTAGAGATTGTAGTAGAGCTATAACCTTTTCCGTAGCTCTCCTGCTCTCGTCCTGTGACTTCGCTCGAATCAACCAATCGTCTAAGTACGGATGGACTAAAACTCCCTCCTTTCGCAACACTGCTGCCACCACCACCATTATCTTGGTGAACACCCGTGGTGCAGTCGCCAGACCAAAGGGCAGTGCCTGAAACTGGAAATGCCCCCAAGGGAGCACGAAACGGAGAAACTTTTGATGGGACTTCCTGATGGAAATATGAAGATAGGCCTCTGTGAGATCGAGGGATGTCAAAAACTCCCCCCTGCCGCACCGCGACAATGACCGAGCGCAGCATCTCCATACGAAAATGAGGCACCCGAAGACAGAGATTTACCCATTTGAGGTCTAAAATGGGGCGAAGAGTGCCATCCTTCTTTGGCACCACAAAATAAATGGAATAACGCCCTTGACCGTATTCTGTCGCCAGCACGAGAACTACCGCCCCCAAGTGCAGAAGACGGTTTAAGGTCTGCCGCACCTGCAGCGCCTTCTGACGACCCCTGCAAGGAAAATGCACAAAGGAGTCCAACCCTGGCCTGGCAAGATCTAGGGCATAACCATCGCGGATGATCTCCAAGACTCACTGATCGGACGTTATACGGGTCCAGGCAGAAAGAACCCCCCGAAGGCGACCTCCGATCAGTTGAATCTCTGCCGGGACCCGCCACCCTTCATTGTGGCTTTCGAGGAGTTCCAGAGGTGCCTGCAGAGAATCCTCTACTTGCACCACGAAACCCACGAAATCCCTGGGCTCAAGCCGCAGAATGGCCCCTTTGAAACCCCGCAAAATGGGAAGAACGAAATCTCTGAAAATCTCTAAACTGACCCCGAGAGGCCGAAGAGGCTTTTCCTCGCTGGGGTTTGTCTTCTGGAAGTCAGCCGCCCTTGGTATCCCCTAAATCTTTAACCAACTTATCTAGATCTTCTCCGAATAACAGTTTCCCCTTAAACGGGAGCTTGCCAAGCCGCGATTTAGAAGACCCATCAGCCGACCAATTTTTAAGCCAAAGGGACCTACGCGCTGCTACCAAGGAAGCCATACTATTCGATAAGGCTCTAATGAGGTCGTAGTACATATCAGCCAAATACGCTGAACCGGACTCCAAGCGCTGTAGCTCCTGTACTTCATCCTGCTCTAAGGACACCGGCTGTCGCAGGTGCTGGACCCAACGCAAACAGGCCCTTGCCACCCAAGCGCCACAAATGGAAGCCTGCAATGCAATGGCATCCGCCTCAAAGGACTGCTTTAACAAACTATCCATTTTTCTATCCTGTGCCTCCTTCAAGGCCGCACTGCCTTCCACCGGAATTGTGGTCGTCTTCATGACAGCAGAAACGGCAGCATCAATTTTCGGAGCGTGAAACCTGTCCCTGTCCTTATCCGCCAGGGGATACAACTTGTTCATGATCCTTATCCCCTTGAGACCAGATTCGGGTTGGTCCCACTCGTTCTGAATCATCTGATCTATCACCTTATGGATAGGAAAGACCACTTGCGTCTGCCGAACTGCCTGAATAATCGGGTCCACGCCATCCTCCTCCTTGACCGTTTGCTCGGCCGTCAATCGAAGTGTCTGAAGGGCCTCTGTGATAAGCGCCGGCAACTCATCCCTGCGGAAAACCCGAATAATCTTTGCCTGATCCTCAGGTTCAGGGATCTCTCCTTCTTCCAATTCCTCCAACTTCGTATCCCACTCAAACTCATTTTCATCTGCCTCCTGCCAGTCCACTTCAGCCAGGAAGTGATCAGGCAGCCATGGTCTCTTGGCCGCTCTTACAACCACAGATTCGCACTCAGCGATCCCCGACCGCACCGAAGAAGCAGGGAATGGCAGAGACCCTAACAACGGAATCTGCCGCCTGCGACAAAACGCTTGATGCATAAGCAAAACAAAGTCTGGGGAAAAGTCTTCCACCTGTGACCCCACACCAAAATCTGAAAGCGCCCCAGGTTTAACAACCATGGCATCCTGAGGAGACGAGGAAGGACCAGCACTCGCCGCTTCACCCCCTGCTGCTGCAAGCGCTCCTTGGGAGACCCCAGAGATGGAACTTTGCAAAGGCTGATCCATAGTGGCAGAAGTCGAAGCACAGGCTGGACAGATGCCCGACTCGGGGCACGCAGCCCTACGATTATCACAAATAATACACTGAGACCCCGACGCCATAGGCCTGAAGACCTTGCCGGAGTGGAGGAGACCCTGGGGACAGGATCTGCCTGACCCTAAGTAGAGTGCTAAAACAGAGACTCCAGATGACCCTTCCGCACCTGGAGCCCCTCTTAACTCTATCAGCAGAAGCTAGGAAGCCTCTATTATCTTCTTTAATTTTTTTTTTAAATTTATTTATGTCTTTTTTTTTTTTTTTTTTTTTTAACAGGCCTTGTCCGGGCCCCCTGCGCAGACTTCAAGTAAACCAAAAGCCTTCTGTGCTCCTAACTGTCTAGTGACAGCCCGTTCCAAAAAACAAGGAAAGCAAAAGTATTTAAAATAAAGAAATTTAAAATAAAGAAAGCAGCGAAATACCTTGCTGCGGAAGCACAGATCGCCGTTCAGCAGGAACCCCAGCCTGGGGGGCCGTGCTGCCGCCGATAGACACAGATACGCTGCGAGCACCATGTGCACAAAATGGTTGCTGCAGCACACAGCATTTTGGCGCGCTGCGCCGGCCGGCCCGCAAGCCACTACCGGAGCCCAACTTAAGTGCTCGAGACTGCTCCGGAGCTATGCGGCCATCAGCACACCGAGGCTTCGGGAGAGACACCGTGATTCCCACGCCGGCCACCAGCGCTGCCTTTCTCCACAAGAGAGGCTTCCGGAGTTTGCCACCGACCCCGCGGACTACAGCACCGCGGCAATCGGGATGCTGGCGAGCTGTTTCAGGGGTTCTGCCCTGAACTGCCCAGGGGTCAGAGATCTTGTATGCTGCAACAACGGTACGTGGCTGGGCAGGAAAGGGGAGAGCTTCAAAGCCCCCCCTCCTGATCCAAAGTCCGTATTCTTCCTGCTCCTTAGTATTTAATTGAATTTATTTATTTATTTATTTTGAAACCAGCCAATTGAGATTTAGAATGGATGAAAGGTAATTAAAAGGATTTAAAAGAATTTAACTAGCTATCCTGCTCCTTATCTGTTTCTCCAGTGAGCCCAGCACCTAGGCTCACAAGGTCCTTCTGCTGCGTGGAGACTGGACACACTGGGGCTGATGGGGAATTCCAGCAGGCTACTTCCAGTGGTGACAAGTTTTGATTGGTCCAGTCTCCAAGCTGCAGGAGGAGGTGCACTACCCAGAGGTGGAGGACTAAACTGGAGGAACGATAAGGAACAAGTGTCTAAACCAGGAATGGGCAAACTACGGCCCGGCAGACCTTTTAATCTGGCCCGCGGAGCGCTAGCACTACATGCACTACAGGAGTCTATGGAGAGGGAACGCCAGTTCGCCCGCTTCTAAAATGGCTGCCGCTGAGATCCCTGTGCTCTGCATGCACGCACACTCATCACGCGGCCCTTTATACCTCTGAACCCTCAGGTCCCAACTCAAAGTTCTATGCCAGAGCAGTCGCACCGCCAAACCAAAGCTTCTCAGGACTCTGTGGCAAGCGGGGAGGGCTCCAAAATACCTGGTTTCCTGCCAGCGCGGCCAAACACCCCTCCTTCACTCCTGGGCTCAGATCAGCTGTCTGCTCTCTCTCACCAGCTCACAGTTGGGCCCTCGCACTGCACTTCACTCCCACTAGCCGCCCCCTCACAGGGGAGAACTGCGGCTCTGGCCATCTCTTTTTTTGGGGTGGGGCCACAATCTAATTTCGCTGCTACAGCTATAAGAGCTGCTTGCTCTGCCCTGTCTTAGCTGTACTGCAGCAGTGCTGTATACGGCCAAAACCCAATAGGATTAATCAAAGGCAAAGTTAAAACTTTTGTTCCTTCAGTGAGTCTCAGCTAGTGGGAATCACGTCTCTCCAGCTGTTTGGAGACTAAATTACAACACTGTTCCCACTAAAATTGAAGGTACTATTTTATGAAAGAAATACATTGCATAAAAGTTTTGTAAAATAACTCTTTTTATGCTTTTCTACCTTAATCTAAACATTTAATGTTACAAATTTAAATTTAATTTATATTAATTCACACATATACACCGTCCATCTACTCTTGGTCCGGCCCCCGGGTCCAATATATGAACCCATTGCGGCCCTCGAGTCAAAATGTTTGCCCACCCCTGGTCTAAACCATAAACCATTCTGAGCTTTGGGAGAGCTGTTCTTTCCTGGAAATGTGCAATGACATCATCAACTTGTGTGCCTGATGCAATTCTGCTTGTCACAGGAAAAAGAAATTCTCGCAATATTTTTACCAAAATAGAAAGAAGACAACTGTAGAAAAATATAGCAGGATTCATAGAAAGAAAATCTTTGTCAACTGTAGAAAAGGCACCTCAACTCTGAGTTTCCACCTTTGAGCTAAGAGCAATTAATTGCCGGCTTAAATCAGTTAGGTTTTTATGGACAGATGACACATTCTCAATAAAGTATTCACAAAACTTGTCTAAAGAACAGTAGGTGTTTGAAAACTTTTCTCTATATTACAACTATTTTCTACATCAATTAATCTACAAAATTTCTTTGGGTGATTTTTTGAGATTACTAATTTAGCTGTGCACTATGCCTTCTTACACCATTTAACAGCTTTACAATAAACAAGTAGCGCAAGGTTTGTACAAACTGAAATCATAATTCAAATGAGACTTTTGCTATTGCTACTCCTTGTGATGCACCTGTTTCAGCAATCTTAATCATTATTATTCCAATGTGAACATTTAATTGACTTCATCTGCCTTTCATGCACTGGGACTAAGCCATTATAATGTGTTAAGTACCGTATTTTTCGCACCATAAGACGCACTTTTTCTTCACCAAAAAGTGGGAGGAAAAGTGCCTGCGTCTTATGGTGCGAATATAAGAAGTTGCAGAGCGGCAGCGGGTCTGGGCGTTCCACCTCTGCTCTGCCGTCGTGTTCCTCTTCTTTCCCTCTTCTCGGTGCTGCATACAGGGACTTGAACTCCGACAGTTTCTTTTTAACGGCCTGTCCTCCTTTGGCCTTCTCCATGTGCCCTCTGTTGCCCTCTGAGGCGGGCCCCTTATCCCACTCGCCTTAACTCTGAGCTCTGGTTCTCGGTCCTGTTCCCCTGGACTTATCCTGGGATCTCTCCAATCACCCGGAGGCTTGCCGACACACTCTCTGACCTCCTCACTGCCACCGACCTCCTTTCCGTGGCTGCTTTTGGGCCCCCACTCTTCCACTCCACTGCCCTCAACGTGTGCTGTATCCTCCACTACTTCTTTCACTTTATTTGAGCTGCTTGCTGCTGTTCGCGGTCCACACCGTCTTACCTCCTCTCCCAGAGGTAGCACTCCGCAGGCCGTCCTACCTCTGCCTTCACTGCGTGGGTTCCTCCCGCGGGACTAAGCTCCCAAGTGGCACCCCGCTGCTCCGTTCACCTCAGCACGCCCTCCAGTTGTTCTTCAGGCCCACAAACGCCGGCTTTCCCGCACGGTACTGCCGCTGTCTTCTCAGCACTCTGCACTGTCCTTCGCGGTGCCGATCGCACCTTGTCTCAGCCTGCTCCTCTCTACGTCCTCTCTTTCACTTTGGGCCCGGCTTCTTCCGTCGCGGTGAAACTCCTCTGCTCACCGCCTGTCCCGGTCTACCGACCGGCGATCGCTCCTCTGCGTTCCCTACCGGGGGTCTCACCCCACTGCCTCCTTTCGTCTACGCCGCTCTGCTTGCACATTTAGGGGTTATTTCCCCCCTCAAATCGGCCGAAGACGGCGGAGCTTGGCGCTACTACGCTATTTCCTCAGATGACGTCACCGGAACCCTCATCTGTTATGTTTTTTTAAAGTGTGAATAAACAGGTGGACAAAGGTGAGTCAGTTGAAATAGTGTATCTGGACTTTCAGAAAGCCTTTGACAAGGTCCCTCATCAGAGTCTTTTGGCAAAACTAAAGAGTCATGGGATAGGAGGCATTCTACTACTGTGGATCAAGAACTGGTTAAAAGATAGAAAGCAGAGGGTAGGGCTAAATGGCCAATTTTCCCAATGGAGAAAGGTGAATAGTAGTGTACCCCAGGGATCTGTGCTGGGCCCGCTGCTTTTTGACATATTCATAAATGACCTGGAAAGTGGAATAACGAGTGAGGTTATCAAATTTGCAGATGACACAAAACTATTTAAAGTTTTTAAAACCCAAGAGGATTGTGGAAAATTGCAAGAGGATCTTGATAAATTGGAAGACTGAGCATCAAAATGGCAGATGAAATTTAATGTGGGCACGTGCAAAGTTATGCACCTAGGGAAGAACAACCTAAATTATGGTTACACGATGCAAGGTTCCACATTAGGAACTACCACCCAGGAAAAAGATTTAGGCGTCATTGTGGATAACATGTTAAAACCCTCGGCCCAGTGTGCAGCGGCAGCCAAGAGAGCAAATAGAATGCTAGGTATCATAAGGAAAGGAATGGAAAATAAAACAAATAATAAGCACTTTCACAGCAAATAGGTAGGATGCATAAGGCAATCAAAACAGAATATTTTTTTTCCTATTTTCCCCTCTGAAAAACCAGGTGCGTCTTATGGTCCGGTGCGTCTTATGGTGCGAAAAATACGGTACCTGGTCAGAGGTACTTATGTCATTCAAGGAAGACAATTCAAAATGAGACCAACAATTAAGGGAAATTACAGAAATAACATCAGGGCAATTTAATTTCTCTAGACATATATTCTAAATGAATGCACTGGATCTAATCTCTAACATATTTGGCATAATCATTGCTGTGCAAGGAGTATGTAGGAAGACACTTTGATGTGCCAATCATGCCTCTAATAACTGAAAACAACTCCCTTGCTCTATTCAATGAAGAATCAATTTCGAAACATGGAAACATTACGGCAGAAAAAGACCACATGGTCTATGTAGTCTGACCTTCCATATCAACTACAATAGTCCCCTTTTTTTTCCTTTAAAGATCTTCTGTGTTTGCCCCATGCTTATTGAATTCAGATACTGTCCTATTCCACCCATCTACCACTCTTTCCTTAAAGACATATTTCTGCATATTACTCCTGAGTCATAAGAACATAACATAAGAACATAAGATATACCATACTGGGTCAGACCAAGGTCCATCAAGCCCAATATCCTGTTTCCAACAGTGGCCAATCTAGGTCATAAGTATCTAGCAGTTTCCCCAAAAGACACAAGTTCCACAATGCTTGTACCGGGCCGATATCCCGGGTCCCATTTAATAATGGCTTATGAACCTTTCCTCCAGGAACTTGTCCAAACCTTTTTTAAACCAGCTACACTAGCAGCTTTTACTACATCCTCTAGTAACAAATGACAGAGTTTGATTACACATTGAGTGAAAAAATATTTTCTCTTATTGGTCTTAAGTAGGTTACCCTGTAGCTTCATTGCATATCCCCTAGTCCAGGGGTGGGGAACATGCGGCCTTTTGGAGCATGATGTGTGGCCTTCTGAGGCCTTCTTAAACAAGTTTTCATATTGTTATATATATGACATTGATTAACATATGTGAACTAATTTTGGCAATATGGCAATTCTGCTAGGAGATGATTCTCGGTAAAAGCCATTATCTGGCTGCGATAAGGTGGTATCGCTTATCTAATTGTAGTTCTTGGAGGCGATAAAGAGGTCACCCGACATGTCCGTTGCTGGCGACGTCGGTATGGGGAACTGGCGATAGACACTACACCCAATAACAGACGCAGAACTGGCGTGGCGTAACATCACGCCTTCGGATAAATATATCACGATGAGACTCAGAGGAGAATGTGGAGGAAGAGTAAGGCTTGGATTTTGAACGAGAGAACACATTAGCGAATCAGTTTGGAGTTGGCGGTGAAGCATAGTGGTCACGTGTGCGAGTCGAAGTGTGTCGCGTAGAGGAGAGTGTGCCTCAGCCTTGGCGCGTGTAGGACGTAAAACCACAGTACGAGGAGGTACCCGGTGTGTGATGTTAAATAAATTCTCAACATTTTCATTCAAAATTATATGTGAAGAAACAAATTCATGATTGCAATTTCTTCTCCACCTTCTGGCAACACTGTGGTGACAGTTACTAACTGGCTGGCATAGAGTGCAGTGTTTGTGGTTCCTTCCTTCAGAGTGTGTTTGTCACTTGATTAGATTTTTTTTTTGCTTTCCATCATGTCAAAAAAAAATGAAAAGGTCGCTGATAGAAGAACACAGAGTGTTTAACGATGAGTGGGAATTGCAATATTATGTTGTTTCTGAGAAGGATAAAATGAGTTGTTTGCTCTGTGATTTCAACGGTAAGAAAATACAATGCACATCAACACTACTCTACTCATAAGGACAATAAATACGTTAAGCTAGAAGGTGAATCCCGAAAGATTGCTTTACAAAAATTGAAAGAAGGGAAGCAAAAGCAGAGGCAGTTATTCCAATCAGTGCCGAGTATCGGAAACGCAACTACAGAAGCTACTTATATAGTGGCATATTTACTTGGGAAAAAAGGTAAGCCATTTAGTGATGTGGAAATTATAAAAGATTGCATCGTAGAGGTTGTAGGATGCTTAGATCCTGATAAGGTTAACAAATACAAACAACTGCCTCTTTCAAGAAGAACTAATGCTGATCGGCAGCATGAATTAGCACTCAATGTAGTAGATCAACTGAAAGAAATAATCCAAAAAGAAAATGTGTACTATTCAATAGCGCTGGATGAATCAACTGATTGCACTGACTCAGCTCAGGTATTGTATTTTGTTACCGCCATAACTAAGGATTTTCGTGTTTACGAAGAGTTGCTTACTCTGAGCACTCAAAAGAGCAGAACGCGAGGAATCGATGTGTTTAATGATTTTAAAGACAAATGTCATGAATTCGGACTGAATCGGGCTAATTTAGTAAGTGTATGCACAGATGACAGGGAAGAACGAAGGCTTTATCGCACAACTTAAGAAAGAGGTTTCAAGCCAAAATGATCTTATCTGTTTTCATTGCATTTTGCATCAACAAAGTTTCTGTGCCAAATCCACTGTTTTAAATGACACTTTGCAGAAACTTGTAGGAATTGTGAATTATATTCGAGCAAATGCAATGAGACATCAACAATTTCGTGAGATGCTAATGATGAATAATGAGGTAATTAGTGTTGATTTGCCCTACAATTCGAAAGTGCGCTGGTTATCACAAGGACAGGCTTTAGTCGAAGTTTTATATTTGCGTGAAAAAATAATTCAATTTTTCGAGGAAAAGAATGAACACTGAATTATCATGCAAGGAGTTTCATAGCAATGTTGCTTTTCTGTGTGATATGACAAAGCAAAATAACTTGAACGTTTCATTGCAAGGTAACACCAAGGGGTATGTTTACTAAGCAGTCTTAACGTGCGCTCAGCGATAGTGTGCAGGCTGCCATAAAAGGAGTGGGCATTTCGGTCTTAATGTAGCGAAATGGGACTATCGCGCGATAACGTGCACTGCGCACATTATCGGGCGAACCTCCGCTAAGCACGCTAACGCGCGGTAATCTTAAGTAGGCGCGCAGACATGCAAACATAGAAACAGAGGTGTAGCACAATGGTTAATACACTGACTGATGATACAGGGGTCATGAGTTCGATCCCCAGTGTGCCTAATGCATAAGGCTGGCTGAGGCATCAGCCTTTACATGTACGTATTGCTTCTTGAGACAGTTTATTTGTATTTTAATTTTTGCTGCCAGCAAACACACCCTCACGTGCCGTAACCTAAGGTGCTGCATAAGACACCCTATAAGGCACTCCCCATAGGGCACATTATAAAGTGCACTGTCCGCCATGGCACCCTATAATGTCCCCCATAGGGCACCCTATAAGGCGCTCCATAGGACACCTTATAAGTCACCTCATACATACTGTAACCATAAGGTGCCTCAGAAGGCGCTTTATAGGGCACCCTATCAAGCGCCTTCTGAGCCACCTTATGGTTACAGTACTCAGAGGGTGGTTATGCTGGCAGCACTAATGTACATTAAAAATAGACAATGCTTTGGACAGCCCTATCAAATAACCCCACTGTGGGTTTAAACCCATGCCCTCTGGCTCCAGCGGCAGTGAAGCAACCAGTGGGCTATAGCTACAGACCCCTGGCTGGCTGCAGAAGGACTGCACGTCACCACACAAACAGTCTGCTGTGGCCACCAGGATAGGGTTATCCCACCCATACCCATGATGCACTGCACATGCAAATCAGCAGTCTACAGATGATCACAAGATGGGGTATGCACCCCCACAAGACCTCGGCCTGGTGGGGGGAACTGACCTTGTGTGTTACTGGCACAGAGTAGCTACACTCCGTCAAATTGTGTGGGTACTGTGCTCACCCTGAGGGTGAGGTGGGGCGCCCAGCACCAGGTCCACAGCACCTTTCATGGCAGAATTAGGCCATGCTGCAGGTCCCCAGTAGTGCTAGTGTGTGAGATAGGTGGTTCCTGCAGACACACCTTGGATACATATGTATTTCTCAGTCAGGTTTAGCCCTTATGGACCCATAGGCAGATTATGTACCACCACCCAACCCACCCTTCGGGGCTGAGGGTGGGAAATAGGGTCTCCCACCAACAGATCCACATTCGCCCTCCCTGCAATGGTGGCAGTAGAGGGGACCATCAACCCCAGTCCTGCAGGGGAACAGACACCCTACAGGACAGTCAATGCAGCTCTGTACACATCCATAAAGCAATAGCAGACAGACATTAGGCCTGGAAATGCTCAGCTGTGCCCCACCACTTTCTGACATTCCCCTGCAGCAAGCCTCCAGCCGTTGCACCCTACAAGGTGTTTCAGCAAGACACATACTAGCTGCAGACAGTCTGCTAGCTAGTCCATAGTGCATGTTCCTGGGGAGATGCGTGCACCCAGAACTGGGATGTCAGCATACACACCAAGCAGATAAGTCAGTGATTGGGCCCCAAAAGGGAACCCATAAATATCACATGAGAGAAATACTATATAGCACTATGGGGGAACCTAGCCATGCCGTGGTCACTGCTCAGTCAGGGTGAGAGTGATCTCCCAGCAGGACATGCTGTGGCCAACCTGTCTGTGCAGGTGGTGGCCGGGCACTACAATGTCCCAGCCATCGCCCTATGCCCTGTGCAGATGCATCCTGGCCAGGCTACACTGTCCGGCCTATACCCATGGTACCTTGCTCCTCATTATGCACATTGGCAGGCCAACACTGGCAACAGTGCTGGCAGTGTGGGCTGTGGAGGGTGTTTTCAGCCACCACACACTGGATAGACAGACACACACTCCCACACCTATGCCAGCATTGTACAACTATAGAGGTGTTTGGCAGCCCTGGCCACCGCACCAGTCCTGGGCACAGTGCGGGCATGGCTATGGTACGCAATGTTGCTGGGGTCACTCCCCAGGGTGGTAGACACTGTCAGACACAAGACCTGTAGCACACTCCACAGACATCAGAAAGTTTGCTATAATGCAGCCCAATCAGGACAATGTATTTAACTTCGGAATTGCTATCTGCCAGTAATCATAGCAACCTTTTGATAGCTGTGTACCGTATTCCCAGGTTTAGGGTGGCATTGCTAAGGTATGCAAGTGCTAGTATTGGGAGATGCACACAGGGCCCAATGTCCTGCCTCTCCAGGAGGCATTGGATAATAGAGCCTGTGGGTGCGGGTGTATCTGCCCCTGTTGGCTGCTGTTTTACGGCAGAGGTTCCCAACTCCAGTCCTGGTGGGTCAAACACTGTTTGGGTTTTCATGCTGCCCCTCACGAATATGCATGAGATACATCTGCATACCATGGGGGCGGCGCATAGAAATGCAGCACAGGCATCTTTATTAGAGGCAGCATGGAACCTGAATGGTGTTTGGCCCTCCAGGACTCTGCTCTAGGTAATGCACATGTTTATGGTGTCTGTGCTCTGTAGGGTAAAATGTAGGTGTTGTGGGCATGTGTATGTCATCTGCAATAAAGGTTCTGTCTGTAGTGACACGTTTCAGTAGTGGGTAAAATATGGGGACTGGGTTGGTAGGCACCACAGCTGGGACTTGAACCTGTGACCTTCGGCTTCTGAACACACTGGTTGTGTGAACTGCACCACCGTGTTGCCACAGAGACTGTGCGTTCCCTAGTGATACCATGACTGTTCGTCAGATAGAGCCTGTCTGTTGCAGTGCATGGCACCCACATTATCACGCGATAAGGTACCTTATCGCACGATAACGTCACAGAGCGCACATTAAGACGGTTTAGTAAACATACCCCCAAGTCTATATATGTTATGTGGCGAGAAATTAAAATATTCAGAAAAAAATTAACATTTCTTAAATCACTTCTTGGTCGAAATGAGCTTCCTGAAGAGCACTTTTCTCACCTAGTAAAAATGATTAATGAAGAAAAATATTCTTTTGAACGTTTCAAACAAGATGAATCAGTTAAAGACTCACTAATCAAGGAATACAATGAAAGGTTCAGAGATTTTGAGAAGCATGACATGACCCTCAAATTGGCTTTTCAACCTCACTTAGTTGATGTATCTGAGGCCCCAGAGAAGCTGCAGATAGAGTTAATTGAGCTCTCGGAAGATTATATTCTGAAGTCGCTGTTTGACAGCAAAAAAGATCCCATTCAAATATGGAAAAATGACGTCGAATATCCTCACCTCAGGGAACATGCACGACACTTGCTCTCCTGCTTCTCAACAACATATCACTGTGAATCTACATTCCCCTACTTAACACAAATTAAGATGACCACCTAGAAGGCCAGTTAAGACTACATACATCCACGTTGCAGCCCGATATATTACTGCTTTCTCACAAAAAACAATCTCAGAAGAGTCACTGAAAGGTAAGCAGTTAGCTTAGTTGTTTAAAGATATATATATATACACACACACACATATATTTGTATTGAAACATTGTTAGTATGCACGCTGCCATATGGCAGTATAAGATACTTGAAAGGGTTAATTCTGTATAAAAGCTAAATTAGTATTAAATTATTTGCATTTTGCAGTAAATTTGGTGGGGATTATTTTTTTCAGAATGTGGCCTTCTTGAAAGGATATTAGCTCTCATGCGGCCTTCAAATAAGAAAAGGTTCCCCACCCCTGCCCTAGTCTTTCTATATTCTGATGACAAACATTCGATCTACGTTTACCCATTCCACTCCATTCATTAATTTATAGACCTCTATTATATCTCCCCTCAGCCGTCTCTTTTCCAGGTTGAAGAACCCTAACGTTTTAGTCTCTCTTCACAGGGGTATCCTTCCATCTCTTTTACCATTTTGGTGGCTCTTCTCTGTACCTTTTCTAATAAAGTTATATCCTTTTTAAGATACGGTGACCAGAACTGCACACAAAATTCAAGGTGCGGTCGCACCATGGAATGATACAGAAGCATTATAATATCCTTTGTTTTATTTTCAATTCCTTTCCTTATGATACCTAGCATTCTATTTGCTCTCTTGGCAGCCGCTGTAAACTGTGTGGAGGGTCTTAACATGTTATTCACGATGATGCCTAAATTTTTTTCCTGGGTGGTGGTTCCTAATGTGGAATATTGCATCATGTAACCATAGTTTGGGTTGTTCTTTCCTAGGTACATAACTTTGCACTTGTCCACATTAAATTTCATCTGCTAATTTGATGCCCAGTCTTCCAATTTATCAAGATCCTCTTGCAGTTTTCCATAATCCTCTTGGATTTTAACAACTTTAAATAGTTTTGTGTCATCTGCAAATTTGATAACCTTACTCGTTATTCCCATTTCCAAGTCATTTATGAATATGTTAAAAAGCAGCAGACCCAGCACAGATCCCTGGGGTACTCCACCATTCACCTTTCTCCATTGGGAAAACTGGCCATTTAGCCCTACCCTCTGCTTTCTATCTTTTAACCAGTTCCTGATCCACAATAGTACACTGCCTCCTATCCCATGACTTTTTAGTTTTGCCAAAAGTTTCTGAGGGACCTTGTCAAAAACTTTCTGAAAGTCCAGATACACTATATCCACAGACTACCTGTTTATTCACACCTTCAAAAAAACATAACAGATTAGTAAGACAAGATCTTCCTTGTCTAAAACCATGTTGGCTGTCTCCCATTTTATTTATTTTTATTTATTTACATTCTCTTATATACCGCGCTATTCTGCATCAGTGTGGTTTACATTGAACAAACTGAAATTACATTGAACAGGGCATTATAACTTGGAGATAACTATTTTACAGGGAACATGGGCTATGGAGGGTTAAGTGGCTTGCCCAAGACCACAAGGAGCACCTGTGGGACTAGAAACCCCAGTCCTTCCGGCCCAAGGTTGCTGTCCTCTAGGGGATTTGAACTCCCGACCTGAAGTACCTTGCCCCAACCACTAGGCCACTCCTCCACTCCACATAGCCACTCCACATAGCCATGGCTATCCACATGTTCAGTAATTTTGTTCTTTATGATGGTTTCCACCATTTTTCCCAGTATTGATATCAGGATCACCAATCTGTAGTTTCCCGGATCATCCCTGGAATCCTTTTTTAAAAATTGATTACATTTATTTATATATTTAACAGGTTTTATGTACCACTTTATCATTTCAATCAAAGCGGTTTACATTGAAACTTAAACTTGGTAATGTACATTAAACAGGGACATTGATAACTTGGATTTTTTTTCTCAGGCAATGGACGGTTAAGCGACTTGCCCAAGGCCACAGGAGTGCTAGTGGGAATTGAACCCTGGTCTCTGGGTTTCCAAGCCAGTATTCTTAACCATTAGGCTATGCCATCCTCCATTCTTCAGGTTTTACAGATAACTTTAATGTTAGTACTTTCAACACCCTTGGATGTATACCATCCCGTCCAAGTGATTAGCTACTCTTCAGTTTATCAAATAGTTGTAACACATCTTCCCGGTATATCGCTATTTCTTTCAATTCTTCCACAGTATCACCTTTAAATACCACTTCAGTCATGGATAACATCCCTACATCTTCCTCAGTAAAGACCGAAGCAAAGAATTCCTTCAGTTTTTCCGCTATGGCCTTGTTCCCTCTTAGTGCCGCTTTTACCCCTCAATCATCTAATGGTCAAACTGACTCTCTCACAGGCTTTTTGCTACGAATGCACTTGAAAAAGTCTTTATTACATGTTTTTGCTTCCACAGCAAGCTTCTTCTCAAATTCTCTCTTTGCCTGTCTTATCAATGCCTTGTATCTAACGTGCCAGTGCTTTTTGCTGTTTCCATTTTTCGTCATTTGGCTTTTTTTTCCATTTCCTGAAAGATGCTTTTTTGGCAACAGCAGCCTCTCTGACCTCAGCTTTAAACCATGTTGGCAGTTTTTAGGACTTCCTTCCACTTTTCTCAAAAGTATGGAATACAGCTGGTCTGGACTTCCAAGATAGTATTTTTAAACAACATCCAAGCTTGATGTAAGTCTTTAACCTTTGTAACTACTCCTTTTAGTTTTTTCTTAACTATTTTCCTCATTTTATCATAGTCTCCCTTTTGAAAGTTAATTAAATCAAACATGATCATGCTATGATCCCTATTGCCAAGTGGCCCCAACACCCTTATCTCTTGCACCAGATCTGGTGTTCCACTAAGGACTAGGTCCAAAATGGCTTCCCCTCTGGTTGGTTCATGAACCAGCTGCTCCAAGAAGCAGTCATTTATTTTATCTAGAAACTTTATCTCCCTAGTATGTCCTGCCATGAATACCGGGGTATTTGAAATCACCTATTCTTATTACTGTGCTGTAACTTTTGTTAGCTTCCCTGATTTCTTGGAGCATTTCATCATCCATTTGTTCATTCTGGCCAGGCGGTCAATAGTACACCTCCCACTGCCATTGCCTTCCCCTTTTTACATGGAATTTCAATCCATAGAAATTCTACAGCAAATTTTGTTTCCTGCAAAACTTTAATCCTTTGTGACTCAATGCCCTCTCACCCTAATCCTAAGTCTCCTATGGCCACATAATAGGAAAATTTGGTATTTAAAACTGTGGGCACAACAAAATCTTTAAAAGAAAATTATCTTATTTACTTCAGAATAGGAGCATAAAGTCTTTTCAAGCATCAATTTTTCAAGCTTCGTAAACCACCTCCATGTCATAGGCAGCTTTAAAATGTCTGATATTATGAATTTTTTCCACGTTCTAACTAATTAAAATTATAACCACATTAGCATTCTGACAGCTAACCATATCTTCTACAGAGTCAGAATCTGGGAGAATAAGACTGATTTCCTTAAGCTCCTTTAAAAATTCTCTAGGTTACGTTTTCAGCTAATTAAGATATAAGACATATTCCTCTTATCATCCCATCAAAGAGAGTGAACACTTAGTAACATAGTAAATGATGGCAGATAAAGACCAGTATGGTCCATCTAGTCTGCCCAGTAAGATGGCAAGGGTAGGTACACCTGCATTTCCGTGCAGGCCACCCCTCCTCATGTCTGTTTTAGGGGTAAACCCACCACTCCGTGTGGGACACCCCTGTATGTTGTAACATAGTAATATAGTAAAATAGTAAATGACGGCAGAGTAAAATTAGACAAGTTTAGTTTGACTTTATCCTGTTGCTGTAAAGGGATCCACTGTGTCTGTCCCATGCCATTTTGAATTCTGTCACTGTATTTGCCCCCACCACTTCCATTGGGAGGGCATTCCAAGCATCCACCACCCTTTCAGTGAAAAAGTATTTCCTGACATTGCCTTTCAATTTACCCCCTTGCAGCTTCATGTTATGCCCTCGAGTTTTACAGCTTCCTCGTCTTTGGAAGAGGTTTGTTTGTTCATTATTTCTCTAAGTATTTAAAGGTCTGAATCATAACTTCCCTGTCCCTCCTCTCCTCCAGAGTGTACATATTTAGGTCTTCTAGTCTCTTCTCATAAGGCTTCTGACGCAGGCTCCAAATCATTTTGGTCGTCTTCCTCTGAACCGTTTCCAGTCTTTTTATATCATTTGCAAGATATGGTCTACAAAACTAAACACAGTATTCCAAGTGAGGCCTCACCAGTGACTTTTACAGTGGCATTAGTACCTCTTCCTTTCTGCTGGTAATTCCTCTTTGTATGCAACTAAACATCCTCCTGGCTTTTGCTACCAACTTGTCGCACTGTTTTGCCACCTTGAGATCCTCAGAAATAATCACACCAAGGTCCTTCTCCTGGTCCATGCACACCAACCTCTCACTCCCTATCATGTACATTTCCCTTGGATTTCTGCTCCCCAAGTGCATGACACTGCACTTCTTTGCATTAAATCTTAACTGCCAATCATTAGACCATTCTTCCAGCTTTTGTGGATCTTTCCTCATGTTATCCATGCCCTCAGGGGAGTCCACTCTGTTGCAAATTTTTGTGTCTTCTGCAAAAAGACAGACTTTTCCATGTAGTCCTTCCGCACTATCACTCACAAATACATTGAACAGTGACGGGCCCAGGACTGAACCCTGGGGCACCCCACTCATCACCCTCCTTTCATCCGAGTGAGCTCCATTTACCATCACCTTCTGTCGTCTGTCAGTCAACCAATTTCTGATCCATTTCACTACCTTGGGCTCCATCCCCAAACTACTGAGTTTATTGATGAGCCTCCTATGAGGAACAGTATCAAAGGCTTTGCTGAAATCCAAGTAGATGACATCCATTGCATGCCCCTGATCCAGTTCTCTGGTCACCCAGTCAAAGAACTCAATCAGATTTGTTTGGCAAGATCGTCCTTTGGTAAAGCCATGTTGCCTCGGATCATGTAACCTGTTGGTTTTGAGGAAGTCCACTATTCACTTTTTTCAGAAGCGCCTCCATTACTTTTCCCGCCACCATGGTAAGGCTCATGGGCCTGTAGTTTGTCACTTCTTCCTTGTCACCACTTTTGTGAAGAGGTACCACATCAGCCCTTCTCCAGTCCTGAGGAACAACTCCTGTTTCCAAGGATCTTTTGAAAACATCCTTTAGTGGCCCTTCAAGAACCTCTCTGAGCTCTTTCAGTATCCTGGAATGTATCCCATCTGGTCCCATGGCCTTGTCCACTTTCAGTTTTGCAAGTTGTTCTAACACATCTTCTGTGAATGGTGTGGTATCTCGCACTTCATTCCCATTTTTATATTTGGGAGTCACAGGTAGTCCTTCTCCAGGATTTTCTTTAGTAAAAACAGAGCAGAAGTATTTGTTTAGCAATTTCGCTTTTTTAATGTCACTTTCCACGAGTCCGTTCCCAGCATTTCTGAGTCCTGCAATTTCACCTCTGATTTTCCTCCTCTCCCGAATATACCTGAAGAAAGTTTTGACGCCACACTTCACATCTTTAGCCATCTTTTCTTCTGCCTTTGATTTTGCCTTCCTTATTTCTCTTTTTGTCTCTTTTAGTTTGATCCTGTATTCCTTTCTGTGTTCCTCTGTTTGCAAGCTTTTAAATTTTGTGAAAGCCGTGTTTTTTGCCTTTATTTGAGCAGCCACTTCTTTGGAGAACCAAATAGGTTTCCTTCTCCTCTTGTTTTTATTTACCTTCCTTACATATTTATCTGTTGCCCCTTTTGTTGCCACCTTTAGTTTAGCCCATTGCAATTCCACTTTCCTTATCCCCTCCCACCCTGCCAACTCCTCCTTCAGATACCTGACCATTTTACTGAAGTCAGTGTTCTTGAAGTTTAGGACTTTGAGCTTGCTATGACTGGACCGCACCTTGGCTTTTATCTCAAACCACACCAGGTGATGATCACTGTTGCTCACAGGAGCACCCACCCAGACATTGGACATGCTCTCACTGTTGATGAGCACTAAATCCAGCAATGAGCTTTCCCTGGTTGGTTCCATCACCATTTGTCTAAGTGACGCATCTTGGAAAGCATCCACAATGTTTTTGCTTCTTGCCAGATTTGGAGAAGGAGTACTCCAATCCACATCAGGCAGATTAAAGTCACCCAATATGATCACTTCCCCCTTTGTGACTTATCTTGGCAATATCTATAATCAATTTATTATCTATTTCTTCGATTTCAGTCAGAGCTCTATAGACTACAGCAGTATGGACGACAGTGCCATCTCCTCTTTCCAACACAATCCAGAGTGCTTCTTCTTTTCCCCATGCCCCCTGCATTGCAGTAGCCTTAATATTGCTTTTTAAATACAAGGCTATTCCTCCTCCTTTTCCACTTTCTCTGTCTCTTCTGAATAGATTGTAGCCAGCTATGGCTATATCCCATATGAACTTTAATTTAAAAAATGCTCAGGTGATAGGAAGAATTTACAAAATGATAACTGACAAAAATTACATTGGAAATAAAAAAATAAATTTAAAGGATGCCCAGCTGCATGGAACAGACCCAATCTGCCTAAATCCAAATGCTGCCATACCCAATAAAAACAATGTGCATTCCTTTTGGCTGGAAAAATCAACATGGACACTGAAATCCCTCAGGATTAAGAGCCTAGAGATTCCAATAAGCGGGATGAGAATAATGCTAAAAACTCAGTCCAAACTGATCCAATCACACGATCAATAAACCTGTCCTCCCAAATCTAATATACAAAAATTCTAAAACCATAAAAGAATGTAGCTGAGCTCTGGCAAAAACAAATTTGCTCCTTGCTCCTCTAATAGGTTCTTTAAGCACATTAAAGATATTCAGGATTCTCAGCATCAGAGCCTCTTTATTCTATTTTCTCCTACAGGTCAAAGAAAATCACTTGTCACATCCTGTTAACAAACATTAGGAAAGAGAGGACTTCTAGGGCTAGCGTTCACCTAGGGCGGAAAGTTTGGGAGGGAGGGGGCTGCAACACGGCACTGAACAAACAAGACAACAGCAGAGCAGTAGGCATGGCAGCAAGCCTTTGAAAGCCCTGCATCACTGCTGCTGTCCTAGCTCCACTGGAGGTGAGTCAGCACAAGAGCAGTGTGCTGGCAGGCCTTTGAACATGGTGCATGCTCGAGATCTGCTGTGTCTCACCTCCTTCAACATAAAGTTTGTGTAGGATGGAGCACGACCTTACAGGCCAATTTTGTTCTTACTTGGGGTAGTTTCTCCAAATGGGTTAGTTTTGCGCATACTATAGCAGCTGTGAACCTCACATCTAAGCCAGGGTATGTGGAATATGATCTTAGTCTTGCAAATTTACTACTAATGCTCAGCATTATACTTGCATCGTGCCAAAGAGAGCTTCCTTCTGGAGTTCATAAGATGTAACAGGTATGGGTAGTTTGTCAAGATGTGCTTGTAAATTATTTTTTATCAAGCCTGTCACTCCCAATAAATGGGAAATATTTCTGTATCATTCTGCCACATTTTCTTAATCTCTGACTGCATTTCTTGGCACTTCAGGATCTTCTGCTTCTCCACGCGATTCACAGAATATTCACTCGGTACCGACACTTCTATTATCAATGCTGTTCTGGTATTCTTCTCCTTTACCACTATGTCAGGTTTCCTGGCATCCAGTTTCTTATCCGTCGGAATGGGAATGTCCCAGGTGATCATAACCACTTCATTCTGTTATTCTTTTAGGGTCATGATCCCAGTGCTTTTCAGGGACAGTGATGTTGTAGTGTTTCCAGAGTTTCCAGTGGAGGAGGTGTACTACTTTGTTGTGTCTTTCAGTATAGAAATTTTCCACCATCAGAACATCACAGCCTGCTATAAGGTGAGTCACTGTTTCCAGCTGTTTCTTACAGAATCAACATATATCTGTTTTGCCGGTATTTTTAAATACTCGCCGTAAAACATCTCATCTGTAATCCGCTGTCCTGGGCTGCAATTATTCATCTTTCATCCTTTGGTTTCAGTTCACCTCTCCTTAACCATTCATGTGTCTGTTCTTGATTGACAAAAGGGTCTTGGAGTAACATACTGTATTTTACACTGTATTTGTGCATTTGACACTTATTTTTCCTCGCCTGCTGATCTAATTCTTTGAAGAGTTTTTTCTCTTATTTTTCAACTTCTGTTACTTCCTTTCCCATGCATGCCTGTGAATTCTCACTCATCCCTTCTAATCATCAGAAGACTTGTCCAAGTTTGATGATGGAGACAGATTCTGGACATTTACTTTCATATTTCAACACTTTTTGTGTATTTGGATCAGATGATGCTATCAGGTAGACCTGGAGGCCTATGACAGTAGCTCTGTAGGTGTAATCAATCTCTATAAGTCCTAGCCCTCCTTCAGCTCTAGGAATGTACAGTCTAGGCATACACTGATTCTTGTAAATTACTTCATGAACATGGAGGTGTTTTCTTGTTCGTATATCTGGTTTTTCAAGATCTTTATGAGGCCAGTCTACAATCCCAAAGCTGTATGAGAGGACAGGAATTGCCAGCCGATTGATGACTTGTATTTTATTGTGATGTTAAAGTACCTTTCAATAACAATTGTAATCTCCTGTAATATTCTTTACTGATTTTCTCTCAATAGATTTTGCTTGAGTGTTATTCCTTCCTCTATTCCAAGATACTTATATCCGCCTTCCTGTTCAAGGTCCTTGATGTCACAGCCCTCAGCAAAGGAGATGTTTTTGGTTTTGCTCAATTTTCCTCTGAAAAAGGTTGCCTTAGCACACTTGTGAAGGCCAAAGGTCATCCTTGCAAAAGTCATACTTGCAATGAGCCAACTCTGGTGGAGCTAGGGCGGCAGCAGCAGGGAGGAAAAGCATTAAGGAAGGATATTAATGTTACCAGGAGGTTATTAACAAATTTCATGTTTTCAAATTTTTTGTTATCTTTACTACTGCCATGCATCAGGTGTGCTGAGACCTGCAAGTGGTTTCTGACTGAGGTCCTGGGTATTTTTTAATAGGAGATGGGTTTTGGATCGTAAGCCATGGCCATTGGGAGGGCCAGCACAGTCAGTATCAGTGGTGCCCTGATGCTGACAGCGTTTGCAGTGGGATACACTCCTTGATATGACCCTAGAAGAAACTGGAGAGTAAATTTCACTTTTGGAAGTTGACCCACTTCTAACACAGACCTCCAATAGCAAGGATGGGGTCCAGAAGAATGTGGTAAAGACTGAGCTTATCTAACAGGGGACTGTTTGCCTTGGCTCCACTTGGAATGAAGTAAAGTTATGAGGACTGCTGTGCAGTGGACCTCTGGTTGGAATTCGTAAAACAACTTGTCTAGGCATTTTCATACTTTATGTCACTAGTTGGCAACAATTAGCGGAAACAGAATATCTAGAGGAGATGCCAATTTTGAGTTAACAAGTGGAACAGGCAATTTGAGAGGCAGGATAGTTGACATCAAAGTAGTTAATATTGACAGATCATCCTCTTGCCTGGGTCTTTAGGCGGCCAAAGATCCAAATATCATTTGAATGCTGCGGTGAGCATTTCACCCTTGCACCTGAATCTATTTCCTTATGGGGGGGGAATTAAGTGGAGAGTGGTGATAGATAGTATTTTGGGCTTAGAACATGACTCAAGAAGTGGTGGCACTTTCAATTGCAAAGATTCAATAAGTGAAAGTATCTACTTTGATGCCAATGGCTTTACTATCAATGTTTTTGATGCTTTATAGGCTTTGATTTCAGTGTTGATACAGAACATCTTCCACACTTAGTATTTGTAGAAGACATATTAGAATAAATTAAACAATTTTTAATTTTGTGGTGAGTCCTTAAACAATGAATACATTCAATGTAGTTACCAGTGATAGGTATTTTTCCTGTTATAAACAAGATGTTATTTGAACACTTTGCCTTTTTTTTCAGTCATGATGGAGGAAATGGTATCTGCTGTAACACGGAAGATCTGCCCTCTGCCTTAGAAACACAGAAATCTGCTGTGTATAGCCGGGATTCTGACAGGCAGGCAAGCAAAATGGTTCCTAGTTACCATAGGCAACACAAACAAACTCAGACACGAGGTCTGCAGTCACGCCTAGTCAGTGAGTATTCCCCAACTGATGAGGAAAACAGCTTTCACCTGGGCCGGAGAACGCCCAGGAAGCTGTATAAAAAATCCTCAAAGCAAACAGAATTAGTTTCAGTTCCAGAGTCGGGAGTTTCAGGAGCTTCAGGAGAGGCCAGAGCTTGGCAAGAGAGGGGAAACTGGCTGGATTTGGAAGGAAGCTCAGAATACTCTGAATACTCTGATATAGAGTTTGAACTGCCAAAAACGTCTAGCAGGAAGCCACAGAGGAATTACCGTTAGCTACAGGAAAAGCTTACCTCTGACGCAGTGTGAATTTCCCAGGCACCTGGCTGAGTGGAAGGAACGTGAGGCAGCTAGAAACAAACCGTATGTATTGGAGAAGCAGGGCTGTTTAAAACAGTTCCAAGCCCTTGAGAGGGAAAGCTGTCCTGTGGAGGATGTATATATGTTTGACCCCGATGAATGTATGCCAGTAAAACCCTGTAGAAGACTTCCCCGAGAAAAGTCTTCAGTAAACAGAAGAGAGCAGTGCTATGAGCCACAGCCCAGTCTAAAAGGCAGGAGATTTAAAAGTGCTAAAGAGAAAGCTTGGTTAGACGGAAGTGTCTCTCCTTCCTGCTACTACAGGCTATGTGATAATTATTTGCCTGGTTGTGAAGACAGCTGTATAGAGGGCTCAGAGAGAGAAACGGAGGTAGGAAAGATACAGACTTTCTGTCCTAAAGAAAATATTATAAGTGATGAGCCTATGATTACAGAGGCTAGTTTAACAAGTCCATGTGTTGAAGAAATGGATTGCTCTGTATTTGTATCTGACATGAGTTCTTCTCTGCGCTGAAGCTAAAGACGAGTGTCCTGATAATAGCTGAGAAAGCTGAGAAGAGACTGCCAGCATACTAGAGTAAAACTGCTCACCGTGATTTGTAACTTTTTGTTTAAAGCAAGACACTGTATTTAAGTTTCTTCAGTTAAGCCAAAGTAAAGGTTGTATCCTAAGTTCTTCTGTATTATATTACTTTTGAAAATCCAACCCCGGGAGGGGAATAAAACATCCTTTTGAAACCAGACCATTCGGACTCACAGCTACCACTTTCTTTATGGAGGTCAGGCACCAGTAGTTCAGTTGGCTGCTTACGCCACAGTTCAGCTACGACTGGTGACATAAATGGCGTAGTAATTTGGATTTTTTTAAAAAAATACTACCCAAGGCTTTTCCAAGAGGATACAGCTGGCTGAAGAGAAAAAGCAGCAGCCAGGAAAGAAAATCCTGAAAGAAAAACAACCTGATACAGAATTCCCCAGCAACTGGATTTCCACACATCCTGACCTGAAGGAGGCGTGGAGAGAGAACCTTTCTCAACGTGAGATCCTACACTGTGCTCAGGTACAAGTAGGTGGGCACGGGTAGTGAGGATTGCTGAGAAAGGGGGAAGAAGTTTATACCTTGCTAGAGGCAGGCAGGGAGAAGGAAAAACACAAATTGTGCCGCACTTGGTGTGCCTTGTTTTTCTTCCTTACAGGTATACTTCGACGCCGGGATGGATCCACAAGTTATGCTAAAGTGGATGGAGGACCAATGGAAAGCCCAGAGTGAGCTCGAGCGACAGGCTCAGGATCGGACTATGGCAGCGCTGGCCGCGCAGCAACAACCGCTCCTGGACTTGCTAACCAAGATGGTGAAGAGGACCCATACCGCAGATGAAGATGGCGTACCAGTACCACCTGTGGTAGGACTGCAAAGTTGCAGTGCATTGGCACTGGGACCCTTACAGAGTAATGATAATTCTGATGATTATTCAGATGCTTTTGAAAGGATTAAGGAAGCGGCTGAACTGACAGAAGATTACTGTAAAGTAGAGTTAGCCGGGGCTTCCAGGGGTAGCATTTCAAAAGTAACAGGCATGGAAAGAATGCCAGGTGTAAGAAAGGCCTATAATCAGGAGGTACCACTGGAAAATATGAGAAAGTATGATATGGTAAAATGCTTTTAATGTGGGAAAAGTGGTCACATGCGCAAAGAATGTAAAGAGCGTATTGCTCTTATCTCAGGGGGAGAGAGAGACCCTAGGGGAGGAGTTGTCATAGATGTTCGGGTAGAGGGTGTGAATGCTGTAGCACTCCTTGATACAGGAGCGGACCAGAGTATGGTCTCACATACGATGTGGCAGGCTATTCTGACTAGTAATCCCTCTGTCCTATGCCAGATACCCCCGAATGTGCGAGTGAAATGTATGCGTGGGACCTCATCTTATTATTCATTATATAGTGTGCTTGTGGAGGGGCTAGGTACCAGTGAGAAAGTACCGGTAGTGGTAATCCCAAACCTCCCGAGAGAGGTCGTGTTAGGGAGGGATTGGCCCTCTTTTCAGAAAGCCCTCAAGGAGAGGCTAGATGAAAAAACAGGTTTTATTTCCACTAGGTCCCAAAGTAAGGTCTCAGGGGCAGGGACAAGTTCACTATCGGAGCCAGAGGAAGTGCCAGAGGATAGGGACATATCCCCAGAGCAAGAGACTAACCCAGATAGGGAACCACAAGATACACTTCCCTCTAATGAGGATTTAATTAACCCTCCTAAGAAGATTAGGAAGAATAGGGCTGAAAGACGGCGGAAAGAAGACATAGGTCGCAGGGAAGAGCAGACCTGGAAGCCGGGGAGGGATTACCTTGGGTGCCAGCCGAGCTGGTAAAGAAATTCCCTTCCTTCCCTAAAGAACAGCAGGGTGATCCAGCATTAAAAAGGGCATTCGAGTATGCTCAAGAGACTAGGACAATTTTACCCAGGTTCTTCCTAGAGGGGGAGCTGTTGTATAGGGAGAGCGCGGATCCAAGAACAGGGACTGTACGTAAGCAGTTGGTGGTGCCAACTACCTTTAAATCGGTAGTCATGAAATTGGCACACGACCACCCCGTAGGCAGTCATAAAGGTGTCCAAGGGACATTAGACCAGGTGCTAGCTCGCTTTTACTGGCCGGGAGTGTTTAAAGAAACAACCCGGTATTGCGAGTCCTGTCCTGCATGCCAACGGGTCACGGCTGCCAAACCAAAGCCGGTACCGATGGTTTCACCACCCACCATTGCAACCCCAGTGCGGCGATTAGCAATGGATATTGTGGGCCCGCTAGTAAAAACTCCAAGGGGTTTTCAATACATTTTAGTAATCATGGACCATGCGACGAGGTTTCCATGGGCAATACCCCTGCGCAATATTTCAGCGAAAACCATATCCATAGAGCTCATAAAGCTGTTTTGTGAGATTGGGTTTCCCCAAGAGATTTTAACCGATCAGGGAACCAACTTCACTTCCAAAGACTTGGCCATGCTTTGGGACGCCTTTGGGATACGTCATATCCGCACCTCGGCATACCACCCCCAGTCCAACGGACTGGTAAAGAGAATGAACCAGTCAATAAAGCAAATGTTAAGGCGGAGCTTGGGAGGGAATATGGTTGATTGGGACAATGTCCTCCCATTCGTCCTTTACGCATGCCGGGAATGGGTACAGGCGTCATTAGGGGCATCGCCAAACGAGCTGTTGTTCGGTAGGGCTCCGAGAGGAATCCTGGATATCCTTCGGGAGAAGTGGGTTGCACCAGATGAGACAGAGGTAGGGGTACCTCAATTTCTTAAGGACCTCAGAAACCGTTTAGAACGGACATCCCGAGTGTCCATGGACAATCTGCAGGCCAGCCAGCGCCGGCAGAAAAAGTATTACGACCGGGGGACTAAAACAAGGAATTTATCTATATAGGGGATAAGGTTTTAATCCTAGTGGCGGACGCCAGTCCGAAATTTTAGGCCAGATGGAAAGGCCCGGGTACAGTAGTTGGCTAGGTGGGTCCTGTTTCCTATAAGGTAGAAAACGAAAAAGGGCGCCGCCAAATATACCATGTGAACCTGCTGAAACCTTGGCATGAAAGGTCAGCGGCAGTGAGGTTGGTACATGTAGAGAGCCGAAGGGTTAACTCAGGTGAGATTACGCGCTGTCCGACGAGGACATCTGCAGCTCGTAATATCTTAAGGAGGGGGATGTATAACACGGAAGATCTGCCCTCTGCCTTAGAAACACAGAAATCTGCTGTGTATAGCCGGGATTCTGACAGGCAGGCAAGCAAAATGGTTCCTATTTACCATAGGCAACACAAACAAACTCAGACACGAGGTCTGCAGTCACGCCTAGTCAGTGAGTATTCCCCAACTGATGAGGAAAACAGCTTTCACCTGGGCCGGAGAACGCCCAGGAAGCTGTATAAAAAATCCTCAAAGCAAACAGAATTAGTTTCAGTTCCAGAGTTGGGAGTTTCAGGAGCTTCAGGAGAGGCCAGAGCTTGGCATGAGAGGGGAAACTGGCTGTATTTGGAAGGAAGCTCAGAATACTCTGAATACTCTGATATAGAGTTTGAACTGCCAAAAACGTCTAGCAGGAAGCCACAGAGGAATTACCAAAGAGAAACAAGGAAAGTTTCACCCAGAGAAGTTAGCTACAGGAAAAGCTTACCTCTGACGCAGTGTGAATTTCCCAGGCACCTGGCTGAGTGGAAGGAACGTGAGGAGCTAGAAACAAACCGTATGTATTGGAGAAGCAGGGCTGTTTAAAACAGTTCCAAGCCTTGAGAGGGAAAGTTGTCCTGTGGAGGATGTATGTATGTTTGACCCCGATGAATGTATGCCAGTAAAACCCTGTAGAAGACTTCCCCGAGAAAAGTAAACAGAAGAGAGCAGTGCTATGAGCCACAGCCCAGTCTAAAAGGCAGGAGATTTAAAAGTGCTAAAGAGAAAGCTTGGTTAGACGGAAGTGTCTCTCCTTCCTGCTACTACAGGCTATGTGATAATTATTTGCCTGGTTGTGAAGACAGCTGTATAGAGGGCTCAGAGAGAGAAACGGAGGTAGGAAAGATACAGACTTTCTGTCCTAAAGAAAATATTATAAGTGATGAGCCTATGATTACAGAGGCTAGTTTCACAAGTCCATGTGTTGAAGAAATGGATTGCTCTGTATTTGTATCTGACATGAGTTCTTCTCTGCGCTGAAGCTAAAGACGAGTGTCCTGATAATAGCTGAGAAAGCTGAGAAGAGACTGCCAGCATACTAGAGTAAAACTGCTCACCGTGATTTGTAACTTTTTGTTTAAAGCAAGACACTGTATTTAAGTTTCTTCAGTTAAGCCAAAGTAAAGGTTGTATCCTAAGTTCTTCTGTATTATATTACTTTTGAAAATCCAACCCTGGGAGGGGAATAAAACATCCTTTTGAAACCTGACCATTCGGACTCACAGCTACCACTTTCTTTATGGAGGTCAGGCACCAGTAGTTCAGTTGGCTGCTTACGCCACAGTTCAGCTACGACTGGTGACACTGCCAAGTAAAATGGACAAATTAAAAAAAAAATGTAAACCCCAAATCTCTCAAGCTTGAGGCTAGAGACCTGACAACTAAGTGTTATGACTTATAAACTTGAATGTTGAGGGAGTTTTTTGACAAAAGGCTTTCTAATGCAGCTAGGGCATATTCTGGTGTCAGCACTGTTGGATGATAAACCTCACATGTTGTCAATAATGAATAAGGTGAAGTTAGAGCTGCTAATTGTCTTTACTTGAACCCCTCCAGTCCAGTCCAGCCACGTTGGTTATGTATGCATACCAGCAGATGGAGGCTGAGAAGCACCGACTTGAACTTTCTGATGTCATGGTACAAAGGGTCTGTGCAGCCTCGATCTCACCAGTATTTCTGTAACAAAGAAGATCTCAAAAGAATATCGAATGCTGCTACAATACCTTCAACTCCTCACACCATACTTATCACTGTCATCTTTGAGCTCACCTGAGCATGGGGAATAGGAGAGAGCACAGCACCCTCAAGCAAATGAAAGCCTGAAAGAAGCCTTTTTGCCTGAAAACCCTGCAGTAGCCAGGAAATTGGCTTCACCTCTAGAAGGTTCGCAGCCAACTTTATTGAGCAGCACCACCACGTCCTCAACTGGTGGGCTATCCCAACACAGAAGAATATGCCAGAGACCTGACAACCACAGTAACTGAGCAATATGCAAGGCCGGGTCAAAGAACCAAAATCCAAGGGTGGGTCCTGGTCTGGACTGGAGGGACTCAAGGAAAGACAATTAGCAGGTAAGGTCTAATTTCACCTTCCTTATTGCCCCTCCAGTCCAGACCAGACGCGTGGGATGTAACAAAGCAGTACCCGCCATAAGGAGGGCAAGAGAATAGTCTGGCCTGAAACAAGCCCAGGAAATCATTCCTGGGGCCAAAACCGAACCTTAACAGTATTCCAGAACACACATCGCTACCCTGAAGCAATCACAAAGATCCAAATGTGCCTCAACAGTGAAGCAAGAAAATGGAAAAAGACCCAGTTTAGAGCCAGACGGCATCGCTGGAACATGCAAGTCCAAGGATCTCTCTAGTGCATGGCGCCTCTGAAGCCTGCGGAACGCAACCTAAAAACAGCTATTTTTACTAGAACACATAAAAGCAGAGAAATAAGAGAAAGAATATATGAAAACAGACTAGCTTACCGCAGATGATCTACCGGAACAACCAGGGACCAAACAAAATCAGCATTCGTAGCCAGAAAGAACCAAAAACCCCTTAACAGGAGAGTTGCACTAGCCAGGGACTAAAAGGAGTAACAAAGGAACTTTGAAACGAAGCAGTAAAAAAACATCACGTATCACACGATGGCCATGATAAAATCCTGAGGTGCAGACCGACCATTCACTCGGTACTCCAAGGAGATCAATGGGTTTAATCTTTATTTTATTTTATTTATTTATTTACATTCTCTTATATACCGCGCTATTCTGCATCAGTGCGGTTTACATTGAACAAACTGAAATTACATTGAACAGGGCATTATAACTTGGAGATAACTATTTTACAGGGAACATGGGCTATGGAGGGTTAAGTGGCTTGCCCAAGACCACAAGGAGCACCTGTGGGACTAGAAACCCCAGTCCTTCCGGCCCAAGGTTGCTGTCCTTACTTTTTGAAAACTGAATGCCAAGGTTACCCAAAGTTGTAGGCCTAGAAAATCTTATTGGACCTTTAGTCAATATTGCTCCTTTTTGTTTTGTTTTTTGTTTAACAACCAAAAAGACAGCTCATGTATTCTCTACCTCTGAGAGAGAGGTGGAGGCTGTAGCGGACGAAACTGCAATGAAAACCAAAGCTTTTAACAGCAGTACGACTAGCAACTGCGGGCAAAGGAGGAGCTCTTTTGCCCCCACCAAAGAGGCCTTTCACCACCAATGAAGCTGGAGCAACCTTGGAATAAAACATGAAAGAAGCAGTGCCCTGTCAAGATACACCAGCTCAGCTACTGTAGACCTGCCTACCTGCGGGTGCTAAGGGAAACCAAGACCCTAAGCCCTCTCGGAACGACTAAAACAAAAAACAGACCTTGTTCTGAACCATAAACCATGTGACCACAGCATCAAGATGGCCTAGGACAATGAACAGGATCAACTTGGCCCCACAAGTCCTCCTGCCCGTACATATCCCAAGGGCCTATGCATGAGGTGTGATAAAACAATGACTGTCAATGCGGACATGCTCTCTAGTCTATCCACCACAAAGCTGACTGGAATGACCGTCGTGAATTCAAGACGACCAACAAACTGCTTGGAACTCACCATGGAGATAACCAACCAGGGAAGAGGCCCTCCGAAGACCACACATGGTCCACAGTGCCCTCTGCTGCCCTACAGCAAGAATGCAGACCAGGTCTGCCCACTATTGAGGGGAAGCCCCAGGGCTCCTACCCACTATCAAGAGCAAACCTCCACGTTAAGAGCTAATCTTGCACTCAAGGCCATAAGCATTTAAATTTCAGGCTCAGAAGAAACAGACCCAGAGGGAAACCAGAGAGGTACCCAGACATACTCCTCATGGGCAACAAGGATTACGAAGAACCCCGGGCTTTTTTTTTTTTTTGTGACTGGCCTCTATGATCACCACCGATAGTCTGCGAGGCCAACCTCAGTCGTGAAGGAAGAGTCCCACTTCCCTCGCTCAATCAGATATGGGGCTTCCCAGTCATTCCAATAGAACATGTGCACCCGCCGCCTTCATCAGCTCTCCCCAGTCAGGGGATCGAGCCTCAAGCGGCGGGAGGAGCGGCAGCAACATCGTCGCCCAATCGGGGCTGACTGCAGGAGCTTTAAAAGTTCGCGCCATCGGGCGCGTGGTCCCTGTGCACCTGCCGCCTTCATCAGCTCTCCCCAATTGGGGGATCGAGCCTCAAGCGGCGGGAGGAGCGGCAGCAACATCGTCGCCCAATCGGGGCTGACTGCAGGAGCTTTAAAAGTTCGCGCCATCGGGCGTGTGGTCCCTGTGCACCCGCCGCCTTCATCAGCTCTCCCCAGTCGGGGGATCGAGCCTCAAGCGGCGGGAGGAGTGGCAGCAACATCGTCGCCCAATCGGGGCTGACTGCAGGAGCTTTAAAAGTTTGCGCCATTGGGCGCGTGGTCCCTGTGCACCCGCCGCCTTCATCAGCTCTCCCCAGTCGGGGGATCGAGCCTCAAGCGGCGGGAGGAGCGGCAGCAACATCATCGCCCAATCGGGGCTGACTGCAGGAGCTTTAAAAGTTCGCACCATCGGGCGCGCCCGCGCCTGACGGGCCCGCACCTGAGGGCCTCGCCAGAGGGCCCTTTGGCGTGGCCCTTAGGCGCGGACCGAGAGGAAGGACACCAGAAAACCGCTGCATTCCACCCAGCTCCAGTTGGCATACTCTAACAGCAAACTCACCCCAGCTACAAAAAGCAACGCCGGTCTGTAAACCTGAACCCTGCACTACATAAGAAACACCAGTCCGTTCTAATGTTCCATGCTCACACTGGAAAGGTACTAAACAACGCAGCCCATACGATGTACTATTGTTTTGCCCATTTAAGATACAATATAACCTGCTAGCATCCTATTTTATTACTGCATCACCTCAGTATTGCATCATCTCTTTTTGTATCTGCTCGACATAATTTAAATATAGTCAATATCTTAGCGTATGTAATCTGTACCCTCAGGACTCGTTCTACACAGATTCCCCTACTGTACCAGCTCAATTTTGCATTTCTGTATAATAACTCCTCTTTACTGAAGTGTCTCATCACTGTACTGTGTCTCATTACTGCACTGCACTGTCCCAGTATCACACTTCACTGCATCATAACTACAATGTCTCACACACAATCACATCCCTCAAAATGGCCCTCCAAGTCGCTGCCATTCTTAGCTTTTACCTCCTTACTCACTGGCTTGGAACCTCCCAGGCCCTTTATACGTCACACAGCAAGATTCCAGTCTTGAATAGCCATGGAAAAAGATGGTATGGTCCCCCATACTCCCACCCAGGAAGTGACGCTTACACGCGCCGCTCCCACCTGATACATGTAGCACTCCAGTTATCCAAAACACCCATCCAGGAAAAACCTTTGAGCTGCTGACCCCTAAAATGTGCCATCATCAACGCGCGTTCTATTCGCAAAAAATGGCCTGTTGTCCTAGACACAATCTCCCTTTATGACCTAGAGATACTTATGATCACGGAAACCTGGCTGTCATCGGAGGACAACGTCCTCCTCAACCAACTACTACCCCCCAATTTCTCCATACACACGAGACATAGGGAAAACAAAAAAGGAGGAGGGGTGCTCATTATCACCAAATCAGACCTTAACTTCCACATATCAGACTCCTCTAGCACAAACAGCCTGGACATTCTCTCCATTGCAAACCAGCAATGCTCCCTGAACTTGTTATACAGAACACCGTCTACTTCTCCAGATGACCTCCCAACCATTATTGACCTTGCAGCCAACACCCTCACTCCCAATAAACCAAACTGGATAATGGGTGACTTCAATCTCCCATCTTTACCCCAAAGCCACGCAAATGCCTTCCTTGGTGCAATGGAAGACCTGGGACTCAAGCAAATCATTAATGAACCCACACATATAAAGGAGAATATTCTTGATATGGTATTTGTTCCGCAACCAGTCATGGAACAAAACCATAATCTTCCAATATCAGTCGTTGATGTACCCTGGTCGGACCACAAATTGATTATTATCCATTGGTTCTTCAGCCCGTCAATCTGGTTTTCGTCCTGGGCACAGTACCGAAGCTATTCTCATTTCTTTTCTTAACGAGTTGCACGTTGCTCATGATCATGGTTCTATTTCTTTGGCTGTTTCACTTGATCTTTCTGCTGCTTTTGACATTGTTGATCAACGCACTCTTCTCCTAAGGCTTCGTTCTATTGGTCTTTCTGGTTCGGTTCTTCGCTGGTTTCACTCTTTTCTTTTCAATCGGTCTTTCTCAGTTCTGTCAGGCACCACTTCATCTTCCCCTTCACCTTTGCCGTGTGGTGTCCCACAGGGTTCTGTATTAGCCCCTTTACTGTTTAATATTTTTCTGGCCCCTCTTGCTCTACTTATCCAACAGCACGGTATCTCTGCATATTATTACGCAGATGATATCATTCTCCTCTATCACACTTGCCCTCTTTCCCCTGATATCGGTCCCCTCAATGCCTGTCTTGCGACGGTTTCTTCTTGGTTTTCTGACAACTTTTTACATGTCAACCTGTCAAAAACTTCAGCCATCTGGTTCACTGCTGGTGCTTCTCTTCCCACTCTTGCTCCTTCTCTGTCTGCCGGGCCTATTCCTCTTGTCCCTACTATGCGTTATCTTGGGGTTACTTTGGATTCAGCTTTAACCTTCAAAGAGCACGTTTCTTCTATTGTTCAACGTTCCTTCTACACCCTGCGTCAACTCCGTGCTATCCGGCCTTTTCTTTCTTTTTCTTCTCTGACTACACTTCTTCTTTCTCTTGTGGTTTCTCGTTTAGATTACTGTAATGCTTCTTTGGCTGGCCTTCCTCTTTCTCAGCTTCATCGTCTTCAACTGGTTCACCATACTGCTGCTCGTCTTCTGACTAATTCCTCACGTTCGGCTCATATCACTCCGCTTCTTATTCGTTTACACTGGCTGCCTATCCCTTTTCGTATTCAATATAAAGTTCTGATCTTCGTTCACAAAGCACTGCACACTGGTGTTCCCCTTTACCTCTCTGATCTGGTGCGCTTTCATGTCCCTCTAGAACGCTTCGGTTGATTCACGCTAATCGTCTTTTCCTCCCACCTCCTTCCCGGGCTCACCTCGAATCAACACGCTCCTCTGCTTTTTTCTTCCTCGGCCCCCGCCTTTGGAACTCTCTTCCCTTAACTTTATGCATGGAGTCGTCTTTTAATACTTTTAAGGCCTCCCTCAAAACTCACCTCTTTTGTGTTGCTTTTGATGTTCCTTCCTTCCCTGCCCACAGTTGACTGGTTTGTTTCTCTGTTCTTCTTTTTCTATCCTTGCTGTCTCTTTTATGAATAATTGGCGTTCTTTTCTGTTCTCTCAGTAGCCTGTTTTATTGTGCACCGCTGTATGCCTTTTTGGTCTTAGCGGTATAAAAAGTTTTATAATAAAGATAAAGATAAAGATCCAGATACCCATCAACAATGACCAGCTTAACAAAAGCCGAACCACGAACAACACTTCACGAACGGCCACAAGAAGCTTTCGCCCATTCAACAGGGAACACATCCTATCTGGGACCCAATCACTCCTCAACAAAACCACGCCGGACCTAGATGAACTAATCTCTGCCTGGAACTCCAACCTGCTTGCCATCTCACAATGCCCGAACACCAAGAACACAGCAAGGATAAAAAGAAGCTCCGCCCCATGGTTCTCTCCTGAGCTGCGATCTTCTCTTACTCAACTACGCAGACTTGAGCGCCGATGGCGCAGATCGCACTCCACTGAAGATCAGATCGCATACCGAACCCACCTTTCAATACACCGAGAAACAATCACAACCAAAATGAGACAATATCACACTGACACCCTAAAGAGATCTCTGAATAAACCACGTGACCTCTTCAACTTGGTCAAATCCCTCTCGAAGGAACCATCTCCCGAATAACACAGTGAGATTCACCCACAAAAATTTGATTACCTGCAATCCAAGATCGTGCAAACTAACATGGTTTCAGCAGTCCAGTATCAAGAATCAAAGGGCCTATTTCCCACTAAACAAATTTTCCACACCATCCACTAAATGTATTGAGGACACCATAGCATTTCTCAATACCTCCACTGCGCAGACTGACCCATGCCCAGCTTTTTGGATTAAGGAGCTACGTGGTGTGTTCAGCCCTGTCATCGCAAATATAATGAACCTCTCCTTCACAACAGGATATTTCCCCACAACACTCAAGCAGACTTCCATTAGGCCACTATTGAAAAACCCCAAGCTAGACTCTCAAAGGGAGATTCTTATAGGCCAATAGCTAGTATCCCCCTCTTAGCTAAGATAATTGAGAAAGAGGCACAACGGCAAATTCAAGACCACATAGACGCCGCAGCTCCCCTAGATAGCTGCCAACATGGGTTCAGAGAATATCATGGGGTCGAGACACTACTCACTAGCCTATTCAACAATATCATCACAGGCATTGACAACATCCGACAAGGTTTTGTGCTCATCTTCCTAGACATCGCTGCGGCGTTCGACTCCGTGAGTCACGAAATTCTCCTCGGAAGACTGAAAGAGAAGGGCGTCTGCAACAGTGCGCTAGGATGGTGTAAATCTTATCTGGATGGAAGATGGCAATATGTGAAGTCCGGATCAGAAGAGTCAAAACACTTCCATCAAAAGCAAGGGGTACCTCAAGGCTCCTCGTTATCTTCCTTACTATTCAATATTTACATGCAGCCCATCTGCAACATCATAAGATCATTCAACGTGAACTGTTTGATATATGCAGATGACATTCTCTTATACATGCCGTTCTCCACAGATCACATGGATCTGGCACCGCTTATAAACTGTTTCAATGCGGTCTCAGTGTGGCTCCAATCACAGAACCTACGCATTCAACATAAAAAAACAGAGGTGCTTTTCATCACCAGAGACCCCAACTTTACTCCCCCATCCCATGTCAGTGTCAAGGAAGCTGACTTACAAACTAAAGAAACAATAAGATACCTTGGAGTTACTTTGGACCAACGTCTGGATATGAAACACCACATAAGCAACATAGTCAAAGCCGTTTATTTCAAAATCCGCACGCTCAAGCATCTACGCTCCCTGTTGGACCCAGACGATTTCCGGACCATATACCAAGCGCTAATCCTACCACACTTTGACTTTGCAAACGCCATCTTACAAGGTCTCCCCCAATCCACACTAACCCCATTACAGTTGGCCATGAATGCCGCAGCAAGGGTCCTCTACGGAGCCTCCAGAAGTGACCATGTGACTCCCATTCTCAAACAGCTTCACTGGCTACCTATCCATGGGAGGATCATCTTTAAAACCCTACTCCTATCATTCAAGGCAATCAAAGGTATTTCATCCTCCTCACTCACAGAACTTATTCACATGGTCCCCCCCAACAGATCCAGAAGAGCAACAGCCGTAAACCTTCTAACAACCCCAAAGGCATTGACAAATTGCAACATGACAACCACAAACAGGGCGTTCAGTTTCTATGTCCCCAAATGCTGGAATGCTCTACCCCCTGACATTAGGGCCATTGCTGACCTATATCAGTTCAGGAAGGCACTCAAATACCACCTTTTCCTCCAATACTACCCAACCAGCATTTGAACCTAGATATCCCCCCTGAAGAAATGACCCACTCTAGTAAGGTCCCTTATGTGCATTATGTGATTGTTACCTAACCTTGTTCCGTGTAAATATCTCATGTATATAGTTCACTCCTGTTATCCAAGTTTGCACTCCTGTTCGATGTAAAACCAGACAGCTTGTTGTTATGGTCGTTGTGTTATGATGTAAACCGCGCTGAAACTGAATAGCGCGGTATATAAGAAATTGTAATAAATAAAAATAAATAACATGAAGCCACAGCATTCAAAATAGGGATCAGAGAAAAAACGAGGCACCCCTCGCTCAACCCAATTCAGGCAGCAATCCTTCAGTGGATCAGGGTTGATAGGTAAAAAACATTCTCTCAAATTGTCTTTACTTTACTTTACATTCTCTCAATGCCATAACCTAGCCCATAGACTGGCCAGTGACACACTAAGCCCCTCAGGAAGCCGGAGAAGAATACCAAAAGTCAGTTCTGGACAATGACTCGACATACCGAGGCAGATGCTGCCTCACCAGGACAGACATTAAATCAGGCCAACCATTAGGAAACTAACAGAAATAGCTCTGGAGATCAAAATAAGCCATAAGGTCAAAGATCAAAAAGCTGGCCCCAAGAATCAACCAAAACAAACCACTGCGAGAAATGTGCACATGTCCCTGAGACAGGGAATGGTAACTAGCAGTCCAATAAATGCACAGCAACAGCAACAAAAACAAGAAATGCCTAAAGGGGCCAATTGTAGCACGGGCGCATTGAAGCACCCATCCATGTAACTCCACACAAGCAGAAGCCAGCATGCATCACCTGTGATGAAGCAGAGACCAGTGAACCTATGGAGATAGGAAAAATCACTGATACCTTTAAAGAAAGTGACAGACCTAAAGTGCATTTACTGCAAAGTGCAGCCAGAGGGAGCAAGCACGAAGAATCAGAGGGTAGGCCGACACACCCAAGCTTGGATGATGCAATAACTAACTCAAGGGATAATCAGACACACCTGGTCATGGTGAGAGCAACACTAACTGAGAAACAGCTTTATAAGCAGGGCTTAGACAGGACAGCAAGGAGAGGGGCAGCAGCCGCAGATGCAGAAGAGAGAGAAAGGAGACGGCTCAGAGGAGAGAAGGAGAGGCAGTTGGATTGGTGGTCCTTACAAAGAAGGAACAAGTTCCAAGAGAAACAGTTCCATGGTGAAAAGCTCCAGGGGGAAGTCTTCAAGGAAGACAGAGAAAGGAGAGGGACCTGGAAAGTTCCGGGTAAAGAAAGTACCAGAGAAGCACAGCTCAGAGAGCAGAGGTACTTGCATACTTCCTTTCCTGACCCTGAGCTACAAGGAGTTCAGAGGTGGGTGCACAAGACTCAGCCTAGGAGTCTGAGAAACATAACACTGAACCAGGAACTGTGGCCAAGCCCTAGAAAGGCATGGAAGCCAGAGAGCCGTAGGTGCAGAAAACACAGCTGGAGAGAGGTTTGGGAACCTGTACAAAAAGTGCTAACTAAAAGTCCTGTTACCTGTTTTCCAGACCAGGTAGAGCAAGGCTGGAGAGTTTTAGAAAGAAACTCTGAAGTGAAGCCAGAATTACATGAGGAAAGCTCAGGGCCAGCAGATATATCGTCAGAGCAGGAGGAGATGCAAATAGACCCTGCTGAACCTGACTGTCTCATGGATTGTACACTTTGTCTAGCCGGGAGTTTTGAGTCCTTGGCAGAAGTATAGAAACACAGAAACATGATGACAGAAAAAGACCACATGGCCTATCTAGTCTGTCCTTCCATATCAACAACTACAACAGTCCACTTTTTACCTTTAGAGATCCTCTGTGTTGGTCCCATGCTTTTTTGAATTCAGTTACTGTCCTCATCATAGCTTGCAGGATATACGTTTAAATACAGTTTTGATAAGCTAAAAGAAGCAGCTTGCTTTTGTTTGCATGAACTGGTTTGTTCTAACACCTGCATAGCTAGTAAGACTGTGAAGCACGTCTAACTTTTGAATTCTGTAAATGCCTTTTTGAAAATCCTGAATGAGGTGAGAATCTTGTTTTCCTTCGTTGAACCTTTGTTTGTGCATTATAGGAATAAACCTTATCCTTTACCTTACACATGGCTTTCACAACTAATTATTTCAAGAAAGGGACTACTAGTACCAGCATGCATCTGGACTAAGAAGAGTTTCACCCTTTGATGAAAACAATAATGTCCACCCTGACCCTTAAGCACGTGGCTCGGGGACTGGGGATGTGACACACCTCATAAAAATTGGTGGATATCCAGCATCCATCTGCACAGTCCTTGTCCCCCCTTTTGTCACTGCACCAGGCCGAGCGCAAGCCAAAGCAGTGTTCGGATGGTACTACCTAGTAGCAACTTTAAATCAGCTTTTGCCGCCGATGGCCCTAGCCACCAAAAGGCCCGGCTAACTAAAAAGGGAAACAACAGTCAAGGTTCTGCCACATTGGTAGAACCACCAATAAATGTATTGCTCAAACATACCAACCTCGCATTTCCCCCACTCCCCAAGATCCCTTGCGAGTCCAGTAAAGAGCAACGTACAGTCTTGAGGGAATACCTGTTGCTGTGTTATGCATTTTTTTTCTGTGCTCTGCGTTTTTTTTTCTTTTAACAAAGATCCCACTGTCTCCTAACAGCCAGTGAGGGGCTGTAGCTAGACCTAGCTATCCAGAGCAACTCGTTTATGTTTATGTTTATTGTCTTGATTGACCGCCCTTCATTGGTAAGCAGAGCGGTTTACAAAATATATCTTCAGTACAGTGGGCACAAGGCCGGAAAAGGGAAACGAAGTTACAATTCAGTAAAAGTAAAGAAACAAGGACAAGAGAAGAGGGTCAATAAAGGAAAAGGAAAGGCTAGGAGGGAGAGAGGTTGAAGGCAAGGGAGAAGAGGTGGGTTTTCAAAGCGTGCTTGAAAGTGGGGTGATGGGGCTCCAGGCGGAGAGTGGAGGGAAGGGAGTTCCAGAGGGCCTGACCTACAAAGAAGAAAGCAGAGGAGCGGGTGGATTGGAGATGAGCATGTGAGGGGGGGGGAGAGTGAGACGGTTGAGGTGAAAGGAGCGAGGAGTGTGCCGAGGGGTGTGGAAGTAGATGAGGTCGGCAAGGTACTGTGGCGTGGTGGTGTGAAGAACTTTATGAACGAGTGTGAGAAGCTTGAATTGAATCCGGAAGGTAACGGGAAGCCAGTGGAGATGGAGGAGGAGGGGTGTGACATGGTCCCTGTGGGAGGCGGAAGAAACGAGAGACGATCGGCGGTGTTTTGGATGCGTTGTAGACGAGAGAGGTGGAGCTTTGATAGGCCAGAAAGAATAGAGTTAGCAAAATCGATCCGGGAGATGACGAGGGCTAGAAGCAGGGTGGCAAGAGCGGAAGGTGAGAGGAAGGGGCGAACAGCACGGATCTGCCTAAGATAAAAAAAGGAAGATTTAGACACGTGAGAGATATGGGAGGAGAAGGAGAGATCAGAGTCGAAAATTACCCCAAGGTATCGAAAGGTGGAGACCAGAGAGATAGGGGCAGTGGGGAACGAGGGGGCAAGTGACGGGGGCTGGTGACTGTGGGGGAACCAGATAGCAGTGGTTTTTGAGGGATTAAGATGCAGGCAGTTATGGGTCATCCAGTCAGAGATGGCGGCAAGGCAGGAGTTGAGGGGAGTGATATCAGGACAAGCTGGAGATGTGTGATAGAGAAGGAGGATATCGTCAGCGTAGTAGAAGGCTGAGATACCAGATTGTTGGATAAGAAGTGTGAGAGGAGTCAGGAAGAGATTGAAGAGGAGGGGAGCCAGTACAGAACCCTGAGGGACCCCACAGGGGATGGGAAAGGGGTTAGAGGAGGGATAAGAAGGGGAGGAGGACAGAACAGCACCCGACCGGGAGGAGAGGAAGGAATGGAACCACCGAAAAACAGTGCTACGGAGGCCAGCATCATACAGCCGGGAGAGAAGGGGGGAGTGATCTACAAGGTCGAAAGCAGCGGAAAGATCGAGGGCCACCGCCACCGAGATTTCACCACGGTCGTGAGCAACATGCAGGGCATTGGTGAAGGCAAGAAGAGTAGTCTCAACACTGTGCCCAGGACGGAAACCAGACTGATGGGGGTGAAGGAAATTGGTGGAGTCAAGGTGATGGGATAGCTGGGCAAAGACAACCTTCTCAAGAAGTTTAGATAGAAAGGGAAGGTTGGAGACTGGACGGTAGTTATTGGGGTCAAGAGGATCAAGTGAGGGTTTCTTAAGAAGGGGGTGAATGAGAGCGTGTTTCCAGGGGGAGGGAAAAGTTCCAGTGGAGAGACTGCTGTTCAGGATGGTTTGAATGTAGGGGAGGAAAGACTGAGAGGGTGTCAGTAGCCAGGAGGAAGGGACAGGGTCAAGGGAGCAGAAGGTTTTGTTGGATGCAGATATAAGGTGATGGAGCTCTGTGGTGGTGGTCAGGGCAAAGGAAGACCATGTGTGGGACAGTTGTGTAACAGGGGTGGGGGGGGGGGCAATTTATTTATTTATTTTATTTATTTAACAGTATTTCTAAACCGCCTTATCTTAGTAATCAAGGTGGTATCACAGCAAGCAATCAGGTAAAGTGTGTGTGTTGTACATGCAGTGAGGATAAAACTTAGTTGTGTGAGGGATGTGTTGGGTGCTTGATTTGTTTGAGCTATATACAGGGTGGGCTATTTACAGTGGTGCTAGAATCATATTTTATATATATTCAGTTGTTTGGGAGGATTGGAGTGCTGTTATCCATTCTCTTAGGTTATGTGATGTGACCATAGTGCTCTATGAACAGCATGGTTTTCAGTTGTTTTCTGAAGTCTTTGAGGTCTGGAGTTGCCCTTAGATCGTCCGGTAGATTGTTCCATATTGTTGGAGCAGCCATGGAGAGAGCTCTGTCTGTTGTGTCCTTGCGTGTGTGCTTGTACTCATTTGGGGTGCTGACTCGGTTGCGTGTTTGACTTCTTCTGGGACGTGCAATTGGGGGGGGGAGAGGAAATGGGCGGGGGATGTGAGGGCAGGGAAGCTCGTAAGGTAGAAACTTTGTTGCTGAAGGCAGAGGCAAGAAGAGAAGGGGCAGGGATAGGGTGGGAAGGTACGGAGGGGGCAGAGGGGTGCAGGGAGGTAAGAAATTTAAGGGTAGAGTAAAGATGACGGGTCTGGTTGGGGGCAGAGGCAATGGCGTTAGAGAAAAAGGAAGACTTGGCGAGATGAATCTGGGAGCGATAATGAGAGTGCTGGGCCTTAAAGAAGGATAAGGTAACCGGAGAGGGGGACCTACGCCATTGCCTTTCGGCTTTGCGAAGTTGGGAACGAAGGAGGAATAGACCAGGATGGTACCAGGGGTGAGAAGGACGACAAGGAGGGGGGCGCGGGCGGAGAGGGGCAATGTGATCAAGAGTGGCTGAGAGGGAAGAGAACCAGGTAGAGGCCTGCGAGTTTGGAGATAAGGAGGCGAAATTGGCAGGGAGTAGATCTGAGGCTGGAGGGAGTTGCTGGGCCAGTGATGGGGTAATAGAACGTGAGAGGCGTGGGGTGGAGGGAGGGACGAGAGAAGGGAGGGAGGGAATAGGATGGGAGCAGGAGGCTGAGATGCAGAGATGGTCTGACCAGGGAAGGGAAAGTGAGGACAGGTTAGAGAAGGAGAGTGGAGAGGAGGAGGGAGACAGGAGAAGATCAAGAGTATGGCCGGCGGAGTGGGTGGGAAAAGAAACATGCTGTAGGAGAGCCAGGTCATGCAAGAGGGAGAGGAACGCATGCTCTCTGGGGGATGAAGGAGAGTCGAGGTGAAGATTAAAGTCACCGGCGATGATGAGGTGGGGAAAAAGCAAGGAGAGGTCGGAGAGGGAACGAAGGAGGGAGTCCCAAAGATCGGATCGGAGAGCGGGGGGCGCATAGACAAGAAGAACATGAATAGGGGGTGTAGTGTGAAGATGGAGGAGAAGGGCCTCGGGGTAGGACAGAGAAGGAGAGAAAATCTGAGTGAAAGAGAGGGAGGGGGCAAGGATGGCGGCCACGCCGCCGCCTGAGCGACCAGTGCGGGAAACTGAAGTAGCCGAAAACCCAGCAGGGAGGCAGCGAGTATACTTGAGTATAGCTGAAGCAGACTTAAGACCCTCCTAAAATTCACAATATAAGAGGCCACCAAAAAGATAGAAACCAAATGTCAGGCCTGGCATCAGCAGGCTTAAGCTTTGCATAGCATCCACAAAATAGCAGCTCCTTGAGCAACCAAGCACAGAGCTAATGGCCAGATCAAAACCAGCCAAACATATTAATGCTCTAAATGAAAAGTTAACACCAAGATAGAAGATCTACCAGCTCCTTGACAGAACCCTTGTGGGGAACCTGTCCATAGAAAGTAGGGCTGACAGAGAAGCAAACTTAGATCAATGTAGATGACCTAGGTGAGAGTAATTCAAATCAATGGGAGGGAGGAGTGGTTCAGTGGTTGGGACAGGTTACCTTAGGCCGGAAGGCTGGGGGTTCAATTCTTACATGGGGACAAGCAACCTCAGGCCGGGACTGGGGTCTCTAGTCCCATGGCCACTCCTTGTGGCCTTGGGCAAGCTACTTAACCCTCCATTGCCTCAGGTACACTTAGATTGTGAGCCCTTCGGGGACAAGGGAATAAAAAGTACCTGTTAGTATACATGTAAACCGCACAGATTCTAAAGAGTGCGGTATAAAAAAACAAAAAAACAAAACAAAACACAGACACACCTAGAACAGTTGGGATAGAGTAATTCAGAACAACACAGATGTATCTAGATTAATCTAGAGTAGATTAATTCAAAATAATCCATAAACATGTAGATTTACTCCGTTTAGGTTGATTCAGAGCAAAACAGATGAATACAATGAAACAGAGCCAAGTACATGAATCCTGTTTAGGGTAATTCAGATTAAAAAAAAACATATCAGATGCAGCTAGGTTACCTTAGTTTAGGTTAATACAAAAGAAATCAGAGATACTTAGATAAACTCAGTACAGTTTATTCGATATCAAATCAGACCAGATCAAATTCACTGAGAAAAACTGAGTTTAGAACAATGCTAATTACCCCTGAGATATTTAGAGTAACTGTTTAGAATAATCCAGATTAATGCCAACAAAGCAGATGCACAGTGATTAAATCGGTTAGATTAACTCACATCAAACTCTAACAACAACAAATATACAAATAAAGTTGATCATTTTCACATACTTACACTGTTTACAAAGGAAAAACTCCTCAGATCCATAAAGACATACCAGCAAATTCTCCCAGCAAGACACGGTAGGAAGAGCCCACAAAATGGCCAATTTCACACCAAAACGAAACCCCCCCCCCCCAAGCTCCCGAAGTGGAACTGGGTTGAGTCCCGCTGAGATTGCTGCTGCATGGGAAAAACCGCCATACTCTGTGCCTCTGAGGCTGAAAAGAAACAAAATAAAACTGCACCAAAAGTAACCTCTAAAAATAGCCTAAACGCCTGACAACACATGTTATGCTAATACCCAAGGGCTGAGCCAAGAATAGATCACCGCTCCAAAAAAGAAAATAAAACCAATTGTCGGACACCGAAGAGGAAACACCACCTGTGTCATGGCAGCCCAACAGTCATCTCAAAAGAGGAAAGACAGCAGGCAACTTCTCTATGTCCGACTGTCTACCCACGAAAGGGAGACGCAGTCGCAGAAATTCTCCTCCTCCTCGGCTCAGTCTCCTCAATGGAGCCCACGGGCGACGGTTTCACATTTACCAGGCTTCTCCCCATTCAAGGAGATGTCTGCCAGGGAAAACATGGCTTCCTCTCCACTTAAGGAGACATCCGCCTTCCTCTCCACTTAAGGAAAAGTCAGGTGGGGAGAACTGAGGTAGCTTTAAAGAATCTTTTTTCTTTGTTGCGCACCTCATTGCAAGGTCCACCATCTTAAAGAATACAAGGAAGAGCGAGTAGATGGAAAGGGGAAGGGACCTGGCACCACCAGGTTTTACACCCTAGTGGGGCTAGTTGCCATCCAAAACTTACCTGAGTCTACCCAGACCATATCATCCTTTCCATTCACGTCCAAATTGCACAGATTGGACAATCTCCCTCTGCTGGAGACTAAGAAATACTGGCGAGATGGAGGCTGCATAGGCCCCTTTGTACCATGACATCAGAAAGATCAAGTCAATGCTTCTCAGTGTCCATCAGCTTGTAGGCGTGCATAACCCATGTGTTTGGACTGGATTGGAGGGACTATGAGGAAGATAAGTATAAAACAAAACTACTTTGACATGGGTTAATGAAATTGCTTTGGACATTTGTTCAATGGATATTTTGGAAGATCCGCAACTATGCATATGTGCAATTTTGTGTCTGATATTTACCTTTACCTGCAAGCTGAAAAATATTCTTTTAGGTTTCAAAGGAAGGTAGTTAAGAAAAAGTTTCTGATGCTAAAATAAGAAAATAAAAATAATACAAATTAAATACTTACAATAGGTTATAAGTTAAAAAGAAAACTCTACAGTTCTAAGTACCTTTCCCTGAGTAGTAGAGCAGAGGAGTCCCATATCTTTGTTTGAAAATCCACAGTCAAATCCCTTTCTGTGTAGTATCAGTGCTGCTTCATCTGATGGTACAGAATCTATCTGCAAATAAGCAAATTCAAATACATATAAAAAACTCAATTTTCAACAGATCAATAAGTTTGTCACTGATCTGCTAGTTTCAGATTCCATTGTGAATCTATCTTTATATAAAGGATCCAGAAACCTAAAGCTCTCAATGTAATCACAGTTTAATACTTTTTATAGACAAAATAAAACCTAACACAAAGATTTTGCAGCATTAAAATACAATACTGAATGCCTTTAATAAGGCATATACTAACAAGTTTTCCAAAGCTGGTAAATGGGAGAAAACCTGGTCTTGGATTAAGAAGATAATTTTATAAAGTTATTTCCACACCACACACATAGATGACCTCTTATGAAATACCGACCAGAATAAAAGTACACGCTTTGGCATAAATGTGTGTTATTTGCTGGCAGGTGTAGTTGGTGGTGCGGACTGGTGGAAGCATGGATGGAGTCTTCATGTACAGTAAAATATAAAATACCCTAATTTATGTGTGTATATGTGCAAAGTACGTACAATTTGGGGGCCAAACTTTTCAAGCTTCCATGCTTTCAGCTAGGATCAGTTCCTATATCCTATATATGGGAATGTTCCTCAAGGAAGTCACCGGAGACTTGAAACATATGAGCCCATTTCTCCCAGATGACAAACAAGATTTTCTTGCTCTAGTTAAGCATGCTCAAGATGTCTCCAGGTTTGTTAATCGTGCAGCCTTTGACTGTTTCAAATGCATCAGCAGAACTTGTGGAGGGAGGGAGGAGTAGCCTAGTGGTTGGGGCAAGGTACTTCAGGCCGGAAGGTCGGGGGTTCAAATCCCACTAGAGGACAGCAACCTTGGGCCGGAAGGACTGGGGTTTCTAGTCCCACAGATGCTCCTTGTGGTCTTGGGCAAGCCACTTAACCCTCCATTGCCCATGTTCCCTGTAAGTATTAGTGTATGTGTCTCATATCCCCACGTGTTAAATGTATCCCCCACTTGTGTTGTGACCGCTTTGATTGAAGGATAAGGCGGTATACAAAACTGTCTAATTAAATTAAATTAAATTAAATTATTTACACTTGTTTTTGTGCAGGTGTAAGTGATTGCACCTACATTCAAGACATTTTCCCTGCCACATATGCTAATACTTTATGACAAGTAGGGACCAACTTGTCTTGACAAAATAACCTTATGCAGGCACCTCTATAGGTGCTTAACCATGGTACCCTCTAATAAAATTACTTTCTAAAAGAATAAAAAAAAATAAGACCATGGTTCCCTGTTCCATTTTGAGTTTTAAGTTCTCACTACCAAGAGTATTGGAAGGTATACATACAGAATACATGCATACACCTTGGAGTACAGTATATGGACATATAGGGCCCAATATTCTAAAGGCATTTACATGGTTTACAGTCCAGTAAACCCTGTAAATGCCTTAAATGGGAATATTTGATTGCACCTACATGGTTAGTGCCGTACATCTCCATCTATGCCCCCTATGTGCCCCGAAGCTATCCGATTAGCATTGGGGTATGTTGGGGCATTTCAGGGCGAACAGGGGCGGAAAATGGTGGTAACTGGGTAGCGGCAATATTAGACTGCTACTCAGTTAGCGTTCCACGGATAAAAAACTAGGCGAGCTTTTGGCTTGCCTAGTCTTAGCTGTGGATGCTAACTGGGTAGTGGTCGAATATCGTCGCTACCCGGTTAGGCTGTGTAGAGTTTTCTCCAGGGCACCCAAACCAGATATTTAATGCTGTTGGCACGGCATTGAATATCTGGGGTTAAGGGTGAGCAGGCAGGGCTATGCGTCGACATGGCGCATAGCTCGCCCAACTCAATATCGGGCCCATAGTAAAAAGTCATCCATACATTCAAGTAATATTATATAATACATTCACAGCATGATGGAAAATGCTTAATGCATTACAATAGGAACTACTTTCTTGATTTGACAAATCATACATGCAGCATCGCCAAATCGATTAGCCTGGCTTAGGAGTGAGGTTCATGACTGTCATGGTATGCACGAAATTAACCACCACAAAAAAGCTGTATGAGAGCAATTAAGAACAACAAAAGAAACAGCTACTCTCAATCAATGCACGACTCAAATATAATCCCAATATCAATGAAAAACTGAAACAATATTCAATCAAGGCACAAAATGACCTCAGGATGGCTAGGACCCTACATGTAGTGAGGATCTCACTATAGGGAATAGCTGATGCTCACATCATAGGTCAAAGCCTCTTCAAATTAACATTCTCAAATAGAATCTCCAAACATTCTCACAACACACCAACCATAACCTGGAACACAGCAATAATCACTCCACAACACATTCCACATACAAATCATTCACATTCAAAAGCGTCAGCATCAAATAATAACTGCACAAGGCAGCACAGTTCCAGACGATAAGTCTCCTATAATAACAAAAGAATACAATCAATAATTACAAAGTAACACGCGCCCAAACTGAGCTGCAGTTACTTATCTTTCTCACAGTGGCTTCTCAACGTCAACTCTCAGGTCCATAGCCGCCTCGCCACAGCACAGCACATCATGGCAGACAATCCGAGAACATCTTCAAAATTTCAACTAAGCGGAGAAATTCGCAGATACCCAAAGCCTTATACAACTAAATAGTGTGCCACAAAAGAAAAACACCATCGATATATTGATACCATTTAATAATATGTACCGCATATCGAGAAGAATAAACAAATTGATCTTCAAAAAAACTCATATACAAACTGGCCAAAGAGGGCATGGCTCTAAAGAGCTTATCAATGAGTTTTTCCAGTATTTGAATAACTGCAGCACTTATATCTCCTTTGATATCAACGTACAGGCTCAAGAGATTCATTTTTTGGATGTTCGAGTTTCTAAATGCCAGAATGGTTTTTTTACCACCATTTATTCTAAGCCTACTGACAGGAATACTTTGTTGCATTTTAGCAGCTTTCACACTCAGCATTTGAGATGTAGCTTACCTTATTCGCAGTTTTTACGCTGTCGACGTGTTTGTTCAACTTTGTCGGAATTTAAAGTTCAAGCTCGACTTATGATGTGTAAATTTGAAGATCAGGGGTATCCTCCTGCGGTTTTGCGTAAGGCATATCAGAGAGCACGGTATAATCATCGCGAATGGCTATTACAGCCTGCTTCAGGATCAAGGCAGTCGTCGTTGTCAACAATTACCTGCGTGCTGCAACATTCTAGTCTTTCGAATCGTATAGCAGCGGTGCTATGTCGAAGGTGGGCTTTGATAGCTGAGCATCCTAAACTTTCAGGATGTATTTTGCGGCTTGCATATAGCCGTGGTTTTAATCTGAGAGATCGCCTTTGTCCGGCGGTGCCACGAAAGATGGGTGTTTCAGCTCCATTAATGGGCCATTCTGCGTATCAATGTTGTTCCTTCTGTGGAATTATGGCTACTTCGATCTGTACAGCTTATCAATGTTCCCTCTAATTTTCTGTAGGCTGTGTGCGCATAAAATACCATCTGTGTGCAGCTTTTGAAGGAAAGTTAAATTTTTGTGCGCCACATAACACTCAGAGTTATATACTTTAAAATTTGACTACACATCAGAATACAGTATATACACCACATTGATTTTAATCAAATTAAATGAAAATAGACGATTACTAAATGAAGCGGGAAATTTCTAGTAATTACAATCATAACTTTTAAATTTTAAGACATCTGTGTTGTTTTCTATCAGAATCAGAGCCGTAATTTTTGTGCGCTCTGTTTTAAAGTATGTGCGCTCGCTTGGCGAGATGTGTGTGTGCGCACACGCGCACAGCTTAGAGGGAACAGTGCAGCTTATCAGAATAAAGTTCGGGATTTGCAAAGTAAGACTACTTGTACCACTACGCATGTTATCTACGGACTTTGGTGTCCATGTTTGAAGCTTTATATTGGGAAGACTACACATCCTTTGAGGACGTGTCTTGCAGAACATACATACAGTCTTCATAAGAACCGTATTGATACGCCTTTAATTCAACATTCTATTGATTTTCAGCACCGGTTTGAAGATTTATGCTGCACAGTGTTGGAACATGTCCCTTTAAATATACCACGGGGGGGATTGAAACAAGTTACTGTTGCAGAAGGAGCAAAGGTGGATTTACTCTCTGAATACCTTGCATCCGCATGGTTTGAATGACAAAATAGATTGGACATTGTTTTTGTGACCATTCTTATTGGGACTGTCGTGCTTTTCCATATTTTTCAGTGATCTGATAGTTTCGTGGTGTGTATCTGTGGAGCTCTGCTTTTTTCACTCCTTATGTGTTAGTTTTTTGATTGTGTCTTGGTAGAATGTGTAGGGAGTGACGTGTTTGGTGGGCTGTTGTCTGATTGGTTATTGTGATGTTATAAGCGGTACATCACACGCCGTTTTTTTGATGGCGGGGTGAGGAGATGTACAGCAGAGTTTTATAGGGTGTTAATTCTTACCCCTGAAGAAGCCCTAATACGGCGAAACGAAAGCTTTTGTAGGGTTTTGTTATTTAGTTGTATAAGGCTTTGGGTATCTGCGAACTTCCCCGCTTGGTTGAAATTTTGAAGATGTTCTCGGATTGTCTGCCATGATGTGTTGTGCTGTGGCGAGGCAGCTATGGACCTGAGAGTTGACATTGAGAAGCCACTGTGAGAAAGATAAGTAACTGCAGCTCAGTTTGGCCGCGTGTTACTTTGTAATTATTGATTGTATTCTCTTGTTATTATAGGAGACTTATTGTCTGTTCCTGTGCTGCCTTGTGCAGTTATTATTTGATGCTGACGCTTTTGAATGTGAATGATTTGTATGTGGAATGTGTTGTGGAGTGATTATTGCTATGTTCCAGGTTATGGTTGGTGTGTTGTGAGAATGTTTGGAGATTCTATTTGAGAATGTTAATTTGAAGAGGCTTTGACCTATGATGTGAGCGTCAGCTATTCCCTATAGTGAGATCCTCACTACATGTAGGGTCCTAGCCATCCTGAGGTCATTTTGTGCCTTGATTGAATATTGTTTCAGTTTTTCATTGATATTGGGATTATATTTGAGTCGTGCATTGATTGAGAGTAGCTGTTTCTTTTGATGCACGAAATTAACCCATTTGGAGAAATTGCCCAGAGGACAGCTTTTGCATTACAGGATCTGAGTCAGCATGATTCTTCTAGAACAGGTCTAACAAGACATTCTTCTAGAACAGGGGTGGGCAACTCCGGTCCTGGAGAGCCGCAGACCAGTCAGGTTTTCATGATGTCCCTAATGAATATTCATGAGATCTATTTGCATCCACTGCCTTCCATTGTATGGAAATAGGTCCATGAATATTCATTAGGGACATCATGAAAACCTGACTGGTCTGCGGCTCTCCAGGACCGGAGTTGCCCACCCCTGTTCTAGAAGAATGTCTTGTTAGACAAATCTGGTTGATCTCTTTGACTGGAGACCAGAGAACTGGATCAGGGAAGATCTCTAGATGTACACTTAGATTCCAGCAAGACATCTGACACAGTTTGAAATCCGTTACTCACAAATAAACTAAGTGCCTTTGGAATGAACCCTTAGGTGTCTGAATGGATAAGTACTGATTGAGTGGGAGATGAGAGCGGGTAGTAGTAAATGGAGTTCTTTCTGAAGACAGAGCTGTTATCAGTGGTGTGCTGCAGGAATTAGTCCTTGGTCCTGTTCTTTTTAACATTTTTGTAAGCAATATTGTGGAAGGGTTTTTGGGAACAGTTTGCCTCTGTGTATTTATTTATTTAAAACATTTCTAGTCCACGTTATCTAAAATCCTAGGTGGGTTACAGCTTTACATACACAAAATTACACACAAACTCAAAAATTCTGTTAAATAACACAGTAAGCATATATCTTCTTCCCGCACAACAAATCAGCCTGCCATAGTAAAAGCTAATCTAAAAAAGTAAGCTTTTAGTTTCTTCCGAAATAAAAGAACGTCCAAAATCATTCTTAATTCAGCAAGTAAAGAATTGTACAACTGAGGAGCAGCAACAAAAAATGTGTGACAGCAGGTTTCAAAAAGGTAAGAAGCTCTCAATGAAAGAACAACCAACAATGACTGATCCACAGACTACAATCTACTGGCTGGATGATAACAGCACACCTGACCCAAACTACAGCCTGAAACACAAGCATTAGAATTTTAAACTTCACTCTCAAGAACACCGGAAGCCAATGCAGAGGCCAAAACCGGTCATATGTGATCAAAATGACCAATATCCACGCCAAAGTATTCTGCCCATTTGCAAAGCATGCACAGACTAGCAGACAACCCCAGAAAAAGAGCATTACAAAGTCAGCACCAAGGACTTCAACACAGTATGAAAATCTTCACTTTCCAAAAATGGCATAAGCCGATGCAACATCCGAAGCTTAAAAAACACAGCCTTAATAACGGAATTAATTAGGGGCTGCAATCTCAACTTTGTGTCCAGTAAAACTCCCAAATCATGAACCTGTGTTGACACAGGAATAGCTTACATATCAAGGGTTACAACACTACACATAGGACTGTGTCAAAAATAAAAGCTCAGTCTTTGAACATTCAAAACCATTCTAGACTCGGCCATCCAACCTTGAACTGCTGCAACTACTGATTGCACTACACTTTCTTTTTTCTGAAACATTGGTTGGGGCAGAATCAAAATTTGTATATCATTGGCATAAACGAAATAATGTACCCTTAATTCCAACAGCAACTTGCACAAAGGCGACATGTAAATATTGAACAAAGCAGCTGACAAAACTGAGCCCTGTGGAACAACAGTCTTGAGGGGATACAGCGCAGTTACTCACCTGTAACAGATGATCTCTGGGAACACCAAGAATTTAGTCTTCACATATGGGTGGCATCTAATAGGGAGGTTTTTGAGAGCACTCCACTGTGCCTGCCTGGCTACCTTTCTGCCTTCCCAGCTCCCTCTCTTCAGTTGAGTTTGTAGCTGAGAAAAAGGAGAGTAAGAAAAGAAAACTGTACAATTCCTGGGGTAGGACAGTGGGTTGTGAAGATTAAATTTCTGCTGTTCCCAGAGATCACCTGTTACAGCTGAATAACTATGCTATCTCCAGGAATAAGCAGGAACAGTCTTCACATATGGGATTCCCTAGCTCCCAGTTGCCTCAGAACTGGTGGAGGTTCGTCTTAGAGTGGTCCTCAAGAAGACATGGAACCCTCATGGATTTCTGGTATCATAAAAATCAGGGACAGAGAGTAGGAGTTGCCCCCAAGTCTGAAAGAGGTGCTGGAGAACAGCTTGACCAAACATGGCATCCTGGCGGGAGTCCTTGTCCAGACAATAATAGCCAGCAAAAGTATGGACAGAAGACCAAGTTGCTACCTTGCAAATTTTGTCAGTGGCTACAGAGCTCATGGCACAAACATTATGAGCAGTGATATGCCTTTCCAGGAAGAGTCCTGCTTTATCATAAGCAAATGAAATTCAATCCGCTAACTATCTGGAAAGCATATGTTTAGATACTGGGAAACCCAGGTGACTAGGGTCAAAGGAAATGAACAACTGTGAGGATTTATGTGATCTCGAATTCTCTGGAGATAAAACGCCAATGCACACTTGCAGTCAAGGGTATGCAAGGTTGCTTCTGCTCTAGACGCATGCAGTCTAGGAAAGAATACAGGAAGGTAAACTGACTGATTCAAATGAAAAGGAGACACCACTTTTGGCATGAAATGCAGATGAGTCCTAAGGACGACCTTGTTATGGTGGAACCTGGTATAGGGTGGGTCCGCCACCAAAGCTTGAAGCTCATTAATGTGTCTAGCTGAAGTGAGATCAATAAGGAAGATAACCTTCCATGAAAGGAATTTTAGTGGGGTTGTAGCCAATGGTTCAAAGGGCGGCCCTCTGAAGTTCTTGACCTGGAAGGTCCTGTTCCTGGTGGCAGTCATGTTGGTGTGACACATAAGCGAACTTCAGGCTTTGGTGGCTTACTCACCTTACACCAGATTCCACCAGAAAAGGATGGTCCTAAAAACGCACCCATGTTTTCTGCTGAAGCTGATCACCACATTCCACCTGAACCAGTCGATTGTTCTGCCAACATTCTTCCCAAAGCCACACACCAACTGGGATGAGGTGGCATAGCACACATGCACCTGCTATAAAGAGATGGGTTAGGGGAGTAACATGCATTGTGGAGGCCATGTGGCTGAGCACCTTCAGTACCCCCCGAGCTGTCATGTGGTGGCGATACTGTATGCTGTCTACCACTTCTGTTAGCAGCTGCATACGGCAATCAGCAGGAATGCATGAGCTTGAGTGGTATCAAGGAGGGCTCCGATGAACTCCAGCCATTGTGTGGGTTGGAGATTTATTTTATTTATTTATTTATTGAACAGATTTTTTATACCACTTTATCATTTCAGTTAATGAGGTTTACATTGTAAATTGTAAATGGAAAAAAGAGCCAAATGACGAAAACCGGAAACAGCATAAGCATTGGCAAGTTAGATGCAAGGCATTCATAAGGCAGGCAAAGAGAGAATTTGAGAAGAAGCTTGCTGTGGAAGCAAAAACATGTAAAGACTTTTTAAAGTACATTCATAGCAAAAATCCTGTGAGAAAGTCAGTTGGACCATTAGATGATAGAGGGGTAAAAGTGGCACTAAGAGGGGACAAGGCCATAGCGGAGAGACTGAATGAATTCTATTCTGAGGAAGATGTAGGGATGTTACCCATGACTGAAGTAGTATTTAAAGGTGATACTGTGGAAGAATTGAAAGAAATATCGATACTCCGGGAAGATGTATTACAACTATTTGATAAACTGAAGAATAGCAAATCACCTGGACCGGATGGTATATACATCCAAGGGTGTTGAAAGAACTGACATATGAGATTGCAGACCTGTTATTAGTAATCTGTGAGCTATCATTAAAATCATCTGTAATACCTGAAGATTGGAGGATGGCCAATGTAACACCAATTTGTAAAAAGGGTTCCAGGGGTGATCCAGGAAACTAGACCGGAGAGCCTGATGTCAGTACCGGGAAAAATGGTAGAAACCAACATAAAGAAGAAAATTATAGATAGTCATGGCTTAATGGGAGACAGACAACATGGCTTTAGACAAGGAAGATCTTTGTTTTACTAACAAACTCTGGAATTTGTTACTGGAGGATGTAGTAAAAGCTGTTAGTGTAGCTGGGTTTAAAAAAGGTTTGGACAAATTCCTGGAGGAAAGATCCATAAATCATTATTAAAAGGGACCCAGGATATCACTGCTTGACCCAATACAAGCATTGTGGAACCTGTGTCTTTTGGGGAGACTGCTAGGTACTTATGACCTAGATTGGCCACTGCTGGAAACAGGATACTGGGCTTGATGGACCTTGGTCTGACCCAGTATGGCATATCTTATGTTCTTATGTAACTTGGTGATGTACATTAAAACAGGGACATTGATGACTGAGGCAATGGATGGTTAAGTGACTTGCTCAAGGCCACAAGGAGTGCTAGTAGGAATCAAACCCTGGTCTCTTGGTTGTCAAGCTAGTGCTTTAACCATTAGGGCTCAAGAGAGAGGACTTGGGGTAGTTGGTGACGAACCCCAGCTGCTCGAGAACCTGGTTGGTAAGATTGGTGACCTGTCTGACAGCATGCGGAGTAGTACCCTTGATGAGCCAGTCGTACAGATAGGGGAAGATGAAGACTCCCACGGTGTAGGCAGCCACTACAGCGAGACACTTGGTGAAGACCCAGGGTGCTGAGGCCATCCCGAAGGGGAGCACTAGGTACTGACAGTGCTGACTTCCCAGCGCAAACCTGAAGTATTTTCTGTGACTTGGGTGGATTGGGAGCATAGCCAATCATCCTTTAGGAAGTAAGGAATCAGTGTCCTCAGTGAGACCATCTAGAAATGTTCATGCACCAAGAACCAGTTAAGGTTCTGGAGGTCCAGGATGGGTCAGAACACTCTTGTATTTTTGGGCACCAGAAAGCTCCTGGAATAGAATCCCATTCCAACTTGAGACGGTGGAACTGGCTTAATGTGGAGGTCAGTCAGAAGTGTAGATACCTCCACCTGCAACAGGCCTCAGTGCAGCGGGTCCATGGGGTACTCCCCTTGGACAAAAGGAGGCAGCAACTAGGCAAAGTGCACCTGGTATCCTTCCTGGATGAGCTATAAAGACCCAGGCGTCCGAGGTGATAAGGTGCCACTGGTGGGTGAAATGGATGAGCCACCTCCCAACCTGAGGGGGAACCCCGACAGACAATGGTCGGTTGGCTATGCTCCTGAGGAACCAGTCAAAAGCCTGCCCTGGCTTGGGCTGCGAGGCTGGCTGGGGCTTCTGAGGTTTCTCCCTCTGCTGCTGGTACGGGGCCTGAGCTTTTGTTGAGCATTATGGGGGCCCAGATAATATCAGCACGAACGTGGGTATAAAGCCTTCTTATCCTGCTACTTCTTGCGCGAGGGGTCAGCTGTCTTCCTTGAAAGTTGGGAGAGTGTCACGTGCTCCTTCTCATTCTCATCCACTTTCTCTTCAACAGACTTCTCGAAAAGGTTTTTCCCTCAGGAGGGAACACTGGCCAGCTTATTCTGGAGCCAGACCAGCCGCCTAAGTGGCTCACACCATGTAATTGCAGCAGTTCTTGCCATGGTCTATCAGGGACTGGAAGTAGTTGAAGTTATTAGTGGGGACATGAGTGGTAAAGTCAGCCAGGTCTAATATGATGTCCTTCAGGAACATACCAGTAGGAATCCTAGCAACCATCATGAAGCCCTGGTAACACCGCCTCCCAAAGGAATCCAAGGTTCAAGCCCTCCTCCCCAGGGGCACCAAGGAGTGAGTCTTGATGCTCTTCACACACTTTGAGGTTGATTCTACCACAATGGAGTTGTGTGGTAAGTGGGGCTTCTTGAAGTCCGGCACCTTCTGGACCTGGTTTATCGAGTCCAGCTGTTGGCTGATGGCAGGAACCATGAGGGGGTTCTCCCACAGCCTCAGTAGCAATCTCTGGAAGATGTGGTGCACCGGCACCATCACTGCCTCCTTGGGTGCTGAAGGGTACTGGAGGAGCTCAAGCTCTTCTGCTCTTGGCTCATCTTTCACCTCCAAGGAGAAAGATATGGACCTTGGTCATGTCCCATATGAAGTCCTGGAAGGACATGTCCTTTGGGGGCAATTTGCGTTACTCATACTGAGAGGATGAGTCAAAGGGGACAACTGAGGACCTCCTGTCTGTGATCGCGGAATGCTCCTCGGTTTCCCAGCCCTTGGACTTGGACTCTAAGAGGAAATAAAAATAGCACTGGGGTTTCGCTCCGGTCATGCAAGGAGGACAAGCATCAGAGGGACCCATGCACCAGAACATTGGATCCCAATACGCTAGACAGGGAGATTGCTGTGGGAACCTGCGTCGATTCCACCCAATGTGCATGCCTCAATTGGCAGCGCATCAGTCTCCAGGATGAGCTGGACGGAGTGCAGTGATGCCACCGAAGCCATCGCAGAGCCTGCATGTTCAGGGCCAAGACCACTTCCATATGTGCCTCAAGGGCCCTCAGGTGTTCCTTCAGCACCACCACCTCGGAGGGGACCAGAGCCAGGATTGCAACTTTTGCCACTGGTGCTGACATTTCTGGCAGGGACTCCATACTGCCAGGTTCATTGGGAGACATCCGGCTGCCCTTTAGAGCCATGGGAGTCAATTCTTCCCATCTGGGAGTTGATTCCTCCTGCAAGTGCAACTTGGCAGGCCGCTTCCAGCTTTCGCTGTCCATGTTGCGCCAGGAAGGGCTGCAGGGTCAATGAACCTAGGGCTTGTCCCAGTGCTTGGGTGTCCCTTTTGACGTCAACGGGATCAATGCCAGGTCCTTCATCGATTCCAGTTGGATATCAGCAGAGGATCTCCACTTGATGCCATGGGCATTCGGTTCTGTGTGTGTCCAGACATCCCTCACAGTCGACGACTCGGCGGAACTCCTCAAGGGTGTTGCCGATGCTGGGGCTGAGGATGCTGAATCTTATATTCCAAACAGGGACTACTGCTTTACCTGGCTCTTCAGGCCCCTCCTCATCATCTTCAGGCAAGGTTTGCAGGAAGCAGTCACGGCAAAAATGAAGCAATACCATGCAGAAATCCTGCAGCGCTCTCTAAACAGGCTGCATGACCTATTCAACCTTGTCAAGACCCTAACAAAAGAACCTTCCCCCACTCAACCAAGCCTGCCAAACCCACAGGAATTTGCGGACTATCTACAGTCCAAAACAAGCCAGACCAACAAGACCATGAACCTCGCTCCTGTGCATGGGGCACACCATCCAACACCACAGACCACCTTCTCTGCCCCATCTGAGAAAGGCATCCAGGACATCATCACAGCCATCAACGCCACCACAGCTCCAAATGACCCCTGCCCAGCTTTCTGGATAAAATCACTGTGCGTAGAACTCAGCCCGTTCCTGGCCAAACTCATAGACCTATCCTTCTCAACTGGGACTTTCCCTTGAGGCTTGAAGCAAACATCCATCAGGCCACTCCTAAGAAACAACAAACTGGACCCAAGGAAGGTAGATGCAAACAGACCAATCTCGAGCATTCCGCTACTGGCCAAAATAACGGAAAAGGTCGTCCAACACCAAATCCAACACCACATTGAGACCATCGCGCCCCTCGACCCATGTCAGCATGGATTCAGAGAATCACATGGCGTCAAGACCCTCCTGACCACCCTCTTCAGCACCTTAACCACCGGAATGGATAACATCAGGCAAGGTTTTGCCCTGATCTTCATGGATATAGCCGCGGCATTCAACTCCGTCAGCAATGAAATACTCCTGGCACGCCTAAAGGAGAAGAGAATCCATGATGCAGCGCTAAGCTGGTGCAAGTCATACTTAACAGACAGATGGCAACATGTTTGAGCCAGCTCCACCACCTCCAATTCGTTCCAACAAGAACAAGGCATGCCACAGGGATCCTCACTCTCGACCCTGCTGTTCAATATATACACGCAGCCCATTTGCACTCTCATCCGCTCCTTCAGCATAGACTGCCTGGTATACGCCGATGACGTACTACTCTATATGCCACTCTCAATCGACCAACCAGATTTCTCACCACTAACAACCTGCTTCGTTGCTGTCACCGACTGGCTCCATACACAAAGGCTCAGAGTAAACTACAACAAAACGGAGGCCCTATTCATCACCAGGAACCAATCATTTACTCCTCCCGCCTCACTAAAAGTATGAAACGCTGAGCTCCTAAGCAAGCCTACTGTACGCTACCTAGGGGTCACACTAGACCAACAGCTAGACATGAAAGCCCACACAGGCAACATGGTCAAAGCAGTTTACCACAAAATACGGACACTACGACATCTGCTTGAGCCAGGTGACTTCTGAATAATCTATCAGGCTCTTGTAATCCCTCACTTTGACTATGCCAATGCAATTCTGCAAGGACTCCTGAAGAACACGCTGAACCCACTTCAGCTTGCAATGAACGCAGCCGCCAGAATACTGCACGGAGCCTCTAGGAGAGAACACGTAACCCCAGTCTTGAAACACCTTCATTGGCTGCCGGTCCACTGCAGACTCACTTTCAAGATACTATTGATGACCTTCAAAGCCATCAACAAGTGCTCCTCCACCTCCCTCTCAGACCTTGTCCAGTCCACCCCCCAACAGAGCTAGGATGTCATTCGTGGCCAACACCCTGATAATCCCAAATGCAATAACGAAATGCTCACAAGCAACAAGAAACAGAGCCTTTGTATTCTATGCACCCACATGCTGGAACGCCCTACTACCCACCATCTGGGCCATCACTGACCTCGTCCAATTTAGGAAGTCACTGAAGCACCATCTCTTCCTCCAGCACTACTCCCATATTAATGGCCTATCACAAACAGCCATACTCAACCACCAGGTCTCTGCTCCTAGCACACCCCCACCACATGGTTGCAGCCCCATCCTTTAGCTCAACGGTACACCCAGTAGGTGAATGTGTATATAGTTATCTAATACTGCAAATGGATACTAATGTGGATCTGACATCAATGTGTATATAGCCACCTATTATTGCATATAGTCGCCAAGAAATACCATGCATCTGCGACCGAGATGATCAACCTGCCTATATGCCCTTAACTCAGTCTGTATATAGTTAGACAACCTGTAAATAGCTGCCAGCCGATCCAGTCACCTGCGACCTGACCGCTTAGCCTGTACATAGTTACCCTCATTAGTCCCAAGTTGTAACACCTGTTCATTGTAAGTCCAGTGCAGGTTCCGCCTGCGCTGCACAAATTTTGTTGACTGTAAACTGCACTGATTTTAAAGAGCCCGGTATAGAAAAGACATTAAATAAATAAATAATAGTGATGAAGCCTAAGGCACTGTAGGCATCAATTGCACCTGTCTGTGGCTAAAATGGTGCGGCCACATTTTCTGCATTTCTTAAGACCATTTTTTGGCTTTACTGACTGTACCAAGCCATAAATGCACCCTGTGTGATTTGCACATCTGGCATGCCTCCTTCCCCCATCACAGGTTTGTCCCATGCCTAGCATCTTGCCTTATCCTACATCTCCATGTATAGCCGGCTCCCCGTGCTGCCTGCCCTTGCCCTGCCGCCGCTCTTCATGGTTCCTTGAAGGCAACAGCAGTGGATTGCACATCCAGTTAAAAAAAAAAAAAAACTAACACGCAGGTCTTTCCGACTCTGAGCTTGCACACAGGTCTGATCCCTCCCTTCTCTGACATGCTCGCATCAGAGGGGGGGGAAGGACCAGACCAGCCATTCAAACATGGGTCTTTGCAACTCTGTGCTTGAATGGCTGGCCTGCAGGGGCGGCTCAAGGCAATCTGCTGTCTGAGGTGAAGAATGAGATGGCGGCCTCCCCCCCCACCTTAGAAGGTGTGGGCTTTTTCAGAAATCCAATCAGAGACTGAACCAAATCAAAAAGCCAATTCGATTATATGGAGGAAATGCAAGATGTTTGCACACAGGGCCGTAACGAGCTGCAATTGCACCCTGTGCGACTTGCAGCTCGGGCGCATGCCCCCTTCTCCTCCCATACCTCCGTCCAGCGCTGCCTGCTCTTTCCCTGCTGCTGCAGCCCTCTGTTTTTTTTAAAGTGGCGCCGGCAGCAGGGAAAGAGCAGGCAGCGCTGAATGAAGGTATGGGGAGGAGGGGGCATGCACCCGATATGAAAGGCGCCGGCACTTTAAGTAGATCTGTCCCTCCCTGCTCTGACATCGCGTTGGAGGAGGGAGGGACCAGACCTGCTTAAAGTGCTGCAAAAAGTCTTGGGGGCGCATTTTGGCTGCCTACTATTGTCCTGCCAGCGGCAGCAGGGCAACAGCAGACAGCCGAAATGCGCCCCCCAAACCTTTGAGCCTTGTGTGGCTGCACCACTTTCACAGAGCTAGGTATGGTCCTGTTTGCACACCAAGGGACTAAAAGACAGCAAGAACCAACAGCACAGTTTATAAAACTTAATTATATCTCATTTTTATTTTGTTGTTATAAACTGCGTTATGGTTCTTGCATTTTCTTTTTCAACATATATTTTTATTTATTTATTTATTTATTTATTTAACACTTATTTATATACCGCATCTTCCAGCGATCAGTTGCGGTGTACAATTAACAACAGTTAACAATGCAGAGCTTGTTTTACATGGAACAATATAACTTTTTACATAGAACATCTTAACATGCACACATAGGGTTTAAAAACTAAGCAGAATAATTCAACTAACACAGAATGTGTAACAATTTAAACAAAGTACTGACTCTACCGCATAGGCAGATCATATCAGTTGCAACTATATACAAGTAGGGTATCAGTGCATAGGAGTGGAGTGTTCATTCGATTATGTTTTGTATGTTATCCCTTGAAGAAGGGAGTGTACGCTTGATGTGGGGAGGTTCATGTTTAGCCTTTATCTAAGTTGAGTGGAAGGTTTTCTATGGAATTATAGTGTTTAGTGAATAGATATGTTTTCAATTTTTTTCTGAATTCTGTTATCTCTGTTAGTGATCGTAAGTCCTCTGGTAACGAGTTCCAAGTTGTTGGAGCTATGTGGGAAAAGGCTCTATTATTTGTAATTTTGTGAGATCTTATATATTCTTTTGGAATCTTTAGTTTATTTGATTGTCCTTTTTCTATGAGTGGACTTAGGTAGTTCTTTGCTTATTAAATTACATAGTGTCTTCGGGGCCATGTCGTTTAGGGCTTTGAATGTAGTTATTATTGTTTTGTAGGTTATCCTGCTTTGTATTGGTAACCAGTGCAGGGAAGCTAGTATTGGTGTAATATGTTGGAGTGAATTTATCTTTAATATAATTCTAGCTGTTGCATTTTGCGCGAGTTGGATTCTTTTGATATTTTGTTTTGGAATGCCTATAAGTATTAAGTTGGCGAAATCGAAGTGGGGAGTTATGGTAGCCTGTGTTATATTGATAAAATCTTGCATAAATACCAGGGGGCGCAATTGTTTGAGGATTTTAAGTTTGAAGTAGATTTTCTTTAAGGTATTTCTAATGTGAGTTTCCATAGTAAGGTGTGTATCTAAAATGACTCCTAGATATCTTATTTCATTTTTTATTTTAATTTCTTGGTTTTGTAGTGTTATGTGGGTTGGGGGAATAAATGATTGGTTTTTTGTTACGATCAAGACTTCGGTTTTAGCATGGTTTATATGGAGGTTTTGGGTTTTTAGCCAGTATGTAATTTCATTGTAGCAGTCTGATAGAAGTTGAATCGGTAGGTTAGGAATCGTAAAAGGTATGTACATCATAATATCATCCGCATAAAGGTGATATTGTATTCCAAATGTTTTAAAGATGTTGCAGACTGGTTTTATATAGATATTGAAAAGTAGGGCTGAAAGCGCTGAACCCTGTGGTAAACCTATTTCTTGTTTGTATGTGTTGGATGTTTGATTACCTGTTCTTACATTTTGTGTTCTGTTATTTAAATATGAGGTGAACCATTTATGTACGGTAGAGCTTATGCCTATCTGTCGTAGGTTGTTGAGCAAAATTGAGTGATGCACGCTATCAAAAGCTGCTGATATGTCAATGAAAAGTAAGATGAACGCCTGTTTATGATTGTCAATTCCTTTTAGGAGTGTATCTATTAATACTGTTAGAAGTGTTTCTACTCCATGGCGGGGCCGGAATCCATATTGTTGATCATCTAGTGGGTAAGATAAGTCTATAAATTCCTGTGTCTGTAGTTGCACTACCTTTTCAATTATTTTGGCCAAGAATGGTATGCTAGAGATGGGCCTATATGATGTAGGAGATGTTTTATCTAGTTTGCAGTTCTTTAAAATTGGACGTATTTGTGCATGTTTGAACGGGGATGGAAGGTATCCTTGGGTAAGTGAAAGATTTACTATTGGTAGAATAAAGGATAGTAGAGTTGGTAGTGTGTTTTTTATCCATGATACAGGGCATGGATCTAAATACGAAGTTGTGGTATTTAGGCCGGAGATGATTGTTTTTAATGACACTTTTGAAATGGGGTAAAATTCTAACCATTTATCTACAGGTTGATAAGAGATGTTGAAATTTTCTGAGGGCATAGCGGGTTTCTTTGTTTTGTTTTGATAGTGATTAGCTAGGGTTTGAACTGAGATGTCTGTGATTTCATTGTTAGAAGTTTGCTCATTATTGGTTAATTTTCTGACTATGGAAAATAGCTCTCTAGGTCTATTGTATGATTTTGCTAAGGTTGCTGCGTAATAATTTTTCTTCGTGTTGTCTATTGTTTCCTTATATTTTGTTAGATAGTTATTGTATATTTCCTTGTGTACAGACAACTTGGATTTCCTCCATTTCGTTTCAAGTTTTCTTAGTTCTTTTTCATTAGTCTTAGAGTGCTATTAAACCAAGGTGAATTATTTGTTTTAGTGTATATGGTTTTTTTATTTGGTTGGTTATTTTTAGCTGCATTATTAATAGTATCATTCCAGTTGTTAACAGCGTCATCCAAATTTGTTGTTGATAAGAAGTAGGGGATTGTAGAGTCAAGGAAGTCTGTTTCGTTAAATTTTTTGAATTTTGAAGTGGGGGTACTTCTTGTGTAATTATTGGCGCTAGGGATGGGATATGTGAGATTTATTTTGATGATAGAATGATCAGACCAAGGTGTCTCAGTGCATTCAATGGAATTTGAGTTAACTAATTTGAAGAGTATCTCAGGAAGAAGAACCAAATCTAATGTTCCTCCTTTGATATGTGTTGCTGTTTTAATTATTTGATGGTACTGTATGTCTGCTATGGTGTCTAGGAATAGTTTAGAGTCTAGTGTTGGTAGGGATGGAAGGTTAAAGTCGCCTAGCATGATTACTGGATTTTGATCAGTAGATGAGCTGAGGAGTTCAATAAGAGAATCCAGGCCATCTGTTTTATTGTCTGGGGGTCTATAAATTAAGCAAATTTTTATGTGGCCGATTTTTATTAATAATGTGTCCATGTTATTATTGAAATTTGATTGGATTGGCTTGGCGTTTAATGTTTTTTTTGTCATCATTAGAACTCCACCACCTTTTTTGTTGGATCTATGTTTGTAGAATGTGTCGTAGTTCTCTTTATCAAGTTGATTTAGATAGACTGTATCTGTTTCAGAAAGCCATGTCTCTGTGACACATAAGATGTCAGGTTTTAAGTCAGTTATCAGGTCATTAAATATGGGTAATTTATTTTTCATTGATCGTGCATTAATTAGGATACATGATAGGGAGGATGAATAGATAGAGCAGATTTTCTTGTCCTTTTGTTGTGTATTTGTTTGTTGTATGTGTATTAGTCTATGATAATTAATTTTTGGGTGGAATTCATGAGTGTATCTCATATGGCAGTCATTTCGAGTATGTGTGTGTATTATAGGTATAGTCATGTGATTTTTATAGTTTAAACATAAGGATAGATCAATTATTATTATTGCTAATAATATACAGGTGTATGATATTCGCGTGAGCATGTTGTTAGGGTGAAGCATTTTCTGTATTTGGCTCAAGGACTATTGGGTAGGGTCGTGATAATATTGAGTAGGGTCGTGATAATATAGTTGTATGTCAGCAGTGGTGAATTCTGATAAGAGTTATGTGGCAGTATTGAATGTTGTTATTCAAAGTGAGTTACTGTCAACAGTAAGGCCAGATAATTACTGACGACAGTAAATCCAATGTAAAATACTGACAACAGTAAAACCAAAGTACTTCACTATCTATACTAAATCCACAGCGAGTTACTGACAACAGTAAAATCAAAGTAAGATATTAACAATAGATCAGGACAGGATATTGGTAGCAGTAAAGAGTCTGTGAAATACTAGCAACAGAAATATGAAGTGAATTACTGACAACAGTACATTCAAGGTAAAATTACTGACAACAGTAAGTTAAAGTGAGTTATTGATAATAGTTATGAATCTACAGTGCCTTAATGGCAATATGACATCTGAAATTAAGTTAGCCAACAATTAATCTAAGTTGAAATACTGACAACAGTAATGATTCAGAGGTAGATCAGGGACAGCAACAAAACATCTGGTGTGAATTAACAAGAATAATGGACTGCTAATAATGCTAAACAATACTGAAATTCAGATTGGGTGTTATCACAGCTTAAGTGTGATAATGTTAGCAGTAGGATGCACCTTTAAAAGTGAAGCTAGCTACTATAGTCTAGTAATGCAGTATAATGTGAATTAGAGCTTCTATACAGATAGGGATTGATTGTTGGCCAATGCCTGTTAATCTGATACCAGAGTGAGGAATTAAAACGTAATAATTGGTGTAGTCGATCAATTTAGATGTACAAGATAGGACAGTAAATAAATTAGAGTTATTTTGGTAGCGTATACTTGCTGCGATTCGTTGGTGTGTCAGTTCAGTGGTTCTACGCGAGCTCGACCTTGAGGGAGCTCAGCAGTGCGTTGAGAGAGGCTGTTGGTCTCTGCAAGGTGGAGCTGTTTCGTTTCCGTGGGAGCTTGAGGTTCCTTGACTGGCCTTTGCATCCACTGGCCTTTTGCATCCACAGTAGGTGCAGAGCAGAACCAGGACATTCACCCACAGAACTCAATATTTAAAAAAAAAAATCTGATTCTGATCATCTCACTAACAACAAAACCACTATTCTCCAGTACCAGGCATATTGTGAACTAATGCAAAACCCTACAACAAAGAACAAACCTACCATACCATATCAGCACAATCTTCCAAAACTCACATAAGGAGCCCATCCAAAAAAGCATCACTGTAAATACTACAGTGGGCCCTGGAACATCCATACACCTATTTGAAAAGCTGAACAAGTAACATTACTACAATACAGTATAGATTTTTATGTACGAACTCCATGTTAAAAGAACACCTGACCTCAGTCACACACTCACAACATCGACCTTCACCAAGTACAGAAGAAGTAACCACAATCTAAAATAAAAATAAACATATGTAGACAAAATTTAAACTGAAACCCCAAGAAGCCCGAGTCCACATGCAGTGCAACATCAGATAAATAAGAGATGCAGTTCCCCAATACTGTGTAAAATATAAAAAGAGCGCAAAGTCCAATCACTAAAATTAAATAAAATTATTTTTTTCTAGCTTTGTTGTCTGACCATTTTATTCTCTGATCATACTGGTCCCGATCTGAGGCTTCTGCTTTTCTGTCTTTTCTTAGCTCTCTTTCTGTGGTCTATGGTACATCTGCCATTTCTTCTCTCTTCTTTTTTCTTCATTTCCTTCCATCAGCCCATTTCCAGTTCCAGTAACCCTCCCCAGTATCAGCCCCCTTTCCAGTCATCCCCTTCCAGTACCTTACAATGTCAACCGCCTTGCATTCCCATGACTGCCACTGGTGTCCATGCCCTTCCAGTCCCCCTCCTTCCCCACTGTCCATCCCCTTCTAGTCCAAATACCATCCCAGGTATCAGCTCACGTCCAATCTCAGTGCCACCCTCCCAGTCAGCTCCCTCCCAGTCACCCTACCCTCTGTCCATCCCCCTTCCAGTGCCATTCGCACATGTCAGCTCCCTTCCAGCCTCCTCTCCATTACCCAGCCACCTACTACTCCCATCCCCAAGTGTCAGCTCCCTTCCATTCCCCCTTCAGTACATCCCAGGTATCAGCTCCTTTCCAGCCTCCTCCTTCCCCCGTGTCAGCTCCCTTCCTGCCCTCTCCTTCCCCTGGAAGACCCTCTCAGTATCTGCTCCCTTCCAGCCCATTTATAGCCCTAGCCTCTAGTTTTCTTCCAGGGCCAGCAGCACCCCCCTTCCCTCCCCCATTAGCCCATTTCCAGTCCCAGCCCATTTCCAGTCCTATCTCCCTCATCAGCCCACTTCAGTCCTAGTCCCCCAATCAGTCCATTACCAGTCCTAACTCATTTCCAGTGCTAGACCCCCATCAGTCCATTTCCAGTCATAGCACCCCAATCAGCTCATTTAACATAAGAACATAAGAACATAAGAACATAAGATATGCCATACTGGGTCAGACCAAGGTCCATCAAGCCCAGTATCCTGTTTCCAACAGTGGCCAATCTAGGTCATACGTACCTAGCAGTATCCCAAAAAGTCACAGGTTCCACAATGCTTGTATTGGGTCAAGCATTGATATCTTGGGTCCCTTTTTAATAATGGTTTATGGACCTTTCCTCCAGGAACTTGTCCAAACCTTTTTTAAACCCAGCTACACTAACAGCCTTTACTACATCCTCCAGTAACAAATTCCAGAGTTTGATTACACGTTGAGTGAAAAAATATTTTCTCTTATTTGTCTTAAATAGTTTACCCTGTAGCTTCTTTACATGTCCCCTAGTCTTTCTATATTCTGATAATGTAAACAATCGATCTACGTTTACTCGTTCCACTCCGTTCATTAATTTATAGACCTCTATCATATCTCCCCTCAGCCGTCTCTTTTCCAGGTTAAAGAGCCCTAACCTTTGTAGCCTTTCTTCATAGGAGTAGCCTTCTATCCACTTTACCATTTTGGTGGCTCTTCTCTGAACCTTTTCTAATAACGCTATATCCTTTTTAAGATAGGGCTACCAGAATTGCACACAATATTCAAGGTGCGGTCTCACCATGGAACGATATAGAGACATTATAATATCTTTTGTTTTATTTTCCATTCCTTTCCTTATGATACCTAGCATTCTATTTGCTCTCTTGGCCGCCGCTGCACACTGGGCCGAGGGTTTTAACATGTTATCCACAATGACGCCTAAATCTTTTTCCTGGGTGGTGGTTCCTAAAGTGGAACCTTGCATCGTGTAACCATAGTTTGAGTTGTTCTTCCCTAGGTGCATAACTTTTCACTTGTTCACATTAAATTTCATCTGCCATTTTGATGCCCAGTCTTCCAATTTATCAAGATCCTCTTGCAATTTTCCACAATCCTCTTGGGTTTTAACAACTTTAAATAGTTTTGTGTCATCTGCAAATTTGATAACCTCACTCGTTATTCCACTTTCCAGGTCATTTATGAATATGTCAAAAAGCAGAGGACCCAGCACAGATCCCTGGGGTACACCACTATTCACCCTTCTCCATTGGGAAAATTGGCCATTTAGCCCTACCCTCTGCTTTCTATCTTTTAACCAGTTTCTGATCCACAGTAGTACACTGCCTCCTATCCTATGACTCTTTAGTTTTGCCAAAAGTCTCTGAAGAGGGACCTTTGTCAAAGACTTTCTGAAAGTCCAGATACACTATATCAACCGACTCACCTTTGTCCACCTGTTTATTCACACCTTCAAAAAAACATAACAGATTAGTAAGGCAAGATCTTCCTTGTCTAAAGCCATGTTGGCTGTCTCCCAGTAGGCCATGACTATCTAAATGCTGAATAATTTTATTCTTTATGATGGTTTCTACCATTTTTCCCGGTACTGACGTCAAGCTCACCGTTCTGTAGTTTCCTGGATCACCCCTGGAACCCTTTTTAAAGATTGGTGTTACATTGGCTATCTTCCAATCTTCAGGAATTAGAGATGATTTTAATGATAGTTCATAGATTACTAATAGCAGGTCTGCAATCTCATATTTCAGTTCTTTCAACACCCTTGGATGTATACCATCCGGCCCAGGTGATTTGCTACTCTTCAGTTTATCTAATAGTTGTAATACATCTTCCCGATGTATCGATATTTCCTTCAATTCTTCTGCACCTTTAAATACCACTTCAGTCATGGGTAACATCCCTATATCTTCCTCAGTAAAGACCGAAGCAAAGAATTCATTCAGTCTCTCTGCTATCGCCTTGTCACCTCTTAGTGCCCCTTTAACGCCTCTATCATCTAATGGACCAACTGACTCTCTCAAAGGTTTTTTGCTGCGAATGTATTTTATTTTATTTATTTAGCTGTATTTATATCCCGTTTTTCACTGAGTCAAAGCGGTCAATTGGGGGATACATTTAACACGAGGGGATATGAGACACATACGCTAATACTTACAGGGAACATGGACAATGGAGGGTTAAGTGGCTTGCCCAAGACCACAAGGAGTGCCTATAGGACTAGAAATCCCAGTCCCTCCGGCCTGAGATTGCTGTCACCAGGTGGGACTTGAACCCCCAGCCCTCCGGCCTGATGTACCTTGTCCTAACCACTAGACCACTAGACCACTCCTCCCTCCAGTGTACTTGAAAAAATCTTTATTTCGCGTTTTTGCTTCCGCAGCAAGCTTCTTCTCAAATTCTCCCTTTGCCTGCTTTATCAATGCCTTGCATTTGACTTGCCAGTGCTTGTGTTGTTTCCAGGTTTCGTCGTTTGGCTCTTTTTTCCATTTCTGAAAGATGCTTTTTTGGCAACAACAGCCTCTCTGACCTCACCTTTAAACCATGCTGGCAGTTTTTTTGACTTCCTTCCACTTTTCTTAAAGCATGGAATAAAGCTGGCTTGGGCTTCCTAGCCCCCCTAATGAGCCCATTTCCAGGCCTAACACCACCAATCAGCCCATTAGCAGTCCTAGCTCCCCCCTCAATCATCCCATTTCTAGTTCTAACCCCCCATTTCCAGTCCTAGCCCCCCCCCCGATAGCCCATTAGCAGTCCTAGCCCCCTCCCGCAGCCCATTTCCAGTTCTAAACCCCCATCAGCCCATTTCCAGTCCTAACCCCCATAGCCCATTAGCAGTCCTAGCCCCCTCCTGCAGCCCATTTCCAGTTCTAAACCCCCATCAGCCCATTTCCAGTCCTAACCCCCATAGCCCATTAGCAGTCCTAGCCCCCCTCCTGCAGCCCATTTCCAGTCCTAACCCTCCATCAGCCCATTTCCAGTCCTAACCCCCCATAGCCCATTAGCAGTTCTAGCCCCCCTCCCGATTAGCCCATTTCCAGTCCAAACTCTCCCATCAACCCATTTCCAGTCCTAGCCCCCCCCCCATATAGCCCATTAGCAGTCCTAGCCCTAACCCCCACATATCCCATTAGCAGTCATAGATCCCCCTCCTGCTCAGCCATTTCCAGTTGTAACACCCCCCCCCACCAGCCCAGTTCCAGACTTTTAGGGAACTGGGGGGGGGGGGGATGGCTGCAAATGCTTCTGCCGCTGCAGCATGAAGTGCCCCGCGGCGGCCGCCTCCCTGGGAGAGCCCTTACAGACCTCTCCCTCCCCGCTCAGCTCTGTTAAAGCATTTCCTGTTTCCCATCAGCACCGCAGGCTCAGCTTTAACAGAGCCGTGCGAAAAGGAAATGCTCTCCTTTCGTGCGGCTCTGCAGAGCTGAGCCGGGGGGTGGTCTGTGAGGGCTCTCCCAGGAAGGCGGCCGCCATGGGGCACTTCATGCTGCAGCTTTTGCAGGCGGGTTTTGTTTTTTTTTTTTTAATTATTATTTTGAAGACCGAGTGAGGCTGTCTTTTTGAGGGCAATTTTTGCCACCTTCAAAAAGATGCCGCCTGAGGCAACTGCCTCACTGGGCCTCATTATAGAGCCGCCCCTGTTGGTCTGGTCCCTCCCTCCTCTGATGCAGGGATACATCAGAGGTGGGAGGGATCAGATCTGCATGCAAGCGTAGAGTCGGAAAGACCCATGTTTTTCTTTTTTTTTTTTTGAATTGTATGTCCGCTCCACTGCTGCCGCCACCACCACTGTCACCAAGAAAACACAAAAAGTGGTGGTGGGGCAAGGACAGGCAGTCTGTGGGGTAACAGAAGCCAGCAGCTCCAAATGCACCACTATTTCTTTGCACTCTGTGCGGCCTCACTGCTCGTACAGGGCTAGGTATGGCGCTGACTGGCTTAGAGATGTCTGGGAAGACCACATCGGCAAGGTGGTAGGCCTCGATTGTGACAATGACTGGAAAAAGCCCATCAAGGGAAAGCACAAAAATGACAAAAAATTAAAAGAAAAAAAAAACAAACAAAAATCAGCTGGAAGCAAACTAACTGATGACAGGTGGTGAAACTATTCAGAAAAGAACCCCAAAGGGGTAAACAAGAGAAAAGTTTTTTTCCAATAGTGCAGGACATGTTCTAGGGGGCTCAGCAGAAAAAACAGAAGACTGGAGAAGATGGCACCACGGCAGGCATGCATGCGCGATGCAGCTCCCAAAAGCTTCCAATGGAAGCTCAGGAGAGTTCCACATGGGGTTCCATCGGTGACGTCATCCATACGTGAAGACCTACTTCCTGTTTGTCCATGGAGAATACCCACACTCTCCCGGACGCTGTGTCCTCCAGACATCCACCAAACCCAACTCCCTCAACCTCCCCAATTGGGACCTCTCCATTCCCCCTCCCTCTTAGTCGTGTCCAATGATGGCAAAACCTAAGAATTAAAATCACTCCCCAATACAACTTTCCCCTTTGCAAACACTGTCAAGGTCATCCATAATTGAGAACTACCGAAAGCCCATAGCAAAAGCAGGGCTCCCTCATGGGGAACCGCAAGCAGCAGCAATTGAGTCCATATCCACAGTAGGTCCCCTGTGTCTGATGAAAACCAGCACTCCAGTAGCCTGAACATAGAAGGGTCAGAGAATAGGAGTTGCCTAAACCCCAAAAATGTTACGGAGCACAGCCTGGCCGAAGACACTGTCCCATTGGGATTCTCTTTCCAGGAAGTAATGGGCTGCAAAGGTAAGGACTGAAGACCAGATGGCAACCTGGCAGATGTCCAATATCGGGACGGAATTCAAATTTGCCACTGAGGCCTCCATGGCCCTGACACGGTGCGCCATGATACGACCTTCCAGGGGGAGCCCCGCCTGCTCATAGGCGAGGGCGATACAGTCCTCCACCCAGGTGGACAGCGTACGCTTGGTCACCGCCTCTCCCAGCCTACTTTGGTTGTAGGAAATGAAAAGCTAAGTAGCTTTGCGGTGGCCCTGAGTGCGTTGGATGTAGAAGGACAAAGCCCTCTTACAGTCCAAGGTGTGAAGGACTGTCTCCGTCCAACTGGAGTGAGGTCTTGGAAAGAAGGTAGGGAGTACTACTTCCTGGTTGAGATGGAAAGGTGATACTACCTTTGGAAGGAATTTGGAGTGCATGCGGAGCACCACTCTGTTCTTGTAGAACCATGCATAAGGTGCCTCTGCCACTAGGGGCCCGACGCCGTCTCCCCTGAAGAGGAATCCTCAATAAAGGATAGTATCTGGGGACTGAGGCCGGTCTGAGGTCACATCCTTCCAGGGGACCTTTGCAGGCCGCTCCTTCTCCAAAGCCTCGGACGAGCACCTCGGATTGCGTGACCAGGCCCTGGGGGGCACCCAGCCAGTCGGAACCATCCAAGGATGCCACCTTTGAGGATTTCTTCTTCTTCCTGGGTTCCCTCAAGGGAGGACCTCTTTCTGAGGACCCATGACAGGGCTTGGGCTTGGAAGGTTCCACCCGAGGTGTCGAGGCTTCAGACGAAGCCCTAGCCTTCGGAGGCACTGGGGACTCGGGGAAAAACTTATCATTCTGCTGCTGATGGCCCTTGAGGGCCTTGCTGGACATTCTTTTGCAGAGACCACAGGCTGCGGGTCATGGGTTGGCCCAAGGCAGCGGAGACAGCAGTTGTGTGTTCGGTCAAGGACATACTTTTTGAACATTGATCACACTTCCTAAAGCCACTGGTAGCCATGGGGGAAAAAAGTATCCCTGCGAGGTTGAAAAATCGCTGGGCTGCCAGTTGGAAAAAAAACGTGAAGACGCCAGAGAATAAAAGAATGTAAAACTACAAAAATAGACCAGAACGCGACGCCGAGGCAGCGAGGTTGGGTGGCAGGAAGAGTATCGGTACGATACTGGAGGCGAGTATGAAACTCGGAGAGAAAATAATCAACTTTTTCTGGGGACAAGTCAGACGAACATCTGAAGGGCTACACGGCAAAAAGGAGACTGAGCAAGATCGCACCCTTGGGCGGAAAGGGGACCACACATGCGTGGGGGCATCTCCCAAAGGCTTTCTTTGAAATCTGGGGGATGCTTCCGCGAAGGCTCCATCGGTGCTGACGTCACCCATATGTGAGGACTGACTTCCTGCTTGTTCCCCGAGAAGGGATTATTAACTCTTTTTAAAATCCTCCTCCCTTCAAAATGCAAGGTACATGAATCAATTGCATCCCTTGTATATCTTCCTATTCCAGTTCTACCTTTTTATCCCTACCGCCTCGCCAATCGAAAAGCCCTTAAGTGAGCTGCACAGTAATATTTCTTCATGTCAAGTATTGCTAGCTACCTCCCTCTATCCATCTTTCCTGGAAAAGAACATAATTGAACCTGTCACTCTTGGACACCGTTTGTTCAATATAAACCCAGAAACCTTCCTGTGTAGATTCTGAAATGGTTTGGATGGGAATGTTATTGGAAGAGTTTGCAATGCACAAACAATTTTGGGATGAGAATCATTTTCATGGCTTCAATCCTAACAAAAAATACTAAGAAAAACTCCCAACCGTACTCTCAAAACAACAAAACTAAAAAGCGTGAGAAAAGAACACCGCAAACCAAACTGACAAGGAGCCAACACAACAGACAATACTGTGGTAGAGGAAAAAAGACCTCAGCCACCCCTTCTGTCAGAATTAGCAGAAAGGACGAGCCAGTCATATAGCAAGACCAAGACAGAAATCCTGCCACAGCAATGCTCAAATCATGAACTGTAATCGAGATGACATCAGTGGTCAGAAAAAAAACCTCTAGCAAGAAAGGAAGTTGGACCCAGAGTACAAAATCCCAACAATCTAAAAAACACACAGTGAGCCACTCCTAGCAGTAATAGTAGCGGTCAGCAAAATAGGTAAGCAATAGCAGCCAAAAACCCCTTGTAAAGACAGCAGCAGCAGCAAAACATTAAGTCCAACAGGAACAAGGCAATAGATGCAGTAAAGCTCTGACACCAGGTGTTTCGCTCATGCGGCTTCATCAGGGAGCTCTTCATAAAGAACATTGCATAGCCATTCCACAGACAAAAGGAAGACTGCCAAAGCAAACAAAAAAGAAAAAGGAAAGAATATTCTCACGAACTACAAAAGAAAAGCACAACAATTTAAAAAATGAGAGAGAAACTAACATAATGAAGCTAAAGCAGTAGGAGACTTACTTCTCAGGAGCACTAACAAGAAAGCTGCCCCCACACCCGCTGCACACAGTGCTGGAACATAGCACAGGAGAACAGAAAAAAACGCTGTGCATGCGCGGTTAAAAAGGAGGAGGAAACCAGCTGACGTCAGGGATTCCCCATACACAGCTGATATCAGCGAGACCAAAAACAAACGCAATGCCAAGCATACACGATAAAGAACAAATAGGCTGACATCAAGGATTCCAAAAGCACGCGGCTGCAGCCGGGTTGAACAGGCAGACCAGAAAAAAGATAAACATTTGAAATAACGACAAAAAAACGGCAGATGTCAAGAACCAAGAAGTGCACATCAACGAATGCACATAAAGCACAGTTACTTACCTGTAACAGGTGATCTCTGGGAACAGCAGGAATAGTCCTCACATATGGGTACGTCGGAACCGACGGAGCCTGCGCGGGAAAGCTCCCCAGCTTCCCAGAAGGAAAGCTTTTGGGGCTTCCCACAGTGCATGCGCGCTGCCTTCCCGCCTTCCTGACCAACTCTCCTCAGTTCGAGTTTAAAGCTGAGACAATAGAGAGAGGAAAGGAAAGAGAAAGATATACAACTCCAAGGGGAGGTGGGTGGGTTGTGAGGACTATTCCTGCTGTTCCCAGAGATCACCTGTTACAGGTAAGTAACTGTGCTATCTCCAGGAACAAGCAGGAATGAGTCCTCACATATGGGGACTCCCTAGCTAAGATGCCTGGGAGATCCCCTTCCAAGGTTCTTCATCTTCCGATGGATCTCAGGCATCCATTAAGGGAAGGTGGGCAGGAGTTGTTTAAGAATGGAACAGGTGTTTGAGGACAGCCTGACCAAATAAGGCATCCCGGCGGGAGTCCTTATCCAAGCAGTAATGGGCTGTGAAGGTATGAACCGAGGCCCAGGTGGCTGCTTGACAGATCTGATCTATGGATACAGAGTGAAGATGAGCCATAGAGGTGGCCATGGCTCTCACATTGTGAGCCGTGACATGGCACTCCAGAGAAATGTTTTTACTCTGGTAAGCAAAAGAAATACACTGAGCAATCCAATTGGAAAGTGTTCTTTTTGAGACTGGAAGTCCCAAATGAGAAGGATCGAAAGCAACAAAAACTTGGGAAGACTTTCGATGTGGCTGAGTCCTATGGAGGTAAAAGGCAAGAACTCTTTTACAATCTAGAGTATGAAGGTTCCGCTCTGCACTGGATGCATGAGGAGCTGGAAAGAAGACAGGTAGGTATACCTCTTGATTAAGATGAAAAGGTGAAACCACTTTAGGCATAAAGTGTGGATTTGTCCTAAGGACTACCTTATCATGATGGAACCTTGTATAAGGTGGATTCGCCACTAAGGCTTGCAGCTCACTGATGCGACGAGCTGAAGTGACTGCAATGAGGAAAATAACCTTCCAGGAAAGACATTTCAAGGAGGTAGAGACTAAAGGTTCAAAAGGAGGCTTCATAAGCTGACCAAGAACCAAATTCAAGTCCCATGCCACCGGAGGAGGCCGAATGGGAGGTTTAGTTAGCGTTAGGCCTCTCATAAATCTTGCAATAAGAGGATGAGAGGAAATAGGTTGTCCATTGATAGGTTTAAGTGATGCTGCAATAGCACTCAAATGGACTCTTACTGAATTCGTTTTAAGGCCTGCATTGGAGAGATGCAGGAGATATTCCAATAGAGAATTCACAGGAAGAGCAAAAGGATCAAGATCCTTTTGAGCACACCAAATGGAAAATCTCTTCCATTTAAAAGCATAAGAACGCCTTGTGGAAGGTTTTCTGGAAGCATGGAGGATATCCTTCACTTGTTGAGAGACATTTAAGTCTTGAAGGTCTAGGCCTTCAGTAACCATGCTCTGAGGTGGAGGGACTTGGGGTTTGGGTGCCACAAAGTCCCCTCCTCCTGAGACAGAAGGTCTGGAGCAGCTCCCAGGTCTAGGGAGGGACCCTGGGAGAGATGCAGAAGTAGAGGGAACCACACTTGGCGTGGCCAGCGTGGAGCTATGAGGATCATAGATCCGTGATCCCTCTGCAGTTTGAACAGAGTCTTGGGAATCAAAGGAATGGGTGGAAAGGCATATAGGAGGCCCTGACCCCAATGAAGGAGGAAGGCATCCCTGGCCTGAACCCCTGACACGGAGTTCTGGAACAGAACCGGGGAAGTTTGGCATTCCACGGACTTGCAAAGAGGTCTATGTCCGGGGTTCCCCATTTCTGAAAGATTCTGAGTACCTGATCCATGTGCAGGGACCACTCGTGTGGAAGCAGAACTCGGCTGAGTCTGTCTGCCCAAGAGTTTTGAATTTCTGGGAGATATACTGCCAGGAGATGGATTTGATGCTCTCTGGCGAAGGCCCACAGTCTGAGAGCTTCGTTGCAAAGCGACAGAGAGCCAGTCCCTCCTTGTTTGTTTATGTAGAACATGGCTACTTGATTGTCAGTATGAACAAGAACTGTCATGTTGTAGAGGAGGGTATGAAAGACCTTGAGAGCAAGGAAAATTGCTCAAAGCTCCAGAAGGTTGATATGAAGGGCGGTCTCCTGTGGAGACCAAAGGCCTTGAGTGGATAGGTCTTGCAGATGAGCTCCCCACCCTGTTTGGGAGGCATCTGTGGTGAGGGTTGCTTGGGGCAGTAGTGGTTGGAAGGGGGACCCCAGCAACAGATTTTGAGTGGACATCCACCACTGGAAAGACCAAAATAGACGTTTGGAGGTTTCTATTTGGTCTGAGAGAGCTCCTGAAGCTTGGGTCCACTGAGTGGACAGAGTCCATTGAGCTGCTCTCATATGCAGGCGAGCATAGGGCACCACATGAACTGTGGATGCCATGTGGCCTAGCAGTTGTAACATCTCTCTGGCAGTCAAGTGGCTTCTGGACTGAATCTGAGAGGCCAAGTGCACCAGCCGGTGGCAACGTACCTGGGGGAGATAGGCCCTTGCTGTGGTGGTATCTAGCCAGGCCCCTATGAATTCTAGGGATTGAGTAGGGGTGAGTTGAGACTTTGGCAGATTGATGACAAGTCCCAGATACTGCAGAATGCAGATGGTGTGGTCCAGGGAAGTCTGAGCCTGAGACTGAGATGGAGCTCGGATGAGCCAGTCGTCCAGGTATGGGAAGACAGATTCCCTGAGTGCGTAGAAATGCAGCTACTACTGACATGCATTTTGTGAACACTCGTGGAGCAGAGGCTAGACCGAAGGGGAGTACTCTGTATTGGAAATGTTTTCCCTGGAACAGAAATCGAAGGTATTTTCTGTGGGATAGGTGGATGAGTATATGTGTATACGCATCCTTTAGGTCTAGAGAACAAAGCCAGTCCTGACTCTGTAGGTATGGAAGGAGGGTACCCAGCGAGAGCATTTTGAATTTCTCCTTGCATAGAAATTTGTTTAATTCTCTCAGATCTAGGATGGGTCTGTGCCCCCCTGTTTTCTTTGGTATGAGAAAATAGGGGGAGTAGAACCCTGAGCCCTGTTGTAGAAGAGGAACCTGTTCTATTGCCCCCTGGGCAAGTAGGGTATTCACCTCCTGATCTAACAGGTGTAGAAGAGATGGAGGAGAAATGAAATGTCTCACCCTGGGATAGAGAGGAAGGCTGGAAAAATGCAGTTTGTAGCCCTCTCTGATGATAGAGAGGGTCCACTGCTCTGATGTAATCTGTTCCCACCTGGGAGCAAAATGAGTCAGCCTTCCTGGAATGGTGAGAGGCTCTGGTTGCTGCAGAGCCAGAAAGGGTATGTTATCTAGAAGTAAGTCAAAAACCCTGAGGGGGTTGGGACTGTTGAAGGGTAGCAGCCCCTGCAGGCTTTGTTCTGGCCTGTTTCGCTTGCTGACGCTTAGGAGCAAAGCGAACCTGAGAAGATGATTGGCCAGCATTGGTACCAAATCTTGTCTTTTTGTAGAAAGATTTCTTAAAGTACTTTTTCTTGGCAGGAATGGAAGTAGACTTAGAAAGTCTATCTAAAGCAGCATTTTCTGCGTCCATTTGAGTGACTTGAACTTGCCACTCCTTGCCAAATAGATTTTCACCGGTACAAGGTAAATTGCCTAGGCCATCTTGTACCCAGGACTCCAGGTCAGAGGCCTGGAGCCAAGCAATTCGACGAGCAGCAATAGCTATGCCAGATGCTCTGCTAGCACCCTCAAAGGAGTCAAAGGCAGCCCTGTTGGAGAACTTTGACACATCTTGGGTATGCTTTAAAAGAAGCAGGAATTCCTCTTGTCTATCCTCTGGGATAAAAGGGAGAAAAGCTCGTATCTTAAGAGCAAGCTCTTTCAGAAACATGCCCATATAGAGACTATATGAGTTGATTCTGGCAATAAGCATACTAGCCTGAAAGATTTTCCTGCCAAAAGCATCCAAAGTCCTACATTCTCTTCCTGGAGGGGTAGAAGCGTGCCTTTTGGTACTCTTTATCTTTTTCATAGCAGACTTCACCACAATGGAATGGTGAGGAAGCTGTGTTTTCTGAAATCCAGGAGAAGGAGGGACCCGATACATGGTGTCCAACCGACGAGAATGTGGAGAAAGAGTAAGAGGAGCCTCCCATAAATCCATCATGTGTTCTTGGAGAATATCATGAATGGGCAAGGTGACTGCCTCTTTGGGAACCTTAGAGTATCCTAAAATGTCTAATTTTTTTGCTCTAGGTTCTTTTTCAGAGAATACTGTAATTGAGAGTCCTTTGGCTACTTCGAGAATGAAGTCCTGAAAGGACAAGTCCTCTGGAGGAGACATTCTCCTTTTTGGGGAAGAGGGCTCCTCAGGAAGAACAAGGGATGCTTCATCAGAATCATCTGAGGTATCAGCATCCTCAGAAGACTCAAAGTATCGCCTATTTGCTTCCAGACAGCGATACGCATACCGGCCGGTATCGACATCGGGCGTACCGGGAACCGGGTCAGTATCGAGAAAGTCCCCGGAACCGGGGACCGGAACCGGCATTCTACGAGAAGTAGATGCTCTCGGAACCGGTATCGGTTGTGGTACCGGAACCGGGGTCGGAACCGACGGTTGCGGTACCGAGGGCATTGCAGCGTTAATGAAAGCCATTATGGCATGCTGCATGGTTTGTACAGTAGTACCCCCATAGACGCCACGACTGCCTGGATGTCAGTACCGGTCTGAGCCGGTACCCCAGAGCAGTCTAACAGGTGATCGGTCGAGGCCGTGCCATCGATGTCAACCTGTAACCCCATAGGAGGAGCTTTGGAAGCCGGAGCTTCCCGCCGGGGTTGTTTGGCTGGGGCAGGGTCCTCAGGGTTGAACCCAAGAGCCTCTCGCTGCTTAGAGGGAGATTTGCCCTTTGAGGACCTGCCTGAAACATGTTTGGTTACCTGAGATCCATCCGGAGAGGAAGACCTGGAGGATGCAGATGCTGGATTATCTGAGGAAAACAGTGATATGGAATTTGGCTGCTTGGTTCTGTAAGCCACGTTTGGACATCAGAGAGCAGGAAGGACAATCCGAAATAGAATGGTCAGGTCCCAAACATTTAAGACACCATTCATGGGTGTCTGTGACTGAAATAGTACTAGAACACTTGGTGCATTTTTTGAAACCAGATGCTGGCTTCTCCATGAGGGAGAATTTGTGAAGGCCTGAAGGCCTCACAAAAAAACACACCAAGTAAAGAAAAGAAAGATTATTATTTTTTTTTTTGTAAAATAAAAGAAAAAAGACCGGCGGGTACCGGTTCGGAATCGGGGAAGGCAGACACACGGCCAAAGAAATAAATTAAAATAACAACTTCTTCAGCGGTGACAGGAACACGACCTGCTGGCTCCGCGGAAAAAGAGAAACTGAGGAGAGTTGGTCAGGAAGGCGGGAAGGCAGCGCGCATGCGCTGTGGGAAGCCCCAAAAGCTTTCCTTCTGGGAAGCTGGGGAGCTTTCCCGCGCAGGCTCTGTCAGTTCTGACGTACCCATATGTGAGGACTCATTCCTGCTTGTTCCTGAAGATAAAGAATGCACATCAAAAAAGAATGCACATCAAAAAATAACCACCCTACCCACCTCTACAGGAAATGCTTTAAAAAAGTTCAAAAATGAAAGGCATATGGTACACCAAAAAAACAATCAAAAACAGTTCTTCCATTCGATAACATCATTAAGACCAGCATGTGTAATAGTATTTAAATGAAAAATCCAACACTGTTCTAACCGAATCAAGGTTTTGTCCCAGTCACCCCCATAAATGGAAGGCAAGCATTGAGTAAAGACCAGACACTTCAAGTCTTCAAAACAATGATGATGTTGCTGACAATGTTTAACTAGTGGAGCTCCTTCCACCTGATGACGAAGTTAGCTCCTATGTTCTATAAGACGTATCCACAGTGCTCTTCGTGTTTTCCCAACACATCCTAGACCACTACTACTACTACTATTGAGCATTTATATAGCGCTACAAGTCGTACGCAGCGCTGCACAGACATATAGGAAACAGTTCCTGCTTATCAGAGCTTACAATCTAGTCAAGACAAACACAGAAGATGTAGGCAGGGACAAAGCAAGGGAAAGAAAAAGGAGATCAGGTGAGTCAAGATCCAAACGCAGCAGTGAAGAGGTGAGTTTTCAGCCTGGATTTGAAGAGGGTTAGAGAAGGTGCCTGGCATAGAGACACAGGTAGTTTGTTCCAGGTGTAAGGTGCAGCAAGGTGAACGGAGCGAAGTCTGGAGTTAGCAGTAGAAGAGAAGGGCACAGATAGAAGCAGTTTGCTAGAAGAGCGAAGTTCCCGAGGGGGGTTGTAAGGAGAGATAAGAGAAGAAAGGTAGTGAGGATCCAGAGAGTGAATGCATTTATAGGTCAGCAGGAGAAGTTTGAACTGGATGCGGAAACGGATAGGGAGCCAATGAAGTAACTTGAGAAGAGGAGTAATATGGGCATGACAAGGCTGGCAGAAGATTAGCCATGCAGCAGAGTGTTGAACTGATTGAAGGGGAGAGAGATGATTCAAAGGGAGACCAGCAAGGAGTAGGTTACAGTAGTCAAAACAGGAGGCGATTAAGGAGTGGATAAGCATTTTAGTAGTGTGTTCAGAAAGGAAAGGATGGATTTTGCTGATTTTATAGAGAAAGAAATGGCAGGTATTAGCTATCAGATGGATATGTGAGGAGAAGGAGAGAGAGGAGTCAAAGACAACCCCCAGATTGCGGGCTGAGGAAACAGGAAGGAGTACAGAGTTATTCACAGAGACTGAGAAAGGATGAGGAGGGGAGGCTTTACGGGGAAAGACAAGAAGTTCAGTCTTGGCCATGTTCAGTTTCAAGCAGCGGTGAGACATCCAGGCAGCAATGTCGGAAAGGCAGGCAGCGATCTGGGTCTGGTTTGCCGGAGAGATTTCAGGCATAGAGAGGCAGAACTGGGAGTCATCAGCATACAGATGGTACTGAAAGCCATGGGAAGAGATAAGAGCACCAAGGGACAGGGTGTAGAGAGAAAAGGAGCGGACCCAAGACAGATCCTTGAGGTACACCAACTGGGAGCAGGGTAGCAGAGGAGGAGGTTCCACCAGAACACACACTGAAGGAGCAATGGGAGCGATAGGAGGAGAACCACAATAGTACAGAGCCCCTAAAACCAAGCAAGGACAGGGTATCGAGGAGAAGGTTGTGGTCAACAGTGTCAAAAGCAGCAGAGAAGTCAAGAAGGATGAGGACAGAGTAAAGGCCTTTGGAGACTTTGGCAAGAGCCGTTTCAGTAGAGTGTAAAGGGCGAAAGCCAGACTGTAAGGGATCCAGGAGGGCATGAGAGGAGAGGAAGTCGAGACAGTGGCGGTGAACCGCACATTCAATTAGTTTAGAAAATAAGGGAAGGGGAGAGATGGGTTGATAATTAGAAGGACAGGTGGGATCAAGTGAGGGTTTCTTGAGGAGAGATGTGACCACAGCATGCTTGAAGTCTACAGGGACTGCTGCAGTGGAGAGCGATAGGTTAAGAATATGCACGATGGAAGGGACAACAGTGGAGGAGATGGGGCTTAGGAGATGGGTGGGGATAGGATCAGAGGAGCAGGTGGTGAGTTTGGAGGAAGAAATAAGGTGTGCGGTTTTCTCTTCAGAGATCACAGGAAAGGAAAAGAGGGTAGCAGAGCTGGTGGGGGGGGGAGAGTTGGGAGTGAAGAGGAGGAGGAGGGGAGTAGCTGACTTTGTGGGGAATTGGAGGGTGATTTTGTGGATTTTGTCATGGAAATAGTCAGCAAGGGTTTGGGCAAAAAAAGAGGGAGGGATCAGGGGTGGAGGCACTTTGAAAAGAGAGCTGAGAGTAGTAAAGAGACGGCGAGGATCAGAGACAACAGAGTTAGTCAGATGGACATAGTAGTCTTGTTTGGCAAGAATTATGGCTGGCTGACTGGAAGGAGACAAGCATGAATTTGAAGTGTAGAAAGTCTTCAGGGGAGTGGGATTTGAGCCAAGCCAAGCACGCTCAGCAGAATGGGCACAGGAACGTAGATAGCGGGCAGTGGATGAAAGCCAGGGCTGGGGTGCATAACGTCTCACAGGACGTGGCATGGGCAGAGCGAGAGCATCCAGAGCCGAGGAGAGTGCAGCATTATAGGAAGTTACTGCCTCGTCAACAGACTTAGATGACATAGTGGAAGAAAGAGATGAAGAAATAGTGGAAGAGAGAGCCAAGGGATCAATAGCATGAAGATTTCTAAATAGGTTGGAGGAGACAGGACAAGGCTGAGGCAGCGGGTGATGAAGATTAAAGCTTAAAAGATGATGGTCAGATAAGGGAAGAACTGAGCTACAGAAGTTCGAGGGTAAGCAACTAGAGAAAAATATCAGGTCAAGGCAGTGGCCATGCTGGTGAGTGGGGGCAGTGGAACAAAGTTGGAGGTCAAATGAGGAGGTAAGGGAGAGGAGCTTTAAAGCATAAGGATCAGAGGGGTTATCAACATGAATGTTAAAATCCAAAAGAATAAGAGTGGGGGAAGAGGAATCCAGAAAGAAGGAAAGCCACGAGTCAAAGTCAGTGAGAAAGGTAGAAGGAGACTTGTCAGGAGGTCAATAAATAACAGCTACCCGGAGAGGAAGTGGAGTGAAAAGGTGGATGGAGTGGACTTCAAAAGAGAGAAAGGGGTGAGACTGAGGCAGCAGGAGGGTTGGGAGAAAGTAGAAGCCCAACACCACCACCACGGCCAGTGGGATGAGGCATGTGGGAGAACTGGCAGCCCCCATGACAGAAAGCAGCAGTAGATGCAGTACCATCTGGGAGGATCCAGGTCTCAGTTAGAGCAAGAAGATGTAGAGCATTAGAGATAAAGAAATCATGAGTAAAAGCAAGTTTATTAGAGACAGAGTGTGCGTTCAACAAGGCACATGAGAAAGGGAGAGTGGAAGGGGAAAGGAGAGGGATATGGATAAGATTAGAGATGTTGCGTGAAGATCTCATCTCAGAGTGAGACAGAAGTCTAGGGGAGTCAGGATTGTGTTGATATCTCCGGACAAGAGAAGGAGAAGGAGTAGCAGAGTACAGGGTAGAGAGGAGACAGTACGGCGGAAGAGAGGGTGAGGTTGCCTTAGAGAGAGAGAGGAGATGGTTGAATGAGAGGGAGAAGGTGATGAAGCTCAAGAGCTGATGATAGGGTAGGAGACAAAATGGAGGGGGACGTGAGGACAGTAAAGGGGAGATAAGGAGGAGAGGAGTGAAGGTGCTGGTAAGAGAGGAAACAGTTAGGGAGTATGAAGAAGAGGAAGACAATGTGATGAGGAGCCATAGAAGAGGAATAGAGAGGAGAACAAAGGCCAGAGAATATAGAAGGTAGGAGAATCAAGGGATTAGGTGCACCTGTGCATAAATTAGACAATGAGCAGAGAACAGCTATAAAAGACAGCCAGTCATGGGGTGGGTGGGAAGAGGGGAGGGTGGGAGGGGTATAAGTTATTCATCTGAGAAGAGCTGAACACAAGTGCAAATTAAAGGCAGCAGTAAGGTAAGGGAACACACGAATAATGACAAATAAATAAATGAATAAATATGTGGAGACAAACAGACAGATAGAACTCACAGCAGAGCAGCAAATTCAGCAAAAATCACCTTCCAGGAGAGTTCAATGAAAGCACTGCTCTTCTCACAGGAAAGAAAGGCAATCAGAGCAAGCACATGTGTGGAGGACAGGAAATGGGGTCTGAAACAATATCTCAGCAGGGGGAGGGGTTGGTCACTCAGGTAGAATAAGAGTAGAGAAGTTTTAAATTCTACAGCAATGGAGACAGAGGAAGGAAAGATATGGAATTAAATGTTAGCTGGACACAAGTGCAAATTAAAGGCAGCAGTAAGGTAATTCTACAGCAATGGAGGCAGAGCAAGGATAGATATGGAATTAAATGCTAGCTGGACACAAGTGCAAATTAAAGGCAGCAGTAAGGTAAGGGAACACACAAATAATGACAAATAAATAAATGAATAAATATGTGGCGACAGATAGAACTCACAGCAGAGCAGCAAATTCAGCAAAAAATCAGGAGCACAATAACAAATAAACTACCCCAATGCTGTTACAAGTGGTAGCTGAATGAAGATAATACAACTTCTGGCTGTAAAAAAATGATTGACAAGCCTGCATCATGAAGCAGACAGAACAGTTCCCACAGCTTACATGGCCTGGAGCAGAGCGTACAGCCTCTGAATCTCGTGAGAGAACTGAAGGACAAAGCATATCACGTAGGTTATGATTTCTGGTGTAAACCATTCGCAATTGTAGATCGCCTAGTCCAGGAATTAATTGTACAGTATGAAAATAACGTTGAACAATCTTAGAAAGATGATAGCTCAAAGGATTAAATTGAGAAACGTAGTGCACATAACCAGTGTCCGGTGAACACTGGCGAGGAGTAAGTAACCAAGTATGCTCATTATATCGAGCCCTAATGCAGGCTTTACGCACCAGGCTAAACAGATATCCCCTTGACAAAAAGAATCTTCAAGAGACTGTGAATGGGCCTTATATTCGGACACTGAAGAGCAGTTACGACAATAACGTTAAGAACTGAGCAAAAGGCAGACTATTCTTTAGACGCTGGGGGTGTACACTCGAAAAATGGAGAAAAGCCATTTTATATGTGGGTTTATAATACACTGTAGTAACAAGACCAGACCCCTGGCGTATCAGGGAAACATCCAGAAAAGAGATGGAGGTCATACTATAATCCAAGGAAAAAGAGAGATTAACATCACAGGCATTAAGCCAGTGATGAAAAAGCAGCAATTGTTCCACAGATCCAGACCATAGAAGGAAAACATCATCAATGTATCAGAGCCAGAGACGTATATGAGATTGAAAAGGTCCCATGGGCAGCCACCTCTTCTCGAAATGGGCCATGTATAAATTAGCAATCGACGGGGCCATCGTTGCCCCCATGGCCACCTCCTTTATTTGCTGAAAAAAACTGGTTATCAAAACTGAAAAAAAATTTTGTCATCGCTAATGACATTAACTCACAAAGGAAATCCACTTGTGCACTACTTAAGTCAGTGCGTGATAAAAGTGTCTCACATCCCACCTGAAGGGCTGCCTGCTAGGAGATACTTGTATACAGGGAAGAAACATCCATGGTCACTATAACCAAATCCCTGGGTAGATCCTTATGACCTGCTGCCAGAATCTGGAGAAAATGCATAGTGTCTCTTACATAAGATGGGATCTTAAACACAACTGGTCATAAGAAAGAATCAACAAACGTAGAGAGGGGTTCCAGAAGTGACCCCTGCAGGGAAAAAATGGGTCTCCCAGGAGGATTAGTAAAATCTTTATGAATTTTAGGGAGTATGTAAAAAAATGGTGTACGAGAATGTTCAACACATAAGAACCGAGCCTCCTTTGGCGTAATCAGATGTCGATCTACAGCTAAAGTGACCAGTTCTTTAATAGTGGCCTGAAGCTGATGGGTAGGATCCGCCGGTAAAAAAAATATAGTTGGTATTGTCATCTAATTGGCGATTCACCTCCGCGCAATAGTGTGCCGTATCTAGAACAAACAGCTCCTCCTTTATCAGCTCTACTGATAACAATATCAGGAAAGCTACCCAATTCCCACAAAGCATCACGTTCTATCAACGATAAACTGGAGAAAACTCTGCTGGGATAGTCATTTCTAGTTTACGTACATCCGCCAACACCAACTCCCAAAAAACCTGTAGCTGGGATGAAGCGGGCCAGGAGGAGTCCAAGTTGAATGAAAGGGTAATTTAATTAATTAATTAATTTTATTTATTTACTACACACTTATATACCGCTACTTCCAGCGATCAGCAGCGGTTTGATTCTTCTTTGGGGATAGCCAATCAAGACTTTGGGGGGGGGGGGGGTGGTATATACATAGATCTGAGGTCACAGCACACATGATTAGCGTTTTCAGGGATGAATCATATGTTCCTACATTTATATATACATATTTACATATTTAAACATATAGCAGTTTTTACAATTCCCTCGCAGTTGATGGTCATAGTTGATTGTAATGATTTCGGAATAAGTGAGTTTTTAGCTCTTTCCTGAATTTGGTGATGTCCTTGGTCAGACGCAGCTCGCAGGGGAGTTGATTCCAGAGAGTTGGCGCAGAGAATGAGAAAGCTCTACGACTCGTACTTGTTTTCACTGTTCTGATGTTGGTGGGGACTTGCATGGTTCCCGAGTTGATGGTTCTTCTGTACCTATTTGTAGGTTGCATGCTGATAAGTGAGGATAGGAATGATGGGGATATGTTGTTTATTAGTTTGAGGGTGGTCACTAATATCTTGTATTGTATCCTGGCTGGAATTGGAAGCCAGTGTAGCTCTATTAAAATGGGGGTAATGTGTTCAGCAATGCTTGTTCCCATTATGATTCTGGCTGTTACGTTTTGGGCCATCTGAAGGATATTTAGTGATCTTTTAGGCAGACCTTGTAAGATGGCATTACAGTAATCTAGGTGCGGTATAATGAGAGCTTGCGCTACTGACCGAAAATCACCAGGTTCTATTGTTTTCCTTAGTGGTTGTAACACTCTCAATTTATGGAAGATGGCTTTATTCGTTTTGCGTAGGTGTGTCTCCATTTTTAGGTTGCAGTCGAGTGTGACTCCTAGATATTTGATTTCATTCTTCGTGTTGTATGTGTTATTGCACAGTGTGATTGTAGGAGGGGGGTTGAAGTTTGGTTTACTGGATATGTACATGACTTCAGTTTTCTTATGGTTGATTGTCATGTTGTTTTTCTGTAGCCAGCCTAACATCTCATCCAGGCAATTTTCGAGCTGTATATGTTGAGGATCGGCAGTATCTAGTTGTGTATAAAGCATAATATCGTCTGCATAGATGTGGTATTTAATATTATGCCTTTTGAAGATGTCGCAGAGGGGTCGCATGTAAATGTTGAACAGAAGTGCCGAGAGGGCAGAACCCTGGGGGATGCCTTGCATTTGTGAGAAAGGTTCAGCATTTTCACCATTGAATCGTACTTGTGGCCTTCTGTTTGTTATGTATGAGGAGAACCATTTGAGGGGGGTTCCCACAATTCCTATAGATTCTAGTTTGTTGAGGAGGATCCCATGGTGTACTGTGTCAAAGGCGGCGGAGACGTCAATGAAAATGAGTATAAACATTTTCTTTCTGTCTTCTAGGCCTTGGAGGAGGTTGTTCATTAGTGCTATCAAAAGCGTCTCCACTCCATGGTTTCTTCTGAAACCGTATTGCTGTTTATCTAGGGTATCACAGTCATCTAGATGCTCTTGAAGCTGTATGAGCACAGCTTTTTCGATGATCTTTGCGAGGAATGAAATGCTGGAGATGGGGCGGTATGATGTCGGATCTTCCTTATTGAGCGAGTTGTTCTTTAGGTTTGGTCTTATTATAGATTGCTTCAGTTGGTCAGGCATTATTCCTTGATTTAGTGACTGGTTTACGATGTGGGATATTTGCTGGTTTATCTCTTTTTTTGCTGCTTTTATCCATGCTGTTGGGCAGGGGTCGAGTGGGGAGGTGGTGGTATTTATGGAGGTTAGTATGTTGATGGCTTGTTGCACATCGATATTGCGGAAACTACTCCACGTCTGTTTATTCTCCACTTCTGTACCTTGGCATTGTGTGTCTATATGGAGATTGGGGTTGGCTGTTGTCAGCTTGCTTGCGTAGTGGTTTGCAAGCGTTTGTGGATTTATGTGGCTATCTTGATGTTCAGGAGTGGCTGTTTTGGTTAGTGATTTAACTAGTGCAAAGAGTTCACGTGGTTTGTTGATGGCTTTGCTTAGAATGTTGGTATGGTGTATCCTTTTTGCTGTGTTTACTTCTTCCTTGTATTTTGATAGGAGGTTGAGGTACACCGATCTGAGCTCGATGGATTTGGTTTGTCTCCACCTTCTTTCATGTTTTCTAAGGTCTCTTTTCATTCTGGTCAGCGTTATGTTGTACCAAGGTTCTGATTTTAGTTTGGCTGCATTTGGTGTATGGTTCTCTTTAGGGATCGCCATGGCCTGAATTCCGGTATCCCAGCTACTTGTTAATTCATTGAGGTCTGTTTCATCCAGGTCTATGTGGGATTTGATGGTCTTGATGAGACATTCCATATTTGGTTTGTTAAATCTTCTTTGTTGGAGTGGTGCTCTTTTTGCCTTGGTGTCTTTGGACAGGGTAGGAAGCTTTATCTGCATATTGATTTGGTGGTGGTCCGACCAGGGTAATGGTATGATCTCTATCAGAGGCTTCTCACCGTTGGCCTGTTTTCCTGCAGGAGCGAAAACCATGTCCAGTGTGTGACCCTTTTCATGTGTGGGCTCTGTTATTAGTTGTTGGTACCCTAACTGGGTCATAGCCTCCAGGAAAGTGTTTGCGTGTGTGGCTGTCATTGATGTTAGGTTTAGGTCTCCTAGTATGATCTGGAATTTTTTTGGTTGCGTTGAGGATATGTTTTCTAACGCTGAGGCGAATATCTCATGCTGTGGCGAGGGGGGTCTGTATATTAGGCAGATGGATACTGCGGTGTTTTCCACCTTTAGTAGGTCAATGTCTGTGTTTGAATTCTGATATGTACTTATGAGCTGCAGGTTGTCTTTAGCTATTATGAGGATCCCTCCACCCTTTTTGTGGGCTCGGGGACAGTTGTATAGGTTGTATCCAGGTTTGCTGATCTGGTTTAATATGGCTGCATCGGTGTTGGTGACCCATGTTTCAGTTATACATAGTATGTCCGGTTTCTCATCTGTGATGATGTCATGGATTATGTGGGTCTTGTTTCTGATTGAGCGGGCATTGATGAGGGTGATATTACATGTTTCATGCAGTTCTTGCTTAGCCTGGTTATTAGCGGGTTGCGTCAGAGGTTGGCTATGTATGTGGGCCGCTGTTGCTTTAGGCCTATGGCGTCTCCGATTTCTTGTAGGACTATTAGTGTAGGCACTGTGTTTGAGTGGGTATGTTCCTGCGTCTATGTTTTGGTGGTATGGTGTGAGTAGGAGCGGTTGTGGCATTTGTATGGTGTAGAGGAGGTAGAGTGTAGTGCATAGTTGCGTTTGATATAGGTTTGGATTGAATGTGTATGCATGGATTAGCGTGAATAGGCATATACCGATGTATAGGATTGGTGTCTTCATTTTATAGCTAATTGATGTACCTTTTCAATGTTATTTAGTCTGCCAATTATGTTTGCACCCTTGGAGACTGTATTTGCAGCAATACCAAGTGTAGGGATCACAAGTAAATGTTGTCAGGAATTGGGATTAGCAAGGCTCAGTGTCAAGAGTAGCAGGTGTAAGTTTCATAGATATGTAGCAGTATCAGTAACAGTAAGAACATTAATCTTATCAATAGAACTCTGCAGAAGTCCAGCTTCAGAAGAAGAAGATGTAATAGAAAGGCCAGCAAAAAACACATTCAGCTGTAACTTACGTAAAAGTCTCTCAAATTCAAGACGTACTTGAAAACCATCATAGCTGCTACGAGGGACGAAAGACAATCCCTTCTCCAAAACCTGCAGTTGCAGAAGTCAACACTCTGGAAGATAGGTTCACTACAAGCCCTCTGGATCCACTGCTGGTTGAGACCGTGTCCATGGACGATGAGATGATGTTACTCCGTCAGTCTGTTTTGCACGACTGCAACCACGGCCCCGCTGCTTGCGGGTACCTTTCCCTCGTTCTAAAAAATCTTCCGAACCAGAAACTGGTTGATCTGAGGGGACTGAATCATCTGAATAGTCGAAGGAGACATGATGAGGTTTCCGCCGCTCTGGCTGCATCCACACATAGACAAAACCTGTTTTATAGTCCATGTCATCCCTATGTAATTTAGACAACTTGAGTTTTTTAATTTCCTGAAGAAAAGAATCCATCTGGGACTGTAAATGTTGTAGCTGTAAAGTAAAATCATCATCCTGTTCAATGGCCTTAAGGGAGGCTATCTTCTGATCAATATCCTTAGTAGTTGCTTCATTAAATGTTTTCTTAGCATTGACTGTCAAGACCATCAGATCCAATGAACACTTATTAAGGATCTTGTTCCAGTCTTCTACAAATTCATTATTTTCAACAAACAGTTGTAGCTCTTTCTTAAGACGAAAGCCACGAGGAATCTGTTGATGACGAATATATTCTAACAGGGTTGCTCGATGTAATTCTGCTTGTATTTGTCGCTTCCAAAGTTTTTGCAGAGTGATCCAAGAAGCATGTTCTTTGGAGGTCTCAATAGGGTCAAAGCAGGATGGTTCCTTTAATAATTCTTGCACATGATCAACAGAGAAAGTCAGTGTCTCCTTCCAAATAGGAGGAACAGGATCCATAGTTGCACTATCAAAAAGAAATATCTTCAGGGAACCACAGAACAACAACAAAACAAAAAAGTGTGAGAAAAGAACACCGCAAACCAAACTGACAAGGAGCCAACACAACAGACAACACTGTGTTAGAGGAAAAAAGACCTCAGCCACCCCTTCTGTCAGAATTAGCAGAAAGGACGAGCCAGTCATATGGCAAGACCAAGAAGTATTTGGCTGCTATTGCTTACCTATTTTGCTGACTGCTACTATTACTGCTGTGACTGGCTCACCGTGTGTTTTTTGGATTGTTGAGGTTTTGTACTCTGGGCCCAACTTCCTTTCCAACTAGTAGTGGTTTTAAGAAATGCTCTAAGTATGGCAGTGCCATCTCAGCTACTGATAGCCATGACTGGTTTCTCAAATGCCTTGGTCCCAACCACCAGCTATTAGAGTGTCCCTCTGTGCAAGAAGATGATGAAGAAAGGCCTACAGAATTGAGCTGAAAAGTTAGGTACACTCTGCCTCAGATGCATTTCTTTAACATCGACATCATTGAGAACATCGTCTTCCTCTCACGGACCTCAGGTGTTGAAGCGTAAGTCTTCTTCGAAGATAGACCACCCCACCCCCCCCCCCCGAAGGGTAGATCTCTTTCGAAGCATTGAGATGCCTTGAGCATTGGCCTGGAGGTGGGTTGGCCAACCAAACAACCCAGCAGGAGGACCAACCCTCCAAAGCCATCAAAGCCTCCACCTCTGGAGGGCTCCTGGTGCCATGCTCTGGGATGGTAGCCTGCATCTTCGCTACAATACCCGAGTATTGGCAGGTTCTTTGGATCAGCGTATCCCAGTCATTGAACAGAGCTTAGCAGCTCTACAGGCGGCTTTGGTTCCAGTCAAATCTCTACCTGTAGTACCGCACACACTGGCACCATCTATGTTACCGATGCAGACCGTGTATGATTATATGCCACTCGATGAGCTACAACCCATGCCTGCCTTCAAATCCATTCCAGGTACCGAGGGTTCCTCCAGGCAAGTCCCTCACTCTGATACTGACTTTAATCAGTATCAAAGCCTTAAAGCCCTCAGTATGAAGTTGCAACTTTTCTGTTGCACATTACACATTATGTAAATAGAACACTTTCACTGTATATAGTTGTATAACATAAACGTACAAAGTTTCCCAAAGTTTTCTGTCCTGGTTAATTTCCCTGTTATATGTAAACTCATGCCGGCCTATTGCTGTCCGTGAGTCGATTTGTTCACTGTAAACCACACTGATGATAAAGAGCGTGGTATAAAAGAAATGTTAAATAAATAAAATTAATTAATTAATTACTGGAGCAGGGACATCATTCATGCCAAGACTTCGAGTCTTCCAATTCCGATTCTTCCGATAATTAATCGATCGATACCCAAAGACTTCAAAGTCTACTGGAGGATCCTTCTCCAGAACGGCGCATGTCCCCCCCTGAGGATATATGTTTTCAAGAATTTATTCAGGATCTAGCGAGGGGCCTTTCCATAACAGTAACATCAGAGAAAGAACCGAGAGCAGAGAAATTGGAGATTCTCCAATACCCTACAGCTCCTAAGGAGGCAGCCACACTTCCACTTCACCACATTCTCCATGATCTCATGCTCTGGATGTGGGAGATGCCCCTTACTATTTCTCCACCATGTATTGAGTACTGGAGTGTCCTGGCTTCCAAAAGACGCAGCTGCCACACCACTCAATGGTAGTGGAATCAGCGATGCGTCAAATTAAAAGTTCTAAGACACATTCTTCTAACCTACCGGGTAGAGAATCCAGAACACTCGAAGCTTTTGGGTGTCAGTGTTTTCAGGCTTCTATGCTGTCTGCCAGGATCAGCTCATACTGTACATAATCTATATGGGTATGTTCCTTAAGGAGGTTACTAGAGATCTGGAGTCAATGTCTCCTCTTCTCCTTGATAAGAGAGCTGACTATCTCCCATCGGTCAGACATGCCCAGAATGTCTCAAAGTTTTTCAATAGAGCAACTTTTAATTTATGTGGCTCTACTGTGCACTCAAAGCAAACTGCATTGGTGCACAGAGGATTGTTTGGCTTCGGGCATCAGATCTCGAACAACGGGTGCAAAATAAACTGAGTAATAATCCTAGCACAGGTGAAAACCTTTTTTGGCAAGGACTGGCAAGATAAAGCTTCTCAGTTGGAATCTGAGAATACCACTTTAAAAAGGCTTTCTATGACTACTGCCAACCCTGCTAAAAAGAAAGCAGCTGCAAAGAAACCTTTCTGCTTATCAATGCCAACCTCAGTGTGCTCAGAAGAAGCAACAGCCTCCCAAGCAACAAAAGAAACTACAAGCTCCTAAGACTCAATCAGCTCCGCAGGTTCAATCTGCTCCTGGTTTTTGACTTTTTCCTAGAGAACATAGCCACTCTGACTCTGGAGAACCCCCACCCCCCACCACATTGCCAGCAGACTCTGTCATTATGCTCACAGGTGCCATCTCATCACTTCAGAGCAGTGGACACTAACCATAGTGAGAGAGGGGTAATTTCTTCATCTACAAAATCTGTCCCCTCCATCCTAGTAGGGGAATATCATTCTCAGCTCCCTCTCACTGCTCTTTTGCCGCAGGAGATGACTTCTCTTCTACCACTAGGTGTCACTGTACTTTCTCATCCCAAAGAAAACCGGAGGATACAGACCCATCCTGGACCTCAGAAACCTGAACAAGTTTCTCATCCGCGAGAAGTTCAAGATAGGATAGGAGGGTCCCCAGAGAGACTATCTCCAGAGTCAGGACTGGCTCTGTTCTCTAGATCAAAAGGAAGCATACACACATCCTTATTCATCCAGAACACAGAAAATATCTACACTTTAGGTTTCATGGTTGAAAACTACAGGATGTATAGTCTAACTCTGTAGTGAGTAAATTATTGGAAACGCTACTAAAAGAGAGAATGGTATGATTTCTAGAGTCCAGTGGATTGCAGGATCCGAGGCAGCATGGGTTTTCTAGAGAAATCTGATTGATTTCTTTAAGTGGGTGACCAGAGAGTTGGACCAAAAGAGAACCCTAGATATGGTGTACTTAGATTTCAGTAAAGCCTTTGACACCATTCTGACTGGCGACTTACAACTGAGCACCTTTGGGATGGACCCTAAATTTATTGATTGGGTTAGAAATTGGTTGAGTGGGAGGCTGAAATCCCTCCTGCTCTTCAACACAAGGCCAATCAGGGTCCAACAGCTGCAAATTTAAAAAGGAGCACCTCCAGGCACACAAGGACTGCTACCCTCCGATCAGAGCCCCGATTGGCATCACAGAAGAGAGCGGGAGACAAACCCCTCCCGTTCTCCAACGCAAGGCCAATCAGGGCCCAACAACTGCAAATTTAAAAAGAAGCGCCTCCAGGCATGCCCATGCCTGGCGGTCCCGCACCTGAGGGCCTTAGATGGGGAATGCAAGCGGAAAACAATAGAAAAGCCAAGAGCAAGAGACTAGAAACACCACTACCAGTCTGAGGAACTGGCTACAGATCTCTCAAACATTGAATACTCCTGCTTTCAGATGCCTCCCGACCATCTCACTGCTCAGATAACAGAGCTACTCAAGATTACACCTCTGCTAAGGAATCATCAATTTGTAAGTACCACCCTTCTACAATGGAATTCAGAACAGTAACAACTTCACTCCTACCCTCCCAAGACTCCTCCAAAAAACAAAAAAACTTTATCTATGCCACTAGAACCTTAGCCACTAGCCCTCTAAATACTATACGCCCTCCTGCTCAAATGGATCCTACTCTGCTGCCTCTCAACAGCCACTTACTCCATGTATATTCCCACAACAGACATACAACCTCCTCTAATATACATGCCAGATCACCTTCATCTATGACTGAACATACACAAGCACACTCACAGACGACCCCCCCCCTCCTAGATTAATAAGAATGCAACCCAATGCTCACATAGGTGGATCTCCAATATACATGGCAGATCACCTTCATCTATGACTGAACATACACAAGCACACTCAAACGACCCCCCCTCCTAGATTAATAAGAATACAACCCAATGCTCACATAGGTGGATACTACACCCTACACACTACAAGCTCTCCTATTAACATTGGACTAATCAGCGCAAGGTCCATCAGAAATAATACAAATACCATCATGGACCACATGCAATACCATCAAACCAACATTCTTTGCATCACAGCATCCTGGTTAAAACCCATAGACCAAGTCATCTTAGCTCAAATCACTCCACAGTCTTATACCGCTTTCAACTGCCCCCACACCCATAAGTGAGATGATGGTGTCCTAATCCTCGCATATATGGGTCTTAATTTCAAAATATCAAGATCTATAAGCCACAAATACTGCAATCTACTCACTATAGAAAACAGACATCTAGCCTTTTGCCTCATGTAGAGAGCCCCCTACACAGCCACAGATGAGACATCCAACATAATTGAAACTGTCTGATCTGCTAACTCCCCACACAAGCCACTTATACTCTAAGGAAACCTAAACTTTAACTCCACCTCTAATAGAGAAGAAAAGGCCTTTCTCAAGGCAATGGAATCCCTTCAATTCTCCCAAATCATTAAGGGCCCCTCTCATTGTTCAGGATCTACACTTGACCTCATCTTTGTACCAAAGAACCTTCATATGCAGGAAAGCATAGTTACTCACCTGTAACAGGTGATCTCCGGAAACAGCAGGAATTTAGTCCTCACAAATGGGTATCATCGGTACCGACGGAGCCTGCGCGGGAACGCTCCCCAGCGTCCAAATTAGAAAGCTTTTGGGAGCATCCCAAAGCATCTGCGTGCTGCCTTCCCGCCTTTCCCAACTGCCTCTCTCCAGTTGAGTTTTAAAGCTGAGACAAAGAGAGAGAGAGAGGGAAAGGAAAAGAGATACACAAAGAGATACAACTCCTAGGGGAGGTGGGTGGGTTGTGAGGACTAAATTCCTGCTGTTCCCGGAGATCACCTGTTACAGGTGAGTAACTATGCTATCTCCAGGAACAAGCAGGAATGTAGTCATCACATATGGGGACTCCCTAGCTTTAGATGCCAGGGAGAGACCCCAGAAGTTGTGCGTCCCTGAGAAGGGCTCCACTTCCCCCCATGGATCTCTGGCATCCTACCAGGGATGGTGGGTAGGAGTTGATTAAGTATGGAACAGGTGTTGGAGAACAGCCTGACCAAACAAGGCATCCCGGCGGAAGTCCTTGTCAAAGCAGTAATGGGTTGTGAAGGTATGAACCGAGGCCCAGGTGGTTGCTCGACAGATGTTGTCGATAGACACAGAGTGCAGATGAGCCATTGAAGCTGCCATGGCTCGCACATTGTGAGCTGTGACATGGCCCTCCAGAGGAAGATTCTTACTCTGATAGGCAAAGGATATACACTGAGCAATCCAGTTAGTGTTCTCTTGGAGAATGGAAGTCCCAAATGAGAAGGATCAAAAGCAACAAAGAGTTGAGAGGACTTTCTATGTTGCTGTGTTCTTTGTAAGTAAAAGGCTAAAGCTCTTTTACAGTCCAAAGTATGAATGTTCCTTTCTGCATTTGATGCATGAAGCCTTGGAAAGAACACAGGTAGGTAGACCACTTGGTTTAGATGAAAAGGCGAGACCACCTTTGGAATAAAGCGTGGATGAGTCCTAAGGACAACCTTGTCATGATGGAACCTTGTATAAGGTGGATCAGCTGCTAATGCCTGCAACTCACTGATGCAATGTGCTGATGTGATTGCAATGAGAAAGATAACCTTTCAAGAAAGGAATTTCAATGAGGTAGTAGCTAAGGGTTCGAAAGGTGGCTTCATGAGCTGACCAAGAACCAGGTTTAAGTCCCATGCCACCAGTGGTGGCCTAATGGGAGGCTTAGTTAGAGGAAGGCCTCTCATAAATCTTGCTATAAGAGGATGGGAGGAAATAGGTTGTCCATTTAGAGGCTTGAAAGAAGCTGCAATAGCACTCAAAAGGACTCTTACTGAGTTAGTTTTCAGTCCTGCATTGGATAAATGAAGGAGATACTCCAGTAATGATTCCAGAGGTATCGCAAGGGGGTTAAGACCCTTCTGTGAACACCATATGGTAAACCTTTTCCACTTGAAAGCATAAGAGCGTCTTGTGGAAGGCTTCCTGGAAGCATAAAGGATATCCTTTACTTGTGAGGAAGGTTAAGATCATGAAGATCTAGGCCTTCAGCAACCAAGTCCTGAGATGCAGAGACTGGGGATTGGGATGCCATAACATTCCATCTTCCTGAGACAGCAGATCTGGAGCAGACCCTAACTCCAGGGAGGGAGCTTGAGAGAGATGTAGAAGCAGAGGGTACCACACTTGCCGTGGCCAATGTGGAGCTATGAGAATCATACGGCCTCTGTCTCTCTGAAGCTTGAACAGGGTTTTGGGAATTAGGGGAATGGGTGAAAAGGCATACAGAAAGCCTTGACCCCAGTAAAGGAGGAAAGCATCCCTGGCCTGAGCCCCCTGAGCCGGGGTTCTGGAACAGAACCAGGGAAGTTTGCATTCCACGGACTTGCAAAGAGGTCTATGTCCGGGGTTCCCCAAATTTGAAATATTTTGGCTACATGGTCTGCATGCAGAGACCACTCGTGTGGAAGCAGAACTCGACTGAGCCTGTCTGCCCAAGAGTTTTGTATGCCTGGAAGATACACCGCCAGGAGATGAATCTGATGCTCTCTGGTGAAAGCCCATAGTCGCAAAGCTTCGTTGCAAAGTGACAGAGAGCCTGTTCCCCCCTGCTTGTTCACATAGAACATGGCTACTTGATTGTCCGTATGGATGAGGACTGTCTTGTAGCTGAGCAGGGTGTGGAACACTCGAAGAGCAAGGAAGATTGCTCTGAGCTCCAAGAGATTGATATGTAGATGAGTCTCCTGTGGAGACCAGGTGCCTTGGGTGGAGAGGTCTTGCAGATGAGCTCCCCAACCCATCGGAGAAGCATCTGTTGTGAGAGTTGCCTGGGATAAGGGTTGTTGAAAAGGGGACCCCAGCAACAGGTTTTGAGTGGACTTCCACCACTGGAGGGACAATATAAGGCGACTTGTGATCGCTATTTTGTCTGACAGGCATCCTGATGCCTGGGTCCATTGAGTGGATAAAGTCCACTGAGCTGCCCTCATATGAAGGCAAGCATAGGGAACCACATGCACAGTAGATGCCATGTGGCCTAGTAGTTGTAGCATTTCTCGGGCAGTGACATGAGGCTTTAGCATTGCTTGAGAAGCTAACTGCAACATGCGAAGGCAACGGGCCTGGTGGAGATAGGCCCTTGCCTTTCTGGTATCCAGCAACGCTCCTATGAACTCTAAAGACTGAGTGGGAGTTAGAATGGATTTGGGGATGTTTATGACCAGACCCAAATACTGAAGGATACGCATCGTGCAGGATAGAGAAATCCTGGTCTCTGACTCTGTTGGGGCTCAAATGAGCCAGTCGTCTAAGTAGGGGAAGACGAATATCCCTAGAGTGCGGAGAAATGCTGCTACCACAGCCATGCATTTCGTGAACACCCTTGGTGCTGAGGCCAGGCCAAATGGAAGCACCCTGTATTGGTAGTGCTTTTCTTGAAAAAGGAACCAAAGGAACCTTCTGTGAGTTGGATGGATGAGAACATGTGTGTACGCATCCTTGAGATCTAGAGAACAAAGCCAATCCTGACTCTGAAGGTATGGCAGCAGAGTTCCAAGAGAAATCATCTTGAATTTCTCTTTGACAAGGAATTCGTTCAATTCTCTGAGGTCCAGAATAGGTGTGTATCCCCCTGTTTTATTTGGGATAAAGAAATAGGGGGAGTAAAACCCTGTACCCTGCTGGTGGATGGGTACTTCTTCTATTGCCTCTTGGGCAAGAAGGATAGTAAACTCCTGACCTAACAGGTTGATGAGAGAGGTCGGAGAATTGAACTGTCTTATCATTGTGGGAGGGGGCATGCTTGAAAAATGAAGCTTGTACCCCTCTTTTATGATGGTGAGTGTCCAATGCTGTGCTGTTATCTGCCCCCATCTGGGGGCAAAGTGACACAACCTTCCTGGAATGGTGGAAGGCTCTGGTCCAACGAGAGCCAGGAAGGCTAAGTTCTCTACTGAAAGTCAAAGGCCTTGTGGAGGCTGAGACTGCTGGGACGGCTGAGGCTTAGCAATCTTTGCTTTTCTTTGTTTGGGTGGTTGCTGACCTTTCCTGACAAGCTGACCTGCAGAACGTCCCTGCTGAGAATAAGCAGGATAATATATTTTCTTTTTAGAAAAGAATGGTTTCTTGAAAGATTTCTTTCTAGCAGGATCAGCTGTGGACTTGGATAATTTATCCAAGGTGGAGCTGTCAGCATCCAACTCATTGGCTTTTTCCTGCCAATCTTTACCAAACAGGTTCTCACCAGTACAAGGGATATTTCCCAGTTTGTCTTGTACCCAGAGCTCCAGATCAGATGCTTGGAGCCAAGCAATTCTACATGCACCTATGGCAATGGAAGAGGTTCTGCTTATGCACTCAAAACAGTCAAAAGCTGCACGGTTGACAAATTTAGAAACATCTTGGGCATGTTTGACCAATGTGAGAATATCCTGCCTTCTATCCTCAAGAAGAAGAGGACTCAAAGCCTCTAAATCACCTGTGACTTCCTTTAGGAACATTCCCAAGTATAGACTATAGGAACTGATCCTGGCAGAAAGCATGGAAACTTGGAAGACACGACGTCCAAAAGCATCCGAAGTTCTACACTCACGTCCTGAAGGATTAGAGGCATGTCTCTTTGCACTCTTGATCCTTCTCACAGCTGATTCCACTACAATAGAGTGGTGAGGAAGCTGAGTTTTTTGGAAACCAGGACAAGGAGGGACTTGATACAGAGTATCCAGTCTACGAGAATGAGGCGAGGTGGTAAGAGGAGTCTCCACATTCTTAACATGAGATCATGCAAGATCTCATGAATGGGCAAGGTAGCTGCCTCCTTAGGAGTTTTGGGATATTGTAAAATTTCCAACTCCTTTGCTCTGGGGTCTGTTTCAGGGGCCACAGTAATGGACAGACTCCGAGCCACCTCCCTGATAAAATCCTGAAAGGAAATATCCTCTGGAGGAGACATCCTGCGCTTAGGGAAGGAGGGCTCCTCTGGGAGAAGTATTCCTGCATCGACAGAACTGTGAGAATCCTAAGATTCTTCTGAGGACTCGAAGTACCGTCTGTCCGGATGCTCTTGATGAGCCCGATACCCGTACCGACCGAAGTCGGTACCGGGAGTAATCGGTACCGGGGTGTCGGTACCGGAAGGTATCAGATGACTGGGTGCCGGCAATGCAGACACCGATGTTGATTGTCATCGGTACTGGTACTGTTGGGATATTTTGGCTTAGGGATAGCTCTGCCCAGATCTGCTTCATATGCCTTCTATGTTTACACTCCTGCTGGCCTGCAACGTACTCAAGCATCCTGTTTATGGCACAGAATACAGCATGTGGGCTACAAGAGAAAGTATATGTTATGAGGCCTGCTACAGTCTGGGCCATGTTTTGTGCAGAAGTGTTCAGAATATGGGCCTACTACTATAAAAACAGGCCAATCTAAAACTAATTAGCAGAAATACTTTCAGCCTTGAAGATTACATTTAGTGCCAAGAAATAGAAGAACACAGGCTGGACACAGGAAGGCAGAGAATGAAACGCCTGACAGCACCAGATAAGTGAGGACCTTGAAGAAAAGCAGTTGCTGACCCAAATAATCATGGGGAGGGTCCCAAGGAGAAACTTTGCAGACTTTGCAGAAAGCTGCACGTACTCCATAGAAAAAACCCTGCATATGACATCAGAAGCTATGCAGTACTTTCTAGAACTTTGTGACAGAGAAAGATGTATATAAGGAGGCAGCTCTCTAGCTCGGGGGCAATCTGCTCTCTAACTCCGGTACAGAGAGTAGGTTGCCTGTCACCCTTTCAGACAGAGTCTTTTGCTATCTGCATTTACGAATTGTTTGTTTTGGTACCCAAATAAAGAGCTTTTGTAGCTAAGCAGAAATTGTCTGAGCAATTTGTTGGTGATTGGTAATATCTGGGAAAACTTTGTGGGATACCAGGCCCCACAGTACCGATACCGGTGCCGGAGTCGGTGCCGGTACGGGCTGAACTGTCTGACGCGGTTCCGAGGGCATCGATGCCACAAGGAGAGCCGCCAGACTGCGCTCAACAGCCAGGACTCTCTGGTCTATCGATGCTGCCGATGCCTGGATGTCGGTACCGGAGAAGATCGCCGGTACCCCAGAGCATGGCACCAGTAGTTCTGCCGAGGTCGAGGCCTCGAGAACGTCCAGGAGCTCCGATAATGCTTTGGAAGCCGAAGCCTCCCGCTGGGGCAATTTTGCTGGTGCAGAATCCTCAAGGGCAATGCCAGAGGCATCTCGATGCTTAGAAGGAGATCTACCCTTTGAGGACCGGCTAGACTTATGTTTAGTTATCTGAGATCCACGGGAGGAAGACGAAGCCCTGGAAGACGTCAATGCCACCGAAGCTTTATCAGAGGGAAACAGGGTACTGAGCTTGGCAGCTCGGTTCTGTCGACCTCTCTTGGACATCATGGCACAGGCCATACATTCTGAGATGGAATGGTCAGGACCTAAACATTTCAAACATCACTCATGGGTGTCGGTGACAGAGATGGTACCGCCACACTTGGTGCACTTTTTAAAACCCGAAGAGGGTTTTTCCATTATGGAAAAAATCCTGGGCCTAAGGCCCAAAATGGCACATGCACCTGGAAAAAATGGGAAAAAATGTACTAAGAATTTTTTTTTTTTAAGAAAAGAAAGAAAGAAAGAAAGAAAGAAAGAAAAACCGGCGGTACCGGTGAAGCGTCGAGGAAGGCAGACGCGACCACAAAAAGAAGGAAGAAATTTCTGCGGTGATAGGAACACAACCTGCTGGCTCCGCGAAAAACAAAGAACTGGAGAGAGGCAGTTGGGAAAGGTGGGAAGGCAGCACGCAGGCGCTGTGGGATGCTCCCAAAAGCTTTCTAATTGGACGCTGGGGAGCGTTCCCGCGCAGGCTCCGTCAGTACCGACGATACCCATATGTGATGACTACATTCCTGCTTGTTCCTGGAGATAACAAACTCTCTTGCCATTCCAATACCCTGGTCCGACCACCATGTCATACATTTGAAGATTCTGAATACCCCAACGAGGAAAACCACAAAATAAACCATCTGCTATCAGAACTTAAAGAAACTGCACACTCAGCTAAAGCTTTCAAACTTTATCATTGCCTGTCTTTTGATAAACTTTACCTGTTGCACATAGGTGTTTAGGAATCTTCAGCCTGCCTACGTTCCTTGCATAGCTTTTAAATCATAGTAACATAGCAAATGACGGCAGATAAAGACCAGTATGGTCCATCTAGTCTGCCCAGTAAGATTGCAAGAGTAGGTGCACCTGTCGCTCCGTGCAGGCCACCCCTCCCCATGTCTTTGTTTTAGGGGTGAACCCACTGCTCCGTGTAGGACACCCCTGTATGTTGAGAAATTAGTTAGTTAAGTTTATTTTGATTTTATCCTGTTGCTGTAAAGGGATCCACTATATTTGTCCCATGCCATTTTGAATTCTGTCACTGTATTTGCCACCACAGGGAGGGCATTCCAAGCATCCACCTCCCTGAAGTGTAACTACACACTTAAAGGGAAACCTAAAAAAAAATAAAGGACGCCCCCCAAGAGCCAACACCCTCGGGTTGAGACACAAAAAAGCCCTCGTGCATAATTGTATTGCTCTGGATACATCCTGGAACAATTGTATTTTAGCTTCACAAAATAAAGCATCTTTATGTTTAAAGAAAGTGTAATTACTTGCCTGTAACAGGTGATCTCCGGGAACAGCAGGAATTTAGTCCACATATGGGTGACGTCGGTACCGACAGAGCTCACGCGGGAACGCTCCCCAGCGTCTAAGAGGAAAGCTTTTGGGAGCATCCCACTGCGCCTGCGTTGCTGCCTTCCCATCTTTCTCTCCTCAGTTGAGTTTGTAGCTGAGATAAAATGAGAGAAAAAGAAAACCTACAACTCCTAGGGGAAGAGGGTGGGTTGTGAAGACTAAATTCCTGCTGTTCCCGGAGATTACCTGCTACAGGTGAGTAACTAGGCTATCTCCAGGAACAAGAAGGAATGTAGTCTCACATATGGGACTCCATAGATCAGAGATGCCAGAGAGATGACCTTAGAGTGAGCTATGGATCACAGGCATAATTGAGTAGGTCATATGTCCTCCAGAGATGTCTGGTATCAAAACCCGGGACTCCCTTTAGGGAGAACATGAGGAAAGATCTACAAAAGTTGGAAATATGATCCAATGCTTGGCAGTTAAGATTTAATGTGAAGTGCAGTGTCATGCACTTGGGAAACAGAAATCCAAGGGAATTGTATGCGATAAACTTCTCCTGCTGACCTATAAATGCATTCACTCTGCGGCTCCTCAGTACCTTTTTTCTCTTCTCTCTCCTTACATCCCCCCTCAGGAACTCCGCTCTTCTAGCAAACTACTTCTATCTGTGCCCTCCTCTTCTACTGCTAACTCCAGACTTCGCTCCTTTCATCTTGCTGCACCTTACGCCTGGAATAAACTACCTGTGTCAGTATGCCAGGCACCCTTCTCTAACCCTCTTCAAATCCAAGTTGAAAGCTCAGCTCTTCGCTACTGCTTTTGGATCTTGACTCACCTGATCTCCTTTTCTCTCCCCTAGTTTATCCCTTCTTACAACTTCTGTATTTTGTCTTGATTAGATTGTAAGCTCTAATGGGCAGGGACTGTCTCTTACATGTCTGTGCAGTGCTGCGTATGACTTGTAATGCTTTACAAATGTTCAATAGTAGTAGTAGTAGTAGATAAGGGATGAGAGATTGATGTGCACGGACCAGGAGAAAGACCTCGGTGTGATTGTTTCTGATGATTTCAAGGTGGCAAAACAGTGTGACAAGGCGGTGGCAAAAGCCAGAAGGATGGTAGGTTGCATACAAAGAGAAATTACCAGCAGAAAGGAAGAGGTACTAATGCCACCATACAAGTCGCTGGTGAGGCCTCACTTGGAATATTGTGTTCAGTTTTGGATACTGTATCTCGCAAAGCATATAAAAAGGCTGGAAGCGCTTCAGAGGAAGGCAACCAAAATGATTTGGAGCCTGCATCAGAAGATGTATGAGAAGAGACTTGAAGGCCTAAATATGTACACTCTGGAGAAGAGGAGGGACAGGGGAGATATGATTCAGACCTTTAAATACTTAAGAGTATTAATGGACAAACAAACCTCTTCCAAAGACGGGGAAGCTGTAAAACTAGAGGGCATAACATGAAGCTGCAAGGGGGTAAACTGAAAGGCAATGTCAGGAAATACTTTTTCACTGAAAGGGTGGTGGATGCTTGGAATGCCCTCCCGATGGAAGTGGTGGGGGCAAATACAGTGATAGAATTCAAAATGGCATAGGACAGACATAGTGGATCCATTTATAGCAACAGGATAAAATAAAAATAAGCATAACTATCTGTTACATCTGAACAAATAGGGGTTACCTACACGGAGCAGTGGGTACACCTCTAAACAAAGGCATGGGGAGAGGTGACCTGCATGGAGTGGCATGTACACCTACTCTTGCCGCCTTGCTGGGCAGTCTACATGGACCATACTGGCCTTTATCTGCTGTCATATACTATATTACTATGTTACCCTAAAAGGAGATTTAAGGGATTTAACAAGGAGCAATTCCTCAAGGAAACTCTCCACCTTCCCAGAAGACTTTGCCGACCTAGATGAGGCAATCAAAACATGGAACTCTACCATTAATGCAGCAGCAAAATCGCCACACCGACCCATCTCCAGAAGCAAAGAGGAAAGATCAAAATCAGCCCCGTGGTACTCACAAGCAATAAGAGACAAGAAACGAAAACTTCACCAATTTGAATGCAAATGGAGATATGACCAGTCTCAAGCCACTCTTCTTCAATACACGACCATGTAGAGTAACTAATCAATAAGCACAAGCAAGAATACCATACTAATCGCATCTTAATATCCTGCAACAAGTCTCGTGAGCTATTCGAAATTGTCCACACCCTGACAAAAGACCCACTTCTTAAAGAGGACCCCATTCACCCCCAAATCTTTGCAGAGTTCCTCATAAACAAATACAAACCACCCCTGAGGACCTCACACCCTCTCCTCCCCAGATGAAGACTGCAACAGCATGCACAAATGGGGAGAATTTCATATCCCGACAACAGAGCAAATCCTCCACACCATTACTGCTTTAAACACAAGTACAGCATCCTCTGACCCTGCCCCGTAACATGGATCAAATCAGTCAAGGAAGAGTTCATGAACTGCATCCATAACATCATAAATGTATCATTAACAAAAGGATACATGCCCTCCGTGCTCAAGCAAGCCACGATCCGACCCATCCTAAAAAACACTTCAACTAACAGCTCAGACCCTTCAAATTACCGTCCCATCTCCAGCCTCCCCTTTCTATCTAAAATAATTGAAAAGATACTGCAAAGACAACTCCAAGACCACATCGACCAGTATGCTCCTCTGGATCCACACCAACATGGATTTTGCCCTAACCACAGTGTTGAAACCCTCCTCATTCACCTATTTGACATGCTACTAAGAGGGTTAGACAGCCTAAAAACTGGATTCCTTCTCATTTTTTGTGGACATATCCTCGACTTTCGACACTATCTCACAGCACCCTATTAAAACATCTAGCCAACATTGGACTTTATGGAACAACACTCAGCTGGTTCAACTCCTACCTCAGTCACAAACAACAAAAGGTCAAAGTTGGTCCTAACACATCAGCTTCATTTCACTCAACTCAGGGAGTTCCGCACGGGTCCTTCCTGTCCGCCTTCCTTTTCAACATCCACCTACAAACAAGTCTGTAACATCTTCAAGTGGCACAAAATCCACTATGCAATTTACACAGATGACATGGTCTTCTCACCTATCCACCTCACCTCGCCAGACTACTCAACTATCACCAAAGACCTTCTGGAAATGAGCAACTGGCTGGCATCCAACAACCTCCAAGTCAACTTCAAGAAATCAGAGGCACTTATTCATAACATGGGACCCATCATTCACCCCCCCCCCCCACATCTATATACATTGCAGATATTCTAATAGCAATAAAAGAAGAAGTACGCTACTTAGGTATCACCATCGACTGCTTCCTAAACTTACAAGTGCACATTAACAGAACCTCCAAGAATGCATTCCGTAAGTTTGTAATTATCCGAAGATTAAAGCCACTCCTCAGTCAGGACCGCTTTCGTACAGTCTGTCAAGTACTCATAACCCCCGTTCTGGATTATTGTAATTCCTTCTTTCATGGACTGCCAACTCAAACCAACCATCCCTTTCAATTGGCTCAGGACACTGCTGCCCGCATCATCTCAGGATCACCCAAACATGGCTACATAATTCCACTATTATATCAGCTATATTGGCTTCCAGTCTCCTCACGTGCTAAATACAAAATGACACTTACTATATTCAAGACAAGAAACAACCTGTCAGCTGGAACTCTACAAGAGCTGATATGTACAAACTTAAGCAAAAGACCTAAGAGACAGAACACCAGAGACACCCTAGAAATTCCCAGTTCTTACACAAAGACAAATAACACTACTACAAAGAGAGCTCTCTCACTGGCTGCTCCTGATATCTGGAACACTCTACCAGAAAAAAATCAGAACTACTAAAAACTTAAAGGACTTCAGAAAGTGGAGTGGAGGAGTGGCCTAGTGGTTGGGGCAAGGTACTTCAGGCCGGAAGGTCGGGGGTTCAAATCCCACTAGAGGACAGCAACCTTGGGCCGGAAGGACTGGGGTTTCTAGTCCCACAGGTGCTCCTTGTGGTCTTGGGCAAGCCACTTAACCCTCCATAGCCCATGTTCCCTGTAAATAGTTATCTCCAAGTTATAATGCCCTGTTCAATGTAATTTCAGTTTGTTCAATGTAAACCGCACTGATGCAGAATAGCGCGGTATATAAGAGAATGTAAATAAATAAATAAATAAACTCCTCAAGACCTTTCTCTTCACCGACCAATTCAGAGACAATACCTAGTCCTTCCTCCTCAACTCTCAAGCTCAAACTACAGATAGCCCTGTATTATTATATTGCTATGTATGTAGGTTCTGCCTCCGGGCAACTCCCGCATGCCAACACTACCTGAATTATTCTTTGAGTTCTCTGTAACATGTTGAGTTTTATGTAAACCTTGCATATTTGTGTGTTTGTGCGTTTTGCCTTGACTATATTGTAAGCTCTGATGAGCAGGGCCTGTCTCTTACATGTCTGTACTGTACAGCGCTGCAAACGACTGGTAGAGCTATATAAATGCTGAGTTGTAGTAGCAGTAGTAAACCACTTTGATTTTATGAGAAGGCAGTATAAAAATGTTGTTAAATAAAGATAAATACAAACATCTTTGAGTATTCCTCCCCCCATTTATTTTCAAACTTCCAAGAGTTTATTATAAATAATTCTGACCCTGTCCACAAACCTTGGACCAATCCCTGTCTTCTTCAAAACCCTGAACATAAAGTAGATCCTACTGAAGGCCTTTTCTGATCAATTGAGATCAGCAGCAAGGGAGTTTTAGTACATTGGACCATCCATATGACATTCAGTACCTGTCTTATGTTATCCAAGGTCTGTTGCCCCATGACAAACCCTGATTGGTCCCTATGTACTAACTCAGAGACTCTTTCTATCAGTCTACTAGCTAGGATTGCAGTTAGAATCTTACAAGTAAACAGATGAGCCTATAGGAACTACATAATACAGCATTTTTATCCTGCTTATGAATTATAATAATCCCTGCCAACCTCATATAGTGAGAAAGCAATGCTTCCCTCTCCAGGGAATTAAAGATGGTCACCAGAGGCCCACCAATAGCTGGTGAAAGATTTGTAACACAACACTGTAAAGCCATCAAGACCTGGTAGCTTCCCTAATTTCATAGATATCACCATCTTCAATCACCATTATTTGTTCATCAAGGGCTGTCACTTGCTCCTCTGCTTTGAATGCTACCTGGAGGGGGGGGGGGAGGAATCTGTCAATCTCAATTGCATCTATCTCCTGCTCAGAAAAAGAAGCTGCAAGGAGGTAAACTTAACAGCAACAACAGGAAAGTGTAGTTACTCATCTGTAACAGGTGATCTCCGGGAACAGCAGGAATTAAGTCTTCACATATAGGTATCATCGGTACCGACGGAGCCTGCATGGGAACGCCCCCCAACATCCAATAGGAAAGCTTTTGGGAGCATCCCATAGTGCCTGCATGCTGCCTTCCCGCCTTTCCAACTCTCCCTCTTCAGTTGACTTTATAGCTGAGACAAAAGGAGAGAGAGAGAGAGAGAGAGAGAGAGAACTCCTAGGGGAGGTGGATGGGTTGTGAAGACTTAATTCCTGCTGTTCCTGGAGATCACCTGTTACAGGTGAGTAACTACTCTATCTCCAGGAACAAGCAGGAATGTGGTCTTCACATATGGGGACTCCCCAGCTGAGAGATGCTAAGGGGATGACCCCAGGAAGCTGCAAACCCATGGTGAGATGAGTCATGCTTCCTCCCATGGATCTCTGGCATCCAAACCCAGGATGGCGGGTAGGAGTTGTACTAAGTCTGAAAGAGATGCTGGAGAACAGCCTGGCCAAACGAGGCATCCCGACGTGAGTCCTTGTCTAAGCAGTAGTGGGCTGTAAAGGTGTGTACCGAAGCCCAAGTGGCTGCTCTACAAATGTCGTCAATGGACACAGAATGAAGATTAGCCATAGAGGCTGCCATTGCTCTCACATTGTGAGCTGTGACATGGCCTTCGAGAGAAAGTCCCTTACTCTTATAAGCAAAGGATATGCAATTCACAATCCACCTAGAGAGAGTTCTTTTGGAAACTGGAAGTCCCAAATGACTAGAATCAAAAGCAACAAAGAGCTGAGAAGATTTTCTGTGTTGCTTTGTTCTTTGAAGGTAAAAAGCCAAGGCTCTTTTACAATCTAAAGTATGAAGGATCCTTTCTGCATTAGAGGCATGAGGCCTAGGAAAGAATACAGGAAGGTAAACCACTTGGTTTAAATGAAAAGGCAAAACCACCTTTGACATAAAGTGAGGATGAGTCCTAAGAACTACCTTATCATGGTGAAATCTTGTATAAGGAGGATCCGCCACTAAGGCCTGTAGCTCACTGATGCATCTTGCAGAAGTGAGGGTGATTAGGAAGATGACCTTCCAGGAAAGAAACTTTAGAGCTGTATTTTATTTATTTATTTTATTTTTATTTATTTACATTCTCTTATATACCGCGCTATTCTGCATCAGTGCGGTTTACATTGAACAAACAGAAATTACATTGAACAGGGCATTATAACTTGGAGATAACTATTTTACATGGAACATGGGCTATGGAGGGTTAAGGGGCTTGCCCAAGACCACAAGGAGCACCTGTGGGACTAGAAACCCCAGTCCTTCCGGCCCAAGGTTGCTGTCCTCTAGTGGGATTTGAACCCCCGACCTTCCAGCCTGAAGTACCTTGCCCCAACCACTAGGCCACTCCTCCACTAGCTGTAGTGGCTAAAGGCTCAAAGGGCGGTTTCATGAGCTGCCCGAGAACAAGATTCAGGTTCCATGCCACCGGTGGTGGCTTAATGGGAGGCTTTGTTAAGAGAAGACCTCTCATACATCTTGCTACGAGTGGATGAGAGGAAATAGGTTGTCCATCTAGAGGCTTGCAAGAAACTGCAATGGCACTAAGATAGACTCTTACTGAATTGGTTTTAAGACCAGAATTTGATAAATGGAGGAGATACTCCAGTAGCTATTCCACAGGCACTGAAAAGGGGTTAAGTCCCCTTTGAGAACACCATACAGAGAACTTTTTCCACTTGAAGGCGTAGGATCGCCTTGTGGAGGGTTTTCTGGAAACCACAATAATATCCTTTACCTGTTGAGAAAGGTTGACATCCAGAAGTTCTAGGCTTTCAGCAACCAGGCCCTGAGATGCAGGGACTGGGGATTCAGGTGCAATAGTGTCCCGTCCTCCTGGAAAAGAAGATCTAGAGCATATCCCAACTCCAGATGTGTGGCTTGAGAGAGACGTAGAAGCAGAGGATAACCACGTTGCCTTGGCAACGTGGAGCTATGAGTATCATACGACCTCTGTCTCTCTGAAGCTTGAAAAAGGTTTTGGGAATGAGGGGAATGGGTGGGAAGGCATAGAGGAAGTCCTGACCCCAGTGGAGGAGGAAAGCATCCCTTGCCTGACAGTTCAGAGTCGGAATTCTGGAACAGAATCGGGGATGTTTGGCATTCTGTGGACTTGCAAAGAGGTCTATATCTGGGGTTCCCCAGATTCGAAACACTCAAGCAAGCTGGTTTGGGTGAAGAGACCATTCGTGTGACAGCAGTATTCGACTGAGTTTGTCTGCCCAAAGATTTTGAATACCCGGAAGATATACCACTAGGAGGTGGATTTGACACTCTCTGGCGAGGGCCCACAGTCGCAAAGCTTCATTGCATAATGACAGAGAGTCTGTTCCGCCCTGCTTGTTCACAAAGAACATGGCTACCTGATTGTCGGTCTGGACACGGACTGTCTTTAGCTGAGCTGGGCCTGGAATACTAGAAGAGCATGGAAAATGGCTCTCAGTTCTAGGAGGTTTATGTGAAGACATGCCTCCTGTGGGGTCCAGAGACCCTGAGTCGAGAGATCATGCAAGTGAGCCCCCCAACCCAACTTGGACGCATCTGTTGTTAGGGTGGCTTGGAATAGAGGCTGCTGGAAAGAAGAGCCTATGAGAAGGTTTTCCAGTGATTGCCACCATTGAAGGGATGAAATGAAATGTGTGGACTTTCTGATTTTGTCCAATAGGCGACCCAAGGCCTGTGTCCACTGAGAGGATAGGGTCCACTGGGCTGCTCGCATGTGAAGGCGAGCATAGGGAACCAAATGGACAGTGGATGCCATATGCTCCAGAAGTTGAAGCATTTCCCGAACAGTGAGGAAGACTTTCATAGCTGCTTGGGATGCCAGCTGTACTATACGAAGACAGCAGGGCTGTGGTAGGAAAGCCCTTGACCGTCTTGTATCTAGCCGAGCCCCTATAAATGCCAGGGACTGAGAAGGGGTGAGATGAGATTTTGGGAGGTTTATGACTAATCCCAAATAGTGAAGGATTTGCATCGTGCGAGAAAGAGCGAAATTGGCTTCTGGAGCTGTCGATGCTCGAATGAGCCAGTCATCTAAGTAGGGGAAGACGAATATTCCTAGAGTTCTCAGGAATGCTGCTACTACTGCCATGCATTTTGTGAAGACTCTGGGACAGAAGCCAGACCGAAGGGAAGAACCCTGCATTGGAAGTGTCTTCCCTGGAAAAGGAATCAAAGGAATTTTCCGTGATCTGAATGGATGAGAATATGTGTATATGCATCCTTTAGATCTAGAGAACATAGCCAATCCTGACTCTGAAGGTATGGCAGGAGTGTTCCGAGGGAGATCATCTTGAATTTTTCTCGGAACAGATATTTGTTTAATTCTCTGAGGTCCAGTATAGGTCTGTGTCCTCCTGTTTTCTTTGGGATGAGAAAATAGGGGGAGTAGAACCCTGTACCCTGTTGGGGGGTATGAGTACTTCTTCTATTGCTCCCTGAGCAAGAAGTGATGCGACCTCTTGGCCCAAGAGATCGGTGACAGGGAGTTGAGAATTGAACTGTCTTATGATTGTAGGAGGGGGCATGCTGTGAAAATGAAGTTTGTACCCCTCTCGTTCAATGGACAGAGTACAGTTTTCTGATGTTATTTGTTGCCATCTTTTGGCAAAATGGCATAACCTGCCTGGGATGGAGGAGGGTTCTGGACCTTGCAGGGGCAGAAAGACTAAGTTCTCTAGGAAGGAGTCAAAGCCCCTGAGGAGGCTGAGTCTGCTGAGCTGGCTGAGCTCTTGGAACTTGTGGCTTCCTCTGCTGTCTGGTCTGTTGTTGCCCCTTTTGGGGAATATGAACTGGACAGTGACTCTAATGGGTGTAAGATGGGTAAAACTACTTCTTCTTGTTGAAAAAGAGTTTCTTGACTGACTTTTTCTTTGCTGGATTGGCTGTAGACTTTGATAGTCTGTTCAAGGTGGTATTTTCAGATTCAATCTGATTAGCCTTGTCTTGCCAATCCTTGCCAAAGAGATTTTCTCCTGTGCAATGAATGTTTCCCAGTTTATCTTGCACCCATATTTCTAAGTCTGATGCCTGGAGCCAGGCAATACGACATGCACCGATGGAAATAGCAGAGGTTCTGCTAATGCATTCAAAGCAATCAAAGGTTGCAAGGTTTATAAATTTGGAAACATCCTGGGCATGTTTGACCAGAGTTAGAAATTCCCCTCTTTTGTCCTCAGGAAAAAGAGAGCTCATGAGCTCCAAGTCTCCTGCAACCTCCTTCGGGAACATTTCCATATAGAGAATGTAAGAGCTGATCCTGGCAGACAACATGGAGGATTGGAAGCATCGACGCTCGAAGGCATCGAGTGTCCTCGATTCACAGCCTGGAGGATTGGAAGAATGCATTTTAGCACTCTTAATCCTATGCATGGCCGATACCACTACCATTGAATGGTGTGGTAACCGAGTCTTCTGAAAACCAGGACAGCTTGGAACTCGGTACATGTTATCGAGTTGTCGAGAGTATGGAGACACCGTTAAAGGAGTTTCCCACATTCTTAGCATAAGATCATGCAAGATCCTATGAATGGGCAGAGTAGCTGCCTCTTTAAGAGCCTTAGGGTATTGAAGAATTTCTAATTCTTCTGCTCTGGATTCCTTTACCGGAGTCACCGTGATTGCAAGACCTCAAGCTAAATCACGTATGAAATCCTGGAAGGACATGTCTTCTGGAGGAGACATTCTATGCTGAGGAGGAGGAGATGGATCCTCCGGAAGAATTGCTCATATACCGGCAGTCATCAGAGTCATCGGAATCGGAGGATTTGAATTATCTCTGTGCTGGGTGTTCCTGCAACACACGGTACCGGTACCCTTCTAAGTTGGTATCAGGGTGTCTCGGTACCGGTCTTTCGATACCTGAGGTAGACTCAAGACTCGGCATGGGGGGAAGCATACCAGCTGAGGCAGGTGCAGTTGGTGTCGGTACCGATACCTGTGGAACCGTCTGTAGAGGTCTTAGCGGTACCAAAGCTGCTAAGAGAGCCGCTAGACTGCGTTCAATAGTGAGGATTCTCTGATACATCGCTCCTGCCGATGCTTGGGTGTCGGTACCGGTGGAAGCAGCTACAACCCCAGAACATGGCACCAGTAGTTCTGCAGAGGTGGAAGCCTCTGGAACATTCTGGAGCCCCGTTAATGCTTTGGAAGCCGAAGTTTCCCACCGGGGCTGTTTTGCCAGTGAACTTTCCTCGAGGGCAATGCCAGTGGCATCTCGATATCCGGAAGGAGATCTATCCTTTGAGGACCAGCCAGTCTTAGAAGACTTAGGTTTAATTACCTGAGATCCATGGAAGGAAGATGAAGCCCTGGAAGACGTCGATGCAACTGACATCGTATCTGCGGCAAAAAGGGTACCGAGTTTTGCAGCTCTATTCTGCAGGCCCCTCTTGGTCATCTTACTGCAGGAGAGACACTCCGATGGAGAATGGTCAGGACCTAAACATTTAAGACACCAGTCATGGGTGTTGGTGATGAATATGGTACCGCCACACTTAGAACATTTCTTGAAACCACTAGCTGGTTTCTCCATGTTTGAAGAAAGTGGGCCTAGTGCCCAAAATGGCACCTAGCACCAAGAGGGGAAAGGTCCCTGAAGAAAGAAATCTTTCAGAAAGATTGTTTGTTTTTTTTGAAAAAGAAGAAAAGAGAACTGGTGGTACAGGTAGGTGTCGAATGAAGGCAGATATGACCACAAAAAAACAAAAGAATAAGAATAGATTTTCTGCGCTGACAGGGTATGCATCCTGTCGGCTCCGCGGAAAATGAAGAACTGAAGAGGGAGAGTTGGAAAGGTGGGAAAGCAGCACGCAGGTGCTGTGGGATGCTCCCAAAAGCTTTCCTATTGGACGCTGGGGAGCGTTCCCGTGCAGGCTCCGTCGGTACTGACGATACCCATATGTAAAGACTACATTCCTTCAGATATATTTTTTCATGTTAAGGGTGGTGGATGTCTGGAATGCAAAAACATTGATGGAATTCAAAAAGGCATGGGACAGACATAGCGAATCGACTCAAAGCAAACGAAAATAATGTCATAAATGGAGAAGGGCAACCCGACTGGAGCGGCGAATGCAACTCTACAACTCTGGTCATCTTACTGGGCAGAGTGGATGGATCATACTTGTCTTTATCTGCCATAATTTACTATTTTCCCGCTGGGCACTGATAATCTTCAAATTATGCATATTCTGCAGTTTGATCTTATGGGTTTACTGGCTTTCTTGCTGAACTCAAAATATTTCAGGCAAACCCTATCCAATCTACATTTCAACCATAAGAATAGTATAAGAATCATTCCTAGTCTTGGCAGTTGCTTAAGATGTTTATCTCCCTTGGATCTGTTATGCCGCTGCTACAACTGAACAATCAGCGCTCTAAGTCTTTATTCTTCAGCCAATATCTATTTTTCTTATATGCTGCTATAGCTAAAAGTTTTCCCCTTAAAACCACCTTTACATATTCCCTCATTCTTTGAGGAAAGCAATCCCCTACACTATTTACTTTGAAATACTACTTTATCTCCTCTTCAATTTGTTTAACCAGCCCCTCCCCCCTTCTCCTGAAGTAAGCTATCATTCAATTACCAGTAATAGTCCCCTCTTCCCCTGAGCCCCAACTTCCCAGCAGATCTACAAAGAAGCATGATCTGACCAGGTGACTGACCCTATCTCCATCTCCACCTCCCCCAACTCCTGTACCAACCCTTTCTCCACTAAAATCAAATCTCTTCTTGAATATGCGTGGTTAACCTGGGAGTAGAAGATATAGTCCCTTTTCCTTGGATGATATAATATCCATTCCTCGACAAAGTACTACCCAAACTAGATACAACCACACCAGACATCAACTCAACCATATCTAATTGGAACCTAACCATTCAAAAAGCAGCTGTCCACACAAAAGTCTTACACAAGCAAACAAAAAAGACAGAAAAATGGTTCACGAAAGAGCTGAGAAAACTAAAAAACAACTGAGGAGACAAGAAAAGAGATGGAGAAAACTAAAATCTGATGAAAACAAATCCCAATACATGGTCCTACTTATAGAATACAAAAACGCAATTAACAAATCAAAAAGAGACTACCACTCTAAAGTAATAAACTCATCCATCAACCGCCCTAGGGAGTTATTCGCGATAGTAAAAACATTAACCAAAGCTAATAACAGCGAACCTAAACAAGCAATTAATATACAAACACTAGCAAATCATTTTGCAGAAAAACTAAAAAACAAGCCCACTACCCCAACTTCTTTATTATCAAACACGAAAACCACGCATGAATGGACAAGTTTCCAGTTGATAGAACAAAAACAACTCCTCAAAATCATAACAATGATAAACACCACCACCTCCCCACTTGACCCATGCCCCGTTTCATGGATTAAGTGTGCGAAAGAGGAACTGGCGGTAAATCTACAACACATAGTTAACCAATCTCTATCACAGGGCATCATGCCTGATGCCCTAAAACTCACAACACTCCGACCAATAATAAAGAATAATAAGCTAGACTCAAAAGATCCAAACTCATACAGACCTATAGCCAGCATTCCGTTCATAGCCAAAATTATAGAGAAAACAATTCAAATTCAGTTACAGGAACACATTGATGAATACAAACCCCTTGACTCACACCAATTTGGTTTCCGCCCATCCCATGGAGTAGAAACCCTCCTAATCACCCTTATGGACTTCCTCATCAAGGGCACAGATGACAAACAACAAGGCTACCTACTCCTATTTATAGATATCTCAGCCGCATTCGATAACATTAATCATCTAACACTGATCAACAGATTAGAAAATCTAGGAATAGGCGGGACCGTCCTTAACTGGTTCAAATCCTACATTTCACACCGATTAATACGCGTCCAAATTGACCAACAAGCATCAGAAACATTCCCCCAAGGACAGGGAATACCCCAAGGATCAGCCCTATCAGCCCTCCTATTTAACCTGTACCTGCAACCGATAACAAACATATTTAAAAAACACAAGATTAACCACTTTATATATGCCGATGACATCATGCTAGCTACCCCCATAACCATTAAAAACCCTACATATGACTCGCTATCCAAATGCATGGCTGAAACCACCTCCTGGATGGAAACTAACCACCTCAGCATAAACTTCAAAAAAACTGAGGCAATGTTTGTGACAAGATCATCTATGACTGAGAACACCTACCCGGAAATAATCACTATCAACAAAACCTCCATACCTGTCAGAAAACAGGTAAAATACTTAGGAGTAATAATAGACCACACTCTCACCATGTTACCATACATAAAACAAACAGTAAAAACCATTTTCTATAAACTCAAAACAATTCAACACCTAAGGCCACTCCTAGAAACACCAGACTTTAGATCCGTAGTAGGTACACTGATCACCCCTCACTTTGACTATTGCAATAGTCTCCTAATAGGCCTCCCGCAAAAAAGCACCTACCTTCTGCAAAGAGCACAAAACATCTGTGCAAAAGTGATTGCTAAAGCTCCCCTAACAGATCACGTAACCCCTATACTGCTAGACCTCCACTGGCTCCCTATAAACAGTCGAATTAAATATAAAATCATCCTAACAACCTATAAACTCATAAACGACATAACCCCCTCACACTTATCCACATTACTGCAATCTCCAACTTCGACAAGGACCCTCAGACAAAACGCGGCCCACTCGCTCATCATACCTAAAACCATCCGCAAAACTAAGAACACCACTAGCTCCAGAGCATTCTCATTCACTGCTCCTACACTCTGGAACGACCTCCCTATTGAACTTCGCACCATAAGAGACCTCTTCCAATTCAGAAAAGAATTAAAGACCTACCTGTTCACTGAACACTTCGAAGTCCCCTACTACCCCAAAGCTAGCTCCACATCAAACCTGGTCACACATGCACAAACTCCCTTAACCCAAACAATATAAACACAAGCCTACCCCCCCCCCCACTCACACGCCTCAAAGACGACAAAAAAAAGGAACTAAATTCCAACACCTACACCAATATCTGCCCCACACAACACACACACCACACACTGTAAATATACATTTGTAAAAGGTTTGATGTGTTTGCTTTAATACCTACAAAGTTCTTGCTTTAATACTTAAAAGATGTCTCTGCTTATTGTTTTTCTTTAATATATTTACTGTTCAATGTAAATAGTTGATTTCTATTGTTCTATGTACAATGTTCAATGTAAATAGTTGATTTCTATTGTTCTATGTAAAATGTATACAAACTGTGTACAAGACTGTTAACCTGTTATATGTAAACCGCCCTTGATCTCTGGAAGGGGCGGTATAAAAGAAATAGTTAAATAAATAAATAAATAAATAAATATATTTTTTCATGTTAAGGGTGGTGGATGTCTGGAATGCAAAAACATTGATGGAATTCAAAAAGGCATGGGACAGACATAGCGAATCGACTCAAAGCAAACGAAAATAATGTCATAAATGGAGAAGGGCAACCCGACTGGAGCGGCGAATGCAACTCTACAACTCTGGTCATCTTACTGGGCAGAGTGGATGGATCATGCTTGTCTTTATCTGCCATAATTTACTATTTTCCCGCTGGGCACTGATAATCTTCAAATTATGCATATTCTGCAGTTTGATCTTATGGGTTTACTGGCTTTCTTGCTGAACTCAAAATATTTCAGGCAAACCCTATCCAATCTACATTTCAACCATAAGAATAGTATAAGAATCATTCCTAGTCTTGGCAGTTGCTTAAGATGTTTATCTCCCTTGGATCTGTTATGCCGCTGCTACAACTGAACAATCAGCGCTCTAAATCTTTATTCTTCAGCCAATATCTATTTTTCTTATATGCTGCTATAGCTAAAAGTTTTCCCCTTAAAACCACCTTTACATATTCCCTCATTCTTTGAGGAAAGCAATCACCTACACTATTTACTTTGAAATACTACTTTATCTCCTCTTCAATTTGTTTAACCAGCCCCTCCCCCCCCTTCTCCTGAAGTAAGCTATCATTCAATTACCAGTAATAGTCCCCTCTTCCCCTGAGCCCCAACTTCCCAGCAGATCTACAAAGAAGCATGATCTGACCAGGTGACTGACCCTATCTCCATCTCCACCTCCCCCAACTCCTGTACCAACCCTTTCTCCACTAAAATCAAATCTCTTCTTGAATATGCGTGGTTAACCTGGGAGTAGAAGATATAGTCCCTTTTCCTTGGATGATATAATATCCAAACATCCAATAGTCTAGGGTCTCAAAGTTTTTTAAGCTTTTGTCTATCCTGCTTCACACACTTTCCCCTTAAATCTGGATGTAAGCATGAGATTAAAATCATCCTCCCTACACTATCCTGGTCCCTTTGGTCTCCAAGAGCTTTCTCAATACCAATGTGAAAAATTCCCCATGGTGGGCATTAGGCACATGAAAATTAGCAACTGTAACTTTATGTCTATTAATAGAAACATTAACCACAATAAACTGCTCCGACCAATCTCAACAGACATTATACCATTCAAACCTTGAACTCTTAAGGGGTTATTCTGAGCGACAAATAGCTGGGACGGATGGCCCAACGGGATGTCCATCCTCACTATCTGTGGCTTTTCCTGTCCCTGAGGAATCAGACGTGCCCCATGGGATCAGAATTGCGATCCCCTCTGTGCATTCAGACTGGCTGCACAAACGGGATCGGGCCCCTAGAGAATTTAATCCCCACCCCTACTTTTTCTTCCCAGCATCATTAGAAGCCAAACATATATGGGGGAATTCTTTACAATGAAAACCATGCTCATCTTTTAACAAAATATGTCTCCTACACCACCCAGATATCAGCCTTCACACATCTGGCCTCCTTTTGCAACAAGTTTTTTTAACTGGGTGAATTAAATCTACTCATAATCATGGATAACATCTTCTACTCGATGCTCATTTATTTGATTATATTCTCAAAGTACTGCTTCCCATGGAGACTCCTAGGTCTAACATCGCCTCCCCTCCCCTCCCCCTTACACCTCCAATCCTCCTCCTCCCTACTCTCCCTATCTCACAAAGCTCCCTCCTCCCATCCTCTATGTGCCACCACCTCCCTCCAATGTGTCAGATTAGAACAAATGTACTTCTTTCTATACTGAAATAACTACCTGCACTAAAAGATATTCAAACCTTCTATGCTAGGCATACTTCAGTGTTTCAATCCTCCCAAGACTTCTTTCTGTGGAAACCAGAAACTTCTTTCTGTATTGTAGCAGTTATGGAGGCAATTGAAGCAATTCTTTTGGGCTTGCAGAAAATAGAAATTACACTTACCTGGTAATTGTAGTTCCTGGAGGATCCAGTTTAGTCCTCCACAGCGGGTAGTGCACCTCCTCCTGCAGCCAGGAGACTGGACCAATCAAACTCTTCCTTGTGAGGATGTATACTGCTGGAGCTCCCATCAGCCCCCCAGTGAACTGTCAACAAGCAAACTTAAGAAAACAAGATATATAGCACAGAAATAAACCCCTCCCCAAATAAACCCGACTCCTTCCCCAAACGAGGGAGCCGGAACTGTGCACATCGCGTCACACTGGACCACTGAGCAAAACGAAAGGCATTGCGACACCATCAGAGAAAAAGAATACATGAGCAAGGAGCACGGAGGACCCCGGACTCGAGGGATCCCAAACAAACAGCATAAGCAGCTCGAGCTCACCCGATGGCAGCGCGCCGGACAGAAAGAAGAAAACTCGCGGGAGGGAATGAGGACTAAACTGGATCCTCCAGGAACTACAATTACCAGGTAAGTGTAATTTCAATTTCCTGAGCAGCTATCCAGTTTAGTCCTCCACAGCGGGATGTAACAGAGCAGTAATCATCGGGAGGGACCACCCCACCCGGCGCGCAGAACCGCAGAACCAAAGCCGGCATCCCTGGAAGCAAAGACATCCAGCCGGTAGTGTTTACTAAAGGCATGGAGCGACGACCAAGTAGCCGCTCTACAGATGTCCACTGGCGGAACCAAACTGTGCTCCGCCCAAGACATCGCCTGCGCCCGAGTAGAATGGGCCCGCAAACCTAGCAGCACCACCTTGCCATGCAAAATGCCATGCAAAATGTAAGCCGACGCAATCGCGTCCTTTATCCAGCGAGCAATAGAAGACTTTGACGCCGCCTCCCCCTTACGTTTACCACCGAACAGGACGAACAGGCGATCTGTCTTACGAAACGACTCAGTGACCCTGAGATATCGGCGGAGAACCCGCCAAACGCCAGAGAATGCAGCTCTTGAGCTGGGGAGGCAAAAACCGGGAGAAAAACGGCCTGATTCAGATGAAAGGGAGAAACCACCTTAGGAAGGAAAGAAGGCACAGGTCGCAAGACCACCCGATCCCTAGAGAACGACAAGAAAGGCTCACGACAGGAAAGCACCTGCAATTCCGAGATACGCCGAGCGGAACAGATGGCCACCAAGAATACCGTCTTCAACGTGAGATCCTTGAGAGACGCCTGGTGAAGAGGCTCAAAAGGCTGCCCAACCAAGGAGCGCAACACTAAATTCAAATCCCATGGAGGGATGATAACTCTACGCGAAGGACGCAAGCAAAGCTTGGCCCTCAGGAAACGTTGCACATCCGCGTGTCCCCCCAAGGGAATCCCCAATATCTTACCCCGGTAACACGCGATGGCCGCCAATTGCACTTTCAGAGAGCTAGCAGCGAGCCCCTTGTCAAAGCCGTCCTGCAAAAAACTGAGAATGGCCGGAATGGAAACAGTCGCGGCTCGAAGATTGCGCCGCGAACACCAATCTTCAAAAATGCGCCAGACGCGCACGTACGTGAGAGAGGTAGAAGGTTTACGCGCCCGAAGGAGAGTTGCAATAACAGCCGCCGAATAGCCCTTCCGTCTCAACCGAGCCCTTTCAATAGCCATACCGTAAGCGAGAACCGAGCCACCTGCGGCATCTGCAACGGCCCCTGAATCAGGAGATCCGGCAAGGACGGCAACCGCCACGGCGTCCCGTCGAGAATCCGAATCAGATCCGCGTACCACGGACGGCAGGGCCAATCTGCCACCAGAAGAACCTTTCCCGGATGCGCCTCTATGCGTTGGATCACGCGCCTGATCAACGCCCACGGAGGAAAGACATAGAGGAGCCCGGTGGACGGCCACGGGAGAATGAGAGCGTCTATGCCCTCAGACATGGGTTCCCTGCGCCTGCTGAAGAACCGAGATGTCTTGGCCGACCGAAAGGTCGCCATGAGATCCATTATCGGCGGTCCCCATCTGCGTACTATTGGAGAGTAGACTTGCGGATGGAGTTCCCACTCTCCGGCATCCACCTGCACTCTGCTGAGGAAATCCGCCATCACATTGTCCTTCCCTGCGATATGCACCGCCGAAATCGCGAGAAGTCGAGGTTCCACCCAATGGAACAACAAATCGGTCTCCGCCTCCATCGCTCTGCTGCCCGTGCCGCCCTGACGGTTGAGATATGCCACCGTTGCCGCGTTGTCGGAGAGAATCCACACCGCCCGGCCGATCACCGAGGATTCGAACGCCTGAAGCGCCCACCTCACCGCTCACAACTCGAGGCGGTTGATCGACCAGGACGTCTCCAGGGTTGACCACATTCCCTGCGCGAATCGACTGTCGCAATGAGCCCCCCAGCCCGACAGGCTCGCATCTGTTATGACCGGCAGCCAGACCGGGTGCTCCAGAGGAACCCCCGCTCGCAACGTTTTCGAGCTCAGCCACCAACGTAGGGACTGCCGTACGCGCCTCGGGCAAGGCAACCGCCTGTTCAGCGAATCCGTTTGATTCGACCAACGCAGTAAGAGGGCACGTTGCAGGGGACGCATATGGAACCTGGCCCAAGGGACCACATCCAGCGTTGCCGCCATCGTCCCCAAGACCCGAAGGTACCACCACGCTGACGGGGCCGGAAACACTAAAAACTTTCGAACCAGGAGGCATAAGGCTTGAACTCGGCGATCCGGTAGAAAAACCAAGCCTCTCGCCATATCGAAGCGAACACCGAGATATTCGAGGGACTGAGTTGGCAGTAAATGGCTCTTTTTGTGATTGACTACCCAACCGAGAGACTGTAGCAGAGCGATGACTTTGTTTGTGGCATGCAAACTCTCTGTCTCGGTCTTTGCTTGAATTAACCAATCGTCGAAATAAGGGTGGACCAACACACCCTCCTTTCGCAACGCTGCTGCAACGACCACCATGACCTTGGTAAACACGCGGGGCGCCGTGGCTAGGCCGAAGGGCAGCGCCTGAAACTGGTAGTGACCCCACGGAAGAGCAAATCGCAGGAACGTTTGATGAGCCGCCCGGATCGGAATGTGCAAGTAGGCCTCCGACAGATCGAGAGAGGTAAGGAATTCTCCCTGACGCACTGCCACTAGGACGGATCTGAGAGTTTCCATGCGAAAATGAGGTACCCGAAGACAACGATTCACTCCCTTGAGATCCAGGATAGGACGAATCGCACCGTCCTTCTTTGGCACCACGAAATAAATAGAGTACCGACCCGTTCCGAGATCGGAAGCGGGAACAGGCACCACCGCCCCCAAATCTAGCAGGCGGTTCAAGGTTACGCGGACGGCGGACACTTTCTGAGGACTTTTGCAGGGCGACAGAACGAAGGCATCCCGAAGAGGACAAGCAAATTCCAGCGCGTAGCCCTCCCGGATGATTTTGAGGACCCACTGGTCCGAAGTTATCTGGACCCAGGAAGAAAGAAAATGATGAAGACGACCCCCGATCACTGGACTTTCTCCCGGGGTCCGCCTCGCTTCATTGCGGCTTGCGATTAAAGGAAGAGGAGGATGAAGGGGAGGCAGAGGAGAAACCTCTCCCCGCTCCTCGAAACCCTCGAAATCCCGAGGATCGAGAGACCAGCCGTCCGCGTTGGAAACCCCCAAGCCTGGAAGACCGGAATCGGCGAAAATCCCGAAACTGACCTCTAGTCGAAGACAGACCTCTAAGCTGGCGAGGCTTATCCTCCGGAAGCCTCCCACCCTTAGACTCTCCGAGGTCCTTGACCAACTTATCCAGATCGTCTCCGAACAACAGCTTGCCTTTAAAGGGAAGCTTACTGAGACGCGCCTTAGAGGAGCCATCAGCTGCCCAATTACACAGCCAGAGAGAGTGTCGCGCCGCCACGACAGAAGCCATACTGTTAGCCAAAGTCCGAATCAGGTCGTAGTGAACATCTGCCAAATAGGCAGAACCCGATTCTAAGCGGGCAACTTCTATCAACCCCTGTTGGTCTAGATGGGAATCCTGCCGCAAATGCTGAGCCCAACGCAAGCAAGCCCGGGAGACCCAGGCCCCACAAATAGACGTCTGCAAGGCCAAGGCATTAGTCTCAAAGGCCTGCTTCAATAAACCATCCACCTTTCGATCCTGAGTGTCCTTCAAAGCCGCACTGCTCTCAACTGGAATGGTGGTCTTTTTAGTCACTGCGGAAACCGCAGCGTCAATCCGAGGGGAACGAAATTTCTCCTTGTCCTTGTCTGCCAGTGGGTAAAGACGATTCATCGTTCGCATACCCTTCAACCCGGAGCCAGGGTGATCCCATTCAGCCTGGATCATCTGATCCACCACCAGGTGGAGTGGAAACACAGTCTGAGAATCACGGACCGCCTGAATGAGAGGGTCCTCCAAAACCTCAGCTGCCGCGGGACATTCGACCGACAGGTTCAGGGCCTGCAAAGACTCGGTGATCAAGGGAATCAGTTCTTCCCTGCGAAAGACGCGGATGATCCGAGCCTGTTCCTCCGGCTCCGGAATCTCCCCCTCTTCCAAGTCGTCGACCCGGTCGTCAGGTTCCACATCAGACCAGTCCTGTTCCTGCCAAGGGGTATCCTCAAGTTCAACGTCAGAGACCCTGAGCCGCTTGGCTGCTTTAGGGCCACCGCCCCTCGCCTCTTCCGCCTGGAGAGACGGCGGGGCCGACGGAACCGTGCAGGGATCAGCTCCTTTCCCCAAGCGGCCCCTCTGAAAGGCCTGATGCATAAGAAGTACGAAGTCCGGAGAAAAATCCCCCCAGGAAACTGCACTAGCCCCTCTCGCCGGAGCACTCCCAGGCGCAGAGGAGGTAGGGGTAAGGGAAGGGACGAGAGCTTCAGGAGTCAGCTCCACCTCCCCCGAAACTGGAGAAACCCCAGGCTCCGGAGGGACACTGGTGTCAATGGGCTGCTGCAGCACTGGTGAAATGCAGGCGCAGCCCTTGCAAACCCCCGCGTCAGAAAGAGAACCCTTGCGGAAGCCACAAATGACGCACTGCGGGCGCCGGGACATGAGGCTGGACGAAGAAGGAAGCAGGACCAACCACAAGCAATGTGCAGCCCACAAACAGCCCGTGCAGCAACTGAACTATGTGGCTGATGTCCCGTTGTATTTTACGTTCGGTTTTTTTTTTTTTTTTTTTTAAAGAGTATCGCAGCACAGTGCTCCCAGCCTGAAGAAATCCCAAAAAATAACTATCCCAGCAAGGCAGACCGCACCGCTCAGGACACCCCGCAGCCCTGTCCCTAAGAAAAAGAAAAACGGGAGCCGAAATCAAAATGGCCGCCGGCACAACAAGGGACCGAAAAAAGGCGCGAAAAAACGGAAATAAGGCAAAAATAAAGAAAGGAAACAAATCGCAGACCCGAAGCAGATAAAAAATGAGGAAAACTGCCCAAAAGAACACTTACCCCGAAACGAGGAAGGAGCAGAGCACCGGAGCTAACACAGGTGAAAGCAAGCTGTAATGGCCCCGCGGTGGGAAGCAACACCGACCGGGGCACTAAGCCAGGTGGATTTCTCCAAATGGTGGTCTCACCCTTAAAAGAGCCCCCAAAAGGGAGAGATGGTGAGGATGGTGGCCAGAGTCTCCCTCCGAACTGTCCTGGAGGAGAGATCACAGGCTAGAAACTGCAGCCGACATGCTTTTGCTGAGCAGTGAGCAGACGGGCAGTGCAAGCTCGGCTCCCTCCTACTAAATTATTTAAAGGTACAGACCCCTAATTTACTAAAGAACTTAAAAAATGCACAAGGACAAAACGAATGAAAGAAAAACAAACTTAGTAGACTTAAAAGAACCCAAAGTGAGCCCGCAGAAGGCTCACACCGCCTCCTGCTGCAAGGAGACTGGACACACTGGGGGGCTGATGGGAGCTCCAGCAGTATACATCCTCACAAGGAAGAGTTTGATTGGTCCAGTCTCCTGGCTGCAGGAGGAGGTGCACTACCCGCTGTGGAGGACTAAACTGGATAGCCGCTCAGGAACATTCTTCACAGTTCTAGCATTCAGCCTAGATTTGATCAGAGCCCAAAAAGATGAGACATCTAGAATTTGGTGTCCAATTTATGGATCTTTCTATCACATCATTAACACAGTCAAAACCCTAACTTGGTCTGCACCATGGCTCTTAGGAAGAATAAAAACATAAAATACTACATTTACAAAATGAAAAAAAAAGTTAACAAAAAAGAAACTGTCCCAGAGCCATGAAGTCACTTTTGATATGCTCAGAGGGATACCTAGCAGTATCATTTGTGCTGACATATATGAGTGACTATTATCCGATCTTGCTCATCCATTTTGGCACAAATGTTACTGGCTAGATTTCCCTCTGAGTGTATCAAAAGTAAATTCAAGGCTCTGGGATAGAGGGTGAAGCAGATAGGTGCACAGGTGGTGTTCTTGTCAATCCCCCCTGTTGAGGGTAAAGGCCGAGGCAGAGAAAGCACAGTTACTAATCTGTAACAAATGATCTCTGGGAACAGCAGGAATAAGTCTTCACATATGGGTATCATCGGTACCGACGGAGCCTGCGCGGGAACGCTCCCCAGCGTCCTTAAAGAAAGCTTTTGGGAGCATCCCACAGCGCTTGCGTGCTGCCTTCCCGCCTTTCCTAACTGCCTCTCTCCAGTTCGAGTTTTAAAGCTGAGACAAAGAGAGAGAGAGAGGAAAGGAAAGATAGATAGAGAGATACAACTCCTAGGGGAGGTGGGTGGGTTGTGAAGACTTATTCCTGCTGTTCCCAGAGATCACCTGTTACAGGTAAGTAACTGTGCTATCTCCAGGAACAAGCAGGAATGAGTCTTCACATATGGGGACTCCCCAGCTAGAGATGCCTGGGAGATCACCCAGATTGTGAGTCCCTGGGAAGGGCTCTACCTCTACCCATGAATCTCAGGCATCCAGTTCAGGGATGGAGGGTAGGAGTTGATTAGGTATGGAACAGGTGTTTGAGAACAGCCTGACCAAACAAGGCATCCCGGCGGGAGTCCTTGTCCAAGTAGTAATGGGCTGTGAAGGTATTATTTATTTATTTATTTTATTTTTTTATTTACATTCTCTTATATACCGCGCTATTCTGCATCAGTGCGGTTTACATTGAACAAACTGAAATTACATTGAACAGGGCATTATAACTTGGAGATAACTATTTTACAGGGAACATGGGCTATGGAGGGTTAAGTGGCTTGCCCAAGACCACAAGGAGCACCGTGGGACTAGAAACCCCAGTCCTTCCTGCCCAAGGTATGGACCGATGCCCAAGTGGCCGCTCGACAGATTTGGTCGATGGACACAGAGTTTAGATGAGCCATAGAGGTGGCCATGGCCCTCACATTGTGAGCTGTGACATGGCCCTCCAGAGAAAGGTTCTTACTTTGGTAGGCGAAGGAAATACACTGAGCAATCCAATTGGACAGAGTTCTCTTAGAGACTGGAAGTCCTAAATGAGAAGGATCAAAAGCAACAAAAAGTTGAGAGGACTTTCTATGTTGCTGTGTCCTGTGTAAGTAGAAAGCAAGTGCTCTTTTACAATCCAGGGTATGACGATTCCTCTCTGCACTTGATGCATGAGGTCCTGGAAAAAAGACAGGTAAAAAGACCTCCTGGTTCAGATGAAAAGGTGAGACCACTTTAGGCATAAAGTGTGGATTAGTTCTGAGGACTACCTTGTCATGATGGAACCTTGTATAAGGAGGATTAGCCACTAAAGCTTGCAGCTCACTGATACGGCGAGCTGAGGTGACTGCAATGAGAAAAATTACCTTCCAAGAAAGGAATTTTAAGGAGGTAGTGGCTAAGGGTTCAAAGGGTGGCTTCATAAGCTGGCCAAGAACCAGATTCAAGTCCCAGGCCACTGGAGGTGGTCTAATGGGAGGTTTAGTCAAAAGAAGGCCTCTCACGAATCTTGCTATAAGAGGATGAGAGGAAATAGGTTGTCCATTGAGAGGCTTAAGGGATGCTGCAATAGCACTCAAATGGACTCTGATTGAATTTGTTTTAAGGCCTGCATGGGATAAATGCAGCAAATAGTCTAGTAAAGAATGCAAAGGTATTGCAAGAGGGTTGAGACCCTTCTCTGCACACCAAATGGAAAACCTTTTCCATTTAAAAGCATATGAACGTCTGGTGGAAGGCTTTCTGGAAGCATGAAGGATATCCTTCACTTGCTGAGAAAGTTGTAAATCTTGAAGGTCTAGGCCTTCAGCAACCAGGCCCTGAGATGAAGAGACTGAGGATTTGGGTGCCACAAAGTTCCCTCCTCCTGGGAGAGGAGATCTGGAGCAGACCCCATGTCTAGGGAGGGAGCTTGAGAGAGATGCAGAAGTAGAGGGTACCACACTTGGCGTGGCCAAAGTGGTGCTATGAGGATCATAGTCCCTTTGTCTCTCTGAAGCTTGAACAGAGTCTTGGGGATTAGGGGAATAGGTGGAAAGGCATAAAGGAAGTCTTGCCTCCAATGAAGGAGGAAGGCATCCCTGGCCTGAACTCCCTAACATGGAATCCTGGAACAGAACCGGGGAAGTTTGGCATTCTACGGACTTGCAAACAGGTCTATGTCTGGGGTACCCCAAATCCAAAATATTCTGGCTATCTGGTCCCCATGGAGGGACCATTCATGCGGAAGCAGAACTCGACCGAGTCTGTCTGCCCAAGAGTTTTGAACTCCTGGAAGATATACTGCCATGAGATGGATTTGATGCTCTCTGGCGAAGGCCCACAATCTCAGAGCTTCGTTGCAAAGCGACAGAGAGCCAGTTCCCCCCTACTTGTTCACGTAGAACATAGCTACCTGGTTGTCCGTGTGGATGAGGACTGTCTTGTAGCTGAGCAGGGTGTGGAAGACTCAGAGCCAGAAAGATTGCTCTGAGCTCTAAGAGGTTGATATGAAGATATGTCTCCTGTGGAGACCAGATGCCCTGGGTCGAGAGATCTTGTAGATGGGCCCCCCAACCCTTTGGAGAGGCATCTGTTGTAAGGGTTGCTTGGGGTAACACCTGTTGAAAGGGGGACCCTAGCAACAGATTCTGAGTGGACTTCCACCAGAGGAGGGATGAAAATAGGCAACTGGAGGTTGCTATTTTGTCTGACAGGCAACCTGATGCCTGGGTCCTTTGGGTGGATAGGGTCCACTGAGCTGCTCTCATGTGAAGGCGAGCATAGGGAACCACATGCACCGTGGATGCCATGTGGCCTAAAAGTTGCAACATCTCTCGAGCAGTTAAATGGGATTTTAACTGAATCTGGGAGGCTAACTGCACCAAGCGTAGGCAACGGGCCTGGGGAAGATAGGCCCTTGCAGTTGTGGTATCCAGTAAGGCCCCTATGAACTCTAGAGACTGAGTAGGGGTAAGATGGGATTTTGGAATGTTGATTACCAGTCCCAGATACTGAAGAACATGCCTTGTGCAGGCTAGAGAAGTCTGGGCCTCTGACTGGGATGGAGCTTGGATGAGCCAGTCGTCCAGATATGGGAATACGAATATTCCTAGAGTGCGTAGGAATGCAGCTACTACTGCCATGCATTTTGTGAACACTCTTGGAGCAGAGGCCAGACCGAAAGGAAGCACTTTGTATTGGTAGTGCTTTCCTTGGTACAGGAAGCGAAGGAATCTTCTGTGTGTTGGATGGATGAGAACATGGGTGTACGCATCCTTGAGATCTAGAGAACAAAGCCAGTCCTGACTCTGGAGGTATGGAAAGAGAGTTCCGAGAGAAGTCATCTTGAATTTCTCCTTGCACAGAAACTTGTTCAATTCTCTGAGATCTAATATGGGTCTGTAGCCCCCTGTTTTCTTTGGGATGAGAAAATAGGGGGAGTAGAACCCTGAACCCTGTTGAAGAAGGGGTACTTCTTCTACTGCCCCTTGTGCTTGAAGGGTCGCAATCTCCTGACCTAGAAGGTTGAGGAGAGATGTTGGAGAATTGAACTGTTTCACCATGGTGTGAGGAGGAAGGTTTAAGAAATGAAGTTTGTACCCTTCCCTTATGATGGAGAGGGTCCACTGCTCTGCTGTGATTTGTTCCCATCTGGGAGCAAAGTGAGCTAACCTTCCTGGGATGGTGAGGGGCTCTGGATGTTCTAGAGCCAGAAAGGCTAAGTTCTCTAGTGGAAAGTCAAAGGCCCTGAGGAGGCTGAGGCTGTTGGGCTGTAGCAGTCCTCGCAGCCTGGGTTTTGGCCTGTTTTGGTTGTTGCTGCCTCTTTGTAGCAAAACGACCTTGAGAAGAGGCCTGACCATAAGAAGAAAATTTCCCTTTCTTTGGGAAAGATCCCTTTTTGAACAACCTCTTTTTGAAAGGAGCAGTAGTAGACTTTGAAAGTCTATCTAAAGCAGAATTTTCAGCATCCATCTGGTTGGCCTTTGCTTGCCAATCTTTGCCAAACAGGTTTTCGCCTGTACAGGGAAGGTTACCTAGACCATCCTGTACCCAGGATTCCAAATCAGAGGCTTGCAACCAAGCAACTCTGCGTGCACCTATGGCAATAGCCGAGGCTCTACTGACCCCCTCAAAAGAGTCAAAGGCTGCACGGTTGGAAAACTTGGATACATCCTGTGCATGTTTAAGCCAGGTGATATATTCTTCTCTCTTATCTTCTGACATAAAAGGAGATAAGGTTTGCAGATGATCTGTAACTTCTTTTAGAAACATCCCCATATAGAGACTATAGGAGTTGATTCTGGCTACAAGAATACTGACCTGGAAGATTTTCCTGCCAAAGGCATCTAGGGTTCTGCATTCTCTTCCTGGAGGAGCAGAGGAGTGCCTTTTTGTACTCTTGATCTTTTTCATGGCAGACTCTACCACAATGGAGTGGTGAGGAAGCCGAGTCTTATGAAACCCAGGACAAGGAGGAACACCATACATGGTGTCCAACCTTCTGGAATGAGGGGAGGTGGAAAGAGGAGTCTCCCATATGCCCAACATGTGTTCATAAAGAATCTCATGTATTGGTAAGGTGGCTGCCTCTTTAGGAGCCTTAGGATATTGTAGGATATCTAATTTTTTGGCTCTAGGTTCAATCTCAGAGGTTACTGAGGTGGACAGGCCTTTGGCCACCTCCCTAATAAAGTCCTGAAAAGACAAGTCTTCAGGAGGAGACATTCTACTTTTTAGAGAAGAGGGTTCCTGAGGAAGGATCCCCGATGCTTCAATTGAGGCCCCTGAAGAGTCAGAGTCTTCAGAAGAATCGAAGTCTTCAGAAGAATCGACTGTCTGGATACTCTCGTAGAGCCCGATACGCGTACCGGGAGGTATCGACATCGGGAGTAATCGGAACCGGGCCAGTACTGATAGGCATCACTGGATAGCGTACTGCTGCTGTCGATGCTGATGTCGATGCAAGCGGTACTGGTATCAGAACCGGAATCGGATCCTGTTCCGGAATCGGTACGGGTACTGACAACGGGGTTTGTTGCGGTACCCTAGGTGTTGCAGCTTGAATGAATGCCGTGATGGCACGCTGCATGGTCAGAATATTCTGATCCATCGACGCCACCAATGTCTGGATATCGGTACCGGTAGAAACTGCCGGTACCCCAGAACATTGTAACAGGTGATCGGTCGAGGCCGAGCCATCGATGTCAACCTGTGACCCCATAGGTAGTGCTTTGGAAGCCGGAGCCTCCCGTCGGGGTAACTTTGCCAGTGTGGTATCCTCAAGAGTAAGCCCGGGGGCATCTCGATACTTAGAGGGAGATGAACTCTTTGAGGACCGGCCAGATTTAAGTTTGGTTACCTGAGATCCATGGGATGAAGAAGAAGCCCTGGAAGACGTCGATTCCACGGAAGCTGCATCGGAGGGAAACAGGGTACTGAGCTTAGCTGCCCGATTCTGTAACCCTCTTTTGGACATCATAGAACAGGACTCACAATCCGCAATGGAGTGGTCAGGACCTAAACATTTTAGACACCAGTCATGGGTGTCGGTGACAGAAATAGTGCTATTGCACTTTGTGCATTTTTTAAACCCGGAGGCGGGTTTTTCCATGAGGGAAAAATATCTCTGTAGGCCTAAGGCCCCAGAAGAAAAATGCACTGGAAAAGTAGAAGTTTTTTTTTTTTTTTTTAAAAGAAAGAAAAAGAACCGATAGTACCGGTGCGGAATCGAGAAGGCAGACACGCGACTAAAGAAAAAGAAAAGAAAATAAGAAATTCTTCAGCGGTGACAGGAAACACGGCCTGCTGGCTCCGCGGAAAAGAAGAACTGGAGAGAGGCAGTTAGGAAAGGCGGGAAGGCAGTGCGCAGGCGCTGTGGGATGCTCCCAAAAGCTTTCTTTAAGGACGCTGGGGAGCGTTCCTGCGCAGGCTCCGTTGGTACCGACGATACCCATATGTGAAGACTCATTCCTGCTTGTTCCTGGAGATGCTCACATCCTAGAGATGAATGCAAGGCTGCATGGATGGTGTCACTGAGAGCGTTTTGGTTTCCTGAACCATGGGATGATTAGAGATGGCGTCCACCTATCCAAGAAAGGTAGCGTGAGACTCGAGTTTTTTATAGAAAGTGTCTGAAAATAAAACTGGCAGCATTCCCAATATATAATTAATTTTCAGAACTAACAACATTTTTATCGTCTCTAGTCAGTCCAAGGTGCATTGGGGGCCATCATAGGGTTACAGACTGTGTCATCTGGAGGAGATGTGCGGAGTTGTGTCTTAAGAAATCCTGTAGAGTGTGGTTAAATGAGATGCCTAAGTATTTGAATGAACTGCCTGCCCATTGAAAGGGGAATTGTGGAAGATCTTCCTTTAGAGTGTGAACATTTAAGGGAAAGATGACCAACTTGGTCCAATTAAATTTGTATCTGGAAAGGGACATATATTTTCAATAGAAAAATTAGAAACATAGAAATATGACGACAGAAAAAGGCCAGATGGCCTATCTAGTCTGTCCTTCCATATCAACAATTACAACAGTCCCCTTTTTTCCTTTAGAGCAGGGGTCTCAAACACGCGGCCCGGGAGAGCATTTTGTGCGGCCCGCGACTGTTTTCTTGGTTTTTGCTTGCTTTTTTTCTCACCTTATGATTGCCGGCGGGGCTGCGTGGTGTTCGTCTTCTCTCTCCACATGACCCGAGTCACGAGCCTGCCCTCCACCAATTAGAGACAGGAAGGAGGAGGGGGAGGAGAGGGGCCCAGAAGCAGTCTGAGCAGCCACCCGAACGCCACAAGGCACCACGCGCCCTGGAGGATCCATTTTGTAGTTAGGCGGCCTGTGCTTCTAGCAGGGTGCACAGCTCTCCGCGGGCAGGTAAGGAGGCAGTCTGCCCAGCACCCGGAATTCTCCTATGTTAGCCAGCCCTGCCTCCCTCTGTCCCTCTCCTCTTCGGCTTTCAGAGCCGCGAAGGGAGAGCTTCTCCCTCGCGACTCTGTTAAGCTCGACGGGGCAAAGGGGAAATTTCCCATAAGCCTCAGCCGGCTTAACAGAGTCGCGAGGGAGGAACTCTCCCTTCGCGGTTCTAAGCCGAAGAGGAGAGGGACTGAGGCAGGCAGGGAGGGAGGGAAGCAAACAGGCAGGCAGGGAGGGAGGGCTGGCTCTGCCGGGCAGGGGGGGCCCTGCGGGACATGCGATTTTGCCGCGGCTGATGGGGGGGGGGGTTAGGACTGGAAATTTGCTGTGGGCTGGGGGGGGGTTTAGGACTGGCAATGTGCTGTGGGCTGGGGTTTAGGACTGGCAATTTGCTGTGGGCTGGGGGTGGGGGTTTAGGACTGGTAATGTGCTGTGGGCTGGGGGGGGGTTTAGGACTGGTAATGTGATGTGGGCTGGGGGGGTTTAGGACTGGTAATGTGCTGTGGGCTGATGGGGGGGTTAGGACTGGTAATGTGCTGTGGGCTGAGGGGGGGTTAGGACTGGTAATGTGCTGTGGGCTGATGGGGGGGGATTAGGACTGGCAATGCCACTGGAGGGGGTTAGGACTGGTAATGTGCTGGGGGGGGGGTTTAGGACGGGTAATGTGCTGTTGGCTGGGGGGGGGTTAGGACTGGTAATGTGCTGTGGGCTGATGGGGGGGGGGGTTTAGGACTGTTAATGCCACTGGGGGGGGGGTTAGGACTGGTAATTTGCTGTGGGCTGATGGGGGGGGGTTTAGGACTGGTAATGTGCTGTGGGCTGATGGGGGGGGGTTTAGGACTGTTAATGCCACTGGGGGGGGGTTAGGACTGGTAATGTGCTGTGGGCTGATGGGGGGGGGGGTTTAGGAATGTTAATGCCACTGGGGGGGTTAGGACTGGTAATGTGCTGTGGGCTGGGGGGGGGGGTTAGGACTGGTAATGTGCTGTGGGCTGGGGGGGTTAGGACTGGTAATGGGCTGGGGGGGTTGCTAGGACTGGAAATGGGCTGAGTGGAAGGGGGGCTTGAACTTCAAATGGCTGATGGGGAGGGGGGCTTGGAATGGAAATGGGCTGTGAGGGGAGGGAGCTAGCACTGGAAATGGGCTGAGTGGGGGGGGGAGCTAGGATTGGAAATGGGCTGATGGGGGTCTAGGACTGGAAATGGACTGATGCAGGGACTAGAAAAGAGTGGAAGCTGGGTGGGGTTGGAACTAGAAGGGAGCTGATGTTGGGGGAGGATTAGAATGGGATGGAGCTGGGAAAGTGAAATGGAGAGGGGAAAAATATTTTGTGCGGGAAGGGAAGACAAATCTACAATTGGCCAGGTTTTGGGAGAGTAAGTGGAGATTGAGGATGGAGGGGTAATATTTGAGTGGATAAAATAGGAATGAGGAAAGAGCAAAAGGAGAAAGATTAGTATGTTAAAGCAGATGTAGAGAGAGAATGAAAAAAAAAACTAGAAGAGAGAAGAAAGGACAAATGGACAGCAGACGATGGAGAGTTAGCAGAAGACACGAAGAAACCATAAGAAAGTGGCTGGAACAATTGCAACTGAAAAAAAATGCACAAAAAGGTAGGAAAATATCTCTTTATTTTGAATTTATTAACTGGAATATGTCAGCTCTGGGAAATGTGCATCATTAATGTCTGTGCTTTAGTACAAGAAATTAATTTATAGTTTTATTTCTACAGTGCTGAGGTATTCTGTTTATGTAATTCCTATTTGACATTGCTACTTGTTCTCTTTTCCCAGTAGGTCATGTATTGTTGTTCTCTGAAATGTATTGATTTAATATTTGCAGTGTTGCCTTTTGATAGGTAGGGTCTGGTGCTTTGTGAGTCCTGGTAGTGTTGTTATGATACGGGGGGTTTGCTATGGGTTCTAAATGGGCAGTGTTTGTAGTAGTTCCTAATGTGCCTGGCGGTTGGCACTGGATTATAGTAATATAGAAATTTTTTAATCTTTCTTTATCCATACACTCATTATGCAACATTATGCAAATATTTATGCAAACGAGGCCCCTTATGCAAATGAGGCCCCGTGTCTTATGCGGCCCCCGGGTTACTTTACAAGTCCTCATTTGGCCCTCAAAGCAATTTGAGTTTGAGACCCCTGCTTTAGAGGATCTGTGTTTGTCCCATGCTATTCTGAATTCAGATATTGTCCTCATCTCTACCACCTCCACTGGGAGACTATTCCACGGATCCACCACTCTTTCCGTAAAGAAATATTTCTGCATATCACTCCTGAATCTATCCGCCTTCACCCTCATCCCATGTCCCCTCGTAGCAGAACTTGCTTTCAGTTGAAAGAGGCTCTCCCCCTGTACATTTATGCCATGGAGGTATTTAAACATCTCAATCATATCACCTCTATCCCACCTTTCCTCTAAGGTGTACATATTAAGATACTTAAGTCTGTCCTCATATGCTTTATATTGAAGACCACTAGCCTATTAGCCACCCTCTGTACTGACTCCATCCTGTTTATATCCTTTTGAAGGTGCGGTCTCCAGAATTGCACACTATACTCCAAATGAGGTTGCACCAAAGACTTATACAGGGGCACTATCATCTCCTTTTTTCTGCTAGCCATTCCTCTCCATATGCACCCAAGCATCCTTCTAGCTTTTGCCGGGTCGCCTTTTCTACCTGTTTAGCTACTTTAAGATCATCAGACACAACCACGCCTAGGTCCCGCTCTTCTTTAGTGGACAAAAGTACTTCACCCCCTATACTATATTGCTCCCTTGGATTGCTGCAGCCCAAATGCATGACCTTACATTTTTTAACATTAAATCCCAGCTGCCAAATTCTAGACCATTCTTCAAGCTTAGCTAGATCCCTCTTCATGTTATCTACAATTTCCTGGGTGTCTACTCTATTGCAGATTTTGGTATCATCCGCAAAGATGCAAACCTTACCCGACAGCCCTTCCGCTATATCACTAACAAAGATGTTAAAAAGAATCGGACCAAGGACAGATCCCTGTGGCACACCACTGTACCTGTACTCTTTGTCGCCTCCCACCCAACCAATTTCTAACCCAAGCAGTAACTTTAAGGTCCATCCCTAGGGTGCTCAGTTTGTTTATAAGTCACCTGTGAGGAACAGTGTTGAAGGCTTTACTGAAATCTAAATACACCACATCTAGGGCTCTCCCTCGGTCCAACTCCCTGGTCACCCAGTCAAAGAAATCAATCAGATTTGTCTGACAAGACCTGCCTCTGGTGAATCCATTCTGCCTCGGATTCTGTAATCCACTGGACTCCAGAAACCTTACTATTTTCTCTTTCAGCAGCATTTCCAATAATTTACTCACACCGATGACCAATAACACTATTGGTACAGATGGCGGGGTAATAAAAAGTAATAGGCTAATGGCGTATGCAGAGATTTTAACATGAGTTTCTCTGGCCAGAAGTCCCTTAATCATTGGGTTTTGTCAAATTAGGAGAGTCAGCGGTTCCAATGCCAGGTTGAACAGTAAAGGTGATAGAGGGCAATTCTGGCAAGTGCCTCTGCTGAGGGAAAAGGGCTGAGAGTGAAGTTAGCAAGTATACGTGCTGTGGGATAGGCATATAGTGGAGGAGTAGCCTAGTGGTTGGGGCAAGGTACTTCAGGCCGGAAGGTCGGGGGTTCAAATCCCACTAGAGGACAGCAACCTTGGGCCGGAAGGACTGGGGTTTCTAGTCCCACAGTTGCTCCTTGTGGTCTTGGGCAAGCCACTTAACCCTCCATTGCCCATGTTCCCTGTAAGTATTAGTGTATGTGTCTCATATCCCCATGTGTTAAATGTATCCCCCAATTGTGTTGTGACCGCTTTGATTGAAGGATAAGGCGGTATACAAAACTGTCTAAATAAATAAATAAATAAAATATAGGGTTTTACTCATAGTGATAAAGAAAGAGTTAATCCCAAACCAAAAACGTGTCTGGAGTAGAAATGGTCATATCAGGGGGTCAAACTTTTTTTGGCATCTAGTGAAAGGCCTGCAAGAGGGGTTATGAGTTCCCATAGATAGCCAGAATATGACACAGGAGACGTGCATTGTCTGAAGTGGACTGCCTGGCTACAGATCTGCATTGAACTGGGTGGATAATAGTTGGGATTAGGTAGATAGTCGGTTTGCCAGGATATTAAGTAATCTATATTAAGTAAGGCAATTGGTCAATCGTTTCCGATATTCTGGGAATTTCTACTGGGCTTTTCATGTACTGCTATTGTGGCTTCAGTAAAGGCACCTACCTCAGGTATCTGGCATGCGAGTAGTTGAAAATAGGTGAGTAGGTTCAGAGCAAGATCCGACTTGAAAGTTTTATAAAACTCTGGGGGTAACCCATTTGGGCTGGGTGCTTTGCCAGCTGGTAACTGATTAATGGCTTGGACAATTTCATCAAGTTGAATTTCACAATCTAGACTTATGGCTTGTTCAGGCATTGGTGTGGATTGAGTTAAATTTTGTACTAGTGTCTCAAATCCTGATTGGTTTTCTTCTACCTCTGAGGAGTAAAGCTATGTATAGAAGATATGAAAGCTATCTAATATATCTGAATCTCGAGTAAGTAGTCAGTTGGTATCATCTCAAAGGGTCGCTATCTTAGTAGAGTCCTTACAGGATTTGAACATGTTGGCTAATAACCGTCCCGCTTTATAAGTGACTTCAAAATACTAACTACATTGAGCAAAAACTGTAATAATTGCTCCCCAAGGGAAATCCATTTGCATTGGTGTGATGTACAGATCTCCTTCAAAGGGAGAAGAAATGGACAGAGATTTAATAGAAAACATATTCTTTATTCTTTATTTGCACAATTTGATGAACCGCCCAGGCCGAAGCATCAGGGCGGTGTACAATACAAAAAGCAGGCTACTGGAAACAAAGCCAGAAAAGAACGCCAAAAACCGATAGGATAGGAAAGAGCAGAGAAAAGATAGAAAGGGGAAAGAGCCCAAGAGGGGCAAGAGGGACAATAGGGCGGGAGGAGGAAAGAGAAAAAGGAAGGGAGATGAGGAACGGACAGGCAAGGGGATAATCATGGAGGGTGGGGGACGACGACCAGGGGACAAGGCACCATCATCGGGAGGAGGGAGATCAAAGGCCTGGCAAAAGAGATGTGTTTTGAGGAGAGTTTTAAAGCGGGGATAGGAGAGTTCCAGACGAAGACATAAAGGGAGTGAATTCCAGAGAGCCGGACCTAAGAAGAAGAAAGCAGAATGACGGGTGAGCTCTAAGTGGGCCTGAGCGGGGAAGGGAGAAAAAGACGGTTACCAAAAGAGGATCGGAGAAGACGAGGAGAGGGCTGAAGGTGAATGATGTCCGACAAGTATTGGGGGGTGCTGGAGTGGAGGGCCTTGTGTGTGAGGATGAGAACCTTAAAGATGAAACGGAACTTAACCGGAAGCCAGTGTAAGGCAAGGAGGCAGGGAGACACGTGGGAGCGAGCTGGGGAACCAGTAATGAGGCAAGCGGCGGCATTCTGTACTAATTGAAGACGGTGAAGCTGAGAAGGAAGACCTGCATAGATGACATTACAATAGTCTAACCGAGTCATGACTAGGGACAGGACAAGGGTGACAACAGAGGAAGGGGGGAGTGATGATTGGACGGCCCGAATCCTGCGTAAGTGGAAAAAAGAAGTACGTATGACAATATGCAGTATTGCCATGAAATAAGACGTGTTACTGATAGATGATTTCAACATGCCAGATGTTGATTGGCACATTCCTGCTGCGGTGTCATCTAGAAGTAAGGAGATCCTATATTCTCTACAGGGAGAACTCGTCTGTCAGCAGGTAACAGAACCCACATGTGAAGGGGCCATACTGGACTTAGTGCTTACCAATGAAGAAACTGTTTCTGATGTTATAGTGGGAGATCATCTCTCATCCAGTGAACATCAGATGGTGTGTTTCAGTATTAGGACTAGGACTGATAAAATTCATTGAAATGCGAGAGTCTTAGAATTTATGAAAAATAACTTTGCCAAGATGGAGCAATACTCCAAGGAGTCGTTAATGGGATGGTAACAGCTAGGGGGTATAGTAAAGCAATGGACAAAACTGAAAGGGGTTATTTTAAGGGTAAAAAGCATAGTTTCTCACCTGTACCAGGTGATCTCCGGGAACAGCAGGAATTTAGTCCTCACATATGGGTATCATCGGTACCGACGGAGCCTGCACGGGAACGCTCCCCAGCATCCAATTAGAAAGCTTTTGGGAGCATCCCACAGCGCCTGTGTGCTGCCTTCCTGCCTTTCCCAACTGCCTCTCTCCAGTTGAGTTTTAAAGCTGAGACAAAGAGAGAGAGAGGGAAAGGAAAAGAGATAGAGAGATACAACTCCTAGGGGAGGTGGGTGGGTTGTGAGGACTAAATTCCTGCTGTTCCTGGAGATCGCCTGTTACAGGTGAGTAACTATGCTATCTCCAGGAACAAGCAGGAATGTAATCATCACATATGGGGACTCCCTAGCTTTAGATGCCAGGGAGAGACCCCAGAAGTTGTGTGTCCCTGAGAAGGGCTCCACTTCCCCCCATGGATCTCTGGCATCCTACCAGGGATGGTGGGTAGGAGTTGATTAGGTATGGAACAGGTGTTGGAGAACAGCCTGACCAAACAAGGCATCCCGGCGGAAGTCCTTGTCCAAGCACTAATGGGCTGTGAACGTATGAACTGAGGCCCAGGTGGCTGCTCGACAGATGTTGTCCATAGACACAGAGTGCAAATGAGTCATTGAGGCTGCCATGGCTCTCACATTGTGAGCTGTGACATGGCCCTCCAAAGAAAGGTTCTTACTCTGATAGGCGAAGGAAATACACTGAGAAATCCAATTAGTGTTCTCTTGGAGACTGGAAGTCCCAAATGAGAAGGATCAAAAGCAACAAAGAGTTGAGAGGACTTTCTATGTTGCTGTGTTCTTTGTAAGTAAAAGGCTAAAGCTCTTTTACAGTCCAAGGTATGAAGATTTCTTTCTGCATCTGATGCATGAGGCCTTGGAAAAAACACAGTTAAGTAGACCGCTTGGTTTAGATGAAAAGGCGAGACCACCTTTGGCATAAAGTGTGGATGAGTCCTAAGGACTACCTTGTCATGATGGAACCTTGTATAAGGTGGATTAGCTACTAGCGCTTGCAACTCACTAATGCGACGTGCTGATGTGATTGCAATAAGAAAGATAACCTTCCAAGAAAGGAATTTCAAGGAGGTAGTAGCTAAAGGTTCAAAGGGTGGCTTCATGAGCTGCCCAAGAACCAGGTTTAAGTCCCATGCCACCGGTGGTGGCCTAATGGGAGGCTTAGTTAGAAGAAGGCCTCTCATAAATCTTGCTATAAGAGGATGAGAGGAAATAGGTTGTCCATTTAGAGGCTTAAAGGAAGCTGTGATAGCACTCAAATGGACTCTTACTGAGTTAGTCTTAAGTCCTGCATTGGATAAATGAAGGAGGTATTCTAGCAATGATTCCAGAGGTATCGCAAGGGGGTTAAGACCCTTTTGCGAGCTCCATATGGTAAACCTTTTCCACTTGAAAGCATAAGATCGTCTTGTGGAAGGTTTCCTGGAAGCAAGAAGAATATCTTTTACTTGCTGAGGGATATTAAGATCATGGAGATCTAGGCCTTCAGCAACCAAGCCCTGAGATGCAGAAACTGGGGATTGGGATGCCATAACATTCCGTCCTCCTGAGATAGGAGATCTGGAGCAGACCCTAACTCCAGGGAGGGGGCTTGAGAGAGATGTAAAAGCAGAGGGTACCACACTTGCCGTGGCCAATGTGGAGCTATGAGAATCATATGGCCTCTGTCTATCTGAAGCTTGAAGAGGGTTTTGGGAAGTAGGAGAATGGGTGGAAAGGCATACAGGAAGTCTTGACCCCAGTAAAGAAGGAAAGCATCCCTGGCCTGAGCTACCTGAGCCGGAATTCTGGAACAGAACCGGGGAAGTTTGGCATTCCACGGACTTGCAAAGAGGTCTATGTCTGGGGTTCCCCAAATTTGAAAAATCTTGGTTACTTGGTCTGCATGTAGAGACTACTCGTGTGGAAGCAGAATTCGACTGAGTCTGTCTGCCGAAGAGTTTTGTATACCTAGAAGGTACACTGCCAGGAGATGAATCTGATGCTCTCTGGCGAGGGCCCACAGTTGCAAAGCTTCGTTGCAAAGCGACAGAGAGCCTATTCCCCCCTGCTTGTTCACATAGAACATGGCTACTTGATTGTCCGTATGAATGAGGACTGTCTTGTAGCTGAGCAGGGTATGGAACACTCAAAGAGCAAGGAAGATTGCTCTGAGTTCTAAGCTGAAGACAACCCTGTTTATCGAATACTGAGGCCATACCCCCTGAGCCAACATACAAGTCAGATCATCAGTCCCTCCCACCACCCCGAGACTGTATATAAGAATGTATAATAGCGCACTATGTATATAAACCAACTCTAATCATTTCCCCGCCAACACATACACACCACACTATACACTGCATGAAGACATTTGCCCCCCCCTTGATTGTTTGCCGTGGAAACCGCTTTGATTGAATGATAAGACGGTATATAAATACCATTAAATAAATAAATAAATAAAGAGATTGATATGTAGATGAGTCTCCTGTGGGGACCAAGTGCCCTGGGTGGAGAGGTCTTACAGATGAGCTCCCCAACCCATCGGAGAAGCATCTGTTGTGAGAGTTGCTTGGGGTAAAGGCTGTTGAAAAGGGGACCCCAGCAACAGGTTCTGAGTGGACTAGAGGGACAAAATAAGGCGACTTGTGTTTGCTATTTTGTCTGTCAGGCATCCTGATGCCTGGGTCCATTGAGTGGATAAGGTCCACTGGGCTGCCCTCATATGGAGGCGGGCATAAGGTACCACATGTACCGTGGATGCCATGTGGCCTAGTAGTTGTAACATTTCTTGAGCAGCGAGATGAGACTTTAGTACTGCTTGAGAAGCTAACTGCACCATGCGAAGGACAACGGGCCTGGGGGAGATAGGACCTTGCCTTTCTGGTATCCAGCAAAGCTCCTATGAACTCCAAAGACTGAGTGGGAGTTAGAGTGGATTTTCAGATGTCTATTACCAGATCCAAATACTGAAGGATACGCATTGTGCAGGATAGAGAAGTGCAGGATAGAGAAGTCCTGGCCTCTGACACTGTTGGGGCTCGAATGAGCCAGTCGTCTAAGTAGGGGAAGACGAATATCCCTAGAGTGCGGAGAAATGCTGCCACAACAGCCATGCATTTTGTGAACACCCTTGGTGCTGAGGCCAGGCCAAAAGGAAGCACCCTGTATTAGTAGTGCTTTCCTTGAAAAAGGAACCAAAGGAACCTTCTGTGAGTTGGATGGATGAGAGCATGGGTGTACGCATCCTTGAGATCTAGAGAACAAAGCCAATCCTGACTCTGAAGGAATGGCAGCAGAGTTCTGAGAGAAATCATTTTGAATTTCTCTTTGACAAGGAATTTGTTCAATTCTCTGAGGTCCAAGATAGATCTGTATCCCCCTGTCTTCTTCGGGATAAGGAAATAGGGGGAGTAAAACCCCGTACCCTGATGAGGAATGGGTACTTTTTCTATTGACCCTTGGGCAAGAAGGATAGTGACCTCCTGATCTAACAGGTTGATAAGAGGAGTCAAAGAATTGAACTGCCTTATTACTGTGGGAGGGGGCATGCTTAAGAAATGAAACCTGTACCCCTCCTTTATGATGGAGAGTGTCCAATGCTCTGCTGTTATTTGCCCCCATCTGGGGGCAAAGTGACATAACCTTCCTGGAATGGTGGAAGGCTCTGGTCCCTCGAGAGCCAGAAAGGCTAAGTTCTTTAGGTGAAAGTCAAAGGCCTTGTGGAGGCTGAGATTGCTGAGACAGTTGAGGCTTAGCAGTCTTTGTTTTTTTCTGTTTTGGTGGTTGCTGACCTTTCCTGACAAGTTGACCAGCAGAACGTCCCTGCTGGGCATAAGCAGGATAATATCTTTTCTTTTTAGAAAAGAAAGGCTTCTTGAAAGATTTCTTTCTAGATGGATCAGCCGTAGACTTGGATAATCTATCCAAGGTGGAGTTGTCAGCATCCAACTCATTGGCTTTTTTTTGCCAATCTCTACCAAACAGATTCTCACCAGTATAAGGGATATTTCCCAATTTGTCTTGTACCCAGAGCTCCAGATCAGATACCTGGAGCCAAGCAATTCTACGTGCACCTATGGCAATGGCAGAGGTTCTGCTTATGCACTCAAAACAGTCAAAAGCTGCACGGTTGACAAATTTAGAAACATCTTGAGCATGTTTAACCAGTTTGAGAAAATCCTGTCTTCTATCTTCAGGAAGAATAGGACTCAAAGCTTCTAAATCATCTGTAACCTCCTTCAGGAACATTCCCATGTAAAGACTATAGGAACTGATCCTGGCAGAAAGCATGAAAGCTTGGAAGACTCGACGTCCAAAAGCATCCAAGGTTCTGCACTCATGTCCTGGAGGATTAGAGGCATGTCTCTTTGCACTCTTGATCCTTCTCATAGCTGACTCCACTACAATAGAGTTGTGAGGAAGCTGAGTCTTTTGAAAACCAGGAGAAGGACGGACACAATACAGAGTATCTAGTCTGCGAGAATGAGGAGAGGTGGTAAGAGGAGTCTCCCACATTCTTAACATGAGATCCTGCAAAATCTCATGAATGGACAGGGTAGCTGCCTCCTTAGGAGTTTTGGGATATTGTAAAATTTCCTACTCCTTAGCTCTGGGCTCTGTTTCAGGGGCCACCGTAATAGACAGACCCCGAGCCACTTCCCTGATAAAATCCTGGAAGGAAATATCTTCTGGAGGAGACATCCTGCGCTTAGGGGAGGAGGGCTCCTCTGGGAGAAGCATCCCCGCATCGACAGAACTGTCAGAATACTCACATTCTTCTGAGGACTCGAAATACCGTCTGTCTGGATGCTCTTGAAGAGCCCGATACCCGTACCGAGAGAAGTCAGTACCAGGAGTAATCGGTACCGAAGGGTACCAGATGACTGGGTACCGGCAAAGCAGACACCGATGTCGATGCTACCGGTGCCGGAACCGGCTGGATTGTCTGTCGCGGTTCTGAGGGCGTCGATGCCGCAAGGAGAGCCGCCAGACTGCGCTCAATAGCCAGGGATCTCTGGTTATATCGTTGCTGCCGATGCCTGGATGTTGGTACCGGAGAAGACCGCCGGTACCCCAGAGCATGGCACCAGTAGTTCTGCTGAGGTCGAGGCCTCAAGAACATCCTGGAACCCCGATAATGCTTTGGAAGCCGAAGCCTCCCGCCGGGGCAATTTTGCGGGTGCAGAATCCTCAAGGACAACGCCAGAGGCATTTCGATGCTTAGGAGGAGATCTACCCTTTGAGGACAGGCTGGACTTATGTTTAGTTACTTGAGATCCATGGGAAGAAGAGGAAGCCCTAATAGATAAACCACCATTGTATTTAGTTTCCCCTATTTCGCCAAGTTATACCTCCTGTTAAATGTAATGACCAGACAGATGTAAACTGTTGGATGTTTTCTGTTTAATGTAAACCGCGCTGATGTCTAATAGTGCGGTATATAAGAATTGTTAATAAATAAATAAAATAAAAATAAATAAGCCCTGGAAGACGTTGATGCCACCGAAGCTGCATCAGAGGGAAACAGGGTACTGAGCTTAGCAACTCGGTTCTGCCAACCTCTTTTAGACATCATGGTGCAGGACTTACAATCCTTAATGGAGTGGTCAGGACCTAAATATTTTAGACACCATTCATGGGTGTCACGGAAATGGTACCGCCACACTTGGTGCACTTTTTGAAACCTGAAGCAGGTTTCTCCATTGTAGGAAAATATTTTTGGTCCTAAGGTCCCAAAAAGGCATGTGCACCTGAGAAAAAAAGGAAAAGTATATATATATATATATATATTTTTTTTTTGAAAAACAAAATAAGAAAGAAAAAAACGGTGATACCGGTAAAGCGTTGAGGAAGGCAGACGCGACCACAAAAAAGAAATAAATAAAGAAGAACTCTTCTGCGGTGACAGGTATAACGACCTGCTGGCTCCGCGAAAAAAGAAGAACTGGAGAGAGGCAGTTGGGAAAGGCGGGAAGGCAGCACGCAGGTGCTGTGGGATGCTCCCAAAAGCTTTCTAATTGGATGCTAAGGAGCGTTCCCGCGCAGACTCCGTCGGTACCGACGATACCCATATGTGATGACTACATTCCTGCTTGTTCCTGGAGATAACCTTTTCGTTAGAAAGGTAAATAAATGTAAAATGAAAAGGAGGCCACTATGGTCCTCAGTAGAAGTAGCTGAAAAGGTGAAGAAAAAGAGGGTGGTCTTTATAAAATACAAGAAATCACAGAGAGAGGAAGACAAGCGTCAATATCTGGAAAAACTTAGAGAAGCTAGGAAAGTAGTCAGGAAAGCAAAGATACAAAAAGAAGAAGAAATAGCCAATGCAATAAAATGGAGATACAAGACATTTTTCAGATATGTTAGCGAAAGGAGGAAGTGAAAAAATGTTATCGTCAGACTCTAGGGTGAAAGGAGGAATATGTAGAAGCTAATGAAAATAAAGTGGAATTACTTAACAAATATTTTTGTTCTATGGTCACAGATGAATAGCCAGGAGCAGGACTTCAGAAAACACTTGAATGAAGAAGACTATGTTAATGAGGAATTTGCTATACTAAAAGTGGACAAAGCCAAGGGACCGAATGAGATACATCCAAGAATAAAGGAGGAATGTGGGGACATTCTAGTGGCTCCAATGATTGACCTTTTCAATGCTTCTTTAAAGTCAGGAGTGGTCCTGTCCCAGAGGACTGGAGATAGGCACACGTGGTCCCTTTACACAAAAGTGAAAGTAAGGATGAGGTTGAGAACTACAGGCCAGTTAGTCTGACCTCTGTGGTAAGTAAATTGTTGGATATTCTGCTAAAACAGAGGATAGTGAGGTTTCTGAAGTCCAGTGGGTTGCAGGACCTGAGGCAACATGAGTTTTACCAGAGGCAGGTCTTGTCAGTCAAATCCGATTGATTTCTTTAACTGGGTGATCAGAGAGTTGGACTGAGGGAGAGCCCTTGATGTAGGGTACTTAGATTTCCTTAAAGCCTATGACATCGTTCTGCACAGGCGGCATAAATAAATTGAGCATCCTAGGGATGGACCATAACATGAATGACTAGGTTAGAAACTGGTTGAATGGATGGTGACCAAGTGTACAGGTAAATGGAGCTTATTCTGAGGAGGAGGATACTACCAGTGATGTGCTGCAGGGATCTGTCCTTGGTCCGATTCTTTTTTACATCTTTGTTTGTGATATTGCGGAAGGGCTGTCAGCTAAGGTTTGCCTCTTTGCGGATGATACCAAAATCTGCAATAGACTAGACATCGAGGAAGGAGTAAATAACACGAGGAAGCATCTAGCTAAACTTGAAAAATGGTCAAGAATTTGGCAGCTGATATTTAATGCTAAAAAATGCAGGATTGTTTTTGATGATCTTAAAGTGGCTAAACAAGTAGAAAATGTGATGGCAAAAGCCAGAAGGATGCATGGGTGCATAGGGAGATGAATGGCCAGCAGAAAACAGGAGCAGATAGTGCCTTTGTATAAGTCTCTGGTTCGACCTCATTTGGAGTATTATGTTCAATTCTGGGGACCATACCTTCAAAAGGATATAAATATGATGGAGTCAATGTAGAGGGTGGCTACTAAAATGCTTAGAGGTCTTCATTATAAAATATATGGGGACAGATTTAAATATCATAATATGTATACGTTACAGGAAAGGCAAGATAGAGGAGATATGATAGAGACGTTTAAATACCGGCATGACATAAATGTACAAGAGGAGAGATTCCTTTGATTGAAAGGAAGCTCTGCAACAAGGTGACATAGAATGATGAGTATTTGGAAATATTTCATTACAGAAAGAATGGCAGATGCATGGAAGTCTCCCAACGGAGGTAGTAGAGATGAGGATAGTATCTGAATTCAAGAAAGCATGACACACAGACAGAAAATCTCTAAAGGAAAAAAGGGGACTATAGTAGTTGATATGGAAGGGCAGTCTAGATAGGCCATATAGTCTTTTTCTGCTGTCATGTTTCTATTACAAAAGCCAACATAGGAAGAAGAAAAAAGAAAAAGATGGATATCTTTGTTTTTGCATCTCTTTGGCAGAGCAGAGAAAATCTAATGGAGGGAACTGAACAGATTGCTGCATATGAGAAGGACCACATATGCTCAGAAATGTACACTAGTTCTGAGATCTGGGAGAGATATCATCATACAACTCAGTTACAATATCATCCACTTGTGAGCCTTATTACATCCCGCTTGTCAACAAAAACTAGAATTTCCACTACTCCTCCAGGATTTCTCTTTTTCCCATATTTAAATTACAAATGACACTATTTAAATTCTAACTTTGTAGCCTGATTATGCCATATGGAGAGAATCATCCAAACTAATTCTCTAGTTGCAGGGTAATACTTTGCTCATGGTTTTACCTTGAACCTTGTTTCTATGAAGAACAGCATCATTTTCTTGCAGTAACTTCAATATTCAATAGAACTTACTCCCTGGATGTTATTGGCAAACTAATATCCTGAAGGGAAAAGCATGACCTCTGACAGATGCCAATGACCTCAGTCTCTTATGTGGGCATAATAATCCACCTTTATGAAAGCTTTACTTCTTGACGTAATAGTTTTGCCAAATACAAATCTCAAGTTTAGACAGTAATGTAAAAAAACACAGATGACCATATTGAAAAATATATATACTAAACTCACCTTTGATTGTATTGTCCTCAAGTTAAGCATGTGCACATCACAAGGCAAGGGTGACATAAGAGGAGAAAAGGCATTTAACAACTGAGGAACATTCGAATCAGATGATGCAGCCATTGAAATAAATGGTTGATTCAAGTAAGCTGAAGTTAAATGACTTAGTAGAGAGGGATAGCTGATGAACCTATCTTCTTTCTGTTGAAAAGAATCAAGAAATGTATGTGAATCATCTTGTAAATGGTCAAGTACTTAATTTTATTAAATATTCATCTGTAAATAATTTTGAAGAATTTGAAAGAGGTAATATAATATTAGATTAAGATATCAAACAACAAGATTTCAAATTATACCCTATGTACTGTAGGTAATTTTATAAGGCTGTTTCTACTTTTTCGCATGTAAGTAGGAGCCTAAAGGTGACCTTTTACTTACTGGATAATGTCCCTTCTCAAGTCCTGCTAGGCCTGTTCAGACAAGTAGGTTGTGTTCCTCTACCAACAGAGGTGGAGAAAAAGAAAAATTCAGAGGTTTCTGATGATCTCATCCTGCACTATACCTGGAGCAATTAGGAGCATACTACCTTAGTATTCATAGCAAAGCCATGGATAAGAACCCTTAGCTGTACAAGCCTCAGTGAGGGTAATAAGGACTAACAGTCCAAAGTCCAGAATTATATACAGAACACCCTGTTGGCAGAAGATCAATCAAGAGGAATATAGCCCACAGGGCTAAACCCCAGAGAATAACTGATTACCACAGATCTTCACAGATCATATCAACTCGGACCAAATCATAGCATATCATACCAGAACATAGCAGATCACAGCAGATCAGATCAGATCAGATCATAGCAGATCAGATCCCAGGGATGGGTCCTGGACTACCCTAGCAGGACTTAAGGAAAGGACATTATCCCGAATGTACAATGTCACCTTCCATATCGTCCTACTAGGCCAGTTCAGACAAGTGGTATGTACCAAGGTTATGTCTCCACTGGGCAGGAAGAAGATACAGCAGCCATCAAAACTTCTGCACCAAAGGCTGTGCCCACTCGAAGGTAGACATCTAAGTGGTAATGCTTGATAAAGATGGAAAGTGATAACCGCGCTGTTGCTTGACAGGTATCTATGGGAATGACTGAGCTGCACCACCTAGGAGGAAGCCTGAATCCATGTGGGATGCACACACAAATCTTACAGGATTGGCCAGAAATGCCGCAACAGACAGGCCAAGGCTATCATTTCCTTCATCCAGTGGCCTAAGGTAAACTTTGTGGCCACTTTGCCCTTATGCAGGCCTGCAAACAGGACAGAAAGCCTGTCCGACTTCCAGATGCATAAGAAGCACTATCTAACTGTCCACCAAGGGAAGATCCTTATCCTTCACCTGGCAATGTTCCTTTGGGAACGAAGGAAAGCAGACCACCTGGTTGACATGGAAAACCACCACTGTAGGCAAAAAGGAAGGAACAACCATAAATACACAGCCTCTTCTGAAAGGGACAAATAGTGATCTCAGCACGACAAGGCCTGCAACTCCAAGAGACGCCTTGCAGACTGCAACCAAAAAGGCAGTCTTAAGGGAAAAATCAGCTCAGCGATCAAGGCCCAAAGAACCAAAGTGAGATCCCACGAAGGAACCACCGAGCATAGGGGAGGACATAGGTGTTGAACTCCCTGTAGGAAACAGGCCATGTTAATGTGAGGCCAGGGAGTGCCCCGTCACCAGCCCACTAAAACAATCTAAGACTGCTGCTTGAACCCTCAGAGAACAGAGGGAAAGGCCCTTGTCAAATCCATCCTGGGGGAAGGAAAAGAGTTGGCAAGTCTGTCATGGTCATGACACCAGTGCTCAAAAAGACGCCAGATGCGAACATAAGCGAGACAGGTAGTGCCTCTTTCTTGCATTCAGAAGCCTGGAAACCACAGCAACAAAATAGTCCTTATGCGCTAAGTGTCACTTCTCAAGAGCCATGTCGAAAGCGAAAGGGGTGCTGGACCATCCAGCAGGACTGGCCCCTGCCTCAAGAGCCCTGTGCTGACAGAAGGCAAAGGTGGGCACCCTGCTGGTGGCGCATCAGATCCACATACCATGGCCTCATCAGCTAAGCGGGTGCCACCAGCACCACTGGACCCAGATGGTGCTCCACATGATGGAGTGCTCACCCAATGAGAGGCCATGGAGGAAGCACGTACAGCAAAATGTGTCTTGGCCACAGCTGAACTAGGGCGAACATGCCCTTGAAGCTTGTCTTTGTGTGGCTGAAGAACCTGTGCAACTTGTCATTGGCCTGGGTTGCTCTCAAATCCATCTTGGGGCAATCCCACTTGTCCAGGATCCTCTGGAATGTCAACTGGCTCAATTCCCACTCCTGTGGATCAAATGAGATAGTCTGCTTCCAAGTTGTCCACTCCTGTAATATGCTGCACTGTAAGGGCCAGGAGATTTTGCTCCATCCAACAGAGGACGATGGTTATTTCTCAGGAGCCCCTGGAATTCTTCGTACCATCTCACTAGTTGACGAAGGTTATCACCGTGGCATTGTTTGAGAAGATCTGCACCTCTTTGTCCCAGACGCTGACCCAGAGATGCAGGAGAGTCAAGTGAATGGCCTTTTCCTACAGCCAATCGATGGGGCAAGTCGTCTCCCACTCGCTGCAGGGACGCTGGGCAGTCGGCCCTTGACAATGAGTTCCCCAGCTGAACAGCAGAAACCACTGTATATCATCCAGGGGAAGGCCTTTCAAGCAGATGAGTAGGCTGCTCCTACCATTTCAGGCCAGCCGCCACCAATGGGGAAGAGGGATCCTGATGAAGTCCTGTGAAGGAGACCAGAGGGACAGCAAGGATCTGCACTCTTTTCCCAGGGGACCTTCCTGATTTTCACCACCATTGATTCTAGGAGTTGGAAAGTAATCCCAGGCTTTGGGAAACTACTGCTTCTGAAACACCCTCAGCTTAGAGTGCAGCTTCTCCACCCACTTCTTAGGAAGAAAAACCTTTCCTGAGCTGGTGATAAACTGTGCTCCAAGATTCTCTAATGAGTGGGTAGGCTTCAGGAAGCTTTTGTTGTATTTTATCCCCTATCCCAGACTCTCTAGAAACTGTACCACTCAGACCAATACCCAAAGGACTTCTGCACATGACCTGGTCCACTTGTCCAGGTAGCTATGCACACAATTCCCATCGAGCCACAGGGAGATATTGATGCCCTTGAGGTCCACAATCAGGTGGAAGGACCCAATCATCTTTGGCACCACAAAGTAAATGGAATACTGGTCCTTGTCCCTTTCTGCAGGCAGCACTGGACCTATAGCCTGGAGGCTGAGATGCATTTTTAGACTCATCTGAATGGTGGCCCTCCTGACCATAGACTTACATGGAGCACTTTCATTCCAGCACAATGCCAAACTAAATGATGTCAAGCTTCTACTGGTCTGAAGACCCACAGGCCCATCCTGTCATGCCTCTAATGAGAGAGCCCAGATTTAAAAGAGAAGGGAGCCTAATGAATCAGAGTGACTACTACCATCACCATAACCCTGGTGAATGTCTTAAGTGCAGAGGAGAGGTCGAAGGGTAGAGTGGCAAACTGGAAGTGCAAGCTGAGAACAGGGACGCGCAGGAAGCACTGCTGATCCTCACAGATGAGAACATGGAGGAATGCTTCAGCCAAGTCCAATGATGCAGGAAACTCTCCTCACCAGACAGTTCTCAGTATCCCCATGCAGAAGTAAAAGATCTTTAGGTGACTATTGATGCCCTTGAGGTCCACAATCAGGTGGAAGGACCCAATCATCTTTGGCACCACAAAGTAAATGGAATACTGGTCCTTATCCCTTTCTGCAGGCAGCACTGGATCTACAGCCTGGAGGCTGAGAAGCATTTCTAGACTCGTCTGAATGGTGGCCCTCCTGACCACAGACTTACATAGAGCACTTGCATTCCAGCACAATGCCGAACTAAATGATGTCAAGCTTCCACTGGTCCGAAGACCCACAGGCCCATCCTGTCATGCCTCTAATGAGAGAACCCAGATTTAAAAGAGAAGGAAGCCTAATGAATCAGAGTCCCATGAAAGGACTGGGCCTGGAAATGGGAGCCAGAGGGAGGAAAGGATGGCCTTTCTGGGTGATATTTCTGGAAGTCTCCTGATGGTGGGAATGAGAAGAACGCAACATAGAGGAAGGGAGACTATGCTTCAGAGGCCCTGTATATATCTATCCTCTGGAAGATGATATGTTTTGGATGTTCTCAGCTCCTTGACTAACCTCTCCAAGTCCTCTCCAAACACAAACTATCCCTTGAAAGAAAGTCCAGATAAACTTAACTTGGATGATGTCTGCTGCCCAATGATGAAGCCAAAGCCAGCAAAGTGTCACCGTCGAACAGGCTATATCTTTGCCCACCAAGCAGAACAAATCATACATGGCATCCACCAAGAAAGTGGCTGCTGAATCCAGAGGCATCAAAATGTCATCCTGCAGAAGCAACTGGATCCAGTGGAGGTGGAAGAAAACTGACTCTTTTGAAATGCCTTAACCTTGTGATCCACTTGGTCCTTAAAGGCTGCACCACCCTCCACTGGAATGGAAGTGCATTTAGCAATGATCATCACCTGTGCATCCACCTGAGGCAATCATATCCAGACAGCAAGATTCTCCTGAGGAGAACATAGAGCCAACTGATGACCCTGCCCTCCTTTCAGCGGAGCAGCACATGAGTTCCATTACATGTGTATCATCATCTTAGGGACCTCTGGGAAGAAAGCACCCTGGAGGGATCTCTCACATTTTGAAAGAAGGTGTGAACATGCAGCTCATGCTCCAATGCAGCATCCAACAGCTGCAGGGCAGTGGAAACTTGATCAGTGCCACCAGCAATTCTTCTCGAAACAGACGAACAAAGAGAAAATCATCCTGGCCGTTTGGCCCTAGCCATTTATAATCTTCACTGTGGAGTCTGATCCCCCACTGGTTGAAAGGCAGGATTCTTTGGCACAGGAGAGCAGTATGGAGCACCCCAAATTCATTCTCTCCTGGAGGTACCTCTGTAGGAGTCTGCCTTCCCCACAAGAGACTTTCCTCTGATTTCTCAATGGAGAAAAGTGAATAGTGGAGTACCCCAGGAATCTGTACCGGGCCCGCTGCTTTTTCACATATTCATAAATAACCTAGAAATGGGAATAACGAGTAAGGTCATTAAATTTGCAGATGAGACAAAATTATTCAAAATTGTTAAAATTGGAAGACTGGACATCCAAATGGCAGATAAAATTTAATGTGGACAAGTGCTAAGTTATGCACCTAAGAAAGAACAATCCAAACTATAGCTACATGATGCAAGGTTCCATATTAGGAACCACCACCCAGGAAAAGGATTTAGGAATCATTGTGCATGATACAGTGAAACATTCCACCCAGCATGCAGCAGCAGCCAAGAAAGCAAATGGAATGCTAGGAATCATAAGGAAAAGAATGTAGGAAAAAACAAGGATATTATAATTCCTCTGAATCGCTCCATGGTGCAACCACACCTTGAATATTGTGTGCAATTCTAGTCACCAAATCTTAAAAAGATATAGTAGAATTAGAAATGGTACAGAGAAGAGCCACCAAAATGGTAAAGGGGATAGCAGGATACTCCTATGAGGAAAGGCTTAAAAGGTTAGGGTGCTTCAACTTGGAAAACAGATGGCTGAGGGGAAATATGATAGAGGTCTATAAATTAATGAATGGAGTACAATGGGTAAATGTAGATAGATCGCTTACTCCATCAAAAAGAAGAAAGACTAGGAGATATGTAATGAAGCTTGTGATAAGGAAGCTTATCATAGCTCAGGTAGGAGCTATAGAAAAGATGATGTGACTCTGAACAAGCAACCTGTCAGTTCTGGTAGAAGTGAGAAAACAGAATTTTCACATAAAAGACTACCAGTCCCAGAATGCACCAGGTTTCCAGCAGCCATGAGAGGGGCTGAAGTGAGAGAATGTGTGCGCAATCAAGAGAGCTATGAGGTAATCCCTAAGCACTCATCTCAAAGGGCAGGGCCTGATTCAACACAGCTGCGCTGTGTTAGGGAGCAGCACACATTAGAACAGGATAAGAATAGAGCTTATTCTTCAGATAACGGCTACAGAGGGAGGAAGAGATACAGAGACAGCAACGGCTACAAGCACCAGTATCACCTGGAGAAACAGAAGCCAAGCCAAGCAGATAGAGAGAGAAGGAAACTCTCTGGAAGGAAGAGAAGAAAGGCCATTGGAAGGTCTGGGAGATTCCAAGGCAGTACTCATACTGGGAGGTATTCCAAAAGCCAGCAGAGTCCATTGGACTGGATTCAGCCAGAGGAATGGAGTGGCAGAGATAGGAATCACCAGTGGCTACCTGGAAGAGAGAAGACTGCATGTGGAAGGGACTTTCAGACCAAGGCCAGAAGGTATGTGAGAGAAGATCCAGCGTCCAGGGATCAAGATTGGAAGGCTGGACATCAGAATTGGATTACATATTGGCCAGGCTATACAGAGAGGAATAATGATAGCAGGAGAGGCTCAGGTATGAACACTGATCCAGACCCTATCTATAATAGAGAATGGCAGCAAGGGAATAAGCATTCTCATGATAGTGCCTTAATGAAAGACTCATCTGTGCCAATGTATGATATTGACCCTATGATTGTTGATGCAGGGGGAAATACAGCAGATGAAACTATTTACATGGACTGTTCTTTATCTAAATGCTATTGCTAGTTTTCTATGAGCAAACACATCAGCCATCACAAAGAAACCTAACTTTGTTCTTTATTTCCACTGCAAACAGCTCTTAAAGCAGGATTTGGGCTCACACAGTAGCAGCCAGCCAGCTAAAGGCTTTCAGCTGGTCCATTGATAGTAATTAGGGCTGCACCTGATTGTGTGTGTGAGCAAGGGAGAATCACTGCTGAGATCTGCGTGGAAAATAAGCAGAAGTTAACCTAACCAGCAAAGTTTATTCTTTTCTTTGTGCCTTTGTATTTGGTAATTATTTGCTAAGAACACATTAGCTAATTGCCTGACAAGCTGAAGGTTGTTTCTGGTTTACTTTGTGACTTTTTGTTATCCATTTTAAACACTGCAAGCAAGTAACCTCATTTATAGTGCTATCAAGCATACATGTGCTGGGTGAATTAAACCCCATCAATAAAAGAAGTATTTTATTGATCTTACCACTTGGTTTCACAACTCAAATTATTGTCATCAGCTGTGTTTGGGAGTGAATGAACTACAATACCCACAATACCTTGCAAGAATCATATGAATATATGCATCGTCAAGATTGTGTAAGTTCTCACCCTAGGCAGCCGTCTGACAAGCTACAATGTAACCCATTTAGGAGTATTAAGAGAAAGCATAGTTATTCACCTGTAACAGGCAATCTCTGGGAACAGCAGGAATTTAGTCTTCACATCTGGGTAATGTCGGTACCAATGGAGCCCGCGCAGGAATGCTCCCCAGCGTCCAATTAGAAAGCCTCTGGGAGCACTCCACTGCACCTGCGTGACTGTCTTTCTGCCTTCCGACTCTCTTCAGTAGAGTTTGTAGCTGAGAGGAATAAAAAAATAAAAGAACCTTTCAACTCCTAGGAGAGGAGGGCGGGTTGTAAAGACTAAATTCCTGCTGTTCCCGGAGATCATCTGTTACAGGGTGAGTAACTACATTATCTCCAGGAACAAGCAGGAATGCAGTCTTCACATATGGGACTCCCTAGCTACCAGATGAAGTGACCTCAGAACCAGTGGAGATTCGCCTCTTAGTGGTTTTGAAGAGGTCATGGATCTTAATGGATATCTGGTATTGTCAAAGTCCAGGATGGAGGGTAGGAGTTGCATCTAAGTCTGAAAAAGGTGCTGGAGTACAGCTTGACCAAACATGGCATCCCGACGGGAGTCATCCTCCAGACAATAATGGGCAGTGAAGGTATGGACAGAAGACCAAGTTGCTGCCTTGCAGCAATTTCATCAATGACTACTGAGCATAGGTTTGCCATCGAGGCTGCCATGGTGCGAACGTTGTTCGCAGTGACACACCCTTCCAAGGAGAGTCTTGCTTTGTCATAGGCAAATGAAATGCAGTCTGCTATCCATCTAGAAAGTGTATGCTTAGATACAGATAGACCCAGATGACTAGGGTCAAATGAGATGAACAACTGTGAGGCTTTACGATGACCTCGAGTTCTTTGGAGATAAAAAGCCAATGCACACTTGCAGTCAAGAGTTTGCAGAATTGCTTCCACTCGAAATGCATGCAGTTTAGGAAAGAAGACTGGAAGGTTAATTGAATGTTTTAAATGAAAAGGAGACACCACTTTTGGCATAAAGTGTGGGTGATTGTGAAGGACTTTGTCATGGTGTAACCAGGTATACGGGTGTCTGCTACCAGAGTCTGAAGCTCACTGATGCATCTTGCTAAACTTAGGGCAATTAGGAAGATTACCTTCCAAGACAGAAACTTTAGGGAGGTCGTGGAAAATGGTTCCAAGGGTGGCTTGAGAAGCTGCATTAGAATGACGTTGAGGTCCCAAGCCACCAGAGGTGGTTTGATGGGTGGTTTGGACAGCTGGAGACCTCTCATGAAATGTGCTACTAGCGGATATGAGGAAATGGGCTGTCCATCCAGTAGGTAGTGAGAGGCTGTAATGTCACTGAGGTGGACTCTCACCGAGAAGGTCTTTAGACCTGTTGAGGATAGGTGGAGGACGTATTGTAGGAGTGACTCCACCGGCACAGAAAAGGGATTGAGATCATTCTGGGAACATCAGAGAGAGTATCTACACCACTTGAAAGCGTAAATGTCTGGTGGAGGGCTTTCTAGAAGCCAATAGGATCTATTTTACCTCTTGTGAAAGGTCAATGCCCTGTAATGCTTTACTCTCAGCAGCCAAGCTGTGAGGTGGAGAGACTGTGGATTAGGATGGAGTAGTGAGCAGTTGTCCTGGGAGAGGAGATCGGGCGCAGATCTCAATCGCAGAGGATGAGTCTGAGCCAGATGTAGTAGCAGTGGAAACCACAGTTGCTGCAGCCAGTGAGGGGCTATGAGGATCATGAAGCCCTTGTCGGACTGAAGCTTGAAAAGCATCTTGGGAATGAGGGGTATAGGAGAGAAAGAATAAAGCAGACCCTGCTCCCACTGTAGGTGGAAGGTATCCAACAGTTGGCTGCTGGATGTCGGAGGTCTTGTGTAGAAGCGAGGAAGCTTGGCATTCTGCGGAGTGGCAAACAGATCAATGTCTGGAGTTCCCCAGGTCTGGAAGATGTAGGACATTGTGTCCAGATGGAGAGACCATTCACAGGGACGAAGGATGCTACTCAGCTTGTCTACCAAGACATTGAGCTCCCCCAGGAGGTTTATTTGATGAGAGATGGCAAAGGACCACAGAAGAAGAGTCTCCTCGCAGAGGGGCCATGAGCCTGTTCCTCCTTGTTTGTTCACATAGAATCTGGTGACCTGATTGACCGTCCTCACTAGGACCTGTTGTGCCCTGAGGTGGTGTTGAAACACTCGAAGGGCATTCAAGATAGCACGAAGTTCCAGAAGATTGATTTGGAGGTGTGACTCATGCGTTGTCCACAGTTGCTATGTAGACAGGTTGCCCAGGTGTGCTTCCCAACCCAGTTTAGAGGCATTTGTTGTCAGGGTACATTGAAGTGAATGCATATGAAAAGATGACTCGATGAGCAGATTTTCTGGAGATCACCACCACTGCAGGGATGTGGTTAGAGGGGCAGTGACTTGGATCCTGTCCCAGAGATGGCCAAAGGCCTTCATCCATTGGGAGGCAAGAGTCCATTGGGCTATCCGCATATGTAACTGAGCATATGGAATGACATGTACTATAGAGGCCATGTGCCTGAGGAGCTGCAGCATTTTGTGGGTGGTCAGATGGTCCCGGTGGGGCATCTGGGACACTAGTTCGATTAGATGGGTATAGCGGATCTAGGGCAGAAAAGCCCTGGATCGTTGGGTATTCAATAGGGCTCTGATGAACTCTAACTTTTGAGTTGGAGAGAGATGGGATTTTGGGAAGTTTATGACAAATCCCAAGTGTTGAAGTACCATGATGGTACGATGTAGAGAAAGCTGTAACTCATGGGGGGTGTTTGCTTTTATGAGCCAGTCATCTAAGTAGGGGAAGACGAATATTCCCAGAGACCGTAGGTATGTTGCCATGACCACCATGCACTTTGTAAGGACTCTTGGGGCAGAGGTGAGTCCGAAGGGAAGTACTCTGTAATGATAATGTGTTCCTTGAAAGGTGAAGTGTAGATATTTCCTGTATCCTGGATGGATGAGGATGTGTGTGTACATTTCTTTTAGATCTAGAGAACAGAGCCAGTCCTGACACTGGAGGTAGGGAAGAAGAGTCCCAAGAGAGATAATCTTGAACTTTTCGCAGAATAGAAAGTTGTTGAGGTTTCTGAGGTCCAGAATAAGCCTATAACCTCCGCTTTTCTTTGAAATGAGAAAGTACGGAGAGTAGAAACCCATTCCCTGCTAGGATGTCAGGACATTCTGTATAGCGCCCTGAGACAGAAGAGAAGACACCTCATCCTGTGGGACAGCAGTGAGAGGGAGTTGAGTTTGAAATTCCGCTGTGAAAGTGGAGGGGGGCTGAGTTTGCAGATGACATCTGTACCCCCTCCTGGACTATGTTTAGTGTCTACTGCTCTGAGGTGATGAGGTGCATAGTATGGGCATAGTGGCAGTGTCTGTCTGCTATGTGGAGGGGGTGGGGGTCCTCCAGAAGCAGGGTGGCAATGTTCTCTAGAAAAGAGTAAAAAAACAGGTGCAGACTGTGACTGCGGAGGTGGTTGAGGTTTAGCCACCTGTGGCTTCTTCTGCTGCTTAGGCATCTGTTACCTCTTCTGTGGGACTTGACCCTGGTACTGAGAAGCAGGAGGATAAGAAGAGTAGAATCTATTCTTCTTATTCTAGAAAGATTTCTTTGCAGCTGTCTTTTTCCTAGCAGGGTCAGCTATTGTTCTAGACAGTCTCTTTAGAGTAGTGTTTTCTGACTCTAACAGAGTCCTTATCTTGCCAGTCTTTGCTAAAAAGGTTTTCACCTGTGCAAGGTATGTTGCTCAGCTTATCTTGAACCCACTGTTCAAGATCTGAGGCCCGAAGCCATGCAATTCTGTGGGCACCAATGCATATTGTGGAGGACCTGCTTGTGCATTCAAAAGTATCGAAGGTGGCCTTATTGACAAACCTTGATACATTTTGGCTATGTTTGACAAGGGTGAGAGTCTTCCCTCTTGTCATCTGGGAGGAGAGGAGCAAAGGCCTCAAGATCCCTACACACCTCTTTGAGGAATATTCCCATATATAGGATTATAGGAGTTGATTCTAGTGGAGAGCATGGACGCTTGGAATCATCAATGTCCAAAGGCACTGAGGGTTCTCGATTCCCTACCTGGCGGGTTTGAGGAGTGGGTCTTCAAGCTTTTGATTCAACATATCACCGATTTAACCACGAAGGAATGATGGGGTAGCTACAGTTTTTGGAAGCCAGGATACTGTGGTACCCAATACATGGTATCGAGGCGTTGACTGTGAGGGGAAATGGTGAGAGGGGTCTCCCACATCCGGAGCATAAGATCATGAAGGATGCAGTGTGTTTTGAAAGAGGAATTTACTGCAACATAAGCTAGTGAAGTAAAGCTGTGATTCATGCTTCCTTGTCAGCTGTGTTGAAACTCCACAACGGAGAGAAAGTTAATTGGCTGCTATAAGAGTTTGTGCTTTGCTCCTGTCTTATATGAAAAAGCCTGCTATAAGAGTCTTGAGGACATTTTGAATGCTTATTTCATAACCTAAGTTGGCTTTTCACCTGGAAGTGCAGCCTAAAGAGAATTATGGCTGAGTGAAGATAAATTGCCCTAAAAGAAGTAAAGTTTGTTTTCTTTATGCTCTGATTGACAAAGGACAATAAGAAAAGTGGCATCTTGTCATATGTGGAAAGGCTAAGCTTCTGCAGTGAAGAGGACTTTAAAAGCCAATGTTGAGTTCTGTTTGTTTTGCCACCAACTTGCTGAACCCTAAGCAAAAATCCTATAATTTAAAATTCTGTAAATGGTACCTGGAACCTGATCTGTTCTATTGTGTTCAAAATAAACTTTTTCTATCATAAGCCTTACCCTTGGTTTACCACGACTACAATCCTTCTACTTAAAGCATAAATATAACAGCTGATAGAAGAAGGTTCTCAACCACCACGCCCTCAACAACTAGAAGACTAGTGGTTTTGGCGTTGTGCTTGTGACAAGCCTTTTTAGCCTCTCTTCATAGATATATCCTTCCATCCCCTTTACCATTTTGGTGGCTCTTCTCTGTACCTTTTCTAATAACGCTATATTCTTTTTAAGACACGGCGACCAGAATTGCACACAATATTCAAGGTGCAGTTGCATCATGGAACAATACAGAGGCATTATAATATCCTTTGCTTTATTTTCCATTCCTTTCTTTATGATACCTAACATTCTATTTGCTCTCTTGGCCACCGTTGCACACTGGGCGGAGGGTTTTTAACATGTTATCCATGATGAAGCCTAAATCCTTTTGCTGGGTGGTGGTTCCTAATGTGGAACTTTGCATCGTGTAACCATAGTTTGGGTTGTTCTTTCCTAGGTGCATAACTTTGCACTTGTCCACATTAAATTTCATCTGCCATTTGGATGCCCAGTATTCCAATTTATCAAGATCCTCTTGCAATTTTCCACAATCCTCATGGGTTTTAACAACTATAGTTTTGTGTCATCTGCAAATTTGATAACCTCACTCGTTATTCCCTTTTCCAGGTCATTTATAAATATGTCAAAAAGCAACGGACCAAAGGTCAAAAGATCGGGCTGCCAGTGAAAACACAAAAAGAGCGTGAACGCTAGTCATGAAGGACAAAAACCAAAAATCAAAACTCCAGACTCGATACTGGTGTACCGAGCCCAGGCAGGAAGGGGAACCGGCATCGAACTGGAACAGAAAAAAGCCAAAATAGCCGAAAAAAAATCTACTTTTCCCGGGTGACACGAACTCATGTCCGTTGGGCTCCGCGGAAAAAGAAAGACTGAGCAAGATGGCACCCCTGGGCGGGAATGGGACTGTGCATGCGCGCTGCATTCCCAAAGGCTTTCCTTGAAAGTTGGGGAAATGCTTCACACGGGCGCTCCGTCGGCGCCGTCACCCATATGTGAGGACTGGCTTCCTGCTTGATCCTGGAGAATTTACATATACATTTATTCATATATACATATTAACATAAAAACTAAATGATGTATTTATTCCTACCTCATCTATGCCATGTCTTTTTTCTAGAAGAAGTCTAAACAAATTGGCTGTGATCTTGTTATCCTGAACACCTTGCCCAAGCCCACGGTTATCATCTTGCATGAGTCGACGGTCCATAAATACTTCCAGCTGCCCTGAGAAATAAAATTACAAATGTTACAGATACTAACAGGGTAATTATATGCACCATAATAATGTGCATGGAACGCCAAAAAAGCTATAATGATGTATTAATATTTCTAACATTTTAAATAAAAATCTATACCTGATGCATTTAGTTGTGCAAGGAAAAAACTGCTACCCTTTCTGGCATCAATTTTCTTCTTATGGGGTAAATTTAGTTAATCCATATACCATTGTCTTAATCTATGAATCCAGGGCTGGCACAAGAGGTTATAGCACCCTGAGCTCCCCCCTCCCCCCCCCCTCAGCATCTCACTCTTTTCCACCCTGACCCCAGAATTTGCTAGAATCGGCCCATTCCCAGTCTCCCAGCCCCAATATCAGCCCATCTGCAGTCCCATTCACTGCTCAGCATTAGCCCTCTTCCAATCCCAGCCTTTCCCCTTCAGTATTGGTCCCCAAAGTCACCTTCTCCCCCTACCTAACTCACCGCCAGCTTTTCCTGGCCTCCGCAGCCCTATTATTGCTTAACACAGCCATGGGAGCATTTGCTTTTGTTCCTATGGCTGTGCCATACTCGGGGCTGGCATTACCATTAGGTGAACTAGGCAGTCACCTAGAGCACTGGCCCTCCAGAGGCACCCACTGCCGCCACTGTTGCCTCTCACCAGGACCTACAGTGGCAATGGATTGAAATGGCTCCACAGCGCTTATCTGCAAACTTCTGTGTCATGTGGCTGTCTGTTTCCACTCCTACCGACGCTGACTTCCTATTTGCATGGGGGCACAAGCTGTTTCTGCCCCCATGCAAACAGGAAGTCAGCCATTGGAGAAGGTGGAAGCAGACAGCCCCATGGTGCCGAAGTTTGCAGGTAAGCACCATGGAGCTGTTTCAATCCATTGCCACCACTGTAGGTCCTGGTGAGGGGCAACAGCAGTAGTAATGAGGGGCAGGTAGGTGGCCGGCATGGGGGGGGCACAAGGGATGAGGCTTGCCTAAGGAACCTCATCTCCTTGAGATGGTCCTGGCTGTACTCTAGCTGCTGCTACCACTGCATTTTTACTATGCAAAAAAAACAAAAAACACACTTTCTGTTTCCTGCAAGAGCCACGAAGTACTTATTTTTGCATGAGAAAAATGTTGCTCTGCCAGTGGCTTGAGTACCACACAGCCTTGGGATTATAAACAAATGCTTCCTTGGTTATGTTAAGCATTCATAGAGCTGCAATGACAGAGGCAGGTGACTGGCTGGGAGTGAGCCAGAGAGGCAGGCTTTTTGTGCCTCTAACTCTAGTACGCCCAGAGTCAGTGCCTCATTGGCTTGTATCTTAAGCTAGCCCTCTATGAACCTAACTTTATACACTTCTTCAGGTGTAAACAGATTTCTCTGACTGATTTTGCCACTGTAGCCTAGATGCAATACAACATCCCTGAAGGCTAGGGCCAGAGATGCAAACCTTCCTAAGTTGAAAATGGAAAGGGAAGTGGGAGGTGGCTACTAGCAGAGCTTGTTAGTTAAAAAAAAAAAAAGCTAACCTCTTAAAGGCTTTTATCTAGCACTCACATGTGTGATAACCATTTCCCCTTAGCTTTACCCTAGTCCACTGTGTGTTTGTCTATCTTGAATAGGTTGAGCAGGGACTGTCTCTTACATGTATGTGTACAGTGCTGCAAATGCTTTATAGCACTATACTAATAAGCAGTAGTAGTAGTAGTGTTTCTGTTGCTGATTTGGCTGGGACCTCAGTCAAACTGCATGACTCACCTGGGGTGGATTGTGGGAAAATATGTTGTTGAAATCAAGACTGTGGAGGTATGTCTCCTTCAAGTTCACCTCTTGAAGGAGCAGGACCTTGTGGGCTGGCAGTAATTGCTGCCTTGTGAACCACTGCATCTTTAAGGGGTGGACTTGTAGTGAGCCTTGCTCCAGCACCACTATTGACCAGATAACTGACTCAGCAGACAACCAGGGCTGTCTGTTCCCTAAGAGAGCAATCCATCCCTGGACTCGCTAATCAGAGGAAGTACTGAACAGCAAAGATAAATTAACATAAAACTAGCATATGTAGACATGTATAGCAACACAAATTGGGGGTAATTTGATAAATGTATGTGCTAAGTGTAAATGTCCAAATGGCATATCTATGTGTATATTGAGGGCTGTGCATTCAGTGCTGTTTTATAAAGGGGTAATATGTGCATACATAAAAAAACCAAAAACACAGAGAATTATGCACCTACATAAGGAGGGTTTTCTGGGCCAGAAGCATATGTAGGAACATACTACATAGTTATAGTTTAATTCAGATTTGCTATATAGCCTTTTCACAGCATATCAGGGCAGTTTACAATAAAAATTCCATTAGATATATATAAAAAACCCCCAACATTTTGTTATGTAAGGACATGACTGTCACAAAAAATGGGTGCACACATTTATACCTAAGCCTGCTTCCATCCTCCTTTTTCCTTTGTCTGCTCTCTGGCCCTCTCTTTTCCCTCTCTTTCTGCCAGCTTTCTTTTGTTTCTGTGTCTACCTGGTCTTTCTGTTTCTTGGTCTTTCAGCACATGCATTGTGCCTCTCTCTCTGCATCTGCTCAGAAGAAAACAAAGAGATACATAGTAGCCAAGATATGTACATGGGTGAGCATGCTTGTACTGTTGCCATGCACATCGGATATCTGAGCAGATGGCCAGGAGCCAGGACTTCAGCAAAATAAAACTCTGCTAAGAGTGTGTTATATAACTCGCAGCGCATTCCCTGGCCTAACTTACTCTTGCTTCCCCAGGTGCTTAGGTCAGGGCCTCCACGAGATACATCCTTCCATCAGCAGTAGTTTATAGTTATGAATTATTTATTTACTTATTTAACTGGTTTTATATACCATTTTTCTACGAGGCAAAACTGTTTACATAGAACAGCAAATGAACGTTTACATGGAACAATTAGAACTATGTCCTGGCAACTTTGATACAAAATAACTAAACATATAAAGCATGAGTGTGCTACAATGGGATCAATTTACTGTAAACTATTTACAGGTGGCTTTGCAACTAAGAGGTTAGTCATTGTGGACAACTTTGAGCGGGGAGGGGGTAGCTGGAGGGTGTTGGGAGAGGAGGGGTGTGGAGGCAGGGGGTAGCTGGAGGGTGTTGAAGGGGATGGGGAGGACGGGGGCAATGAGGTAGGATGAGGGAAGGTACTGGTTAAGGGGGTTGGGTCATGGGATTAGGAGGGAGGGGTGGGACGTTGTCTTGCTGGTGGTCTGCTGAGGTGGATGCAATTTAATATTCTTTGAAGAGAAAAGGTGTTTTTTGAAGAGGGTGTGGGATTGGAGGCAACATATTGTGGGGGGCTGTTTGTTCTAGTTAGGGGGAGCATAGAATAGGAAGGCTCTTGTAAAGGCATGCTGAGGTCTCTTGCTACTCTGTGCCGGTGGGAGGAGAAGATTTGATGCATTTTGACGCTAGAGTCTGTTGATGTCAGGATGTTTAATTAATGATTGCAGCTGTTCCACAGTGATGTTGATGAGGACTCTGTGGGTGATGACAAGAGTCTTGAACCCAATATGTGATGCAACCGGAAGCCAAGGTAGGGATTTTAGTATGGGGATAATGTGGGAATGTCTGGGGGCACTTGGCAATAAGGTGCGCAGCTGTATTTTGGGTGAGCTGAAGGGGAGGAAGGGTAGTCTTGGGGAGCCCATGGAGGATGGAATTGTAATAGTTGATGAGCGGGGTGATGGAGGCTTGGCAAATGGTGTGGAAGCTGTCGTAGGGTAAGAGGGGGTGTAGGTTACAGAGGGTTCAAATCTTGAAGTAGATGCTTTTGGTGGTGTTGCTGATTTGAGGTTGGAAGTTCAGGAGGTGGTCAAGAGTCACACCCAGGTATTTGATCTGGGATTTGACCTGAATTTGAGTGTCGCCAAGACCAATGCTTTGTGAGGGAGTGAAGTTAGGAACCCTGGAGATATGAAGGAGCTCTGTCTTGCTGAGATTGACTGTGGGTTGTGCTGTTGCAAACATGTGATGATTTTAGTGAAGCAGGTGGCGAGGGTGGAGTAGTCGGGGGAGGTGGTGTTAAAAGGGATGAAGATCACCATGTCATCTGCATATAGTTGGTATCCAACGTTGAGGTTCTGAATGACGTGGCAGAGGGGTCTGATGAAGAGGAGGGAAGAGAGGGCAAATCCTTGAGGAACTCCTTGAGGAAGGGTGAAAGGTGATGAGGGTTGGTTGACAGTTCTTCCTTGTTGGGTTCACTGGGAGAGGTAGGAGTGAATCCATTTGAATGGGGTGCCTTGGATGCCAATGGTGTCAACAGTTTATTTAAAAGCTTGATATACCTTTTTTCAGACATATCAAGGCAGTTTACAATAATACAAGATTATGATTTTTTAAAATAAAAATTTAACCAAGAACAGAGAAAAAGAATTAGAGGAGAAATGTATAAATATTGAAGGCAGTAGGGAAAGCAATGGAAGGAATAGCCTTTTCCCACTATGTTCCCAAGGTTAAGGACATTTTAATGGGCCATAAGCTGTCAGAAAATAATAAGCCTTTAAGGCTTTTTAACATTTTATGGAATGTTTCCTCTTGGAGATCTAATGGAAGGGAGTTTCAGTGCCAAGGAGCCAGGTAGTAAGAAGCTGCTGAGTGACTCCCATCATGAACTGTGTTTAGTAGGGGCAATTAATAAATGAGCATTTAATGATTGCAGGATTCAGTTCAGAAAATAAGGAATACGATATGTTTTATTAATTTTATTTATTTAACAATCATTTATATACCGCATCTTCCAGAGATCAGTTGCGGTTTACAATAAACAACAATCAACAAAGCAGGAGCTTGGTTTTACATGGAACATTTTGTAACAGTAAACAATATATCAGCTAACAGCATATGTTAATACAAAACAAAAACAAAACAAAGCAAAAAACATTATCAACTATATACAATTACAAGTTAGTGGGCACTTTAGAATTGAATCGCGGTACATTTTCAGCTCGGTATATTATCTGTTTAAGTTGTTGGAATTAATTTGACTCAGTCAGGTATCTTTTTAGCCTTTATCTGAGCTGATTGGAGGATTATCTAAGTTGCTGTAGTGCACGGAAAATAGATAGGTTTTCAGTTTTTTACGGAATTCCATAATCTCGGTTAAAGTTCGTAAGTCCTCTGGGAGGGAATTCCAAATGGTTGGGGCTGCGTGTGAAAAGGCTCTGTTATTAGTTAATTTATTTGCTTTTATGAAATCATTAGGAGTCCTTAGTTTATTTGATTGTCCTTTTCTGTGAGTAGCTTTTTGTGATTCTTTGCTAATTAGTTTACTTAGTGTGATTGGAGCCATGTCATTTAAAGCTTTGAATGAAGTTATTGTTGTTTTATATATTATCCTGCTTTGTATTGGTAACCAGTGCAGGGAAGCTAGTATTGGTGTTATGTGTTGGAATGAGTGTACTTTCATTATGATCCTAGCTGCTGCGTTTTGTGCTAGTTGGATTCTTTTAATATTTTGTTTCGTTGTACCTAATAGAATTAGGTTGGCAAAATCGAAGTGAGGGGTTATGGTAGCCTGGATTATATTAATGAAGTCTTGTAAGTGTACTAGAGGGCGTAGTTGTTTAAGGATTTTGAGTTTGAAATAAATTTTCTTTATAGTATTTCTGATGTGAGTATTCATTGTAAGATGTGTGTCTAGAATAACACCTAAGTATCTTATTTCATTTTTTATTTTAATTTCATGGTTTTGTATTGTTATGTGGGTTGGGGGAATATATGATTGGTTTTTTGTTACAATTAGTACTGAGTCTTGATTACTGCAATGGCTTATTAAATGGTATTAAATGGCAGAAACCCTGGCCTTGCCGCTTCCCCCTCCCATTGCCGCCGATTCCATTTCAGGAGGGGGAGGTGGGCAGCAGCAGTATTTTCAAAAGTGGCGGCCACTTTTAGAAATATTACTGCGGCCCACCTCCCGTCCCCTCCCCCAACGGAATTGGCAGCAGCTGGGGGGGGGGGGGGCAGCCCGGCCACCCATGTGTGCCGCTGCCACCAGCCACCTGGGTTGACCACCCTAGGTGGCTGTCTAGCTCACCTAATGGGCGAGCCCGGCTCTGGCCATAACTCTGAGTATGGCCAAGGAACTGAGAAAACTGCTGAAAAGAATGGGGGATAGTAGTTCTTGCCTACTATAGCATCCTTGTCTTAAGGCAGGCATTGACAAATTTTGCTTGGACTTAGAAGCCAGGCAAAAATCTTAGGAGCCAGTGGCTGTGACACCCTCACGCCCCCCCCCCCCATTATCCACTAACATTCCTCCATTTGCAAATTCCTACATGTCTGAGGAGGGTGGAAAATTTTGAAAAGAGACAATAAAGTGTGTATTGTTCTGGTAGTAGGGGCTGAGTGAGGCTAGACAAAATATATAGGTAGAAGTGTCTATGTGTGTGTGGTGTAAGTGGCTAGCTTGTCTGTGTGGGGGATGTGCTGGTGGGTGCCTTTGTATGAGTGGGGTGCAGGGCTGCAGTGCATGTGTGTGTGTACACTGCAGAGCTGGGGAGCATCTGTGCGTGTGGTATGTCGTGTGGAGGTGAGGTGCCTGTGTCTGTCTGTCTGTTGTGCGGAGGTGAGATGCATGCGCGTGTGTGTGTGGTACAGAGGTGGAGTACTTGCCCATGTGTGTACTTAAGTGGAATGCTTGTGTGTGATTTTTTTTTGGGGGGGGGGGTGGAGGGAGTAGAATACACCTTTTGGCATATACAGATTGCCCTCCAAGCCTTGCACCCTTCTTTCTCTCCTTCAACCCCTCCCCACTCTTTCCCCATCTCTCTTCCCCCAGCACTCCCAACCTTTGGCCTTCATTCTCCCATTCTCTTCTCCTTTTTTTTTAAAGTTATGGCACCTTTAGATTTTGCCGTCTCACTTCTGCTGCCCCCCCCCCCACCCCAATCTAACTGTTTTTTTTTTCTACAGGGCCCTGATCCAGCTGTCCTCTCCCCTCCTGCCTACATGGATCCAATCTTCCACAGGAAGACAGAAGGGGTCATTGCCACGATCATGGCTTGGTTCTCTTGCTCTGCCCGGGGGGATGGGATTCCTGCAGGCAGTTTTCTGCCTTGGGGACCACGATCGCAGCCATCCCCTCCTGCTAATGGGGATCTGAAAACTCAGGCTGGGAGGCAAACATAAATGAGTTACTTTAGAAAATGAGAGAATCTAACAAAGACATCCTGTGGGGAGGTTCCAAGATGGTGGCAGCCCATGCCTGAGCTGCAGATGTGCATTACCTAGGAGTTGCCCGTGACGGGTCCTTTGGACCATTTCCTCTTGTACGCTGAGCATCAGCCAGACGTTACTGAAGTGAGGAGACTAGTAGTGAGGCGTGTTAGCTTGGCATCCTCCTCGGGAGCTGATCTTATCACTCTGGAAGTGCTGCACCCTGGCAAGTGGCCGGACACTGCTTTGGGTCCAGCTGGGAGTCCAGTTAGCAGTCCAGAGGTTGGCGTTCTGGCCGACTTGGGGGGGCTGGTGACTGGCAGAGGTGAGTGTGCGTGGAAACCCCTGCCCCACATCAATCCGGTAGTGCGGCCATAGGGAAGCAGATATATTGGGACCTGGAGTAAGAGTGGATCATTCTCAGAAATCTGATCTGGAAGGAGCAGTTGGCGGGGTTAGTTTGCATGTTTTTCTTGCACCTCCCGGCCAAATCACTTGGGAAATGATCTGGTGCGCTATTAAGCAGCTGGCTGAGGCATTACTTCCTCAAGTGAAGAACTTGCAGACCCAGCTCTGAACAACTCAAGCGGAGTGTATTAAGAACACTGAGGACCTTTCAAAAACGCAAGTACTGTGTGCTGATTTGACTACCTGCATAGCTAGTGTGGAAGGCTATTCGGAATCTACCATTAAAGATTAATTCTCCCTTAAGACAAAGACTGAACAGCTGGAAAATGCCTCAAGGCTCTCCAATTTGAGACTTATTAACTTTCCAAGATCTCAGTTGGTTTTGTTAGAAATGTTTTAAAAGTTTAATTTGTTGTTTTTACAAAATATATGTAGAACTCAAAGTAGAAATAGAAATCTATAGGATGCTATTTGCTTGTCACAAAACATTGGCTCACATGTTAACTTTCTGCACCTGGTAAAAACATTTTCTTTTGGCCTTGCAAATCTTAGGTTTCCCCCATACACCCCCCCCTTTAGCTTCTAGGCTATAGCACATAAGAAATGAGTAGATTCAAGGACAGAGGGAACACTGTGTGTCATGTTGACAAACAATTGCTGTTTTTGCAAAAGACCTATAGTGATGTGGAAATGGGAAAAAAAAACTTGAGAAAAGTTAAAGGAATATGAAAGTTAAGACCCTGGGCAACAAGGAAGGGGGATTTCTGAGAAATCACATGCCTGGTCATACAACCATAAAAGGAATAAGGTGAATAAGGAAAGAGGGGTAAAAGGGGCAAGTATTAGGAGAAGTAAACAGAGGTGGAGATTCACATGACCAGAATAAACATCACTAATAAGTAGGAGATTAGTAGTACCTTCACCAATAGAATAAGGGGAGGAATTTGTAGAAGAAATGGATGTAATACACATGGGACTGTTTGTATGTCAGGTGTGCCTACTTATCTAGGATATTTAGGACACGCTCTCTTGCAAGATTGTAATAAATAAATAAAAGAAAACCTTTGTTTTCACTGAGGTGTCTGTTATTATGCTAAAAAGTTATGGTTTCTTACAGATTGGGTGCTCACCCAAGATTGAATCATCGCTGGAGGTGGCCACCGACGCTGAGGATGGGGAGATATGTCCCGTTGAGTTCAACAGCCTTGTGTATCGACGACGGCAGACTCAGACAATGTACTGACAACAGAATCCCGAGACCAGTAAAAGCAATACAGACTCAGTGAAAGAGACCAGATATTAAGTGAGCACAAGCGTGCCAACCAGGCAACTCTGTGCACGGACTAAGGTAAGAAACAAGCCTTTAAAGTATTACCTTGATGTTTGGGGATCGAGACATCTTGCTGTGTGTATGAGACGTGTCCTAGACACACAGTGAGTGCAGAGTCTCAATCCGCAGTTCCGACACATCTGCGAGGAGTGTGGCCGGAGAGAGATGAAGCGAAAGGCACATTGGTGACAGGAGTCTCGATGCGTATTAAAAGTTATAAGGGAAACTTGAGTAAGGATGGGGTGCTCAGTACAAGTCCCGGGGACATTCCTCCATACAGTCCATTAGGGAAGACGTTGAGATATTGGAAGGATAATGACAGAACTAAACATAAGAATAAGGTAAAAATGATAAAATATTGCTGCTTTATATGGACAAAAGAACGCTTAAGGCCCCCAGACGTATTCTGGCCAAAGTTTGGGGCAGATGAAGAATGGTTGCTGGGAGGGAAGTCTGGAGTTGTGCCTCTTCCCGACTAAGGTCACTAGGATAGACGAGAACCCTTGGGAGACAGTGAGTCTGTGGGATCTCCTCCATATAACCCCCAGCTCCAGTGCCACTTAACCCACCGGCAAATGCTCCTCCCTCTGTCAGGATTGAAACCCAGATCTAGGAGACAGACCTTTCTAAGCAGTGGACCTTAGGGACCTTCCAGTTCCATAGACTCTGTCCCGGTAGTCAAAAAAAAGTCCCCAGGGAATTAAAGGGATGTCAGGAGAATCTTAAAAACCTTCCTTTCAAAAATATGACCGAGAAGGGTCGCAGGCAGGAAAAGGAAGTAAGGACTAAAGAAAGCAGTAGTGAGGAGGAATACGAAGATCCCCCTGAGGCCACCGAGTATCCCCTCTGGGAGGTACCCATGGGTCCAAGGGAGGAAGGATTTGTAAATGCCCCTTCTTACCAGTGCCGAGGTAAGAAACTTTAAAAAGGAAATGAAGTCTCTAGTAGAGGACCCCATCGACTTAGCCGAACAGATTGATCAATTTTTAGGTCCAAATATATACGCTTGGGGAGAAATTATGTCAATTCTAAATATCCTATTTTCAGGAGAGGAGTGGGGCATGATTAGGAGGGCAGGTATGAGGGAATGGGAGAGGGAGCACCCAGCTGGAACTGATGTGATCAGACCTGAAATAAAGTTTCCTAATACTGATCCCGCCTGGGATAATTTGAACTCAGATCACCAAACCAATATGAAAGACTTTAGGAGTTTAGTTATCAAGGAAGCAACCTCAAGGTCCTAGAACTTTAACAAGGCTTTCAAAGTACATCAGGAAAAGAAAGAAACACCCTCCGCTTTCCTGCAGAGACTAAAAGATCAGGTGAGAAAGTTTTGAGGAATGAGTGCAGACAATGAGGTGGCCAAAGGACTATTAAAGGTGCATTTTGTAACCAAGTCCTGGCCAGACATTAGAAGGAAACTTGAAAAGATAGAGGGTTGGAATGATAAACCACTAGAAGATTTGCTGAGAGAAGCACAGAAAGTGTATGTGAAAAGAGAGGATGAGAAACAAAAACAAAAGACAAAAATAATGGTAAATATGGTAGAACAGGTGTTGAGTAAAACAAGGGGAGGTATGGGACACAGGGGAAGAGAACATGGAAGAGGGTCAGGAAGAGGATGGGCTGATAGGAGTACAGGGCAAGGGTGGCCGGAATACCAAACTGGTAATTTTCGGTCCAAGCCCTAAGTGAGCAGGATGTTATCAGTGTGGGAAAATAGGGCACTTTAAGAGTGTGTGTGTCCGGAATTAAAATGAGAAGAGAAAATATTACCACTGATGAATTTTGATGAAGATAAGGGGTGTCAGGGGTTTCTTAATCTCAGGTCCCACCAAGAATCCTTGATAAATATGAAGGTAGGGCCAAAGGAAGAAGAAGTAGTATTTTTAGTAGATACAGGGGCTGCCCTGAAGTTCTTTAAATTATGTACCAAAAGGAATGAGGTTATCAAATCAAAAACTTACAGTTTCAGGAGTAAAGGGAGAGGGTTTTCCATATTTGAGCAGACACTGCTAAAACTGGACAATGAGGAGATAGAGGGACAGTTGCTATACATCCCAGAAGCAGGGAGTAACCTATTAGGAAGGGATACGATTAGACAGTTAAACCCAGAGATGAAAGTAAAAGACAACCAAATAATTATAGGAATGGCTGTCCTCACCGAAGAAGAAGAAAGCCAAATAGACCCTCTAGTATGGGCAAGGGAAGAAAATAGGGGAGGATTAGACATTCTGCCCCTAAAAATTGAATTGAAGAAGAACGGCGAGATAGTGTGCCAAAAACAATATCCCATTTCTTTGGAGGGCCGCAAGGGCCTCCAGCCTGTTATAAAGAGCTTACTCCAGGATGCACTATTAGAACCATGTATGTCCCCATTCAACACGCACATCTTGCCAGTAAGAAAACCAGATGGATCATATAGGATAGTACAGGACTTGAGGAAACTGAACCAAATAGTACGGGTGGTACCAAACCCCTATAAGATACTGGGTAAAATACCCCATGAGCACAAGTGGTTTAGTGTTATAGATTTAAAGGATGCATTTTGGATCTGTCCATTAGATCTGACTAGCAGGGACATGTTTGCTTTTGAATGGGAAGACCCCGATACTGGCTAGAAACATCAGTTCTGGTGGACAGTGTTATCCCATGGGTTCACAAAATCACCCAACTTGTTCGGACAAGTGCTGGAACAGGTTTCAGAAAAATTTTCTACACCATCCGGCATGGCCCTTTTGCAGTAAGCATAGTTACTCACCTGTAAGGGTGTTCTCAAGGGACAGCAGGAATCAGTCCTAACTTAAGGGTGACGTCGGCACCGACGGAGCCTGCGTGGAGCAATTCCCCAGCTTTCAAAAAAAAGCCTTTGGGATTGCTACCATGCATGCATGGTCCTCTCCCCACCCAAGGGTGCCATGTTGCTCAGTCAGGTCTCTTAGCTCGAGCCCTACCAAGCAAATGGCAAGGGAAGGACAAAAATTCAGCAACTCATCAGGAGAGGCGGGAGGGTAGTGAGGACTGATTCCTGCTGTCCCTGGAGAACACCTGTTACAGGTGAGTAACTATGCTTTCTCCAGGAACAAGCAGGAAGTCAGCCCTCACTTATGGGACTCCCTAACTACAGGCTACCGAACCTGTAACAAAAAAAACCTCCACGAGGCCGTAAGCAGAAGATGAAGCCCGAAGGAACCCGAGTCCTCGGGGCGAAACCCTAGGTAGCCGTGAAGAAGGGTCAGAGGGCAGGAGTTGCTTAAACCCCGAACAAGTTACGGAGTACAGCCTGGCCGAAGGCACTGTCCTGGTGGGACTCCCTCTCCAGGCAGTAGTGGGCAGCAAAGGTGTTCGTGGAAGACCAGGTCGCCGCCCGGCAGATGTCCATCAGAGGCAAGGAGCGCAGCGAGGCCACCGAGGCCGCTTTGGCTCAGACCCCGTGTGCAGTGACTCGAAAATCCAGAGGGATGCCTGCCTTCGCATGGGCAAAAGCGATGTAGTTGGCCACCCAAACGAAAGGGTGCGCTTGATGACATCATGCTTGCCCCGGTCTACTGTGATCATAGGTCACAAAAAGCCTGTCAGACTTGCAATGAGGCTGGGTACAAAAAATAAAAGGCGAGGGCCCGTTTGTAGTCGAGGATGTGGAGAGCAGTCGATGCCCGGTCGGCGTGGGGCCTTGGGAAGAAAGTTGGCAGCACTATCTCTTGGTTGAGATGGAAGTCCGAAACGACCTTAGGCAGGAATTTAGGGTGGGTAGGGAGGACCACCAAGTTCCGATAAAACCTGGTGTAAGGTGCGCAGCCATGAGAGCCTGGAGCTCACTGACACGGCGGGCTGAGGTCAGTGCCACCAGGAAGGCCACTTTCCAGGACAGGTGCCGGAGCAAACACGTCACCATTGGCTTAAAAGGTTTGCCGGTTGAGCTGGGTGAATATCACATTTAAGTCCCATTCCGCCGGGGTAGGGCGGATGGGCAGCTTGGATAGCAGAAGACCCTGAATGAAGTGGGAGACTAATGGCTACCCCGAGAGGGGTTTTCCCTCAATATGAAGATGATTAGCCCAGATGGCGCTCAAATGAACTCTGACAGAGTTAGACTTCAGCCTTTCCCTCGAGAGATGGAGGAGGTACTGGAGCACCCACCAAAAAGAACACGAGAAGGGTTTGATCTGGTGTTCCAAGCACCACATGAAGAAGCATTTCCACTTAAAGGCATAAGCTCGCCTAGTGGAGTCCTTCCTCGAGGCAAGGAGGACTTCCTCAACCTCTTCCGGAAGGGCCAGAGAGGCTAGGGAGACCCTTCAGCCGCCAGGCTGTGAGGGATAGGAAGGTTAGGTTCGGATGCAGCACCCGACCCTCCTCCTGCGTCAGCAGACCCCTGGCAGAGGGGACTCCGACGACAGCCGGAGGAGTGGGAAAGAAGGCTGCCGAGGCCACAAGGGGGCCATGAGAATTAATGATGCGTTGTCCCTGCTGAGCTTTGAACAGAGTCCTCACAATGATGGGTAAAGGAGGAAATGAATAGAGAAGACTGGAGGACCAGTCCAGGAGAAATGCATCGGAGCCCAAAAAAAAGCAGGGGAGCTGCATGTTTTGGGGACTGGTGGAGAGGTCTATTGACGGAGTCCCAAAGCGGAGAAACAACCAGTCTGCCACTCTGGGATCCAGCCGCCATTCTTGGGGATGAAGGATTCTGCTGAGTCTGTCCACCAGGCAATTCTCCTGACCCTAGAGGTACATTGCCCTGATGGACATCCTCCATCAGGCAGCAAAAGAGCAGATGAGGACCCCTCCTGGCAGAGGGAGCACAATCCCGTGCCCCCTCCTTGTTGATGTAGAACATTGCTACACAGTTGTCATTTTGCACTAGAACTGACTTCCCGCTGAGGTGTTCCTCGAAGGCCCTCAAGGCCCACCGAATAGCCTGGAGTTCGTGCAGGTTTATCTGCTGCTGAGACTCCTCGGGTGAACACTGCCCCTGCGTGCCGAATGGTCAGCAATGGGCTCCCCACCCTAACAGGGAAGTGTCTGTCATCAGCACTACATCGTGCTGCGGGGCCTGAAAGGGCAATCCCCGCAGGAGGTTGCGGGGGTGTTGCCACTACCTCAGAGACATGCGGAGGTCGGGGAGAACCCTGACAGGGTCCCTGGGGTGTCTGAGGGACTGGCTCCATTGGGCACTGAGACACCACTGAACTGTCCACATGTGCAGGTGGGTGTGAGGAACCACATGTTCGGTCAAGGCCATGTGGCCCAGGAGACATAGAATGGACCGACATGGTGAGTGCTTTGGATGTAAGCTGCCAGAGTTCGGAGGTGGGTGGAGCAATCCACCAGCAAGAAGGTGATCAACTGCTGAGTATAGAGGCATGAGCTGATGAACTCGAGAGCCTGCACTGGCTCGAGGTGAGACTTCGGGTAGTTGACCAAGAACACCAAGCTCTCCAAAAGAAGGACAGTGCGCTACATCACTTGCTGAGCCTCCTCAGATGAGGGGCTCGTGACGAGCCAGTCGTCGAGGTAGGGGAAAACCGGCACACTCTGGCGCCAAAGGAAATCAGCGACCATGACGAGGCACTTTGTGAAGACCCGTGGGGCAGATGCCAGGCCGAAGGGAAGCACCCTGTATTGGAAAGGCTCCCCCTGCATCCTGAAATGGAGATACTCCCTGTGTTGGGGGTGGATTAAGATGTGGGGATGTGTCTTTTTGATCCAAGGAGCGTAGCCAGTAGAATTGCCAGAGGAAGGGTAGAAGCACATCAAGAGATAACATCTTGAATTTCTCCCACACCAGGAACATGTTTAGCACGTGGAGGTCGAGGATGGGCCGTCTTTTTCGGGATGAGGAAGTACCGGGAAAAGAAGCCCTGACCTCGAAGGTGGGGAGGGACTTTCTCGACTGCCCGTTGGGCGAGGAGAGTGTGTAATTCCCGCTGTAGCAGAAGCTGGTGTGCAGGGAGTCGAGGAGGCTCCGCCAGGGAGAAAGGAGGTGGAAGCCTGTCGAAGTGAAGGCAATAGCCGTCTCAGACAACTTGGAGGACCCAAATGTCCGAGGTGATGGAAGCCCACGATGGGGAGAAGTAGGACAGGCATCCCCCCCCCACACACACACTGGCTGCTGCGTCGCTGGAGCGCGAGGGGCTATGCTGATGGCATCAAAACCCCTGAGTGGGTTGTGGGGGAACCAGCATTTGGGTCTTTGAGCTCTTTGATTTATGGTGCCCCTGGCCAGATTTACCCTGCGCCGGAGTGGTAGGCGTAGGGGTAGTTGGATATGATGGATAGCCCCGATACTGAAGGCTCTTTCTGGGGAAGAAGGGCTTCTTGGCTGGCTGCTTCTTCCGAGGCAGGGAAGAAGTTTTGTGGGAGAGACAGGTCCTGGTGATGAATTCCGTCTCAATTTCCACAGCCTTCTCTTCCATCGGCTTGCCAAAGAGCTGCTTGCCAAGGCATGGCATGTCCAGGAGCTTCTCCTGCACACACTGCTCCAAATCCGAGGATTGGAGCCATGCCTGGCAGCGGACCCCAATGCCTGCAGCTGCCTCCCGAGCCAATGTCTCGAAGCCAGTCGGCGACAGACTTTAGCAGGGCGCGGAATCTTTCGAGGGCTTCTCCCTCGAGGCCCGCAGAGAAACCCCCAAGCTCCTTAGCCAAATCGCTCAGGAACATATCAATGTATAGTTGATATTCCTGGATGTGACAAGAGAGCATGGAACCTTGGTAAGCCTTGCGGCCTAGGGCATCAAGAGCTCTCGACTCTTGGCCGGATGGTATCAACAAGTGGGATTTTGGGCTCTTTTGCTCCCTCATGGCCAATTCCACCACCATCGAGGTGTAAGGGAGCTGGGTCTTCCGGAAGGGCTGGCCTACGCTGCACCTTATAAATTGTGTCAAGGCGATTGCTCACGATGGGGACCAAGGCTGGGGCCTCTCACATGCGGAGCAGCAGCCAAGATAGAATAGGCGGTACAGGCACAGTAAGGGATTCACTGGGCGGGGACTTGTACTGAAGAATGTTGAGTTCTTCAGTACGAGGGTCCTCCTCAGCTTGGGTGACCAGGCTAAGGGCCCGCGCCATGTCCCGAATTAACACCAGGAAGGAGGTGTCTTCGGGTGGCGAATGCTGCTGGAGTGTGGGTGGCGAGGGGTCAGACAGAAGATCCCGGTGGGTATGGGTTTCCGGGGAGGTGTCCCCATCAGACTCCCAATCCAAGAAGTAGGTCGAGGAGTCTAAGCAGGGCAGGTCACTCTGTCCAATCGCTGGTAGCCTGGTGCTGGAGGCCCTGGACGATCACGCCTCCGAGGAACGAGAGGGCAAGCGAGACTGAAGCCAAGGACGTTCACGAGGTCCATGGCTCTCATGGGTTTCCTGGACGGATTTGGGTGTCCCACGCAAGGGACCCACAGTCTCTGGGTGTGAGTCAGTAAAGCTGGCCGTGAGCGCCTGCTGGGAAGCTATGAATGCAGAAATGCTGCATTCCAGTGCCAGCATACCGGACTTCCACGTGGGCGTGGGGCCAGGAAATGCCAATACCGGGTTCACCGGATCAGGTGTCGAGGAGGAAAGGGGGCCCCTTACCGGGATGACCCTCAGGAGTCCAGGTGCCTTTGCCGGAGGCCTCTGCTTCCGTGTGGGGTACCATGTGGGGCAGCTCCTTGTCTGACTCTTGGGAACGCCGAAGGGGGCTAAGCGACCGGGCGTGGAAGCGATCACGTTTGTCGGGAGCCCCGGACAGTGACTTCGAGGCCTTCTTTTTGTGCCATTCCACCTCGGGGGACCCCTGGTCAGAGTGCCGCCGCGAGCACCGGACCGCCTGGGGCTGAAGCCACCAGAGGAGAGATGACAGAGGGCGCCACCGGGGACTCCGAGGCAGCCTTTCGGAAAATGTCTTCGGACTTCTGTTTACGACTGAGCAGGGCCTTAGAGGACATTTTCTTGCAGAGCGAACAGAGCTCTGGGTCATGGTCGGCTCCCAGGCACCACACAACAGTTATGGGTGTCCATAAGTGACATGTTCCTAGAACATCTATCGCATTTTTTGAATCCAGTGGCCATGGGGGCAAAAATGGCCCCTGCGAGGTCGAAGACCCACACGGCCAGCAGTTAGAGAGAAAAAAAGGGCGCGAAGCCCATAACGAAAAAATGAGAAAGGAGTATCCCTGATAGCTCTAAAAAAAGTAGAGCAGGGAAGGACGGGTAGAGGACCGGTGCAACCGGGAAAAAGAGGAGCCTGTTAAGGTGAGAAAACAAAACTTTTTCCAAGGGACAAGGACGTGCGTCCAAAGGGCTCCGTGGAAAAAGGGAGACTGAGCATGATGACACCCTTGGGCGGGAAGAGGACCACGCATGCATGGTAGCAATCCCAAAGACTTTCTTTGAAAGCTGGGGAATTGCTCCACGCAGGCTCCGTCGGTGCCGTCAACCATAAGTGAGGATTGACTTCCTGCTTATTCCTGGAGAATGTAGATTATCTTTTAATATCAGGGGAAAAGAAAACTCAAGTAAGTGAAGTCACCAGAACCCTATTAGAGTTTCTGGGAAGTCAGTGGTTCTGGATTTCCAAAACTAAATTGCAATTTGTAGAGAAAGTAGTAAAATACCTCGGGCATCTGATTAGTGAAGGAAAAATATCAGTCCAGAACAAATAAAAGGGATTACAAATTTACTACTTCCTAGGACAAAGAAGGAACTAAGGAAGTTCCTGGGACTAACTGGGTACTGTAGGTTATGGATAGACTCATATGCCCAAAAGACTAAAGGATCATACTCGAAGCTGTTAGAAAAAGAACCTAACAACTTAATTTGGAAAGAAGAGCAGGAGTTAGTGAAAGAATTAAAATGAAGCCTGGTAGAAGCCTCAGTCCTGGCCTTACCCTCACTGAGCAAAACCTTCCACCTTTTTGTTACTGTTGACAAGGGACGTTGGGGGTCCTCACTCAAAAATGGGCAGGGAAGAAACAACCAGTAGCATATTTATCCAAAATCTTAGATTTAGTGTCCAGAGGAGGGCCAGAATGTGTCCAAGCAGTGGCGGAAACAGCCCTACTGGTGGACGAAAGTAGGAATATTTTATTTATTTAATTTTATTTTCACTTAACAGGTCTTATATACTGCCTTATTATATACATTCAAAGCAATTTACAATGAACAGTTACAGCAACAAGCTTTACATTGAACAGGGTTATTCAACTTGGAGGTTACATGGGGTAAAACAAGCAATTGTCAGTTGCTAACTATATACAAGAACTCTAGCTGTGTTTCATGGTCCAGTTGCTGTTACTGTTAATCCTCATCTTCCGGGGTCGTTCCAAAGTATTCCAGGAAAAGATGGGTTTTTAATCGCCTTTCTAAAGTCTGTTAGGTCTTTGATCTCGTGTGTTGATGCGGGGAGATCATTCCACAGCTTGGGTGCAAATAGGGAGAAGGCTCTGTTGCAGGTGGATTGGTTTGTTTTCCTGAAGTTTAGCGGGGTCTCTAGGATGTTGTTATCTGTTCCTCTCCTTGTTCTGGTAGGTGGTGTTTTCTTGATCAGTGGTTGCAGTGTTGTAGGTGCGAGGTTGTTTAGTGTTTTAAAGATTACACAGGTACACTACCAAAAAACTGCCTCCAGTTTTGCAACTGATTCCTATAGATTTTGGGGTGCTGAATCCAGGAAAAATAGCCAAAATGTTCCATCACGTCACGTTTTCTTGCAAAATTAGATTTCTTACCCATATAAGGAATGTTCACATAATTTCTTTTTAGCCGACTGCAGTTTATTTTCTTGGCCCAAAATAGAGGTTGTAATGGTTAACTAACTAGAAACACTCCCTCATGATATTTTAGAGTGTTTTGTATTCATTTTATACATTAACAGGACAATTGGGAGGCGGGGGGCTAAATCCAGTACTCGCGCTGGCGCATGTTCTTTCCTGTTCGCCTCGCCTCGTTCGCTCGCTCGCTCAAACACGGTGGTTGCGACATGAACGTTCCTGTCAAATTTCAGTTTCTTGCAAGTTCATTATTACCTTTTGTTTGCTCAGTCGTAATCCAGCTTTATTCCGAAGTGGTTCACTACAGTTGTAGTTTGCAGTGCTGTGTATTTGTGATGGCTCACAGAGCCAGAGGTTGCGTCAACTCTCCGGACAGTTTTTGTTTTATTTGTGGGGAATATACCGTGAAAAAGCGGCAGAGGAACATTTCTGCATTTATTAAAAAAGTATATTTCGCCTATTTCGGTTTGAAGTTAGGCGATCAAGACAAACCGTGGGCTCCTCACAAAGTGTGCAAGACATGTGAGGAAGATCTACGCTTATGGATGAAAGGTAAAAAACAAGCATTTCGTTTCGGAATACCTATGATGTGGCGTGAACAAAGAGACCACAGCAGTGACTGCTATTTTTGCTCTTGCATTGTGAAGGGATACAACTTAAAAAATAAGAACGTAATAAGTTACCCCAACCTTCCCTCAGCAATTAGGCCTATGCCTCATAGCAACGAAGTACCTGTGCCTGAACCACCAAAATCTTTGGATCATATTTGTGTGGATGGTTCTGATCATGATGAGACTCATCAGATGGCTTTTCCCAATGAGTCCAGTACTTCCGAGTTTGAAACTGAACCAGATCCGAAACCTGAACTTTTCTCTCAAGCTGAATTGAATGATTTAGTCCGGGATTTAGGACTCCCAAAAGATGCTGCCCAACTGCTAGGTTCTCGGCTTAAACAGAAAAATCTATTGTCACCAGGAACAACTTTTTATTGGTACCGCAACCGCGAGACACAATTTTTGAAGTATTTCAGCAAAGAGGAAGATTTGGTATTTTGCAACGATATATACGGAGTGATGGAAAAGTTTAAACTCAAGTATGATCCTGCTGAATGGCGGCTATTCATTGATTCGTCAAAAGACAGCATAAAAGGTTTTCTTCTTCATAATGGCAACACATTCGCTTCAGTTCCTATTGCTCACTCTGTTATTCTCCAAGAAAAATATGAGAATTTGGCCCTGATTCTTCAGAAGATTCGTTATGATGAGCATAAGTGGATGATTTGTGGAGACTTTAAAATTCTATCCATGCTATTAGGGCAGCAATCCGGTTTCACCAAATATCCCTGCTTCCTTTGCTTGTGGGATAGCCGGGCCCGCGACCTACACTGGGGGAAAAAAGACTGGCCAATTCGGGAGTATTTGAGACCCGGTGAGAAAAATGTTCTTCATGAGAGCTTGGTACCTCGTGATAAAATTCTATTACCACCTTTTTGCTACCATCACAGTGTGTTTTGTTGACATTACTCTATTCTTATGTGCTGCCTTGTTACAATTTTCTTTATTCTTATTTGAATAACTACTAAACAATTAGTATAAAGAATTCATCCAAGAAACTTTTATCTCGATCGCACTCAATCTGAAACGTTCACCTCAAACTGCTAACCCAATGTAGCAAAAAATCTGTACGTGATGGAGCAAATTGGTTACCAGATTTGGATTCAGCGCACCAAAAAACGTAAAAATCAATCGAAACATTAGAGGCAGTTTAAAAAAATTTTTTTTAGTGTACCTGTGTTATTCTTAGGTTTTTGTACTTGTTGCGTAGTGTCATAGGGAGCCAGTGCAGCTGATGGAGCGTGAGTGTTATGTGTTTGTATTTTGCTGTTCCAGTGATGATTCTGGCTGCAGTGTTTTGTACCATCTGCAAGGGGAGGGTCGTTTTCTTCGGGAGTTCATGGTAAATTGCATTGCAGAAGTCTAATATAGGCATTATTATGGCTTGGCAGACAGTTCAGAAGTCGTTGTCGGAGAGCAGTAGTTTGAGGTTGCATAGCATTCTGAGTTTAAGAACATAAGATATGCCGTACTGGGTCAGACCAAGGTCCATCAAGCCCAATATCCTGTTTCCAACAGTGGCCAATCTAGGTCATACGTACCTAGCAGTATCCCCAAAAGACACAAGTTTCACAATGCTTGTATTGGGTCAAGCATTGATATCTTGGGTCCCTTTTTAATAATGGTTTATGGACCTTTCCTTCAGGAACTTGTCCAAACCTTTTTTAAACCCAGCTACACTAACAGCTCTTACTACATCCTCCGGTAACAAATTCCAGAGTTTGATTACACGTTGAGTGAAAAAATATTTTCTCTTATTTGTCTTAAATAGTTTTCCCTGTAGCTTCATTACATGTCCCCTAGTCTTTCTATATTCTGATAGCGTAAACAATCGATCTACGTTTACCCGTTCCACTCCATTTAGATCAGTTTGTGGTATGCTGATCTGGTTTTCTTCTTGATGTGTGACTGGAAGTTGAGGAAAATGACCTTTGGAGGGGCCCTGGTAGTAAGTACCCCACATCAAGTGAGAACCATCCTAACCCAGAGGGCTGGGAGGTGGCTCACTGATTCACGGTCTGAAATATGAGGCAATATTAATGGAAAAGGATGATCTAGTGTTACCCACAGAACAGTGTTTAAACCCAGCCACCTTCTTATGGAAAGGTGAGGGGGTGAGTGAGGAACCAGAACATGATTGTTTGGACATTATAGAATACCAGACCAGGGTAAGACCAGACTTAGGGGATACCCCCTTGCATGCAGGGAAGTATTTGTTTGTAGATGGATTCTCCTGGGTAATAGAAGGGAAAAGACGAAATGGATATGCAGTAGTAGAGGGAGAAAGTCACTGCTCGCTTGAAGCGGGTAGGCTACCCAATCATTGGTCAGCACAAACATGTGAATTATATGCCATGAAGCAGGCTTTGAAGCTATTAGGGAGTGGAGATGGGACCATCTTGACAGACTCATAATATGCCTTTGGGGTGGTACATACCTTTGGAAACATTTGGGAGAAATGAGGTTTGATAAACAGCAAGGGAAAGGAGCTGGTGCATGGGGAATTAATTCAAAAAGTGTTAAAGAACCTGCTGTTACCACAAGAGATAGCAGTAGTGCATGTGAAAGGACATCAAGCCGGGAATTCATTTGAGGTTAGGGGGAATAGGGTAGCGGATGAGGCTGCTAAGGAAGCTGCCTTAGGGGAAGACATAATCCCTACATACAACTTAACCTCAGAAGTAGTGAGTCACACAGCAAATCCTATATTTACTGAGAGGGAAAAACAACAACTTGAAGAAATAGGGGCAGTAGAAACAGAAGGGGAAAGTGGGTTTTACCTGATGGGAGGCAGATGGTGAACAAACAAATCATGAGAGAAATTATGGCTATTCTACATCAAGGGAGTCATTGGAGTGTACAGGCAATGTGTAATCTGGTTTTAAGACACTATGGGTGTATGGGAAAATACACAGTAGCCAAGCAGGTGTGTGAGAGGTGTATAACCTGTAAGAGAATAAACAAAAAGGTCCTTAGGAAACAACCGCAGGGAGGTAGAGACCCTGGGTCTTTGTCCCTTTCAAAATATACAGGTTGATTTCACTTAATTACCCCTGGTTGGGAGGGTGAAGTGCCTTTTGGTAATAGTAGATCACCTGACGGGATGGGTAGAGGCGTATCCCATGGCCACTGCCACGGCAGCAGGGGTGGCAAAGACAGTTTTGGAGCAAATCATTCCGAGATATGGAATGATAGGGCACATCGATTCTGACCAAGGAAGTCACTTTATAGCCAATGTATTGCAAAATATAATGGAAGCTCTTGGGATAGTTTGGGACTTTCACACTCTCTGGCATCCACCCTCATCAGGGAAAGTGGAATGCATGAATCAAACTATAAAGAAGCAGTTAGCTAAATTGATATTAGAAACAAAATTGCCCTGGACCAAATGTTTACCCTTAGCATTGCTAAGAATTCGAACAGCCCCTCAGAAAGATCTGGGGTTGTCTCCCTACGAGATGCTATTTGGGCTACCCTACCTGGTGCAATTAAAGGAAACTCCTCAATTTGAAACCAAAGACAAGTTTCTTAGAGAATATATACTTGGGCTGTCTTCTTCTTTATCTTTCCTCAGAAATAAAGGGCTCTTGGCACAGACACATCCTTTGGATTTTGTAGTCCACCGCTTTAAATCAGGACAGTGGGTATTGATAAAATCCTGGAGGTAGTCTAAGCTGCAGCCTGATTGGGAGGGGCCATTCCAGATACTCCTGAGCATAGAAACAGCTATAAGAATTGCAGAAAGAGGCTGGACTCACTACACCCGAATCAAGGGACCAGTGGAAGCACCTTCTCCTTTCCAGGACCTTGGAGTGTGGAAGGCACAGCCAACTGAAGACCCCATGGTTGTAAGACTGAAAAGAAAACTCAAAATATCTGAATAGGGATTATCCCCGTTACAGAATGCTTGAGAGTCCTGCTCATGATAATTAAGAGACTTGACAAGCTGTATTTCATATATATTTAGAATTGTATTAAATTATGCTACAGAGGAATGGATTGTAGCTGAACTATTGCTTTTAAGTGTGATAGGTGTGACAATAATTGCTGTTGCAAAGCCAGAAATCAAATAGCGGCAGGGTTTGAATCAGTATTATTTTGGTGGTCCACAATTAATAAAAATGTAGATTGGATTAATTACAGATATTATAATCAGCAAAGATTTCTAAACTATACCAGAGATACAGTGAAAGGGATAGCAGAAGAGTTGAATGCCACAAGCAGGATGGCTTGGGAAAATCGTATGGTCTTACAGTAGTGGCCAAAAAATTAAGGCAGGTATCTTTTTCAACAATTTATTGTTAAATAATGTACTGTGGAGATGTCACACTGCTTATTTAATCAGCATGGCGATTAGTCACACCATGCGTCTGGTGTCCATTTTAGTTTACTTACACTCTGTAGTAGGTTTCTTGGATGAAGTTTTGAATTTTTACAACTAGGAAAAGATTGAAAGTTACATGTAAAATATACAATCAAGATGGGAAGAAAGTGCGATATTAATGACTTTGTAAAGGGACAAGTTGTCACACTCCATGCTGAAGGATATTCACAATGTGCTATTGCAAAACATTTGCATATATCAAGGTGTGCAGTTCAGAATGTTCTGAAATCAGGTGGCCGTACACGTCATTCAAAATGTGGGCACAGACGGATAACTACTGGACGAGATGACCGATTCCTCAAAAGCATTATTACATCTAGTCCACATACTTCATCTCAACGTGTGGCTCAGTTAGCTAATGATCAAGGAATAAAGATAAGTGCCAGATCTGTCCAACAATAGCTTGTGGATGAATTCAAACTCGTGGCCAGAAGACCTGCCAAGAAGCCTATGATGACCAGGAAACAAATTGCTGCCCGCATACAGTTTTGTAGCAAGATGAAAGACAAATCTGCTGAATGGTGGGAGAGGGTAATGTTCACAGATGAAAGCAAATTTCAACAAGTAAGTGGGAGTGGTTACAACTATGTCCGTCGACCAGCAGGTGAGAGACTAAATCCGAAGTATACAATCAAGACTGTTAAACACCCACCATCGGTCATGGTACGGGGTGGTATCTTGGCGAATGGACGATGTGGCCTGCACATTTTTGAGAAAGGTGAAAGAGTAAATGATGCAAAATACATATCCGTGCTGAATAGTAAAGTTAAAATACACATGAATGTTTATGGCACAACTATATTTCAGCAGGACTTGGCACCGTACCACACTGCAAAAACAGTCAAAAAATGGTTCGTGGACAACAAGATCGAACTGCTACCAAGTTGGCCATCAAACACTCTGGATCTCAATGTAATTGAAAACTGTTGGAATCTTATGAAGAAAAAGGTGGCAGCACACCGTCCAACTTCAGAAGCAGATTTAAAGGACATACTCAAGCATGTATGGGTCAACAAAATCACTCCAGCATACTGTAAAACGCTAGTTAACAGTATGCCTACAAGAATCCAGGCTGTGCTGAAAAATCATGGCCATCTTATCAAATACTGACACACATATTGTTGCTTGAATAAAACTTTGAAAATGACATATACATCTTTGGTTCTTAAAGCTTTTGACAATGACACATACTTTTCTAATAAAATTCTGATATTTTGAACTCTGCCTTAATTTTTTGGCCACTACTAAAGATTTATAAACTATACCAGAGATGCAGTGAAAGAGATAGAACAGTTGAATGCCACAAGCAGGATGGCTTGGGAAAATCATATGGTCTTGGATATGATGTTAGCTGAAAAGGGAGGAGCTTGTATAATAATGGGGGGAAATGTTGTACGTTTATCCCAAATAATACTGCCCCTGATGATACAATAACAAAGGCATTACAAGGCCTTGCCATTCTAGCAGAAGAGCTGGCTGAAAATTCAGGAATAGATAGTTCTTTGACAGGATGGTTAGATTCCTGGTTTGGAAAGTGGAAAGGAGTGGTGATATCAATCCTTACATCTTTGACAATACTGGCAGATGTTCTAACAGCTGTAAGATGTTGCATAATATCATGTGTCAGGGGGTTAAGCACAGAGATTGATAGAAGCAGCTGTAAGTAAACAAATGACAATTAAACCTCCACCATATGAGGACACCCTGCTACTTATGGATGAGAGGGAGGAAGGCAACCGAAGAGAAGATTAGATAGAGTCAGAAATAATGTTGTCTAGATTAGAAGCTTCATATGAAATAATATAGTAAGTGTAAAAAAACTAAGGGGCTTGTTTACAAAGCTGCGGTAGCGGTTCGCGATCGTTATCGGAGCCGCGACCCCATTGATTTCAATGGGGCCGCGGCTCCGATAACGACTGCGAACCGCTACCGCGGCTTTGTAAACAAGCCCCTAAATCGGTATAAAAGAGAAAGGGAGGAGTGCTTAGAAATGTTTTAAAAGTTTAATTTGTTGTTTTTACAAAATATATGTAGAACTCAAAGTAGAAATAGAAATCTATAGGATGCTATTTGTTTGCACCAAAACATTGGCTCACGTGCTAACTTTCTGCACCTGATAAAACATTTTCTTTTGGCCTTGCAAATCTTAGATTTCCCCCATACACCCCCCCCCCCCACCTAGCTTCTAGGCAATAGCACATAAGAAATAAATAGTAGAACTAGAGATTCAAGGACAGAGGGAACACCGTGCAAGTCATGTTGATAAAGAATTGCTGTTTTTGCAAAAGACCTATAGTGATGTGGAAAATGGGAAACAAAACTTGAGAAAAGTTAAAGGAATATGAAAGTTAAGACCTTGGGCAACAAGGAAGGGGGATTTCTGAGAAATCACGTGCCCGGTCATACAACCATAAAAGGAATAAGGTGAATAAGGAAAGAGGGGTAAAAGGGGCAAGTATTAGGAGAAGAAAACAGAGGTGGAGATTAACATGACCAGAATAAACATCACTAATAAGTAGGAGATTAGTAGTACCTTCACCAATAGAATAAGAGGGGAGGAATTTGTAGAAGAAATGGGTGTAATACATATGGAACTGTTTGTATGTCAGGTGTGCCTATTTATCTAGGATATTTAAGGCACCCCCCTCTTGCAAGATTGTAATAAATAAATAAAAGAAAACCTTTGTTTTCACTGAGGTGTCTGTTATTGTGCTAAAAAGTTATGGTTTCTTACAGTTTCTTCTAAGGAAATGTTTAAGTGTTATTTGTCTGAGACTCTGGGTGTCCCTCTTGAGAGACATCCTCTGGTTTAAAAAGTCTATTATTTACGGCACAGGAAGAAATCTTCTGTGCAAGGAGAGACGCTCCAAGTTCAGCCTATGGATATCTTAAATGTTTCCACTATTTTCAAGAGCTCTGAGTTAGATGTGATTACTCCAGCAACTTGTCTTGTTCAGTTTGCCCTGTCTTTGGACAGAGATTGGTTTCTCCAGATGTTTTTCAGACAGAGGAATGTTCGATTTCAGGGAATGTTGGTCTGGGCTTTTCCAGACCTGACTAGGGAAGCCCAGAGAGACAGAAAAGAATTTCCCCTCCTTCGCCCTTGGGTTACTCAGCTGGGTGCTGGCTTCTCCCTAAAGTATCCCTATAAATGTATAGTCAAATATCAAACTAATGTGTATGCATTTCTTTATCCCTCTCAACTTATTTTGTTTCTGAATGCCCACCCTGTTCCTAGTCCAGTTATGGATTTATCTGTGCAGCCTTAAGTTATAGGTCTGGTGAAGGCACTGGCTTATTTCCTTCACGTCTGTAAGTAATTGATACCTATGGAATTATTCCCCATATTGTGGGCTTTGATTAGGGACCTGATGTTTATTATCTTCTGTGTTGTTTTCCTGATATGCTACCAAGCTGTAATAATCTTCTTTAGTTTTTCTCACCCAGCTCCCATGTTTTTCCACGAGTAGTGGTGGTTTCAGTGCTTGTATAATGTAAAGCAGCATAAATAAAAAAATAAAAATAAAAATAAATAAATCCTGAACATGGTCTGACAAATAGAGAGCCAGTTAGAAGGATAGCAGCAGCATTAATCAGAGGTGGAAGCCTGAAAGTGAGATACAGAGGAGGAGAGTGCGGGAAGGTTCAGGGGGAGATTAGACTTTATGCTTGGAAGACAGACAAAAGTAGTGTCAAATTGCTAATTAAAGTTTTTTGTGAATCCCAGAAAAAAAAAAAGGAATTGCCCAATCCGGCAGTATTTATCAGGGAACTTCTGATCCAGTGCTTCACCCTCAACACAAAGTATGAGGTAGAATGGGTGCATTGGGAAAATAGACCCAAGCCTTCCCTAGGGGACAAGCTCAGTGCAATAAAGGCCAAGTTGCTGCACTACCAAGAAAATGAGCAAGTGATTTGATAGCAAAGAAACTGGGGGTACATCATGTACAGAGACTGTAAAAATCTACATTTAACCACACTTGACGGCACTTAACAACACATGAAGAAAATGCATAAATGAAACAACTGCTAAAATATACAAAAGATTAGAGCAAAGTCAGTATTTGGTATCTTGTGTACCGGAAACAGTTGTGAACATTAGCAGCACCTTTGCAGTTCAACCCCTTGATGTCCAATATTTCCTAAAAAATAAGTGGCCAGTGAAATGGTTTTGGATTGTATATGCACACATTTCACAGATAAAAGAATCAAATAAAACAAGAGCAATTAAAAAAGGAAATGGTAGGAAATAGCATAAAAATTGGGACATTGCCAGGATATGATTATTAATTTTTTGTTGGAAAGCACACCATAAAGGACCAATTTTATGACTCCTTCTCGTGGTGTGTAATTCCTTTTTATAATTAACCCTTAACCAATAACAAGGAACCCCATCTCCTTAGTATCACACAACCGGCACTGAGAAACCTTGAAATTGAATGAATCAGAGGAAGAGGAGGATTAGCTGTTTTGAAACCAACTTGGGATTTCCGAATTAACGGTGGGAGAACATCTGGTACCCCCGGTGAAATGTTATTTTCGGTGAAATCAGTTTGTGAGGATTGATTATCAACAGCTAAGTGACTCTTCCTCTGATTCATTCAATTATTGAATTTCAAGGTTTCTCAGTGCCGGTTGTGTGATACTAAGGAGATGGGGTTCCTTGGTATTGGTTAAGGGTTAATTATAAAAAGGAGTTACACACCACGAGAAGGAGTCATAAAATTGGTCCTTTATGGTGTGCTTTCCAACAAAAAATTGATAATTACTTGGTGTTGCTCTTATAGAGGAATATAGTAATAAACAGGGAACACTGTTGGGTTTAAGGATTAGGATAGTTAATTTGAGTACCCATTTTCTTAATGGCTACCGACGATTTAGACTTACCATTTAATACAGCCACCTTTGCCTTTTTGGAAAAAAAAATTAATCAATTAACGCAATGACCTTTGCTGTTTGAACTGATTGAGGAGAACAGGAAGCTTCAATCGTCTTCATCTTCTTCTTGGGTGGATTTTAAAAACCTCCACAGAAACCAGATCCGCATACAGTTACATGCGGCAACTATGGCCCAGTATCTAAAGCAGAGGATGATTCCTCGCGGATTGCGGGTGTTGAAACCTCCACATATGTTCCAGGATGATAAAAAATTTCACACTACTTGGAATAGTATTTTGAACAAATGCAGTCTGGATTTGATTGCTTTATTAGTGGAATGTCTTGCGGCTGAGGAACTTGCAGTGCGAGATCAATTGAAGGATTTACGGTCTCATTTGGTTGAATTGAGTCCACAAGAGAAATTTCAGACTGATTGGAAAGAGTTGGAAGCCCAATTACAACAGTTTAAAGAATCGGTTAAACAAGTGAAAGTTTCAAAATTTAAACGAGACTCTGGGGATTATGAAGAGGATCAGGTCTATACCTGGCGTCAGAATCAGTGTTCTAATAAACTTTACAGACGCCAGGTGACATTTGACGAATCTACAGAAGACAGTACCGATTCGTCTGACAGTGTTCAAAATTCAGACAGACCGAGGGGAGGATCAACACAGCGGTCTTTTCCCAGGGGCCGCCCTCAATCTCACCGGCCGTATTTCAACGAGGAGGGTCGGAGGGGACCCACCACCAGGTCGCATACGAAGCATCAGTAATTAAGTTGTCTAATGTTGAGCTCACTTGTGAGCAGTTACAAGTATTACAATTGGGTTTATCTTTTGTTCCTTCTTCCTTTTATGACCCTTTCCGAATGAGGGTGGCGTTATTTAAATTTTTCAGGAAATTACATGTTTCCCAATTTTTTCATCAACGCTCTGCTGCGAGTGCAACCATTGATACTTCTGTAATCAAAAATCCCTCTAAATGGATGCCTCAAGGGTTTTTGGACCCCACTACAGAGACTTTTCAAAAGTTGGTTTTAAGGGATGTGATGGCGTTGGAAGCATGGGTTTCGTCTGGGATCTCCTCCACTTTTTCCAATATAACCGGTGAGCAACATAGGGCATTAAGATCGTTGAGAGACCGGAGTGATATAATAATATATCCGGCGGATAAAGGTGGAGCTACAGTACTTTAAGATCAAGGCCGGTATGAAAGTTTGGTGAAAGAACATCTTTTGAATGAGAAATATTACAAGATCGAGATCCTACGGCTGATATTAAGGGGGAGATAGTCGCATGTATAACCTGGGCACGGCAGCAACAATGGATTACTGAGAAGGAGTTTTTGTTTTTGAACAAACATCCACTTCTTCCTATTCTGTATATGGTGCCAAAAGTTCACAAAAATTTGGAAAACCCGCCGGGGCGTCCGATTGTTTCATGCCGGGGGTCCCTTTTAGAGCCATTATCCCAGTTTTGTGATTTATTCTTTCGTCCCTTGTTGTTGACTATACCCTCTTTTATTAAGGATTCTTTTCATTTTTTGTCATTATTACATCAACAAACTGAGGATAAGACGCACTGGTTGTTAAGTGACGATGGATGTGCAAGCCCTCTAAACTAATATTAACCAGGAAGCTGCATTGAAGATGGCAAGTAATATACCATTAGAATTGCCCCCTAGGATACCGAAAAAGTTTGTGCTTCAACTTTTGCGATTGGTATTGACAAGAAACTTCTTTTATTTTAGGGGAAATTTTTATCATCAAATCTATGGTATAGCAATGGGGGCCACAGTTGCCCCATCTATTGCCACCTTTTATATGGCAGACTGAGTCTAAATTTATATATCCTTCAGTTTGGTTCCAACACATACGAATGTGGATAGAGCTGATCAAATTGGTGGAGGGGTTGCGCTCTATGTTAGAGAGGGCATTGACTCAGAAAGGATTAAAGTTTTGCAGGAAACAAAATCTGCTGTAGAATATATATGTTTTGAAATTCCATATAAAAGGGGGAAGGCAATGGCAGTGGGGGTGTACTATCGAGCACCTGGCCAGAATGACCAAATGGATGATGAAATGCTCAAAGAAATCAAGGAAGCTAACAAAAGTTACAGCGCAGTAATAATAATGGGTGATTTCAATTACCCCGGTATCGACTGGGTCAGTGTCACGTCAGGACATGCTAGGGAGATAAAGTTCCTAGATGAAATAAATGACTGCTTCTTGGAGCAGCTGGTTCATGAACCGACCAGAGGGGAAGCCATAATTAGACCTAGTCCTTAGTGGAACAACAGATCTAGTGCAAGAGATAAGGGTGTTGGGGCCACTTGGCAATAGTGATCATAGCATGATCACCTTTGATTTAATTTGTGGAGGAGGGATAGTAAGGCTGTTAGTGTAGCTGGGTTTAAAAAAGGTTTGGACAAGTTCCTGGAGGAAAGGTCCATAAACCATTATTAAGAAGTGACCGAAGATATCAATGCTTGACCCAGTACAAGCATTGTGGAACTTGTGTCTCTTGGGAAAAACTCCTAGGTAAATATGACCTAGATTGGCCACTGTTGGAAACAGAATACTGGGCTTGATGGACCTTGGTCTGACCCAGTATGGCATATCTTATGTTCTTATGATTAGATTTTCAGATGCCATTTTTTTTCTTTTGGACGGATACTGAAAGCAAACTTCAGGATTTCTTTGGATAAACACTATTGGCTGATTTGAAATTTACGCCCCAGTTTCATCTTGACCATATTGAGTTCTTGGACTTATATTTATATAAGGATCATTCCAGGAGTTGTTCAACTCTATATCGGAAGAGCATTCAGAGGAATACATTGCTGCATTATAAAAGTTACCATCCTGACCTTCTTCGTAGAGGGCTACCGATAGGTCAGTTCCTTCATTTAAGGAGAATTTGTTCTACATTGACAGAATTTAAAATACAAGCAGCAAATTTAAAAATCCGATTATTGGAGCGAGATTATCCACGGTCTGTGATACATCGCGCATACAGAAGGGCGCGTTTCAATCATGCTGAATGGTGGAATACAGCTGATAAAACTGCTGCTTTGGATACTGTCTCTCCGTATGTTGGCGTACTTCCTTATATGCCGCAGTCGGCAGAAATATTGAAGATTATTCGTTCACATTGGTCGATATTATCTTTACATGCCTGTTTGATAAACCTTTGCGAGTGGCCTTTCAACGGGGTCGTAACAGCAGGCTGTTAAGCTACCTCTAATCTCTATTTTAAAAAAAATCCCAAATTTAAACACTTTGTTTTGGCTGCTCAGAGCTAATTATTTTTCACTGTCAGTCCAACAATTTTCAGTGAGCCCTGCCCCACTGGGCCCAGAGCAGGCATGATCGGGGCTCCACAGAGCAGCCACTTGTCTGGAGGCAGATTCCGTACTGGCACCAGCGTCATCACAGCCTATCCAAAGCTTGCTTCCTCAGGCCAGGGGCTTGACTCCTTCACCAAAAAAAGCTGGAAGAATGGTCTAATGCTTGGCAGTTAAGATTTAATGTGAAGAAGTGCAGTATCATGCACTTGGGATGCAGAAATCCAAGGGAATTGTATGTGACGGGGCAAAAGTTTGGTGTGCAAGGACAAGGACGATGACCTCAGAGTGATTGTTTCTGAGGATCTCGAGATGGCGAAACAGTGTGACAAGGTGGTGGCCAAAGCCAGAGTAATGCTGGGTTGCATACAGAGAGGCATTGCCAGCAGAAAGGAGGTCTTTATGTGACTGTACAAATCACTGGTGAGGCCTCACATGGAGTATTGTGTTCAGTTTTGGAGATCATATCTCACAAAGGAGGTAAAAAGACTGGAAATAGCTCAGAGGAAGGCAACCAAAATGATTTGGAGCCTGTGCCAGAAGACGTATGAGAGGAGATTTGAAGACCTAAATATGTATACGCTAGAGGAGAGGAGGGACAGGAGAGATATGATACAGACCTTTAAATACTTAAAGGGTATTAATGAGCAAACAAACCTTTTTCAAAGACAGGTAAAAGTAGAGGGCATAACATGAAGCTGTAAGGGAGTAAACTGAAAGGCAACGTCAGGAAATACTTTTTCACTGAAAGGGTGGCAGTTGCTTGGAAGGCCCTCCTAATGGAAGAGGTGGGGGCAAATACAGTGACAGAATTCAAAATGGCATGTGACAAACACAGGGGATCTCTTTATAGCAACAGGATAAAATCAAAATAAGCTTAACTATCTTTTATATCTCAACAAATAAGGGTGACTTGCAAGGAGTGGTGGATATACCTCTAAACGAAGGCATGGGGAGAGGTGACCTGCACATTGCGGCAGGTGCACCTACTCTTGCCAGCTTGCTGGGCAGACTAGATGGACCATATTGGTCTTTAACTGCCATCATATACTATGTTACTATGACTTGAAATAACCAAGAAATGATAGCTTAATGCTTAAAATGGCCACATTCACTCCCTGTTCCATTTTCACAATGGTGAAGACATGAAAGCTGCTTGAACCCATCAGAAACACCGGTATCACCAAACATCAAACTTCAAAGGGGTACAAGGCCATCTCCAAAGACCTTGGGATTCCTGGGTCTACGGTTTGCAATGTTATTAAGAAATTTTCTGCTCATGGAACTGTCAAGAACCTCAGAGGATATGGTGGGAAGAAGGAAATTAATCCAAGAAGTCTTTGAAGGTTAGTGCAGACTGGTGGAGCACTCTGGAGTGGTGGTTACACCTACACCTTATGCCACACACTTGAAGGACTTCATGGGCAAAGGCCAAGGAGGAAACAGAAACATGTCAGTAGAAAAAGACCATATGGCCTATCTAGTCTTCCCTTCCATATCAAATACTATGGTACCTTTTTTTTTCTTTAGAAATCTTCTGTATTTTGTCCCATGCTTCTTGATTTCAGATACTGTCCTCATCTCTACTACCTCTACTGGAAGACTATTCCACATTTCTCCCACTCTTTCCTACTCCTGAGTTCATCCTCTTTCACCCTCATCCTATGGACGCTCATTGCAGAGCTTCCTTTCAATCAAAAGAGGCTCTCATGCATTTATGCCACCGAGGTATTTAAATGCCTCTATCATATCGCCTCTATCCTGCCTTTCCTCTAACGTATACATATTAAGCTCTTTAAGTCTGTCTCCAAATTTTTTATTTATTTACAGTTTCTTTTATACCGCGCTATTCGACATCAGTGCGGTTTACAATGAACATAAAAACCACACGTCACAAATAATTGATCTGTGCTTACAATGAACAGGTAAAATAAACTTGGATATACATTAAACAGGTTTCTTGAACAGTGAAACAGTGAACATGAGAACTATGTACAAAGCAACTAGATGCAGCTAAATGTAGAGTTACGTAAAACTTGGTAAATTTCTCTTGGTGAGAGGAGGTGCGAAGTGAGATTACAGTTCTGCAGATTAAGAATGTGGAGTGCATGGGTTTAGGTGTTGGCCTGGAGTGTGGTGGTGGGTTGGTATGGGGGGGTATCCGAAACATCGTAGTGCTGAAGAAATAGGTGATGCTTCAGTGCCTTCCTGAACTGGGAGAGGTCACTGATAGTTCTGATGCCAGATGGTATGGCGTTCCAACATGATGGTGCAAAGTAGGAGAAGGCTCTGGATCTAGTGACTTGAGAGCACTTCGTGATTGCCTTCGGTAATACGAGAGAGTTGGAGGCGGTCGATCTCCTTGCTCGATTAGGGGGTGTAATTGATATCAGGTCAGTGATAGCAGATGCAGAGTAGTTATTGATCGCTTTATGAGTCATAGTTAGGATCTTGAAAGAGATCCTAGATTGTATAGGCAGCCAATGTAACTGTTTCAGTATTGGAGTGATGTGGGTTCTCTTAGAGACTCCATGAAGGATTCTTGCAGCAGAGTTCATTGCCAGTTGTAAGGGGTTGATCGTGCTCTTTGTTAGGCCATGTAGTATCGCATTGGCGTAGTCAAGGTGAGGCATTATTAGGGCCTGAAAGACTGATTGGAAGTCATCTGGCTCTAGCAGCTGACGCAGATAACGAAGGGTCCGGATTTTATGATAGACAGATTTTGCTACGTTGCTGATATGTACCTTCATATTGAGTTGCTGATCGAGCGTAACCCCCAGGTATCTCACTGTAGTCTTGCAGGAGTTCTGCGTCACGCACCTTGATGGACATTGGTGGGGTAAATGCAGGGTTCCTGGTGATGAAGAGGACTTCTGTCTTTTTGAAGTTTATCTTAAGCATTTGTGCATTTAGCCAGTCTGTGACTGCGTCAAAGCACTTGATTAGTGGGAAGAGATCCAGGTGTTCTGTTGAGATTGGCATATACATCAAGACGTCATCAGCATAGACCAGGCAGTTGATGTTAAAAGAGTGGATAAAGTCACAGATAGGCTGCATATAGACGTTGAACAGCAAGGCGGAAAGGGAGGAGCCTTGTGGCACACCTTTTGTTTGAGGGAAGGGGTCAGAGGTGGAAGATCCAGAACAGACATGTTGCCAACGGTCTCTGAGGTATGAAGCGCACCAAGATAGAGCTGATCTGTGAACTCCCTTCTCTCTAAGTCGTGACAGGAGTACTTCATGATCGACAGTGTCGAAGGCAGCGGCAATGTCCATGAAGATTAAAGCAAAACCTTGTCTGATGTTGTCCAGGCCTATGGTTAGAGCATTAAACAGGGATGTCAGTAGTGTTTCAACACCATGTGATTCACGAAATCCGTGCTGACAGGGATGCAAGGGTGCATTGGTATCTATATGATCTTGTAATTGGCGTTGGGTAATCATTTCAATGATTTTCGATAGGAGAGGAATGCTGGAGATGGGTCTGTAGGATTCCATCATGGAGGGGTCCAACTTGCTGTTTTTTAGGAGAGGTCTGATAGAAGTCTGCTTCAGGGTTTGAGGGAACGTCCCAGTAGAGAACGATACATCTATCATTTTAGCTAGAAATGGGCTGAGATCCGTCCATAGTGACTTTATCCAGGAAGCTGGACAGGGGTCAGAAGGTGATGTTGTGGTGTTTATTTTTAAGATAGTGTCTTGAATGACTGTCAGTTGGGGTGGAGAAGGATGAAAGAGTGTGTTGAGTCTCACATGAGAATTGGCTAGGTGAGGGTAGAGGGACGGTGTAGGGAGTGTTAGCTGGAATGAGGGGCTTAGAGGTTAGAGCGAGCTGGTTACTTTTGCTTCGTAAGTAGTTGGCATATTCCTGAGGGTCTAGATGGGGCAAGGTACCCTGAGAAGGTTCCTTTGCTAAGATTTTCACAATGTGGAAGAGCTCGTGAGGTTTGTTGAGGGAGCGCTGTAGTCTACTTGCGTAATATTGTTTCATACTAGAAGATACGGATGAGCGATGTCTTCTTAATTGTGCTATGAATGCATCATGGTTTTCAGCTGTTCTTTATCGTTGCCACCGTCCTTCTAACTGTCTGAGGAGAAGGAGTGATTTCCGTAGCTCTGAGGAGTACCATGGTGCATTCTTTTTCTTATGAGGTACCTTGATTGTGGTAAAGAGTGGATCACAGCATCTAGGCAAGAGTTCCAAGAATCAACCATGTCCTCAAGGCTTTTTTCAGGAGGGTAAAGTAGGTTCTGTGTCCTCTTTAGGATGTCCTCTCTGTTAAAAGGGTGAAAGCGCTTCAAGTGTTCTGGGGTGGGTTCATCTACTGGTAATGTCTTGGAAGAGCTGGAGCATATTGGCATCTGGAATAGTATCAGGAGATGATCAGACCAAGGTACTGAGATTGAATTTAGATAGGAATTGTGCCAATGGGTAAGAGCTGATTGTGGTGCAAAGATAAGATCCAGTGTGTTACCTTTTGTATGGGTAGGGGTGTCGACCAACTGAACATAGCCTAGTTCACTGAGAGCATCGATAAAGGCATTGGTATGGCTGTCTTGAATGGTTGGGAGGTTAAGGTCGCCTAACACCCAGTTTAAGGTGTGCGGGCTCGTAGGGTTGCAGGCAAGATCAATTATTGTGGCTAAATCATCTGATGATGAGGATGGTGTTCTATAGAGTAAATTGATAGTGATCTGCTTATTTGCGATGGTAACAGAGTCAAGGGTCGAAGTGCTGTTTATGATTTATAAAAGAGACCACCGACCATTTTAGTAGCCACCCTCTGCACAGACTCCATCCATTTGAAGGTGTGGTCTCCAGAATTGCACACAATACTCCAAATGAGGTTTACAGCAGAGACTTATAAAAAGGCACTATCACCCCCTGTTTTCTGCTGGTCATTCTTCTCCCTATGTACCCAAGCATCCTTCTGGCTTTCACTGTCACCTATTCTACCTGTTTAGCCACTTTAAGATCAACAGAAACAATCACGTCCAGGTCCCGCTCTTCTTTCATGTACAGAAGTATTCACCCTCTACACTGTACCGCTCCCTTGGATTTTTGCAGCCCAAATGCATGACCTTGCATTTTTCAGCATTAAATCTCAGCGGCCAATTTCTAGACCATTCTTCATGCTTAGATAGATCCTTTTTCATGTTATCTACTCCTTCCTGGGTGTCTACTCTATTGCAGATTTTGGTATCATCCGCAAAGAGCAAACCATATCAGACAGCCCTTCCGCAATATCACTAACAAAGATGTTAAAAAAGAATCAGACCAAGGACAGATCCCTGCGGCACACCACTAGTACATCCTTCTCCCCAGAGTGAGCTCCATTTACCTGTACAATTTGCACCTTCCACTCAAACAATCTTTAACCCAGTCATTCACTTTAGAGTGCTCAATTTATTTATGAGTTACCTATGTGGAACGGTAAAATCCAAGTACACCACATCTAAGGTTCTCCCCTCAGTCCAACTTTCTGGTCACCCAGTTAAAGAAATTAAACAGATTTGCCTGACAAGACCAGTCTCTGGTAAACCTATGCTGCCTCAGATTCTGTAATCCACTGAACTCCAGAAACCTCACTATCCTGTTTTAGCAGTGTTTTAATTAATTTACACATCAAAGAGAACAGACTAACCAACTTGTAGTTCTCAACCTCATCCTTACTTCTACTTTTGTGTAAAGGTACATGTGCCCTTTTACAGTCCTCTGGGACCACTCCCAACAATAAAGCTTTGAAAAGATCAGTCAGTGGAGCTGCTAGAACATCCCCACGTTCCTTCAATATCCTCCGATGTATCCCATCTGGGCCCATCACTGTGTCTACTTTTAATTTAGCTAATTCCTCATAAACACAATCTTCTGAAAATGGTTCAAGATCCCCTTCGCTTCTGCTCCTATTTGTGAGTGTTTTCCCGAGGTCCTGCTCCTGGCTCTTTATCTGTGAACACAGAACAAAAATACTTTTTAAGCAATTCTGCTTTATCCTCATCAGCTTCTACATATTCCTCCCATTCCCCCTTGAGTCTGACAATACCACTTTTGCACTTCCTCCTCTCGCCAATATATCTGAAAAATGTTTTGTCCTCCCATTATATTGCATTGGATATCTCTTCTTCTTTTTGTACATTTGCTTTCCTGACTACTTTCCTAACTTCTCTATCTTTTTCCAAATATTGAACCTTGTCTTCCTCTCTCTGTGATCTCTTTTATGTTATGAAAGCCATTTTCTTTTTCTTTACCTTTTTAGCTACTTCTTTTGATGAATCATAGTGGCCTCCTTTTTTTGTATACAGTTATTTACCTAACAAAAAGGATCCCACTGCTCCAAGACATACATAAAAAGGCAAGCCTGATCTTTGCCCAAACCCACCTTGAGAAACCACAATCCTTCTGGGAACATGTTCTGTGGATAGATGAAACCAAACTTGAGCTCTCTGGCACTATTGGCAAACTAAACATTTACAGGTGAAGAAATGAAGCTTATAAAGCATAGTTACTGACCTGTAACAGGTGATCTCCGGGAACAGCAGGAATTTAGTCTTCACAGTACCAATGGAGCCTGTGTGGGAACGCTCCCCAGCATCCAATAAGAAAGTCTTTGGAAGCATCCCACTGTGCCTGTGTTGCTGCCTTCCCACCTCTCTCACCTCAGTTGCGTTTGTAGCTGAGAGAAAAGGAGAGAAAAAGAAAACCTACAACTCCTAGGGGAGGAGGGTGGGTTGTGAAGACTAAGTTCCTGATGTTCAAGGAGATCACCTATTACAGGTGAATAATTACACTATCTCCAGAAACAAGCAGGAATAGAGTCTTCACATATGGGACTCCCTAGCTCCTTGATGCCAGAGAAATGACCTCAGAACTAGTCGGTTTGCCTCAGGGAAGGCTTTGAGAGGTCATAAAAATCCTCCATGGATGTCTGATATCAATAAGTTCCGGGACGGAGGTTAGGAGTTGTCCCTAAGTCTGAAATAGGTGCTGGAGAACAGCCTGACCAAACATGGCATCCCAGCAGGAGTCCTTGTTCAAACAGTAATCAGCAGTAAAGGTATGTACTGAAAACCAGGTTGCTGCTTTGCAGATCTTGTCAATGGTCAAAGAGCCAAGATTGGCCATCAAGGTGGCCATGACACAAACATTATGGGCAGTGACATGACCCTCAAGGGATAGTCCTGCTTTATCATAAGCAAATGAGATGCAATCAGTTGTCCATTTTGAGAGAGTACATTTAGAAACTGGCAGACCCAGGTGACTAGTGTCAAAGGAAATGAACTGCGAAACTCTTCGGTGCTCTCGAATTCTTTGCAGATAAAATGCTAAGGCACGCTTGCAGTCAAGAGTATGCAGAGCTGCCTCTTCTCTAGATGTATGCAGTCTAGGAAAAAAGACAGGAAGGTAAACTGATGGATTCAGATGGAAAGGAGACACCACCTTTGGCATAAAATCGGGGGGTGTCCTAAGAATAACCTTGTCATGGTGGAACCAGGTATAAGGTGGATCCGCCACAAAAGCTTAAAGCTCACTAATGTGTCTAGCTGAAGTGACAGCAATAAGGAAGAGTACCTCCAATGACAGAAACTTTAGTGAGGTCGTGGCCAAAAGTTCAAAAGACAGCTTGAGAAGCTGCCCTAGAACAACATTAAGATACCATGCCACCAATGGTGGCCTGATGGGAGGCTTTGTCAATAAAAGACCTCTCATGAAGTGTGTCACAAGCTGCTGTGAGGAAATAGGCTGCCCATCCAAGGGATGGTGAGAGGCAGCAATTGCACTGAGGTGAACTCTCACCGAGTTGGTATTGAGACCAGAGGAAGATAGATGGAGGAGATACTAAAGGAGAGCCTCCACAGGAGCTGAGAAAGCGTAGTTACTCACCTGTGACAGGTGATCTCCGGGAACAGCAGGAATTTAATCTTCACATGTGGATGACATTGGTACTGACGAAGCCCACGTGGGAAGCTCCCCAGCTACCAATAGAAAAGCCTTTGAGAGAAGTCCACTGCGCCAGCTCTGCTACCTTCCCGCTCTTCTGACTCTCCTCATTTGAGTGTATAACTGAAGAGAAAGGAGAGTAGAAATAAGGAGAGAACCCTACAACTCCTTGGGGGGTGGGCTGGTTGTGAGGGCTAAATTCCTGCTGTACCCGGAGATCACCTGTTATAGGTGAGTAGCTATGCTATCTCCAGGTACAAGCAGGAATGTAGTCCTCACATATGGGACTCCCTAGCTCCCAGATCTTGTGTGAGTTGGAACTTGGATAGGTTTGTTGATCTTGACTTCCCTGGCATGGAGATGTGGATTGAAGCAGGCGGGGTGGAGGAGTTGCCTTATGTCCCAAAGAGATGCTGAAGGATCATTTGGCCAATGGTCACATCCCGGAGGGAGTCCTTGTCCAAGTAGTAGTGGGCTGTGAAGGCATGAATGGAGGACCACGTAGCAGCTTGGAAGATTTCAGCGATTGGTACTGTGCATAGGTTCGAATCAAGGTGGACAATGCTCGAACGTTGTGTGCAGTGACGTGTCCAGTGAGGGATAATCCTGTGTTGTTGTAGCAGAAAGATATGCAGTCCACTATCCACGACAATTGGGTGCATTTAGATACTGGAAGTCCCAAGTGAGCTTGGTCAAAGGATACAAAAAGTTGAGAGGACTTCCTGATGGCTTCTGTTCTTTGTATGTAGAAAGTCAGAGCTCTTTTGCAGTCCAGAGTATGCAGAGCTACTTCTGCCCAGGAGGCATGTGGTCTGGGAAAGAATACTGGAAGGATGACAGATTGATTGATGTGGAAGACGGAGACCACTTTCGGGAGGAAGTGGGAGTTGTGTTTGTAGAATCACTTTGTCATGGTAGAAACGTGTGTAGGGGGTATGAGCCACTAGGACCTGTAGCTCACTGATGCGTCTGGCTGAAGTTAGGGCTATGAGGAAGAGTACCTTCCAAGAAACATAGCGAAGTTGAGCAGTGGCTAACGGTTCGAAGGGTGGTTTGAGCAGTTGAGCTAAAATGACATTGAGATCACATGCCACTGGAGGTGGGCAGATGAGCGGTTTGGTAAGCAGGAGACCTCTCATGTGCAACTAAGTGGTCGGAGGAGATGGGTTTACCATTCACTGGGTCATGGAAAGTTAAGATTGCACTCAGGTGGACTCTTATCGAGGATCGTTTGAGGCCTTGAGAAGAGAGGTGCCAGAGGTGGAGTAGTATTGCAACAGACTTCTGAAAAAGACTGTACGCATGCGTCATATCTGCTCCACTTTAGTAAATAAGCCTTTCTTATGGAAGGTTTTCTAGAACACAGGAGAATATTTTTGACTTCCTTGGAGAGAAGGTGGTGACACAATGTTAGGCTTTCAGGAGCCATGCTGTTAGGCGAAGGGATCAGAGATTGGGATGGAGAAGTGTTCCGTCGTTCTGAGAGAGGAGACCCAGTCTGGATCCCAGTGGGATTGGTTGGTTTGTGAGAATTGAAGGAGGAGGGGGAACCATGGTTGGAGGGTCCAGAAAGGGGCTATGAAGATCATGTACCCCTTGTTCTCTTGGAGTTTGAGAAGTATTTTCAGGAACAGGGGCGTGGATGGAAACACATAGAGAAGCCCCGATGCCAAGAAATCATGAAGGTGTTGGTCAGACTGAGGTTTGATGGTAGCTTTGAGCACAAGTGGGGAAGTTTGGCATTGCGCTGAGTAGCAAATAGGTCTATCCATGCAGTTCCCCAGGTGTCGAACAGGAGGTTGGCCACTGTCTGTTCTACAGCCTATTCGTGAAGATGGAGCAATCTGCCGAGTTTGTCCACCTGCAGGTTGTCTTGTCCTGTAAAGAAAAATTGCCCTGAGCTGTATATGATGCTGAATGGCCTGGTCTCGGATCTGCACGCCTCCGTGCAGAGGGGAAGAGAGCCCGTATCCCTTTGCTTGTTGATATAAAACATGGCCACTTGATTGTCTGTTCTTACGAAGACAGAACTGTTGGCTAGAAGATTCTTGAAGACTTGGAGAGCACTCAACACAGCCCAAAATTCCAAGAGGTTTATCTGTTTTGTGGACTCATGGGTAATCCAGTGGCCTTGCATGGAGAGAGCATCCAAGTGAGCTCCCCAGCCAAGTTTGGACGCATCCATTGTTAGGGTATGCTGAGGTTGGGGTGGTGGCAGAATGGTGATCCTTTGAGAAGATTTTCAGGGGTTATCCACCACCCAAATGATTGTTCCATGGGTGGCAATATGGTGATATACGCATGCAGATCTTCGGTGGCTTGTATCCACTGGGTTGAGAGACTCCACTGCATTTGGTGCATGTGCAGTCTGGCATTCAGAACCACGTGTACCGTGGAGGCCATGTGGCCCAGCAGCTGTAGGGAGGATCGTGCTGGAACAGACCTTCACTGTCGCATGGTCTCTGCCAATAGTATGAGTCTCTGCATACAGTCTTGTGGGAGAAAGGCCTTGCAATGGATGTTGTCCAGGACGGCTCCTATGAATTCCAGCTGTTGTGTTGAAACAAGCTGTGATTTTGAAAAGTTGATCAAAAAGCCTAGGGACTACAGGAGGTCTATGGTTTTGGGTTGTGCTGAGGAGAGCTCCCCAGGTGAGTCTGCCTTTAAGAGCCAATCCTCTAAGTAGGGGAAGATGTAGACATGGTTGATCCGAAGGTGATCCGCCATGACCGTCATGCACTCTGTGAAAATTCGGCGCTGAGGCGAGGCCGAAGGAGAGCACCCTGTATTGATAATGTATCTCTTGGCAGACGAATCGAAGATACTGTCTGTGAGAAGGGTGGATTAGAATGTGAGTGTAGGTCTCTTTGGGGTCTAGGGAACAAAGCCAGTCACTTTGCTGTAGGCGAGGAAGGAGGATCCCCAATGAGATCATCTTGAATTTTTCTTTTACGAGGAACATGTTGAAATCCCGGATGGGCCTGAGGCCTCCTGATTTCTTTGGAATGAGAAAGTAGGGAGAGTAGCATCCTCTGCGATGAACCAGTACCCCTACAGGAAGAATGGCTCCTTGAGTGAGGAGTGAGGTGACTTCCTGATGTAAAAAGGTGTCAAGAGAGTTTTTGGAAAGGGCTTGTCCCTTGAAACAATGAGGGGGAAGTTCTCTGAAGTTGAGACGGTATCCCTTGTGGACGATGGACAGTGTCCATTTTTTGGACGTTATAGTCCTCCATTGAGAGATGAACTTTGAGAGCCTTCCTGGAATGGTATGGATGAGACTGGCCATGCTCCCTCTGTAAGAGTCAAAAAGATGGTGCTGAGGCATCTGGTTGAGGTTGAGATGTTTGCTTCGTTAACCGTGGCTTTTTGGCTTGTTTTGTTCCCTGCTGTTTGTATTGTGGAGGATAAGCTGGTTGGGAGTAGGCTGGGTAGTATCTCCTCTTTTTTGGATAGAAGGCCTTTTTAGTTTGAGCCTTCTTCTTGGAGGGATCCAAAGTTTTTTTTGACAACCTTTTGAGGGTGGTGTCGTCGGTTTCAAGTTCTCCCGCATTTTCCCTCTAGCTCTTTCCAAAGAGGTTGTCACCTGTACAGGGGATATTGGCCAACCTGTCCTGTACCCACTGTTCTAAGTCCGATGCCTGGAGCCAAGCCAACCGTCTCGTCCCTATGGTTATGGAGGAGGTTCTACTAGAGGATTCGAAGGCGTTGAAAGCTGCTCTATTGATGAATTTAGAGACTTTTGACTGTGGGTAAGGATTGCCTGAAAGGCAGGGCACTTCTCTTCAGGGAGGAATGGCAGGAAGCCATCCCAATATTTGTTCAACTCTTTAAAGGAACATCCCCATATACAAGATGTATGAGTTGATCCTGCTGGCGAGCATGGAGGCCTGGAAGGTTCGCCTCACGAAGGAATAGAGAGTTCTTGATTCGTGTTCCGGAGAAACCAAGGCATGGTACTTGGCAATTTTTATCTGAAGCATCGCTGATTCCACCACGATGGAGTGGTGTGGAAGTTGTGGCTTCTGAAAACCAGGGCATTCAGGGACTTGGTACATGGTATCGAGACGTTGACTTATGGACTTGATGGATAATGGTGTTTCCCACATTCTAAGCATCAGATTGTGCAGTATGTGGTGCACTGGTAAGATGGTTGCTTCTGTCGGTGCAGTGGGATATTGTAATATCTTGAGTTCTTCTGCCCTGGGCTCTGGTTCTGAGGCTGCAGGAATGGAGAGACCCACTGCCATGTCTTTGATAAAATCTTGGAAAGACATCTTCTGGCTGGGATTTTCTTCTGGTACTGGCCTGTGGCGGTGAGGAGTCAGAGGATTCTAAGTCAGATCCCAGAGAGTATCAAAGATGTCAGTGTTTAGAGTAGCGATGTAGGTCGATGTCCTCCAGTTCTGCATGGTGCATGGAAGAGGATGGATCCATTGAAAGGCAGCAGTGCAGGCATCGGCATTGATGAAGGCCTGGGCATTTGCAAAGGTATCGGTACTGAGAAAGGTCTGGGCATCAGAGAAAGTATTGGCATCGGTGAAGGCACTGGTATCAGTGATGGAACCGACATTGGGGAAGATAGCGGCATTGCAGGTGAAATCAAAGCGGGATCAATGGTGCCATTGATGTCGGCACCAAGCTGGCTTGTGTTCCTAATGTCGGGGCTGATGTGGTCTGTAGTGACAGTGGGGCCAATGGTGTTAGGTGCACCAAGGCTTAGTAGGGCTGCTAGGGTGCGTTCCACAATCAGCATGCGTTGATTCAACAATGTCTACAGTGTCTGGTCATCGGATGGAGCGGGATCAGCCACCACCGAACCTGGGCATGGAATCGAAGGCTCCATAGAGGTGGGTGCTCCGGGTACCTCTCTCGACTCCCCACTGAGGCTTTGAAGGGGCAGTCCTCCTGCTGGGGATGCCTTGACCTATTACTGGAATCGGATGAAGTCCGGGATGATTTCTGGTGAGCACGGGGACATTCCTGGGACCTCTCCTCTCAACCGCTCCCTCAATGTCTTTGGCCTACCAGAGTGGTCCTTCATTTTCTTGCCTTGGTCTTTCTGAGTCTTCGGGGGCTCCCAGGGCAGCAACTTCTCCTTGGAAGTGCGTGAAGGAGAGGCTTTTTTTTCCACCATGTCTGGAGTCTTTCTAATGCTTGGAGTCAGAGGAAGCCCTTGAGGAGGTTGAAGCAAGGAGAGGTTGTCTGCTGGGAAGAGCTTTTCAAACTTTTTGGCTTGACTCCCGAGGCCTCATTTTGTAATCTGCTTGCAGGGTGTGCACTCTGTGGGAACATGATCGGGCTGAGGCATTTGAGGCACCAGTCATGTCTGTCGGTAATCGAAATTGTGCCGGAGCATTTCCTACATTTTTTAAACCCACTAGCGGGTTTCTCCATGGTGGTTCAGAGGGCAGGCCTGGGAATGGCATGAAGGCCTCAGGGGAAGACAGAAAGTCCCGAGGGAAAGCGCGTTTTTAAAAAAAAATATTTAATCAAGAAGAAGTAGAAGATTAGAAATAGAAGAAATTATAAGAATAAGGCGTATCCGTGATATGGGTGAAGACAGCAGTTCTTTAGTGGTTACAGGAGTGATCCTGTCAGTTCCGCAGAAAAGGAGAACTGAGGAGAGTCAGTTAGAAGAGCGGGAAGGCAGCAGTTCAGGCGGAGTGGACTGCTACCAAAGGCTTTCCTATTGGTAGCTGGGGAGCTTCCCATGCGGGCTCTGTCGGTACCCGATTGAGATCCTTCTGAGAACATCAGGTAGAGATCCTACGCCACTCGAATGCGTAAGAATGTCTAGTGGATGGCTTCCTGGAAGCTAACAGGATCTCCTTTACTTCTTGAGTAAGGTTAAGGACCTTGCAAAACTATGCTTTTAGCAGCCAAGCTGTGAGATGGCGAAACTGTGGATTGGGATGGAGCAGCATCCTCTCTTCCTGGGACAGGAGATTGGGAGCTGACCCGAGACTCAGAGGGCGAGTCTGAGACAAATGTAGCAGGAGAGGAAACCATAGTTGATGTGGCCAGCATGGGGCTATGAGGATCATGTAGCTCCTGCCTGCCTGAAGCTTGAAAAGCATTTTGGGACTCAGGGGACTGGGAGAAAAGGCATACAGGAGCCCCTGAACCCAACAGAAGTGGAAAGCATCTACTTGTTGAATGCTGGACACAAGAGTTCTGGTGCAGAAGTGTGGAAGCTTGCTTCTGCAGTGTGGCAAGGTTTCCCCCAGGTTTGAAAGATGAAGAATGTTGTTTCCGGATGGCGATACCATTCATGGGGAAGGAGGATCCGACTCAACCTGTCTGCCAAGACATTCTGCACTCCTGGTAGATACACCACTTGAAGGGTGTATCTGATGAGCAATGACAAAAGACCAGAGATGAAGAGCCTCCCTGCAGAGGGGCCAAGAGCTTGTTCCTCCTTGCTTGTTCACATAGAACATGGCAACTTGCTTGTCCGTCTGGACCAGAAGCCTCTGGCATTGTAGATTATACTGAAACACCTTGAGGGCATTGAAGATAGCATGAAGCTCTAGTAGATTTATGTGGAGTTTTGACTCCTGTGATGTCCAGAGACCCTAAGTGGAGAAAGAGCCTAAGTCGACTCCCCAGCACAATTTTGAGGTATCCATTGTCAGGGTGCATTGATGTGGAGGCATTTGAAAAGGATGTTTTCTGGGGCACACCACCATTGAAGGGATGTGGCCAAAGGGGCAGTGACTTGGATCCTGTCCCTGAGACATCCTGAGACCTGTTTCCACTGGGAGGCAGGAGTCTATTAGGCTGTGCGCATATGCAAACAGGCATATGGAACTACAAGTACCGTTGAGGCCATTTTTATTTTTATTATTTTTATTTAATGCTTTTCTATACCGCACTATTCGGCATCAGCGCGGTTTACAAAGAACAAGTTGGTACAATGTGGAACAGCCATACATTGAACTTACATGAAACAGGGAGTTTAAACATGGATAACAATTGAACTTTATACATTATATACAAAAGGGGATTGCATCATGGCTGAGTTTATGATACAGGCCCTAAAGGGGAAGGTTGGGTGAGGTGGAGCGTTGTCAAATGAGATTGGTTAGGCGGCATTGGTTAGGCGGCATATGACCTGGAAGCTGCAGCATCTCTTGGACTATCAGGTAATCTTTGAGACGTGCCTGAGATGCCAACTGAAGGGTTGGGGTAGAAATGCCCTTGACTGCTGAGTGTCTAGGAGGGCTCCTATGAACTCCAGTGCTTGAATAGGAGTGAGATGGGATTTTGGAAGTTTATTACAAATCCCAAATGTTGCAGCACCCACATTGTACAAAGGAGGGACTGGTGAACCTCCTGAGAGGTGTCTGCTTTATGAGCCAGTCATCTAAGTAAGGGAAGACAAATATGTCCAGAGTTCTTAGATACAGTATGCAGCCATGACCACCATGCACTTTGTGAAGACTCTTGGGGCAGAGGCGACTCCGAAAGGTAGGACTTTGTATTGATAATGTCTTCCTTGAAAGATGAAGTGTAGATACTTCCTGTGTTCTGGATGAACAGCAGGATCTAGAGAACAGGAGCCAACCCTGACTCTGAAGATAGGGCAAGAGGGTCCCTAGTGAGATGAATTGAACTTCTCGCAGACTAAGAGCTTGCTAGGTTCCTGAGATCTAGGATGGGTCTGTTCCCTCTGCTTTTCTTTGTTATGAGTAAGTATGGAGAATAGAAACAAGTTTCTTGCTGAGATGTGGGAACTTCTTCTATGTCATCCTGTGATAGAAGAGAAGTCACCTCCTGCAGCAGCAGTGAGGCGGGTTGAGATTGATATACCCCCACTAGAGTGGATGGGGGTAGGCTTTGTAAATGAAGTCTGTTCCCTTCTCTCACTATGGTTAATTCCACTGCTCTGAGGTGATGAGATGCCACCTGCTGGTATAATAACAGAGTCTACCTGCCATGTGGAGGGGGTGGGGGTTCTCCAGAGGAAGCATGGCTATGTTCTCTAGGAAAAAGTAAAAAAACAGGTGCAGATTGGGTCTGTGCAGCTGGTTGAGCTTTAGGAACCTGTGGCTTCTTCTGCTGCTGTTGTCTCTTTTGGGTACCTTGAGGATGGTATGGAGAATCAGGGGTGTAAGAAGGGTACAGCTTTTTCTTCTTACCAAAGAAAATTTTCTTTGCAGCTGCTTTCTTCCTAGCAGGGTTGGCTGTAGTCTTAGCCTATTCAGAGTGGTGTTCTCAGATTCTAACTGAGAAGCTTAATCTTGCCAGTCTTCGCCAAACAGGTTTTCACCTGTGCAGGGAGTATTACCCAGATTATCTTGAACCCATTGTTCAAGATCTGATGCTTGAAGCCTAACAATTCTGTGTGCACCGATGCAGATGGAGGTGGCCCTGCCAGCGCACTCAAAGCAATCAAAGGTCGCCCTATTGACAAACTTTGAGACATTCTGGGCATGTCTGACCAGTGTAAGGTAGTCAGCACTCTTGTCATCAGGGAGAAGAAGGGGCCATTGATTCAATATCTCTGGTAACCTCTTTGAGGAACATACCCATTTAGAGTATGTAGGAACTTATTCTGGCTGAAAACATGGAAGTTTGAAAGCATCAACGTCCGAAAGCATCAAGAGTTCTTGATTCTCTATCTGGAGAATTAGAAGAATGTGTTTTAGAATTCTTAATTTGACACATCACCGATTCAACTACCATTGAATGATGTGGAAGCTGCGTCTTTTGAAAACCAGGACAACTCTGAACTCAATACATGGTATCGAGTCGTCGAGTATGGGTAGAAATAATATGTGGCGTTTCCCCACAATTGGAGCATGAGATCATGAGTATGTGGTGAATCAGGAGTTGGGCCACCTCCTTAGGAGCTGTAGGGTATTGGAGGATCTCCAAGTCCTCTGCTCTGGGCGCCATCTCAGATGTCGTTGTAATGGAAAGGCCCTTAGCTAGGCCACGAATAAATTTTTGAAAGGACATATCTTCAGGAGGGGACATACGCTGCTCCGGTGAAGAAGGGTCTTCTGGAAGACTTTGTAGTCTTTGGGTATCGATAGATTCATTATCAGAAAAATTGGAATCGAAGATTCCAAGTATTCTGAAGTCTGTATTGGAACGGGGGTCTTGCCTGACCGATACCTTGATATCAGGAATGGACTCAAGGGTAGGCATGGGTGACAGCGCAACAAGTGGCATATAACCGTGGATGGTGCTGGTGTCTGCGGTACCGCTGGTAAGGATTTTACCATAACCGAAGTTGCTAGCAGAGCCGTCAAGCTGTGCTACCATCCTAGAGCATGGCACCAGGAGCTCTCCAGAAGTGTAGGCCTCGGGAGCATCCTGGAATCCCTCGAAGGCTTTGGAGGGAAGGTCCTCCCGTCAGCGTTGTTTGGCTGGCCAATCCATCTCCTGGGCAACGCGCGAGGCAGCTCGATGTTTAGAAAGATCTACCCTTGCCTGGGGGGAAGGGGGGCAGCCTGTCTTGGAAGAAGACTTATGTTTCAATACCTGAGATCCATGAGAGGAAGACAATGCCAAAGAAACCATATCTGAGGCAAAGAGTGATCCTAATTTTGCAACTTAATTCTATAGGTCTCCCTTTATCATCTTCTTATACAGAGGAAATTCTGATGGCTGGTGATCAGGTCCGAGGCATTTAAGACACCAGTCATTGGTATCAGTAGCAGAAATGGTACTGCCACAATTAGAACATTTCTTAAAGCCACTAGCTGGTTTGTCCATAGTGTCAGCAGACAAAATGGCAGGCTTAAAGCCTAAAATGGCGTTGATGCACTGAAGAAATGTTCTATAAAAGTTTGTTTTGTTTTGTTTTTAGTACAGAAAGAAGAAAGAAAAGAACCAAAGGGTCAGTTCCGGCATAGATGGGAAGGCAGATGAAAACTACAAAAAACAAAGAATTAAAGAATTTTCTGCAGTGACAGGATTTGCTTTCTACTGGGTCTGTGGAAAACAAAGAACTGAGGTGGGAGAGTTGGGAAGGTGAGAAGACAGCAACGCAGGTGCAGCGGGATGCGCCAAAAGGCTTTCCTATTTAACACTGGGGAGCGTTCTCATGCGGGCTGCATCAGTAACGTCGTCACCCATATGTGACAACTACATTTCTGTTTGTTCCTGGAGATGGAAAAACACACCCTTTCTACAATTAAATTATGGTGGAGGTTCTATAATGTTGTGGGTCTTTTTTGCTGCCTAAGGAACTGGAGGCCTGGAAAGTATTAAAGGAATCATGAAGTCAGAGGACTACCTAGGTATTTCGGAGTGAAATGTGCTACCTAGTGTTAGAAAGCTAGATCTGGATCAAAGATCATGGGTCCTCCAGCAGGATAATGACCCAAAACATTTAGTTAAAATAGAAAAAAAATGACTTTTTTTAAACAGGCCAGCAATGGATCCTGATCTCAATCCAATCAAGAACATTTGGAAAGAGCTGAAATCTGCCACTGGTAAAAGGAATCCTGGAAACATTCATGAGCTGGAACAAATTATCGTTTAAGAGTGGGAGAAACTACCAGCAGACAGATGTATGAAACTTATAGATGGCTATAAGAAATGTTTTGAGGCTGTTATCAGTGCCATGGGTTGTGCCACCAAATATTAGTGAAGGGTGCCATTAATCCTGTCCAGGTCATATTTTGTTTTTTTCTTAGAAATGACTATGTCTAAGTTGCACAAACATCTTTTCTTTTGTTGTATACCTTTGAACATACTATTAAAATATTATGAAGACATATAGATGGAATATTTCCAATTATTTCTCAAGATATTGTACAAAACACCTAAAATGCAAGGGTGCCAATAATGTTGAAACAGTATATGTGGAGAATGGAATCAGACTGCTTTTGAATAATCTTCAGGAATGTGAGCAATTGCTGGAAGGCAAACCAGATGGAGGAGGTAAAATGGTAGCCGCCACATAGAGGGATGTAAGATGAAGTGTGCCACACCAGACCAATCTGCAAATAATGGTAGAAGTGAGGCCACAGTTTAAGGGTGGAGAGAAACATGACTTTATGGAGAAGACAGAGCCTCTGGGAATTTCTTGTGATTCAATGACACTGCACCTGCCCAGACTCCTGAGCAGCAGGAGAACTAAGAGTTAGGAAACTCGGTTTACATGGAGGTCATAGATGTAGAGGCCAAGCAAGAATATGAGAAAATATAGCAGGCAGGCCAGCTGCTGAAGCAGCAAAAACACAATAGGAGGAGAACTGAAACTGGTAGATCTATGAAGAACATAGAGTGACTTTGTGAAGCTTGAACAGTAAGTGCGACCAATTCTTGGGCACAACACTATAGGAGTGAGGAGATGGGGAGGGGAGATTAGAAGATGGCTTCAGGGATGGAATATAACTGAGGTATTTGCTGGATAAAGGGGGAGGGGAAGGGATTAGTAGATCAGGTGATCAAAAGGTTGGGATCAGGTGAATGATACGGGGGGGGGGGGGGGAGGCTAGAGCCATGGAAAGAATTTGGTGTGAGAGGGGGAAGGGGCTGGGAGCACTGTTGCAAATCATAAAGATAAGATGGGGGGAGAAGCACTGTAAAAGTGGGATTTTGACTATAGGCCCAATTTTGATTGGGGCCCATCTGGCCTGTCCAAACTCTGGATGGGACGGATCTGCACCCATGGGAGATATACATTCCTGTGGGATCATAATCGGGTTCAGGGGCCTGGATATGCCCCGATTCTGGCCCACTGCACGTCTGGCCTGTTCCCTGTCTAAGCCCCCAAGGCTCCTGCATGGAGCCTCGGTGCTGTGGCATCCTGTTGCCATGGCACCAGGACGTCATGCAGGAGCCCTGCATTTCCTTGCCGCTCGACCCCCAGATGGGCCTGTCAAGTCTGGGATTGGGCGGCGGGGAATCTACTGGCTTGGTTCACCTGGGCTGGGGTGTCCTCCTGCACTGCTCACCAACTTCGGGATGATTTATTCTACCTCCGACGTAGAATAAGTTCCCTGTGCAGCTCTTCCTACCCGGATGTACAGGGCCACGATCGGAATCAGCCCTGTATGCCCAGGGTCAGTGTCCCGCTTCTGCCCCAACCACACTCCTCCCCATCACTGCCCCACATCCAGAGCTCCCTACACATCTCCTCTGTACGTGTGGGGAGCTTTGGGCAGGTAATTGGGCATATGCGTTTAGTGGGGATGTATGTCCAAACTGGATACATCCCCGCTAAACACTGCTCAGAATGGCCCTCAATATTATCATCTATTAATGTTTACCAGGTTTTTGAGGGTTATATGTAGTTTGCTTATAGCAGGAAGAAAACCCTAGAATATAGATAAGGATCATGCTGGGCCTAGTATGGGGGGAGAGGGATGAATGGTACGAGGAAGTGAGGAAGCAATAGCGGGGCTTCCTTCTTTTTTTATCTTTTAAATTACCTCTTATGATGAAATATACTATGGCCAGACAACACTCAATGCTCCCAATCTTGTCTGATCTTGGAAGCTAAGTAGGGTGGGACTTGGTTAGCACTTGGATGGGAAACCACCTTAGAATAGTCTTAATGTGCTGAAAAAAGGCCTGGCAATCTAATTCTGGTCACACCTTGCCAAGAAACTCCAGAAGACAGTCACAAGGACAGCTATTCACTGGGTCATCAAGAGTTAACATCAAATTGATGGCACTTAACAAAAATAAATGGTGAAATATAAGATTGTGATATTGCATGTGGGAGGAATCAATGGCCCTGTTAAAAGAATGCATAAAAATGGGGGCAATAATGCACTAATGCAGAAGATGCACCTCATTGCCCTTCACTTGGTTTGCAGCTTGTCGTGCTGTGAGGGCTTGTGTGCATCAGTGATGCTGAGAGCTAAACTATCGGTAGTTTAACTACTGGCAGGGTCTCCCAAGATGGACAGGTCTCAGCTGAGGTGCCAGATCAAGACAAACCACCCATCTGGGCAGCAGCAGAATGGGATAGTGTTGACGATGGAGGATCACAATTCTGTGACAACGGCAACACCACCAAACTTAAACTGCGCGGAAGAAAGGCCCGGCAATCTACTTCTGTATCTTGCCATGAAAACCCAATGGATAGTTACAACAAAACAAATTGTGCTGTAGTGCTGGAAGATGAGACCCCCAGGTTGGAAGGCACTCAACTAGCTACTGGGGAAGAGCTGAAGACTTTTCAGAGTAAAGCCAGCATTTATGATGTGGTTGGATCAAAGCCCTCGGGACGTCTGACTGCTGATGTAGCTGCGCATGAAATGAGAGTCAGAAGCTGTAAAGATGTCTTACACATTGGAACATGGAACGTACGAAGCATGAACCAAGGGAAGTTGGAGGTGGTCAAGAATGAAATGGAACGTGTACAACTTGATCTGTTGGATGTCAGCGAACTGAAATGGACTGGCATCGGGCACTTTGCATCAGATGATCACATGGTCTACTATGCTGGAAATGAAAGACAAAGAAGAAATGGTGCTGCATTTATAATAAAGAAGAAACTTGCAAGAACTGTAATGAAATACAATGCAGTCAGCGAATGCTTAATCTCTATTCGTCTACGAGGAATGCCTATCAACACAACTATAATTCAAGTATATGCCCCAAAAACAGCTGCAGAAGAGAATGAAATTGAAGAGTTCTATGAACAAGTACAAGCTGAAATTGACAGAACATGCAAACAGGATATCCTGATAGTCATGGGTGATTGGAACGCAAAGGTTGGCAACAAAGAAGAAGACAAAGTAGTTGGAAAATATGGACTTGGCAACAGAAATGAAGCTGGAGAAAGACTGATAGAATTCTGTAAGACCAACGATCTATTCATCTCGAACACCTTCTTCCAGCAACACAAGCGGCAACTGTACACATGGACTTCACCCAGTGGATTGTATAAAAATCAAATTGACTACATCTGTGGAAGTCAACAATGGAAAAGCTCTATAACATCAACAAAGACAAAACCTGGAGCTGACTGTGGTACAGATCATCAACTACTAGTATGCAAACTCAAGCTAAAGCTGAAAAAGAGCAAACCACTCATGAATGCAGCAAAATATGACCTTGAGAATATACCACTTGAATTTAAAGACTGCCTGCAAAATCGATTTGCTGCTTTAGATACAAATGATAGAGTTCCAGAAGAGTTATGGAATGACATCAAGAAGGTTGTGTTGGAAGAAAGCAAAAAGTCTCTACAAAAGGTAAAAAAGAAAAAACGGCCAAAATGGATGACGGAAGAAACTCTGAAAATTGCCCAGAAATGCAGAGAAGCTAAAGCCAGAGGAGAAAGAAAGACAATCACAGAACTCAACAGAGATTTCCAACGTGCAGCAAGACAGGACAAGGAAAAGTACTACAATGATGCATGCAAGGAAATAGAAGCAGAAACTATTAGAGGAAGAACAAGATCAGCTTTCCTAAAGCTACAAGAGTTAAAGAAAAAGTTCCAGCCTCGAATTGGAATGTTACAAGATGCTCAAGGTTCTATGTTGAATGATGCTGAGAAGATCAAGAAAAGATGGAAGGAATATACAGAGTTTTTATATGATAAAGATCAAGTGGACCAACAGCCGTTTCAACCTGTACCTTATGATCTGGAACCATTGGTGATGAAAGAAGAAGTTGAAGCAGCATTGAAAGCCTTATCAAAGAATAAAGCACCAGGCACTGATTGCATTCCCATAGAAGTATTACAGCAATCTGATGCAGCTGTTACCGTACTTACAAGGCTCTGCCAAGAAATATGGAAGACAGCATCATGGTCAACTGACTGGAAAAGATCTGTGTTTATACCAATACTAAAGAAAGGTGATCCAACTGACTGTGGAAATTATCCGACAATCGCTCTGATCCCACATGCCAGCAAGATTCTACTAAAGATTATTCAAAAGAGACTACAATCATACCTGGAACAAGAACTACCTGAAGTGCAAGGAGGGTTCAGAAAAGGGCGAGGAACGAGAGACATCATTGCGGATGTGAGATGGATCCTTGAAAAGACTAAAGAATACCAAAAGGATATCTATTTGTGCTTTATCGACTATAGCAAAGCTTTTGACTGTGTAAACCATGAGAAACTCTGGGCCACATTAAGAAGCATGGGTATACCAGAACAACTGATCGTTCTCTTGCACAATCTGTACATTGATCAAGAAGCAACAGTTCGAACGGAACAAGGAGAAACAGAATGGTTTAAAATAAGCAAAGGTGTAAGACAAGGCTGCATACTTTCCCCCTACCTGTTTAATTTATATGCAGAACAAATCATCAGAGAAGCAGGATTGTATGAAGACAAGAGAGGTGTGAAGATTGGTGGAAGACTCATCAACAACCTTTGCTATGCTGATGATACCACATTACTGGCGGAAAGTGAAGATGATCTGAAACATTTGCTTTTCACAATCAAAGAACATAGTCTCAAAATGGGCCTGCACCTTAATGTAAAGAAGACAAAGATCATGACAACTGGCATAATCAAGAGGTTCATCGTCGAAGGAGAAGAAATTGAAATCGTGAATAACTTTAACCTACTTGGATCAACTATCAATAAAGAAGCAACAAGCAGTCAAGAAATCAGACGACGCATTGCTCTTGGCAGAATGGCTATGAAAGACCTAGATAAGATTCTCAAGAGCAGAGATGTCTCTCTCCATACAAAGATTCGACTTGTTCAAGCCATGGTATTTTCAATAACATCATATGGATGTGAAAGCTGGACAGTGAAAAAGATAGACAGGAAGAAAATTGATGCCTTTGAATTATGGTGCTGGCAGTGAATACTGTGTATACCATGGACTGCCCGAAGAACAAACCAGTCTGTGCTAGAGGAGATCAAACCTAAGCTTTCTTTAGAAGCTCAGATGACAAGACTTCGACTTTCATACTTTGGACACATCATGCGGAGAGAGAGATCATTAGAGAAAGATATCATGCTTGGCAAGATAGAAGGTCAACGCAAAAGAGGAAGGCCAGCAATGAGATGGATCGATACAATAACAGCAGCTACGGGTACCAGTCTGTCAACAATGAGCCGCCCGACTGAAGACCGAACACAATTTAGGATAGTTATCCAGAGGGTCGCCATGAGTCGACTCCGACTCGACGGCACTTAACAACAACGACAGTCTATGGCTTAAGTGGGGTGGGGGGGGGGCAGGGGGCAATGTTCCCTCTAATTTTCTGTAGGCTGTGTGCGCATAAAATATCAGCTGTGCAACTTTTGAAGGAAGATTACATTTTTGTGCAACACATAACGACACTCGGAGTTATATACTTTAAAAATTGATTACATGTCAGAATACAGTATGTACACCACATTGATTTTAATCAAATTAAATGAAAATAGATGATTACTAAATGAAGCGGAAAATTTCTAGTAATTACAATCACAACTTTTAAATTTTAAGACGTCTGTGTTGTTTTCTAGCAGAATCAGAACCATAATTTTTGTGCGCTCTGTTGTAAAGTATGTGCGCTCGCTCAGCGAGGTGTGCGCGCGCACACGCGCACAGCTTAGAGGGAACAGTGGCGGGGGGGGGGGGGATGAGAATTGTATTTAGCCTACAACCCTAAACGGATGAGGAAAGTAAAAAAAAGTGCCCTTTCTGAAAATTTCACAGGTATGGATGCGCAAAGCAGAATGGTATCGGTGCTGGGAAGGCTGGGTCAGGAAGAATTCAAACTTGTGATGGAGATAATTAGGCGAGGGGGAGACATGAATTATATACTGCAAGAGATCAACATACCAAAGAGAAGGGGACCACAGCTGCGGCAGGAAGGGAAGGACTTGATAAAATGCTTGGCAGACTTTTAGTTAGCGGACATTTGGAGGCATTATAATGGGGAATCAATGGATTGCACTTTTTATTCAAAGATATTCAAATGCATCCTATGCATATTTTAGACCATGCTGTGTGCTAACAGGATTTGAAACTATTTCTATAGAAGTTAAAGACTTTCCTGGTTCCTAAATAGTAAGGGGGTGGAGTTAGGTCAGGTTTTTGGATAGAGGTGGAAGGGTTTGTGTCTATGGACTGAATTGTATGTATAGAATCCATTTGTGGTTTGCTTTTAATACTGTGTACTGCACTGACTACTGATTTATAAAGGCAGTATATAAATGTTTTTAAATTAAATTAACACTGAAGTTAGATTCACAAGGGAAAGAGGGACAGGGACATGGAGGGTGACGACAAAACTGAAGAGACAATAGGTCCCAGTTGCAGCTAAAGGTGGCTTTGGAAGAGATGAGGGAGACCTGGAGGGTTTTTGTAATTGGAAAACAATGAGGATGATATAAAGCAGGATCTTGTGTAGAAGACAGGGAAAGTGGTTCTATAATGTAAGTTTATTGAACTTGCAGCTATGAGGAAAAGGGAGTGAAAATGAGTTAAATGGATTGCATAAGCAGCTCTTGGATTGGAAGCCATCGCACAAAGATCTTGGGGGGAGGGGAGCTGAGCAATGAGTATATTAGAAGTTTATGAAGGTCAGAAATAAAATCAATAAGACAGTGGTAGAAAGGGTTGAGTATTGGCTCGGGTAAATAAGCAAGACTAGATGAAATACAATCAGAGGACAAGGAAGCTGCTGGCATGACAACTGAAAAGAATATGAGCACTGCATACAATTAAGGAGATCTGGGACTCTCAGAGGAAGATACAGAGACGTTGTAAAGGGATCTGTGGTGCCTTGAAAAGCTTTTATGGAAACCTTAAAAGCTCTGAATGCATGGAAACCGAATGAGAGATTATAAAATAAACTCAAGTATTAGGTATGCCTAAAATTTCAGAAAACGACAAGGGCAGAATTGGGGTGAGAATTATGGAAGGTAAGGTAGCCACAGCAAGGATGGTAAATAAGAAGGCAGAAGTAAGTTTTATACAAAGATGAAGGAGGAGATATACACACTCACAAAATAGGACACTTACAAGATTATTCAGACTGGACACCTGCCAGATACAATGTATCAAGTTCACATTACACTAAATATATAAGGTGTAAAATAAAGAATCAGTGCACAAGTTATTGAACCATCTCACTAAGGAATTGTGACATGAAAACTCTAGTGAAAATTCTAGCTACCAGGGTGATTCCCCAAATTGGCTTAAGAGACAAGTCAGTGAGGCACTGGCTCGGGAAGCACCAGAGGTACTTCAGCTACATTAATGCTAAACAAAGTCATGGGGGCATTTGCTTTTGTTCTTCTGGCTGTGCTGTACTCAAGCCGCTGGCACTGTGGCATTTTTATCAAGCAAAAAAGCAGGGGTGCTGACAGCTTGAGTACAGCACAGCCATGGGAGCAAAAGTAAATGCTCAAACAGTTGTGTTTAATACAGCTGTGGCGAAAGGGGCAGGAAGAAGAAGAAAATAGGTGACTGGCTGGGACTGATGCTGAGGGAGGAACGGATGGGACTGGAAACTGGATGATGGGAGGGAGGGAATGGAAAGGGAATGGGAGGCTGGGACTTGGCCAATAGTAGTGGAGAGGGCTGGGACTGGAAGAGGGCTAGTGCTAGGAGGGGGCTGGGACTGGAAATGGGCTGATAGGCTGGGTAGGTGGCAGAGAATTGAAATGGGCTGATACTGGGGCTAGGGGTGGTGTCACTGGGAATGGAAATGGGCTGGGACTGGAAGGGGGCTAATTCTAGGGCTGGGAGGCCTTGGACTGAAAGAGGGTTGATGATGCAAATACTGGGGTCAGGGTGAGAAAAAGAGGGAGATGCCAGGGGAGTTAAAAGCGAGAGGAGAATAGATATTGTAGGGAGTGGGAAAGAAGCAAAGTCAGAACTAGGGGAAGGTTGAGAGGAAAGGGTATAAGAATCCATGCTGGGGTAAAGAGGAAGAAAGGCAAGGTTAATGAATTTTGGAGAAGGAAGTAGATGGGGGGATGCTGGGGAAGGGTGGTAGGGGCATGAGGACAGGAATAAGGATATGAGGTTGTGGGAAAGCAGGGATCCTGACAGGCGGAGATCCTAAGATTGGGTGAGAAAACAGGACATAAGAACATAAGATATGCCATACTGGGTCAGACCAAGGTCCATCAAGCCCAGTATTTTGTTTCCAACAGTGGCCAATCTAGGTCATATGTACCTAGCAGTTTTCCCAAGGGACACAGGTTCCACAATGCTTGTATTGGTTCAAGCATTGATATCCTGGGTCCCTTCTAAATAATGGTTTATGGACCTTTCCTCCAGGAACTTGTCCAAACCTTTTTTAAACCCAGCTACACTAACAGCCTTTACTACATCCTCCGGTAACAAATTCCAGAGTTTGATTACACGTTGAGTGAAAAAATATTTTCTTTTATTAGTCTTAAGTAGTTTACCCTGTAGCTTCATTGCATGTCCCCTAGTCTTTCTATATTCTGATAACGTAAACAATCGATCTACGTTTACCTGTTCCACTCCGTTCATCAATTTAAAGACTTCTATCATATCTCCCCTCAGCCGTCTCTTTTCCAGGTTAAAGAGCCCTAACCTTTTTAGCCTTTCTTCATAGGAGTATCCTTCCATCCCCCTTTACCATTTTGGTGGCTCTTCTCTGAACCTTTTCTAAAATCGCTATATCCTTTTTAAGATACGGCGACCAGAATTACACACAATATTCAAGGTGCGGTCTCACCATGGAACGATATAGAGGCATTATAATATCTTTTGTTTTATTTTCCATTCCTTTCCTTATCATACCTAGCATTCTATTTGCTCTCTTGGCCGCTGCTGCACAAGAACACTCTAAGATAGGTTGGGTGTTGAGAGTGTAAGTGGGAATGCAGGGATTGGGCGGGATTTTGAGTGGGGACTTGTGATTGCCTGGGCAGGATAGTGGAGACTAAGAAATTGACCAGAGATGAGGAAGACAGTGAAGAGAAGGTGATTGGGTAAGGGGTATGAGTAGGGCTGCAAGACCAAGTACAAAAGTATGGGGAGAGGGGAAGGTCTAAAGGACATTGAGGGCTTGGGGAGGGATCGGGGGCTGTTGAAAAGGACAGAGTGCTATGGAGTAGATGAGAGCCACAGGAAGGGATAGGTATTTCTTGAAGGAGGTGAGAGAAGGTAGAAATGGGGAAAGTGAAAGAGGAAATGGAAGCTTAGATAGAGGGTAAGACATAAGAAAGGGCCTGGAGGTAGAGAGAGAATGAATGCTAGGGAATAAACTGGGGCTGATTAGAGGATTAGAGGCAGAAGGTAGCAGCTGAGGCTGGGGAGGGGATGAATAGAGAGGGAGGAAATGGAGGACTAGAAACTGCGTAAAAGACAGGAGTGATAGGATGCTGGTGAAGGAATGAGATGTGAAATGGAAGGACTAGGGAAGTAAGGTTAGGAAATGGAAAACTGATAAGTAGGTGAAAGATGAAAATAGGGAGACTGAAGATTAAAGAAGGGAGAAAGAGAAATGGAATGAAGCTATAGTTAGGTAAAAGGCAAATGAGAGAAAGAGACAAAAGATGAAACAGAAGGATCAATGTTGGAGAGAGATGAAAAGAGATCTAGGGAAGGAAAGGAAGACAGGGAGTGTGAACAAATAGAAAATGGAAATGGGATCCTGGAAAAGGACTTGGAGAAAACCAACGAGAAGAAGTGGAAATGACAGACCAGGACCAACTCAACTGGAAAAATAAAATAATCAGTTTTTAGAGAATGAAATATGTCAGCTATGAAAATATGCATTTCTTAAAGTTCATTAGGAGGCAATGCATTTCTGTTTCTCTTTCTTCAGTGTTTCACAATGTCTGCTTTTGGGGGGTTTCAATTTCAATTTTTGTCAACATATTTGCTTCAAATTTTGTAGTTTCTTATTCTTTACTAGATAATAGTCTGTTTTTTCCATGTGCAGCGATTCTGTTAACATGTATGTTCTCTCTACGAATATGTAGTAGTTCAGCTTGTTCTCTTTTTCCAACTGAAGGTTACTGATGCTCTAGAATTTTTGCAGTGCTGAATTCCAAAGGTAGGGCTGGTGCAATCTGAGTGTCTATTTGTGTTAGGATGTACAGTGCCTGGTGGTGGAAGCAGTTAGTAATATTGTCACTGATGTGAGAACAGAATTTTGAACATAATTCTTCTGTATGCTGAATTGTAAAGTGAAATACCTTACTTCTGCTCTCATCTGTTATTGGGAGAGTTTTATTGGTGAGCCTGGGAGTTTTTCATATTAATGAATAATTATGCCCTATACAACTGATAAAAGACAATTATACATTCATTGGCAAATGCATGGTTAGACTAACCATGTATTTTCAGAAAAATATACAAATAAGACTGTGTCTGTACTCTGTGCATACAGTGGCTATAGCTGTATGGTTAGTGGCAGAGAATATACAGACTAAGTTAAATGGCGGTGTTAGCATTTAACAAGCCAGTGGGCTGAAAATTTTACCCCCCCCCCCTCCTTGCGCAGCTAGTACTGCAAGATCGGCCCCAAGGGGGCTTCAGGTAGAAACTCAGAATATAAGCTCTCAGAGGACAGGAAAATACTAGCTGTATCTGAATGTAAAATTATGAGTGGAGTGGAACAGATAAACATAGACGGGTTGTTTACAAATTCAAGGAGTAGAAAGACTAGGGGACACACAATGAAGCTACAATATAGCACATTTAAGACTAGTTGGAGAAAATATTTTTCACTCAGTGCGTAATCAAATTCTCAAATTTGTTGCCAGAAGATATAGTGCAATGCAATGTGTGCCTTCGAGTCAGTCCTGACTCCTGGCGACCCAGAAGCTTCTGGGTTTTCTTGGCAGTGTCACTGGAAGTAGATTGCCAGGCCTTTCTTCCGAGGCAATGGAGGGTTAAGTGACTTGCCCAAGGCCACAAGGTTGCTTGTGCTGGTTGCTTGGTTACCAAGCCAGTATTCTAACCACTAGGCTACTCCTCCACTCCAGAAGATATAGTAAAAGCTGATAATGTTGCTGGGTTTAAAGGAGGTATGGACAAGTTCCCAGTTCACAAACCATTATTAAAGTGCACTGAGGAAATCCACTGCTTACCCCAGGATAAGCAGCATGGAATCTGTCTACCTTTTGGGAACCCAACAGGTATTTGTGACCAGGATTGGCCACTGCTGGAAACAGGATACTGGACTTGATGGACCTTTGGTTTGACCCAATATGGCATATTTTATGCTCTTATGCCTTGAACATCTGAGAAAAGGCATGAGATAAATCCAGTTTCCCTTTTCCTACTTTAAATACTTGCCTAAATTCCATTGCACACTGCCCAATTTCCCATAAATGAAAATTGAATCCCCAAAAATCTGTAGCCATATGGTTTCTTTTTTGAAAAAGAAAACCCCTGCTTTGCCAGTCAGTTCTTGGAGCCACTCTCTCATTTCAGGACTCAGTAGCTTCTTCGCGAGTTCATCTTGATCGTTCCCTCACATTTGAAACCATGAGCTCTGCAGTAGTAAAAACATTCTTCTATGCTTTGCAGAAAATGTGCTCTATTAGGTCCCTGCTGGAAGACAAGGACAACCATTCTAAATCATTTGGAATACTGACATGCCCTCTTTAATGGGCTAAAATTCTCAGTCAATAAAAACTGTTACCTCTTCCTTCTTGATTATCCTTGCACTCCTCACCTATTGTGTGGTATTAGTTTTCTTAATTTGCTGTTTTATTGTTAATTTTGCATGCACACCTCTGCTGTTTTTATAACAGACAGTTAAGAACAGCTATACATACATTAAATTAAACAGTACTTTCCATCAACCAGTGAAAGTGAGCCTATAAACCCCGACAATGTGCATGGACCCACTTTCACGAATTAATGGACACACTATTATTTGCATGACCACTATCCATCAGGCCAAATCTATGAGATTTTTGAATTATCTTCTCTTAGAAATGCCTGGAAAACTTGCTAGACAAGTACAGTGAAAGTTCTTCCAAAGTGCTTAATTATCTTGTTGTTATAATATTAAACAATTCCTTAGGTCTATCAAAATCCTCATCAAAATTTTAGTAAAAAGTGCATATTTGCACTCTATTCAATTAACATATTCTTTTGTGTATACTTTCAACACAGACACAAAATCCTAAAATATGCCATGGAACATTTTGAAGGACAAGTTCAGGATGAACATGAAGCTTGATTTTTAATTTTAAAAGATACAATAAAAGGGACAAATTTTAGCAGCCAGAGGTTTAGAATAATTTTTGGGGTGAAAATAGGTTCAAAAATAAAAGTTTACGGTATGCCTTTGTACGACTGCACCTTGAATACTGTGTGCAATTCTGGTCACCATATCTTAAAAAGGATATAGCAGAATAAGAAAAGGTACAGAGAAGAGCCACCAAAATAGTAAAGGGGATGGAAGCATACCCAAATGAGGAAAGGCTTAATAGGTTAGGGCTTTTCAACTTGGAATATGATAGTGGTCTATAAATTAATGAATGGAATGGGTAAATATAGATTGATTGTCTACGCCATCAAAATATGGAAAGACTAGGGGATATGCATTGAAGCTACAACATAATCCATTTGAGGCTAATAAGAGAAAATATTTTTTTCACTCAACGTGTAAACAAACTCTGGAATTTGTTACCGGTGAAGTAGTAAAAGCTGTTAGTGTAGCTGGGTTTATAAAAAGGTTTGGACAAGTTCCTGGAGGAATGGTCCATAAACCATTATTAAAGAGGACCCAGGAAATCCACTGCTTGTCCCGGGATGAGCATTGTGGAACCTGTGTGGCTTTTTGGGAACCTGCCAGGAACTTGTGACCTGGATTGGCCACTGTTGGATACTGGGCTTGATAGACCTTGGTCTGACCCAGTATGGCATTTCTTATGTTTTTATTTTCTATACAACGGGAAGAAGCGGAAGTAAAATTTGATTTCTTCGAAGCTCGATGGAGGGTGGAATTGGGTGGAGGTGCTGCACCTTCAGACCTGCTTGGCCTATATTCCGGGAGTGGTGTGTAGTGCCCAATTTCGAAAAATGTCAATATAAATTGTTGCTGAGGGCATATTTTTCAAAGGTCTGGATATTTCGGGTGGGAATAGTGCTTTGCCAATATGTGAGAAGTGTGGGGAAGGGGAGGGTACTCTGGGGCACATGGTGTGGTTGTGCCTACAGGTTCTAAGATTTTGGGATAGGGTGTTAGCCTTCATTAATGATACTGTGGGACAAGAAGTTTGGGGGGAGGCTAGGGTGATCATATTTGACGCCTCAGGAACCACTGGTAATAAGGGACAGTATGAGAAGCTTTGGGCAAGGAAGGTCCCTTTTGTTGAGTAAAAAGTGATCATGCAGTACTGGCTTTCCACTGAGTGGCCCTCGTATTGGCACTGGTGGAATGCCTTTCACGAGCTGCTGCTTATGGAACAAATGGGTGCGGGTGGGTCCCCACAGCATAGGGTAAAATTCATGTTAGTGTGGTAAAAGTATCTGCAGTCTCTACCTTCACGTGCCCGCCCGCAGCCTAGTTGTGAACACATTCTGAAGGGGATAGGTGAGAATGGGACAGGGGAGCAAGGTGTGCTGGTGATTAAATCTGCACTGGACGCCTCGGGGGGGGGGGGGGTGGTAAGGGGGGGTATGGTTTGCGAGGTGTGTTCCGCGGGGCCCATCAGACACTGGCCCCTGTGGGAGTGAGGTGGAGTAAGAAGAAGGGGGAGTGGGGAAGGAGGGAAAAGGGAAAAAATTGTAAAAAAAATGTAATTGTTCATGGTCTTTGCAGTTTGGAAGCTTGTTCTTATGGTTGTGCTGTATTGCTGATATCATCTTCCTATATGCTACTTGGTGTCAAACAGATTTTAAAGTAAATAAATTGAGCACCCTAGGAATGGACCCTAAAGTGATTGACTGGGTTAGAAATTGGTTGAGTGGGAGGTGACAAAGGGTACAGATAAATGGAGCTCACTCTGAGGAGAAAGTGTAGTTATTCATCTATAACATGTTCTCTGGGAGCAGCAGGAATCAGTTGTCACTTATGGGTGACATCACCAACTGAGCCCCTCATGCGGGAAACCTCCCCAGCTTTCACAGAAAGCCTTTGGGAGATCCAACACACATGTATGATTTCCTTCTCACCCAAATGGAGCCATCTTATCTCAGTATGATGATACAGCTGCACGGGGAGGAGGAAGGGTAGTGAGCACTGATTCCTGCTGTTCCCAGAGAACACCTATAACAGGTGAGTAACCACGCTTTCTTTGGGACTAAGCAGAAAGTCAGTCCACATTTATGTGACTCCCAGAGCTACAGGCTACCAAAAAAACAAACAAACCTATAAAAGGCCCAGCGGGGCAACCAGAAAAACTGAACCATGAAGAACAGCGAAAAAACGATGAAAGGTTCTGAGAGTCGACAAATGGTTCCGGCATCAAGCAAGAGAACGAATCTCCGGTAGCCTGGACAGACAGAAGTGCTGGAGGGAAGGAGTTGCATTAATTCCCAAAGAGGTGCTGGAGTAAGGCTTGATCAAAGGTGCTGTCACGCATCCAGGCAGTAATGGGCTGCAAAGATGTGAACAGAAGACCACGCTGCAGCCCTACAGATCTCCAGCAAGGAGACCGAGCTCAGGTTAGCTATAGAAGCTGCCATTGCATGAACATTGTGCGCCATGACATGGCATTCTAAGAAAAGTCCAGCATGGGCATAGGCAAAGGAGATACAGTCAGCCACCAATATGGAAAGGGAGTGTTTAGAAACTGTCACGCCCAGTCTGATTTGGGCATAGGAGATGAGGAGCTGAGAGGAATGACGGTAGGCTCTTGTCCATTCTAGATAGAAAGCCAATGCTCTCTTACTATCCAGAATATGGAGATTAGCCTCTGCCCTGCTTGCATGATGCTTGGGAAAGAAGGTGGGAAGTACCACTGACTGGCTGAGATGGAAAGGCAAAACCACTTTAGCCAGAAATTTAGAATGAATGTGTAGGACCACCCTATTTTTGTAGAACCTGGTATAAGTTGCGTGCGCCATCAGCGCCTGTAGTTCACTGACTCCGCACCGAAGTAAGCACCACCAAGAAAATGACCTTCCAGGACAGAAACTTGAGAGGACAGGTGGCCAGCAGCTCAAAAGGTTACATGAGTAGCTGTCCGAGGACCATGTTAAGGTCCCAAGCTACCGGAGGTGGTCGGATCGGTGGATGCAATAGCAAGAGGCCCCTCATGAAGCGAGAAATGAGGAGGCGGGTGGAAAGGAAATTACCATTTACCATATGATGGTAGACCGCCAGAGCACTAAGATGTACTCGAACTGAGTTTATTTATTTATTTATTTAACAGTTCTTCTATACCGCACTCTTTGTTATCAGCGCGGTTTACATTCAACAATATGACTCTCAGACAGTGGAAGATCTGTCCTAAGTTTACATATAACAGGGAACGTAACATGGACTGAACTGGGGAAACTATGTACATTTTAAAGTTACAATATTGGTAGACTATTTACATATTGGACAGTCTATTTACAGTAAAGTACATCTTGAGGCAGTACCGTTTGAATACAAGTACTATCTGGTCTGTGATTCATGCTCCGTAAGTACATATTTATAAATCATATTGAGGGATTGGGTTGTCGTGGGGAAGGAGGAGAGGTGTCATTAGGTTGTGAGAAGTACATAAGGAACAGGTGGTGCTTGAGGGCTTTTCTGAATTGCATTAGGTCGCTGATCGATCTGATGCTGGGAGGGAGGCCGTTCCAGTATCTAGGAGCATAGGACGAAAATGCTCTATTGTTAGTTGATTGTGCATATTTTGTGGTTTCTCTTGGGATTACTAGTGTATTGGCAGCTAATGACCTCCTAGAGCTGTTGTTGGGGGTGTGGTTGAGAAGGCCTGAGACTGAGGGTGGCAAAATTTTATTAATGGCCTTGAAGGTAATAAGGAGGGCTTTATATGAGATTCTGCAACTTATCGGGAGCCAATGTAGATCCATTAGGATGGGGGTTATGTGGTCTCGCCTTATTGTTTATTGTTTATTTCACACTTAATATACCGCCCCCCATAACATCGGAGCGGTTTACAAAATAAAATTACTGAGTATAGAAAGAGAAAAAGAAGTTACAATAAATGATAGAAAGAAAAGAGAGTAAGGACAGAACAACAGATAGACCATAAGAATAAGAGACAGAGAAATGAAAAGTCAGGGGGGGAAAGCTAGGGAGAACAGATGAGTCTTAAGGAGAGAGCGGAATTTGGAATATGATTCTTCTGTGTGAAGGTTGGTAGGAAGGGAGTTCCAGAGAGAGGGTCCTAAATAGTAGAATGCTGATTTCCTGGTAGATTACAGATGGGCTTTGAAAGGTGCTGGAAGATGAAGGCGGTTAATATGAATGGACCGAAGACTGCGTGAGGGTGTATGGTAAGTCAGTAGATCCGAAAGGTAGGCAGGTGTAGAAAGATAAATGGCTCTATGGGTTAAGGTGAGGATCTTAAAAGATATCCGGAAGTCAATAGGCAACCAATGAAGGTGGTGCAGCAGAGGGGTGACATGGTCGCGGGGAGATGCGTGGAGGATCATGCGAGCAGCTGTATTTTGAATTAGTTGGAGACGGCGTTTTTGATATTGGGGAGTCCGGCAAAATAGTATTGCAGAAGTCTAGTCTAGTTATGATTAAAGAGAGAAGAAGAGTGGTAATGGCCTAAATGGATAAGAAGGGGCGGATGGCACGAATTTGTCGGAGACACAGAAAAGAGCACCGAGAGATGTGAGAAATATGGTCGTGAAAGCTAAGAGTGCTGTCAAGGAATACCCCAAGGTAACGAAGTTTAGGGACTAAAGTAATGATGGAACCTGCGAGTGATGGGGCAAGAGAAGGAATAGGAGAGGTGTGCGGGAACCAAATTGCAGCAGTCTTTTTAATATTGAGTACCAGGCAATTAGAAGAGAGCCAAGAAGAGATAGTGGACAGACAGTCTTCTAAAGGTGAGATATCAGGGTGAGATGACAAAGTGTGATGTAGCAGAAAAATATCATCAGCATAGAAGTAACTTGAGATCCCGGATTGCTGGATGAGTAAAGCCAGGGGTGCAAAAAAGACATTAAACAATAAGGGAGCCAGAATTGATCCCTGAGGGACACCACAGGGGAGTGGAAAACGATCAGAGGAAGAAAGGGTGGAGGAAACAGCAAAAGACCGATGACACAGAAATGAATGAAACCAGTGATACACCAACCCACGAATACCCGCATCCCTAAGGCGAGAGAGGAGAAGGGCGTGATCCACCAGGTCAAATGCTGCGGAAAGATCAAATGATACTGCTAGAGTGATGTTGCCTTGGTCATGAGAAGTATGGATTTCATTTAAGACAGCTGTAATTGTGGTCTCAACACTAAATCCGGGTCTGAAACCAGATTGCCTGGGGTGAAGGAAAAGTGTAGAAGCAAGGTAATGAGAGAGCTGTGAGAATACTACCTTCTCCAGGAGTTTGGAAGAAAAAGGGAGATTGGAGACGGGGCGATAGTGAGCAGGGACGGAAGGGTCAAGGGCACTGTTCCCTCTAAGCTGTGCGCGTGTACACACCTCGCCGAGCGAGCGCACATACTTTACAACAGAGCGCACAAAAATTACGGCTCTGATTCTGATAGAAAACAACACAGACATTTTAAAATTTAAAAGTTATGATTGTAATTACTAAAAATTTCCTGCTTCATTTAGTAATCGTCTATTTTCATTTAATTTGATTAAAATCAGTGTTGTGTACATACTGTATTCTGACGTGTAGTCAAATTTTAAAGTATATAACTCCGAGTGTTATGTGGCGCACAAAAAATTAACCTTCCTTCAAAAGCTGCACACAGCTGATATTTTATGCGCACACAGCCTACAGAAAATTAGAGGGAACATTGGTCAAGGGTAGGCTGTTTTAAGAGAGGGCGGACTGTGGCATGTTTCCAGGAGGTAGGGAAAAGACCAGATGACAAGCTGGAATTGATGATAGTCAGAAGGGGTTGGAGTAGAGTGACAGGAGGTTCAGAGAACCAAGAAGAAGGAATAGGATCCAGATCACAGGTAGTTTTCTGGGTAGTAGACAATAATTGAAGCAATTCTGGGGATGAGACGGGAGAGAAGGTGGACCAAGTATGGGAGAGGCACGGAGAGGATGGGGGAGAGACAGGAGGGGGTGACATCAAAGCCTGGGGGCAATGAGGGAGAGAGGAGCGGAGCCTTGATGCTCCACACAAGACTCGAGCTGCTGCATTCATCGCTAATTGTAGTGGGTTTAGGGTGTTTTTGGGGAGGCCGTGGAGTATAATATTCGCGTAGTCGAAGTGGGGTGTGACTAACGCTTGGAATGTTGTGCGGAAGTCCTCTGGTTCTAGCATGGGTCTCAGATGTCGAAGGGTCCTGATCTTGTAGTAGATGGCTTACACAGTGCGTTTTATGTGCTCTTTGAAGTCTAGATGTCGATCCAGAGTCACACCCAGGTAGCATACGAGTTAGTAGACTTGATTGGAAGTTCTGCATCTCTTACTTTTAGGGTTGAAGGGGGTGAGAAGCCTTTATTTTCTGTGACAATTAGAACCTCGTTTTTTTTTAAATTTATTTGCAGGTTCTGATTAAGGAGCCAGTCTGTTATTGCATTGAAGCAGTCGATTAAGGCTGTATAATCAGGACGGGTGACATTAATAGGTGTGAACATCAGTACGTCATCTGCATAGATGAGGCAAGATATGCCGAAGGCACGGGTGATTTCGCAAATTGGCTGCATGTATATGTTAAAGAGCAGCGCAGATAGGGAGGAACCTTGGGGAACTCCTTACTTTTGTTGGAAAGGTTTGAATGTATTGGCGCCAATCCGGACTTGTTGCCATCGATCCTCTAGGTAGGATTTACACCAGTTCTATGCAAGACCCTGGATTCCCTTCTCATGGAGTCAAGCTAGGAGTTGGTTGTGGTCGACTGAGTCAAACGCCGCCGCTATGTCGAGGAAGATTAACGCGAAGGATGTCTTGATGCTGTCTATCCAACTGATGTGTGTTAGTTAGGGAAGTCAGGAGTGTTTCCACTCCATGAGACTCCCTAAATCCATGTTGGCAGGGGTCTAGGGGGACTGAGATATCTATATGTTGCTGGATCTGTCTCTGGGTCACCTTCTCGAGGATTTTAGCTAGTAGTGGGATGCTGGAAATCGGCCGGTAAGATTCTTCCTTCTTTGGGTCCAGCTGGTTGTTCTTTAGTAACGGTCGGATGGATGTCTGCTTAAGAGCCGATGGGAATATTCCTATTAAGAATGACTGATTTGCAATCTCTGCTATCATTGGACTGAGTTCCGAGCGCATTGTTCTGATCCAGTGTGCTGGGCGTGGGGCATTTGGTGCAGTGGTGGTGTTGATGGTGGCAATAATGTCTTCAATGCTTTTTGCTGATGGGGGTGAGAGTTTGATGAGAGGATTCTGATGTTGGGGAGGCTGAGATGGTTCTTAGACTTTAGACTTCAAGCCAGCATGGGAAAGGTATAGAAGGTATGTTAGGACCTGCTCCACCGGGCAGGAAAAAGGGCTCAAGGCTCTGACCGTGCACCAGACAGAAAATCTGCGCCATTTGAAGGCATATGCATGTCTGGTGGAATCCTTGCAGGATGCGAGGAGAATATTTTCCACTGTTCTTAGGCAGATGAAACTGAGCAAGAGCTACCCTTTCAGCATCCAAGCTGTGAGGGTTAGGGATTTGAGATTGGGAAGGAGGAGGGTTCCCTCCTCCTGAGAGAGAAGATCCAGGGCATGGCCGAGGTGAAGAAGAGGTTCCCGGGAGAGGCGAAGCAACAGTGAGTACCATGGTTGCCTGGGCCAGCTTGGGGCAATAAGTATCATGGTGGTCCTGTCTGTCTGGACCTTGAAAAGGGTCTTAGCCACCAAGGGAGAGGGTGAGTAAGCATAAAGCAAGCCCTTGCCCCAGTTCAGGAGGAATGCATCCGAGGCCACTCAAATGTGGCAGGGAACTCTGGAGCAGATAGCAGCAGCTGAGCATTATGAGGAGCGGCAAAGAGGTCCATGGACAGAGTGCCTCACCTCTGGAAGATATTTCAGGCTACTTGTGGATTAAGAGTCCACTCGTGTGGCTGTAGCACTCTGCTGAGCCTGTCCGCCAAGGTGTTGTCCTGACCCAGGAGAGAAACCACCCGGAGAAGCATGCTGTGCTTCCTGGCAAATCTCCAGAGTCAAACGACCTTTCAGCAAAGGAAGTATGAGCCTGTGTCGCCCTGCTTGTTGATGTAGAACATTGCCACCTGGTTGTCCATCTCAAAAAGAATTACCTGCATGGACAGCTGTTGCTGGAAGACTTGAAGAGCATTTGCTACTGCCTTAAGCTTAAGGATGTTTATCTGATGAAGACTCTCTCCCATCGTCCAGAGTCCTTGGGTACACAGGCCATCGAGATGGGCTCCCCAGCCCAGTTTGGAGGCATCCATGGTCAGCACCTGCTGGTGTGTTGGGGCCTGGAAAGGAAGTCCCGCTAGAAGACGAGTTGGCTGCTGCCACTAGGAAAGGGAGGCCTTCAGAGGCAAAGTCACTCTGACCCAGTCTGTGAGACGGTCTGTCGCCTGATACCACTGTGTACAGCGAGTCCATTGCACCTGCCGCATTTGAAGCTGAGCAGATGGGGTTACGTGGACTGTGGAGGCCATGTAGCCCAGGAGGCGGAGCATTTGGTGAGCCAAGACCATTGAGCAATGTTGGATGTCCTGGGCTAGTGTGACAAAGCACTGGGCCTGGTCCGAAGTATGGAAGGCTCTGGCTACTGTGGTATCGAGGAGAGCCCCAGTGAACTTGAGGTGCTGCATGGGTTGCAGGTGAGACTTTTGGTAGTTGATGACAAAACCCAGCTGCTCCAGCATCTGGATAGTATGTTCAGCAGACAGATGGACCTCACCCGGTATCCTGCCTCTGATCAACCAGTCATCCAGATAGGGGAAGACGAAGATGTCGTGCACCAGAAGAAAAGCAGCCATGACCACCATTTTGTGAAACCCTTGGGACGGACGTCAGACTGAAGGGTAGAACCTGGTATTGATAGTGATGTCCGCTAAGTGGAGGTACTGGTCGGGCAGGGGGTGAATGAGGATTTGGGCAGTCATCTTTTAAATCCAAGGAGCATAGCCAATCTTCCCTCTGGAGATAGGGCAGCAATGTTCTAAGGGATACCATTTTGAACTTCTCTTGCACGAGAAAGCAATTTGAGATTGTGGAGGTCCAGAAAGGGATGGAATCGGCCTGTTTTCTTTGGAACTGGGAAGTAGTGGAAGTAGAATCTCTTTACCATTTGAGATGGTGAAACAACCTCCACTGCTCTTTCTTGTAAAATAGCCTTGAGCTCTTGCTGAAGAAGTTTTTGAAGGTAAGGTTCCAAAGGATACTCCCCCTGGAAAGAATGAGGAGGGAATTCTGACCGAAGTGTAGGTAGTAGCCCTCCTTTACTACTTGTAGAGCCCAGGCATCGGTGGTTATGTTGGGCCAATGATGGGCAAAAGATGTGAGACACGCCCTGATATGTTACGGAACTGGACCTGAAAGAGGAAGAAGGGCCATGGTCTGGGAGTCAAAACCCTCCCCCAGGATGTAACTGTGGTGATGGCTGGGACTTTGGGGCTTTAGGCTGACGTTGCTTCTGGCCTTAGACCTTGACTTGCTGCACCTGCTGAGACAGCTGGCATGAATGGTATGGGACAGAAGTACCGTAGGCCTTTTTTTTTTCTTCAGTTAGAAGGACTTCTTTCCCCAAGGCCTTTCGGCGGGAAGGATCAGCAGTCTTTCTTGAAAGTCTGTTCATGGTGACTTGTTTAGTCTCTAACTCTGCTGCCTCCTCCATCATGGGTTTGCCAAAGAGGTTCTCTCCCTGACACGGGACATCGACCAACTTGTCCTGAACCCATTGCTCCAAGTCCGACGACTGTAGCCATGCAAGGTGGTGAGCACCAATGCCTACTGCAGCCACTCTAGTCATGGACTCAAAGGCTGCATGAGTTACTTATCTGAGCATTCATTGATCATAAGCTACCCGGCTCCAGAAACGCTGAAGATGGAGGAGTGGCCTAGTGGTTGGGGCAAGGTACTACAGGCCGGAAGGTCGGTGGTTCAAATCCCACTAGAGGACAGCAACCTTGGGCCGGAAGGACTAGGGTTTCTAGTCCAACAGGTGCTCCTTGTGGTCTTGGGCAAGCCACTTAACCCTCCATTGCCCATGTTCCCTGTAAGTATTAGTGTATGTGTCTCATATCCCCGCATGTTAAATGTATTCCCCAACCGCTTTGACCCGGTGAAAAGCGGGATATAAATGCAGATAAATAAATAAAATAAGATGGTCTCCAGATAAGTCAGCCGAGAACCAGGCAAGCTCCCATGCCAGGTCTCTCAAGTACATGTCCATGTACAGCTGGTATGTTTGGATACAGGCCACGAGCATCAAACCCTGGTAACATTTCCTGCCCAGGCCATCCATGGTGTGTGCCTGCCCTACCAGGAGGCATAGAGGAGTGCACCTTGTCACTCTTAATATGGCACATGGCCAATTCCATAACCGTGGAGTTGTGAGGCAGTTGTGTTTTCTCAAAGCCTGGGCTCTTGTGGACTCGATACATGGAATTGAGATGCCTACTAACAACTGGAACCATAACTGGGATCTCCCACATCTTCAGTAGTAACCTTTCGAAAAGATGGGGTGCACCAGGATGATGGTTGCTTCCTTCGGGGGAATTGGATACTGAAAGATCTCCAGATTCTCCACCCAAGGTTCCTCCTCTGTCTCAATGGTAAAGGGTGAAACCTTCCCCATGTCCCATGTCCAAGATAGAGAGGCTCTCGGGAAGGGGACCTCCTGAGCTCATATAGGGGTGAAGGATCCAAAGAGACATCCTGGTGCTGCACTATCTCGGGGATTCCTCCTCAGTCTCCAAGGAATTCAAAATATTGATGGAAATGGGAACAGCATCAATGTCCCGGTGGTGGAGTCGAGGGTGACCTTGGTTCCCTGCGGTCTGAGCCTGAAGCACTTGGAGAGGAGATCTGCTGCACCAAGCAGGACCAAGGATGGTCCCAGGAACTGGAGGGGATGGCATGTTTTTTGAGAATCAGCTGGACCTCCACTGGTGAGGCACCGGCAGTGGATGATGCCACCACCAGTCCCAAGAAACCAGAGATTCCCGGTTCCTGATGTTTGTGCTGTGTCATAAAGGCAGCCAAGCTGCACTCAAGAGTCAACAGTCTTAGAAGGAAGTGCTCCACAGCTGCTGGCGCCAGTGCTGCATTGTTCAGTGCCGATGTCAGTTCCTTCGGTGAGGACTCCTCAATGGTAACAGGTTTGGGAGTCCCGCGACAGCCCTCTGAGACACTTCCTCCTTCCACAGCAGCTTCAAAGGCCATTCCCAGCCTTCACCCTCAGAGTCACATCGAGGGCTTCGATGGCAGTCCATGGGTCATCACCCTTCGATGATGACTGGGATGGAGTCCATTCCTTCTGAGGACATACTCTGAGGAAGATTCTCCGTTCCAGAACCCTGCGACCTCATGGCTCTGAAAGAGCCCGGTCACCATAGGCGGCCTAGTCCTCAGCAGTGTCGTTCGGGGGTGTCAATTCTAATGTCGATGCCGGGGTTGACACCGAAATCTTGGAGCCGAACAGCAATTCCCACTGCTTTTCATGATTCTTTAGCCCCTTGTGTGACATCTGCAAGTAGAGGACACATGTAGAAGGCTCGTGGTCAGGTCTGAGGCACTGAAGACACCAGTTATGGTGGTTCATGATGGAAATAGAACAGCCACATCTAGCGCACTTCTTAAAACACTCAGGGTGGACATGCTAGGTCAAAAGACTCCAATGCACCAACCAGGAGGGCATGAGAAAACACTCATGTGCCAAAAATAAGAATAAAGAAAACAAATTAATGACCCAAAAAAACTACGGGATACTGAGGTAGCAATGATACCGGTAGACACACGAAGGAGAAAACAGAAGTACCGAGTGGCAAAAATGACCAACAGGGTAAAAAACTTTTCTCCAAGATACAGACGGACATCTGGAGGACTCCATAGAAAAAAGACGACTGAAGTAAGATGGCTCTGTTGGGAAGGCGATTATGCATGTGTGACAGGCCTTACAAAGACGTTCTGTGAAAGCTGGGGAGGGCTTTCTTGGTGACATCACCCTAAGTGGTGTGCCGCAGGATCTGCCCTTGGTCTGATTCTTTTTAACATTTTTCTTAGTGATATCGCGGAAGGGCTATCAGGTAAGGTTTGCCTCTTTGCAGATGATACCAAAATCTACAATAGGGTAGACAGCCAGGAAGGTATGGATAACATGAGGAGGGATCTAACAAAGCTTGAAGAATGGTTGAAAATTTGGCAGCTGAGGTTTAATGCTAAAAAATGCAGGGTCATGAATTTGGGCTGCAAAAATAAGTATAGGGGAAGAAGTACTTCTGTCTACGAAAGAGCAGGACCTGGACATGATTGTTTCTGATGATCCTAAGGAGACTAAACAGTTAAAAAAAGATGAAGGCAAAAGCCATAAGGGGCTTGGGTGCATAGGGAGAGGAATGGTCATCAGGAAGATGGAGGTCATAGTACCTCTGTATAAGTCTAAAAGCACAGGAGAACCTCTTTCAATTGAAAGAAAACTCTGCAATGAGGGGGCATAGGATGAAGGTGAAAGGGGATAGATTCAGCTGTAATATGCAGAAATATTTCTTGACAGAAAGAGTAGTAGATGCATGGAATAGTCTACCAGTGGATGTAGTAGAGACCAGGAGGGGAGACAACTAGCGAGAGGCGAAAGGAGATCACAGGTGCTTCTATTAGTGAGAAACCCCTACGCGTTTCGGTACACGCCTTCTTCAGGGGGTATACATCTTCAAAACGTAATACACAAGAAGTAAATAAGGATAGGAATAAATTACATCAACAATAATTGGAAAATAAAAAATGTATATAATAATAATAGTAGAATAAAATAATATCTATATTTAAAAAACAACGATGAGACTAAATAATAAAATCACAAAAGCATAAAAACTTAAAAACTCAAAGGTAAAAAAATAAATATGATAATAACAATATAAAATAAGTGATCAACAGACATAAAATCTCTATTAATCTCTCCTTTTAAATGTGGTTTGTTTTAGTGTAAGTCTGTCAATGTTGAGAAAGGAAGAAGAGAGAGAGAGATGAGGAGGACATGGAACGATACTTACAAATGGCACCCTGTGAGGAAGTAGTCTTAAAAAAGACACCAGTCACATCGAGGCTCAAAAGCTAAAAAAATATATAAGTCATAGAGTTATATAATTGTGCAATATTATTTCAATCCTCAGGAAGCCCACTAATATTTCAATATATAGTCTATGAAAGTGTTAAACTTATTTAAATTTGAGGCAGAAGGGGGTCAGAGCCAAAGGGATCAGAAATGGGTGAATTACATATGTAAGTCAGTGAATGCCAAGTACGAGTACAGGCATGGGAGAACAAACAAAATAAAAGAATAAAAAAGGGGGTATTTCACAGATAAGGAAATGCCATAGCATATCATATGGACAAATACGTCAAAAAACCTTGTGTGTGCACGAACTGGAGGGTCAGAGCAGATGTATGTCAATCGGATATATAATGTACTACATCATACAGACAAAAAAACAATAGGGCAAACAATCAAAAGCAGATTTTTAAAGGTGGGACATACTTTTCCTTCCTAATGTGTAAGCACATAGAACACATCCAGCGTTTAAAGCGGCCGAGGCAAGCCCGCGTGCTGACAGTGTCTTTTTTGAAATAAAGGACAGCGTGTCACATCAACAGCTAAAGTATTTGCTATTCTTCATTTGAAAGAGAGGAAGAAAGGGGATTATAATAAACGGCACGAATGAGATAGAAATAACGTGGTGCGCGAAAACGCGCATTTAAAAACATAAGGGAATCATGCTGTCATAATGTGGAACAAAAACTATAGTAACTTAAGGGAAGAAATCTAAGGGAAAACCCACTTAAGGAGATTTGTCCTATATCTGATTAACCAATTGAATTGCATTTCAGAGGTATAGCAATGGCAATGAAAACAACGATAAGGGTCTCAAAACATATATGTGAATCTGTCTGAACAGAATATAACCTAATGAAATAGTTTCAAGAAGAGAGACTCCCTTACCCAATAGTTTTTATTTATTTATTTATTTACAATTTCTTATATACCGCACTATTCGGCATCAGCGCGGTTTACATGGAACAGAAAAATCAGACACGGTACATGTGTCTGAGTTTACAATTAACAGGACAGCAAAACTTGGATAATGAGGGAGAGTTTACAAATAACAGGACAGCAGAACTTGGATAACCAGGGGGTAACTATTTACACATTAGAGTCACAGAATAGTTGTATAATCCTGATTTTTTTGACGAGATCTGTTAATACTGAGAACGGCCGAAATATAGCCCGACAGAGTCTTTGAAAAATTTCTACAAACAGACGGCGTTTTTAAAAGTGGTAGTGTTCATCTAGACTTTCTTACCTGGAATCTAAGGTGGAAGGACTTGAGAACCTTAGAGCTGTTAATGAGAAAGACCAGACAGTTCAGGCAAGGAGAATTGAATTTTTGGATAACTGTCTTCGTAAGAACAATCTGAGATTTTTGAACTTTCCTCGGTCTCCTCTGATAGCTTCTATGGACTTGGTCCGCAAATTTTTTATTGAAGTTTTGCAGATGCCGGCTGAATCGTTGCCTCCAGTGGTGAGAACTCAATATGTTTCGATATCTCCAATCGAGCCCGAGTTGCAGCGGGCCCCTGGTGCGGATCATGATCAGCCCCAGTTGGATCTTTCAGCTTTTTTAGAGAGCTCCTCGGAGGTGGTGACCAGCAGGGAGACTTTATTAGTTAATTTTGCCTTTGAGTCAGATAGGAACACTGTTCTTAAATTATATTTTCGTAAATTGTCTGTTACGCAGTATATGGGCTCAAAAATTTTGATTTTTCCTGATTTGGCTAGAGACACGCAGAAGAGGCGAAAGGCGTTCCTGGCTTTACGCCAAAGAACGGTAGCCTTGGGAGCGCAGTTTAAGTTAAGATATCCTTGCAAGTGTATGGTTAATTTTCAATCTAGGCAGTATATTTTTTTTGAGCCCAGACAGCTCTCACAATTTCTTGATGCTAGGGAAGAGGGTGGGGGTCGGGAAGCTCCCATATCGGCTGCCATGTAATATATTCTTTGCTCCTTTGATGTCTTTTTTTCTCTTGAGTGTTGTTCACTTATGTGTTTTATTTCTTTTTCTTGGATCTTATGGTGGGTTTGTATATTGTGGTCTATGCCAGGTTATTTTCTTTCTTGTTTGTAGAGGATGGTTACGATGGTTCTCTACAGTGGGTTCTTTTTCTTCTTTGTTAATTCTGATTCTGATTTCAGATTTGTATTATCTGGATTATATTGTAAAATTGATAAATAAATAATAAAAAAAAAAAAAGTGGTAGTGTTTCGTGCCCAAAGTAGACTAATTAGCATGTAATCGCACATGGCACGTACAGTGTTTGGAGCGGCTGAGACAAGCCTGCGTGTTGACAGTATCTATTTTAATGGGACAAGGGATAGTGTGTCATAACAAACAAAGTAAGGTGATTCAATGGAAGCTCCTCTTAAAAAATTAATCAGTCAATGCAAACAAATCAAATTGCATTTCAGAAGTGGATCAATGCAAAAAAAGGGGAACGGAAAGGGGCAAAAAATATATGTATGTGAATCTGTCTGAACAAAATCCAACCTATTAAATTATTTTAAGAAGATTAAAAGAGGGAAACCCCATATCCTACAGTTGTATTAACTGATGCTTAAACAAGCTCTTTGAAGCTAAAAAAGGCTAAAACCAAAAATAAGGGATATATATAAGATTACGTGATGTAAAAGATTTTGGAAAATTCAAAACTGAGGGGGAAAGGGGAGGAGAAGTGGTGGGGAGAGGGGGAAGAGGGAGAGGGGGAAGGAGGGGGAGGGGGTGGGGAGGGGGGAAGGGGAAAGGAGGGGGAGGGGGGAAGGGGAAAGGAGGGGGAGGGGGGAAGGGGAAAGGAGGGGGATGGGGAGGGGAGAGAGAGAGAGAAGGGCACGAAAGGGAACGAGGAATGAAAGAGGAGAGGGAGAGGGAAAGGGGGAAGAGTGGCCTGTATGTAGAGCAAGACAGAGACGACGGCAGAGAACAATGGGGTGCACAAGTAACAAGGCCAGAAATTATATAAAATTGATATAAAAATCAACCTAAAAAGAAGTGTAACAACAAGCAAAAGCATAAATCAATAAAACAAACTGCTTAATTACGCTAGTAAATACAATTGGATAAAATTGAATAAATTTATAAAAATATATCTAAAAATAGAGTAAATAAAAATGAAATAAAACATAATAAATAAATAGATACTATAGTATGCTTTAAAATCAAATAAAAACATGGACAATTAAATAAATGAATAAAAGATAAAAAATAAAAAATAAAAACAGAGGAATGGAGTGGCATGACACGGACGGGCTAGAGAAAAACTGAAAGATCAATTTCTTGATTAAGACCTTTCGGTATCAGAGTTTGGAATTCATAAATATAGCATTGTTCAAGTCTGAGGAGAATTTTATCAATGTCACCGCCTCGCCAATGAGGTTCTACAGCCTTCAGAACTAAAAACTTTAAATATGATATCAAATGATTCTTCTCAATCCAGTGTGACACTAGTGGTTTGTCCTGTACTCGTCTCTGTAGACAGCTTTTTATGTTCAATTATCCGAATCTCAACAGGTCTTTTCGTTTTACCTATGTACAGTAGTTCACAAGGACATTGGATAATGTACACGGCATTACAAAATCAAATAGAAGGGCTTCCGTTCCATCGCAAATCATGAGGACATCATCGATATAGTGTTTCCATAATTTTATCTGTGCTTGAAAAGGATGATGTGTCAGGAACTTATTCTCAAAATCGGCAACATATAAATTAGCCACGTCCGAAGCCATACAGTAGAAGAGCCTATAGCCACTCCTTTTATCTGTTTGTAAAAGAGGCCTCTAAAACAGAAAAAGTTCTCTGTCATGGCAAGGCCCGCTATCTGAGTCAAGAAAAAAAAGAGGGAATGCATACAGGCCACACTATGAAAAAAAATGTCTGCAATGATATCTAGCGCAGCCTTCTGAGGAATATTAGTGTATAATGAGGATATGTCCAGAGTAATAGCCCTTGAAATCATGCAATATATTAATATGTGAAGAGTCACAAACATAAGATTTGACCTGGACTACAAATGGTTTCAGGAGTACATCTAGAAACTTGGACAGAGGCTCTAACAAAGAGCCTATAGCAGATACTATGGGGCGTCCTGGAGGATTATCTATGGATTTATGTCTTTTAGATATCATTTATATGGTTGGAGTGACCGGATGTCGTACCGTGAGAAATTCAATTTTCTTACTGGTCAAATAGCCTGCCTGTTGTCCTATATAAATCAAAGTATCTACTTTATGCTTGAGAGAAGATGTAGGATCATCATAGATTTTGGTATAAAAGCTGGTGTCATTGAGCTGTCGTAAGACTTCTGCAATGTAAGAGCCTCTTATCCTGGATGACCAGGGCACCTCCTTTTATCAGCAGGCTTAATGATGATGGAACAATTATCTTTAAAATTATTAAGTGCCACTTTTTGTTGGGTAGTGAGGTTGTCAAAAGTGTGGTGTCATGACGAAGCCCCCCCACTCAGCCATTTGCAGTCCAAGCCCCCCTCCCTATCAGCTATTTCCAGTCCTAGATCCCCCCACACTCAGCCCATTTCCAATCCAAGCCCTCCCCAAACAGCCCATTTCCAATCCTAGCCCCCATCAGCACATTTCCAGTCCTATTCTAGCCCCTCCATCAGCCCATATCCAGTACTAGCTCCCCCCACTCAGCCCATTTCCAATCCAAGCCCCCCAAAACAGCCCATTTCCAATCCTAGCCCCCCATCAGCCCATTTCCAGTCCTATCCTAGACCTTCCCCATCAGTCCATATCCAGTTATAGCTCCCCCCCACTCAGCCCATTTCCAATTCTAGCCCCATTTCCAGTCCAAGCCCCCCCACTCAGCCCATTTCCAGTCCTAGCTCCAACCCACTCAGCCCATTTCCAGTTCTAGCCCTTCTCCCAATTTCCAGTCCAAGCCCCCCTCCACTCAGCTTATTTCCTGTCCTAGTTCCCCCCCACAGCCCATTTCCAGTCCACACCTCCTCCCCCCATCAGCTATTTCCAGTTCAAACTCCCCCTCCACAGCCCATTTCCATTCCAACCCCACCCCCACAGCCCAGGAACACTGTGAATGTAACGGCGTTTTTTTAGCTGTTACATTCACAGTGTTCCTGATCCACAGGCCACTTATTCATCGATTTTAAGCCCTCCTTGGCTATATCTTGCTATGGGTTGCTTTTTTGGTTTTCGTATGGGTCACTCTTTTGAGTAATTCTCATGTATAGACGCTTTCATTTCCTTTCGACATTTCTTTCGGTTTTTTCTTTTCTGTTTTTTTTCTTCAACCATATGGCGCGTTTACCCTGTGCACACAACCTAGATATTTTTTGTCTTTATTCATTTTGTTCCTGCAACAACTTTTCTGTTTAGGATACCGATAGTGCATGCTGTTGCCAGTGCATCGTTTGGCAATACTCTTTCCTTTGTGGATATATATGATCTTTTAGATTCCCACACGTTTAATATTATACTTTTCTAGCACCATAGCTTCTTTCAAGTAATGGAATAATTGATTTCCTTTCCCTCCAATATTTAAGATGCGTTGTGTTTAATGCTCTGGTCACACACTGTTGTGTTCCAGTTTCTTTATAGCTGCTGTTAATGTCAGGAGCGATTATGTGTCTGCATATATCTCTCCTTGAGTGTTTTAGTGGCCTATACTCGTTCTTAAGTTTACCTGTTTTTCCATGTTTTCTTGCAAAAACCAATGTTTTTAAGTGGCTTTTATGGATAAAGTCACATGTTTGCTTTTTATCTTTGTTGTTGTTTATTACCCAATGTTTTGATTTAACTAATTGTTTGCAAAATATGATCAGCCGTTTTGTAGATGTTTATATGGGTAAAGCACCTAGTTTGTTTGATTTTTATATGTCCATGCTATTTAACTTTTATGCCACAATGTTCTTTTAATGCTATCCTCTGTACATTTATCTTTTGTGTTACACATGCTTTTTTTGTACCTCAGTGTTTTAATTCACTTAATATTTTTATTTTATTTATTTAATAGTTTGTAATGCATAATTAGTTGCTTATTATTGTTTTTATTCATTTATTAGTTTGTAATGCATAATTAGTTGCTTATTGTTGTCTGTATGTATCAAGTATTCCGTTTATTTTATGTGATTTTCACATATTTGTATTTTTCTATTGTTATGCTATATGGTTTTTTTATCTTTTCCCTTTGTTTTTATTCACGTTTACAATTTTAATGCCTTTCAGATTGGGAAGAGTGACTACTGCACCACATAGACGTGCTCATCTGTGTGGTTCCTGGTAATCTGTTGCATACCGGTATATAGTTTTACTTATTTTGTATGATGTTCACATCTCCTTGTTCTTATATTTTTTTTACATTTTGGTTTTGTTTATTTTATGTATTTTTGTTTTTTAGACCCCTGACGAAGGCTGTGGCCGACACTTGTTAAGTTGTGTCCTTAATAAAGAATTTTAATTATCATCTGGTAGGCTGTGGTCATACTTCCGCTGTTTTCCTTCTTTCGAACAGTGCAAGCACTGGCAAGTCAAATGCAAGGCATTGATAAGGCAGGCAAGGGGAGAATTTGAGAAGCAGCTTGCTGCGGAAGAAAAAACGCGAAATAAAGACTTTTCCAAGTACATTCGTAGCAAAAATCCTGTGAGAGTCAGTTGGTCCATTAGATGATATAGAGGTTAAAGGGGCACTAAGAGGCGACAAGGCGATAGCGGAGAGACTGAATGAATTCTTTGCTTCGGTCTTTACTGAGGAAGATATAGGGATGTTACCCATGACTGAAGTGGTATTTAAAGGTGCGGAAGAATTGAAGGAAATATCTATACATCCGGAAGATGTATTACAACTATTAGATAAACTGAAGAGTAGCAAATCACCTGGGCCGGACGGTATACATCCAAGGGTGTTGAAAGAACTGAAATACGAGATTGCAGACCTGCTATTAGTAATCTGTGAATTTTCATTAAAATCATCTCTAATACCTGAAGATTGGAGGAGTGCCAATGTAACGCCAATTTTTAAAAAGGGTTGCAGGGGTGATCCAGGAAACTACAGACCGGTGAGCCTGATGCCAGTACAGGGAAAAATGGTAGAAACAATCATAAAGAACAAAATTACTCAGCATGTAGATAGTCATGGCCTAATGGGAGACAGCCAACATGGCTTTAGACCAGGAAGATCTTGTCTTACTAATCTGTTATGTTTTTTTTGAAGGTGTGAATAAACAGGTGGACAAATGTGAGTCAGTTGATATAGTGTGTCTGGACTTTCAGAAAGCCTTTGACAAGGTCCCTCATCAGAGACTTATGGCAAAACTAAAAAGCCATGGGATAGGAGGCAGTGTACTATTGTGGATCACGAACTGGTTAAAAGATAGAAAGCAGAGGGTAGGGTTAAATGGCCAATTTTCCCAATGGAGAAAAGTGAATAGTGGTGTACCCCAGGGATCTGTGCTGGGTCCGCTGCTTTTTCACATATTCATAAATGACCTGGAAAAGGGAATAACGAGTGAGGTTATCAAATTTTCCGATGACACAAAACTAGTTAAAGTTGTTAAAACCCAAGAGGATTATGGAAAATTGCAAGAGGATCTTGATAAATTGGAAGTCTGGGCATCAAAATGGCAGATGAAATTTAATGTGGACAAGTGCAAAGTTATGCATCTAGGGAAGAACAACCCAAACTATGGTTACAAGATGCAAGGTTCCACATTAGGAACCACCACCCAGGAAAAAGATTTAGGCGTCATTGTGGATAACATGTTAAAACCCTCGGCCCAGTGTGCAGCGGCGGCCAAGAGAGCAAATAGAATGCTAGGTATCATAAGGAAAGGAATGGAAAATAAAACAAAAGATATAATGCCTCTATATCGTTCCATGGTGAGACCGCACCTTGAATATTGTGTGCAATTCTGTTCACCATATCTTAAAAAGGATATAGCGTTATTAGAAAAGGTTCAGAGAAGAGCCACCAAAATGGTAAAGGGGATGGAAGGATATTCCTATGAAGAAAGGCTAAAAAGGTTAGGGCTCTTTAACCTGGAAAAGAGACAGCTGAGGGGAGATATGATAGAAGTCTATAAATTAATGAACGGAGTGGAACGAGTAAACGTAGATTGATTGTTTATGTTATCAGAATATAGAAAGAGTAGGGGACATGCAATGAAGCTACAGGGTAAACTATTTAAGACTAATAAGAGAAAATATTTTTTCACTCAACGTGTAGTCAAACTCTGGAATTTGTTATCGGAGGATGTAGTAAAGGCTGTTAGTGAAGCTGGGTTTAAAAAAGGTTTGGACAAGTTCCTGGAGGAAAGGTCCATAAACCATTATTAAGAAGGGACCCAGGATATCAATGCTTGACCCAGTACAAGCATTGTGGAACCTGTCTCTTTTGGGGAAACTGATAGGTATGTATGACCTAGATTGGCCACTGTTGGAAACAGGATACTGGGCTTGATGGACCTTGGTCTGACCCAGTATGGCATATCTTATGTTCTTATATCGTCTGCATAGTTGTGATATTTGATATTGTATTTATTAAAGATTGCGCATATAGGTTGGAGGTAGGCTGAAAGGGCCGAACCTTGGGGAATACCCTGTTCTTGGGGGAATGTGGTGGATGACTCCTGGTTGATCTTTACAAATTGGTAGTGGTTAGATGTGTATGATTTGAACAAATTTAAAGTTGTTCCAGATATCCTTATATGTGCTAGTCTTGACATGAGGATGCTGTGGTCAACGCTGTCAAATGCGGATGAGATATCCAGAAAGACCATGAGGAAGGCCCGATTTGGGATGTCCAGCCTGCAGATGAGAGTATCGAATAAAACTAGAAGGGTTTCAATGCCATGATAGGGGCGGAAAACGTATTGGTGAGTATTGAGGGGCAAATTGAGGTCAATGAAATCTTGTAACTGTATTTGAACTACTTTTTCGATTATGTTTGCTAAAAATGGAATGCTAGCTACTGGGCGGTATGATGTAGGGTCATCCTTGTTGAAGGATATGTTTTTAGGTAAGGGGCGAATGATGGATAGTTTAAGCGTGTCTGGCATAATTCCCTGGGTAAGGGATTGGTTGACGATGTTGAGTATTACAGGTGCTAGTTCAGTTTAGCTGCTTTTATCCAAGAGACCAGACATGTGTCAAGGTATGAGGTTTTAGTGTTAATTTTGGTTATAGTTTCTAGGAGGGTTTTTTTTTTTTTAATGAGTTGGAAAGTGGTCCATTTATTCGGGTGGGATTGGGAATCACTACAGATGGACAAACTTGGATTGTTTTTGATTTTTAATTTGGAAGCTAGATAGTCGGCTATACGAGCTTGAAGTTTAATGGGTGTGCTATTTGACGTGTTTGTGTGGGTCTTGGTTAGATTATTTACTATTTTGAATAGTTCTCTAGGGCAGTTTTTATTTATTTATTTAACATTATTTCTATACCGCCTTCTCCTTCAATCAAAGTGGTCTCCACCGCAAACAATCACATTAGTGTTCATGTGTTTTCATGCAGTGATGTGAGTTGCATGTTTGATGTGATGTGCAATTGATTTATGTTGAGCTATGTACATTGTGTGCTATTATACATCGTGTGCTATTATACATTCTTGATGTATAATAGCACACGATGGCCTTGATGTTGATGGCCTTGTTTAGAATGGAAGAGTGACAGTCCTTCTTTGCCCTGAGAATTGGCTCTTTATAAATATTTAGTGCTGAGTTGTAAAGTTCCTTATTTTTGGGGGGTTTTCTAGACCTCCATTTTTTCTCCAGCTTATGGAGCATTTTTTTGAGGTTGCATAATTCCTGCATATACCATTGTTCTGAATGTTTTTTGAAGGTTCACTTATTGGGAAAGGTGGGCCTTGCCGCTTTATTGAATATTGCGGCCCAGTTTTTTATAATGTCATCCAGATCCTGCAGAGGTGTGATGAGTTGGGGGGTAACCTCGGACAGAAAGGCATCCTTGTCAAATTTTTTAAAGTGCAGGTTTTGATAGGCAGGGCATGAGGATTCTTTAGAAGAGATACATATTGGGAGGTTCATTCTTAAGATGTGATGATCTGACCACGGGACCTGTGTGGAGGATGGGTAGGTGAAGTAGTGGTGCAAGCGTAGAGACCTAGGTACAATGATCAGATCTAGTATGTTACCTTTTGTATGGGTAGGCTGGTTCATTATTTGGAGGAAGCCCATGTTGTCATCGTCGTTGTTGTCATCGTCGTTGTTGTTAAGTACCGTCAAGTTGGTGTCGACTCATGGCAATCCTCTGGATAGTTGTCCTATATTGTGTTCGATCTTCAGTCAGGCGGCTCATTGTTGACAGACTGGCACCCATAGCTGCTGTTATTGTATTGATCCATCTCACTGCTCGCCTTCCTATTTTGTGTTGACCTTCTACCTTGCCAAGCATGTCGTCTTTCTCTAATGATCTCTCTTCGCATGATGTGTCCAAAGTATGAAAGTTGAAGTCTTGTCATCTGAGCTTCTAAAGAAAGCTTAGGTTTGATCTCCTCTAGTACTGATTGGTTTGTTCTTCAGGCAGTCCATGGTATACACAGTATTTATCACCAGCACTATAATTCAAAGGCATCAATTTTCTTCCTGTCTATCTTTTTCACTGTCCAGCTTTCACATCCATATGATGTTACTGAAAATACCATGGCTTGAACAAGTCACATCTTTGTATGGAGAGAGACATCTCTGCTCTTGAGAATCTTGTCTAGGTCCTTCATAGCCATTCTGCCAAGAGCAATGCGTCATCGGATTTCTTGCCTGCTTTTTGCTTCTTTATTGATAGTTGACAACTTTAACCTACTTGGATCAACTATTTCAATTTCTTCTCCATCAACAATGAACTTATTCATTTTGCCAGTTGTCAGGATCTTTGCCTTCTTAACATTAAGGTGCAGACCCATTTTTGGACTATATTCCTTGATCTTGAGAAGCAAATGTTTCAAATAGTCTTCACTTTCAGCCTGTAATGTGGTATCATCAGCATAGCGAAGGTTGTTGATGAGTCTTCCACCAATCTTCACATCTCTGTTGTCATCATACAATCCTGCTACTCTGATGATTTGTTCTGCATATAAACTAAAGAGGTAGGGGGAACGTATGCAGCCTTGTCATACACATTTGCTGATTTTAAACCATTGTTTCTGCTAGTTCCATTCAAACTGTTGCAAATGCTAGCTTTACTCTGATAAGTCTTCAGTTTATCCCTAGTAGCCATTTGAGCGCCTTCCAACCTGGCGGTCTCATCTTCCAGCACTATAGTGCAATTTGTTTTGTGACTATCCATTGGGTTTTCAAGGCAAGATAAGAAGTAAATTTGCCAAGCCTTTCTTCCGTGCAAATTCCAGTGTTGTTGAATTTGTCACAGAAATATGATCATCCACTTACAACACTGTCCCATTCTGTTGCTGCCCAGATGGGTGGTTTGTCTTAGTCTGGCATCTCAGCTGAGACCTGTCTATCTTGGGAGACCCTGCCAGTAGCTAAGCTACTGATAGCTTAGCTCTCAGCATCACTGATGCACACAAGCCCTCACAGCACGACAAGCAGCAGACCAAATGTCTTCCATAAACTCTATAAAGTCAGCTGATTGTTGTATAGAGAGGGATGCTAAGTTAAAGTCTCCAAGAATGATATGAGGTTTCTTTGTTGGAGATGTAGAGACTGATTCAAGTATGGTAGTGAGGTTGAAGTGATTATTGGTTGGCGGTCTGTAAAGGAGGCATATTGCTACATTTTTGTTTTCAATTTTTATCAAGTCTATGCCATCACAGTTTGTGCATAAACTGGTGAAGAGACTGAGGTTTGGATTGGTAAGTATAAGTACTCCACCACCCCTTAGTATTTGGGGCAGTTGAACATGGTGTAAACATCTGTGTTTAATTGATTTAATAGGATGGAGTCATGATCACTGAGTCAAATCTCTGTGATACAGAGAAAGTCTGGTAATTCATCGGTGAGGATGTCTCTGATTACTGGAATCTTGTTTCTTATGGAACGTGCGTTTATCAGTTGCCCATTTAGGATAGTGATTGATTCGGTTTGTATTTGGGAATGGGTGGTAGTGGTCGTGTTAATGCGAATTAGTCTGCGGTGTTGCTTGTTTCTGTGCAAATGGGAGTCATATTTGTTTCCATTTTTATTGGAAATTAAACATTTGTTGTAGAGCATATAAGGTTGAGCATGAGGGATGAGAGGGTAGAATGTAAGAGCCTTGTGGGCTAGGAGTGTGTTGGATGAGGCCATTAGAGTTGCTAAGATATAGAGGGCACATAATGTTTTATTAGTGAGCTTTATCTTTAATGATGCAGTGAAGAAGGCTGGATGGGGGGTGGGGGGGGGGCGGAATATCGATTTGGGGAAGTGTATTATGTGGGAAAATACTTTAGTGTAGAGGGAGTGTAGTATAGCGTAATATGCTGTATTATAGAGTAGTCGGCAATAATGAATATAGGTAATAACTGGTATATATCTATGAATTGCAAGAAATTATATGTAAGGAACAAAAATGAGATCATAACAGGAATGATTATCAATGGGATCAGATTTCCTTTAAGCAGAATGATATATAAATTCATTCAACAATGAACATATAAAAGAAGGCAGTATAATGGTTACAGCAATTACGAAACAAACTGGAAGTTGATCTCGGTGAAAATCAGAATAGAGAACTGTTAAAATATAACATCAGTAATCAAAACAGTGTACATAGATGTGCCGTAAGAGGTAGAGCAGATAGATTAAGGCAGTTTGTAAACAAACTAATCAGAGTAAATCTTGTTAAGTTAATGCCAACTAGATATTTTCTAGTGTGTAGTTTATACGTATCATAGCTGGTGAGCTGAAAGTTTTATGTGCAGTACAATAGACTAAACACTTATGGATTGTGTATGATTAGCAATTGTGTTCCAGAGAGGGTGTAGTTGAGCCTGATATGTCGCGGATTGGGCTGGAGCCGAGCAGCGGGAGGGGTTTCAGGCTCCCGCTCTCGTGCTCTACCCCTATCGGCGGAGCAGGCTGGTTTGAGTCTCTTCTTCGCGATCGATGGCGCCTTGTATCTGCATGGTGGTGAAGTGCTTCTAATTGGGCTGGAGCCGAGCAGCGGGAGGTGTTTCAGGCTCCCGCTCTCATGTTCTACCCCGATTTGGGGAACAGGCAGATGAGCGGGCTGCAATCAGCAAAAAGTATTAAAGCACAACTAGTAAAAAGCTGACAAATGCACAGCCTACCATCCATAAGCCATAAAAAACAGTTTGCAGTGCAAACTTTTTTATTCATTCTAGATGCAGAAGTGCTTTATTTTTTTCACTGCATATAACTAAACACTACACTGTTTATCATACAGAAGTAGCTGCTTTAAATATTTCAAATTGGTTTAGATTCAGTCCCCATAGAGCTGACCACTACACTGCTGGATGACCTATGACCTCCCTTTTCTTTAAAGGTTCCTTTTACATGTTTCTACTTTTCACTGTATTTTTCTAATTAACAGATCACCTACGTAGTTGTTACGCTTGTTTTTCAAATTAAATGAATGACAGTTTTTGTTAGTTTATTTAGTCGGTCCTTCCAGAAATAATCTTAATCCCTACAATAACCTTACTCAACAGCTTCCTTAACCCACAGCTAATAATTTTGGAGGGATGGCCTGATCAAAGCAGTGTTTTGGTTTTGTTAAACTGTTTCTACTTTACAAGGAAGGACTTGACAGTGCTCCTAAAGATATTAAGATACTTTGAAAAGTTCTTATAGCCTTTTCCTAATTCATATCTTTGAATAACTATCTTGGAGTTGTTTTAGCAGATTCATGTTTGGCATGTTTAGACATTTTCTTCAAAATTCCCCTCATAACATTCAATCAGTTCAGCTACTGTGACTGGATCCAGATGCATTCTAATATTATGGGTCTTATTAAGACAGTTTTTCAAGACAGAATTAATTTGGGTTTGCTATGACAAAGGGAATGAAGACTTAGGTAATAATGACTTTTTGTTTTCTTATTCTTACTTTTTGAATATATCTTTCAAGTTCAAAATGTACTGTAGAGTAGGTTGCACAGATCAGTGAAACAAATGTCTACCTTAATATATCTTGAATTGTAATTTTAAACAGCAGAATGTGAAATATGCACAAGGATGTGAAAAATTTTGCAAGACACTGCATTAAACAATGTGCATGTATATCACGATGACCAAATCCTCAATTTTTATAACAAGAGAAGGGAACGTAATGTGATAACAATCATGAAAGAACTTATGCTGCACAGCTAAATACTAGCTATCTATACTAAAAAGGTTCAAATAGATCAACAAGCACTCATCACTAAATGAAACTCAATAGATTAACATGATTTCAAGAATACTATACAATCCTTATATGTAAGATTAAATGGTTCAGCAGCAAATTCTAGAACCAAAATAAAAGCTGCACCCTGTGAATAACTCAAAAGCAACTTAAATAAATCAAAATTCTACATAAAAAGTCTGAAAAAAATCAGGCAGTAATTCAATTGTATTGGTAAATACTAATGGAATCCCAAAATACGGATTAATAAAATAACCCTAGGAACAGATCTGAAGACCAGCAAAACCTATAATAGTTTAAAGTCAATAAATTAGATTAATCCAATAGTCACAACAAATACAAAGGAAATAAAGCTCATAAGCCAGGCCTAGACAAACTTTCTTGGAATCTAGGAGCCAGCTGCTGAGACTTAGGTCACCCCCCCCCCCCCAAAAAAAAAAAAAGAAAGAAAGATGTATAGATGTATCGCAGTTACTTTTTAGGATTTAGGGAAAGATTTACGAAGACTATTTTCCCACTTTCTTTGGGAAAAAGCTTAATTGGCCCTTAGCATGCCACTGCAGTCCCAACAGAAGGCAGAGGGCTCTCCTTTTCCTCCCCTCCTAGAACCCCTAGTGATCCTTTATAGCTACACCTGAGGCTTTTCTTTTAAAAATTATCACTCCACTGTTAAGACACCTACATTGCTTATCAATAGTGATCTACATAAAATATAAAGTACTACTCCCGATATCTAAAATCGATCCTCAGACTCACTCTCATCTATCATACAATTGACACCTGACAATAGAAAGAGAAGGCAAGATATGTATAGCACTCTTATGACACCTGCAGCAAGAATAAAAAGCAGCCAAACATCCTGTAACCAAGCATTTTCATTGTATGCACCAACACTCTGGAACACTCTCCCGGATTCAATCCAAACCAACTCCAACCTCTCAAGCTTCCGTAGGACTCTAAAAACCCTTTTATTCTAGCAGCACTATGAACACATACCATAGGATGAGAAAGAACTGTCATTAAAAGAACTGTTTTGACTAACGACCCAACATCACTGTTAACCCTTTTGCTCCATGTATCCACCGTAAGAAATCCATTATGTTACGTATTATAGTTCAACCTTGTTATCAAAGTTAACTTTCCTGTTATATGTACAATACCTTATTGTTTTAATGTTACATGTAAACCGCTGACTGCAAAATAGAGCGATATATAAAATTATTTAAATAAATAAATACACGTGGAGCAACAAAGTGGAATGAACGAAGTCTGGAATTGGTAATGGCAGAGAAAGACACAGATAAAAGGGATCTGCTAGAGGAGACAAGTTTCTGTGGAAGTGTGTAGGATGAGATAAGAGAGGAAAGAGTGAGGAGCCGCAGAATGAATGCACTTATAGGTCAGTAGAAAAAGTTTGAACTAGATGCGGAAATGGAGAGGTAGCCAGTCTAGTGATGAGAAGAGGGGTTATGTGAGCATAGCAACAATAGCAGAAGATAAGCTGTGCAGCTGAGGTTTAAACAGACTGAAGGGGAGGGAGCTGATTCAGAGGGAGAACAGTGAGGAGCAGGTTGCAATAGTCAATGGGAGGTTACAAGAGAGTGGATAAGGATATTTATAGTGTGTTTAGAAAGATAGGGACAGATTTTGCTGATGTTATATAGAAAGAAGTAAGCTATCTGTTCGATGTGTGCTGAGAAACAGAGAGTACAGTCAAAGATGACCCCAAGGTTGTGAGCTGAGGAAAGAGGGAGGAGTATAGTGTTATTCACAAGGAGGAAGAGGGTGATGGGTTGAGGGGGAAAGATAAGGTGCTCAGTTTTGGCCATGTTCAATTTCAGATGGTGGTGATACATCCAGGCAGCAGTCAGATAAGCAGGCAAAGATATAGGCCTGGATTCCTGGAGAGATTTCAGGTGCAGAGATAGATTTGAGAGTCGTTAGTGTACCCAGGGACTGAATGCTAAGAGAGAAAAGGTGAGGTTTCAAGATGGAGCCCTGAGGTACACCATTGAAAGAAGAACAGCAGTAGAGGAGGATCAGCCAGAACACACACTAAAAGAAATTCCACTGACCTCCACAAAGTTTCAGGTAACAAACAGAAATCAAAGAAGACAGAAGAAAACAAAGATTATTAGGTAGCAAGACATAGCCCCCATGAAGGGGAGAAAATGGAAATATTCCATTTTACACAATAAGGAAAGAACAGAGGATACCCCTAAAAAACAATATTCGGCTTATAACAATGGTTCATATTCCTAAACTCACAAAAAATATTTAGTGGTCAACTAAGAGTTTTTCTTAATACATAGGCTCCATAAAAATATAATTGTTCCCCTTAAATGTCACCAGACATTTACAGGAACCTAAGAAAAAAAAAGTACCATCTATTGCCAATACCTTATTTTGCAGGGATAGAAAGCGTAGTTACTCAGCTGTAACAAGTGATCTCTGGGAACAGCAGGAATTGAGTCTTCACATATGGGCATTGTCGGTACAGACAGAGCCCGTGCGGGAACGTTCCCCAGCATCCAATAGGAAAGCTTTTGGAAGCATCCCATTGCGCCTGTGTTGCTGCCTTCCCGCCTTTCCAACTCTCCCTCTTCAGTTGAGTTTATAGCTGAGCCAAAGGAGAGAAGGAGAGAGAGAGAAAAGACAACTCTAGGGGAGGTGGGTGAGTTGTGAAGACTCAATTCCTACTGTTCCTGGAGATCACCCATTACAGGTGAGTAACTACGCTATCTCCAGGAACAAGCAGGAATGTAGTCTTCACATATGGGGACTCCCCAGCTGAGAGATGCCAGGGAGATAACCCCAGAAAGCTGTGAAACCCAGGTTGAGATGGCTCATGCTTCCTCCCATGGATCTCTGGCATCGAAACCCGGGACGGCGGGTAGGAGTTGTTCTAAGTCTGAAAGAGATGCTGGAGAACAGCCTGGCCAAACGAGGCATCCCGACGGGAGTCCTTGTCTAAGCAGTAATGGGTTGCAAAGGTGTGTACCGAAGCCCAAATGGCTGCACTGAAAATGCCATCAACGGACACTGAGCGAAGGGTTAACCTAGAGGCTGCCATTGCTCTCACATTGTGAGCTGTGACATGACCTTTGAGAGAAAGTCCTTTACTATCCTATTTATTTATACCACCTTATCCTTCAATCAAAGTGGTCACAACACAATTGGGGGATACATTTTTAACATGAGAGGATATGAGACACATACACATGGGCAATGGAGGGTTAAGTGACTTGCCCAAGACCACAAGGAGCACCTGTGGGACCAGAAACCCCAGTCCTTCCGGCCCAAGGTTGCTGTCCTCTAGTGGGATTTGAACCCCCGACCTTCTGGCCTGAGGTAACTTGCCCCAACCACTAGGCCAGTCCTTCCTCCCATATGCAAAGGATATACAATTTGCAATCCATTTAGATGCTTGGAAACTAGTAATCAAAGATGACTAGAGTCAAAGGCAACAAAAAGTTGGGAAGACTTTCTATGTTGTTTAGTTCTCTGAAGGTAAAAAGCCAAGGGTGAGTCCTAACAACTATTTTATCATGGTGGAACCTTGTATAAGGAGGATCAGACACTAAAGCCTGTAGCTTACTAATGCATCTTGCAGAAGTGAGGGCAATCAGGAATATCACTTTCAAAGAAAGAAACTTTAGAGATGTAGTGGCTAAGGGTTCGAAGGGTGGTTTTATGAGCTGCCCAAGGACAAGATTCAAATCGCATGCCATGGGTGGTGGCTTAATGGGAAGTTTAGTCAAGAGTAGACCTCTCATAAACCTCGCTACAAGCGGTTGAGAGGAGACAGGTTGTCCATCTAAGGGCTTGTGAAAAGCTGCAATGGCACTAAGGTGGACCTTTACTGAATTGGTCTTAAGACCAGAGGATGATAAATGGAGGAGATACTCCAGTAACGCCTCCACTGGCACTGAAAAGGGATTAAGTTCCTTTTTAGAACACCAGATTGAGAATCTTTCCCACTTAAAGGCGTAGGCCCGCCTTGTGGAGGGTTTTTTTTGAAGACAAAAGGATATCTTTTACCTGTTGAGAAAGGTTGATATCCTGGAATTCTAGGCGCTCAGCAGCCACACCCTGAGGTGTAGAGACTGAGGATTCGGGTGCAATAGCGTCTGGTTTTCCTGGGAAAGAAGATCTGGAGCACATCCCAACTCCAGAGGTCTGGCTTGAGAGAGACGTAGAAGCAGAGGACACCACGTTTGTCGTGGCCAGCGTGGGGCTATGAGGATCATATGGCCCCTATCTCTCTGAAGCTCGAATAGAGTTTTGGGAATGAGGGGAATGGGTGGGAAGGCATAGAGGAAGTCCTGACCCCAGTGGAGGTGGAAAGCATCTCTTGCCTGACAGTCTTGAGTCAGAATTCTAGAGCAGAACTGGGGAAGTTTGGCATTCTGAGGACTTGCAAAGAGGTCTATATCTGGAGTTCCCCAGATCTGAAAAATTTGAGCAAGTTGCTCTGGATGAAGAGATCACTCGTGTGGCAGTAGCACTCGACTGAGTTGTTCTGCCAAAATATTTTGTGTACCTGGAAGATACACCGCTAGTAGGTGGATTTGAAGATCCCTGGCAAATGCCCATAGCGTAGAGCTTCGTTGCACAATGCTTGAGACCCCGTCTCACCCTGCTTGTTCACATAGAACATGGCTACCTGATTGTCTGTCTGGACCAGAACTGTCTTGTAGCTGAGGTAGGCCTGGAATACGTGAAGAGCATAGAAGATGGTTCTGAGTTCCAGGAGGATTATGTGAAGACAAGCCTCTTGTTTTGTCCAAAGACCCTGAGTGGAGAGATTGTCTAAGTGAGCCCCCAACCTAACTTGGATGCATCTGTCGTCAAGGTGGCTTTGTGTAGTGGCTGCTGGAAAGGAAAGCCTACAAGAAGGTTTTCCAGCGATTGCCACCACTGTAGGGATGAAACAAGACGTGTTGAGTTTCTGATTTTGTCCCTCAAGGCAACCCGAGGCCTGTGTCCACTGAGAGGATAGGGTCCACTGGATTGCCCGCATGTGAAGCCAAACATAGGGAACCACATGGACAGTGGATGCCATATGCCCTAGCAGCTGAAGTATTTCTCGAGCAGTTAGCAGAGTTTTCATAGCTGCTTGAGATGCCAGTTGGAGTATTCGAAGACAGCGTGGCTGTGGCAGGAAAGCCTTTGACTGTCTTGTGTCTAGCCGAGCCCCTATGAACTCTAGAGACTGAGAAGGGATGAGTTGAGATTTTGGGAGGTTTATGACCAGTCCCAAGTACTGCAGGATTTGCATTGTGCGGGAGAGCGCGAAGCTGGCTTCTGGAGCTGTTGATGCCCGGATGAGCCAGTCGTCTAAGTAGGGGAAGACGAATATCCCCAGAGTTCTCAGAAATGCTGCTACCACTGCCATGCATTTAGTGAAGACTCTCGGGGTAGAAGCTATTCCGAAGGGAAAAACCCTGTACTGGTAATGTCTTTCTTGAAAAAGGAATCAAAGAAACCTCCTGTGATCTGTATGGATGAGAATATGTGTGTATGCATCCTTTAGATCTAGAGAACATAGCCAATCCTGACTCTGAATGTAAGGGAGAAGTGTTCCGAGGGAGATCTTGAATTTTTCTTGGAACAGATACTTGTTCAACTCTCTGAGGTCCAGTATGGGTCTTATCCCCCTGTTTTCTTTGGGATGAGGAAGTAGGGGGAGTATAAACCCATGCCCTGTTGAGATATGGATACCTCTTCTATTGCCCCTTGAGCAAGTAGTGAGGTGACCTCCTGACACAAGAGAGTGGTGGAAGGGCCCTGAGAACTGAACTGTCTTGTGATGGTGGGAGGGGGCATACTGTAAAAATGAAGTTTATGTCCCTCTCGTATAATGGAAAGAGTCCAGTTTTCTGATGTTATTTGTTGCCATCTTCTGGCAAAATGACAAAGAATGCCGGGGAAGGTGAGAGGTTCTGGACCTTTCAGGGGCAAGATGACCAAGTTCTCTAGGAAGGAGTCAAAGCCCCTGAGGAGGCAGAGTCTGCTGAGCTGGTTGAGCTCTGGGGACTTGTGCCTTCCTTTGCTGTCTGGGCTGCTGTTGCCCCTTCAGGGGAGCATGAACTGGACAGTGGACAGCCTGGGTGGAAGATGGATAGAATTTATTTTTCTTGTTGAAAAAGGGTTTCTTAATTGTTTTTTTCTTTGCTGGGTTGGCTGTAACCCTTGATAATCTGTTCAAGGTTGTATTTTCAGAATTAAGCTGATTAGCTTTGTCTTGCCAATCCTTGCCAAAGAGATTTTCTCCTGTGCAAGGAATGTTCCCCAGCTTATCTTGCACCCATTGTTCTAAATCTGATGCCTGAAACCAGGCAATGCGACGTGCACCAATGGAAAAAGCAGAGGTTCTGCTGATGCACTCAAAGCAATCAAAGTTTGCACGATTCATGAACTTAGACACATTCTGGGCATGTTTGACCAGAGTGAGGAAGTCTGTTCTTTTATCTTCTGGGAGCAGTGGAACCATGAGTTCTAGATCCCTTGTAACCTCCTTAAGGAACATTCCCATATAAAGAATGTAAGAGCTGATCCTGGCTGATAGCATCGAGGATTGAAAGCATCAACGCCCAAAGGCATTGAGTGTCCTCACTTCACTGCCTGGAGGATTGGAAGAATGCGTTTTAGCACTCTTGATCCTACGCATCGCCGATTCCACTACCATTGAATGGTGTGGTAATTGTGTTTTCTGAAAACCAGGGCATTGCGGAAATCGGTACATGGTATTGAGTCTTTGAGAGTGTGGAGACACTGTTAAAGGAGCTTCCCACATCCTTAACATGAGGTCATGCAGGATTTGATGAATGGGAAGAGTAGCTGCTTCTTTAGGAGCTGCCAGGTACTGAAGAATTTCTAATTCCGCTCTCAGTGGTCACCGTGATTGAAAGTCCTTGGGCTGCATCACGTATGAAATCCTGAAAAAACATGTCCTCTGGAGGAGACATTCTATGCTGAGGAGAAGGAGAGGGATCCTCTGGTAGAATCACCCCGGTACTGGCGGAGTCCTCAGAATCGGAGGACTCAAAGTATCTCCGCACCGGGTGCTCTTGTATCGCTTCATGCCGTTATCGATTGAAGTCGACATCGGACTGTCTCGATACAGGGCCCTCGATACTGGATACTGATTCAAGAGCCAGCATGGGGGGAAGCACATCGGTTAAAGCGGGTGCGGTCGGTACCAGTACTGGTACCGATGACTGCAGAACTGTCTGAAGCTGTCTTAGTGGTATTGAGGCTTCTAAGAGAACTGCTAGACTGCGTTCGATGGGTAGGATGTGCTGATCCATAGCCACTGCCGATGCCTGGATGTCAGTACTGATAGAACAGGCCACGACAGCAGAACATGGCATCAGGAGTTCTCCCGAGGTGGAAGCTTCGGGAAAATCCTGGAGCCCCGTTAATGCTTTGGAGGCCAGAGCCTCCCACTGGGGCTGTTTTGCCGGTATATTTTCCTCGATGGAAACGCTAGTAGCATCTCGATGCTTCGAAGGAGATCTACCCTTTGAGGACCGGCCGGCCTTGGAAGACCTGAGTTTAGTTACCTGACATCCATGGGAAGAAGATGAAGCCCTGGAAGACATTGATGCAATGGACATTGCATCTGCGGCAAAGAGGGTGCCGAGTTTTGCAGCTCTGTTCTGCAGGCCTCTCTTGGTCATCTTTCTACAGAGGAGACACTTCGATGGTAAATGGTCAGGACCTAAACATTTAAGACACCAATCATGGGTGTCAGTAGCAGAAATGGTACCGCTACACTTTGAACATTTTTGAAACCACTAGCTGGTTTCTCCATTTTAGAAGAAAAGAGGGGCTAGTGCCCAAAATGGCGCCTGGCAGCTAGAGGAGACAGACCCTCCAAAAAGAAGAAGAATTTTTTTTTTTTAGAAAAAGTAGTAAGAAAATTAAGAAAAGACTGGTGGTACCGGTATAGGCATCGACGGTGAAGGCAGACACGACCACAAAATGAAACTTTTCTGCGGTGACAGGGTTTGCTGCCTGTCGGCTCCACGGAAAAGGAAAAACTGAAGAGGGAGAGTTGGAAAGGCGGGAAGGCAGTGACACAGGTGCAGTGGGATGCTCCCAAAAGCTTTCCTATTGGATGCTGGGGATCGTTCCCGCACAGGCTCCGTCGGTACCAACGATACCCATATGTGAAAACTACATTCCTGTTTGTTCCTGGAGATGGATGATTATCAGCTGGAAATTTCTAAAGTTGGTGTTTCAGAAGAAATCTAAATATTTCAGTGTTAAAAATAAATATCCAGTGAAATTATTTTAAATGAACTAATTTCAGATGTGGACGATTTACTGGACACTTTAGTGGAATGATAAATCCACTGGAACGGTTCAATGTTTTATGCAAAAATATTTAAATGAGTAGACATAAAAAAGTTAGCCAGTACAGATGGTCAACTTGAATGCCCTCCACTTTACTGTCACAAATATTGCATAAAGAGATGGCAGAATGAAAAAAGAAAACTAAAAAAAAAATCGCTCTCTCATTAAAATTCTTTTAAGATGACAAATTAATTACTAATTGTGAGATAAAAAGTTAATTTGCATGTGAAGAACAAGTTGCTAAGTGACACAATAAGTAGCACTAAAGTAATTACAGTAATAACAATAAAAATCTCTTATATAATGGTTGAGAACAATTGAGCATTGTGATTTGTTAAGAATATCATATGACCACAGGTTGAAATGCTTTGATACAGTGAACACATCATGAAGTACTAATCATGCCTAAGCCTACTCCACAGTGGCTTTACCCCCTGGAATGTCAACTAACATGTTTGAACAAGAAAAGCAAAAAAGGATGTATATACTTGTGGACATTACTGGTAACCTTGCATTTTAGGTACAGTTTGTTGTGTACAATATCTTGAGAAATAATTGGAAATATTCCAACTGCATGTCATCATAATAATTTAATAGTATGTTTAAAGGTATACAACAAAAAGGATGTCTGTGAAACTTAGACATAGTAATTTCTGAATAACAAAAAAATAGAAAATATGACCTGGACATGACTAATAAAAACCCTTCACTAATATTTGATTGCAGAAACCTTTGCAGTGATAACAGCCTCCAAATGTTTCTTGTAGCCACCTATAAGTTTCTTGCATCGGTCAGCAGGTAGTTTCTCTCACTCTTCAACTAGAATTTGTTCCAGCTCATGAATGTTTCCAGGATTCCTTTGACCAATGGCAGATTTCAGCTCTTTCCAAAGATTCTCGATTGGATTGAGATCAGGACTCATTGCTGGCCAGATTAAAACAGTCTATTTGTTCCTTTTTAACCCTTCTTTTGTACTTTTTGATCTTTCTCTTGGGTCACTGTCCTGCTGGAGGACACATGCCTTTCAACCCAGACCTAGTTTTCTGACACTAAAACACACATTTTGCTCCAAAATACATTGGTATTCCACTGACTTCATGATTCCTTTAATACGTTCCAGGCCTCCAGTTCCTGAGGCAACAAAGGAGCCCCACAACCATTATGGAACCTCCACCATATTTAACTGTAGGAAGGGCTTTTTTTCCTTATAAGTTTAATTTCTTCACCTGTAAATGTATCGCTGGTCTGCATTGCCAAAGAGCTAAAGTTTGGTTTCATCTGTGGACACAACATTTTCCCAGAAGGATTGTGGTTTCTCAAAGTCGGTTTGCTCAAAGATCAGGCATACCTTTTAAGGTCTGTCTTTGAGAAGTGGGGGTTCTTCTGGGACTTCGTCCATGAGGTCCTCCTTTGTTTACTGCGTGGCATATCGTATGGGGTTGAAACCACCACTCCAGATTGCTCCAGGTCAGCCTTAAGCTCGTGTGATGTTGTACATGGTGCTTTTCCAACAGTTCCCACAAACCTTAGAAGACTTCTTGGATTAATTTTCCTCTTCCCACCACGTCCTGGGAGGTTCTTGACAGTTCCATAGCAGAAAACCTCTTAACATTGCGAACTGTAGACACAGGAATCCTAAGGTCTTTGAAGTTGGCCTTGTACCCCTTTGAAGTTTGATGTTTGGTAATAATGGTTTTTCTGACAGTATCAGGCAGCTCTCTTATCTTCAATATTGTGAAAATGGAACAGCGAGTGAATGGGGCCATTGGACAGTGAAAAGTTGGACAGTGAAAAAAATAGACAGGAAGAAAATTGATGTCTTTGAATTATGGTGCTGGCAATGAATACAGTGTATACCACGGACTGTCCGAAGAACAAACCAGTCAGTACTAGAGGAGATCAAACCTAAGCTTTCTTTAGAAGCTCAGAAGACAAGACTTCGACTTTCATACTTTGGACACACCATGCGAAGAGAGAGATCATTAGAGAAAGACATCATGCTTGGCAAGGTAGAAGGTCAATGCAAAACAGGAAGGCCAGCAATGAGATGGATTGATAACAGCAGCTATGGGTGCCAGTCTGTCAACACTGAGCCGCCTCACTGAAGACAGAACACAGTTTAGGACAACTATCCACAGAGTCGCCATGAGTCGATACAGACTCGACGGCACTTAACATACCCTTTTTAAGTTATGGTGAGAATTGCACACGATATTCAAGGTAGGGTCATATCATGGAGGATACAGAGGCATTTTAATATCCTTGGTTTTATTCTCTATTCCTTTCCTTACGATTTTTACCATTTTATTTGTTTTCTTGGCCACCACTGCACACTGGGCAGAGGTTTGCAATGTATTATCAATGATGATACCCAAATCCTTTTACTAGATTGTAATTCCTAATGTGGAACACTGTACTGTGTTTGGGGTATTCTTCCCTAAGTGCATAAATCTGCAATTGTACACATTAAATTTCACTGTCAGTTGGACCCTCAATTTTCTAATTTCTCAAGGTCCTCCTACGATTTTTCACAATCCTCTTGTGTTTTAACAACTTTGAATAATTTTGTCTCATCTGCAAATTTGATTACCTGACTCATTGTTCCCATTTCCAGGTCATTATAAATATACAAAAAAGCTTCTGAATGCGAGTCAATTGCTTTTAGACCTCTGAACGAAGTGCGTGGTTATCTAGACATTTTGCTCTTCAAGCAATTATTCCAAATTATGATCCATTATTAATATACTTTGAAGAAGAGAAGGATAATGATCCCATTGCAAAGTACTGTTATAAAAAGCTAAACAGCCATAAATTCCATATAACACTGCAAATTTTGAATGATGTTTTATCTGAACTAGCTTCACTACCAATGGCATTTCAAAAACGTGGGCTAACACCACTGGAAGCATATCATCTTGCACAGGGTAAGCTGAACAAAATCCAAATGCAATACTTGGGTGACACAGTAAAATGGAGTGATAATGTTAAAACTCTTCTCGACAAGATACCTGGAGATGTTTCAGTGGATACTGGTTCCACACTTATTTTCATTAATATGCTGTATCTGCATTTAGGGGAAAGATTTCCTGAAAATGAAATTGAGGAATGGTCTGCTTTTGACTTGACAGCAATAGCACAGTGTGATTATGAATTTGGAATTGAAAACATCCGATCACTCTGCTTAAAGTACAAACAATTTCTTATGGAGGAACATATTGTTGTTCAGCAGTACAATGACTTCAAGTTTTTAGTCACAGAAAAAATCAAAAGCAAACTGATAAACAGTTTTACGGATATGGTGACTTTGGTGTTTCAGAATGCTCACTTTGCAGATTTAGCGAAATTGATGGATATTAAGAACATAAGAACATAAGATATGCCATACTGGGTCAGACCAAGGTCCATCAAGCCCAGTATTCTGTTTCCAACAGTGGCCAATCTAGGTCATATGTACCTAGCAGTTTCCCCAAGGGACACAGGTTCCACAATGCTTGTATTGGTTCAATCATTGATATCCTGGGTCCCTTCTTAATAATGGTTTATGGACCTTTCCTCCAGGAACTTGTCCAAACCTTTTTTAAACCCAGCTACACTAACAGCCATTACTACATCCTCCGGTAACAAATTCCAGAGTTTGATTACATGTTGAGTGAAAAAATATTTTCTTTTATTAGTCTTAAATAGTTTACCCTGTAGCTTCATTGCATGTCCCCTAGTCTTTCTATATTCTGATAAGGTAAACAATCGATCTACGTTTACCCGTTCCACTCCGTTCATTAATTTATAGACTTCTATCATGTCTCCCCTCAGCCGTCTCTTTTCCAGGTTAAAGAGCCCTAACCTTTTAAGCCTTTATTCATAGGAGTATCCTTCCATCCCCTTTACCATTTTGGTGGCTCTTCTCTGAACCTTTTCTAAAATCGCTATATCCTTTTTAAGATACGGCGACCAGAATTGCACACAATATTCAAGGTGCGGTCTCACCATGGAACGATATAGAGGCATTATAATATCTTTTGTTTTATTTTCCATTCCTTTCCTTATCATACCTAGCATTCTATTTGCTCTCTTGGCCACCGCTGCACACTGGGCCGAGGGTTTTAACATGGTATCCACAATGACGCCTAAATCTTTTTCCTGGGTGGTGGTTCCTAATGTGGAACCTTGCATCGTGTAACCATAGTTTGGGTTGTTCTTCCCTAGGTGCATAACCTTGCACTTGTCCACATTAAATTTCATCTGCCATTTTGATGCCCAGTCTTCCAATTTATCAAGATCCTCTTGCAGTTTTCCACAATCCTCTTGGGTTTTAACAACTTTAAATTGTTTTGTCTCATATGCAAATTTTATAACCTCACTCGTTATTCCACTTTCCAGGTCATTTATGAATATGTCAAAAAGCAGCGGACCCAGCACAGATCCCTGGGGTACACCACTATTCACCTTTCTCCATTGGGAAAATTAGCCATTTAGCCCTACGCTCTGCTTTCTATCTTTTAACCAGTTCCTGATCCACAATAGTACACTGCCTCCTATCCCATGACTCTTTAGTTTTGCCAAAAGTCTCTCATGAGGGACCTTGTCAAAGGCTTTCTGAAAGTCCAGATACACAATATCAACCGACTCACACCTTTGTCCACCTGATTATTCACGCCTTCAAAAAAAACATAACAGATTAGTAAGACAAGATCTTCCTTGTCTAAAGCCATGTTGGCTGTCTCCCATTAGGTCATGATTATCTACATGCTGAGTAATTTTATTCTTTATGATGGTTTCTACCATTTTTCCCGGTACTGATGTCAGGCTCACCGGTCTGTAGTTTCCCAGATCACCCCTGGAACCCTTTTTAAAAATTGGTGTTACATTGGCGATCCTCCAATCTTCAGGTATTAGAGATGATTTTAATGATAGTTCACAGATTACTAATAGCAGGTCTGCAATCTCATATTTCAGTTCTTTCAACACCCTTGGATGTATACCATCCGGCCCAGGTGATTTGCTACTCTTCAGTTTATCTAATAGTTGTAATACATCTTCCCGATGTATCGATATTTCCTTTAATTCTTCCGCACCTTTAAATACCACTTCAGTCATGGGTAACATCCCTACATCTTCCTCAGTAAAGACTGAAGCAAATAATTCATTCAGTCTCTCCGCTATCGCCTTGTCGCCTCATAGTGCTCCTTTAACTCCTTTATCATCTAATGGGCCAACTGACTCTCACAGGTTTTTTGCTACGAATGTACTTGAAAAGGTCTTTACTTCGCGTTTTTGCTTCCGCAGCAAGCTTCTTCTCAAATTCTCCCTTTGCCTGCCTTATCAATGCCTTGCATTTGACTTGCCAGTGCTTGTGTTGTTTCCAGGTTTCGTCATTTGGCTCTTTTTTCCATTTTCTGAAAGATGCTTTTTTGGCAACAACAGCCTCTCTGACCTCACCTTTAAACCATGCTGGCAGTTTTTTGGACTTCCTTCCACTTTTCTTTAAGCGTGGAATACAGCTGGTCTGGGCTTCCAAGATAGTATTTTTTAACAACAGCCAAGCCTGATGTACGTGTTTAACCTTTGCAACTGCTCCTTTTAGTTTTTTCTTAACTGTTTTCCTCATTTTATCATAGTCTCCCTTTCGAAAGTTAAAAGGTAGTACTGTGGATTTCCTTACTATCCCTCCTCCACTAATTAAATCAAAGGCGATCATGCTATGATCACTATTGCCAAGTGGCCCCAACAACCTTATCTTTTGCACTAGATCTGGTGTTCCAGTAAGGACTAGGTCTAATATGGCTTCCCCTCTGGTCGGTTCATGAACCAGCTGCTCCAAGAAGCAGTCATTTATTTCATCTAGGAACTTTATCTCCCTAGCATGTCCTGACGTGACACTGACCCAGTCGATACCGGGGTAGTTGAAATCACCCATTATTATTACTGTGCTATGACTTTTATTAGCTTCCTTGATTTCTTTGAGCATTTCATCATCCATTTGGTCATTCGGGCCAGGCGCTCGATAGTACACCCCCACTGCCATTGCCTTCCCCTTTTTACATGGAATTTCAATCCATATAGATTCTACAGCAGATTTTGCTTCCTGCAAAACTTTAATCCTTTCTGACTCAATGCCCTCTCTAACATAGAGAGCAACCCCTCCACCAATTTTATCAGCTCTATCATTTTGATATAGTTTGTACCCAGTTATCACACTGTCCCACTGGTTGTCCTCCTTCCACCATGTCTCTGATATTCCAATCATATCTAACCTTTCATTTAGTGCTATATATTCTAACTCTCCCATCTTATTTTTTAGACTTCTAGCATTTGAATACAAGCATTTTAGAGAATGTATTTTATTCATATTAATTGGCTATTGTTAGACATGGGTAATTTGGGATCTTTAAGCTCTGTCTGCTCCATACTTGAGGGCATTTGGGCTACTTTACTCTTTTGTGGAACCTCTCTGCTTTTGGTAGTATCCTTCAAAGATACATTCTTCTGAACCATCCGCTCTTGGGCGACTGTCGGCTTTCCCCTAATATTGGTGGAACATTTTTGGCTTCTAGTGCAGATTGTGAGCGTGGTTTCAGCCTGATGAACACTTTAAAAGACAAAATTAGGAATCGCTTACATTTAGAACATTTGGAAATGCTGATGCATGTTAAGAGTCATCTTCAAGATGGCGGATCAGTAGACCTTGATAAAATTTATTCAGAATGGGTACATTTGAAAGATCGAAGAAAAAAATTTTGAGAATGAACTCTTCTTCCATACATAAATTATTTACATGGAATAACAATGGCTTTCAATAAAAATTAACTGAAATAATACCACATTTGTGTGTTGTAATTACTAGAAATTTTCCGCTTCATTTAGTAATCGTCTATTTTTATTTAATTTGATTAAAATCAATGTGGTGTACATACTGTATTCTAATGTGTAGTCAAATTTTAAAGTATATAACTCCAAGTGTCGTTATGTGGCGCACAAAAAATTTTACCTTCCTTCAAAAGCTGCACAGCTGATATTTTATGCGCACATAGCCTACAGAAAATTAGAGGGAACATTGATCGCCGGGGTACTCTATTCACCTTTTTCCATTGAGAAAATTGGCCATTTAGACCTACCCTCTGCTTTCTTTTAACCAGTTCCCAGTCCACAATAGTACACTGCCTCTGATCCCACGACTTTTTAATTTTACTAATTGTGTCTCATGAGGGACCTTGTCAAAGCCTTTCTGAAAATCCAGATATACTAGATCAACCAGTTCACCTTTATCTGTTTATAGACATTTTCAAAAACAGATTAGTGAGACAAGACTTTCCTTGGTTTTGTCCCATTACACCACAATTATCTATATGTTCAATAACTTTGTTCTTTATAATAGTTTCTACCATTTTGCCTGGAACTGATGTCAGACTCATCGGTCTGTAGTTTTCCGGATGACCCCTGGAGCCCTTTTTAAAAATTGGCATTACGTTGGCCACTCTCTAATCTCCAGGTATTACAGATGATCTTATTGATAGGTCACAGATTACTGATAGTAGGGGTCTGCAATCTCATTTTTGAGTTCTCTCAGCACCCTAGGATGTATACTATCTGGTTCAGGTGATTTCTTACTCTATCAAATTTCTATATTACATCTTTCAGGTTTATCAAGATTGGGTTCAAGATACACCACCTTTAAATATCATTTCCTGCGTGGGTAACTTTCCTATATCTTCTTCAGTAAAGATCAAAGCAAAGAATTTATTCAGTTTCTCCTATATGGCCTTGTCCTCCCTCACTGCCCCCCTTTTATCCCTCTATCATCTAATGGTCCAACTGACTCTCACAGGTTTTTTGCTATGAATGAAAATGTCAGTTTTACCTTCCACAGCAAGCTTCTTGTCAAATTCTCTTTGCCTGCCTTTTCAATGACTTGCATCTCACTTGCCAGTGTGCTTGTGTTTCCCATTTTTGTCATTTGGCGCCTTTTTAAGGAGCCAAATATTACTGTTGATCACCACCCTTTCCTCTATACCTTATCCTCGCTTGGATTTAGGGGTTCTTTTCTGTCCTGTCCTGGTTTTCTTCCTATCTCTCCCTCTGCACTTTTAGTGTATGTTCTGGTGAATCCTCCTCTACTGCTATCCCATTTTCAGTCGATGTACCTCAGGGCTCGGTCTTGGGACCTCTCCTTTTCTATGTCTACACTCAGTCCCTTGATGCATTCATCTCCTCCCATGGTTCCAGTGCCATCTCTATGCTGATGACTCCCAGATCTACCTCTTCACACCTGAAATCTCTCCAGGAATCCTAATCTAAATCTCTGCCTGCTTATATGACATTAGTGCTTGGATGTCTGACTGCTATCTGAAATTGAACATGGCCAAAGCTCCTTATCTTCCTCCTAAAGCCCATCTCCCTCCTTCCTCCATTTCTGTAGATATCATTCTACTCCCCCCTGTTTCCTTGACTCGCAACATTAGGGTCATCTTTGACTCTTCTCTCACCTTCTCCACACACATCCAGCAGATAGCTAAAACCTGTCGTTTCTTTCTCTATAACATTGGAAAAATTCATCCCTTCCTTTCTGAACACACTACTAAAGGCTTCTTTTCCATGCTCTTGTCACCTCCCATCTAGACTATTGCAACCTCCTCTTCACTGGTCTTCCTCTGAATAATCTCTCCCCACTTCAATCTGTTCAAAACTCATCAGTTGCACTGCTAATCGTCTGCCAGTGTCACTACGCTCAAGTCACTCCTCTTCTCAACTCGCTTCATTGGTTCGCTATCTAGTTCAAACTTCTACTACTGACCTATAAGGGCTTTCATTTGGCTGCTCCTCAATACAATTCCCCTCCCTTATCTGTTCATGTGCCCGTCTCATTCACTGCCAACTCCAGACTTTGACCTTTCTACCTTTTTGTTCCTTATGCCCTAAACAAACTACCTGAATCTGTACATTAGGCTCCATCTGTGGCCCTGTTCAAATCCAGGCTAAAGGCTCACTTCTTTGAGACTGCTTTTGGAGCCTAATCCCAATCCCCCCTAGTCTCCTGTTCATCTCCTATGTGTTTCCTTACCATTCCCCTAGATATATCCTAGTCCCCACTTGCATTGTTTGTATTGACTAGACTGTAAGCTCTTATGAGCAGGCACTGTCTCTTACATGTCTCTGTATAGCGCTGTGTAAGATGACACAGTTTATCATAGAAACGTGACAGCAGAAAAAGACCACATGGCCTATATCAGGGGTCTCAAACTCAAATTGCTTTGAGGGCCAAATGAGGACTTGTAGAGTAACCCGGGGGCCGCACAAGACGCAGGCCTCATTTGCATAAGGGCATCATTTGCATAAGGGCATCATTTGCATAAATATTTGCATAATGTTACCATACACTAACTTTGAGTAAACATGCCTCTTAATGAGTGTATGGATAAAGAAAGACTAAAAGATTTCTACATTACTATAAACCAGTGCCAACCGCCAGGCACATTAGGAACTACTAGAAACATTGCTCATTTAGAACCCATAGCAAACCTGCCATGTCCTAACAGCACTACCAGGACTCACAAAGCACCATACCCTAACTATCAAAAGGCAACACTGCAAATATTAAATCAACACATTTCAGAGAATAACAATACATGACCTACTCGGGAAAGAGAACAAGTGGCAATGTCAAATAGGAATTACATAAACAGAATACCTCAGCTCAGTTACACATGCAGAACATACACCATCACCAAACAAGGAATCACAATTTAGAAACAGGAAGACAATTAAACTGGGAACCCCAAAAGCCAAACTTAGAATGTACAACACTGTAGAAATAAAACTATACATTGATTTCCTCTTGTATTAAATAAAGTGCAGACGTTAAAGATGCACATTTCCAAGAGCTGACATATTTCAGTTAATAAATTCAAAATAAAGAGATATTTTTCTACCTTTTGTGCATTTTTTTTTCAGTTGCAATTGTTCCAGCCACTTTCTTCTGGTTTCTTTGTGTCTTCTGCTAACTCTCCATCGTCTGCTGTCCATTTGTCCTTTCTTCTTTCCCAGTTTTTTTCCATTCTCTCTACATCTGCTTTAACATACTAATCATTCTCCTTTTGCTCTTTCCTCATTCCTATTTCATCCACTCAAATTTACCCCTCCATCCTCAATCCCCACTTACTCTCCCAATACCCGGCCAATTGTAGATTTTTCTTCCCTCCCACACAAAATATATTTCCCCTCTCCATTTCACTCTCCCAGCCCCATCCCATTCTAATCGTCCCCCAACATCAACTCCCTTCTAGCTCCTGCCCCACCCAGCATCCGCTCCCTTCTAGTCCCCGCATCATCAGCCCATTTCCAGTCCTAGCTCCCTCCCCTCACAGCCCATTTCCTTTCCAAGCCCCCCTACCCATCAGCCCATTTCCATTCCAAGCCCCCTTCCACTCAGCCCATTACCATTCCAAGACCCTGTCCCCATCAGCTATTTGCAGTTCAAGCTCCCCCTTCTACTCGGCCCATTTCCAGTCATAGCACCCCCCCCCAGTCCATTACCAGTTCTAGCCCCACCCCCCCATAGCCCATTATCGGTCCTAAGCCCTCCAACAGCCCACTTCCAGGCCTAACCCTTCCATCGCCCCATCTTCATTCTTAGCCCCCCAATCAGACCACCTCCAGTCCTAACCCCCATCTGTCCATTACCAGTACTATCACCCCATCACCCCATTTCCAGTCCTACCCCCCCAGCAGCCCACATCAAGTCCTGCTCCCCCCCCAGCAGCCCACATCAATCCTGCTCCCCCCCCAGCAGCCCACATCAAGTCCTTCTCCCCCCCCCCCGCCCCCAGCACTCCTGCCCCCCCCCCAGCCCACATCACACCTGCTCCCCCCCCCCCCCCCCCCATCAATCCTGCTCCCCCCCCAGCAGCCCACATCAATCCTGCTCCCCCCCCAGCAGCCCACATCAATCCTGCTCCCCCCCCCCAGCAGCCCACATCAAGTCCTGCTCCCCCCCCCAGCAGCCCACATCAGTCCTGCTCCCCCCCAGCAGCCCACATCAAGTCCTGCTCCCCCCCCAGCAGCCCACATCAATCCTGCTCCCCCCCCAGCAGCCCACATCAATCCTGCTCCCCCCCCAGCAGCCCACATCAATCCTGCTCCCCCCCAGCAGCCCACATCAAGTCCTGCTCCCCCCCCCAGCAGCCCACATCCAGTCCTGCTCCCCCCTCCCGCAGCCATCAAGCCTGCTCCCCCCCCAGCCGCCCACATCAATCCTGCTCCCCCCCCCGCAGCCCACATCAATCCTGCTCCCCCCCCAGCAGCCCACATCAATCCTGCTCCCCCCCCAGCAGCCCACATCAATCCTGCTCCCCCCCCCCCCGGGAAACTTAAACTTTAGAAAACAGCTGGCTGCTGCTCCTGCCGCTGCCGCGGCGGTAGCAGCAATACCGCATGTCCCGCGGCCCCCCCCCTTCCTTGCCTGTCAGTTCTTCTCTGCTTCGGCTTTCAGAGCCGCGAAGGGAGAGCTTCTCCCTCGTGACTCTGTTAAGCCCGCTGGGGCTTATGGGAAATTTCCCATCTGCCCCGGCGAGCTTAACAGAGTCGCGAGGGAGAAGTTCTCCCTTCGCGGCTCTGAAAGCCGAAGCAGAGAAGAACTGACAGGCAAGCAGGAAGGGATCGGGGGGGCCGCGGGACATGCGGTATTGCTGCTATTGCCGGGCAGATGGGAAGGGGCCGCGGGACAGTTGATTCTGCCGCTGCCACGGCAGCAGAAGCCGGGTTTTTTTTTTTCCCCCTGTGTATCGCGGGCCGCACAAAGGTCTCTCGCGGGCTGCATGCGGCCCGTGGGCCGCGTGTTTGAGACCCCTGGCCTATATAGTCTACCCTTCCATATCAATTACTGTAGTCCCCTTTTTTCCCTTTAGAGATCTTCTGTGTTTGTCCCATGCTTTCTTGAATTCAGATATTGTCCTCATCTCTACTACCTACACTAGGAAACTATTCCACGCATCTACCGCTCTTTCCGTAAAAAAATATTTCCGCATATTATTCCTGAGTTTATCACCTTTCACCCTCATCCTGCCCCTTGTTGCAGAGCTTGCTTTCAATCAAAAGAGGCTCTCTTCTTGTGTATTTATGCATGGAGGTATTTAAACGTCTATCATATCTCCTCTATTCCGCTTTACATATTAAGGTCTTTAAGTCTCTCCCCATATGCTTTATAACAAAGACCACTAATCATTTAGTAGTCACTCTGCAGCAACTCCATCCTGTTTATATCCTTTTGAAGGTGTGGTCTGCAGAACTGCACACAGTACTCCAAATAAAGTCACATCAGAGACTTATACAGAGGCACTATCACCCCCTTTTTTTCAGCTGGCTATTCCTCCCCCTATGCACCCAAGCATCCTGCTGGCTTTCACTGTCACATTTTCTAACTGTTTAGTCACTTTAAGATCATTAGAAACAATCACGTCCAGACCCTGCTCTTCTTTCATGGGCATAAGTAATTTGCCCCCTACACTGTACTGCTCCCTTGGATTTTTGCATCCAAAATGCATGACCCTGCATTTTTTTTTTAGCATTAAACCTCAGCTGCCAAATTCTTGACTATTCTTCAAGTTTAGCTAGATCCCTCCTCGTGTTATCTACTTCTTCCTGGGTGTCTACTCTGTTGACGATTCTGGTATCATCGGCAAAAGATGCAAATCTTACCCGATAGCCAGGGCCAAAACTACCACTAGGCAAACTTGGTGTTCGCTTAGGGAAGCAACCTCTGGAGGGCAGCAAAAGCAGATCATTCAAAGCTAAATAGCCTTTGACAGCCAGAGGGGGTGCAAAGCTTGAGATTCGCCTACGGCACTTTGGACCAACTCTAGCGCTGTCCCTGCCAACAGCCCTTCCGCAATATAGCATAGTTACTCACCTGTAACAGGTGATCTCCAGGAACAGCAGGAATTTAGTCCTCACACATGGGTATCATCCGTACCAACGGAGCCTGCGCGGGAACGCTCCCCAGCGTCCAATAGGAATTCTTTTGGGAGCATCCCTCAGCACATATGCGCTGCCTTCCCGCCTTTCCAACTGTCCCTCTTCAGTTAAGTTTGTAGCTGAGTGAAAGGATAGAGGGAGAGAGGAAAGAGACAAAGAGGGAGAGAGACAACTCCTAGGGGAGGTGGGTGGGTTGTGAGGACTAAATTCCTGCTATTCTCGGAGATCACCTGTTATAGGTGAGTAACTACGCTATCTCCAGGAACAAGCAGGAATGTAGTCCTCACATATGGGGACTCCCTAGCTGAAGATGCCAGAGAAATAGCCCCAGGAAGGTGCCACCATCGAAGGTGAGAATCCTTCCTCCCATGGATCTCTGGCATCCCACTAGGGTTGGTGGGCAGGAGTTGGTTTAGGTTTGAAAAAGATTTTGAAGAACAGCTTGGCCAAAGAAGGCATCCCAACGGGAGGCTTTATCTAGGCAGTAGTGGGCTGTGAAGGTGTGTACCGAAGCCCAGGTGGCTGCTCGATAAATGTCATCGATAGACACAGAGTGGAGATTAGCCATAGAAGCTGCCATGGCTCTCACATTATGAGCTGTGACATGGTCCTGAAGAGGAAGACCCTTACTCTCATAAGCAAAGGATATGCATTGGGCAATCCATTTAGATAAAGTTCTTTTGGAGACTGGAAGTCCCAAATGACTAGGGTCAAAAGCTATAAAAAGTTGTGAGGACTTTCTATGTTGCTGTGTTCTTTATATGTAAAAGGCCAAGGCCCTTTTACAATCCAAAGTATGAAGGTTTCTTTCTGCATTAGAGGCGTGAGGCCTCGGAAAAAATACAGGAAGGTAAATTGATTGATTTAAATGAAAAGGCGAAACCACCTTTGGCATAAAATGTGGGTGAGTTCGAAGAACAACCTTATCATGATGAAACCTAGTATAAGGAGGATCAGCCACTAAAGCTTGCAATTCACTAATGCAACGGGCAGAGGTGATTGCAATTAGGAAGATGACCTTCCAGGTCAAAATCTTAAGGGCTGCAGTGGCTAAAGGCTCAAAAAGCGGCTTCATGAGCTGCCCAAGAACTAGATTTAGATCCCATGCCACCGGTGGTGGCTTGAAGGGAGGTTTAGTTAATAAAAGGCCTCTCATAAATCTTGATAGGAGTGGATAAGAGGAAATTGGTTGTCCATTTAGAGGCTTATAAGAAGCTGCAATTGCACTAAGATAAATATAAAAAAAAAAAAAAAAAAAAAAGATGGACTCTTACCGAATTGGTCTTTAACCCAGAATTTGATAAGTGAAGGAGATACTCTAGTATCGATTCTAAGGGTATGACCAGGGGGTTTAATCCCCTCTTGGAGCACCATATAGTAAAAATTTCCACTTGAAGGCATAAGATCTTCTTGTGGAAAGTTTCCTAGAAGCCTGAAGGATATCTTTTACTTACTGGGACAGGTTGAAATCCTGGAGGTCTAAGCCTTCAGCAACCAGGCCGTGAGGTGCAGGGACTGGGGATTCGGGTGCCATAGCGTCCCATTCTCCTGGGAAAGGAGATCTGGAGGATGCCCTAACTCCAGAGGTGCCGCTTGAGAGAGATGCACAAGCAGGGAATACCACATTTGGCGTGGCCATCATGGTGCTACGAGAATCATGCAACCCCTGTCTCTCTGAAGCTTGAAGAGTGTTTTGGGGATGAGGGGAATGGGTGGGAAGGCATAAAGGAAGTCCTGACCCCAGTGAAGGAGGAAGGCATCCCTTGCCTGACAGTTGTGCGCCGGAATCCTGGAACAGAACCGGGGAAGTTTGGCATTCGGTGGACTTCCAAAGAGGTCTATGTCTGGAGTGCCCCAGAGATGAAATATCTTTGCCACCTGGTCTAGGTGGAGTGACCACTCGTGAGGTAGCAGTACTCGACTGAGTTTGTCTGCCCAAAGGTTTTGAATGCCTGGAAGATATACCACTAGAAGGTGAATTTGATGCTCTCTGGCGAGGGCTCAGAGTCATAAAGCTTCGTTGCATAACGACAGAGAGCCCGTTATGCCCTGCTTGTTCACATAGAACATGGCTACCTGATTGTCCGTCTGGACTAGGACTGTCTCGTAGCTGAGCTGGGCGTGGAACACTCGAAGAGCTAAATAAATTGCTCTTAATTCCAGGAGGTTTATGTGTAAACCAACCTCCTGTGGAGTCCAGGTGCCCTGGGTAGAGAGATGATTCAGGTGTGCTCCCCAACCCACCTGTGATGCATCTGTTGTTATGGTGGCTTGAAAGAGGGGTTGATGGAAAGGAGACCCCGCTGTCATATTTTCTAGTGATTGCCACCATTGGAGGGACAAAATTAGTCATTGAGAGATTGTTATTTTGTCCGACAAATGACCTGTGGCCTGTGTCCACTGTGTGGAGAGGGTCCACTGAGCTGCTCGCATGTGGAGGCGAGCATATGGGACTACATGAACTGTGGATGCCATGTGTCCCAGTAACTGCAGTAGCTCCCGAGCAGTGAGGGAGGATTTGCCTGCTGCTTGGGAAGCTAGCTGCATTATGCGAAGACACCGGGCTTGTGGAAGGAAAGCCCTTGCCTGTCTGGTATCCAGACAGGCTCCTATGAATTCTAGGCATTGGGAAGGAACTAGTTGAGATTTCGGGAAGTTTATTACCAATCCCAAATATTGGAGGATTTGTATTGTACGGGACAGTGCAGTGCTGGCCTCTGCAACTGTGGAGGCTCAAATGAGTCAGTCTAAGTAAGGGAAGACGAAAATCCCCAGGGTTCGTAGAAATGCAGTTACTACTGCCATGCATTTCGTGAATACCCTTGGTGCTGAAGCCAGACCAAAAGGAAGAACCCTGTACTGGAAATGTCTTCCCCTGAAAAGGAAACGTAAAAATTTTGGTGTGTTTAATTTTACTGCACTGGGAATGTGGTGGTTCTGTTCAAACTGATTTGAATCGTTTATAAGGGTGCCGATAATCATGTCCTAGCAATGTCCCAGTTTTTTTACTATTTCCTTTTTTAATTGGTCTTGTTTTATTTGATTCTTTTATGTGTACTGTCGTCATATACTATGTTAGATTAGGAGGACAGTGAAAAACAAAGTGACTGGGTGAGGGGTAAGAGTAGGGCTGTGAGACCTAGTGCAGAAATATGGGGAGGGAAGAAATTTTGAAGGAACTGGAGGGGTTGGGGGGAGGCAGTTGAAAAGAACAGAGTGCTATGGAGTAGATGAGAGCCACAGAAGGGAGAGGTCTTCCTTGAAGGAGGTGAAAAAGGATAGAAATGGGATAAGCAAAAGGGGAAATGGAAGCCTGGATGGGGTAAGACATAAGAAAAGGTCTGGAGGTGAAGAGGGCATGAGTGCTAGGGCATGAGTGCTAGGGAATGAGGTAGGGCTACTTCTAGGATGAGAAGATGATGGTAAAATGAAGCTGGGGAGGAGATGAGGAAAGATGGAGGAAATGGGGGACTAGAAAGTGGGTGAAAAATGCGGGGGGGGGGGGGTGGTAGATAGGCTGCTCACAAAGGAATGATATAGATGTGGAACGGAAGGACTATGAAAGTAAAGTTAGAAAATGGAAAGCTGGTAAGTAGGCGAACAGTGAACAGAGGAAGACTGAAGATTGAAGGAAGGAGAAAGAGGAATGGAATAAAGCTATAAGAACATAAGAAATACCAAGCCCTGTATCCTTTTGCCAACAGTGGCCAATCCAAGTCACAAATACCTATCAGGTTTTCAAAAAGGTACAAAGATTCCACGATGCTTATCCTGGGGTAAGCAGTGGATGTCCTTGATCCTGCTTAATAACGGTTTATTGGTTTTTCTTCCAGGAACTTGTCCAAACCTCATTTAAGCCAAGCTACACTAAACATTTACCATATTCTCTGATTACAAATTCCAGAGTTTGATTACGCGTTGAGTGAAAAAATATGTTCTCTTATTAGTCTTAAATGGGTTACATTGTAGCTTCATTGTGAGACCCCTACTTTTTGATGGAATAAAAAAAAACAGTCTACATTTACTCATTCCATTCCATTCATTAATTTATAGATCTCTATCATAACTCCCCTTAGCCATCTTTTTTTAAAGCTGAAGAGCCCTAATCTTTTAAGATTTTCCTCACAGGGGTATCCTTCCATCCCTTTTACCATTTTGTTGGTTCTTCTCTGTACCTTTTCTAATTCTGCTATATCATTTTTAAGATATGTCAACCAGAACTGCACACAATATTTAAGGTGCGGTTTCGCCATGGAACGATACAGAAGCATTATAATATCCTTTGTTTTATTCACCATTCCTTTCCTTATGATTCCTAGTATTCTATTTGCTTTCTTGGACATTGCTTCACAATGGGCAGAGGTTTTCAATGTATTGTCCACAATTATGACTAGATCCTTTTCCTGGATGGTGGCTCCCAATGTGAAACCTTTCATTGTGTAACCGTAGTTTGGGTTGTTCTTACCTAAGTGCATAACTTTACACTTGTCTACATTAAATTTCATCTGCCATCTGGACATCCAGTCTTCCAATTTATCAAGATCCTCATGCAATTTTTCACAATCCTCTTGTGTTTTAACAACTTTGAATAATTTTGTGTCATCTATGAATATGTTAAAAAGCCGTGGGCCCAGCACAGATCCCTGGGGTACTCCACTATTCACCTTTCTCCATTGAGAAAACTGGCCATTTAGCTCTACTCTATCTTTTAACCAGGTTCCTTATCGAAATTAGTACATTTCGTCCTATCTCATGACTTTTTAATTGTGCCAACAGTCTCTCCCTGAGGTACCTTGTCAAAGGCTTTCTGAAAATCCAGATATACTATATCGACCAGCTCACCTTTATCTACCTGTTTATTCACACCTTCCAAAAAATGTAACAAATTTTAAAGACAAGACCTTCCCAGGCTAAATCCATGTTGGCTTTCTTCCATTAGACCATGATTATCTATATGCTCAGTAATTTTATTCTTTATAATGGTTTTTACCATTTTGCCTAGTACTGACGTCGGCTCACTGGTCTGTATTTCCTGGATCTGCCCTGGAACTCTTTTTAAAAATTGGCATTACATTGGCTATTCTCCAGTCTTCAGGTACTATAGATGATTTTAATGATAGTTCACAGATCACTAATAGCAGGTCTGCAATTTCATATTTCAGCTCTTTCAGCAAACTGGGATATATATCATCCAGCCCAGTTGATTTGCTACCCTTCTTTTTTAATCAAATAATTGTAATACATCCTCCTGGTTTATTGATATTTGTTTCAATTCTTCTGAAACATCACCTTTAAATACCATTTCAGTCATGGGTAACTTCCCTACATCATCTTCAGTAAAGATCAAAGCAAAGAATTCATTCAGTCTCCCTTGTCCTCCTTTAGCGTCCCTTTTACCCCTCTGTCATCTAAATGTTCCAGTTGACTCTCTCACAGGTTTTTTGCTACATAAGTACTTGAAAAGGTTTTTATTGTGCATTTTTGCTTACACAGCAAGCTTCTTTTCAAATTTTTGCTTTGTTCACCTTATCAATGCCTTGCATCTAACTTGCCAGTGCCTATATTGCTTCCAGTTATCATTTGGCTCCTTTTCCCATTTCCTGAAGGATGCTTTTTGGGCTACAATAGGCTTTCTGACCTCACCTTTAAACCATGCTGGTAGTTTTTTGGCTTTCTTTCCACCTTTCTTTTAAACAACCGCCCATGCATGATGTGAACCTTTAATCTTTGCAGCTGCTCCTTTTAGCTTTTTTCTTAATTATTTTCTTCATTTTATCATAGTCTCCCTTTTGAAAGTTAAAAGATAGTACTGTGGATTTCCATGCTGTCCTCCCTCCATTTATTAAATCAAACGTGATCATGTTATGATCACTATTGCCAACTGGCCCCAACATTATCTCTTGCACTAGTATTCTGTGTTCCACTAAGGACTAGTGGAACAAAATAGCATCCCCTCTTGTTGGTTCAGGAACCAGCTGCTCCAAGAAGCAGTCATTTATTTCATCTAGAAACTATCTCCCTAGCATGTCCTGCTGTGACATTGACCCATTCGATACCGGGGTAATCAAAATCACTCATTATTATTGTGTTGTAAGTTTTGTTAGATTCCCTAATTTCTTCAGCATTTCATCATCTTTTTTTTCTTTCTGGCTAGGAGGACAGTAGTACACCCTCTCAATGCCACTGCCTTCATCTTTTTACATGAAATTTCTATCCATAGAGATTCTACAGTACATTTTGGTCTAAATATGTTAAAAAGCAGTGGGTGCAGCACAGATCCCTGGGGTACTCCAGTCCAGTCTCACACCTCTGGGCAGTGTACTTCTTCCAGCAGCTTGGAGACTGAGCATGTCATCTTTTGATGACCACCTGTATTTATGCAGCTGGCACCGCCTACCAACCCCAGTAAGTTACTGACAAATTAGACTCACAGGAGCAACAAATAAGTAGTCAAACAAGAATAACAAAACTACACCTAAATAAAACTTACTCCCATGCCCCTCCCCAAGGGAAGGAATCCCCCATTCCCTTCTAAACAGGCAGGCTTACCTGTGGAGTACCTGGGCAATGCCCTCCAGCATGCAGTGTAAGATTGACAGCTCTCCTAGGCACCCCCTAGACGCTTTTCCTGGCATACTCCTCGGCACCCCCTGGCCCCTGCCCGAATTTAGAAAGCATTGTCCAAGGCAGAGGCACCAAAAGCTTCTCACCAAATTCCCCAAGGATGGGATCCCAGATTGGACTGGAGTTCCTCAAGGAACCACAATTAGCAGGTAAGTCTAATTTCTCTTTCCTTATCATCCCTCCAGTCCAGTCCCACACCTCTGGAATGTAACAGAGCAGTTAAATTAATGGAAGGGACCTGCAATACTGGCCTGAAGCACTGCCAAATCAAACTGCGTGCCTCCCGCCGCCTGGATACCCAGGCGATAATGCTTTGCAAAAGTATGCAGAGAAGACTGCGTTGCCGCCTTACAGATGTCCATCGGCGGCATCAAGGTATACTCTGCCCACAAGGCTGCCTGAGCTCTCATGGAATGTGCCCACAATCCTGACAGGACCACTCTACCCCTCAAGACATATGTCAATGCAATCGCTTCTCTAATACATCTGGAATTGGAGGCCTTGGCCGCCACCTCTCCTCTGAGTGGCCCCCCAAACAGAATAAACAAACTATCAGATTTCCAAAAGGATGCCATTCTTTTCAAATAATTCCACAGGACTTTCTTGACATCCAAGGGGTGCAACTGAGGGTTAGCGGAGTCCAATTCTGCGGTTGTCAGGGCCGGTAGAGAAACAGACTGGTTCAAATGGAAGGCCAAAACCACCTTGGGCAAGAAGGAAGGTACCGGCCAAAGGATCACCTTCTCCCGCGAAAAGGAAAGGAAGGGCTCCTGACACAATAAGGTTCCGATATTCTGCGTACCGTGCAAATCCCCCCCACACTGATTTCTGTCCCCCCCCTTTTATGTTACACCACTTTGACCCGGTGAAAAGCGGTATATAAATGCAGTTAAATAAAAAATATAAATATAAATAAATAAAAATAAATCGTCAACAGGAATTCCGTTTTCAGGGTCAAATCCTTCAGTGACACTTGATTTAACGGATCAAAGAGTTCACTGGTGAACGCCATCAGCACCAAATTAAAATTCCATGGCGGAACCGCAGATCTCCTTGGCAGCTGAAGGTGGCTCACTGCCCTCAGAAAGCATAGTACGTCTGGATATGTACTCAACGCCACCCCTTGAACCTTCCTACGATAACAGGAAATCACCGCCAACTGCACCCTCAAGGAATTCATGGCTAAGTCCTTGTTGAAACCATCTTGCAAGAAGGATAAGATCTCCAGCACCGAAGCCGTGAATGGGAGAACCCGCCAGTCTCCACACCATGCCTCAAAGATGCATCACACACTGATAAATGCTAGAAAAGTGGACCTTTTTCGAGCCTTCAGTAAGGTTGTTATCATCAGACCTGAATATCCTTTCCTCCACTGTTTCTCCCTTTCAAGAGCTATGCCGTGAGAGTCGATCCACCCGAGGTATGCAAACCGGCCCTTGCATCAACAGACCCTCCTAAGCTGGAAGCCACCATGGCCTGTCCGCCAGAATCTGCACCAGGTTGGCATACCACGGATGTCTTGGCCAATCTGGGGTGATCAGAATGAGCCCCCGGTAAACCTCTATCCACTGTATTACACATCCTATGAGCGCCCATGGAGGCAAAACAGAACTTCCTCCACAGGGCATCTTTGCACGAGGGCATCCAGACCCTCTGACATCCTTTCTCTTCTCCTGCTGAAAAACTGGCTTGCCTTGGCAGACTGGAACATAGCTATGTGGTCCATGACCAGTGTGCCCCATCAACACGTCACTTGCTGGAACACTTCCTGATTGATAGTCCACTTGCCTGGGTCCATGTGCACCCGACTTAGTCAGTCTGCCATCACGCTGTCGACTCCAACGATGTGTGCCACCGATAAGGCCAGAAGGTGACTTTCCGCCCAACTGAACAGCACACCAACCTCTTACTCTAAGGTCAGGCCTCCCTTGTGGTTGATGTAGGCTATCATGGTTGCATTGCCCAAGAGGACCCAGACCGCCTTCTCCTGCAACCGGGTCCCAAAGCTCTGGAGCGCCAGGACAACTGTCCACATTTCCAGCCTGTTGATGGACCAGAGAGCCTCCTGTGAGCTCCTTGAGCAATGCACCCTTCGTAATGAGCCCACCAACCGTATAGGCTGTCATCTGTCATCAGCGGGATCCACGTTAATGACTCGAGGGGCATGCCCCCTTCCAGACTCTCCGGATGTAACAACCACCTTAGTGCTCTCCTGGTCCGCTCCAGGCATGGGAGTCGCTTGAACAAGGGCCAACTCTGGTGGGACCACTGGCGCAGGAGAGCTCTCTGCAATGGATGCATGTCTGCTCTCGCCCGTGGGACCAGCTCGTGCATGGCTGCCATAGTACCCAGGACCTGCAGATAGTGCCAGGCCAACGGCTGAGACATCTGCAAAAACTGGTGCACCAGCGACTGCAACCCCTGTGCTCACTGCTCCGGTAGAAAGACCTTTCCCACGCCGGTGTCAAAGCGCGCTCCCAAATACTCTAGCTCCTTAGATGGCATCAAATGGCTCTTGGCCAAGTTGACCACCCATTCAAGACTTTCTAGAAACTGCAACACCCTCTTTGTTGCTTTTTCGCTTTCATTTCTGGTCTTCACCTGGATCAACCAATCGTCGAGGTATGGGTGTACCAGAACTCCTTCCTTGTGGAGCACCACCATAACCTTGGTGAAGGTATGCAGAGCCATTGCTAGACCAAATGGAAATGCCTGAAACTGGAAATGCCCCATCGGCACCACGAAGTGGAAAAACTGCTGATACTCCGTGAGATCGAGAGACGTCAAGAACTCCTCACTTCTTACTGCTATTATGACAGACCGCAATGTTTCCATGTGAAAGTGCGGCACCCGCAGAAAACGGTTCATGCCTTGAGATCGAGAACTGGCTGAAAGAAGCCTTCCTTTTTGGGTAGCACAAAATAAATGGAGTACCGACCAAATGCTTTTTTGGCAACAACAGCCTCTCTGACCTCACCTTTAAACCATGCTGGCAGTTTTTTGGACTTCCTTCCACTTTTCTTAAAACTTGGCATACAGTTGGTCTGGGCTTCCAAGATAGTAGTTTTCAACAACACCCAAGCTTGATGTAAGTCTTTAATCTTTGCAACTGCTCCTTTTAGTTTTTTCTTAACTATTTTCCTCATTTTATCATAGTCTCCCTTTCGAAAGTTAAAAGGTAGTACTGTGGATTTCCTTACTCCACTAATTAAATCAAACACGATCATGCTATGATCACTATTGCCAAGTGGCCCCGACACCCTTATCTCTTGCACAAGATCTGGTATTCCACTAAGGACTAGGTCTAATATGGCTTCCCCTCTGGTCGGTTCATGAACCAGCTGCTCCAAGAAGCAGTCATTTATTTCATCTAGGAACTTTATCTCCCTAGCATGTCCTGCCGTGACACTGACCCAGTCGATACCAGGGTAATTGAAATCACCCATTATTATTACTGTGCTGTAACTTTTGTTAGCTTCCTTTATTTCTTTGAGCATTTCATCATCCATTTGTTCATTCTGGCGAGGCGGTCGATAGTAGACCCCCACTGCCATCACCTTCCCCTTTTTATATAGAATTTCAATCCATAGAGATTCTACAGCAAATTTTGTTTCCTGCAAAACTTTAATCCTTTCTGACTCAATGCCCTCTCTAACATAGAGCGCAACCCCTCCACCAATTTGATCAGCTCTATCATTACGATATAGTTTGTACCCAGGTATCACAGTGTCCCACTGGTTGTCCTCTTTCCACCATGTCTCTGATATTCCAATCATATCTAACCTCTCATTTAGTGCTATGTATTCTAACTCTCCCATCTTATTTTTTTAGACTTCTAGCATTTGCATGCAAGCATTTTAGAGACTGTATTTTATTCATATTAATAACACTTATTAAAAGAGGGCTGCTACACAGTACCCTGTCCTGTGCTGCTGAGGTAAGCTGTGACCAACTTCCTGGGTGATTAACAGTCCTTGGTTGGATAGAAGGAGTCTTTCAAAATGGCCTTTTGACCTGCCACCTGGTGTTAACACCTATTGAAAAAGTTTCACAGGTCTCTTGCCCCCTAGTTAGAAGGCCTCTTTGTAAAGGTCTCTAGAAGACTTTATTTGTTGCTCAAAGAGTGCTTTTTATGCTAAGTTATATTCTGATTTTATTTTCATTACAGCTCTTTGCTGCTGCTGCTAGGCTCTGACTTATTATGAAATTTAAACTACAAGCTCTCTGCTGGGTTCTAAATTTAACCAGAAAGCTCTCTTCTGTTTTTTAAAGTGACTATTAAATTTAAACTACAAGTTCTCTGCTGGGTTCCAAATTTAACCAGAAAGCTCTCTTCTGTGTTTTAAATTTAAACTAAAAGTACTTTGCTGATACTAGGCCCTGACTGACTTAACAAAAAACACTGGGTTCACAGATTAATTAGCTTTAATACAAAGAAGTCCTTTCAGAAAATTCCCAGAAGTATATACTCACAATTGCAGATCTCTCTCCAGATGTAGCAGTCCCTTTTTCTAGTCCTGGCAGTATTGCACCTAACACACCATCATTTCAGTGCTTTTGCCACATTAGGCACAACACCATAGTGTCCTTTAGTAAAAGTGCCCCTTAACATGAGCATTTTTATGTTGACCATAATCTGTTTTTATTATCAAGGTACCCAACAGGTATCACTCTGCTTTTCGTGAACCTCCCAGTTCAGCCTCTTACCTTTTTTATTGATTTTAGCTGTCTCCCTTTGTGTGATGTTCCTGGTCCTACCCAGCGCCCCCCCCCCTTCTTAATTTAAACTGTGGTACCCTTTTGTCTTTACCTATCCTCCCCAGCTGTCCACACATCCATAACTCCCCCTCTGACCAGTTTTTTGTCACACTATGCCCAGCCCTGCATAGCTCCCCTTTTTCCTACCTCTATCTCCCTCCCTCCCTCTCTTCCTCCTCCTCTTCTGCACCGTCATACTATTTCCTGCTTTGGCTATTTAGAACCTTGGGCCAGTACTCCAAATAATGCTAACATGCAACCATTTAACACCAATGTTCAAACACAGCTCTTAAAGTTAGGTCATCTTTGTTCCTGCACTTACAGTTCGCATACGCAGGAAAAGGGCAGACAAACTTCCCCAGCCATCTCTGCTCCTCCATACTAATCCAGGAAATTCCCAATTTAACCAATAGCTGTGGCTCTCCTTCCTTCCTATACTCAACTACCTTCACCAGTCATTTTCATCTTTTTCTTTTAATATGTCTCTATCTTGCCCAACAGCTTCCTCCCTAGGCTAAACTATGCAGCGTGCAAGTGGGTGCTCTCTGTCCGAGTCATGTATTTGATCCCCTGATCTATTCCTTGTATTTCTTGTCTTGTTCATCTGCAGATCCAAGTTCTCTCCTCTATTTGTGCATCTCCAGTCCTTCAGAGAAAGTGCAATCCATCAGCAGATTTAATCACATATAGTAGTATTTCCCTTGCATCAACGATTGCAAGTCCTTTCTTTCCAGGGCTGGCTCATGGGGTTGTAGCAGCCTGAACCAACTTTTGCTTTTGCACCTCCCCCATAAGTGATCTTACAGTGCAAGCTCCGCAGACGGAGGTAAATTTTCAGCCCACTGGCTTCTTAAATGCCACCCTCCCATTTAACTTAATCTGTGTATTCTGTGTCATTATCGATATAAATAGCAGCACTGAATATACAGAGAGTGATGGTGTGGTCATTGTATTATCTGTTTAGGCTAGGTCTAATATTTTGCAGGCTTAAACTAAATGTGTGAGTTACCTGAATAGTGACCGAATATTGTGTCTGGAAAATTTTCTGGTCTGCCCCTTGCTCCTCCCCTAACATGCTCACAAATATACAGATAATATCTGACCATTTGCAATTTAAACAGCCTGATATCTGTAGATTTTTTTTTTAAATATATGGCTAGGTTAATTGTGCATTTGCCAATTGCCTTTGAATATCAGTCTGACAGGGCATAATTATTCATTCATATCAAACACTCCCAGACTCATCAATAAAACTCTCCCAACAACAGATGCAGAGCAGAAGTATTTATTTATCAGGCTTTTTATACCGCTTTATCATTTCAATCAAAGCAGTTTACATTGTAACTTAAACTTGATAATGTGTATTAAACAGGATATTGATAACTTGGAATTTCTCTGAGGCAATGGAGAGTTAAGTGACTTGCCCAAGGCTACAAGGAGTGCCTAGTGGGTGTCAAACCCTGGTCTCTTGGTTCCCAAGTCAGTGCTCTAACCATTAGGCTATTCCTTTACTCCAAATAGGGTGTTTCACGTCACAACTCAACATCCAAAAAAATCCTATTCAAATTCTAGTCTGACATCAGTGACAACACCACTAACTCCCTCCACTGCTACACACAAAACCCTAGAAACGGACACCAGCATCAGGAACTCAAATTGCACCAGCCTTACCTATTGAAAATCAGCACTGCAAATATTCTAGAACCCCAGCTGGAAAAAAAGAGAACAATCTGAACTGCTACAGATTCCTAGAGAGAACCTACATTCTCCCTTATCGTGGCTGCACATGGAAAACACAGACCATTACCAATTAAAAAATAAGAAGCTACAAAATATGAAATAAATGTATAGACAAAATTGAAATGGAAAACCCCAAAAACAGACACCAAGATGTGAAGCACAGAAGAAAAAAGAGTGCATTTCCTCCTGTAAGGTACTTTAAGAAATGCACATTTCCTCCTGTAAGGTACTTTAAGAAATGCACATTTTCAAAGCTAACATATTTCATTCTCTAAAAACTGACACACTTTTGTACCTTTCTTCTCTGAATATTTTATTTTTCCAATTGGCTTGGTCCCAGTCTCTTTTCTACTTCCTCTTTTTGTTTTTCTTCTAAGTCCTTTTCTAGGATACCATTTCCATTTTCTGTTTCTTCACATTCCCTGTCTTCGTCCTTTCCTTCACTGCATTTCTTTCTGACAATGAGCTTTCTGTTTCATTCATTTGTCTTTTACCTAACTATATTGTAAATACTCCCAGTAGAACTGTAATATTTATATCAAAGTTACCTGTACATAGTTCCAGTTGTTCCATGTAAACGTTCCTTCATGTTCTATGTAAACAGTTTTGCCTTGCAGAAAAATGGTATATAAAACCAGTTAAATAAATATATAGAGAGACACTGTGATACCTGGGTATAAACTATATCTCAATGATCAAGTAGATCAAATTCGTGGAAGGGTTCTTTATCCGTCCAGTCCAGTCCCACACCTCTGGGTAGTGTACCTCTTCCAGCAGCTTGGAGACTGAGCATTTCATATTTTGATGATCCCCTGTACTTACACAGCTGGCACCACCTACCAGCCCCAGTATGCTGGTCTCACTGAGGGGCAACTAAGCAGATAGGTGTCTTTTCTTTCCTTATTTTCCTGTGCTAGCAGGACTTCCTTATTTTGGTTTTATTTTCTTTGGTAAGACAAAAACCAAAATCAACAATTAAACTAGCTGCCTGAGGATAAAGAGCAGAAGAGGAGCTCCCTACAGGCAAAAGAGAGGATCCCCCTTTCTCCCGGGAGTTCGGAGAAGGCTGGTGGAGGACCATCATCGGGTGAGGAACCGCCGCATACGTGGCAGTGCTCAGACATACAATCTCTAGGTAAAGCCCCCTCAGCGCCAAAGCCGGAACAAAGCAGCTGAGTGCAGGGGGAAGTAGAGACACTGTGTGCTGTTGCCCGGGGCACACAGGTAAGAGCGGGGCAGTCGTGGCAAGAAGGGCAGACTTCTGCAGAGTTGTTTGGTGAGCCGAGTAGCAGGGTATTGCACCAGAGGCAGGCCTTTTTGGGAGCGAAGCCTTAGGCCACAGCAGCGTGGGAATCAGAGATGCATTCTTTTTCTTCCCGACTACGGCCCGGCAAATCAGTCAGCGGTATTCCCCCACGGGCCTGGCTGGAAAGGGGAAAGATCAGAACACTGGGTCCTGCTCCCCTATTCATTTAGTTTCTTTTTGTTTCATTTAATATGATATATTTAATTTCTTCCTTCTTACTGATTTAGTTTATTTTTCTGTGACGGACGGGAGTTGATTTAGCTCTTGATTTGGCTTTTTATTTATGTTTTTGGTTAAGATCTTCCTTTGCTCCCAGGGTATGCTCACCAGGGGCATATTGCGGTCCTGGGCACCATGCCGGCTAGACCTCGGTGCCTACTGTGCAGGACATGGAGCGGGGTAGTCTCAGACGAAGGCGTTTGTCTGGAATTCACACAGGAGGCCATGTCCTTGGAAAAGGACCTGCATGAAAGGCAGGAAAAGTCATCCTCCCCAGCTAGGGAGGTCCAGGATGCAGAGGGGGCCTTGATTTTGATGTTGGAATCAGCTGTTTGCCCCCCGGCCATTGCCCCCGGCCATCCCCGGCCATTCCACTTCACGGGACCAGGGAGACGTGGGTTTTCTGGGGGATTTTTCACCAGAATTTGTACTGCTGTTGCCCAAGGCTTTTTTCATGCACCAACAGTGGTCGGGGAGCGACTCTTTGGCTCTGGACCATGGTACTAAGTAAGCAGCAAGCAGGAAGGATAGTGATACGGAGGTAGCAGCCTCCAAGAGAGCTAGGCACTCAGAGGAGGATCAGGTGCACTCTCTTTTATCTGAGGAGCCTGACGGTGAAGACCTGGATGGAGCTAGAGTTCCAGGGTGAAGAACTGGAAGGAGAGATCCCGAAGCAGGAGGACCAGTCGCGGGTTGTTCGAGTGTTCCCTCAGGAGGAGTTGGTGGCAGTCATTGCAGAGTCCTTGGAGGCCCTTAATATGCTGGTGGAAGAGGACACGTTGGAGGATCACCTACTACAGGCAGTGCAGAAACCACAGGAGGTTTACCCGGTACACAGAGTGGTCAGGCAGATGATCCAAGAGGAGTGGAATCTGCCAGAAGTGTGCCTCAGGAGAGTACGAGCTATGTCACATCTGTACCCGTTACCAGAGCAGGAGCGCAAACTATTTTGACCGTCTAAGGTGGACACGGCAGTGTCAGCAGTCACCAAGAAGACGACAATCCCATTGCCCGTATTGGTCCCTGGGCAATGGCATCACGGCCCTAAACTGCAATAGTCTTTTTATGGTGTCCTTTACTGCTGCTGCCTTGCCCAGCACCTTGCAGGGAGACTGAACAAAGGAGTGGCCTACCGGATGCGCCCACTTGAGGGCACAGCTGTCCCAGATGACTTCCAATATCCAGCGGTCTAAAGTGATCTGGACCCAGGCAGGGTAGAACTCCCGTAGCCAGCCTCCCACGGGTAGCAACCCCACCTGGGCCCCTCGCCTCATAGGGGTTTCTTACAGCTCTTTGCTGCTGCTAGAATGTCATTTATGTGGTTCAGTGTCCCTGTAAAAAAATTATATATAGGGAAAACTGTCTGCAACATAAGAACTAGAATAATGGAGCATAAGAGCTGTATAAAAAGAGGTTTGGTTGACAAACCCCTCGTCCAGCATTGGTTGGAAGCTCACCATAAGATCATGGATTTAAAGTTTTTTGTTATCAAAAAAGTGAGAACCAACTGGAGAGATGGCGATACTAACAAAACCATCATGAGACTAGAGCAGAAATTCATTTTTTTGCTTGATACGATGGCTCCTACAGGTTTAAACTTGGATAGAGATCTATCTGTGTTTCTTTTATACATTATTTATATGACTTTTTATTGCCCCTCCTTTTGAAGCTTCTAATCACTATGATTTATTATAATAAGCGTTATCTATACCATCAATGGAACTGCATTTAAGCATCTTATTTATTTATTTATTTATTCTTTTATACTTCTTCAGATATCACCGGTTTTCGTATTACAAGTATGTTTCTTAAGTTGTGCTATCCGGTTATCATTCTCATGAGTTTTCCCTGGTATGTACTTCTAATGTTTCATATTCAATAGTGTTTTATGCTTCATGTTATTTTTAGTGTCTTTGCTTGTTTCTCGTGATTCTAATTGGTTATTTATATATTTATTTATTTTTATGTATCGTTTTAGATGCCGTTTTTACACGACTATCACATTTTTTACATGATTATCATTGGTTCTTTTATTGTCGGTACTTTAAGCCGGTTCATAAATTCATTTTTTCCATGAGTTTCCTCTTGCATGTATTTTTACGGATCCACATTGTATTTCATTTATTTCATATGGGTTTTACTTGATTTGTTTAATCTTTGCTCTTTTGCTTATACAAGGAAATTTCAGCGATCCTCCTTCCCGCCGCTCGATTTAGCTCCGCCCCTTTTAGTTTTCCTTTTCTAAGCACATGAGCCGGCGTTTCTCTGTTTGCTGCAGGTCTGCATGTTACAGACGGCAGTTCGATGAGGATATTCTCTTCATTTATGATTTTGCATCGTATGAAGTTGTATGTATTCAGGGCAACGCCTATTGCATTCAAATGATTATATTTTTAAGTCAGATTTGATTTCTCATGTCTCTCTTTTTAAACGCTATTCAGCAGCTTGAGAGTTTGACGGCAGCTTTTTCTATTTACAGTAACTATGTGAATCTCAGGTTCTTATCATTACAAGAAAATCTGCAGCGATCCTCTTTCCTGCCGGTCTCTCATACTCTCTATAACTTACCTGCTGCATTAAGGTTTTAATGTGCTACCATTTATGCTTTACATCATCTTAGCTATTTTTGTTATCTCATGCCAGCTTTTAGTTTGTTTAAATTGTCTTTTCTACTGACTTACTCCCGCTTCAATAGAAATGTATTATATTTGCTGTTTGTGGGTTTATTATTCAGTTTTTTAGCATATTCATTTTTATCAAGTCCTGTCTCCTCCTCCTGTCTCTCCACTTTCTCATTTTTAATTATTCTTAATTATTTATGACATTATGTATTTGCTTTTAATTTTGCTATGTTTCTTTTAGTACGTTCACTTATTCAGACCCATAAGAGCTTGATGTTAGACCTATTGTTTGAAACGGTCTCAAGCAGCGGTATTTTTAAGTGTTTATTCATACATGTATTGTTTATATATGTTTTAAGTCTCAAGCATATTTATTTGATTTGTTTTTATATGATATGTTTTTTATATTGATTTAATTATTTTTTATGATAATTTTTTCTTATGTCTGTTCTTTGACATTTTTAACAATTGTATATTTATGTTTTTAGTGTTATGCCTAGCTAGCCCCTGACGAAGGGTGACGAAACATGGCCTGTGTCGGGCAGTTGAAGGCTCAATAAAGTACTCTGTCTTTTCTTTTATCACGCCCTGGGCTGGTTGTTCTTTGCTCTGCGTGATTTTTGCTTCTGCAGTGTTGCATCCCAACTTCCTATTCTGGCCATCCTTAAGGGCCACGCTACCTTCTACTGGGATTGTCGTGTTCTTGGTGACTGCTGATACTGCCGTGTCCACCTTAGACACAATATTCGGTCACTATTCAGGTAACTCACACATTTAGTTTAAGCCTGCAAAATATTAGACCTAGCCTAAACAGATAATACAATGACCACATCATCACTCTCTGTATATTCAGTGCTGCTATTTATATCGATAATGACACAGAATACACAGATTAAGTTAAATGGGAGGGTGGCATTTAAGAAGCCAGTGGGCTGAAAATTTACCTCCGTCTGCGGAGCTTGCACTGTAAGATCACTTATGGGGGAGGTGCAAAAGCAAAAGTTGGTTCAGGCTGCTACAACCCCATGAGCCAGCCCTGGAAAGAAAGGACCTGCAATCGTTGATGCAAGGGAAATACTACTATATGTGATTAAATCTGCTGATGGATTGCACTTTCTCTGAAGGACTGGAGATGCACAAATAGAGGAGAGAACTTGGATCTGCAGATGAACAAGACAAGAAATACAAGGAATAGATCAGGGGATCAAATACATGACTCGGACAGAGAGCACCCACTTGCACGCGGCATAGTTTAGCCTAGGGAGGAAGCTGTTGGGCAAGATAGAGACATATTAAAAGAAAAAGATGAAAATGACTGGTGAAGGTAGTTGGGTATAGGAAGGAAGGAGAGCCACAGCTATTGGTTAAATTGGGAATTTCCTGGATTAGTAAGGAGGAGCAGAGATGGCTGGGGAAGTTTCAGTCTGCCCTTTTCCTGCGTATGCAAACTGTAAGTGCAGGAACAAAGATGACCTAACTTTAAGAGCTGTGTTTGAACATTGGTGTTAAATGGTTGCATGTTAGCATTATTTGGAGTACTGGCCCAAGGTTCTAAATAGCCAAAGCAGGAAATAGTATGACGGTGCAGAAGAGGAGGAGGAAGAGAGGGAGGGAGGGAGATAGAGGTAGGAAAAAGGGGAGCTATGCAGGGCTGGACATAGTGTGACAAAAAACTGGTCAGAGGGGGAGTTATGGATGTGTGGACAGCTGGGGAGGATAGGTAAAGACAAAAGGGTACCACAGTTTAAATTAAGAAGGGGGGGGGGGCTGGGTAGGACCAGGAACATCACACAAAGGGAGACAGCTAAAATCAATAAAAAAGGTAAGAGGCTGAACTGGGAGGTTCACGAAAAGCAGAGTGATACCTGTTGGGTACCTTGATAATAAAAACAGATTATGGTCAACATAAAAATGCTCATGTTAAGGGGCACTTTTACTAAAGGGCACTATGGTGTTGTGCCTAATGTGGCAAAAGCACTGAAATGATGGTGTGTTCGGTGCAATACTGCCAGGACTAGAAAAAGGGACTGCTACATCTGGAGAGAGATCTGCAATTGTGAGTATATACTTCTGGGAATTTTCTGAAAGGACTTCTTTGTATTAAAGCTAATTAATCTGTGAACCCAGTGTTTTTTGTTAAGTCAGTCAGGGCCTAGTATCAGCAAAGTACTTTTAGTTTAAATTTAAAACACAGAAGAGAGCTTTCTGGTTAAATTTGGAACCCAGCAGAGAACTTGTAGTTTAAATTTCATAATAAGTCAGAGCCTAGCAGCAGCAGCAAAGAGCTGTAATGAAAATAAAATCAGAATATAACTTAGCATAAAAAGCACTCTTTGAGCAACAAATAAAGTCTTCTAGAGACCTTTACAAAGAGGCCTTCTAACTAGGGGGCAAGAGACCTGTGAAACCTTTTCAATAGGTGTTAACACCAGGTGGCAGGTCAAAAGGCCATTTTGAAAGACTCCTTCTATCCAACCAAGGACTGTTAATCACCCAGGAAGTTGGTCACAGCTTACCTCAGCAGCACAGGACAGGGTACTGTGTAGCAGCCCTCTTTTAATAAGTGTTATTAATATGAATAAAATACAGTCTCTAAAATGCTTGCATGCAAATGCTAGAAGTCTAAAAAAATAAGATGGGAGAGTTAGAATACATAGCACTAAATGAGAGGTTAGATATGATTGGAATATCAGAGACATGGTGGAAAGAGGACAACCACTGGGACACTGTGATACCTGGGTACAAACTATATCGTAATGATAGAGCTGATCAAATTGGTGGAGGGGTTGCGCTCTATGTTAGAGAGGGCATTGAGTCAGAAAGAATTAAAGTTTTGCAGGAAACAAAATTTGCTGTAGAATCTCTATGGATTGAAATTCTATATAAAAAGGGGAAGGTGATGGCAGTGGGGGTCTACTATCGACCGCCTCGCCAGAATGAACAAATGGATGATGAAATGCTCAAAGAAATAAAGGAAGCTAACAAAAGTTACAGCACAGTAATAATAATGGGTGATTTCAATTACCCTGGTATCGACTGGGTCAGTGTCACGGCAGGACATGCTAGGGAGATAAAGTTCCTAGATGAAATAAATGACTGCTTCTTGGAGCAGCTGGTTCATGAACCGACCAGAGGGGAAGCCATATTAGACCTAGTCCTTAGTGGAACACCAGATCTTGTGCAAGAGATAAGGGTGTCGGGGCCACTTGGCAATAGTGATCATAGCATGATCGCGTTTGATTTAATTAATGGAGTAAGGAAATCCACAGTACTACCTTTTAACTTTCGAAAGGGAGACTATGATAAAATGAGGAAAATAGTTAAGAAAAAACTAAAAGGAGCAGTTGCAAAGATTAAAGACTTACATCAAGCTTGGGTGTTGTTGAAAACTACTATCTTGGAAGCCCAGACCAACTGTATGCCAAGTTTAAAGAAAAGTGGAAGGAAGTCCAAAAAACTGCCAGCATGGTTTAAAGGTGAGGTCAGAGAGGCTGTTGTTGCCAAAAAAGCATTTTTCAGGAAATGGAAAAAAGAGCCAAACAACGAAACCTGGAAACAGCACAAGCACTGGCAAGTTAAATGCAAGGCATTGATAAGGCAGGCAAAGGGAGAATTTGAGAAGAAGCTTGCTGTGGAAGCAAAAATACGAAATAAAGACTTTTTCAAGTACATTCGTAACAAAAAAACCTGTGAAAGAGTCAGTTGGTCCATTAGATGATAGAGGGGTTAAAGGAGCACTAAGAGGCGACAAGGCGATAGCGGAGAGACTGAATGAATTCTTTGCTTCAGTCTTTACTGAAGAAGATGTAGGGATGTTACCCATGACTGAAGTGGTATTTAAAGGTGTGGAAGAATTGAAGGAAATATCGATACATCGGGAAGATGTATTACAACTATTAGATAAACTGAAGAGTAGCAAATCACCTGGGCCGGATGGTATATATCCAAGGGTGTTGAAAGAACTGAAATATGAGATGACAGACCTGCTATAAATAATCTGTGAATTTTCATTAAAATCATCTGTAATACCTGAAGATTTGAGGATTGCCAATGTAACGTCAATTTTTAAAAAGGGTTTCAGGGGTGATCCAGGAAACTACAGACTGGTGAGCCTGACATCAGTACCAGGAAAAATGGTAGAAACCATTATAAAGAACAAAATTACTCAGCATGTAGATAGTCATGGCCTAATGGGAGACAGCCAACATGGCTTTAGACAAGGAAGATCTTGTCTCACTAATCTGTTATGTTTTTTTGAAGGGGTGAATAAAAAGGTGGACAAAGGTAAGTTGATTGATATAGTGTATCTGGACTTTCAGAAAGCCTTTAACAAGGTCCCTCATCAGAGACCTTTGGCAAAACTAAAGAGACATGGGATAGGAGGCAGTGTACTATTGTGGATCAGGAACTGGTTAAAAGATAGAAAGCAGAGGGTAGGGGGCTAAATGGCCAATTTTCCCAATGGAGAAAGGTGAATAGTGGTGTACCCCAGGGATCTGTGCTGGGTCCGCTGCTTTTTGACATATTCATAAATGACCTGGAAAAGGGAATAACGAGTGAGGTTATCAAATTTGCAGATGACACAAAACTAAAGTTGTTAAAACCCAAGAGGATTGTGGAAAATTGCAAGTGGATCTTGATAAATTGGAAGACTAGGTATCAAAATGGCAGATGAAATTTAATGTGGACAAGTGCAAAGTTATGCACCTAGGGAAGAACAACCCAAACTATGGTTACACAATGCAAGGTTCCACATTAGGAACCACCACCCAGGAAAAAAGATTTAGGCGTCATTGTGGATAACATGTTCAAACCCTTGGCCCAGTGTGCAGCGGCGGCCAAGAGAGCAAATAGAATGCTAGGTATCATAAGGAAAGGAATGGAAAATAAAATAAAAGATATTATAATGCCTCTATATCGTTCCATGGTGAGACCGCACCTTGAATATTGTGTGCAATTCTGGTCGCAGTATCTTAAAAAGGATATAGCGTTATTAGAAAAGATTCAGAGAAGAGCCACCAAAATGGTAAAAGGGATGGAAGGATACTCCTATGAAGAAAGGCTAAAAAGGTTAGGGCTCTTTAACCTGGAAAAGAGACAGCTGAGGGGAGATATGATAGAAGTCTATAAATTAATGAACGGAGTGGAACGGGTAAACGTAGATCGATTGTTTACGTTATCAGAATATAGAAAGACTAGGGGACATGCAATGAAGTTACACGGTAAACTATTTAAGACTAATAAGAGAAAATATTTTTTCACTAAACGTGTAATCAAACTCTGGAATTTGTTACCGGAGGTAGTAGTAAAGGCTGTTAGTGTAGCTGGGTTTAAAAAAGGTTTGGACAAGTTTCTGAAGGAAAGGTCCATAAACCACTATTAAGAAGGGACCCAGGATATCAATGCTTGACCCAGTACAAGCATTGTGGAACCTGTGTCTTTTGGGGAAACTGCTAGGTACGTATGACCTAGACTGGCCACTGTTGGAAACAGGATACTGGGCTTGATGGACCTTGATCTGACCCAGTATGGCATATCTTATGTTCTTATGGAAAGCATTTCCCTGCCAGTTAATTTGAAGCCCTGTCCTATAGTACAGGCAGTGTTAGTGTGGTGCTCCTACTGCCTCCTATTGAGATAGCGTTAGGTGATCCCACGCTAATGCAGTTAGTGTGCAGTGTGAACCCCACGCTAACAGCGCAGAGCACACCACGTCCATTCTCTGCCCCAACCCCGCCCACTCGTGCCTTTAACACACATTGGACCGTTAACGTGGAGCTCATCATGCACTGTTTTGGCCCAATGCTAGCTGGCAATGCGTGTCCCAACATGCATTTTGCATGTACCACAACTTGCATTGCCAGCTACTGCCCTTTAGTAAAAGGGCCCCTAAATGTAGATGGAGTCCATTCACCAGTGAAGCAAGCAAAATTGCTGGAATCCATTAAAAGAATTGGTGCAGACACTGCATTTGTATAGGAGACATGATTGAATAATGTGGAGCATCAGAAGCTCATGGAGGGGGGGGGGGGAAGGAGCGTGCACAGGAGAGTTGGTCTTTTCAACTTATAATAGTAATCACAGAAGAGTAGTTATATTGATACACAAGAGGGTCTCTCTTGGAGATCCACAAGATAGTACAGGATGTAGAAGAGACACCTTTGATTATGATGGGAGAATTAGAAGGCCAAGAGGTCTTATTTTGGAGTGTGCATGCACTAATGGTTACAGCCAAAGTTTCATCACTTCACTAATGACAAAGCTGTTGGAAAGCACAGTTACTTACCTGTAACAGGTGATCTCAGGGAACAGCAGGAATTAGTCTTCACATGTGGGTACGTCGGCGCCGACGGAGCCCGCACGGGAATGCTCCCCAGCATCCAATCAGAAGGCTTTTGGGAGCATCCCTCGCGCCTGCGCAGTGGCTTCCCGCCCTTCCTACTGCCTCTCCCCAGTTGAGTTTCATAGCTGAGACAGAAGGGGAGGAAGAGGAAAGGAAATAGAGAGATACAAATCCTAGGGGAGGTGGGAGGGTTGTGAAGACTAATTCCTGCTGTTCCCTGAGATCACCTGTTACAGGTAAGTAACTGTGCTATCTCCAGGAACAAGCAGGAATGAGTCTTCACATGTGGGGACTCCCTAGCTGAGGGTGCCAGGGGAGATCCCATAAAATGCGTATCCCTGGACAGGACGGCATTTTCCCAACCTGGATCCCCGGCATCCCCTGAGGGATGGGGAGTAGGAGTTGAGAAGAGTTGCAGAGGAACAGCAAAAACCTAAAGACTACATGGGAGATGAGTCTTTAGAATGCATGCCAAGTATCATTAAGTATTTAATGAACCAGTACAATATAGAGCTTACCTCCTGGATTGTAGGAAGTAGAACTGCAACGGAGGTACTGTAGACGCAGTAGCGGAATCTTCAAGGGAACTTCACAGCAGTGAGGATGAAGTTCCAAGTCCGGAAAGGGCAGGTGACCCAGGTGTCAACTGGTGCAGGAGAAGAACAGCAGGTCTTCAATGGAAAGCTTTATGTGAAAAGCTGAGAACTCTATTAGGTGCAGAGTCATTAACCATGAGGACTAAAAGTAGAAGACTGACCGATCTGGAATGAGCCCAGTCCGGAAGGGAAGAGAGGGTATGGAAAAAAACCCTTTTCCCAGGAAGAACAGGAGTGTACTCCGGAATACCGAAGTAGTACACTGTCTTTCCTAGCTGGTAAGAGATAGGAAGACATTGAGTTCGATACCTCATAGATAGGGAGGTGTATAACAAAAATAGAAGCTGTTGACTTCACAGCAGTAATTTTGAGCATAACCGGTCCCAGTTACCGAGCCGTATGATAATAGGCAAGTGGACTGTCTGGACCCCTTAAGAAAGTAAAAACGTAAGTACCGACAGTTGGGGAGATAGTCGGTAATACACAGGGTGCTATGAACATCTCCCAATATGCGCCTACCTATATATATATATATATATATATATATAGGGAGCTACATACATAGCTATACAGATGTGAGTATATCTGTCTATACAAGTGTGATATATATATCTATATAGAACGTAGATATATATATATATCTAGATATAGATGGGCATGGCAAATGCCCACCTAGGGTACTAAAACATGTATGCAGAGGACACATACATACATGAGTATAATACTGAGAATCCAGGCCTGCAACTGAGCCACAGAAGAACGTCCACATGGGGAAGGTGACGTGAAAAGATTCATCCAATAATAGGGGTGAAACCACCCGAAGAGTATAGAGAATCTATTTCTGCGGAGCAGTATGGTTGCGTGAAGAACAGAGGATAATATCAGTCTGGTAAGAGCACGTCAGGAGTACTTTAGGCTTCTGATGTGTCCCCAGGACATTCACGCAGAAAAAAACTTGTCCTCCGTACCACAATGGGAGACAAGAGGGTATAATTATCTATATAGCCATGGAGTGACTATATAAGCTTCTTCTATTATATGGAAGACCCTCAGAGACAAGGTCCAATGCCCTATGGGAAGCTTCTCTGAAGATTGCAGAGAGCAGTGTGCAGGAGGAGGATGAGATAAAACTGACAGGAGTCAGACACGTCGCCACATCCTAGATAAGGATATGGCTAGAAGAAGATAACCTGCAATGAGTGTTAGTACGCAAGATAGTTGAAGGCAGCTTGCAGAAGCATTAAAGCACTCACTGGAACTCCTGCAGGTATGTGGAAGCGTGCTTCGACGCCAGTGTGGGAAAGGTCTTTCTGTTGGAGCGGCGAGCGCAGGGGCTACGGTGGCTGGTGCACCAGTTTTTGCAGATGTCCCAGCTGTCGGCCTGGCACTATCTGCAGGTCCTGGGGACCATAGCAGCCTGATATGGAGAGAAATTATTTTTCTTTTTAGGAAGAATGGCTTTTTGGTGGTAGCCTTCTTTTTGGAAGGGTCCACAGTTCTCCTTGACAGCCTCTTCATGGTGAGATCGTCTGTTTCAATCTCCAGCCTTTTCTCTCCACCTCTAACCAAAGAGGTTTTCACCATTACAGAGTATGTTTATCAATTTATCCTGGACCCACTGTTCCAGGTCAGATGCTTGGAGGCGTTTGCCTCAAAAACATCAGAAGCAGCCCTTGTTAAGAATTTTGATGCGTTTTGGTCATGGGTAACCTTGACCTGGTGAGCCATCTATTTGTCAAGAGGTAATAAGGAGCTGAATTCTGAGAAATTCCTGGACACATTCTTGAGAAACATGCTCATGTATACAGTGGTATGCAAAAGTCTGGAAGCACTTGTAAATTTGATGTTTTTTCAACTTCGTGACCTTATATCTTAATTTCTTTTTCCTGCCAGTGGCTTTTTCTGTGTATCTCATGATAAGTGATAGATTACAAAACATACATTCCTTAAAAAGCGTCATTTTTAATCTGCTTCACAGAGCAGCACTGGAACAAACTGCTGCCTCCTGTAAAAAAGTGGACAAGGTAAATAAGGAGGCAGCAGTTTGTTCCGGTGCTGCTCTGTGAAGCAGATTAAAAATGACGCTTTATAAGGAATGTATACGTTTTGTATTAAGGTGTGGTAATTAGTGCTTTCTAACTTCCCAGGAGTACTCATGTGGAATTAAAGTGTTTGAATTGGTAGGTTGATATTTCTTATGAAGAAGTGAAGGAGGCTTTTATGACCAGTGATGTGAGCGTCAGCTGTTCCCTATAGTGAAGATCTCAATAAATGTAGGGTATGAGCCATCCTGAGGTCATTTTTGCCTATAGATAAGTGTAAGTTTAGTTGTTTTAAGGGATATTATTTTGATATATTACATTTTGGATTGAGAGCAGGTATTGTTGTAGTTTAGCTTAGCTCTTTTACAGTTATTTAAGTGGTCCTTGTGGTATTTCCCATCTTTGCAAAGTTAGTTTTCCCTGATGTTTAGGTCCATCACTTTTGAATGAACCATCTTCACATATGTCCTAATACTGAAGCTCACCATCCAGCGATAACTGCATACTCTTCATTTGTAAGCACTGTCCAGTATCGCCCCCTTCCAGTGTTGATTCCATTACCAGTTGCTGGAAGAGTTTTCTCTGAAAAGAATCCAGGACCTCATGACTTCTAGATGACATTGCAGCAGGGATATCCCAATCAAGGTCTAGCAAATTGAAATCTCCTACCAATAGTATTCCCCTTTCATAGCAAGATTGCGAATGGCTTCAATGAAGTCTATTTCTTCTGCCTGTGAGAATGGTCTGTATAGCACACCAATGTGAATTGATCTTCTATTCCCTCTTTCCACACTAACCCACAGTGCCTCTTTATTCCCTCATAAACACTAAGTCTGTGGCTTTACTATTTTGGATATTGTGCCATGCCTCCTCCCTTTTTACCTAAATTGTCTTTCCTGACTAGATTATAGCCTAGTATAATTATATTCCAGTCACTGTTTTCGGTTTATCATGTCTCCTTGACTGCCACTCTATACAGTACAAGTCAACGTCTTCCATTACAGCTTCTAAATTTCAAACTTTATTTTGCATACTGTGGGCATTAGTATATACAGCTCTCTGGATGCTGCCCTTTTTTTCTATAGAACTAGAGTGCATTTTTTATACTGCTTTATCATTTCAATCACAGCGGTTTACATTATAACAAACTCAGCAATGTACATTAAACAGGGACATTGATAACTTGGATTTTTCGGAGGCAAGAGAGAGTTAAGTGACTTGCCCAAGGCCACAAGGCGTGCTAGTGGGATTTGAACCCTGGTCTCTCCACTCATGAAATGGAATGAAGCTGCAAGGAGGTAAAGCACAGTTACTTACCTGTAACAGGTGATCTCTGGGAACAGCAGGAATAAGTCTTCACATATGGGTACGTCGGTACCGACGGAGCCTGCACGGGAATGCTCCCCAGCATCCAATCAGAAAGCTTTTGGGAACATCCCTCGCGCCTGCGCACTGACTTCCCGCCTTTTCCACTGCCTCTCCTCAGTTGAGTTTCATAGCTGAGACAAAAGGAGAGAAAGAGGAAAAGAAGATAGATAGATAGATACAACTCCTAGGGGAGGTGGGTGGGTTGTGAAGACTTATTCCTGCTGTTCCCAGAGATCACCTGTTACAGGTAAGTAACTGTGCTATCTCCAGGAACAAGCAGGAATGAGTCTTCACATATGGGGACTCCCTAGCTATAGATGCCAGGGGGAGATCCTATAAAATGCGTGTCCCTGGATCAGGACTGCACTTTCCACACATGGATCTCCGGCATCCCATAAGGGATGGTGGGTAGGAGTTGAAAAGAGAGGAGCTGTAAGAAAAAACAGCGAACCTAAGGACTACAGAAAAGGAGTCTGTGGTATGTATGATAAGTACCATTAAAATTATTTAATGAACAATTATAATATGGAGCTTACCTACTGGATTGTAGGAAGTAGAGAGCGTGATGGAGTCTACTGGAGATTCAGTAGCAGAATCCTCAAGGTGACCTCACAGCAGTGAGGATGAAGGTCCAAACCTGGAATTGGCAGGTGACCCAGGTGTCAACTGGGGTAGGATAAGAATGGCAGGTCTTCAACGGAAAGCTTTATGGGAAAAAGCTGAAAACTCTTTTAGCTACAGAGTCATTAACATTGAGGACTAAAAGAAGAAGACTGACCGATTTGGACAACTAGCCCAGTCCTGGAGGGAAGAAGGGGTATGGGAAAAAAGCCTGTATTCCCAAGGAGAACAGAATGTACTCAGAACTACTGAAGATGTACATTGTCTTTCCTAGCTGGTGAGAGATAGGAAAGATATCGAAGCCTGATGCTTCAGGGATAGGGAGATCTAGAGCAAAGTGGAAGCTGTTAGTACCACAGCAGTGGTTGTGTGCATAACAGCCCCCACATACTGAGGAACAGTATGATAATATGCAAGCCCACTGTCTGGAACCTCTAAGAAGGTAAAAATCTTTATAGCATAGACAGTTAGGGAGATAGTATGTAATACATATCGACCTATCAAAAGCCTCCCAACAGATACATATATATAGAGGGATATATATACATATATATATATGTATATATAGATATGTGTAAATATATATATATATATATATATATATATAGGGGCATAACTTATGCACACACAGCTTACAGACATATGTATGTATAGAAATATATAGAGATATATACATACATGAATAGAAGTCTGAAGATACATGCCTGCAACTAAGCCCCATAAGAACATTCACATGGGGAATGTGAAGGGGAAAGATTCATCTAATAACAAGAAGGTGGAACCCACTTGAAAGATATATAGAGAATCTATTTCTGCGGGCTAAGAGGGTGCAGGAATGCAATCCAGTGAAATAACCAGGATGGTTGCGTGAAAAAACAGAGGATAATATCAGTCTGTAAAGAGCAAGTTGGGAGTCCTTTAGAACTCTGACATGGTAAATGGACAGAAACGCATAGAAGAAGATACCAGGATGACCCACTGGAGGGACACAGGGGTATCATGCGTTACTAGTAGAATATGTGCTGTCCATGAGGAGTAGGATAGCATGAGGCCAAGCTGTAAGGAAAAAAGAGCATATTCCTGCAGGATTGGGAACTCCTTGGACATTCACGCAGAAAAAGCTTATATTCTGTATTTTAACAGGAGACAAGAGGGTGTGGAGAACCCTCAGAGTCATGGAAAATGATTGATAAGCTTTTTCTACTATATAGAATAGCCCTCAGAGACAAAGTTCAATGCTCTGTAGCAAGGGCCCATAGTAGAAAGCTTCTCTGAAGATTGCAGAGAGCATTGTGCAGGAGAAATAGGAGATAAAACTGACTGAAAGTCAGGTGTGTTGCCACATCCCAGGAAAAGGAGATGGCTAGAAAGAAGATAATGTGAGAAGCCTGAAATCAGTAGGATTATCCAAGATAGATGAGGACTATCTTGGAATCACTACTAAGGCTAGACAAAAATCGTGGAAGATAGACTGGAACTTGTGGAAAAGTACCAGTAGTTCAATCACTGGAACTCCTGCATGCACAGCAGCTGAACGAGACAGCAGAGAGAATCTTCCTGTGCAAAACAGAGAGAAACAGACAAAGGGAGAGGAAATATTCCTGTCCCTGTCTGATGAGCTGTTCAGAGAATTTATTCAAGAAAACAAAAAAGTCTACACTGGAATGAAAGGCTAGAGAAGCTTTTCAGTATGGTACCACTCAGTCAGGGGAAACCCTGGATGAGAGGGTAGAGAAAACAGGTAATTGAAGGGTGACTTACCATATGGTGAGTCAGCTGAAGGAAAAAATGTTCAAGTTGGGACAGAAACTATCATGGGATAGTTGTAACTTCTCTTCTTGATAGTAAGCAGAGGAGAATTCTGTAACCCATGGACAAGAATATCCTGACAGCTTAGCATACTGAAAAAGGAAAACCAAGTGTAGAGCTTTAAGAAAAAACAGTGAACAAACTTCTGCTAAGAAGAAGTTAAGTGTAGATTGCAACCTTCAGGAACCTATGGTTGCTGGGAATGCTCAGACTGGCTAGAGTTTGGAATCTTCAGACTAGGACGAGGTGTCCCTTGTTTGGGTACATCTGGATGATGGGCAGGAGAAGAGTGAAACCTTCTTCTCTTAGGGAAAGAAGGTTTGGTAGGACATTTCCTACCTCCTGGGGAAGAAGGCGGCTTAGAATGGTCTCCAGAACCAGGGAAGTCAGTGGAGCAATGAGCAACCTGACGTAAAGCCTCCTTATTGAAGAGATTTTCTCCAGTACAAGGAGAATTACCCAGTGTGTGTTGTGCCCATCTGCTGAAGTCTGAAGCTTGGAGCCAGGCTCTACGACGTGCTCCAATGGCAATAGCAGAGGATCTGCTAACAGACTCAAAAGAGTCTAGAGAAGCACGAGAAAGAAACCAAGAGATATTCCGGCTATGACTAAGAAGCAAGGAATAGTCTGCAGCCTTAGGCTCTGATAAAAAAGGAGTCAAAAGAGATAATTTCTTTGTGACCTCCTGGAGTGTTAGACTCATAAAATATATAAGAGATAATCCTTGATGCCAGCATAGATGTTTGGAAGGTTTAACGTCCAAAGGCATCAAGTGCTCTAGATGCACGACCTGGCGGATAAGAAGAATGCTTCTTCTTGCTTTTTACCTTCCTCATTGCTGATTCCACTACAATGGAATGATGGGGAAGATGAGTTTTTTGAAACCCTGGAGAGGGGGGCACCTGATACAGAACATTAGTTGCTGTAGAAGGTGAGGGAACCCTTAAAGGTGATTCCCATATTCTCAGAAGAAGATCCTGCAAAGAATGATGTAAAGGAAGCATTATATTTTCCTTTTCTGCAGGAGAGCCTTGAGTAAGATCACAGCCAGGGATAGGAATAGCAAGAAAGGTTGCCATGTCAAGGAGAAATTTCTGAAAAGAAGGATCTCCAATGGGAACTATCCTTGGGTAGGCTAAGGTTGAAGGAGCAGCCTGAGCACCAGAGGATGTACTGGTCTGGTGCAGAAAAAGAACCCACTAGATGGATAGTGGTACTGACAGTCACGATTTGAGACAGTCAGTACTGCATCGTCCATGCCAGGTATCGATTCCAAACTAGGCATAGAAAGGATCGATGGTACCGATGTAACTGCAGGAATCGACGTCGATACCGATACCGGTAGCTGAGGCGGAATCGGAGACGGTGATGTCATCGAAGCAGTCATCGGAGGCTGCTCAAGCGGTACAGAGGCAACCAGAGACGCTTGGTGAATATCCTCGGTACTGCGTATCCGGAAACGATAAGGGTCGGTTCCGAGACGCGTCGGTACCCAGTCATCTAGACTAGATATCGATTCCAGACTCGGCATCGAAGGGAGCGAGTCTATCGATGCATGTCTAGAGGGTACCGACGTTGGTGGTGGTATCGGCGATGCCGATACAGGAAAGTCAATCTGGGTCGTATCGATTGGTCCCGAAGGTACCGAGGACGCCAGATGACGATCCCTGGTGAAGAGTGAAACACTCCACACCGGTGCCGATGCCAGGGTATTGGTACCACTCGAAGCGAGTGCCATCCCCGAGCATGGCTCAGATACAGGAAAGTCAATCTGGGTCGTATCGATCGGTCCCGAAGGTACCGAGGACGCCAGATGACGATCCCTGGTGAAGAGTGGAACACTCAACACCGGTGCCGGCTCAGGTATGTTCTGTGAGGGGTGAGCCCCAGGAACAACCTGAAACCCCTGAAGTGCTTTGGAGCCCGAAGACTCCCGCCGGGGTTTTAATGCCAATGGGGTCTTGAGGGCAAGGCCGGAGCCGTCATCATGCTTGGCATGAGACTTACCACTCAAGGATTGGCTAGTCTTAACAGACTGTTTGCGGGTTACCTGATCCTGTAGAGAAGAAAAAGCCGGTGCCCTCACTCCAGGAGGGAAAACGGTATCGAGGGAAACTCGAAAGAGGGAAGGTCTTCTCACAGTATTGCAGCCTGATTGTTCAGGGGAAAAAGGGTCAGGACCCAAACAGGTTAGACACCAGGTATTGGAGTCTAAAAAGAAAACTGTGTTTCCACAGTGGAGGCACTTCTTAGGAGAAGGCGGCTCCATGATGGAGAGGCCTCGTAGGCCCAAAAAAGTTAAGACAGAAACAGAGGGAAAAATCTCTCTGAGTTTAAGAAAAAGAAAAGAAAAAACCACCGGCGGTACCGGTCGGCGGCGGGAAAAACAGCCGCGACCACAAGAAAACAAGAAATAAAGAATTTAAAGAAAAAAGTTTCTGCGGTGACAGGAGGACGTCTTGCTGGCTCCGCGGAAAAACGAAAACTGAGGAGAGGCAGTGGAAAAGGTGGGAAGTCAGTGCGCAGGCGCGAGGGATGCTCCCAAAAGCTTTCTGATTGGATGCTGGGGAGCATTCCCGTGCAGGCTCCGTCGGTACCGACGTACCCATATGTGAAGACTCATTCCTGCTTGTTCCTGGAGATACTCAAAAGCAACATCAGGAAATACTTTTTCACAGAAAGGGTGGTGGTGGATACCTGGAATACTCGCCCAGTGGAGGTAGTTGGGGGCAAAAACAGTAATGGAATTCAAAAAGTCATGGGACTGACAAAAAGGAATTCTTTGTAGCAGTGGTTCTCAACCCAGCTCTTGGGATGCACCCAGCCAGTCAGGTTTTTGGAATAACCATAATGAATATGCATGAAATAGATTTGCAGGTGCTGCCTCTATTGCAGTGGTTCTTAACCTTGTTGGAGGTACTGAACCCCACCCAGTTTCATATGCACATTCACCGAACCCTTCTTTATTGAAAAATAAAATATGATTTTTTTTCAAATTCGAGACATAGGTATATGTTTTACTGGTTCACAAAATGAATCGTGCATTAACATCACTGTGTTCAAAGAACAAAACCAATACAATGCATGAACTCACAACAAATTACATACGAGGGTCATTTTTAAAGTAAGAACCGATTGCGCATCGTGTCCGCGTGATCTGTCAAGTGACGTCCGTTCAAAGTCAGCCACTCTTGGCCAGTCTCTCACTACGCCGCCATTACGTTTCACGTCTCTGCCAGTGTTGGTTGTATGGTTATACTGCTTTGTTTGTCGCCATATCAATCAGTAATCCCTCAGATTGTGAAGTGCACTCGGTTATCCGGTTTTAATGCAAAACAAGTTCGTCCAGCATTTTCGGCACCCATCTCGCGCACACTTTTTTGTACTGCAGTTTGTCAGTAACAATGTGATAAACTACTGATCTTGAAACTTGTGGAAATGTCTGATGCAGCTCGTCTATAGTGAAGCACCTGTTTTGGCGAATTTCCTCATCAACTTCTTGTGTCAGGTCTTCATTCATGACAGTAGGCCGTCCAGATCGTTCTTCATCATGAACATTTGTCCTTCTTTCCTTAAACATCATTCATTACACCTTCCCCATACACTTCAACAAGCTGCCGGTGAATTTCAGCTGGACGAACTTGTTTTGCATTTAAAAAACAGATAACCGAGCGCACTTCACAATCGGAGGGATTACTGATTGACATGGCAACAAACAAAGCAGTATAACCATACAACCAACACTGGCAGAGACGTGAAACGTAATGGCGGCGTAGTGAGAGACTGGCCAAGAGTGGCTGACCTTGAACGGACGTCACTTGACAGATCGCGCGGACACGATGCACAATCGGTTCTTACTTTAAAAATGACCCTCGTACATAACTTTTCACAAAGACATGGCCTTTTTTAATACTACCACACTGAAATGGTTTTAATTTTTAACCTTATGTATTCCAATAATGAACTTATTTGTATTTATGCTATTTATTATTTTTAACATTTTAACACACACCCATCACCTAATTTCCATCAGGCTACACCGCTACAATAATAATGAATATTTACTGCAAATTAGTGTGACTTCTGCTGTTGCCTTTGAGAGACCAGTTCAGAAATGCGTGGCTTCACCTTGGCAAGTGCCACTCTCATGTCATTTTCACAGCAAAGTCTGTTCCTTTTCTTTGTTTTTATGTCCAGCATCCTCGAAAAGGATTGCTCGCAAAGATATGTTGAAACAAATGGTATAAAAATTTCCAGGGCTTTCCTAGCAATAACAGGATACGTTACCATTTGTCGACACCAAAACGTTGAGAGCGTTGTTGTTCTGAAGAGTTGCTGTTGAACCTGGCTCTGCTGAATTTCAATGATTTCGTCGAGGTATTCATCATTGACATCTGCTGTCTCAACACCAAACGTGAACGGCTGTCTCACCCATGCTGGATATGACTCTCTTGTAGGTAAGTATCCGTCGAGAGACTTTGCAAGCTCATCTAAGTGCTTGGCAATTGCTTGCTTCAGTTCCGTGGGTTCAGAAATGTCTCCGATTCCAGACACATCTTCGATTTTACTTACACAGTCGTCCAGCAGGGGAAAGTTTGTGAAGTTATCGTTCACTGTTCGTCGTAGCAATGTAGCGTGATCACCTGCAGCCAATGATGGCCAAGCGGGGCGTGTCATCACGAATCATATGAGTCGGGTGCGTGTCTTGTGTCTTGACCTCCGCCGAACCCGAGACTGACTCACCGAACCTCTAGGGTTCGATCGAACTCAGGTTAAGAACCACTGCTCTACTGTATTCAAATCTCTCATATGCATATTCATTGTGGTTATCCTGAAAACTTGACTGGCTAGGTGTGTCCAGAGGACTGGGTTGAGAGCCACTGGTTTACAGGAAGAGGATGGAATCAAAGCAAACTAATAACTTGCACTTCAAAAAAACCAGAAGGGGTAGGTTCAGCCCTAAACACAGAGGAGAGTAACCTGCATGGAACACTGGGTATAGCCCTATACAAAGGCATAAAGGTAGGTAACTTGCATGGAGCATTTGATACAACCCTAAACAAAAGGCATAAAGGGGTGACATGTACAGTGAGGCAGGTACAACTCTTGCCACCTCAATGGGCATACTAGATGGAACATGCTGCTCTTTATCTGCTGTCATTTACTATGTTAGATTCAAATTCACATAGATATACATAGATTTATTTATGTATTTATTTATTTAACCGTCTTATATACTGCCTTTTCCTGCAAGGATATGAAGCAGTTCACAACAGATAAATAATATAAGCTATTAAATTGTAACATTTAAACAGCCATGCCTTACATTGTTTCCAAAATGAGTTAATCTCTCTTATAATTTTTAAAATCAAAGGTAGTATATTCCAAAAAAGGGCCTATTTACAAGAAAGGGCTATGCATAGCATACAAATTAGCAACATTCCATTTTGAATCTTCAATAAGGCCTGTTGTGCACACCATAATCGTATACCAGGCATATGATGACAAAAACAGGAAAAATGATATGTAGGAACCTATCAATGAACAAATTTTTATATCAACTATATGATCATAAAATTAATTTATTGCGCCACAGGAAACCAGTGCATGTTTTAAGCACTAGGGTGATATTAATATTTTTGGTTCCACTAAGACACAGGCCAATGTGTTTTGTATCATTTGAAGTCTGTGATGTCTTCGTAGTATTGTCATGTAAAGTGAAATCTCCAGGAACAAGCAGGAATGAGTCTTCACATATGGGTATCGTCGGTACCGACGGAGTCTGCACGGGAACGCTCCCCAGCGTCCAGTAAGAAAGCTTTTGGGAGCATCCCACAGCGCCTGCGCGCTGCCTTCCTGCCTTTCCCAACCGCCTCTCTCCAGTTCTTCTTTTCCGCGGAGCCAGCAGGTCGTGTTCCTGTCACCGCAGAAGAATTCTTTATTTTTTTCTTTATTTTTCTGTGTCGTGTCTGCCTTCTTCGACGTCAGACCGGTACCGCCGGTCTTTTCTTTTCTTTCTTAAAAAAAAAACAAACACACAAAAAAAACCCTTTTCTTTCTTCAACTGTGCATTTTCGGTTTGGGCCTCATGGAGAAGCCCGCTTCCGGGTTCAAAAAGTGCACGAAGTGTGGCGGTACTATTTCTGTCACCGACACCCATGACTGGTGTCTAAAATGCTTGGGTCCTGACCATTCCATCACGGATTGTGTGTCCTGTACCATGATGTCTAAAAGAGGTCGGCAGAACCGAGCAGCCAAGCTCAGTACCCTGTTTCCCTCTGATGCAGCCTCGGTGGCATCGACGTCTTCCAGGGCTTCTTCTTCCTCCCATGGATCTCAGGTAACCAAACATAAATCTAGCTGGTCCTCGAAGGGCAAATCTCCCTCTAAGCATCGAGATGCCTCCGGGCTTGTCCTCGAGGATTCCGCACCGGCAAAATTACCCCGGCGGGAAGTTCCGGCTTCCAAAGCATTGTCTATGGGGTCACAGGTTGACATCGATGGCTCGGCCTCGACTGATCACCTGTTGCCGTGTTCTGGGGTACCGGTGGCCTCCACTGGTACCGACATCCAGACTCTGGTGGCGTCGATGGATCAGAAGATTCTGTCCATGCAGCGCACCCTAACAGCGTTTATGCAGGCTTCGACGCCTCCGGTACTGCAACAGTCTTCATTGCCTGTACCGACTCCGGCATCGTTCCCGGTGCCGGTACCGATTGCATCGACATCGGCTTCGGTGTCGACTGCAACGGTACCCTGTCCTACGAACGGTACCCTGTCCTACCCACCGAACCGGTACCGCTTACTCCCGATGTCGATCCCACTCGGTACGCGTATTGGGCTTTACAGGAGCATCCAGATAGGCGATACTTCGATTCCTCCGAAGACTCTAATGAGTCGGAGGTTTCTGTCGATGCCCCAGTACTTCTTCCTCAGGAGTCTGATTCTCCAAAACGAAGAATGTCTCCTCCAGAAGACTTGTCTTTTCAGGACTTCATTAGGGAAGTGGCTAGGGGCCTCTCCATTACAGTGGCCCCTGAGTCAGAGCCTAGAGCCTAGAGCCAAGCAACTAGATATTTTGCAATATCCTAAGGCTCCTAAAGAAGCAGCTACTTTACCTATTCATGAGATTCTCTATGATCTCATGTTGAGCATGTGGGAGACTCCTCTTACCACCTCTCCTCATTCTCGTAGATTAGACACCATGTACCGTGTCCCTCCTTGTCCTGGCTTTCATAAGTCTCAGCTTCCTCACCACTCTATTGTGGTAGAGTCTGCCATGAGGAAAATAAAGAGTGCAAAGAGACACTCATCTAATCCTCCAGGACGTGAATGCAGGACCCTTGATGCTTTTGGCCGAAGGGTTTTCCAAGCTAATATGCTTGCTGCCAGAATCAACTCCTATAGTCTCTATATGGGGATGTTTCTAAAAGAAATCACAGATCATCTGCAGACTTTAGCCCCTTTTATTTCAGAAGATAAAAGGCAGGAATTTCTCACTTGGCTTAAACATGCTCAGGATGTTTCCAAATTTTCCAACCGTGCAGCCTTTGACTCTTTTGAGTGTGTAAGCAGAGCCTCGGCTATTGCCATAGGTGCACGCAGAATTGCTTGGTTACAAGCCTCTGATTTGGAACTTTGGGTCCAAGATGAACTGGGAAATCTTCCTTGTACAGGTGAAAACCTTTTTGGCAGGGATTGGAAAGCAAAGGCCACTCAGATGGATGCTGAGAACTCTGCTTTGGATCGACTTTCAAAGTCTACCTCTGCTCCTGCTAAGAAAAGGTTGTTCAAAAAGACAACTTTTTCTAAAAAGGGAAGATACTATCCTGCTTATGGTAAGCAGGCATCATCTGCAGGTCGTTTTGCTGCAAAGCGTCAGCAACCACCTAAACAGGCCAAGTCAAAGGCTGCCAGGCCTCCCACGACTCAGCAGCCTCAGCCTCCCCAGGGCCTTTGACTTGCAACTAGAGAACTTAGCCTTTCTGGCTCTGGAAGAACCAGAGCCCCTCACCATTCCAGGAAGGTTGGCTTACTTTGCTCCCAGATGGGAGCAAATTACAGCAGAGCAATGGACCCTCTCCATTGTAAGGGAAGGGTACAAGCTTCATTTCTTGAACCTTCCTCCCCACACCATGGTGAGACAGTTCAATTCTCCAACATCTCTCCTCAACCTTCTGGGTCAGGAGATTGCTACCCTTCTTGCCCAAGGGGCAATAGAAGAAGTACCCCTTCTTCAACAGGGCTCAGGGTTCTACTCCCCTTATTTTCTTATTCCAAAGAAAACAGGGGGCTACAGACCCATATTAGATCTCAGAGAATTGAACAAGTTTCTATTCAAAGAGAAATTCAAGATGATTTCTCTCGGTACTCTGCTGCCATACCTTCAGAGTCAGGACTGGCTTTGTTCTCTAGATCTCAAGGATGCGTACACCCATGTCCTCATCCATCCAACACACAGAAGGTTCCTTCGGTTCCTTTTTCAAGGAAAGCACTACCAATACAGGGTGCTTCCTTTCGGTCTGGCCTCTGCACCAAGGGTGTTCACGAAATGCATGGCAGTAGTAGCTGCATTTCTACGCACTCTAGGAATATTCGTTTTCCCATATCTGGACTGGCTCATTCGAGCTCCATCCCAGTCAGAGGCCCAGATTTCTCTAACCTGCACAATGCGTGTCCTTCAGTATTTGGGACTGGTAATAAACATCCCAAAATTCCATCTCACCCCTACTCAGTCTCTGGAGTTTATAGGGGCCTTGCTGGATACCACAACTGCAAGGACCTATCTTCCTCAGGCCCATTGCCTACGCTTGGTGCAGTTAGCCTCCCAGATACAGTTAAAGTCCCAATTAACTGCTCGAGAGATGTTACAACTATTAGGCCACATGGCATCCACCGTGCATGTGGTTCCATATGCTCGCCTTCACATGAGGGCAGCTCAATGGACTTTGTCCACCCAATGGACTCAGGTATCAGGTTGCCTGTCAGACAAAATAGCAAACTCCAGTCGCCTATTTTGGTCTCTCCAGTGGTGGAAGTCCCCTCCAAATCTGTTGCTGGGATCCCCTTTTCAGCAGTCGCTACCCCAAGCAACTCTGACAACAGATGCTTCTCCAATGGGTTGGGGAGCTCATCTGCAGGATCTCTCCACCCAGGGCATCTGGTCTCCACAGGAGACTTCTCTGCATATCAATCTATTGGAACTCAGAGCAATATTCTTAGCTCTCAGAGTGTTCCATTCCCTGCTCAGCTACAGGACAGTCCTCATCCATACGGACAATCAAGTAGCCATGTTCTATGTAAACAAGCAGGGTGGGACTGGCTCTCTGTCACTTTGCAACAAAGCTTTGCGACTGTGGGCCTTCGCCAGAGAGCATCACATCCATCTTCAGGCAGTATATCTTCCAGGTGTTCAAAACTCTTGGGCGGACAGACTCAGTCGAGTTCTGCTTCCACACGAGTGGTCCCTCCACATGGACCAGGTGGCCAGGATTTTTCGAATTTGGGGAACCCCAGACATAGACCTCTTTGCAAGTCCGTGGAATGTCAAACTTCCCCGGTTCTGTTCCAAAATTCCGTGTCAGGGAGTTCAGGCTAAGGATGCCTTCCTCCTTCACTGGAGTCAAGACTTCCTTTATGCCTTTCCACCAATTCCCCTAATTCCCAAGACACTATTCAAGCTTCAGAGAGATCAAGTGACCATGATCCTCATAGCACCACATTGGCCACGCCAAGTGTGGTACCCTCTACTTCTGCATCTCTCTCTCAAGCTCCTTCCCTGGACTTGGGCTCTGCACCAGACCTTCTGTCCCAGGAAGAGGGAACTTTGTGGCACCCAAACCCCCAGTCGCTCCATCTCAGGGCTTGGTTGCTGAGGGCCTAGACCTTCAAGATTTTCATCTCTCTCAGTAAGTCAGAGATGTTATTCATGCCTCTAGAAAGCCTTCTACTAGACGTTCCTATGCTTTCAAATGGAAAAGATTTACCATTTGGTGTTCAGGGAAAGGTCTAAACCCTCTTGCAATACCTCTGAATTCTCTACTAGAGTATCTCCTCCATCTATCCCATGCAGGTCTGAAAACAAATTCAGTAAGAGTCCATTTGAGTGCTATTGCAGCGTCCCTCAAGCCTCTCAATGGACAACCTGTTTCCTCTCATCCTCTTATAGCAAGATTCATGAGAGGCCTTCTTTTAACTAAACCTCCCATTAGACCACCTCCAGTGGCATGGGGCTTAAACCTGGTTCTTGGCCAGCTTATGAAGCCACCCTTTGAACCTTTAGCCAACACCTCCTTGAAATTCCTTTCTTGGAAAGTTATTTTTCTCATTGCAGTCACCTCAGCACACCGCATCAGTGAGTTGCAAGCTTTGGTGGCTAATCCTCCTTATACAAGGTTCCATCATGATAAGGTAGTCCTCAGGACCAATCCACACTTTATGCCTAAAGTGGTCTCACCTTTTCATCTGAACCAAGAGGTATATTTACCTGTCTTTTTTCCAGGACCTCATGCATCAAATGCAGAGAGGAATCTTCATACCTTGGATTGTAAGAGAGCTCTCGCCTTTTACTTACAAAGAACACAGCAACATAGAAAGTCTTCTCAACTCTTTGTTGCTTTTGATCCCTCTCATTTGGGACATCCAGTCTCTAAGAGAACACTGTCCAACTGGATTGCTCAGTGTATTTCTTTCGCCTACCAGAGTAGGAACATTTCTCTGGAGGGCCATGTCACAGCTCACAATGTGAGAGCCATGGCAGCCTCAATGGCTCATCTAAACTCTGTGTCCATCGACCAAATCTGTCGAGCGGCCACCTGGGCCTCGGTTCATACCTTCACAGCCCATTACTGTTTGGACAAGGACTCCCGCCGGGATGCCTCGTTTGGTCATGCTGTTCTCAAACACCTGTTCCATTCCTAATCAACTCCTACCCACCTACCCTGGTCGGATGCCAGAGATCCATGGGGGGAGGTAGAGTCCTTTTCAAGGACACACAACCTGGGGTTTCTCCCTGGCATCTGCAGCTAGGGAGTCCCCATATGTGAAGACTCATTCCTGCTTGTTCCTGGAGATAGCACAGTTACTTACCTGTAACAGGTGATCTCTGGGAACAGCAGGAATACGTCTTCACAACCCACCCACCTCCCCTAGGAGTTGTATCTCTCTATCTATCTTTCCTTTCCTCTCTCTCTCTTTGTCTCAGCTTTAAAACTCGAACTGGAGAGAGGCGGTTGGGAAAGGCGGGAAGGCAGCGCGCAGGCGCTGTGGGATGCTCCCAAAAGCTTTCTTACTGGACGCTGGGGAGCGTTCCCGCACAGGCTCCGTCGGTACCGACGATACCCATATGTGAAGACTTATTCCTGCTGTTCCCAGAGATCACCTGTTACAGGTAAGTAACTGTGCTTTACAGTAGGCCAAACAAGTTAATACTAGAGTATGGCTTTAGATGTTTAATGTTCCACAGTTGATGAAAGCAAGCTTTTAAAACACTGCTAATTGTTTATGCATAGCAAGAAAGGAGTCAAACCAGAATCTTTATATTTTAACCTCTTCCTTAGAAGTCGTCTCACTACCCAGTTTAATATTGCAACATGGAAATTGCATTTCAGGTTTTCTAATCAATAAAATATGTTGTATTTTAGCAGGATTTATTTTTAACTTATTCAAAGACAGCCAATATTTTACTCTTTTAAAACATGAATTAAGATTTTCAATTGCTGCTAAACAATCTGACGCTGAAGACTAACAAAGCTGAATTTCACATTAAATTTCTTAATGATTTGGGCAAGAGGGTGCATATAAAATACAGACACCTAGAAACATGATGGTAGATAAAGACCATACGGTCTATCCAGTCTGCCCTTCCATACCAGCTACTAAGCTCTACATTCCCTTTCATCCCTTTAGAGATCTTCTGTGTTTGCTCCATGCTTTCTTGAATTCAGATACAATCTTTGTTTCTACTACCTCTCCTGGGGGATTATTTCATGCATCTCTCATTCTTTCCATACAGAAATATTTCCGCAATCTACTCGAGTCAATCTTCCACCTTCATTCTATGTCCCCCTTTTTGCAGAGCTTTCATTCAAATGAAAGGAGCTCTCCTCTGGGGATTTAGCCACGGTGGTATTTAAACATCTTTATCATATATCCCCCCTGTCATGACTTTCTTCCAAAGTATACATATTGAGATCTCTAAATCTGGCCTTATGGCAAAGCCCACTAACCATTTTGGTAGCCACCCTCTGCAGAGACTCCATCCTGTTTATACCCTTTTATAGGTGTGATCTCTAGAATTTTGCTCTAAATGCCTCAACTACCTCAGGTACAAACTTAAGATACTTAAGATCGTAGGCCCTCTAGGGATAGGGACATGCCTATTGCACTTGACTGTAACTTGCAAGCAATATACTAATAAATACATACTATAAATTAGGTCACACCAAAGACTTATACAGACACACTAACACCTCCATCTTCCACCTGGCCATTCCTCTCCTTTTGAACCAAAGCATCCTTCTGGGCTTTTGCCATTGCCTTTTCTACCTGTCTGAGGATCATCAGAAACAATCACCCCTAGGTCCCATTCTTCTTTCATGGACAGCAATACTTCACCTCCTATACTGTACACCATTCCCACTGATACCAGTCCCAGATAAATCTAGGGTATATCAACAACTCACCAAGTGTGATATTCATTCCCATAGTGGGCTGGTTTCCCTATGTATCTTCTGTATATATGATTCCATGTAGTATGTTTTGTAAATAGTTACCCCGGTTATCCAAGTTATTTATACCCTGTTACCTGTAAACTCATACGTGTTAAATGTACTGAGCATTTTGTTCCATGTGAACCGCGCTGATGCTGAATAGTGCGGTATATAAGAGACTGTAAATTTCTGCAGCCCAAATGCATGACCCTGGATTTTTTAGCATTAAATCTCAGCTGCCAAAGTCTCAACCATTCTTCAAGCTTCGTTTGATCCCTCCTCATTATCTACACCTTTTTGGGTGTCTACTCTATTGCAGATTTTGGTACCATTCGCAAAGAGGCAAAGCTTACCCAATAACTCTTCTACAATATCACTTACAAAAAATGTTAACAAGAATCAGACCAAGGACAGAGCCCTGCAGCACACCACTAGAAACATCCTTCTCCTCAGTGTGCGCTTTTTGTACTCTGTCGCCTCTCACTCAACAAATTTCTAACTCAGTCAGTTACTTTAGGGTCCATCGCTAGGGCATGCAATGTATTTATAAGTCACCTGTGCTGAACAGTGTCAAAGGCTTTACTGAAATCTAAGTACACCACATCTAAAGCTCTCCCTTGGTCCAACTCTCTGGTCACCCAGTCAAAGAAATTAATGAGAATTTTCTGATAAAACAGATTAAACATTATTAAGGATTACACAGATCTCTGACGGACTCCCTATTTTAAATCCCAAGAATGAGGAACTAGATCTCCTCAACTTAGACACACAGAGATACCCCCACAAATACACATACATACATACCCAAATGCATATATGATCAGGCTCATAGACAGAGGGACTGTATTATTCCATGAGGCAAGCTCCACATACTTTCACTAGAATGTATGTTTCCACTCACCCCCAGTCTTTGAAATGCCCCATCCCTGTTGGCTTGGCTCTTAGCAATTCTGATATGGATAAAAATTAGATAAATTTGAGAAATAAATTTCTTTTTTTAATTCTACTATCAAACATAACGAGTGAATCCTATAGCTTTCTTAATGGTTGCTATGTACGATATTAAGTGTACAGCCTTCTAGTAATGATGAAGCATGGCAATACTTCTGGCTTTGGTAAAGTGGCATCATGTAGTTAAAATGTTGACAGCATTATCTAATGGTTACATTTACTATAATATCTGATTTCATTTTATTATTCATACTAAACCCATGAAACGCTTCTGGACTGCTCTATTCAAACCTTTTCCTTCTTCCCTCCAGGTCAGGCATACATACACATACAGACACATGTGCAGAAGGGCTAGAAAGAACTGTAGGAACCATGCTCCGCATGCTTCCATCACTTGTTACCTTAAGTTTTTAAATATCTGAAATGTGTAATTTATTGAAAATATAAATTACATACCTCAATGTATTAAACTTTTTGATTTGATAAAGCTCTGCCATACTCACCATTTTTTAGACTTGCAACTCCTAAGGACTGGGCTGATATTAGTGTCATGCGTGTAGTATCATCTTGAATGTAAACCATCGTAGTCATTGGGTAGACATTTGCTTGAAGAGGCAATTTGTTCATAGTCTGTCTGGGCTGAATCTGCAATACCATACCAACAAAAGTAAACACAAAATTCTGAAACAGGAAGAAAGTTACTCACTTGTAGCAGGTGTTCTCGGTGGACAGTATGATGGACGATACCACCAACTAAGCTCCATGCGGTAACCTCTCACAGCTTCTTTTGGAAGGTTTTAGCTTGGTTCGCTCTTGCACGCACATGAATTCATGCCTGTCACCACTACTTCTCATCTTAGATTTCCACTCCAAGGGGAGGTGGAAGAGTTGTGATAACTTACCCTGCTGTCCAAGGAGAACACCTGCTAGAGGTGAGCAACATTGTTTTCTCTGTGGACAAGAAGGCTAAGTGCTCACATATGGGGGGATTCCCTAGCTACTGGCTGTCTTGCAAAAAGAAAAAAGAACTGTAATGTTGCAACTCCTGACACAAGATAATGGAATTTTAGGGGTTTTTTTGGTAACAAGCCTTTTTGGCAATTATCTATAAACAAAGGGACAACACAGAAGAGAGAAGAAATATGGCCTAGGAAGAATAGCATTGGATTCTAATTCCCGAACAGATTTTGAAGTATGCATTGGCAAAATCTGCTGTTACATCAGGAGTTCCATTTCAGACAGAAATAGGATGTAAATGTGTGGACGGATATCTAAGGTGCAAAGTTGCAAATCTCCTCCATGGAGGCTGAGTGCAAGTAGGCCATTGCTGCAGCCATGGCTCAGATGTTAAGAGCGATGACATGGCCCTCAAGTATCAGACTGGCCAGGTGAAAGCGGAGGAGATGCGATCTTCCTGCCAAATTGAGAGAATGTTAATGGCAGCCCCCAACCTATTGTGGGGTCAAAAGAAACAAAAAGATGGGTGGAATTTCTATTTGTTTTTAGTCCGCTCCAAACAGAAGACCAGGCTCTCTTGCAGTCTAACAAGTGCAATGTGCTTTCCCCTTTGTGAACATGAGGTTTTGGGAAAAATGTTGGAAAGACTACTGACTGATTAAAGTGGAAGTCTGACACCAATTTAGGAAGGAATTTAGAATGAGTACGCAATAACATCCCATTGTTGAAAATTCTTTTAAAGGGCAGACCCACTTTGACAGCCAACCACACTAAGGTGTACCTTTACAGAGTTGATCTTTAAGCCAGACTCAGATAAATGTAGAAAGTATTCAAGTAGTTTTTATGTGAGACACAAGAAGAGACCTAGGGTAAACTTCCTCTGCTTAAAACCATATTGACCTCTGCATGGAATCTCTCCTGGAAGCAAGAGGACATTGGTTACACCAACTGGCAAGTTCAAAGAGAATAACGTTAGCCTCTCAACAGCCAAGCTGTGAGGGTAAGGGACTCTACTTTGAGGTGCAACATCATCTTGTGGTCTTGCATTATCAAGGTTGGTGAGCAGCCTAAACAAGCCAGGTAACTGATGGAAAGCTTGAAAAGAAGAGCAAGCTAAATTTTCCTGGGCCAACAAGGTGCAATGAGAATCATTGTGTCCCCATCATCTCAGATTTTTAGGACAGTTTTTACTGTCATAGGAATAGGAGGATATGAGTACAGAAGGAAGACACCTGAGACTAGTTTGTCTTAGAATAGAACTGAGGCACTTGCCTGTTCTGAGGAGTGATGAATGAATCTATTGATGGGGTGCCCTACTCTCAAAAGATGTTCTAAGCCACTTTCTGAACAGCTTATTTTCCTCACAAGCAGGTATGTGGCTCAGTGAGCCATCACTGAGAGATGATGAAGTTCCACATCCTGAATGTTTCCCAGTACAGGAGATACTACCCTGTTGCTCCCTGCTTACTGATTTAGTACATGCTACTTGATTGTTCATCTGGATCATGACAATTTTGTTGGCCAACAGATCTCTGAAAGCCTTTAGAGCATTTGAGCTTGCTATCAGTTCCCAGAAATGTATCTGAAAGAAGCTTTCCTGTGTGGACAAAAATCACTAAGTGCAGAACTCATTTATATGGGCTTCCCAGTCCAGCTTGGCTGCATCTGTCATAAGCAACTTTTGGTGGGGAGGAATTTGAGAAGGAAGACCTTTCGTCAGATTTGAATGATCTTTCCACCATAACAGGGAGTCCTGGAGAGAAATAGTGACATCTCTGAGCATGTGAACGGCCTACATCCACTGCATACTCAAGGTTCAATGAAATTGCCTCATGCTGAAATGTGTCCAGGGAGTGACATGAACTATCGAGTGACCCAACATTCTTAACATGGTCCTCGCTGACATCTGTTGACTGTTGTACTTGTACTTCTTCCATGATCACTACAAAGTGACTGAGCCTGTCTTGTAGAAGAAGAGAAAGGCTTTCAGCTGAGTCATGTCTAGCAGTGCTCCAGTGAATTCTAATTGGTGTGATGGCTCAAGTCTGACTTGGAGCAATTGATGATGGACCCTAGTAGTTTCAGCACCCAGATGATGAGATGCATGGATTCTAGAACACCTTCCTGAAAGGAGCTCTTGATTTCCAACCATCTAAGTAGGGAAACATATGCACACCCAATCTTCATTGAAATGCTGCAACTACCACAAGACACTTTGTGAATAAGAAAGGAGAAGATGTGATGCCGAAAGGCAGCATAAGGTACTAGAAGTAGTGTTTCCTTATGAAAAACTGCAGATATTTCCTGTGACTGAGATGTATCTGTTAGTGAGAGTAAGCGTCCTCAGGTCTGGAGAACATAGTTAATCATCTTTTTAAAGAAAAGGCAACAGGGTGCCCAGGGAAACCCTTCTGAACTTTTCACTTACTAGATATGCGTTCATATCCTTCAAGTCTAAGATGGGATGGTACCCCCCCTTGTTTTCCTGGGTACCAGGAAATACCTGGAATAAAATCTCAGCTCTTCCTGCCCTGATGGGATGGGCTCAACTGCATTTGTGATCTGAAAAGCATCAAGTTCCTGTAGAAGTATATCCTGGCTCTGAGAGGCCAGAGAATGCACTCTCGGAGGGCAATTTGGAGGAAGTTTGAATAGATGAATTTTGTATCTCTCCTAGACTAGTTTAAGCACCCAAGATTTAGAGTTTATAAGGGACCAATGACTCATGAAGAAAGTGAGCCTCTGTCTGACTGAAAGGTTGTCTGGAAACAGGAGAGGGATTATAACCTATATTCTCTAGGAGCCCGTCAAAACCCTGTCCCTGATTTTGGCTGGAGCTTCTGAACCTTTGACTGTTGAGGATAGCAGCAAGGTGGCTGTCTGGTTTGGGAAGAGCAGGAGGGATGAGGATACCAATACCTTCGAGGGTAATAGGATCCTCAATTGTCCCCACCCCCTCCTTATGGAACTTCCTAGATGATGAGGCAGCAGAGTTGGAAGTCAATCTGGAGAGAGTTTAAAGGTGTCTGTATCTGACTTTATCATGGTCACAGTCTCTTGAACCTGAAATCTGAAGAGATTGTCTCTATGGCAAAGCACATTAGCAAATTGCTCCTGCACACTGAATTGTAAGTCTGAAGCCCAGAGTCATGAGAGTCTCTGGACACCAATAAGACATCAAGAGCCTCCTCTGAGTATCAAAGATACATTGTCCAAGTGACATATGCTATTTTCCACACTCCTCCTCTTGCCTCATTAGAGAATGATATTGTGCCACTTTCTCTGGAGGGAGAAAGTCCACACATTCGTCCAATTCACACATGATATTCCTCAAGAGCATGTCCATGAAGATCTGGTAGGGTGCTAAGTGGGACGAAAGCATAGGGTTCTGAAAGAATTTCCTCTCCAAGAGCTTCACGTCCTAGCCGAAGGAAAAGACTTGGACTTCTTGACTCATTTGAGAGTGAATTAAATGACCATGGAGAAGTGCATCATCTGGAGCTACTCAAATTGATTTCGGTCAAATTGATCACCCTCCCTAAACCATGACCCTGCATAATATACACAATACATTTCACTATATCCCACTAACTGCCCTCAAACAATATTAATAAAATGTAACTCTTAATTGCCCAGATTCAATACCCATTCTTAATCAGCTTATGCATATCTTAATAATTATTATCGGTAAATAAGTTATAATGTTTAAATCATGTAAATTACTTTGATTTTGCTTTGCACCTGTTAAACTATTAAGAAGTTTCAATGTAACTGCTGTTCTAAATTTAAACTGCTCTGATTTCTTGAAATAGCGGTATATAAAACTAACAAATAAAATAAATAAATTAGGGAGCATTTCGCTGACAGGAGGCATGGAGGGAGCACTTCCACATTCTCATCTCCAGCTTCTTAAGGATGCAGTGCAGACAATGTCACAACTTCCTTAGGGGCAACAGAATACTGGAAGATAATCAACTCCTTGGCCTAGTGCTCCTTCTCCATGTCAAATGGAAATGAAATGGACCTGGCCACTTCCCTCACAAAATCATGGTAAGTCAGCTTCTTAGGCAGGGACTTTCTTCACTCTTGAGGAGGAGTGGGATCTGAGGGCAGCTCTGGAGACCTCTCTTCCAAGAAGTACTACGAGACATACTTAGACTCCCAGGAGTGCTCCGATACAGACTCAGAGAGGCACTCAAAGGACATCCGAGTTTCTTTATGGGACAATCTCCATCTCTCATAGGAGGCAGATCTCCTCCAGGAGCATTGATGCACCGATGACTTCTGATGCAGGAGGGATGAATCATCCCCCCTCCCCTGATGCACTGGAGAGCAATATCTTCCAGGCAGGAACTTTTCTGAAAGATACATTTTGGCTGTAATAGCCTCTCTAATCTAACCTTTAAACCATATTGGCAGCTGTTTGGCTTTCTTTCCAACTCTCAAAGTGTGGAATACATCTGTTCTGGGCTTTCAAGATAGTATTTTTAAACAACGCCCAGGCTTGATATAAACCTTTAACCTTTGCAACTGCTATATTTAGTTTTTTTTATTAACTATTTTCCTAATTTTATCATAGTTTCCCTTTTGAAAGTTAAATGCTAGTGCAATGGATTTCCTCCATCCAATGGATGTCCTCCATCCAGTTATTAATTCAAATATGATCATGTTATTATCACTATTGTCAAGTGGCACCAATACCATTATCTCTCACACCAGATCCTGCGTTCTACTAAGGACTACGTCTAAAATAGCTTCCTTTCATGTTGGTTCACGAACCAGCTGCTCCCTGACACAGTCATTTATTTAATCTAGAAAGTTTCTCTTTCTAACATGTCCTGATGTGATATTAACCCAGTTGATACCAGGATAACTGAAATCACCCATTATTGCAATGCTGTAATTTTTGTTAGCTTCCCTGCTTTCTTTTACCATTTCATCATCCAACTTTTCCCTTCCCCTTTTTACAAGGAATTTCTATCCATAGAGATTATACATTGTATTTGGTTTCCTGAAAAACTTCTACCCTGTTTGACTCAATGCCCTAACATATAGCACAACCCCTCCACCATTTGATCTACCTTATCTTTTCAATTTAATTTGTAACCAGATATCAGAGTGTCCCATTTGTTCTCCTCTTCCTACTAGGTCTCCGAGATGCCAATTATATCTAACCTTTCAATCAGTTCTATATATTCTAGCTCTCCCATCTTATTTTTCAGACGTCCAGAACTTGCATACAGGCATTTCAGAGATTGTATTTTGTTCATATTAACCGGCTGGTTATCAGTTGATAAAGATAATTTGAAATCTTTCAACTGTGTCTGCTCTTTACTTCAAAACATCTAGGTTACTTTTACCTTTCTTGGAACCTCTATTGAGATGCCCTAACCTCCCTTTCCTAGTACCCTTCAAAAATGCATAATTCTGAACCATGCGTTCTTGAACAACTGCTGGCTTTCCCCCATTTTCTAGTTTAAAAGTTGCTCTCTCTCCTTTTCAAAGGTTAATGTCTGCAGCCTGGTTCCACCTTGGTTAAGGTGGAGTCCATCCTTTTGGAAAGACCACTCTCTTCCCCAGAACGTTGCTCAGTTCCTAACAAATCCAAAATCCTCTTCCTAGAATTGTCCCATCCATGCATTGAAACTCTGGAGCTCTGCCTGCCTCTTGGGTCCTGCATGTGTAAGTGGAAGCATTTCTGAGAATGCTACCCTTGAAGCTCTGGATCTCAATTTTCTACCTAAAAGCCTACATTTGGCTTCCAGAACCTCACTCCTAACACCTTCTTATCTCATTGGTATCAACATGTACCAAGACAGCAGGCTCCTCCCCAGCACTATCCAAAACCATATTTAGGTGGTGCATGAAATCTGCCACCTTTGCACCAGGCAGGCAAGTTACCAAGCAATTCTCATATCCACCTAGCTATCGATATACCTAATGTCGATGTCCCCCAGCTGTCAACTTTTAATTGGCAACCATGGTTCGTGATGGCTTATAGGATGAGGACGAATCTTTCCTCTTCTTCAAGGCAGGATTGGTGGGTGACTGATGCTGGGGAAGCAGTCTAGTGCTTGGCTTGAAGTGAGCTTCAGGGCCCCTGAATGTCAGTGTTCCACCAGTGTCCGGTATAATTCCTGAGGCTATGGAAACCAATGCTGCTGATGCCTCAGATGATGGATTGGTCTTATCGCCAAAATTCGTTTGCATTACTTCTCATGAAACTAGAGCCCTCTCTTTGTTGGAAACAGGATACTGGGCTTAATGGACCTTGGTCTGACCCAGTATGGCATTTCTTATATTCTTGTCATCTATGAACACTAAATACAGCAAAAAGGCTCATGACTGGGCCCCAAGCACTATTTGTGGGTTTTTGTGATAAACATGGTGGGGCCACACCAGCTGAGCTTTTTATACCTGTTAACCATTTTATGGGACATGTCATCCCGAAAAATAGTTGCAGCAAAATCAACTGATTCAACTTGGCAAAATTGAAGAGTAATATTTCTGGAACGTCTGAGACCTAAAGGTAGCTTATAGCAGTGATGCAGTATAAATAAAGGAAACTTTAAACAACCAAAAAATATTACCTAACAGAACTAAAAGTTTCGCAAAGCACAGCAATGACAGCAGCAGAGCAAGTTAACTCACAAAAAGATAGAAACTATAGCAAAACGGAAGAAAAACTGAGATTCATGGACTGATACCAAACAAATCCATGGGGCTCCTTGGAAAAACAGACTGAGGAGATGAGGCACGGCAGTGACAAGCATGAATCTGCATGCATGCAAGGAGGAACCAATCAGCTTGAGAGAGATTCCCACGCAGGGCTTTGTCAGTGATATTACCCATATGCGAGGGCTTAACCTGCTTGTCCATGGAGAAGCAAATTTATCAAAACCATGTAAGGGTCCAATTCAAATCTTTGCAAATTTGATTATCCTGTCCTAACTTTAATGCATTCCTCCACCCATAGACACACTAGCTCTATGAATCTTTCAATTATGTCTTGAACCCATCCTTTCTATATTTATAAAGAATTTAGGTCTTTAACACTAGCCTTATAGAAGGCAAGTTGCCATTTAGCTGGCAGGAAGCTACTGCACAACACACTTTGAAAAAAAGAAAAAGCACTATAGATCCCCCTACCGGTTAACTATCAGCCTGTATCCAATCTTTCTTTTATTGCCAAGTTAGTTGAAAAGGCTGTTTTATTTTCTTAGAGAAAATCAATTTGCTTCATTCACGTTAGTCTGGATTTCGTGAAAAAACAATATAGAGACCAGTTTATTAATTTTATTTAGTAAGATTAGAGGACCTCTGGATCAGGGTAAAATGGCTATCAGTTTCACTTGACCTCTCTTCAGCATTTGATTTGATATGCCATTATTTGTGTCTCTCTCACCTATTTGACTTGCGTCTCAGGGGAACAGTTCTCAGTAGGTTAACATCCTCTCTTACTGCTAGTTTCTTTCACGTTTCTCAGAACTCACATTTCTCCAAGTTCTACTAACTTAACTGTGGCTTGCCTCAGGGATCAATTTTGTCATGCACACTTTTCATTTTATTTTTTAGCCCTCTAGCTGTACTTATTTAGTCTTAGGGTATCAACAGTTATTACTTTGCTGATGACATCAAGCTGGTTGCCTGTGATGACTCTAATCTACCTGATCTCTCTCCCATCAACAAATGTCTAATCCTGGTTGCGCAATGGTTTGAGTCAAATTTCTTTCAAATGAATACTTCTAAAACCCAGGTCATGTGGATATCTGGTTGCGCATTTGTGCTAGATTGCTTCTCTTTGTTGTTAGTCACCAATCCTGGTCTGCCACCTGACCTCTCGCCTAACATTTGATGAGCAGGTTATCGTCTTCTCTCCAGGCTAGTTTTTACATTCTTTGGTGTATTTGCACTATCAGACCCCTTCATGGAGCATGATGCTTTATACGGTCTAATTTATGCTCTTGTCACTATGGAGGTAATTTTATAAGGAGGTGTCTACTTTCCCACATGAAAGTAGGTGCTAAAAGGGGTACCTTAGTCATTCATATGCATAGAATTTTATCCAGCATATTATAAATTATGTGCCTTTATTTCATGGAATCACTAACAAAAAATTGTACCCAAAATAGTATTTTCAATAAGATATCAAGTAAAATCTTGAAAATATCAGAGAACTCAATGTGTGGTCTTATCGGTGATATAGACATCTACCTGCCAAGCTAATTATGTCATCATCATCCTCTATTGGTGTATACAGAATAAAGGAGCTATCTGCTGTTATACTGAACTCAATGAATGCAATAATGCCAACTACAGGATATAACTGTATAACCATTGATGTAATAATTAGATGACACACTTTTTCCACTGAGGGTGTGCATTATAATTTACATGCACGTTTTCAAATTTAATTTCATTTAACATGGACATTTAGATTCTGCTTAAACCTCACAGGTCAAGGCAAATTCCACAAGGCAAAATATATAACTCATATCATAATAAAAATATAACCATGATTTCTCAACAAACAAACCCTAACAGCATTAGATGCGATGCAGAAATGCATCCACTATTAATTCAGGTTATTAACGTATAAAAGGAAAAGTTTAATAACAGGAAGACTTCAAGAATTATTATTCCTGGTGAGTGATCTGCACTTGTAAGTATTTACCTACTGGGAAATTCTCAAAATCTTAGGGCTAAGGAAATTCTTTGGGTATACACTGAAAAATCTGTATCTCTTTTAAAATTCTGTGTTTTATTAAGTCAGGGCATTGTGCAATAAGCTTTCTGTTAATGTTTATTTCCCACCCACTTACCCTAGGCTCCCATCCACTCCAGATACAATCTTTGATTTATAGGTTCTTAAATCAGCTAGGGAAAAGGAGGTATCGTATCCACTTTCAGGTTTAACCAGTTATCTTTATCAGCAAGTTATTAGGACTAGATTAATTAGGTCCAAGCGGTTCATCTTGAAGTGAACATTAAATGAAGTCCCTTAATCTTATCAGGTATACTTGAATTGTTTTAAGTATCCCTATTCGCTTAGCAACTTTAAATAGCTACACAAATCATGAATAAGATGCAGGTAGCAGTTCAGCAGTGAGATGGGAGCATACAGTCTTTGGCATTGAGTGTCACATGTATAATTATCTTCTAATTGGTAAGGCATCTTATGCATGCACTAGATGCAAAGAGCTTCTTGCTTTCAGGAAATGAGTTTGATCTCTGGAGACTAGAGTAGCAGACTTAGAGGAGCTGAAGAAGACAGAGGGGTATATAGATGAGCCTTTCAGGGACATAGTAGAGAGGTTCCTCCTCCAGACTGGCAGCCTCTCTGCTGCCATGGAGGAGAGGGGTCATATAAAAGGAAAGCATCTCCTTGGTGTAGTAGCAAGTGATCCTATAGCTAGGACGTAACCTCCAGGTGATTTAATACCTTCTTGCACTGAGGTGGTGTCTCCAGGACTATGTGCCTATGAAGGAAGGGTGAAGATGGTCATTATTAGTTGGCAATTTGACCATCAGGCATGTAGATAACTGCATGGCTGGTGGACATGAGGATTCCCAGGTAACTTGCCTGCTTGATGAAAAGGCTGTGGACTTCATAAGCCACCTAAAGTGCTGGGGAGGAGCCTGCTGTCTCGTTAGATGTTGCTAAAAACCACCAGGCTAGAGCGAAGTGTGATACAAAACCTTTTATTTATGCTTCACCCCAAGGGTGACTGCTAGGGGCCACTCGACACGGCCGTGTTCGTCGGGGATTGGCCAAATAAGGCACCTTATGCTTCTTGTACCTGATCATAAAGAAAACTACTTTCCAACTGCAATGACTGGAATTCAATATAGTCATTGCAGTTGGAAAGTAGTTTTCTTTAAGATTAGGCACAAACAGCATAAGGTGCCTTATTTGGCCAATCCCCTGACGAAGGCAGTGCCGAAACACGACCATGTCAGGTGGCCCCTAGTAGTCACCCTTTGGTTAAAGCAATAAATAAAAGGTTTTGCATCACACTTTGCTCTAGCCTGGTAGTTTTTAGTGTCTCTCTTTGAGTGTGCAGCGCTGTTAGGTTGGACGTTTGGTAGACGTTGCTACCATTGATATAGGAAAGTGTGGGAGGGAGGTTCTGGAAGCCAAATCTAGGCTTTTAGATAAAGCACTGAAATCCAGAACTTTTAAGGTAGTATTCTCAGATGCTTTTCATTCTATGTGCATGACCCAAGAAGCAGGCAGAGCTCCGGAGTCTCAAAGCATGAATGAAACTAAGGTGCAAGGAAGAGGGTTCTAGATTTGTTCTGAACCAGGAAATATTCTGGTGAAAGGGGGGGGGGGGAGCTTTTCCAAAAGGATGGGCTCCACCTGAAGCAGGGTGGAACCAGACTGCTGGTATTAACCTTTAGCACAGTTACTTACCTGTAACAGGTGATCTCTGGGAACAGCAGGAATAAGTCTTCACATATGGGTACGTCGGTACCGACGGAGTCTGCACAGGATCGCTTCACAGCGTCCAATCAGAAAGCTTTTGGAAGCATCCCAACACGCCTGCGTGCTGCCTTCCCGCCTTCCCAACTGCCTCTCCTCAGTTAAGTTTTTTTTTTTTTTTTTTTGATAATTTTATTTTCATTTTCAATAACAATATAACCAACATTTCACACGACACCAACAGTCGAATACTACAGACACATAAACAGAACAAACCCCCCTCCCCCCCCTGCACACTCCTCCAGGGTATGGCAAAGTACGGCATAGCGTGCCACAGGTACAAGATTCAATAACAGTACGAGCTCTATCATAGGGATTTTCCACAAAGTTAAACAAACAAATATGTAATGCTTGGCTTATTTGGTAACATTGATAAAATCATCCAGCATCTTCCACCGAAGATCACTACGATCTATAAGCGACAGGGCCTTCCGGGGCAGCCGCTCATATCTACTATATAAACAAACATGACTCCACCACTCTTGCATGGTTAAATTAGCTGTACATTTCCAATTACATGTTATTAAGCGTATCGCCAATCCTATCATAAAGTCAAGCAGGAAGCGCCCCTCTTTAGGCAGGGAAGGGAGCGGGGCCATCGATCTCAGGCCAATAATCGGCCAAGCAAGCGGTTCCTGAATCTGAAGAATACGTTGAATTTGCCTCCAAACCTGTGCCCAAAAAGTTCTTATCCCAGAGCACTCATACATAATGTGGGCCAGGGTACCACGCTGACTTTGACAGGTCCAACAAAGGGCACTCACTCCCGGATCCCATTTGGCTATCTTAACCGGGTATAAAAGCTCCGATGCGCAAAAAAGAAGAGAGTCTGGGTAACTGAGGCAGATCGAGAAACTCGAACTTGTTTGCACCAGAACTTCCTCCATTGTTGCGTAGTCAATGCTATCCCCGTGTCCCGCTCCCAAGCTGCCTGAATACTCTGCACAGGTGGGCGACTGGATCGACACAACTCCCGATAAAAGAGTGCAGCAACGCCAGCCATCCGCGCATGCTCCCGGGCAACCTCCACAATTCCACTTTCTCTTATCCCATTTCGAGGGTCTACCCGGAGCCAGCAAGACAATGCCGCAACTGCACCCACTGAAAATATAGTCTAGGCGAAAGGCCAAATTCCCGTTGGAGTTCAGCATAATCTTTCCAGCGGGTACCTCTAATGAGCTGCTGAACTGTCCATATATCTTTCGAGTACCACTGAAACCAAGCAATAGGTTTCTTTTGAATTTTAAAGTAGGGATTGTGCCAAAGCGGCAGTCGAGCTATCGGACATCGATCTGGGCCACAAATCTTTATAAGGGCCCGGAATGCCTCAAGCGTGTCTGTTATCATACAAGGACATTGTGCACGTTGGCTCAGCTGCATACCCGGAAGAAACTCTAAGGGGATCGGAGAAAGTCATTTCTCCTCTATTTCAAGCCAAACGGGTCTAATGGTTGCCCGATCCTCCAACCACCTTGCCCCCTGTCTGAGAAGGAATGCTCTATGATATGCCAAGAAGTCAGGAAAACGCACACCTCCCTCCTCACGACAGAGCTTAAGCTTTTGCCGAGCTATCCGCGGAACTTTATTCCGCCACAAAAACTGGCTCAAAATACGCTCGACGCTTTGATATGCTCGTGGCGGCAACAGGCCAGGTACCATCTCCAAAACATAGTTAATCTTTGGTACAATCATCATTTTGATGGTCTCCAGCCGCCCCCCACCATGATAATACCAAAGGGGACCACTTTAGGGTCACCTCACGAGCGATGGACACGATTGCCTCAGCATTAAAACGAATGGTTTCCTCTAAGGGATGACAGTATTGAACACCTAGATATTTCACCATATGAGCTTCCCACTGAAACGGGAAGGCGCTCATGTCCTCTTTAAGCAACCATCGATTGAGCGGGAAAGCTACAGATTTCGTCCAGTTAATTTTGTACCCCGACAGTAAGGAATATCTATCAATTACTTCTAATACCTGAGGGACCGAGTCCGGGGAAACAAACAAGAGGAGATCATCCGCATATGCGGAGAGCTTAACCTCCATACCTGCTATCCGTGCACCTCTGATCTCCGCACATTGCCGAATAAGAAGAGCCAGAGGCTCCAAAGCTAGATTAAATAACAAGGGAGATAGGGGGCAGCCCTGGCGAGTACCTCTATATAGCGAAAGCTTTTGGGATCGTATGTTATTGACACATATAAACGCGGCGGGTTGGGTATACATTACCTGTAAAAAATTGAGATAACCAGGCCCTACGCCAAACCACTTGAGAGCGGAAAACAAAAAAGGCCACTCCAACCGATCAAAGGCCTTCTCAGCGTCTAGAGAGAGCCCGACTAGAGGGCAGCCCGTTGTCTCAGAACTCGCTAGTACATGGCAGAGCAATCGGGCATTATCTGCGGTAGACCTTCCTGCAGTAAAACCACATTGATCTGGATGAATCAGCATGGACAATTTCCCCGAGAGTCGGGCCGCTAAGATCGATGCATATTTATTTATTTATTTTTATTTATTTAGTGTACACTTATATCCCGTTACTTCCAGCGATCAGCAGCGGTATTCCACCACAGAAAAAGAGTGGCTGTACTGGCCATAATTTACAATACACAGGATGATTAGTGGAAGAGGTACAGTTCACAGCACACAGTATGATTAGAGGGCATAGTACAGTTCACAGCACACAGGGATAAGGTTTAGACACATTGAGAAGGGAAATATTTACAATTAGTATTTACAAAAGAATTTACAATTTACATAAGCAGATACATATTCACACAACAGTGAGTCTATTGGTGGCGATCTCATTGCTGACATGAATTCATACAATTTGCTTTGTGGATTGAGATTATATAGTGTTGAAGTGTGACTGGAATAGGTACGTCTTGAGTTGGGCCTGGTGGGAAGGCTTATATCTTATAATCGGCATTTAATAGAGATATGGGTCGATAATTAGCCGCAAGTTGTGGGTCCCGACCGGCTTTTTCAAAAACAACCACATTTGCCTCTGCAAAGGCACCAGCAGACGACGCAGTCTCAATCAGCATCTCAAAGTAATGATCAAGATAAGGGACCAGCTCCCTGGAAAAAGTCTTAAAGAATTCCGCTGGGAATCCGTCAGGGCCCGCTGCCTTACCAGGGGCCAGAGAGGAAATGGCTTGTATAATCTCTGTCTCAGAGAAGGGCCTATCCAATTCCTCTCTCTGCTCCACACTTAGAACCGGCCGTTGAAGCCCGGAGACCAGCCGTTCAAAGCCTTCTGAGGAAAAATCCCGCTCCGATGTATAAAGCTGAGCATAAAAGTCTCTGAAAATTTCCGCAATCTCCGAGTCTCGGAGCACTATTTGATGGCTCGAGGGGTCCCTGAGAGCCACAACTCTCTTAGCCACCCGCTGGCCTTTGAGTGCATTAGCCAGCAGCCGTCCAGCCTTGTTTCCCTCCCGATAATATTCGCCCTGCTGCTTTTTAATGCTCTGCGAAGCCTCCGTAGTCAATATCTCATTGAATTGAAAGCGGAGCCGCTGGAGCCGCAGTAATATACACGGATCTGTACGGCAGCTTAAAAGACGTTCCCCTGCTTTAATCTGTTGTTCTAAATCAAGTAGGCGCTGTTTCCGCTGTCGCGCCTGACAGATGCTAAAGCTCGTGATGGTCGCTCTGATCGCGGCTTTAAAGCCTTCCCACCAGGCCCAACCAGATGTAGCTTGCGGAGAGTTAAATTGGAAATAGTCTGCTATTGCAGCCTTAACTTCGATACAAAAGTCTTGATTACTAAGTAAGGTTCTATCAAAGAACCAACCCTCGGGTTTCCCCCCCGACCGATCAGCATGAATTCGTAAGGAGACGGCCGCGTGATCAGAGATATGCATGGGGTGTATGGAGGCTTCCTCTATACTGGAAACAAGATCTTTGGACACTAGGAGAAAATCAATTCTTGATTGAGACGCATGAGGGGGTGAAAAATAAGTAAACTCCATCTCGGAGGGGTGAAGTAGTCGCCATATATCCACCAAAGCCATGTCTCTGATCAAGGAGACCAGCATGAGATGCCCCCTTGACGGTTTGGAGGTCCGCGGTGGCAACCTATCAATCAGTGGGTCTATGGTCTGATTAAAATCTCCCCCAACTAGTAGTGACGCTCCCGCGGCTGAATGTACTTCCTTAGCTAGTGCAGCCGAGAACTCCGGGCTATCCGCGGTGGGGCCATAGACACACAAAACGTTTATCTCCATCCCCCCCACCTTGAGTAGAGCCCTAGTCCACCTTCCCATAGTATCTGAACCAACATGCACAATAGTAGCATTTAAAGAGTTCCGCACCAAAATGGCCACCCCATTTTTCTTACTAATCGCTGCTGAATACGCGGCAAGTACATAGGGCTTGATACTAAGTTTCAGTGATTCCCGCTGATTGAGATGTGTTTCTTGCAATAGCAAGATATCAGCTTTCTCATGTCGAGCATACGCAATTATTTTCTTCCTTTTTATGGGGCTATTTATCCCTTTGACATTCAGGGATAATACTTTATAAGAGGCCATATTAACATAGGATATTACAATACTTTATGTGATCTGTGTTACTGATCCCGAAACATCCTTGATGGAAGTAAAAGCCTTTGAGAGCACCATCCAAACAGAGCATGATATCCAAGCACCCTGCCTGTTCCCTACTTAACATTACCCACAATGATATAAACCTATACCCTGGAGGAGAAGCAAAATCCCCAAGAACCACTGGTGAGCTCGTCCCGACCAGGACAGGCTACTGAGACCCACCTTTATCTGTGTGCATCTTACAACCATACATATCGTACAAATATTAGAAGCTGAACATCCAGAAGTATTTCACAATAACACCCCCTCTCACACATAAACACAAACAATGTGTAACGATGTATAGGCATCTACAGAGTCCACTGAGCCACAGTTTAAACACGGGTCAGCTGCCGCTTATCAGGCCCAAGGATCACAGCCACTTATGAAACTCACTCCTGAGGCAATAGTGCTTAGCGCATCTGAGCGGCTTCTTTATCTTCCAGAAAGGCCAGCAGAGCGTCCGGATCATCAAAGGATCTAGTGTGATTGTGTAAGGTCACCCGCATCTTAGCCGGGTATAAAATTCCATAGCGCGCTTGCAACTGTTGAAGACGCGGGCGTAGTGCTAGGAATCGTCGCCGCCGATCCACCGTAATCTTGGCAAGATCCGGGTAAAAGAACAGTTTATGGCCCTCAAATTCCAAGGAGTCTCGTCTCCGTGCTGTTTCCATAATTTGTGCAACCTGTGGATATCGAAGAAGTCGAAAAATGATAGGCCGTGGCATGCGTCCGCCGGGAGTGGCATGTGCGGGAACGCGATGGGCCCAGTCAATTTCAAAGTCTTTGTCAAAGGTGAGTTTGAGCACAGAGGAGATCAGCTTTCCTAAGAAGGCTACCATGTCCTTGCCCTCCGCCCCCTCCGGGACCCCTAGTAGCCTCACATTGTTCCGACGGGCGCGGTTGTTGCCATCTTCCACATCCCGTTGGAGCGCCCGGAGTTGCTTTTTCTAGCTTGCACATGCCCTCCAAGCGGGCGCCATGCACCGCCAGGATTCCTTCTACTTTCTCCTGCCGCAGAGAGATACCCTCGAGCTTATTCTGCAATAAAGTTATGTCTTCATGCACGGTATTCAAGGAGTCGCCGTTGGCTTTAACCAACTCCTTCACGCCCCGGATCTCTACCAGGAGTTCCTGGAAGGCCTCCGAGCTTTCACGTGCGGCGGCCATTTTCTGTGGGGAAAGGGGCTCCAGCTTAGATCTCTTCCCACTGCTACCAGGCGCGCCCGAATAATCGAGTCGCACCGGTTTAGGTCCCGCCATCCCTAACTTCACCGTGTCAGAAGGGGGGATTGCTCACTTTTACGATGCACACCGAATTTTATCAGGATTCTCGTCGGGTTCCAGCCAGCCTCCGCACTATGCGACCGTCCTGCTCGGCATCAGGCTCCGCCCCCATCCTCAGTTAAGTTTTAAAGATGAGACAAAGAGAGAGAGAGAGCGCAAGGAAGGGAAAGATAGAGATAGAGAAATGCAACTCCTAGGGGAGGTGGGTGGGTTGTGAAGACCTATTCCTGCTGTTCGCAGAGATCACCTGTTACAGGGTAAGTAACTGTGCTATCTCCAGGAACAAGCAGAAATAAGTCTTCACATATGGGGACTCCCAAGCTCAGATGCCCGGAGGGAGTCTTAGCATGTTGCAAGTCTAGAACGAGCCATGCTATTCCTCAGGACCTCAGGCATCCTGGGGATGCAGGGTAGGAGTTGAATATAGAAAAGGAGCTGTGGAACAGCTGGTTAGAACAGGGCTTCAAAAGGGGAAGACCCTGTATCGAGGGCATTTAGTAATGAAATATTGTAATCTGGGCCTCCCTTGTTGGCATTGCACAAGTGCACTGAGCTACATCTGGATCTGATAGGAGAGCCAGTGAATGTGCTCAAGGGGTACCTCACTGAGAAGTAGAGGTAATAAGTAGAAGAAAAACAAGTGGAGGTCAGAACCCTTCAGGGTGAGAAATAGCCTCAGGGGAAAACTGGGGTAGCATAAGAGGTAGAGCTTCAGCAGAGACGCAGAAGGTACTATTAAAGAAAGCCGAAGCTTAGACAACTGAAGCTCTGCAATGTCTTTCCTAAATGGGGTCAATTAGGAAAGAAAAAAGGTACATGGAGAGCTTCAAGGGTACCTAACCTGAAAAGGTTATGGTAAGGAAAAAATATGTTAATTACCACAGGAAGTGGTTATAGCTGTAGCCCCCTAAGTATGCTGGAACAGCACTGATATGGGTAGTGCCCATCTGTCAGGCTCATATAGGAATGTAGGGATACCTGAACCCGACAGACAGATAGATAAGTAAATGGATACAGATCTATCTAAAAATATATCTCATTATATCTATAAATATATATGTATATATAATATATATACATATATATCTATTTAAATATATACACCTATAGGGTATATAGGCATATAACTATAAGAGATATGTATGGGCAGAAGACACACCGATAGATATAGATAAGTATATATATATACCTATATGAATAGGCAGGCATATAGACACATGTCTCCAGGTATAAGGATGGAGAGATGTCCATAAAACCTCATCCCCCCTAGGGATATAGGGAGCAAGAAAGATTTATCTGACAGCAAGAAGGTTGATACCTGCTTGAATAGAGACATAGAGAATCCTCTTTTCCTGGTTATGACTGGCAGAGTCAGAGGAGAGGTCTCCCTGCCAAGAAGAAGTCTGAATTCCTTGCAGAATTTGAGCTCTTGAATAACCAGGATGGCCTACGTGAAAATTGCAGAGGATAACTTCAGTCTGCAGACAGGAAGTCCAGATATCTCCAGAATTGCAGTATGGAGAATGGATAGAGGACACCTCTGTAGGAAGATACCCTAGTGACCCGCCTATGAGGGCAAGATGGGTATTTGGCTCCCTCTAGCTGCTATTGAAGAAATTTACCTCTGACGAGAAGACCCAAGGAGATATGGGCCAAGCCAGGGAATTGGTCCTCCTTTAGGTTTTCACGTAATAAAAGGCCTGAGGCTTATGCCTCAAAAGAGATTTAAGATGATATGGTAAGGGAAGGGAATACCTGCCAGACATGAACATGACTGGGGGAACTCCCCCTAACCATCTGGGGTTATCTACTAGGCAAGATACTAATGCTCTCTAGCAAGGGGCCCATAGTGCAAAGCTACTCTGTAGAGATGCAGAGAGCATGCTGCAGGTTGGTTAGAAGAAAAAAATGGCTGTGAAAAGCCAACAGTTAACCAGCTATTCTGCCAGGGACAAGGGGGCGAAGAATAGAAGTTAATCAACCAGACTGTGATAATAGGGTTTCCCAAACGAGGTTGATAACCTGTTTGGAACTTAGCACTGAGGCGAGGAGGATTGCTAGTGGAGGGGAATCCCTGGTTGTGTAGTGAACAAAACCAGTGGCTTAACCCATAGGAATTGCTGTATCTGCAGCAATTACCAGGGCAGCATGGAAAATTTCTTTTCCCTCTTCCTTTTTTAGACTGGGAAAAAGAAACAACAGGCATGGTTTGACTTCCTATTGTCTGATGAGCTGCTGTAAGGTAACAAGGGGGGGAGACAACTCCAGAAGGGAGAATCCCCCGATAGAACAGGAAGAGGACCATAGGGGCTTACCCGTTTAAAGAGCCACTCTTACAAAGCAAATGTTGTAGTAAGAGGAAGGTAAGACAGAGTTGCAAGAGACCGACTATGGAGGAGGTCTCGGACAGATGAGATGATACATGCCAGTACAGGGAAACAACTGTCTATTGATAGTTGCTACCTCTCTTTCCTCCAAGAGGAAGAGGAAAATCTATTGATTATGGGCATGATCATCATAAAGACTCTTAGAGTTAGAGAAAGATGTCTCATGAAGAGATATCTAGGTAGGTTAGGATAAAAATTAGTGCAGATACTTCAAGTGAAAAGAAGGAGACGGCTATCCTAACCCCCAACCAAAAGGGACAATGATCTATTTGAAACCCTACGACTGCTGGGTTTGTTGACCCTGTTGAGGTTGTGGATTCTTCAGACCAGGGCGATGTTTCCCCTGTTTGGGAACATCTGAATGATGGGCAGATGATGGATAAAACCTTCTCCCCCTAGGGGAAGAAAGTTTGGTAGGACATTTCCTACCTACTGGGAAAGAAGGCGGCGTAGAACAGCCTCTGGAAAAAGGAAAGTCAGTGGATAACCGAGTAACCTGAAGTAAAGACTCCTTGTTGAAGAGATTTTCTCCAGTGCAAGGAGTATTTCCCAGTCTTTCTTGTGCCCATTTGTCCAAGTCGGAGGCTTGAAGCCAGGCTCTACGTCGTGCCCCTATATCTATAGCAGAAGTCCTGCTAACAGACTCAAAGGAGTCTAGGGTAGCACGAGTAAGAAACCTAGAGATATTTTGAGTATGACTAACCAGTGAGGAATAGTCTGTACACCTGGGCTCTTGAAGAAAAGGAGTCAAAAGATGTAATTGCTTTGTGACCTCCTCAAGAGATAGACCCATATAAAAAATATATGAGAGAATTCTTGCTGAAAGCATGGATGTCTGGAAGGTTTGACGTCCAAAGGCATCTAGTGTCTTAGACTAACGACCTGGCAGACAAGAAGAGTGCCTTCACTCTTCACTCGCCTCATTGCTGATTCTACCACAATGGAATGATGAGGAAGTTGAGTCTTTTGAAACCCTGGAGAGGGGGGCACCTGATATAGAAGATCAGTTGCTCTAGAAGGTGGGGGTACCTTTAAAGGAGCTTCCCACATTCGTAGAAGGAGATCCTGCAAAGAATGATGCAAAGGAAGCATTATGTTCTCCTTTGCTTTGCTAGGAACAGAGAGGTATTCTGTATTCACATGTGTAGGATCTTGTCCAGGAACAGGAATGGCAAGTGATTTTGCCATATCCAGGAGGAAAGTCTGGAAAGAAAGATCCCCAGAGGGAACTTCCCTTGGATAGGCTAGATCTGATGAAGAACTAGCGTTGGCACCGAGGGATCTATCTAAGTATATAGGAATAGAAGATCCTGAATGGTGCAGTATGGGATCCTTAGATGGTGGTCGCTGGTACTGCAGGTCAGGACCAGCGACAGTCGGTAACAGGTCGTCCATGCTAGGGATCGATTCCAAACTCGGCATCGAGGGAAGCGAGCCTGACGAGAGAAGCATGGAAGGTACCGACAACAAAGGTAATGTGGATATCGGTACCGACTTCGGTACCGTATCTGATACCGGTGGATGAAGGCCAGCCGGTGGCAACTCTAATGGTATCGGAGGAACCGAGAGTTGCGGATCCGAAGTATCGGAACCGAGCCTTCGGTACCGACGGGAGTCGGTACCAAGGCGAGTTGGTACCCAGTCCTCCAGACTGGAGATCGATTCCAGACTTGGCATCGAAGGAAGCGAGTCTATCAATGCACGTCTGGAGGGTACCGACGTCGGTACTAGTATCGGTGTCAGTACCGATACTGGAAAGTCGGTCTGAAGCGTATCCACCGGGCCCGTAGGTACCGAGGACGCCAGACGACGATCCTTGGTGAGGAATGTTTCATCCAATACCAGTGCCGATGCCGGGGTATCGGTACCGCTCGAAGCGGATGCCACCACCGGGCATGGCTCAGGTATGTTCTGTGAGGGGTGAACCTCAGGAACAACCTGAAACCCCACACAGGCTTTGGAGGCCAAAGACTCCCACCGGGGTTTTGAAGCCAGTGGATTCTCGAGGACAAGGCCGGAGGCATCTCTATGCTGTGCATGAGAACTGCCGCTCGAGGACTGGCTAGTCTTAACAGACTGTTTTTGGGTTACCTGATCCTGTGGAAAAGAAGATATGGTCGGTGCCCTGAGGATGGAGGGGGACCGCGTGTCGAGAGGAACTCGATGTTGAAAACTTTTTCTCACAATACCATTGCCCGAGGGCTCCGAAGGAAAATGGTCAGGACCCAAGCAGGTTAGACACCAATTGTGAGTGTCTAAAAATAAAGTTGTACCGCCACAGTTTGTACATTTCTTGGGAAAAGTGGCTGGCGGTTCCATGAAGGAAATGGAGCGGCCTAGAAGGCCTGAGAAACCGTGAGACACTAAGGAAGAAAAAATATTCCTTAAAAAGGAAAATTTTACAAGAAAAGAAAAAAGAAACACCGGCGGTACCGGTGGTGTCAGGGAAGGCAGCCGCGACCACAAGAAAACTAAAAAATAAAAGAAGAATTTTCTGCGGTGACAGGAGGATGTCCTGCCGGCTCCGCGGAAAAACGAAAACTGAGGAGAAGCAGTTGGTAAGGTGGGAAGGCAGCATGCAGGCGTGTTGGGATGCTTCCAAAAGCTTTCTGATTGGACGCTGGGAAGCGTTCCCGCGCAGACTCCGTCAGTACCGATGTACCCATATGTGAAGACTCATTCCTGCTTGTTCCTGGAGATAAAAAGGAACAGCTTTTAAACTACAAAATGGGGGAAATCTGACCGTTGCCTAAGAACGTATGGTTCGTAATGATGTATCTTTGAAGGATACTAGCAAAACAGGAAAGTTAGGGGAACCGAATAGAGAGGTTCCAACAAAGGTAAAGGTAATCCAGATGCTTTTAAGAAAAGAGTAGACAGAGTAGAAGAATTCCAAATTATCGCTACCAACTGATAACCACATTGTTAATATGAACAAAATACAAACTCTGAAATGCCTGTAAAGTCTAAAATATTTAGCACTCAATGAAAGGTTAGATATAATTGCCATCTCAGATACCTGGTGCAAGGAGAACAATCAATGGGATACTGTAATACCTGGGTACAAATTATATCACAATGATACTTTAGATAAAATTGATGGAGGGGGTGCATTATCTGTTAAAGAGGGCATTGAGTCAAACAGGATAGACTCTTTCAGGAAACAAAATACACTGTAGAATCTCTATAGATAGAAATTCCCTGTAAAAAGGGGATGGGAAGTGGAGGTGTACTACCATCCTTGTGGCCAGAATGAATAGATGGATGACAACATTCTAAAGAAAATTAGGGAAGCTAATAAGAGCTACAATGCAATATTAATGGGTGATTTCAATTATCCTGGTATCGACTTGGTCAATGTCACATCAGACATCCTAAAGACATAAATTTCCTAAAGACATAAAATGGATGAAATAAACGATTGCTTCATGTAACAACTGGTTTAGGAAACAACATGAGGGGACGCTATGTCAGACCTAGTGGAATGCAGGTTCTGGTGCACGAGATAATGGTGTTGGTGTCACTTGATAATAGTGAACATAACATGATCACATTTGTTTTGATAAATGGGAGGACAATAAGGAAATCCACTGCACTAGCATTTAATTTCCAAACCGGAGACTATGATAAAAAAAAAAAAAAAGACTACAAGGAACAGCGACAAAGGTTAAATGTTTACATCAAACCTGGGCATTGCTTAAAAATACTATCTTGGAAGCCCAGAACAAATGTATTTCACGCTTTAAGAAAGGTGGAAAGAAGGCCTAACCACTGCCAGCATGGCTTAAAGGTGAGGTCAGAGAGTCTGTTTCAGCCAAAAAAACATCTTTTAGGAAATGGAAAAAAGAGCCAAATGGCTAAAACTGAAAATAACACAAGCAGTGACAAAGTTTGATGCAAGGCATTGATAAGGCAGGCAAAGAGGGAATTTGAAAAGAAGCTTGCCATGGAAAGAAAAACTCACAAAAATGTTTTCAAGTACAATCATAGCAAAGAATTTGTGAGTCAGTTCAACCGTTAGATAACAGAGGAGTAAAAGGGGCACTAAGAGGAAGGTGGCCACAGCTGAGTTTGAATTCTTTGCTTCAGTCTTTACTGAAGATGATGTAGAGAAGTTTCCTATCCCAGAATGCTATTTAAAGATAATGTCTTGGAGCAGGGCCGTATTGACTTGCACACTGGGTGCATGCCTCCCTCCTCCCCATACCTCCGTCCAGCTGCTGCCTGCTCTTACCCTGCTGCTGCTGCCGCCATCCTCTGTTTTCTCCACGGCGGCGCCGGCAGCAGGGTAAGAGCAGGCAGCGGCTGGACGGAGGTATGGGGAGGCATGCGCCCAGTGTGCAAGTGGACGGCTGCAGAAGAGCAGACCTAACTTTAAGCAGATCTGATCCCTCCCTGCTCTGACGTTGCATCAGAGGAGGGAGGGACCAGACCTGCCGAAAGATCTTAGGGGGCACATTTCAGCTGCCTGCTGTTGCCCTGCCGCGATCGAGAGAACAAAAGTGGTGGCAGCAGTACAACAGCAGACAGCCAAAATGCAGAGGGCTAGGTACGGTACTGTCTCAGAGGAATTGAAACAAATCTTGATAAATCAGGAAGATGTAATATAATAATTTGATAAAATAAAGAGTAGCAAATCACCTGGACTGGATATTATATATCCCCAGAGTGCTGAAAAAGCTAAAGAAAATGAGAGTGCAGACCTACTATTAATAATCTTTGAACTATCATTAAAATCATCTGTAGTACCTGAAGATTGGAGAGTAACCAACATAATGTCAATTTTAAAATAGGACTTCAGGGGGTGATCTGAGAAAACTATAGACTATGAGGCAAAATGGTAGAAACCACTCTAAAGAACAAATTTAACATATACATTTTTTTTAAGTGCTGTCAAATCAGTGCTAACTCTTGGTGACCCAGCAGCCCCTGGGTTTTCTTGGCAGAGTGACCGGAAGTAGATTGCCAGGCCTTTTCTTCCGAGGCAATAGAGGGTAAAGTGACTTGCCCAAGGTCACATACATAGTCATGGTTTAATGGGATAAAGCCAACATAAATTTAACAGAGAGTCTTGTCTCACTAATCTGCTATATTTTTGAAGGTGTGAATAAACGTAGATAAAGGTGCCGGATGACAGAGTATCTGGGTTTTCAGAAAGAATTTGACAAGGTCCCTCATGGGAGACTCTTGAGGAAATTAACAAGTCATGGGATTTATAGTGCACTATTGTGGACTGGGAACTGGCTAAAAGATAGAAAACAGAGAGTAGGGCTAAATGACCAATTTTCTCATTGGAGAAATATGAGTAGTAGAGTACCCCAAGTATCTGTGCTGGGCCTGATGCTTGTTAACATTCTTAAATGACCTGAAAATGGGAACGAGTGAGGTGATCAAATTTTCAAATGAGACAAAATTCAAAGTTGTTAAAACACAAGAGGATTGTGAAAAATTGCAAGAGGACCTTGAGAAATTGGGAGACTAGGTAACCAAATAGCAGATGAAATTTAATGTGGACAACTGCAAAGTTATGCACTTAGGGAAGAACAACCCAAAAGAGAAATTAGACTTACCTGCTAATTGTTGTTCCTTGAGGAACTCCAGTTCAGTCCCTCACCTCTGGGTTGTGCACCTCTTCTCGCAGCATGGAGAATGGGCATGTCAGAACTGTGACACCACTATAGATATCCTGCTGGCATCTCCCACCAGCTCCCAGTGATCTAATGACAAAGCAGACTCAAAGGAGCAACAAATAAGTAACTATAATATTAAATACAATTTAACTCTAACACTGAACTAAAACCCCGTAAATGAGAGGATAACTCTCCCTCTCCTATTTGCAGAAATAGGACAGAAAGGAGAGAGAAGAAAGAATACAAGCTATACTTTGCCTGAATACAGACCACATTTGCTGAACTTCTCCTACTGGATTGTAGTCACCACGCATCACAAAGCAGGCTTTGCGGAAGCTGACCAAAAGACCCCCAGGTGGGAATGGGGACTGAACTGGAGTTCCTCAAGGAACAACAATTAGCAGGTAAGTCTAATTTCTCTTTCCTTATCGTCCCTCCAGTTCAGTCCCTCACCTCTGGGATGTAACAGAGCAGTAAACTATTGGGAGGGACCTGTCCACCCGGATCACAAAACTGCTGACCCGAAACAGGCATCTCCCGCCGCTTAAACATCCAGGTGGTAATTGTTTACTAAAAGTATGCAAGGAAGACCAAGTGGCTGCTCTGCAAATCTCAACTGGAGGAACTAAGTTATGCTCTGCCCATGAAGCCGCTTGCGCTCTAGTAGAATAAGCCCGCAGCCCCAAGGGCACCTGATGACCTTGCAAGATATAAGCTGACGCTATTGCATCATGAACCCATCTGGAAATTGAAGCTTTGGCTGCTGCTTCACCTTTCCGCAGCTCACCAAAGAGAACGAACAAATGATCAGATTTGTGGAAGGACTCAAAGACCTTCAAGTATCGTCGAAGTACCCTCTTAATGTCTAACAAAAGCAAACTATGGTCCGACGCAGTCTCCCCCGAAACACCCAAAACAGGCAAAAAGACCGACTGATTCACATGAAATGGCGAAACTACCTTTGGTAGGAAAGACGGTACGGGACACAACACCACTTTTTCTCCAGAAAAAGTCAGAAACGGTTCCCAACAGGACAAACCCTGCAACTACCTGCATTGAATTTGCCGCCCATTGCCTGCATAGAACTTGCTGCCCATCGTCTGCATAGAAACTTCTGCCCATTGCCTGCATTGAACTTGCTGCCCATGGCCTGCTCTGAACCTTCTGCCCATTGCCTACATTCAACTTTGCTGCACAGGCTACTGTCTCCCCACTACCTGGACTTGTAACTCACACTGCATAGTATGTGATCCTCATGTGTAACTCAATGTGTATATGTATATATATATATACATACATATATATACATATATATATAGCTTAGTGGCTTAGTGTCTAGAATCCTTAGCCACCCACTGCATTAAGGATAACATATGCTCATAGCCCCCACTACTCCACTACTATGGCCCCACACTACATTGTCCTTCTCTTCCTCATACTCCCCAACTGCCTCCCCTCCTACCAACACCCTCACTCCACTCCCCCCTACTCCCCCTCCTCCTTCCTCCCCTCCATCCTGTCCTCTAACCTTGCATCTGCCCTCGAGCTTCATCACACCCTCTCCCTCATTCAACCAACCCCTCTCTCTTTAAGGCAACCCCACACTCACTTCCGCCGTACTGCCTCCGCTTTACCCGGCTCCCTACTTCTCCTCCTTCTCTCATCAGGTACTATTAACCCTAACCCCAGCCCCCCTCGATTTCTTTCTCACCCTAAGAAGAGTTCCTCACGTACCCTATCTAATCTCATTCATATCCCACTCCTTTCCCCACCCACCCTCCTTCACTCACACCGATCATCCATAGATGTTAACACAAACCCTACCCCCTCCAGAGCTCTGTCTGTCTCACCCTAAAAATAAATCCTCATGAATCCTACCTGATAGACACACCCACCTGTATCCTGACCCCTCTAGATCTCAGTATCACTCTGGAAATAGTTCCCCACGTAATGGCCCCACTAGACCGCCGTCTTACTTTGGAAAGAAATCCTCCCGTAACTTGTCTAACCTTATACATATCCCTCTCCTTTCTCCCTCCACTCTCCCGTTCTCATGTGTCCTATGGAACGCATGCTCAGTCTCTAAGAAACCTGTTCTTATGCATGATCTCTTCATATCTAAAGCGCTACACCTGCTTGTCCTAACTGAGACCTGGCTCCTCTCAGACGATACTGCATCCATTGCTGCTCTCTACCACGGGGGCTACCAGTTCTCCCATATACCTCGTACCACTGGTCGCGGTGGAGGTGTTGGGTTTCTACTTTCCCCCTCTTGCCAATTCCAACCTCTCCCTCTGCCTCAGTCACACTCCTCCCTCTCTTTCGAAGACCACACCATTTGCCTCTTCTCACCACTTTCCCTCCGGGTAGCTGTTATTTACCGCCCACCCGACAAATCCAAATCAACCTTCCTCACCGACTTTGACTCCTGGCTCTCCGCCTTCCTCGATCCCTCTTCCCCCACTCTTATTCTCGGCGACTTTAATATTCATGTTGATAACCCCTCTGATCCCCACGCTTTAAAGTTCCTTGCCCTCACCTCCTCGTTTGACCTATAACTCTGCTCCACTGCCCCACCCACGTACACGGCCACTGCCTGGACCTGGTACTCTTCTCTAATTCCTCTCCCTCAAACTTCCACAACTCAATCCTTCCCTTATCTGATCATCACCTCTTAACCTTTAATCTTCAGCTTCCACTGTCTCAACCTCGTCCTGTCTCCTCCAACCTATTTAGAAATCTTCATAATATTGATCCCTGGACTCTCTCCTCTACCATTTCTCCATCTCTCTCCTCTATTATGTCCTCCAAGTCTGTCGATGAAGCAGTATCTTCTTATAATGCTGTACTATCCTCTGCTCTTGGTACTCTTGCCCCACCCTCCCCTCATCCTGTCAGACGTTCTACCCCCCGGCCCTGGCTTTCACTCACAACCCGCTATTTACGCACATGTGCCTGTTCTGCTGAACGCGCCTGGGCCAAATCCCGCTCCCCAGAAGACTTCATTCACTTCAAATTCATGCTCGGCTCCTTCCAGTCAGCCATAGCACTTGCCAAGCAAGAATACAACATCCATCTGACTAACTCCCTCGCCTCTGATCCTTGCCGCCTCTTTAATACCCTCAATTCTCTCCTCAAGGTGCCCCCAGCCCTGGTCCCCCCTCCCTATCTGCCCAAACCCTAGCCGACTACTTCCATGACAAAATCCACAAGATCACCCTCCAATTCCCCCACTCCCTCATCTACCTCCCCCCTCCCCAATTCTCCTCCCCCATCCATACTTCCTCTGCTACCCTCTCTCTTTCCCTACAATCTCCGAAGAGGAAACCACACTCCTCCTTCTCCTCTTCCAAACCCACCACCTGTTCCTCTGACCCTTTCCCCACCCATCTCCTACATCCCATCTCCCCCACCATTGTTCCATCCACCTCTCATATTCTCAACCTTTCACTCTCCACTGCAACTGTCCCAGTCGATTTCAAACATGCTATTGTCACACCTCTCCTCAAAAAACCCTCACTCGATCCCACCTGCCCTTCTAACTATCAACCCATCTCCCTCCTTCCCTTCATTTCTAAACTACTAGAACGAGCAGTCCACCGCCGCTGCCTCGACTTCCTCACCTCCCATGACCTCTTGGACCCACTACAATCAGGCTTCCGGCCCCTACACTCCACTGAAACTGCCCTTACAAAAGTCTCCAATGACTTGCTCCTGGCTAAATCTAAGGGACTCTACTCTGTCCTCATCCTTCTCGACCTCTCTGCGGCCTTTGACACTGTTGATCACAATCTTCTCCTTAACACTCTCTCCTCGCTTGGCTTCAGGGACTCTGTGCTATCCTAGTTCTCCCTCCTACCTCTCCCATCGCTCCTTTAGTGTATGCTCTGGGGGCTCCTCCTCCTCCCCTACCCCGCTCCATGTTGGTGTTCCACAGGGATCCGTCTTAGGCCTCCTCCTTTTCTCCCTTTATACCCAATCCCTTGGCGCACTTATCTCCTCCCATGGCTTTCAGTACCATCTCTACGCCGACTCCTCCCAAATCTACCTCTCTACACCTAATATCTTTCCAGCAATCCAGACCAAGATCTCAGCCTGCCTTTCCGACATCGCTGCCTGGATGTCCCATCGCCGCTTGAAACTGAACATGGCCAAGACTGAACTCCTCGTTTTTCCCCCCAACTCTACCCCTCCTCTTTCCCCTTTCTCAATCTCAGTGGATGGATCTACGATCCTTCCTGTTCCCTCAGCCTGCAATCTGGAGGTTATCTTTGACACCTCTCTCTCCTTCTCCACACACATCCAGCTTGTAGCTAAGACCTGCCGCTTCTTCCTCTTCAACATTGGCAAGATCCACCCCTTCCTTTCCGAACGCACTACCAAAACTCTTATCCATTCCTTAATTTCCTCTCGCCTAGATTACTGCAACCTGCTCCTTGCCGGTCTCCCCGCAAATCATCTCTTTCCCCTTCAATCTATACAAAATCATGCTGCTCGACTAATATTCCGCCAGTCTCGCCATGCCCACATTACTCCTGACCTATAAATACATCCACTCTGTGGCCCCTCAATACCTCTCATCCCTTATCTCTCCCTACATCCCCTCTCGAGAACTTTGCTCTGCTAACAAACTGCTTCTATTTAGGCCTTTCACTCGCACAGCTAATTCACGCCTTCGCTCCTTTCACCTCGCTGCACCCTACGCCTGGAACAACCTACCTATGTCTATACGCCAGGCGCCCTCACTGGCCCTCTTCAAATCCAGGTTAAAAACCCACCTCTTCACTGTCGCCTTCAGATCCTGACTTCCACCCTTATCCTAACCCGATTCCCTTCAATCTCCCATGACAGAATTACACAGATCATATTATGCTTTGCATCAAACTGACTATCGCTTTGTACTGTTGTACTAGATTGTAAACTCGGATGAGTATTAGATTGTAAGCTCGGATGAGCATGACTCTGATGGGCAGGGACTGTCTATTATATGTATATCTTCTATATGCATGTCATACCTGTACAGCGTTGCATGCTCAGTGCTATATAAGTGCTAATTGGTAGTAGTAGTAACTCAGAGATTCGATGTGCAGAGCAAATGGCTACCAAAAATACTGTCTTCAAAGTCAAATCCTTTAGGGAAGCCTGATGCAAAGGCTCAAAAGGCTCCCTTGTCAAGGCTCCTAATACCAGGTTGAGATCCCATGGAGGAGAAACCACCCTGCGCAAAGGACGTAGACGGGATACCGCTCTCAAGAAATGGACAACATTGGCATGGACCCCCAAAGGAACTCCTTGCACCTTTCTTCGGTAACAAGAAATAACTGCCAACTGCACCCTTAACGAACTGGCAGCCAATCCCTTATCGAACCCGTCTTGCAAGAAACTCAACACTGTCAGTACAGATACTGAGGTCGGACGAAACTGACGTTGAGTACACCAGTCCTCAAAAACAAGCCAGATACGCACATATGCTAAGGAAGTGGACCTCTTTCTGGCCAGAAGCAAGGTGTCAATCACCACCTTGGAATAACCCTTCTTTCTTAACCAAGCCCTTTCAATGGCCAAGCCATAAGCGAGAACCGATGTACCTGAGGCATTCACAGAGGATCATGAAGCAGCAGATCCTCAGTAAGCGGCATCTGCCATGGTTCCCCGTCGAGCAGACATACCAGATCAGCATACCACGGACAATGAGGAAAATCTGGAGCTACTAGAACCACTCTTCCCCGATGAGCCTCGATGCGCTGTACCACTCGTCCTATGCGTGCTTAAGGGAGCCCGTGAGCGGGCCATTTTTGGAGTAAGGCATCTAGACATTCCGACATTGGCTCTCGTCGTCTGCTGTAAAAGTGACTAGCTTTGGCCGACCGAAAGGTCGCCATAAGATCCACAATCGGAGATCCCCACTTGAGGATAATCTGAGCAAACACCTCTGGGTGAAGCTCCCATTCTCCGGGATCCACTCGAACCCGGCTGAGAAAGTCTGGCATCACATTGTCCGTTCACGCAATGTGCACTGCCGACACACCTGAAACCAAGGCTCTACCCAATTGAAGAGACTTTCCGCCTCCATTTCCAGAGCCGTGCTTCCTGTGCCCCCTTGACGATTGAGGAAAGCATCTGTTGTGGCATTGTCCGAGAGCACTCGAACCGCTCGACCCTGTAAGGCGGATTCGAAAGCCTGAAGCACTAGAGCTACCGCTCGCAACTCCAGCCGATTGATGGACCATTATTTGGCTCCCTGCTCAGTCCAGCAGCCTTGCGTGAAGAGCTCTATGCAATGAGCTCCCCATCCTGCGAGACTGGCATCCACTGTGGTTGTTTGAGGCATGCCCGCCATGAGATTCTGTGGACAAAGCCACCATTGAAGAGAGTTCCTGACCTACAATGGACAGGGGAGGTGCTTGGACAGAGTCATTCTGGTGAGACCATCGACGGAGCAGCAACCTCTGTAAGGGACACAAGTGAGCTCTGGCCCACGGCACAACTTCCAGAGTCACCGCCATTGTCCCTAACACGCAGAGATAGTACCAGGCCAATGGTGCAGGAGTCCTCAAAAAATCACGCACCAGATGCCACAGGCCCTGGGCTCGGAGATCCGGCAGGAAAACCAATCCCACACGCGTGTCGAAGCAAACTCCCAAATACTCTAGAACTTGCGTCGGAATCAATTGGCTCTTGGTCGTATTGACGACCCAACCATGCCTCTGCAGGAGCTCTACCACTTTGTCACTCACACACTCTCGGCCCTGGACTTTGCCTGAATCAACCAGTCATCTAGATAGGGATGAACTAATACTCCCCTGCTTCTGAAGAGCTGTTGCTGCCACCACCATAACCTTGGTGAAGGTGTGCAAAGCCATCGCCAGACCGAAGGGCAACACCTGAAACTGAAAAAGCCTCCACGGTAGCGCAAATCTTAGAAACCTCTGATGATCTGGCCTGATCAGAATGTGTAAATATGCTTTGGTGAGATCGAGAGAAGTCAAGAAGTACCCTTGATGAACCACCACTATAACCAAAAGGTAAGGTCTCCATTCGGAAGTGAGGTACTGCAAACAGGAGTTTACCCCCTTGAGATCCAGAATCAGGTGGAAGGCCCCGTCTTTTTTTGGCACCACGAAATAAATTGAGTATCGACCGATACCGTAGTGTTCTTGCGGAACCGGAACCACTGCTCCCAGTTGCAAAAGATGAGCCAGAGTCTCCCGTACTGCAATCGTCCTTTCTCGCCCCCTGCATGGCGACATGACAAAAGAGTCAATCACCGGACGAGCAAACTCGAGAGAATAACCTTCGTGAACGACCTCCAACATCCACTGATCGGATGTTATCTGGACCCAGGCAGGAAGAAACTCCCGAAGTCGACCCTCTACCGGCTGAATTCCTGCCTGGGTCCACACCTCGCTTCATTGTGCTTTACGAAAAACCGAGGAAGAGGGACTAACAAATCCTCTGCCCGCTCCCCGGAATCCTCAAACTATGACCTCGAGAGGAAAACCGTCCTCTTTGAAAACCTCCCAAATGGAAAGTACGAAAATGCCTGAAATCCCGAGGTTGCCCACGGGAAGGTAATGGGGCTTGGCCCTGCTTCGGTTTATCCTCTGGCAAGCAATCTTCTTTAGAATCCCCCAAATCCTTGATCAGCTTATCAAGATCTTCTCCAAACAGCAGCTTCCCCTTAAGAGGAAGCTTGCTAAGATGCGACTTGGAGGAACTGTCTGCCGCCCAGTTCTTGAGCCAAGGATAGCAGCATGCAGCTATCAAGGAAGCCATGCTATTCATTAAACCTCTAATAAGATCATAGTGAACATTGGTCAAATATGTGGAACCTGACTCTAGTCTTGTCACATCAGCTAGCTGCTCCTGCATTTGCTAAACTGGCTGCTGCAAACACTGCGAACAGCGAAGGCATGCTCTCGCAACCCAAACTCCACAAATAGAGGTCTGCAGAGCCAGAGCATTAACCTCAAAAGCTTGCTTCAATAAGGTGTCCACCTTCCGATCCTGTACATCCTTCAAAGCCGCACTGCCTTCAACTGGAATGGTAGTCTTCTTCATGACCGCTGAAACTGCCACATTTATACGTGGAGAACAAAACACTTCCCGTTCTTGATCCGCCAAGGGATAGACACAATTCATGGACCTCACACCACGCAAGCCTGCCTTCGGCACGTCCCATTCATCCTGAATCATCTGCTTAACCACACGGTGAACAGGAAAAACCGCCTGGGACTTTCCTACCGTCTGAATGAGAGGATCCTCCAAACCTTCATCCTCCGCTGGTATCATCGACGAAAGGTTGAGAGCCTGAAGGGACTCCATAATGAGTGCTGTCAGCTCCTCCCTTCGAAAGACCTGGATAATTCTTGCTTGATCTTCAGGTTCCTGAATCTCACTTTCATCCCGGCTTCTGGCTTCAGCTCAAGGTCCTCTGCATCCGGCCAGTCTGAACGAAGAGGCTGATCTTCCACTGACTGGGCCCTCTTAACCAGTCTGCCATCACTACCACCGAACCTTTCGGCGGCTGCTTGACCTCCTGCCGCCCCAAGAAGCGAGGCATCCGTGACTACCCCTTGCTGCCGCAAGGAGTAAGCCTGACGAAGCAGCAGCACAAAATCTGGGGAGAAACCCTCGAAAGCTGCCCCAGACACCATGGGAGTGGCGGAATTACCGGGCAAAGCCAAATTTGAAGTAGGAAGAGCGGACGGAGACTCCCACAGAGACTCCCCTTCCGCAGAAGTGGCAGCACCCTGCGCCACCAGATCAGTGCCTTCTTTAGACCGATCCTGAATTTCTTGCTCCATAGTAACTGCCTCAGATGTGCAGCCACGACACCCCCCCACGTCCGAGACTGAGCCCTTAAGGGCGCCACAAACTAGGCATTGTGGCTACATAGGCATTAGCGCTACGGGATCCGAGAGACTGGATAGTAAAGGAAATGACTCCTGCAGACCACCAAAAAGGGCAACCAAACAAAAATGTGCAGAATCTTCTTATTTATTTATTTATTTATTTTTTTTACTTCTCTGTACTGGCCCTTTAAGAGCTCCAAAACATTGAAAATTAAAAGTAATCAAAATTAATTCCAAGTAAGCAGAAAACTACAAGGATTAATTAAAGAAAGCTGTCAACAAAGAAAAAGAGTACTGTGAAGAAAAAACAGCGGGAAAAAGGCCTGTCAAGATCCTGAGCTCTGCTAACCCACAGAATCTGCTTCACATGAGGCAGCAAGCCTCAAAAATGCTCACAGGACACTAGCAGCAAAGATTTAAACACTTACCTCTTCCTCTGAGACCTTCGGATCCTCTCTGCACCCATATAAAAATAACGGGCTTCCTGTGAGCAGCACAGCTGAGAAAGGCTGTCAGCCGGCAGCAGCAGCAGAGAAACAAGGCCCAACGATAGTTTCTGACTGGAAATCTACAGCACAGAAAACTGAGCCAGTAAGGAGATGAAAAGCCTGCTAAAGAACTCCCCTCCGTGCCAACAAGGAGTGGAGAGCAGGCAAAGGGGACAGAAATAAACGGGAAAGAGAAAAGAGACTCCTCTAAATCCCTTCCGATCCTCTCTCAGCCTTGCTTTTTTTTCTTTTTTAAACAAGCTTTAATGAGCTTTAAAGCTACAGATCAAAAGAAAAAACGTTATAGGGAGAAAATAAAAACTAAAAACCCTACCTAAGCTGCCTAAAGGCTCCTTATCTGCTCCTCTAGTGAGCCCAGCACCTAGGCTCACTACCTCTAGCTGCATGGAGACTGGACACACGGGAGCTGGTGGGAGGTGCCAGCAGGATATCTACAGTGGTGTCACAGTTCTGACATGCCCAGTCTCCATGCTGCGAGAAGAGGTGCACAACCCAGAGGTGAGGTACTGAACTGGAGGGACGATAAGGAACTACAGTTACACGATGCAAGGTTCCATATTAGACATCATTACCCAGGAAAAGGATATATGCATCATTGCGGGTAATACACGACACACTATGTCCAGTGTGCAGCAGTGGCCAATAAAGGAATTAGAATGCTAGAAATCAAAAGGAAAGAATGGAGAATAAAGCAAAGTATATTGTAATACCTTTGTATTGCTCCATGATGCAAACACACCTTGCATATTGTGTGCAGTTCTGATCTCCATATCTTAGAAAGGATATAGTTAAAATAGAAAAGGAACACTGAAGAGCAATTAAATGCTAAAGGGAACTGAAGGACACCCCTATGAGGAAAGGCTTAAAAGGTTAGGACTCTTCAACTGGGAAAAGAGACAGCTGAGGAGAGATATGTTAGAGGTGTATAAAATGAGTGGAGTAGAACAGGTAAATGTAAATCAGTTGCTTACTCCTTCAAAAGGTAGAAAGACTAGGGAACAAGCAAGGATGCTACAATGCAGCAGATGTAAAGTTATTCAGAAAAAATGGCAGGGGGGTGTTTCACTCAAGGTGTCATAAAACTATGAGGTAAAATAGTAAAAAAACACTCTAAAGAACAAAATTCAGTGCTGGAGGATATAGTAAAAGCTGTTAGTCAAGCTGGGCTTAAAAGAGGTTTGGATGAGTTCCTGGAGGAAAAGCGCAGTTACTCACCTGTAACAAGTGTTCTCCAGGGACAGCAGGAATTAGTCCTCACATATGGGTGATGTTGGCACCGACAGAGCCCTCACGGAAGCACCCCCCCCCCCCCAGCTTTCAAAGAAAGCCTTTGGGAGATGCCACCATGCAGGACTCAAGTGTGACTTCGGCCGAGGATCGACTAGGTTGAAAGACCTTGAGGATCGGCTTGTTCTCCAGGGACGTTTTGGATGTCGAGGGCCCGGTAGTCGGGGTGGATGAACCAATCGTGCCGGACAACAGCGCCCGCTGCTGGTCCATCAAGGCAGACAAAATGCGTTCCAGGATCGCTATTCTGGATGCCAGACACCGAGGGACTTGGGCCTGATGCCAGCTCCCCTGAAGAGGAATCCTCGATGAAGATGGTGTCTGGGGACCAAGGCCAGTCCGCGGTTGGATCCTTTTTGGGGACCTTCACAGGCTGCTCTTTTTCCGATGCCTCGGATGAGCATCTCGGACTGCGGGACTGGACCCGGGCAGGCCCCGGCCAGTTGGAGCCATCCAGGGACACCGCCTTCGAGGATTTCTTTTTCTTCCTGGGTTCCCTCGAGGGAGACCCCCTTTCTGAGGATCGACGAGGCTCAGGTTCAGAGGGCTCTGCCCGAGATGTCAGGGCCTCAGACAAGATCCTGGCCTTCGGAGGCATCGGGGACTTGGGGAAAAACCTATCGTGCTGCTGCTGGAGGCTCTTGATGGTCTTGCTGAATATCCTTTTGCAGAGACCGCAGGCTGCCGGGTCGTGGTCTGGCCCAAGGCAGTACAGACAGCGGTCGTATGTGTCGGTCAAAGACATAATTTTAGAGCACCGATTACACTTCTTAAAGCCAATGGTAGCCATGGGGGAAAAAGGTACCCCTGCAAGGTCGAAGACTCTACGGGCTGCCAGTGGGAGAAAAAAGGTGCAAAGACACCAGAAGAGAAAAGAACAAAAACTACGGAAAAATTAACCGAACCCGACACTGAGGCACCGAGGTCGGTAGGTAAGAAGAGTACTGGTGTGATACCGGGTTAGGAAACCCCTTATTATGTTAGGTGATTTTAACCTACCTTCGTTGTCAAATAACCAAGAAACATCCTTCACTGACGCGATGGAAGAAATGAGTTTTAAGCAAACAACCAACCAACTCACACCAAAGGCAACATCCTTGACTTAATATTCCTTCCAACCCATTACACATCATCACCTCAATATGATCCACCCTCCATAACTCAGGTGCCCTGGTCTGACCACTTCATGATACGGTTCTCACTCCACTACCCGTGTCCTACTAGAGTATATACTGACAATTCACCAAGGACAGAGGTTTCGCCCATTCAACAAAGAAGCGTTTCTTGAAACAGTCCTTACTAAGTTAGACCCTTGTACCACTAACCTTGATGAAGCAGTATCAAACTGGAACTCTATAATAAGGTCTGCATCAGATCCGTTACCATCACAGATGTGCCACAATCACAGAAGAAACAAAAAATGGTATACTGCCAAACTAGTGACATTAAGGAAAGGAAAATGGAAACCACCTGGAGAAGGAAGAAAACTCAAGAACTCAGATTGCAATATTTCTCACTGCTTAAAGTCTACAAAGAGGCGATCAATACCGCCAAAAAACAATATCATTCCAAAGTATTGTCAAAGGCCATAAACCGTCCTAGGGAACTATTTGAGATTGTTAAATCTCTGACCAAATCCCCAACTAATGACACACACAAGATCTCTATTAACGCCCAAGCTCTAGCTGACCATTATGCAAACAAACAAACAAAACTGCCATTTCACATCAACCATCCAATCTCATCCAGATAACAACCACATTGAATGGAGCACCTTCCACCCTATCACAAACAAACAACTGCTCCAAACAATCTCCAAGCTAAATATTACAACCTCTCTGATAGATCCCTGCCCAGTGGCATGGATAAAGGCAACAAAAACAGAACTCGCCCCAGACCTGCTGAATATAGTGAATCAATCTCGTCAACAAGGTTGCATAACAAGACCTCAAAAGGCCAGCAATACGACCATTGCTAAAGAACAAAGCACTAGACAGCTATGACCCCTCTTCATACCGCCCTATTGCAAGCATTCCGTTTCTCGCCAAGATTATCGAGAAGGTTGTACAGATTCAATTGCAGGACTATATAGACTCATCAGCACCATTACATAAGCAACAATACGGATTCCGCCCACACCACGGTGTGCCCTCCTATTAGCACTATTTGACACCATCATCAGAGGCATTGATAATACCAAGCGAGCCTTCATTCTCATTTCCCTTGATATTTCCTCGGCATTCGACAATGCCACACTCATCTCCAGACTCTCCCAACTAGGCATTAAGGATAAAACCCTTGATTGGTTTAAATCCTATTCCACTAGCCGGACCCAATATGTACAAATAGATCAAGTCGCATCATTGCCATTTCCACAAAAACAAGGCATCTCGCAAGGCTCCGCCCTCTCTGCACTACTGTTTAATCTGTACCTCCAACCCATCTGTACCATATTTCAACACTACAAGATAAATTATCACATCTATGCAGACAATATTATGATGTACTCATCTTTCGATGTATCCAACCCTGAATATGACAATATATCCCGCTGCCTAACTGAAGCGGAATTGTGGCTGAAATCAATGAACATGAATATTAATTTCAAAAAGACGGAAGTACTATTTGTAACAAGAAATATGAACTTCACCCCACCGACAGAAATCAACATCGGAAACAACTCCCTACCAGTCAAGGCAGAGGTCAAATATCTAGGAATCACGCTTGACAGGACGCTCAGCCTTACTCAACACATAAAACAAGCTGTTAAAGCAATATACTTTAAAATAAGGACAATCCAACAGCTACGACTGATGATAGATAGCACCGACTTCAGAACTGTGGCCCAAACACTAATAACACCTCATTTAGATTACTGCAATGGTATTCTTCAAGGAACTTCTAAGAAAAACCTACACATTCTACAATTAGCCCAAAATGTCACAGCAAGGATCATTTACAAAGCGAAAGTAACAGACCACATATCTCCTATTCTCTATGCCCTGCACTGGCTACCGGTCTCGTGCAGAATTACCTATAAATCTTTAGTTACTACGTTCAAGATCTTTAATAATTTAGCACCGTCATTCCTGTCTACGCCTATCAATAACCCACATGAAAACAGGTCAAGAAGAAGAGTGAACCTACACACGTTACTAGTTCCTGATACCATTCGAAAGACAAGGCGGAAGACAAGCAACACTGCTTTCTCGTTCTTCGCTCCTACATTGTGGAACAGCCTCCCAGTCGAGCTAAGAGAAATTAAAGACCTTCAATCATTTAGAAAGGAACTAAAAACCTACCTATTTACCCAGCACTATCACAACCTTCAACATGATGATGTTCAGAATTCACAGACCAGCACTAATCAACAATCATACTCTGATCCTACCTAGACAAAGCACACACCCACATTTCTTACACAGCTATAACGCCACCTAGATCACTCAACTTCAAATATATTTGTTTGCCACTTATGTAAATAGTTACCTGATGTATTTTTTGAATGTAATTAGTTATAGGGCGTGGCATTAATTTTCCACCAATTCCACCTCTTTCTTCATGTTAATGAGTTAAATTTTAAAATATCCTACAATTGTTCTCTGTAAAAATAATAGCTTGCTATTATTAATGTTTTGTTACCTGTAAACTGCCTCTGATCTCTGGAAGAGGCGGTATAGAAAACTGTATAAATAAATAAATAAATAAATAAATAAAACAAACACTACGGAAAAATAAACCGAACCCGACGCTGAGGCACAGAGGTCGATAGGTAAGAAGAGTACTGGTGTAATACTGGAGGTGAGTGTGAAACTCGGAGAGAGAAAAATCAACTTTTTCCGGGGACAAGCCAAACAACGTCTGAAAGACTCCGCGGAAAAAGGAAGACCGAACAAGATGGCACCCTTGGGTAGGAAGGGGACCACGCATGCATGGTGGCATCTCCCAAAGGCTTTCTTTGAAAGGTGGGGGGATGCTTCCGTGAGGCCACCATCGGTGCCGACGTCACCCATATGCGAGGGCTGACTTCCTGCTTGTTCCCGGAGAAAGTCCATTAACGATAATTGAAATAGATTAGGGAAATCTACTACTTGTCCCTGGGATAAGCATCATGGAATTTGTCTACTTTTTAGGAACCTGACAGGTACTTATGACTTGGGTTGGTCACTGTTGGAAACGGGATACTGAACTTGATGGACCTTTGGTCTGACCTAGTATGGCATAACCTATGGGAGGGGGGATATTCAGCAGCAGTGGCTAGCAATGCTGATGCGGATAGCCATCACTGCTTAAAACTAACCCCAGATATTTAATGCCGGGGACCATATCTGGCAACCAGCATTGAATATCTGGGTCCTGCACAACTGTGACACTGCGCTGCTGTCCTGTTAGCTCCGTTGGTAAAGATAGGCCAGTCTTTGCAGCGAGTTACTTTATCTGCAGGTCACTAACCAGGCAGTGGTTCAATATCCATATAGCATCAGGGCATATAGCAGTAGTACCCATGGATATCCGGTGGCACTGACCATGTTAGTGTTGCTGAAAATCTTTGTGGCATTTACACAGTTTGCAAGTCTTCAAACTGTGTAAATGACTTGGAATATCCCCCCATGTTCTTATTAGTTGACTTCAATCAGTTAGATAAGACTAGTAATTCACACCAGCTCTAGGGATGGTGTAAATGATTGTGCCTTAAATTAAGGCATGTTTTTGGCCACTTATGCTAGTATTTTATAAAGAAAAGTAGGTCTTTACTTTTCTTCAACAGGCTTTGCTCTCAGTTATAAAATTACCCTCTAAATTATCTGAACTATTGCAACTCACTGTATAATGGAGCCAAGACCTCTATTATAAAAAGAGTACAACTTGTCCAGAATACAATAGCAAGAGTCCTGTACCATGCAAGGATGCTTGAACACATTACTCCTATTCTGACTGACTTACAGTTGGGTTACTGATTGCTTACAGAATTTAATTCAAAATCTTAACATTAGTCCACGGAACTCTTCTGTTCTGTTAGTCATCCCCTGCAATGTTAATTCCCTGTGTCCCAACATGGTCACTTCTGTCCCAGTGATCAACTTTTAGTCATTCCTTATCCCTCTTAGGCATGTCTGGAATGTATACAACATTCATTTTTTTTACTGTCTGTCTTGAACCATTATTATGGAATTCTATCACCCAACATCTGTGTGTGGACTAAATTTTAAAATGGTTTGAAGACCCACTTCTTTACCCAGACCTTTAAGGTTTGATTAGTCGGTGTGACTGACTGGCACAGAGTGTGATGCTCCTTTCTACCCTTTATGTTTTCTGATCCTTCAACTTTATTTCTCATTGTTTGCACCTATTACTTTTCTAATAATTTTAATTGCATTGCAAACCGCTGTAATACACATTTTTATATATTGCCATTTGCCATCTAACACAAACAAAACAACAAAAGCACACCCAGTAGAGGTTTGTACAGAACTGGGTCTGCATAAAAGGAATAAAGATTTTTGTTGATTTAGCTCAACTCTCCTTCCCTTCATGTATTAATTCAGCATTTCCTTAAAGTTGCTTTATATGGAGTGCAGAGCAGCTCATAGTATCACTGGACAAGGTAAAGCATAGATAAGGGAAACAAAAGATCAACTATTCATGTGTAGAGGAAAAAGCAGAGAAAATTTGCTAACAGGACTTCAAGTTCCACAACTGCTACAACATAACTAATAAAATCAAGTACAGGTGTGATATACATATGTTTCAGACACTTTCATGGACAATACTTAAAAACACTTCTGTATCAGTCCCTGGGGGTTCAAACTTCAAATTCTGTCTCTTAAAACATTTTTTTCTTAAATCATCAGTTACCAATATTTATTAAATTACACATTTTATTTACTCCTAGGTACCCTTTCTTTTTCAACTATAGGTATTCTTCAATTGCTTAATTTGCTATATTTTAAGCCAGAAGACCATTCTGAAATGCTTTTATAAAAAGAACAAGAAGTAGACTCCAAGCCTCTGAACCCCATCTTCTACTCGACAACTCACTCTTCACTCTGGTTTTATATGTCAAATCATCTAAAGTTCTTTCTCATGGCAAATGGATTGTTCCTCTCCATCTACATAATGACCCCCTTGTTTTTAATTTCACTTGAAATCTATGGATTTTTGTTGTACTCCGTTATACAGTATTCCAGTTGCATACTCAGCTCTGAAAAGGGAGAGAAGATAGAAACCACTACAGTGGTCGTCCCTTACTGGTCAAACAGCAGACTCCAAAAAAAAAATTCTAGTCCAAGAGTCAGTAAAAGACTCTTTGTACCCTGTGTGCTCTGGCAAGATTAGAGGCAGCCAAAACTGCACAGGGTACAAAGACATTAAAAAGACATTTAAAAAGCTGCATGTACATTTGTGTTAAGCGTTCTGGCAATTGTATTAAAGAAAGAAATGTGTGATGCTAATTTTAATACTCTATTGTTAGAATTAGAAAAACTGCAAACTGAAATAAAGGATAACCTTTGCATACATTGATGCAAATTATCTCTTTAGGCTAATCTCCTTGGAAAAAGGAAAAACGAAAAAAAATAGGGTCACATTTTACTTACCAGATATGTCCTTTCCTTGAGCCCTGCTAGACCAGTGGGTTGTGTTCCCCTATCAGCAGATTGGTGGAGACAAACAACCAATGAAAAGCCCAGGTTTCAATGACATCACTTCTATGCCTCTATCCGCCTCAACCACCAGAGATCCCTTCAGTATTCATCCCAAAGCAAACGAGAAATACAGAGCAAGCCTCACACAACCTCAGTGTGGGCAACAATGCATAAACAGCAATAGAGAACTATGTATAGGAAGGTAGAAATAGAAGGCCGATAGTATAAGATGAGCCTGCAGAGCCAAATACTCAGTCATGGTGAGCTCAAGAGTACCACAGCAGTAGAACAGAGCAAATACAGTTTCAGGTGCAGGCCCTGGACTAGTCTAGCAGGACTCAAAGACAGGATACTATCCGGTAAGTAAAATGTCACCATCCATATAGTCCTGCTAGACCAGTTCAGACAAGTGAGATGTACCAAAGCTACACCACCACTGGGCGGGAATTAGGCACAGCAGCTTGCAAAACTCTTCAGCCGAAGGCATTGTCCGCCTGCATGCAGACATTCAAGTGGTAATGCTTGATAAAAGTGATGCTCACATTGCTGCCCAACAAATGCCTGCAGAGGCTACTGAGCTACACTCCGCCCATGAGGAACATAAAAACATAAGATATGCCATACTGAGTCAGACCAAGGTCCATCAAGCCCAGTATCCTGTTTCTAACAGTGGCCAATCTAGATCATAAGTACCTAGCAGCTTCCCCAAAAGACGCAGGTTCCACAATGCTGTATTGGGTCAAGCAGTGATAGACTGGGTCCCTTTTAATAATAGTTTATGGACCTTTCGTCCAGGAACTTGTGCAAACTTTTTTAAATCCAGCTACACTAACAGCTTTTACTACATCCTCCGGTAACAAATTCCAGAGTTTGATTACACATTGAGTGAAAAAAATATTTTCTCTTATTAGTCTTAAATAGGTTACCCTGTAGCTTTGTTGCATGCCCCCTAGTCTGTCTATATTTTGATGGTGTAAACAATCGATCTACGTTTACTCTTCCACTGCATTCATTAATTTATAGACCTCTATCATATCTCCCCTCAGCCGTCTCTTTTCAGCATTGAAGAGCCCTAATCTTTTTAGCCATAGGAGTTGTGATGAGGAAGTTCCATTCTCTACCTTAAAAACACAGGATTCACTGCATTCTAGTCCTGAAGCTGACAGGCAGGCAGGCCATGTGAGCAGCTGTTGTCAGGGACGACAAAAACAAACTCAGCCACGAGGTTTGAAAACACGCTCAGCTGAGAAACATTCCCCAGTTCCTAATAGCTTGCACCTGGAAAGGGGAAGAGCTTATAGCCATTATAAGAGCTATGCAGGAAATACAGAGTTAGAACCGGCTAAACTAGGAGAACAGGCTGTCTTACCTGAACCAGCTGACCTAGAGGAAGAAGGAGGAGTTTCAGACTCTGACCCAGGACGTGAGTCAGAGTCAGAACCAGGAAGAGTTCACCACAGAAGCTACCCAGAGTCCTACAGGAGGAAACAGCTAGTGAGGGCAGAGAACAGGTGTGAATGTTCTGCTGATAGCAAACCCTTTGGAGCTCGGAGGCAACGTTCCAACCGGAGTGATTGGAAGCCTAAAGACAAACAGTATGTATTTGAGAGCTGTAGCCTGAAGAATGATTCTGGGGGAAAGCTAAAGTTTGCTGATAAAAGAAATACCTACAGGGTTAACGCTGAGAAGCCTCGTGTGGGAAATCCTAGGTGGGGGCAGGGCTTTAACACCCAGCCGAGGGATTTAAGCACAGAGCTGAAGAGAGAGCAGTTAACACCTCCAGAGAGAGAAAGGTATTTCCCTGAAGATGTGTGCATGTCTGAGGAAGATATCCTAGAAGTTCCTAAGCCTCAAAGAAAACCCCGCAGGCTGAAACCTGGTGTTAGGAGGGGAGAAGAGTATTATCTATCAAAGCCTGAAGATAGAACCAGTAAGCTTTCCAAGGGTAGAGCCTCCTACAAGAAGTGGGACTATAAAAACCCTGAATGGTGGCTTCCCTCTCTCCCAGACACTGAGGAATACGGTAGCTGGTATTCCAGCCCTAGAGGGAGTTGTGCAAAGAGACACTGTGACGGCACGTTACAGGGGAACTTGCAGAGGTATTTTGATAAAGAGAACTCAGATAATTCTGAATACATGCAGGAGCCTATGGTCATTGATACACTCAGTGAATGTTCATTTAATGGTGACCCAATGGACTGCACATTGATTTTATCTGATAAAGTGACGTCTCTGTGTTAGTCAAGGCTGTGTATAGTGTATAAGGAAAACACTATAACTGAAGAGTGCTGGTTTGCACATAGTAAAACTATGTGCTGAGTTTGAATGTTTAACGTTGACCATTTACTTTAAGAAGCAAGAAGAAGCTGTTCTACTTTCCTTTATGTTTTGCCAGAAAGTATGGCTTATTTATTTTGAGTATTGTGTTATGTTATCTGAATAATCCGACCCCGGGAGGGGAAATAAATCCTTTTACCTTCAACCACTCGTGTGCACAACTACTTAATTACCATCAGACACAGACCTGCTACCCCTAGGCGGCAGCCTGCCCACCTGGTGGTGACAGAGTATCCTTCCATCCCTTTTACCATTTTGGTGGCTCTTCTCTGTACCTTTTCTAATAATGTTATATCCTTTTTAAGATACGGCGACCAGAATTGCACACAAAATTCAAGATGCAGTCGCACCATGGAATGATACATAGGCATTATAATATCCTTTGTTTCATTTTCCATTCCTTTCCTTATGATACCTAGCATTCTATTTGCTCTCTTAGCCGCCGCTGTACACTGGGCGGAGGGTTTTAACATGTTATCCACAATGACGCCTAAATCTTTTTCCTGGGTGGTGGTTTCTAATGTGGAACATTGCATCGTGTAACCATAGTTTAGGTTGTTCTTTCCTAGGTGCATAACTTTGCACTTGTCCACATTAAATTTCATCTGCCATTTGGATGCCCAGTCTTCCAATTTATCAAGCTCCTCTTGCAATTTTCCACAATCCTCATGGGTTTTAACAACTTTAAATAGTCTTGTCTCATCTGTAAATCTGATAACCTCACTCGTTATTCTCATTTCCAGGTCATTTATGAATATGTTAAAAAGCAGCGGACCCAGTACAGATCCCTGGGGTACTCCACTATTCACCTTTCTCCATTGGGAAAATTGGCCATTTAGCCCTACCCTCTGCTTTCTATCTTTTAACCAGTTCCTGATCCACAATAGTACACTGCCTCCTATCCCATGACTTTTTAGTTTTGCCAAAAGTCTCTGATGATGGACCTTGTCAAAGGCTTTCTGACAGTCCAGATTCACTATATCAACCAACTCACCTTTGTCTATCTGTTTATTCACACTTTCAAAAAAACATAACAGATTAGTAAGACAAGATCTTCCTTGTCTAAAGCCATGTTGGCTGTCTCCCATTAAGCCATGACTATCTACATATTCAGTAATTTTGTTCTTTATGATTTTTTCTACCATTTTTCCCGGTACTGACATCAGACTCACTGGTGTGTAGTTTCCAGGATTACACCTGAAACCCTTTTTAAAAATTGGTGTTACATTGGCCATCATCCAATCTTCAGGTATTACAGATGATTTTAATGATAGTTCACAGATTACTAATAGCAGGTCTGCAATCTCATATTTCAGTTCTTTCAACACCCTTGGATGTATACCATCTGGTCCTGGTGATTTGCTACTCTTCAGTTTATAAAATAGTTGTAATATATCTTCATGGTATATCGATATTTCTTTCAATTCTTCTGCAGTATCACTTTTAAATACCACTTCATTCATGGATAACATCCCTACATCTTCCTCATTAAAGACCAAAGCAAAGAATTCATTCAGTCTTTCTGCAATGGCCTTGTCCCCTCTTAGTGCCCCTTTTACCTCTCTATCATTTAATGGTCCGACTCTCTCACAGTTTTTTTTTTTTTTTACTACGAATATACTTGAAAAAGTCTTTATTACGCATTTTTGCTTCCACAGCCAGCTTCTTCTCAAATTCTCTCTTTGCCTGCCTTATCAATGCCTTGCATTTAACTTACCAGTGCTTGTGCTGTTTCCAGTTTTCATCATTTGGCTCTTTGTTCTATTTCCTAAAAGATGCTTTTTTGGCAACAGCAGCCTCTCTGATCTCCCCTCTAAACCATGCAGGCAGTTTTTTGGACTTCTACTTTTCTTAACGCGTGGAATACAGCTGGTCTGTGCTTCCAAGATAGTAGTTTTAAACACCCAAGCTTGATATAAGTCTTTAACCTTTGCAACTGCTCCTTTTAGTTTTTTCTTAACTATTTTCCTCATTTTGTCATAGTCTTCCTTTCTAAAGTTAAAAGGTAGTACTTTGGAGTTCCTTATCATCTCTCCTCCATTAATTAAATCAAATGTGATCATGCTATGATCGCTATTGCCAAATGGCCCCAAAACCCTTATCTCGTGCACCAGATCTGGTAAAATGTGCTTGGGTAAAATGGGCACACTGACCCTCCAGAACCAGCCATTTATGCTGTGCAATAGCCTCCTTAATCCAGTGCCCCAGTCAAATTGACTGCCGCTTCACACTTGTGTGGGCCAGCGAACAGCACAAAAAGATGGTGTGACTTACGAAAGAAACTTTTAACCTCCAAGTACCAGAGAAGCACCCTCCAGACATCCACAAGGCAAAGATCCTTATCCTTCCTCCAACATTGCTCCTTAGAGAAGGTGGCGGCAAACCACCTTGCTCATGTGAAAGTGACAACAGAAAAGCAATGTATGACTTAAACCACCAACTGACATAAGCCACTACTGTGGCATTGTCTGAAAACACTGGATCGCCTGGCTCTCAACCAGGGGCTGGAAATACAGAAGAGCCCTCGCCTTGAGACAGTTGATGGACCACATCGCTTCCCTGTAGTTCCGGCCCTGAGCTGTACAGTCTCGGCAATGAGCTCCCCAGCCCAAGAGACTGGCATTCATTGTCAGCGGGATCCAGGAGAAATTGTTCAGTAGTACGCCCTTCCTCAGAAGACAGGATTGCCGCCACCACTGCAGGATGGATCTCACCCTCAATGTAAGCGGAAGCCTGCACTCAAACTCCTGTGGACTCAGGGACCATAGAGTCAAGAAGAACCGCTGGAGTAGCCACATGTAAGCACGCGCCCACAGGACCATCTCTGTGGTCACCACCATCACTCCAAGAAGCTGAAGATAATCCCAGACTCTGGGGGCCTGCTAAACATGGAAAAATGCCAGGTAATTCAACAACATTCTGACTTTCTCCCCTGGCAGAAAAACTCTGCCAATTTGAGGGTCGAAACATGCTCCCAGAAACTCCAAGGACTGGGACTGATCACCCAGCTGAGGTTTTCCATAAAGGACACCACTAGAGACATCACCTGAGGCTTCTGACAGGGTACAGGCTTGGATGAGCCAGTTGTCTAGACAGAGATGGACACAGATCCCTTGGTGCCACAGCCACCACCATCATGACCTTTGAGAGCATCCTTGGGACAGCAAACTGATAGTAATAGCCAAGCACGGCAAAACACAGATACTTATGCTGATCCATTAAGATAAGGATATCAACAAATGCTTCTGCCAGATCCAGAGAAACCAAGAATTCCCCTTGGCACACTGCTAGAATCATGGAGTGTAAAGGTTTCGATCTGAAAGTGCAGGACACCCAAGTGCGCATTGACGTTTTTGAGGTCTAGAATGGGCCGGAAGGAACCATCCTCCTTCAGCACCACAAAGTAAATAGAGTATCTGACCTTGTCCCTGCTCGTCGGGTGGGGAGGGGGGGGGTGAACAGGCACCACCGCCTTTAGGTGAAGCAACTTGTCTAAGGTGACCCACATTGCAGCACCTTTGATCGCAGATGAAGACATCGGAAACTGACTCCATGCATTCCAGGACATAGCCGAATTGAATGATGTCTAGCACCCAGCGATGCTTGGTAACCTGGGCCCATTCCTGTAAGAAGAGGCAAAGCCTGCCACCCATTGGAGGCACCAGGGAATGGGCCCCCTAACCTTCAATGCGTGGCCTGGGAGGGTCCTCCTCTGGATGGAGTGGAGTCCCTGGGTCCAAATTCTCCACAAAAGGACTGATAATGAGCCCAAGGTCCTGAAGCAGAGGAAAAGAAAAGTTTTCCAGGGCGGTAGTGATGATAGTTCCGAGATCCCTGGGAATCTGGCCAGCATGTCCTTGGTGGCCGGGTTGAGGCTGATGAGAAAAGGGCACTGGCCCTGTCTTCCGGAAGGCGGGAAGATTTTGTCTCACCTAGGTCCTTCACCAGTTTCTCCAAATTGGTTCCAAACAGGAGCTTTGAATATGCTGGCAACAATTAGTAAAAAGAAAATTAAACTATCTTCTGGAAGTTAATGGTACTATTGGTTATTTACATTAAAAAAAGATTTTAATTGATAACAATATGTTCATAAACAGCAGCTATTTCACTTCCTGGATAGAAGTCTATAAATTAATGAACGGAGTGGAACGGGTAAACGTAGATCGATTGTTTATGTTATCAGAATATAGAAAGACTAGGGGACATACAATGAAGCTACAGGGTGAACCGAGACTAATAAAAGAAAATATTTTTTCACTCAAAGTGTAATCAAACTCTGGAATTTGTTACCGGAGGATGTAGTAAAGGCTGTTAGTGTAGCTGGGTTTAAAAAAGGTTTGGACAAGTTCCTGGAGGAAAGGTCCATAAACCATTATTAAGAAGGGACCCAGGATATCAATGCTTGACCCAATACAAGCATTGTAGAACCTTTGTCTTTTGGGGAAACCGCTAGGTACGTATGACCTAGATTGGTCACTGTTGGAAACAGGATACTGGGCTTGATGGACCTTGGTCTGACCCAGTATGGCATATCTTATGTTCTTATGAAACATGAAAAGAATTATCTTTAAAACACTGATAATTAAAATTCTTTATGATTTGTTGAAGGCCTCTGAATCATTACATATAAATAACTGTCCCATGAAAGATATTTGAAGCATATCAAACTCTAAACTGACATCTTGACGCTAGTTGACAAATAAAAATATCACAATAATTCATAATATACAAAGTATTTAGGACCTGGTTCACTAAGCTATTTTTCCCATATACTCAGAAAGAAAGAAAAGCCTTAGTGAATTACGCTAATAGTGATCTATTTAAGCAGCATAATTTTTAAAAAGCTTGCTATTACCTGGTATCCATTTAGATCAGTATAAAATCTATTTTGACTGTAGATACTGGAAGTTATTCTCATTCCAATCTCACGATTGTACTCCCCTCTTATGTCCAGAGTGTTTGCTATCTCCAGAGACTGGCCCTCTAGTCCTAAATTTGACAAAGTAAATTTGATTCAAGTTTTACAATTTTTAAACATAAAATACATGTAAATAAAGTGAAAACTTAACTTGAATGTAGAATGAATACATTGCAATAAAAATATGAAAATTCAGATTGTTGTTAATGTATAAAAAGATGTGTGAATATTTCATGATATTTAGTTTCCTTCTTTGGTAAAGTTAAGATTTCAACTCTACTGACCATCAGTTTCCCCACAGGATTGAAGCCTTGAAAATTAGTATTAGTGCTTAAAAGCTGAAATGTGATAATTCAAATCCTTTTAGGGGATTTTCTTTCCACACATATAGGTTGTTTTACATGCAGAAAGCACTTTTATATCCTCATGCAACCACATATGCATGCGGAAAGTAGGTATATGGAAAGGAGCATTTGAATGTGGTCAGCTTTTTATGCATGCATCTATTTTATAAAATATACAGGTATATAAATGGAATGCAAGTACACATTTACATCTTTTTCAGAGGAGATATATATTTGTATTGGCATTTGCATGTTACTTGGGACTAGTTCTGGGTGCCTATTTTATAAAGCACATACTGTAGGTAGTATGGTTGTAATATTAATCCAAATGAGTGCATAGAAACAAACATTAAATAAAAACAAAGAACATAAGGTGATATCTTTTAATAGGACTACCTTAATAGATTTTTGACTAACTTTCAGGAGCTAACATCTCATTTCCCAGGTCAGGACAAAATGAGAAAATGAACATTTCATCTATAGTTTAAAGGGGGGAAAAATGGAGAAAGATGAATGAATGATCAGAAAGTGACAGGCATTAGAAAACCCAGATACAAATATAAGAACATAAGAAATGCCATGCTGGGTAAGACCAAGGTCCATCAAGCCCATTGTCCTGTTTCCAACAGTGGCCAGTGGCCAATCCAGGTCACAAGTACCGGGCAGGTTCCCAAAAAAGGTACACAGGGTTCCACAATGCTTGTCCCAGGTAAGCAGTGGATTTCCTTTTTTTTTTTTTTTTTAGTGCCATCAAGTCAATGCTGAGTCCTGGCAACACGGCTGCCTCTGGGTTTTCTTGGCATTGCATTACCGGAAGTAGATTGCCAGGTCTTTTCTTCTGAGGCAATGGAGGGTAATGTGACTTGCCCAAGGTCACAAGGAGTGCCAGTGGGAATTGAACTCTTGATCTTCTGGGTACTAGGCACGTGCTCTAATCACTACGCTACTCCTCCACTGGGTCCTCTTTACGAGTGGAGGAGTAGCCTAGTGGTTGGGGCAAGGTACTTCAGGCCGGAAGGTCGGTGGTTCAAATCCCACTAGAGGACAGCAACCCTGGGCCGGAAGGACTGGGGTTTCTAGTCCCACAGGTGCTCCTTGTGGTCTTGGGCAAGCCACTTAACCCTCCATAGCCCATGTTCCCTGTAAAATAGTTATCTCCAAGTTATAATGCCCTGTTCAATGTAATTTCAGTTTGTTCAATGTAAACCGCACTGATGCAGAATAGCGCGGTATATAAGAGAATGTAAATAAATAAATAATAAGGGTTTATTGACCTTTCCTCCAGGAACTTGTCCAAATCTTTTTTAAACCCCAGCTACATTAACAGCTTTTACTATATCCGCCGGTAATGAATTCCAGAGTTTGATTAAGCATTGCGTGAAAAAATATTTTCTCTTATTACTCTTAAATGAGCTAACTTTTGATCAATTGAGTATTCTTAATAAATGATTATCATTTGTTCCTGGATCCAGACACTGCTGATCTGCTGCTAAGCAAGGTTTTTTGCCCAAAGGTAAAAGTGGGTATCTCAATATGGCTCATCCTGCATCCGTCTGGAACTTGGAACTTTTATATCAGTTTGCTGACCATTTTCTCAAACCATTTGTGTATTTGTCAAAAATGCGTAGTTACTCACCTGTAACTGATGATCTCCGGGAACGGCAGGAATCAGGCTTCACTTATGGGTGAATGTCACTGAAGGAGCCCAAGCGGGAACACTCCCCAGCGTCCAAAAGGAAAGCCTTTGAGAGCACTTTACTGTGCCTGCGTGTCTGAATTCTCAGATTCCCAACTCCTGTCCTCAGTTGAGTTTGTAGCTGAGAAGAAGAAAAACAAAAGAACCCTACAACTCCTAGGGGAGGAAGGCAGATTGTGAAGACTGATTCCTGTTACAGGTGAATAACTACGCTATCTCCAGGAGCAAGCAGGAATGCAGTTGTCACTTATGGGACTCACTAGCTCCCAGGTACCAGACTGATTTGGGGGAGAGTAGTGCGATCCCTAAGATAAAAAACATGTAGCCAAAGAGTCTAAAAAAGTTGTGGGCCATTGGACTTGATTCCAGGAGGCAATACTGTTCCATGTAACCGTTTTAGTTTAACCTGTTATGATGCAAACCGCCCCGATCTCTGGAAGGGGCGGTATAAAAATATGCACAAATAAATAAAATAAATAAATAAATAAAAATACCCCCCCAATGATTGTCTGGTATCTTGTAGAAGTCTGGGATGGAGGGTAAGAGTTGTGTTTAAGTCCCAAAGAGGTACTGGAGTGCAGCTTGGCTAAGAACACCGTCCCGATGGTACTCTCTGCCCAGACAGTAGTGTGCAGCACAAGTGTGAATGAAGACCAGGTAGCTGCCTGGCAAATGTCCTAAATGGCTACTGAATGAAGATGTGCAGGCTAGCTCTGTAGCCAATTATGAGTAGTGACATGACTCCCCCAATGAGAGTCCTGCTTGTGCATAAGCAAAACAATTGCAATCTGCTATCCATGTAGATAAAGTATGTTTCGTCACCAGTAGACGCAGGTGACTGGGATCAAAGGATTTTCTGTGATCTTTAGTTCTATTCAAGTAGTAGGCCAGTGCTCATTTGCAGTCTAAAGTATGTAGTGCTGCTTCAGCTCGAGACACATGTGGTCTAGGGAAGAAAATGGGGAGACTTACAGACTGGTTTAGATGGAAGGAGACGACCATGTTCAGGAGAAAATGTGGATGGGTACGGAGAAGCACCTTGTAATGGTGGAAAAGAACATATGGGGTGGGGGGGATATGCTACTAGAGCTTGCAGCTCACTGAGTAAGGAAGATGATCTTTCAAGATAGAAACTTCAGTGAAGTAGTGGCTAAAGATTCAAAAGTTGGCTTTTTTTTCCCCAGGCCACCGGAGGCAGCTTAATGGGATCTTAAAGGGAAATCAACTGAAAAGGAAGAAGAAAGGGAGGAGAAGGACTCAGAGGTAGAGGAATTCAAGATCAAACTCCTAGTCCACGTGGAAAAAGATAAATATGCTGGGATCCAGGCAAGGGAAAGATTACCCAAGTTAAATTGAACACCTAAGGTTAAAGGTATGATAAGTAAGATGAACAATAAAGGGACCTTTTACTGACAAAAAAAATTAAATACAATATTGTGCAGATAAAATTATTACTGAAAGAATACTACCAACTAAAATGCAGGGCCAAACAGAAAATGTGAATAGCAGCAGCTTCCTCTTGGAAAAAGTGAATTGAAGAAAAAAATCAAATCACTGTGTGCAGAGATATTCCTGAAAGAGGAGTATCTAAAAAGATTAAGATTATCAAAGATACTGAGGAAGATCCAAACCATCAAGCTTAAACATGCTGTAGTAACAGAAGATGATCTTAAATTTATATGTTGCACCAATAAATTGAAAGTAGCAGCAGAAGCGAAAAACTGTGAAGATATGAACAAAACAGAAAAGAAAGATATCAAAATAAACTATTTAGAGAGAACCCAAAACAGTCCTAAAGGGAACTGGGAAAGAACATTAATATAGTAAAAACCACCAACCAAAACTAAAACAGAAACCTTCTCGAGAAAACTATATATGGAGTGGAGGAGTGGCCTAGTGGTTGGGGCAAGGTACTTCAGGCCGGAAGGTCAGAGGTTCAAATCCCACTAGAGGACAGCAACCTTGGGCCGGAAGGACTGGGTTTTCTAGTCCCACAGGTGCTCCTTGTGGTCTTGGGCAAGCCACTTAACCCTCCATAGCCCATGTTCCCTGTAAAATAGTTATCTCCAAGTTATAATGCCCTGTTCAATGTAATTTCAGTTTGTTCAATGTAAACCACACTGATGCAGAATAGCGTGGTATATAAGAGAATGTAAATAAATAAATAAATAAATATAAAGACCCCATAGAGCACAATCAAGAAGCAGCATGGGTATCCTGCATATGGGAACATTTAGAAAAAGCAAACATCAAACCTATGGAATGGCTTGCAGTAGGTTAAAATAAGCTCCAAACTGGTAGAGCCCTGGCTCAGATGGAGTGACCAACTTTTGGCTCAAATACAGTAGCTAACATCACTCCATCAAGAACTGGCAAACTGCAAAAACTTCAAGCAGCTGGACTTGGCTTATAACAGAAAGATCATTTCTCCTTCCAAAGGGAGACCCTAAGTGACTTTCCTAAAAATTACAGACCTACAATCTATAAGCTGTTCACTGCATAGATGCAGACAGAATATATGATCATATTGAGTCCAATAACATCATGGCAATAGAGCAAAAGGGCAATAAGAGGGGCGCATACGGAACCAAAGACCAGTTAATAAGGCCATTATGGACAGCTCTAAGAAAAGCAGAAATCTCAGCAAAGCATGAATTGATTATAAGAAAGTTTTAGACTGCATCCGACATTCTTGCCTTGAAATGTATAAAATAAATCCTGGTTTGATAGAATACATTAAGTTCACCATTACAATGTGGCAAGCAACATTCTTTTTGAAGTATGAAGATGGTCAGTATATGATTTCTAACATCAAAATCCAGGGAGGAATATTTCAAGGAGATTTTCTGTAGCCACCTCTGTTTTGTATGGTGCTTAATCCAATGAGTACTCTCACCAACTCTTTGGGATACAGATTTAATCTAAATCCTAAAGAAAACAACAACCCAGGAAGTAAAATCCCATTTACTATTTGTAGATGACATGAAGCTCTACAGTTCCAGTGACCAACAATTAGTAGAGCACCTCTGAATAGCGAAAAGCTTTCCTGATGACATCAAAATGACATTTGGCCTTGACTAATGTGCTAATACAACTTTCTTTAGAGGAAATTTAAGAAAAATGGAAAACATCTCCCTGGCTGAGGGCTGTGACATCAAGGAACTTCAACAGGAAGGCATATATCTTGGAGCAGAGGAAGGAATAAAACACAAGCAGATATTACTGACAGAAAAGATCAGTAAAGAATATTACAGGAGATTAAAATCATTACTGAAAGGTGCTTTAACATCATGGAATAATATCAGCTGGCAATTTCTGTACTGTCATACAACTTTGGGATTGTACACTGGCCTCAAAAAGATCTTCGAAAACTGGATGTGTGAACAAGAAAACTCCTCCATGCCCATGAGGTAATTTAAAGAATAAGTGTATGCCAAGACTGCACATCCTTAGAGATAAAGGAAGGATAGGCATCAGAGATTGCTTGCACATACAGAGCTACTTTTATAGGCCTAACAGCATCATCAGATTCAAGTATGCAAAAAGTGATGAAATATGAAAGTAGGTGTCCAGAATCTGTCTCCATCAACAAACGGACAAGTATTCCGATGACTAGAAGGAATGAGAGAGAATCCACAAACACACACAGGGAAGGATACAAAAGAATTTGCAAAACAAGAGAAAAAAAACTATTAAAAAAATTAGATAACCAAACAAGGGAAAACAAGAGGCAAATACACAGATAGTGAGAAATGCAGAGTATTACTCCATAAGCCCTTTGTCGATCAAGAATGAACACATGAATGATTAAGGAGAGGTGAACTAAAACTGAAGGATGAGAGATTAATAGTTGCAGCCCAGGACAGCAGATTGCGGACGAGATAGTTTACAGAAAGCATTGAAAATACGGTCAAAAAATACATATGTCAATTCTGTGAGAAAGAGCTGGAAACAGTGACTCACCTCATAGCTGGCTGTGAAGTTCTGATGGCAGAAAATTTCTATACAGAAAGGCACAATAAAGTAGCACGCCTCATCCATTGGAAACTCTGTAAGCACTACAACATCACTGTGCCTGAAAAGCACTGAGATCATGACCCTAAGAGAATTACAGAGAATGAAGAGGTTATGATCAGCTGGGATACTCCCATTCTGACCGATAAAAAACTGGATGCAAGGAGGCCGGACATAGTGGTAAAGGAGAACACCAGAATGGTAGTGATTATAGAGATGTCACTCCCAAGTGACTGTGCCACGAATTGCCTTGAAAGGGAGAAGATCTTTGAGTACCAAGAAATGCAATCAGAGACCAAGAAAATGTGGCAGAAAGATAAAGTGTTATTTCCTATCGCATCACAGGTATGCTTAAGAAGAATTTTCAAGCACACCTTGATAAATTACTCATACATGTTGCATCTTACAAATTCCAGGAGGTGGTTCTCTTTGGTGTGATGCAAGTACTACACCCAGCATTAATAATACATTTGAAAGACTGAGATCATACTCCACATACCCTGGGCTTAGAAGTGAAGTTCATGACTGTCATGGTATGCAGAAAAAGCATAACAGGTGTTCTCCGGGGACAGCAGGAATCAGTCCTCACATATGGGTGATGTCAGCACTGACGGAGCCCTCGCAGAAGCATCCCCCCCAGCTTTCAAAGAAAGCCTTTGGGAGATGCCACCATGCATGCATGGTCCCCTTCCCACCCAAGGGTACCATCTTGCTCAGTCAGAGGACATAGCTAAAAGATGGCAAAAATAAAAGATGATGAGCAACTCCAAGGGGAGGAGGGAGGGTTGGGAGGACAGATTCCTGCTGTCCCTGGAGAATACCTGTTACAGGTGAGTAACTGCACTTTCTCCGGGAACAAGCAGGAAGACAGTCCTCACATACGTGACTACCAACTTACAGGCTACCGAGAGCCCATAGCAAAAATAGGGCTCCCTCACGGGGTGCCGCAAGCAGCAGCAATTTAATCTGTGTACACAGACCAGAGTAGGACCCCTGTGTCCGATGAACCAGCATTCCGGTAGCCTGAACACAGAAGAGTCAGAGAGTAGGAGTTGCCTAAACCCCGAAAAGGTTACTGAGCATTGCCTGGCTGAAGGCACTGTCCCGTTGGGACTCTCTTTCCAGGCAGTAATGGGCTGCGAAGATATGAACTGAAGACCAGGTGGCGGCCCGGCAGATGTCCACCATCGGGACGGAGCATAAGTTTGCTACCGAAGCTGCCATGGCCCTGACACGGTGCGCCTTGATGCTGCCTTTGAATGGGAGCCTCATCTGCTCATAAGCGAGGGCGATACGGTCTGCCACCATGTGGACAGCGCCTTGGTCACCGCCTTCCCCAGCCAACTGGGGTCATAGGAGATGAAAAGCTGAGAGGCTTTGGGGTGGCCCTGAGTGCACTGGAAATAGAAGGAAAAAAGCCCTCTTACATGCCAAGATGTGGAGGACAGTCTCCGCCCGACTGGAGTGAGATCTTGGAAAGAAGGTAGGGAGCACCACTTTCTGGTTGAGATGGAAGGGTGACACTACCTTCGGCAGGAATTTGGGGTGCGTGTGAAGCACCACTCTGTTCTTGTAGAACCTGGTATAGGGCGCCTCTGCCACAAGGACCTGAAGCTTGCTAGCTCTGCGAGCGGAGGTAAGCATGACCAGGAAGGCCACCTTCCAAGAGAGGTAGCCAAGGTGGCAGGTAGTCAGAGATTTGAAGGGCGGGCGAGTAAGCTGCCCCAACACTATGCTGAGGTCCCATTCGGTTGCCAGAGTGCGAACCGGGGGTTTCGATAAGAGCAGGCCCTGAAGAAAACGGGTCATCAATAGTTGGACCGAGACGGGCTTACCATCCACTGGATGGTGGTGTGCTGCCATGGAACTAAGGTGCACTCGGACGGAGTTAGACTTGAGCCCGGACTGAGAGAGGTTGAAAAGGTACTGTAACACCAGAGCCACTGGGCAGGAGAATGGTGCGCTGAACACGGGGCTGACCCTAACAGAGAATCTGCGCCACTTGAGGGCGTAAGCCTTCCTAGTAGAGGCCTTGCGAGAGGCCATCCAGAGTCATGCTGTCAGCAACAGCGACCCCAGGTTGGGGTGCAGGAGAGAGCCCCCCTCCTTAGATAGGAGCCCTGGGGCAGCCCCCAAGGGAATGGGGGTCTCCACAATCAACTATAGGAGCAGCGGGAACCACAGTTGCCTGAGCCACTGAGGAGCTATCAGGATGAGCGAGGCCCTGTTGCGGAGGGTCCTGAATAAGATCTTGGTGATCAGCAGTGTAGGAGGGATGGCGTACATGAGGTCTTCTGACCATGAGACCAGGAACACGTCTGGTGCCACCCTGGAGAAGTGGGCCTGCCAGGAGCAGTAGTGGGGCAACTGAAAGTTGTCCGGGCTGGCGAACAGGTCCATCAGGGGTTCCCCCCAGAGCCGGAAAAGCTGACTGGCTATCCTCAGGTCCAGCTGCCACTCGTGCAGAGAATCCGCCAACTGGCAGGTCACAGAAACTCTGTTTTGGAGGCGGCCCATGGCCTGAGCCAGTGGTCCCAGAGACACCACTGTGCCACCCTCATGTGGAAGCGAGCATCAGGGGTGATGTGGACTGTGGAGGCCATGTGCCCGAGGAGGCGCAGGAGAAGCCAAGCAGGCACTGAGGGATGATACTGTATGTCCCGAGTCAGAGTCCTGAGATGATCGGCTCGGTCCCTGAGCAAGAAAGCCTTCGACTGGAGTATTGAATTTTGCCCCAATGAACTCCAGACACTGTGTTGGGAGGAGGTGAGACTTGGGGTAATTTATGACAAACCACAATTGTTGCAGAACCTGGATGGTGCATGCAGTGACCTGCTGCACCTCTGGGGCCGTGCCCCCCTTTATGAGCCAGTTGTCCAGGTAGGGAAAGACAAAGACCTCCTGGAGCCAGAGGAAGGCAGCCACGACCGCCAGGCATTTTGTGAAGACTCTTAGGGCAGAGGCTAGGCCGAAGGGGAGCACCCTGAACTGAAAATGCCTGCCCCCCACTAGGACCCGCAGGTACTGCTTATGATTGGGTGTGGAAGAGGATTGGGTATAAGCATCCTTGAGGTCTAAGGACCATAGCCAGTCTCCCTACCGGAGGTATGACAACAATGTTCCAAAGGAGACCATCTTGAACTTCTCCCTCACCAGGAATTTGTTGAGGTTGTGCAGGTCAAAGATGAGCCTTAGGCCCCCTGTCCTTTTTGGCACGAGGATGTACCTGGAGTAGAACCTCTTGCCCTTGAGATGGTGGGGCACCAGTTCCACCGCTTTGTCCTTGAGAAGATCTGCCAACTCCTTCAGAAGGAGTTCACGGTGGAGGGGAAATAAGGGGGAGGTGTCTGAGTCAGTTGGAGGCAGTAACCCTCCCTGACTAACCGAAGTGCCCAGGAATTGGTGATGATGGACCTCCACCTCTGGGCATAAGAGGGCCAGAGGTCCCCCTGTGGGTTGCTGATCTCCTTGGGGTACATAGGCTATGCTCAAGGAGTCAAAAACTCCCCCCTGGCTGGGCCGGAGCCGGTGCCTGGGGTTTTGGAGCCTTCTGCTTATGCGGGCCATGCCCATGTCCCTTGGCCTGCTGACCCTGCTGGGGAGGCCTGAAAAAGTGAGTCATTTCGGTAAGCAACTCCCTTCCTTGTGTAAAAGGACCTTTTACCCGAGCCCTTCCGTCGGGGAGGGGCAGCGGTCTTTTTGGAGAGCCTGATCCTCGTCATGAACTCGGTCTTCAGCTCCGCAGCCTTGTCAGTCATGGGTTTGCCAAACAGGTTCTCTCCTTGGCAGGGGACATCGACCAATTTGTCCTGAACCCACTGCTTGAGATTGGATGACTGTAGCCAAGTTTGACGGTTTGCACCGATGCCAGCCGCCGCTACTTGAGCCGTCAACTCAAACCCATCATAGGACACTCGAGACATGAATTTGGAGCATTCATGGACTGCTTTGGCCAGGTTCTTGAACTGCTGCAAGGATTTCTCGGAGAGACCAGCTGAGAACCCGGCGAGTTCCTTCACCAGATCTCTCAGGTACATGCCCATGCACAGCTGGTAGGCTGATGCGGCCGATGAGCATTGAGCCCTGGTAGCACTTTCTGCCAAGGGAGTTCAGGGTGTGGGCCTCCCTACCGGGAGGCACCGACGAGTGCGTCTTCTGGCTTTTCAGCCGAAGCATGGCCGACTCCACCACCATGTAGTTATGCGGCAGCTGTGACTTTTGAAAGTCCGGGCTCCGGCAGACTCGATATATCGAGTCAAGCCATCTACTCACCACTGGCACCGAAGCCAGTGTTTCCCACATTCGGAGCATCAGCCGTTCCAGGATGGGAGGGATGGGCACCTTGAACAATTCTCAGAGGGGCCTCGTACTGTAGGATTTCCAACTCATCCGCCAGAGGGTCCTCCTCCGACTCGGTCAGGAATGCCAGGGACTTAGACATGTCCTTGACAAAATCAAGAAAGCCCATATCCTCGAGCAGAGACTGCCATCGAGGCTTTCAGATGGGAGAGTCAGATGGGACGTCGCGGTGGTGACAGGTATTGTGGGGACTCCTCACCCTCCGCCTCCCACTCGGAGTAGTCCATCAAGGACTCATAGGAGGGCTGCTCGGTGAGCTTCAGAGCCCCTGATGCCCTGCAGCTGGTACCCAGCAGGCTTGCCAGGGATGACAACGGTCCCGTCAAGTGGGACTCAGATTGCAACCTCTGCCGAGGATCAGCTCGGCCTCCGGGGACATCTTTGATGTCGAGGGCCCTGTGATTGGGGCGGATGAACCGGTCATGCTGGACAAAAGCGCCCACTGCTGGTCCATGAAGGAGGACAAAGTGCGCTCCAGGGATGCCATTCTGGACTCCAGACCTGAAGGCTCCGCAGTCTTTGGCACGGGCACCGAGGGACTCAGGCCCGACATCGGCTCCCCTGAAGGGGAATCCTTGACGAGGATAGTATCTGGAAACCAAGGCCGGTCTGTGGTCGGATCCTTCTGGGGAACCTTCACAGGCCGTTCCTTCTCCAACGCCTCGGACGAATGTCTTGGACTACGGGACTGGGCCCGGGGAGCACCTGGCTGGTCTGAACCATCCAAAGTCGCCGCCTTTGAGGATTTCTTCTTCCTGTGTTCCCTCTAGGGAGACCCCTTTCTGAGGACCCACAACAAGGCTCAGGTTCGGAAAGTTCCACCCTAGATGTCAGGACCTCAGACAAGGCCCTGACTGTCGGAGGGCACCAGGGACTTAGGGAAAAAACTTATAATGCCACTGCTGGTGGCTCTTGAGGGCCTTACTGGACATCCTCTTGCAGAGGCTGCTGGGTTGTGGTCTTGCCCAGTGGCTTTAAGAAGTGTGATCGTTGCTCTAAAATTGTCTTTGACTGACACACACGACTGCTGTATCCACAGCAGTTGTGTGTGTCAGTCAAAGACAATTTTAGAGCACTTCTTAAAGCCACTGGTAGCCATAGGAGAAAAACATACCCCTGCGAGGTCGAAGACTCCCTGGGCTGCCTGTGGGAAAAAAAATGTGCAAAGACGCCAGGAAAAGAAAAGAACGAAAGACTACAAAAATAGACCAAAATCAATGCCAAGGCAACGAGGCCAGTAGGCGGAAAGAGTACTGGTGCAATACCAGAGGTGAGTATGTATCTCGGAGAGAAAAAACATTTTCCAGGGACAAGCCAGAGAAACGTCTGAAGGACTCTGCAGAAAAAAGGAGACTGAGCAAGATGGCACCCTTGGGCGGGAAGGGGACCACGCATGCATGGTAGCATTTCCCAAAGGCTTTCTTTGAAAGCTGGGGGGATGCTTCCGTGAGGGCTCTGTCGGTGCCAACGTCACCATATGTAAGGCCTGACTTCCTGCTTGTTCCCGGAGAACTAACTTATTTGGAGAAATGGCTCCAAAAGAAACCTGTTGAGCAAAATAATGTAGTTTTGTCAATAGTCATCACCTGTTCAGCTTATGTAAAGCTTTAACTATTGGTCAATATTTTATTTATTTAACAGTTTTTATACTGCTGTATCATTTCAGTCAAAGCAGCTTACATTGTAACTTAAACTTGGTAATGTACATCAAACAGGGACATTGATAACTTGAATTTTTCTATGGAGGTTTAAGTGACTTGCCCAAGGCCATAAGAAGCACTAGTGGGAATCGAACCCTGGTCTCTTGGTTCCCAAGCCAGTGCTATAACCATTAGGTTACTGCTCCACTCCAGATTTGTAAGTATCTGCCAAATCTATGCCACTGTGGAAGAATACAGGAGACAGGCTACTATTTTGCATGACAGATTCTCATAGCAGGGTTACTCATCACATTATAAAATCTGCCTACTTGCGTGCTCTTTATGCGAACTGATATCTGTTGTTACAAGATCAAATTAGGGATAAATCCAAACAATTTGTTTGTGTATCAGTTATTCTAATTTAGCTTCTAGTGTTGCACAAATCATTCAACACTGGCATGTTTTGGAGCTACATAGTGTTCAGGGGAGGCCGCAATATTTGACACATGATGGTCCATTCTGAAGCATTCCCTAAAGATACCACCAATGGCACAGCCAGTAATTATTCCTGTGGTGCATGCAATTTTTGCCAGTAGTCTTTAAATTGCACATAGTGATATCATCCTAGAGCTAAAAAGACATTATCTATGCCATTGAACTTTCTGTTTACCATATATGTTATTTATTCGCCCATGCTCGCATATATATATGAAATGAGGTTTCAGCTCTATACCAACATTTAATCAACGTGATCAATACCCCTCCTGTGGACAAACTCAGTGATATTGATCAATACTCAAATATTCACGCTCAGAATGTCTCAGACCAAACAGCGCTCAATCCACGATATATCAAATATCAATTTATAGCGCTTAATAGCATCAATGACAATTCTGGCAGATAATATTTCGTGAAAATGCTTTTACACAAAGTTGTCCACAATATGGGTCTGTAAACACTATTTAAATAAACTAGTGCTTAGCTTTAAACGTTTCCCAACGCCACTTTCAGGCGCCAATCTGTGCGTTTCACTCAAACCAGAGTTTCTTCAGGGGGATCGATAAGAACTGCTACAAAGATGCTGCCCACGTTGCCTTCCATAACATTTACTGAACCAGGGGGTATTCCAAAAAACGCCGCGCATACCCCCTGGTTCAGTAAATGTTATGGAAGGCAACGTGGGCAGCATCTTTGTAGCAGTTCTTATCGATCCCCCTGAAGAAACTCTGGTTTGAGTGAAACGCACAGATTGGCGCCTGAGCATGAATATTGAGTATTGATCAATATCACTGAGTTTGCCCACAGGAGGGGTATTGATCACATTGATTAAATGTTGGTATAGAGCTGAAACCTCATTTCATTTTTATGCTAGTTGTATCAAGCTATGAAAGGACCGCGCAAAGTATTGCGCATATATATATGGACAGGACATCTTGCAGGATAAAGACATGATTAACTGAACATCGCAGCGCATTGCCACTGGCAACCTTTCAGTTTCACTGGTAGGACATCGCGGTTACAGTGGTTTATTATTGATTCCGTGCCCCATGTTTATTGTGGGGTAAACAAGTTTAAATGGATGAAACTGGAACAGTATTGGATACATGAGATGGATTTAATGAAGCCTGTTAGTATAAATGACTATTGAATGGAGAAATATCATCTAATTCGGTTATGCACTACTTTTCTTTATATTGTAATTACAGGTCTTTTACACCATCAGTATCCATTCATGTCTGAGTGCTACTTTGGTTGTTTAATAAAGATATTTAATCAGTGATGTCAACAGCTACCACCTTTAAGTTTTCTCATCACAGATGCTGAGTTTCAAGGCAAGCCACTAAAATTATCACTGGTACGGTTAAGGAAGTTTCGTCAACAGTGACAAACTGACTGGGCAGCATTTTTGAATGGCGGTAGTGGCAGTGTTTTTTCAGGGTGGCAGGAAGATGCCAGCCCTCGATGCAGGAGTGCAAAACTTCGGTACCTTGTCTGGCAAAAGTGATGTCAAGCCCTCTTGGCTCCAAAGAAGCTGCTATGTACTGCATTTTGCGATTATGAGCAAGCTGCATTCTTCTAAAATAAGTACTCCTCTTTCTAGTCAAGTATAGCACAGTTACTTACCTGTAACAGGTGATCTCTGGGAACAGCAGGAATAAGTCTTCACATATGGGTACGTCGGTACCGAAGGAGTCTGCGCGGGAATGCGTCCCAGCGTCCAATCAAAGAGCTTTTGGAAGCATCCCACCACGCCTGCGTGCTGCCTTCCTGCCTTTCCCAACTGCCTCTCCTCAGTTAAGTTTTAAAGCTGAGACAAAGAGAGAGAGAGAGAGGAAAGGAAAGATAGATAGAGATACAACTCCTGGGGAGGTGGGTGGGTTGTGAAGACTTATTCCTGCTGTTCCCAGAGATCACCTGTTACAGGTAAGTAATTGTGCTATCTCCAGGAACAAGCAGGAATGAGTCTTCACATATGAGGACTCCCAAGCTAAGATGCCTGGAGTCCCAGCATGTTATAGGTTGGAACATGCTATCCCGCACAACACCAGGCATCCTGAGGATGGAGGGTAGGAGTTGAAGAAAGAAAGGTGCTGTGGAACAGCTAACCTAGCATAGGACTGCAGACAAGGAGTCCATGTGCGGATGATAATTATCATCAATGATATTGAAATATGGACCTCCCCTAACAGGATTACACAGAGGTAAGGAGGTTCATGGGATCTACTGGGGAACCCAGTAGAGGAACCTCAAGGAGGACCTCACTGTGAAGTGGAGGTAATAAACCTGTTAGGAAAAAACAGTGGAGGTCAGAATCCTGAAAGGTAAGAGGGGACCCGGTAATAACTGGGGTAGTACCAAAATGGTGGGCCTTCAGCGGAAGGCTTTATGGTAAAAGCCGAACTCTTTTGGCGACAGAGTGGCTCACCCTTGGAAGCAAAAAGAGAAGGCCGACCGAATTGGACAAACAGGCATAGTCCTTGTGGGAGGAAAAGGTATGGAAACCCCTTGTATCCCAAAAGAAAGGACAAACGCCTGAGGTGTTAGAGCCTGTGATTAGCTGAAGATCCGCAATGTCTCTCCTAACTGGAGTCAGCTAGGAGAGATACTGGAACATGGAGAGCTTCAGAGGTACGTAAACCTTAAGGTTATGGTGGAAGTTGTTAACTACCACAGAAGTGGTTGGGAGTGTAGAACCCCAAACATGCTGGATAGCATAGGTATGGGTAAAGCCCATCTGTCAGAATCATATAGCTACATGAGCCTCGACAGTCAGGTAGATAATGCAGAATTCATATCTACCCATGATAAATATCTCGACATATATATATATATATATATATATATATATATATATATATATATAGATAGATAGATAGATAGATAGATAGATAGATAGATATAGATATACGTATAAGAATATATCTATAGTGAGATATGAAAGGGCATGAAATACACACAAATGATAGACATAGACATCTGTAAGATGTATACTATAGATGAATATATATATGCCTCTATATGGCAGACAGAGATATGCATACAGAACGGTATTCACATAGGAAATGTGGAGAGGAAAGATTCATCTAACAAGAAGGTGAAACCTACTTGAGAAGATATATAGAGAATCTATTCCCACTGGTTATGGCTACAGGGATGCTAGCTAGTGAAATAACCAGGACGGTTACGTGAAAAGCAGAGGATGAAAACAGTCTGCAGCCAGCAAGTCCCGAGTATTCCAGAACTCTAGCATGGTAAGTGAACAGAAGACGCATAAAAATGAGATACCATGCTGACCTGCTTAAGGGCAAAGAGGTATCATGCATTCTTACCATGAGGACGAGCAGCAAGGAGAAAAGCATATTCCCGATTGGAAATAGTATGGACCAAAGCAGGGAATTGGCAACTCCTTAAGCTTTCACGTAAGAGAAGGCCTATGTCCTTTATGTTGAAAAGGAGATAGTGAAAAAAGGGAGAACCTTTCTAGTCATGGGAGACATGACTGAAAACGCCTTTTCCAACCATCTAGGATAGCTGTTGGAGAAAAAAAAACCATGCTCTCTAGCAAGGGCCCATAGTGGAGAGCTTCTCTGTAGAATTGCAGAGAGCATGATGCAGGAGAATGAGGAGATAGAACTGGCTGCTGAAGAGCCAGTACCTATGTCAACTATGCTGCCAAACCCAGGGGAATGGAGATGGCAGAAAGAAGACAATCCAACAAGCTTGTAGTGAAAAAATTTCCAAGACAGATGAAAGCACTGACTTGGAGCCACTACTAAGACCAGACAGAATGCTAGTGGAGGACAAATCTGGTTGCTGGTGGACAAGAACCAGTGGTCCAAACATTAAGGCTCCTGCATTGGCAGCTGCTTGCCAGACAGCAGAAAGAATGTTACTGTTTAAAAACAGAAAGGACAGAACAGGAGTAGAAAACTCTGGACATGTCTGATGAACTGCTTCAAAGCAAGATTGAAAAAGAGGAGTTAACTCAGAGAAGAGAACTCCGCACTGGAAAAGTAACAAAATTAGAGAGGCTGAAGAAAAAGCCCTCCAGTGAAGCAATACCGCTCTTACAGAGGAAAAACCTGGTAAGAGGGTAAAGAGAATGGAGCTGAAGAAGACTTACAAAGTAGTAAGTCTATAGAAAGGAAAAAAAAAGACATGCTGGCACAGGAAACTATCGTTTGATAGTGGTTAGACCTCTTTCCATAGCAGGAAGAGGAGGAGAACCCTGTGACCTAGAAGCATGAACATCCTGACAGCTCATAGAACATAGAAAGAATGGATGTCTTTTGGGAAGAGATCCATATTTAGGATTTAGAATGACAGCAGTGGATTGCCTCTATTGAGAAGAAGCAACTGCAGACTCTAACCACAGGAGTCACAAGCATCTGATGGAGATTGATCAGAAACCCTGTGGTTGCTGGGTTTGCTGAGCCTGGTAAGAGGTTGAATTCTGCAGACCAGGATGATGCTTCCCTTGTTTGGGAACATCTGTATGATGGGCAGATGATGCATAAAACCTTCTTCTCCTACGGGAAGAAAGTTTGGCAGGACATTTCCTACCTACTGGGACAGAAGGTGCAGAACAGCCCCTAGGAACAGGTAAGTCAGTGGACAACTGAGTAACCTGACGCAAAGACTCCTTGTTGAAAAGATTGTCTCCAGTGCAAGGAGTATGTCCCAGTCTTTGCTGTGCCCATTTGTCCAAGTCTGAAGTTTGGAGCCAGATTCTACGTCGTGCCTCTATAGTTATAGCAGAAGTTCTGCTAACAGACTCAAAAGAGTCTAGGGAAACACGAGTAAGAAACCAAGAGATATTCTGAAGATGCTTGAGCAGTGAAGAATAGCCTGCACTCTTGGACTCTGGAAGGGAAGGAGTCAAAAGATGTAATTGCTTTGTGACCTCCTCAAGAGATAGACTCATAAAAAATATATGAAAGAATTCTTGCAGAAAGCATAGATGTCTGGAAGGTTTGACGTCCAAAGGCATCTAGTGTCTTAGACTCACGACCTGGCGGATAAGAAGAGTGCTTTATCTTACTCTTTACCCGCCTCATTGCTGATTCCACTACTATGGAATGATGAGGAAGTTGAGTCTTTTGAAACCCTGGAGAGGGGGGCACCTGATATAAGAGATCAGTTGCTCTGGAAGGTGGGGGTACCCTTAAAGGTGTTTCCCACATTCCTAGAAGGAGATCCTGCAAGGAATGATGTAAAGGAAGCATTATGTTCTCCTTTGCTTTGGTAGAAACAGAGCCTTGTGCAGGATCATGTCCTGGGATAGGAATAGCAAGAGATCTTGCTATATCTAGGAGGAAACTCTGAAAAGAGGGATCCCCAACAGGAATCTCCCTTGGACAGGTTAGATCTGAAGAACTAGCCTGAGCACCGACAGAGCTATCCAAATATATAGGAATAGAAGATCCTGCATGGTGCAGTGTGGAATGCTTAAGGGATGGTCGCCGGTACTGGCTGTCAGGAGCAGCGACCGTCATTACCACATTGTCCATGCCAGGTATCGACTCCAAGCTTGGTATAGAAGGGAGCGATCCTGTTGAAAAAAGCATGGCAGGAGTTGGCCACGATGCTACTGTGGATACCGGTACCGATGTCGATACCGGTACCAATGTTGGAGTCGAGCCCGACAGAGACATTGGAGCAGTCATCGGTGACAGTTCAATCGGTACCGAGGTAACCGAAAACCTCCAGCCGCTATCCTCGGTACCGAGCCACCGGTATCGATCGGTGTCGGTACCAAAGCATATTGGTACCCAGTCTTCCAGACTAGAGATCGATTCCAAACTCAGCATCGAGGGCAGAGAGCCTGATAAGCGAAGCATGGAAGGCACCGACCGTAAGGGTAATGAGGACATCGGTACCAACTTCGGTACCGTGTCTGATACCAGTGGATGAAGGTCAACCAGTGGCAACTCAATCGGCCTCGGGGGAACTGAGAGTTGCGTATCCGAATCATCGGAACCGAGCCTTCGGTACCGCCGAGAGCCGGAACCGAGCTTTCGGTACCGCCGAGAGCCGGTACCAAGGCGAGTCGGTACCCAGTCCTCCAGACTGGAGATCGATTCCAGAATCGGCATCGAAGGAAGCGAGGCTATCGATGCACGTCTGGAGGGTACCGACGTCGGTGGTAGTATCGGTGCTGGTACCGATAATGGAAAGTCAGTCTGGAGAGTATCCACCAGTCCCGAAGGCACCGAGGACGCCAGATGACCATCCCTGGTGAGGAGTGTTTCATCCAACACCAGTGCCGATGCCGGGGTATCAGGACTGCTCGAAGCGGATGCCACCACCAGACACGGCTCAGGTATGTTCTGTGAGGGGTGAACCCCAGGAACAACCTGAAACCCCTGAAAGGCTTTGGAGACCGAAGACTCCCGCCGGGGTTTTGAAGCCAGTGGGCCCTCGAGGGCAAGGCCGAAGCCGTCTACATGCTGTGCATGAGACCTACCACTCGAGGGCTGGCTAGTCTTAACAGACTGTTTGTGGGTTACCTGATCCTGTGTAGAAGAAGGGGACGGTGCCCCGAAGTTGGAGGGAAACCGTGTATTGAGGGAACCTCGATGTTGAAGACCTCTTCTCACCAAACTGTTGTCAGGACCCAAGCAGGTTAGACATCGACTTTGAGGGTCTAAAAATAAAGTTGTACCGCCACAGTTTGAACATTTCTTGGAAAAAGTGGCTGGCGGTTCCATGAAGGAAAAAGAAGAGGCCTAAAAGGCCTAAGAAACCATGGGACACTATGAAGAAAAAATATCCCTTGAAAAAGGAAGATTTTACAAGAAAAGAAAAGAAAACACAGGCGGTACCGGTGGCGTCAGGAAAGACAGCCGCGACCACAAGAAAACTAAAGAAATAAAACAAGAATTTTCTGCGGTGACAGGAGGACATCCTGCCGGCTCTGCGGAAAACGAAAACTGAGGAGAGGCAGTTGGGAAAGGCGGGAAGGCAGCACGCAGGCGTGGTGGGATGCTTCCAAAAGCTCTTTGATTGGACGCTGGGAAGCGTTCCCGCGCAGACACCGTCAGTACCGACGTACCCATATGTGAAGACTCATTCCTGCTTGTTCCTGGAGATTATTGTTTCAACAATACCACAAATAGACACTAGTCACCAAAATTAATGCCCAACAAATAAGACTAGGTCACCAGAGCATAAATGATTTTTGTCGGAGGGAGAAATAAACCTCTTGAAATTAACTGTCCCATTTTAATTATAGTATTGACATTAAAATAGGCAAGCTGTGAGCGGAATAGCTTCAAGTCCATAAGTGGAAAACCTTCAAATCCAGTCCATTCTGTTATGCAAACCCATTTACAATAGGTACATGCACAACGCAGCACCACGTTTCGGGCCATTAAAACTTCAGGATACCCTGCATCAAGTGTACTGCATTTTATGGATGGACAGAAAAGACAGCTTATGTCAGCCAAACACTTGCCAAGACATCTGAAACTCAAATCTGAAAAAACGCTCTTTAAATCGACCCGAATGTCTGACATCACAGCTCGCCGATGGGAGTCTCTGCCCATTAAACGGAACCAGAACAATGGTTAAATGTAATGGTCCACTAACCTAGATATTAAAGGAACAGTGAGCAAAATCGGTAGAAAAACTGGTAGAAAAATCATAAGCTAGATAATACTCTGCCAATCTAGCTTTCGTTCAATGGTGCGACCGCACCTTGAATATTGTGTGCAATTCTGATCACCGTATCTTAAAAGGATATGCGTTATTAGAAAAGATACAGAGAAGAGCCACCAAAATGGTAAAGGGGATGCAAGGATACCCCTATGAAAAGAGGCTAAAAGATTAGGGCTCTTCAACCTGGAAAAGAGATGGCTGAGGGGAGATATGATAGAGGTCTATAAATTAATGAATGTGGAACGAGTAAACGTAGATCAATTGTTTATGCCATTAAGATATAGAAAAGCTAAGGGATATGCAATGAAGTTACAGTGTAATCCTATTTAAGACTAATAAGAGAAAATATTTTTTCGCTCAATGTGTAATCCAACTCTGGAATTCGTTACCGGAGGATGCAGTAAAAGCTGTTAGTGTAGCCGGGTTTAAAAAACAGGTTTGGACAAGTTCCTGGAGGAAAAGTCCATAAACCATTATTAAAGGGAACCCAGGAAATTTATTTTATGTAACATTTCTTATATACCGCCTTTCATGGTATCAAGGTGGTTTACATTGAACAAACTGAAATTACATTGAACAGGGCATTATATCTTGGAGATAACTATTTTACAGGGAACATGGGCTATGGAGGGTTAAGTGGCTTGCCCAAGACCACAAGGAGCACCTGCATATGGAATCGTTCTTTTAACTGGCATCGATCTCTCTGTCTGGACAGAGTCAGAAGCTGTAATGGGGGCAACAGCTTTGGCAATATGATTTTTCCCAGCCATTATTCAGTTGGTGGAGCTTTAGTACCTGTTGAAGTAAAAAGGAGAGACCTACCAAAGTCCCTACCTTTTCCGCAGCTGTCCTCTAAGAGAAAACATAGTTAACCTCCTTTAAGTGTGTTCTAACAGCACTGTTCTATGTCCCTGTGAGTAGCTAATTGAGGAGTTGCCCTATAAAGCAAGAATGCCCACATGGGGTGGGTGGGAGGGGGTAGGTAGGGAGGGAGGGATCTAACACTTGATAAGGTCAGTGACTTGAAAGAGGTTGCCCTGAATAGGAAGCTGGAAAAAGAAACAATGAACTCTGACAGAGCTTTGCCCAACACCACAAAAAAATCCCCTTTTGCAATATAGAAAAATAATTAGCTTTTACAAAGGAAAACTGAAACCCCTTTAAGAGCTCCCAGGTAGACAGACTATTTGAAAGTGCCACAGTATTACCTTGTTTGCAATGGTGTCCCTGTTAGGAATGCCTATGTGTGGCTTTCAAAGGCCCATGGAATGGAGAACAGGATATTACAGGAAAGAAGTCCTTGGGGAGACACTGCAGTCAAAATCGGTATATTTCATTATTTCAGTGGTTTTCACAGTATCTGAGTTTTACTACAACTGTTGTTGTTAAGTGCTGTCAAGTTGGTGTCAACTCCTGGCAACCCTCTGGATAGTTGTCCTAAACTTTGTTCAGTCTTCAGCCAGGTGGCTCATTGCAGATAGAGTAGTATCCATAAATGCTGTTATTGTACTGATCCATCTGATTGCCAGCATTCCTCTTTTACGGTGACCTTCTACCTTGCCAAGCATTATGTCTTTTTCCAATGATCTCTCTCTTTGCATGATGTGTCCAAAGCATGAAAGTCAAAGTCTTGCCCTCTGAGCTTCTAAGGAAAGCTTAGGTTTGATCTCCTCTAGTACTGACTGTTTTGTTCTTCGGGCAGTCCATGATATACACAGTATTCATTGCCAGCACCATAATTCAAAGGCATCAATTTTCTTCCTGTCTTTTTTTTTCACTGTCCAACTTTCACATCCATATGGCGTTGTTGAAAATACCATAGCCTGGACAAGTCGAATCTTTGTGGAGAGACATCTCTGCTCTTGAGAATCTTGTCTGGGTCCTTCATAGCCATTCTACTACTTATCTGTTTAGCACTACAAGGCATATAAAGAGCTGTACACAGTCGTAAAAGATTGTAAGCTATATTAAGCAGGGACTATCTATTCAAGACTATCAAAGATAACAAACGAGATAAGTTTAAAACAAGGGGAAATGGTCAACACACACATGGATGGTAAACTGGAATAAGAGAGTCATGATCCAAAAAGAGCATTGAAGAAGTGGGTTTTTAGCTTGGATTAGAATAGGACCAGAGATGAAGCCAGTCCTAGAGGATCTCCATTGCAAGCAAGGTAAACCTATGGCTCTAGATATAACTTATCTGCCTGAAAGTTCTTAATAGGGGTTAATTTTTATTTGTACAACTTTTTCTGCTGTTCTGTTCACTGATTTGTTTTTGCAGTTGTATTGCAGAAGGGGATTTTTTTTCTGCTTCTACTTATTTTCTCTCCACTATCCTTCAGGTTCAAATAGGAAGGCAGGCTCTTCAAAGTCACTGCACTGTCCAGTTGTTAGTTCCCTCTCTTCCCACCCCATGTTACTAAAGCTTGCAATATATAGCAACCCACCAATTAGCTTGTTGAAAAAGACAACAGATTCCGTTATTGGTTGGAAGGAAAAAGCAAGAAAGTAAATAACTCTCTAAGTAAACAAGTTTGCATCTTAGAAGGATCTTTGATTAGGTAACTGTACAAATGAAGCACATTATACTACACACCTCGGATACATATATTAGATTTTAATAGCTTAAAGTGATAAGAAACTGCTTTATAGCCAAATAACTGTTTGTTTATTTATTTTTATATACTGCGCTATTTTAAATCAGCACGTTTACAGCATAACAACTCAATACATAGAACAGGTTGACATTGAACAATTAAACAGATCTTAACAATTAAAGCAATAAAAATAATTACAGCAATAAAAATTAAAGCAATAAAAATAATTACCGCCACATCACAAGAACCTTCCCAGACTTCCTACATGTAGTTTCCACACCAAACTCTCACCTCCTTCAGCAAAAACCATTGAGGACATTATTGCCACCATCAACACTACGACTGCTCCAACTGACCCATGCCCAGCTCACTGGATCAGGACTATGCGTTCAGTACTCAGTCCATTCATAGCCAACATCGCAAAGTTATCCTTTGCAACTGGAGTTTTCCCAGATGCTCTCAAGCATACATCCATTCGACCATTACTAAAAAACAACCAGCTGGACCCAAAGAAAGAGGATTCTTACCGACCAATCTCTAGTATCCCATTACTAGCTAAAATTCTTGAGAAGTTGACCCAGAGACAGATCCAGCAGCATATAGATTTATCTTCCCCATTAGACCCATGTCAACATGGATTCAAGGAAGCCCATGGTGTGGAAACTCTCCTAACTACATTAGCCAACACACTTATCAATGGGATAGACAGCATCAAGAAGGGCTTTGCGTTAATCTTCCTTGATATAGTGGCAGCGTTCGACTCAGTAGATCACACGCAGCTCCTTATGCGGCTTCATGAGAAGGGAATCCAGGACCGTGCATGGGATTGGTGCAAATCCTACCTAGAAGGTAGATGGCAGCAAGTTTGAATTGGTAACATTACATCCGAACCCTTCCAGCAGAAACAGGGAGTACCCCAAGGCTCCTCCCTGTCTGCTCTGCTCTTTAATATTTATATGCAGCCAATTTGTGACATCACCCGTTCCTTCGGCATATCTTGCCTCATGTACGCAGACGACGTGCTGTTGTTTACACCTATAACTGTCACATGCCCGGACTATACAGTGTTAATCAACTGCTTCAATGCAATAACAGATTGGCTACTCAATCAGAACCTCCGTATTAGCTTAAAAAAACCAGAAGTCCTAATAGTCACAAGAAATAAATGCTTCTCACTTCCACCAACACTAAAAGTTAGACACGCAGAACCTCCAGTCAAGTCCAACATATGCTATCTAGGAGTGATATTGGATCAACAGTTGGACTTCAAGGAGCACATTAAACGCACGGTAAAAGCTATCTACTTCAAGATCAAAACCCTGCGGCACTTGAGACCCATGATGGAGCCCGATGATTTCCGCACCATCTTCCAAGCGCTAGTCACACCGCATTTCGACTATGCTAATATAATACTGCACGGCCTCCCCAAGATTACCCTAAACCCTCTACAATTAGCTATGAATGCAGCAGCCCGCGTCCTGTGCGGAGCCTCAAGGAGTGACCACATTTCCCCCATTCTAAAAGAACTCCATTGGCTTCCAATAAGCTGTAGAATCTTATATAAGGCCCTCCTCATTACCTTCAAGGCCTTCAACAAAACGTCACCTACATCAATTTCTGACCTTCTTGCACACATCACAAACAGATCTAGGAGATCACTAGCTACTTACACCAAGTGAATCTACAAAACTTAACCAGGCAACCATCAATAGGGCATTTATGAACTACGCTCCCAGGTGCTGGAACAGACTCCCTCCCAGCATTAGAGCAATCAGGGACCTTAAGCAGTTTAGAAAGGCCCTCAAACATCACCTGTTTCTCATGCATTTTACACAGCTAGATGTCCCCCCCTCACCCCCCACCCCCACAATCTCAAACCCGTGCTATCTGATAACATTGAACCTACAGTGAATTGAGCACCAACAAGTAAATTGTTCGAAATGTAAAGGTATGAAGGTTGGATCCTTTGAGATGAATAAAACTTCAGTCTTTTTACAGTTCACTTTCAGGTTGTGAGAACCTAACCAGTCAGTGACTGCATTAAAGCAGTCAGTGATTTTAGTGTAGTTAAGAGTTGTTTATGGAGAATAAGGAATAGAGCAGCACATCATCAGCATAGATATGGTAAAGTATGCCAAAGGATTGGATGATCGTGCAAATTGGTTGGATATATAAATTGAAGAACAAAGTGGATAAGGAAGAGCCCTGCGGTACTCCTTGGGTTTGTTGGTACTTAGATGATGTTTGAGTACCTAAGTGAACTAATTACTGACAGTCTGTTAGATACGAACGACACCACTCTAGTGCTAAGTTCTTAATGCCCTTTAGCTGTAGCTGTTCAAGCTGTGTTGAAGGCTGATGCAATATCCAGGAAGATCAAAATGAAGTCTTGTTTTTTATTCATGCCCTTAACCAGGTTGTCAATAAGTGAGGTAAGCAAGATTTCAACACCATGTTGCTGACAGAAACCATGCTGTTGCTGATCCAATGTGGTCTTGGATCTGCTGTTGGACTATCTTCTCCAATATCTTAGCCATGAAGGGAAGGCTAGATATCTGATGATAGGAGTTTGGGTCCTGAGGGTCTAACTTAGGATTCTTTAGGAGGGGTCTGATGATGACTGTTTTCAATGGTGATGGAACCAGACCTTTAGTGAAGGAGAGGTACACAATTCTTGAGATATGAGGACTTAATTCTGAGCAGGACGACTTGATCCAGTGAGAGCGGCATGGATCAGCAGGTGAGGTGACAGTGTTGAGTCCTCTAATTATGTCTTCAATCTGCTCAGTGGAGTATGGGTGGAAGGAGTTTAAAGCAGGGATATTGGTACTTTCACTATAAGGAATGTCTATGCAGGTATCTCCAATATTATGGAAGAACAATTTGGTTTTATTATGAAAGTGAATAGCGAGGTCCTGTGGGCACGGTAAACTTGCAGTTTGTTGACATAATGTGTCCTTTGTGAGAGAGTGAATTAATCGAAAGAGTTCACGGGGCCTGTTGAGGGAGCGTATAAGGATGTTGGTGTGGTATTCCTTCCTTCTCTGGATGATACTAATACGGTGTTCTTGCAAGGTCTTCATCTATATTTCACAATCATGGGGGAGCCTGGAGTGGTGCCATTTCGCCTCTAGTTTCCTAAGTTGCAGTAAGGAATTACGTAGATCCACTGTGAACCAGATAGCAGTATGAGACCGTTTATTGGAGTGCATGGGCTAAGTTAGGAGTGCCGCCTGGCTTAGGGTGGAGTTCCAATTGTGTATAAAGTCAGCTAATTCAGAGGTGGTGGAGTTAAGGTTAGGTATAGCTTCTTCAAGGAATGCCTCTTTACTGAATGGTCTAAAACGACGAGCTGGTGGTGCTGTGGTAGTGGAAGAGGCATTAGAGTTCGGTGTTAACACCAGGTGGCAGTTCAAAAGGCCATTTTGAAAGACTCCTTCTATCCAAGCAAGGACTGTTAATCATCCAGGAAGTTGGTCACAGCTTACCTCAGCAGCACAGGCATAAATAGCTCAACCAGAGCTCTGTGATCCTCAGTCTTGAAGGACTAGAAAAAGGGACTGTTACTTCTGGAGAGAGATCTGCAATTGTGAGTATATACTTCTGGGAATTTTCTGAAAAGAATTCTTTCTATTAAAGCTATTTAATCTGTGAACCCACTATTTTTTGTTAAATCAGCCAGGGCCTAGTAGCAGCAGTTTAAGTTTAAATTTAAAACACAGAAGAGAACTTTCTGGTTACATTTCATACCCAGCAGAGAGCTTATAGTTTTAATTTAATAGTCACTTAGGGCCTAGTATCAGCAAAGTATTTTTAGTTTAAATTTAAAACACAGAAGAGAGCTTTCTGGTTAAATTTGGAACCCAGCAGAGTGCTGTAGTTTAAATTTAATAGTCACTCAGGGCCTAGCATCAGCAAAGTACTTTTAGTTTAAATTTAAAACACAGAAAGCAGCAATTAGACCTTACCTGCTAATTGTCTTTCCTTGAGTTCTATCCGGGCCAGTCCAGGAACAGAAGGGTTGTCAATCCCATTCAGCAGCTGAGGGCTGAAAACTGAAAAGTTCTTTCTGACAGGCTATCTAACCGACCGTGACGTCAGCTACTCAGTCTACCTACTGTCCAAGCAGCTGTGAAAAAAACAATAGAATATACTGATCCAGAAAAAACACAAAAAACAACAAAACTCGTGAACTGTGAACTGATACCCCTGTACCGTAAGATGTTCTAGGGTCGCATCCCTCATGCTGTCCGTTTGTACTATAAACAGTGAGGTATTGAACTGCAGTGAGAAACACCTTTTTTTTTCTTTGCTCTGTACTGTGAAAAAAGCGTGAAGACCTACCGTCCAGAACTGCCAGCACTGCACTCCATGCCCCCCCAACCGCAGAGGAACTACTACTACTCTGAGCGCATAAAACCGTAGCTTGCCCCAAATGTGGGTGGGTCCTGGACTGGCCCGGAGAGAACTCAAGGAAAGACAATCAGCAGGTAAGGGCTAATTGCTGCTTCCTCATCGTCTCTCCGGGCCAGTCCAGGAACAGAAGGGAAGTACCAAAGCAGTTCCTATATATGGGAGGGTCCCGCGAGCCCAGCTACAATTGCAGCAGCCCCGACACCCGTGTCACTCAGTGCATGGACATCTAGGCGATAATGCCGAGCAAAAGTGTGAAGAGAAGACCACGTAGCAGCCCGACAAATATCCACTGGCGGAATTAGGGCCAACTCCGCCCACGAAGCCGCTAACCCCCGGGTCGAATGAGCCCTGATATGCCCGGGAGGTGGCTTCCCTCGAAGTGCATATGCCGATGCTATAGCCTGTTTCACCCAGCGAGCAATCGAAGCCTTAGACACCGCTTGGCCTTTCTGCAGCCCCCCAAAAAGTACAAAAAGCCTATCTGATCTCCGAAACGGTTTTGTCCTGCGGAGATATCTGCGCAGCACCCGGCCCATATCCAAGCTCCGCAGCTGCGCAGAAACCTCTCCGCCTTCTCCACTCGAGAAGGTTGGCAAAGAAACGGACTGATTCACATGAAACGGCGACACTACTTTAGGGAGAAACGACGGAACTGGTCTTAATACTACTTTCTCTGCCGAGAACTGCAGAAAAGGACTTCGACACGAGAGGGCTTGCAGATCCGAGATTCGACGCGCCGAACATAAGGCTACCAGAAACACTGTCTTCCAAGTGAGATGCGGTAAACTAATAGTCTTTTCCACTGCAAAAGGCGGTCGCTGCAAGACCTCTAAGACTAAATTCAAATCCCAGGGCAGCACCACGGGACGCCGTGGCGGTCTGATATTCCGTGCCGCCCTTAGGAACCGATGCACATCCAGGTGCGCTGACAACACCTTGCCCTGAACTTTGCCCCGGTAGCACGCTAGAGCTGCAAGTTGAACCTTGAGCGTATTCAGCGCTAGCCCTTTCTCTAACCCCGCCTGCAAAAAAGCTAGGATAGTCGAAAGAGCTGCGGAAAAAGGATTGAACCCCCTCTCCGCGCACCAATCCTCAAAAATCCGCCACACTCGAATGTAAGCCAGGGAAGTTGTTTTGCGCCGTGCCTTCAACAAGGTAGCAATCACAGCTGAGGAGTATCCTTGACGCCGCAAGCGTTCCCTCTCAAGAGCCAGGCCATAAGCAAGAACCGATCCACCTGTGGCATCAGCACCGGACCTTGATGTAAGAGATTGATTCGCTCGGGCAGACACCATGGGCGATCCACCAAAAGTCTCATCAGATCCGCATACCACGGTCTCCTCGGCCAATCCGGAGCAATGAGAATCACAGACCCCTCGTGACTCGCTACTCTCTGAACCACTCGGCCTATCATCGGCCATGGCGGAAACACATACAGCAACATGTTCCGCGGCCATGGCTGAACCAATCCGTCCAGGCCCTCCGACATATGCTCTCGGCGTCTGCTGAAAAAACACGTCGCCTTGGCATTGGAAAACGTTGCCATCAGGTCCATGACCGGCTGACCCCAACGCACCGCTGCATTTAGCTCCCACTCCCCGGGATCTAAGGCATGGCGACTGAGATAATCAGCTTGAATGTTGTCTTTGCCGGCCACGTGCGCCGCCGAGAGAGCCAGTAGATGATCCTCCGCCCATAGCAATAAATTCTGACTCTCCTCCAATAGGACGGCACTGCCTGTACCCCCTTGCCGGTTGATATAGGAGACTGTCACCAGATTGTCGGAGAACACCCGAACTGCTCTGCCCACAACTAGCTCCTCGAACTCCAGCAGCACCCACCGCACTGCCCGGAGCTCCAATCAGTTGATGGACCAACCGCTCTCCTCCACTGACCAGGAGCCTTGCGCCACCTGTGCAAGACAGTGAGCTCCCCAACCGACGAGGCTGGCGTCGGTAGTTACCAGAACCTAATCGAGCTCCCTGAGAGGAACCCCTGCCTGAAGATGCATCGGTTCCAACCACCAGCGAACAGAGAAGGCCACCTCCTCTGGACACGGCAATCTGCGAAATAGGGGATGAAGCTGTGGAGACCATCTGGAGAGCAGGGCCCGCTGTAGCGGCCTCATATGACTTCTGGCCCACAGAACTAGATCCAAGGCCGCCGATATTGACCCTAGCAACTGGAGATATCTCCACGCTGTGGGAGCCTGCAATTTCAAGAATGCTTGCACCTGCTTGAGAATTTTGCAGACCCGCTCCTCGGAATTGAAATACCAATCCTATCTGGGTGTTGAATAACGCTCCTAAGTAAGTGAGATGCCTCATCGGCAATAACCGACTCTTCGCTCGATTGATCACCCAACCGAGACTCTCGAGCACCTGCACTACCCGAGCCGTTGCTGCTATCGACTCCATGTGAGATCGAGCCCGGATCAACCAATCGTCGAGGTAGGGATGAACCTGAATGCCCTCCCCCCGTAACGCCGCCGCCATGACCACCATCACCTTCGTGAAGGTCCGAGGCGCCGTGGCCAACCTGAATGGCAATGCTCGGAATTGAAAATGACCCATGGGCACGGCAAAACGTAAAAACCTGTGATGCTCCGGTCAGATGGGAATGTGAAGGTACGCTTCCGTGAGGTCTATAGACGTGAGCACCTTGCCAGGTTGCACCGCCCGAATTACAGATCGCAGAGTCTCCATCCGGAAGTGAGGCACCCGCAAACACCGATTGACCTGCTTCAAATCCAGAATGGGCCGAAAAGAACCCTCTTTCTTGGGGACCACGAAATAAATCGAGTACCGACCTAAGCTGCACTGGCTTGGGGGCACGGGCACCACCACCTTGAGTCATAATAACCGCTGAAGCGTCTCTCTCACCGCATTCCGCTTTGCCTGAGACCCGCAAGGGGACCTCACGAAAGAGTCTGGCAGGGGTTGAGCAAACTCCAACGCATAACCCTCGCGTATGATCTCGAGCACCCAACAATCCGTGGTTATGGCAGTCCAGACAGAGAGAAATTGCTGCAACCGGCCACCCACCGGAATCTCCGTCTGGACCTGCCGCCCTTCATTGCGGCTTCTTGAGGGCTTTGTGTTGAGACTGCGAGTAACCTCTGCCAAACCCCCTAGCCCCCCGAAAGGGCTGACCTCGTGCCATAAACTGCCCTCTCTGATAAGGGACAAAACGTGGTCCTCGAAACCTGCGAGCCTCTCGAACCTGCCCACGGAGCTGAGTTTCAGACCGCAACGGTTTCGGACGATCTTCCAGTAGCCGACCCCCTTTAGAGTCACCGAGATCTTTAACAATTTTTTCCAGAGCTTCTCCGAACAGCAACTTGCCTTTATAGGGCAGTTTACTAAGTCTAGTTTTAGAAGAGGTATCTGCCGCCCAATTCCTCAGCCAGAGAAATCTTTGTGCGGCTATGACGGAAGCCATAGACTTCGCTGAGATACGAACCAAATCATAAAACGCATCGGCGAGGTAAGCCGCTGCCGACTCTAACTTCGCTCCTTCGGTCACGGAAGACTCCTCACTGACTCCAGCGGAATCCCCTTGGAGCCAGCGGATGGACGCCCGAGACACGTACACTCCACAAATGGAAGCTTGCAGGGAAAGGGCACATGAATCAAAGAGCTGTTTCAACAGAGACTCCAACTTCCGATCTTGAAGATCCTTGAGAGCCACACTGCCTTCCACCGGAATGGTGGTCTTTTTCATCACCACGGCTACCAAAGCATCCACTTTCGGCATACGCAACAAATCTTTCTCCTCCTGTGGAATGGGGTACCAACGGCCCATCGCCCGGCTGCCAGGCAAGGAAGCCTCCGGACATTCCCACTCCGACTCTACCATTTGTTTAATCACTCTGTGTACCGGGAAACACCGCTGGCTCTAGTTTAAAACCCTGCAATAAGGGATCCTCCAAGGGTTCCTGAGGCACCGCGGGCGTGACAATATTCAGCGCTGCCAAGGACTGCACAATCAGGGCTCCAAGCTCCTCTCTCCGAAACACCCTAAACACATTAGGGTCCTCACCTGGAGCTATTTCCCCCTCTTCTAGTTCCCCTGACCAGGGATCTAAATCCGTCTCTGAGAAGATCTCACCTTCTTCACCCAACTGGGGCGCAGAGGGAGACAGTCCCATCCAATCTACCTGAGTGCCAGACCCCTTAGCCAATCTAGAAGTTCCCTCACCTGGATCAGCCCCTGATCCCAACAACTGCGATGCTGCCCCGCAGGGAAGAGGAACTTCGGGTGGTGGCATGTGCACGTTTGATACAGCAGGCTTGCTAGCCTGCTCCATCTTCAAGAGAAAAGCTCTGTGCATCTGTAAAATAAATTCCGGCGAAAATAAGGAACCCACATTGTCAGGTAGCATGGCCAAGTGTCCCTTAGACCCCTTTTCAGCAGAAGAGGACTTTGTGGACTTAAATTTCTTTTTCTCCGGTTTACTCTGAGACGCGGGAGAAGATTCCGCTGAAGGCAAAATGGCTGCCGTTCCCGCCTTCAACTGAGAGTTTGTAGAGCTTTCCCCGCTGCTTCCCGCCGGCGAAAAAGACTCCATGTGACCAGAAAAAAACCACTCACAAGCAGCAAAAACAACCACGGTGAACGAAGAACAAATGAACCGCAACTCCCGTACTAAAGCAGCTGACGGCATGCCGGATAGAAAAGAAAACACCGCGATTCAGCCCGATCAGTCCTCCCCCGCACCCCGGAACACTCACCGTGTCTCAGAAGCAGTGATTACCGAACCAACAAGGTTCTCAATATCAGCCCTCCAATTCCCGCTGCTAGCAGGACACGGAGTAAGAGCACGAGTGGCAGGAGGATCAAGACTGGGGCTCCCAGCTTATCCCTTGCGCTCCATACAGACGTTTTCTTCACAGTGAGCAGGCTCTGCCCCCGTCTACCGGCAGTCAAAGTTGGCAGAAAAACCGTCCCTTTTTTTTTTTTTTTTAAACGAAAACACTCAAGATGGGGCAGGGAAGGATGCTCTGCTAGAACACCTGAAACCTCCTTTTTGAAAATCTCCTAACTGCTGATTCCTCAACGTCCCTCCTGGAGCCTGTCAGCCTAACGTCCTATTCAGCTGCTGAGGACTGAAAGACTGAGTAGCTGACGTCACGGTCGGTTAGATAGCCTGTCAGAAAGAACTTTTCAGTTTTCAGTCCTCAGCTGCTGAATGGGATTGACAACCCTTCTGTTCCTGGACTGGCCCGGAGAGACGATGAGGAAGAGAGCTTTCTGGTTAAATTTAGAACCCAGCAGAGAGCTTGTAGTTTAAATTTCATAATAAGTTAGAGCCTAGCAGCAGCAAAGAGCTATAATTTAAATCAAATAAGAATATAGCTTACCTCAGCAGCACAGGACAGGGTACTGTGTAGCAGCCCTCTTTTAATAAGTGTTATTTCCCTCCCTCCTTCCCCACACCCACCCACCCCTGGGGTAATCGTAGCTTTATAGGTACTTACACATTTTAAAAGACAGGAGATGTTCTCAGGGGAAGCTCGTTACCCAAATCAGACATACACTAAGGACCTGAGATTAATTAAGCTTCAGGTGAACAAGGTATCTTAACCGTATTAGGTACAGTTTTATTGGTATAAATATCCATAGCAACCCTTAGTAAGTAAAGAACTTAAAGATCTAAACAAAAACCTAAAACTAAGATGCAGACATCAGTCCAGCAGTGTGATGGGGGCTTTCCAGTCTTTTGCATTGAGTGTCACACGTATGATTTTCTCCCAGTTGGTGAGAGGTCTTACGTGTGCATTAGGTGCAAGGAGCTCTTTGCTCTCAGGGAACGAGTCCGTTCTCTAGAGGCTAGAGTAGCAGACTTGGAAAACATAAGACACAGAGGTACATAGACGAGACCTACAGGGATATAGTCCTGAAGTCCCACCTCCAGTCTGGCAGCATCCCTGTTGCCATGGAGGAGAGAGGTCACGTGACAGGAGAGCATCAACCTGCTGTGGCAGGAAGTGATCCTGTAACTAGGACCTGTCCTCCAGGTGATGTAAAACCCTCTCGCACTGAGGAAGTTTCTCCAGGGCCATGTGCCCATGAGGGAAGGGTTAGGACAGCCGTTATAGTTGGTGATTCGATCATTAGGCATTGTAGATAGCTGGGTGGCTGGTGGACATGAGGATCACCTGGTAACATGCCTGCCTGGTGCGAAGGTAGCGGACCTCATGCGCCACCTAGATAAGGTCTAAGATAGTGCTGGGGAGGAGTCTGCTGTCTTGGTACATGTAAGTACCAATGACATAGGAAAATGTGGTAGGGAGGTTCTGGAGGCTAAATTTAGGCTTTTAGGTAGGAAGTTGAAATCCAGAACTTCCAGGGTAGTGTTCTCCGAAATGCTTCCCGTTCCACGTGCAGGACCCAAAAGGCAGGCAGAGCTCGGAAGTCTCAATGCGTGGATGAGACAATGGTGCAGAGATGAGGGGTTTGGATTTGTTAGGAACTGGGGTACATTCTGGGGAAAGGAGGGGCTCTTCCGAAAGGATGGGCTTCACCTTAACCGGGATGGAACCAGGCTGCTGCCGTCCGGCGCTTGGGAGAGCTGAAAGAGCCCCAATCGGGGGACTGGTCTCCATCGGGCTCCCGCCGCTGCATCGCTGTCCAATCGGGACAGGCAGCCGGGATACTTAAACAGAGGCGCCGTCCGGCGCTTGGGAGAGCTGAAAGAGCCCCAATCGGGGGACTGGACTCCATCGGGCTCCCGCCGCTGCATCGCTGTCCAATCGGGACAGGCAGCCGGGATACTTAAACAGAGGCGCCGTCCGGCGCTTGGGAGAGCTGAAAGAGCCCCAATCGGGGGACTGGACTCCATCGGGCTCCCGCCGCTGCATCGCTGTCCAATCGGGACAGGCAGCCGGGATACTTAAACAGAGGCGCCGTCCGGCGCTTGGGAGAGCTGAAAGAGCCCCAATCGGGGGACTGGTCTCCATCGGGCTCCCGCCGCTGCATCGCTGTCCAATCGGGACAGGCAGCCGGGATACTTAAACAGAGGCGCCGTCCGGCGCTTGGGAGAACTGAAAGAGCCCCAATCGGGGGACTGGACTCCATCGGGCTCCCGCCGCTGCATCGCTGTCCAATCGGGACAGGCAGCCGGGATACTTAAACAGAGGTGCCGTCCGGCGCTTGGGAGAGCTGAAAGAGCCCCAATCGGGGGACTGGACTCCATCGGGCTCCCGCCGCTGCATCGCTGTCCAATCGGGACAGGCAGCCGGGATACTTAAACAGAGGCGCCGTCCGGCGCTTGGGAGAGCTGAAAGAGCCCCAATCGGGGGACTGGACTCCATCGGGCTCCCGCCGCTGCATCGCTGTCCAATCGGGACAGGCAGCCGGGATACTTAAACAGAGGCGCCGTCCGGCGGGCCCGCGCCTGAGGGCCTCGCCAGAGGGCCCTTTGGCGTGGCCCTTAGGCGGTGGACCGCTACTACCTCCGACCCAGCACGTAGGCAACCGGGGCCCGCAACCAACCCCAGCCCTGTCTGCCTACGCGGATCGAGCACCGCACCCGAAACAATCAAAAATAGCCGGGTTGTAAAGGTGCAAAAGTCCCACGCTTACTGGCTATGCGACGGCAGCAGCACAGCACAGCTTGAGCTCCCAGGACAGGTAGAGCTCGCTGAAACCTCCCTTCTCAGCGGTCTGCGACGATCCCAGGTAACTTTATCCACAGACTATACCGTTATACCCCACTCAGTCACCATACGGAACAGAAACCTACAAATCCACACTATAATGTGCACTGTACCCTGCCACATGTAAAGAAAAGCTTGTCATTGTTTTGGTAATCCATGCTTAGCCATTCTCAGATTGCCTACTAGCAAAACCAATCTAAGTGCTCTAAGTTAAACAATCTACATAGATGTTATAATGCAATTGTTGATTTCATGGTTGTTTTAAATGTAGCGAGTTATATAGGGTAAAAATGTCCCTCACTGCACTAGTCTTCTAAGGTGGTAAATCAAGACTGCTAGCAACGTTCAAAAGTACTACACATTAGAAATTGCTTTGCATAGTGCTTTAGTCCGTCCTGGTTACATCGGGTTATATCAGGCAAACGGGACGTCTTAAATAACTGCATATTTCTAAATGTAAATGTTTGTGAATCAAATACGGAAAACCAGGTAGCCGCTCCTCTTTTAGAGTGCACCTCCCTGAGTTTTGAGTCTCAAGCGTTTCTTCGTGCGCATCCCCCCATTTACCTAACGAAGCAATATGGATCCTGGTAACTTCTCAATGGTTGCTTTGCCTAGCCGCATGCCTAGCCACATGCATAGGAAATACTATCCCACACATCTACACCCCCTATACCTGGCAGCCATTACTGTTCTGCAACCCTCTCCCAGTCCTTGCAGCTCAAAATATCTATCTGCACCCACTCCCTCAAGCTACCACTCTACCCCATATCGAGCCCAGCAATGCGTGCAATAAAAAACAGCAACCCCGTCACCACCACAAATCAAGAAAAGCTCACAGACCGAAAGAACCAAGACCCACCAAGATAAGCAAGAACGGGGGCAAGAACCTGCAAATGACTTACACAACGCAGTCCACAATTTCCATCATACTCGTAAATGCCAGATCCATAAGAAACAAAACTCATATAATATATGACCTCCTGTCAGATGCAAAGCCTGACTTACTTTGCATCACCGAGACTTGGATAACCGAAACAGACCCTGTAATCATCAATCAAATAAGCAAACCCGGATATACTGCGTATAACTGTCCTCGCACTAAGAGAAAAGGAGGAGGGGTCTTAATCTTGGCCAGAACTGAATTGTCCTTAACAAGTACACCGATAAGCATACCTGAAGGCATCGACATACTTAAAGTTGAAAATAGAACCTTAGCCATATGTCTTATCTATAGACCACCAACGTCACCACATGAATCACTGGCAGCAGCTCTGGAAATCATCTCAGCTACAGCGCCCAAAAAGACCCAGGTCATCCTAGGAGACCTGAACTTACCATCCACCACCGCAATGCAAGCAAACATTTTCCACGAAGCTATGGAACATCTGGGTTATGAGCAAGTCATCCAAGACGCAACCCACATCAAGGGTAATACACTAGACATGGTGTTCCTACCCACCGAACACCCCAAGATGTTGAAATCCAAACCTAGAATAACCCAAGTACCATGGTCAGATCATCACCAAATTGAACTCACCCTACTCCCCCCCTCAGCTCCTGCCCAATCTCAACCAGACCAAGCACCACCCCAACGGAGATGCTTCCAAAAACTCATCAAAGAGGACCTCCTTGAATCCATAGCAAAATATATCCACCCAGATTGCTCAGACCTCGAGACACTGGCGAACCAATGGAACATAGGAATCGAGGCTGCCTCAAAACCCACCTGGAGTCACCCAAGGCACCCAACCAGGGTCAAGACTGAACCATGGTACACCTCAACGCTACGGGAACTGAAGAAGGACCTGAGAAGGCATGAGCGAAGATGGAGAAAGCACAAAACCGAGGAATGCAAAAAGTCCTACTTCGACCGCCTATCAACCTACAGGAATGAAGTCAACCAAGCAAAGAGAACGCACCACACAATCACTCTCAATAAAGCCCTCAACAGGCCCAGAGAACTATTCGCGCTCGTCAAATCCCTCACAAAAGCCCCACAAGACAACAATTCCAGCGGCTCCATAACAGCTCAACAACTGGCAGATCACTATGCCAGCAAACTCAATCCTGCAGCACCTACCCTCATCACCCCCACGCTGGACCCAACCAACTTCCATCAAGAGAGCAACACACAGGAAAGGACCGATCACAGCAGAAAATGGTTAACCTTCCGGAAGGTGGACAATCAACAGATAAAAGCCATCATCACCAACCTAAAAACACCACCTCCCCTCTTGACCCCTGTCCAGCCTCCTGGATCAAGGCAACCAAAGAGGAAATAGCGCAGCACATCTCCCATATAGTGAACCTATCACTGCTGCAAGGTCTCATGCCATCACTCCTCAAGAAGTCACTTATACGCCCCATCTTGAAGAACAAAACACTCAGCAAAGATGACCCTACCTCATACCGCCCAATCTCAAGCATAACCTTCCTCGCCAAAATCATTGAAAAGGCAGTACAGCAGCAACTGCAGGACCACATTGATGATACAAATGCCTTGGATGTGCATCAATACGGGTTTCGACAACATCATGGTGTGGAAACCCTCCTGCTAGCCTTGCTGGACAATCTACTTAAGGGGCTGGAGAACAAGAACACGATGTATATTCTTATCTTCATTGATATCTCAGCTGCCTTTGACTCAGTGCACCACTCAACACTACTGGAACGACTTGAGTCCATAGGCATTGCAGGGACCCCACTAAAATGGTTCTCCTCCTATATAACAAACCGAATGCAGCAGGTCAATTTCAACAACGACAAAGCAACTCCCTTCCCACAAACCCAGGGCATTCCGCAAGGTTCCGCCCTCTCCTCTCTCTTATTCAATCTATACCTGCAACCAGTGTGCAAAATATTCCAGACCCACGGCATCAACTACCATATCTACGCTGATGACCTAATGCTCTACACACAACTGGATGCAAACAACCCGAACATCAGTAAGCTTGAAAATTGCCTACTCGAGCTTCAAATCTGGCTCCAACGAAATAACATGCTCATTAACCATAAGAAGACAGAAGCAATGTGCATCTCCAGGAAACCAGGTTTTGAGCCCCCTAAAAATGTCACCATGAACAACAATATTTACAACATAAAATCAGAAATAAAATACTTAGGTGTGATGCTTGACAACAACCTAAATATGGACAGGCACCTGCGAAACACCAATCGAGCCATATTCCACAAATTAAGAATACTGCAGCCTTTACGTAACATCCTTGATCATGATGACTTCAGATCTGTCGCTCAGGCCCTCATCATTCCACACCTAGATTACTGCAATGCCATACTGCAAGGCTTGCCAAAGAAAACTACAAATATTCTGCAAATGGCACAACATGTTGCAGCCAGAATCATCATGCAAAAAAAACTCTCTGACCACATTACACCCACCCTAATTGAGCTGCATTGGCTCCCCATCACGGCCCGCATTCAGTACAAATTACTAGTCACTACATTCAAACTTATCCATAATATAGCACCCTCTCACCTCAACAGCTTGATTTCCAATCCACCCAACAACAGAAGTAGGAAAGCAGCGAACCTCAACACCATCTGCCTCCTGAGATCATTCACAAAGGCTAATGCCTGTCCCACTAACAGAGCTTTCTCGTTTACAGCTCCTACACTCTGGAATCGGTTGCCAAGTGATCTGCGTGAAATCTATGATCTAAAGGACTTTAGAAAGGAGCTTAAGACACACCTTTTCAAGTCCCATTACAACCTAACATCATGAGCTACACGCAACCACGTGAAAATATACATATACATATGCAGACCACTTATAAAGTTTTACAGTTTAGTCAATTGTAAATATGTATATAACAATCATGTGTAAATATGTATATAGCAATCAACTGTAAGCCTGTAACCTGTATTCTGCTGTGCCCCCCCCCCTATAATCAGAGTGTTTTTAATCTAATTCCTGGCCAGTACAGCCAACATCACCATGTGTAACAACCGCTGCTGATCACTGGAAGCAGCGGGATATAAATGTACGCTAAATAAATAAATAAATAAAAATAAATAAAATTAACCTTTAAAAAGGAGATAGAGCAGCTTTTAAACTAGATAATAGGGGAAAGCCGACAGTCGCCCAAGAGCAGATGGTTTGGAAGAATGTATCCTTGAAGGATACTACCAAAAGCAGAGAGGTTCCAAAAAAGAGTAAAGTAGCCCAAATGCCCTCGAGTATGGAGCAGACAGAGCTTAAAGATCCCAAATTACCCATGTCTACCAATAGCCAAATTAATATGAATAAAATACAGTCTCTAAAATGCTTGTATGCATATGCTAGAAGTCTAAAAAATAAGATGGGAGAGTTAGAATATATAGCACTAAATGAGAGGTTAGATGTGATTGGAATATCAGAGACATGGTGGAAGGAGGACAACCAGTGGGACACTGTGATACCTGGGTACAAACTATATCGTAATGATAGAGCTGATCAAATTGGTGGAGAGGTTGCGCTCTATGTTAGAGAGGGCTTTGAGTCAGAAGGGATTAAAGATTTTCAGGAAAAAAAATTTGCTGTAGAATCTCTATGGATTGAAATTCCATGTAAAAAGGGGAAGACAATGGCGGTGGGGGTGTACTATCGACTGCCTGGCCAGAATGAACAAATGGATGATGAAATTTAAAAAGAAATCAAGGAAGCTAACAAAAGTTACAGCGCAGTAATAATAATGGGCGATTTCAATTACCCTGGTATCGAATGGGTCAGTGTCACGGCAGTACATGCTAGGGAGATAAAGTTCCTAGATGACATAAATGACTGCTTCTTGGAGCAGCTGGTTCATGAACCGACCAGAGGGGAAGCCATATTAGACCTAGTCCTTAGTGGAACACCAGATCTAGTGCAAGAGATAAGGGTGTTGGGGCCACTTGGCAATAGTGATCATAGCATGATCGCCTTTAATTAGTGGAGGAGGGATAGTAAGGAAATCCACAGTACTACCTTTTAACTTTCGAAAGGGAGACTATGATAAAATGAGGAAAATAGTTAAGAAAAAACTAAAAGGAGCAGTTGCAAAGGTTAAAGACTTACATCAAGCTTGGGTGTTGTTGAAAAATACTATCTTGGAAGCCCAGACCAGCTGTATTCCACACTTTAAGAAAAGTGGAAGGAAGTCCAAAAAACTGCCAGCATGGTTTAAAGGTGAGGTCTGAGAGGCTGTTGTTGCCAAGAAAGCATCTTTCAGGAAATGGAAAAAAGAGCCAAACGGTGAAACCTTGAAACAGCACAAGCACTGGCAGGTAAAATGCAAGGCATTGATAAAGAAGGCAAAGAGAGAATTTGAAAAGAAGCTTGCTGCGGAAGCAAAAACGCAAAATAAAGATTTTTTCAAGTACATTCGTAGCAAAAAACCTGTGAGTCAGTTGGACCATTAGATGATAGAGGAGTTAAAGGGGCACTAAGGGGCGACAAGGTAATAGCGGAGAGACTGAATGAATTCTTTGCTTCTGTCTTTATTAAGGAAGATGTAGGGATGTTACCCATGACTGAAGTGGCATTTAAAGGTGCGGAAGAATTGAAGGAAATATCGATACATCGGGAAGATGTATTACAACTATTAGATAAACTGAAGAGTAGCAAATAACCTGGGCCGGATGGTATACATCCAAGGGTGTTGAAAGAACTGAAATATGAGATTGCAGACCTGCTATTAGTAATCTGTGAACTATCATTAAAATCATCTCTAATACCTGAAGATTGGCAGATTGCCAATATAACATCAATTTTTAAAAAGGGTTAGAGGGGTGATCCGGGAAACTACAGACCGGTGAGCCTCACGTCAGTACCGGGAAAAATGGTAGAAACCATCATAAAGAAAAAAATTACTCAGCATGTAGATAGTCATGGCCTAATGGGAGACAGTCAACATGGCTTTAGACAAGGAAGATCTTGTCTTACTAATCTGTTATGTTTTTTTTAAAGTGTGAATAAACAGGTGGACAAAGGTGAGTCGGTTGATATAGTGTATCTGGACTTTCAGAAAGCCTTTGACAAGGTCCCTCATCAGAGACTTTTGGCAAAACTAAAGAGTCATGGGATAGGAGGCAGTGTACTACTGTGGATCAGGAACTGGTTAAAAGATAGAAAGCAGAGGGTTGGGCTAAATGGCCAATTTTCCCAATGGAGAAAGGTGAATAGTGGTGTACCCCAGGGATCTGTGCTGGGTCTGCTGCTTTTTGACATATTCATAAATGACCTGGAAAGTGGAATAACGAGTGAGGTTATCAAATTTGCAGATGACAGAAAACTATTTAAAGTTGTTAAAACCCAGGAGGATTGTGAAAAATTGCAAGAGGATCTTGATAAATTGGAAGACTGGGCATCAAAATGGCAGATGAAATTTAATGTGGACAAGTGCAAAGTTATTCACCTAGGGAAGAACAACCCAAACTATGGTTACACGATGCAAGGTTCCACATTAGGAACCACCACCCAGGAAAAAGATTTAGGCGACATTGTGGATAACATGTTAAAACCCTCGGCCCAGTGTGCAGCGGCAGCCAAGAGAGCAAATAGAATGCTAGGTATCATAAGGAAAGGAATGGAAAATAAAACAAAAGATGTTATAATTCTTCGATAGCGTTCCATGGTGAGACCGCACCTTGAATATTGTGTGCAATTCTGGTCGCCGTATCTTAAAAAGGATATAGCGTTATTAGAAAAGGTTCAGAGAAGAGCCACCAAAATGGTAAAGGGGATGGAAGGATACTCCTATGAAGAAAGGCTAAAAAGGTTAGGGCTCTTTAACCTGGAAAAGAGACGGCTGAGGGGAGATATGATAGAAGTCTATAAATTAATGAACGGAGTGGAACGGGTAAACATAGATCGACTGTTTACGTTATCAGAATATAGAAAGACTAGGGGACATGCAATGAAGCTACAGGGTAAACTATTTAAGACTAATAAAAGAAAATATTTTTTCACTCAAGTGTAATCAAACTCTGGAATTTGTTACCGGAGGATGTAGTAAAGGCTGTTAGTGTAGCTGGGTTTAAAAAAGGTTTGGACAAGTTCCTGGAGGAAAGGTCCATAAACCATTATTAAGAAGGGACCCAGGATAGCAATGCTTGACCTAGTACAAGCATTGCAGAACCTGTGTCTTTTGGGGAAACTGCTAGGTACTGTAATGTAGAAGGTCCTTCCGAGGCTGTGGAGCTGGGTGAAACAGAAGAGTCTGTTGCAGTTTCTGACAGGCAAGCAAAGCACATGGCCCAGGGTTGCCATGGGTTATGTAAACAGTTTGAGTCACGAGTGCAGCAAACACGCCCAAGCTGCTGAGTATCCCTGAGCCCCGGTCTTAAGGGGAAACACCTGGGTGGAGGCGGGACAGAGTTAAGCCCTAGAAAACAGGGATATAAGAATTGCTCACTGAGATTCAGGGAGCAGAGAAGGAGCAATGAGCAGAGCAAGGGGAGGAACCCGAAGCAGAGTAAGGAGCAGAGCAAGGAGAGGAACCAGGAGAGCAGAGATGGTGGAATAAGAGGAGCTGGTGGAGCTGTAGGAGTTCCAAGAGCAGCAGAGAGAGAAACAGGAGACAAAGCACGAGAATTCAAAGCTACAAAGTCCCGGAGAGCCCAAGCCCAAAAGCCAGGTGGGAGCTACTCTCAATTAGAGCCCTATCGTGAAGGCAGTTGGGGAGAGAGACTGACTGAGAGGTCAGTGTGGGAGTGCTCAGAAACTCTTGGGAGAGAAGGCTGTTGGCCAGAGGACGTTTGCATGACTGAGGAAGCAGTGCTGAGAAAGTCTTCTAGGAAAAAGCCAGAAGGTAGGCTGTGTAAAGCATTGAAAGAGAAAACTAGACAGAAACGTTTTCCCTGTTATTGCCAAGCTCTATTAGACTCTCCATATGTTAGTTCCCAAGTATACGGCAGTTATCAGCCCTGCTCTATAGAGCATTCTGAAGAGAAACCTCTGGGGAAAAGAGAGGGTCTGTGTTTTAAAACTCCGTATGATTTTGTACAAACCTGCTCAGTTGAAAGTGATGAGGAAATGCAGACAGGGTCTGTTGTAATAGACTCTGAGGAACAAATGGACTGTATGCTATCATTTGCAGATGATATCATATCCCTGTGCTGATATCTGTTACCAGAGCTGTTGGAACAGCAGCAAAGAAGCAAAGTGATTCTTTTGGGTTTAAAAGGAAATGTTTCTTTGAGTTTCTTGAAGCACTGCATTGTTTAAAGCTGAAAAGGAAGAAGCTGTTTTGTTTCAGTTCCTGAGTTTTGTTTTCTTATGCCAGAAGCATGGCCCTTTTTGTTCTGTATTTTATTGGCAATTAATCCACCCGGAGGGGAAATAAAACCTTGTCATATATTGCCTGAACCACTCGACTACAGTTATTCCTTGCTTGGGGAGTGGAAGGGGACTACAACACCCAGAAGGCCGTGCATAATCAGTGCACTGCCCTACTTCCTGAGTCAGGATTTTCCCAGGCTGACCTTTCTCTGCATGCCTCAGGGCTCCAGGGGAGGTTACTGGTGACAAATCTGGCGTAGTTTTGCGGATTCTTTTTGCCTGGAATACAAGGACATTTAAAGGGAAAGAAAACATCAGGAGGTACCAGTGCAAGAAGAAGAAACTGCTATCCTGTAAGCGAAAAAGACAGTCCGAATTCGCTGGCAGACCGGCCAGGAGGACCAGGACCTTTCTCAATGCCTGAGTCTACACAGTGCCAAGGTAAAAGTAGCTGGGCACGGGTGTAGGCGGATAAAAAAGTGAGAAAGGGGAATACCTGTTCTGCAGTTTTAAAGACAGGGTTAAAAAAAAAAAAAAAAAAAAAAAAAAAAATAGTGTGTGTGTGCCGCACTTGGTGGGCCTTTCTTTTTTTTTTCTGTCTTTGCAGGAACAGCAGCCACAAGGATGGACCCACAGGACGTGATGAGGTGGATGTCTGCCCAGTGGGAGAAGCATATGGAGTTGGCGTGTCTGATGCAGGAACAGAGTGCTGCAGCAATGCGTGCGCAGCAGAAGCCACTCATCGATCTGCTAGAGGCTTTGCTGCAGAAGCCAAAGGACATTGAAGGAGCTATTCCCTCGTTGGTAAAGGGGGTAGGACTGCCTGACTGTAGTGCTCTTGCACTTGGACAATTAACTGCACAAGATAACTTTGATGACTTTACAGAGGCCTTTGAGCGTATAGCAGGGGCAGCTAAATGGCCTGGGGAACAGTGGGCAGTTAGATTTGCAATGACTCTCACAGGAGAGGCTCTGATAGCTTACAAGACCATGTCCGCGGTTCTAGCAGCAGATTATGCTTAAGTAAAAAAAGCTGTAAAAGATAGGCTAGGATTAACACCGTTGTTTTATAAGCGCAGGTTTAGGGAGACTAGGCTGATGCCTAGGGAAACTCCGAAGGCTTTATTTCAGCGGTTGAAAGGGTTGGCTTGGAAATGGCTTGCTCCAGAGAGGAGGACTATCGATGCAGTAATAGATACCATCATCCTGGAGCAATACATGGAAGCCGTGCCTCAAGAAGTAAAAGCTTTCCTGATGCTCCAAAGTTGCCAGACCACTGAGGAGGCAGCCAACCTCACTGAAAGGTACTTTGAGGCCGAGTTGGCTGGGACCTCAAGAGAGAGTGTGCTGAAAGTGGCTGGTTTTGCCAACTTTGGAAAATTGGAAAGGAACCCAAGGGGTAAAGTACCCAGCGAGAATGCTGTTGTGTCTGTAACTAAAGGAAAATGCTATAGCTGTGGAAAATTTGGCCATTTTTGTAGGGATTGTATGATGCGTACAGCCCTAGTGACTGGGAGAGAAAAACACATGAGAGAAGGATTCTTATTAAAAGTTCATGTAGAGGGCATTGAAGCTCTGGCCCTGCTTGACTCGGGGGCGGACCAGAGCATGGTCTCGCAAAAGCTCTGGAAGGCCATTGAAGCCCGTCTCCGGTCAGCACCAAGCCAAGCAGAGGGGAGAGTTAGAATAAGATGTGTGCATGGGGCATCCTCATACTACCCCCTATACAGGTTATCGGTGAAAGGGCTGGGAACTGAAAGGGAGGTACTAGTGGCCATAGTCCCACGGCTCCCACATGACATCGTCCTAGGGAGAGATTGGCCTCCATTTTGTAAAGAGATGGAGAGAGGCCTTAATGAAAATGCAGGCCCAGTATCTACCCAGTCCCGGGCAGGAACACCAGGGGTAGGGATAGTAAAGCAAGGTGTCCCAAAGACAGAGGCCCTAGCAGCGAAGGTCCCTAGTCCATTATTTGGAAAGCCACGTAATACTAGCTCCCAATCGAAGCCACAGGCGAGGGATGTGCCCTCAGTTAAGCAAACGTTTGTTCTACAGTATTGTAAGGTCTCGCCTCAGGCCAAAAGCCCGCAGAGAGCTTCATCAGCAGCTGCCGGCTACGACCTGTTTAGCGCTGAGGATGGAATAGTCCCAAAGGGGGGAAAAGCATTAATAGATACGGGTATAAAGGTACAAATTCCAGAAGGTTGTTACGGACGTATAGCACCCCGATCTGGCTTAGCTGCCAGGTACTTCCTAGACGTCGGAGCGGGAGTTATAGACCCCGACTACTGAGGCGTGATAAAAGTCTTACTTTTTAACTTTGGTAAGGAAGACTTTAAAATTAAGGCTGGTGACCGGATCGCTCAGCTTATTTGTGAGCGAGTGGGATTCCCGGCAGTAGAAGAGGTGCCCTCACTGACCCCCACGAGTCGGGGAGTGGGAGGCTTTGGGTCTACTGGGTTGGGGGAAGTAAAGAGCCTGACAGCCTTAGCTGAGGAGAAGAGGGAAGAGGACCTAGGTCCACAACTGGCTAACTGGAAGGAGAATCCAAAGCCCCGAGTAGGAGCGGATCTGTCGCCACAACATCGGCAAGGGCCGACTCAGGTATTAGCGAAGTTTTCGGACGTTTTATCAATTGTACCAGGGGAAACACACATAGTGCCCCAGGAAATTGCTACTGTGCCAGGGAAAAGAGGTAGGCAATGGCCATACCTATTACCCGAGGCAAAATTTGAGTCCAGGTGGAAAGGACCATGTACAGTGGTGGGGAAGGCAGGTCCCGTTTCCCCAGTGGTGGAGAATGATAGGGGACACCACCAAGTACACCACCTGAAGGTATTAAAACCTGGGCAGGAGAGGTCAGAGACAGCAAGGCTAGTCAGTACAGAAAAACGAATATGCAGCCAGTTAAGGATTACGTGCTGTCTGAATAAAGAGTCAGCAGCCCGTAATATCTTAAGGGGGGGATATCTGTAATGTAGAAGGTCCTTCCGAGGCTGTGGAGCTGGGTGAAACAGAAGATTCTGTTGCAGTTTCTGACAAGCAAGCAAAGCACATGGCCCAGGGTTGCCATGGGTTACATAAACAGTTTGAGTCACGAGTGCAGCAAACACGCCCAAGCTGAAGAGTATCCCTGAGCCCCGGTCTTAAGGGGAAACACCTGGGTGGAGGCGGGGCAGAGTTAAGCCCTAAAAAACAGGGATATAAGAATTGCTCACTGAGATTCAGGGAGCAGAGAAGGAGCAACGAGCAGAGCAAGGGGAGGAACCCGGAGCAAAGCAACAAGCAGAGCAAGGTGAGGAACCCGGAGCAGAGTAAGGAGCAGAGCAAGGAGAGGAACCCGGAGCAGAGTAAGGAGCAGAGCAAGGAGAGGAACCAGGAGAGCAGAGATGGCAGAATAAGAGGAGCTGGTGGAGCTGTAGGACTTCCAAGAGCAGCAGAGAAACAGGAGACAAAGCACGAGAATTCAAAGCTACAAAGTCCCGGAGAGCCCAAGCCCAAAAGCCAGGTGGGAGCTACTCTCAATTAGAGCCCTATCGTGAAGGCAGTTGGAGAGAGAGACTGACTGAGAGGTCAGTGTGGGAGTGCTCAGAAACTCTTGGGAGAGAAGGCTGTTGGCCAGAGGACGTTTGCATGACTGAGGAAGCAGTGCTGAGAAAGTCTTCTAGGAAAAAGCCAGAAGGTAGGCTGTGTAAAGCATTGAAAGAGAAAACTAGACAGAAACGTTTTCCCTGTGATTGCCAAGCTCTGTTAGACTCTCCATGTGCTAGTTCCCAAGTATACGGCAGTTATCAGCCCTGCTCTATAGAGCATTCTGAAGAGAAACCTCTGGGAAAAGAGAGGGTCTGTGTTTTAAAACTCCGTATGATTTTGTACAAACCTGCTCAGTTGAAAGTGATGAGGAAATGCAGACAGGGTCTGTTGTAGAAGACTCTGAGGAACAAATGGACTGTACGCTATCATTTGCAGATGATATCATATCCCTGTGCTGATATCTGTTACCAGAGCTGTTGGAACAGCAGCAAAGAAGCAAAGTGATTCTTTTAGGTTTAAAAGGAAATGTTTCTTTGAGTTTGTTGAAGCACTGCATTGTTTAAAGCTGAAAAGGAAGAAGCTGTTTTGTTTCAGTTCCTGAGTTTTGTTTTCTTATGCCAGAAGCATGGCCCTTTTTGTTCTGTATTTTATTGGCAATTAATCCACCCGGAGGGGAAATAAAACCTTGTCATATATTGCCTGAACCACTCGACTACAGTTATTCCTTGCTTGGAGAGTGGAAGGGGACTACAACACACAGAAGGCCGTGCATAATCAGTGCACTGCCCTACTTCCTGAGTCAGGATTTTCCCAGGCTGACCTTTCTCTGCATGCCTCAGGACTCCAGGGGAGGTTACTGGTGACAGTACGTATGACCTAGATTTGCCACTGTTGGAAACAGGATACTGGGCTTGATGGACCTTGGTCTGACCCAGTATGGCATATCTTATGTTCTTATGGATGTGGAATAATATGGCCTTGTCGTCTCATCAAGGTACTAGAAGAATTTGTGATTGGGGAGAATTGCTGGTTCCCAGAGTATAGGAAGGAGCGAAAATAAGGTCCAATGTGTTTCCTTTCGTGTGAGTTGAGGCATGTATTAATTGATCATAGCTTAGTACAGACATCGCATCTAGAAATGCTGTGGTCCCGGAGGAAGAGGTGAGTGTTTAAATCTTTGCTGCTAGTGTCCTGTGAGTGTTTTTGAGGCCTGCTGCTGTGTGTGAAGCATGTTCTGTGGGTTAGCAGAGCTCAGGATCTTGGCGGGTCTTTTTCCCGCCGTTTTTCTTCACAGTGCTCTTTTTTGTTTTTGCTGACAGCTTTCTTTAATTAATCCTTGTAGTTTTCTGGTTACTTGGTATTAATTTTGATTACTTTTAATTTTCAATGTTTTGGAGCTCTTAAAGGGCCAGTACAGAAAAGCAAAAATATAAAAAAATAAATAAAAATAAGAGAGGATTCTGCACATTGCTGTTTTGTTGCCCTTTTTGGTGGTCTGCGGGAGCCATTTCCTTTACTATCCAGTCTCTCAGTAGCCCATCGGCCATAGTGTGGTGCTGGCATTGCAATGCACCCACGACCTCTATGAGATGCTGCAGGTGGTCTGCAGGCAGGAAAGCTTTCGCCTGAGTAGTATCAAGGAGGACCCCAATGAACTCTAGTTGTTGTACCAGCTGAAGGCGAGACTTTAGATAATTGAACATGAAGCCAAATCATTCGAACACCTGAATGGTGAGCTCAGTGGACTGCCATACATTGGCCAGCATGGGATCCTTTACGAGCCAATGGTTCAGATACAGGAAGACAAAGACCCCCGCCGTCCCCCCCCCCAGGTCCAAAGGAAAGCGGTTATGGCTGCCAGTCACTTTGTGAAGACCCTGGGGGCTGCAGCCAGCTCAAAGGGTAGTATCCGGTACTGATATTGCTAGCTGTCCATCACAAACTGAAGGTACTGCCTGTGATGTGGGTGGATCGGAATATGTGAGCACACATCCTTCACATCCAAGAAGCAAAGTCAGTCATCTTGTAGGAGGAACGGGAGCAGCTTCTCCACTGAGACCATTTTGAACTTTTTGTGCACAAAGAACCAGTTGAGGTTTCGGAGATCTAAAATGGGGTACAACCCTCCAGTCTTTTTGGGAACCAGGAAATACCTGGAGTAAAAGCCCTACTTGATCTGGGCCAGATGCACCAGCTCGATGGAGAGGTCAGATAGCAGGCCACGACCTCAGTCTGTAGGAGGCTCCAGTGCGTGGGGTCCATGGGGTACTCCTCGGGACTGTAAGGTGCTGGCAGCTGGGTGAAATGCAACCGATAGCCACTCTAGACAATCCGTAGCACCCATGTGTCTAAGGTGACCAGAGGCCACCGGTGGGAAAAGTGGACGAGCCGCCCCCTCACCTACAGGGGAATCTTGGACAGCGGTTGAATGGCTATGCTCCTGAAGATCCTGTCAAAAATCTCCACCTGACTTGGGCTGGGAGGCGGGCTGCGCCTTCAGGGTCTTCTCCTTCCACTGACAGAGGGAAGCCTGGGTCTTAGGTTGCACTTGCAGCTGAGACGAAAAGTACCTCCGCAGGTGTGGGAGAAAAGCCTTCTTGTTTGGTTCTTTCTTCTGCGTGGTATCCGCAGTCTTTCTGGAGAGCCGGGTGAGGGTCACCTGCTCCTTTTCCAGCTCTTTGGCCTTTTTCTCTATGGGCTTACTGAAGACATTTTCACTCTGACAGGGGATGCTGGCGATCTTGTCCTGGATCCACTGCTCCAGGTCAGAGGAATGCAACCAGGCTATTCACTGTGTGGCGATCCCTAAAGCCGCCACCCTAACAGTGGATTCAAAGGTATTGTAAGTGTCCTGGACCATAAACTTCGAGCATTCTTTGCTGTGAGCAATGAGACTTTGAAAGGATTCATGGCAGTTCTCAAGGACAAGGGAAGCAAAGTCCTCAATGTCCAGCATGACATCTATGAGAAACATGGCCAGGATCTGTACTATCAGCATGGAACCCTGGAAGTGCCTTCTCCTGAAGTAGTCCAGGGTCCGCACCTTCCACATGGACAGCATAGAGGAATGCATCTTTGCACTCTTTTCCTGCTTCAAAGCAGACTTGACCACAATGGAATTGTAGGGTAATTGAGGCTTCTCGAATCCCGGAGCCTTTTGGACCCGGTATAGGGAATTGAGACAGTGGCTGATGACCAGGAACATGAATGGCGCCTCCCACAGCCACAGAATCAGCCTCTACAAGACATGGTAGACAGGAACAGTCTCTGCCTCATGAGGGGATGAGGGGCATTGGAGGAGTTCCAGTTCCTCTGCCCTTGTGTCCTCTTACAATTCCAGAAAAAAGGGGATGGGCCTTTGGCCAGGTCCCAAACAAAATTCTGGAAGGACATGTCTTCCGGTGGTGACTTCCGCTGATCCGGAGGGGGCAAGGAGACAGATGGGAGATCCTGGGCCGAAGGTCTGACACCGTATATTCCGTCTCAGTCTCCCATTCTGATTTGGGTTGCGAGAGGGTCGAAGTAATGCTTGGTCTCCGCCGAGCACCAATTGCACGGCTCAGGAGAGGGTGGACATCAATGGTCCTCCTTGCACCCGCTATGCCGATGGCAATGCTTGGGGGCCTCGGAATCAGACACACTGAAGAGGAGACTATTCCGATCACCAGTGTCAATACTGGTTTCCCACCCGATGTCCCAGCTGCATTGGGCAGGACAAGGGTTTCCAGGAATTGCTTAAAGGATTGCGATGACGACGCGCTCTGTGCCCTGAAGCCTGTGTTCCATGGGGTTCCAACTCCACCAGTGACCTTCCAAGACTCATAGGCATTCCTCCAGAACCACCACCGATGAGGACGTCAATGACGTGGCCATCACCAGTGAACCCTCGGGTGGGGACTCCATGATGATAGGAGCATCGGGAAACATCCAGCAGCCCTCCTGGGTACTGGAAATGGATTCCACTGTTTGGGTCAGGTCCTCCCCACCAGGCAAGTTTGGACAGCTGTTCTGGGCCTTGATGTCTGTCTCATGTCTAGAAGGGCTGTGATGATGCTGCATGCAGATTTTCTCCTTGTTCTCCCCTTTCGCCGGGGATGGGGTCTCTGGAGTGATGCTCCTCTCCGCTCGAACCCTTCTTCTCTGACTAAGCCCTCTGCTCTTTTCTCTTAGCAACCTCAGGCATGGACAAGGGGGGTCAGGGCTGAGGATACTGAATCAAATGAGCCAAAGAGGGATGACTCCTGCTTCTCCCGACCCTTCATCCCTCAACACATCATCTGCAAGCAGAGTTTGCAGGATGACGGCTGGTGGTCAGGCCCAAGACATTGTAAGCACCAGTTATGGCAGTCGGTAGCAGAAATAGTCTTGCCACATTTGGTGCATTTTTTTAAAGCCGCTAACAGGCTTAGACATGCTAAAAAATACCGCCTCGGCAAAATTATACTGAAAAAGAGTAAATTAGACTTACCTGCTAATTGTTGTTCCTGGAGGAACTCCAGTCTAGTCCCGAACTTCTGAGTTGTGATCCTCTCACAACAGCTTGGAGACTGAGACACGTCATCTTTTTTCTGATGACCACTGGTATATCCCTCCTGGATCCGCCTCCTCACTCCAGTAACCTACTGACCAAGCAGACTCACCGGAGCAACCATTAAGTATTAAACTTTAACAACAACAAACCTAGCATAAAATTATAACAGAGGGTCACCAACCCCTTCACTAACCTTGTCTGTGAAAATTACTGAGGCCCACCCTCCCCATTAAATGAGAGGGAAGGAGCCTAAGAAATCCCCCCTGCTGCCAGCATGAAATGCTTACCTGTAAAGACTCCATTGCTTTAGGCTGCCGAATACCAGGGAGGGATGTGGGACTAGACTGGAGTTCCTCAAGGAACAACAATTAGCAGGTAAGTCTAATTTACTCTTCCTAATCGTCCCTCCAGTCTAGTCCCGAACTTCTGAGTAAGTAACAGAGCAGTAAAGAAAAATTCAACGGGAGGGACCTGCTAGACCAGCCTGAAGCACCGCCAATCCAAAACAAGTATCCCTTTCCGCCTGAAGATCAAGACGGTAATGCTAGACAAAGGAATTCAGCAATGACCAGATAGCCGCTTTGCAAATTTCCACCGCTGGTACTAACTGGGATGCAGCCCAGGACGCCGCCTGCGCTCACGTCGAGTGAGCCCGCAAACCCTCGGGAACCGGCTTTCCTTTCAAAATATATGCAGACGCGACAGCCGTCTTAATCCATCTAGAAATGGAGGCCTTGGAAGCTGCCTGCCCCCACTGTGGTCCCCCGAATAGTACGAAGAGACGATCTGATCATCGAAAAGCTACTGTTCTATGGATGTAGATCTTCAAAGCCCGCCGCACGTCTAAGCGATGGAGCCTTTGGGTAGAAGAATCCTTCGATGTCTCCACGAATACAGGCAAAGAGACCATCTGATTTACATGAAACACCAAGACCACCTTAGGCAAAAAAGACGGCATGGGTTGCAAAACTACTTTAGACTCATAGAACTCCAAAAAAGGCTTCCTACAAGATAACGCTTGTAACTCGGAAATGCGCCTTGCCGAGCACATCGCTACCAGGAACACCACCTTAATGGTAAGATCCTTCAAAGTTGCCCCCGACAAAGGCTCAAACAGTTCCTTAACCAACGCCTCTAAGACCAAAGAAAGATTCCAACTAGGGACCACCGACCTACGTGGTGGCCGAAGAAGAGACACTGCCCGTAAGAAACGTTTAATATCAGGATGACAACCAAGCGGCTTACCGCCTATTTTACCCCATAACAGGCCAAGGCTGCCACCTACACTCGCAGGGAGGCCGCCGCTAAACCTTTCTCCAGACCCCTTTGCAAAAAGGCTAACATCTGCGGGATGGAGGACCTCATTGCTTGCGCCTGGTTGTCCCCACACCAGGCCTCAAAAACCTGCCAGATGCACACATATGCTAAAGAGGTGGATCTTTTCCTAGCCCTTAACAAGGTAGAAATTACGGAAGTAGAGTATCCCCTTGCCGTCAGCCTAGCCCTCTCAAGAGCCAGGCCGTAAGCGAGAATCGATCCACTTGAGGCATGCAAAGCGGCCCTTGGGACAGAAGATCCGCCCGAAGGGGAAGGCGCCACGGCTTCTCCACCAAGAGCCACATCAGGTCTGCGTACCATGGATGCCTTGGCCAATCCGGTGCTATCAGCAGCACCCTGCCCTTGTGATGTTCGATACAATGTATTACCCTTCCTATCAACACCCATGGAGGAAACACATACAGCAGCCGCTCCTGCGGCCAAGTTTGGATGAGAGCATCTAGACCTTCCGACATCCACTCTCTTCTTCTGCTGAAGAACTGATCGACCTTTGCCGACTGGAAGGTCGCCATGAGATCCATCACCAGAGGTCCCCAGCGATGTACCAGCATTTTGAACACTTCTTGATGCAGACTCCACTCTCCTGGATCCACTTGCACTCGGCTCAAGAAGTTGGCTTGCACGTTGTCCACCCCTGTCACATGTGCTGTCAACACCGCTCACAGATTTTGTTCGGCCCACTCGAATAGCTGCTCTGCCTCTTCCTCCAGAGGAGCACTGCTGGTACCCCCCTGGCGATTGATGTAGGCTACCGCCGTGGCAATGTTGGAAAACACCTGAATGGCCACGTTGCAAAGAGAAGGCTGGAACGTCTGCAGCGTGAGCCTTACCACCCTCAATTCCAATCTGTTGATGGACCAGGTACTTTCGTCCTCTGACCACTGACCCTGTGCGAACGTCCCTTGGAAATGCGCTCCCCATCCAAAGAGACTGGCATCCATAGTCAGCGGGAGCCAACAAGGCACTTCCAACGGCATCCCGCTTCTCGAGATGCTTCTCCGGTAAGCAGGGTAACCGTTGAGACAACCAATCGGTCTGGTGAGACCAAAGCCTGAGCAGCGCCCTTTGTAACGGTCTCATGTGTGCTCTCGCCCACTGAACTAGATCTATTGTCACTGCCATGGTCCCGAGCAATTGCAGGTAATGCCACGCCGTGGGCGACGCTCTGCTCAGAAAACGCCGGACTAAACGACGTAATCCTAGCGCACGCTGATGAGGAAGGAACACTCTACCCGCCTGTGAATCAAAATGGGCCCCTAAGTACAGTATCTCCTGAGACAGGACCAAACTGCTCTTTGCCCTGTTGACCACCCAACCAAGGTCCTGCAAGAACTTTACCACCTTTGCTGTTGCCGATACGCTTTCGCTTCGGGACTTTGCGCGAATCAACCAATCGTCCAGGTACAGATGCACTAGTACGCCTTCTTTTCGCAATGCCACCGCCATGACGACCATCACCTTGGTGAACGTCCTCGGGGCCATGGCCAATCCGAACGGCAAGGCTCGGAATTGAAAATGCCCCATAGGCACCGCAAACCGGAGATACCTTTGATGTTCCGAGCGAATTGGGATGTGCAGGTAAGCTTCCGATCCAGGGAGGTAAGAAACTCCCCCTTTCGTACCGCTACTATAACCAACCTCAAGGTCTCCATACAAAAATGGGATACCCAGAGACACCGATTCACTCCTTTTAGGTCTAAGATCGGACAAAATGTTCCGTCCTTTTTGGGCACCACAAAATAAATGGAGTATTGACCTAACTCACATTGGCCTTGAGGAACTGGAACCACCGCCTTGAGGTCGATCAGCCTCTTGAGCGTTTCCCACACTGTGGCCCTCTTGACAGGTGACTTGCATGGGGACTTAACAAAGAATTCACTTACTGGCCACTGAAATTCCAAGGCATAACCCTCTTGAATGACCTCCAGCACCCACCTGTCTGACGTAATCTGGACCCAAGCCGGAAGAAACTCCCGCAGGCGACCCCCTACAGGCTCCAAGCCTGCCTGGGCCCGCCTGACTTCATTGGGCTTTTCGCAGATTTGAGGAAGCGGACGGCACCCCAAAGCCCCTTCCGGCTCCCTGAAATCCACGAAACCCCTGCGTTCTGCTAGGGAAACGTGCTCTCTGAGGCTGGCCGAATCTAGGGTATCAAAACTTCTTAAATTCCCTCTGTTGACCCTTTGGGGCGGAGGAAGACCTCCCAGGCTTCTGCTTATCTTCTGGGAGACGACCCCCTTTGGATTCTCCGAGATCTTTCACTAGCTTCTCCAAATCCTCACCAAACAACAATTTGCCTCGAAATGGCAGCTTGCTTAGATAGGGATTTAGAGGAACCATCTGCCGCCCAATTGCGCAGCTAAAGATAACGGTGCGCTGCTACAGCAGACGCCATACTCTTCGACAATCCCCTAATGAGGTCATACTGGATATCTGCTAAATACGCCGTAGCAGATTCCAACCTTGCCATGTCGCCGACCACAGACTCCCCTTGGTCCCCTTGCATCCTCTGAGACCAGCAAAGGGAAGCCCTCGTCACCTATGCTCCACAAATGGCTGCTTGTATAGACAAAGCATTCACATCAAAAAACTGCTTCAGCAAGGCCTCCAACCGCCTGTCTTGAGTATCCTTGAGCACTGCACTACCCTCTACTGGAATCATAGTCTTCTTCGTGACAGGCGAAACAGAGGCATCCACCTTTGGGGGGGACTTAAATAATTCCTTATCCTGGTCCACCAAAGGGTAAAGGCGTCCCATAACTCTGGAACCTTTTAAACTTGCCTCCGGCATATCCCACTCCTCCTGGATCATTTCCCGGATAACCCTGTGTACCGGGAATGCCCTCTGTGTCTTCCAAAACACCTGCAACTAGGGATCCTCCAAGGTAGCATCCTCTGCAGGTCCAGGAGTAGGCATATTGAGAGCCCTTAGTGTCTCTGAAATGAGCGCCGGGAGCTCTTCTCTTCTGAACAGATGGACAACCCGCGCTTGATCCTCTCTTTCCGTTATCTGTCCTTCTTCCAGGTCCTCTTCTAATTCATCTTCGAGCTCACCCTCCTCAGAGAGACCTCCCTCCGAGTCAAATGCAGAGTCCTTCAGATCCTTTTCCTTTCTGACTCTCTTAACCGGGCCGCCCGCTGTCTCCATACTCAAAGGAGTAAGAGGTCGCTTTTCTCCCCTGGTCCCCAACTTGGAACTGGATACTGGCCCTCCACGTTGTCCACCAAAGGCTTGTTGAATAAGGGTCACAAACTCAGAGGAAAAAATGGCCGTGAGGCCCCCAGGCAATGCCGGCTGAGGAGGAGGAAGATCTGGAGCGGACGAGAGACCCGCTACAGGCTTGTCAGGTGCCAAATCCAGGGAAGCAGCCTCCTGCCCGTCCAGCACCGTTTTCTGCCCCCCTGCTGCCCCCCTTCCAAGGAGTTCTCCATGGCCGCAGCCTCCAGAGTCCACCCTTTGCAGACCCCTGACTCTGCCAAATAAGCCTTCCTAGAGCCACAGACAAGGCAGCGCAGCTTAGAAGGCATTTCTGTGACCTCCCAGCAGTGTCACCACTCAGAAGTACACTTGCAGAGTCAGAGAACAAAAAAGGAGAAATTCGGGGTCCCGTCTTTTTTTTTTTAAACCAAAGAAAACGTAAAACTAGCTCCTGCTAGGGCCCCCGAGCTATAAAAAGTGCAAACAGGCGCGAAATGAAGCTGGTCCACGAGGTTAGGGCCTGCCAAAAGACAGAAACTAGGCGCGGCCGTTCCCGCGCTGCCGACACACAGTAGGCCCGCCATAGGAACAAACAACCACCCCCAAACCGCTCCAAAACCTCTTTGCGGCGGTTCCAGAGGCAGAGAGCAGCCCTTACCTTATGGGCTTTTACACCACGATGCAGCTGGTGCCCTCGGGGGGAGATCCTGTGCTTTGCTCTACCGACCGGCTGCCTGTCAGAGTCGGGAGCTGAGCAGTGCAAACGAGAAGGAAGCATCCCAGCACTGAGCACACGCCCGGTTAAGGCTCTTCACAGTGCCGAGCAGGCAGAACTTCTTTGAGGCACTGACTGACACTCCCGCCGGCTCCTGCACTCCTGCCCCAAGATGGACGGACCAATGAGCCTCTCGTCCACCGGCTAACTCACCACTCACTAAATCTCCTTACCGATAAGACAATGAGGGGAAGGAAGGAGGGGGAGGGAGGGGAGGAAAGAGGGGCCAGACCTCAGCAAAAGATCTCTCAGGCAACCCCACTCCCCCAAGGCAATTCTATTCTTCTTCCCAATTTCTTCATTTCCTTTTTTTTTTTAAAATATATTCCTTTTTAAGTAATCTATATCTTAATCGTTCCTCTAGTGAGCCTGGACCTCTGGGCTCACCCAACCTCCAGTTGCTTGGAGACTGAGACAACTGGAGTGAGGAGGCGGATCCAGGAGGGATATACCAGTGGTCATCAGAAAAAAGATGACGTGTCTCAGTCTCCAAGCTGCTGTGAGAGGATCACAACTCAGAAGTTCGGGACTAGACTGGAGGGACGATTAGGAACAGCCATGAGCAATAAAAAGCTTCCAAAGGGGAAAAAGACATCAAAAAGGTGCAAAAACAATAGAAAAGAGCACCCAGAGGATGAGGAAAAAAGCTAATCGATGACAAGCGGGTAAAAAAGTGAGTAAGAGCTCAGTCACAAGGGCAAGAAATTCAAACTTTTTTCTGGACTGCAGGAACATGTCCTCGGGGCTCCGCAGAAAAAAGAAAACTGGAGAATAAGGCACCATGGAGGGCAGGAAAGGCAGGTGTGGCATACCTCCCAAAAGCTGTGTTTGGAAGACGGGGAGCATTCTGTGCAGGGCTCAGTATGTGATGTCACCCATAAGTGAGGGACTTATTTCCTTCTTGTTCATGGAGAAACAGTAAGAGTGAAAAAGGACATTGAGACTGGAATCCCAAGATCTCTTAGATTTGTCACCAGCTAGTGAAGCTAAGTTGATGACTATGTGCTTGTGGGCTTTGCTCTGGGTGAGCCCACAGTTATAGAAGACAAAAGAAAGAAAAAGGAAGGTATAACTCCACAGGCACAATCAACCAGCAAACACAGGAGTGGTCTACCTCCGCTCTGTGTTTGCTGATCCCGACAGCTATAGAACACATTGCTGGAAGAACTGAAGACGTCTCGTTACCTGGCATTTCGCAAAGGTTTGAAAATGTGTTTTAAACATACTTTTGGGAAGGGAGGTTACATAGTTACATAGTACTGTATATGATGGCAGATAAAGACCAGCATGGTCCATCTAGTCTGCCCAGCAAGGTCCATCTAGTCTGCCCAGTTAAGGATTAGTGAAGTCCTGTATAGAGTAAGGTGGTGTGGGGCATGTTAGGAAAATATAATTACATGGGTTTTTTTGCATACATTACTGACAAATATTAGGTTTTAAAATTTAGATTAAAAAATATATTTCTAGAAAGATGATAGTTTTATAATAGAGACCAGACCCTCAGTAATAAATTATCCTGAATGCTATCTTCATTCTTTTAACTCTTCTAGTCATTCAATGTGTTTACATTTTAATTTCACAATTCAAAACATTTGAAAATTCTAGTCCAGCAATGTTAAACATTCTCATTAAATATACTTCTTTTTACATTTGTGCAAACTGAAGTAGTCTTACCTTGCACATTATAGAGTCGAACTGTATGAGCTACATGATGGAAGAAACATGTAACTTCCGAGAAAATACTTCCATGAGCGACTCTTATAATTGGTGGAGTCGTAAAAATATAAGGCTGCAAGAGAAAATAAAAACAGTTCAGTAATGTGACCACTGTGTATGGCAATAAAAATGTCTTCCAAAGTTTCCTGGTAAACGTGAAAAGCCTTTCTGGAAAAGTGTGATCTCCAGGAACAGCAGAAATCATTCTTCACATATGGGTGTCGTTGGTACCGACGAAGCCCACGGGGGAACACTCCCCAGCATCCAATTACTGCTACTACTAGTGAGCATTTATAAAGTGCTACCAGATGCACTCAGCGCTGTACAGAAAAAGACAAAAATAGACAGTCCCTGCCCAATACAGCTTACAATCTAAAAAGACAAAACAAAGAAGGTGAAGGACGAGGAAAGAACAAAGGCAAAGGAAGGATAACAGGAGAAACAAGACAAGGGAAAAATGTAAGAGGAGGAGAACAGGTAAGTCATGAACCAACTGGAAAGCTTGGGAGCACTCCACTGTGCCTGCACATCTGCCTTCCCCTCAGTTGAGTTTGTAGCTGAGAGACAGGGGAAGAAAGAATACCCTACAATGCCTAGGGGAAGAGGGTGGATTGTGAAGACCGATTCCTGCTCTTCCCAGAGATCACCTGTTACAGGTGAGTAACAATGCTATGTTCAAGTCCAAGCAGGAATGAAGTCTTCGCAAATGGGGCTCACTAGCCCCCAGGTACCAGACTGAGTTGGTAGTAGTGGTATCCCTGAGGCTAAAGTATGGAGCCAAGGAAGTGTGGATGCAAAGTGGTTCCATTGAACTTGACTGGTCCCATTGAACTTGCTGTCTTTGGCCAGGCTGTCCTCCAGCACCTTTTTGGGACTTAGCTGCAGCTCCTACCCTCTGTCCCAGACTTTTCTGGCACAGAGGGTAGAGGCTGCAGTTAAGTCCCAAAAAGGTGCTGGAGGACAGTCTGGCCAAAGACAGCATCCCGAAGGGAGTCCCTGTCTAGGCAGTAGTAAGCAGCAAAAGTGTGAATGGAGGACCAGGTAGCTGCATGACAGATTTCGCCAATGGAGATGGAATAAAGGTTGGCAACTGAGGTTCCCATGGCGCGCACATTGTGAGTGGTGACGTGGACCTTAAGAAAGAGTCCTGCCTGAGCATAGGCAAAAGAAATGCAGTCTGCAATCCAGTTGGAGAGGGTATGCTTTGACACGGGAAGTCCAAGATTACATGGATCAAAGGAAATGAACAATAGAGGATTTCCTGAGCTTCTTGGTTCTGTACAAGTAGAAAGCCAGAGCGCACTTGCAATCTACAGTGCAGCACTGCCTCAGCCCTAGAAGCATGTGGTCTGGGGAAGAAGACCGGTAGCATCACCAATTGGTTGAGATGGAAGGCCAAGACCACCTTCAGAAGGAAGTGTGGATGGGTACGGAGAATCACTTTGTTGTGGTGGAACCAGATGTACAGAGGATCTGACATGAAGGCCTGCAGTTTACTGATATGGGGAGATGAGGTAAGGGTGATAAGGAAGATTACCTTACAAGAGAGGAATTTTAAAGAAGTGGTGGCTAAAGGCTCAATAGGAGGCATTAGAAGTTGCGCTAGGACCATGTTGAGGTCCCAAGCCACCAGAGGTGGTTTTATTGGTGGTTTGGATAGCAGAAGACCCCGCATAAATTGTTGCACCAAAAGGTGTGAAGAAACAGGATGCCTGTCCACCAGCCTGAGACAGGCTGAGATGGCGCTAAGATGAACTCTGTCTGAATTAATCTTAAGACCTGTCGAGGACAAATGAGGGAGATACTGTAAAAGAAATTTCACCAGACAGGCAGAGGGGTCAATATGTTTTGGGTTAACCAGAGGGTGAACTCGCACCATTTGAAGGCATAAGAATGTCTTGTAGATGGCTTGTGTGATGCAAATAGGATGTCCTTGACCTGTTGCGGAAGGTTGAAGTCAGCAAAGATCATACTTTCAGCAGCCATGTCATGAGATGGAGGGCTTGCGGATTGGGATGGAGAAGTGTCCCGTGATCCTGAGAGAGGAGGTTGGGCACATGTCCTCGGCTGGAGGTCTGTGCTAGTTGAAGCAGCAGAGGAAACCATGGTTGACAGTGCCAGTAAGGAGCTATTAGAATCATGGAGCCCCTGTCGGCCCACAGTTTGAACAGGGTCTTGGCTATTAAAGGGGTGGGTGGAAATGCATAAAGCAGGCCCTTTCCCAACTGAGAAGGAAGGCATCTGTTGCCTGACTGTGTAGGAAGTGAAGCCTTGAGCAAAACAGCAGCAGCTGTGCATTCTCTTGGGTGGCGAACAGATCTATTCTGAGGGTTCCTCACATGTGGAAGATCCAAGATGCTGCTTCCTGATTTAAAGTCCACTCGTGTGGATTCAGGATGCATCTGAGTCTGTCCACAAGGAGATTGAGTTCGCCTGGGAGATACACCACTCTGAGATGGATGCAGTGTGCAATGGAGAAGAACCAGAGATGAAAGACTTCCTGGCAGAGGGGATAGGAACCCATACTCCCCTGCTTGTTCACTTTCAACATGGCCACCTGGTTGTCCATTTGGACTAAGAGCTATTTTCCCAAACCTGTGGTTGAAAAGCCTGAAGGGCGATCGTGAGAGCATGTAGCTTTAGGAGGTTGATTTGCAACTGAGATTCCTATTGTGTCCACTGCCCTTGGGTCCTTGGGTAATGAGACTGTCCAGATGTGCTCCCCACCTGAGTTTGGAAATGTCAGGGTTCAGGGAGGTGGAGGCATCTGAAAAGGTGACCCTCCGAGTAGGTTTTTGAGGGGAGCACCACCACTGAAGGAAGTTGACAAGAGGAGAAGTGATGCAAATCTTGTCTGAGAGACGGGTCCATTGCTTGGATCCATTGAGATGAGAGTGTCCATCGAGCCTGTCTGATGTGCAGGCAGGCATTAGAGACGACATGGACCGTGGAGGCCATGTGTCCCAGAAGACATAGGACTTCTTGAGCTCTCACGGCACTGTGGCTCTTTATAGTGTGTGCCAGCTCAATGAGACAGGCAGAGGGATCCTGTGGAAGGAAAGCTCGGGCCTGATGAGTGTCCAGAAGTGCTCTGATAAATTCAAGCCATTGGGATGGGACCAAGTGCGATTTGGGAAAATATAAGACAAACCACAGATTTTGAAGCATAGTAATGGTCTGACAAAGAGATCATTTTACCTCTTCTGGTGATTCTCCCCTGATTATCCAGTTGTAGGGGGAAGACAAAGATCCCCAAGGTATGAAGATAGGTGGCCACCATTGCCATGCATTTCGTGAACACATAGGTTGCGGAGGCTACCCCGAAGAGGAGCATCCGATATTGGTAATGGATCTGCTGAATCCGAAAATGCAGATATTTTCTGTGTAGAGGGTGGATCAGCAGATGTGTGTATACCTCCTTGAGGTCTAGAGAACATAGCTAGTCGTTCCTCTGAAGGTATGGCAGAAGAGTGCCGAGGGAAACCATTTTGATTTTTTCTCAAACAAGGAATTTGTTGAGATCCCTCAGATATAGAATGGGCCTGATCCCTCCTGTCTTCTTGGGAATAAGAAAGTAAGGAGAGTAGAAACCACTGCCTTCTTGGTCAGGAGGAACTGTTTCTACAGCCCCCTGAGCTAACAGGGTGGTCAACTCAGCCAATGGGAGATTCGTCTGCAGAGGTTTTTCAGGATAATCCCTTGTGGAGGTGGTGGGGGGTAAGCTTCCAAAATGAAAGACAGCTCCTTTGGATGATGTTGAGAGTCCACTGTTCTGATGTGATAAGGTGCCACCTGTGGGCATAAGAACAGAGTCTGCCTGCTATGTGAATGGATTGGGGACCATGCAGAGGCAGAGTAGCTTTGCTCTCTAGGAAGAAGTCAAAAACCAGGTGCAGGCTGTGGCCTTAGGTGCCTTAGGTTGACGAGGGCCCTGTTATCTTTGCTGCTCCTGCTGCGGTTGGTAAGGAACTGCAAGTGGATAAGGATATCATTTCTCCTTTTTAGGATAGAAAGACTTCCTGGAATTGGTCTTTCTCCTAGAGGGGTCTGACGTCTTTAGGGAGAGCCGTCTGAGGGCGAGATCATCTGTCTCAATCTCTCCAGCTTTCTCTCTCCAACCTTCTCCAAAGAGATTCTCTCCAGAGCAAGGGATATTGGTCAATTTATCTTGAACCAACTGCTTAAGGTCAGATGTCTGGAGCCAGGCCATTCTGTGTGCATCAGTGCAGACTGCTGAAGCTCTGCTGGAAGACTCAAAGGCATAAAAGGATGCTCTGGTAAGAAATTTGGATGTATTCTGATTTTACCTGATTAAAACTAGAAATGCATTATGTTTGTCATCAGGAAAAATAGCAGCAAGGTTTCCCCAGATCTCTGAGAGTTCTGGAGTCCTTGGCCAGAGGCATGGAAGAATGATTTTTAGAACTCTTGATGTGAAGCATTGCTGATTCCACTACCATGGAATGGTGTGGCAATTAAGGCTTTTGAAAGCCAGGGCATGTTGGAACTTGGTACATGCTATCAAGCCGTTTGCTGATAGGCGGAACCGTTACCAGGGCCTGCCACATACGTAGCATTAGATCCTGCAGGATGTGATGCATCGGTAACATGGCAGCCTCTTTGGGTGCCAAGAGGTATTGGAGTATCTCCAATTCCTCAGCCCTCGGTTCCATTTCCAATGTCATGGTAATCTGCAGGTCCGTGGCCATGTCCCAAATGAAGTCTTGAAAAGACACTCCTCTGGCAGGGACCAATGCCGCTCATGAGGAGGGGAGCGATTGGAAAAGAAATCCCGTGTTCCCCTTAGAATCTTCCGATACATCATCAGAATCAGAGGAAGTGGAGTCCGATTCCGATAGAAATTTGAAGTATGGACGGTCTTGTGCCAATGATGATGATTGGTGGGTACCAACGATGCCTGTCTATTCCAAAGCAGGCATCAGAGGGAGTGGATTCCCCCGATGCAGGTTCAAGGGCTGGCATCGGCCCAGGAAGTATCGGTCCTAAGGCAGATGTAGACGCCTGCACCTCTGGAGCTGTTGATACCTCCAGTACCAAGACTGCCAGGAGTGCTGCCAAGCTCCTCTCAATAGCCAGGATGCACTGATCAAGTGAGGAGGCCAATGCCTGTGTGGAATCATGCATGGGGCTTTGAGCCACCATCTCAGAGCATGGAACCAGTAGCTCTCTGGAAGTTGAGGCCTTGGGAGCATCCTGGAGCCCCTTTGGTGCTTTGGAGGGCTGGTCCTCCTGCCAGGGCTGGTTGGCAGGTTGATCTGCATCAGATGCACCCTTCAGTGAATTCCAATGATGATGAAGAGACTTACCTCAAGCATCGGCAATTGGTCTTCGATGCGATGACTTAGACTTAATCTTAGTCTTATGTTTAGACTTTGAGGAGACCTCAGAACCAAGAGAGGAGGCAGACGTCCTCAATGATGCGGAAGAAAATGAAATTGAGTCCAGGGCAAACAGAGAACCATACTGTCTGGCTCTGTTCTTCAGGACTCTTTTTATCATTTGTTGGCACAAAGGACAATCATTTTGTAAATGGTCTGGGCCCAAACATTTTAAACACCAGTCATGTTTATCAGTGAGTGATATTGAACCAGAGCACTTGGTACATTTTTTGAAGCCACTGATGTGTTTTTCATTCATGGCAAAAAAGAGGCCTAGGCCTAATTTGGCAATAACAATCACCAAAACTAGAAAAAATGAAAAAAGTAAAATGAAAAGATAGTAAAACAAAAAGAAAATATCAGGGCCAGTACCAGCGTTGACAGAAAGGCAGAGTACAGATTTAAATAAAAACATTATGTTTTCGGTGGCGACAGGAAGAAAACAACCTGCTGACTCCACAAAAAATGAAGAACTGAGGAGAGGACTTGGGAAGATGGGAAGGCAGATGTTCAGGTGCAGTGAAGTGCTCCTAAAAGCTTTCAAATTGGACGCTGGGGAGCGTTCCTGCACGGGCTCCGTTGATACAGACGATACTCATATGTGAAGACTGCATTCCTGCTTGTTCCTGGAGATTACCTGCTACCTACAATTTCACTTTCACTGAATAAAACACAGGGAAACAACCTGACATTATAAAGGACTGAAAGCTCAAACCTAGAATCCTGATGGGAAGTTGTGCATAAAAAGTAAGTGAATGTGAGGACTGAACAGCATTGTTTCAGCTTTGCGGATCTCATCTAAAAATCACTGGGGCCCTGAAGGCATGGACCTTGAAATATTCTGCTAAGTGAGACCTGCTAGGATCTAACAAATGGGGATACAATCTTCTTCCCGCTGCCTACATTCCTGTGCCTGCTCAGCTGAGCGCCTTTGGATTAAATCATGCAGCCTTGCTGACTTCCTACATTTCAAATTTATGCTAACTTCTTTTCGGTCAGTCATAGCACTTGACAAGCAAGAGTACTATATCCATCTGACTAACTTTCTTGCCTCTGATCTTCACTATTTCTTTGCTATGCTCAACTATCTCCTTAAGATGCCTCCTCCCCTAACCCCTCCCTTTGCTTTCTGTCCAGACTTTGGCTATTTCCACAGCAAAGTCCACTAGTCTTGAATTCTCCGCAGGGTCACCTCCGCCCTGCTTTCCCCCTCTTCAGTTCCAAATCCTTCCATCAACTTCTGTCACCTTTTCTAAAATCACTAAGAAAGAAACTGCAAACTTTCTCTCCTCCTCCAAACTCACTACCTGCTTCTCTGATCCAATTCCCACCTGTCTACTAAGCTCTATCACTTCCATTGTCATCCATTCCATCTGTCATATCTTTAACTTACTGCTTTCCACTGCAACTGTTCATGTAGCCTTCAAACATACTGCGATTACACATCTTCTCAAAAAACCTTCACTAGACCCTACACGTCCTTCCAATTATCAGCCTTTCTTCCCTTTGCTTCAAAACTACTAGAATGAGCGGTTCAACACCACTGTCTTGACTTTCTTTCCTCTGAAGCCCTTCTGGATTCACCATAGTCTGGTTTTCATCCTCTATATTCTACAGAAACGACTCTTGCCAAACTCTCCAGTGACTCGCCAAATCCAAGGGCCTTAATTCGATCCTCATCCTTCTTGACCTTTCTGCTGCTTTTGACACCATTGATCACCACCTTCTCCTCGATACCCTGTTCTCACTTGAATTTAGGGGCTCTGGTTTTTTTCCTGGTTTTCTTCTTGCCTCACCCATAATACTTTTAGTGTATGTTCTGGTGGATCCTCCTCTACTGCCATCCCACTTTCAGTTGTTATACCCTCAGGGTTCTGTCTTGGAAACTCTTCTTTCCTCTCTCTACACTCAGTCCCTTAGTGCACTTATCTCTTCCATGGTTCTCAGTATCCATCTTTATGCTGGCAATTTCCAGAATTACCCCTCTGCACGTGAAAGCTCTCCAGGAATCCTGGCCCAGATTTCTGCCTGCTTATCCAACATTACTACCTGGATGTCTTACCAACATCTGAAATTGAACATGGCCAAAACTGAACTTTTTATCATTCCCCCTAAACCTGCCTTCTCTGTTTCTGTGGTTAACACCATACTCCTCCCCGTTTCCTCAGCTTGCAACCTTGGGGTCATCTTTGATCCTACTCTTTCTTTGCATACATTTAACAGGTAGCCAAAACCTGTAACTTCTTTCTCTAAAAGATAAAATTTGTCTCTTCCTTTCTGAACACACTAAGCCCTTTTATCCTCTCTCTAGCCACCTCCCATTGACTATTGCAACCTGTTCCTTGTTGTCCCTCTGAATCATCTCTCTCCCCTTCAATATGTTCGAAACTCAGCTGCAAGGTTTATCTTTGTCAGTATTGCTATGTTCATGAAACCCCTCTTATGTTCCCCTATCTGTTTCCACATCCAGTTTAATCCTACTGACCTGTAAGTACATTCATTCTGCAGCTCCCCCTCCCTTTTATATGCCCTTCTCTGCCACTGCCAATTCCAGACTCATTCATTCCCCCTTGCTGCTCCATATGCCTGGAATAAACTACCCGAGTCAATACATTTGGCTCCTTTTCTAGCACTTTTCAAATCTAGGCTAAAAACCCACCTCTTCAAGGCTGCTTTTGGATATTGATGCCAATCACTTTCATGCTCACCACTTTTGTGTATCTTACCATATTCTAGTCCTCAGTTTTGTGACATTGTTAGTCTTGATTAGATTGTAAGCTCTGATGAGAAGGGACTGTCTCTTACATCTATATGCACAGTGCTGCGTATACCTTGTAGTGCTATACAAATGAGAAGTAGTAGTAGTAGGACTTGAAACACTTCAGAGATATAAAAGGACTGAATCACACTTCACTCATCGTTCAGGCTATGCGGCCTACAGACTAGATATTGGAATGAAAAAACAAATATTGGTACAGTGCTGAAGATCAGAGAAAATCATTACAGGGTTCCCCAAGAGAGAACTCCTAAACAAGGAAAAACATTCTCTCTTGTTTAAATTGGATCTTTCATGTCTCCCCAGTCCCGCCAGATATACTGGAAGTTATGCATACAGAAGATACGTTTCTGAAAGAATAGTGAAAGCATCAGCTACCAGCCTGAATGTTGATCTCCTCTTGGAGCACAAGTCTGGTGGTTTTCTGGTAAGCAAACTATTCTTAAAAAGACCTCTTTGGCCACCATTCAATCACAGAATATGGCTATGTCCTGGCATAAGGATAGGGAGACCATCTTAGCAGTTATTTGGTAAATCACCTTAAATCTGAATTGCAACTTGTTTGTCTGAGTTAACACAGTCTTCCCTTGGAGAGGTATTACAAAGGTGCTGAAGATGTTGTATATTGTCATTAGCTCCAGCTGATTTGAGTAAAGTCTCTTCTCCTTAATAGACCAGACATATCCCAAGTGTGTCTTGAGTTGAGATATGCTCCTTCCCCCACCCCCCTCCTCCCATGTTTGAGGCGTACTAATGACAAGGTTGGAATGAGAACATACTAATGACAAGGTTGTTTAAAGTCCTTTCAGAAGATACCTGAACACCAATAGAAATATTGAAGATAACAGGAACAAAAGATTTTTTAAGAGGAAGAATTTATATAGCATGATTACCATTTCAACTTCCATGGAGTTCTTCTCATGTGAAGACAAGCAAATAGAACTATGTTCATTGCAAAACCAGTTGATAAGTATTCCCATTTAAGGCCTTGCTGTTGCATTTGTGGCAGAGTGGCCTTCTCAATGAAACCTAACAGGTCCTTCATTCTTCTGTGTAGTAAAAATGCTTTTGCTTCTCTGTATTCAAATGACCTCTTGAAAGTTAATTCCTCAACTAGAAGAAGGTTGGATTTATGGCAAAGTAAGAGAAAACCTAAGCTCTGAAGGTGGCACATACTGCATCCGATTTGGTATGTGCAACTACTAGCCAATCATATAGATATAAGCAAACTTGTATCTCCTGTTTATGAAGACATGCTACAAAAGAGAAGGTAAAAATTCTTGGTGCTTTGCAGGAGGGAGTTGGCAGGGGGATCAGGGCAGGTTGGTGTGTATGTGTGTTATAGCTTCAAGGTGTGAGATAGCCCTATTCTGGAAGTTGATACAAGTGCCTACAATTCAATCTTGGCAGATTAGGATGCAAGGTGTGTTTTTGATGGAAAAATTAATAGCACTTGGAAATAAACTTTCACAGTTTGAAAAGGTGTAAGGACTGTTTGCCTCCAAGCATAATTTGCTCATATGATTGTTAGGAAGTTCATAACCTTGGTGGGGGGGGGGGGTGAGTGGGACTTTTTTTTCTTCTTTCCAGACACACTTCAATCCCACATAACCTCTTTCGCCATGCACAAGGCAAGAGCACTACACGTCAAACACCTATAGACTCCAACAACCTGTAAATATGTACATACATGTGAAATCAATGTCTTGCAATCAAGTGTAAACCTGTAATCTGAATGTTTGTGTCCTGTACTGAATCATTATGTATGTTTTAATCCATGGCCTGTACAACCATACTGTTATGTATAGCAAACCGCTGCTGATCGCTGGAAGTAGTGGGATATAAGTGTACACTAAATAAATAAAATAAATTTATATTGGTTAAGCTGCTGTGTTTTCACATATGTTGTCTAATTTTGAAAAAAGTTGAATAAAAAGTAGTTTCTTACCTGTAGTAGATGTTCTCTGGGAACAGCAAGAATCAGTCCTCACATATGGGTGATATTGGCACCGACAAAGCCCATGTTCATAGAAAGCCTTTGGGAGTTCTACCACGCATGTGTCATCACCTTCTTGCACAAGGGTGCCATCCTACATCAGTATGATGACAAAGCTTAATCAAACAGAAAAAGAAAAGAAAAAACAACTCCACGGGGAGGAGGGAGGGTAGTGAGGACTGATTCTTCTGTTCCCGAAGAACACCTGCTACAGGTGAGTAACTATGCTTTCTCTGGGAACAAGCACAAAGTCAATCCTCACATATGGGACTCCCTAGCTACAGACTACCAAGAACCTGTAGAACTGCGGGTGACATAAAAAAATTGGACTGTGAATGACAGCAAAGAGCACTGAGAGGCCAGAAGGTCAGAATGCAGTCCCAGCTTCAAGCAGAGAATCAATTCTCTGGTAGCCTGGACAGACAGAAAGGCTGGAGGGAGGAGTTGTATCAGCCCCTGAAGAGATGCCGCAACACAGCGCTGTCACGATGGGAATTTCCATCAAGGCAATAGTGAGCTGTGAAGGTATGGGTCAAAGACCAGCTAGCAGCTCAACAGATCTCCAAAAGGGAGACAGCATAGATGCACCATAGAGGCGGCCATGGCCCGGACATTATGGACAGTCACATGATGCTCCAGAGAGAAACCAGTCTGCTGATAGGCAAAGGAGATATAGTCAGCCACCCAGGTGGAAAGGATGAGTTTAGAGACTGCAATGCCAAGTCTGTTTGGGTCAAAAGAGATGAACAGCCGAGAAGAATGGCAGTGAGGTTTTGTGCGCTCCATGTAGAAAGCCAAAGCTCATTTACAATCAAGAGAAGAGAGGCTTCCGCTCTGCTCGCGTGAGGCATGGGCGAAAAGGTAGACAGAACTACGTCCTTGTTGAGGTGAAAGGAGGAGACCACCTTAGGCAGAAATTTAGGGTAAGTACGAAGGACCACCCCATTATGATGGAACCTGGTGTAAGGGGCATGGGCCACTAGAGCCTGCAATTTGCAGATCCTGCATGCAGACATAAGCGCCACGAGGAAGACTACCTTTTAAGTGAGATACTTGAGATGACAAGAGGCAAGGGGTTCGAAGGGAGGAGCAATGAGCTTTCCAAGAAACACATTCAAGTCCTACGCCATCATAGGTTGGTGGACAGGAGGCCATGAAAGTAGCAGCTCTCTCATGAAGCGGCCAATAAGAGGGTGAACAGACAGGGATTGCCCATCAACCAGATGATGGTAAGCCAAAGAGCATTGAGGCAGACCGTACCAAATTGGACTTCAAACCAGTACTGGAGAGGTGGAGGAGGTACTGCAGGACCTCCTACCCTGGGCAGGAGAAAGGGCCGATATACTTATCTGCACACCAGACCACGAACCTACGCCATTTGAAGGTGTATGCCCATCTGGTGGAATCCTTGTGGGATGCAAGGAGGACATCCTCAACTTCCCTGGGCAGGTGGAACTGGAACAGAGCTACCCTCTCAGTAGCCATGCATCAAAGCTGGGGACAATGGGATACAGGAGGGTCCCTTCCCCCTGTGAGAGCAGATCAGGGGCGCAGCCCAGAGGAACTGGGGGCACATGAGAGAGACAGAACAGCAAGAGGAACCATGGTTGTCTAGGCCAGCGAGGGGCCACAAAAATGACCATGACTTGATCCATTTGTATCTTGAAGAGGATCTTGGCTACCAGGAATGGGAGAGTATGCATACAGGAGATCCTCTCCTTACGGCAGGAGAAAAACATCAGCTGCTATCCAAGCAGAGGTCAGAAGCCTGGAGCAGAAACAAGGCAACTGGGCAATGCTGGGGCTGGCAAAAAGGTCCATCATTTGGGTGCCCCACCTGCCAAAGATGCGCTGGAGAACCTAAGGATCGAGCCACCACTTGAGGGGCTGGAGTACCCAGCTGAGCCAGTCTACTAATGCAGTGGTTCCCACCCAGTCCATGGGTACCCACAGGCCAGTCAGGTTTTCAGGGTATCCACAATGAACATGCATGAGAAAGATTTGCATAGAATGGAAGCAGTGCATGCAGATCTATCTCATGCATATTCAATGTGTATATCCTGAAAACCTGACTGGCCTGGGAGTACCTGAGGACTGGGTTGGGAACCACTGCACTAATGCATTTCCCTGCCTTGGGAGTTACTCCGCCCTGAGAAGCATACCTTGGCTGATGGCAAAGTTCCAGAGGTGAACTGCCTCCCGAAAAAGGGGGTACAAGCCTGCTCCACACTGCTTGTTGAAGTAGAACATTACCACTTGATTGTCCGTCTGCACCAGGATGATCTGGTTGGCTAGGAAGGTTTGAAACACCCTCCCTGAGCTTGAGGTAGTTAATGTGCAGCCGAACCTTGTTCTGCAACCAGACACCCTGGGTCTGGAGGCCGTCCCAATGGGCCCTCCATGGTGAGGATGTGCTGATGTGGCATCACCTGAAAAGAATGCCCTGCTGAGATTCAGTGGCTGCTACCACCAGATGAGGGAGTTGGTGAGTGGCAGAGTCACCTGGATCTTGTCCTCCAGGCGCCCTGATGCCTGCCGGTGTCCATTGAGTGGAGAGGTTTCACTTGGCCTGCTGCACTTGGAGCTGAGTGTATGGGGATGACATGAAACATGGAAGTCATGTGCCCTAGGAGGCTTAGCATGAGGTGAGGTGAGCCGAGATCGAGGTACTGACACTCACTGTCCAGCGAGATCCGACAGTCATCGAGCCCTGTCAGTTGGAAGGAAGTGTTGAGGAGCATGCTGATGAACTTGAGGCATTGCATGGGCTGCAGGTGGGACTTGGGATATTGATGGGAAACCCCAAGTATTTGAGCATGAGGATGGTGCAGTGCATCACATGAGAGATCTCGTCAGGTGTGCTCCCTCGGATGAACCAGTCATCCAGATAGTGCATCTGCAGGAAGGCAGCAACCACTACTAAGCATTTTATAAATACCCTGGGAGCGGACACCAGTCCAAAGGGCAGGACCCGGTACTAGTAGTGGCAGCCTCCAACGATGAATTAGAGGTACTGCTGGTGCATGGGATGGATCAGGATGTGGGTATAAGCATCTTTTAGATCCAAGGAGCATAGCCAATCTCCCAACTAGAAGTAGGGCAGCAACGTTCCAGGGGAGACCATCTTGAACTTCTCCTTCACCAGGAAGTGAATGAGGTCCCACAGGTCTAGGATGTGCTGAAACCCTCCGGTCTTCTTTGGGATCAGGAAGTAACGGGAGTAGAATCCCTCTCCTATCTGAGACTGTGGGATGAACTCCACCCACTTCGTCAAGGAGGAGACTGGCAAGTGCCCGGTAAAGGAGTTCTTGATGGAGTGGGTCCATCAGGAGCTCCCCTGGATAGAATGGCAGCAGCTGGATGTGGAGGAGGTATCTGTCCTTTATGACCTATAAAGCCCAGACGTTTGGTGGTGATGCTGGGACACAGGTGAGCAAAGAATACCAGACACCTAACCCCTCTTGTGTAGAGTAGATGCTGACCCTCCTGGAAAAGAGTGGCCATGTCCAAGGAGTCAAAAGCCCCCACTAGGTTGTGGCTGAGACACTGTCTTGGGTTTGGGAGCCTTAGGCCTATGGGGACCTTGCCCCTGTGAGGGAGCCTGATAAGCCAGATAGCGTAGTTACTCACCTGTAACAGGTGTTCTCCAGGAGCAGCAGGAATCAGTCCTCACTTATGGGTGACGTCGGCGCCGACGGAGCCCTCGCGGAGCAATTTTCCCCAGCTTTCAAAGAAAGCCTTTGGGAATTGCAGCGCGCATGCGCGGTCGTCTTCCCGCCCGAGGGTGCCATCTTAGCCAGTCAGATGACATAGCTAAAAAAGACAGCATAAAAATTTGCAAAAAGAACATAAGCAGACGATTGCAACTCCAAGGGGAGGAGGGAGGGTAGTGAGGACTGATTCCTGCTGCTCCTGGAGAACACCTGTTACAGGTGAGTAACTACGCTTTCTCCAGGACCAAGCAGGAAGTCAGTCCTCACTTATGGGACTCCCAAGCTCAAGGCTACCGGAGACCCTAAGCACAAAAATGAGCTCCCTCTAGCTCAGCAGCACAGAAGGATAGAATCTTCGCTGAATTATCACCCACCGGTAGCCCACATCCGGGATGGAGGGTAGGAGTTGCTCAGACCTCAAAGAGATTACGGAGGACTGCCTGTCCGAAAGCACTGTCCCTACGGGACTCCCTCTCGAGACAGTAATAGACCGCAAAAGTCTGGCTCGAAGACCAAGTAGCGGCCCGGCAGATGTCTGCCAGCGGAACAGAGCGGAGGTAAGCCACTGACGTAGCCTTTGCCCGAACGCAATGAGCCGTGACTCGACCTTCCAAGGAGAGTCCGGCTGCCCCATAAGCCCAAGAGATACAGTCCGCAACCCAGATGGACAGAGTACGCTTGGAGACCGGGAGCCCCAATTTATTGGGGTCAAAAGACACAAAAAGCTGAGCAGCTTTACGGTGCTCCCGCGTACGGTCAAGGTAGAAGTTCAGAGCCCTTCTACAGTCCAGGGTATGGAGGACCGTTTCAGCTCGGCTGGAGTGTGGTCTGGGAAAGAAGGTTGGAAGTACCACCTCCTGATTGATGTGAAAAGGGGAGACCACTTTTGGAAGAAATTTTGGGTGAGACCGTAGGACTACCCTATTCTTGTAGAACCTAGTGTAAGGGGGATCAGACACGAGGGCCTGCAATTCACTTACGCGTCTAGCGGAAGTGAGGGCTATCAAGAACAGTGTTTTCCAAGATAGAAAACGGAGAGAACAGGTAGCCATAGGTTCAAAAGGCGGACAGGTGATCCGCTGCAAAACCACATTCAGGTCCCAGTCAGGCGCTGGCGGGCGCAGAGGTGGTTTAAGTAGAAGGAGACCTCGGAGAAACCTCGCTACGAGAGGGTCGTTGGAGAGAGGTCTGCCGTCCACCGGCACATGATGTGCTGAAAGAGCACTGAGGTGAACTTTGACGGAGTTGGACTTAAGTCCCAGATTAGAGAGGTGCAGCAAGTACTGCAAGATCACCGACACCGGGCAGGAGAAGGGATCCTGAGACTGTTGGGTACACCAGACTACAAAGCGACGCCATTTAAGGGCGTAGCATTTGCGGGTAGAAGGCCGTCGCGAAGCCAAGACGACCTCCTCCACCTCCGCCGGCAGGAGAAGGGGAGCAAGGACTACCCTCTCAGCAGCCAGGCCATGAGGTTGAGAGACCTGAGGTTGGGGTGCAGTAGGGACCCCTGATCCTGAGTGAGGAGATCCGGTTGTACCCCCAGAGGGATTGGATCCCCCACCGCCAGTTGCAGCAGGAGCGGAAACCACGGCTGCCTGGGCCAGCGAGGGGCCACCAGGATCATGAAGGCTTTGTCTCGGAGAACCTTGAAAAGAGTCCGAGAGACTAGCGGGATGGGAGGGAAAGCGTACAGAAGGCTCCCCGACCATGAGATCAGAAAGGCGTCCGCCGCAACCCGAAGGGGGTGTGGCTGACGAGAGCAGAAGCGAGGAAGCTGCCGGTTGTGAGGACTGGCAAAGAGATCCACCGTGGGGAGGCCCCACTTGAGGAAGAGCTTCTGAACTACCAAGGGATCCAGACGCCACTCGTGCGGCTGGAGGACCCTGCTGAGTTTGTCCGCAAGGCAATTTTCCTGGCCCGGGAGATAAACTGCCTTGAGGAGAATGCCGTGACTGACGGCCCAAGAGCAGAGCTTCTGTGCCTCCCGGCAGAGGAGGAAGGAGCCCGTGCCCCCCTGTTTGTTCACGTAGAACATGGCAACTTGATTGTCCGTCTGGACAAGGACGGACTGTTGGGAAGTCAGGTGGGAGAAGGCCTTGAGAGCTAGGCGGATCGCCCTGAGCTCCAGGAAGTTGATCTGCTGAGCAGACTCCCACGTGGTCCAGAGGCCCTGAGTACGTGCCTCTTGGCAATGTGCTCCCCAGCCCAGGAGGGATGCATCGGTGGTCAGCACCCGGGTCGGTTGAGGTGACTGGAAAGGCATTCCGAATATCAGGTTCGGCTGCCGGAGCCACCACCGGAGAGACGAGACCAGTGGCTCGGAGACGCGCACTAGGTCTGCTAGGCCGCCTGTGGCTTGTCGCCACTGCTGGCGGAGACACCATTGAGCAGACCGCATATTCAGGCGGGCATTGGGGGTCACATGGACGGTGGAAGCCATATGGCCGAGCAGTCTCAGGAAGCGCCTGGCGGAGACCAGGGGCTGGCTGCGAAAGCGGCCGGCTAGGTCCATGAGCCGTTGAGCCCTGTCGAGCGGTAGGTATGCTCGCGTCTGAGGAGTGTGCAGCCTCGCGCCGATGAACTCGAGATCCTGTGAGGGGAGCAAAGTGGACTTTGCGAAGTTTATAACAAAGCCCAAGTGCTGCAGAAGAGTCACCGTGCGGCACGTGGCGTTGGTGACCTCCTGAGCGGACGCTGCCCTGATGAGCCAGTCGTCGAGGTACGGAAAGACATAGAGGCCGTGAAGCCGGAGAGGGGCCGCCACGACCGCGAGACATTTTGTGAAGACTCGCGGTGCGGAGGACAGGCCAAAGGGCAGTACTCTGTACTGGTAATGATTTCCTGCCACCACAAACCTTAGGTATTGGCGGTGGCTTGGGTGGATGAGGATGTGCGTGTAGGCATCCTTTAGATCCAAGGAGCATAGCCAATCTCCCTGCTGGAGGTAGGGCAGAAGGATTCCAAGGGTAAGCATTTTGAACTTCTCCCGCACAAGGAACTTGTTGAGGTTGCGCAAGTCCAGGATGGGTCTGAGGCCCCCTGTTCTCTTTGGTATCAGAAAATACCTGGAATAAAAGCCTTGACCTCTCAGGTGGTGGGGCACCGGTTCCACCGCCTGTTCCTGCAGAAGACCTGCTAACTCCTGAAGGAGTAATTCCCTGTGCAGAGGGGGTCGCGGAGGTTCCCCCGGAAAATAGGAGGGAGGGACCTGATGGAAGTGGAGAAGATAGCCTTCTCGCACGACTTGAAGCACCCAGGCATCTGCGGTGATGCTGGACCACCTGTGGGCGAAGTGAACCAGCCGGCCTCCTGTGCTGGGAGGAACCAGCGGGGGGGGAAAGGCTGTGCTGGGAGGAACCAGCGGGGGGGGAAAGGCTATGCTGTTCGAGTCAAAAACCCCCACCCTGCTGAGCAGGGGCTGGTGGTGCAGGCTTGGGGGCTTGCTGCCTACGGGACCCGTTACCCCGTCCCTTGGCCTGCTGGCCCTGTTGGGGAGCTGCAGGGGCCTGATAATGGGGGTATTGTTTGTAGGCAGCCGCCTTCCTCGGGTAAAAGGACTTTTTTCCCCGAGCCCTTCTTTTTCTGGGAAGGGGCGGAGGTCTTCCTAGAAAGCCTGGTCCTGGTGAGAGTCTCAGTCTCAATTTGCGCAGCCTTTTCCGCCATGGGCTTGCCAAAGAGGTTTTCGCCTCGGCAGGGGACATCGACCAACTTGTCCTTCACCCAGGGCTCAAGGTCTGACGACTGAAGCCAAGCCTGTCGGCGGGCACCGATGCCGGCTGCGGCCACTCGAGCCGATGCTTCAAAGCCATCATAGGCTGCTCGGGACATGAACTTTGAGCATTCCCGAATGCCAGTGGACAAGGCTAGGAACCTCCGCAAGGGTTCCTCGGACAGACCAGCGGAGAATCCGGCTAGCTCTTTAGCCAGATCCCGGAGATACATGCCCATGTATAGCTGGTAAGTCTGGACACGACATGCGAGCATAGAGCCCTGGAAACACTTCTTGCCAAGGCCATCCAGGTTACGGGCCTCCCTTCCAGGAGGCACCGAGGAGTGCATCTTCTGGCTCTTAAGACGATGCATGGCCGATTCCACTACCATGGAATGGTGTGGCAGCTGTGCCTTTTGAAAGCCAGGGCTCTTGCGGACTCGATAGATAGAATCGACCCGCTTGCTCAGGACCGGCGAGGAGGCCGGACTCTCCCACATGCGGAAGAGTAGTCGTTCCAGCATAGGAGGAACCGGTACAGTAAAGTGTTCCCTCGCGGGAGAGTCATACTGGAGGGCGTCGAGCTCTTCGGCTCGAGGCTCCTCCTCGGGATCCGCAGGGAAGGCCAAAGCCTTGGCCATATCCCTAACGAAGTCCGAGAACCGGGCATCCTCCGGGGGGGACTGCTTCCGAGGCTCGGACTCCGGTGAGTCCGATGGGACACACCGAGTCCGGAAAGAATCAGGCGACTCTTCCTCCTCAGACTCCCAGACCGACTCCGACGAGGACTCGGTGGGGTCGGCCCGGGCAGGGCGCGGCGCCAGCCGCCCCGACGCCGAGGGAGTCGGCGTCGGCGACCTCGGTCCCGAACGGGAGGCCGAGGGTGACCTCGACCGGGAATCGACTCGAGTTCTCATCGACTCGAGGATCGGCTCGGTCTCCGGGGTCGACTTGGACGTCGACGTCCCGGCGGTCGGGGCAGCGGCGCCAGCGAAGCCAGCGAGCAGTGCCCTCTGCTGGTCCATGAAGGCAGACAGTCTGCTCTCCAAGGCCGTCAACCTGAGTCCGAGCTCAGGTGACCCAGCAGCCCCCGACTCGGGCCCCGACGGCGTCGGGCCCGACGTCGGCTGTCGCGGAGGCGAGTCCAGAAGGACCACAGGACTTACCCGAGCAGGCATCTCCGACTCCAGGCGAGGTTGCTTCGTGAGGTGTTCCTTCTCCAAGGACCCGGGGCGGCTGTCGGGGCTATGCGACCTGGCCCTCGCGGAACCAGGAGCGTCCACCGACGCCGCCCTCGCGGGTTTCACCTTCCGACGATGGTCCCCGGAGGGAGAACCCCGGTCGGAGGAACTCCGGCGACGGTCCGAGCTGGAGCCTTTTGACGCGGAGGCCTCCGACGAGGTCCGGGTACGGCTGGGGTCAGCGAAGATTCTCTCACGCTGATGCCGCCGACTTCTCAACGCCTTTGAAGACATTTTGCTGCAGGGCCCACAGATCAGTTCCTCATGATCCGGGCCCAGGCAGCGGAGGCAAAAGTCGTGTGTGTCAGTTAGTGACATGTTTCGGTCACACCGACCACACCGCTTAAACCCACTGGCAGCCATCGGGGGAAAAAGGGCCCCTGCGAGGTCAAAGGACCGGGCTGCCAGGGAAAAACCGAAAACGAAAGCTGACTAAGTCAGAAAAACCGAAAAAAGTAAGAGGACTCATGACCGGCGTCGCGAGTCCGGGCGGGAAAAAGATCGGCGTCGAACCGAAGGAAAAAAGGATAAAATACAGAAGAAAATCGACTTTTTCACGGGGACAAGACGGGGACGTCTGTAGGGCTCCGCGGAAAAAAGAAGACTGGCTAAGATGGCACCCTCGGGCGGGAAGACGACCGCGCATGCGCGCTGCAATTCCCAAAGGCTTTCTTTGAAAGCTGGGGAAAATTGCTCCGCGAGGGCTCCGTCGGCGCCGATGTCACCCATAAGTGAGGACTGACTTCCTGCTTGGTCCTGGAGAAACTGGGGGTATTTGCTGTAGGCCTTCGTCTTCTTTGGGTAGAAGGGCTTTTTCTCCCAAAGCCTTCAATCGGGAAGGATCAGCGGTCTTCTGTGAGAGCCTGGTCCTAGTCAGCAAGTCAGTCTCCAGCTCCGCAGCCTTGTCCATCATGGGCCTGCTGAAGAGATTCTTTCCCTGGCAAGGAACATTGACAAGTTTGTCCTGGACTCATTGCTCAAAGTCCAATGACTGTAGCCATGCCAGACAGTGGGCACTACCCACAGCAGCCACTCCAGCCATGGACTCAAAGCAGTCAGACTGCTCGAGTGACTGACTTGGAGCAGTCTTTGACCTCTGCCACCAGACTCTTGAAGCATGGGAGGTGATTATCTGAGAGACCAGCTGAGAACCCAGCAAGCTCTTTTGCCAGGTCTTTCAGATACATGCCCATGTATAGCTGGTATGCCTGGATACGGACAATGAGCATAGAGCCCTGGAAGCACTGTCTACCAAAGCCATCCATGGTGTGGGCCCTCTATACCCGGGGGGGGGGGGGGCAAATAAGGAGTGCATCTTCTGGCTTTTGATTCTGCACATTGCCCACTCCACCACCATGTAATTATGTGGTAGCTGTTCTTTTGAAACTCTGCGATCTTGCAGACTCAATACACAGTGAGAACCATAACTGGGGCTTCCCACATACTGAACAGAAGCCATTCCAAAATAGGGGAACCAGCAACAGGCAGCCTCCTCAGGAGGAGAATTGTACTGGAAGATCTCGAGGTCTTCCGCCTGAGGTTCTTCCTCAGATTCCGCCATGAAGAGCCAGGTCTTTTGACATGTTCTGGACAAAGTCCAGGAAGGAGAGGTCCTTGGGCAGGGACCGCCGGCACTCCTGTGGAGAAGGGTCCAAAGGAGCATCGTAGTGTCAAATGATTTCAGGGGATTCATCCTCCATCTCCCATTCAGAATCTGACTCCGAGAGGAGCTCAAACTGCTGCCAATGGCATTGTGCCGGTAGCCAGGGCAAAACAGAGCAAAGAATCAAGGAACAAGATCCAGCCCGGGCATCAGAACACGACCCAAACTGCTCCAACACCGGCTGCACCTTTGCCGGTGATGCCCCTATGGTAGAGGCACTAGTGGCTGGACCCGAGGAACCAGAGATGGTGGGCATCGAGGCAGTTTGCTGCTGGAGGAAAGCTGCAAGGCTACACTCCAAGGAAGCCATCCTGACCTCAAGGGCTGAGGGCTAAGCAGCGACCAACATGGGCCCCTATGATCTCGGGCCTGATGCCGGTTCCCTCAGAGGGAATTCACCAATGGTGATGACCTCTGTGGGCTGCTTATGGCCCTGTGAGGAAGAGGGAGTCTCCTCCCACCGGGGCAGTTTCAAAGGGTGCTCCCAACCATCACCCTTTGCACTGCATAGAGCACTGCGGTGCTGGTGACCGTGGGTCTTACCCCGGTGCCTTTGATGTCAATTCAGGCAGAGCCTGGTCCTTCCAAGGATAATCTTCTGCAGACAATGCCTGGTCCAATACTCCATGAATCCAGAGCGGGCATGGTCACCACACAAGGATAGTGAACCCGTGGCAGTCCACGGGGGCATCAATTCTGTGGTCGAGGTTGAGGCCAAAGATGAGGCTGTGAGGCCAAACAGCACCTCCCTCTGCCTTTCACAATTCTTCCGAACCTTGCTGGTTATCTGGAGACAGAGCAGGCAAGTGGAATCATCATGGCCGGCCCTGAGGCATTGAAGGAAGCAGTTGTGCCGGTCCATTACGGTCATAGTGTGGGGGCACAACTACTGCACTTCTTAAAACCACTGACCGAGGACATAGCAGGAAAGAGGAGACCTACGAGATCAAACGCCAAGGTCCTGGGTCAGGAAAGGGCAAGAGAAAAACTCTGCTCACCAAATGAAGAAACAAAGGACGGAACCCGAGAAAAACGTGTGCCGAAGAAGCGATGATTACAGGTATAGGAAGGTAACAGTATGCAACATAGCAAAGAATCACACAAAAATAAGCAAAGAAACGCCAAGATTTTCCCGAGGAAACAGATAAGCGTCTGATGGGCTCAGCGGAAAAATGAAGACAGAGGTAAGATGGAGCCCTTTGGCAGGAAGTGGGCCAAGCAAGTATGGTAGAACTCCCAAAGGCTTTCTATGAGAAAAGGGGAGTGATTACCGCATGGGTTCCGTTGGTGCAGACGTCACCCATATGTAAGGACTGACTTCCCTGCTTGTTCCCGGAGAAAAATTAAATTAAACAAAAAATCTTGGTGCTGTTGCCAGGCCAAAAATACTAACTCCCTTTACCAACAGTGGGTATTTGCTATTGTCAAACAAAGAAATTTGTGGAAGCTTCAGTGCATGGGCATGCAAGTGTAAGCACTTCAGTTCTAGTGATTACGGCCAATCTCTTCTTAAAAAAAACAAAGGAAGAATAACTGACAGAGAGCTTGTCTTGAATTGTTCTTCAAAAAGAAATTTGTTTAACTCCTGGACCTTCTGTTTACTTTAAGATCAGAAACTAGTGGGAATAAAATTCCTGGTTTTAGTAGAGGTACTATGGAATGGGGGTGGGGGGAGGGGGGCGCCAGTATGAAGTTGGTCTCAAATCTTGCAATGATGAGTATTCATGAATCAGTCTTTTTTTTAAACAAATACTTCCCTATACTGCATTACATACATTGAACTGCATGGTAGAAATGGTAAACATGAGTGGCAGTAATTTCTAGCCCCATATTAAGATACTTTGCTGTACAGCTCCTTTCCATTTTGCATTCTGTATATTTTTTATGCCTTTGAGATTAGTTGAATGCAAACTTTAATTTCCCCTTCCTGGTATATGTACAGTATTTATTTAGGTCCTAAGCAAAACAATAACAGCCCCCCCCCCCCCAATTTTTTTTTTATATACAGTAGATGTGTTTTAAGCAATAAGGAAAGTTGGCATTACTAGGCTAGGGTGTGTCAATTTTGGAAATGTCATAATTTTAAAAAGCGCTAATGAAAAAATGTTATAATTTCATGTGTCAAATCAAAAACTAGCTTCAAATGTTGTGTAATTTGTTATTTACCTACCTGTAACTTCTAGAAAAATTATGCAAAAATCCACAAGTTACTGAAATATGTTTAAGTGCTCTTTTAATAGTTTTTATGTTTGTATTGCATATTAATGCCTTTTGTGCCTCAAGTATCAATTTATTTTACTTAAAAAAAAAGATTAAGAATGATTGTAGAGTCCTATGTTGGGGTTTACATGGTAAACTGGTTCAATATAAAAATAAATAGCAATTGGACACAAGGTCCCGGGCATCTCCTTTTCCAGCTGCAACTGTCGAAAGAACAGTGTGAAGAGATAAGGAAGATAATCATGCCTACAGTGAGGTCAGCTTGGTATGGTTTCAGTGAGTCTGTTCTGCAAGCTATATTGTGCAGTGAAGAGGAACAGGAGAGATGCAGTGGAGAAGATATTGAAGATCACAGGTGAAAGAGATGAGAAGACTTGGCCTGGCGACAGCAGTGTGAGACCCAGGAAAACACAATCCATCAATACTAAAGCAACTACACTCACCAATTACTTGACTGGAGATTCGGAGTCTCGGAGCCTCCTCTTACCTGTACAGCAGAGATCAAGGCATGGTGGTTCCAGACTGGCCATCACACACCCAGTCCATTGAAAGATGTGTAAAAATGATAACTGAGGCTGTTGGTCATGTGTACAATCAGGAGAGGAGGGAACATTATATTAGGGGTTAGACTGGCAGCAGGGAGCTCATGAGCCGAAATATAAATTTTAAAAACAATTATGTGGCTACAAGTGTTCAGACTATTTGTACGTTCAAATAATTACTACTTAATTTCCACATATTTCAATTGTGATTTGAGGTAAGACTCTCTTTAAGCAGTTTCTGAAGATAGCTTTGCATTCAGCATGCAAAACTGCATAATTTGGTCACTAGTGGTGTGTAAAGTTTGGAAAAATAAAAATCTACCCCTAAAATCGACATGCCCTATTACTGGATTCCAGGCCCTATTAAACATATTTTAAAAATCAACTTAGTGTGTATGAGCTTTGCTAAAAAATATTAAACATATTTTCTCTAAGCATCTTACCTTAGCTTCTCCATCTGGTAAAAAAAGATAAGCACCACTCTTATCTTTGTTACTTGTGGTTCCATACCAAACAAAATCCACCTTCATTTGATAAACTGTATCATCTTCTTTTATCTTCATTTTCTAAAACAGGAAGGCAGGTTTTCATGGAGTTAAATGGCATATGCAGAATATATGCATCAGATAAATTCATATATTTTTCTTATATAGTATATGAACAGTGTTAGATTACAGCACTTTGGAAGCATACATATTCGGTCCAGAGACCTTGAGTGGAGGGATTGTCCATACGAGCCCCCCAACCTGACTTGGACGCATCCGTCATCAAGGTAGCTTGGTGCAGTGGCTGCTGAAAAGGTGACTCTACGAGAAGGTTTCCTGGTGATTGCCACCACTGCAGGGGCGAGACGAGGCATGCTGAGTTTCTGATTTTGTCCCTCAGATGACCTGACGCCCGTGTCCACTGAGAGGATAGGGTCCACTGGGCTGCCCGCATGTGTAGACGAGCATAGGAGACCACATCAACAGTGGACACCATATGCCCCAGTAACTGAAGCATTTCTTGAGCAGTCAGGACAGTTTTCATAGCTGCTTGAGAAGCCAGTTGGAGTATTCGAGCACAGCGGAGTTGTGCCAGGAAAGCACTTGACTGCCGTGTGTCTAGTAGAGCCCCTATGAATTCTAGGGACTGAGAAGGGGCGAGATGGGATTTTGGGAGGTTTATGACCAGTCCCAAGTATTGCAGGATTTACATTGTACAGGAAAGAGCAGAGCTGGCTTCTGGAGCTGTCTATGCTCAGATGAGCCAGTCGTTCTTAGGAATGCTGTTACTACTGCCATGCATTTTGTGAAGACTTGTGGGGCAGAAGCCAGTCCAAAGGGTAGAACCCTGTAGTGGAAGGAGTGAGGTGACCTCTTGATAGAAGAGAATGGTGAGGGGGGCCGAGAATTGAACTTTCTTGGAGTGGAGGGAAGGGGCATACTGTGGAAGTGGAGTTTGTACCCCTCTGTCACAATGGAGAGAGCCCACTGCTCTGTCGTCATCTGTTGCCACCTCTTGGCAAAATGACAAAGTCTGCCTGGATTGTTGAGAGGCCCTGGACCCTTCAGAGGTAGGATGACTAGGTTCCCTATGAAGGAGTCAAAGACCTTGAGGAGGCTGTGTCTGCTGAGACGGTTGAGCTCTAGGGACTTCAGCCTTTCTCTGTTGTTTTGGTTGCTGCTGCCCCTTTTGGGGAACATGGACTGGGCAGTGGACAGTTTGCGTGTAAGATGGATAGAATTTCATTTTCTTGTTGAAAAAGGGTTTCTTAGCTGTCATTTTCTTAGCTGGGTTGGCAGTGGTCCTTGATAGTCTATTCAAGGTAGTGTTCTCGGACTCAAGCTGAGAAGCTTTGTCCTGCCAATCCTTGCCAAAGAGGTTTTCTCCTGTTTAAGGAATACTCCCCAGCTTGTCTTGCACCCACTGTTTCAAATCAGATGCTTGTAACCAAGCAATCCAACGTGCACTGATAGAGATAGCAGAGGTTCTATTAATGCATTCAAAACAATCAGAGGTTGCCCGGTTCATGAACTTAGAAACATTTTGGGCACGTTTGACCAGAGTGAGGAAATCAGCCCTCTTGTCATCGGGGAGAAGAGGAGCCATGAGTTCTAAATCCTTTGCAACCTCCCGAAGAAACAAATCTATATATAAAGTATGTATGAACTTATTCTAGCCAATAGCATAGAGGACTGAAAACATTGATGCCCAAAGGCATTGAGCGTCCTCGCCTCATGGCCTGGAAGGTTGGAAGAATGCGTCTTAGCACTCTTGATTCTGCGCATTGCCGATTCCACCACCATGGAATGGTGTGGTAATTGTGGTTTTTGGAAACCGGTACATTGTATCAAGTCTCCGAGAATGTGGAGACACCGTTAAAGGTGTGTCCCACATCCTAAGCATGAGGTCATGCAAAATTCGATGTATAGGAAGGGTAGCAGCCTCCTTAGGAGCTGTCAGATACTGAAGAATTTCTAATTCTTCAGCTCTCGGTTCCTTCTCAGGGGTCATGGTAATCGAGAGTCCCTGGGCTATATTCATGAATAAAGTCCTGAAAGGACATGTCCTCTGGAGGAGACATCTGACGCTGTAGTGAAGGAGAGGGATCCTCCGGAAGAACCACTCTGGTACCAACAGAGTCCTCAGAATCATCGGAATTGGAGGACTCGAAGTATCTACGGGCCGGATGCTCTCGTATTGCTTGTCGCCGGTACTGATCGAAGTCAGCATCAGAATGCCTCAATACTGGACCCTCTATGCCGGAGACCGATTCTAGGGCCGATATGGGAGCAGCTTTAGTGGTACCGAGGCTGCTAATAAGGCCCCAAGTCTGCGCGCAATGGCCAGGATATGTTGATCCATGGAGCCCACCGGTCTGGGTGTCGGTACCGGCAGAGCAGGCCACAACCCCAGAACATGGCACCAAGAGTTCCCCAGACGTGGAAGCCTCGGGAACATCCTGGGAGATCGTTAATGCTTTGGAGGCAAGGACCTCCCGCCAGGGCTGTTTTGGCAGGTTTGTTTTCCTCGAGGGCAATGCTAGTAGCATCTCAATGTTTAGAAGGAGAGAATACCGGCCGTTCTTGGAAGACCTGGGTTTGGTTACCTGAGATCCATGGGAGGAAAATGAAGCCCTGGATGACGTCGATGCAACAGACATTGCATCTGAGGCAAAGAGGGTGCCGAGTTTTTCAGCTCTGTTCTGCAGGCCTCTCAGTCATCTTTCTACATAGGAGACACTCCAATGGCAAATGGTCAGGATGCAAACATTTAAGACACCAATCACGGGTGTCGGTAGCAGAAATGGTACTGCTACATTTTGAACATTTTTTGAAACCACTAGTTGGTTTCTCCATTTTGGAAGAAAATAGTGCCTAGTGCCCAAAATGGAGCCGAAGCACCAAGAGGGGACAAGCCCTCAAGAAAAAGTTTTTTTTTTTAAAATTAAAAGAAAGAAGAAGAGTAGGAAAAGCGGGAAGGCAGCAGCGCAGGCACAGATGCTCCCAAAAACTTTCCTATTGGACGCTGGGGAGTGTTCCCACGCAGGCTCCGTCAGTGCCGATGATACCCATATGTGAAGACTACATTCCTGCTTGTTCCTGGAGATTGTAAGTATCCATGCATAATGGAGAGCAAAAGGAAGCTGCTTTTATCTTCTCTACTCTCCAAGGGTGGTAAATTGGCAATTGTAATCAAACACTCAAATTCATTGTCGAAGGATGTAGTAAAAGCTGTTAGTATAGCTGGGTTTAAAAAAAGTTTGGACAAGTACATGGAGGAAACGTCCATAAACCATTTTTTAAAGTGGACTGGAAAAATCCACCCCTTAGTTCTGGGATAAGCAGCATGGAATTGTACATTTTGGGAACCTCGACAAAATTACTAATGCGGTCTCTTACCAGAGCAGCAAATCTGTTGACAACATATGTTAAACACTCCAATATTAAACTTAAGAGAATACGATACGTTTAGGCAACAAGGTCTCAGACTGAAGTGGGGTTATGGATCCGGTCTCATCATGCCTGATCCTTACGCACCCTTTTGCATCAATGACCTTTTAACGTTGCTTTGACGATTACTAAGCACAGTGTCAAACAAACAAAATCAGCTGTTTACTCTCAAATATAGATAGATTAGTAATAAAATAAAACTGTATGTGCTTATCTTGATGAAGGTAACCCCAACGCCAATTTTCAGCGCCAATGCGTTTCACCGTTTATGAAGTTTCCTCAGGGGGTTTATGTAAGCACTTGAAGATGCACGATGTCAGTTTCAAATTTTTTTAAACTACTGTTTTAACAAAGAAAGTAAATAAGAACATATGCGGTTTATCGCAGTTGCTTATTATACTTATATATTATATCAATAACTATGTATATATCCTTTACCTTTAGAATGCATAACTGCAATACCTTGATCTAGTCATTCTGAAGATATATCCAACTCTCCAAAATAACACCACGCATGCAGGTTAGAGGTAGTTTTTATTGTGTCTCTTAACACAGCTGAACTCACGTCTTCATTTAGTAAACTTTACGGGTTTACAGATGATCATATATCAGATCTATGTAAAGAAACAACACCTTTTGTGTTAGAAGAATGCATCACAGAAAAGAACAACGTTGTTAATTGGGATGAAGTATTAAAGATTCAGAAAAGGATTGCACGGTTGGAGTTGCATAGACTTTCACTGATAGAATACATATGCAGACAACATATCCCTCGTGGATTACGTATGTATAAAGAACTGAAGATGTATATTACTGAGACGTCTTTTATAGAAAAATGGAATCAAATTCTCAACAAATGTTCATTGGACTTGATGGTCCTTATAGTGGACACCACTAAAACTACTGTTGACACTCTGAAGACAGAAGCTGATAGTTTGATAGGCAGTTTAAAAGATTCTGAGACCAGTGAATGTTTTTCCAAACAAATGGAGGATTTGAGAAAACAAATAGATATGCTAAAAGTGGAAGTCAAAAAAGTTAAATCAGAAAAACTAATAAGAGATTATGAAGATTACACCACAGGATATGTGTATCCTTGGATGAATCTTAAAAGGAAAGAAAAAAGACAGCGTAAACATGTGGATTTTGAAGCTACTTCTGATGATTCTAACACTTCTGACTCTAGTAAACAATCAAAGGAGGACTTTTTAGACAAAGTGGAAGAGAAGAAGAAAAAGAAAGGAAGAGGGAGAGACAAAACACTAAATCGTGGAAATCTACGACACAAAACTTAATTGATATTAATGCAACAGTGGATGCCTCGTTAGTGATTAATGTATCTGGTCACGTTTTAACCCGAGATCAAATTCAGCTTTTAAATAAGGGTTTATCATATGTACCGGAAACCTTTTTCTGATGGCTTTCAGTTTCAAATTGATTTGGAACATTTAATTAGAAAACTGAATCTAAAGATTTATTTTGCATCTAAATCTATAGCGACGGAATTGCCGCAGACCTCCACTGCGGGGCATATACAGTTACCACTCAAATCCTCCTGGAATCCTCCAGGTCCAGTACATCCCTCTTTAATTTTATTTAAAGAGTTAGTTTTGAGGGATGGAACAGTTGGAAAGGAGCAAGAAACGTACGTTCTGCACACTTTCTAAGAGTGAAAAATTAGCATTACAAACTCTTCAAACACGTACAGAACTAGTGATTAGACGAGCGGACAAAGGAGGGGCGATTGTAGTTTTAGATCGTGAGCAATATTTGAAGGAAGCTTATAGACAACTATCGGATTTGAACACATACACCATTCTAACTGAAGATCCCACTAACCGGCTACAGAAACGTATTAAATTAATTACATCTCAAGCTTTAGATAATAAATTAATTTCAAAAAAGGAATGGAATTTTTTGAATAAGACAAGTCTTTCAATTGCCAAATTATACCTGGTACCAAAAATACATAAAAGTTTAATCGATTCTCCCGGACGCCCCATTGTATCCACCAGTGGGACGGTTTTAGAACCTTTGTCCACATATATTGATTCTTATTTAAGACCATTAATGGTAACCATACCATCATATATTAGGGATACTACTCATTTTTTACAATTATTGGCACAACATTCCCAATCGGCAAATGCAGTTGATGTCATTCTAGTTACTCTAGATGTGACATCTTTATATACTAGCATCCCACAAATGACAGCTTATGAGAATGTATTGTTAGCACTGAGGAATAGGGGGGATTTATCAGACTTACAACTATCTTTTCTAGCAGAACTTACCAGCTTAATCTTGTTTCAAAATTATTTTATCTTTGCTAAAATTTTATATCATCAGAGATCAGGAGCAGCTATGGGAGCAACGTGTGCTCCATCTGTAGCGAATCTGTTCATGGGAACATTTGAAGAAAAATGGATAAGGTCGTCACCACACCAGAATTATATTAAATTCTGGTGTCGGTATATTGATGACATTTTCATGTTGTGGGGAGGACAGATGTACCAGCTAGATGAGTTTCTCATATGGCTCAATCATAGAGATGAAAATATACAATTCACATATTCATGTAGTAGTCAAGAGATAACTTTTTTAGATGTGGATATTAAGTAAGGGGATCATACCTGGATTACGTCAGTGCATAGAAAATCCATAGATAAGAATACCTTCCTACATTATAGCAGCGCTCACCCCATTCAACTGAGGGATAGTTTACCCTTTTCACAGTTCCTCCGATATAGAAGGAACTGTTCTGAGGAAATTGAATTTAAAGCACAATCAAAGACTCTTAAGAGTAATTTTCAGAAAAGAGGATACCCCCATCGAGTGATACATTATGCATATAAAAGAGCACTATTCAACCATAGAGATCTACTGTTGCAATTCGATAAGAAAAATCAGGAAGATACCCATAATGTAAACCTAGTAACAAAATACTCTCCGTATAGTTCTCAAATCAAACGTGTTCTAAAAAGGATATTAATGTGATAATTAGCATCCCCAGACTAGAGGAGAAAACCATTCAATGCATTTGGCAGCGTCACAAAAATATGAAAGAATTCCTCAGTCCGGTGGTATTAAGACCCTTAAGATATCAACACAGTGAGAGTCACAATGGTCATAAAAAGTGTGGAGATTGTAACATTTGTGATATCATCATAAAACTTACAGAATTTCAATATCATGGCAAAATTTATTATTTAAAAAAACAAACGTTTTGTGGTTCTACTCATGTCGTCTATTGCATTCAATGCCCATGTCATCTATTATATATAGGGAAAAACCATTCGTCCCTTTAAGGAACGAATGAATGAGCATCGCAGTAGATTAAATTGTAAAAGAAGAGAGGCACCAATTGTAGACCACTGCACTAATCTTAATCATAAATTTGAGGAATTACGTTGCTTCTGTATAGATCAGATAGATAATAGTTACAATGGGAAAACACGTGATCAAAGTTTATTAATCCGGGAACAACATTGGATTTATAATTTGCAATCAGTACATCCGAATGGTTTAAATGCGCAAATTGACTGGAATGCATGTGCCTGACTTCAATTAGGTGAGACAGATTTCTAAACGCATTGAGCAACGTCCCTGTGTTGAAGACTTTATCGCCTTGAATGAAGTTCTAATAAATGTTTATTGAAACTGGTGATGTTTGACCACTGACCAAAAGGATGTATCTGTTTGACAGAATCGCATCAAGGTAAAATGATTGTTAAAAATAAGGATGTACACAGTCAACCCATAAGAGCGGGGTTTATTTTGTGAAATAGTGAGTTGTCCTACAGGGTTGAACCCGTGAAGTTTACTAAATGAAGACGTGAGTTCAGCTGTGTTAAGAGACCCAATAAAAACTACCTTTAACTTCTAAACCGCATGCGCGGTGTTATTTTGGAGAGTTGGATCTATCTTCAGAATGACTAGATCAAGGTATTGCAGTTATGCATTCTAAAGGTAAATGATATATACATAGTTATTGATATAATATATAAGTATAATAAGAGACTGCGATAAACCGCATAGGTTCTTATTTACTTTTCTGTTAAAACAGTGGTTTAAAAAAATTTGAAACTGACATCGTGCATCTTCAAGTGCTTACATAAACCCCCTGAGGAAACTTCATAAATGGTGAAACGCATTGGCGCTGAAAATTGGCGTTGGGGTTACCTTCATCAAGATAAGCACATACAGTTTTATTTTATTACCAATCTATCTATATTTGAGAGTAAACAGCTGATTTTGTTTGTTTGACGCTGTGGTTAGTAATCTTCAAAGCAACGTTAAAAGGTCATTGATGCAAAAGGGTGCGTAAGGATCAGGCATGAGGAGACCGGATCCATAACCCCACTTCAGTCTGAGACCTTGTTGCCTAAACGTATCGTATTCTCTTAAGTTTAATATTGGAGCGTTTAACATATATTGTCAACACATTTTGGGAACCTGACAGGAACTTGTGACCTGGATCAGTCATAACTCAAAATCTAGTTTTACAATTGATTATATGTTACACTATGATAGAGGTAGGGGTAGCAGGAAAATGTGGTATGTGAGCCTAGTCAAGGGGTCTCGTTTTGAGCAGACAACTTGAGCAGAGTCAAACAGATTAATATATACACACTAACAAGGCACACAATCCAAACACAAAAATATCCAAAACATTTGAAAAAGGGTTTGTCTTGATTGTGATTTTTTCCCTTTATTTGCCTCTCCCTTCTCATTAGCCCTCCAGCTCTGCAATCATTATGTATAGCTCTTGTCCATACACCTTTCCTTTGTTTTTCCCCTCGTCTCCCACCTTTCTATCTACCATTCTCTCCCTCTTTTCCCTCCTCTCTCATTCACCTCATTCTCTCTTCCCGTTTTTCTCTTCATCCCATAGTTTCTCTTATCTTCCTTAAAACTTTTCACCTTTCCTCTTCCATGTATTTTTATACCCCCTTTCCACTACTCTATATCCTTTATTTTATTTAATTATTTAACAGGTTTTATATACTGCTTTATCATTTCAATCAAAGCGTATATCCTTTCATAACCCTGATGGCTTCTCATCTGCCTCCTTGATATTCTCTTGCCCCCTCCTTTCACATATCCTCACACTCCTTTTCTCTCTCCTACAAAACATTACCTTACCCATTATAACCCTGTCCCTGATGTCTTCACCTCTTTTTCTCTTCCCATAAAATAATGAAGTTTTCAAATTCTAATTACATGACAATTGTTCCACCCAATAGAGTGCCTATAAACCTCATTATATGTTATCCATTTTGTGAGTGGTTCTTTCACCTCAGCTCCTAGTACTGTGTTGTGTTCTCTGCGAGTACAAGTTCTTCCTTTTGGACGGTTCAAATTATAGGACTCCAGCTATCCCATAGCGATCTTGTATCATTTTCTAAACTTCTTGAGATTCAGGCTGTTTAGACTCACCAGCAATGGTCAGTAAATGACTGGTATTGGAGATCACAGTGGCAGTTAAAGTAGACTTTGATATCAGAAAGCAGCACAGACCAAAGAAGATGGCAGGCGTAGAAAGGGGTAGTAATGAAGAGAAAAAGACTACCAGAAAGAGGCACTTGTTGATGGACCGAACTAGGTGGAGACTGGGTTTTGACTGGATTTGAGTGCTTTTTAAGGACAACACTGTTTAATCAGGACCAAGTGTTTGGCTTGGTCTGGGCTGGAAATGTTTTTTTAAGGTTGGTCAAGATCTACAGTAAGAGATTATTTTAGTTACAATTTACATACCTCCATAAGTCCAGATATGCCAGAGAACCAGAGTTTCAAATAATAGTTTTCAATAGTTATATCAGTCATCAAATTTTGAATTTCTTGTATCTTGAATACTTTATCTGGAGTCACTTTTACATCATTCCTTCCATTAATGTACATACTGTAATCAGATAAGTTAGTTTCCGAGCTCAGTGTTTCCAGTAGCTGGTAGACTCCAAGGCCCAAAGCTGTTACATGTGCTATGAAGGATAACTGTTGAGGTAAGATGATAACATAAAACATACATAGTATGGGTGTATATCAAATTATCTATTCAAATTTTTATTGTCGGGAAAGTAAAAGTTACTCAAATGTAACAGGTGCTCTCCATGGATAGCAGGATAAGTGTCCACATTTGGGTGACATCACTGAGAGCCCACAGGAGAACTTCCTCAGCTACTTTTCTAGGAGCTTTTAGAAAGTTCTATGAACATGCATACCTGTTCCTACCTGCTGATGCTGCTGCCACGCCTGAGAATTTCAATCACTATACATCTAGCTGGCCAACTCCAAAGGGAAAAAGGAGAGAACATAAGAACATAAGCAATGCCATACTGGGTCAGACAAAGATTCATCAGGCCCAGTATCCTGTTTCCAACAGTGACCAAGCCAGGTCACAAGTACTTAGTTTCCCAGAAAGACACACAAGTTCCACAATACTTGTTTTGAGGCAAGTAGTGGATTTCCTGGGTCCTCTTTAATAATGGTTTATGGACCTTTCCTCCAGGAACTCGTCCAAATCTTTTTTAAAGCCAGCTACACAAACAGTTTTTACTACATCCTCCAGTAACAAATTACAGAGTTTGCTTACATGTAGAGTGAAAAAATATTTTCTCTTATTAGTTGTAAACGGGTTACACTGTAGCTTCATTGCATGTCCCCTAGTTTTTCAACTTTTTGATGGTATAAACAATCTATTTATGTTTACCCATTCCACTCCATTCATTAACTTATAGACCTCTATCATATCTCCCCCTCAGCCATCTCTTTTCCATGTTCAAGAGCCCTAACATTTTAGAGACGTGAGTATTTATCCTACTGTCCACAGAGAACGCCTGCTTTAGTGAGTAACTTTATTTTCTCCGAGGACAAGTAGGGATTCCAAAATGTAAGGATTCATCCTAGCTTCAGGCTGCCTCAAAACAAGAAAGAGAACTTATAATATTACAATAAGCTAGCAATAAACTGTTTTGGACTTGGAGAGATACTCCATGGATGTCAATCCCTGCCTGGACTGACTTCCACATTGCATGCATGTTGATGTTCCTCCAGGAGTGTCAGTGCACCAATGAGCTTTAATGTTTCAGGGACCATTCTGCCCCTGATGCACTAGATACTGATATCGGCTAGGGATGGGTCAGTGTTGACATCCTTCGAGGTCCCAGAGTTTTGAGAACCAGCTCAATGCTGTCATGCTGTTGCTTCGGAACCAGAACTGTCAGGTCCCACAGAGAAAGTGTCATCATGAGCATCTCCTTCATTCTTTTAGCCAAATGCTCCTTGACTGAGGATACGGGGCCCTTAACAGTCTCAATCGATGTCATCAGAATCGATCGAGGATATCAGCAGGTTGATCACAGATCCTTGAGATTTGGCATGGCCTTCTCCAGTGGCAAGAAGAATGAGCTATGCTCACATCAAGACTGCTTTAGGGGTTACTGCATCACTCTACTCCCCAATGCTCCTGAGATCACACTCCAGTGAACCCTGATGCTAATGCAACAAAGCATCCCCCGATGTTCACCACTGGAGATTTTCCATGTTCAAAGTCAAAGATGAATCCTTCCCTCATCCTTAGGGCGGGATCAGTAGGGGACCAATTGCGAGACTCACTATGGTGCTCAGTTCAGAGAATGCTTGAGGATCCCCTCAATGCTGATGCATCACCAGCATCCAGTACAGCTTTTGGGTACATGGTAATCCTGCTTTCTATGCCAGTGCCGATGGACTGGTCTTCTCAATGTCAAAAGGTTGACTGCATGTCTCCTCATGACCTGTCAACTCTTATTTTGTCATCTGCAAACACAAATGACAAATAAGGGTTATGCTCGGGCACCAGACACTGCAGGCACCATTTGTGGGGTGTCCATAATAGATATGTTCTGCAGCACCATGTGCAGTTCCTAAACCTGATAGCACGTTTCTGGGACATATCGGCCAGAAAAACAGCTACAATAAAATCAAAGGCTCAATTTTTAAGAATATAAAAGAAAAATAATAATATGAACCCAACCATGTATATCTCATATCTAAATGCAACCTAAGCAATGTTGAAGGTAAACAAAGGAAACTTACAAAATGGCTGAAAAACCTGACTAAAGAAAACTGACAGGTAGAAGTAACACGACAGCAGGCAGTAAAATAATAATAAAACATACTATTCACAAAATGAAAAGCAATGGAATACGATGGTGACACATGCAGGCCTGAAAACGTGTGGTCAACTCCATGAAAAAAAAAGCAAAAAAAGAAACTGAAGTACTCAGGTGTGGCAGGCAGGAGCAGGCACACATTCACATAAAGCTTTCTAAACCCTTTTAGAAGGAACCGAGAAGGTCCCCATATAGGTTCTATCAGTGACATCACCCATAAGTAAGGACTTATCATGCTTGTCCATGGAGAAAGTGTAGTTACTCACCTGTAACAGGTGTTCTCCAGGGACAGCAGGAATCAGTCCTCACATATGGGTGATGTCGGTGCCAACGGAGCACTCGTGCGGAACAATTCCCCAGCTTTCAAAGAAAGCCTTTGGGATTGCATTGCGCATGCGCGGTCCCCTTTCTGCCAAGGGTGCCATCTTGCTCAGTCAAATGACATAGCTAAAAAGACAGCAAAATGAATACAAACAATAATAGGACTGCAACTCCAGGGGAGGAGGGGGGGGGGTCATGAGGACTGATTCCTGCTGTCCTTGGAGAAAACCTATTACAGGTGAGTATCTACGCTTTCTGCAGGAACAAGCAGGAAGTCAGTCCTCACATATGGGACTCCCTAGCAATAGGCTACCGAGAACCCATAACTGAAAAATGGCTCCCTCTAGAAGAGCCGCAGCAGCCGCAATAGGAATTCAGCTGAGAAATCAACACCCCCGGTAGCCTGACACCAAAGGGTTGGAGGGTTGGAATTGCCTAAACCTCAAATAGGTTATGGAGTACCAAATGGCCGAAAGCACTGTCCTGTCGGGACTCCCTATCCAGGCAGTAATGGGCCACAAAATTCTGGCTTGAAGACCAAGTTGAGGCCCAGCAGATGTCTGCCAGCGGAACAGAGCGGAAGTGAGCCACTGATGCGGCCTTAGTCCTGACACGGTGGGCCGTGACTCGACCCTGCAACTGGAGGTCGGCCGCACTGTACGCCCAGGCAACGCAGTCTGCCACCCAGGTGAACAGCGTACGCTTGGAGACAGGTAACCCCAGCTTACTGGGGTCATACAAGATGAAGAGCTGAGTCACCCTTCGATGTCCCTTCGTACGCTCCAGGTAGGAGGACAATGCCCTCTTACAATCCAGGTTATGCAGGATTGCCTCTGCCCGGCTGGAATGCGGCCTGGGAAAGAAAGTCGGAAGAATCACCTCCTGGTTGAGGTGGAAAGAAGAGACCACCTTTGGAAAGAACTTGGGGTGAGTGCGGAGGACCACCCTATTCCTATAAAACCTTGTATAAGCTTTATCCATTACGAGAGCTTGCAGCTCACTCACATGTCTGGCTGATGTGAGTGCCACCAGGAAGAGCACCTTCCAGGAGAGGAAGCGCAGATGGCAAGAGGACATTGGCTCAAAAGGTGGGCGAGTAAGCTGCTGTAATACCACATTCAAATCCCACTCAGTTGCCGGAGGACGAACTGGGGGTTTCAGCAGAAGCAGACCTCTGAGGAATCTGGACACCAGGGGGCGATCCGAAAGAGGTTGCCCCTCCACTGGCGAGTGGTTTGCTGACAAAGCACTCAGGTGGACCCTGACAGAGTTAGACTTGGGACCTAATTCTGAGAAGTGAAGCAGGTACTGCAGTACCACTAGGTACAAGGCAAAAGAAAGGGTTTTCATTGTGCTGGCTACACCATACCTCAAATCTACACCACTTCAAAGCGTAGGATTTCCTGGTGGACTGCCTCCTCGAGGCCAGTAACACTTCTTCCACATTCCAAGGTAGGAGGAGAGGAGCCAGCACTACCCTTTCAGCAGCCATGCCATCAGGTTGGTGGACCTGAGGTTGGGGTGCAAGAGAGAGCCCTGCTCCTGGGACAGGAGGTTGGGCTGTGTCCCCAGTGGGAGTGGGGTTTCCACTGCAAGCTGGAGGAGAAGCAGAAACCAAGGCTGTCTTGGCCATCTGGGGGCTACCACAGAATGACAGAGGCCTTCTCCCGAAGGATTTTGAACAGAGTCCGGGTCAGCAGAGGCGTGGGAGGAAACACATACATGAGGCCCCCTGACCAGGAGATCAGGAAAGCAACTGCAGCCACCCTCCGAGGATGTGGCTGTCAGGAGAAAAATCTGGGCAGCTGGTGATTTTGCGGACTGGCAAATAGATCTATGGACAGATGTCCCCAGCGGTGAAAAATCCGCTGGGCCACTACCGGATCCAGTTGCCATTCGTGAGGTTGGAGAATCCTGCTTAGTTTGCCTGCTAGGTAGTTCTCCTGTCCAGACAGGTACACTGCTTTGATGGATATACCCTGGCTGATGCCAAAAGAGCAGAGGTCCAGTACCTCCTGACATTGGATACGAGTCCCCGTACCTCCCTGCTTGTTTACGTAGAACATTGCTACCTGGTTGTCCGCCTGTATCAACACAGACTGATGTGAGAGGACTTGACGAAAGGCTCGGAGAGCTAGGCGGATCTCCCTCAGCTCTAAGAGGCTGACTTGGTGAGCAGACTCCTGAGGAGACCATAACCCTTGAGTGCAGGATCCTTGGCAATCGGCTCCCCAGCCCAGCAAGGAGGCATATGTCGTCAGCACCCTTGTGTGCGAAGGAGTCTGAAAAAGCACTCACTCGAGCAGGTTGGGTGGCTGACACCACCACTGTAACGACTTCACCAGTCATTTGGATATTGTTATCCTGTCTCTGAGGCTGCCGGAGGCCTGAGTCCACTGATCTCTGAGGCACCATGTGGAGACAGGCATTCAGGATCACATGCACCGTGGAGGCCATGTGGCCCAGAAGGCGCAAGAAGTGTCTCGCTGAGACCTGAGTTCTGTGCCTAAACTGTTGTGCCAGGGCCAGCAGCCTCTGTGCCCTGTCCTCCGGCAGATAAGCCTTCACTTGAAGGGTGTCCAGCCATGCTCCTATGAACTCTAAGTTTTGAGTGGGGAGAAAAGTGGACTTTGCGTGGTTTATGACAAAACCCAGATGTTGCAACAAGTTGATAGTGCGAGAAGCGGCCTGTTGGGCCTCCGGAGGCGACTGGCCCCTGATGAGCCAGTCGTCCAGGTAAGGAAAGACAAAAATTCCTTGATTTCTGAGGAAGGCTGCCACTACAGCCAGGCATTTTGTAAACACTCTGGGAGCAGAGGCTAGGCCAAAGGCTAGAACCCTGTATTGGAAATGTCTTCCTCCCACTACAAATCTGAGATATTGTCTGTGGTCTGGGTCTATGAGGATATGTGTATAGGCATCCTTCAGGTCTAAGGAGCATAGCCAATCTCCCTGGTGGAGGTAAGGCAGCAACATTCCAAGGGAAAGCATCTTAAACTTTTCCCTCACCAGGAACTTGTTTAAGTTTCTGAGGTCGAGGATGGGTCTGAGGCCTCCTGTTCTCTTTGGTATGAGAAAATACCTGGAGTAGAAGCCCTTGCCCTGCAAGTGGTGGGGCACCAGTTCCACCGCCTGATCCTCTAGAAGACCTGCCAACTCCTGCAAGAGGAGGTCCCTGTGAAGAGGGGGTCTGAGAGGCTCCCCTGGAAAGGAGGTGGGTGGTATCTGGCTGAAGTGAAGCAAATAGCCCCTTTGGACTATTTGCAGGACCCAGATATCCAAGGTGATGACTGGCCACCTGTAGGCGTACAGGGCTAGCCTGCCTCCTGTGCAAGACCTTACCACTGGCGGAAGAGAGACTATGCCATGGGAGTCAAAACCCCCCTCCCGGCTGGGTAGGAGCCGGAGCCTGGGGCTTGGGGGCCTTCTGCTTACGCGGGCCATGCTCCTGTCCCTTGGCCTGTTGCCCCTGATGGGGAGCTGGGGTGGCCTTGTAAGTGGTGTAGTTGCAGTAAGCAGTACCCTTCCTCGGGAATAAGGGCTTTTTACCCGAGCCCTTATTCTTAGAAGGGGCAGAAGTCTTCTTTGAGAGTCTTGTCCTGGTCAAGTACTCAGACTTGAGCTCAGCAGCCTTCTCAGTCATGGGTTTTCCAAAGAGGTTGGCAAGGGACATCAACCAACTTGTCCTGAACCCATGGCTCCAGATCCAATGACATTAGCCAGGCCTGTGCCGGCCGCGGCTACTCGGGCCAAAGCCTCAAAGCCATCATATGAACTTCGAGCACTCCCGAATCCCGGTGGACAAGGCATTGAAGCGCTGCAAGGGTGCCTCGGAGAGGCCAGCTGAGAACCCGGCAATCTCCTTTGCCAGGTCCCTCAAGTACATGCCCATGTACAGCTGGTAGGTTTGGACATGGCATGAAAGCATCGAGCCCTGGAAGCATTTTCTGCTGAGGGTGTCAAGGTTCTGGGCCTCCCAGCCAGGAGCCACCGAGGAATGCGTTTTCTGGCTCTTGAGCCTATGCATGGCCGATTCCACAACCATGGAGTTGTGCGGCAGCTGTGCCTTTTGGAACCCAGGGCTCTTGCGGACTCAATAGATGGAATCGACCCACTTGCTTAGAACCAGCATCGAGGCCAGCGACTCCCACATGTGGAGCATCAGCTGTTCCAGCATCGGAGGAACCGGAACAGTAAGGGCTTCTCTCGGGGGAAAGTCATACTGGAGAGCATTGAGCTCTTCAGCTCGAGGCTCCTCCTCGGCATCCGCCGGGAATGCCAAAGCCGTGGCCATGTCTCTGACGAAGTCCGAGAACTGGGTATCCTCCGGATGGGACCTTCTCCGAGGCTCCGAACCTGGTGAGACCAATGGGACATACCGGGTCTGATGGGTGTCAGGGGACTCCTCATCCTCCGTCTCCCATGCCGATCCCTCCAAGGAGGAATCGAGGGGCTCCAGCCGTGAGGGCTTCGGCCCCAACCGCCCCGACACCAAGAGCACCGGCGTCAACGACCTCGGTCCCAAGCGGGAGGTTGAGGGTGACCTTGACCAAGGATCAACTTGAGTCCAAAGAGTCTTGAGGATCGGCTCGGCCTCCAGGGTCGACTTGGACATTGAGGTCCCAGTGATCGGGGTGGATGGACCGGTGAGACCGGCTATCAGCGCCCGCTGCTGCTCCATAAAGGCAGACATGCTGCGTTCCAGGGCCGTCATCCTTAGACCGAGCTCAGAAGACTCTGCAGCCTCCGGCTCGGGCCCGACACCGGCTCCCCCAGAGGAGAGTCCAAGAGGACAACAGCATTTACCCTCCTCAGCGTCTCCGGCTCCATGCGAGATATCTTCGCAGGCTGCTCTGACTCCGAGGACCCGGGGCGGCGGTCAGGACTCCTCGACCTGGCTTTCAAGGGCCCAGGGCGATCGGAGGCATCCAATGACGCCACCCTCATGGGCTTCTTCTTCCTCCGGTGTTCCCGGGAGGGACACCCCCGTTCAGAAGACCCCCAAGCTGCTCGGGTTCAGACAGCTCCCGAGACATCGAGGCTTCTGATGAGGTCCAGATCTGGGGGGATGCGGACTCCGAGAAAATCCTTTCACGCTGCTGCTGCCTACTTTGAAGTGCCTTAGAGGACATTTTCCCACACGGGCCACAGACCTTCGGGTCATGGTCGGGCCCGAGGCATCGGAGACAGCAGTCATGTGTGTCGGTGAGGGACATTAACTGCTTACACCGATAACACTTTTTAAACCCGCTGCCAGCCATAGGGGGAAAAAGGGCCCCTGCAAGATCAAAGTACTGGGCTGCCAATGAAAATAAAAAAAAGAGCACAAACGCTAGTCTCTAAGGACAAAAACGCAAAAAATTGACTGGACTCGATACTGGTGTACCGAGCTGAAGGTGGGAAGGGGAACCGGCATCGAACCGGTCGAAGATCCAAAATTTCTCCAAGTTTTGACGCACTTTTTCCGCGAGGAATTAGGGACAACGTCCATTGGGATCCACGGAAAAAGGGTGACTGAGCAAGATGGCACCCTTGGGCGGGAAGGGGACCGCGCATGCATGATGCAATCCCAAAGGCTTTCTTTGAAAGCTGGGGAATTGCTCCACATGAGGGCTCCGTTGGCGCCAACGTCACCCATATGTGAGGACGGACTTCCTACTTGTTCCTGGAGAATATTGATTTATAGCATCTAAACCTTCTTATACCATTGGAAGCTTTTGGGAGCTGCACCGCACATGCATGCCTGCCTTCCTAATGCTGCGGCACCATCTTCTCTAGTCAAATTTTCAAGCAGTAGCCCAAAAAACAACTTCTCAGGGAGGTGGGAGAGTTGTAAAGACTTATTCCTGCTGTTCATGGAGAACACCTGCTACATGTGAGTAACTATGCTTTCTCTGTGAACAAGCAGGAAGTAAGTTTTCATATATTGGACTCCCAAACTACAGGCTACTGAAAACCGATAAAGCCCAAGCCCAATAGTGGTGACAAAACAAGAGAAACAGGAAGATAGTTCCTCTAGGGACTCCATGCCACAGATTCAGCATCCTCAGCATACACCAGCACCAAGGTAAGTCAACTTTTGTAGGTAGCCTGGGTGGACATAAGGGCTTGTGGGCAGATGTTGGACCTAATACCCAAAAAGGTGCTGGCGCAAAGCCTGACAAAAGTTGCTGCCCCGTCGGGAATCCCCATCCAGACAACAGTGGGCTGTGAACGTGAGGACTGAAGACCACGTGGCAGCCTTGCAGATTTCCTCCACAGAGGCTGAGCGCAGATTAGAGACAGAAGTGGCCATGGCTCGAACCTTACAAGCCATGACATGACCCTTGAGTCTCAATCTGGCCTGCGAATATGCCAAGTACATTTGTAAGACCACCCGATTCTGGTGGAACCTGGTGTAAGGCGGATGGACCACCAGAGCCTGGAGCTCACTGACATGATGGGCTGATGTGACTGCCGCCAAGAACAGGACCTTCCAGATCAAGTACTTCAGAAGGCAAGAGTTCAGTGGCTCAAAGGGAGCCTGCATGAGCTGCATAAAGACCACACTGAGATTCCAAGCCACTACAGGCAGCTTGATGGGAAGCTTTGAGAGAAGCAAACCACGCATGAATCAAGCCATGAGTGGGTGAGCTAAGATTGCCTACTGCCCCCCCCCCCCCAAGCTGCAATGGAAGCTGTCAATCATGCTGAGATGGATCGGAACAGAGTTGGATTTCAGGCCGGACTCATAGATGAAGGAGGTACTCTAGCAAACAAGCCACCTCGTAGGAGAAGGGATCCAGAGTCCTATCTGCGCATCAAGTGGCGAAACTCTGCCACATGAATGCTTAAGCCTGATGCGTCAAGTCCTTGAGCAAGCTAGGACAACATCCGTGACACCCTTGGTTAGATTAAGCTCCACAGGTCTACCAGCTCAGCATCCAGGCCGTGGGGGCCAAGGAGCAGATGCTGAGGTGCAACAGGGTCCCACCCATCCTGGGAGATGAGGTCTGGGACAGAGCCCAGATGGAGAGGCTCCCTCTGAGCGAGCTGAAGCAGCAGGATGAACCATGGCTGCTGGGGCCAGCATAGGGAAATGAGGATCACGGTGCCCTTTTTGGCCTGCAGTTTTAGCAAAGCTTTTGCCCCAAGGGGCATTGGAGGAAAGACGTAAAGCAGACCCACTCCCCAGTGGAGGAGGAAGGCATCCAAGGCCACCCTGTCGCTGGCCAACCTCCTGGAGCAGAACCCATGCTTTACCATTTAACATACTGGCTGTGTGAATTAGAAACCCCTAGTGTAGTTCTAAGTGTATGAAATCTCAAAGCATATGCAGAAAAGCCAAAAATCTGACTTTGATTTAGAATGTTCAAAGTAGTCTCATAAGATGCCTTACACTTTTACAAACTGGCTGTGTGAATTAGAAACCCCTAGTGTAGTTCTAAGTGCATGAAATCTCAAAGCATATGCAGAAAAGCCAAAAATCTGACTTTGAGTTAGAACGTTCAAACTAGTCTCAAAAGATGCCTTACCATTTTACATACTGGCTGTGTGAATTAGAAACCCCTAGTGTAGTTCTAAGTGTATGAAATCTCAAAGCATATGCAGAAAAGCCAAAAATCTGACTTTGAGTTAGAACGTTCAAACTAGTCTCAAAAGATGCCTTACCATTTAACATACTGGCTGTGTGAATTAGAAACCCCTAGTGTAGTTCTAAGTGTATGAAATCTCAAAGCATATGCAGAAAAGCCAAACCCACTTGGGCATTCTGCGACATGGCAAAGAGGTCAAAAGTGGGGGTGCCCCATTCCTGGAAAATGTGCTCCACCACCCCCTATAGAGGGTCTTTATTGCAAGATTTGATTAACTGCCCTTGACATTAGAGTGGTGTACAGAGTGCAATTAGCAAAGGCCAAGGCCAGAATAGAAAAGAACTACAATTTTGACAGGAAAGGAACACAATCGCACCAGAGAGAAGAGAAGCAGAAAGGAGAGAAAATAGGGTAATCATTACAGGTCAGAGGAAGGGAGTTTATAAGCCAGAGAAAAAGGTGCATCTTCAAGAGGGCCTTAAATTTGGGGTAAGACTGTTCTTGGTGTAGGGAAAGGGGGAGAAAGTTCCGGAGGAAGGGACCAGAAAAAAGAATGAAGTGTGACGGGTCTGCTCCAGGCGGGCCAGGGTAGGGGATGGAAGATGCAAGCAGTGGTTCTGAACTGAGCGGAGGGTGCGAGAAACTGAATGGTGATGCAAAAAATCAGCCAAATACTGTGGGGTGTGGGTATGGAGGTCCTTATGAGTAAGATCAGAAACTTATAGGTAATGCATAATGAGACCAGCAGCCAATTAAAATTAATGAGATGGGGTGTAATATGGACATAACAGAAGGTGTGGGAAAGAATCCTCACTGCAGTGTCCTGGATCAGCTGGAGGTGGTGAAGCTGATGTTGAGGAAGGCCCGCAAAGATGACATTACAATAATCAATTCGAGAAATTACCGAAGAGAGCAAGAGGGTGGTGAGGGGAGAGGGGGGGGCAAGATATCATAGACTGTGCGGATTTGATGAAGGAAGAAATGTGAGCAACGGGATAGAACAGAGATGTGATCCTGAAAAGAGAGGGTGGAGTCCAGAGTTACCCCAAGGTAAAGTAAGGAGACTATTAGGAGAACCAGGGCACCAAGGAGAGTAGGTGAAAATGCTGGGGGAGAGGTATCGAGGGAGAACCATAGTGCTAAGGTTTTGGCAGGATTAAAACAGAGAAGGTTAGTGCCTAGCCAGGTGGTGACATAGCGCAGGCAAGTGTTGAGGGAGGAGAGGTCTGGGTTCAGTGGAGAAGTATGGTGAATCAGGAGGACATTGTCTGCATAGTAGTAGACTGAGATGCTATGCTGCTGTATCAGTAGGGTGAGAGGGGCCAAAAAGATGTTGAAGAGCAGAGGTGCGAGAACAGAGCCACGAGGAACCCCACAGTGCAGAGAAGTAGGCTCAGAGGAGAAAGAGTTGAAAGACACAGAAAAGGATCGGGAAGCAATGAATGAGTGGAACCACTGAATTTTTTTTTTTTGTGCCATCAAATCAGTGTTGACTCATAGCGACCCAGCTACCTCTGGGTTTTCTTGGCAATGTATCACCAGAAGTAGATTGCCTCGGAAGAAAAGGCTGGCAATGGAGGGTAAAGTGACTTGCCCAAGGTCACAAGGAGTGCCAGTGGGACTCGAACCCTTGATCTTCTGGGTACTAGGCAGTTGCTCTAACCACTAGGTTACTCCTCCACTCCTGCACCACTAAAATGCAATGCCCCAAAGACCCGCTTCCTGGAGGCGAGAAAGAAGGACAGTGTGATCAACAAGGTCAAAGGCCAAGGAAAGATCCAAGGAGACAGCTATGGAAATATCGCCTCGATTGTGAGATGAGTGTAGTTCTTTAAGAAATGCAAGGAAGATAGATAGGTGCTATGGCCTGGGCGGAAACCTGATTGCCATGGGTGAAGAAAGGGAGTGGAATCCAAAAAAGAGGAAAGCTGCGAAAAAGATTAGTTACTCACCTGTAACAGGTGTTTTCCAGGGACAGAAGGAATCAGTCCTCACATATGGGTGACGTCGGCGCCGACGGAGTCCTCGTGCGGAGCAATTCCCCAGCTTTCAAAGAAAGCCTTTGGGATTGCATTGCGCATGCGCGGTCCCCTTCCCGCCCAAGGGTGCCATCTTGCTCAGTCTAATGACATAGCTAAAAAGACGGCAAAAAGAACAAAATCAATAGTAGGACTGCAACTCCAGGGAAGGAGGAAAGGTCGTGAAGACTGATTCCTGCTGTCCCTGGAGAACACCTGTTACAGGTGAGTAACTATGCTTTCTCCAGGAACAAGCAGGAAGTCAGTCCTCACATATGGGACTCCCTAGCTATAGGCTACCGAGAACCTATAGCTGAAAATGGCTCCCTCTAGAAGAGCCGCAGCAGCTGTGATAGGAATCCAGCAGACACACACACCCCCGGTAGCCTGACCCCAGAGGGCTGGAGGGCAGGAGTTGCTTAAACCTCAAATAAGTTCTGGAATACCACCTGGCTGAAAGCACTGTCTCAGCGGGACTCCCCATCCAAGCAGTAATGGGCTGCAAAAGTCTGGCTTGAAGACCAGGTGGCGGTCTGGCAGATGTCTGCCAGTGGAACACAGCGGAAGTGAGCCACTGAGTTAGCCTTAGCCCTGACACAGTGGGCCGTGACTCTACCCTGCAAAGGGAGGTCGGCCGCCCTGTACGCCCAGGCGATGCAGTCTGCCACCCAAGTGGACAACGTATGCTTGGAGACAGGAAGCCCCAGCTTACTGGGGTCAAAAGAGACGAAGAGCTGAGGAACCCTTCGATGTCCCCTCGTACGCTCCAAGTAGAAGGCAACTGCCCTCTTACAGTCAAGGGTATGCAGGATCGCTTCTGCCCGGCTGGTATGCGGTCTGGGAAAGAATGTCGGAAGAACCACCTCCTGGTTGAGGTGGAAAGGAGAGACTACCTTCGGGAGGAACTTGAGGTGGGTTCGCAGAACTACCCTATTCCCGTAAAACTGTGTGTACGGTCTTTCTGAAACCAAAGCTTGCAGCTCACTCACTCGCCTTGCCGATGTGAGTGCCACCAGGAAGAGAACCTTCCAGGAGAGGAAGCGCAGATGGCAAGTAGCCATCGGCTCAAACGGTGGGCGAGTAATTTGTTGCAAGACCACATTCAGATCCCACTCGGTCGCCGGAGGGTGAACCAGGGGTTTTAGCAGAATGAGACCCCTGAGGAATCTGGATACCAAAGGGTGAAGTGACAAAGGATGTCCCTCCACTGGTAAGTGATGTGCTGACAAAGCACTCAAGTGGACCCTTACAGAATTAGACTTGAGGCCCAAGTCAGAAAGGTGCAGCAGGTACTGCAACACCACAGGCACAAGGCAAGAGAAAGGGTTTTCGTTGTGCTGGTTACACCACAACTCAAATCTCTGCCACTTGAAGGCATAGGTTTTTCTGGTGGACTGCCTCCTGGAGGCCAGTAACACTTCTTCTACATTCTTAGGTAGGAGGAGAGGGGCCAGCACTATCCTTTCAGCAGCCATGCCATCAGGCTGAGGGACCTGAGATTGGGATGTAAGAGAGAGCCCTGTTCCTCGGATAGGAGGTTGTGCCTTGTCCCCAGCGGGAGTGGGGTCTCCACTGCCAGCTGGAAGAGAAGTGGGAACCAAGATTGTCTTGGCCATCTGGGGGCTACCAGGATGACCGAGGCCTTGTCCCGCAGGATTTTGAACAGAGTTGGGGCCACCAGAGGCGTGGGAGGAAACGCATACAGGAGGCCCACAGACCAGGAGATCAGAAAAGCATTGGCAGCCATTCTTTGGGGATGTGGCTGTCTGGAGCAAAAGCTGGGCAACTGATGATTCTGCGGGCTGGCGAAGAAATCTATGGACGGATGTCCCCAGTAGAGGAAGATCTGCTGGGCCACTTCTGGATTCAGGTGCCATTCGTGAGGTTGAAGAATTCTGCTTAGCTTGTCTGCTAGGTCATTCTCTTGCCCTGGTAGGTAAACAGCCTTGAAACACATATCCTGTCTGATGGCAAGGGAACCGAGATCTAGTGCCTCTTGACATTGGACCCAGGACCCTGTCCTTCCCTGCTTGTTCACGTAGAACATAGCTACCTGATTGTCTGTCTGTACGAGCACAGATTGACGTGAGAGAACATGGCAGGCGGCTTGCAGAGCTAGGCATATTGCTCGGAGCTCCAAGAGGTTGATCTGTTGTGTCCTCTCTTGGGGCAACCACAACCCCTAAGTGCTGGAGTCCTGACAATGGGTCCCCAGCCAAGTAGGGACGCATCTGTCGTCAAGACTCTTGAAGACTCCGGAGGTTGGAAAGGCACTCCTATGAGCAGGTTGGGCAGGTGAAGCCACCAGGTCAGTGACTTTAGCAGTCGTTTGGACACCCTTATCCTGTCTTGAAGTCGACCTGTGGCCTGCATCCACTGATCCCGGAAGCACCACTGAGCTGTCCTCGTGTGGAGCCGGGTGTTTGGGGTCACCTGCGCTGTGGAAGCTATGAGACCCAAAAGCTGCAGGAAATGTCTTGCTGATATTTGAGACTTGTGATGTATCTGGCGCACTAACATGAGAAGCCTTTGTGCCCTGTCCAGTGGCAGGTAAGCCCTTGCTTGCAGGGTGTTTAGTCTCGCCCCTATGAACTCTAAGTTCTGTGTGGGAAGCAAGGTGGACTTTGCCTGATTTATGACAAAGCCTAGATGTTGCCGTATGTTGATAGTGCGAGTTGTGGCCTGTTGGGCCTCCTGAGGCGACAGGGCTTTGATGAGCCAGTCGTCCAGGTATGGGAAGACAAAGATACCCGGGTTTCTAAGAAACCCCGCCACCACTGCCAGGCATTTGGTAAACACTCTGGGGGTGGAGGCTAGGCCAAATGGAAGTACTCTGTACTGAAAATGGTTTCCTCCCGTGACAAATCTGAGATATTGTCTGTGTTCTGGATGTATGAGGATGTGTGTGTAGGCATCCTTCAGATCCAAGGAGCAGAGCCAATCTCCCTGGTGGAGGTATGGCAGCAAAATTCCAAGAGAGAGCATCTTGAACTTCTCTTTTACCAGGAACTTGTTTAAGTTTCGCAGGTCGAGGATGAGCCTGAGGCCTCCTGTTCTCTTCGGTATCAGGAAATACTTGGAATAGAAGCCCTGGCCTTGCAGGCAGTGGGGCACTGGTTCTACCGCCTGATCCTTTAGGAGACCGGCTAAGTCCTGCTGAAGGAGTTTCCTGTGCAGAGGAGGTCATGAAGGCTCTCCTGGAAAGTAGGATGGAGGTACCTGGCTGAAGTGAAGCAAGTAACCCTTCTGGACTATTTGCAAGACCCAGGCATCTGTGGTGACTGCTGGCCACCTGTAGGCGTACAGGGTCAGCCTCCCTCCTGTGCTCATTCCCCCCCCCCCCACCCCCAACTAGAGAGAGACCATACTGTGGATGTCAAAAAACCCCAACCGGCTGGGAGGGAGCCGGTGCCTGAGGCTTGGGGTCTTCTGCTTAGGCGGGCCATGCCCCTGTCCTTTGGCCTGCTGCCCATGTTGGGGAGCTGGGGAGGCCTGGTGAGTGGGGTAGTTGTGGTAAGCAGTACCCTTTCTCAGGAAAAAGGGCTTTTTACCCGAGCCCTTCTTCTTTGAAGGGGCAGAGGTCTTTTTGGATAGCCTTGTCCAAGTCAAGTACTCAGACTCTATTTGCGCAGCCTTCTCAGTCATGGGTTTGCCAAACAGGTCCTCACCTTGGTATGGGACATCGACCAACTTGTCCTGTACCCATAACTCTAGGTCAGAGAACATTTATTTATTTATTTACATTTCTTATATACCGCACTACTCGACATCAGCGCGGTTTACATCGAACAAAAAAAATTCAGAACATATACATGTGTCTGAGTTTACAATAAAACAGGATTACAAAACTTGGATAACAGGTAGTTACAAATAACAGGACAGCCAACTTGGCATGTGAGTATAACTATTTACATCATCAAGTTACAGAAAATAAAAACGTATAATTAATGGTCATAGGACACCTTACTACGTGCGGTATCATGGCTCACTAGGTGATTTGGTGTCACTATCAGTCTTGGAGCGGGGGCATGCTTCTGTGATCGTTGGGAAGTATTTGAGGAATAAGTAGTGTTTGAGGGCCTTTCTAAATTGAATTAGGCTAGTGATTGCTCTAATGTTTGTTGGCAAGGCGTTCCAGAGTTTTGGAGCACGGAGACTGAAAGCCCTCTTTGCTGTCATTGTGGTACATCTTGTGAGTTCTCGAGGCATCATTAGCAAATTTACAGCTATTGATCTTCTTGATCTATTCGGGGTTATGGGTTTGATGAGGTTGGTTAATGATTTGGAGGAGAGATTATTTACTGCCTTGAAGGTCATTAACAACGTCTTGCAGATGATCCTGGCATGAATAGGAAGCCAATGTAACTGCTTCAAAAGGGGCATCACATGGTCACTCCTAGATGCCCCACGTAGAACCCTCGCTGCGCTATGCATTGCGAGCCTGGCGTCGGGCACCGATGCCACCTGCAGCTACTCGGGCGGAAGCCTCGAAGCCGTCATAGGCTGCTCGAGACAAACTTTGAGCACTCTCGAATCCCCGTGGACAAAGCTTTGAATCTTTGCAAGGGTTTCTCGGAGAGGCCAGCTGAGAACCCGGCAATCTCCTTTGCCAGGTCTCGTAAGTACATGCCCATGTACAGCTGGTAGGTTTGGACATGGCAAGATAGCATCGAGCCTTGGTAGCACTTTCTGCCGAGGGCATCCAGGTTCCGGGCTTCCCTTCCAGGAGGCACCGCGGGGTGCGTTTTTTGGCTCTTGAGCCTTTGCATGGCCGATTCCACAACCATGGGGTTGTGCTGCAGCTGTGCCTTTTGGAACCCAGGGCTCTTGCGGACTCGATAAATGGAATCAATCCACCTTCTCAGTATCAGCATTGAGGCCGGGGATTCCCACATACGGAATAACAGCCATTCCAACATTGGAGGAACCGGTACAGTAAGGGCTTCATTCAGTGGAAAATCATACTGGAGGGCGTCGAGCTCTTCGGCTCGAGGCTCCTCCTCGGCATCCGCTGGGAAGTCCAAGGCCTTGGCCATGTCCCGTACAAACTCTGAGAACCTGGTATCCTCCGGGGGAGACCTTCTCTGAGTTTCGGACTCTGGCGAGTCCGATGGGACACACCGGGTCCGGTGTGTGCCCGGGGAGTCTTCCTCCTCTGTCTCCCAAGCCGATTTCTCCGAGGAGGAATCAACGGGCTCCGACAGCGAGGTCTGCGATATCGACCACCCCAACGCCGATGCCACCGGCATCGACGACCTCAGTCCCAAACGAGAGGTTGAGGGAGACCTCAGCCGAGGATCGATTCGAGCTCGAAGGGCCTAGAGGATTGGCTCGGCCTCCGGGGTCGACTTCGACATCGAGGTCCCGGTGGTCGGGGCAGACGGACCGGGAAGACCGGCCATCAGTGCCCACTGCTGCTCCATGAAGGCAGACACGCTGCGCTCCAAGGCCGCCATTCTGAGACCCAGTCCAGAAGGCTCCGCAGCCTCCAGCTCGGGCCCCAACGCCGGTTCTCCCAGAGGAGAGTCCACAAGGACAACAATTTTTACCTTTCTCAGCGTCTCTGGCTCCGTACAAGGTACCTTGGCAGGCTGCTCAGACTCCGAGGACTCGGGGCAGCGGTCAGGACTCTGAGACCTGGCCCACGAGGAACCAGGCCTATCAGAGGCATCTGCTGACGCCACCCTCATGAGTTTTTTTTTTCTCCGGTGTTCCCTGGAGGGAGACCCCCTTTCAGAAGACCCACGACGATGCTCGGAGTCCGAGAACTCTTGAGACGTCGAGGCTTCTGACGAGGTCCAGGCCCGAGTGGAGGTGGACTCTGAGAAAATCATCTTACGCTGCCGCTGCCGACTTCTAAAAGCTTTAGAAGACATCTTGCTGCACAGGCCACAGGCCACTGGGTCATGGTTGGCCCCGAGGCATCGGAGACAGCAGTCATGTGTGTCGGTGAGGGACATTAACTTTTTATACCGACCACACTTTTTAAACCCGCTGGCAGCCATCGGGGGAAAAAGAGCCCCTGCGACCGGGCTGCCAGTGAAAAATAAAAAGAGCGCGAACACTAGTCACTAAGGACAAAAAACGAAAAAATAGTGACTGGATTCGATACCGGTGTACCGAACTGAGGCGGGAAGGTTATGTGAAGTTTGACGCACTTTTTCCACGAGGGTTTTCGGACCACGTCCGTTGGGCTCCGTGGAAAAAGGGAGACTGAGCAAGATGGCACCCTTGGGGTGAGGACTGACTTCCTGCTTGTTCCTGGAGAATACTGCCTTTTCACTCATGCAGCTGGAGGACTCTGCTCAGCTGATCTACCAGGATGTTGAGCTCGCTGGGCAAGTAGCACAGAGCTCCATCACATGATCGAGCGCAAATTTCCACAGTTAGACCGCTTCCCAGCAGAGGAGGTATGAGCCCATACCTCTCTGTTTGTTGACATAGAATATTGCCACCTGGTTGTCCATCTGAATCAGAATGACTTGGTTTGCCAGGTGTGCTGAGAAGGCCTGGAGGGCTTTTGCTATAGCCTGCAACTTGAGGAAGTTTATCTAGTGCAGGCTCTCCTGCTTGGATCAGAGGAACTGGATCTGCAGGTTGTCCAGATGGGCCCCTCATGGATGCGTCAGCATCTGACAGGAACCTCTGCCTAGAATGGCAGGCCCCAATGTAGGTTCAGTGGCTCCAACCACCAGTCGAGGGACTGCACCAGTGGAGCGGTGACTGTTACCCTGTCCCAAAGGCGACTCATGACCTGCTTCCATTGAGTGCAGAGGGTCCACTGCACCTGCTACACATTCAGCATTCCCCTGGCCATAGTGTGGCGCCGATGCCACATGCTGCCGACCACCTCCATCAGCCACTGCATGCAGTCTAATGGTAGAAATGTCCTTGCTCGAGTAGTATCAAGGAGGGTCCCAATGAATTTCTGAGGTGCTAAGGTGAGCCCAAAGGTGAGCATCTGGTACTGATAGTGCTGATTTCCCAGCACAAATTTGAGGTATTTTCTGACTTGGGTGGATCAGGATGTATGTGTACACATCCTTGAGATCCAAGAAGCATAGCTAGTTGACCTTGAGGAGTTACGGGAGCAGCATCCCCAGCAAGACCATCATGAACAGCTTACACATGAGAAACTGGTTGAGATTGCGAAGGTCCAGAATGGGTTGAAACCCACCTACTTTTTTTGGGATCAAGTACCACCTGGAGTAAAACTACTTGCCAAAATAAGCTGGTGGAACAGGCTTGATGGTGAGGTCGATCAATAGGGTGGTGACCACCTTCCACGACAGGCTTTGGTGCAGGGGATCCATGGGTGAAGGGAGACGACAGCTCGGTGAAACGCAGCTGATAGCCCTGCTGAACGAGCTGCAGAACCTAGGCATCTGATGTGATGAGAGGCCACCTGTGGGTGAAATGGATGAGCTACCCCTCTACTTGAGGGGGAACTCCAGCAAGTATGGGGTGATTGACTATGCTCCTGAGGAACCCATCAAAAGCTCCCCCCCCCAGCCTGGACTGTGGGGCCAGTTGGGCTTTTTGAGGCTTCTCCCTCAACTGCTGGTGGGGCAGGGGTGGGGGGCCTGTGCCTTTGGCTGGGCAATCTGGAGCGCCGGGTAGTACTGGTGTGGCCGCATGTAGAAAGCTTTCTTATCCTGGTATTTCTTATGCGAGGGATCCACGGTTTTCCTTGAGATTGTCACATGCTCCTTCTTGAGCTTGCCAGCTTTTTCCTCAACTGGCTTCCTGGACAGGTTCTCCCTGGTACAGGGGACACTAACTAGTTTGTCCTGGATCCACTGCTTCAGGTCAGAAGATTGGAGCCAGGTCAGCCCACTGCCGTCACCCTGCAGATGGACTCGAAGGCATAGCACGTGGCTCGCACAGCATATTTGCAGCAATCCTTGCCATGACCTTTCAGGGCATGGAAGAAATTGAGGCAGTCAGGAGGGAAATGGGCATCAAACTCTGCCAGGTCCAGGAACATGCCCATATAAAGCTGGTAGGACAGGATTCAGCCACTAGCATGGAACCTGGTAGCATCTTCTCCAGAAGGAGACGAGGGTCCTGGCCTCCCACTCTGGGGGCACCAAGGAGTGAGTCTTGGTGCTCTTTAAGTGTTTGAGGGCTTACTCGGCCACTATGGAGTTATGCAGCAGCTGGGGCTTCTCAAAGTCCAGTACCTTCTGGACACAGTACATAGAGTCCAGTCGCCGGCTGAAGATGGGTACTGTGAGGTACTCCCCAAAGCTGCAGCAATAATCTCTGCAAGACATGGTGCACCGGTACAGTCAGTGCCTCCTTGGGCACTGAAGGGTGCTGTAGGAGCTCATGCTCCGCCATCCTCAGCTTGTCCTCAGCCTCAAGGGAGAAGGGTATGGTCTTCAGCATATCCTGCATGAAATCCCAAAAGGACATGTTCTCCAGGGGCTTGTATGGAGGGGACGGGTCCAAAGGCAGGTCAGGAGACTGCCCATCCGAGATGGCCGAGTTCTCCTCAGATTCCCAGTTCTCCAACTTGGATTCAGAGAGGAAATCAAAGTAACGCCAGGTATCCTCCCGCCGCCTACTCTGGTCATGCAGGGAAGGCAGATGGTGGTGGGATCCATGGCGCCCTGCACGTGCATGGAAGTGCCTGGGAACATTGGACCCTGATCAGCTCAACAAGGAGATTGCCATGGGAACTAGCGTCGATTCCAATCTCCCCCCCCCCTCCCTGATGCGCCCACCTCTTCCGGCAGTGCATGGGTCTCCAAAATGGGTTGGATGGAGTGTGGTGATGCCGAAGCTGTTGCAGGGACTGCATGTTGCAAGACCAGAACTGCTGCCATGTGAGCCTCGAGCACTACCACCTCAGAGGGGACCAGGGCAGAATAGGAACTTTGGTTACTGGTGTTGATACTTCCAGCTGGCAGCTGGGACTCCATGATGACAGACTCATTGGAAGACATTTAGAAGCCCTCTAGGGCTATGGGGAGCAATTCCTCCCACCAGGGAAGCTTGGCAGGCTGCTCCTGGTGTCTGCATCGCAACAAGAAAAGCTGTGGCCCCAATGCACTTTGGACTTCCGCTCGATGCGCAGGCCCCTCTGTTCAGACTATGATCAGGCATCCAGCCCTGTTGAAGCCTTGGCTGGGCTCTGCGATGGAGTTGATACTGGAGCACAGGATGCTAAATCAGACATTCCAAAGAGGGACAACTCCTGCTTTTCCTGACCCTTCATTCCCCTCATCATCATCTGCAGGACACGGGCTGGTGGTCGGGCCCAAGGCACTGCAGGCACCAGTTGTGCCTGCCCATGACAGAAATAGTGCAGCCATATTTTGTGAACTTTAAGCCACTCACCGGCTTGGACATGTCCAGGAAGACCACCTCTGTGAGGTCAAAGGCCTCAATTGTGATGGTGGCAAAAAGGAGCAGACAAGGGGAAGAGCACAAAATAGAAAAAAACATATTGGCCAGCTGGGAGCAGATTAGTCAACGACAGGTGGTGAAAAATACTAAAAAAAAAAAAAAATACCACAAGGGTAACAGAGAGACTTTCTCCACTAGTGTTGGATATGCCCTGTAGGCTCTGTGGAAAAAAGGAGACTGAAGATGATTCTGCGGCAGGCGGGAAAGGCAGGCATGCATGCGCAGTGCAGCTCCCAAAAGCTTCCAATGAAAGCTGAGGAGCGTTCCACGTGTGCTCTGTCGGTGACGTCACCCATACGTGAGGACTTACCTCCTGCTTGTTCATGGAGAATAACAGAGTAATGGCTACCAGGTGAGAGCCCATGATTATGATTTAAGAGCTGGGCACTGATAGAACTCCATAAGTAGAACCACACTCATCGGCATAGTTTAGGTTAGGCATTGGGGAGGGGCACTAACCACTACTCCCCAAAAAAATGTTGTGGGTGCTAATGCTGTATTGATCCCCATCCCCCTCATTGTCAATATGACTTTCTTACTCTTTGTCCTCCCAAAGTAAGCAAGCAAATTATGTTTATGATTGCACTTATCAATTAATGGTGATTTTGCAGCGCCTATAATTCCTCAGTCTCCAAGTGGGAATTTATACTTTTCTTATAATTTTATTACAATCAAACATACCTGATAGGACTCCTGTGAGACCGAAGTGGATCCATCCCAGACTGCACTGACTTGGACCATTACAGGTTTTCCTGAAGCAGAGAGAACTTTAACTTTGGGTGTGCTAACATAAACTGATACCACAGAAAAACGTTCTTGTTCTGTCGGATTATAAATCACAAGGTACCTGCAAAGCAAAAATGCATGTGTCATATTATCATAATACAAATACTGACTTTTCTAAGTTAGTTATAAACATCATCCTTGTGGCTTCTGCAAACAGTTCCCAAATTTAAGCAGATGTTACAACCATGTATTTTATATAAGCAGTTCTGCATCTTGCAAATCAGGTTTATAAACAATATGTACAAATTAAATGTTCATCACATAAAAATCTTAAAAAACAGAATGCATATTTCAATGCAGCTACTAGAGTTTCTTAGTCCAAATCAATACATCACGGTCTAAAAAGAGAAAAAAAAAAGTAATAGACACAAAGTTGCACTCTATATCTAGAAAAATGGAGTAGAAGTCCAACAGTTTGAACAACAAATTGTGAAAAAGGAAAACAGGATTCAAATTCTGCCTCTCCCACCAATGTTCCTTATGACTAGGGACAAGGTACAGTATTTCATTCTCCATTACCTTAAAGATCTGGGAAAGATGAGCAATTAAATTAAAAACAAACTAATTCCAATCTAAATCCACTGTACATGAGCTTGTATACAGGACCGTACCGAGCCCTGTACGAGCGGTGCGGCCACATAGGGTGCAAAGACTTGGCGTATTTCGGCTCTCTGCCGTTGCCTGCTGCTGCCACTTTTTCGGCGGCAGGCAGCAGCAGAGAGACAAAATGCGCCCCTTAAGTCTTTGCGCCGGCACACTAAGCAGGTCTGGTCTCTCCTGGAGGGAACCAGACCTGCTTAGCATGCCAGCAACTTGCAGATCGGGCGCGCGCCCCCCCCCCTGCACCCCCATAAAGTGTCTAAATGGAGGTGCAGGGGGGGGGGCGTGCGCCCGATGTGCAAGTCGTACAGGGCGCATTTCAGTCTCGGTACGGCCCTGCTTGTATATAACCACCACAGGTACCTTAAGTCCCTTAGATTTAATTAAGGCCCACTGATTAAATCATTGGATGAGGTTCTTATTATGTTTCCATGATAGAGGGTGTTTTTCCTGATAGTTTGAAAAGAACAATAATCTGTCCAGTGTTGAATCATCATTCTTCCAAGCTGCCAGACTGTGTAATACACAGTAATATTTTAAACTTATCAGGATTGGCTGAGCTTATAGAAAAGGTGGTTTCAGGTCTCAATTGCAATATTTACAGGATGAGCATGTTATTTTAAATGAGTTTCTGTGGTTTTAGGAACAGCTACAATATCAAAATATTATTCCTATTTGTAAATGATTCATTACATTGAATCTCGGATGATGGTGGGACTGTCTTGATATCCTGTCTTCTTTTGACACAATCTGCCTCAACCTTACTTATGGATTGCTTGAAGGTCCTTGAGATTACAGAGGTAGTCTTATGGTGGTTTCAGTCATTCTTGTCTAATCGGAGTCAACAGGTTCGCTTTGGGAATATATGCTTGCCCAGTATTATTTAATCTGGTAAATTTCAGGATCTGCTTGTTCAACAATTTTATTGAAAAATTATTTACAGTCTTTGGCTGAAGTACTGCAGTCTTTGGTGGTTCATTATCAAATATATGCCAATGATGTCCAGTTTTGCATTTTGCTACCTGCTGTTTATGATTTATCAACTACCCCCTTTTTTTCTCAGTGTTTGGCTGGAATTAACTCATAGATGAGATAGAACAAATATGCATACAATTTATCTAAAATGGAAGCTGCGTGTCACAGACTACTGTTCCAGATCATATTCTTTTTTTGCCCAAGGAACCTCTGATCACTGGGCTATCCATGGTCCAGAACTTGAGTGTTATTTTAGACAGAAAACTAATATTTGCAGATCAGGTCTCGGCTGTGGTAAAAAGACCCTACTTTACATTTTAATATGGTTGAAATATTTGCATACAGATGACTTTCAGATGATATTACAATTTTTGGCATTATCCAATCTAGATAACTGCAATTCATCATTTTTAACAGCACTGACTATATCAATTCTCATTTTATATATGATACAAAAAGATGCCACTAGGCTATTTAAAGTGCAGCCAGCAAAAGCCCTGGCATTGTGCTCTAATCCGTATGCCAGCAGGGGACGGGTTTGCAGGGGTCTGCGGAGGCCATAGTAACGGGGCAGGCAAACATGAGCGAGGTGAAAAGGTCCAAAAGCACACAATAGTCCAAACAAAACACAATCAAATAGAATAAAATAATACAAGAATTATGTGTTCAAGGAACAAACACATAAGTAAAACATCATATTTAAATGTATAAATTAATAATCATGAACACTGATAAAATGTTTAGCATACAGATTTGGACTAATACCCAGACTGAATTACTGTAAGCCCTCTGAGTACAGGAAAATGTTTACACTGCCTGAATGTAATTTGCCTTGACCTACTACTGGAACGGTGTAAGCTAAACATAAACAAACAATAAACCCAATGTACATTTCATAAGAGAAACATCATAGTTGTTTGGAATTTGATGAATTAGACATTGAAAGGTCATCAGTACAAGTATCTTAATTTTTTGGTCTAAAGATGGAAAAATCCTCTAAAACGTTTAGCATTATATTTTGTGAACTCATTAAGGTCATCCAATTAACATTTTATTCAGCACTTTTTATTTATTTAATTTTGTAAATACATGTTTTAACTATTAGGCGTTTAATACACAATATTTGGTGGCTGAGAGCACTTTTGGAGATTTGTGCCATTACCTCCCATCCTAGTGAGTTAATTTAATTTTTTATTGCTTTTATTGATTCTATGTCCTCAATATGTGTTTCTTTTATGACTTATACATTGAGTTGAACACGTCATCAATGATCCTGATAATTATTTTATACATTTAAATGTGATGTTTTACTTATGTGTGTTTGTTCCTTGAACACACAATTCTTGTATTATTTTATTTACATCTATTGATTGATTGTTTTTATATGATTTAATTAGTTTAACTATGTGTTTTGAGTTGGACACCCCTGACAAAATCACTGTTGACGAAACACAATTGTGTAGGGTTGTTTGCAATGAATTTTGAAGAAATAAATACCTACTACTGTGTGCTTTTGGACTTTTCACCTCGCTACTAGTTGCCTGATTTGAGAACTGCGAGAGTGTGTGCTTTCTTCAAAACTACACAGTAATGGGGGCATGCAAGTAATGACCCCCCTCCCCCTTTTTTCTTTTTTTTTGCAGAAACTCACCTCCATGGGTCTTCCTTGGTGGTGTTGTGGCATTGCTTTCTAGAGATGAGGCCTTGCACCTCAAGGTGGGCCCAGAAGCCACACTGACAGCTAAGTCAAACAAAGGTGGGGCCAACTCTACCCCATCCTATGGATAAGCTTAACAAGCATTTATACCTACATCGCTCTAGTGTGGCCTACAGTTTAAGTAGCTCAGGGATGGGAGTAGTTATTCAGGGTCAGGCTCAGGCACCTATGATGGTATGATAGTGTGTTTAATCAAAAAAACTGTGATCATTATATCCATACTCATTTGTGGAAGTGGATCATTTTTGTTAGTAAAGGGGATAGAGGCCCCCCAGTTAGTAAGTTATTTACAAGATCTGGCTTTGCCGATTACATTACTGCATTACAGGAAGACCTTTATTGACTTCCAATGTTCAGTCAGATTAAATTTAAACACTGCATCATGATGCTCCCTATTGTTTAAAAATCATTCTTTTCATGGCATAGCACTTTCTGATGTTTGCAATCAATGGATTCCGGTTTATTGTCAGTATCTCTTGTTAAGATTACTCATTTATCGGTAACTCATGGCAGGACTTTTTCTATTGCTGCTTCCTGTTTCTGGAGTTCTTTACCAGAGTCATTTTATGTTGAAAGGGATTTCTTAGCTTTCTGTAAAACACCACAAAAAAACAAAAGAAAATTTATTTCAATCAGCTTTAACTTCTGATCAATTGATGATTTTATGAATTTAGGATATACGTATATTGTGTTGTATGTTTTATTTTGGTGCATGGGCCTATTGTAATCTGCTGTGGACAAATGCATTTTGAAAATGTGGATTATAAGAAATTGCAAATAAAATAAATGAAAATAAAAAAGATGACTTTGGACAATTTAAACAATTTCGTTATTTTTAGGCAATATAAAGTTGTTTTCTATAAATAAAATTGTAGACTTTAGAAATAGAAATGCTGTAAATTCATTTAAATCAATACAAGAACAGATTGCTAAAACTTAAAACAACTTCGACACAACGGAAACAAAAATCATTAAATTATGTTAAGTGCAATAGAAAATTAATGTTATTTATTGAAAAGGGCTTGAAACGTTAATAGCCCAATTTAAATTATTCTGTCCTAGGCATCTCTTTTGCATAACAGGGCTATACATGTTGCCAAAGGTTGAACTAGCCAACTTGAATGATTAAGATTATCAATCATCACTATGTGGGGAACACAAGTCTGATAGAAAGATCCAGTATAGTTAATGGCTAAATAAATCTTCCATAGAAATGTACAGCCAGAAAATAAGCATACAGATTTTTTCAAAATCACTGTCCCCTTATTCTGCCTTTTACGCCTTCAAAAATTAGAAAGCCTAGGGGACAAGCAATGAAGTGTTTTTAAGACAAATCAGAGAAAATATTTTTTCACTCAACCTGTAATCAAACTCTGGAATTCAACGAAACCAACGGACACCCTGAGCAACCCAAGACCCAACTTAGCATCCCAGCAACTGACAAAGTTTCAGAGAAGAACTAAGTTACAGCTCAGGTAAGTGAACATTTCTTAAAGGACAATCACTTCCTTAGGGATGTCAAAAAAAGGATACCTAAAGAGAATTTTAAGAGTAAACAAGAACATAAAACATGTCAAATCAAAATGATTAAACACTTCAAACAAACTAAAATCACTGTTTAATTTTAAAACATAATCTGAAGTAATTGTAAACATTCATCTATGATCTAGTACAAAAAAATAAATTGTTAATCCACAACCCAATTTTTATCTCCTTTACTTTCATTCTTCTCTGTGATGAAGCAAAGATATGTATGGTAACATAGCAATATGATGCTGACAGAGAAGAATAAGGCCACGGGGCAGGGTCCCCGGGCGGCCGCCCATAACTGGATGCCCAGCCCGGTGCGGGGACCCTGTATGTGGCAGGGGGTAGGCGGTGGTGGGGCGGCGAGCACTGTTCCCTCTAAGCTGTGCGCGTGTGCGCGCGCACACACCTCGCCGAGCGAGCGCACATACTTTACAACAGAGCGCACAAAAATTACGGTTCTGATTCCGATAGAAAACAACACAGACATCTTAAAATTTAAAAGTTGTTATGTATTTATGGTTTTCACAAGTTCTACAATGTTTTCTAGTGCAATCAATGTGGTATACATACTGTATTCTGATGTGTAGTCAAATTTTAAAGTATATAACTCCGAGTGTCATTACGTGGCGCACAAAAATTTAACCTTCCTTCAAAAGCTGCACAGCTGATATTTTATGCGCACACAGCCTACAGAAAATTAGAGGGAACATTGGCGGCGAGCTGCAGCTGCCAGGCAGCATGCTAGCGGTTGCGGGGAGTTTAAATTCATTGGCTTCCCTGCGTGCATGTGTGAGGGGAGCCAATGAGGAGGGAGGAGTGGCTGCCGGGAGGCAGGGGAGGGACTGAGCGATGGCTAACTACTCGTCGTGTCGGCCGACTCCCTGCATGCCCACGTGTTGGGCCCCGGTGTCGGCTTCCATTCGCGGTCACATCTTTTTTAAAAAATAAATAAATAAAATATAACAACTGATTGAAAGGGAGCCGGCAGACAGAAGAAGGATCCACAAGAGTGGGGGGCAGGCTGGAGGAGCAGTGTGCTGCGGCTGTGGTTCTAGGTGAGGAGGCATAGGGTTGGGTAAGTGTGTGGGGGCTAAAAAAAAAAAGCAAGAAGAAACAGGGCTGGGGGGGGGGGGCGGCATTGAAGCCAGCTGTGGGGGCCTGTGGACGATGCCTCCTCGCAGAGGCCATGCGGTCCAGGCGGTGGAATCTGGCAGGGCTTTGGGGGCTCCAGGCCAGCTATCCGCTTCCTCCCCTTTGGGGTGGGGTGGGAGGGTAGCATGTCATGGGGCCGAGGGTCCTTCGGTGGAAGGGGTAAAAGCGGCAGTTGCTGGGGGTACGTCAGGCCAGTCAGGTCCTATGCGGGGCCATTCAAGAGCTAGGGGATCGGTAAGGGGTTGTGGGGGGTCAGTAGCCCTACCTCGGCGGGGTAGGGGTAGGTCCAGGGCCCGGGGGGCACGAGGGCAGGGCCTCATATTCAGAGGCAGGCAGGGGTCTTTGCCTGGGGAGGTGGTGGCCAGGGGTCAGGAGGCGGGGTTGAGGGGGCTAGCAGGAGAGGCCTCTTACATTCTGGGTGTGGGACTGCCAATGAGCAGTGCGCGGGCAGTGCATCTGAGGACCCCCAGTTGGGGAGGGGCAGGGCACTGTCGGGGGAGTCACCTTCTACCTTGTGTGATGGTAGGGTCGGGGTTAGGGGTGGGGTTGCACCAGTTCAGGGGGCCCCCAGTTCAGGGAGTTGGGGTGTAGCCTTTTCTGTTGGCTGGCCAACAGTTCAGGGTGGTTATCGCCTGGTTGGAGGGCCCATGGCATGGGAGCATTGGCTGGGGGGGGGGGGGTGCAGGGTCCATCCAGGGCAGAGTGGCTGGGGGCGTGGTAATCCCCTTGGCCTCCAGTGATTCCCCCCCCCCCTGCTTTTCCTTTTATTCCTCCACAGGTATCTGCAGTTTTTCAGCACCCCTTGGGCCAAGAGTGGGAAGGCCAATCGAGGGCGTCGTGCCTGGGAGCGGTGGCACCAACAGGGCAGCACCATATGGAGGCAGAGGCCAGCGCAGGAAGTGATATTCGGCCTCAGCGGAAAGCGAATGTCCAGGAGCCGTCAGTCCTCCCAACTGTAGCACCTTCTGCAGCTCCGGTTGCTGTGTGTGAGTTACCAATGGGGTAGGGGGGCTACAGAGGAGCGTGGGAATAGCATGGGGGAGGGTCTTGGGCGTAAGGCGAATAAGAAAGGAAAGCGTTTGCGTCGCCATTGACATGGCTCTGCTTCATCCTCCTCATCGTCTTTGTACTCCTCGTCATCTTCCACAGGGTCTGAAGGGGCGGGGCAGGAGGTAGGTGTCAGTACAGCTGTGGCGGCCAGGGTGGAGGTGGGAGCCCCTATATTAGCGGCATTTTCAGAATTATGGGAGGGAGTTCCTCATGCCTTGTGCCCTAAGATTTGAAAGCGGCATTATATAGATATTTTCCACTTGCTAGAGGGTAGGTGGCAGTCGGGCAAGAGCAGAAAAAAGAGGAAGGAAGATGAGAAGGCAGGTCAGATCAAGGTGCCGCGTAATGTGGTGAATTGGACTAGACCTTTATGCACTTAGCCAGTGTATGGGGGCACCATGCTCCGGAGCAGAAAGGGATGTTGTTGGTGTATGCGGATTCGATTTTGGAGGCCTCTCAGATGCATGACAGGTGGGCCTGCTCATGTGGTTGAAAAAGTTATGGATGTTAATAAAGCTGCGACCAGTTTATGCCCAATTGACCTGTCTGGAGTTTTTTGTGACGATTGGGAGGGGGGGGGTGCAAATAGATAGAGGGAGGGCAGGATCTGGGGGGGGGGTGGAAAAGGGGAAAGGGGGGGGGGAGCACTGGGTCCGGGTTGCTTCGGTTAACATTGTTTTTTTTGTGGGCTGGAAGTTTACCTCTGCTATTTGGTTTCAATTTCAATCAGAACAGATCTAATCAGGAGCATTCATGTTCAATTATCTGGAGGTATTAATGTGTTTTAATTAATCCACCCAGCTACTGTAGTGACAATCCTCAGCTAGGTGAAAAAAATACAGTTCCCTATAGAGCCAGAATGCATGCAGCCCAAGTCTAGCCAATTGCTGCTATTGTTGCGAGGTGTCAGACTCCCCCCATCCAGTAACTGAATACGAGGTGTGAGCAAAAGTATGGAGACTTGTTGTGTAGCTATATAACAATACATCACACTACAATGCTATTAAGCATGCAGTGACCTAGTTGTGTTCTGCATGTTCAGAGTGTACCATGGCTGCAGCACACCTGTACTTTTTTTTAATCACATGATGTTTGGTATCATGTAAAAGCAGTTCATCAGATTTACGATCAGTGAAAAAACTGAACAGCGAATTTGCATTAAATTCTCTCAGAAACTTGGAGATGCGTGCAAAGAGACATGACAAGTTACAGCAAGTGTATGGCAATGAATGCATGAGTTGTGCTTGAGTTTGTGACTGATACAAACATTTCCAAGAGGGCCACCAAAGTGTTGATACTAACGTTCAGGAAGGCCATCTATGAGCAGGAATGAAGATAAAGTTGAAGCAGTGCATGCCGCAATATGCTCAAATCATCAATTGACCATCAGGGAGCTTGCTGAGGACATGGACATCAGTTTCAGGTCAGTACAGTCCATTCTTACCATTGATTTCGGGTTGAGACATATGTCTGCAAAATTTGTCCCCTGACCAAAAAGATTGATTGTCTGCAGCCAGGGAGTTGTTGGAATGCATTGAAAATGACTTAGATTTCATCCAAAAAATTATCACTGGTGATGAATCATGGGTTTATGCTTATGACCCAGAAACTAAGGCTCAATCTTCACAATGGAAGGCTATAATCTCTCCCAGATCCAAGAAAGACAGTCAGGTGAGGAGCAATGTCAAGGTCATGCTCACAGTTTTCTTTGATTACCAGGGTATTGTTCATCATGAGTATGCTGAAAAAGGCCAAACCATCTATAAGGAGTACTATATCCAAGTTCTGACTCATTTGAGAGATGCAGATCATTGTAAGAGGCCAGAGTTGCACAGAAATAGTGAATGGTTGCTTCATCACAATAGCGCCCCAGCTCACGCATCAGATCTTGTCCAGCAGTTCTTGGCCAACTACCAAATCGAGCAAGTCCATCAGCCTCCATATTCACCTGATCTTGCACCTTGTGACCTTTTCTTGTTTCTAAAATTGAAATTACCACTGAAAGGAAGGAGATTCAATGACTTGGAGACCATTAAGCAAAATTCAACAGCAGCTTCACAGTATAATGAAAGAGGCATTTCAAAATTGTTTCCAGCAGTGGCAGGAACACTGGAAGAAGTGTATTTTTATCGGAAGGGGACTACTTTGAAGGAGACTGAGTGCAATAACTGTCAGTGTTGTGTTACTGTAGAAGTCTCTATACTTTTTGATGCACCTCGTAGTGCCTTTGCTAGCCCAGGAAGACTTCGAGCTCCAGGAATCAAACCTGGATCTTCTACACAGTACAACCACTAAGGCCTAGGTTTGCAAGTGAGGGCCATTTGACCTATGCAGACAACTAAAGCACTATCTACACTATTACAATTTTGATTATCATCCTTCCTTGCGCTTACCATAATGTTTTGAGCTTAAAAAGAATGTCCTACTGTCAGGAAGTCACTACTTGTCCTTTCATTACTGACTGGAAAATGAAGCCAATCCATCCTGTCACCCATGCTAGACAAAGGGGCAATAACACTAACTCCCATTAAAAAAGGCAAGGTATTACACACACACACATACACTCCTGACCTGGCTTACCAAGTAGCAAAATCCAACCTCGGCTCTTTGGCTCTAAATACTTTAGTCATGTGAGCCAAATAGGCAGTTTGATAAACAAGTAAAAAATCCAACTTCAAGAAACTCCATAAGTTATGACTTGTAACACGAAAAAAAATCTTCTTCATGATTTAGTGTCTCTTTATTCAACCATCTAGGAATATTAAAACCTACCACCATAAAATCCCTTTGCAATTACAAAGATTTCTAGACACACTACTCATCTAAAATATTGAAGAAATGTAGAAAACACAATTTACATTTGTACAGCCTTGTGTTGGCAAGCTTCCACTGGTGGGAAAAACCATTTAAGCTACTGTGATGTTTTTTAAAACTATCTTTCCTACGCATGGGTAATGGATGGTTGCTATTGGATACCTAATGTCATTGTTGGCAGTGCAGTTCCATTCATGACCACATTCACATACTGTGTAGCGGCACATGCTCCAAACTACATTAGGGATACAAGCACTGAAGGCACCAATTGTGCCAGTCAATGACCGAGATGGTCCAGCAACATTTGGTACTCTTCTTAAACCCGGTGGCTGGCTTTTGTGACATGTCCAGGAATACAACCATGGCGAGGTCAAATATCTCAATGGTGCTAACCAAGGGAGAGAAAGCGTAGTTACTCACCTGTGTTCTCCAAGGATAACAGGAATCAGTCCTCACTTATGGGTGATGTCGGCACTGATGGAGCCTGCGTGGAGCAATTCCCCAGCTTTAAAAGAAAACATTTGGGATTGCTACCATGCATGCGTGGTCCTCTTCCCGCCCAAGGGTTCAATCTTGCTCAGTCAGGTCCCTTAGCTCGAGCTCTACCAAAGAGATGGCAAGGGAAGGACAAAAATTCAGCAACTCATCAGGGGAGGCGGGAGGGAAGTGAGGACCGATTCCTGCTGTCCCTGGAGAACAGCTGTTACAGGTGAATAACTACGCTTTCTCCAGGAACAAGCAGGAAGTCAGTCCTCACTTATGGGACTCCCTAGCTACAGGGTACCGAACCTGTAACCAAAAAACGCCTCCGCGAGGCTGTACACAGAAGCCAAAGCCCGAAGGAACCAGAGTCCTTGGGGCGAAACCCTCGGTAGCCGTGAAGAAGGGTCGGAGGGCAGGAGTTGCTTATACCCCGAACAGGTTACAGAGTACAGCCTGGCTGAAGGCGCTGTCCCAGAAGGACTCCCTCTCCAGGCAGTAGTGGGCAGCGAAGGTGTTCGTGGAAGAACAGGTCGCCGCCCAGCAGATGTCCATCAGGGGCACGGAGCGCAGCGAGGCCACAGAGGCCGCTTAGGCTTGGACCCCGTATGCAGTGACTCGACGATCCAGAGGGACGCCTGCTTGCCCCGGTCTATTGGGATCATAGGTCACGAAAAGCCTGTCAGACTTGCGATGAGTCTGGGTATGCTGCAAATAAAAGGCGAGGGCCCGTTTGCAGTCGAGTGTGTGGAGAGTCATCGACGCCTGGTTGGCCTGGGGCCTCGGGAAGAAGTCGGCAGCACTATCTCTTGGTTGAGATGGAAGTCCGAAAGACCTTAGGCAGGAATTTAGAATGGGTACGGAGGACCACCCTGTTCCGATAAAACCTTGTGTAAGGGGCGGCAGCCATAAGAGCCTGGAGCTCACTGACTTGACAGGCCGAGGTCAGCCCCACCAGGAAGGCCACCTTCCAGGATAGGTGCCAGAATGAACACTTCGCCATCGGTTCAAAAGGTGGACGGGTGAGCTGCGTGAGTACCACATTTAAGTCCCATTCTGCCGGGGGAGGACAGATGGGTGACTTGGATAGCAAAAGACCCTGCATGAAGCAGGAGACTAACGGCTGCCCTGAGAGGGGTTTTCCCTCGATAGGAAGATGATTAACCGAGATGATGCTCAAATGAACACTGACAGAGTTCGATTTCAGCCCCTCCCTTGAGAGGTGGAGGTGGTACTGGAGCACCCACCGAAAAGGACACGAGAAGGGGTCGATCTGGTGTTCTGACCACCAGATGGAGAAGTGTTTCCACTTAAAGGCGTAAGCTTGCCTAGTGGAGTCCTTCCTCAAGTGGAGTCTTTGACCTCCTCTGGAAGGCCCAGAAAGGCTAGGGAGACCCGTTCAGCTGCCAGGCTGTGAGGAATAGGGAGGTTAGGTTTGGGTGCAGCACCCGAACCTCCTCCTGCATCAGCAGACCCCTGGCAGAGCCTGGGGGACCGGAGGCTCCGTCAACAGCCAGAGCAGGAGCGGGAACCAAGGCTGCCGTGGCCATGAGGGGACATGAGAATTAACAATGCCCTGTTCTGCTGAGCCTTGAACAGAGTCCTCGCAATGAGGGGGAAAGGAGGGAATGCATAGAGAAGACTTGAGGACCAGTCCAGGAGAAAGGCATTGAGGCCCTCCCTGCTCCGGTGTGGCACCGGCCCGCAAAAGCGGGGGAGTTGCGTGTTCAGGGGACTGGCGAAGAGGACTATCGCCGGAGTCCCACAGTGGAGAGAGAGCCAGTCTGCTACTCTGGGATCCAACTGCTATTTGTGGGGGCGAAGGATTCTGCTGAGTCTGTCCGTCAGGCCATACTCCTGACCCGGGAGGTACGTCACCCTGAGGGACATCCTCCTTCAGATGGCGAGAGAGCAGATGAGGACCGCTTCCCGACAGAGGGAACGCGATCCCGTGCCCCCCTCCTTGTTGATGTAGAACATCGCCACACGGTTGTCAGTCTGCACTAGAATCGACTTCCTGCTGAGGTGTTCCTCGAAGGCCCACCGAATGGCCCGATATTCGTGCAGGTTTATCTGCTGCTGAGACTCCTTGGGTGACCATTGCCCCTGCATGCAGAGTGGTCCGCAATGGGCTCCCCAATCTAACAGGGAAGCATCTGTCATCAGCACTGCAGGAGGTTGTGGGGGTTTTGCCACCACCTAAGGGACAAGCAGAGGTCGGGAAGAACCCTGACGGGGTCCCAGAGGTGTTCAAGGGAGTGGCTCTATTGGGCACTGAGACACCAATGAGCCGTCCACATGTGCAGGTGGGCATGAGAAACCACATGTACGGTCGAGGCCATGTGGCCCAGGAGACAAAGCATGGACCGAGCGGTGACCCGGTGAGCACTTTGAACGCAAGCTGCCAGAGCTCGGAGGCAGGTGGAGTGATCCAACAGCAAGAAGGCGATCACCTGCTGAGTATCGAGGGGCACCTCGAACTCGAGAGCCTGCACCGGCTCAAGGTGAGACTTCGGGTAGTTGACTAATAACCCCAAGCTGTCCAAGAGAAGGACAATGCACAACATCATTCACCAAGCCTCCTTGGCTGAGGGGCCCATGATGAGCCAGTCATCGAGGTAGGAGAAGACCGGCATGTCCTGGCGCTGGAGGTAAGCAGTGATCACGACGAGGCACTTTGCGAAGACCCGTGTGGCGAACGTGAGGCTGAAGGGAAGCACCCCGTACCCTGAAATGCAGATACTGCCTGTGGTGGGGGTGGATTAAGATGTGGGCATCAGCGTCCATTAGATCCAAGAAGCATAGCCAGTCGCCCTGCTAGAGGAATGGCAGCAGCACACCGAGAGATTACATCTTGAATTTCTCCTGCACCAGGAACCCGGGAACTTCTTTAGCCTGCGGAAGTCGATTATGGGCCGCAGACACCCCCCCCCCCATCTATTTCAGGACGAGGAAGAACCAGGAATAGAAGCCCCGACCTCGAAGGTGGGGAGGGACCTTCTCGACTGCCTGTTGGGCGAGGAGAGAGTGTAATTCCCACTGCAGCAGAAGCTGGTGTGCACGGAGTCGAGGAGGCTCCACCGGGGAGAAAGGAGGTGGAAGCCTGTCAAAGTGAAGGTGATAGCTGCCTCGGGCGACTTGGAGAACCCAAGTGTCTGAGGTGATGGGAGCCCATGATGGTTCAAGCGGTACAGGCGTCCCCCCCACTGGCTGCTGTGTCGCCAGAGGACGAGGGGCTATGTCGATAGCGTCAAAACCCTTGAGTGGGTTGTGAGAGAGACGGCATTTAGGCCTTTTGGCCCTTTGGTTTACGGTGCCTCTGGTCAGATTTACCCTGTGCTGGAGTGGTTGGCGTGGGGCTAGTTGGATATGGCGGATAGCCCCGATAGTGGAGGCCCTTTCTAGGGAAGAAGGGCCTCTTGGTTGGCTTCTTTTTCCGAGACACGGTAGAAGTTTTGTAGGAGAGACGGGTCCTGGTGACAAAATCCATCTCAATTTCCACAGCCTTCTCCTCCATTGGCTTGCCAAAGAGCTGCTCGCCGAGGCATGGCACATCCGAAGATTGGAGCCATGCCTGGTGGTGAGCCCCAATGCACGCGGCCGCCACCGAGCCGATGTCTCGAAGCCATCATAGGAGGCTCGAGAGAGGTACTTGGAGCAGTCTGCGATGGATTTAGCAGGGCACGGAATCTGTCAAGGGATTCTCCCTTGAGGCCCATGGAGAAACCTCCGAGCTCCTTAGTCAAATCGCACAGGAACATACCGATGTACAGTTGATATGCCTGGATGCGACAAGAGAGCATGGAACCTTGATAGGCCTTGCGGCCCAGGGCATCAAGGACTCTCTACTCTCGACCGGGTGGTACCGACGAGTGGGATTTCAGGCTCTTTTGCTTCCTCATGGCCGATTCCATCACCATCGAGGTGTGAAGGAGCTGGGTCTTCCGGAAGCCTGGCCCACACTGCACTTGTACATCGTGTCGAGGCGCTTGCTCACGATGGGAACTGAGGCTGGGACCTCCCACATGCGGAGCAGCAGCCGAGATAGAATAGGCGGTACAGGCACAGTAAGGGATTCCCTCGGTGAGGACTCGTACTGAAGAATGTCGAGTTCTTCAGCACGAGGATCCTCCTCAGCCTGGGTGATCATGTTAAGGGTCCGCACCATGTCCCGAATGAACACCAGGAAGGAGGTGTCTTTGGGTGGCGAATGACGCTGGAGTGCAGGTGGCGAGGGGACCGACAGAAGATCCCGGAGGGTATAGGTTTCTGGGGAGGTGTCCCCATCGGACTCCCAGTCTGAGAAGTCGGTCGAGGAGTCAGTCGAGGAGTCCGAGCCGGGCAGGTCACCCTGTCCAATGTCCGGTGGCCTGATGCCAGTGTCCCTGGACGATCTCGCCTCTGAGGAATGGAAGGGCGAACGAGACCGACATTGAGGACCCTCTCGAGGCCTCCTGCTCCCGGGGGTTTCCTGGACAGATTTGGGTGTCCCACATGAGGGACCCGCGGTCTCTGGGTGCGAGTCAGCAAAGCTGGCTATGAGCGCCTGCTGGGAAGCAATGAATACAGACGCTGCATTCCAGCACCAGCATACGGGACTCCCACGCAGGCGTGGGGCCCTGCAATGCCGATACCAAGGTCACCGGATCGGGCATCAAGGAGGAGAGGGGGTCCTCACTGGGATGACCCTCAGGAGAACAGGCGCCTTCTCCAGAGGCCTCTACTTCCGTGCGGGGCCGCTCCTTGTCCGACTCCCAGGAACGCCGAAGGGGGCTAAGCGACTGGGCTTGCACTTATCAGGAGCCCCGGACAGTGACTTCGAGGCTGCCTTCTTTTTGCACAGCTTCATATCGGGGGACCACTGGTCGGAGTGCCGCCGAGAACGCGGGACTGCAGGAAGAGAACCCACTGGAGGAGAGACGACCGAGGGCACCACCGAGGACTCTGAGGCGGCTTTTCGGAAAATGTCTTCGAACTTCTGTTTACAACTGAGCAGGGCCTTAGAGGACATTTTCTTGCAGAGCAAACAGAGCTCTGGGTCATGGTCGGCTCCCAGGCACCGCAGACAACAGTCATGGGTGTCCGTAAGCAACATGTTCCTAGAGCATCTATCGCATTTTTTGAATCCGGTGGCTATGGGGGGAAAAATGGCCCCTGAGAGGTTGAAGACTCATGCGGCCAGCGTTTAGAGAGAAAAAATGGCGCGAAGCCCGTAACGAAAAAATGAGAAGAGAGTATTCCCGATAGCTCTAAAAAGATAGAGCAGGGTAAGGACAGGTAGAGGATCCATGCAACTGTAAAAAAGAGGAGCCTGTTAAGGCGAAAAAACTAATTTTTTTCCGAGGGACGAGGACGTGTGTCCGAAGAGCTCTGTGGAAAAAGGGAGACTGAGCAAGATGGCACCCTTAGGCGGGAAGAGGACCACACATGCGTGGCAGCAATCCCAAAGGCTTTCTTTGAAAGCCAGGGAATTGCTCCGCGCGGGCGCCATCGATGCCAACGTCACCCATAATTGAGGACTGACTTCTTGCTTGTTCCTGGAGAAATGGTAGAGAGAAAAAAAATGTATAAATCACCAATGATGAGCATTGGCGGGAAATTGATGCTACCAATGACAGACGGGTGATGAAAAGTTCAGGAAAACCAATCCCTCGAAGGGGAAAAATAAGATGTTTGCTGCCAGAGGCAGAGACATGTCTGAAGGGCTCAGTGGAAAATGAAGCCCGGAAAATATGGTGGCCACGGCAGGCAGGAAGGCAGGCGCGTATGTGTGGTGGAACTTCCCAAAAGCTTCCAATGGAAGCTGGGGAGCATTTCCATGTGGGGCTCCATCAGTGATGTCCTCCCATACATGAGTCCACCAAATGACAACAGCATGCTGCTGCTCCCATACATGAGGACTTTATTTCCGCTTGCCCATGGAGAAAAATAGATCTGTCAAAAATTGTTTGGTAGAATAAAAGGTAGGCAAGAAAGTCAAATAGGGTTACTCATTCCAGGATAACAACCAACAAAATCCCTTCAAAATAATGACGCTAACTAAATACACAGGTACACTACCAAAAAACTGCCTCCAGTTTTGCAACTGATTCCTATAGATTTTGGGGTGCTGAATCCAGGAAAAACAGCCAAAATGTTCCATCACATCACGTTTTCTTGCAAAATTAGATTTCTTACCCATATAAGGAATGTTCACATAATTTCTTTTTAGCCGACTGCAGTTTATTTTCTTGGCCCAAAATAGAGGTTGTAATGGTTAACTAACTAGAAACACTCCCTCATGATATTTTAGAGTGTTTTGTATTCATTTTATACATTAACAGGACAATTGGGAGGCGGGGGACTAAATCCAGTACTCGTGCTGGCGCATGTTCTTTCCTGTTCGCCTCACCTCGTTCGCTCGCTCAAACACGGTGGTTGCGACATGAACGTTCCTGTCAAATTTCAGTTTCTTGCAAGTTCATTATTACCTTTTGTTTGCTCAGTCGTAATCCAGCTTTATTCCGAAGTGGTTCACTACAGTTGTAGTTTGCAGTGCTGTGTATTTGTGATGGCTCACAGAGCCAGAGGTTGCGTCAACTCTCCGGACAGTTTTTGTTTTATTTGTGGGGAATATACCGTGAAAAAAGCGGCAGAGGAACATTTCTGCATTTATTAAAAAAGTATATTTTGCCTATTTCGGTTTGAAGTTAGGCGATCAAGACAAACCGTGGGCTCCTCACAAAGTGTGCAAGACATGTGAGGAAGATCTACTCTTATGGATGAAAGGTAAGAAAAAGGTATTCCGAAACGAAATGCTTATGATGTGGCGTGAACAAAGAGACCACAGCAGTGACTGCTATTTTTGCTCTTGCATTGTGAAGGGATACAACTTAAAAAATAAGAACGTAATAAGTTACCCCAACCTTCCCTCAGCAATTAGGCCTATGCCTCATAGCAACGAAGTACCTGTGCCTGAACCACCAAAATCTTTGGATAATATTTGTGTGGACGGTTCTGATCATGATGAGACTCATCAGATGGCTTTTCCCGATGAGTCCAGTACTTCCGAGTTTGAAACTGAACCAGATCCGAAACCTGAACTTTTCTCTCAAGCTGAATTGAATGATTTAGTCCGGGATTTAGGACTCCCAAAAGATGCTGCCCAACTGCTAGGTTCTCGGCTTAAACAGAAAAATCTATTGTCACCAGGAACAACTTTTTATTGGTACCGCAACCGCGAGACACAATTTTTGAAGTATTTCAGCAAAGAGGAAGATTTGGTATTTTGCAATGATATATACGGAGTGATGGAAAAGTTTAAACTCAAGTATGATCCTGCTGAATGGTGGCTGTTCATTGATTCGTCAAAAGACAGCATAAAAGGTGTTCTTCTTCATAATGGCAACACATTCGTTTCAGTTCCTATTGCTCACTCTGTTATTCTCCAAGAAAAATATGAGAATTTGGCCCTGATTCTTCAGAAGATTCGTTATGATGAGCATAAGTGGATGATTTGTGGAGACTTTAAAATTCTATCCATGCTATTAGGGCAGCAATCCGGTTTCACCAAATATCCCTGCTTCCTTTGCTTGTGGGATAGCCGGGCCCGCGACCTACACTGGGGGAAAAAAGACTGGCCAATTCGGGAGTATTTGAGACCCGGTGAGAAAAATGTTCTTCATGAGAGCTTGGTACCTCGTGATAAAATTCTATTACCACCTCTCCACATTAAGTTGGGTCTCATTAAGCAATTCATCAAGTCCCTTCCACAAGATGGTGAGTGCTTTCGGTACCTTTGCTCAAAGTTCCCCCGACTTTCTGAAGCAAAGCTAAAGGAAGGAGTGTTTGTTGGCCCTGATACAAGGAAACTCATTTCAGATGGAGCATTCGCTGAAACGATGTCTGAGAAGGAAAAAGAAGCCTGGGATTCCTTCAAGGATGTTGTTCTCAAATTCTTGGGGAACAGGCGGGATGAGAACTATAAGGATATTGTTGCCAGGATGCTCAATGCCTTCAAAGAACAAGGCTGTAACATGAGCCTGAAAGTCCATTTCTTGCACTCCCATGTGAACTACTTTCCCGAAAACTTGGGGGCGTACAGTGAAGAACAAGGTGAAAGGTTTCACCAGGACATCAAGGACGCAGAGAGAAGGTACCAAGGAAGATGGAACACCACTATGATGGCTGATTTCTGCTGGTTGCTGCTGCGGGAAACCCCAGATGAAAAATACACCAAGCAGCGCACCAAGAGAAGCATTCGGGGGAAGAAGAAAAGGGCCCACCAGGAGATTGATTGACCCAAGAATGACTTTAAAATCTAAACTGTGTTGACAAATATCGTGTTTTACTAAACTTTGAAATAAAAATTTGCTAGTTATTACCACAGTGTCGGATCTCATTTATTAGAATTTTATTTTCACACCATCGGGTGTTTGTCTTCATGTATTGCAATGGTGCGGTTTGCATTTTCTATTCTTACATACATACCTGTACAACATTTTTTGCACATTTCTTTGCTTTGCTTTGTGTCTAACCTCGCTCTTATATGCTCAATGTTTGTGCACATGTATGTGGCTGTTTTAAGTGCAGACAATTTTGCTACCATCACAGTGTGTTTTGTTGACATTATTCTTATGTGCTGCCTTATTACAATTTTCTTTATTCTTATTTGAATAACTACTAAACAATTAGTATAAAGAATTCATCCAAGAAACTTTTATCTCGATCGCACTCAATCTGAAACGTTCACCTCAAACTGCTAACCCAATGTAGCAAAAAATCTGATGGAGCAAATTGGTTACCAGATTTGGATTCAGCGCACCAAAAAACGTAAAAATCAATCGAAACATTAGAGGCAGTTTAAAAAAATTTTTTTTAGTGTACCTGTGATATTTTTGTCAGACTGCTTTTACACTATTCAAATAGATGATTTGACTATTTTATAACATCTTTGTGAACTTTGTGATGCTATCATAGAGGGAGATATGTGGCCGCATTCTAACATGGGTAGACAATCTAAGAATCATTCTTATACTACATGTACAAGTACTTAAGTAACCTATGCAATTTTGTGCTCCTGTGATATTTTGTATATTCGGCACACCCACAGGCAATTTAAGATACAGTTGAAGGAACATTGTTTGAAATTAAATACGAAGACTGTTTCAGCCCCAATGATACAGCATCACTTACAGAATAATCATACCTTTACACAACTAAAATGACGTATTATTGATAATGCATTGTCTGGAGTTTGTGGGGGCAATCAAGACACTTAAACAGAAGAAAACTAAAGGATCTTTAGACTCAGTATGGTACAGTCTGCAGGACTCAAATCTTGAGGTAGATTGGTTGTCCTTAATTTGAAAATACCATTCCCTTAAGTGCCTAACCAGAAATTTAAAGCTAACTGCCTGCTGGTACTGAGTTTATTCTGATGCCTTAGCGGCCATCTAGGAGCAATATATGGTCAGAAGTTGATGTTATATATGTTCATGTCTTCAATTGATGTGATGTGCTATAAAAACATGCAAAGGTAAGTATCAGCAGCCCTGAGGTAAAACTTTTAAGAAATTTTGGATTTAGATTCTCCTCTCCATCTCTCTTCTATGGCTCCTCATCACTTTGTCTTCCTATTCTTCATACTCCATAATTGTCTCCCCTCCTACCAACACCTTCACTCCTCCCCTCCTTACCTCCCCTTTACCATCCTCACTTCCCCCTCCATTCTGTCCTCTACCCTGTCATCAGCTCTTCAGCTTCACCACTTTCTTCCTCTCATTCAGCCATGTCCTCTCTAACAAACCTCACCCTCATTACCACTGTACTGTCTCCTCTCTGCCCCACACTCTTCTATTCCTTCTCCTTCTCTCATCTGGAGAAATCAACCCAAACTCTGGTCCCCCTAGACCTTTTGTCACACTCTGAGAAGAGATCTTCACACAACATCTCTAATCTTATTCATATCCCTCACCTTTCCCCTTCCTCTCTCATGTGCCGTATGGAACGCACACTCCATCTCAAATAAACTTGCTTTTACTCATGATCTCTATCTCTAATGCTCTCCATCGTCTTGCTCTGAGACCTGGCTTCTCTCAGGACATGGTGACGGTTGCTGTTCTCTGTCATGGCAGTTATTTCCCTCAGATGCCTCATCAAATTGGCTGTGGCGGTGGTGTTGGGCGTCTACTTTCTCCTTCCTGCCAATTCCAACCCCTCCTGCTGCCTCACTCCTTTCCCTCCTTTGAAGTCCACTCCATTTGCCTTTTCACTCCACTATCTCTCCGGGTAGCTGTTATTTTTCTGCCTCCTGCAAGTCCACCTCTACCTTTCTCACTGATTTTGACTCATGGCTTTCCTTCTTTCTGGATTCTTCTTCTCCCATTTTTATTCTCGGGGATTTTAACATTCATGTTGATAACCCCTCCAATCCTTATGCTTCAAAGCTCCTTTCTCTTACCTCCTCATTTGACCTCCAGCTTTACTCTACTGCCCCCACTCACCAGCATGACCACTGCCTTGACCTTGTATTTTTCTCTAACTGCTTTCCTCAAACTTCTGTACCTCAGTTCTTCCCTTATTTGACCATCACCTGCTAAGCTTCACTCTTCATCAACCTCATCCTGTCTCAAACTTCTTTAGAAATCTTCATGCTATTGACCCTTTGGTTCTCTCTTCCATTGTCTCATCATCTCTTTCCTCCACTATATCATCTGAGTCTGTTGATGAGGCAGTAGCTTCCTATAACACTGCACTCTCCCTTTGCTGTGGATGCTCTTCCTCCACCCATGCCACATCCTGTGAGGCATACTATGCCCCAGCCCCGGCTTTCATCTATTACCCGCTATCTATGTTCCTGTGCCCATTCAGATGAACATGCTTGGATCAAATCCCGCTCCCTTGCAGACTTCCTACACTTCAAATTCATGCTCGTCTCTTACCAGTCAGCCATAGCACTCGCCAAACAAGACTATTATGTCCATCTGACTCTCTTGCCTCTGACCCTCACCATTCCTTTACTACTCTCAACTCTCTCATCAAGTTGCCTCTGCCTCCTCCTCAGACCCCTCCCTCCCTTTCTGCCCAAACCCTGGCTATTTCCATGACAAAATCCACAAGATCACCCTCCAATTCCCCACAAAGTCTGTTATTCCCCTCCTCCCCCTCTTCACTTCCAACTTTCCCCCTCTACCTCTGCTACCCTTTCTTAATTTTCTATGAGGAGGAAACTGCACACCTTTCCTCCTCCAAACCTCCTCTGATCCTATTCCTACCCGTCTCCTAAACTCCATCTCTTCCACTGTTGTCCCTTCCATCTCTTATATTCTCAACCTATTGCTCTCCACTGCAACTGTCCCTGCAGCCTTCAAGCATGCTGTAGTTACACCTCTCCTCAAGAAGCCCTCACTTGATCCTACCTGTTTGTCTATCGACCCATCTCCCTTCTCCCCTTCATTTCTAACTACTGTGATGATGAAAGCTCCCAGGAAGACATGGAAGTAGAAGAAAATCCTAGTTTCCCCTTTGAAATGAATGACAGTTCACTTGGGCATAAGACTTGCAAGCCAGATCAGAAAAAAACCCAGCTCCCTGCTAAGGTCAGGCCACGCCCTAGCTCAGGGGTGGAGACAAGCTTGCCTGATGATTGGTCACGCAGGTGCAGAGAAAAGGGAGTGCCTAGCAGCCAACGGTTCTTAAAACCACAAGCAGAGCAGGAGGAGGGAAGGAGGAAGGCAAAGGACAACAGAGAGAGCAAGGCTGAGCATAGCTGGAGGAGAAAGAAAGAAGAAAACTCCCAGGAAAGCAGCTACCTAAGAGGGATTGGAGAAGGACATAAGGAGGCTGAGTTTCAGAGCCTGGAGGATCCCAGGAGGAAAGAAATCAGCGCTTGTATGAGGAACCATTCCCAAGGTAAAGCCAGCAGTTTCAGAGCTGAGAAATCAACAGAGAAACAGTTTGCTATTGCTAAGGTCCAGGAAGCAGAGCCCTCACCGTCTACTGCTAAGAGGTGGGTGGAAAGTTTTACGTATGGGAAAAGTCATAGCCCTGATAAAAGCAGAACAGCTGAGTCTTCAAAGCTAGAAGCACTGAGAGAGTTGTTTGCTGAGGGAAAAGTTCACTCCCCTAATACAACTGTGCCTTTACAAGCTGAATTGCTGTGGAATCAGTTCCAGGAATTTCTAAAGGAGAGAAAGTCTGGGAGAGTTTGTAACTTTGATAGAGACACCATATATCCTGTTGCCATAGAAGGAATGCAAATAGATTCCTGTTTGCCAAGCTCTGAGTGTGAACCTGTACCAATGGTTTGCTCATTGTGTTTAAAAGAAGAGTCTGCGTTATTGAACTGAGAGACTGTGAAACAATATAGAGAATAAGTGCAGTACCTGATAGAATTAAGGAAAGCTAATACTGTGTTTTACTAAGCTTAATTGCCTTCTGAAGCTAAGAAGCAGTGCTTAGAAGAAGTTTGCTTTGAGAAAAGAAAATCACAGCTGTTGCAAGTTTATCTGTATTTCGGTTGAATGACCACATGAGGCAGTCCTCGGCGTAAGCTTGTGGGAATAAGAACAGCTGAATAGTGAAAAGAGGTTTTTGGTTACGTCATTCTCTGTTACCTAATTTATCCTTTATGTTGGAGAAGCATCCTTTTTGCCTTGTTTGTGTATTGAGCTTAAATGCCCTGGAAATCCCCACAAAATAAATTTTCTTGCTGCCTTGAACCACCGACTCACAACTACAAATTTGTCCTTAAAGAATAAACTAACTACAAGTCCCAGAATACCTCTGGTGACAACAAGGGAAGCTTTATTCAAAAGTGGACAACATAAGGCTGTTTCCTGCTTGTAAGCTCTTGGGCCCAAGCGGAAGCATCACACTACTTGAATGTGTGATTCACCGCCATTACCTTGACCTTCTCTCCTCTCAAGCCCTCCTGATCCTTTACAATCTGGCTTTCATCCTTTACATTCTACTGAAATGGCTCTTGCCAAAGTCTCCAGTAACTTCTTCCTGGCAAAATCCAAGGGCCTTTACTCAGTCCTCATCCTTCTTGATCTCTCTGCTGCTTTTCACACTGTTGACCACAACCTTCTCCTTGATACCCTGTCCTCGCTTGGTTTTAAAGGTTTTATACTATCCTGGTTCTCCTCTTATTTCTCCCATCGCTCTTTCAGTGTTTGTTCTGGTGGATCCTCCTCTGCTGCTATCTTGCTCTCAATTGGTGTACCCCAAGAATCTGGCTTTGACCCACTCCTTTTCTCTCTCTATACCCAGTCCCTTGGTGCACTCATCTCTTCCCATGGCTTTCAGTACCATCTTTATGCTGATGACTCCCAGATCTACCTTTCTATACCACAAATCTCTCCGGCAATACAGACCTAGATCTCTGCCTCCATTTCTGACATTGTTGCTTGGATGTCTCACCGCCACTTAAAATTGAACATGACCAAAACTGAGCTTATTATTTTTCCACCTAAAACCTCCTCTCCTCCTTTCTCAGCCTCTGTGGATAGCTCTCTACTCCTCCCTGTTTCCTCGGCTCACAACCTTGGTGTCGTCTTTGACTCCTCTCTCTCCTTCTCTACACACCGCCATCTGATAGCTAAGACCTGCCATTTCTTTCTCTATAACATCAAAAATATCTACCCCTTCCTTTCTGAACACCCTACTAAGACATTTATCCACTCCTTAATCACCTTCCATCTTGACTATTGTAACCTACTCCTTGCTGGTCTCCCACTGAATCATCTCTCTCTCCTTCAATCTGTTTAACACTGCTGCACGGCTAAGCTTCCGTCAGCCTAGTCATGCTCATATTACCCCTCTTCTCACGTCACTTCATTGGCTCCCTATCAGTTTCCACATACAGTTCAAACTTCTCCTGCTGATCTATAAGTGCATTCACTCTGCAACTCCTCACTACCTTTCCTCTCTTATACCTCCCTACACCCCTCCCCGGAAACTCCACTCTTCTGGTAAATTGCTTTTATCTGTGCCTTTCTCTTCTATTGCTAACTCCAGACTTCACTCATTTCACCATGCTGCTCCTTATGCCTGGAACAAACTACCTGAGTCTGTACATCAGGCTCCTTCTCTGGCCTTTTTCAAATCCAGGTTGAAAACTCACCTCTTCGCTGCCGCTTTTAGATCTTAACTCACCTCATCTCCTTTATGTTGTCTCTTACATGTCTGTGCAGCACTGCATACGTCCTGTAGTGCTATACAAATGCTCAGTATACAAATGCTCAAAAATATAAAAGGAAAAATAAAACAATGAAAGGATTGGTATAAAATGGCCATATCATCTATTTGATCAATGTAAAAGCAGTCCAACAAAAATTTAGTTATTGCCATTATATTGATTGGGTTTTTGTTAGTTATTATTTTGGTAAAATAAGAGGGACATGGTAATTAATTTGAGACTGATGTTCCTTTAGGGTGTTTTTTGAATACTGGAAGATTGTGCAAGGCATTCATCATCCTCTCATTAAGAAAACATTTCCTCATATTCTCTGAACCTCTTTCTCTCCAATTTATGTATCTTTGGTCTTGACTTTCTTTTTCTCTGGAAAATGTTACCTTTTTGTACTTCATAGAAGCTAAGAGAAATCTGTATACTTATTTGCATGACTATGCAAGGTAAAAAAACAAAAAACAAAACACAAGACTAATATCTTATTTAGCTAGTTCCAGATACACTGCTATCATTGCTTCAATTTGTATATCCTTATTGTTGTAGCACTGTGGTAGCATAATCATACCACTTATCTGCATTGTATTCATGGTCCTCACTGTCCTTAATTCAGGAAAGCTATTTTTCTGGGCAAAACATTGGCTGGTTCTTTTTGTCAGTAGAGAAAATAAATGTTGGTAGCGGTGTATCAGACATTTTAAATACTTTAGAAATACTTTTAAATAAATAAATAAATTTTAGTAGTAACTGATTTAAGCATAAAGTCCTAAGTGGTAACAGTTTTATTATTAAATAGTGGTGTTTGTGGCATAGCCATAGGACATTACCAACACAGAAAAGGAGTCAACACTGTAAGGCTAATTCTAAAGTGCAAGAACAGATCAAAGTGAAATTAGACCTTACCTGCTAATTGATGTTCCCTGAGTTCCTCCAGTAAAGTCACCTGTGGGTAAGTCTTGCCCCACCAGCAGCTTGGAGAATGAGCATGTCTCCTTTTCATGACATCAGACTGACATCCCCCCCCCCCCCACTAGGCAGGAAGGGGCTCACCTGCTCGAGATGCCTGGCCGAAGATGTGCAAGAGATTCCTCATTCCAATTTCATCCGCTGACCCCGTCAATCAGCTGATCATTTACCTGAATGTCTGTTGCTTTCTTCTTTAAATTGTTTTTTTTTTTAAAGGAGATTTTGTATACCATCCAGAGTAGCCTCCAACAAAAAATGTTATGGACCCACCAAATAAACTGTACTTCCTCAGGGCAGGAAAGCTCGTGTTCTAAGGACTCATCCAGGGTGGGCTTATGACAGGACAGGAGGAATTCAAGGATCATCAATTAGCAAGTAAGGTCTAATTTCACTTTCCTATTCATTCCTCCAGTCCAGTTCTGGACCTGTGGAATGTACCATAGCAGTACTATACCCGGGAGGGACCTGCAAGCCCAGCCTGAATAACCGCTGATCCAAAACAGGCAACTACCGACAGCTGCACATCCAGACGATAATGCCTTGCAAACACATGTAAGGAAGACCAGGTTGCCACCCTGCAGATCTGCACTGGTGGAACCAGACTAAACTCCGCCCATGACACTGCCAGACTAAACACCGCCCATGACACTGGTTGAATGGGCTCTCAGCTCTTGAGACAGGGACCGCCCCCATAAGAGGTATGCTGAGGAAATGGCCTCCCTTACCCGCAGGTAAATTGAGGCCTTGGCAGTTGCTTCTCCTTTCCAGGGACCGCCAAACAGGATAAACAACTTCTCTGACTTCCTGAATGGTTCAATGTTCTTCAAATAACTCAGAAGAACATGCCACACATCTAGCCAATGCAGAAGTGAATCTTTGCTAAGATTTCCAGCCCCAGAGAACATTGGCAGTGTCACTGCCCGATTCACATGAAAGGATGAAAGCACCTTTGGAAGAAAGGAAGGTACCAGCCTCAAGACCACTTTTTCCTTCGAGATCACCAGAAAGGGAGCTCGGCACAAGAGTGCCTGCAGCTCTGAGATCTTTCTTGCCACCAGGAACACTGTCTTCAAAGTCAGGTCCTTCATGGAGCAGGAGCTCAACATTTCAAAAGATGCTTCCGCCAGAAAAGACAACACCAGATTGAGATCCCATGGTGGCACAACTTACTGTATGAAATCAGGCCACATCGGGATGCGCCACTAAGGCTATTCCCCAGATTCTCCCATGAAAACATGAATAGGCAGACACCTGCACTCTCAGGGAACTGCAAGCCAACCCTTTGTCCAGGCCCACTTGTAAAAAAGCCAGAAAATCTGGTACTGCAGCCTTAAGGCTACGCTCCTCACACCATGCCTCAAATACTCTCCAGACACACAAGTATACCAACAAAGTGGAGCATCTACGGGCTTTCTGCAACATCTAAATCACGGCCGACAAGTAACCTTGCTTCCTTAAGCCAGCCCGCTCAAGAGCCATGCCATAAGTGAGAATCGATCCACCTGCAGCATGAGTACTGATGCCTGTGACAGCAGGTCAGCTCATGGTGGGAGGCACCAAGGATGCCCCACTGTCAGACAGATGAGGTTGGCATACCATGGCCATCTTGGCCAATCCAGAGCTATTAGGAGCACCTGGCCCATGAACTTCGATCCTCTGTATCACTTGCCCAATGAGAGCCCACAGGGGAAACACATAAAGCAATCCCCCCATGGGCCACTCCTGCACGAGTGCATTGAGCCCCTCTGACATGCGCTCTCTCCTGCTGTAAAAACACACTGCCTTTGCTGACTTGTATTGTTGCCATCAGAACCATGATGGGCTGTCGCCAACATCTCAACAACTGTGAGAACACTTCCCCTATTGAGCGTCCACTCGCTGGAATCAATTCGCACCCTGCTGAGGTAATCGGCCTCCACATTGTCCTTGACGGCCATGTGTGCCACCAGATTGTTTTCTGCCCAGCATAATAGCAGACCTATCTCACTCTCCAGCTGGACACTGCTGCTTCTGCCTTGCCAGTTGATGTAAGCCACCATTGTGGCATTGTCTGAGAATACTCGGACCGCCTTTCCCTTCAGAAAGAACAGGAATATCTGCAGGGCCAAGAAGACTGCTTGGAGTTCCAGGCTGTTGCTGGACCATGCAGCCTCTTGTGCTGACCAGGTCCCTTGCACTATCTGTGCCTCGCAATGCACTCCCCAGCCTGCTAAGCTGGCATCCATCATTAGTGGGACCCACTTTGATGCCTCCAACGGCATGCCCACTAGGAGCTTGTGGGGCTGCATCCACCAGAAAAGTGCAGACTGAGCATCCTTTGGGCATGGGAATCGGCTCAACAGCAGGTGCAATTGAGGTGACCACCTTCGTAGCAGTGCTGCTTTTAGGGGTCTCATGAGAGCCCATGCCCACGGTACTAGTTTGATGGAAGCTGCCATTGAACCCAAAATCTGAAGGTAATGCTATGTCATCGGCGCCTTCATCCACAAGAACTGGCCCACCTGAAGTTGTAAGTTGCACATCCGAGTTAGCGGCAAAGAAATTTGCCTGATGCAGGTCTGGAGAAACTCCAAGACCCTCGCCACAGACTGCTCGCTTTCCTTCCTGGTCTTGGCTCGAAAAAGACAGTCACTGAGGTAGTGTGTGCACCAGAATCCCTTCCTGGAGAAGGACTGCCACAACCACTGCCATGACCTTTATTATGAAAATGTTTTTTATTGGCATTTTTGAACATCAACCAGAAACACATTGCACATTTATGCGTCAACGATACAACCATTATCATGATGCAACCACTTTCCCGCCAGCCCGGGGCTATACTGCTATATCCCTTATTATCTACTAAGCACAGCCCACCCCGTACCCGACCCTAAGTATATATACTCAAGAAAGTAGTTACCCTCTACAGTGCTAGCAATCATAACATCAACAGTAACCTCAGTCCCCAGAGTCACCCGGTACCACAAAGCTATCATGACTCGAAGCCCCAGGTGAAATGAACACACGATCAATGCTACCAGACAAGTAACAAGATACCCCCATTTCCCCTACAGTCCCCCTTTCCCCCTCTCCCCCCTCCCAACCCTTCCCCATTACCCCCCCCCCCCATCCCTTACCCGCAGCTCTCATGAGGGGGGTCAGACCTGCCGACCTATATCCAAACCTCTCACATTTATCAGGGCACTCTAGCAACCGAACTCTCAGCGGCCCACCTTAGGGAAGGTTCTCTTAGCCAAGGAAAATCCCCTCCCAGAGCTTCTGAACCACCTCCACCCTTTGGTGCCCTAGCTGATTGGCTGTTTTCACCTCCATAATGTATAATTCGCGCATGTGGGTCTCCCACTCGTGGAGACCCGGAGGGCGATCCTCCATCCAGTGTCGCAGAATGCAAAGTTTCGCAACGGTGAAGCCCTTTCCATATAATTGCCGGACTAGTTGAATCATCCCCGCCTCCTCCTCCAAGATCCCAAATAGGCACCAAAGTATGGAGAAGGATCTGTTCACCAAACGCCAGCTCTTCAGTTGGCGCTCCACGCTCCGCCAGAAACCCTGGATCTGTATGCAGTGCCAAAAGCGATGGAGCAGAGTCCCGCGCTCCTCCCCACAGAGTGGGCACAGGTCAGAGATGGCCAATCCCATCTTAGCAGCCCAGGTGTTAGGGATATATGCTCGCCAGAGAAGTTTATACTGCAGCTCTTGGTGACGAATCGACTCAGATATATTCTCAATCGCAGAGAAGGCCGCCGCCAGCAAAGCCCCCGTAACCTCCTGTACCCCGTCCACAACCCAGCGCTGCGCCAGCTTCTCTAGGGCCTCCCCATCCCCGCCTGGCCAGAGTTCCTGCCGTACCACGCGCGGGGTAAAGCCTCCCTCCAGCACCGTCAAGAACTCCCAAATAGCCCCTTTGCCTATACGTAAGCCCCCACTCCTTTGAAGATCCCTCACATAGTGTCTCGCCTGCAGATAAAAAAAGAAGGAGGTAGGGGCCAGCTGGTAGCGCCCCGCCAGTGACCGAAACGAGTCCAGTTCACTACCATCAGACATAAGCATATGCCCAATATATCGGATTCCCCGGGCGTTCCACTGGGCTGGGGTCAACCCCTGCAGACCCGGGACAAAATCCTTATTCCTCGCTAGCGGGAGACACTCCGTGCATTTCCAATTTATCCCTTTCTGCTGGCAGATGGCCCGCCACGCGTGCCGCAATGCCCCGAGGTAGATCGACGCTTTCCAAGACACAGGCAAAAGCCCCCCCGGCGCATGCAAGAGATAGACCGGGTGATGTGGGGCCGAGAGGCCATCCAGCAAGGCCAAAGGAAGAATACAACCAGCGTTCTCAATTAAATCAACCAGGGGCCGGAGCATACAAGCCACATTATATTGTCGCAAAGAGAAGAGACCAGCTCCCCCCTCCTCCCTAGGTCGCATAAGTACGGAGAAGGCTATGCGGGGTCTCCTACCCCTCCACAGAAAAAGGCCAAGATGTTTCCGGAACATCTGTAGGTCTTTCCTCCGCAACCAAAGGGGGAGGTGGCGCAGAACATATATCCACTTAGGAAATTCCACCATCTTCAGTAGAGCCACACGCCCCATGAGTGAGATCGGGAGGTCCCGCCACTTCAATAAGCGCGCCCTAGTGCTCTCCAGCAGGATGTTAACATTAATATCATACAGATGGTCGATATGCGCTGGCAGATAAATACCGAGATACTTCAAACTCTCCTTCGCCCAGACCAAGGGAAAAGCGCCCTGCCATTGAGATTTAACTCGGCCCCCCACGTCTAATGCCAAAGATTTATCTTGATTTATGCGCTGTCCAGAAAAAAGAGCCAAATTCCTCCATAAGCTGTAAGGCTCTGGGGAGGGAATCCTCCGGGTTGCAGAGACATAACAGCATGTCATCCGCGAATGCACTAAGCTTGATACCACCACCTGCCCACTCTATCCCACGAATCGCGGGTTCCCGGAGAAGCCGCAGAAGCAGGGGTTCTAACTGAAGCACAAAGAGCAAGGGAGACAGAGGGCACCCCTGCCGCGTGCCACGCCGCAATGAGAAGGTCGGAGAAACCCTGCCGCCGCTGACGACGCACGCCAACGGCTCCATATACAACGCTGTCACCCAGTCCAGGAAACCCCCTGTAAGACCAAATTGAGCCAATACCTCAAACATATAATCCCAGGCGACCCTATCAAATGCCTTTTCAGCATCTAGGCTGACCAGTAGGAGCGGGGTATCACGCTGTAAACAGCATTCCATGCCCAGTAGAACCCTCGTGATGCTAGTAAAGGCATCCCTGCCGCGGACGAATCCCGTTTGATGGCTCCCAACGAGTTCCGGCAGCACTTTTTGCAGCCGTCCTGCCAGGAGCGAGGCCAAAATTTTCATATCGTAATTAATCAGGGATATAGGTCTATAGGAGGCTGGGTTCTCCGGATCCCTACCTGGTTTGGGGATAATAGTGATTGCCGCCGTCCGCATATCTCTCGGGAAGGACCCCCTTTCTCTCGCCTCCTCATAGAGAGCCATCAAGGTAGGAGTAAGCGACGTAGAGAGGATTTTATAAAACTCCGCGCTATAGCCATCAGGCCCCGGTGCCTTATATGGTTTTCCCTGTGCTATGACCCGCTGCACTTCATCTCCAGTAATGTGCGCATTCAACACCAGCAAGGCCTCCTCCTTAATCTTAGGGAGTTGAACGTCCTGCAAGAAGGCACGCTGCTGGTCTTTGTCGGTCCCCTCCGCGGTATATAAGGCCTGATAGTATTGGGCAAAAACCCGTAAAATGCTTTCCGGGTCACGTTGCCGTGTCCCGGCTGGGTCTTTAATGGCCATGACACTCTGGATCCCTCCACGGTCTTTCACCAAACGTGCCAACAATTTCCCTGAGCGGTCCCCAAAGCGGAACAGCTGATGGCGGTAATATTGTGCTGAATAAACCGCCCTATCTTGCAGCGCGGCATTGAGAGCCTTTTGATGCTGCAGATAGGTTCCCAAATGAACTCGATTCGCTAGAGCATCGCGCTTGGCCTGCTCAAGGGTCTGCGTTAGCTCTAAGATAGTGGCATTAGCCCGCTTCCTTTCCCCCACTACATACGCAATAATGTGACCCCGGAGGACAGCTTTACCCGCTTCCCAAAAAGTCGATACTGACAGGTCTGGGGGACTCATTCAGAGAGAGGTAGTCCTCCCACTTGTGGGTTAAATATTGCCGGAACTTTGCATTCTGCCACAGATGTCTCGGGAAGGACCACCGCCCCCGTCCGGGCGCCCGCCCCTTGAGGTCCAAAAAGACCTTAGCATGGTCAGAGATAACAATTGGCTCTATCTCTGCTCGCAGTACTTTGTCAAAGAGGTCTCTAGAGATTAACATGTAGTCTATTCTAGACCATGATTGATGCGCCCTCGAGAGATGTGTATAATCCCTTTCCTGCTCATGCAAGATTCTCCACACATCACACAGATCCCCCCAGTGACATAAGTACCCCACACCCTTATTAGACCAATACCCCCCCCCTGCTTCTCCTTTCCTCAAACCCTGCGATCGGTCGAGCTGGGGATCGTGGGGGCAATTAAAATCACCTGCAAGTAATAGGGGAAGTTTTGGCGCCTCCGTTATCTTCCGCAGAAGCAGTTTAAAGAAGGCATGATCATAATTGTTAGGGGCATAAATGTTACCCAAGAGCATCTCTTCTCCAGCGATCTTAACATGCAGGAAGAGATATCTCCCCTGCCATGACCTTTATAAAGGTCCATGGCACTGTTGCTAGGCCAAAGGGCAGCTCCCGAAACCGATAGTGACCCTTTGGTACTGCAAACCGCAGATAATGATGGTATTTGGCCCGAATGGGTATGTGCAGATATGTCTCCATTAGATCTGATGACGCAAGGAACTCTCCTTCTCATACCGCTGCTATCACTGACCGTAGTGTCTCCATATAAAAAAAAAACACGGTACGTGCAGGCATTGGTTCACATGCTTGAGGTCTAAAATGAGTTGAAACGACCCCTCATTCTTGGGAATGATGACGTATATGGGAGTATCAACCATATCCTTGTTGATCTCTGGGAACCTCCACTACGGCTTGCAGCTAGAGTAGTCACTGAAGAGCCTGTCGCACCACTTCGCGCTTCTCAGCCGCCTTGCATGAAGAGGCAATGAAGGCTTCTCTGAGCGGATGTGCCCACTCCAGGGCATACCTCTCGGGGATCACTGCCAGCACCCACTGGTCAATAGTTATCTGGGTCCAGGCAGCGTAAAACGTCCCGTAGCTGACCACCCAGATGGACCCATGCCTCCTGGCCCATCCTCGCTTCATTGCATTTTCTTGGGGCCAGAGGACAGGGAATAAAATCCTCTCCATGAGCCTCAAACCCCCCAAAAGATCTACTCCCTGGAAGGGAAGCATCCTCTTTTATATGGTGCAAACCTCACAGCCCGGAACCTCATAAAGTCCCTTGACTGTCCCCTCATTAGGGTAGAGAAGCAAACTGGTTTCTGTTTGTCCTCGGGCAGTCTCCCCCCCCCCCCCCCGCCACCCCTTCTATCTTGCCTAACTCCTTTACCAACTTATCCAAATCCTCATCCAAATAGGAGCTTACCTTGAAAGGGCAGCTTACTGAGCCGGGGACTTGGAGGAGGCATCAACTGACCAATTCCCAGCCACAGGTAGTGCTGCGTGGCCGCAACAGAGGACATCTCTTTAGACAAGCACCTATTCAAATCATAGAAGGCGTCCACTAAGTAGGCAGTACCAGACTCCAACTTTGTGGCCTCTGGCGGCATCAACTAAGACCCTGAGCCTTCCAGGATCCCTTGCGCCCAGCACAAACAGATGCCTGCAGCACTAATGCACTGTCAAAGGCCTGCTTTAGGGGCGCCTCCACTTTGCGGTCTTGGATGTCCTTGAAGGCCGATTCACCCCCTCTACCTTCGTGATCTTCTTAGTGACCACCACTACGACTGCATTCACCTTGGGGGCCTGCAGGAGCTCTTGTTCCCTTTCTGGGAGCAGGTTAAGGCGCAGCATCATCCGCATCCCTTTAAGCGCAGACTCTGTTGCTTCCCACTCCTCCTGAATCATATTCCAGACAACCCCGTACAGAGGGAAAACCTTATCACCTGAAAAGGCAACTCTTCCAATGGCTCCTCTTCTGATGGAGCCTTCATGCGGACATTAAGAGTATTTGCTGACTGAAAGATTAAAACCGCCAATTCTTCCCTATGGAAGATTCAGATGTGAGCATCCTCCTGAGGTTCTCGCCCTCCTCCAGAACCTATCCTGCCTCAAGTTCGGCCTCTGGGTCTTCTGCATCTTCTGATGGACCAGACTCCAAGTCTCCCCAGAAGTCCTTCTCCAAGCACCTCCGGCTCAGCCCTAATTCCATCTCTAAACTATCCACTGTCCCGGCTAATGGAGGTCCACACTTCTGGGTTTTGCCTTGGCCTCCAACCGGCTCTCTGCCAGTCTGCTGTCATATCCAAAACACCTCATGCATTAGGGTGACAAACTCTATGGAAAATCCCTCTCCAGAAGACGAGGCCTCAGCCGGTTTCTTGCCTTTGCTCTTGCGACTCTTCAGAGGAAGGACCGATCCTTCACCCCCTCCTCCATGCTTAGCCTCTCCTGGCTCTGAGGAAGGCATTCCATTGCTGCTTGGCTCCACCTCCAGGCCAGCCAAGTCCTCCTGTGCAGATGGAACCTGCACAGAGCCATCCTCTGGGATCTCCCCCTCCGAGAACCAGGATTCAGCCTCGCAGCGGCGGCAAAACCTGGCTGCCAAGACAGAGCACCTGTGGGACCTGCAGGCCAAGCACATCTGCCTCAAAGGCATTCTGTGGCCTCCCACAGTCCTTTCAGAACCTGTTTCCGTTCGTTCTTTTTTTTTTTTTTTTTTTTTTTGCTTTACTGCAAGTTCAGCCCTTAATCACTTCAAAAGGCTCCAGAAAACCAAAAAACATGGTGGAGAGCGACCTGCAGCATCCGAGGAGCCCCCTCCCCTCTTGCAAGCCCAGTCTCAAGCAGTTTGCAGTAATGGCCACTATTCCCACGCTAGACTGCTGCCCTCAGCACAAACACCACTTGGTGAGGATTGGGCCTGCATGCTCACCCAGCCCTCTCCCCGACCACGACCACAGCTCTTCTCTTAGGTAGGGAAGTCTCCTCCAGCCCCCCTTATCCCCTGCAGTCTGCTGAGCTCTGACACTCAGCCATTTCTTGAAGGCACACATTGCATATTTACTTTACTTTATCCAATTAGCCTGTCAGTACAGACTTTTCTTTTCCTTTTCCCTGTGCCTGCTGCAACCTAATTGTTCCTCAGAGAGTCCCCACTGGAAAATCACATCTTACCAGCTTCTTGGAGATTGAGTTACTGGTGGCTGGTGGAAGGTGCCAGCTAGTTGCCCAGTTTGATATCATGAAAAAGAGACATACTCAGTCTCCAAGCAGCTGGTGGGACGAGACTACCCACAGGTACCGGAACTGGACTGAAGGAATGATTACAAATGTGTCTTTTTCTTAACAGCAGATATAGAAAAGGGCCAAAAATGTCAAACTTTTTATTAAATAATGAAAAATAATCTGATTTAGGTAAACTTAATAAATATGAAACCTAGCATGTTCTTTAAATATGTATGTTAAAGCATGGAGTCAAATAAACCTTTAATTTATTGCATTATAACATTCTGAAATGTTGTTTAAATAAAGTGCATTTAACAGTAACATAGATAAAACCAAGAACATAAAACAGTGACCAGCCAGCTTATGTTTGCACTGTGACCTTCACAGTAAAAATTAGTAGATGACAGCCTTTTGTCTATAGAATGATGGAAACAGCAGAAAAAAAGATGACTCTCAATCATAATAAGCTGAAAGTATAAGCATATTAGAATTTGGCTTTAAAAACTAACCTATTTTGAAGATTCCTGTGATTTGACTGCAGAATAGGAACAGAATCTAAATCTCATGTTCATCAGCATCAATGTAATGTTGTGCTCAAGCTCCAAGAGCAAGGTAAGGCAGCTGCTGCTGTAAGAGTAACATCTGCTGGCAGAGAGATCCCAGAGGATTCAGCCTTCGACAAGACTTGCTCTTAAGCCAGTATGGGAACCTGAGTCATATGATTGGTTCCGTGAGAAGGGAGTGTATATTTTTATTTTATTTATTTAACAGGTTTTTGTATACCTCTATCATTTCAGTCAAAGCGGTTTACATTGTAACTTAAACTTGGTAATGTACATTAAAGAGGGACATTGATAACTTGGAGTTTTCTGAGGCAATGGAAAGTTAAGTGACTTGCTCAAGGCTACAAGGAGTGTTAGTGGGACTTTAACCCTGGTTTCTTGGTTCCCAAGCCAGTGCTCTAACCATTAGGCTACACACCTGGTGGTCTCAATGGATAAGAATATTTCCGATAATGGACAGCATGGTTACGCATCTGTAATAGGTGATCGCCGGGAAAAGCAGGAATCAGTCTTCACATATGGGTGATGTCGGCACCAATGAAGCCTGGTGCGGGAACATTCCCCAGCATCCAATAGGAATGCTTTCAGGAACGTTCCTCCATGCATGCGTGGCTGCCTTCCTGCCTGGTCTCCTTAGTCAGGTGAATAGTGGAGAAATAAAAATCTTTGTATACCAGGAATGAGAAAAAATAAAAGGGGACAACTTGATGGGGAGGTGGGCGGGTTGTGAAGACTGATTCCTGCTGTTCCCGGAGATCACCTGTTACAGGTGAGTAACTACGCTATCTCAAGGAACAAGTAGGAGGTCAGTCTTCACATAATGGACTCCCTAGCCTAAGACAACCAAGCGAGAAAAGAATCCCAGAGCAGCTAGAGGTAGCAGCAGGGATCTGACAGACTCGGCTCGTTCAGAGTACTCCTCGGAAGGTAGTCAGATGGACATGGGCAAGTTGTCTAAATTTCAAAAACGTTACACAGAAAAGTGTGTCAGAATTGTTGTCCAGGCAATAGTGCACTGCAAAGCTATGCAGGAAAGACCATGTCGCCGCTTGGCAGATCTCTGAGATAGGGACAGACTGGAAATTTGCTACAGTAGTAGCCATGGCTCTGACATTATGAGCTGACACATGGTGTGGAAGAGACAGCTTAGCATGCAAATAAGCAAAGGATATGCAATATTCTAGTCAGTTTGAAAGTGTTCTTTTGGATACTGGTGCCCCTAGATGACTTTGGTCAAAAGAGACAAACAACTGAGAGGATTGGCGATAGTCCTTAGTACGGTCCAGATAAAATGGCAATGTCCTCTTGCAATCTAGGGTATGAGATCTGGCCTCAGCTGGGGAGATGTGAGGCCTTGGAAAGAATGTTGGTAGCGAGACAGATTGGTTCAAGTGGAAGAGGTGACAACCTTCGGCAAGAACTTAGGATGTGAGCAAAGGACCACCTTGTCATGGTGAAAAATGGTATAGGGAGCATAGATCACCAAAGCTTGCAGTTCACCAACTCTTTGAGTTCAAGTGACTGCTATGAGAAAAATACGTTTCCATGTTACAAACTTTAAAGGAGCTGAAACCCTTGATTCAAAAGGACAGCGCATGAGCTGTGAAAGAACAACATTTAGATCCCATGGTGCGGGAGGTGGACAGAAAGGTGGCTTGGTCAGGAGAAAACCATATATAAATCTGGCTACTAAGGGATGCACCGAGATGGGGCCGTTCTCTAAAGTATGGTGGGAGGCCACAATGGCAGATAAATGTACTCGAACAGAGCTGGTCTTTAGGCCAGAAGAGGACAAATGGAACAGATATTGGAGTAAGTCCGGAATGGGACATGTGAAAGGATCTAGTGTTTTATAAGAACGCCAGATGGAAAACCTATGCCATTTAAAAGTGTAAGAATGTCTGTTTGAATCTTTTCTTGAAGAAAGGAGCAGCTGCAATACATATTTTTGGAGATCTAAGTGTGAGGGGACAAAGTGTTCAGCCTCCATGTCGTCAAGCGAAGTGTCTTGAGGCTGGGGTACAGAAGGGTTCCCTGTTCCTGAGAGAGTAGGATTGGTGAATAACCGAGACTGAGGGGGAGGTGTTTGAGCAAGCTGAAGAAGCAGAGGAAACCACAGTTGTCTGGGCCAGTACGGGGCAATGAGAATCATTTGTCCCTGGTCAGCCTGCAGTTTGAAGAATGTTTTTGCTATGAGTGGAAGGGGAGGGAAAGCATAGAGGAGATTCTGTCCCCAATAGATGAGGAACGCATCCAACATCTCCCTGTGAGGGGAAGGAATCCTCGAGCAGAAATGAGGTAATTGGGCATTGAGAAGAGCAGCAAAGAGATTGCATAGTGGCATTCCCCAGAGGTGGAACAAGTATTGCACAACTTGAGGTTCCAGCATCCACTCGTGTGGATGGAGGATCCGGTTTAGTCTGTCGGCTAAGTGATTCTCTGCTCATGGAAGGTATACCGCATGAAGGTGAATTCCTTGAGGAATTGCCCAGTTCCAAAGGTGAATGGCTTCCTTACATAGGGCCTGAAAGCCTGCTCCCCCTTGCTTGTTTATATAAAACATAGCCACCTGGTTGTCCGTCTGTATGAGAAGAGACTGTCCCTTGAGTTGGGGAGAGAAGACTCTGACAGCATTGAAGACCACCCAGAGGTCTAGGAGACTGATCTGGAGAAGCACTTCTTGAGTAGACCAAAGGCCTTGTGTTGAAAGGCCATTGAGATGGGCTCCCCAGCCTAGTTTTGATGCATCGGTCATTAGAGTATACTGCGGTGCAGACTTCTGAAAAGGTGACCCTATGACCAGGTTCTGTGGTGTGCACCACCACTGAAGGGCCGTTCTCAATTGTGGAATGTTGTTGATGGGGTCGGATAGGTGACATGTGGATTGCTTGCATTGTTGTGAGAGAGTCCACTGCCCGATCCTAATGTTGAGACAGGCATGGGACATGACATGGACTGTGGAAGCCATGTGGCCTAAGAGGCATAGAAATGTTCTGGCCATAACGGATGATTGTTGCTGGACCTGTGTGGCTAAGACAATGAGACGGAGGTCTCTGTCCTCTGGTAGGAACACCCTGCTTCTTACCGTGTCTAACTGATCCTATGAGCTCGAGATCCTGGGTTAGCGTGAGATGTGATTTTGGATAGTTGATCACAAAACCTAACTCCTGGAGATTATGAATGGTTTGATTTAGGGCGGAGGTGACTGCTGAAGTGGTATCTGCCTTTAGCAGCCAGTCATCTAAGCAGGGGAACAGAAATAACCACAAATTTTGAAGGTAGGCTGCAACAACAACCAAACACTTTGTGAAGACTCTGCATGCTGAGGCCAATCCTACTGGGAGGACTCTGTACTGGTACTGGTTGTTCTGAAAAATGAACCTGAGAAACTTTCTGTAATCTGGGTGGATCAGGATATGTGTATAAGCATCTTTTAGATCCAGACAGCATAGCCAATCGTTTTGTTGGAGGTATGGCAGAAGAGTGCCTAGGCTTCAACAAAGTACACAATCGCAACATCTAACAGGGCATTCAGTATCTATGCCCCAAAATGTTGGAACGCATTACCACCAGGCATCCGTGCAATTACTGACCTAACACAATTCAGAAAGGCTCTCAAATTCCATTTATTTACACAGTACTAACAGATTAACCTAACCCCTACCTAATTGCCTCTCCTCTTACCTCCTCAAGATAACATCTCAACCCTACTGTACACATGTAACACCCTAAATTCTCAGCACTCAATCTCATTGTACATATGTAATTAGTTCAGTTTGCATCCCCCGTGTTATCCAAGTTGTTACTCCTGTTCTCTGTAAAGCAAAACATATTTCCTGATCTATTTCTGGCCCTGCTGTCTCTGTTGCTGTTGTGGGGCAGAGTATCCAGAATAAGAATGATATGGAGGATAAAGCCTTTTCTTCTTAGGGAAGGAAGGTTTCTTTGTGGTAGTCTTCTTGTTAGAAGAGTCTGCTATCTTCCTTGAAAGCCTCTTCATGGTGAGGTCATCCGTTTCTATCTCACAGGCCTCCCTCCTCCTCTGAGCAAAGAGGTTTTCACCATTACAGGGTATTTTGATTAACTTGTCCTGGACCCACTGTTCCAGGTCAGATGCTTGGAGCCATGCCAATCTCCTAGCCCCAATGAAGGCTGCAGCAGATCTGCTACTGGCCTCAAATGCTTCGAATACTGCTTTTGTTAAAAACTTTGATGTATTCTGGGGGCATGTGTTACCAAGACCTGATGAGCCGCCTGCTTGTCAGGAGGCAGCAGGGTGGTAAACTCTGACAAGTCTCTCGAGACATCTTTGAGAAACATGCCCATATATAGCATTTAGGAGTCTATCCTAGAGGCTAGCTTGGTAGCTTGGAATGCCTTCCTTCCAAATGCATCCAGGGTCCTGGCCTTTCTACCAGGAGGCACTGAGGAGTGATTTTTCTGGCTTTTTATCCTCCTCAAGGCAGACTCCACAACCATGGTGGCGGAGTTGTGACTTCTGGAAACCTGGGGAGGGAGGGACCCTATTAAGGATATTGAGTTTCTTACTCACCGCAGGGTTTGATATGGCGGCCTCCCACATCTGAGCCATTAGATTATTTAAGATGTTATGCACAGGGAGGTAGCAGACTCCTTCAGCACCGATGAGTATTGGAGAATATTGAGCTCCTCAGCTCTCGATTCCATTTCTGTAGCCACTAAAACATCGATAGCTGCCGCCATGTCCTTAATAAAATCTTGAAAGGACATGTCCTCAGGTGGCGAATGTCAACGTTCATAAGGTGGCGATGGATCCGAAGTTACCTCCCTATGGGTATCAGAATCTATGGATTCCACCTCAGAGGCCTCTTCGGAATTGGAGCCAGAAGGAAGTCAAAATAATTCTTATGAGATGTTAGATACCTTCGCTGCTCAGAGCTTCACTGTTTCGATGTAGAGGGTATCTGACATGGTGGTGCCAAGAGCCTTGGTATCGGCTGCTCCGTGGAGCTAAGTGAGGCAGGGGATGCCTGCATAAGTGTGTCAATCTCTGTGGCTGTCGTCAGCATCGGCAGAACCGATGCCAGCTGCGGAGCACTCAATGTCATCGATGTTACTACAGCTAAGAGTTTAGTGATGCTGTGCTCGATGGCGATGACATGGTCATCCAATGACAGTACTGAGGGAGAAGTGGTTCTAGACACAGCTGTGTGGGCCACAACTCCCGATGCTGGTATCAGGGGCTCCACTGAGGATTGGACCTCAGAGGCATCACCGAACCCATATGGCTTTGGGGGTGAAACCTCTTGCCGGGGTTGCATTAATGGACGGTCTGCATTGGAATGAGATGAATGATAGTGCCGATGCTTGGTGCCTGAAGCAGACGCCGACCTGGATGTCGAGGACCTCGATTCAGAGGCTGATGTCTTCTTTTTCTTAAGCATTGGTGACTCTGAGTGATGTTGTTCCTTTGTTGGTGAGGACATGGATGCATGGGAAGACTCTAAAGGAGTCAACTCCTTCAAGAAGTGCACCAAAGGAGCTGAGTCTGTAGGAAACAGCTTAGCCTTCTGTTTGTCCTGGTTCTTTCTTTATCTTTATTGAAAAATTTAACATACCACTCTTACTGGAAGTACCAGAGAGGTTTACAATAGTAAATATTTTGAGACTGCTGAAAGGAAAAGAATGCCAAAAATTATAATAGACAGGATAGCGAGCAGAAATAGGATAGTGATAAGAGAAGCAAGGTAGAGACAAAGTGTACATGTGTGAGGGGGGTAGAGAGCAATCTAATTCAGCGGGGGGGGGGAGGAGAAAGAGGAGCAGAGGGTGAGGGAAGGTTGAAAGCAGAGCAGAATAGGTGTGTCTTTAGCCTGGTTTTAAATGTTTTGTAGGAGGGCTCAAGGCCGAGGTCAGGGGGAAGCGAGTTCCAGAGCCGGGGACCCAGAAAGAAGAAAGCAGAGGAGCGGGTGGACTCAAGATGAGCCTGGGACGGAGAAGGAAGGGACATGCAGTTAGAGTGAATTGACCTGAGGGAACGGTGAGATGAGTGAAGATGAATCAGATCAGCAAGATAGAGAGGAGTGCCGGTGTGAATGGTTTTGTGAACATGTGTGAGTATTTTGAATTGTATTCGATACACAATCGGGAGCCAATGTAAGTGAATCAGGATCTTTATCTTTATTCGCATCACTTGATAAACCGCCCAGGCCGAAGCGTCAGGGCGGTGTACAAAACAAAATGGTAGGCTACTGAAAACAAAGTCGGAAAAGAACGCCAATTGATAATAGGACAGAGAGAGACAGTCAAATCAGGTGGAGGATAGAACAGGCCCAAAGAGGGACGAGAGGATGGGGGGAGGGAGGGGGAAAGGAAGGCGAAGGAGGACGCCTAGGGGGTATCATGGAGGGTGGGGGGCGTGACTGGGGGATGATAGGGGTAATGTGATCAAAACGTGAGGCATGTGTCAGAATGTGTGCAGCTGTGTGATGAACTAGTTGCAATCTTTGTAGTTGTGTTTGAGGAAGGCCAGCTAATATGATGTTACAATAATCTAAGCAGGACACTACTAGGGACAAGAGTAACATGGTCATGGAGGGAGCTGATAGGAAAGGGCGGACTGCGCAAAGTTGTCTCAGAGTGTAAAACGATCGCTGAACTACTGAGGAGATGTGTTCTTTAAAGCATAGAGCAGAGTACAGGATAAACCCAAGATATTGCAAAGAGGAAACAGGAAGTGGAGAGGAGGAAAGAAGAGGGGCAAGAGAGGGGGCTGGCGCGCCAGAGGTGAACCAGATAGCAGATGTTTTAGAGGGGTTGACGTGCAGGAAGTTAGAGGAGAACCAGGTGGCAACAGAAGCTAGACAGGAATTAAGGGACGAAAGATCGGGGGTGGTTGGGTCCGTGTGATGGAGAAGAATAATGTCGTCCACATAATACTGTGCTGTGATGCTGTGTTGCTGGACCTAAAGGGCAAGAGGGGCCATAAAAACATTAAATAGAAGAGGAGCAAGAACAGAACCCTGGGGGAAACCACATGGAAGGGGAGTAGGGGGAGAAGAGGAAGGACCTGCAAGAACGGAAAAGGACCTATTGGTGAGAAACGAATGGAACCAGGAAAGGACAGAACCAGAGAGCCCGATGTATTGAAGGCGAGCTAAAGGTGTACAGTGATCCATGAGGTCAAAAGCAGCAGATAAATCTAGGGAAACAGCAATGGAGATGAGACCTCAGTCGTGGGCAGTGTGTAAGTCATTAAGGGAGAGCAAAATAGATTCGGTACTGTGGTTAGGGTGAAAACCAGATTGGCGAGGGTGAAGTGCTAGAGAAGCTTCAAGATGGGTGGAGGAGTTGTGCATAGACCAGTTTTTCGAGATTCTTAAAGAAAAGGAAGATTTGAAATAGGGCGCCAATTGGCCAGGGAGGACGGGTCAAGGGAGTCTTTTTTTAGGATGGGGCGGATAACTGCGTGCTTCCAGGTGGAGGGAGAGGTACCAGAGGAAAGACTTGAGTTAATGATGGAGAGTATCAAAGGGGAAAGGGCCAGAGAAGTGTCCAGAAGCCAATAGGAAGGGCAGGGATCAGAGGTGCAAATAGTTTTCCGAATGGAGTAGACGACTTTGGTGAGATCTGACATGGCTACAGGTTGGAAGGAAGACCAACAATGGGAGAGGGGAAGGATGGGTGGGGAGGGGGGAGGGAAGAAGGAGGGTGGAGAGGGGGGAGGGAAGAAGGAGGGTGGAGAGAGGGGAGCTGGGGAAAGGGGAGGAGGGCAGGAGGGAAAAAGTAAATGAAGGGTATTGACTTTGGTAGCAAAGTGAGAAGCTAAAAGGGCAGGATCGGGAAGAGTGGGAGAGGGGGCTGGGGAAGTGAGAGAATGGGAGGCAGAAAGGGAACAGAGTACAGAATAGAGTTGGCGAGTGGAATTGGCTGAAGAGGAAATGCGATTAGAGAAGTAGTCCAACTTGGAGGAGCGTATCAGAGAACGGTAGTGGGAGTGACAGTGCTGAAAGTGGGCCAGAGTAGTGGAGGATGGGTTCTTACGCCAGTGACGCTCAGCGTGACACAAATAGGAATGATGGAGGAGTAATCTAGAGTGAAACCAGGGGATAGTGACGACAGGTGCGAGAGCGCGGAAGGGGCTGACGTGGGGCAAGATGGTCCAAAGCATTGGTAAGGATGGTATTCCAGGACTGAACCTGAAGGTCCATGGAAAGAAGGTGGATGTCAGGGGGAAAAAAGGAATCAGAGGAAGGGAATTGGGAAAGGGTGTTGAGAGTAATGTGGCGAGTGAGGCGGGGGAGAAGGGGGACAGAGTTCTGAACAGTGGAAGGGGGGAAAGAAGGGACTAAGAAAAATAAACACAGATATGACATGACCAGGGGATAGGTAAGGCAGAGAGGGAAGAGGGAACCAAAGGGGAGGTGGAATGGGAAATTACCAAATCCAAAGAATAACCAGCAGAGTGTGTAGCAATGTGGATAAATTGTTGAAGAGAGAGATCAGAGAGAAGAGAGAGAAAAGCGGAGTCACGAGAGGAAGAAGGGGAATCTACATGAATATTGAAGTCACCTAGGATCAGAATATGCTGATAGAGAAGGAAAAGCTCAGAGAGGGTCAAAATAAGAGAGGGTCAAAATAAGAGAGTCCCAACAAGGGCCTGATAGGGAGGGAGGGGCATAGATGAGGAGAAAGTACAGTGGGGGAGAAGAGGAATTTAGACGAAGAAGAAGAGACTCAGGATAGCGGAGTGCGGGGGAGGGCACTTCTTGAAAAGCTAGTGAAGAGCGGAGGAGGACGGCAACCCCCCTGCTGCTCCTACCTCAACGACAAGTGGAAAAGGCGGTGTAGCCAGGAGGGAGACAATGGTTTAAGAGAGGTTCCTCGACCTCTTTCAGCCATGTCTCTATCAGGGCGTCAACTGCATGGTGTGAGACGAGATCTTGGATGAGAGAGGTTTTGGAACGAAGGGAACGGCAATTCAAGAGGGCTAGCTGTAGGAGAATAATGGTCAGAAAAGAAGGAGATGATATGGGAGGAGGAGGAACATGGAATAAGGTTGGAGAGATTTCGGGCAACAGTACCTGAGGAGACAGGAGGGGGAGAAGGCCTCCAGCCCCATAAGACAGGAAATGAAGTCATGCCAGAAGAAATTACTGAGGCTGTCTGGGTTGAACGGGTGCACAATTGAGATAGTAACAGTAGAGAAAATACCCAAAGAAAGGGCTTACCGCAGGCTTGATTGGTGCAGCGGTGGTAGGTTGACAGCGAATGCGAAGTCATGTGGCGACAGGATGGACAGGAATCAACATCATGGTCTGGGCCTAAACATTTTAGGCACCCAGAATGCTCATCAGTGATAGAAATTGTGCTGGAATACTTGGAGCATTTTTTGAAACCACTCCGAAGCTTCTCCATATAGCGTAGTTACTCACCTGTAACAGGTGATCTCCAGGAACAGCAGGAAAGCATAGTTACTCACCTGTAACAGGTGATCTCCGGGAACAGCAGGAATTTAGTCCTCACATATGGGTATCATCGGTACCGATGGAGCCTGCGTGGGAACGCTCCCCAGCGTCCAATTAGGAAGCTTTTGGGAGCATCCCACAGCGCCTGCGTGCTGCCTTCCCGCCTTTCCCAACTGCCTCTCTCCAGTTGAGTTCAAAGCTGAGACAAAAAAAGAGAGAGGGAAAGATAAAGAGATAGATAGAGAGATACAACTCCTCCCTTCAGCAACCAAGCCCTGAGATGCAGAGACTGGAGATTGGGATGCATAACATTCCGTTCTCCTGGGACAGCAGATCTGGAGCAGACCCTAACTCCAGGGAGGGAGCTTGAGAAAGATGTAGAAGAAGAGGGTACCACACTTGCCGTGGCCAATGTGGAGCTATGAGAATCATACGGCCTCTGTCTCTCTGAAGCGTGAATAGGGTTTTGGGAATCAGGGGAATGGGTGGAAAGGCATACAAGAAGTCTTGACCCCAATGAAGGAGGAAAGCATCCTTGGCCTGAGAGCCCTGAGCCGGAATTATGGAACAGAACCGGGGAAGTTTGGCATTCAATGGACTTGCAAAGAGGTCTATGTCCGGGGTTCCCCAAATTTGAAAAATCTTGGCCACCTGGTCTGCATGTAGAGACCATTCGTGTGGAAGCAGAACTCGACTGAGTCTGTCTTCCCAAGAGATTTGTATGCCTGGAAGATACACTGCCAGGAGATGAATCTGATGCGCTCTGGCGAGGGCCCATAGTCGCAAAGCTTCGTTGCAAAGCGACAGAGCCTGTTCCACCCTGTTTGTTCACGTAGAACATGGCTACTTGATTTTCTGTATGAATGAGGACTGTCTTGTAGCTGAGCAGGGTGTGGAACACTCAAAGAGCAAGGAAGATTGCTCTGAGCTCCAAGAGATTGACATATAGATGAGTCTCCTGCGGAGTCCAGGTGCCTTGGGTGGAGAGGTTTTGCAGATGAGCTCCCCAACCCATTGGTTGTGAGGGTTGCCTGGGGTAAGGGTTGTTGAAATAGGGACCCCAGCAACAGGTTCTGAGTGGACCACCACCATTGGAGGGACAAAATAAGGTGATTTGTGTTTGCTATTTTGTCTGACAGGCACCCTGATGCCTGGGTCCACTGAGTGGATAAAGTCCACTGGGCTGCTCTCATATGGAGGCGAGCATAAGGAACCACATGCACGGTAGATGCCATGTGGCCTAGTAGTTGTAGCATTTCATGGGCAGTGAGATGGCGTTTCAGCACTGCTTGAGAAGCTAACTGCACCATGCGAAGGCAACGGGCCTGGGGAAGATAGGCCCTTGCTTTTCTGGTATCCAGCAAAGCTCCTATGAACTCTAGAGACTGATTGGGAGTTAGACTGGATTTTGGGATGTTTATGACCAGACCCAAATACTGAAGGATACGCATTATGCAAGATAGAGAAGTCCTGGCCTCTGACTCTGATGGGGCTCGAATGAGCCAGTCGTCTAAGTAAGGGAAGACGAATATCCCTAGAGTGCGGAGAAATGCTGCTACCACAGCCATGCATTTCGTGAACACCCTTGGTGCTGAGGCCAGGCCAAAAGGAAGCACCCTGTATTGGTAGTGCTTTCCTTGAAAAAGGAACCGAAGGAACTTTCTGCGAGTTGGATGGATGAGAACATGGGTGTACGTATCCTTGAGATCTAGAGAACAAAGCCAATCCTGACCCTGAAGGTATGGCAGCAGAGTTCCTATAGAAATCATCTTGAATTTCTTTTTGAACAGGAATTTGTTCAATTCTCTGAGGTCCAAGATAGGTCTGTATCCCCCTGTTTTCTTTGGGATAAGGAAATAGGGGGAGTAAAACCCTGTACCCTGTTGGTGGATGGGTACTTCTTCTATTGCCCCTTGGGCAAGAAGCATAGTGACCTCTTGATCTAGCAGGTTGAGGAGAGAGGTCTGAGAACTGAACTGTCTTACCATTGTGTGAGGGGGCATGCACAGATAGTGCAGCTTGTACCCCTCTCTTATAATGGAGAGTGTCCAATGCTCTGCTGTCATCTGATCCCACCTGGGGGCAAAGTGACATAACCTTCCTGGAATGGTTCTCTAAGTTCTCTAGATGAAAGTCAAAGGTCTTGTGGAGGCTGAGACTGCTGAGACGGTTGAGGCTTAGCAGTCTTTGCTTTCCTTTGTTTAGGTGGTTGCTGACTTTTCCGGGCAGGCTGAGCTGCAGAACGTCCCTGCTGGGAATAAGAGGGATAAAACCTCTTCTTTTTTGAGAAGAAAGGCTTCTTGAAAGATTTCTCTCTCGCAGGATCAGCTGTGCCTTTGGATAGCCTATCCAAAGTGGAGTTGTCAGCATCTAATATATTGGCTTTTTCTTGCCAATTTTTGCCAAATAGATTCTCACCAGTACAAGGGATATTGCCCAGTTTGTCCTGCACCCAGAGCTCCAAATCAGATTCCTGGAGCCAGGCAATTCTATGTGCACCTATGGCAATGGCAGAGGTTCTGCTTATGCACTCAAAACAGTCAAAAGCTGCACGGTTGACAAACTTACACATATCCTGGGCATGTTTGACCAGTGTGAGAAAATCCTGCCTTCTATCCTCAGGAAGAAGAAGGCTCAAAACCTCTAAATCACCTGTGACTTCTTTAAGGAACATTCCCATGTATAAAATATAGGAACTGATCCTGGCAGAAAGCATGGAAGCCTGGAAAGTACGACGTCCAAAGGCATCCAAAGTTCTACACTCACGTCCTGGAGGATTAGAGGCATGCCTCTTTGCACTTCTGATCCTTCTCATAGCTGACTCCACTACAATAGAGTGGTGAGGAAGATGAGTTTTCTGGAATCCAGGACAAGGGGGAACTCGATACATGGTATCGAGTCTGCGAGAGTGAGGAGAGGTGGTGAGAGGTGTCTCCCACATTCTCAACATGAGATCATGTAAGATCTCATAGATAGGCAATGTAGCTGCCTCCGTAGGAGCTTTGGGATACTGTAAAATCTCCAACTCCTTAGCTCTGGGCTCTGTCTCAGGAGTCACAGTAATGGACAACCCACGAGCCACCTCCCTGATGAAATCTTGAAAAGAGATATCTTCTGGAGGAGACATCCTTCGTTTAGGAGAGGAAAGCTCCTCCGGGAGAAGTATCCCGGTACCGGCAGAGCTATCAGAATACTCGGAGTCCTCCGAGGATTCGAAGTATTGTCTGTCTGGATGCTCTTGAAGAGCCTGATACCCGTACCGACCGAAGTCGGTACCGGGGGTAATTGGTACCGGTGTATCGGCACCAGAAGGCATCACATGACTGGGTGCCGGCAAAGCCGATACCAATGTTGATGCTATCGGTACCGGTACCTACACCAGTACCAGTACCGGCACCGGTTGAATCGTCTGACGCGGTTCCAAGGGCGTCAATGCCACAAGGAGAGCCGCCAGACTGCATTCAATAGCCAGGAACCTCTGGTCTATCGATGCTGCTGATGACTGGGTGTCGGTACCGGAAAGAGACGGTACCCCAGAGCATGGCACCAGTAGTACTGCCGAGGTCAAGGCCTCGAGAACATCCTGGATCCCCGATAATGCTTTGGAAGCTGAAGCCTCCCGCCGGGGCAATTTTGCCGGTATGGAACCCTCAAGGGCAACGCCAGAGGCATCTCGATGCTTGGAAGGAGATCTACCCTTTGAGGACCGGCTGGACTTATGTTTAGTTACCTGAGATCCATGGGAGGAAGACGAAGCCCTGGAAGACGTCGATGCCACCGAAGCTGCATCGGAGGGAAAAAGGGCACTGAGCTTGGCAGCTCGGTTCTGTCGACCCCTTTTGGACATCATGGCATAAGCCATGCACTCGGAGATGGAGTGGTCAGGACCTAAACATTTAAGACACTACTCGTGGGTGTCGGTGACGGAGATGGTACCGCCACACTTGGTGTATTTTTTAAAACCCGAGGCGGGTTTCTCCATGGTGGAGGAAATTTTGGGCCTAAGGCCCAAAATGGCGCCTTCACCTGGAAAGAAAAGTTTGGAAAAAATAATTTTTTTTTTTTGAAAAGGAAAGAAGAACCGGCGGTACTGGTGTAGCGTCGAGGAAAGCAGACGCGACCACAAAAAAGAATAAGGAAAATAATTTTCTGCGGTGACAGGAACACGACCTGCTGGCTCCGCGGAAAACGAAGAACTGGAGAGAGGCAGTTGGGAAAGGCGGGAAGGCAGCACGCAGGTGCTGTGGGATGCTCCCAAAAGCTTCCTAATTGGACGTTGGGGAGCATTCCCGCGCAGGCTCCGTCGGTACCGACGATACCCATATGTGAGGACTACATTCCTGCTTGTTCCTGGAGATTTTAGCCTGTACATATGGGTGACATAGGATACCAACAAAGCCCATGCGGGAAGCTCCCCTGATACCAATAGGAAAGCCTTTGGGCGCACTCCACTGCGCCTTCGCTGCTGCCTTCCCGCTCTCCCAACTTCCTCTCCTCAGTTGAGTTTGTAGCTGCAGAAAAGGAGTGGAAACAAACAAAAAAATCCCAAAACAATACAAAAATAACGCTACAACTCCAAGGGGAGGAGGGTGGGTTGTGAAGAGCTGGGAGGATTTCCTAATGTCTTCTGTCCTTTGGAGAATGAAGGCTAGACCTCTTTTTACAGCCAAGCATATGCAGGGTTGCTTCTTCACGAGAAGCGTAAGGCCTTGAGAAAAAGACCGGTAGGATCACTGACTGGTTGAAATGAAAATGAGACACTATTTTCAGTAAAAAGTGTGTGTGTGTCTGAAGGACGACTTTATCATGATAAAATCATGTTTATGGCGCATGAGCCACTAAAGCCTGTAGCTCACTGATGCGTCTGGCTGAGGTCAGGGCAATGAGGAATAAAACCTTCCAAGATAAGTAGCGGAGATGTGTTGGTGCCAAGGGCTCAAATGGAGGTTTGAGGAGTTGGGCTAGTACTGTGGCAGGCTATGGCCTATGATAGTCTGTAAATATGAAAGGCCTGTAAGTTAGGCCCTGATTCCAACCCCCATCTAAGAGAAAGAACCAAAAATCTGTGAAAAATGAGAAAACTATTTTAAACTGCTTAATAAGAAGTTTTCATGAATGCATAAATCTTTCATTATTCTCTTGTGTTATAAGATAGAAATATTTCAATACTTGCATTCCTAGAGCCAGAAACAACCTTGCAGTAGAGAAGTATCCAAACCTAGAAACTGCACCATTGTTAGAACAGTCCTAGAGGAGGGAGCTGGGTGCTAGGCCCAGGAGGGATCTCCGATTGGACAAATGCAGGGGGCGTTGGGGCCAATAGAAAGTCTGCATGTATCAAACTGGAAAGAAATGTATAAATTAATATGTTTCTGTAAGAACTTTGCTCAGTCCTTTTTGAAGCGTGACTAACTGGGCCTTGTGCACAATAAATTGGCTTGGACCCTGTAAATTGACTCCTGGATTTATTCATTGTCTGCACTTTGCTGCTACAGTACCACATTGAGATCCCACACCACTAGTGGTGGTCGAATGGGTGGCTTAGTGAGGAGCCGTCCTCTTATGAAATGTGGCACTAGAGGAACTGTGGAGACAGGTCTACCATCCACAGGCTTATGGAAAGCAGAAATAGCATTGAGATGCAGTTGAACTGAATTTGTTTTAAGTCCAAGAGAGGACAAATGCAAAAGGTATTTAAGAAGCATGGGTACTGGTGCTTCAAAAGGATTTTGATTCTTTTGGGAGCACCATGAGGCGTATCTATGCCATTTGAAAGAGTATGTCTTCCTGGTGGAAGGCTTTCTGGAAGAAAAGAGAATATCCTTTACGGCAGTAGACAGGGAAAGATCTTGAAAGATTATTCTCTCAGCATCCATGCTGTCAGGTGGAGTGAATGCAGATTGAGATGGAGGAGTGTTCTGTTGTCTTGAGACAGAAGACCCAGCCTGGATCCCAGTGCTATCTGTCTGTGTCAACTGAAATAGGAGGGAAAACCAGGGCTGACAGGGCCAGCAAGGGGCTATGAGGATCATAGAGTCCTTGTCTGCTTGTAGCTTGAGGGGGGGTCTTTGAGATGAGGGGAAGGGGGGACGCATAAAGGAATCTCTGACCTCAATGGATCATGAAGACTTCTGATGCTAGACTGAGTTTGGATGGAATTCTGGAGCAGAACTATGGAAGCTGAGTGTTCTGAGAAGTGGCAAAGAGATCTATTACTGGAGTTCCCCAGATCTGGAAGTGTTTTGCTACAGCTGTAAGATCTGGGGACCATTCGTGGGATTATAGAATCCGACTCAGCTTGTCTGCCAGGTGATTAGATTCTCCTGGAATGTAAACTGCACGTAGATGCATGTTGTGGAGAATGGTGAACTTCCATAGTTTGCAGGCTTCCTGGCACAGGGGAAAGGAACCCGTTCCATCCTGTTCGTTTATGTAGAACATTGCCACCTGGTTGTCTGTCCTGACTAGGATCTGACTGTCGGAGAGATGGTGCTGGAAAACTTGGAGGGCATTCCTGACTGCACGAAGTTTGAGGAGGTTTATCTGCTGTGTTGATTCCTGGGCTGTCCACAGACCCTGTTTGGATATGGAATCCAGCCCTGTTTGGAGGCATCTGTTGTCAGCGTATGCTGAAGTTGGGGGGTCCGAAAAAGTAACCCCATGAGAAGATTTGCTGGGGTGCACCACCATAGGAGAGATTCAGCTAGAGAGGGCATTATCCGGATGATATCCCATAAGTTCCTTATGGCTTGTGTCCACTGGGTTGAGAGAGTCCACTGTGCCTGCTGCATGTGGAGCTCTCATAAGGGACTACATGTACTGTGGAAGCCATGTGACCCAGAAGGCAGAAAAAGTCTCGAGCCATAGCAGTCTGTTGTTGGCACAGGTGGGTGGCTAGGTCTACTAACTTGTTTATGCGGTCCACAGGAAGGAAGGCTCTGGATGGTTTTGTGTCCAGAATGGCTCCTATGAAGTCCGATTTTTGAGTTGGAGCGAGATGGGGTTTGGAAAGTTTATCACAAAGCCCAGATGATGCAGCAGTGCAAGAGTCCTTTGCCGAGATCAGCAGAGTTCTCCAGGAGAGTCTGCCTTTATTAGCCAGTCATCTAAATAGGGGAAGACAAAGACTGCTGCTTCGGAGATGTGCTACTACTACAGCCATACACTTTGTGAAGACTCTTGGTGCAGATGCAAGACCAAAGGGAAGGACCCAGTTTTGATAATGGGCTCCTTGACAGGTGAAGTGAAGATACTGTCTGTGGTCTGGGTGAATCATGATGTGAGTGTAGGCTGCTTTGAGGTCTAAGGAACAGGGCCAGTCGTGTTCCTGTAGGTAGGGAAGGAGGGTCCCCAGAGAGATCATTTTGAATTTCTCTTTTACAAGAAATTTGTTTAGCTCCCTGAAGTCAAGAATGGGTTTGTGGCCTCCTGACTTCTTTGGAATGAGGAAGTAAGGGGAGTAGAAGCCTTTGAGTAGCTGGTTTAGACGAATTGCTTCTATAGCTCCTTGGGAAAGGAGAGTGTTTATCTCCCATTTGAGGAGGGCATCCAGGGGAGGTTTGGTGGGAAAATCTCCTCTGAAGTGGTGAGGAGGAAGTTCTCAAAAATTTAGTTGGTAACCTCTCTGAATTATGGAGAGAATCCATTGCTCTGTGGTGATGGCATGCCACCGTTGTCCAAAGTGAGAGAGTCTCCCTGGGAGGGTGGGGGGTTCTTCTATGTGCAGGAGAAGACTGGCTGCGCTCCTTATGTGGGAGTCAAAAGCTAGGTGTAGTTTGTATTTGTGTGGCTGGCTGTGGCTTGGCCAGTCTGGGTTTCTTAACCTGCTTATGGCCCTGCTATTTTTATTGGGTTTGATAAGTTGGTTGGGTGTATGAGGGAGAGAATCTTCTTTTCTTAGGGTAGAAGGGTTTTTTTTTTAATCTGCTGTCTTTTTTGGAAGGATCAGCAGTTTTTCTGGAGAGCCTCTTCAGTGTTGTATCACCTGTTTCCAGCTTTCCCACCTTCTCCTGACAGTTCTTCCCAAATTTTCCCTGGTGCAGGGGATGTTGCCTAACTTATCTTATGTTCATTTTATTTGATATACCGCCTTTCAATAAAAAAAAAAACAAAGCAGTTTACAATTCCATAATTACAAAGAGCGCCAATGGCCGAGAAAATGAAAAGAAGTTACAATAATTGACAGGACAGAAGATAGTACAATCAAGCATACCAAACAGAAGGAGCGGACAATACTGAGAGAGAGGGAAACACAGGATCACATGGGGGAGTAGGAAGGTCAAATGCAGAGAATAGATAGGCTTTTAAGCGGGCTTTAAAAGTGCTGTGGTCCTGTTCCAGTCTAAGGGAGGTTGGTAGGGAATTACAGAGTGCTGGTCCAGCAAAGAAAAAGGCAGAAGTGCGGGTAGATTGTAAATGGGCATGAGCAGGAGAGGGAAGGTGGCAGCAATTTATGTACATTGACTGGAGAGAACGACTGGGAGTGTGAGACTGAATGAGATCTGTCAAATACTGTGGAGTGTGAGTGTAAACGACTTGGTGGACCAATGTGAGACGTTTGAAACGAATGCGAAAATCTATGGGTCGCCAGTGAAGATCAATGAGGAGAGGGGTTATGTGCTCCTGATGTGTAGAGTGGGAAATGATGCATGCTGCCATGTTTTGAATACATTGCAGTCTATGCAATTGGGGATTGGGGAATACCAGCAAGGACAGAGTTACAAAAGTCAAGACATGACATAACAAGGGACAGCATAAGAATGGTGAGGGCCGGTGGGGTAAGAAAGGGGCAAATGACACAAATTTGACAGAGAAAGAAGAAAGAAGAAAGAGGATCTGGTGATCCCGAAAAGAAAGATCAGAGTCAAGGAAAACACCAAGATAGCGAAAACAAGACACCAAGGGGGTAGGTGAGCCAGAAAAGGATGGGGCTGCCTGAGGAGAAGGACTACTGTGAGTAAACCAAATGGCAAGTGCCTTAGATAAGTTTAAGTGCAAACAGTTAGCGGTTAGCCATTCAGCAACAGAACGAAGACAAGAATTAAGGGGGAAAAGATCTGGATGGAGGGGGGGAAGTGTGGTGTAGAAGAATAAGGTCATCAGCATAGAAGGCAGATATCCCATATTGTTGTACCAAAAGAGCAAGAGGTGCCAAGAAGATATTATATAGTAGAGGAGCCAGTACTGAGCCTTGGGAAATTCCACAGTGCAAAGGAAGGGGGTCGGAAGAAACAGCTGAGGTAGAGCGAGAGAGGACAGTAAAAGACCAAGCAAAAAGATAGGAGTGAAACCACAGGTAGACAGTGGCACGAAGACCAGCCTCACACAAACAGGAAAGAAGAAGGGAGTGATCAACAAGATCAAAGGCTGCTGAGAGATCAAGGGATACCACCACCGAAAAATCACCACGATCGTGTACAACATGTAGTTCATTAAGGAAAGCAAGGAGAACTGTTTCAACACTATGACCTGGACAAAACTGGATGGAGAAAGTGAGTGGTGTCCAAGTGCTGAGATAATTGAGCGAAGACTGCTTTCTCAAGTATTTTGGCAAGAAAAGGGAGATTAGAGACAGAATGATAGTGAGCAGGAGCAAGAGGGTCAAGGGAGGGCTTTTTGAGAATAGGGCGAATGAGAGCATGTTTCCAGGGATGAGGAAAAGTACCAGTGGAGAGACTAGTGTTAATCATGGTAAGTATCGAGGGAAGAAGAGCAAGAGAGGGTGTGAGAAGCCATGAGGGGAGTATGGGATCAAGGGATCAAGTGGTCTTATTGGAGGAAGAAATAGATTTAATAAGCTAGGAAATTGTAATCGGGTGAAATGAGACCCAGACATGCGAAAGTGGGGATACAGGGGGGGGGGGGGGAGGAGGAAGAGGGAAGGAGATAGGAGGGGGACAGTATGGTAGTGATGCCCTAAGGTCAAGAATCTTTGCATTGAAGAAAGAAGCCAATTGTGAAGGGGAAGGAGAAGGTGTCAGCTGGGAGGACACGGAATTGGAATCTGACTGGAGCGTGGTGAGGGACCTGAGAACTGTGTAGAGGTGACGAGTTTGATTTGGGGCAGAGGAAATAGCCGCGGAAAAGTATGATTGTTTGGCCTGGTGAACCTGAGAGCAATAATGGGAATGATGTGCCTTGAAAGACAGCAGTGAGGAGGGAGAGCGTGCCTTTCTCCAAAATCGCTCTGCCCAACGGAGTTGGGAACGAAGGAGGCAAAGACCGCAGTGAAACCAGGGCTGTGACAGACGACGGCAAGAGGGGCAGGGCTGTAGTGCTGCCAATTGATCTAGGGTGTTCGAAAAACAAGAGGACCAATGGGAAACCTGTGAGTCAGGAGAGAGGGAGGGGAACTCTGCAGATAGAAGGTTCCCAGCAGGTGGTAAGTGATGGAGTGTGAGAGAGGTGATCCGATGGGAATAACGCAAAGGGACTGATGGAGGGGGGTCAGATGGATGAATGGAGGAGGCAGGGGAAGGTGAACGAAAAAGACACTGGAAATTCAAACAGTAATGACCTGTCCAGGGTAGGGGTATAGAGCAGAGATGGTGCAAGAGAAAAGTAGAAGCAGTTGGAGAAATAGCTAAGTCAAGGGTGTGTCCAGCCAGATGAGTGGGAATGGTAACATGCTGCGTAAGAGACATATCCTGAAAGAAAGAAAAAGGAGTGATCCCTAGAAGAGGAAGGTGAATCAAGGTGCAGGTTAAAATCCTCTGCAATTACTAAGTGAGGAAAATTCAATGTCAAGTCAGAGATAGTTAACAAAAGTGAATCCCAAAGGTCAGGGCGGAGAGCCGGAGGAGAGTAGATAACTAGAATATGTAAAGTCGGAGAGGTCTGGAGGTGGAGAAGAGGGGCTTCAGGGTAGTGCAACAGAGGGAAGGAGATTTGTATGAAAGGAAGAGCGAATAAGAACTGCTACACTGCCGCCTACACGACCCGTGCAGGGACGGAGGCAGCAGCAAAGCCAGGAGGAAGACAGTGGACAAGAGCAGCATCCTCGCCTTCCTTGAGCCAAGTTTCAGTGAGGAGTAAAAGATCTAGAGATTCCAGGAGAACAAGGTCCTGCACTAAAAGAGTTTTTGTTCTCAGTGAGCGGCAGTGGAGGAGCCCCAGCTTGGTAGGAGAAGAAAATGAAGTGATCAGGGAAGTGGTGGGAGAGCGATAGGGAGAGGGCAAGCAAGGGAGAAGGTTATTAGGACAACGAGACAATGAGCCATCCTCCCTGAAAGAGTGGACCAGACGGAAGGGGCAGTTTCCCCACAACACTGGAATAGGAGCCATAAGGTGACTAGCAAGAGCTGCTTCAGGGAGTGCAGTAGCAGAAGTAGAATGGAAAGGTACACCTACCAGGGCTAGTGATGACTGTCGACAAGAGAAATACAAGTTGTCCCCTTTTTTCTCATTCCTGCTGGATCCTGTTATTGCTATGTTTCAGCGATTAGTGCATAAGGATCTTGAAGATATGGAAAACGCCCCCTTTAAATCCTACTGGAATTTATCTTCAGCACAGAAATCTGCTTTGAAGGTTTGAGCTTCTGATGCTGATTTAGTCATACGACCGGCTGACAAAGGAGGAGCGGTGGTAGTGCAAAGACAAATTGATTATCATATGGAGCTCCTGAATCAACTTTCTAATACCCATTATTACCAGGTGTTAGATGAGGATCCAACCCCATTTTTACAAGTAGAAATTATGGGCCTCTGACAGGGAGCTCTAGATTCTGGTTGGATTACCAAAAGGAAGTTCTGTTTTCTTGTACAGTCCAACCCTCGTATACCTTTGATCTATACCGTCCCAAAAATCTACAAGTCTCTAAACTGTCAGCCTGGATGTCCTATTGTGTCTTGTTGTGGATCTGTTCTCGAGCCTCTTTCACAATTTTGTGATTTATTTTTACAGTCTTTGGCTGGGGGGGTACCGTCTTTTCTTCGTGATACAGCGTAGTTACTCACCTGTAACAGGTGTTCTCCAGGAGCAGCAGGAATCAGTCCTCACTTATGGGTGACGTCGGCGCCGACGGAGCCCTCGCGGAGCAATTTTCCCCAGCTTTCAAAGAAAGCCTTTGGGAATTGCAGCGCGCATGCGCGGTCGTCTTCCCGCCCGAGGGTGCCATCTTAGCCAGTCAGATGACATAGCTAAAAAAGACAGCATAAAAATTTGCAAAAAAGAACATAAGCAGACGATTGCAACTCCAAGGGGAGGAGGGAGGGTAGTGAGGACTGATTCCTGCTGCTCCTGGAGAACACCTGTTACAGGTGAGTAACTACGCTTTCTCCAGGACCAAGCAGGAAGTCAGTCCTCACTTATGGGACTCCCAAGCTCAAGGCTACCGGAGACCCTAAGCACAAAAATGAGCTCCCTCTAGCTCAGCAGCACAGAAGGATAGAATCTTCGCTGAATTATCACCCACCGGTAGCCCACATCCGGGATGGAGGGTAGGAGTTGCTCAGACCTCAAAGAGATTACGGAGGACTGCCTGTCCGAAAGCACTGTCCCTACGGGACTCCCTCTCGAGACAGTAATGGACCGCAAAAGTCTGGCTCGAAGACCAAGTAGCGGCCCGGCAGATGTCTGCCAGCGGAACAGAGCGGAGGGAAGCCACTGACGTGGCCTTTGCCCGAACGCAATGAGCCGTGACTCGACTTTCTAAGGAGAGTCCGGCTGCCCCATAAGCCCAAGAGATACAGTCCGCAACCCAGATGGACAGAGTACGCTTGGAGACCGGGAGCCCCAATTTATTGGGGTCAAAAGACACAAAAAGCTGAGCAGCTTTACGGTGCTCCCGCGTACGGTCAAGGTAGAAGTTCAATGCCCTTCTACAGTCCAGGGTATGGAGGACCGTTTCAGCTCGGCTGGAGTGTGGTCTGGGAAAGAAGGTTGGAAGTACCACCTCCTGATTGATGTGAAAAGGGGAGACCACTTTAGGCAGAAATTTTGGGTGAGTCCGTAGGACTACCCTATTTTTGTAGAACCTAGTGTAAGGGGGATCAGACACGAGGGCCTGCAATTCACTTACGCGCCTAGCGGAAGTGAGGGCTATCAAGAACAGTGTTTTCCAAGACAGAAAACGGAGAGAACAGGTAGCCATAGGTTCAAAAGGCGGACAGGTGATCCGCTGCAAAACCACATTCAGGTCCCAGTCAGGCGCTGGCGGGCGCAGAGGTGGTTTAAGTAGAAGGAGACCTCGGAGAAACCTCGCTACGAGAGGGTCATTGGAGAGAGGTCTGCCGTCCACTGGCACATGATGTGCTGAAAGAGCACTGAGGTGAACTTTGACGGAGTTGGACTTAAGTCCCAGATTAGAGAGGTGCAGCAAGTACTGCAAGATCACCGACACCGGGCAGGAGAAGGGATCCTGAGACTGTTGGGCACACCAGACTGCAAAGCGACGCCATTTAAGGGCGTAGCATTTGCGGGTAGAAGGCCGTCGCGAAGCTAAGACGACCTCCTCCACCTCCGCCGGCAGGAGAAGGGGAGCAAGGACTACCCTCTCAGCAGCCAGGCCATGAGGTTGAGAGACCTGAGGTTGGGGTGCAGAAGGGACCCCTGATCCTGAGTGAGGAGATCCGGCTGTACCCCCAGAGGGATTGGATCCTCCACCGCCAGTTGCAGCAGGAGCGGAAACCACGGCTGCCTGGGCCAGCGAGGGGCCACCAGGATCATGAAGGCTTTGTCTCGGAGAACTTTGAAAAGAGTCCGAGAGACCAGCGGGATGGGAGGGAAAGCGTACAGAAGGCTCCCCGACCACGAGATCAGAAAGGCGTCCGCCGCCACCCGAAGGGGGTGTGGCTGACGAGAGCAGAAGCGAGGAAGCTGCCGGTTGTGAGGACTGGCAAAGAGATCCACCGTGGGGAGACCCCACTTGAGGAAGAGCTTCTGAACTACCAAGGGATCCAGACGCCACTCGTGCGGCTGGAGGACCCTGCTGAGTTTGTCTGCAAGGCAATTTTCTTGGCCCGGGAGATAAACTGCCTTGAGGAGAACGCCGTGACTGACGGCCCAAGAGCAGAGCTTCTGTGCCTCCCGGCAGAGGAGGAAGGAGCCCGTGCCCCCCTGCTTGTTCACGTAGAACATGGCAACTTGATTGTCCGTCTGGACAAGGATGGACTGTTGGGAAGTCAGGTGGGAGAAGGCCTTGAGAGCTAGGCGGATCGCCCTGAGCTCCAGGAAGTTGATCTGCTGAGCAGACTCCCACGTGGTCCAGAGGCCCTGCGTACGTGCCTCTTGGCAATGTGCTCCCCAGCCCAGGAGGGATGCATCGGTGGTCAGCACCCGGGTCGGCTGAGGTGACTGGAAAGGCATTCCGAATATCAGGTTCGGCTGCCGGAGCCACCACCGGAGAGACGAGAGCAGCGGCTCGGAGACGCGCACTAGGTCTGCTAGGCCGCCTGTGGCTTGTCGCCACTGCTGGCGGAGACACCATTGAGCAGACCGCATATTCAGGCGGGCATTGGGGGTCACATGGACGGTGGAAGCCATATGGCCGAGCAGTCTCAGGAAGCGCCTGGCGGAGACCAGGGGCTGGCTGCGAAAGCGGTCGGCTAGGTCCATGAGCCGTTGAGCCCTGTCGAGCGGTAGGTACGCTCGTGCCCGAGGAGTGTGCAGCCTTGCGCCGATGAACTCGAGATCCTGTGAGGGGAGCAAAGTGGACTTTGCGAAGTTTATAACAAAGCCCAAGTGTTGCAGCAGAGTCACCGTGCGGCACGTGGCGTTGGTGACCTCCTGAGCGGACGCTGCTCTGATGAGCCAGTCGTCGAGGTACGGAAAGACATAGAGGCCGTGAAGCCGGAGATGGGCCGCCACGACCGCGAGACATTTTGTGAAGACTCGCGGTGCGGAGGATAGGCCAAAGGGCAGTACTCTGTACTGGTAATGATTGCCTGCCACCACAAACCTTAGGTATTGGCGGTGGCTTGGGTGGATGAGGATGTGCGTGTAGGCATCCTTTAGATCCAAGGAGCATAGCCAATCTCCCTGCTGGAGGTAGGGCAGAAGGATTCCAAGGGTAAGCATTTTGAACTTCTCCCGCACAAGGAACTTGTTGAGGTTGCGCAAGTCCAGGATGGGTCTGAGGCCCCCTGTTCTCTTTGGTATCAGAAAATACCTTGAATAAAAGCCTTGACCTCTCAGGTGGTGGGGCACCGGTTCCACCGCCTGTTCCTGCAGAAGACCTGCTAACTCCTGAAGGAGCAACTCCCTGTGCAGAGGGGGGCGCGAAGGTTCTCCCGGAAAAAAGGAGGGAGGGACCTGATGGAAGTGGAGAAGGTAGCCTTCTCGCACGACCTGAAGTACCCAGGCATCTGCGGTGATGCTGGACCACCTGTGGCCGAAGTGAACCAGCCGGCCTCCGGTGCTGGGAGGAACCAGCGGGGGGGGAGAGGCTATGCTGAGCGAGTCAAAAACCCCCACCCTGCTGAGCAGGGGCTGGTGGTGCAGGCTTGGGGGCTTGCTGCCTACGGGACCCGTTACCCCGTCCCTTGGCCTGCTGGCCCTGTTGGGGAGCTGCAGGGGCCTGATAATGGGGGTACTGTTTGTAGGCAGCCGCCTTCCTCGGGTAAAAGGACTTTTTTCCCGAGCCCTTCTTTTTCTGGGAAGGGGCGGAGGTCTTCCTAGAAAGCCTGGTCCTGGTGAGAGTCTCAGTCTCAATTTGTGCAGCCTTATCCGCCATGGGCTTGCCAAAGAGGTTTTCGCCTCGGCAGGGGACATCGACCAACTTGTCCTGTACCCAGGGCTCAAGATCCGACGACTGAAGCCAAGCCTGTCGGCGGGCACCGATGCCGGCTGCGGCCACTCTAGCCGAGGCCTCAAAGCCATCATAGGCTGCTCGGGACATGAACTTTGAGCATTCCCGAATGCCCGTGGACAAGGCTAGGAACCTCCGCAAGGGCTCCTCGGAGAGACCAGCGGAGAATCCGGCTAGCTCTTTAGCCAGATCCCGGAGATACATGCCCATGTAGAGCTGGTAAGTCTGGACACGACATGCGAGCATAGAGCCCTGGAAGCACTTCTTGCCAAGGCCATCCAGGTTACGGGCCTCCCTTCCAGGAGGCACCGAGGAGTGCATCTTCTGGCTCTTAAGACGATGCATGGCTGATTCCACTACCATGGAATGGTGTGGCAGCTGTGCCTTCTGAAAGCCAGGGCTCTTGCGGACCCGATAGATAGAATCGACCCGCTTGCTCAGGACCGGCGAGGAGGCCGGACTCTCCCACATGCGGAAGAGTAGTCGTTCCAGCATAGGAGGAACCGGCACAGTAAAGTGCTCCCTCGCGGGAGAGTCATACTGGAGGGCGTCGAGCTCTTCGGCTCGAGGCTCCTCCTCGGGATCCGCAGGGAAGGCCAAAGCCTTGGCCATATCCCTAACGAAGTCCGAGAACCGGGCATCCTCCGGGGGGGACTGCTTCCGAGGCTCGGACCCCGGTGAGTCCGATGGGACACACCGAGTCCGGAAAGAATCAGGTGACTCTTCCTCCTCAGACTCCCAGACCGACTCCGACGAGGACTCGGTGGGGTCGGCCCGGGCAGGATGCGGCGCCAGCCGCCCCGACGTCGAGGGAGTCGGCGTCGGCGACCTCGGTCCCGAACGGGAGGCCGAGGGTGACCTCGACCGAGGATCGACTCGAGTTCTCATTGACTCGAGGATCGGCTCGGTCTCCGGGGTCGACTTGGACGTCGACGTCCCGGCGGTCGGGGCAGCGGCGCCAGCGAGCAGTGCCCGCTGCTGGTCCATGAAGGCAGACAGTCTGCTCTCCAAGGCCGTCAACCTGAGTCCGAGCTCAGGTGACCCAGCAGCCCCCGACTCGGGCCCCGACGGCGTCGGGCCCGACGTCGGCTGTCGCGGAGGCGAGTCCAGAAGGACTACAGGACTTACCCGGGCAGGCATCTCCGACTCCAGGCGAGGTCGCTTCGGGAGATGTTCCTTCTCCAAGGACCCGGGGCGGCTGTCGGGGCTATGCGACCTGGCCCTCGCGGAGCCAGGAGCGTCCACCGACGCCGCCCTCGCGGGTTTTTCCTTCCGACGATGGTCCCCGGAGGGAGAACCCCGGTCGGAGGAGCTCCGGCGACGGTCCGAGCTGGAGCCCTTTGACACGGAGGCCTCCGACGAGGTCCGGGTACGGCTGGGGTCAGCGAAGATTCTCTCGCGCTGATGCCGCCGACTTCTCAACGCCTTCGAGGACAGTTTGCTGCAGGGCCCACAGATCAGTTCCTCATGATCCGGGCCCAAGCAGCGGAGGCAAAAGTCGTGTGTGTCGGTTAGTGACATATTTCGGTCACACCGACCACACCGCTTAAAGCCACTGGCAGCCATCGGGGGAAAAAGGGCCCCTGCGAGGTCAAAGGACCGGGCTGCCAGGGAAAACGAAAATGAAAGCTGACTAAGTCAGAAAAACCGAAAAAAAACGCTAGAGGACTCGAGACCGGCGTCGCGAGTCCGGGCGGGAAAACGATCGGCGTCGAACCGAAAGAAAAAAGTATAAAATAAAGAGGAAAATCAACTTTTTCGCGGGGACAAGACGGGGACGTCTGCAGGGCTCCGCGGGAAAAAAGAAGACTGGCTAAGATGGCACCCTCGGGCGGGAAGACGACCGCGCATGCGCGCTGCAATTCCCAAAGGCTTTCTTTGAAAGCTGGGGAAAATTGCTCCGCGAGGGCTCCGTCGGCGCCGACGTCACCCATAAGTGAGGACTGACTTCCTGCTTGGTCCTGGAGAACTCACATTTTCTATTGATGTTAGAAGGGGTATCTTTGCCTGCCACATCTATTTATTTAGCTACTTTAGATTACAAGTTATCTCGGGATTGAGTTTGGATTTACCATCTCGCCTACCACAATCATCTGTTCTAACTTTATTACAATTGGTTTTGGAATGGAATTATTTCCAATTTGATAAGAATTTCTATTTGCAAAAATTTGGAATTGCAATGGGCGCTATGGTGGCCCCTTCAGTGGCCACGTTATTCATGGCTGATTTTGAGAAGTGCCATGTTTATCCATCTGCATTTTATTCTGAAGTGGTGTTATGGAGGAGGTTCTTGGACGATATTTCATTATTTGGAAGGGCACTGATCTTCAGTTACAGGCATTTTTGTTTTTTCTCAATTCTGTGGATAAGAATATCTAATTCACTCTTAAGTTTGATAAATCTACAATTGAATTTTTGGATGTGGCTGTTACTTTTCGTGATGGAACCTTGGTTACAATCTTATACCAGAAGCCAGTTCAACGTAATACTTTATTGCATTTTACCAGTTTCCATCAATCATCTCTCAAACGTGGGCTCCCATTTGGACAGTTCCTTTGTTTGCGAAGGATCTGTTCTTCAAATGCAGATTTTAAGTATCACGCGCGGGATTTGTGCCAATGTTTATATGCCAGAGGGCATCCTAAAACCATGGTCCATAGGGCCTATAAACGAGCCCTTTACAACCATAGGGAATGGTTGTTATCACCTTCCCCGGCTTCTCATGATCCCTCTGTGTCTGATCAAATTGTGGGTGTTCTGCCCTTTACTAATAGAAGCACATCTGTGCAAGATATATTGTGAAAACATTGGAATGTTTTGCAGTTACACAGCTGCTTTGATAAACAACTTTGTGTGACATATACCCGGGGGAAAAATCTACGAGATCTACTGGTCCATCCCTTTCCATTTTCTCAAATATCTATGGAACGGATTGGCCATTTTTCCTGTGAACATTGTGCATATTGTTTAACATCCTTAAGTGGTGAGACCTGGACAGATCTGACTATGAACAGAACTTGGACAGCTCGACATTATACCACATGTGATTCCATTTTTGTGGTATATTTACTTGTGTGTCCTTGTGGCTTGAAATATGTGGGCTGTACCTCTCGGCCCATTAAGAAGCGGCTAATAGAACATGCATCACGAATTCGTACTCTGACTCTTTCAGCTCCGATAGTCTCACATGCAATACAATGCACTCTGGCGTTTACTAAATTTTCTTAGCGTGTGATTGATCACATACCATTTTTTGTTTCTGGGGGCAATCGTCTTGCTCATTTGCATAAGTGCAAGCAACAGTGCATTTTTCGATTGCATACCGTCATGACATGGGTTTAAATTTGCAACAAGACTGGTACAATCTGTTGTGATTAGTTTGATTCTTTTTGATAATTTCCCTATCTTTTTTCTTTTTTGATCATTTTTAGTTGGCAGTTTGGTGTCAGCATGAATGTTGCTCTCACCTACTGACTGGCTAAGCAGTAATTCTGTATCTGGAAATGACGTCAGATGCCATGGGTTTAAAGATCTCATTTTCTCTTCAGCTTTTTATGTGCACGTTGGTGGATGTAACCTGAAGCAGGGTTTTAAAGTTTGTTAACCCGAAATGCAGGACTGTGTCTTGGCAGTTTCAAAAGGTTTTACTGCATTTTGAATAAAAACAGGGGCGGCTCTATCATGAGGCGGCTGCCTCAGGCGGCAAAGTTTTAAAGGCAGCATTTTGCCCCCAAAACAGCCGCCTCACTTCGCCTTCAAACGTTAAAAAAAAAAAAAAAAAAATCCAAACGCTCAAATTTCTGCCATTGCCGAGTCCGCTTCTCGGCAGCGGCACTTACTTCTCCTTTGGGGGCGGGACGCTGCTGCACGAGAAGGCTCCGCAGTGGCTGGCTGATCCTCGCGCTAGTACAGCTGCGGTTCCAAGAAGCAGGAGCCGCGGTTGCTATAGAAGAGAGGTGAGTCTGCCGCTGCCGAGAAGCGGACTCGGCAGCAGCAGAAATTTGAGCGTTATTTTCCTGGGGGCCAGGACTGGAAATGGGCTGATGGGGGGGAGAGGTTAGGACTGGATGGGGGTTGTTTAGGACTGGCAATGGGCTATGGGGTTCTAGGACTGGAAATGGGCTGATGGGGGGGTTAGGACTGGTAATGGGCTATGGGGGGTCTAGGACTGCAAATGGGATCAGGGGGGGTTAGGACTGAAAGTGGCCTGATGGGGGGTGTTTAGGACTGGTAAGGAGCGATGGGGGGGCTAGGACGGGAAATGGGCTGATGGGGGGGTAGGACTGGAAGTGGGCTGATGGGGGCAGTTTAGGACTGGTAATGGGCTTTGGGGGGGTTAGGACTGGTAATGGGCTGATGGGGGGTTAGGACGAAGTAAGCTGATGGGGGATGTTTAGGACTGGTAATAGGCTATGGGGGGTTAGGACTGGTAATGGGCAGAAGGGGGCTAGCACTGGAAATGAGCTAGGACTGGTAATGGGCTGATTGGGGGGCTACGACTAGAGTGGGCTGAAGGGGGATTGGACTGGAAATAGGCTAAAGGGGGAGGGGAGGAGAGTGCTGCTGGCTCTAGAAGAAAACTAGGACTAGGGTACAAATGGGCTGATGCGGGAGGATGGTAGAATAGGATTGGAAGGGAGCGGATAATGAGAGAGTGTGCCAGGGGAAGGAGGGGGCACGAAGGGAGCTGACACGGGGGAAGGAGGGGGCTGGAAAGGAGCTGACACCTGGGATGTACTGAAGGGGGACTGGAAGGGAGCTGACATTTGGGGATGGGAGTGGTAGGTGGTTGGGTAATGGGGAGGAGGCTGGAAGGGAACTGACATGCAAATGGCACTGGAAGGGGGATGGACAAAGGATAGGGTGACTGGAAGGGAGCTGACTGGGGGAGTGGCACTGAGAGTGGACGTGAGCTGATATCTGGGATGGTATTTGGACTAGAAGGGGCTGGACAGTGAGGAAAGAGGGGGACTGAAAGGGAATGGACACCAGTTGCAGTCATGGGAATGCAAGGCGGTTGACATTGGAAGGTACTGGGAGGGAAGGACTGGAAAGGGGGCTGATACTGGGGAGGGTTACTGGAACTGGAAATGGGCTGATGGAAGGAAGTGAAGAAAACAAAAGAAGAGATAAGAAAAGGCAGATGGACCATAGACCACAGAAAGAGAGCTAAGAGAAGACAGGAAAGCTGAAGCCTCAGATCGGGACCAGCATGATCAGAGAATAAAATGGTCAGACAACAAAGGTAGAAAAAATAATTTTATTTAATTTTAGTTATTGGACTTTATGCTATTTTTATATTTTACATAGTATTGGGGAACTGCATCTCTTATTTATCTGATATTACACAGCATGTGGACTCTGGCTTCTTGGGGTTTCAATTTAAATTTAGTCTACATATTTTTATTTGTACTTTAGATTGTGGTTACTTATTCTGTACTTGGTGAGGGTCGATGTTGCGAGTGTTTGATTGAGGTCAGGTGTTCTGTTAACATGGAGTTTGTACATAAAGATCTATACGGTACTGTAGTAATTTGACTTATTCAGATTTTCAAATGGGTGTATGGATGTTCCAGGGCCCATTGTAGTATTTACAGTGATGCTTTTTTTGGATGGGCTCCTTATGTGAGTTTTGGAAGTTCGTGCTGATATGGTATGGTAGGTTTACTCTTTGTTGTAGGGTTTTGTATTAGTTCACAATATGCCTGGTACTGGAAAATGGTGGTGGTTGTTGATAGTGAGATGATCAGAATCAGATTTTTTTTTTTTAAATATAGAGTTCTGTGGGTGAATGTCCTGGTTCTGCTCTGCACCTACTGTGGCTGCAGAATATATGTTAAAAAAGAAAAAGCAAGAACCATAATGCAGTTTATAACAAAATAAAAGTGAGTTATAATTTAGTTTTATAAACTGTGCTGTTGGTTCTTGCTGTCTTTTAGTTCCTTGGTGTGCAAATGGGACCGTAACTAGCCCTGAGCAAGCGGTGCAGCCGCACAGGGCAGAAAGGTTTGGGGGGTGCATTTCGGCTGTCTGCTGTTGCCCTGCCGCTGCTGGCAAGACAATACCAGGCAGATGAAATGCGCTCCCTAAGCCTTTTTGCAGCACTTTAAGCAGGTCTCGTCCCTCCCTTCTCCGATGCCATGTCAGAGTAGGGAGGGACAGATCTTCTTAAAGTGCCGGCGCCTTTCAGATAGGGCACATGCCCCCCTCCTCCTCCCCATACCTCTGTCCAGCGCTGCCTGCTCTTTCCATGCTGCCGGCACCTCCGTGAAAAAAACAGAGGGTGGCAGCAGCAGGGAAAGAGGAGGTAGCGCTGGACGGAGGTATGGGGGAGAGGGGGGGCTTGTGTCTGAGCTGCAAGTCGCACAGGGTGCGATTGCAGCTCGATATGGCCCTGTGTGCAAACATCTTGCATTTCCTCCATATAATCTAATCGGCTTTTTGGTTTGGTTCAGTCACTGATTGGATTTCTGAAAAAGCCCCGCCATGCCCCACCCCACCCCCCTCATACTTCGCCTCAGGTCACCCCTGAATCAAAAGGACGTGAACCTTCAGAGTTAAGAAGTTCTTGCCTGGGGTTCCTTGTCTGACAAAAATATTTTTGTATGCTGTTGAGAATTTGTTTTGATCATTTGAGAGGAGCCTGTGTTCTTGTTTGATTATATGTATTTGGGCGGCAGTGTTTCCCTTGCCCTGGGGTTCTGGTTGTTGGACCATACCAGAGCAAGGCATCGGGGGCTCTCCAGAGGCCAAGGCCTTGGGTGCCTTCCAATTCCCCATCAAGGCTTTGGAGGACAAGTCCTCCCTCGGGGATGCCTGGATCAATGTCCACATTCAGAAGAAGTACTGGATGATTCCCAGTGAGTTGAACTAAGATGCAGACAGCAGTCCAGCAGCGAAATGGAGGCTTTCCAGTCTTTTGCATTGAGTGTCAAATGTATGATTTTCTCCCAGTTGGTGAGAGGTCTTACGTGTGCACTAGGTGCAAGGAGCTCTTTGCTCTCAGGGAACGAGTCCGTTCTCTAGAGGCTAGAGTAGCAGACTTGGAAAACATAAGAAAGACAGAGAGGTAAATAGATGAGACCTACAGGGATATAGTCCAGAAGTCCCACCTCCAGTCTGGCAGCATCCCTGTTGCCATGGAGGAGAGAGGTCACGTGATAGGAGAGCATCACCCTGGTGTGGCAGGACGTGATCCTGTAACTAGGACCTGTCCTCCAGGTGATGTAAAACCCTCTCGCACCGAGGAAGTTTCTCCAGGGCCATGTTAACATGAGGGAAGGGTTAGGACAGGCGTTATAGTTGGTGATTCGATCATTAGGCATGTAGATAGCTGGGTGGCTGGTGAACATGAGGATCGCCTGGTAACATGCCTGCCTGGTTCGAAGGTAGCGGACCTCACGGGCCACCTAGATAAGGTCTTAGATATAGTGCTGGGGAGGAGTCTGCTGTCTTGGTACATATCGGCACCAATGACATAGGGAAATGTGGTAGGAAGGTTCTGGAGGCTAAATTTAGGTTTTTAGGTAGTAAGTTGAAATCCAGAACCCTCCACGGTAGCATTATCTGAAATGCTTCCCGTTCCACGCACAGGACCCAAAAGGCAGGCAGAGCTCCGGAGTCTCAATGAGTGGATGAGACAATGGTGCAGAGATGAGGGTTTTAGATTTGTTAGGAACTGGGGAACATTCTGGGGAAAGGAGGGGCTCTTCCGAAGGGATGGGCTTCACCTTAACCGGGATGGAACCAGGCTGCTGGCATTAACCTTTAAAAGGGAGATAGAGCAGCTTTTAAACTAAATAGGGGAAAGCCGACAGTCGCCCAAGCGCGGATGGTTCAGAAGAATGTATCCTTGAAGGATACTACCAAAAGCAGAGAGGTTCCACAAAAGAGTAAAGTAGCCCAACTGCCCTCGAGTATGGAGCAGACAGAGCTTAAAGATTCCAAATTACCCATGTCTACCAATAGCCAAATTAATATGAATAAAATACAGTCTCTAAAATGCTTGTATGCAAATTCTAGAAGTCTAAAAAATAAGATGGGAGAGTTAGAATATATAGCGCTAAATGAGAGGTTAGATATGACTGGTATATCAGAGACATGGTGGAAGGACAAGCAGTGTGACACTGATACCTGGGTACAAACTATATCGTAATGATAGAGCTGATCAAATTGGTGTAGGGGTTGTGCTCTATGTTAGAGAGGGCATTGAGTCAGAAAGGATTAAAGTTTTGCAGGAAACAAAATTTGCTGTAGAATCTCTATGGATTGAAATTCCATGTAAAAAGGGGAAGGCGATGGCAGTGGGGGTGTACTATCGACCACCTGGCCAGAATGAACAAATGGATGATGAAATGCTCAAAGAAATCAAGGAAGCTAACAAAAGTTACAGCGCAGTAATAATAATGGGTGATTTCAATTACTCTGGTATCGACTGGGTCAGTGTCACGGCAGGACATGCTAGGGAGATAAAGTTCCTAGATGAAATAAATGACTGCTTCTTGGAGCAGCTGGTTCATGAACCGACCAGAGGGGAAGCAATATTAGACCTAATCCTTAGTGGAACACCAGATATAGTGCAAGAGATAAGGGTGTTGGGGCCACTTGGTTCATGATCAATCGTGATCATAGCATGATCACCTTTAATATAATTAGTGGAGGAGGGATAGTAAGGAAATCCAGAGTACTACCTTTTAACTTTCGAAACGGAGACTATGATAAAATGAGGAAAACAGTTAAGAAAAAACTAAAAGGAGCAATTGCAAAGGTTAAAGACTTACATCAAGCTTGGGTGTTGTTGAAAAATACTATCTTGGAAGCCCAAACCAGCTTTATTCCATGCTTTAAGAAAAGTGGAAGGACGTCCAAAAAACTGCCAGCATGGTTTAAAGGTGAGGTCAGAGAGGCTGTTGTTGCCAAAAAAGCAACTTTCAGGAAATGGAAAAAAGAGCCAAATGATGAAACCTGGAAACAGCACAAGCACTGGCAAGTCAAATGCAAGGCATTGATAAAGAAGGCAAAGGGAGAATTTGAGAAGAAGCTTACTGCGGAAGCAAAAAGGCGAAATAAAGATTTTTTCAAGTACATTCATAGCAAAAAACCTGTGAGAGAGTCAGTTGGTCCATTAGATGATAGAGGAGTTAAAGGGGCACTAAGAGGCAACAAGGCGATAGCGGAGAGACTGAATGAATTCTTTGCTTCGGTCTTTACTGAGGAAGATGTAGGGATGTTACCCATGACTGAAGTGGTATTTAAAGTTGTGGAAGAATTGAAGGAAATATCGATACACATCAGGAAGATGTATTACAACTATTAGATAAAGAGTAGCAAATCACCTGGGCCGGATGGTATACATCCAAGGGCGTTGAAAGAACTGAAATATAAGATTGCAGACCTGGTATAAGTAATCTGTGAACTATCATTAAAATCATCTCTAATATCTGACGATTGGAGGATAGCCAGTGTAACACCAATTTTTAAAAAGGTTCCAGGGGTGATCCGGGAAACTACAGACCAGTGAGCCTCACATCAGTACCGGTAAAAATGGTAGAGACCATCATAAAGAATAAAATTACTCAGCATGTAGATAGTCATGGCCTAAATGGAGACAGCAAACATGGCTTTAGACAAGGAAGATCTTGTCTTACTAATCTGTTATGTTTTTTTGAAGTTGTGAATAAACAGGTGGACAAAGGTGAGTCGATTGATATAGTGTATCTGGACTTTCAGAAAGCCTTTCACAAGGTCCCTCATCAGAGATTTTTGGCAAAACTAAAGAGTCATGGGATAGGAGGCAGTGTACTACTGTGGATCAGGAACTGGTTAAAAGATAGAAAGCAGAGGGTTGGGCTAAATGGCCAATTTTCCCAATGGAGAAAGGTGAATAGTGGTGTACCCCAGGGATCTGTGCTGGGTCTGCTGCTTTCTGACATACTCATAAATGACCTGGAAAGTGGAATAACGAGTGAGGTTATCAAATTTGCAGATGACACAAAACTATTCAAAGTTGTTAAAATCCAAGAGGATTGTGGAAAACTGCAAGAGGATCTTGATAAATTGGAAGACTGGGCATCAAAATGGCAGATGAAATTTAATGTGGACAAGTGCAAAGTTATGCACCTAGGGAAGAACAACCCAAACTATGGTTATACGATGCAAGGTTCCACATTAGGAACCACCACCCAGGAAAAAAGATTTAGGCGTCATTGTGGATAACATGTTAAAACCCTCGGCCCAGTGTGCAGCGGCAGCCAAGAGAGCAAATAGAATGCTAGGTATCATAAGGAAAGGAATGGAAAATAAAACAAAAGATATTATAATGCCTCTATATCGTTCCATGGTGAGACCGCACTTTGAATATTGTGCGCAATTCTGGTCGCCGTATCTTAAAAAGGATATAGCATTATTAGGAAAGGTTCAGAGAAGAGCCACCAAAATGGTAAAGGGGATGGAAGGATACTCCTATGAAGAAAGGCTAAAAAGGTTAGGGCTCTTTAACCTGGAAAAGAGACGGCTGAGGGGAGATATGATAGAAGTCTATAAATCAATGAACGGAGTGGAACGGGTAAACGTAGATCGACTGTTTATGTTATCAGAATATAGAAAGACTTGGGGATATGCAATGACGCTACAGGGTAAACTATTTAAGACTAATAAAAGAAAATATTTTTTCACTCAACGTGTAATCAAACTCTGGAATTTGTTACCGGAGGATGTAGTAAAGGCTGTTAGTGTAGCTGGGTTTAAAAAAGGTTTGGACAAATTCCTGGAGAAAAGGTCCATAAACCATTATTAAGAAGGGACCCAGGATATCAATGCTTGACTCAGTACAAGCATTGTGGGACCTTTGGGGAAACTGCTAGGTACGTATGACCTAGATTGGCCACTGTTGGAAACAGGATACTGGGCTTGATGGACCTTGGTCTGACCCAGTATGGCATATCTTATGTTCTTATGACCTTTCTCTCGATTTCAGAGACTTCCCTGAGGAATCCTTGGATTTTTCTCTCAGTTCCTTCAGCTTCTCAGAGGAGTCTCTGGATTTTACCGTTTCTTTTGGAGGTTTAGAAGGAGACGTGATTTTCTTAGTCTTCCTCTCCGAATGTCTCAACTTTTTGGATTGCTTTGAACCGTGGGAGGATGACGATGCTCTGGAGGAAGTAGAGGCCAACGAAGGAAGAGTTCCCCCTGGAGGACGTAGAGGCCAACGACTGAGTCCAAAGGGAAGAGTTCCCCAGATATTTGGCCCATTCCCCTAGGCCCCTCTTTATCATCTGTTTGCAGAGGGAGCAGTCTTGGGGAATATGGTCAGGACCAAGGCACTTCAGACACCAATCATGTTTGTCACTGAAATGGTGCTGGAGCACTTGGTGTATTTTTTGAAACAGTTGCAGGATTTCTCCATCTTAAGATGGTGGGCAAGGCCCGATGGGCACAAGGGTCCTGAAGAAAAATTACAAAGTTAAAAAAGGAAGCAGTATCGAGACAATACCGGTGTGGTTAGACAGAGTGGCAATTAAAAAAGTTTAAGATTCTTTACTGCGGTGAGAGAGTTATGACCCGCTGGCTCCACGCAAAAGGAAGAACCGAGGAGAGGGAGTTGGGAGAGCGGGAAGGCAGCAGTGTAGGTGCAGTGAAGTGCTCCCAAAGGCTTTCCTATTGGCAGCTGGAGAGCTTCCCATGCCGGCTCCGTTGGTACCCGATGTCAGCCATATGTGAAGATTCCATTCTGCTTGTTCCTGGAGATTAGGAAATATTGCAGAGGTAAAATCAAACTGGGTAATGGTGCCCGATGAGGCCGTAGGTGTCAAACAAAGTTTGTGAGAAAACTGAAAATAAAGTAAAAATTATGTATAATAAAAATAAAAAAGGGGAACTGGAATAGACAGGGAGTCAAGTTGGTCGACTGAAAGCAACCTAAATATTTTGACGGTACTGGTGAAAGAATTATTGAAGTCTCTAGACATGGCTGATAGAGACAAGGTCCTGATGGCTCTGCGGAAAAGACGACTGAGGAGACCAGGAGGGAAGGTGGGAAGGCAGCCACGCATGCATGGAGGAATGCTCCCAAAAGCATTCCTACTGGATGCTGGGGAGTATTCTCGCGCCAGGCTCCATCGGGGCAGACATCACCCTGCTTGTTCCTGGACATGCTTTTTGAGGATAAACACAGATGTACATTTGAAATGTTAACATGTGTTAAACTGAACTCAATTTCAATGTTATGCTCCACCAAAAAACAAACCACAAAACACTGCAGATTAGTTTACAAGTCAAAAGTGATCTAATTCTCACCTTGGATGCATACTCAGCTTTATAACTGTCTTGCGTGGCAATGCATCTTGTGATGGTTGAACATCATCCTGAAATATAAAATTATTTACACAAGATGATTTCTGCATATCGATTTGATAAATGATTTAGTCTTCTTAAACTAACAGAAACCTGTAAAACATATATGATCAAAATACTACATTAAGCCTGATCCTAGTGTTCTCTCTGCCTTGCAACCAGTCCTCTTCTCTCTGCTTGCTAGTCCAATCAAATTCTTCCTCCCTAACTCTTAGGCCATTCCTAGCAGTATTTGCCCCTGAAGCCCACTCCAACATTATTCTGCCCATCCCCACTACTATCTTTCTCCTCTGTCCATCTCCACCATTCCCTTCCCAAGGCCGGCCCATCCACCAGATGAACTAGGTGGTTGTCTAGAATCGCAGACTCTGGTGGACAGCACGGTGATCTCCTCTTCTAAGCAGCAGCAGGCTTTAAAGCACAAGCGCGCACTCATGGTTTGCCAACCTGTCCTCTCCAACAGGAAGTTGGGGAGGCGGCAGGAATGGCAGGATATGAGTGTGAAGCAAACAAACCAGCGGACAATAAAAGGCAGCAGGTTCAATCTTTATTACAATAGTACCCAAAGAGTTTCAGCATATGCCTTCCTCAGAGGGTATTGCTCTCATACTGTAAGAGTGCTCCTGCACAGTGTTAAATGTGGTGCAAAAACCTTGAAATAAGCAATCAGTTTTAATATAAAAGTACAGCGATTCAAGAGTTAAACTTGGAGCATATCCAATCATACAAGATGAGCCTGAATGAAATGGATGCCGCAACCTGCGGACAGCGCCATCATGAAAAACTGACAATGGGCATAGACGCCAGGTGTCTCCCACATGTGGAGAAGGAGGTGTTTGAGTATTGATGGAATAGATACCATGAGGGCCTGCTTCAGAGGGGCCTCATACTGGAGGATCTCCAATTCTTCCATGTGAGAGTCCTCCTCTGCCTCTGTCTCAATGGAGAGCGCCCTAGCCATGTCTCGCACAAAGTTGAAGGCGGCAACATCCTCTGGCGGGGAATGACATTGGGATGCTGGGGGAGATGGGTCTGAAGGTACGTCTCAGTAGTGCCAAGTCCGGGAATGCCTCATCCTCGGTCTCCCAATTGGACTGGAACTCTGAGTTCAATTCAGAGGCTTTGTGGTCAGTGCAGTTGAGGTCCGAGCTCAGAGGCCTCTGGAGGAATTATGGTTCGAGCCGCGTACGCTTGCCAGAGAGGACCGGTGACCCAAGGAATGGGACCAGGACCTCGTCCGATGCCGATGGCTCTCTCAAGGCCAGTGGAACTCAAGGACTGGCTCGACATCCGGGGAGGCCCTCTATGTCGAGGGTCCCATCGTTGCGGCGGATGAACCGGACATGAACGCCTGCTGCTGGACCATGAGGGCAGAGATACTGCGCTTTAAGGCCGCCATACTGGTCTCTATGCCAGTTGGCTCCGCAGTCTTTGATGTGGACACCAAGGGTTTCTGGTTTGGCATCGGTTTCGTTGAGGGGGAGTCCTCAATGATGATTGCCTCGGGTGTCCAAGGCCGGAAGGTGGGTACGGATGACGCCTTCCAAGACAGCTTGTGAGGCCGCTCCTGCTCCGACTCCTCTGATTCATGCCAGGGACTTCGGGGCTTGGAATGGGATTTTCCCATCTTCCCGGACCTGGTCTCCGAGGAGGTCTTCGAGGACTGCGACTTCTTGTGTTCCACCTTGGGGGGGATTTCTTCTCGGAGGAACCATGGCCATGGGACTCTGAGGTGGCCTGGGCAACGCGGGGCACTGAGATACTGGAGGGGGCCCTGGAACAGGGTGTCGGTGGAGACTCCGGTGCGGAGTCGAACTTTTGGAAAACATTTTTAGTGCTTCTGTGGATAGCTCTTAAGGACTTTTGGGGTCATGGTGCTGCAAAGTTCACAGTCCGAGTCATTGTGTTCCGGGCTAAGGCACCGGAGGCAGCAGTCATGCAGATCAGTGAGAGATATCTTGCTGCACCGATTGCACTTCTTGAAGCCACTGGAGGCCATCAAGAAAAAGGGGGCCCTGACGTCTGGCAGGAGTCAGAAGCCTTCGGCTGAAAAAGGACATGAACATTGGCTGAGGGATATCTCAAAGAAAAAAAAAACCAAAGGAATGAACCCAAGGAGGACGCTGAGGAGAGCTGGCTCAGAGGTGGGAAAAGGAACCGGTGCACAGATCAGAAGAAAGGTATCAAACAAACCACACTTTTTATGGGGTAAACTGGACAGATGTCTGGAGGGCTCCACGGAAAAAAGGAGACTAAGGCAAGATAGCACCCTTAGACGGGAAGGGGACCACGCATGCATGGTACATCTCCCACAGGCTTTCTTTGAAAGCTTGGGAGATGCTTCCATGCGGGCTCCATCGGTGCTGTCGTCACCCATATGTGAGGGCTGACTTCCTGCTTGTTCCCAGAGAAAGATCATTCCTCCCTCTTTACTCTTCCTCTTCATGCATATTTGTGATGTTTTTGTCCACTGGTGGGCCAATACTTAGGGGTAAGACCCAATAGTGCCATTCTGATGCAATAAGAGCTTGCTATGTTTGAAGTTCACTTAAGAAAACCTGTGTCTCAAATACTTTAAAAGATACTTAAAACATTAGCAGTAACTTTAGGCATTTATAAAATCTCCTTAAGCATTTGAAAGCACCACCAAGATTAGAATCTGCTCCAGTTTATGTAGTTTCTTAAAAACAGCTCTTCCCAAGAACAGTTCAAGTTGATAAATATCAGCAAAAATATGAAACCAGTCTATATTTGCAAAGGAAAAGTCACCTCTGGTCATTATGTATACACTGATAAATATTATATATATGCTGATGAGCTTTTAACTTCCCCAGAGTCTATAAAATGTATTCAAAAAGGGTAAAATTAGACCTTATCTGCTAATTCTTTTTCCTTAAGCCTCTCCAGTCCAGTCCAGATGCATGGGTTGCAGGTGGAGACTGAGAACCATTGATTTGATGATGTCACAGTATAAGGATTCATGCAGAAGTGATAGCTCCAGTATTCTATTAACAAAGCAGATGGGTGGGCAATTCTGGTCCTGGAGGGCCGCAGACCAGTCAGGTTTTCATGATGTCCCTAATGAATATTCATGAGATCTATTTGCATCCACTGCCTTCCATTGTATGGAAATAGGTCCATGAATATTCATTAGGGACATCATGAAAACCTGACTGGTCTGTGGCCCTCTAGGACCAGAATTGCCCACCCCTAGACAAGAATTAGTCAAAACAATCAACTTGCAATTTAAATTACATTTTAACTTACAGACGAATTAAGTGTCAAACTCCCCATGAACATGAGAATCGCAAAATTCTGCAAATATAAAAATACATATGAGAAAAACCCCCTACAGAAGAAAAAAAATACACATAAAGCACAGTTACTTACCTGTAACAGGTGATCTCTGGGAACAGCAGGAATAAGTCTTCACATATGGGTACGTCGGTAACGACGGAGTCCGCGTGGGTACGCTTCCCAGCGTCCAATCAGAAAGCCTTTGGAAGGATCCCAACACGCCTGCGTGCTGCCTTCCCGCCTTTCCAACTGCCTCTCCTCAGTTAAGTTTGAAGCTGCGACAAAGAGAGAGAGAGAGAGAGCAAGGAAGGGAAAGATAGAGATAGAGAAAATGCAACTCCTAGGGGAGGTGGGTGGGTTGTGAAGACATTCCTGCTGTTCCCAGAGATCACCTGTTACAGGTAAGTAACTGTGCTATTTCCAGGAACAAGCAGGAATGAGTCTTCACATATGGGGACTCCCAAGCTCAGATGCCCTGAGGGAGTCCTAACATGTTGCAAGTCTAGAACGAGCCATGCGATTCCTCAGGACCTCAGGCATCCTGGGGATGGAGGGTAGGAGTTGAATACAGAAAAGGAGCTGTGGAACAGCTGTCTAGAACAGGGCTTCAAAAGGGGAAGACCCTGTATCAAGGGCATTTAGTAGTGAAATGTTATAATCTGGGCCTCCCTTGTTGGCATTGCACAAGTGCACTGAGCTACATATGGATCTGATGGAAGAGCCAGTGAATGTGCTCAAGGGGTACCTCACTGAGAAGTAGAGGTAATAAAGTAGAATAAAAACAAGTGGAGGTCAGAACCCTTCAGGGTGAGAAATAGCCCCAGGGGAAAAACTGGGGTAGTATGAGAGGTAGAGCTTCAGCGGAGACGCAGAAGGTACTATTAAAGAAAGCTTAAACTGTTGTGGTCCAAAAATAGAACAAATGTAGGACCAAGAGAAAAAATGAGTCTGACCCAACTGGACTGGGGTTGGAATCAGTCCATGTAGGGGAGAAAGGGTATGGAGACCCTTGCATCTGATAAGAAAGTAAGGACAGACTCAGGAGCGCTAAGCTTTATAGTAACTGAAGCTCCGCAATGTCCTTTCTAAATGGGGTCAATTAGGAAAGAAAAAGGGTACATTGAGAGCTTCAGGAGTACCTAACCTGAAAAGGTTATGGTAAGGAAAAATTTGTTAATTACCACAGGGAGTGGTTATAGGTGTAGCCCCCTAAGTATGCTGGCACAGCATTCATGGGGGTAGTGCCCATCTGTCAGGATCAGATAGGAATGTAAGGATATCTGAACGTAACAGACAGATAGATAAGTAGATGGATACAGATCTATCTAAAAATATATATCTCATATCTATATCTATATCTATATATATCTATATATATCTATCTATATATCTATATATACATACATATAGGGTATATATGCATACATCTAGAAAGAGATATGTATGGGCAGAAGACACTCATATATATATATATACCTAGACAAAATAGGTAGACATATAGACACATGTCTCCAGGCATATGGATGGAGAGATGTTCAGAGAACCCCATCCCCTCTAGGTATAGAGGGAGAGAGGAAGATTCATCTGACAGCAAGAAGGTGGATACTTGCTTGAATAGGTAAATAGAGAATCCTCTTTTCCTGGTCATGACTGGCAGAGTCAGAGGGAAAGTCTCCCTGACAAGTAGAAGGCTGAATTCTTTGCAGAATTTGAGCTCTTAAATAACCAGGATGGCCTACGTGAAAATTGCAGAGGATAACATTAGTCTGTAGACAGGAGGTCCAGATATCTCCAGAATTGCAGTATGGAGATTGAATAGAGGAGGCCTCTGGAGGAAGATACCCTAGTGATCCGCCCATGAGGGCAAGATGGGTATTAGGCCTCCTCTAGCTGCCATTGGAGAAAGGTATCTCTGACGAAAAGACTCAAGGAGATATGGGCCAAGCCAGGGAATTGGCCCTCCTTTAGGCTTTCACGTAATGAAAGGCCTGAGGCTTATGCCTCAAAAGAGATGTAAAAGGCAGGGAATACCTGCCAGATATAACTGGGGGAACCTCCTCCCCCTAACTATCTGGGGTTATCTGCTAGGCAAGATACTGATGCTCTCTAGCAAGGGCCCATAGTGCAAAGCTACTCTGTAGAAATGCAGAGAGCATGCTGCAGGTTGGTAGAAAAAAAAAACTGGCAGTGGAAAGCCAGCAGGTGACCAGCTATTCTGCCAAGGCAAAGAATAGAAGTTAACCAACCAGACTATGACAATAGGATTTCCCAAAGAAGGTGAATAACCTGTTTGGGACTTAGCACTGAGGCTAGGAGGATTGCTAGTGGAGGAGAAGTCCTGGTTGCGTAGAGAACACAACCAGTGGCCTAACCACTAGGAATTGCTGTATCTACAGCAACTACCCGGGCAGCATAGAAATTTTTCTTTTCCCTTTTCCCTTCTTTAGAATGGGAAAGAGAAACAGTCCTGATAGGACTTCCTATTGTTTGATGAACTGCCCTATGGTAACAAGGGGAAAAGAACTCCAGAAGGGAGAATCCCCCAATAGAACAGGTATAGGATTATAGGAGCTTACTAATGTAAAAGAACCACTCTTACAACCCAATGTTGTAGAAAGAGGGAGGTAAGACAGAGTTGCAAGAGACCGACTATGGAGGAAGTCTCTGACAGGTGAGATGATACATGCCAGTACAGGGAAACAACTGTCCATTGATAGTTGTTATCTCTCTTTCCTTCAAGAGGAAGAGGAAACTGATAAGTATGGGCATGATCATCATAAGACTCTTAGAAAAAAGATGTCTCATGAAGAGATATCTAGGTAGGTTAGGATAAATTTAGTGCAGATACTGCCAGTGAAAAAGGCAGACTGACACCCTAACCACCAACCAAGAGGGACAATGAACTATTTGAAACCCTGCGACTGCTGGGTTGTTGACCCTGTTGATGTTGTGGATTCTTCAGACTAGGGCGATGTTTCCCTTGTTTGGGAACATCTGTATGATGGGCAGATGATGGGTAAAACCTTCTCTCCCTAGGGGAAGAAAGTTTGGTAGGACATTTCCTACCTACTGGGAAAGAAGAAGGCGTAGAACAGCCTCTGGAAAAAGGAAAGTCAGTGGATAACTGAGTAACCTGGAGTAAAGACTCCTTGAAGAGATTTTCTCCAGTGCAAGGAGTATTTACCAGTCTTTCTTGTGCCCATTTGTCTAAGTCTGAAGCTTGAAGCCAGGCTTTACGTCGTGCCCCTATAGCCACAGCAGAAGTCCTGCTAACAGACTCAAAGGAGTCTAGGGTAGCACGAGTAAGAAACCTAGAGATATTTTGAGTATGACTAACCAGTGAGGAATAGTCTTTACTCTTGGGCTCTTGAAGAAAAGGAGTCAAAAGATATAATTTCTTTGTGACCTCTTCAAGAGATAGACCCATATAAAAAATATATGAGAGAATTCTTGCTGAAAGCATGGATGTCTGAAAGGTTTGACGTCCAAAGGCATCTAGTGTCCTAGACTCACGACCTGGCGGACAAGAAGAGTGCTTTTTATTACTCTTCACTCGCCTCATTGCTGATTCTACCACAATGGAATGATGAGGAAGTTGAGTCTTTTGAAACCCTGGAGAGGGGGGGCACCTGATATAGGAGATCAGTTGCTCTGGAAGGTGGGGGTACCTTTAAAGGAGCTTCCCACAGTCGTAGCAGGAGATCCTGCAAAGAATGATGCAAAGGAAGTATTATATTCTCCTTTGCTTTGCTAGGAACAGAGAGGTATTCTGTATTCCCTTGTGTAGGATCTTGTCCAGGAATAGGAATGGCAAGTGATTTTGCCATATCCAGAAGGAAAGTCTGGAAAGAAGGATCCCCAGAGGGAACTTCCCTTGGATAGGCTAGATCTGATAAAGAACTAGTGTTGGCACCGAGGGATCTATTCAAGTATATAGGAATAGAAGATCCTGAATGGCGCAGTATGGGTTCCTTAGATGGTGGTCGCTGGTACTGCAGGTCAGAACCAGCGACAGTCGGTAACAGATCGTCCATGCTAGGGATCGATTCCAAACTCGGCATCGAGGGAAACGAGCCTGACGAGAGAAGCATGGAAGGTACCGACAGCAATGGTACTGTGGATACCGGTACCGATCTCGGTACCGTATCTGATACCGGTGGATGAAGACCAGCCGGTGGCAACTCTAATGGTATTGGAGGAACCGAAATTTGCAGATCTGAATTATCGGAACCGAGCCTTCGGTACCGACAGGAGTCGGTACCAAGGCGAGTCGGTACCCAGTCCTCCAGACTGGAGATCGATTCCAGACTCGGCATCGAAGGAAGCGAGTCTATCGATGCACGTCTGGAGGGTACCAACGTCGGTACTAGTATCGGTGTTGATACTGATACTGGAAGGTCGATCTGGAGCGTATCCACCGGCCCCGCAGGTACCGGGGATGCCAGACGACGATCCTTGGTGAGGAATGTTTCATCCAACACCAGTGCCGATGCCGGGGTATCGGTACCGCTCGAAGCGGATGCCACCACCGGGCATGGCTCAGGTATGTTCTGTGAGGGATGAACCTCGGGAACAACCTGAAACCCCACACAGGCTTTGGAGGCCGAAGACTCCCACCGGGGTTTTGAAGCCAGTGGATTCTCGAGGACAAGGCCATAGGCATCTCTATGCTGTGCATGAGAAGTGCCGCTCGAGGACTGGCTAGTCTTAACAGACTGTTTTTGGGTTACCTGATCCTGTGTAGAAGAAGATATGGTCGGTGCCCTGAAGTTGGAGGGGGACCGCGTGTCGAGGGGAACTCGATGTTGAAAACTTCTTCTCACAATACTATTGCCCGAGGGCTCCGGAGGAAAATGGTCAGGACCCAAGCAGGTTAGACACCGATTGTGAGTGTCTAAAAATAAAGTTGTACTGCCACGGGGGGGGGGGGGGGGGGGGGGCGGAGCCAGCTGCCGAGGGAGATGGTCGCTTAGTCTGGTAGCTCCCTGCTGAATCCTTGCGAAATCCTGCCCTCCCTTCCTATTTACCTTCAGCACATACCTCTCTTGGTGGCTTATCATTGTGGTTTGGCTATGGCGGTCAGCAAACAGACTAGGCTTGAATTCGGAGCCGGTTCAAACTCCGGAGTTAAAAGATCGAAGCCTGACCCTCCGTCCCCTCTTAAGATGGCGTCTGCTCGTGAAAACGCGGAGGGGCTACAAGAACTCCTACAAGACATCAGGGCGGTTCGGGAGATGGTTGCTGCGAACGGGGAGACTTTAGCTGGCGTCCAAGCAGACATTCTAGAATTAAAAGAACTAAAAGATCAGCTGATGGCGATCACATCTAGAATGGAAGAAGTTGAGAATCATATGGCCGCACACGAGGAAAAGCTGAAAGCGGTAGCAAAACATGCGAAAAGGATCGAGGCCCTTGAGCGAAGCCTGGAAGATCTTAATAATCGCACTCGCAGAAATAACATTCGGGTGATAGGCATACCAGAAGGTGTCGAAGGCACCAATATGGTTGCCTTTATGGAAAAAACGATTCCTAAGATTCTACGGATTAATTTCTCTCCTCCATTTGAAAATGACAGGGCCCATAGGGTGCCGACGCAACCTAATCCTCATAGCCGACATCCGAGGCCAATCATAATCCGGGCTCTCCGCTATTCTCAAGTGACACAGATTATGCAGGCGGCTAAAGCCAGCTCCCCGATAAAATTCGAAGAGCATACTGTGGCTGTTTTTCCGGATTTTAACAAACCAACTGTGGAGCGGCGCAAGCGGTTCCTTGCCTTGCGGCCTCGGCTCCAGGGCCTCCAGGCCAGGTACGGACTTTTCTTCCCTGCTCGGATGAGGGTCACCCTCCACAATCAAACTCGGACTTTTGAAGATCTATCGGCTCTACAGGCGTTCCTTGATGAAAAAGAGGCAGAAGTGATGCGGTGAAGACCTCTTTCATTTTGGGTTAATCATCCCAAGGGACGCAGTTTCCAGAACTTTTGGAGTTTAAAGCTGTAGCTGTCATGCTGTGTTAATGTTTTCTGAGTTTTTCTCGTCCTCCTTGCTGCTCTCTTAACTTTGTTTTATTGTTGGGGGATTTGTGTGTCTTGTTTGAGCACTTATATGGTGGGTAAGAGGGACTGAGTATGTTTATGGGATGTTGGGACTCCTCTGTCTTTTGGCATCTCTTATTTCTTAAGGATGGCCAGTGTGTTTGAATTATATAAATGAGGGGGGTGTGAGGACATAGGGGTACTCTATATTCTATCTCTGTTGGGTAAAACAAATTAAGATAAAACTAAACAAGGGAAGGGATAAAAGGGGGTTAATGAAAAAAATAATAAAATAATAATAAAAAAAAAAAAAGAGGAAGAAGGGGGTAATTCCCATTCTGTTTTGATCATGATAGGAGGGGGGGGTATGTTTATTTATTTTTATTTTTTTTTGTTAGTGTCAGCGGGGCAGGGCTGGGTGTCTTCTCATTTTCAGCTCTGGCTCACCCAATTTCGTTTCCTTTGTGGGAGGTGTTTGACACATGGGTGTTGTTGGTGTTGTTGTTGGGGTTAACTTGGTTTAGGTTGGACCTTGTAAATAAGAATGTGGGTAATGAATTAATGGGTGATGGCTGATACTTCTGGTAAGAACACATCGAGACCTCTTAAATTTCTGTCTCTAAATGTGAAGGGCATTATGAATCCGGCTAAACGGAAAAAAATCCTGCTTTATTGTAAAAAGGAAAGGGCAGATTTTGTTCTCCTTCAGGAGACTCATCTCTCTTCCGTTGAAACCATGAAGTTGGGGGCAGGACAATATGCGTTGGTGGGCCATTCACCTGCTCAGAGGAAAAAAAATGGTGTAGCTACGTTAGTCCTCAAATCTTTGGCACCAGTGATCGTGCATGCTAAATCTGATTTGGAGGGTAGATGGGCCAAGTCTTTCCTCCAGGTAGGAAGTCAGAAATTCGCCATTATTAATGTCTATGGTCCCAATCATGATGATGTGATTTTTTACCGTACTCTAGCTGAGGCGGCGCAGGAATGGGCTGCATGGGATATTGTTATGGGTGGAGATTTTAACCTCACGTTGGACCCTCTGTTGGATTGGCAACCATGTAGGTCCTTAAAACAGTCGAGAGCAAACCTTGCTTTACTTTCTATAATTCAGTCTTGTGCGTTATCGGACATTTGGCGGCTTCAGCACCCAAAAGGTAAAGATTATACTTTTTTACTCTTTACCGCATGGTTCGCACTCATGTATAGATTTCTTTTTAATATCGAAATCATTGGTATCTTTGGTCATACAATCTGAAATATGTAGCACCCATATATCAGATCATGCAGCTGTTACTTTTAATCTACGATTAGATGTGCCCAAAGCTAGGAGCCCCTCATGGTTCTTTCCAAGAGAACTATTAAATGACTCCGGTTTTATTAAGGTTATTAAGGCTGCAATTCAGGGGTACTTTGAAATAAACCTACTCCAAGACACAACCGGGTGGGCATGGTGGGAGGCTTTCAAGGCGTTTATGCGAGCTGAGTGCACAAGCTATAAAATTAAGCTGGATAGACAGAGGAAGTCATGCTTAGAGAGCTTGGATGCCCAAATCCGTGCGGGTGAGAGACTACTGAGAGATAAGTCTGACCCCTGGATTCTCATACGACTGCAGAAACTGAGATACCAATATAATTGTATCATCTCTTCGGAAGCGGCAAAGCTAGATGCGGCTCAACAAGCTAAATACTATATTGAGTCGAATAAAGCTGGATCCCTCCTTGCGCGTACCCTTAGGCCTAGACCTCCCAAAAGATGAATTGAGGCCCTATCTGATGATAATCAATCTTTGCTTACCAGTTCTGAAGAGATAACTGAGGAGTTTAAATCCTTTTATGCTCAGTTGTATTCCTCCGAAACTCAAGCAGACTCGGACGCCTTCCAAACATTATTTGGGCATATCCCGCATCCCTCTCTGTCTTCCTCACAAAAAGAGGGGTTGGAGAGTCCCATTAGTATGGGGGAGATTAGAGAAACATTAATGGGGCAATCTAAGGGGAAGGCTGCTGGCCCGGATGGCTTGCCTTCTGAATTCTATCAGGTGTTCGCGGTAGATCTGATACCTTTTTTGCAACAATATTTCTTGACTTTAAGTGCACAATTGCCGGCCACAGGCTCCTTTAGTGAGGCGACAATTGTTGTACTAGAAAAACCAGGTAGGGATCCTCAGAAAGTCGGAAATCATCGTCCTATATCATTATTAAATGCGGATTATAAATTGTTTGCGGCTATTCTTGCACGTAGATTAGAAAAGGTAGCCCCTTATATTATACATCCGGATCAGTGCGGTTTTATTGCTGGGAGATCCTCCGCTGACAATGCCCGTCTTCTTTTGAACCTTTTGGCTGTTTCTGAGAGCTCAAACTTCCCTGTGGTCGGACTCTCCGTTGATGCCGAAAAGGCTTTTGACCGCTTAGAATGGTCTTTTTTGAAGCAGGCACTGAAATGGTTTGGTTTTGGGGAAGAGTTTCTGCGTTTTCTCCATCTATTATATGCCAATCCCACAGCTCGAATCCTTGCGAATGGGCTTTTATCTACCTCGTGTTCAGGGGAACACATCAGGGCTGTCCTCTCTCTCCCATATTGTTTAATATCGCGCTGGAGCTGTTGGCCCTGCTGCTTAGACATTCGAGTAAAATTCAGGGTATCCACATTGGGGACAACCATGTCAAGTTATCTGCTTATGCGGACGATTTGCTGTTTGTCCAACCTGATTTGTTGGGGGAGGTTCTAGGGTTAATAGATTCATACTCAAGTCTGTCTGGGTATAAAATAAACTGGAATAAATCGGTCGCCTTCCCTCTAAATAGACTGACTTTCTCCTCTATGCTGAGTCGTTTTCCGTTTCAGTGGGAGAATAGAGCTATAAAATACCTGGGAGTGAAGTTTGCCTGCTCCTTGGATGAAACGATTCAGTTAAACTGTAAAGAAATGATCGAAATGGTCACGTCTTTTACCTCCAAGTGGTCTCCTCTTCACCTATCTTGGTGGGGCAGGCTTGATTCCCTGAAAATGGTCCTGGTGCCCAAGATAAATTATATTTTGGAAATGTTACCTTTGACTTTGCCCAACACATTCTATAGGAAACTGGAAAGACTTCTGGTGGATTTCTTATGGCAGGGTAAGCCACCCAGGATTGCGACTTCTAAATTAAAGGCGAGTAAACTGAAAGGGGGTATCCATTTTCCTGACTTCCGATGGTACCATATGGCTTTCAAGGTAAAGCAAGGTGTGGAATGGTGCTCTCCTAAGGATGAAGGGTTGAGGCAAGCCTGGCTAGACGTGGAGGAGCAATTGGGCTCTTCCATTCCTATGTCTTTGTGGATGGGTATGCGATTTGCGAATTTGTCCAGTTGCCTTCAGATAATTCAGGCCACTCAAGAGGCTTTTATTTTTGCGGAAAGGCAATTAGGGCTGGAGGGCTGCCCCTCTTCCCACCTTTCAATTTGGTATAACCCAAAGTTTAAAATTGGCCATAGGGTAATCTCGTGGAAAACGTGGCACGATAAAGGAATTTGGACGGTTGGTCAGCTTGTTAGTCAGGGTAAATGGAAATCCTTCGAGGATTTACAATATGAGTTGTTTGATTTGCCTAGAAGTTGGTCTTTCCAATGGATCCAACTTAAGCATTGTCTTGTAGAGCGGGTGGGAGATCCTAGACTGATGAGTGACAAGTGGGGGTTGGTGCAGCTGGTGGAGAGTTGTCATGGTCCGAAGGGTACAGCTTCCAAATTCTATGCTAACTTCAGGGATAATGCAGGGCATTCCTTAGTAGGGCTGGAGAGAGCATGGGAGTTGGATTTAGGCTCACCTATCTCTGCAACGTCCTGGTGCCAAATATGGAGGCAGGTGAATAGAGTGTCGAGAGCTGTGGCCCTTTCCCAATAATTATTTTTTCTAATGCATAGGGCATATTGCACTCCGGTCAGAGTTACTAGATGGCGTCCCACAACAAGTAATAAATGTTGGTCCTGCGCAGGTGGGCCAGCTACATTGAAGCATATGTTTTTTGAATGCCCTTTTGTCCAGCGGTTTTGGAGGCAAGTATGGGAGAGGATCCAAAGAGTGTTGTGTTTTCAAGCTCCTTTGTTATGGAAAACTGTAATATTACGCTCAACTGTAGATGGAGCAGATATGCCAAAGAACAAGGCTTTCTTGTTTAATTTTATGCTGACAATTGCTTTGAAACTTATTGTTCTGCATTGGAAGGACTTTTCCATGCTAAATGTGTATCAGTGGTGGAACTTGCTCTGTTTATATGCTAAATATGAGAAAGCTCATGGGCAGTTGTCTATCCATAAGGGTTATCACTCTTGTTTTATCTCCACGATGAACAGGTGGAAATACCTGGAAGATTTTGCAGCAGAGGCAAAGTGTTCGGGGGTTTCTTTTTGATCATAGAAGTTGGAGCCACCTCAGTGAGATTTTTTCTTTTTCTTTTCCTTTTCTTTTGTATAGTCCAACCTAGGGGGGGAAGGGGGGGGGGGAGAGATTTAGTTCTCTTGTTTTTCTCTCCAGGGGATGTAAAAATGTATAAGTGACCAATATTTCTTTTGTGCTGCACTGGGTGTTGCTGTTCTGTTGGTCTGTATTTCAGCTTAGAATATTTCTCTGTATTATTGACTTGTGGACTTTGTAGTGTTTAGGTGTGAAAATCAATAAATAAACCTTTAAAAAAAAAAAAAAAAAGTTGTACCGCCACAGTTTGTACATTTCTTGGGGAAAGTGGCTGGCGGTTCCATGAAGGAAAACGGAGAGGCCTAGAAGGCCTGAGAACCGTGAGACACTAAGGAAGAAAAATATATTCCTTAAAAAGGAAAAAGTTATACAAGAAAGAAAAAAGAAACACCGGCGGTACTGGTGGCGTCGGGGAGGCAGCCGCGACCACAAGAAAACTAAAAAATAAAAGAAGAATTTTCTGCGGTGACAGGAGGACGTCCTGCCGGCTCCGCGGAAAAACGAAAACTGAAGAGAGGCAGTTGGGAAGGCGGGAAGGCAGCACGCAGGCGTGTTGGGATGCTTCCAAAGGCTTTCTGATTGGACGCTGGGAAGCGTTCCCGCGCGGACTCAGTCTGTACCGACGTACCCATATGTAAAGACTCATTCCTGCTTGTTCCTGGAGATAAATACACTTCACATCTGGGCTCGCAAAAAAATAGAATGGGCGAGTTCTGGACTGGAGTGGAGAGATTCAAGGAAAGAAAATTAGCAGGTAAGATCTAATTTCACTTTCCATATCATCCCTCCAATTTAGTCCAGATTCATAGGATGTACCAGAGCAGTACTAAACAATGGGCGGGACCCGCAAGCCTGGCCTGGTATACCGAGCACCAAAGTGGGCATCGTCTCTAGACTGAACATCCAAATGGTAGTGACGCACAAAGGAATGGAGAGACGACCAAGTCGCTGCCCTACAAATATCCACTGGTGGCACCAGATTAAATTCCATCCACATTTGCGCTGGGAGCATCCAGGCCTTCCAACATCCTTTTGTGCAGCTGAAAAAACTAGACACCTTTGCATTGAACGCCGATGTCATCAGATCCATTACAGGTGTCCCCCAGTGATGCACTATGTCTTGAAACACTTGTGCGAATCCAAAAGTGATGCTCAAAGTCAGCTTGCATGTTTTCTTTTCTGGCCACTTGGGCTGCCGATAGAGCAAGCAGGTGCTTCTCTGCTCAGAAAAGAAGAGGAGCAATCTCCACCATCAGAATCACATTTCCTCTGCTGTTTTGATCCCAGGAGCTGAAGGTAATGCCAAGCACTTGGAGACGCAACTGGAGAAATATGGAGAGCATATTTGGGCCTGAATCTTCTTGCCGCATTCCAGAGGAAGCAATACCAAGTCCAACCTGGTGTTGAACCGGGCTCCCAGATAAGTTCGATCCTAAGAAGGCTCCAAACTGCTCTTGTTGAAATTGACAACCCAAGCGAGGCTCTGCAGAAGGGCTAACAGCCGCTCTGTTACTGACCGACCTTGCTATGATCAGTCAATTGTCTAGAAAAGGATGAACCAACACTCCTTCTCGCCGCAAAGCAGCAGTGACCACCATCAACAGAACTTTGAAAAGGTTTGTAGAGCTGTAACCAGACCAAAAGGAAGAGCCTGAAACTGAAAATATCCCATAGGATCCACCAAGCAAAGAAAACGTTGGTGATCTGGACGAACAGGAATATGCAAGTAGGCCTCAGAAAGATCGAGAGAGGTCAGAAACTCGCCTCTCTTCACTTCTACTATGACTGACCTTAAGGTCTCCATGCAAAGGTGAGGCACTTTTAAAGCCCGATTGGCAAGCTTTAGATTGAGAACTGAGTGAAAAGATCTTTCTTTCTTGGGAACCACAAAATAAATGGAATACCGACTGAGTTTGCATTCCCATGGAGGGACCTCAACCACTGCTCAGAGTTGCACTAATTTCTTAAGTGTGTCTGCCACTGCTTTTGCTTTGGCAGGAACCTTGAAAGGATAAAGATAAAAGCATCAGAGAGGACAAGCCAACTCCAGGGCGTAACCTTCACGAATGACATAACACCCTGACTTGAAGTTATTTGGACCCAAAAGGAGTAAAAGGTCTGCAGATGACCTCCCAGAGGAATCAGCTCTGCCTGGACTCCCCTCGATTCACTGGAGCTTACTGGAGCCTCCTGAAGGACCTCCAGAATAGCCCTTACCTTCTCCTCACCCCCCTGAAAGGGCTGACCCCGTAGAAGACTAGCGAGAACGTTGAAAAGTAGCAAAGCATGAAGCTCTAAAAATCCAGAAATCCTTACAGCGACCCTTCTCTAAGTTTGTCTTCTGGTAATCTGGAAAGTTTAGAATCCTTTAAGTCCTTAACGAGCTTTTCCAATGCTTCCCCAAAAAGAAGCTTTCCTTTGAAGGGAAGCTTACTAAGCCATGCATTGGAAGCTACACCTCTGTCCAATTATGCAGCCACAAAAGATGCCGAGCAGAAACTATCAAAGCCATATTCTTAGCTGAGGATCACACCAAGTCATAAAGCGCATCTGCTAAATTCGCTGACTCGACTCGAGCTTAGCCGCTTCCGATGACGCTCCAGAAGAGTTCTAATCCGCTTCTGGCTAACTCTGAGCCCACTCAAACAGGCTCATGCCACATAAGCCCCACAAATGCAAGCCTGCAAGGCAAGAGCAGTGACCTCGAAAAACTGCTTTAAAACTGTTTCCAGCTTATGGTCCTGGATGTCTTTCAGTGCAGCACCACCTTCTATCGGAATGGTAGTCTTCTTGGAAAGCGCCAAAACAAGAGCATCCACCTTCGGCAGCTTAAGGGATCTTTGTCATCAGGCGTAATAGGATATAGCCATGCCAATAACCGAGTAACCTTCAACCTTGCCTTCAGAACCTCCCATTCTGCCTCAATCATTTTTCTAATAGCACTATTCAGCGGAAAAAAATCTGTGGTTGCCGAATACCCTGCAAAAGAGGATTCTCTAGGGAATGCTCCTTACCTGAAGAATCACGAAGGATATTTACAGCCGCTAAGGACTGAGCAATCAAGACCGCCAGCTCTTCTTGACAAAATACCCTCCCAATAGAAGGGTCCTCCCCTGGTGGAATTTCTCCTACCTCCTCCACCAGAAAGAGTCACTAGTGCCCAGAGCATCCTCTGAACCTGAAAAAAGAAACCTAAACATGGTCCTCTCATCCACATCCTCCTGCATTTTGTGTCACTTAGCTGCCAGCACAGAAGTATCCTTGGGCACAGGCACCAGATCTTCTCTCCCTTTAAGGATAGCCATGACCACAAGAGAACCTTGCACCAGGCTCTGCTTCATGCAGAAGACCTGATGCAAATGCAAAACAAATGGGGAGAGTGGAATACTAGAAGCAACAGAGATCTCTCTGAGCAGCTGAACGTTTTTTGACCCCCAGAGGAGCCTGGAGTTGCTAAATGCTCCTCAGAAGGTTCTCCTGGTTCCCCCTGCACTAATTCAACAATGGCGGCATTTCCCACTGAAATCGTGGGATCCCATGGCTGAACAGAAACAGAACTCGGTGCAGTTTCACCATCTGCCCCTTCATTCACCAGTGATTTTAAACCCCTTAAAAAAATCCTCATATGCGCGGTTACCAGCCTAATACGAATGATGAAAACTGACTACGGCAGGAGTTACATGAAATGCGAATGGATGGCATCACAGAAACCGTGACTGCACCAGAACTATTGAAAAAAGAAAACGCTTGGTGTGGAAGTCACGTGATGTGCTGAGGAAACTCGGATGCGTGCTGATCTTGCTCTGGGGCTCCCCTTACCCTATGGACTCAAATAAAACCCCAAATTAAGACAAATCTCACAGGGCGCTGACTGAAAATTCCGAATGCTCACTGCTGAAAACAGAAATCACAAATTTACTGCCGGCGATGAAGCAAACTCACTGGGATCAAGAAAGGTCATCTGCAAAACCAGCAAAAATGGCGGATGGACCTCACTCGCCAGAGCAGCTGGCCTCGTCTGTTGAAGAGGTAACTACAGCAGTGGTTAGCACGTTAAATAGCAGGTTTGATACACTGACGGGACAGTTCGACGGTATTAGCAAACAGTTAGAGGCAGTGGGAGCAAGGATGCAGGCAGTGAAAGTCGAGTGTCCCCGTTGGAAAATGAGCTCCAGGCCGCCGACAGAGAGATTAAAAATTGCAGGTGATGATCACCAAGCAGGAAGAAAAGCTAGACGACCTTGAAAATAGAGGTCACCGTAAAAATTTGCGATTCACCGGTGTCCCTGAAACAGTGAAGGATACCGAGTTACGAGGATATCTGACCACCCTGCTAGCCACCCTGCAATTAGGACAAGACTGTGGCCATATTATAACTGAATGCATGCACAGACTGGGGCTTGTTCACGCGGGAGATGCACAGCCTCAATTGGTGCTCACTAGATTCTTGAATTTCTGGCAAAAAAAAGAAGATCCTACAAGCGGCTAGAGCTAAAGGACCACTGAACTATGAAGGAGCTCGTATCCAAATGTACCAAGACTATGAGGTGCAATTAAGTCTGCGACATAAGGCATACGCTAGCATTTGTCAGCAATTGATAGAGGCGCATATTAACCCTTTCCAGGCTGTGCCCAAAACTCTCGGGATCCAAAATTCTGACTAAATATTCCTATCAAATGGTATATAATACATTTTTTTTTTTTTTTTACATGACCATAGCAGAAGGAAAATCACTATTAGAACATATTGAATAAGATGGGTACAATTTTCCTGAAATATGCAAAAATTAACCCGGCTGCAGAATGTGGATTAAAAATTTAAAGTAGGCCTTCAAAGGGTTAAATTTGAGGTACAATACCCAGCCCGTTTGCGTGTTCTCCATAATGGAACTGCCACAATATTCGAGACACCGGAGGTGGCACAAAAATGGATTCGAACCATTACAAATCCTTGAAACAGGACAACTAGGCCCTATTCATACCTGGATAAAGGACGGACACCGGTTCTTGCAGATGCAAGACAATATTGTGTGAATGGACCAGCTGCAGTGATGTTGGTGTCAGGCCAATATGAATATAGTAGGACAGTAAGACATTACTAATTAGCATGAACGTTTCCCCAGAGAACGAGACCACAGACATGGAACTGTTTAAGGGGCAACAAAGACTCAGCTGTCCTGATTAAGCCAACGTCACTGTGGTTGTGCCGCAGCAGTACACAAAGTTGTAACAGTTCACTTTAAAGTCTAAAGGGGGTATATGGGAATTTGTATACAAACTCTGCTTATGGGGTGCTTATTGTCTAAAAAAAATTTTTTTTTTTGATGATGGGGTGGGGGAATGGGCCTTTAAGACTGAACGGTAAAATGGCAAGTGTGTGGTTTATGCAGTATATTTAACAGTACGGTTAACACACGTTAGGCCTTGCTAGTAAGGCCCTTCCTCCCAGCAGCATAGCTTCCCATGGCAGGTTAATATTGAGATTACTAGATGGGAAGCACTTGCAGAATGAGAGCAGTTCTCTATTAGTTGAGTGATAAGGGGTAGGAAGGGATAGTTAACAATGGGAAGGGGGGGTACCTAACATCAGTTGTGACTACCTATGAGGTGGGAAGGGGAATATGAGAGGGTTATGGGGAAGGGGAAGGTAGTTGGGAGAGAGGGGTTAGGGGATCCTGGGGGTCATCCGTCGACAGGGTAACTAATATAGCGGATGAAAAATGAGGTTTTGCAATGGAGAAGATGGGGGGTTCTTAGGCTGAGAGGACCCTCACCACGTAATTAATGAATATTTGCCTGGGAAGAAAACAATCCAAATATACAATTCGGGTTGAGAATCATATCGTGGAATATATGCGGCTTGGCTAGCCTTCTGAAATGCCATAAAGGAGATCTTATTTTGATACAAGAAACACATCAAGCACTGGGAAATCTGAATAGGATGCGTAGCGGTATGATAGAGCAAGTGTTTGGTCCAGCCGTGCAAGGCAAGAAGGGAGGGGTTGCGATCCTTGTCTGGAAGGGAGTGGGGTTTCAGGTCACCCATACGGTAATGGATCCGGAGGGCCGGTTTGTATTAGTACAAGGTAGTCTGCAAGGGCAAAACATGATATTAGGTAGTGTCTATGCCCCCAACACCCCAGACCCACTTTTGTTTTTGCTAAAGTGGCTGCAGAAATAGATAAGCTGCTTGAATACCCTTTGATCACTGGAGGTGACTGGAATGGGGTCTTTGACTCAACCTTGGCTGTTTCAGGGGGGGAGGGCAAGATGGTATCTATTTGCACACAGCACATCACCTGGGGCAGTTTCATAGACAGTGCCAGCTAGTGGATGTGTGGTGGACCTTGCACTCTGCTGAAAGAGATTATACCCACTTGTCTCGGGCCCATGGCACTAGTGCAAGGTTAGATTCCATTTTGGTTTCGGAGGAGCTTTTCGAGCAATAGATGATGCGGTAATTGGACCTTACGAGATTTCCGATCATACGCCTGTTTGGATAGATTGGACGAGTGATAGCCCTGTTGTAGGAAGAGCGCCTTGGTGTTTCCCCCTAGACCTATGTTGGGATGAGAAGTTTCAAGCATATTTGGTAGATAGGTGGGATAATTACAAATATCACAATCAGGGCCACTTAGATGATCCAGGAGGCGTCCAAGGCCGTTTTACAGGTGAACATTACAGCATACGGGGTTAAGTGATGATCGTATATGGCAGTAAGGATCCTGTGGTTGGAGAGGCAGCTCTAAGGAACGTCACCCTGGTACAACAACCGACAGCAGCTAACCAGGCACAATTGTTGGCTGCGCAAGTGACTTTAAATACTCTCTTACATGAAAGGGCGAAAAAGTCTTTAGTATATTACAAATATCAATTATATCAATTTGGAGACAAGGCTGGGAAAGTACTGGCACATTGTCTATTGCGCAGCCAGGGCTCCCGTTTTGTGACCCAACTACGAGTCCAGACGGGGAGACCACAGACAGATATGTCAGTTAGTGGGCGAATTTTTGTGGAGTATTACAGTACCCTGTAAAAAAGAGAAGAGGCACCTTGATTGCAAATTAGACAGTACCTAGCCAAAATGACCCATCCGCAGCTTATGCAGGAACAACAGGGGCAATTGGCAGCCCCAATAACAGTAGAGGAAGTTCAGCAGGGTATTTCCAGGGAGGCTACCTGTTGCGCCCCTGGGCCCAATGGCTATAGAGCCAAATATTATAAGCTCTTATTGGAGCAGGTTATACCCCCTTTGGTGGCAATGCCTAATACATGGCTGACCATTGGATCCTTCAAGTATAGTAATAACATGGCCCACATAGTGGTATTATCTAAGCTAGGGAAGGACCCACTGGAGGTGGGATCTTACTGCCCTTTCTCATTATTCAATTATGATTTGAAACTATTTGCAAAGATTCTGGCTGACCGCCTGGCACTTTTCCTCCCTGAACTGATACACCCATGCCAAACTGGGTTTGTATAAGGGCACTACCCAACCAGTAATGTCCAATGCATCCTCGGGTCACTAGACTGGGTCCATAGTCAATGCACCCCCTCATTGCTAGTAAGTTTCGATGCTGAAAAAGCTTTTGATAGAGTGGGGTGGGCATATCTATTTGAGACTCTAGAGAAGTATGTTTTTGGGATGGGGTTCCTTTGGGGAGTACAGGTGCTTTATTAACAGCCTACGGCAGTGGTAGGAGTCAATGGAGAGACTACCCCAAGCTTTGAGGTAGAACGAGGAACCAGGAAGGGTTGGGCTCTCCGCTACTATTTGTACTTTCACTAGAACCTCTTAAGAACTATCTATTCCTGCAAGGATATAGAAGGGATAACAATAGGGTCCTCTACATTTAAGGTTTCAGCCTTTGCAGATAACCTTCTGGTCTTGCTGACTAGACCCCATACTTCCCTACCTCGGCTCCTAAATGCAATCTCGTAATCTGGGGCACTGGCTGGTTTAAGGCTGAATATGGCGAAGTCTGAGGCTTTGGACATTTTGGGAGGGCTGCGGAGTCACTGGGGCAGACCCTTTTCCCTTAGGTGGGCAGAGAATAAATTCAAGTACCTGGGGATATGGTTATCAGCTAGCCCTGCGGAGCTGTACCAGTTAAACATTGATCCCTTGCTTAAATGGGTCCAAGATAAACTAAGAGACTGGGCCACGCTCCCCCTTTCTCTTTTGGGCTGGGTGGCCGCCTGTAAAATGATGATTTTTCCAAAAATCTTCTATGTCCTGCAACTGCTCCCATTGCAATTATTGCGATGAGACATCCAAGGGGTGGAACGTTTGATCCAGACCTTTCTCTGGAGGGGGAAGAAACCCAGGCTCAAAACTGGCCGGCTACAGAGTCCGTGGCAACAGGGGGGAGTAGGGCTCCCAAGCCTGGCCCAATATAATTTGGCATGTATGCTGCAACATGTAAGAGATTGGTTGGGAGGAAACTCAATGTATACTCCACACAAATTTGAGACAGCAATGGTAGCTCCTTATTCTCTTTTATCAGTGATGCATGTACCCTGTATACTACTGCCAGTGTGTTTTTGAGGGAATCTATTAATCAAAGGGGTTTGGTGGGCTTGGCAAACTCTGTGGCCAGCTGGGTGTCTCCCCTGAGGTGACGTGCTATCTACCATTGCAAGGCCGTTTGGCCTTTTTACCCATTTTTTGCGGGAGTGGGCTGCCCGGGGCCTTACATAGATAAGGCACGTGTTGGACGAGGAAGGGCAATTGAAGACGTTTAGGGAGTTGAGAGAGGTTTATGAGTTTTGAGTGAGCATGTTTATGCATACCTGCAATTATGGCATTATTTGGCTTCATTGAAGAATGAGAGATGAAGGTTGGTGCAAGAAAATTTTGACAAATTGGAAGAGTGGTTTGAGTTAGAATATAGGGAACGCGTTTCGGTTGCCAGATATTGTAAGGTCTTGAGAGGGTGTTCCCGGGAGAAGTGCTATGACTATCTTGCCCAGTAGTGGGAATCAGAGTTGGGAATTACCCTCACCACTTTTCGATGGACAGCAGTAGTGGCATGTATACCAAGATTGATTACTGGGGCTAGGCTCCGAGACATGTAATTTAGGATACTGGAACAGGGTTATATCTCACCCTACACAGCATGGAAAGAGGGTTCGCGGAAAGTGGACAATGCCCCTGGTACAGAAAGGATCGAGCCTATTTAGGACACATGTTCTAGGAGTGTGTGCAGGTACTGGGATACTGGTGTAAAATTCAGAGGTATTTAGGGAAATAGGGCAGGCCCTAGTGTTGACCCCGGGTTTTGCCTTCTTGGATGCTCGGGATCCCCTGGGCCTGACCAGAGCAGGGAACAGGTTGCTGGTCCAGAAAAGCTGCTTGGTTGCTAAGCGATGTATACTTCGCCGATGGCAGGACCCAGAGTGCCCAGGATACTGGGAGTGGCGAAACACATTACATAAATTGGCCCTGTGGGACGGGGGGGGGGGCATCTAAGTGAAATGTGAAAGAGGGAACTCTTTCTAGTAGTAGGGTCTCCATATTTGGATTCTCTCTCCTCTAAGGCACGCAATGATGTACTAACGATATAGATAGGGGAGGACAGGCTAGGCTGTATAAGGATACGAGGATGCCGAATGTGAAATCCTGGTTATGGCCCCCAGGAAGGTTTAGGAATGGGAGGGAGGGGAGGAGAGAAGAGGGGATGGGTAGGGGGTGGATAAGTGAACATGGTAGGGTGAATGTAACTTGTAATACTAGTGTTCAGAGTTGGCCTTGAGGGGAAGGGGAAGAGGATGGAGGGGAAACAGAAGAGGATTAAGGAGGAGGGGGGGGAGCCACAACCGAAAAGAGGATGGGGACAGGGATGGATGGAATATGGGCTATACTGAGGGTGGTTCCCAATCCCCCCGATGAACCCTCCAGACTACATCATTATTGAGTACATTAGAGAGATGGAAGAAGAATAGTAGAATTGGAAGGGCCACGATTAAACTACCATGGGAAATGTAAGTTCTGCGTTCTGAGTACTGTATATTTAGTTGTGTATAGGTTAAGACAATTATCCTTATAATTGGTTGTTAATACAGATATATATGCAAAATAAAATGAGACATGTAAGAATCTCAGAATGGGGAAGCAGGGGGGAGGGGGAGAGAAATGTAAAATGAAAAATGAAAACTTATGGATTGATGCTGGTTGTCATAACAGCCTTGACATTATGTATGATAATAGAATTTGTTAGATGTTCAACTCTGACTATAGCTATAGCTATTGTCAATAAACAATTTTGAAAATAAAGAAACCTCTTCTCACCTCAGAGAGCTAATGAAGAAAACAGCCAGTTGGCAGAACTGAAAAACTCCGGCAGCCAGGAAAAGCATAGTTACTCACCTGTAACAGGTGTTCTCTCAGGACAGCAAGAATCAGTCCTCACATATGGGGGGACGTCGGCGTCGATGGAGCCCGCTTGGTAACCTCTCCCCAAGCTTTCGAAGAACGCCTTTAGGAGATGTACCACGCATGCATGGTCCCCTTCCCACCTAAGGGTGCCATCTTGTCTCAATATGATAACAACACAAGAATGTAAAAAGAAAAGCAACTCCATGGGGAGGAGGGAGGTTTATGAGGACTGATTCCTGATGTCCCCAGAGAACACCTATTACAGGTAACTATGCTTTCTCCAGGAACAAACAGGAAGTCAGTGCTCACATATGGGACTCCCTAGCTACAGGCTACCGAAAAAAACTGTAAAAAGGCCACGGGTGACCAGAAAAAAGTGAACCATGAGAAGCAGCAATTGACTCAAGGACACCAGACTCACAAGCGCCCCCCGAGTGTCAAGCGAGGAACCAATTCTATGGTAGCCTGAACACACCAAAGGGCAGGAGGGCAGAAGTTGCTTTATACCCAAAACAAGTGACAGAGTAATGCCTGGCTGAAAACGCTGTCCTATCAGAACTTCCTCTCCAGGCAATAGTCAACTGCAAAGGTAAGGACAGAGGACCAGGTGGCGGCCCAACAGATCTCTGCCAAGGGGGACGGAGAGCAGGTTTGCAACAGAGGCCACCATGGCCCAGATGCTGTGCGCCATGAGCGAACGCTCCAGCGACAGACCGGCCTACTCAAAAGCGAAGGCAATGCAGTCTGCAACCAAAGTGGACATGGTATGTTTAGAGACCACTGTCCCTAGCCAATTTGGATCAAAGGAGATGAAAGGCTGCAAGGAGCAATGGTGGGCCTGAGTATGCTACAGGTAGAAGGACAAGGCCTGCTTACAGGGTATGGAGAGCCGCCTCTGCCCTGCTGGCATGGAGCCATAGAAAGAATGTAGGAAAGCACATCCTCCTGTTTGAGGTGGATTGGGGACACCATCTTTGGGAGAAACTTGAGTGCATGCAGAGCAGCACCCTGTTATTGTAGAACCTTGTGGGTGGGTCACCAGGGCCTGGAGCTCGCTTACCCTGCGAGCAGATGTTAGTGCCACAAGGAAGACCACCTTCCAAGAGAGATACTTAAGGTGGCACGAGCCAAGAGGCTCAGTGGCACAGCGTGTTTGGAGAGAATTACACTGAGGTGCCACTCCACCACCGGGGGTCGAACAGGTGGCTTAGAGAGTAGTAGGCCCTGCAAGAATCGAATCATGAGGGGCTGAGCGGAGAAGGGCTTGCCCTCGACAAGTTGATGGAACACCAAAAGTGCGCAGAGATTTACTCTGAGAGAGTTGGACCAGCCCTGCCTGCGACAGGTGCAGTAGATACTGGAAGACCAGATGAACTGAGCAGGCGAAGGAGTTAACCCATCTCTCTGCACACCAAACCGAGAATCTGCGCCACTTGAAGGCATAGGCCCAGCAGGAGGAAGACTTGCAAGAAGCCAAAAGAACTTCTTCCCCTCGCTGGAGAGACCAAGGTGGCCAAGGCTACCATTTCAGCCGCCATGCTGTCAGAGATAGGAACCCACAGTTGGGGTGCAGGAGGGTGCTACCCACCTGTGAGAGCAAGATTGGGTCGCTCCCTAGGGGAAATGGGGGAGCCTGGGACAGGTGGAAGAGAGGTGGGAAACAGGGCTGCCGGGCCCACTGAAGGGCTACTAGTATCACTGTGGCTCTGTCGAGCTGGAGCATGAACAGGGTCTTGGCGATTAGCGGCATGGGTGGGAAGGCATAAAAGAGGCCCTCCATCCACGGGATTAGGAATGCATCCACCACCACCCACGAGGGATAAGGTTGCCAGGAGAAGAAGCAGGCTAGCTGTGCATTGGCCGGGCTGGCAAAGAGGTTTATCTGCAGGAGCCCCCAGAGATGGAATAGTCACGTTGGGGTCCAGCCACCACTCATGCGGTTGGAGGTCATAGTTGAGCCCATCCGCCAGGATGTTGTCCTGGCCAGGAATGTAGGCCGCCCACAGTAGCATCCGATTGCTGCTGGCAAAGGAGCAAATGTTCACCGCTTCTTGGCGCAGGAGGAATGACCCTGTATCTTCCTGCCTATTGATGTAGAACGCCTCCACCTGGTTGTGGTCTGGATCAGAACCATTGTCGGTCTAGATCAGAACCACTGAAGGTGGTGTTGGAAAGTCTGGAGGGCGAGCACTATCGCTCGGAGCTCCAGGAGACTGATCTGCTAGAGGCTCTCCTCCTGTGACCAGCTGCCCTGCAAGTGAAAGTTGTCACAATGAGCTCCCCAGCCAGTTTGGAGGCATCTGCGGTGAGGATCCTCTTGGGGGCAGGGACCTGGAAGGGCATTCTGGCCTACAGATGCTGGAGCTGCAGCCACCAGACAAGCAAGTCAGCCAGAGAGCAGATTACAACCACTCTGTTCCATAGGCGCCCCATGGCCTGCGACCATTGGGAGCTGAGAGCCCACTGGGTCAGTCGCATGTACACGTCAGCATCTGGGGTAAAGCGCATTGTGGATGCCATATGGCCCAGAAGGTGAAGCATGAGGTGGGAAGAGGCGGAGGGCTGACCCTGGATATATTCTGCGAGTGCCTGGAGGTGATGGGTCCTGTCCAGAGGAAGGAAGGTCTTGGCCTGGATGGTGTCCAGCACTTCCCCTATGAACTCGAGGCATTGCATTGTCTGGAGATGGGACTTTGGGTAGTTTATGACAAACCCCAGATGTTACAGGATAAGCATGGTATGGGCAATCGCCTGGCGGACTTCTGCAGTGGTGCCATCCTTTATGAGCCAGTCATCCAGGAACGGGAAGATGAACACCCCTTGGAGACGTAGGAAGCACTTGGTGAAGACCCTTGGCGTGGAAGCCAGACCAAAGGGAAGAAGTCTGTATTGATAGTGTCAGCCTCCCATCATGAAGCAAAGGTACTGCCTGTGAAGGGGGAGGATAAGGATGTATGGGTAGGCATCCTTTAGGTCCAAGGAGTGTAGCCAATCTCCCTGCCAGAGGTATGGCAGCAATGTTCCAAGGGAGAGCATCATGGACTTCTCCCTCACCAGGAATCTGTTGAGGTCTTGCAAATCTAGGATAGGCCAAAATCCCCTGGTCCTTCTGGGCCCCAGGAAGTAGCAGGAGTAGAACCCTTTGTCTATAAGTTTGAGGGGGGACGGGTTCCACCGCCCTGTCTGACATAAGGTTTACGAGTTCCTGCTGAAGCAGATCCCAGTGAAGGGCATGCATCAGCAGCTCTCCTGGAAATAATGGCGGAGGCATCTGTTGGAGGTGGAGGAGGTACTCCTCCATCACCTGCAAAGCCCACCCATCTGTGGTGATGGCGGGCCAGTGTCAGCAAACACCACCAGATGTTGCCCTATGTGCTGAGGGGCAGGCCCTCCCTGGGGAAGAGAGGCTATGACCCAGGAGTCAACACCCCCCCCCCCCACCCAGGTTGCGCCAGAGGTACAAGCTAGGGCTTGGGGGCTTTAAGCTTATAAGGGCCATGCCCTTGGTCATTGGCCTGCTAGCCCTGTTGGAGAGCTGGGAAGGCTGTGTGCTGAGGGTAGTTTCTGTAAGCCTTCCTCTTTTTTAGGTAGAAGAGCTTTTTACCTGAAGCCTTCCTTCAGGAAGGATCTGCGTTCTTCTTGGAGAGCCTGGTCCTAGTTATATACTCTGACTCCAGTTCGGCAGCCTTTTCAGTCATGGGTTTGCCAAAAAGGTTCTCTCTTCAGCAAGGAACATCGACCAACCTGTCCTGTACCCATTGCTCCAAGTCAGAAGACTAGCCAGGCATGGTGGAGATCACTAATACACACCCCTGCTACCCTAGACGCCGACTTGAAGCAGTCATAAGACATCCAAATTATAAACTTGGAGCACTCCCTGACTGTGGAGACCAGAGTCCGGAACCACTGAAGAGATTCCTCAGAGAGACCAGCCATGAACCCGGCGAGTTCCTTCGCTGTATCATTCAAGTACATGCCCATGTACAGCTGGTAGGCCTGGATTCAGCTGATGAGCATTGAGCCCTGGAAGCATTTCCTGCTCAAGGCATCCATGGAGCGGGCCTCCCTACGTGGGGCACGGAGGAGTGGGTTTTCTGGCTCTTAAGCCTCTGCATGGCCGACTTCACCACCACGGAATTATGGGGCACTTGAACTTTTTGAAAGCTAGGACTCCAGCAGAACAGATACATTGAGTCCAGCTACCTGCTCACAATGGGAACTGAGGCCAGTGTCTCACACATTCAGAAGAGCAACTGTTCCAGGATAGGAGTGACAGGCACCATGAGGGCCTTTCTTTTGGGGGGGGGGGGGAGTCTTGAGGTCCTCCGCCAGAGGCTCCTCCTTGGTCTCGGTGGTAAAGCACAGTTACTTACCTGTAACAGGTGATCTCTGGGAACAGCAGGAATAAGTCTTCACATATGGGTATCGTCGGTACCGACGGAGCCTGCGCGGGAACGCTCCCCAGCGTCCAGCCAGAAAGCTTTTGGGAGCATCCCACAGCGCCTGCGCGCTGCCTTCCCGCCTTTCCCAACTGCCTCTCTCCAGTTCGAGTTTTAAAGCTGAGACAAAGAGAGAGAGAGGAAAGGAAAGATAGATAGAGAGATACAACTCCTAGGGGAGGTGGGTGGGTTGTGAAGACTTATTCCTGCTGTTCCCAGAGATCACCTGTTACAGGTAAGTAACTGTGCTATCTCCAGGAACAAGCAGGAATGAGTCTTCACATATGGGGACTCCCCAGCAAGAGATGCCTGGGAGATCACTCAGATTGTGAATCCCTGGGAAGGGCTCCACCTCCACTCATGAATCTCAGGCATCCAGTCAGGGATGGAGGGTAGGAGTTGATTAGGTATGGAACTGGTGTTTAAGAACAGCCTGACCAAACAAGGCATCCCGGCGGGAGTCCTTGTTCAAGCAGTAATGGGCTGTGAAGGTATGAACCGATGCCCAGGTGGCTGCTCGACAGATTTGGTCGATGGACACAGAGTTTAGATGAGCCATAGAGGTTGCCATGGCTCTCACATTGTGAGCTGTGACATGGCCCTCCAGAGAAAGGTTCTTACTCTGGTAGGCGAAGGAAATACAATGAGCAATCCAATTGGACAGAGTTCTCTTAGAGACTGGAAGTCCTAAATGAGAAGGATCAAAAGCAACAAAAAGTTGAGAGGACTTTCTATGTTGCTGTTTCCTTTGTAAGTACAAAGCAAGTGCTCTTTTACAATCCAGGGTATGAAGATTCCTCTCTGCACTTGATGCATGAGGTCCTGGAAAAAAGACAGGTAAATACACCTCCTGGTTCAGATGAAAGGGTGAGACCACTTTAGGCATAAAGTGTGGATTAGTTCTGAGGACTACCTTGTCATGATGGAACCTTGTATAAGGAGGATTAGCCACTAAAGCTTGCAGCTCACTGATACGGCGAGCTGAAGTGACTGCAATGAGAAAAATAACCTTCCAGGAAAGGAATTTCAAGGAGGTAGTGGCTAAGGGTTCAAAGGGTGGCTTCATAAGCTGACCAAAATCCAGATTCAAGTCTCATGCCACTGGAGGTGGTCTAATGGGAGGTTTAGTCAAAAGAAGGCCTCTCATGAATCTTGCTATAAGAGGATGAGAGGAAATAGGTTGTCCATTGAGAGGCTTAAGGGAAGCTGCAATAGCACTCAAATGGACTCTGATTGAATTTGTTTTAAGGCCTGCATGGGATAAATGCAGCAAATAGTCTAGTAAAGAATTCAAAGGTATTGCAAGAGGGTTGAGACCCTTCTCTGCACACCAAACAGAAAACCTTTTCCATTTAAAAGCATAAGAACGTCTGGTGGAAGGCTTTCTGGAAGCATGAAGGATATCCTTCACTTGCTGAGAAAGGTGTAAATCCTGAAGGTCTAGGCCTTCAGCAACCAGGCCCTGAGATGAAGAGTCTGAGGATTTCGGTGCCACAAGGTTCCCTCCTCCTGGGAGAGGAGATCTGGAGCAGACCCCAGGTTCAGGGAGGGAGCTTGGGAGAGATGCAGAAGTAGAGGGTACCACACTTGGCATGGCCAATATGGTGCTATGAGGATCATAGACCCCTTGTCTCTCTGAAGCTTGAACAGAGTCTTGGGGATGAGGGGAATAGGTGGAAAGGCATAGAGGAAGTCTTGCCCCTAATGAAGGAGGAAGGCATCCCTGGCCTGAACTCCCTGACATGGAATCCTGGAACAAAACCGGGGAAGTTTGGCATTCCACGGACTTGCAAACAGGTCTATGTCTGGGGTACCCCAAATCCGAAAAATTCTGGTTATCTGGTCCCCATGGAAGGACCATTCGTGTGGAAGCAGAACTCGACTGAGTCTGTCCGCCCAAGAGTTTTGAACCCCTGGAAGACACTGCCATGAGATGGATTTGATGCTCTCTGGCGAAGGCCCACAATCTCAGAGCTTCTTTGCAAAGTGACAGAGAGCCAGTCCCTCCCTGCTTGTTCACGTAGAACATGGCTACCTGGTTGTCCGTGTGGATGAGGACAGTCTTGTAGCTGAGTAGGGTGTGGAAGACTGAGAGCCAGAAAAATTGCTCTGAGCTCTAAGAGGTTGATATGTAGAGATGTCTCCTGTGGAGACCAGATGCCTTGGGTCGAGAGATCTTGAAGATGAGCTCCCCAACCCTTTGGAGAGGCATCTGTTGTAAGGGTTGCTTGGGGTAACACCTGTTGAAAGGGGGACCCCAGCAACAGATTTTGAGTGGACTTCCACCAGTGGAGGGACCAAAAGAGGCGACTGCAGGTTGCTATTTTGTCTGACAGGCAGCCTGATGCCTGGGTCCATTGGGTGGATAGGGTCCACTGAGCTGCCCTCATGTGAAGGCGAGCGTAAGGAACCACATGCACTGTGGATGCCATGTGGCCTAAGAGTTGCAACATCTCTCGAGCAGTTAAATGGGATTTTAACTGAATCTGGGAGGCTAACTGCACCAAGCGTAGGCAACGGGCCTGGGGAAGATAGGCTCTTGCAGTTGTGGTATCCAGTAAGGCCCCTATGAACTCTAGAGACTGAGTAGGGGTGAGATGGGATTTTGGAATGTTGATTACCAGTCCCAGATACTGAAGAACACGCTTTGTGCAGGTCAAGGAAGCCTGGGCCTCTGGCTGGGATGGAGCTTGGATGAGCCAGTCGTCCAGATATGGGAATACGAATATGCCTAGAGTGCGCAGAAATGCAGCTACTACTGCCATGCATTTTGTGAACACTCTTGGAGCAGAGGCCTGACCGAAAGGAAGCACTCTGTATTGGTAATGCTTTCCCTGGTAAAGGAACCGAAGGAACCTCCTGTGTGTTGAATGGATGAGTACATGGGTGTACGCATCCTTGAGATCTCGAGAACAAAGCCAGTCCTGACTCTGGAGGTATGGAAGGAGAGTTCCGAGAGAAGTCATCTTGAATCTCTCCTTGCATAGAAACTTGTTCAACTCTCTGAGATCTAATATGGGTCTGTAGCCCCCCGTTTTCTTTGGGATGAGAAAATAAGGGGAGTAGAACCCTGAGCCCTGTTGAAGAGGTACTTCTTCTATTGCCCCTTGGGCAAGAAGGGTAGCAATCTCTTGACCTAGAAGGTTGAGGAGAGATGTTGGAGAGTTGAACTGTTTCACCATGGTGTGAGGGGGAAGGTTTAAGAAATGAAGCTTGTACCCATCTCGTATGATGGAGAGGGTCCATTGCTCTGCTGTGATTTGTTCCCATCTGGGAGCAAAATGAGCTAACCTTCCTGGGATGGTAAGAGGCTCTGGATGTTCTAGAGCCAGAAAGGCTAAGTTCCCTAGTGGAAAGTCAAAGATCCTGAGGAGGCTGAGGCTGTTGGGCCGTAGCAGTCCTCGCAGTCTGAGACTTGGCCTGTTTTGGTTGTTGCTGTCTCTTTGTAGCAAAACGACCTTAAGAGGCCTGACCATAACCAGAAGAAAATTTCCCTTTTTTTGGGAAAGATCCTTTTTTGAATAACCTCTTTTTAAAAGGAGCAGTAGTAGACTTTGAAAGTCTATCTAAAGCAGAGTTTTCAGCATCCATCTGTTTGGCTTTTGCTTGCCAATCTTTGCCAAACAGGTTGTCCCCTGTACAGGGAAGGTTACCTAGACCATCCTGTACCCAGGATTCCAAATCAGAGGCTTGCAACCAAGCAACTCTGCGTGCCCCTATGGCAATAGCCGAGGCTCTACTGGCACCCTCAAAAGAGTCAAAGGCTGCACAGTTGGAAAATTTTGATACATCCTGTGCATGTTTAAGCCAGGTGATATATTCTTCTCTCTTATCTTCTGACATATAAGGAGATAAGGTTTGCAGATGATCTGTAACCTCTTTCAGAAACATCCCCATATAGAGACTATAGGAGTTGATTCTGGCCACAAGCATACTGGCCTGGAAGATCTTCCTGCCAAAGGCATCCAAGGTTCTGCATTCTCTCCCTGGAGGAGCAGAGGAGTGCCTTTTTGTACTCTTGATTTTTTTCATAGCAGACTCTACCACAATGGAGTGGTGAGGAAGCTGAGTCTTATGAAAACCAGGACAGGGAGGAACACGATACATGGTGTCCAACCTTCGAGAATGAGAGGAGGTGGAAAGAGGAGTCTCCCATATGCCTAACATGTGATCATAAAGAATCTCATGTACTGGTAGGGTGGCTGCCTCTTTAGGAGCCTTAGGATATTGAAGGATATCTAATTTTTTGGCTCTAGGTTCAGTTTCAGAGGCCACTGAAATGGATAGGCCTCTGGCCACCTCCCTGATGAAGTCCTGAAAAGACAAGTCTTCAGGAGGAGACATTCTCCTTTTTGGAGAAGAGGGTTCCTGAGGAAGGATCCCCGATGCTTCAATAGAGGCCTCTGATGCATCAGAGTCTTCAGAGGAATCAAAGTATCGACTGTCTGGATGCTCTCGGAGAGCCCGATACGTGTACCGGGGGGTATCGACATCGGGAGTAATCGGTACCGGGTCGGTACTGATGGGCATCACTGGATAGCGTACCGCTGCCGTCGACGCTGATGTCGATGCAAGCGGGACCGGTATCGGAATCGGTATCGGATCCGGAACCGGTACCGACAACAGGGTTTGTTGCGGTACCGAAGGCGTCGCAGCTTGTATGAATGCCGTGATGGCACGCTGCATGGTCAGAATATTCTGATCCATCGACGCCACCAATGTCTGGATGTCGGTACCGGTGGGAACCGCCGGTACCCCAGAACATTGTAACAGGTGATCGGTCGAGGCCGAGCCATCGATGTCAACCTGTGACCCCATAGATAGAGCTTTGGAAGCCGGAGCCTCCCGCCGGGGTAATTTTGCCGATGTGGATTCCTCAAGAGTAAGCCTGGGGGCATCTCGATACTTGGAGGGAGATGTACTCTTTGAGGACCGGCCGGATTTAAGTTTGGTTACCTGAGATCCATGGGATCAAGAAGCAGCCCTGGAAGACGTCGATGCCACAGAAGCTGCATCGGAGGGAAACAGGGTACTGAGCTTGGCTGCCCAATTTTGTAACCCTCTTTTAGACATCATGGAACAGGACTCACAATCCACAATGGATTGGTCAGGACCTAAACATTTTAGACACCAGTCATGGGTGTCAGTGACAGAAATAGTGCCACTGCATTTAGTGCACTTTTTAAACCCGGAGGTGGGTTTTTCCATGAGGAAAAAAATATCTGTAGGCCTAAGGCCTCAGAAGAAAAAATGCACTGAAGAGAAGAGAGTAGGTTTTTTTTGGTTTTTTTTAAAGAAAGAAAAAAGACCGGTGGTACCGGTCCGGAGTCGAGAAGGCAGACACGCGACTAAGAAAAATAAAAGAAAATAAGAAATTCTTCAGCGGTGACAGGAAACACGACCTGATGGCTCCGCGGAAAAGAAGAACTGGAGAGAGGCAGTTGGGAAAGGCGGGAAGGCAGTGCGCTGGCGCTGTGGGATGCTCCCAAAAGCTTTCTGACTGGACGCTGGGGAGCGTTCCCGCACAGGCTCCGTCGGTACCGACGATACCCATATGGGAAGACTCAATCCTGTTTGTTCCTGGAGATAGGCAAGGGTCTTCGCCAGGTCCTTCACGAAAGCCAGGAAGGCAAGGTCCTTGGATGGGGACTGGTGCCAGGTCTCCGGAGGGGAGGGGTCCAAGGGGACATCCCTGTGGAGCCGGGTGTCCAGGGACTCATTGTCTTTGGTCTTCCAATTGGAGTCGGAGACTTCAAAGGTTTCCCAAGCCTCGAGCTGGAGCCCCAGCCATGGGGGTCCAGATGCCCCTGTGCCCCAAATCAGATGTGCTGTGTGGGGAAGTCCTCAGCCCCAACCAGGACTGGGATTGGGCCCGAGGGGGGTCTCGAGGCTGGTGGCACTTGAGAACTGGCTCCATCTCCAGGGAGACCCTTGCTGTAGAAGGGCTGGTGGTTGGGACTGATAACCCAGAGGAATTGGGCATCAATGCCCGCTACTGGGCCATGAAGGCAGAAAAGCTGCATTCTAAGGCTGCCATCTGGGCCTCAATGCCCAATGACTCCGCGGCCCCCAGTGCAAGTACTGAGGACTTCAGTCCCAACACCGGCGCTGTCGAGGGGATGTCCTCGCAGAGGATGGCCTCAGAGAACCAAGATCAATCCCTGGACACTGATGGCCTTTTCTCCCGCTAAGGCAACTTCAAGGCCCACTGCTGGCCATCAGCTTCAGACTTACAGCGAGGGCTCTGAGGCCGGGTGCCATGGGACTTTCACACGGTCCCAGATCCATCACCCAAGGAGGCCAACTATGATGTCAGGCTCTTTCCAGGGGCATCCCTCCTTGAGGGAGCCCCGGCTTGATGCTCCGTGTCCTTGAGGTTTTGAGTCAGCGTGGTCGCCATGCAAGAAGGGAGCTTCCATGGTGGCCCTTCGAGGGTGCTGACCTTGCCAACGACTCTGGGTCTGAGTCGGTCTTGTGAAAAATCGACTTGTGCTGCATCTTGTGGCCCCAAAGGACCTTAAGGGTCATCTGCTGGCAGAGACCATATACCAAGGCACCATGATCTGTCCCGAGGCACCAAAAGCAAGAATCTTGTGGGCCCATGCGCAACATATTATGAGCACAGTGGTTGCATGTCTTGAAGTCACTGACCAAGACCATGGCATGGCATGGAAGACTGTCCCTGTGAGATCAAATTCTCTAGGTCCGGCTAAAAAGGGTGCAAAAACCCACGCACCGAAGGAAGGACCCCCAAAGGGGAAAAAGAGAAAAGGAACCTGAAAAAACATGACTCTCGAGGCAAGCAGAATCCAGCAACGGGAGGGAACCAGTACGTGACAGGAGAAAAGTAAGACAAATATAGCAAACCAACTTTCTCCGGGGGTGACAGGCACACATCCAATGCGCTCCATGGAAAAAAGGAGACTGAAGCAAGATGGCACCATTAGGCAGGAAGGGGACCATGCATGCATGGTACATCTCCCAAAGACTTTCTTTGAAAACTGGGGAGAGGTTACTGTGCGGGCTCCATCGGCGCCAGCATCACCCCATATGTGAGGACTGACTTTGTGTTTGTTCCCGGAAAAAGTCGAAAAACGGCTCCTGTCAACTTTTTTATTCCCCCCCCAACAAAACTTAAAGAGCCAGAGCACAGAAGAATAGAAGTCAGTCAAATTCCTTCTAAAAGATAGGAAGGATAAGCATAGTTACCCACTTGTAACAGGTGTTCTCCGGGGACAGCAGGAACCAGCCCTCACATAGGGTGATGTCAGCACCAAAAGGAGCACTCATGGAACCATCCCCCCAGCTTTCAAAGAAAGCCTTTTGGAGATGCCACCACGCATGCATGGCTCCCTTCCTGCCCAAGGGTGCCATCTTGCTCAATCAGGTGACATAGCTAAAAGATGGCAAAAAATAAAATATAGTAGAGGCAACTCCAAGGGGAGGAGGGAAGGTTGTGAGGACTGATTCCTGCTGTCCCTGGAAAACACCTGTTACAGATGAGTAACTATGCTTTCTCTGGGAATAAGCAGGATGTCAGTCCTCACATATTGGACTCCCTAGCTATAGGCTACCGAAAGCCCATAGAGAAAAATCACGGTTACCCTCAGGGGAAGCCATGAGCATCAGCAATTGAGTCTGCAGATAAAGACTGCAGTAGGACCCATGTGTCCGATGGAAACCAGTACTCTGGTAGCCTGAACAAGCTGTGCTCCAGGGCCACCATTCTGGACTCCAGGCCAGAAGGCTCCACAGCCAATGGCACAGGCACTGGTATTGAGGGAATCGGGCCTTCTGCCAGTTCCCCCGAGAAGTCGTTCTCGATAAGGATGGTGTCAGGCGACCAAGGTCGGCCCAAGGTAGTCCTTCTGGGGACCTTCACAGGTCCCTCCTTCTCTGATCCCTCAGATGAGCATCTAGGACTGCAGGAAATGGCTCAGGACTTGTCCGGCCCATATGAGCCCTCCAGGGATGCCGCCTAAGAATCCATCTTCTTCATGGATTCCCTCGAGGGAGACTCCCTTTCCGAGGAACCATGGCATCGGTCAGGATCCATAAGGATACCCCGAGATTCCATGGTTTCGGAGGAGGCCTAGACCTTTCGAGGCTCTGGGGACTCAAGGAAAAACTTATCATGCTGCTGCTGGCGGCTCTTGAGGGTCTTGGTGGACATCTTACAGAGGCTGCATGCCGTGGGATCATGGTCTGGTCCCAGGCAGCGAAGGCAGCACTCGTGTTGGTTAGGGACACTATTTTGGCACATTGATCACACTTTTTTGAACCATTGGTAGCCATGGGAGAAAGTGTAGTTACTCACCTGTAACAAATGATCTCTGGGAACAGCAGAAATTTAGTCTTCACATATGGGTGACATCGGTACCGATGGAGCCTGCGCGGGAATTCTCCCCAGCATCCAATAGGAAAGCCTTTGGGAGCATCCCACTGCGCCTACGTAGCTGCCTTCCCACCTTTCCCACTCTCCCTCCTCAGTTGAGTTTGAGGCTGAGATAAAAGAAGAGAAAGAGAAAAATAGAAAAAGTCTACAACTCCTAGGAGAGGAGGGTGGGTTGTGAAGACTAAATTTCTGCTGTTCCCGGAGATCACCTGTTACAGGTGAGTAACTACGCTATCTCCAGGAACAAGCAGGAATGTAGTCTTCACATATGGGACTCCCTAGATAGAAAATGCCAGAGAGATGACCTCAGAAAAGGCTGTGGTTTGTCCCAGGTATGCCTAAAGAGGTCATGTATCCTCCATGGATTTATCCAGGACGGAGGTAGGAGTTGCTCTAAGTCTGAAAGAGATGCTGGAGAACAACCTGGCCAAACATGGCATCCCAGCGGGAGTCCTTGTCTAGGCAGTAGTGAGCAGCAAAAGTATGGACCGAAGACCAATAGCTGCTTTGCAGATCTTGTCAATAGATACAGATCATAGATTTGCCATCGAGGTAGCCATGGCTCAAACATTATGGGAAGTGACATAACCCTCGAGGGAGAGTTCTGCCTTCTCATAAGCAAAGATAATGCAGTCAGCCATCCACTTGGAGAGAGTATGTTTGGAGACTGGCAAGCCAAGGTGACTAGAGTCAAAGGAGATGAAAAGCTGAGAAGCTTTCTGGTGGTCTCATCTTCTGGAGATAAAAAGCTAAGGCATGTTTACAATCCATAGTGTGGAGGGTTGCTTCTGCCCTAGATGAGTATGGTCTAGCGAAAAACACAGGGAGGTAGACAGACTGGATCAAATGGAAGGGCGAGACCACCTGCGGCATGAAGTGAGGATGAGTCCTAAGGACTACCTTATTATGGCGGAACTATGTGTAAGGTGGGTCAGCCACCAAGGCCTGGAGCTCACTAATGCACCTTGCTGAAGTGAGGGCAATGAGGAAGATGACCTTCCATGTGAGAAATGTAAGTGAGGTAGTGGCTAGAGGTTCAAAGGGCAGCTTGAGAAGCTGTCCTAGAACCACATTGGGGTCCCATGCCACTGGTGGTGGCTTAATGGGAGGCCTGGTTAATAGAAGATCCCTCATGAAGCGTGCTACAAGTGGCTGAGAAGAGATGGTTGGCCATCTAAGGGCACATGAGAGGCCACAATTGCACTTAGGTGTACTCTTACTGAATTGGTTTGAATCCAGAAGAAGATAGGTGGAGGAGATACTCAAGCAGCACCTTCACCGAAGCTGAGAAAGGATTAAGATTCTTCTGAGAACACCAGAAAGAAAACCTACGCCACTTGAAAGTGGAGGACCGCCTGGTGGATGGCTTCCTAGAAGCTAAGAGGATTCCTTAACCTCCTGGGAAAGGTTAATGTCTTGGAAGGCTATGCCTTCAGCAGTCATGCTATGAGATAGAGAGACTACAGATTGGGATGGAGCAGCATTCCCTCCTCCTGAGAGAGGAGATCTGGAGCAGACCACAGATCTACAGGTTGAGCTTGAGACAGATGTAGAAGGAGAGGGTACTAGTGTCAACGTGGCCAGCATGGGGCTATGAGTTATCATGAAGCACCTGTCCATCTGGAGTTTGAAAAGCGTTTTGGGAATTAATAGAATGGGAGGGATGGCATATAGGAAGCCCTGTCCCCAGTGGAAGTGAAAAGCATCCACCTGATATCTGTCCGGCGCAGGAGTCTTGGTACAGAAGTGAGGGAGCTTGGTATTCTGAGAACTTGCGAACAGGTCTATCTCTAGAGTCCCCCAGATCTGAAAAATGTGGGAAACTGTGTCTACATGAAGAGACCATTTGTGGGGGAGAATGATTCGACTTAGTCTGTCTGCTAAAACACTGTGCTTCCTCGAGAGATACACCACTTGGAGGTGAATGCGATGATGTATGGCAAAGGACCATAGATGTAGAGCCTCGCTGCAGAGGGCCCAAGAACCTGTTCTGCCTTGCTTATTCACATAGAACATAGCTACTTGAATGTCAGTTTGGACTAGGACTCTGCAGCAATGAAGATGGTTGTGGAACACTTTGAGAGCATTGAGAATGGCTCTGAGCTCCAGCAGATATATATGGAGTTGCGACTCCTGCTGAGACTAGAGTCCTTGAGTGGAGAGAGATCCCAGATAGGCTCCCCAGCCCAGTCTGGAAGCATCCATCATCAGGGTACATTGATGTGATGGCATCTGAAAAGGTGACCCTACAAGGAGATTTTCTGGGGATCGTCACCGCTGGAGATACGAGATCAGAAGGGTAAAGACTTATCTTATTCCCCAGGTGACCTGATACTTGAGACCACTGGGATGCCAATTGGGCTGTGCGCATGTGTAGATAGACATATCGAACTACATGCACCATTGATGCCATATGACCCAGAAGCTGTAGCATTTCTCGAGCAGTAAGATAGTTCTTGAGACATGCTTGATATGCTGATTGAGATGAGCAAAGAGGAGTTGGGGCAGAAAAGTCCTTGACTGCTGAGTATTTAAGAGGGCCCCAATGAATTCCAGAGTTTGAGAGGGGACGAGTTGGGATTTTGGAAGATTTATGACAAATCCCAAATGTTGTAACACCTGCATGGTGCGTGAAAGGGACAGACTGACCTCCTGAGAGGTGCTTGCTCTTATGAACCAGTCGTCTAAGGGAAGACAAATATACCTAGAGTCCTTAGAAATGCAGCTACTACTGCCCTGCATTTTGTGAAGATTCTTGGGGCAGAGGTGAGGCCGAACATCAGGTCTCTGTATTGATAGTGTCTTCCCAGAAACACAAAGCGCAGGAATTTTCTGGATGGATAAGAATATGAGTGTATGTTTCCTTTAGATCTAGAGAACAGAGCCAGTCCTGACTGGAGATAGGGAAGAAGGGTCTCCAGGGATATCATTTTGAATTTCTCCCATAGGAGATGCTTATTTAGTTCCCTGAGGTCCAAAATGGGCTTGCATCCCCCCATTTTCTTTGGAATGAGAAAGTAGGGAGAATAGAAGCCCATTCCCTGCTGGAATGTTGGAACCTCCTCTATTGCACACTGCAGTAGAAGGGAGGTGACCTCTTGTAGTAACAGAGCAGTGAGAGGGGGCTGAGAATGGAACTCTCTTGCTGAAGTTGGGGGGGTGGGGGGTAGGCTTTGTAGATGAAGTTTGTATCTCTCCCGCACCATTGTTAATGTCCACTGCTCTGAGGTGATGAGATGTCATCTGTGGGCATAATGACAGAGTCTGACGGGAATGTGGACAGGGTCGGGATTCTCTAGAGACAGGACAGCTATGTTCTCTAGAAAGGAGTCAAAAACTCAGAGTAGTCTGGGTTTGCTGAGGTGGCTGAGACTTGGGAATGTGAGCCTTCTCTTGTCATTTTGGAGGTTGTTGCCCCTTCTGAAGAACATGATGTTGACATTGAACAGCAGAGGTATAAGGAAGACAAAACTACTACTTTTTATTGAAGAAAGCTTTCTTTGCTGCTTTTTTTCTTAGCTGGGTTAGCAGTAGATCTAGAGAGCCTATTTAGGGTAGTGTTCTCAGACTCCAACTGAGAGGCCTTGTTTTGCCAATCCTTGCCAAAGGGGTTTTCACCAGTGCAAGGGATATTACCCAGCTTATCTTGAACCCATTGTTCAAGATCCTATGCTTGGAGCCAAGCAATCCTGTGTGCACCGATGCAGATGTATGTAATTCTGCTGATGCACTCAAAGCAATCAAAAGTTGCTCTATTAACTAATTTTGAGACATTCTGATCATGCTTTACAAGGGTGAAAGAATCTGCCTTCTTGTCATAAAGGAGGAGCCATTAACTCCAAATCTTTAACCACCTCTCTGAGGAACATACCCATATAGAGTATGTCGAAACTAATTCTGTCCGATAGCATGGAGGCCTGAAAACAACATTGACCAAAAGTGTTGAGGGTTCTCGATTCCCTATCGGAGGGTTTGAGGAATGTGCTTTCGCGCTCTTGATTCGATGCATTGCCGATTCCACTACCATGGAATGGTGCGGCAATTGTGACTTTGAAAACCAGGACATTCCGGTACCCGCTACATGGTATCGAGCCAGCGGGTATGGGGAGAAATAGTCAAAGGTGTCTCCCACATACAAAGCATGAGGTCATGAAGTATCCAATGGATAGGGAGCATAGCCGCCTCTTTTAGAGCCATTGGGTACTGAAGAATTTCCAATTTTTAGGCCCTAGACTCTTTCTCCGATGTTACTGTTATGGACAGGCCCCTAGCAACATCACGAATAAAGTCTTGGAAAGACATGTCCCTCTGGTGGGGACATGTGGCATTGTGGGGATGGGGATGCAGATGGGTCCTCAGGGAGAGTTTGCATGTCTTGAGTATCGGCCGATTCATCGTCTGAGGAATCGGAATCCGAAGATTCGCAGCATCGTCAGGCAGGGTGTTCCCACTCTGTAGGAACGCGGTACTGGTCGAAACCAGTACCTGGAATCTGTGTAGTCAGAACCTCTGTACTGGAAACGGATTCGAGGGTGATGATAGCGTGGAAAGCGGCAAAAAAGTCTATGCAGCCCGTATTGGTACTGATGACGCCTGCGGAACAGACTGTAAGGGTTTTACTGAAACCGAGGCCACCAGTAAGGCCGCTAAGCTCTGCTCGATGGCAAGGATACATTGATCCATGGAGCTTGCCAATGCTTGTGTATCGGTAACGGAATTGCGGGCCACGATCCCTGAGCATGGCACCAGGAGTTCTCCGGAGGTGGAGGCCTCAGGAGCATTCCGGGACCCCACTGATGCTTTGGAGCGAAATCCTCCCGCCGAGGTTGTTCGGCCGGTGTGTCCCCCTCCAGGGCAACACCCTAGGCATCTCGATGCTTAGAAGGAGATCTACCCTGGGAGGGGGGGGGGGTCGTCCAGCTTTCGATGAAGACCTAGATTTCAATACCTGAGATCCTTGTGAGGAAGATGACGCTCTCAATGACGTTGATGCTAAAGAGATGGTGTCGGAGGCAAAGAGGGTGCCCAGCATTGCAGCTCAATTCTGTAGGCCATCATCTTTCTATAGAGAGGAATTCTGATGGTTGATGATCAGGCCCTAAGCATTTTAGACACCAGTCATGGGTGTCTGTGGCCGAGATGGTACCGTCACACTTAGAACACTTCTTAAAACCACTAGATGATTATTCCATTGTGTCTGTGACAAAATGGAGGGCCTAGGCCTAAGATGGCGTCGATGCACCTGAAGAAAAGAAAAAAATCCTCTTCTTCACAGTTATTTATTTATTTATTTATTTGAGAGAAAGAAAGTACCGATGGAGATTGGTACCAGCATTGACGGGACGGCAGATGCGAACCACAAAAATATGAAAAACAGGAATTTTCTAAGATGACAGGAATTACTCCCTATCGGCTCCGTAGAAAATGAAGAACTGAGGAGGTAGAGCGGGAAAGATGGGAAAGTAGCTATGCAGGTGCAGTGGGATGCTCCCAAAGGCTTTCCTATTGGACACTGGGGAGAGTTCCTGCGTGGGCTCCGTCTATACCGACGTCACCCATATGTGAAGACTACATTCCTGCTTGTTCCTGGAGATAAAAGAATCCAAGCGAGGTTGAAGACCTGCGATGCTGCCAGTAGGAAAAAAAGGGCATGAAGGTGACAAAAAAGGGAAGAGACTACGAACCCGAGACTCGATGCTGGGGCAAGCGGGCTCGGGTGGCAGGACGAGGACCGGTGCACTACCGGAAGAGAGTATAAAACTCAGGTTGAGAAAATCAACTTTTCCCAGGGGGAAGAGCAGACAGACATCTGAAGGGCCCCATGGAAAAAAGTTGACTGAGAAAGATGGCACCCTTGAGCTGGAAGGGAACCATGCATGCATGGTGGCATCTCCCAAAGGCTTTCTTTGAAAGCTAGGGGGATGCTTCCGCAAGAGCTCCGTCGGCGCCGACATCACTCATGTGTGAGGACCGACTTCCAGCTTGTTCCTGGAGAAAACAAGAGACTCCAAAGGTTCTGAGAAGGGATACCCTGGCAAAATAGAAGGGGTTAGTGAAGGGGAGGAACCTAGAGCATCAGACCACAAAGGAACTGAATCAACAGTCCCAGGTCAGCAGAGGAGCCAAAGACACTGCATTCCTCAGAAAACTGAAAGAGAAACTAAATCCTCTCCCTTTGTTCTTTAATTTCTTTCTTTCTTTTTTAAACCATCTCAGTGGAGTTCAAATTGCACAGAATCTCATTACCACCTGCTGGAGACTGAGAAATACAGGAGCTATCACTTCTGCATGGATCCTTATACCGTGGCATCATTAAATCAGTGGTTCTCAGTCTCCAGCTGCTGGTGATGGGGCAAAACCATGCGTCTGGACTGGTCTGGAGGGATGATAGGGAAATGGAGGGTTCTGTAGAGACTCTTGCCTGAGAACAGAATTTTAAATTCGATTTTTGTTTTGTTTTTTAATCCTCCAACCAAAAAATCTAATACACACAAATATTATACCACAACACCATATAATACCAAGATATAGTCTAAAGTCAAATATTATCTTACCATGTTAAAGAATGGAGATGAAGGATTGTAGCTGTATGCCTTTTCCCCATCCTTTAGAATAAGAATGTGAGCAGAATCAATCAATACTCTCTTTAAGTTCATCAATGAATGGAAAAGTCTGCAGGTAAATAATAGTACATCCTATTACTGACAAATTATTCTCACTGACTAATGTGTTCTGAAACATATCACTGCATTATAGCTTTACTATTATATTTATTAAAATTGAAAATAACCTTTAACATTCATTCTCTAAAGACAGTATACAAATAGAACCACTGAAATGGGTTCAACAGGCTGCATCAAAAGAACGTGCTAAAAGACAAGGTCAAAAAAAGGTTTGATACATCTTAAGTGATGTTTGTAATGATACTAAATACTTAATAAAATGATCAAATGGAAAAAATAACGGGGAGAACAGAAGGGTTTGACATCTGCAGTGAAAGCACAGTTACTTACCTGTAACAGGTGATCTCTGGGAACAACAGGAATAAGTCTTCACATATGGGTACGTCGGTACCGACGGAGTCTGTGCGGGAACGCTTCCCAGCGTCCAATCAAAAGCTTTTGGAAGCATCCCACCACGCCTACGTGCTGCCTTCCCGCCTTTCCCAACTGCCTCTCCTCAGTTAAGTTTCAAGCTGAGACAAAGAGAGAGAGAGAGAAGGGAAAGAAAGAGATAGAGAGATACAACTCCTAGGGGAGGTGGGTGGGTTGTGAAGACTTATTCCTGCTGTTCCCAGAGATCACCTGTTACAGGTAAGTAACTGTGCTATCTCCAGGAACAAGCAGGGTACCTTTAAAGGTGCTTCCCACATTCCTAGAAGGAGATCCTGCAAGGAATGATGCAAAGGAAGCATTATGCTCTCCTCTGCTTTGGTAGAAACAGAGCCTTGTGCAGGATCATGTCCAGGGATAGGAATGGCAAGAGATCTTGCTATATCCATGAGGAAACTCTGAAAAGAGGGATCTCCAACGGGAATCTCCTTTGGACAGGTTAGATCTGAAGAACTAGCCTGAGCACCGAAAGAGCTATCCAAATATATAGGAATAGAAGATGCTGCACGGTGCAGTGTGGAATCCATAAGGGATGGTCGCCGTTACTGGCTGTCAGGAGCAGCGACCGTCAGTACCACATCGTCCATGCCAGGTATCGACTCCAAGCTTGGTATAGAAGGGAGCGATCCTGTTGAAAAAAGCATGGCAGGAGTTGGCCACGATGCTACTGTAGATACCGGTACCGGTGCCGGTGCCAATACCGGTACCGACGTCGGAGCCGAGCCTGACATAGACATCGGAGCAGCCATCAGTGATAGTTCAATCGGTACCAAGGTAACCGAAAACCTCCGGCCGCTATCCTCGGTACCGAACCTCAGGTTTCGATCGGTGTCGGTACCAAAGTGTGTTGGTACCCAGTCTACCAGACTAGAGCTCGATTCCAAACTCGGCATCGAGGGCAAAGAGCCTGATGAGTGAAGCATGGAAGGCATCGACCGTAAGGGTAATGTGGACATCGGTACCGACTTCGGTACCGAGTCTGATACCGGTGGATGAAAGCCAACCAGTGGCAACTCAAATGGCCTCGGGGGAACAGAGAGTTGCGGATCCGAATCATCGGAACCGAGCCTTCGGTACCGCCGGGAGCCGGTATCAAGGCGAGTCGGTACCCAGTCCTCCAGACTGGAGATCGATTCCTGACTCGGCATCGAAGGAAGCGAGGCTATCGATGCACGTCTGGAGGGTACCGACGTCGGTGGTAGTATCGGTGCTGGTACCGATAATGGAAAATCAGTCTGGAGGGTATCCACCGGTCCCGGAAGCACCGAGAACGCCAGATGACTATCCCTGGTGAGGAGTGTTTCATCCAACACCAGTGCCGATGCCGGGGTATCGGTACCGCTCAAAGCGAATGCCACCACCGGACACGGTTCAGGTATGTTCTGTGAGGGGTGAACCCCAGGAACAACCCGAAACCCCTCATACGCTTTGGAGACCGAAGACTCCCGCCGGGGTTTTGAAGCCAGTGGGCCCTCGAGGGCAAGGCCGGAGCCGTCTACATGCTGTGCATGAGACCTACCACTCGAGGGCTGGCTAGTCTTAACAGACTGTTTGTGGGTTACCTGATCCTGTGTAGAAGAAGAAAGAGACGGTGCCCTGAAGTTGGAGGGAGACCGTGTCTCGAGGGAGCCTCGATGTTGAAAACCTCTTCTCACCAAAGTGTTGCCTAAAGGCTCTGGAGGAAAAAGGTCAGCACCCAAGCAGGTTAGACACCGAGTATGAGGGTCTAAAAATAAAGTTGTACCGCCACAGGTTGAACATTTGTTGGAGAAAGAGGCTGGCGGTTCCATGAAGGAAAGAGAAGAGGCCTAACAGGCCTGAGAAACCGTGAGACACTATGAAGAAAAAATATCCCCTGAAAAAGGAAGATTTGACAAGAAAAAAAGAAAACACCGGTGGTACCGGTGGCGTCGGGGAAGACAGCTGCGACCACAAGAAAACTAAAGAAATAAAACAAGAATTTTCTGCGGTGACAGGAGGACATCCTGCTGGTTCCGCGGAAAACGAAAACTGAGGAGAGGCAGTTGGGAAAGGTGGGAAGGCAGCACGCAGGCGTGGTGGGATGCTTCCAAAAGCTTTTGATTGGATGCTGGGAAGCGTTCCCGCGCAGACTCCGTCGGTACCGACGTACCCATATCTGAAGACTCATTTCTGCTTGTTCCTGGAGATATGCTGTTATCAGAAAATGAAGATTGTGTTTAACGTGATTTATTTTTCTCTGAAGACAGATCTTAATGGCAATCACACACTTAAGATTAACATCGACGAAGATGGTCCAAAGGTCTTGTGGATGTAGACCTGCTACACTAAACTAAAGACATGCCTTAGGCAAGTAAACATGGACCTTCGTTTAATTTCACTAGTGTATAAAACTATGAAAACAAAACTAGCAGATTACAAGCCACCAGGCAACATGGTTTCACAAAGGAAAGATCTGTCAAACTGGTCGGATTTCATTAATGAAAAGACAAAATTAGTGGATCAGAAAGGTGAAGTTCATATTCCCTCTAGACTTTCACTTCTACTATAGCTAATTTATTGGCATGACAATTTTATGTCTTCCCAAAGCAATACATTAAGGAGATAATTTCATAAAGCATAGTTACTCACCTGTAACAGGTGATCTCTGGGAACAGCAGGAATTTAGTCTTCACATATGGGTATCGTCGGTACCGACGGAGCCTGCGCGGGAACGCTCCCCAGCGTCCAATTACAAAGCTTTTGGGAGCATCACACAGCGCCTGCGTGCTACCTTCCTGCCTTTCCCAACTGCCTCTCTCCAGTTGACTTTTAAAGCTGAGACAAAGAGGGAGAGAGGGAAAGAGAAAGAGACAGAGAGATACAACTCCTAGGGGAGGTGGGTGGGTTGTGAAGACTAAATTCCTGCTGTTTCCGGAGATCACCTGTTACAGGTGAGTAAATATGCTATCTCCAGGAACAAGCAGGAATGTAGTCTTCACATATGGGGACTCCCTAGCTTTAGATGCCAGGGAGAAACCCCAGAAGTTGTGTGCCCATGAGAAAGGGCTCCACTTCCCCCCATGGATCTCTGGCATCCAACCAGGGATGGTGGGTAGGAGTTGATTAGGTATGGAACAGGTGTTGGAGAACAGCCCGAACAAACAAGGCATCCCGGCGGAAGTCCCTGTCCAAGGAGTAATGGGCTGTGAAGGTATGAACCGAGGCCCAAGTGGCTGCTCGACAGATGTCGTCGATAGACACAGAGTGTAGATGAGCCATTGAAGCTGCCATGGATCTCACATTGTGAGCTGTGACACGGCCCTCCAGAGGAAGATTCTTACTCTGACAGGCAAAGGAAATACACTGAGCAATCCAGTTTGACAGTGTTCTCTTGGAGACGGGAAGTCCCAAATGAGAAGGATCAAAAGCAACAAAGAGTTGAGAGGACTTTCTATGTTGCTGTGTTCTTTGTAAGTAAAAGGCTAAAGCTCTTTTACAGTCCAAAGTATGAAGATTTCCTTTCTGCATTTGATGCATGAGGCCTTGGAAAGAACACAGGTAGGTAGACCGCTTGGTTTAGATGAAAAGGCGAGACCACCTTTGGCATAAAGTGTGGATGAGTCCTAAGGATTACCTTGTCATGATGGAACCTTGTATAAGGTGGATCAGCTACTAATGCTTGCAACTCACTGATGCGACGTGGTGATGTGATTGCAATGAGAAAGATAGCCTTCCAAGAAAGGAATTACAATGAGGTAGCAGCTAAGGGTTCGAAAGGTGGCTTCATGAGCTGACCAAGAACCAGGTTTAAGTCCCATGCCACAGGTGGTGGCCTAATGGGAGGCTTAGTTAGAAGAAGGCCTCTCATAAATCTTGCTATAAGAGGATGGGAGGAAATAGGTTGTCCATTAAGAGGCTTGAAAGAAGCTGCAATAGCACTCAAATGGACTCTTACTGAGTTAGTTTTAAGTCCTGCATTGGATAAATGAAGGAGATACTCCAGTAATGATTCCAGAGGTACCGCAAGGGGGTTAAGACCCTTCTGCGAACACCATATGGTAAACCTTTTCCACTTGAAAGCATAAGAGCGTCTTGTGGAAGGCTTCCTGGAAGCATAAAGGATATCCTTTACTTGCTGAGGAAGGTTAAGATCATGAAGATCTAGGCCTTCAGCTTCCAAGCCCTGAGATGCAGAGACTGGGGACTGGGATGCCATAACATTCCGTCCTCCTGAGACAGGAGATCTGGAGCCGACCCTAACTCCAGGGAGGGAGCTTGAGAGAGATGTAGAAGCAGAGGGTACCACACTTGCCGTGGCCAATGTGGAGCTATGAGAATCATACGGCCTCTGTCTCTCTGAAGCTTGAACAGGGTTTTGGAAATCAGGGGAATGGGTGGAAAGGCATACAGGAAGTCTTGACCCCAGTAAAGGAGGAAAGCATCCCTGGCCTGAGCCCCCTGAGTCGGGGATCTGGAGCAGAACCGGGGAAGTTTGGCATTCCACGGACTTGCAAAGAGGTCTATGTCCGGGGTTCCCCAAATTTGAAAAATCTTGGCTACCTGATCTGCATGCAGAGACCACTCGTGTGGAAGCAGAACTCGACTGAGTCTGTCTGCCCAAGAGTTTTGTATGCCTGGAAGATATACCGCCAGGAGATGAATCTGATGCTTTCTGGCGAGGGCCCATAGTCGCAAAGCTTCGTTGCAAAGCGACAGAGAGCCTGTTCCCCCCTGCTTGTTCACGTAGAACATGGCTACTTGATTGTCCGTATGAATGAGGACTGTCTTGTAGCTGAGCAGGGTGTGGAACACTCGAAGAGCAAGGAAGATTGCTCTGAGCTCCAAGAGATTGATATGTAGATGAGTCTCCTGTGGAGACCAGGTGCCTTGGGTGGAGAGGTCTTGCAGATGAGCTCCCCAACCCATCGGAGAAGCATCCATTGTGAGAGTTGCCTGGGGTAAGGGTTGTTGAAAAGAGGACCCCAGCAACAGGTTTTGAGTGGACTTCCACCACTGGAGGGACATAATAAGGTGATTTGTGTTTGCTATTTGGTCTGAAAGGCATCCTGAGTGGATAAAGTCCACTGGGCTGCCCTCATATGGAGGCGAACATAGGGAAACACATGCACGGTAGATGCCATGTGGCCTAGTAGTTGTAGCATTTCTCGGGCAGTGAGATGAGGCTTTAGCACTGCTTGAGAAGCTAACTGCACCATGCGAAGGCAATGGGCCTGGGGGAGATAGGCTCTTGCCTTTCTGGTATCCAACAAAGCTCCTAGGAACTCTAAAGACTGAGTGGGAGTTAGACTGGATTTGGGGATGTTTATTACCAGACCCAAATACTGAAGGATACGCATTGTGCAGGATAGAGAAGTCCTGGCCTCTGACTCTGTTGGGGCTCGAATGAGCCAGTCGTCTAAGTAGGGGAAGACTAATATCCCTAGAGTGCAGAGAAATGCTGCTACCACAGCCATGCATTTCATGAACAACCTTGGTGCTGAGACCAGGCCAAAAGGAAGCACCCTGTATTGGTAGTGCTTTCCTTGAAAAAGGAACCGAAGGAATCTTCTGTGAGTTGGATGGATGAGAATATGGGTGTACGCATCCTTGAGATCTAGAGAACAAAGCCAATCCTGACTCTGAAGGTATGGCAGCAGAGTTCCCAGAGAAATCATCTTGAATTTCTCTTTGACAAGGAATTTGTTCAATTTTCTGAGGTCCAAGATAGGTCTGTATCCCCCTGTTTTCTTTGGGATAAGGAAATAGGGGGAGTAAAGCACAGTTACTTACCTGTAACAGGTGATCTCTGGGAACAGCAGGAATAAGTCTTCACATATGGGTATCGTCGGTACCGATGGAGCCTGCTTGGGAACGCTCCCCAGCGTCCAGTAAGAAAGCTTTTGGGAGCATCCAACAGCGCCTGCGCGCTGCCTTCCCGCCTTTCCTAACCGCCTCTCTCCAGTTCGAGATTTAAAGCTGAGACAAAGAGAGAGAGAGGAAAGGAAAGATAGAGAGATACAACTCCTAGGGGAGGTGGGTGGGTTGTGAAGACTTATTCCTGCTGTTCCCAGAGATCACCTGTTACAGGTAAGTAACTGTGCTATCTCCAGAAACAAGCAGGAATGAGTCTTCACATATGGGGACTCCCTAGCTGCAGATGCCAGGGAGAGACCCCATGGTTGTGTGCCCTTGCAGAGGGCTCCACTTCCCCCCCATGGATCTCTGGCATCCAACCAGGGTAGGTGGGTAGGAGTTGATTAGGAATGGAACAGGTGTTTGAGGACAGCCTGACCAAACGAGGCATCCCAGCGGGAGTCCTTGTCCAAACAATAATGGGCTGTGAAGGTATGAACCGAGGCCCAGAAGGCCGCTCGACAGATTTGGTCGATGGACACAGAGTTTAGATGAGCCATTGAGGCTGCCATGGCTCTCACATTGTGAGCTGTGACATGGCCCTCCAGAGAAATGTTCTTACTCTGGTAGGCGAAAGAAATACACTGAGCAATCCAGTTGGACAGTGTTCTCTTAGAGACTGGAAGTCCTAAATGAGAAGGATCAAAAGCAACAAAGAGTTGGGAAGACTTTCTATGTTGCTGTGTTCTTTGTAAGAAGAAAGCGAGAGCTCTCTTACAATCCAGGGTATGAAGATTCCTCTCTGCATTTGATGCATGAGGTCCTGGAAAAAAGACAGGTAAAAATATACCTCCTGGTTCAGATGAAAAGGCGAGACCACTTTAGGCATAAAGTGTGGATTGGTCCTGAGGACTACCTTATCATGATGGAACGTTGTATAATGTGGATTAGCCACCAAAGCTTGCAACTCACTGATGCGGCGTGCTGAGGTGACTGCAATGAGAAAAACAACTTTCCAATAAAGAAATTTCAAGGAGGTGGTGGCTAAAGGTTCAAAGGGTGGCTTCATAAGCTGGCCAAGAACCAGGTTTAGGTCCTGTGCCATTGGAGGTGGTCTAATGGGAGGTTTAGTTAAAAGAAGGCCTCTCATGAATCTTGCTATAAGAGGGCGAGAGGAAATAGGTTGTCCCCATTGAGAGGCTTGAGGGACGCTGCAATAGCACTCAAATGGACTCTTACTGAATTCGTTTTCAGGACTGCATGGGATAGATGCAGGAGATACTCTAGTAGAGAATTCAAAGGTATTGCAAGAGGGTTTAGACCCTTCTCTGAACACCAAATGGTGAATATTTTCCATTTGAAAGCATAGGAACGTCTAGTAGAAGGCTTCCTAGAGGCATGAATAACATCTCTGACTTGTTCAGAGAGATGAAAATCTTGAAGGTCTAGGCCCTCAGCAACCAAGCCCTGAGATGGAGCGACTGGGGGTTTGGGTGCTACAATGTTCCCTCTTCCTGGGACAGAAGGTCTGGTGCAGAGCCTAAGTCCAGGGAAGGAGCTTGAGAGAGATGCAGAAGTAGAGGGTACCACACTTGGCGTGGCCAATGTGGTGCTATGAGGATCATGGTCCCTCGATCTCTCTGAAGCTTGAATAGTGTTTTGGGAATTAGGGGAATTGGTGGAAAGGCATAAAGGAAGTCTTGACCCCAGTGAAGGAGGAAGGCATCCTTGGCCTGAACTCCCTGACACGGAATTCTGGAACCGAACCGGGGAAGTTTGGCATTCCACGGACTTGCAAAGAGGTCTATGTCCGGGGTTCCCCAAATTCGAAAAATCCTGGCTACCTGGTCCATGTGGAGGGACCACTCGTGTGGGAGCAGAACTCAACTGAGTCTGTCCACCCAAGAGTTTTGAATACCTGGAAGATATACTGCCAGAAGATGGATGTGATGCTCTCTGGCGAAGGCCCACAGTCGCAAAGCTTCATTGCAAAGCGACAGAGAGCCAGTCCCTCCCTGCTTGTTTACATAGAACATGGCTACTTGATTGTCCGTATGGATGAGGACTGTCCTGTAGCTGAGCAGGGAATGGAACACTCTGAGAGCTAAGAATATTGCTCTGAGTTCCAATAGATTGATATGCAGAGAAGTCTCCTATGGATATCAGATGCCCCGGGTGGAGAGATCTTGCAGATGAGCTCCCCAACCCCTTGGAGAAGCATCTGTTGTGAGAGTTGCTTGGGGTAGCGGTTGCTGAAAAGGGGACCCCAGCAACAGGTTTTGAGAGGACTTCCACCACTGGAGAGACCAAAATAGACGACTGGACTTTGCTATTTTGTCTGACAGGCAACCTGATGCCTGAGTCCATTGGGTGGACAAAGTCCATTGAGCTGCCCTCATGTGAAGGCGAGCATATGGAACCACATATGGATGCCATGTGGCCTAATAGTTGTAAGATCTCTCGAGCAGTTAATTGGGACTTTAACTGAATCTGGGAGGCTAACTGCACCAGACGTAGGCAACGGGCCTGAGGAAGGTAGGCCCTTGCAGTTGTGGTATCCAGGAAGGCCCCTATGAATTCCAGAGACTGAGTAGGGGTGAGATTGGATTTTGGGATGTTTATTAATAGTCCCAAATACTGAAGGATACACATTGTGCAGGTTAGACAAGTCTGGGCCTCTGACTGGGATGGGGCTCGAATGAGCCAGTCGTCCAGATATGGGAATACGAATATTCCTAGAGTGCGGAGAAATGCAGCTACTACTGCCGTGCATTTCGTGAACACCCTTGGTGCAGAGGACAGACCGAAAGGAAGCACCCTGAAAAAGGAACCGAAGGAACCTTCTGTGTGTTGGATGGATGAGGACATGAGTGCACGCATCCTTGAGATCTAGAGAACAAAGCCAGTCCTGACTCTGAAGTTATGGAAGCAGAGCCCCTAGAGAAATCATTTTGAATTTCTCCTTGAATAGAAACTTGTTCAATTCTCTGAGATCTAATATGGGTCTGTAGCCCTCTGTTTTCTTTGGAATAAGAAAATAAGGGGAGTAGAACCCTGAGCCCTGTTGAAGAAGAGGTACTTCTTCTATTGCCCCTTGGGCAAGAAGGATAGCAATCTCCTGACCTAGAAGGTTGAGGAGAGATGTTGGAGAATTGAACTGTTTCACCATGGTGTGAGGAGGAAGGTTTAAGAAGTGAAGCTTGTATCCTTCCTTTATAATAGAGAGGGTCCATTGCTCTGCTGTGATTTGCTCCCATCTGGGAGAAAAATAAGTCAACCTTCCTGGAATGGTGAAGGGCTCTGGGTTTCCCAGAGCTAGAAAGGCTAAGTTCTCTAGTTGCAAGTCAAAGGCCCTGAGGAGGTTGAGGCTGCTGGGCTATGGTAGGCCTGGCAGCCTTGGACTTGGCCTGTTTAGGTGGTTGCTGACGCTTTGCAGCAAAACGACCTGCAGAAGATGTCTGCCCATGAGCAGGATAATATCTTCCCTTTTTAGAAAAAGATGTCTTTTTGAACAATCTTTTCTTAACAGGGGCAGAGGTAGACTTTGAAAGTCGATCCAAAGCAGAGTTCTCAGCATCCATCTGAGTGGCCTTTGCTTGCCAATCCCTGCCAAACAGGTTTTCACCTGTACAAGGAAGGTTTCCCAACTCGTCTTGGACCCAGAGTTCCAAATCAGAGGCTTGTAACCAAGCAATTCTGCGTGCACCTATGGCAATAGCCGTGGTTCTGCTTACACACTCAAGAGTCAAAGGCTACACGGTTGGAGAATTTGGAAACATCTTGAGCATGTTTGAGCCAAGTGAGAAATTCCTGCCTTTTATCTTCTGAAATAAAAGGAGCTAAAGTCTGCAGATGATCTGCGACTTCTTTTAGAAACATCCCCATATAGAGACTATAGGAGTTGATTCTGGCAGCAAGCATATTGGCCTGGAAAATCCTTCGGCCAAAAGCATCTAGAGTCCTACATTCACGTCCTGGAGGGTTAGATGAGTGTCTCTTTGCACTCTTTATTTTCTTCATAGCAGATTCAACCACAATAGAGTGGTGAGGAAGCTGAGTCTTATGAAAACCAGGACAGGGAGGGACACGGTACATGGTGTCTAACCTGCGAGAATGAGGAGAGGTGGTGAGAGGAGTCTCCCACATGCCCAACATGAGATCATAGAGGATCTCATGAATAGGTAGGGTAGCTGCTTCCTTAGGAGCCTTAGGATATTGCAAAATATCTAATTGCTTGGCTCTAAGCTCTGACTCAGAGGCCACTGTGATGGAGAGGCCTCTAGCCACTTCCCTAATGAAGTCTTGAAAAGACAAGTCCACTGGAGGAGATATTCTTCGTTTTGGAGAATCAGACTCCTGAGGAAGAAGCACCGGTGCATCAACAGAAGCCTCCAAGTCTTCGGAGGAATCGAAGTATCGCCTGTCTGGATGCTCCTGTAAAGCCCGATACGCGTACCGAGTGGGATCGACATCGGGAGTAAGCGGTACCGGTTCGGTACCGATGGGCATCATAGGACAGGGTACCGTTGCAGCCAACACCAAAGCCGATGTCGATGCAATCGGTACCGGCACCGGGAACGGTGCCAATGCCGGAGTCGGTACCGGCAACGGGTATTGTTGTGGTGCCGAAGGCGTCGAAGCCTGCATAAATGCCGTAAGGGTGCGCTGCATGGACAGAATTTTCTGATCCATCGACGCCACCAGAGTCTGGATGTCGGTACCAGTGGAGACCACCGGTACCCCAGAACACGGCAACAGGTGATCGGTCGAGGCCGAGCCATCGATGTCAACCTGTGACCCCATAGATGATATTTTGGAAGCCGGAACTTCCCGCCGGGGTAATTTTGCCGGAGCGGAATCCTCGAGGGCAAGCCCGGAGGCATCTCGATGCTTAGAGGGAGATTTGCCCTTCGAGGACAGGCTAGATTTTTTGTTTGGTTACCTGAGATCAATGGGAGGAAGAAGCAGCCCTGGAAGACGTCGATGCCACCGAGGCTGCATCAGAGGGAAACAGGGTACTGAGCTTGGCTGCTCGGTTCTGTCGACCCCTTTTAGACATCATGGTGCAGGACACACAATCCGTGATGGAATGTTCAGGACCCAAACATTTTAGACACCAGTCACGGGTGTCGGTGACAGAAATAGTACCGCCACATTTTGTGCACTATTTGAACCCAGAAGCGGGCTTCTCCATGAGGAGAAAATATTTAGGCCTAAGGCCCAAACTAAAAATGCACAGCTGAAAGAATAAAAGGGTTTTTTGAAGAAGAAGAAGAAAGAAAAGAAAAGACCGGCGGTACCGGTCTGACGTTGAAGGCAGACGCGATACAGAAAAATAAAGAAAAAAATAAAGAACTTCTTCTGGGGTGACAGGAACACGACTTGCTGGCTCCGTGGAAAAGAAGAACTGGAGAGAGGCGGTTAGGAAAGGCGGGAAGGCAGCGCGCAGGCGCTGTGGGATACTCACAAAAGCTTTCTTACTGGACGCTGGGGAGCGTTCCCGCACAGGCTCCATCGGTACCGACAATACCCATATGTGAAGACTCATTCCTGCTTGTTCCTGGAGATAACCCTGTACCCTGCTGATGGATGGGTACTTCTTCTATTGCTCCTTGGGCAAGAAGCATAGTGACCTCCTGACCTAACAGGTTGATGAGAGAGGTCGGAGAATTGAACTGCCTTATCATTGTGGGAGGGGGCATGCTCGAAAAATGAAGATTGTACCCCTCTTTTATGATGGAATGTGTCCAATGCTCTGCTGTTATCTGCCCCCATCTGGGGACAAAGTGACAAAACCTTCCTGGAATGGTGGAAGGCTCTGGTCCAATGAGAGCCAGGAAGGCTAAGTTCTCTAGCTGAAAGTCAAAGGCCTTGTGGAGGCTGAGACTGCTGGGACGGCTGAGGCTTAGCAGTCTTTGCTTTTCTTTGTTTGGGTGGTTGCTGACTTTTCTGGACAAGCTGACCTGTAGAACGTCCCTGCTGAGAATAAGCAGGATAAAATATTTTCTTTTTAGAAAAGAATGGTTTCTTGAAAGATTTCTTTCTTGCAGGATCAGCTGTGGACTTGGATAATCCTATCGAAGCTGGAGTTGTCAGCATCCAACTCATTGGCCTTTTCCTGCCAATCTTTACCAAACAGGTTCTCACCAGTACAAGGAATGTTTCCCAGTTTGTCTTGTACCCAGAGCTCCAGATTAGATGCCTGGAGCCAAGCAACAGGACTCAAAGCCTCTAAATCACCTGTGACTTCCTTCAAGGAACATTCCCATATATAGACTATAGGAACTGATCCTGGCAGAAAGCATGGAAGCTTGGAAGACACAGCGTCCAAAAGCATCCAAAGTTCTGCACTCACGGCCTGGAGGATTAGAGGCATGCCTCTTTGCACTCTTGATCCTTCTCATAGCTGATTCCACTACAATAGAGTGGTGAGGAAGCTGAGTTTTTTGGAAACCAGGACAAGGAGGGACTCGATACAGAGTATCCAGTCTACGAGAGTGAGGAGAGGTGGTAAGAGGTGTCTCCCACATTCTTAACATGAGATCATGCATGGCATGGAGGAGTGGCCTAGTGGTTGGGGCAAGGTACTTCAGGCCGGAAGGTCAGGGGTTCAAATCCCACTAGAGGACAGCAACCTTGGACCGGAAGGACTGGGGTTTCTAGTTCCACAGGTGCTCCTTGTGGGCTTGGGCAAGCCACTTAACCCTCCATAGCCCATGTTCCCTGTAAAATAGTTATCTCCAAGTTATAATGCCCTGTTCAATGTAATTTCAGTTTGTTCAATGTAAACCGCACTGATGCAGAATAGTGCGGTATATAAGAGAATGTAAATAAATAAATAAAATAAATCTCATGGATGGGCAAGGTAGCTGCCTCCTTAGGAGTTTTAGGATATTGTAAAATTTCCAACTCCTTTGCTCTGGGCTCTGTTTCAGGGGCCACAGTAATGGACAGCCCCCGAGCCACCTCCCTGATGAAATCCTGAAAGGAAATGTCCTCTGGAGGAGACATCCTGCGTTTAGGGGAGGAAGGCTCCTCTGGGAGAAGTATTCCCGCATCGACATAACTGTCAGAATCTTCAGATTCCTCTGAGGACTCGAAGTACCTTCTGTCGGGATGCTCTTGAAGAGCCCGATACCTGTACCGACCGAAGTCAGTACCGAGGGGAATCGGTACCAGTGTAACGGTACCGGAAGGAATCGCATGGCTGGGTACCGGCAATGCAGACGCCGATGTCAATGCTGTCAGTACCGGTACCGATCACGGAGTCGCTGCCGGTTGAACTGTCTGACGCGGTTCCGAGGGTGTCGATGCCACAAGGAGCGCCGCCAGACTGCGTTCAATAGCCAGGACCCTCTGGTCTATCGACACTGCCGACGCCTGGATGTCAGTACCGGAGAAGACCGCCGGTACCCCAAAGCATGGCACCAGTAGTTCTGCCGAGGTCGAGGCCTCGAGAACGTCCTGGAGCCCCGATAATGCTTTGGAAGCCGAAGCCTCCCGCCAGGGCAATTTTGCCGGTGCAGAATCCTCACGGGCAATGCCAGAGGCATCTCGATGCTTAGAGGAAGATCTACCCTTTGAGGACCGGCTAGACTTATGTTTAGTTACCTGAGATCCACGGGAGGAAGACGAAGCCCTTGAAGACGTCGATGCCACCGAAGCTGCATCAGAGGGAAACAGGGTACTGAGCTTGGCAGCTCGGTTCTGTCGACCTCTCTTGGACATCATGGCACAGGCCATACATTCTGAGATGGAATGGTCAGGACCTAAACATTCAGACACCACTCATGGGTGTCGGTGACGGAGATGGTACCGCCACACTTGGTGCACTTTTTAAAACCCGAATAGGGTTTTGCCATTGTGGAAAAATCTTGGGCCTAAGGTCCAAAATGGCGCGTGCACCTGGAAAAAATGGGAAAAAAGTACTAAGAATTTTTTTTTTTTTTTTTTAAAGAAAGAAAGAAAGAAAAACCGGCGGTACTGGTAAAGCATCGAGGAAGGCAGATGCGACCACAAAAAAGAAAGAAAATCTTCTGCGGTGACAGGAACACGACCTGCTGGCTCCGCGGAAAACGAAGAACTGGAGAGAGGCAGTTGGGAAAGGCGGGAAGGCAACACACTGTGGGCTGCTCCCAAAAGCTTTCTAATTGGACGCTGGGGAGCGTTCCCGCGCAGGCTCCGTCGGTACCGACGATACCCATATGTGATGACTACATTCCTGCTTGTTCCTGGAGATAAAAAATTACAAAATGAAAAGCTGCTTACCTGTAACAGGTACTCTCTGTAAACAGCAAGATTAATCAGACATACAAATTTATGATTACATTGTACGGCACTGAGACAGAACAGCTTACCCAGACCTCAGAAAATGTGTAAACGTCTGAGCATCTCCAGCCCTTTCCACATAGAGAAGTCTCTTAAATACCTTAGGTTAGTTTCATAGCTCAAGAAGCAATGCAACTTTTGGAGAGGTGGGAACAATTCTGTGATTAATTCTATTATCTACAAAGAACACCTGTTACAAGTAAGCAAATTTGCTTTCCCTGCTAGTAAGCAGGATGTAATCAAGCACAAAAGTGGGTGACTACCAAGCTCAGAGTACTCCATTTCATAACTTTCTCCACTGTTGGGCAGCAGCCTAATCAGATGATGATGCAGAGTTTGCATAGATCACTTCAACAGAAAGGTTTGGGCTACTTAAACAAATGCACAATCTCTAATTGAGGAATGGCCTAAGCAATAGTGTGCAGTGAACCTATCAAACAAGGACCAAGTAGCTGCTTTGCAAATGCTTATGAATGAAGATTTCAAAAGAGCTATTGTATTTACAGTGGCTCTGGTTTGATACCTTCCCTGTGCACTACTGCTTACATCATCCTAAATCTGATATTGTAAAAGGAGATAAATGTCTGCAAAAACCTTATTTATCTATTTATTTTATTATTTATGATGAAATTAGGCCTTACCTGCTAATTGTCTTTCCTTGAGGAACGCCAGTCTTGTCCCAACCTCTGGGTAGTCAACCTCCACCAGCAGCTTGGAAACTGAGCATGTCATCATTTTGATGACAATAGTGTACTTAGGCAGCTGGCACCACCCTCCAGCCTCCAGTAACCTACTGACAAAGCAGACTCACAGGAGCAACAAATAAGTAGTTACATTTAAACAAAGTATATATGACACCTTTCAAATCTATCAGCAGGCCCCCCAAAATGAATAGGGACCCTACTGCCCCCCAGGAGGAAGCTTACCTGCCGAACTTTTAGCATCTACCCAACAGGGGCGCCGTCATCACTGCTGCTCCTGGAAAAGAGTAGCACAAACCATGAAAAAGTTGCCAAATATTTCAAAAACAAATTTTTTTCTTTGTATCAAAGGAAATGTAGCTCTGCAAGAAAGGATTCCCGAGCCACTAGCACAGAGTGTACACAGTCCCCAGACCGTCTGCGTCATGACTACCTTCTTCAGGCCCGGGTTTGTTACACCATCCACAATATGGAATCAGGGAGGGTTCTGAGACTGGACTGGAGTTTCTCAAGGAAAGCTAATTAGCAGATGAAGCCCAATTTCACCTTATCATCCCTTCAGTCCAGTCTCAACCTTTGGGATGTACCATAGCCGTACTAAACATGGGAGAGACCTGCGAGACCAGCCTGAATCACTGCCACACCGAATCTCGCATCTCCCACTGCCTGAATATTCAGGCGGTAATGCTTCACAAGGGTATGGAATGATGACCATGGGGCAACCCTGCAAATTTCTCCCGGCGGAACCAAACCCATTTTCGTCCTCGAAGCTGCCTGAGTGCGGAACGAATGGGCTCATAATCCTGCGGGTAACAACCAATAGTGCAACAAGTAAGCGGAAGCAAGCGCTGGATGTCTTCAAAACGGCCTCCCCCTGATGTGCTCCACCAACACCAAATACAGCCAGTCTGACTTTTGAAAATGGAGCTGTTCTCTTCAAATAACACCGCAAAGCTTTTTGCACCTGCAGGCGGTGGAACAACTGCTCTGAGCCCTCTTCTGACACTCTCCACAGAACCATCAGCTGGCTCCAATGGATCACCGACTGCACTTTCGGCAACGACGACCGCATTGGATGCAAGATCACTCTCTCCTTGAATATGGAGAGAAAGGCTCAAGGCACGACCGGGCTTGGAGCTACAAATACTTCTAGCGGAGCAGACCACTACCAGGAACACCGTTTTAAGTGTCAGGTCCTTTAGCGTGAACAACCCATAGGCTCAAATGGCTCTTCCGCCATCACTGATAAAATCCAGTTGAGGTTCCAAGGCAACACCACCGACCGCAGAGGAGGCTGGACCTGCTTGACTGTCATCAAAAACCGAACCACGTCTAGATGCATCCCCAAATACACTTCTTGTACTCTGCCGCAGTAACAAGTAATCCAAAGCAAAAAAAGAGTTAGTCACCAAAATCAATTGATCCTCAAAAGACCCTTTGAAAACACCATATAAATTTATAAATGTAGGACCAAAACCAAAGGAGGGGAGAAAAAACAAACTCACTCTCCCCAATTGGCCGTGTCCTTTTAATCAAAAGTGGTTCTCAAAATGTGAGACTGTGCAAAAGTACTTATCTTTTAGTGATTTATTTTATTTATTTAGCACACATTTATATACCGCTCTTTCCCAAGTATCAAGTGCGGTTTACAGTGAACAGAGAAAATTCAAGGTACATGGTTAAGCATGTCCTAGTCATTTTACAGGGAACAGATTTAACTTTTTACAGTGATATCAGAAATGGCAGCAGTACAGAAGAGTATAAACAAGAAAAATCACATGACGTGCACGTTTCGGGCAACAACCACAGCCCTGTTAAGTGTTGTAAGTCCTGCCATCCAAATTCAAATAACTGCCATGAATTTGAATTTGGATGGCAGGACTTACAACACTTGAGACAGGGCTATGGTTTTTGCCCGAAACGTGCACGTCATGTGATTTTTCCTGTTTATACTCTTCTGTACTGCTGCCATTTCTGATATCACTAAAAGATAAGTACTTTTGCACAGTCTCACATTTTGAGAACCGCTTTTGATTAAAAGGACACGGCCGATTGGGAGAGTGAGTTTGTTTTTTCTCCCTCCTTCGGTTTTGGTCCGACATTTATAAATTTACATGGTGTTGTTTTCAAAGGATCTTTTGAGGATCAATTGATTTTGGTGCCTAGCTCTTTTTTGCTTTGGATTTTGGACACTGAGGGTTTTTTTGTTGCAGTAACAAGTAATGGCCACTACCTGCACTCGAAGGTACCTGCAGGCTAGACCCTTCTCCCAGCTGGCCTGTAGAAAAGCCAACACATTGGGCACAGATGCTAACACAGAATAGCACTGTCGCTCCGCGCACCAGGCCTCAAACATGTGCCACACGTGGAAATATGACAACGAGGTGGATTTCTTGAGCGCTTGCAACAGTCAAAATCACCAACTTAGAGTATACCTGCTTTGCCAACCTAGCCCTTTCAAGAGACAAGCCATAAGCTAGAATTGATCCACTTGGGGCATTCAGAAAGGCCCCTGGATCAACAGGTCTACCTGGAATGGAAGGTGCCATAGGCAATCCACCATCAGTATACCCAGCTCTGCGTACCACAGCCGCCTCGGCCAATCTGGGGAAATGCCATCACCATCCCCCAGTGCACCTTGATGCATTGCACGACCCACCCTATGATCGCCCACAGGGGAAAGAAAAAGCAGCCCTTCCACAGGTCAATGCTGTATGAGTGCATCCAAACCTTCCGACATTCACTCTTTCCGCCTGCTGAAGAATCGGCTCGCTTTGGCAGACGTGAAGGTCACCATGAGATCCATGATCGGTGCACTCCACCTACACTCTATCTACAAGAAGATAGTATCATTGAGCATCTATTCTCCTGGGTCCAAATGAACCACTCAAATAGTCGGCTGTCGCGTTCTCTGTCCCCATGACTTGTGCCGTTGAGTTGCCTTGCAAATAGTTCATGGTGCAGTCATTGTCGAAGACGACCCACATCACCTTTCCCTGAAGGAAAGGTTAGAAGGCCTGCAGGGTGAGGAAGACCACTCACATCTCCAACTGGTTGATGGGCCTGCCGCTCTCCTCCAGTGACTACTGATCCTGATCAACGTGGTCCTCACAATGTGTGTCTGCCGTCAGCTACACCCAGTGCGGAGACTCCAGAGGCATCCCCACTGCTAGTTCTCTGGGCGCACCCACCATCTGAGCGACTCCTTCGTTGCCCGGTGGCAGAGTAACTGCTGCATGAGAGGATGCTTCTGTCTTGACCCATGGTGCAGGAGCACCCTCTGTAGTGGTCTCATATGTGCTCATGTACAAGGGACCAGTTCAATCGTCGCCCCTTGGTACCTAACATCTGCAGATATGTTGGCGCCCTTGACATGGCATTCAGAGGAATTGACATGCTCTGTTACACAGCAGCTGTGCTTGCTGTCCCTGCAGAAACCCCCTGCAGTTGAGAGTATTGAAGTGGACCTTGAGATACTCCAGGTCCTGCGACAGAACCAGATGACTCTTGGCAAAGTTGACTACCCAGCCGAGACTTTGCAAAAAACCCGATAACCCTTGCTGTGGATAGCTTGCTCTCCTGCTTTGACTTTGCCTGAATGAGCCAATTGTCAAGGTAAGGATGGACCAATATTTCCTCGACATAGTGTGGCTGCCACCATGACCCTCACCTTGGTAAAGGTACATGGAGCTTTTGCCAGGCCGAATGGCAGTGCTCGGAACTGGAAGTGCCGCATGGGCACTACAAAGCGGAGAAACTGATAATGCTCCGGATGAATGGGAATGTTCAAGTACACCCCCATGAGGTCAAGGGAGGTGAGAAACACTCCTCCACACATGGCCAATATGACAGACCATATGGAACCGGGGACACTGGTTCCCATACTTGAGGTCAAAAATGGGCCGGCAGGAGCTTTCCTTTTTGGGAACCATGAAATAAATGAAGCATTGACTACTGCCGTACTGGTCCTGGGGTACTCATTCCACGGCCTCCTGCTGGATAATCAACGGCCTCCTGCTGGATAATCAACTCCAAGGTGTCTCATACAGCCTGTGCCTTGCCCCAAGCTTTTCAGGGAGACTATACGACCCAGGGAAAAAGAGGTCTTGTGAACTCAAGTGCGTAACTCTCCCTTAACACCTCTAAGACCCATTAGTTAGATGTGATCCAGGCCCAGGCTGGGTAGAAGTCATGTAGCTGGCCACCCACAGACTCCACCCCCGACTGGGCCTGCCTCGCTTCATTGTGGCTTTTTCAGGGTGGAGGAAGCGGAGGCTGAGTAGTATCCTCACCCAGCTCCTCGAAACCCCCAAAAGTCTTATCCTCATGAGGGAAAATGACCCCTCTGGTACGGTGCCAAATGCACAGTGTGGAAACACCAAAAATCCTGTGCTTGCCCTCGCACTGGAACCTTGGGGTGCTCCTGGCTTCTGATTATCCTCTGGGAGATCTCCTCCTTTTGACTTCCCCAAGTCCTTAATATATCCAACATTTCTCTGAACCAGAGCTTACCATTAAAGGCTAGCTTACTTAATCGTGACTTAAGAGGAAACATCCGCTGACCAATTCCTCAGCCGCAAATACCTGTGCACTGCCACCACCGAGGCCATGGCTCCTAGAGGACGACTGTGTTGAGATCATAAAAGGTGTCCGCCAGATACTCAACCCCCGACTGTAGAGGGCTCCAGGGATTGCTCTGCTGGCTCCAAAATACTCTGCATCTACCGCAGGCAAGCCCTGGTGACAAACGCCCCATATACTGACGGCCGTAGGGACAGCGCATTAATATCAAATACCTGCTTCAGTAACATATCTTTCTGTCCTGCACAACCCTTACCGCGATATTTCCTTCCACTGGAACAGTGGTCTTCTTGGTGACAGCCAACCCTGCAACATCCACATTTGGGGAACGCAGACGCTCCCAATCCTGATCCAGGAGTAGGTAAAGCCGAGCCATGGTCCTTAGCCCAATCAGAGAAAAAATCTCCTTAGTTGTCCCTTCAGTGAGCCCAGACCTTGGGATCACCTGCTCTAGCTGCTTGGAGACTGAGCTTACTGGGAGTTGGTGGGTGGTGCCAGTTGCCTCAGTACACTGATGTCAGCAAAAAGATGACATGGCTCAGTCTCCAAGCTGCTGGTGGAGGTTGACTACTCAGAGGTTGGGACTGGAAGGATGATAAGGAATAGTTAAAGAATTTATATTCCACACTACTAGGCAGATTACTATAAAAACACATACAAAATACACGAATGACAATCAAATTAATCAATACAACATTAACATAAAACCAAAATGCATATCAAACTGCTGCTGCTACTCAAAAAAGAGAATGCCTAACTGATGCATACTCAAAAATCCTAGCCAGTAAAAAATGCTGAGAAAGCCTGCTGAAACAAATACACTTTCAATTATTTTTGAAACACAATATCGGACTTGTTTCTTAAATCTGCCGGAAAGCATTCCATAATTTTAGGAGCTACCATCGAAAACATCCTCTCTTGGAATGCCTGAAAGTGCACACAATGAAATAAAGGAACATCCAGGAGCAAGGCATCTTGAGATCGCAGAACATGAGGACAGCAAACTCTGAAGCTATAGACAAACTAAGTGGTGTTTTATGATTCAAGGACTTGAATACTAACATAGGATTCTATTATTTTAAGATCGTGAGAACCCATTTACAATCACAAGTGCAGAGGCTTTTTTGGTTCAAAATAAAATGAAAATCCGTTTCCACCTTTGGTAGAAATTTCAGATGAGTGTAACATTATGATGAAAATGTGTGCAGTCCCTACATGGTTAAAACTTGTATTTCTGTGATTCTATCAATGATAGAGAACTGGATTTAGCTCATGCCTTTTCACAGAAATTCAAGGCAAGTTACATTCACGTACACTAGGTATTATCCTGTCCCCGGTGGGCTTACAATCAAAATTTATACCTGAAGCAATGGAGGGTTACGTGACTTCCTAAGATCACAAGGAGCAGCAGTGTGATTCAAACCCTGTCTTCCTGATTCTAGCCTGCTGCTCTAACCATTAGGCTGTTCCTCCACTCCTTGCAACCACTACAAGAAAAAATGCTTTCCAGATTAGATTCTGGAAAAACAAGGCATCTATAGGCTCAAATATTAGTTTCCTGAGAGATGTCCTCCTCATCTTCATTGTTATCTCCTCCACAATTGATACAGTTGCATACGACATCGTACTAGACAGGCTCAAAGATACCGGGCTCCACAGCACACCACATCACAAGTGGTTTCAGTAGTCAACAAGTCAAAGTAGGAGCAAATACCTCCACCCCATTCATCGCAGAACAGGGAGTCCCACAAGGGCCCTCACTATCCACTCTACTCTTCAACCTCTACGTATAACCATTCTGCAAAATCTTCAACATACATAACATCCAATATGCTATATATGCAGACATCATGGTATATACCCCAATACAACTAGACCTACCAGACTACACAAATATGGCAGAATGCATACAAGAGATGAATGACTGGCTATCAACAATCTAAGCATCAATTTCAAAAAGACTAAGGCCCTAATTATCACACGCAACACCCCCTTCACCCCTCAAACTCAATCACCTTAGCAAATGCATCCATACGAGTAAAAGAAGAAGTGAAGTACCTGGGAGTCACCTTGGACCGCAACCTGAACCTAAAGGCACACATCAACAAAATCACCAGAAATGCATACCACAAAATGGCCACCAGCCGTAGACTCAAACTTCTCCTCAGCCAAAACCACTTTTTCCACAGTCTGTCAAGCTATCATATCTATACTGGACTACTGGACTATTTTCAATGGTCTACTGAAGCAAACTACGAGGTCTTTACAATTGGCACAAAATACTGCTGCTAGAATCATCTCCGGCTCTACTAAGTCTGACCACATAACACCTATCTTACACCAGCTCCACTGGCTCCCAATTACCTCTCGTATGAAGTACAAAACGGCTCTGCCCATCTTCAAAATCCAACAAAATCTGTCGGCCAACATACTCCAGGACTTAATCTGCACACAACCCAGCAACAGGTCACGAAGACAATGGACCATGGACAGCATCCAAAACCCAGCTCATTCACCAAAGCTCTCATACGACCAAGAGAGCTCTCTCTCTAGCAGCACCTGCCATCTAGAACTCCCTCCCAGAGGCACTGAGGACTACCACAGACTTAAAAGACTTTAGGAAGAAGCTGAAAACATTCCTTTTCATGGAACGCTTCAGTAAGCTCACACAGCACGCCACATCCCGGACCACTATCAGAGCCTAAACACCGATTCGTAACACGTTGAATAACTAATGTAGATATTTCACAATGTAAATATGTTATGCTTTCTAGCATATCCGGTATGCCACCCCCTACCTTTATTGCAAGCTCTATGTAAAGTTTGTTGAATTTTACTGTAAACCACTTTGATTATATGATAAGGCGGTATTAAAAAACCCTGCTAAATAAACAAATAAATGAAGAAGCCCTTTCATGAATCTCAAACCATTGGGGCAGTGAGAGGCTGGAACTCTGTGAGGACATGACAGATTGAAGTGTGTGCTAACATACAGTCAGATGACATTTGCAGTCCAAATTGATTATAATGATATATGAAGTATGGTATTTGAGAGGTAAAAAAAAAATAAATCTTGCTCATTATTAATACAGCAGACTGAAAACCTTTTCCTCATAAGTGCATAGGAACACCTCCAAGGCTTTTTTGCTGACACCAAGATGTCTTGAACTGGAGGTGGTAGATTCCAGGAGGCAAATAAGCACTGCTCAAATTCCATACTGTCAGAGCCAATGACTTGAGGGTGAGATGCAGAAGAGAGCCCCTATTTTGCATTAGCAAGGGTGGAAAGGTTTGGAGCTCAAGGAGTTAAAAATGAGAGTTGTTTGAGAAGAGGAAACCAGTTTTGATAAGACCAGTATAGTGCTATGAGAATTGTTGGGCTGTGTCTTGTTTAAAAGTTGTGCAATGTTTTTGCTATTAGAGAAATGTGAGGATAAGTGTAGAGGATGGGGCAAAGTCCAGTCTATAGGCAATGAATTCCTCGCTAAGTGACACAGAGATGGATGCAGTGAACAACTGAAGGGCAAGGACAAGCGGTAGGACAACTTTCCATTTTTCCAGCTGACAAACAGGTCTATTTGTGGAATGCCTCAGTTCTGAAAAACATTCTATTTGGATTGTGGGCGTAAAGACCATCTATGGGGTTGAAGAATTCAGCTGAGCTTGTCTGCTTTGTGGTTCTGCTTGCCCAATATTATTTATTTATTTTATTTACAGTCTCTTATATACCGCACTATTCAGCATCAGCGCGGTTTACATGGAACAAAAATGCTCAGTACAGTTAACATGTATGAGTTTACAGATAACAGGGCAAAAAACTTGGCTAACAGGGGTAACTATTTACAAAACTTGCTACATAGAGTCATATGGACAGGAGTTTCATGGAAACATATGCACCACTAAGGGTTATAGTATATCTTGGCGTGTTGTTGGGCATCCATATATTTGCTAGCGAATTGTATCGTTGGACTTTATGGGGTGACGTTGGGCTCTATGAGGTACTTGTTGAAGAGGTGGAGTTTGAGGGCTTTCCTAAACTGAGTTAGGCTCTTAACAGCCCGGATACCTGGGGGTAATGCATTCCAGCATCTTGGCGCACTGAGACTAAAGGCCCTATTGGCTGTATATGTAGTGCAATCAGTTAGTGCTTTTGGGACTTTTAGAGAGTTTATAGCCGTGGATCTTCTTGCTCTATTTGGAGATGTGTTATTGATGAGGGCAGTTAAGGATGCAGAGGAGAGCTTGTTAACCGCTTTAAAAGTGAGTAACAAGGTCTTGAAAACGATTCTAGCCTGGATGGGTAGCCAATGTAACTGTATCAGCAGAGGAGTCACGTGGTCGCTCCTGGAGGCTCCGTGGAGGACCCTAGCTGCTGCGTTCATGGCGAGCTGCAGCGGGTTCAAGGTGGATTGGGGTAGACCTTGTAGGATGGCATTGGCATAGTCAAATGGTGCAATATGCAAGTGGCTTGGATTTCTTTGGATCCAAAAGAAAATTAGCAACAATTTGAAGGCAGCAAAATATTGTTCTCAATTCCAGATGATTAATATGGAACTTTTTTTGGCTTTTGACCAAGGCTCCCTGACTGTGTTATCAGCCAAAGCAGGCTCCACAGCCAATGTTCCTGGTGCACAAAGGGGACACATTTGAGCATGCTGGTCTTGTATGTCCACTACTGCAACGTGATCTGAAATGAAGCAGGCAGATTAACTCTGGATTACCGAAACTGGCCATGCTGATTCTGTTGGAATTTGAGATCTCATTGTGGCTCTCTAATTTTGAGGTAAACAAAGGTATGGCATGCCCTACATTACCCATATAGCCTAGCATCTGCAAGTAGGATCTGGCTGGGAAGTATCACAATTTTTGAACACGATGCATTATTTTTTGCATTGCCTTTCAGAAGGATAACTTTCACTTGATTTGTGTCCAAAAGAGCACCTATGAATAAGTAAGATTTATAGAAACAAAGAAAATGATGGTAGATAAGGACTATACAACCTGCCCATCCATAAGAATTATTACATTCTACAGTCCTGTTTTCTCTCTGAGATCCTGTGTCCCACATTCTTTGAATTTAGACAGAGTTCTTGTTTCGGATAGGGACATAGAACAACGCTGTTGGAACATACATCAAAGAGGTTAACTGCTTTTTTTTTTTTTAAGGAGCAATTGAGGAAAAGTCAGGGTCTTTGGTAGGTCTCTTTCATTTACTTCAACAGGTACCAAAGCTCCATCAACTGAAAGATGGCTGGGAAAAATCGTATTGCCAAAGCTGTTGCTCCTGTTACTGCTTCTGCCTCTGTCCAGACAGAGTCCGAAGCCAGTCGAAGAACCAGTTACACGTGCAGGATGCGTGCGAGCTGAAGCCCTCATGAAACAAGTGGAAGAGCTCAGAGAAGAAGTGGCAAGGTTGAGAAGCAATTGAGACAGCAAGAAGTACAATGATGAGATGCTTCTTGAAACATCCAAGCTGTCCGACAGAGGTGAAGATGGGAGGCTACAGTTCTTATGTTGGGCCACCTGTGGACAAAGTATCAGCTGTCCCCTCACCTGTGGTGGAACGGAGGCTGGGAGGGAAAGACAGGCCATGGTCTGAAGCCAGGAGTCAAAACCCCTCGCCTCCTGGGGCTGCAGTGCAGAATGAAGCTTTCGGCTTGTGCTGCTGCCTCTGGTTTTGACCCTTAGCCTGTTGCCCCTGTTGGGGCTGCTGGTAGGAATAATATGGGTATAAGTACTATAAGTCTTTTTCTTTTTAGGGTAAAAGGACTTCCCTTAAGCCTTTCTACTGGAAGAATCAGTGGTCTTTCTCGAGAGCTTGGTCATGGTGACATGCTCTGTTTCCAACTCTGCAAAGTCTTCTCCTCCATGGGTTTGCTGAAGAGGTTCTACTACTACTACTACTGAGCATTTGTATAGCGCTACCAGTTGTACACAGTGCTGCACAGACATATAGGGGACAATCCCTGCCCATCAGAGCTTACAATCTAGTCAAAAACAAAACAATCTAGTCAAAACAAAACACAGAGGTGTAAGCAGGGGTAAAACAAGGGGAGGAAGGAGATTAGGTGAGTCAAGATCCAAAAGCGGCAGCGAAGAGGTGAGCTTTCAACCTGGATTTGAAGAGGGTTAGAGAAGGTGCCTGGCATACATACACACACTATATACATATACACACTCTCACCAGCATGGAACATTGGCCATCTTGTCCTGAACCTATTTGTTCCAAGTCTGAGGACTGTAGCCATGCCAGGCAGCGGGCACCAATGCCGAACACTGCCACTCTGGTCACAAACCCGAACCCATCGTAGGCCATCCGGGTGATGTACTTGGAGCACTTCTTCATTTTGCCCACCAGGCTCCGGAAGCGCTCAAGGTGCTCTCCTGTCAAGAACCCACAAGATCCCCCGCCAGGACACGCAGGTACATACCCATTTATAACTGGTATGCTTGGATCCAAGCCACCAGCAGCAAGCCCTAGTAGTACTTCCTACCAAAGCCATCCATGATGTGTGTCTCCCTACCCGGGAACACTGAGGAGAGCATCTTGGAACTTTTAATCCAGCACATGGCCGATTCTATCACTATGGAGTTACGAGGGAGTTGTGTTTTTTCAAATCCAGGGCTTTTGCACTCTCAATACATGGAATCGAGGCATCGGCTGACTGCTGGCACATTGAGTGGTGTTTCCCACATGGTGTTCCAGTATTGGGTGGATCGGAATCATAATGGCCTCTTTAGGGGGAGTCGGGTACTGGAGGATTTCCAACTCCTCTGCCGAAAGCTCCTCCTTCATTTCAATAGTGAAGGGCAAAACCTTCCCAACATCTTGCACAAACTCGAGGATGAAGGTCCCTGAGAGGAGGCCTTCTCCACTCATATGGAGCAAGGGATTGGAGGGGACATCACAGTGATGGGTGGTCTCCGGAGATTCATCTTTGGTCTCCCAATCAGAATCTGAGAGGAACGCGAAGTACCGCCATGAATGGTGACCGCACTAGTGACACTTGGGCAGAGTCAAAGAAACCCTCAGCTCCAATCTGCCTGAACCAGATGCACTCAGGAAGGACACTCGCTGCACCAAGAGAGACCTCAAGGGTTCACAGGAGCAACCCAGAGAACATGGACCTCTAGGATGGGCTGCACCTCTGCAGGTGAGGCACCTGCCATGAACTGGGCCATCACCAGTGCTGAGGGACCAGAGGTCACCAGGTCCCTGGCAGCCTGATGGGCCATGAATGCAGCAAGGATATGCTCGAGGGCTTGCATCCTCTCTGTGATGATATAGGTGTCCGTTGCCGCCAGTCAGCGCTGCAGCATTCAATGCTGATGCAGGCTCCCTCGGCAGGGACTCCTCAATGGTCATGGCCTCAAGAGTCCCATGCCAGCCCTCTGGGGTCTTAATAGGCAACTCCTCCCACCAGGGCAGCTTGGAGGGCTGCTCCCGGTTCTTGCCCTCAGAGTCACACCGAGGGCTCTGATGTCGATGTCTAAGGGCTTTCATTCTGGGCTTGGCATCGCCCTTTGACGTCAATGAAGTTGAAGTTCAGTTATTCTGGGGGCGCTCCTTATCAAAGGAGAGCCGCCGCTTCAGTGCCCCGCAACCTCTTGGGTCCGAATTGGTCCGGCCTCTGTGTGAGGCTGAAGTCTTGGCAGGGGCCTTTGAGAGCGTTGATGCAGAGGTTGATGCCAAGGCTAATGTTGATGTCTCGGAACTAAACAGCAATTCTTGCTGCCGTTCCCAGTTCTTAAGCCCCTTGCGCATCATCTGCAAGCAGAGAGTGCAGTCCGAGGGCTCATGGTCAGGCCCGAGGCATTGAAGGCACCAGATGTAGCAGTCCATGATGGAGATGGTCGCCATACTGGGTGCACTTCTTGAAGCCACTGGCCAGTTTTGACACTGTAGGCCACCAAGTCAAAGGACTCCAACGTCTTCAACAACCAGGGAGGCATGAGAGGAAAATCCCATGTGCCGAAAAAGGAAAAAAAGGCAAAAAATCCCAAGAAAAAACCAGTGCCGAGGCACTGATGTTCCCGGAGACATGATGAAGACGCTCTACAGCATGCGATTCCGAAAAATTTGCAAAAAAGAGATCAACTAAATTCCGGGACACAGATGACATCTGGAGGGCTCTGCAGAAAAAAGAAGGCTGACGTAAACATGGCTCCTTTGGGCGGGAAGACTGGTACACATGCATGGAGCACCTTCCAAAAGCTTCTTTTGAAGCTGAGAAGCATTCCTGTGCAGGCTCCATCAGTGATGTCACCCATATGTGAGGACTAGCTTCCTGCTTGGTCCCAGAGAAAACTATAATCAGTCTACCATATTAGGGCCCATTTCCAAGTTGCAGAACTTAAGGGCAATCTATGCAGGATAGTATCAAAAGCTTTGCATATCATCTGAGGCCTAAGGGGCTCACTGCAATGACAGCCTGCATCACCATAAGTAATAGCAGAAATCCTTGACACATTCTCAAAAGCTTCATAAGTCGCATGGGTCAAGTCCATTCTTCCTGTTTCACAGCATGAACACATTATTTTCATTTTGCTTGAAGTGAAAACTCAGTTAATCTTAGGACTTTTTTTGGAATGGAATGCATGTATTCCATCATACAGCTCTGGGAAACATCAAACATTTTATTGAAAATGAGCAGAAATTATTTTTAATTTTAACACGATGTATCCCTTTTCTACAATACAGCTGCTGTATTGTCTGTCTTGACTAGATTGTAAACTCTGATGAGCAGGGATTATCTTTTACATGTTTCTCTACAGCACTGTGTATGCCTTGTAGCACTATATAAATGATCAGTAGTAGTGGTAGAATTAGTATATTGATTACAAGGCTTTTCTTTAAAATTACCCTATATTGGAGAGGGCGTTCAAAGATGGAGGAAGCTGACTGAGAGCGTGTTGGCTTAATGGGGAAACGCAAGGGCAAGTCCAAGGCTAAGCCTCCCTCACAGCCTGTACAATTCCTGTCTTCCGCTGCCTCAATTTTACCTTTATTTCACTCTGAAAGCATGGAGAAAAGTGGTTCCAGAGAACAGCCACTGAAGCAGTGGGCCGATGCTGGGAGCTCTGGTCCATCTTCCAGCTGCAAGACATCTTTGAGCCCAGAGCAATGGATTCCGCCGTTGCAGCCGCTGGTTTCCCCGACACTTCCTGGTTTGGCTGGCATGCCAAATGCTGACACTGTGCTCATCTTGCCTGCCCAAGGGGGGCCCAGTGGTGCCGTTGAAGGAGCCTCAGCATCTCTATATCTCACGGCTGGAAGTACCAGTGAGTTATTTGAAAGGAGTGTAATGGTGCTGGCGTATTTTAATGAAGCAGATGCTTCTTCTCAAAAGAGAATCTCCAGGTCAGTTGGGGGTCCCTCCCCCTCCATACCTGGCCTCCCTTTGCGGCATACAGCAATTTTCTCACTGGAATCTATTTGGCAGACTATTGGTATCTTGAGTGCTTTAGCTCCATCATTAGACTCTTTAAATGCAAGTTTCCGCTTTGGACCAATGAGTACAATGTTTCGAGGAAGAACAGACTTTTCAGTGTGAAAAATGGTTGGACAAGATCACTAGGTCAGAAGAACTTTTGGTGAAGGACAATTCCTTGTTGTGGAATAAAGTGGAGGCATTGGAGAATGCTGTTAGTTAAGGCAATGTCAGGATTATCATCATTCCAAAAGTTCCTCTTTCTTCTTCTTGTGAGTTGTTTAGAAGATATTTGGTAGAAATTTTAAAAGTTTCTCCCGAAACCATTCCTCCAATTTCTAAGGTATATTATTTGCCAACTAGCAGAATCCATTGGGACCAGACAATTTCTATGGCTATCTTGGCTATTTCTGCTGTTCTTGAGACATCAGATTTGGAGCTGGCCAGACCGGATACCCTGATTGTGACTCTTGCCTTACCTACGGATCGAGACTGGCTAATGTATTTATTTTTTTGCAAAAGAGATGAATTGTTTTTGACCCTTAAGCTTAGGATTTTTCCTAACGTCTCTAGGGAGACTCAGAGGCGAAGGAAGGAATTTCTCCTATTGAGACCAGGGTTTGTACAGCTAGGAGCTCTTTTCTTTTTGAAGTTCTCTTGTAAATGTGTTCTCTTGTAAATGTGCAAGTAAGTATAAATCTGCTAAAAATGTATTTACTGATCCTGCTGCCTTTGTTTCTTTTGTAACTGCCCAACATGCTAACTCTGTTTCTATTATACCAACATTATCCGCAGTTTAGGTTATGCCTGCTGTTTCAGTTAGTGCCTCCACTTTGCGTTTTTTTGTTAGTTTATAACCTTTTCTTGGTAATTGTGTTGAATGCCCTACACTTTATAGTGGGCTAGTGTCCTCTTTGATGTATTTGGAGTAATTTCCTGTTTTCTTTCTTTTTTCTTCTCTAGTTTTGTTTAATTCAGATTGGACTTTTCTGTTCAAGCATGTATTACTTGTAATACTTGTAAAATTGCAAAATAAAATATTAAAAAAACAAAAATAAAAATTACCCTATTTTTTTTTGTAATTTTCTCATATACATAATTTTAGAAAACCCCCTTCTGTTCCCTCAATATTTCCCATCCTTTTCGCTCTCCATTCTTGTCTCTTTCCTTTCTTCCTTCTTCCTTCCCTATTCCCCCTTCTCCCTCCTTTTCCTTTCTCCCCTTTTCCTCCCTTTTTCATCCTTGTTCCCTCTCTCTTCCTTTTTCATCCTTGTTCCCTCTCCCTCCCGTTTTCCTTCCTTTCTTCTTTCTCCCTCCCTCCCTCCTTCTCCCTTTCCCTTAATACCCCTCCCCTCCTTTTCTGGATTTTCAAGTTCAGGGATATCTGTAATAATGATTTCTACTGAGTTTTATTTCATAACTAGACACTCTAGTTTTTATATGAATAGCTTTTATTGTATATCATTTTAATGTGTACGAATATAGAGATGTATAATGTCTGTCATGCTTCTTGATGCCATTTTTTTCCCTCATCCATCACCACAATTTTTAGATCTCACCTCTTTTAGTGTTTGGTTACAATATAATTTATACTTTTTGTAAACACTATGTTTAAGAATAACTTCATATTGCTCTTCTCCTATACTTTTTATGTTTTTCTATTATTCAGTTTACCCCCTTTTTGGAGGGGGGAGGAGGCATTTTCTCAACATAGATGGTTAATTCAAACTGACAGGCAAATGCTGTGGTTGGACATGCATAGAAATGAATATCTTCATGATATCAAATGACCTTAATGCAGGCAGGGCTAGCCCTTTAAGATCCATGGTGGGTGCCACAAAATTTTTCATTGGACCATAAGAGTTGCAAAATTTGCAATCTGACTGGAAAGTAAGACAATTAAAAGGTTTTGGTATGGGAGGGCAGAGCCTGCAGGGTCCAAGATGGCTGCCTAATTTTTAACTTCGCCTCTCCTTCGCGTCTAAATCTGTTTTTTTCCCTGTTTATGCTGCTGAGTTTCTCTACTTGGGTCGCGGCAAGCTCTTCGGATAATGGCCACCGGTAAACCCACAAAATTGGAATACAACACCAGCGCGAATACCGGTGCAAAAAGGGCCAAACCTGATCCGCCCTCTCCGCAAAAGTCATTGTGTGCCCGTGAGGGCCCGGTGGCTCTGCAAGACCTGCTAGAGGAGATACGGGCAGTACGAGAGATGGTGGCCACGAACGGTATAACTTTGAGCAGAGTGCAAGCGGACATAGGCGAATTAAAAGAGATTAAGGAGCAAGTCGGTGCACTCACGGAGAAATTGAGTGGGCTTGAGGTCAAAGTCGGTGTTCAGCAAGAACGCTTTAAGCAGGTCAACACAAACAGCAAAAAGATAGGTTACCTGGAACGTAGCTTGGAAGACTTAAACAATCGCACAAGGAGGAACAATATCCGTCTGATAGGTGTCCCGGAGGGTGCTGAGGGAACAAATCTTAAGGTTTTCCTGACAACAACTACGGCAAAGCTGCTGAAGATAAGCTTTGAACTACCATTTGAAATTGAGCGTGCTCACTGCATACCAACACACCCCGGTCCAAAAATCAAGCAGCTGCGCCCTATCATTATGTGTGTCCTCGGGCATTCGCATGTTGCAGATTGTCGGCTGCTAGAGCAGCGGGGCCTCTCAAATACGAGGGCAGAAACGTGGCATTCTTCCCAGATTTCCACAAGGCCACGGTGGAAAGAAGGAAACTTCTTCTAGCCTTTCGTCCAAGATTTCAGCTTTTGCAGGCCCGGTATGGATTGTTTGCACCGGCAAGATTAAGAGTTACTCTGCACAATCAAACTCGCACCTTCGAGGATCCGGCTCAATTATGGGCGTTTATTGAAGAGAAGGAAGCTTCAGCCATAAATTAAAGAAGGCCTGAGCAATGTCGTGGAACCGACAGACATTTGTTTTATGTCTTTATGGGACGGCGACGAGCACCTTGAGATGAGGTGGAGAAGTTTTGGGAAGCCGGAGTTGGGTTGGAAGGATGGAGATAAACGGTTTTGGCTGAAGGGGAAGTTTTAGGTTGTTATATCAGATATGTTTATTTGCAAAATAGCATAACAGGGGAAAGGAATGTTTTCTTTGGTTTTTACAAGCATGAAGGGGGGCGGGGTGGGCTATTGGGTGGGATTTCTTGTTCTGCTGGTTCACCCGTTTAATGTTTTCCCAACAGGGGTTTTCTTTGTCTCCTTGTGGCCCTTTAGGTGTGGGAGTATATAATTACATTGTACATGTTAGTTGGAAGTTAAGCAAACTTGCGGCCAGTGTGATGGGGTTTGTGTATAGTCTATTTTATAGGTTCACTTAATTGTTTATCCTTGAATGTGAAGGGCATAAACAATCCAATCAAGAGGAAAAAGATCCTTTTATATTGTAAAAAGGAGAAGGCGGATGTAGTCCTGCTTCAGGAAACGCGCCTTCAGTCCTCGGAAACTAGGAAATTGGGTTTAGGGCAGTATGTGCTGGTCTCCTACTCTGCAGCCTCGCTGAAGAAAAATGGGGTTGCAATCTTGGTCAGAAAAGATTTAGCCCCAGTGGTGGAGCAATCATGTGCTGACTTAGAGGGAAGATGGTCTTCAGTTGTTTTGCAAGTAATGGACAGGAAACATGCTTTAATAAATCTATATGCCCCTAACTGCAACAATGTAAAATTTTTTCAGAAAATTGCAGAGGTAGCCCAAGCTCTCTCATCATACTAAATTATAATGGGAAGGGACTTTAACCTGGTACTAGACCCCCTGATAGATTGCAAGCCTTACAAATCTCATAGGCTGCAGCAGGCCACTTCGGTGGTTCACTCTATAATGGGGGATATTGGCCTTTCAGATATTTGGTGTCTAAAACATCCCACAGAAAGAGATTATTCATTCTTTTCCCTCCCTCATGGATCTCACTCACGCATAGACTACTTCCTCATATCCAGAACTTTAATCTCCTCTGTAGAAAGGGCTGACATTTGAGCAATGCAAATATCCGATCATGTGGCTATCACACTTAATTTGGCCCTAGGAGAGCAAAGTGAACAAAAAACAGGCTTTGTCCTTAGGAGGTCCCTGCTGGGGGATAGATTGTTTCAGAATTATATAAAATTTAGTATTGGGGAATATTTTGATAAGAACCTTGTGGGGAAAATGGTGGGCTGGGCATGGTGGGAGGCGGTCAAAGCCTCCATTCGGGCCAAAATAACAAGCTACACTATTAAGATTGATCGAGGAAAAAAGGCCAAGTTAAGCGCGTTGGATGCCCAGATCAAGGCTGGAGAAAGGCTGCTTATAAAATGTTCAGAGGCTGAGATAATGCTACGTCTACAAAGGTTAAGGTATCAATATAACCACATACTAAGCGAGTAGGCTGAACACTCAATAGGGCAGCAGCAGGCCAAATATTACGTAGAGAAAAATAAGGCCGGCAGATTGCTCGCAAACACGTTAAATCCTCGGTCTGCAAAAAATAGAATTGAGGTTATAAAAACGGATAAGCAGGAAGAATGGTCAAAAAGTCAGGAGACAGTTGAGGCCTTCCGTGTATTCTATGAGAATTTGTATAGGTCCGAGAGAGTGTGATCAGGAGAGTTTTCAGAAACTGACTGCGCAGGTGCCTCATCCACGCCTCTCACCCCAGCAATCTTTGGAGTTAGAGAGGGAAATCTCAGCCAGGGAAGTGCAGGATGTAGTAAAATCGATGGCCAAGGGCAAAGCGTCAGGCCCTGATGGAATCCCGGCTGAGTTTTATCAAACGTTTGGAGATAAGTTGCTACCCCACTTGTTGCAGTATTTTCATCTGCTCGATGCACAGTCGCCGGTGGTCAGCGCCTTTAACGAAGCTAATATTGTGGTTCTGGAAAAACCTGGGAGGAATCCGCAAAAAGTAGAAAACTACCGCCCCATATCTTTATTGAACTCTGATTACAAGATTTACGCGACGGTTTTGGCTCAGAGATTAGCCAAAGTCACACCGTACTTGATTCATCCAGACCAACGTGGTTTCATCGCAGCCCGTTCGACTTCGGATAATGCTCAGCTGTTATTAAACCTTTTTTCTATTGCAGAGACGTAAAGAGTCTCCGTTGGTGGGCTTGTCCCTGGATGCAGAAAAAGCCTTCGACCGGCTAGAATGGGCTTTTTTGAATCAGACTTTGCATTGGTTCGGCTTTGGCAAAAGGTTAATTCGCTTAATACAAGTCTTATACACCAACCCTTCGGCACGCATCTTTGCCAATGGCACAGTCTCGTCCCCCCTTCGTTCGCACAGGGGCACCAGGCAAGGGTGTCCACTTTCCTCTCTCTTATTTAACATCGCGCTGGAGCCGCTTGCTTTAATGATTCGTCATTCTGGGGAGATTCGGGGAGTTGAGATAGGGGATTTGCAAGTTAAAATGTCCGCTTATGCCGATGACTTGTTATTGTTCGCTCATCCCGCCTCCCTGCAAGAGATAATGAATGTAATAGGGGACTATTCTCAGCTGTCAGGGTACAAGATAAATTGGTCGAAATCCATAGCATTTCCAATGAATAAATGGACTTGCAAAGCAGTGATTGAATCGACCCCATTTGCATGGGTAGTGGAGCCGTTTAAATATCTGGGGGTGCGATATAGTCATTATATGGATGAGACATTAAAGGTAAATATAAACGCGCTGCAGGAGGTAGTCAAGTTATTTATGGTGGGGGTAGACTTGAGTCAATAAAAATGGTGTTGGTCCCAAAGGTTAATTACATTTTGGAGATGCTCACAATTTCGTTGCCAGCTAAGTTTTATAATACTTTAGAGCATTCAATTACTAAGTTTCTGTGGCAGGGTAAACCTCCAAGAATTGCTCTTCGGAAATTAAAAGCGAAGAGAGGGTTGGGGGGGGGGGGTGCAACTTCCGGATTTTAGAAAGTATCATCAGGCTTTCAAATTGAAGCAGGGGGCAATGTGGACTATCTCGGAATGCGCAAGGGATATGCCAACTTGGCTAAAAGTAGAAGAACAAATAGTAGCGCCTATCCCTACGGCCCTATTAATAGGAATGAAACTGCCAGACTCATTTGTAGCTGGTCAAATAATCCGTGCAACACAAGAAGCTTTCCGTAATCTGGAGGATGGGTTGACCAAGGATGATCCGCTTTCATTGCAGATGCCTATATGGTACAACACTCGGTTCAAAATCGGGCATAAGGTTATTGCCTGGAAAATGTGGCAAAGTAAAGGGATATGGACTTTGAATCAATTAGTAGATTCTCACACTTTGAAATCCTTTGAGAGGCTAAAGAATGAATTTAAGCTGCCCACATCGTGTTACTTTCAATGGCTGCAACTAAGACACTGTTTCTCTAAATCTAAAGTAGCAGCTGAGATGTTATCCCCAGATTGGAAACTCTTGCAAATTGTTGATACCTGCTTACGCGTTAAAGGGGTAAGCTCATGCTTCTATGCTACTTTAAGGGAAGGGGCCTCGTCTCACTTGTCAGGGCTAGAAAAAGCATGGGAAATAGACTTGGAGACCTCGATATCGCAGAAAACCTGGGAGGAGGTTTGGGAACAGGTGAATAAAATCTCAAGGGGGGCTTCGATAACACAAACCTTTTTCTTTCTAACTCATCGTGCCTACTTCACTCCTGCAAGGCTTGCAAAATGGGACCCAAAAAGTGGTGATAAATGTTGGTCCTGTGGAGGCTCCCCTGGTACACTGAAGCACATGTTGTTTAGCTGTCCGCATGTCCAAGAGTTCTGGAGGCTAGTGTGGGACAGGATTCAAAGAATTCTTTGTTTCAGAGGGCAATTGGCTTGGAGGGCTATCATACTGCGTTCCAAAGACACTACTGCTGCCCTGTCGAAAGATAAATGTCATGTATTTAATTTTATGATGGCTATAGCTATCAAAGTGATTGTAAATTGCTGGAAGGATCTATCTAAATTAGACTCTATGTATTGGTGGAATTTAGTATGCTTGTATGTCAGGTATGAAAAAATTCAGGATAAGGTAATGAAGCAAAGAGGAAATACAAAATTGTATAATCTCCAGGGTGGTCCCAGCAAATCCTGTAAATTTATAAGTCCTGAAGAAAGTAACAAGTGGTTTTATCTGGATGAGTTTGCGGCACTGGCTAAGTTGAATAACTAATGATTGTACTATGATTGTTAACTTTCATGTTATATGTGTTCCTTTTATAAGCAAATGTAGTAGTTGAGTTCAGGCCACAAGGAGACGGGGGGGTGGGGGAGGGTGGTAGGGAAGTTGGAGTAGAAGGGTGTGGGGAGAGTCTAGGAGGGGGGAGGGGGTTGTAGGCATTGGTTGGTGTTTTAGTAGAGTAACACTGTCAAGAACTGGTGTATATGTATGTGAGGTTGAAAATGTAAATATCAAATTAAAAAAAAAAAAAAAAGGTTTTGGTATGTACCAGTTTGGTTAGACATTGAATGCTCATATAGTATTTATGATATTTTGATTTATGTCTGCCAATGATAACTATTCTCCTAAGGTGCCTTTCCAGTTTGTCCTGCTAGACCAGTCCAGACAAGTGGGTTGTGTTCCCCTACCAGCAGATGTGGAGACAGAGAAAACACTAGAAACTTCCTGTGACATCAACACTGCTACTACTGCTAATGCAGTTAGGGCACACTTCAATATTTCACTGTCTCCAGCAGATGGTGGATGCAGGTCTGACGCAGCTCAGTTGAAAATTGCTTTAGCTCCTGAGTAGCTATCCTAAGAGGCACCTTTCTCAGTGGATCCTGATAGCAGGCCATCTTCAGAGTGTATCTATCGGTACCTCACTGGAATTTCCTACATGAATGGCTGGGCCACATAGCCAAGGACACTGCACTAAAATCCTTGTGCTACCACAGCAATATGTGGAGTAGGCATGGCCAAAGCAGAGACTGGGTAGAGAGAAGGCGGAGTCAGGATTCACAGTTGCAGAAGTTGCACGCTAGCTATACAACCACACCACTAGCATGACCACAGCTAATGTCAGTGTCTGACCAGGCACTAGATGCACTTGCCTTGCTTCCATAAGGTTTAGATGCACGGCTCATATGCAACTGTTAGGAAATAGGAAGAAGAGGAGCAGAGCTAACACATTGGAACAACAGGGAGCCAATTGGAGATGGGAGTTGAATACCAAGGCGCACCCAAGGGTCATTATTTTGGGGGTGCTGCTGACATGGAAGTGGAAAACACTGGCTTGACAATCTAAACACCAGGGCTTGCAGGTCTGCAGTTACCCTGCTGGCACAGTGGGTAAACATCCATGGACACAGCAAAAGCTATCCTGACAGACTGCTGTTTGCATCTGCATTGACTAGATTTCAGAGGGCTTCTGGTGTTGTGTGCTATAGAGGTGTCAGGAGATAAGACCTGTGCTGCCATCATTTTCAGAGGACTGTGCTCTGAGGCAGAGTTAGAGTCAGAGGAGTACACGGGGGGGGGGGGGGGAGTAGCATGCAAATTAGGTGAACATAAGAACATAAGATATGCAATACTGGGTCAGACCAAGGTCCATCAAGCCCAGTATCCTGTTTCCAACAGTGGCCAATCTAGGTCATACGTACCTAGCAGTTTCCCCAAAAGACACAGGTTCTGCAATGCTTGTACTAGGTCAAGCATTGATATCCTGGGTCCCTTCTTAATAATGGTTTATGGACCTTTCCTCCAGAAACTTGTCCAAACCTTTTTTAAACCCAGCTACACTAACAGCCTTTACTACATCCTCCAGTAACAAATTCCAGAGTTTGATTACACGTTGAGTGAAAAAATATTTTCTTTTATTAGTCTTAGTTTACCCTGTAGCTTCATTGCATGTCCCCTAGTCTTTCTATATTCTGATAACGTAAACAGTCGATCTACGTTTACCCATTCTACTCCGTTCATTAATTTATAGATTTCTATCATAACTCCCCTCAGCCGTCTCTTTTCCAGGTTAAAGAGCCCTAACCTTTTTAGCCTTTCTTCATAGGAGTATCCTTCCATCCCCTTTACCATCCATGGTGATGCACTTCATGGCTAAATGACAATGTGGCAGCACAGGAGCAGTCTGATTTCTGTACAAAGGGCTGCATGTGGCAGAGAATACATACACCTTGGGGGGGGGGGGGGCATGGCACTGCCATGGACAATGTGTCTGTGGGCTGATGATCCCTCACCCTGACCGAGGGATGGTGTGGCTGAGGCCTACCAGCTCTGAGCAGCAGCATAATAATTCTATTACTGAATGTGGCCTCCAGTGTTGGATCTCACTGATTGGTATCCCCTTGCACTGGGGTTGCCGCAATCCATGGACCTGGGGTGCTCTTGATAATTCCAATTCTGGTGAGCTATGACTGCTAGGGTGCTCATCCTTTGGGCTGTATGGGATTCACTACCTCCATGTGGTGGGCTCTATGGGATTCACCACCTCCATTTGGTGTACTTCCAGAAAGGAGGAGCATGGGGGGGGGGCCCTTTGTAGATGGATGGCTGTGAGATCCCCTCCTCTATTTGCAGTTAGACCACAGGAACAGGTGTTCCATCTCGTGGATCATGGGGGTGCTCCTTGATGCCATGGCCCCCATGTGAAGGTTGCCCTGATTGTGCTTTGCTTCCAGACCCTCCTGGCCCTTGCACCCACCCCTTCCCTCAACACTGGATAAGGCACTGTTAAAGCCACGATCAGAGGGAGAAATGAGCTGTGGAGCAATCCTACCACCACAACCAAAGGCCTTGTACTATGTTCCCTGCAGCCTAGGTTAATAGCTATCCTTGTTGCCTCAGAGTGAAAAGGTCCATATCCCCATCCTCCATGATGGACACTCTGGACATCCTGCCTCATCCCATGCATGGCCTCCTGCATCTCCAGATGGCACATTTATTTATTTATTTAACAAACTTTTTATAACGTTTTTCTTCTAGTCAAAATGGTTTACAAAGAACTAGGGGTGAACAATGAACTTTAAGTGTAGCAAGGGTTACATGTAACACTCAAATACAAGAACAAAGTAATGGTTAACTTAAAATTAACAGTTCAGTAAGAATGAACATAGCTATACTATATTAACTGAGTTCAGAGTGGGGAACAGGATTATGGGGGAGTTGTATCTTAGTGGGTGGGTTAGGTTGGATCAAGGTGGCTTGTGTTAATGATGAGGGGAGTATTCAGCTATGGTGGCTTTAATCATGTCCTTTGATTGAGAAAGCATAGTTGCTCACCTGTAACAGGTGATCTCCGGGAACAGCAGGAATTTAGTTTTCACATATGGGTTACATCAGTACTGATGGAGCCCGAGCGGGAACGCTCCCCAGCATCCAATAGGAAAGCTTTTGGGAGCAGCTCACTACGCCTGCGTTGCTGCCTCACCGCCTTTGTGACTCTCCCTCCTCAGTTAAGTTTGTAGCTGAGATAAAAGGAGAGAAAGAGAGAGAGAGAGAGAAATCCTACAACTCCTAGGGGAGGACGGTGGGTTGTGAAGAATAAATTCCTGCTGTTCCCAGAGATCACCTGTTACAGGTCAGAAACTATGCTATCTCCAGGAATAAGCAGGAATGTAGTCTTCACATATGGGGCCCCCTAGCTCCCAGATGCCAGAGAAAGGTCCCCAAAATCGGTAGATGTGCCTCAGAGCAGGCCTCAAAAGGGCGTGGATCTTTAATGGACATCTGGTATTGAAAATTCAGGAGGATAGGAGCTGACCTAAGGATGAAAGAGGTGTTGGAGTACAGCCTAGCCAAAAATGGCATCCCGGCGGGAGTCCTTGTCCAGACAATAGTGTGCAGCAAAGGTATGCACCGAAGACCAGGTGGCTGCTTTGCAGATTTCGTCAATGGCTACAGAACATAGGTTTGCCATCGAGGCAGCCATGGCACGAACATTATGGGCAGTGACATGACCTTCAAGGAATAGTCCTGCTTTAGCATAAGCAAATGAGATGCAATCTGCTATCTCATCTAAATGAGATGCAATCTGCTATCCATTTAGATAGGGTACTTTTGGATACTGGCAACCCCAAGTGACTGGGATCAAATGAGATGAATAACAGAGCTCTTATGGTGCTTAGCTGTCCTTTGAAGATAGAATGCCAAGGCACGCTTGCAGTCAAGAGTATGGAGGGTTGCCTCTGCCCTAGAGGAATGAGGACTAGGGAAGAAGACAGGTAGATAGACTGACTGATTCAAATGGAAAGGAGACATCTCCTTGGACATGAAATGAGGATGAGTCCTAAGGACCACCTTAGCATGGTGGAAGCAGGTATAAGGCAGGTCAGCTACCAATGCTTGGAGCTCACTGATGCATCTAGCTAAGTGAGTGCAACAAGGAAGATGACCTTCCAAGAGAGAAACTTTAGTGAAGTTGTGGCTAAAGGTTCAAAGGGCGGCTTAAGGAACTGACCTAACATGACATTAAGATCCCATGCCACCGGTGGTGGCCTGATCGGGAGCTTGGTTAACAAGAGCCCTCTCATGAAACGTGTCACAAGCGGTTGTAAAGAAATAGACTGCCCATCCAAGGGATGGTGAGTAGCAGCAATTACACCAAAGGACAAAAGATGGAGGAGATACTGAAGGAGAGCCTCCACCAGAGCCCAGAAGGAGTTAATATCCCTTTGGGTACACCAAGTGGAGTACTTACACCACTTAAATTCACAGGAACATCTGGTAGATGTTTTCCTGGAGGCTAGTAGGATGTCCTTTACTTCCTGAGGAAGGTTGAGACCTTGCAAGACTACGCTTTCAACAGCCAAGCCATGAGATAGAGAGACTGTGGGTTGCGATGGAGTAGCATCCCCTTCTCCTGTGAGAGAAGGTCCAGAGCTGATCAGAGACTGAGAGGGTGAGTCTGTGACAGACGTAGCAAGAGAGGAAACCATGGTCGATGTGGCCAGCATGGGGCTATGAGGATCATGTGGCCCCTGTCCGCTTGAAGCTTGAAAAGCGTTTTGGGAATCAGGGGTATGGGAGGAAAGACAAAGGAAATCCTGACCCAAGTGAAGGTGGAAAGCATCGATCTGCTGGTGACTGGACATCAAGGTTCTGGTGCAAAAATGAGGTAATTTGTCATTCTGTGTAGTGGCAAATAGGTCTATCCCCGGAGTTCCCCAGATCTGAAAGATGTAGGAGATTGCCTCCTGATGGAGAGACCACTCGTGTGGAAGGAGGAACCGACTCACTGTCTGCTAAGACATTTTGGTGTCCTGGCAGATATACTGCTTGGAGATTCATCTGATGAGCAATGGCAAAGGACCAAAGATGGAGAGCCTCCTTGCAGAGGGCCCAAGAGCCCATTCTCCCCTGCTTGTTCACATAGAACATAGCTACCCAATTGTCCATTTGGACCAGAATTGTGGCCCTGCAGTTGTTGTTGAAACACTTCGAGGGCATTGAAGATAGCACGAAGCTCCAGCAAATTTATTTGGAGATGCGACTCCTGCTCTGCCCAGAGGACCTGAGTGGAGAGAGAATCCAAGGGGGCTTCTCAACCAAGTTTGGAGGCATCTGTTGTCAAGATGCATTGATGTGGAGGCATCTGAAAAGATGACCCTACAAGGAGATTTCCCGGGGTAGACCCCCAGAGCAGGGAATTCATGAGAATGTCTGTGACTTTAATCTTGTCTTTGAGGGTCCCAGCGGACTGTTTCCACTGGGAGGCAAGAGTCCATTGAGTTGTCCGCATGTGCAGATGAGCATATGGCACTCCATAAACCGTAGAGGCATGTGGCCTAACAGTGGCAGCATCTCTCTGGGCAAGAGATTGTCTTTGCGCCTTACTTGAGATGCTATCTGCACTAGGCGGGTACAACGGTCCTGAGGTAGAAATGCCCTTGACCGTTGAATGTCTAGAACAGCCCCTATGAATTCTAGTGCTTGAGTAGGAACTAGATGGGATTTTGGAAGATTTATCACAAATCCCAGATCCCGTAGTACTTGAATTGTATGAAGGAGGGATAGGTAAACTTCCTGAGAAGTGGCTGCCCTTATTAGCCAATCTTCTAAGTGAGGGAAGATGAATATTCTGAGTCCTTAGATAGGCAGCTACGACTGCCATACACTTTCTGAAAACTCTTGGGGCAGAGGTGAGTCTGAAGGGAAGGACTCTGTATTGATAGTGATTTCCTTGCAAGATGAAGCATAGATACCTCCTGTGTTCTGGATGAATGAGGATATGAGTATATGCTTCTTTGAGATCTAGATAATAGAGCCAGTCCTGACTCTGGAGATAAGGCAGAAGGGTTCCTAGAGAAATCATCTTGAATTTCTCTCAAACTAGAAACTTGTTGAGATTTCTGAGATCTAAGATAGGTCTGCACACTCCATTCTTTTTTGGGATGAGAAAGTACGGAGAATAGAACCCCATCCCCTTCTGGGATGTTGGAACCTCTTCTATGGCACACTCAGAGAAGATAAGTGATCTCTTGCTGGAGGAGAGCAGTGAGTGGAGGTTGGGAGTGATATTCCACCACTAGAGTGGTGGAGAGTATGCTTTGTAGATGAAGCTTGTACCCCTCTTGCACTATGGGTAGTGTCCACTGCTCTGAGGTTATGAGATGCCAGCTGTGGGTATAATGGGAAAGCCTACCTGCTATGTGGAGGGGGTGGGGGTTCTCCAGAGGCCCGGTATCAATATTCTCTAGGAAGAAGCCAAAAGGCATAGATTGAGCCTGCGCTGCTGGTTGGGGTTTAGGAGCCTGTGGCTTCTTCTGCTGCTTGGGAGGCTGTTGCTTCCTCTGGGCATCCTGGGGCTGGTATTGAGAAGTTGAGGAGAAAGAAGAGTAGAACAACTTCTTACCATAGAAAGGCTTCTTATCAGCTGCTCTTTTTCTTGGTAGAATAGGCAGTAGCCTTTCAAAGCCTATTGAGAGTGGTATTCTCAGACTCTAACTGAGAAGCCTTATCTTACCAATCCTTTCCAAAAAGGTTCTCACCAGTACAGGAAATATTACCCAGCTTATCTTGAACCCACTGTCCAAAGTCTGATACCTGAAGCTAGGCAATCCTATGGGCACCTATAGAGATAGAAGTTGTTCTGCTAATGCATTCAAAGTGGTCAAAGGTTGCCCTATTGACAAACTTGGAAACATTTTGGGCATTTTTGACTAATATAAGGTAGTCTGCCCTCTTGCCATCCAGGAGAAGAGGAGACATTGACTCCAGATCCCTAGTCACTTCCCTAAGGAACATACTCATGTAGAGAATGTATGAACTTATGCGAGCTGAAAGCATGGAGGCTTGAAAGCACCAGTAGCCAAAAGCATTGAGGGTTCTTGATTCCCTGCCGGGGAGATTGGAGGAGTGCATCTTAGAACACTTAATGCGACACACAGCCGATACCACTACCATTGAATGGTGTGGAAGCTGTGTCTTCTCAAACCCAGGGCTTTCTGATACCTGATACATGGTATCGAGTCGACGGGTATGGAGAGAAATAGTGAGTCTCCCACATCCGGAACATAAGGTCCTGGAGTATGTGGTGTATAGGGAGAGTAGTCACCTCTTTAGGAGCTATAGGATATTAGAGAATTTCCAACTCCTCTGCTCTGGGTTCTTTCTCTGATGCAGGAGTAATGGATAGGCCCCTCACCATATCCTTAATAAACTCCTGGAAAGACATGTCTTCGGGAGAGGACATGCACTGTTGTGGAGACGGAGAGGGATCGTCGGGAAGACTCTTCATCTCTCTGGCACCGATCAATTCATCGTCTGAAGAACTGGAATTGCTAGATTGAAAGTATCAACAAGAGCGATGCTCTTGTTCTTGTAAGGACCGGTATCAATCAAGACTTGTATTGGCACAAGAGACCTTCCATGTCGGTACCTCGGAACCGGGGATGGACTCGAGACTTGGCATAGGCAGGAATGTGCCAAGGGGCATGAAGACTATTGCCGATTGTATCGGCATCATTGACGGTATTGGTACCAACGATAATGTCTTGATCGGCACTGACACTGCTAATAGAGCCGCAAGACTCCGGTTGATGGCTAGCATGCACTGATCCATCAAGCTCGCTGATGCCTGGGTATCTGTACCAGAAGCTTGGGATACCGTTCCAGAGCATGGCACCAGGAGCTCTCTGGAGGTGGAGGCCTCGGGAGCATCTTGGGACCACTGCTAAGGCTTTGAAGGGGGAAGCCCTCTTGCTGGGGTCATTTAGCTGGTCATTCCACCTCTAGGGCAACACACAAGGCATCTCTGTTTTTAGATAGAGATCTACCCGAGGAGGACAGTCTGCCTTGGAAGACGACTTGTGTTTTGATACCTGAGATCCATGTGAAGAAGACAATGTCCTCGATGATGTTGAAGCAAGTGAGACTGCATCTGAGGCAAACAGGGAGCCAAGTTTTGAGGCCCGATTCCGAAGGCCACTCTTTGTCATCTTTTTGCATAGGGGACACACAAATGGCTGGTGATCTGGACTGAGGCATTTGAGATACCAGTGGCAGAAATCGTACTACCACACTTGGAACATTTTTTAAAATCACTGGTTGATTTTTCCATCGCATCAGTAGACTGGATAGAAGGCCTAAGGCTTGAAACGGCATTGAAGCACCCAAAAGAATTAAAGTGGGTTTTTTTTTTTGTTTTTTACACAGAAAGAAGTAAAGATGAAAGGTTTGGTTCTGGCGCTGACGAGAAGGCAGACACAACCACAAAAAAAAAAAAAAAAAGAGGCGGCATTCCTAACAGGGGCTATACATTTCAAGCAAAGGTAAGAGTTTGTGGCTTTTTAAATTACTAGCTCTCTGCCTGGGAGCTCTTAAAAGGCTTTTGGTACATTTTTACAACAAAGTTATAAGAACATAAGAACATAAGATATGCCATACTGGGTCAGACCAAGGTCCATCAAGCCCAGTATTCTGTTTCCAACAGTGGCCAATCTAGGTCATATGTACCTAGCAGTTTCCCCAAGAGACACAAGTTCCACAATGCTTGTACTGGGTCAAGCATTGATATCTTCGGTCACTTCTTAATAACGGTTTATGGACCTTTCCTCCAGGAACTTGTCCAAACCTTATATTCTTTTTGGTGCTTTAATTTAAAAGGGGAAATATTTTCTTTAGTGGGGTAGGTTTAAAATTCTGCTTTAGTATCTTCAGGTTTTTGAAGCTAATGATACATCAGGAGTTAGTTCCCTCCCTACCCCCCCCCCCAACTCCCACCCACCCTAGTGAGCAGTCTTGATTTACAGGGCATCTCCCCAATTAACTACACACAGGGACTTGGAACAGCACATTTTGAACACACTTAAAGAAATTTAACTGCTTTTTCTCTGAAAGGACAGCTGGAAAACCGCTGGTACTTTGGTAGGTCTCTCTCTCTTTTGCTTTAACAGATACTTAAACTCCACAAACTGAACAATGGCTGTGAAAAATCATATCACTAAAGCTGCTGCCCCCGTTACAGCTTCTGCCTCTGTCCAGACACAGCTCACAATGCCAGTTGAAGGACCGGTTCCGTGTTCAGGATGCCTGCATGCTGAAATTCTGAGGAAACAAGTGGAGGAACTCAGAGAGGAGGTGGCGAGGCTGAAGAGCATTCAAAACACTGAGAAGTACATTGATGAGATGCTTCTTTCAATATCCAAGCTCTCCATCAAAGGAGAAGATGGGTGCCTACAGAATGACATAGGGATGGACAGATAAAGGGATACCAGAATCCCCAATATGTAATTGAAGATGGATGAATTTCTTGATACAAAATGTGTTTAGAAGTTTGACTTCTCACTTACTTCCTTTTAAATAGAATAGGATGTCATGATCATGAGTTCTCTGTAACCGTCTTTAAAATAGATGGAACAGTGTTAACTAAGCATAAAGGCTATGACCTGTGCAACCATAGTTCATTGTACAGTCACTGCTGACAAAACATAATTTTTGCAACTTTTGCAATTATAAACAATTTTGTCATAATTGAGTAAATTTCATCTAATATACTGTAATCAGATCTTACTCTGTAAAAAGAACTTTGGCGACACCTTGTGTTATTTCATGGTTATAATAAATGATTGTTACTTCCTCTTTTTCTCTAATAAAAAGGAGCTTTTAGGAGGAGAACTTTGAATTCAATAAGCCTGGAATTATGCCTGTTCATAATCCGCTTGTTGTCTTCCCTCTGAGCTCAAAGAAAATAACACTTGTGTGTGTGATTGTGTTTTGTATTACTCTCTGCTTGTCTCTCACTACTGATGGACCAGAGACCTAAAGAGCCGTGGTATTGTGGTCAGATCATGGAGTTTTCTTCAGTTGGTGCTGGACTCGGATCTCTGTGTTCCTTCAGTAGCTGGAAACAGCAGACAAGTCTCAAGGACACAGGCAGTGGTTGCGGTGAGTGAGTATACTAGAAAATTGACATATATCTGTGTATATATTGTGATTGTAATGTAAAGTCGGTAAGGTTAATTAGAGATCTCAGTTAGATAAGTGAAGTGAGATGGGGCAAGAGAAAGGAAGCCCTAATTGTGAAATGAGGCGCAAGTTTTGGTGAAGCGCCCTTATGTTAATATTCGATGACTGCCAGTAACCACAGTTTGCCGTTCCCCTTGGAACATTTCAGTGGGACAAATTGAGTTGATTACAGTATGAAATGTGATTAGATTTAAGCAAATTTCATACCAGTCATGAATGGTTTTGTGGCAGTTTAAGGCTGAAAAGTGCAGCAAGCCACTGACTGTGTTTTGAGAAATTTAAAAATCCAGTGTTTAGGATGGATAGTGTAAATATAAACGAAACGGAAGCTTACAAGGAAAAACTTAAGTCATTGCTTTATGAAAAAAATAGAAGTTTTGAAGGACTAATTTTCATGTCATAACTTTAGTATGAAGTTTGTTTTATCTAATTTAGTGGTTAGGGAAGTGTGCTGTGCATTGTACATTTTGATATTTATTACAGTAATAATGTAGAGGTTTCCGGCAAAGATAACGGCTTGGCATAACTGCAATATTAGCAGGAAAGAAAGTCTTGAGCAACTCTGGTAAGCCTTATTGGGGAAGTTAAAAAAAAAAACCTCCAAATGTGATTAACCATTTCTCTTACTTGTGTATGTATAGTAAATAAGTTTTTTTTTTTTTAGGTCTGGATCTGAACTTATTTTGGGTTATGAGAATTTATTTACTGATTCCATTCTATGTGTAATACTGCAAATGCTGAAAAATATTATTAGAAACATTACTCCTTGGTGTTTATGTCTCTGGATGCTTTGGGAAAAAATGATTGATATATTTTCCAAATTGTATTTCTAGTTATAATTGATGTGAATGAATGGGAAGATCTTCCATGCTTTGATATATTTAGATCTTTGATAAAATTGTGTGATGTGATAAAGGTTAAGAAAAGGGAAAAAAGTGAATGATGCAACTATATTCAAACAAGTGAATTAAGTAATTAAAACAGTATGGCGAATATATGTATAATGTTGAAAGTTCAACTATGATAGTGTATGAGTAAATGTCTGAAGAAAAAATGCTGATATTCTCTTAGTCTCTTTTAAACTAATCTGCAGGAGTCGATTGGAGGAGTGATCTTAAATTCTCATGTCGTATATGTTTTAATTATTATGAAAGACCTCTGCAGAATTGAAGTTGTTAATTTTGCAAGTGTGATCCAATATACTTACCTCTTCTAATGCTGCTGTTTGTGTTTTTGCTCAGAAATTTCCCATTGGACGTAAGCCACTGGGCTTGTAGCAGTAGTCTTTGCAATCCAAATTACTGAGTTTCTAATACTTTAACATGTCTCTCATTAAGTTTTTGCGTCTTCTACACTTGGAATAAAAAACCCCAGCTTCCTTTCAGCTCTAGATTGCTACTGTTTGACCTTACACTGTACTGATGGTTCTGCTTTGTACAATGAGTAAGGAAAACTGATGCAATTATAAGAGTTGATTCTGTGCAGTCGGCAGCTTTGCTATTTGCTAATGCTCAACTAGCTGGAGTGTTCGCTCTTCCTAGAGCTCTTGAGTTATCTGCTCACTTAATTAATACTGATTTTGTCTCAGGCTTCTTGCATGAGGAGCCCTATGTACTGATATTCTACTACTATGCTGTTTTGTTCTGAAAAGAAGTGGTAATTAACAGTTCTAAGTTGGTTCAAATTTGGTGTTAAAAAGGTTTTATAGTTTATGAATATACACACCCTTATATAAATGTTCCTTCTTTTGTGAGCTTAGATGTCTATGTGAATTAGAATGGAATGGAGAAGTAGTCTAATGACTAGAGTACTAGCACTCCTTGTGATCTTGGATAAGTCACTTAACCTTCATTGTCTTACAAAGAAAAATTTCAAGTTATCAATGTTCCTGTTTAATGTGCTGTACCAAGTTTTAGTTGCAATGTGAACTGCTGTGATTAGTGGGGAAAGTAGTATTAGAAAAAAAATAAAAAAAAAACAAAGAAAAGTGCAAAAATAGATAAACCAGGTCAGTTGGGTGTGGCTGGGAGGTTATATGCTGAGGTGAACAGATGGGATTTAAGTAGGGGCCTGAAATTGGTGTAGTTATCTTCCAGATGGAGTGGAGTGGGAAGAGAATTCCACAGAGCTGGACCAAGGAAGAAAAAGGCAGAATGACGGGTAGACTAAGTGTGCACGAGATGGTGGGGGGAAGTGAAGTTGATTAATGTGAAGAGAATGAAGACTACGTGTAGGGATATGGAAGTGGAGAAGACCAGTGAGGTATTGGGGTGTTTGTGTGTACAGGATGTGGTGATAATGTTTAAAGTAATGTGAGTTGAATCATCACCTAAGATAAGACAGCCTTCCTAATAATCATTGACAAACAATTGAAATGAGTTTAAATTATTTGTCATGAACTGCTAGTTATGTTTTAATGTTTGTTACCCCTTGAATAAACCAGACTGACTATATATTGTATATTGTTAAGGCTGGAGAATACATCACAAATATAATTAGTGATATGAATATGTACCATTGTGTTCCTGACAGGAAAAAGCAATGTGTCTATCAGATCACATGCTAACATTTGATTTGGCAAGTAGACAGAATAAGTTTAGGAATGTAGATGAAAATAATGAGTATGTTACAGACTAGCTATGTAATAATAGTTTAGTGCTAGCTATGGATGTATTGTAATTAACAATAGATAATATAATTCTGTTCAACAATTTAAGACTGTCATTAGGGATGAATAATTGTGCTTGTTTGCAATTGTGTGGAATCAAGAGAGATGCTGTAGTGGAGAATTGGATTTTTACAAATTATATATTGTATGCACTGAATCTAATGGGCCGAAGAGGAAGAAAACGACTGAATGATATGCTACTGAATATGGAGACTCCTGATAAAGATCAACGATTCCAGAGGAACTACTCATGTATGTGCAGCAGTGAAGCCTGGGTGGACGGTCACTGAAAAAGATTGATCTAAGATGTGCATAGCACAGCCCAAGGTGTGAAAGGATGCTGCTGAGGAATCTGGAGTGATGACTGGTGTCATGATATCTACGAGAAGCAGTTGGCCACTGCTGGAAAAGGTAGTGCTTACAAGAATAATTGGTAAAGTCTTGCTCTCTGTACACATTTTTATTGGGGCTAAGCAAAGGTAAACAATGTCACATGATTTTGTATAATGATTTCTTCCAATGAACAAGATGGAGCTCACCTATGGACCAGATGTGCCTAGGACTTTGAAAGAACATCTGCAAAATGAAGCCTATTGTAGAAGATTATTCCTGAATTGGACATGTTTCAGCTACTGTTCTTTTGTAATGATTCTTTCTAGAATCACAGGGAGGACTGTAGGGATGGACAGATAAAGGGATACCAGAATCCCCAATATGTAATTGAAGATGGATGAATTTCTTGATACAAAATGTGTTTAAAAGTTTGACTTCTCACTTACTTCCTTTTAAATAGAATAGGATGTCATGATCATGAGTTCTCTGTAACCGTCTTTAAAATAGATGGAACAGTGTTAACTAAGCATAAAGGCTATGACTTGTGCAACCATAGTTCATTGTACAGTCACTGCTGACAAAACATAATTTTTGCAACTTTTGCAATTATAAACAATTTTGTCATAATTGAGTAAATTTCATCTAATATACTGTAATCAGATCTTACTCTGTAAAAAGAACTTTGGCGACACCTTGTGTTATTTCATGGTTATAATAAATGATTGGTTACTTCCTCTTTTTCTCTAATAAAAAGGAGCTTTTAGGAGGAGAACTTTGAATTCAATAAGCCTGGAATTATGCCTGTTCATAATCCGCTTGTTGTCTTCCCTCTGAGCTCAAAGAAAATAACACTTGTGTGTGTGATTGTGTTCTGTATTACTCTCTGCTTGTCTCTCACTACTGATGGACCAGAGACCTAAAGAGCCGTGGTATTGTGGTCAGATCATGGAGTTTTCTTCAGGACACAAGTCACCAGGGCCTGCATAATCACCAATCCAACTTCTCCAACCCTTGAACTGAAGAACATTATGCAGCCCTAGAAGTGGAGGAGGTGAAAGCAGCCCTGGAAAGGGAAGAACCAGAGTTCAAGTACCCCAAAGTTGCAGAATCGAAGCGAAGGGCAGTGACGGTTGGTGACTCTTTTCTGAGGGATACTGAGGTTTACATCTGCTGACCAGACTTGATGTCCAGAGAGGTATTCTGTCTGCCAGGTGTCAAAATCTGAGATGTTACAGAGAGTTTGCAGAGACTCATCAAGCCCACTGACTATTATCCAATGTTGCTAATCCATGTTGGCACAAATGATACTGCCAGGTATCCCTCTGAACATATCAAAAATGACTTCATGGCTCTGGAACAGAGGGTGAAGCAGATAGGGGCACAGGTGTTCTCTTCAATCCTCCTTGTTGAGGGTAAAGGCCAAGGCAGAGAACCTTGCATCCTGGAGATGAATGCATGGCTGCGTGGATGGTGTCATTGAGAGCGTTTTGGTTGGACCATGGGATGCTGTTCCAAGGGTTGCAGAGCAGAGATGGCATCCATCTGTCCAAGAAAGGTCGACGTGTCTTCAGTAGCAGACTGGATAATCTACTGAAGAGTGCTTTAAACTAGATTCATTGGGGATGAGTGAAGAAAGCCCACAGGTAAGTGAAACATTAAATACCTTTATGGAAATGGATAAAAAGGGCAACATATGGAAAATGGAGTGTATAAATGCCCGTAGCATGGGAAATAAGATCGTAGATGTTAAAGCTTTAATGGGAGAGGTTGACTGGGATGTAACTAAACCAGGCTATACTTTATTCAGAAAGGATAGGGTAGGAAGAAGGGGAGGAGGAGTGGCACTATATAAAAAAATATTAAAGCTTTGGAACAACAGAGCTTAAAAGGAAGAGAGGAGGCACTGTGGGATAAATTAAAAAGAGGGAAAGAGAAATCTATTTGCATTGGCATGATGTACAGACATCCCTCATAGGAGGAAGAGGTGGATGGAGAGTTTATTGAAGACATATGCAACATTGCTAGGAAAGGGGAAGTGCTACTGATAGGGGATTTCAATATTTCAGATACTGACTGGCACATTCCTGCTGCAGTATCATCTAGAAGTAAGGAGATCCTGGATTCTCTACAGGGAGAACTATTCAGGCGACTAGTAACAGAACACACACATGAAGGGTTAAACTGGACCTGGTGCTTACTAATGGTGAAAGTGTTTCTGATGTTATAGTGGGAGATCATTTTGCATCCAGTGATCACCAGATGGTGTGGTTCAGTATTAGGACTAGGGCTGTTAGAATCCATTCAAAAGTGAGGGTCTTAGACTAGGAAACCTAACTTTGCTAAGATGGGCCAATACTTCAGGGAGTCATTAGCGGGATGGGAACAGCTGGGGCTTGTAGAAAAGCAGTGGGTAAAACTGAAAGGGGATATTTTAAGGGCAACCAACCTTTTTGTTCAAATGGTAAATAAAGGTAAAAGGAAAAGGAGACCGCTATGGTTTTCGAAAGAAGTAGCTGAAAAGATGACGAAAGAGAGAGAGGTCTTAATGAAATACAAGAGATCACAGAAAGAGGAAGACAGGCATCCATATTTGGAAAAAAACTTAGAGAAAGTAGTCAGGAAAGCAAAGATTCAAAAACAGGAGGAAAGGGCCAATGCAATAAAATGGGGGGATAACATATTTTACAGATATGTTAGTGAGAAGAGGAAAGGGAAAAGTAGTATTGTCAGACTCAAGGGTGAAATGGAGGAACATGTAGAGGCTGATGAGGATAAAGTGGAATTGTTTAACAAATATTTCTGTTCTGTGTTCACAGATGAAGAACCAGGAGCAGGACCTCAGAAAACACCCACAAACAGTAACAGAAGTCAGGGGCATCTTGAACAATTTTCAGAAGACTGTGTTCGAGAGAAACTAGCTAAACTTAAAGTAAACAAAGCGATGGGACCGGATGGGACACACCCTAGAATACTGAGGGAACTTGGGGATGTTCTAGCAACTCCACTGACTGACCTTTTCAATGCCTTGTTGGAGTCGGGAGTGTTGCCAAAGGACTGGAGAGAGGCACATGTGGTTCCTTTACACAAAAGCAGAAGTAAGGATGTGGTTGAAAACAGGCCGGTTAATTTAACTTCAGTGATAAGTAAATTATTGGAAATGCTGCTGAAAGAGAAAATAATGAGGTTTCTGGAGTCCAGCGGATTATAGGATCCGAGGCAGCATGGATTCACCAGGACTTGTCAGACAAATCTGATTGATTTCTTGACTGGGTGACTAGGGAGCTGGACAGAGGGAGAGCCCTAGATGTGGTGTATTTAGATTTCAGTAAAGCCTTTGAAACCGTTCCTCACAGGTGACTTCTAAACAAACTGAGCACATTAGGGATACATCCTAAAGTTACAGCTTGGGTTAGAAATCCGTTGAGTGGGAGGCAACAAAGGGTGCAGGTAAATGGAGGAGGAGGTGGTTACCAGTGGTGTGTCCCAGGGATCTGTCCTTGGTCTGATTCTTTTTAACATCTTTGTTAGTGATATAGCGGAAGGGCTGTTGGGTAAGGTTTGCCTCTTTGCGGATGATACCAAAATCTGCAATAGAGTGGACACCCAGGAAGGTGTAGATAACATGAGGGAGGGATGTAGCTAAGCTTGAAGAATTGTCTAGAATTTGGCAGTTGAGATTTAATGTTAAAAAACGTAAGGTCATGCATTTGGGCCGCAGTAATCCAAGGGAGCAGTATAGTATAGGGGGTGAAGTACTTTTGTCCACTAAAGAAGAGCGAGACCTAGGCATGATTGTGTCTGATGATCTTAAAGTAGCTAAACAGGTAGAAAAGGCGACAGCAAAAGCTAGAAGGATGCTTGGGTGCATAGGGAGAGGAATGGCCAGCAGAAGAAAGATGGTGATAGTGCCTCTGTATAAGTCTTTGGTGCGACCTCATTTGGAGTATTGTGTGCAATTCTGGAGACCGCACCTTCAAAAAGATATAAACAGGCTGGAGTCAGTACAGGAGGTAGCTACTAAAATGGTTAGTGGTCTTCATTATAAAGCATATGAGGACAGACTTAAGGATGTTAATATGTACACCTTAGAGGAAAGGCGGGATAGAGATGATATGATTGAGACATTTAAATATCTCCATGGCATAAATGCACAGGAGGACAGCCTCTTTCAATTGAAAGCAAAGTCTGCTATGAGGGAACATGGGATGAGGATGAGAGGGGATAGATTCAGGAGTGATATGTGGAAATATTTCTTTATGGAAAGAGTGATGGATCCATGGAATAGTCTCCCAATGGAGGTGGTAGAGATGAGGACAGTATCTGAATTCAAAGCAGCATGGGACAAGCACAGAGGATCTCAATAGGAAAAAAGGGGACAATTGTAGTGGTTGATATTGAAGGACAGACTAGATAGGCCATGTGGTCTTTTTCTGTCAACATGCTTCTATGTTTCTAAGAAATTTTCTACGTTGATGGGATTTGCTTCCTGCTGGCTCCGCAGAAAATGAAGAACCAAGGAGGGAGAGTCACAAAGGCGGGAAAGGCAGCAATGCATGCGCAGTGGGATGCTCCCAAAAGCTTTCCTATTGGATTCTGGGGAGCGTATCCATGCAGGCTCCGTCAGTACCGACATCATCCACATGTGAAGACTACATTCCTGCTTGTTCCTAGAGATTTTCTTGGAGGTGAGACAAGGAAGGCCATGTTGACTTGCTGACTTTGGAGAATACATTTTGACTTGAATTTTATTGGGGGTCTGAGCCAAAGTATCCTTGAAAGAGGTAGGTTTTTAATTTCTTTCTGAAATCTCCACTTGATTCAGTGTTCCTTAGGATGGGAGATAGTGAGGTCCAGAGATCAAGGGTATAAAAAGAGAATGCTCTGTTGCAGGTGCTTTGCATTCTCTTGCTAAATTGAGGTAGAATGTCAAGGAGATTTCCTTTGTTGTCTTCTTGGTCTGTTAACTTGGGTTTATTTAGTAGTGATTGTAGGTGTTCAGAGGAGTAGCTGTGTAAGACTTTGTGGATGTTAGTAATGTTTTTTATTTAATTCATGAGGTGAAGGGGAGCCATTGGAGTTGTTTGCACTTTGCCATCTATAGTTTGAGATGCAGCATATATTCTCTGCATGTGTTTGCTTTGCTGATTTCCATGCCCTGCCCTCTTATGCTCTGAGCTGTGCCAGCTGTTCGGCCCACTCCCGGGTATCATTCTATTCTAGACTGACCAGTTGCTACCTTCCTCTATGGGCACTAAGGGCACAGTTCTTACTGTCCATAGTGAATCCAAGACACATAGATGCCTCAATATCGTACTTGTAGCATTATATTTTCTGACGTGCATGGAGACTGCACACATTGTGCATATGTGCTGGGTCATGCATTTGCTACTACCCCGCTAGTGCCATGGCTAGCATGGCAGCAGCCGTGTACCGCAGCCATGACCCTTGTGTTTACCACTGCTACTGAGCTCTGGCATAGTACTAACACGTGAATTCTGAGAGTTAAACCCATACTCCCTACCACACTATAGTAAACTTGCCTCCAAGATAGAAAGAAATAAAGACCAGCTAGCCCAAAACATTTGTGACTAGTTTTCAAGAACTGTGCTTCTTTCATCAGGTCAGTAGGAGTGTAACATGGTAACATAGTAAATGATGACAGATAAAGACCAGTATAGTCCATCTAGTCTGCCCAGCAAGGTAGCAAGAGTGAGTGCACTTGCCGCTCCGTGCAGGTCACCTCTCCCCATGCTTCCATGCTTTTGTTTAGGGTCACCCCTATTTGTTCAGATATAAAAGAGATAGTTATGCTTATTTTTATTTTATCCTGTTGCTATAAAGGGATCCACTGTGTCTGTCCCATGGCATTTTGAATTCTGTCACTGTGCTTGCCCCCACCACTTCCATTAGGAGAGCATTGCAAGCATCCACCACCCTTTCAGTGAAAAAGTATTTCCTGACATTACCTTTCAGTTTACCCCCTTGCAGCTTCATGTTATGTCCTCTAGTTTTACAGCTTTCCTGTCTTTGGAAGAGGTTTGTTTTTTTCATTAATACTCTAAGGGGTATGTTTACTAAATGGCGATAACGTAGCAGCGGCGCACTTATAGTGTGATACGTAATGTTATCGCGTGATAAATCAACTTGTTCGCGTGATATCATGCCGTTTCGCCCGACAACATCCCTGGCGGTGCTAAGACAGAAAAGGTGGAGTAAGGCTCTCCAGAGGGCAGGGAGAAGGGGTCAATGGGCGGGGAGAGGCTCCAGGCACACTAGCGCTGTGAAATGAAGGTCTGAAAAATAGTGCGAGTGAAAACCTGGCGTTAGAGGCAAAAGTGAAGGAGAGAGAAACCATTTCAATCAGCAATGTACAGCAAAGGCAGGGAGACCAAGACCAGTGATAGTAGTGATACATGTGCAGCACCACCAGATAGTGCCCAAGTACGAAAGGGCACTATGGTGTGGCTGCACATGGGGTACAGGGGGCTGCAGGCGTGACATGCAGTGGGGCAGCTGGGGCATAGGGCAGGGTAGGCAGATGCCTAGGTGACACATAGAAAAGCAGAAACGTAATATCAGCAACTAATCAAGGTCAAACATGCCCATGAGTGTCTGTGTCCCACAGTACTCAGCAAATACCCCAAAGGGCACAGAACATTGGCAGACGGTGCCGGGTGGAAGCATGGATGTCCATGCAGGCACCCCTACCCCAGATTACACACCATAGGCAGCCGCCTACCGGCCCACTGGATGGCCTGGGACTGCGCACCACCAGCACCACTGGCATAAGGGCATGTCAGCATCAATGTTCCCTCTAATTTTCTGTAGGCTGTGTGCACATAAAATATCAGCTGTGTGCAGCTTTTGAAGGAAGGTTAAATTTTTGTGCGCCACATAACGACACTCTGAGTTATATACTTTAAATTTTGACTACACGATGTACACTACATTGATTTTAATCAAATTAAATTAAATAGACGATTACTAAATGAAGTGGGAAATTTCTAGTAATTACAATCATAACTTTTAAATTTTAAGATGTCTGTGCTGTTTTCTATCAGAATCAGAGCCGTAATTTTTGTGCGCTCTGTTGTAAAGTATGTGCGCTCTCTCGGCGAGGTGTGTGCGCGCGCACACGCGCACAGCTTAGAGGGAACAGTGGTCAGCATGGTGGCGGAGGGGTGCCGGTGGTGGAGGGGGCAGTGGCATCTGCCCAAAGCAGACCAATGCCAAGCCCTGTCTAGGTGGGTGCCGTGCACTGCAAAAGACGTTTGACCATCTGACGAACAGTAATGATATACCCAGGGAATGACCTGCCTCTGTGGCAACAGTTTGGTGCAATACACCCAGCCAGTGCATTCAGGGACAGATGGTCACAGGTTCAAGTTCCAGCTGTGACTCCTGCAGACCATGTCCCTATATATTACCCAGTACTAAACCATGGTAATAAAGAAGGAACCTTTTTGTAGATAAAATAAACATGCCATAAATGCCTATACTCTACCCTACAGAGCACATTCACCATAGACATGTGCAGTCCCTAGAGCAGAGGTTCCCAACTGCAGTCCCGGAGGGCTAAACACCATTCAGTTTTCATGCTGTCTCTAAGAAATACGCCTGAGATGCATTTGTATGTACCGCCCCCATTGTATGCAAATGTATCCCCTGCATATTCACCAGGGTCAGCATGAAAACCTGAATCGTGTTGGGCCCACCAGGACCAGAGTTGGGAACCTCTGCCCCAGAGCATCGGCCAGCTCTACTATCCAAAGCCTCATGGAGAGTCAGGCTGTTGGGCCCTGCACGGAGCAGCATCTACCAATACTAGAACCCGCATACCTTAGCGATGCCGTCAGAAACTTTGAAACACGTTCCACATATATCAAGCGGTTGCTATGATGAATGTCAGATAACAAGTCCAAAATGAAACACAATTTGTTAACAGAGATCCATCAGAGCAACCTGTCTGATATCTATGGAGTGTGTCTCAGTTTATGTTTCTGACAGTGTTTACCACCCCGGAGAGTGACCCCAACAGTATTGAGTACCATAGCAATGCCTGCGCTGTGCCCAGGACTGGTGTGGCAGCCAGGGCTGCCAACCACCTCTATATTTGCACAATGCTGAAATAGGTGTGGGAGTGTGTGTATGTCTATCCAGTGTTTTGTGGCTGGCCACACCTTAATGAGCCCACAATGCTTGCACTGTTTCCAGTGTTAGCCTGTCAATGTGCATAATGAGGAGCAAGGTACTGTGGGTATGGGCCGGACAGGGCAGCCTGGGCCGGACAGGGCAGCCTGGGCAGGATGCATCTGCACAGGGCATAGGGCAATGGCTGGGACATTGTATTTGCCGACCACCACCTGCACAGACAGGGTGACCACAGCATGTCATGCTGGGGGGTCACTCTCACCCTGACTGAGCAGTGACCATGGCATGTCTAGGTCCCCACATAGTGCTATACAGTGTTTCTCTCAAGTGATATCAGGGAGTTTCCTTGGCTGGGGCCCAATCACTGACATACCACCTCTGGGTGCACACAGTTTTACCAGGAACATACACTATGTACTAGCTAGCAGAACATCTGCAGTTAGCGTGTGTATGGCTGGAGCACCTTGCAGGGTGAAGACTGACAGTGCCCTCTGCTGGTGAATGTCAGATGGTGGTGGGGGGCATCTGAGCATTTACAGGCCTACTGCCTGTCTGCCAGTGCTCTATGTGATACAAACAGATCTGCATTGACTGCCCTGGAGGGCACCCCTACCCCTGCAGGACCGGGGTTGCTGGTCCCACAGCCATTCATCATGCCCCTCCGCTGTCACCATAGCAAAGATGTAGAGTGTGGGTCTGTTGCTGGCAGATCCTGTCCCCCCACCCTGGCCCCGAGAGGGCAGGTCAGTAGGCGGTGCCCCCTAATCCGCATGTGGGTCCAGACACCCCTCCTGCCCTATATGGCGCAGTAGGTGATGGCAATGAGGTGAGGGTGTTTCTGCTGGCAGCACAGATATGTCTGACTGTTACATGCAGCAAAAGAGATTGCCTCAGACAGCCATATCAGATGAGACCTCTGAGGGATCAAACCCATGACCTCTGGCTTGGTGGTCATTGTATTAACCAGTGGGCTACAGCTCTATACATATTTTCACAGCGCTGCCACAAAGTTAAGGTTACCGTGCGTAAACAGCCAACGCACCTCCTATTGGGCGATACACAGTACATGCTACGTGGACGCCGGCAAGCCCACCTCCCTATATGGCATTGCTCACATTATCGCTGGGAGTTTCGCCGGTAACTTTAGGACGGTGTAGTACACAGACCCCATAGCAAATATCAGTGTGTCCACCAAAAATAAACCATCGCCTCAGCTGGAAAACCTAAGGTACCCTGTAAAGTGCCTTAGCTGAGGGTCTACCCGATCCCGGTAAGCACAGCTGACATTTACTGCGTTGACCTGCAGTTGTTGTGTAGTCAGCCTGTGCTATGAGAAAAGGCATGCAAAAACCAATCCCCAATTCAGTGACAAATCTCAATGATACCAAAAAATCACCAAAATTAACCCCCGTAGAAATTTACTAAATAATTATTTTTGTCGGATGTTACAGGAAAGGAACATGTAAGGATACTATGTCCACCACTCAGTTACATCCATTTTAATCAGTTTTTTATAAAACCATGAAAACTCCACTACTTAGCTGGATAAGAAGAAACAAAATTTAAACTGCTCAGGCACGACGTGCACGTTTCGGGTCTGTAGCCCTGTTTCAAGTGCTGCCATACTTCGATTCAACCGCCATCAAACGCTGAAATCAGCTGCTTCCTCAAAAGGGTCAAAGACTTCAAAGAATGGCTATACTTCGCTGTCAATCACTTCTGACAACCAATGAAGCTCCAGAGATACCCCACCAACCAGGGTCCTGATGGTCTTAACAAAGAGATTGATTGGCTCAGTATTCACTGACGTCATCTGATGATCACAGGGCTTCCCCTGGTTGGTGGGGTGTCTCTGGAGCTTCATTGGTTGTCAGAAGTGATTGACAGCGAAGTATAGCCATTCTTTGAAGTCTTTGACCCTTTTGAGGAAGCAGCTGATTTCAGCGTTTGATGGCGGTTGAATCGAAGTATGGCAGCACTTGAAACAGGGCTACAGACCCGAAATGTGCACGTCGTGCCTGAGCAGTTTAAGTTTCATTTCTTCTTATCCAGCTAAGTAGTGGAGTTTTCATGGTTTTATAAAAAACTGATTAAAATGGATGTAACTGAGTGGTGGACATAGTATCCTTACATGTTCCTTTCCTGTAACATCCGACAAAAATAATTTAGTAAATTTCCACGGGGGTTAATTTTGGTGATGAGAAAAGGCATAGCATACTGGTTAATACGATGCCCTCAGAGTGACTGCTTATGAGTTTGAATCCCCACTGCACCAACAGCAAGATGAGTGTTAGTAACAGTCAGACACATCTCTATAATCAGTGACACAAGCCTAATACACTATAACCTTTGTCCCGTGCCGCTAAGGAGAGAAATGGTGTTGCGTCACCGAAAGCACGTCATAAGGTGCTGAAAGCTAAGGCACACCAGATACGGTCCAGGCCAAACGGCGTAAGGCATGCGATGCTGTAAACTAAAGCAAGCCACCGTGGCCGCCAATCGCCGTATCCGATGTGTATTCATGCGGTCCCAGAGATAGTTTGCTGTGTGGCATCCGTGACACGCGTTGTCAGACGGCTGCCTGGGTGAGAATCTTCACACTCTTGGCAAGTGCATATTTCTATATGATTTGCAAGGTATTGTGGGCAATGTAGTTCATTCACACCAGACACAGCTGCTGACAATAATTTAGTTGTGCTCTTGGGTAAAGCCAATAAGATATTTATTTATGGGGTTATTTCTCCCAACACAGATATGCTTGGTAGCACATAAATTAGGTTACTTGCTTTCAGTGTTAACTTGGAAAAACAAAGTCAAAATCAGGAAAACAACAAATGAAAAGCCACAAAGCAAGAAACAAACTGTTCTTTTCAGGTTAACTTCTGATTACTTCCCACATAGATACAGAAGTGATTCTCTCCTAGCTCACAAGCAATTAGGTAAGGCTTAACTGCTAGCAGTTATCCAGCTGAAACCCCTTTAGCTGGCTTGCTTTCTACTGTGTGGGTCAAAATCCTGCTTCAGGAGCTTTTCTGAGTAGATTAAAGAACAAATTTGTATTTCTTTGTGATGGTTGCTGTACTTTATAACAGAAAGTTACCAATGGAGTTTAGATAGAGAGCAGTCCATATAAACAGGATCCTCATCTGCTATTATTCCCCCTTGTTCAACAAGCATGGGTTCAATATCATGGATTGGCACAGATGAATCTCTCAATGGAGCATTTTCAGGAGAATACTTGTTTCCCTGCTGTCTTTCAAGGTCATAGCTAGGGCATAGATCAGTGTTCATACCTGAGCTTCCATTGCTGCTAGAGTTCCTCTCTATATAGCCTGGCCAGTATGTAGTCCAGTTCTTATGTCCAGCCTTCCAATCCAGATCCCTGGACACTGGATCTCTCTTCACATACCTTCTGGCACAGGTCTTAGGGTCCCTTCCACGTGCAGCCGTCTCCCTCACAGGTAGCGTCTGGAGATTCCTAGCTCTGCAGCACCATTCCTCTGGCTTTCCCCAGTCCAATGGTGTATGCTGGCCCTTGGAATACCTCCCAGTATACGTACTGCTTTGGACTCTTCTAGACCTCTCAAAGGCTTTTCTCCTCTTTCTTCCAGAGGGTCTCTTTCCCTCTCTGTCCGTCCGGTTTGGCTTCTGCTTCTGATGATCCTTCAGATGAAACTGATGATCCTTCTCTGGATATCCAAGGTGATCATGAAGATGGTCATCTGTAGAATAAACTCTACTCTTATTCTGCCTGGATGAGTGCTCCTTCCTAACACAGCGCAGCTGTGCTGAATCAGGCCCTGCCCTTTGAGATGAGTGCTTAGGGATTACCTCATAGCCCTCCTGATTGAACACACGTTTCCCCACTTCAGCTCCTCTAATGGCTGTTGGAAACCTGGTGCATTCTGGGACTGGTAGTCTTTTATGGCAAAATTCTGTTTTCTCATTTCTACCAGCACTGACAGGTTGCTTGTTCAGAGACACTTCACCTTTTCTATAGCCCCTTCCTGAGCTATGATAAGCTTCCTTATCACAGCATGCGCGGTGTAGTAGGGTGCGGCACGGCATATGCGCGATACAGCGCATGGGTGGTGTATGTGCATGCGTCATCAACACATGGGCATCCCCCAAAATGGCGACAAGCCAGTATTTAGCCGCCCTGACCTATGACAGCAGGCAGCCTTAATCTGCACCAGGCAGCTGCGCCTCTTCCTAGGCACCTCAAAACGCCAGGATCTGGAACGCGTCAGGAGGGCATGGGTGCGCATCACAAGGCGCTTCAACCGTGTAGCAGACTACCCACATGAGGTAAGTGTATGGGGACAGGTCACAAAATGGAAGGTGTGCAACACAATATCCACCAATCAAAACACATAAGACATGCACCACATGGGCGAGACACCTGTATATGGGCAACCCTGTGATCAAGCTATCTGCGTATGTTGCTGTGTGCACGTATGCCCAATACCCAGGAGCCACAGACATGAAAGCAGAGGTGCAGAGGTTAGGGCGGTGTGATGTAAGCTGCTACTGTTGCAGTGCACACCTCTGCCCAACCCCCTGGGAGTTGCAGCCCCCACAGAGCTCTACTAGGCATCCTTGTGCCATGATGGCTGCTGCTATGACACATTACCAGCTCTGGACAATTCCCAGGAGACATCTGACCTGATCATAGAGGTCAAGTAGTCATCATGGTGCACTGGTAGCTGCTGCAGTTGGAGTATCATAGCCCTGCCCCATCCCCAGGAGGCATCAGATCTGATGACAGAGGTCCAGCAGTCATCCTGGTGGTGTGATAGTTGCTGCTGTTTGTGTGTGGAGCATCACCCTTGGCCCCGAAGGCTCCAAGACCTGTGTACAGAGGTGTAGTAAACATCCTGGTGTCAAGGTGGTTTCTCCAGTTGCCGTGTCACAGGTCTGCCTTATCCCCAGGAGGCATCAGACCAGCTGACACAGGTCTACTCTACATCCTGGTGTTATAGTGTTTGCTGTTGCAGGTTCCCAGCCCTGTCCTAACCCCAGGAGGCATCAGACCAGATTACACAGGTCTACTCTACATCGTGGTGTTATGGCAGGTGCTGCTGTGTATGTGTGGAACATAACCCTATCCCCAGGAGGCCCCAGACCTGATGACAGAGGTGTAGTACACATCCTGGGGTCATGGTGGTTGCTGCAGTTGCCATCTCCCAGCTGTGACCCACCCCCAGGGGGCCCCAGCCCACAACACAGAGGTCTATCAGTCACCCTGGTGTTATGGCTGCTGCTGCTGTTGCAGGCTCCCAGCTCCACCACATCCCCAGGAGGCAGCACACCAGATTCCAGTGGTCCACCAAGCATCCTGGTGTAATGGTAGCAGATGATGGTGCAGGTACCCAGCTCCCCCACACCCCCAGGTGTCCGAGCCCGCACCACAGAAGCTGGATCAGCATCCAGGCCTCATGGTGATGGCTCCTGTTGATGTGGGACGGGCTTCCCAACACCAAGGTGTGTGCTGGACTGCACTGAGGGTATGGAGTCACACCCCCTGGAGATCAGAATTGGAACGCCGCACATGCCATGTTGCTGTCATGTCATGCCAGGAGATGGCAGGGACATGGCATGCGATGGCTGTGAGGCAGCGCACAGGGCACGTAGGTGTCACACCACACATGCCCAGCCTCACGCCCACACATGCAGGCGGTGGTGCCAATAGCTAGTATGGAACCCACTACCCATAGCAGGAGCGGCCCCCATTGCACGCAGACATATGTGCCATGTGGTTCGCCATGGGCAGAGGATACAGGGCCCTAAAGGTTGCAAACATTGCTTATCCCCCCAGGTAGAGGACCTACGGAAGAAGGGCAGAGAGATGCAGCTACACTGACCTGGATACCTCTGCCGCATGCAGCAGGAGGCAATGGCCAGGGGTGACGATGAGTGTCCCAGCCTCTGTATTGCGCCACACCATGTCCCAGTGGCACGGCAGCCTGTGATGCCACATACAATGTGTCTGTGCCGTAACAAATGCATGATGCCCTGTTCATTTCTGCCTTCTCCACAGAGGCTGCAGATGCTGGGGAGGGGACCTCTGCGCCCACACCACCTGGTGGCAGCCCCCTGCGACCACTGGAAGTACTGATGTGGAGGATGTACCTGCAGTGGCAGAGAACGCCATGGATGTGGGGGAGGAATACATGGAGGGTGGGGAGGGATGGGAGGAGGGGGTGGTGGAGGGTGCTGGGGAGGTGGAGTGGGAGGGTGAGGAGTGTGAGGGGGAGGGTGGCGAGGAGAGTGAGGGGACCATGGAGGGTGGGGGAGCCTGTGCCCGAGGGCGGCCACAGGTCACCACAGGGCACTGGGAGCCCCTGCCACCTGCCCCATGTGCATGGTCAAGGTGTCAGGCTGGGTGTGGAACCCCCACACATTGCCACACACAGGGCCCACGCAGATGCCACCATCTAGACCACAGCCACATGGTGTGGATGCAGTGACAAATGTGTGGGTCTCCTGTGTGTGGCGATGGGCACCGTTATGTGGACCCTGAGCGACCATGGCCACACCATCAGGCAGCTGACAACTGCTGTTCAGGATATGGCTGAGGTGATGCGCCGCCAGTATCATCATGGTATGTTCATGGCGCATCCCCAGCCATACCCCCAAGGCGGGCCCCTGGGTGTGTGATCCACATATATAGCTGTGGCCATCTCCCAGTGTCTGCAAGGTAGTTAATTGGACGTGGCAACCCTAATAGCCAAATGTATACCCACTAACATGTGAGACGAATGTACATGCTGGGCTAATGCCAAATGTGAACTAGTTCTAATGTTAACCCATGTTGTTCTGTTGTACCTTTTAACATTCGTATGGTACCTACTGACACATATTTGTATTAAAACATTGTGTAGGCAGCCAACTCTTGCAATGGTCATGTGTCCTCTGTACATACATGCTGCAGCGGCAAGTATGACACCTGTGTGCATGTCCCAGTGTGTATGTGTGCCACATACATTGCCCCTGCCCCACAACAGGCTGTGTGGAGCACCATGTGCGCTGCTGGATGTATCCCCTGATTATATCGTGATGTAACCATGTGCTGCACCATCCATCATGGACACATTCACGTTGTCACCGATAGTCAGTCTGTAGCAGGGATGCACCACATGATAGGATGGTGAGGAGGTGCGGATGTGGTACCCATGATGCAGCCCAGATGTGATGTATGCGGGGATCCAGGTGTCTGACAGGTTGTTAATCGGTGCGGCTCACCAAGATGGGGTCTGGTGGGGTGGAGGAGCAGCGGCTCACTACAAGCACTGGAGGGGGGTAAACAACTCACAGCAGCTAGGTATATCTGTACATCGTGTCTATCCGCCAAGCATGTGCGGTTAGTATGCCACGGTGACCCTGGTGTGTGTCTGACAGACGGGTCAGCCATGTAGATAGCCTGATGTGGATGATATGCAGGGACAGAGGGGAGCTATACCTCACAATGTTGGTGAACAAGCAGACATATACAGAGGGTGGCAGGGGGAGGGAGGGTATAACCCCAGGCATATGTATGGCCGTGAACACATGGCACGGTGCATGGCACACAGGGCATGTGTGGACCTCTGTCATGACTGCTGCTGGTGCAGACACCCCACCAGCCTGTGACATGGTAGGGAACATGTGACCATGGTAACCCCAATTTGGACGGCCCACTCATGGAACCCCGACACAATGGACACGTGCACATCGGTGACCAAAGGTAAAGCGGTCTTTAATGCGGTGGTCAGTCCAATGTACAATCACAGACCTACGGCTTGCATGACTGCTCATGCCTATGCCCACACCCATGACTCCCCCACACCCCTTGCCACTGCTGCTGCAGCTGCCTCTTGTGCCGCTGCTGGCTGCAGGATACATCCTGCCACAGACTTGAGGGCATCTGCCACCCAGCCTATTCCAGCTGCGATCTCCACAGCAGTCCCTCGCAGCTGCCATGTCTCCAGGTTGTGCTCCCTGACGTCCCTGCGGAGTCCACACACCGCCCGCATGAAGGCCCGCCCCGCCTGGCATTGGGTACACTGTACCTGCTGTTGGTCATGCATTTACACCCGGATAGCTATCAGTGCCTGGCGAGTGCCTGTGGGAAGGGAACAGAGTGACCTGTGAGACATCTGTTGCCTACACCCCAGCATGTATGACCTGCCCATTCCCCACCATGCCACACCAACCACCCCAGACATGGCCAGGGGGGCATATGTATGTGTGGAGGCCCACTGTCATTGTGCATGTGTGTGGCTCCACCGCTGTCTCTGAGGGTTGGTGTGCCACACCAGCACATGCAACCATCCTGCTAGTCGCCTACCTGCAGCATCCCTGCGTGCTGATGCCGTATGTGCCCAAAGCTCCTGGAGGATGACATGCATAGTGCCCGTTGTTGCAGTCGATGGCCCTGGTGGTGGCAATGTGGGGCTGACCCCCACATCCTCTGGCCCCTCCCCAGCCATGGTGGTGCCCATGTACCTGCTCCGCTGTGGTGACTGTTCGTCCTCTTGAGCGGCCACCTCCTCAGGCATCACATCGGCCCATGGGGTTTCTGGGGCATTGCTGGCGGCAGCCTCTGCATGCGGCAGCTCTTCAACCTCCGCTGGCTCGGGCTCACCGTCATTGTCCTCCTCAGCCACTTTGATGGCCTGGATGTTACCTGGGGGAGGGGGGGAGTGGAACAGGGTACACAGCAGATATGGGGTTGACACAGACACATACATAGAGCACATTGTAACGTCACCACCATGGGCAATGTGTGTACCGCCTGTAAGTGATGTCACAGTGCCTACACTGGAGCAGCACATGTGTGTTGGCTGTGCTGTACATGGGGGGGGGCAGCATGTTGCGGTGTGTGGGGTGCAGTGCCATATTGTCATGTCTGACCTGGGGATCGGTGTGGCAAGTGCTGCAGACACAATGCGCAGCACCAGGTGCACACTGTGTGTGAGACATGGGCTCCAGCCACAGAGCTACCTGTGGCCAGTGTGTGTGTGAGGCCTTGCAAGGTGTGTGGGGCCTGTCATGGTGTGTGTGAGCATCATGTATGCACTGTGGGGTACAAGTGTGGACAGTAGGTGCTGCGGGCGTGGTGGTCAACCAGACGTGTGTGGGGACTGGTGTAGTGCTGTCCGATGTGTGTTGTGGATGGGGAGCTATGCGGGACTGTGCACCCTGTGGTGCGGGTTCCAGGGAATGGGGTGTCCCTGTCATGCATGAGGTCGCACTGGGGAGTGGCCTTGGAACAGTGTCACTCAGCACCGCAGTGCATGTTCGGGGTTTGATCCCAGGTGGTGTTGGTATTGGGGCAGGTGCATCTGTTAGAGGTCTCTGGGACATGGATATGGGGGCGGGAGGGTGTGTACACTGTGTCTGTGGGGGGTGTCTGCACATATGGCCATGGGTTGGGTGTCCTGGGGTGGTCAGTACAAGGCCTGGCTGACTGGGACCACACCTATGCTGGTGGTGGTGGCACGGGGTGGGTGGGCCTGGTGTGTGTGGTTCACCTGTGCATGTGCACAGTACATTGCACATGGCATGGGGACATGACATATCCCTCACCGTTAGATACAGGATGTACAACATACTCCGCGGTGTCACACACCTATCACTGGACATGTATGCCTCCCACTGCCCAGGCCAGGGACAATGCAATATCTATGGTCTGCACCTGGCAACATCACGTAGATGGGGGCCGCATGGGTATGAGGGCCACTTCTAATGCTCTGGAGGCCACTACAACATCTATACCCGCTGTTCCATGGAGATAGTTACTGGAAACACAGCCACGGTGTGACGGTGGTTGGTAGGGTAGGTGTTCAGCTGACATTTTCTAGATCAGTGACGGCGTGCATTACAGTGTAAACACAGGGCCATAAGGGACCACAGACCTGCAGCTTACAGGGTGTGCAGTGCTGACAGGGCAAAGGGATGTGTGAGTGTGAACGGCAGATGCATGGCAGGGGCTACGATGGGTCTGTTGCGAATTTCACAATGTAACATGACAGGTCTGCTACTATGCTTTGCTGTACACCTCATGCCCTTGACATGTTGAACTGCAGATTTCCATGGTATGCCAGCAGTGGTGTGTGTCTTATGTGTGCAATGTCTGTGTAACAGACACCCCAGCTCATCTCAGGGCTCGGCTGTGTACATCCCTTGTCAATGTGCTGTAATCTGCCCATTGACAGGACATATCTTGATGTCTAGCTCTGATCGGCGGGTGTGGAGTGGATCCCACAGGGCACTCTGTTTTGCTGTCACTTGGTTTGCATGATGTGTGTGTCTGCCTCTGTGACAAGGGTTTGTGATGCGGCATCCATGCGTGTCAGATGTGTGTGACATATGTGGCTTGTAGGGGTACACCCGGCATGGGCTGTTATGTTTCCAGTGGGGGTGGTAGGCCGTACCTGTCTTGGGAGCAGTGTGTTGACATGTGCATGGTGGGGGAGGGGTGTCATTCCACCTGGCCGACTGTGTGCCCCCCCTCGTTCGGGACACCTGTTCAGTGCTGTATCATATACACCACTGTGCATGTCTGGTACATGCCCCCAGGTACCTGTCATGGCCCCTCTGGGGACACTTTGCAACTCATTGCTGCCCCAGTGGCTTCCTTTCTGTCTGGCCAGCCACACCTGCTCGCAGGACATGGGCCCATACCACCCCGTGGCATGCCCAGCGTGTGCGTGATAGATAGCTGTATGTGTGCTGCATGTCTCGAACATACCTGCTTGTGGGTCAGCCGTGTCCAGTGCCGGGGAGAGGCCATGTATGTAGATTGGGCCTAGGCGCTCAGAAAGCTGCTGCTCCAGGAGGTGTGAGGCTTGGGATGAAGGGGCCGCCCCTGCCAGTGCCATTAGCATGTCAGCATTCTGCAGTCATGTGCACACGGACCCCCCGCCTGATATCATTGAACCTCTTATGGAGGCTGTCAAGGTCCCTTGGTGACCCCCCAGCCTGTGCCCAGGCCCCCTGCACCTCTTCCCACAGCTGGGTCCTTACGCTTACAGTTGTGCATGAGCTCATGAGCCCATACAGCTCCTCATAGTGTTCGAAGACACTTGCCAGCAGGTTGTGATTTTCCTGCTGACTGAATCATATGGCCCTCTTCCTCTCCCCATCCGGCACAGGCATCTGCCTAAGCTTGCCTGTGTTATGCCCCTCAGGCTGCTCCTGGGTGGGATCGGACATACCCGATGGGCCCGCAACCTCGGACTCTGGATGACCCATCCCTCCCATCTCAGGGGGCTGTGGCCCTGGCGTTTCCCCAGACACCCCACCTGTCATGTCCAGCCGCAGCATGGCCCTGCTATCCCTGTCCTCCCTCTGCATCTGGGACCTGTCTGACCTCCTGTGGCACTTGCCCCCTCCCCGTCACCTTCACCAGCCCTCACCACTTAAGCCACTCACTAGCCTTGCCTCTTATCACCCCCACCATGCACCAACCCAGCCACATACCACCACCACTGCCAACCAACCTTGGCACTCACCTCCCCCACCACATCCCAACCCTGCCACCTACCTCACCCACCAACCGTGTCACCTACCTCACCCACCACCCATCAACCCAGCTACCTACCTCCCCCATCACTCACCAACCCAGTCACCTACCTCCCCCTCCTGCCACGCCTAACCTGCCTCTGACCCTCCGATCGCTTCACCACCGATAACGCACACCTTCAAACTCGCTCGCCTGCACTAACCCCTCAGCGTGTACCAGGTGTTCACATCAATTTATGGGATGTTTGGCCATCGGCATGTGTGTGCGTGCGTTGTGCATGCGCAGAGGTGATGCGTAGGGTGCGTACGTGGAACTGTGTGCCGCACATGCGCAGACACATACACGTCTCGCGCATGTGCAGCACATGGTTCTGCTAGCCCCTGTCATGTGTGGGATGGCCGCGGAACCAGGCGCCACACATGCCGTCTACGTATTTGCGTGGGAGGCGTATGGATGTGCGGCGGAAGCTCCCACCATACCATCCGTTATAGTTTCGTGTATCCTGGCGCAGCACATGCGCAGACATGTACACCTCTTGCGCATGTGCGGATCACGGTTCTGCTAACCCCTGTCATCTGTGAGACGGGCATGGAACCAGGCACCACATACGCGCAAGACATGTACGTGTCTGTGCGGTGCATGGTTCCACATACGCACCCTACAGATCGCCTCTGCACATGCGCAATGCGCGCACACACGCGCAGACGGCCAAACATATCATAAATTCACATGAACACCTGGTACACACTGAGGGGTTAGTGCAGGCAAGCGAGTTTGAAGGCATGTGTTATTGGTGGTGAAGCAAACGGAGGGTCAGAGGCAGGTTAGCCATGGAGAGTGGCAGGGTTGTGAGTGGTGGGGGGAGGTAGGTGGCTTGGTTGATGAGAGGTGGAAGAGGCGAGCGGCAGGCTTGGTGAGTGCTTGGGGAGGTGTGTGGCTGGGTTGGTGAGTGGTGGGGAGGTAGGTGGCAGGGTTGGTGGGTGGTGGGGGAGGTAGGTGGCAGGGTTGGTGGGTGGTGGGTGTGGTATATGGCTGGGTTGGTGAGTGGTGGGGGAGGTGAGCGGCGGGGTTGGTGAGTGGTGGGGGAGGTGAGCGGCGGGGTTGGTGTGTGGTGGGGGAGGTGAGCGGCGGGGTTGGTGTGTGGTAGGAGAGGTGAGTGGCAGGGTGAGCGTGAGGTGGAGGAGGTGAGAGGGGTTGGGTTAATAGTGTCCACTATGGCGGACTTTGTGGTTGCTTCATGTGCACTGGGGGATGTGCAGGGCTTGCGGTTGCCTGACGAGGGAGATAGTGTCCATGGGACTGGGGCACGGGGCAGGGATGCAGTCCCAAAGCAACACCGACCTGCAGCTGTGGCCAAGCAGGGACTGTGCCGGCATGGCGCAGGAGGCGTGCTGAGGTGCAGGCTCGCCAGCCTCACCTCTACAGGCCCAGGGCCCGGCTTCAGGACATGCGTGAGGACCAGGTCATCTCCCTCTACCACCTGAACATAGGGGCTATTAGGGAGCTCTATGAAAATCTGAAACCTGACCTCGAGCCCCTGATTGGTCGGTCACATGCCATACTGGGTTTGGTCAAGCTCCTTGGTGCCCTACATTTCTTTGCCTCTGGCTGCTTCCAGTCATCTGTGGCTGCAGTTGGTGGCATGAGACGCCCCACCTTCTCACGCTGTCTCCACCAAGCACTGCGTGCCATGATCAGCTGGGTTGGGAATTACATTGCATTTCCCCAACACTAGGCAACAATGGGGGACCCTGACCCAGGCCTTTGAGGCATTTGCCAGGTTACCACACGTGATGGGAGCTATTGATTGCACACATGTTCTGGTCCCGCCCAGAGACAGAGAGGCAGTGTTCTGCAACTGCAAACACTACCACTCCCTGAATGTTCAGGTTGTATGTGATGCAGGTATGTGTATTCTGAATGTGGTCCCGCGGTTTGCAGGGTCCACCCATGACTCCTATATCCTGCACCACTTGGCACTGTACAGACAATTTGAGGCTGGTCAATTTGAGGACTGTATACTGCTGGGTGGGTATTTGTCATCTCTGACATGCATATCGTATACCCCTGCTAGCCGTCTGCACACGTCTGACTTTGACGTGTGTCCCAAGTTGTGTGTGGGTGTCATCTGTGTATGTGAGAGCTGACACGGGGGGGGGGGGTCACTCCAGGTCTTCTGTGCTGCAGTGCTGTGTGTTGGTGGCACACTGACATTTGACGTTTCACGCCATTAGACATTGTGTGTTTAGGTTGGCACAGTACGACACACATGTATGCTTCATGTTTATCAACAGTGTGGTGTTGTCTATGCCATCCTGCCTGCCATGGTGGGATACCTGTTCCTGTCGCACCATCTGTGTGTGGACAGTAGCATGATTGTCACATGCTTGCACATGTGTGCATCTCTGCCCTTGTCCAGGGTGCATTGCATGTGTGTCTCTGATGTGTTAAGGGCTGGCGCTACTACCTTTCGGCCTCTGTTGTCTGTCCATGTGTCTGCTGTGGTTCAGGATAATGTTGTTTGCACTCCTTCTACCTCACCCGTGCTCTGTATCTCACACCTCCAGACACTGGCGCATAGTAGTTGTGTCCCATCATGTGTTCCCCTATGTTTCTGTCTGACCTGTACGTGCTGTGGGTTTGCACGTACATTCGTGTGGACATCAGGTCCTGGTTTAACGTTCAACATTTCTTTCTGCAGGTGACGCAGGATATGGGTGTTGGCCCTGGTTGCTAATTCCTGTGCGTCTACCACGGACATGTGCAGAGCTGAGGTACAATGAGGCCCATGCCTCCAGTCGCTCCGTCATGGAGCGCACCTTTGGTGTTTTGAAAATTCGATTCAGATGTCTGGATAGGACCGGCGGGGCCTTACAATACCAACCCATGACAGTGGCAGAGATCATTATTGCCTGTTGCATCCTGCACAACACTGATATCGTGCCTGAGAGCAATGTCCAAATTCATGAGGATCTGAAAGAAGATCCAACGTGCCCTCCTGTACGTGCCCGTGGTGGCACACTTGAGGGCGCAGCACTCAGGCGGCAGCTGATGGAGGAGCTATTTTCATGCGAGTACTGGATGTTTTGTAAATAACATTTGGATATATATATATACTACTACTGAGCATTGGTATCACACTACCAGTCATACGCAGCATTGCACTGACATTGCTGACACAATGCCTGGCCATCTGAGCTTACAATGTAGTCCAACTGCTAACACAGAAGGTGTGGGTAGGGGACAACAGTGGGTGGCGGTGATTAATGTAGTCAGGATTATTAGGCTTAGGCGATGTGGTAGGCTGTCACACAGGGTTTTGAGGTGGTTGGTGAGGGTGGCTGTCCTGCAGCCACAGGTAGTTAGTTCCAAGCAATGGGTGCTACAAGGTGACAGGTGTGTGGTCCCACGTTAACAGTGGGGGAGCGGCCCATAGATAGGACCAGTTGCCCTGACGTGTGGGGATGACATTTGGGGGATGTGAGGGGATTGATTGGATTGTATTCTCTGATGAGCAGGGACTGTGTGTTACATTTTTCGGTATGGTGATGCATACAGGTGGTAGCACTGTTTACATGCTCAGTAGTAGTAGTGGTATTTGTAGTATTTGGGTTATGCGAGTCAAGGTACAGGGCAAACACAATGTGACTGCATGTATAGATCAGCAGGTGTGTCTTGACCTCGCCTGGAGCCTGTGAGGTGTCCTGACAGGTGGAGTATTATTGCCATGCTGAGGCTGTCGGTAGATTAGCCATGCAGTGCAGTGTTGCATACACTGCGGTGGACAGAGATGATTTCGAGGCAGACCAGCAAGGTGTAGGTTACAGTGACCAGGATGGCGGGTGATGAAGGGGGGCATTAGCGTTTTATGTGTGTGTTCAGGGGTGACGGCAGGAATCTTGCTGATATTATCTAGGTGGACACTGAAGGCCTTAGATACATGATGGGTATGTGTGGGGAAGGGGAGTGAGAGGTCATAGAGAACTGCTACCTTGATGACCACGTCAATAGAGGGTGTACCAACCTATAGACAGACACTATAAAGGTCAGAGAGGGTTAAGGGGCGATGTCCAGATGTTTGGTCTTGGCCATGCTCAATTAATGCAGCGGGGGAACCTGCAGCCAGCAATGTCAGGGAGCAAGCTGAGATCGGGGTGTGAATTGCCAAACATAGTTCAGGTGTGGAGAGATATCTTTGGGACACATCAGCGTACAGCTGCTACTGATAGCCAGGAGATGTCCCTGCTGCACCAGGGAACTGGGTATGGGGCCAGGAGAATGTAGTAGCCCCTGTATATTTCCCTTTCGTACAGCACCTGGGAGCGGGTTAGCAGAGGAGGTGGACCCACAGAAACACCCACTGAAGGTGCTATAGGAGACATATGAGGGAAGAAGGATTGTATCGAGACCTTTGGGCCGAGCACGTACAGGGTAGCGCGGTGACGGTTGTGGTCAATGGTCTTGAGGGCAGCAGAGAGGTCACAAAGGGGACAGACAGGCTACAGGCCCATGGACATGGCCAGGAACATGTCAGTGGCGGGTTTGGGTGGGGGCAATTAGGTACAGTGTCATGACGAACTGCCAGACTGTGATGGATCTAGGGGGTTATGAGAGATGAGGACGTGAAGCTGGTGTGTTTGTTGCACAGCTCCAACATGACATATGTATGTTTGTGTTTCTCAATCCACAGGGCATGTTTGGTGTCATTCCTGGTGCTGTAGTGCATTGGCAGGCTGTGTGTACCTCATTCAACGTGCAGGACACTGGGGTAGGTGGACATACAAGTAATTTGTCTGTGTGAACAGTCAGGAGCAGCACATGTCAGAGGTTATCTGTCTAATGCACATATGTTGTGGGTGACCTATTTAGCATGCTCCCTGTACCCCATATGTTGATGTTGGCCACACATATCCACATGTGTTCGTGTCCAGTTTGTCTTCTCCAGCACTGTCTGGGACACATCCAACAGGGCTGCGTGTGTCTACAGGTCCTAGGTGTTCTGGTGGTGGGCCGCACTTACACCCTTGCCTGACATTGTAGCATCGGCCAACAGCAGTGTATCATAGCATTTGCAAGACCTTTATCTCCACTGTTCTCCAATTGTGCACATACAGGCTGTATGTTACTGGTGGCACGCTCACCATCTCATAGTGTGTGTGTGTGTGTGTGTGTTTGGGGGTGGCTCTGTTATGATACAGTGTGCATGCAGTTTGCATTATCATGTGGTGGGTGGGGTCTGTACACCTGTGGAGCGGTTGTGAGTGTGCTATCTCTACCTTACTAGTGTTAGCCTTGTGCACAGTATGCGCGTGTGTTGTGTGTTGTAGGTTGACCTATCTCATGTGTGTTGACAGACCACTGCACAACAGCATTTATGTATCACAGATATCACCATAATTTGGACATGCGGCAATGGCGGCTGGAAATGGGGACATGGTTATTCGATACATTTTGATGACATCTTCTGCCTTTACTGAGACGTGTTGTAGACTTTGCCTGCCTGTGAGGATCCCAGACATTTGCTGTAGACACACAGTAGGTCGCACCTTGGATCGTTTGGGTGTAACATCAGCCTTTATATGTTTGTGTTTTGCTGTTTGTTTCATGGATCTTTTCTGTTGGGTCTCTATGCACCAACGCTGATGGACATGGGGTGCAGCCTGTGTTACTTGAGCATGGACATGACCATATCCATGGGACACGCTCGTCTGCGGTTGCATTTCCAAATGTCCACAACATGCACAGTGTTGTGTGTTGTGATCTTGTTATGTTTGCCTGTGTGACGTTTAATTACGTCGATACTGATGTTTGACTCCCTGCAATGTGCCCTGATGTTGCGTCCAGCATACCAAGACAGCATTTGTCCTTATTCTGACACAGGGCAGCGGATACACACAGCACATCTACTTAAGTGCATCCGCAGGTGACAAAACCCACCTGTTGGAGGACACAACACCACCATTCAACTATCCCTGGGAAATGGTGCCATAGGATGTTTGACATCTGCGAGTGGGACACATGTCTTTGATGAACATTACTGTTGGACTGCTACTTTCCGTATAACAGGCCTGTCCAACAAACCGTTGCTACCGTGGTCTGGCTGGGTGTCCTGTGGATTGCACAAGACACACATGACCGTTAGAGTACTGTGGCACATTGAGATATCACACTTGACTATGCATGCCCAGTGATTCATGGACAGTCTTAACGGGACATGTGGGGTTGCAGACACCCTTTGCACTGTGGACACTGTGTACTGGTCCCTATGTGTGCATCACGGACTGGAATAGTTGCTGTATGTTCTACATCCATCTGACATTGTGTTAGTGTGTATTGGCCATGTGTATAACATGCATCACACGATATCCTCATCTGTTGAGGTCATGGGGGCATACAGTCATGCGTGTGGCACAGGGGCAACATTGTATACGTACACTTACATAAGAACATAAGATATGCCATACTGGGTCAGACCAAGGTCCATCAAGCCCAGTATCCTGTTTCCAACAGTGGCCAATCTACGTCATACGTACCTAGCAGTTTCCCCAAAAGACACAGGTTCCACATTGCTTGTACTGGGTCCCTTCTTAATAATGGTTTACGGACTTTTCCTCCAGGAACTTGACCAAACCTTTTTTAAACCCAGCTACACTAACAGCCTTTACTACATCCTACGGTAACAAATTCCAGAGTTTGATTACACGTTGAGTGAAAAATATTTTCTTTTATTAGTCTTAAATAGTTTACCCTGTAGCTTCATTGCATGTCCCCTAGTCTTTCTATATTCTGATAACGTAAACAATCGATCTAGGTTTACCCGTTCCACTCCGTTCATTAATTTATAGACTTCTATCATATCTCCCCTCAGCCGTCTCTTTTCCAGGTTAAAGAGCCCTAACCTTTTTAGCCTTTCTTCATAGGAGTATCCTTCCATCCCCTTTACCATTTTGGTGGCTCTTCGATGAACCTTTTCTAATAACTCTATATCCTTTTTAAGATACGGCGACCAGAATTGCACACAATATTCAAGGTGCGGTCTCACCATGGAACGATATAGAGGCATTATAATATCTTTTGTTTTATTTTCCATTCCTTTCCTTATGATACCTAGGATTCTATTTGCTCTCTTGGCTGCTGCTGCACACTGGGACGAGGGTTTTAACATGTTATCCACAATGACGCCTAAATCTTTTTCCTGGGTGGTGGTTCCTAATGTGGAACCTTGCATTGTGTAACCATAGTTTGGGTTGTTCTTCCCTAGGTGCATAACTTTGCACTTGTCCACATTAAATTTCATCTGCCATTTTGATGCCCAGTCTTCTAATTTATCAAGATCCTCTTGCAATTTTCCACAATCCTCTTGGGTTTTAACAACTTTAAATAGTTTTGTGTTATCTGCAAATTTGATAACCTCACTCGTTATTCCACTTTCCAGGTCATTTATGAATATGTCAAAAAGCAGCGGACCCAGCACAGATCCCTGGGGTACACCACTATTCACCTTTCTCCATTGGGTAAATTGGCCATTTAGCCCAAACCTCTGCTTTCTATCTTTTAACCAGTTCTTGATCCACAGTAGTACACTGCCTCCTATCCCAGGACTCTTTAGTTTTGCCAAAAGTCTCTGATGAGGGACCTTGTCAAAGGCTTTCTGAAAGTCCAGATACACTATATCAACTGACTCACCTTTGTATATGTCGGCCTACCCCGCACTTGGACATGACACAGTTGTTTCCACCACACCAGTTTAATGGCCGCAAACATTTTGGATTGATGTTTGCCCTCACCAAGGGAGTTAAAGTGCGTCTGGGGCATCACTGTGTCATGGTTCACCGTACACGGTGCATGTGACTGAATATGTTGGTACAACAGAGCATGTGGCATTGTGGCTTCTGTATGGGGTACTGGCCCATGTTTGACCTTTCTTTCACACTCCATATACAGGTCATTGTTTGGCCACTGTACAGACGTGCTGCTGTACATTGATTTACAAACATAGCATTGCATGTCTGCACAGTCCTCTTTATCCCCTGACGTTCCGCCACTCACCTTCACCCATGACATTTGCAGTGTGGCAGTGTGATTGTCCATTTTCGTCCTTCATTTGTGCATCCCATGTACCGTGATCTATGTGTACGGTTCATGTATCCATACCACCCATTTGCAGAGGACCTGTTGCATGGTGATATCTCTGCATGTCTGGGAGGTTCCTTTTTTGGTCTTCTCTGGGATCATGTGCCTCTTGTACCTGTTACCTTATCCTCATTTTGCATTTGGCCTTTGTTTTGGGTTACATTGGTGACACTTTCATTGCTTTATCAGGCATTATGGGGCAGCTGTGACATATCTATATCTGCACAGTGTTTCCAATAATTTACTCACCACCGAAGTTAAACTAAACGGCCTGTAGTTTTCAACCATATCCTTACTTCCGCTTTTGTGTAAAGACACCACATGAGCTCTCTCCAGTAGTGGTGCCAAAGGACTGGAGAGAGGCTCATGTGGTGCCTTTGCACAAAAGCGGAAGTAAGGATGTGGTTGAAAACAACAGGCCGGTTAGTTTAACCTCAGTGGTGAGTAAATTATTGGAAACACTGCTGAAAGAGAAAATAGTGAGGTTTCTGGAGTCCAGCGGATTACAGGATCCGAAGCAGCATGGATTCACCAGAGGCAGGTCTTGTCAGACAAATCTGATTGATTTCTTTGACTGGGTGACCAGGGAGTTGGACCGAGGGAGAGCTCTAGATGTGGTGTATTTAGATTTCAGTAAAGCCTTTGACACTGTTCCTCACAGGCGACTTAAAAACAAACTGAGCACCCTAGGGATGGACCCTAAAGTTACTGCTTGGGTTAGAAATTGGTTGGGTGGGAGGAGATAAAGAGTACAGGTAAATGGAGCTCACTCTGAGGAGAAGGATATTACCAGTGGTGTGCCCCAGGGATCTGTCCTTGGTCCGATTCTTTTTAACATCTTTGTTAGTGATATAGCGGAAGGGCTGTCGGGTAAGGTTTGCCTCTTTGCAGATGATACCAAAATCTGCAATAGAGCAGACACCCAGGAAGGTATAGATAACATGAGGAGGGATCTAGCTAAGCTTGAAGAATGGTCTAGAATTTGGCAGCTGGGATTTAATGTTAAAAAATGTAAGGTCATGCATTTGGGCTGCAGCAATCCAAGGGAGCAATATAGTATAGGGGATGAAGTACTTTTGTCCACTAAAGAAGAGCAGGACCTAGGCATGGTTGTCTCTGATGACCTTAAGGTAGCTAAGCAGGTAGAAAAGGCGACGGCAAAAGCTAGAAGGATGCTTGGGTGCATACGGAGAGGAATGGCTAGCAGAAAAAAGGAGGTGATAATGCCTCTGTATAAGTCTTTGGTGCGACCTCATTTTGAGTATAGTGTGCAATTCTGGAGACTGCACCTTCAAAAGGATGTGAACAGGATGGAGTTGGTGCAGAGGGTGACTACTAAAATGATTAGTGGTCTCTATTATAAAGCTTATGAGGACAGACTTAAGGATCTTAATATGTACACCTTAGAGGAAAGGTGGGATAGAGGTGATATCATTGAGATGTTCAAATACCTCTGTGGCATAAATGTTCAGGGAGAGCGCCTCTTTCAGTTGAAAGCAAGTTCTGCTATGAGAGGACATGGGATGAGGGTGAAGAGAGATAGATTCAGGAGTGATATGCGGAAATATTTCTTTACGGAAAGAGTGGTGGATCCGTGGAATAGTCTCCCAGTGGAGGTGGTAGAGATGAGGACAGTAACTGAATTCAAAAAAGCATGGGACAAACACAGATTTCTAAAGGTAAAAAGGGGACTGTTGTAGTTGTTGATATGGAAGGACAGACTAGATAGGCCGTGTGGTCTTTTTCTGTCATCATATTTCTATGTTTCTATGTTTCTGTGTGTACACTTGCTTACATGTTGCTACTTATGCTTTTTCAGGCTTTTGCCACCTGTATTGGCAGACGGATATGTTTTTGGGGACAATTCATGACTGATGTGTGTTGGTCCCTCATCATGCACCGCCTAGTGTCTACATGCGACTAGGGCATCTGGGACATGCAGCAGCATGTGGGGGGTGGGGGGATATTGCATAGTGAACACCATGCAGCTACGGCACATTCTCTCTCCTGCCCATCATCTGTAGACGTGCCAGTGAGTTTGGGGTGACATGTGGGTAGCTGGCATGCTCAATGTGTTTTCAGTTTGTTCACTGTAAACCAACCACCTTGATATGATGACAGGTGGTTTATACGATATGTCTACTGATTGACCACAATAAAAGTATATGTTTGACCCACATTTCTCTCTGCTGCTGCTTGATCACACTGACACATGTCTTTCGTTATGTTCTGGTAATGTACATGGCCCATCTGTGCTCACATCCTTGTACGGTAGCAGCTGGCTATGTGGTAGCCATCTGACACATCACAGGGTGCTAAGGGTTTCCATACTGACATTCCCTTTGAGGGGACATATTTGCGTTGTGCTTGCTTTGGTTGTTTGGGATAGTGGTTGCGGACATGTGTTGGTGCACCATAGGTTGCAGGTTCAAGTCCCACATGTTCCTTCTTTTTGTCCTTGTTTTGTGCTAACCTGACCAGGAACTGCCTGACGATTAGTCACTTCTCCACACACCCTTCCATCTCTTCACTTTACACCACAGTATGCCCTCGATGCAGCCTATCCGTCGCATATTAGCTGTTACACATGGCTCTTTCTTTGTACTGTTCATGTCGGCTTGGGGGATTGGCACTGCTGTTGTTGATCTGATCTGTATATAGTTGTATATAGTTACCCTGCTCATCCTTGTACATAACCCCCGGTTACATTGTTATACTGTTTCTACACTGTTATATTGTAAGTCCAGTGCAGACATCCTGCACTGCACAGTTATGTTGTATGTAAACCGCACTGATGATAAAGAACGCGGTATATAAGAAAATTAAATAAATAAATAAATAAAATAAATCTGGTCCATGTCTGTTTGTAGGTTCATGTCTCACATGCTCCTTTTCCGTTCTGTTCCCCATTTTGCCCTGCTCCACAGAGCATCCCCTGCCGCCCATTGGGTTTAGCTTCTTTGCTCTTTTGCATGCTGTGTCCACTGCATAGCATTTCATTGTGTGTGCGCGCATGTGTTTATATGTGGCCGTCGTCCCAATTACTGACTGTGATATGAGCTGTACACACCGGTTCTGCATGTGCATTGCATCTTCGTTACTGTTGGGGTTTCCCTGTCCTGGCAGCCAGCTGTGTTTTGGTGTGGTGCCCTCCAGTGTTCTTGTATGCAGCCTTTGCTGTGGCACTCACGTTGGTTTTGTAGCCTACCGGTTTGTGCATTGCCATTTGTGCTAGTGGTCATGGGTTCAATTCCTCTCTGTTCTAATAATTTTATACCTCTCGTCCACACGTACTTGGCATTCATATCTGTGATGATCTGTGCTGCTGGCACATTATACCCTCATCACTGTTGCCAAACATCCTTCTGTCAGTCTATCTGTGTCTGCAAGCTCTGTGGCGTCCTGCCCTACTGTGCAGGATGCTACCCCATGTCCTGCACTGGCACCCTTTTCTGCATCGCAGCTCTTCATTCTTGCCTCTCCTGTGTCTGCTCTGCATGGCACTGCTACTCCTCTGTCCTCTTGTCATTGCATTTCTCCTGCCACCTCTGGCTCCTCTGCTGGACATGTATTCCCATCCTCTGCCACACACTGTCTTTTTTGCACTTTACAGTACCATCACCCTGTGCATCGGTACATCTGCCACTGATATATTTGTCCACTTTACCAGCTGCCACATGGGCTGCTCGCAGATTTGGCAGGTCCATCACCTCAGACATCTACTTCCTTACATCACTTCACTGGCTTTCATTACTGCTCTTTGAAGTGTTAGGGTTACATCTGTGTTTGACCTATACATTTCATGCTTGTGAGGTTGGTGCACCTTACTGCCCTTGGCCAACATTTCTTTGGTCACCTTAATATCCTTGGGGCATCTTTAGCACCACCTTGGGTTCAGCCAGCTTCTTGGGCACCTTATATGATGCCTTGGAGGATACCACCCGTTCGTGCTGCCCTCTGGGCCACATTCTGACCCGCCTTGGTTGCCGTGGCACTTAATGATGTGCCTTGTGGTGCACCCTAAAAGGTGCTTTAGGTTAGAGTACAGGGATGAGCGTTTTTTGGGGAGACACTGCAGATTGTTGAGATGTGTCTGACTGTTACAGGCGGGAAAAGGGATTGGCTCAGACAGCCTAATCACATACCACCAATGTGGAATCAAACTCATGACCGCTGTATCAGCAGTCATTGTATTAACCAGTGTGCTACACCTCTAGTCCTTTGATCACAGCTCAGCGCGCGAACTTAGGGTTACCGCGCGATGACGTTCCATGGTGCGTCTATCGCGTGATACCCTGCCATTGCTTCCTTTACGCCGGAACGCCCACCACCTTATATGGCATTCCTCATGTTATCGCTGCAACTAGCGCCAGTAACATTAGGACCGTTTAGTAAACATACCCCTAAGTATTTAAAGGTCTGAATCATATCTCCCCTGTCCCTCCTCTCCTCTAGAGTGTACATATTTAGATCTTCAAGTCTCTTCTCAAGTCTTCTGACGCAGGCTCCAAATTATTTTGGTTGCCTTCCTCTGAACCGCTTTCAGCCTTTTTATATCCTTTGCGAGATACAGTCTCCAAAATTGAACACAATATTCCAAGTGAGGTCTCACCAGAGACTTGTACAGTGGCATTAGTACCTCTACTTTTCTGCTGGTAATTCTCTCTGTATGCAACCCAGCATCCTTCTGCCTTTTGCCACTGCCTTGTCACACTGTTTTGCCACCTTGAGATCATCAGAAACAATCACACCGAGGTATTTCTCCTGGTCTGTGCACATCAATCTCTCGCCCCCTATCGCATAGAATTCCCTTGGATTTCTACTTCCCAAGTGCATTACACTACAGTTTCTTCACATTAAATCTTAACTGCCAAGTATTAGACCATTCTTCCAGCTTTTGTAGATCTTTCCTCATGTTCCCCACTCCCTGAGGGGAGTCCACTCTGTTGCAAATTTTGGTGTCATCTGCAAAAAGACAGACTTTTACATTCAGCCCTTCAGCAATATCACTTACAAATATATTGAACAGTACCGGTCCCAAGACCGAACCCTGGGGCACACCGCTAATCACCTTCCTTTCATCAGAGTATGCATGGCAAAAAAAAAAAAGTTGTGTTCATTTAAAACTAATTTTTCCCCAATATTTGGGCATTTTTTCATGTTCATTTCACATATTCATTCTTCAAGGCATGAATTGTATGCACACTAAAACTTAAGCCTGCAGGTCAATTGTGTGCAGATTAATTCATAAGTATATCTACCTACAATAATTTGCATGCACTTTACATTCTTAGGTGTTCTAAAAAAGACAAATGCACATCCCTTCAGGTCAAAGCAAAGTAAGGGAAAAATAAGATTGCCTGAATATAATCAAATTAACTGAAGACTTCCTTTTAAAATAATGATTTATAAATGTATTTACCTGGTGCCATAATCCACAACCACCCAGTCTTTAGAAGTTCCAGTGATTGCATCATGATGCTGAAAAAGTCCTAAGTTTCTCCTAGCTTCTGTCAGTAACTTATAATGCTCAGCAGAAGGGAATGTCCTTGTATTCCTAGATTTCCGAGAATGTACCAGTGCCAAAGAATAAAGTATTTCCGCAGCCCTATAAATGCAAAATTAAAAATAAATTTTCAGTTTCCAGAAAATGTATTGTCTAGGTACCCAAAAGAAAAGATGTACTTATGTCATATCATAAATGCAACAAAATAAAAAGATGAATCCAAACTATAAGCTTCTTAATTCAAAACTTTTGAGGAACAATAAGAATAAATGGTGATATTTAATGTTCTGTGCATAAAATCTGTTAAGAAAAGTCATACAATCCCCTTGAGATGGACACTGATTCTGCCAAAGAAGCTGGCATCAGGGAACTCATTCAGACATTTTGGATATGAGTAGTTATAAATGTACTCATGAAGGTAAGTGAAATCTTCTGTCCTTTAATGGAAGAATTTGTTGAAATTGGATCTGAATTTTTAAAAGACTGAAAAATTACTATACGAGGTAAATGATTATAAATATTGAAGAATGGTGCTGAAGAGCAGAACCAAGCTTAAATATTTTTATTTATTTTATTTTATTTAGACAGTTTTGTATACCGCCTTATCCTTCAATCAAAGCGGTCACAGCACAATTGGGGGATACATTTAACACGTGGGGATATGAGACACATACACTAATACTTACAGAGAACATGGGCAATGGAGGGTTAAGTGGCTTGCCCAAGACCACAAGGAGCATCTGTGGGACTAGAAACCCCAGTCCTTCCGGCCCAAGGCTGCTGTCCTCTAGTGGGATTTGAACCCCCGACCTTCCGGCCTGAAGTACCTTGCCCCAACCACTAGGCTACTCCTCCCTCCCTATGTATGGTTGTTATTTTTCTGCCGATTATGTAATATCTCAATTTAAGGATTTTTTAAAAAATAGGGCCCAATATTCAAAGGAAGTAACATGGTTAGCAGACCTGCTGTGTTAAAGCACAGTTACTTACCTGTAATAGGTGATCTCTGGGAACAGCAGGAATAAGTCTTCACATATGGGTACGTCGGTACCGACGGAGCCTGCGCGGGAACGCTTCCCAGCGTCCAATCAAAAAGCTTTTGGAAGCATCCCACCACGCCTGCGTGCTGCCTTCCCGCCTTTCCCAACTGCCTCTCCTCAGTTAAGTTTTAAAGCTGAGAAAGAGAGAGAGAGAGAGAGAGAGAGAGAGAAGGGAAAGATAGAGATAGAGAATACAACTCCTAGGGGAGGTGGGTGGGTTGTGAAGACTTATTCCTGCTGTTCCCAGGGATCACCTGTTACAGGTAAGTAACTGTGCTATCTCCAGGAACAAGCAGGAATGAGTCTTCACATATGGGGACTCCCAAGCTAAGATGCCTGGAGTCCCAGCATGTTATGGATTGGAACATGCTACACCTCATATGGCCAGGCATCCTCAGGATGGAGGGAAGGAGTTGAAACAGAAAGGTGCTCTAAAAGACAGCTAACCTAGCATAGGACTGCAGACAAGAAGTCCTTGTGTGGATGACAATTATCATCAAATATACTGAAAATGAAATATTGCAGTATGGACCTCCCCTAACAGGATTGGAGAAAAGTAAGGAGGTTCATGAGATCTACTGGGGATCCAGTAGAGGAACCTCAAGGAGGACCTCACTGTGGAGGTAATAAACCTGTTGGAAAAAAACAGTGGAGGTCAGAATCCTGAAAGGTGAGAGGTAACCCCAGGGATCAACTGGGGTAGTACAAAGACGGTAGGCTTTCAGCGGAAGACTTTATGGAAAAAGCCCAAACTTTTGGCTGCAGAGTGGCTCACTCTTAGGAGCAAAAAGAGGAAAGGCTGACCGATTTGGACAAACCGGCCTAGTCCTTGTGGGAAGAAGGGGTATGGAAAAAACCTTGTACCCCAAAAAGAAATGACAGGTGTCTGAGGCGTTAGAGCCTTACAGTAACTGAAGATCCGCAATGTCTTTCCTAACTGGTGGTAGCTAGGAAAGATACTGGAACATGGAGAGCTTCAGGGGTACCGAACCTTTAAGGTTATGGTAGAAACTTTGTTAACTACCACGGGAGTGGTTGTGTGTGTAGCACCCCAAACATGCTGGAACAGCATGGGTATGGGTAGAGCCCAACTGTCAGAATCATATAGAGACATATATATCTATATGAGCATAGACAGTCAGATAGATAAGTATGTAAATACATATCTACCTATAATAAATATCTCGACAATGCACATATATATACGTATAGATATATATAGATATATAAATATATATATATTGCGACACCCACCGGCTGGGCCAAGAGGCTGACAGCTGGTAGGCGGCCTTGATGTCCTTTAGAATAAAGTTTTTTTACTCCTCAGGTAATAAGTTGTAGTTGAGACGGTGGTAATGCTTTGCAAGATTTTTATTCTTATAAGCGGATTTCCAAAAAGCACGCTGGGGTTCAAACACAACTAAGGCAGAAGGATAACATCTCCAAACAGAAAGATGAACTCAGGAATAACCAGGAGAAATAAACAAAACAAACTTTTCACTTCTCTGCTGTTCTGCTGCTCTATGCCTTCACACTGTGCACTGCTCCGTGTGGTCAAACAACAAAACTGCAGCAGAACTTTATCACAGCTGACTTCACTTTGTATTACAAAGTTTCCTCACTGCTCCATTGCTCACAAACAGTGCATAAACAAACAGAATGCTTTCTTCAGCTTCAATGGTAAGCACTGCCCTGATTATAGGGTTTTCACACTCCTTCCTTTCTTATTTACAACTGTAGCATTCTTTTGAGCCAGAGAACAATCCATGGGGGTTGGGAAACAATCACCATTAGGCACAGACGTCTCTATCTGCATTTCTTCACATTCATTAGCACAACCAGAGTCTCTCTCATATTGGGGAGTTTCTTTAAGCTTCCTTTCCTTTAGGAACTGTTGAAACTGGTCCCACAGCAAGTCAGCCCTCGTAGGTATTTTTACCTTAAGGGTAGGAATCTTCTCATTAGAGAATAGCCTCTTCAAAGCCCCTAACTTAGAGGTTTCAAAAGCTTCACTGTTATCTGAGCTGGAGTTTGCAACATTGGCTAGGCTTTCAATCCACTGTTTAATGGTGGAAGGTGAAGGCTTCAGTTCCTGCTCTTTAAAACTAGCCCTTAGCTTCCTTTCCACATTATCAGGAATAAAATTATCAGCTTTACCTTGGGGCTGTTTCTCTATGTCAGCACTGGTTTCTTTTCCACCTCTCCACCTTTCACAGCTGTAACGGTTGCTGGCCTGGTGTGCACTTCTCCTCCAGTTATTTGTGCTTTTCCCTTTAAATGCTGGCTCAGACACTTCTTCTTCCCGGTCTGAATCCGTAGCCAGGTTCTGGCCTGAGACTGCCACTGCCTCCCGGTGAGCTGCTGCTGCTTGAGTTCGTGCCTTCTCTCTGGCACCTTCTCTCCCATAGACTTCTCTTACCCTGTCTGGTCTCAGCCACTCTCTTCCAGGACTCTCTCTGGCCGGTCTCAGACTGATTCTCTGACTGTCTCTCTGGTTCTTCTGAACTCGCCCCTTCTGATTCTCCTTTCTCTTTGCCTTGCACGTGGTTTTTAACCACTGCTTCCTGCTGGGTCTTCCCTGTGCTCCGCCCTCCTCCGACCAATCAGGAGGGTGGTTTGTCTCCACCCCTGAGCTAGGGCGTGGTCTGCCTCTTGCAGGGAGCTGAACTTCTCTCTGACGTAGGCTGAAATTCCCCTGCACATCTGCACTGTTATTGACTTCAATGGGGATTTCAGGATTTTCATCCATATCCAGGCTTTTCATAGGGCTTTCATCATCACAATATATCTATATATCTACATATAGATATATAGATATATAGATAGGCATATAAGAATATATATCTATAGTGAGATATAGAAGGGCAAAACATATACACACACAAATGACAGACATATATATCTATAGATATATATCTATAGATATGAATATATAGGCCTATATAGAAGTGTCTGCAATTAAGCAGACAGAGATATGCCTATAGAAAGTATATTCACATAGGAGATGTGAAGAGGAAAGCGTAGTTACTCACCTGTAACAGGTGTTCTCCAGGAGCAGCAGGAATCAGTCCTCACTTATGGGTGACGTCGGCGCCGACAGAGCCCTCGCGGAGCAATTTTCCCCAGCTTTCAAAGAAAGCCTTTGGGAATTGCAGCGCGCATGCGCGGTCGTCTTCCCGCCCGAGGGTGCCATCTTAGCCAGTCAGATGACATAGCTAAAAAAGACAGCATAAAAATTTGCAAAAAGAACATAAGCAGACGATTGCAACTCCAAGGGGAGGAGGGAGGGTAGTGAGGACTGATTCCTGCTGCTCCTGGAGAACACCTGTTACAGGTGAGTAACTACGCTTTCTCCAGGACCAAGCAGGAAGTCAGTCCTCACTTATGGGACTCCCAAGCTCAAGGCTACCGGAGACCCTAAGCACAAAAATGAGCTCCCTCTAGCTCAGCAGCACAGAAGGATAGAATCTTCGCTGAATTATCACCCACCGGTAGCCCACATCCGGGATGGAGGGTAGGAGTTGCTCAGACCTCAAAGAGATTACGGAGGACTGCCTGTCCGAAAGCACTGTCCCTACGGGACTCCCTCTCGAGACAGTAATGGACCGCAAAAGTCTGGCTCGAAGACCAAGTAGCGGCCCGGCAGATGTCTGCCAGCGGAACAGAGCGGAGGTAAGCCACTGACGTAGCCTTTGCCCGAACGCAATGAGCCGTGACTCGACTTTCTAAGGAGAGTCCGGCTGCCCCATAAGCCCAAGAGATACAGTCCGCAACCCAGATGGACAGAGTACGCTTGGAGACCGGGAGTCCCAATTTATTGGGGTCAAAAGACACAAAAAGCTGAGCAGCTTTACGGTGCTCCCGCGTACGGTCAAGGTAGAAGTTCAATGCCCTTCTACAGTCCAGGGTATGGAGGACCGTTTCAGCTCGGCTGGAGTGTGGTCTGGGAAAGAAGGTTGGAAGTACCACCTCCTGATTGATGTGAAAAGGGGAGACCACTTTAGGCAGAAATTTCGGATGAGTCCGTAGGACCACCCTATTCTTGTAGAACCTAGTGTAAGGGGGATCAGACACGAGGGCCTGCAATTCACTTACGCGTCTAGCGGAAGTGAGGGCTATCAAGAACAGTGTTTTCCAAGACAGAAAACGGAGAGAACAGGTAGCCATAGGTTCAAAAGGCGGAAAGGTGATCCGCTGCAAAACCACATTCAGGTCCCAGTCAGGCGCTGGCGGGCGCAGAGGTGGTTTAAGTAGAAGGAGACCTCGGAGAAACCTCGCTACGAGAGGGTCGTTGGAGAGAGGTCTGCCGTCCACCGGCACATGATGTGCTGAAAGAGCACTGAGTTGAACTTTGACGGAGTTGGACTTAAGTCCCAGATTAGAGAGGTGCAGCAAGTACTGCAAGATCACCGACACCGGGCAGGAGAAGGGATCCTGAGACTGTTGGGTACACCAGACTGCAAAGCGACGCCATTTAAGGGCGTAGCATTTGCGGGTAGAAGGCCGTCGCGAAGCCAAGACGACCTCCTCCACCTCCGCCGGCAGGAGAAGGGGAGCAAGGACTACCCTCTCAGCAGCCAGGCCATGAGGTTGAGAGACCTGAGGTTGGGGTGCAGGAGGGACCCCTGATCCTGAGTGAGGAGATCCGGTTGTACCCCCAGAGGGATTGGATCCTCCACCGCCAGTTGCAGCAGGAGCGGAAACCACAGCTGCCTGGGCCAGCGAGGGGCCACCAGGATCATGAAGGCTTTGTCTCGGAGAACCTTGAAAAGAGTCCGAGAGACTAGCGGGATGGGAGGGAAAGCGTACAGAAGGCTCCCCGACCATGAGATCAGAAAGGCGTCCGCCGCAACCCGAAGGGGGTGTGGCTGACGAGAGCAGAAGCGAGGAAGCTGCCGGTTGTGAGGACTGGCAAAGAGATCCACCGTGGGGAGACCCCACTTGAGGAAGAGCTTCTGAACTACCAAGGGATCCAGACGCCACTCGTGCGGCTGGAGGACCCTGCTGAGTTTGTCTGCAAGGCAATTTTCTTGGCCCGGAAGATAAACTGCCTTGAGGAGAATGCCGTGACTGACGGCCCAAGAGCAGAGCTTCTGTGCCTCCCGGCAGAGGAGGAAGGAGCCCGTGCCCCCCTGCTTGTTCACGTAGAACATGGCAACTTGATTGTCCGTCTGGACAAGGACGGACTGTTGGGAAGTCAGGTGGGAGAAGGCCTTGAGAGCTAGGCGGATCGCCCTGAGCTCCAGGAAGTTGATCTGCTGAGCAGACTCCCACGTGGTCCAGAGGCCCTGAGTACGTGCCTCTTGGCAATGTGCTCCCCAGCCCAGGAGGGATGCATCGGTGGTCAGCACCCGGGTCGGCTGAGGTGACTGGAAAGGCATTCCGAATATCAGGTTCGGCTGCCGGAGCCACCACCGGAGAGACGAGACCAGCGGCTCGGAGACGCGCACTAGGTCTGCTAGGCCGCCCGTGGCTTGTCGCCACTGCTGGCGGAGACACCATTGAGCAGACCGCATATTCAGGCGGGCATTGGGGGTCACATGGACGGTGGAAGCCATATGGCCGAGCAGTCTCAGGAAGCGCCTGGCGGAGACCAGGGGCTGGCTGCGAAAGCGGTCGGCTAGGTCCATGAGCCGTTGAGCCCTGTCGAGCGGTAGGTATGCTCGCGCCTGAGGAGTGTGCAGCCTTGCGCCGATGAACTCGAGATCCTGTGAGGGGAGCAAAGTGGACTTTGCGAAGTTTATAACAAAGCCCAAGTGCTGCAGCAGAGTCACCGTGCGGCACGTGGCGTTGGTGACCTCCTGAGCGGACGCTGCTCTGATGAGCCAGTCGTCGAGGTACGGAAAGACATAGAGGCCGTGAAGCCGGAGATGGGCCGCCACGACCGCGAGACATTTTGTGAAGACTCGCGGTGCGGAGGACAGGGCAAAGGGCAGTACTCTGTACTGGTAATGATTTCCTGCCACCACAAACCTTAGGTATTGGCGGTGGCTTGGGTGGATGAGGATGTGCGTGTAGGCATCCTTTAGATCCAAGGAGCATAGCCAATCTCCCTGCTGGAGGTAGGGCAGAAGGATTCCAAGGGTAAGCATTTTGAACTTCTCCCGCACAAGGAACTTGTTGAGGTTGCGCAAGTCCAGGATGGGTCTGAGGCCCCCTGTTCTCTTTGGTATCAGAAAATACCTTGAATAAAAGCCTTGACCTCTCAGGTGGTGTGGCACCGGTTCCACCGCCTGTTCCTGCAGAAGACCTGCTAACTCCTGAAGGAGCAACTCCCTGTGCAGAGGGGGTCGCGGAGGTTCTCCCGGAAAATAGGAGGGAGGGACCTGATGGAAGTGGAGAAGATAGCCTTCTCGCACGACCTGAAGCACCCAGGCATCTGCGGTGATGCTGGACCACCTGTGGGCGAAGTGAACCAGCCGGCCTCCGGTGCTGGGAGGAACCAGCGGGGGGGGAGAGGCTATGCTTAGTGAGTCAAAAGCCCCCACCCTGCTGAGCAGGGGCTGGTGGTGCAGGCTTGGGGGCTTGCTGCCTACGGGACCCGTTACCCCGTCCCTTGGCCTGCTGGCCCTGTTGGGGAGCTGCAGGGGCCTGATAATGGGGGTATTGTTTGTAGGCAGCCGCCTTCCTCGGGTAAAAGGACTTTTTCCCCGAGCCCTTCTTTTTCTGGGAAGGGGCGGAGGTCTTCCTAGAAAGCCTGGTCCTGGTGAGAGTCTCAGTCTCAATTTGCGCAGCCTTTTCCGCCATGGGCTTGCCAAAGAGGTTTTCGCCTCGGCAGGGGACATCGACCAACTTGTCCTGCACCCAGGGCTCAAGGTCTGACGACTGAAGCCAAGCCTGTCGGCGGGCACCGATGCCGGCTGCTGCCACTCGAGCCGAGGCTTCAAAGCCATCATAGGCTGCTCGGGACATGAACGTTGAGCATTCCCGAATGCCAGTGGACAAGGCTAGGAACCTCCGCAAGGGTTCCTCGGACAGACCAGCGGAGAATCCGGCTAGCTCTTTAGCCAGATCCCGGAGATACATGCCCATGTATAGCTGGTAAGTCTGGACACGACATGCGAGCATAGAGCCCTGGAAGCACTTCTTGCCAAGGCCATCCAGGTTACGGGCCTCCCTTCCAGGAGGCACCGAGGAGTGCATCTTCTGGCTCTTAAGACGATGCATGGCCGATTCCACTACCATGGAATGGTGTGGCAGCTGTGCCTTTTGAAAGCCAGGGCTCTTGCGGACTCGATAGATAGAATCGACCCGCTTGCTCAGGACCGGCGAGGAGGCCGGACTCTCCCACATGCGGTAGAGTAGTCGTTCCAGCATAGGAGGAACCGGCACAGTAAAGTGTTCCCTCGCGGGAGAGTCATACTGGAGGGCGTCGAGCTCTTCGGCTCGAGGCTCCTCCTCGGGATCCGCAGGGAAGGCCAAAGCCTTGGCCATATCCCTAACGAAGTCCGAGAACCGGGCATCCTCCGGGGGGGACTGCTTCCGAGGCTCGGACTCCGGTGAGTCCGATGGGACACACCGAGTCCGGAAAGAATCAGGGGACTCTTCCTCCTCAGACTCCCAGACCGACTCCGACGAGGACTCGGTGGGGTCGGCCCGGGCAGGGTGCGGCGCCGGCTGCCCCGACGCCGAGGGAGTCGGCGTCGGCGACCTCGGTCCCGAACGGGAGGCCGAGGGTGACCTCGACCGAGGATCGACTCGAGTTCTCATCGACTCGAGGATCGGCTCGGTCTCCGGGGTCGACTTGGACGTCGACGTCCCGGCGGTCGGGGCAGCGGCGCCAGCGAAGCCAGCGAGCAGTGCCCTCTGCTGGTCCATGAAGGCAGACAGTCTGCTCTCCAAGGCCGTCAACCTGAGTCCGAGCTCAGGTGACCCAGCAGCCCCCGACTCGGGCCCGACGCGTCGGCTGTCGCGGAGGCGAGTCCAGAAGGACCACAGGACTTACCCGGGCAGGCATCTCCGACTCCAGGCGAGGTCGCTTCGGGATGTGTTCCTTCTCCAAGGACCCGGGGCGGCTGTCGGGGCTATGCGACCTGGCCCTCGCGGAACCAGGAGCGTCCACCGACACCGCCCTCGTGGGTTTCACCTTCCGACGATGGTCCCTGGAGGGAGAACCCCGGTCGGAGGAGCTCCGGCGACGGTCCGAGCTGGAGCCTTTCGATGCGGAGGCCTCCGACGAGGTCCGGGTACGGCTGGGGTCAGCGAAGATTCTCTCACGCTGATGCCGCCGACTTCTCAACGCCTTTGAGGACATATTGCTGCAGGGCCCACAGATCAGTTCCTCATGATCCGGGCCCAGGCAGCGGAGGCAAAAGTCGTGTGTGTCGGTTAGTGACATATTTCGGTCACACCGACCACACCGCTTAAACCCACTGGCAGCCATCGGGGAAAAAGGGCCCCTGCGAGGTCAAAGGACCGGGCTGCCAGGGAAACCGAAAACGAAAGCTGACTAAGTCAGAAAAACCGAAAAAAGTAAGAGGACTCGTGACCGGCGTCGCGAGTCCGGGCGGGAAAAAGATCGGCGTCGAACCGAAGGAAAAAAGGATAAAATACAGAAGAAAATCAACTTTTTCGCGGGGACAAGACGGGGACGTCTGTAGGGCTCCGCGGAAAAAAGAAGACTGGCTAAGATGGCACCCTCGGGCGGGAAGACGACCGCGCATGCGCGCTGCAATTCCCAAAGGCTTTCTTTGAAAGCTGGGGAAAATTGCTCCGCGAGGGCTCCGTCGGCGCCGACGTCACCCATAAGTGAGGACTGACTTCCTGCTTGGTCCTGGAGAAAGATTCATCTAACAAGAAGGTGGAACCTACTTGAGAAGATATATAGAGAATCTATTCCCCCTGGTTATGATGGAAGGAGTCAGGGGAAAAATCTCCCTGACAAGGAACAGACTAGATTGCTGCAAGAATGCTAGCCAGTGAAATAACCAGGATGGTTACGTGAAAAGCAGAGGATAATATCAGTATGCAGGCAGCAAGTCCCGAGTCCTCCAGAATTCTGGCATGGTAAATGGACAGAAGACGCATAGGAATGAGATACCATGTTGACCTACTTGAGGGGCAAAAAGGGTATCATGCGTTCTTTAGCTAAATATGCGCTGTCCATGAAGGATTAGGATACCATGAGGACGAACTGCAAGGAAAAAAGAGCATATTCCCGGTGGGAATCCTGAGGACCAAACGAGGGAATTGAACAACTCTTTAAGCTTTCACGTAAGAGAAGGCCCATGTCCTTTGTTTTAAAAAGGAGATAGTAGGGTAGGAAGAACCCTTCCAGTCATGAGGGGCATGACTGAGGGAGCCTTTTCCAACCATCTAGGACAGCTGTTTGAGAAAATCCTAATGCTCTCTAGCAAGGGCCCATAGTGGAAAACTTCTCTGTAGGATTGCAGAGAGCATAATGCAGGAGAATTAGGAGATAGAACTGGCTGCTGGAAAAGCCAGTACCTACATCGACTATGCTGCCAAACCCAAGGGAATTGGAGATGGCAAGAATAGAAAACAATCCAAGAAGCCTGTAGTGATAAGATTTGCCAAGAAAGATGAATCCACTGTCTTGGAGTCACTACTAAGGCCAGAAAGAATGTAGTGGAGGACAACTCTGGATGCTTGTGGAGAAGAACCAGTGGTCCAATCACTAGGGCTCCTGCATGGGCAGCTGCTAGTAAGACAGTAGAAAGAATCTTTCTGTTTAAAAACAGAAAGAACAGACAGAACAGGAGTAAGAAAACTCTGGACCTGTCTGATAAGCTGCCCCAAAGCAAAAAAGAAGGAGTTAACTCAGAGAGGAAAACTCCACACTGGAATAGTGACAAAACTAGAAGGGCTGAAGAGAAGCCCTCCAGTGTATTAGTACCACTCTTACAGAGGAAATGCTTGATAAGAGGGTAGAGAAGATGGAGCTGAATGGAGACTTACAATGTGGTAAGTCTGTAGAAAGGAAAAATTCATGCTGGTACAGAAAACTATCATTTGATAGTTGTTAAACCTCTTTCCCTAGCAGGAAGAAGAGGAGAAAGCTGTGACCTATAGGCATGAACATCCTAAGAGCTCGTATAACAGAGAAAAATGGATGTCTTGTGAAAAGAGATCCATGCCTAGAGTTTAGAATGAAAGCAGTGGAAGGCTTCTACTGAGAAGAAGCCAACTGCAGGTTCTAAAACCCAAGAGGCACAAAAAATATGTGATTAATCAGAAACCCTGCGGATGCTGGGTTTGCTGAGCCTGGTGAGAGTTTGGATTCTTCAGACCAGGGCGATGTTTCCCCTGTTTGGGAACATCTGTATGATGGGCAGAAGATGAATAAAACCTTCTCCCCCTAGGGGAAGAAAGTTTGGTAGGACATTTCCTACCTACTGGGAAAGAAGGCGGCGGAGAACAGCCCTTAGAAACAGGTAAGTCAGTGGACCACTGAGTAACCTGACGTAAAGACTCCTTATTGAAGAGATTTTCTCCAGTGCAAGGAGTATTACCCAGTCTTTGCTGTGCCCATTTGTCTAAGTCTGAAGCTTGGAGCCAGGCTCTACGTCGTGCCCCTATAGCTATAGCAGAAGTCCTGCTAACAGACTCAAATGAGTCTAGGGAAGCACGAGTAAGAAACCAAGAGATATTTTGAATATGACTAAGCAGTGAGGAATAATCTGCACTCTTGGGTTCTGAAAGAAAAGGAGTCAAAAGATGTAATTTCTTTGTGACCTCCTCAAGAGATAGACTCATATAAAAAATATATGAGAGAATTCTTGCTGAAAAGCATGGATGTCTGGAAGGTTTGACGTCTTAGACTCACGACCCGGCGGATAAGAAGAGTGCTTTTTCTTACTATTAACCCGCCTTATTGCTGATTCCACTACAATGTAATAGTATCACCAAAACCCAAATATAGTGAATGAAAAGATACAATACAAAATAGAATTCACCCTAAAACCCGTCCCCAAATTTCTTTGATTTTTTGTCGAAGCGTACCGGAGGAGGAATGGAACTGAAATCCACCCACACCAGGCGGTAAGCTACTTTTATTTAAATTTAGGTTCTCCACCTTATAAATCTCATAAAAGACGTAACTTAGCTGAAAAAAGTCCACGTTCCATAAGTGTATGCCACACCGTTACCCAAGAAAATTGCTTTGCATGACGTGCACGTTTCGGGATAAAACCCTGTCTCAAGTGCCTAGTAGTCGTATTATCCAGCAACTGTGGTTGAAAAAACGCTGTCACTGCGGCTCAGGACTATGTTATCAAGGCTGATAGGACCAGTTTTTAAACAGAGAACCCACCAATCAGAATAGGGGTTTCCTCATCATCAAAGAGGAATCCCTACTGCAATTGGACAAAGCTGTAATTCGCCACAAATCTCTACAATAGACTTCCCCAGTCAATCTCCCGATTCAGACCATGGGGGTGTATGGAATTTAAAACAAAAATCCATCGCTGTTCTGTCCATTGTAGTTTTTTAATCCTAGCACCACCCCGAGGGTTAAGAGGAATGTGGTCAATGATTGTCCATTGTAGATCAGTGAACTGATGATCTTTAGTGATACAATGCTGAACCACCGGAGCTGAAGTAATTTTTTGCCGCAAACGTGAAGCATGTTCAGCCAATCGTTTTTTAATTTGACGGGTGGTTCTACCCACATATAAAAGCTTGCAAGGACATTGCAACATATAGACAACATAAGTTGATAAACATGTGGTGTCCCAACGGCGTACAAAGCCTGAGTCGTGATCGGATGGAATGATGAGGAAGTTGAGTCTTTTGAAACCCTGGAGAGGGGGGCACCTGATATAGGAGATCAGTTGCTCTGGAAGGTGGGGGTACACTTAAAGGTGCTTCCCACATTCCTAGAAGAAGATCCTGCAAGGAATGATGCAAAGGAAGCATTATGTTTTCCTTTGCTTTGGTAGAAACAGAGCCTTGTGTAGGATCATGTCCAGGGATAGAAATGGCAAGTGATCTTGCCATATCCCGGAGGAAACTCTGAAAAGAAGGATCTCCAAAGAGAACCTCCCTTGGACAGGTTAGATCTGAAGAACTAGCCTGGGCACCGAAGGATTTATCTGAGTATATAGGAATATAAGATCCTGCACGGTGCAGTATGGGATCCTTAACGGATGGATGTTGGTACTGGAGGTCAGGACCAGCGACAGTCAGTACCACATCGTCCATGCCAGGTATCGACTCCAAACTTAGTATAGAAGGGAGCGATCCTGTTGAAAGAAGCATGGAAGGAGCTGGCCACGATGCTACTGTGGATACCAGTACCGATACTGATACCGCTGTCGGAACCGAACCCGACATCGGAGCAGCAATTAGTGACAGCCCAATCGGTACCGAGGTAACCGAAAGCCTTCGGCAGTCACCCTCGGTACCGAGCGTCCGGTACCGATAGGTGTCGGTATCAAGACGTGTCGGTACCCAGTCTTCTAGACTAGAGATCGATTCCAGACTCGGCATCGAAGGAAGAGAGTCTATTGATGCACGTCTGGAGGGTACCGACGTCGGTGGTAGTATCGGTGCCGGTACCGATACTGGAAAGTCAGTCTGGAACATATCCACCGGTCCCATAGGTACTGAGGATGCCAGACGACGATCCCTGGCGAGGAGTGTTTCGTCCAACACCAGTGCCGATGCCGGGGTATTGGTACCGCTCGAAGCGGATACCACCACCGGCATGGCTCAGGTATGTTCTGTGAGGGGTGAGCCCCAGGAACAACCTGAAACCCCCACATAGACTTTGGAGGCCGAAGACTCCCACCGGGGTTTTGAAGCCAATGGGCCCTCAAGGGCAAGGCCGGAGCCGTCTACATGCTGTGCATGAGACCTACCACTCGAGGGTTGGCTAGTCTTAACAGACTGTTTGTGGGTTACCTGATCCTGTGTAGAAGAAGAAATGGTCGGTGCCCTGAAGTTGGAAGGGAACCTCATATCGAGGGAAACTCGATGTTGAAAACCTCTTCTCACAATACTGTTGCCCGAGGGCTCCGGAGGAAAAAGGTCAGGACCCAAACAGGTTAGACACAAATTTTGGGAGTCTAAAAATAAAGTTGTACCGCCACAGTTTGAACATTTCTTGGAGAAAGTGGCTGGCGGTTCCATGAAGGACATGGAGAAGCCTAGAAGGCCTGAAAAACCGTAAGACACTCAGAAGAAAAAATATTCCCTTAAAAGGAAAAATTTTACAAGAAAAGAAAAAGAAACACCGGCGGTACTGATGGCATCGGGGAAGACAGCCGTGACCACAAGAAAACTAAAGAATTAAAAGAAGAATTTTCTGCGGTGACAGGAGGACGTCCTGCCGGCTCCACGGAAAAATGAAAACTGAGGAGAGGCAGTTGGGAAAGGTGGGAAGGCAGCACGCAGGCGTGGTGGGATGCTTCCAAAAGCTTTTTGATTGGACGCTGGGAAGCGTTCCCGCGCAGGCTCCGTCGGTACCGACATACCCATATGTGAAGACTCATTCCTGCTTGTTCCTGGAGATTCCCCTTATCCGGTATATTCAATGGCACTAATATCCCCAGGTGCCAATGCTGCATGCCTTGATGCTAACCGGTTAGCACTGGGACGGTCTAGGAGAAGGCAACGGTAATACTGAGCCACTGCCTGATTATGACAAAGTAGCAAAAGTCAGGCACAGCAAAGGTTGCCCTAACTTTCACCATGGAAGCTAACCAGTCAGCGGCTGAATATCACCACTGTCTGGTTTGCTTCCTGGAAGTCCCAGCAATCTGGATATTCAATGCAGGGACCAGAAGTCCCCAGTATTGAATATCCAGGTTTAAAGTTCAGCGCAGCAGCTAACCACTTTAGTAGCCCTAGCTGCCACTGCTGAATATCAGGCCCATATACATTTGGAATTGAATTAAGAACTTTTAGTTTGGAGTCACCTTTTTGTTTTATGTCTAGGTACAAAACATCAATGGTCTTGCATAAAGCTTCTTATCACATACATAAGATTTAGTGGTAAGGTCCTAAAAAAATGCAATATGTAATCCTTCTGTGGATGCAAAAACTATAGTTTATTCAGACTTACTGGGCTACCATATATGCACAGTTCCTCTAACTTTGCCCCATAATACTCTAATAGCTCCATATCTAAAGGAAAAAAAATGTACTCCCTGCTCGACTGTTAGTGCACAAGTACATAGTGCATGTGTGCCCATAGGGAATGAATTCCTCCACACATTCACTCTTTTCCTCCACTATACATGACAGAACTGCTGAATAAACTATAGGTTGTATGTCCATGTTAGGATTATATATTGATTTTTTCTCAAATAGGCTAGCCTAAAAAAATATAATGCCATAGAAATTCATACTTATAATAGGATGTAAATTAAATACATTTGTCTTTGATTTTTTTTTTTTACATTTTCACTTTTGTTTCATATCTGCATTACTTAAACTTTGCATTATTTGACAAAAAAATGTCTCAAAAACAAACAAGTTGGTAGTGCTAGTGCCAAAGCAAACAAGTTGGTGGTGCTAGTGAGTGCTAATGGTGATGGACACTTGTCAGTGAGACTCCATCTGCACCCCCTAAAAAAAGCCTCAATGTACAGCTCAACCTGTACTATTCAAAATTTGAAATTTTGAGTATTTCATTTAACATGGGACCTCATGCATCCGTTGAAGATGGATTAGAATTAATATATACTATAAATTAATACAGTCCATTAAATTAAAATACTGTGGCAGTCACTTCAGGCTGAAAGGAATTCAGCCCCTGGCTAGTAAATATGCCCATGCAACAAATTGCATGGACAAATGGCCATAGAAGGGCTGTGCTGTAATCCAAGGCCATTTGTGCCATCTGTAGCCCACAGGAGGGGCTGCCCCCTTTCCCTTTCTCTTCTTTGTTCTCTTTGTTAAGTTTCTGGTTTCGATTCTGGTGCTGTAGGGGGAAGGGATAGCCCTTTACCTAAGGGAATATGATTGGGCAGACACCCAAGGGAGCACCAGTCAGAAACCTGAACGTAGGTATAAACTGATGGTATGCACTGAGTATGGAAAGATTGTACAGCCCCTGACTCGGGGCTCAGAGTTTTTGGAAATGATTCCTCTGGGTCTGTGCTAGAACAATAAACTTTGGCTTGTATTCCCTTGAGACTCCGGGTGTCCTTTTCTGACTCTTTTGCCGCAGCATTTCTCTGGTGCATTGGCCGGGAAACGCGGTAAAGTTTCGCGTAAAGGTTCGGCATTTACCATCTCTGGGTTTGGACCGGTCGGAACCAGGGAGTGCCAAACGCAGGGAGAAATCTCAGGCGCCACCGGGCGGATGTTCCGGGGAGAATTTCCTTCTTGCCTCGCCAGAGCCGCCGGTTCCTTCCGGCCAACACCCTTGAACCCGTGCGGAGTTCGGGAACCAACCCTGTCCTGTTACCTGTACCGGATCCAGTGAGTACTAAGGGGATATAGTTAGACTGTAAGGTTGGGTCATTTATGAGAGCCTGATCAGCTCTCTGGTCGGTCCGAGTAAGCTGCTTTTGTGGCTGAAACCACTGATCTTTTGTTAGTCAGTAAGTTACTGGGATGGATGGGAAGTGTCTGTATGGTTGCTTGTGTATGTATGAGAGGTATTGAGAATAAATACTGAGTGATTGTGGACTTCTGAGAAGCGCATTTCCTGGCCGGGCGACCGCGCCCAGGTCACAAAAAGGAGGAAGTGTGTGGTGTTTGTCTCTCCTTCTTTGTTTCTAGGACTGGACGGACCCCTTACCTCCAGTCCGCCTACCTGCTCCTTTTGTTTGAAGTCTGTGGGTCATTATGGGTGGGTCCGAGTCCATTTTGACGCCTCTGAAATGTATGATCAAAAACTTTAAAAAGGGTTTCTCTGGGGATTATGGTGTAAAAATGTGTGTCCCTAGATTGCAAGTGTTAGGTGAGAGGGAGTGGCCAATTCTGTCTACCTCATGGACCACCTCAGGGACTCTGGATGTCAGTATTGTGTCTTTAGTCCAACAAATTGTACGCTAAGAGCACCCAGATCAATTCCCATATATAGATTCCTGGTTAGAGGTCTGCCAGAAATGACCCCCTTGGATAACTAAATGTTATGAGGAACATTGTAAGATTCTAGTTTCAAAAACGATAGGGAGTATAAACCCTAACCGGATACTCCACCCTCCAGTTTATCAGTCCCCTGAACAACCGGAGCCCCGGCCCCTCCCTTAAGGTTTCCTGTATCGGAACAGTGCCCCTGTCCCACCGCCATATAGGGAGCCTGTGGAACAGGCTGTGGGTGATTCTCCCGCTACCCCGCCAGGCATAGGTGCCTCCTCCACCAGCCACCCTATGTACCCTGCTCTTCAGTCCTCCCGAGGACAGGGACTGCCCCCCCACCAGCCCCGACTCGTCGGACTCCACATATGTGGATGATGGGGATACCCGAGACTCGTTTGCCAGCATGGGGTCATCCTCCGATACCTCCAGAACTCAGTCAAAACAATCAGAGAAGTCTAGTCCAGCATACGGCTTAAGGAATCTACCCAGTCCAGATGCTAAGGCTATGCCCTTGCGTGAGGTCCAGGGACTCCCCACACTGAACGAGTGACAGGAAGTCGTCTTGGGCCCTCCGAGTCTAGTGTATGTACCCTTTTCCACCACCGACTTGCTTAACTGGTACCCACTATGCCTCCTATACAGAGAAGCCTCAGGACCTCACTGACCTTATGGCCACTATTATGCAGACTCACCAGCCAACTTGGTCGGACTGCCGACAACTCTTGTCTACCCTTTTTAACACTGAAGAGCAGTCCCGAATATTAGCGGCTTCCATTAAATGGTTGGAAGAAAATCCTCCTGCTGGGGCCCTTAATGCGCAACAGGCTGCGGCCCAGGATTTCCCTGGCGAAGACCCTCACTGGGACCCGAACAATGCAATTGGCGCAGCCTCACTAGCCCATTTTCGCCAGGCCCTGATGGAGGGTATGAAGAAAGGCGACCAGAAAGCTATGAACATCGGAAAGGTTTCTGAGGTTCTGCAGCGACCCGATGAGAGCCCCACCGCTTTCTATGAGTGCCTGTCAGAAGCATATTGTCTCTATACTCCATACGATCCAGTGGCCCCCGAGAACCAACGAATGGTGGATGCCGCTTTCGTGGGACAGTCCCAGGGGGATATCAGGCAGAAGCTACAGAAGCTGGAAGGATTCGCGGGCATGAATGCTACACAGTTAATGGAAGTTGTGCAGAAGGTATTTGTGAATCGTGACCAGGAACAGAGAAGGGAGAGTGATCGGAAAATGAAGAAAAAGGCCGATTTCCTCGCCGCCGCTCTCGTTGAGCATCGCCGGGGAGGGCCACCTGCTGGAAGGATGAAGGGAAGAAGTAGGGGTCATCTTCCTCATTTTCCTGCTACGCGACCCCCCTTAGGCGCAAATCAGTGCGCCTATTGCAAGGAAGAAGGACATTGGAAGAATGAATGCCCGAACCGTGGGGCCCCACAGAATGGCGGGCGAGGAGCTCTTGCATCAGGGAGAAGAGGGGCACAAAACAGCACTGAATCTCAACACCAGTGGAGGGAAGATACGGCATTTGAGGGCCTGGCCAAGGTAGAAGAATACTACACAGACGACTACTAGGCCAGACCGGGCTCCAAGTTTCTGCTAGGTCCCCAGGAGCCTATGGTTAGTTTGAAAATTGGGGACCAACCTATGGACTTTATGGTGGACACGGGGGCCGAACATTCTGTGGTGGCACGGCCTGTGGCCCCCTCGTCTTCCCGTGCAGTCACTATTGTGCGGGCCACCAGATCCTTCCTGCATACCCGGACCTGTGAACTAAGAGGACAGAGGATATCCCACCAATTTCTGTACATGCCAGAATGTCCTGTCCCCCTCCTGGGCTGGGACTTGCTTACCAAACTTCAAGCACAGATATCCTTTACTGAAGGGGGAACATGGAAATGACACTGAAAGGGAAGCCCACCGGCATACTGGTTCTGTCCGTCCCCTGAGAAGAAGAGTGGCGACTCTACAGTACCTCCCCGTCTAGGCCCCCGGACCCCAGTGTCCCACCCGGTATCCAAGCCCCACCCGAAGTATGGGCGGAAGGAAATCCACCCGGTCTGGCGAAGAATGCCCCCCCAGTGATTGTCACCCTCAAGCCAGGGGCGGTACCAGTACATGTGAAACAATACCCTCTCCCGCGACCTGCGGTAGAGGGGATCCACCAGCATCTGAGAAAACTACTTAAGTATGGACTACTGCGAAAATGTCAATCACCATGAAATACACCCCTCCTCCCTGTCAAGAAGCCCGGAACAGGGGATTATCGTCCGGTCCAAGACCTGAGAAGGGTAAATGATGCGGTCATTGCTATACACCCTGTAGTCCCAAACCCCTACACTCTCCTGGGACTGATCCCTGCCGAGGCCACCCACTTTACAGTATTGGACTTAAAAGATGCCTTCTTCTGCGTGCGCCTCGCGGCAGCCAGCCAACCTCTATTTGCCTTTGAATGGGAGGACCCCGTCACTGGATCACGGGGCCAACTTACCTGGACCCGATTATCTCAGGGTTTCAAGAACTCGCCCACGCTCTTCAGTGCAGCTCTCAGTCAAGACCTAGCAAATTACCCTGTCACTCCTGGCAGAAGGATCCTACTGCAGTACATTGATGACCTCCTAGTTGCTGAAGACTCCCGGGAAGAGTGTGTGCGGGCCACCAACAATCTGCTTTACTTCCTGCGGGAGGCAGAATACAGGGTCTCCAGAAGCAAGGCGCAGTTGTGCCAAACGGAGGTCAAGTACCTGAGATTCCACCTATCCACTGGGATCCGCTGACCAGGTCCCAAAAGAAAGGAGGCAGTGTGTCGTATACCCATCCCCCGGACCAGGAAGGAGTTGAGAGCCTTTCTAGGGGCCGCAGGTTATTGTCGCATCTGGATCCCAAACTCTGCACTGATGGCGAAACCCCTCTACGAGGCCACAAAAGGAGCAGAAATGGCCCCCATGGAGAGGGGGGCTGAACAAGATACGGCCTTCAAGGCCCTGAAGAGGGCTCTGATGTCATCACCAGCCTTAAGACTCCCAAATGTACAGAAACCATTCTGCCTCTATGTCCATGAGGTTGGAGGCACCGCCCTGGGAGTCCTAACTCAGGCCCTTGGCTCCTGGCAGCGCCCTGTCGCCTATTTGTCTAAACAACTGGACACAGTTGCCAAAGGATGGCCCCCGTGTTTGCGGGCCATTGCAGCCACGGCACTCCTGGTGGAGGAGGCAGACAAATTAACTCTGGGCCAGAACTTACAGGTCACAGTTCCACACTCCATCCTCATGGAACACAAGGGAAACTATTGGTTCACTAACTCTCGGATGCTCAAGTACCAGAGTATGTTGTGTAAAAATCCATGACTTGAGCTACTCTCGAGCCAGACCCTGAATCCGGCCACGCTCCTATCTGCTGGTCCTTGGCCCCCTGACCACGACTGCCTGGAAGTTATGGATACTGTTTTCTCCAGCCGCCCGGACTTGACGGATCTCCATCTCAAGACCCCAGATGTAACCTATTTTGTGGATGGGAGCAGCTTTATAGCCAATGGTCAACGGGGTGCAGGGTATGCGGTGGTGACCCTATGTGTGGTAATAGAGTCCTCGGCCCTTGCCCCGGGAACTTCGGCCCAGAAGGCCGAACTGGTGGCCCTCACTAGAGCCTTACTATTAGGGGAGGGTCTGCGGATAAATGTGTACACTGACTCCAAATATGCCTTCACTACCTTGCATGCCCATGGGGCCCTTTACAAAGACCAAGAGTTAATAACATCGATAGGGAAGCCCATAAAGTATGGTCGTGAGATCCAGACCCTGTTAGATGCTGTTTGGGCCCCGAAGCAAGTTGCTGTAATGCACTGTCGGCACCACCAAAGAGGGGGATGGGAGGTTGCTAAGGGAAACTGGATGGCTGACGCCGCTGCCCTCTCCGAAGTCTCACTGAGGGATCATTGCCCTGTTCAGGCCCTTTTGTTTCCAGTGCCTCTTAGCCACTAGGTGCCCCGCTATGCCGCGGCTGAACTGGATTACTTTTGCTGTAAGGAAGGGGGAGTTCTGAATGACCAAGGCTGGATAATCCTACCCTCGTACGGGAGGAACCCTCCGCCTGGCCCCACTGTTATCCCCGAATCCCTGGGCCTCGCTTTTGTTAAAGCCTTCCATCAGGCTACTCATTTTGGAAAAAACGCCATGGAAAAGGCTTTGAGACCCCATTTTTACATCTCCATGCTTGGGCCCTTGGCCACTTCAGTAACTCAGCGGTGCCTAACCTGTGCAAAGAACAATCCGCGACAGGGTCCCCTGCCCCCTCCAGGAATTCAGTCTGTAGGTACAGCTCCAATGGAAAATATTCAAGTAGACTTCACTGAGATGCCTCTGGCAAACGTCTACCGCTATTTGTTAGTTCTGGTCTGTACCTTTTCAGGGTGGGTGGAGGCATTTCCCACTAGAACTGAAAAAGCAAGGTAAGTCACGAAGGCCCTCCTTCATGAAATTATTCCCAGGTTTGGTATGCCACTTGTCATGGGCTCAGACAATGGCCCACCTTTTGTGTCTCAGGTTACCCAGCAGCTGGCCCATGCCCTACAGATTAACTGGAAGTTGCATGCAGCCTACCGCCCCCAAAGTTCAGGAAAGGTGGAGCGCATGAACCGTACATTGAAAGCCCAGCTCTCAAAGCTCTGACAGGAATCTCGTCTCAAGTGGCCCCAAGTTCTACCCATAGCACTCCTCAGGATACTCTCCACCCCAACCAAAGCACTAGGGGTATCCCCATTTGAAATCTTGTATGGGAGGCCACCCCCCATTGTCCAGGGGATAAAGGGAGACATGGGCCAGATTGGGTCGGAAATTACTAGGCAGGAACTGTTAGCTTTAAGTTCTGTTTTGCAGAGTCTCCACACTTGGGTTCAGGACCGCCTGCCTGTCTCGCTAACCGAACCCCTGCACCCATTCCTGCCTGGTACCCGGGTGTGGGTTAAGGAGTGGAAAAAGGACCCTCTTGCCCCCCAGTGGAGGGGGCCCTACATTGTCCTACTCTCAACACCCACTGCAGTAAAGGTGGCAGAACTCGCTCCAGGGATACATCACAGTAGACTGAAACCAGCCGCGGATGAGGAAGTCGACCCTTGGACCTCTGAAGAACATCCTGGGTTTCCTTTACGTCTCACCTTGCGCCGGCATCGGATCAACCCCGTTGGGTCCTCCAGCCCTACTCCTGCCACTACCGGAAGCTGACAGGTCTACGTATGGCAGAAGCTGTGGAAAGAAGGAGAAGGACTTACTTGTTTTAAACCTTAACGGCAGTTCAGATCACTGTAGCTGAAAATGTTTAACATATGTGTGTTTATTGTCCTTGCAGTAGCCCTGGGTTCTTCCATTGCAGTCCTGCCTTCCTGTGCCCCTTGTTTAAAGGTAACTAAAATTGGCCAGAAAGTCACCCAGACCCTTGTGTACCATTCTCATTACGCCTGTAACTCTCGAAATACTATCCGGTGCCATCACAATGCACAGACTTAACCATTTGCAACGTACCGGGGGAAAACGCAACATGTTATGACCCCAGGTCTAGCCCCACCTATCAGGTTATCGAGGTTCGTTCTCTCTCAGCTGATGGCTGTCTCCTGAACTCCACTAAGATATCCTCCCCTACTATCCCGACCTCCCTTTTCTTTGATGCCTGTGCTGCCATAAATGCCAACAAGTGGCCCAGGGCAGGGTGTGGCTCTATTAGTTGGGAGCGCACATACACACACAATGACAAATATATGTGTCCAGCCGTAGCACAGAGGGCCCCGTCTTGTACAGGACCATGAGCCCGTGATCATAATTTTTGTCCCACCTGGAGCTGTGTATATTATGCATCCTGGCCCAAAGCACCGACAGGGCACACCCGGGATTCCCGTAAGGCAGTTCTGACCAGGTTACCTGCCATGTCCGACTGTCAGACAGGTACCTGTAACCCCCTCAATCTGACCCTTTTGAACCCCAGTGTCTGGGCCACCGGATCCACCTTTGGCCTCCAGATAGAGGGTCAGGGTACCGACCCTGGCACCCTTATACATATCCGTCTAGTCACAAAGTCCCACACCTCCCAGGCCACCTTGGTCTTCCACTCCTTCTATGAGGAACTAAGGACCCAAATAGAGGTGCCCACCGCCACGCGGAACCTTTTCATCAAATTGGCCGAGACAGTGGCCACAAATCTTAATGTATCCATTTGTTTCTTTTGTGGTGGGACAAACATAGGTGACCAATGGCCATGGGAAGCCCAGGAGTTGAACTATTCAACCCCCTACAATCAGTCAACACTAAACCGTACAACTAGTGAGTGGGTATTGAAGACCTCTATTGTAAGCCATACCTGTATTGCCCGAGCAGGACCTCAGTTTACCACCCAGGTGGGAGAGCTGGCCTGCCTGGGGTAGCAGTCCTATAACGCCACCACAAAACGAACTACCTGGTGGTCGGGTACTAACTTATCCGCACCGCAGAATCCATTTGCGAATTTTTCTCACCTGGCTGGTGTCTGGGCCAACCTGGCAGCTACCAGCACATGGGAGGCCCCTTCGGGCCTCTACTGGATTTGCGGGCCCCGGTCATATGCCCAGCTGCCCAGAACTTGGGCTGGGGCATGTGTACTCGGCACGATCCGACCCTCCTCCTTCCTCATTCCTATCCCTCAGAGAGAAACATTGGGTATCCCTGTTTACGAGGCCCGCAATAGGCACTCTCCCAGGAGCACCGACCTCCTATGCATAGGTAACTTGAAGGAGAATGAATGGCCACCTGAACGTATCATACAGTATTATGGCCCTGCCACATGGGCTGAGGATGGAACCTATGGCTACCGCACTCCCATTTATATTCTGAATCGTATTATCCGTTTGCAAGCTGTTGTAGAGATTACTACTAACAAAACCAGCAAAGCACTAACCCTTTTAGCGAAACAGAACACCCAAATGCGGGCAGCGGTCTACCAGAATCGCCTGGCCTTGGATTATCTGTTAGCCACGGAAGGAGGAGTATGTGGAAAATTTAATTTGACAAATTGCTGTCTACAGATTGATGATCATGGCCAGGTAATTGAGGAGATCACTGACTGGATGCGGAAGATAGCGCATGTACCTGTCCAGACTTGGAATGGGATTAGCCTGGATGGATGGTTTGGGTCTGTATTCTCTGGAATGGGGGGGGGGGGGTCTGAAAACACTTGTGTTCCTGGTACTATTGTTTTTTGTAGGTTGTATGCTTTTACCCTGCCTCCTACCAATTTGCATCCGTACTTTCCACTCAGTCGTGGACACGGCAGTAGAACGGAAGACGGCTGCCCATGTCATGGCCATGTGGAATTATCATGCCCTTCCACAGTAGGGGGGGGGCTGTCCTATCTAAGATGATTTGATTCCACCCGCTTCCGCTGGTGGAGGAATCAAAGGGGGGAATGTGGCAGTCACCTCAGGATGAAAGGAATTCAGCCCCTGGTTAGTAAATATGCCCATGCAACAAACTGCATGGACAAATGGATAGAGAAGGGCTGTGCAGTAATCCAAGGCCATTTGTGCCATCTGTAGCCCACAGGAGGGGCTGCTTCTGTAACCCACAGGAGGGGCTGCCCCTTTCGCTTTCTCTTCTTTGTTCTCTTTGTTAAGTTTCTGGTTTCGATTCTGGTGCTGTAGGGGGAAGGGATAGCCCCTTACCTAAGGGAATATGATTGGGCAGGCACCCAAGGGAGCACCAGTCAGAAACCTGAATGTAGGTATGAACTGATGGTATGCACTGAGTATATAAAGATTGTACAGCCCCTGACTCGGGGCTCAGAGTTTTTGGAAATGATTCCTCTCAATACTATAACAGATAAGGAGGAATAAAAACAAAAATATAATTCAACTAAAAAATATACTAAACTTCAGCAATGACACAAGAACCAGATTACCAATTTTTTCTTGAACTACTAAGTCTTTAAGGCATGTATGAAGACCATATACTGTGTGACATTACAATTATTATCCAGTAACTCATTCCAGCAATAAAGAGCTCTGAAGCACAGAATCTTGGCCCAGTTTTCCTTATGAAATATATCCTTCAGTGATGACACTTCAATCGATAAGCCCTGGCTGAGTGAAATAATCTAGAATGCACATTAATTTTCACCATAGTAGTGATATAGTCCTGAAAACACTATACAAAATTGAGAAAGAAATTTAACAATTTAAATTTTACTTGCACTTGCATAGGCAACCACTGTAACTTAATAAAGAAGAGTGTGACCCTGTCCCAATTATATCTCCCCAAATATTATTTCACGGCCATATTCTGCAAAATCTTGCGGTCTTGGTAATAGTCTTTCCAAAATCCCACAGTAGAGAATGCTACAATAGTCCAAATTGTGACAGAATAGTGGCATAAATTGTCCAGTGGAAAATATGGTCTAATCTGGCATGCAAGTAGAAGATTATGAAAAACTTTCCTTCCAGCAGCACTGGCTTGAGCCTCCATAGTGAGCTTAGTCCAATGCAATACCAAACACTTTCAAGGAACTAATCAAAGGAATATGCATGCTAATTAGACATAGATAGTGAATGGAAATCACTTTGTCTGAACCTCCCACCCAAAGCAGATTTGACTTCCGTATGACACAAATAATAAAATATCATCCACATATGAGAAGAAATGAATTATGATCACATATAACCTTTCATCAAATAAACTTATGAAGACAATGAATAAAACTGAGGAGAGCAGTGGGCTCTGACAAACTGCACAAGGCATCTCCAGGATTCAGACAACTCCTTCCACCAATTCACCCTGAATGAGCTATTCAAGAATCCAGTAAATAAATGTAATGCCAATCCACCCAAATCAAGAATGCTTAGCTTGTAAGTAGGTCAAATGAGGCTGGTAAATCTGATTACATATGAAATGCCTGATCTTCCTTGACAGTATGAGGCGCAAATGAGACAACAGTATAAGGAGAAATTAGTCCTTACCTGCTAATTGTTTTTCCTTGAGTCTCTCCAGGTCAGTCCAGTTAGGCTTGGGTTTATTTATTTATTTAATAGATTCTTGATATACCACTTTTCTACAAGTCAAAGCAGTTTACAAAGAACTATGTTTTTGAAAAGCATTAGAACTTGTACAATGAATATGGGGAAGTCATAACGAAGAACATTTTTAAAGCTGATAACAAATAAAACTATATACAATCTCTCAGAACCCCTCTACCCCCCCCACCCCCTACCAACACCCCCCGCTTCTAACAACCCCAAAAATATCCATGATCCCCACAAGGAGTGTGTGAGGCACCACCACGGCAGGCTACACATGGGAAGGAGAGAGAACCAAAGACTCCGCAGCAAGAGAGGGAAAAAGCATTGGGCCCGTACCACCAATAACAAAAAAGAAGAAGCAGAGATTATCTTAAGAGCGTGAACCATACTTCAGAACAAAAGGCTCCCACACTTGCTCAAATTGTGGCACGCGTGATTTTCCAACTGCCACCCCCCGCTCCATAGTATAAGTCTCCCACAGCCGCTCTAGCAGGTTGCCCGCGAGTTGTCCGATATTGAACGCTTTTGTGAGGCATGTACCACTACAAAGGGCCTTGTTGCTGCCCTGTATACACATCTTCAAACCCAGCAGATGCGTCCCGGTACACATCGAGAACAATGGAATCGCGAACTGCAGTTAAATTACACTGAGCAACAGTGGGAGCAGCTTGAGGGGCGACTCTGGAAAAGTGCAGTGGCCGTTAATGCTCGAGAAACCAATTATAAATTGCTTTATCGCTGGTATATGACGCCAGTACGGGTTGCCCGGGCTTATCCCGGTGCGTCTGGTTTGTGTTGGTGGAATTGTGGCCGGGACGGTAACATGGCTCATGTCTGGTGGCTTTGTCCGCGTATACAGACATATTGGAGGGGGATCCAGTACCGCCTACAGCAATTGGTGGGGTTGACTATCCCCTGGGACCCGGGTATTTTCCTTCTTGGTGCTAATGTTCCTGGTGCACGGACCCCCCAGTTAGCGTTGATCCGTCATGGTCTACATGCGGCACTCCTGGCTTTGGCAGCTGTTTGGAAGCAAACCTTGCCCCCAGCCTTTGCTAGTTGGCTAGAGCGGCTGTGGGAGACTTATACTATGGAGGGGAGGGGAGGGGAGGGGAGGGGGGGGTTGGAGGGTGGAGGGAGCAGGACAGGAGTTTTTCTTTTTCTTTAATTCGGAGTCTTGTGGGTCATAGGAGTGGGAGGGGTGGGGTATAAGGGGGCTAATGAGAACAAAGGGGGGGAGAAGATAAAATTATACAAAAAAAAAAAAAAAAAAAAAAGGCCCTGTTCATTTCACTCTTGGTTCAATGTAGATGTTCTTTTGTATATGTATGCTGTAACCAGCCGATTTGGTTGCTCCTTGTTGTACTTGTTTGCTGCCTTTTAATAAAAAAAAAAACAAACAAAAAAAAAACTATATACAATGAGATGAGGGGTTGGCGAGTGTGGGATCATATGTTTCTAACCCAGTCGGCCCATCCCTAAGGTGCTCAATTTAGAAGTCACCTGTGCAGAATAGTATCAAAGGCTTAACTGAAATTTAAGTATGCCACATCTATTTGTTATTAGTAATTAGCTCACTCTTCCAGGAGAAGATCAAGGTAAGTTAAATTCAGTTACAGTATGTCTCTCCCTCAGCCCAACACTCCAGGCACCCAGACAAAAAAAATCAAATTTGTCTGATAAGACCCGCCCTCAAGTAGAATCATGCTGCCTCAAATCCTGCAATCCATAGGCTACCGGAAAACTCACTATCCTCTATTTTGGCAGTGTTTCTGTTAAGATACTCATTACAGAGATCAGATTAACTGGCCTGTAGTTCCCAACGTTGTTCTTACCTCTGCTTTTGTGCCAAGGGACCACATGCTCCCTTCTTCAGTCCCTCTGGGAACGCTCCCATCTCTAAAGAAGCAGTGAAAAGGTCAGACAATGAGGCTGCTAGAACTTTCCCAAGTTCCTTGAATACCCTCAGAGGCCCCATAGCTTTGTTTACTTTTAGTTTATCTAGCTTATCAGCACAATCTTCTAAAAATCGTTCAAGATCCACTTCACTTCTGTTCCTATTTGTGTGTGTTTTCTGAGGTTCTACTGCCAGCTTTTTATTTGTGAACATAGACAAGAAATATATGTTAAGCAACCCTACCTCATCCTTATCAGCTTCTACATTGTCTTCCCCTTAACCCTTGAGTCTGACAATACCTCTTTTGCACTTTCCCCCTCTCACTAACCTATCTGAAAAAATGTTCTCTCTCTCCATTTTACTGCACTGGCTTTTTTTCTCCCTCCATTTGTATCTTTGCTTATCTTGACTACTTTCCTGCTTCTCTTAGCTTTTCCAAATATTTATGCTTGTCTTATTCGTTCTGTGATCTCTTGTATTTTATCAAGGCCATCCCCTTTTTTCCTCATCTTTTCAGATACTTCTTCTGCCTGTGAAGGAAGTCTGCATATGGCACCAGTGCAAATTGATGCCCCATTCCCTCTTTCCAGTTTAATGTTGTCACAAGCACAACGCCAAAACCACTAGTCTCTAGTTGTTGAGGGCATGGTGGTTGATGTATCCTTCCTCTATCAGCTATATTTATGCTTTCAGTAAAAAGGATTGTAGTTGAGGCAAACCGAGGGTAAGGCTTATGACAGAAAAAGTTTATTTTAAACACAAGAGATCAGGTTCAACGTTCCATTAACAGGATAAATTATAGGCTTTTGCTTAAGGTTCAGCAAACTGGTGGCAAAAACAAACAGAACTCAACAATGGATTTTCAAAGTCCTCTTAAATTTAGAAGCCTAGCCTTTTCACAGATAACAGCGTGCCACTTTTCTTATAGTCCTTTGTTGATCACAGCACAAAGAAAACAAGGTTAATTCTCCTATGGCAGTTTATCTTCACTCAGCCTCAATTCTCTGGGCTGCACTTCCAGGTGAATATGAAATAAGCATTCAAAATGTCCTCAGAACTCTTAGCAGGCTTTTCATATAAAACAGGAGCAAAGCACAAACTCTTAAAGCAGCCAATTAGCTTTCTTGCTGTTGCAGAGTTCTAACACAGCTGATAATCAGGCATGAAACACAGCTTCCTTTACAAGCTTATGTGGCAGTAAATTCCCTTTCCAAAACACACAGAAATGTATCTCCTTACTGCTTATGCTTTAAAGTTACCTTTGCAAGAGGAACAATTCTTTCAAGGGTGGCTCTTCTTCAACACTTCAATTCTAAAGCTTGGCATAAAGAACAATCCATAAACATATCTTCTTCCCCCACCTCTGGCTCTGTTCTCCCAATTGCATGGGCTCTGACTCACTCACTTGATCAGACTGCTCAGCTGACAATCTCTCTGGGGGTCTGAATGCTTCTCCAATTCCTGGCTTCCACCCCTCTTGCCAACCTGATTCAGGGAAAACAGCTCTCACAGCTCTGGGTAGCTCAGCCCTTCTCCAGGAGTTAGCACCTGCTCTGGCTTCTCCAGCATTCCATCGTCCTTGCTGTTCTGGACTCTGTTCCTCTCCCCATCTGCTGCATCTGCAGCTTCTCTGGTTTCCTCCGCTGCTCCTCCTCTCTCCATAATCTAACCAGGGTTTATACTCACTGGGATCCAACCCCACCTCTTTCTCTCTCAAGTGTTTGTAATCTCCCTGCCTTCTGAAATTAGAATAATCAGTGCACTTGTTAGAGTAAGGGCTTTGGTCCTCGTGCTTGCAATCTCCCCCTCTTACTCTATCAAGCATTTCCTGAAACCTATTCCGGCTGGGGGTTTTCTGCTTTTGAAACATGGCTCTGGCCTTCTGACCCTGCACACCTAACAGAGGCCCCTTGATCAGTGTGAATTCCTTATGCTTTTCACCTCCCCCATGCTCTGGATGTCTGACCTTGCCACAATGTACAGTGTCTCTTTCTTTACCTTGTAAGCCCTGCTATTCTATTATGTTATTTTTTTTTTGTACGTATGGTGCCATTTATTTTATTTATTTATTTTTTATTTATTTACATTCTCTTATATACCGCGCTATTCTGCATCAGTGCGGTTTACATTGAACAAACTGAAATTACATTGAACAGGGCATTATAACTTGGAGATAACTATTTTACAGGGAACATGGGCTATGGAGGGTTAAGTGGCTTGCCCAAGACCACAAGGAGCACCTGTGGGACTAGAAACCCCAGTCCTTCCGGCCCAAGGTTGCTGTCCTCTAGTGGGATTTGAACCCCCGACCTTCCGGCCTGAAGTACCTTGCCCCAACCACTAGGCCACTCCTCCACTCATGCCATGCCTCCTCCCTTTCTTCCTATCCTGTCCTTCTTGAATAAATTATAGCTCAGTATAATTACATCTCAGTCATGGTTCTCTGTGAGTTGTATCTCTGCGACCATCACCAAATCCAAGTCAGCCTCTTCCATTAACGCCTCAAGATCAAGAATTGTATTTCCTGTATGGGCATCAATACACATTGTTTTCCAAATGTTGCCCCTTCTTCCCATTTCTGCAGAGGTATTTAAAGTTTTACTTACCTGAGGACTTTCTTCACCCATCCCCAATGTACCTAATTTTAAAAAAACCTCTTCAGTAGATTAGCCAGTCTGCTGTGGAAGACACTTTGACCCTTCTTGCATAAGTGGAGACCATCTCTGCTCAGCAGTCCTTGGAAAATCACCCCATGGTCCATGAAACCAAAACACTCTCAGTGACACCATCCATGTAGCCATGCATTCATCTCTAGGATGCAAGTTTCTTTATCTTCGCTTTTACCCTCAACTTGGAAGATTGAGGAGAATACCATCTGCACACCTATTTGCTTCACCCTCTTTCCCAAACCCATGAGGTTACTCTTGATATGCTCAGAGGAATATCTATCAATATAATTTGTGCCAACAGCATCATTGGATAAAGTCACTCACCTGTCACTGGTGATCTCTGGGAACAGCAGGAATTTAGTCTTCACATATGGGTGACATCGGGTACCAACGGAGCCCCATGTGGGAAGCTCCCCAGATACCAATAGGAAAGCCTTTGAGAGCACTCCACTGCTGCCTTCCCCACTCTCCCAACTTCCTCTCCTCAGTTGTGTTTGTAGCTGAAGAAAAGAAGTGGAAAAAAACAAACAAAAAATAACCCTACAACTCCAAGGTGAGGCGGGCGGGCAGTGAAGATTCAATTCCTGCTGTTCCTGGAGATTACCTGTTACAGGTGAGTAACTATGCTATCTCCAGGAACAAGCATGAATATAGTCTTCACATATGGGACTCCCTAGATCCCAGATCTCTGAAAAGTTGGACCGGGTCAGAAAGTTGAACAAGTTCATTTGAACCTAGACTTTCCCTTCAAGGAGATATGGCAAGAAGTGGGTGGGAGTAGGAGTTGTTTCTATGTTCCAAAGAGATGCTGAAGGACCGCCTGGCCAAAGGCTGCATCGCAGCGGGAGTCCTTGTCCAAGCAGTAATCGACTGCGAAGGTATGGATAGAGGACAATATAGCAGCTTGGCAAATCTCATCAATGGCTACTAAATGGAGATTAGCAACAGAGATTGCCATTGCTCGTACATTATGAGCAGTTACGTGTCCCATGAGGGAAATACCTGCTTTGTCATATGTGAAATAAATACAGTCTGCTATCCATTTTGATAGGGTCCATTTGGTCACTGGAAGGCCCAAGTGAGAAGGATCAAAGGAGACAAAGCTGGGAGGACTTCCTAATGTCTTCTGTCCTTTGGAGATAGAAGGCCAGTGCCTTCTTACAGTCAAGTGTATGTAGGGTGACTTCTGTACGAGAAGCGTGAGGTCTTGGGAAAAAGACCGGCAGGATTACTGACTGATTGAGATGGAAAGGTGATACTACTTTCAGCAAAACGTGGGGGTGTGTCTGAAGGATAACATTGTCATGATGAAAAAGTGTATACAGAGCATGAGCCACCAAGGCCTGCAGCTCACTGATGCGCCTGGTCGATGTCAGGGCAATGAGGAATAAAACCTTCCAGGATAGGTAATGGAGCTGTGTGGTTGCTAAGGGCTCAAACGGTGGTTTGAGAAGCTGACCTAGTATCACATTGAGATCCCACATGCCACTGGTGGTGGTCGAATGGGTGGTTTGGTGAGGAGAAAACACCTCATAAAACGTGCTACCAGAGGAGCTATGGAGATGGGTCTGCCTTCCACAGGCTTATGAAAAGCTGAAATAGTACTAAGGTGCACTCGCACTGAGTTCGTCTTAAGACCTAGAGAAGATAAATGCAAAAGATACTGAAGAAGCATAGGGACTGTTGCATTTTGAGAGCACTATTAAGCATATCTATGCCATTTGAAAGAATAGGTCTTTCAGATGGCAGCTTTCTGGAGGAAAGGAGAATATATTTTACAACAGTAGATAGTGGCAGGTCCTAGAAGATTATTTTCTCAGCAGCCATGCTGTCAGTCAAAGGGACATACTGCTTGTCTAGTGGGTAAGCAGTGGATTTCTCCGGTCCTCTATAATGTTTATGGACTTTTCCTGCAGGAACTTGTCCAAACCTTTTTTAAACCCAAATACACTAACAGCTTTTACTACACCCTCCAGTAATGAATTCCAGAGTTTGATTCCGCACTGAGTGAAAAAAAAATCCAATTAGGCTTAAATGGGCTACATTGTAGACTCATTGTGTGCCCCCTTGTCTTTCAACTTTTGAAGGAATAAACAACTAATCTATGTTTACCCATTCCACTTCATTCAATTTTCAATAGACTTACCATTTCTTCAAGCTGAAGAGCCCTAACCTTATAAGCCATTCCTCGCAGGAATATCCTTATCATCCCCTTTCCCATTTTGATGGCTCTTCTCTGTACCTTTTCTAATTCTGCTATATCTTTTTTTATGATATGGAGACCAGAATTCACACACAATATTCAAGGTACGGTCGCACCATAGAATGAAACAGAGGCATTATAATATCCTTTGTTTTACTCTCCATTCCTTTCCTTATGATTCCTAGCATTCTATTTGCTTTCTTAGCTGATACTGTACACTGGGTAGATGGTTTTAACATATTGTGCATAACAAAACTTAAATCCTTTTCCTAGGTTATGGTTCCTAATGTGGAACCTTGCATCATGTAACCGTAGTTTGGGTTATTCTTCCCAAAGTGCATAACTTTGCACTTTTCCATATTAAATTCCATCTCCTATTTGGATGTTCAGTTCCAATTTATCAAGATCATCTTACAATTTTTCACATTCCTCTTCTGTTTTAACTTTGAATAATTTTGTGTCATCTGTAAATTTAATCACAACACATTATTTCCATTTCCAGGTAATTTATAAATATATTAAAAAGCAGCAGGCCCAGCATAGATCCCTAGGGTACTCTACTATTTGCTTTTCTTCACTGAGAAAATTGGCCATTTAGCCCTAATTTCTGTTTTCATGGAACAACAGATGGTGTCTATGAGTTACCATTCAATCACCATGTCACCAGGAAAAGACTGTTCAGATAGAGAGAAGAGTTAGATGTTGCCTCAGAGGTAGGGATGATTTCAACTAGAGAGAGAAATTCCAGGGAACTAAATCTTCCATAACACTTGGGATAAGTGGAAATGGAGGAAAAGCATAGGAAGCCCTGTGTTCCATGGGATTGCAAAATCATGCTCCAAATACTGTGGCATGGGATAGATGGAGCAAAATGGAGCGCATTTGGAATAATAAGCTGCTGTAAAGAGATCTGCAGGTTCGCCTTACCCTTCCTCTTTTTACATGGAATTTCAATCCATAGAGATTCTACAGTGAATTTTCTTTCCTGCAAAACTTTAATCCTTTGTGACTCAATGCCCTCTCTAACAGAGTGCAACTCCACCACCAAATTGATCTGCTCTATTATTACAAAATAGTTTGTACCCAGGTTTCATAATATCCCACTGGTTGTCCTCCTTCCACCATGTTTCTGAGATACCAATCATATCTAACCTCTCATTAAGTGCTATATATTCTAACTCTCCCATTTGTTTTTTTAGACTTCTGCTATTTGCATGCAAGCATTTTAAAGCCTGTATTTTATTCATATTAATCTGGCTCTTGGTAGGTAAGGATGATTTGGAATCATTAAGCTCTGTCTGCTCTGTACTCAAGGGCATTTGAGCTACTTTTGTTTTTATTGGAACCTCTCTGCTAATATGCCCTAACTTCAGTCTTTTGCTAGTATACTTCAAGGATACATTGTTCCGAACCATGCGCTCCTGGGCTACTGTCGGCTTTCCCCTATTATCTAGTTTAAAAGCTGCTCTATCTCCTTTTTAAAGGTTAATGCCAGCAGCCTGGTTCCATCCTGGTTAAGGTGGAGCCCATTCCTTCAGAAAAAGCCCCTCCTTTCCCCAGAATGTTCTCCAGTTCTTAACAAATCCAAAACCCTCTTCCTTGCACCATTGTCTCATCCATGCATTGAGACTCTGGAACTCTGCCTGCCTTTTGGGTCTTTCACTTGGAATAGGAAGTATTTTGGAGACTGCTTTTTTTTTTTTTTTTTACCCTGGAAGTTCTGGATTTCAACTTCCTACCAAAAAGTCTAAATTTAGCCTCTAGAACAGGGGTTCTCAACCCTGTCCTCGGGACCCACCTAGCCAGTCGGGTTTTCAGGATAACCACAATGAATAAGTATGAGAGAGATTTGCATACACTGCCTCCATTATATGCAAATCTCTTCCATGCATATTCATTGTGGTTATCCTGAAAACCCGACTGGCTAGGTGGGTCCCGAGGACAGGGTTGAGAACCCCTGCTCTAGAATCTCCCTACCACACTTTCCTATGTCATTGGTACTGACATGTACCAGGACAGCAGATTCCTCCTCAGCACTATCTAAGACCTTGTCTAGGTGGCGCATGAAGTCCACTACCTTCACACCAGGCAAGCATGTTATCAGGCGACCCTCACGTTCACCAGCCAGCCATCTATCTACATGCCTAATGATTGAATCACCAACTATAACGGCTGTCCTAACCCTTCCCTCGTGGGCACATGGCTCTGGAGAAATCTCCTCAGTGCGAGAGAATTTTACATCACCTGGAGAACAGGTCCTAGTTACAGGATCACTTCCTGCCACACCAGGGTGATGCTCTCCTGTCACGTGACCTCTCTCCTCCATGGCAACAAGGATCCTGCCAGACTGGAGGTGGGACTTCAGTACTACATCCCTGTAGGTCTCATCTATGTACCTCTCTGTCTTCCTTATGGCCTCCAAGTCTGCTATTCTAGCCTTTAGAGATCGGACTCCTTCCCTGAAAGCAAAGAGCTCCTTGCATCTAGTGCACACATAAGACCCCTCACCAACTGGGATAAAATCAAACATGTGATACTCAATGTAAAAGACTGGAAAGCCCCCACCTCGCTGCTGGACAGCTGCCTGCATCTTCTTTTTAGGGTTGTGCTTAGGTATTTAAGTTGTTTACTTACTAAGGTTTGCTGGGGATACTTATACTAATAAAACTATACCTAATATGTTTAATGGACTTTGCTCACCTCTAGCTTAACTAATCTCAGGTCCTTAATGAATGCCTAATGAGGATAAACAGCTGTACCTGAGAGTGAACATGGCACCTTCTTTCTTTTAAGAGGTTTAAGCACCTATAAAGCTATGATTATGCCAGGGGTAGATGGGAGTCAAGGAGGGAGGGTGAAAAGACGACTTATTAAAAGCTGGCTGCTACACAGTACCCTGTCCTGTGCTTCTAAGGTAATCTGTGACCAATTTCCTGGGTGATTCACACAGCCCTTTCAAAATGACCCTTTGATCAGTTCCTTGCCTTTAAGACCTATTTAAAACAATTTCACAGGTCTCTTATCCCCTATCTAGAAGGTCTCTTTGTAAAGGTCTCTAAAACCAATATATTGCTCAAAGAATACTGATCCTGTTTTTCCTTTTATGCTAAGTTATATTCTAAGTTGATTTAATTAAAGCACTTTGCTGATACTAGTCCCTGAATGAGTATTAAATATAAACTAGAAGCTCTCTGCTGGGATTTAAATTTAACCAGAAAACTCTCTGCTGTGTTTTAATTTAAACTGAAAGCTCTTTGCTGATAGGCCCTGACTATTTTTTATTGTCACGTAACACTGGTCAACATTGAAATCGTTACTGACTTTAAAAGGCCCTAATCTGTAGTATCTTGGTGAGCTGAATATGAATATAACATTAAAAAAATGTTATTGGCTCTCGTTTTGAAGATATTGCATGTAGTTCTTTTTTGACGTTTCACCGTGTAAATTTATCCAGTAGGACATCAACAACATCCCAAATAAGCCTTGAATGATGTACTATTGCATCACATTGCATAATACCAGCATGAACACATCATCCAGAGTTGATTGCATCATTTTCTGATGCAATGCAATACTACTGCCAGACGGCTGCTGAAGCCATCTGATGTCAGCAGTGTACTATACGCAGTCGGAAAGGTTGAGCATTTAAAATATTTTAGACTGTGTGTGAGAAAGTTTAAGCTACTGTTACTTGTAACTTTTATTAATCATATAATTTTAGCCATTTAGGTACAGTACAGAACAGTAATGCTGCGAAAGTGCGTTAATACCGTTGACAATTTCTGCTACATTTGTGGGGAAGTGACATTTGCCAACCAGAAGAAAAGTATCACTTCTCAACTGAAGAAGGCATATCATCTTTACTTCGGATGCAAGATTGGTGATCAAGACAAGCCTTGGGCCCTGCATATATGCTGCGCTACATGTACAACACAGCTTTCACAGTGGCTGAATTGCAAAATACCATCAATGCCATTTGCAGTCCCCATGGTGTGGAGACAGCCAAGCAACCACATAAATGACTGTTACTTCTGCTTGGTTCCTCCTCTTTCCAGCAGAATAACGAAACAAAAGAAGTTGAGCACAGTCTACCCAAACCTTCCATGTGCATTGAGACCAGTTCCACATGGTGAGGGACTTCCTAGTCCAGAACCTCCATCAGAATATTCTCTTGATTCATCTGATGAGGACAAGGGTGAGCCGACCTGTTCTTCTCCTGGTCCGTCAGCATGCAGTGACCCAGGTTTCCACTGGGATGCATATCAACTCCACACAGAATAACACAGGAAGAACTAAATGACCTGGTTCATGATTTGGACTTATCCAAGAACAAGGCAGAATTGCTAGGATCAAGACTCCAACAATGGAATCTTCTAGAAGAAGATGTCAACATTACTTCATATCGAAAGCGCCACCAGCAGTTGGAGCCTTTCTTCAGAAAGGAAAGTAATCTGGTATTCTGTTCCGATACTGAAAGCCTCATGAATGGCTTAAAAATCACTCATGACCCACAAGACTGGAAACTATTTATAGACTCTTCGAAACTGAGTCTGAAGGCTGTGCTTTTGAACAATGGAAACCGTCTTCCATCTATTCCAGTAGCGCATGCCGTTCACATGAAAGAGACATATGATGTTAAAGCATCTACTGGAACTTCCGGTGGCATGGTGAGCTGAGAGGACGTGTGTGTCTCGGCTCCGGAGCCTGCCCTCCCCCCCTGCTGGCATTAATAACCAAAATCTGCATCTGTATCACTAAAAAAGGGGGCAAACGAGTGTACACTTGTTGGTCATCTCCCAGATCTCTACCCCTGGGGAGAAAGGTGTATGGCCACGAGAAACACCCGCCGAGATCGAGCACGAGGTGGTGAGACAAAAATGGCTGACAGCGTGCAGGCGACCCCGGGACCGTTGGAGGCCTCGTCGCTAGTAACTGAAGTGTCTAAAGCGGTGGTGGTGGCATTGGAGGATCGGCTCGGGGGGCTGTCCACCCAAATGCAAGAGGTGGCCCAAGCAGTCTCAGATTTTAATCGGCGGGTGGAACAAGCGGAGAGCCGCATCAGCTCCTTGGAAGATCAGCGAGCGAGTGATGTTGCCCGGATTGAGAGCCTGGAGGCTGCCCTCCGCAAGCATCATGACAAACTGGAGGATCTTGAGAACCGCAGCAGGAGGAACAATCTGCGGTTCATTGGGATTGAAGAGTCTGTGCCCGAAAAAGATCTGTGGCGGCACCTGGAGCAGTGGTTACCGGCTCACCTACCCCTGTTTGCCGATGTGGGGGATGTGGTGGTAGAAAGGGCGCACCGGCTGGGGCCCTATCGGTCGGGAGAGCAACGACCCAGGGCAGTCATTGCCCGCTTTCTCAATGCCGCCCAGAAGGATGGAGTGCTGCGGGCGTCACGGCAGCTAAAACGCTCTGGAGATGCCGCGTGTAAGGTCCTTATCTTTCAGGACTACTCTGCCGGGGTGTCCCTGCAGCGTAAGGCCTTTCAGGACACGTGTAAGAAGCTGATCGAGCGGGGTGTCCGCTTCACTCTGGCGTACCCAGCGATTCTACGTGTATTTAGCGATGGGGGGAATCGAGTGTTCTCTTCCCCTGAAGAGGCGAGAGACTTCTGCAATGGGCTTGGTTAAAAAGAGACTTTTGGAGATGCTGACTGTTGTGCTGGGGTGCCCTGGAGTCCCAAGGTCTGGCCGGACATGGGCGGTTTGAGCCCTCCGGTTCGCATCCCTCGGGGTGGGGAACGACGGGCCGGGTCTTGTCTTTTGGCACATCCCGCTGACAGACTGGGTCTCCTGTAATTCCTGTTGAGACGGTTGGCTTGGGGGCCTGGAGGTCCCGGTTGTTCTCTGCGTGCAGATGGCCGTTACCTCATTACAGAAAATTGACTCTGTGAAACTTGTTTAATAGTTAGTTTGCTGCCTGATCCTGTTAGTTATATTTGCTCTTTGTATTGCGTTTAAATGTTGTGGTGTGTGTCTCGGGTAATTTTCTGGTGGGCTGATGCTTAGCTTTGCAGTAACTGATTCGCCTGTTTTCCTTCTTTTCTTTTTACCTTCTTTCCTTTTTTCTTTTTCTCCCTCACTTTTGCAGAGCCACGAAGGTCCCAAGTGCGTGGGGCCTTTCTGGTGGGCAGGGAGCGGGAACCTGTTAGCCTTCTGTAGCCGGATCCTAGGGAGGGCGGATCTCTGGGGTTTTCTCTGGGGTTTTCTCACTTTCGTATCTCCTAAGATCTCCTCGCTTACTGTTCTCGCATCTCATATTCTTTTGGATATGAGGTCTCTCGTTTCATAAATTTTACTGCATATGGGATCTCATTTCCCAACTCCTTTCCAATTGAATCTCCATCTGCACTGATTCTCTCTGGTTTTTTCTTTCTCCGATATTCCTGTTTTCCCTGAGTATATTTCTGTATTCTCATGCGCCCCTGGGCTGTTATACGTATTCAGTATGAAGTATTCAGTATGATGTGCTAAGATGGGGTGTAGGCAGGGGTAACTCTGTCCAGCCGGGCGTCATGGTCTACTACTCCGGTGGGCATAGGTCTGATGTTGGCAATCGGGTTGGACTTCGGGGGGGCAGGGTGCTCATCAACTCATCTTCTTGTTTCTTTTCCCCATTTATCCTTGGGAGCCCTGAAGATGGGGCGGTGGTGATCGTGTTAGGGAAGGGGAGACTGTGTGGACTGTTGCCACGATCATATATGTGGGGGGGGCTCACTCTACAGCTTGCTTCAGGGGTAATATGGGGAGTCGGCGACTTGGTTGCGGGGTTTGGGCATCTGGGTCGTGGAAACGGCAGGACCTGGTCTGCTGCTTTGCCTCGGTGTCCAGGGACTTCCTCTGGAGCACACACACCCCCCCCCCCCCCCGCCTCTTGGGCTGTGGGGGGTTCTCCCTTATTCTTCATGGGGAATGGCTGCGAGGTTCCACTTATTTGACCGTCCCCCCAGGCGGGGTGGGGGGGCAGTGGGTGGCGTCCTTGCCCCTGGGATATATTGGGAGAGAGGCCACGGCTTGGGGAACATTTGGGATGGAAACCTGTTAGGACATGTAGGGGTTGGTTGGACAGGGGGGGATGTTCTTCCCCCCCTCTGCTTTCTTGTTAATCTTTCGGGTCCTTCCTCAGGCCAAGCTAGATGAATGGGGGAGAGCAGGGGGGGCTGCATGCTCAGGAAGGCATGGTGGGGCCAGGGTGGGCTGGCTGTGAGTTGATGGATGGAGGGAGTGGGGGGGCGGGAGGGAGGGTAGGGGGGGAAGGGAATGGGAGGGAGGGAAGGTCTGTTAGCTTCGGGGTGAATGGGGAGGGGGGGTAAAAGTAGTTTGTCGTGCAGGGGGGGATGAATGTGTGGTTGATCGTATGAGTGGTATTGTTCTGGGAGAGCTGGGTGTTTGTTTTTGTTGGAGTGTCCGAGTTCGGAGGCTATGGAGGGGGGCCCTTGGCTGGGGGGGCTGCCGCTCTTGTACGTGTTGGAATCTTAGTTCGGGGTGGCTTGGTTTAACCGTCTGCGGTGGATAAGAGTTTGCGCATAGTCTCTTGGAATGTCTGCGGGTTAGGCTCCCCGGTGAAGCGTTATAAAATCCTGCAGCATTTAAAACGTCAGCGGGCGGATGTGATAATGTTGCAGGAGACTCATCAGTCGGATGCGAAACATATGAAGTTGGGCACCGGTCGTATTGCACATGTGTATGGAGCCCCTGCGGTGGGGAAAAAGCGCGGAGTGGCCATTCTAGTAGCTAAGTCGGTCAGTTGGGTCGAAGAAAAGGTTGTTTCGGACGTTGAGGGCAGATATGTTGGTGTTTGGGGGAAACTAGCTGGGAGGAAAGTGGTGTTGTGCTTGGTCTATGGGCCGAATGTTTACGAGGCCCGCTTTTTCCAGAATATTTCTCAATTGCTAGCCGATGCTGGTGGGTATCAGGTTATACTCGGAGGTGATTTCAATGAAGTCTTGGATGTCGGCCTTGATAGATCGGGGCCAACGGGTCGGGGATGCCGCCGGGCGCGACAACGTTTGTGGGGGTTAAGGGAAGCCTATGGATTGCTGGACATCTGGCGGGTGCTGCATCCTGGTGACCGGGATTACACGCATTTGTCCCGAGCACATGGGACTTGGTCTCGCATAGACTACTTTTTAGTCACGGAATCGGTATTCAGTTGGGTCTCGAGGGCGGATATTGGGTCCCTTGTTATATCTGATCACGCGTTAGTACTTTTGGAGTTGAGAGGGAGTGGCTCACCTGGGGGCACCACGTGGAGATACCCTTTGGAATTATGCGGTGATGCTTCTTTCGAGGCATTCCTGCGGGAGAGATGGAAGGACTACGAGACCCTGAATGCGACGCTGGAGATCTCTCCGGCCCTTTTCTGGGAGGCTGGGAAGGCTGTGCTCCGCGGGGACATAATTAGCTATCAGTGTCAGCGGCGTAAGAGGTTGAATCGTCAAATACTTCAACTAGAACGCGATTTAGGTAGAGCGCACCGGATAGTGGCTGGTACTAAGACGGCGGCCAACCTGCGTAGGCTCCGTGAGGTGCAAGCTGAGCTGGAGATGCTGCTCCATAGGCGGGCCCAGAAATCGTTGTTGTATTATAGATATAGGCTCTATCGGTTTGGGAATAAAGCTGGCAAGCTGATGTCCTCACTGTTGAGACCGGCTGGGGGGTCCCGCTTGATCGGGACCATTCGGCAGGCAAACGGGGCCATCACCCGGGATTCGGCGGCAATAGAAAAGGTCTTCGCGGACTTCTTTAAGGGCCTTTATGCCAGTGATGGTGACAAAGAACAGGAGGGGCGTCTTTTTCTGGACCGCTGCCGGCTACCACGACTTGCGGCAGAGCACCTTGAGTCCCTTAACCAACCTCTCACCGGACAGGAGGTCCAGACCGCCATACGGAAATTGAAGAATGGGAAGGCTCCGGGGGTCGATGGGTACCGCAGCGAGTTTTATAAAGCCCTGGGGGATGCAGTGGTGTCCCCCTTGGTGGGGTACTTTGAGGATCTGGTACAGCGAGGCAGTTTCCCGTTTGAAGCAAACAAGGCTCTGATTACTATTTTACCCAAGCCCGGGAGGGACCCTCTGCTGCCGAGCTCCTACCGCCCCATATCTCTGCTTAACGTAGATATTAAGCTTCTTGCAAAAATCATGGCGGATCAGTTAGCCAATTACCTACCACTTTTGATCCATAGAGATCAAGTGGGGTTTGTGCGTGGCTGTCAAATGGCGTACAGTCTGCAGCGGATTTTGTTGTCGCTTGGGGCAGGGCGATTGACCTGAGACCCCTCCTTACTAATCAGTTTTGATGCCGAGAAGGCTTTTGATCGGGTTAATTGGGGTTTCATGTACCAGGTTCTGGAAGCGATGGGGTTTGTAGGGTTCTTTGTCGATGTGATCCACTTGCTCTACGCGCACCCGAGAGGGGCGGTTATGGTTAATGGGACTATGTCGGCCGATTTCGACATCCAGAAGGGCACCCGGCAGGGATGCCCGTTATCGCCCCTTTTATTTGTATTATCGTTGGAGCCTCTTCTGTCACTCATTCGGGCTTCTTCTCAATTTCGGGGGATTCGGATGGGGCGGGAGGAGTTCCGTCTTGCTGCTTTTGCAGACGACTTGCTAATACATCTGGGGGACCCTGTGGCAGGCCTGCCCCGTTTGCTGCAGCTTATTACCGAATACGGGAACCCCTCCGGACTTCGTCTTAATCTTGACAAGTCGAAGGCGTTGTTCCTAGCCCCAGCAGGGCATCCGGGGTGGCCGGGCCCCTTTCCTTTGAAATGGGCGAATGGGTATTTTAAATATCTGGGGATTTACCTGCCAGCACGGCTGGGCGATCTTTATCATCTCAACGTATCTAAGATATTGAAGGAAGTTTCGGCCTGTGTGGATCGATGGCGGGATTTACCGTTGTCGTTGGGGGGCCGAGTAGCTCTCAGCAAGATGGCGATCTTTCCTAAAATATTATATCCGCTTCAGATTCTCCCGTTGTTTTTGAGGCGCGCAGACCTTCGGCAGCTGGAGCGCTTGTTTAACCGACTTCTTTGGCAAGGGAAACGGCCCAGGGTACGTTTGGGGATATTGCAGCAGCCTTGGAGCCTGGGAGGTGTGGGTTTCCCGGACATTAAGCGATATAATGTGGCGTGCCTATTGCGGTATGTCCGGGATTGGTTGTGGGATTTGACCGACTGTTCTCCGACGGCGATGTGGGAGGCTATACTGGCCCCTCTCCGCTTGCGGTACTTGCTGCATGCTAAGATGGTTCGAGTTGTACCCGAGGGAATTCGGCAATTTCTTTTTCACCCCATACGGCAGGCGTGGCGAGTCTTTTGTGCGGGACGTCGGATTTCAGCGTCTTATACGCCATATCTCCCCATTAGGGGGAACGCGGATTTCTTACCGGGTCTGGGGCGCTCACATTTTCAGCGATGGGAGACTCTCGGGGTGGTGAATATGGAGCATGTGATGACCACGGAGGGGGCGCTGATGCCTTTTTCCGAGCTGTGTTGTCAGTATCCCTTAGGAGATCGGGAGGGCTTTCAGTATGCCCAACTACGGAGCTATTTTTCTTCGATACCTTTGGGCACGATGAGGGGAGAGGTATGCACGGAGATTGAGTTGGCCCTGCTGGGGGGGGACGCAGGTGTTCGGGTGTCTGGGCTTCACAAAATGCTCTGGGAGCAGGTGTCACCTTTGGGGATTGAGGCTTTGGTGACCGTATGGTCTAAAGAGCTGGGGGATGTGATCGGAGTAGAGCAGTTTCTGGGTGGGGTGGCAGCAATCCCGACACTGAGTGTTCAAGTAATTCACCGTGACACCCAGTTTCGGATCATGCGTCGTTTGTACTTTGCCCCGGTGAGGGCGTGGAGGGCGGGGGTTAGTACGAGTCATTGTTGCCCTCGTTGCGGAGTAGCTCGGGCGACGCTGGGCCATATGTTTTGGAGCTGCCCCCAGGCTCATGCTTTTTGGGACCGGGTGTTCGGTCACCTTCGGCGTTGCTTCTCGGAATTGGGGCCGCTTAGGGCACGGAACGTGGTGTTGGATGTCTGGGAGGATGAATGGGGAGGGACGCTGGGGGCCATGGGATTGAGATGGTTGCGACTGGTGCTGATGGCTGCGCGTATGACGGTGTTGCAACAGTGGATGGATGAGCGAAGGCCCAGCTATGGGCTTTGGAGACTTCGACTGCATAAAGTCCTGCTTATGGACCGGTTGCACGCTGTTGGGGTGGGAAGGCGCTGGACTGCCTTTTTACAGATGTGGGGACCTCACGTACAATTACTACCAGCGGGGGTGCGCCGACGCCTTATGGGGGAACCTTGAATTCCTCCTGGGGTTATAGAACTCCGCTGAGGACGAGGTGGATTTGTCCTGGTAGATATGTTCACTTCTGTCGGTGTGGTTGGCTCTCTCTGGTTGCCCATCCCTTGTTCGATGTTTGTAGGAGGGGGGGTAAGGGGGGAGGGGGGAGGGCGGGTAGGATAGCAGCCTTGGTTGAGTCCCCCGGCCCAGTGATCAGTGGTAGATGGGGTGGGCTCGGGAGAAGACCTAACCCCGGGCCTGCCGGTGTTTGTTCTATTGGATGGACTGGTCTGGGGAGCGAGTGGGGGGGGTGGGCTCATCCATGGCCCAGTAATTGGAAGGGAAGGGGGGGAGGGGAGGGGGGGGGAGGGGAGGGAGGGGGAGTAAAATGGGGGGGGAAGATCTCCGGTTGGGTGGCAGTTTGGTGGGTGCTAGTTATAGGTGCCATGGGGACTCATAGGGGGGATCCACTCTGGATTGATGGACGCTTAACGCTTATCAAGTGTTGGTCCACAACTCCCCGATTAGTACTTTTTTGTTTCAGTTTTTTTGTTTTGCCTTTGTATCTTCTTTCCTATTTTTTGGGGACTCTCGTTCAAAGGATGCTGTAGCCCCGGGGGGAAGTTGACCTGCCTGGGTGCGGGCAGCTCCACTTGGTATGTCCCCTACTTTCCACACGTGGTGCAATGTTTTTAACTGTACCCTCGGTATCTGGTTTGGACACATAGATTTGGGCTTTATGTATGACATCTTCGCCAACAGCGGGGTGGCTCAGTGTTGGCTGGTTTCTTCACTCCTGGGAGCTGTGTGCTTAGTAGTGGGCTATTTCCTCTGTATTAGATTTCCTGCTGCCTACAGTGTGGCAATGGGTGTGTCTGTTACAATGTTTATATATGTTATTTCACCTTATCATGTTTTAATAGGACTGTTGTTTCCAGGACCCATTCCTATAAGGTGTTCCACGGGTCTCAGCCACGCTTTCACCATCTTCTTAGTGTCTATTGTGTCTTAATGTGTCTGCTGCTGTTATACTATTTCAATATGTTTGCAGTGTTTCTACCTGTATACTGCTTCTCTGTTGTTATATGTTCAAATTAATAAAAAAGATTTAACCATAAAGCATCTACTGACTTACATTAACTATAACAAGTACAGCTGGCACCTCTGTGGTGACTTGAATGTAGTTGCCCTTTTAATGGGACTGCAGCAGGGATATATAAAATACATGTGTTTCTTAAGTGAATGGGATAGCCGAGCAAGGGATTGGAACTACTTGAAGAAGGAATGGAATCACAGACAAAATGTAACAGTTGGAGAGAAGAATATCCAGCACCCAGCTCTGGTTGAGGCTCACAAAATCCTTCTACCACCCCTTCACACCAAACTAGGTTTGATGAAACACTCATGAAAGGCATGGACCACACTTCGCCAGCTTTCCGATACCTGCATGAAAAATTCCCTCGACTCAGCGAAGCAAAGATTAAAGAGGGAGTTTTTGTGGGTCCTCAGATTCAAGAGCTCTTCAAAGATGACCGGTTCAATGACTTGCTGCAGGGTGATGCAAAACAAGCATGGAATGCTTTTCGCCTAGTGTCAACAAACTTTCTCGGGAATGTTAGGGCAGAAAACTACAAGGAACTAGTAGAAGGGATGGGCTTCACCTTAACCGGGATGGAATCAGGCTGCTGGCATTAACCTTTAAAAAGGAGATAGAGCAGCTTTTAAACTAGATAATAGGGGAAAGCCGACAGTCGCCCAAGAGCGGATGGTTCGGAAGAATGTATCCTTGAAGGATACTACCAAAAGCAGAGAGGTTCCAAAAAAGAGTCAAGTAGCCCAAATGCCCTCGAGTATGGAGCAGACAGAGCTTAAAGATCCCAAATTACCCACGTCTACCAATAGCCAAATTAATATGAATACAGTCTCTAAAATGCTTGTATGCAAATGCTAGCAGTCTAAAAAATAAGATGGGAGAGTTAGAATATATAGCACTAAATAAGAGGTTAGATATGATTGGAATACAGGAGACATGGTGGAAGGAGGACAACCAGTGGGACACTGTGATACCTGGGTACAAACTATATCATAATGATAGAGCTGATCAAATTGGTGGAGGGGTTGCGCTCTATGTTAGAGAGGGCATTGAGTCAGAAAGGAAACAAAATTTGCTGTAGAATCTCTATGGATTGAAATTCCATGTAAAAAGGGGAAGGCGATGGCAGTGGGGGTGTACTATTGACCACCGGGCCAGAATGAAGAAATGGATGATGAAATGCTCAAAGAAATCAAGGAAGCTAACAAACGTTACAGCGCAGTAATAATAATGGGTGATTTCAATTACCCCGGTATCGACTGGGTCAGTGTCACGGCAGGACATGCTAGGGAGATAAAGTTCCTATATGAAATAAATGACTGCTTTTTGGAGCAGCTGGTTCATGAACCGACCAGAGGGGAAGCCATATTAGACCTAGTCCTTAGTGGAACACCAGATCTAGTGCAAGATAAAGGGTGTTGGGGTCACTTGTCAATAGTGATCATAGCATGATCGCCTTTGATTTAATTAGTGGAGGAGGGATAGTACGGAAATCCACAGTACTACCTTTTAACTTTCGAAAGGGAGACTATGATAAAATGAGGAAAATAGTTAAGAAAAAACTAAAAGGAGCAGTTGCAAAGGTTAAAGACTTACATCAAGCTTGGGTGTTGTTGAAAAATACTATCTTGGCAGCCCAGATCAGCTGTATTCCACGCTTTAAGAAAAGTGAAAGGAAGTCCAAAAAACTGCCAGCATGGTTTAAAGGTGAGGTCAGAGAGGCTGTTGTTGCCAAAAAAGCATCTTACAGGAAATGGAAAAAAGAGCCAAACGATGATACCTGGAAACAGCACAAGCACTGGCAAGTCGACTGCAAGGCATTGATAAAGCAGGCAAAGGGAGAATTTGAGAAGAAGCTTGCTGTGGAAGCAAAAACGCGAAATAAAGATTTTTTCAAGTACATTCGTAGCAAAAAACCTGTGAGTCAGTTGGTCCATTAGATGATTGAAGAGTTAAAGGGGCACTAAGAGGCGACAAGGCGATAGCGGAGAGACTGAATGAATTCTTTGCTTCGGTCTTTACTGAGGAAGATATAGGCATGTTACCCATGACTGAAGTGGTATTTAAAGGTGCGGAAGAATTGAAGGAAATAGCGATACATCGAGAAGATGTATTACAACTATTAGATAAACTGAAGAGTAGCAAATCACCTGGGCCGGATGGTATACATCCAAGGGTGTTGAAAGAACTGAAATGTGAGATTACAGACCTGCTATTAGTAATCTGTGAACTATCATTAAAATCATCTCTAATACCTGAAGATTGGAGGATTGCCAATGTAACACCAATTTTTAAAAAGGGTTCCATGGGTGATCCGGGAAACTACAGACTGGTGAGCCTCACGTCAGTACCGGGAAAAATGGTAGAAATCATCATAAAGAATAAAATTACTCACAGCATGTAGATAGTCATGGCCTAATGGGAGACAGCCAACATGGCTTTAGACAAGGAAGATCTTGTCTCACTAATCTGTTGTGTTTTTTTGAAAGTGTGAATAAACAGGTGGACAAAGGTGAGTCGGTTGATATAGTGTATCTGGACTTTCAGAAAGCCTTTGACAAGGTCCCTCATCAGACACTTTTGGCAAAACTCAAGGGTCATGGGATAGGAGGCAGCATACTACTGTGGATCAAGAACTGGTTAAAAGATAGAAAGCAGAGGGTTCGGCTAAATGGCCAATTTTCCCAATGGAGAAAGGTGAATAGTGGTGTACCCCAGGGATCTGTGCTGGGTCCGCTACTTTTTGACATATTCATAAATGACCTGGAAAGTGGAATAACGAGTGAGGTTATCAAATTTGCAGATGACACAAAACTATTTAAAGTTGTTAAAACCCAAGAGGATTGTGGAAAATTGCAAGAGGATCTTGATAAATTAGAAGACTGGGCATCAAAATGGCAGATGAAATTTAATGTGGACAAGTGCAAAGTTATGCACCTAGGGAAGAACAACCCAAACTATGGTTACACAATGCAAGTTTCCAAATTAGGAACCACCACCCAGGAAAAAGATTTAGGCGTCATTGTGGATAACATGTTAAAACCCTCGGCCCAGTGTGCAGCGGCAGCCAAGAGAGCAAATAGAATGCTAGATATCATAAGGAAAGGAATGGAAAATAAAACAAAAGATATTATAATGCCCGTTCCATGGTGAGACCGCAACTTGAATATTGTGTGCAATTCTGGTCACCGTATCTTAAAAAGGATATAGAGTTATTAGAAAAGGTTCAGAGAAGAGCCACCAAAATGGTAAAGGGGATGGAAGGATACTCCTATGAAGAAAGGCTAAAAAGGTTAGGGCTCTTTAACCTTGAAAAGAGATGGCTGAGGGGAGATATGATAGAAGTCTATAAATTAATGAACGGAGTGGTACGGGTAAATGTAGATCGATTGTTTACGTTATCAGAATATAGAAAGACTAGGGGACATGCAATGAAGCTACAGGGTAAACTATTTAAAAGAAAATATTTTTTCACTCAACGTGTATTCAAACTCTGGAATTTGTTACCGGAGTTTGTAGTAAAGGCTGTTAGTGTAGCTGGGTTTAAAAAAGGTTTGGACAAGTTCCTGGAGGAAAGGTCCGTAAACCATTATTAAGAAGGGACCCAGGATATCAATGCTTGACCCAGTACAAGCAATGTGGAACCTGTGTCTTTTGGGGAAACTGCTAGGTACGTATGACCTATATTGGCCACTGTTGGAAACAGGATACTGGGCTTCATGGACCTTGGTCTGACCCAGTATGGCATATCTTATGTTCTTCTGTAGAAGACATGCTGATGCAGTATAAGAAACTTGGCTGCAATATGTCTATAAAGATCTATTTCCTTGATTCCCATCTCAATTTCTTTCCTGACAACTGTGGTATGGTTAGTGATGAACAGGACGGTCGGGCACAAGTAGAGCAAACGCTCTTGCTGATAAAGTAGGTGTACAAAAGAGGCAAGAGAGATGGATGATCACATGTGCCTTTATTGTGTCCCCAAAATTTGTTGACCACAGCAATGTGGTTCCAGCAGACATAATGGTTTCAAGAGCATTAAACCCCGCCTTCACTGTTTGCTGGACTATTTTACACACAAGAAGTTTACCACCCTTACACTTTTTTTTTTTTACCACAAGCCCACTCCTTCTCTCTTCTTCATCATATATCAATTACATAATATAACGTAACAAAACAAAACAAAGCAACCCCCAGGACCTTATAAAATGGCTGAAACTTCGATAAATCTCCACTCCACATTATGCTCCCACAGATATCTTATCTTCAAGCCAGTTAGTGTATTTAGCCCAGATATTCTCAAAGCGTGTTATTTTAGATTGTTTCAGGGCTGTCAGCTTGCTCATTAGATATATTTGATTCAAGACTTTCTCCCATTTACCCACAGTTGGTGTTATTTCCTATCTCCATTTTCTGGCTATCGCAAGGCGAGCAGCCACGCAGCCAAGAGTGATAAAGCCCCCCTCCTCCTTTTGCAGTTCTCTGCTATAAATACCCAGTAGGGCCAACCCTGGGTCGGATGTGAATTTCTTCCCAAGTATTGCACTTAGATTCTGAAACACTGCATTCCAGTACACTTGCACCTTTATACATGACTACCAAATGTGGAAGAAAGTTCCTCTGGCACCACAATTGCGCCAGCATAGTCCATTAGTCATGCTATACATCTTTTGTATCATATCAGGTACCACATACCACCTGTACATAATCTTGTAGTTTTGTTCTATTAGATTAGAGGCCAGAAGCTTTTATACCTATGAACAAAAATATTGGCCCAGGTCCACTCCTCCAATACCAGCCCGAGGTCTGCTTCCCATTTCCTTTGAAAAGTTTCTTTCCCTCCCTTCTTGTTTCCATAATTTTATATAATTGGGTAATGAGTCCTTTAATCTTGCTGCTTATGAACAAATTTTCAATTGGTGTTAGTTCATCTTTCAACCCTGGGAGAACTTTGTTTTGAATATAATTGGAATATAAACGTAATGATAGTGATCAGCTATTTTTAATGAAAATTCTTCTCTAAGGTCTTCAAATGGCCTAAGTTTCTTCCCTTCTAAGAATTGGCTAACATAACGCAGGTTATACTGGGCCCACCTCTCTGAAAACACCCCCCTGCGTCCCGGTGGGAAATCCGTGTTACCCTCATGGGGATCCCCCTAGTTTTACACTCTGTTCCTAGCCAATTGGTTCTCCACTTAAACCATGTTTGAAGTGTTAGGAACACAAAGAGGTTAGAACACCTAGATATCAGTCAGTTCCCCCTGGGCAGCCAAAGGACCTCACTCAGGGAGGGTACTCCCAGAGCCACTTTCTTCATTTGAACCCATTCTTGACTTCCATGCACTCCCCATTCGAAAACAGCACTCAGCTTGGCTGCATTATAGTACTTAGGTCTGGAATTGCTATGCCCCCATTTTCCTTACCTCTCATCAAAATGAATTTGAGGACTCTAACCCTTTTCCCTTCCCATACAAATTTCCACAGTGACCTTTGCACATTATTCAGGTACTCCCCCAGGACAGAAATGGGTAGTGTGCTAAACAGGAACAGTGATCTGGGAAGGATCATCATTTTCACAGCTGGTATTCTTACCAAACTCAAAGCAATTTTGACGGAGTTTCTCTTGTGCATGTTTTATTTCCACAAGCTCATGTTCGTATAGCTGTTGCCTTAACACTCATTAGCTTTTCATTGTCCACCTTATTTAAAATACCCTGTTTCCGCCTATGTTCCCACATTCTGAGACTTTCCCTCGGCTCTTCTTTTTTGGCCTCTTTTTTCTTTTTAACATAGGATCCTATAGCAATGAACTTCCCCCTAACCACCACTTTTCAAGCAATCCTAAACCACAACCATAGAGCACTGGCCATTGTCATTATTCTGAAAGTATTCTAAAACAGAGTAAGTAATTTGCTGGATTATTCAGGGTTCATCCAATGATTCAATATCCAGAATCCCCTCCTCCCCCATGCGGATGGGTCCCAGAAATCCCCCCAAACAGGGGCATGATCCGACCATGAGCTTAGCCCAATTGCACTCGCCACCACACATGGCATGAGTGTCTTATGGACCCATATCATGTCAATCCTAGTATATGAGCCGTGGACTGATGAGTAAAATGTATAACCCCTTTCTCGACCATGCATATCTCGCCATATTTCTACTAAACCCAGCTCCCTCATGAGTGCTTTTAGTTTTTTCCTTTGCTTAGCATTGCCACTAGGGTTCCCCCGAGAAGAGTCCAATTCCAGATTTACTGTTAAGTCGAAGTCTCTCCCATCTATTAGATGGCCTTCACTAAAATTGATTATTGTAGGTTTCACTTCCTCACAAAAATCTCCTTGAGCACAATTAGGGCCATACAGGTTTCACTATTGTGTATATTTGATCTAACCATTTCATTTTTAGTAGCAAGTACCTTCCTCCCTTATCTTTCTTTACTTCCATACATTGATGTTGTATCCTGGAGGCTATCACTACTACTACTACTATTTACCACTTATATAGTGCCACGCACACAGCACTGCACAGCTAACCAACAAGAAGAGACAGTCCCTGCCCGTTAGAGTCATGCTCATCGGAGTTTACAATCTAGTCAGAACATTACAGAGCATTGGTCGGTTTAGTGCAAGGCAAGGTATGGTCAAAACAATTTGTTCATGAGAGTTGACGGGGGTTAAGATAAGATAAGGATAGAAGTCAGGATCTGAAAGTGACGGTGAAGAGGTGGGTCTTCAACCAGGATTTGAAGAGGGCCAGGGAGGGTGCCTGGCATATACACACAGGTAGGCTGTTCCAGGCGTGAGGTGCAGCAAGGTGAAAGGAGCGGTCCGGAGTTAGCGGTGCGGGTGAAAGGCATAGATAGAAATAATTTGCTAGCGGAGCGCAGGTTCCGAGAGGGGATGTAGGGAGAGATAGGAGATGAGAGGTATTGAGGGGCTGTAGAGTGAATGCATTTATAGGTCAGTAGGAGAAGTTTGAATTGGATGCGAAATTGGACAGGGAGCCAGTGAAGAGACTTGAGTAGAGGAGTAATGTGGGCATGGTGAGACTTGCGGAAGATTAGTCGAGCAGCGTGGTTTTGTATAGATTAAAGGGAAGGAGGTGGCTGACGGGGAGCCAGCAAGGAGTAGGTTGCAATAATCAAGGCGAGAGGAGATTAAGGAGTGGATAAGCATTTTGGTGTATTCAGAGAGGAAGGGGCGGATTTTGCTAATGTTGTAGAGAAAGAAGTGGCAGGTCTTGGCTACAAGCTGGATATGTGCGGAGAAGGAGAGAGAGGTGTCAAAGGTAACCCCTAGGTTGCGGGCCGAGGGAACAGGAAGGATAGTAGCTCCATCCACATAGACTGAGAAGGGGGGAAGAGGAGGGGAGGAGTTTTGGGGGGGGAAAGACAAGGAGTTCAGTTTTGGCCATGTTCAATTTCAATCGGCGATAAGACATCCAGGCAGGGATGTCAGAGAGGCAGGCAGAGATCTTGGACTGGGTTGCTGGAGAAATATTAGTTGTAGAGAGGTAGATTTGGGAGTCATCGGCATAAAGATGGTACTGAAAGCCGTGGGAGGAGATAAGCGCTCCAAGGGCTTGGGTGTAAAGAGAGAAAAGGAGGGGGCCCAAGACAGATCCCTGGGGTACACCTACGTGGAGCGGGGTAGGGGAGGAGGAGGAGGAGCCGCCAGAGCATATACTGAATGAGCGATGGGAGAGGTAGGAGGAGAACCAGGATAGTTCCAGGTCCTTGAAGCCAAGGGAGGAGAGGGTGGTGAAGAGAAGATTGTGGTCAACGGTGTCAAAGGCAGCGGAGAGATCAAGAAGGATGAGGATAGAGTAGAGGCCCTTAGATTTAGCTAGGAACAGGTCACTGGAGACTCTTGCGAGAGCCGTTTCAGTGGAGCGTAAGGAATGGAAGCCGGATTGTAGTGGGTCCAGGAGGGCCTGGGAGGTGAGGAAGTTGAGGCAGCGGCAGTGGACTGCACGTTCTAGTAGTTTGGATATGAAGGGAAGGAGGGAGATGGGTCGATAGTTAGAAGGGCATGTGGGATCGAGTGAGGGTTTCTTGAGAAGGGGTGTGACAACAGCATGTTTGAAGTCAACGGAAACAGTTGCAGTAGAGAGTGAAAGGTTGAGGATATGAGAGATGGTGGGTACAGTGGTGGGGGAGATGGGGTGTAGGAGATGGGTGGGGATAGGGTCAGATGAACAGGTGGTGGGGGTTTGGAGGAGGTAAGAAGGAGTGTGTTTTTTTCTTCAGAGATCAGAGGGAAGAAGGAGAGGGTAGCAGAGGAAGTAGGATGGGGAGAATTGGGGAGTGGGGGAGGTAGATGAGGGGGTAGGGAATTGGAGGTTAATCTTATGGATTTTGTCATGGAAGTAGTCAGCTAGGGTTTGGGCAGAAAAGGAGGGCGGGAAAGGGGGCGGTGGACTTTGAGGAGAGAATTGAGGGTATTTAAGAGACGGCGAGGATCAGAGGCAAGGGAGTTGGTCAGGTGGATGTAGTAGTCTTGTTTGGCAAGTGCTATGGCTGACTGGAAGGAGCCAAGCATGAATTTAAAGTGTAGAAGGTCCTCTGGGGAGCAGGAGTTGGACCAAGCACGCTCGGCAGAACGTGCGCAAGTGCGTAGATAGCGGGTTGTGGGTAAAAGCCAGGGCTGGGGAGTAGATCGTTTCACTGGACATGGGGTGGGTGGGGCAAGAGTGTCAAGAGCTGAGGATAGCATAGCATTGTAGGAAGATAGTGCCTCGTCGACAGACTTGGAGGATATAATGGAGGAGAGAGACGGAGAAATGGTGGAGGAGAGAGTCAGGGGATCAATTTTATGGAGGTTTCTAAATAGGTCGGAGGAGACAGGACGAGTTTGAGATGGCGGAAGCTGAAGAGTAAAGTTAAAAGGTGATGGTCAGATGAGGGAAGGATTGAGTTGCGGAAGTTTGAGGGAGAGGAATTAGAGAAGAGTATTAGGTCAAGGCAGTGGCTGTGTAGGTGGTTGGGGGCGATGGAGCAAAGTTGGAGGTCATATGAGGAGATGAGGGCGAGGAACTTTGAGGCATGGGGGCCGGAGGGGTTGTCAATGTGAATGTTAAAATTGCCAAGAATAAAAGTGGGGGAAGAGGGATCCAGAAAGGCTGAGAGCCAGGAGTCAAAGTCGGTGAGGAAGGTTGATTGGGATTTGTCAGGTGGGCAATAAATAACAGCAACACGGAGGGGAAGTGGTAGGAGGAGGTGAATGGCGTGGACTTCAAAGGAGAGGGGGGAGGGTAACTGAGGTAGCAGGAGAGGTTGGAATTAACAGGAGGGAGCAAGCAGGAGACCAACACCACCACCGCGACCAGTAGATCGAGGTGTATGGGAGAACTGGTAACCCCCATAGCAGAGAGAAGCAATGGATATGGTGTCATCTGGGGGGAGCCAGGTCTCAGCCAGGGCAAGAAGGTGTAGGGCATTAGAGATAAAGAGATCGTGAGTAAAAGGAAGTTTGTTAATGACTGAGCATGCGTTCCATAGGGTACATGAGAACGGGAGAGCGGAGGGGGGAAGGAGAGCGATATGGATAAGGTTAGATAAGTTACATGAGGATTTCTTATCAGAGTAATGTGAGGCTTTATTTCTAGAGAAGTGCAGAGATTTAGAGAGAGCAGGGTGCGGGTGTGTATGTCTGGATGTGTGTGCCCTCCAAGAGGGACTTGAGAGAAGGGAAGTGAGGGGTGAGTGAGGGGTGATATTGATGGTATCAGAAGGGTTATGTGAGGATTTCTTTTTGGAGATAAGGTTGGGATTGATATCTCTGTATGAGAGATTGGGGGATGAGTGAGGGAAGGTGGAAGGGGGAAGGAGCGGGATGTGGATTAGATTAAGATAAGGTACGTGAGGAACTCTTTTTAGTGTGAGAAAGAAATCGAGGGGGGCCAGGGTTGGGGTTGATGTCACCTGTAAGGAGGAGTAGTAGTAGAGAGCGTGGTAAAGCGGAGACGGTACGGCGGAAGCGAGGGTGGGGTTGCCTTAGAGAGAGAGGGGTTGGTTGAATGCGGGGGATGGTGTGCTGAAGCTCAAGAGCAGATGCTAGGTAAGAGGACAGAATGGAGGGCGAAGTGAGGAAGGTAGGGGGTAGGGGGGAGAGGAGGGAAGGTGTTGATAGGAGGGGAGGCAGTTGGGGAGGATAAGGAAGAGAAGGACAATGTGATGTGGGGCCATGGCAATGGGCAACAAGTTCTCTGCAAACAATGGGTAGCGGCGCTATGCAAACAATGGGTAGCGGCGCTATGCAAACAATGGGTAGCGGCGCTATGCAAACAATGGGTAGCGGCGCTATGCAAACAATGGGTAGCGGCGCTATGCAAACAATGGGTAGCGGCCCTATGCAGGCACTGGGTAGCGGTCCTATGCAGGCACTGGGTAGCGGTCCTATGCAGGCACTGGGTAGCGGTCCTATGCAGGCACTGGGTAGCGGCCCTATGCAGGCACTGGGTAGCGGCCCTATGCAGGCACTGGGTAGCGGTTCTATGCAAGCACTGGGTAGCAGTTCTATGCAAGCACTGGGTAGCAGTTCTATGTAAGCACTGGGTAGCAGTTCTATGCAAACAATGGGTAGCAGTTCTATGCAGGGAGTGGGTAGAAAGTTCTAAGCGGGTAATGGAAAGGAAGATCAGTGCTAGCAGTGGGAAGCAAGTCAAAGGAGAGTTACTTGAAGGTAAAGGGGTGGTGTTCGTGAGATGGTTGGGGTCAGGAGGCGAAGTGTGGAGGAGCGATCATGCCTGCTCGGCCCCCGGCAGCTACGGAGATTTGGAGGAGCAGGGTTAACGGCTCATGCCAGAGCACCCCCAGACCCGCGCCTAAGGGCCACGCCAAAGGGCCCTCTGGCACGGGCCTGCCAGGTGTGGGCACGCCCGATGGAGCTCGCCGCTTAAAGGGCCGACTGCCCTTGTGCTCCGTTGGCGGCGTGTGCAGCTCCCGATGGAGCATGCCGCTTAAAGGGCCGACTGCCCTTGTGCTCCATTGGTGGCGTGTGCAGCTCCCGATGGAGCATGCCACTTAAAGGGCCACGCCTCCCTTTTTATTTTCCCATAGATTAGACGCAAACCATTGGTTTGGTTATCTCTGATTTAACATTCTGCTCTCACCCCCGATGGTTAAATGTATCTCTTGAATTAGAATTATATCTCTTTTTTTTATTATTATTTAAAGGCAACACAAAATTACAGATAACAAGAATGTCATGAGTTGTAAGCAATACACGGTAACAAGCAAAACAGGAGCAAACTCACAAGCAAAACTCTCAAGGCCTTTTTTTTTTTTACCCCCCCCCCCAACTCCCCTACTCCCCGATTATCGTCCTATAGCATCCCCAAATTACGGTACCTAACTACCCCTTCTACCCCCTAAACCCCCCATCCCCACCCTCCCTTCCCCACCCCCCGCCCTCCTCTAAGACTCTCCATGCCAGTTAAGAGTGACGAGAGAATATCAGCTTACCAGACCACACGGGGAGGAGAAGGAGCCCGGAGACACCACCTCCCCCAATTGTACGAGGACAGTACTACCAAGGATTATGGGTGACCCCTACACAATCATGAACCATACTTTAAAACAAAAGCTTTTCCCACACTTGCTCAAACTGGGGCAGGCGTAGCTTTCCAGCCGCCACCCCGCACTCCATAGTATACATATCCCACATCCGTTCCAGCCAATTAGAAAAGGAGGGTGCAAAGGCCTGCTTCCAGGCAGCCGCCAGTGCCAGCCGAGCAGCATTCAAACCGTGTCGAATCAGGGCCAATTGAAGGGTTCTGGCGCCCGGGACATTCACACCAAAAAGAAAGATGACTGGATCCCAGGGAATGTGCAGACCAACCAATTGCTTTAAGCGATATTGGATCCCCCTCCAGAAGATTCTAATACGAGGACAGAGCCACCAGATATGCGCCAAAGTGCCCTTCTGTCCGCAGCTCCGCCAGCACAGATCCGAAGCTCCAGGATATGCACACGCGATCCACTCAGGCGTCATGTACTATCTATAAAGTATTTTATAATTAGTTTCGCGGGCGTTAATCGCCACCGAACTTTTCCACAGCCTACCTTCCAGCTGTTCCCATCGCTCCGTATAGTGAATTATATCTCCTTTTAACTGACTGGCCTCCTTATAGAGTAATTGTCTCTTTCTGTAGGAGTTTAAACCTTTTGCTTCAAAGATACAATTCAAATGTTATATCCTACACCTCCTGCCATGTTCCTTTGGATAGAACTCTCTCTATTTTGTAAGGTCCCATTTTCCTCCATCCTTCCCCTTCTTTTTACATCGAGAAATAACCCTCTCCATTCCTGTGAGGCATGGGTCACTGCCAAAAATTGAAATTTTCCATCTTCCCCCAATTCTTATAACATTTCCACACACAATGGAACTCCCTTAATTCTTCCAATCACTCAAATCGCACTGTCTTACACTTCCAAGCAGTTCCTTTCATGTTTCGACTGAATTCTTGGTGTCTTTGGTCTTCTATCGCCTTAAGCGATGATTGCCCTGTGTTGCTCTCTGCCACCCCGTGTTCGCGGGTCCCACTCTCCTCTGGTCTCCTTTTCCCGCTGACACCACCGGCAGGTCAGCCCATCCAGCGGACTCCATCCCTTTAAAGGCCTCTTCTATAGTGCGGGGTATTATAATCTTCCCTACTTTGGTGAATTGCAGGCCAAAAGGGAAGAGCCATTTGTAACGAATCCTCTCCTCTCTCAACAGTGTAGTGATAGCTTTAAATTCTCGCCTCCTCCTTATAGTTCTTGCTGAGATGTCCGCGTATACCTCCACTGGCTGATTTTCCCATTGTAGTTAACCCATCTTCCACGCCACTTGCATGATCGCTTCCTTCATGCTGAAATCGTGGAAACATTCAACTGTCTCTTGGCTGGCCTTCTCTCCACGGGCCCAATGCCCTATACGCTCTATCTATATTAAAGCACATGTTATCGGCTGGAATCTCTGCCAGCCGCAAAAGAGCTTTACATAGCTGTTTCACTATTGCTTTATAGTTATGGGATCCCTCTTTTTCCGAGATACCCCTCAGCCTTATATTGGAGCATTGAGTTCTGTTCTCCAGGTCTTCCAACTTTATCCACAAGTCCCCCATCTCAACTTTAGTAAGCTCATTTTGTTCTTTTGTGTTGTGAAATAGGCCCACGTGGTCTTCTACTTTCTGTTCCATCATTTCGACTCGTTGCCCTAATTCGTGGATATCATCGCTTCATTCCCTAATCCATGACTGTGCCTCTGATTTGAAGTTAGCCAAATCCTGACGAATGGTCCCAAACCATTCTTTGAGCTCTTCTTTAAATGTGCTCAACTCCCCTTCATGCGGTTCTTGGGCCCCGGCTGGCAAAGCTTTCTTTTCTTCCCCTGCTAATCTGTTCATCGCCATCTTTGCTCTGGTCCTGGTCACACCGGGAGCCGCCTTAAACACAAAGGTTTTTAAGTCCGGGCTTATTTTCTTTTGCGCCATTCGCTGCAGGAGCACTGCCACTGTTATTGCTGTGCTACTCTTACCCTGATATTGGGGGTTCCAGCTAATTTGGGGGATCTTGTCTTCCTGTTATCAAGAACTTTACAACGCAGCTGCCATCTTGGCCAATGATGTCACTTCCTCTCCGGCACTGACTGAGTATTAAATTTAAACTAGAAGCTCTGTTGGGTTTTAAATTTAACTAGAAAGCTTTCTGCTATGTTTTAAATTTAAACTGAAAGCTCTTTGCTGATACTAGGCCCTGACTGAGTATTAAATTTAAACTCAAAGCTCTCTGCTGGGTTCTGAATTTAAACTGAAAGCCCTCTGCTGGGTTTTAAACTTAAACAGAAATCTACCTGTTGAGTTTTCAATTTAACTAAAAGCTCTTTGCTGATACTAGGCCCTGACTGATTTAACAAATACAATGGATTCTAACTTACACGGATTAATTGGCTTTAATCTAAAGGATTCCCTTTTCCCCAAGATTTAGAAAAAAATTCCCAGAAGTAAATACTTACAATTGCAGATCTCTCTCCAGAAGTAGCAGTCCCTTGTTGTAGTCCTTCAAGACTGAATTGTTGCAGAGAAATTCTATGAACCTAGTAATTGTAACATCTCCCGAGCAGTGAAGTGAGGTTTTAGCACTGCTTGGGAAGCTAACTGCACAATGCGAAGGCAGCGGGCCTGTGGAAGGTAGGCCCTTGTCTGGTATCCAGCAGAGCTCCTATAAACTCTAGGAGCAAGGTTGGATTTTGGGAGCAAGGTTGGCTTTTGGGAAGTTTATGACAAGTCCCAAATACTGAAGGATGCGCATTGTGCAAGACAGGACAACCCTGGCCTCTGGCTCTGAAGGGGCTCGAATGAGCCAGTCGTCTAAGTAAGGGAAGACGAAAATTCCTAGGGTGCAAAGAAATGCTGCCACCACAGCTATGCATTTTGTGAACACCCTTGGTGCCGAGGCCAGGCCAAAAGGAAGAATCCTGTATTGGTAGTGCTTCCCTTGAAATAGAAAGCGAAGGAACGTTCGATGAGTTGGATGGATGAGAACATGAGTGTACACATTCTTGAGATCTAGAGAACAAAGCCAATCCTGACTCTTAAGGTATGGCAGCAGAGTTCCTAGATAAATCATTTTGAACTTCTCTTTGAACAGGAATTTGTTCAATTCTCTGAGGTCTAAAATGGGTCTGTGTCCTCCTGTTTTCTTTGGAATAAGGAAATAGGGGGAGTAGAACCCTGTACCCTGTTGGAGAATGGGTACCTTTTCTATTGCCCCTTGGGGAAGAAGCATAGTGGCCTCTTGACCTAATTGGTCATTGAGAGAGGTCTGAGAATTGAACAGTCTTACCATTGTAGGAGGGGGCATGCTGAGGAAATGAAGCTTGTACCCCTCTCTTACAATAGACAGAGTCCAAATTTCTGCTGTTATCTGACCCCATCTGGAGGCAAAATGACATAACCTTCCTGCAATGGTGAAAGGCTCTGGGCCGTTCAGGGCCAGGAAGGCAAAGTTCTCTAGATAGGAGTCAAAGCCCCTGTAGAGGCTGAGTCTGCTGAGCCGGTTGAGGCTTAGCAGCTTTTGTTTTTCTTTGCCTAGGTTGTTGCTGCTGTCCCTTTTGGGAAGACTGACCTAAACGATGCCCCTGCTGGTTATAGGAGGGATACAACTTCTTCTTCTTACTGAAGAATGGTTTCTTGTAGGATTTCTTCCTTGCAGGATCAGCTGCAGACTTAGACAATCTATCCAAAGTGATACTGTCAGCATCTATTTCATTAGCTTTTTCCTGACAATTCTTGCCAAAGAGATTCTCTCCTGTGCAAGGAATATACCCTAGTTTATCCTGTACCCAAAGTTCCAAGTCAGATGCCTGGAGCCAGGCAATCCTACGTGCACCTATGGCAATGGCAGAAGTTCTGCTTATGCACTCAAAGGAGTCAAAGCCTGCACGATTTACAAACTTGGAAACATCCTGAGCATGTTTGACAAGGGCGAGGAAATCCTGCCTCTTATCAGGAAGGAGAGGGCTCATAAGCTCTAAATCTCCTGTGACTTCCTTAAGGAACATTCCCATATATAATATATAGGAACTGATCCTAGCAGAAAGCATGGAAGCCTGGAAGGTTCGACGCCCAAAGGCGTCAAGAGTCCTACACTCACGTCCTGGAGGATTAGATGCATGCCTTTTTGCAATCTTGATCCTTCTCATAGCTGATTCCACCACCATGGAATGGTGTGTTGGCTGAGTCTTTTGAAACCCAGGACAAGGAGGAACTCGATACATGGTGTCGAGTCTTCAAGAGTGAGGAGATGTGGTTAGAGGTGTTTCCCACATCATTAACATGAGATCATGCAAGATCTCATGAATAGGTAAGGTAGCTGCCTCCTTAGGAGCCTTAGGGTATTGTAGGATTTCTAATTCCTTTGCCCTAGGCTCTTTTTCAGGAGCCACTGTGATGGAAAGAGCCACATCTCGGATAAAATCCTGAAAGGACACATCTTCTGGTGGAGACATCCTACGCTGAGGAGAACAAGAATCTTCAGGAAGAAGTACTCTGGTATCGGCAGAGCTTTCAGAGTCTTCAGACTCATCTGAGGATTCAAAGTATCTCCGATCCGGGTGATCGTGCAAGGCATGGTACCGGTACCAATCGAAGTCGGCATCGGAGTGGTCCGGTACAGACTTGTCGATACCAGATAGATAAGCATGACTCAGTCCCGGTAGAATACCTGCCGATGTTGATGCAGTCGGTATCGGTACCGGAGTCGGTGCCGGTACTGATTGAATTGTCTGAAGCGGTTTCAGGGGCATCAAGGCCGTGAGAAGAGCCGCCAGACTGCGTTCAATAGCCAAGAATCTCTGGTCTATCGAAGCTGCCGATGCTTGGGTATTGGTACTGGATGAAGCAGCCGGTACCCCAGAGCATGGCACCAGTAGTTCTGCCGAGGTTGAAGCCACGAGAACATCCTGGAGCTCCGTTAGTACTTTGGAAGCCGAAGCCTCTCACCAGGGCAATTTTGCTGGTGAAAGTCCCTCAAGGGCAAAAGCCAGAGGCATCTCGATGCTTAGAGGGAGATCTACCCTTTGAGGACCGGCTAGATTTATGTTTAGTTACCTGAGATCCATGGGAGGAAGACCAAGCCCTGGAAGACATCGATGCCACAGAGGCTGCATCGGAGGGAAAAAGGGTGCTAAGTTTAGCAGCTCGGTTCTGCCAGCCCCTCTTCCTTCAACATCATCCCACTGGCAACACACTCTGAAATAGAGTGGTCAGGACCTAAACATTTGAGGCACCACTCATGGGTGTCGGTGACGGAGATGGTACCACCACACTTGGAACACTTTTTATAACCCGAAGCGGGTTTTTCCATTTTAAAGGAAAAGTTGGGCCTAGTGCCCAAAATGGCGCGTGGCACCTGAGGAGAAAATACCTGGAAAAGACTCCAGAAGAAAAGGGGGGGTGGGGTTTTGGAAAAAAAGAAAGAAGAACCGGCGGTACCAGTGTAGCGTCGAGGGAAGGCAGACGCGACCACAAAAAAGAAGAATAAAAGGGAATTATTTTTTGCGGTGACAGGATGTGCGACCTGTCAACTCCGTGGAAAACGAAGAACTGGAGAGGGACAGTTGGGGAAGGCAGGACGCAGGCGCTGTGGGATGCACCCAAAGGCTTTCCTATTGGACGCTGGGGAGCGTTCCCACGCAGGCTCCATCGATACCGACGATACCCATATGTGAAGACTACATTCCTGCTTGTTCCTGGAGATTGCTGAGTATCATATGGAAAGGAACGGAGAACAAAACAAAGGATATTATAATATCTCTGTATTATTTCATGGTACTTTGAATATTGTGTGCAATTCTGGTCGCCGTATCTTAAAAAGGATATAGAGTTATTAGAAAAGGTACAGAGAAGAGTCACCAAAATGATAAAGGGGATGGAAGGATACCCCTATGAAGAGAAACTAAAAAAGATTAGGGCTCTTCAACCTGGAAAAAAGATGGCTGAGGGGAGATATGATAGAGGTCTATAAATTAATGAATGGAGTGGAATGGGTAAACGTAGATCCCTTGTTTACATCATCAGAATATGGAAAGACTAGGGGATATGCAATGTAGCTACAGGGTAACCTATTTAAGACTAATAAGAGAATATATTTTTTCACTCAACGTGTAATCAAACTCTGGAATTTGTTACCGGAGGATGTAGTTAAAGCTGTTAGTGTAGCTGGGTTTAAAAAAAGGTTTGAACAAGTTCCTGGAGGAAAGGTCCATAAACCATTATTAAAAGGGACCCAGGATATCACTGCTTGACCCAGTACAAGCATTGTGAAACCTGTGTCTTTTGTGGAAACTGCTAGGTACTTATGACCTAGATTGGCCACTGTTGGAAACAGGATACTGGGCTTGATGGACCTTGGTCTGACCCAGTATGGCATATTGTATGTTCTTATGTTAAGGTAGCCAATTATTTTGTAGGAAAGATTGAGGGTTTGAGGCAGGTAGGTGTGGGTGGAATATAGAAGGTGTTTTCATTGGGATCAGGGTCTAAGTGGTCTCCTTCTCTTTACTTACCAGCGATGCCTTGTGTAATTTGATCTGAGGACTGCATCTGATACCCTACCAAGCTCTTGTCTAGGAGTCCCACAATGCCCTTGGCCATCCGATCCAGGGCTCATTCGACCCTTGGGATCAGAATCAGGGGAGCTCTCTTATGTTGGACCTTATTTTGCCTTTGCCACACCAGGCATACCTGGCAGAACTTATTCACGTCCTAATATAGATTAGGCCAAAAAAAAATTGTGAGAGAGACAAAGTCACCCCCTGCTCCTGTAGGTGACCTGCCAAAGGGTGACTGTGGGCCAGGATCAATAGAGCTTCCCAGAATATCTGGGGTACCATAAGCTAGGCTTGCTCTCCTTTCTCTTCCCGGAATGCAATCCAACATAATAAGTTATTCTTCTTCCTAAAGTGGCAGTAATTCTTCTTCCCCTTCTTCGAGCCTGCTCCTTCCATCTTATCCCAAACTTCCTGCAAAGTAGGATCTTTGACCTATTCTTCAAAGAAGTTATCAAATTTGAAGAGCGCCTCTTCCTGAGGGAATCAGCCCTTTCTACTTTTCCGCCCTCCACTGGGCCCTGCTTTTCCTAGTCTTCCCCTCACCCCCTACCATGTCCAGCGTTGCAAAGAGAAGCAATTCCCTGAGGTTGGATTTTTCCTCAGGGGTATATTCTCGGACACGGGTGGCTATTAATGCAGAATGGAAGACAGTTGAGTTTGATAACTCTTTCCAATCCCAGTCAAAGATTAGTGACACTGGGAGCCCCTTGACAATGGCCCTTCCTAACAGTTGTTGTTTGTTGTCCCAAGTGATTATCTCATAGTGGGGTCACTCTGTATGTCCCTGTGGACACACCTCACTTGTACATGGTCTAGGTATCTACTCTGCCTCTTACAGACTCCTAGGCTCTGGACCAGGTCTTGAGACATCAGAGAATGATCACCCCTGGTGTCTAAGAGAGCTTTCAGGTCCGTTCCACCAATACAGATACCTTTTTTAAGAGGTCCGCTCCAGCTTCCCAGGCCCTCTGCAAGTCCTACCTCAGAGAAGGAACATCCATCATGGCACAAGGCCTTTCTCCTGGGTGAAATTTGGTGGTCCAAATACGCTTTTGATAGTTCTCTGGGAATACCCACTTTAACCTCAGGATATTCTGCGGCTTGAGTATTGTCTAAGGACAGATAGGCTTCCCCCGTAAGCAACTGTGCTAAAGGCAGAGCCCACTGGTCCAAGGGCCAACCCGCTGCAATAGCTACCCTTTCAAAAGTCTGCATGTAGGCCTCAGGATCGTCCCCGGGTCCCATTTTTGTTAAAGCGAGGGTTCAAGCCACCTCCAATCCTCCCACTTTAACATTTTATTTATTTATTTATTTAACTGCATTTATATCCCGCTTTTCTCCGGGTCATAGGGGGGGGGGGGTAATTTTTTTTAGGGTGGGGCCATCACCAGGGGGCAACAATTAATGATTTGGGTAGACATGGACACGAATACTTCTGCTGAATCTTAGATAATAGGTCACGGCGGTGTTTCCGTTCAGAGATGGTCACGGAATAGGGTTGTCTTCAGTTGTTTCTTAAATGACACGATGTCGGCGTTGTTCCTGATGTGGTTTGGTAGAGAGTTCCAGAGGGATGGAGCATACCCCTCAACTGGGCCTACCTCAGGCTTCAGTGTCCTTGCCGATCTGGCCATCCCATTGGTGAGTTTCTTAAGTTCTTGAGTTTGTACCTCTAGTAGCTGGAAGAATGGCTGGTTGAGTTGCGTCTGTCTTTCCAGGATCTGAACGAGCCTCTGATCCATCGCCTCCTGCTCGAGTCAAGTCTGCTCTGCAAGCCAACAAATCAGTTCCTACAAAGCCATGGCTCTGGGGAAGAAGAAAAAAAAAAAAAAAAAAAGAGAGAAAGCAACCCAATTGCAGGTCTTCAGGAAGGTACACCCACCCTGTCTTTACCCAGACTAATCCTCCTACTCTATCCCGTGCCCTATATACTCATACCTTGCAGGTAGACAAGTCTCAGTGTTGTTAGTTGGTTGACCTTGCTGGGATGGGCCCCTCCCTCTGGTTCCTGCATAGAGGGATGAGTAGTTGTGCCCCAGGATGCCACTTCTGACATCAATTATTGCTCCTTCTCAGGTCTTGTCCGATATCATCTGTCTCCAGGTCCAGGTTGAAGGCATCTGGTGGTTTGTTCAGGTCTCTTCTGAGTCCACCTGGCTGAATCTGCTCACAAGAAGAGTCCAGCTACCACCCTTTGTGGTCTCCGTCTTGCAGGGAGGTCTTGCTCCAGGGGTTCCCCTGTATGTTAGGGTGGGTAATCCAACAGTCCCAAAGTCCATGTTTGGTTGGATCCCTTCGCATACTGGGGTCTATTCCCTTCTCTGTGGGGCAACTGTCCCCTCCCCAGGTCCAAAGCAGCCTTCACCAGGGTCCTTCTTAGCAACACAAATGTAGACAATATGTAAATCAAGTAGAAAGTATGCAAATTAAGTCTTCCCAACATCCTTCAGTTCAACAAACATACACATTAAATCGCACCGTAAACTCCCCCCTCCTTCAGGTCCCTGGTTCAACTGGGATACATCCCAGGTGTTGAATTACCTGGACACCCTGCCACCTCCCACATAGCTTCTTGTTGCTACATCCACCTCAAGTCTGGCAGGCTGTCTACTGGTTGAGTATCTGTGGGGATCTCCTCAAGCTTTGGTTGTTCCTCAACCCCCAGGTCTATTTCCTCTTTCTCCTGGGGGTCTCCTATTTCTTCCCTGAAGGGGTCCATCTCCATGGGGGTTTGAGGCAAGTCTTCCACTTCCCTTATCTCCTACCTTTCAGCACTAGCGTGGTCAGGGAGTAGGGCCCTGGGCTTTCTATGTGAAAGGACCTTACCCTGAACCTTCCCCGGCCTCTTTCTGTCCTCCACTGCTCTAAGGGATTTTCCCTAATGGGCCTACACCCAAAGAGCAGAGATTGGCTAGGGTCCGTCGAGACTCCAACTGTGACGGGACATACACCCCATCACAATTATATATATATAGGTAACCTTTTTTAAGGTTCGCTGAAGATGCGTAATTACTCATAGTGGGAATAAGTTTTCATTTTCTGAACCTTCTCAGTTAGAATAACTTATCCTAAAGAAATAATTTTATTTTTTCCATTATTTTCTCGAGTGATTGGCAGTGAGGTGCGTGAAGGGTTGTTGATAATTTGCTCAGTAAATACTTTTTAATTTGTTTGTTCAGGTTTTTTGATTTGGCATTACCCCTCCCTGATGAAGGATTGAGTAATAGAAAATTTGCTTTTTATTCTCTCTATGATACCTTTTCTTTACTTGAGTCTGCAAATTTGCTTACTTTTTCTAATATATACTTTTGTAAAAAAAAATTACAATTATTAGAAAAAAGTATGAACTTCTTGTGGAAAATTTTCTTGTTGCCACAAAGATGTCCTGAACTTAATTTGATAGATTCAAGGAAGCAAATAATCACTGCTCAAATTTCCATGCTGTTAGAACCAGCAACTTGAGGCCAGATTACAGAAGTAAGCCCAGATGTGTGTTATCAAAGCTGGAAAAGCCTGGAGCCTGCAAAGAGGGAGAACTGAGCCCTTGAAGAAGAGGAAACCAGTTCTAATAGAGCCATTGTGCTGGGTCTCCTTTGTAATTTGGGCATCCTTTGGAATTTGTGCAGGGCTTTTGCTATTAAAAGGATGGGTGAATAAATAGAGAAAGGGCCAAGTCCAGCCTTTGGGTAGTTCACCTGTGCTAGATGATCTGGAGACAGGTGCACTGAACAATGGAGGCACAGCTTTGTGTCTTGACTGATGGCAAATGTCTCTACTAGAATACCCCAGTTTCAAAAATAGTGTTGTAGAGTTTGGGATTCTAGGGACCATTCATGAGCTAAAGAACTCTGCTGAGATTGTCCACTACTTGGTTCTGATTTTGTGATGTGTAAATGGTTGGATTGCTATGTGACTACAAATCACAAAATTCAAAAGACTACATTCCATTTTTTTTAAACTGTAAATAATTCACATTGCTGCCCAAGTTCTGAAATCTGCATCAAGGACTAAGGTGACTGCAGAAAAGTAAAGTCCAGGGGTAAAAAAGGCTGTATACCATTGCACTGAGTTTCTATAACTGCCAAACACAAAATTGGGCAAACTCAGAAGTATCAATTTATTTTTTTTTAGTACCGTCAATTCAGTTTTAAATAGGAAACACTTTTCCCTGAAAGATCTGAGCTCATCCTCTAGAAGACAGAAATTACTTCAGAAAAGAATTCAGCCCAGCAATAATGTAAAGTTGTTGTTGTTGTTAAGTGCCGTCGAGTCGGAGTCGACTCATGGCAACCCTCTGGATAGCTATCCTAAATTGTGTTCGGTCTTCAGTCAGGCGGCTCATTGTTGACAGACTGGTACCCGTAGCTGCTGTTATTGTATCGATCCATCTCATTGCTGGCCTTCCTCTTTTGCGTTGACCTTCTATCTTGCCAAGCATGATGTCTTTCTCTAATGATCTCTCTCTTCGCATGATGTGTCCAAAGTATGAAAGTCGAAGTCTTGTCATCTGAGCTTCTAAAGAAAGCTTAGGTTTGTTCTCCTCTAGTACCGACTGGTTTGTTCTTCGGGCAGTCCATGGTATACAAAGTATTCATCACCAGCACCATAATTCAAAGGCATCAATTTTCTTCCTGTCTATCTTTTTCACTATCCAGCTTTCACATCCATATGATGTTATTGAAAATACCATGGCCTGAACAAGTCAAATCTTTGTATGGAGAGAGACATCTCTGCTCTTGAGAATCTTATCTAGGTCTTTCATAGCCATTCTGCCAAAAGCAATGCGTCGTCTGATTTCTTGAGTGCTTGTTGCTTCTTTATTGATAGTTGATCCAAGTAGCTTAAAGTTGTTCACGATTTCAATTTCTTCTCCTTCAACGATGAACCTGTTGATTATGCCAGTTGTCATGATCTTTGTCTTCTTTACATTAAGGTGCAGGCCCATTTTGAGACTATGTTCTTTGATTGTGAGAAGCAAATGCTTCAGATCATCTTCACTTTCAGCCAGTAATGTGGTATCAACAGCATAGCGAAGGTTGTTGAGTCTTCCACCAATCTTCACACCTCTGTTGTCTTCATACAATCCTGCTTCTCTGATGATTTGTTCTGCATATAAATTAAACAGGTAGGGGGAAAGTATGCAGCCTTGTCTTACACCTTTACTTATTTTAAACCATTCTGTTTCTCCTTGTTCCGTTCGAACTGTTGCTTCTTGATCAATGTACAGATTGTGCAAGAGTACGATCAGGTGTTCTGTATACCCATGCTTCTTAATGTGGCCTAGAGTTTCTCATGGTTTACACAGTCAAAAGCCTTGCTATAGTCGATAAAGCACAAATAAATATCCTTTTGGTATTCTTTAGTCTTTTCAAGGATCCATCTCACATCCGCAATGTCGTCTCTCATTCCTCGCCCTTTCCTGAACCCTGCTTGCACTTCAGGTAGTTCTTGTTCTAGGTATGATTGCAGTCTCTTTTGAATAATCTTCAGTAGAATCTTGCTGGCATGTAGGATCAGAGCAATTGTGCGATAATTTCCAGAGTCAGTTGGATCACCTTTCTTTAGTATTGGTATAAACACAGATCTTTTCCAGTCAGTTGGCCATGATGTTGTCTTCCATATTTCTTGGCAGAGCCTTGTAAGTATGGTAACAGCTGCATCAGATTGCTGTAATACTTCTATGGGAATGCTATCAATGCCTGGTGCTTTGTTCTTTGATAAGGCTTTCAATGCTGCTTTAACTTCTTCTTTCATCACCAATGGTTCCCGATCATAAGGTACACGTTGAAACGGCTGTTGGTCCACTTGATCTTTATCATATAAAAACTCTGTATATTCCTTCCACCTTTTCTTGATCTTCTCAGCATCATTTAACATAGAACCTTGAGCATCTTGTAACATTCCAATTCGAGGCTGGAAATTTTTCTTTAACTCTCGTAGCTTTAGGAATGCTGATCTTGTTCTTCCTCTAATAGTTTCTGCTTCTATTTCCTTGCATGCCTCGTTGTAGTACTTTTCCTTGTCCTGTCTTGCTGCACGTTGGAAATCTCTGTTGAGTTCTGTTATTGTCTTTCTTTCTCCTCTGGCTTTAGCTTCTCTGCGTTTCTGGGCAATTTTCAGAGTTTCTTCCGTCATCCATTTTGGCTGTTTTTGCTTTTTCACCTTTTGTAGAGACTTCTCGCTTTCTTCCAACACAACCTTCTTGATGTCATTCCATAACTCTTCTGGAGCTCTGTCATTTGTATCTAAAGCAGCAAATCGATTTTGCAGGCAGTCTTTAAATTCCAGTGGTATATTCTCAAGGTCATATTTTGCTGCATTCATGCGTGGTTTGCTCTTTTTCAACTTTAGCTTGAGTTTGCATACTAGTAGTTGATGATCTGTACCACAGTCAGCTCCAGGTTTTGTCTTTGTTGATGTTATAGAACTTTTCCATCATTTACTTCCACAGATATAGTCAATTTGATTTTTATACAATCCATTGGGTGAAGCCCATGTGTACAGTCTCCGCTTGTGGTGATGGAAGAAGGTGTTTGAGATGAATAGATTGTTGGTCTTGCAGAATTTTATCAGTCTTTCTGCAGCTTCATTTCTGTTGCCAAGTCCATATTTTCCAACTACTTTGCCTTCTTCTTTGTTGCCTACTTTTGCGTTCCAGTCACCCATGACTATCAGGATATCCTGTTTGCATGTTCTATCAATTTCAGCTTGTATTTGTTCATATAACTCTTCAATTTCATTCTCTTCTGCAGCTGTTGTTGGGGCATATACTTGAATTATAGTTGTGTTGATAGGCATTCCTCGTAGACGAATAGAGATTAAGCGTTCGCTGACTGCATTGTATTTCATTACAGTTCTTGCAAGTTTCTTCTTTATTATAAATGCAACACCATTTCTTCTTTGTCTTTCATTTCCAGCATAGCAGACCATGTGATCATCTGATGCAAAGTGCCCGATGCCAGTCCATTTCAGTTTGCTGACACCCAACAGATCAAGTTGTACAAGTTCCATTTCATTCTTGACCACCTCCAACTTCCCTTGGTTCATGCTTCATACGTTCCATGTTCCAATGCATAAGACATCTTTACAGCTTCTGACTCTCATTTCATGCACAGCTACATCAGCAGTCAGACATCCCGAGGGCTTTGATCCAACCACATCATAAATGCTGGCTTTACTCTGAGAAGTCTTCAGCTCTTCCCCAGTAGCTAGTTGAGTGCCTTCCGAACTGGGGGTCTCATCTTCTAGCACTATAGCACAATTTGTTTTGTTGTAACTATCCATTGGGTTTTCATGGCAAGATACAGAAGTAGATTGCTGGGCCTTTCTTCCGCGCAGTTTAAGTTTGGTGTTGTTGCCGTTGTCACAGAAATGTGATCCTCCGCCATCAACACTATCCTATTCTGCTGCTGCCCAGATGGGTGGTTTGTCTTGGTCTGGCACCTCAGCTGAGACCTGTCCATCTTGGGAGACCCGCCAGTAGTTAAACTACCGATAGTTTAGCTCTCAGCATCACTGATGCACACAAGCCCTCACAGCACGACAAGCTGCAAACTGTAAAGTAGGTCTCTCAAATTAAATTTCGCCAATATCTGTACAATTTGCAGTCAGAAACCATTAACTGTTTTAACCTTTTTAAACATATTTTTACACATTTATATATTATGTGTTGCATAACAAACAGCATCATGATTTTCTCCTTGATAACTTTCAGAAGGCGGTTCTCCATGTCCATGTCCAGGCGGTTCTGCCATGTCCAAAAGCACTGCGGGTGTAATAGAATCGACCAATGTTCTTGGAATCTGAGAGGGTATATTGGCAGACTGGTCTCAGCTAAGAGAAGGCCAGCACTGCTCCTCTGGTACTAATGAGGATGAGTCTTCCTCCCTTCAGGACAGCTTAGAGGAGTGCTTTTTCAAATCCTCGATGTTCTCAGCACCATGCCTCAACTGGCTTCAATGCTGATGCACATGTTGACGAAGACTAAGCAGAAACCTTACTCGCCTTTGGAAGAACATTGATAGATAACCAATATCCTGGCAACCTATAGGTGCTTTGCTCTGAGTAGGCTCAAGAGCTCCTCAATGTTGATGCACTGCCAGTGTCCGGTGCAGTCTTTGAAGCTATGGAGACCACTGCCACTGATGCATTGGACTTAGAAGTATCAAAATGATTGTTAGGCTTTTTCGCTCAACCTTTCAGCCCTCTTTTTGACATCTGCAAACACAAATTACAAAAGAGCTTGTGATTTGGTTGCAAGCACTAGAGATACCATTTGTGTGTGTCCATAATGGATATGGTGATCGATCATCAAGTACACATCTTAAACCCACTGGCAAGTTTGTAGAACATGTCATCTGGACAATTAGCTACAGTAAAATCAAAAGGCACAATTTTGAGGAAAAATGAAGACAATCATGACCAGAACACCAAGAATCAAAGGGGACTGAGGTGATGCAGAAAAGAAAACTTTAAATGTTATGAAAAAAACTTAACTGAGGGATGTAAAGCAAGGAAAGAAGCTTGAGGAAAGAAGCAGTAGACAAACTCATGTAGGATGAACTGTGGAAGGATACTCATATGACATTAGATACATGCTAGAGGGGCTCTGCGGTGAGGGGAGGGGGGAAATCGGACTGATGCCAAAATTGTGCCACGGTGGCAGGTGGGAAGGTGAGTGCAGGTGTGGTAGAACTTTCAAAAGGAGCTGGGCATGCTCCGATGCAGGGGTTCATTAAATGATTTCACCCATATGTGAGGACTTTTTTCCTGCTTGTCCATGGAGAACAACATTTTTGCCTATATCTCAAATATTTTAACTTTGTATTGCCATTTTTTTTGTTGCTCTGATGCAACAAAGAGGGATATGGTAGCAAAGGTGTCCAGCTTTTATGCCTTTCAAAAAATAAAGGTCCAGTTATAAGATGAATTGCTTACATTTAGAAAATATGTGAATGAGGCACAAAGTTATCTGCGGTATAACATGGAGTAATCTTCCATGGAAAGTGTTAACAACATATAGTAACAACCAAATTTATTAAGCCAATCCTGGATACCTTCCTGGGCAGATAAGATTGGTCAGAGTTTATTGCCATCATTATTATGGTACTGTAAGTTGTAGCTGCATATTTCTTAAATACGTAAAAGTGTTTAACCATTTTCCTAACTCATTTTACCATTACAAGCTATCATACTTGCCTCAAGTGGGATTCCATAACTCTTTCAAATCGTTTGTAGAAGGGCCTTGAAGTAAAATATCCACTCCAGTAGTGATCATCTCTGTCTGCATATGTAAAGAAATCGCCACTCAAAACAGGAAATGATGGTTTACTATTCCTTTTATTAACAATGTCAGCTTTCTCAAGAGCCTCAAAGTAATCAGAGAGTGTTCCAAATTGTGCCTGTAGTAAAAAAAATAATTATATATATATATATTTTTTTTTTTATATATGTGGGTTTGTTATTGATCTGAAAATGACTGTATACTAGTCTAAAAAGTTGGAAGTGATTTAAGTTGTAATTACATGACTTCCAGTTGGTACTTTTTTATCTTCCCAAGAAAAACAAATAATATATTTATCTGGGGTTTTATACCATTTTATCATTTCAGTCAAAGTGGTTTACATTATAACGTAAACATGACAATGTACTGTATAATTAAAAAGGGACATTGCTAACTTGGATTTTTATGAGGGTTAAGCGACTTGCCCAAGGTCACAAAGAGTGCTAGTGGGAATTGAACCCTGCTTGCTTGGTTCAGAAACCTAGTACTCTAACCATTAGGCTACTCCTCCACTCCACGCCACACTATGTTGATAAGTAAACAGAAGACGTACAAGTGGATTCCTAGCAGGCAACTTGCAGAAGCCAAAAATGGTTCATGAACTAAATGCCAGTATGTGTCCACTCACTAGCAGTGTTGTGCATTGCCATAAAAAGGGCAAGTCACTTAACCCTCCATTGCCTCAGAAAAATCCAAGTTATCAGATTATCAATATCCCCGTTTAATGTGCATTACCAAGTTTAAATTACAATGTAAACTGCTTTGACTGAAATGATGAAGCGGTATAAAAACCTGTTAAATAAATAAATAGAAAGGGACCTGTTCAGGTCTTCCGTTACTTGTGGATGGGGATACTACAGAGGCAACATTAACAGTCACTAAGACAGAGTGAGGGCTGTTCCTGCTGAAAACTGCATGTGTATTTCTTGTGTCCTTATATGTATTTTACAAAAGATTCCATATTCAGTGAGCCTTTTATAAAACATTTAGAAAATCATGCACATCTAGACCTGGACATTTGTTTTCCTACTTACATGACCTACTAGGGCTTACAAAGTTTGTACCTTAAGCAATAGAGGGTTACAGGACTAGCCCAAGGTCACAAGCAGCATCAATAGGATTAGAACCTTGGCTTTCCCAATGTTCAGTCCACTGCTCCAACTACTCCTCCAAACTGAAGAGCTCATTGACTGAGCTTTGTTACAAGACTTCCAGCTGAGGACTGCAGTTGCTCTACTAATTTGGAAGTGATATAAAAAAGCTTAAAAATCCCCAGGCAGTTTCAAATAAAGAGTCATGGAGCTAGATCAAAGCCCTGGTTGTGAATGAGCAAGAAACAGAAAGAAGGAGAAAACTGCTGAATAAAAAAAAGAGGGAATCAAAAAACAGAGAAAATCCCCTGGTAGACCTACAGTATCAGGACGAGGATTTTATTACTACTACTACTACTGCATTTGTATAGCGCTACAAGACATATGCAGTGCTGCACAGACATATAAGAGAGAGTCCCTGCTCATTATAGCTTACAATCTAGTCAAAACAAGGGAAACACAAGGAGATCAGTTAAGACAAGATCTGAAAGCGGCAGCAAAGAAGTGAATTTTCAGCCTGGATTTGAAAAGGGTCAGAGAAAGCGCCTGACGTACAAACTCAGGTAGTTTGTTCCAGGAATAAGAAGCAGCAAGGTGAAAAGAGCGAAGTCTGGAGTTAGCAATTTGTTAGAAGAGCGGAGTTCCCGAGGGGAAGTGTAGTGAGAGATAAGAGAGGAAAGGTAGTGAAGAACTGCAGAGTGAATGCACTTATAGGTCAGCAGGAGAAGTTTGAACTGGATGTGGAAACAGATAGGGAGCCAATGAAGTGACTTGAGAAGAGGGGTAATAAAAGCATGATGAGGTTGGCGGAAGATTAGCTGCACAGCAGAGTGCTGAACAGATTGCAGGGGGAGAAAAATGATTCAAAGGGAGACCAGCAAGGAGTAGGTTACAATAGTCAAGACAGGAGGTGATTAAGGAGTGGATAAGTGTCTTAGTAGTGTGTTCAGAAAGGAATGGGCGGATAATTTTGATGCTATAGAGAAAGAAATTTAACCAAAAAAATCCCACTTCAGTGATAAATAAGCAATACTCATACAAAAATCACCAAAAGAACCCCTAAAAAGTGACACTTTTGTTTTTTTGTCGGATACTACTGAAAAAGGCACACACTTTATACTTCGTGCCTCCCCTTCAGTTGTCTCCCTTTTAATTAAACTTTAAAAAGTTCAAAGGTACTTAGCTTAGCAAAAATGCATCTTCTTCAATCACTCGCTTCAAAACCCAAGTAGAAGGTTAGCAGCAACTTGACTCAATCATCCAAATGAGAATACAAGTGTCCACACACAAATGTAGATCTACATTTGTGTGTGGACACTTGTATTCTCATTTGGATGATTGAGTCAAGTTGCTGCTAACCTTCTACTTGGGTTTTGAAGCGAGTGATTGAAGAAGATGCATTTTTGCTAAGCTAAGTACCTTTGAACTTTTTAAAGTTTAATTAAAAGGGAGACAACTGAAGGGGAGGCACGAAGTATAAAGTGTGTGCCTTTTTCAGTAGTATCCGACAAAAACACAAAAGTGTCACTTTTTAGGGGTTCTTTTGGTGATTTTTGTATGAATAGAGAAAGAAATGGCAGATCTTAGCTATCTGATGGATGTGTGTGTGGAGAAGGAGTCAAAGATGTGAGCTGAGGAAACAGGGAGGATAGAGAGTTATCCACAGAGACTGAGAAAGGAGGAAGAGGAGAGGAGATTTTAGGAGGAAAAATAAGCAGCTCGGTTTTGGCTATGTTCAATTTCAAGCAGCAGCGAGACATCCAAGCAGCAATTTCAGAAAGGCAGGCAGAGATCCGGGTCTGGATTGCCAGAGAGATTTCAGGTGTAGAGAGGTAGATCTGGGAGTCATCAGCATAAATATGGTACTGAAAGCCATGGGAAGAGATGAGCACACCAAGGGACTGGATATAGAGAGAGAGAAAATGAGTGGACCCAACAAATCCTTGAGGTACATCAACTGAGAGCGGGATAGCAGCAGAGGAGGATCCACCAGAATAAACACTGAAAGAGCGATGGGAGAAATAAAAGGAGAACCAGAATAGTACAAAGCCCTTAAAACCAAGCGAGGACAGAGTATCAAGGAGAAGGTTGTGGTCAACAGTGTCAAAAGCAGCAGAAAGGTCAAGAAGGATGAGGACTGATCTTGGATTTTGCCAGGAACAAGTCACTAGAGACTTTGGCAAGAGCCATTTCAGTAGAATGTAAAGGACAAAAGCCAGATTTGTAAAGGATCCAAGAGGGCTTGAGAGGAGAGAAAGTCAGGGCAATGGCAGTGAACTGCACATTCAAGTAGTTTAGGACCAAAGGGAGGAGGGAGATGGGTCGATAGGACAGGTAGGATCAAGTGAGGGTTTCTTGAGGAGAGGTGTAACTACAGCATGCTTGAAGGCTGCAGGGACAGTTGCAGTGGAGAGCGATAGGTTGAGAATATAAGAGATGGAAGGGACAACAGTGGAGGAGATGGGGCTTAGGAGATGGGTGGGAATAGATCAGAGGAGCAGGTTATGAGTTTGGAGGATGAAAGGTATGCAGTTTCCACCTCAGGGATCACAGAAAAGGAATAGAGGATAGCAGAGGTAGAGGGGGAATGTTGTGAGTGAAAGGGTGATATTGTGGATCTTGTCATGGAAATAGTCAGCCAGGGTTTGGGAAAAAAGAGAGGGAGGGGTTGGGGTAAAAAGAGAAGGAGGGATCAGAGGCAGAGGCACCTTGAGGAGCGAGTTGAGAGTAGTAATGAGATGGTGAGGGTCAGAGACAAGAGAGTTGTCATAATAGTCCTGTTTGGTGAGTGCTAGCTGAGTGCTATGGGAAGGGACAAGCATGAATTTGATGTATAGTATGTCTGCAAGGGAGCGGGATTTGAGCCAAGCACGCTCAGCTGAATGGGCACAGGCATGTAGATAGTGGGTAGTAGATGAAAGCCAGGGCTGGGGGGTGCAGTACATCTCACAGGACATGGCATGGGCAGAGCGAGAGCATCCAGAGCAGAGGAGTGTGCAGCGTTATAGGAAGCTATTGCCTCATCAACACTCAGATGACATAGTGGAGGGAAGAGATGATGAAACAGTGGAGGAGAGAACCAAAGGGTCAATAGCTTGAAGATTTCTAAAGAGGTTGGAGGAGACAGGACGAGGTTGAGGCAGCATGTGATGAAGAGTGAAGCTTAGCAAGTGATGGTCAGATAAGGGAAGAACTGAGGCACAGAGGTTTGAGGGTAAGCAATTAGAGAAAAATACAAGGTCAAGGCAGTGGCCATGCTGGTGATTGGGGGTAGTAAGTAAAGCTGGAGGTCGAATGAGGACATAAGGGAAAGGAGCTTTAAAGCATAAGGATCAGAGGAGTTATCAACATGAATGTTAAAATCCCCAAGAAGAAAAGTGAGGGAAGAGGAATCCAGAAAGAAGAAAAGCCATGAGTCAAAGTTAGTGAGAAAGGTAGAAGTAGACTTCTCAGGAGGTCGATAAATAATTGCTACTTGGAGAGGTAGTGGAGTGAAAAGGCGGATGGAGTAGACTTCAAAGGAGGGAAAGGAGTGAGACTGAGTCAGCAGGAGGGGTTGGAATTGGCAGGAAGGATAAAGTAGAAGCCCAACACCACCACCAAAGCCAGTGGGATTAGGCGTGTGGGAGAACTGATAACCACCATGACAGAGAGCAGCGACAGATGCCGTGTCTTCTGGGAGGAGCCAGGTCTCAGTTAGAGCAAGAAGATGGAGATTATTAGAGATAAATAGATCATGAGTACAAGCAAGTTTATTTGAGATGGAGTGTGCAAAGGGAGAGAGGAAGGGGAAAGGAGAGGGATATGAATAAGATTAGAGGTGTTGCGTGAAGATCTCTTCTCAGAGTGTGACAAAAATCTAGGGGGGCTAGGGTTGGGTTTGATATCCCCAGATGAGAGAAGGAGGAGGAGGAGTAGAAGAGCGCAGGGTAGAGAGGAGACAATACGGTGGAAACGAGGGTGAAGTTGTCTTAGAGAGAGGAGATGGCTGAATGAGAAGGAGAAAATGGTGAAACTCAAGAGCTGATGACAGAGTAGAGAACAGAATGGAGGGAGAAGTGAGGATGGTAAAGGGGAGATAAGGAGGGGAGGAGTGAAGGTGTTGGTAGGAGACCTCACCATTAATATTTTCAGATATGGTTTTAAACCCAATTGCTAAACAGTATTGTTCCTTTATGCAGGATTCTACACATATGCTAAATAAATTACAACAGGTTACTGATATCTTAGAAATCGATTGGTTAGTTATGCTATATGTGGAAGCACTTTACATTAATATTTAACAACAGGAAGTTATTTGCATAATGCAAGATCTCCTTTTAAATGAAAAACTAGAACGCATTCCTATTGAATTTCTCATTGAATTGTTGAAATTGGTGTTTAAGAAAAATCATTTTTGGTATGCTGGTAAATTTTACCTACAGATGCAAAGTATAGCTATGGGGGCTAGACTGGACCCTTCCATAACCACTATTTATATGGTGATGTTTGACAAAGATCAAGTATATAAATCCCCATGATTCCAATTTGTGAGTCTTTGGAGTAGATTTTCAGATGACATATTTTTTATTTGGAAGGGTACTGTTGCACAACTGAATGAATTTGTAGAATGGTTTAATACTAGAAAAAAATATTTAAAATGAAACATCGTCATGTAGAATTTTTGGATTTATTGAGATTAGTAGTCATCATCCAAAAAAACCTGAGGGATAATTTAGTAGTAGGACAATTTATGAGAATAAGACAAGTTTGTAACACAATTGAGGAATATAAACAATGCGCTCAGGATCTGTCATGTAGATTGAGAGATAGAGGGTATCCAGAGTATATAAACATGCTCTCTATGCACAGAGATCTTGGTTGTTATTGTACCATCAGGAACCCAAACAAGAGTGAGTAACATGTATATTGCCTTATTCTACGGTTAATAAGATCATTTATAACACAGGTACACTACCAAAAAACTGCCTCCAGTTTTGCAACTGATTCCTTTAGATTTTGGGGTGCTGAATCCAGGAAAAATAGCCAAAATGTTCCATCACGTCACGTTTTCTTGCAAAATTAGATTTCTTACCCATATAAGGAATGTTCACATAATTTCTTTTTAGCCGACTGCAGTTTATTTTCTTGGCCCAAAATAGAGGTTGTAATGGTTAACTAACTAGAAACACTCCCTCATGATATTTTAGAGTGTTTTGTATTCATTTTATACATTAACAGGACAATTGGGAGGCGGGGGGCTAAATCCAGTACTCTCGCTGGCGCATGTTCTTTCCTGTTCGCCTCGCCTCGTTCGCTCGCTCAAACACGGTGGTTGCGACATGAACGTTCCTGTCAAATTTCAGTTTCTTGCAAGTTCATTATTACCTTTTGTTTGCTCAGTCATAATCCAGCTTTATTCCGAAGTGGTTCACTACAGTTGTAGTTTGCAGTGCTGTGTATTTGTGATGGCTCACAGAGCCAGAGGTTGCGTCAACTCTCCGGACAGTTTTTGTTTTATTTGTGGGGAATATACCGTGAAAAAGCGGCAGAGGAACATTTCTGCATTTATTAAAAAAGTATATTTCGCCTATTTCGGTTTGAAGTTAGGCGATCAAGACAAACCGTGGGCTCCTCACAAAGTGTGCAAGACATGTGAGGAAGATCTACGCTTATGGATGAAAGGTAAAAAACAAGCATTTCGTTTCGGAATACCTATGATGTGGCGTGAACAAAGAGACCACAGCAATGACTGCTATTTTTGCTCTTGCATTGTGAAGGGATACAACTTAAAAAATAAGAACGTAATAAGTTACCCCAACCTTCCCTCAGTAATTAGGCCTATGCCTCATAGCAACGAAGTACCTGTGCCTGAACCACCAAAATCTTTGGATCATATTTGTGTGGACGGTTCTGATCATGATGAGACTCATCAGATGGCTTTTCCCGATGAGTCCAGTACTTCCGAGTTTGAAACTGAACCAGATCCGAAACCTGAACTTTTCTCTCAAGCTGAATTGAATGATTTAGTCCGGGATTTAGGACTCCCAAAAGATGCTGCCCAACTGCTAGGTTCTCGGCTTAAACAAAAAAATCTATTGTCACCAGGAACAACTTTTTATTGGTACCGCAACCGCGAGACACAATTTTTGAAGTATTTCAGCAAAGAGGAAGATTTGGTATTTTGCAACGATATATACGGAGTGATGGAAAAGTTTAAACTCAAGTATGATCCTGCTGAATGGCGGCTGTTCATTGATTCGTCAAAAGACAGCATAAAAGGTGTTCTTCTTCATAATGGCAACACATTCGCTTCAGTTCCTATTGCTCACTCTGTTATTCTCCAAGAAAAATACGAGACTTTGGCCCTGATTCTTCAGAAGATTCGTTATGATGAGCATAAGTGGATGATTTGTGGAGACTTTAAAATTCTACCCATGCTATTAGGGCAGCAATCCGGTTTTACCAAATATCCCTGCTTCCTTTGCTTGTGGGATAGCCGGGCCCGCGACCTACACTGGGGGAAAAAAGACTGGCCAATTCGGGAGTATTTGAGACCCGGTGAGAAAAATGTTCTTCATGAGAGCTTGGTACCTCGTGATAAAATTCTATTACCACCTCTCCACATTAAGTTGGGTCTCATTAAGCAATTCATCAAGTCCCTTCCAAAAGATGGTGAGTGCTTTCGGTACCTTTGCTCAAAGTTCCCCCGACTTTCTGAAGCAAAGCTAAAGGAAGGAGTGTTTGTTGGCCCTGATATAAGGAAACTCATTTCAGATGGAGCATTCGCTGAAACGATGTCTGAGAAGGAAAAAGAAGCCTGGGATTCCTTCAAGGATGTTGTTCTCAAATTCTTGGGGAACAGGCGGGATGAGAACTATAAGGATATTGTTGCCAGGATGCTCAATGCCTTCAAAGAACAAGGCTGTAACATGAGCCTGAAAGTCCATTTCTTGCACTCCCATGTGAACTACTTTCCCGAAAACTTGGGGGCGTACAGTGAAGAACAAGGTGAAAGGTTTCACCAGGACATCAAGGACGCAGAGAGAAGGTACCAAGGAAGATGGAACACCACTATGATGGCTGATTTCTGCTGGTTGCTGCTGCGGGAAACCCCAGATGAAAAATACACCAAGCAGCGCACCAAGAGAAGCATTCGGGGGAAGAAGAAACGGGCCCACCAGGAGATTGATTGACCCAAGAATGACTTTAAAATCTAAACTGTGTTGACAAATATCGTGTTTTTACTAAACTTTGAAATAAAAATTTGCTAGTTATTACCACAGTGTCGGATCTCATTTATTAGAATTTTATTTTCACACCATCGGGTGTTTGTCTTCATGTATTGCAATGGTGCGGTTTGCGTTTTCTATTCTTACATACATACCTGTACAACATTTTTTGCACATTTCTTTGCTTTGCTTTGTGTCTAACCTCGCTCTTATATGTTCAATGTTTGTGCACATGTATGTGGCTGTTTTAAGTGCAGACAATTTTGCTAACATCACAGTGTGTTTTGTTGACATTACTCTATTCTTATGTGCTGCCTTGTTACAATTTTCTTTATTCTTATTTGAATAACTACTAAACAATTAGTATAAAGAATTCATCCAAGAAACTTTTATCTCGATCGCACTCAATCTGAAACGTTCACCTCAAACAGCTAACCCAATGTAGCAAAAAATCTGTACGTGATGGAGCAAATTGGTTACCAGATTTGGATTCAGCGCACCAAAAAACGTAAAAATCAATCGAAACATTAGAGGCAGTTTAAAAAAAAAATTTTTTAGTGTACCTGTGTAATCATTGGGATATGATAACAGTACAAAGTTTTCCATTCACTCAGGGCAGGAAAGCATAGTTACTCACCTATAACAGGTGATCTCTGGGAACAACAGGAATTGAGTCTTCACATATGGGTATCATCTGAACTGACGGAGCCCGTGTGGGAACGCTCCTGAGTGTCCTATAGGAAAGTTTTTGGGAGCATCCCACTGCGTCTGTGCTGCTGCCTTCCCGCCCTTCCAACTCTCCCTCTTCAGTTGGGTTTGTAACTGAGACGAAGGAGAAGGAGAAGGAGAGAAAGAGAGAGAGACAGAAAGAGAGGAGAGAGAGAAAGAGAGACACACACAACTCCTAGGGGAGGTAGGTGGGCTGTGAAGACTCCATTCCTGCTGTTCCCTGAGATCACCTGTTACAGGTGAGTAACTACGCTATCTCCAGGAACAAGCAGGAATGTAGTCTTCACATATGGGGACTCCCAAGCTTAGAGGTGCCAGGGAGATGACCCCAGGGGCTGCGAAACCCAGGCTGCGGTGGGTCATGTTTACTCCCAAGGATCTCTGGCATTGAAACCCGGGACAGCGGGTAGGAGTTGTTCTGAAAGAGAAGCTAGAGAACAGCCTGGCCAAACAAGGCATCCCGACGGGAGTCCTTGTCCAAGCAGTAATGGGCTGCAAAGGTGTGGATCGAAGACCAAGTGGCTGCTTTGCAAATGTCGTCAATCAACACTGAGCGAAGGTTAGCCATTGAGGCAGCCATTGCTCTCACATTGTGAGCTGTGACATGACCTTCGAGAGAAAGTTCCTTACTCTCATAGGTAAAGGATATGCAGTCTGCAATCCACTTTGAGAGAGTTCTCTTGGAAACTGGTGAACCCAGGTGACTGGAATCAAAGGCAACAAAAAGCTGTGAAGCCTTTCTATGTTGCTTAGTCTTCTGAAGGTATAACGCTAAAGCTCTTTTACAATCAAGAGTATGAAGATTCCTTTCTGCACTGGAGGCGTGAGGCCAAGGGAAGAAGACAGGAAGGTAAACCGACTGGCTTAAATAAAAAGGCGAAACCACCTTTGGCATAAAGTGAGGATGAGTCCTAAGGACTACTTTATTTACATGCACTGCCCCATTGTATTCAAATATATCTCATGCATATTCATTAGGGACAGCCTGAAAACCTGAATGGTGTTTGGCCCTCCAGGACTGGAGTTGGGAACCTCTGCCCTAAGGTATACATGGATAGGCTAGCAGACCTATGAAAATACATCTGTCTGAACATATCTAGATTGAAGACTCATTCTAGAATGGACCTAATGGTACTTCACTGTGAGGAGTTTGGACATACCTTCAAAGATCTTAGGTGGCACAAAATTATTGATCATATTCCAAAATCTTGGAAGGGAGGAGATCGACAGAAGAAATTACATTTTTGTGAGCAACATTGGATTTATAACCTTGGAACAGTGAAAGCACAGGGTATGAATTTAGAAATCAACTTGTCTTCCTTGTTGTAAGGATGTGATCTAGAAAATTGGTTTCTTAGTGGAGAAATGTTTTTAATTGGGAATTAATGTGCTGGGACAATAACAGTCTCCAATCCCCTGGATGGAAAAGCATTTGCTTTAAGAAGTATGTTGAAGGTGGTTTCCTATTGAGATTGTTTCCAGGTAAAGATAGCGATGTAGAAAAGAGACGCCATTTTGAAGAAAGATCATATAAGGTGAATTGATCAATTCAAAGTCAAGTAAGAAATATTCGACTTAGTGAATGAAAAATAGTCTAACTGGTTGTAATACGCAGTCACTCATCCGTAGCAGGTATTCTCTAGGAACAACAGGAATCAGTCCTCACATATGGGCGACGTCGGCAGCGACTGAGCCTGTGCAGTAACCTATCCCCAGCTTTCAAAGAAAGCCTTTGGGAGATCCATCACACGTGTATGGTCACTTTCTCACCCAAGGGTGCCATCTTGCCGCTATATGACATAGCTCAAGACAACAAAAAGAAAAGCAACTCCACAGGGAGGAGGGAGGGTTGGGAGAACGGATTCCTGCTGTTACTGGAGAACACCTGAGTAACTACGCTTTCACTGGGAGCATGCAGGAAGCCAATCCTCACATATGGGACTCCAAAGCTACAGGCTACCAAAAAGCCTGTAAAGCCGCAGGTGACCCAAAAATAGAACCATGAAGAATAGCAGAGAGCACAGATGGGTGGCAAGACCTCAGTAGCAACCAAAGCATTCACCAGGGAAACCAGCTCTCCGCAGCCTGAACACATAGAAGGGCTGGAGGGTAGGAGTTGCCTTAAACCCCAAACAGATGACAGAGTACCACCTGGCCAAAGGCGCTGTCCCACTAGGATGACTCCTCCAGGCAATAATGTGCTGCGACGGTGTGGACTGAGGACCAGGTGGCAAGCCAGCAGACCTCCAGCAAGGGAACCGAGTAGAGGTTGGCCATAGATGCTGCCAGATGTTTAACTCTAGACTCCTGCAAAACCTTTGCGGTCTTAGGCATAACATAACTTATGGTTATTTATTACATGGTTCCATACCAATGGTCTTTTATCTTTCAGATGTCTTTTGCACTATATGTTCCCTCCTTCTTTCTTAGGTGCTCCTCTTACTGCAGCATTTACATAGCAGTTTTCTTTCCGAAACGTTTTTTAACTGTTTAATCCACACAAGAATGACCAAATCCAAAATGTTTGGTGAGGAAGCTCTTCGGACATATAGGCAATTATAGACTATTTCTTTGTTCTAATGTTTATCATAGATTGCTTCATCTACAACACAACTCTTTTTCTACATATTATTGTCTAGTTTGTACTGCACTCCCTACATTCATTCACCATACCGTAAGTCTAGATCATGCCTCTTGTTTTGTCTTATAGTTCTCTTAATCATTATATTATTCTTCAGCTTGTCTATTATAAAATCATGGGTACTTACATAGCTTTTAACATGCTTGATGATTCTGTTTCCAACTTTTAACCATATTTATGAACATGTTTTCTCTTTTATTTTATAAAGTTTTATGTACAATACAAAATGTTTATCTAATTATTTATTATTTGTTATTTATTTTTTAATCCTCTTACATTTAATCTCAAGCTACTACTACTTTGAGTGCTGACATTTTATTCATGTCCTTATTAGAGTTGGAATTCACCCAATTATATGATTTCAATGTTCTCTGCTTTTCTTATGTGTTAAATTCTTTTGTGTTTTATTCTTTTTATGATTTTAATTTATATAATTATTCATGCAATATTGTTTCAATTTGCTCATATATGTATTTTATTTAGAACTGTCTCACCCTGACGAAGACTTTGCCGAAACACGGCCGTGTCAGGTGATTGGCAACCTTTTTTCTTCAATAAAATTTGTTGCTATTACCTCACTTTGGTCATGTTGAGATGTGCCAAGAGAGTAGCCTGAACCTTTGAGACCATGTGGCCCAACATTCTCAGCATGCTCCTCGATGTCTGCTGACACTGTTGTACTTCTTTCTATGATCACCATCAAGTGAGTAAGACATTCTTGTGGAAGGAAGGCTGTTGCCTGTTTTGTGTCTAGCAGAGCTCCAATGAATTCTATGATGGACTCAAGTTTGACTTGGGTAATACAGACAGGACCTAGCAGCTCCAGCACTCAGATGGTGATGCATACAAATTCTTGAACTCCTTTTTGAGTGGTGCTCTTGACCAGATAATCGTCCAAGTTTGCATAGAAACACTGCAGCAACCGCAAGATATTTTGTGAATACACAAGGAGTGGATGCATGACTGAAAGGCAATACATGGTATTGCAAGTGGCATTTCCCTACAATGAATCACAGATATATACCAGTTACAGGAAATATCTGTATATGGATGTAGGCATCCTTCAGGTTCAGAGAAATTAGCCAACTCTCTTTTTGAAGGAAAAGGAACAGAATGCAGAGGGAAACCATTCAGAACCTTTTTGCGAACCAGATACATGTTTAGATCCCTCAAGTCTAAGATGGGACAGTATCACCCTGTCTTTTTGGGAAACAGGATATATCTTGAGTAAAATCCCAGGGGTACCAGCTATTACATTAAGGTGCAGGCCCATTTTGAGACTATGTTCTTTGATTGTGAGAAGCAAATGTTTCAGATCATCTTCACTTTCCGCCAGTAATGTGGTATCATCAGCATAGCAAAGGTTGTTGATGAGTCTTCCACCAATCTTCACACCTCTGTTGTCTTCATACAATCCTGCTTCTCTGATGATTTGTTCTGCATATAAATTAAACAGGTAGGGGGAAAGTATGCAGCCTTGTCTTACACCTTTGCTTACTTTAAACCATTCTGTTTCTCCTTGTTCTGTTCGAACTGTTGCTTCTTGATCAATGTACAGATTGTGCAAGAGAACAATCAGGTGTTCTGGTATACCCATGCTTCTTAATGTGGCCCAGAATTTCTCATGGTTTACACAGTCAAAAGCTTTGCTATAGTCGATAAAGCACAAATAGATATCCTTTTAGTATTCTTTAGTCTTTTCAAGGATCCATCTCACATCCGCAATGATGTCTCTCGTTCCTTGCCCTTTCCTGAACCCAGCTTGCACTTCAGGTAGTTCTTGTTCCAGGTATGATTTTAGTCTCTTTTGAATAATCTTCAGTAGAATCTTGCTGGCATGTGGAATCAGAGCGATTGTGCGATAATTTCCACAGTCAGTTGGATCACCTTTCTTTAGTATTGGTATAAACACAGATCTTTTCCAGTCAGTTGGCCATGATGCTGTCTTCCATATTTCTTGGCAGAGCCTTGTAAGTACGGTAACAGCTGCATCAGATTGCTGTAATACTTCTATGGGAATGCAATCAATGCCTGGTGCTTTGTTCTTTGATAAGGCTTTCAATGCTGCTTCAACTTCTTCTTTCATCACCGATGGTTCCAGATCATAAGGTACAGGTTGAAACTGCTGTTGGTCCACTTGATCTTTATCATATAAAAACTCTGTATATTCCTTCCATCTTTTCTTGATCTTCTCAGCATCATTCAACATAGAACCTTGAGCATCTTGTAACATTCCAATTCGAGGCTGGAACTTTTTCTTTAACTCTCGTAGCTTTAGGAAAGCTGATCTTGTTCTTCCTCTAATAGTTTCTGCTTCTATTTCCTTGCATGCATCATTGTAGTACTTTTCCTTGTCCTGTCTTGCTGCACGTTGGAAATCTCTGTTGAGTTCTGTTATTGTCTTTCTTTCTCCTCTGGCTTTAGCTTCTCTGCGTTTCTGGGCAATTTTCAGAGTTTCTTCCGTCATCCATTTTGGCTGTTTTTTTTTTTTTACCTTTTGTAGAGACTTCTCGCTTTCTTCCAACACAACCTTCTTGATGTCATTCCATAACTCTTCTGGAACTCTATCTTAATGTAAAGAAGACAAAGATCATGACAACTGGCATAATCAACAGGTTCATCGGCGAAGGAGAAGAAATTGAAATTGTGAATAACTTTAACCTACTTGGATCAACTATCAATAAAGAAGCAACAAGCAGTCAAGAAATCAGACGACGCATTGCTCTTGGCAGAATGGCTATGAAAGACCTAGATAAGATTCTCAAGAGCAGAGATGTCTCTCTCCATACAAAGATTCGACTTGTTTAAGCCATGGTATTTTCAATAACATCATATGGATGTGAAAGCTGGACAGTGAAAAAGATAGACAGGAAGAAAATTGATGCCTTTGAATTATGGTGCTGGCGGCGAATACTGTGTATACCATGGACTGCCTGAAGAACAAACCAGTCTGTACTAGAGGAGATCAAATCTAAGCTTTCTTTAGAAGCTCAGATGACAAGACTTCGACTTTCATACTTTGGACACATCATGCGGAGAGAGAGATCATTAGAGAAAGACATCATGCTTGGCAAGATAGAAGGTCAACGCAAAAGAGGAAGGCCAGCAATGAGATGGATCGATACAATAACAACAGCTACGGGTACCAGTCTGTCAACAATGAGCCGCCTGACGGAAGACCGAACACAATTTAGGATAGCTATCCAGAGGGTCGCCATGAGTCGACTCTGACTCAACGGCACTTAACAACAACAACCAGCTATTTTCTGTAGAAGCCAGTCAAATCTCTGGTTTAAATTGGGATGCCAGCTAGAGTTTTCTGAGCCTTATGCTGCCAAGGGTAGGAGCAAGAGGGCTATCTGCTTCAGGTGAGAGTAGTAGGATCTCTGTTGCCCTCCGCTGTAGATCCTTTGAGATATGGAGGCTGGGCTAGAAGGAGAAACATAGAAACATGACGACAGAAAAAGACCACATGGCCTATCTAATCTGTCCTTCCATATCAACCACTACAACAGTCCCCTTTTTTCCTTTAGAGATCCTCTGCGTTTGCCCCATGCTTCTTTGAATTCAGATACTGTCCTCATCTCTACCACCTCCACTGGGAGACTATTCCATGGATCCTCCACTCTTTCCATAAAGAAATATTTCCACATATCACTCCTGAATCTATCCCATGTCCCCTCATAGCAGAGCTTGCTTTCAATCGAAAGAGGTACTCCTCCTGTGCATTTATGCCACGAAGGTATTTAAACGTCTCAATCATATCACCTCTATCCCGCCTTTACTCTAAGGTGTACATATTAAGATCCTTAAGTCTGTCCTCATATACGTTATAATGAAGACCACTAACCATTTTAGTAGCCACCCTCTGTACTGACTCCAGCCTGTTTATATCCTTTTGAAGGTGCAGTCTCCAGAATTGCACACAATACTGCAAATGAGGTTGCACCAAAGACTTATACAGAGGCACCATCACTTCCTTTCTTCTGCTGGCCATACCTCTCCCTGTGCATCCAAGCATCCTTCTAGCTTTTGCTGTCACCTTTTCTAGCTGTTCAGCTACTTTAAGATCATCAGACAATCATGCCTAGGTCTTGCTCTGATTTAGTGAACAAAAGTATTACACCCCTTATACTATATTGCTCCCTTGGATTGCTGCAACCCGAATGCATGACCTTACATTTTTTAATATTAAATCTCAGCTGCCAAATTCTAGACCATTCTCCAAGCTTAGCTAGATCCCTCCTCATGTTATCTACACCTTCCTGGGTGTCTTCTCTATTGTAGATTTTGGTATCATCCTCAAAGAGGCAAACCTTAGCCGACAGCTCTTCCGCTATATCACTAACAAAGATGTTAAAAAGAATTGGACCAAGGACAGATCCCTGGGGCACACCACTGGTAATTTCCTTCTCCTCAGAGTGAGCTCCATTTACCTGTACCCTTTGTCACCTCCCACTCAACCAATTTCTAACCCAAACAGAAATTTTAGGGTCCATCCCTAGGGTGCTCAGTTTGTTTATAAGTCGCCTGTAAGGAACGGTGTCAAAGGCTTTACTGAAATCTAAATACACCACATCTAGGGCTCTCCCTCAGTCCAACTCCCTAGTAACCCAGTCAAAGAAATCAATTAGATTTGTCTGACAAGACCTGCCTTTGGTGAATCCATGCAGCCTCAGATCCTGTAATCCGCTGGACTCCAGAAACCTCACTATTTTCTATTTCAGCAGCGTTTCCAATAATTTACTCACCACCAAAGTTAAACTGACCAGCCTGTAGTTTTCAACCATATCCTTACTTCCGCTTTTGTGTAAACGGACCACATCAGCCTCTCTCCAGTACTTTGGCACCAATACCGACTCCAACGAGGCATTGAAAAGGTCAGTCAGTGGAGCTGCTAGAACGTCCCCAAGTTCCCTCAGTATTCTAGGGTGTATCCCATCCGGTTCCATTGCTTTGTTTACTTTAAGCTTAGCTAGTTTCTCACGAACACAGTCTTTTGAAAATTGTTCAAGATGCCCCTCGCGTCTGTTCCTGTTTGTGGGTGTTTTCTGAGGTCCTGCTCCTGGTTCTTCATCTGTGAACACAGAACAGAAATATTTGATAAGCAGTTCTGCTTTATCCTCATCAGCTTCTACATATTCCTCCTCTTCACCCTTGACAATACTACTTTTGCCCTTCCTCTTCTAACATATCTGAAAAATGTCTTATCCCCCCCTCCCCCCCCCCATTTATTGCATTGGTTATTTCCTCCTCTTTTTGAATCTTTGCTTTCCTAACTACTTTGCTAGCTTCTCTATGTTTTTCCAAATAGAGATGCCTGTTTTCCTCTCTCTGTGATCTCTTGTATTTCATGAAGAACCCCCTCTTTTTCTTCACCTTTTCAGCTACTTCTTTCGAAAACTATAGTGGTCTCCTTTTCCTTTTACCTTTATTTACCATTTTAACAAAAAGGTTGGTTGCCCTTAAAATATCCCCTTTCAGTTTTTCCCACTGTTTTTCTACATCCCCCAGCTGTTCCCATCCCGCTAATGACTCCCTGGGGTATTGGCCCATCATGGCAAAATTAGTTTCCTAAAGTCTAAGACCCTTTCTTTTGAATGGATTCTAACAGCCCTTTATCTTTATCTTTATTTAACATTTGATAAACCGCTATTGTAGAAACATTAAACGGTGTACAATAAAAAGACAGGTTAGGCACTGCAAACAAGAAAAGGAACGCCAAAAATAAACAGGACAGGAGGAAACAGGATAGAATAGAGACACCGCACACTATTATCAAATCATAATAAAGACACAGCCCAACTGGGCAACACAAACTGTAGACAAAGGGAAGGCAAATAGAGGCTTATGACAGGACAAAAGACAGACAGACCTAATCAGGGAGGGGCCTCAGGGGAAAGCACAGTTACTTACCTGTAACAGGTGATCTCTGGGAACAGCAGGAATTAGTCCTCACATATGGGTAAGTCGGTACCGACGGAGCCTGCGCGGGAACGCTCCCCAGCTTCCCAAAAAGGAAAGCTTTTGGGAGCATCCCACAGCGTCTGCGCGCTGCCTTCCCGCCTTTCTAAACCAACTCTCCTCAGTTCAAGTTTAAAGCTGAGACAATAGAGAGAGAGAGGAAAGGAAAGATAGAGAGGGATACAACCCCCTAGGGGAGGTGGGAGGGTTGTGAGGACTAATTCCTGCTGTTCCCAGAGATCACCTGTTACAGGTAAGTAACTGTGCTATCTCCAGGAACAAGCAGGAATGAGTCCTCACATATGGGGACTCCCTAGCTGAGATGCCTGGGAGATCCCCAAGGATATGAGACCCTGAAGGGTTCCTAGTCTTCCAATGGATCTCAGGCATCCATACAGGGAAGGAGGGCAGGAGTTGTTCAAGAATGGAACAGGTGTCAGAGGACTGCCTGACCAAACAAGGCATCCCGGTGGGAGTCCTTGTCCAAGCAGTAATGGGCTGTGAAGGTATGAACCGAGGCCCAGGTGGCTGCTCGACAGATCTGGTCAATGGATACCGAATGAAGATGAGCCATAGAGGTGGCCATGGCCCTCACATTGTGAGCTGTGAAATGGCCCTCCAGAGAAAGGTTCTTACTCTGGTAAGCAAAAGAAATACACTGAGCAATCCAGTTGGACAGTGTTCTTTTAGAGACTGGAAGTCCCAAATGGGAAGGATCAAAAGTAACAAAAAGCTGGGAAGACTTTCTATGTTGCTGTGTCCTGTGTAAGTAAAAGGCTAGAGCTCTTTTACAATCTAGAGTATGAAGATTCCTCTCTGCACTGGATGCATGAGGAGCTGGAAAAAAGACAGGTAAATATACCTCTTGATTAAGATGAAAAGGTGAGACCACTTTAGGCATAAAGTGTGGATTTGTCCTAAGGACTACCTTATCATGATGGAACCTTGTATAAGGTGGATTAGCCACTAGGGCTTGCAGTTCACTAATGCGGCGAGCAGAAGTGAGTGCAATAAGGAAAATAACCTTCAATGAAAGGAATTTCAAGGAGGTAGTGGCTAAGGGTTCAAAAGGCGGCTTCATAAGCTGACCAAGAACCAAGTTTAAGTCCCATACCACCGGAGGAGGTCGAATGGGAGGCTTAGTTAAAGTTAGGCCTCTCATGAATCTTGCAATAAGAGGATGAGAGGAAATAGGTTGTCCATTAAGAGGCTTAAGGGATGCTGCAATAGCACTCAAATGGACCCTTACTGAATTTGTCTTAAGGCCTGCATTGGAAAGATGCAGGAGATATTCCAATAGAGAATTCACAGGAAGTGCCAGAGGGTCAAGACCCTTTTGGGCACACCAAATGGAAAATCTTTTCCACTTAAAAGCACAGGAATGCCTAGTGGAAGGTTTTCTGGAAGCATGGAGGATATCCTTCACTTGCTGAGAAAGATTTAAGTCTTGAAGGTCTAGGCCTTCAGTAACCAAGCTCTGAGGTGAAGGGACTTGGGGTTTGGATGCCACAAAGTCCCTTCCTCCTGGGACAGAAGGTCTGGAGCAGCTCCCAAGTCCAGAGAGGGGGCTTGGGAAAGATGCAGATGTAGAGGGTACCACACTTGGCGTGGCCAGCGTGGAGCTATGAGGATCATGGATCCTTGATCCCTCTGGAGTTTGAACAGAGTCTTGGGAATCAAAGGAATGGGTGGAAAGGCATACAGGAAGCCCTGACCCCAATGAAAGAGGAAGGCATCCTTGGCCTGGATTCCCTGACACGGAATTCTGGAACAGAACCGGGGAGGTTTGGCATTCCACGGACTTGCAAAGAGGTCTATGTCCGGGGTTCCCCATTCTTGGAAGATTCTGAGTACCTGATCCATGTGCAGGGACCATTCGCGTGGAAGCAGAACTCGACTGAGTCTGTCTGCCCAAGAGTTTTGGATTCCTGGGAGGTATACTGCCAGGAGATGGATTTGATGCTCTCTGGCGAAGGCCCATAATCTTAGAGCTTCGTTGCAAAGCGACAGAGAGCCAGTTCCTCCTTGCTTGTTTATGTAAAACATGGCTACTTGATTGTCCGTATGAATGAGGACTGTCTTGTAACTGAGGAGGGTATGAAAGACCTTGAGAACTAGGAACACTGCTCGAAGTTCCAAGTGGTTGATATGAAGAGAGGTCTCCTGTGGGGACCAAGTGCCTTGGGTGGAGAGGTCCTGCAGATGAGCTCCCCAAACTGTTTGGAAGGCATCTGTTGTGAGGGTTGCTTGGGGCAACAAAGGTTGGAAGGGGGACCCCAGCAACAGATTTTGAGTGGACCTCCACCACTGGAGAGACCAAAAGAGACGTTTGAAGGTTGCTATTTGGTCTGAGAGAGCTCCTGAAGCTTGAGTCCACTGGATGGACAAAGTCCACTGAGCTGCTCTCATGTGTAGGCGAGCATAGGGTACCACATGTACTGTGGAAGCCATGTGGCCCAGCAGCTGTAGCATCTCCCTGGCAGTTAAGTGGCTCTTTGACTGAATCTGGGAGGCTAACTGCACTAGACGTTGGCAACGGGCCTGAGGAAGGTAGGCCCTTGCAGTGGTGGTATCCAACCAGGCCCCTATGAATTCCAGGGACTGAGTAGGGGTGAGCTGGGACTTTGGGAGATTTACCACAAGTCTCAGGTATTGCAGAATGCGCCTGGTGCGGTTTAGGGAGATCTGAGCCTCTGACTGGGTTGGAGCTCGGATGAGCCAGTCGCCCAGGTAAGGGAAGACAAATATTCCCAGAGTGCGTAGAAATGCAGCAACTATTGCCATGCATTTGGTGAACACTCTCGGAGCAGAGGCTAGACCGAAAGGAAGCACTCTGTATTGGTAATGTTTTCCCTGGAACAGAAGGCGTAGGAATTTTCTGTGAGATGGATGGATGAGGACATGAGTGTACGCATCCTTGAGATCTAGAGAACAAAGCCAATCCTGACTCTGCAGGTATGGAAGGAGAGTGCCTAGAGAAAGCATCTTGAACTTCTCCTTGCATAGGAATTTATTCAATTCTCTGAGATCTAGAATGGGTCTGTATCCCCCTGTTTTCTTTGGAATGAGAAAATAGGGGGAGTAGAACCCTGATCCCTGTTGAAGAAGAGGAACCTCTTCTATGGCCCCCTGGGCCAGAAGGGTAGTCACCTCCTGATCCAGAAGGTTGAGGAGAGATGTGGGAGAATTAAAGTGTCTCACCATGGTGTAGGGAGGAAGGTCTGAGAAATGAAGTTTGTAGCCCTCTCTTATGATGGAGAGGGTCCACTGCTCTGATGTGATTTGTTCCCATCTGGGAGCAAAATGAGCTAACCTTCCTGGAATGGTGAGAGGTTCTGGCTGCTGTAGAGCCAGAAAGGTTAAGTTCTCTAGTATCAAGTCAAAAACCCTGAGGGGGTTGGGACTGCTGGGTTGCAGCAGTCCCTGCAGGTTTAGGCCTGGCCTGTTTAGGTTGCTGACGCTTAGTAGGAAAGCGACCTGTAGAAGATTGTTGGCCAGAAGTGGAAGGAAATCTGCTCCTTTTGTAAAAAGGCTTTTTGAAAGGCTTTTTCTTGGATGGAATGGAGGTAGACTTGGAAAGTCTATCCAGAGCAGAATTCTCTGCATCCATTTGAGTGGCTTTAATTTGCCACTTTCTGCCAAAGAGATTTTCACCTGTACAGGGCAGATTCCCCAAGCCATCCTGAACCCAGGGTTCTAGATCAGAAGCCTGGAGCCAAGCAATTCTACGAGCAGCTATGGCAATGCCTGAGGCTCTGCTGGCACCTTCAAAGGTGTCAAAGGCTGCCCTGTTGGAAAACTTGGAAACATCTTGAGTATGCTTAAGCCAAAGGAGAAATTCATCCCTTCTATCCTCTGGAATGAAAGGGAGAAAGTTGTGCAGCTTCTGTGCAATTTCCTTTAGAAACATACCCATATAAAGACTATATGAGTTGATTCTGGCAATAAGCATGCTGGCTTGGAAGATTTTCCTACCAAAAGCATCCAAGGTCCTGCATTCTCTTCCTGGAGGAGCAGAAGAGTGTCTTTTGGTACTCTTAATCCTCTTCATAGCTGACTGCACCACAATGGAATGGTGAGGAAGCTGAGTTTTCTGAAATCCAGGACAAGGAGGGACACAGTACATAGTGTCCAATCTACGAGAATGAGGAGAAAGGGTGAGAGGAGTCTCCCATAAGTCAATCATATGTTCATGAAGAATTTCATGAATTGGCAAGGTGACTGCCTCTCTAGGAGCCTTAGAGTATCCTAAAATATCTAATTTTTTTGCTCTAGGCTCTGCTTCAGAGGTTACTGAAATAGAGAGTCCTTTAGCCACTTCTAATATGAAGTCTTGAAAGGACAAATCCTCTGGAGGAGACATTCTCCTTTTTGAAGAAGCAGGCTCCTCAGGAAGAGTAATGAATACTTCAGGAGACTCATCTGATGAATCAGAATCATCCGAGGAATCGAAGTATCGCCTGTCCGATTCCAATGATCGATACGCGTATCGATCGGTACCGACATCGGGTGTACCCGGTACCGGATCGGTACCGAGGAAGAGCCCTGGACCAGGAACCGGAGTCGGTATCCTGGTCGATGTCGATGCAGTTGGTACCGGTATCGGTGCTGGTACCGGTACCGGCACCGGTACCGACAACGGAACTCGTTGCGGTACCGTCGGCGTCGCAGCCTTAATAAAAGCCATTATAGCCTGCTGCATGGATTGGACAGTGTGATCCATGGACGCCACGACTGCCTGGATGTCGGTACCGGGAGAAAGTGCCGGTACTCCAGAGCAGTCTAACAGGTGATCGGTCGAGGCCGTGCCATCGATGTCAACCTGTAACCCCATAGGAGGAGCTTTGGAAGCCAGAGCTTCCCGCCGGGGTTGTTTGGCTGGGGCAGGATCCTCTAGGGCAAGCCCAGAGGCATCTCGATGCTTAGAGGGAGATTTGCCCTTCAAGGACCTGCTAGGTTTATGTTTGGTTACCTGAGACCCTTCAGGAGAGGAAGACCTGGAAGATGTCGATGCCACCGCCGGTGCATCCGTGGGAAACAGCACATGGAACTTGGCTGCTCGGTTCTGTAACCCCCGTTTAGACATTAGAGAGCAGGACTGGCAATCCGGAATGGAGTGTTCAGGACCCAAACATTTAAGACACCATTTATGGGTATCTGTAACAGAAATTGTACCGCTACACTTAGTGCATTTTTTGAACCCGGAGGCTGGTTTTTCCATGATGGAAATTTTTCTTGTGGGCCTGGAGGCCTAAGAAGAAAAATACACTAAGTGAGGAATATATAGCTGGTTGTTTTTTTTTTTTGAAAGAAAAGAAAAGAAAAAGACCGGCGGTACCGGTCCGGCGTCGGGGAAGGCAGACACGCGACCAAAGAAATAAATTAAAATAAAGAACTTCTTCAGCGGTGACAGGAACATGACCTGCTGGCTCCACGGAAAAGAAGAACTGAGGAGAGTTGGTTAGGAAAGGCGGGAAGGCAGCACACAGGCGCTGTGGGATGCTCCCAAAAGCTTTCCTTTTTGGGAAGCTGGGGAGCGTTCCCGCGCAGGCTCCGTCGGTACCGATGTACCCATATGTGAGGACTCATTCCTGCTTGTTCCTGGAGATAGGTCAAATGCTTTCTGAAACAGATGAGTCTTAAGTATGATTTAAACTGAGGATATGATGGTTCTAACCTGAGGGGAGCTGGTAACCTATTCCATAATAAAGGTCCAAGGAAGAAAAAAGCTGAATGACGTGTCTGCTCCAAATGGGCTCGGGAAGGTGAGGGTAGGGATAACCGGTTGGCATGGATTGAATGAAGTTGACGATGAGGAGAATGTAAAGAAATACAATCTGCTAAATAAAGGGGGTTGCAAGTGCAGAGAGCCTGATGAATCAAAATCAAAAATTTATAATGAAAGCAATAGCGAAGGGCCAACCAGTGTAACCGGAGAATAGGGGTGATATGATCGAATCAACTGGAAAATGTGACTAGACGTGCTGCTGTATTTTGGATACGTTGCAATCTTTGAAGTTGATAATTTGGGAGATTGGCCAGAAAAACATTACAATAATCTAGTCTACTGATGACCAGAGGGAGCACGAGGGTGACTAAGGAACTGGATGGCAGCACAGAGCGGACTGCCCTGATTTGCCGCAGAGCAGCAAAGGAGCGGCGGGAGATCGAAGAGATATGCTCGTGAAAGGAGAGAGAGGGATCTAGAAGAACACCCAAGTAACGGAAAGAAGATGTAAGGGGAATACTAGTCATTCCAATAGAGGGAGCAAGTGTGGGGCACAGACCACTCAAAGATACCCACATTGCTGAGGACTTTGATGGGTTAAGATGGAGAAAATTCTCTGAAAGCCAGGAAGCAATATGAGCAAGGCAGAGATTAAACTGGGAGATATCTGGACATGACGGTGAGGTATGGAAAAGAAGAATGATGTCATCCGCATAGATGTACGATGAAACGGGATATTGTTGAATGATTAGAGGTAGTGGGGAGAGGAAAATATTAAATAGTAAGGGGGAGAGAACAGAACCCTGAGAAACTGGACAAAGAGGCGCCAGATCATCCATTGATTTAGTTAAGAGAGAATTCCAAAGGGCGGCCTGATCATCAGTAGAACGAGCAGCAAAATCAGTCGGAAAGATCGAGGGGGCTGGGGGAAAAGCCTGAAATGTTTCAACAGATATGTGACGGCGAAATGAAGGGTTAGAGGAGGGTACCGGGAGACCATCTCTCACAGGAGAGAAGGAAACCGATGAAAAAACACAAACATGGTCTGACCACGGAATGCTGAGGGTAAAAGGGGCCGAGATCACGGGCCGAAGTGACAGAGGTGACAGGATTAGGTCTAAAGTATGACCTGCCATGTGTGTCGGGCCAACTACATGTTGCTGCAGGGGGATGTCGTTCAGAAGGTTAGTGAAGGCCCGATCTTTTAGTCTAGTAGGGTTGTCAATATGGACATTAAAATCACCCAAGAGAATAAGGTTAGGGAAATGTAAAACAAGGTCCAAAATAGTCTGAAGGGCTGCATCCCATCGAGGGGTAGTAAGAGAGGGAGGAAAGTAAAGAAGGAGGAAGCAGAGAGGGGGGGAGGAGGAGGAAAGCCTCAAGAGAAGAGATTCAGGAAAAAGTGATACTGGAGAAGGAATTTCCTCAATACAGATTGAAGCACGATACAACAGGGCCACCCCACCCCCACCTCTGCCCAGCCGGGGGCAAGAGAGAGCTGCGAAACCTGGGGGCAGGGAACTAGAGAGAATCGGATGGTCACCATCCTTAAGCCAAGTTTCGGTAAGGAAACAGAGATCGAGGGAATGTTGACAAATAAGGTCTTGGACTAGCAAAGACTTTGACTTAAGAGAGCGACAGTTTAATAGGACGAGGCTAAGAGTTAACGGGATCACCGATGATGGAAGTGGCCGAGAAGGTCGGTGGATCGGTGACGAGTTGGTACTGCAGGAAATCAGGTTGTCCGTACAGCGTGCTAGCGGGCCAGGGGGAACCATGAACATAGGCGCTGGTCGCCAACCCCAAAAGGCTGGGATGGCCGACAAATGAAAAAGCTGCCCTAGGGGTGCTTCCATAAAAGGGGTAGCAAAGAAACCCAGAGAAACAAGATGATCCTGAATACAAGACGCCAAGACGGAAGAAAGGCAGCCCTCACCCCTCGCTCGCCCCAAGGAGCTCGACCAAGGAGCAGGACCTGCTCCTTGGGCGCACCCGCGGCGCGGACCGCCGCAGACAGCCCTAGTCCTAATACTGAACCACACCATCTGGTGATCACTGGATGCAAAATGATCTCCCACTATAACATCAGAAACACTTTCACCATTGGTAAGCACCAAGTCCAATATGGCCCCTTCACGTGTGGGTTCTGTTACCAATTGCCTGAATAGTTCTCCCTATTGAGAATCCAGGATCTCCTTACTTCTAGATGATACTGCAGCCGGAATATGCCAAACATCTGGCATATTGAAATTCCCTTGAAAGCATTTTGAAGGCATCAGTATGCTGCTTGATCATGGTCACAGCTTCTTGTAACTTATCTCTGAAGAGATTTTCTCCATGGCATAGCATAACATGTCAGTGAACTACTCCTGGACACTGAGTTGGAAGTCTGAGGCCAAAAACATAAGAATCTTTGGACGCCAATACTCATGAAGGAGACTCTCGATGACATTTTGAAAATACCAAATGTTGCTCAGATAATGATTTTCCACATTCCTTCCCTGGTATCCCAAGGAATAAGTATAGCACAGCTCTCTCTGGAGGGAGAAAGTCCGCAAACTCATCTAGACTGTACATGATGTTCCACAAGTTTATGCCCAAGAACTAGTAGAACCCAATATGTGACATTAGTTAGTATAGTATTCTGAAATAATTTTCTTCCAAAAGAATCCAATGTCCTAGACTCCGCAGACATGGAACTTTTGGCTATTTTGAGACCTGAATTAATGACCACTGGAATGACATGGCAGCTGCAGCTTCTCAAATCCAGGAGCCTTCTGGACTCTATACATAGAGTGAACGTTCCTACTAACTGGAGGCACAAAGGAGGACAATCTCTCACACTGTCTTCTGTAGCCTTTGAAGGATAGGGTGCACAGAACTGTCACCGCCTCCTTTGAGAGATAGGAATATTGAAGAATATCCAAATCTTTGGCTCTGGGCTCTGCCTCTGTTTCTAATTAAAATAAAATGGACTTGGCTATTTCCTTCACAAAATCATGGAAAGTATGTTCCTCATGTGGGGACCTTCATTGCTCATGAGAAGGCATGGGATCCAAGAAAGCCCTGGGGACTTCCCTTCTGAGAAGTACTCAGTGATGCTCAGAATCCCAGGAGCGCTCAGATTTAGAATCAGAGAGGTACTCAAATTACATCTGAGCCTCTGCCTGAGTCAACCTCTGATGCCTAAAGAATCTATCTCCCCTGATGCACTTGAGACCAGTATTGGCCAGGGAGAAACTGACTGAGGCCCATTGATGTGATATGGTTGATACATCAAAGCAGTAGTTTTGCATAGGACAAAGAACATGTTCATCCTCTCCTCGAGACCTCTAATGAGACACTCCTCAAGAGCTGCTATTGACAAAGGTGTGGGGCTTGCAACAGAACTGGCCAATGTCTGCAGAATCTGACCAAGAGTATCGGCAGACTGGTCTCAGCCTCATGGAGTCTAGTATAGCCCCTTCAACACAGAGGAGAATGAGTAGTCCTCACATCAGGGCTATTTTAAGAGTTGAGGCTCCTCTTTACATCATGCTCTGATGAAGTGATGCTGATGCTCTCTAGCCTCCATCCAACAATCTTCATCCTTGGTTCTTGATGGAGAATGAGGACAAATTCTATACTCTTCCTTGAGGCAGCATCAGTGAGTGGCCGAAGCCAGGGTGCCTCTTGGTGCTCAGCTCTAAGTGAGCTCAAGGGCCCCTCAATATTGATAATCTGCCAGCATCTGGTGCAAATCCTGAGGTCATAAGGGCAATACTGCCGATTCAGATGCCGAAGAATTGGTTTTATCGGTGCCAACAATTTGTTTGGACTGCTATTCATGGATAATATGACTAATACTGTCAAATGTAGAAGCTATGTCTAAAAATACATGGATGAAAGCTTATTTAGAGCTGTCTATTCCTCAGATTAGTTTGTCGAAGTGGTCTAATAAGAGTCTCTAAACCATGATTCAGCCTGAAACCGTATTGATATTCATCCAGTGGTGAATACAGGTCAATATATTCCTGTAGTTGATTTTGCACAATTTTCTTAATAACCTTGGCCAGGAATGGGAGACTTGAAATTGGCCTATATGAGTTAGGACTGGCTTTCTCCATGGATTTATTTTTTAATATTGGGCTGATCATTGCTCGTTTTAGTGCATTTGGCATGAGGCCGTGCATCAAGGATAGGTTAACTAATTTAAGAATGATTGGTGACAATTCTGCTTGTGCTGCTTTCAGCCAACTAACTGGGCAGGGGTCTAAACTAGATGTTGTGGTGTTAGATTACCAAAATAAAATAATGTCTAAAATTAACAATCTGGTGGAATGTCATCCATTTTATGGGGGGAACCAAATTGGAACTTGGAGGCCGGCTGGTGACTGTAGATGGTAGTTTTAGTTAAACCTTTTTGATCAAATGAAAAAGGATGAAGTAATAAAAAGAATAATACACAGACTGACGTAGGACACCTCTTTGGGGCTCTGTGGATAAATGAAAACTGAAGGGATAAAGCACAGTGGGGGCAAGTGCAAATTCACGCACATGCATAGTAGAACCACTCCAAATGTTTTTCTAAGGGGCATGTTTAATCTCCAGGAACAAGCAGGAATGTAGTCTTCACATATGGGTATCGTCAGTACCAACGGAGCCTACGCGGGAATGCTCCCCAGCATCCAATAAGAAAGCTTTTGGGAGCATCCCACAGCGCCTGCGTGCTGCCTTTCAGCCTTTCCCAACTGCCTCTCTCCAGTTCTTCGTTTTCCGTGGAGCCAGCAGGTCATTGTTCCTGACACCGCAGAAAATATTCCTTCTTTTTTGTGGTTGCGTCTGCCTTCCTCGACGCTATATCTGTACCACCGATTCTCTTTTCTTTCTTTTCTTTAAAAAAAAAAATATATATATATATTCTTTTTTTTTTCCAAACTTTTCTTCCATAGGTGCACGCACCATTTTGGACTTTAGGCCCAAAATTTTCTCCACTATGAAAAAACCTGCTTCGGGTTTCAAAAGGTGCACCAAGTGTGGCGGTACCATCTTCGTCACCAACATCCATGAGTAGTGTCTTAAATGTTTAGGTCGTGACCACTCCATCTCGGAGTGTATGGCTTGTGCCATGATGTCCAAAAGGGGTCGACAAAACCGAGCTGCTAAGCTCAGCGCCCTTTTTCCCTCCGATGCAACTTCTGTGGCATCGACGTCTTCCAGGGCTTCATCTTCCTCCCATGGATATCGGGTAACTAAACATAAGTCTAGCCAGTCCTCAAAGGATAGATCTCCTTCCAAGCATCAAGATGCCTCTGGCGTTGCCCTTGAGGGTTCTGTACCGGCAAAATGACCCTGGCGGAAGGCTTCGGCTTCCAAAGCATTATCGGGGCTCCAGGATGTTCTCGAGGCCTCGACCTCGGCAGAACTACTGGTGCTATGCTCTGGGGTATCGGCTACTTCTGGTACTGATATCCAGGCATCGGCAGCGTCGATAGACCAGAGGTTCCTGGCTATTGAACGCAGTCTGGTGGCTCTCCTTGCGGCATCGACACCCTCGGAACCGCGTCAGACAGTTCAACCGGTACCATCGGCATAGACATCAGTGTCTGCTTTGCTGGCACCCAGTCATGCGATGCCTAATGGTGCCGATACACCGGTACCGATCCCCCCAGTACCGACTTCGGTCGGTACGGGCATTGGGCTCTTCAAGAGCATCCGGACAGAAGGTACTTTGAATCCTCGGAGGACTCCGAGGATTCTGACAGCTCTGCCGGTACCGGGATACTTCTCCCGGAGGAGCCTTCCTCTCCTAACCATAGGATGTCTCCTTCAGAAGATATCTCCTTTCAGAATTTTATCAGAGAGGTGGCTCAAGGTCTGTCCATTACTGTGGCTCCTGAAACGGAGCCCAGGGCTAAGGAGTTGGAGATTTTACAAAATCCCAAAGCTCCTGAGGCGGCAGCTACTCTGCCTATCTATGAAATCTTACATGATCTCATGTTGAGAATGTGGGAGACACCTCTTACCACCTCTCTTCACTCTCGCAGACTGGATACCATGTATCGAGTCCCTCCTTGTCCTGGTTTCCAGAAGACTCAGCTTCCTCACCACTCTATTGTAGTGGAATCAGCTATGAGAAGGATCAGGAGTGCAAAGAGGCATGCCTCTAATCCTCCAGGACGTGAGTGTAGAAATTTGGATGCCTTTGGACGTCGTACTTTCCAGGCTTCCATGCTTTCTACCAGGATCAGTTCCTATATTTTATATATGGGAATGTTCCTTAAAGAAGTCACAGGAGACTTGGAGATGTTAAGCCCTCTCCTTCCTGATAAGAGGCAGGACTTTCTCACACTGGTTAAACATGCTCAGGGTGTTTCTAAATTTGTCAATCGTGCAACTTTTGACTGTTTTGAGTGCATAAGCAGAACCTCTGCCATTGCTATAGGTGCACGTAGAATTGCCTGGCTCCAGGCATCCAATTTTGAGCTTTGGGTGCAGGACAAACTGGGCAACATCCCTTGTACAGGTGAGAACCTATTCGGCAAAAATTGGCAAGAAAAAGCCAATGAGTTGGATGCAGACAACTCCACTTTGGATAGGTTATCCAAAGCCACAGCTGATCCTGCAAGAAAGAAATCTTTCAAGAAACCATTCTTCTTAAAAAAAGAAGAGGTTTTATCCCTCTTATTCCCAGCAGGGACATTCTGCAGGTCAGCCTGGCCGGAAAAGTCAGCAACCACCTAAACAAAGGAAAGCAGAGACTGCTAAGCCTGAACCGTCTCAGCAGTCTCAGCCTCCACAAGGCCTTTGACTTTATTTATTTATTTATTTGCAAATCTTTTATATACCGCCATTTCCTAAGATCAGTGGCGGTTTACATTGAACAACAAGAGATACATAAAACAGTGCTGTGAACAGGTACATTGAACAGTATTCAAAACTATATACAATTAGGTAAAATCAAGAATGATGAACAATAATTAGTACTATATATAGGTAGTATTAATATTTGAAACTATTTACATATATACATTAAAGTTTTATCATATGTTCTCTTTTGGTAGTAATAATGTCAGTATTAGGGCGAACAAATCATGGAAATCTAAGGAGGATGGGAGGTCTTTCATTTAGAGAACTTAGCCTTCCTGGCCCTCAATGGACCAGAGCCTTCCACCATTCCAGGAAGGTTGTGTCACTTTGCCCCCAGGTGGGGGCAAATAACAGCAGAACATTGGACACTCTCCATTATAAAAGAGGGGTACAAGCTTCACTTTCTGTGCATGCCCCCTCCCACAATGGTAAGACAGTTCAATTCTCAAACCTCTCTCATCAACCTGTTAGATCAAGAGATCACTATGCTTCTTGCCCAAGGGGCAATAGAAGTACCACCCATTCATCAGCAGGGTACAGGGTTTTACTCCCCCTATTTCCTTATCCCAAAGAAAACAGGGGGACACAGACCTATTTTAGACCTCAGAGAATTGAACAAATTCCTGTTCAAAGAGGAATTCAAGATGATTTCTCTGGGAACTCTGCTGCCATAACTTCAGAATCAGGATTGGCTTTGTTCTCTAGATCTCAAGGATGCGTACACTCATGTTCTCATCCATCCAACTCACAGAAAGTTCTTTCGGTTCCTTTTTCAAGGAAAGCACTACCAATACAGGGTGGTTCCTTTTGGCCTGGCCTCAGCACCAAGAGTGTTCACGAAATGCATGACTGTGGTAGCAGCATTTCTCCGCACTCTAGGGATATTAGTCTTCCCCTACTTAGACGACTGGCTCATTCAAGCCCCATCACAGTCAGAGGCCAGGACTTCCCTATCTTGCACAATGCGTATCCTTCAGTATTTGGGTCTGGTCATAAACATCCCAAAATCCAGTCTAACTCCCACTCAGTCTCTAGAGCTCATAGGAGCTTTGCTAGATACCAAAAAAGCAAGGGCCTATTTTCCCCAGGCCCGTTGCCTTCGCATGGTGCAGTTAGCTTCTCAAGCAGTGCTAAAACCTCATCTCACTGCCTGAGAAATGTTACAACTACTAGGTCACATGGCATCTACAGTGCATGTGGTTCCTTATGCTCGCCTCCATATGAGAGCGGCCCAGTGGACTTTATCCACTCAATGGACCCAGGCATCAGGGTGCCTGTCAGACAAAATAGCAAACACAAATCGCCTTATTTTGTCTCTCCAATGGTGGCAGTCCACTCAGAACCTGTTGCTGGGGTCCCCATTTCGACAACCTTTACCCCAGCAACTCCCACAACAGATGCTTCACCAATGGGTTGGGGAGCTCATCTGCAAGACCTCTCCACCCAAGGCACTTGGACTCCACAGGAGACTCATCTACATATCAATCTCTTAGAGCTCAGAGCAATCTTCCTTGCTCTTCGAGTGTTCCACACCCTGCTCAGCTACAAGACAGTCCTCATTCATATGGACAATCAAGTAGCCATGTTCTATGTGAACCAGCAGGGGGGGGGGGGGGGAACAGGCTCTCTGTCGCTTTGCAACGAAGCTTTGTGACAATGGGCCCTCGCCAGAGAGCATCAGATTCATCTCCTGGCAGTGTATCTTCCAGGCATACAAATCTCTTGGGCAGACAGACTCAGTCGAGTTCTGCTTCCACATGCATGGTCTCTACATGCATGCCAGGTGGCCAAGATTTTTCAAATTTGGGGAACCCCGGACATAGACCTCTTTGCAAGTCCGTTGAATGCCAAACCACCCCGGTTCTGTTCCAAAATTCCAGCTCAGGGCTCTCAGGCCAGGGATGCTTTCCTCCTTCACTGGAGGCAAGACTTCCTTTATGCCTTTCCACCCATTCCCCTAATTCCCAAAACCCTGTTCAAGCTTTAGAGAGACAGAGGGCATATGATTCTCATAGCTCCACATTGGCCGCGGCAAGTGTGGTACCCTCTCTGCTTCTACATTCTCTCAAGCTCCCTCCCTGGAGTTAGGATCTGCTCCAGATCTCCTGTCACAGGAGGACGGAATGTTATGGCATCCCAATCCCCAGTCTCTGCATCTCAGAGCTTGGTTGCTGAAGATCTAGATCTTCATGATCTTAACCTCCCTCAGCAAGTAAAGGATGTCCTTTATGCTTCCAGGAAGCCTTCCACAAGACGCTCTTATGCTTTTAAGTGGAAGAGGTTTACAATATGGTGCTCGCAGAAGGGTCTTAACCCCCTTGCGATACTTCTGGAATCATTACTGGAGTATCTCCTTCATTTATCCAATGCAGGACTTAAGACTAACTCAGTAAGAGTCCATTTGAGTGCTATTGCAGCTTCTTTCAAGCCTCTAAATGGACAACCTATTTCCTCCCATCCTCTTATAGCAAGATTTATGAGAGGCCTTCTTCTTACTAAGCCTTACATTAGGCCACCACCGGTGGCATGGGACTTGAACCTGGTTCTTGGTCAGCTCATGAAGCCACCTTTCGAACCCTTAGCTACTACCTCATTGAAATTCCTTTCTTGGAAAGTTATCTTTCTCATTGCAATCACATCAACACGTCGCATTAGTGAGTTGCAGGCACTAGTGGCTGATCCACCTTATACAAGATTCCATCATGACAAGGTAGTCCTTAGGACTCATCCACACTTTATGCCAAAGGTGGTCTCGCCTTTTTATCTTAACCAAGCGGTATATCTGCCTGTGTTCTTTCCAAGGCCTCATGCATCAAATGCAGAAAGGAATCTTCATACTTTGGACTGTAAAAGAGCTTTAGCGTTTTACTTACAAAGAACACAGCAACATAGAAAGTCCTCTCAGCTCTTTGTTGCTTTTGATCCTTCTCATTTGGGACTTCCAGTCTCCAAGAGAACAATGTCCAGCTGGATTGCACAGTGTATTTCCTTTGCCTATCAGAGTAAGAATCTTCCTCTGGAGGGCCATGTCACAGCTCACAATGTGAGAGCCATGGCAGCTTCAATGGTTCATCTGCACTCTGTGTCTATCGACGACATCTGTCGAGCAGCCACTTGGGCCTCGGTTCATACCTTCACAGCCCATTACTGCTTGGATAAGGACTCCCGCCGGGAGTTCTCCAACACCTGTTCCATACCTAATCAACTCCTACCCGCCATCCCTGGGTGGATGCCAGAGATCCATGGGGGGAAGTGGAGCCCTTTCACAGGGACACACAACTTCTGGGGTCTCTCCCTGGCATCTAAAGCTAGGGAGTCCCCATATGTGAAGACTACATTCCTGCTTGTTCCTGGAGATAGCATAGTTACTCACCTGTGATCTCCGGGAACAGCAGGAATTTAGTCTTTACAACCCACCCACCTCCCCTAGGAGTTGTATCTCTCTATCTCTTTCTCTCTCTCTCTCTCTTTGTCTCAGCTTTAAACTCAACTGGAGAGAGGCAGCTGGGATAGGCGGGAAGGCAGCACGCAGGCGCTGTGGGATGCTCCCAAAAGCTTTCTAATTGGATGCTGGGGAGCGTTCCCGCGCAGGCTCCATCGGTACAGACGATACCCATATGTGAAGACTAAATTTCTGCTGTTCCCGGAGATCACCTGTTACAGGTGAGTAATTATGCTATACTACAGGTTAATGTGCAATAACAAAATTAACACATATTAGGTGCCACCACACCCATAGAAATAACAGGGTTATGGATACTTAACCTTCAGTAAACATATCCCTAGGAACAGCTGGGAGAGGTTCCCGTGAGGGGCTCCATCGATGATATCACCCATATGTAAGCACTTATCCTGCTTGTCCATGGATAATTATCAGGAACATTGCTACTTAAACCATTCAGAATTTTACCCAAGAGATTGCACTTTTCACCAAGTAAAAACACAACATGACAAATAAAGGAGAAAAAAAGAGAAGACTGGTTAGAACACAAAAAAAAGGTCGAAGGAAAAATCAAAGAACTAAGGCTAAGTAAAAATGCTGTATTGGAGATGTTGTGCGTGTCTATTATTTTTATTTATTTATTTATTTATTTAACACTTATTTATATACCGCATCTTCCATCGATCAGTTGCGGTGTACAATTAACAACAGTTAACAAAGCTGCGTTTGTTTTACATAGAACATTAAACATTATAACTTATTACATAGAACATCTTAACATACATAAGTTAGGAATTCAGCAACTAATCAGGATATTTCAGCTATAACAGCGTGTGTAACAATTTAAACAGGAGTACTGTCTGTACTACATTAGGCAGAACATACCAGTTGTAACTATATACAAGTAGGAGAATCAAGGCATAGTAATGGAGTGTTATTTATTTAATTAAGTTTTGTATATTACAAATTAAGTTTTGTATATTACAAATGTAAAATACGCCTAAATCAATGGAAATAATTTTATATGGGTCTAGTTAACAGTCAAAATCCCTGATGGAAAAAAAAAGGTTGGAAGAATTATGCCAAAGAAAATGGTCATTATGTTCTTTATGAGAAATCTATTTGTCTCTCAGATTTTTAATGGTTCTTAATTATCAAGGCGGTGGTGCTCTGCTCGTACTCAATCCAACAGGGTATTCTCCTGGGGGCAGTATACCTACCAGGCCAGAACAACCTCCTGGCCGACAGGCTGAGCAGAGTCCTCCAGTCGCATGAGTGGCAGCTGGACCCCAGGGTGGCCGACTGGCTCTTCCAGATATGGGGGAAACCCGTAATGGACCTGTTCGCCAGCCCGGACAACTTTGTTGCCCTGCTTCTGTTCCCAGCAGCCCCACCCCTCCAAGATGGCAGCTGATGCGTTCTTCATCTCATGGTCAGAGGGCCTCATGTATGCCTTCCCTCCCATGCCACTGATTGCCAAAACCTTGTTCATGACCCTCCATGACAGGGCCTCACTCATCCTGATAGCCCCTTGATGGCCCAGGCAACCATGATTCCCGCTGCTCCTTCGATTAACGGTGGAGACCCCCAACCTGTTGGGGACTTCTCCAGGACTCCTGTCTCAGGAAGGAGATCTCTTATGCACCCCATCCTGTGGGCCCTGTCACTGACCGCGTGGCTGCTGAAAGGGTGACCCTAGCCCCTTTCAACCTCTCCTGTGAGGAAGAGGAGATCCTGCTGGCCTCCCACAAGGCCTCTAGTAGAAAAGCTTATGCCCTCAAATGGTGCAGGTTTTCGGCCTGTACCGAGCATGGGGCGGAACCGTTCTCCTGCCCAGTTGTTTTCTTGTTATAGTACCTTCTCCACCTCTCGCAATCTGGGCTCAAGTCTAACTCCATTCGGGTGCACCTTAGTGCCCTGGCGGCACACCACCAGTCCAGCCCTTGGTGACCCACTTTCTTAGGGGTCTGCTCTTATCGAAGCCCCCGGTTCGCCCTCCAGCAACAGAATGGGACCTTAATGTGGTATTGGGGCAGCTCACTTGCCACCCTTTGAGACTCTGCTACTTGCCACCTATACTACCTCTTTTAGAAGATGGTGTTCCTGGTTGCAATCACCTCCACTTGCTGAGTTAGCAAGCTTCAGGCCTTAGTGGTGGAGGCCCCTTATACCAGGTTCTACAAGAACAGAGTGCTGCTCCACATGCAGCCTAAATTTCTTCCAAAGGTAGTATTGTCCTCCCATCTCATCCAGGAAGTAGTACTCCCTACCTTCTTTCCGAGACTGCACTCCAGTATGGCGGAGATAGTCCTTCACACCTTGGACTGTAAGAGGGCTTTGTCCTTCTATATCCAATGCACTCAGGGCCACCACAAAGAAACTCAGCTTTTCATCTTCTATGACCCCAGTAGGTTGGGGAAGTCTGTGACCAAGCATACATTGTCCACCTGGGTGGCGGACTGTATCGCACTCACCTATGAGCAGGCGGGGCTCCCGCTGGAAGGCCATGTCACAGCACACCAGGTCAGGGCCATGGTGACCTCGGTGGCAAACTTGCACGCTGTCCCGATGGTGGATATCTGCCGGGCCACCAGTTGGTCTTCTGTCCATACCTTCGCAGCCCATTACTTCCTGGAAAGAGAGTCCCGATGGGACAGTGCCTTCAGCCAGGCTGTGCTTAGTAACCTGTTTAGGGTTTAGGAAGCTCCTACCCTCTGATCCTTCTGTGTTCAGGCTACCGGAGTGCTAGTTTTCATCAGACACAGGGGTCCTACTGTGGTCTGTGGACATGGATTTAATTGCTGCTGATCGTGGCTCCCCGTGAGGGAGTCTGTGTTTTTGCTATAGGCTTTCGGTAGCCTGTAGCTGGAGAGTCCCATATGACTTTCTGCTTGTTCCCGGAGAAAGCATAGTTAGCTACTCACCTGTAACAGGTGTTCCATGGGGACAGCAGGAATCAGTCCTCACAACCCTCCCTACTCCCCTTGGAGTTGCTCCTTTACCATCTTTTATTTTTGTCGTCTTTTAGCTGTGTCATCTGATTAAGCAAGATGAGACCCATGGGCGGAAAAGGGACCATGCATGCATGGTGGCATCTCCCAAAGGCTTTATTTGAAAGCTGGGGGGATGCTTCTGCGAGGTCTCTGTGGGTGCTGATGTCACCCATATGTAAGGACTGATTCCTACTGTCCCCAGAGATCACCTATTACAGGTGAGTAACTACGCTTTCTCAGGGAACAAGCAGGAAGTCAGTCCTCACATATGAGTCACAGGTGAGTAATTATACTTTACTTATTAAGGTTTGTTAGGGATTCTTATACTAATAAAACTATACCTAATATGTTTAATGGACTTTGTTCACCTCAAGATTAATTAATCTCAGGTCCTTAATATATGCCTGATGAGGATAAACAGCTGGACCTGAGAGTGAATATGGCACCTCCTTTCCTTTCAAGAGGTTTAAGCACCTATAAAGCTACGTTTATCCCAGGGGTGGGTGGGAGTCAGGGAGGGAGGGAAAGAAGACTTATTAAAAGCTGGTTGCTACACAGTACCCTGTCCTGTGCTTCTGAGGTAATCTGTGACCAATTTCTGGGTGATTAACACAGCCCCCTTACTTTACCACCTATTTAAAACATTTTCACAGGTCTCTTGCCCCCTATCTAGAAAGTCTCTTTGTAAAGATCTCTAGAAACAATTTATTGCTCAAAGAATACCGACTCTGTTTTTCCTCTTATGCTAAATTATGCTCTGATTTGATTTAAATTAAAGCTCTTTGCTGATACTAGGCCCTGAATGAGTATTAAATTTAAATTAGAAGCTCTCTGCTGGGTTCTAAATTTAAATAGAAAGCTTTCTGCTATGTTTTAAATTTAAACTGAAAGCTCTTTGCTGATACTAGGCCCTGAGTATTAAATTTAAACTTGAAGCTCTCTGCTGGGTTCTGAATTTAAACTGAAAACCCTCTGCTGGGTTTTAAACTTAAACTGAAATCTACCCTGTTGAGTTTTTAATTTAACTAAAAGCTCTTTGCTGATAATAGGCCCTGTCTGATTTAGCAAATACACTGTATTCTAATCTACACAGATTAATCAGCTTTAATCTAAAGAATTCCTTTTTCTCCAAGATTTAGAAAAATTCCCAGAAGTAAATACTTACAATTGCAGATCTCACTCCAGAAGTAGTGGTCCCTTTTTGTAGTCCTTAAATTTATTAACTTGCAGTTTGCCCTTGTCCAAGATATGCTGGAACTCTATGCCAATGACCTTCATCTGGTGTTCCTCAGATGTTTAGGGCCTACCAACAATCCCAAGTTTTGACAAAATGCCTCGAAGACATGAATGCATGGCTCATCAACAATAACCTGACAGTCAACTTTGACAAGACAGAGACTGTTTGTCACTAGGGATCCCACATTCAACCCACCCCAAGCAACCAGTATCCTAGACAAGACAATAGCAATAAAAGATGAAGTAAGCTCTTAACCTACAATCGCACATTAGCAAAACTGCAGCTAAAACTTATCACCAACTACAGACCATCAGCAGACTTAAACCAATCCTCAACCAAGATCACTTCCACACAGTATGCCAAGCAATCATAACACCAATTCTGGACTATGGAAACTCAGTATATCAAGGACTTCCAAAACAAACTATCCACCCACTACAACTGGTCTAGAATACTGCCGCACGCATCATCACGACACTGCAAAGTCAGAACACATCACACCCATACTACGACAACTACATTGGCTCCCAGTAATTGCAAGGGCGAAATACAAGTCAATCCTGAACATATTCAAAGTCATCCACCGCTGTTCAGCAGACGTGCTCCAGGATTTAATAATCAGGGAAGTAACTAGTAGACCTAGGAGGTCCAACAATGGTAACAGACTCAGTATGCCAGCAGGATATCATAAAACAAAACAAGCCATGTCTAAAAGGGCTCCCTCACTGTCAGCTCCTGCCCTATGGAACGCCCTCCCTGAAGAACTAAGGGCCCTAAAGGACACCAAGGACTAACGCAAGTCTCTCAAGACCCTCCTGTTTACGGAGTCCTACGGTCAAGTAACGTAATTTGCCAAGCACTGGTCTCAACTGCAATCGACCCACCGACAACCACACTCAGATGAGAACTAAATGTAGACAGTCTGTACGTTTGTATATCTGACCCCCTTTCCTGTTAAATGTATCCCTACATTCTGTATTAACCACTTTGATTGAAGGATAAGGTGGTATACAAAACTGGCTAAATAAACAACAAGTACATTTTGCATATCATCATCTGTGGCTTACTATAGTGACTAAATTGCTGAACTATGTCATGATGACTAACTTAGCTGAAGCTACTGCAGTAGAGAGATCACCTAGCTCTGCACACAGTGTCTGTGCACTGTTTGAGAAGATACCTCCTTTCTGTGCAGTGGCCTAAGAGGTCTGAATGCACAAGAACAGGATATGGGATCATTCCTAGTTTTCTATTTTCCTGGAGGTTCTCAGGCCAGACTTACCTTTCCCTTGTTAGAGTATGCATGGGACACAGTTATCTTTATGGGAATTTAAGGGAACACACCTTGCACTCATCAAGGAGAATGCTGTAAACTGAAATTAATCACACTGTGCATCACTTCAGTTTTGTTGGAGCTGTCTGTGCAGCACTACTGTAGTGACTATTTCCTGTACGTATTCTGCAGTACCATCAGATTTTGCAGATAGTGACCTTTGGAGCTCTGCATTGCAGCGATAATGGAATTTGCTTTTTCATGTGGCCCCTACACTGACTCCACTGATCAGCGATAATGTTCCAACTGAGCAACAGCCTCTGATTTGATAATTTGTCTATGGGTCTTTGAGTTAGCACATTTTTACAGCACATGCTGAAAAGTTTTAGAGGAGTCTGTCAACATGCCATTCCAATAGCTATGAAATTGTTAGACTGTCTAATCACTTTTCAAGTGGTATTGAACATTAAGCAATTTTTTGATATGGCGTGATCAGCCCATAGTGATCTGTTTCTATAGGCAGTATTATCCTCATATACCTCTTTGCACATATGGTCAATAGGGCTATTGGTAGTATCTCCATGCTAAGACTAAAGTACATATATTATCTCCTTGTGTTCTGTCATTAATAAAACTATAGTGGCTACATTCAAATCAGTGAATGTTCATATCTCCTCTTACATCTATCTTAGATGACCTTTGCTGCTTAACTTTGGAGCATTTTTAGATCTCTGTTTTATTTTACCTGCACACGATCAAAATGGTTCCCAAGTACACATTGTATCAAGATTTAAATAATCAAATACATACAGAGAGACAGAAATATAGACCTTTGCTTATAACTGATCTATTCAGGACACTGTTTTATGAACTTCAACCAATACCCTACGGCTCCTAAAGAGGCGACTACTCTGCCTATTCACTGTATACTCCAGGATCTTATGCTCCGGATGTGGGAAGCACCCCTCCCTATTTCTCCCCATATTCAGCTACTCGATACCATGTATCAGGTACCAGAAAGTCTCAGTTACCAGAAAATGCAGCTTCCACACCACTCAATGGTAGTGGAATCAGCTGTGTGTCGAATTAAGAGTTGTAAGATGCACTCCTCCAATCCCCCATGCAGGGAATCGAGAACCCTCGATGCCTTTGGGCGGCGGTGCTTTCAAGCCTCCATGCTTTCAGCCTGCATAAGTTCATACATACTCTACATGGGTATGTTCTTTAAGGAGGTAACTAGGGATCTGGAATCAATGGCTCCTCTTTTCCCGGATCATAAGAGGGCAGACTATCTTTCATTAGTCAAACATGCTCAGAATGTTTCGAAGTTTGTCAATAGGGCAACTTTGACTGTTTTGAATACACTAGCAGAGCAACATCTATCTGCATAGGTACATGTAGGATTGCATGCTCCAGGCATCAGACCTTGAACAATGGGTTCAAGACAAGCTGGGTAATATTCCCTGTAGTGGTGAGAACCTGTACAGGGATTGGCAAGATAAGGCTTCTCAGTTAGTCTGAGAATACCACCCTCAATAGGCTTTCCAAAACTACTGCCAAACCTACCAAGAAAAAAGCAGCTACAAAGAAAGCTTTGTATGGTAAGAAGAAGAAATTTTACCCTTCTTACCCCCCCAGTTTCTCAGTACCAATCTCAGGATTCCTAGAAAAGGCAACAGCCTCCCAATCAACAGAAAAAAAACGGAGGCTTCTACATCCCAACCAGCTGCGCAGACCCAGTCTGCACCTGGTTTTTGACTTCTTCCTAGAGAACATAGCTACCCTGCCTCTGGAGAACCCCACCCCCTCCATATAGCAGGCAGACTTTGCCATTATGCCCACAAGTATCATTTTATCACTTCAGAGCAGTGGACACTAACCATAGTGCGATAAGGATACAGGCTTTATTTTCAAAGCATGCCCCCCTCAACCCTAGTTGGGGGAATATCATTCTCAACCCCCACTCACTGCTCTCCTGCAGCAAGAGGTCACCTCTCTTCTGTCACAATGTGCCATAGAATAAGTTCCAACATTCCAACAAGGGATGGGGATCTATTCTCCCTACTTTCTCATACCAAAGAAAAACGGAGGATACAGACCCATCTTAGACCTCAGAAACCTAAACAAGTTTCTAGTCCACAAAAAAGTCAAGATCTTACTAGGAACCCTTCTACCTTATCTCCAGAGTCAGGACTGGCTCTATTCTCTAGATGTAAAAGAAGCATATACTATTCATCCAGGACACAGGAAGTATCTACGCTTCATCTTCCAGGGAAATCACTATCAATATAGAGTCCCTCCATCCGCAGACAACCTCCTCCATCTTTCAGACATGGGGAACTCTGGAAGTAGATCCTTTTGCTACTCCACAAAACGCAAAACTTCCTTGTGTCTGCACCAGAACCCTGATGTCCAGCTTACAGCAGGTGGATGCTTTCCTCCTTCATTGGGATCAGGATTTCCTGTATGCCTTTCCACTCATATCCCTGATTCCCAAAACGCTCTTCAAGCTTCAAGTAGACAGGGGCAAAATGATTCTCATAGCTTCATGCTGGCCACATCAACTGTGGTTTCCTCTCTGCTACGTCTCTCTCAGACTCGCCCGCTGAGTCTTGGGTCAGCTCCCAATCTTCTCTCCCAGGAGGAAGGGATGCTACTCCATCCCAATCGGTAGTCTCTCCATCTCATGGCTTGGCTGCTGAAAGCATAGTCTTAAAAAATTTTAACCTGACTCAGGAAGTAAAGGAGATCCTGCTAGCCTCCAGGAAACCATCCAACAGATGTTCTTATGAACTCAAGTGGTATAGATTCTCCACCTGGTGTTCCCAGAAGGAGCTTAATCCCTTTTCACCTCCTGTAGAGGCTCTCCTTCAGTATCTCCTACATCTTTCTTCCTCTGGTCTCCAGACAAACTCGGTGAGGGTTCACCTTAGTGCAATTTTTGCTTCTCACCATCCATTAGATGGACAGCCTATCTCCTCACAGCTGCTTGTGGCATGTTTTATGAGAGGGCTTTTCTTAACCAAGCCTCCCATCAGACCACCACTGGTGGCATGGTATCTTAATGTCATCTTAGGGCAGCTTCTCAAGCCATCTTTTGAACCTTTAGCCACAACCTCACTAAATTTTCTCTCATGGAAGGTTATCTTCCTAGTTGCCCTCACCTCGGCTAGACGCTTTAGTGATCTTCAGGCTTTGGTGGCAGATCCAACTTATACCCGGTTCCACCATGATAAGGTTGTCCTTAGGACTCACCCCTATTTCATGTTGAAGGTGGTGTCTTCTTTCCATCTCAATCAATCAGTTTACCTTCCTGTATTTTTCCCTAGACTGCATTCCTCTAGTGCAGAGGCATCCTTGCACACCCTTGACGGCAAGCGTGCTTTGCTTTTTACCTTCAAAGGATGAATACCATAGAGCTTCACAGTTGTTCATTCCTTTGACCCTAGTCACTTGGATCTCCCAGTTTTTAAACATATTCTGTCCATTTGGATATCATAAGCAAATGAGATGCAATATTGAGGGTAAATATGTAACGTTGTTCCAACCATAGAATGGTTCTATTAATATCACCTCCTCTCCAATTAAGTTTCACCTTTTTAATAATAAAAAATTTTAATTCTGATATTTTGTGTCCCTTTTCTATCCAATGTTGGACCAAAGGCTTATCGGCTAATTTCCTCTTTATACAACTCTTGTGTTCTACAATACGTATGCGAATGCTCCATATTGTCTTACCAACATACAATAAACTACAGGGACATAAAATAACAGATAACATGTGACGTATCACAATTTGAAAAGTCTTCAATATAAAATTTCTTCTGTGTAACCGGATGGGTAAAAATTTTTCGTACTGACTGAAGTGAGTATATAGCACTGATAAAGTCATCGTTTTCAAACATTTTATTGTGATTTTATTTTATGGTGCATGATAGCAAATGCTGCATGGTTGTGAGACGTGGCACACAATTTTGTTCACTGAGCTGTTTTAATATTTGCGACTCACGACACAGCAGGTTTTCTTTTTCTTTTTCTTTTCCTTCTCTCCCTTTTCTGCCTCTTTTCAGTTACATTTGTAAACCACATTTTTTTTCATGTTTTCTGCTTGGCTGTTCTATACATCGTTCCTTTTTACCACATTTTTCTTATAGTTGGTCATTTGTAATTAAACATGACTATTCATGTTTTTACTTTTATATTTTCCTATAATTGTAGGAATAATATTAAGTTCATTATCATTTTAAATATTTCATACCTTAAAATGTACAATGGCATTTACAGCAAATTTTATGAATTAGGGCACATATTCTCTGTTAATGAAATCAATATAACATTTATATAATCTTTATGTAATCCATTTACCTAAGTTTAGTGTTAGCTACTTTTGATTATACTAAACAATGGGCACAATTATTGCAACTTCATTTACAATGTAATTGCACCAGTCATCTCATCAATAGAATCCTTCAGGAACCCCCCCCCCCCTCCCCCTTTTAGTGTTTTTTTTTTATTTTAAAATCATATATAATTGGATTTTCACAGAAAACAGGATACATCCCTGATATCTAGTGAGTTTTCATATCACCTCATGGTTTTAAGGTAATGTTTTTTTGTTCATTCACTCCTCTCCTCTTTTTGTGTTCCGTATTGAATTTAAATATTTAAAAAAAAAATTATTTATTGGTTTATGTTAGTATTCACCCTTTGTATTTCTCCATTTTTAGTATTTATGAATTGATTATTGTTTATACATAGTTCATTATAGTTGTTATAGGATTGATTTTATGATTTTTCTTATGTTATTTATATTCTACATGTTCCTTTTTCATATATACTATTTTATTATATGACGTTTATATATGTTATTTGGCGGCTTTCGCATACATTTATATTTTTATTATGATACATTGTTTACTATGCTATTCTTATTTATTCTTTTTTATTTATATATGTATCATTATGTACATTGGCATATTTTCATGTTGTGGTTCATGCGCAAGGTCTTTACATTCATGTTTTTGTTTATTGTTTATTTTTTAATTATGTTCTTATTATTATGTTTTTAACTTTTGTTGAGGAGTCATAAAATGTTTTTTGATGTTCTTATGTGTTTTTATAGTTTTATGGTGTGCCTCACCCCTGAAGAAGTATTTTATGAAACACGGCCTGTGTCGGGTTTGGCCCCCCACAATTCATAAGGATCAATAAAAAGTTGTGCGTTTTAATCTACTGCCTACATCTTTGTACTGTTTGCTGCATAATTCACGTGGCAGTGTGCTGTTTGCTTACTGGTGGACCGGAGTCAGTGCCTGTGGTTTTAGAGCCTTCTACTTACAAGGGCCATGCCCATGTCCCTTGGCCTGTTGGGGATTTAGGAAGGCCTGAAATGGTGGGTAGTTTCTGTAAACAACCCCTTTACTCAGGTAGAAAGACTTTCTACCTGAGCCCTTCTGTCTGGGAGGGGCAGCGGTCTTTTTTGAGAGCCTGGTCCTTTGTCATGAACTCCGTCTCCAGCTCGGCAGCCTTGTCGGTCATGGGTTTGCCAAATAGGTTCTCTCCTTGGCATGGGACATCGACCAATTTGTCCTGAACCCACTGCTCGAGGTTGGATGACTGTAACAAAGCTTGGCATCGTGCATGGATGCCTGCCACCACTACTCGAGCTGCCTACTCACACCTGTCATAGGCCGCCCGAGACATGAACTTGGAACAATCACGGACTGCCTTGGCCAGGTTCTTGAACTACTGCAGGGGTTCCTCAGAAAGACCAGCTGAGAACCCGGCGAGTGTCTTCGCCAGATTTCTCAAGTATATGCCCCTTTTACAGCTGGTAGGCCTGGATGTGGCCGATGAGCATCAAGCACTGGTAACACTTTCTGCCGGGGGGCACTGAGGAGCGCATCTTCTTGATTTTTAGCCGACGCATGGCCGACTCCACCATCATGGAGTTATGCGGCAGCTGTGATTTCTGGAAGCCCTAACTCCGGCGGAATCGATAAATTGAGTCAAGCTGTTTGCTCACCACCATTACCAAAGCCGATGTCTCTCACACGGAGCATCAACCTTTCCAGGATGGGAGGGTATGGGCACCGTGAGCAATTCCCACGGAGGGGCCTCGTACTGCAGGATTTCCAACTCATCCGCCCGAGGGTCCTCCTCCGACTTGGTCAGGAACATCAAGGCTTTAGACATATCCTTGACAAAGGAAAGGAAGCCCTTATCCTCGGACAGGGACCACTGTCAAGGCTCCGAGATGGGGGAGTCAGATGAGACATCACAGTGGCGACGGTCCCACTCATAGTCTGTCAAGGACTCGTATGAGGGCTGTTCCACAGGCTTTGGAGCCCCTGATGCCCTGCGTCCGGCATACTTGTCGGGGATGAGCGCAGTCCCGATGAGCGGGACTCGGATCGCGACCGCAGCCGAGGATTGGCTCAGCCTCCAGGAACATCTTGGACATCGAGGACCCGGTGGTTGGGGCAGATGAACTGGTCATGCCAGACAACAGCGCCCACTGCTGGTCCATGAAGGCAGACAAACTGTACTCCATGGCCGCCATTCTGAACTCCAGAACAGAAGAAACCACCACCTTTGGCGCAAGCACCAAAGGATTCAGGCCCGATGCCGGCTTCTCCGAAGGGGAATCCTAAATGAGGATGGTGTTGGGGACTGAGGACGGTCTTCAGTCGGAACCTTTCGTGGGACCTTTGCAGGCCATTCCTTCTCCGACGAACATCTCAGCCAGTCGGAACCATCCAAGGACGCCACCTTCGAGGGTTTCTTCTTCTTCCGAAGTTCCCTCGAGGGAGACCCCATTTCAGAGAACCCATGATGAAGCTCAGATTCTGAAGGTTCCGCCTGAGATGTCGGGAGCTCAGACGAGGCCCTGGACTTCAGAGGCACCAGGGACTCAGGGAAGAACGTATTGTGCTGCTGCTAGAAGCTCTTGAGGGCCTTGCTGGACATCCTCTTGTAGAAACCGCAGGCTGCTGGGTCGTGGTCTCTCCAAGGCAGTGGAAATAGCAATCATGTGTGTCGGTCAAAGAATTTTAGAGCATCAATCACACTTCTTAAAGCCACCGATAGCCATGGGGGAAAAAAGTACCACTGCGAGGTCAAAGATTCTCCGGGCTGCCAGTGGGAGAAAAAGGGTGCAAAGACACCAGGAAAAGAAAAGAACAAAAACTACAAAAATAGACCGAACTCAATGCCTAGGCAACGAGGTCAATAGGTGGGTAGAGTACCGGTGTAATACCGGAGGAGAATATGAAACTCGGAAAGAAAAAAAATCAACTTTTTCTGGGGACAAGTCAGACAACGTCTGAAGGGCTCTGCAGAAAAAAGGAGACTGAGCAAGATGGCACCCTTGGGCGGGAAGAGGACCACACGTGTGGTGGCATCTCCCAAAGGCTTTCATTCAAAGCTGGCGAGATGTTTCCACGAGAGCTCCATCAGTGCCGACATGACCGATATGTAAGGACTGACTTCCTACTTGTTCTCGAAGAAATCCACAGTACTACCTTTTTACTTTCAAAAGGGAGACTATGACAAAATGAGGAAAATAGTTAAGAAATAATTAAAAGGAGCAATTGCAAAGATCAAAGATTTACATCAAGCATGGTTGTTGTTTAAAATACTATCTTGAAAGCCCAGACCAGCTGTATTCCATGCATTAAGAAAAGTGGAAGGAAGTCCAAAAAACTGCCAGCATGGTCAAAAAGGCTGTTGTAGTCAAAAAATCATCCAAATGACAAAAACTGGAAACATAAGCACTGGCAAATTAGATGCAAGGCATTGATAAGGCAGGCAAAGAGAGAAATTGAGAAGAAGCTTGCTGTGGAAGTAAAAACACATAATAAAGAATTTGTCAAGTAGAGTCATAGCAAAAAACCTGTGATGGGAGTCAGTTGGACCATTAGATGATAGAAGAGTAAAAGGGGCACTAAGAAGAGACAAGATCATAGCGGAGAGACTGAATGAATTCTTTGCTTTGGTCTTTACTGAGGAAGATGTAGAGATGTTACCCATGACTGAAATCGTATTTAAAGGTGATGCCGCAGAAAAATTGAAAGAAATATTGATACACCAGGAAGATATAGTACAACTATTTGATAAACTGAAGAGTAACAAATCACCTGGACTGGATGGTATACATCCAAGGTTGTTGAAAGAACTAAAATATGAGTTTGCAAACCTACTATTAGTAATCTGTGAACTATCATTAAAATCATCTGTAATACCTGAAGATTGGAGGATGGCTAATGTAACGCCAATGTTTCAAAAGGGTTCCAGGGGTGATCCAGAAAACTATAGACCAGTGAGCCTGATGTCAGTATTGAGACAAATGGTAGAAACCATTATAAAGAACAAAATTACTGAACATGTAGATAGTTATGGCTTAATGGGAGACAGCCAACATGGCTTTAGCCAAGGAAGGTCTTGCCTTGTCATACTAATCTGTTATGGGGTTTTTTAAGGTGTGAATAAACAGGTAGACAAAGGTGAGTCGGTTGATATAGTGTATCTGGATTTTCAGAAAGCCTTTGACAAGGTCCCTCAAAGACTTTTGACAAAACTAAAAAGTCATCAGGAACTGGTTAAAAGACAGAAAGCAAAGGGTTGGGCTAAATGGACAATTTTCCAAATGGAGAAAGGTGAACAGTGGCGTATCCCAGGGATCTGTGCTTGGTTCGCTGCTTTTTAACATATTCGTAAATGATCTGGAAATGGGAACAACAAGTGAGGTAACTGAATTTGCAGCTGAAACAAAATTGTTCAAAGTTGTTAAAACTCACGAGGATTGTGAAAGCAGTTACTTATCTGTAACAGGTGATCTCTGGGAACAGCAGGAATAAGTCTTCACATATGGGTACGTCGGTACCGACGGAGTCCGCGCGGGAACGCTTCCCAGCGTCCAATCAGAAAGCTTTTGGAAGCATCCCAACATGCCTGCATGCTACCTTCCCGCCTTCCCTACTGCCTCTCCTCAGTTAAGTTTTAAAGCTGAGACAAAGAGAGAGAGAGAGCAAGGAAGGGAAAGATAGAGATAGAGAAATGCAACTCCTAGGGGAGGTGGGTGGGTTGTGAAGACTTATTCCTGCTGTTCCCAGAGATCACCTGTTACAGGTAAGTAACTGCGCTATCTCCAGGAACAAGCAGGAATGAGTCTTCACATATGGGGACTCCCAAGCTCAGATGCCCGGAGGGAGTCCTAGCATGTTGCAAGTCTAGAACGAGCCATGCTATTCCTCAGGACCTCAGGCATCCTGGGGATGGAGGGTAGGAGTTGAATACAGAAAAAGGAGCTGTGGAACAGCTGGCTAGAACAGGGCTTCAAAGGGGAAGACCCTGTATCGAGGGCATTTAGTAGTAAAATATTGTAATCTGGGCCTCCCTTGTTGGCACTGCACAAGTGCAGTGAGCTACATATGGATCTAATAGAAGAGCCAGTGAAAGTGCTCAAGGGGTACCTCACTGAGAAGTAGAGGTAATAAAGTAGAACAAAAACAAGTGGAGGTCAGAACCCTTCAGGGTGAGAAATAGCCCCAGGGGAAAACTGGGGTAGTATAAGAGGTAGAGCTTCAGCAGAAATGCAGAAGGTACTATGAAAGGAAGCTTAAGCTGTTTTGGTCCAAAAATAGTACAAATGTAGGACCAAGAGAAAATATGAGTCTGACCCAACTGGACTGGGGTTGGAATCAGTCCATGTAGGGGAGAAAGGGTATGGAGACCCTTGTATCTGACAAGAAAGTAAGGACAGACTCAGGAGCGCTAAGCTTTAGAACAACTGAAGCTCCGCAATGTCTTTCCTAAATGGGGTCAATTAGGAAAGAAAAAAGTACATGGAGAGCTTCAGGAGTACCTAACCGGAAAAGGTTATGGTAAGGAAACGTTTGTCAATTACCACAGGAAGTGGTTATAGGTGTAGCCCCCTAAGTATGCTGGCACAGCATTGATAGGGGTAGTGCCCATCTGTCAGGATCATATAGGAATGTAAGGATATCTGAACCTAACAGACAGATAAGTAGATGGATACAGATCTATCTAAAATTATATCTCATTATATATATATATATATATATATATATATATATATATAGTTATATGCATATATATTTAACTATAAAGAGATATGTATGGGCAGAAGACACACAGATATAGATAAGTATATATATATATATAGATATATAGATATATAGATATAGATATATAGATAGATATAGATAGATATACACATTTATATATATAGATATATATACACATTTATATAGATAGACAGACAGACAGACAGACAGACAGACAGACAGATAGATAGATAGATAGATAGATAGATAGATGAATAGGCAGGCATATAGACACATGTCTCCAGGTATATGGATGGAGAGATGTCCCTAGAACCCCATCCCCCCTAGGGATCTAGGGAGAGAGGAAGATTCATCTGACAGCAAGGAGGTTGATACCTGCTTGAATAGATAAAGAGAGAATCCTTTTTTCCTGGTTATGACTGGCAGAGTCAGAGGAAAGGTCTCTCTGACAAGAAGAAGGCTGAATTCTTTGCAGAACTTGAGCTCTTGAATAACCAGGATGGCCTACATGAAAATTGCAGAGGATAACTTCAATCTGTAGACAGGAAGTCCAGATATCTCCAGAATTGCAGTATGGAGAATGAATAGAGGACGCCTCTGGAGAAAGATACCCTAGTGATCCGCCTATGAGGGCAAGATGGGTATTAGGCATCCTTTAGCTGCCATTGAAGAAATTTATCTCTGACGAGAAAACCCAAGGAGATATGGGCCAAGCCAGGGAATTGGCCCTCCTTTAGGCTTTCATGTAATGAAAGGCCTGAGGCTTATGCCTCAAAAGAGATTTCAGATGAGATGGAAAGGGTAGGGAATACCTGCTAGACATGAAACATGACTGGGGGACCCCCCCCCCCCAACCATCTGGGGTTATCTGCAAGGCAAGATACTAATGCTCTCTAGCAAGGGCCCATAGTGCAAAGCTACTCTGTAGAGATGCAGAGAGCATGCTGCAGGTTGGTTAGAAGAAAAAACTGGCTGTGGAAAGCCAGCAGGTAACCAGCTATTCTGCCAAGAACAAGGGGGTGAAGAATAGAGTTAACCAAACAGACTGTGATAATAGGGTTTCCCAAACAAGGTTGATAACCTGTTTGGGACTTAGCACTGAGGCTAGGAGGATTGCTAGTGGAGGGGAAGCCCTGGTTGTGTAGTGAACAAAACCAGTGGCTTAACCACTAGGAATTGCTGTATCTGCAGCAACTACCAGGGCAGCATGGAAAATTTCTTTTCCCTCTTCTTTTTTTAGATCGGGAAAAACGAAACAGACATGGTAGGACTTCCTATTGTCTGATGAGCTGCCCTAAGGTAACAAGGGGGAAAACAACTCCAGAAGGGAGAATCCCCCGGTAGAACAGGCAAAGGACTATAGGGGCTTACCCATGGAAAAGAGCCACTCTTACAAACCAAATGTTGTACTAAGAGGGAGGTAAGACAGAGTTGCAAGAGACCGACTATGGAGGAAGTCTCTGACAGGTGAGATGATACATGCTAGTACAGGGAAACAACTGTCTATTGATAGTTGTTACCTCTCGTTCCTCCAAGAGGAAGAGGAAAATCTGTTAAGTATGGGCATGATCATCATAAAGACTCTTAGAGAAAAGATGTCTCATGAAGAGATATCTAGGTAGGTTAGGATAAATTTAGTGCAGATACTGCAAGTGAAAAGAAGCAGACTGCCACCCTAACCACCAACCATGAGGGACAATGATCTATTTGAAACCCTGCGACTGCTGGGTTTGTTGACCCTGTTGAGTTTGTGGATTCTTCAGACCAGAGCGATGTTTCCCTTGTTTGGGAACATCTGTATGATGGGCAGATGATGGATAAAACCTTCTCCCCCTAGGGGAAGAAAGTTTGGTAGGACATTTCCTACCTACTGGGAAAGAAGGTGGCGTAGAACAGCCTCTGGAAACAAGAAAGTCAGTGGATAACTGAGTAACCTGGAGTAAAGACTCCTTGTTGAAGAGATTTTCTCCAGTGCAAGGAGTATTTCCCAGTCTTTCTTGTGCCCATTTGTCCAAGTCTGAAGCTTGGAGCCAGGCTCTACGTCATGCCCCTATAGCTATAGCAGAAGTCCTGCTAACAGACTCAAAGGAGTCTAGGGTAGCACGAATAAGAAACCTAGAGATATGTTGCGTATGACTAATCAGTGAGGAATAGTCTGTACATCTGGGTTCTTGAAGAAAAGGAGTCAAAAGATGTAATTGCTTTGTGACCTCCTCAAGAGATAGACCCATATAAAAAATATATGAGAGAATTCTTGCTGAAAGCATGGATGTCTGGAAGGTTTGACGTCCAAAGGCATCTAGTGTCTTAGACTCACGACCTGGTGGACAAGAAGAGTGCTTTTTATTACTCTTCACTCGCCTCATTGCTGATTCTACCACAATGGAATGATGAGGAAGTTGAGTCTTTTGAAACCCTGGAGAGGGGGGCACCTGATATAGAAGATCAGTTGCTCTAGAAGGTGGGGGTACCTTTTAAGGAGCTTCCCACATTCGTAGAAGGAGATCCTGCAAAGAATGATGCAAAGGAAGCATTATGTTCTCCTTTGCTTTGCTAGGAACAGAGAGGTATTCTGTATTCCCATGTGTAGGATCTTGTCCAGGAATAGGAATGGCAAGTGATTTTGCCAAATCCAGGAGGAAAGTCTGGAAAGAAGGATCCCCAGAGGGAACTTCCCTTGGATAGGCTAGATCTGATGAAGAACTAGCGTTGGCACCGAGGGATCTAGCTAGGTATATAGGAATAGAAGATCCTGAATGGTGCAGTATGGGATCCTTAGAAGGTGGTCGCTGGTACTGCAGGTCAGGACCAGCGACAGTCGGTAACAGGTCGTCCATGCTAGGGATCGATTTCAAACTCGGCATCGAGGGAAGCGAGCCTGATGAGAGAAGCATGGAAGGTACCGACAACAAAGGTAATGTGGATATCGGTACCAACTTCGGTACCGTATCTGATACCGGTGGATGAAGGCCAGCCGGTGGCAACTCTAATGGTATCAGAGTACCGAGAGTTGCGGATCCGAAGTATCGGAACCGAGCCTTCGGTACCGACGGGAGTCGGTACCAAGGCGAGTCGGTACCCAGTCCTCCAGACTGGAGATCGATTCTAGACTCGGCATCGAAGGAAGCGAGTCTATCGATGCACGTCTGGAGGGTACCGACGTCGGTACTAGTATCGGTGTCAGTACCGATACTGGAAAGTCGGTCTGAAGCGTATCCACCGGGCCCGTAGGTACCGAGGATGCCAGACGACGATCCTTGGTGAGGAATGTTTCATCCAACACCAGTGCCGATGCCGGGGTATCGGTATCGGTACCACTCGAAGCGGATGCCACCACTGGGCATGGCTCAGGTATGTTCTGTGAGGGGTGAACCTCAGGAACAACCTGAAACCCCACACAAGCTTTGGAGGCCGAAGACTCCCACCGGGGTTTTGAAGCCAGTGGATTCTCGAGGACAAGGCCGGAGGCATCTCTATGCCGTGCATGAGAATTGCCGCTTGAGGACTGGCTAGTCTTAACAGACTGTTTTTGGGTTACCTGATCCTGTGGAAAAGAAGATATGGTCGGTGCCCTGAAGCTGGAGGGGGACCGCGTGTCGAGGGCAACTCGATATTGAAAACTTCTTCTCACAATACTATTGCCCGAGGGCTCCGAAGGAAAATGGTCAGGACCCAAGCAGGTTAGAACCAATTGTGAGTGTCTAAAAATAAAGTTGTACCGCCACAGTTTGTACATTTCTTGGGGAAAGTGGCTGGCAGTTCCATGAAGGAAATGGAGAGGCCTAGAAGGCCTGAGACACCGTGAGACACTAAGGAAGAAAAAATATTCCTTAAAAAGGAAAATTTTACAAGAAAAGAAAAAAGAAACACCGGCGGTACCGGTGGCGTCGGGGAAGGCAGCCGCGACCACAAGAAAAATAAAAAATAAAAGAAGAATTTTCTGCGGTGACAGAACGTCCTGCCGGCTCCGTGGAAAAACGAAAACTGAGGAGAAGCAGTTGGGAAGGCGGGAAGGCAGCACGCAGGCGTGTTGGGATGCTTCCAAAAGCTTTCTGATTGGACGCTGGGAAGCGTTCCCGTGCGGACTCCGTCGGTACCGATGTACCCATATGTGAAAACTCATTCCTGCTTGTTCCTGGAGATAAATTGCAAGAGAACATTGGTAAACTGGAAGACTGGTCATCCAAATGGCAGGTGAAACTTAGTATGGACAAGTGCAAAGTTAGAACCACCATCCAAGAAAAAGATTTAGGTGTCATCGTTGATTACTAGTTGAAACCCTCCGCCCAGTGTGCAGCAGAGGCCAAGAGAGCAAATAGAATGCTAGGTATCATAAGGAAAGGAATGGAGAATAAAACAAAGGATATTATAATGCCTCTGTATCATTCCATGATGCAACCGCACCTTGAATATTGTGAGCAATGCTGGTCCCCATATCTTAAAAAGGATATAGCATTATAAGAACATAAGATATGCCATACTGGGTCAGACCAAGGTCCATCAAGCCCAGTATCCTTTTTCCAACAGTGGCCAATCTAGGTCATATGTACCTAGCAGTTTCCCCCAAGACAAAGGTTCCACAATGCTTGTATTGGGTCAAGCATTAATATCCTTGGTCCCTTCTTAATAATGGTTTATGGACCTCTCCTCCAGTAACTTGTCCAAACCTTTTTTAAACCCAGCTACACTAACAGCCTTTACTACATCCTCCGGTAACAAATTCCAGAGTTTGATTACACGTTGAGTGAAAAAATATTTTCTTTTATTAGTCTTAAATAGTTTACCCTGTAGCTTCATTGCATGTCCCCTAGTCTTTCTATATTCTGATAACGTAAACAATCGATCTACGTTTACCCGTTCCACTCCGTTCATTAATTTATAGACTTCTATCATATCTCCCCTCAGCCGTCTCTTAGAAAAGGTACAGAGAAGAGCCAGTAAAATGGTAACGGGGATGGGAAGATACCCCTTTGAAGAGAGGCTAAAAGGTTTAGGGCTCTTCAACCTGGAAAAGAGACGGATGAGGGGAGATATGATAGAGGTCTATAAATTAATGAATGGAGTGGAATGGGTAAACATAGACTGATTGTTTACGCCAGCAAAATATAGAAAGACCAGAGGCCATGCAATGAAACTACAGGGTAACCTATTTAAGACTAATAAGAGAAAACATTTTTTCACCCAATATGTAATCAAACTCTGGAATTCATTACCGGAGGACGTAGTAAAAGCTGTTAGTGTAGCCGGGTTTAAAAAAAAGGTTTGGACAAGTTCCTGGAGGAAAGGTCCATAAACCATTATTAAAGGGGACCCGGACTATCCATTGCTAGCCCCAATACAAGCATTGTGGAACCTGTGTCTTTTGGGGAAACTGCTAGGTATTTGTGACCTAGATTGGCCACTGTTGGAAACAGGATACTGGACTTGATGGACCTTAGTCTACCCAATATGGCATATCTTATGTTCTTATGATGTTGGCAGGGATGCATCTGAAAGTGTGCCTGAGGAGGTCAAAAACCACAAAAACCTTTATTGAAATACAAAAACAAAAAAACAAAAATGTAGAAAAATATTTGGGAGATCTTTGCCACATGTCTATCCAACAGAGCAGAAGAAACAAAATGGGGGAACTGAGGGGACCACTGCATGCAGAAGAGCCACATATGCTAAGAACTTTACACTCAAGTTCTGAGCTCTGAGAGCGCAATTCCATCCCAGCATTTGTCAAATGATGTTATCCATTATGATGTGTGCCTCATTCAGTCCTACTTGTCAATGAAAAACACCCTGCCCAGGTGATTTACTACTCTTTAGTTTGTCAATGTACTCTATTACATCATCTAGGTTCAATAATATTTATTTCAGTTCCTCCAAATTTTCATTAGTAAATACCATTTCTGGGACAGGGAGCTCCCTTAAATTCTTTGCTGTGCTCTTCACGGAGAAAGATATATTTAGTCTTTCAGCTAAGGATTTTTCTTTTATCTTCTCTTGATGTCTCTTTTTATCCCCATCTAATGGTTCAAATGACCCCTCACAGACCTCTTGCTTCAAACGTACCTAAAAAAGTTTTTGAACATTATGAGCTTTTGCCTTTAGGGCAGGGAGATTCTCAACCCAGTCTTCGGGACACACCTAGCTAGTCAGCTTTTCAGGATAACCACAATGAATATGCATGAGAGATCAGCATGCACTGCCTCCGTTTTATTCAACTCTCTCGCATAAATATCCATTGCGGTTATCCTGAAAACATGAATGGCTAGATGTGTCCCAAGGACTGAATTGAGAACCTCTGCTTTAGGGTAAGCTTCTTTTCAAATTCTCATTTTTGTTTGCCTTATCAGTGTTTTGTATCTAACTTGCCAGTGCTTATGCCATTTCCTATTTTCTTCATTCAGAATATAGTGTTCCATGTTTTCAAGGATGTTTTTTTTGGCTATAATTGCCTCTTTCATCTCACCTTTTAACCATACTGGCTGTCATTTGGCTTTCCTATCATCTTTTTTAAAGCATGGAATATATCTGTTACGTATGTGCTTCCATGATGGTATTTTTAAACATCCAAACTCGTAACCTTTTTCATCTTTCTCTAAACATTTTCCTCATTTTAACATAGTCCCTAATTTGAAAGATAAACACCAGCATTGATTTCTATAGAATCCTCCCTCCATTTATTATGTTAAATTTGATCATGTTATGAATGTACCGAACTACTGCCAAGAGGTCCCAATCCTTTTACCTCTTGCACCAAAATCTTGTGTTCCACTAAGGACTAGGTCTAAAATAGCTGTCCTCTTGTCTATTCTTGAATCCGCTGCAAACTTGACTTGTACACAAACCAAATTTTTCATGATACTCACTGCCCAGTCTCTCTGAAAGGTAGAAAGAGAGCAGCATCTTTTTATCTGCGGGTGGCCTCATTCTACCAGATTTAATCTCACATCTGAACATATGAGACCAGCAGGTCATGTGAGGTAAAGTGTAGTTACTCACCTGTAACAGGTGATCTCTGGGAACAGCAGGAATTTAGTCTTTACATATGGGTATCGTCGGTACTGACGGAGCCCGCGTGGGAATGCTCCACAGCGTCCAATAGGAACGCTTTTGGGAGCATCCCATCACGCATACATGCTGCCTTCCCGCCTCTGTACCTCTCACACTTCAGTTGAATTTATAGCCGAGACCAAAGGAGAGAAGTAGAGAAAGAGATAGAGACAACTCCTAGGGGAGATGGGTGGGTTCTGAAGACTAAATTCCTGCGGTTCCCGGAGATCAGCTGTTACAGGTGAGTTACTACGCTATCTCCAGGAACAAGCAGGAATGTAGTCTACACATATGTGGACTCCCCAGCTGAAAGATGCCAAGGGGTGACCCCAGAAAGCTGTGAACCCAGGTGAGATGGATCATGCTTCCTCCCATGAAGCTCTGGCATCCAAACCGTGGACGGTGGGGTAGGAGTTCTATGGAAGAGATGCTGGAGAACAGCCTGGCCAAACAAGGCATCCCGACGGGAATCCTTGTCTAAGCAGTAGTGGGCTGTGAAGGTGTGTACCAAAGCCCAAGTGGCTACTTTGCAGATATCATCAATAGACACAGAACGAAGGTTAGCCGTTGAGACTGCCATTGCTCTCACATTGTGAGATGTGACATGGCCCTCGAGAGAAAGTCCTTTACTCTGGTATGTATAGGATATGCAATCTGCAAACCAATTTGAAAGAGTTCTTTTGGAAACTGGAAGTCCCAAATGACTAGAGTCAAAAGCCACAAAAAGCTGAGAAGATTTTCTATGTGGCTTAGTTCTTTGGAGATAAAAGGCTAAGGCTCTTTTACAATCCAATGTGTGAAGATTCCTTTCCACACTAGAGGCCTAGGGAAGAATATAGGAAGATAAACCGACTGGTTTAAATGGAAAGGCGAAACCACCTTTGGCATAAAGTGAGGATGAGTCCTGAGGACTACTTTATCATGGTGGAACCTTGTATAAGGAGGGTCAGCTACAAATGCCTGTAGTTCACTAATGCACCTTGCAGAAGTGATGGCAATTAGAAAAATAACTTTCCATGAAAGAAACTTTAGGTCTGAAGTGGCTAAAAGTTCAAAGGGCGGTTTCATAAGCTGACCAAGAACAAGATTCAGATCCCATGCCACCGGTGGTGGTTTAATGGGAGGTTTTGTTAAGAGTAGGCCTCTCATAAATCTTGATATGTGGATGAGAGGAAATAGGTTGTCCATGGAAAGGTTTATGAAAAACAGCAATAGCACTAAGATGGACTCTCACTGAATTCGTCTTTAGACCAGAAGTTGATAATTGGAGGAGATACTCTAGTAGCGACTCTACAGGTACCAAAAGTGGGTTAAGTCCTTTTTGTGAACACCAGACAGAGAACCTTTTCCACTTAAAAGCATAGAAACATCTTGTGGAAGGTTTTCTGGAAGCCAGAAGGATATCCTTTACTTGTTGAGAAATATTAATATCCTGGAATTCTAGGCTTTCAGTAACCAGGCCCTGAGATGTAGGGACTGGGGAATGGGATACAGTAAGCATCCATCCTCCTGAGACAGAAGATCTGGAGCATTTCCCAACACCAGAGGAGTGGTTTGAGAGAGACGCAGAAGAAGAGGATACCGCGTTTGTCGTGGCCAACGTGGAGCTATGAGTATCATACGACCTCTGTCTCTCTGAAGTTTGAATAAAGTTTTGGGAATGAGGAGAATGGGTGAAAAGGCATAGAGAAAGTCCTGACCCCAATGGAGTAGGAAAGCATCTCTTGCCTGACAGTTGTGAGCCGGGATTCTGGAACAGAATCGGGGAAGTTTAGCATTCTGTGGACTTGCAAAGAGGTCTATGTTTGGTGTTCCCCAGATTTGAAATACTCAAGCAAACTGGTATGAGTGGAGGGACCACTCGTGTGTCAGCAGTATTTGACCGAGTCTGTCTGACCATATGTTTTGAATGCCCGGAAAGTATACTGCAAACAGGTGAATTTGCAACTCTCTGGCGAGGGCCCATAGTCGCAAAGCTTTGCTGCATGGCGACAGAGAGCCTGTTCCGCCTTGCTTGTTCACATAGAACATAGCTACCTGATTGTCGGTTTGGACCAGAACTGTTTTGTTGCTGAGATGGGTCTGAAAGACTTGACTAACATTGAAAATGGCTCTCAGCTCTAGGAGTTTTATATGAAGAGAAACCTCCTGTGAGGTCCAAAAACCTTGAGTGGAGAGATCGTGCAAGTGGGCCCCCCAACCCATCTTGGACGCACCTGTTAGAGTGGCCTGATATAGAGGCTGCTGGAAAGGAGAGCCTACGAGGAGGTTTTCTAGAGATTGCCACCATTGCAGGGATGAAATCAGATGTGTGGTGTTTCTGATTTTGTCCATTAACTGACCCGAGGCCTGTGACCATTGAGAGGATAGGGTCCACTGGGCTGCTTGCATGTGGAGGCGAGCATAGGGAACCACATGGACAGTGGATGCCATGTGTCCCAGAAGTTGAAGCATCTCTCGAGCAGTAAGGAACACCTTCACAGATGCTTGAGATGCCAGTTGTATTATTCATAGACAGCGTGACTGTGGCAGAAAAGCCCTTGACTGCCCTGTGTCTAGACGAGCCCCTATGAATTAGAGAGATCGAGAGGGGGTGAGATGAGATTTTGGGAGGTTTATGAACAGCCCCAAGTATTGAAGAATTCTCATTGCTCAAGAAAGAGCGAAGCTGGCCTCTGGAGCTGTCGATGCTCAAATGAGCCAATCGTATAAGGGAAGACGAATAGTCACAGAGTCCTCATAAATGCTGCTACCACTGCCATGCATTTTGTGAAGACTCTTGGAGCAGAGGCCAGTCCGAAAGGAAGAACTCTGTACTGAAAGTGTCTTCCTTGGACCGGGAATCGAAGGAACTTCCTGTGATCTGAGTGGATGAGAATACGCGTGTATGCATCTCTTAGATCAGGGGTCTCAAACTCAAATTGCTTTGAGGGCCAAATGAGGACTTGTAAAGTAACCCGGGGGCCGCATAAGACACGGGGCCTCATTTGCATAAATATTTGCATAATGTTGCATAAAGACTACAACGCTCGTTGAACAAACCCCACGAGCTTTTCCAAATTGTGAAATCTCTAGCAAAGGAGCCATCTCAAGAGAACTTACCCTACCCAGACTCACAAGAATATGCTTATTACTTGCGTAAGAAAAGTAATCAGCTTGCCCACACTGCTAAGCCCCCCATACCAGCCAGCCTACCTTTCTCCATCCCACAACCTCCTCTTGGTCATTTCTTGAGTGGGTCCCAACACACTATCACATCATTTTCTACTCCATCTGACAGAGTCATTCAAGACACTATCCTAAACATAAACACTACAACAGCACCCTCCGATCCGTGTCCAGCTCCCTGGATAAAGGCCCTGCGTGCCGAGCTCAGCCCATTCCTATCCAAATTGATTGATGTATCATTCTCTACTGGAATATTTCCTCGAAGCCTGAAACAGACGGCTATCAGACCACTCCTAAAAAACAGTAAGTTGGACCCTTCGATGATGGAATCCTACAGGCCTATCTCCAGCATACCTCTCCTATCGAAAATCATTGAAAAGATTACCCAACGCCAATTACAAGATCACATAGATACTAATGCATCCCTGCATCCCTGCCAGCATGGATTTCGCGAAGCACATGGTGTTGAAACATTACTCACAACCTTATTCAACACCATAACCTTAGGTCTCGATAACATCAGACAAGGCTTTGCACTGATCTTCATGGACATTGCTGCCGCATTCGACACCGTAGACCACGAAGTTCTCCTGCTACGCCTCAGAGAGAAGGGAGTTCAAGCTTCAGCTTTGTCATGGTGCGCTTCATACCTCACTGATCGCTGGCAACATGTCCGTTCTGGCCTCTCCAACTCCGATTCCTTCCCCCAAACTAAAGGTGTTCCACAGGGCTCATCTCTATCCGCCTTGCTATTCAATGTCTATATGCAACCCATTTGTGATCTCATCCAATCATTTAATATCAACTGCCTGGTCTATGCTGACGACGTCTTGATGTACATGCCAATTTCGACAGAACATCTTGAACTATCCCCACTTATCAGGTGCTTTGACGCTGTCACAGACTGGCTAAATGCACAAATGCTTAAGTTAAATTTCAAAAAGACAGAAGCCCTCTTCGTAACCAGGAATCCGGCTTTTACTCCACCCCTGTCTATCAAGGTTCGCGACGCAGAGATCATATGCAAGACTACAGTAAGATACCTAGGTGTAACGCTTGATCAGCAACTTAATATGAAGGCTCATATCAAAAACATAACAAAGTCGGTGTACCATAAAATCCGGACCCTCCGCAATTTGCGTCAACTGTTAGAACCTGATGACTTCCGAACTGTCTTTCAGGCCCTAATAATGCCTCACTTTGACTATGCCAATGCGATCTTGTATGGTCTACCTAAGTGCACGACTAACCCCTTACAACTTGCAATGAATTCAGCTGCAAGAATCCTTCATGGAGTCTCAAGAAGTTCTCATATTACCCCAATACTAAAACAATTGCACTGGCTACCCATACAAGCCAGGATCTCATTCAAGATCCTAATTATGACCCATAAAGCCATCAATAAATACCCTGCTACTGCCATTACTGATCTAATTTCAATCACACCTCCCAATCGAGCAAGGAGATCGAATGCCGCAAATACTCTCATATTACCTAAGGCAAGCACGAAGTGTTCTCAATTCACTAGATCCAGAGCCTTCTCCTTCTTTGCTCCATCCTGCTGGAACGCACTACCAGCAACTATCAGAACCATCAGTGAACTCTCCCAATTTAGGAAGGCACTGAAACGGCACCTCTTTCTTCATCACTACGATGATGCAGTCTTCTCCCCACACTCACCCACTCTCACATCTCAATGCAGCACCTCAAACTCATGCACGTCACATTCCCAGACTGATCACTCGCAATCACACCTTCCCCTCCAACCACCATGAGAAACTTATGCAGTGCCGCATAACTCATTATATTGTTGCATAAAGTAGACTGTATTTATTCATCGTGTCTCCTTGTTAAGGGACTGGTTATTTATACCCTATTTTACCTGTTATACCTGCTTAATGCATACCCAAGTTTAATTTTCCTGTTTAATGTATACCCAAGTTATTATACCTGTTTCACTGTAAGCACAAATCACGAAATTGAGATGTGCAACTCTTATGTTCATTGTAAACCGCACTGATGTCGAATAGCGCGGTATAAAAGAGACTGCAAATAAATAAATAAAATAAATAAATAATGAGTGTATGGATAAAGAAAGACTAAACAATTTCTATATTACTATAATCCAGTGCCAACCGCCAGGCACATTAGGAACTACTACAAACACTGCCCATTTAGAACCCATAGCAAACCCCCCGTATCATAACAGCACTACCAGGACTCACAAAGCACCAGACCCTACCTATCAAAAGGCAACACTGCAAATATTAAATCAATACATTTCAGAGAACAACAATACATGACCTACTGGGAAAAGAGAACAAGTAGCAATGTCAAATAGGAATTACATAAACAGAATACCTTAGTTCAGTTACACATGCAGAACATACACCATCACCAAACAAGGAATCACAATTTAGAAACAGGAAGACAATAATTAAATTGGGAACCCCAAAAGCCAAACTTGGAATGTACAACAACACTGTAGAAATAAAACTATAAATTAATTTATTGTACTAAACAAAGCACAGACATTAATGATGCACATTTCCCAGAGCTGACATATTCCAGTTAATAAATTCAAAATAAAGAGATATTTTCCTACCTTTTGTGCATTTTTTTTTTCAGTTGCAATTGTTCCAGCCACTTTCTTATGGTTTCTTTGTGTCTTCTGCTAACTCTCCATCGTCTGCTGTCCATTTGTCCTTTCTTCTCTCTTCTAGTTTTTTTTTTTCATTCTCTCTCTACATCTGCTTTAACATACTAATCTTTCTCCTTTTGCTCTTTCCTCATTCCTATTTTATCCACTCAAATATTACCCCTCCATCCTCAATCTCCACTTACTCTCCCAAAACATGGCCAATTGTAGATTTGTCTTCCCTCCCGCACAAAATATTTTTTCCCCTCTCCATTTCACTTTCCCAGCTCCATCCCATTCTAATCCTCCCCCAACATCAGCTCCCTTCTAGTTCCAGCCCCACCCAGCATCCACTCCTTTCTAGTCCCTGCATCAGCCCATTTCCAACCCTAGCTCCCCCCCCCCACTCAGCCCATTTCCAGTGCCAGCTCCCTCCCCTCACAGCCCATTTCCATTCCAAGCCATTACCAGTCCTAACCCCCCCCCCATCAACCCACAGCACATTACCAGTCCTAACCGCCCCCCAGTGGCATTACCAGTCCTACCCCCCCATCAACCCACAGCACATTACCAGTCCTAAACCCCCCCAGTGGCATTACCAGTCCTAACCCCCCCATCAGCCCACAGCACATTACCAGTCCTAACCCCCCCAGCCCACAGCACATTACCAGTCCTAACCCCCCCCCCATCAGCCGCGGCAAAATCGAATGTCCTGAGGGGCCCCCTCTGCCCGGCAGAGCCAGCCCCCCCTCCCTGCCTGCTTGCTGCCCTCCCTGCCTGCCTGCCTGCTTGCTTCCCTCCCTCACTCCCTCAGTCCTTCTCTGCTTCGGCTTAGAACCGCGAAGGGAGAGTTCCTCCCTCGCGACTCTGCTAAGCCCGCTGAGGCTTATGGGAAATTTCCCATCTGCCCCGGCGAGCTTAACAGAGTCACGAGGGAGAAGCTCTCCCTTCGCGGCTCTGAAAGCCGAAGAGGAGAGGGACTGAGGGAGGCAGGGCTGGCTAACATCGGGGCATTCCGGGGGCAGGGCAGACTGCCTCCTTACCTGCCCGTGGAGAGCTGTGCACACTGCAAAATGGATCCTCGAGGGCGCGTGGTGCCTCGTGGCGTTCGGCTGGCTGCCCCCCCCCCCTCCTTCCTGTCTCTAATTGGTTGAGGGCAGGCTCGTGACTCGGGTCATGTGGAGAGAGAAGACGACTCTACAGATAGTGTTTTTTAACCCCACGCGGCCGCGCCGACAATCAGGTGAGAAAAGTAAAACCAACGGAAAAACGTCGTGGCGTCGCGGGCCGCACAAAATGCTCTCGCGGGCCACGTGTTTGAGACCCCTGTCTTAGATCTAGAGAACATAGCCAGTCCTGACTTTGAAGTTATGGTAGAAGTGTCCCGAGGGAGATCATTTTGAACTTTTCTCGGAACAAATATTTGTTTAATTCTCTGAGGTCTAGTATAGGCCTGTGTCCCCCTGTCTTCTTTGAAATAAGAAAATAGAGGGAGTAAAACCCCGTCCCTTGTTGGGGTATGGGTACTTCTTCGATTGCTCCTTGAGCGAGAAGTGATGTGACCTCCTGCCACAAGAGGTTGGTGGCAGGGGCCTGAGAATTGAACTGTTATTATTGTAGGTGGGGGCAAGTTGAGAAAATGAAGCTTGTACCCCAGTCATACAATGGACAGAATCCAATTTTCTGCTGTTATTTGTTGCCATCTTTTGGCAAAGTAACATAGTCTTCCTGGAATGGTTAAGGGTTCTGGACCTTTCAGGGGCAGAATGACTAAGTTCTCTAGGTAGAAGTCAAAGACCCTGAGGGGGCTGGGTTTGTTGGGTCGGTTGAGCTCTTTGAGCTTGCGGCTTTCTTTGCTGTCTGTTCTGTTGCCGCCCCTTCTGGGGAACATGAAGCAGACAGTGACTTTGATGGGTGTAAGATTGGTAAGGCTTTTTTTTCTTACTGAAAAAGGGTTTTTTGAATGTTTTCTTCTTTGCTGGGTTGGCTGTAGACTTTGATAGTCTGTTTAAAGTAGTATTTTCAGATTCAAGGTGATTAGCCTTGTCCTGCCAGTCCTTGCCAAAGAGATTTTCTCCTGTACAAGGAATGTTTCCCAGCTTTTCTTGCACCCACTGTTCTAAGTCTGATGCTTGAAGCCAAGCAATATGACGTGCTCCTATGGAAATAGCAGAAATTCTGCTAATACAATCAAAGCAATCAAAGGTAGCATGGTTCATGAATTTAGAAACATTCTGGGCATGCTTGACCAGAATAAGGTAGTCTGCTCTTTTTTCCTCAAACACAAGGGTTAATGAGCTCTAAGTCTTTTGTGACTTCTTCCAGGAACATTCCCATATAAAGAATGTAGGAACTGATCCTGGCTCCTAACATGGAGGATTGAAAGCATCGACGCCCAAAGGCTTCGAGTGTCCTGGATTCCCGGCCTGGAGGATAAGAAGAATGTGTTTTAGCACTCTTGATTCTTCGCATGGCCAATTCCACTACCATTGAATGGTGTGGTAATTGAGTTTTTTGAAAACCAGGACAAGTTGGCCATCGGTACATAGTGTCAAGGCGTCGGGAATGTGAAGATATCGTTAAAGGAGTTTCCCACATTCTCAACATCAGATCATGTAAGATCTTGTGAATGGAAAGCATAGCTGCCTCCTTGGGAGCCATAGAGTATTGTAGAATTCTTAATTCTTCTGCCATAGGTTCCTTTTCTGGAATCACAGTGATTGCAAGACCCTTTGCTAAATCACGTATGAAATCCTGGAAGGAGACATCCTGCGTTGAGGACAAGGAGCTGAATCATCTAGTAGGTTCACTATGGTACCGGTAGAATCGTCAGAGTTACCAGAATTGGAAGACTCGAGGGCACTCTGTACCGGGTGCTCCTGTAACGCATGGTATTGGTACCGCTTGAAGTCGGTACTGAAATGTCTCGGGTCCTGATCCCCAATACCTGAGATAGACTGAAGGTTCGGCATGGGGGGAAGCAGTCCTGTCGAAGCAGGTACTGTCGGTGTCGGTACCGATACCTGTTGAACAGTCTGTAGTGGTCTTAGCGGTACCGAAGCTGCTAAGAGGGACGCTAGACTGAGTTCAATAGCGAGGATTCTCTTATCCATCGCTCCTACCAATGCTTGGGTGTCGGTACCGGTGGAAGCGGCACCACCCCAGAACATGGCACCAGTAGGTCTGCAGAGGTGGAAGCCTCTGGAACATCCTGGAGCCCCGTCAATGCTTTAGAGCCCAAAGACTCCTGCCGGGGCTGTTTTGCCGGTGAACAATCCTCAAGGCAACGCCAGTGGCATCTCGATACTTTGAAGGAGATTTACCCTTCAAGGACTGGCCAGTCTTAGAAGACTTACGTTTAGTTACCTGAGATCCATGGGAGGAAGATGAAGCCCTGCAGAACGTTGATGCAAGTGACATTGTATCCGCGGCAAAAAGGGTACCGGGTTTTGCAGCTCTATTCTGCAGGCCCCTTTTGGTCATCCTCGTGCAGGAGAGACACTCTGTTGGACAATGTTCAGGATCTAAACATTTTAGACACCAATCATGGGTGTCAGTGACGGAAATGGTATCGCCATACTTTGAGCATTTTTTTAAACCACTAGCTGGTTTCTCCATGCATGAAGAAAAGTGGGCCTAGTGCCCAAAATGGCACCTAGCACCAGAAACAGGGGAAAGACCCCTGAAGAAAATACAAGTTTTGGGGTTTTTTGAAAAGAAAGAAGAACCGGCGGTACCGGTAGAAGTCGAATGAAGGCAGACGCGACCACAAAAAAAACAAAGAATAAAAGGAAATTTTCTGCAGTGACAGGGTACACGTCCTGTCGACTTCATGGAAAACGAAGAACTGAAGTGAGAGAGGTACAGAGGCAGGAAGGCAGCACGCATGAGCTGTGGGATTCTCCCAAAAGCATTCCTATTGGACGCTGGGAAGCGCTCCCATGCGGGCTCCGTCGGTACCGACGATACCCATATGTGAAGACTACATTCCTGCTTGTTCCTGGAGATCATAAGATATGCCATACCAAAGCTCCATCAAGCCCAGTATCCTGTTTCCAAAAGTGGCCAATCCAGGTCACAAGTTCCCAAAGATAGACAGATGGTAGGACTCCATGCATTCAGACACCGGACTGAAGCCAGCAGAGGCACACAGGTAAGAAGTGCTGCTGTCATACCAGTAGGGGGGAGAAAGGGGACTAAGGCTATCAGATTTCTTGTAAGCAGTATGAGACGCTTGTTCCTTGTAGTGTTAGAAGTGAGAGATCAGTTCAGTTTGGTCAGGAGGATGAGGGAAATCCTGTAGATTCTCTCCATAAAACATTGTAGTAATCCAATCGCAAACTATACCTAAATGCACATTCTTTAAATTTTACTACAAAATATTTTCAGGTTTACTACAAAAGCCTCAGGCATGGTGAGTTTGCCTTACTCATGAGATAATTATGCACCAGAGAAAAATCAGATTAGCTAATACGAGAAACTATTCACAACATGTAGATTCTGTGAAGGAGATAGGTTCAAGTCAGAAATTTTGCACTGGGTTCCAGAGCATCCAGCTGACTCCAGGGAGCATACAGATACAAGATTACACATTACAATTGCTAATTGGAAAATAAAGCGTAGTTACTCACCTGTAACAGGTGATCTCCGGGAACAGCAGGAATTTAGTCTTCACATATGGGTATTGTCGGTACCAACGGAGCCTGCACGGGAATGCTCCCCAGCGTCCAATAGGAACACTTTTGGGAGTATCCCTCAGCACTTGCGCGCTGCCTTCCCAACTGTCCCTCTTCAGTTAAGTTTGTAGCTGAGAGAAAGGCTAGAGGGAGAGAGGAAAGAGACAGAGATAGAGAGAAATCTCCTAGGGGAGGTGGGTGGGTTGTGAAGACTAAATTCCTGCTGTTCCCGGAGATCACCTGTTACAGCTGAGTAACTACGCTATCCCCAGGAACAAGCAGGAATGTAGTCTTCACATATGGGGACTCCCTAGCTGAAGATGCCGGGGAGATGGCCCTAGGAAGCTGCCACCTATAGTGAGGTGGGCCACGCTTCCTCCCATGGATCTCTGGCATCCCCCCAGGGTTGGTGGGTAGGAGTTGAATTAAGTCTGAAAGAGATGTTGAAGAACAGCCTGGCCAAAAAAGGTATCCCGACGGGAGGCTTTATCTACGCAGTAGTGGGATGTGAAGATGTGCACTGAAGCCCAGGTGGCTGCTTGACAGATGTCATCGATAGATACAGAGTGAAGGTTAGCCATAGAGGCTGTCATGGCTCTCACATTATGCGCTGTGACATGGCCTTGGAGAGGAAGACTCTTACTCTCATAAGCAAAAGATATACATTGTGCAATCCATTTAGATAGAGTTCTTTTGGAGACTGGAAGTCCCAAATGACTAGAATCAAAAGCAATAAAAAGTTGAGAAGACTTTCTATGTTGCTGTTTTCTTTGTAAGTAAAAAGCCAAGACTCTTTTACAGTCCAAAGTATGAAGGTTCTTTTCTGCATTACAGGCTTGAAACCTCGGAAAGAATACAGGAAGGTAAATTGATTGATTTAAATGAAAAGGCGAAACCACCTTTGGCATAAAATGTGGATGAGTTCTGAGAACAACCTTATCATGGTGAAACCTTGTATAAGGAGGATCAGTCACTAAATCTTGCAATTCACTAATGCGACTGTGGAGGTGATTGCAATCAGGAAGATGACCTTCCAGGATAAAAACTTTGCAGTGGCTAAAGGTTCAAAGGGCGGTTGCATGAGCTGCCCAAGAACTAGATTTAAATCCCATGCCACCAGTGGTGGCCTGATGGGAGACTGTTAATAGAAGACCTCTCATGAATCTCGCTATGAGTGGATGAGAGGAAATTGGCTGTCCATTTAGAGGCTGATAGGAAGCTGCAATTGCACTAAGATGGACTCTTATTGAATTTGTCTTTAGACCAGAATTTGATAAATGAAGTAGGAACTCTAGTACCGATTCCAAAGGTATCACAAGGGGGTTTAAGCCCTTTTGAGAACACCATATAGTAAAACGTTTCCACTTAAAGGCCTGAGAACGTCTTGTGGAAGGTTTTCTAGAAGCTTGAAGGATATCCTTTACCTGTTGGGAAAGGTTAAGATCCTGCAGGTCTAGGCTTTCAGCAACCAGGCCCTAAGATGCAGGGATTGGGGATTCAGGTGCCATAGCATCCCGTTCTCTTGGGAGAGAAGGTCTGGAGCACACCCTAACTCCAGAGGTGCAGCTTGAGAGAGATGTAGGAGCAGGGGATACCACGTTTGTCATGGCCACCGTGGCACTATGAGGATCATACGACCTCTGTCACTCTGAAGCTTGAACAGTGTTTTGGGGATGAGGGGGAATGGGTGGAAAGGCATAGAGGAAGTCCTGACCCCAGTGAAAGAGGAAGGTGTCCCTTGCCTGGCAATTGTGAGCCGGAATCCTGGAACAGAACTGGGGAAGTTTGGCATTCAGTGGACTTGCAAAAAGGTCTATATCTGGGGTCCCCCAGATCTGAAATATCTCTGTCACCTGGTCTAGGTGGAGAGACCATTCGTGAGGCAACAGTACTCGGCTGAGTTTTTCTGCTCAAAGATTTTGAATGCCTGGAAGATATACCATGAGAAAGTGAATTTGATGCTCTCTAGCGAGGGCCCATAGTCGTAAAGCTTTGTTGCATAACGACAGAGAGCCTGTTCCGCCCTGCTTGGTCACAAGGGACATGGCTACTTGATTGTCCGTTTGGATTAGGACTGTCTTGTAGCTGAGCTGGGCATGGAATACTCGAAGAGCTAGATAGAGTGCTCTTAATTCTAGGAGGTTTATGTGAAGACAAGCCTCCTGTGGAGTCCAGGTACCCTGGGTAGAGAGATGGTGCAGGTGTGCTCCCCAACCCACCTTTGATGCATCTGTAAGGGTGGCCTGGAATAGGGGTTGTTGGAAAGGAGACCCCACTAAAAGATTTTCCAGTGATTGCCACCATTGTAGGGACAAGATCAGTCGTTGAGAATTTGATATCTTGTCCGACAGACGTCCTGTGGCCTGTGTCTACTGTGTGGATAGTGTCCACTGGGCTGCTCACATGTGGAGGCAAGCACAGGGAACTACATGCACTGTGGATGCCATATGTCCCAGTAATTGTAGCAGTTTGAGCAGTTAGGGAGGATTTTCCCACTGCTTGAGAAGCTAGTTGCACTATGTGAGGACATTGGGGCTGTGGGAGGAAAGCCTTTGACTGTCTGGTATCTAAACAAGCTCCTATGAACTCCAGGGACTGGGCAGGAACAAGTTGGGATTTTGGGAAGTTTATTACCAATCCCAAGTATGGGAGGATTCGCATTGTGCAAGATAGTGCAGAGCTGGCTTCTGCAACCGTGGGGGCTCAAATGAGCCAGTCGTCCAAGTAAGGGAAGACGAATATCCCTAGGGTTCACAGGAATGCAGCTACTACTGCCATGCATTTCGTGAATACTCTTGGTGCCGAAGCCAGACCAAAAGGAAGAACCCTGTATTGGAAATGTTTTCCCTTGAAAATGAATCATAAGAATTTCCTGTGATCTGGATGGATCAGAATGTGAGTATATGCATCATTTAGATCTAGAGAGCAAAGCCAATCTTGACTTTGAAGGTATGGCAGAAGAGTTCCCAGAGAAATCATTTTGAACTTTTCTCGGAACAGATATTTGTTCAATTCTCTGAGGTTTAGAATGGGTCTGTGTCCCCCTTTTTTTTTTTGGAATAAGAAAATAGGGGGAGTAGAACCCTGTATCCTGTTGGAGAATAGGTACTTCCTCTATTGCTTCTTGGGTAAGAAGTGTGGAGACTTCTTGATCCAGTAGATTGTCTGCAGAGGTTTGGGAATTGAACTGTCTTACGATTGTAGAAGGGGGCATGCTGTAAAAATGAAGCTTGTACCCCTCTCCTACAATGGACAGAGTCCAATTTTCTGCTGTTATTTGGTGCCATCTGTTGGCAAAATGACACAACCTGCCTGGAATGTTTAGGGGTTCTGGACCCTTCAGAGGTAGGAAGGCCAAGCTCTCTAGGAAGGAGTCAAAGCCCTTGAGGGGGCTGAGCCTGCGGAGCTGGTTGAGCTCTCGGGCCTTTTGACTTCTTTTGTTGTCTGGATTGTTGTTATCCCCTTTGGGCAACTTGACCCTGAGCTTGCCCTTGCTGGATATAGGACAGATAAAACTTCCTCTTTTTGCTGAAAAAGGGTTTTTTATAGGGTTTCTTTTTGGTTGGAGTGGCTGTAGATTTTGACAATCTGTCTAAAGTGATATTGTCAGCATCTATCTCATTAGCCTTTTCCTGCCAATTCTTGCCAAAGAGGTTTTCTCCTGTGCAAGGGATGTTTCCTAATTTATTCTGTACCCAAATCTCCAAGTCTGATGCCTGAAGCCAGGCAATCCGACGTACACCAATAGCAATAGCAGAAGTTCTTCTGATGCATTCAAAGCAGTCAAAGGCTGCACAATTTACAAACTTGGAATTGACTTGAGCATTCTTGACAAGAGTAAGGAAGTCCTGTCGTTTGTCATCAGGGAGAAGGGGGCTCATAAGCTCCAAATCTCCAGTGACGTCTTTGAGGAACATTCCCATATATAAAATATATGAGCTGATCCTAGCTGAAAGCATGGAGACCTGAAAAGTTTGACGCCCAAAGGCATCAAGAGTCCTGCATTCACGACCTGGAGGATTGGATGCATGTCTTTTTGCACTTTTCATCCTACACATGGCTGACTCCACTACCATTGAATGGTGTGGCAGCTGAGTCTTTTGAAAGCCAGGACATGGTGGAACTCGATACATGGTATTGAGTCTCCTAGAATGAGGAGATGTGGTCAAAGGTGTTTCCCACATTCTGAGCATCAAATCATGAAGAATTTCATGAATGGGCAGAGTGGATGCCTCTTTGGGAGCCTTTGGGTATTGGAGAATTTCCAATTCCTTTGCTCTAGGTTCCTTTTCAGGAGCTACCGTGATTGAAAAGCCTCGGGCCACATCACGAATAAAATCCTGAAAAGACATGTCCTCCGGAGGAGACATTCTGCGTTGAGGAGAAGAGGAGTCTTCCGGGAGAAGCACTCTGGTACCGGCAGAATTATCAGTCTCTTCAGAATTGGAGGATTCGAAGTATCTCCGATTCTGATGTTCATGCAAAGCACGGTATCGGTATCGATCGAAGTCGGTACTGAGTTGGTCCAGTACCGAACTGTCGATGCCAGAAAAAGTCGGCATGGGAAGAATTCCCACCGGGGACGATACCGTCGGTGCTGGTACGTACCAGTGCTGGTATCTGCGCACATTGAACCATTGGTAGCGGTGTTAAGGGTACCACAGCTGTAAGGAGAGCTGCAAGACTGCATTCGATAGCGAGGAACCTCTGGTCTATCGACGCTATCGATGCCTGGGTGTCGGTACCGGTAGAAGCGGCCGGAATCCTTGAGCATGGCACCAGTAGTCCTGCCGAGGTCGAGGCTTCGAGAACATCCTGGAGCCCTGTTGGTGCTTTGGAGGCCGAAGCCTCCTGCCGGGGCTGTTTTGCCAGTGTAGTTTCCTCAAGGGCAATGTCAATGGCTTCTCGATGCTTAGAAGGAGATCCAACCTTTGAGGACCGGCTCTTATGTTTAGTTACCTGAGATCCATGGGAGGAAGACAAGGCTCTGGAAGACGTTGACGCAATGGACATCGCATCTGAAGAAAAGAGCGTACCAAGCTTTGCAGCCCAGTGCTGTCTTCCTCTTTTAGTCATCCCCATACAAGAGAGACACTCCAATGGAGAATGGTCAGGGCCTAAACATTTGAGACACCAGTCATGGGTGTCGGTGACAGAAATGATACCGCCACACTTTGTACATTTTTTAAAACCACTAGCTTGTTTTTCCATTTTTCAGGAAAATGGGGCCTAATGCCCAAAATGGCGCCTAGCATCAAAAAGAAAAGGTTTCTGAAGAGAAACAGTTTAGAAAGTATATATATATGTTCTTTTTGGAAAGAAGAAAAGAGAACCGGCGGTACCAGTAGGTGTCGTGCGGAGGCAGACGCAACCACAAGAAAACAAGTTTAAAGAAGAAAGTTTCTGTGGTGACAAGGTATGTGTCCTGTCGGCTCCGCGGAAAACGAAAAACTGAAGAGGGACAGTTGGAAAAGCGGCGCGCATGTGCTGAGGGATGTTCCCAAAAGCGTTCCTATTGGACGCTGGGAAGCGTTCCCGTGCAGGCTCCATCAGTACCAACGATACCCATATGTGAAGACTACATTCCTGCTTGTTCCTGGAGATAATGTGTTTTCCTTCATATGGGATAGAAGAGAAAGAGGCTTAAGCAGGGAGAGTAGGAGCTTTTCTTTGATCTGGAGTGTCTGCTCCAGTTTGTCATACTCCTTTCCTGCTGTCCTGAAATGACAGGAGGGAGGAGGAGTGGATTAAGGATCAGATTAGCTCTTTGCAGTATTTTCTCCAAGCTTACCCTATTCTCTCCAGGTCTCTGTGTTCTGCTTGGAAGGAAGTGGAGCTGGACTAGGAAGCAGATGGGTATTCTCAGAGGCACTGTCCAACTGAGGTGGAGCAAGTGCCTGAGTCCATGCCTAGCCATATCTCTATCATTCATCACTAACGCACACCAAGGACTTTCCCAAAGCACACCAGTGTGTCCCAGCACACTGGCTGAGAAGCACCGCTCTAAGCATATTGTATACCTATTTCCTTCATTCAGTGCTATATATTCTCTCTCTACCATCCTATTTTTAAGGCTTCTAGCATTTGTATGCTGACATTTCAAATAATATTTTTTGTTTCTATTTATAAAAGCTCAGCAGACAGCAGGGATTATTTGCTATCTTTCAACTCTGCTTTTTACCTAAAGGAATTTTGGGCTACCTTTGCCTTTATTGCAAGCCCTCTACTGGAATGCCATAACTTCCCTGTTTTGATAGTATCCTTAAAAGATAAATTTTACTGTGAACAATGCACTCCTGAGTAATTGACGACTGTTCTCTCTCCTTTGTACACATTAGCATCACAAACCTGGTTCCATCCCTGGAATATTGTCAAGTTCCTAACAAATTCAAATCCCTCCTCCCTGCACCATCATTTCATCCAAGCACTTTGACACTGGAGATCTGTATACCTTCTGGGTTCTGCTCATGGAATGGGGAGCATTTCTGAGAATGCTATCCTGGAGGTCTGAGATTTCAGTTTCTATGTAATAGCTTAATTTTAGCTTTCAGAACTTCCTTCCCTCATTTTCCTATGCAACTGGTACCAAGACAGCACTATCCAAAATTGTATCTATGTGACACATGAGAACCACTACCTTTGCACCCGACATGCAAGATACCAAGCAATCCTCACAGCTACAAGTTACCCAGCTATGTACATGTCAAATGGCTGTATTACCAACAATGACTGTCCTAGTTGTTCTCTCCTGAACACACACCCCTGGAGACACATCCCCACTGCAAGAGCATATTAACATTACCTGAAGAAAAGGCCCTGGCTACAGAATCACTTTCTGCCACATCAAGATGATGCTCCCATTCCAAGTGACCTCTTTCCTCCAAGACAGCATAGAGGATACCACTCTGGAGCTGGAACTTTTAGAACATGTTCCTGAAGATGATCTATATATTCCGGTCTCAGCTCCCCAAGCCCGAAACACGAAAACATAGTTACCTGTAACAGGTGTTTTCCGGGAATAACAGGAAAGCATAGTTACTCACCTGTAACAGGTGATCTCCGGGAACAGCAGGAATTTAGTCTTCACATATGGGTATCGTTGGTACCGACGGAGCCTGCGTGGGAACGCACCCCAGCGTCCAATTACAAAGCTTTTGGGAGCATGCCACAGCGCCTGCGTGCTGCCTTCCCGCCTTTCCCAACTGCCTCTCTCCAGTTGAGTTTTAAAGCTGAGACAAAGAGAGAGAGAGGGAAACAGAAAGAGATGGAGAGACAACTCCTAGGGGAGGTGGGTGGGTTGTGAAGACTAAATTTCTGCTGATCCCGGAGATCACCTGTTACAGGTGAGTAACTATGCTATCTCCAGGAACAAGCAGGAATGTAGTCTTCACATATGGGGACTCCCTAGCTTTAGATACCAGGGAGAAACCCCAGAACTTGTGTGTACCTGAGAAAGGGCTCCACTTCCCCCCATGGATCTCTGGCATCCAACCAGGGATGGTGGGTAGGAGTTGATTAGGTATGGAACAGGTGTTGGAGAACAGCCTGACCAAACAAGGCATCCCGGCGGGAGTCCTTGTCCAAGCAGTAATGGGCTGTGAAGGTATGAATGGAGGCCCAGGTGGCTGATCGACAGATGTCGTCGATAGACACAGAGTGCAGATGAGCCATTGAAGCTGCCATGGCTCTCACATTGTGAGCTGTGACATGGCCCTCCAGAGGAAGATTCTTACTCAGAAAGGCAAAGGAAATACACTGAGCAATCCAGTTTGACAGTGTTCTCTTGGAGACTGGAAGTCCCAAATGAGAAGGATAAAAAGCAACAAAGAGTTGAGAGGACTTTCTATGTTGCTGTGTTCTTTGTAAGTAAAAGGCTAAAGCTCTTTTACAGTCCAAAGTATGAAGATTCCTTTCTGCATTTAATGCATGAGGCCTTGGAAAGAACACAGGTAGGTAGACCGCTTGGTTTAGATGAAAAGGCGAGACCACCTTTGGCATAAAGTTTGGATGAGTCCTAAGGACTACCTTGTCATGATGGAACCTTGTACAAGGTGGATCAGCTACTAGTGCTTGCAACTCACTGATGCGACGTGCTGATGTGATTGCAATGAGAAAGATAGCCTTCCAAGAAAGGAATTTCAATGAGGTAGTAGCTAAGGGTTTGAAAGGTGGCTTCATGAGCTGACCAAGAACCAAGTTTAAGTCCCATGCCACAGGTGGTGGCCTAATGGGAGGCTTAGTTAGCAGAAGGCCTCTCATAAATCTTGCTATAAGAGGATGGGAGGAAATAGGTTCTCCATTTAGAGGCTTGAAAGAAGCTGCAATAGCACTCAAATGGACTCTCACTGAGTTGGTCTTAAGTCCTGCATTGGATAAATGCAGGAGATACTCCAGTAATGATTCCAGAGGTACCGCAAGGGGATTAAGACCCTTCTGCGAACACCATATGGTAAAACATTTCCACTTGAAAGCATAAGAGCGTCTTGTGGAAGGCTTCCTGGAAGCATAAAGGATATACTTTACTTGCTGAGGGAGGTTAAGACCATGGAGATCTAGGCCTACAGCAACCAAGCCCTGAGATGCAGAGACTGGGGATTGGGATGCCATAACATTCCATTCTCCCGAGATAGGAGATCTGGAGCAGACCCTAACTCCAGGGAGGGAGCTTGAGAGAGATGTAGAAGCAGAGGGTACCCCACTTGCTGAGGCCAATGTGGAGCTATGAGAATCATATGGCCTCTGTCTCTCTGAAGCTTGAACAGAGTCCTGGGAATTAGGGGAATGGGTGAAAAGGCACACAGGAAGTCTTGGCCCCAGTGAAGGAGGAAAGCATCCTTGGCCTGAGAGTCCTGAGCTGTGATTCTGGAACAGAACCAGGGAAGTTTGGCATTCAACGGACTTGCAAAGAGGTCTATGTCCCAGGTTCCCGAAATTTGAAAAATCTTGGTCACCTGGGTCTACATGTAGAGACCATTCATGTGGAAGCAGAACTCGACTGAGTCTGTCTGCCCAAGAGTTTTGTATGCCTAGAAGATACACTGCGAGGGCCCATAGTCGCAAAGCTTTGTTGCAAAGTGACAGAGATCCTGTTCCTCCCTGCTTGTTCACGTAGAACATGGCTACTTGGTTGTCCGTGTGAATAAGGACTGTCTTGCAGCTGAGAAGAGTGTGGAACACTCGAAGAAAAAGTAAGATTGCTCTGAGCTCCAAGACATTGATATGTAGATGAGTCTCCTGTGGAGTCCAAGTGCCTTGGGTGGAGAGGTCTTGCAGATGAGCTCCCCAACCCATTGGTGAAGCATCTATTGTGAGAGTTGCCTGGGGTAAGGGTTGCTGAAATGGGGACCCCAGCAACAGGTTGTGAGTGGACTGCCACCATTGGAGGGACAAAATAAGGTGAATTGTGTTTGCTATTTTGTCTGACAGGCACCCTGATGCCTGGGTCCACTGAGTGGATAAAGTCCACTGGGCCGCTCTCATATGGAGGTGAGCATAAGGAACCACATGCACGGTAGATGCCATGTGGCCTAGTAGTTGTAGCATTTCTCGGGCAGTGAGATGTTAGCACTGCTTGAGAAGCTAACTGCACTATGCGAAGGCAACGGGCCTGGGGAAGATAGGCCATTGCCTTTTTGGTATCCAGCAAAGCTCCTATGAATTCTAGAGACTGGATTTTGGGACGTTTATGACAAGACCCAAATATTGAAGGATACGCATTGTGCAAGATAGAGAGGTCCTGGCCTCTGACTCTGATGGGGCTCGAATGAGCCAGTCGTCTAAGTAGGGGAAGACGAATATCCCTAGAGTGCGGAGAAATGCTGCTGCCACAGCCATGCATTTCGTGAACACTCTTAGTGCTGAGGCCAGGCCTAAAGGAAGCACCCTGTATTGGTAGTGCTTTCCCTGAAAAAGGAACCGAAGGAACTTTCTGTGAGATGGATGGATGAGAACATGAGTGTACGCATCCTTGAGATCTAGAGAACTTAGCCAATCCTGACTCTGAAGTTATGGTAGCAGAGTTCCTAGAGAAACTATCTTGAATTTCTCCTTGAACAGGAATTTGTTCAATTCTCTGAGGTCCAAAATAGGTCTGTATCTCCCCGTTTTCTTTGGGATAAGGAAATAGGGGGAGTAAAACCCTGTACCCTGTTGAGGAATGGGTACTTCTTCTATTGCCCCTTGGGCAAGAAGTATAGTGACCTCTTGATCTAATAGGTTGATAAGAGAGGTCTGAGAATTGAACTGTCACCATTGTGGGAGGGGGCATGCTCGAAAAATAGAGCTTGTACCCCTCTTTTATGATGGAGAGTGTCCAATGCTCTGCTGTTATCTGCCCCCATCTGGGGGCAAAGTGACACAACCTTCCTGGAATGGCGGAAGGCTCTGGTTCATTGAGAGCCAGGAAGGCTAAGTTCTCTAGATGAAAGTCAAAGGCCTTGTGGAGGCTGAGACAGATGAGACAGTTGAGGCTTAGCAGTCTTAGCTTTCCTTTGTTTGGGTGCTTGCTGACTTTTCCGGACAGGTTGACCTGCAGAGCATCCCTGCTGGGAATAAGCAGGATAAAACCTCTTCTTTTTGGAAAAGAATGGCTTTTTGAAAGATTTCTTTCTTTCAGGATCAGCTGTGGCCTTGGATAATCTATCCAAGGTGGAGTTGTCAGCATCCAACTCATTGGCTTTTTCTTGCCAATCTTTGCCAAACAGGTTTTCACCAGTACAAGGAATATTGCCCAGTTTGTCTTGTACCTAGAGCTACAAATCAGATGTCTGGAGCCAGGCAATTCTACGTGCACCTATGGTAATGGCAGAGGTTCTGCTTATGCACTCAAAACAGTCAAAAGCTGCATGGTTGACAAATTTAGAAACATCCTGGGCATGTTTGACCAATGTGAGAAAATCCTGCCTTCTATCCTCAGGAAGAAGAGGGCTCAAAACCTCTAAATCTCCTGTGATTTCCTACAGGAACATTCCCATATATAAAATATAGGAACTGATCCTGGCAGAAACATGGAAGCTTGGAAAGTACGACGTCCAAAAGCATCCAAAGTTCTGCACTCATGTCCTGGAGGATTAGAGGCATGCTTCTTTGCACTCCTGATCCTTCTCATAGCTGATTCCACTACAATAGAGTGGTGAGGAAGCTGAGTCTTCTGGAAACCAGGACAAGGAGGAACTCGATACATAGTATCCAGTCTACGAGAGTGAGGAGAGGTGGTAAGAGGCATCTCCCACATTCTTAGCCTGAGATCATGCAAGATCTCATGGATGGGTAGAGTAGCTGCCTCCTTAGGAGCTTTGGGATATTGTAAAATTTCCAACTCCTTTGTTCTGGGGTCTGTTTCAGGAGCCACAGTAATGGACGGACCTTGAGCCACCTCCCTGATAAAGTCCTGAAAGGAAATATCCTCTGGAGGAGACATCCTGCGTTTAGGGGAAGGCAGGCTCCTCTGGGAGAAGTATTCCTGTACCGAGAGAACTGTTAGAATCCTCAGATTCCTCTGAGGACTCGAAGTACCTTCTGTCCGGATGCTCTTGAAGAGCCCGATACCCGTACCGACCGAAGTCGGTACCAGGGGGAATCGATACCGGTGTATCGGTACCAGAGGGCATCGCATGACTGGGTGCCGGCAATGTCGACACCGATGTTGATGCTGATGTTGTCAGTACCGGTACCGATACCAGTGCCGGAGTCGGTGCCGGTACCGGTTGAACTGTCTGACGCGGTTCCAAGGGTGTCAATACCGCAAGGAGAGCCGCCAGACTGCGTTCATTAGCCAGAAACCACTGGTCTATCGACGCTGCCGATGCCTGGATGTCAGTAGCGGAGAAAACAGCGGTACCCCAGAGCAAGGCACCAGTAGTTCTGCCAAGGTTGAGGCCTCGAGAACGTCCTGGAGCCCCAATAATGCTTTGGAAGCCGAAGCCTCCCGCTGAGGCAATTTTGCCGGTGCAGAATCCTCAAGGGCAACGCCAGAGGCATCTCGATGCTTAGAAGGAGATCTACCCTTTGAGGACCGGCTAGACTTGTGTTTAGTTACCTGAGATCCACGGGAGGAAAACGAAGCCCTGGAAAACGTCGATGCCACCAAGGCTGCATCAGAGGGAAACAGGGTACTGAGCTTAGCCGCTCCGTTCTGCCGACCTCTTTTGGACATCATGGCACAGGCCATACATTCCCTGATGGAGTGGTCAGGACCTAAACATTTAAGACACCACTCATGGGTGTCAGTGACGGAGATGGTACCACCACACTTGGTGCACTTTTTGAAACCCGAAGCGGGTTTTTCCATTGTGGAGGAATTTTGGGCCTAGGGCCCAAAATGGCACGTGCACGTGGAAAAAAGAACTAAGTATATATATATATTTTTTTTTTTAAAGAAAAGAAAAAAAGAAAGAAGAACCGGCTGTACTGGTAAAGCATCGAGGAAGGCAGACGCGACCACAAAAAAGAAGGGAATAAGGAAAATTTTCTTCGGTGACAGGAACGACGACCTGCTGGCTCCGCGGAAAATGAAGAACTGGAGAAAGGCAGTTGGGAAAGGCGGGAAGGCAGCATGCAAGCACTGTGGGATGCTCCCAAAAGCTTTCTAATTGGACGCTGGGGAGCGTTCCCACGCAGGCTCCGTCGGTACCGACAATACCCATATGTGAAGACTACATTCCTGCTTGTTCCTGGAGATTCAGTCCTCACATGTGGGTGACATCGGCACCAACGGAGCCCTCGGGGAAGCATTCCCCCAGCTTTCAAAGAAAGCCTTTGGGAGATGCTACCACACATGCACGGTCCCCTTCCCACCCAAGGGTGCCATCTTGCTTAGTCAGATGACATACCTAAAAGATGGCAAAAATAAAATATGGTAAAGGAGCAACTCCAAGGGGAGGAGGGAGATCTGTGAGGACTGATTCCTGCGGTCCCCGGAGAACACCTGTTATTTTTAGAGAGCCTGGTCCTCATCATGAACTCGGTCTCCAGCTTGGAAGTCTTGTCAGTCATGGGTTTGCCAAAGAGGTTCTCTCCTTGGCAAGGGATAGACCATTTTGTCTTGAACCCACTGCTCGAGGTCAGACGACTGTAGCCAAGCTTGGCAGTGTGCAGAGTTGCCCGCCGCCGCTACTCGAGCCGCCAACTCGAACCTGTCATAGGCCGCCCGAGACATGAATTTGGAGCATTCACGGACTGCTTTGGCCAGGTTCTTGAACCACTGCAAAGGTTCCTCGGAGAGACCAGTTGAGAACCCAGCGAGTTCCTTCGCCAGGTCTCTCAGGTACATGCCCATATATAGCTGGAAGGCCTGAATGCAGCAGATGGGCATTGAGCCCTGGTAGCACTTTCTGCTGAGGCATCCAAGGTGCAGGCAATCCTGCCGGGGGGCACTGAGGAGTGCATCTTTTGGCTTTTCAGCTGACGCATGACTGACTCCACCACCATGGAGTTATGTGGCAGCTGTGACTTTTGGAAGCCCGGGTTCTAGCAGAGTCAATACATCGAGTCTAGCTGTTTGGCTACCACTGGCACTGAAGCCGTGAATCCCATATTGGGAGCATGAGCCGCTCCAGGATGGGCCCCACGCGGAGGGGTCTCATACTGGAGGATTTTGAACTCATCCACCCGAGGGTCCTCCTGAGATTCGGTTGGGAATGTCAGGGCTTAACACATGTCCTTGACAAAGTGAAGGAAGCCCATATTCTTGGGCGGGGACCGCTGTCGAGGCTCCAAGACGGGGGAGTCAGATGGGGCATCATGGTGGCGATGGGTATCGGGGGACTGCTACTCCATGGGCCTTGAGGCCCCAGATGCCCTGCGGCCGGTGCCCGGCAAACTTGCCGGAAATGACCGTGGTCCTGTCCGGCAGGACTCAGAGCACAACCTCGGCTGAGGATTGACTTTGAGGTCAAAAGGACCTCGAGGATCGGCTTGGCTCAGCCTCCGGGGATGTCTTGGACATCGAAGGCCTGGTGGTCGGGGTGGATGAACCAGTCATGCCGGACAACACCGCCCACTGCTGGTCCATGAAGGCAGACAAACTGTGTTCCAGGGTCGCCATTCTGGACTCCAGACCAGAAGGCTCCACAGCCTTCAGCACGAGCACTGAGGGACTCGGGTCCGACATCGGCTCCCCCAAAGGGGAATCCTCGACGAGGATAGTGTCTGGGTACGAAGGCCGGTCTGCGGTCAGATCCTTCCGGGGGACATTTGCCGGCCGCTCCTTCTCCGATGCCTCGGACGAGCATCTAGGACTGCGAGACCAGACTCAGGGAGCCCCCGGCCAGTCGGAGCCATCCAGGGATGCAGTCTTCAAAGGTTTCTTCTTCTTCCTGGGTTTCCTCAAGGGAGAGCCCCTTTCTGAGAACCCTCGACAAAGCTCAGGTTTGGAGGATTCCGCCCGAAATGTCGTGGCCTCAGATGAGTCCCAGGCCTTCGGAGGCATCAGGGACTCGGGGAAAAACTTATCATGCTGCTGCTGCTGGCGGCTCTTGAGGGCCTTGCTGGACATCCTCTTGCAGAGACCACAGGCTGCCGGGTCGTGGTCTGGCCCAAGGCAGCGGAGACAGCAGTCATGTGTGTCGGTCAAAGACATAATTTTAGAGCACCGATCACACTCTTAAAGCCACTGGTAGCTATGGGGGGGAAAAATACACCTGCAAGGTCAAAGACTCTCTGGGCTACCAGTGGGGGGAAAAAGTCGCGAATACACCAGGAAAAGAAAAGAACAAAAACTACAAAAAATGAACCAAACTCAACGCCAAGGCAACAAGGTCGGCAGGCAGGAAGAGTACCGGTGCAATACCGGAGACAAGTGTGAAACTCGGAGAGAGAAAATCAACTTCTTCCGGGGGACAAGGCAGAGAATGTCTGAAGGGCTCCGTGGAAAAAAGGAGACTAAGTTGGCACTCTTGGGCAGAAAGGGGACCACACATGTGTGGTAGCATCTCCCAAAGGCTTGTTCCCAGAGAATCTCCAGAGTTTTACTTATTCTTTCAGAGCTAGGGACTTTGAGCACCAAGTGTACACATACAACCTCTCACCAGCTGGGCACTCGATGCAAAATACTGGAAAGCCCTCATCTCATTGCTGCACTACTGTCTGCATCTTTGGATTTTTTCATTGTTTATATATTTGAAGTTGCTATGCAATAGGGATATCTAAGCTTATATAAAATTCCTTGAGTTTATTATTTAGATTTTATGCTAGTTTGTTTGCTTTAAGATGAACTGCAAGCAGCTTGAATTACTCTATTACTGATATCTTGCTGATGAAAATCCCTAATTAAACCATGTATTGAAAATTCCCTTTCTATCCTCTTAATTGGCTTAAAAACCTATAAAATCAAAGATTGAGCTGCTAGGAAGTTAGACAGGAATCAAACACTAGAAGAGAACTTTGATAATAGCCCTTTTTTTTCCAGACTTTTTCAAACATAGAATTTTAGTTGTACCCAAATTTTCCTCTTCCCTAGATTTTAAGATAATTTTCCACCAGATAAAATATTCTTTACCAGCAGTGGCAGGTGCTGTCTCAGTACTCCTTCAGTACTACTTCCATCCTATTCCTATACTTTTTACCTTCCTTTCCCTCGAGGTTGAAGCACTTTCTATCTCCATATCTACTGCCATGATGGGTCTCTTTCTGGCCTAGGACCCACACCTGCTCTTCCAGACAATTTTGCTCCAAATTCATTGGCCCATACTTGCTCCTCTGAGTGTCAGTGCTATGCCCTGGTATTTACAGTGCTTTAGACAAGCTCATGCTCCTCTCAGTGGCAGTACTTCAGACCATCTGTCTACTCTTTCTGGAGCTCTAGACTTCCACCCTGCAGCTTCTCATCTTGTCAGTCTGGGAGTGCAGGCTTTGTTCTCAAGGGTACCATATGCTAAACCATAGTAATGCAATGTTGAATGAGGTTTAGTAGATGCTAACCATGAAAAGTTGGCCATCTAAATGATCAGATACCTGTGACTTCTCCATACCTGTCTATAAGTAAGCTCAAGTATAAATATTTGTAATCAGATTATTCAAGAAAGTTCAACTAATTCTATGCTATACATTTACACAAATTTCTCAGCCCATAGGACAATCTTGGTATACCACCACCAAGTAACCAACTGCAAAATAAGAGTATGCTTCCATCTGAGTTACTACACAATCTGATTTAACAACAAGATGACATCTTATAATAAAATATTTACACATACCTTAACATGTAGCTCAGGATGGGAGTTCATATAGTCAAAAAGGTTCTGATAATTCTGGAACTGCTGATCCCACTCTGAGCTTTCACTGTACCGGAAATCATCTCCTAGTGGAGCCAAAAGCACATTAGTGCGGAAAAGCTTCGACTTCTTTCTGTACTGATCTAAAATCATTAAAGCCCTAAAGAAAAAGAAAGAATTTAAAGAGGTGCAGTAAAAAAAATATGGGTAAAACAGCTGACTCAGGATATGAATAACCAGTAGTACCACCTCCCCGTTGTCTTCATTCATTGCACCACTTCAATAAAATAACATAAAATGCTCTACTTACTAACCATACTGTAACACCTTTCTCTAAGCACAAAATCAGGAGAGCAAATCTCAGAATCTGCATGGGCACCGATTTACCCAAAAGGGTCAGAGGTGTCATCCTTGACGACAAACATCAACGATTTGCTCTAATCCTCTATTAACAATATGGCAAAATCTAAATTGTACAACTTTTCTTAAGGATTAACACCACAAATTTCCACAAAAACAATCCTACAGAGAAGTCATTCATTCTTCAAAAGCAAATATCAAATAGATCCACCAGCAAAGTAAGCTAAACCCAATGCCCGCTGAGACGTCTCTTCAGCGTTTTGCATCCAGCTGCATCAGGGGCAAACTAAAAAGAAAAGAAAATTGCTCACCCACTGTATCACAGTCAAAATAAGCCAACCCTAAACCATACAAGAACCATAAATTGTCCATACCATACCCATTGGAGGTACTTAACTTCTCATCCATGGATCATCATAAGCAGCATTCAACTTCTTATTCATGCATCGCTCTCAGCTTGATCACTCCAGCTCAACTGTTATCCAAAAAAACATCACGCAGGCGCTTATATATCTATCAAACCACGCCTTCCAAAACTAGTTATCCAATCACTTCCAAGGCACAAACTACAAACACACCCTTCAATCAATACTAGAGTTTAAACCCGCAGGGGTCACTATTCCAAGGAAAGTGCCCAATAAAATTATTGTTTCATTTATTGCACGGCAATCAGTAAGTTATCCACCCTCTTTCTAGAGTCAAATTTGAAGTTATTAGGAAATCTCCTTTTTTCTTTGAAGCCCCCAGTGTGTGGAATGGCCCCCTTCCAGCCATCCACAGAGCCAGTCTTCAAGAAATTCAAAACCTTGCTTAAGATTTCAATTTCTTTAGATTTCTTTAGATTAAGATTTCAATTAGGCAGGCCCGCCGACCTCCTTAACCCAGATTTTCACTTCCGCTGCAGCGGAAGTGAAAAGCCGAGTTCATCTGGGTGTGTCGGCAGCCACCAAGGCTAAACGGGTAGCAGCGATTTTCGATGCTACCCGCTTAGCCCCTGCACCTTAAAAATAGGCAAGGTTTTTCTCGCCTATCTTTATTTATTTAACAGGTTTTATATACCGCCTTATCGTCAAATTCAAGGCGGTTTACATGGAATAAATGGAACATACATAGCAATAAGCTTTTACATAGAACAGGGAGTGGAAACTTGGAGTATAATATGAGTATTAGATGCATTTAACAATAATAATGGCTAACTATGTACAGAAACATTGTTGCAGTTGATGTAATATAGTTACAATAATCAGTTGTCCATTGCAATATCTGTAAGGTCTGACTGTGACATTAGTTCCATTAAGTAGGGCCATAGTATTCACAGAATAGATGGGTCTTGATGGCTTTTCTGAAATCAAGTAGGTCTTTGATTGCTCGTAATGGGGAAGGTAGCTGATTCCATAATTGGGGTGCATACAGAGAGAAGGCTCTGATGCAAGTAAATTGCATTGATGCTTTGTAGTTTTTTGGGGGTTTCAATGATGTTAGTGTCTGTACTTCTTCTTGTTCTTGTTGTAGTTGATACTTTAAGGCACAGAGGGCTAAGAGGGTAGCATCGAAAATCACTGCTACCTGTTTAGCCCTTCCTTCCGACCCCGCTCCACCCCGGAACACCCCTAACACGCTCCAATGGGAGCATTAGGGGACTTTACCAAGATTTTCAAAAGGCCCTACCCATGTAGGTGCCTTTCGAAAATCCCAAATAAGGTATTTACATGGGTAACTAAGGCAGTTATCCGTGTAAGTGCCTTTAAAAATCGGGCCCTACTTATTTTTTTTTTTTTTTTAAGCTTTATTTATCCATTTTCATACATCGAGAAATGAAACAAACATACATATAACCAAACCAAACAGAACAACCAATACTGGCCATAAAAATACAATAGATATCAAGTGGATATGAGTCTAAACAAATATATATGTAAACGTCACATCCTACCCGCATAGATATGCGAGTCAGGAGTATATATTATGGCGGGACAGCAGAGCACCCAGCGATGGACACAGTCCCCAAAACCAGTCTACTTTATTTTGGAATAATCTTCGAGTCCAAGGCAATCCACTTCTGCAGTCTAGGGGAGAGATAAGGGTTTTGCCGAACATAAATTTGTTCATACAAACGATGAGCACAGAGTGAGTTCCACCACTGCTCAAAGGTCAAGGCACTAAAGTCTTTCCAATGACTCATCAGGGTTTTCAAGGCAAGGCTCAGCAGCAAATCCAAGATTGAGTGGTCTCCCCTAGTTACCTCCGGTAAACCGGCTTGCGAACGGAGTATAATTATCCGGAATGTCAGTGGCACGTGTATGTTCAAGAGAAGACTGATTCTATCCCAGACTTGTCGCCAGTATCTTTGCAACTTTGGGCAAGTATATAGCATATGCTTAAATGTACCGGGTTCTTTTCTGCAAGACCAACACAGATTATCAGCTTGAGTCTGCCATTTCGCTGTCTTCACTGGGGTCAGATAGGCCCGATGGGCTATGAAATAGAGTGTTTGCGTTAGGGAGGCAGAACTCGCTACTCTGGTTTGAGAATGCCAAAAATGAGTCCAGTCTTCCAGACTCTCTATGCGACCAACTTCTTCCTCCCAGATGGATTGCAGGCCTGTACACCTTCTGTTCTGCCCGTCCCTTAGGATGGATACTATTTTAGAGACAATCCGAGGTCCCTCTCGGAGTTCTTTAACCCTCTGCTTCCAGGAACTGGAATCAGGCAAGCCAATGGGTGAGACTTCGAATTTCCCCAGACAGTGACGCAGCTGGCACCATTGGAATACACACCTACTTGGGAGGCCAAAGTCGCGTTGCAAAACTGGGTAGGTCTTAAAATTGTCACCATCAATTAAATGCCTGAGGTTAAAGATCCCATGTTGGAGCCACAGAGGCCAGATAAAGCATTCTCCAGCTATCTTGAATCTGGGATTTAACCATATGGGAGTGTCTGCAGTGAACCTCATCCATTCTTCAACTGAATTCTGGAGCAGTTGATATGCTTGTTGCGTTGCCTGGATAACTGCATTAGACGTCTCCCCTTTAACGCTCAAAGCCCCAATGCGTGCCTGTAGTGGAAGGGGGTTACTATTGGCAGCTTCTATCCGAAGCCAATGCAGGTCTGTTACACTCGGGTCTTCATCACTCCAAAAGCAACCATGACGTAAGATTGCAGCTACGTGGTACCAGCGGAAATCAGGGAATTGCACGCCTCCGCATCCCTTAGCAAGTTTGAGTTTCCAGCATGCAATTTGGGGAGTTTTATTACGCCATAGGAAAGCCAGCAAGAGCCGAGTTAATGTTTTGTAAAAGCATGAAGAGAATAGAACAGGAATCATACTCAGGATGTAGTTGATTTTAGGTACTATCACCATCTTTATAGTCTCAAGTCTACCCCACCACGTCAGATGGAGAGGATTCCACTTATGAGTGCACTCCCGCACGAGCCTCTCGCAGTAAGCTTCATTGCGTGTTACAGTGTCGGATAGGGTGGTACAATATTCTATTCCCAGGTAGTTAAAGAAAGTTGACTCAATTTTGAACGGGTACTTTTCCAGCGACTCTTGTGAGACCTTTTTATTCAACGGGACTACAACAGTTTTGGTGAGATTCAATTTGTATCCAGAGACTTCTGAGTAGGTTGCTATAGTGTTCAACAATGTATCTAGAGATTGCGGTTCAATGAATAACAATAGGTCATCCGCATAAGCAGATAATTTGTATTGGGACTTATGAATCTCAATACCCTTGATGCTATCCTGCTGCCGGATACTTATTGCCAGGGGTTCAAGAGCTAAGTTGAAGAGCAATGGTGACAATGGGCAACCTTGTCTTGTGCCCCGATAGAGCCGGAAAGCGGAGGATGTCGCACCATTGGCTGCTATCCTAGCCATGGGCTGGGTGTATAACATCTTAACGTTTTTCAAAAATCGATCTCCAAAGCCAAACCATTGTAAAGACCGGAAAAGAAAGGCCCACTCGATCCTGTCGAAGGCTTTTTCAGCATCCAGCGCTAACCCCACAATTGGGTGGTCAGCTTTATGAGATTCCAACAGAATATGAGCCAGTAGCCTGCCGTTATCGACTGTGGATCGCCCGGACATGAAGCCGGACTGGTCGGGGTGTATGAGCGTACTCAAAACTTTATTTAATCAGTTGGCGAGTATTTTGGCATAAATTTTATAGTCTGCGTTGAGAAGCGAGATGGGACGGTAGTTCTCAATCCGTTGTGGATCTTGACCGGGTTTGGGATGTATGACAATCGTGGCCTCAGCGAGCGCTCCTACCTCTGGATGTTCATCATATAGGCAACTGTAGTAAGTTTGTAGTTCTGGAACTAGTAGTGTTGAAAAGGTGGCGTAAAATTCCAGTGGAATACCATCCGGTCCACAGGCCTTTCCTTTAGCTAGCTGGCGTAGAGCTTTATCAATTTCCAAACAGGTGATCTGCGTTTCCAGCTTCGAGGCCTGCTGCTGGGTTAGTTTCGGTCCCTGTACATTCGATATCAGACGCCGGAAAGTATCTTCATTCCAGATTACCTCTGACTGATACAGATCCTGGTAGAATGCCCTACATTTCTCCAAGATGTCTACATCTTTCACCAGCAGGCGACCCTGCGGATCTTGCAAGCCCGCTATACGCTGAGACGCCTGCTTCGCCCTTAGCGACTGTGCCAGTAATGGGCTAGCACGATTACTCTCAAAATAGTAGACACTTTGCTGTGCGTGCAGCTGTTGTTGTGCTTCCTCACCTATAATGGTGTTATATTGATATCGAAGGCGTTGTAGGCGCAGTAGGACCAGTGGGTCAGCATTCCGAGCGAGGAGCCTCTCTCCAGCCCTTATTGCAGTTTGAAGCTCGTCCAACTTTCCTGTGCGCAGCTTCCTTTGTTGAATATTATATGTGATCACATGGCCCCGGATGTTCGCCTTAAGGGCTTCCCACCAGGCCCAAGTAGCCGTATCACCCACTTTATTAAATTCCAGATACGTATCTATACATTTCCGCATAGAGCTCACAAACTCGGTATCAGTTAGCCAGGCTGTGTCGATTCGGAGTCTCGAGCTGGAGTGCCCGTGGGTTTTGGCTCCCAACGTTAAAGATATCGCAGCGTGATCCGAAATTGTTTTTGGTAATATCTCTACCTTGGTAAGCCGTGGTATTAGCGATTTAGATAGCAAGAAGTAGTCAATTCTGGTTTGCGTATGGTGGGGCATAGAGTAATATGTATATTCCCGGGCGCTGGGGTGCAAAAGACGCCATGGGTCCGCAAGATCAAATGTCTCCAGCATGCCCTGCAAGACCCCATTCGCCCTAGGCTTATTTTGAGGTCTATAAGGGGTGCGGTCTACCAAGGGGTCTTGAACCATATTAAAGTCCCCACCCAGGACCATATGCACTGACGGTGACACCTTCAAGTCAGTCGCTAATTGCTGGAAAAAATTCGGATCATCTGTGTTAGGTCCGTAAATTGCCACCAGGAGATATTCATCAGAACCTATCTGTACCTGGGCCTTGGCCCATCTACCGCTGTGATCTATCCTGGTCTCCTTTATGAGGGGATTTAAAGCTCGCCGAATAAGAATGATAACTCCGCCCTTCTTTTTTTTTGCCGGGGATGTTAAAATATTCTGATAAACACCGCTACTGACTTTACAGGATTCTGATAGGGTCAGATGCGTTTCTTGCAAATATACAATGTCGGCTCCTTGCTTCTGACAGTACAATAAGATTTTCGTACGCTTGATGGGATTGTTAATGCCTTGAACATTTAATGTTAAAATCTTTATTCCACAGTTAGCCATCGAGTAGTTTACCCGAGTTCTTGGGGTCTACATCCATCGCTAAGTGCCCGCCGAACATACTATCAGTACCAACCACAGTTTGCAAACACAGCCAGTATACATAAAAAACAGCAAAAAACAAACTTATTTGTATGGTGGAGTACCCCCCCTTAGCAATCAGATCACCCCGACCCGCCCCCCTGCAAGTATCCCTTAGCAAAAACATATTCATATCCCTCCCTTCCCTCCGCCAACCTCCGTCTACATTCACAATACCATCAACTCAAAATGGGTCATCAATGCTCTCCCACACATATCCCTACATGCTTCCCAATATCAGCAATGTAGGCGGACCGTGTATTAAGAAGCTCTGAGACCCAAAAGGCTTGGCCTTCCCAAAACTCCCTTCAACTTCGGGCATTTGCCCGCTATGACATGTACTCAAATTCTAAGCACAATAGCCCTGTCAGCTATGACATCTGGAGATGCATGCATCAATTGACCGGATTCAACGGCCCATTTCCATCTGGGAGTAGTCCTCCAGGAAGGATCTCAACATCGCTGCATTATCAAAGTTCCTGGTGACATTGTCTATAGTAACCCGCATCTTGGCTGGGTAAAATAGCCCATAGCGCGCTTGAATCTTCTGAAGCATCGGTCGACATTCCAGCAGCTCCCGACGACGATCTACCGTCTTTTTAGACAGGTCTGGAAAAAAGGCGATCTTGTTGCCATTCAGCTGAATGGTGTTCTTTTGCTTTGCCGCTTGCATAATTTGTAGTACCTGGGGGTATCGCAGGGCTTTAATCAGCATAGGCCTCGGGCGACTCGTGTGGGCCGCCCTAGTTACCGGGACACGATGCGCCCTCTCAAGTTCAAAAGGGACTGCAAAATGAAGTTGCAGGAGCTCCGGTATAAGTTGTTCCATATATCGAATTGGGTCATTCCCCTCCGCTCCCTCAGGTAGACCGAGAATCCGAATATTGCTCCGACGTGATCTATTGCTCTGCTCCTCGAGCTGCGCTTCCAACAGGGTAACTCTTTTTGCAAGGGGGCCTATCTGTGAGATCTGGCCCTCGTGTTTTTGTGCGAAGGCCTCAACTTTCACCAGGCGACTATCCATGGAGATCAGTTTTTCACGTACCTCGTGCAGCTCCTCCTGCATTAGGGCTAATGTTTCTCCGTTAGTAGCAAGCAGCCCCTTCATTGAGCGCAGCTCAGTTAGGATTTCGCGCACGCCGTCGTCGGCCTCTCTCTCTTGCTTCCCCTTTTGCGGCGAGGCTGCCTCATGCTTTTGGCGTTTTACCGCTTGACCCGTGGTTGGTTGGAACTCCAACTTTGCAGGTTTTAACGATGCCATATTTCCGTGCACTAGTGCACAAATTGGTGTGTTTCCTTCACTTCACTCCGGGAAGAAAGGGTGGATTCTGTGATGTGGGACAGGAGCAAGTTCTTTAGGCGGCCATCACGCTTCGCGGCAAGCTCCGCCCCCGGGCCCTACTTATTTAAGACCATTTGAGACCAGGGCGAATTAGGCAAAATGTGCAAAAAAAAACTGAGCAAACCTCTCTGACTATGATACTTGTGTATCACCTTCTTTTTCTGGGGGATTTTTGTTGGTTTTTTGTTTGTTTGTTTGTTTGTTTAAGTTTTATCTTTCCTATATGGAAATAGAGTTCCTTTCAACCCTTTTCTTAATGTTTTAATTTTGAAATTGCAAACCGCTTTGACTGACTCACAAAGATCAGTAATATCAAATGTAATAAATGATAAACAATAGTGCATAGTACCTAAATTAAGCAAATAAATTCCATTTAAAATGTAATTTAATTTTCAATATTTCTACTCCACTATAGCCTAAACAGTTCCAGATAGGCTACAATGAACATAAAATAATTATAACATACAATAATACAAAATACACAATCTTAAATAAGACCTTTCCTAATATAACATTTCCAGAGAAACACAAATTATTATCTACTCAAATATTAATGAAATATATTTTCAATGCACATCAGAACTCCATGCAATTGTTTCTTCATCTAAGTTCCTCCAAAAATGAGTTCTATTTAACTGCTGCTTGAAAAGAAAAAACAGCCTATCCAACATCTTTTTCTGATGAAATGTAGCAACTATAAGGATAAGAGTCTCACAAATTTGCTAGAATGCAATATCTTACTGTTACAGAATATTACCAACTTATACAGTAGGAGCACTGCCATATACACGTTTAAAAACCAAGCTCAATAGTTCCAGAATAATTCTGTTCTGAAGAGGCAACCAGCAAAGGGATATGGAAACTTCTGGCACGACGTGCACGTTTCGGGTCAAAACCCTGTTTCAAGTGCTGCCATACTTCAAACAAACCGCCAGAGTTTGCATTTCACCTTCTACAATCCAGCTAGTGTCTGAGACTGAATTTCGTCTTTTACAATCCAGCTAAGTAGCGGAGTTTTTGTTTTTATAAATTTTGATTAAAATGGATGTGACTGTGTGGTGGACATAATATCATTGTATGTTCCTTTCCTGCAACATTCGACAAAAAGACAAAAAGATGTACTATATAACCCGACAAACATTTATTAGGGCCAATACCAGAACGATCACAAATTTGCACGCTGGGTACGAATGATCCCTGTCTTGGCATTTGTCCCTCCCGAAAACGTGGTTGATGCCTTCGAAGAATTAGCAGAAAGCCCTGATTTTCCTGCTGAGGCCATGCCTATTGCCAATTATTTTGAAATTACGTACATCGGAATAAGGCAGCGTCGTGGTCGTCAAATGCCTCCATTTCCTACACATTTCTGGAACGTATACCAAAGAACTCTGGACGGTCGGCACAGAACAAACAATGATATCGAAGGGTGGCATTGTAGCTTCCAAGAAACCTGTGGCATGCTCTACCCCAATATATACCGTTTTATCCAGTGCTTGAAAAGGCAGCAAGGTTTGCATGACTACGAAATTCCTCAACTGGTTGCAGGAAACCCAAACAATACGAGAAACAAAAAATATCTGTCAATTTCTGTTAGAGTTCGACGTATTGTTCAAGATTTTGACAACAGGAACTTGATTGTTTACTTACGAGGCATTTCGTATAATTTTGAATTTTAAACGGTAATTTTCTTTCAGTGGTGGATCCAGGATAATGCTATGCAACAAAAAAATTCAGTATTTGCGCAACGTACAAACAAATTTTGTGCAAAAATTGAAAAACATGAAAAATTAGCCAATTAGGCATGTGTGCAAATTGGATTGTATTAGGCACCAACGTCCTTCAGTTAGCACCTTCGCAAATGAAAGTGGTGCTAAAACATGAACTATGGTAATATTCTGAATAAGTTTGTCTACTTCGGGGGCGAAATTTCCCGGGGGCGAAATGTGTGGGGACGAATTTTCCCGGGGGCGAAATGTGGGGGCAAACTTTCCGTAAACCACCAGCAAAACGTAAATAAGAAGTGGCTCTTTCAACTGTGGGCCCCCAAAGATTATTTTTGCCACAGTGTTCTGCAAAATTTGACATTGTGATTTTCGTTTGACTGGTAAGCCCAAGTGTTAAAAAGAGAAATTAGACTTACCTGCTAATTGTTGTTCCTTGAGGAAGTCCAGTCCCGCACCTCTGGGTAGTATGAGCATGTCATCTTTTTGATGACACTAGTGTACATATGCGGCTAGCACCGCCACCAGCCCCAGTACCTATTGACAAAGCAGACTCAGGGGAGCAACAAATAAGTAGTTAAACATGCAACGAACTCTTCTACATCTAAATAAACTAGTACCCCCTCCATCCCCTGGAAAGGATACCCCATCCCCCCCCCCTCCAGGATGGGGAGGCCTACCTGTTAAGCACTTGAGCAACTCCAACCAGCGGGAAGCAAGCAACCAACAGCTCTTCTGGTCCACCCCTCCCCCAAACACTGATTACACACCCCTCCCCGGCTCCCCCTGGCCACTTCCTCCACCAAGGGAACCAGCTTCAGGACTAGGGTGTGCATAGATTATCACAGAAAGCACTCAGGGAGGGTTCCTGGACTGGACTGGAGTTCCTCAAGGAACAACAATTAGCAGGTAAGTCTAATTTCTCTTTCCTTATCGTCCCTCCAGTCCAGTCTCGCACCTCTGGGATGTATCAGAGCAGTTAAACTAATGGGAGGGACCCGCACAACCATCTTGAAGCACTGCCGAGCCGAAACGAGCGTCCCCCGCCGCCTAGACATCCAGGCGAAAATGTTCAGATAAAGTATGCCACCCTACAGATCTCCACCGGTGGAACTAAACTATACTCTGCTCACGAGGTTGCCTGAGCCCTCGTGAAATGCGTCTGCAACCCCGCCGGCACTGCTCTACACTTCAAGATGTATGCAGGTGTGATTGCCTCACTGATCCATCTTGAAATGGAGGCTTAGCTGCCTCCTCACTTTTGCACAATCCACCAAACAGAACCAACAGACGGTCCGATCTCCAAAAGGACGAAGCCCTTTTCACATACTTTTGCATCCAAGTGGCACAACTGTGGAGTGGCAGAACCCATATCCGCTCTCGCCCACATCCAAGCTCGCCAGAGCCGTTAAAGAAACGGCCTGATCTACATGAAATGCTCACACCACCTTGGGCAAAAATGAAGGTGCCGGGCACAGGACCACTTTCTCCTTGGAGAAGGAAAGGAATGGCTCCTGGCATGACAGGGTCCGAAGCTCCGAAATCCTGCGTGCTGAGCAAACCGCCACCATGAATACCATTTTTAGAGTCACATCCTTCAGGAAAGCTTGACTCAATGGCTCAAAGGGTTCCCCAGACTGCACCATCAGCACCAGATTGAGATTCCAAGGCAATACAACTGCCCTCTTTGGCAGACAGAGGTGGGTCACTTTCCCTAGAAAGCTCAGCCAGTCTGGGTGTGTACCCAACGGCACCCTGTGGACTTTCCCGCGATAACTGGAAATCACCAGTTGCACCCTCAAGGAACTGGCAGCTAGACCCTTATCAAAATCGGACTGCAAGAACGCCAAGATGTCCAGGACAGAGGCAGTGGAAGGGTGCGCCTGCCTCTCTCTGTACCATGATTCAAAGATGCGCCCTACGCAGATGCACACTAGGTTTGCAGACCACCTCTGGGCCGGTAGCAAGGTCGCTATCCCCGAGCCTGATTATCCTTTCTTCTTCAACTTTACCCTTTCAAGAGCCATGCTGTAAGCGATAATTGATCCACCTGGGGCATACGAAGTGGCTCCTGTGTCAAGAGGTCCTTCCAACCGGAAGCCACCACAGTCAATCCACCAGTATCCGAATCAGGTCAGCATACCACTGGCACCTCGGCCAATCTGGTGCTACCAGAATTACAAATCCCCGGTGCACCTCTAGCCATTGCACTAACTGGCCTATGAGCACCCAAGAGGAAAAACAGAGAAGACCTTCTTCAAGCCACTGCTGAATTAGAGCATCCAGGCCCTTGGACTTCCTCTCTTCTTCTGCTGAAAAACCATCAGGCCTTGGTCAACTCGAACATTGCCATTAGGTCCATGACCGGTGTGCCTCATTGGCGGGCCACCTGCTCCTGATTGAGCTGCCACTCTCTGGGGTCCGTGCACACTCAGCTGAGGTAGGCTGCTGTCACACTGTCAACTCCTGCTACGTGCGCCGCCGATAACGCCTGGAGATAAATCGCTGCCCATCCGAACAGCTTTTCGGCCTCCTCCTCCAAGGCTGCACTGCCTGTGCCTCCTTGCCGGTTGATGTAAGCCACTGTGGTCACATTGTCCGAGAGGACTTGGACAACCTTCCCCTGCAACCATGGCTCAAAACTTTCTAGCACCAAGGTTACCGCTCGCATCTCGAGCCTGTTGATCGACCACAGAGACTCCTGCGTACTCTTGTCCCTGAACGAAGCGTCCTTCGCAATATATTTATTTATTTATTTTTATACCGCGCTCTTTAGAATCAGTGCGGTTTACATGTACACTAACAGGTATTTTTTATTCCCTTGTCCCCGAAGGGCTCACAATCTAAGTGTACCTGAGGCAATGGAGGGTTAAGTGGCTTGCCCAAGGCCACAGGGAGTGGCCATAGGACTAGAGACCCCAGTCCCTCCAGCCTGAGGTTGCTTCTCCCCATGTGGGAATTGAACCCCCGGCCTTCTGGCCTGAGGTAACCTGTCCAACCACTGAGCCACTCCAGATTGGAGGGCTCTCCAACCTGACAGGCTGGCATCGGTCATCAGAGAAACCCACACCGGGGACTCCTTCCAGGCTCCCCACATGCAGCCATCAACTGAGGGCTCTCCTGGCGCTCCGCGGGCAGGGGAGCACTTGGGACAGGGGTTGACTCTGATCGGACCATCGACTGAGCAGAGTCCTCTGCAGCGGTTGCATGTGCGCCCTTGCCCATGGAACTAGCTCGAGAGTGGCCGCCATGGTCCCCAGAACCTGCATATGCCGCCACTCTGATAGTCTTGCCATCTTCAGGACCTGCCGTATCCACTGTCGTAGCTCCTGTGCCCGGCACACCGGCAGGAAAATTCTGCCCATGCAGGTATCAAAGCACGCTCTCAAATACTCTAGCTCCTGGGCCGGCTGTAACTGACTCTTGGTCAGGTTGACCCCTACCGAGACTTTGAAGGAACTCTCCCACCCCCGTGCTGTTGCTCTTTTCGCTATCATCCCTGGGCTTTGCCTGGACCAGTCAATCATCTTGGTACAGGTGGATAAGAACCCCTTTCTTGTGGAGAGCTGCCGCCGCCACCACCATGACTTTGTTGAAGGTATGGGGGGTGGTCGCCAGATAGAAGGGCAATGCTCGAAACTTGAAATGGCCCCTTGGCACTGCAAAGCAGAGAAACTGCCGATGTTCTGGATGGATGGGAACATGCAGATACAGCTCTGCGAGATCGAGAGAGTCGCCCATAATCTCCGTTTCCTACCGCCATTATTACTGTGAAAATGCGGTACCCTGAGACCGTAGTTCATGCCCTCGAAGTCGAGAATTGGGCGAAATGAACCTTCCATTTGGGCATCATGAAATACATGAAGCATCGACCGCAGACGTACTGGTCTCAAGGAACCAGTTCCACGGCTCTCAACTGCAGGAGACAAGTCAAGGTCTCTTTGACTGCTGCCAACACCACTGCTCCCACTTTGGGTGATCAAAAGCAGCTCATTCTTGCTCTGGCAGCGGGTATAGGCGCGTCATGGATTGCACTCCTTTAAGGCCAACCTCTGGCAGATCCCATTCATCCTGGATCATCTGTCCTACTACTCCATGTATTGGTAAGACTTTCTGTGATTTCTGTACGCCTGCAACAGCGGATCCTACAGTGCCTCTTCCTCTGCCGGGAGGTTAGCAGGCATATTCAGGGCCTTGAGGGTCTCCAAGGTACACATAGAATGTGAGCCCTTTGGGGACAAGGAATTGTATCAGTACCCACTTGTAGTGATTGTAAACCACCCTAATGGCCTTCGGCCTGGGCAGTATATTGAGAAATTGCATAAACATAAATATAAGCATAAAGATGAGAACTGGTAGCTCCTCCCGGCAGAAAACCCGAACAATCCGGGCCTGATCCTCCTGTTCTAGGCTCTCTCCTTCTTCCAACTCCTCCTGCAGATCTAGCTCCGTGTCAAGGTCTTCCCCATCCAGCCCCTCCGACAACGGTGATTGCGGCCACTCCTCTAAGCCTCTAGCCTGCTTAGACGCCACTGCTCTTGACTCGTGCTCTTTTGCGTCTGACATTCTCTTAGCCCTGTGTTCTGGGGCAGGGAAGCTACTTGGTAGGCAAAACGCCTTCTGCAAAAGTAAGAAAAACTCCGGTGAGAACTCCCCCAGGAGCCCTACTGCTCCCTGGGCTCAAGGGGTGGATGGTCTGGGCATCATGCAGGGACCGGGGGCTGGATCCATTGAAGGTAACATGGTGCCCCCTGCCCCCAGGGTCTCTTGCAACCAAGAGGGACTCTCCTGCCTCATCTCATCCTGCAGGTCCTGCTCCCATGACAGCCTCTTGCGTGCAGTTTAGGCAGACACCTGCCTCCGAGACCACACCACATCGGGGACTGCATATTTTGAGGATTTTTAGATTGCGCTGCAGTGCTGTATCTTAAAGATATGAAATGGACCTTGCCCTGATCCAAACTGACACGTTCTCCAAGTAAAGCTCACGTTTTTCTTCTAATACTACAAATGGCTATAAGGGAGTACAGCTTCCCTTACAAGCAATATAACAGATTTAATAGGTACATAATCTGGGCTAAGCGACAAGAGATGATCATGTCAAGTTGCTCACTGACCATAGACAGATGGAAGGATTTTATTTGCATCCAATCCAATGACTATCTTTCAAATTACATACATTTCTTGTATGCAGGTACTTCCTGTTTTCCCCAGAGCTGTAGCTGCTACAAACCTATATGCAGCACCTCTTTTGTTTTTTGTTTTTTTTTGGGGGGGGGGGTTACACTTATCTTTATTTCTGTCTCTGACTTTTTATCTGACCCTTCTCAGGAGAAAGCAACAATGTTTCAACCAAGTGCCAGTTACATTATCTGACCTAGTACAACAGCCATCTGAAAATCCGCCCAGCAACAAACAATGGCCTATCTGATTAGGCCTTTCCCACATGTCTGCAGCAAGTCACTGTGCACTGAATCATTTTGAGCTGTATAACACAAGGAATGCTTAATGATTAAGTAGGGTTCATGCCCCTTGATACCATCCTATACCAGGCACTGCGGTCTGGCTAGCATGGAAAGGAAGGGCTGGGGGCACTCCCCAGGAATGCCCTCAATCTGTACCTGGGTAGGTAAAAGGATCCCCAGCATAGTGCACCTCCACAGGCTCAGGCACAGAGCACATGAACTAAAATAAAACCAAACCAAACCAAAATCGAATTAACTGAAATTGAAATTAAAAAAGAAACTGCAAATGGCCCCCTAGGAAGAGGCTGCTCTGTCCTGCTTTATTCTCCAGTGGCTGCCTCTCCCAGGCACCCAAAACAAAGCAGGGGGTTAAACACATGCGGGCCTGAATAAGAAGAAATCGCGCCTAAATGCAGCAGGGGGAGTTTCCCACACCGCTGCAGGCTCCCAAACATGTGGCTGCAGGTCGCTCTCTTTCTCCTCATGTTCTGGCGGTTGCTAGGGGTTCCTGCTGTCCTCCCCCCCCCCCCCGCCACTCTTACCTTGGAGTCTTTGCCGCACAGCTTTTCTACCCCTCGCGCTCAGCCTTCCTTCCCGGCTTCGGCGCTGAGGAGGGTGACTCAGGGCTGCCAGCTTTCACTCCTGTCAAGCAACTGCAGCCCCTGCAGCGGCTTCTCACCCCATAACAGGTTCGGGAGCAGCCAGAAGTCTCAGACTGAGGAAGGCCCCCACAGAACTCCCCCCCCCCCAGAAATCCTGGGGGGAGAGGGTAAAGAAGGAATATACGCCCCTCAGGCCTGTTGTCCCCCGGGTTCTCTCTGATGTTCCTTCTGATTTTTTATTTTTTTTTACGCTTTTGCCTTTAAAAACAAAGAAACCTGCACCTTAACAGGGGAAATAAAAGCAAACTAACTAAACCCATCTCCTTAGTTGTCTCTTCAGTGAGTCCAGCACCCTGGCTCACAACTCCTCCAGCTGCTTGGAGACTGAGCTTACTGGGGCTGGTGGGTGGTGCCAGCTGCATATGTACACTAGTGTCATCAAAAGGTTGACATGCTCAATCTCCAAGCTGTTGGAGGAGGTGCACTACCCAGAGGTGCGGGACTGGACTGGAAGGATGATAATGAATAATCTATTTGCAATAATTTTTAAATATTGTACAGAGAGACAAGATCAATTTTTGTCCTATAAATCTCATTTCAAAAATTTCCTTTACAATTTGAAAGATCTGGGACTCTATTGCCAATGAAGAATCCAAAAACATTCCTAAAACCTTCAAAATAGTAATCAAGCATCACTACTGGGAAAATTCAACTGAATTACATAACCAGAATTGTTTAGTTTTTTCACTATTTAATTTTAGATAACTACAAACAGATATAAATTTAATAAATTAAATTTAAATAATTGCATTTATCCAGACAGCAGCACGCAAATCTATTTAATAAAGCACAGGCCTGCTCTGTAATTTGTGAAAAGGAACCAGTAGCAGAATATCATCCGCATAAGAGAAGTACGATACTCCATGTGCTGTAGATCCTCTCCCAAACAACTAAAATATGAAATAAAAAAGGATGATGGCTGAAATCCTTCAGGAACCCCACAACCTATTCTGCATCCCTCCAAGATTACTTTATAAGATCCATTTTTCAAGAAATCCCGAATATGTTGTAAACTGGACAACCTATGCCTAATTCTCTCAATCTTAATGGTCTACCAAATCAAATGCAGCAGCCAGATCTAGTTCTATTAGAACTGCCTGCTTGCCTATCAAGCAACAACAAATTTAAAAACATCAGAGCAGCCAATAATATCACTTTGCTATGAAAGCTACAGAAAGCTAATTGGGATAGACGCAATACATCATACAAATCCAGAAAGCACAGTTACTTACCTGTAACAGGTGATCTCTGGGAACAGCATGAATTAGTCCTCACATATGGGTACGTCGGAACCGACGGAGCCTGCGCGGGAAAGCTCCCCAGCCTTTCAGATGAAAGGCTTTTGGGGCCTCCCACTGCACATGCGCGCTGCCTTCCCGCCTTCCTGACCAGCTCTCCTCAGTTCGAGTTTATAGCTGAGACAATAGAGAGAGGAAAGGAAGACAGATAGAAGATACAACTCCTAGGGGAGGTGGGTGGGTTGTGAGGACTAATTCCTGCTGTTCCCAGAGATCACCTGTTACAGGTAAGTAACTGTGCTATCTCCAGGAACAAACAGGAATAAGTCCTCACATATGGGGACTCCCTAGCTAAGATGCCTGGGAGATCCCCCTCCAAGGGTAAACCATCTTCGTATGGATCTCAGGCATCCATCCAGGGAAGGTGGGCAGGAGTTGTTTAAGTATGGAACAGGTGTTTGAGGACAGCCTGACCAAACAAGGCATCCCGGCGGGAGTCCTTGTCCAAGCAGTAATGGACTGTGAAGGTATGAACCGAGGCCCAAGTGGCTGCTCGACAGATCTGATCTATGGACACAGAGTGAAGATGAGCCATAGAAGTGGCCATGGCTCTCACATTGTGAGCTGTGACATGGCCTTCCAGAGAAATGTTCTTACTCTGGTAAGCAAAAGAAATACACTGAGCAATCCAATTGGAAAGTGTACGTTTGGTGACTGGAAGTCCCAAATGAGAAGGATCAAAAGCCACGAAAAGTTGGGAAGACTTTCGATGTGGCTGAGTGCTGTTGAGGTAAAAGGCGAGAGCTCTTTTACAGTCAAGAGTATGAAGGTTCCTCTCTGCACTGGATGCATGAGGAGCCGGGAAAAAAACAGGTAGATATACCTCCTGATTAAGATGAAAAGGCGAGACCACTTTAGGCATAAAGTGGGGATTCGTCCTAAGGACCACCTTATCATGATGAAATCTGGTATAAGGTGGATTAGCCACCAAAGCCTGCAGTTCACTGATGCGGCGAGCCGAAGTGACTGCAATAAGGAAAAGAACCTTCCAGGAAAGAAATTTCAGGGAGGTAGATACCAACGGTTCAAAAGGTGGCTTCATAAGTTGACCCAGAACTAAATTCAAGTCCCATGCTACCGGAGGAGGTCGGATGGGAGGCTTAGTGAGGGTCAGGCCTCTCATGAATCTTGCAATAAGAGGATGAGAGGAGACAGGTTGTCCATTTATAGGTTTTAAGGATGCTGCAATAGCACTTAAATGGACTCGTAATGAATTTGTCTTGAGGCCTGCATTGGAAAGATGCAGGAGATAGTCCAGTAGAGAATTCAAAGGAAGTGCTAGAGGGTCAAGACCCTGTTGCGCACACCAAATGGAAAAACGTTTCCATTTGAAAGCATAGGAACGCCTAGTAGAGGGTTTCCTAGAGGCATGAAGGATATCTTTCTCTGGTTGGGAAAGATTAAACTCATGAAGGCTTAAGCCTTCAGTGACCAAGCTCGGAGATGTAGGGACTTGGGGTTTGGATGCCACAAAGTCCCCTGCTCCTGAGACAGAAGGTCTGGTGCAGCTCCCAGGTCCAGGGAGGAGCCCTGGGAGAGCTGTAGAAGGAGAGGGAACCACACTTGGCGTGGCCAGCGTGGAGCAATGAGGATCATGGATCCGTGATCCCTCTGAAGTTTGAACAGAGTCTTGGGAATCAAAGGAATGGGTGGAAAAGCGTACAGGAATTCCTGACCCCAATGTAGGAGAAAGGCATCGTTGGCCTGAGCTCCCTGACACGGAGTCCTGGAACAGAACCGGGGAAGTTTGGCATTCCACGGACTTGCAAAGAGGTCTATGTCCGGGGTCCCCCATTCCTGAAAGATTCTGCGTATCTGGTCCATATGCAGGGACCATTCGTGTGGGAGCAGAACTCGACTGAGTCTGTCTGCCCGAGAGTTTTGAACTCCTGGAAGATATACTGCCAGAAGATGAATTTGATGCTCTCTGGCGAAGGCCCATAATCTGAGAGCTTCGTTGCAAAGCGACAGAGAGCCCGTCCCTCCTTGTTTGTTGACATAGAACATGGCTACCTGATTGTCTGTCTGGACTAGGATAGTCAGGTTGACAAGGAGGGTCTGGAAGACTGTGAGGGCAAGGAAGATTGCTCGCAGTTCCAGAAGGTTGATGTGAAGGGTGGTCTCCTGAGGGGACCAGGTGCCCTGAGTGGAGAGGTGTTGGAGATGAGCTCCCCACCCTGTTTGGGAGGCATCTGTTGTGAGGGTTGCTTGGGGCAACGAAGGTTGGAAGGGAATCCCCAACAACAGATTTTTGGAGGATGTCCACCACTGGAGAGACCAAAACAGTCGTTTTGAGGTGAGTATTTGGTCTGAGAGCAGTCCTGATGCTTGAGACCACTGGGTGGCCAAAAGCCATTGAGCTGCTCTCATATGAAGATGAGCGTAGGGCACCACATGGACCGTGGAGGCCATGTGGCCCAGAAGTTGCAGCATTTCTCTGGCTGACAAGTGACTTCTGGACTGAGCCTGGGAGGCCAAGCTTATTAGCCTTTGGCCTCGGACCAGAGGGAGGTAGGCCCTTGCAGTGGTGGAGTCCAATTGGGCCCCTATGAATTCCAGGGACTGAGTAGGGATGAGTTGGGACTTGGGAACGTTTACCACAAGTCCCAGATATTGAAGAATACGCCTTGTGCGGTCCAGAGAAATCTGGGCTTCTGACTGAGATGGAGCTCGGATGAGCCAGTCGTCCAGATATGGGAAGACAAAGATTCCCATGCCTCTGAGAAATGCGGCTACGACTGCCATGCATTTTGTGAAGACTCTTGGAGCAGAGGCCAGACCGAAGGGTAGTACTCTGTACTGGAAATGTTTTCCCTGGAACAGAAAGCGAAGATATTTTCTGTGGGATGGATGGATGAGTATATGAGTGTACGCATCCTTGAGATCTAGAGAACAAAGCCAATCCTGACTCTGAAGGTATGGAAGGAGAATGCCCAGAGAGAGCATTTTGAATTTCTCCTTGAATAGAAACCTGTTCAATTCTCTCAGATCTAGGATAGGTCTGAAGCCCCCTGTCTTCTTTGTTATGAGAAAATAAGGGGAGTAGAAACCTAACCCCTGTTGTGGAGGAGGAACCTCCTCTATTGCCCCTTGGGCAAGGAGAGAAGAGACTTCCTGACCCAACAGGGTCAGAAGAGATGGGGGAGAACTGAATTGCCTCACCATGGTATGGGGAGGAAGGCTGGAGAAATGAAGTTTGTAGCCCTCCCTGATAATAGAGAGGGTCCATTGCTCTGATGTGATTTGTTCCCATCTGGGAGCAAAATGAGCTAGCCTTCCAGGAATGGTGAGGGGCTCTGGTTGTTCTAGAGCCAGAAACGGCAAGTTCTCTAGGGGCAAGTCAAAACCCCTGAGGGGGTTGAGCCTGCTGGGGTGCAGTAGACACTGCAGGCTTTGACTTTACTTGCTTAGATTGCTGACGCTTAGCAGCAAAGCGAGGCTGAGCAGATTGCTGGCCAGTATTTGTGGAAAATCTGGCCTTCTTATAGTAAGGCCTTCTAAAAGACTTCTTTTTGGCAGGGGTAGAAGTAGACTTAGAAAGTCTATCTAGAGTGGCATTTTCTGCATCCATTTGAGCAGCTTTAATTTGCCAGTCTTCACCAAATAAGTTCTCACCTGTACAGGGCAGATTCCGGAGGCCATCTACAACCCAGGGTTCTAGGTCAGAAGCCTGGAGCCAAGCGAGACGTCGGGCTGCAATAGCAATTCCCGAAGCCCTGCCAGCAACCTCAAAGGAATCAAAGGCTGCCCTGTTGGAGAACTTGGAGACCTCTGAAAGTTGTGTCACCATAGAAAAGAAGTCCGCCCTTTGATCATCAGGGATAAAGGGGGCAAAATGCTGTACCTTTAGGGCAAGTTGTCCAAGAAACATGCCCATATAAAGGCTATAAGAATTGATCCTGGCTATAAGCATACTAGCCTGGAACATCTTTCTACCAAAAGAGTCAAGGGTCTTACATTCTCACCCTGGAGGGGTAGAAGAATGCCTTTTAGGACTCTTTATTTTCTTCATGGCAGACTTCACCACAATAGAGTGGTGAGGCAGCTGAGTTTTTTGGAACCCAGGAGAAGGAGGGACCTGATACATGGTGTCCAACCTACGGGAATGGGGAGACAGTGTTAAAGGAGTCTCCCACAAATCCATCAAGTGTTCTTGAAGGATTTCATGGATAGGCAGAGTGACTGCCTCTTTAGAAGCTTTAGAGTATCCTAAAATATCCAATTTTTTTTGATCTGGGTTCTTTTTCAGAAGATGTAGCAATAGAAAGTCCTTTAGCTACATCAACAATGAAATCCTGAAAGGATAAATCCTCTGGAGGAGACATCCTCCTCTTTGGAGAAGAGGGCTCCTCAGGAAGAGCAAGCTCAGCAGAGTCATCAGAGGAATTGAATTCATCAGAAGAATCTGAGTATTCTCTCTGTGCTTTCAATGCACGATACGCATACCGATCGGTATCGACATCGGGCGTATCGGACATGGGATCGGTATCGGGCGAAAGCCTGAATCCGGCATGCTGAACCGATCGACGTTTGGAAGTCGATGGTCTCGGTTCCGGTGTGGATACCGGAACCGGGGTTGGTACCGATGGAACTAGAGGACAGAACGGGCTGTCACAGACCAAGTCTGGCTGAGAGAAGAACTGAATTGTATTAGTACAAATGCTATATCTGCAGGCAGGTATGCCTTTGTGTATCTTGTGTTGATTTTGCTCCCATAAATAGTATTGGCTGCATTGGCATCAAACTGGATTTCTCCCTGTTTATTGAGAAGCTAAGATTGTTTGAGAGGAGCAAAGTTTCCCATACTGAGACCTACTCATCCTTTTTTGTGGCAACAGACAGAGGACAAACGTAGAGACAGAGTATTGAGAGAACCTAATCGGTGGTAATGTGACTCCATGCCTCCAGGAAGAAACCACTCCCCATAGAAGAGCAATCAAAAATTAGGATTTCATTTCCTAGAGCAGATCGAAATAGTTGCCTGCTGTTTGCGTTCGTGCTGAAAATGGCCATGCACTGTAAAAACTGAACACTGCATTGGAGCCTGGCATATGCACAGAAACATGAATGCAGAAAAAGACCATATGGCCTATCTAGTCTGTCCTTCCATATCAACTACTATAGTTCTTTTTTTTCTTTATCGATTGTACGATGCTTTCTTGAATTCAGATACTGTCCTTATCTCAACTATCTCCACTCGGAGACTATTCCATGCATCTACTACTCTTCCCATAAAGAAATATTTCCACATATTACTCCTGAGTCTATTTCCTTTCATGTTCATCCTATGTCCCCTTGTTGCAGAACTTACTTTCAATTGAAAGAGGCATTTATGCCACCGAGGTATTTAAACGTCTCTATCATATCTCCTCTATCCTGCCTTTCCTCTAACGTATCCATATTGAGATATTTAAGTCTGTCCCCATATGGTTTTTAACAAAGACCACTGACCATTTTTGTAGCCACCATCTGCACCCACTCCATCCTGTTTATATCCTTTTGAAGGTGTGGTTCTCCAGAATTGCACACAATACTCCAAATGAGGTCTCAGACTTATACAGAGGCACTATCACGTTCTTTTTTCGGCTGGTCATTCCTCTTCCTATGCACTCAGGCATCCACCTGGCTTTAGATTTGACCTTTTCTACCTGTTTAGCCACTTTATGATCATCAGAAACAATCACGCCCAGATCCCACACTTCTTTCATGGACAGAAGTACTTCACTCCTTACTGTACTGCTCCCTTGGAATTTTTGCAGCCCAAATGTATGATCCTGCATTTTTTAGCGTTACATTTCAGCTGCCAAATTCTCAATAATTCTTCAAGCTTAGCTCATTCCCTTCTCATGTTATCTATTCCTTCCTAGGTGACTACTCTATTGCAAATTTTGGTATCACTTGCAAAGAGGCAAACCTTATCCAACAGTCCTTGTGCAATATCACTAACAAAAATGTTAAAAAGAATCTGACCAAGAACAGATCCCTGCAGGATTCTCCTTGGGTAGAATTGCTGAAAATATTGGTATTTGTAGGATCTCTTGTAAGGATGCTACCAAGCTTTCTGGAAGCGAGTCATGGATTCAGGAATATTAGATAGTTCTTTCATGGCTGCGCCGAGACAATGCTTCTTTAACTTTGCTCCCAAAGAGGTTGTACACAAAGCATGGGGCATCCACCAGCTTATCATGGAGATCTTTCCCAAGACCCAATGCCTTTAGCCAGCCTGAGAGACTGTTATAGAGGCTGCAGCTGAGCAAGACACTGTGTTGTGTGAACCGTCCATGAAACAAACGAGATATGTGGGACTCCTGAAGGTTCAAGTGTAGTTGGGCCTGTTCATTTTCCAGTTGGTTCAATAACACATGGTAGTCATTCAAAATCTGAGGTTTATGAGCCACTATTTTCAGAGAGAGCATGGCACTATGAAACACTTTCTTCCCAAATGCATATCAAAGTCTGTGATCCTCGTTTGAAGGTACATAGAAATGGATTTATAGGCTTTATTATGTTTGAGGACTGCTTCTATCATCATCGATTGATGCGGCAGTAGGGAAAGGTTACGTCTCAGTACCACGAGGACTTTGTACTTCAGCTCTAGGCATCTGGATATTGATGGGATGATGGCAAATGCTTTCCAGACAAAAAGTTGCTGGTCCTGAAGAATTTGATAGACTGGAAGTACTAAGGCCTCTTTGGGTATGTCTTGCTCCAAGAGATAAGCACCTTAGAAAGTTTTTGCAGAAATTCAATGTAGAACTTGCCCTCTGTTGACTTCGAAGAGATGGTTTCCTCTAGCAACTGCAGCATTTCTGTCTCCTGCAGAACTGCTTCCCATTCATGGAAAAGTTTGGAGTATGGTAGATTCCCAGAGATCAAATCATTAAAGGATGGAGAACACCCTCATGAAAATGCAGCTACACAGGACTTGGTGTACTACTAGAAGGTGCAATGGAGCAGGAGGAACTGGCACACTGAAAGGATTCTGTAGGAGCAATACAATATCCTGGGCAAATTTAGACAGTAGCTGTAGAAGAGTAGTATGGCAGTCTAGTGGGCCATATCTGTGAGAGACTGACCTGAAGAAAAAGTGTGACTGGATCTTTAAGAGTAACCTCTCAGCTCCTAATGTGTTTTGTTTTGTTTTTTAAATGAGAGCTGTGAGGAAAGGGCTCAGTCAAGCCCTTTTGGTGTTTTATCTTTTGACTGTCCTTCAGGTGCAGCCTTATGCATGGCAAATATAGGAGTTCTTTGTACTTGGGTTTAGCTTTACTCGCAGTCCCCTCCAGGGGAACTGTTGCTGCAGAGAATGACTGTTTGACTGATGGCAGTCTGAAGGAAGCTGGTGGGGAAGGAGTAGAGCAACAGCCCCTGTGCTGGGGGCTGGGCATTCTCATTGCTGCTGCCACCGTCAAGAAGGGGGAAGCTGCTCATGTCTGTGTTAGTTGGTTTGACTCTGGAGGACTCTCCCAACAGTGCTGTACAAGGTCCATGGGGGTCAGCTGAGCTGGAGAAGCTTTTTAAAAGTATGCTGCAGTAAGCCAGGTACTGCATCAAAAGGAGGAGAGAGACAGTGCTGACCACTTACTATCAGTGAAAGAAATGATCATTGCATTTTGCAAAGCTTGAGATCCTTCTGTTTTTTTTTTTGTTTTGTTTTTAAAACCTCTGTAGAGAAGACACGGGGGAGGGGGAGGGGAGCTGACTGCACTCAGCCACAGAGAGACTGTCTAGGACAGCGATGGCGAACCTATGGCACGCGTGCCAGCTATGGCACGCAAAGGCCTTGCAGCTGGCACGCGGGAAGGTCGCACATTAAAAAAAAAAAAAAAAGCTGCCCGCTGCCGCCGCGACGGCATGCAGTGTCCCGCGGGACTCCCTCTGCCCGGCGGGACTCTCCCGGCGCTGCTCAGCCCCTCTCTGCCGGCTTGCAGAGACGCGAAGGGAGAGTCTCCCTCGGGTCTCTGTTAAGCCCGCAGGGGCTGATGGGAAATTTCCCATCTGCCCCTGCGGGCTTAAGAGAGACACGAGGGAGACTCTCTCTCCCTTCGCGTCTCTGCAAGCCGGCAGAGAGGGGCTGAGCAGCGCCGGGAGAGTCCCGCCGGGCAGAGGGAGCCCCGCGGGACACTCGATGCCGCCGCGGCGGCAGCGGGCAGCTTTTTTTTTTTTTATTGCCATGAGCCGAGGGAGGGGGCTTAAGACTGGCAATGGGTTAGGGAGGGAGAGAGGGGGGTTAAGACTGGCAATGGGCTAGGGAGGGAGGGAGGGGGGTTAAGACTGGCAATGGGCTAGGGAGGGAGGGAGGTTAAGACTGGCAATGGGCTAGGGAGGGAGGGAGGGGGTTGAGACTGGCAATGGGCTAGGGAGGGAGGGGGGGAGGGGGGGTGGGGGTTGAGACTGGCAATGGGCTAGGGAGGGGGGGAGGGGGGTTGAGACTGGCAATGGGCTAGGGAGGGGGGGAGGGGGGTTGAGACTGGCAATGGGCTAGGGAGGGAGGGAGGGAGGGGGGTTGAGACTGGCAATGGGGTAGGGAGGGAGGGAGGGGGGTTGAGACTGGCAATGGGCTAGGGAGGGGGGGTTAAGACTGGTAGTGGGCTGGGGAGGGGGTTAAGACGCAGTGGGCTATGGGGGGGAGTTAAGACTAGCAATGGGCTGTGGGCTGATGAGGGCTGGCAATGGGCTATGAGCTGATGAGGGCTGTCTGGAAATGGGGTGATGGGGGGGTTAGGACTGGTAATGGGCTATGGGGGGGTTAAGACTGGTAGTGGGCTGATGGGGGGGTTAGGACTGGTAATGGGCTATGGGGGGGTTAAGACTGGTAGTGGGCTGATGGGGGTGTAGGACTGATAATGGGTTATGGGGGGGGCTAGGACAGGAAATGGGCTGATGGGGAGGGGTTAGGACTTGAGGTGGGCTGATGTGGTTAGGACTGGTAATGGGCTGTGGGCTGATGGGGGGGTTTAGGACTGGCAATGGGCTATGGGGGTGACTGGAAATGGGCTGATGGGGGGTTAGGACTGGTAAAGGGTTATGGGGGGGGCTTAAACTGAAAATGGGGTGATGGGGGTTAGGACTGGAAGTTGATTGACGGGGGGCTAGGACTGGTAATGGGTTGGGGTGTTGCTAGGACTGGAAATGGGCTGAGTGGAAGGGGAGGCTTGAACTGCAAATAGCTGATGGGGAGGGGGCTTGGAATGGAAATGGGCTGTGAGGGAAGGGAGCTAGGACTGAAATGGGCTGATGGAACAGCTAGGATAGGACTGGAAATGGGCTGTTGGGGGGAGCTAAGATTGGAAATGGGCTGTGGTGGGGGCTTGAATTGAAATGGACTCATGGAGGGGCTAGAACTGGAAGTAGGCTCATGGGGGGGCTTGGACTGGAATTGGGCTGAGTGGAGGGGAGCTATGATTTGACATGGGCTGATGGTGGGGCTAGGAAATGAGTAGAAATGGGCTGATGGGGGGGCTAGGATTGAAAATGAGCTGATGAAGGGACTTGGACTGGAAATGGGCTGATGCAGGGACTAGAAGGGAATGGATGCTGGGTGAGACTGGAACTAGAAGGGAGCTGATGTTGGGGGAGGATTAGAATGGGATGGGGCTGGGAGAGTAAAATGGAGAGGGGAAAATATTTTGTGTAGGAGGGATGAAAAATCTACAATTGGCCAGGTATTGGGAGAGTAATTGGGGATTGAGGATGGAGGGGTAAAATTTGTGTGGATGAAATAGGAATGAGGAAAGAGCAAAAAGGAGAAAGATTAGTATGTTAAAGCAGATGTAGAGAGAGAGAGAGAATGGAAAAAAAACTAGAAGAGAGAAGAAAGGACAAATGGACAGCAGACGATGGAGAGTTAGCAGAAAACATGAAGAAACCAGAAGAAGGTGGCTGGACCAATTGCAACTGAAAAAAAAATGCACAAAAGGTAGAAAGATATCTCTTTATTTTGAATTTATTAACTGGAATATGTCAGCTCTGGGAAATGTGCATCATTAACATCTGCGCTTTGTTTGGTACAAGAGGAAATTCCTATTTGACGTTGCCACTTGTTCTCTTTCCCCAGTATTCTCTGAAATGTATTGGTTTAATATTTGCAGTGTTGCCTTTTGATAGGTAGGGTATGGTGCTTTGTGAGTCCTGGTAATGCTGTCAGGATACGGCGGGTTTGCTATGGGTTCTAAATGGGCAGCGTTTGTAGTAGTTCCTAATGTGCCTGGCGGTTGGCACTGGATTATAGTAATGTAGAAATCTTTTCGTCTTTCTTTATCCATACACTCATTAAGAGACATGTTTACTAAAAGTTAGTGTATGGTAACATTATGCAAATATTTATGCAAATAAGACAACTTATGCAAATGACGTGCTGGCACTTTGAGGAAATTCTTTGGTTTTGTGCGGCAGTTTGGGCACTCGGGCTCAAAAAGGTTAGCCATCACTGGTCTAGGATTTCACAAGGAACAGAGGAATGATAGGCAAAGGCGCAAAGTCATCCAAAGACTTCTCTTTGCTGGCGAGGACCCGGGCATGCTGGCTCAGTCGGAGGACATCATCAGATAGTGTGCCTAGTAGAACTGCTTGTTTGTCTATGAAGAAATTATCAGATTTGCTTGATATGACTTCCCTTTGTTAAAACCACAGATAAATATTTAGAGAAACAAAAACTTCTATCTCATATCTCATGCAATTCTATTGTTCTACATAAAAATAAACTAACAACTTGTTTTATATTTACTATAGTTGGCATGTATGTCTCTTGGAAAAAATTCTAATGAAAAAAAAGTGATAAGAAGAGAAAATTAATAGATAAATCCAAATCTAAAATTCAAAGTAATATAAACCCCTGAACTTGGAATATCATTTATAATTGCAGTATTTAATAAAGTTAAATGTATTATGATTGTAAAAGCTCCTCTGATGCACACTAAATATGAAGAAATTACAAATTAGATCTCATACCTATGCTGGACATTTCCAGCATGAATTGCCTCAGGAGGTACTCTCCAAGGACAACTGACTCTGCCTCCAGGAAGGCGCTTGAAATCCAAACTGACAGCAGATTTTTGGATCCGGACCACAGGTATGAGGAATATCATAGCTATAGAAGGGCATCATGTGGCAAAGAATATCTGTGCTAGAATCCCAATCTAAAATAAAATATTAATCACAAATAGTAACTGATATGAAAATAAATAGGCAAACTAAATATACAAACTTAAATATTGCAGTTAAAGCATATAATCTTTCTTATAGTCAAAGTATTGTTACACAAAGTATTGTTAGACAAATATAAACAGAAATAAATCATTATATTTGCTATAGTAGTAATTAAATTAAATTTGAACATTTCATTTTCAGGGAAACATGACTTTAATCCAATAAATACAATTGTTATTACATTAAAAAATAAAAGGAATCATGCCATGCTATAAACACAGTAAAGTTACTTACCTATAATGAGAGCTTAATGTAGACAACAGAATTGATGAGGCACACAAATGAGTGATGCCATCCAACCACACTGGGACAGAACTGCTCTCCCACAGTTTAAAACCTAGTGGAGGTTCTGAGCATGTGTGGTTCTTTCTGCACACAGCAGTCTCCTCATTTCTTCAATTAGTTCCAAAGTTCTAGATTGTGAGCAACCTTCATGGAAGTGGGATTGACTATGTGCCTCATCATTTCTGCTGTCTATGGAAAACCCCCAATAAAGGTGACATACTTTGCCCATCGACAAGCAGTACTGAATGAGGCACCCAAATGGATGAGTACCTAGTTTAGGGCTGCTCAACTGTCTTTTCCTTTAAAAGCAGCCCACAGAGAAAACTGCAAAAGTTGTCATAGTTCTATAAGGGTAGATAGTTGGATCCCAGAAAGAGAAACAATAGCGCTGTGCTGTTTTGTCATTAGTAGTAATGTTACCACTAAAAAATATTCAATTTTTCAAGTAGCACTGACAAACTGGTAACACAAAAAGAGATCAGGCCACTAGAGCAAATTATGAATTACCAGGCAAAAAAATAATTTTAATCGGACTGTTTGCATACAGGGAATTAACGCTAAATTTACAAACCTTTCATATTTGCTCAAGGATTATTGTAAATGCTTTATAATAAAACAAATTCACTTAGCTGAAGTAATAGAATTGAAAAGTCCTTTCACAGGGTTCATTCAAATAGCTTGACGCACTACCCTGTTTCGAAACCAAAGTGTTTATAGCTCCAGAGTCAGGAAATTATTATAAAGAAACTCCAGAAGGTGGTTTTCACCAACATACTTTGCAAACATTGTAAAGCACAGTTACTTACCTGTAACAGGTGATCTCTGGGAACAGCAGGAATTAGTCCTCACATATGGGTACGTCGGTACCGACGGAGCCTGCGCGGGAAAGCTCCCCAGCTTCCTAGAATGGAAGCTTTTGGGACCTCCCACTGCACATGCGCACTGCCTTCCCGCCTTCCTGAACAGCTCTCCTCAGTTTCGAGTTTATAGCTGAGTCAATAGAGAGAGGACAGGAAGATAGATAGATAAAAGATACAACTCCTAGGGGAGGTGGGTGGGTTGTGAGGACTAATTCCTGCTGTTCCCAGAGATCACCTGTTACAGGTAAGTAACTGTGCTATCTCCAGGAACAAGCAGGAATAAGTCCTCACATATGGGGACTCCCTAGCTTAGATGCGTGGGATCCCCTGTCAAGGTTCGCCATCTTCGTATGGATCTCAGGCATCCATCCTGGGAAGGTGGGCAGGAGTTGTCTAAGAATGGAACAGGTGTTTGAGGACAGCCTGGCCAAACAAGGCATCCCGGCGGGAGTCTTTGTCCAAACAGTAATGGGCTGTGAAGGTATGAACCGAGGCCCAGGTAGCGGCTCGACAGATCTGATCAATGGAAACAGAGTGCAGATGAGCCATAGAAGTTGCCATGGCTCTCACATTGTGAGCTGTGACATGGCCTTCCAGAGAAATGTTTTTACTCTGGTAAGGAAAGGAAATACACTGAGCAATCCAATTGGAAAGTGTACGCTTGGAGACTGGAAGTCCCAAATGTGAAGGATCAAAAGCCACGAAAAGTTGAGAAGACTTTCGATGTGGCTGAGTCCTATTAAGGTAAAAGGCTAGAGCTCTTTACAATCCAGAGTATGAAGGTTCCTCTCTGCACTGGAGGCATGAGGAGCCGGAAAAAATACAGGTAGATATACCTCTTGATTAAGATGAAAAGGCGAGACCACTTTAGGCATAAAGTGGGGATTCGTCCTAAGGACCACCTTGTCATGATGAAATCTTGTATAAGGTGGATTAGCCACTAGAGCCTGCAGTTCGCTGATGCGACGAGCGGAAGTGACTGCAATTAGGAATAATACCTTCCAGGAAAGAAATTTCAAGGAGGTAGAAAATAACGGCTCAAAAGGTGGCTTCATAAGCTGACCAAGCACTAGATTCAAATCCCATGCGACCGGGGGGGGTCTGATGGGAGGTTTAGTGAGGGTCAGGCCTCTCATGAATCTTGCAACAAGAGGATGAGAGGAGATAGGTTGTCCATTTACAGGTTTCAGGGATGCTGAAATAGCACTTAAATGGACTCTTACAGAATTCGTCTTAAGGCCTGCATTGGAAAGATGCAGGAGATAGTCTAAGAGGGAATTCAAAGGAAGTGCCAGAGGGTCAAGGCCCTGCTGAGCACACCAAATGGAAAAACGTTTCCATTTGAAAGCATAAGACCGCCTCGTGGAAGTGTTCCTAGAGGCATGAAGGATATCTTTCACAGGTTGAGAAAGATTAAAGTCTTGAAGACTTAAGCCTTCAGTAACCAAGCTCGGAGATGTAGGGATTTGGGGTTTGGGTGCCACAAAGTCCCGTCCTCCTGAGACAGAAGGTCTGGTGCAGCTCCTAAGTCCAGGGAGGATCCCTGGGAGAGCTGTAGAAGCAGAGGGAACCACACTTGGCGTGGCCAGCGTGGAGCTATGAGGATCATAGAGCCGTGATCTCTCTGGAGTTTGAACAGAGTCTTGGGAATCAGTGGAATGGGTGGAAAGGCATATAGGAACGCCTGACCCCAATGGAGGAGAAAGGCGTCCGTGGCCTGAGCTTCCTGACATGGAGTCCTGGAACAGAACCGGGGAAGTTTGGCATTCCACGGACTTGCAAAGAGGTCTATGTCCGGGGTCCCCCATTCCTGAAAGATTCTGGTTATCTGGTCCACGTGTAGGGACCACTCGTGTGGCAGCAGAACTCGACTGAGCCTGTCTGCTCGAGAGTTTTGAACTCCTGGAAGGTACACTGCTAGCAGATGAATTTGGTGCTCTCTGGCGAAGGCCCATAATCTGAGAGCTTCGTTGCAAAGCGACAGAGAGCCCGTTCCTCCTTGTTTGTTTATGTAAAACATGGCCACCTGATTGTCTGTCTGAACCAGGACAGTCAGGTTGGCAAGGAGGGTATGGAAGACCTTGAGGGCAAGGTAAATTGCTCGCAGTTCCAGGAGGTTGATATGAAGGGTGGCCTCCTGTGGAGACCAAGTGCCCTGAGTGGAGAGAGTTAGCAGATGGGCTCCCCACCCCAATTGGGAGGCATCTGTTGTGAGGGTTGCTTGGGGTAGCAAGGGCTGAAAGGGAGCCCCCAACAACAGATTCTTGGTGGATATCCACCAATGGAGGGACCAAGACAGACGGTTTGAGGTTTGTATTTGGTCTGAGAGTGCTCCCGACGCCTGAGTCCACTGGTGGCCAGGGTCCATTGAGCTGCTCTCATATGAAGACGAGCATAGGGCACCACATGTACTGTGGAGGCCATATGGCCCAGGAGGCGTAGCATTTCCCTGGCTGTCAAGTGAGTACTGGACTGGGCTTGGGAGGCCAAGCTCAGCAGACGCTGACCCCGAACCAGTGGAAGGTAGGCTCTTGCAGTGGTGGTGTCCAACCGGGCCCCTATGAATTCTAGAGACTGAGTAGGGCTGAGTTGAGACTTGGGAAGGTTTACCACCAGTCCCAGATACTGCAGAAGGTTCCTTGTGCGGTCTAGGGAAATCTGGGCCTGCGACTGAGTTGGAGCTCGAATGAGCCAGTCGTCCAGATATGGGAATACGAAAATCCCCATGCTTCTGAGAAATGCGGCTACGACTGCCATGCATTTGGTAAAGATTCTTGGGGCAGAGGCGAGACCGAAGGGAAGTACTCTGTATTGGTAATGACTTCCCCTGAACAGAAAGCGAAGATATTTTCTGTGGGAGGGATGGATGAGTAGATGTGTATACGCATCCTGCAGGTCTAGAGAACAAAGCCAGTCCTGACTCTGAAGGTATGGAAGGAGAATGCCCAAAGAGAGCATTTTGAATTTCTCCTTGTACAGAAATTTGTTCAATTCTCTCAGATCTAGGATTGGTCTGAATCCCCCTGTCTTCTTTGGAATGAGAAAATAGGGGGAGTAGAAACCTGACCCCTGTTGATGAAGAGGAACCTCTTCTATGGCCCCTTGGGCAAGCAGAGAAGAGATCTCCTGATCCAACAGGGCTAGGAGAGGAGATGGAGAATTGAAGGGTCTCACCATGTGATGAGGAGGAAGGCTGGAGAAATGAAGTTTGTAACCCTCTCGGATGATAGAGAGGGTCCATTGCTCTGTTGTGATCTGTTCCCATCTGGGAGCAAAGTGAGCTAACCTTCCAGGTATGGTGAGAGGTTCTGGTTGGTCCAGAACCAGGAATGGCAAGTTCTCTAGGGGCAAGTCAAAACCCCTGAGGGGGTGGAGCCTGTTGAGCTGCAGTAGCTGCTGCAGGCTTGCTCTTGCTTGTTTCGTTTGCTGACGTTTAGCCGCAAAACGAGGTTGAGAAGATTGCTGGCCAGTATTGGAAGCATATCTGGCCTTCTTATAATAAGGCCTCTTGAAAGACTTCTTCTTAGTGGGAGTAGAAGTGGACTTAGAAAGTCTCTCTAAGGTGGCATTTTCAGCGTCCATTTGAGTGGCCTTAACCTGCCACTCTGCACCGAATAAGTTCTCACCTGTACAGGGCAGATTCCGTAAGCCATCTAGAACCCAGGGTTCCAGATCAGAAGCCTGGAGCCAGGCCAGACGTCTGGCTGCGATAGCAATGCCAGAAGCTCTGCTGGCTCCTTCGAAGGAATCAAAGGCAGCTCTGTTGGAGAACTTAGAAACATCTAAAAGTTGTTTCACAACAGAAAGGAAGTCCTCCTGTTTATCCTCAGGGATAAGGGAGGCAAAATGCCGTACTTTCTTGGCAAGTTCCCCTAGGAACATGCCCATATAGAGGCTGTAGGAATTAATCCTGGCTATAAGCATACTAGCCTGGAAGATTTTCCTACCAAAAGAGTCTAGTGTCTTACATTCCCTTCCTGGAGGTGTAGAAGAGTGCCTTTTAGTACTCTTGATCTTTTTCATTGCAGACTTTACCACAATGGAGTGGTGAGGCAATTGAGTTTTCTGAAAACCAGGAGAAGGAGGGACCCGATACATGGTGTCCAACCTACGGGAATAAGGAGACAGAGTTAAAGGGTTCTCCCAGAAATCCATCAATTGTTCCTGAAGGATTTCATGGATAGGCAGAGTAACTGCTTCTTTAGGAGACTTAGAGTATCCTAAAATATCCAATCTTTTTGACCTTGGTTCCCTTTCAGAGGAGGTAGTGATAGAAAGGCCTTTAGCCATTTCTAAAATAAAGTCCTGAAAGGACAAATCCTCTGGAGGAGACATTCTCCTTTTTGGAGAAGAAGGTTCCTCAGGAAGGTCAAGGGAGAGCTCTGCAGACTCATCAGAGGAGACAAAATCCTCAGAGGAATCGGTGTATTCTCTAGTTTCCTCCAACGCACGATACGCATACCGATCGGTATCGACATCGGGCGTACCGGGTATGGAAGCGGTATGGAGCGAAAGCCCATACGGTACCGATTTGCGTTTAGAAGAGGAAGGCCTGGGTTCCGGCATGGCGGACGATACCGGAACCGGGCCCGGAACCGCTGGAAGCGGTACCGATGGCGTTGCAGCTTTAATGAAAGCCATGACGGCCTGCTGCATGGATTGGACAGTATTGCCCATAGACGCCACGGCTGCCTGGATGTCGGTACCGGTATGGGCCGGTACCCCAGAGCAGTCCAACAGGTGATCTGTCGAGGCCGTGCCATCGATGTCAACCTGTAGCCCCTGTATTGGCGTTTTGGAAGGTAGGGCTTCCCGCCGGGGCTGTTTGGCTGGGGCAGGGTCCTCAAAACTAAGAGCCTCTCGATGCTTTGAAGGAGATTTGCTCTTTGAGGACTTGCCCACAGAAGGTTTGGTTACCTGAGATCCATCCGGGGATGATGACCTGGATGACTGTGATGTTGGATTCTCTGAAGCAAACAGCACATGGAATTTGTTGGCCCGGTTCTGCAGCCCACGCTTAGACATTTGGGAGCAGGAAGGGCAGTCCGGAATGGAGTGGTCAGGCCCCAAACATTTAAGACACCATTCATGGGTGTCTGTGACTGATATTACAGCAGTACACTTGGTACACTTCTTAAATCCAGGGGCTGGCTTCTCCATGTGGAGAATTAAAGTAGGCCTGAAGGCCTAACTGAAGTGACCAAGTGCTGAAAAAATAATAAAAGAAAATAATTTTTTAAGAAAGAAAAAGGAAGACCGGCGATACCGGTATCGGTATGGGAAGGCAGGTACGCGGTCTAAAGAAACAAAACAAAAAACTACAATTTCTTCAGCGGTGACAGGATACACGACCTGCTGGCTCCGCGGAAAAAGAGAAACTGAGGAGAGCTGTTCAGGAAGGCGGGAAGGCAGTGCGCATGTGCAGTGGGAGGTCCCAAAAGCTTCCATTCTAGGAAGCTGGGGAGCTTTCCCGCGCAGGCTCCGTCGGTACCGACGTACCCATATGTGAGGACTTATTCCTGCTTGTTCCTGGAGATCAGTTCTGGACTAATTCACAAAAGCCGGTAGCTCCTTTTAAACAGCAAGCATCTGATGTCACACCAAACTCAAACTGATGAAACTAAGCCTATATTAACCAGGCAACCAGCGACCAGTCAACAATGGAGCTGCTGTGATCACAGAAACCTAGCTCTCACACCAAACTATGCCAGTCAAGTTCAAGGTTGAGATCATGGGGAGCCACGATATTAAGTAAGAAGATCCAATGCTGCTCCAACAACTGCAATTGGGCTGTGAGATCTCCACCTCTCCCATTAGGAAACACTCGATCAATGGCACACCAAACAAATTGTAGAAAAGTATGGTTACGCTGAATGCAATGTGAAACCAGTGGGGCCGAAAGTGTCCAGGTATGGATTCTGGCCTGTGTTCCACCAATTGGATCTTAATAGGCCGTATAGTTCTGCCAACATATTTGAGATCGCACAGACAAATGAATAAGTACACCACATAATCTGATGTATAGTTCGCATATCCTGGGCATGATAAGTCACTTATGTGGATTCATCAGTCCAATCCAGTCCTGTCAGGGAATGTCCACAAAACTGGCAGCCTTCACATTGGTAATGGCCATACTGAAGTGAAGTAGGTTGAAAGTTAAGGCCAGATCCCCTTGCCGTATGTACAACAATATCCCTATGTTCCTGCCCCTTGTATAAGCAATGACAAGATCCTACTATGCTATTCAGGAAACCTGTGCAAAAAAATATAATCTTTTACATTATCACAGTCACCACCCTACTAGTCTGAAGAGGGGTTTACCATATGGGCAATTCCTCTGCTTACAGAGACTGTGTTCCTCTTTGGAAGATTTCAGGTATCATAAATCTGAAATGAGTAATCATTTAGCAACTCGAGAATATCCTTCTAATAGAATTTCTAAGGCTTACAAATGTGCTTTGAATACCCATCATGAGTGGCTCTTGCATACTCAAAGACTAGTAGAGGATCAATTGATGGCCATTCTCCCTTATATGGATGAGCCACAGGGGTGGTGTCCCTTCTTAAGAAACACTGGCATGTGGTTCAACTTCACGATTATTTTAAGAAGGACCTTGTCATTACTTATACAAGGGCAGGAACATCAGGGATATTGTTGTACATACAACAAGGGGATCCGGCCTTAACCTTCAAACTACTTCACTTCAATATGGCCATTACCAATATGAAGGCTGCCAGTTTTGTGCACAATCCTTGACAGGACTGGATTGAACTGATAAATTCACATCAGTGATTTATCATGCCCAAGGATATATGAACTGTACATCAGATTGTGTGGTGTACTTATTCATTTGCCCGGGCAGGCTAAAATATGTTGTCAGAACTATACAGCTATTAAGATCAGATTGGTGGAACACAGTTCCAGGATCCACACCCGGACGCTTTCGGCCCCACCAGTTTCACACTGCATTCAGCATAACCATACTTTTCTACAATTTGTTAGCCGTGCTATCGATCGGGTGGTTCCTAATGGGAGAGGTGGAGATTTCATAGCCCGATTGCAATTATTGGAGTACCTGTGTTTCTATGCCTTCCAGGTGTCTGAATGGCAAAATAAGAGCTCTTCTGATGCCTGTTCATGCCCTGGAGCAGGAATAGATATAGATGGTCCCTGTTATCGGGTGAGGATGCAATTCCCATTTCTGAAATTAGACACCCACATTCAACTTGCCCAGAACGCCCCATTCACACCTCCATCACACCCCTTCATACCTTGGATATCCTCGTACTGGGGACATCTAAAGAACCAGCTTCTAAAATGGCTCCTAGGACATCCAAAGCATGAACAGGGCTTCTAAAATAACCCTCTTTATTAACAAGTGTAATCACGTAGGAAAATACGATTGAAAAGTCAGCCTGACTGGAGGCATAATTTAATTAAGAAACAACTTGATTGACTAGGAGTACAGAGATAATAGGGTGGGGGGGAAACAACATAGGACTCTCATTTGAAACAATCCCATGTCTCAAGCAAGCATGTACAAATGTGTAGAACTAGGAGGATACATCTCCAGTGAAGATGAACTACGAGTTTGAGGATAAAACATACCTTGGCGCACACATAAATATTTGTAAGTCAACAGCTCATGTTTGCAGAGTGTACAATGTGCAAGAGGAAGTATTTTTTTTATAATATTTGTTATTTCATAAATAGGAGAAGGCTGTTATATGAAGTTGCGAAGCAAACATATTAGGAGGACGACTACCAAAAGGGACTGCTACTGCTGGAAAAAAATCTGTACTTGTAAATATTTACCATCTGGGAAATTATCTAAATCTTGGGGGAATAGGGATTCTTTGGATTAAAGCTGATAAATCTATGTCTTTTAGAATTCAGTGGTGTTTTTTGGTTCTGTTTTGTTTTTTTAAGTCAGTAGGGGTTTGGTACCACCAGACAGCTTTTCATTTAAATCAAATCAGAGTATAGCTTAGCATAGAAGGTAGAATATGGTAATTATCTTTGATGAGAAGGAAATAAATTGTTTCTTTATAAAGGTCTCTAGAAACCTTCCAGTTAGGAGCCAAGAGTCCTGTGAAATTGTTTTAAATAGGTTTTAAACCAAGTGACAGATCAAAGGGGCAATTTGAAAGGATCCCTCTATAAAACCAAGGCTATGTGAATCACTAAGGAAATTGTTGAGACTACCTTAGTAGCACAGGTAAGGGTACTGGGTAGCAGCCAGCTTTTACTAAATGTTCTTTCCGTCCCACCCACCCCAGGCATAATCTTAACTTTATAGTTTCTTAAACTTTTTAACAGGACAGAAATGGTCAAATTCACTTTCAGGTTCAGCTGGTTATCGTCATCAGGAATAGATTAACTAAGGCACTGAAATTAATTAATCTTGAGGTAAACAAAGTCCCTTAAACTTACTAGGTATAGTTGGACTAGTACAAGTATTCTAGCAACTTTAGGAAAGCAACTTAAATAACTAAACAAAACCTTAAAATTAAGATGCAGACAGATGGAGGCTATCCAGTCTTTTGCATTGAGTGTCACTTATGATTTTCTCCCAGATGGTAGGGGTCTTACATGTGCACTAGGTGCAAGGAACTCTTTGCTCTCAGGGAGCGAGTCCAATCTCTGGAGGCTAGAGTAGCAGACTTGTAGGACATAAGGAAGGCAGAGAGGTATATATAGATGAGACCTACAGGGACATAGTACTGAAGTCCCACTTCCAGTCTAGCAGCCTCTCTATTGCCATGGAGGAGATAGGTCACATGAGAGCATCACCCTGGTGTGGCAGGAAGTGATCCTGTAATTAGGACCTGTGCTCCAGGTGACATGAAATTCCCTCACACCAAGTTGGTTTCCTCAGGGATATTCGCCCATGAAGGGTTACTATAATATTTATAATTGGTGATTCAATCATTAGACATGTAGATAGCTTGGTGGCTTGTGGATGTATCACCTGGTAACATGCTTGCTTGGTGCAAAGATAGTGGACTCACACACCACCTAGACAATGTTTTAAATAGTGCTGGGAGAAACCTGCTGTCTTGGCACATTTTGGTACCGATGACATAGAAAAGTGTGGGAGATAAGAGCTGAAATTTGTCCTCCAGAACTTATGTAGGAAGCTGAAATTCAGAACTTCCAGGGTAGCATTCTCTGAAATGCTTCTTGTTCCATGCACAGGAACCAAAAGGAAGGCAGAGCTGAGCTCCAGAGTCTCAATAGGTGGATAAGACGATGGTGCAAAGAAGAGGGTTTGGGATTTGTTACAAACTGGGCAACATTCTGGGGAAGGGAGGGGATTTTCCAAAAAGATGGGCTGCACCTTAACCGGGATGGAACCAGGCTGCTGGCATTAACCTTTAAAAAGGAGATAGAGCAGCTTTTAAACTAGATAATAGGGGAAAGCTGCAGTCGCCCAAGAGCACATGGTTTGGAAGATACTTGGATACTAGCAAAAGAGGGAAGTTAGGGCATCCTGAAGGAGAAGTTACAATAAAGCTAAAAGTAAACCAGATACTGTTAAGTACAGAGCAGACAAAGCTGAGAGAGCTGAGAGAGTCCAAATTATCCCTATCAACTAATAATCAGATTATTAATATGAATAAAATACAATTTCTAAAATGCCCGTATGCCAATGCTAGACATCTAAAAAATAAGATGGAAGAGTTAGAATATAACACACTAAATAAAAGGTTTATTTTTTATTTATTTATTTAACAGGTTTTTTATATCACTTTATCATTTCAGTCAAAGGGGTTTACATTGTAACTTAAACTTGGTGGCATACATTGAACAGGAACACTGATAACTTGGAATTTTTCTGAGGTAATGGAGGGTTAAGTGACTTGCCCAAGGCCACAAGGAATACTAGTGGGAAACCAAAACCCTGGTCTTTTGATTCCCAAGCCAGTGCTCTAACCATTGGTATCTCAGAGACCTAATAGGAGGACGACAACCAATGGGACACTGTGATACCTAGATAAAAACTATATCGCAATGACAGGATAGATCAAATTGGTAGATGCGTTGTGCTCTATGTTAGAAAGGGTATTGAGTCGCACAGGATAGCGCAGTTACTCACCTGTAACAGGTGATCTCCGGGAACAGCAGGAATTTAGTTTTCACATATGGGTGACATCGGGTACTGATGGAGCCCATGTGGGAAGCTCCCCAGCTACCAATAGAAAGCATTTGGGAGCACTAACTGTGCCTGCGCTACTGCCTTCCCGCTCTCTCAACTCCCTCTCCTCAGTTGAGTTTGTAGCTGAACAGAAGAAGTGAAAACAAAAAGCGACCCTACAACTCCATGGGGCGGACAACGGGTTGTGAAGACTAAATCCCTGCTGTTCCCGGAGATCACCTGTTAAAAGTGAGTAACTACGCTATCACCAGGAACAAGCAGAAAATATATTCTTCAAATATAGGACGTGCTAGCTCCCAGATCTCTGAAGAGGTGAACTGGGTCAGAAAGTCTCACAAGGTCATCTGAACCTAGACTTCCCCGCCAAGGAGATCTGGCAAGAAAATGGATAGGGGTAGGAGTTGTTTCTGTGTTTCCAAGAGATGTTGAAGGACCGCCTGCCCAAAGGCTGCATATCCCAGCGGGAGTCCTTGTCCAAGCAGTAATGGGCAGCAAAGGTATGAATAGAAGACCATGTTGCAGCTCGGCAAAGCTCGTCGATGGCTACTGAACGTAGGTTGGCCACCGATGTTGCCAATGCACAGACAATATATGCAGTGACATGACCCATGAAGGTAAGTCCCGCTTTGTCGTATGCGAGAAAAATACATTCTGCTATCCTTCTGGAGAGTGTAGTTTAGTTACAGGAAGACCCAGATGATTAGAATCAAAGGAGACAAAACAATTGGGAGGACTTCCTAATATTTTCCTTTGAAGATAGAAGGCTAGAGCCCTCTTAGTCAAGTGTATGCGGGGTTGCCTCTGAACGAGATACATGAGGTCTTGGGACGAAGACCGGGAGGATGACTGACTGCTTGATATGGAAAGGAGACACCACTTTTGGCAGACAGTGGGGATGTATATGAAGGATGACATTATCATGATGAAATGTTGTATATGATGGATGCGCCACTAAGGCCTGCAGCTCACTGATGCATCTGTCTGAGGTCAGGGCAATGAGGAATAAAACTTTCCAAGAAAGGTAACGCAGGTGTGTGATTGCTAAGGGCTCAAACAGAGGTCTGAGAAGTTGAGCCAATACCACATTGAGATCCCATGTTACTGGAGGTGGTCGAAGGATGGCTTGGTGAGGTGTCTCATGAAATGTGCCATGAGAGGAACTGTGGAGATGGGTCAACCATCCACAGGTTAATGAAAAACTGAAATAGCACTGAGGTGCACCCATACTGAATTTGTTTTGAGTCCCAGAGAGAACAAATGCAAAAGATATTAAAGAAGCATGGGAAGTGATGCTTCAAAGGAACTTACATTATTTTGAGAGCACCATAATGTGAATCTACACCATTTGAAAGAGTATGTCTTCCTGGTGGAAGGTTTTCTGGAAGAAAGGAGGAAATCCTTTATAGTTGAAAGTGATAGATGTTGAAAGATCATACTTTCAGCATCCATGCTGTCAGACGGAGAGACTGCAGATCGGGATGGGGGAGTGCTCCGTTATCCTGAAACAGAAGACCCAGCTTGGATCCCAATGGAATCAAAGGAGTCTGTGTCAGCCAAAGCAGGAAGGGAAATAAAGGCTGACAGGGCCAGCGAGGGGCTATGAGGATCATAGATCCTTTGTATGCTTGGAGTTTGAGGAGGGTCTTTGGCATGAGGGGAATGGGGGGAAATGCATAAAGTAGTCCCCGACCCCAGTGGATAATGAAGGATAAGATGCCAGACTGAATTTGGATGGCATTCTGGAGCAGAACTGTGGAAGATGAGAGCACTGTTCCCTCTAAGCTGTGCGCGTGCACACACCTCACCGAGTGAGCGCACATACTATACAACCAGAGCGCACAAAAATTACGGTTTCTGATTCTGATAGAAAACACAGATGTTCTTAAAATTGAAAAGCTGTTGTGTATTTATGGTTTTCACAACTTCTACAATATTTTCTAGTGCAATCAATGTGGTAATACATACTGTATTCTGAAGTGTAGTCAAATTTTAAAGCATATAACTCCGAGCGTAGTTATGTGGCGCACAAAAATTTAACCTTCCTTCAAAAGCTGCACAGCTGATATTTTATGCGCGCACACAGCCTACAGAAAATTAGAGGGAACATTGGATGAGAGTTCTGAGGAGTGGCAAAGAGATCTATCACTGAAGTTCCCCAGGCTCGGAAGAGCTTTGCCACTGTTTTCAGATCTAAGGACCACTCACGAAGTTGTAAGATCCAACTTAGCTTATCTGCCAAGTGATTGCACTCTCCTAGAATATAAATAGCATGATTATGCATATGATGGAGAATGGCAAAGTTCCACAGGTGGCAGGCTTCCTGGTAGAGAGAAAGGGATCCTGTCCCCCCCCCCCCTTTTATGTAAAACATTACCAACTGATTGTCCATCCTAACCAGTATCTGACTGTTGGAGAGGTATTGTTGGAAAACTCGGAAGAGCATCGTGACTGCTCAAAGCTCGAGGAGATATCTGTTGGGTTGATTCCTGGGCTGTCCACAGACCTTGTGTGGAGATGGAATCCAGATGTGCTCCCTAACCAAGCTTGGACGCATCCGTAGTCTGGGTATGCTGAGGTTGGGGGCATCCAAAAAGGTGACTATACGAGATTTGTTGGGGTGGACCACCACAGGAGAGATATGGACAGAGGGCATGTTACTTGTATGATATCCCATAGCTTCTCCATGGCCTGGGTCCACTGGGTTGAGAGAGTCCATTGTGTCAGTCACATGTGGAGTCTTGCATAAGGTACTACATAGGAAGTTCATAGGAGCCATACTGGACAACCAACAGTCCTGAGTCTTTCTTCCTGTGGACCGCATGAGCAAGCTAGTGGACCTAGCCACCGACATGTGTCAGGAAGTCTCGAGCCATGTCAGTCTGTTGCTGGTGCATTAACAAATGGATGATGAACTACTCAAAGAAATCAGGGAAGCTAACAAAAGTTACAACACAGTAATAATGGGTGCTTTCAAATACTCTAGTATCGAATGGGTCAGTGTCACAGTAGGACATGCTAGGGAGATATTTATTTCATCTAGAAGGTTTGACTGCTTCTTGGAGCAGATGGTTCATGAACAGACAAAAGAGGGGAAACTATTTTAGACCTAGTGTAATACAAATGAATTAAAATTCAATACTGATTACGCCTCATGCTTCAGCAGTGAGTTAGGGGTTTAATTCAACCTCAGTTTTGCAGTTTGGAGGGAGACTGTTTACATAACTACAGGTAGATTGTTGGAAGAGTTCTTCACAATGGAAATCAATTAGGGAAAACAAGAGAACCTAGCAAATGTGGACCCGTTAAGGAGAATAGGAAGAATTCTTTCTATTCTCCTGGTAAAAGTAGACCAATTAAGGAGACATTTACCTAGCAAATGTAAACAGGATGGGAAGAGTCATCAGTAGTAATTTTGGAGTTCTGAGCTTCTGAAACCATGGGGGGTGGGGGAGGTTGTATCCCTTGAGCATTATCAGACACTTGGCCAGGATAATGGATAACTGCCCCTATTCTATGGAAATAAAGCATAGTTACTCACCTGTAACAGGTGATCTCTGGGAACAGCAGGAATTTAGTCTTTACATATGGGTATCGTCGGTACCGACGGAGCCTGCGCGGGAACGCTCCCCAGCGTCCAATTAGGAAGCTTTTGGGAGCATCCCACAGCACCTGCATGCTGCCTTCCTGCCTTTCCCAACTGCCTCTCTCCAGCTAAGTTTAAAGCTAAGACAAAGAGAGACAGAGGGAAAGAGAAAGAGATAGAGAGATTCAACTCCTAGGGGAGGTGGGTGGGTTGTGAAGACTAAATTCCTGCTGTTCCTGGAGATCACCTGTTACAGGTGAGTAACTATGCTATCTCCATGAACAAGCAAGAATGTAGTCTTCACATATGGGGACTCCCTACCTTTAGATGCCAGGGAGAGACCCCAGAGGTTGTGTGTCCATGAGAAAGGGCTCCACTTCCCCCATGGATCTCTGGCATCCAACCAGGGATGGTGGATAGGAGTTGATTAGGTATGGAACAGGTGTAGGAAAACAGCCTGACCAAACAAGCCATCCCGGCAGGAGTCCTTGTCCAAACAGTAAAGGGCTGTGAAGGCATGAACCGAGGCCCAAGTGGCTGCTCGACAGATGTCGTCGATAGACACAGAGTGCAGATGAGCCATTGAGGCTGCCATAGCTCTCACATTGTGAGCTGTGACAAGGCCCTCCAGAGGAAGATTCTCACTCTGATAGGCAAATGAAATACACTGTGCAATCCAGTTGGACAGTGTTTCTCTTGGAGACTGGAAGTCCCAAATGAGAAGGATCAAAAGCAACAAAGAGTTGAGAGAACTTTCTATGTTGCTGTGTTCTTTGCAAGTAAAAGGCTAAAGCTCTTTTACAGTCCAAAGTATGAAGATTCCTTTCTACATTAGATGCATGAGGCCTTGGAAAAAACACAGGCAGGTGACCGCTTGGTTTAAATGAAAAGGCGAGACCACCTTTGGCATAAAGTGTGAATGAGTCCTAAGGACTACCTTGTCATGATGAAACCTTGGATAAGGTGGATCAGCTACTAATGCATGCAACTCACTGATGCAGCGTGCTGATGTGATTGCAATGAGAAAGATAACCTTCCAAGAAAGGAATTTCAATGAGGTAGTAGCTAAGGGTTCGAAAAGCTGGCTTCATGAGCTGACCAAGAACCAGCTTTAAGTCCCATGCCACCGGTGGTGGCCTAACAGGAAGCTTAGTTAAAAGAAGGCCTCTCATAAAACTTGCTATAACAGGATGGGAGGAAATAGGTTGTCCATTTAGATGCTTGAAAGAAGCTGCAATAGCACCGAAATGGACGCTTACTGAGTTAGTTTTAAGTCCTGCATTGGACAAATGAAGGAGATACTCTAGTAATGATTCCAGAGGTATCGCAAGGGGGTTAAGACCCTACTGCGAACACCATATGGTAAACTTTTTCCACTTGAAAGCATAAGAGCATCTTGTGGAAGGCTTCCTGGAAGCATAAAGGATATCCTTTACTTGCTGAGGAAGGTTAAGATCATGAAGATCTAGGCCTTCAGCAACCAAGCCCTGAGACGCAGAGACTGGGGATTGGGATGCCATAACATTCCGTCCTCCTAAGACAGGAGATCTGGAGCAGATCCTAACTCCAGGGAGGGAGCTTGAGAGAGATGTAGAAGCAGAGGGTACCACACTTGCAGTGGCCAATGTGGAGCTATGAGAATCATACGGCCTCTGTCTCTCTGAAGCTTGAATAGGGTTTTGGGAATTAGGGGAATGTGTGGAAAGGCAAAGGAAGTCTTGACCCCAGTGAAGGAGGAAAGCATCCCTGGCCTGAGAGCCCTAAGCCGGAATTCTGAAAGTTTGGCATTCAACAGACTTGCAAAGAGGTCCCAAATTTGAAAAATCTTGGCCACCTGGTCTGCATGTAGAGACCATTCGTGTGGAAAAAGAACTCAACTGAGTCTGTCTGCCCAAGAGTTTTGTATGCCTGGAAGATACACTGCCAGGAGATGAATCTGATGCTCTCTGGCGAGGGCCCATAGTCGCAAAGCTTCGTTGCAAAGCGACAGAGAGCCTGTTCCACCCCGTTTGTTCACGTTAGAACATGGCTACTTGATTGTCCGTAAGAATGAGGACTGTCTTGTAGCTGAGCAGAGTGTGGAACACTCGAACAGCAAGTAAGATTGCTCTGAGCTCCAAGAGATTGATATGTAGATGAGTCTCCTGTGGAGTCCAAGTGCCTTGGGTGGAGAGGTCTTGCAGATGAGCTCCCCGACCCATTGGTGAAGCATCTGTTGTGAAAGTTGCCTGGGATAAGGGTTGTTGAAATTGCGACCCCAGCAACAGGTTCTGAGTCGACTGCCACCATTGGAGGGACAAAATAAGGCGATTTGTGTTTGCTATTTTGTCTGACAGGCACCCTGATGTCTGGGTCCACTGAGTGGATAAAGTCCACTGGGCTGCTCTCATATGGAGGCGAGCATAAGGAACCACATGCACGGTAGATGCCATGTGGCCTAGTAGTTGTAGCATTTCTCGGGCAGTGAGATGAGGTTTTAGCACTGCTTGAGAAGCTAACTGCACCATGCGAAGGAAACGGGCCTGGGGAAGATAGGCCCTTGCTTTTTGGTATCCAGCAAAGCTCCTTTGAATTCGAGAGACTGAGTGGGAGTTAGACTGGATTTTGGGACGTTTATGACAAGACCCAAATACTGAAGGATAGACATTGTGCAAGATAGGGAGGTCCTGGCCTCTGACTCTGATGGGGCTCAAATGAGCCAGTCGTCTAAGTAGGGGAAGACGAATATCCCTAGAGTGTGGAGAAATGCTGCTACCACAGCCATGCATTTCGTGAACACTCTTGGTGCTGAGGCCAGGCCAAAAGGAAGCACCCTGTATTGGTAATGCTTTCCTTGAAAAAGGAAGTGAAGGAACTTTCTGTGAGTTGAGTGGATGAGAACATGAGTGTACCCCATCCTTGAGATCTAGAGAACAAAGCCAATCCTGACTCTGAAGGTATGGCAGCAGAGTTCCTAGAGAAATCATCTTGAATTTCTCTTTGAACAGGAATTTGTTCAATTCTCTGAGGTCCAAAATAGGTCTGTATCCCCCTGTTTTCTTTGGGATAAGGAAATAGGGGGAGTAAAACCCTGTACCCTGTTGATGAATGGGTACTTCTTCTATTGCTCCTTGGGCAAGAAGCATAGTGACCTCTTGACCTAACAGGTTGATGAGAGAGGTCTGAGAACTGAACTGTCTTACCATTGTGGGAGGGGGCATGCACAGAAAGTGCAGCTTGTACCCCTCTCTTATAATGGAGAGTGTCCAATGCTCTGCTGTTATCTGCTCCCACCTGGGGGCAAAGTGACATAACTTTCCTGGAATGGTGGAATGCTATGGTCCATTGAGGGCCAGGTAGTCTTTGTTCTCTTGATGTAAGTCAATGGGCTTGTGGTGGCTGAGACTGCTGAGACGCTTGAGGATTTGCAGTATTTGCTTTACTTTGTTTAGGTGGTTGCTGACCCTTCCGGGCAGGCTGACCTACAGAACGTCCCTGCTGGGAATAAAAGGGATAAAACCTCTTCTTCTTTGAGAAGAAAGGCTTCTTGAAAGATTTCTCTCTCGCAGGATCAGCTGTGGCTTTGGATAGCCTATCCAAAGTGGAGTTGTCAGCATCTAATTCATTGGCTTTTTCTTGCCAAGTTTTTGCCAAATAGATTCTCACCTGTACAAGGGATATTGCCCAGTTTGTCCTGCACCCAGAGCTCCAAATCGGATGCCTGGAGCCAGGCAATTCTACGTGCACCTATGGCAATGGCAGAGTTTCTGCTTATGCACTCAAAACAGTCAAAAGCTGCACGGTTGACAAACTTAGAAACATCCTGGGCATGTTTGACCAGTGTGAGAAAATCCTGCCTTCTGTCCTCAGGAAGAAGAGGGCTCAAAACCTCCAAATCACCTGTGACTTCTTTAAGGAACATTCCCATATATTAATATAGGAACTGATCCTGGCAGAAAGCATGGAAGCCTGGAAAGTACGACATCCAAAGGCATCCAAAGTTCTACACTCACATTCTGGAGGATTAGAGGCATGCCTCTTTGCACTCCTGATCCTTCTCGTAGCTGATTCCACTACAATAGAGTGGTGAGGAAGCTGAGTTTTTTGGAATTCAGAACAAGGGAGGAACTCGATACATGGTATCCAGTCTGCAAGAGTGAGAAGAGGTGGTGAGAGCACAGTTACTTACCTGTAACAGGTGATCTCTGGGAACAGCAGGAATTAGTCCTCACATATGGGTACGTCGGAACCGACGGAGCCCGCGCGGGAAAGCTCCCCAGCCTTTCAGATGAAAGGCTTTTGGGGCCTCCCACTGCACATGCGCGCTCTGCCTTCCCACCTTCCTGACCAGCTCTCCTCAGTTCGAGTTTATAGCTGAGGACAATAGAGAGAGGAAAGGAAGATAGATAGAAGATACAACTCCTAGCGGAGCTGGGTGGGTTGTGAGGACTAATTCCTGCTGTTCCCAGAGATCACCTGTTACAGGTAAGTAACTGTGCTATCTCCAGGAACAAGCAGGAAATAAGTCCTCACATATGGGGACTCCCTAGCTAAGATGCCTGGGAGATCCCCCTCCAAGGGTAAACCATCTTCGTATGGATCTCAGGCATCCATCCAGGAAGGTGGCAGGAGTTGTTTAAGTATGGAACAGGTGTTTGAGGACAGCATGACCAAACAAGGCATCCCGGCGGGAGTCCTTGTCCAAGCAGTAATGGGCTGTGAAGGTATGAACCGAGGCCCAAGTGGCTGCTCGAACAGATCTGATCTATGGACACAGAGTGAAGATGAGCCATAGAAGGGCCATAGCTCTCACATTGTGAGCTGTGACATGGCCTTCCAGAGAAATGTTCTTACTCTGGTAAGCAAAAGAAATACACTGAGCAATCCAATTGGAAAGTGTACGTTTGGTGACTGGAAGTCCCAAATGAGAAGGATCAAAAGCCACGAAAAGTTGGGAAGACGTTCGATGTGGCTGAGTCCTGTTGAGGTAAAAGGCGAGAGCTCTTTTACAGTCAAGAGTATGAAGGTTCCTCTCTGCACTGGATGCATGAGGAGCCGGGAAAAAAACAGGTAGCATATACCTCCTGATTAAGATGAAAAGGCGAGACCACTTTAGGCATAAAGTGGGGATTCGTCCTAAGGACCACCTTATCATGATGAAATCTGGTATAAGGTGGATTAGCCACCAAAGCCTGCAGTTCACTGATGCGGCGAGCCGAGTGACTGCAATAAGGAAAAGAACCTTCCAGGAAAGAAATTTCAGGGAGGTAGATACCAACGGTTCAAAAGGTGGCTTCATAAGTTGACCCAGAACTAAATTCAAGTCCCATGCTACCGGAGGAGGGTGAGAGGAGACAGGTTGTCCATTTATAGGTTTTAAGGATGCTGCAATAGCACTTAAATGGACTCATACCGAATTCGTCTTGAGGCCTGCATTGGAAAGATGCAGGAGATAGTCCAGTAGAGAATTCAAAGGAAGTGCTAGAGGGTCAAGACCCTGTTGCGCACACCAAATGGAAAAACGTTTCCATTGAAAGCATAGGAACGTCTAGTAGAGGGTTTCCTAGAGGCATGAAGGATATCTTTCACTGGTTGGGAAAGATTAAACTCATGAAGGCTTAAGACTTCAGTAACCAAGCTCGGAGATGTAGGGACTTGGGGCTTGGATGCCACAAAGTCCCCTGCTCCTGAGACAGAAGGTCTGGTGCAGCTCCCAGGTCCAGGGAGGAGCCCTGGGAGAGCTGTAGAAGGAGAGGGAACCACACTTGGCGTGGCCAGCATGGAGCAATGAGGATCATGGATCCGTGATCCCTCTGAAGTTTGAACAGAGTCTCGGGAATCAAAATGAATGGGTGGAAAAGCGTACAAGAATTCCTGACCCCAATGTAGGAGAAAGGCATCGTTGGCCTGAGCTCCCTGACACGGAGTCCTGGAACAGTACCGGGGAAGTTTGGCATTCCACGGACTTGCAAAGAGGTCTCTGTCCGGGGTCCCCCATTCCTGAAAGATTCTGCGTATCTGGTCCATATGCAGGGACCATTCGTGTGGAAGCAGAACTCGACTGAGTCTGTCCGCCCGAGAGTTTTGAACTCCTGGAAGATATACTGCCAGAAGATGAATTTGATGCTCTCTGGCGAAGGCCCATAATCTGAGAGCTTCGTTGCAAAGCGACAGAGAGCCCATCCCTCCTTGTTTGTTGACCATAGAACATGGCTACCTGATTGTCTGTCTGGACTAGGACAGTCAGGTTGACAAGGAGGGTGTGGAAGACTGTGAGGGCAAGGAAGATTGTTCGCAGTTCCAGAAGGTGATGTGAAGGGTGGTCTCCCTGAGGAGACCAGGTGCCCTGAGTGGAGAGGTGTTGGAAATGAGGCTCCCACCCTGTTTGGGAGGCATCTGTTGTGAGGGTTGCTTGGGGCAACGAAGGTTGGAAGGGAATCCCCAACAACAGATTTTTGGAGGATGTCCACCACTGGAGAGACCAAAACAGCCGTTTTGAGGTGAGTATTTGGTCTGAGATGCAGTCCTGAGGCTTGAGACCAATGGGTGGCCAAAAGCCATTGAGCTGCCCTCATATGAAGACGAGCGTAGGGCACCACATGGACCGTGGAGGCCATGTGGCCCAGAAGTTGCAGCATTTCTCTGGCTGACAAGTGACTTCTGGACTGAGCCTGGGAGGCCAAGCTTATTAGCCTTTGGCCTCGGACCAGAGGGAGGTAGGCCCTTGCAGTGGTGGAGTCCAATTGGGCCCCTATGAATTCCAGGGACTGAGTAGGGATGAGTTGGGACTTGGGAACATTACCACAAGTCCCAGATATTGAAGAATACGCCTTGTGCGGTCCAGAGAAATCTGGGCTTCTGACTGAGATGGAGCTCGGATGAGCCAGTCGTCTAGATATGGGAAGACAAAGATTCCCATGCCTCTGAGAAATGCGGCTACGACTGCCATGCATTTTGTGAAGACTCTTGGAGCAGAGGCCAGACCGAAGGGTAGTACTCTGTACTGGAAATGTTTTCCCTGGAACAGAAAGCGAAGATATTTTCTGTGGGATGGATGGATAAGTATATGAGTGTACGCATCCTGAGATCTAGAGAACAAAGCCAATCCTGACTCTGAAGGTAGGAAGGAGAATGCCCAGAGAGAGCAATTTTGAATTTCTCCTTGAATAGAAACCTGTTCAATTCTCTCAGATCTAGGATAGGTCTGAAGACCCTGTCTTCTTTGTTATGAGAAAATAAGGGGGAAGTAGAAACCTAACCCCTGTTGTGGAGGAGGAACCTCCTCTATTGCCCCTTGGGCAAGGAGAGAAGAGACTTCCTGATCCAACCAGGGTCAGAAGAGATGGGGGAGAACTGAATTGCCTCACCATGGTATGGGGAGGAAGGCTGGAGAAATGAAGTTTGTAGCCCTCCCTGATAATAGAGAGGGTCCATTGCTCTGATGTGATTTGTTCCCATCTTGGAGCAAAATGATCTAGCCTTCCAGGAAATGGTGAGGGGCTCTGGTTGTTCTAGAGCCAGAAACGGCAAGTTCTCTAGGGGCAAGTCAAAACCCCTGAGGGGGTTGAGCCTGCTGGGGTGCAGTAGACACTGCAGGCTTTGACTTTACTTGCTTAGACTGCTGACACTTAGCAGCAAAGCGAGGCTGAGCAGATTGCTGGCCAGTATTTGTGGAAAATCTGGCCTTCTTATAGTAAGGCCTTTTAAAAGACTTCTTTTTGGCAGGGGTAGAAGTAGACTTAGAAAGTCTATCTAGAGTGGCATTTTCTGCATCCATTTGAGCAGCTTTAATTTGCCAGTCTTCACCAAATAAGTTCTCACCTGTACAGGGCAGATTCCTGAGGCCATCTACAACCCAGGGTTCTAGGTCAGAAGCCTGGAGCCAAGCGAGACGTCGGGCTGCAATAGCAATTCCCGAAGCCCTGCCAGCAACCTCAAAGGAATCAAAGGCTGCCCTGTTGGAGAACTTGGAGACCTCTGAAAGTTGTGTCACCATAGAAAAGAAGTCCGCCCTTTGATCATCAGGGATAAAGGGGGCAAAATGCTGTACCTTTAGGGCAAGTTGTCCAAGAAAACATGCCCATAAATAGGCTATAAGAATTGATCCTGGCTATAAGCATACTAGCCTGGAACATCTTTCTACCAAAAGAGTCAAGGGTCTTACATTCTCGCCCTGGAGGGGTAGAAGAATGCCTTTTAGGAACTCTTTATTTTCTTCATGGCAGACTTCACCACAATAGAGTGGTGAGGCAGCTGAGTTTTTTGGAACCCAGGAGAAGGAGGGACCCGATACCTGGTGTCCAACCTACGGGAATGGGGAGACAGTGTTAAAGGAGTCTCCCACAAATCCATCAAGTGTTCTTGAAGGATTTCATGGATAGGCAGAGTGACTGCCTCTTTAGGAGCTTTAGAGTATCCTAAAATATCCAATTTTTTTGATATCGGGTTCTTTTTCAGAAGATTTAGCAATAGAAAGTGCTTTAGCTACATCAAAAATAAAATCATGAAAGGATAAATAAAATGGAGGAGACATCCTCCTATTTGGAGAATATTTCTCCTCAGGAAGAGAAAGCTCAGAAGATTCATCATATGAATTTAATTCATCAGAATAATCTGAGTATTCTCTCTTGTGCTTTCAATGCACGATACGCATAACCGATCGGTATCGACATCGGGCGTATCGGGCATGGGATCGGTATCGGGCGAAAGCCTGAATCCGGCATGCTGAACCGATCGACGTTTGGAAGTCGATGGTCTCGGTTCCGGTGTGGATACCGGAACCGGGGTCGGTACCGATGGACTCGGTAACGAGGGCGGCGCAGCCTGACTGACTGCCAGAACGGCCTGCTGCATGGTCTGGCCAGTATTGCCCATAGACGCCACTGCTGCCTGGATGTCGGTACCGGTTATGGGTCCGGTACCCCAGAGCAGTCCAACAGGTGATCAGTCGAGGCCGTGCCATCGATTGTCAACCTGTGACCCCATGGTTGCTTTGGAGGCCGGAGCCTCCCGCCGGGGTTTTTTGGCCTGGGCAGAATCCTCGAACTCAGAGATTGAGAGCCTCTCGATCTTTAGAAAGAGATTTGCTTTTAGAGGATTTGCCCACAGAAGTTTTTGGTTACCTGAGATCCATCCGGAGAGGAAGACCTGGATGACTGTGATGCTGGATTATCTGAAGCAAACAGCACATGGAATTTGTTGGCCCGGTTCTGCAACCCACGTGTTAGACATCTGGGAGCAGGATGGGCAGGTCCGGTATGGAGTGTCAGGTCCCAAACATTTAAGACACCATTCATGGGTTGTCTGTGACTGAAATGACAGCACTGCACTTGGTACACTTTTTAAAACCAGGGACTGGCTTCTCCATGAGGAGAATTTGTGTAGGCCTAAAGGCCTAACAAAAGTTACCAAGCTGTGCTGAAGAAAATAAAAAAGTATTTTTTTTTTTTTTTTTTATAAAGTAGGTAAGTGTGACCAGCGGTAGCGGTTGCGGTATGGGGAAGGCAGGTACGCGGTCTAAAGAAACAAACAAAATTAACAATTTCTTCAGCGGTGACAGGAACACGACCTGCTGGCTCCGTGGAAAAAGAGAAACTGAGGAGAGCTGGTCAGGAAGGCAGGAAGGCAGCGCGCATGTGCAGTGGGAGGCCCCAAAAGCCTTTCATCTGAAAGGCTGGGGAGCTTTCCCGCGCGGGCTCCGTCGGTTCCGACGTACCCATATGTGAGGACTTATTCCTGCTTGTTCCTGGAGATAGGTATCTCCCACATTCTCAACATAAGATCATGTAAAATCTCATGGATAGGCAAGGTAGCTGCCTCCTTAGGAGCTTTGGGATATTGTAAAATCTCCAACTCCTTAGCTCTGGGCTCTGTTTCAGGACACCACAGTAATGGACAAACCCAACGAGCCACCTCCCTGATAAAGTCCTGACAGGAGATATCCTCTGAGGAGACATCCTACGTTTAGGAGAGGAAGGCTCCTCCGGGAGAAGTATTCCGGTACCAACAGAGCTATCAGAATCCTCAAGAGTCCTCTGAGGATTCGAAGTATCTTCTGTCCGGCGCTCTTGAAGAGCACGCTACCCGTACCGACCCGAAGTCTGTACCAGGGGGGAATCGGTACCGGGGGGAATCAGTACCGGAAGGCATCGCATGACTGGGTGCCGGCAAAGCCCACACCGATGTCGATGTTATCGGTACCGGGTACCGGTTTAACGGTCTGACGTGGTTCCAAGGACATCGATTGCCAACAAAGAGCCGCCAGACGGCGTTCAATAGACAGGAACCTCTGGTTATCGACGCTGCCGATGTCTGGGTTATCGGTACCAGAAGCAACCGGTTCCCCAGAGTATGGCACCAGTAGTTCTACCGAGGTCGAGGCCTCCACAACATCCTGGAGCCCCGATAATGCTTTGGAAGCCGAAGCCTCCCGCTGGGGCAATTTTTGCTGGTACAGAACCCTCAAGGGCAATGCCAGAGGCATCTCGATGCTTAGAATGAGATCTACCTTTTGAGGACCGCCTGGACTTATGTTTATTTACCTGAGATCCATGGGAGGAAGACAAAGCCCTGGAAGACGTCGATGCCACCAAAAGCTGCATTGGAGGGAAAAAGGGCGCTGAACCTTGGCAGCTCGGTTTTGTCGACCCCTCTTGGACATCATGGCACAAGCCATACACTCGAAGATGGAGTGGTCAGGACCTAAACATTTAAGACACCACTCGTGGGTGTCGGTGACGGAGATGGTACCGCCACACTTGGTGCATTTTTTAAAACCCGAGGCGGGTTTCTCCATGATGGAGGAAATTTTGGGCCTAAGGCCCAAAATGGCACTGCACCTGGAAAATTATTATTATTTTTTTTTTAAAAGAAAGAAAGAAGAACCAGCGGTACCGAGTGAAGCGTCGAGGAAGGCACGACGCGACCACAAAAAGAAGAATAAGGAAAAAAAATTTTCTGCGGTGACAGGAACACGACCTGCTGGCTCAGCGGAAAATGAAGAACTGAGAGAGGCAGTTGGAGAACAAGGCGGGAAGGCAGCACACGAAGCTGTGGGATGACTCCCAAAAGCTTCCTAATTGGATGCTGGGGAGCGTTCCCGCGCAGGCTCCGTCGGTACCGACGATAACCCATATGTGAAGATTGTTACCTTCCTGTTTGTTCCTGGAGATAATGGGTGCCTGCTTTTGCCTAAAAAGACAGAAACAAAAGGAATTCTCATCTAAGATGAGGGACGCAGTTGCCTAGAAACCTTTCTGATTGAGAAGTCTCTCCAGTCTGGCCAAATCAGGGATTCATTTTTGGTTGAATCGAAGTGCGACAGGGAGATGGAAGTTCAGGGAGCTCTTTCGGCGATGGTCTTATTCACCTGGTAATTAATTGCTTTCTAGTTATCTTTTCTAACTCAGTCATAGGTTAAAAAGGCAACTTACTTGCCTTTCTAAAATAAGTATACATTAATACAGTCAATAAGTAAAAATCAAGTTATCCTTGCTTTTGGTTTTATAAATACTGAACTGCTTGTCTTCCACATTAACAAGGTGTGCTAGCCTTTGTATGTATGTCAAGACATTTTGGTACCAGGAGTGGGGCAAGAACAAGGCTTGGACAATTGTTGAAAAGAAGAGGAAAAAGTGTAAATACTGTAAATACTGTAAAGCGGGGGTGTTAAGGTGTGAATAAATATTTTTGGGTTTAAAAGATGCTGAGCTATGAACGTTCCTACATGCCTTGCAAAAAATACCTTGTTGACAATGGACAGAACCTGGAGTACGTTAGGGAGAACGAGAATGGCTTGTGTCGTCTGCCATATCGGTTAAGATGCGATCATCGACAATATCCAGCAAATTAGATTTGATTGATCAACTCTGAAAAGCAGAATTGGTGATTTACAAAATATGGTAAACAATGTACACAATGCCAAAAAACGTTTAGTTGACAGAATAAATTAGATACTTATCAGCAGGTTGACTGAGAGGGCTGCTTTTTTGGGTGGCTCAGTATAAATTCCGGGTAAGAGATGGGGGGAGAAAAGAAAGGTGCACATGGTATATTGCTAACCAATTTATAGGAGGAAAGTGCAGTAGTACTCCCCAAAATCCTGGAGTGCGTTAATCTATAAGATACTGTGGAGGATTTTAAATTCAACAAGAGATTAATGATAGATTCATGGTGAATGCTAAGAAATTCTGTTTGATTAGTTCTTGTGATAACACAGAGCAGTTTCGTCATGTTATTATGACTTTAACAAATTCAAGATCAAATTGATAAGGGAAATGACTGCAGCTGGATT